>CM075340.1:2877757-8244650 GCA_037788925.1 Mytilus galloprovincialis | reverse complement strand
TGATAAGTATATGACTTCAATAAGAATACACGCATTTATATATATATAAGTCGATAAAGTTTGAAACAAATAAACGAAAGATACATCGATGTTGTTTTGCTTGAGTGATTAACCTGTTAAAAGCTCGGGTCTCAACACGGTTTAAAACGAATTAATACCAGTTTGAAATAGTTTAACGGGGGCGTGGCCTATTTGTTTGACGTAACTTACCGCCAACTTGAATTAAATTGAACGACTGCAAGCGAATCTATTTGACTGGCATTAAAATGATTTGATATGCATTGAAATCAATTAAAAATGATTTTTAATTTTTGTCAATCTTTATCAAATGACGGTTAATCTCATTTAAACAGCGTTAATGCGTTTTTGTCCGATCAAGTTAAATTCGGGTTACTAGTGAAGATTATGAAGTTGACATATTGTAAAGACAAATCTGCCTATTCTTGAAGACTGTTTAACACGATTATGAGTTTGACATATTGTAAAGACAAATCTGTCTATTCTTGAAGACTGTTTAACACGATTATGAGTTTGACATATTGTAAAGACAAATCTGCCTATTCTTGAAGACTGTTTAACACGATTATAAGGTTGACATATTGTAAAGACAAATCTACTTTTTCTTGTAGACTGTTTAACATGATTATGAGTTTGACATATTGTAAAGACAAATCTGTCTATTCTTGAAGACTGTTTAACACGATTATGAGGTTGACATATTGTAAAGACAAATCTGCCTATTCTTGAAGACTGTTTAACACGATTATGAGGTTGACATATTGTAAAGACAAATCTGTCTATTCTTGAAGACTGTTTAACACGATTATGAGGTTGACATATTGTAAAGACAAATCTGTCTATTCTTGTAGACTGTTTAACACGATTATGAGGTTGACATATTGTAAAGACAAATCTGTCTATTCTTGTAGACTGTTTAACACGATTATGAGGTTGACATATTGTAAAGACAAATCTGTCTATTCTTGAAGACTGTTTAACACGATTATGAGGTTGACATATTGTAAAGACAAATCTGTCTATTCTTGAAGACTGTTTAACACGATTATGAGGTTGACATATTGTAAAGACAAATCTGTATATTCTTGAAGACTGTTTAACACGATTATGAGGTTGAAATATTGTAAAAACAAATCTGTCTATTCTTGTAGACTGTTTAACACGATTATGAGGTTGACATATTGTAAAGACAAATCTGTCTATTCTTGAAGACTGTTTAACACGATTATGAGGTTGACATATTGTAAAGACAAATCTGTCTATTCTTGTAGACTGTTTAACACGATTATGAGGTTGACATATTGTAAAGACAAATCTGCCTATTCTTGTAGACTGTTTTACACGATTATAAGGTTGACATATTGTAAAGACAAATCTGCCTATTCTTGTAGACTATTTAACACGATTATAAGGTTGACATATTGTAAAGACAAATCTGTCTATTCTTGTAGACTGTTTAACACGATTATGAGGTTGACATATTGTAAAGACAAATCTGCCTATTCTTGAAGACTGTTTAACACGATTATGAGGTTGACATATTGTAAAGACAAATCTGCCTATTCTTGAAGACTGTTTAACACGATTATGAGGTTGACATATTGTAAAGACAAATCTGTCTATTCTTGTAGACTGTTTAACACGATTATAAGGTTGACATATTGTAAAGACAAATCTGCCTATTCTTGAAGACTGTTTAACACGATTATGAGGTTGACATATTGTAAAGACAAATCTGTCTATTCTTGTAGACTGTTTAACACGATTATGAGGTTGACATATTGTAAAGACAAATCTGCCTATTCTTGAAGACTGTTTAACACGATTATGAGGTTGACATATTGTAAAGACAAATCTGTCTATTTTTGAAGACTGTTTAACACGATTATGAGGTTGACATATTGTAAAGACAAATCTGTCTATTCTTGAAGACTGTTTAACACGATTATAAGGTTGACATATTGTAAAGACAAATCTTTCTATTCTTGAAGACTGTTTAACACGATTATGAGGTTGACATATTGTAAAGACAAATCTGTCTATTCTTGAAGACTGTTTAACACGATTATGAGGTTGACATATTGTAAAGACAAATCTGTATATTCTTGAAGACTGTTTAACACGATTATGAGGTTGACATATTGTAAAAACAAATCTGTCTATTCTTGTAGACTGTTTAACACGATTATGAGGTTGACATATTGTAAAGACAAATCTGTCTATTCTTGAAGACTGTTTAACACGATTATGAGTTTGACATATTGTAAAGAAAAATCTACCTATTCTTGTAGACTGTTTAACACGATTATGAGTTTGACATATTGTAAAGACAAATCTGCCTATTCTTGAAGACTGTTTAACACGATTATGAGTTTGACATATTGTAAAGAAAAATCTACCTATTCTTGTAGACTGTTTAACACGATTATAAGGTTGACATATTGTAAAGACAAATCTGTCTATTCTTGAAGACTGTTTAACACGATTATGAGTTTGACATATTGTAAAGACAAATCTGTCTATTCTTGTAGACTGTTAAACACGATTATAAGGTTGACATATTGTAAAGACAAATCTGTCTATTCTTGAAGACTGTTTAACACGATTATGAGTTTGACATATTGTAAAGACAAATCTGCCTATTCTTGAAGACTGTTTAACACGATTATGAGTTTGACATATTGTAAAGAAAAATCTACCTATTCTTGTAGACTGTTTAACACGATTATAAGGTTGACATATTGTAAAGACAAATCTGTCTATTCTTGAAGACTGTTTAACACGATTATGAGGTTGACATATTGTAAAGACAAATCTACCTATTCTTGTAGACTGTTTAACACGATTATAAGGTTGACATATTTTAAAGACAAATCTACCTATTCTTGAAGACTGTTTAACACGATTATGAGGTTGACATATTGTAAAGACAAATCTGCCTATTCTTGTAGACTGTTTAACACGATTATAAGGTTGACATATTGTAAAGACAAATCTGTCTATTCTTGTAGACTGTTTAACACGATTATGAGGTTGACATATTGTAAAGACAAATCTACCTATTCTTGTAGACTGTTTAACACGATTATGAGGTTGACATATTGTAAAGACAAATCTGTCTATTCTTGTAGACTGTTTAACACGATTATAAGGTTGACATATTGTAAAGACAAATCTGTCTATTCTTGTAGACTGTTTAACACGATTATAAGGTTGACATATTTTAAAGACAAATCTACCTATTCTTGAAGACTGTTTAACACGATTATGAGGTTGACATATTGTAAAGACAAATCTGCCTATTCTTGAAGACTGTTTAACACGATTATGAGTTTGACATATTGTAAAGACAAATCTGCCTATTCTTGTAGACTGTTTAACACAATAATGAGTTTGACATATTGTAAAGACAAATCTACCTATTCTTGAAGACTGTTTAACACGATTATGAGGTTGACATATTGTAAAGACAAATCTGCCTATTCTTGAAGACTGTTTAACACGATTATGAGTTTGACATATTGTAAAGACAAATCTGCCTATTCTTGTAGACTGTTTAACACAATAATGAGTTTGACATATTGTGAAGACAAATCTGTCTATTCTTGAAGACTGTTTTACACGATTATGAGTTTGACATATTGTAAAGACAAATCTGTCTATTCTTGTAGACTGTTAAACACGATTATGAGGTTGACATATTGTAAAGACAAATCTGTCTATTCTTGAAGACTGTTTAACACGATTATGAGGTTGACATATTGTGAAGACAAATCTGTCTATTCTTGAAGACTGTTTTACACGATTATGAGTTTGACATATTGTAAAGACAAATCTGTCTATTCTTGTAGACTGTTAAACACGATTATGAGGTTGACATATTGTAAAGACACATCTACCTATTCTTGAAGACTGTTTAACACGATTATGAGTTTGCCATATTGTAAAGACAAATCTGTCTATTCTTGAAGACTGTTTAACACGATTATGAGATTGACATATTGTAAAGACAAATCTGCCTATTCTTGAAGACTGTTTAACACGATTATGAGTTTGACATATTGTAAAGACAAATCTGCCTATTCTTGTATGTCGTTTAACACGATTATGACGGTGACATATTGTAAAGACAAATCTGTCTATTCTTGTAGACTGTTTTACACGATTATGAGTTTGACATATTGTAAAGACAAATCTGCCTATTCTTGAAGACTGTTTAACACGATTATGAGTTTGACATATTGTAAAGACACATCTACCTATTCTTGAAGACTGTTTAACACGATTATGAGTTTGCCATATTGTAAAGACAAATCTGTCTATTCTTGAAGACTGTTTAACACGATTATAAGATTGACATATTGTAAAGACAAATCTGCCTATTCTTGAAGACTGTTTAACACGATTATGAGTTTGACATATTGTAAAGAAAAATCTGTCTATTCTTGTAGACTGTTTAACACGATTATGAGGTTGACATATTGTAAAGACAAATCTGCCTATTCTTGAAGACTGTTTAACACGATTATGAGTTTGACATATTGTAAAGACAAATCTACCTTTTCTTGTAGACTGTTTAACACGATTATGAAGTTGACATATTGTAAAGACAAATCTGCCTATTCTTGAAGACTGTTTAACACGATTATAAGGTTGACATATTGTAAAGACAAATCTACCTTTTCTTGTAGACTGTTTAACACGATTATGAAGTTGACATATTGTAAAGACAAATCTGCCTATTCTTGAAGACTGTTTAACACGATTATAAGGTTGACATATTGTAAAGACAAATCTACCTTTTCTTGTAGACTGTTTAACACGATTATGAGGTTGACATATTGTAAAGACAAATCTGCCTATTCTTGTAGACTGTTTAACACGATTATGAGGTTGACATATTGTAAAGACAAATCTGTCTATTCTTGAAGACTGTTTAACACGATTATAAGGTTGACATATTGTAAAGACAAATCTACCTTTTCTTGTAGACTGTTTAACATGATTATGAGTTTGACATATTGTAAAGACACATCTGCCTATTCTTGAAGACTGTTTAACACGATTATGAGGTTGACATATTGTAAAGACAAATCTGTCTATTCTTGAAGACTGTTTAACACGATTATAAGGTTCACATATATTGGAAAGACAAATCTGCCTATTCTTGAAGACTGTTTAACACAATTATGAGGTTGACATATTGTAAAGATAAATCTGCCTATTCCTGAAGACTGTTTAACACGATTATGAGTTTGACATATTGTAAAGAAAAATCTGTCTATTCTTGAAGACTGTTTAACACGATTATGAGTTTGACATATTGTAAAGACAAATCTGTCTATTCTTGTAGACTGTTTAACACGATTATGACGGTGCCATATTGTAAAGACAAATCTGCCTATTCTTGAAGACTGTTTAACACGATTATGAGGTTGACATATTGTAAAGACAAATCTGCCTATTCTTGAAGACTGTTTAACACGATTATGAGGTTGACATATTGTAAAGACAAATCTGTCTATTCTTGAAGACTGTTTAACACGATTATAAGGTTCACATATATTGGAAAGACAAATCTGCCTATTCTTGAAGACTGTTTAACACGATTATGAGGTTGACATATTGTAAAGCTAAATCTGCCTATTCTTGAAGACGGTTTAACACGATTATGAGTTTGACATATTGTAAAGAAAAATCTGTCTATTCTTGAAGACTGTTTAACACGATTATGAGTTTGACATATTGTAAAGACAAATCTGTCTATTCTTGAAGACTGTTTAACACGATTATAAGGTTCACATATATTGGAAAGACAAATCTGCCTATTCTTGAAGACTGTTTAACACGATTATGAGGTTGACATATTGTAAAGACAAATCTGTCTATTCTTGAAGACTGTTTAACACGATTATGAGGTTGACATATTGTAAAGACAAATATGTCTATTCTTGTAGACTGTTTAACACGATTATAAGGTTGACTTATTGTAAAGACAAATCTGCCTATTCTTGTGGACTGTTTAACAAGATTATGAGGTTGACATATTGTAAAGACAAATCTGTCTATTCTTGTAGACTGTTTAACACGATTATGAGGTTGACATATTGTAAAGACAAATCTGTCTATTCTTGTAGACTGTTTAACACGATTATGACGGTGACATATTGTAAAGAAAAATCTACCTATTCTTGTAGACTGTTTAACACGATTATGAGGTTGACATATTGTAAAGACAAATATGTCTATTCTTGTAGACTGTTTAACACGATCATAAGGTTGACATATTGTAAAGACAAATCTGTCTATTCTTGTAGACTGTTTAACACGATTATCAGGTTGACATATTTTAAAGACAAATCTACCTTTTCTTGTAGACTGTTTAACACGATTATGACGGTGACATATTGTAAAGACAAATCTGTCTATTCTTGTAGACTGTTTAACACGATTATAAGGTTCACATATATTGGAAAGACAAATCTGCCTATTCTTGAAGACTGTTTAACACGATTATAAGGTTGACATATTGTAAAGACAAATCTGTCTATTCTTGTAGACTGTTTAACAGGATTATGAGGTTGACATATTTTAAAGACAAATCTGCCTATTCTTGTAGACTGTTTTACACGATTATGAGGTTGACATATTGTAAAGACAAATCTACCTATTCTTGAAGACTGTTTATCACGATAATGAGGTTGACATATTGTAAAGACAAATCTGCCTATTCTTGAAGACTGTTTAACACGATTATGAGTTTGACATATTGTAAAGAAAAATCTGTCTATTCTTGAAGACTGTTTAACACGATTATGAGTTTGACATATTGTAAAGACAAATCTGTCTATTCTTGTAGACTGTTTAACACGATTATGAGGTTGACATATTGTAAAGACAAATCTGCCTATTCTTGAAGACTGTTTAACACGATTATGAGGTTGACATATTGTAAAGACAAATCTGTCTATTCTTGAAGACTGTTTAACACGATTATGACGGTGCCATATTGTAAAGACAAATCTGCCTATTCTTGAAGACTGTTTAACACGATTATGAGGTTGACATATTGTAAAGACAAATCTGCCTATTCTTGAAGACTGTTTAACACGATTATGAGGTTGACATATTGTAAAGACAAATCTGTCTATTCTTGAAGACTGTTTAACACGATTATAAGGTTCACATATATTGGAAAGACAAATCTGCCTATTCTTGAAGACTGTTTAACACGATTATGAGGTTGACATATTGTAAAGCTAAATCTGCCTATTCTTGAAGACGGTTTAACACGATTATGAGTTTGACATATTGTAAAGAAAAATCTGTCTATTCTTGAAGACTGTTTAACACGATTATGAGTTTGACATATTGTAAAGACAAATCTGTCTATTCTTGAAGACTGTTTAACACGATTATAAGGTTCACATATATTGGAAAGACAAATCTGCTTATTCTTGAAGACTGTTTAACACGATTATGAGGTTGACATATTGTAAAGACAAATCTGTCTATTCTTGAAGACTGTTTAACACGATTATGAGGTTGACATATTGTAAAGACAAATATGTCTATTCTTGTAGACTGTTTAACACGATTATGACGGTGACATATTGTAAAGAAAAATCTACCTATTCTTGTAGACTGTTTAACACGATTATGAGATTGACATATTGTAAAGACAAATCTGTCTATTCTTGTAGACTGTTTAACACGATTATGACGGTGACATATTGTAAAGAAAAATCTACCTATTCTTGTAGACTGTTTAACACGATTATGAGGTTGACATATTGTAAAGACAAATATGTCTATTCTTGTAGACTGTTTAACACGATTATAAGGTTGACATATTGTAAAGACAAATCTGTCTATTCTTGTAGACTGTTTAACACGATTATGAGGTTGACATATTTTAAAGACAAATCTACCTATTCTTGTAGACTGTTTAACACGATTATGACGGTGACATATTGTAAAGACAAATCTGTCTATTCTTGTAGACTGTTTAACACGATTATGACGGTGACATATTGTAAAGACAAATCTGACTACTCTTTAAGACTGTTTAACACGATTATGAGGTTGACATATTGTAAAGACAAATCTGCCTATTCTTGTAGACTGTTTAACACGATTATGAGGTTGAAATATTGTAAAGACAAATCTGCTTATTCTTGTAGACTGTTTTACACGATTATGAGGTTGACATATTGTAAAGACAAATCTACCTATTCTTGAAGACTGTTGATCACGATAATGAGGTTGACATATTGTAAAGACAAATCTGCCTATTCTTGAAGACTGTTTAACACGATTATGAGTTTGACATATTGTAAAGACAAATCTGTCTATTCTTGTAGACTGTTTAACACGATTATGAGGTTGACATATTGTAAAGACAAATCTGCCTATTCTTGAAGACTGTTTAACACGATTATGAGTTTGACATATTGTAAAGACAAATCTACCTATTCTTGTAGACTGTTTAACACGATTATAAGGTAGACATATTGTAAAGACAAATCTACCTATTCTTGTAGACTGTTAAACACGATTATAAGGTTGACATATTGTAAAGACAAATCTGTCTATTCTTGTAGACTGTTTAACACGATTATGAGGTTGACATATTGTGAAGACAAATCTGTCTATTCTTGAAGACTGTTTAACACGATTATGAAGTTGACATATCGTAAAGACAAATCTGACTACTCTTTAAGACTGTTTAACAAGATTATGAAGTTGACATATTGTAAAGACAAATCTGCCTATTCTTGAAGACTGTTTAACACGATTATGAGGTTGACATATTGTAAAGAAAAATCTACCTATTCTTGTAGACTGTTTAACACGATTATGAGGTTGACATATTGTAAAGACAAATCTGCCTATTCTTGAAGACTGTTTTACACGATTATGAGTTTGACATATTGTAAAGACAAATCTGCCTATTCTTGAAGACTGTTTAACACGATTATAAGGTTGACATATTGTAAAGACAAATCTGTCTATTCTTGAAGACTGTTTAACACGATTATGAGGTTGACATATTGTAAAGACAAATCTGTCTATTCTTGAAGACTGTTTAACACGATTATGAGTTTGACATATTGTAAAGAAAAATCTACCTATTCTTGTAGACTGTTTAACACGATTATGAGTTTGACATATTGTAAAGACAAATCTGCCTATTCTTGAAGACTGTTTAACACGATTATGAGTTTGACATATTGTAAAGACACATCTACCTATTCTTGAAGACTGTTTAACACGATTATGAGGTTGACATATTGTAAAAACAAATCTGTCTATTCTTGTAGACTGTTTAACACGATTATGAGTTTGACATATTGGAAAGACAAATCTGTATATTCTTGAAGACTGTTTAACACGATTATGAGGTTGACATATTGTAAAGACAAATCTGCCTATTCTTGAAGACTGTTTAACACGATTATAAGGTTGACATATTGTAAAGACAAATCTGCCTATTCTTGTAGACTGTTTAACACGATTATGAGTTTGACATATTGTAAAGACAAATCTGCCTATTCTTGAAGACTGTTTAACACGATTATGAGTTTGACATATTGTAAAGAAAAATCTACCTATTCTTGTAGACTGTTTAACACGATTATGAGTTTGACATATTGTGAAGACAAATCTGTCTATTCTTGAAGACTGTTTTACACGATTATGAGTTTGACATATTGTAAAGACAAATCTGTCTATTCTTGTAGACTGTTTAACACGATAATGAGTTTGACATATTGTGAAGACAAATCTGCCTATTCTTGTATGTCGTTTAACACGATTATGAGGTTGACATATTGTAAAGACAAATCTGCCTATTCTTGTAGACTGTTTAACACAATAATGAGTTTGACATATTGTGAAGACAAATCTGTCTATTCTTGAAGACTGTTTTACACGATTATGAGTTTGACATATTGTAAAGACAAATCTGTCTATTCTTGTAGACTGTTAAACACGATTATGAGGTTGACATATTCCAAAGACAAATCTGTCTATTCTTGAAGACTGTTTAACACGATTATGAGGTTGACATATTGTGAAGACAAATCTGTCTATTCTTGAAGACTGTTTTACACGATTATGAGTTTGACATATTGTAAAGACAAATCTGTCTATTCTTGTAGACTGTTAAACACGATTATGAGGTTGACATATTGTAAAGACAAATCTGCCTATTCTTGAAGACTGTTTAACACGATTATGAGGTTGACATATTGTAAAGAAAAATCTACCTATTCTTGTAGACTGTTTAACACGATTATAAGGTTGACATATTGTAAAGACAAATCTGCCTATTCTTGTAGACTGTTTAACACGATTATAAGGTTGACATATTGTAAAGACAAATCTGTCTATTATTGTAGACTGTTTTACACGATTATGAGTTTGACATATTGTAAAGACAAATCTGCCTATTCTTGTAGACTGTTTAACACGATTATGAGTTTGGCATATTGTAAAGACAAATCTGTCTATTATTGTAGACTGTTTTACACGATTATGAGTTTGACATATTGTAAAGACAAATCTGCCTATTCTTGTAGACTGTTTAACACGATTATGAGTTTGACATATTGTAAAGACAAATCTGTCTATTATTGTAGACTGTTTTACACGATTATGAGTTTGACATATTGTAAAGACAAATCTGTCTATTATTGTAGACTGTTTTACACGATTATGAGTTTGACATATTGTAAAGACAAATCTGCCTATTCTTGTAGACTGTTTAACACGATTATGAGTTTGACATATTGTAAAGACAAATCTGTCTATTATTGTAGACTGTTTTACACGATTATGAGTTTGACATATTGTAAAGACACATCTACCTATTCTTGAAGACTGTTTAACACGATTATGAGGTTGACATATTGTAAAGACAAATCTGCCCATTCTTATAGACTGCTTAACACGATAATGAGGTTGACATATTGTAAAGACACATCTACCTATTCTTGAAGACTGTTTAACACGATTATGAGGTTGACATATTGTAAAGACAAATCTGTCTATTCTTGTAGACTGCTTAACACGATTATGAGGTTGACATATTGTAAAGACAAATCTACCTTTTCTTATAGACTGCTTAACACGATAATGAGGTTGACATATTGTAAAGACAAATCTATCTATTTTTGAAGACTGTTTAACACGATTATGAGGTTGACATATTGTAAAGACAAATCTACCTTTTCTTATAGACTGTTTAACACGATAATGAGGTTGACATATTGTAAAGACAAATCTGTCTATTCTTGAAGACTGTTTAACACGATTATGAGGTTGACATATTGTAAAGCTAAATCTGTCTATTCTTGAAGACTGTTTAACACGATTATAAGGTTGACATATTGTAAAGACAAATCTGTCTATTCTTGAAGACTGTTTAACACGATTATGAGGTTGACATATTGTAAAGACAAATCTGTCTATTCTTGAAGACTGTTTAACACGATTATAAGGTTGACATATTGTAAAGACAAATCTGTCTATTCTTGAAGACTGTTTAACACGATTATGAGGTTGACATATTGTAAAGACAAATCTACCTATTCTTGTAGACTGTTTAACACGATTATGAGGTTGACATATTGTAAAGACAAATCTACCTTTTCTTGAAGACTGTTTAACACGATTATGAGGTTGACATATTGTAAAGACAAATCTACCTTTTCTTGTAGACTGTTTAACACGATAATGAGGTTGACATATTGTAAAGACAAATCTGTATATTCTTGAAGACTGTTTAACACGATTATGAGGTTGACATATTGTAAAGACAAATCTACCTTTTCTTGTAGACTGTTTAACACGATAATGAGGTTGACATATTGTAAAGAAAAATCTGTCTATTCTTGAAGACTGTTTAACACGATTATAAGGTTGACATATTGTAAAGACAAATCTGTCTATTCTTGAAGACTGTTTAACACGATTATGAGGTTGACATATTGTAAAGACAAATCTACCTTTTCTTGTAGACTGTTTAACACGATAATGAGGTTGACATATTGTAAAGAAAAATCTGTCTATTCTTGAAGACTGTTTAACACGATAATGAGGTTGACATATTGTAAAGACAAATCTGTCTATTCTTGTAGACTGTCATGTCCAGTCTGTGTTATTTAGAGGAGTTGCAATATACAGAAGTGCCAAGTCGAGACATCTGTCAAAAGTCAAACCTACACAGAACGATAAAACATATTTAAACAAGGCAACATATGATGTGTGGGTCATTATGGACAAGAAAATGGAGAGGTTAAAACTGCCAACTGTGCATGCATTGATGGATAACTATATACAATTATGAGAAACATATATTAAATTGTTAAGCATTTGTTTCCGAACTTGATCTTTTGAAAACAGATGACAACTTCATATTGATAATTGTTGATCTCTCCCTAGTTAATGATTGACTATAGCATGTTAAGTTTTAAACATAAAACAAAGACAAATTTTAATGTACTCGCATAACTCAGTTACTATGAGTCTATGTACATGTACCTGCAGACAAACCTATGCACCTGGGATATTTTATGACATGGCCACTGACTACATGTACTTTCTATTTCAAGCAATACACATTCCATAAGGGGAAATATTATAATTAACGAAGATCTAACAGGATACTGGCTCGGACGTCGCCCAGTATAAAAAGGTCCGAAACCGACGTCACCATGGACACGTTGTCGTCTGATACGGCAGGTGTCCCTACATCACCAGACATGACAAATATCCCAAACATGACTCATTCAGATCATCATACTAGTGACAATAGCAATATTCAACATACACAGCCATGTTCAGTTCTCTGAACAACACTGGTCCGAGACCACAATTGTCGTCCCTTGATTTTTGTTATTCACGAATATAGTCCCTAGTGTTGACAGTGGGTTACTTGCCATTAAGTTGTATACCCCTTCCAAATTTATTTCTCCATCTTTAATGTCACAAATTGCAAGAAGGGGGGTGAAATTACACTGTAAAAAAATTTGGGTCCTGAATTTTTAAGGAAAGTAGTGATTTGGTCCATTTGAAAAAAATAAAAAAATAGCACTTCAGAAGCTGTCAAAAGATTTCAAGACGCCCTAAACATAAAATTGTCCATATTTTGAGTTAGAGCCGATGAAGTTTTCTATAATTTTGATATAATTTGTCCCAAAAGTAGTACAACACACTGTAAGAATTTCATTGAGAAAGCGCAGGTTGGATTTTTTAAATTTTCATTTATGTTCGAAAAGAAATGCACTACGAAATAATTGTGATCTCGGACCCACTGTTTCATTTCTAAATGTGGAACAAATGGCTGCAAAACTTGTGAAATTTTAATAACAGATGCTCAATTCAATAGAAATTTAACTAAAAAGTCTTAATTTACTAGAAGTTACGATGATCTGAATGGTAAATCTATAAATGTCGTCTACGGATTAGAGTGTAACCTTTGAGGATTGGTTTACGTCGGTGAAACGAAAGGAAGGCTAAACAAACGTATGTGCGGCCATAGATCATATATCAACCTTAATGCAAACGACATCCTGTACCAGCATTTCAATCAGCCTGATCATTCCATCGTTTCTATGACAGTTCGTATTATCGAAAAAATATACCACAAGACTAACAACCCTGCAACGCCTTTCCGTAGACATAAAAGAGGACTACTGGATTCGACAATTGGGAACTGCGACACCATATGGTTGCAATGACAGAATTGATGGTATGTATTTTATCTAGTCCTTCCTGTAGCTCGGTGAATTTGATTAATATTTTCAATTCTACTCCTAGACGTAGACACAGTCACGGTCATCGTCATTATACATCACCTACTTTGCATGATGTCTCTATCAATAACTTACCGCCATTGATACAAAAGCCGTTAGGTATTCATCACATTCGCACGAAACTTTATTTATTACCACTTTCAACACTTCATTCTCTGTTCAATTTATGTTTGGAAACCACGGTTACAAACCCTTATTCAAACAAATACAAACTAAGAGCTATCATTTCGGATATTGCAAGTCACTTTTCAAACCAGTTCACATTGGAAAAGATGTAAAAGAGAAAATATATTTTCTTAAACTCACCTCTGCCAACAAAGGTCTCGATGGCGTCAACTTAGACAATATCCTTCATCATAAATTAGTTCAGTCGAAAGTACCTCCTTATTTTAAAGATCAGTCTGTACCAATTCTTATACCTATACCAAACCAATCGTCATTAAAATTTTCAATTACCAACACGTTTTGCAGGATCTCAACATTGACGACTTGATTGCACCTGTGCTAGTTTCCAATTCACATATAATCCGATTGGCCATGTTATTACCGGAGACCTCAACATTGTCAATAACACTTCCCTGCGAAATTTGTTATCTAAAGGTTCGAAATATGGTGAGCCTAAATCCATCAATTGGAAATACAACTTCAAAATACTGATGGATTTAGTCGAGGATTATGCCAAGCAATGGGCTAAACGCTAGGAAGAAGACGTAGATACTCTTTCCGAATGGATTAAGGCTGTGAGGTTGTTGATACTAATCCGAATAAAGAAACTAAATGGGACTATCAATACCCACTCTACGTCAATTTTTAAAGACCCAATGTTGCAAAAAACTTGGCCTACCTCACTGACAAATATGTTGTTGTATCCGCAGATAAAGTCCCAAACAACATCGTTTTTGTGAGTAAATATCATTGCAAAAACTGCTTGATAAATAGATTAGGTATTGACAATTCACTGGGAAACTCAACATATACCCTCACGACATTTACCAAAGAGAAAATCCTGGATAACCATAGGTCTGTTCTATGTTCCTTTGGAATTTCAACCAAAGATGAAGAACTGGACCCATAACTGTATTGGATACCTAAACTACATAAGTGTCCTTAAAAACAACGGTATATTGCTGGGTCTTCCAAGTGCTCCACGGAACCTCTTTCTAAATTATTAACATCTATTTTATCAGCAATCAAAGCCGGGCTCCAAAGTAATTGTAAAACTGCCTATTCTGGAGGTGGCGTGAATCAGACGTGGATACTAAAAAACTGTTAGAGTACATACAATCTAAGACTCTCTCATCTTACAATAGTATTAAAAAATTTGACTTTTCTATACTTTACACAAGTATTCCCTAATCCACATAAGTGTCCTTAAAAACAACGGTATATTGCTGGGTCTTCCAAGTGCTCCGTGGAACCTCTTTCTTAACTTTTAACATCTATTTTATCAGCAATCAAAGCCGGGCTCCAAAGTTATTGTGAAACTGCCTATTCTAAAGGTGGCGTGAATCAGATGTGGATACTAAAAAATTCCAAAGATCTTTTAGAGAACATACACTCTAAGACTCTCTCATCTTGGCATAGTATTAAAACATTTGACTTTTCTACACTATACACAAGTATTCCTCATTCTTAACTAAAATACAAATTGAAAAAGTTGGTATTACTTTGTTTCATTAAAAAGAATGGCGAACGTAGATACAAGTATCTTGCCATGGAATGGATAACTCCTACTTTGTAAAGAATTACTCCGATGCAAACAAAAAATTCTCTAAAACTGACACTATCAAGATGCTTGATATCTTGATTGACAACATATTTGTTACGTTTGGAGGACGTGTTTTTCAACAAACTGTCGGAATTCCAATGGGAACCAATTCTGTCCCTCTTCTTGTCGACTTTTTTCTTTATTATTTTGAGGCTGACTTCATACAGGAACTTTTTAGGAAGAAAGATAAGGAGTTAGCAATATCCTTTAACTTTACGTTCCGTTATATAAATGATGTTCTCTCACTAAATAATATAAATTTGGAGACTATATTGAACGAATCTATCCCATCGAACTGGAGATAAAGGATACGACAGACACAGTTAAGTCTGCCTCATATCTTGACTTGCATCTAGAAATTGAAAATGAGGGTCGGTTGAAAACAAAACTTTATGACAAAAGATATGATCTCAACTTCCCAATTTTGAACTTTCCATTTCTATGTAGCAACATTCCAGCAGCACCTGCATACGGAGTATATATCCCAATTGATACGATATTCCCGGACTTGTATTTCCTATTATGATTTCCTTGATAAAAAATTGCAGCTCACAAGGAAGCTATTAAACCAAAAGTTTCAAATGGTGAAGTTGAAATCATCCCTTCGTAAATTTTACGGACGCTATCACGAGTTAGTTAATCGTTACGGGATAACCGTTTCACAGATGTTATCGGATATGTTACTTATGTCGAAACTACAATACCCTTACCTTTTCATGAATGTGACCTAAAGAATTGGAGTATTTACCAGATTTGTAATAACATAAGCAACACGACCGGTGCCACATGTGGAGCAGGATATGCTTACCCTTCCGGAGCACCTGAGATCACCCCTAGTTTTTGTCGGGTTTCATGTTGCTTAGTCTGTAGTTTTTCAATGTTGTGTCTTCTGTGCTATTATTTGTCTGTTTGTCTTTTTATTTTTAGCTATGACGTTGTCAGTTTATTTTCAATCTATGAGTTTGACTATCCCTCTGGTATCTTTCTTCCGTCTTTTATAAATTCTTTCCAACTTTTCATTTGTGCACATTTTGTGGGAGCAAAAAAGGAAAGGAATGGCAACTGCTATGAAATTACACCGACAATATTTGGAAATCTCTTAGCTCTCTAGGCTTAACTTTAACTCTTAAATATTGAAAAGTAGCCTTATTACTAGTGGTGTAAGCTGGACTTTCCTAGTGCTAGACTACATGTATTGATTAAAGAAAAAGAAATCACAAAACAAAAAAACAAAAAACAAAAAACAAAAAATTAAGACTAAACATGACCTTTAAGAAAGTTCAATACTTATACATTTATACAATGTTTACATTGCAAGAAAATAAAAAGAAGACACAAAAATGTAAACAAACATGACATCCATACATGTTGAACAATGTACATACATGTATATTAATAATACTTATATTACAATGTACATGTATTATCTGATCAAATTCCTGGAGGATCATTCTGTCAGAATCTTCTCTTTTACTTTAATTATAAAAGTTTGGACAATATATGTAACTGATTAACTTTGAAAATAAGAAATTCTACCAGAACTGCAGAATTTAATAATATTGACAAAAATATGCATGCATCCGTCATAAGATATAAAGATTTAATTGAGAATCGGTTAACTTAAAAAAAAAAATCAAATTGAATTTAAAGAATATGAATTTAATAGTTTGTCTCATTTGTCAATATCTGATTGCTTATTTTTTCTTTATCCAACATGTTTATCACGTTAGGATTTATCCTTATTACTTTCAGGGCAGATGATGCGTTTAGGCATGTTTCTGCCACTTTATATGAAATAGAAGCCTTTGAGGTTAAATCTGTAACAGATGGAGGGAACCAATGGAAGAAAAGGCCGAGAAAACATATCTGTCCAGTCCCAATTAAACAGATGAAACAAATAAAAGCAAGGTACGTGTCATTAATTTTTAGGGGTTGAAACTAGACAAACATTATATGACTTTTCATTTTATGAACACAGTTTACTGGAATTTATAAACTGATCCCTAAATAAATCAAAATTGAAAAAGTGAACCATTGTGAAGGACAAAAGACCGGAAAAATGTCGCAATATTTATTAAATCTATTCTGTTTTTATAAATATCATCAATTTATGTTTAAATGAATAACAAATGTAACATGGTGACTTTGATTGAGATTTTTCTCCTTTGCACTCATACCACATCTTATTTATATTGATCAACATATTTGAGTATCAGATTCTAAACTAGAATTGTTTATATTTTTATTATTAAATGTATAATGATTAACCAATTTCTCTGACGTCAGTCTATTGTTCTAACAGTGGATTATTTTTCAAGAATCCACTGACCGCGCGTATTTTCATCAGTAAAGTCTGTAGTCTATCCATGATACCACTTGACCACGGGTGCTGATAAATATTTTTATCTAAATATTACTCTTAAAGCGTATATCTGTCAATACATGCCAATAAACTGTATTTCTGTCTTTTTGTTATTTAATAAAATGTATAAACAGTATAGAATCAAGGAATTGTAAAAATTACTTATTTGTACAATTCCAGGATAAAAAAATCCATGTACACATTACACTTATCACTTTTAACGTACAAGGTCTTTCCCTTTTCATCATAATAAATGCTTACTTTTGGTTTCAGTATTATAATGACATCATACCATAATCATTTATTTTTACTTTGTTTGATTATATATAAATATACATCAAAATTTAACTGACTCTAATGTGAATAAAGTGTGATAAGCTACGACTGTAAAACTACTTCTTTGACGGTAAAACCAGAAATAAAATCGTCAACTTCATATGAAAAATGAAATATAGATACCTCTAAGATTAAAAACAATATTTTGGTAGAGAAAAATATTACAATTTTTTTTTATTCCTGGTACTAGGCTTGAACTTGGCACTGTTAATAACACAGTTACTTCGTTCGGTGCCAACGACTAGACGATCACGGCTATGAACAGCTCAGATGTTTCAATGCAAAATGGACATAATTGTATATTGTACATGTGTAGCAAGAGCAATTATGCTTGGGTTTAAGAAAGCGAACCCCAAATAATACTAGTTCATTGATTAACTGATTGACGATGGATGTTAAATGCAATAACGTTAAAATAATCAAAACATAATGAAAGGGAACCAGTTTACACTAAAATTATACTAGTATATAATTTTTGAGTTGAGAATAACCATTGTATCTATCTTATCACAAACTGGTGTCTAGTGAAGTAGTTTGATTGTGACATTTACACTTCATTTAGATTTAAAATGTTGTTTTTTTCATTTTATAGGTGTGATGTAAACTCCATCAAATAAGAGAGCTGAACACCATTGACTTACACACTATAGGTTACTAAAAACTATATATGTAAATATCAAAGGTTTCTAAATGTTGGTAATTATTTTTTTTTTAACTTTCCAAAAAAGATTAAAATAAATTCATATATCAATTATATGTCGTTTTGAATGAATCATAAATACTAGAATCTAATCAATATAAATATAAATGTGAACCGTGTGGATCTAACCATTTCCAGCTATTAAAGAATAAAAAAGACAAAATACGAAATTATTTTCATGAAATTTCGTTGATTCATCGTAGATCATGAAACAGATAGTCGTTTTACTAGAAATGGGTTAAGCTAGAGAATTGATAAGAAGTAGTGGATTCGAAAACGATAATCAACTCGCGACTACAGTCGCTCGTTGATTATCGTTTACGAATCCACTACTTCTTATCAATTCTCTACTACAGAATCTACCATGGATTTCAGTGGCCTACAAAACTTTGACCCTAGAAGTGTTGATCAGAGGGCAAATTACAACATGTAAAGAATTCAAGCTATAGCAAGATACCTTAAAAAGGTATACATGTTACTATGTTCTTTCGAATTTGGTATTAATGTGAACAAGACAAAATTACACACATAAAAGCCTCACATGAAACATGCACACAGGAAGTGAATAAGATTGATTTAAACTGTGATAACTTGAAAGTACATTGAAGAGTAATTGACCAATTGAACAACAATGATGACAAAGGTTTTATTGTAGATACACTACAATACAGTTCTGGTGATATTGATTTGATAGAAATATACACACGTGGACAATCAAATAATGATTTGTGGTTTGCAATAAGAAAAGGTATTATTACCACATCAAATTTTGAGAAAGTTTTAAATGCTGTTCAAAAAGACCGCTGCCACTTCACTTTTGAAACTGTTAATGGGGGAATACAGTAATGCTACTTCTAAAAAAGAAGATGTGGTATGATTGCCAATGAGACAACTATCCACAAAAGACCAAAATGACGCAAACATTAACAATTATAGGTCACCGTACGGCCTTCAACAATGAGCAAAGCCCATACCGCATATAGTCAGCTATAAAAGGCCCCGATAAGACAATGTAAAACAATTCAAACGAGAAAACTAACGGCCTTATTTATGTAAAAAAATTCAGCTTCTTGAGAATGGGGTCGAAAAAAGGAAGAAATAGCTTTACACTTGTATATGAAAGTAAACAAAAAAGCACATCAAAAAGCTTGTATGCACAGAAAGGGATTACTGCTGTATGAGAACATGCCATACATTGGTTGTTCTGTAGATGACATAATCATATGCAAATGTAACACTTCAAAAGTTATTGAAGTGTAATGTCCATATTCAGCACGCGTTGACAACCCAAAGGATGTGGCAGAAGATAAACTTTATAAGAATGATTATTACCATCAAATACAAGGACAAATTGGCATTTATGGACTTGACAAATATGATCTAGTGATTCACATATCAAAAGGAATATGCGTGACAACTATAGACTTTGACCCAATTATTTTCAATAACATGTTCATAAAACTGGATAAATTTAATAGAGAACACTTGTTTATTCTTTAGTTTTCTATGTTGTGTCATGTTTACTATTGTTTTTCTGTTTGTCTTTTTCATTTTTAGCCATGGCGTTGTCAGTTTGTTTTAGATTTATGAGTTTGACTGTCCCTTTGGTATCTTTCGTCCCTCTTTTACTTCCAATGCTATCAGTATTTGGAGAACATGTGTCAACGAATAAATACAAAAACCCATCGCATTAGTCAAACCTGTACAATTGTTTTTATTAATTTATGTAGACTTACTCCTTATATAGTGATCAACTAGTGTTACACTGACTGGCTGTCCCACATTTTCCCTTCATTGCATTTTATATCTTGGCAAGTCCAACATAGAATACAGCATGATTAATGATTTTGGATAACAGTATAACAAGAAGCCAATGAATGAACTCAAGTTATATTGAAGGATAAAGAGTTTTTTCTTCTAAAGACAACAGACTACATACATAAATGTATGTTGTTTACTTTTTTGTTGGGTTCTGTATCATTAGTATTGAAAAAAGTAGAAGTAGGTGATAAGACATAAAAATGTACTTCTTAGATAGTTGTCCCATTAGCAATCATACCATTTCTTTCTTTTATATAAAAAAGAAATCATTTAGATTAAACAATTAACATGATTGATTTATGCATTTGACAAGCTGTTCATCCAAGTTGCATAACATTGCACATACTTTTACTACCTCACTGTAGATGGACTTCATATGTAAAGGAATTGTTCCTTGCAAAATTGCAAAATTTTTAACCTTCCAATGGCTCTCTCAACATGAATTCTTGCCCTTACTATTCTATGTGGTCTTAGTTGTTGCATTACTGCACATCTGTTCACCAAAAGAGAAAGGTGGTATATTTAGTGTTGCACCTTTTAAAGACAATTTACCCCTGATTAAGATACCTCTGTCTGTCATAATATCATCGCCAAATTGAATGTTATCTAAAATCCTGAATATTGAACATTTTTTTTTGTCAGAAATACTGCCAGTAAAGAAATCTGATAGGAAACTAAAAGTACCACTTGGATTTATTCCAATCAGGCACATGAATGTGTTGTGATGCTTGTATTGTGAATAGGTTATTCGTTGTGCTGAAGGAAAGATTGGTCGTTGTGTAAATCTGTCAATGATACATCTGATTTTAGGGAAATACTTTTGGGAAGTTTATGTCTTATTTTCTCCATTGATGGCCATCTAATAAGAAAATTTAACTAATGGCTCACTTAGTTGATCCAGGTGTTAAATATTCTACTGACACTACTCTCTGACGTGCCAAAAATATTTCCAAGTGCCTTGGTATCGAAACCCCTTCGTAAACGTATAGGTGTGATTGCCAGTTCCTCTTTGATAGACAATATTCCGTTTGGTCCAGGCTTCGGTGTCTATAGAAATGCACAAAATATGTCAATATATATATATATTATGTATATATACTTGCATCTTATAATATATGAAACGTGCAAAATCAATAAAATAAATCATGTCAGTTTGCTGTCTGTACAAATTCGATGATGACAAACAGAGTATGTTACAGTGACCTCAGTACGTTACTTTAACATTTTTTTTCCTTAGATGACACGTCAAGAAAATCAGTGATCAGTAGCTCAACATGAAATATGTTGTATTCAGCATATCTCTCAAGATGATTGCAAAATCCTGGTTATAAGAAAAATAATTAAATGTCATGACTATTTTCCTTCAACTTGAACTAATTATAAAAACATTGAAAGATACGGTATCATAGATTAAAAGAGTATGGTGTCAATTAAAATATTTTTTAAAATACAATATAGATTAGTTACGATTCTCTATTCAATGAGACAACTCTGTCAGGAGACCAAATGAAGTATAGATTGGCTTAGCCTTATGTCAGTTACATGGCAATGTACGTAGAGCTGCAAAGTTGAAATAATATGACAGTTTTCATTGTATCTATATTACTAAAACAACGAGGTCCAATTTGTCAGACAGGTTTTTGCTGTCATAAGTGGTGTACTTTGGCCACCAAGTAAAATTAAGTTTTTTCATCAACATAAATAGACCTAAACAAGTCTGTCATTTTCTGACTTAGATAAGTCTAAAATAGAAAACACATTTTTATAATAAATACATGTTTTGACTTCTGTAAGTCAAAAACAAAAATCGACTTGTTTATGTCTGAGCTCTGACTGCCATAAAATAACTTTAACCATATGTACTACTTAAAAGGAATGAAATATTAAGTGACAGGAAACATTGGGTAAATTTGTCTTTCCATCTTTCCTTCTGTTGTGTTCCATCTGCCCAAAAGAATTTTCACATATTTTAAGTAAGCTTGAGCTGGAGGAGCATTCAGGTGTTGAAGTTGAACATTTCTTTTATTTTTAGTGCTTTTTCAATTATAACCTTATATTTTTTGTCTAGCCTGTGACTTTTGTTGCTAAAGCGAGCCATAGTGATCCTAAATTCCATCTTCATCATCTGAGTCCACAAATATTCACTCTGTGGTTAAAGTTTTTGAAATTTTAATTACTTTCTTAAACTAATCTCGAGTTTCTATCAAACTTGAACAGAAGCTTGTTTATGATCAGAAGATAGTTTCAAGAAGTCAATTTGAAAAAAAAAAAATCCTGTTTATCTCAATATCTGTATTTTACTTATAAATAGACAAATTTTTCTGCCAGATAACATTGCGAATTCACTCTGTGGTTAAGGTTTTTAAAGTTTTAATAACTTTCTGAAACTATCCTGGATTTTTACCAAACTTAAACAGATGCTTGTTTATGATCTAATTTAGATCATCTAAAGCTAGTATCTCGAAATAAATTTTATAAAAATTCATTTCCTGTTCTTCTGTATATTTCTTTGAGCTGGGGTCACACATTCACGATTTTTACTGCCGTCCTTGACAGGACCATGCCTGATTAAAATTTGTCAAAAGTCTGATCAAGATCCTGTGAATCGTTGATGGAAATTCAAACTTTAATTAAAATTTGTAAAAAAAAAAAATCTAATCATGACAACAATCAGATATTGTTCAGGAAGTGCTGATATTCAACCGTTTTCAATCGAATTTGTCCCGATAATCCCTTCTCAATTCGCTTCTAATCCGATTTGTATCTTTTACATGGTAAAATTCGACAAAGTCTGTCACAACTGCGTCCCGATTCTACCGAATGTAATCCGACAGTGACCAGACAGTGAACCGACGCTGATGGAAGTTATCCATTCCAAAACTATCGGCATACTCGGGATGATCATGTACTGTCGGAACATAATCCTATCACGGTCCGCTCTATCGTTTGCAAACAGCTTTATTGGATCTCAGTCGTATTCTATTCTGTAATTGTCGGCACTCTGGCATGGGTATCATTGACGAATTTTGTATTAATAACGAGACTGTTCCGGAACTGTTTTGGCAAAGACGGTTTGCAATCGACAAGATCTGGATGCAATCTGGACTCAATCGGCAGAAAAACAGCAGTGAAAATTTCTCCAGATCTTTCCAGTTCCACCAGACACCGTCCAGAAAACATGAACATTGTTAGGTTTTTGATCTGATACATCAGAATCTATCACGACATAGTCACGCTTGTAACCAGACTAGACAAAATTGGCTGAGTTTCCTCCGATGTTAAGGGACGCACCTAACTGTCAGGGTGCTTCGCCATACTATCCGGACCATTCCTGACCCGTAGGAATCTATTACCAACTTAAACGACTGCGTTCAGACAATGATAGGACATTCCAGATAATTGAGGATAGTAATCTGACTTTTTCACTTTTCGTGTCTTATTGCTGTCTGATCTCAAACGGGAGTAATAATTGGCAATGTGCATGATGTGTGAACCCCGCATAATACAAATGAACATAGTTTTTCTTCCAGTGAACATAACATACAGTCTGCACTTCAGTTTTAAATGATTTTTTTTAGATTCATAAACCATCCTGGATTTTTACCAAACTTGGACAGAAGCTTCTTTCAATCAAAAGATAGTCATGATAGTATCTACAGAAATTTTTTAATAATTTTATTCCCCATTCTTGTTGCAAATGTAGGCGATTGCGAGACACTGGGTTCCTCAGAACCCTTTAATTACATAATTTTTATAAAAGTTCCTAAATACAATCTTTGTTTAATAATTTTTTGAAATTTTCTTTTGTAGAAGGAAATCATGGCTATATTAGATTATTTCCCATTTTTGTTGCAAAAGTAGGCGGGACACTGTGTTCCTCGGAACCCTTTAATTACATATTTTTTATATACATTTGTAAGTTCCTAAATACAACCTTTGCTTCATAATATTTTGTAATTTTGTTTTGTAGAAAGACATATGCATTATGGCCATATTAGGAGTACAACTAGTCCTTAGTCTGATCATGTTCAGCTTTCTACAGAAGCTTGGTCCGTATTACTCATTTGGGCGCTGGCTATTGTGCAATAGAGTTGTCAGATATCTGCATCCAACAGATGAAGATCTGAAAAAAGCTGCTGGGATATCAAATGTTCCGAATGGTAAAGGAAAAAAGAAAAATTATGAAAAGAAAGGAGAAGGGAAGAACAATACACAGTCAGATACTTTCACGATTCCTCGATCAACAGAAATTTTTCTTGACACAGCAAAAGTTGAGGCAATTGATTTAGTCTCGTTATATTTTTATTCAGACTTTCAGTGGTTGATGGAATTTGGATTGTGTTCTCTACTTGTATACATCATAACAGAAGTTTACTATGCCTTTTGGCCTAAGAATGAATTGAACATCAGCATGTTATGGTGTCTTCTTGTTGTCATTTTCTGTTTCAGGATATTGATATCTCAAGCTGCAGTCTACTTTAAATCAGAAGAAGGAGGGGAGAGAATCCTTTGTGTAACATTTGGTTTTTTCTTCCTGGTTTTAACCATGGGAGTTCTAGTCATTGATGAGAAAATATTAGAATTTGGACTTGAACCAGGTTATCAGAATTTCTCTGAAGGTGCCGAATCTTTTCTTAAACAGCAAGGAATTGATTCACAAGGACCAATCACATTAATGACCTTCAAAATAATTCTTGCAATCATATGTTCTATTACTGGTGCACTGTTAACATTTCCTGGACTGAGATATGCCAAAGTTCATTTAGATACATTTAACTATGTGAGGGAGAGTCCATTTAAGCAGGCACTGTTACACCTAAATTTTATCATGCCGTTAGTTATAATCTTATTATGGGTAAAACCAGTAGGTCGAGATATTATATGTGCCAAAAACTGGCAGGTAAATTTTAAACTTTTGCATGAGGATGCGTTTGAAGTAGTCCGACTTTCTTTAATTGTGCTGTTGTTTGTACTTCGACTTGTTTTGATGCCGCCACACATGCAGGCCCATTTGAATTTAGCTTATGAACATGTGCAAAGGATGAAAAAAGAAACTGGAATAATCAGCAATTTGGATCTTCAAAGGATGATTGCTCGTGTGTTTTACTATTTATGTGTAGTAGCTATACAGTATATTCTACCGTGTCTACTTTTACTATTCATGGTATTCCTTCAGAAAACATTAGGTAACTATAGTTGGTCAGATTTAGCTGGAGAAAATGCCCATAATTATTTTGAGGGTAAAAGTATGAGTGTACAAGCAATACTCACAGAACGAGGAAAAAGCACTGGGGATGCCGCCTCGGACACAACAGCACAGTTCACATGGGCAGTTTCTAATTTACGACAGGTTTTTTCACCGACATGGTATCGTGGTTTGTTTGGATTTCTTACATGGTGGATGACAACGGCTTGGTTTACTAGTACAACATTTGGACTTTATTATTATTCTAGAGTTGCCACACAATGATTGTGTTACACAAAAAACATGTAGATTATGAATATAATGTTTTTGAATCAAAATACTTTCAAATAAATGTGTTACTAGTTGGAACCGTTTATTAATTGCATGTTTGGCA
Source organism: Mytilus galloprovincialis (assembly GCA_037788925.1). NCBI lineage: Eukaryota > Metazoa > Mollusca > Bivalvia > Mytilida > Mytilidae > Mytilus > Mytilus galloprovincialis. The sequence continues at coordinate 8,218,246 of CM075340.1, read as the reverse complement.
AAATTACAAATAACATGAATGAGTGAGTGAGGTACAATGTACATGATGTATGCACAATATATGTTTAGTCATCTTTACATGTATGTTTAGTCAATAGTATTAATACATTTTAAAATTCTATAAAATTGGAAAAATGAATTATAAATGCAGTTTAGAACTTATAAACTAATTCAGAAATGAAGTATACAAAGACTTGCCAGATTTTAGCTGATTTTAGGAAATTAAGTTCAATCAACATGAAGCATACATGGCATAATCATATTAAAGTCCATTTACATGTAGACATATACTGCAAAATATTCCAAGTTTATGATAAATATGATCAATTCCTTATTTTTTTATATTTCAACATTGTTGAACCACAAATGTACCAGGACTAAATTGATGTTTATGTAGAAAATGTTATGCTGTCTTGAGTTTTTATATATTTTTTGTATATATACTCGGATTAAATGCAAGTATGAGTGTGTTTAATTGATGTTTATGTAGATTTTGATTTAATATATTGTTGAAAACCATAAATCATAATTGTTTTAACCAATTTTTTTAGTCAAAGGTAGGGGGACACCAAACCAGACAACGTATAAGTTTTGGAAGGAAACATATCAACACAAAAGAGGGTTGGGGGTCTACATCAAGGAGCTGCTGGTAAGGGTAACTTTTTATGGAATGTCAAAGCGGTTCAATATTGTTTATTTAACAATGGATAGAAGTCAAGAATCTTGACTCAATGGGTCAAATAGTATGAATGATCCCATGAAATTAACATTTAAAGATGATGTCATGATAGCTGGCCATGGGAAATATAAATTGGTTGTAATTTTCTCAGAAATCCCAATTTAATTTGCTTATAGTTATGCTCTTGCAAACCAGTTCTCATATAAATATAAAATGATAAACAGTTTATTATTAGGTTTGTGTTACCATGGTTACAGAACGTCTTAAGAGTTACATGTACAGATGTGTTATAAAATCATTCATTATAAACAGTTAGACAACGGAATATTTTTTTGTAGAACATTGTCAGAATCATTGTTAAAGAACTTTTTGTAAAGAATGTTTATATATATATTATATCAGTTTTATATTGAACAATATTTTTTTTTTATACTTATGACAAGTAAGAAAATAGTATAAAAATATGAATAAACTAAAAAACAATATAATCACTATAATGTAATTACAGCAAATAATCTAGATTCTGCATAATTAAAACTTGTATAAAATGTAATATAATTTTTTTATTGGTACTCAACTTACTCATGAATGATGATGTAAATATATTAGTCATAATTTTAAGTGGCAGCTTGGTGCTATGTATTTGGAATGCTGGAATGTTTTAGATGTTTATTATTTTTATGAGAAATAAAACAGATCTCAAAGTGACAAAAGCTTTGCCTTGTATGACATTTATTTTAATACAACCACAACATTTTTGTCAAGCCTGCGACTTTGAATGGTTTATAGAAAGCTTGATGTAGGGATAGTGATCTGGTGGCAGCTGTGGTGTTAGCTAACTTCTTGAATATTTTAGAAGATGGAAGACCTGGATGTTTCATACTTTGTATATATATATATGCCTTATGTTATGGAGTTTCAGTCTGTCACATGGCCATTGTCCTTGACCTCATTTTGATGGTTCAGTGACAGACAGTTTTCTCTATAGGTCTACTATATTTGGTGTATGGAAGGATTGTAAGTTGTACATGTCCAACTGGCATGCATCATATGACCTTGACCTCATTTTCATGGTTTAGTGGTTAAAATTAAGTTTTTGTGTTTGAGTCTGTTTCTCTAATACAGTATGCCATAGGTCAACTATATTTTTGTATAAAAATATGTCAGTCTTGCATGTTTTATTTGACCTTGACCTTATTTTTACGGTTCATTGTTCATTGTTAAAATCAATAGGTAAACTATATTTGGTGTATGTAATTAATGATTGTAAGGTGTACATGTATTTCAAATTTGAATTATCTTACCTTGACCTCATTTTCTTGGATCATGTTAAGTTTATGTTGTAGTAAAGCTTTGTATTCAGAACTTGGTATCAATATAATATCTATACCATCAAATTTTTTTAAACGCCTTCTTAACATGGGAAGGAAGATACAATGCTCCTAGAAACACTATGATGCTCTCGAAAACCAAAGATTTAAAAGGAAATGCAACCAACTTGAAAGTAGACAATTATACTACAAGGTTTAACACCGCAAAAGGTAAGAGATTGATTTTAGGGGTCATTGTTTTAACTGTTTACCATCTTTAAATAAAAAAATTATCATTATTGTGATGGAAGATATGGCATGATGAATACACTCGATGAACACGTTGAGTTTTACAAAAACAGGATATGGAAACAAGTCATTTCCTTGCAATATTTGCAAGGCTTGACAAAATGAGTTTCGCAAGTAGGTTATATGGACCGACAAAAATTGTTTAGATAACGTTTAAATAACGGCGAACTGCAACAATCTGTCAGACTGACTAGCAGATTGGGACACATGTGACTGCGGTCTGATCTTTCGATTAAAACAGTGTACTGATTATATAGGCACTGAGAATGCATAATTGTAAATGTTTCGACAACTGTACAAAAACAATGGAAAATTTGTTTGAGTAAAAGTTATTGAATTCCTAAATTGTTCAGGCAGTTATTAGGCCATCACAAAAAGCTCTAAAGTTAAGTGTTACATTGGAGTCAAACGCAGGATATCATGTGTCATAGAATGCCCATGTTTCAAATTTGGTGATCTCACGTCTGTTTTACCACAATCATGCCAAATGTAGATATGTTCCTCAGTTCCCGATTCAAATCCTAACTTGTCTCTCGGAACTGATATGTTTCCTCATATGGTACACTGTTTCTAAAAGAAATATCTTGCGGTGGTACGTTTAATAGACTACTTGTTTTGGCCCTGGATCGAGATTCACGGCTCAGTGGTGGATCCAGGGGGGGTTGTTGTTCTGGGGGTTGGAACCCCCCTTTTTTTTGGACGATCAATGCATTTGAATTTGAGCATATAGTTGGAACCCCCCTTTTCTCTAGGTTGGGACCCCCCCCCTTTTTTTAAATGGCTGGATCCGCCACTGCGGCTTGCCATTTCTTGAAATGTAATTGAGATACCACAAGGAGCATCTGATCTACTGATCTTGTTGAGTGGAGTTTTTTTTTATTCATTTATTGGCGTCAGTTTTTTAATATAGAAACTGCAACTGTAGAGGGTAAAGACAATGAGTCCTTTATTTGTTTCATCAAGATTAAGATTATCAGCAAATTGAAATTGTTTTTGAAAGCTACCATTATTTACATGGTAAAGTCTAGGGGGAAAAAACAGCAATCGCAGGGGATTAAAAAACAACTGTTTTTGGCAGATATGACCAGGCTTTTATGGTTAAGAGAGATTCTCTGTAATCGTTCTAAATTCGATGATAATATTGTGAAATGATGGTCATTACATTTTCATAGAGAACGGGATAATGATTTTCGTGTTATCGACATTAAAAGCAGTTTCATATGGACATGTCTTTTAATTTATTGATGAAGCAAGTATTGAAGTGTTAGGGTTGAAGAACGTAATCATTTATTGATGGCTTCAACTTGAGCTTTAAGTAGGAGGGAAACTATTTTGGAGAAATGCTAATTTCATTACTAATTCTATAGAAAAGAAATAGTTGAAGTTGACTGTTTGTTGATGTCAACTTTTAAAGGCAAAGTTCTTTTACAAACTGCACACCTTTGCAGAGAATTTGAGGAATGCTAGAAAGACTGGGACTGTGTAATAATTGAAATAGTTTAAAGAAAAACAACAAAGTCTAGAGAACTGGGTTCAATAAAAAGAGAAAAGTTTATTATTAATATTATATATATATTTTTTGATAACTATGACCATCATGCACAACAAGGATTATTATTGTACAGGAAAGTTTTCTAAGAAAGGATATTTTTCCAGAAAATGGCCAGAAGGTTGCCCAGCTTCTACAAAATTAGTTCAGAGAACTTTGTAAAAAGTGAAGTCGAGTAAGGTAGATACACGTTTGTTATGTAATGGAAAAGACAATAATCACAGGTTATCAATGGGTAACATACACTTTACTACAAGGGCTACAGAGGCGGATATAGGGGGGCAGAGGGCCCGGCCCCCCCCTTTTTGGGGAAACATTTGTTTGCTGATATAGGGAATCACTGAAGCGTGACTGAAGCGGTCCCCTCTTAGGCATTCAGTGGGCCCCAATTATGAAAATTTCTCAGTTGATCCGCCACTGCGCTACAGCCGAAATTCATTAGCATGCCCTCACACGAACACAAGATTTGTCCAATATTCAGTTGTATAGGTCACGATTTGATTTTACCTTTGAAATGGTTGACAAAAATCCAAATATATTGAAAGGAACGCCATTACAGGAGCCAAAAGTTCTTTGATCAACGAAGTTTTGGAACAAGGATTGCGAGCTTATTACAAAGTCTCCCCCATACGAAGCACATCAAATAATTAGATTTAAAAGCAGTACAATTACATCTTTCAAAAGCTCTATAGATAGCAAAAAACAAAATTATTCTGATAAGGACCGTAAACACAACTGTGATAAGTTACACCAATAAGCATGCTTGTCGAATCGATGAGCCAGTAAAGTATCCCTTACATTTTCTGTTATGAGTTTGTTTGTGTCTGTGTGTGTATTTGTATTTGAATTTTTGGTTTTGCCTGTCCACTTCAATGTTGTTATTTTGACCCCCTATTTATCGATACGAGATGCCATTACACATACACTATGATAGTTCGACATCTGATTTAGAACGATATTTTTTAGCCTACCTATTGATGTGTTTGACCAAAATTTACAGCCAAGATATTTTCCAATTACGGTCAGACGGTCATGAGAGGATAAAATTTTAATTGTTTATTGAATCGTTTCAGTTAACTCTGCAACTAAAATGAACTAATCACAAACAACAAAATACCACGAATTGAGATCAATACTGTAAATCATAAAATTGAACCTAGTAGTTTTCAACGTGCAAAAGGCCCTTGTGATAAGATAGTACTGGTTCAAGATGAAAACAAAACCTCTTGATCACGTATGCACTGGACTTTTATGTTCGAATTACTTATTTTGGTTTAATGGTGATAAAGCACGAATAGGCTAAGACGTACTTTAGAGTAAGGCAGACAAATCAGTCATCTTAACCATAAGGATTGCCTGGGATATAGAAAGATGTTAACTTAAACTTTTCTGTTTTAGTAATAACTAACCAAAATAGATAAAATATTTGCACTCTTTTTTTAAACACCATTTATTTATACATTTATATAACCTAATCTTTTTTAGAACTCTAAAATAAAAAGTACGCATTAAAATTGTTAAATAAATGCGATTTTTTTTTTAAATACTTAATTTCATAATGAATATATTTACGAACGAATTGTACAATATGAAAGGAGTAGGTCCGGCCGGGCCGATTTTGACTTCAAATCTCAGGTTCATCTAACGAAAGATTTTGGACAATTTTATAACACTTAAGTGTCTATTTCAATTGCTTCAATTAGTGAATTATTTGAGATGATTAAGTCATTAAAACCCCTCCGATTCTAGCTAAAATATGAAAAATCTATCAAATCTGCCAAAATCGTCACTTTTCAGATGGTTTTTGTCAAAAATGAAAGTGGCCGCATCCTTTTTCATCCTCAACATTTATATATGCTATGTATTATCATTAAATACAACTTTCATTTCAATATAACGAATGAACACGAATGCGGCCACTTTCATTTGAGACGGAAACCGTCTAAACTATCCATACGAGCCACAAGTAAACTTTTTTTCACTTGGGGCTCGTATGGATAGTAAAAAAATTATTGTAATCGACTAGCAATGGATTGTTGAGACTTGATATATGTTTATACATTGTAGAATATTGTAAATAAAAAAAAAAAAAAAAAACACTAAACAATTTTTTTTTAGTGAGGTCCAAAAAAAAGGGGGGTCCATGCCCCAAATACCTGTGAAAAATATGGGAAAAAGGCACAGGCACTTGTCTCAGAAAAAAATTATTCTTGTATAGTGTTATATTAAGGTATATAGGAAATTTTTTTTCTGAGACAAGTGCCTGTGGGAAAAGGGTGAACATCCAGTGATGGTTATTTTCTAATATGCAATGAAATGATATGTGAAATTTTGTCAGTAGTTCTTGATCAGATAAAAACTTTATACCTTTATTTTTTTAATTGAAACACAGATAAAATCTTCAAAACTTTTTTAAAAGTGCAAATTTAACAAAGCTTTTAAGTTGAAAACCAATGGTGGTTTTACACCTTCTTATGACCTTGACCTCAAAGTCGTCTGATATGTAAGAGGGTATGGATGGGGGGGGGGGGGTCTGTTATTCTGTAAACATTTAATTTTCACCCCATTTTTCTCTAATCTTTAAAAAATTAACCCCTTTTCTCTCTAATCTTCCAAAAATTTACCCTATTATTCTCTAATCTTCTATTTTTTGGCTCATTATTCTCTAATCTTCATTTTTTAAGGGCATTATTCTTTAATCATTTAACCCCATCCAAACCCTCATGTAATGATACCGATAATGTCCTATTTGTGATCTTGATATTTTGACTGCATGAGTGTGAATTCGAATGAATGATTGGCGCATGTATATCAGGAGATGCCAATCATGTTGCCGCACCAGTTACCGCTCCCTTTGATGTATATACGATTCCCTCAAATTCTGTCTCTTCATATTCTTTCGTTATTGGATCATTGATAAATTGATAAATTTCTGTCTCCTCAATTAAAAAACAAATTAAATGACCGATAACATAACACACGTTTTCTTTAAAATAGTTATCGAAGGTATCAGGATTATAATTTGGAACGCCAGACGCGCGTTTCGTCTACATAAGACTCATCAGTGACGCTCATTTGAAATGAAAATATTTATAAAGCCAAACAATCAGGAATTTTTAAAATGTTTTGGAAGGCTTGAGCATGACACCAACTGTAACTGGCATCGACCCATTTTTACACCTCTATGTAGCAAGATTGTTGATCTGTAAACGGCATTATAGATAAGAGTATTTTGAATGTACGACATGTTGAGAATAGGTAAGCGTTAATGTCTAGCTGTAGAGCACTTATTTCCTACATATTTAATCATTGATCAATCATTTTTTTATCAATTAAATCGGAAATTGCCTTTTACAACTCATTTATATTACATGAAAACTGTATTTCAATATATTTATTTTATGAATTGTAAATTGAATGTATACTTGGAAACACACACATTATATTTTTCGATCTTTAAATGTATAGAAAATTGTAAAATTTCGAACAGAGATATACATAGAAATTTGCAACCTGTTAGTTTAAATGAAATTAAAACATTTCAGCTTTATCAAGGGGTCACACAATAAGGCAGTCCGAAAATGATAGGGTCAAATTTTTATCTGATATTATCTGTATACAGACATATTCATTCCAACACTTCAAACACGTTATTGTTACCTGTTAGAGTACATACGATCTTAATCTCTTGCACTAATACTAATATTATTTAAGCAGTTGACTGTTCTTTCCTTTACTCAAGTATTCCCTGTTCCAAACTATAAAAACACAGAAGACTAAAAGAATGGTCAATGGCAATGGTTAATGTATCTGTCTTTCGGAGGAATAAATCGTACTTAGTAAAATCTACCCTGAATTAAACCAATTCTCTTAAACTGACATGGTTAAAATGCTTGATTTCTTGATTGATAACATATTTATTAAGTTTCAGCTTTTTAGCAGTAATAAAAAGAAGCGTTCGACAATGAAGAACATGTCCTCTCACTAAATAATTCAAGGTTGACGAAAATCTATACAAGCGAAATAAAGCATGCAAAAAGTAAAATCACAAAAAATACTGAACTTAGAGGAAAATCAATTAAACAAATGTATATATTTATCGAAAATTACTTAGTAGTGAAGTTGAAATATCTTTGTGAATGCTGACGACTGATATGCTCCGCTTGTAAAACCACAATATGTTTACCCCTTTTCCTGGAATATGATCTACCGAAACAAACCCTTCAGGAGCACCTGAGATTAACCCCAGTTTAAGGAGTGGTTTATGTTGCTGAGTTTTGTATCTATCGTCTCTCTTTTATGTATAGATCTTATTAATAAACTCATCATAGATACTAGAACTAAATTTTGAATATACGCCAGACGCGCGTTTCGTCTACAAAAGACTCATCAGTGACGCTCGAATCCAAAAAAGTTTAAAAAAAAAAGACAAACGTTACTTTGATATGTATTTTCGTCTAGGTTTATTCCTACTTTATGGATGCCTATTATTAAAGAATTCCTCTGGTAAGTGAACATATTATTTAATTGACTTATTTTTATATAATTTTTTTTGGGTACTTGGTACCAATCTAATAAATCAAGCATTTCCAATAGATTTTCAGTTTTTTCTATTTGTGCTTTAATAACACTCTCATATGTTTCATGAATGTTAGCATTAATTAGCTAAACACATCACATTCTTTATATGCATGTCCAAAATAAGGAGTCAACTATACAGAGGCTGACATTGATTTTCTCGTTTTGAATTGTATCATGTCTGACAATATGAGATGGGTTTTGCTAATGTTTGAAGTTGTTTTTGGTGACCCACAAATGCTTAAATCAAATTGTTTTACTCTAGCGGAAAGTTTCGTCATTGCCAAATATACAACATTTCCTTACCTTGATATAGTAAAAATATTTCTTCAATGATTACATGTTTCTAAACGAATAACACATTGCTTTGAATATCCGTCTTACAACAATAGACCGGGAACGTAAATTATGTTAATAAAGGACACTTGTACCATCCGCCAAATACTAGTAGCCAGTTTCGGATTATATACATGACTTAAATGATGAGGTCAGCGCTGATTCCGTTCATATCATAATGTAATTGTGCTGAATATGAGATTTCAGGTAAAGTTGGCAATGAGTTAAACTGTATTTTCTATTATGCATGTTAAAGCTCTTTTTCGTATCCATATCTCTGCTCTTAAATAGTTCCTGTTCCTGTCGTCAAAACCAAAAAAGCTTGTAATCAAAATTACAAACAATGAACTAATTATCAAAATGCTGAATTGAAATCCACATACACAATCTAGCGAGATAGTAGAATGCATCAAATATCTTAAAATGTTTGCTTCAAATGAGTAGAACCTGTGATAATTCATTTGTTAAATTATATCGTTATTTCAAGGGCTTTGATATTAAGTATTGGGTTCTTATCATCTGTCTGCTGACCCATAGTTGATACAGTCCTTGGATGAAGTAAACTTTCCACTAACCCCATACACCATTTCACCATACACCATTACACCATACAACATTACACCATACACCGTTACACCATACACCATTACACCGTACACGTTACACCTTTGCACCATACACCTTACACATAACACCATACACCGTTACACCATACACCATTACACCATACACTTTGTACCATTACACCATACACGTTACACCTTTGCACCATACACCATACACCATTACACCATACACCACAACACCATTCACCATACACCATGTGCCAATACACCAAACACGAACACCTTAGGAACATACACCTAACAATTCTATCTACAGTACACTATTCGAAATTACCCAAAATGCTATCTAATTTCATAGAAATCGTGCGACTACAACATTATTTATTTATTTATTTAAAAAAAATGAATTTGATCCCAATATTGTAAATTATTGTTTAGATTAAAAATCAGTTCTTATCAGTATTTTGCGTAGTTTTATTTTTGATAACCATATTTATATTACACATTACACAATCACACCATTCCTCATACATTTGACTATACACCATAGCACCATACACCTTCTACCATTGCACCATATGCCATACACCATTACACCATACACATTTTGTTGGAAGTTTACACCATCAGAGGGCTGTATCATCTACGTCATTAAATATCTAGTTGACATTTATCTCAATGACAATGATACCACATCCTCTGAAATGTATACTTCTGCAAGCGCTTGAACTTCTATGAAAAATATATTGTTCTACTAATCTACTTTCAGCGTTAACTTGCTTCAATTGTCCAGGAATTCGACATCCGAGGTTTTGCGAATATGTAAAAGACTGTTTAGATGGACAGGTAGGCAAATTGTAATCTTTCTGTTACTTATAATTTACGCTTTTGTTTAATGACTTGGAAGTAATATAACATTATTCGCCACATACTGCCGGTTATATGAGCGTTTGAACATTCATTTATAATTTTTTGCCCATATATTATTTTCCTTCTTTATTTTGGCACCATTCTAAATGCGATTTGAGAACTTGGAGTCTCGTAAGTTGGATCTTCATCATGATCTATTCTACTGACTTTGCTTGCAGTAGGATTAAATATAAATGTGTTAGCTTCAATTGTGTCGATTTCTTTTACTCGGATATATTTAGAATACTGAAAACCACCGCAAAGGGATTTCCAATAAGGGGAGGGAATGTTTCAAAAAGTCTTGAATTCACAAAGGATACCGTCTACGAATCAATACTGACACCAAAACGTCAGATAGTATTTATACAAGTCGGTTTATAAGCGTTTAGTTGCTAGTCTGCTGCTTCAGGTTGAAATTGTTAAAACAAATAAGATAATAAAAGTTTTTTTTCTTTTCCACCGAGGCAACTGCCTCGGTTGCCTCTATGTAAGCTACGCCCTTGATGGCATGTATGGTCTGGAATATAGTTTGGAGATGAGTGAGGTTTTGGCAATTATAAGGTTATTAGGCTATACCCCATTTACAAAGTCAGGCTAAATCATTGTAAATCATATACATGTACATGTACATTTTAGACACATTTTGCCAATTTCCCTTTCTTTGTGTGTGATCATGGTAATGGTCAACTCCCACAAGGTTTTAAGAGGTACATGTATTACTTGTTTTGAGATGAAACATAGAAAATGGAGGGGTTAGGTAATGATTTACAATTTATAAAACATTTGTTTTAGTTCACTGTATGTAACAAAAAAGTTACATCATTATTATTAGATATTTTACTGGACTAAAATATCATTTTAAATTAAATTAAGTTAGTATTACTATTACTTATTATTACTCCATGATCTAGGGATCTTTCTGTTTTGGTCATGCCTGGATACTCCTGTTATTGCTCTCGGTAATTCATTGCTCTCCCTTTTCACAGTGGATAGAGTGTGTATACACTGTTTTCTCTGATTTATTCCGATAAACAGGACATACAGTCAAAAGAAAGTCAAGTGAAAAGCCACACATGGCCTAACGAAACACACAAAATGTCCTTAGAAGTTATCAAGTTATGTTATGCTTCATTGCTTGCTCATGCAGTTATGGACATTGATAATGATATTTTCTATGTAATCTTGGTACTTCTATACAATGTATGAGTTGCAGTCTTATTGTCCGACTAGCTGGTCTTCGTTGGAATGTCTTTGATTATGATACAGTCCTGACAAATTGAAAACTACAACAACAGGAATTCTCGAGCTTCGTCACTGGCATCGAACTCGGTAGCATGGTAGACACATGACATGACACTGGCATTGGAAAAGTTGTGAAAGGACTCGCCTTTGTCTAAAAAAGTTCTATAATATTTCCACATCATGCACAGTATCTTCTTAAAGGAGATATGGATTCCCGTTACAGTTAAAACGGAATAAAACTGTGTTATGTCAAATGAAACACAGCAGATGCAAAATCTTTGCAAACAGGAAATGAGTAACTGTAAACATTGCAGTTCAGGGGTGAATTCAGAAAATATAGTCTTTATACTATTTATTCCTTTTTATTAAATATGAACCACTCTGTATTTTCATAAAAAGAAAGAAAATGATACAGGAATGTTTTAATTCTATTAACATATGAACTTTGGATGTTTTTCAGTCACATAACAACTGTTGTTATGTAAGAGAAAGTAATGTTTCTTAGAATGAGTTATCTCCCTTAGACCATTTTGAATAAAAAAGAAATCAAATTTACTCAAAATCAGTACTAGGCTACATATTTTATTTTTTGATATTTTTTAAAGAAAATTATTCTTTTTAGTTTACATATAAACATTTTCCTTAAAACATCCGGTCTTAGGAGAAAATAGTGAAATTCTTATACTGGAATAAGTGGGGAAAGTTCATATTTTCCCAATATTCAATATAGCACCAAAAAAAATATACTGTGTTTAATGGTTTAATATTACAAATTTAGTTCTTACTTTACAAGACCTTTCAACACAAAAAGTATTGTTGATTTCTGTGATACAGTGTGTATCACTATTTCATCATTTTGCATGATTCTTAGCCAGACTGCTAAAGTAATCAATATGACCTAATCATTAGTACTGATCTATCCTAACCACGATTTATTGGCTTTACTGTATAAAAGAGGGACGAAAGATACCAAAAGGACAGTCAAACTCATAAATCTAAACAAACTGACAACGCCATGGCTAAAAATTAATAAGACAAACAGAAAAACAATAGTACACATGACACAACATAGAATTGTGGTTGCAAATGACGAGTAATGCAAGTAAAACAGGAGATGGTTACTCTTCAAACGCACTTGTAGAGTGATATGCGAAATGCTTTTCTAAACATTCCTAGATATTTGAACCCAATATGGTGCACACTCTCGAAGCCTAGTCCAATTAGTAGTATATCTATCTGCAGTAATGACACTAATATTTTGACGACTTAACATAAAAAAAAATCAAAATTAAAAGTTTTAACTGTAGTTGTTTATTTTATTTGAATGCATAAATTATTTTACTGTGAACAATGAATATGTCAAATAACTTTCAAAGTCAACTTTATATTTCTTATTAGGTTTGTGGACTTGAACGTCAAGTGGAAAGCAATGGAGCAGTGATTTTCAGCCTTGGATGTTTATCTCAAAACGTATGTGTAAAGTAATTATTTATTATATTTTTGATTTACAGATTATGTATGATAAAGGAAGCTGATTAATCTATTAGCCGATGTTGATAAATGCATAATATACCGGTATTGCACTATTATAATGGTTTTTTTTTTCGTGCAATCAAACCTTTAACTTGTTTTTACTAATGTGCTTCCTTTTGATTTCAAGTTTTAAGAAATGAATTTCTAAAGAGTGAATACGACCTTTTATTATTTTTTGATTAATTTCCGAATGTTTTACATCGGTTTTAAATGTCGTATGGAGTCGCATGATACCAGAGGGACATTCAAACGCATAGGTCGAAAATAAACTGATTAAGCTCTCGCAAAAACAAAAAGACCAAAAGACAAAGAACAGTAAATAAAAAACAAAATTAGAAACTAAAGACTGAACAACATGACTCCCATAAAATCTAACCAACACTTGGGTGATCTCAGTTTTAGTTTTAGTTTTGTATCACTTTTATTTAAATTAGTTGATCAGATGTTGTGATGAAAAAACATACATTCCAAACATTTATAGATTTAATCCTGTTATTCATTTCATAACTTATTATTGAAACAAAATGTAAACTGTTGGTATGTAATGCAACACAAATTCATATTAAAGTCATTTGAAACGAGTGACTGGTGCAAAAAAAAGTTTATCCAATTCTTGAACCAATGCATGTATATATCTTAAGTAAAGGCAACAGTAGTATACCCTGTTCAAAATTCATAAATCGATAGAGAAGAAACAAATCCGGGTTACAAACTAAAACTGAGGAAAACGTATCAAATATAAGAGAACTACGACACAACAGAGACACAACGCCGAAATATAAAACACACAGAAACGAACTATAATGTAACAATGGCCATTTTCCTGACTTGGTACAGGGCATTTTATGAAAAAATGGTGGACTGAACCTGGTTTTGTGGCATGCCAAACCTCCTGCTTTAATTGCAGTGTTTATAACATTAAAATGACAACATTACACGACAGGGCTACAATAAATAAATGGGAGAAAATATTGGACCGAGAAACAAAAGAATAAAAACCGTCAAAAGGTAACAAGTTTAAAAAATATTTTATACGTCAGACGGGCGCTACGTCCACACAAAACTATGCTCAGATGAAAAAAGTTCGAAAGCCATAGCAACTACAAATTTGAAGATCACCGAGGACCAAAAGTTCCAAAAAGTTGTGAGGCCAGGGTTATCCGCCTGGGACAAAAACATCATTATTATCAAGAATAATACATCGTTTTGCAAACAGAAAACTTAGTCTTCTGTGCACGATTTTATCATTTTTTACGCAAATATATCGTATAATCGTCAGTTTTTTTCCTCTCTGTCTGTTATGAATTAACAAATATGGCAGCTCATTAAATGCCGTGTTTTGACTCTGAAGTTTACCGATTGTCACCTTAAAGTAAGCAATAAAAAACATGGATATTGAGCACGTGTTTAAAATGTACAATTAGATAATAGTTTATTTCAGTGGCATTTTCACTGGATTTTTACGAGAAGGGTCACGTTAAGGTCATTTTGCACTCGAAAAATATGTCGGCGAATTGCTTCCTGGAAGCAAACAATTACAAAAAAGTAAACTTCTTCTTAATGTGGACAAATTAAAATAAAATTGAGAATGGAAATGGGGAATGTGTCAAAGAGACAACAACCCGACCAAATAAAAAACAACAGCAGAGGGTCACCAACAGGTCTTCAATGTAGCGAGAAATTCCCGCACCCGGAGGCGTCCTTCAGCTGGCCCCTAAACAAATATATACTAGTCCAGTGATAATGAACGCCATACTAATTTCCAAATTGTACACAAGAAACTAAAATTAAAATAATACAAGACTAACAAAGGCCAGAGGCTCCTGACTTGGGACAGGCGCAAAAATGCGGCGGGGTTAAACATGTTTGTGAGATCTCAACCCTTCCCCTATACCTCTAACCAATGTAGAAAAGTAAAGAATGTTCTTCAGTAAAAAGTATATGTACATAAGTTTAATAATGGAAACTATCCATTTTGTTATAAAAAAACATATGCATAATTTTTTTTAATTTGAGGTTTCATATGACTTTAAGATTTTAGAGTAAACAAATAAACGCTATGAAAAGCTCAACTTATCTGTCCATAGAATGTGTCAAGTTTTAAATCGTAATAAATCGTGAACAATGCGCAAAAGTATTAAACAATCACAAGATCTGCAATCGATAACTTTTCCTTTGAAAACCTTCAAGCATTTCTATATGACATATTATATCTGTAGAACAATAATATAAGTAGATTCATAAGCAGTTTCAATTTTTCATCTTTAATCAATCTCTTAACAGACCTGCAACACCAACCCTTCAACAATTGATGGGAGACAGAAATGTTTTCACTGTTGCTCTACAGACTTATGCAATATCGATGGATGTGGAGAACCTGGTATTTAAATGAATTAGTACAATTTATATAAAAAAAGATACATTTATATCAGTATCTATGGTGAGCTATAGGCGATAGCTGTGACAAGACAATGATAAATGACATTCAGTAACGTACATATTAAGAATAATTGCAACTGCTTTCAAAAATAAAAAAATAGCGCAATTCAAATGTTTCACATAAGAACATAGGAACAATTTAAGGTGAATAAGACCTTGGAAGTAGTTGGTTCAAATCGCAATGCCGACTGTTAATTGAGAGGAAAACAAACATTTTTCGTGATACAATATGAAAAAAACCAACATCCAATAAAATTATGTGTTCACATATTGTAGGTTAAAGAGATATTTTGTCATACCTAGAGCATGTTGATATAGGATTGTCACTGTTATAGTATACGTTTTCTGTTTTCTGTTGTAGGTTTAAGCATGGTCAATGACAAAGTGTGTTACAGTTGTCTTGGTTTACTTGATCCGAATGCTTGCCGGTCGGTTTCCTTTTGTGCAGAATCCGAGGTATCTTATTGAAATTATGTGCTGATTTTAAAACTTTAGGAAAGACTTATTTCCAAGGACTGAACATTATCTTTTAATAATTATTTAAAGAATAGTTTTGTTGAGGAGTTAATCGGATTATTTAATAAGCTAATATATAAGAAGACGTACACGACATAAACAGATGTATGATGCAATAAATGTAAATTCATAAAAAAGTTAGGCTGGCAACCTGTTAATTTCATTTAGTCAGGAATCGCTATGCTTTCTTATTATTTTTTTCTAATAAAAATCTCCGATGTAAAAATGGCTAGCAGGTTTATCAACACAAGTTAATCTTTCATCATTCTATTTTATTTTTTTGTCACAGCTGTGTTACCTTGAAGAAAAAACACACTTTGGTGAAAAGTTCTACCAAAGTGGATGCAGGGAAAAGCACGTAAGACTTAGTTCTATTTCTAGTTATAGTTGAATACCTCTCTCAAATCAAAGATCAAATAAAACATGTTAACCTTTTGAAGGATATAAACCCAACTGTAGGTTTTTTTCAAAGTTGAAATGTGTGTGTGTGTGTGATTTACTCTGGTTTCCACAATGTGATCTGATTCAGGCTCAAAGTATCGTATACATATTTAAGCTAGGCTTGAATACCCCAAATCAGGGAAACTATGAAATGAAAAGAAAGTTCAATTCAATTTGGCTTAAGTACTATTTCCCACAGCTTTTCCGTATTCACAGTTTTTTTACTTTACACTTTAACTTAATAATTTAAGGTAACCAAACACAGTGCTGTAGTTAATGTTAATAAGAATCATTTAATTTGCCGTATGATTATTAAAGTCATCGACATATATTCATTCAGACTATACATGTCTGTTTAGTTATACTAATATCTTTACGAACTATATTTCTGTTTGTAATAAGAACCCCCTGTGCTCTTAAGTCACTATGCAAATCAGGGTTGACTGCATACTATGCATATAGTAATTAGAACATATATTAAAGTTCGAATATTCTCTCAAGTTCTGATATTAAACCGATAAAAACAAGGGAAAATTCGTAGAAATCAGATGAACCTTGAATTGACACCAGTGGTGTCGACAAGGTAAGCATCGCTTGCTATGAACTCATCATTCGCAAAACAATTCAAAGATCAAAACCAATAGTGCATTTCAATGAAAGGAAACCAAAATATAATTGTGTGGTATCGGTAGTAATGCATTGGTTGCAATGAACTACATAGATTTCCCAGTGAAATAAAACTGATGATATCACATGTGAAATAAACGTGGTTATTTCACTACTCTAACGTCATACATCAATAGGCGTTGTCAAGACGTCGATAACGTCGGATCAAAACAAATTGTGAATTCTTAGAAATAGATATAGATCGTTACATTTTTCTAATTTAATTTTATTACAAAAAGCCATTTTCCAATGTAATAAAAAAAAAAAAAACTAATCAAAGAATTCAAATAACGAAAAAATTTCAACTCTTGACCGAACAACACTGCTAATATACTCATGCGCTATGCGCATTCTTGAATTAATGTGTTGTTCTGTCACTCGTTAAATATTGTTCTCTATTTGAAATCCTCGGTTAGTTATCTTATAATTATAAACGATGTTTGTATATAATTGAATATTATGCCCAGTGACACTATCAATATAGATACAATATAGCAGGGTCAAGAAAATGCGAAAATAGTATATGTATTCCATCCTCCTATAAATGATGGTTGTATGTTTGATTATGTTATTTTGTGTTAATGTTGGTAATTTATTTTAGGAGTTAATTTTAGATTTTTCTTTCAATCTGACTTTAAGTTTGAGGAAAACATTGTCAAAACGTATTAAAGGTTGCTATATCAGTTTAGTGTATGAAGAGTGACACAAAAGCATATTAACAAATCTGCATTTTTTAAACAGCATTTAGCGGAAGAAATATATTTCTAAAGATATGTCTAGGGTTAGGCGGCTTTAACATTCATGCACTGTATGAGCTTATAACAAAATTGAACTACAATCGTTGTAAAAGTTTGCCTTACAATCCATTTCTAATCTTTCAATTTTTACACGTTCTACAGAATATTTTTTTTTATAGATGTCCGAATGGCTATTATGCAACAGAAATACTGGGTGTGATGAAATAGAATTAAACGCTATTTTAAAAAAAATAATACTTGCTTTATAGGATAATGTTTTCATATATACTATTACTCGTTTTTAATTGTAACAGATTTGTGAATCTCAGTTGATATCGTTTCCAATAATTGGGCGACGTGACCTTGTACTTAAGAGGTCTACTACACACATGTCATGCTGCGGTCAGAGTTTGTGTAACAATGACGGTTTTGGTTTTAAAAAGACAACGACTCCATTAAGCAAGTTATCAACCTCCAATGGCTTATCCACATTAGATACAACGACTAATTTACCAGGTAATTAAATGCAAGAATATTTGTCACTACCTTCTTCTACTATCAAAATGAGAACTCTAAATATTTTATGAGAGGATGTGTTCATTGTTTGTTTATATTAGTACATATTCGTTTTATTCAATTATATCAAATCTAAGCTTTGCTTAAATAAAAATAAGTTTTACCTTTGTACAGATGTTTGTGTAATAAATCGTCCGTGTTACAACGGTGGAACATGCCAGTCTTTCAATGATAGTTACAGATGTAACTGTGCTGCGGGGTACCTCGGTAAACAGTGTGAATATTCAGGTATGATATACATCAACTAGTTTATTGAAACGTGTTATTATAGGATTAAGGTGGTACCGAACACTACAGGGAGATAACTTTGTAATTTCGGCAAAACGATTAATTACATTTTGTTATTAAGGGAATATTAAAAGAGGGACGAAAGATACCAGAGGGAGAGTCAAATTCATAAATCTAAAATAAACTGACAACGCCATGGCTAAAATTGGAAAAAACAAACCGACAAACAATCTGCTCAATGATCAAAATTAGTATTTGTCAAACTGCTATATAACCAGTGTAATTTTTCTGACAAAATTCTTTGTCAAAATTTTATGAAAATTAAACGAGCCAAATTAATTTTAGTGAATATGTTAAGTACCATCTTAAACGCCTTTTGAAAGGAATTCATTGTTGTATAAACTCGAACAATTTACTCACAACCAAATAAAGGTCTGAAGGACTTTTATGATATGTTTGTGGGTGACTTGTTTCATTTTAAACACAAATGAATTCCTTTAAAAAGGCGTTACGTCCTGCTATTTTTTTTTTTAGAATTGGAGATAAGGAATACATTTCCATAATCGTAACATATATCACACGTAAATTGTATATTTGTGTCATTGAATAGACCTGGTGCCTGAATATATATCATGGTTAGGATTGGGTTATTATCGCCGCCATCTTCTTTACTTTAGTTACGAAAAAAGTTAGGTCAACGTCGTCTATCAAAAAATATTTAACGTCACCAACAGTTGCCGGAATTCCTCTCGAAAAATCATATCAACATTTTCCCTAATATGCAAATCATATAAAAATTATGAAAATTTAATTGGTATCACCATTCAAAATGTCATTACAGAACACACTATTTTGTTAGTTTCAAGTAGTTCAAGTCCTTGTGACATTGATTGTCTACATTTTCATGTAGAAATATTTCAGTAGCACCTACATATGTTTCTGGATTTAAAAAGTCTAAACGACATATTTTCATAAGAGATTTTACTGCTCACATTATATTAGAACTATTTCATCAGGGAATATTCATGGGAAAGCCGAAGTCCTCTTGTCGTCAGTTGGGGTTGATAACTCTTTGAAATATAAACTGATTCATGATATCTTTTGTGTTAGAACTTGCAAAACCTTTCTGAAACATTTTTCATAGAGTTCCACCCAAACCAGTGCCACAGTCGTCTTAAAATATTCTGCTAGTGGATATTACATAAGTTAATTTGATTAATTAATTGACAACATTGGCAAGGAAGGGGAAATTATGATGGGCATCATTAGTTGCATCCAATTTGTTGTCAGTAAAAGGTACAGAAATAATATATGTGTCAATATAAAGGAAAATATCAAGATATCACGCAAACCTTGCAGTTTCTGTAATAACCAAGTTCACTGAAATGTATGACTCATTGATTGTGGGTTGCCTCTCGTTCATGCATGGTACAGTATATAAAAGATGCAAGCAATCAATTATATATATGTAATGGAGTGACAGACCATCATCAATTAATTTGAAAGTGAAACAAAAAACACTTTTTCGCTTTGTCTTTTTGAAGTTTCTGTATTAATAGTGATTCAAAAGGAAAAAAAACATCCAATAGGAGTGCATACCTTTATCCTATTACAATATCAATTTTCTGTTGAGATGAAACTCAACAGAATGACTACGATAAAAAAAAGTCCAGCATTTTGATGACCTAATTTTCTATGTATTCCTTATAGGAATTAGTGTTTTTCATAAAGTAGGATTTTCCAAAGACTAGGAATTTGTATCTACATTTTTAATTTCTGTACAAAAGCACTGTTTAAAGATCATTAATAGTCGATCGTTCATATAAGATTAGGGAATAGTATTGCAGAGCGTAAACAATTATTAGATTTTGATTTGTCAGCACAATTGTAAAGATTGTTATTTAAGATTTTTGAGTAGTTTTGAAGATATTTGTAAAAAATCCATATTCGAATAACACCACTAGTTGAATATACTAATTACAATATTTGCGACGGCTATCTTTTAGCGAGGAATGAATGACGACAAGGACTCGAGAAAGCTTCTTTGTCGAATATCTAGTCTATATATCGTTCTTTAAAAGGATTTATGTGAAGTTAAGGAAACCTGTATACAAACGGGAGAGCTTGATCGTCCATTTCATGTTAATAGCGCAGGACAGAACCTCGGATTTGAGATTTTCGATAAGCCCATATTTGGTGAATGATATATAGGGGTATTTGTTGGAGTCCCAAATTTGATGAAAATTTCAAGATCTTTAGTGATAGCAGAGAGAGTAAAGAATTTAATCCTTGAACTTTTTGAAAAAGGTGAGAAACCCGTGTTCTCATGTTACGTCGAAGTCGTTTAATAAGTTCCGAATGCACAACAGAATGAAGTTCATCCTTTCAGATTAAGTGCCAAGTTCAGGTTTATCTGGCTGGACCTTGAAGCATTTTTCAGCAGAGACACGCACTGAATCCATAACGTTTGTTTTAAGGTTGACGGGCCTGGAAATTCGATATTTCCAGCAGTTTTATAAGCAATTATCTTAGTTGATTATTATGTACGATGCTTAAGTCCCAAAACATAACATGACTAGCCGGACTATATAAAAGAGGGGCAAAAGAAACCAGAGGGACATTCAAACTCATAGATCAAAAATAAACTGACAATGCCATGGCTACAAAAATAAAATAAAACACCAAGCAGACTAACAATAGTACACAAAGAAGATAGAAAAATAAAGTCTAAGAAACACGAACCCCACCAAAAATTAGGGATGATCTTAGAATAAGTATTGGAACAATGAACAACAGCATTTTTAGGAATTTGAAATTGACGTTATGTAGGGTTAAGGTTTATACTTTTGGGGTTCAGGAATCTTGGATATAATTAGTGTGATGAATGTTCACGAAATAACAAGAGTAGTTTGAAATATGAAATTTTCAGGGATTTGTTCTGTACAAATTTTCGACAAAAAATATTTCTAAAATTGATAGCATCATACACATTCTACTTAAACAGATTTTTCATAAGTTTTGTTAAAAGCAAAAATAACAAAGCAAAAAAAAAAAAAAAACCAAATCCAAACTCCGCGGATAATGGAAAACGGAAGTCCCTATTTAAATAACAAAATCAAAAGCTCAAACACTATTAGGCCCGAGACAACAATTGTCGTCCCTTGATTTTCGTGGTTCACAAATATAGTCCCTAGTGTTGACAGTGGGTTACTTGTCATTAATTTTTATACCCCTTCAAAATTTATTTCTCCATGTTTAATGCCTCAAATTGCAAGTAAGGGTGGGGGGGGGGGGGGGGGGGGGGGGTGAAATTACACTGTAAAAAAATTTGGGTCCATAATTTTAAAGGAAAGTAGTGATTTGGTCCAGGTAAATAAGGTTGAAAAATAGCACTTCGGAAGCTGTCAAAAGATTTCAAGACGCCCTTAAGATAAAATTGTCCATATTTTGAGTTAGATACGATGAAGTTTTCTATAATTTTGATATAATTTGTCCAAAAAGTAGTACAACACACTGTAAAAGTTTCTTTGAGAAAACGCAGGTGGGATTTTTTTATTTTTCATTTATGTTCTAAAAGAAATGCACTACGAAATAATTGTGGTCTCGGACCATCACCCAAATGAATAACAACTTTTAAGTGGTTGTCATTGGTTTTTGTAGCCTTTGAATAGCAATGTCCATCTTAATTGTTGACATAATGTGTATCAATAACGACTGTGTTTTTGCTTCTTGAAATAGCAAAATGAATTTCAATAATTGCATGGAAAATACTATAAATACGTTGAAATCTTAAGGTTTTAGAACTACATGTTTTGTATGTTTTCGATTACCGTGACTTGAACATACAAAGCACATCAATTCTATCGTTTCTTCCGTCGGAAATAGCTGTCTTTAATTCTCGTATACAGAAACCTGTACAATGAGTTATTCTTCATTATTCAAGAAAGAAAATACTTCATACGAATTAGTCGTTGGGATTTGAGGTGCTGTCATACCTTCTTTATTTAGCTATTTCAGTATACATAAAGGAACACATGATAATTTCAAAGTTTTTTTATATTCGGTATACTTGCAGTTCAGTTGGTATTTAAAACCATGCTTCATACCAAAATTTATAATAAAAGAGATGATTTTTCATTTCCTACTATTAATTATTCATTTTTTGATGGTCACATTCCCTTGTCAGCATCATATGGTGTTTTCATATCTCAACTTGTTCGATTTGCTCGTGTATGTACCAACGTATTTGATTACAAGGACATCATTCGTAAATATAAATCAACACACAAATCTTATACCTTCAGGTTTTTCACATCCAATATTTTATGGTAATATGCTTTACAAAGCACAAGCATGTCGGCATTCATCTCAAAAGCTAACATAAACCTTTAAACATACTTATTCGGAAAGGATAAAGTTACGATACTCTTGTTAAGTTATTAATTTATAAAGGAGATCATATTTTGGCATTAATATTAATTCACTCACAGGGTTTTTGCATCTGAAATAAACACATAAATTCTAAAACCAGTTGTTGGCATGATATGGGTTATGTTCTTCTCATATATTTTAGGATGTATGATACTAAACCCCGAACGGAAAATCCCACAAAACATATTTAACCCCGCCGCGTTTTTTCACCTGTCCCAGGTAAGGAGCCTCTGATCATTGTTAGTTTTGTATTTTTGTATTTTTTTTTAGTTCATTTATATGTTTTGAGGTTTAGTGTGGCATCCATTTTCACTGAACATGTCTGCGTTGAAGACCCATTGGTGGCCTTCGGCTGTTGTCTACTCTTTGGTTGGGTTGTTGTTGCTTTGACATATTCCTCATTTCTATTCTAAATTTTATTTTGTTATTCTGTAAGTAAAACACAGTCAATCTGATAAACAATTTTGGTTCTTGGCTGAGGGTAACTCGCATGCTAGCTGGTGTATTAATCGCATTGTATTACTTAGATTGTTTCTTTAGGTTTTCAATTTGTGCTTTATCTCATTAGTATGGTTTTGTTTGTTTAATTGACCCCTTTGTATCTTTTTCTTTTTTCTAATTTCCAGATAATGACAAAAGTTTTATAAAAATCACATGAGTTATAAAAGCCATGTCGCTTTAATTTCGATGCATAACTAATATATGTTTGATTTCAGTTTATTACGAAAAATGTCCCTCTGTAAAAGACTTCGTATTTTCAAAAATTATTAGAAATGGCCGAACAAAATCGTGTTATATGAAACTGTCTAGTCTGAACTTTCACAATGTTTAACTTTCCCAAATGGTATTGACATGTGCATTCTCCCTACATACTACGGTAGTATGTTTAAAATGTTTTCGTCCACGGGACAATATGCGACCAACACTCAACCTTTCATGCATATGAAGTGTCCAGTTTTTCATTGTGTTTACTTTAATAGTAGAAATTATGCACTAATAGTTATCAAAGGTACCAGGATTGTAATTTGATACGCAAGACATGGATTTCGTCTACATGAAGTTGTAGAGCATTCATGACCTAAAATTCCAAAAAGTGGTGCAAAAACATCTTAAAACACTACAAGATAAGGTTTTATATTTGTCTCTATATGTGTTTGTTCCAGTTCCAGAATGCCATTATGTTTGTGCGTCTGTAAAAGAGGGACGAAAGATACTAGAGGGACAGTCAAACTTATACATTGAAAACAAACAGAAAACGACATGGCTAAAAAATAAAAGACAAACAGACAAAGAATAGCACATAGGACACAACAAAGAAAACCAAAGACTAAGCAACACGAACCCCACCAAAAACTTGGGGTTATCCCAGGTGCTTCGGAAAGGTATGCAGATCCTGCTCCAGATCTGTGAAACGGTTATTTCATAACGGTTAACCAACTCGGGGTGGCGTCCGTAAAATTTTCGAAGGAATGATTTAATGTTGACCTTTTGGAACTCTTGGTTTAATAGCTTCCTTAATTTGTGAGCAGCAACCCTCTATCAAGGAAATCATGATATGAACTACAAGCACGAGAATATCGTATCAATTGGAAGATACATATTCCGTATGCAGGTGCTGCTACAATGTTGCAACATAGAAAAGGAAAAAATCACAATTGGGAAGCTGAAATCAACTCTTTTGTCGTAACGTTTTGTTTCAACCGACTTTCACTGTCAATTTCTAGATTTAAGTCAACAATATATGAGGCAGACTAAACTTTTGGAATTTTGGGTACCTCAATGCTCTTCAACTTTGTGTTCGTTTGGTTTTTTAACTGTTTTGATCTGAGCGTCACTGATGAGTCTTATGTAGACGAAACGTCTGGCGTATTAAATTATAATCCTGGTACCTTTGATAACTATTAACTGTATCTATAGTATCCTTTATCTCTAGATCGATGGTATAGATTAACACAGTCACCAAAGTTTGTATTATTTAGTGAGAGAACATCATCTATATAGTGGAACGTAAAGTCAAAGGATATTGCTAACTTCTTAGCTTTCTCCGTAAGAAGTTCCGGTATGAAGTCAGCCTTATAATAATAAAGAAAATGTCGGCAAGAAGAGGGGCACTATTGGTTCCCATTTAAATTCCGACAGTCTGTTGCAAAAACACGTATATGTTGTCAATCAAGAAATCAAGCATCTTGATAGAGTCAGTTTCAGAGCATTGTTTGTTTGAAGCAGAGTGATTCTTTACAAAGTAGGATTTATCCCTTCCTAAGACAAGATACTTGTATCTACGTTTGTCATTCTGTTTTATGAAACAACGCAATACCAACTCTTACAATTTGTTTTTTACTTTGGAATTGGGAATACTTTGTAAAGTGTAGAAAAGTCAAATGTTTTAATACTATTGCAAGATGAGAGAGTTATTGATTGTATGTACTCTAAAAGATTTTTGGAATTTTTTTAGTATCCACATCTGATTCACGCAATCTCTAGAAAAAAGTAAAATCACAAAAATACTGAACTCAGGGGAAAACCAAATCGGAAAGTCCCTAATCACATGGCAAAATCAAATGACAGTTACACAATAACTTTGAAGCCCGGCTTTGATTGCTGATAAAATTGATATTAATAATTTAGAAAGAGGTTTCGAGTAGCACTTGTAAGACCCAGCAATATACTGTTGTTTGTAAGGACGCTTAAGTAGTTTAGGTATCCAATATTGTGATGGAGATCCAGTTTTTCATCTTTGGTTGAAATTCAAAAGGAACATAGAACAGACCTATGATTATCAAGGATTTAATCTTTGGTAAGTGCGTGAGTGAATTGTCAATACCTAATTCATCTATCAAGCAGTTTATGTAATGAGATTTACACACAAAAAGAGATTTTGTTTGGGGCTTTATTTGCGGGGACAACAACATACTTGTCATGGAGGTAGAACAAGCGTTTTGCAACATTTTGGTGTTCAAAGATCGACGCACCATGGGTTTGTATCAACGACCTCACAGGCTTAATCCATTCGGAAAGATTATCTACGTCAAAAAATTCACACTGATAGTACTATCAAATACATTGTTTAACATGTGGTACTCATGGACTAAAATATTATATGAGTTTTGCTCATTGTTAACTGTTTCAGTTTACATAATTTTCGTTGATGGACGATTGTCTAATAGTCAATATACTTGTAAACAAAACTGGAGTAATAACGTTACACCATAAAAAACCAATGCTGAAATTTACAGTTTGTCACAATTAAAACCCCAGTTCACTTGAAGTATATTAGAATTTTATCATTATTAAATTCAAAAGATACTTTTAAGACACTTGTATGACTTATGTATAACCAAAATTCTTTGTTTTCTGTTGAATCATTTCTTCCAAATATTTGTTAATAACAAATATATTCAATACAGATGGAAAAGACACAAGTTTCATGGTAATTTTTCAAGAAGGACTTTCTAGTTCCCCGCCAACGCCGAAAATTTTGGTAGCATCAGAAAATACAACACGTCTTTCAATTCGTTATTTCAACGAGAACAAAATTCATACTATCACTATGGACAAAAGTAATACAGAATATAATCTGAGTAAAAGTGTTCTACCGTCTGATGGGATACATGTGGCTGGAGTAGAACTTCACTCAGATGAAGGAATAAATGTTTACGGATTTTTCTACGAGTACCAAAACTCAGGGGGATATTCATCAATGCCTACGAGATTTGCCTCTACCAAATACATTATACCAACTCTACCTGCAGTTATTACAAGATATAAAAATATGATAGCACTTACACCATGTTATCAAAATACAGTTGTCAGTACAAATTTGAAATTGAAAAGTGGTTCTATAACATATGACAACAAGCAGTATGGTAACAACGATACCATTAGAATAATGGTTAACAAGTATGACACATTTCAGTTATCAACTTCATCAGACTTATCAGGAACCATGGTAACATCATCAAAACCAATAATTGTAGTCAGTGGTAATCAGTGTAATATTGCAGTACCAAACAATATTCGTCTTGGTGACTGTAATCCATTTATAGAATCAGTATTACCTACGGAACAACTAGATAATATGTTCATAACTCCTTATATATCGACACGTTTGAACAACACTGTACGTATACAGGTAATAAACAGTACGAATTTAACTATTAAAACTGATAACAAGACAATATCAAAAACCATTAACGCAAGAGATTTCTTCGATTTCTATTACAACACGATCTCTTTTATTTCATCATCTGATGACATACTTGTCACATCATATCCGCATGGGTTAAGTGGAAATAAAGGAGATCCTTTTATGATGACGATTCTGGGTGTAAATCAATATCTTTATGAATATGATTTCGTAGTACCATCCGGGTTTGACAGCTTCATAAGCATAACGGTGCAGAGCGATGCTATTAATGGATTTTTGCTGGATGGAAATTCTTTCAATAATCGAAGTAGTGTTTTTAACATTTCTGATGGGATGAATAATGTAAGCACTTTCAGTCTGCCTATATCGGCAGGGTATCATCACATAGAACATAAAAAGAAAGTTCGATTTGGTTTGTGGGTTTACGGAAACAGTATACCTTGGAATGGATACGGTTACCCTGCTGGAATGGCTTATAAAGCTTACAATTAAGTGAAATTTTTCAGTGGCATATACAAAATTGTGTTGTTGAGTTATAATTAAATATAAAGAATGAAAACATTTTCTCTCCACTTTTATATTGTCACTAAATGATTTTTTTTTGTTCATGATTTAACATCTTCTTTTTTCTCTAATGACATTTTTAGCACTGAACATTATGTTAAAAATACACAACGGACCTATTTTGCAAGATCATTAACACAAATATGGTATTCATTACTGCGCAATTATATAAATCAAAATCATTTTTTTTTCCATTATTGTATCTGGCAAAATACGTATTACTATATTTTTTTAGTAATAAATAAGAATCATATAACAAAAAAAAACGTTATGTCATCTCCAATATCCAATAACTTTCCATCTCAAAAGATTTTTTTTGTATTTTTTATAGCTCAGACCATCGCCAAGCTCCCAGCAAGTGAACATAGAAAAGAAAAACCACACACTTTTGCCTTACTTCATGTATAAACGTACATGACGCAAAGAACAACCATAAAACTACCCAACAATCTGCAATAATGATACAACAAAGTGTTTGTGTTATGTCCATGGTATTCAGTCGATAAAATTTTAACCGAAAAGCATATATAAATGAAAAATCAGAAGAATTTAGTTGAATCTATCGAGAAACACTTGAGGTATTTTGTTAGGTAATAGCACATGTTCTAGGATTTGCAAACTAACCTAGCTTTTTCCTCGTTGGAGTTAATTCTCATGATTAAAGAAAAGAGGGACGAAAGATACTAGAGGGACAGTCACATTCATAAATCGAAAATAAACTGACAACGCCATGGCAAAAATGAAAAGGACAAACAGACAAACAATAGCACACACCACACAACACAGAAAACGAAAGAATAAACAACACGAACCCCACCATAAACCAGGGGTGAACTCAGGTGCTCCGGAAGGGTAAGCATATCCTGCTCCAAATGTGGCACCCGTCGTGTTGCTTATGAGATAACAAATCCGGTAAATAGCCTATTTCGGAAGGTCACATTTATGAAAGGGAAGGGGATTGTAATTACGACGTAAAGAACATATCCGATATCATTTGTGAATATAAAAAAGAAGATGTGGTATGATAGCCAATGAGACAACTGTCCACAAGAGACCAAAATGACACAAACATTAACAACTATAGGTCACCGTACGGCCTTCAACAATGAGCAAAGCCCATACCGCATAGTCAGCTATAAAAGGCCCCGATATGACAATGTAAAACAATTCAAACGAGAAAACTAACGGCCTTATTTATATAAAAAAAAATGAACGAAAAACCCAAATATGTAACACATAAACAAACGGCAACCACTGAATTACAGGCTCCTGACTTGGGACAGGCACATACATGAATAATGTGGCGGGGTTAAACATGTTAGCGGGGTCCCAACCCCCCCTAACCTGGGACAGTGGTATAACAGTACAACATAAGAACGAACAATACAAACCAGTTGAAAAAGGCTTAACTCATCAGATGGACAAAAATCCAAGTAGACATGGCCGGGTACTTATACATCCCGACAACAAAAAGACAGTAGGAACAGATCTGAGAGTACTCGCATTTATCTGACAGCTAGTTCAAAGCCACTAACAACTACTAAAAAAAGCATGCATCTAAGACTAAATTATCAATCCGTACACATCCCTTTCCAATAGATTTAGTGTAAAGACGTCATAAACAGTCAGAGAAAAATATGTATTCCATAATGGTCAACCAACTCGTGATGGCGTCCGTAAAATTAAGAAGAGATGATTTCAACTTCACCATAGAGATCATGGGCTCCTTGGATAAATATTTATGGAATTTGAAATCCTTTGAGCAATATTTTTGTGCTACTGTCTCAATTAACTTGGCCGCATACCCCACATATGCTCCAAACTACAATGGTAGGACTCCCGGCCTCTTCTGTAGGAGTCTGTGATCAAAATACGTATATATCGGGTTCGTAATAAATCGTGGAGTCCCGTAATAAATCGTGCAGTCCGTTATTTATAACCCAATATTTTACAAATAATATGTTACAAAAATATGAGCTTGACAAAACAATCGAGACGTCTTTTGGCTATGTGTTGATAAAAATAAACACAATAATTGAAATTATTATTTTTTATAGCCCGTCGTTTGTTTTATATTTCAAAACTGTGTATGACCATAGCTTTGTGGGAATAAGAGCGGTTGAAAAGGTTTATGAGTGGATTTTCCTGGCTGTTTATTCTTCTGATATAGTTTTTTTTCTCTCGCATTCAATCTAACATTAATTGAAAATTTAGTATTCTAGAGACAGAATGATTTTTCGAGAAAAAATGTGTTTTTCATTTGTCGAGGAGCCCCGATTACAAGTAAGAGTAAGAAACCAATACGGTCAGAACTTTGACCTAGTGGCATTTACTGCAAGCGATAACCAATACTGTATGGTTCTCTGTTTTTGTGATTATGTTCGATATGTTATCCCGCTGTTTCCAAACAAAGTTGTGATCCTCAATATTTTGTTAGTGTTTCTTGCCTTTAAATGTACGTGTTTTTAATCTACTGATATAATTTATACAGCAAAAACACATTTTTTTAATGTTATTCATATTTGGGAGTAAAATAATGTTTCAATCATGGTAATGGCAGATTCTTTACTAGCTTCAGGAGATTAGGGCTTGTAATATATCATAAAAACATAACCTGTTTATTGTTGAGAAATATTTTTGACGTATTAGAGCTTGGCATATAAAAAATACATAACCTATCCATTGTTATAGACAGTTCGGGACGATTTAAATATTATCATATTGTAAAGACACAAACTATCTATTGTAAAAAACGGTTTAACACGATTATGAGGTTGACATATTGTAAAGACAAATCTGCCTATTCTTGAAGACTTTTTAACACGATTATGAGTTTTGAACAACGGTATACTACTGTTGCCTTTATTTATGAGCTTGGCATATTGTAAGATAAAATATGTCTATTGTAATTGACAGTAAGCTTGTTATACTTGAAAAAACACAAACTATCTATTTTTGAAGAATGTTTATCACGATTAAGAGCTTGGCATATTTAAAGACAAAATATGACCATTGTTGAAGACAGTTCGGGACAAATCAGAGCTTTACATATTGGAAATACATAAATAAATACATTATCAACGGTTTGTGACGATTTAGAGCTTGTCACATTGTAATGACAACAAAACTATTTATTCATTGTCACGATTGAGCGCTTGACGAATTGCACAATCAAACATATCTATTGTTGAGGACTATTCGGGACGATCAAGAGCTTGGTTTATTGTAAAACATAGCCTGTCTTTTGTTAAATATGGAAAAGACAATTTGGTATGATTGCCAATGAGACTACTCTCCACAGGAGACCAAAAGACCTGTAGGTCACTTAAAAAACAGTTTATACATGTTTAGAACATGCCACATTGCACAGGAAGAGTCTTTCATTTGCTAAAGACAATATGGACTATAAAGATCTTGATATATTGTAAGAGCACAATGTCTACCCTTCAAGACTGTTCGAGACGATTAAGAGTACGTAATGTTATGAAAATATAACCTGCATATTGGCGAAGAATGTTTGCGAATATTAAGAGCTTGACATATTGTGAAGACAGACACATCGTTTCTATGTTGAACATTTCGATGAAGGAGGACGAAGGGTTAACGGAAAGAAGACTATAGTATTGTGTCATGCAAATGTTTATCAGGTCAGTAAGATTCATCGACAGTAACGAAGAATTCTGATAATACAGTACTATATGAGGAATTGCGAATACAGGACGCACGAATGTACAAAGGGCGACCATGCTACTAGATACTACCGGTTTTAGACTTTAATCGCGATTTAAATTTCTAATTTCTAATTTGATTAAGTCAGTTTTAGGACCAGTTATAATTTCGTTGTTGCTTTTATTTTTTTTTTAACAAAATCCTTAATAGTTTACAAGAATAAGAACGGATGTTTTTATTTATTTTAGTAGACAATGTTATCTGACCAGTTTTGAGTGATAAAGAAGAAAGTCAATGTACTTAAGATTACTCGATAGCTCTTGATAACCAATGAATCTATTCACATGATAAATGTATGGTCCTTATATGAAAGTCGTATCTAAAAAGTGAAACGCATCTATTATCTATTAAACATGATGTAAAGTTCTTTAATTGATATGGTCTGATTGGTTGTCGAGTGGAACTTTTTGAAATATCAATTTAATCCACAAACAAATCTATTCAAATATTCTGGTCAGGACCGGACCAGAATATCGTCTAAAATTTGAAGTGTGTATTTGCACGCGTGTTGAAAGCCTCATTGTGACATTGGGATGACAAACAGCAATACAAGCGCTGTTCTTTTGCTTTTTATGCGTTTCTGCAGTGCGTGTTGTTATATCGTGTCACGGATGAATACTGTTCTCAGATCTTTTTTTCTGTTAAAATTAATTCAGGTGTAAAAGAGCATAAAACCAAGATAATACGCACCTGAAACAAATTATAGAAATGAGTTTTGTTTACGTTCTGCTTTTTTAAGATCCAAAATTTAGGAAATTGCCAATAACTTAGAGTTAAGGTTGAAAATCCTGATCCTTTTATACAAACACCAAACTCTTCCCTGTTTAAATTGAATTTTACTGTCAGGTTTGTCAATGGCGTAATCCGGGTTATTGAGAACATAGGCTATTGATAAATATTTTCGTGTAAAAGGGAAGTTCGTTCTTCAGACGATTAGTTCATATAACATTAACGGTTCCAATTTTCCTGCACCAGATGCGCATTTCGACAATACATGTCTCTTCAGAGATGCTCGTGGCCAAAATATTTGAAATCCAAAGTTTATATACAAGATGAAAAGCTATAATTCAAAAGATTTAAAAAGTATAGCCACATCCATGAAAGAAATCAGAGTTTTGCATTAGGGAGTTACATTCCGTAATTTATAATAATTTCTAACATTTTGTAACATTTAACTTTTGAAAGCCATAATAGTTATCAAGGGTACCATAAAACAGGTGTAAAATATCCAAATAATAAACTGTACAGTTTTCATCTTTTCAAATAAAAAGTTCTAGTTTTTCCTTAAGTTTCAAATGTATATCAGCTCGAGCAGTAATTACGCGAAAAATCCAACTGATATGCACTTATTATGCATTATTAAACAA
The DNA here is from genome assembly GCA_037788925.1 of Mytilus galloprovincialis. Lineage (NCBI taxonomy): Eukaryota > Metazoa > Mollusca > Bivalvia > Mytilida > Mytilidae > Mytilus > Mytilus galloprovincialis. Next base: position 8,185,395 of record CM075340.1, on the reverse strand, counting down.
TACAGAGAACTGTATCATCGACTTACTTTTCGCCGGCATATTCAATACAAGTAAAATTATTTTTCAATTATTTCTAAGTAAATTTGATAAAAATAGAATACGTTTCTATGAGGACTGTAGGTTTTCTTCCCTATTACTTGATTACTTGATTACTTGATGTCAAGTGTTTTGTACTTTTTTCTGTAACTGTCCACCTCTTTTGAATAGAGACAAAGAGGACGAGTTTCTAAAATTTATTTATACTTCCTTTAAGCAGGATGTTTCCCCCTCACTTTTGATTGATACTAAAAAGTAAAATCACTAAAATACTGAAAATTTAAAACTGAAAGTCCCTAATCAAAGTGCAAAATCGAATGATAAAGCACACCAAACGAATGGACAATAAGTCATATTACTGACTTGGTACAACAAAAAATATATCCATCACCGATTGTAAATAGCAAAGGTGAGAGTATATTTTTGTGTCAGTAAAATTTATTTAATGATTTAAATTTTCAATTGAGCTCTGTCAATCAGAGGGCATATCTGGTTCAAACTATTTAAACTTTATCGGTCGTTTTATTTTTGGAATTTACAATACATTTCATTTTATTCAAACGTATTAAATGAAAAATCTATAACTATACTCATTTTGAGTGCTAGTCAAGTCGATATCTTGCAAATAACAACAAACCTTTGATATATAACAATATTCCTATCTTTCTAGTTCTCTCATCAATAAATATTCAATAACACTGATAAGTCCTAAAAAAACACAAAAACAGTTAGTTCAATGAACAAAACTTCTTTAAAAAAAAAAAAAACACCATTTACCATGTTTACTTTCAATTTAGTACGTACACCTTGGACAACCCTAACGGTCTGCTATTTCATTAATATTCATTTAAATGTCTTTTTGTAAACCGAGACAAAAGGACAGTCATAATCGGCCGATGACAAATAGTCTACCCAAAATGAACTAATTTCTTTAAATAAGGTAGTTTCGTGTATTTTTTTTTTTATGTCAACCTAATTACAGAATCTTTGACAAATCAATACAAAATTACTGAACATTTCTAAGCCAATAGCTAAAAAGGGGAAGCAAAAAAACACCATAATTTCTACCAATACTAAAATAGAAGGACAAATATATAATATTCAGATACACAGATATCTAATCAGTTCAAATTTTATAGTATCTTAATTTAATATTACTTTTAGAATTGTTTAGGACATTATTCGGTTTGTCCAGAATCCAGGTCATTGATCTACACGTGTTTGTAGAAGTAGGAGGTCGTTGATTAAGCAGGCTACTTGTTCATTCAAAGTAATATGTTAAAATGTGATTCAAATTAAGAATTTTCTCTTGTTTTGATTGTTTTTGATATACGAATTTAATTCATCCATTATTTGAGTTTGCGATGTCCTTGTTACAGACAGATTAACATTAAAATATTAAAAAAACTTGTTTAGAAAAATGACCTGACTTCTTAAACTTATAATTTTTGTGAATGTCTTTGCTAATATACAACTCTTTTGATTTAGTTTTCACCTCTCGTATATTAATCAACATCAAAATGCCTAATCCGAAAAGGATGTCGTCCGTATATATGAATCTATTTAAAAGAAGATGTGTATATATGAAAAAGAAGATGTGGTATAATTACCAATAAGACAACTCTTTATAAGAGACCAAATGGCACAGAATTAACAGTAATAGGTTAATGTACAGCCTTTAACAATGCATCAAGCCCATACGTCATAGTTAGCTATAAAAAGCACCGAAATAACGAAAAACAAATATGATATGCAGTAACCAACGACGACCACTCATTACAGACTTCTATCTTTAAACAGGAACGTTCATTCAGAATGTGACGGGGTTAAAAATGAAAGCGAGATTCAAATCCTTCCTATCCTAAGACAGTGGTATGATTGCCAATTACAGACCAACTAACGTACAAAATACGATGACTTTATGATTCACTAACACAGAAAACTGTTATATATATATATGAACATACTCCACATCATCGTTTTTTCTTATTAAAACAAGTTTACGTCATATTTCCATCGTTTTAAGTAAACTTGATAAAAATAAAAATTAATATCAGAACTATGAATTATCTTCCTTGTAAACTAATGCACCTTTTATCAATAGAAACATAGAAGGGTAAGTGTTTAACAATTTTTCTTACTTCCTTTAAACGGGATTTTGTCCCCACCACATTTGACTTTTACAAAAGATACTCATGTTTATATCCATCACTATCATAGTTTGCTAGTCAAGTAGATAGCGTTCAAATAAAATGTATATCTTCTAAATACTTACAAGTTGAAAATATAATTCTATAGTTAGCATCACAAATATTGAGAAGTCTTAATCCTTAAAAATTATATAGGAATGTTTTACTCGTGCGCATGAAAAAAAACAAGTAAAAGCAATACATTTTGTAATATTTGAAGACTATTCTGGATCTTGACATGGATTTCTCCTTACTGATACTCTTCAACACTTTGAAAGTAAATCAAGTCTGGTCCGAGCACCTTATTTTATAATTTGAAACTGCTTATAACACAGAATAAATGCTGCAAGAAGATAAGGAAGCTATTACATCAAGAGTTCCAAATGATGAAGTTAAAATCATCTCTTCATAAATTTTACGGACGATATCAAGAGTTGGTTGACCGTGCTAGAATAACCGTTTCTTAAATGATATCGGATATATTCCTTACGTCGTAACTACAATCTTCTTCCCTTTCATAAATGTAACCTGCCGAATTAGACTATTTACCGGATTTGTTATTTCATAAGCAACACGACGGGTGCCACATGTGAAGCAGGATCTGCATCCCTAGTTTTAGGTGGGTTTCGTGTTGTTTAATCTTTAGTTTTCTATGTTGTGTCATGTGTACTATTGTTTGTCTGTTTGTCTTTTTCATTTTTAACCATGGCGTTATCAGTTTATTTTCGTATTATGAGTTTGACTGTTTCTTTGGTATCTTTTGTTCCACTTTTATTCAATCACATCTTTCTCAGAAATCTTATCTGTTACAAAAGTCCGAAATGGTGTGCCTACACGTACACTTAACTTTTTAAGGCTATATCACAGGTGTAAAATATCCAAATAACCAACCTTGCCTTTTTCCACATTTTCAAATAAAGAGTTCTAGTTGTTTTTCTTTCTATTTAGTTTTAAATGTATATCAGCCCAATCAGTGGTTTTACCCGAAAAAAACCTGATCAGCACTCAATGTTTACTTCTTGTGAATTTTCTATGTCCTTGTTACAGACAACTAAACATCAATATATACATAAAAAAAAAGCTTACAAAAACAATGACTTGGCTTAATAGACCTTTTTTGTGCATTGCATTTACTCATATCCTACTGTGGTTATTCAGCTTTAACTTCTCGTTCTTTATCAACATCACAGTGCAAAATCCGAATCAAACAAATGTTTTTGTTACAATACAGAGGAGAACTGTATCATTGCCTTACTCTACCTCGTATTCAAAACGGGTAAAAATAATTTTCAATTATTCTAAGTAAATTTGATTAAAATAAGAATACGTTTCTTTATTCTTCAACAACACAGACAACTGTATCATTGACTGACTTCATTAATTTGATAAAAAGAGAATACGTTTTTATTAGAACTATGATTTTCTTCCCTATTACTTGAAGTCAAGTGTTTTTGTTCTTTTTTTTCTGTAACTGTCCATCTCTTTTGAATTGAAACAAAAAGGATGAGTTTCTAAAATGTATTGATACTTCCTTTTAACGGGATGTTTTCGGCACTATTTTTGATTTATACTGACGATACATATATCTCTATCCATCACCGATTGAAGATAACAAAGACTAAAGTATATTTTTGTAAATTTGTTTAATGATTTAAATTTTCAATTGATCTGTGTTCAATCATAGGGCATATCTGGTCCAAACTATCAAAACATATCGGTCGTATCTTTTTGGGAATTAACAATAAATAATTTTAATCAAACGTAATCTATAACGATGATTATGTTGAGTGCTAGTCAAATTAATATCTTGCAAAAACAATAATACCTCCTATTTACAACAACATTTCAATCATTCTAGTTCTCTCATCAATAACGATTCATTAATATTGATCAGTCCTAAAAAACAAAAAACAAATAGTCAGTTTAGTGAACAAAACAACTCTGACAAACCTGTAGAGATATGACGGACCATATATCAGAGATACAACTCGGACGGTCCTGTAGACAATACATTGTGTAGAAGTTAATCACTTAGGTTTGCACGTCTGATATGCTAATCACAGATCTCAAAAACAACAAACGGTAATAACACAGAACTAAGAGACTATCAGGTACTGATTACTAAGGTTAAAAAGGCACTACAATTTAAAAACTAGTCATGTTTAACAATACTTTATTATCAATCAGTACATATCCCAAAAATAAGTGAAAATACGTTATAAATAGCATGAGAAAGCCTGACTTAGCCCTATCTCAATATCATATACATCATATAGGCATGCTAGTTTTTATTTAAGGAATGACTGTAATATTTTTCTGTCTTTGCAGAAATAACAGAAAATATTTGGTGCACACTGAATAACGCGCGTAGCGGGTTATTTAACAGTGTGCACCACATGTTTTATGTTATTTCGAATAGACAGAAAAAATATATCAGTCATTTCTTATAATTTAATTCCAAATTCCATTTTAAACTGTAGAAAACCATGACAAAAAGTTGATGACGTCGCTGTCACATGACTAAATTATGTCTATGGGCTCATGACAAAATAACTTCAGCCAATCAGAAGACGCGTTACATCCAAAATTAAATTATACTGTTATACAATGTTTTAAGGGGGTACCCAACACTAAACCCCCAAAAATTCATGTCGTTTAATTTTTCTTAATTTTTTTTCATTGATAAACTAGGCCAACCTAAACATCTTGTAAAAAATTTAAAAGATTTGAACCATAGGGTTAAAAGATTAGGCAATTCAAATATGGCATCTTTTACATACTAATATCGGCCAGAATTGGAAGTTTCTGAAATATGGGTATAGGGTTGAATTTGTTAAAAAAAAAAATTTTAATCCTAAATTGACAATAGCATAGCTAATAATGATAGCTGAGGAGAATATTAGTTCACTGATACCCCCTTCTTGTAAGTTTTTTATTCCGGTTTGAAAAAATTGCCAGTACTTTAATAAGGGGTATCAGAATCAGCCCCGAAAAGTGAATGCTGTGCTTCTTGTATTTGAAGAAGAAGAAAAAAAATGTGTCTTTTAATATTTTCATAAAACTAAGCATTTGGAGTGCTTTACTAGTCGGTTGTTCTTGCAATTTTTTTTTTAAATTTAACCGTTAGAATTTTTGGAATTTAAGTTTAAATTAGGCCCCACCCTCAAATTGGTTCATTAAATAAGAGCAAAATCTATTCAAAAAGTACATAATGGCCATAATTTTGTTCGTCTTTTGAACTAGGCCTTAGCTATTTGGCATGTGGATGTATCATTACAGGGTTAAGTGTCTTGCATCATGATGACCTTTGTGTGACCTTCAAATGTGACCTCAAGGTCAACTTTATTGGTGTTTTTCTGTGAAAAACACAACCATGTAGGCCATAACTTCTTGGCCTTTTGACCTAGACCTCACATCTTTGGCATGTGAATGTATCACCATGAAGTGAAGTGCCTTCTATAAATTTTGACCTTCATATGACCTTGAACTTTGACCTCAAGGACGATAATTGTGCTTTTTTGGTAAGAAACACTTGTACAGGCCATAACTTTCATGTAGTTATAAATTCATATTTATTTCAAAAATCATATAACAAAAGCTTTAATCGACCATACAACAATATAGACATACTTTATGACATTTCAAGCCATTCAATGCACACGGAATACATAATGGACATGTAGTCACATACAATTGTTTGAAAAGGGAATCGTAGCTATTGAAGCGCTGTGTACGTACTTAAATATTCAACTGACAGCTAAGTGAAAACTTTCTAGGAATCAAACAATAGGAGGAGTTATGCCAAATAACTACATACCAATACTGGGACAGACGGACAGGGATACCCCCCCCCCCCCCCCCCCCCCAACCGACAATCAGTTGCAGGGGGAACAAAAGGATGTAATTGATTTTTGATTTGAGATACGATCGCGAGCTGTTGAAATTAAAAGCATGACACACCAAAAATACACATGATACATAGGCAAAAGCTTTGAAGTTGGCAGATGCTTTACATGATCAAGATTTCAATTTATTGGTCGTTTGGCCAGATTAAAAAATATACGATTCAAAACATAACGTCAAAACCATTGGTGCAAAGACTTCTGGCTTATGAGAGATGAAACAGAGATGACTGTGCAAAATCCGTTTACTGTTAAATCAAGTTCGTTAAACATAGACCTTTTTTAGTATTTCTGCAGAGGTTTATATGACAAATAGATACAACTGATTTTTAGTTAAAAGCACGGCAGTAACAAGTTTCACATTATTTTTGGGCCCCTTATTATGATAGAGAATGATACATGACTCTATTCAGTAATAATCTTGAATTGAGACTTGAAAATAAACATTTTCAATTGTCACTTGCAATAACACGTACGTACCACACTTTATTTATATATTTATTTCAAAATTTCATTTGAAAAAAAAATTCGGAAAGATACACAAACATGACAATGGAGCAACAAAAGAAAATAACAAATTTTGCTATCCCTTCGAAATTGAAATTTGATAAAGTGAAAATAACATGTTCTATTTATATCATACATGTGTAGTTTCAGTTTCAACTATGATTCTAAATATAAACTTTACTTTCCCTAAAATTGCAGACGGAATAGAAGACACCCGTTAATTTTCTACACATGTCAAGATAAAGGTTGGAAAAAGATACTAGAAAGATATAGTTTTTTTTTATTCAGTTGAATTAAGAAAGCAAAAATATGTGTAGTGTTTTTTTGGACTGAATGAGATGTTTTTTTCTTCTTTTTGCCTTGTTCCGTGACATGTTAATGATGCACTGGTGGTTGATTATCCCTCTGGGTATCTTTGAACTTTTTACATGAATATAAATCATTCAATAAAATATTCAATTGTACTTTAAATGATATGACAGCAATTATAAAATCATGAATTATACGTAATCTTTTTACATTACTTCATGTATCACTAAGGCCATAGTGTATTTTATTTAAAAATACTTGTTTCGTTTAACAAAAGTATGAGAAGTCAATTCAGTTTTGATTTAATCAATTTGATAAGAAGATCTACGAACATAAGCATTGTGTAATTGTCCGGGGATTCTTATTTATTTGGTTAAAATTTTATTGTCGGAGGGAGCTACTATTTGAGAGGAGGGTAGGAGGGGTCCTGATCCCGAAATCCCGGCTTAAAAACACGAAATCCCGAGGTCCCGAATTTAAATAAATTTAAATCCCGACATCCCGATATTTGGAAAAAGAATTTTCGGATCTCGAAAGGGTCAATCCCTAAATCTTGACCTTAGAAACACTCGATCCCGGAGTCTTGATAAAGGCCCTATATATCCACTCTCATTTGAGGAGGGGGGGGGGCTTGGAATAAAGTTTGAAAAAGGCAAGACAGGCTTTGGAAGAAACAAAGGCAGGATCAGTAATTTAGCATAAAGGGATGACAATTTATGAAAACAGTTTTAGTAAACTAATGAAAAATACAGGTCCGTAAAAATTGAAAAATAAAAAAATGCAGGACAATATAATGATGAGTTCAACTATAAAACAAAATGCAGAACAAAGTTTTATAAATCCTAGCCCTCCCCCTTTTCAAATCAAATGGTAGCATCCTTAGACTTTTTGCACTTTATTTATTTTTATTTAAGACATACATGTAGGCATTGCCAAGTATTAAAAACGAAAACAGTTATGGTCCCTTCTCTTTCTGTTTCCCTCCCTTTCTAACGTCCTTGTTTTCTTTTGGTAAATTTATTTCACTTTGAAATTTCCCAATTATGTCTCATTGAAGGTTCATTTATTGAAAATGATTAACTTTAAATGATTTTTAAAGATTAAATGAATAACAAAGGGTGTATACCTGGTCTTAGCAATAATGTAAACATTCTGATCATGATCTTTTAAAAGCTTGCTTATTGCACATAATTTTAAAACGCAGCAAAGAATCAGACTATGAGTAAGAGTTATCTTTTCTTAGGTGTTCTGTACCCCCTTAAGAGGATTAAAAACAGAATCAATATTATCAACTATAATAATTCTTCTTGTTTAACAAATAATGGACGTTTTGTTAAATATCGTATTCGATCAACAATCGAAATGAATCCTAACTTTAAGAATGAAAATTTGGAATGTGTCAAAAGACAACAACCCGACCAAAAAAAATTATAACTGAGAATGGCAATGAGGAATATGTCGAAGAGACAACAACCCGACGAAAGAGCAGAGAACAGAGAACAAAGAATGGTAATGGAAAATGTGCCAAAGAGACAACAACCCGACCAAAGAGCAGACAAAAGAGAATGGGAATGGGGAATGTGTCAAAGAGACAACAAACGACTAAAGAGCAGAGAACAGAGAATGGAAATGGGAAAATTGTCAATGAGACAACAACCCGAACAAAGAGCAGACAACAGTCGACGGATACACTTAGGTACTTAATGTTAAATATCGTATTCGAACAACAATCGAAATGAATCCTAATATTAAGAATGAAAATTTGGAATGTGTCAAGAGACAACAACCCGACCAAAAAGCAGATACCTGAGAATGGCAATGAGGAATATGTCGAAGAGACAACAATCCGACGAAAGAGCAGAGAACAGAGAATGAAAATGGAAATGTGTCAAAGAGACAACAACCCGACCAAAGAGCAGATAACAGAGAATGGAAATTTGAAATGTGTCAAAGAGACAACAACCCGACCAAAGAGCAGATAACAGAGAATGGAAATTTGAAATGTGTCAAAGAGACAACAACCCGAACAAAGAGCAGACAACAGTCGACGGACACACATGGGTACTTAATGAAGCGAGGTACAGTTAAGGAAACGACATTCAGGCTTTTGTTTATAAATCATGTACTATGAATTAAGTACACACACCACCGACAACCATAAAAGTCTGCTATTTCAGTAATATTCATTCAAATGTGTTTTTGAATTTTAAGACAAAAGGACAGTCCTTATCGGCCTATGGCAAATAAAAGAAGGACGAAAGATACCAGAGGGGCAGTCAAACTCATAAATCGAAAATAAACTGACAACGACTGGCTAAAAATAAAAAAAGACAAACAGACAAACAATAGAACACATGCCATAACATAGAAAACTAAAGAATAAGCAATACGAACCCCATCAAAAAACTAGTCTGCGGAAAATAAACTAATTCGTTTCATATTTTTTTTCAACCTTAGTACAGAGTTTTGGACAAATCAAAACAAAAAACAATGAACATAACTAAATCAATCATTATTATGTATAACAATACAAAAATAGTTTTTAGAAAAAAGTATAATATTCAGATAAACAGAATCTGATAAAATTTAAAAAGCTTCATATTTTACTATACATGTACCTTCATTAAAGTGTACTGCCCAATATGTCAAAGGCGTTATCTAGTTTATCGAGAACCCAGGTTATTGCTATATCTTAGTTTGTAGAAGGGAAGTTTATTGATCGAGTAGGCTACCTGTCTATTGGAAGTAATTTGTTAAAACGAAATTAAATATATTAATTTTTTCATTTTTTTGTATAGTTTTTGATATTAGTATTTAGTTTATCTTTTCATTTGAGTTATTTGTGTCCTTGTTACAGACAGATTAAAATTGAAGGATTGAACCTTGCGAATAATTGGGCGTATTTAACTTATAAATTATGTGAATTGCTTTTGCTAAATATCCTACTTTTACAATTCAGTTCTAGCCTCCCGTTTGTTGATTAGAGTGTTAAATCCGACCAGGATATACATGCCTTTATTGTTCATCAATACAAACAACTAATTACTCCACGTCATCGATTATTAGAATTCAAACACGTTTATAATGTATTTCATATGGTTTAGGTAAACTTGATAAAAATAAAATAAGTTTCAGTTCCTTGATTTATAAAGGCAACATGGGCAAGTGTTTTGCACTTTTAATCAATTACTTTTTATCTTTTTTTTTTGCAAAAGATACATATTTGCGGGGAGGTCATGTTAAACAATGGTTCTTACTTCCTTCAAATGGGATTGTGACTCACCATTACAGAAAACTAACTCATTGACATGCTCCTTATTATTAGTAACAATATATTTCATTGTTTTGAGGTAAACTTGATAAAAAAAGAAATAAGTTTCCGGACTGTGATTTTTTTTTCTCTTCTTGAATGCAAGTGTTTTGCACTTTTATCAGTAACTGTCTATCTATTTTTGTAAAAAAATACATAGTGCGGGAGTGTTCAATTGTTCTTACTTCCTTTAAACGGGATTTTGTCCCCGCTACATTTGATTTTCACTAAAGATACTCATATATATATAAATCGTCTAAACATCAACCCAACAATGTTAGATCTGTAAATTTATAAACAATAAATATTCATTCACATCACAGTTTGGTGTCAAGTTAATATCTTATCAATAAATCAAATACCTTATCGGAACCATCTATAAAACAGACAAATCAAACCGTAGAGACGTGTCTATGGTAAACCAAAGTGGATAAAAAGAGCTATTTCTAATATAAGAAAATTTATTTTCTAATGTAGGCAAATGATTTTCAAATATAAGAAAACGATTTTCTTTTCTAATATTAAGAAATCATTTTCAAAAATTACAGAATCACTTTTTATAATTAAACTGTACAGTACTTTTCAATATTAAAAAAGGATTTGCAATATTACGAAAAAGTTCTTTATGTACTTTGGCTTGCCATACGTGTCAAGTCGTCTATTCGAGACACAACTCCGCCAATAATGCAGAAATGGATGTTGTATTATTTGATTATGAATTTTAAAAACAACTTGGACCTTCTTTTGACACAAGTTGGACGTACATGTAAATAGCGACAATACAGTCTTTTCGGCTTTCAACAACGAGAAAATCCAAAGGTAATATCGAAATCTTGCAAACAAAAAAAAAAACGTTCTGCATACTTAAAGAGTGAACAAAAACAAAAAACATTTCATATTAATCTAGTTAGATAAGTCATACAAATTTAATTTTCACTGTATCCAAATTATTTCTTAATTTCGGAACACGTTTTAGAAATTTAAATATGACGTCACTCTGGGCGTTGCATTGACTATGGCTAACAGGGCTGTGATTTTGTAATGTATTCGTTTCTATTCTATAGCTAGTGACCACTTCAGTTTAATCATGTATATCATGTATATCACTTATAAGTTGTTTGCAAAACTATGTATTATTCTTGACAATTATGATGTTTTTGTCCCAGGCGGATAACCCTGGCCAGACAACTTTGTGGAAATTTTTGTCCTCGGCAATCTTTAACTTTGTAGTTGTAGTGGCTTTCAAACTTTTTACATCTGAGCATAATTTTGTGCGGACGTAGCGCGCGTCAGGCGTATAAAAATATATTTTAATCTGTTATCTTTTGATGGCTATTGTTCGTTTGTTTCTCTGTCCTATATTTTCTCCCATGTACAATGCATCTGTTCATAAATTGTAACCCTGTCGTGTAATGTTGTCATTTCAATGTTCTAATTAACACTGCCATAAAAGCGGGAGGTTTGACATGCCAAAAAACTAGGTTCAACACACCATTTTACATAAAATGCCCTGTACCAAGTCAAAACAATGGCCATTGTTACATTATTGTTCGTTTCTGTGTTGTGTCTCTGTTGTGTCGAAGTTCTCTTATGTTTGATACGTTTCCCTCAGTTTTAGTTTGTAACCCGGATTTGTTTATTCTCTATCGATTTGTGAATTTTGAACAGCGATACACTACTGCTGCTTTTAATCATACCTTTAAACTATTGCTTGAATAAACAGTTTTTCTGACAACAGTTAAATCATAACAATAAACAGTAACAATGACTAGTTAACTAATTCAGTATATGTACTTCCAATTTGACGTATGATTCTCACGTGTTCATTTGCTTCCGTATAATACTTCCTCTTATGTTTCATAAATAAATAGAACCATCAACATAAGTAGTTATTAACTAGTTTAATGTGAAGTGGTAACATTCGTAAGTAAATAAAAATGGCTGAAATACAAATGCAGGATTACGAAGAAATCAGAAGAGAGGTTGATGACCATAAATACGATGATTTAAAGATTGACAAGAAAAAAGTCAAAATAGTCCATGTAGTAATTCCGTCTTGGAAGAAATGGATTAAAAGGAACTGTCTGGCACTAATCATAAATTTGCTGACAACTGGATTTGTTCTTACTGTTATATATTTTACAGTTATAGGTAGGACAGAAATATATAGCATTTTCATTCTCGTGCATATTCCTCTATGTTTTTTGCAAAAAGAACAATAGATTAAAGACTTTTAAAATCGACAATTCAATGCTCTTCAACTTTGAAATTGTTTTGATTTAAAACTATTTGTTTTATCTGAACGCCACTGATATTTTAGTCTTATAGAGACAAAAGCGCGTCTGGCGTATTAAATTATGAACCTGGTACCTTTGATAAATATGTTCAATCGCTGTTTGAAGTAAAAAAAAAAAGGTGATCTTCTAATATTTTCATATCTATAAGGTAAATATGTTGTTTTTTTTTTTTAAATTTGTTACATAATTATAATATATATTTATATGAGCGTCACTGATGAGTCTTTTGTAGACGAAACGCGCATCTGGCGTATATGCAAAATTTAGTCCTGGTAGCTTTGATGAGTTAATCTATATACGTATTTCAAAACACATTTATTAATTTACTTCTAATAATATCAATACCATTCTCATATCGTTGTGACCTGTTATCTATGTCTGGCATTAATAAATATTTCGTGTATCACATTGTATCTCGGATAACTACAACTCTCACACATTTCTTGACATATTTATAAAAAGGTATTCGCTACACTTATCAGATTGATGAAGGACAGGAAAGTAATTTAGAGACGGCATCGACCAATTTACAACATTTGCTAAAACAGCAATGAACACTGAATCTATATAATTCAAAGTCATAGGGAACCTCAAATTAAAAAGATAATGCATATGTATATAAAATGGATAGTTTTCTTATCAAAAAACTTATGTACATATACTTTTTTCTGAAGAAAATTATTTGATTTGTTCATATTTAGAAGAAGTTTACTTGATTCTAATTGCTTCCTTCCAGGAACATATGGTAGCATTCCTCGACATATTTTCCGTATGAAAATTGAACTCAATGTGACCCACCTCGTAAAAATCCGTTGATCTCAAGACGCATATATGTCCTTAAAATAAACTTTAATCTGATTGTAAGTGCTAAACACGTGCATAATATCCATGCTTTTTGTTTATTGTTGACAAACAGGTGACATTCATTAAACTGTGGCTTCAAAACACGAACGTTAATTACCTGCCATATTTTCAGAACAACACTGACCGATTGAAAAAAATGACGATTATACGAAATTTATGCGAAAAAAATGATAAAATCGTGCACAGAAGACTAAGTTTATGATGTTTGTATGCATTAGTTCAAGAATCGGAATAACATTATTTTTCACCGGGCACTCGTTGCATATGACTTTAAAGCAAAACAATTAAATAGCTTTCTATACGGCTTCTGTTTTGTTCATTAATTATAATGAAAGCTGTTCAGTGCCACCGAAGATGCATCTTCGCTAGCTAAGGATTACGATCCACTCCCGCTCTCTTCACTCTTTGCGGATTGAGATAAAATTTCTGAGACACACGGTAACAATTTGTATTGGTTGCAGTCAAAACTCGCTGCATCCAATAAAAAAGCTCCTATAACATGATTACGTATAAATGTATGAAGTGTTTGTAAACAATTACCACGTGTTTATTTGGCAACAAGTCTTTACATTCCTAAACATACGACTATATTTAGTGACAACTCGAATGTTTTTATTTAACCAATATAAGTTCCTGTGTATGTTTCATGCACAAATGCATGAATGTTGACGTATGTTTTCATCTCCGGCTTTACCAAGTGTGTAGAATCTAGACGCTACCGTGTTTTTACCTCCTTATTACACAGTTCAAGTGCTACCATTGGTCAATATTAATGTATTCGGAATAGGCGCGATTTTTATCTTCCGATAGATGGCGCAACATTGTTATCACAAATGTTCGCTCAATCCGCCAAAGGTGAAGAGAGCGGGAGTAGATCATAACTGTTGGCTAGTTTCCGAAGATGCCGAAGATGTTAACATCACTGGTGGGAAGACATTTCGTGAACTCAAACAACATCTTCTCTAAAATGACTTAGATATTGTTTGTCATCTTAAAAAAAAAATGTAAAAGAACCAATTATTTTATGATATCTAAACTAATTTTAAGGTCTCACCACTATTATGTTTACCTTTGGATGGAAATCTAAATTAAAGTTGTCGTGGCTTGAAATAAAAAAAAAATGTTTTTTTTTAATTTTAATTTAGCTCAGCTACGACAGAAATTCGCAGATATTGATATGAAATTGACATCAATTGAAAAAGGAACAAAACTGCGGGAAAGTGAAAACAGAGGAATCACCAAACTAGGTATATATGAAACAACACAATGTATCAATAAATATACTGTTTTTGGCTTTTACGTCTATCTTGCCGAACTCTGTTTACTTATTTAGGAGGAAAGATCGGCAAACCTCTCAAAATGATTATTATTATACCCAAATAAAGGTAAAGAATGAATTGTAACAAACATTGTTAGTAAGAAATTTCAATTCTAGATTTATTGGAATTTTGTTACTATCACACACCTATTGGTATCTTTTGTTGATACATGTTTATTTTTCTATTTAGATAATTAATTAATCAACTATTATGTGTGTTATTCGATAGTTTTGTGTTGGTTGAATGACTCCGTAAGGTATTTGGGACAATCATACTCGTTCATAGTTTATAGGCTCCAACTTCATTTATTACATTCTTGTACAAAGAAAAAAATCTCTGAAAAACAACAGGAAAAAAAATGAGTTATTACCATGATTAAACCATACAGACAAAGAAATCAAATGGAAATTCAAATAGGTGTCGCACGTGTGGTTTGGTATTGGCGTCCTGTAGCCAAGTTTAAGCCTAGACATGAAACATGACTTATGCTTTTTATAAACATGATATGGTAGATGTTCTTCGATTATTAAGAATTTCTGGTGTAAGGTAGCACTACAGTCAGAATTTCTTGACTCCAACCAATAGTCTTTAAAGATCAATTTCTCCAAAACTACTCAATGAATTTTTAAAATCTTTAACTCATTGTAAAGCTGAAATATCTGAATCTGTAGATAAATTTATTTTTGGTATGATTAATCTCAAATTATAGCTCCTTAATTGCCAAAAAGTGGTCTTTTACCTTGAATGAAAATGGCACATTCAGTTCATCATTTTAATCAACCATACACTATATACAAAACCTTGTCTCAGATTTTTGATATATGCCTCCAGTAAGAAGATATATTGATTTAAATGCTGGGTGCCAAACCTCATTACCTTTCATCTTTGGACACCTATAAATTCATTTAGAAGTTAATTATCCAAAAACTGGGACACGGTATTGTAGAAAATACTCCCTTTAATCACATATAACAAAGTCAAACCAAAAAGGGGTATTACTAAAGTTACTGTTTTCATCTTTTTCTAACAATTCTCATGAAAAATTGTTCTTAGAAATGACATAAAAACTGGATTTCCCCACTTAGAACCCCTATAAATGCATCATTACTACAAAAATTCCACTGAGAACATCCCTGGAGTGTTTTGACACTATTGTTTTATCAATATAACCACACTCTTTGTGTCTTTGATGCTCTAATGCTGTATATTTTGAATTACATGTGCACTAACCAACACTTACTTGGCATTTGGAGGGAGTTTGACGTCATAGATTTGACCAACATCTGTGATAAAATAATCAAATATAGACAAAGCTCCGCCTCTATCCAGAAAATCTAAGATAAGAGAAAAGCAGGAATGGCCGGCTGTATATAATCAATATTCAATATCACTATTATCACTATAAAGAATAATTTTCATTTGTAGAAATATTCCATGAAATACGCTAAAACATTTAAAATATGCAATAAAAGACATGTTCTAAAAAAGATCAAGACCATTCCCTCCCTGAAAATAGACCGTCCAAATGATTTTTTTGTTTTATGGAATTAAAAAATTTCACATAACCTAAAATTTGGTTAACGTGCATAGAACTCTCTAGCAGAAGACAGAATCAGAGCCAGATTCTTCTTAATTGTAGTAAGAACCTTTAAAATCTAAAAAAATTTCAGAGATACTTTCACACTCTTATCCTTATATATATATAGTTTAGTTCATTTTGGTAAGATTTTTTCCCTTTAGATTTTCTCTTTTTTAATATCTTTTCCATTTCCTCTGTTTACTCTAAAATTATATATATTACCTTTGTTGCAATACACATGATACAATATCAACTTTATATTACATTTACACGTACATTTATGATATTAGCACATTTGTATATTATTTCAAATTCAATACTTTTAAAATATGATTTTATTTATTCCAGGAACTCATACAACGTGTTATAATGGTGGAATATCGCCAACAATTAATAATGAATACATATGCGTCTGTACAAAAAGATTCCTCGGTAAACAATGTGAATATTTAGGTAAGATATTAAATTTATAAAAAAGAATAATTCGGTGGGCCCGAAGCTCAAGTCTGGGTTTACTTTTTTATTTGTGTGCTAATTCTCCTGGATCAGGAACGTGAAGACCACAAAAATGATTATTGGATCCCTATATCTATATATACTCTAGTTGTCAGAATTATTTTCAACGCAGGACACATTAAAACATATGATGTCCTCAAATACTTGAGTTTGAATACGTCTGAAGACAAGTTATTGTTTAACAACTTATGAATGCGCATTTTTCACACAAATAACTAGCGGCTTTTCGGCAAGTTTTTGTATCAATTCTTGTGTTATCATATATACCATTTAGTAAGGAGTTATGTCGTTAATGAAAAGTGCGGTGCTCTTAATTGTTTGTAAGAGAAAGAAAACCAAGTTTGTGTATAGGTTCAAAAACGGTTTTTATATATAGATTTACCCTTGTCCGTCATTCTGTCTTGCCGTCATTCCGTCATTCCACAACAAACCATTATATGGAATTTGTTTCTAAACGCATACAGATCAAGTTTAAGTTTCGTTCCGCTCCGCTAATTTTTGCAATAATTACGGGGTTAGTACTTTGATAAAATGTTGAAAATCACAGTTTTACGGACTTTTTTTTAAATGCTTTCAGATTCCTTGGATGATTTTTTACCATGTCAGTTAACCAAGATGAGTTACAGATCAAGTTTTAGTTTCGTTCTGCTCGGCTTATTTTTGCTGTACTTTCGGGCTTTGGACTTTGAATTTTGTTTTGGAAACCACAGTTATACGGACTTTTTTTCTAAATGCTTTCAAATATTGGGTTGATTGTTGATATGTGAGTTGACACTGATGAGTTACAGATCAAGTTAAAGTTTCGTTCTGCTCCGCTAATTTTTACAAACATTAAGGGTTTATAACTTTGAATATTGTTGAACATCTCTGTTATACGTTTTTTTTTGTATACGCCTCAAGATTTTGAGCTGACTTTTGATACGTGAGACTACCATCATGTTTGTGTCCACATGTGTTATTGAAAGTGCAGGTTTTTTTTTACTTTTTGAGACGGGACCATTCGTGTCGCTTTGACACATCTGGTCTTAATTTATAGTTCTGTCGTTTATACACCGTGGTTAGGAGTTTAATTTGCTAGATTTACAATATGTTTGTTTAAATACAACATGATAATGATAATGATAATGATGGCTTTAGTTGTAACATTGTAGATTAGATAATTCGTTTATCCAGGGAGTTTATATGTTGTAAACATGCTGAAGCTATCATAAATAAATTAGTAGGTTTACAATTGGATTTTTCGATCATTGAGATTAAATAAAACAAATCATAAAAGCTGAGTTAAGTTACAGTCATATAGAAAACAAATTTGAATTGATAGAATAAGGGCTACACGTAAACTCTTGTTGCGATGCGAACACCTCGTGTCCCATCAAAAGCTCAATATGACATTACAAGGTTTAGGGGTACAGGTGGCATAACCTGTTTTGTTCCTCACTGTCAAATTTAATTTTCTCAAATTTTATGTAAATTTCATGATTTTTAGTTAGGTAGGTTCAGAGTATGTTTATTACATTTAAAACACTTATGTGTGATTCTTTATTAGCCAAAAATATAATATATGCATCAGCAGAGACAATTAAGGAATTAAAATCCTTGAAATTTTTGAAAAGGTTCGAAACCCGTAATCATTATCTACGATAAATAAGTCCCAAAACAGAACATTACTAGTAAGACTATATTAAAGAGGGATGAACGATACCAGAGGGACATTCAAACTGTAAGATCAAAGACAAAGTGATAACGCTATTGCTTAAAAAGAAAAAAACAAACAAACAAACAAACAAACAAACATTAGTAAACAAAACAAAACGAAGAACAATAAAGACAAAGCAACACAAACCCCATGAAATATAAGGGGTGATCTCAGGATAAAAATCGGAACAATGAACAACAGCATTTGGGAACTTGAAAACGACGTTCTGTATGGTAAAAGTTTCTACCCTCTTGAGGTTTATGAATAGGATGTAATTATTTTGATGACGGTTCACGAAACGATCAGAGATTTTTTTTAAATTTAAAAATGGACAAAGTGTGTACAAATAAAGGTAACAGTAGTATACCGATGCTCAAAACTTAAAAGATCGATAAAAAAAAACCCAATCCGGGTCACAAACCAGAACCGAGGGAAACGCATTAAATATAAGAGGAGAATGACGACACAGCATTAAAATGTAACACACGTACCATGACACGTCATATAATAATGTGAATTGACACTCAAATATAAGAGGAAACAAACGACACAAAATCAACACAACGTTAAAAGGTCACACACAGAGAAACGAACTATAATATAACAATGACCATATGCATATTCCTGACTTTTTTAAAAGAAAAAAAATGGTGGGTTGAACCTGGTCTTGTGGCATGCCAAACTCCCGCTTTAATGGCCATGTTAAATATAACATTACAATGTCAACACAACATCACAGGACTACAATATGAATAAATAGGAGAACATATTTGACAAAGACACACACGAATAAGGGCTAACAAAAGGCACCAGGTTAAAATTTTAATAAGCCAGAAGTGCTTTTTATTGCAAAAAGGGGGTAAAGCCGTCACATATGTTCCCATAATTTTGGCCCAAAATAGAATTTCAATCCCTTAGAGGATACCTGTCCTGAATTATTTTTTTACATATATCTATCACGAATTCAAATAAAAATCATTTGTCTCTTGTCCAGTTTTGATTTACAAAACTGTGTCAAATACCGTATAAAAAAAGTGTTTTTAAATATTCGACCGTACGGTGACATATAATTGTTAATTTCTATTTTAAAAATACTTTGGACTAAAATGCAAGATCTATTTACCTTCCTAAAAACCGGAGATCATCCCAGGCATAGATGACCTAAGCCGCATTTGGCACAACTTACTGGAATTTTGGATCCTCAATGCTCTTCAAATTTGTATTTTTTTGGTTTATAACTATTTTGATATGAGCGTCACTGATGAGTATTATGTAGACGAAACGCGCGTCTTGCGTACTAAATTATAATCCTGGTACCTTTGATAACTATTTATATCACTGGGTCGATGCCTCTGCTGCTGGACGTTTAGTTACATGTTTGATTTCCATTTATTACAGAACTTCTGTAAATGTCCCAATGCAATGATATTGACATGTGCATTCCTTCGAGATATGTTTGAAATATTTTCTTCCAGGGACAATATGCAACCATCAATCAACCTATCGTACATATGAAGTGTCTAGTTTTACATTGTATACTAGAACATATCCGCGATATCGCGGGTCCGTCCTGAATTCAAATATATAATTATGTGTAAGTCATATTTGTTTTTCGTTAATTTTTTTTATATAAATATGGCCGTTAGTTTTTCTCGTTTGAATTGTTTTACATTGTCTTATCGGGGCCTTTTATAGCTGACTATGCGATATGGGCTTTGCTTATTTAAAGGCGGTATAGTGACCTATAGTTGTTAATGTCTGTGTCATTTTGGTCTCTGGTGGACAGTTATCTCATTGGTAATCATACCACATCTTCTTTTTTATATTATATGTTTATCCCGACACGTTCTATATGTGCCTGTTCGAGTTGCATTTTGATATTTGCCATAATATTTGTTTCGTATGTGCTTTTGTAAAATTTACGCTGACGGCTATCAAATTGAGAATGGAAATGGGGAATGTGTCAAAGAAACAACAACTCGACTATAGAGCAGACAACAGCCGATTTATAGTATTATCCAATAAGTTGATCCTCATGGACAAAAACATCATATGAGTTTTGCTCATTGTTACCAGTTCTTGTTCAAATACATTTCGTTGTTGGATGATTGTCTAATAGTTAATGTACTTGTAAAAAAGTAGTACATTATAACCCAAAAAAGTGCTGAAATTGACAAATTGTCACATTTAAAACCCAGTTATTTAAAGTTTTGATTTATTTTATCATTAAATTCAAATGATACTTTTAAGACTCGAGGATAAATTATGTATACCGAAAATTCTAAGTTTTCTCTCGAAACACGTTGTGCAAATATTTGTTACTTACTTATATATTTATTACAGGTGAAAAATACACAAGTTACATTATAGTTTTTCAACAAGGAGTTTCTGGTTGGCCGACAACGCCAAAAATTTTGGTAGCATCAGAAATTACGACATATCTTTCAATGCGATATTTCAACGAGAACAAAAACCAGACTTTCACTATGGACAAAAATAATACAGAATATAATCTGAGTAAAAGTGTTTTACTGTCTGATGGGATACATATGGCTGGAGTAGAACTTCACTCAGATGAAGGAGTAAATGTTTACGGATTTTTCGACGGGAACCAAGTCTCTGGGGGATATTTGTCAATGCCTACGAGGTTTGCCTCTACCAAATACATTATATCAACACTACCAGTATTTTATAAGTATAAAAATATGATAGCACTTACACCGGTTTATCATAGTACAGTTGCCAGTATATATTTGAAATTGAAAAGTGGATCTGTAACATATGACAACAAGCAGTATAGTAACAACGATACGATTAGAATAATGGTAAACAAGTATAATACATTTCAGTTATCAACTACATCTGACCTATCAGGAACCATGGTAGCATCATCTAAACCAGTAACTGTTGTCAGTGGTAACCAGTGTAATTATGCAGTACCAGCCAATATTACTTTAGGTGGCTGTGGTCCATTTATAGAATCAGTATTACCCACTGATCAACTAGATGATATGTTTATTACTCCTTATATATCGACACGTTTGAACAACACTGTACGTATACAGGCGGTTAACAGTACGAATTTGACCATTAAAATTGGTAACAAGACAATATCAAAAACAATAAACGCAAGAGATTTCTTTGATTTTTATTACACCACGATCTCTTTTATTTCATCATCTGAAGACATACTTGTCACGTCATATCCACACGGGTTAAGTAAACGCAAAGGAGATCCTTTTATGCTGACGATTCCGGGTGTAAATCAATACCTTTACGAATATGACTTCGTAGTACCAACAGGATTTGACAGCTTCATAAGCATAACGGTGCAGAGCGATGCTACTGATGGGCTTTTCCTGAATGGAAAGTCTTCAAAAAAACAAAGTAGTGTTTTTAGCATTTCTGAAGGAATGAATAATTTTAGCACTTTCAGTTTGTCTATATTGGCAGGGTTTCATCACATTGAACATAACAGGAAAGTTCGGTTTGGTTTATGGATTTACGGAAACAAACACCCTTCTGATGGCTACGGATACCCTGCTGGAATGGCTTATAAAACTTATAATACAATTAAGTAAACCTTATAATTTGCATCAACAAAAATTTATATTTGTTTAGCAGATAAACTATTTATAAGCATTACCATTTCAATACTCTGTGTTTTATTATAATGCAAATAGATAAGAGGGTAAAAAAGCAGTTTAAAAATGAGCTGTAATTAATAGGTATGCTTCAGTCTGATTCGAAAGGTCACATGTCATTAATACTATGATCAAACAATTAAAACAAAGGAAAATAGTTCAGTCCTGTTAATGCTTTTCTTTTCTGTTTAAATGAAGTCGTCTGACGATTAAAAGGATTCATTGCCTTCAAGAACATGTATTTCAGTTAATACAATTTTACTCTTCAAAAATGTTTGTTGCGTTAAAGAGCGTACACAAACTCATTATAAAAACCTGGGGTAAATGTTGTAACACAGGAATTGCTTGTCATCCTCATAAGACTAACCAGTTGAATCATAATAACTGAAGGTCAAACAAAATGAATTAAGGTGTTAAGAGCCATAGAAACCTTATGATCTAAATACTGACAAATCCGTTATCAGTCTTAGTGATAGTTCCAAGAGAGAATCTTAAATAAATTCGCAATTAAAAATATCAAGTCATAAATTTCTCCGAGGAACATTTAAAACGGAAAGTCCTTAACCAAATGTCAAAACAAAAAGCTCTAACACATCAAACGAATGGATTACAACTGTCATATTCATGACTTGGTACAGGTATTTCCTTAAGTAGAAATGGGTGGATTAACCCTGGTTTTAAGGGTAGCGTTATCAGTCACTTGTATGACCGTCGCTTCAAACTATATTTTCAATGATGTATGATCAAAACAAACAGAAAAAAAAAATAGATAATAATCGCACAAATAGGGGAACAGCAGTCAACATTGTATTATAATCTAAATCACTATTATTATAACAACAAACACATGTGTAACACAGGTGAACAGAAAAAACATATACTAAAGTAGACAAACCACATTGGTAAAAATGCAAGATAAGAGTACCATTTTATTCAATAGAACAATATCATAATGACGGGATGTAAAAGTACAGAGTCACGTCATATATCAAAGAAACACAAAGAAGCATTTAGACAAAACACACAAGCAAAAATAGAAGACAAACATACAACAAATATGTTTAAAATAAACACAAAATGCATACGGACAAAGCATATTTAATTAGGTAAAAAAGAAGGATAAGAATACACAGATATTTGCATTAAAAACTTCATTTGAAATAAAAGGGAATTTTCGAAAAGAAGATAAACATGTATTTATTGCTTACATTACGCACCAACTCTGTCTTGACGTAGCCTTGTGACCCAAAACTGACAAAAAAAACCAGAACATATCAATTTTATGAAAACTCGTGCTGAACAGCTTCAATCTTTAGAGAATTGGAACTAATATTCAGTTCTGCTACCTGGAAACACTTTCATTGGGTAACACGGAATATTTTCGTACATACATGTATACTATTATGTGCAAAAGACCAAAGTAACGTTTGAATAAATGCTAATGATAATCTCTCGTGTATATTTGCTTTATTGACTTCTTTTGGAGCTTATCTGGATCAAACTGCCAAGTAACTGACGTGTGAATAAATGTCAAATGAATGAAAAAGTAAAATCACAACATTACAAACTCCGAGGAAAATTCAAAATGCAAAATCAAAGGATACAACACATCAAACGAATGAACAACAAGTGTCATATCCCTGATATGGTACAGGAATGTTCAAATGTAGAAAATGATGGATTGAACCTGGTTTTATAGCGCTAAATCTCTCCCTTTTATGAGAGTCGCATCAAATTTCATTATTTGTACAACGATGCCTAAATAAAATCGGTAAAATAGTCAAATATGGCTACAGCAGTCATCACTGTGTATCAATCTCACGACAAACAAAAATGTACAAAAAACACAAAAAGCATCTATCAAATTTAAAAACATATTCATTGTTTTGAATAATGATATTCTCTAGTGTGTAGTTGCTTATTAACTATCACATCACATCCCCTTTTGGTGCTCATTTGGATCAAACTGCCAAGAATATGATCACTTTGCATCAAAATTATTCAACAAACATCTGAGAGATATTTCAAATCCAATTATCCCGTTTGCCAACCAACATGGTCGACAGGACTAACAATGGAACATAAGGGCAAATTGAAGTCTTTTTTGTTATTTTCAAAGGCTGTTCTAGAAACCCGACCAGAGACAGTATTGTTTAGATTGTTAAAAGTTATATACATGTCTTTTTCATGAAATTTGTTAATCTAGTTCTTAAATTAACAATTAACAATGTTGTTTTGACTTAAATTTTTTAAAGCGAAAATGACAAGTAAAACACCAAGGTCGAATTTGAAGGTATACTCCTTATAGCAGTTTTTTCCTTTTAGAGACGATTTGTCCCAACTTTGCCTTATACCTTGAAAACTTTAAAAGATACGAAAAAAAATGAAGCCAGCAAAACTATGATTCCCAGTCGATTCCCTGTTTATTATTTATCGCCATTTATTGATAATTATAAAAAATTGCAAAAACTATATCTTATGTTGTACTGTTATGCCACTGTCCCAGGTTAGGGGGAGGGTTGGGATCCCGCTAACATGTTTAACCCCGCCACATTATTTATGTATGTGCCTGTAATTCAGTGGTTGTCGTTTGTTTATGTGTTACATATTTGTTTTTCGTTCATTTTTAAAAAATAAATAAGGCCGTTAGTTTTCTCCTTTGAATTGATTTACATTGTCTTAACGGGGCCTTTTATAGCTGACTATATGCGGTATAGGCTTTGCTCATTGTTGAAGGCCATACAATGACCTATAATTGTTAAGGTTTGTGTCATTTTGGTCTTTTGTGGATAGTGGATAGTAGTCTCATTGGCAATCATACCACATCTTCTTTTTTATATACTACGTTCCAATCAGCCAAATAAATTGAGATCATCATGATGCTTTTGTAAAAGAAAACAGAGAAAAGTGCGTGTAGTTTAAACATATTTTATTGTTAAAAAAGGACAGTATCAGACACATTTTTTAACATTTTAACGTCTTCTCCAAAGCGCATGTATACGTGTAGGCTAGATGAGTTCATGATGACGACTCAGCAAAATACAATAACAAATTACCATTAAAACAATGCAGTTAAAAAAAAATAAAAAATCATTTGTTACTTTGAAACTCTTTTTATTGTAACACTTTTAAGTTTCTTCATCAAATAAGGACAATACACTCTGTTAAGAAAAGGGCCCGATATGATCTATCCGAAAAATGTGGTGTGATCTACCAAACATCAGATCTAGACATGCCTGATAAATGAGAGTTATATTTTGCCGTTTTTAAAGTTTTTAATTAATAAGATACATCCATATGCTGGTGAATTGAACACATAATTGTCAACAGTGAATTTATTAATAACATCCTTTGATATAAACCTTAATTTAATAGAAAGGGCATGACAAGTGCTGAAATGTTATTGTTTGAGTTTATTGGTAATATAATGTTAATATTTAAACATTCACGAAATTTTATTTCTGATATAGTGCAAATCCATGGTTCCGTGTTGAAGGCCGTACATTGACCTACAATGGTTTACCTTTTTAAATTGTTATTTGGATAGAGAGTTGTCTCATTGGCTTTCACACCAAATCTTCTGATATCTATTTTAAGCCAAAATATAAATTAATGGAATATGTCATCAATTTTGAATACCAGTGTCAGAGATAACTACTCTTATTGCATAACTGTTGTAAAAACAATCCCGTCCGTTTTTCCGATGATGGCATCGGCGAATGGGACGAATTGATACTAAACATGAACGCCGCCACGGGTCCTATGTTTGGAGCAAGATATACAAATCCTTTTGGGTTTCTTCATTTTATCAATGCAGTTCTTTGCGATATTTAATTTTAAATGTGTGTGTTTTGTCGATCGCTTCAAGTCAGGTCTATAATTTTTCCTTACCGGTCGTTTTTCTATTTCAAATTTCATATTCGTTGAACTTTAACAGTAAGACAAGTTAAATGACCGATGGTTTACGAGTTTTGTAATGTAAGTTAAGATTGAGGTCAATTACCGGTCTCCGATTGCGTAATGCCTTATTGCACGATTGAATTATTAACATATTTTAAAGGAGAAACACGACATGGTTAGTATGTTCAACAGGATGTGCTAGCAATTCCTTACGGAATTTTAGTTTTGAAATTTCTTTGGAGTTCGGTTATTTTGTTAAGTACTTGCAATCATATACATAAGTTTTGTGTGATTTCTGCTGACCTGTTTTCTTTGTCTGCATGTGTTTTGTACACTGTTGTTTAAATCGTTTGTCATTTGAATTGTGGCAGTTTATCGTCGACTTAAGGTACACCATCGGTATAGATATACCGAGATAGAATTTTCCTATACTTTACAAAAATATGGCAAGCCGTTGTGGAATTTATTTCCTATTTATTAATATTAAAAAATCATTTATTAATATTAAATATTATTTTTTAATATTAATAAATCGAATATTTAATATTAATAAATATTTTTTAATATTAATAAATATTTTTTAATATTAATAAATATTTTTTAATATTAAAAAATAGTCATTTTTTAATATTAATAAATAGGTTTTATTTTCTAATATTACAAAATCATTTTTTAATATTAAATATTCGATTTATTAATATTAAAAAATAATATTTAATATTAAAAAATAGATCCTATTTATTAATATTAAATATTCATTTTTTAATATTTATAAATCATTTTTTAATATTAAAAAATCATTTTCTAATATTAATAAATGGTTTTATTTTTTAATATTAAAAAATGAATATTTAATATTAAATATTCAGGTTGATTTTTTAATATTAAAAAATCATTTTCTAATATTAATAAATACGCCACCTATATATAAGAGTTGTTTGAGCGCTTTTATTTACTATGATCATACCTTACTGCAAGCATGTTGCTGAACTAGATCGGTGGAAAATATGAAAAACAAAAACATCTACGAAACACCTGCTTTATCCGACAATCAGCCAATTATTGTAAAAATAACAAGTTGAAAAATAAAGTTTTGTTTTTTTCTTAAATGTGCAAATAAAGTCTCTTGTTACTCCAACTCCATATTGACGAAAGATCAGCAAACGGTAATGAGAATATTTTGGTTTCTGCCGTGACCACTTCGCGGTCTGCGTTTAAACTATGTAGATTTCTTTGAAAAATGTTGAGACTTGGATTTAAAAAGTAAACTTTAAAGCCCCAGTTGTAAATTGTAGAATATAAACAATAAATGTACATTGTCGGAAATACTAAATGTGTACTCCCCGAGAAAGAAGAGAAAACCACGGCTAGAGTAGCTATTCGTTCTGTTTCTAAATCTTCCCGGAACAAAAATGTGTGATTTTAACAGGTAAATGATTATGTAATTTCAGGTGACCAAATTATCAAAGGTTTACTTGTGATTTTTGACTGACGTTTAATTTCTATAACAACTGCCCCCAATAAATGTTGACATAACCATAACAGGAAAAAGGCAATAAAAGTTATGTTCATGACTGTGACTGTTCAAAACAATTATAATTTAATTCATGCACGAAAAAGAAATTTTGAAAGATTTATATTCTCATACGGTTGTTGTTTTATCTTTTTCTCTAATCTTTTATTCTGATAATAACCTTTTTACTTGAAAACTTGCAAGACACAATCCAGTGATAAGAAAACTGTTTTGTTTGATTAGATTAAAGAAGGTACATATCTTTTTAGACACTCATTTTTTTTATACGGAAATCTATAAAACATTTGGTTTATTATATTTAATGAAATTACTGTTAAAAATATTACTAAACATGAACATATCAATAAAAGCTGCCCATTTAATAGACATAAATGGTAAACAATAAAAGAATGTAGGACAGAAAGTGACAGGACAAAAAGTCACAGACAAAAAGTCACAGTTCACTTTTTCTGATTATTTTCTTTAAAGAAAAAACAGCTTATTTCTACAAAAATATTTTTTTATTTTTCTTGAACTATTGTATATATACCAACTCATTGGCACTCACACCACATCTTCCTATATCTATTTGTAAACAAAAATTATCAAAAATATATCAAAGATAATCAAATAATTGTTAAAAAAACAAAATGTCAAAGTGGCTTGGAACTTAAATGGCTTCATGGTGCCAAGAGATATATCTTTTGCATTATTAAAATTAAATAAATCTTGATTTTTCAAGTATAATGACACATTTCCTAAACTTTAATTTGAATATATGTATTAAAAAGTAAATATTTCAAGATATTTCTCTTATATATTCAAACAAGTGTCAACAAATTATTTGTGACTTTTTGTCCTACCAAATTTGTGACTTTATGTCCTGTGACTTTTTGTCCTGTGACTTTCTGTCCGTTTACCAGGTCATAGGAAATAATCTTTCTACAATAATCAATAGCTCTTCAAAATAGTCGAAGAACACTTAGAAAAGAAAGTTCAGTGAAAATGGACTTCATACTAAACTCCAAAACATATAAATAAAATAATATTAAAAAAAACATACACTACTCAGTAACAAATGCCAGAGCTCCCTTATTTAGGACAGGCACACAGATGCCATGGGGTTAATAGGTATAGGAAGATATGGTATGACAGGGGCGGATCCAGGATTTTGGAAAGGGGGGGCGAAGATTTAAAAGATCGCCGAGCGGAGCGAGGCGAAAAATTTTTGGGACTCTTTTTGGGCTAAAAAACATAAAATAAGTGCTTGGGGCATGTATATTTTATAGTTGCTGTAAAGTGTAAGGATTTGACATTTTTTATGCTGTATTCTCCCTATTAATTGCCTATCATAAAATGATAGTATAAATCCAAAGCTATGTACTGATATATTTGATGTAGGACTTGTCAGTAAAAAATTCGACTCAATTTACAATACGACCGACACGAGTTAAAAAAGACAAACAAGCAGTTTTTATCCAAATGTTTGATTGATATGTTTCACCCAACATAACATAGAGAACCGAAGTGAGGGGTTCCAAATCCACAAAAGATAACGAAAGTGTCTGAAATGACAACGAAGTTAGAATGACGGTCCACAAATGGAGACATAAAGGTCACACCCAGTAGGCAGGTTACAGTCTGGTCTTGAAAAAGTATGCAATATATATCAGTCCGGTGAAACAGACATTCCAGTAAGACATGCAAACCCCGGCCAAAAAAAAACTACGTCCGTTTTTATTGATCATGTTCATTTCATGCTTAATAATTTTGTCGGAAATTTTCGTTTTTAATAAGAAAAGTGGATAAGACTATTGTTTTCAATCCAGATACGGCCAGAATTTTTGTTTTAGGCAAGAATCAGAGTCAATTTTTTCTCTCTCAAATATCTCAGAATGCCTCCTCAAATCAAATGATTTCGTACCTGAGACTTGAAATTTTTCTAGAGCTTATACTAAAATTGAGAATGGAAATTGGGAATGTGTCAAAGAGACAACAACCCGACCATAGAAAAAACAACAGCAGAAGGTCACAAACAGGTCTTCAATGTAGCGAGAAATTCCCGCACCCGGAGGCGTCCTTCCGTGGCCCTTAAACAAATATATACTAGTTCAGTGATAATGAACGCCATGCTAATTTCCAAATTGTACACAAGAAACTAAAAATTAAATAATACAAGAGTAACAGAGGCCAGAGGCTCCTGACTTGGAACAGGCGCAAAAATGCGGCGGGGTGACTGGGGATCATTATTCAACTTTTTTATTTCTAAAATAAGCTGGGGCATTTGGGGTTAAACATGTTTTCGTAGGTAAATAATTTTGTGGAACTTCTTTTTCATGAAAGTGTAATAGTCTATAGAGTATTTAATATTACTTTCTGTTTGGTAGAATAGTGAAATAGAAGCCAATACGTTCTTGCTCAATCCTGTGACGCTTTGAAGATTTCCTGATTGTCATGACATCCTCAGCCTAAGCAATGTGTATTACTGTAATTTGAATTTCAAAATGACCGTGTGCCGTTTTTTCAACGCAAATCACATGACTTTGACAATCAGTAAATACCAGCGAAAAATATATTGATAATAAAGAATTGTCGTATAAAAATTAAATACTCGGGAAATGGCAAAGTTCACTAAGTCTAGTCTGATTAATAATTTTCCAAAAAAAAAAAAAAAAAGTTCGCGCAAAGGGGGGGCGTACGCCCTCTACGCCCCCCTCTGAATCCGCCACTGGTATGGGTGCCAATGAGACACCTCTCCATCCAAATAACAATTTATAAAAGTAAAGAATTATAGGTCAAGGTACGGCCTTCAACACAGAGCCTTGGCTCACACCAAACAACAAACTATAAAGCATAACAAAGGGCCCAACAATTACAAGTGTAAAACTATTCAAACGGGAAAACCAACGGTCTAATCTATATTTAAAAAAACGAGAGACGAGAAACATGTATAAATTACATAAACAAACGGCAGCTACTGTACATCAGATTCCTGACTTAGGACAGGTGCAAACATTTGCAGCGGGATTACACGTTTTAATGGTACCAAACCTTCTCCCTTTTACTGAGACAATAGTATAACATCACATCATGGAAAAACACATGATCAATTGGGAGGCTTAACTCAATCAAAATACTTAGATTAATTTAACACACTATGAACAAATAAATTTGAGATGCGATACCTGAATGTATTGTGAGATCTGATATCAACCCTTCCCTATACCTCTAGCCAATGTAGAATAAAGAAATGTATGCAAAATATACAAGTTTTCTAAGTCTAGACCACACAAGCGGTGACCAAAAACATCGGTCATCGTTTATTGATGTAAAAAAAGAGAAATAGAAACCATTTCATCCTAAATTTTATCAGAGGGTATAAAATAAGCCGAGAGTTTTTTTTATAATACATTCTGCAAGGCCATACATTTTACGGCATGATGATACTCTTTTATTACAATTACGTATCGGAACTATCTAGACTGCAACAGCTATATTTCAATTTCATCAAACAGCCCAACAAAACATCTGCTAGTACCCAAAAGACAGCTGTGCAGTCCGTTTTTACTACACCTTTTTTATTGCACCATATGCACTTATTGTTCCTCATAGCAATTTATGATTTGTAAAGTAAGAACATTTCTGTAGATATAAAAAAGAAGATGTGGTATGATTACCAATGAGAATACTGTCCACAAGAGACCAAAATGACACAGACAGCAACAACTATAGGTCACCGTATGGCCGTCACCAATGAGCAAAGCCCATACCGCATAGTCAGCTATAAAAGGCCCCGATATGACAATGTAAAACAATTCAAACGAGAAAACTAACGGCCTTATTTAAATAAAAAAAATGAAGATGATTTGTTTTTGTTCAAAATTAAAGGAGTAGGGGCTATAATGGCCTAAAATGGCCCCCAGATTTACAAGATAATAAAAATGCAAATGACGTCATAATTGGGAAAATAAGCAAAAATACAAAAACTTGGATGGTTTCACTAAATTTTGACCACCGCACCATGCTTGCACCAATTAGAAATTTTAACATTTTGACAATTTCATACATATCAAACTTCGGATAAAATATTTTTTTGGTGCAAGGTTGGTGCGATAGTTTATTCTATATTTTTCATAGCCAATCGGAGCAATAAAAAGCTGAAATATGCCGTTCAAATTGCACATATTTATCTGACAAAGTTTAGTTTATACATTCTTATGCCTATAGGAACTTTATTTGTTTGGTTATGAACGTACATGTAACATGTATTCCTAATATTATTTCCATAAGTATATCTCGGTAAATGTCTTTACAAAATCCGAAAGCAATTTAAACTACATGTGTAAGGAAGTCAATAACAACTTTGAGAACATTTTTTTTTAATTATGAAATTTTAGATAGACCAATATATGACAACATCTGTACATTTCTTATGTTTCTGCTTATTATCAATTTTAAATCTGGTGTTTGAATAGGGCACTCTTCTCTCTCTGGTATTAGGGTCGGATCCATGATTTATATTAGGAAAAGGGGGGCAAAATTTAAAAGATTATTTTGTTTAAATTCACATAATTGGCGAGAAACACGAAATTTATTTTGAAAATAAAACTACCTATATTCCAATTGCATGTGTCTTTGTTGGTAATGAGCATAGAGAACAAGTTCTAGAAAATATTATGATGATGATTTTTTAATATTAATAAATAGGGAATAAATTCCACAACGGCTTGCCATACAAAAATGAAGATTTTACTCTGCTCTGTTCAAAAATATAATAAAAATGACGGGTCGCATTCCTACTTTTTTAAGCTATGAGGAGTTGAATTGTTTTAAGAATGGTCATGAAAAAACGTATTTGTGTGCGTAAAAATGCATCTATGAGATAGAGTTTTAAAATAAATAGTGAGAAGATAGGTTCAATTATGTGTTTTAAGAAAATTAAAAAAAATATTGTCACCGAACTTGTTTTCTTGCTACAAGTATAAAGAAAACATTTCCCTATAAGTCCAGTATATTTTTGTTCACTGAAAGAGTTATCTCCCCTGAATGGCTCAGATGTAAAAAAAATATTTTCAAATGTTTGGTATTTGTTAGAATATTTTGGATAATGCAATAAATAAGCAAGTTTTCTTCTTACAAATAAACTGTTTATCCAAAACAATTTCCACATCTATCTACAAATTTGCAGATTTCGCTAAATAACTAAACTTATTGTGTACTGCAATTGTACAATAAAATATTGCTGTATACCATGAATGTACCTTAATAGTTTGTAGTGTCTCTTTGGTATCTTCATTCTGTTTTTTTATAACAATTAGTGATTAGCATTATCTCAATGTTCACAGAAGGCTTTTCATTGTATGTTCACCTTCATTTAACCATGCACAAAACGACATGTTCAAGATCCTGGTTTATGTTGACGAATTAAAGCTGTCTGTGAAATGATTATGTGTAGCTTGTTGTTTGTCTAAACACCATTTTTATAATGTTGTATTTGTCATCATGACAATATCAGTATCTTTTCTGCTAGCGTATCATGAATGTACGAAAGCCGAGAAGGCTCACCTATAATTCAGAATTCAGCATTCAGAATTCGCCATTCAGAATTCAGAATTCAGAATTTGGAAATCATTTTTATCAAATGTTATAACATAGATCTACATATGACACGGGTTATGTTCTTCTCATACATTTTATGATAATATGATACTAACCCCCTAACGGGAGGGATTGTGCCTGATATTCATATGATGAAGACATAATCTTTCAATCAGTTTAATTGAGGTCTGGAGCTGGCATGTCAGTTAACTGTTGTTATTTATGTATTATTGTCATTTTATTTATTTTCTTTTGTTACATCTTTTGACATCGGACTCGGACTTCTCTTGAACTGAATTTTAATGTGCGCACTGTTATGCGTTTACTTTTCTACATCGGCTAGAGGTATAGGGGGATAATTGAGATATCATAAACATGTTTAATCCCGCCGCAAGATTGGGCCTGTCCCAAGTCAGGAGCCTCTGGCCTTTGTTAGTCTTGTATGATTTTTAATTTTAGTTTCTTGTGTATATTTTGGAGCTTAGTATGACGTCCATTTTCACTGTACTAGTATACATATTTTTAAGGGACCAGCTGAAGGACACCTAAGGGTGCGGGAATTCTCGCTACATTGAAGACCCATTGGTGGACTTCGGCTGTTGTCTGCTCTTTGGTCGGGTTGTCGCTTTGACACATTCGCCTTTTCCTTTTTCCTTTTTCAATTTTATATTGTATTAATAGGTGTATGTCTTAATTGGGATATGAAAATTGTATGCCTGCCTTTATGTAATTAACTACCCCACCTTACATAAATAGTTGATATTTATTTTGTTTTCCATAATCTATAGAGGGGGTTGCTTTTCATATCTTTGTGTTTTTGCTGTTTAAGAATCTTCCCCTGTAAGAGTCTGGTTCAAAATGTCCCCCCTTATCACCTTCCAAACATACACCCTACGCTTTAAAAAAAAAAAAGTATATTAACTCCCTAGAAATATGTCAATTACACGAAAATATAAACACTACCCATCCCCACCCCGAATTTATCTTGTTCGAAAAAAGAAGAAGCAAAAACCGTTTAACGTTATATTAATCTGTTCTTCTTCACTGAAGGTGTGAATCAAGGTGGACATCTTCACTATAAAACCAATAGATGCGTGTCTTATAATGATATTTTTACAGTACTGACCTAAATCAAACATCCTTTTATCAGGCTCGTATCTAAAACTATCCGTCTGTGTGTTGTTGCAGATTTCATACTCCCCAAGTAGACCCTCTTTAAAAGACAAAACATTGGTGTTGACCCCGATTCATCCGACGAAAATTTCCAGACATTATTTAAAAGACTAAGGTTGTTTTTCCCAGACCTAATAATTTGGTATAAGCGGTTTTGACGTTTTAGATGTTTTAATACTCTGCAACGTCTAGTAAAATGGATATTAGTAGTCAAATCAATCAAAACCTGCATTACGCCTATATATCTAATTTATGACTTTCATGGTATTCTATTTAACATCTGATTCTAGGAGGAACATACACAAGTTATTAAAGTTATCTCTATAGTCAGTCATAATCAAAGGTCCAAAAACACTTTTTGGAAAGAGGTGTTAATTACTGATCATATGTAAAGAAGAGATGACAAAACAAAACAAAATTCTCTGTTTTGGTGCTAGTGACGTGTTTGTAGATTTAACTGTACTGAACATTTTTACTGTTTACAGTAACTGTTATCTCTATATCTAATTATCTTGGACCAGTAGTTTCAGAGGAAAAGATTTTTGTAAAAAAAATAACAACAATTTACGAAAAATTGATAACAATTGACTCAAAGATGTGTATAGTGACACTATACAAATCCTTGATTGACTTATAAAATAATGTGGTACCTAACACTACAGGGAGATAACTCTGTAAACTCAGCTAAACGTTTTGATTACGTTGTGTTTTTAAGGGAAAAGTAAGCTTCTCATTGATCAAAATTAGTTTTTGTCAAACTGCTATGTAACCAGTGTAATTTTTCTGATAAAATGATTGGTTCAAATTTCTGGAAATTTTTATATTTCTGTCATAGAGACAAAGTAAATCATTTGTCAAAATTTTATGAAAATTAAACCAGCCATATAAATTTTAGTGAAGGTTTTGGGTACCACCTTTAAGGGCAATTATAACACCTGAAAGAGTCATTTGACAATTAAGATCATGTTGACTAATTTGTAGAGCTTACCTTGCTGAGCATTTTTGCTGTGTATAAAGTTTATTTCTATCTATAAAAATATTCAAGAAAATAACCCAAAACGGCCATGTCCTAAAAATTACCACTCCTGGGAAGTAATCAAACAGCAGGTTGTCTGATGCGTGTGGTAATATCCACGGCAGATAGTTCTTGATGATTTAGTTTCAGAGATATAAGCTAAACCTTATCCCCCCCCCATTTTTCAATTTGTAACCATTCGACCATCTTGGTTGATGGGCGAGGTTTTTAGATATAGTGTGATCAACAACATTCCTTTAGAATGGTTCAGGCTAAGTTTGGTTTAATTTTGCCCTGAAGTTTCTGAAAATACGAATTTTGTAAAAGATTACAAAAATGTACAAAATATTGCATACAAATGACTTTAAAGGGCAATAAATTGTTACGGGATCAATTGTGTATCTCCAAGAAACTGATACAAATATCCATGACAGCCAATATCCAAAATGAGAAGACTAAAGTGAGAGAAAAAAAACGGACAATATATATGGAGAATGGAGTTGGTCATTTTAGGGAAACTTAACACATAAATTTATAGCAGATGCATTGTAAAATCTGTAAAATAAGCTGTCGGAATAATGAGATGAGTAACGGGTTGTCGGAATAATTGGATGTCGGAATAATGGCTGTAGGACTAACGCGACGTCACCTTGCCGGGTCCTATCAGACAAAATATGATGCAAGGTTGATCGGATGTTTTAAAATATCAAAAATCGTTGTTGAGTTACAGTGGAGATCACTTCTAACCTCTCATTAGAACTGTCAGAATAATCTGTCATAGAACTGTTCTAACCTGTTCTAGAACAGTTCTAGCTAGAACAGTTCTACCCTAGAACTGTTCTAGGTAGAACTGTCAGGATCAGTTCTAGGTAGAACTGACTAAATCAGTTCTAGGTAGAACTGTCCGGATCAGTTCTAGGTAGAACTGACGAAATCAGTTCTAACCGTAGAACTGTCAGCAGAACTGACCAAA
The DNA here is from genome assembly GCA_037788925.1 of Mytilus galloprovincialis. NCBI lineage: Eukaryota > Metazoa > Mollusca > Bivalvia > Mytilida > Mytilidae > Mytilus > Mytilus galloprovincialis. Next base: position 8,149,055 of record CM075340.1, on the reverse strand, counting down.
TCAGTCAGGACTGAAGAACAGTTCTAAATGACGTCACTGCAGAAAGGACACTTTAGAATTTAGAAGAAAAAATCAGTTCCAATTACTTTACTATATTTAATAGCAGATTTTTCTATATTTTTTACTGATCAAAAGTTACATGTACAAATATCGAAGTGAATAGGAGGTTATCCAAATCATCGGAGAAATATTTTTATAAGATTGCAAATGAAACATCATTGTTTACGTTTTTTCGTTCCCCGTTTTTAACAGTCTCTTCGTAAAAATATAAAAGTTCTCTGCATTTAATTCAAGGAAATTTAATCTTAATTTACCTTGTTTGCCTTGGATTTACATTCATGATTTACGATTCTGTTTTGACAAATGTTCAAACGAAAATTGTACAGTGGATGAATTATGGGATTAATGAAAACAGTGTTGTTAAACGTAAAAAAAACTATGTACATTTACATTATATCGTTGTCAAACTTATCCATAACGATTATCATGACTATGAATAATATCTTGTAGTCTGGAACGTCAGAAAAATATACTCGATCTGAACATGAATGAAATATTTGCCACTGGACGTTAGGCTTCAAACAAAACTAATCACTGTCCTTCTTCAAATTATATAAACAGTATCAGTCAGAGCTCAGACATAAACAAGTCTAATTTTGTTTTTGACTTAAATAAGTCGAAACATGTATTTATTATAAAAATGTAGTTTCAATTTTAGACTTATCTGAGTCAGAAAATGACAGACTTGTTTAGGTCTATCAGTGGCGGATTCAGAGGGGGGCGTAGAGGGCGTACGCCCCCCCTTTGCGCGAACTTTTTTTTTTTTTTTTTGGAAAATTATTAATCAGACTAGACTTAGTGAACTTTGCCATTTCCCGAGTATTTAATTTTTATACGACAATTCTTTATTATCAATATATTTTTCGCTGGTATTTACTGATTGTCAAAGTCATGTGATTTGCGTTGAAAAAACGGCACACGGTCATTTTGAAATTCAAATTACAGTAATACACATTGCTTAGGCTGAGGATGTCATGACAATCAGGAAATCTTCAAAGCGTCACAGGATTGAGCAAGAACGTATTGACTTCTATTTCACTATTCTACCAAACAGAAAGTAATATTAAATACTCTATAGACTATTACACTTTCATGAAAAAGAAGTTCCACAAAATTATTTACCTACGAAAACATGTTTAACCCCAAATGCCCCAGCTTATTTTAGAAATAAAAAAGTTGAATAATGATCCCCAGTCACCCCGCCGCATTTTTGCGCCTGTTCCAAGTCAGGAGCCTCTGGCCTCTGTTACTCTTGTATTATTTAATTTTTAGTTTCTTGTGTACAATTTGGAAATTAGCATGGCGTTCATTATCACTGAACTAGTATATATTTGTTTAAGGGCCACGGAAGGACGCCTCCGGGTGCGGGAATTTCTCGCTACATTGAAGACCTGTTTGTGACCTTCTGCTGTTGTTTTTTCTATGGTCGGGTTGTTGTCTCTTTGACACATTCCCAATTTCCATTCTCAATTTTAGTATAAGCTCTAGAAAAATTTCAAGTCTCAGGTACGAAATCATTTGATTTGAGGAGGCATTCTGAGATATTTGAGAGAGAAAAAATTGACTCTGATTCTTGCCTAAAACAAAAATTCTGGCCGTATCTGGATTGAAAACAATAGTCTTATCCACTTTTCTTATTAAAAACGAAAATTTCCGACAAAATTATTAAGCATGAAATGAACATGATCAATAAAAACGGACGTAGTTTTTTTTTGGCCGGGGTTTGCATGTCTTACTGGAATGTCTGTTTCACCGGACTGATATATATTGCATACTTTTTCAAGACCAGACTGTAACCTGCCTACTGGGTGTGACCTTTATGTCTCCATTTGTGGACCGTCATTCTAACTTCGTTGTCATTTCAGACACTTTCGTTATCTTTTGTGGATTTGGAACCCCTCACTTCGGTTCTCTATGTTATGTTGGGTGAAACATATCAATCAAACATTTGGATAAAAACTGCTTGTTTGTCTTTTTTAACTCGTGTCGGTCGTATTGTAAATTGAGTCGAATTTTTTACTGACAAGTCCTACATCAAATATATCAGTACATAGCTTTGGATTTATACTATCATTTTATGATAGGCAATTAATAGGGAGAATACAGCATAAAAAATGTCAAATCCTTACACTTTACAGCAACTATAAAATATACATGCCCCAAGCACTTATTTTATGTTTTTTAGCCCAAAAAGAGTCCCAAAAATTTTTCGCCTCGCTCCGCTCGGCGATCTTTTAAATCTTCGCCCCCCTTTCCAAAATCCTGGATCCGCCCCTGCCAACCCTCCCCTAACCTGGGACAGTGGTATAACAGCACAATAAACAACGAACTATAAAATAAGTTGAAAAAGGCTCAAACTCATCAGATGGACAAACATACAAGTAGACGTGGCCGGATACTTATACATCCCGACACAAAAAGACACAATGAACAGATCTGAGAGTACTCGCAGTTATCTGACAGCTAGTCCAAAGCCACTAATAACTAATAAAAATCATGCATTTAAGTACTAAATACTTTTTAAAATATACTGCTTAAATCGACACTAGGGACCATCTTGACCGTGTTTTACGGTATGAATGATTCTTATTGTTGAAGACCCTCAAGCAACTTTCAAGATAAAGAACAGGAATAAAAACTTTGACTATTGAGCATTTGTCACGTATTTTTTCTATGCATTGATAATCTGTGGGATAAGGCCCATGCACGTTTACTCCATATTTCTTTATTTTCTGTTTAAGGGTCTCAACACGACTTAATGCAAGTTTAACAGGGCTTCAATGTAAAAGGTCATATAGCAATACATTGTTGGTTTTTTCAAATTATTTGATACCAGGAATTAGGTGGCCTTACTTTAATTTAAACCATGTCAGTTATCTAGTCTTTATCTGCAAAAAAAAACCCAGTTTTGTATTCTTTGAAATCAAATTCAATTCCCCATGAAGGAACGACCATTTTTATTATGTGTCCAGTCAGCAGTAGCATCGTATAGTCTTAAAATATTTTCTCGCATAATATCTGGACACCAATGGACATGCAACATCGCAAAATCTGACGTTTACAAATGAAAGTTAACACCCAGACTATAGTAATACAGTATTGGACAATAAATTAACAAAAAAATTTTTTTTTTTAACTTTTTTTTTTTTTTTGAAATTTCAAACATGAGGCATTTGCCTCATTTGCCTCAATGTAGTTACGGCCCTGGAGTTCACAAGGACTTGAGCTATCTATATTTAATTATCTAATTGAACATCCTTACTAAACACAGATGTTTTACCTCACTAAGTGTGATTCCAGGTGGTTGCATTGTAAGGTTAATTAACATTATCTCCGATTTTTTAGACTCTCATTCATATTTTTCTTTAGGAGACAAATCATTGGCTTCCAATGTTGTCATTATTTGATTTAGATGCATGACCTCCTTATAAATATGCGTGGGTCTTGAAGTTAACCAATTTTGATCACTCATCGACTTGTAGGAGTCGATATTTGCAACTTTTTGATTCTGGTCAATTATTTCTTGTTTAACAATATTAGACTTATTCAAGTCATATTTTGCCTTAAATTAAAGGGAGACAAATCCTAAAACTTACAAATTTAGACCTCTATGAGTCAAAAGCAGATTCAGACTTATTTATGTCTGAGCTCTGACTGAGTATAGTCAGTATACTATTCCAAGAAGAGAACTTCTCATACATGTACTTTTCATTTTAAAATAAAGTATATGAATCAATCATGTGAGTGTTGGATGATGCCATTAAATAGTTTTGTTAAAAAGTCACTATTTTTATCCACATTCATACATGTATTAAAAAGTCCACATCTACGTCACGCGTTTTCACACGCTTTTTGACATGTCATGTCATGTCATGACATGATTTTCTATTGTCAGAGGTTGGCAAGTATGTACACACATTTATCAGTGTGCATCAAATTTTTAATGTTATTTCTTCATAGACAGAAAAATATTACAGTCATTCCTTAAATAATAGTATTATCGATACAGAGAGGAAATAATGGCGCTCTAAATTGATGTGGACAAAATTTGATGTCCAGGCTCTTTATCATACAATATCTGTCCTGACAAAGAAATATTATTGGTTTACAATGAGGCCATATATATTTACATGATAAAGAATATATGTTCATTTTTTATTGATGCGGTCAAATAATTTTGTTATTAAAACGACTCAGTCTGATATATCGAAACTACTGAAAGGAGTAGGTTCAGTAAGACCCATTTTTGGCCCCAAAATAACCAGGCTCAAGCTAGCAGCCACTCGCCAGCAGCCACTTCGCTAGCAGCCAGTTTTCAGATATGTCTATAAACCCAAAAGTTGCAAAAGATTCAAACGTACTTTAAATGTTTTTATCAATCATATAATCACAAAATAATCTGTTTTTATACAGAAGACACTATTTAATGTTTTTTTTTCTTTCAAATTAACATGTAATTTCCTGATCATTACTTTATTCGCTTTTCATATACCAAACAGCGTGCTGCGCGCAATTTTAAATAGTGTATGAAGAATATAGTAAATAGCTATGCACTTATTTAAATGCTGGCAAAATTGTTGTTACGTGACATCGACGTTTCCATAAGAAATCAATTTTGTAATATTGTAAGAAATAGCTTTCCATAGTCTCGGCATCATGTCAAGTAGTTCCTAAGAAGTATCAATAGTTTTGCATTACAAGAATAGAAAATTGCACTCGTGCTTTGCTATTTTTTTGTCAGACAAATTTGTTTTGAAAAAAGATTCTACTTCTGAACAAGCGGAATGCGTTCACATTTGATTATACGAAAGGTTTATTTGTTGTACTTAATGTATGGTGTGCACAGAAACTATAAATTAGCAATTTATAAAAGAAACCTACCTTTGGACCTATGGTGATTTTTCCCACCTGGGCCATTTGGGCCATTGGACCTTAGAGCCTTACCTATCATTTGCACCTAGTGGGTAAAAAAGTATTGCCGTAGGGAATTTTTGACCGACTTTTGAAAATTTGGGGTAGGCATGTTTGACCCTTAAGACCTAAGTTCGGACCTATGGTGAAGACAAACTATGAGTTGTCCCACCTGGACCTTTTGGACCATTGGACCCTAGCCCATTACCTACCATTTCCACCTAGTGGCTAAAAAAGTATTGCCGTAGGGAATTTTTTACACTCCTTTAAAAATTGGGGTAAGGCATGTTTTAAAAATCTAACTTTGGACCCATGGTGAGGACAAACCATGAGTTGTCCCACCTGGACCTTTTGACCCATTGGACCTTAGACCCTTACCTATCATTTGCACCTAGTGGGTAAAAAGGTATTGCCGTAGGGAATTTTTGACCGACTTTTGAAAATTTGGGGTAGGCATGTTTGACCCTTAAGACCTAAGTTCGGACCTATGGTGAAGACAAACTATGAGTTGTCCCACCTGGACCTTTTGGACCATTGGACCCTAGCCCATTACCTACCATTTCCACCTAGTGGCTAAAAAAGTATTGCCGTAGGGAATTTTTTACACTCCTTTAAAAATTGGGGTAAGGCATGTTTTAAAAATCTAACTTTGGACCCATGGTGAGGACAAACCATGAGTTGTCCCACCTGGACCTTTTGACCCATTGGACCTTAGACCCTTACCTATCATTTGCACCTAGTGGGTAAAAAAGTATTGCCGTAGGGAATTTTTGACCGACTTTTGAAAATTTGGGGTAGGCATGTTTGACCCTTAAGACCTAAGTTCGGACCTATGGTGAAGACAAACTATGAGTTGTCCCACCTGGACCTTTTGGACCATTGGACCCTAGCCCATTACCTACCATTTCCACCTAGTGGCTAAAAAAGTATTGCCGTAGGGAATTTTTTACACTCCTTTAAAAATTGGGGTAAGGCATGTTTTAAAAATCTAACTTTGGACCCATGGTGAGGACAAACCATGAGTTGTCCCACCTGGACCTTTTGACCCATTGGACCTTAGACCCTTACCTATCATTTGCACCTAGTGGGTAAAAAAGTATTGCCGTAGGGAATTTTTGACCGACTTTTGAAAATTTGGGGTAGGCATGTTTGACCCTTAAGACCTAAGTTCGGACCTATGGTGAAGACAAACTATGAGTTGTCCCTCCTGGACCTTTTGGACCATTGGACCCTAGCCCATTACCTACCATTTCCACCTAGTGGCTAAAAAAGTATTGCCGTAGGGAATTTTTTACACTCCTTTAAAAATTGGGGTAAGGCATGTTTTAAAAATCTAACTTTGGACCCATGGTGAGGACAAACCATGAGTTGTCCCACCTGGACCTTTTGACCCATTGGACCTTAGACCCTTACCTATCATTTGCACCTAGTGGGTAAAAAGGTATTGCCGTAGGGAATTTTTGACCGACTTTTGAAAATTTGGGGTAGGCATGTTTGACCCTTAAGACCTAAGTTCGGACCTATGGTGAAGACAAACTATGAGTTGTCCCACCTGGACCTTTTGGACCATTGGACCCTAGCCCATTACCTACCATTTCCACCTAGTGGCTAAAAAAGTATTGCCGTAGGGAATTTTTTACACTCCTTTAAAAATTGGGGTAAGGCATGTTTTAAAAATCTAACTTTGGACCCATGGTGAGGACAAACCATGAGTTGTCCCACCTGGACCTTTTGACCCATTGGACCTTAGACCCTTACCTATCATTTGCACCTAGTGGGTAAAAAAGTATTGCCGTAGGGAATTTTTGACCGACTTTTGAAAATTTGGGGTAGGCATGTTTGACCCTTAAGACCTAAGTTCGGACCTATGGTGAAGACAAACTATGAGTTGTCCCACCTGGACCTTTTGGACCATTGGACCCTAGCCCATTACCTACCATTTCCACCTAGTGGCTAAAAAAGTATTGCCGTAGGGAATTTTTTACACTCCTTTAAAAATTGGGGTAAGGCATGTTTTAAAAATCTAACTTTGGACCCATGGTGAGGACAAACCATGAGTTGTCCCACCTGGACCTTTTGACCCATTGGACCTTAGACCCTTACCTATCATTTGCACCTAGTGGGTAAAAAAGTATTGCCGTAGGGAATTTTTGACCGACTTTTGAAAATTTGGGGTAGGCATGTTTGACCCTTAAGACCTAAGTTCGGACCTATGGTGAAGACAAACTATGAGTTGTCCCTCCTGGACCTTTTGGACCATTGGACCCTAGCCCATTACCTACCATTTCCACCTAGTGGCTAAAAAAGTATTGCCGTAGGGAATTTTTTACACTCCTTTAAAAATTGGGGTAAGGCATGTTTTAAAAATCTAACTTTGGACCCATGGTGAGGACAAACCATGAGTTGTCCCACCTGGACCTTTTGACCCATTGGACCTTAGACCCTTACCTATCATTTGCACCTAGTGGGTAAAAAAGTATTGCCGTAGGGAATTTTTGACCGACTTTTGAAAATTTGGGGTAGGCATGTTTGACCCTTAATACCTAAGTTCGGACCTATGGTGAAGACAAACTATGAGTTGTCCCACCTGGACCTTTTGGACCATTGGACCCTAGCCCATTACCTACCATTTCCACCTAGTGGCTAAAAAAGTATTGCCGTAGGGAATTTTTTACACTCCTTTAAAAATTGGGGTAAGGCATGTTTTAAAAATCTAACTTTGGACCCATGGTGAGGACAAACCATGAGTTGTCCCACCTGGACCTTTTGACCCATTGGACCTTAGACCCTTACCTATCATTTGCACCTAGTGGGTAAAAAAGTATTGCCGTAGGGAATTTTTGACCGACTTTTGAAAATTTGGGGTAGGCATGTTTGACCCTTAAGACCTAAGTTCGGACCTATGGTGAAGACAAACTATGAGTTGTCCCACCTGGACCTTTTGGACCATTGGACCCTAGCCCATTACCTACCATTTCCACCTAGTGGCTAAAAAAGTATTGCCGTAGGGAATTTTTTACACTCCTTTAAAAATTGGGGTAAGGCATTTTTCTAAAATCTAACTTTGGACCCATGGTGAGGACAAACCATGAGTTGTCCCACCTGGACCTTTTGACCCATTGGACCTTAGACCCTTACCTATCATTTGCACCTAGTGGGTAAAAAAGTATTGCCGTAGGGAATTTTTGACCGACTTTTGAAAATTTGGGGTAGGCATGTTTGACCCTTAAGACCTAAGTTCGGACATATGGTGAAGACAAACTATGAGTTGTCCCACCTGGACCTTTTGGACCATTGGACCCTAGCCCATTACCTACCATTTCCACCTAGTGGCTAAAAAAGTATTGCCGTAGGGAATTTTTTACACTCCTTTAAAAATTGGGGTAAGGCATGTTTTAAAAATCTAACTTTGGACCCATGGTGAGGACAAACCATGAGTTGTCCCACCTGGACCTTTTGACCCATTGGACCTTAGACCCTTACCTATCATTTGCACCTAGTGGGTAAAAAAGTATTGCCGTAGGGAATTTTTGACCAACTTTTGAAAATTTGGGGTAGGCATGTTTGACCCTTAAGACCCAAGTTCGGACCTATGGTGAAGACAAACTATGAGTTGTCCCACCTGGACCTTTTGGACCATTGGACCCTAGTCCATTACCTACCATTTCCACCTAGTGGCTAAAAAAGTATTGCCGTAGGGAATTTTTTACACTCCTTTAAAAATTGGGGTAAGGCATGTTTTAAAAATCTAACTTTGGACCCATGGTGAGGACAAACCATGAGTTGTCCCACCTGGACCTTTTGACCCATTGGACCTTAGACCCTTACCTATCATTTGCACCTAGTGGGTAAAAAAGTATTGCCGTAGGGAATTTTTGACCGACTTTTGAAAATTTGGGGTAGGCATGTTTGACCCTTAAGACCTAAGTTCGGACCTATGGTGAAGACAAACTATGAGTTGTCCCACCTGGACCTTATGGACCATTGGACCCTAGCCCATTACCTACCATTTCCACCTAGTGGCTAAAAAAGTATTGCCGTAGGGAATTTTTTACACTCCTTTAAAAATTGGGGTAAGGCATTTTTTTAAAATCTAACTTTGGACCCATGGTGAGGACAAACCATGAGTTGTCCCACCTGGACCTTTTGACCCATTGGACCTCAGACCCTTACCTATGATTTGCACCTAAGCGTTTTGCCAATTTGACCTTGAATTATTACCTGCCAATATACCTTTGTGAAAGAAAAGAGACAAAAGCCACATAATAAACACAAGGTGTGTCTGATCAGAGAGATAATAAGGCTCAGGAGGTCGAAATCTTTAGTTGCCGGTACCCAGAATCTAAATCGTTCATTTATTTATAGGAGCATACCGAGGAGGGGTGTCTTAAAAGGTGCTGGTAGCACCTAATATCAGACCGGCTTTGTCGTTGAATTGCTGACCACGTGCACGCTTCAAGTAAAGTCCATCATCATAGGTGATCTTGGCGTTTGAGGGTTGAGGTAGAGATCGTTACCACTGGGATTCACTGTGCAAATAAATTCACCATAGATACCAGAATTAAAATATCTTAAAATTTCAAACGCATCCACCAAGATTCAGGTAAAATCATGATACCAATACCTTGTTGACGGGTACACCACCCAATGCAATCAAGTCTCCAATACCCAAGGCAGATAGAATGGTTTTAGATACCATGTGAAATGCCCTCATTGCCAACCCTACGAACATGCGTAGGTATCCACCTTTTTTATGTTTTCTTTATCTGGGTGGTACTCGGCTCCAGATTAATAACACTATTAACTTTTTGAAGAAGTTTGATAATCTTTTAACCTGCCGAGAGGTGAGCCACATCTTGTGTTCGCATTACAGGTTTGCATGGGACAAACAAATGGAGACTTGACAACCTTTCTTGGCAGCCTAATGTAGTTTATTTAGTTGACCTTTCAAACCATTATCGTGTTAAGTTATTTATTTATTCCCTTAGAAAATGAAAATGGATAGTGAGGTGTTCGCCGCGGAGTTTGATGGGGTCACCATCCTGATCGGTGAGATAAGTGCACATGCGATTGATGGTTTTCAGGGTCACTGGTAAGTACACCAGGTTTTTTGGGGGTTTTTCATACCAGGATCGACACCGGGAAAGAAACTACAGATGGATACTAACTACATCAGAAAGAAACTCTACAACATGGCCACCCTCCTCAGTGACGGCGGCGTCAACACCGATACCTCTGATTTCACAGTTTTATAGCCGGTGTTTATCATCTATGCAAGTCATCAGTCTGAGCGGCTGAAAGAATCCACGGTGGACATCCAGATACGAGCCGAATTCTATCGCAATGTACTTCTGTATAACCCTATCGTAGGTGTAAATTTGCCGTTTTAATCCCAAGACGGTGTTGCGGCTATTTGTAAAGTTGAAATCTTCTTTGTAGTGCCTGGCGAGAGTTAGTAATGCTCTTATGGTTTCCGATTTGCATTGATAATGCTTTTGGCTTTGTGTTTGTTGAGCCGCAGCTGTCGCTGTATTTCATCGTTGATGTCATAGGAACCTGTGTGAATGTTTGGGATGGAGTATACGTAGTAGGTCTCATGATTTACCAATGATATCTCATAATTCTTTCCAATTTTTAGTGGATTGAAGCGGGCATGAATTTGGCTATGGTTCCCGGATACCATGAACGAGAACCCCTGCTTTAAATCGGTTTTACTTACGAATTGCTGCAAAACAATGTTGTTCATTTATTTTCAGGCTTCAAACACGACGTTCATCTTGTGTCCGTCAGATTCGAAGTAAAGAACTCTGTCGGATATTCCAAGTGCAAATGCTTCGGTGTTGGTGGAAACATTGCGATCGAATTCGGCTCGTATCTGGATGTCCACCGTGGATTCTTTCAGCCGCTCGGACTGATGACTTGCATACATGATAAACACCGGTTATAAGCCTGTGAAATCAGAGGTATCGGTGTTGACGCCGCCGTTACTGAGGAGGGTGACCATGTTGTAGAGTTTCTTTCTGATGTCTGCAACCTCCTTGAACACTCTGGCAACCCTATTTTGGGTAATAAAGGCATTAAATACGACGGCTGGGTAGCGTTCAGCGTTGACAGTAATATCTATGTTCCGCAATCGACAGTGATCGCACACGGCGTCGTCATGGGTCTTATCCGCACTTTTGTCGGTTTGGATTGCAACGATTGTATATCTAGGCTTTTAAGTACCACTTGTGGCAGATAGGCGCCAATTGAATTGTGTGTTTTTGGGAACGGTGATAGAATCACACTGCCTCATGTGAAATCCACAGTCGATTTTACTTTTACTTTGTATGGTTTTTTACAGCCGCATCTTGTTTTTGTCTGATGGGGTGACGTGCAGAACGAACCAAGAGATCTGACTCAGAATATTTTTTTGCCACATCGTTGACTGCGGCGGCTCAGTGCATTTCATCGGCGTCTGAATCACGCGCACTAGTGACAATGCATGCTTTAATACGTATACGATCTTGTCGTAGTCGTCTGAAAAGCCAAAAATATGTCTCAGGGGTATGGTGAATGAAAAAGCTCCTTTGTTGGCAAGTTTGGGAATAATTTTACCATGACGTGCTGCGAACCCTGTGTTTTCGGTCTCAGCTTCGGTAGATGAATCCATGCACCACAGCTGGTTGAGACCTTGGGATTTGGTGAAATCGTCGTGATAAATCAGAATTTCCAACATGGTAGTGGCAACGCCTGGGTTATTGATATGTTCGACTAGATGGCCTGAGAGAAGAAATACATGATTCCATTGTGAAAGAGAGACACTAGATCTGCATCAGCATATGCACTACTGTCGTTCTTTTGCAGTTGCCCCTCTACCAAAAGATAACTTTCAGCGGGATGGAGTAATAAGTCTTGGGTTTCGATATTGATTAGGATATCACCTTGATTATTCAGGTTGGCATCAGTTTGAGGTTCGTATTCGTGAACCTGATAAATCCCTGGAGACTTTCATCGAAAGTCAATCCTTCGGTAATTGTAAGGATGTCAGACATAATGTATGTATTTTTAGCGTTGACGAAGTAGTAGATGATTTATACCACTTTACAAACCACATTTTTCAACATCTTTCAAGGCTACTGTGTCAAACAGTCCTGTCCTACCGTAGTCGTACTTTCGTGCGTAACCTTTTTTTATTTGCAACATTTATTTATAAAAAGCTACGATGAAGCGCCTTATATTCCTCAAAGTGATATGTCTACCCTTTTTCATAGCATCAATAATCGACACAATTTCGTTGCGCACACCATTATTTCCTGCTCGGTAAGCTGCAGCAACACAGTTCCAAGTGATCGAGAAGCTGCTTGAAGTTGGCAGGAAGAAACACGACTGGCAGCCCACTGCCAAACTTATCCCTCTGGTAGATGTGGGATACGATTTCCTTCCTTGTAACTCTTGTTCGCCTTCGCCGTTTTTAAGAGGGTGGAATTGCATTGATACATGGCACCGGAACTTTTCAGGATCTCTTCAAAGTCGTCAAGGTCGTCAGCGTCGAACGAATCTGGTTTCTTTTTCACCATGAGTTCCCAGAGGCCAAGGGTTCCTTTGTACCTCACACCATCCACGAAAATATCATCGCCGTCAAAAGTAACTGATAAACTTCGGATGAACAAACCATCGTTTTCAGATCGCAATTCAAGGGTGTGGTGGGCGGAAGGAGTCATACTGAGCTGCAAATACTGCTGTGCTCGAGGTCCGAGGACGGTGGTTGAAGGTGGTGCAATAGATAGAGGGTCGGAAAACTCGGGCGTTGGAGAAGGAAGGGCTGGCACAAATGGAGGTAAATCTTCAATTGTTTTGGTGATTTTTTAAACTGCTTTCCGCTGAGCCTCAACCTCAGGCTTAAACACTTTGGAAAGGTCCATCATGTCAAGGCGGTGTTGCATGTTACAGGATTGAATGCTCCGCTTAGTTACATGCAACTCCTTTGAGAGTGCCTCCCGCTGCTTTGGGACGGGAATTTGGATGAACGTCATTTATTCATAGCGTTGAAACAACCGCCCCTAGGCGTTGGTGTGAACGGCTTCGAACGCCTTCAAGGGTTTGAATGAACGTATTCGAACGCACCTAAGCGTTGGTGTGAACGCCTTCGATTGCCTCGAACACCCCAATAGTGTTGGTTCGAATACCAAGTCGACCCAGGTCGATCGATTATATGCGATGGTTCAAGCGTGGGTCGAATGCCCATCTTCTGAAGATTCCTGTATCTGAGACATACGTCTTTACGCGGTTTGCATCGGTGATTGCACTGATGACCTAAAAAAGTTTTGGCGGGCATTTGGGTTGTTGTGGGCGTTGGGATCTTCCATTATGTTTATAGCCAATTCGACAGACTTTCATCCATATCAGGACATAAATAATGAAACACAATCCAACCACACTCTTCATACCTTGCCCGGGGCCGACTCAAATTTACATTTCAGGGCCATTCGTATTTCTTAGGCTGGGGATCGAACTCTAGCTCCAGTTCAATATCTGACAATGACTACTCTAGGAACTTTGAATCCTTGTACTTCGAGGGGTTTGTAACAATTTATTATTGATACTATACCTATAACTCATCAAATTGCATCGATATTTTCCATTTGCCTTGGTACTTTTAATATCGATGGTTACAAATACATAGGTTTTTGACCAGCAATGTTTACACTGAATGCCAAACTACTAGTATTCCTTGGTGAGATTGTTGCAGTGATCTCGTCGGATTTGTTCTTAGCATCATGCTAGAAGAAACATAGGACATTGGCATTCTCCCGGATAGACTGGCGGGGCAGTTGAAGTAGTTGTCACAATTAAAAACAACCAATGTTGTGGCGATCACTCACGTAGTAGTCTTCATTTGCTAAGCATCAAGTCGTCGAACACAATGAGGTTTGGTCGAGTTTCCGGGGCTTAGTTCATCGCTCCTTTGCTCGAAGAAAAAGTTTCGATACCACTCGGGTGTCGTGGTGGTGGTAAGGCGTTGACCACATCGATCAACGAGTAGGGTGACTTGCCTTTGCACTGTACGAGGTTTAGGATATCTTCCTTAGTGAAGCCTATTCCCAGCGCTTGCTGCAACACCCGGTAGATGGGCTGGTGAAGCGATTTCCCGAAGACGTTCAATTGATCGTACTTGAGGCATCCATCGAAAAGGATTATGTTGTTTAACAGCGTTGTCTTACCACAGTCCGACTTCCCAATGATAAACCTTATGATTGCGGCAGGAGATAGCGATGTCTTGGGATATCATAGGCTAGTAATGCGATTGTCATTCATGATGCACGATCCACCAGACGGATATACACTGTCTTGCATGGGATCCAAACTTATCCATTTATTTATAGAGCGAAAAGATTGCATTTTCCACGATTTTCCCATTGTCAGCATCTTCAACACGGACAGACAAAAGTGACAACACACCACTTCCCCTCGCGTCTCAAGTTCATCTGTTTTGAAAAGGGTCTCAGGCTACAAATAGTCTACCATCTCGTCGGGCGTTGGCAAACCATAAGAGTCAAAGTAATACTTTGTCGGTCTGCGCTTTTACCAACACCCCAAGTGCGTTAGAAGAGACTTCCAGCTGTCGTGGTTAAGGTTCCACATTTGGTGTTTCAGACCTTTGGTACATGTAGTAGTGTATCAGGCATGACCGCACCCCAACAGTATTGAATCTTCGTGGTGGTTACAGCCTGTTTGAGCTGAGTGTTTAAAAGGGGTTTGTAGGGGAGAACTAAATTATGCACCCATATGCCGCTCATGTATTTACGGTTGACGATTTTGTAGTGGCCACGGGCAAGAGTGCTAATTCCATCAGGCATGATATGACGGTTGTCATCGTTGACTGATAGGGCTCTCTTGTGACACTCAAGTGTATATATCTTATGCCTATGACTTTTGATTGTGTATTTATAGTCCGGTAGCTCACTGTGTGCTTATCAAGGCATCTCTGGTAGTTTTCAAAGGTAATTTTTGACGATGCACTTCTTCACCCCTTAAGCCCTCTTCGCTTCGCGCTTGCCAACCTTGAGCGCGTATATCTTTGACCGCAATCCAAGACTCAGTCATGGGGACTCCGGCTCATTCATCATTGAACATTCCAAGAGTTTTCCTGTTCAGACCTCATTTGATACCGGAAGTGTGGTCACTTGAATAGTTGAATGTGCCAAACTTCTGCCGCCAGTGTTCGTTAATGTCTTTGTAGACATCTGGAGGTTCGACATTGTAAACGATACTGTCGGTGTAACAGATGGTTGTCTTGTCACGGTATGTTGGCTTTAGGTACTTGTAAACATAGTCCGCCATTAAGGTCTTAGATATGTCTAGGTAAATTGGCTTGTCAAATTTCTATTTGGTCTTACGCATGTGCATGGCTGCAAGATACTCACTGAAGTTATTTCGGCGATCAAAATTTAGCTTGGTGACGAGCGTCATCACTTTTTTCTCGTTGGTAACCATTCGGACGTCAACGTTAACCCTCTTGCAGATATTTTCTATTGTCTTTCCGACACCGCATTGTTCATGAGCTTGAAAAAGGTTCTTAGTGTACAGATGACTATTATACCCGGCCAGATTGTGAAAAATACAGGTATAAACTTTGACATTTTGTACTTCAGGTAACACTGGTTATGTGCTGCGCCCCTGTATTTTCGGTAAAGTGGCAGTAAACTCTCATCTTGTCCTCACCAAGCGAACAAACACACAACCAGCTCTGCGTGGCCTCCGGGTGGTTTTCTTGTCCTCTTTCGTCAAGACCATATGCTTGATTTTTTTCTCAAGGCATTCAACAAAGATCTGTGCCACATCTTCGTTTGGCTTTTGCATGTTATACAGAGCTGGTGCCTTGGTATACACCTTGTCGTCAAAGCACTTGATGGGGTAGCAGAAACACGAAGGCATGTGCTTTTGGTAGGCTTTCGTATGTGGTTTATCAATCCTGGTTTCAACCTTCTCGGTAAAACACTAAAATTCCGCGAACACCATGAAAGGGACTCCTATCGAGTGACTGTTGTCAAAGGTCTGGTAGGTCCCTTCCTTAATAAGCTTGGGCAGCTCAATCTTAACCGCTTTGTGGTTGACGCAACACTCTTTGTGGGTCTCCAGGACTTCTTTAATGTGAACTGGTTCACGCACCTGTAGCACAGGCGGGTCTCACAATTGTGGTCCCAAGTCTGGCTCAACACCAGCCAAGACTTTTTTATCAGCACCAAGTTGATGTCTCTCTCCCGCTGTTCGCTAACGTCTAATATGCGCAGCAAGTATACTTCATTGTCGTTAATTTATAATACATTGACTGTCAGGGTTGAATTGACCTTCTCGAACTTACCAATACCCTTACGGCTGACCGAGAACTACATCTTTTTTCAGATTGAGCTCTTCCTGCCACGGTGGTACATGTGTTATCATGTCTGTATGTTTTGGGTATACCTCGTCATGGTGCAAGGCCGAAAGTATGGCCCACTTAAAACAATACTCATCAGTTTTTTCATATTGTTTACAGCCTTCTTTCAAAGTACTGTGACCCTCCCAGCGGCCTGCGTTTGTTAATATTGACTTGAAGTTTTACAATTGCTTTCAATGTTCAGCCACATTTTTCAGAGGTTCACTGGGCAATCTTTACTCCGATCTTTTTGTCCATCTAATCAAGGGTTTCAGCTAAGATCGTGGCCTCGGTGAAAATCTTGAGTGAAAGTATCCCTTGTTCTCATCATCTGCATTACCTGATGGATTAATATTCACAAAGGTACAATGTAGCACCACATTGATTTTGCTCCTTTCAATGTCCAAATTGTTATAAGTTCCTCCAGTGACATCTGAGAGACGTCAAGGAATGTCTGCACATCCATAGCAATAATGGGGGTCATCTTCCAGGTAGTAAATGCCTCTTTCAAGGCTTTCGGTGGCGGATGCACTATCTACAGCCTGCTAATACCTTTCAACCCAAGTTTTTTTTGCCTGGGTGGTAATCGTCTTCCTCGTCTGGGGTTTCGGACGCACTGATATTTAAGGTTGGTTTCTTCTGTTACAATCAACTCAACCAACTGATCTTTCCCAAATGGGGAGTACCATCAAAGGTGGTTCATTTTGGTAATAACTCTCAGGGATTTGACATTTTCAACAACTTACTTCATGTCCGCTATTGGATCCATGTCTTCATCCCAACAATAAAAAAGATCAATTTAGTTTACCCTAACCACCATCCCCAATTCAATTTATTAAACACATTTTTTCCGTTCTAAAAATCATACCTTGACACTGTCAATCCTACCGTCCGTGAAAGTCTTGGTAATCATACCCAGTGCGCCTGGATTTTTTCATACCATAGCTTTCAATTTCCAAAGTTCCATTGGCCTACCCCTAATTTTTAAAAGCTTTCAAAATTCCCTACGTCAATACTTTTTTTACTCACTACAAGCAAATGATAGGTAATGATCTGAGCTACAATGGGCCAAAAAGGCCCAGGTGGGACAACTCATGGTTTGTCCTCACCATGGGTCCAAAGTTAGATTTAAAAAAAATGCCTTACCCCAATTTTTAAAGGAGTGTAAAAAATTCCCTACGGCAATCCTTTTTTAGCCACTAGAAGGAAATGGTAGGTAATGGGCTAGGGTCCAATGGTCCAAAAGGTCCAGGTGGGACAACTCATAGTTTGTCTTCACCATAGGTCCGAACTTAGGTCTTAAGGGTCAAACATGCCTACCCCAAATTTTCAAAAGTCTGTCAAAAATTCACTACGGCAATATTTTTTTACCCACTAGGTGCAAATGATAGGTAAGGGTCTAAGGTCCAATGGATCAAAAGGTCCAGGTGGGACAACTCATGGTTTGTCCTGACCATGGGTCCAAAGTTAGATTTTTAAAAAAATGCCTTACCCCAATTTTTAAAGGAGTGTAAAAAATTCCCTACGGCAATACTTTTTTAGCCACTAGGTGGAAATGGTAGGTAATGGGCTAGGGTCCAATGGTGGAAAAGGTCCAGGTGGGACAACTCATAGTTTGTCTTCACCATAGGTCCGAACTTAGGTCTTAAGGGTTAAACATGCCTACCCCAAATTTTCAAAAGTCTGTCAAAAATTCCCTACGGCAATCCTTTTTTACCCACTAGGTGCAAATGATAGGTAAGGGTCTAAGGTCCAATGGGTCAAAAGGTCCAGGTGGGACAACTCATGGTTTGTCCTCACCATGGGTCCAAAGTTAGATTTGAAAAAAATGCCTTACCCCAATTTTTAAAGGAGTGTAAAAAATTCCCTACGGCAATACTTTTTTAGCCACTAGGTGGAAATGGTAGGTAATGGGCTAGGGTCCAATGGTCCAAAAGGTCCAGGTGAGACAACTCATAGTTTGTCTTCACCATAGGTCCGAACTTAGGTCTTAAGGGTTAAACATGCCTACCCCAAATTTTAAAAAGTCTGTCAAAAATTCCCTACGGCAATCCTTTTTTACCCACTAGGTGCAAATGATAGGTAAGGGTCTAAGGTCCAATGGGTCAAAAGGTCCAGGTGGGACAACTCATGGTTTGTCCTCACCATGGGTCCAAAGTTAGATTTAAAAAAAATGCCTTACCCCAATTTTTAAAGGAGTGTAAAAAATTCCCTACGGCAATACTTTTTTAGCCACTAGGTGGAAATGGTAGGTAATGGGCTAGGGTCCAATGGTCCAAAAGGTCCAGGTGGGACAACTCATAGTTTGTCTTCACCATAGGTCCGAACTTAGGTCTTAAGGGTCAAACATGCCTACCCCAAATTTTCAAAAGTCTGTCAAAAATTCCCTACGGCAATATTTTTTTACCCACTAGGTGCAAATGATAGGTAAGGGTCTAAGGTCCAATGGGTCAAAAGGTCCAGGTGGGACAACTCATGGTTTGTCCTCACCATGGGTCCAAAGTTAGATTTTTAAAAAAATGCCTTACCCCAATTTTTAAAGGAGTGTAAAAAATTCCCTACGGCAATACTTTTTTAGCCACTAGGTGGAAATGGTAGGTAATGGGCTAGGGTCCAATGGTCCAAAAGGTCCAGGTGGGGCAACTCATAGTTTGTCTTCACCATAGGTCCGAACTTAGGTTTTAAGGGTTAAACATGCCTACCCCAAATTTTAAAAAGTCTGTCAAAAATTCCCTACGGCAATCCTTTTTTACCCACTAGGTGCAAATGATAGGTAAGGGTCTAAGGTCCAATAGGTCAAAAGGTCCAGGTGGGACAACTCATGGTTTGTCCTCACCATGGGTCCAAAGTTAGATTTTAAAAAAAATGCCTTACCCCAATTTTTAAAGGAGTGTAAAAAATTCCCTACGGCAATACTTTTTTAGCCACTAGGTGGAAATGGTAGGTAATGGGCTAGGGTCCAATGGTCCAAAAGGTCCAGGTGGGACAACTCATAGTTTGTCTTCACCATAGGTCCGAACTTAGGTCTTAAGGGTCAAACATGCCTACCCCAAATTTTCAAAAGTCTGTCAAAAATTCCCTACGGCAATATTTTTTTACCCACTAGGTGCAAATGATAGGTAAGGGTCTAAGGTCCAATGGGTCAAAAGGTCCAGGTGGGACAACTCATGGTTTGTCCTGACCATGGGTCCAAAGTTAGATTTTTAAAAAAATGCCTTACCCCAATTTTTAAAGGAGTGTAAAAAATTCCCTACGGCAATACTTTTTTAGCCACTAGGTGGAAATGGTAGGTAATGGGCTAGGGTCCAATGGTCCAAAAGGTCCAGGTGGGGCAACTCAAAGTTTGTCTTCACCATAGGTCCGAACTTAGGTTTTAAGGGTTAAACATGCCTACCCCAAATTTTAAAAAGTCTGTCAAAAATTCCCTACGGCAATCCTTTTTTACCCACTAGGTGCAAATGATAGGTAAGGGTCTAAGGTCCAATAGGTCAAAAGGTCCAGGTGGGACAACTCATGGTTTGTCCTCACCATGGGTCCAAAGTTAGATTTTAAAAAAAATGCCTTACCCCAATTTTTAAAGGAGTGTAAAAAATTCCCTACGGCAATACTTTTTTAGCCACTAGTTGGAAATGGTAGGTAATGGGCTAGGGTCCAATGGTCCAAAAGGTCCAGGTGGGACAACTCATAGTTTGTCTTCACCATAGGTCCGAACTTAGGTCTTAAGGGTCAAACATGCCTACCCCAAATTTTCAAAAGTCTGTCAAAAATTCCCTACGGCAATATTTTTTTACCCACTAGGTGCAAATGATAGGTAAGGGTCTAAGGTCCAATGGGTCAAAAGGTCCAGGTGGGACAACTCATGGTTTGTCCTGACCATGGGTCCAAAGTTAGATTTTTAAAAAAATGCCTTACCCCAATTTTTAAAGGAGTGTAAAAAATTCCCTACGGCAATACTTTTTTAGCCACTAGGTGGAAATGGTAGGTAATGGGCTAGGGTCCAATGGTCCATAAGGTCCAGGTGGGGCAACTCATAGTTTGTCTTCACCATAGGTCCGAACTTAGGTTTTAAGGGTTAAACATGCCTACCCCAAATTTTAAAAAGTCTGTCAAAAATTCCCTACGGCAATCCTTTTTTACCCACTAGGTGCAAATGATAGGTAAGGGTCTAAGGTCCAATGGGTCAAAAGGTCCAGGTGGGACAACTCATGGTTTGTCCTCACCATGGGTCCAAAGTTAGATTTTAAAAAAATGCCTTACCCCAATTTTTAAAGGAGTGTAAAAAATTCCCTACGGCAATACTTTTTTAGCCACTAGGTGGAAATGGTAGGTAATGGGCTAGGGTCCAATGGTCCAAAAGGTCCAGGTGGGACAACTCATAGTTTGTCTTTACCATAGGTCCGAACTTAGGTCTTAAGGGTCAAACATGCCTACCCCAAATTTTCAAAAGTCGGTCACAAATTCCCTACGGCAATATTTTTTTACCCACTAGGTGCAAATGATAGGTAAGGGTCTAAGGTCCAATGGGTCAAAAGGTCCAGGTGGGACAACTCATGGTTTGTCCTGACCATGGGTCCAAAGTTAGATTTTAAAAAAAATGCCTTACCCCAATTTTTAAAGGAGTGTAAAAAATTCCCTACGGCAATACTTTTTAGCCACTAGATGGAAATGGTAGGTAATGGACTAGGGTCCAATGGTCCAAAAGGTCCAGGTGGGACAACTCATAGTTTGTCTTCACCATAGGTCCGAACTTAGGTCTTAAGGGTTAAACATGCCTACCACAAATTTTAAAAAGTCTGTCAAAAATTCCCTACGGCAATCCTTTTTTACCCACTAGGTGCAAATGATAGGTAAGTGTCTAAGGTCCAATGGGTCAAAAGGTCCAGGTGGGACAACTCATGGTTTGTCCTCACCATGGGTCCAAAGTTAGATTTAAAAAAAATGCCTTACCCCAATTTTTAAAGGAGTGTAAAAAATTCCCTACGGCAATACTTTTTTAGCCATTAGGTGGAAATGGTAGGTAATGGGCTAGAGTCCAATGGTCCAAAAGGTCCAGGTGGGACAACTCATAGTTTGTCTTCACCATAGGTCCGAACTTAGGTCTTAAGGGTTAAACATGCCTACCCCAAATTTTAAAAAGTCTGTCAAAAATTCCCTACGGCAATATTTTTTTACCCACTAGGTGCAAATGATAGGTAAGGGTCTAAGGTCCAATGGGTCAAAAGGTCCAGGTGGGACAACTCATGGTTTGTCCTCACCATGGGTCCAAAGTTAGATTTTTAAAAAAATGCCTTACCCCAATTTTTAAAGGAGTGTAAAAAATTCCCTACGGCAATACTTTTTTAGCCACTAGATGGAAATGGTAGGTAATGGGCTAGGGTCCAATGGTCCATAAGGTCCAGGTGGGGCAACTCATAGTTTGTCTTCACCATAGGTCCGAACTTAGGTTTTAAGGGTTAAACATGCCTACCCCAAATTTTAAAAAGTCTGTCAAAAATTCCCTACGGCAATCCTTTTTTACCCACTAGGTGCAAATGATAGGTAAGGGTCTAAGGTCCAATGGGTCAAAAGGTCCAGGTGGGACAACTCATGGTTTGTCCTCACCATGGGTCCAAAGTTAGATTTTAAAAAAATGCCTTACCCCAATTTTTAAAGGAGTGTAAAAAATTCCCTACGGCAATACTTTTTTAGCCACTAGGTGGAAATGGTAGGTAATGGGCTAGGGTCCAATGGTCCAAAAGGTCCAGGTGGGACAACTCATAGTTTGTCTTTACCATAGGTCCGAACTTAGGTCTTAAGGGTCAAACATGCCTACCCCAAATTTTCAAAAGTCGGTCAAAAATTCCCTACGGCAATATTTTTTTACCCACTAGGTGCAAATGATAGGTAAGGGTCTAAGGTCCAATGGGTCAAAAGGTCCAGGTGGGACAACTCATGGTTTGTCCTGACCATGGGTCCAAAGTTAGATTTTAAAAAAAATGCCTTACCCCAATTTTTAAAGGAGTGTAAAAAATTCCCTACGGCAATACTTTTTTAGCCACTAGATGGAAATGGTAGGTAATGGACTAGGGTCCAATGGTCCAAAAGGTCCAGGTGGGACAACTCATAGTTTGTCTTCACCATAGGTCCGAACTTAGGTCTTAAGGGTTAAACATGCCTACCACAAATTTTAAAAAGTCTGTCAAAAATTCCCTACGGCAATCCTTTTTTACCCACTAGGTGCAAATGATAGGTAAGTGTCTAAGGTCCAATGGGTCAAAAGGTCCAGGTGGGACAACTCATGGTTTGTCCTGACCATGGGTCCAAAGTTAGATTTAAAAAAAATGCCTTACCCCAATTTTTAAAGGAGTGTAAAAAATTCCCTACGGCAATACTTTTTTAGCCATTAGGTGGAAATGGTAGGTAATGGGCTAGAGTCCAATGGTCCAAAAGTTCCAGGTGGGACAACTCATAGTTTGTCTTCACCATAGGTCCGAACTTAGGTCTTAAGGGTTAAACATGCCTACCCCAAATTTTAAAAAGTCTGTCAAAAATTCCCTACGGCAATATTTTTTTACCCACTAGGTGCAAATGATAGGTAAGGGTCTAAGGTCCAATGGGTCAAAAGGTCCAGGTGGGACAACTCATGGTTTGTCCTGACCATGGGTCCAAAGTTAGATTTTTAAAAAAATGCCTTACCCCAATTTTTAAAGGAGTGTAAAAAATTCCCTACGGCAATACTTTTTTAGCCACTAGGTGGAAATGGTAGGTAATGGGCTAGGGTCCAATGGTCCAAAAGGTCCAGGTGGGACAACTCATAGTTTGTCTTCACCATAGGTCCGAACTTAGGTCTTAAGGGTTAAACATGCCTACCCCAAATTTTAAAAAGTCTGTCAAAAATTCCCTACGGCAATCCTTTTTTACCCACTAGGTGCAAATGATAGGTAAGGGTCTAAGGTCCAATGGGTCAAAAGGTCCAGGTGGGACAACTCATGGTTTGTCCTCACCATGGGTCCAAAGTTAGATTTAAAAAAAATGCCTTACCCCAATTTTTAAAGGAGTGTAAAAAATTCCCTACGGCAATACTTTTTTAGCCACTAGGTGGAAATGGTAGGTAATGGGCTAGGGTCCAATGGTGCAAAAGGTCCAGGTGGGACAACTCATAGTTTGTCTTCACCATAGGTCCGAACTTAGGTCTCAAGGGTCAAACATGCCTACCCCAAATTTTCAAAAGTCGGTCAAAAATTCCCTACGGCAATATTTTTTTACCCACTAGGTGCAAATGATAGGTAAGGGTCTAAGGTCCAATGGGTCAAAAGGTCCAGGTGGGACAACTCATGGTTTGTCCTGACCATGGGTCCAAAGTTAGATTTTTAAAAAAATGCCTTACCCCAATTTTTAAAGGAGTGTAAAAAATTCCCTACGGCAATACTTTTTTAGCCACTAGGTGGAAATGGTAGGTAATGGGCTAGGGGCCAATGGTGGAAAAGGTCCAGGTGGGACAACTCATAGTTTGTCTTCACCATAGGTCCGAACTTAGGTCTTAAGGGTTAAACATGCCTACCCCAAATTTTAAAAAGTCTGTCAAAAATTCCCTACGGCAATCCTTTTTTACCCACTAGGTGCAAATGATAGGTAAGGGTCTAAGGTCCAATGGGTCAAAAGGTCCAGGTGGGACAACTCATGGTTTGTCCTCACCATGGGTCCAAAGTTAGATTTAAAAAAAAATGCCGTACCCCAATTTTTAAAGGAGTGTAAAAAATTCCCTACGGCAATAATTTGTTAGCCACTAGGTGGAAATGGTAGGTAAGGGTCTAAGGTCCAATGGGTCAAAAGGTCCAGGTGGGACAACTCATGGTTTGTCCTGACCATGGGTCCAAAGTCAGATTTTTAAAAAAATGCCTTACCCCAATTTTTAAAGGAGTGTAAAAAATTCCCTACGGCAATACTTTTTTAGCCACTAGGTGGAAATGGTAGGTAATGGGCTAGGGTCCAATGGTGCAAAAGGTCCAGGTGGGACAACTCATGGTTTGTCTTCACCATAGGTCCGAACTTAGGTCTTAAGGGTCAAACATGCCTACCCCAAATTTTCAAAAGTCTGTCAAAAATTCCCTACGGCAATATTTTTTTACCCACTAGGTGCAAATGATAGGTAAGGGTCTAAGGTCCAATGGGTCAAAAGGTCCAGGTGGGACAACTCATGGTTTGTCCTGACCATGGGTCCAAAGTCAGATTTTTAAAAAAATGTCTTACCCCAATTTTTTAAGGATTGTAAAAAATTCCCTACGGCAATACTTTTTTAGCCACTAGGTGGAAATGGTAGGTAATGGGCTAGGGTCCAATGGTGCAAAGGGTCCAGGTGGGACAACTCATAGTTTGTCTTCACCATAGGTCCGAACTTAGGTCTTAAGGGTTAAACATGCCTACCCCAAATTTTAAAAAGTCTGTCAAAAATTCCCTACGGCAATCCTTTTTTACCTACTAGGTGCAAATGATAGGTAAGGGTCTAAGGTCCAATGGGTCAAAAGGTCCAGGTGGGACAACTCATGGTTTGTCCTCCATATGGGTCCAAAGTTAGATTTAAAAAAAATGCCTTACCCCAATTTTTAAAGGAGTGTAAAAAATTCCCTACGGCAATACTTTTTTAGCCACTAGGTGGAAATGGTAGGTAATTGGCTAGGGTCCAATGGTGCAAAAGGTCCAGGTGGGACAACTCATAGTTTGTCTTCACCATAGGTCCGAACTTAGGTCTTAAGGGTCAAACATGCCTACCCCAAATTTTCAAAAGTCTGTCAAAAATTCCCTACGGCAATATTTTTTTACCCACTAGGTGCAAATGATAGGTAAGGGTCTAAGGTCCAATGGGTCAAAAGGTCCAGGTGGGACAACTCATGGTTTGTCCTGACCATGGGTCCAAAGTTAGATTTTTAAAAAAATGCCTTACCCCAATTTTTAAAGGAGTGTAAAAAATTCCCTACGGCAATACTTTTTTAGCCACTAGGTGGAAATGGTAGGTAATGGGCTAGGGTCCAATGGTGGAAAAGGTCCAGGTGGGACAACTCATAGTTTGTCTTCACCATAGGTCCGAACTTAGGTCTTAAGGGTTAAACATGCCTACCCCAAATTTAAAAAAGTCTGTCAAAAATTCCCTACGGCAATCCTTTTTTACCTACTAGGTGCAAATGATAGGTAAGGGTCTAAGGTCTAATGGGTCAAAAGGTCCAGGTGGGACAACTCATGGTTTGTCCTCACCATGGGTCCAAAGTTAGATTTAAAAAAAATGCCGTACCCCAATTTTTAAAGGAGTGTAAAAAATTCCCTACGGCAATACTTTTTTAGCCACTAGGTGGAAATGGTAGGTAATGGGCTAGGGTCCAATGGTGCAAAAGGTCCAGGTGGGACAACTCATAGTTTGTCTTCACCATAGGTCCGAACTTAGGTCTTAAGGGTCAAACATGCCTACCCCAAATTTTCAAAAGTCTGTCAAAAATTCCCTACGGCAATATTTTTTTACCCACTAGGTGCAAATGATAGGTAAGGGTCTAAGGTCCAATGGGTCAAAAGTTCCAGGTGGGACAACTCATGGTTTGTCCTGACCATGGGTCCAAAGTCAGATTTTTAAAAAAATGCCTTACCCCAATTTTTAAAGGAGTGTAAAAAATTCCCTACGGCAATACTTTTTTAGCCACTAGGTGGAAATGGTAGGTAATGGGCTAGGGTCCAATGGTGCAAAAGGTCCAGGTGGGACAACTCATAGTTTGTCTTCACCATAGGTCCGAACTTAGGTCTTAAGGGTTAAACATGCCTACCCAAATTTTAAAAAGTCTGTCAAAAATTCCCTACGGCAATCCTTTTTTATCCACTAGGTGCAAATGATAGGTAAGGGTCTAAGGTCCAATGGGTCAAAAGGTCCAGGTAGGACAACTCATGGTTTGTCCTCACCATGGTCCAAAGTTATATTTTAAAAAAATGCCTTACCACAATTTTTAAAGGAGTGTAAAAAATTCCCTACGGCAATACTTTTTTAGCCACTAGGTGGAAATGGTAGGTAATGGGCTAGGGTCCAATGGTGCAAAAGGTCCAGGTGGGACAACTCATAGTTTGTCTTCACCATAGGTCCGAACTTAGGTCTTAAGGGTCAAACATGCCTACCCCAAATTTTCAAAAGTCTGTCAAAAATTCCCTACGGCAATATTTTTTTACCCACTAGGTGCAAATGATAGGTAAGGGTCTAAGGTCCAATGGGTCAAAAGGTCCAGGTGGGACAACTCATGGTTTGTCCTGACCATGGGTCCAAAGTTAGATTTTTAAAAAAATGCCTTACCCCAATTTTTAAAGGAGTGTAAAAAATTCCCTACGGCAATACTTTTTTAGCCACTAGGTGGAAATGGTAGGTAATGGGCTAGGGTCCAATGGTGCAAAAGTTCCAGGTGGGACAACTCATAGTTTGTCTTCACCATAGGTCCGAACTTAGGTCTTAAGGGTTAAACATGCCTACCCCAAATTTTAAAAAGTCTGTCAAAAATTCCCTACGGCAATCCTTTTTTACCTACTAGGTGCAAATGATAGGTAAGGGTCTAAGGTCCAATGGGTCAAAAGGTCTAGGTGGGACAACTCATGGTTTGTCCTCACCATGGGTCCAAAGTTAGATTTAAAAAAAATGCCGTACCCCAATTTTTAAAGGAGTGTAAAAAATTCCCTACGGCAATACTTTTTTAGCCACTAGGTGGAAATGGTAGGTAATGGGTTAGGGTCCAATGGTGGAAAAGGTCCAGGTGGGACAACTCATAGTTTGTCTTCACCATAGGTCCGAACTTAGGTCTTAAGGGTCAAACATGCCTACCCCAAATTTTCAAAAGTCTGTCAAAAATTCCCTACGGCAATATTTTTTTACCCACTAGGTGCAAATGATAGGTAAGGGTCTAAGGTCCAATGGGTCAAAAGGTCCAGGTGGGACAACTCATGGTTTGTCCTCACCATGGGTCCAAAGTTAGATTTAAAAAAAATGCCTTACCCCAATTTTTAAAGGAGTGTAAAAAATTCCCTACGGCAATACTTTTTTAGCCACTAGGTGGAAATGGTAGATAATGGGCTAGGGTCCAATGGTGCAAAAGGTCCAGGTGGGACAACTCATAGTTTGTCTTCACCATAGGTCCGAACTTAGGTCTTAAGGGTCAAACATGCCTACCCCAAATTTTCAAAAGTCTGTCAAAAATTCCCTACGGCAATATTTTTTTACCCACTAGGTGCAAATGATAGGTAAGGGTCTAAGGTCCAATGGGTCAAAAGGTCCAGGTGGGACAACTCATGGTTTGTCCTCACCATGGGTCCAAAGTTAGATTTAAAAAAAATGCCTTACCCCAATTTTTAAAGGAGTGTAAAAAATTCCCTACGGCAATACTTTTTTTAGCCACTAGGTGGAAATGGTAGATAATGGGCTAGGGTCCAATGGTGCAAAAGGTCCAGGTGGGACAACTCATAGTTTGTCTTCACCATAGGTCCGAACTTAGGTCTTAAGGGTCAAACATGCCTACCCCAAATTTTCAAAAGTCTGTCAAAAATTCCCTACGGCAATATTTTTTTACCCACTAGGTGCAAATGATAGGTAAGGGTCTAAGGTCCAATGGGTCAAAAGGTCCAGGTGGGACAACTCATGGTTTGTCCTCACCATGGGTCCAAAGTTAGATTTAAAAAAAATGCCTTACCCCAATTTTTAAAGGAGTGTAAAAAATTCCCTACGGCAATACTTTTTTAGCCACTAGGTGGAAATGGTAGATAATGGGCTAGGGTCCAATGGTGCAAAAGGTCCAGGTGGGACAACTCATAGTTTGTCTTCACCATAGGTCCGAACTTAGGTCTTAAGGGTCAAACATGCCTACCCCAAATTTTCAAAAGTCTGTCAAAAATTCCCTACGGCAATATTTTTTTACCCACTAGGTGCAAATGATAGGTAAGGGTCTAAGGTCCAATGGGTCAAAAGGTCCAGGTGGGACAACTCATGGTTTGTCCTCACCATGGGTCCAAAGTTAGATTTAAAAAAAATGCCTTACCCCAATTTTTAAAGGAGTGTAAAAAATTCCCTACGGCAATACTTTTTTAGCCACTAGGTGGAAATGGTAGATAATGGGCTAGGGTCCAATGGTGCAAAAGGTCCAGGTGGGACAACTCATAGTTTGTCTTCACCATAGGTCCGAACTTAGGTCTTAAGGGTCAAACATGCCTACCCCAAATTTTCAAAAGTCTGTCAAAAATTCCCTACGGCAATATTTTTTTACCCACTAGGTGCAAATGATAGGTAAGGGTCTAAGGTCCAATGGGTCAAAAGGTCCAGGTGGGACAACTCATGGTTTGTCCTCACCATGGGTCCAAAGTTAGATTTAAAAAAAATGCCTTACCCCAATTTTTAAAGGAGTGTAAAAAATTCCCTACGGCAATACTTTTTTAGCCACTAGGTGGAAATGGTAGATAATGGGCTAGGGTCCAATGGTGCAAAAGGTCCAGGTGGGACAACTCATAGTTTGTCTTCACCATAGGTCCGAACTTAGGTCTTAAGGGTCAAACATGCCTACCCCAAATTTTCAAAAGTCTGTCAAAAATTCCCTACGGCAATATTTTTTTACCCACTAGGTGCAAATGATAGGTAAGGGTCTAAGGTCCAATGGGTCAAAAGGTCCAGGTGGGACAACTCATGGTTTGTCCTCACCATGGGTCCAAAGTTAGATTTAAAAAAAATGCCTTACCCCAATTTTTAAAGGAGTGTAAAAAATTCCCTACGGCAATACTTTTTTAGCCACTAGGTGGAAATGGTAGATAATGGGCTAGGGTCCAATGGTGCAAAAGGTCCAGGTGGGACAACTCATAGTTTGTCTTCACCATAGGTCCGAACTTAGGTCTTAAGGGTCAAACATGCCTACCCCAAATTTTCAAAAGTCTGTCAAAAATTCCCTACGGCAATATTTTTTTACCCACTAGGTGCAAATGATAGGTAAGGGTCTAAGGTCCAATGGGTCAAAAGGTCCAGGTGGGACAACTCATGGTTTGTCCTCACCATGGGTCCAAAGTTAGATTTAAAAAAAATGCCTTACCCCAATTTTTAAAGGAGTGTAAAAAATTCCCTACGGCAATACTTTTTTAGCCACTAGGTGGAAATGGTAGATAATGGGCTAGGGTCCAATGGTGCAAAAGGTCCAGGTGGGACAACTCATAGTTTGTCTTCACCATAGGTCCGAACTTAGGTCTTAAGGGTCAAACATGCCTACCCCAAATTTTCAAAAGTCTGTCAAAAATTCCCTACGGCAATATTTTTTTACCCACTAGGTGCAAATGATAGGTAAGGGTCTAAGGTCCAATGGCCCAAATGGCCCAGGTGGGAAAAATCACCATAGGTCCAAAGGTAGGTTTCTTTAATAAATTGCTAATTTATATTTTCCGTGCACACTATACATTAAGTACAACAAATAAACCTTTCGTATAATCAAATGTGAGCGCATTCCGCTTGTTCAGAAGTAGAATCTTTTGTCAAAACAAATTTGTCTGACAAAAAAATAGCAAAGAACGAGTGCAATTTTCTATTCTTGTAATGCAAAACTATTGATACTTTTTAGGAACTACTTGACAGGATGCCGAGACTATGGAAAGCTATTTCTTACAATATCACAAAATTAATTTCTTATGGAAACGTCGATGTCATGTAACAACAATTTTGCCAGCATTTAAATAAGTGCATAGCTATTTACTATTCTTCATACACTATTTAAAATTGCGTGCAGCACGCTGTTTGGTATATGAAAAGCGAATAAAGTAATGATCAGGAAATTACATGTTAATTTGAAAGAAAAAAAAACATTAAATAGTGACTTTGTCTGCTCACTCATATATAAAAACTGATTATTTTGTGATTATATGATTGATAAAAACATTTAAAGTACGTTTGAATCTTTTGCAACTTTTGGGTTTATAGACATATCTGAAAACTGGCTGCTAGCGAAGTGGCTGCTGGCGAGTGGCTGCTAGCTTGAGCCTGGTCCCAAAATATAGCAGTTTTAGAAAAATGTGAATATGTAATCGTTAAGATATTTATTGAAAAGTAGAATGCTTCTGCTACATAAATATGGGCTGTTTTTGACAATACAATGCACATATATCGAGTACTAGCATCATTAAGTCGTGCTAAGTTACTGAAATCTTCACAATTTGTTCATTTTAGTTAAATTTTAGACGGTTTCCGTCTGAAATGAAAGTGGCCGCATTCGTGTTCATCCATAATATTGAAATGTAAGTTGTGTTTTATGATAATACATAATATATATAAAGGTTGAGGATGAACACGGATGCGGCCACATTCATTTTTGACAAAAACCATCTGAAAAGTGACGATTTTTGGCATATTTGATAGATTTTTCATATTTAAGCTTGAATCGGAGCGTTTTTAATGACGTAATCAGTTAAAATCTTTCCCATAAACTAATTGAATCAATTGAAATAGACACTTAAGTGTTTAAAAAGCGTCTAAAAGTTTTCGTTAGATGAACTTGAAAATTGAGGCCGAAATCAGGCCTTACCGGACCTACTCCTTTGTTAACAACTCAATATTTTGAATAAAAAGAGGACAGGCTGTCATTTGAATTATACAATCCATCTTGATCGGTTGTTGTCTGCTCTATGGTCGGGTTGTTGTTGCTCAGACACGTATTTTTGTTACATGAGTCAGTCCGAGGTATGAAAACTAACTCATGTTTGTTTCTGATGCAATATTTTGAATAAAAGTAGGAAATGCTGGCACTCTCAATCGATGCGATTTTTTTTTGTGGTTGTTGATTTCCAATATTGAAGTTATTAATAAACTACACTCCCTCTTGACCTAAAATTATAACTGAAGTACTGTCCAACTATATAGATTTGCATAAAAAAAGCAAATATGGTCAGTTTTGGTTGATGCGGTCAAAAGATTTAATTACAAGACTCAGTCTGAAGTATGAAAACTACTTATATTTGTTTACGATTCAATACTTTGAATAAAAAGAGGATATGCTGGCACTATAAATTAATGCGAACAAAATTTTGAGGTCATTGTTTTCAAATATTGCTGTAACTTGTATATTATAGTCCCTCTTGACTTAAAATTATAACTAAACTACTGTGCAGCAATATAGATTTGCAGAAAGATAGAGCAATTAAAGTAAAACTCAGTTTAAATTGATGCGGTCAAAATATTTTATTACACGACTTGGTCTGAAGTATGAAAACTACTGATATTTGTTTACGATTCAATACTTTGAATAAAACAAGGACATGCTGGCACTATAAATTCATGCGAACAAAATTTTGAGGTCATTATTATTATTATTATTATAAATCAATTCTAGCCGTAGAATTTGTAATCAATTCTAACCGCAGAACTGTTCTAGAAGTAGAACTGACTAAAACTGTTCTAGGGTAGAACTGTCAGGATCAGTTCTAGGTAAAACTGTCCAAATCAGTTCTAGGGTAGAACTGTCAGGATCAGTTCTAGGTAGAACTGTCCAAATCAGTTCTAGGTAGAACTGTCCAAATCAGTTCTAGCTAGAACAGTTCTAACCTAGAACTGACTAAAAGGTGGCAGGCTGACAGTTCTACGTACTGTTCTAGAACAGTTCTCCTGACAGATTCTGACAGATTTAATGAGAGGTTAGAAGTGATCTCCCGGCACTGTATATTGTCCGAAGTGTGCACGACGGACAGACGGACAACGGTTATACAACAATTCCGTAATAGTTTTTTTTTAAACGGACATATATAGTGAAATATAAATTTTACATTTTGAAGGGTTTTTTTTTTAAAGAAATTCTGATACATGTATAAAATTCCAAAACTATGGGATTTTGTTGTCAGTCAAAATACAGCAGGACATGTGGGAAATATATCCCCCCTTTAAATATTTTTTTAATAAAGAAAAAAAGACCATATCTCTTTTCTAAATAAAAATGTCACCAAAAAGTAAACAGACCTTAATTGAATCTATAATACTAGTAACAAAGAATTGTGTTAAGTTTGAAGCCAATCAGATATAGCATTTTAAAGATATATGTGAAAGATATATCCCTTTGTTTTTAACTGACAACAAAATCCCATAGTTTTGGAACGAACAATCATAATTTCACAAAAACGTATACAGATCGTTTGACCGTGCCCTGATCACACAGTACCGGAAAACGTCTGTAGCATACATATCCGGTATTCATGTGATATATATCAGTGAATGTACCGACGGAGGGAAATTTGAGGCTCACCTGAGCAAATATTGTCAGCGGACAATTTTTTTCATCCGTTCGTCGTCCGTTCGTGTTATCCGGTATACGGTGTGTGACCAAAGCGTATATATAAACAACTTTTAAGTTTAGTTTAAGCATAAATAAACAGCTGCGCCATGAGCACATGATACGCCCGTTGTCTTGTATGGAAGTTTTATGCAATAATCATAAATAGTTTCTGAGAAAGTTTAAAGCAATAACCATATGATGTTTTTGAGATACGGCGGGACATGTGAACCCCCCTCCCGGTTTTTTTTAAATTTTGAATTATCACCAAAAAGTATACAGATCTTTTGATTAATATAACAAAGAAGTGTGTTTAAAATTTTAAGCAATAATCATAAATCGTTTTTAAGATACGTTTTTTGAATAACTCAAAAATAAAATTTTGAATCATCACCAAAAAGTATACAGATCTAAAGATGAATATAACTAAGAAGTGTGTACAGTTTTAAGCAATAATCAAAAATCGTTATTGAGAAACGGTACGACATGTGAAAAAAAAAACACCTCTTTTATTTACAAAGTGCCGTAACTCAAAGAGTTTTAATTTTTTTTTCACCAAAAAGTATACAGATCATTTGACCATCATAAAAAAACAACTATATTAAGTTTCATGAAATTGTGATAAGTCATTCACTAGTTACGGTGGGCAGACAGACAAACACATGGAGAGACGGACGGACACCGGACATTTGTAAAACATAATACCTCCTGTCAAAATTTTTTATAAAAATATAATATCTGTAATATTTGTTTTGTATTATTATATTTTTGAGGGTCTTAAGGTAGATTAGTGAATTTCTACTTAAGTCACATTATTTAAATAAAGCCATTATTATTATTATTATATCTAGAACACTTCGGCGAAATCGCGGCCATTTAGAGCGTGGTTGAAAGAATGTAAAGTGTTGTAGGAAGATTTACTGACTTGTGATATCAAGAAAAGTATCAGAAGTAACAGGTACTTGGGGACAGGAACATGTTTTTTTTTTAACCCTCCTTCTTTATTTTCAAAATTCCAATTTTTTTGTTTTCTGTTGATTTCATTATGAACATACATGTAATATATTATGAACATTCCAGTCAGGGGCCTGTAATTCAGTGGTTGTCGTATGTTTATGTGTTTTATATTTGTTTTTCGTTCATTTTTTGTAAATAAATAAAGCTGTTAGTTTTCTCGTTTGCATTTTTTTACATTGTCATTTCGGGGCTTTTTATATCAGACTATGCAGTATCGGCTTTGCACATTGTTGAAGGCCGTAAGGTGACCTTTCAATGTTAATTTCGGTGTCATTTTGGTCTCTTGCGCAGTGCTGTCTCATTGGCATTCATACCTCATCTTCTTTTTTTGTAAAACACTTTATGACTGGAGAATTTCAGAAAAGGTATCAAAAGTCATATCTAGTTTGGGACAGGATAATTGTTTTTCTAGCCCGGCT
This sequence comes from Mytilus galloprovincialis, assembly GCA_037788925.1. Taxonomy (NCBI): domain Eukaryota; kingdom Metazoa; phylum Mollusca; class Bivalvia; order Mytilida; family Mytilidae; genus Mytilus; species Mytilus galloprovincialis. Next base: position 8,114,979 of record CM075340.1, on the reverse strand, counting down.
CCTCCTTTTTCCACAAAAGAAATCCTAAAAAATAAATTAAAAATCTCGACAACCTGAAATTCGAAAAAAGAAATCCCGTATCCCGAAATGATTTGAATGTCACATGGATAATTTTAGCGCTTACATATCTGTATATTATAAACATTAATAAAGGGGGGGGTCGCACCGGGAGGGGTCCTGATCCCGATATCCCGGTCTTAAGAACATGAAATCCCGAGGTTCCGAATTAATTATAAATTAAATATCTCGACAACCTGAAATTCGAAAAAAGAAATCCCGTATCCCGAAATGGTCAATCCTGAAATTTCGATCTTAAAAACACCCGTTCCCGACGTCCCGAAAGGTCCTGCTTCATTTATTACTATAAATAAAGTATATTTTGTTTGAAATTCAATTCTCAGTTTAATAATCGATCCACGGCGGTCATTGATATATTATATATATCTCTATTTAATAAACTCTGTGACCGCCGTGGATAGTAAACTTGAAAATGGTATCAAACAGAAAATACACTTTATTCTTAGTATATGTATTTGTTTCAAAGTATACAATAAACGCAAGCGAGAGGTCTCATCTGAATTAAAATTTGGTCCAATGATGGATATCAGACAGAAAATACACTTTATTCGTAGTATATGTATGATAAAAGTATACAGAAAACGCAAACCGAAAGTCTAATCTGACTTAAAATTTCGTCCAATGACGGAAACATATCCGGACGCCTTTTTCTTGTTTTTCTCCCAAAATAACTCAATCTGGATAATCATATGTCATAATTGAATGGATGACAAATATCATATCAGGTTACTATAAAAAAGATGATGTGGTATGTTTGCCAATAATACACCCTTCCACAAGAGACCGAATGACACATTGTTAACAACTAAAGGTGACCGTACGGCATTCAACATTAAGCAAACCCCAGACCAGACTTGGGGTCAATTACATTGGAATGTATTTAAATTAAATTACACATTACATTGCAAAAATTATCAATTACACTAATTACACATTACACAGTTTTTGAAATGTAATTAATTAAATTACAATTACTTTACTAAAGTAATTAATTAAATTACACATTACATTTTATCATAATATTTTTTAACAGTATTATACATGTATATATAACACATGTGTAAAATATTCATGTAAGGATAGTTTAGCGTCTGGGTATAAACAAAATTTAGTCCTGTTATCTATGATGAGTTTATTTAAGCGTTGCATTTGATAATCATTAGTTATTTTAATGGTTGTCATTTAGTCTGCATCTCTCTTGTCTGAACACCTTGATAATTCTAAAGAGTCTTTCGACAGGAGCTTATGTGACAGATATTGCTTGATCAGAACATGGAAGTATTTTACTTCCATGATCCAAAGATGTGTTGATAGGAGAGGGAATTTGTTCTTATTAACTTGCCAATTCATTAAGGGGGGTCTATTTTGACATAAATAAAGAAATTATAAGTAAATTAAAACATTTTTTTTACTTAGATATTAAAAAGTGTGCTTGTCACAATATTGAAAATGATTTTTAGTACAAACAATGAATATTAATGTCTAAATATTAGCAATATTTTGCTAATTAGATAGAATACATGTAATAGTGGCATAATTGTCCTTGGACATTTTAATCTGATTAATTGCTGTTTGTTTTTACAGCTGTTAATTTTTATTTCTATAATCCTTTTGTATATACTTATTTAACAAAATTATTGTGTGCAGTGATTTTAAATTCTAAATGAACTGTCTAAGAAAGATTTTTCCCACAGTTTTTGTTGTAGTTTAACAAGGTGATTAATGACTTATCAATCTATTTGGTTAAAGATCTTTCTTAAAAACTGAACAACACTAATATATGATTCTCACATTTTTTTTAAAGTATAAGGCTATTCAGAAAAAAATCTGTAGGTCAAATAAATAAAATAAAAACTTCAGAATATATTAAAGACTTCATATATTTAAAAAGTTTGTGATATCAATATTTGAAAATAAATATAATTTTACAATTTATTTTACTAAACATTAAATCCTTATCATTAACACCATAAAAGTTCATGTAATTGAAATGTAATTCAAAAGTAATTGAGCATTACATGCTTTTTTCATTGTAATTAATTAAATTACCATTACATGTAATTAAAAAAATGCTCAATTACACATTACATTCAATTACATGGAAAATTGTAATGCATTACACTTAATTACCATTACATTTTCAATTACCCCATCCCTGCCCCATACCGCATCGTAAGCTAAAAAAAGGCCCCGAAATGACAATGTAAAACAATTCAAACGAGAAAACTGACGACCTAACTTATGTATAAAAAATGAACGAAAACCAATATTTACACAAATTTAAACGACAACTGCAGGTTAGGGGGAAGGTTTAAATCCAGCTAACATGTTGCCCAGTCACATTCTATATGTTTGTGTCTGTCCCATGTCAGGAGCTTGTTATTCAGTGGTTGTGGTTTGTTGATACACATATTTGTTTTTCGTTCATTTTTATACGACTTCAAAAAATGTTTGCGTCTTATAATGGTATGATGTCGTCGTCTGCGTCGTCGTCGTCGTCTTCGTCGCCCGAAGACAAATTTTGTTTCCGGACAATAACTTTAGTTTAAGTCAATGGATCTCTATGAAGTTTTATCAAAAGTTTCAATACCACAAAGGGAATGTTAAAGATTGATTTCAGAATTGATGGTCCCCACCGTTTAGGAATTAAGGGCCCAATAGGGGCCAAAACAAGTATTTTTCTACTTTTAGGATACTAACCTGTGTAGAAGTATTTCAATTGCTCTAAAATTGCACCACAATGTTAAATCCGCAAATAGAAGGTTTGGATTCGTTTTTGGAGTTATGTTGCCAACAGTTTAGGAAAAAAGGACCAAGAAGGGGCCAAAACAAGCATTTTTGTATTTTCTGGACAATAACTTGTATGTAAATTTATGGATCTCTCTGACATTGTACCACAAGGTTCCATTTCACAAAAAGAAGGTTGGGATTGAGTTTGGGGGTAATTGCCAAATTCATGCAGGAAAAAGGACCAAAAAAGGGCAAAAAACAAGCATTTTTCTAGTTTTAAGACGACAACTTGTATTTAGGAGTATGGATCTCCCTGAAATTGTACTACAATGTTCCATACTACAAATGTCAGGCTGGGATTCAGTGTGGGGATAATTGTTCCAATGGAATTCAAAAGTATGGGTGATTCCGATATTTTCAAGGTGTTCAAATTTCGAAATTTTCAAAATTTTCAAGAAAAATCTTTAAGTGCACAGCAATAGATTTGTAAAATCTAGACAATTAATTTGTGTCAGAAACCTGTACCATGTCAAGAATTTGATCACAATCCAAATTCAGACAGTATCAAACTTGAATATTGTGTAAAAAATTGCCCCAACTGTTCAGGGTCAACATATGCGGTCGTTTCAGGCTGCGCTCTGCGAAGCAATTTAATATACATAGCTTAGGCCATGAATTTTCTTGTTTGAATTGATTTACATTTGTCATTTCGAAACCTTTTATATCTTTCTATGCGGTATAGGCTTTGTTCATTGTTGAAGGCCGTACAGTGACCTATTTGCTAAGTTCTGTGTCATTTGGTATTTGTGAAGTATTGTCTCATTGGCAATCATACCACATCCTCGTTTTTATATCTACATTGTATATTCAGTTAGCTCTAGCTAATCAAAGTAAAAAGTCGTTTTAGAAAATACTCATTCACATTATGGTAACAGCTATAAGGATATCTTTTTTAGCTTTGCCATAATATTACTATTTTAAAAATATTTTTTGGACAATGTTCAGTATTTTATATTGCCGTTAGATATAGAAAATACCTCTTTACAGGATGCTATGATTCATAAAGGACACATATTTAATGTTCCCAATCGATTGTCCATGATATGCATGCACTTGGAGTTTGATGCATCTGTCGTACAAGTGAATGATTTAGCGCTATAAAACAAGGTTCAATCCACAATTTTCTACAGTTGAAAATGTCTATACCTAGTCAGGAATATGACAGTTGTTGTCCATTTGTGTGATGTGTTTCATCATTTGATTTCGCCATTTGATTAGGGAATTTCCGTATTGAATTTTCCTCGGAGCTCAGTATTTGTTGTGATTTTACTTGTTTCATATTTCATTTTCAATAGTTATCGATAATATTTAAATAAGCGCCTATGTTGAATCATAATATTAACTGTATATAAGTGTCAAATGAAAAACGAATTATAACTTTTTGTTAGATATTCACCCTTTCCACATTTCTATCATTTGACATTATACAAATGCATTATATTTGAGGACGTTCAATACGTGCCGCATTTTGGATCGCGATTGGTGTTGTGTTGCTTTGTTAAAGTGCAGAGATGAAAAACAAATATTTGTACTTTCTATAAGGTAGATCTTCTGTGATTATATGGCACTTTAGGTTTGAGCACGCATTGAAAAAAAAATGTTTACAATTTACAAAGCAGTGCTATGATATAATATAACACAACTGTAAAACGTCGAAACAAACAAAAAAGATTGAAACATCTAACAAATTGTCTTGAATAACTGTGATCAAACGCGAAATTGTCTCTGGAAGGGCTCTGGAAGTCTAAAATGATCACATAAGAAACAATCATACTGTATATATTAATATCGTATATGGTTTTAATATGATTTAAGAAATTTGTTCATATCGACGTAATCCTCTATCTAGAAAATAAGCAACCACATTAAACAAACTACAGTCAGTGCAAACAGTGAAGTTTTTTTTTTACTTTTTACATTTCGTCTGGAGAAGAGTAATTATCTGAAATACTTTTTCATATATATTTTATATAACATTTACATTGCTGACGTTTGTGCTTTTTAATTCATTACTTTTAAAAGATAATATTAAACACATATTTCATTTGTTCCAGACACTCATAAAATGTGTTATAATGGTGGAGTATGGCAGAAATATGATGAGAGTACCATTTGCGTTTGTACAGCGGGGTTCCTCGGTAAACAATGTGAATATTCAGGTGAGATATAAAAATATTAAGAAATATTATTAACTCATCATAGATACCAGGATCAAATTTTGTATTTACGCCAGACGCTCGTTTCGTCTACAACAGACTTATTAGTGACGCTCGATTCAATGTTTTTTTAAAAGGCCAAATAAATAAATGATAGTGCGGTTCTTTGAGTTGTAAGAAAGGGAAAAAGGCAAGTCTATAATGTTTCATTAACAGGTTTCTAAATTTATTGTATATTGTCGAATATACACCATGAGCATGAGTAAGATTTGCAAGCTTTATAAGCGGTTTCTTTCTATACCACATAAAGAACGACAAATATACCTCATGTTTTGTGTTCACACTATTAAGGAAAAGCTGTCCCGAATTGGTCATGATACAGGAAAACAAAACTGTATAGTTTGGTTACGATGACACGGTGCGTTGCTATAACCTCATTAGAGTTTCTAATTTAGTCATTTAAGAAAACATGATGGAATAAATACTTAACATAACATGTTGATATTTGGGTTCCGAGCAATTCAGTTACAATCAGCATATCTTACCTGTCATGAAATCTTCCTGTCTTTGTAGGTGAAAACATAGTCCATCTGAGTAACTTTTTAGTCCTAGATGATTGAAAGTCACTAACAAGCTAGCCAGGCTGAAGAATAATTCTTATTCACAATTCTCTCAACCTCTGTAGTATCAATACACATCTTCATGCCTTATATATCAAACGCCGCTAGATTTAAACTGACGAGGAAAGGTAACACACGGCCAGCGAAAGCTCTATTATAGTAGAGCCCAGGTGGTCGTGTAGTCTAGCGGGACGGCTGCAGTGCAGGCGATTTGGTGTCACGATATCACAGTAGTATGGGTTCGAATCCCGGCGAGGGAAGAACCAAATAGTTATCAAAAGTACCAGGATTATAATTTTATACGCCAGACGAGCGTTTCGTCTACATAAGACTCATCAGTGACGCTTAGATCAAAATAGTTAAAAAGCCAAACAAATACAAAGTTGAAGAGCATTGAGGACCCAAAATTCAAATTTGCGAAAGCAAATTTACAGATCTAACATTGTTGGGTTGATGTTTAGACGAGTTATATATATGTATATATATATATATATATATAAAGTGCCTAGAAAATCAACATAACGATGTTAGAGTAGATTTGATTCGTAACTTCCTCTTTTAAAACTATCAGTTTAATGAATTTAAATGTAGTTAGAATGAAAACTTTAATAATATTAGGAAATATTCGATCAAATACCTATCTAAAAATCATAAAAATGGCAATGCAAATTTTATATTGCTTAAACAAATGGTTTAGAATGTAGAAATACAAGTCAACATTGTTAACAAATGTTCACAGTTGTGGATTGTGTGGGTATCTTCTATTTTCGGTCATGATAGTGACCCCAATACATAGATTTATAAACATGGCATGATTTAGCCAATTCCATCAAAATAAATGGTCTTAAGTCAGGAATCTGATGTACAGTAGTTGTCGTTTGTTTATTATATATATACGTGTTTCTCGTTTCTCGTTTTGTTTATATAGATTACACCGTTGGTTTTCCCGTTTGAATGGTTTTACACTAGTAATTTTGGGGCCCTTTATAGCTTGTTGTTCGGTGTGAGCCAAGGCTCCGTGTTGAAGGCCGTACTTTAACCTATAATGGTTTACTTTTTAAATTGTTATTTGGATGGAGAGTTGTCTCATTGGCACTCACACCACATCTTCCTATATCCAATTAAGCCAAAAAAAAATCTAGTTGTATGTCTATGTTAAGGGGATACGATACAGTTACAGGGGAGGTAATGACGTTGCTAACGTAAAATCTTATTTTCGCGACGTCAAAATGTGACATATCGGGAAAAAATGCATTTTTCGACTGATTTTTATTATTCAAACTGATTTAACAAGAAAACGAGTTAATGGACCCCTCTTTCTTAAAATGACATTCGATTTGATTACATAATATGAAAATTATTTGTTTCAATTTTCATGAAAAGTCAATAATGTATTTTTTTTAATTCGATAAATATACATAAAAAATGACGTTTTTCTTCTAAATTCATGAACTTTTGATGCATTTAAGTTATTTCTAAACAAAAAAAGGCATACACTTATGAAATAGTTATATAGACAGAAATAACCAATGATTTAACCAAAAACAGTTGTGCATTTCTATCTAAAGGAAAAAAATCGTCCATAAATACGAATTTGGAGAAATATCTGAAGTTTTGACCTCATTTTACTAAAAAAAATAGTAAACAAAGGAATATCTTTTATCACATAATTGATTTAATCAGGTAAAACATAGCCTATTTGCAAAATTTCATCAAAATTTCAATATGGGATCAAAACTGTATCGTACGCCCTTAACAACTTATGAGCAAATGCCAATGATACTTCTGAGATACCAATATGAATTATGTATAACGCTGGTTTGCAGAGTTCGGTTTATGTATAACTTTCAAATATTAAAATGTATTTTAAATATTTGATATAGATGGAAAAGACACAAGTTTTATAGTAGTTTTTCTTGAAGTATGGCCTTATAATCCAACGCGGAAGATTTGGGTAGCATCAGCCAATACAGCAAATCTTTCAATACGTTATTTCGGCAAAAATGCGAATCGTACCATTACTTTTGACAAACGAAAAACAGAACATAGCCTAAGTACGAGTGTTTTACCATCTCCATCTGACGGGATATATTTGGCTGGAGTAGAAGTTCACTCAGATGTCAGAATAAATCTTTACGGATTTGAATACACTAGTCAATTTTCTGAAGGATTCTTGTCGTTGCCTTTGAGATTCGCCTCTACAAAATATATCATACCAAGCTTACCTGCATATTATGTTAGATATGGCGATAACAATGTGTTGGTCATTTCACCGATTTATCAAAATACTACTGTCAGTATACATTTGAAATTGACAAGAGGTGCTATAACGTATGAAAGCAAGCAGTATAATAACAACGACACAATTAAACTTGTGATAAACAAATACAATAATTGTAATACTGCAGTTCCATTTCATCTTAAATTAGGTAGCTGTAATCCATTTAAAGAATCAGTTTTACCCACTGATCAACTAGATAATATGTTCATTACTCCGTATATATCGACACGTTTGAACAACACTGTACGTATACAGGTAATAAACAGTACGAGTTTGACCATTAAAACTGGTAGCAAGACAATATCAAAAACACTAAACGCAAGAGATTACTTGGATTTTTATTACAACATGATCTCTTTTATATCATCATCTGATGACATACTTGTCATTTCATATCCACACGGGTTAAGTGGAGGAAAAGGAGATCCTTTTATGATGACGATTCCCGGTGTAAATCAATATCTTTATGAATATGACTTCGTTGTATCAACAGGGTTTGACAGCTACATAAGCATAACTGTGCAGAGCGATAATACTGATGGGCTTTTCCTGGATGGAAATTCTTCAAAAAGTCGAAGAAGTGTTTTTAGCATTTCTGAAGGAATGAATAGTTTTAGCACTTTCAGTCTGCCTGTATCGACAGGGCTTCATCGCATAGAACATAAAAAGAAAGTACGGTTTGGTTTATGGATTTACGGCAATGGAGTTAATTGGGATAGTTACGGTTACCCCGCTGGAATGGCTTATAAAACTTACAATTGAGTAAACTGATATTTTGCATAAACGAAATTGTGTTGTTGAGTTATAATTTAACATTACAGACTGATTACCTTATTTCTCTACCTTTGTATTGTCACTATTTGATTTGTTTTGTTAATGATTTAACACCTCGTAGTCCTCTTTTTTCTCAATTATCAAATTTTCAGTACAGAACTGTATCTCGAAAATACACAACGGACCCATAGTGCACTGTCATCAAAAATTATGTTATTCATTACAGCGCCATTATTTATATCAAAATCTTTCAATAATTGTTTCTGGCAAAATACGTTTCAATATATATATTTTAAAACATTTAGTAATTCATAAGAATCATATAGCAAAAAACGAAATTTCATATCCATTAAGTTTCCATCTCCAAAATTTGTTTAGGATTTGTTTATACCTCAAACAATTGCCAAGCTTCAAGCAAGTAAAAATAAAAAATAAAAACCTAACAATTTCGCCTTATTTAATGGATAAACGTAAATGAAGCAAAGAACAACTATAAAACTACACACCAATCTGAAATAATGATAAAACTAAATGTTTGTGTTTGTGCATAGTACTCAATGGTCGATTAAATGTTAACCGACAAAAAACGAAAGAAGCAGAAGAAAAAACCCTGTTACACTAAGTTGAATTGAATCTATCAAGAAACACAGTATTTTTGTTTGGTAACAGCATAGGTTCTTAGTTTTGTGAACCAACCAAGCTTATTTTATCGTCGAAGTCCCGTCTCAAGATCAAGGAATAAAGGCTCCTTGGATAAATGTTTATTGAATTTTAAATTCCTTGAGCAGTATTTTTGTGCTACGGTCTTAATAAATTAGTGACATAAATTTACACCTATATGTCACTTGAATGATTGTTTGTGCCGATTTAGAACATGCCATATTGCTCAGGAAGAGACTTTCATTTGCTTAAGACGAAATGGACTATCAGGAGCTTGAAATATTGTAAGTCGACATGTTATAAAGATATAACCTGTCTATCGGTGAAGATTGTTCGGGAATATTAAGAGCTTGCAGATATGGAGAAGACAGAGACCTATGTCTATGGTGAACATTTCTATGAATTATGATGAAGGGTTAAGGGAAAGAAGAATACACTTATGTGTCGTATAGCGTTTAGTTTCGTGAAAAAGTTGACCAGTTAAGATTCATCGAAAGAAACAAAATTCTGATAACGTTGTTTTAATACTTATAGCGTGAATGGAGTCTTTATATCTTTAAAGAAATAGAATCTGAATCTATTTTTAAACATCAATCATTTTTAACAACACGTTAACACTCGAACTTGAACTAGTGTAGCCGGTTTTTTATTAGGAATGATTGTTTTCAATGGTTATGATTTTTTGAAAATATACACTACAAGTAAAGATAAAAACTTACGGTAGCCTTATTAGAGATCAATATTGATATTTTACTTATTTTTACGATCAGAAGAAAGCTCATACTTCTTTAAGATCTTCCATAATTCCCTTTTTGTGAATATTTTGTCTTTAGTTTTCAGAGTTTGTAAATATGTTTTACCCTATACTATATTTTGAACATTATCCTGTATATAAAATATAGAAACTTTAAATGTTATCTTCGAAACCAAAGAATATGTAGTGTTACAGTCCTTGCAATACGTTTACAAACCTTTTTTTTTTTTTTTTTTTAATGACTTTTCTATCGTAGCTCATATCTTTCATCTGCACAGATCTGCTCGTTTAAGTTAGTCCAAGAATAGAGGGACGAAAGATACCAAAGGGACAGTCAAACTCATGAATCGTAGAAAAAAATTAACTGACAACGCCATGGCTAAAAATGAAAAAGACAAACAGACAAACAGTAGTACACATGACACAACATAGAAAACTAAAGAATAAACAACACGAGCCCCACCAAAAACTAGGGGTGATATCATGTGCTCCGGAAGGGTAAGCAGAACCCGTCGCGTTGCTTATGTGATAATAAATCCGGTAAATAGTCTAATTCAGTAGGTCACATTAATTGGCTTGATAAATATTTTGATATGAGCGTCACTGATGAGTCTTATTTAACGAAACGCGCGTCTGCCGTACTAAATTATAATCCTGGTACCTTTAATAAATAATAGAACACACCCGTGATATCGCGGGTCCGTGACTGAATTAAAGTATATAACAATGCGTAAGCCTTATTTTAGTATTGGTATTATCATCTGATAAAGTCATACCGATTATAAGATACAGTTTTCTCTGCTTTTGCATGATATTGCTGTCAAGTTGAACCCGTCGACCTGGAGCTTGTGAATAATTGGTATCTATTAATTATTTGGAAAACAAAAGGTCCTGGAATGGAGTATTTTTTAATCAACATTAAATAAAGTTGAATTCTTGTATTCGCTGTTTACGTCATGCCCGCTTACAAATTGAAAACTGTACCTATGTATACGCTTTATTTTAAGACAGTCCTGATATTTAGTTTTCGTATTGTTATCTTACAAAGTCTTACTGATTACAATAGGGAACAATTTGACAATGATTGAATTTAGGAGTGTCAACCCTGTGATTATGACCCGTTTGCCTAATACATCTTTTGGTGGTGCGCCAGTCAAATGCGGAACGTACAGATGAGGTAATAGGTAACAGCCAGGTGAATATAATATTGGTATCGGTATCGAACTCGACCCGGAACTTGTTAATTATTGGCAATATTAATTATGTGGAAAACAAAAAGGTCTGGAGTGGTGTAATTTTTAATCTACACCATTGCCCTATATTAGTTATATTTAAAGTTGAATTCTTTGATTTGTCGTTTTTACCCGATGACGGCTGACAAATTGGACCTCGTAATTTTAGTATTATAGATTAACACCACTGGGTTAATGTCACTGCTGGTGAACGTTTCGTCCCAAATTGTATCACCAGCCCAGTAGTCAGCACTTCGGTGTTGACATAAATATCAATTATTTGGTCATTTTTTATAAATTTCCAGTTAACCAAACTTACCCCAGGAATAGATTACCTTAGCAGTATTTGATACAATTTTTTGGAATTTTGGATCCTCAATGCTCTTCAACTTCGTACTTATTTGGCTTGATACATATTTTGAGATGAGCGTCACTGATGCGTCTTATGTAGACGAAACGCGCGTCTGGCGTACTAAATTATAATCCTGGTACCTTTGATTACTGTTTACACCACTGGGTCGATGCTACTGCTAATGGACGTTTCGTCTCCGAGGGTATCACCAGACCAGTAGTCAGCACTTTGTTGTTGACATGAATATCAATTATGTGGTCATTTTTTTTATTATAAATTTCCCGTTTACCAAACTTTGAATTTAATATTAAAACTAAGGATTTTTTATCCCAGGAATAGATTACCTAAGCCGTATTTGATACAACCTTTTGGAATTTTGGGTCATCAATGGTCTTCAACTTCGTACTTTCTTGGAATGATTCGCAATCTCTTTGAAGAAAAAAAAGGGGGAAGATTTTAACTATTTTTAATGCTCTATCAAATGGGATGTTTCCTCACAATTTTTTATTTGTACTTGAGATACACATATCTTTATCCATTATTATCGTAGTAAACAGAATAATATTGATAAAATATAAAGTAGTCTAATTTATACTTCAACAAATTCAAAAGAAAATGAATATTGCATACAGCTATCAACGAAAACAACTGAATTACATGCACTTGAGAACATAGTGGTGTCAAACATTTCATAAAGCATATAACATTATCATGATATGTATCAGATGTTTTACATCTATAAAAAAAACAATAAAAAAAACAATTTGAAAACAGACAGGACTCATTTGATCATCGCAGAAAGCAACTAACAAAAAGACAAATGATAAAAAAACACTGATCTCGAATTATATTATTTATATTTATATACACTTCAAAACTTACTACTATACACAAATATATCGGATTTATTTAGACTTAGATATGAAACAGAACTCATTCAATGGTAGAAAGGTTAAATATTAAAAAACACTTAAGAGAAGCATGATTGCACGAAATCCTGAAATTCAAACATAACAATCATAAAGGTCAATTAGTAGTGTTCATACCCTTATATTATCACATATTTATTTATCGATGACTTGTTAAAAAAAGAAGTTACATTTATCAGTTGGAATGAGATGACTTTTGCTTCTTATATAACACAGACGCAACATATTTGTTCTGGTTTCATTGTTGGAAATTATAGTCAGGCAGTTCTCAAAATCGGGTACGGTTATACAGAAAACATAGATTATGCATTTTAAAAAAAATAGGTCATCAATTTACTATGGCCGCCGCTAACGATCTTAAAATTCACTCAAATGTTTTTGATACAAAAACATATATAAGACCTTGACATTTGGACCATGATAAATAATCTCTTGAAAATGTTTTAATTCGTTTGTATAATGCCTTCTCATTATATTTTTTAGAGTCATACCAACTAACAGAATCTCGGGCATATGAATACAAAAACACCTAATAGAACTTAGTTCAATAATCAAAGAGTGGAATAAACACTAATCAAAGTACCAGTATGAAAATAATCAGTAAAAATTTTAATATGGAAACATTTGATCCTTTTAAACAAACTTCTGCACTAATTTTGTTACTTCATTTGAATTTTCGTTGTCCGCGTAACATAAGTAAAATCAAACTATTTTTTTTAAAACTTTGCATAGTAGTTTTAGAGGAGATTTTGAAAATAATCTAACGATAGACGACGACGGACGACAAGCGATATCAAAAGCTCACATACCCCTTCGGGTAAGATACACTTCTGCTTGAGGTGATCTACATACATGCCAAATAGAACGGAATCCCTCATCAGTTCAAATGTGTCTCATTAGACCTGATTAAGAGTAAAGTTCTATAAGGTGCAAGATATAGTTTATAACTTTAATATTAAGCTCGATTGCATTCAGTGTTCATTGGTGGCCTTCGGCTATTGTCTGCTCTTTGGTCAGGTTGTTGTCTCTTTGACATATTCCCCATATAATAGTTTAAGAAAAAGGAAACGTTTGTATTGTTGTTTTATAGATTATAGTCGAGCTTTCGACAGTGTAACACATTTTAAATTGTGGCTAAAATTGATAAGATATGGTATAACAGGGAAGTTATTTAATGTGATTAAATCAATGTATATGAATTTAAAATCATGTGTTAAGATGAATGGTAAATTATCTGAATTTTTTGAATCCACTGTTGGCCTTATGCAAGGGGAATCTTTATCTCCTCTTATGTATTCTTCATATGTAAATGACACGGAAATGGAGTTAATAAATCAAAATTGTAAACCTTATGAGCTTAAAATGTTTAATTTATATCTTCTGATGTATGCAGATGATATGGTTTTATTTAGTGAAAATATACAAGATTTACAGCATATGATTGATAGTGTCAACACTTACTCGAATGAAAACAATTTATATATTAACTTTACAAAAACAAAGATTGTAATTTTCAGAAATAGGGGTAAGCCTAAACAGGAAGAAAAGTGGTTTTTAAATGGTGACACCATAGATATTTGTAATGAGTTTATGTATTTAGGCTTACTTTTTTTATTACACTGGTAATTTTGTTAATACACAAAAGAGATTGTCAGAACAAGGAAAAAAAGCAGTATATAGTATGTTTAATAAAATACAGGATGACTATTATAACCATGAAACATTATTGACTTAATTCGAAACTTATGTTGCAAGTATTTTGAACTATGGCTGTGAAATTTGGGGGTTTCATAAGGCACCAGATATTGAAAGGGTTCATCTGTATTTTTTGAAACGTATACTGAAAGTAAAAAAGAGTACTGTTAATAACATGGTTTATTGTGAACTGGGTAGAATACCTATGTGTATAGAGAGAGAATACAGAATGGTAAAATATTGGATAAAATTATTATGTACTGATAATTGCATATTGAAAAACTGTTATGATGAAATGTTTAGTAGCTGTAATACAAAACCAAATGATAAACAGAACTGGTGCTGTAAAATTAAAGATATTTTAGGTAAATATGGCTTTAAGTTTATTTGGTTAAGTCAAAAGGCAGATAATGTAGATTATTTTCTGAGACAACTAAAAGAGAGAATGGTTGATACATTTATATGCAAAGCAAATGCTTTCTTTGAAGTCTCAAACAAATGTCAATTATATAAATATATTTGTTGTACACATAATTTACAATTTTACTTAGACAAACAAGTGAATTACATATATAAACCTTATATTTGTAAATACCGTATTTGTGCACATAATTTGAATATAGAGACAGGAAGATATTATAATATCGACAGGAAAGATAGATTATGTATTTATTGTAATACAAGTTCCATTGAAGACGAATTTCATTTTATATTGGAATGGAATAAATATGCTGACATTAGAGAAAAATATATCAAACAATATTAATGGAGACACCCCTCTACTTATAAATTGATACAATTGTTATCTGTACAGAATATTAAAGAACTGAACAATCTTGGTAAATACTTAAAACTACGCTGCTAACTTTTATTAATTTTATGAATCTCATACTTTGCGTTATACTTGAAATTGTGTTGTATACAAGTAACTTAATGTATCTCAATGTAGTTAACATTTTATTATTATATGTCTGTTTATTTAATATGGTGCATGTATAATTGATTTGTCAAAAAATGAATGTATATCCTATAAGCTGTACTTGCTTTTGGAATAAAGTATTATTATTATTATTATTATCCATTTACACTTTTACCATTCTCAAAATGAAGATAAATATGTTAACGATTGGGTTTCAAGTTCCATTGAAGACGAATTTCATTTTATATTGGAATGTAATAAATATGCTGACATTAGAGAAAAATATATCAAACAATATTATTGGAGACACCCCTCTACTTATAAATTGATACAATTGTTATCTGTACAGAATATTAAAGAACTGAACAATCTTGGTAAATACTTAAAATTAGCGGAAAAACTACGCTGCTAACTTTTATTACATTTGTGCTACTTTGTTACATTTGTTGTTTATGTAGTGATATTAAGATGATAACACAATATTGACTGTTGTACCCTATTTGATGTATGCCTGTTTGTGCTACTTTGTTACATTTGTTGTTTATGTAGTGATATTAAGATGATAACACAATATTGACTGTTGTACCCCTATTTTTGA
Source organism: Mytilus galloprovincialis (assembly GCA_037788925.1). Taxonomy (NCBI): domain Eukaryota; kingdom Metazoa; phylum Mollusca; class Bivalvia; order Mytilida; family Mytilidae; genus Mytilus; species Mytilus galloprovincialis. The sequence continues at coordinate 8,099,141 of CM075340.1, read as the reverse complement.
CATTTTTACTCTTTGAGTATGTTTGTTTTGTTCATGCATCGTTGACAATGTAATGGAATTTGATGCAACTGTCATACAAGTGAGAGGTTAAGCTAGCTATAAAACCAGGTTCAATCCACCATTTTCTACATTAGAAAATGCCTGTACCAAGTCAGGAATATGACAGTTGTATGGACTTTTGATTTTGCCTTTTGATTTTTGACTTTCCTTTTTGAATTTTCCTCGGAGTTCAGTATTTTTGTGTTTTTACTTTTTTCAATACAAACGTTGCCTTTACAAGCGGAAATTTTCAATTTCTGATAAGATCAATACGTAGCAACACTTGTTAGTGACATTGATATGCACATAATACACTAAGTTTAAACTCAATACCTTCAGTCCCTTGGCGGTCATATGTTTTTTTACAATTGACAACAAAGTTACAATACTTATGTAGGACCTTAAAGTGAACTATATCAAGTTTGATTTGATTATGACCAGTAGTTTTCAAAATCACGGGTGTCATTCGGTTTAACGAGATATTGATCGTGAAAGAATTTCTAGCGATGGTCAAGTATTGCAAGATGACCGTGAAAGCTCTGGTACCGGATCGTGAAAGACTTTAAATGTAAATTCTAGTTCAAAATCTGTGAAAAAATCGCCTAATTTTCAAAACGCGGAACAAATCTGAACAAAAGAAATCAATTTATAGAAAATGGAACAACTTCTTCCAAAGAACTATATTTTTATTATGGGTTTAAAAAAAGTTAGAAGCCTTGAAAATAGTCAAATTTCTTAAGTTTTTATAGGATTGTATCTTTTTAGTAAATCAAGATATGTACCATTTTACAAAAAAAGACTAAGTTTAGAATATTTTAGTTTTTTAGCACTACCAAATGATTACTCAAATGAGGGATTGTTACAAATTTGAGGAACAGTTCCCCATTTGATGGGTTGTGCCCAACCTGTTCAATCGTGTAGAGTTCATGCTGTCAATTTAATATATATTTACATGATAGTATTCAGCTTTCAAACACAGACATCAAATTCCAAATTATTCAATTAACATGCGTTAATTCCTACACTATCAAACTATTCAAATTTATTTACAATGCGTTTTAAAATACACATTACTTTCACGAGGTTTAATAGCGGAACAATTGGGTTAAGGTCACACCAGGTGAAAGGTAAGTATTATATAGGTTGTATAGATATGTGTAACAACTATGCATTAACTAAAATAGTGAATATGTATTTTAATTGTGTACCAATTGATGTAATTGTATTAAATATTTCTGAGTGTTATAAAATTGTAACTTTGTGTAGTGTGTTGAAACTTAAGTATAATCATAGTTTATATATTATTAACTATGACATTTACAAATGCAATTAATGACATTAATCTATGTAGTCTCGAATTATCGAAAGGGATATAAATAGTAAAACAGAATATGATGGGTTTTGTATTCATGGTACTACGGCTAGTAGGGGTGTAGCTATCTTAATTAAAAAATCATTAATCTAAGAACTAATTAATAAATTTATTGATAGGGACGGAATATGAGTGCTAATCAATGTGCAGATGAATAACTCAACTTTTACATTTATTAATGTATATGCACCTGACTGTAAAACATCTAGAAATTCTTTCTTTAAAAAAGTCAGCGATAATATAAAGGAACACGGTCTAGAAATAGCAACACTTGGGGACAATGTTAACGAGACAATAAAACCAATTGATAGAAAATCTATACGTCAAGGTAAATTTACTCTGTAACATAAAATATTGTCCTCCATGAAATATTGTTTGTCGGACAAATTTTCATATAAAATATTGTCCACTGACAGTATTTCATAATGAAATATTATCTTGGACAATATTTCATTATGAAATAGTGTCCTTGTCTATGAAATTTTGTCACCTCCTTCTGGACAATATATTACTATGAAATTCTGTTCATAACAATACTTCACTATGAAATTCTGTTCATGACAATACTTCATATGAAATTTTGGCTTTGAAAATAGTTTTTAATCGAATTATTTCACAATTAGAAATAGTACACAATCATGCAGCATGCACATTTTTAGATTTATAACTGAAATTGTTTTGTATAGTAGAGAATTTATATTATTAACTATAGTGAGTTTCAAATTTGCACAGAAACATTACAAATGCTTTATTATAGATTAAAGAATTGTCTAACGTAGGTTTCATTTTATTACATTATACTGTACAAATATAAGTAATGTACTGACAATCGCTTATTTTTATAAATATATACACAGGCACATGTCGCAGAAAAAATCCTATATACATGAATATATGTTGATAACCTCCCCTTCATGAGACAAAATTCCGTGACAATCTGTCTATGTAATATTGTCTTAATACTCACGAAATATAACAAAAATATAACCTCCCTTTAACAGGACACAATTCCTTTGTATTCATCTGTGAAATATTGTCTATATACAGACACAATTTCATAATGCAAATTTGTCCTTCTCTGGACATTTTTCCATAGACGAGGACACTAGTTCATGATACATAGTTATGAAATATTGTCTTGTGGAACAATATTTCATAGAACACTATTTTGCTTTACATACTGACCACCAAAGCGTATTTCTAAAGTTTAAGCCAGGTGTATCAGAAAGGGAAAATTAACAATTCAGTTTTGCAGGATAAAGATTACCAAGAACTGAATAAGACTTTGATAGATAAATATCATTTCGAAAAGTAAACATTAGATTGTAGATTATTATGGGATGGGTTTTAAATCGCGGTAAGGGAAGTAACCACAAATTAGTGTAAAAATAAAGCAAAGTTAACCAAGGGACGGAGATATACTCTGGAAAAAAAATTGGAAGAAAAAATAAAATTAAGAGACGAAACAAATATAGATGAAGATGAAATAGAAAAAAAAATATTATTGAAGAAGAGCTAGATAAGATACATGAAGAAAAAGCGAAGGGAGCTCAAGTGAGATCTAGAGAAAAATGGGTAGAGTTTTGTAAAAAAAATAATTCTTACTTCCTTGGTATAGAAAAAAAAGGCAAGTTAAAAAATCTATAAGTAGACTAATTGGAGATAATGGGGAAATAATTACGGATCAAGAGAAACTTTTAAAACAAAACAAAAGATTATTATGAAAACTTGTATAACAAAAAAAGTTTAAACAAAGATTTAATTTTACAATAGAATTTTGGAAATTTTATAGATTTTTTGGGAATACACTTCAATCACTACTGGTAAATGTCTTAAATACAGGATCCATAGAAACAGTCTTTCATATTCGCAACGTACATGTACTAGTATATTCACTTTGATATTTAAAAAGGGGGATCCATTACTTTTGGAACTCTATCGTCCAATATCACTTCTTAATATAGATTTTAAAATTTTGTCATATGTTCTTGCGCAATGTTTAAAAAGGGTACTTCCAAATGTTATAAATGAGGATCAAACCGGTTATGTTAAAAACAGATTCATTGGGTATTATCTAAAACAAATCCAAGATGTAATAGACTACTGAGAAACATACAAAATAGAGGAAGCAATTGTTTTTGTGAATTTTACTATGCAAATTTGGGTGTTAAAATAAATATCAATCATGTGGTCATTTTTATAAATTTCCTGTTTACAAGACATTGAATTTTTCGAAAAACTAAGAATTTACTTCTTCCAGGCATAGATTACCTAAGCCATAATTGACACAACTTTTAGGAATTTTGGATCCTCAATGCTCTTCAACTTTGTACTTGTTTGGCTTTATAAATATTCCGATTTGAGCGTCACTGATGGGTCTTATGTAGACGAAACGCGCGTCTGGCGTACTAAATTATAATCCTGGTACTTTTGATAACTATTTAAACCACTGGGTCGATGCCACTGCTGGTGGACGTTTCGTCCCCGAGGGTATCACCAGCCCAGTAGTCAATATTTCAGTGTTCACATGAATATCAATCATGTGGTCACTTTTGATAACCATTACAAAACTATTTGATTCGTTAAAATGGGATTTTATGCTTGGAACTTTGAAACATTTTGGGTTTAATGAACCATTCATTAAGTGGTTTAAAACTATGCATACAGATGTTCAAACATGTGTTATGAACAATGAATGGGTATCAGAAAATTTCAAACATTCACGGGAAATCCGTCAAGGCTGTCCTTTATCAGTTTGTTTTGGCTTTTGACATTATGGCTCTTAAGTTGAGGAATAGCAACGAAGTAAAAGAAATCACTATTATGTTAGATGGGAAAAGTCACAGCATTAAAATTTCACAATTAGCAGATGACACAACATTATTTCTTAAAGATAAAAACGATGTAATATCTGTAATGAATATTATAGAAATTCTGGCTCATTTTCAGGACTATTAGTGAATAGAAATAAAACAGAAGGATAATGGATCGGGAAATTGAAAAAAAAAATTGGAAATGTAAAATAGAGAAAAGGATGAAATTTTTCAAGACATGGGTAAAAGGGAATCTTTCACTTTTAGGAAATATACTAGTTAATGCCAACTGGAAGCTTATACCTTTTAAATATTTAAAAGTGTCTAATATTATTTTAGTTATATTTAATATGAATTTAAATGATATAAAACATTTAGATTACTTTGAATATGTTCCAGAATTTTATAGAGAAGTAATAACAACAACAACAACAATAACAACGACAACAATACTTTATTTTAAGAGGGTTAGCTATATGACTAATCTTCCCTGAGGCCCTCATCATGAGAAATCAAACAAAATGCAAACATATACATTGTAAACATTAGACTAGTATAAAAAGTCAAGCATGATAATTATGTAATAAAGTCCTGGATTTTTAGTGGGGTGGGAAAACAAAACAAGCAGTGACATATGCTGATATAAGAAAACAAACAATTTGGGGGAATAAATTTATTGCATTTCATAAAAAAACAATTATCTTTGAAAACTGGATTAAAAGTAATATAATATACTTGAATGACATTCTAGATGACACTATGTCACTATCACTGCTGAATTTCATAAATTGAAACAATCCATTCCACAAAATTGGATTGACAGTTAAACAAGAAAATTATATCCAAGGTAAAGTAAATATTCAGAGAAATAAGACCACATGGAAAGATTGTTATTTTGAGACCACATTTTTTTCAAATAAAATGTTACATGACTCTCTAGTGAATAGTAAAAAAGAAACGTCAGTAGGGATTAACAGGTGGCTCAAAATTTTACCATTGCAAGAAGCGTCAAATATGAATTCATTATATAACTTTATTTTCAAATACTTAACTGAAAATTAATCAAAAATATACAGATGGAAACTACTACAGTTTATTGGAACAACCAAAAAGCATTTATTACAATGGAAATAACTAAAAACGGTTTGTGTATTTTTTGTAACATAGAAGAAGACTATGCTCATTATTTTTTTTTCAATTGCTCTTATTTAACGAGATTTTGGCAACGCATATACGATCTCTTAAAAAAGAGTAATCTAGATTTTTAATCAAATTACAACACATGATATTTGGATACAGAAATACAGATAGCAAGTATTACCCAATAAATTTGTTGATAACAATTATTAGTTTTTCAATATATAAGTCGTACTATGTATCTGAGCAGAAAACAAAGAAAATAGACGTCTGCAAAGTTTTCGTTAATGAATACACAATGAGAGTAGATACCAATATTGATGGACATAAGACAATAAGTCCAATGTTACTTTCAATTAAAAGAAACATAATCAATGAATAGTTGTTTATAATGTTAATATAGAGTTTTGTAAGCAAAATGTATGTCAATTAATTTAATCAGCTGATTATTCCCTGGGTAGTCGGTGGACTTTGATGAGACTGTCATCAAAGTGAGAGGGTTAGTGCTATAGAACCAGGTTTAATCCACCATTTTCTACATTCGAAAATGCCTCTACCAAGCCAGGAATATGACAGTTCTTATCCATTCGTTTTTTATGTGTTTTGTATTTTAATTTTGCCATGTCATTATGGACTTTCCGAATGAATTGATTTTCGTCTAAGTTCAGTATTTTTGTGATTTAACTTTTTTTTTGTAACAGGGTACGTCAAGAGAAGCTAGGAATCTGGATGGTTTATGTAACAAGAAATATTTGATGAATAAAATTATTGTGTAGTTAAAAGAAAAAAAATAATAGCTTTAATAATCATTCTTATTCAATAGTTACAGGCTTTAACCAGTTGTAGGTATATCAAAAGGTAAAGGAAATATTGATTTTGGTTTATTAGTATACATCTGGTCACGCATTATCTTTCACGAGCAAGTTTGATGAAAATTCAACAAAATTCAAGGTTTTCACAAATAAATTACTGCTTTTTTAAGGGAAGAGCAAACATTTAATTTACTGTACAATCATAAACATCAAAGATTAAATTTCAAACATATCATGATATATTGAAATACGAGCAATGAAGGTACAAATAGCGTGGTTTGTAAAATTAATTCAATAGAAACGCCTTGTGTGTTTTTCATAGAGTATTGCATATATTCTTGTTGGCTTTAGAATAATTTGGCTATTTATTTTAGGTATTTTTTACTCATAGCTCTTCAACGATTTTCGGTACTTATGCATCTTCGATTTTCAAATGTTTGGCTTTGAGCGTTCCTGATGAAGGTAAATCCAGAAAAGGGCTTCCGACGCAAAAAAATATTAAACGTGTTGTTTTCAATTTTTCAAATCACTGGGTCGATACCTCTGCTGGTGGACTATCAGTCCCCGAGGGTATCATCAGCTCAGTAGTTAGTGCTTTGGTAATGACATGATTTAACAAACTTTGCTCAAATTGTCCGTATATAATTTTAGAATTATTATGAAACTAAGGTTTCAATTCCCTCATGCAAAGTTGGCTTTAAATCAATTTGGCTATTTATTTTAGGTATTTTTAACACATAGCTCTTCAACGATTTTCGGTACTTATACATCTTCGAATTTTTATAATGCAAACATTGAACAGCTGATTTATTATTACATGTATTACGATGTATTATTATGTTGAAATGCGCATCTGGTGCAGGAAAATTGGTTCCGTTAATGTTTTTTAACAACATCTACACACTACATTTTACATTTTCACTGTTTGTTTACATATTTAACATTTTAGTACAACTTCACATTAGAAAAATACTTCTTCATAGCAAGTTTTGTTTCTTGCAAAGAGCTGTTAAATTTTACATATTTCTATTATTTTGTTAAATGAAATCAAATAAAGATAAAATTTCAGCAAAACAAAAACAATTCTGAAACAGATAAAGCAAAAGTAACAATTTATGTTTTGTCTATTTGATTGATGAACTCTTGAAATGAGCAGTACCTTATTTGTCCCTTTTTTTAAATTAATTTGTATGATAAAACTATTGTATAATCATTGTCATTGTTTTGTGATTTCTATAAATTTGAATTATCCTTTACCTTTTTTTTAGTTCGAATATTTCCACTAGTTTGTCATGTATAGCTATGTAGGTGTTGGAGGTGATCTGTCACTTACATTCACTGTTGTTCTATGTGGTGTTCTAACATTCTATCTATTGGGGGTTATACTTTGTCTACATTATCACTATTTCCATCTTTATTTATTTTTGGTGCTACTGTCTTGCTAGTAGTTGCTTTGCTGTTATTGTTCTTTATTCAGATTGCTTTTTAGCAGGTTGTATTGTAGGAACTTCTAATTCAGTATGATCTACATTTTCATCCTGATCTGTGTTGTCAACAGATGCAATGCTGTCATTCTAAGGTTGTTGTCTAGCTTCATCATGATCATGTTCATCAACAGTCTGAAAATGTGTTGGGCTATCATTTTTTTTAATTCAACACTTAACCTCGAAAGTTGAAAAAAATCAACCTAAAACGTGTCTAACTTAGTTTGAAAATTTCAGCTCTGAATAACTGTCGAGTACAATTCAGACTGACCGCCACTATTTACTCAATGAAATAAGTATGCAACGTTTAAACTAAAATGTTAACCATTAACCAAAAATTTAGAGCAAAACAGCATCTTTCAAGAACAATTTGAGATTGAACAATAACCAACATTTTGTGCAACACTACTTTCATAAGTGCTATGTATCTTTAAATCCAACGTAGCAGATGAATTGATTTCCAATGAGATAACTTCAGACTAAAGAATACCAGAGCGCAAATGCTGAAATGTCTCGTCTGCTTTCCTTAAGTATATTTGTTGAACGTCTGTAGTACTAAGGGTTTTATTAGAAGTGTCAAATACGCTTACAATTGTCAATGGTTCATAAAAAGAGGTCAGGGTAAGATAAACCATGCCATACTGATCTCTACAAACATCCCGTACACCAAATATATGTGTTCCGATCCTTACAGTACCTTAGAAACTGACAAATGTAAAAGTTATGTTTGGCCAATTAATTAACCTAATGCTCTCATTTCCAACATAACCTGGCAAATATATATTTTGTGAATCTTATAGTAAACAGGAGTATACTGGCATTTAACTTCTAGGACAAATGTGATATTTTCTGAATGTTTCTGTGATGCTCGTATACTTCTGTCGAAGGACACATCAATGATATCACGACTGTCATTTTTCCATACCTTGTTCGTAGTAACTTTAATTTGGAAAATATGCTGGTTAAACTTGGGAACGAAGGGTAGCTAGCTCATTTATTTCATTTTCAGTTCTATGTTTTATTGCTTGTTTCTGTATATCATTTGGTTCGGGTTGTCTTTGCCCGACCTATTGCCTCCTGAAAAAGCCTTATTGTTTTTTTTTAATCCATCAAGACCAAGTGCTTGGTGCGGTTTACCTCCTGTCACCTTAAATGAGCCTCTGATGTCTTCCCATTTCTTTGTTTTTTGTTTTATAAGGTGTGTAAGGGTCTCTTCGTCTTCAATTAAAATGTGATCTTTGAAAGCGAAAAACAATGGTGATGCAGACAAATCAACTTTATTGCAAATGTTCATTATATATTCGTTAGATTCATTAAACTGTGAAATTGAATTAAGGATACAATTGTGTGCTTTAAGTGTATCTGCAATTACAGCCTTTGTCATTAATATATTTGTTTTTATCGCATCAATGAAAGAGGAACAATAGATACCAGAGGGATCGTCAAACTCATTAATCGAAAATAAACTGACAACGCCTGGGTAGAAATGAAAAAGACGTACAGGCAAACAATAGAACACATGACACAACATAGAAAACTAAAGAATAAGCCAACACGAACCCCTCCAAAAATAAGGGATAGTCTCGTGTGCTCCGGAAGGATAAGCATATCCTGCTCCACATGTGGCACCCGTCGTGTTGCTTATGTTATAACAAATCTGGTTAATAGTATAATTCTCTAGGTCACATTCATGAAAGGGACGATGATTGTAGTTACGACGTAAGGAACATATCCGATATCATATGTGAAACGGTTATTTTATAACGGTCAATCCACTCGTGATGGCGTCCGTAAAATTAACGAAGGGATGATTTTACCTTCACCATTTTAGCCGCTTGGTTTAATAGCTTCCTTGTGAGCAGCAACCCTCTATCAGGAAAATCACGAAATGCAAGCACGGGAATATCGCAGGAGTAGTTTTTGATAGTTTCCTTTTGAACTTTCAAAATAAATTTATCGAGTTCGTAAGTTTGTTTGCAAATAAATGGTGCATGTCTTTAATCGCAAGACTGATATTGAAAGATACATTTCTTAAGCTTGTAATACATTCATTCTCTTCTAGTTGGCTTAGAACTGAGTCGTCGAAATGTTTTTATACGATCATATTAATCAATTATCTGTTTGAACATGGTTTGAAATTGTTCCTTACATTTTCTGAAAATATTATTACTTTGAAATGCTTAAATTTATTGAGGATCTTAGCCAATATAGTTTTTTGTCAATACCAATAACAAATGTTAATTATCATATAATTAAAGAATAATTTAAACTTCTTCGTAGCATCAAATCTTTCACGATCCTTTTTCACGATCTTCAAAAAGCGGTACGTGATCTTTAACCATCAGAAAAATCAATTTTGTGTAAATATTTCTTTTTTTTACCAAGTTCCAGATTATGTTTATACAAAATAACTGTGAGCACCATTTGATTCATTCAAATGGAATGCCCTCATTCGGATAAAAGTAGTTTATGTTATTCGAACTTGTGAAAAAATTGTGTTTGTTTGACATTTTTTATGTCATTGAAATGTCGAGAAGCAATCTGCCTTTTGTTCTTTTGTAAAAACTATGTTCTTTTGAAACTGGATTTTCTCAGATACTAATCATAATGTTGAACCATTTTGACAGACGGTTTTTTTTGGTAAATTTGTATGTGTAATTAATTAAATAAGATTATTTATTGACCTTTCATGTGTCTTCTCGATTACATGTCTTTCACGATCCGGTACCAGAGCATTCACGATCGTCTCGCAATACTTGTCCACCGTTAGATATTCTTTCACGAGCATTTCTCTCGTTAAACCGAATGACACCCGGAAAAATGAAGATACAAATATTGTTTCCCATAGTGTTTCAATACAATCTTTTACCTAATATATCGAACATTTTGAATTTCCGATCGGATCAAAAAGAAACAACGCTAAGATTGTCGTAATTTTGACATAACGAGGTCGTAATAACGACATAACGATGACGTTATAACGACATACGGATGTTGTTTTCACGACATAATGATATCGTAATTACAACATACTATGTCATAATTCGCTGTTTCAGATTATTATGCATTCTGGGTAATATTTCAGTGGCTAACAAAACGTTGCATTGGGTTAAAAATGTCATATAAAATGGAAATACAACCAATGACGTGACGTTTTTCATTTTGGGATACGAAAATTGAAATAACGCATAGTCCTTTAGAATCTTAAACGGTCAATTGCGACATACATTTTTTATTCGAATAACCCTCATCGGCTTCCGTTACAGACAACGTATCATTAAAACTTAAAAAAACTTTACTCATAAAATGTCTTGGTATCTTTGGTAAGTAGTTTCTGCACATTTGCTCATATTCTACTGTTGCAATTCAGTTCAACATTAATCTGTAAAATCCGAATAGAACAGAATGTACATGTCCTTATGATTACACCAAGTCATCGTTATTCAAAATAAAACAAATACAAAACAAGTTTAATTATTCTAAGGTTAACTTGATAAAAATAGAATTAGTTTCCAGCTGAGCGTAAGGACTGAGAGCTATCTTCCTTATCATTTGAAGTCAAGTGTGTCCCACTTTTAATCTATAACTTTCCGTCTCTATTGAATAGAAACAAAGAGGATGAGTTCCTAATATTTATTCATACCTCCTTCAAGCAGGATGTTTTCACGCAATTTTATATGTATACCTAAGATACGTAGATATATCTAATAAACAAGTCTAAAAGGGTACACCGACATCAAAAGAGAAAAAGTAAAATCATGAAAAATATTTAATATTTCGGATGACTAATATCCTTCATCAATTAGATATCAAATGATACTTATCAACTAACATACTGATCTTTAACATCTAACAAATTATCACAAATCAATAAGCTGGTAAATTGTTCAATATTAATGTTTGGGAGGAGGAAAAAATTTCTTAAAACTGAGAGAGTCCTGCACTGAAGCCTGAGAAACAAGTGATGGAAGGGATTTATTATGTTGTTTTTTTTAATGCCTTCTGGGGAAACTGTCCTTAACTTTTTTTTATACCGAGCAAGTCTGTCGACCCTTAACCAACCCTCGTTTTGGTTTATACGACTTATGGGGAGGTAGGTTTGCAGTTGTAGTCTCTTCGATGACCATATATGCGTTTGGTGGATAACTGTTCTATCTCACTAAAGTCCTGCATGCCACATCGACACTGAAGAGGGTGTACAACATTCTGGGTTTTGCATTACATTGCAAAATGTACTGTACAAGTAAATGTTTGAGTATTCAGTATGTGTTGGCTAATCAGACCTCGTCTGTTACCACTCAACTTGCACCATCATGCAGTTGAGGTGTTTTTATTAAAGGAAATATCAACGATCTTCGGTAGGAAGACTGACAATCCTCAGTCAATAAAGATTAAGTAGAAATATTAAGCGATTTTTGTATCAGCATAAAATTGTAGGTGATAAAAAAAACCATTTTATTTATTTTTGTATATTTTTTTTTTTTAATCTATTCACAATAGAGGATGAATTAGTAAGTGAAACACACCAAATACATTTTCAACTCATTTAAACCTATTGAAAAAAAGCTAAGTCTTTGCAAATGTCTATTGTCCTTGCTACGGCCAGACTAAATTGATTGGCTGTGGACCACCAACGAGGCCTTCTGCTCCCTGTTCAATTTGCAAAACACCTTTTTAGCATCCTTCTTCGTTTCTTCACAGTCTTTAATTGATATGTTTGTAACACCAAGAGCACTGTCCAAAATTGAAATTTTGTTCCAGACTGCAGAGCTTGAATTGGTTACTCCATCCCTAAATTTGTCATTCAAGATTTTGTATACGTTTTCAACTTGGTCTTGTATAACATTCTATCTTCTTGAGTAAAGTTAAATTTTCGGTCCCTTTGTTTTTTAGAAGACATGTCAGCCATGTTGGAATGAAAATTAACAAATACATGCATTATAGGTAACACAATCAGCCTCTAAACTTTAGATAAATATTTATAGAGTGGATAAAATAATTAATGTCGAACAACACCATTTTAACCATGCGTTAAGTAACGACACGTAAGAGTTTTTAACGAGGTCAGAACAATTTAAACAACCGGCCCAAGTCAGATATTTAAAGGCTTCATCCGGTTTATCGAAAACCCAGGCTGTTGATCTATATTTGCTTGTAGACATGGTAGAAGTGAAGTTCGTTGATCAAGCAAGCAGGCTAATTGAGAGTTATTTGTAAAAACGTGATTACAATTATGAATTTTACCTTGTTCATAATGTTATTAGTATTAAGTTTATTTGTTTAATTGAGTTTTCGATGTCCTTGTAACTGTCAGATTAACATTGAAGTATTGAAAAACCTTGCTAATAAGAATGACTTTGTTTATTTAACTTATAGTTTCTGTGAATTGCATTTGCTAATATCCCACTCTTATAACTAAGTATAGTACACATCCAATGTAATTAGTGCAAATACGTTATAATCAGTCTAGTAAAAGATGATTTTGAACAATTCTTTAATTTACGCATCGTCATCATGAAAATTTATGTGTTTATTACAATATAACAGTACGTTTAAAAATTTATTGAAAACAGTACCAATATTATAAGTGAGTATAACTCTTGCTTCCTATATAACATAGAATGATCTTTTTTTTATCAAAAGATACTTGCAAGGGTCACGCATCGATGTGTCAAAATTATTCGTTGGTACTGAATACAGTATGCAAACCAAAATACTTGTCATAGAGCTTACATTCTATCAAAACATATATAAATTGTTAATTGCGAACATATTTTGAAATAATTAAAGATGTCAATCAATAAACTTTGACAACGTATGAACATTTGCTTTGTTTGCATCAGTCTCTTTGTCTCTCATAAAAATAAGTTTATAATGGAAACATCATTGGTGTCCCTTGTCAAATCAACATAAATAAAATTAACGGTACCAATTTTCTTGAACCAGATGCGCATTTCGACAATACATGTCTCTTCAGTGATGCTCGTGGCCAAAATATGTCAGTGCAGTATGGAACCCGTACTAATAAATGACATAGATAGATTGGAAATAATTGGAAATAATTCAAAGAATGGCAGCAAGGTATGTTACTAACAGATATCACACTTCAACTGTTAGTAAATAGTTATCAAAGGTACCAGGATTATAATTTAGTACGCCAGACGCGCGTTTCGTCTACATAAGACTCCTCAGTGACGCTCAAATCAAAAATATTTATAAACCCAAACAAGTACAAAGATGAAGAGCATTGGGGATCCAAAATTCCAAAAAGTTGTGCCAAATACGGCTAAGGTAATCTATGCCTGGGATAAGAAAATCCTTAGTTTTTCAAAAAGTAAGTTTTGTATACAGGAAATTTATAAAAATGACCACATTATTGATATTCATGTCAATACCGAAGTGTTGATTACTGGGCTGGTGATACCCTCGGGGACGAAACGTCCACCAGCAGTGGCATCGACCCAGTGGTGTAACATGTTTGAACATCTAGAATGGACTGCCCTACAAGTGAGAAAGAAAACAGAGCCGACTGTTAATGATGTATAAGCTTAAAAAAACTATTCTAAGTTCGATACATCAAATAAGCTGATAACAAAATGAACTTCCTTCAAGAAATAGCAACGCAAAATCATTCAGAATACCATCATGCAAGACAGCAGTTTGGAAGGAGTCGTTTTATCCTATCCTAGAATAATCACCTTGCCCAACAATAAGGTATCTGCCCCGAGTCCTGCATCTTTCAAGGCCGAGCTTCGTCAGTAAATTAAATGACATGTTTTTATTTGTACCTGTGTGGAGGTTAAAAGTTTGATATTTTCGCTAATATAAACAAACACGTCTGTTCAGCCATAACTTTTAATAACAACTCAAAGAGCCCACGGCGACGTCACTGAAGTCGCCAACGTCGCCAATTGTAATGTACAAACTTAGGAACGTCGTAATCCCGCGGTAATCTCGACATACTGGGGGCCGCAAAAAGTGCAAATTATCTTAAATTTCACATTAACTGTCCATATTTGTAAATAAATCAAATTAAAAAAGTCTCTATCTCCATGAATGAACTACATTGAATTAACTAAGTTCTTGTTCACATAAATGAAAAATTGAATTAACTAAGTTCTTGTTCACATAAATGAAAAATTGAATTAACTTCGAAAGTCCTTTTTAAAATTGTTTAAGTTCTAGTTTTCTTCATCATTTTCGTCTATGATTGGTAATTCGTACGCTTCCGTATCTTCTTCCGGACCTTGGCACTTGCTAATCGTCTAGATTGAGTACTTCTGTGTGTTGTGTTTAGAGAGGTTTTTATATCGTGTTCCTCTGGTTTGTGCGAAACAAGAATGCTTAATATGTTGGTACATATAAATGCGTGTTCGCTTTTGTCCCTTATTGAACCGGAAAGTAAGAAACCTAACTTTGACTTTACGGCGGTTGGACCATTTCCTCTTACGACTTCATTCTCGACTAAGTCCCAGTAGTAGTCTGCTCCGATTAATAACGATATTTCGAAAGACTCTTCCTGTGTTACTGGATGTGCTAACTTAAGTCCCCGTAAATAATTCAGTCCTCTGTTGATGTGGCGAATATTGTTCTGCAAAGGTACGGCAATCATTGGTACAATTAGAACGTGTATCGGTTTTTTCTGTCCTGCATTTGATTCTACGAACACTGTTGATTTATCTAAATGTCGTACGTTTTTGTTTCTATCTCCAAATGACGATAATTGTAGAATTTCAATTCCCTCTGTATGTAAATTAAGTTTTCTTGCTAAATCTTCGGTCACAAATGATCGCTGTGATCCCTCGTCAAAAAGTATATGGGTATCTATACATAAGTTGTCTGACCATACTGGTGCGACGGCAGTTTTCAAAAGTACATGCGTGCGTACGTCATTTGACGAGGAGTGTATAATTGTAGTGTCCTCTTCTTTCTGATTTGTATCATTTACAATATTTACAGATGTCTGATTCAAATTTGGTGAGTTCTGTAAATGTCCATTGCTAATAGGAAAATTCGTATTCTGTGGGCTGTCATTTACATTTTGCTGGATATGTCTGCTGGTGTCATTATCATGGACAATGTTGCTGTTAAATGGGTTATCGATACACAGACTTGTGTGATGTCTTTTATTGCAAATGCGGCAAAACTGATTTGAATAACATTCGTGTATACGGTGTGTACCTAGACAGTTGGAACACAATTGTTCGCGTTTTACAATATCCATGCGTGTTTCTAGATCAGATACATTCGTGCAATGCGCTGGTGCGTGTAAATCGTGACAGAATACACAAGGTTTATATTGCAAATTCTGGTGAGTATGTCTCCTATCTAGAGCTTGGTTTTGAGGTTTTATCCATTTTGTCCCGGTAAAGAAAGACGATGCACTTGGTAAATTGTTAGAAGTTTCAGTGTCTTGTCCCGCGTCAATTATGTTTATTTCATTGCAAATACTTTTCCGGAGGTCTCGTAATAACCAGTTTTCTGTTCCATGTTCACGGGCAAGTTTTTTTTTTAATTTCTCCCGGTAACTTACTCAAAATGATTGGCACAAGTAATGTTCCATAAGAATCTTGTGATTGGCCTAAAGATTCTAGCCCTCTTACGTAAGTTTCCATTTGATCATAAAAGTGTCTCAAACTGACAAGATTGTTTCTTGGCGGTGTAATTTCTAATAAAGCTTGCTTGTACGCTTGTGTAATTTTGTGTGTTTGCCCGAATCTCTCCTTCAACAAAATAATGGCGTCTGCGTAGTTTGCATTAGTAAGCGCAAAACCTGCTATGGTGCGTAATGCTTCATTCTGTAATTGTGCTTTGAGGTAATTAAATTTCTGGACATCGGTCAATAAAGGGTTTAAATGTATAGCGCATTCATACGAATCCCAGAAAGTTTGCCACTCTAATATGTTCCCTGTGAATATCGGAAGTGTGAGTTTGGGTAAGTAATGATTCTGACTGCTTGTGGATGTATACGGATTTATATTAGTACTCACTGTGTTACTAGCTTGAGAGAACGGATTTTGGAACGACTGCGTGCATGAATTTTCTGTGAGGTTTGCTGTGACGAACGGTTGATGTTCAACATTTAGTATTTGTGATGAAGTTTCGCTCTGACGTGACTGTGATGCGGTATGCGTATCTTGAATAAAATTTCGTATGTGTCTGATTTTTGTTTCTAAATTTATACAATACTCATCTGAGTCTAGGATTTCATCTTCTATATCTTCTGTTTCCGTTCGGTTAAGTATCTGTTCGTTCAAGTTGTTCAATAACTTTTGCTTCTGGATAAGGTTGTCAAATGTTGCGGTTAATTCTTCTGGATCGAAATCTATATCATGCTTCGCTGCATCTATCTTTCGAATGAGTTTGGTAACAGCACTTCTGTTCCCGGATCGTATCGACTTGAGCTTCTTTAAATCCTGGTCACGGCACCATAAATGTGGAGGTTAAAAGTATGATATTTTCGCTAATATAAACAAACACGTCTGTTCAGTCATAACTTTTAATAACAACTCAAAGAGCCCACGGCGACGTCACTGAAGTCGCCAACGTCGCCAATGGTAATGTACAAACTTAGGAACGTCGTAATCCCGCGGTAATCTCGACAACCTGTATATAAATGTTATCCAGTTTTTGTTTTTTGTTATTAAATTTAAAATTATTTTCATGCGCGCAATCTAAAACATGTGGCAGGAAAGTCTTACTGGAAGACGAAGAACTGACAAATCTTGACACAGACAGTAACCATGACAATTAAACGAATTCAGTATGTTTACATCCAAATTGACGAATGATTGTCACGTGTTCATTTTCTTTCGTATAATACTTCCTTATATGTATTATAAATTAATAGGACCATTACAAGTAGAAGTCATTAACTAGTTTAATGTCAAGTGTAGTATAAAATTCGTAAATAAATAAAAATGGCTGAAATACAAATGCAGGTTTACGAAGAAATCAAAAGAGAAGATGATGACCATAGATACGACGACTTGAAGATGGAGGAGAAGAAAATAAAAAATGACCATGTGGTAGTTCTGTTGTGGAAAAAATGGATAAAAACTAATTGCCTTGCACTAACAATAAATATGTTGACAACTGGAATTATACTGACAGTTATCTATTTTATTGTAATAGGTAGGACAGACATAAATAGGATTTTGTTTCTCGTGCACGTTTCTCTATGATTTTGCAGCATGGACAATAGCTTAAACACTGAATCGCTAATTTTAATCGAAATTTGTAGTCTGAACTCAAACAACATCTTCTCAAACATGACTTAAATATGTGTGTCATCTTATAACAAATAATCGAGAAAGAAACAATATTTTTTTTATGATATCTTAATTAATTTTAATGTATCACCATTAATTTTACCTTTGAAAGAAAATCTAAGTTATAGTTGTCGCGGCTTGAAATTTAAAGTTTTTATTTTCTAATTTAGCTCCGCTACGACAGAAATTAGCGGATATTGATATGAGATTGACAGCAATTGAAAAGCAAAATGGGACGAAACTGCGGGAGAGTGAAAACGGAGAGAGTACTAACCTAGGTATATATGAATCAACACAATGAACAATTACATATAATGTCTTTGTTTCTTACGTCTATCTTATCGAACTCTGTTTTCATATTTAGGAGGAAAGATCGGCAAACCTCTCAAATTGATTATTCCTATTCCCACATAAAGGTGAAGTTTGAATTAAAACGTATGATTGTTCATTTGTGAGTTTTTGAGTGTCGGAATAGGTAAAAGTGTATTTTATACATACCTCCACTTATTGATTGATTGATTGTTGGTTGCTTTACCTCCACTTATCTTGTCCTTTTCTCCCCCGTAAATACATTTACACCATACACACTGCGTTTGTCTTTATATCCCATGTGTGTGGGGGTCATTTCATCAATTGATCTAAAAGAATTAAAAAGATTGAATTTAGAAAAATAAAATGCTTTGCTGAGCGCAGCCTGATACGATCGCAGAGGTCAAACTCTGAACATTCGGAAATTCTAGATTTATTTGAATTTCGTAAAACATAAAACTTTTACAAATCTATATATGCAAGGCTGTAAACCAAACTGAATATGCAATATCCCCATCATTGTTTTATTTATTTCTTTATTTGTATGTGATTGTATTTTGTAATTAACCTCTAGTTTCACATGTCAATGTGACGGAGTGTTTTTGAAATAAAACATATTGTGTTGTAGTGTATTGTATGAGTGTAAGGGTTCATTGGTATCCTTTGGTGGTGAATGTTTATTGGTCTATTTATATAATTAATTAATGTATATGTGTTTTTCCCGGTTATGTCTTATTGGTTAGATGACTTAGTCATGTATTTGAGACAGTCTTATACGTTATACGTACGTATATGCTCCAACTGGTTTTAATACAGTCTTGTACAAGGAAATGAAATTTCTGAAAAACAATAGATAAAGTATTACCTTACGTCGAAAACTGGTTTAACAAGTGTATGAAGATAAATGACTAGGCTCATTCCTTCACAAGTTCTACTTGAAGAAGACATGTTATGATCAAAGATTGATTGATTAGTTACTGAACGTCAAGTATCTTCAATAGGAGAAGAAATCAGCAATAAAAACAAAAGTATGTCCAACCATTTCTTTTGTCATTTATCTAAATGAAAATAAGTTTTTTATTCCCCTCGTTTAGAGAAAAGTAATTTATCTTTAATACGTGTTCATATCAACTTTATATCATATTTACACGTACATTCATGATATTAACACATTTGTATTTGTGCATTTTATTTCAATACTTTAAAAAAGATGATTTAATTTATTCCACATACTCATACAACGTGTTACAATGGTGGAATCTATAAAAAAACTAATAATGAATGCATATGCGTCTGTACAAAGGGATTCTTCGGTAAACAATGTGAATATTCAGGTAAGATATTAAATTTATAAACAAAATTAATTCGGTGGGCCCAAAGCTCAAGTCTGGGTTTACTTTTTATTTGTGTACTAATTCTACTGGATCAGGAACGTTCAGACCACAAAAAGGATTATTGTATCCCTATATCTATATATACTCTAGTTGTCAGAATTATTTTCAACGCAGGACACATTAACACATATGAAGTCTTCAAGTACTTGAGTTTGAATACGTCGGAAGAAAAATTATTATTTAACAAGTTATGAATACGCATTTTTAACGTGGTTGTAAGACTTAAAATTGTATTGTTAAATTATTAAGAGAATTACATAAATAACTAGCGGCTTTTCGACAGGTTTAGGTATCAATTCTTGTGTTATAATAATTACCGTTAAGTAAGGAGTTATGTCGTTTATGAATAGTTTGGTTCTCTGAATTGTTAGTCCTTGTCCGTTATTCTGTCTTTCTGTCATTCCGTCACTCCGTGATTCCACAACAAACCATAATACGGAGTTTTTCTAAACGCCTACAGATCAAGTTTAAGTTTCGTTCCGCTCCGCTATTTCTTGCCGAAATTACGGGTTTTAGACTTTGATAAAATGTTGAAAATCACAGTTATACGGACTTTTTTTTTGAATGCTTTCAGATATTGTGATGATTTTTGGCATGTGAGTTAACCAAGATGAGTTACAGATCAGGTTTAAGTTTCGCTCTGCTCGGCTAATTTATGCTGTAATTTAGGGCTTTGGACTTAATTTTTTTTTGAAAATCACAGTTATACGAACCTTTTTTCTAAATGCTTTCAGATATTGGGTTGATTTTTTGATATTTGGTATGTATGCTAACCATGATGAGTTACAGATCAAGTTAAAGTTTCGTTCCCCTACGCTAATTTTTTACCAATATTAAAGGTTTCCAACTTTGAAAATTGTTTAAAATCTTAGTTATACGGACTTTTTTTACGCCTCCAGATTTTGAGCTGATTTTTTTTAAATGTGAGACTACCTTCATGTTTGTGTCCACATGTGTAATTGAAATTGCAGATTTTTCAACTTTTTGAGACGGGGTCATATATGTCGCTTTGACACATCTATTCTTAATGTATAGTACTGTCGTTTATACACCGTGGTTAGGAGTTTAATTTGCTAGATTTAAAAACGGTTTGTTTAAATACAACATGATAATGAAGGCATTAGTTGTAACATTGTAGAATAGATAGTTCGGTTATCCAGGGAGTTTATATGTTGTAAACATGGCTGAAGTTATCATATATAAATTAGTAGGTTTACAAATGGATTTTTCGATCATTGAGATTAAATAAAACAAATCCAAAAAGTGTAGTTAATTTGCAGTCATATAGAAGGAGGGCTACACTATTTAGGGATATAAGTTGGAGTCCCAAATTTTATTGTGAATTTCAAGATTTTTAGGTAGGTTCAAAGTATGTTATTTACATTTAAAACACTTATGTGTGATTCTTTATTAGCCAAAAAGATAATATATTCATTATGCAGAGATATATAAAAAACAGAACATAACTAGAAAAACTATATAAAAGAGGGATGAAAGATACCAGAGGGACATTCAAACTGTAAGATCAAAGACGAAGTGATAACGCCATTGCTACAAAAGAAAAAAAAAACAAACAGACAAACAAACAAACATTAGTAAACAAAAAGAATCGAAGAAGGAATAAGACTGAGCAACACGAACCCCAACAACAATGAGGGGTGATCTCAGGATAAAAATCGGAACAATGAACAACAGCATTTTGGAAGATTGAAAACGACGTTCTGTATTGTAACGGTTTAGGTTGTTATGGGTTCGTGTTGTTTATTCTTTAGTTTTTTATATTGTGTCATGTGTACTATTGTTTGTCTGTTTGTCCTTTTTATTTTTAGCAATGGTGTTGTCAGTTTATTTTTGATTTATGAGATTGACTGTCCCTCTGGTATCTTTCGTCCCTCTTTTATACCCTCTTGAGGTTTAGAACTAGGATGCAATTAGTTTGATGACGGTTCACAAAACGACAAGAGATTTCGTTTTAATTTAAAAGGTCATGTATTTCTTCTGCACAAATTGTTTACAGATAAAGGCAACAGTAGTATACAGATGTTCAAAACTCAAAAATCGATAGAAACAAAGAAATCCGGGTCACAAACCAGAAGCGAGAGAAACGCATTAAATATAAAAGGAAAATGACGATACAACATTAAAATGTAACACACACAGAAACGAACCAAGCATTAAACAAAATCTGATTAGAATACCAAATATAACTTCGAAACTGGATATAATGAATTGGGGATAGAAAAGTACCATGACACGTCTTATAATAATTTGAATTCACACTCAAATATAAGAGGAAACAAACGACACAAAGTAAACACAACGTTAAAATGTAACACACACAGAAACAAACTATAATGTAACACTTGCCATATGCCTGACGTGGTACAGGACATTTTTTAAAAGAAAACAATGGTGAGTTGAACCTGGTTTTGTAGCATGTCAAACCTCCCGCTTTAATGTCCATGTTAATACAACATTTAAATGACAACACAACATTACAGGACTACAATACAAATAAATAGGAGAACATATTTGACAAAGAAACACACGAATATGAGCTAGCAAAAGGCACCAAGTTTAAATTTTAATACGTCAGAAGTGCGTTTTATTGCAAAAATAGGGTAAAGATGTCACATATTTTCCCAGAAATTTGGCCAAAAATAAAATTTCAATCCCCTAGAGGATATCTTTTCTGAAATTGTTTACATATATCTATCACGAATTAAAATTAAAAGCATTTGTCTCTCGTCCATTTTTGTTTTATAAAACTGCGTCAAAAAGCGTATGAAAAAAAGTGTTTTTAAATATTCGACCATACAGTGACATATAATTGTTAATTTCTATGTCATTTGGTGTCCTGTTGAGAGTTGTCTCATTGGCAATTATACCACATCTTCTTATTTTTATACTACAATTTCTGGACAGGCGGAAAATACGGACAGTCAAACAAAAATAGCCCATTAAACAAGTAAAAGATGATATTGATGTTCTTAAAAACTAACTCTGAAGGTTAAAGTATTCATCAGCTGTCTTCGAATGAATTTTGATCCTTACTTACTTTCCTATTTGACAAATCCTTTGGACCAAAATGCAGGATCTACTTTTCTTCCGAAACACCGGAGATCATCCCAGGTTTTATTGGGTTTCGTGTTGCTAAGTTTTCCGTTTTGTATGTTGTGCTATGTGTACTGCTGTTTGTCTTCTCGTCCGCTCCGTTTTTCGTTTTGGCTGTGTCGGTTTGTTTTTTACCTTTGAGTTCGATTGTTCTTTTTATATCTTTTGTCTCTCTTTTAAAACTTTATCCCTCCTTGCAAAAGTACCAACACGTACTATTCATGGAAGGGTTTAAGTACAGTTAAAAATAAATAGTGACAATAAATTTTTGAAGAAGCAAAGTTATGAGAGTTCATCAGAGCTCTACACATTTTTATAGAATCCTGTAGCAGTCATGAATACTCGTATATGGCCGAGTAGAGATTGAAAAGTGGTCGAATGTGGTCGCATATAGATCGTGTATGGTCGAGTTGGTCTGGGACGAAAAAAATAAGAGAAGTCGCTGTGATCATGAAGCGATCTTTTAAAGATCGAAATGATCGAGTAATGATCGATAAACTATTTGTATTCCGACCAAACTCGATCTCTGCACGATCCTTTCCCGATCAAATCGACCGCTACTCGACAAATTCTTGAGTGACTGGCTTCTCGATCCTTACTCGAATGTTTTTGACATGTCAAAAACTCTCGGGTAGAAAGTCAGATCGATGAAAACCAAGGTAGATCACCCCGAATATTCTTGTCGATTGAGTCAGACCAGTCTCCCGATCGCTTAATTTGTCTTGATCGAGATTGATCGAGTTGGTCTGATCGGCAATGTGAACCTATCTTTAAAGTTTTTGAACATGTTTTGTATGTTTTCGTTTTCTCGAAAATAAAAAGCACATCAATTCCGTAGGAATGAGCTCTCTTTAATTCTTGACGCCAGAAAATTGTGCAATGAGTTATTCTTCATTATTCAAGAAATAAAATACTTCATGCGAACTAGTCATTGGTCACCTTATCTATGTAGCTATTTCAGAATACATAACATAGTACATGGTAATTATTATTTTTTTTGGATATTTGGTTATACACGCAACTTATTTGCTATTTGAAACCATGCTTTTGTTATTTTGTTAGTAAAACAAAGTCAATTTGATAAACAAAGTATGGTTTTTGGCTGAGAGTCACTTGCCTGCTAGCTAGTGTATTTATACTGTCATTGTTAAACTTTGATTATTTCATTATATTATGGATTTGTGCCTACTCTCTAATTCTAATGGGTAATCGATAATCACTATACAATGACAAATGTTTAATGAAAATCATATGAATTATAAAAGTCGTGTCGCCCCAATTTCGTTGAATAAAGAATACATGTTTGATTTCCATTTATTACAAATTTACTTCTGTTAATGTCCCCATGCCAAAGACAAATCGTGTAATATAAAACTGTCCTGTCTGCACTTTCACAATGTTTAACTTTCCCAAATGGTATTGAAATGTGTATTCACACGAGATAATATGCAATCATCAATCAATCATATGAAGTTCCTTTTAGAAAATCATGCACTAAACAACACATCAAAATAAGGTAATATGTTTATCCAGGCACGATTTAAATGTGCCTGTTCGGGTTGCAGTCTCCGATAATATTTGTATCTGATGTGCTTTTGTAATATTCACGGTGATAGCTATCAAATTGAGAATGGAAATGAGGACTGTAAAAGGGATACAACAACTCGACCATAGAGCAGACAACAGCCTATATGTAGTATTATCCAATAAATGTCATATGAGTTTTACTCATTGTCAACAGTTCTTGTTCAAATCCTTTTCGTTGTTGGATGGTACACAATGTACTTTAAACCCCAGTTATTGGAAGTATATTTGATTTATTTTATTATTAAATTCAAAAGATACTTTTAAGACTCGAGTATGAATTATGTATAACCAAAATGCTTAGTTTTCTCTGGAAGCTTTTTTTGCAAATATTTGTTACTTGTGTATTAACTTATATATTTTATACAGGTGGAAAAGATACAAGTTTCATGGTAATTTTTCAAGAAGGAATTTTACCGACAACGCCGAAAATTTTGGTAGCATCAGAAAAGACAACACGTCTTTCAATTCGTTATTTCAACGAGAACAAAATTCAGATTATCACTATGGACAAAAGTAATACAGAATATAATCTGAGTAAAAGTGTTCTACCGTCTGATGGGATACATGTGGCTGGATTAGAACTTCACTCAGATGAAGGAATAAATGTTTACGGATTTTCCCTCGGAGCCGGAGTCTCAGGGGGCTATTCATCAATGCCTACGAGATTTGCCTCTATCAAATACATTATACCAACTCTACCTGCATTTTATAGTTATAAAAATATGATAGCACTTACACCATGTTATCAAAATACAGTTGTCAGTATAAATTTGAAATTGAAAAGTGGATCTGTAGCATATGACAACAAGCAGTATAGTAACAACGAAACGATTAGAATAATGGTAAACAAGTATGACACATTTCAGTTATCAACTTCATCAGACCTATCAGGAACATTGGTAACATCATCAAAACCAGTAATTGTTGTTAGCGGTAATCAGTGTAATTCTGCAATACCTATCAATATTCGAGCGGGTGACTGTAATCCATTTATAGAATCAGTTTTACCCACTAATCAACTAGATAGTATGTTCATAACTCCGTATATATCTACTCGTTTAAATAACACTGTACGCATACAGGCGGTAAACAGTACTAATCTAACTATTAAAACTGGTAAAAAGGCAATATCAAAAACACTAAACGCAAGAGATTTCTTAGATTTTTATTACAACACGATCTCTTTTATTTCATCATCTGAAGACATCCTTGTCACGTCATATCCACACGGGTTAAGTGAACGCAAAGGAGATCCTTTTATGATGACGATTCCTGGTGTAAATCAATACCTTTATGAATATGACTTCGTAGTACCAACAGGGTTTGACAGCTACATAAGCATAACGGTGCAGAGCGATGCTACTGATGGGCTTTTCCTGGATGGAAATTCTTTAAAAAGTCAAAGTAGTGTTTTTAGCATTTCTGAAGGAATGAACAATTTTAGCACTTTCAGTCTGCCTATATCGACAGGGCTTTATCGCATAGAACATAAAAAGAAAGTACGGTTTGGTTTATGGATTTACGGCAATGGAGATCCTTGGGATGGTTACGGTTACCCCGCTGGAATGGCTTATAAAGCTTACAATTAAGTAAACTGATATTTTGCATAAACGAAATTGTGTTGTTGAGTTATAATTAAACATTACATAATTATTACCTTATTTCTCTACTGTGTCGCCGCGATATAGCCTTGTTGTGCTAATGCGGCGTAAAGCAACCAACAATCAATCATATTATTTCTCTACCTTTTTATTGTCAGTATTTGATTTGCTTTGTTAATGATTTAAACACCTCGAAGTCCTCTTTTTTTCTGAATTATCAAATTTTCAGCACAGAACTGTATCTTAAAAATAACACAACGGACCCATAATTCACTATCATAAAAACATATGTTATTCATTACAGCGCCATTATTTATATCAAAATCAGTTTTTTGCAATAATCGTATCTGGCAAAATACGTTTTAATATATATATTTTAAAACATTTAGTAATTCATAAGAATCATTAAACAAAAAACGAAATGTCATATCCATTAACTTCAAATCTCCAAAATTTGTTTAGGATTTTTTTTTATACCTCAGACCATTGCCAAGCTTCAAGCAAGTGAACATAAAAAAAAGAAAAACCTAACAATTTTGCCTTATTTAATGTATAAACGTAAATGAAGCAAAGAACAACTATAAAACTACACAACAATCTGAAATAATGATAAAAACCAAATGTTTGTGTTTGTGCATAGTACTTAACGGTCGATTAAATGTTAACCGACAAAAAACGAAAGAAGCAGAAGAAAAAACCCTATGAAACTAAGTTTAATTGAATCTATCAAGAAACACTTGAGTATTGTTATTTGGTAACAGCATAAGTTCTTAGTTTTGTGAACCAACCAAGCTTATTTTATCGTCGAAGTCCCGTCTCAAGATCAAGGAATTTAGGCTCCTTGGATGAATATTTATGGAATTTGAAATTCCTTGAGCAAAATTTTTGTGCTACGGTCTTAATAAATTAGTAACATAAATTTTCACATGTAGATCACTTGAAAGACTGTTTGTGCAGATTTAGAACATGCCATATTGCTCAGGTAGAGACTTACATTTGCTTAAGACGAAATGGACTATCAAGAGCTTGAAATATTGTAAGTCGACATGTTATAAAGATATAACCTGTCTATTGGTGAAGATTGTTCGGGAATATTAAGAGCTTGGAGATATTGAGAAGACAGAGACATATGTTTATGGTGAGCATTTCTAAAAATTATGATGAAGGGTTATGGGAAAGAAGAATACGCTTATGTCATGTATGTGTCGTATAGCGTTTAGTTCCGTGCAAAAGTTTACCATGTCATTAAGATTCATCGAAAGAAACGAAAAATTCTGATACCGTTTTTATTACTTACAGCGTGAATGGAGTCTTTATATTTTTTTGTAAAGAAATAGAATCTGAATCTATTTTTAAACATCAAACATTTTTAACAATACGTTAAATAAAGGCAACAGTAGTATACCGCTGTTCAACACTCGAACTTGAACAAGTGTAGCCGATTTTTTTTTTATAGCAATGAGTGTTTTCAATGGTCATGACTTTTTGAAAATATACACTACAGGTACGGATGAAAATCTATGCTAGCCTTATTTTTTTCGGTCAGATGAAAGCTGATAATTCTTAAAGATTTACCATAATTCGCTGTTTTGTGACATTTTTGTTTTTAGTTTTCAGAGTTTGTAAATAAGTTTTACCCTATACTGTATTTTGAACATTAGCCTGTATATAAGATATAGAAACTTTAAATGTTATCTCCGAAATCAGAGTAAACAATCGAAATTTATAACTTCCGCCATTTCTTTTAAAGATTTTTTTGTGTTACCGTCCTTGGAATAAGTTTACAACTCCTTTCCTTATACAAATAACTTTACAATAGTATATAGTAACTCATATTTTCTATGCATTTCATTTGTACATATTTGCTCGTTTAGGTTAGTTCATCTCTTTCGTTTATGGATGTTAACTTAAGACAAGTGATTTTAAATGATTCGCCATCTTTTTTGAATAGAAAAAAGGGGGAAAATTTAATTATTTTTAAGACTCTATTAAATGGGAGGTTTTCATCACAATTTTTGTTTTATACTATAGATACACATATCTTAATCCGTTATTATCATAGTAAACATAATAGTATTTTTTTATCAGTATAATTTCCAAATGATGTGGGAGAATTTGAGGGTCGAAGCATTGTTGGAAATTTGCATTGCACTTTCTGTCCTCTGTCATTGTTATTCGAAAGCAGAGATTACTGTTATTCGAAAGCAGAGAGTACTTTATCTATAACGATAATTATTTCATTTCCCAGTAAAGTATCTTGTACATAGCAGGTGATTGTTTTGAAGAGATACATCGACAAATAAGACTGTTCGTTGACACAGCTGTGGTGGGTAATAAGACAACGCAGTCCGTTCGGTCTTCACCAATTAGAAACATCTGAAGGCCCCGGCAGGGAATATAGTAGTCTATTCATACTTAAGCGAGTACAAAATAAAATAAACAATACATAGAGCTATCAACGACAACAACTGAATTTCTGGCACTTGCGAACATGGTTGTGTCAAACATTTTTCAAAGCATATAACATTATCTTGCAATTAACAAAAAGCCACCAACAAAAAGCACCGATCAAAAGAATATTACATATATTTATATATAGTTCAAATCCTACTACAATACACACATACATCGTGTTAAATTAGACTTAACTATGAAACAGTACCCTTTCAATGGTAGTAAGGTTTAATATTATAAGCAACCTAAGAGAAGCATGATTGTTCGCTATCCTAAAATTCAAACATTAAAATCATAAAGTCCAATTAGTGTTCATACCTGTATAACATCACATATTTAGTCATCTTTAACTTGTTTAAAAATAGAACCAACATTAATCAGTTGGGATTGGGTGACTCTTGTGTCTTATATAAAACAGACTCAACATATTGGTTCTGGTTTCATTGTTGAATATTTTATTCAGGCAAATATCAAGATCAGGTACGGTTACGGAAAACAGATTATGCATGTTTGCAAAATAAGTATTACCAATTTACTATGGCCGCTGCTGACGATCTTAAAATTCATTCAAATGTCTTTGTTTAATACAAAAACAAATATAAGACTGTGACAATTGGACGATGATAAATAGTCTGTTGAAAAAGTGTTTACTCGTTTGGATAATGCAGTCTCATTTTATTTTTTGAAGTCATACCAACTTACAGAATCTTAGTTAATTAAAACAAAGAGTTGAATAAACACTATTCAAAATACCAATGTGAAAATATTCAGTAAAAAGTTTGATATGAAAAAATCTGATTCTTGTATACAAACATCAAACTCTTCCCTATTTAAATTGAATCTTATTGTCAGGTTTGTCAACGACGTCATCCGGGTTATCGAAAACATAAGCTATTGGTGAATATTGTCGTGTAAAAGGGAAGTTCGTTGATCGATCTTGCTGCTTTTAAGTCATTTGTAAATATCATTGAAGTAAATATCATTTGTTCAAATTGTTTTTAATAACATAATTTAGTATGTTTAGCTAAACAGTTTAGCAAGCATCAAATGTATGTAATCTCTCAGTCAAACTCAGTTACTTAATCTTCCTCACAATCGTATTTGATGAAGTCCGTATTGTTGTACCTAAATGTACATTTAACTTTAAAAAGCCATAAAACAGGTGTAAAATATCCTAATAACCAACTTTGCATTTTCACCTTTTCAAATAATGGGTTCCAATTTTTTCTATAGTTTTAATGTATATCAGCCCGATCAGTAATGCAACCCGAAAACACCCTGATCTGCACTCAACGTTTACTTCATGTTAATTTTCGGTGTCCTTGTAACAAACAACTGCACATCAAAGTATAAAAAAGCTTACAAAATACAAGTACTTGGCTTAATTGACTTTTTTTGTGCATTACAGTTGCTCATATTCTACTCTGGTCATTCAGCTCGTTTTTGATCAACATCAGAGTGCAAAATCCGAATCAAACAGATGCACATGTCAGGGATCTCCATGGATGAAAATTGAACGATGGAGGAACTTTCACCATTACAAACCGTGTCTACGCTGTACAATGTAGCGCGATCGGAAGTATATTTTATCCCTCCATACAAGGAATGGTGAACATGCTATTTCATTGCTTATTTAAATTATATTTATTTGAATTTTCATTATAGAATTAGAAGTATCAATATTTTCATTTATTGCCGTTTTTAACCATTCAAATGCCAAGTCTTCATGGTCCCCCCTTAGTCGAGAATGACCAAAAGCTGTCATGAAGGTCCCCATGTAGATTTCTTGTATTTTTGGTAATTGTTATGGGGGTTAAAAATCATATGATGTTGAGCTTATTTTTCATGGACACTGTCAAATTCAGAACCCATTACCGGTATGGCTGATTTGCAGCAACAACAAAACAATTCGTACGGGTTATGTAAAAGGTTAAAGAGATTTATTTGTAAAGCAAATGTTGACAAATGAAAAGGTTTTTAATGACTTTATCTGGCAAATTGAGAGCCTCAAATTGATGCTGTGCAACATGCATCTTTCGAGTCTGAATACAAACCGGAAACGCGGATGTGTCAATTTGATTGTAATATACGAAATGAATTCGAAATTACGATACGATATTTCTTTACAGGAAATATTTAAGTTTTTACTTTTAAAGTAATTCTAAATCATCGTTACAGCAGTACTCGAGTTATTTGCTGTTTTGCGTCTTATTTTGTACTTCTTAAAAAAGGGGGATGCTGATTGCGTAAGTCAAAATAAAGCACGTGTTCGACTTGTTAAACTGTTTTCTTTGTAACTGGATTATTAATTTATTTATTTAATCTAAATTATCATAATCATTTGCTGAAACTTAGTTGATTAATTCGACAAATGGATCGTCTATCCTCAGATAGTATTCTCCTGTCTGGTTTGATCACCTATACAAGCTCAGGTACAAGTGATTAGGGATCTTAATCCGGATATCTCCGGCTCAGGCGTTAGAACTGTATTGGATTATAACATAAAAAGCCTAAGGGTTATGCAATTACATGCATTTGATTATAATTGATAAAAAAAATGGCGTCGGGCTACAAAAAATGATGAAGTTTTGAACGATGGCGGAAGACAATTTAACGATGGCGCGAGTCATTTGACGATGGCGCAAGACATTTAAACGATGGCGGGGCGCCATCGTTAAACAGGCCATGGAGATCCCTGCATGTCTTTATCATTCAACAATACAGAGAACTGTATCATCGACTTACTTTACGGCATATTCAAACAAGTAAAAATATTTTTTAATTATTTCTCAGTAAATTTGATAAAAATAGAATACATTTCTATCAGGACTGTAGATTTTCTTCCCTATTACTTGAAGTCAAGTGTTTTGTGAAGTCAAGTTGTTTGTGAGGTCAAGTGTTTTGTACGTTTTATCTGTAACTGTCCATCTCTTTTCAATAGAAACAAAGAGGATGAGTTTCTAACATTTAGTTCTACTTCCTTTAAACGTGATGTTTCGACACTATTTTGATTTATACTAAAGATACATATATCTCTATTCATCACCGATTGAAGATAGCAAAAGCTAGAGTAAATTTTTTGCGTCAGTAAATTTATTTAATGATTCAAATTTTGAATTTATTTCTATCAATCAAAGAGCATATATTGATAAAACTATCAAAATTCATTGATCGTACCTTTTTGGAAATTTACAATACATACAATTTCTCCTTTCATTTTATTCAAACGTAGTAAGTGAGTAATATATAACAATGCTAATGGTGAGTGCTAGTCAAGTCAATATCTTGCAAATAACAATAATACCTATTTACAAACACGTTCCAATCGTTCTATATCTCTCATCAATAAAGATTCAATAAAACTGATCAGTACTAAAAAAAAACAAAAAACCAGTTAGTTCAGTGAATAAAACTGCTGTTTTGTAAATCATTTACTATCAATTTAGTACAAACACCACGGCCAACCCTAAAGGTCTGTTATTTCATTAATATTCATTTAAATGTCTTTTTAAAAACCGAGACAAAAGGACAGTCATAATAGGTCTATGACAAATGAATTAATTTATTTCTATAAGGTAGTTTTGTGTTTTTTTTTTTATGTTAACCTAATTACAGAATCTTTGACAAATCAATACAAAATAACTGAACATTTCTAAGCCAACAGCTAAAAAGGGGTAGCAAGAAACATCATGATAAGAAATTATTTCTACCAATACAAAAATAGTAGGACAAATATATAATATTCTGAACAAATATCTAATCAGTTCAAATTTTATACTAACTTAATTTAATATTACTTTCAGAATTGTTGAGGGCATTATTCGGTTTGTCCAGAATCCAGGTCATTGATCTACACGTGTTAATAGAAGGGAAGTTCGTTGATTAGGAATGCTACTTGTCCATTGAGAGTAATATGTAAAAATAAATAAATTTGGTGTTTTTACTGTCTTCTGATTGGTTAAAATTATTAGTTTTATTCTCAATGTTGTCAATTTTGATGGCGACACGCCCACTCTGACGTTGTGTATTCATACGCCAACATGTGTGTACGTTGTTATTGTTAATATAGATAATATAAAAAGTTCTTTGAATATTATTTTTGATAGAATTTTTTTTATAGTGAATGGCAATAACTTATTTTGATTTTATTGAACCATAAAACTAATTTTTGACTCTTCACATTTTACATAATTCGCTTCGCTGATTATTCAATGTGAAGAGTCAAAAAAAGTTTTATGGTTCAATAAATTCAAAATAGATAATAGCCATTCATTAAATGTGATTGAAATTAGGAATTTTCTCTTGTTCACATTGTTTTTGATATAAGTATTTAGTTCATCCATGTATCTGAGCTTTTGTGTCCTTGTTACAGACAGGTTAACATTAAAGTATTAAAAATACCTTTCTAATAAAAATGACACGGCTTATCTAACTTATTAATTCTGTGAATCGCCTTTGCTAATATCCTACTTTTATAATTCAGTTCTAGCCTCCCGTTTATTGATCAACATCAGAGTATTAAATCCGATTAAGATGTCCATGCCTTTATGATTCATCAATACAAAAAACTAGACTGAATTACTCCACGTCAACGAATAATATATTTGAAACAAGTTTACAATATATTTCAATTGTTTTAGGGAAACATAATAAAAAATAGAAATAAGTTTCAGGACTGTGAGTTATTTTCCTTGTTAAGTTAAGACAAGTGTTTTGCACTTTATATGTTTATCTAATTTTGCAAAAGAAACATAGAACGGGGAGTGTTTAACAATTGTTCCTACATCCGTCAAACGGTAGATTTCCCCCGCTCGCTACATTTGATTTTAACTAAAGATACTTATATCTATACTATAAATATTCATTCACATCATAGTTTGCTAGTCAAGTAAATATCTTTTAAATAAAATCAAAACTTTCTAGGAGCAGACAAATCAAACTGTAGAGACGTGTCTATGGTAAGCCAAAGTGGACAAAAAGAGCTATTTTTAATATTAGAAAATGATTTTCTTACCTAATATTAAGAAATCATTTTCTAATATTACAAAATCACTTTTTATTATTAAAAAGTACAGTATTTTTCAATGTTAAAAAAAGGATTTTTCAATATTAAGAAATAGCTCTTTTTTTCCAATTGAATCTGCAATGCGTGTCAGATTGTTTATCTGAGACACAACTCCGCCAATAATGCAGAAAATGGATGTTTTATTATTTGATTATTTTTTTAAAACAACTTGGACCATCTATTGACACAACGCGGACGTCAAAAGCGACGATACAGTCTTTTCGGCCTTCAACAACAAGAAAATTCCAAAGGCAAGGTCAAAATCTTGCAAACGACCAAAAACCTTTTAAATGCTAAAAGAGTGAACAAAACCAAATACATTTCATGCCGTTCATGCCGCTATCAACGCAAACAGCATAATCACAGACACTAATTAATATGTCACTTTTCGGTTGTTTAAAATTATAGTCGGGTCATTTGGTGTGAATACTGGAAACATCGAATATGTATTTTTTTCAAATACGATATTGTCACCCTATAGAACTAAACGTTGGCGGTTTCAAGACATTAATTCAAAAGGAAGTAAATTTAAAAGAACCAAATAAAATAGACTTTAGAACTAAACCTGTGAAACTGCTGTAGTTAACTCAATTGTTGTATGATTTTTGTATTATTCTCTTGCTGTACTGTACATTCTTTTCTATAAGTTGTATCAAATTCACCTTGTTAACAATAAATAACGAGTTTCTCTCAGATGCTCTAATCTACCAGGCGCTTTAAATTCAGGTTACTTATTAGAAATTCAAGATGCCATTTTTTAACTAAGCTTTCACATATATCGGAAGACATTTTTTTTGAAAAAATTAAGACAGATATAAAAAAAACCCATCCTGCTGAAATTTGATAGAAGTAAGAAATCTTATGAATATAAACATCATAGAGTTCATAACTTCAAAATATTGCTTGAATAAACTGCTGTTCTGACAACAGTTAAATCATAATAATAGACAGTAACCTTGACAAGTTAACGAATTCAGCATATTAGCCTCAAATTTGACGAGTGATTGTCACGTGGTCATTTGCTTCCGTATAATACTTCCTCTTATGTATTATAAATTAATAGGACTATCGAAATTAGTAGTCATTAACCAATTAAATGTCAAGTGTAAAATTCGTAAGTAAATAAAGATGGCTGAAATACAAATGCAGGATTATGATGAGATCAGAAGAGAGGATGATGACCATAGATACGATGTTTTAAAGATGGACGACAAAAAAGCCAAAATAGTGGAAGGTCCGTCGTGGAAAAAATGGATTAAAAGGAACTGTTTGGCACCAACCATATATATGTTGACAACTGGATTAATACTGACTGTTATATATTTTACTGTAATAGGTAAGACAGAAATAAATAGCATTTTCATTCTCGTGCATGTTCCTCTATGTTTTTGCAGAATAAACAAAAGCTTAAAGAATTAGTCAAAATACAATGATCTTCTAATATCTCCATATCTATTAAGAAAATGTTAACAGCAATCAAAAATATTTGAAAGAAAACTCGGTGGATGGATCTACACGAAGAGAGGAAAATGCATATTGGAGTGTCTGAGGACGCAATTAAAAAAATACATTTATTGTTTTACCGATACATTCCTTATGCATTATGTCCATGGGATATTTTAAATTAACTTAAACTTTAGATAGCTTCTATGGGTACGTATTTCCAAAAAGCCAGAGACAATATACAATCTGCTAATAAATACGTACTTTTGTATCGATGTGTTCACTACGATACGTACGAGTGTTGGTTAATTCATGATTACTCACAATCGATTTTTTTGTAATGTAACTTCAAGTTCTATTACAAAATCTCCCCAATTACTGTAATACTTATAAGTTAAAAAGGAAAAACGCAAAAAATAAAATAATATGATTCCCGCTAAAAGCTCTGCTCTAAAAGTAAAACAATGCACTTTTTCTTGGCATAGCATCGATTGCCCTTTTTTTTATTACTTAACTCAACCAAAAGAAGCTAAATGTAAAGCTCTTCGATTGAATGTATAGATAAATAAATTTCTTTAATTCATAATAAATAACAGAAATATTTCTTCTGTAAAAAAGTATTAGTTTTGAAACACATGATAATATTTGTGTTAGAATTATTCGATAAGGCTTTTAATTTTTTTTTTTATTTTATCTAAAATTAGTGATGTCGATAATATACACAAACTCAATACTAGGTACTTATGAAATTATACACAAATTCAAAAGAAAAAAAGAATGTGTCACCATTTAACCTTAATTTGCTTTTCCCAAACAAAATCACAAGATACCACTATCACACATTTCTAGAGCTGATAATAAAAAAGTAGATTATTCAGAAACTTACCGATTGCATAACACTTAACATATAAACGTTGCACCGGAAAGTAATTTGAAAACGGTATGGACATATGGAATATACAGTTTAGATTTTTATCATTATCAAAAGCTGTTCGATGACCCCGAAGCTGGTCAATTAAGTATTCATGAAAGTTGTTTTCATGTGCAATTATACAACATATCCTCATTTTGAAAAGTTCGACAGTTGTTTGATAATTTATTGACGTCTACAAACAATAATAGAAAAAAGAAACAATGATTCTCAATGATATTATAATTAATTTCAAGGTGATCGCCACAATATAGATTTCAACCAATACTAATAAATGATAATCTAGTTTACAATAGCTGTTAATACAACGATAAATGCATAGTTGCTATTTATTGAAACACATTTTCTCTGTTTTTAAAAGTGTTGTTTGTTTTGTTTGGCAGTAATTGAGAGAAAAAATGAGACGAAACTCCAGAAAACCAAAAACAGTATGGTCACAAATTTAGGTATATATGATTCAACATAATAAATCAATAAATATACTTTTTCTTGCTTTAATGTCTATTTTAAGAATTTCTGTGTGTTTTATATCACCATATACAGAGTTATCCAGAAATGCTGTTTTTTTTTTAAATCATGTTTAAAGATGTTCATCGTGTAAGTGATATCACAAAAGACAGCTAGTATTGTATTCAAAGATTAACGCATGTCCCTGCTGATCAACGTTTTCTTGTATGTTTTTTCATGAGAATCCTTCTCACACATAATTAACGTGTGAATTGAACATGTGTGGTTTCCTTACAGACATATTCATGACATGCTTCAAAATTTCAGGCAGTAGTTAACATCTCATGTATCTCAATCAACATTAATGTATCGAACAGTACAAAGAAAGGTAATAATGAAAATAATGCATAGCAGGACATGTTTACATTGTCTACAAACTCGGTGTCGCTGCTTAAGAGTTTATCAGTTTTTCTCAGTTTTTTGAAAATAATGCATAGCAGGACATGTTTACATTGTCTACAAACTCGGTGTCGCTGCTTAAGAGTTTATCAGTTTTTCTCAGTTTTTGTTTGATATCTTGATTAATGTATTTTCCTAATCAATTAACTAGATCTAATTAAACATCGTTATACTACAGTAGCTTAATTTATATATTAAATTTATGCATCTATATATTGCAATATAGTAGACTGTAAAGATGAATTTTCGGTTTCCTATCATGTTCTAGGAAAATTGCAAACCTACTCAAGCACATTTTCAACGCACTCAATGAATTTAGTTTACCGGTTTATGTTGATAGAATTATTGTTGTTGTTGCACCGGAGAAAATGTTCTATACAATGACAAATGTTTAAAGAAAATCATATGAATTATAAAAGCCATGTCGCTTCAATTTCGCTAAATAAATATTACATGTTTGATTTCCATTTATTACAGAACTTCTGTAAATGTCCCCATGCAAAAGACTTCGTATTTTTAGTACTTATTATGGCCCAACAAATTGTGTAATATAAAACTGTCCTTTCTGCACTTTCACAATTTTTAACTTTCCCAAATGGTATTGACATGTGCACTCCCTCGAGATATGTTTGAAATATTTTCTTCCAGGGACAATATACAACCATCAATCAACGTAACCTACATATGAAGTGTTTAGTTTTACATTGTATACTAGAACACATCCGCGATATCGCGGGTCCGTTCTGAATTAAAATATCTAATTATGTGTAAGTCTTATTTTAGCCTGGATTTTTAGGATTGGTATTGTCATTTCTATCCGGGAGCGGGAGTTTCTCGCTACATTGAAGACCCATTGGTGGCCTTCGGCTGTTGTCTGCTATATGGTCGTGTTGTTGTCGCTTTGACACATTCTCCATTTCCTTTTTCAATTATATCTGATAAAGTCATGCTGATAATAACATGCACAGTTTTGTCTGATTTCAAAATCTTTCTGTTTGAACACATTGACCTAGAACTTATCAATTATTGGCAATATTAATTATTCGGAAAACAAAAGAGCCTGGAATGGATTCATTTTTGATCAATAGCATTGAACTATATTGGTAATAAATAAAGTTGAGTTCTTTGATTGGCCGCTTTTACGTCATGTCGGTTAACAAATCGGAAACTGTACCTACTCCTTATTTTAAGTCTAGTTTTTTAGTATTCGTATTGTCATTTTATAAAGTCATGCTGATTGAAATACTGCAATAGGAATCAAAGTGACAAAGACTGAATTCAGTAGTGTCAACACAGTGATTACGACCAGTGTATATAGCAAATCCCAAATACACCGTTTGGTGGTGCGACTGATAGATACTGAACGTACAGATAAGGTAATAGGTAACATGTGACATATAATGACATGCCTAAAAGGAAATCGCATCGGATAGTTCCGGAACTTATTAATTTGTCTAACTACTTATTGTTTGAAACAGTAATCGATGTAAAAGTGTAAAACTTTCAGTATACCCTATGAAGTATATATACCCTTATACATGTTTTATAAGTTTGACTTGTAGCTTTCTTCGGTTATACGTTTATTAGGTGAACAAAAACGGAAGTTATATTAAGGAGTATAGATAGTGTCCTTGTAGAAAATCATGCACTAAATAACACACCAAAATAAGGTTATATATAAGGTTTGTTTATGTGTTACACATTTGTTTTTCGTTAATTTTTTTATATAAATAAGGCCGTTACTTTTCTCGTTTGAATTGTTTTACATTGTCTAATCGGGGCCTTTTATAGCTGACTATGCGGTATGGGCTTTGCTCATTGTTGAAGACCGTATGGTGACCTATATTTGTTAATGTCTGTTTCATTTTGGTCTCTTGTGGACAGTTATCTCATTGGCAATCATATCATATCTTCTTTTTTATATTATATGTTTATCCCGACACGATCTATATGTGCCTGTTCGAGTTGCAGTTTGCAGTCTGTCATAATATTTGTTTCGTATGTGCTTTTGTAAAATTTACGCTGATGGCTATCAAATTGAGAATGGAAATGGGGAATGTGTCAAGGAAACAACAACTTGACTATAGAGCAGACAACAGCCGATTTATAGTATTATCCAATAAATTGATCCTCATGGACAAAAACATCATATGAGTTTTGTTCATTGTTACCAGTTCTTGTTCAAATCCATTTCGTTGTTGGATGATTGTCTAAAAAAGTACGAGAAATAACGGTACACCATAACCAAAAAAAGTGCTGAAATTGACAACTTGTCACATTTAAAACCCAGTTATTTTAAGTACATTTGATTTATTTTATCATTAAATTCAAAAGATACTTTTAAGACTCGAGGATGAATTATGTGTAACGAAAATTCTTAGTTTTCTCTTGAAGCACGTTTTGCAAATATTTGTTATTTACTTATATATTTAATACAGGTGGAAAAGACACAAGTTTCATGGTTTCATGGTAGTTTTTTAACAAGGAGTTTCTGGTTTCCCGTCAATGCCGAAAATTTTGGTAGCATCAGAAAATACGACACATCTTTCAATGCGTTATTTCAACGAGAACAAAAACCAGACTTTCACTATGGACAAAAGTAATACAGAACATAATCTGAGTAAAAGTGTTTTACCGTCGGATGGGATACATGTGGCTGGAGTAGAACTTCACTCAGATGAAGGAATAAATGTTTACGGATTTTTCTACGGGAACCAAGTCTCTGGTGGATATTTGTCAATGCCTACGAGGTTTGCCTCTACCAAATACATTATATCAACACTACCTGTATGTTATGACTATAAAAATATGCTAGCACTTACACCAGTTTATCATAATACAGTTGTCAGTATAAATTTGAAATTGAAAAGTGGATCTGTAACATATGACAACAAGCAGTATAGTAACAACGATACGATTAGAATAATGGCAAACAAGTATGACACATTTCAGTTATCAACTACATCAGACTTATCAGGAACCATAGTAACATCATCAAAACCAGTAATTGTTGTTAGCGGTAATCAGTGTAATATTGCAGTACCAGACAATATTCGAGCGGGTAGTTGTAATCCATTTATAGAATCAGTATTACCTACTGATCAACTAGATGATATGTTTATAACTCCGTATATATCGACACGTTTGAACAACACTGTACGTATACAGGTAATAAACAGTACGAATTTAACCATTAAAACTGGTAACAAGACAATATCAAAAACCATTAACGCAAGAGATTTCTTCGATTTTTATTACAACACGATCTCTTTTATTTCATCATCTGATGACATACTTGTCACGTCATATCCGCATGGGTTAAGTAGAGGAAAAGGAGATCCTTTTATGATGACGATTCTGGGTGTAAATCAATATCTTTATGAATATGATTTCGTAGTACCATACGGGTTTGACAGCTTCATAAGCATAACGGTGCAGAGCGATGCTATTAATGGATTTTTGCTGGATGGAAATTCTTTCAATAATCGAAGTAGTGTTTTTAACATTTCTGAAGGGATGAATAATGTAAGCACTTTCAGTCTGCCTATATCGGCAGGGTATCATCACATAGAACATAAAAAGAAAGTTCGATTTGGTTTATGGGTTTACGGTAACAAAGATATTGACGGATACGGTTACCCTGCTGGAATGGCTTATAAAGCTTATACCCCAGTCCCACTAGGCCACGATCGCACTACGATCTGTGAAAAAAATGCAAATTTTGATGATCGTAGTGCGATCGTGTAGATCGCAGTAAGGTCGTATTACGGTCGTGGTGAGGTCTTCAAGATCGTGAAGAGCGTGGCCAACTTTGAACATGTTCAAAACAATCGTGGTGCGGTCGTGGCGAAATCAGGTCGTAGTAGAAGCGTAGTGAGAACGCACTAAGATCGTCGTAAGATCGCAAAGGTCGCTGTACAATCGTAGCGAGAGCGTAGCGAGAGCGTAGCGAAAGCGTAGCGAAAGCGTGATCCTATTCGGAGAGACTGCGCTACGATTGCACAGCGACGTTATCAAGACCTCACTACGACCATCACGTTCTCACTGCGACCCAACTACGCTTCCACTACGACTATACCACGCTGTTCACGACCATAGTACGATTCTAGCATGCCCTTACTGTCCTCATCACGCTCTTCTTACGACCTGACTACGTTCACACTACGACCATCATTCTCATTGTCATTTTCACATAAAATATATAAAAAAGCTCCCTAGATTTTTTTTGTTTGAATGTAATTATCCATTTGCTCTCACGGCTCAACAATGCTTCTCGTTTTTATATAGATCAGACCGTTGGTTTTCCCGTTTAAATGGTTTAACACTAGTAATATGTTGGGTCCTTTATAGCGTGCTGATTGATGTGAGCCAAGGCTCCGTGTTGAAGGCCGTACCTTGGCCTATAATGGTTTACTTTTATAAATTGTTACTTTGATGGAGAGTTGTCTCATTGGCACTCATACCACATCTTTCTATATATATTGATACATCTGTGTCATCTCTACTATCGTTCACTAAAATATCGTCATTGAGCTTTATGGACCAGCAATAGGTTGTAATTTAGGTTGGATTGGTCGGTCCGACATCTCTGCTTGATCAGGATTCGTTACTTTGCTCCCTCTGCCGCTACATCAACTCCTACCACCATGCCCACGTGTTCTGGTAAATTTTGGTGGCATGACTGTATTGTTTCCGAGAAATCTACGATTTAATCAGAAATAGAAGGAATTGAACTGTATTGATATGGAACACGATGTTGACATTATTGCTGAGAACGTAGTAAGATCGCGCTATGAACGTAGTATAATCGTGATAAGAACGTGTTATAATCGCAGTAAGATCGTGTTGCAATCGGATAACTCGTGGTATGGTCGTAGTGAGAACGTGAAGAGCGTAGAAAGATCTTGATAAGCGTAATGAAGTCGCAGAATAAGCGCGGTGAGAACGTGGTATAATCGTAGCGGGATCTTTGTAGAAGCGTAGAGAGGACGTAGTAGCATCGTGAACATGGTGAAAGCAACGAAAATTTACATTTTCATGCCGCTCATACCGCGACCTCACCACGATCTAAATTTATTTTAGATCGCGGTGAGCGTGGTGCGATCGCGGTCTAGTGGAACTGGGGCTTTACAATTAAGTAAACTTTATTAGTGGCATATACAAAATTGTGTTGTTGAGTTATAATTAAATATATAGAATGATTACATTTTTTCTCCACTTATAATTGTCACTAAATGATTTTTTTTGTTCATGATTTAATATCTTCTTTTTTCTCTGTAATCACATTTTTAGCACAGAACATTATGTTAAAAATACACAACGGACCTATTTTGCAAGATCATTAACACAAATATGGTATTCATTACTGCCCAATTATATAAATCAAAATCATTTTTTTTTCCATTATTGTATCTGTCAAAATACGTATTACTATATATTTTTTAAGCATTTAGTAATAAATAAGAATCATATAACAAAAAAACGTTATGTCATCT
The DNA here is from genome assembly GCA_037788925.1 of Mytilus galloprovincialis. Taxonomy (NCBI): domain Eukaryota; kingdom Metazoa; phylum Mollusca; class Bivalvia; order Mytilida; family Mytilidae; genus Mytilus; species Mytilus galloprovincialis. Next base: position 8,056,914 of record CM075340.1, on the reverse strand, counting down.
CCAATATCCAATAACTTTCCATCTCAAAAGATTTTTTGGTATTTTTTATAGCTCAGACCATCGCCAAGCTCCCAGCAAGTGAACATAGTAAAGAAAAACCACACACTTTTGCCTTACTTCATGCATAAACGTACATGACGCAAAAAACAACCATTAAACTACCCAACAATCTGCAATAATGACACAAAAAGTGTTTGTGTTATGTCCATGGTATTCAGTTGATAAAATTTTAACCGAAAAGCATTTATAAATAAAAAATCAGAAGAATTAAACTCTTCTGATTTTTCATTTATATATTTATATATATATTCAACTAAATTCAATTTAGTTGAATCCATCGAGAAACATTTGAGGTATTTTGTTAGGTAAAAGCACATGTTCTAGGATTTGCAAACTAACCTAGCTTTTTCCTCGTTGGAGTTAATTCTCATGATTAAAGAAAAGAGGGACGAAAGATACTAGAGGGACAGTCAAACTCATAAATCGAAAATAAACTGACAACGCCATGTCAAAAAATGAAAAGGACAAACAGACAAACAATAGCACACACCACACAACACAGAAACCGAAAGAATAAACAACACGAACCCCAGCATAAACCAGGGGTGAACTCAGGTGCTCCGGAAGGGTAAGCATATCCTGCTCCAAATGTGGCACCCGTCGTGTTGCTTATGAGATAACAAATCCGGTAAATAGTCTATTTCGGTAGGTCACATTTATGAAAGGGAAGGGGATTGTAATTACGACGCAAGGAACATATCCGATATCATTTGTGAATATAAAAAGAAGATGTGGTATGATAGCCAATGAGACAACTGTCAACAAGAGACCAAAATGACACATACATTAACAACTATAGGTCACCGTACGGCCTTCAACAATGAGCAAAGCCCATACCGCATAGTCAGCTATAAAAGACCCCGATATGACAATGTAAAACAATTCAAACGAGAAAACTAACGTCCTTATTTATATAAAAAATGAACGAAAAACCAAATATGTAACACATAAACAAACGGCAACCACTGAATTACAGGCTCCTGACTTGGGACAGGCACATACATGAATAATGTGGCGGGGTTAAACATGTTAGCGGGATCCCAACCCTCCCCTAACCTGGGACAGTGGTATAACAGTACAACATAAGAACGAACAATAAAAACCAGTTGAAAAAGGCTTAACTCATCAGATGGACAAAAATACAAGTAGACGTGGCCGGGTACTTATACATCCCGACAACAAAAAGACAGTAGGAACAGATCTGAGAGTACTCGAAGTTTTCCGACAGCTAGTTCAAAGCCACTAACAAGTAATAAAAAAATCATGCATCTAAGACTAAATTATCAATCCGTACACATCCCTTTCCAATAGATTTAGTGTAAAGACGTCATAAACAGTCAGAGAAAAACATGTATTCCATAACGGTCAACCAACTCGTGATGTCGTCCGTAAAATTTACGAAGAGATGATTTCAACTTCACCAAAAAGATTATGGGTTCCTTGGATAAATATTTATGGAATTTGAAATCCTTTGAGCAATATTGTTGTGCTACTGTCTCAATTTCACGGATTTTGCTATACTTTTTGGACCTTTTGGATTATAGCTCTTCATCTTTTGAATACGATTTGGATTTCAAATATTTTGGCCACGAGCATCACTGAAGAGACATGTATTGTCGAAATGCGCATCTGGTGCAAAAAAAATAGTACCGTTAATTTAATTAACTTGGCCGCATACCCCATATATGCTCCAAACTACAATGGTAGGACTCCCAGCCTCTTCGGTAGGAGTCTGTGTTCAAAATACGTACATATCGGGTTCGTAATAAATCGTGGAGTCCGTTATTTATAACCCAATATTTTACAAATATTATGTTACAAAAATGAGCTTGACAAAACAATCGAGACGTCTTTTGGCTATGTGTTGATAAAAATAAACACAATAATTGAAATTATTATTTTTTATAGCCCGTCGTTTGTTTTATATTTCAAAACTGTGTATGACCATAGCTTTGTGGGAATAAAAGCGATTGAAACGGTTTATGAGTGGGTTTTCCTGGCTGTTTATTCTTCTGATATAGTTTTTTTTCTCGCATTCAATTTAACATTAATTGAAATATTAGTATTGTAGAGACAGAATGATTTTCCGAGAAAAAATGTGTTTTTCATTTGTCGAGGACCCCCGATTACAAGTGAGAGTAAGACACCCATATGATCAGAACTTTGACCTAGTGTCATTAACCGCAAGCGATAACCAATACTGTATGGTTCTCTGTTTTTGTGTTTATGTTCGATATGTTTCCAAACTAAGTTGTGTTCCTCAATATTTTGTGAGTGTTACATGTCTTTCAATGTATGTGTTTTTAATCTACTGATATGATTTATACAGCAAAAACACTTTTTTTTTTATGTTATTCACAATTGGGAGTAAAACAATTTTTCAATCATGGTAATGGTAGACTATTTATTAGCTTCAGGATATTAGGGCTTGTAATATATAATAAAAACATAACCTGTTTATTGTTGAGAAATACTCTGGACGAATTAGAGCTTGGCATATTAAAAATACATAACCTATCCATTGTTATAGACAGTTCCGGACGATTTAAAGATTATCATATTGTAAAGACACAAACTATATATCTGTTGTAAAAAACGGTTTTACACGATTATGAGTTTGACATATTGTAAAGACAAATCTGTCTATTCTTGAAGACTGTTTAACACGATTATGAGTTTGACATATTGTAAAGACACATCTACCTATTCTTGAAGACTGTTTAACACGATTATGAGTTTGCCATATTGTAAAGACAAATCTGTCTATTCTTGTAGACTGTTTAACACGATTATGAGTTTGACATATTGTAAAGACAAATCTGCCTATTCTTATAGACTGTTTAACACGATTATGAGTTTGACATATTGTAAAGACAAATCTGCCTATTCTTGAAGACTGTTTAACACGATTATGAGTTTGACATATTGTAAAGACAAATCTGTCTATTCTTGAAGACTGTTTAAAACGATTATAAGGTTCACATATATTGGAAAGACAAATCTGCCTATTCTTGAAGACTGTTTAACACGATTATAAGGTTCACATATATTGGAAAGACAAATCTGTCTATTCTTGTTGACTGTTTAACACGATTATAAGGTTGACATATTGTAAAGAAAAATCTACCTATTCTTGTAGACTGTTTAACACGATTATCAGGTTGACATATTGTAAAGACAAATCTACCTTTTCTTGTAGACTGTTTAACACGATTATGAGGTTGACATATTGTAAAGACAAATCTGCCTATTCTTGAAGACTGTTTAACACGATTATAAGGTTGACATATTGTAAAGACAAATCGACCTTTTCTTGTAGACTGTTTAACATGATTATGAGTTTGACATATTGTAAAGACAAATCTGTCTATTCTTGAAGACTGTTTAACACGATTATGAGTTTGACATATTGTAAAGACAAATCTGTCTATTCTTGAAGACTGTTTAACACGATTATAAGGTTGACATATTGTAAAGACAAATCTGTCTATTCTTGAAGACTGTTTAACACGATTATAAGGTTGAAATATTGTAAAGACAAATCTGCCTATTCTTGTAGACTGTTTAACACGATTATGAGTTTGACATATTGTAAAGACAAATCTGCCTATTCTTGAAGACTGTTTAACAAGATTATGAGGTTGACATATTGTAAAGACAAATCTGTCTATTCTTGAAGACTGTTTAACACGATTATGAGTTTGACATATTGTAAAGACAAATCTGCCTATTCTTGAAGACTGTTTAACACGATTATGAGTTTGACATATTGTAAAGACAAATCTGCCTATTCTTGAAGACTGTTTAACACGATTATGAGTTTGACATATTGTAAAGACAAATCTGCCTATTCTTGAAGACTGTTTTACACGAATATGAGTTTGACATATTGTAAAGACAAATCTGTCTATTCTTGAAGACTGTTTAACACGATTATCAGTTTGACATATTGTAAAGACAAATCTGCCTATTCTTGAAGACTGTTTAACACGATTATGAGGTTGACATATTGTAAAGACAAATCTGCCTACTCTTTAAGACTGTTTAACAAGATTATGAGGTTGACATATTGTAAAGACAAATCTGCCTATTCTTTAAGACTGTTTAACAAGATTATGAGGTTGACATATTGTAAAGACAAATCTGTCTATTCTTGAATATTGTTTAACACGATTATGAGTTTGACATATTGTAAAGACAAATCTGTCTATTCTTGAAGACTGTTTAACACGATTATGAGTTTGACATATTGTAAAAACAAATCTGCCTATTCTTGAAGACTGTTTAACACGATTATGAGGTTGACATATTGTAAAGACAAATCTGTCTTTTCTTGTAGACTGCTTAACACGATTATGAGGTTGACATATTGTAAAGACAAATCTGTCTATTCTTGAAGACTGTTTAACACGATTATAAGGTTGACATATTGTAAAGACAAATCTGCCTATTCTTGAAGACTGTTTAACACGATTATGAGTTTGACATATTGTAAAGACAAATCTGTCTATTCTTGAAGACTGTTTAGCACGATTATGAGGTTGACATATTGTAAAGACAAATCTGCCTATTCTTGAAGACTGTTTAACACGATTATGAGTTTGACATATTGTAAAGACAAATCTGTCTATTCTTGAAGACTGTTTAACACGATTATAAGGTTGACATATTGTAAAGACAAATCTGTCTATTCTTGAAGACTGTTTAACACGATTATAAGGTTGAAATATTGTAAAGACAAATCTGCCTATTCTTGTAGACTGTTTAACACGATTATGAGTTTGACATATTGTAAAGACAAATCTGTCTATTCTTGAAGACTGTTTAACAAGATTATGAGGTTGACATATTGTAAAGACAAATCTGTCTATTCTTGAAGACTGTTTAACACGATTATGAGTTTGACATATTGTAAAGACAAATCTGCCTATTCTTGAAGACTGTTTAACACGATTATGAGTTTGACATATTGTAAAGACAAATCTGTCTATTATTGAAGACTGTTTAACACGAATATGAGTTTGACATATTGTAAAGACAAATCTGTCTATTCTTGAAGACTGTTTAACACGATTATCAGTTTGACATATTGTAAAGACAAATCTGCCTATTCTTGAAGACTGTTTAACACGATTATGAGGTTGACATATTGTAAAGACAAATCTGCCTACTCTTTAAGACTGTTTAACAAGATTATGAGGTTGACATATTGTAAAGACAAATCTGCCTATTCTTTAAGACTGTTTAACAAGATTATGAGGTTGACATATTGTAAAGACAAATCTGTCTATTCTTGAATATAGTTTAACACGATTATGAGTTTGACATATTGTAAAGACAAATCTGTCTATTCTTGAAGACTGTTTAACACGATTATGAGTTTGACATATTGTAAAAACAAATCTGCCTATTCTTGAAGACTGTTTAACACGATTATGAGGTTGACATATTGTAAAGACAAATCTGTCTTTTCTTGTAGACTGCTTAACACGATTATGAGGTTGACATATTGTAAAGACAAATCTGTCTATTCTTGAAGACTGTTTAACACGATTATGAGTTTGACATATTGTAAAGACAAATCTGTCTATTCTTGAAGACTGTTTAACACGATTATGAGTTTGACATATTGTAAAGACAAATCTGTCTATTCTTGAAGACTGTTTAACACGATTATGAGTTTGACATATTGTAAAAACAAATCTGCCTATTCTTGAAGACTGTTTAACACGATTATGAGGTTGACATATTGTAAAGACAAATCTGTCTTTTCTTGTAGACTGCTTAACACGATTATGAGGTTGACATATTGTAAAGACAAATCTGTCTATTCTTGAAGACTGTTTAACACGATTATAAGGTTGACATATTGTAAAGACAAATCTGCCTATTATTGTAGACTGTTTAACACGATTATCAGGTTGACATATTGTAAAGACAAATCTACCTATTCTTGAAGACTGTTTAACACGATTATAAGGTTGACATATTGTAAAGACAAATCTGCCTATTCTTGAAGACTGTTTAACACGATTATGAGTTTGACATATTGTAAAGACAAATCTACCTATTCTTGTAGACTGTTTAACATGATTATGAGGTTGACATATTGTAAAGACAAATCTGTCTATTCTTGAAGACTGTTTAACACGATTATGAGTTTGACATATTGTAAAGACAAATCTACCTATTCTTGAAGACTGTTTAACACGATTATGAGGTTGACATATTGTAAAGACAAATCTGTCTATTCTTGAAGACTGTTTAACACGATTATAAGGTTGACATATTGTAAAGACAAATCTGTCTATTCTTGAATATTGTTTAACACGATTATGAGGTTGACATATTGTAAAGACAAATCTGTCTATTCTTGTAGACTGTTTAACACGATTATCAGGTTGACATATTGTAAAGACAAATCTGTCTATTCTTGTAGACTGTTTAACAAGATTATGAGGTTGACATATTGTAAAGACAAATCTGCCTATTCTTGAAGACTGTTTAACACGATTATGAGTTTGACATATTGTAAAGACAAATCTGTCTATTCTTGAATATTGTTTAACACGATTATGAGTTTGACATATTGTAAAGACAAATCTGCCTATTCTTGAAGACTGTTTAACACGATTATGAGTTTGACATATTGTAAAGACAAATCTACCTATTCTTGTAGACTGTTTAACATGATTATGAGTTTGACATATTGTAAAGACAAATCTGTCTATTCTTGAATATTGTTTAACAGATTATGAGGTTGACATATTGTAAAGACAAATCTGTCTATTCTTGTAGACTGTTTAACACGATTATCAGGTTGACATATTGTAAAGACAATTCTGCCTATTCTTGTAGACTGTTTAACAAGATTATGAGGTTGACATATTGTAAAGACAAATCTGCCTATTCTTGAAGACTGTTTAACACGATTATGAGTTTGACATATTGTAAAGACAAATCTGTCTATTCTTGAATATTGTTTAACACGATTATGAGTTTGACATATTGTAAAGACAAATCTGCCTATTCTTGTAGACTGTTTAACACGATTATGAGTTTGACATATTGTGAAGACAAATCTGTCTATTCTTGAAGACTGTTTTACACGATTATGAGTTTGACATATTGTAAAGACAAATCTGTCTATTCTTGAAGACTGTTTAACACGATTATAAGGTTGACATATTGTAAAGACAAATCTGTCTATTCTTGAAGACTGTTTAACACGATTATGAGTTTGACATATTGTAAAGACAAATCTGTCTATTCTTGAAGACTGTTTAACACGATTATGAGTTTGACATATTGTAAAGAAAAATCTACCTATTCTTGTACACTGTTTAAAACGATTATCAGGTTGACATATTGTAAAGACAAATCTACCTATTCTTATAGACTGCTTAACACGATAATGAGGTTGACATATTGTAAAGACAAATCTGTCTATTCCTGTAGACTGTTTAAGACGATTATGAGGTTGACATATTGTAAAGACACATCTGCCTATTCTTGTTGACTGTTTAACACGATTATCAGGTTGACATATTGTAAAGACAAATCTACCTATTCTTATAGACTGCTTAACACGATAATGAGGTTGACATATTGTAAAGACAAATCTGTCTATTCCTGTAGACTGTTTAACACGATAATGAGGTTGACATATTGTAAAGAAAAATCTGCCTATTCTTGTAGACTGTTTAACACGATAATGAGGTTGACATATTGTAAAGACACATCTGCCTATTCTTGTTGACTGTTTAACACGATTATGAGGTTGACATATTGTAAAGACACATCTGCCTATTCTTGAAGACTGTTTATCACGATTATGAGGTTGACATATTGTAAAGACACATCTGCCTATTCTTGTTGACTGTTTAACACGATTATGAGGTTGACATATTGTAAAGACACATCTGCCTATTCTTGAAGACTGTTTATCACGATTATGAGGTTGACATATTGTAAAGACAAATCTGCCTATTCTTGTAGACTGTTTAACACGATTATGAGGTTGACATATTGTAAAGACAAATCTACCTATTCTTGAAGACTGTTTAACACGATAATGAGGTTGACATATTGTAAAGACAAATCTACCTATTCTTGAAGACTGTTTAACACGATAATGAGGTTGACATATTGTAAAGACAAATCTGTCTATTCTTGAAGACTGTTTAACACGATTATGAGGTTGACATATTGTAAAGACACATCTGCCTATTCTTGTTGACTGTTTAACACGATTATGAGGTTGACATATTGTAAAGACAAATCTGTCTATTCTTGAAGACTGTTTAACACGATTATGAGGTTGACATATTGTAAAGACACATCTGCCTATTCTTGTTGACTGTTTAACACGATTATGAGGTTGACATATTGTAAAGACAAATCTGTCTATTCTTGAAGACTGTTTAACACGATTATAAGGTTGACATATTGTAAAGACAAATCTGTCTATTCCTGTAGACTGTTTAACACGATTATGAGGTTGACATACTGTAAAGAAAAATCTACCTATTCTTGTAGACTGTTTAACACGATAATGAGGTTGACATATTGTAAAGACAAATCTGTCTATTCTTGAAGACTGTTTTACACGATTATGAGTTTGACATATTGTAAAGACAAATCTACCTATTCTTGTAGACTGTTTAAAACGATTATGAGGTTGACATATTGTAAAGACAAATCTACCTATTCTTGTTGACTGTTTAACACGATTATGAGTTTGACATATTGTAAAGACAAATCTACCTATTCTTGTAGACTGTTTAACACGATTATAAGGTTGACATATTGTAAAGACAAATCTACCTATTCTTGTTGACTGTTTAACACGATTATGAGGTTGACATATTGTAAAGACACATCTACCTATTCTTGTAGACTGTTTAACACGATTATGAGGTTGACATATTGTAAAGACACATCTGCCTATTTTTGAAGACTGTTTATCACGATTATGAGGTTGACATATTGTAAAAACAAATCTGCCTATTCTTGAAGACTGTTTAAGACGATTATGAGGTTGACATATTGTAAAGACACATCTGCCTATTCTTGTTGACTGTTTAACACGATTATGAGGTTGACATATTGTAAAAACAAATCTGCCTATTCTTGAAGACTGTTTAAGACGATTATGAGGTTGACATATTGTAAAGACACATCTGCCTATTCTTGTTGACTGTTTAACACGATTATGAGGTTGACATATTGTAAAGACAAATCTGTCTATTCTTGAAGACTGTTTAACACGATTATAAGGTTGACATATTGTAAAGACAAATCTGCCTATTCTTGAAGACTGTTTAACACGATTATGAGGTTGACATATTGTAAAGACAAATCTGCCTATTCTTGTAGACTGTTGAACACGATTATGAGGTTGACATATTGTAAAGACAAATCTACCTATTCTTGAAGACTGTTTAACACGATTATGAGGTTGACATATTGTAAAGACAAATCTGTCTATTCTTGAAGACTGTTTAACACGATTATGAGGTTGACATATTGTAAAGACACATCTGCCTATTCTTGAAGACTGTTTATCACGATTATGAGGTTGACATATTGTAAAGACAAATCTGCCTATTCTTGTAGACTGTTTAACACGATTATGAGGTTGACATATTGTAAAGACAAATCTACCTATTCTTGAAGACTGTTTAACACGATAATGAGGTTGACATATTGTAAAGACAAATCTACCTATTCTTGAAGACTGTTTAACACGATAATGAGGTTGACATATTGTAAAGACAAATCTGTCTATTCTTGAAGACTGTTTAACACGATTATGAGGTTGACATATTGTAAAGACACATCTGCCTATTCTTGTTGACTGTTTAACACGATTATGAGGTTGACATATTGTAAAGACAAATCTGTCTATTCTTGAAGACTGTTTAACACGATTATGAGGTTGACATATTGTAAAGACACATCTGCCTATTCTTGTTGACTGTTTAACACGATTATGAGGTTGACATATTGTAAAGACAAATCTGTCTATTCTTGAAGACTGTTTAACACGATTATAAGGTTGACATATTGTAAAGACAAATCTGTCTATTCCTGTAGACTGTTTAACACGATTATGAGGTTGACATACTGTAAAGAAAAATCTACCTATTCTTGTAGACTGTTTAACACGATAATGAGGTTGACATATTGTAAAGACAAATCTGTCTATTCTTGAAGACTGTTTTACACGATTATGAGTTTGACATATTGTAAAGACAAATCTACCTATTCTTGTAGACTGTTTAAAACGATTATGAGGTTGACATATTGTAAAGACAAATCTACCTATTCTTGTTGACTGTTTAACACGATTATGAGTTTGACATATTGTAAAGACAAATCTACCTATTCTTGTAGACTGTTTAACACGATTATAAGGTTGACATATTGTAAAGACAAATCTACCTATTCTTGTTGACTGTTTAACACGATTATGAGGTTGACATATTGTAAAGACACATCTACCTATTCTTGTAGACTGTTTAACACGATTATGAGGTTGACATATTGTAAAGACACATCTGCCTATTTTTGAAGACTGTTTATCACGATTATGAGGTTGACATATTGTAAAAACAAATCTGCCTATTCTTGAAGACTGTTTAAGACGATTATGAGGTTGACATATTGTAAAGACACATCTGCCTATTCTTGTTGACTGTTTAACACGATTATGAGGTTGACATATTGTAAAAACAAATCTGCCTATTCTTGAAGACTGTTTAAGACGATTATGAGGTTGACATATTGTAAAGACACATCTGCCTATTCTTGTTGACTGTTTAACACGATTATGAGGTTGACATATTGTAAAGACAAATCTGCCTATTCTTGTAGACTGTTGAACACGATTATCAGGTTGACATATTGTAACGACAAATCTGTCTATTCCTGTAGACTGTTTAACACGATTATGAGGTTGACATATTGTAAAGAAAAATCTACCTATTCTTGAAGACTGTTTAACACGATAATGAGGTTGACATATTGTAAAGACAAATCTACCTATTCTTGAAGACTGTTTAACACGATTATGAGGTTGACATATTGTAAAGACAAATCTGTCTATTCTTGTAGACTGTTGAACACGATTATCAGGTTGACATATTGTAAAGACAAATCTACCTATTCTTATAGACTGCTTAACACGATAATGAGGTTGACATATTGTAAAGACAAATCTGCCTATTCTTGAAGACTGTTAAACACGATTATGAGGTTGACATATTGTAAAGACAAATCTGCCTATTCTTATAGACTGCTTAACACGATAATGAGGTTGACATATTGTAAAGACAAATCTACCTATTCTTGAAGACTGTTTAACACGATTATGAGGTTGACATATTGTAAAGACAAATCTGTCTATTCCTGTAGACTGTTTAACACGATTATGAGGTTGACATATTGTAAAGAAAAATCTACCTATTCTTGTAGACTGTTTAACACGATTATAAGGTTGACATATTGTAAAGACAAATCTACCTATTCTTGAAGACTGTTTAACACGATTATAAGGTTGACATATTGTAAAGACAAATCTGTCTATTCTTGAAGACTGTTTAACACGATTATAAGGTTGACATATTGTAAAGACAAATCTGCCTATTCTTGTAGACTGTTTAACACGATTATGAGTTTGACATATTGTAAAGACAAATCTGTCTATTCTTGAAGACTGTTTAACACGATTATGAGGTTGACATATTGTAAAGACAAATCTACCTATTATTGTAGACTGTTTAAGACGATTATGAGGTTGACATATTGTAAAGAAAAATCTACCTATTCTTGTAGACTGTCATGTCCAGTCTGTGTTATTTAGAGGAGTTGCAATATACAGAAGTGCCAAGTCGAGACATCTGTCAAAAGTCAAACCTACACAGAACGATAAAACATATTTAAACAAGGCAACATATGATGTGTGGGTCATTATGGACAAGAAAATGGAGAGGTTAAAACTGCCAACTGTGCATGCATTGATGGATAACTATATACAATTATGAGAAACATATATTAAATTGTTAAGCATTTGTTTCCGAACTTGATCTTTTGAAAACAGATGACAACTTCATATTGATAATTGTTGATCTCTCCCTAGTTAATGATTGACTATAGCATGTTAAGTTTTAAACATAAAACAAAGACAAATTTTAATGTACTCGCATAACTCAGTTACTATGAGTCTATGTACATGTACCTGCAGACAAACCTATGCACCTGGGATATTTTATGACATGGCCACTGACTACATGTACTTTCTATTTCAAGCAATACACATTCCATAAGGGGAAATATCATAATTAACGAAGATCTAACAGGATACTGGCTCGGCCTCGCCCAGTATAAAAAGGTCCGAAACCGACGTCACCATGGACACGGTGTCGTCTGATACGGCAGGTGTCCCTACATCACCAGACATGAAAAATATCCCAAACATGACTCATTCAGATCATCATACTAGTGACAATAGCAATATTACACATACACAGCCATGTTCAGTTCTCTGAACAACACTGGTCCGAGACCACAATTGTCGTCCCTTGATTTTTGTTATTCACGAATATAGTGTTGACAGTGGGTTACTTGCCATTAAGTTGTATACCCCTTCCAAATTTATTTCTCCATGTTTAATGTCACAAATTGCAAGAAGGGGGGTGAAATTACACTGTAAAAAAATTTGGGTCCTGAATTTTTAAGGAAAGTAGTGATTTGGTCCATTTGAAAAAAATAAAAAAATAGCACTTCAGAAGCTGTCAAAAGATTTCAAGACGCCCTAAACATAAAATTGTCCATATTTTGAGTTAGAGCCGATGAAGTTTTCTATAATTTTGATATAATTTGTCCCAAAAGTAGTACAACACACTGTAAGAATTTCATTGAGAAAGCGCAGGTTGGATTTTTTAAATTTTCATTTATGTTCTAAAAGAAATGCACTACGAAATAATTGTGATCTCGGACCCACTGTTTCATTTCTAAATGTGGAACAAATGGCTGCAAAACTTGTGAAATTTTAATAACAGATGCTCAATTCACTAGGAATTTAACTAAAAAGTCTTAATTTACTAGAAGTTACGATGATCTGAATGGTAAATCTATAAATGTCGTCTACGGATTAGAGTGTAACCTTTGAGGATTGGTTTACGTCGGTGAAACGAAAGGAAGGCTAAACAAACGTATGTGCGGCCATAGATCATATATCAACCTTAATGCAAACGACATCCTGTACCAGCATTTCAATCAGCCTGATCATTCCATCGTTTCTATGACAGTTCGTATTATCGAAAAAATATACCACAAGACTAACAACCCTGCAACGCCTTTCCGTAGACATAAAAGAGGACTACTGGATTCGACAATTGGGAACTGCGACACCATATGGTTGCAATGACAGAATTGATGGTATGTATTTTATCTAGTCCTTCCTGTAGCTCGGTGAATTTGATTAATATTTTCAATTCTACTCCTAGACGTAGACACAGTCACGGTCATCGTCATTATACATCACCTACTTTGCATGATGTCTCTATCAATAATTTACTGCCATTGATACAAAAGCCGTTAGGTATTCATCACATTCGCACGAAACTTTATTTATTACCACTTTCAACACTTCATTCTCTGTTCAATTTATGTTTGGAAACCACTGTTACAAACCCTTATTCAAACAAATACAAACTAAGAGCTATCATTTCGGATATTGCAAGTCACTTTTCAAACCAGTTCACATTGGAAAAGATGTAAAAGAGAAAATATATTTTCTTAAACTCACCTCTGCCAACAAAGGTCTCGATGGCGTCAACTTAGACAATATCCTTCATCATAAATTAGTTCAGTCGAAAGTACCTCCTTATTTTAAAGATCAGTCTGTACCAATTCTTATACCTATACCAAACCAATCGTCATTAAAATTTTCAATTACCAACACGTTTTGCAGGATCTCAACATTGACGACTTGATTGCACCTGTGCTAGTTCCCAATTCACATATAATCCGATTGGCCATGTTATTACCGGAGACCTCAACATTGTCAATAACACTTCCCTGCGAAATTTGTTATCTAAAGGTTCGAAATATCGTGAGCCTAAATCCATCAATTGGAAATACAACTTCAAAATACTGATGGATTTAGTCGAGGATTATGCCAAGCAATGGGCTAAACGCTAGGAAGAAGACGTAGATACTCTTTCCGAATGGATTAAGGCTGTGAGGTTGTTGATACTAATCCGAATAAAGAAACTAAATGGGACTATCAATACCCACTCTACGTCAATTTTTAAAGACCCAATGTTGCAAAAAACTTGGCCTACCTCACTGACAAATATGTTGTTGTATCCGCAGATAAAGTCCCAAACAACATCGTTTTTGTGAGTAAATATCATTGCAAAAACTGCTTGATAAATAGATTAGGTATTGACAATTCACTTGGAAACTCAACATATACCCTCACGACATTTACCAAAGAGAAAATCCTGGATAACCATAGGTCTATTCTATGTTCCTTTGGAATTTCAACCAAAGATGAAGAACTGGATCCATAACTGTATTGGATACCTAAACTACATAAGTGTCCTTAAAAACAACGGTATATTGCTTGGTCTTCCAAGTGCTCCACGGAACCTCTTTCTAAATTATTAACATCTATTTTATCAGCAATCAAAGCCGGGCTCCAAAGTAATTGTAAAACTGCCTATTCTGGAGGTGGCGTGAATCAGACGTGGATACTAAAAAACTGCTAGAGTACATACAATCTAAGACTCTCTCATCTTACAATAGTATTAAAACATTTGACTTTTCTATACTTTACACAAGTATTCCCTAATCCACATAAGTGTCCTTAAAAACAACGGTATATTGCTGGATCTTCCAAGTGCTCCTTGGAACCTCTTTCTTAACTTTTAACATCTATTTTATCAGCAATCAAAGCCGAGCTCCAAAGTTATTGTGAAACTGCCTATTCTAAAGGTGGCGTGAATCAGATGTGGATACTAAAAAATTCCAAAGATCTTTTAGAGAACATACAATCTAAGACTCTCTCATCTTGGCATAGTATTAAAACATTTGACTTTTCTACACTATACACAAGTATTCCTCATTCTTAACTAAAATACAAATTGAAAGAGTTGGTATTACTTTGTTTCATTAAAAAGAATGGCGAACGTAGATACAAGTATCTTGCCATGGAATGGATAACTCCTATTTTGTAAAGAATTACTCCGATGCAAACAAAAAATTCTCTAAAACTGACACTATCAAGATGCTTGATATCTTGATTGACAACATATTTGTTACGTTTGGAGGACGTGTTTTTCAACAAACTGTCGGAATTCCAATGGGAACCAATTCTGCCCCTCTTCTTGTCGACTTTTTTCTTTATTATTTTGAGGCTGACTTCATACAGGAACTTTTTAGGAAGAAAGATAAGGAGTTAGCAATATCCTTTAACTTTACGTTCCGTTATATAAATGATGTTCTCTCACTAAATAATATAAATTTGGAGACTATATTGAACGAATCTATCCCATCGAACTGGAGATAAAGGATACGACAGACACAGTTAAGTCTGCCTCATATCTTGACTTACATCTAGAAATTGAAAATGAGGGTCGGTTGAAAACAAAACTTTATGACAAAAGATATGATCTCAGCTTCCCAATTTTGAACTTTCCATTTCTATGTAGCAACATTCCAGCAGCACCTGCATACGGAGTGTATATCCCAATTGATACGATATTCCCGGACTTGTATTTCCTATTATGATTTCCTTGATAAAAAATTGCAGCTCACAAGGAAGCTATTAAACCAAAAGTTTCAAATGGTGAAGTTGAAATCATCCCTTCGTAAATTTTACGGACGCTATCACGAGTTAGTTAACCGTTACGGGATAACCGTTTCACAGATGTTATCGGATATGTTACTTATGTCGAAACTACAATACCCTTACCTTTTCATGAATGTGACCTAAAGAATTGGAGTATTTACCAGATTTGTAATAACATAAGCAACACGACCGGTGCCACATGTGGGGCAGGATATGCTTACCCTCCGGAGCACCTGAGATCACCCCTAGTTTTTGTCGGGTTTCGTGTTGCTTAGTCTGTAGTTTTTCAATGTTGTGTCTTCTGTGCTATTATTTGTCTGTTTGTCTTTTTATTTTTAGCTATGACGTTGTCAGTTTATTGTCAATCTATGAGTTTGACTATCCCTCTGGTATCTTTCTTCCGTCTTTTATAAATTCTTTCCAACTTTTCATTTGTGCACATTTTGTGGGAGCAAAAAAGGAAAGGAATGGCAACTGCTATGAAATTACACCGACAATATTTGGAAATCTCTTAGCTCTCTAGGCTTAACTTTAACTCTTAAATATTGAAAAGTAGCCTTATTACTAGTGGTGTAAGCTGGACTTTCCTAGTGCTAGACTACATGTATTGATTAAAGAAAAAGAAATCACAAAACAAAAAAAACAAAAAACAAAAAACAAAAAATTAAGACTGAACATGACCTTTAAGAAAGTTCAATACTTATACATTTATACAATGTTTACATTGCAAGAAAATAAAAAGAAGACACAAAAATGTAAACAAATATGACAGCCATACATGTTGAACAATGTACATACATGTATATTAATAATACTTATATTACAATGTACATGTATTATCTGATCAAATTCCTGGAAGGATCATTCTGTCAGAATCTTCTCTTTTACTTTAATTATAAAAGTTTGGACAATATATGTAACTGATTAACTTTGAAAATAAGAAATTCTACCAGAACTGCAGAATTTAATAATATTTACAAAAATATGCATGCATCCGTCATAAGATATAAAGATTTAATTGAGAATCGGTTAACTTAAAAAAAAAAAATCAAATTGAATTTAAAGAATATGAATTTAATAGTTTGTCTCATTTGTCAATATCTGATTGCTTATTTTTTCTTTATCCAACATGTTTATCACGTTAGGATTTATCCTTATTACTTTCAGGGCAGATGATGCGTTTAGGCATGTTTCTGCCACTTTATATGAAATAGAAGCCTTTGAGGTTAAATCTGTAACAGATGGAGGGAACCAATGGAAGAAAAGGCCGAGAAAACATATCTGTCCAGTCCCAATTAAACAGATGAAACAAATAAAAGCAAGGTACGTGTCATTAATTTTTAGGGGTTGAAACTAGACAAACATTATATGACTTTTCATTTTATGAACACAGTTTACTGGAATTTATAAACTGATCCCTAAATAAATCAAAATTGAAAAAGTGAACCATAAGACCGGAAAAATGTCGCAATATTTATTAAATCTATTCTGTTTTTATAAATATCATCAATTTATGTTTAAATGAATAACAAATGTAACATGCATTACTTTACGAGTTAAACATTGTGACTTTGATGGAGATTTTTCTCCTTTGCACTCATACCACATCTTATTTATATTGATCAACATATTTGAGTATCAGATTCTTATAAAGAATTGTTTGTAGTTTTTTTTATTAAATGTATAATGATTAACCAATTTCTCTGACGTCAGTCTATTGTTCTAACAATGGATTATTTTTCAAGAATCCACTGACCGCGAGTATTTTCATCAGTAAAGTCTGTAGTCTATCCGTGATACCACTTGACCACGGGTGCTGATGAATATTTTTATTTAAATATCACTCGTATAGCGTATATCTGTCAATACATGCCAATAAACTGGATTTCTGTCTTTTTGTTATCTAATAAAATATATAAATAGTATAGAATCATGGAATTGTAAAAATTACTTATTTGTACAATTCCATGATAAAAAATCCATGTACACATTACATTTATCACTTTTAACGTACACAGCCTTTCCCTTTTCATCATAATAAATGCTTACTTTTGGTTTCAGCATTATAATGACATCATACCATGATCATTTATTTTTTCTTTGATTGATTATAAATGGTCCAAATATACATCGATATTTAACTGACTCTAATGTGAATAAAGTGTGATAAGCTTCGACTGTATAACTACTTCTTTGACGATAAAGCCAGAAAGAAAATCGTCAACTTCATATGGAAAATGAAATATAGAAACCGCTAAGATTAAAAACAATATTTTGGTAGAGAAAAAATATTACAAAAAAAAAAAATAATTTCGGGTACAAGGCTGGAACTTGGCACTGTTAATAACAAAGTTACTTCGTTCGGTGTCAACGACTAGACGATCACGGCTATGAACAGCTTACATGTTTCAATGCAAAATGGACATAATTATATATTGTACATGTGTAGCAAGAGCAATTATGCTTGGGTTTAAGAAAGCGAACCCCAAATAGAACTAGTTCATTGATTAACTGATTGACGATGGATGCTAAATGCAATAACGTTAAAATAGTCAAAACATAATGAAAGGGAACCAGTTTACACTAAAATTATATATAATTTTTGAGTTGAGAATAACCATTGTGTCTATCTTATCACCAACTGGTGTCTAGTGAAGCGGTGTTATTGTGACACTTCATTTAGTTTTTAAAAGTTTTTATTCATTTTATAGGTGTGATGTAAACTCCATCAAATAGGAGATCTGAACACTATTGACTTACACACTATAGGTTACTAAAATATATATGTAAATACCAAAGGTTTCTAAATGTTGGTAATTGTTTTTTTAACTTTCCAAAAAAGATTAAAATAAATTCATATACTAATTATATGTCTTTTTGGATGAATCATAAATACTAAAATCTAATCAATATAAATTATTTGTAATGATTAAACATTGAATGAAATAATTATCTACAAATATAAAATCCTGGATCAAAAAGGGAAGATAACAACACATTTAAGTTAAATTGAACTTCTATTAAGTTAAATATAAATGTGAACTGTGTGGATCTAACCATTTCCAGCTATTATAGAATAAAAAAGATAAAATACGAAATTATTTACATGAAAATCCGTTGATTCATTGTCAGATCATGCAACAGATAATCGTTTTACTAGAAATGGGTTAAGCTAGAGAAGTGATAAGAAGTAGTGGATTCGAAAACGATAATTAACTCGAGACTAAAGTCGCTCGTTGATTATCGTTTACGAATCCACTACTTTTTATCAATTCTCTACTACAGAATCTACCATGGACTTCAGTGGCCTACAAAACTTTGACCCTAGAAGTGTTGATCAGAGGGCAAATTACAACATGTAAAGAATTCAAGCTATAGCAAGAGACCTTAAAAAGGTATACATGTTACTATGTTCTTTCGAATTTGGTATTGATGTGAACAAGACAAAATTACACACATAAAAGCCTCACATGAAACATGCACACTTACCCTTAATGAATGAACCCTTACATGCCTTAATTCTTTTCGTACAATGCCAAAAGGAAATATTTCAAAGGTAACAAATATTTACCAAAAAAAAAAAAAAATGAAAATCTAATCCACATAAATTTGTTTTTCTAGGAGTTGTGCCCCTTTCACCTTATACTTTTGTGATTAAATAAGGAGATATACCCTTAAGGATTTTGTTCGTCAGTCCTGTATACACTTTAAAATAATTTAAGTTTGTTTAAATATCTTCTATTGACGTGTATTGTAACTTTGAATATTTATGATTACCCACAGAAACCAATGTGAACTTTTGAAACTTGCATCATCATCTGAAATTATTATTTTCTTCTGACAAAAAGCGTAAATATTGCATTAAATGTATTTTCTATATACTGTTTTTCAGATATCCCCAAATTTGCAAGCATTTGACATTTTAGGAGACCCTAATGATCATGCAGAGGAAGTGAATAAGATTGATTTAAACTGTGATAACTTGAAAGTACATTGAAGAGTAATGGACCAGTTGAATAACACTGACGATAAAGGTTCTATTGTAGATACACTACAATACAGTTCTGGTGACATTGGTTTGATAGAAGTATACACACGTGGGCAATCAGATAATGATTTGTGGTTTTCAATGAGAAAAGGTATTATTACCGCATGAAATTTTGAGAAAGTTTTGAATGCTGTTCAAAAAGACCGCTGCCCCTTCACTTTTGAAACTGTTAATGGGGGAATACAGTAATGCTACTTCAGCTTCTTTAGAATGGGGTCGAAAAAAGGAAGAAACAGCTTTACACTTGTATATGAAAGTAAACAAAAAAGCACATAAAAAAGCTTGTATGCACAGAAAGGGATTACTGCTGTATGAGAACATGCCATATATTGGTTGTTTTGTAGATGACATAATCATATGCAAATGTAAGACTTCAAAAGTTATTGAAGTGTAATGTTCATATTCAGCACGCGTTGACAACCCAAAGGATGTGGCAGAAAATACATCAAATGCAAGGACAAATGGGTATTTATGGACTTGACAAATGTGATCTAGTGATTTACACTTCAAAAGGAATATGTGGGACAACTATATACGTTGACCCAATTATTTTCAATAACATGCTTACAAAACTGGATACATTTTATAAAGAACACTTACTTCCATATGCTATCAGTATTTGGAGAAAATGTGTAAACGAATAAATACAAAAACTCATCGCATTAGTCAAACCTGTACAATTTTTTTTTTATTTATTTATGCAGACTCACTCCATATATAGTGATTAACTAGTGTTACGCTGTCTGTCTGTCCCACATTTCCCTTGCATTGCATTTTATATCTTGGCAAGTCCAACATAGAACACCGCATGATTAATGATATTGCATAACAGTATAACAAGAAGCCAATGAATGAACTCAAGTTATATTGAAGGATAAGGAGTTCTTTCGTTTAAAGGGATAATTCGCGAATTTTTACTTATCAGCTAATTATGTCCATAATACCATAAAAAACATATTCACCAAGTTTTATCTGGATATGAACAACAATAAAGGAGAAAATTAAGAATTAATAATTTTATTTCTTCGAACTTCCTGACTTATGTGACGTAGTTTAAGTCTTTAAGCATGCCGGGAGTGGAAATAATCTCATTTTAAATCTTAATCGTTAATCATCTTATAACGCTATTTAAAGCGCATAGACGACGTTTGGTGTAGCTATTAACCAACTAATAATTAAGATGGAACAGCGCTCAGCTTGAAAGTAGAATGTACGATTTATATTTTAATATTTTCTGAAATGATTATAGTGATACAAGTAAATCATATAAAATATTTTTTATGATTTTTTTTTCGACGGATATTTTGAACTAACATGTATAACTGGTAGTGTTTTAAAAATGCATGTTTGTACTTTTTACCTTTTACGTCAGGCTAGTAAATATGTGCTGCTAGTACATTTGTAGTGTGCAAATACGGTCCCGCAAATACAATGTGTATTGTACTTTGACACATAGTGACTACCTGTTGAATGCGTGGTTAAATTCAAGTTAATTAAAAGATTAGCATTTTGTATCTTTTGATCTTTACTAAGTGAATTTAAGCCGTCACGGTTCACTTTTCTAGATGTGAACAACATTTCGTATGAATGATAAACGGGGGAATCTTAATATTTTCCATGAGCTCAGTTTAATTAAATATATTATTGACGCTGAATATTTTTTGTTAAAAAAAAAGAAATATTGAATTTATTTAATTGAATAAATTTATAAATAATGAAGTCCTTATAAACACGAGTAAATGAATTAAAAATTCTAAATAAGAATCGGTGACCTTGAATTTTTAAATAGATAGTAATTACCAATTGCAGTTATATAAGTGGGTCGTTCAAAGCGATCTTCTTTTTTTTTTTTTTTTTTTTTAAATATTCAGGATTTATGTCCTTATCAAAATAATTTAATTCCCACCACGTACTAATTCTTCAGCTATTTGAACGAAAATATCAAAAATGTTGACAGAACATTTAAAGGTCAACTTTGTCTTACTGGAAGGGAGGGAGAGCTCCAGACGTACTTATTAAAACACAAAGCAGGCTTATTGTTTATCGTCAGTTTGTGTGCTGGGTCAGGAAAGGTCAACCACTTGGCAAGAAACACAGAATAATCCTACCGGCTTGTGTAGTAAACATAATTAGAAAAGAGTTTCCATCGTTGGATGGGGTATACGAATGATTCAAAGAATGTGAAAGTGACACTTCAGACTGAATAGTTCTAAAATCATTTAAACGATTTACCAATACAATTTTTCACCGAATGTTTCAGATTCATTTCATTATTTGTGTATTAATAAACCTATTTATGAATTATTTCACTTTGAGGTCTAATTTTATAGATTGCATGTTGTATTAACATGAAGGTTTGGTCTACCACAGTACCACGGAGCGTTGATATGATTTGACCCGAGATCCTCCGGAGATGTTGTTGGGGTTCTTGTTGTGCAACCTAAACCAGTTTTCTATGATGTGTTTTTTATCTCTTTGTTTGTCTTTCGATCGTTTATTGGTTATTTTTTGCTATGACGTTGCCAGTGTGTTTTTTAATACTGAATATGACTATCCGTATTGGTACCTTCTGTCTTTTTACAAACAAGACCATGAAACTGAATATTGGAAATGTATCATGCTACTACAAAAGAAAAAGCACTGATGGATTGTCCTAGAAGCATATTTTATTAGAATAATAATGGTCTATAAGCAGTTACATTTATTTCATGTTTGAAGCGGTGCATTTTTTAAAATTTAATTTGACTTTTACCAAAAAATGTATTGTAGCAAAGGGGTAGAGTAATTGTGGACTGGTCTAGTGTCAGATACTCAAAAATAATGGAATTTAACAGAAAAGGAAACAAATAACGGACTTTGGCAAAAATGTAGAGGGCTTTTGATACCCTTTTCTCCAGACATAAAATCTTTTACAATAGATCATCCTACAACAGCTTAAAAGCTTGAAATGCCAACGATTTCGCGGGAGTGTTTTAGTGTTCTCAAAAACATATATTGATAAATAATTGAATGTACATGTACAGGAAGACAAACGGTTACCGCACGTTCTAGAGACATGCCACGAACTAAGTATCATCTTCGTGTCATAATTGCGCATGCTTGTCTCTCCACATACAAGTAAACGCAAATTTTCTAATAGGCAAAATATTTCGTAAATGCGCCCGCTCATATCGGAAATAGGACAAGAAAGTATGAAAGATAGTCATCCGTAATCTCTCGGTTAAATTCTCTGGGATTTACTCCAAACAATGTTGTAAAATGATGCAGTATGTTTTTTCTTTCTTAAATTATTCATCACAACTCTAGACCGCATAACGTAAATTAAACATTTGCTAAGCAAATAAAACAAGCTGACAAAACATTATGTAAGCTATTGTGTACAAAAGCATTGGCGGATCCAGGGATAGTGGTTCCGGGTGTTGGAACCCCGTTGTTTTTTTTTTTGCCGATCAATGCATTTGAAGTGGGACATATAGTTGGAATCCCCCTTTTTTAATATGGCTGGATCCCCCCCCCCCCCCCCCCGAAAAGAAAAATTGAAATTTGAAAAAAAAAAAAAATTTACATGGTACAGTACCAGATAATCTTCTACACATGAATTTTGAAACAGAAGTCAAAATTAATAATTTACGGTCTTATTATTTCTGTCTTTGCACATGTCAGAATTAATCAGCCTGTATAGATATAAATTTTAAACTCTTAATTTCATGTTTGGACGGCTTTGTGTATTTCAATCAGGTTAGGGACATACATTGTGTATAATACAGGATGTATAATACACCTGACAGCATTTTCGATGGCACTTTTACCTGTGCACACCTGGGTCAAACAGCTGGGAAGCGATGCATGTACCTGAATTGCGTAATGTCACCAGTTTATTAGCCCGCAGGAAGTCACTAGAATACCTGAATGTGACACTATTACATGACCTCTGGCAATAATTCAAAAGATCGTCGGTTTTCATATTAGAAGTACCCGAAATGAATAACATCTATTACATATAAAAGGGTTTTTTTTTTGCAAGCATTTCGAAAAGTCTAAAGCCGCTACAGATACCTTTTAATCTCTTTAAGAATAGATTTATGCTTTTACAACTTCCAAATTAGTGTCCGCCCCACTAGATGTATTCCTATCTATTATCTTGTTATCATAAATTTAGAAAGAAAAAATACTCCTACTACGATTGACCATAAATCATTACAAACTTCGCTAGCCTAGCTGTTGACATTTAATATCCCGAAACTGCTCAGCCTTAACTTGTAGGACTACGCAACTGCGTTGACCTAGTAGACAGCTATAAAGCATAACAAGGGGGCGGTAAGATCTATTAAGTTTCCACACGAATCGGGGAAGACATATGCTCCCATCTACCTATCACCTCTTCAACCTTTTATATGGCACAATATGGAAAAGGAGGGGGGGGGGGGGTTAAACAGCATCTGTAATTATACTACATGTAAATAAATAAAGTCTTATTTTTAAACCATTATTATATTAAACAAATGACCCTTTAAATGTTTTACGTAATTTTTTATGTATAAATAAGTTTTTTTTGCACCTAAAAAATATATACTTCATTGAACTTGTGAATTTACGAGAGAAAGTCACAGAACAAAACGTCATAATTCAGTTTCGAGTTTATTTTTCTTTAAACGAGAAAACGTAAATTAATTAATTCATTTTTGGTTTGTTCTTGAAATATTATTTTTAAAGCAAGTTTTAAACAGAATTTATTAAATAAATATCAATGACATCAAATAATTGTTATAAAATCAAAATGCCAAAGTGGCTAGGTACCTTAAATGGCTTCATTGTCCCTAGAAATATATATCCTTTGCATGATTGAAATCAAATATCTTTTTATTTTTAAGGCTTGTAAACAAGTTCATTAACTTAAAATGTAATAAATAATATAATATTTGAAGATGTTTTTCCTGCATATATTCAACAATTTTTTGTCTGTAACTTTTTATCCGTGTACTAAACTTCTACTTGTAAACAACAAAATCTGTTACTAAATGCATGAATGCAGAAATACTGAACTATATTAATCTGACAATTTCCTTTCAACCAGGCTTGGAACGAAATAGCAATAAAAACATTCATGAGAAAAAAATCATAATTATTATCAAATTTCCATCGAAACAAGATGCATCAAAATGGTCTGCACACACTTTCTTGAACTTGTTGTGAGTTGGTTGGTGTTATGTTAAGGTTAATCATCCACGTCTGGTACAACTCTTTCTTTTTTGCAGGATCTTGGAAAGTGTGTAAACTTATGCCATGTGAACTTCGAGTTGAACATCCGTACGCTTCACAAGTCATTTTGATACTGAATATACGATATGCCATGCTTGTTTTTTAGCTTTGTGGTATTCAGATATTTTATTCAAATATACTCATCACGTGACAATTTGTATCGGAGATGCCGTCAAAATGGCGATAAGTCGAGAAGTGATAATGGGATTTTAATTTTTATTTTAATCACTTATCTAGAAGAATTGAACAATAATTTTAATGAATATATGATTATTTATATCAAATAAACATAATATAAAATTTTAATTTTTTTGCGAAGTTTCCCTTTAAAGACAACATACTACATACATAAATGTATGTTGTTTACTTTTTTGTTGGGTTCTGTATCATTAGTATTGGAAAAGTATAGGTAGGTGATAAGACATACAAATATACTACTTAGATAGTTGTCCCATTAGCAATCATACCATTTCTTACTTTTATATAAAAAAGAAATCATTTAGAGTAAACAATTAACATGATTGGTTTATTAATTTAAAAAGCTGTTCATCCAAGTTGCCTAACATTGCACATACTTTTGCTACCTCACAGTAGATGGGCTTCATATGCAAAGGAATTGTTCCTTGTAAAATAGCAAATTTTTTTAACCTTCCAATGGCTCTCTCAACATGAATTCTTGCCCTTACTATTCTATGTGGTCTTAGTTGTTGCATTATTGCACATCTGGTCACCAAAGGAGAAAGGTGGTATATTTAGTGTTGCACCTTTTAAAACTAATTCACCCCTGAATAAGAAACCTCTGTCTGTCATAACATCATCGCCAAATTGAATGACTATGTTATCTAAACTCCTGAATATTGAGCTTTTTTTTTTTGGTCAGAAATACTGCCAGTTAATAAATCTGATAGGAAACTAAAAGTACCACTTGGATTTATTCCAACTAGGCACTTGAATGTCTTCTTATGCTTGTATTGTGAATAGGTTATTCGTTGTGCTAAAGGAAAGCTTGGTCGTTGTGTAAAGAACACTGTACTGTCAATGATACATCTGGTTTTAGGGAAATACTTAAAACATTTGGGAAGTTTATATCTTATTTGCTCCATTGATGGCCATATAATAAGAAAATTTAACTCATGGCTCACTTAGTTCACTCAGGTGTTAAATATTCTACTGACACTACTTTCTGACGTGCCAAACATATTTCCAAGTGCCTTGGTATCGAAACCCCTTCGTAAACGTATAAGTGTGATTTCCAGTTTCTCTTTGTTAGACAATATTCTGTTTGGTCCAGGCTTCGGTATCTACAGAAATGCACAAAATATGTCAATAAATATATGTTATGTATATATACTTGCATCTTATAATATATGAAACGTGCAAAATCAATAAAATAAATCAAGTCTTTTGTTTGTCAGTTTGCTGTCTGTTCAAATTTGATTATGACAAACAGACTGAGTATGTTACAGTGACCTCAGTCAGTTACTTTAACTTTTTTTTCCTTAGAAGACACGTCAAGCAAATCAGTGATCAGCAGCTCAACACGAATAAATATGTTGTATTCAGCATATCTCTCAAGATGATTGCAAAATCCTGGTTATAAGAAAAATAATTAAATGTCATGACTATTGTCCTTCAACTTGAACTAATTATAAAAACATTGAAAGATATGGTATCATAGATTAAAAGAGTATGGTGTCAATTAAACTATTTTTTAAAATACAATATAGATAAGTTACGATTGTTTATTCAATGAGACAACTCTGTCAGGAGACCAAATGAAGTATAGGTTGGCTGAGCCTTATGTCAGTTACATGGCAATGTACGTAGAGCTGAAAAGTTGAAATAATATGACAGTTTTTATTGTATCTATAATACTAAAACAACGAGGTCCAATTTGTCAGCCGTCATCGGGTAAACACAGCAAATCAAAGAATTCAACTTTAAATATAGCTAATATAGGACAATGGTGTAGATTAAAAATTACACCACTCCAGACACTTTTGTTTTCCACCTAATTAATATTGCCAACAATTAACAAGTTCCGGGTCGAATCCGATACCGATAGCAATATTATAGTCACCTTCTACCTATTA
Organism: Mytilus galloprovincialis; assembly: GCA_037788925.1. NCBI lineage: Eukaryota > Metazoa > Mollusca > Bivalvia > Mytilida > Mytilidae > Mytilus > Mytilus galloprovincialis. The sequence goes on along the minus strand of CM075340.1, from coordinate 8,029,592 downwards.
CCTTATCTGTACGTTCCGCATTTGACAGGCGCACCACCAAACGGCGAATTTAGGATTTTGCTATATACACGGGTCATAAGCACTGGGTTGACACTACTAAATCCAACCATTGTCAAATTGTTTCTTATTGTAGTATTTTAATCAGTAAGACTTTCTGAGATAACAATACGAATACTTAAAATCTGGATTTAAAATAAGGCATATAGGTACAGTTTTCAATTTGTTAGCGGGACTGACATAAAACAGCGAATCAAAGAATTCAACTTTATTTATAGCTAATATAGGACAATCCATTTCAATTCTCATTTTTATGAATAAAACTTTCAAATTGTTAAAACAAAACACATCAGGATATCTATAATACTAAAATAACGAGGTCCAATTTGTCAGACGTCATGGGGTAAAAACGACAAATCAAAGAATTCTTTATATATATAGATAATATAAGACAATGGTGTAGATTAAAAATTACACCACTCCAGTTCCTTTTTTTCCACATAATTAATATTGCCAATAATTAACAAGTTCCGGGTCGAATCCGATACCAATATTATATTCATCTGCTACCTATTACCTTATCTGTACGTCCCGCATCTGACAGGCGCACCACCAAACGGTGTATTTAGGATTTTGCTATATACACGGGTCATAAGCACAGGGTTGACACTACTAAATTCAACCGTTGTGAAATTGTTCCTTATTGTAGTATTTTAATCAGTAAGACTTTCTGAGATAACAATACGAATACTTAAAATCTGGATTTAAAATAAGGCATATAGGTACAGTTTTCAATTTGTAAGCGGGACTGACATAAAACAGCGAATCAAAGAATTCAACTTTATTTATAGCTTATATAGGACAATGCTGTTGATTTAAAAATACTCCATTTTAGGACCTTTTGTTTTCCAAATAATTAATTTAACCAATAACTGATAAGTTCCAGGTCGACGGGTTCAAACAGAAAGATTTGAAAGCAGAGAAAACTGAGTATCTTATAATCGGCGTGAGTTTATCAAATGACAATACCAATACTAAAATCAGGCTTACGCATAGTTATATACTTTAATTCAGTCATGGACCCGCGAAATCACGGGTGTGTTCTAGTAAATGTATATTTGTGTGCATCATTTTCCCTTCCTGTCCCATTTAGCATATTAAATGATGAATTTTAGTTAGAAAACCACACTTTTCCATGTACCTCTGTATATCATTCTCTTTCAAAATAAATTAATGCTTATTTTGAAGCATAGATATTGACCGTTCTTCTTTCCCTTTCATTTGTATTACCACTGTTCCAGTAAACCATTTTTTTAGCTGTGTCCTTTTGAAAACTATTTAACAATGTGAATATGGCTAATGAAAATCCTTTAAAAAATAAATGTGACGTAGGCAAAACAAATCTTCTTTTGTAACTACCATATTGTAAATGAATGTCTTGTTACAGCTGATTTTGTTTTATCACATTAATGAAAAATCTAAAACTTACCACCTTTGGTCTCTAGTGGATAGTGTTTACATCCATTTAAAAATATAAAAATATAGGTAATATGCCTTATATTAACTGTTTCGTCCCTGCCAAGGGTACTCGTCAGGTGGTTTTATATATAAATGTACAAATAATTGGACATGCATATATGTTGGTTGCCACGACAGTTATTAATATTCACATTAAAATGTAATCCCATTTGGAATTCTGCCCTAAACTTATAATCCCAAAAGGGATTAAGTTAGATGTTCTAGAAATCCATAGTACAGCGGTACACTATACATCAATTAAAAGTGTGTTACAAATACAGAACTACTGAAATAAGCTTAGACTCTGTCAAGATCTAATATCTATTATTTATGTTCTAAACGTTTATTGTCATGAAAGATCAAGTCAGTACTAGTAACTGTCCTACTAGCAAGCTAAGTACGTCCAAAAAATTGTACCTGTATAAAATTTGCACGTCTTGTCACTTTTGAATGTATCCTCCAGAAAAGTAAGGTATTGAGTACAAATGTATTAAATTAAACTTCAAACAAAGTAAAAACCAAAATGTATATCTGTTCTATGGAATAATCAGTTGCTTGATATTGTTGTTACATCAATTTATATATATATATTTCGTTTGGGCTTTTAATATATTTGTCTTCAGGACTCTTTCAAAATTCAAGAGTCTATCCTAAATTGAGGTAATTATATGGCCTTCCAAATACCGTTTCGATTCCTAACATCACTGAAGTTGGAGAGCATTGAGGATCCAAAATTCCAAAAAGTTGTGCAAAATACGGCTAAGATAATCTATTCCTGGGACAAAAAAATCCTTAGTTTTTCGAAAAATTCATGCGTAAAACAGAACACAAAACAATACAATATGAAGACGAAAACATTCATGAAAAGGACAAACAGTCGTTTGACAACTTTTTTATTTAGCAATGACAGCAATTACACGAAGAGCAATAATTTTTAGGTTAAACATATTGCACATTGGACATCCGCACCTACACTTAAATGCAATAATCCTGTACAATGTTTTCACACAGTGATGAGTATTCCTTATCTCATTTTAATATACCAGGTGTAAAAGCACCTGCAGTTTTTGAGGGTCAAAGAAAATTTTAAGGAAATTTTAAAGCTGTGTAGAAATGTTTTTGGGACACACGTTCGCGTGTATTCCATTTCATGGTAATGAAATATTTAGAACAAGAGTGCACACGCTGAAATGTCTCGCCTTCTTTCCATAACCATTGATTTTATGTTGATAATGCTAAATATAAAGCTTTACTACAAGTATCACAAAAACTTAACATGATCAAAGAAAATGAAGTCTTGGTCAGATAAATGATTAGAAATACATGTACACCTTACAATCATTCAACACACCAAGTATAGTTGACCTATTGCCTATAGTTTCTAAGAAATAGACTTAACCAAGAAAACTAAACATTGATCAATGAACCATGAAAATGAGGTCCAGGTCAGATGAACCATGTCAGACAGACATGTGTACCGTACAATCAATATATGCATTAAATACAGTTGACCTATTTCTTATAGAACCTAAAAAACAAACTTAACCATGAAAACTTTACATCGACCAATGAACCATTAAAATGAGGTCAAGGTCAGATAATATCTACCAGACAGACATATACACATTACAATCCTTCCATACAACAAATACAATTGACCTATTACTTATAGTTTATGAAAAACAGACCAAAACACAAAAACTTAACACTGAGCAATGAACCGTGAAAATGAGGTCAAGGTCAAATAAAACCTGCGAGAACGACATGAACATCATAAAATATTTCCATACACCATATATAGTCAAACCTATTGCATATAGTATTAGAAAAAAGACAAAAAACTAAAAAACTTAACCTTGACCACTGAACCATGAAAATGAGGTCAAGTCAGATGACACCTGCCAGTTGGACACGTACACCTTACACTCATTCCATACACCAAATATAGAGGACCTACTGCTCATTGTATCTGGTATATGTACTTAACCTAGTTCACTGATCCATGTAATGAGGTCAAGGTCAAATGAAACCTGTCTGACAGGCATGAGGACATTGCAAGGTGCGCACATACTAAATCAAGTTTTCCTATTACTTATAATAAGAAAGAAATTAACATTACAAAAAATATCACCTTTTTTTTTCTTCAAGTATTCACTAAACTATGAAAATGAGGTCAAGGACAATGGACATATGACATTTTAATCATATTGCCATACACATTGTTTTGCACTTTTCATGCATTTTTTTTTATCATTACTATGATATGGCTTCACAGCCCTCGTGTATTCGAATATTAGGACCAGCTGAAACCCGCCTCCGGGTGCGGGATTTTGTGTTTGCTGTATTGAAGTCCCATTGGTGGCCTTGGGCTGCTCCTTCGTCGGGTTGTTGTCGTTTTGACACACTCCCCATTTCGATTCTTAATTTTACTTTATAAATCTTTGCCATTCAACTTTTGGGTTGTGTGTTAGACATTAAGCAATGAAAGTACTTAAAGACCATTACATAATGTTCAGCCGATCATACTAGATGACAAGCATATACAAGTCGTCGCGATATAGGCTGTTGAGCTGAATCGGCGTAATTCAAACATTAATCAATCAAGTTATAAAAAGATCAATGTTAAGATTTCTACCATTTAAAACAACCTCACTCTCGTGTTTTACCACTAAAATCCTTGAAAATAGAAGCAAATAAGATATCAAGGATAAACATGAATATTTTAAGTTTTTACGACTGGCAACATTTATACTATACTATATTACTTTCGTCATCGAAAAACGCAGAAATTGTAATAATAAATTTAACAGATAACAATAAACAATATTCAGATAAATACATTAATGAAAATATCATACAAATACGTTGTCCACTGATACCAATTACAAATCTATTTAAGTACTATATGTTCTTGAATTCAAAGTAAACATAGGGAGCATCATATCCACACATATATGCTTGAAATGCACTACAAATTATTATTTATTCAGATTGAAATATTCTTAAACAATAATAAAGTTTTAAAATAAAACAAATCTCATCAAAAGTAATGTAGTAGATAATATAAAAACCTGACGAGCTTGACTTTGAGATATTGGATCAAAAAAATAAACTTCAATGTTTCAATCGCTCTTTTAATGCAAACATTTCACTAGTAATGATTTTGCAAAAGTTTGATCACATATCTTTTGTTATTTTCTGATAGAATAACTGGAAAACACCGAAATGTGGAAACACTCCCTAAGAAATAAACTCATAACCATTATCATGAAAATGCTTTAATCTTTTGTAGCACATTTCAGAACTTTGAAACATGAAAGGCATTCCTGAAAAATTCTGATGAATCTTCATTCTATTTCATTTTCAAATTAGTAAAAAAAAAAAATAGATCTGAACAAAACAAATAAGCAAACAAAAATCGAATCCTTCTTTAAATAAAAATTAAGAAAACGATGAAAAATATTAAGAATTTGAATTAAACAAAAGGAATATGAAAGGATTCATTGCCCACATTTCAAATGCATCTGCATAATTATAGATCTCGTGAACGGTTGTGATATCAGCTAATAAATGCTTGTCTCGAACTCTTTTGATAAAATGCAATTGTTTGACGAAATATAAATGAATTTTGACAATAGGCAAATATATCACTGTTAAGTTCTTGTTCGCTGTGTTAATTTTATAATGTGTGCAATAAACAGAAAATATAAACCATGTTACAAAGTCAACCTGTAGCTTTTACTTATAAAAATGATAAAATCTGAAGCGAGATGATATATAAAATACTCTTGCTTTGTACGTTTAAAAGACAAAAGATATACCTCAAACACGCCCTTACATAAAAAGGTGCACTCGATTTTTTCTTTTAGACACAATTGTTACCAATGTTTTGGAATTTTTTTTAAAGTCACATAGTGGAAGTGCAGACACGAAAATTAATGAACTTATAGATTGATATGTTCTCCGTCCTCGGTAACAAATTAATCGGAGGTTATTCATTTTCTACATCCAACCTGATAGATACCCATGTCGTCGCCTTGATATCAAATTGTTCTGCATTACTATGTAATAGATCAATTGCAAACTTATGCAAATGGTGCTTTTAAAGTAAAACACTTCGTACAGCTTTTGGATGTTGTAAACTCCCCCCCCCCCCCCAAAAAAAAATGGTATGGTGTAATGGTGTAAGGTGTATAGTGCAATGGTGGAAGGTGTATGGTGCTATGGTGTATGGTGTAAGGGGAATGGTGTCATTGTGTATGCGGAATGGTGTGATTGTGTAACGTGTGATCGGGAATGGTGTGAATGATGGTGTACGACATTTCATTAATTGAAAACGAAGTTCTTTTTATTTTGTTTTTTTTCAGATTGTAAACATCAACAATAATGATAATCTGATTATTGGAAATTTAATTGCAATATGGGTAATTTCGGATCGTGTAGTAGAATGGTATAGTATGGTGTAATGTGTAAGGTGTATGGTTCAAAGGTGTAACGTGTATGGTGTAATGGTATAAGGTGTATGGTGTAATGGTGTATGGTGTATGGCGTTATGGTGTATGGTGTTTGTGGGAAGTTTACACCATCCAAGGACTGTAATTGAGAAGAAAATTGTCGTTTTATTTGTTTCTATTAACTTTCAAAATGTTTGTTACTATAGTAAACATTTAATACCGCTGCTAATGTTTGCACCTGTCCTAAGTCAGGAATTTGATGTGCAGTAGTTGTTGTTTGTTTATGTAATTTATACGTGTTCATTGTTTCTCGTTTTTTATATAGATTAGACAGTTGGTTTTCCCGTTTGAATGGTTTTACACTAGTACTTTTGAGGCCCTTTATAGCTTGTTGTTCGGTGTGAGCCGAGGCTCCTTGTTGAAGGCCGTACATTGACCTATAATGGTTTACTTTTATAAATTGTTATTTGGATGGAGAGTTGTCTCATTGGCACTCACACCACATCTACCTATATCTAATTACAGTTAGCATTTATCGCCTTCTCTAACAAAGAGCTTCGATTCTTTTGTTCTATTTCAACTGGGTTTCCGCCTGATAGTATATTTGAAGCAACAGAACTTTGCCAATGTCTAAACCGGCCAAACAGGCTGTTTCATGATTTTTTGTGACCAGTTCCATGATTTGATTCACAAATTAAAAAAAATAATAGCTGTCAATAGGTTATAAACAAAGGTCGTATATATCTATATTAAACAAACTTGGGAGTACAGGTATATATGTTACAGGGAATTTGTGAAATCAGTGATTTTGTAAAATCACTGAAATTTCAGGGAATTTGTAAAATCACTGAACTGATTAGTGATTTTATAAAATCCCTGATTTTGACCAGTGATTTTACAAAATCCCTGAAATAATTAAGATCTTTTTTACAGATTCACTGATTAAATTCAGGGAATTTGTAAAATACATTCATTCATTTTTATTAAGAATTTCTGTGAAAAAAAGACTGCAACAGTAACACTCAATAAGTTGGAGGTTAATCTAGTCTTTATTTTAATATTAAGTGAGCGGTTTTCATGCACAAAACAACTGACATACTGTAGAACAATGGCTCGATCAGGCACAACTGTCTTGAAATCAAGAGCAAACATACACACAAAAGTTACTTCAAATTATTGAGGTAAAATTAAAGTGCAACATATGGAACCAGGGAAACTATGATAAACATTTTGGAATATTTTGTCAATGGGCCACAGAAAGAAGACAAAACAAGCTCTTATCACTACCGTGTTTGAAAGAAAGTTTATACTGTTTATTATAGTTTTTCTGTATAATTACTGTAGAAAATAAAACCAATTATACCATTTTTTTTTAATCAAATATAAAAACTGAACATTAGGTTGATTGCTGTCATTAGAGAAGAAAAACACATATGTAAGGTATAAGAAATTGAGTGGGTTAGAGTATGTGATCCAGTGGCAAATATTACATGTATATCAGATCAAGAGCATCTTATTGCTGCATGAAAATTGAAATATAAAAAGCAAATAAGTGTTGTATTATTAATTTGCTGCCTACAAAATAACATTTATATTCACAAAATTATAATAAAAAAAAGACAACAGAAAATATTGGTAATAATACTTTGTTTTGTACTTGCATGTTTATGAATAGGTTAATCTAACCAAGCAAAAATAAACAAAGTTTTACCTACTTTGGTCATTTATCAGACACATGTATTCTATCACAAAGTGGTTTAACTTTGAATAAGTTTCTAAAATTTTTCAACTCTTTTAATCCAAATAAAGTAAATATTTTGTTGATAAATGAAGGTATGAAGTTCTTCAATGTGGAGATTTGAAAAAATTGTTAAAAACGATATTCATCTGATGAAGATGTTTTAAAAATATTATTTATGTCTTGATTTATTAAACAAATATATTTCTAAATCATTAGTGATCATTCATTTGGTCTATCTTTATATTAAGAAAAACCCATTTCTAATAGCATGTTATACTTTATTGTAATCAGGGATTTTACAAAATCCCTAGCTCTATTTTCAGTGATTTTGTAAAATCCATAACAGTTTCAGGGATTTTACAAAACCACTGAAACTGTTAGTGATTTTACAAAATCACTGATTAGTCCAGTAATTTTACAAATTCCCTGTAACATATATATGTCAGTTGTTTTCCATTCGTACTGTTGGTTGATATAACCGAACGATGTTGATCAGGTTTTATGGACTACTCTCTTTTTAAATTTATATCTTGGAGTTCGGAATTTTTGTAAATACTTTTTGTTTAAATGCAAAACTGAAAATGTATTCAGTTCTTATGATTTAAACATTTGTTTAAGATATTTATCAAAGGCACCGGGCTTATAATTTAATACGCCAAACACGCGATTCGTATAAATAAGACTCATCCTATTGTATCAGAAACTCAATACAAACAAAAGTAAATGTAGAGTAAACACTAATTAGACAATAACATAACAGACACATTGACATTTTTTAAAGATCAACCGACAAGTGACTTTACAATCTATCAACAACTTTTAAATTGTCTTAATGATACAAATGATGCAAGTATTGAAGGATAAAATTATTTTGTCCGGCACAACATTCCCTTTAAACTTTTTCTTCAACTCTCAGAATCTTTATTATTTTGTGTCATAGGATAGTTTTTGATTGACGCAAGCCTGGAAAAACAATATGTAAAATTACATGTTATACGTTTAACTAATTCAATATTTAAACACAAAATTTTGACACTAATTAAAACAATGCATAAAAAATAAAATGCAATTTCTAATCGAAATCAAATTTTAAAAAGAAAACCACAAATCAACCTGAAAAACGATTGGTAAAAAGTACTCATCTTTAAACAGGAGGAAAAATAAACCAAAAATGTAATTGAATATCATTCTGTACATCTAAATATTTTGCTTTCAATATTGTTTGATTAATATGATACCTTCTGTTGGTAGATCTTCGTTAAATAAAGTAATAAACATTGATGTTTGTGCTAAAGCTACGATTGCATTTACTTCAGGCAGATTTGAAATAGCATGGTTTTTGGCCTTCCAAACTTTGCATATAGATTGTTCCGGAAAAAATGTGTAGAGTGTACTTATACCAAATAGTACGATATTTCCATCAAATATTGTTGAAACTACTGCATATATCAGTCTTGTAGATGTATTTATAAACTTGCCTCCAGGAAAAGAGATGAACAGCAAGGATTTTCTGGTGGGTAAGTATCTTGTATTCCGCCAAAACCTCTTAAAACGAATGTGTCATACTGATTTAAACATGTATGTAAATAACATACACGATATTGACAGATATCGGTTGAGCTTTCATTAAAGTTAAGTACATCCAAACTCCTTTGTTCTACCAGGGTGATGTGAGCCGGATCATACCTGCCAGAACAACTTAGCTTGGGTTTTTTGTTTTGCATGTTTTCATCTGTATGAAAAAAAAATATGTTTCTAATAAGAAATGTTCTTAACTCCTTTATTTTAATGACAGAAATAGTGAGAGATGTATTTTAATAACAATGTTCTAAAATAGTCTACTACACTGAGTTTAGTTTGAGGATTCAACAATACGATTTTTTTTCTGTCATAGATACTAACTCTTGTTATACTCTAAATAAATTCAGCAAACTAAATTGAGAACAGCTACTTCTCTGCAAAAAAAAACCATATACATCATTTGGACAAAAACAAGCGTATTTACAAAGAATCATTAACATTGTACATTAAATTTATTAGGAAATCCTTCAGGCAATCAGTAAACTATGATAGATTGACACAATTGATAAGCATATGTTCACAATTTTCTATAGATTGTGCACACAACGGAAAAGTGTCATTATCAGACATGTAACATTTTAAAAGTTTAAAATCAGTAAACACAATTCTATGAAGTACTTGAAAATAAAGTTCCTTGAATTCTCCAGGCAAGATATGTAAATTTTAAAAAAATATAACACTTTGAAAGTTCTAGTTCCGGATAATTTTCAATCCAATAAGGTTTTGATACAGGAGATGATCCACCAAGTTTTATTAATGGATTATAAAATGTTCCAGTACTTTGTAGATAGGAACTTGTTTATCTTTAATAGGAAAAATACCTAATCTGTAGTAATTTCAAAATTCTTTGCAACTTCATTGACATTTTAATTGATAAAATGTACACATGAAGAAGGCAAACTGACAGACAAATGTTTATAGAATTTGCATACATTATTAATTTATACCCCTATATCTTGATACAAACTCAATGTTTATTTAACATATTCAAACATTGTATCCGTGGCTCATAAAGGATATATACTGGTTTATAGTGAAGCATGTACATAGTGATATATGAACTATATCATAATGATTGTGTGGAGTTCTAAAATATGGTTTATGAAGGGTAAATGGTTTTGTATCTAATCTAGAACAGCTGGGATGAAAAATTATTGACCCCATTAGGACACACCACGTCTTTGATGGATAACTATTACATATATATATATATATATAGGACATATATATATATAGGACTATAAAGTGCGATGTTCACGCTAAAGTGCGATGGTCTACGCTAAAGTACGATGGTGCCTCGCGCTAAAGAGCAATGGTTGTTTTTTTGTTAATGCAGGGATGGTTTAACATGCAATGGACCATAGATTAGGGGATTAAAGTGCAGATTAAAAAAAATAGACTTTTTTTGCAAAAGCTAGTATATACATATGATAAGGTATAACATATATGATAGGCTTGGTTATAATTTACCGACAGGCTTAATAAGTGAAAAGTAAAATCACAAAAATACTGAACTCAGAGGAAAATCAATTCGGAAAGTCCATAATCACATGGCAAAATCAAATAACAAAACGCATCAAAAACGAATGTACAAGAACTGTCATATTCCTGACTTGGTACAGGCATTTTCAAATGTTGATTGTTTCTTAATTTAAAAGACCAATCACGTAATAATTACTAAAAAAAGTCATTTAGGTGTCACAAAATACTGTATGTCCTGTAAAATGATTTTTTCAACAAATCGGGCGCATTGGTATTGTGATAATTTGTGTACCTTGCCGTACACACAGTCTATCACTACTATGAACACCCCCCTTAACGTCGTCACATCAGTTACAAGTACCTCTATTTTACCGATGTATAAGATTTCATTTTTCTGTATGTACCTTATAAATCATTTTTAGCTATCGAATGAAAGTGAAAATTAAGCAGTCCGTAACAATAAAACAAACATCTACTCAATTTTGAAATCGTGGGAATTATAGTTATAATCTATCTAGTGGGGATTCCGAAAGATATGTAAAAAATAAATATAAAAAAAGACCCTGCAATATGTTCTGTGACCTTGGCGTGGTTTGTGAGCATAAACTACAGGAGCCCATAGAACGTAGTAGGTAATATTAGCCTCGATCATAATTTTCTATTTGCATTTGTTGTTGTTTTTTTGTGTTTTTGTCTTGCTGTTGTCTGCTAGTCTTCATTTTATAAGTTTGTAATGATCCTTTGGTTTTTCACGCCTTTTTTGTTTGCAATTGTTTTTAAATAGATCGGTGCTGTACGTAACCCTCTCCCTTATTATATTTTTGGAATACTTGTAGACATTAAAGCCAATTGTTGCTCATTTAGTCATCTATATATATGTAGGATTGGGTGTTTTACCTGTTTCTAATAGACGTTTTGTTTTCATAACTTTACCCCCCCCCCTTTTGCTCTGTTTGCAGTAATTTTTACTTTTGTAAACCAAAGCTATACACAGAGCTTTATATTCAACCAAGTTCGACCAAAACATTTAGATATACTCTTTCACACCCAATAACAGCAATCTGATATTTACTTAGAAATTGACGAACACCTTACTATCAAAAGACGTGAAAAACACATTTTGTTTGCGACAAACGATTAAAGTTAAGATCTAGAAAACATCTTTAGATCTTACTTGTAACGAATTGAATACAAACATTTGAAATTTATAAATTGAAATAGGTCAATGTCCTCTGTTATTTAACAGCTGTTCGAAAATTTCAAATTTGCACCCTATATGCAAGAAAGTCAATTTAAAGTCATTTTTGGCGATAAAAATATGAAATTAGTTCTAAATGTAGATACAAAAGACATGTTTCTACAAATTATTTGTTTTTATCTTGCTCCAAATGCATAAATGTAGGAGAACCAAGCTATCTAAATGTGACAATGCATTTTTCTTGATTTTTTGCTTTGACCCTTGACCCTGATTTAAAAAAAATCGTGACCACGACAGACAACAACGACCACGCTATTTCGATGAGACTTGTTCTCCTCTTTCCAATATGATATAAAATATAGCCGTGTGTTATTCCGTTAAGGCAAATCGATCAAATTTGTTGATTGGACACCCTACTAATGTTCTTGACGTCGAAAAAGACTGAAGAAAGAATAACTCATAATAATCGAACACGTGAACTGCTTTTTATGAATACTGTAATGCAGATCAAAATTATAGATAAAGATCGTCATTTTGGTATCTTTTGAAGCAGTTTCACCCTTGTCTTATGTTAGAAAATGTCCGGCAAATATGCGAAAGATGGATGTTAACAAATCATGAAAATGGAGAAAACTGATACATTGTAAGTAAGTACTAATGAATTGAACATAAATGCACAAAGAGCGATTCACGACCCCTGAAAATAATTTGCAAGCTTAAAATTAGCGGATGTAATTTCAAAACAATATCCGTGACGAACAACAAAACAATACCCCCCTCTTTTTTAGGCTGAAATATACATGTGCAATGTATAGGCCTTCTTTTACTTTAAGGGTCCCTATACTTTAGAGTTAAGGATCGTTTATGGTTATGGTTAGGTTAATTTATTGTTATGGTTTGGTTGGAACACCTAAAGTAAAAGAAGGCCAATGCATAGGCATAGATCATGGTACTTCTATCATTCATGTAATTGATTTGAAAATTTGTGGACCTAAGAGTTCAGGTGTGTATAGGTCATCTGCATAGGGGTCGGACCATTTGGGTTTCTGGGAGAAAAAGGTCATGAAAGTAGGAGATTGATATAATATTAGTCAGAGATTACTCAGCTTGTCTGGTAAAACAGCCGTTGGACGTCAGAGAAATCTCGGACTAATATAATATATGCAAACACAATTTTCTTGTTGTAAACCTAGAATATTTGAATGCAAATGCTGGTGATTTTATTAAGCATGCACACTTATAATTTAGAACATTTCCCGTCTAGACTGTTTATTTATTTTTAAAAAAATGAATCATTTCACAAAACTAACTTTCTTACTGATGCATGATCGTCTAGATGGAGTGTCCTTCATTTCTTTCTTATCTAATTCTTTATACCATTTATCTCTATTAAACTTTTTTGTCTTAATTTTTCTTTATTTCTTATAATTTAACACCTCATTATTCTTCATTGTTATGTTTATTTTCTTTATTTACAAATGTACTGTGCATATAACATGCATTTATTATTATTCTCTATTCTTTAAAACTTTTCCTGATCCTCCTATAATGTATTTCATCCTACAGAACCTTCATGAGAGAAAAACAAAACTTTTACTACCTAACAGGAAAACCTTTCTGTCATAAAATAATTATTTTGTTTTTATTTTAAATAACTTATTCCGCCTCTGTTCATCATATTTCTGTTAACTGATCAGCACAGTTATTTCGTACTGAGTGCATTTCTTTAACATGTTAAAGACAATAAATGAAAACTTTTTAAAATTGCACCTACATGTACATTGCATGTACAGTGGGTGTTAAATTCTCTTGACAGCTTCAGACATACTAATTTTTAACCTTTTTCCAGCAGGTCCATGCATGACCAAAAGTTTTTTTTTACATTGTACATGTAATTTCAACCTCTTTAAATACAAAATGTACTTCCTCTTTAAGGCATATTTTTTGTAACGGTGTATGAACAAAAATAGCAAGATATGTAAAGTTCACACTAGAGTCTACATTTGTAAACAAAGTAAAATCAAAGGATAATAACTATGTTCCTATCTAATAGGATAGTAGGACCTAACGGAATTTAACCAACTTAGTGTGACCAGAGCTTACTTAATCAAAAGCCTGTGAACCAGGTTTCAGGGCAATAAGATATATATTATAGTCAAAATGACTACTTTTATATTCAACTTTGGAACTGAAGAATTTCAACTATCAACATTTTTTGGGGCTTTCAACATTTAAATATTAAATATGTTTTAAATGGCCTAATATTAAATGTGTCATGTTTTTAAAGCAATAAAATACTTATTTGATGTAACAGACATGTCGGTTGTCGGGGGGTTTGTATGAAAATTTAATACTTTCGCGAAGTGCTTTTGTTAAATACATAATCCTCCTACATGTAAAAAATGTACTTTTAATAGAAAGGAAATTACAAATAGCAGTGTATAGTACATGCACTATTTAAAAAGTATTAAAAAGTCTTATGCCAAAAAACACTTGGAATAATTCAGGGTCAATTTAGGCCCGAGCACATACATTGAATTTACATTTTAAAAATGCATACCGCATCTGTAGTTATTAAAATTTGCTTTTTTTGTTTTGCTCATTTCTATTGCATGTTATTTTAGTCTCAATAGGCATGTATTTGAACCACTAACTACCCTACAGTCATTGACAGTTAAAAAGAAAGATAAAATATGAAATACAGCGATTACAAAAGATATTGTAAAATGCAAATTTACTGAAATCTTTAATTTTATGACAGACTTTTATGTACATACAAATCTCGTCAAATTTTTCTTGCTTCTTGAAGGTTGTTAGACAAGGATCCTGACTTTTCTTTCAAATCATTTTGCACATTTTTCTGTGAAAATCTACTTTTTGCTAGATTAAGAATAATACAAATTAATAAAAGCCTTCCCATATGTTGTACCATTTCACCACTGGCTTAGGTTATGGGGAAGGGTTGCCACCTTCAAACATTAACTCCACCACATTCTTTATTTTGAGGCTCTAAATATTACCAAACGAAAACTATAACCATCAAATTAAAAATAACAAAATAATCATTAGTATATGACTACACGCAACCGCTAATAAAGTTTCCGATTTCGGACAGAAATGTCATTCGGATTGAACTTGTCAGATCGAAATCAAATTTTGTTTGAAACTGGTGTCATCACTAGTTATTAGGTGTTGAATTTACAATAAAATATGCACATCACCCGTTCATACTTGTAACACACGTTCTGAGGCAATTAACCAAAAATTTTCACCAGTTTTAAGAAATTTATTTATATAGCAATTTGGGCAGTACTTTGGCCCATTTGTATCACTAAAGGACAAAATATTTTGGACATGCATAGTAATTTATTTTAGTATAAGAATTTCTAAATAATTAGTTATTTGATTTTTCACCATTCAACAATAGTTCACCTTCAGAATTATATTGTATGACACTTTTATGAATATAAAATAATATTTTATAATTGTTTTTGCGTCCGAATCGCTTTTCGCTCAAATCAATGATATCATGATATAGATGAGGAGATAAATTACAAAAAAAGGACCTAAAAAAATAGCAACATTAATCTACATTTTGTAAGGTTTACTATTCCTGAGGTAGTTGGAACCATAGTATCTGAATGATTGCTTAATTTATCAATCAACAAATTTTCAAAAAATGATATTGATAAAATCCCACTTCCAGTCTACGAGCAATGCTTACGATCAAATGCGTTTTAATACTAATAAATCTTTATCAATTTCGTGGGTCAGAAGCGTTTTGATGAATTTGCCTTCCTTAAGAAATCCCATACTGAACAATGAGACATGACTACATATAGTAAAGACTGTCTTCCTGTTAGAAAATTCTATACATGTACAAAACGGAAAGTAAATACACTGTAGTCATTTGGTCCACTCTTATTTTTTTTTTATATAAAAATGGAAGATGTGGAATGATTGCCAATGAAATCAACGAGTTATAGTAATAGCAGTTGAGCGCGGTGGCTATTGTGAGTTGCTAGTTTTCTAAGTTGTGCTCCTAGAAAAAGAACCTAGATAATGTAAACAAAGATACCAGACTTATAATTTTGCACACCAGATGCGCGTTTCGTCTACAAAAGACTCACCAGTGACGCTCGAATCAAAAGGTTAAAAGGTTAAATAAATTACGAAGTTGAAGAGCATAGTAAATACCATGATGATTGAATAATCAATAAATGCTAAAATATAAACTCCACTTTAGTCTTAATATTTTCAAGTTAAAAAGAAGTATTTGAATGTTGCTATTTTTCTAATTATTTCTGCTAGTGCATGTTTAAACCATGTTCGTAGATCTTTTATGTTGTTTTGTTGCACAACAACATTTCAAATGCATTTACACACCCAACGTCAAAGTTCATCATATAATTATTTTTTTAAATTGAAGGTAAATGTTAACTTTTTGTATGTACTTCAATCTACTGTTGTGGCATATGATATAGACTATCACATATTTATATTTTTATTTTATCTGTATTAATTTATGCCCTGAATAGTTTGTTATTCCATAATTGGTTGGAATTTACTTGATTTTCGGTTGTTTTGTTATCTGATGAAAATGTAGCTTATATCATATTTGTTTTCGTTCATCAGTTTTTACGTAAATCGGGCCGTTTGTTTTCTCCTTTGAATTGTTTTACATTTGTCATTTCGGGAACTTTTATAGCTGACTATGTGGTACGGGTTTTGCTCATTGTTGAAGGACGTAGATTTGATGATTTTAAGACAAATTTAAGAACACTTTTGCCAATTTTGTTCGCCAATTTCGAAAGAATTCAATTATTATTACAATTTTTTTCTATGTTGTGTTTTGTATACTGTTTTTTGTCTTTTTCTTTTTTGTCATGGCGTTGTCAGTGTATGTTAGTTGTTAGTATATGAGAGTCGTGGTGTAGTGGTTAGTGCATTGGACTACTAACACAAAGGTTCCTGGTTCGATTTCCGTCTGGGATGAAAATTTCATGGACTGAATTTTCAATTCTCCCTTGACACCATTTGCGAGTATGGTCTTGAGGAAACGATGATAGTCCGTCGGAAGGGGACGATAAATGGCTGACCTGTGTTAAGAGAGAGCCATATCTCTTGCACGTTAAAGACACCTTTGTAGATTTCGAAAAAGAGCAGGCTAATGCTGCTACAAGGCAGCACTCGCACCCGCAAAGTGGAAAGGGATTAATATAAGTTGCAAAACTTGTTTCCCAATCCACTATAAATAAATATGTTTAAACTAGTGTATGTTAGACTTGTCAGATTGATGAGTTTGGTATCGATCGCCTCTCTTTTGAAAAAAAAAGCCCACAAAAATAAAACAATCCAAATTCCCAATTTTATTCATATATATATATATATATATATATATATATATATATATATATATATATATATATATATATATATATATATATATATATATATATATATATATATATATATATATATATAACATTGAAGGCTTATATCAACAAAAGTACAGTACATCAAAACACAATGAAAGTTAAGTTGAAAAATCAGAAGTTCATTCTTTCCTTTTGTCTTCTATGACGGCATTTCTTTTCCATTAATTTTCGAGCTTTAGTAATAACGTTTATTATATAATGCTGAGTTCACACGTAATTCGAATTCGAATCGCATTAACTAATTCGAATTAGTTTAATTCGCATTCGAAACGTTTAACGTCCTAACGTCAATTCTAAATCGAATTGCAATGCACGTCAAATTCGCTTTACTGTCCTAACGACGTTAACTTTTAATTCGTATTAACAAAAACGTATTTCTAATGCAAATGAGTTAATACGAATTAGCCAATTCGAATTAAAAAAAAGAGTGTGTGAACGCGATTAGCGAATTCGATTCGCATTCGATTCGAATTAAATGTACGTATGAACGAGGCATAAATACTTCAGTTTGAAAAGAAATAGTCATACCTTTTCACGTAAACAAATGGATTTCAACGGCGAAATAACATTTATTTTTCTTTCAAACTTTGACAATGGAGTAACTTTTGAACACGTCTTATATAACATTAATACAGCCCATATACTAACACACACGCTGTTTCATTTCATATATCAGTCAACCCTATACATTTTGTATCAATTGAACACAAATGTTAGTTAAATGTTAGTTAGTAATGTTAAAATATCACGCATTTTCGCTTTATTGTAGAGTAACACATGTTCCAGTACCAGTTCTAAAATAAACGAAAATCAGTCGTTCAGTCATTCATGCGTTCTTACTTAAAGAAACACAAGAATCAGCAGATGTGGTATGATTGCAAATGAGACAACACCAGAGAACAATAATGTTAAAGTAAGCAACTATATACCACCGTGCGGCCTACAACAATGAACAAAACCATACCGCATAGAAAACTATAGAAGGCATTCTTAAACCCCACAGAGCCGATCGAACGACGTACTCAAAATTGGACATTTTGGAATTACTGTCAATAATAGAGAACCGAGTTTGCCTGAAATGCAGGCGATTGTGGATTCACTTAAAAGACTTTAAGGAGTTTATTTTGTTATATCCTCGCTAGAAAGACATATTCTGGTATACATAATTAGTTGACACGTCGTCGTGTGAACTGTTCATTCTTGAGTTAAATCTAAAATGCGATTCATGTTGCTGTTGTCAATAGGGTTCAAATATTTCTGATCAGCTAATATAACAGATGCATTAATGAACGATCTCGCAAACCAATACACACACGCTGTTTCATTTCATATATCAGTCAACCCTATACATTTTGTATCAATTCAACACAAATGTTAGTTTTATTGAAGAAGAGGTTTCGAAAGAACACAATTTATTGTTAAAATATCAAGCATTTTCGGAGTTTGTACGCATTCATTGTCGTTTTATTGGTAGAGTAACATATGTTCCAGTTCCAGTTCCATGTAAAACTTCAGCAGAATGAAACAGACCAGTAAACTGCTTTATCTGCAAAGAAAGGGAGAAGATTGTGTCATGTTCTTTCCTTAGCAACGTAAAATTTTGCGAGAGAGTTCAGTTCTGAGTTTTTCACTGAGAACAATATAGATGATAAAGTTCGACAAGCAGCCAATGACTGTTGATATTTTCAGTACTTCAAGGAATAGCTTAAAGTCATCTAATTCCATGTTCATATCTTTCCATACTGTTATTATCATATAATTTAACTGTTCACTAAATGGTGACGATACCAAAATTAACGGAGTTAAATTGTTATCTAGGTTGTCTGCTAGGATTTTCAAACAAGAAACGAACTGGCCAGTATATAGTGATAACTCTTCCAATATTCTCTTATTCCAACAGTCTTTCTTCATCAGTTCTTTCGTCGCTTGACTCAAAACTTCATTAATAGTTTTTTCTCTTTGGTCTTGTAGTTTCTTTAATAAATCATCAAAAAGATCAACATATTCCTGGTTCAATCCTTGCTTGATAGTATTTCTTAATTCAGTTTTGCGTTTCCCTACGATTTGCCCCACATCTCTAGATATCTTTCCAATTATAGTATCCCTCTTGTGCAAACAAATCATGCTAGAATGCATATGCCGCAAAAGACTGAAGCTCATAGAATTCCTTCCCACATTGTCAAAAAAGTCACGCCAATTTTTTTGTAAAGAGTAGCCGCCTGACAATCGAGAAACCGTTTTAATTCCTTTCGTATCGATATTTTGGAAGCAAGTATTTTGTTCTCTTTCTATTTCTGTGCTTACTTTCAACCAAACTACGTTTTTATCATCGCTCTGGGACCAGTATGTACCAATAAGATTACCGTTCAGATAAAGACGTGGTACCTCTGTAACCAGGAAAACAACCAGGACACATAAAACTAGGACGCTGGACCTCTTCTGAGTGACCGAGACGGGTGTTTCTTTCCCTTTTGCTTTGTTGAGACACAAAGTCTTGAAAATAATGCAGGTTGAAAGAACCATGCATATCGTGGCTGATCCTATAATGACACTGTATGCCATTGGATAATAGGATAGTACGTATTCCTGCACCGCAACACCTCTTTGTGATATTGAGCAAATATCGGCATTCTTTACTGGGGTAAATGCTACCATAAAGAGTCTTGGAATGTGAAATGTCAATGGCAACATAAAGCAAACAAGGCATACGATGATAGATTTTTTTGCTGACATACCAGTTCGACTCCACACTGGAACTACTATAGCTACCAATTTCTGTAAACCAAGACACGTGGTTAATAGCACTGATGTTAGGTGGAAATTATCTGATAGCTGTGAAAAGACGAAATGTATTACGCAGTAAGGATATTTCAGGTCAACTATTTGACGATTTGCTGTTTTGTTTAAAGCGTTGTCTTCTATTAACGCATATTTTTTTGCAAAAACTGGCTCAAAGCCGTATAAGCAGAACGCGGTCAGACAGTCAGCCAATGCTAATCCTTGCATAAGAACTGTTGCATGTGTTTTGATCTTCTTCGAGAATAATAAACAAAACAAAAAGGAGTTCAATGCAATGGCTATGTAAGATACTACTGGCCCGACAATAATGTTCAGGCTATATGGAATTCTTGAATACAGAACGAAAAACATATTTCTTAAAATATCCCACAATTGTTGAATAAAATAAAATAAATGGCGTATGGCTACTTGAATCCTGAAAATGGTTTTCAATTCTCTCGTTAATATTCATTACTTGGTATAGAAATGACAAATTAAAATCTGTCAATGGCATTTGAAATAATATGCATAATAAAAGTCAAACAGATGTCATCCTTGTTTATGGAAATAGAGTAATGGGATAAGCAGGCATAACAAATCGAACTGAGGCCAACAACTTTGAATGGAGAATAAATGGAGATATTCGAACAATATACATAAAACACTAAGGTTGAAAAATGATAAAACAGTCTAATTATCAAGAATATTATTTTTAAGGTAGCACAATACAAAGATTTTTCATCCTCAATCAGACAACTATAAACTGATGTAATTTCTTCATTCCAATTTTGAATTTTATAAATGAGGTACTAAAAGAAAGAAGAAAGATCAATCTTTCAAATGATGATAATAATTCATTGTGACATAATTATTATGTAATTAGTTGCTATATTGTGATGTCCACACTTGAATAAAATTAGCTTCTTTATTATGTATAGCATCACAAAATATTTTATAGATTCTTGTACAAGACAGTTTGACCTCCAAAACCGTGTCTCAGATTTTTCCTATTGTATTTCATTCTCTCATAAACCTCCAATGAAGTTTGCATCCTCAATTCATAAGAGATCACTAAATTTAATTGGGTATAAAATTTGTTCTATTGATGTTTTTGGAAATCTGAGACACGGTTTTGAAGATAACTGGTCGAGGAACAACATGTGTGAACATCAGGCAAATCGGGGCACCCATCTAGGAGCTAATTTCATTTAAAACTACATTTTTATGACAAAAATGAATGTGTCACAATTAAATAAATACGAATTTTCCTACTTGTACCCCATTAACTTCAAGATAATTTACACATGTACCATGGGGATACTTCAGGATTGGCCTTTAATCATAAATCAATTAAGTTTTTACCAGTAAGAAAGCAACCATTTCAGCAATTCATAAAAAGAAAATGCACACCCTATGCAACAAAAATCAGATCTGGCGGGAGATGTTATATTAGTGACCTTGCTGGAAGTCAATTGCTACAAATATGGTCAAAATACCGCCCATCATGATAAACCTTTACTATTAATAATCTCAGAAG
Source organism: Mytilus galloprovincialis (assembly GCA_037788925.1). Lineage (NCBI taxonomy): Eukaryota > Metazoa > Mollusca > Bivalvia > Mytilida > Mytilidae > Mytilus > Mytilus galloprovincialis. Next base: position 8,007,868 of record CM075340.1, on the reverse strand, counting down.
TTTAATCACACGTTGCATTTACTTTCTTCAATATGGATTTTATTCATTTAGTTCATAAAATAATATGTTTTGATTTTTGTATTGTTACAAAAATTAAGTTGTGCATGTGTACACAAAATAATTAGTTGGTCCGTCTAGAGGAACCATATGGGGGATTTCTAAAAATGTATAATTGTATACAATGACAATATGGTGTTTTACACAAAGTACATTTTTTCATTTTTGCAATTTGATAATGAAATATTCAATTTGTATTTTCGTTTAAAAAGAATTCATATTTCAACATTCTCCTTAAGAAATTCTAGTATAAACATCAGAAACATTAATTGTTGTACAATTTAATATCTGTAAATTTATATTTTGATTCCCTCTATATCTTCAAATAGTTGGGTTTTTTTTTCTCCAGGCAGCTCCAATAAAAGAAATGTATTTTATTTGGAATTCAATAACTTTCCATAAATCCCTAATCCACCTCTTTTTCATAACTGTTATTATATATAAATATTTTATCAGTAAAAACTGGTTGTATGATACTGTTAAATTAAGATTAACTGACCAGTTCAGACAGACATGGTATGCTACTGTACAGAATTCTCCAAAAGCTCTAAATTATAAATTATTCAAAAATAGTATAAATTTCGAAACCTTCTTTAATATTTTAGATGACAAAAATATTGCTTCTTTTGTAGATTTAGAACGTTGAGCACAAAAATTCCTATCGAAATTGGTAGATGGCAAAACATTCAGAGAGAAAATCGTATGTGTACTTTGTCCATTATATTTTAGAATGCTCGGCAATAGACGATAGTAGACAACTGCTACTAAAGCATCATTTTATAAACAGACCAAATATTTTAAAATTTCAAGGTCTAATGAATAGTAGCAACCCGTCTGAACTAAACAATCTGTGCAAGTTTATAAGAATTATTATTAAATGCCTAGAATCTCCTGGGTAATCACTTTATGTCTCTATTTTATATTTGTATTTAACATTTATACAATGTTAACTTATTTGTATATGTCTCTGTACCATTGTACTTGGTTTATGAGAATAAAGATATATATTTTTATTGCTGGTCAGTGGTCATAAAGCTATCAAATGATTCTATTGATTAACCACAAAGTACTTCCCAAATGTTTTCTCTTGTATCAGTCAGACACGTGCATTTGTTTATAAAACTAATTATCATCAAAACTCATTAACAGTGCAAGATATGTAAATAATTTTTTTCTTCTGTGGTTTTGGAATATTTTAAAAGAAGTAACAAAAACAGCTGAAAATGAAATTTTGATAAAATTTAGTTGCTTTTGTATTGTGATACCTTAAATCAATGTTTTCTGTTGTCAACTGCATTTTGAAATGCAAACTCCAAACCTCCGTTCGACAGATGTTGTATGTACAGTATACAAATGCATCGACATAATAGAAAAGTTGACTTTATAAAGGTTTCTGCTTTGTCCACTTTCATTATTTAGAAATAAAAAGTTGTAATAGTTATTGAAAGTTCTAACAAATTTTAAGTGATTTGATACTTATAGTTTATGAAAAACAGACCAAAACACAAAAACTTAACACTGAGCAATGAACCGTGAAAATGAGGTCAAGGTCAAATAAAACCTGCGAGAACGACATGTACATCATAAAATATTTCCATACATCAATTATAGTTTAAACCTATTGCATATAGTATTAGAAAAAAAGACCAAAAACTAAAAAACTTAACCTTGACCACTGAACCATGAAAATGAGGTCAAGTCAGATGACACCTGCCAGTTGGACATGTACACCTTACAATCATTCCATACACAAAATATAGAAGACCTACTGCTCATAGTATCTGGTATATGTACTTGACCACGAAAACTTAACCTAGTTCACTGATCCATGTAATGAGGTCAAGGTCAAATGAAACGTGTCTGACAGGCATGAGGACATTGCAAGGTGCGCACATACTAAATAAAGTTTTCCTATTACTTATAATAAGAAAGAAATTAACATTACAAAAAATCTCAACTTTTTTTTTCAAGTAGTCACTGAACTATGAAAATCAGGTCAAGGACAATGGACATATGACATTTTAATCATATTGCCCTACACATTATTTTGCACTTTTTATGCATTTTTTTTTTATCATTACTATGATATGGCTTCACAGCCCTCGTGTATTCGAATATTGGGGCCAGCTGAAGCCCGCCTCCGGGTGCGGGATTTTGTTTTTACTGTGGTGAAGTCCCATTGGTGACCTTGGGCTGTTTTCTGCTCCTTCGTCGGGTTGTTGTCTTTTTGACACACTCCCCATTTCGATTCTTAATTTTACTTTATAAATCTTTGCCATTCAACTTTTGGGTTGGGTGTTGGAAATTTAGCATAGAAAGTACTCAAGGACCATTTCATAATGTTCAGCCGATCATACTAGATGACAAGCATATACAAGTCGTCGCAATATAGGCTGTTGAGCTGAATCGGCGTAATTCAAACATTAATCAATCAAGTTATAAAAAGATCAATGTTAAGATTTCTACCATTTAAAACAACATCACTCTCGTGTTTTACCACTAAAATCCTTGAAAATAGAAGCAAATAAGATATCAAGGATAAACATGAATAATTTAAGTTTTTACGACTGGCAACATTTATACTATACTATATTACTTTCTTCATCGAAAAACGCAGAAATTGTAATAATAAATTTAACAGATAACAATAAACAATATTCAGATTAATACATTAATGAAAATATCATACAAATACGTTGTCCACTGATACCAAGTACAAATGTATTTAAGTACTATATGTTCTTGAATTCAAAGTAAACATAAGGAGCATCATATCCACACATATATGCTTGAAATGCACTACAAATTATTATGTATTCCGATTGAAATATTCTTAAACAATAATAAAGTTTTAAAATAAAACAAATCACATTTAAAGTAATGTAGTACATAATATAAAAACCTGTCGAGCTTGATTTTGAGATATTATATCACAAAAATAAACTTCAATGTTTCAATCGCTTTTTTAATGCAAATATTTTCACTAGTAATGATTTTGCAAAAGTTTGATCACATATCTTTTGTTATTTTCTGATAGAATAACTTAAAAACGCCGAAATGTCGAAACATTTCCTCAGGAATAAACTCATAACCATTATCATGAAGCACATTTCAGAATTCTAAAATATGAAAGGCATTCCTCAAAAATTCTGATGAATCTTCATTCTATTTCATTTTCAAATTAGTAAAAAAAAAATAGATCTGAACAAAACAAATAACCAAATAAAAATCTAATCATACTTTTAATGAAAATTAAGAAAACGATGAAAAAATATTAAGAATTTGAATTAAACAAAAGGAATATGAAAGGATTCATTGCCCACATTTCAAATGCATCTGCATAATTATAGATCTCGTGAACGGTTGTGATATCAGCTAATAAATGCTTGTCTCGAACTCGATAAACTTTTTTGAGAAAAATGCCATTGTTTGACGAAATATAAATGTATTTTGACAATACGTTAAAATATCACTGTTAGGTTCTCGTTCGCTGTGTTAATTTTATAAAGTAAGCAATAAACAGAAAATATAAACCAGTCAAACCAAGAAAATATTCTTCACATTGTATAAAAGGCTTAAAATCAGAATTAACTGGACAGTAAAGGAAAACGAACAAATGCAAATGCTTTTAAGAAACCATTTTTTTTAAATATGAAATATGTTAATTAAAATAAAGCTAAAATTTACAATTTCCGACTGGAGAAATAAAAACTAAAGAAAAAACACAAAAGAATAATAAAATAAACATATACATTAGTCCAGGAAGACGAATTCGTATTAATTATTAAGTAATTACTGTATTATTTTAGCTAAATTATTTGAGTGTATAAAAAAATGTATAAAATTCACGATTGCTTGTGTGCAAGTTAAACCATATTATTTAATAGCTATAGTATATTCGAAGCAACAGAACTTTGCCAATGTCCAAAGCGGCCAAACAGGCTGTTTGATGATTTTTTTGTGACCAGTTCCATGATTTGATCGACAAATTAATAAAATAATAGCTGTCAATAGGTAGTAAACAAAGGTCGTATACATCTATATAAAAAACTTGTAAGTAAAGGCATATGTCAGTTGTTTTCCATTCGTACCGTTGGTTGATATAACCGAAAGATTTGGGTCAGGTTTTATGGACTTCTCTCTTTTTGAATTTATATCTTGGAGTTCGGACTTTTTGTCAATACTTTTTGTTTAAAAGCAATCTGAAAATGGATTGAGCTCTTATGATTTAAACACTTGTTTAAGATATTTATCAAATGCACCAGGCTTATAATTTAATACACCAAACACGCGATTCGTCTACATAAGACTCATCCTATTGTATCAGAAACTCAATACAAACAAAAGTAAATGTGGAGTAAACACTAATTAGACAATAACATAACCGACACATTGATTTTTTTTAAGATCAACCGACAAGTGACTTCACAATCTATCAAACATTTTAAATTGGCTTAATTCTACAAAAGTAGTGAGGAAATCAAACAGATACTATCACATGTTTGTAATCACCACCTAATGAGTACATGCAATCACAGACTCTGAAATATAACGTATGTCAAAGATAGATAAAATAATGTATTCTACGTATGATACAAATGATGCAAGTATTAAAGGATAAAATTATTTTGTACTGCACAACATTCTCTTGAAACTTTTTCTTCAACATTCAGAATCTTTATTATTTATCACAGGATAGTTTTTGACGCAAAGCAAGGAAAAATAATATGTAAAATTGTATGTAATACTTTTAAATAATTCAATATTTACATACAAAATTTTGACAACAATTAAAACAATGCATAAAAAATAAAATGCAATTTTTAATCGAAATCATATTTTAAAAAAGAAAACCACAGATCAACCTGAAAAACGATTGGTAAAAAGTACTCATGTTTAAACAGGGAAACAAATAACCAAATATGCAACTAAATATCATTCTGTACATTTAAATATTTTGCTTTCCATATTGTTTGATTAATATGATACCTTCTTTTGGTAGGTCTACGTTTAATAAAGTCATACACCTTGATGTTTGTGTTAAAGCTACGATTGCATTTCCTTCAGGCAGATTTGAAATAACATGGTTTTTGTTGTTGCTTTTCTATCTATGCCCCTTTGGATTTTTTACTCTACGGCGATACATATTTTGGCCTTCCAAACTTTGTATATAGATTGTTCCGGAAAAAATGTGTAGAGTGTGCTTATACCAAATAGTACGATATTTCCGTCAAATATTGTTGAAACTACTGCATATATCAGTCTTGAAAATGTATTTATAAACTTGCCTCCAGGAAAAGAGATGAACAGAACCGGCAAGGATTTTCTGGTGGGTTTGTATCTTGTATTCCGCCAAAACCTCCTAGAACGAATGTGTCATACTGATTTTAACATTTATGTAAATTACATACATGATACCGACAGATATCGGTAGAGCTTTCATTAAAGTTAAGTACATCCAAACTCCTTTGTTCTACCAGGGTGATGTGAGCCAGATCATACCTGCCAGATCAACCTAGCTTGGGTTTTTTGTTTTGCATGTTTTCATCTGTATGAAAATAAAATATGTTTCTAATAAGAAATGTTATTCTCTCCTTTATTTTAATGACAGAAATAGTGAGAGATGTATTTTAATAACAATGTTCTAAAATAGTCTACTAAATTGAGTTTAGTTTGTGGATTCAACAATACGAAATTTTTTCTTTCATAGATACTAACTCTTGTTATACTCTAAATAAATTTAGCAAACTAAATTAAGAACAGTTACTTCTCTGCAAAAAAAAAAGCATATACATCATTTGGACAAAATCAAGCGTATTTACAAAGGTATCATTAACATTGCACATTAAATTTATTAGGAAATCCTTCAGGAAATCAGTAAATTATGATAGATTGACACAATTGATAAGCATATGTTCACAATTTTCTATAGATTGTGCACACAACGGACAAGTGTCATTATCAGACATGTAACATTTTAAAAGTTTAAAATCAGTAAACAAAATTCATGAAGTACTTGAAAATAAAGTTCCTTGAATTCTCCAGGCAAGATATGTAAACTAAAAAAAAAATAACACTTTCAAAGTTCTAGTTCCGGATAATTTTCAATCCAATAAGGTTTTGATACAGGAGATGATCCAACAAGTTTTATTAACGGATTATAAAATGTTCCAGTACTTTGTAGATAGGGACTTGTTTATCTTCAATAGGAAAAATACCCAATCTGTAGTAATTTCAAAATTCTTTGCAACTTCATTGACATTTTAATTGATAAAATGTACACATGAAGAAGGCAAACTGACAGACAAATGTTTATAGAATTTGCATATATTATTAATTTATACCCCTATATCTGGATACAAACTCAATGTTTATTTAACATATTCAAACATTGTATGCGTGGCTCATAAAGGATATATACTGGTATATAGTGATATATGAACTATATCATAATGATTGTGTGGACTTCTGAAATATGTTTTATGAAGGGTAAATGGTTTTGTATCTAATCTAGAACAGCTGGGATGAAAATTATTGATTCCATTCGGACACACCACGTCTTTGTTGGATAACTATTACATATATATGTGTAGGACTCTAAAGTGCGATGGTACTCTAAAGTGCGATGGCTACGCTAAAGTGCGATGGTCTACGCTAAAGTACGATGGTGTCTCACGCTAAAGTGCGACGGTTGTTTTTTTGTTAATGCACGATGGTTTAACATGCAATGGACCATAGGTTAGGGGATTAAAGTGCAGATTAAAAAAAATGTTTTTTTTTCAAAAGCTAGTATATACATATGATAAGGTATAACATATATAATAGGCTTGGTTATAATTTACCGACAGGCTGAAGAGTGATTGTTTCTAAATTTAAAAGACAAACCACGTAATAATTACAAAAAAAAAGTCATTTAGGTGTCACAAAATACTGTATGTCCTGTTAAATTAATTTTTCAACATTCAGGCGCATTGATATTGTGATAATTTGTGTAGCTTGCCGTACACACAGTATATCACTACTATCAACACCCCCCTTAACGTCGTCACATAAGTTACAAGTACCTTTATTTTACCGACGTCTATTTTCAATAAAATTGACATTGTTTTAATGGGACCCTAAGTAAACTGCAACGTAAACAATGATTTTAAGTATCTGTTCGTTTCGAATAGAAGCAGGATACAGGAAACAGGATACCTCTGTGTATACTATTTTGTATATATATAGAAATGTTATCAAAGGACTATGCTGCGCAAGACACAAGTCCTTCATCCAGCACCCGAAAATAAACACATTTATTTTATCCGACTAAGCCCGGTTAGGTTTGAAATAAAGTCACACACATTCCGGTTTAAAAGTTGATAATCAAATATTCGTGATGTATCTTCCGGAAAGCACATGTTTGGTTTGTATACACGACTGTTAATGTCATAATCAAACTACGTTTTGACATCTATACTTTCGCGGACCATCGGACTTTAGCGTGATCATCGTACTTTAGCATCCCCATCGCACTTTAGAGTCCTACAGATATATATATCCGAATGTCCTATTTATATCGGCTCAAATATCCAAATCTATTGAAAATTTCATTCCTATACAATGCATACTAAAAATAGCCACAAGGGTTTTAAAGTTAACTTTGCAGGTAACATCAGCTGATTAGAATATACGTATATTGTTTAAGATTTTATGGCGCCCTTTATTAGTCTATTTCTTTTCTTTTATTTTTATCCTTTTTTCATGGTTTTATCATGTTTATATTCCTCTGAAAAGTCGCAGTACATCTAAAATTATCATTTGTTTTTTGTTATACATAGATAGAATGCGGGCACTATAATTCCTAATAATTTTTTTATTTACAAATTATTTTCTTACAAATCATAATCTTTGGTAATTAAATGTGCCAAAGGTCACTTAAAAACTCAAAACATCGGAATAACGAAAAGTACATACTACAGTTTGGCCTTCTTAGATAAATTAATCTTTGGCAAATTAATGTGCTAAAGATTATTTACAAAACTAAAATTTGAGCAATTATGTTGATTATCATTTTATTTGTCTCAATGTTCGAAATACTTGAAAAGTACAATCTATCGCAAGTTAATTGAAGTACTGTATTTTATTTTCGAACATCATCGTCATAACTATGGTCATTTTGACAAGATGTTTGGTCGTCATCGAAATAAAAGTATTCGACCGAAGATAATTTACAAACCACAAACCGCCTGTTAATGATTATCAAAAAGCAAAAAAAAAAAAAAAAATCCTAAAAATGGGGAATATGTGCATGGGACACACAATGATACAATTGCTTGTATTTCATGTTAAAAGGGACATAACTCAAAAACCATAAAAGTGACGCTCCCAAATTTGTTCTTGATCTGAGTTTTGTGGTAATAATCATTATGTATACGTTTCATAAAATTTGGTTGAGGCAAACTTAAGTTAGAGAATGGAAACGAAAATGTTTACAAGTTTTCCATTTGTCAATTAGTATTACTCTAGAACGGTAAAAGTGACGCCTCCAAAATTCAAACTTGATCTGTGTTTTGAGGTAATAAGCACTGTATATAAGTTTTATACTTTGGGTTGAGACAAACTAAAGTAAGGGAACGGAACCAAATTTGGAACGTACGTACAGACATTCAAAAGTAAAGCTGAATGTCACCTTCCACCACGGCGGGGCATAAAAAAATCCCATTAAATCGAGCCATCAAACAAAATATTATGACCATTTGAAGTCCAGAACTCAAATTTAATCTTTGTTATCTTATTGAACTGTTTAAACTATTTATTACATTTTTTTCTTACCACTTTTGATAACATTTGAAGTGGCACTGCAAATTGCACTGTCAAATCCGCTGTCTGTTGCTTGAATTATTTGTCCTGTCGATGCAAATTTGAATATCAAAGAATTGTAAAAGTAGTACTTGTACAAAAACTAACATTTTTGTGTGTATTTATGTCATTTTAATTTCTCGGTCTCGAAATGATCATTCTGAAATTAAATAGACGAAACAAAAGGATATCCATAGGTTCTAATGATGTGTTAAAATTTACCATCAAGTGAAATGATAGGTATTATCAAACATAACTGCTGAGGAATTACTCAAAATTACTATCTCATCACTATTTTTTATTTTCTATTCGTATGTAACAGTCAAGATAATTAATCACCAACTCCATTTATAAGCTTTAAGTTTAAAAGTAACTGAATGCACAGGATTTATTTGTTTAACACAGCTTGATTGAGAAGAAACCCCGATACAGTTAGATAATAAATTACATAATTATCAACAGAACTTTATACTGCTATTCTTGTAATTGTTATAAAATACATAAAATAAAATAATTACAAACCTAATCTCGATTTATATTCAATTTGTAGAACTTGACATGTGACCTCACTTTTTGTGGCATTGATACATTCGTGTAATGCACAGTTCGTAATTTGTTTAAGAAGTTTTGTGTAATGTCGTAAATTAATGCTATAAATTCGAATTCGTTGTTATTCTGTGGTTATCATGACGAAATGTGCTTTTATAATGTCTTATATTTATTTCTCCTTCCTGAGTGTTCTTGCATTTATTTTTATTGTATTCTTGTCATATAATGATGTTGTTTTAGCGGTATATTTACATTGTCATACAGCGCGAGGTTTAGCCACAAAACAGTTTCAACCCAACAGTTTTGTCTTCTTAAAATGTCATGTACAAAGTCAGGAATGTGACAGTTATCATCTAATAGTTCGTTTCTATGTATGTCGCATTGTTCTTTTATGTTTTGCACTTCAGTGTTTCTGATGTTTTTTTTGTTTTCTTCTTATAGTTTTAAAATGTGTTTCTCTCGGTTTCATCTTGTAAATAAAGGCAACAGTAGTATACCAATGTTCAAAACTCATAAATCGATAGAAAAAAACAAATCCGGGTCACAAACCAAAAAACAAGGGAAACTCATTAAATATAAGAGAATGACAACACAACATTATAATGTAACACACACAGAAACGAACTAAGCATTAGACAAAATTCGATGAGAATAAAAAGTATAACATTAAAACTAAATACATGAATTTGAGATAGAAAAGTACCGTGACACGTTTTATAATAATGTGAATTCATACTCAAATATAAGAGGAAACAAACGACACAAAAGAGACACAACGTGTAAATGTAACACACAGAAACGAACTATAATATAACAATGACTATATTCCTGACTTGGTACGGGATATTTAAAAAAACCAAAAACGGATATGTTTTCTCTCAATCAATAAATGACTTTTGAACCGCGGTATACTACTGTTGCCTTTATTTGACACTAAAGTTTAAAGGCTTTGTGATTGCCTATCCAGGATGACACAAGAATTGTCAACTTAATGACAACCCAAATTTTCTCCACAGGGTAATTTCCATCAGTCGCAATCGTGTCTATTTGAATAATCGTTAATCATATTATCTCATATTTTAGATTTCTGATAGTTGTAACTTTTTTTGTTTCTTTTCTTATTCTAGTCTGGTTGAACTTTGTTCAGTTGAAGTCTTAGGAAATAAACTCATCATAGATACCAAAATTAAAATATATTGCTCTCATAAAAAAAGTTAAACAAAAACATGTACAAAATTGGAGGATCGCCCAAAATTCCAAAAATAGTTAAAACAACTCCACAAAGAAGACACTATGTTGGATTAGATAGAAATATAATTATATTTGATATTTTATTTTACTGGCCTGTAACGTATAATGCATGAAATTAAATGGGAGATCTTTTAGAAAAGAAATTTCCAAAATGTTTAAGCAAACTAAATCAAATACCGTCCTAGACATATGGCTAATGAAAATATTAGTTAAAGCAATTAAGAGAATATACGTTTCCTGCTAAATAATTTGAATCTTTACTAGTTTTCCTTTCAGAATACATCAGAATTTGTTTTTTATCATGTTTTTCAATAGTGCATTTTTATGTTTTTGTAGTATCTATGATTTTTTATTAGTATTTTTCTGTATGATTCAGAAACCGTCACGGTACTTCCTTGATTAGATTAATTAAAATTGTATCTCTAGTTGTATTCCATTTTATATCAGGATTATTATTTAATACAACAGACGTGCGTTTCGTCTACATAAGACTCATCGGTGATGCTAAAGATATTGTTAAATGAAATAGTATTACCCAACAATGCTAAGTGCTCACTAATTCGACTAGATGGAGTACAAGCATAATCCATTTTGAGGAACTACAGGCTTGATCCAAATCTCTTGGCTGGAACATTTAGATGAGGGTGTTGCTAAAACCTTACGAAAGTCTTAGTTGGCAGTGATTGAAAGCTAGGTTTCATTCTTACTTCCCGTCACGTTTTATGTTAATTTGCCTACAGATATAGGTTTCATATTATTCACATTGGAGATATACAAAATATTCTATATAGTATTTGCAATTTATTGTTATGGATTTTTGCCGTTAAATGCATTATGTTGGGATTAAATGTTATATTAATTCATCCTCACTTGAGTCAAGTAAGCAAGTAGCATTTTGACAACATAGAACCTTTTTCAATCAACAACTTTACCAAGGAACATGTTTTCCAATTTTGCTAGCAATTCTTGTCGAACCTGCAGCATTTCTGTAGCAACACACAAGACATAAAGATCTATTGTACCGTCATCAGTGGCGGCATCAAAATTTAGCTTCTGAATGGCACAGTTGAATATGATTGCTGTATCCCTTATCAGCATATACCACGAATATCATACTTATTGCATATTAATGGAAACAAGAAATTAAAGTCTCAAAAAAAGTTTGCCTGAAAATCTGATGGAACTGTAAACAAAACATCAATAGTCAAACATACATTCTGGGTATAAGAAAGAGTCATCAGCTAAAATGAAATTCTTGAAACAAATGTAATTGTTTGCAAATTTTTCATTCTAGAAATTAAAAAACCAAAAACAAGCAAGAATATCAAAACAATGAAACAAATAAGAGAGGACAAATTATCAGGAACAATAATTATGTATACCATGCCGTCTTCCAATAAATTTTGGTTGCTTATGTCACTTGGTTGTTGTTTCTAACTCCTCTATATCTTATACATCCTTTAAATAAAGTAGTATAACAGTAGTATATTGCTGTTCAAAAGTCATAACTCGATTGATAGAAAACAAATCCGGTTTACAAACTCAAGCTGAGGGAAACGCATCAACTTAAGAGGAAAAACATCGAAATAAAAGAAACACTGAAGTGCAACACAAAACACACTACAATGCAACACACAGAGAAAAGAACTATAAGATAATAACAGCCATTTTCCTGACTTAGTACATAACAGGGATTGAATATTTGAACCCTCTAAACATTCCAGTAGTTGGACAACCCACAATTACAGGATAAGGTTTAAAAGAATCAAACTTAATAGATAATCCATTCCACATATGACAATTTAAATCAATGTACAATGTACCAAGTTACTAATAGATACAATACGTTGCAAATAAAATTTCATGCACTAAAATTAAGGGTATCACAATCCTAACTTTTGATTCTGGTAGCAGATTGGGTTACTAAATACAAAGTTTGATAGCAGTCCACATACTGAAAAACATTTCAGATATATTTCTAAAGGGTGGACATTCAAATGTTTAGTTTTACATTGTTGAATTAATGGAGAAGAACAAAAACTGGTTTTAGCAACAACAAAATCTACAATTATATGGAATCCAATGAGCTTAAGAACTTTAACCATTCACATCTTCCATATAACTATACTAGTAAATCAAATACATAGAAAAAGCATGAGTATTTTATCTAATAGAACATTGTGTATAAAGATTGCATTATAAATTTAAATGTAAACAAAACAATTGATGGATTTCTGGAAATAACATATAACAGAACTGAATGTGTATACTTGAACTATGATTAAAATTAGAACACAGTCACATTCAATAATTAATGAAGTACATTTCACAGTGAAAAACGGCATGTATTTCAATTCAAATTCTAACATAATAGTGTGTTCTAAAATTCTAAAATATCAATCAGATGAATGACCATAATTTATTTTCATCACTTGAAATAAGCCTGTTGTAATATTTTTTCAGTGAAATGTTAATTATACTTTAATAAAAAAAAGATTTACTATTATTCACAAAAAAAAAAAAAAAAATCATCAACAAAATTAAATCAATATTGGATCTTTAAAAAGAACATCAAATTTTATTTAAAGTTTTTCATGACTAAAATTAACTTATATGCATGAAAAACTGTCATTATAAGGAATGATGAAGTTCATAAAATACAAAGAAATGCACTGTGAGAAACAAAACCCAATGATTTGATTTTTACATTGAATGTTATATTTCTGATACTTCTAATAAGTGTAACCATTTATCAACATTTAACTGCAAAAAAGAGAACAACACTATATCATGTTATACCCTTAACTTAACTGATCCCCTTTTTCCAATATTTTCAAATCACCCTTTTATATAGTTTACTCTTGTCCCCTTATTTACCCCTTCTTTCAGATTAACATTGTTCTTACACAGCTGTTGACATAATATCTGTGTCAAAAGCAATAAAGCTTCATATTTTTCATATTTTTCGTGTATATAGCTTTTTGAGTAATTAATGTCCCTGTATCACAGAGATAACCACAGTTAGAGTAGAATATTTTGATTCATATAACAAATATACAATATTTTTTATGTACACTATATACAATAATATCACATTCTGTTGAGCAACCTTTAAATCAGAAGAAGTAATCTTGAACTCTATACTTCTTTGGTTATAATCTTCAACTCTATACTTCTTTGGAAGTAACCTAAATCATTAACTTTTCTACGAAAATTCATCACAAATAACTTAAATACATCATTCAGTTCATTTAATCAGTTTATAAACTTTAAGATACGTGTCTACTTAATATTTACAAGCTGAACCTAGATTTATGAATATCATTGAAAATTGCTTATTGTTGCTATGACAACTTTATTTCAGGATACAGAAATGTAGTACAATGTTATTATCAGATAATAACATTGTTTGTTAACATAATGACATTTTAAATAGGATGTTAATAAAATATTAATTTTTATTTAATTGAAATTAATGATTTTTAATCCTGTTAAAACAAACTGTCCATCTGATAAAGAATTTGATGGGCGTATAAAAACTGTTTGAAAAAGCTTTATAAAAATATCAAAGTGTCCAGAAATGTATTAAGAGATCACTTGGATTAGACATCAAAATATCTTATCAAGAAATAGAAACCCTGTTTTTAAATAATAACACAAGTGCAAAGTTTAATGATACAAATATGGACTTATCTATACTTCAAAAGATTGAATGCAATCATCTAGCGACATTTTTATAATACTAGTTTTTTTTGTCAAGGAGGGAAGTGCCTTTATATATACACAGAATTTTATACAATGAAAATTGATTTAATTTGCAGATTTGTATCAAAGTACATCTCAATTATTTTTATTTTTATTTCACCAAGATTTCCTGAACTAATCACATGTTTATCAACATTTAAACTGTCACTTGTCTGCATTATTTTTGTCATCAGAGTTTAACATCTATAATTTATAAATAATTTAAGCCATAAAGAGATTACATCAATAGCAGACAACGAAACTTCTTTTATTGAATTTGATTGTTGAAATTGTAATATGAAACAATTCTGTCTAATAATTTTGTTTAAATTGATGAAAATCTATACATTAAGTTTTGTTGGCCTACATGGAATTTCAAATTGATTGATGTTTCATCGACAACTGTCGCCTTTTTCAGAGTATAAATTAACCGAAGCAATTATAAAATGCAACATTTAACAAATTCCTAAATGCACAATGATATATGAGGTATTTGGAATATTTAAGTTTAAAGCAATTTGTTTCCAACACTTTATATATATCTTGACAACATACTGCAATCACTTTTTGTTAGATAATTTAGTAAGCTTAGATAATTTTTATCTTATCAAATATTTATACCCAGAGTTTTGTTTGAAGGCTTAAAGTACACAGGTCTTGTTATTCAATATGAATGTAACTATAGTTTATTCTCTTGAAAGACGAAACAGTTAAATGTTTATTATCAACAACTTTTCTTTAGAAAAATTGGAAATTACAACATATTCAATTTATTGGCAGCATTTTTTTAAAACAATTTCATCTCTCCAAGTCTTTCAACAATTCAAATTATTCTGCTCAGCGTCTGATTATCTTCACCAATGTCGTCTCCTCCATATTGAATCAAATATAAGCATCTACACCATGTCCATCTGATAACTGGGACAACTGAGCATGCTTAGCACCATCAATTATGATTGGATATTATTTTGTGATGTCACTTCCTTTTACTCATGGTAGATCTGAGTACCAGAGCGCCATCTATCCAGAAATTAGGTCTATCTACCATCGCCTGCCATAGTGAAATCTCTTCTCCTCTTGCATCCATCCAATCTACAAGCTTACTATAACTTTTTCCTGAAATTTAATCATATTCAATCATTACAAACGCATACAAACTACCAGATCTTGCATAACATAATTAAACAAGTTAGTGATTTCCAGTTTATACAACACATTTGAGAATAATCTCACTCTACAAAACTTTATTTAAAAAAAAAATGAGAATCCTCATAACCATCATTTTCTTAAAGAAATCAAAACATTAAAATTCACTTTTATAACAAATAATTTATTACCCTAATATTTTACAGACTTCATTGAAGTTTTCTACCCATTCCATATATATCCAACAACATTGTGTTCAATCACTAAATAAATTCCAATTAACAGTAAAGAGAAATCGTAGTTATACCTGTTCCCAGATTAAGCCTAACTCCTCCTAAGAAGTCATTACTTGACAGCTTGTCATGGTCCCATATTGTCAGCTCCAACGACTTCTCCCTCAGATTGTCAGCAGTGACATCTTCAAACACCATGGTACAATTCCATGCAGGGTTGCATTCTTTTTTATCACTTGTGTTTTCTGTTTTTCTTTGTCTGGCTGTAATTGCCTGTAATACATATAAAATCAAAGTTTACAACAATTAAGTACATTGTAGTGGCCACAGAACTTAGAAATGAATATGTCCATAATATATGACACCATACAGTTATCCATGGTAAAAATGGAAGTCATATCAAGCTCCAAATGCAAGTCTATTTTGTGTTAATGGCATAACTTTGATAGTATTTGTTCAATTCATTAAATTTTCTAGACCTTTTAAGACAATTAAGAGCTTGAATTTGAATATACATCTACCACTATCATCAATTTTATAAGTATTCAAAGAGTGTACCTCAAATACACTCAGAGGCAACAAATTGCACCTCACTTTTCTACATTCTTGTTATCGTTTAACAAAGTTGACTGTGACATTTTACCTAACAATTTACAACACTGACAGGCATAGTTGTATTTTATAATATAATATAATGTTGTAAATTAGCATATAAAAACAACCATATCAATACTACTAACCCTTTACAGAAAGGATCTGAGTAGCCATTAGATCTGACAGCAGTCAAGTTCCTAGCCTCCTTGATAAGCACATGTAGCTGGCCTTTGTCTCCAGGCAGTTTAGGTTTCCTGGCCTTTTTCCTGGAGGGAGAGGGGGAGTCTGAATCTCTGTTGACTTTTTCTGCTGGAACATACTTCAGACAGAGAATGATGTCCCCTTTATAAGTTAGAAGAGTTAGAAGCTGTTCAAACTGTAAAAGTTCATGTTAATGGATCTTAAGTGCCAGCAAATCTTCATTTCTTAAAATAAAAATGATTAATTCTAATCCACTCCATGTTCTTGTATACAATGTAAGTTTGGAGCTATTTTCCTAATGCTTGTAGTTTAAAGGTTTGGTTGGTTCGCTTGCTTTGTTTGTATAAATGTTTGCTCAGCCAATGCAATTAAGATTGACATTGCAATCGATAGATAGGTAAGGTGTTAACTTGTATACATTGCTTAACATTAAATACAAGCTGAAGCCCCGCCTATCTATTAATTAACGGTGTTTTAGTAAACATATCAATGATAAAATAAATAGTTTTTTTTTAATTTTGAAAGTGATTTATAGACCCAATGGGTCAGGTGTATTTAATGTATATGTATTATATTTATAATTTATTAAACTGTTAGTACACATGTCACTATAATAAAAATGTACTTACTTACTAAACATTGCATTAGTACAAGCACTAGAAAAATAGCTTTAATTAATGCGGCATGTAAAAACTAAATACTTGTACATAATATCAATGGATCCAGTGAATCTTTTTACAACTTATTCATTCGTCCAATAAAGATTGCACAAAACATGATACTTGCCCAAATTAATTTGCCCATCACTTGCTAATGGATTGGTTTCTTTGAAAAAGGTTGATTAAACAAAGTTTAGAAACAGATATTTTTCATTTTATATTTAATTTTTTTTTTGAAAACTTTAATGATGTGTAGAATTGATGATAAAAAATTACTAAACCTATAATTCTAGCAAAAAGTGGCTTCAATGACATTGAAACATGTTTCTCTTTAAAGATAAAAAGGTGTATTAAGTGAATCAATCTATCCACTAGATTGTGTGTTTTTTAAAATCAAAGTGTATATCTATAGTCTAACATTGATCAAGAATTGTGAACAGACATGCCAAGGAAAAATAAGTTCCTATAAAAATGAATTTATCAATACATGATTATGACGAATTGTCCATTTTGAATGTCCCTCTGGTATCTTTTGCCTCTCATTCAATTTCACTTAATTAAAAATAAATTAGTTAGCTACTATAATATGTAAATGTGTAAATGTTGAATATGAAATATATAAAATGATTATTATTTGTACATGTTGTATGATCCTGAATATAATGGGTAAAACAAGAATGTGTTATTGCTGTTGGAGAAAGAAGACACAGTGAATGATACAGAAAACTATGCCAAAAACAAGTCCCCCAACAAGAATGTGTCCCAAGTACACGGATGCCCCAATCGCACTATCATTTTCTATGTTCAATGGACCATGACAATGGGGGGAGCTCTAATTTGGCATTAAAATTAGAACGATCATATTATAAGGAACATGTGTACTAAGTTTCAGGTTGATTGGACTTCAACTTCATCAAAAACTA
The DNA here is from genome assembly GCA_037788925.1 of Mytilus galloprovincialis. Lineage (NCBI taxonomy): Eukaryota > Metazoa > Mollusca > Bivalvia > Mytilida > Mytilidae > Mytilus > Mytilus galloprovincialis. The sequence goes on along the minus strand of CM075340.1, from coordinate 7,989,670 downwards.
CCTCTACTAAAAACTTTTACCTGAAGCGGGACAGATGGACGGACGAACGGACGAACGAACAAACACAGACCATAAAACATAATGCCCATAAATTGGGTATAAAAATGGGGCATAAAAAAATCTTGTTCACTAATCATTGCTGTTGGAGTAAAAAGACACACCCAATGATACAAATAAAATGTCAAAAACATGATAAGTCACTAAAAAACTTTCAAGAATTCTTGTAACTCAATTGTCAATAATAATGAAAATGAAATAGAAGTTGAAGACCCTGTCGGCTGCAAATGTTTTCCTCATAATTATTTCTAAATATTATTACAAAATAACTGCTAGCCAAAATGTCTTTTTTAAATTTAAATGTTTAGTTGTTGAGGTTATATAACATCTGGAAATAGAAATATTTTCATTTGATCCTTACAGCAAATCCTGACTGTTCAGAATTCCTGATTGATTTATTGTTGGTTGCTTAACATCCAGTGGCAAATATTTCATGCATATTCAGGACAACTGAATTCATGAGAAATAGAATAAACCCGTCAGCATATGTGGAAATATGAAGTAAGGGATTGAATATAACAAAATACCAATGATTATTGGAATGTCAGCCTTTTTCAGAACCAAAACTAACCAAAGAATTTTTACATAGTTAATACATGGAAGGTTTCGTACCTTTGATGTTATGTAAGAAAGAGATTACTATTGACCTACAAGATGAATTAGTAAAAGACGGACCTTATCCAAAATTTTTAGCAAGAACAAGATGAAGGCCAATAACATAGAAAAAGATAAATAAATACTTTTGACAATCTGCAAAAGAAATATTGAATGCCGCTCAGTTTTCAGAATCAAATACATATATCTTATCCAAAAGCAGTAACCTGATAACTATTAAGACCATGAAAATGATTTTGAGATTCATGTGACAGTAACTGTCCAATAAGATATTCTCAAAATATATTTTGGTGAAGAAAGGGATTGATAATGATGTTAACTTATTTGCTAATGTGAATGCTGTCCCTGAAATAAATATGATGGTGATCTTAGAATTGCCCTTAAGAATTATTTGCTTGAGAAAAATAAATGGAAACTAAGATGTGAAAATCTTGATTGTTTTTAAACTTTAGCATTAAGTTTTACTGCTAGAACTGTATCGGAAAATTTTCCGTTTGCAAATATTGAATTCAAGCTATGTCCAGGTACAAATATTCTTTCGTTCTCTTGAAATTCTAATACGTCTTCCACGTATTCCTTTTAACATAATTCTCAAAAAAACAGTGAAGGCCAAAATGGTGCTGAAGGCCATCTAGGGACAACCAAAGTACCTTTTGCTTTGCATTTAACTAAATGATTAATTGCCTTCGATGCTAGCGAATCTAGAGGTACTAACCAATTGTTTTCATAAGACAGCATCTACAGCTGATGTACCAGGGTTCCAATAAATCGAACTAAATCTTTTAGTTTTTGCGTTTTCAATAATTGCAAATATATCAAAACTGTGTTGGCTCCACATCAAATCAAGAAATCTAAAAAAAAATCAGGGGAAACACTCCAATCATCTACATTTACTATTCTACTTAATAAATTAGCTTTTTCGTTTTGTTCCCGAGGGATCCAAAGTACGTGTCAAGAAATGTTATGTAAAACACAAATATTAAAAATGACTAATGCTAATTTCTGTAACTCGGGCACCTTACTGCCTTTCCTAATTATACTCATACTATACGTCTTTGTCGTCTTGATCTTCCTAACTGCTCGACTTTCCGCCGCTCTGATACGTTTTTCATCCTCAGAATTACTGGCGACATCATCTGAAAGATACTCTTGAACGGTGTTCCAGCCACCCTCCGACTTATCGGCTATCCGGATCAGCTTTTTACGCTTCTTAAGTATTTGAATCGACTCTTCAAGAAGCTTCGTAGCTCTAGCCGGCCTTTAAATGTCAATTTATTCCACGGCTCTTTCAGTTTATTTTTATTTTAGATTTATGAGTTTGACTGTCCCTTTGGTATCTTTCGTCCCTCTTTTTCAATACTGTCTACTATGTCAGAATTCAATTTAAATTGTATCTGATTTCCTTTGAAACGAAACGTGGTCTTAACTTTCTTCACCTTCTTAGCCAGAAGTGAAGACTGTGAGTTTGTTGTCCGAGTTTCTCTCGATACCAGCCAACTTGCTGTTCATGTTTTGAACAAGGACTACAAATCTGCATTAGTAACTTCTTCGTCGGAATTTCTGTCTGGTTCAACGGACTCCTAACTAGGTACTTCACTGTCAGACATAACAACTCTTCTCTTCCTATACACAAATACACGTACACACTACTCGTTAGATGGTCTCCACCCTTGTCGATAACTTTTCTCGTGCACGCACGACTTTCAATACCAACGGAACTCTTACTCTATTGTTATTACAATTAGCTGGCTACCTGAAATCGAAAATGCATACGCCTGTCGTACATAAATATATATATATAAGATATAAACACATATAGATATAATATTTTACTAAAGCAGCTAGGTCTCAAATCCAATTCTTTTTTTCATTAACTTTTTGCATTCTTTGACATATAATAAATATCATAAACCTTATTAATTTACATGAAAATATCAATGTATATGTAGAAGTCATGAGAAAGCAGAGAGACATTTCAGTGCAACGATTATCATTTCAAAAATTTGAAAACATTATTACGTCGTCTTTGCATTAGATGTAATCTACTCATATCTGAGTTGCCTAAGCAACGAAGATATAAGAGATGACTAAATCTGTATCACTTAAAAAAAATAAATAATGCTTTTATCTTTTTTCTTGTTCTAAAAAGAGCAATTAATTTTGATAAAACAGAAAAAGTGTCATTTTCTCTAATTTTTCAGACGCAGTAAAACGTTCAGAAGATGTTTCATAGTTATGAATTTTGGAATGCAATTTTAATTGCGTCTTTGTTCCTGTCATTTATTGTTACCTTATCACTGTTTTTGTATGGCAATATGTATCATTGTACTATCTTGTATTTTTCTGGTTTAATTGTCAAAACCTGAACCTTTTGATGATAAATGATAACACTTCTATGTAAGTATACATATAATCTGAAAACAGGTGATTTTGTAATTAATACAACATAAACATAAGAAGATGTGGTATGATTGCCAATGAAACAAATATCCACCAAAGTTTAGATAAAGTGGTGAACGTATATATCCGAAATAACGTGAAAATGTCTATACTATCGTTTGTGTTCTTCACAAAATATCGAAATTATCATTTATCCCAATGGGGGATCTTGTAAACAGGTAAATCAAGGAAAATACACTTTTGTGACAAGAAGGAAATGGTATATATATAGCTCATCGAAAGATTACACGAATACTAGACCTAGAAAGACGAACGCCACTTTTGACTTGGCCAATGTTCCAGACTCATGTAAAATACCGGTACTGGTGTTATATCTTTTAATGTACAAATATCAGTTGCATATGGCATATTCTCTCTTTAGTTGCTTATTTCGAATTATATATTGCATTTGAATCACGTTTGCCTAATTTTGTTGCATTGTATAGTGTTTAAGCATGTTTTTATTCTCCGTTCATTATTATTATATAATTATGAGATTTTTTACGAGTTTCAATTGAATAAAATACATCTGTACTTATACTAGAGGATTTGTTATTATCAATACCAATAGGCCAACATACTTTTTCCACGTCGCAGTTTAAATGCGTCACTTCAAACCTCCTTAAGGATATCAGAATCAACTGGTGAAAACGTGTATTCTATTACTAAAGAAAAGTTGGTGTTAGAATGAGGTAGGTGCCGTGTAATAAAAATATTCGTACCACAATTTTGATACTTGACTTCCTGTTACACATACAAATTAAAACATTGCACCATCTTAGTCAAGGTTGACATTGGTCTGAAAAAGTGTATCATAATGACATTTTATAATGGATTTCCAAATAAAGGCTTTGTTGTTTCACATTTTTAAAAGGTTTAACAAAAACATGAAGTTAGAATTGACCAACCGTAAAAAACAAAATGAACCCATTGATATAGAATATCTATTAGTATAAAGAAGGCGGTGCGTAATGAAGATATTCTAGCCTAAATTGCTAAATACTTCAAACTGTATATTGAAAAATTGTTATAACTACTTATATTGTGAATTAGAGAGATGTCCAAATAATAAGTGTAACTGGTTGCATTTTATAAAGAACGAACTTTTTCTTATTGGTTTAGGTGATGTATGGTATAGCCAAAACCTTATTTGTGACTTGCCTGATGTATATTTTGCTGTCATAAAGCAACGTTTGTACGACTGTCTAAAACAAGAACTTGATGCTCAGTTGCATATGTCTCCAAAATGTTCTAATTATAAATATATGTTAGATAATTTTTGTCTGCAATTATTTTTATGCAAACCAATTCCAAATGTTTACAAAAAATGTATAACAAAAATAAGATTAAGTAGCCACAACTTAGCTATTAAAAATGGAAGATTTTATGGTTTAACAAGAATTAATAGAATATGTACTTTTTGTAAAAATGATATAGAGGATGAGTTTCATTTCATCCTCAAATGTCCACGTTTTCAAGGTTTTAGAACAATTCATATTAAGCCATTTCATTGGAAAAAACCGTCGATGTACAAATCTATTAAACTGATGAGTACTAACAATGTAAAAGAATTGTGTAATTTAGGTAAATTTATATTTAGATCTTTTAAGCTTAGATCCGAAATGTTAAAATAATGTTTGTTTATCATTACAACACCTTCTGCAGACACATAGTCTGTGTTTATGTATGTATTATATGTATTATTGATGTTGATATAATTGTAAACCTATAGTTTATATAGACTTTGGTAATAAAGATATATATTCTATATAGCCATTCATTTCCAATCATTAAAAGTTGATGAACCGGGGTTATGCTGAACGTCTCGTCCTTTTTCTAAAAAGGTTCATCGGAAGATACCGAGACTTTATTGATAAATATTCCGTATCAACTTCACAAATAATACATGAGGGTCTGGGAGTATAGATTCTAGGTACTTATGTTGGTTATCATAATAATTACGTGTTATAGTGCTGTTTTTATTTGTCTTTGTATTTTTTGTTAACTTTTACTGTTTAGTCCATTTTTTTGTTAATATTTTTTTGGCGTTGCTTGGTATTTATACATCCCGCCGTTGTGTTATTATGCTATGGACATTTTTTTAATTCATTTTTGCTTATGTGCTTTGTCTATAGAGTGTTTATATGCCATTTTGTTTTTCTTTGTTGACATAGTTGTTTGTTTCTATAGTGATTAAGATTATAACACAATGTTGACTACTGTACAATAATTGTTGACATTTTTATCTATAATGTCTGTTTGTTTTGCTTACACAATGTTGTCAATATAATGGAATTATATTTTTCTAAGTCAGGAATATGACAGTTATTTCTATTCGTTTGATATGTTTGAGCTTTTGATTTTGCCATTAGATAAGGGTTTTTCAGTTTTGAATTTATTTGGATTTTCGGTATTTTTGTTATTTTACTTTTAAGGGTCATTATATAATTTGAATATTCAATCATACAATTATCAAAATCACGAAATATCAAAATAATTGATTTTAATATGATATGAAGACGATTCCTAATTATTTTTTTTCTAAAGAATGTTTCAATCAATGATCATTAAGTTATTGCTATACGTTTTCTGACAAAAATGTTTTTGCTTATTTCTGTTTTACAATTAATTCTTAATAAATGATATAAAATAGGGATAATATTTCATTTAAATCAGTGAATGATACTTGAAGTAAGGTTATTTCTTTTTCGTGAATTATCTGAAAATAATTTTTAAACTGCAAATTTAAAAAAAATTAGTGCTTTTTATATATATTTTTGTTGGTTGTCATAATAATTACGAATAGAAGAAATGCGCGTCTGGCGTATAAAATTATAATCCTGGTACTTTTGATAACTATTTGGTACTTCGCAAGATACATGTATATGCTATTGCTTAGAGTCATTTTTTGGTGCTGCTTTTTATTATTTATTTTGCATGCTGCATGCCTTGTTTTATTTGTTATTCCATATGTTTTTATATTCGGTGAAAAGCTCATTAGAGCTTATGTTTGTACTGTTTATCAATATGCCAAATCCAAATAAAGTTTTACTTACTTACTTACTTACTTTCAACATTTTCACATCTCTAACAGACGAATTTCATATGAAAAAACAAACCACAATTATAGTTCAATTAAAACAATCTCAACAATACATTAATTAATCAATAGACAAAGGAGACGTTCAGTAAAAGTTAATGAGAAAATCAAACGAAAAGGTGAAATATAAGAAACAAATAAACATCTAGACAGGTGTCTATACGATATTTGAGGCTCTAAATCTCCCCAAACGAAAACAATAACAATCAAATTAAAAATAGCAAAATAATCATTAGTATATATGACTACACGCAACCGCTAATAAAGTTTCCGACTTCAGACAGAAACATGAAGATGTTACAGAATGTCAATCTGATTGAACTTGTCAAATCGAAATCAAATTTTGTTTGAAACTGGTGTCACTATTTATTAGGTGTTGAATTTACAATAATGTATTGTTATTGCACATCACCCGTTCATACTTGTAACCCACGTTAAGTGGCAATCAACCGAAAATTTTCACCAGTTTTAAGAAATTTATTTAGACGGCAATTTGAGCAGTACTTTCACCCATTTGTATCACTAAAGGACAAACTATTTTGGACATGCATAGTAATTTGTTTTAATATAAAAAATTCTAAATAATTAGTTATTTCATTTTTCACCATTCAACAATAGTTCACCTTCAGGATTATATTGTATGACACTTTTATGAATATCAAAGTACATCGTATAATAATATTTTTTTTAATAGAAGCTAAATGTTAACTTTTTGTATGTACTTAAATCTACTGTTGTGGCATATGATATAGACTATCACTTATTTATATTTTTATTTTATATCTGTTAATTTATGCCCTAAATAGTTTTGTTATTCCGTAATTGGTTGTAATTTACTTGATTTTCGGTTGTTTTATTATCTGATGAAGATATAGATTATATCATATTTGTTTTTCGTTCATTATTTTGTACATAAGTCAGGCCGTTTGTTTTCTCGTTTGAATTGTTTTACATTTGTCATTTCGGGAACTTTTATAGCTGACTATGTGGTACGGGTTTTGCTCATTGTTGAAGGACGTAGATTAATTTTGTTCGCCCATTTTGAAAGAATTCAATCGTTAATACAATTTTCTATGTTGTGTTTTGTATACTGTTTTTTGTCTTTTTCTTTTTTGCCATGGCGTTGTCAGTGTATGTTAGAATTGTGAGATTGATGAGTTTGGTATTGATCGCCTCTCTTTTGAAAAAAAAAAACACAAAAACTAAAACAAACGAAATTCCCAATTTTATTCACACATATATAACATTGAAGGCTCAAATCAACAACAGTACAATACATCAAAACACAGTGAAAGTTAAGTTGAAAAATCACCAGTTCATTCTTTCCTTTAGTCTTCTATGACGGTATTTCTTTTCCATTTATTTTCGGGCTTTAGTAATAACGCTTATTATATAAATACCTCAGTTTAAAAAGACATAGTCATACCTTTTAACGTTAACAAATGGATTTCAATGGCGATATAAAATTTGTTTTTTTTTCAAACTTTTACAATGGAGTAACTTTTGAACACGTCTTATATTTCGTTAATACAGCCCATATACTAAAATAAACGAAAATCAGTCGTTCAGTCATTCATACGTTCATTACTTAAAGAAACATAAGAATAAGCAGATGTGGTATGATTGCCAACGCGACAACACCAGAGAAGAAATAACGTTAAAGTAAGCAACTGTATACCACCGTTCGGGCTTCAACAATGAACAAACCCATACCGCATAGCAAACTATGAAAGGCACTCTTAAACCCCACAAAGCCGAACGGACAACGTACTTAACATTGGACATTTTGGAATTATTATCAATAATTGGAGAACCGAGTTTGCTTGAAATGCAGGCGATCGCGAATTCAATTAAAAGACTTTAAGGAGTTTATTTTGTTACTCCCTCGCTAGACAAGGCATATTCTGATATAAATAATTCGTTGACACATCGTCGTGTGAACTGTTCATTCTTAAATTAAATTTAAAATGCGATTCATGTTGCTGTCGTGAATAGGGTTCAAATATTCCTGATCAGTTAATATAACAGATGCATTAATGAACGATCTCGCAAAGTACATCGTATAATTAATATTTTTTTAGGTAGAAGCTAAATGTTAACTTTTTGTATGTACTTAATCTACTGTTGTGGCATTAACACACACGCTGTTTCATTTCATATATCAGTCAACCCTATACATTTTGTATCAATTGAACACACATGTTAGTTAAATGTTAGTAAGTAATGTTAAAATATCACGCATTTTCGCTTTATTGGTAGAGTAACACATGTTCCAGTTCCAGTTCCATGTAAAACTTTTCCAGAATGAAACAGACCAGCAAATTGCTTTATCTGCAAAGAAAGGGAGAAGATTATGTCATGTTCTTTCCTTAGCAACGTAAAAGTTTGCGAGAGAGTTCAGTTCTGAGTTTTTCACTGAGAACAATATAGATGACAAAGTTCGACATGCAGCCAATGACTGTTGATATTTTCAACACTTCAAGGAACAACTTAAAGTCATCTAACTCCATGTTCATATCTTTCCATACTGTAATTACCATATAATTTAACTGTTCACTAAATGGTGACGATACCAAAATTAACGGAGTTAAATTTTTATCTAAGTTGTCTGCTAGGTTTTTCCAACAAGAAACGAACTGGCCAGTATATAGTGATAACTCTTCCAATATTCTCTTATTCCAACAGTCATTCATCATCAGTTCTTTCGTCGCTTGACTCAAAACTTCATTAATAGTTTTTTCTCTTTGGTCTTGTAGTTTCTTTAACAAATCATCAAAAAGATCTACGTATTCCTGGTTCAATCCTTGCTTGATAGTATTTCTTATCTCAGTTTGGCGTTTCCCTACGATTTGTCCCACGTCTCTAGATATCTTTCCAATTATAGTATCCCTCTTGTGTGAACAAATCTTGGTAGGTATATAATGAATGCCGCGGTAGGGAGACCAAAAATTGTCGTGGTGTCTAGACCAAGGATTATTGTTATAAATATAGTAGTAGTCGCCTAACAATCGAGAAACCGTTTTAATTCCTTCCGTATCGATATTTTGGAAACAAGTATTTTGGTCTCTTTCTATTTCCGTGCTTACTTTCAACCAAACTACGTTTTTATCATCGCTCTGGAACCAGTATGTACCAATAATATTACCGTTCAGATAAAGACGTGGTACCTCTGTAACCAGGAAAACAACCAGGACACAAAGAACTAGGACGCTAGACCTCTTCTGAGTGAACGAGACGGGTGTTTCTTTCCCTTTTGCTCTGTTGAGACACAAAGTCTTGAAAATAATGCAGGTTGAAAGAACCATGCATATCGTGGCTGATCCTATAATGACACTGTATGCCATTGGATAATAGGATAGTACGTATTCCTGCACCGCAACACCTCTTTGTGATATTGAGCAAATGTCGGCATTCTCTACGGGGGTAAATGCTACCATAAAGAGTCTTGGAATGTGAAGTGTCAATGGCAACATAAAGCAAACAAGGCATACGATGATAGATTTATTTGCTGACATACCAGTTCGACTCCACACTGGAACTACTATAGCCACCAATTTCTGTAAACCAAGACACGTGGTTAATAGCACTGATGTTAGGTGGAAATTATCTGATAGCTGTGAAAAGACGAAATGCATTGCGCAGTAAGGGTATTTCAAGTCAACTATTTGACGATTTGCTGTTTTGTTTAAACCGTTGTCTTCTATTAACGCATATTTTTTCGCAAAAACTGGCTCAAATCCGTATAAGCAGAACGCGGTCAGACAGTCAGCCAATGCTAATCCTTGCATAAGAACTGTTGCATGTGTTTTGATCTTCTTCGAGAATAATATACAAAACAAAAAGAAGTTCAATGCAATGGCTATGTAAGATACTACTGGCCCGACAATAATGTTCAGGCTATATGGAATTCTTGAATACAGAACGAAAAACATTTCTTAAAATATTCCACAATTGTTGAATAAAATAAAACAAATGGCGTATGGCTACTTGAATCCTGGAAATGGTTTTCAATTCTCTCGTTAATATTCATTACTTGGTATAGAAATGACAAATTAAAATTTGTCAATGGCATTTGAAATAATATGCATAATAAAAGTCAAACAAATGTCATCCTTTTTTATGGAAATAAAGTAATGGGATAAGCAGGCATACCAAATCGAACAGGGGCCAACAACTTTGAATGGAGAATAAATGGACATATTCGAACAATATACGTAAAACACTAAGATTGAAAAATGATAAAACAGTCTAATTATCAAGAATATTTTTTTACGGTAGCACAATACAAAGATTTTTTCATCCCTAATCAGACAACTATAAACTAATGTAATTTCTTCATTCCAATTTTGAATTTTATAAATGAGGTACTAAAAGAAAGAAGAAAGATTAATCTTTCAAATGGTGATAATTTCATTGTGACATAATTATTATGTAATTAGTTGCTATATTGTGATGTCCACACTTGAATGAAATTAGCTTCTTTGTTATGTATAGCATCACAAAATATTTTATAGATTCTTGTACAACACAGTTTGAACTCCAAAACCGTGTCTCAGATTTTTCCTATTGTATTTCATTCTCTCATAAACCTCCAATGAAGTTTGCAACCTCATTCATAAGAGATCCCTAAATTTAATTGGGTATAAAATTTGTTCTATTGATGTTTTTTGAAATCTGAGACACGGTTTTGAAGATAACTGGTCAAGGAACAACATGTGTGAAAATCAGGCAAATAGGGGTACCCATCTAGGAGCTAATTTCATTTAAAACTACATTTTCATGACAAAAATGAATGTGTCACAATTGAATAAATACGAATTTTCCTACTTGTACCCCATTAACTCCAATATAATTCACACATGTACCATGGGGATATTTCAGGATTGGCCTTTAATCATAAATCAATTAGGTTTTGACCAGTAAGAAAGCATTCAATTTCAGCAATTCTAAATATAGAAAGAAAATGCACACTCTATGCAACAAAAAAAAATCAGATCTGGCGGGAGATGTTATATCAGTGACCTTGCTGGAAGTCAGTTGCTACAGATATGGTCAAAATACCGCCCATCATGATAAACCTTTACTATTAATGATCTCAGAAGTTTAATCACACATTGCATTTACTTTCTTCAATATGGATTTTATTCATTTAGTACATAAAATAATATGTTTTGATTTTTGCATTGTTACAAAAATTAAGTTATGCATGTGTACACAAAATGATTAGTTGGTCCGTCTAGAGGAACCATATGGGGGATTTCTAAAATTGTATAATTGTATACAATGACAATTTGGTGTTTTACACAAAGTACATTTTTTTCATTTTTGCAATTTGATAATGAAATATTCAATTTGTATTTTCTTTTAAAAAGAATTCATATTTCAACATTCTCCTTAAGGAATTCTAGTATAAACATCAGAAACATTAATTGTTGTACAATGATATTTGTTTAATATCTGTAAATTTATATTTTGATTCCCTCTATATCTTCAAATAGTTGGGTTTTTTTTCTCCTGGCAGCTCCAATAAAGAAATGTATTTTTATTTGGAATTCAATAACTGTCCATAAATCCCTAATAAACTCTTTTTCATAACTGTTAATATATATAAATATTTTATAAGTAAAAACTGGTTGTATGATACTGTTAAATTAAGATTAACTGACCAGTTAAGACAGACATGGTATGCTACTGTACAGAATTCTCCAAAAGCTCTAAATTATAAATTATTCAAAAATAGTTTAAATTTCGAAACCTACTTTGATATTTTAGATGACAAAAATATTGCTTCTTTTGTAGATTTAGAACGTTGAGCACAAAAATTCCTATCGAAATTGGTAGATGGCAAAACATTTAGAGAGAAAATCGTATTTGTACTTTGTGCAATTCCGGTGATATTGGCGACGAGTTCCATTATATTATAGAATAACACTGTGCGGGACAAATTTGCCATTCCAGGATTGGCAAATCTGACTTTGTCGGTTTACAAGATATCAAAAATATTTTTTGCCCAAGTGATAGATAATCAAAAATATTAAATTTCCCCATATGTCCGAACATGTCACCGTTGTCACTGTTGTCATCACAGCTGGTTAAAAGTACATTTCCCATGGGAAATTTAAAAATTCCCATGGGAATATTCGAAGTTCCCATGGGAAAAAGTACTTTTCCCATGGGAATTTTAAAATTCCCATCGGAACTTTACAGTTCCCATGGGAAAAGAAGAATACAGAGTGTTCCCATGGGAATTTAACTTTTCCGATGGGAACAGTTTATCTTCCCATGGGAACAATTTTCCTCCCATGGGAAGAATTTTTCTTGCCATGGGAACAACTTTTCTTCCCATTGGAACAACTTTTGAAGCAATGACAAGTAAGTTTTAAATAAGTTGTGCGTGTGTGTTGTGGATACAAAATATCCTTTTTTTTTGTATTATTGAACTTAATGGAAAATAGATACTAAATGCTTAACAACATTTTTCCGGTGCTTAGAAATACCACAATTTTTCATTTTTTTTTTCTTACAAAATACAAGTTCCCATAAAACAAAACACTATGACTATTACCACGATAACACGAGGAGATAATATATTCATGTATAATCTGTATACACGTGCCTAATTAACGGGTTCTGGTTGAATGACCATGAAGTCGTTAATCACAAACAGATGACGATCAATAGAGTGTGGCACGTGTCGTTAAAACATCTACATGGTAATATCAAAGATGTGATTTTATATTTTGGAATTATTTTTTTTTAATTTAAAAATAACATAGCTTCATGTGGCACGTGTATCATCACATCAAGTCCATAGTGCGTATTATTGAGGTGGTCGTTTGTGGTATTTCTACGGACGTCTTTATTTCAATATTTTGATTCCTTTCGTATTATATTATTTATAGACAGTTTGTGTAGATGAATTACAAGAACAGAAAAAAGTATCAAATTGAGGTCATATTATTGTTTAAAAAAAAAACTTAACATTGTTATGGATTAGTGATTTCTGTGACATACTTGTACAAGGATCAAATGTACAGTCAAGTTTGTTACTTTGAGTATTTTGTTGTGTGACTTATCTTCGATTTTTAAAAAAAAAATTAAACACATTTTACTTTCAAAAGTAGCATATGAGATTGAACGCAAAATACATAAGATAAATAATAACGAAAATTAAAATAGAAATACATGTAATACAAACTATAAACAAAAACGAAAATGCAATACAATATTTTTGCAATTTGAATTGGCGTGAAAAGTAGGCATTCAGAATTTTAATTGTATGTGAAGTTCTAAATCTTTGTGTAAGTAATTCTGATATAAGATTACACGTTTCAAAAATTGTTTTACTTTGCAAAAATGTATCATTGAAAGGTCACTGTGAACAGCCAATATAAGCTCAAATGGTATAACATATATATTTGAAATCAAAAACAATATTTATCTTGCTTCAATGTGAAATGGGCACTCGAAAAAAATGTAAATACAATCCTCAACAGCATGGCTACAGCTGCATGCGGGATTTAGTTTAATATTAACACATATCTGCATACTTCTGAACCAGGAATGATATTAAGTTTTCTAACACCTCAACTAAAGAAGAAAGGTGGCTGTTTTCATATTTCAGGAAGTCCATATGTCGGGGTTAAAAATTCCATTCAATAGAAGTAGATGGGGAAAAAATATGTTTTAAATTGGTTATATCTAGTCTATGACGCGGGGTACTACATAGTTGTTACTAATTCGTAATGACCAATAATTGTAAGCATTAAATCGCAGAGATAATCAAGGGCAGTCTCTTTATGTAAAAAATATAACACAATTAACTTTCTTGACTTTCTTCTGTATACTAGCAATTCCTCGCCTATTTCGAAATATGTAGCTTAACGACTGACCTATGTATGCATATTCCATAATTAGTATATTAAAAGTTAAGTGTATACAATCAAGTTTATTTCTCTATAATGCATACTTCAAGTTTTCAAGTAAATATTGGAGAATAATTGAGAGCTATTTCTTTTATGGATTATCTCACATATAGTTAGAAACCCTAATTAACTAGAGGTGTTCCGTGGAAAATTGTTTCCAATTTTCTAATTTGTTCATAACTTTTTTTTTATCTGGGGCTAATATACATTTATAAAACTTTTTATGTCGAGTATTTATATAATACCTTTATTTAATTCCTTTACTTGACCATCAGCATGGTTAAAGAAATTATTGCCAGAGGCACTGTGAGGTGACACTTCCAGATATTCAAGCGATTTCCTGTCGGGCTTCAAACTCTTATTATTACACGTATACGTAATGCAGGTTTACACACTGCACCGCCTGCTGAGCAGTGTACGCGCGGACGGTAATTTGGAACTTTATTTAAAAAAAAATATCTTTTATAATATACATCATGTGTACATTGATATACTATATAATTTACTAAACTCATACTGCACGTGTAGTCAATTTTATATACAACCAGTTGTTTATGAAATACATTTCTCGTGCAATAAATGATATTTAATTCCAACCAAAGATTTGAGGAATAAACAATTTATTGAGATATTTTCCATCAGTAAAATTTGAAAAATGTAAGTGTGTAATACTTGTCAATAATATTATAATGGATATTTCAAAACATTTAAATATTGATTCCCAAAAATGAACGCATTGGTCGATCGTTGGTTTAGAAAGATTCGGAACTAAAGATAGTCACATTTAAAGTATTTATTTTGAAAAAAAAGACAAAAACCGCCCGAACAGATCTAATTTAAATCCAGCGTCCGTATATGTGCACAATGGTACTTCAGTTAGATTTGATCGGAACCGACGGATTTTTCAACATGTTCTACAATAAATTTGTACAACGATTGAATATTGTTAAATACATACATGTATATGACCTATAGATCGAACTTGCTTTGCTTCGTCGAAAGTTCGAATATAGAAAAATCACAGATTTATGTTTCAACAGCAGAACGTTCTAGAACAGTTAAAGAAATCATCACAATTTTTTTTATAGTTAGTTATTTTGTAAATGAATAACTTAAATGCGAACCTTGTAAAATAGCACGTGAAATCGCAACTAAGCGTGAATTCGTTTGAAAAGCGACGGTTCTATTAACACCTATTGTCAATTTCTAGTTCTGTTTCGACATGCATTGTAATATGTGTCACTGGACGTTAAAATTCCATCATTGATTTCGTCTTTGTCAAATATTGCTAGCTGTTGGTTTCTCTTTTTTTTTTATTACATACTAGTATACATGAATACACCACAAGTTATTCCTATGTAATCTCATTTAGATATTTAATGCAAAGTAAATTTTAAAGATGAAAGTCGTATTAGTTCGATAATGCTTCAAACTAAATATAAACTGAGAATACATGTATAACGGCCATATTCCGAATCCCTGACATTTATTTGTGTAAATGAAGAAAAGATAACAATGATCGGTATATATCTGATTGAAACTACGTCTCAATCAAGCTTCATGAAGATATAACAGAATATTCAAGATTTACAACTTTTCTTGAATATGATTGCCAATGAAATAAACTATGCAGGAGATTTCAAATTAGCCCAATTAATATGTGTGAAACGAAACCGTAATTCTGGTGTAGTGCACGTCGATCGTATCTGTAACAGGAAGGCGTATGGTAACTATACTACCTTACTTAGTTCAAAAGTACATAACAACCCTTTCTTTGTGCATTATATACGCTCAGGAACATACATCTTACTATTTTGCATGGATTAGTAGTAAATGTTACTTTTTCAACTGTAGTCCTTAACCAAAAGCGTTTTCTTCTCCATCTGACAGGCTTAATTTTGGATCAAGTGATCATACAAGTACGGATGCTAGTATTTATAATTCGGCTAATCTGGATGACTTTGTGCAATACCCGCGCTCCGTATTCATTATACGATTTAAACATACATAATTTAAATTTTAGATCCTTCAGTTTGAATATAAATATGATATTTAAATTTCGTATGGCTTAGTACAACCTGCAAAACATTTTATTTGATGTCACCAATGGTAAACATGTAAAATAAAACAATAACTTACCATACCAATATAAACTTTTGTTGTATGTTTAATATACAAACAGAAATCACTACTAGACGAGGGGTTGACACGCACAAATAAAAAAAGTTGTGTTTCAAAGAACCAATGCACTAAATTGATTTTATAGGATTTAGTTTAACATTTTAAACCTGTTTATATAGGGAATGTATTACTTGACAAGAACAATATAAATGTAGGACAAAACCGGACGAAATTTGTTCAAAGAATACGGTACCACGCATGTGACAAAAAGACGGGTATGTAACAGAGATATCGCAATTGCTGATAGATTGGTGGATAGCTACTGTTTTTTCAACGTTCAGTGACAAGTATCTCAAGCATATTGAAGGACCAAACTAAGTTGGGCAGACGACAAAAGCGAAATTGTGACAAATTCGTTGTTCAAAATGTATTTCCAAGTGTTATTTATGAAGTCAAACATGTATACGGAAAGTAAATATTTTACTATTATTTATGGAACAAAATAAAAAGATCAAAACCGTTCAAAGAAATTAAACCCGGTGAATGACACTCCTTGTTAGATTTGGGTTTGGCTGACTTTAATTGATATTACGTTATAAAACAATTATTCAAATTAAATATACAATGATTTAACTTTTGAGGGGGTCATCGACCTAAAAAAAAGTAACAATACAGGCTTATAGTATTTTGAAGCTATTTTGAAGCATTCAAATATAATAAAACGTATGATAATTTTTACGAAAATACAAAGAAAAAGCAAGTCTGCCCAAAAATGATAGATATTCAGTCAAAGAAACATATATAGTGTGTTCATTGTAAACGTAAACCAGAATGCGTATAGATGTCTCTTCTTATAACAGTCACCAATCACTTCTACGATTATAAATCAGCGATTTGCCATTCATGCAATAATATTGTGTCGAAGGTGATCGAGATGCCCTTATTAGGTAATTCAAATTCTCGGACAATTAATTTTTTTCCAGAACACGTTATAGTTATATCTAAGCCATATAAAACATGTATTATATCTGGGACTATAATACTTTAGTATAATAGTCCCTGATTATATCATTATATTCTCTGTTAATATGCATCCTTCTTTTATTATTAAAAGTCTTGTTTTTTCTTAAACACTTTACACCGTATATCGGCACTGTCGATAATCTTTCAAAAAGCAAATTTAAGTTTCAACCTTTAAAACGTGTATGTCAGATAATTTAACCTCATGACAAGAAATTATACAATAAACATTGGTCACGCACGACAGATTCCGATGTAAGACACGTGCCGTTACAATAGCCAGTTTACACGCATCAGCGCACACAGGTTTGTCGACTAGGCCAGTTGATTGGAGGAAAGTGACCGAAAACCACGCCTACCTTTAACTAATACCAAATCAAATGCCTTTACAGAGATTTTGTTGCGTATTCAATATTTGAAAAAGTTTAGACTCTTAATTCAAACTTAGAAGTATAGAATATGCCCGTAATGCAATTTTTCAATAAATTTTATACATTATTTCACGTACCTAATGAGGAAAAAATACAAATTTAAAAATTTGCAAATTACAAATATTTCCTAATCCTTGATTAGGCTAATAACGGAATAGAACTAAGTGGATATCATATATGAAAAATGTTTTTGATAATTACGATCTGATCTGCGGTATGATTATGTTCAATATATAATGCACAGTTTGAGATAAATTGGTGTCATTGTGTAAAACAAACCCAAAGACCAGTTTCAACAAGAATGATTTGCTGTTATTACAGAATTGCAAAAAACATAATGTTGTCGTATTTTTAAAAAGAATTAATAATTTGAAAACTAATTTTCATAATGACATATTTACCTTACTAAATTCATTTATATATTATGCAAATATAGATGTGGTAGTCAGTCGCCAATTGCCCATTGAATCTGGAAGGTGACAGGATTTAGAGAGAGAAAACACAATCTGCCGTCTCTGTGACACAAACAACATTGGTGACGAGTACCATTACATTATGAATTGTAGAACATTATAACTATAGAAAGAAGGAAATTTTTACGAAACTACTGTTAGTCAAACCCTAATATCTTTAAAGTTGATCAACAGTTAAACTCATCAAATAATTCCTTTAAACTATAAATTGCACGAAGAAAGCCTACGAGTAAAGTACATGTACAAGTGAATATATCATAAAGATTAAATTTAATCCTGATTCGTCGATCCTTGGAAATGGAAAACTCTGGATTCTCTTTGATATTTACCTGAGAGATCATAAAAGAAAAATCTAACAAGACTTTCAAAGTTTGTCAAAAATGAATAAAAATAAAAGATTTTTGTGTAGACAAGTAACAACATTGCATTAGCATGATTAGGAAATTTGACAAAATGAATGAAATAAACTTAAAAAGTAAGTGCACAACTTTCTAGTGGCGAAAACCACGCATATCGAGTTACGTCGACGAAAGAGAATAAGTACATTAATAATAATTATGATGTCAATTTCATGAAATTATAGGGTTTTAATCAGAAAATAATCTTAAACACGATTCGTGATTCCCCATGTATATAGATTAAAACAGAATTATAATTTTTATTCTTAGATTCAATTCTGAAATACAAAAGCATGGCTCTGATACGTGACAGTTCAGCGAACACTATTACATGAAATAGACGATGCTATTGACCGAACACAAATGTGAGAGATTCAAATTATAAAAACAGCCGCTGGACGGTAGAATTTCTATCAATCATTCTGATTTCAACGATAATAAAAGACTTTTGAGTGTAAAAGTATGATATAAATACTTTTAATTTGTTGAAATAGCACCTTTTTATCAAATGGAATTCTTGTTAAACTGTTCCAGTCAATGTTACTAGTGACTGTCAGTCCATTGCGATATTTCACAGCTCTTTTACAAATTCTGAAGAAGAAAAAAAAAAACAATGTTCCCATGGGAAAAATATATCTTCCCATGGGAAGAATTTTAGTTGTAGTTCCGATGGGAACTTTAAAATTCCCATGGGAAAAGTACTTTCTCCCATTGGAACTTTAACTTTTCCCATGGGAACTTTGAATATTCCCATGGGAATTTTTAAATTTCCCATGGGAAATGTACTTTTAATCAGCTTTGGAGACAACAGTGACAACGGTGACATGTTGGGACATATGGGGAAATTTAATATTTTTGATTATCTATCACTTGGGCAAAAAATATTTTTGATATCTTGTAAACCGACAAAGTCAGATTTGCCAATCCTGGAATGGCAAATTTGTCCCGCACAGTGTTGAATGCTCGGCAATAGACGATAGTAGACAACTGCTACTAAAGCATCATTTTATAAACAGACCAAATATTTTAAAATTTCAAGGTCTAATGAATAGTAGCAACCCGTCTGAACTAAACAATCTGTGCAAGTTTATAAGAATTATTATTAAATGCCTAGAATCTCCTGGGTAATCACTTTATGTCTCTATTTTACATTTGTATTCAACATTTATACTATGTTAATTTATTTGTATATGTCTCTGTACCATTGTACTTTGGTTTATGAGAATAAAGATATATATTTTTATTGTTGGTCAGTGGTCATCAAGCTATCAAATGATTCTATTGATTAACCACAAAGTACTTCCCACATGTTTTTATCTTGTATCAGTCAGACACGTGCATTTGTTTATAAAACTAATTATCATCAAAACTCATTAACAGTGCAAGATATGTAAATACATTTTTCTTCTGTGGTTTTGGAATATTTTAAAAGAAGTAACAAAAACAGCTGAAAATGAAATTTTGATAAAATTTAGTTGCTTTTGTATTGTGCTACCTTAAATCGATGTTTTCTGTTGTGAACTGCATTTTGAAATGCAAACCCCAAACCTCCGTTCGACAGATGTTGTATGTACAGTATACAAATGGATCGACATAATAGAAAAGTTGACTTTATAAAAGTTTCTGCTTTGCCCACTTTCATTATTTAGAAATAAAAAGTTGTAATAGTTATTGAAAGTTCTAACGAATTTTAAGTGTTTTGATTCAGAAAAATGTATCAAAATGACGTATTTTGTTTATGAATTTGATATACCTTGGCCATATTACATTTCTATAGAATAAAAGAACAATAGAATAACACAGATACATTCAAAACCCATTTTATGTAAAATTTACCAAAATTAATACACATACGAGATATCATGTGTCATAATAAATTATATCTCGGTTGATAAATTATATTTCGGTGAGCAATTTAATTCTTTTTTGATAATTAGACTGTTTTATCATTTTTCAATCTTATCTGGTATGGAAAAATTAACTGCGACGAAAAATGGAATTTTTAAGATTTTTTGACAGTCAAAGGTACAATAACCACAATAGAAACATAGGGGAAAAAGAAATAATATAAATGCTATTTTCAAATCGCCATTGACAACAGTAAACGCTGACTTTAATTTATTTTTTTTGAAGAATCATGTTTGGAAATACTTCTAGAAGTTCACTTGCTATGGAAATTTTTTATCACATTTAAGGTAAAAAAGATATATTACACATTATAACAGGGTATAAGTGTTTCCCGTTTACATCAATGGTAAGTATCTATAAGATTAATCAATGACATATCACGTGACCTGATTTATCTAAAAAATTTAAATGTCCTTCATTCTAGTGTATGTGATTGATTTTGAAAAAAACATTCGACTCTAGTATATCCTGGGAATTTTTATTTGAGACACTTAACATCGATTCTCTCTGTATGCATCAACCAACAGCTGGCCACATAAAAAAAAATAATGTGATAGAAAAACTACCTCTTACATCAAAGTAAGTTGCAGTATTCATAAAAATCAGTTTAAAATCTTAATCATCCACGTCCTTCTTGTTGGTTGCTAAGGAACATAAATTTCCTTAGCAACCAAGGAAAAATTTACCTCAAAATGTCCAAATTTCAATTATAGCAGATAGCTTTGAATAGTTTATCATTTAATGAACAACAGAATATGCTTTATAAAAATATATTTATTAAAGTAAATCATATACGGTGACATACAGTATAGAATATCAGAGCTAATAGCTATTTTAGGTACAGTGGATCTTAACATCAATTCTCTGTAATAATAGACCAAATATGAAAAATTTTGGCCAGATTATTTTTTTTTCGATTACTTTTTTTTAAAGTTGAAATGGTCCAAACTAACAGTCAAATTAAAAAAAAAATCAATAAAAAAAAATCTGAATAGTCTGGTTGCCATGGAAACCACGTGACATCATATGTATATATTAGTATAGCAAAGAGAAATGGCTAACATTGTATTTTATGGTAAAAATGAGATAAAGCATATCATTTTTTGTTATTTTCATTGGTATAAGAGAAGATTTCGATCATTTAAACTGCTAACTGACAAATTTTTCGAATATAAAAACAGTTTTTTGGTACATAAGGTGGTCCACTTAACACAAAAATCGGCATGATTTTTGCCGTTTTTTGTCATTTTTTACATCTGATTTTACCGAAAACGCAGAAATCCTCACATAAAAGACTATAAAATATAAAATTATGGATGTTTTGTCAACATAATGCTGCAAAAAAATTCTTGGGTAAATGTTGCAGAAAGTTGCCAATAGAGGATTATTAGTCATTGTAATTTACCCTGAAATTCCCCCTTTTTTAGGTTCTATTTGTAAATAAATATTTCATATGAATATTTTCATGATAAAATAGTCCTTTCTTATGAAAACAACTATTTTTAGATATATTGAGGGTAATTATATCATATTACATATTCCAGCAATTAAAAATTTCATGCTCAAGCTAATCTGGATGTAATTTCGAAAAATGAGTTATTTCCCTTTTTTGAAAGGAGTAGGTCCAGTAAGACCCCTTTTTGACCCCCCAAAATATAGCAGATTTATCAGATTGTAAAAACTTTTAGTTATTTATTGGACAGTAGAATGCTTCTGCTACATAAATATGGACTGTTTTTGACAATACAATGCACATATATCGGGTACTAGCACCATTAAGTCATGCTAAATTACTGAAATATTCACAATTCTATCATTTTAGTTAAATTTTAGACGGTTTTCGTGTAAAACAAAAGTGGCCGCATTTGTGTTCATCCTTAATATTGAAATGTAAGTTGTATTTTATGATAATACATAACATATATAAAGGTTGAGAATGAACACGGATGCGGCCACTTTCATTTTTGACAAAAAACATCCGAAAAGTGACATTTTTCGGCATATTTGGTAGATTTTTTATATTTGAGCTTGAATTGGATCGTTTTTAATGACTAAATCAGTTAAAATCTTTCACATAAACTAATTCATTCAAATGAAATAGACACTTAAGTGTTTAAAAAGTGGTCAAAATCTTTCGTCAGATGAGCCTGAAATTTGAGGCCAAAATCGGTCCTTACCGGACCTACTCCTTTTCGTTCAAGAGATAGAGAAAAAAAAAAACTTTAGCAGCAATAACATGTAGGAGACAACTTGATTATACTATTTCTGGATCACTATTCCTCACTAGACCGCTGTCTTAAGTATTGGCGGAAAAGAAATTAGCAAATAAAAAATAGATATATTTTATCAAATTTAACCAACAACTTTAAAAAAAAAAGTTATTAGAAAATAATTATTAGTTTTAAATTAAAGGGTAATAAATAATGTTGATATTATAACTGCTTTGCAAAAAAGCATAAGTAAAAAAATATAACTACGTTTTATATATAAAATATATAACCGGTAAAATTATTATTTGCTTTGAGGGAGCTGATTTGAAGTTTCACGGTTTCATACTAAAAAAGTTCAAAGGCAAATCTCGTGAATCTTTCATATAAATACGGAGTACTTCAGCTATTTATTTTAATACTGCAATTACATACGTTTGAATATGAGCAAAAGAAAAAAATCGAATTTTACCAATGCAAAACTACAGTGTCCAGTTTCATCCTAAATGTAACTAGAGGCTCTAAAGAGCCTGTGTCGCTCACCTTGGTCTATGTGAATATTAAACAAAGGAAGCAGATAGATTCATGACAAAATTGTGTTTTGGTGATGGTGATGTGTTTGTACATCTGACTTTACTGAACATTCTTGCTGCTTACAATTATCTCTATTTATAATGAACTTGGCCCAGTAGTTTCAGTGAAAAATGTTAGTAAAAATTTACAAATTTTATGAAAATTGTTAAAAATTGACTATAAAGGACAATAAATCCTTAGGGGGTCAATTGAACATTTCAGTCATGTTGACTTATTTGTAAATCTTACTTTGCTGAACATTATTGCTGTTTACAGTTTATCTTTATCTATAATAATATTCAAGAAAATAACCAAAAACGGCAAAATTTCCTTAAAATTACCAATTCAGGGGCAGTAACCCAACAAAGGGTTGTCCGATTCATCTGAAAATTTCAGGGCAGTTTTCTTGACCTTATACACAATTTTACTCCATGTCAGATTTGCTCTAAATGCTTTGGTTTTTGAGTTATAAGCCAAAAACTGTATTTTACCCCTATGTTCTATTTTTAGCCATGATGGCCATCTTGGTTTGATGGCCAGGTCACCAGACACATGTTTAAAACTAAATACCCCAAAGATGATTGTGGCCAAGTTTGGAATAATTTGGCCCAGTAGTTTCAGAGGAGAAGATTTTTGTAAAAGATTACTAAGATTTACGAAAAATGGTTAAAAATTGACTATAAAGGGCAATAACTCCTAAAGGAGGTCAATTGATCATTTCGGTCATGTTGACTTATTTGTAAATCTTACTTTGCTGAACATTATTGCTGTTTACAGCTAATCTCTATCTATAATAATATTCAAGATAATAACCAAAAACAGTAAAATTTCCTTAAAATTACCAATTTAGGGTCAGCAGCCCAACAACGGGTTGTCCGATTCATCTGAAAATTTCAGGGCAGATAGATCTTGACCTGATAAACAAATTTACCCATGTCAGATTTGCTCTAAATGCTTTGGTTTTTGAGTTATAAGCCAAAAACTGCATTTTACCCCTATGTTCTATTTTTAGCCATGGCGACCATCTTGGTTGGTTGGCCGGGTCACCGGACACATTTTTAAACTATATACCCTAAAGATGATTGTGGCCAAGTTTGGATTAATTTGGCCCTGTAGTTTCAGAGGAGAAGATTTTTGTAAAAGATTACTAAGATTTACGAATAATGGTTAAAAATTGACTATAAAGGGAAATAACTCCTAAAGGGGTCAACTGACCATTTCGGTCATGTGGACTTATTTGTAAATCTTACTTAGCTGAACATTATTGCTGTTTACAGTTTATCTCTATCTATAATAATATTCAAGATATTAACCAAAAACAGTAAAATTTCCTTTAAATTACCAATTTAGGGGCAGCAGCCCAACAACGGGTTGTCCGATTCATCTGAAAATTTCAGGGCAGATAGATCTTGACCTGATAAACAATTTTACCCCAATGTCAGATTTGCTCTAAATGCTTTGGTTTTTGAGTTATAAGCTCAAAACTGCATTTTACCCCTATGTTCTATTTTTAGCCATGACGGCCATCTTGGTTGGTTGGCCGGGTCACGGGACACATTTTTAAACTAGATACCCCAATAATGATAGTGGCCAAGTTTGGTTTAATTTGGCCCAGTAGTTTCAGAGGAGAAGATTTTTATAAAAGTTAACGACGACGGACGACGGACGCAAAGTGATGGGAAAAGCTCACTTGGCCCTTTGGGCCAGATGAGCTTATAAAAAAGATGTGGTATGAATGCCAATGAGACAACTGTCCATAAGAGACCAGAAATAAAATCATTAATACATTATGTTATCTATATTAAAACGCATCGACACAACATTCAAGCTGGATTCAGCTCTAAATTTGGATTGTGATTAAATAGTTGACACAGCATAGGTTTCTGACACAGAATGAATGTGGTCTAATGAACTTAAAAATATTTTTTTTTGCCTTTGAGCAATTCACTATGCTATTGAATATTTATCCTCTCAAAAAAATGTTTGAAGAAATTTTCTTTTTAAAACTGATCTCAATTCAAATTTCTAATGGAGTTTGCAACAATAACTACTCATTTAAATACATCATAAAATTAAAATATTAAAATGTAAAAAAAGTGCTTGCTATCACTGAATGGTAAAGATTGTTTTAATTTATCAGTTGGTAGTAAAAGTGAATATACATTGTATATTGTATAAAACAATGATTTAAGTTGATTCAATTACTATTCTGGACAAAGAAAGATAACTCCAATTGAAAATTTCTTGCTATTGCTTAATATTGTGCAATTAGATATTTCTTGCTATTGCGCAATACTGTGCAATTGAAAATACTTGATATTGCACAACACTGTGCAATTGAAGATTTCTTGCTATTGCGCAATACTGTGCAATTGAAAATTTCTTGCTATTGCACAATACTGTGCAATTGAAGATTTCTTGCTATTGCTGAATACTATGCAATTAAAAATTTCTTGCTATTGCACAATACTTAATATAATAATTTTGGATCCTGATTTGGACCAACTTGATAACTGGGCCCATAATCAAAAAGCTAAGTACATGTTTAGATTCAGCATATCAAAGTAGCCCAAGAATTCAATTTTTGTTAAAATCAAACTTAGTTTAATTTTGGACCCTTTGGACCTTAATGTAGAACAATTTGAAAACGGGACCAAAAATTAAGAATCTACATACACAGTTAGATTTGGCATATCAAAGAACCCCAATTAATCAATTTTTGATGAAATCAAACAAAGTTTAATTTTGGACCCTGATTTGGACCAACTTGAAAACTGGGCCAATAATAAAAAATCTAAGTACATTTTTAGTTTGAGCATATCAAAGAACCCCAAGGATTCAATTTTTGTTAAAATCAAACTAAGTTTAATTTTGGACCCTTTGGACGTTAATGCAGACCAATTTGAAAACGGGACCAAACATTACGAATCTACATACACAGTTAGATTCGGCATATCAAAGAACCCCAATTATTCAATTTTTGATTAAATCAAAGTTTAATTTTTTACCCTTTGGGCGCCCTATTCCTAAACTGTTGGGACCAAAACTCCCAAAATCAATCCCAACCTTCCTTATATGGTTATAAACCTTGTGTTTAAATTTCATAGATTTCTATTTACTTATACTAAAGTTATGGTGCGAAAACCAAGAAAAATGCTTATTTGGGCCCCTTTTTGGCCCCTAATTCCTAAACTGTTGGGACCTCAACTCCCAAAATCAATCCAAACCTTTCTTTTGTGGTCATAAACCTTGTGTTTAAATTTCATTGATTTCTATTTACTTATACTAAAGTTATTGTGGGAAAACCAAGAATAATGCTTATTTGGGCCCTTTTTTGGCCCCTAATTCCTAAACTGTTGGGACCGAAACTCCCAAAATCAATCCCAACCTTTCTTTTGTGGTCATAAACCTTGTGTTTAAACTTCATAGATTTCTATTTACTTATACTAAAGTTATAGTGCGAAAGCCAAATGTCTTTGGACGACGACGATGACGACGATGACGACGCAGACGACGATGCAAACGTGATACCAATACACGACCAAAAAATTTTCAATTTTTGCGGTCGTATAAAAATGGAAAATGGTGTGAGCAAAAAATCAATTCTTAATTTTGTCTACTTTTGACTAGTAAAGTGTACAAATTTTCAAATAAATATTTTAATTATTCTATAGAATCTCCCCTTTTTTAAATTGAATACTTTTTTATATTTTGTAATACCACAAAAACAAGTATGTCTTTTGAGTAAATTCTGTTTTTAACTGCTAACTTACTTAATAAACTTACTTTATTTGAAAATCTATCAAAAGAATGTATATTTATACATGTAATATTAGAAATGTAATTAAGAAATGACTTTATATCCAGATTAAATCACCAAATATGCATAAATTCCAGAGTTTTGTTATTGCCTAAAATTATGTTCGGCAATAGGGTGAATAATCATCATCAGATTTTAGGAAATAAGCTTAATGCCTGAAAATTTCAGGCAATAACTTAATGCCTAGGCGTTAGCTTATTGCCTAGGATTTAAGCTTAATGCCTTATTTCACTTATTGCCGCTAACATATATAACAACAACAAAAAAACACTCAAAAGAAAATACCAAAACCTTTTTTCTTTTAAAAATAATTAAAGTATGAATACTGTACGAAAGAACAACAGTAGCACTGCCACTGATACTTATTAAAATTAGCATCTGCCTAAAGTACAATTCATTCCAAAATTACGGTTTTTCAACAAAGATGCAGTATTTTGTCCTCTAACCTTTACTTTAACTGAATTGAAGAAAAAAAATTACCAAGTTATATGTTCAGTTTTGATTCAAACGAGTTTTTACTTAATTACTTGAAGAATACGCTGTAAAATAAAGTGATTCTCTAAATCCCCAATTTTAAAACATAAAACCCAAATTTTCCATTAATATAATGAACCTAGTAATGAACCCATTTTGTTTATCTCTGTATTTAAAGAAAATCATTTGAAGCATCCATCCCGAAAATGTTTGATTTTAGTGCCTCTCTATTTCGAAATTTTGTGTGCAAAAAAAAAAATTAAAAAAAAATATGTCACTACCCCCACCCCCTCTTTTTTTAAGGTTTGCATTAAGGTTTTTTATTGTCAACCATAGGTCAGTCATTTGAACAAACATATTCAACAAACACCAACATCAATATAACATGTTAGTTAGTTTATATGGTGGAAATTGTCTGGTATGATAGCAAACATATGAAAAATTGGTCTACATGAACAGTTTACACCCCTAATATGACCCAATTTGAATTATCCGCCATCGATTTAAAATATGTTTACCCAGAGATATTTTTTCATTAATGATTAGCTGAATACCTTATCTTTAAGTGTAGTGAGTCATGTTTTGGCTATATTTCTGCGAAAAAAATATTTTAGGGACCAAATTTGGTCGAATTTTACTCTTTTTGCTTAAGATCCACAGTACCTGAAATAGCTATTAGCTCTGATATTCTATGCTGTATTTCACCGTATAAGATTTACTTTAATAAATATATTTTTATAAAGCATATTCTGTTGTTCATTTAATGATAAACTTTTTAAAGCTATCTGCCATAATAAATGAGTTGTTCATAATTGAAATTTGGTCATTTTGAGGTGAATTTTTCCTTGGTTGCTAAGGAAATTTATGTTCCTTGGCAACCGACAAGAAGGACTGGGATGATTAAGATTTTAAACTGATTTTTATGAATAATGCAACTAACTTTGATGTTAGAGGTAGTTTTTCTATCACAATATATTTTTTTATGTGGCCAGCTGTTGGTTGATGCATACAGAGAATCGATGTTAAGCAAAGAGTCAAATTCGACCAAATTTGGTCCCTAAAATATTTTTTTTTGCAGAAATATAGCCAAAAACATGACTCATTACAGTTGAAAATTAGGTGTTTAGCTAATCATTAATGAAAAAATATCTCTGGGTAAAAATATTTTAAATCAATGGCGGATAATTCAAATTGGGTCATATTAGGGGGTGTAAACTGTTCATGTAGGCCAATTTTTCATATTTCTGCTATCATACCAGATAATTTCCACCATATAAACATGTTATATTGATGTTGGTGTTTGTTGAATATGTTTGTTCAAATGACTGACCTATGGTTGACAATAACAAACCTTAGTGCAAACCTTAAAAAAGGGGGGGGGGGGGGTTGATTGAATAGATTCACTGACTACAAATGATAGTAATAAACCGACAACAATTGATTGATCCTACAGCAGTAGTCAATTGATTTGAATTGACTATACAATAGATAGTAAATTTTGTAAACTGTCTATTCAATCGATTGTCGAATACTGTACCTGTTTGATTGCTTGCATTACACACGTAAACTTCCACAGTAACAAATTAAAGCTTACACTATAATATATATTGTCATTTTATTTATTGAAATTCCAAAGCAAACTTTGTCACGAACTTACATTCAGTCATTTGCATTCAAAGAAATAAATTTTCCCAAAACAACTGTCAACGTGAGTGAAAACGGCTAGGACGTATTCAATCCTTGACACAAAAAAAAGGTTAATACTAATATTTTTGAAGTGCTTTCTTTCACGTCCGCGATATGGTCTATAAATAGAATTTGAAAATAAAAGTACTAGTGCTATTAAAAACAAATAATTTATATTTAGTAAAAAATAAATATTGAAAAGCAAAAGAGTTTAATTGCTTTCTGTGTGACATGAAATTTGTAAAATATAATGTCGGAAATTACTACAAACAAGGGTAAGCAAGAGAAAGTGAAAATAAACTTGAACGAGAATCGTAATGACTAATGGTGATGGGACCTTCCGCATGAACAAACGGGAACTCCGAAGTAAAACTGTCTTTCAAAATGAACGAAAATTTAAAAGAAACGAATACACGTTGCTTTTCAGTCAATTTGAATTGAATGGAACATTGTGAATTACAAGCTTCCAGCATGAAAAAGCGGCAAGGGAAAAATATAGATCCGCTGATTGAAGATTACGGCTTTACCGCCACTTCAAAATTCAAATAATTAGCAAAGTATATATATTATACTGAAGATATAGAAATTTCTGCTTGCATCAATCAATTCATTTTTAATTGCTCAAAATTTCGGAATTACAGTTATTTCGATTTCAGTTGATACTGTTTATATACATGTGCAAATGCTGCTATGAAAATTTAGAATTAGAGTTTTTATTTTTGCTTAAAGTATTTCTTCTCAATTTTCGCAAAACTTGCAAAAAATTATAAAGTACGAACAGGAATATTGTTGGCATAAATTACGAGGTCCATAACGCTGTTGGCGATTTCCAATCTCTGCAACATCTAATACATACGTTAAAATCCCTCGAAGACGGTTCTTCAAAATCACACGCAGCTTTTCTATTCAGTATATTGTTAGCTTGATCATTACAGCTCACAAAATCTAGACTGGATACATTTATCTGAACGTCATATAAAGTGTGTTCAAAGTCTAATAGTATGTTGAACATTTTATAACAACACATAGCTGAGTGGGGGATAGAGCAGATTGGTATCCCGAGAAAACATTGTCAACCGCGGCGAAGCCGAATAACAAACAAAAAACAAAAGATAAATAAGTTGGAATTTATATACATTTGTTTTTATATATTCACATTTATGCACTGTCCGCACTATAATAACGGAACAAAACCAACGATGGAGAAAAAAGTAGTGATAATATGCAACAAACTTTGAAATATTCTTTTTGTTGGTCTTTTGCCTATAATCTACATTTACCCCACATCTCCTTTCGTGTCATATTAAACCCACTACTTAAGTTCGCAAATGACCAGTACTATTTGGATCGAAGTATGTGTTCATGTTTATGTTATGTTCTCGTGTCATTGAACCATAATTGTATATATATGTTTATATGCATGACCTCCTGCAACTATCGGAGGACTAAAATTTTTTTTTATGCACACGCCGTAGGGGAGGGGGCATTACTTTTAACACTTGTCCGTCTGTCCGTCCATCGTACTGTCTAAAATTGGATGCCGTTCTCTAACTTTAGTTTGCCTCAAACAAATGTTAGAAGACTTATACACAATGCTGATTACCAAAACAAATCACAGATTTAGTTTAAATGTTGGTGGCGTCACTTTTAAAGTTTTTTAGTAATATCACTTTATAACATCATATGAAAGCGGGCGCATCATCTGTGTCTCATGGACACATTTTCCCATTTATTTACCATTGTTTGTCTTTTGGCCGTTTTTCGTTTTTTCACATGACATTGTCAGTATGTTTTTGGCTTATAAGTTTAATTTCCCGTTGCGCGGTATATTTCGCCTCCAATATTGTGAAGCAGCAAAATTGTGGTAGAATATGTGAACATTGAATGTATCTCGTCATTCGGAGAATATTTTTTAATGATAGGTCTTTTATCGTTTCTGTTCAATAAGATTATAAACATAATTATGTCCTTAAATCTTGTGTTTTTAATCATTTCAGAAATACGTTATAAATACTTAGAACCTCGTATAATCACTGAAAAAAACAATAATAGGTAATCAATTCTTTTTCCAGGTAGGATAATATGCTCTATAGCGCATTTGAAGAACCAAACAAGCATTAGCCTTTCACAAAGGGCTAGTCGACTCTTAGCTGATGAAAATGGAAAGTGCTCTCGCTTTGTAGATTAATTCATTTACTAGAATAGCCACGTGCATTAATCAACAAATTTTACCACACACAAATGACACACGTGAGGTCACACGTTATGAAGTAGTATATATCCTTTAACGTTGTTGTTTACGAAACTCCAGAAGATTCGACTATTTATAGATAAAAGTTACCTGTGTACCAATATCATGAATATGCATGATTAATGACCAGGCAAAATATAATTGCTAAAATAGAGAGGACAAATCCGATACTCTACGGGATTGAAGGACATTACTAGGTTTGGATTGTCCTAACCAATCAATAAACTTTGATTATTCACGTCTCGTAATATCTCCCAATCAGGTAGCAAGAAAAATTCACGCACTAACTGTCCATCGTTCAATTCTTCATATCCTCCTAGGAGTCGATAACAAATTATAATGAGGCAGTCATTGTCTTTACAATTCTGCTGAATAGCCTTGATGTTGCGTAATCCTTTCGGCGACGTCATGATTTTTCTCACTTTTCCAGTCAACAACACCCTTTCAACGGCTGATATATGAAAGAGGAGTTCGGTAACCCCATGAAAATTATATATCAAAAGAAAGGAAAATAATACCTTAAAAACATTTGATTTTTATAGAAAAATCGTAGGATTGGTTTAAACGGCAGAATAAATAAAGCTTGAAATTTCTTATTTTTGGTTCAAAGGAGAAGGGGCTATAAGGGGCAAAATTGGCCTCAATTTTGAGAATTTTTCAAATTCTACTTATTCGTATGTGTATGGCTTTTTTTTTCCGTTGGACATATTCATTTTATAAAAAAAATCTTTTTTTGTAGTTATGACGTCATAATGCCGTGCTTTGACAACACTTCACGTGCATATTTGTTGGCTTTTCACAATTTTTACTCATTTTCACTAACTTTTTTTACGAAAAAAGTACCAGCGCATTCTTGCCCCAACAAAATATTTTGTCAGAGCAATAATACCAACAAAAGGCATCTTATGGTGAAATATTTCAGTGGGGCAAAGCTGCGCTCATACTGAATTTTAATTAAAAACTTGCTCAAAACCGGCATCAAAGTTCCAAAAATTTTCGTCCGTTTTTCATATATACCGTTATCGGACTAAGGTTGACCAGGAACAGTTGTATTTTTTAACACATTTTTTTATCAATGGTTGATAATAATAAAGTTTCATTATAGAAAGTAAATAATAAAGTGTTTTTCTTCATATTAAAGTATAACATAGCCTCTCAAGTACAGCCTAGCCCTTGTCTATATTTATTGTAAGTGATTACGGAACTGACACACTGAATTTTGCTGGTTTTTGTTGTTAAGAAGCTTTTTATAGCGGAATAGAAATCAGTTTATCTTTCGTTAAATACTTGATATTAACAGACAGAAATAAAAGAACTTTAAATATATATCTTTTACACGTAAAAAATTCCACAGCACAGCAGGGGCGTGTTTTTTTGTTCTTTGGTAGTGAGCCAGATGAGATCCATTTCTGTTGTTTTTTTGTTTTTTTTGCATTGGGAAGATCATTTGTCTCTTCTACCTCTTCCTTTTAGATAGGTGGTCTAGACGGCAGAGGCACAAAACAAACATAGCGTTGCTTAGTCGAAATGACAAAAATAAACAGAGTGCCTCCCCGTGCTTAAGGTTTATGCTCTTATATCATACTAGATTATGAGCCTTCGGCTGTTGTCTGTTCTATGGTCGGATTGTTGTCGCTTTGACACATTCCCCATCTCCTTTCTCAATGTTATTATAAATGTAGATATATTAGAATGTGAGCTGTGTTATACATGTTTTTATGGTACGATAGCCTTAGTAGGACATCTCTGTAGGATGATAAGCTAGACGAATATAAGAACTACACGGACAATAACAGTTAAGGGCCAACTATTTGAAATTCTAGGGAAGGGATTTTGATTTATTGGTGTTAAACTCTACTTTCAACACTCATGATTTGGCTAGTGGTCAGTTTAAATCATTAGATGAGGAATGAAGAAGGAAAGAGGGCATTTTAATATGTCGCTAAATATGCCTATTTTTCATCTCTTATCAGGCAACCATATTCATATACGAAATACTCCTGTCCCCACCCCAACCGAAGTTATTAAATATCAGACGGTTTTCTCTTATTTAACACAACTATAATATAAAAACATAGAGATGTGATATTATTGATTATATGGCAACTATCCACCGGAGTTTAAATATGAAGTGGATGTAAGCAATTACAGGCAACCGTAAGGCCTTCAAATAATGACAAAATCCGATACTGTTAAGCCGTTTATAAAAGTCCATGAAAAGTGTGAAACAATTCAAACGAATAAACTAACGGTTTAATTATACATAACAAATCAATTTAAAAAATATCAAAATTGAGTTGAGACATGAACCAACGACAACCACTAAACTGCAGGCTCCTGACTTGGGACAGGTCCATAAAGAATATGGCAGGGGTTAATATTAAAACGAAGATGTGGTATGATTGCCAATGAGACAATTTCTCACAAGAGACTAAATGACGCAGAAATTAACAGCCAAAGATCACCATACATGCCATATGCTCTTCAACAATAAGTATAATAAAATTAAGAAAGGACATGGGGAATGTGTCAAAGAGACAACATTTCACATACTCAGCTATAAAAGGCCCCGAAATCACTAGAAGAAAACTAACAGCTTAATTAATGTACAAAATAATGAACGAAAAACAAGTAAGTAACACAGCAACAAACAACAACCACTGACGTACAGGCTCCTGACTTGGGACAAGCACATTGTTTTTTACATACATAATTTGGCGGGAATAAGCATGTCAGCCGCAGATCCTAACCATCCCCTAACCTAGTACAGTGGTTTAACAGCACAACAGCATGTTTGTGAGCGTTCAACCCTCCCTGAAGCTGAAACAGTAGCCATTCTCAATTTTAGCAGTACAATATAAAAACAACCTGCACAAATCAGTTGCAATTAGATTAACTCAAAATATCAGTACGAGACAAACACAAAAAAACCCAGCAAACTAGAATTAAGACAATAGAGTATTGAACTAAGAGTATTTGCAATTACTGGAAGTGTGTTCAAAACTAGTTGCAACTAGTACTGAGATAAATCTTGTTCTCAAGAGCACCATAGAAAAACGATTTTTAGAACTTCCAGATGTTTTAGCTTTATAAAAAAAAATCCAGTTCGGTTACTTTTAAAACAAATGTGTAGACTGAGATGTACTTTTTGATCAGTCATATTCCAGACAAACATTGACGATTTTTCGTGCAGATTAAGATTATTCTTAAAAATAAAATAGCGGGAGATTGTCTGGTTTGTTTAGAAAAATTGAGATATAAGAAACCACAAAGAAAAATGTGAGAACAGAGCACACTTTTACAGTCATGCATGTTTACGGGACGTATCTTAATTTAAAAAAAAAAAAAAAAAGAAAGTCATCGAAAACTTAATTTATGTCATCCAACATAACAAAAATCTGCTATTATATTCGACGTCAAAATTAATTTTTATTTTACTCTTCACCAGAAGACATTCTGGAGATGTGCAGAAGAGACCAATAAAACACGCCCCAGACGAAAACTTCAGTTTCCATTTTGCACTATTAACGTCTGTTTAGTAAAACAAAAATAATTTAGACCATGACATAATCAACAATGATGAAATGGCCATAACATTGATATAAACAATTTAGTTGAATAAGAAGTAAAGAAGTAAAAAAAAATGTTCCTACCGTCTATGATTCAAAATAATCAATATGAGTTATTAACTTAAAATAGTTGCTGTGTCAATGTGGTTCAAATCGCCTACACACTGCGCATTGGGCATGATGATGTACGTTCGAGTCTCATCAAATCCAATTTTTTTTCATCGTTTCATAATTTTTTTACATTTTTCGTTTAAAATCACATTATCATGATATTGTAAAGACACCTTAACAACAAAAAATAAAAAAATGAGCTAACAATATTTCAGTTTTATTAAGGTTGAGCCGGAAATTATTGAAATGTATAGTTTATGAAATTGCGATTTTATATATTCATATATTATATGTATACTAGTGCGTAATATGTCCCACCTTCTTGTGTATTTAGAATGAAATTCAAAACAGTGTGGCTGTGGCCATTGATTGACACATTAAATTCATCCATTGACTGGGACAATTTAGGTGAACGTTTGTCTGTAACGACCACTGCTCACTATGTACTTTTTAAAGACACTTTAACTATGGGGTCACCAAAGATTCTCAACACCTTAATAACGTAATTCGAAAAATTAATCAGAAATAACACGATGTTTTGATTTATATCAATGATATAAATCAAAACATAAAGGTTATTCCTGATTAATTTTTCGAATTATTTTATAATTAAAGGCGTTAAGAAACCTTTGGTGACCCCACAGTTTAAATGTCTATCGTAGGTACGTGGTGAACAGTGGTCGTTACAGACAAACGTTCACGTAAATTGTC
The DNA here is from genome assembly GCA_037788925.1 of Mytilus galloprovincialis. Classification (NCBI taxonomy): domain Eukaryota; kingdom Metazoa; phylum Mollusca; class Bivalvia; order Mytilida; family Mytilidae; genus Mytilus; species Mytilus galloprovincialis. The sequence goes on along the minus strand of CM075340.1, from coordinate 7,953,781 downwards.
CCAGTCAATGGATGAATTTAATGTGTCAATCAATGGCCACAGCCACACTGTTTTGAATTTCATTCTATCAGCCGAGTACATTAAAGTACACACAAACTCATTTTTGGTTATTCAAGTTAAGAGAAAAATAAATAAGGCCGTTAGTTTTCTCGTTTGAATTCTTTTACATTGTCATATCGGGGCCTTTTATAGCTGACTATGCGGTATGGGCTTTGCTCATTGTTAAGGCCGTTTGGTGACCTATAGTTGTTAATGTCTGTGTTATTTTGGTATCTTGTGGACAGTTATCTCAATGGCAATCATACCACATCTTCTTTTTTATACAAACAATAACTAGATTTTCTCTGGTGAAAAAATTCTATAATTTGGTCATACATAGAACGGATGTTAACTTGTTGTTACCATAGCAACTATTTTACTGATATTAAATAGTTAAACTTTATATCAATTTTGTTCTTCATTGTATTAATACAATGGTTCACTAGTAATAATGTATTCACGTTGATGATTTAAGGTGTAATCTATTGTAAAATGTACACAATACATTAAAAAAAAGGATAGAATACGTAAAAATCTGATATTTAAGCTTAGTCGGCCTACCATTTTTACGACGTCATAACAAAAAAACCGCAAGAGATAACTATAAAATTTTTGGTGTTTTATAAGCTCCATATCATAGACATCAATTGAAATAAATATCAATAGATTCTAAAGTGGGGCCAATTTTGCCCCTTATAGACGTTATGTACTTTATGTTGTTTCATTACCATTTTAAATGCCTGGAACTCGGAAATTAGATCGGTGATCAACTTAAATTTTTCGATTTTTCATTATCTTTTAATAAGTTCTACGTGCGTACAATTTCTTTTAAAAATCGTAGGACAAGCCATTTACGTACCTGTTACCTTAAGTGGTTTTTTTATGCTTTATATAATAGACAATTGCTAATTGCTTTCAATAAAGTATAGATACTTACCGTCTTTGGCCCAACCTTATTATCTCCAATGTATTCAAGTTATTTTTAATAAATGTGTTAACTTTAAATTGTTTTAACTTTAAATCATGGTTTTGAAGGTTTGAGTCAATACCCATTTATAGTTTCACATCAATATATGTATCATACACATGATACAGTTGTAAAAATATTTTTAAACAATATCTTTTTAAACAAGAATAAGAAAAATAAGACGGCAATGCAGTGCTTAGGCCAAAATAAATACATTGATCTATATATATGCAAAATACTTTTATCATAGTAGCTTATATGTCAGACTAAACTCAAAGGCAGATGGAAATTTCCTTTCTTCTTGACCAAATTATTGTCAGTCAATCTTTCAAAGAGCAAAATACTACTTTTGAAAATTCAAATCACAATCCAACTCTTTTAAAATTGATGCAATGCATATGAAATGTGAAAAAAATAGGTGAACAGGTAAATTGAATAACATTCAGGCTTGAATATCCTAACCATTTAGAAAAATAAGATTGGTCATTGTTGAATTTCAGAACAAAACTTTACAAAAGAAGCCTACCCATTGGGAAATTTCTTATTATATTTCACTTTCCTTGCTAAGATATTTATTTTCCTGAGGTAATCGGAATCGGGAATTTTCAAGCCATGGACATATGTTAGCCAATGAAAGATAAAGTAGACTTTAACACAAAATCAAGAAGACATGATCATATGCAAGGAACGACTTTTATTGCTGTTCTTCATTTTGCAATTTGCTCATTGTTGCTGAGATACTTCACAGAAAGAAAAAAGTCCACCTCATTGTTTAAAAGACTGGTTATAGTACCTGTTTGGGATATATTGATAGGGCAAACTTTTAATATAAAATACAGCCTTTGCACATGTTGCAATTTTAAAAGTATAAATAGAAATAACAGACAATGTATTCAACACAATATTGAGATCAGTCACCACAGGTTCATGTGTCTGCTTTAATGTTAGCCATTAGTTCTTGTATAATAATTGATGTTTCATTTTCTAATTTAAAAGCTATTCCATCATTATATTTGGTGTTTATCCGTCATGAATAACGAGAGAAGTAACAAGCAATACGTTGTGGAACGAAAAATCTGCACGACATTTGTTTTGGTCGATGGAAAAGGTGACATGAGCTTTCCTCGATTTCAGAGCCCATCTTTCATCAGTTTGTTTGTGTTTGTTGTTTCCTCAGCATCCAAACTCAAGTTGAAACAAGAACTTACAGTCTGGGTTACATTGAACCTTCAGTGCATATAAGTTTATGTATGTGTCACATGTAGATTTACATTTTGATTGGAAGTGACAGTTCCCAATGATGATGTGGTTGTTTAAAGATGTATGCTTTAGAAAGCTTATGGTACATCCAGACTCTGTGCAATTTAAATTCCACAACTGTTTTCTGAATTATTGATGACAGCAATGTCATCTCCAGAAATATCCAGCTCGATGCATTCCTGTTGACAAATTTCTTGATGTTTTATCGGTTGTAATTTCATATCACTGAATGCTATATTCTCTGATCTTGTTGCAATCGTTAGGTTCCTGGTGAAAGTTTGGCATTGATTTGTCAGTTTGCTCATTGGAATAGCCATTCCTAAATAAAGATCAAGGAAAGATGATAGCATTAATATTCTGGAAAAAAGGAAGTCGACAATGAGCAGTAAGGAAAGTCTTAACTACTTCTCTGTATTACAGTCAAACCTGCTTAAGCAAAACCCTGTTTTATAAGATCCCTCTGTAGTACATTTCATATAAATAAAACCTGTAATATTAAAAGACCACCTGTCTTTAGAGCCAACATTTTTGCTCTCCTTTAAGTGGTCTCTTTAAACAGGTTTTACAAAATCCTGGACTCAAATGGCGAAGTAATTTTTATAATGTAAATTTAAAAAAAAATTTATATTGCACTGTTATATTATTGCAAACATTCAGATAGAACAATAATTTAAACTCCCCATGCTCACATTTTGACTTTTCTAAATGCATTCTATGTAATAACAATTATGTAAGTAATGGTTTTTGTTACAAATGATTTTTGATTTTGATACACTTGGCTACATTTATCTGTTTAAGCCCCTGACTTGTCTGTCCCTTCTTTCGTCTGTACATCAAAATATTTGTTTAAAGGTGGATAAGGATGTTTTGTTAAAAAAGAAATCCCCCAATAGATTTCTACAATATTTATAATTTTGTAAGATTGGGGTGTCCTCAGCAGAATATGAAAGTATTATGACCACTTTCTTGGTAAATAAGGGAGATAACCCACCATGAGTTACCCCCCTAATGATGATTTCCTCAGTTTTCCAATAAAACACTAATTTTATGGCAATTTTTAAATTTTTTTATTGTAAAAACATTTTTTTTTCAACTTAATTATAAAAAAATACATTTGTTTCATATAATAATAATTGGATGTGTGCTTTACTTTCAGCTACAATCTGTGAACGGGGAAAAAATAACACATTTTGATGAAAATAAGCACTTCTGTAGGAGCCAATTATGCAAATTAGGTCACCCTGTACAAAAAAAAAAACACCCAATAGATTTTTTTTTAAATACAAGCATTTGAAGGTCTTTACCTAAGCATTGTTTCAGCATAATATGAACATACATTTCTTACCTCGTTTATTGTCTATACCTTATACTGATAATTGAAGTAAAGTGGCAAAATTTGGAAGATTGACTTAAAATACCATTTAATAGATAAAATGTCATAAATCAGTAATAAAATTGATAAAAAAAGTATGGTGAAAGGTGAGTTTGTTCTGTCAGTCATTCAAAATAAACAAAACTTTATCATGGACCTGCCAAAAAAAGGGTATAGTCTGTCTGTAAGTCCATCTGTTCAGATCAGGTTCTGGTTGTAACATTTTTGTCTTTTTATGTAGGCTATTGATATATGGTATAAGGGAAGCTCAGCTCAAAAGGTTGTGTTACTACCATGAATAGTGACTTTTGACCTTGAACTTTGACCACAAGGTCAATTTAAGGATTCTTTTTTTTCTAGAACTGTAACTTTTGTCTTTTGAAATAGGCTTAACTGCCGCTTTGATATTTTGTATGAAGGTAAATCAATTCCTGAAGATGTGTCATGCACCATAGTGACCATAGTATTGTTGACCTTGAACAAAGACTTCAAGGTGAAAATGATTTGATTTTAGACCGAACACCAATGAAGTAACACCAATGAATAAAAAATTTCACTAAATACAGTATGTGGACAACTGGAACAGACAAACAGACAGGGTCATTTCCATATAAACAAATTTTTGTTTACAGGTCTTATGGTGACAATATGTTGCACACATGATAATGCTATGACTACCCCACACTTGTAAAATTCAAATTATTGACAACAGGAAGAAGGTATTGGACAGACCCAAAATGTAACTACACATTTCAACTTGTCACTGTCAGGGTGTTGGCCAGTTATGAATAATGAAGTTATTAATTCTGCCAAGTATTTTCTGTAAGAAAAAATATTCGACCTTAATTGTTACAAGTACCAGCAATTAGGAAGTAGTTTTCAGACAGACCAAAAAGGGACAACATTACAACAGACAACTCATGACTGTTAACTTTAAGGTGGTGGCAAATTGATATTTTTATTTTTAGTGGTTCTCACTTCTATAGATTGAATGTAATAAACAATTAATTTCTTCATAGGCAACAATGGTAGCCTTTTCCAAGATACAGAATTAATCCACATTACTAGCTTATAGCCCCCCCCCCCCCCCCCCATATATTGCTCCTTATTCTATTTAGGGACTATGTTGCGAATACTTAGATGCTTTCCCTTTTTGGGCCCGAACCAAACGCTGAAAAGATACAGTGCAAATGAAGCATGTTTTACACTAATCAGAGATCAGTAAGGGGCCCAAGATATGTTAACCGGTTCTTAGTTAGAAGTGTAAACTGAACAAACACAGGTTTGGGACAAAGAACCACAGTTTAATATTTTCTTTGCATATCAATAAAGCAATACATGTAAACATAATTACAAACTAAGCAAATTCCAGTTGAAAATCTGTGGTACTCCTAACACAAAGTACATAATAACTGTGATTTCGCTTGAAAACATTACTACTCTACTTGTTAACAATATATTTTAATAAAAGGCTGAAATGACATAGCAATAAGGTAAAAACTATCGTCTAGGGTACGGAGGGTGGGAATAAATAATTTCCCAGAAAATTTGAATGTCTGCTCAAAGCAAGCGTTGCTTTCAGGATAATTATGTGCTTGTGCATAAAACAAAAGCCCTGTTAATTAAGCACTGATTGGTTAATTCAAATGCAGTGTTAATTTTGATTGGTAAATTAGGATAATCTTGAAAAAGCAATAAGTAAACGAGATTTCACATGCAGCAGCAACTGGGAAAACCCAAAGCTGATTGGACCAAATAGCAGACAGGGATTCCCAATTAAAATTATATGTACCGGCATTGCACAAAACATTTTGTGTATTAATAATCTATTTATACAAAAAAGTTCACTTTATAATGTTGTTTTTATTGACAAAACCTTGCTAGCATTAAAGAAAAGTTATTCTGTCAGTATCATTTGGTACAAAAAAATATATGTTTGTGTTTTTAACATTATTTGTACTTATCTCCCATACCTATCAAATTTGCTCTTAAAACCCCTTTTCTCATCCTAACATTGAAAAGATATCTCAGTTCCATAAATAGGACTGAAGAATATAATTTATTTGGCTTTTGGTATAATGCAGTGCAGAAAGACTCTAATAATAAAAAATAACATGCACTCATATGGACCCGATTAGCCATAATCTCAATTCTGAATACCATGTTATGTTCATAAAATGGCTGTGCCAATACAATCTGGTAACCTTTAGATGTAATACCACCATTGATTTTCCCCTACAGTCTTTGTTAAATTTGCACTTTTCAAAGAATTGTACAAAATTTAATTTTGTTTCAACATTTGTTCAAATCACATATACTTTCACTGACACATTCTGTATGTATGTACCTGTTCTAACTCAGGAGCCTTTAATTCAGTGGTTGACGTTTGTTTATGTGTTACATGTACATATTGGTTTCTCGATAATTTTTTGTACATAAACTAGACCGTTAGTTTTCCTCTTTGAATTGTTTTACATTGAAATTTCGGGGCCTTTTTATAGCTGACTATGAGGTATGGGATTTGCTTATTGTTGAAAGCGGTACAGTGACATTAAGTTTTTATTTTTTGTGTCATTTTGTTCTCTTGTGGAGAGTTGTGGCAATCATACCACATGTTCTTTTTCCATATTCAGCCTGAGTAAGGTTGTATCCTGTCCAGTACTGCATGTACTAATACTATAGAAAAAAATGTCACTGTACATTGCATTGCATATAAGAAACTAACCATCACTGGATATTAACCATACATTGCATATAAGAAACTAACCATGACTGGATATTAACCAATAAAATTTTCCTATGAAACTGGATGTAACTTTCTATGATTTGGTGGTATTACATCTATAACAAGTTATTCCTCAGTACATGTAAAATATTTAGTAAAAGATGTGACTGTTTTGGCATTAAAACCATGCTCTAACAAAATAGATTTGAGGCCATTTTCACTGTCTCTGTTAAATGCTAACTGTAGATGTTTCAGACAAAGTCCACTGTGTGCTAAACGTCTAGCTGTAAGCTTGGTGACACGTGAGTCACTGATCAATGGAATGTAAGAATCTATTTGCAAAGCTGAATTGAATGGAAAAACATCCTTTTCTGAATATTCAAAGTGCTCAAGAAGTTGAAATAGACTTGTGACATCAGCACATGCATTGTGAGCATCATATTGTACGCCAAGTAACTTTGTGACCAATGTTTGTTGTTTATGATTTCCTATGTCTTTAGTTTTGAATTTCCTTCTTGCCAATTTTATTGTATCAATGCACCCATAGATATATATGTAACATAAATTCCGAAAGAAGACTGTGCTGACATAGTTTGTTCATCAATATGGGAATGTCAAACGAAGCAATGTTATGACCGAAAAGAATTGGTTTCTTCTTTTTGCTGATAAAATCAATAAATTCCAGTAATACAATCTGAATATCTCTGCTTTTAACTGGTTTACCATGATGGTACATCTGGTCACAAGAAAAATCAAAAGTCAATCCTGTTATTTCTGACGATTTGGGTGAAATAATCTCCCTAGGTGATACATACTCATTAAATACAGTGGTTCCATCAAATGCAGCCAGCTGAGTTATATCAGACTTCCTTGATAATCCTGGAACAAAAATAAACAAATATTGCATTAATAACTAAAAGTTTATCTTTCCCGAAATGTGAGATGACTTGTTCCATATCAAGTTTGGTTAAATTCTGGTTTAAATACTGTCTTAGTCTTATTCATTTTATAAATTTAAGCGGCAGCAAGTATTAAATGGTGGCCTCTTTGAAAACTTATGGCTTCTTGAAAAGTGCATCCAAATTAATGGGAGTCAAATTTCTTGATTACAAGAAAAACTGTTTCAATTTTAGCAGTCCACCCTGTTTTCACATGAACATTATATTGCGATTTAATTTTCATCTAACTTAATTTTACCTATCAAGTTCCTCGGAATAAAGCAAAATTTAAATCATCGCCTATAGTGTATGCTGTCAAACTGTAATCCATGTCAATTTTATTTTTCATGATGTAAGGGGCATAACTCCCAACAGACATCAGTAATATATCACTTTATTCCAAGACTATCATTGAAGTATTCCCAATACAAGTTTTGTAAATACCACAGAATGGATGTTTACTACGCTTTATGTTATGTCACTTTCATTTATTTCACGAGTTACAATTACATTGTAAGCTTATTTCACTTACTTCCAATAACAATGTAAGTTTTAAGGTCATAGTAACCTTATTCCAAGCATCAATATTTGATTAAAGAATCACTAATGAGTAGGCAAATCATGTGTCTTGTGTGCAATTTTTTTAGCCTGATATCTGTGATTCAAATTATTTGTTTACACTTACCTGTTGTTTCTAAATCAAAAACTACTACTGATTCTTCTCCTTCAAACTTCATCTTTGATGGAATAGTTTATGTGTCAATATGTTCTTGCACTTCTATTTCTCCTCCATAGGTGTCTCCCTCTTTCACTGATTCTCGCTGATTATCTTTCAATTTTTTGGACTAGAAACAATACAAAAAAAGTTAAGAACAATTATGGAAGAAGGGATTCAGATGCAAATGCACAGTGGGATCTTTAGAACAACTGCTTTTCTATGTTGAAACATTTAATGTTAAACTTTTGTACATTAGAACAAATGTCTCCTTCCAATCAAAATTAAGAGCCAGAGAATTCTCCCTCTGTGAGTTTTCAACTAAAATGTTAATAAACTTAAAGGCTTAAGGCTTCTCCTGGATATGAGGATTCCACACTGTTCATTGAAGACCCATTGGTTGTCCTGGGCTGTATGTCTATTTTCACTACCTTGTTAGGTTCTTGTCTCTTTTACACATTCCCCCATTTCCATTCACTTTTCTTTTACAGAAATATTCCATACTTCCATTGCTAGGATAGAAGTACAAATTAAGGTGATCCTCCTCTGAGTTTCTATTTATTGCTTTTATAATTATGGAATAATTTGTTTGACTTGGATGACTAACACCAAAAAAGGCCTACCTTTATTGTGAGTCTTTTTCTTTTGAAATTAGTAGTTGACTGTGTTTTCCTAATCTGTTTACGCCTTCGATCCTTTTGAATTCCATGAAGTATGGTCAAATGTCCAGGAGAGAGTAGAGACTTCTTATTCACCTGAAAAGAATGAAGACATTTGCATGTAATGTATTAACTTGAACTATTTTGAATGATTCATTTACTTTATAGATATAAAATTTAGAATGTAGAAAAAAAAGTACATATCTGAAAAAAACAATATCTCAAAAAAGATCTAATTATAGAATAACTACACATCAATTCACAAACAGAAGGTATGTAGTGCATGAGTTAATTATTAGTGTTGTTTGGTCATGAGTTGAATATTTTTCTCTATTTGAATTTTTGTATAAGTTATTCTTTTTATTACACTGGCAAATTGCATTTTTTCTTCTGAAAATAAGGTAGAAAATGTAAGGAACATGACAAAACCTATTGTTGTATGGTGTCAGGGTAGTGAAATAACCACATTTATACACAGAATTATACGACTTTTCAAACTTTCTATTTCTCTTTAAATTCTCTCTCCTCTTTTTACCAATGAAAGCTAGTATTATATTCTATAAACTGTTTGCTTTATGCAGGTCCATTATATTATACTATTATTGTAATTTTATACTGTATTATGGAGAAAACTTCATAAGTAGGACTTACTAATCCATTTTGCTTTAATTCAGCAAATAAAATAAGTTTTTAAACTAAGCAAACATAATAAAGAAAGCCCCTAAATACATTTACCTTGCTTAACCAACCATAGCCTTCGTTCTTTTGCATCACAGCTGAAGACACCCTAGCTTTTAATGATTTAGTCCCTCCATAAAACCTGAAAAAATCCCATAAATAAATATTCAACATACAAACAAAATAGTTTATGCTCCACAAAATTAAAACACATCAATATGTCTCTCTGTTGTAGCTAGTCCTGGAAAATGACAGTTAGTGGATCGTAACTGTGGGGCATATGCATATAATGGTAAAAGAATTAAGATGAGCTTGAGTTCAGAGCTGTCACGGTCTTCCACATCAAGGACATTTACATGATTTTACAAAATTTTTTATTTATGTTTTCCATTTTTAATGACAAAGTTAGACATTAAACACCACAGATTGCATTGAAATCACAGTTACCACACATTATTTCAATACCAGAGGGTGTGTCACTGACAATTTTTATGTGTCTTACAAAAATGTCTGTTTAAAACTGGAATTGTTTTACTTTGAATGTTTTAAATTACAACATTGAAGCTAAGGAAAATTTGTGCAAACACACTTCTGTTGCTGAGATTTTTACCTAAATCAAAAGAAATCCTAAAGTAATGTAAGGCATACCTGTTTTTTGGGGCAAAACTAGCAACACTGTTGTTGAAACTTTCGTTTGACTGCGTTGACCCTAGGTTTAACAGCCTATCTGCTCTTTCAATATAACTTTGTGCCAACTTGTCCAGCTCTTCCCGCAGCTTGTCTCCAGAAAGGGCTTTCCCATTGGGTAAATGTTTGAATCTGTAATATAAACAAACAGAAAATGAGATTGCATTGCCACTGGGTTTTTTTTCTACACTTATAGCAAATTTCTAAAAATGTCATTCAGTTTAATGATCTTTTTTGTTCTGAACACATCTAACTACGGGGCGCCGAATGGGACTCTTGTGGTTTTGTACAAAATTCAATTCTGTCATAACAAAATCATTTTTGTCTTACAAAACTATGTGCTACAGACTTGTTTTGTGAGAACTTCAATTTTGTGATGACAAAATTCATTTGTGTAGACAAAATTCATTTTTGTCATGACAAAATTCATTTTTGTAGACAAAATTCATATTTGTCATGACAAAAGTCAATTTTGTCTAAAAGGTATGTCAATTTTGTATGCAAATATCTTATATTTGCATACAAAATTGACTTTTGTTACCTGATATGGAAATTAAATCACAAAAGTCAATTGTGTGAGGTAAGATTCAATTTTGTGAGACAAAATTAACTTATGTGAGACAAAATTGACTTTTGTGAGACAAAATTGACTTTTGTGAGACAAAATTCAATTTTGTGAGACAAAATTCAATTTTGTCAATTTTGTTGAGACAAAAGTCAATTTTGTTAATTTTGTTGAGACAAAAGTCAATTCTGTCAATTTTGTTGAGACAAAAATCAATTTTGTTGAGACAAAAGTCAATTTTGTTAATTTTGTTGAGACAAAAGTCAATTTTGTTAATTTTGTTGAGACAAAAGTCAATTTTGTCAATTTTGTTGAGACAAAAGTCAATTTTGTGACGACAAAATTCATTTTTGTGACGACAAAATTCAATTTTGTAACAACAAAATTGACTTTTATGAGACAAAATTGACTTTCGTGAGACAAAATTGACTTTCGTGAGACAAAAATCAATTTTGTCAATTTTGTTGAGACAAAAGTCAATTTTGTCAATTTTGTTGAGACAAAAGTCAATTTTGTCTCACAAAAGTCAATTTTGTCAATTTTGTTGAGACAAAAGTCAATTTTGTCAATTTTGTTGAGACAAAAGTCAATTTTGTCAATTTTGTTGAGACAAAAGTCAATTTTGTCAATTTTGTTGAGACAAAATTCATTTTTGTCAATTTTGTGTAACAAAAGTCGATTTTGTATGCAAATTAGTTCACAGAAACCAAACAAAACTAATTTGAATACAAAATTGACTTTTGTCGCCCAATTTTCAAATTAGGTAACAAAATTCAAGTCTGTGTAACAAAAATGAATTTTGTCATGACAAAAGTGACTTTTGTCCGCTGATAGATAATTTTGTATGACAAAATTTTAAATTTGTAGTATGATACAAATTTTGTTAAACTGAACTTATTTTTGTTGAACAAAAGTCACTTTTGTCCGTACAAAATTGAATTTTGAGTACAAAACCACAAGAGTCCCATTCGGCGCCCCGTACTAACTGTAGTAAATATTAATATGACCTGTGAACAAATGTGAAAAATTAAATTCTTAACATTAAAGTTTATTTGCAATCCACACAGTACTTTTAGAAGAAAGGAGTTTTGACAGTTATCAGATGCGCCAAGACAAAGATGGATAGATGATTAATACAATAGTTCTCATAGCCCTACAATTGTGTTAATTATACATATATATATATACTTTACTGAACTCTAGGAAATAAGAATAAGAACTTGTAAAATAATTATTGCAGCATTGAAACATTAAATGATCACTTTATCAGGGATCACTGTCATGGTGTAAATTACCTAAATTTGGTTGGATTTTTAACATATGCACACCAAGTTGGACTGCACTGTTCATGGTGTCCAAAAATATGTGGCACTATAGTGGTGAGTTCTGTCTTCATTGATTGTTTACTATTTTGGTGTTTTGAAATAGTGTACATAAAACACCTCACTATGTAGGGGATGACTTTTGATGACTTTAACTGTTTGTAGTTTTTTGAAAGACCATAAAGACGTTTGGAGAGATTTTTCTTCACATATGTTTTACAGTACAGCCTGTGACATTCTCTTAATTATGTCCACCCTCTTGCATGGTCAACATCCAATGGTGGCCATTTATTGGGGTATTCAATCTTGATATGTAGACCATTTATTGGGGTCATAAAACATAGGTTGATGTTTCATCTAATAATGTTACCTGTTGTAATCAATCAGGGTTGAAGTTTTCAACTTGTATGTTTCTTTAAAATTTACCTGTACAGGTAACTTAGGTTTCTTTCAAAATTGAAATTTCACCTTTTTTGGAAAATGTAGAATAAGACATTGGTTTAGTCTTTGTTAATTAAATATTATTTTTGATTTTTCTGTCTTTTGAATTTATTCAAATTACTTTTTTTGTTTGTTTTTATTCAGTTTTGTATGATTTTGTTTCTTATTCTTTTAATGTCTTCTTAGTAAGAATCTTGAGAAGCAAAAAGACAAAAATGTCAAAGATAAAGTTATTGACTAGCATTTGAAAGACAACAGACTTTAATTCATTTTTTTTTTAAAAGTAAAAAAAAAATTAATGTACATGATGTTCATTGTATTTAATTGTTTATTTGCATTATTTAATGAATTATCACTAATAATAACTAATAATCAAGCAAATGATATTTTTAGAGAAACCATGAAGGAAGTAATTTTTAGCAAGCCTGTTTCTTAACAAAATAAAATGATCAGACAATATCAATCCTCTTATAATAAATTTTTATAACATCGATTATTATTCAGGAAAACTACAAATATCGTTTAAATGTTTTTAATAGGAAAAAACTATTTTTGTCTATCTTTTTTTTTAAAATCTTTAATCAGGAGTTAACATAATTGACATGTTGAAGAGACTTATTTCCAAAAAAAAATATTTAAATATGTTGAAAATATTGGCTCCCTTATAAAATAGTCATTATTAGAACTGAGGGCAGAAACCTAAAAATATCCGTGTGTTTTAATTTCTTATATAATTGTTAATTCTTTGCATAATAATTGTTTTTTTTTTGTTTTTTTTTTTGTTTTTTTTTGTCACAAACTAAATACCATATGTTTATACATGTTATATGACAATACAAATATTATCAAATTTTGTTGAATTAATGAATATTTTGAATATATTTATTCAATAGAGAAATAAGGAATTGCCTAACTTTTATTTAGAATAAGTTCTAAAGATAATCTTTAACATTTGTAAAACAGTATTGAATGCAGATAAGTATATCTACTATGATTTAAGTATAAATCATTTTGATTTAAGAAAATTAATTTGAGAAACAAGTTTTCAATAGAGAAAGGCAGGCATTAGGAAAGTTTGCATTATATTAGAAGATGATATTCATTTACTCTTCACTTACCTTAAAGTACATGTAAAAAATAACTTGAATTTATTAAAAAGGTAAAATGTCAAAACAAATATTCATGAGTCGAATTAAAAAAAAAATCAGCTATTTATTCAATTAGTTATATCATTTAATTTTATTTTTGAATTTTCTTGTCATAATCACAGTAATTAAATTTCACGAACACATACATGTATATTTTACCTGAGACACATGACCTGTAAGTTATATAATTTTAACACTTCAATGCAGCCAAGATTTACTTTTATCCTTGACTAGTTTTTGATTAATACCTTGTGTATTAATTAAGCAACAGGGGGTATAATGATGGACATATAGGGCCACCATGGTGGACATAACTTTTATGGCCACCATGAATAAGATAATGTCACAGGTAGTACTGTATCATCTTTTTTTTTTATTGAACGAGATAGTCTTGATTGAGTAGTAGCATCATTATCATCATGTATAGTTCCAACTGTATATCCATCCTCAGCAAGCCTTTGGATCATTGAACATGCCATGTCTGGCTTCATACCTTTGCTTGATCCTGCAATACAAAATAAAAATAAAGTGATTGTGTCCAATAAAATAAATAAAATTTCTGTTTTCGAAAATGCTTCCTACTTTTTCCAAGGTCAAGCAAAACAAGAATTCAATTTTTGTTAAACTAAATTTAATTTTGGACCCTTTGGACCTTAATGTAGACCAATTTGAAAACAGGACTAAAAATTAAGAATCTAAATACACGGTTAGATTCGGTATACATGTATATCAAAGAACCCCAATTGTTCAATTTTTGATGAAATCAAACAAAGTTTAATTTTGGACCCTTTTGACCCCCTAATTCGTTGGGACCAAAACTCCCAAAATCAACCCAAACCTTCCTTTTGTGGTCATAAACCTTGTGTTAAAATTTCATAGATTTCTGTAGTCCAAATAATTATGACGTCTTGAAAGGCTATTATAATTTTTTTTTTTTGACGCCTTACTTCGAAGTAAAGCGTCAAAGAAAAAAATTATAATAGCCTTTCAAGACGTCATAATTATTTGGACTAAGATTTCTGTTAACTTATACTAAAGTTATTGTGCAAAAACCTTGAAAAATGCTTATTTTGGGACCTGCTTTTGGCCACTAATTCCTAAACTGTTGGGACTTAAACTCCCAAAATCAATCCCAACCTTCCTTATGTGGTCATAGACCTTATGTGGTCAGAGGCCTTATGTTAAAATTTCATAGATTTCTGTTTATTATTATACTAAAGTTATTGTGCAAAAACCAAAAAAAAAATGCTGATTTGGGCCCTTTTTGGCCCCTAATTCCTAAGCTGTTGGGACCAAAACACCCGAAAGCAATCCCAACCTTTCTTTTATGGTCATAAACGTCATACCAATATACGACCAAAAAATTTTCAATTTTTGCGGTCGTATAAAAAAATAATGAGCGATCATGTGATTATATTGTCAAACTTTTTGTGAATTTATGATTACTTGGACACCCCAATGAGTGGCCTGTATCTGTGTATTACAGTAAACATGAAAACGGGGAACAGGAAAGTAATTATGTAACTGTTAACATCCCTATACCACCTTTCAAAGTGTTATTCGGTAATTACAAGTGTTATTCGGATAATAACAGTGTTATTCGGTCATTCGAGGTACCGCCACCTTTCATTACATGACCTTTTAGTAAACACTTACAACAGGTCAAAGGTGTTGAATTTTTATACAAACAACTATCTTTATTCAAAATTATACATCTTTTAAATCAAATAGCACTTTCAATTCGTCTTAAAAGGGTTACAAAAACATTTTTCAAAGTTGTCAACTCTTTCCACTACAAAGAAAAATTCAGGACGGGGAGGGAAACTACATGTATATGACAACTTGTTCTTTTCGAAGGTGTCAATTCGTCCCTTTACATACTTCATCCCATAATTTTAAGTTACAATGTACATTTCTCTTTAAAAATATGACAGATGACCTTCTCAGTGTGTTTAACCATGTTTGTTTACATTTCAGAAATACCAAACTATTTGAAATCTTGTCTTTGATAAGAACAGTGTAACATTTCCACATACTGTTAAACGTGAGCAAAACTCATTAAAAGAAAACAAAAATGTGTCCATATTTTACGGATGCCCCACATGCACTTTATGCTAATGTTTGTTCAGTGGATAATAAAATTCGGGTTAAAAATATGATTAGGCATTAGGAGTATCATATCACAGGGAACATGTGTACTAAGTTTCAAGTTGATGGGACTTCAACTTCATCAAAAATTACCTTGACCAAAAATTTTACCTGAAGCAGGACAGATTGTTATGGACGAATGAACAGAGAGACCATAATTGGCGTAAAACATAATGCCCTTCTAGGTGGAGTATAAAAAATATGAAAAATAGCAAAGACCCTATACATATATTGAAGTCAACAGTCCGCCCCCTTAATTTCTATGAATTAATCATTATTCTATACCTGTCCAGTTAACACGACACTCATGTGGTGGCTTTGGTTCATTTTTTCCTATGTGATATTGGCAAATACTACAATTTCTGGTTCTGACGTCTAATTCTACAACTTTACCAGTATTGACTCCAATTAGACTTGCATGACCTGAAATAATATGTAAAAAAGGGAGACTCAATATAATTCATTTCATTTTTAGCTAACATATTCACGAAAAAGAAGATATCAAATTGAAAATCTTTGATGATTTAATAATAAACAGCTTGCCATGAGAGCATGATACCCCGTTTTTTTTTTAAAGAATAAATTAAAGTTCAATTTTGTGACAATAACTTCTCAATGTAATTTCATAAATCCATTAAAAAAAGGGAGTTTATCTTAATAGATAAATCCCAGTCACCAAAACTAAGTGTTATAATTAAAATGCTCAAAACTGAAAAATCCCCCTTTTTAAAACTTAAAATCTTAAATTTATAAATCAATTGCTTCGTCAATCACAGCTGGATACCACCACAAAGGTCCAACCCTGAATGTTCAGTTGGGACAAAAAGGAACATGATATGTGTGCTTGATCATGTGATACTCCTACACAACAATTATTTTCACAAAGCACTGATCAAGTTCTAATTTGGGTGTTGTTTCATTTACCATTCATGAGTTATGCCCTTTATAATGTTATATTCAAGCATGCACATCTGTGTTACTGTGCAATTCTCAGTTTCAAAGGAGAAATTTTTTTTTTATAAAAGTTAATGTTGAGGACAATGGACAACAGAAGCCAAGTGATGAGAAAAGCTCACTTGGCCTTTCAGGCCAGGTGACCTAAAAATGGAAATAAACTCAAAACTTAAGCAAAGTCCCATAAAAACGCCTATCCCCCCCTAAAAAAAAAAAATAAAATCAGCATCTGGTTATTGCTGCACGGTAAAATCTCACTGATGTATTGTATATCTGTTTCTGTTCTCGTTTACCTTCTCATTGACACACAAAATAGCATGTCATGACCATGTTCAACTGCTTCTTAAACATGTGAAGGAGCTAGAATATCAATTTGTAAAGTTTATTGTGTTTTTCCTCAGTATGCTTAACTTTTTTTTCATTGTTACAAAGTTGGTATTCCTCTCTCAACAATCGTCCTAAACATGCCTGGAGTATTCATGATATTTGCAACTAAACGTTAAGCAACCGACAATCAATCTCAACAAAATACAGATAAAAAGAATTAGCTGTGGAGTAGCATATGAATTTTGATATATAAATTCCATATATCGATCAATTGTGATGCTAGAGTATTACTTAACATAAATGGGAGGTTTGAAATTTTTTTTTTGATCTACCAGCAGTCTTGATTTGAAAGTAAATGTCTAAGTATGAACCAGGAATAATCGGTGTCATTTGTTTATTGTCTATGATTTTAAGCTTACTAGTCTAGGATATATATGAGTTTTGAAAAATTGCTCAATCAGAATCAATTATTGTTATTGTTACATTATATTTAAATTTTAAATGGCGAAATTAAAAGACCATAATTCATATTGAAGCATGAATAAATATTTTTCTTTAACATACATTTTCTATGACTACTTGCCTTGCTTTTTTCTCAGTTTTGAAGAAAGGGGTTCACTCGAAAGTAGAAGCAGAGAGTATCCAACTGTGACCCTTGTGTAATGTATCCTTTCTGATTGCTCGGTACTGTACTGTACCCTTGCAACAGGAACGGGAAACCCATATATACAAATGAAGTTCTATAGGGCAATTACAGAATATATATAGTTCATTTGGGGAAGGTGAAGATATGTAATATATATGTTGTGTACAAGATGTAAGTTTGTACAAATTATAATTTGTACAGGGTTTTTGTACAAGTTATAAGTTTTTTGACACCTTCCTTCTTGCAACAGGTGGTACAGGTTTAAGTTATAAAATGTACCAGTGTAATGTTCTAAATTCAAAAAAAATATACGCTAAACTAACATTTAGTCCTATTCTCCTTGCCTTCAAACTGGAAATGTGGATTCCTGAACGGTTTAAATTCTAATTTTCTTTTTTTCCTTATACCATATTCATATCTATACAAAATCTTTGTGAGGTCTATAATGTTTTTGTATCAATGCTCAGTATTAGACTGTATCATGAAGTTGTGAAAAATTGACAGAAATATGTGGAGCAAAAGACTGTGTGCTTGCATCATCCATTTTTGTTCAGCAGGTCATAAAACACTGATAACTTGTACAAAACTTCTGTACAAATTATAATTTGTACAACATTACAACTTGTACACAACATATATACAGTATAAACAAATAATTCTTACGTTTTCCAACTGGGAAAACATATCCAGCACGTTTGTGGACAAGAAGAACCTTGTCGATGTTACGTTTCCGGTCTGATGTTATGCCTTATGGCTGTTCTCTTGCTCCATGACAGTTTCTCAAAAGTTATGTACATGTACATTGTCTGATCACCATGATCACATCTGGAACTTCACAAGTGTTTTTTTTCTTTTTCTGAGCTCTATTTGGCTTTCAATATGTTTCAGATGACGGTTACATGATTAATTAAGTCAATTTCTGTCAAACGTGTACCTTGTTTTTCATAGTTGAAAGTTTTCAATACGTGATATTTCAGTGTAATAAATGTCTGGAAATTGTTTTAAAAATGGACAGGTAACATTCATAATTCAGTATGTCACTATCTGTGCAATACTTCAAATAAGGAATAGTGATCCAAAAATAGTATAATCAAGTTGTCTCCTGGAATGTTATTGCTTCTACAGTTTTATCTATATCCAGATTAGTTTGAGCTTGAAATTTTTAATTGCTGGAATATGTAACATGATATAATTACCCTAAATACATCTAAAAATAGTTTTTTCATAAGGAAGGACTATTTTATCATGAAAATATTCACATAAAATATTTATTTACAAATAGAACCCTAAAAAAAGGAATTTCAGGGTAAATAACAATTACTAGTATTCCTCTATGGCCACTTTCTGCAACATTTACCAAAGAATTTTTTTGCAGCAATTTGTTGACAAAACATCCATAAAATTGAGAATGGAAATGGGGAATGTGTCAAAGAGACAACAACCCGACCAAATAAAAAACAACAGCAGAGGGTCACCAACAGGTCTTCAATGTAGCGAGAAATTCCCGCACCCGGAGGCGTCCTTCAGCTGGCCCCTAAACAAATATATACTAGTCCAGTGATAATGAACGCCATACTAATTTCCAAATTGTACACAAGAAACTAAAATTAAAATAATACAAGACTAACAAAGGCCAGAGGCTCCTGACTTGGGACAGGCGCAAAAATGCGGCGGGGTTAAACATGTTTGTGAGATCTCAACCCTCCCCCTATACCTCTAACCAATGTAGTAAAGTAAACGCATAACAATACGCACATTAAAATTCAGTTCAAGAGAAATCCGAGTCTGATGTCAGAAGATGTAACCAAAGAAAATAAACAAAATGACAAAAATACATAAATAACAACAGACTACTAGCAGTTAACTGACATGCCAGCTCCAGACTTCAATTAAACTGACTGAAAGATTATGATTTCATTATATGAACATCAGGCACAATCCTTCCCGTTAGGGGTTTAGTATCATACCATCATAACATATATGAGAAGAACATAACCCGTGTCATGCCAACAACTGTTTTTAAAAAAATAATGTGTTTAGTTCCGATGCAAAGACCTTATCAGTGACTCAATATTAACGCCAAAATATGCAATCTTTAATGACTTGACAACAGTATCGTAATTATATCCCTTCTTAATAAGTCTATTCTTAATAAGTCTAATCCATAATCATATATTTCATAGTCTTTTATGTGAGGATTTCTGCGTTTTCGGTAAAACCAGATGTAAAAAATGACAAAAATCATGCCGATTTTTGTGTTAAGCGGACCACCTTATGTACCAAAAAACTATCTTTAGTCGAAATATTTGTCAGTTAACAGTTTAAATGATTGAAATATTCTCTTGTACCAATGAAGATAACAGAAGATGTTATGCTTTATTTCATTTTTACCATACCATTCAATGTTAGCCATTTCTTCTCGCTATACTAATATATATATGATTGTCACGTTGTGTCCATAGCAACCAGACTATTCAGATTTTTTCTATAGATTTTTTTTAATTTCACTGTTAATTTGGACCATTTAAACTTTAAAAAAAGTAATCGAAAAAAATAATCCGGCCAAAATTTTTCATATTTGGTCTATTACTACAGAGAATTGATGTTAAATATTTTAATTTTGGAGAATCCATCATGAACTGGATAAAAACATTTTATAATAATATTTCTTCAACAGGAACTCAAAATTGTTGTCTGTCAGATTTTGTTCGTGTGGAAAGAGGCTGTAGACAAGGAGAGCCTTTGTCTCCTTACGTTTTCTTGCTATGTGCAGAAATACTTGGCATTTTAGTCAGAAATAGTAATTATATCAAAGGTATTACGATAGATGATACAGAGTTTATATTGTCTCAATATGCTGATGACACATCACTTATATTAGATGGATCTCCTTCCTCTTTAGATGCATTCCTTCGTATCTTTCAATTCTATGCTGAGATATCAGTACTGAAAATTAACTTAGATAAAACAAATGTTATATGTAAAGGAATTAAAAAAAAACATAGTCAAGATAAAATATGCGTAAAGTGGGGATGAAATAGGGTTCCAGTACCTTCAAACTATTGGGTATCACTTTTTGTGTTGATTTGAATAGAATGTTAAATCTAAATTATGCTCCTCGATTTCAAGAATTAGGAAAGTATTATACAAAAATGGTAAAAACAGTCGCTTACGGTCCTCAATGCTCTTCAACTTCATACTTTATTTGGCCGTTTTAACTTTTTTGAATTCGAGCGTCACTGATGGGTCTTTTGTTGACGAAACGCGCGTCTGGCGTATATACAAAATTTAGTCCCGGTATCTATGATGAGTTTATTTACTCCATTTGGTAAAATAACTATTATAAAATCTTTAATTATATCAAAATTGAATCATCTGTTCTTATCCATCCCAAGTCCAGATGAAAATGTACTACGACACCTCAATAGTAAAATTTTGCTTTCATTTGGGATGGTAAACCCGACAAGGAGTTTGATGGTTTAAAAATGATTAATTTGAGAAATTTTATACAAGGGCTAAAACTGACCTGGGTTAGAAAATTATTCAATTCAAATTCAAAGTGGATCAAATTATTTACTGCTACACAAAATATAGATTTTACAGAGTTGGCTTATTTTGGAACAACTAAAAAAAAAAATAGATAACGTTTTAAGGAAGTCAAATCTTCATCTATATGGAATAATGAGAACGTTAAAATTGATAACGTCAGTGTTTATCATAGAAGTTGGGCACAAAACGGGGGTATGGACTGAGAATGACCTTCTAGATGAGCAAGGAAATATATTGTCTTATCAAAATTTTAAACAGCTATATACTTTAAACCCACATTTTTACAAATTTATGGTATTAAAGTAGCATTAAAAAAATGGTTACAATCTATGGAAATCAACACTGAAAGGAAAAAACCAACAAGCGTTGTTACCTTTCAATATTAACATTTTTTTCAAGTCAAACAAAGGTTCAAAAGACATGTATAATATTTTAAATCAAGGTGCGATACCAGTTGAAATAGCAGCTGAGCGAAAATGGGAGGATATATTGAATAACATTGTAGAGAATGGGAAAAAAATCCATGACTGTGTCACTCAAATTTAAAAAAATACCAAACTCTGTTGGTTAAATACCGAATTAATCACCGTATTTTAGGTACTAATACTTTACTTTTAAAAATGAACCTTGTATAGAGTAATTTATGTACATTTTGCAAGGAAGAACCAGAAAGCATAGAACACTTATTGTGGGACTGTCATATTGTAGCAGACATTTGGCACCATCTGAATGCCTGGATTTTTGAAACAACACATATTGAAATTCCACTAAATGTGGATATAGTCCATATATATATATATATATATATATATATATATATATATATATATACATGCTCGGAAACGGACCCTTTGATAGGATTTAATAAATATCCTTATTTTTATTCTTATAGACCATCTATCCTGGGGTCCTCGCTCACTGATTGCTAAACACGTACAGTAGATCTATCGACGAAGTATGATTGGGTCAGGGTGCCAGGTTAATATACCAAGATATCAAGAAATGCGAGCGCATACAACGTATGAGTTGTTATTTTTCATTTTGGTGATAAATACATCCCACAATAAACTTTTTCCTTTTAATCATATTTGTCATACCTTTTATTTGAAAACTGTTCAAGTGGAAAAATAAATATAAATACAGATGAAATAGAACGTACGATAAGGAAGTATCAATTGGTGACGGAAACACTAAGGAAGTACTTAGGAAGTCAACGTTGGAAAATACTACGATAAGTTAACTAAAAGTGTCAGTTGATATCAAATTGTAAGTTATTATCTTCTTTTTATTTTATTATTCATATTTGTTTGATAAGCTTTTGATATTAGAAACATACAAATAATAGTATTAATTCTTTTGTTTCAATTGATCGCGAACTTTAATTCTAAGTGGTATTTCTGCTGCTGAAAAAAGAAGTGTTGATGCAATTTGTTTCTTCGTTTAATACTGTTGTAAACAATTTGATAACT
The DNA here is from genome assembly GCA_037788925.1 of Mytilus galloprovincialis. NCBI lineage: Eukaryota > Metazoa > Mollusca > Bivalvia > Mytilida > Mytilidae > Mytilus > Mytilus galloprovincialis. The sequence goes on along the minus strand of CM075340.1, from coordinate 7,931,172 downwards.
TTCGAGAGTATCTTATATGAATTGACCAAAGTGCAACATACGTATCACCGGTAATCAAGTCAACATAAATTTACTGAAGTGAATAATTATAATTACAGGTATTAGTATTTGACATGAATTAACTGAAGTTAAACATTAGAATCACTGGCCTATATATCTGACGACTATGACGAAAAGTTCTTACCTTTTGTATAAAACCGGACATACATTGAAAGAAGTCAATAAATATAATCACTAATTGACTTAAGAAACAATAAAAAGTAGAACATAAGAGTGGGAAGACATGAACGTATTCATAATAATATAAGTTACCTATTTGATTCACAATGGAGATAGCTCCATACCTAACGTACAATTCTCTTAATCTTCTTTCCTATGTACTTGAAAATATTTTAATCGTTTTTTTTTTATTTATTGTGTTACATTACGAAAACGGTAGAAGTCTATTGATATTTTTGTCAGCTTCAGATACAGGTTATTGGATAGTTGATTTTTGTCCGTGTAAATCAAGTAGGTTGTTTTCATTATGTAGGCGGATTTGGATGACCAAATTAAATAAAAAATAAATGTTCAAACTTTATTTTCCGTTACAACTGGATCGAATCATGTGTCAACATGAAAACACTTAAAGGAGTAGATCCAGTAAGACTCCTTTTTGGCCCCAAAATATAGCAGTTTTACAAAATTGTTAAAATGTAAACTTTCAGTTTTTCATTAGAAAGTAGAATGGTTCTGCTACATAAATATGAGTTGTTTTTGTCCATTCAATGCACATACATATCGAGAACTAGCATCAGTAGGGAAGTATTCTTCTGACGTTTCAGTCTCATTCAGACTCATTAAAATCTCGTTCTGTTATTATTTCCAAAACATTGGTCAAAAGTGGAAAATAACAATAAATTTGATAAATAGCATAATCAAACTTAACTCTGTGAAAAAATGGGTATTTCCAATGAGTAGTTTTTGAGTAATATTTTTTTTAGTTAAATTACCTATCAAGTAAGTCTTTTTAGCCAAAATCTTGAGAAAATGGGTGAGGAACACAGAAACTGATTTTACCAGAAACATGTACATCCCACATCCCTTTTTCTTTTCATTTTTTTTTAGATATGTATTTTTTCAACATTTATAACAAAGAAGTTGAAAAATATGCAATTTATAATTAAAACTGAGAAAAATCACAAATTTACAAAATTAACAACATGGTAAATTTGACACAAAAAAGCATTAAAATATGATAAACTTTCTTCTATAAAAACTTACCTATAGTTTTTTCAATTCTAATTTATTCAGATTGGTCCCTTTCATCTTTATAGAAAGTATGCCAAAAGTTTAAATGTGGAATTGTGATATTTTTCATGATAAAAGACCAAATATAGGTTAAAATTTATGACAAATGGGAAAAGCATCAAAATTGGGTACTTTCAAAGGGCCGTACCAAAAAAATAGAAGTGCATCATATGTTTTTTTCTGCACCAATTTTTTTTACAGTCATATAAACCAAAAAATAAGGTTTAGAAAAAAACTTTAATTCTTGAAATTTTTGGCTTCGCAGAGGTATACATCCTTAAGTCATTCTAAATTACTTAAATCTTCACAATTTTAGCACTTTAGTTAAATTTTAGACGGTTTTCGTCTAAATGAAAGTGACCGCATTTGTGTTCATTCCTAATATTTAAATCCAAGTTGTATTTGATGACAATACATTACATATATAAAGACTGAAGATGAACACGGATGCGTCCACTTTCATTTTTGACAAAAACCATCTAAAAAGTGACATTTACTTAGGTAGGTTTACATTATATATTTCTGTTTCTTGGGCTTTCCATATTTAATTCTATTTATATTTCTAAATGTTTCAAGAGTCATCGGTTGTTTTTTGTTTTAAGAAATATAAGATAGAAAATAAAATTGTTTGATGCCGTTTTATTGATAAAACCTTTATATCATAAAGATACAGATGCAATTTTAATACATAAGCATTGATAAGAGTTTATATTCGAGGACAACGAGAGCCTAAGACAATTGAATGGGGTCATAAAACGATTTCCTAAGTATCTTTTCGCTCCTTTGAACTTTTAAAATCATACTTTTAATGTTATCAAATATTATATTTTTTTATGATTTTCAAATAAATTTGAATATCAAACCAACTGCTAGCAGCCGGTTGGATATTGAATATCGAATATCGAATAACGAACCGGCTGCTAACTTCACATCCATCCCACAATAACCTTTTCCTTTTTTTTTTATCATATTTGTCAAATCTTTTATTTGAAAACTGTCCAAGTGGAAAAATAAATATAAATACAGATGAAAATAGAACTTTCAATAAGGAAGAATCAATTGGTGACAGAAACCCTAAATCATAGGAGGTCAAGGTTGGCAAATACTCCGATAAGTTAACTGAAAGTGTCAGTTGATATTAAATTGTAATTAAGTATATTCTCTTATTTTATCATTCATATTTGTCTGATAAGCTTTTGATATTAGAAATAAACAAAAAAATGTATAAATGCTTTTGTTTCAATTGATCGCAAACTTTGATTCTAAGTGGTATTTCTGCTGCTGATAACCATGATAACAGGAAGGTTGATGCAATTTGTTTCTTCGTTTAATATTGTTGTAGAGAATTTGATCACTTCCGAGAGTATCGTATATGAATTGACCTAAGTACAACATTCGTATCACCGGTAATCAAGTCGAACATTAATTTACTGAAGTGAATATTATAATTACAGGTATTAGTATTTGACATGAATTCACTGAAGTTAAACATTAGAATCACAGGCCTATATATCTGACGACTATGGAGAAAAGTTCTTATCTTTTGTACAAAACCAGACATACATTGAAAGAAGTCAATAATTATAATCACTAATTGACCAAAGAAAAAAAAATATAGACATAAGAGTGAGAAGACATGAACGTATTCATAATAATATAAGTTACCAATTTGATTCACAATGGAGAAAGCGTTATACCTGATGTACAATCCTCTTAATCTTCTTTCCTATGTACTTGAAAATATTTTAATCAGTTATTTTTTTATTTATTGTGTTACATTACAAAAACTGTAGAAATCTACTGATATTTTTGTCAGCTTCAGATACAGGTTATTGGATAGTTGATTTTTGTCCGTGTAAATCAAGTACGTTGTTTTCATCATGTATACAGAGTTGGATGACCAAATAAAATGAAAAATAAATGTTCAAACTTTTTTTCCGTTACAACTGGATCGAATCATGTGTCAACATGAAAACACTTAAAGAAGTAGATCCAGTAAGCCCCCATTGTTGGCCCAAAATATAACAGTTTTACAAAATTGTTAAAATGTAAACTTTCAATTTTTCATTAGAATGTAGAATGGTTTTGCTACATAAATATGGGTTGTTTTTGTTCATTCAATGTACATATATATCGGGAACTAGCATCATTAAGGATGTATTCTTCTGACGTTTCAGTCTCATTCAGTCTCATTGAAATCTCGTTCTGTTAATATTTCCAAAACATTGGTCACAAGTGGAAAATAACAATGACTTTGATAAATAGCATAATCAAACTTAACTCTGTGAAAAAATGGGTATTTCCGATGAGTAGTTTTTGAGTAATATTTATTTAAATTTGATTACCCATCAAGTAAGTCTTTTTAGCCAAAATCTTGGGTAATGGGTGAGGAATACAAAAAATGATTTTACCAGAAAAATGTACATCCCACATCCCTTTTTTCTTTTCAATTTTTTTAGATATGTATTTTTCAATCATTTATAACAAAGAAGTTGAAAAAATATGCAATTTATAATTAAAACTGAAAAAAATCACAAATTTACAAAATTAACAACATGGTAAATTTGACACAAAAAAAAAATTAACTAAAATATGATAAACTTTCTTATATATATAAAAACTTACCTATAGTTTTTTCAATTCTAATTTATTCAGATTGGTCCCCTTCATCTTTATAGAAAGTATGACAAAAAGTTTAATTGTGGAATTGCGATATTTTTCATGATAAAAGCCCATAAAATTTATGACAAACGGAAAAAAATCATCAAAATTGGGTACTTTCAAAGGGCCGTAGCAAAAAAGGAAGTGCACTATATGGTTTTTTTCTTCACCAATTATTTCTTTTACAGTCATATAAACCCAAAAATAAGGTTAAGTAAAAAGTTTAATTCTTGAAATGTTTGTCTCCTCAGATGTGTACATCCTTAAGTCATGCAAAATTACTTAAATCGTTACAATTTTAGCATTTTAGTTAAATTTTAGACGGTTTTCGTCTTAAATGAAAGTGAACGCATTTGTGTTCATTCCTAATATTTAAATCCAAGTTGTATTTGATGGTGATACATAACATATAGAAAGGCTGAGGATGAACACGGATGCGTCCACTTTCATTTTTTTAACAAAAGCTATCTAAAAAGTGACATTTTCTCAGGTAGGTTTACATTATATATTTCTGTTTCTTGGGCTTTCCATCTGTAATTCTATTTATATTTCTAAATGTTTCAAGAGTCATCGGGTTTATTTTTGTTTTAAGAAAAATAAGATAGAAAATAAAATTGTGTGATGCCGTTTTATTGATAAAACCTATCTATCATAAACTTTTAAGATAAATATGCAGTTTACATAATAAAGCATTGATAAGAGTTTATATTCTTGGACAACGAGAGGTTAAGACAACTTAATGGGGTCATACAACGATTTCCTAAGTATCTTTAGTTCCTTTGAACTATTAAAATCATGTTTTAATGTTATCAAATATTATATTTTTTTATGATTTTCAAATAAATTTGAATATCAAACAAACTGCTAGCAGCCGGAATATCGAATATCGAATAACGAACCGGCTGCTAACGTCACATCCATCCCACAATTACCTTTTCCTCTTTTTTATTTAAATATTTGTCAAATCTTTAATTTGAAAACTGTTCAAGTGGAATTAATATAAATACAGATGAAAATAGAATGTTCAATAAGGAAGAATCAATTGGTGACGGAAACATTAATCATAGGAGGTCAAGGTTGGCAAATACTTCAATAAGTTAACTAAAAGTGTCAGTTTATATCAAATTGTAATTTAGTATCTTCGTTTATTTTATTAGATAAGCTTTTGATATTAGAAATATACAAAAAAAATGTATAAATGTTTTTGTTTCAATTGATCGCAAACTTTAATTCTAACTGGTATTTCTGCTGCTGATAACCATGATAACAGGAATGTTGATGCAATTTGTTTCTTCATTTAATACTGTTGTAGAGAATTTGATCACTTCCGAGAGTATCGTATATGAATTGATCTAAGTGTAACATTCGTATCACAAAACAAGGCGACCATGCCTGATGAGGTCACATAGAAAGAATACATCTTTTAGCAGCTCATTCGTTCATAAAGAAGGAAGAAGTTTGCCTGCATATTGTTTAAAAATCATTAGAGAAACAAATTCCACCACCAAATCTCGTGTAATACGATATTTATCTACTATCGACAGTTAAATTTTAAATTTAAAAAAATAACTGTTTCGAGTGGATAAATATCGTATCACACTCGATGCAGTGGAAGAATTTATATTTATCTGATATGAATTGACTGAAGAAACAAACAAATATAGAACGCAAGAATGAGAAGACATGAAAGTATTCATATAAGTTACCCATTTCATTCACAATGGAGATAACAAGTAGGTTGTTTTCATTATGTAGGCGGATTTGGATGACCAAATTAAATAAAAAATAAATGTTCAAACTTTATTTTCCTTTATGACTGGATCGAATTATGTGTCAACATGAAAACACTCAAATTTCAATAAATGTACAGATGTAGTTACAAATTAAGTGAATGTCAGTAAAGGAAAGAAAAAAACAACATTTGAAAAAAGAGTAAAACAGTAATGGGTTATTTTACTTAACTCAACGGATGGTCATGCATTTTATTTTATTTTGGAAGGTCGATGATAAAATGAGATTTATTATTATTGTTTCTATTTAATTTGTTCATAAACTTTATATAAAGACTTAAGCTTTTTTAGGGGTTGAAATACAAACTGTATAACATGAAAAAAAAAAAAAAAAAAAAAAAAAATCACCTGAAAAAGAATAACCCTTTCCTTAAATATTCTACATAATTCATAGAACATGATGAAGGAACCACAGATGTCTTTAAATAATCTAGTCAATGTTGTCATTGGGTCGATGTTTCAAATTGCAGTTGTTCTATGTATGTTGGCGTTTATTTTTGTTGCACTTCAGTGTTTCTGTTGTTCCTTTGTTCTCCTTTCATTGTTAATGTGTTTCCCTCTAAGTTAGTAACCCGATTTTGTTTTTCCTTAATCGATTTATGATTTCGGGACAGCGGTAAACTACTGTTGCCTTTATTTTATCGACGTGTACCCAAATATTCCATTTGGTTCCTTGTTCGGATTTGGCTACACTTGACAATTGGTCCTTGTAAGTTTGATACACTTTTCGATATGTGTATTATATTATGGACATTTAAATATTTTGACCACGAGCATTACTGATTACTGTTGCAAATTGTTGTAGCTTAGTCTCAATAAGTTTCGGTTTAGAATCTTACTTGCAATTAATTTGAGGGAAGTTTATGTTATAACATTTGCTTAAGGTGGTACCTAACACTACAGGGAGATAACTCTGTAAAATCAGCTTGTCGTTTTAATTACGTTGTGTTGTATAGGGAATAATAAGCTTTTCAACGATCAAAATTGGTGTTTGTCAAACTACTATATAACCAGTGTAATTTTTCTGTCAAAACGGTTGGTTCAAAATTTTTGGAATTTTTTTATTTTTGTTATGAAAATTAAACGAGCCAAATTTATTTTAGTGAAAGTGTTGGGTACCACATTAATAAGAAGTACAAATACAGTGTTATAATTTGAAGGGGAAAACTACGGTCCATATAGTATCTTACTGAACTAAAGTATTTGTATTCAGACAGAGATAAAAATATGATTGTCTCAGATGTTGATGAAAACTTGCATAAATCACCTCAATAACATGTTATAAAGAAAAAAACCATGTGAATTCAAATCAATTTTATATGGCTGCTATGGAAACAGAGGCATTTGGATTTTCCAAAACCCCCAGTTTTCACTAATTCAGTGTCATGAAATTTGATGTTTATATCAAAACCAGTATGTCTCTATTACAATGCAGCTTTTTCAACTATCAAATATTCTTTTTAACAGCTGTTTTGATGATATTCTATTTCATTCTAGACTTTTTGGGGTACTGATGGTCCTCTGGGACCATACTTTCCCAAAAAGGCAAAAATGACTTAGAATCAAGTTCAAATATTATCTATTACCAGCAAGGCACAGACATGGTGTGGTGTTTCTTTATATAGAAGAAGTAGATTTTTTTTATTCCATCAAAAAGTCGGTGTTAATACTAATTAATGCTTTTGCATTCTTTCTAAATATTTGACTTTTTATACGAAAATTTTCATAATCCTGACCTTTTCGGATCTACAATTCATTTTAAACACACCAAATTACTAGTCAGTTATCGGGTTTTCATTTAAGACCAAGACTTAATCTCAACATTTCTTAAAATCACGAAGTTCTGTAATTTTATGGCACAACTTTTTAGAATTTTGGATCCTCAATACTCTTCAACTTTGTACTTGTTTGGCTTTATAAATATTTTGATATGAGCGTCACTGATCAGTCTTATGTAGACAAAACGCGCGTCTGGCGTACTAAATCATAATCCTGGTACCTTTGATAACTATTTACACCACTGGGTCGATGCCACTGCTGGTGGACGTTTCGTCGCCGAGGGTATCACCAGCCCAGTAGTCAACACTTCGGTGTTGACATGAATATCAATAATGTGGTCATTTTTATAAATTTCCTGTGTACAAAACTTTGAATTTTTCGAAAAACTAAGGATTTTCTTATCCCAGGCAGAGATTACCTTAGCCGTATTTGGCACAACTTTGTGGAATTTTGGATCCTCATTGCCCTTCAACTTTGTACTTGTTTGGCTTTATAAATATTTTGATATGAGCGTCACTGATGAGTCTTATGAAGACGAAAGGTACTAAATTATAATCCTGGTACTTTTGATAACTATCATGATGTTGGATAAAATAGCTATAGTTTCCGGAATGCCTTACCTACTTCTTTATCGGTTTTTGACTGAATATGTTAGTGGATTTCCGTGTACTTGGTAGTGCTATCAGAGTACGATAAATCATATTTAAACAGTTTTATTTCTATTTTTAACTTCAGTGAAGCTTAAATAGATATAAAATCGTCCGAAATTAAAATCGAATCAAACTAGAACATAGATTTTGAGGTCTGTCGAATTCATCCCTTTCTAATATCGGATATGTTCCTTACGTCGTAACTACAAACCCCTCCCTTTCATGAATGTGACCTGCCGAATTAGACGATTTACCGGATTTGTTATCACATAAGCAACACGAAGGGTGCCGCACGTGAAGCAGGATCTGCTTACTCTTCCGGAGCACCTGATATCACCCCTAGTTTTTTGGTGGGGTTCGTGTTGTTTATTCTTTAGTTTTCGATGTTGTGTCGTGTGTGCTGTTGTTTGTTTGTCTTTTTCATTTTTAGCCATGGCGTTGTCAGTTTGTTTTAGATTTATGAGTTTGACTGTCCCTTTGGTATCTTTGTCCCTATTTTCTAAATAAAGAATCGTATTGGAAAATTGTAGAAAATCTTCCGTGTCGTGCCAAATTTTCACAGTCCAGTTAAAATGAAACCCTTCCTATGCTTAAAAGCAAAAACTATCCATTGATTGGCACAGATGCATAGTCTGTCAGGTATTTACTACATTGAAACTATGTAGTTCAGCACTTAAATGAAGAAACAGTTGTATTGCATCAGTGGAAAACAAAAAGATGAAGTTTACAGAAGACTAGAGGATGAGTATGAAAAAAATGAAAACATCCCATTTGAAATTTTAAAGTTCAAAGCATCATAAGAGTTACTATAAATATTTGAAAAGTAAGCACAACTTATCGTCTTCTGTTTTGTCTGTACAAAGACGTTGTACTGCATGTACCATTTCTATCGACAAATATACCCATCATAGATACCAGGGCTAAATTTAGTATATACGCCAGACGCGCGTTTGAGCCAGTCTCTTTTCATATATCAACGAGGGCAGTATATCTACAACTGATTGGTCTGTTTGTATAATTTGCAAATGTCTAAAGCCTATAAGCAAGTTACATAACTTCAAAAGGTGTTGTCTGAGAAGAGAACTTAAGCTGTGTTCAGTGTTGCTACACATATCTCCTATAATGATCTGATTTACAAAGTGACTCATAAGAATTTTACCTTTGAAGCTTTATTCCATCGAGCTTGTATTACTACATATTTTCTACAAAATTTAAAATCAGAAAGTAAAGAGCTATTTAATTCTGAACATGAAACAAATTTTCTAACATTTGTTTCCACGATTATATTTGACTTGACTGTACACAAGAAAATATTCTTGTTAACATCTTTACTTGATAAGTTCACCAGACATAATTTCTGCCAGAGGATTGCCGCCGAGTAAACTACACAACATATTAGCTTCAACTTAAACTTAAAATATATTTTGGTCAATTTATAGTTACATGTGTACAGCCTCAACAAGACGAAGGTACGCCCAATTTAGTATACAGTAGCTCTATTAAGTTGTCTGATGCCTTAAAGACGGTAAATTAACCGTTTAAAATGACTGCAATATACAGTCTGTCAAATTTAATGATCTGAGAAGTGATTGCGAAACTGGTTGCAAAAACCTAATGCAGCGGCTAGTTTTTTACGGAAGCAGATAGGTAAAGTTGTAATCCAATCAGATGTACATCCATTATCTAAAAACATTTCACAGGATCATTCAAGACAATTGAAATTATGCGACCTGCTTTAAAAAAATTTCTGTGTTGTCTTTTGGATGATGGTACATAGACTAAGTTCTTAGATGTATGGCTTTTAATAATTAGCAGAATGTATAGTATACTTAAATAGACATTTTTTTACTCCTTTCCATTTATGTTTATCATTACAAATACACTAAGTACAGAAACAATAAAAGTTCCCCGTGTGCCTTTGGTTGGCTAAAAGGCAACATCGGTCCGATGCCAATTATATTTACTGGTATGCTGTCATCCGACTTTCTACAAGATTTGATCAAAAGTATAGACATATAATAACCTCGCCGTTTTTTTGGCGCCTGTCCCAAGTCAGGAGCCTCTGACCTTTGTTAGTCTTGTATGAAGTTTGATTTTAATTTCTTGTGACTTGTGTATATTTCGGAGTTTAGTATGATGTCCAATATCACTTCAAACTAGTATACATTTTGTGTAGGGGTCAGCTGAAGAACGCCTCCAGGTGTGGAAGTGTCTCGCTGCATTGATCGAGTTGTTGTCTCTTTGACAAGTTCCTCATGTCCATTCAATTTCTCAATTTTAAAATCATTCTGTAATAGATCTTGTGTCCGCTTTTAGCAAAACCTCTGCAGTACTAATATACGCCCATGACAATGAAGTGGTTTTTATATGAATATTTTGGCCGATAAGAAAGATGAGATTACAAGTTAAAATGAAGCTATGATATTCGGATATCGCAATATTCCGACACCTAAATAGTCCAACATTCCATTGGTTCGACATTTCGATCTCTTAATTAGACGTTCAATATTAGGATAACATTGTTCTTCGAAGCGGTGAAACCATTTATAAAAAAGTAAGTATATTAGTAAGTATATTATGCCAAAGTAGCCGAACGTCATCACCAGCGTAATTAAAAGTACTTTGTCAAGTGTTGTTTGATTAATTAGATATCTCAAGATTCACAGCGGCCGACAAATGTAAAATCAATCACAGTTTGACGTATAATGAGTGATCATAATTTCCTTATGATTTTTATATCAACATTGTCTATTTGTTGATATTAATATACTAGTAGCACTTTACTCATTTTAGTAATGTTAGTTAGTACTCTGATCATATTTGATTGAGTGATTTTTAAAAACTGAACATATTCCACTACAATAGTAATAAAATATCTGCCCTATGGTTGTCTGATCTTGACGCGGTTGGCAGGTTTTCAAACTAACAGGACGTTTCCTTCATTTTGATGTACAGTTCATCAAGGGAATTTTCTATGAAATTAAAAATACGTCAATTGTTATATTTTCCCCTTGCTTTAAATGTTTTGTCTCGGATACTTTATATCAATGTGCAGATATATGTTTGAAAATACGTACATTCAGTTGTTATGGAGGTTCCATAAAAAGATTTAAATAATGCAAGGGCGACAACGGATACATTTATGTGACTTAATGGTTGATTTTAAAAGACTCCGAGAGAAAACGTTGCGTAGCATACGTTATCGTTAAAATTGAGCAAAACGAATTTATGCTATGATACAAATATATTTTCCCAACAGTAATACAGTATTCCTATAGTATTTTTCGTTTTCACATTTGTTTTGACTCGATTTTTCTACTGGACGTGTCCGTGAATTGAAATTGCACCTATGACCTTTGACCCCAATTTATTAACAAAATGCACAATAATATCTTTTGACGACCGGTATATTTAGAAAGTACACATGCTTAATTAGCTTTCCAGTGATATATAATTTAGCCGTATGTTAGGTAGGTGCATTACAAATTTTAATTTGGCTCTCATATTACTCGCCTATAAGGCATGTAGAACCTCAATTTAATATTTGTTATTTGCAATTCTCATGTATGAATGTCGTGAACATCTTTTAGATATAGATGCTTGTATATTACATATTATGTAGCATGCTCCTGTTTCTATTGGATATGACAATCACGTGTTTCATATGTTATTTTACTTATCTGAATCCCTTGTTTCTATTTTTACGTATATTGACGCTATGTTTCTATATATATATGTATGTTGGTGGTCAAAATAAAAAATCCGTTGCTAAATTTAGATTAATGACGTCATGACGTCACAGATAACAACCATGGAGCAAACGCCGTAGCAGACGAAAAGAAATTATCAAGTTTATCAGAAGGAGATATCAAGAAGTGTATGTTAAATGCAGACGCAACAAGCTATAAAGTTGTTTAAAGAATATTGATATTCAATAAAATGTTATTGTTTTTTGCAAAATACATTTCAACAATTCACAGAAAGTATTTTCCTAATACATTATTTTATGTAATATAAAAATTAAGGACTTTCAGTCAGTCAATACGTTATATATGGACCTGTTATATTATAGTGAAACTCGGACGTCGTTCTCGGTCAATATTATCTGAACAGGGTCACATATAACGTATTGATCTCGTCAAAACTCAATAATTGATCAATGTCTTAATGATGTGTTTGAAACCTTCTTTCAGGTTTGCGAATATAACGGAACTCTGAAGAACTGTCAATTATTAAGTGGTAATTAGCCATAAATTTCGCCATTTTTGTTTTGAAAAAATCTCTGAACAAACTCAAGAAAATTACAGTTTTTTTCCCATAATTTGATAAGTTTCGCTGTTGTCAGTTTTCATGGACTTTTTTCCATTTCATAACTTCATCACTATGGCCTTTTTCTTGCTATCAAATATACTATTCCATGGACCCCGTAATAATGAAATGAAGATATGATGAATATTATTGAATTGTCCTCTAGGTGACTGCATTATATAATATACCAAACTAGTTAATTGTTTATAAAAGAGAGACGAAAGATATCAGAGGGACAGTAAAACTCATACATTGAAATTAAACAGACAACGCAATGGCTAAAAAATAGCAAGACAAACAGACAATAATAGTACAGAAGACACAACATAGAAAATTCAAGAATTAGCAACAATAACTCCACCAAAAGCTTGGGGTGATCCAAGTGCTCCAGACGGGTAAGCAGATCCTGCTCAACATGTGATACCCGTCGTGTTGCTTAATTGATAACAAATCCGGTAAATAGTCTAATTCGGTAGGTCATATTCATGAAAGCCAGATTCTTTTTTTCTAAATATTTACTGCTCCACATGACTTATAATTTTTGTTGATTTACAATTTCTGGAGTGCAAAGATTATATTGTAGTATTTTATACAATATTCAAAATTATAATTTCATGCAACAGATGTTCTTTTACAGTGTTTCTGATATTTTTCAGGCGTAGTATGGAGAAAATATACAATATAATTTTTATAATAGTATGCACTGTCTATGGAGGTACCGTCCATGGGTGCCCTTCCTTATGTAGATGCACGAGCACGAATGTGTATTGCAGCAAAAGATCTCTAACGACAGTCCCATCTGATATACCAAAATCAACAACTATATTGTAAGTATTTTTTTTTTCAAATTTCTTTTTAACTAAAACATTTAAAACGAACCCAATAATAATATTAGTTCAAACAAAATCCTTCGTTTGATGTCGAGATTAAACGCCATGAGATTGTTTAATTACTTATTGTTGTGTGAGAAATGTATTGTTACTAATACCCGTCGCAGTACACAGTGATTAACAACAATGTTGAGATAAGTGCACGGAATTCAGTTTTTTTTTCATAAAACAAATATTTACTCTAAATAAAATAAAAATAATTAAATTAAAACTAATTGTTCACAGAACAATTGAAGGTCTCTCCACATGAATTTTTCAAAATGAAAAATTAAAATTTCCGCCGGTTTACTCAAAGATACTTTTGTTGTACTATCATATGTCTCGTCATACTGAGTTTATCGAATATGTGGTTTCTACATACTTTTGTCTGATTTAAGGGAGAAAATTGCAAACTTCCGGTTATGAAAACATCATTTCCGGTCTCATATGATTGATATATCAATACTGATTAAAAAATGATTTTATATCCTTTTAACTGTAAAAAGGGAGAAAATTGGCTACGTCCGGTTGAGAAAATGGCAATTATAGTATCATAAGATAGCTTTATTGACACCGCTTCCTAAAATATACCTTTTGTTTAAACTTATGTCTGTAATAAGGCAGATAATATGCTACATCTGTTTATAAAATATCACTTTTGGTCTCAAATGATTGGTTTATTTATGCCCATTGAAAAATATGTATTGAATCTAACTACTTATTAATGACATCAATGCAAAAATCATTACTTCCGGTTACTCAAGATTATTTCCGGTAATACTGAAACCTAAAAGTAAAGAAAACTTAATGATACAACAGATCCAGTGAAGTCTGCCTCATATCTTGACTTACATCTAAACATTGACAATGAGAACCGGTTGAAAACAAAACGTTCAAAAGAGATGATATCATTTTCCAAATTGTGAACTTTCCATTTCTATGTAGCAAATTGACAGCAGAGCTTGCTATATATCTTCAAATTGAAACGATATTTCTGGACTTGTATTTCCTATCATGATGTCCTTGATAGAGGGTTGCTGCTTACAAGAAAGCTTTCAATCCAAGATTTCTAAACATTGAAGTTGAAATTATCCCTTCATAAATTTTACGGGAAACCATCACGTGTTCGTTGACATTCATGGAATAATCGTATCACAGATGATAGTGGATATGTTCCTTTTGTCGTCACTACAACTCCCTTCCCTTTTCACGAATGTGACCTATCGACTGTTTAAAGGGTTTGTAATAACTTGAGCAACACGAATGGTGTCACATGTGGAGCAGTTTCTATTCACCCTTTCCGGAGCACATGAGATCACCCCCGGATTTTTGTAGGGTTCGTGTTGCTAAGTCTTTAGTTTTCTATAGTGTGCCTTATGGACTGTTATGTGTCTGTTTGTCTTTTTTTCTTTTTTATCCATAGCGTTGTCAGTTTATTTTCGATCTATGAGTTTGACCGTCCCTTTGGTATATTTCGTCCCTCTTTTAAAAAAATAATAATAAATAAAACAAGAGATGAAGGGGGTATACTTATTCTAATTAAGGTTGAACTTGATGAAAAATGTTCTCTTAAGTGAATGTTTTTTCACCAAATAAATAAAGAAATAGAAATGTTTTCTTTACAAAAAAAAAAAAAAAAACTCCCACAATGAAATAAAAAATAGGTATTGTGATACTCGGAGGGTATATAAATGAAAGTATTACAGAAAAAGAAAGCACACAAACATGTAGTTAATCTGTAAATAGTTTAAAACAATCAAAAGGAAATATCAGTTAATCGATATATGCAGATGTATTAACCCCCCAAAAGGACAGGTTATCACGTAAAGGGGAATAATGATTCAACATACTAGGAAATATAATATATGTTTGTGTTTTTTTAGCTCCGACATAAAAAAAATCATTAACGTGAAGGTGCACAGCACAAATCAAAGGCCAGGTTTTATATAACATTATTACAAATGACCTTAACCATTTGAAGCCTGACGGTATGGTATATAGATACATACAAGTCGTAAACATGGTGAAATGTTTAATGAAATAAGTCTCTTCACATAATTATTAATTGATGCATGGTAAACATGGTAAGATTTTGAAATAAATATGTCTTTTTATACAATTATTAAGTCTTGAATGTATGTTATATTTCTTTGTACATCAAATAAATGTGGATTTATTTTCAGTGGCTTATCCTTAATTGATCATTTTACCAGGTATTGTGGAAATTCATCATGATCATGTCCGATGATATTTAACCCTTCTAAACTTAGGAATTAATTAAAAAATCATGTTAATACTTCAATTCATTTCTACGAACATATACTCACAATCAAAATATTTTTGCCTCCATGGTATAATTGATGATCAACTTGGTAATGACCTGGGTAACTAACATATACAAAGTCTAATCGATGAATGTAATGTTTTCCAGAAAATGAATTTTGTATATAGTAATTAGTTATCACAAGTACCAGGATTATAATTTTATACGCCAGACGCGCGTTTCGTCTACATAAGACTCATCAGTGACGCTCAGATCAAAATAGTTAAAAAGCCAAACAAGTACAAAGTTGAAGAGCATTGAGGACCAAAAATTTCAAAAAGTTATGCCAAATACGGCTAAGGTAGTAATCTACTCCTGGGGTAAGACAATCCTTAGTTTTTCGAAAAATTCAAAGTTTTGTAAACAGTAAATTTATAAAAATGACCATATAATTGATATTTGTAATCTATAGATGACAAATAATGTAAAACTAACAATTGATTGTCATTAACTGAACAATCTTCCTGTTTGTTCAGCAAAACTTACATTACAACTGCTGTAGACATGGATTTTTTTTAAAAAAGAATATAGTGTAATAGACATGACTTTTCTGTGGAAAGACCTATTGGTTTTCCTCTGATTATTATATTTTTTTTCTTCTTTCGCCACTTTTTTTTCGCATGATGTCGCTTACATTTTTTGAATATGATATCAAACTGTTATTGAGATTTTGAAACTGACCCAGTGTAGCGGAACACGTTTTAGTGTAAGAGTTATCTTCCCACACACTATTTGTCTCGTGGGCGCATCTTGCCTCAACCGTTTAAGATTACGACAAAATTAGTTCACCAATTTGCTCGTTATATCCTCAGAATCATCAAAATAAATTTGACCGAAGCAGTTGGGAGAGTTCAAATGGGAGTTATTTCCCCTTTGTATTTTTAATAAGAAATATGTAATTGTAACTTGTAAACCATAAGTGATAGTCAACTAGGGTCTTTTGAATTGAGGTCACTGATCCAAAATAATAAAATAAAGTTAGGTCAAGGCCAAAGATCAAGGTCATGTTCTACAGTTTGATTTTGGCTAATTTTAATGTTTTAAGAAACCGTAAGGAATATCTACAAAATAATTTAACTGAATTGTTAGTTGCGTATGTTGTAACTCATAACTTTTGGTTTAAAGGGCGTGTAGACATGATATTGCAGTTTGAGCCCTCTTATGCGTATAGTAACATAATTCATTAATCATGTATAATAAAGATCTAAGGTCCTTTGAATTGATGTCCTTGTTGATGACCTTAAAATTAAGGTCAGAGGCATAGGTGATTTGATGTTCTAGATTTTGACTTTTGCATTTTATCATTAAATATGCATGATAAAGCTATGGGACTCTGTGCATTAAGTTGCAAGCTAAATGATCTTGAAACAGGAACCGAGAATGACCCTTTGTAAACCGGAGGTTCTTTTTGAATGTAAGTATATAAAACCATATATTTTTGGAATCAGTGTCTAAACTATCACATGAAACTGGAAGGGACATTTTTCAAACCGGAATTTTCGAAGCTACAAATTATCTCCCTTATTTACAAAAGAAATTGTATAGGAACCATATATTTTTTAAATCAGGTCACAGTTAGATGTCATTTTAAACTCGATTTCAATATTTTGATATCAAAATACATGTTGTTTTTTTTTTTTAGGTTAAAAGACCTTCAATTGTTCTCTGAGCAATTTGTTTTTAATTTAGTTTAGCTTTATGAAATTTTTCACGTTTTAAAATTTTGTTAAGGTAAATCTGTTACTATTTATTTTATCATTTCATACCAGTTATCAATATTTCTACATATGGTTATTCTAATAAGTTGAGTACGTACAGAATACAGTGTATTGGTTGCTTTTTTGAAGAAATTAAAAATACAAGGACTTTAATTTTAAAGCCTTTGAAGTCATAAGATATTTAAATTAAATATAATAAGTGATTTGAATATTGTCCATCGAGAGGTCACACTGCACTTGTTTATGGCAAATTATATTACTGCAGCAGTTATGACTATATTACTATTGGAATAACGATCAATACCTAGATAGGAAAGATAACTAAAAAAGTCTAGCGAGATAATCCTCGGTTGGCAATTAACATTTTAAGAACAGCAAGCAATAACTTATGTGTTTTGCAGCAAACGATCTCTATCGGCAGTCCCATTTAATATACCGAAATAAACATTTATATCTACGTCGGTAGAACCAATAAAAAAGTCATGATTTTATTTATCAAAATTAAATCGCGATCTAAACATTGTAGTACAGTGTCCATACCCATGGATCGTCGTCATCTCGGTGTTATGAGGGTCGTTGGTTAAGGGGTTCATAAAATGGAACCTAGGGTTTCGAAAACACGATGTAAATTTCTTATTCAGCGATTTGAAAAAAAATTTATCAAAGTTCTATAAGAGATATAATCGGTGTATCTTATAATTCAATTGAAACTATTTTAGGGTTTCAATAGTACAGCTTGTTAATTGATGATCATTAAAAGCCATTCTGTATAAACAATAATAATGTCTATGTTCCTCTGTGTATCTTTGTATTTCAGAATACCGTATATATATATATATATATTAGAAAGACTTTTACTCATTGTTGAAAGGCGTACGGTGACCTATAATTGTTAATGTCTGTGTCATTTTGTCTCTTGTCGACAGTTGTCTCATTGGCAATCATACCACATCTCCTTTTTTATATTTGAAGGAAAAAACGGGACTTCAATATTTTGCCGGAATGGACAGGAAATCGGTTAATTCAGGGTCCGGTTTATTCAGGTTTGAGAGAATACCTTGTTTTTTGTATTACAACTATATGTCCGTATAACATGTATGTATGTAACACTTTAACCAGTTTTCAAACATCTATACGTTCACCACTGCTACATGTAGTTGCATATGATTTCTTCACATTAATGTAATGTAAAAATTATTTTTTTAATGTCCTTTGAAGGTATATTAGCAACAATAACATTACCCTGAAAGATGATTACGCATTTGCTGGATTGTCGGCTCTTAAAATTGTGTGAGTATATAAATACATATGTTCAAAAGTGAATAATTATGACGAAATTTACTAGACCACTCTGTCCATTGGTATCGGCATCAATATATACCATAAGGACCTATTCATTTTGGTTGGATTTCAAATGTTATTTATAAGCAGCACCATCTAATCAAGATCGATGAATCATGATTAAAAATCATTAGAGCATTAGACATTTTACGTTTATGATCTAAACAAACTAGACACTTTACGTTTATGATCTAAACAAGATAGACATTTTACGTTTATGACCTAAAAACAATAGATAGGCATTACATGTTTAAAATCTAAACATTATATAATCAGACACACATTTAAGGAGCCATCTATGTAGAACGTGTCCACATCATAGTTACTCTTATCCTGGTAATTAATATGAAAGGAAAATATGTGATGCAGGGAAAAGCGGCCAGTATCTACGATCTTTCTTGTGTCTTAAAAACATGTATAAAAGATGTGAGCAGTTTGCATAGAATATACGAATCACATATATATCTAATTCATATATTCGGTGCAAACTGTTCACACCTTTAATTTTAAATGCTTTTCCGTTTTAAAGTCGTGTTCACAACAGAATTCTAATATACAATGTACTTTACTTTCACGTCATATACAATGCGACGATGTGTATACCTTTATCCAAACAAAGATTATAAAATGCTATATCATTTTTATAGAATATTTCTTAATCAAAATTTATCTGAAAAAATCTGTTGATAGTTTTATTTGACATAATTATTTTTTTTTTGTTAATCCCAATGTATTTCATACTAAAACAATATACCACTGTATTTCATAATGATGGATTCAGTTTAGAAAAAGCCATTTACATTACAAAGAGAATGAAAATCATTACTTTTTTTCAATGATTAAACTGTTTACAAACCAAACAAGCTCTTTATGTACTAATAATAGCTGTTTGATGGTATTTCATTGAATGAATTAAGATGACACAAAATGAATTGAAAAAAAAACATCAACCAATCATGACATGTTAAAATTTATTAACCTACAATTTGAAGATATAAAGGTATTTATTCAATGCAATACAACTCCAACTACCCAATATTGAAAAATAATAAACACTTTGCCTTACTTTGTAATCCCAAAATGCCATCAAAGCTAAGATAATCATAAATATTGCATTACAAACAAGTATTTCACATCTCCAAGATACACCTCTTCTTTGAAGTTTTCATAATAAAATATATTCGAATGCTTCATATGAAATTTATATGTCCTTGAACAGGATTTTTCAATCCAGCTTAGATTTTATACAAGATCATAATTACTGTCTTCATTTAAAAAAGGATGAAAGATACTAGAGGGACATTCGCACAAATAGATCTAAAATAAACAGACAAGGTCATGTTTTAAAAAGAAAAAAAAACACCAAACAGACAGATAAACTGAGGTTGATTTCATGTGCTCCGGAGGGGGTAAGCTCCACAAGTGGGAAGTAATTAAACAATTGCTATAGATATTAGATATACATGTGTGATTGGCATAGTCATTAGTGAGGTAAAAACATAAGGTCCACTGCATATTATAGCCATATATGAGAGGAAGTTGTCACTTTAATCCATAAACGGGAGTTATTAAATAACTAGATTATCTGACTTGTATACCGTCATAAGATATATTTTTTCTCCAAAGATTTGCAGAATAAGAATACAATTTCACCGACCACACTATAGTGGTGTATTTCTTTTTAATGCGGTCAGTTTTGAATACGTCCTACCCCTTAGAAATCAGTATCTAGGCACAATGAAAACATCACTGTAACTACATGAAATAAAACACAATGGAATTGTAACCACCAGATAGCGGTTTATGAAAAATGCAAGTCACTATGAAGTAATTTATCGTACCAATTTAGCTTATGGATGATATGTTGTTGAAATAATATTTATCGAATCAAATGAAATTTTCAGAATAATTTTTATTTGAACGACAATAATTTTTAAACAGATAATCAGGTCTATTGAATTATTTCTAAACCCTCTTCCCTATCCAACCCAATTGAGAGGTAAGTGGGTGATAATCAAAAGAATATTAATCAAATTATGTGTTTCTAAATTCATAATGCGGGTCAATGACGATATTTTCTAAACCTTTAAAAAATAAATTCCCCGATCGGCAACAACAAACTATCAAAAAAATTAAATTTTAAAGTAAATTTGGCCTTTTTTAAGGTATTGTTTAGTCATATCGCTCTTCAACTGTTTCGGTTCTTATACATCCTTGGCTTTCAAATATTTGGCTTAGAGCGTCATTGATAAAGGTGAACCCAGAAAAACGCGTCGGACGCATGAAATTTTTTAAACGTGTTGTTTTCAATTTTTTTATAGTTTGAATTTTTATAGAGGAAAACATTAATTTCCCGAAGGTCATTATTTTATGCCTTGAAGCACATAAAACATGGTTTTGACCGGGTTAATTTTTCAAAAGTTGACATAGTGTTCTGAAAGAAAATAACTACATTAAGGTATATAGCTATATTAAATTATCCGTCAATCTCTTGTTTAAATCGTAAAACAAATCCATGTTATTTCAAAAGTGATTAGACACAAAAGATCGTTCATTTCTTGGCAGTAAAGTTATTTGCCGAGTGATTGATCTTCAAATTCAAGTAGCATATGCTGGAGCCACTTATCAATCAAATCGAAGTTGTGATAATTTGAAAAAAAGAATATAATTTTCATGAAGCGTCTTTGTTGAATCAGTTGGTCCTTTATATGGCTGAACAACGCTTATTGTATTGTCACCATCGGGGTCAAAGTTTTCTTCTAGCATACTGCCGAGGGCGTTATTTGAGTCCGGATCAAAATCAAACTTTTGATCGTGGTAATTGTTAAGGTCATTTTGTTTTATATCTTCAGAGGAATTAAACACATTGATTTTTTCCACAACGATGGCTTATTGCTATTCATGCAATTATACGTATTGCATGTTCAATTGACGTTTCCGCACAAAAGAGTATGGTTTGCATAAATAGGGTGTTTGTCAATGCTTTGTGCTTGATCGGGTATCAAACTTACATAATGAAATTCAGTTAAATGTCTCAAGTATAAAGATTGCTCCAGTACTAGTGTAAAATCTTGTGGTATTTTTCTTATTTATTGAGTGTTTGATAAACAAGGTCAGATTAGAATTAAAATGTGGAACTGACATGCTGCAGCATCAAGCACAGCATAATCGCCCCATTCTCCATTCAGATCCATCCTGTCCAAATAACCATGCCAGTCTACATTGGAAAGTCACGAAAATCAACTGTTCCATCTGTAAAAATCAAGAGCAGGATTATTACTTAAAACATTTATTTATATGTGACGTTATCATATATAAGAAATGAGGACCCCCTACTCGTTAAAATTGCAAGGACAGCGAATGAAACATACATTTACCATCCGATGGAATATATTTGTCGACATGAAGATCTTCTTTTACTGCATTCTGTTGAAGTCCGATAATTTTATCATACAAGGATTCATTGTATGACGTTGTATTTACCCTACTTCAGTTATTTTATCATATAAATCCTGAAGAGTCAATTTACGTCTCGCAAGTTTGAGTTTTCCCTTTTTGCTTTTTCATTTGCTCTCTGTTGTGTTTCTCTATCTTGACTTGCTATTCAAGAAGTGAACATATCAACCCTTAACCAATCACTGGCAATCGTTTTTTCCTGCGTTGTATATTTAACCTTATATTCATAGAGATCTTTATTTGTAGCAATGATTGTCCCTTCCAAGACTTGTACATTTAGCTCTGCGACAGATACCCCTCCTCTATACACTTTTTTTGTCTCTGAATATACATTTAACAAATGTTTTATCAGCAATTTTATATTCGGATGGTAGAAATTTTCCTACCCTGTATCTGCATATTTGTGCTGGCTTTTTTGGAAATGTTAAATGCCTGACGTTTTATCTCCTTATTTGCATTATTGTCTCTGCTTAGTCTTCTCTCGGATTGAATGTCATATTTGAACTGTTTGTAAATTTAATAGGTTTTTCGTCTATGTTTGTATTTGTGAAATTACTTTTTTGTGTCACAGAATTTGGTTTGATTCTCAATAAACATTCATAATTATATCGTTATTCCATGTTTATGGTATTTTGTTCAAGGATATGGTTGACTTTTTGAAATTATTTATTATCTGAACTATTTTTTATTGATTTTGTATTTACATTGTGTAATAATGTATCAATTTAGGAACTGGAAACTAGAACAGCAATTTTAAATTTATAAATGTATTCGTTATAGCATTTAAACCAACATTTCAAAAATTTATATAACTTCAACACAATATTTATCAACAATTATTTTCAATGTTATTCAAAAATTAATGTGTTCCAAAGTTGCAGTAGTTTTAAAAAAAGTATTTATTTCATTTACATTTAAATATTTTTTGTCAAAATAAAAGACATGGCATACAAGAAGCACTTAATAAGATTTGAGTACATCAGTACTTGTGTGTTTTACAGGTAAAAAGAAATCTCGTGTATAACTTATCTACTGATTTCAAAAAGCCTTGCGACTTAAGTTGTACAGGATGTTGCATTTTGGACGAGTGTTATTAAAAATTTATTACTCTGACCAGGTGTGATCTGTTTAATGAGTTTGCACTTGGCAGGCGGTATTGATTTATACACTAATCAGAAGAACAATTTTATCAATTTTATTATTTTCTTTAATTTTTTATTCTTTCTTCAATTTGATATATATCACATATTATGTATCCCAAATTATAATAAAAGATATATTTCTTATATGAGGTTGGACAATTTAAATGATTTTGTTGGCTGTAACTACATGTACCTCATTAAAAAGATGATAAGATTACTATAGTATGGAACCAACAAACTTATGTACTTTTATTAAGATATTTTGGAAACAGTTTGTGAAAATTAACTGATACAGTTACTGAATTAAAATTATAAATATGTCTAAGAATATAACTTAAACACACTAACTAGTACATTAAAAAGTTCTATTACATCTTAAATAGAAATACGCAATATTTCGATAAACAAATTAGCTTCATCAGGCGTGAGCATCTCTCAAGGTGAAATCGGATGCATGACAAAAAAATTGTCAAGATTTGAGGAAAAGTGTAAAAAAACAAAAAGAGGTTATTTTGCCAAGTATTGTTCAGACAGGTCGAGTATTGTTCAGACCTGTGGTCGAGTAGGGTTAAGACTGAAAAAAATAGGTTGGGACTATTTTCAATGCCAAAGATAAGGGTCCAGAACGAATCAGTACAGCCGAGTACGGTTAAGACTGGTGTCGAGTAATGTCTAGTGAAATTCAGAACAGTTCAGACTGGTCGAGTAAAAATCAGTACAGTCAAGTACGGATATAGACCATTTCAGACGGTTACTGGTTTGAAGTGGATGTTCAGTGGTTTTCGTTTTTTGATGGGGGTCATAAATGTTCTCGTTTCTATTTTTTATATAGATTAGACCGTTGGTTTTCAAGTTTGAATGGTTTTACACTAGTCACTTTGACGAGTTTGTTTTTAGCTTGCTGTTTGGTGTAAGCCAAGGCTCCGTGCTAAAGACCGAATTTTGACCTATTATGGTTGACTTCAAATTATGTCTAGGATAGAGAGTAGTCTGATTAGGACTCATACTTCATCTTCTTATTATATCTATATGAGGTGATATTCGTAAAATTGAGTGAACCGCGTGAATTTAATTACTTTCTAAACTGGGGTGATTCGTCACCCAATCACAATAGCCCCTGAATTTTGAATAAATAAAATGAAAACGAATTTTGTTTTTCCATGTTCCACGAGATCTTTCTATTTTCTCCTGACTTTGTGGATGGTTACTTGAACTGTATATCAATTTGATGTTCATATATTTGCAGAAAGGTGTAACAAATCATTTAAAATCTGAATTAAGGTCGTTTTGTTATATTTTAGGGTCCCAAAATTCAGCGTTAATCTCACATAGATTAGTAGCATTTTTTTTTAACTCTTATCAGACAATTGTTCCATCCAAAAATATCAATTGTTGACAGAATATATTTATACGAAAAAGCGTCTATCTCTTCCATGAGCGGTTGCATATCTACAAGGTCTACATACTCTCTTTCTGTTGGTTGTTTGGCATCAATGGGTGTACGCAGTGCTTTATTTTAAAACCTTGAGCGTTTTTGTCTCTGCAGATTGTTACCGATTCTAAAGTTAAGTTCTTTAATATGATGATAGAGTTTTCTTTCCCAATCAGCTTTGCTTAAAATGTAAACTTTTCTATACATTTATTCCTCCCACGATAGTACAATGTCCCCATCAACTTTAATCCTGTTAATGTGTTTACCTAGATATGAATTAATTATCTGTTGATATTATAAACCAGGTAAATAGTCGAATTCGGTAGTTCACATTCGTGCAAAGGGAACGACATTGTAGTAACGACATAAGGAACATATCTGATATCATCTGTGAAACGGATATTTCATAACGGTCATCCGACTGCTACATCTACTATAGCCTTACAAAGTAACATTATGGATGATTTTGCTAAGCATTTGCAGGCAGGCAGGTTTTATACCACCAGGGCAATTATATGGTACGCAAGATTTATATAAGTGCACAGAATATGTACTTGACAATTGTTATTTTTGTTTTCAATATAAGATAACCTTTGGGAGAAAGTTTAAATGCTTGAAACACGATGTTAGATAACAAGTTCGTCAATTCCATACACTTTATTTGTTTGAAGGCTAATTAGAGATGGCCGAATATTGACAGATTTATTAATTCTGTAACGGTTGGTTAAGTTGAATATACTGCTTATTTCGATACATTAAAATAAACAAACTGCACTAAAGTGGTAGTATTTTTTAAAAATTGAGAATGGAATTCGGGAATGTGTCAGAGAAAAAACAACCCGACCAATGAACAGAAAAGAACCGAAAGCAACCAATGGGTTTTTCTCACAGCAGAAACATTCTGCACCAGAGGCGGGCTTCAGCTGACCCCTTAACAAAAATGTGTACTAGTTTAGTAAAAATAAACGCCATACTATCACTCCATCACATATAAATGAACTGAAATTAAAACGCAAAACGCATATTTAAAACTCAGTATAAATGAAATATGAGTGTTCATTGTTAGAATAAATAATAAGAGAAAATAATCATTTTTTTTTACTCTTTCTCCCGACACATCACGCAACCTGGAGTAAACAAAAAGCTGCCATAGATTTGTTTGACGTTTGTAACGTCACATTTGCCATAGATTAGGAATCTGCCATAGCTTTGGAATCCACTATAGATTTGAGTCCTACATATATGTACACGAAGTACTCCCTAAATAATGTTATAAAATCCAAGAAGAAAAACAAAGAAATATGTTTTTTTCTCTGTCCTATCAGTAACATCTTAATTTGATTTGTAATAACTTTGTGTTGCTGTACAGTAGTTGATGGTGATTAAAGAATAAAGTATATAATTATTAAAGTAGTAACCCTCCTGCGTTTACAACCTCGCAAAATAAAATTTTCTTTATCTTGTCATTTAAATGTACGAATTTAATGTTCAAAATCATCATATAAATGTGTTTGAGTTATAAAACAATTACCTATCTAAACCTTAGATTTACTATATTTTCGGTATTTGAGAACATTTCTCCTGACATATTGTTCTTGCACCTGTACAGGAAGTTTTATCTAGCACTAATTGTATAGTCTTTTTGTTGATATTCACCCCATATGTACCAAGAGTTAGATTAGATTTATTGATATTAAAGAAATTTCTTGGTATTCCTAAACGGAAGATTTTATAGACACAGATGAATAAGTATACTTAACAACAAAATAATTTTCATTTACCTGTGAATAATATGACGCCGGTTTTTAAAAAAATGATAATTTTCTAAAATTTGTTTAACATTTCACAGTAATGTCATACTTAAACTTTGTTTAAACCTGTGTATTTACTTTTGACTTTAATTATGTATCTCTTTTTATTTCTAATAACTATGTATTTGCATTCAGGTATCACAGATCACATTTATTCGTTCATAGTGTGTTAATTTGCGTTTTTGGATTGAGTTAAGCCTCCCAATTGATATTTTATAGTATGTTTTTTATGTTATGATGTTACACTATTGTTTAAGAAAAAGGAGAAGGTTTGGTAGCATTGAACCGTTCAATCCCGCTTCAAATGTTTGCAGCTGTCCTAAGTCAGGAATCTGATATACAGTAGTTGTCGTCTGTTTATGTACTTAATACGTGTTTCTCGTTTCTCGTTTTTATATAGATTAGACCGTTGGTTTTCCCGTTTGAATGCGTTTACACTAGTAATTTTTAGGGTCCTTTATAGCCTGCTGTTAGGTGTGAGCCAAGGCTCTGTGTTGAAGGCCGTACCTTGACCTATAATGTTTTTTTTTTATAAATTGTCATTTGGATGGAGAGTTGTCTAATTTTCACTCCTACCACATCTTCCTATATCTTTGTCAATATAATAAAATAGGGTAATTTTGGATTATGATTTGAGCGGTATATAGACAATAACTGTTTAGTGTATTAAAATATCAGCTGTACGAGGCTTAGAAACAGGTGTAATGCGAGCGTTAGCGAGATATTACTCCTGTTTAGAGCCGAGTCCAAATAGAGCTGATATTTAAAGACACTTAACAGTTATTGTGTTTATACTGCAATAAATTCTGTATATTGTCTGGTTTTTGAAAGACACGAAAACTAACATTTTTTGTATTTATTTTCGATTTTAAAAAGTCCCGGGTATTAATAATAAAAATCACACAATCAGCTGAAGACGGGTTTACAGAAAGAGAATTTCGAATGGTCAACAATAATACATCGCTCAAGGTGAATAATTGTCTATTCTAACATACCAACTAAATTCAACATTAATAAAAAATAACAAAACATTGTCCAATTTGAAACAGAAGTGTACGAGTTGTCCTACGCTTCAGAATATTGAACTGAACATGACATTCACTTAAAATGCATGCCGAAATTGACTTCGTTGATTTTCCTACATGAGTACACATTCAAGTTTTGAAATCGATAATTGTCGTTGTAGAAAATACTGCTGTTTATGTTTGTTTGTTATCAGAAAATTGTTTTAATTCTTATTGCTCTTAAGAAATATTTGAAAACAAACAGAACGTATAAAAGTAATCGTTTGTTCGCATAAGTTCAAACAATACGTCAATACACATTATGAGGTCACGCAGGTTCAAACAACACTCGTCAACAGCAATACACAAACGTAGTCCGGCAGTGAGCGGAGCTTTAAAACGATATCTGTATAGTATACAGATACAGCATAGTGATATCTCTAGAGTTGTATATGTATAGTAAGACGCCCAATGGCAGGATAAAAGTTAACTCAATGTTTCTTGTATATCTTTAAGATTTGATTATTTTGACACGAGTTAACATTCTTTGTTCCAAATTTACTATAGTATGCTCAAATGTATCGGCATATTACATGCACTATGATGATGAAAATTGTGACTGTGTGCAAGCGTTTTATCTATAAAAAGAATGGCCACAAATAATTAATACATACCTTTTCTTTTTCATTTCTTGACATTTTTTATCTTTTATAATCAAAAGATATAATAAAAAGTTTAAACAGCATCAATAACGTTAAAATTTTCATCTTGATAAAGGTCACCGAAAATAGCACGAACAAGAGCTGGTTTCTATTTCAAGTTTTTTTCAGGGGTAACTTGAATATTTATTTATTTAATTGTACACATAAAAGACATTTAAAACTCGACAGCTATGATTCTTATTTCGGTTTTACTTAAAACAAATTGCAACTAACTTAAAAGAAATGCATGAAAAATACGATTCACCAATATAACTTCCCCTCTGGAACAATAAAACTGCTGCTAAATACTTGAATGTATATTTAAAAAAAGAATGAAAATACTGTGAAGTATTTACTGAAAGTAAAGCCAAATGTAATTTCCGGATAAGTGTATAATTAACTACGCCACATCCAATAGTTTATGATTTGACAAATAAATGGTATGCAAAAATGACATGTTTAACTGTTCTTTGTAGGTATCTTAACGACAATAAAATTACCCGGATATATGAACACTCATTTGACGGATTGTCGGCTCTAACATATTTGTAAGTATATAAATACATATACATCTGGCTATGTGCTACTTGTTTGCTTTTGTAAATAACACTCTTAATGATAAATTACTCATGTGTATGCATATGTTGTGAAAGTTATATCTATAGCCATTTGTTTAGCTTTTTGGAAAGTGAAATTCAATTTCTCTACCAATTACAGAAATGTTTGTTATATTAATTTAGTAGCACGTTCACTTTGGAACTTTACGCAAAATGTAAATCATTGTTTATTCATAGAGATGAAAAATGTAACGAAGCAGTCAATCATGTATTTTGTCGACACATGACATCAATCCAATTAGCACCCTATATGTATATGTGTCTCGATTTACAAGCGGCATGTTTTTTGAGTCCAATTTTTTTGTAAATTGAAATAATTGTCTTATCTATATTGGATCTGTACTTTTGCATACATTCTCATATTCGCAAAAGACTTTAAATGGACTTCCCAGGATAACGTATGCAAATAAATGGAAAGTAATAGTCAGATATTCTCAATCCATGCCACCACTTGCATTGACTGAAAATTGTCCAGCTATTGCATAATACCATCAAACAGATAAATCTTTGTGTTTACAAATTCATCAATTATGATGTGTAAAGTTTTAACCAGACATACGCCACTACCAGCTGCCTATTATTTCTCCAGATAAATGTTATGCAATAACGAATTTTAAAATGTCATTGAAGACCTGTTGGTGACCTTCTGCTGTTGTCTGCTCTATGGTCGGGTTGTTGTCTCTTTGGCACATTTCCATTCTCAATTTTATTTGTAGGTATATACACGGCAATAACATTACCATAATAGATGGACACTCATTCGACGGATTGTCGGCTTTTACACATCTGTAAGTATATAAATACATGTGTATGTGGCCAAGTGCAACTGGTTTGCTTTTGTATCATACACATGTACACTTCTAATACTAAATTGTTCATTTGAATGTAAATTATGTGAACGTTGATATCTAAACCCATTGCGTTTAACTTTGTGAAAAGTAAATTTAAACTTCCTTACAAATTGACGAAATTTGTTTTATAATAAATAAGTATCGCGCTCACTTTGGAACCTTAACTAAGATATAAATCGTTTTGTATTCATAAAGATGTAAAATGTAATGAAGCAGTCAATCATGTATTTCGTTTATGACACATTCAGCACATTAATACAATTAACGGTACCAATTTTCTTGCACCAGATGCGCATTTCGACAATACATGTCTCTTCAGTGATGCTGGTGGCCAAAATATTTGAAATCCAAAGCTTATATAAAAGTTGAAGAGCTATAATCCAAAATGTCCAAAAAGTATAGCCAAATCCGTATCCCAATTTACATGGGGAATATTTAAATATTAAAATTATCGTCTTATCTGTATCGTTTCCGTTTGACTCTATTTTTGAATTGATTGTGAATAAGCACGGCTTTTGAATCAAGCGAGCATGAGACGCTTACCTTAAAACTATAAGGAATTTCTGGATAATTTTAAATATTTTCACCTTTCTCCGAAATTAATTCTATCAACACTTTTGATTTTTGAACCCTGTATACCACCATGCCCAATGTGAAAATGAAAAATTGTATAAATGAAATAATGGTGTCATACGCTATAAGTTTATTACTTTGGGATACCACAAGGTGTATTTTGTTGATAGTGAACAAAAGGGTAATACATGCTACACAGAGAAACAAGTGTTTAGGATACTGGAGGTTATTGTTGACAATATATTTGTTGAATTTGTAGGTAGTCTTTATCAACAAATTGTGGAAATTCGTTTGGTGTGCCAATCTCTTTTTTCTTCTTAACTTGATTCGGAGTTCCATTCAGACACTTTTCAAAAACAAGAAGATAAATGAAGCCAGATATTTTAATTTCACGTTCAGATATACATGTTTTGATGATGTTCTTTTCATTACCAATCCAAACTTTTATGATTGAGTCCTATTAATAGATCCTCCAGAACTAGAAATTCAAGAAACATCACCCACGGTTTATTTGCCTCATTTTAAGACATATCTATAATTTGACTGCAGAAATAATACACGATGGTCTCGAAGTATATTTCCAAGGTACTACAATTGTTTATCATCTTAATAGCGTGTAATAATATTCTTTTATTTGTCTTTGTCAATATAACTTTTACTGTTGTAATATCCATTTGACGTGACTTGGAACTCATACATACCGTTATTGTGTTATTGTGCAATAATACATTTTTATATTCTCTCCTTTAATTTTTGATAATATGTTTTGTCTATATGCCTCTTTGTGTTTCCTCGTTGATATATATGTTTTTATATCGATTAAGATTATAACACAATGTTGACTGCTGTTCCCCTTTTTTTGACATTTTTCCTATTATGTGTTTTATGTTTGTTGACAAATCATTGTCAATAGTTGTCAAAGGTACAAGGATTATAATTTAGTACGCCAGACGCGCGTTTCCTCTGCATAAGACTGATCAGTGATGCTCGTATCAAAATAGTTATAAAGCCAAACAAGTTCAAAGTTGAAGAGCATTGAGGATCCCAAATTCGTAAAAAAAGTGCCTTATACGGCTAAGGTAATATATGCCTGGGATGAGAAAATCCTTAGTCTTTCGAACTTTTCAAAGTTTTGTAAACATTAGCAGCCAGTGTGGTCCATTTTTATCAAATTAAGCTTAGACACATGTATGATGAATTATTCACTTGCAAGTGAATGATTCGACCTCATTTAATCCGTATGCATGTTAACTTCATTTTAACCCCTTCGCTATAGATGGATAACGCATGAATTATGTGCGTGTTTGGCTATTTAAAGGAAAAGAATGTCAACATTTAAAGGAAACAAAGGTAAATCATTTGAATAAGTGATTCGATCCTAAAAAAAATCATTTTTATACCTGTCAGGTAAAAAAGACGATTAACATATACTTTCAATCTATAAATGAAATTAACTAGACCTAGAAGAAACTAATTCCATGAGTTCCGCTATCTGTTTATATCTGTATTTATGTTTATATCGCTTATATGGGCATCGCTGGTATTTGGGAGGTCAAATCGACATTATTTAGAAGGCGTCTAGACTAAAATAAACACGAAAAGAAGCTATATATTATTATGCTCATGTTTTGTAAACTGTTGATTTTAGACTTTTTAGAATTTGGATAAATGTTTTACATTGTTAAAAAACAAGTTCAAAAGTATGAGAATTTTTGTCAAATCGGTGAACTTGAATTGGACCGCTACTGCCCCTTTGAATTAAATAAAATTTATTATTGAGTTTAAAGTTTATTTTTCTATACTTATGCATGTAATTTGATTTCGTTGTAAACATGACCTTACGTCATCTGAATTTTGTTAAAACAGGTTTCTTGTATCGTTTGATGACCATGTTGTTAACTGGGGACTACCCTTAGACAAATATATTTTGCCTTTTTCAGATAGTTTTCGCCACTCTTTTAATTGCAATTTTCCTTGATATGAATATTTTAATTTTGTATGTATAATGTGCAAAATATACTACTTTTGTTCTTTTGAAAAATGAAAATAACATTACATAGATATTGGAATTATAATCCAAGTCACAATTGATAAAAGTAAACCATTATAAACCAAGGTACGGTCTTCAACACGGAGCATTGGCTCACACCGAACAGCAAGCTATAAAGGGTCCCAAATAAATACTAGTGTAAAACCATTCAAACGGGAAAACCAATGGTCTCATCTATGTATATATATAAAAAAAAAAAAAAAAAAAAAAACACGAGAAACGAGAAACACTTATGAACCATATTTACAAATGACGACTACTGAACATCTGATTCCAGACTTAGGACAGGTGCAAACAATTGCAGCGGGTTTAAATGTTTGAATGGTACTAAACCTTTACCCTTATTTCAAACATTAGTGTAACATAGAAAGAAACACTATAAAATAGCAATTGGAATAGCTTTACTCAATCAAAAGACGTAATAACACATATGAACATACACTGAACGAATAAATTTGATCTATAATAAAGGGATGAATGATTGAATTATAAGTATTACACCGCTGTGAAATGTTAAACAATTCCAGAAAATCATCAACTTTACGGCATTTGCATTATCAAAATTTTAGACAGGTAATAGAGAATAATTTTGTAATTAAGTATAATTCTTCTTGTCTCTTTATAACCTATTGTTTAGGAACACCAAGATATGTACATACAGTATAAAAAGAGAAAGGAAATAATTTGATGTTCATAGTACAAAGAATTGAACATTTACAGCAATTACAAACAATTATCAAAGCTAGTAGATAGACCAGCTATAAGTTAACATTAAATAACACAAAAGCATTACAAATAGTATCAAAAGGTCAAATTAACAAAAACGTACGATTCGAGAGCACTCGCAGTTACTGACAGCTAGTTAAAAGCCAAAACAATTAATAATAAAATAATCATGCATCAGAGATTTTAATCAACTAAAACACATCCCAGAGATTTAGTATTTTAACGTCATGGATAGTCATTGAAGAAATAACTTGTGCAATGCCAAAAATAAATGTATCGACAGGCAGTAGGATAGTTGGGAGCTAACCTCTGTATAGATAATATGAACGTGTGTGTATCTTTTTACATCCCGTTTGAAAGAATATAAATTGAGTTATGTTTTATATGCTGATGACAAAATCGATATATGTGCCAATGTAGAATATATTCAAAGATCTTATTGCTACATTGGTAAGATAACCTTTACTAATAGTGTAAAGGTGC
The DNA here is from genome assembly GCA_037788925.1 of Mytilus galloprovincialis. Lineage (NCBI taxonomy): Eukaryota > Metazoa > Mollusca > Bivalvia > Mytilida > Mytilidae > Mytilus > Mytilus galloprovincialis. The sequence continues at coordinate 7,897,597 of CM075340.1, read as the reverse complement.
AATGAGTATATACGGATTACATAGTGATTTCCGTGCTTTAAGTACAATATTACCGTAAAATTTAGGATATGAAATACCATTTTAAATAGGTTTTCTACAGGTACAGCCAAATTTACCAATCAAATCTGTGTATCTATGAAAGAATTTAGTAAAAGTTTTAAGTTATTTATGGAACGAAATCCCTGACTAAATAATTGAACTGTGATGCATTGATTACGTTCGTTAAAATCTTTGACATAACTTGACACGGGCATAACGAACGAGTTGGGATATATAAACACCGTATGATGAAGCCAACGTAAGATCGCAGTCTAAAAAGGAAAGTTAACAAATGGGAATGAAAAATCGTCTCTTTTGTCGTAAATTTAAAAATGGAGTTTCCCTTTATAAATTAAATTGTCTGAATCTAGAAAATACAACTACTGTTGTTTATGTAAGATTAAGTTAACGTAAGTTATTTTGGGTAAATTTCGGTAGTATATGTATGTTGAATTGATAATATAATGTTATTAACTGACAGTTTCTGTATAGGCCCTGTTATAAATTCGAGAATCGATAAGAGGGTCAATACAGTAATAGCCAGTGCATAACAATTTTATTTTAAGATTTAAATTCTTTGATAAAAAACAAAGAACCTACCGTGAAGAAGATATATAAATTCAAGTCTGAACTTGTCTTTTAACAAATGTTTAACAGTCACAATAGACTTTTTGTCAACATTGGTGTACATCGTGATTTCTCGTCCTTATACTTAATCTATGCTATTACATTTTATTTTATCTAGAAAATGTAAAGTAGCTGGGAAGAGCAAATGAAAAAGTTGCTCTATTGAATCATCTGCGTTTGAAATAAAACAGTGATAATAATCGAAAGTTTTTCTAAAAGCTGTGAAATATTTCCGTTTTTAGACGTTACAAAACACGGAACAGCATTTAAACTTTATTCATGTTAGTCTAGTTTTTTGGATTGGAGCGTCACTGATGAGTCTTTTGTAGACGAAACGCGCGTCTGGCGTATATACTAAATTTAGTCCTGGTATCTATGATGAGTTTATTTACCAAAATATTAATACAATAAAATGTATTTTACTCATAATGATATGTCAAAGTTAAGAACGCTTAGGCTTAAGAAAATTAAAACTTAAATTGAAGGTTCCGTATTTGCTGTTTCATAGAGATCAAATGTTCGAACCAGTAGATAAACAAAACAAAATATATATGAATATGCTATACCCCACTTTCCAAAAAAAAAAAAAAAAAAAGAAGAAAGAAAGAATTTCAACTAACATAAGCTTACTTAATGTTTATAAAAAACGATGCGATATGATTGCCAATAAGAAACCCTTAACAAGAGACCAAATAACACAGAAATTTTACACTTACATGTATAGGTCACCACACGGTCTTCAACAATGAACAAATCCCATACCGCATAGTCAGCTAACTGATCACAATTTATATCTTTGAATGCTACTTGTATACAATGACGCATTTTAATATTCAGTAAGCATTCCCTCGATAAAAAGTTGTGCAAAAATGAGAACAAACTATACAGCATTGCAAAAGGGATTGACTTCTCAGATTTACAAGAAACAAAAAACCAACAAAAGAAAAAAGACGCAAACTATTAAGAGTACTTACAGTTACCGAAACTACTTAAAGTTAACTAAAATTGATTACAAATTAACATAGTTATGCACATCGGAAGGGATTTGGCACAAAGGCAAGGGAAAATCAAAAGGATTGATTTCAATCAAGTAATGATTTCACAGTCGATATAGTAGTCAAAATGACATTTTGTTTTACTGTTTATATGGCATAAATGAACGATTGCTTTTTTTGTTTTAAAAACAACTCAATTTTATTGTTTTTTTATAACAGGTACTTAGAAGAAAATACTCTGGACTGTTCCAAATGCGAATTAAAAAAGTTTAAGGCTTTTTTGCTTACTACTAAACGTTTATTTGTTGGCGGTGCATCGTGCGATGGCAGGCCCTTAATTTATCACAACTTCATTAACTGCAAAGGTAATATAATGCAGACAATATTTGAAATAAAGAACTAAAAATAATGTCCCTGTAGAATGAAAAAATATACAACATGCACCCTGTTTTTTTTTTCTCTTTTTTTTTTTTTTTTTTTTTCAACTTCAGATACTTTTTTTCACTATAATAGTTGTTAACAAATCCCCTTAATGTTACAACAATGGCACTAAGGTTCTGCCCTGTATTGTTAATTACCAATAAAACCAGGGGATTTCATTGGCAAACTTTTTATAATTCTACATAGTATTGCGTGTTAGTTACAATTTACAGAGTAATAGCTGTCTACAACATGTGTGCATTACTTTACTTAAAACAATGAAAAGAAAACGGAATTTTGACCGTTTTTTGTTTAGCTTTTAGTTTCTGATTAATCGACAGTGAGAGAGCATGGATCGATCAGATCGATCAAGAGGTCAGTATAATCGAATTATGATTGTTTTTTTAGATAGTATCTTTGCATTCAAATACACTTAACATTGAATAATATAATGTATCTGATATTCAAACAAAAAATTAAAGAGCAATTTTGTTTAGAAATTTTCCTTCTTTTTACACTTTTATTTCAATGAAATTTTTGTGATTCTCAAAAATCTAGGTCAATCAAATGTAAACAAGACAGACAGAAAATTAAATTTCTAAAATTTTTCTTTGAAGTTTTCTCAAAAAGGAATTTTCCGGATGATATAAAATTTGTGTATCAATTTCGTTTTTTAGGACTGACATCATATTCACATGTTTGGTTCTCTTTTCTGATAAATAAAAGCATTTATAAATCACAAAGCAAACAATTGTTATAATATGATTAAGTACATAATATTCCACATCTTCAATTTTTATACCCTGTTACAAGATTTTTCAGACAAAAAACATGTTGACCAATATTAAGATCCATAAATATTTGGTGTAATAATTTCCTATAATTTTTTACCCATGTGCATTCAAAGAAAAAATGATTATAGATATCAGATTTGAAACATAGCTCACAGTTTTCACTATTAATTACCTTCCAGCGATACAGATTATGGTTAATAGCTAAAATATTATGCAGTAGTTTCCATCTAAACATTTTTAATCTATTATCTTTTAAAAAAAGAAAGGTAAAATATAGATTTTTCTTAATGAAATATATGACATTTTCGCCTGAAAGTTGTTTTTTCCATGAGCAAAAACCTACTGGGAGCTCTTTATTTGACCTGATTATAATATTATAAATTTCTTTAAACTTAATTTTGTCTAGATTGTAATACAATCCATTACAAAACATTTTAATGTCTTGTGTTATGTTGATTTTAGTATGTTTTGATATATTGCTCTTTAATTTTTGGATCCAAATATTGGGTAAAGCTTTTCGAAGAGAAATTAATTCAGCGATCCAATTTTGTTTCTTTTTAAGTTTATCTAATATTTTATGAGAAATTTCTCCTTTATCATCAATTACATCATTAACAAAAATTATGTTTTCCTTTACCCAATGACTATAATATAAACTTTTGCCACATGTTTTTATATATTGGTTTCCCCAAATAACTTGCTTTCTTATTTCCCTATAATTATCAGGTACTTTTGTCTTCCCTCCTCCATTTGTAATCCAACATTTCAAAATTTCAAAGTAAAATGTAGGTAAGTTTTTAAGGTTTTCTAGTGACTTATGAGAATTAAGATTCATTTTAAATATTAAATTATTTTCCCCAAACTTTCTAAGATAAAAAGTAGGTATGATTTTCCAGTTAGCGCAAGTTTCATCAGTTAATCTTTTAACCCAATTTATTTTAATAGCTTCAATGTATGCATCAATATCTGTCATTTTTAATCCCCCTTCAATATAATCTTTTCTTAACACGGAGCGTTTAACTTTCTCGCTACCACCCTCCCATAAAAAATTAAATAAGATTTTTTTAAATTGACTTATAATTTCACTGCTTAGATTTATCAATGAAGCAACATATGTTATATTGGGAATAACTAGTGTTTTAATTATAGTTATTTTTCCTATCATACTCAGTTTTCTTTTCTTCCAATCATTTAGTATCTTTTCTGATTTTTCAAACTGTCTATCTATATTAAGTGTTTCACATTCTTTTTTGTTAAGGACAAAATAAATGCCAAGACTTTTCACCTGATCTTTCCAATTTATACTTTCAAATTTGTCTTTGCAGTGTTTTAGTTTGCCTAACCATATACCTTCTGTTTTGTTTCTATTGAGTTTAAGTCCTGAAAAAGACCCAAAAGTTTCTATTAAATTAAGTGCATGTTTTATTTCATTTTTAGATCTTAAAAAGAGAGTTGTATCATCTGCTAGCTGTGAGAATTTTAGGCTATGAGTTTTTTTATCAATTTTTATTTGTATCTCTTTCAGATCATTATTATCTCTTATTCTACAAGCCAGTATTTCAACAGATAAAACAAACAGTAACGCGCTTAAAGGGCATCCTTGTCGAATTCCCCGTTGAATCCCGAAGGTTTCAGAAATCCATCCGTTATTTAAAATACATCCTTTTATATCACAATAAAGTGTTTTGACCCACTTTTGAAAAGACTTGTTAAATCCAAATTTTTTTAATGTTTCCAGCATGAAGTCCCATTCGAGTGAATCGAATGCTTTAGAAAAATCAATAAATAGTATAGCTCCATCAATATTAAAGTTTTCGGCATAATCTATAATATCTTGAATTTGGCGTACGTTGAATCCTATATATCGATTTTTAACGTAACCATTTTGATCCCTATGTATAATTAGGGGTAAGATTTTTTTTAGTCTTTGTGCTAAGGTATATGTAATAAGTTTTACATCAGTATTCAACAAAGTAATTGGACGGTAATTATCTAAGGACAAAGGGTCATTTTTTTTGAAAATCAATGATATTATCCCAATCTTTTGGGTCTCAGATAAAGTTTCATTATTATAACATGTGTTAGAAACATTCAATACAATATGCTTTAAATTTGGCCAAAATTGTCGATAAAACTCAACTGTTAAGCCATCTTTGCCTGGAGTCTTATTTAGTTTCATATTATAAATAGAAGATGTTAGCTCTTCTAAGGTTAATTTACCATCCACTTGTTTGCTTTCACAAGGATTTAAAGAATGATCAATGGGGGTATTTTCTATGTATGTCTTTAGAATTTCAGTTTCGGGACATGTACTTTTGTATAGAGATTTATAATACTCTTTACTTACATCTAATATTTCACTTTGATCAACAGTAACCTCACCGGTTTTGGTCATTAATTTATTAATAGATTTTCTAGCCTGTCTATTCTTTTCTAGGGATAAAAAGTACTTAGTATTTTTTTCCCCTTCCTCTACCCATTTTATTCTTGATCTAACTTGGGCTCCTTTGGCTTTAAAAGAGTAAATCTCTTCTAAATCTTTTTCTAAATTTTTTATTTGATTAAAAAGTTCATTATTTTTCCTATCAGGTAATTTGTCTACTCTTTCATTTAAAAGATTTAGTTTGTTTTCCATTATTAAAATATTATTTTTCCTTTCTTTGGCTTTTGATTTACAGTATTGGATAGTAGACTCTCTTATGTCAGTTTTTAGCAGGTCCCACTGATTTAGGACATTTGTAAGATTAAAATTTGGCTCATACTTTTCAATTAACTTATTTATTAGTTTATTATACTGAGGATCAGTCAATATACTATTATTCATTTTAAAATATCCTTTACCCCGATTGTTTGCATAAATGTCTAATTTAATTGAAATAGCCAGGTGATCTGTGAATGAAATTTGTGCAGGCCTGATATCGGCAGATACAGTGTTTATGCGTGCTTGTGTGCATATTATAAAAAAGTCTATTCTACTAGCTTTATTTGTAGAATTTTTCCTTTTCCATGTGTATTGTTTTTTATCTTTATTTAATTGTCTCCAAATGTCTATCAATTTATGTGTTTTAATTAATTGTTTTAAACCATTGACTGGCTTTTTAAACTTTTTATGTAGTTTATTATTCTTTGTATCCATAGTTGAGAGTAGATCATTCATATCTCCCCCTACTATTAGAGCACCAAGAGTGTGTTCGTCAATTAATTTACTTACTTTTTTATAAAATTGGTTTCTTGCATGAACTTCATTAGGTGCATACAAATTTACTAAGGTGAAAATCTTATCTTGAATTTCTATATTGATTATAATAATTCTCCCTTCTCTATCACAAAATTCATTAATTAATTTAAAGTCAAGTGATTTATTAATAAAGTAAGACACTCCCCTTGAATTTGTTGTGCCTAGGCTATGAAGATGTCTGCCGTGGAATTCATCGTTAATTTGCTTTATCATATCTTTTGACAAGTGAGTTTCTTGTGCCATTAAAATGTCGCATTTTTGTTGTTGAAACCAAGAGAATAATCTAAAACGTTTTTCCTTTTTCGCTAAACCTTGACAATTAAGTTTTCTCGCTAAACCTGTTACCAACTCTGTCCTGTTCCCGTTGTCCTGTTAGTCAAGATTCTTTCATGTTACCGACATATCTAACTATATTTTAGTATATTATATTTCTAAACCTTTTGTATTGCAAATGCTAAAATCGATAATTGGCATTTGATAAAATATTGCAGGATATACTAGTAAACCACAAATATTGTCTTAAACTTATTCCTTATTCCCATTAGAAACTTTTTAAAATTGATTCACTTTGGTAACAGGAAAGAACTGGATTTTTTTTGTACCATTTTTAAAATTGCCATTGTTAAAATTGAGAAAGGAAACGGGGAATGTGTCAAAGCGACAACAAACCAACCATAGAGCAGACAACATTAAATTGTTATCACATTTAAGAATTTGTTTGCATTACAGACAACAGTACCTAGAACATCAATGTGTGTTCTTTGATTTGTGCTATTTAAAATACCGGGTCTACAGACTTTTTTTTTGTTTTTTCTTTTTGCCTAAAATTAGACTTTTTCAGATATTGTCTCATATGAAGAAGTTGTTAAATTCATTGACAACACACGTGCGTCCTTAGTTTTCTAGCGATAATTTCTCATATCACTCTACTGTGCCTAAAAAGAAAATTATCAGTCAATAAGATCAAAGGAAAATTTCGTAAATATCGATGATACAAGATAAAGTTTTATCATTTTTAAAACGTTTATTGGATTCTTAATGATTGAACAATGCAAATCAACTTTATTTGAAATTATCTCAAATCAGGTACAAAAAACATACAATACATATAATTCGTTAGTTTCGTTATTCAGGTCGGTTATAGTTGACAAATTGTTTATTCTCGGATACATGAGATTTTAGAAAATTTAGATTTCTCTTCATTTTGTTTAATCTCACTCTTTCTTTTCAAAAGAAAATATAACAAAATTAAAGACGACGATTCAGTAGTTTTTAGGTGATTATTTACGGAAGTCATAATCCTCACTTTATACACACCCAAGCTCATTAGTATAAATCACAATTAATTGTTTTGTAAACATTTTAAATACTTTTTCATGAATATCAACAATGTATCAATAATTATTTATGTAATTTCTAAGGTAAACACTAGTGGAAATAGTAAGTCATAAATTAATACAGTGGTCAGTGACCGGAAATTTAATTACACGTGTATTGTCAGATTAACTCTTCGATCCATTTAAATCCTGGAGGTCATGTTTTGACATATGTTTATTAGTTTGAGATAGAAAATGAATTTTGACTGCTATTGTTAACCTTTGGAACGTAAATTGAGTTCGACTCAACCAAAATTTCGACTCATCCGATTTCGACTCATCAGGAGTCGAATTACATACATTTATTAGGAACAAAGTTCGGGACCACGTGAACACTTCGACTCATCCGAAATTTCGAGTCAACAGAGTTCGAGACAACGAGAGTTAACCGTAGTTGTTATTTTTATAGTTCATAAATAAAAATAGAATACACACTTCTTTTACTTGCACTTGACACAAGTTATACCGTTATATTCTATATTGTTTCATGTAGGGCTATTACTAGACATTTGCGGAAACTACGTCTATACCTAGGATTACACTTTAGACTTACAATTACATTTGAAGAAAACAAAGGGTCTTCTCAAAGTAAAAATATTTATAATAGAGATAAATAGTAAAATCAAATGATTTTTTTTATTGTAAATTGGTCTTTATGACGACAGAGGCATAAGGTTACAACCGATTCGAATCGCTGGATTGGATGTCGCAAGAAATCCCCAGGAATTTGTGTATTTATAAAAAAAAAAAAAAAAAAAAAAAAAAAAAAAAAACCATCTCAAAACCAACTAGTAGTCATTTGTTCCTGCGTCGTTAATAAAGCTATGACGGATTTAATTTTCTCTTTTCGTCGAAGCGTTGTCATCAGTAAGTATTAACACATTTATGGTTTGGTCCTGGTATAAAACTTTGAATTTTACATTTTTTGTCAGAAACAATAACGACAGAAGCATTTCCATCTTCTGCTGGAAAAGATAACTCAGAAAGTACAACTGAGAGTATTACAGATAATCAAGCAAGTACAACGAAGAGAACTACAGGTAAGACCGATCCTTGTGTAATTAATGAATAAGAGAAATATATACTCATTACGAAAAATGGAACACACGATAATAGATACTTTAATCTAACGTTGATAAAAAATAAAAACAGTATATATATATATATATAAAACATGATATAAAATAACCAAACATTTATTATCATAGATATAGGAAGATGTTGTGTGAATGCCAATGAGACAACTCTCCATCCAAATAACAATTTATAAAAGTAAACCATTATCATGTTTATTTGAAATTATATACTGCTGACAGTGGCAAGCAGCTGTTTACAATACTGCAAGCCATTCAATAAAATGAAGCATGCGTATGAAATGACTTGTTTCAAAATATATATCGCACCTTAGTAGTATGAGGTTTAACAAGATATAAAATAGGGTTAACACTACTGTCTGCGAAAAGCTCAAGTACCAAGTCAGGAATATGACGTTTGTTTTTGTATTTGTTACGTTGATCAATATCGTTTGATTTTACTATCAGTTTTTCCGAATTCGTCCGTTTTGAAAAGAGGGACAAAAGATACCAAAGGGACAATCAAACTCATAAATCTCAAACAAACTGACAACGTCATGGCTAAAAATGAAAGACAAACAAACAACAGCACACATGACACAATATAGAAAACTAAAGAATAAACAACACGAACCCCACCAAAAACTAGGGGTGATCTCAGGTGCTCCGGAAGGGTAAGCAGATCCTGCTCCACATGTGGCACCCGTCGTGTTGCTTATGCGATAAAAAATCCAGTAAATAGTCTAATTCGGTAGGTCACATTCATGAAAAGGAAGGGGATTGTAGTTACTACGTAAGGAACATATCCGATATCATTTGTGAAACGGTTATTCGATAACGGTCAACCAACTCATGAGGGCGTCCCTAAAATTTACGAAGGGATGATTTCAACTTCACCATTTGGAACTCTTGGTTTAATAGCTACCGTGTGACCAGCAACCCTCTATCAAGAAAATCATGATAGGAAATGCATGCACAGGAATATTGTATCAATTGGGAAATATATACCCCGTATGCAGGTGCTGTTGGAATGTTGCTACTAAGAAATGGAAAGTTCACAATTGGAAAGCTGAAATCATCTCTTTTGTCGTAAAGTTTAGTTTTCAACCGACCCCCATTGTCAATTTCTAGATGTAAGTCAAGATATGAGGCAGACTTAACTGTATCATTGTATCCTTTATGTCTAGCTCGATGGGATAGATGCGTTCCACATAGACACCAAATTTTGAATTATTTAATGAAAGAACATCGTCTATATAGCGGAAAGTAGAGTTAAACGATATTGCTAACTTCTTATCTTTCTTCCGAAGAAGTTTCTGCATGAAGTCAGCCTCATAATAATAAAGAAACAAGTCGGCAAGTAGAGGGGCACAGTTTGTTCCCATTGGAATGCCGACAGTCTGTTGAAAAACACGTCCTCATTTTGAACAAACATTACAGTTCAGTTTATTTGTTATTTTTTGTTATATTTTACAAATCTAGTTGTAAAACTAAATACACACTAAAGCAAAGATAACATGGTCAATACGATAACCTGCAGTATAAGGCCTTTGGTCTTTTGCGCTAATAGTCTTATTAAATTTCTACTTTTATTTAACTTGATATTCATTTTTTTTCATGTTTCTATAAAGTAAAATGAATTGCTTGAAACTTTGAGTGACAATTTAGTCTTAGATGTATGATTTTGTTGTTAGTGGCTTTGAACTAGCTGTCAGTAACTGCGAGTACTCTCAGATCTGTACTTTTGTTGGGATGCACAATTTTGTTGGAATGAACAAGTAACCGGCCACGTACACTTGTATTTGTAGTATTTGTATTTTTATCAATCTGATAAGTTAAGCCTTTGTCAACTGCTTTTTATAGTTTGTTCTTATGTTGTACTGTTGTACCACTGTCCCAGGTTAGGGGAGGGTTGGGATCCCGCTAACATGTTTAACCCCGCCACATTCTGTATGCATGTACCTGGCCCATGTCAGGAGCCTGTAATTCAGTGGTTGTCGTTTGTTCATGTGTTACATATTTGTTAGTCGTTCAATTCTTGTATATATATACATTAGGCCGTTAGTTTTATCTTTTGAATTGTTTTACATTGATATTTTTGGGCCTTTTATAGCTGACTAAGCGGTGTGGGCTGTGATCATTGTTGAAAGCTGTACGGTGACTTATAATTATTAATTTCTGTGTCATTTTGGTCTCTTGTGAAGAATTGTCTCATTGACATCCATACTACAAATGTACATCTTCTTTTTTTATAATTAATTAAGATATTTAAGAAAACTGGCAGAAAAGAAAATAGTACATATTCAAACTATCGACTAATGATTTATATAATCTTTCGACAGGTTCCCTGCAATGTTTTAAGACATGATTCGGTCAAGTAAGAGCAAGAATAAGAAGAAAAATCAAAGCGTAAAATTGATGCAATTTGAGATAATTGTTAACTGTTTTATGTTTTGTATACACGCCATATTACTCAGTTGATTTATTTTCAAAACCTGCACTATTTGCAGGAGATTGATTTTGTTTATTTAATAGCTGTTATTTGGCCGAGTACTAGAATTGTCAACTGTAAAGGCGACAAAAGCTGTCGGAAAAAGAGATTTTACTCCGGAGTCAATATCAATTTAAAGAAAAAGAACATTATAACTACGTCTTATAATTATAACATGTACCTTTGCAAGTTGTCAACATTCAACTTGTCCATTAGGGGTTATTTTTAAATTTTGTATTTTCAAGAAATTATTTAAAATGCTAACCTCTACCCTAGGTTGTCAAAATAGATACATTTATTAACCTTTATATTGATTGGATCGACTAACGATTTAGAATGAATAAAACATTTGAACTTTACAGTAATGCACGGGAATTGAATGGCAAGAGCAAAGATTTGCTGCACTATATTCATATACATATTCAACATATTACCAATCAATGGTTTAAATAGCCAATGGTACATGTACGCATACTTATATTTGTAAGTTATATATTTTATTGGACCTGACCTATGACCCTCCTAGGGAAGATTTGTGACCTTTGACGACGTCAGTATTGAATTAAAAGTTGCCAAGTAAACTATCGATGTTAGTCAAATTATATTATTTATTTATGTTTTGTAGGTATGAAACAAACTCAGAATATCGTTTATTTATCTTGTGGAATTGGCCTTTTTCTCATTCTCAGCTGCAGTATGGCTTCTTTTCATGTAGGCAAAAAATATCAAAACGCACAAAAAAGTCAAAATTCGGGACGAAATCAATCTATAAATATAAATAACGGAACTGAGGTTGAAAGAGACGCTCAAATGAACCCCAATATTGCGACATCTAGGGGAGGTGGTCAAGATTATGCCGAAATTGACGAACTTGAGATGCCAGATTTAAGTTCATCGTCAATACATATATTTGATAACGACAACTCAAATGTTTCGTCTGATAGAATTCGGCTCCCAACCGATGTCTCTCTGAAGCAATATCAATCATTGATGCCCCATTTGCAGCAACCCTTGCAGGTTAACAAGGATGCAGATGAGTATTGTAACAACCCTGAAGAAGAGAACAAAGCGTATACCAATTTATATCAACCTCTACGGCCAAATCAACAGTCTGAGAACGATTTGCAAACTGTACCAGTATACAGTATTTTGAAGTTATAGATGATCCAATCGGAAGCAAAAAAAGATTAAAATATAAAACCTGCTTCAGAAAAACTTGATAGGAAACACATCGAAAAGGCAGATCAATCGTGTCAAAATCAGTACGAAATGTGTTCACTTAAGGCATGTAAAGGTTGAATTTCAAAAAGTCAGATTTTTTTAAGCAGAAATGTCAAATATTTGAGTACTTCATGAAGAAATTGTAAAAACACTCATAGATATGAAATATTATAAGCTATGTACATTATTTTATTTGATGCCATTTTGTCCAAGGTCTAATTTATCTTTTTGTTTTACATACTGTATTTACATACTGTATTTGCATTGTATTATAGATCAAATGTATTCGTTTAGTGGGTATATATATTAATTTCTGTGTCATTTGGTCTCTTGCGGAGAGTGGTCTCAATGACAATCATACCACATATTTTTATATTTGTTTTTTTTTGCCAGTTAACATTACATTCACAAAAAAATTAATAACTGTTTAACTATCATGGATTTCTACCAAACTTCGACAGAGTTTGTTTACGATCAACAGCTAGTATCTAGAAAGAAATTGTGTAAAAACGTATTGCCTGTTTTTTTTCCGTTTATTACATAAATATTAAGTAAGCAGCCACTTCGTTATTCGATGTGCAATATTCGATTTCATTTAAAAATCATCAATACTGAAATATTCGTAAGCATTAAAAGCAAGATACTCATTGTTGGGAAATCGTTTTTTATCCTTTCAAGTTATCGTAAATTTTCGTTGTACATAAACCCTTCTGTAAATCTCACATTGGTCTATATGAAATACAGATTTTTATCAATAAAACGACACAAACGATATACATTTATATACTTGTATCACATTTCTAGAAACATTAAAAAAGACGACCACTCTTATTATTATGGAAAGCCAAAATAAAACGAAATATACGGTGAAAACATATAGGAGAGCACTTAAATGCCATTTAGACCCCTCTGATCCCTCAATCTTCCTAATATTATGCAGGTAGTTATATAATATTAAGATACAAACAAGACTAACACGAATTTGAATAAATTGTTGTCTTCTCTGTTTACGGAGGGCTCCAAGTGACAGTTTGATATTCTAAATATATAGAGAAAACCTACCAGATACTTAAATGACTATGAGACAAACACCACTGGTCAAGGAATATCCATAAAATTCGATGAACTTTTAGACAAAGAATAGTCATTTTTATAAATTTCCTGTTTACAAAACATTTATTTTTTTCCCAAAAACTAAGGATTTTAATAACTCAGGCATAGATTACCTTAGCCGTATTTGGCACTATATTTTGGAATTTTGGATCCTAAATGCTTTTCATCTTTGTACTTGTTTGGCTTTATGAATATATTGATATCAGCGTCACTGATGAATCTTATGTACACGAAACGCGCGTCTGGCGTACTAAGTTATAATCCTGGTACCTCTGATAACTATTTACACCACTGGGTTGCTGCCACTGATGGTTGACGTTTCGCCCCCGAGGGTATTACCAGCTCAGTAGTCAAGACTTTTGTGTTGACATGTATATCATTAATGTGGTCATTTTTATAAATTTCCTGTTTACAAAACTTTGTTTTTTTTTAAACTAAGGATTTTCTTATCCCAGGCACGGATTATCTTAGCCGTATTTGGCACAATATTTTGGAATTTTGGATCCTCAACACTCTTCAACTTTGTACTTGCTTGGCTTTATAAATATATTGATATGAGCGTCACTGATGAGTCGTATGTAGACGAAATGCGCGTCTGGCGTACTAAATTATAATCCTAGTACCTTTGATAACTATTTACACCACTGGATCGATGCCACTGCTGGTGAACGTTTCGTCCCCGAGGGTATCACCAGCCCAGTAGTTCACACTTTTGTGTTGACATGAATATCAATAATGTGGTCATTTTTATATTATTCCTGTTTACAAAACTTTGAATTTTATGAAAACTGAGGATTTTCTCATCCCATGCATAGATTACCTTAGCCGTATTTTGCACAATATTTAGGAATTTTGGATCCTCAATGCTCTTCAATTTTATACATGTTTGGCTTTATAAATGTATTGATACTATCGTCACTGACGAGTCGTATGTAGGCGAAACGCGCGTCTGGCGTACTGAATTATAATCCTGGTACCTTTGATAACTATATACTTACAGATGGTACCAAAAAGATTTCCCACCTTTATTAAAGCGGTCTCTGATAGGTTATTATTATATGTTTAGAATAGCAAACTAGCAATTCGAGCCCTCCGTAAACATAGGAGACAAGAAGTTTATCAAAATTCCGTTTAATCTCGTTTGTATCTTTATATTAACATGATTAACTAATTACCTGCAAAATATTAGAACGATTGAGAGATCCGGGTATTCTAGACATCGCTTTAAGAGTGTGCGTTATGCATTTATGCTTTGAAAATTTGTTCACTTTACTTGTTGAAAATTTTAACAAATATACTAAAAAAATATAATACTTAAAAAAGACACGACTCATTTTATCATCACAGAAAGCAACTACCACAACATGAAAAAAAAAACAAACCCAATCTTAAAGAATACTATATTATTAGTTACATGGTGTGTTAGTGAGCTAATACGATATATATGGGGTCAGTAAATTCCAAATTGGATAAGAGCGAAGCTCGAATCCCCATATGGAATTTACTGACCCTACATATATCGTATTAGGTCACTAGCACACCGTGTAACCAATTTATCTTACCGACTATCTTCACATGTGGTATTTTGACTAGCGATCAATCAAATTGACCACGTCTTCAATACTTAAAAGTATTATGATCTAATTACAACTTTTCTATATAGAAAACAAACGCCAACAATAGCACCTTTTTAGCTTTAAATTTGTTTTATGAATTCATTTCAATCTTTCATTGCATCTATGATTTTTTTCGTCAACTTGTTAACTTTAATTATGTTCTATGAACTTATTTCAACCTTTTATCATCAATTTCTTCGTCTGTTGAATCATTTCAGATTTTCAGTTTTTATAAAGAGTTGTGGCATTTTTTTTTTATTTTGAAAGGGAGGTAACTCCTTACTAACCCCATATGGTAACTTTCCATGTATGGTAACTAACCCAATATTTTTAGGACACGTGTAGTCCTTTAGCTAATCATATCTCTATAAATTTATAGGAGGTAAGGTAAATATTCATATATAGTTCAAATCTTGCTACAATACACAAATACATCGTGTTAAACTAGACTTAAATATGAAACAGTACCCTTTCAATGGAAGTAAGGTTAAATATTATTAACAACCTAAGAGAAGCCTGATTTAGCGCATTCCAAAAATGCAGACATTGAAATAATAAAGTCCAATTAGCGTTCATATCTGTATAACATTACATAGTTATTCATCTTTGACTTGCAAAAAAAAAGAGACCTAACATTAAAAAGTTAGGATTGGATGACTATTGCTTCTTATATAACACACTCAACATATTTGATCTGGTTTCATTGTTGAAAATTAAACTGGCAGATATCAAAATCGGGTATGGTTACGGATAACAGATTTTTGCAAAATAAGTATTATAATTTTACTATGGCCGCCACTGACGATCTTAAAATTTATTCAAATGTCTTTTTTTAATACAAAAACATATATAAGACCGTTAAAATTGGACAATGATAAATAATCTCTTGAAAAAGTTTTAATTTGTTTTTATAATGCATTCTTATTTTATTCTTTAGAGTCATTCAAACTAAAAGGCATATGAACACAAATAACTTAATAGAAATTAGTTAATTTAAACAAAGAGTGGATTAACACTATTTAAAATATCAGTGTGAAAATAGTCAGTGAAAAGTTTGATATGGAAACGTTTTATGCTTTTTGACAAACTTTAAATTTTTCACTATTTTGATTGAATTTTACTGTCAGGTTTGTCAAGGGCCTCATCCGGCTTATCGAAAACATAGGCTATTGATAAATAGTTTCGTGTAAAAGAGAAGTTCGTTGATCGAGTTTGCTGCTTGAAAGTGATTTGTATAAACATGACTAAAATCATAATGTTTCTCTTGTTCATATTGTGTTTGAAAACATAATTTTTTATATCTAGCTAAACGGTTTATCAAGAATCAAATGTATGCAATCTCTCAATAAAACTAAGTTACACATCTTAAGCTATAAAAACAGGTGTAAAATATAAAAAAAAACGAGTTTCAGTTCTTTTCTTTAGTTTCAAATCGATATCAGCCCAATTAGTAATTTTACCCTTAAAAAACCCCTGATCTGCACTCAACGTTAACTTCATGTTATTTTCGATGTCCTTGTTACAGACAACTGAACATCAAAATATATATATAAAAAAAAGCTTACAAAAAACAATAACTTGGCTTAATTGACTTTTTTTTGTGCATTGCATTTACTCGTATTCTACTGTGGTAATTCAGCTTTAACTTCTCGATTTTGATCAGCATCAGAGTGCAAAATCTTAATCAAACAAATGTCTTTATTATTCAACAATACAGAGAATTGTATCAGTGACTTACTCTACCTTATATTCAAAACAAGTAAAAATATTCTAAAATTATTTCTAAGTAAATTTGATCAAAATGGAATAAGTTTCTATCAGGACTGTGTGTCTTCTTCCTTATTACTTGATGTCAAGTGTTTTGTATTTTTTATCTGTAACTGTATAACTCTTTTGAATTGAAGCAAAGCAGATGGGTTTCTAACATTTATTCATACTTTCTTTAAACCTGATGTTTTTTACACTATTTTTGATTTATACTTACGATACATATATCTGTATCCATCACTAATTGAAGATAGCAAAAGCTAGAGAATATTTTTGTGTCAGTAAAATTTATTTAATGATTTAGATTTTCAATTGATCTCTATCAATCAGTGGGCATATCTGGTTCAAACTATCAAAACAAATCGGTCGTTTATTTTTTGGGAATTTACAATAAATAACAATTTCTTCTTTCATTTTAATCAAACGTAGAAAGTATGTAATCTATAACGATGATTTGTTGAGTGCTAGTCAAATTAATATCTTGCAAAAGCAATATTACCTCCTATTTACAGCCACATTCCAATGATTCTAGTTCTCTCATCAATAATGATTCATTAATATTAATCAGTCCTAAAAAAACCAAACAGTCAGTTCAGTGAACAAAACAACTCTGACAAACCTGTGGAGATATGACGGACCATCTATCAGAGACACAACTCGGACGGTCCTTTAGACAATGAATTGTGTAGAAGTTAATTACTTAGATATGCACGTCTGATCTGATCATCACAGATCTAAAAAAAAAAAAAAAAAAAAACTAACGACACTACAAACGGTAACAAACACAGATCTAAGAGACTATCAGGTACTGATTGCTAAGGTTAAAAGTGCACTACAATTTACAAATTAGTCATGTTTAACAATACTTAATCATCAATCAGTACATATCCCAAAAAAATTGTGTACATATGTTAAGAACAGCACGGTAATGCATGATTATGTGCTATCTTAATATCATCGACATCGCATAGGCATGCTAGTGTTAATACTTGTATACCATGTTTTAAGATGAAACAATCAGAATCAGTATTAGCAATTATAATGATTCTTCTTGTACGACACATAATGGACATTTGTTAAAAGGTACTTGTTAATTATCATATTTGTACAACAATCAGTACAGTTAAGGAACAACGATTATGCAGATTTTTAAATAATTTTTGATTAATTTACTACGTCTGCCACTACTATAATGTAGTTTCATTTTGTATTTCAACCTAAGTACTAAATCTCTGACAAATCAATACAAAACAGCTGAATATTTCTAAGCCAATAGCAAAATAGCAAAATAGGGGAAACCATAATTTCTAGCAATACAAAAATAGTAGGACAAATATATAATATTCAGATATACAGTTATCTAATCAGTTCAAAATTTGTACTATCTTAATTTAAGGTAGCACAATACAAAGATTTTTTTACTTCCAATCACTAACCCTTGAAATGCTGTAACTTTCTTATGAATGCATAGAAAAAAATAAAAGAGGTATATATAGATAGATAAAAGATTATTATAAAATCATTATGTAATCAATTATTATGTAATTAGTGGCAAAATCTGGGTAAGTTCACTTGAATGAATTTAGCTCTATCATCTCTTTAACTATATAGAAAATTTTAACGAAATCTTTATCAACACATCATGGGCTTCAAAAGAGTGTCTCAGATTGTCTCTATGGTATTCCATTCTCTCATAAATCTCTAATTAGTGTAAACATCCTAGCCACATAAAAGAAGATCATGTTTAATTAGATGTAAAATTTATTTACATATATATACATTCTATCTGAAATCTGAGACACACTTTTGTAGATAATGGCCATAAAACCAACATATAATAAAATCAACCCTCTATGGATTCCTATGCAAAAGCTAATTTCATTTGAAAGAGGAAATTTGGTGAAAAATATTTTAGACACAGTTAACATTATAATTGGTTACATAATTGTTGCAAAATACTAACAATGCATTAATCTGAAAGAGTAATCTGTTAGCTATCCAAAACTACCACTTTTATAAATTGTCAAGCATTATTAAGAAAGTTACAACATTTTAAAACTTGGGAGTTGGAGTTATAAAATCTTTGTATTGTGCTACCTTAATATTACTTTTCCGAATGTGAAGGGCATTATTCGGTTTGTCCAGAATCCAGGTCATTGATCTACACGTGTTTATAGAAGGGAAGTTCGTTGATTAAGCAGGCTACTTGTCCATTGAGAGTAATATGTAAAAATGAGATTGATATACACATTTAGCTCATCAATTTATTTGAGTTAGCGATGTCCTTTTTACAAACAGATTAACATTAAAGTACTGAAAAACCTTGCTTATAAAAATGAATTGACTTCTTAAACTTATCATTTGTGTAAATTGCTTTTGCTAATATACGACTCTTTTGATTTAGTTCTAATTTCTCGTATATTGCTCAACATCAAAATGCTTAATTTGAAAAGGATGTCGTCCGTATATATATAAATATATATAAAGGAAGATGTGGTATAATTACCAATGAGACAACTCTTCAAAAGAGACCAAATGACACATAATTAACAGTTATAGGTCACGGTACAGCCTTTAACAATGCATCAAGCCCACACCGCATAGTCAGCTATAAAAAGCACCGAAATAACGAAAAACAAATATGATATACAGCAACCAACGACGACCACTGAATTACAGACTCCTATCTTTAAACAGGGATATACATACAGACTTTGTCAAGGTTAAATATGTAAGCGGGATTCCAACCCTTCCCAAACCTGAAACAGTGGTATGATTGCCAAATACAGGCCATATCGTACAAAATACGATGACTTTATGATTCGCCAATACAAAAAACTGACTTATATATATTAACATACTTAACATCATCGTTTATTCTTATTAAGTTTACATCATATTTCAATTGTACTAAGTAAACTTGATACAAATAAAAATCATTTTCAGGACTGTGAATTATCTTCCTTGTAAACTAAATAAACTTTTTATCAGTAACTGCCCATCTCTATTTTTCAATGTTTAGCTATTGTTCTTATTTCCCTTAAACGGGATTTTGTCCCCGCTACATATGATTTTTACAAAAGATACTCATGTCTATATCCATCACTTTCATAGTTATCTAGTCAAATAGATAGCGTTCAAATAAAATGTATACCTTATAAATACTTACAAGTTGAAAATATCTTTCTAGAGTTATCATCAAAAATATTTAGGCAATCTTAATCGTTAAAAATCATATAGGAATGCTTTACTCGTGAGCATGAAAAAAACAAGTAAAAGCAATACATTTTGTAATATTTGGAGACTATTCTGGACCTTGACATGGGTTACTCCTTACTGATACTCTTCAACACTTTGAAACTAAATTAAGTCAGGTCCGAATGCATTATTTTATAATTTGAAACTGCTTATAACACAGAATAATTGCTGCAAAAAGACAAGGAAGCTATTAAATCAAGAGTTCAAAATGATGAAGTTGAAATCATCACTTCTTAAAATTTTACAGACGCTATCACGAGTTGGTTGACCGTTATGGAATAACCGTTTCATAAATAATATCGGATATGTTCCTTACGTCGTAACTACAATCTCCTTCACTTTCATAAATGTGACCTACCGAATTAGACTATTTACCGGATTTGTTATCTCATAAGCAACACAACGAGTGCCATATGTGAAGCAGGATCTGCTTACCCTTCCGTAGCACCTGAGATCACCCCTAGTTTTGGTGGGGTTCGTGTTGTTTAATCTTAAGTTTTCTATGTTGTGTCATGTGTACTATTGTTTGTCTGTTTTTTTTTCATTTTTAGCCATGGCGTTGTCAGTTTATTTTCGATTAATGAGTTTGACTGTCCCTTTGGTATCTTTCATCCCTATTTTTCTCAATCACATCTTTCTCAGTAATCTTATCTGATACAAAATTCCGTAATGGTGTACCTACACGTACACTTAACTTTTTAAAGCTATATCACAGGTGTAAAATATCCAAATAACCAACTTTGTCACTTTCCACCTCTTCAAATAAACTAAAATTTCTTTAGTTTTAGATTTATATCAGCCCAATCAGTGATTTTACTCAAAAAACCTGATCAGCACTCAATGTTTAATTCTTGTTAATTTTCGATGTCCTTGTTTCAGACAGCTAAACATCAAGATATAAAAAAAGCTAAAAAAAAACAATGACTTGACCTAATTGACGTTTTTGTGCATTGCATTTTTTAATATTCTACTGTGGTATTTCAGCTTTAACTTTTCGTTTTTGATCAACATCACAGTGCAAAATTCGAATCAAACAAATGTCTTTGTTACAATACAGAGAACTGTATCATTGACTTACTCTACGACATATTCAAAACAGGTAAAAATATTTTTCAATTATTTCTAAGCAAATTTGATTAAAATAGAATACGTTTTTTTATTATTCAACAATACATACAACTGTATCATTAACTTACTTCATTAATTTGATAAAAAATACGTTTCTATGAGAACTATGGGTTTTCTGCCCTATTATTTGATATCAAGTGTTTTGTACTATTTATCTGTAACTGTCCATCTCTTTTGAATAGAAACAAAGAGGATGAGTTTCCAACATTTATTTATACTTCCTTTAAACGTGATGTTTTCGGCACTATTTTTGATTTATACTAAAGATACATATATCTCTATCCATCACCGATTGAAGATAGCAAAAGCTAGAGTATATTTTTGTGTCAGTAAATTTATTTTTAAATTATTTAAATTTTCAATTGATCTCTATCAACCAGAGGACATATCTGGTTTAAACTATCAAAACATATAGGTCGTATCTTTTGGGGAATTTACAATACATAACTATTCCTTCTTTCATTTTATTCAAACGTAGTAAGTGAGAAATCTATAACTATGCTAATGTTGAGTGCTAGTCTAGTCAATATCTTGCAAATAACAATAACACCTTTAATATATGAACAAATTCATATCGTTCTAGTTCTCTCATCAATAAAGATTCAATAAAACTGATCAGGCCTAAAAAAAACAGTTAGTTTAGTGAACAAAACTTCTTTTTTTGTAAATCATTTACTATCAATTCAGTACGTATACCACGGACAACCCTAAAGGTCTGCTATTTCATTAATATTCATTTAATGTCTTTTTGAAAACCGAGACAAAAGAACAGTCATAATCGGCCTATGACAAATAGTCTACGCAAAATTAATTAATTTTCTTTATATAAGGTAGTTTCGTGCTTTTTTTTTTATGTCAACCTAACTACAGAATCTTTGAAAAATCGATACAAAAGAACTAAAAATATCTAAGCCAGTAGCAAAATAGGGGAAGCAAGAAACACCATAATTCCTACCAATACAAAAATAGTAGGACAAATATATGATATTCAGATACACAGATATCTTCTCAGATCAAATTTCATACTATCTTAATTTAATATTACTCTTAGAGTTGTTAAGGGCATTATTCGGTTTGTCCAGACGCCAGGTCGTTCATCTACAAGTGTTTGTAGAAGGGAAGTTCGTTGATTAGGAAGGCTACTTGTCCATTGAGAGTAATATGTAAAAATGTGATTGAAAAATTCGGGGAACGATAAACACTATCATTTCTACTAATACAAAAATAGTAGGAAAATGGTAAAATACTCTACAGTACTGTTTGTTCTTATCAAAACAAGTTTACAATTTATTTCAATTGGTTAAGGTAAACTTGATAACAATAAAATAAGTTTCAGGAATGTGAATTATCTTCCTTGTTAAATAAAGGCAAGTGTTTTGCACTTTTTATAAGTAACTGTTTATCTATTTTTGCAAAAGAAACATAAAACGGGGAGTGTTTAACAATTTTTCTTACTTTCTTTAAACCGGATTTTGTCCTCGTCACTTATGATTTTTACAAAAGATATTCATATCTATATCAATCGCCATCATAGTGTGCTAGTCAAGTATATATCTTTCAAAACAAAATTATTACCTTCTAAAAATATCTCTCTAGAGATATCATAAAAAAGATTCAGTTAATCTCAATCCTTTCAAATTATAAAGAAACGCTGCGTTCATGCACATGAACAAACAAGAAAAAAGCAACACATTCTGTAAAGTTTAGAAGCTATTCCTGATATTGACATTAGTCACTCCTTACTGGTACTCCACAACTTTGAAGTAAATGCAGTCAGGTCCGAGTTCAAGTATAAAACAGTCAAATCGAACTGTAAAGACATGTCGGACAGTCTATCGGACACACAACTCCGACGATAATGCAGACAATGGATTTTGTAATATTTGATGATATATTTGGAAAACACCTTGGACCGTCTATTGACACAACTTGGACGTCAATAGAGACAATGCAGTCTGTTCGGCCTCCAACAACAAGAAAACTTTAAGGCACTGGCAAAATAATTCAAATCAAGATGCTTTTCTCATGCTGAAAGAGTTAACAAAAAACGAAGCAATCAACGGAAACAACTGAATAATATGCATTTATTGATATGGCGGAGTTAGACATTTTAAAACGCATAGCCTCCTCCTGATATGTTACAGTGGCACAACAACTTGACAAATCAGCTAGAAATGGGTAGAAGAATATGATCGACAGAGAACACAAGAGCAATTAACGGAAAGACAAACGTAAAAACACCAATCTAAGAGAAAAAAACAATAACTGAATTAAACAGTTGAAAGCTCAGCACATCTTACAAACAAATCATGTTTACAATACTTAATGATCAATAAGTACACATCCAAAGGAATGAGGGTACATACGTTATGATCAGCCTAAAAAAAGTTGATTGTGCACAATTATTTGGTTAACCCATCGACATTATTAAAGTTCATCAGTGTTTACGACTGTATAATTATAGTACATATTTGGTTAGGTTTTAAAATTTATTGAAAACTGTATCAAAATAAATGGGCATAAGTATTGCTCTTATAGAACATAGGATTATCTTTTTTTGGTCAAAAGATACCTGCAACGGTCCTGCGTCGAAGATTGTAGAGTCCTATTGTTTTCACTTTGTTCGTCTGTCTATCCGTTCATCTGTCCATCTGCCCGTCCACCTTTCGGTCCTTTGATATGTCAATGCACAAATCCAAAAGTACAGACAGTAGGTTAATGAAATTTTACACCGTTCTGCATAATATGTAGATGTGAATACAATATATTTTTAAAGTTGTTTTCATCAACTTGGAGTAAAAAAAATATTTGTTACAAAATCACATTTGCTGTGTATGCATCAGCCACTTTGCTTTCCATAAAAATGTGCCAAAAGCCCTTTGCTGACATGCCATTTTTTGGTTTAAAAAAATTATAGTCCAGTAATTTGGTGGTGTAACGGAAAACAACGATAATGAATATTTGCAAATCAGATGTTGTCAATAGCCATAGCCACAGTCAAAAAAGTTTGCTATTTCAGCAAATCAATTCAAATTAAAGTAAAATTTAAGAAAACCCAATAACATAGACTTGAACATTGATAGAAAGATTGTGTCATGCTCTTTTTGTAGGTGGTTTACCGTTTTGTTTTATATGCTAATTAATATTCAATTGTTATCAAAACTTTGTTTGAAAATCGACATAAATGTTACGACTATTTTAATTGTTCAGTTGCAGTACAATAATCAATGACATTCATTACAAATACATAAATCTAAATACTTGAAAATTATTTTTTTCCGTATAGAAATCGTAATAAACTTGGTGCATTTCACAATAAAATATCATACGGCGACATATGTCATCAATATTTTATGAACATTCATTTTATTTCAACTTGGGTTAATAGTTGTCCCATTGGCAGTAAATATCACAACTCCCTTTTTTATAAGGTCTCTTTTAAACGTCTGGAGTCTGGCGTATTAAATTATAATCCTTGTACCTTTGACTATTTAAAAAAACATTAAAACCCAACAATATGCAAAGAAAAATAGAACTAGTCATGTTAAACTGCTGTAGTTTACGAAACTGTTTAATGATTTTTCTTTTTTTTTTTATGCTGTACAATTCTTTTCTATAGTAATAAGTTATATCGAACACGTCAACACCCTGTTATCAATAAATAATGATTTTCCCTCAGATGCTCTAATCTACCAGACGCTTTAAAACCACGTGACTTATTAGGAATTCCAGATGCCATTTTTCACCCAAGGTATCACAGATAGTAACCTAAAGGGTTTGTCGCTGAGACAATACTTGGAACAAAATAAAGGCAGATATAACAAAAAATCTTACAGCTGCATTATAATAGTAGTAACAAATTGTATGATTAAATATCATAGAGTTCATAACTTCAGAATATTGCTTGAAGAAACAGCTGTTCTGATAGATATCATGACAAATCAACGAATTCAGCATGTTTACTTCCAATTTGACGAATGATTTTCACGTGTTCATTTGCTTCCGTATAATATTTCCTTATAATGTATTATAAATTAATTCGACCATCAAAGTTGGTAGTCATTAACTTATTTAATGTCAAGTGTAAAATTCGTAAGTAAATAAAGATGGCTGAAATACAAATGCAGGATTACGAAGAAATCAGAAGAAAGGATGATGACCAAAGATACGATGTTTTAAACATTAAAGATGGACAAGAAAAAAACCAAAAAAACCATGTGGTAGTTCCTTTGTGGACAAAATGGATTAAAACGAACTGCCTGGCACTAACCATATATATGTTGGATTTGTACTAGCTGTTATTTATTTTACTGTTATAGGTAGGACAGAAATAAATAGAATATAAACGCATGCATGTTCCTGTATTATTTCTGCATGTCTCACTGGTATCTTTTGTTCCTCTTTTTCCTGTATTATGTTTTGTAGAATGACCAATAGCCTAGAGGCTTAATCTCTATTTTCAAAAGCTGTTTGTAATCTAAATACGTTGATCGTCTCATTTTTCAATTCTATAAGAGAGGTGCGAAAGATACAAGAGGGACTCCTAAGTCAAAAATAAACACCATGGTTAAAAAAAAAACAACCAAAAACGACAATCAATAATACACAAAAAGACCGAAATGCAAACAATAGTACACAAAACAAAACATAAAAAAACTAATTAAAAGTTTGAGCAACACGAGTTTGAGGTGCTCTTATGTGCTTCTGAAAGGAAAGAACATACTGTTCAACACGTGACACCCGTCGTGTTACTCATAACAGTTCAAACCCGGTGATAAGTCTAATTCGGTAGATCACATTAGAGAAAAGGGGGACGGGATTGTAATTACGAAATTCAGAAACATATCTGCTATCATCTGTGAAATGCATATTCGAAAACAGTCAACCAATTCGTGATGGCCTCAGTAAAATTGAAAGAATATGTTTTTAGCATTGAAATATATTTTTATAGAAAATTCTATAGTTGAACTTCGAGAAAGGAAGAACATATGCATATTTTGACATTTTACATAACTATAATCAATACATTTTTTATTCGAATTTTAAAATACACTAAATGACTTATTTCAAGAAATTTAATCTGAATATATATTTTTGTTTTTCGAATTTCAACATGTTCTATATGCGTATAAAATTACATTAACATCCGAAATATGTCTCAAGAACATTTAATATTGATAGACATTTTTCTCCAAGTTTATAAACCAATTATGCATTGCAAATCATACAATCAATAAATTACTACAATTAATTAACTTATTTATAATGCATACTGTATGTCCCTTTATAGTAGAGATCTTGTAACATAACTTTACATTTATATTTGTTTTATAAAAGTTTTCTGGTTCTAGTGATTTTCAGACTTTAAAGATGGAAAAGTATAAGTATAAACATATTGGCAAGAACCCACGATTACTACCACTATCACACATTTCTTGATCTGATAATAAAACGTAGATAATTCAGAAAATTTATTCACAACTCATATCACATTGATGAAGGACAGGAAATTAATTTCGAGACGGTATCAAACAATTTACAACATTTGCAAAACCAGCAATGATCACTGAATTTCCGTAAAACAAGGCAATACAAATATATAAGCATGTTATATACCTTAATGGAAACACTGACATTAATTCCATATAATTTAAAGCAAAACACCATTCAATAGCTTATTAAGTTTTGTTTATTATTGAAAACTGTTCATTGATCGAAGCTGTTTACATCAATGTCCATTGTTCTTTGGTGGAAAGTTTTTTCATAAGCCACCCAACAACATCTCCTCATTTATAAACTTTAAAAACGTGACTTAATTATGAATTGTCATCCTAATTATTAATCGAAAAAGAAACAATGATTTTATATGAATCACCACAACAATTAATTAAACCTTTGAATGAAAACATAATTGATAGTAATTGTCGTGGCTTGAAAGTTTTGTTTTTTTAATTTAGCTCAGCTTCAGCAGAAAATAGACGATATTGATATGAAATTAGCAGCAGTTGGAAAGCATAATGGAACGAAACTGCGGGAAAGTGAAAACAATGAGAGAACAAACTTAGGTTAACATGAATCAATGCATATACTTTCTCTGGCTCTTATGTCTATCTTACTGAACTCATTTTTATAATATCTATATTATAACTATTGTCCAGGAAAGTCACTATTTGTAGATACTTACAATTGTAGCCCCATGGACATGTTTTCCTTTTTACATAAATGTCACAAATGTGCCATACTATTTTAATTTCTTAAATTTCAATATCAATATATATTTCAATAGTTTGTAATACATTTGTGAATAGTCAGTTTCCTATATGGTTTTATTCTAATAACCATATTGAAACCCGAACTAAAGATACATTCGACACCAATATTGGACATATAACTATATCGGACATGCATCTAATATGATTCATGAACTTTGTGTATAGCAATGTAATCATCCATTTAAAACAGCTACCCCATTGATAATAAAGAACAGTCAGTGCAACCAATGTACTGGGTATTTTTTTACATTTCGTATAGAGAAAAGTACTTTAACTTGGAATATGTGTTTATATCGACTTAGTATCACATATACATTTACATTCATCACGTTTATACATTTTTTATTTGTGCTGTATAATTCAATACTTTAAAAAAATGATAAGCCTGTATTCAATTTCTTCCAAACACTCATCCAATGTGTCACAATGGTGGAATCTGGCAAAAATTTGATGAGACTAACATTTGCGTCTGTACAGCGGGATTCCTCGGTAAACAATGTGAATATTCAGGTAAAATATACAATTTATAAAACAAAATGAATTTGGTGCTGTTCAAGGTCGATTCTGGATTTATGTTCATCAGGAACGGTCAGACAAACAAAATTTCAGATCATCTACCGATAGCTATATTTACGTATATCCTAGTTTATTTAGTGGTTTCCAGCGATGGACATATTTACACCGATGATGGTACTCAACAGCTTCAGTTTGAAGGCGGCTGAGGAAGCAATATAGTTTAGCAAGGCATGAATTTGCAGTTTTAACGTGGTTAGAAAACGTTAAATAACACTGTTTAATTATGAAGAGAATAACACAAATAACTTGCGGCATTTCGGAAGGTTTATGACAGATTTTGGTTTCAATTATTTCGTTATGATAATTGTTGTCAAGCTATGAGTTATGACGTTAATTGATAGTGCGGATCTTCCGAATTGTTCATGTTGTTAGTAAGAGAAAAAAGGAATTTGTATTAGGTTTTAGTAAAAGTGTTATTCTAATATGAGAATACTGTCATATATACTCCGTGGGTATCACTAAAATCGCTAGCTTTACACGCGGTTTGATTAATTACAACATAATTAAATCACGATAATTAAGACATATAGTGCAACGTTGTATAATAGATAAGTCGGTTATCGTGGGTTCTGGAAATATTCTGCAAAGTTATAACATATATAAAAGAGGGACGAAAGATACCAAAGGGACAGTCAAACTCATAAATCTAAAACAAGCTGACAACGCCATGGCTAAAAATGAAAAAAGACAAACAGAAAAACAATAGTAAACATAACACAACATAGTAAACTGAAGAATAAACAACACGAACCCCATCAAAAACTAGGGGTGATCTCAGGTGCTCCGGAAGGGTAAGCAGATCCTGCTCCACATGTGGCACCCGTCGTGTTGCTTATGTGATTACAAACCCGGTAAGTAGTCTAATTCGGTAGGCCACATTCATGAAAGGGAAAGGGATTGTAGTTACGACGTAAGGAACATATCCGATATCATTTGTGAAACGGTTATTCCATAACGGTCAACCAACTTGGATGGGTCCGTAAAATTTACGAAGGGATGATTTCAACTTCACCATTTGGAACTCTTGGTTTAATAGCTACCTTTTGAGCAGGAACCCTCTATCAAGAAAATCATGATAGGAAATACAAACACGGGAATATCGTATCAAGTGGGAGATATATACCCCGTATGCAGGTGCTGCTGGAATGTTGCTACTTAGAAATTGAAAGTTCACAATTGGAAAGCTGAAATCATCTCTTGTGTCGTAAAGTTTTGTTTTCAACCGACCCTCATTGTCAATTTCTAGATGTAAGTCAAGATATGAAGCCGACTTAACTGTATCTGTAGTATCCTTTATCTCTAGTTCGATGGGATAGATGCGTTCCACATAGTCACCAAATTTTGAATTGTTTAGTGAAAGAACCTCATCTATATAGCGGAAAGTAGAGTTAAAGGATATTGCTAACTTCTTATCTTTCTTCCTAAGAAGTTCCTGCATGAATTCAGCCTCATAATAATAAAGAAACAAGTCGGCAAGTAGAGGTGCACAGTTTGTTCCCATTGGAATGCCGACAGTCTGTTGAAAAACACGTCCTCCGATCGTAACAAATATGTTGTCAATCAAGAAATCAAGCATCTTGATAATATCAGTTTCAGAGAATTTTTTGTTTGAATCAGAGTGATTCTTTACAAAGTAGGATTTATCCCTCCCTAAGACAAGATACTTGTATCTACGTTGGCCATTCTTTCTTATGAAGCAAAGTATTACCAACTCTTTCAATTTGTCTTTTAGTTTGGAATGTGGAATACTTGTGTAAAGAGTAGAAAAGTCAAATGTTTTAATACTGTTACAAGATGAAAGAGGGTTAGATTGTATGTACTCTAAAAGATCTTTTGAATTTTTAAGTATCCACATCTGATTCACGCCACCTCTAGAATAGGCAGTTTTACAATAACTTTGAAGCCCGTCTTTGATTGCTGATAAAATAGATGTTAATAATTTAGAAAGAGGTTTCGTGGAGCACTTGGAAGACCCAGCAATATACCGTTGTTTGTAAGGACACTTATGTAGTTTAGGTATCCAATACAGTGATGGAAGATCCAGTTCTTCATCTTTGGTTGAAATTCCAAAGGAACATAGAACAGACCTATGATTATCCAGGATTTCCTCTTTGGTAAGTGTCGTGAGGGTATATGTTGAGTTTCCAAGTGAATTGTCAGTATCTAATTCGTTTATCAAGCAGTTAATGTAATTACTTTTACACACAAAAAAGATGTTATTAGGGGCTTTATCTGCGGGGACAACAACATATTTGTCATGGAGGTCGGATAGGTCTTTTGCAACATTTGGGTCTTAAAAGATTGACGTAGCATGGGCATTGATGGACCCATTCAGTTTCTTAATTCTGATTTGTATCAACGACATCCCTGCCTTAATCCATTCGGAAAGAGTGTCTACGTCTTCCTTCTCGCGCTTAGCCCATTGCCTGGCATAATCCTCGACTGAATCCATCAAAATTTTAAAGTTGTATTTCCAATTGATGTATTTAGGCTCACGATATTTCGGACCTTTCGATAACCCATTTCGTAGAGAAGTGTTATTAACAATGTTAAGGTCACCGGTAATAACGTGGCCAGCAGGATTATATGTGAATTGGGAACTAGCACAAGTGCAATCAGGAGGTTTAGACTTGAAGTCGTCAATATCGAGATCCTGCAAAACGCGTTTGTAATTGAAAATTTTAGTTGCAATAGGTTTGGTATAGTTATAAGAAATTAGTGGTACAGACTGGTCTTTGAAATAAGGAGGTATTTTCGATTGAACTAATTTATGATGAAGGATATTGCCTAGGTTGACGCCATCGAGACCTTTGTTGGCAAAGGAAAGATTTAGAAAAGATCTTTTCTCTTTTTCATCTTTTCCAATGCGAACTTGCTTGAAAAGTCTGTGAATTGCAATATCCGAAATTATAGCTTGAAGTTTGTATTGGTTTGAATGAGGGGTTGTAACAGTGAATTCCAAACATAAATTGAACAGAGAATGAAGTTTTGAAAGGGGTGATGAATAAAGTTTCGTGCGAATGTGATGAATACCTAACGGCTTTTGTATGAATGGCAGCAAGTCATTAATAGAGACATCATGCAAAGAAGGTGATGTATAATGACGATGACCATGACTGCGTCTACGTCGAGGAGTCGAGTTGAAAATATTCATCACATTCACCGAATTACACGAAGGACTAGATAGAATACCTATACTATCAATTTTGTCATTGCAGCCATAAGGTGTTGCAGTTCCCAATTGTCTAATCCAGTAGTCTTTTTTTTTGTCTACGGAGAGTCGTTGAAAGATTAAGATTGTTAGAGCTATGGTAGATCTTTTCGATAATGCGAACTGTCATAGAAACGATGGAATGATCGGGCTGATTGAAATGCTGGTATAGAATGTCGTTAGCATTGAGGTTAATGTCTGATCTATGACTGCACATACGTTTGTTTAGCCTTCCTTTTGTTTCACCGACGTATACCAATCCGCAAAGGTTGCACTCTAATCCGTAGACCACATTTATCGATTTACAATTCAGATCATCGTAACTTCTGGTAAAATATAGTCGATTTACAATTGGATTTATCAATCCTTGAAGTTAAACAAAATAAGTTCCAATGGTTCAGTTAAATTACAGTCATATAACAACAAATCTGAATTTAATAAAAAGACGTAAAATCGTGGGTCGATGAACACTGGTAGTGTCCCTTCAGAGGCTTGAGATGTCGGCATTAGATCACACAACGCATTTTTGCAAGTCAGGAACCTATCGACCTTGTTAATCTTTGCATCGGAAATAAACAAATTTATTCGAAAATCAGTTGTTGGCATGATACAGGTTATGTTCTTCTAGTATATTTTATGATGGTTTGATACTTAATTCCTAACAAGAGGGATTGTGGTTGATTTTATTATGATGAAGGCTCACTTTTTCAATAAGTTTAATTGAGATATGGAGCTGTCATGTCAGAAACTGCAAGTAGTACTTTGTAAATTTGTGTATTATAGTCATTTTGCTTAGATTTTCTGTTACCTATTCTAAGATGGGACTTGGACTTCTTTTAAACTGAATTGTACTGTGCGTTTTTCTGTGTGTTCGTTTGTTCTACAGTGGCTAGATTTATTGAGTGAGGGTTGAGATTCCAGAAAACATGTTTAGCCCCGTGGATTTTTGGCGCCTGTCTCAAATCCGGATCGTCTGACTTTTGTTAGTCCTGTATTTGTTTTACATTTTGGTTCTTTATATGTATCAGAGGTAACTGTGACGTTTTTTTTTTGCAGAACTAGTACTAGTATTTTTATTTAGAGGCCAGGTGAAACCCACATCGGGTGCGGGATTTACCGGCAATGTTGAAGTCCTGTTGGTGGTCTTGGGGTGCTATTTGATCGAGTAATGATTTTTTGGCACAATCCCCATTTTCATTTCCTTTCTTATCTTACTTATTTGGCGAAGGTAGGTTTTCCTTGAATACTTGAAGTCGGGGGTTTGATTGATGATCGGGTTACAAACTTAAAAACAGAGCACTGTTCATTGTCTAAGCACACGACAATACGAAGTAAAAGAATAAGACCGGTTGGCTGAATGTCAATCGAAAGTAACATATGTTTCGTCATAATTGATGTGAACCATAACGTTAAAATTCGACTTATTGTCGAAAACAAATGATAGTTTTATGCAACATTGGCATTTTATCTTAAATCTGCATATATGTGTTGCATTATGTTGATCAGAAACCTATTGTGATATTTGAAGATTTAAAACAACTTGAACCAATGACAACACTGAACTATAGGCTCCTGACTTGGGGCAGGGATATAAACGTTTGGCGTGGTTAAACATGTTTGTGAATATAATTTACTACACATTTGGTGAATACTTAAAGGTATTTTGTATCGTAGAATAACCCATAAACTTTGACGGAAATGATTTGATTAGCGTGACTTATATCGGATATGTTCCTTACGTCGTAACTACAATCCCATTCCCTTTCATGAATCTGACCTACCGAATAAGACTATTTACCGGATTTGTTATCACATAAGCAACACGACAGGTGCCACATGTGGAGCAGGATCAGCTTACCCTTCCGGAGCACCTGAGATCACCCCTAGTGTTTGGTGGGGTTCGTGTTGTTTATTCTTTAGTTTTCTATGTTGTGTCATGTGTACTTATTATTTGTCTGTTTGTCTTTTTCATTTTTAGCCATGGCGTTGTCAGTTTATTTTAGATTTATGAGTTTGACTGTCCCTTTGGTATCTTTCGTCTCTCCTTTATAATTCGTCGAAAGGAAGTGTTAATTAATTTTGATTTGTTGAAATCATTACACCTGTAACTACACAAATACTTTTTTGTTGTCGCATTCGCAGATAATAGCTGTTCCAAATGGAATCCAGAAATTTTGTGCGATGAATAGTTTTTTATTGTGCAAGAAAACGATAATGTATTTTTATGTTAGATGTATGAACAGCCCGCTCTATAAGTGCCTTTCCCAGATCAGGAGGGTTGCTGTCTGCATTAAGCTTTGTTTGTTATTTTTGTTTATTAAAAATCAAGCTGATTGTTTTCTCCAATAAATAGTTTTATATTTGGTCATCCCGTTCAAATCAGTGGCGGACCCAGAGGTGGGGGGGGGGGGGGGGGCTCCGTGGGTCGGAACCCCCTTAATTTTGGACGACCAATGCATTTGAACAGGGACATATAGTTGGAACCCCCCTTTATCCTGGAGTGGGAACCCCACTTTTAAAATGGCTGGATCCGCCCCTGCAAATGGCTAAAATATTGTATGGGTTTTCCTAATTGTTACCTGTATAAGTTCACATCATTATCCGTTGATTGATTGACGTTTGTCTATGAACAAAAAAGAAGCGAAAGATATCAAAAGGAAATTCAAACTTATCAATCGAAAATAAACTGACAACGCTTGGGGGAGAGGGTGGATATGACCAGGTTATTTTTCAAAGCAGGCAGTTGTCGTGTTGGTAAACGTAAGTTCTAATACGTAAATGTCAGAATGAACAAGGACATGATTGTGGTTACGACAACTTAGATATACATGTGGCCAGATATTTGAAAAAATGTAACCAATCGTGATGGCGTCTTTGAAACTGTCAAAGGGATAATTTAAATTAACAAGTTGTCAGAATGTCTATATTTTGATAACGGCCATGATATTTAGCCCAATAAATTCATAAATTATCTGACTTGTCTGTGTTATAGATATTGTATGACATATAAATGCAACAGTATTATACCGCTGTCCAATAGTCATAAAGTAAATGCAAAAAATATACTTCTAAGACACCAGTATGAATTATGTATAACCAAAGTTTGTAGTTTTCGGTTAATGCATAACTTGCAAAATTTGAAATTTACTTTCATTTAATATATTAAATTCAGATGGAAAAGACACAAGTTTCCTGGTGGTTTTTCACGAAGGAGCATTCCATCCCACGCCGATAATTTTGGTAGCATCAGAAAATACGGCGCATGTTTCAGTACGCTATTTCAACAAAAATACAAATGAGTCGATCACTTTTGACAAAAGTAATACAGAGTATTATCTGAATAACAGTGTTATCCCATCAGCCGGGATACATCTTGCTGGAGTAGAACTTCACTCGAATGTCAAAATAAATGTTTACGGATTTTTGTACCGTAGTTCAGTTTCTGAAGGTTTCTTGCCATTGCCTACGCGATTTGCCTCAACCAAATACATTATATCAACCTTATCATCTTCAATTGTTATGGCCCTTTCACCAATTTATCAAAATACGGCTGTCAGTATTAATTTGAAATTAAAAAGGGGTTCTTTAACGTATGAACGTAAGATATATAATAACAACGACACAATTAGACTTAGGTTAGGCAAATACAACACTTTTCAGTTATCACTTAACTCTGAGCCTTCAGGAACCTTGATAACATCATCACAACCAGTAATTGTTGTCAGCGGTAATCAGTGTGATCATGCAGTACAAGATAATTCTCGCAAAGGTGGTTGTCAAACATTTATTGAATCATTATTACCCACTAATCAACTAGATAATCTGTTTATCACTCCGCATGTAGCTACACGTTTGAATTCCACTGTACGTATTCAATCGATAAACAGTACTAATTTGACAATTAAAATTGGTGACAAGAAAACATCTAAAATGCTTATTGCAAGAGAATCCTGGGATTTTTATTACAACACGATTTCTTTAGTGTATGCATCTGATGACGTACTTGTTATGTCGTACCCACATGGTTTACCAAAACTCAAAGGAGATGCTTTCATGATGACGATTCCAGGTGTAAATCAATATCTCTATGAATATGATTTCGTAGTACCAACTGGGTTTGAAAGCTATATAAGCATAACGGTACAGAGCGATGCTATTGGTGGCTTTTTGCTGGATGGCAATCCTTCCAATATTCGAAGTGTTTTTAGCATTTCTGAAGGATTGTATAAGTTCAGCACTTTTAGCATGTCCATATCAACAGGATTTCATCATATCGAACATAGCCAAAATGTTCGATTCGGTTTATGGATTACTGGTAACGGACATATTGAGGGATACGGGTACCCAGCTGGAATGGCTTATAAAATATTTGATTAAGTACACTTTATATGTTGCAAATATGTTATTGCTTTGTTTTTTTTAAAGCATTTGAGAAGGATTGACATTGATGTTTCCCTTTTATTCATTATTTGACAATCATCGTTTATAGCTATTTAATATAAATCGGTACTGATATGAAAATCAACAGATATATTTTAACGGAAAAAGTTACTGTTTGAAAATAATTTAAGCCACGTTTTTCACAGTAGTTTGTCTTGGAGTAAACTAAATGAGAACTTCAGTACTGGTATGTAAATATACGGAATTTGTTTTATTATGCTCTTATACAATTTTTAAAAAACATTTAGAATAGAGACCTCATTTTCATCATGCAAATCTCTGATTTGGTGACCAGAACTTTCTTTACTTTAGAGCATGCCAGATTAAATCAGCTCTTTGATGTTTGTACAAGATTTTGATTTTTTACAAATATTATCCTCTCTAGATCCGCTATTAATGTATACATTGATGTTTAAAAGAGATCCATCTGAAATTATTCATCTTTTGACTAACGTTTTTGTTATCAGTTTCACACATTATCTTTTTATCTTTAATACACTTGAATGATATGCATTCCGATTTGTTGGAAAAATGACAATCAAACTATATAGTTATAATGTATATATGTTTAATGTCTATAGGTATAATGTATATCTGCATAATGTATATAGGTATAGTGTGTATATGTATAATGTACATATGTATAATATATATAGGTATAGTGTATATAGGTATAATATATATAGGTATAGTGTATATAGGTATAATGTATAATGTATGATAAAATAAAATTGAGAATGGAAATGGAAATCAAAGAGACAACAACCCGACCAAACAACAGCGGAAGGTCACCAACAGGTCTTCAATGTAACGAGAAATTCCCGCACCCGGAGATGTCCTTCGGCTGGCCCCTAAACAAATATATACTAGTTCAGTGATAATGAACGCCATACTAATTTCCAAATTGTACACAAGAAACAAAAATTAAAATAATACAAGACTAACAAAGACCAGAGGCTCCTGACTTGGGACAGGCGCAAAAATGCGGCGGGGTTAAACATGTTTATGAGATCTCAACCCTCCCCCTATACCTTTAGTCAATGTAGAAAAGTAAACGCATAACAATACGTACATATAAAAATCAATTCAAGAGAAGTCCGAGTCTGATGTCAGAAGATGTAACAAAAGAAAATAACCAAAATGACAATTATACATAAATAACAACAGACTACTAGCAGTTAACTGATATGCCAGCTCCAGACTTAAATTAAGCTGATTGAAAGATAATGATTTCATCATATGAATATCAGGCACAATCCTTCCCTTTAGGGGTTTAGTATCATACCATCATAACATATATGAGAAGAACATAACCAGTGTCATGCCAACAACTGGTTTTTGAATAAATGTGTTTAGTTCCGATGCAAAGACCCTATAAGTGAATCAATATTAACGACAAAATATGCAATCTTTAATTACCTGACAACAGTATCGTAACTATATCCCTTCTTAATAAGTCTATCTAAAGGTTTGTTAGTTTCTGCGGTGAATACTGACATTTTTGTGCTTTATAAAGAATATTTCCATAAACAATTGGATGTGAAATACCTAAACGTATAAGAAGTCTGCATATTTACGAATGATGTCCTTATATACCGATAATAAAATTAAGTAAATGTTTTGACTAGTTTGTGATATCGAAAACCCCGGTGTAATAAGTTTTCAGTAATACATAAATTTCTCTCGTTAAAATCTAAAACATTGTTACAAACACGGGCGAATCGTACAAGTTGAGATATATAAACACCGTAAGATGGTGACAAGGGAACGTCAGCATCTAAAAATGGATGATTGACGATAGGAAATGAAAAATCATATGTGTAATGTATTATGTGTAAAATATATATGCATAATGTACCAACACACAACGGTACATGTATAATGTTAAAAGGTAAAGGACATAACATATGCATTTGGACAGTTATTCGATAATGGAATTTGAAATTGAAAGTAGTATCTTATAAAATTGTAAATGCCTTTATAGATTAAATATGTGATGTTTTTGTTGTCAGTATAAATCTTTTTTTTTTGTCCGGAGCACCATGGTCGTTTTCTTATCTAATGGTTCTGATCGGTTGGATACTGATGAACGATAAGCTATTGCATTGTATTAAATAAACGTTCTGTGAGAACAAGTTGCTGATATTTTGTGCGTACACAGAGAACATAAAATCAGCTTTTATTTCAAAATAAGTTCATTATTTTTTTGTTTTGTTTTTTTCCATCGATGAACGGAAAATATAACGTATGCTATTCGTATTCACTTGCGCTAGTTGGATACAGCTGCTGATTTATTTTCAGTTTCTGGGTTTATCATTTGCCTCGTTGTAAGGTATTTGTCACTACAAAATGGGTTACATACATTGTTTTACTGTTCCATCTGATGAATTGAGAAATTTAAAAAAAACATTTTGCTATACCTCAGACAAAATTTATCTTAATTTGTTTTCAGCTATTATTGCCAGGTTCCATTTGGATAGTTTATCAATAACGTCAAGATACTTGACTGTACAAACTGAGTAGGATAAATTCTTGACAATCTCTTTGACCAAAAGGACCTTAGTGGAAGAGTAAAGATTTACTACAGTAAACCGCACAGGTTTTATAATCATTCATTACTGCATATCCTTCATTTTTTTATTGAAAGTTTTTGTAACAAATCAAGTCATAAGCGATAAGAACTGATTACAAGGCTGATAATAACTGCGGTACAAGCTGTCTATATTAAAGATACAAGGATGATTTACATTGGCTCTAGGTTGCACTATGAAAATACATCATAAGCAATGCCTCTTTTGGGGAGATATTTAAATTCATAGATATACTAATGTGTTAACGTCCTGGTTCCCTGATATGACCTTATAAAACATTACTTGGGAATGTTACCAGTATAGAAAAACATGAATACATTATTATTAAATAGGCTCCAGGTACACGCTGTTTTATTATATATAAAAAGAAGATGTGGTATGGTTGCCAACTCAAAAGGACAAAAGTGACACAGATATTAGCTACTATATGTCACCATTCGGCATTCAACAATGAGCTGTTTCGCTTCTTTCTGACATCTCATTATCAATTATCAAGTTAATAAGTTGTTGGCGTTACTTGTGTTTGAAATTAAATAAGATTTTAGAACATGTTTTCTGGTTTAAGTTTCAATATATATAATGGTGTATTTATCCCATTAATTTCTTAAAAAATGCATACATGTATATCATGTCAGGAATTAGGCATTTTCTCCCTTATGGAAGGAAACTGAAGCATACATTATAAATATAGTTTGAAATCAGAGATGCTAAATATATTAAAAAGTTGTTTTTATTTCCATTCAGGCTTACACATTTTGCATCGTTCTGTATTTTGAGATTTAATGAGAAGTTTTGGAAAATTGTTATTTCTAGTTATTCAATGCTGTAGGTTGTTGTAAACTATTATGTGTGTAGAGTTAAGAAACAAGTTACATTAAACAAATGTGCCAATTTCGTTGCTTTTTTTTTTAGATTATATGATAAACCGTTAAGTATTGTGTTATACTTTATTGTTTAAGGTTTGAATTCTGTATTTTCGGTCATACACATATGTCTTGTGTACCTGCAAAGCCGAGTTTATCTCCTTTTGCCATGGATAAAATGTCGTGTTAGTCCAAATAATCATGACGTCGTCACAGCAATTACTTGAAAAAGT
This sequence comes from Mytilus galloprovincialis, assembly GCA_037788925.1. Taxonomy (NCBI): domain Eukaryota; kingdom Metazoa; phylum Mollusca; class Bivalvia; order Mytilida; family Mytilidae; genus Mytilus; species Mytilus galloprovincialis. Next base: position 7,858,255 of record CM075340.1, on the reverse strand, counting down.
CTCTAAATACCATCATATTTATGATAATTGTTTGGACTAGTATTGTGAAAATAATTGTATGGATTTCAAGGTTATATATTTGTTTAAACAATACGTCACTGTATGTGGTTAATAAAAGATGTTCGTTGTTATTTTGCAAGTTTCTAATGGAACCTAATCTTATATTTCATTTCTGAGTGTGTCTGTTCTGAGTTTCAATGCGTTTGTTTTGGCTGTATTTATGTCATGTAGTGTTGTCATTTTAGTTATGTATTTAACATTGCCATATAATTTGGAGGTTTGGCTAGCCATTTTATCAGGTTCAACCTATAATTTTTTCTGTACCATAGAGGTAATTGACAGTTCGATTCTATGTATGTTGTTGGTTGTTTTGATGCGCTTCAGTGTTCTGTTTTCCTTTTATATTTGAAGTGTTTCCCTCGGTTTTAGTTTGTAACCCGGATTTGTTTTCTGTCAATCGATTATGACTATTCATGAGCCGCGATAAACCTTTTAAATTGAGAATAAAATGGGAAGTATGTCAAATAAAATAACAACCCGACTAAGGAGCAGACACAAGCCGAATCAAACGGTCTTCAACCCAGCGACAAAATTCCACAACTAGAAGTGGTCTTTAGCTGGCCTTTAGATAAATAAATTGTGTGTTAATTTAGTGAAATTGGACGGCAACTAAACTTGAAAACATATAAATGAACAAAATATATAACAAAAAAAGATAAGACTACCAACAACAAGAGGCTCCAGACTTGGGACAGGCGCAAAACTACGGCGGGGTCAAACATGTTGTGTGAGATCTCAACACATTCCTTATATTACTAGCCAAAACAGTATAAATAAACACATATATCAATAAGAAGTCCGATTCCGATGTCAGAATGGGTAACAAAAGAAAGTAAGTAAACTGACGATGATACAAAAATTAACAAATCCGATAAATAGTCTAGTTCGGTAGTTCATGAAAGGGAAAGGGATTGTAGTTACGACGTAAGGAACATATCCGATATCATTTGAGACACGGTTGTTCCATAACGGTCAACCAACTCGTGATGGCGTCCGTAAAATTCACGAAGGGATGATTTCAACTTCACCATTTGGAACTCTTGGTTTTATAGCTTCCTTGTGAGCAGCAACCCTCTATCAAGAAAATCATGATAGGAAATGCTAGTACAAGAATATCGTATTCAATGGGAGATGTAAAATGACCTATAAAAAACTTAAAAAATAATGTTTGAAAGTAAATAGACCAAAACGAAAGAAAACTCCAAAAATTGTATGTAGTGACGCATCCACTTACCTGTAAAGGCGAGAAAAACACGATTAATTCATGAAAATAAATACTGTAACCTTATGACGAAGATTACGCAACTGCATGTTCGATTTTCTGCAATTGACCAAATCTTTACATTCTGGTTTGGTTATACATTTCTTTTATGATCCAAATAATGTGTTGAAAGATTTTTCACGATCAACATTTGGTTAGAATAAACAAAATCTAACATTAAAAAAATAGTCTGTACAGTTTCAAGTATAATACATGTTCTGTGTTAGTGTATTTTCTGACACACGGACTATTTCTATTCATAGTTATCCTGATTTATTGAAATCAAGTCAGTGCTAATATTTCGAATCGGGTTATTGGATGCTTTTAATGTTTCTAAAAAGCACTGCATTTGTTCTTGGTCATATGACACCCATATGGCACAGCTTTTAATTATTTTTTCTCGATTGGAACATCGATAAACAGCTGTCACTATAATATACAAAAATCGTCAAAATATCGACAAAATCGAAAAGTTGCTCAACGCATTGTTTTCTTTTAAGTCATCTCTAAGTTAGGGATAGTGTAGATGGTTTTAACCTGCACTGTTGATTGATAACGTTTGATTTTTTTAGTTTTTGTTGACTCCTGATCACCCTCTTTGCATTTTCTTGTAATTTTTGTTTCACTGGACTGATTGGGAAATTTTAGAATTACTAATTAAGTGACATCATTTTTTCTGTTTTCATCTTAAAACATATAATAAAACCTATCTTCTCACAATTAATTTCAAAATTCTATCTCATAGATTTCTTTTTAAGCACAAACATGTGTTATAGTTACCAAACTGAACTGTTATTCGAAAGACCAAACATAGCTTGAAGTTAATTGATACAAAAAATCCTGTTGATAAGCACACCTTTATATTCATCATGTTCTAACTATCTATAAAGTTTATGAAATGTTGTTGTGTGGCTTCAAATGAGTTACGATGAAATAAAATTGAGAAAGGAAATGTGGAATGTGTCAAAGCGACATCAACCCGACGTTATATCAGACAACAGCCCAAAGCCACCATTAAAAATTGTTTGAGTACTAATTTTGGCCAAAAGCTTAAGTTCAAAGGGGTATTACTACTAAGGAAACAATTGAATCATAACTTTATATCATTATACACATCAACCTTGATACTGTCTACAAAGTTTTATGAAAATCCGTTGTATGGTTTGAATGGCGACGACACACTCTTACAGTAGTATATATCGCATTTAAAAATTATTTCTAGGTTGAAAGACGTGTAACTCTACGAATATTATTTTATTTTCTAATTATTTTTCTTATTTCGAGAGGCACGTCTTAATACTGTGTCCTTACAAAGTTTAAAGACATTTTGTTGTACGGTTTCTGAATTAATATATAGACGAACGTACGTACTGATGGATTGACAGATTTATAGGTGGACGGATGGACGAACTGACAGACAGACTGAATGACTGAAAGAAATGACAACATTCCCAGCGAGCAATGTGATAGGACTATGAATAAAATCATGGCTAGCAAATGTGTTTTGTACTGCTTATTTGGTCTTGACTGGTTCTGGTGGGTCCTTATTTTTATGCTGGTTGTTTTATTGACATTGTGTAGAAACGACACTAAAACACCCATTGTCTTGCTTACTTTTTCACCGATATTTCATACGTATAAGATATATAACTACGATTGTAACATTGCCAGAGTCTAATTTATCAAACGAAATCGTGCTGATAGATAACTTTTTAATTAAAATAAAGCTGTTTTTTATTTTTATTACTCAATTTTTTTAAGTAGAATTCTAACGTTTACAATGAATATCTTATCAAATAGAAAATTGTTAGTGGTTTAATAGTATCCGAGTAAGAACATAACTAAAAAAACGTTGTTTTGATTTTTTTTTTCATATCGTGTTATGTTTAAGTCAATTTCGATTTGATTATTCATCATGTAAAACGCTACTCACAAGTTCCAAATAAATGATGGAAGTCTGTGTATAGTTTTGTATTGGCATGGCACCAAATCTTGTTTTCGTCTTATTTCTTAAGAAATATGATGGGCATTATCATAATTTAAGACGGAATGATTTGCACAATACCAGCATACTTATTACTCACAATATTTCATATATGCTTTTATATAGTATTTTGTGGAATTTTGCAGACATTTCTTTCACAAAAATGAGAATTGAAATTGGGAAAGGATTAAAGGGACAACAAACCGACCAAAAAGCAAAATGTATATAATTTATAAATATAGATATTGTTATTTCACGATATCGAAAAATATGGTGAATGATGAGAACACTCTGAATCTTGTTACAAGTGAAGAAGAAGATATTAAAGAGGGAAAATAATGTGGAAAAAATACAGTCAATACATGGTCGAAAAAATGAACAGTCAATATCATGGCCAAAGAGAACAAAAGACTGAGAAGATAAACAGTCAATATCTTGACCGAAAAGGGAAAAAAACATTGAGAAAACAAACAGTCAATATCATGGCAAAAAAAAAAAAACCCGATTAGAAGACAAACAGTCAATATCATGACCGAAACGAAACAACGACCATAATACAAACAGTTAATACCATGGCCAACAAATACAAACATTGAGAAGATAAACAGACAATATCATGACCGAAAACAAAAAAGTACAATAAAATACTACTGAAATAAAGAATGATCAAAATTGACTCTTATCACCTAATCGCTTATTTAAGGGCATACGATACAGTTTTGATCCTGTATTTACAAGTTCATGAAAATTTGCGTATAGGCTATTTTTATACCTTTATGGTGTAACACCACTAATTCGGGCCCGGCCAGAAAGCACATACCAGAAAGTAGTACATATTTAACACAAAATAGTTCCTACGCATGGACACAACTTTCAAAATATTTAGAGTATTTTATTAATTTTGGTATCAAATGAAGGCTGCATGACTGGTGATCATTGTAGAACAATTTTTGACTGATAAATTTGAATAATAAAAAAATGGCATGAAATTTAAAAAGGAGGGTACATTTTGCCTTTTTGTCAGATCGGAAGTACCTGTTTTTGTACATCCGAAGTTCCGGGAACCAGTTCTTTCTTATATGCAATGTAAGGTATGTTGATTTTTTCAGTACAGGACACCAGAAGGTGTTGCTTTGACATGCAATGATTGTCACTTTATTTGAACTTAAGATAAAAGAGCTGTGACCACTCGAAATTGAGGAATTTAACATAGAAAGCAATGGGGCCATTAATTAGTGGTGTACTTCCTATTACAGAGAATCATTAGAAATCCAATTTTTAGAAGTTGTATCTATTCCAATGAAAATAAGTCAAATTTGATGCTAGTAATCATGTTTCATCATCTTTTTTTGGTGAACCATCCTGTTTATAGGAAATGTAAGCTCTGAAATTGGCATACTCAAGTATTTTAGCCTTTTATGGTCATACAACATGCATGCAGTTAAGACTTGACTCCAAGTTCTTATTTTTGCATTTTTTAAGGATTGAAATCAATAAAACATGTATTTTATGACTTGCATATGGTACAACATAGCTCTTAGTCAAAATAATCCTATGATTTTTCAAGTTTTATTGTGTTTCTTATGGTAGCCTTTTACAATCTAGGCAAATGGTATATACTCATATAAGAATTCCAAAATCTCACTGTACATGCAATTTTGAACCAGTTTAGCAAGTTATCTAGCTGAGGGATATATAAATTGCTCTAAATAATCTATATTTTACCACAGAAGTAAGGTTTATACAAAAAAAGGCCATTTTTTTTATTTGAAGAAAAAAGGGGGGGACACTTTTCTCAATTGTGTCTTAAGTTTGGACTAATAAATTTTTATTTAATGAAGAACCTCTGATAAAAATATGACTATTGGTTAGCACAGAGCTTTCATAATAGAAATTAATAAATAAAACAATAATATTGAGAATAAAAAAGGATTTTGGCCAATATACAATATCCATATGCAGTTTTCTTTGAATAACCCATATATTACTACCAGTCCAATTTGAGCTTAAAATTAGTAAAATAGTATTTGGACTAAAGCTTTATATGTTTTTATTGCTTGGAATAGATCATAGAATGAAATAAAGTAATGCTCAAGTCAATATAACAAGTTTGGTTCTGTTATAGGTAACACCACTAATTCGGGCCCGGCCAGAAAGCACATACCAGAAAGTAGTACATATTTAACACAAAATAGTTCCTACGCATGGACACAACTTTCAAAATATTTAGAATATTTTATTAATTTTGGTATCAAATGAAGGCTGCATGACTGGTGATCATTGTAGAACAATTTTTGACTGATAAATTTGAATAATAAAAAAATGGCATGAAATTTAAAAAGGAGGGTACATTTTGCCTTTTTGTCAGATCGGAAGTACCTGTTTTGGTACATCCGAAGTTCCGGGAACCAGTTCTTTCTTATATGCAATGTAAGGTATGTTGATTTTTTCAGTACAGGACACCAGAAGGTGTTGCTTTGACATGCAATGATTGTCACTTTATTTGAACTTAAGATAAAAGAGCTAAAATGAGGTCGGAATTTTTTATATTTGCTCAAAATTCAGATTTGTGGTCGTAATTTCTTTTTCGAAAGAAGACCTACCTTTTTTGTTATAATAGTTAAACACAAATTGTTTTTTGTTAAATAATCGGTAATTTCTTTATTTTATAAGTATTCCAAAAATTCGTTTTCAAATTAAATCAGTTTGATTGATAAAAATCAGTCGAAAAATGCATCTTTTCCCGATATGTCACAGTTTGAAGTCGCGAAAATAACATTTTACTTTAGTAACGTCATTACCTCTCCTGTTACTGTATCGTATGTCCTTAAAGAGAGCGATTGTGATCTGTACAATTTTTTTAATGTAGTTGAAGGTCGTATTTTAACCATAAGATGCTTTTAATATGTGTGTTTGCATCGAATCTATCAAATTTCTTGTTTTGGTTAAAAAGGATTTAACAGCCAGTTTTAACTTGATCAACACTATGTTTTTCATTACCTTCTGCGGTCGAACTAATTTGGTACAAACTACAGTATGTACATATATATTTTCCTACAATACAATGATAACACCTACATGAAACTAAGTCTTTGCACTATTTCCTTCAGAAAGGAAACAAAAAATGATTACTCAAAATATATTTAACATGCATTCTTTAATTGAACTTTCAACTGTTTCATTAATAAATTTATAATGTTGGGTTTAAAAGATTTTTCCATTAAAATTCGGCTGTTTTTTTATGCAGTTTTTTCTCTACATGTAGTAGTTCTTCTTGTAAATGTGAATAACAAAATACTATTCTCAATAAGCAATTTATTAACAGATTTCTCATATAATTTGTTTACTGTATTAATAACATTTCTTTTAGAGTGTGTTTCTGTTTTACATTATTACTCACAATGTACGATAGTTACTGTCACAGTAGAAAGCAAGAGCACGTAATCTTAACAAACAGATCATAACGCAGTCAGACAATCTACTGCAAGGTGAAATGCTTTCACATAATCGTTCTGTCTGATGATTATATGATTATTGCACATCATTCGAGACGAGAATGTACATATCTGTTAAATCACCGAAATAAAACAATGCTCAACACAATTCTTTCTGATTCTTAATATAAAGATCCTGTTCATAGGTAATCAAGAATATTACGTCTTAAAAGAATTGTTAGCATTCATCGCCAGTTTCATTTTAAAAGTTTGGAACACATCTTACTATGATCATAAGCTAAATGAGAACAAGTAGTAAACATTATTTACTTGTGTAATGTTGATATAATGCCTGTATGACATTTACATTTTTGTTACTTTATATTTGAAAAATTTGCCAGAGTAGGCAACTTTTAGTCTTAACTTTGAAAAAAAACATCTATCAACTTTCACATATTCAGTCCAAATAATACTTTCCTAAAAATCATGCATGTGCTCATGGTCTTAAATATTGTAACACAACGCCGATACCACTCCAAGTAAACTGCTGTTTACAAATGAATATAATAATATCAGCAGTCAATGATGCAATACTCATACGATTTCCGATCCACCTTTCTTCAGTAAACAGTCAGAAAATTGGAGAAATTATGATATACCGAAAAAACAAATTGTTGACATAGATAAAGTCATATCAAAATTATTATGACAGAAGAAGGATTATGAATTCGACCAGGTAAGTTTATTTAAAATCTCTTGTAAGAAATATAAAAGATATTTATAATACATTGTACCATGATGTTTTATCCAAATGGGTAGGCTCATAAGTGTTTGAAAAATTTAACATAAAAAATACAAAACGAAAAGGACAATTAAAAACGAAAAGTCCTTAACAATTGGCAAATATCATTAACTAAAGAAATTAAACTAATTTAATACCTGTCATATTCCTGACTTTATACAGGCATTTCTCTTTGTAAAACTAATCCTGGTTTTAAAGTAAGTTATTAAATCTATCACTTGTATGACAGTCACATATAATTCCATTAAATCGGCAACAATGTGTTATCAAAACAAACAAAACTAAGAGGTAAACAAGTGGAAAATAGGAGTACAGAAGTCGACATTGTGTTATAATCTCAATCACTATAAAAACAAACAAATTTGTTGAAAGAAAAACAAATGCATATAGACATAATTTAATTTTGGATGTAACACGTCTTCTGATTGGCTGACGTTATTTTGTTATCAGCACATAGACATAATTTAGTCATGTTAGCGTGACGTCATCAACGTTTTTTCATGGTTTTCTACGGTTTAAAATGGAATTAAAAATTAATTAATAAGAAATTACTGTAACATTTTTTCTGTCTATTCGACAGCTTCGCGCGTTATTCAGTGTGCACCATTTTTTTTTATGTTATTTAAGAATTGAATGCTGCTTTTTGTAAATTTATTGGGGTGTAAAAGCGTTGACCGAAGTACATTTTGTATGAAGCGCGGAAGCGCTTCATACTAAAAATGTGCGCCCGGTCAACGCTTTTACAACCCTATAAAGTTACAAAAAGAAGCATTCAATACTTATAATTACATTTTTTTAGCTAGAATCATGAAAACACGATTTTTATCAAGTTTTCATTTAATTTACCTGTGCACTTTATTGTGGGACCTCGTGTCATCATGAATGATAAATGTTATTGTCTAATACAATTGTTTCAGGAATAGGACGTGAGGCGCAGTTAGCCAATCAGAATAACGTATTATAATGAAACATACATCTAATGTAATTATTTCTTCATAGACAGAAAAAATATTACAGTCATTTCTTAAAAATCACATACACATCAACGATACATGTTAATATAAAAAATGATCACAGCATGAATCAAACAGTAAACGTTTATTTTTTACAAAACAAACGAAAGAACACTTTACCACGTAATTAGTATGATAAAAAAACACTGCATAATATGAAAACTATTGGCAAGATATTGAAGGTGTACTATTTATAGTTTCACTAATGATATACATGCTTACTTATATCAAGGAAACTGAAAAAGACGTAATACATAAACGATTGACTGATATAATCAGACTGTTACGTATTGGAGAATTATTCTCTAAAACATATCTGGATAAGACCTCAATAACATGAGGATGTGGTTGGTTATTTTCACTATTCTGTCAAATATCTGTTTCGGATTTATGTTAGATGTTACTACACAAAGTTTAGGGAAAAAGGAATTAAAGGATGCAGACCGCTTGATAAACATTCAATTAGAAGTAAACATATTGAAAAGAATTATCACAGACTACTATTCAGAGTTCAACGTGTTGAAAATGAATCGGATTTACTGAAAAAACAAAACCAAGATTTAAAACAAAAGCTTGATAACACTGTCAACAAAACTGACGCATTAATAAATAAAGATGAATCATTTGATAAAAGTAATGGAGTATTACAAGGTGTAACGTTACAACATCAAGGTGAATTATATGAAATTAGAAAATCGAGGATTTCTGTAAGTTCGTCAATGACTATACTTAATATTTCATTACAAGAACTAATGAAACACCATAGCAATGTTTCGAATGGACTAATTGCTAAAGAAGAAATGAAGATATTTGAGAAAAAGATAAAGGATGAGAATGATAAAGTCATTGGAAAAATAGGTAAGTACAATGTTTAATTATATGAATCTTTGTGTAGACGAAACGCGCGCCTAGCACAAATATGAAAATTCAATCCTGATACTTATGATAAGTTTTTATATATATTTATAATGTGATATCCCTTAATATTAAATTAGTACATCGGGTATCGTAACTAGAATATATGCAGAACATGAATTGTGTACAAACCATCATCTGCATCAATACACGAACATAGTTACCATATATATATTTATACTTCATAACTTTATTTGCGAAACAAACAAAAACCATAGCAAATATATTCGAATGTCACTGATGAGTCTCTAGTAGATGAAAAGCGCGTCTGGCGTAAATATAAAATGTTAATCCTGGTTTCTACATGTATGATGAGTTTATATACATAGACAAAAATAAAACACATACGAAAAAAACCGACAAAATACTATACATATTCAAAACAGTTATCAGTATCCTTTCATCAGTTCTAATGATTTTATAAATTATCGTGTCCATGAACCAATCTTAGCAAAATCTACTAACATTTTTGCCTTTAGCATTTTAGGATATATTATTTTTTGTCCGTATCGAGTTTATATTATTTATTTTCATTTTTGCTGTTGATACGTTATATGCAATTTTTATTTGCATTTAACTGTTTGTCTTCAATTACAGGTTTATTCTTTTATTCCTTTGTTAATGCATGATTCGGTGATACATATATATATATAGCATGTTTCTTTTATTTACATTTACCTTAAATTTTATATAGTATTTATAACTGTTTTATCCTGATTTGACCTTTTCTCGGTAGATTGTTTTGTGGTTAATTGTAAAATTTTACACATCTATTTATTTGAAAGGATTTACCCAACGGAAATGATCTGTAGTAAACAACTGATCGTCTAGGATTTCTTTAATTTGATTATATAACACCTGGTGTTTCGGATATCATTTAGGTCAAGTTCGACCAAAACCGTTCATCCTCGTCAGGTGCCCTAGCCCAATTAAGTCTTATTTACTATACTATTTGATTATAATTACTTTTTAATTGTTATCGATATGTTTATAAACGTATCCAATGCAGTTACATTTTGTGGTCATTACACCTGGTGAATCTGTAACACACTTATAGTTGTGGTCACTACACCTGGTGAATCTGTAACACACTTATAAATGAATGTCAATTCTTTATCTAAATACTTTATAATTTTGCCTAGGTCAAGTACTCCTTCACCTTCTTGTGTTAACGATAAGCAATTACAGGCGGTCTTGGAAATATATGTTTAGCGGTTGCGTCATCTTTAATCAAATGCCAGTGTTTTTTTATTCGTCTTCCCAATTGCTTAAATAAGGGATTAAATTTCGTTGCTATGACTAGTGGTGGACTTTTCTGTTTATTTTTTGTTTTTATAACATAATGTGTTTTGCCTACTTTTTCTAAGTGCTTTATTAACTAGTGGATTAATTTCATTTTCCTTGTGTCCCCTAAGTATAAGCTTGTGTTTAAATAGTTTGATATGTGTGTCTTCTTTGTTATTACACGATCGAATGAACCGTGTAACTTCGCCAATTATGAATCCCTTTAATACAGAGTCGGCATGAGCTGATGTTTTATCTAAATATTGGAAGTTATCCATTGATTTGCGATATAATTTGATATCTAATATTTGTGTCTTTTAAATCTATCTAATTTAAATAGTGTTATGTCCAAAAATTGTATTTGACTATTGGAAATTTCATATGTAAATTTTAACAGTGGATGAATACTATTTGCAATTGGGTAAAATTCAGTAAGCGCTTGTTCACTTCCTTTGAACAGTTAACACACGCCATCTCTGTAGACAGACAAAGAGAAACTTCAGACGATTGGGAAAAGCTTTTTTAAAATTTAAGAAATTCTTTCATATATTCTGATATTAGTTAAACTAGGAGACATTGGTGACCCCATCGGAACTCCAACTTTCTGTTTATATATCTGCCCGTTGCATTCAAATTTAATTTGATAAAATGTATTAGGTTGTTCTCTTTCTATTGTGAATGTGTCATTTTCATACTCTGATCGTTTTGTTATTGTAAACAAGAAATACTAGTAAATATGAAAAGATTTTTTTTGGGGTTCTCATTTTATGACAGCTTATGGTAACATTATGTTCTAATAATGAAAGAAAAATATCATACAATTTCTAGTATTTGTGAAACTTTGATTTTTTGGAAATATTTGACGATTCCTATGATTACATTTTTATTGGTCTATTAACTAAAACTTATTTTCAGAAAGAAAAATGCTCCACTCTAGAAGATTTGTGAATTAAGGTAGATTCGTGGTAAACCGCCATCTTGGATTGTACACTCGCAGTACAAAGTCGGTATAGTTATTTGTCCAAATCTGCAAATTTGGAAACATATTTGCAATTTAATGGTTATACTGTTTATTAATATAAAGAAAACTTGATTTATTGTTTAATTCAAAATATTTAAACAGATATCTTTTTTGTTTGATTTTAGAATCATTTTTCAAATGCGCCATTTAAGGAGAGATAACGCTCTAATTAAAAAAAAAATACTTGACTAATTGGATTTTATTGCATTTATTTAATAAAGCCTATCTTCTCACAATTTATTTCAAAATTGTATCTCATAGATCTTTTTTATGCACACACATATGTTTTTTTCATGAACAATCTAACCAAATTTATGCAATTTTCAACGACTCATAGCACGGTGACCCTCACTTTTTATCATTTTTTTGAAAAAAAGCATAGTGAAATCTTCATTTTGGCAAATTATAAGAATATTCTGTCTCAAACAGTCAATACTTATGATCTACCTTAAAACTCAAATATACCAGGATTATAATTAAGTAAGCCAGACGCTGATTTCGTCTAGTTTTTCGAAAAAATCATTTTTTTGGAAACAGGAAATTTATAAAAATGACTACATTATTAATATTCATGTCAACACCGAAGTGTTGACTACTGGGCTGGTGATACCCTCAGGGACGACACGTCCATTAGCAGTGGCATCGACCCAGTGGTGTAAATAAGGGTTTTAATTTAGTGCGCCAGACGCTCGTTTCGTCTACATAAGACTCATCTGTGACGCTCATATCAAAATATTTATAAAACCAAACAAGTACAAAGTTGAAGAGCATTGAGGATCCAAAATTCACAAAAGTTGTGCCAAATACGGCTAAGGTAATTTATGCCTAGGATAAAAAAAAAGGTTTTTCAAAAAATTCAAAGTTTTGTAAACAGTTAATTTATAAAAAAAAACTACATTAATGATATTCATGTCAACACCGAAGTGTTGACTACTGGTCTTGTGATACCCTTCGGGGACGAAACGTCCACCAGCAGTGACATTGACCCAGTGATGTGAATAGTTATCAAATGTACCATTATTATAATCTAGTACGCCAGACGCGCGTTTTGTCTACATAAGACTCATCAGTGACGCTCGTATCAAAATATTTATTAAGCCAAACAAGTACAAAGTTGAAGAGCATTGAAGATCCAAGATTAAAAAAAGTTGTGCCAAATACGGCTAAGATAATCTATGACTGGGATAAGAAAATCCCTAGTTTTTCGAAAAATTAAAAGTTTTGTAAACAGGAAATTTATAAAAATTACCAAATTATTGATATTCATGTCAACACCGAACTATTGACTACTTGGCTTGTGATACCCTCGGGGACGAATCGTCCACCAGCAGTGACATTGACCCAGTGATGTGAATAGTTATCAAATGTACCATTATTATAATCTAGTACGCCAGACGCGCGTTTTGTCTACATAAGACTCATCAGTGACGCTCATATCAAAATATTTATAAAGCCAAACAAATACAAAGTTGAAGAGCATTGAGGATTCAAAATTCCCAAAAGTTGTGCCAAATATGGCTAAGGTAATATATGCCTGAGATAAGAAAATCCTTAGTTTAAAAAAAATCAAAGTTTTGTCAACACGAAACTTCCACCAGTAGTGGCATCGACCCAATGGTGTAAATAGTTATCAAAGGTAACATACTTTTTGTCTATGGAGAATATTTTTAGCAGCTCTTAGTTTGAACAGCCAGTCAACATGATCAAAAGGTTAAAAATCAGAAATACGCATTCAACAGTTAAGTGACTGAGGGTATCATCAGCTCAGTAGTTGTTATCATTTTTTTCACATCACCTCTGCTGGTTGACTATCAGTCCCCGAGGGTATTATCGGCTCAGTTGTCAGTACTTCGGTACTGACACAATTTAACAATATTTACTAAAATTGTCCGTTTTTTAAATTTTAAATTATTAAAAAACTAAGGTTTCAACTCCGCCGCAAAGTTGGCTTTAGATGAATTTGCTATTTATTTTTTGACATATAGCTCTTCAACGGTTTTGGTACTTATACATCTTCGGATTTCCGATGTTTGGCTTTGAGCGTTCCTGCTAAAGGTAAATCCATCAAAGCGATTCGGACGCAAGAAATCATTAAACGTGTTGTTTTCATGGCATAATGCAAATGAGGCCGTTGCTGATATACAAAGTCTCAGTTGTATTTTTGTTGTTTTCACTTATACCTGTACGATATAGATAATTCAACGAGACTGACCTGCCATATGCACATTTTGTTTTTATTTTGAATGTTTTAATGGCAGACTGGCTCTGGAAGTGGCACTTGCTACGAGAAACATAAAAAAAATATAACAAATGATTTTTTTGTTGAATCATTAATGAAATTGCAAAAGTGAAATACTTATTTGTTTTAAGCAGACAATGTGATTCAATTTTGCCAAAATAAGTTAAGAAACATTGATGATGAATTATTTACTTGCAAGTGAATGATTCGACATTATTGAATCCGTATTCATGTGAACTTCAGTTTAACCTCTACATATCTATAGGGATGGTTAACACGTGATTTTATATGTTAAGTCATTTAAAGAAAAAGAATTTCAACATTGAAAGTGAAACAAAGGTAAATCATTTGATTGGCAGATTCGATGCACAAAATATCATTCTTATACAGGTAAAAACAAAATGATAATCATATATATCTATAATATGAAATTAAACAGACCTACACTAAACAAATTGCACGAGTTTGCTTAATCTATTGATATATATATTTATGTTTACATCGCGTATATGATCATCGGATGACTTTGGAGGTCAACTCGATAGTTAATAAGCGGGTGACGCCTAGACTAAAATACACATGAAGTTAAGAAATATCATGCCTTCACACTGTTTATTGTTTATTTTAGACTTTTAATGGAAAAATGTTTTACATTGTTATAAATCAAATATGAGAATTTGAGTCAAATCGGTGAACATGCATTTGACAGGCAGTGCCCCTTTAAGGGTCCATAGTGTATTACCTGGTTATTTATCAATAAAAGTACATAATTTAAAAAAATGATAAGTTTACTTTTTTGGCAAGTTAATGGATCAAATAGTGACTCTCATTATACCTCTTTCTTTAAGAGAATGTACAATTGTACAGAAAAGGTATCTATTTACAAGTGTATATGTTAAGTTTTTGTTCTATTATTGATATTACTTTTACTGTTTGTTCTGTTTTCGGTGATATCCATTTGACGTGGCTCTGTACTTATACATTTCGTCAATGAGTTGTCTGTTTTATCTTTCATTTTTGCTGGTGTGTTTTGAACGTGTGACTGTTTGTGTTTCTTTGGTACAAATGACGTCGCTCTGTACTTTTAAACATCCCACAATGATGTTTTTGTTCTATTATAATGCCATTATGTTATTGTTTTATTATAATTCTGAAAATACTTTGAACGACAAAATTATTTTATATCTCTTTGATTGTGACGTTTACATTCTGACCTCAAACACGCGACTCTACACTAGGGTTAATGTGAACCCTGCCATTCAGTCACAAGACTTCAAATATTTCATTCCTTTATGGGTTGAGTTTAAATACATATATAAGTAAACAATGAATGTGGTTGTTTAATTTTATAGATGCTTTTTTGTGCTTTTTGTCAAATATTTTTTTGTTTTTTTTTAAATTGAGATTGAAAATTATGTCTGTTTTGTGTTTTGTTGACGCTTCGTTGTCAATATGATGGAATTTGATGTGACTGTCATTCAAGTCAGATGTTAAGGAAGTACACCACTAATACATGGCTTCATTGCTTTCTATGTTAATTTCCCCAATTTCAAGCAGACACAGCTCTTTAATCTTATGTTCAAATAAAGTGTCTTTCATTGCATGTCAAAGCTACACTATATGGTGTCTTGTACTGACAAAATCAACATAACTTTAATGGCATATTACATGTATAAGAAGGAACTGGTTCCCGGAACTTCGGAGAATCAATACAGTTACTTCATACATGTATCTGACAAACATGCTAAATGTACCATCTTTTTATAATTTGGTGCGGTTTTTTTAAATATCCAAAATTATAAGTCAGAATTTTTATAGGAGTATATACCAATCGCATATATTATAAAAGATTATGTGCTTTCTGGCCGGCTCTGAATTAGTGGTGTTACACCTTAAGAGCTATTAAACCAGGTTCAATCCACCATTTTCTACATTTGAAAATGCCTGTACTAACTCAGAAATATTACAGTTGTTGTCCTTTCTATTGATGTGTTTTATCATTTAATTTTGCCATTTGATTAAGGACTTTCCGTTTTGAAATTTCCTCGGAGTTCAGTATTTTTGTCATTTTCCTTTAGCTTTTGAATATATTGTCAATATACGATGCCTTTGTGCAGTTTTCGATACTTAAAGCTTGAGGAAATCCTTGGCCACATCTAGGATCTAAATTGTTCTGTAACCAAGAATTGCCAATGATTATATTTAATCTCTAAACAAAAAACTTCACTACACTAAATAATGCGAAAAACTGTTCAGAAGTATTAACAAATTTTACCAAAACTGATGATACCCTTAGGTTGATTTCAGATATTTGATGCGGACGGTTATTGTCATTAATTAATTCGTATTTAGTGTTTCAATCAAATGTTCACCTGATGAGATCACTATTTTTAATAATAATGTAATGTTTACTTAACTGTATTTACCAAAGATGGATTATAAGTTTGTACACTACTTGTTCAAAAATTGTAAATCAACCAAGAGGACAAATAAAGTCAACAAACACACACATAGGGAATCGCATGATCTCCAAAAGAATCGAGAGGGACTGCGTCGAAAGAGTGAGATTCCACCTTCTCTGCAACATTTGGGAACATAATCTCAATTACTGTGGTTTCATTAATATTCTTTGGGTACCAATTTTCGTGGATTTCATAGGGATTAAAAGAACCAAGTATAAAAATGTTAAACGAATCTTCAATGTTAAAGGGAATGTATGCAGACTTTGCCAAAACAACAAAATTAAATATCCACGAATATACAATTATACCTCAATCCACGAAAATAAGGTCTGTCTCATATCTTGACTTACAAATAGATATTGACAATGAATGTCGGTTGAAAACATAGCTTTATGAGAAAAGACATGCTTTCAGCTTCCTAATTGTGACTTTCCATTTTGAGGTACCATCATTCAAGCAGCGCCTGCATACAAAGTATGTACCTTCTAGTTGATACCATTCTCAAGGGCATGTATTTCTTATCATGATTTCCATCGTAGAGGGTTGCTACTCACAAGGACGCTATTACGTCAAGAGTTCAAAGTGCCGAATTGGAAATCATACTTCCGTAAAGGACATGGTACGATTAGGGTCGTTTTTGGTCCCCTCTCCACATAAGTTTATATTGATATCATTGATGGTCTTAGTGTAGACACTTGAACACATATTGATTTTATTGTGTTCCGGTGAAAAAAAGGTTGCCTAGCAACGGTTTAAAAATAGGTGCTTGTCCCTCTGAAGTTTGAATTAAGCATACTTCCGTAAAGGACATGGTACGATTAGGGTCGTTTTTGGTCCCCTCTCCACATAAGTTTATATTGATATCATTGATGGTCTTAGTGTAGACACTTGAACACATATTGATTTTATTGTGTTCCGGTGAAAGAAAGGTTGCCTAGCAACGGTTAAAAAATGGGTGCTTGCCCCTCTGAAGTTTGAATTAAGCATACTTCCGTAAAGGACATGGTACGATTAGGGTCGTTTTTGGTCCCCTCTCCACATAAGTTTATATTGATATCATTGATGGTCTTTGTGTAGACACTTGAACACATATTGATTTTATTGTGTTCCGGTGAAAAAAAGGTTGCCTAGCAACGGTTAAAAAATGGGTGCTTGCCCCTCTGAAGTTTGAATTAAGCAGTTGTTTGAAGTTTTTCTTTCCATATGGTGTTTTATTCCAATATTCTTTCATATACATCTTTTTTTATTCTAAACAAATTCCGTATTGAGCATAGCAACAACATAAGTGTTGCTTAGCAACAGCAACACATGTTTGAATTAAAGCCAACTACAAATCAATTCGTCATTTTATTAAACCAATTAAATTGATTGCAATGCAGCTTGTCTGTTTATCAACAATCTTTAGTTAGAAATGAAAAGTCAGTTCAGTCGTAGTTCACTTAACGCTTATCATCAACTTAGATACATAACAGGTGCATAGCAACCGTGCAATAATTTGTTCTTTGTGTTTTTTGAAGTATGAACTTCCTTATACCATGAATACGGTGTTGCACTATAATAGAAACATCTAAATTATCATTTTTTTTGGACAAATTCTATATCGCGCATAGAAACCCACATTTTTCTTAGGAACAGCAAACATTTTTTTTTAATTGAAGACAACTACAAAACCTTTGTTTCAATGTGAATGTCTATTCATGAAAAAAAAAATATAAAGGATTTACAAATTTTTTTTTAAAGATATTTAACAGTTAATGGAATGAAAGAGACGTGACTTCTACCACAAACAGACATCGTGTGGAAAAAAATGTCTAATCCAGGCAATTACGAATTAATATGATGTAGTGGTGGGGGAAGTGAGTGTGTTCTCTGCATGGGTACAAAACCTATGGTGAATTAGAAACGACTTATCAAAGCAAAGGATTGGGTTATAAACCATTTTGAAGATATTTAACGATGCATTATATAATGGGGATTTGACCTAAGGAATTATTCCTATTGTGCAGTAAAAAGAATTTGACATAGCCTGTAAGAATATATATGGTTTTAGGGTTGGACAATCATTTAACCATGAAAGTTAAAGGTCAAGAACAAAACATCAATCATTTTGACCTAGAGATCAACGGTAAATGTCATAATGATATTAAACTGTTATGATATCTGAGTCATGACTATACACCGTATGCCAAATATCATAAGCCAATGTCTAAAACTAAATAAGTGTTTGTCTGGACAAGTGTGTATGAGAATAAAATCCCCCAAAAAGGAGAAGAAGAATACTTATGTTATTATGAAACATAATGTATCCCTTCATTTCATCTTGGAAGCCAGGAAAACATTACAAAGACAAGTAAGAACTGAGTACAGAATAAATTATGATGTGGAGACTGGCAATGATGTAAAATGGTTTCTTTTTCTTATCGTTGTCAAATGATTAGTGAAATATCATGTAAAATTCGTGTGTGTGCTTATTTTGCATTTTGTTTTATTTTTCGTTTTGTTTTTGTGTTTTTATAATTTGTTTTATCAAAATGAACAGTTGTAATTGGACATGCAAGTTTCTAATAAGAGTATATTAGTTCGGGTTAGGATAAAGGTTGTCGCTTTTAAAACGTTTAAACATGCTGCATTTGTTAGCAACTAGTCAGGAACCTGTTGTTCAGTGGTTGTCATGGTTCATACGTGTTACTCGTTTCTATCTTTTTATATAGATTAGACCGTTGGTTTTCCTGTTTAAATTGCTACATTAGTTATTTTTGAGTCCTTGATACATGCAGCTTACTGTTCGGTGTAAGACAAAGCTCTGTGTTAAAGGCCGCAATTTGACC
Source organism: Mytilus galloprovincialis (assembly GCA_037788925.1). Classification (NCBI taxonomy): domain Eukaryota; kingdom Metazoa; phylum Mollusca; class Bivalvia; order Mytilida; family Mytilidae; genus Mytilus; species Mytilus galloprovincialis. Next base: position 7,838,952 of record CM075340.1, on the reverse strand, counting down.
TATAAGTGTTTACTTTTTACACGTTGTGGCCTGGTTGGAGAGTAGTATCATTGGCACTCATACCACATTATTTCTATATGTGATGCAGAAGTTACTTCTTTTGGGTAGATTTGTATGTTTAAGCACGGATTCATATAAGATGAATTCTTACAATATGCAACCTTCAACTAATTCATTGTTAAATTATATAAATTTATTAACCAACTAAGTACATTATTGCCAAAAATGACTGGTTATTAAAAATAAAATATTTTCTGTAATGGCCCTGGTTTTCTGTAATGGCCCTGTTTTTTTTCTGTAATGACCCTGTTTTTCTGTAATGGCCCTGTATTAATGCCTAGCTTGTCTGTATTAAGCCCAGTTAGGGTTTTTAATAAAGTTAATAAAATTAAGTTGTAAAGAGTATAATACCTTTTTGTATTTTATTTTATTTAGTAACCAGCAACAAACATTAAAGAACCATATAAAGGGATCACTGTTCATCCTGTTTTTCAACACATAACTTCTTTCAACTTAATATCTTGGATATTTGGTATATTTAAAAGCTTGATCATGATGAAGTACAAATTATTTTTTTTGAAACTAAACTGTCATTAAAAGAGTAAATTGGCAGCAATACATACACTTTTTTCAGTTGGTTAATAAATGTATTAAGAAATGGGTGTTTTTATAATGGCCCTGTTATATGTCCTTGGTCAGTAATAATGGCCTCGGATGTCTGTAATGGCCCTCGTCGTTGCCTCGTGCCATTACAGACTTCCTCGACCATTATTACAGACCTTGGACATATAACAGGGCCATTATAAAAATGCCCATTCATTAATACTATAATAATAAATGAATTAAAATACCTGATATCGTAGGTTCTGACATCGGCCTGGTCAAACCTAAGACCTTAAAATTTGTATTTGCTAATGTTCCATTAATCAATTGGCATTAAGGGGTAGGAGCAAAGACTAGTTGGATCAGAGTCGGAATATATAGTGTCTATTTAGGGTAATTAAGTCATCCTTCGGACTGTAATCTTTTAGCAGGCAAAAACAACCCATACAGCAACACGATGTCCAAAAGTGAGCACTTTGTGTAAACATGAATTATCATTGAAATTGTCATTTTATTAATTAATTGTTAACAAAACTTTTAATTGTTTGAAAAACTGAGGATAATGTATTCAGGAATAGATGACCTGAGCTGTATTTGGCAAATATTTTCGGAACTTTGATTATTTTATGTTCTTTTGACATTTTATATTCGACCGTCACTGATAAGTCTTTTGTACACGAAAACACGTCTAGTGTACACAATTACATGCAAGATATCTTTGACTGTGATTGGTTGTTTTTCCCTTTGATATTCAAAACTTGTTTTTTTCTATGACGTGTGAATATTTGATTAAAAAATTTACGAATCTTTTATTCATTTGAATATGTTATAATTAATTTAATTCATTATAGTACTGTTATTTTAAAGGAGATATAATTGATTGAATGTTCTTTTCTGACCGTCCAGTGGCAAATACTTTATGCATGCATATTTATAACGGAAAGTTATGTAGAGAATACTTTGCAAACAAGAAATACGAAGTAGCACGTGTTGTCGTTGAAAAACAGCAATATGAAGGCGGGGGACAATTACAAATCATTACAAAGTCCTATAAATAAATTCAACACCATGACCAAAAAATTACTCAAGATACATAATTAAGATAAAAGTGTAGAATAGTTTTGTTTGATCTTTATCATTTTTTTGTTACACTTACACTATTAAAAAAATAAAAATGTCACATGGTGTCTTCTTATGTCATATGAATTACTATGTATGTTATTATTCACAATTTATTTTCGCCATCTGTATTTATATTAAATGATTGCCTAAAATGTTAACTTGGCATGCCATACTTGATAGAAATGCGGACGTGAAAGAAAGCACTATTCACAAAAGAGTCATTAGAGGTTAATTTATTCCACGGCAACGATTTCGTCAATTATAAAACAAATTCGTATAGGCAATGCTGTCAAATTGAGTATGAACATGTTATTATCAATTTGGTTTCATTTACAATTACGTTCCCAAAACTTCTCTGAAGTTTGTCACAGTTCTCCATGATTTTGAGTCAAAATTCTGTCTGTTAAAATGTCATTTTGAATTCAAGAATAATAAATTATACAGGAATATCCTGTTTTCCTGTCTCAAATGTGTTTAATGTTCGTCCTAAAGAAATTAGCCATTATTGGGCGTAGCATGGATATAAGTCTGTCGTCGGATCCAGTGAATACCGGAAATCATCTCCGGTCCGCAGTTCGTTTAAATTTTTCGATGTTTCCATGAAAACTACGACGATTTTTGTCACTTTTTTTTTTTTTTTACTATGATCGTACCTACGGCTCACTAAAATATTTGAACTGCATCATCATTTATGTTCAAGGAATGTCTGCTATAAATATGATCGTGGGCCGTAGGTACGCTCATAGTTTAAAATGCAGAAAAAGGTTTGGAACCAGTGTTCTGCCCTTTGCGGCGAATCTAGAGGTGTTAACAGCAACAGAGCATGACTTATATCCGCTGAAGTTGGAAAATCTATTGATGATTACAAAAATATAGGTTTAAACTTAAAAAATATAGTATTATAATTAATTGCAAATCACTTTTAATTTGAACGAAATTAGGTGGCCGTTCTGTGATGCTTATCGTACCTTGTCCTTTTACTGACGCCCCTTCGAGTTGGTAGACTGATATTTTATATCCGTTTCAAATATGATGCCTGATATGTATCAATGTCGTAATCCCATCCCTTTTTCCCGGAATGTGACCTTATGAAACAGACTTATTACCCGGTTTGTAGTAAGATCAGCTACACGACGGTTGTCACATGTGGAGCAAGAACTGCTTATCCTTTCGGAGCTACTGATGTCATCCTCAATTTTTGATGGAGTTTGTGTTGCTCAGTCTTTAGTTCTTTATGTTGTGTCTTGTGTACTATTGTTTGTCTGTTTGTCTTTGTCTTTTTAGCCATAGCATTGTAGGTTTATTTTCGATCTATGTGTTGGAATGTCACTCTTGTATCTTACGGCCCTTTTTTTGTGTTGTCAGTTTATTTTATACTTATGAGTTTGAATCTCCTTTCAATATCTTTCGCTTCTCTTTTACGAGGTTCCATTAAAGTCGTTCTCTTTCATACCCCTGTTCTACTTTACTTTAAGGGGCTCACATCTATTTATAAAGTCCATATAGTTTGAACACGAATTTAAACATGTAAAAAAGAAAAACAACCACTCAAATATATTAATAATATTTTCGTTCTATTTACAGAATCTGCAATGGATTCATTTATGAAAAATGTGTCGTTCAACAATAAATTGGTTACAGATAGATTACAGAAGATGACAGAGGATGCAGTGAAATTAACAACCAGAGGTATGCACTGTGGTTACTTTGCGGGTTTGTGTGGAGAGGAATAACATTTTATAACACTTTAGGACAATGCACATAAGATACCGATATAGTGTCCACTCTCTGTGTGGTGTTAGGGTCAGTTAGAGGATGCGACAGAAACAAAAACAAGAGAGTATGCAATGTGTAAGGGTTTCCATCTAATGGTTATACAAAAATGTAGTTGATCCTAATTATTCAGTCTTAAAAAATGTTCACAACAGGCATTACGAGGTCCAATATGAATTTTAGTATTTGTAAATCATTTGGAAAAGTTAGAAATAACACTTCTTTTAATAAGGTCAATTGATAATCAATGCATCAGTAAAATCAAATTCAATAAGGCAGCAAAGAATTATGCTGGACACGTGATCCAGACGATACTATGGTAAAGTTAAAAACGACAACAGACCTGAAAAACAATAGCAAATCATTATATGGAAACAGAGGACCGAGAATCTCGATACCCCCTATAACTACAAGGTCACAATTAAACTTGATAATAACTGGTGGAAAAAGGGACGCAATGAAAAACAATTTTCAAAATTGATAAAGAATAGGACATTCATGATAAACATTGTTTGATGGTTCCTCTGGTAAACTTGCTTTTATCTTTTAACAGTTACCAATCACGAATCATCGACAGATAAGATAGAAAAGACTGTTTCGGATGTAGAAGAACTGAAAGCAAATGGTAAGTTTTTCAAAATGTAAGACACGAGTGCGGAAAATTTGTTTATTTCGAATTATTAAAGGATAAATAAATGCAAACCTTTTTTAAATGACCACGAAGACATGCATGTATTGATGAAAAAGACAAGTTGATCAATTGTCCTGCAAATGGTGTATTTTACAAGATCAACTCCATTTGTAAGTTTAGATTTTAGTTTTAGTATTCTCATTGATTTGTTAAATCCACTTGTTTAAAACTTTAATCTAGATTAACAGTCTATTTAATCTTATAGACATATACTTCAAAACACAGTTTGTTCACATAAACATCAGATGAAGGCAAAATACTTAAAACGTATTAAATGTGAAACAAACGATTTATTTTTCTATTGACAGACATCGCATTGGAAACGTTTATGAAGCACGTGTCATTTAATATTACTTTGTTAACATCAAAATGCAAACAAATGACAGAGGATGCAACGATAACAAAAACAAAAGGTATATGTAGTTTATATGATTTTTCATCTAATTATTATACAAAAATGAAGTAGATCACGATTGTTTAGTCTGAAACCATGTTCACAAGCGGACTTTTAACGGTCCCATACGGATATCAATAGTTCTTTATCATATAGAAAAGTTAGAAATAGCAATCACTCATTTAGGTCAATTGATATTCAACATTTATGTTATTGCATATGACGTGAATTTTGCAAAAATTCATATGGAAACAGAAGACCGTGAAAGTCGAGACCCACAAAAGGCTACAAGGTCACTATCTAATTTTATATTAAAAGGTAAAAAACAGAACGCAATAAAAAAAAAAACAGTTTACTAAATTGTTGAAAAATAGGGCGTCCGTTTTAAGCATTGTTTGAATCGTTAATGAAGCAAGTGTCGTCAAATATTACTTTGATGAAATCTAAATTAAAACAGATTGCAGAGGATAAGAAGGAAACAAAATCAAGAGGTATAGGTCAATTGAAAGGATTGTAATCTAATGATTATACAAAAATGTACAAGATCATTATTTTCTAGTCCTAAACAATGTTAACATAAGACTTTAATCGGTCCCAATATCAATTATAGTTCCCTATTATCTGGAAAAGTAAAAATATCTCTTCATTCAATTAGGTCAATTGATATTAAAAATTTATTTTATCGCATATTGCGTGAATTTCGCACACTATTTATCCATGCAACTACAAAATTAAAGATCATAAGATTACAATTTAATTTGATCTCAGATATACTAGTAACAGAAGGAACGCAACGATAAAAAACCATATCAAAATCTTAGGTCATTTGTCAAATTGTTTGTATCGGATATGTGAGAGGCTTGTTTTATTTAATCACAGTTAATAAACTAGAATCATCGACGGATACGTTGCTGTCTAACCTTACTGTAATGTCTTCACAGATAGAAATGACTTTTAAAGATATCGAAGAACTTAACTTACATAGTAAGTGAACTTTCTTGTACGCATACAGTAATTTATATCTACTCCTCCCCATATAGTCGGCGACTAATTGTTGCCATGATTAAATTTATGAATTTATTCACTACATATAATTTTGAAAACAAGATGAAGCATATCATGAATTGGTCAAAACTGATTCTAAAAAAAACCTCATACATTAGGACATATTGTAGAAGTCAGACTGTTCAAAAGGATTTAAATACATAGTAATCGAAGTACATATTTTCTGTACATGTAGATGAAGCACTACGTTTAATTGTTTTTCCGCATATTTTCTATCTAACATGATTAACTATTTCAGACTCTAAACAAAGGTATTCTTATTGAATTATTTGGTTATGTTTTCAGTCTTCCCTGTACTGAATATTGATTAATTACTTTTGGGTTCGGAAAACGATTCATTAGTTTTTTTTTTTTTATTATAGTAAATGACTTCAAACGAAACTCTTTTTTGTATAATAAATGCAACTGATAAAATGTCGTCAATGAAGTCTATTTTCCATTGAAACTAAGATTGCTTTCATCAATGTTAAATCCGAGAGAATTTAATCGCATAAAGCATCACTAAAACACATTAAACAGCCAAACGTGCGTTATGAGTATTGATTACTGCTTTTATAATGGATAGTTTCAAAAGGTTGTTCAACATTGTTGTTATTGAGCCTGTCAATATATAACTACACAGATTTTAATATGCAGATTCATATGCAATAGTCGGATTAGAATTGCGTTGATGACTACGCCATTCAGTACCAACACGATTATTTATGTCAATGTATGAAGTAATGAAAGTCTTCAAGTTTTCTCTTTCGTGTAAATAAGTTTTCATAATACACGCAGCTACAACAATTGAGCACATATATATTCATTTATCATATGTTTAGTAGTAAATACAGTAGTTTTGCATATGTGATAAATAGACTGCTGTTTAATCCATATCGCGCAACTTTGATGCGCACCCTTTATCGCATACCCTTTATCACACCCCTATTTTTTTTATTTATTTTTTTTTTTTACATAAAGTCAGTTTTGGTTTTTTTTTTGCTTAAAATTTTTTTTCCTCAAAATAGGTAAATTTTTTGAATGACGTCATTGTTTGGTATGTGACGTCACGAACGTCGAGTTTTCATATTGTATGTGACGTCAGGAACGTCAAGTTTTCATATTTTTTGGCACACTAAATGCAACTATGAAAAATACAAAACACACAAATTAATACAATAATAAACAAAATATTTTTAAAACAACAGCACGCAAATTGTAAGGTAACCCAGGTGCTTCGGATAAGTAATTGAGCAGTTTAAGGCCTTTGAAACAAGACAAAAGTAGAACTGAAGGTAACCCAGTGCTATGGATCAGAAAACAGTTCATATAATATAATACTCTTCTGTTGAAATATATGATAAAGTGTATAATACATGGCAAAATCCGTATCACATGCCGTATCACCCTCGACCAATATCATCCCTCGGGCCTAAAGGCCCTTGGGCTGATATTGATGTCTCGGGATGATACGACATATGATACGGATTTTGCCATGTATTATTCTCTATATATACTATTTTTTTAACAAAGCGCACTGAAACATGAAGAAGCATAACATGGAATATACAGGAGAGGTTCAATTATTGAAATACAAATTAGGTTAAATTTGGGTTTTGCATAAAACATATATGTTTTATACAGAGATTATTATACAATTATTTTTTTTATAGCAGAGTTATCTTGCAGGCCAGAAAGATTTACTTGTACCAAACAATTCCAGTGTATACCTGCTACAAGTAGATGTAACGTTGTCGTTGACTGTCATGATAAAAGCGATGAAGAAGGATGTGGTAAGTTTGCATTGGTTGGTGTGTCGGGATATAGTGTACCCTGTATGTAACCGTCCAACCGTTGGAAAAGACCGTGGTAAGACAGTTCTTTACCGAAGCAGGTATATTTTGTAACAAATTTACTTACAATGTAATGTCTTCTGATGTCCTTTTCTGAACTGTGCTTACTATTTGTATTGTTACATATTTGAAAAGACTAATTGGAAGTTAAAACAGAGAAGACAAATATTTAACCTGAGATAGTTTGTAAATATCTTGATATAACCGATGAACTATTTCCGACAATAAATTCAACAAGATACGCTTTACAAACGGTACACGTTTTGATATCGGGCAACAGGAAGGTTTAAAATGAGGTCAAGATCTCAAAATTCAAATTTAATATACCACTGTCCCAGGTTAGGGGGAGGGTTGGGATCCCGCTAACATGTTTAAACCCGCAACATTATTTATGTATGTGGCTGTCCCAAGTCAGGAGCCTGTAATTCAGTGGTTGTCGTTTGTTTATGTGTTACATATTTGTTTTTCGTTCATTTTGTTACATAAATAAGGCCGTTAGTTTTTTCGTTTTAATTGTTTTACATTGTCTTATCGGGGCCTATTATAGCTGATTATGCGCTATGGGATTTGCTCATTGTTGAAGGCCGTACGGTGACCTATAGTTGTTAATGTCTGTGTCATTTTTCGTCTTTTATGGATAGTTGTCTCATTGGCAATCATACCACATCTTCTTTTTTATATTAATTTACACCAGACTGCAACCTTGTCAGTTCGTGTCAAATCATAAAGTTTGTCTTATTTGTCTTATTTGAAAGATACCCTGTCCCTAGGTAAAATGCATGCAAAATTAAAAGGAAAATATAAAAATGAACAAAATATAAAAAAAAAAAACATAATTCCTGAACATCAATTAGTCTTTTTATAAATTAAGAAATGTTTAAAAGTTGCATTTTTAAAATGATGCAGCGGATATTTGCACTCATTTATATTTATTTCAATATGCTCATGCATATGCAATAGTCGGATTGGAATTGCCCATTAACAAAAAAATCCAAACGATTAACTGATTCTGTTTCAGATAACAACGCTTGTGTTATAAATGTATAATAATACACTGCTATCTCGCAAACGACACGTAAGAAAATTTCAAATTTCTGACTTGCTGAACAAAAGCAATTTCCAAGAACACTTTTGACAAACGAAAGATTTTGAAAATGTTTTTATTATTCACACTTATACATGTTATAAATAATTAATATATCTGCTAATAAACAAGGCACAAATGATAGGGATATGGTGTTCCCTGTATATAACCGTCTAACTGTTGCACAAGCCAGTGGTAAAGCAGATCCTTATCGAAGCAGTTATATATTATAACAAAATTAACTACAATAAAATGTTTTTAAAAGTCAATATAATGAATTATGAAATCCCTTTCTGAACTGTGCTTTATAGTTTATTCTTATGTTATACTCTTACACCACTGTCCCAGCTTGAGCTTTTGATTTTGCCATTTTATTAGGGGATTTCCGATTTGAATTTTCATCGGAGATCAGTATTTTGGGGATTTTACTTTGTTTTAAAGAATGATAAACAGATGATCTCATTTCTTCTGTTTAATAAACCATGTTATGTGTAAGAATGGTTTTTATCGATAGTTACTTAAGGTAAGATTTTGCAGTCATTCATCTTTGTAGAATGAAATTCAAAACAGTGTGGCTGTGGCCATTGATTGACACATTAAATTCATCCATTGACTGTGACAATTTAGGTGAACGTTTGTATGTAACGACCACTGCTCACTATGTACTTTTAAAGACACTTAAACTATGGGGTCACCAAAGGTTCTCAACACCTTAATAAAGTAATTTGAAAAATATTCAGAAATAACACGATGTTTTGATTTATATCAATTATATAAATCAACACATGAAGGTTATTCCTGATGAATTTGTCGAATTATTTTATAATTAAAGGCGTTAAGAAACCTTTGGTGACCCCACAGTTTAAATGTCTATCGTAGATACGTCGTAAACAGTGGTCGTTACAGACAAACGTTCACGTAAATTGTCCCAGTCAATGGATGAATTTAATGTGACAATCAATGGCCACAGCCACACTGTTTTGAATTTCATTCTATCATTGTTTTTAGTGGAGTGACAATTCGGCAAAAAGTCGCATATTTTGTAAAATCGGGTTAAAGTGTAATTTTCGGATTTTCTTCTTTTTCATTTTCAAACATTGGAACGATTATAATGAATTCCCAAATAAAGATATCATTAAAAAAATGATATCATATACAAAAAATTATCAAAGGTACCAGGATTATAATTTAATACGCAAGACGCGCGTTTCGTGTACACAAGACTCATCAGTGACGCTCAGGTCACGACATATAAATTGAGTGAATTGGACATTTTTTATATAATTCACCAATAGTAAATTTTCACACAAAAAAGGAACCCACCAATACTTAAGAAGTTTTGATATATAAAAGTCTGATAGAACATAAAGATCATTTTTTACAAGCATTTTTCACATAGCAGTATTACTTCTCAATTTTCACCCCAATAAGTCATGTAACGTTCCCCTTTCTTTTTTTCCCCTGTCATATGAAATGCAATGAATTTTATATGCATTTTCTTAAGTTTTATAAAAAAGAATATATATTTGTATCAATAGTTTTGTCTATGTGCTTGAATAAGTACAGATGCTAAGGTTTAATTACTTTTGAGGTGCTTTAAATCTTGTTTTTCGAAAAGACTAATTTTAAACCACATTTGAACAACTCCGAAAACAATCCGTAAATTATTGTCAGTGCTAATTATAATAACTAAGAACAAGTAAAGTAGCTTAGATCATGTTATTAAACCTTTACATGTCAAAGATGAAAACATTTTCATACATTTGAATTGGCGCAAAAAGCATGTGTGTAACGATGAATCAACTTTCGTTAAAAAAACACGCTTCATGACATTACCATGATTACCATGACTGGTAAAAAACGTCTATTCTGGACGCAAAAGTCATACAAGTTAAGTTATTCAGGCATGTCGAGTCATTTCAGCGTGTCGATATTGTTTTTTAAATGAAAATGAAGCAAATTAGCAGGCAGGCCATCCAGTGGTGCGTTTACTATTAATAAATAACTTCAAGGATAAACCGCTTTAAAATTCAGCATGCAATGTTAACTACTTGAAGTTTATAAAATTAAAAATGGTTTGCTTCTGATGCTTCAAATTAATCGGGCATTATGTTGCTTTTCAAATATTAAAATAGAAAGTCTACATGATGATCTGTTTGCAAAAGAAAGAAAAAACCTTTCATTGTAGTATAGTTTGCTAGTTACATTTGTTAACAGATATTGCATTTTGCGAAATAAATTTGTGAAAAGCTGTTAACGATCGTTCGAAATTTCAAAGTATTTCTATTTTTACAATGTATTCCAAACTCTCTGATAAATATTTTGCCTGGTTTGTAGATGAAAATTATTTATTTATTAATTATCGAACAGTTCTGCACACTAGACCAAAATGACACAGATATTAACAAGTACATGTAACCGCCCGACCTTCAACAATGAGCAAATTTCATACCCATACCTCAAAGTCAGCTATTACAGGCATCAAAGGCACACCAACATCAGCTCGAGCTCTAATGCGATACGTCTTCTCTAATCGAAATTGGCAAAGGACAACAATTACAAGGGATCGAGAAAAACATGCATGTATAAAAATTTGTCATTCTAGGTAGTTCTTATATTAACACATATGTTGCAGTTCACCGCGGATCAAAATTTCCCCAGAAGCAATTGTCAATCAGTACATGGTGGTCTGAATAACCCACGAATATTGTCAGCGCCATACAACGACTTCCAACTTTTTTTCTAGTCATCTGTTACCCTTTCAAATTGATGTGCATATTAAAGTCAAGTGTTAGTGAATTATAATTTATACATCGACAGCAACTTTTGAAGCGTTATATCCCTGTGAAACTGTGTTTGTAGTTCACATATATATATCGGGCTTTCAATTCTGCTATTTATTCCAATGTTTATAGATATAAGAAGATGAGGTAAAAAGACTTTATATACTATAGTGTCATGAACATGAAGACTAATTTTTAAAGTTCTAATATCCTTTTAAGTTTAGAAAATTAGCAAAGAAGTTTCATCATTTTTTTTATAACATCATGGAACGGGTGTTAATTTTACAGTTCTTGTTTCTCCTCTGTTATTTATGGCATTTCAAAAAAACTGTCCTAAAAAATATTTTTAAAGGTGGCCATATATTATTGCATAGCTAAATCTTAATATTTTTTGCCGATAATTTCCGTAAATAATGATATTTGTTTCATTTTCTTACATGTTGCAAGTGGAGGGATTGTATTACTAATATCTGGTAATCAGACATAAATATGACTAGCTGTATTTGTGGCGCATTCCTAGCGCATGCTTCCATCTAAAATAATTCTCATTTAACATGAGAGACTACCGATAAATTGTCCAAAGTGTCTAAAATCTACGACATGCCTTAATCAATTATATTATATTTATCATCAAAATAAGACCAAAATTAGCCGTGAAGTAAAAAACAGAGGAACAACTGTAAGTACTATAAAAATCAGTTATGGGCACATAAAATATTGACTCAGAGTGACCATGACTGACCAATACTGTTTACTTCTTTGTTCTTTGATCTCTAGTAGAGATATTTTTCATTGGCAATTATACAGCAAAATTTTTTATTATTTTTGTAAGTAATAGTTTATATGGGTTCAATTATATGCATCTGTCAAAGACAGGTCATTTTATGATATATCATTTTCTTTCTGTACACCTATTCATTAACAGTTTGCATTGATAAAACTTCTTTAAAGAATAAAATTGAAAGTGGAAGATTTATTAAAATGATTACACAACCCAAGGAATAATGGATGTCAGCACTTCTGATTTTGACAAATTTTACCTTTGAACTGATGAGTTATGGAATTTTGTTAATTGAAAAATATCCCTTTTGTTAGATGGCATTGCCAGCAATTACATAAAATAAAAGTTAATTATAGTTTACAGCATACATAGAATTTTCTTAAATGTATTGTTTAGGGGAAATACAGGAATAAATTATTTGCCAAAAAATTTGGGAAGATTAAAACAAGTGGGTTTATGTGGTTTGATAACATACATCTCCTGTTGTTTCCATCTTTTCTGGATATGTTGATATAATCCCCTTTCTTCTTGTTCTTTAACCTATAAATAAAATTTAATAACTGGATCTATAATAAGCTGAAATATTTGCTTGTAAAAAAATTAAAATAGAAAAATATCAATTTGAACAGTAATTGATTCCCTTCATATTCAATCACTGTATCTTACTAAATATATCAGGCATTAGCAGTTTAACAAAATATTTTCTATAGTGGAAGTAAATAAATATTTTTGATTTTGTAAGAATAATGATTATTTGCACAAAAGTTAAATTGATTCAACTGATTTAAAGGGAGAATAAACATAAGAATCAGCATTATAAACAGCAAATAAGTTCAGTAATTTTTGTTAAAATGCTATTTTTTTCATAGTAAAAAAACATACAGTTATAGTATCATTTTTAAAATAAATTAGGTGCAATGTTTAGAAAACATAAGACTCTCCAATATAATATTATTTTTTCTAGCCTTCCTGACTCAGGGAATGTAGCAATGAGCCTCTTTACTGGTATGTGAAGATTTTGTATGACATATATCATATTATTATTAATAAACACATGCTGAACCTTTTGTGAAGATACAAGGATTACTTTTAAACAATATATTATTATTACCTCATTTCCCCTTCAAGTAGTGCATCATTGACATCTATTCTTATTTTCTTCAGAAACAAAGTACAACATGCTGGAAAAAAATGATAGCAATTAATTAGAAAACTACAGTAAAACATTGAAACAAGTTCTGTGTTAATCAATACATGTATTGCTGTTCAAGATTTATTAATATTGCATATTACTGATACATTTGTTTAAGTGAAAGGTACTTAACCATACATAGATGTTCAACAGAGTATTCATCTATTTGCTATCATTATACAATTTTGTCTAGTATAATTTTTTTTAATTCAACTGTTTTAGGGAAGCTGGTTATTTACAGCTTCAAAACATTGTTAAAAAATACTCCTTATTTAGGATGTTTTAAAAACCTGATCAAATCTCAGGGTAGCGGAGGAGGGATATTAAATACACATCTTATCTTGAGGTCAGGGGTGGGGAGGGGAATATTGAATGCAAATCAAATATCTTTATTCACAACCATGGTGTGACGTAAATAGGAGTTTTAAAATTTTACAGCTAAAGTAATGTTTTAAAATAAATATCAAATAATTCATAAATTGTAAAAATAATAGATTAAAGACTCATCAAACCATGCACTCATCCTTAAATTCAGGCTCCTGAGTGGGGAATGTTAATAGTCAATTCTAAAAAGAGTATCAATGATTGGTACACAGTTGACATAAAATAAAGGGGGTTAATAGGGTTTACCAAACAAAGAATAATTAATCTAATGCCCAAATTGAAAAATAATTATTAACATTATGAATGGAGATAAATAAACACACATAATAAAAAAAAAGAAAATAATGGGATGCAAAAGTAAGAAAAATAACTGTGGAAAACAAAATAATAAGGTAATACTATATATATTATTAATTACAGAATGAAGGACAAACATTAAAAAGAAATGAAATTATTACAGAAATCTAAATTTTAATTTTCAAATTATTTTCCTTCGAATTGTACAGAATAAGTATTTGTTTTAAAAATATAGAAAATGTGTATAAAAAGTAAATAATACATGAAATTAGAGGACCCCAATCCTTACCCTCATGAAAGGAGGTAAATTAAACATCTGTTTTGAAACAAATTTAATTCATAGAAAGTGCTCCTTTTTTCATTAAAAGACATGTTTGCATTGTCTTAATAGTTGAGAATGCTTAGCAAATAATCAATAATGGATGATAATCAAAATTTAAATATAACATAAACTAATTAAAACTATAAAAGGGGAAAAGGGGGAGGTCATGTCAAGTTCTTTTTTTTTCTCCAATACTCACATCCCGTCTAGTTGATAATTATAAGATGAACACAATCCTTTGCATTTGGTCCTCTACTTGCTAGTTTAAGGCTAGTTCTGTTGGGTAACGACTTGAAGTCCAGAATCCTTGGTGTGGTCAATATCTGAATGAAAACTGAGCAAACGCGGAATTTGGCATAAAATGCGACGTGCACAATTTGAATTGTTTTTTTTCTCCATTTAACTGAAAGGGCTGATAAAAATACAATATTGATGTGAAGATCTAGAGATACTGGCAGTTTTAGACCATTCTCAGACAAAATAGCAAATATTTAGTATGCACTGCCTGTGTTTCACTGTTTCAGTGTTTGGCAAATGGTTAAATGAGTTCATCACAATCCACAAACTTTGGAGAGAAACTGCACTCCATAGTATTTACCTTGTTATCTTATTTTTACCAACATTATGATGGTTTTACATTTGTTATCAGTGTCTGCATTTCGTCTGTACTTTATTTTGGGCATTACCCCTGGTAACTCCTATTGTCCCTAAATGTTTTCAATGAAGAAGAACCATAAGGGGAGATAATTCATAGAAACATAGTTGGTTTTTTTCAGTTTTCAATCAACATTTTTTTTTCTTAAATCAAAAAACACATCCCTGAATTCTTTTTTATTCTTAAATGGAGGTTTATCTTCATGATTTTGTCAATATTTTCTATCTCGGAAATTTTTTCAAAGCTTCAATGAATTTTGGTGTAATTTGGTTTTCATTTAGATGTCACCCCCTTCTCCAATAGAAAATAAGCATATGCACACAATTGTCAGCCAAATGTGTGATATATTTTTAGAAAGGCAAAGGGAACAGCTTTTATTTGTGATAATTGTCTGCATCATTTCCTGTCAGGATTTTGGTGAAATAAGCATTGATTTTTAGGATTTCTTTTTAGAATTTTCATTGAAAAAAAGCCCAAAATCAAAATGGACGCCATTCCCATAGTAACAAAGCCCAAAACCAATTCTAAAATTTAAGTTGTCAAATATATTAGTTATGTAGTTTTTGTACAAAAAATGGTAAAAATCTGTGACATAGGTGTAACCACTAATTTTGGTCCTTACAGAGAATGGCTCTTAAATTTTTAAAATTTGCCTTATTTGTCACCGTAATATTTTGAAATAAAAGTTTGTTTTCTAAAGTATCATTTCAACTATGCCTCGACACATCGTATCGGCAGAGATCATTACCTACCAAAGGCCTTATACAATGTTTGCTAACTTCTGATAAATCTATACTGAGTTGATAGCTTCTCAAAGTAAAAGGTTTGTTTATTCTACCGTTAAGAAGATAACATACTCATTCACATTATTTTAACAGCTATGAGGACCACTATTTATTTTTGCATTAATCTTACTGTTTCAGACAAATTTTAAGGACAGTGTTCATGTTTTATATCACCGTTGAATATAATAAATACCTCTCCATATCATGTTATGAACAATAATGAACACACATTTTCTTTGATATGCATGCACTTTCATATATAAATTTCTTTTCGTTATAAGGCTTAACGAATACCGTTATGCGTAGTAATTTTCACGGGTGGATTCACCCGTGCATACCTTAGCGGGAATTAAATCATTCGACGGTTTGCATTCAATTAGTCTACACGTTTATTTTAATTGCTGTTAAGGTCTGTTTGACTTTTTTCTCCTTCATGTATGACGAGGAAATCCTAAGTTCTCCTGAATGAACATCTTCAAGAAGTCATCATAGGTGTGAAGTTGACAATCCTACAAGCAACCCTACAGCTGATGCTTTCTCGTTGTTTTCCACAGGACATTGGTCGTCTTACTGTCCAGAAAAAGCCAACAAGTCTAATTACATCAGCAGTTCCAAATGAGGTATTATCTTTGATTGACTTTAATTTATGCTTAGACACGTATGAGAATGAGTTAGTACAAGTTTATAATGTAAAAGGTCTATTATACAATAGCTTACAAATTTGGAAAGTAAAACTTTTATTGGCCGATTTAAAAAAAAAAAAAAAAATAGTTTTACCTATACTTGAATCTGGCTATTTTTTGAAAATTACCGATGCACCTACTTCTGTTTTTTTGAATAACAAAACATCTGCTTTTGAACATAAATATTTCGTTAAACGTGCAATTGCAGATTTGGTATGTTAGCACTCCCCCTTTTGTTGTTAATCCTTTATCGGTGTAGGTCAACTCGATTGGCAAGGAATGGTTGATTGTTGACCTCAGCACGTACATCAATACGAAATGCTATTAAAATTTAAATACGAGGTTGTAAAAGAGGCCAAAATGTATGCAGCAAATAAAACTTTTGCATTTAAGTTTGATTTAAGACATCATCGGGGTACTATCATATAGATATGCATGTTGAATCACAAAAGTTTCTTGGGTTTTGATAGAAAAGCGAGACTAAAGTTAAATATAACACATTAGTTTTATCTTTTTTGCTGAGCTCAGCTCGTTACATTTTCACTAAAATGGTATGCCCTCTAGTAAAAATGTTGGCAAAGTAAAGGATTCAAAATAATTGTATATCTGAAAAATTATGTTTAAAAGTGTCAAAAGAAGTATTGTCTGATTTATTGTCAGCTGGGTTTTTGCCAAATTATGGAAAAAAGTTAGTAGAAGCCACACAAAAATTTAGACTGGCTTGATTTTGTATGGCATTTACATAGGGGTACTTCGAGTTTACCCGAACAGAAAATGTGTGAATATTTTGATTTTTTTTTCTTTGCTTTACCACTTATAAATCCTTGTAATACGACTGCAAGGAAAGTTGCAGTGGATATTGGTAAAATCATTGCATTATCACCCGTATTAGGTAATACATGTAGAATTATGAGACAAGACACTTACATCACTTGGTAAACGAGCGATCGATCCCCTTGGGTCTCTAGAGTTAAGTTAGATATTTTGTCTAATAAAGAGTTAGAATTTTTTTTTTTTTTTTTTTTTTTTTTTTTTTAATCCTTTAACAAAAGGTATATAATTGATGCATTCACGTTTGACTGGTCAAACGATAATAATTGGCTCTTGTCACATGTGTCTTTAATAGCTTACACTGTAAAATATATTCAATTATGTAAAGCTAACGGTACATTGGTTATCCCTAACTTGAAATCGGCAGTTTTCTCGCCGATGCTGGAGTCTGTTGACACCGGCAAGTTTGTTGGTTTAATGCAAGACTTTGTTGAGTATGAAACCCCTTCAAATTTTTTCAACAGGGGATCTGCTGAGAATTCGGTTTTTAACGAATACAGATTTATTTCAAATGTGCTTGTATTGAAACTTGATGCTAAAATGAATGAATGAAATTTGAGTAAAAATTTCTTTATGCGGACCTTGACGCTTTTTGTTTTCAGATATTGTATGTAGATTGTACAGTGTACATGTGTTAAATATACGGACCTGGCCGCTTATATCACGGACCTGGCCGTGATTTTCTGTCCTTGAAGGATAGGATATTGCATATCTTTCCATGTCTTGTATTGAAACTTGATGCTAAAATGAATGAACGAAATTTGAGTAAAAATTTCTTTATGCGGACCTTGACGCTTTTTGTTTTCTGATATTGTATGTAGATTGTACAGTGTACATGTGTTTAAAATGAGGACCTGGCCGCTTATATCACGGACCTGGCCGTGATTTTCTGTCCTTGAAGGATAGGATATTGCATATCTTTCTATGTCTTGTATTGAAACTTGATGCTAAAATGAATGAATGAAATTTGAGTAAAAATTTCTTTATGCGGACCTTGACGCTTTTTGTTTTCTGATATTGTATGTAGATTGTACAGTGTACATGTGTTTAATATGCAGACCTGGTCGCTTGTATCACGGACCTGGCCGTGATTTTCTGTCCTTGAAGGATAGGATATTGCATATCTTTCCATGTCTTGTATTGAAACTTGATGCTAAAATGAATGAATGAATTTTAAATAAAATTCTTTATGCGGACCTTGCCGCTTTTTTTTTTTTTTGATATTGTAACTGTAGATTGTACAGTGTACATGTGTTTAATATGCGGACCTGGCCGCTTGTAACACGGACCTGGCCGTGATTTTCTGTCCTTCAACGATAGGATATTGCACATCTTTCCATGTCTTTTGTAGATCTCTGTGAGATAAGGAATGGAAAGATATCTACAAACTCTTGCCCAAACTTGGGTTACTTAATACAGCTTTTGCAGTTATGGATGTAACTAAAAAGAGTAAATCATATTCCACAAACAAGATATACGATTTATATTTTAATAAATTCAATATTTGGTGCAGGAAGTACAATTTTAAGTTTTTGACAGTGAATATATTTACGGTTTCATTGTATCTCACAGAATTAATACAGTCAGCTTGTTCAGCCGTGTCCGTACTTAATTCTAACTTTTACGCAATTAAGTGGTATCACGAACTGTGTTTATATCCAAACCGTGGTTACATTGTCTTAGAAAGAGAAAAGAATTTTGGCGAAACCTATACAAAAGAAAGAACCAATCACAGCGGATATGATTGTTAAACTATTTAACCTGTATCATGATAATTCCCACCTGTCCAACTGTAGGTCACTTTGTATGTGATAATTGGCTTATGCTTGTTTCTTTAGATACAAAGAACTCTTGCTTATAAGAATGAGTGATATTAGTTTTGTTAAAACACACGTTGAAATTATAGACCGATATTTAAAGACAAGGTAGTATAGTTATGATAGCAAGTACGGATATACCGACTTAATTATCCTGCTAATTTTTTAAAACATTATTGTAACTTAGCAAGTCTTAAGATTGATTCTTCGGAGTACACTTTTGTTCTTTGCAGTCCAAAAAAGATACCTTAGTATTGAGTAATATAAATAAGCCTTTATCGTATACTAGAGCCAGAGAAGCTTTAAGCGCAATAGGGTTAGACTAATAACAATTTGGTTTGCATAGTTAAACGAAACGGAGGCGCTACTCAAGCCGCAAGCAACGGTGTTTCAGATACGCTTTTCAAAGTTCATTATATACAGTCTTTCGCCTTTTGTTTCGACTGGATGCTGCAAACCTACATCCCATAGTATATTTGTGTTTTGTGTTATTAAGCCTTGTATAGAAAAGAAATGCTTTATGTTCGGTTGAACCCGTGAACAAGAACATAAATAAATTTCTTTTCGTTATAAGGCTTAACGAATACCGTTATGCGTAGTAATTTGCACGGGTGGATTCACCCGTGCATACCTTAGCGGGAATTAAATCATTCGACGGTTTGCATTCAATCAGTCTACACGTTTATTTTAATTGCTGTTAAGGTCTGTTTGACTTTTATTTTTTGTTTGTTTAAAAAGCAATTTTTGTTCCATAGGTACTGTCTTTCACACGTATAAGAATATTCTTATAGAATTGTACAATTCAATAGATGCACATGTATACTGTCCAAAGTTACGGTATTCTTTCATTTACATGTAGTTGTGAATTGTTTCTAATTTTTGTAATTATATTTTGTAGATTGTTCAGGCTGTTGATCATACGTCTAGGGAAGAGAATGTGATAAGGACCTGTTTTTTGCGTAACACCTGCTATTCTAATTTTTTATTCACATGTTGTTATAATGTTCCGAATGTATTATTAAAAGACTGGATGCTGCAAACCTACATCCCATAGTATATTTGTGTTTTGTGTTATTAATCCTTGTATAGAAAAGAAATGCTTTATGTTCGGTTGAACCCGTGAAAAAGAACATAAGCTGATTTAAGTGTTATCGTAAATATCTAAAAAAAAAACGCCTATGTTGAAAAATGTATATGTGCCGTCAAATAAAATACAAAAATAAGAAAGCAATGGATGAGGTTGTTAAATTCGATATATGATTGTTTGTCCCTCTTTGTTTAATATTTTTATTTTGTTATGGTGATTAAGATTATAGCACAATGTTGACTTCTATATTCCTAATTTTGACATTTTTACCCATTATGTCTGTTTGTTTTGTCGATACATCGTTATCAATATGTTATAAGTTGATGCGACTGTCGTACAAGTTAGAGGTAAAGCGCAAAAAACAGGTTCAATCAACCGTTTTCTACATAAGAAAATATCTATACCATTTCAGGAATATGACAGTTGTTATCCATTCGTTTGATGCGTTTCAACTTTTGATTGCAGCGTTTGATTAGGGACTTTCCATTTTGAATTTTCCCGGAGTTATGTATTTTTATGTATTTTATTTGTTATAACTTTTTTGCATTCACATTTACACATATAAAGTTTTTGCTTTGTAATTCAATACTTTTAAAAGAGAATATTAAACATATTTTTTATTTGTTACAGATTCAATGTGTTACAAAGGTGGAGTCTGGCAGAAAAAAGATGAGAGTAACATTTGCGTCTGTACAGCGGGATTCCTCGGTAAACAATGTGAATATTCAGGTGAGATATAAAATTAAAAAACAAATAAATTTGGTTTATCTTTAGAAGTAGTCTAGATTTACTTTAAATTGAAACGATCGGATAAAACAAATGATGATTATCTACCAATAGATAATTATATATAAACACTAGTTGTTTAAGTGGTTTCTATGGAAGGACATATTTTTACCGATGAATTACTAAACAGATTGGGTTTAAATGGGGCTGTGGAAACAATATAGTTAAAAAAAGACATGTATACGTAGTTTTGACATGGTTGAAAGATGTAAAACTGTATTGTTTAAATATGAAGAAAATTTCTTGCTGTATTTCGGAAGGTTCAGCTTTCAATTCCGTTGTTAAAGGAATTGAGGTCAAGTTAGAAGTTATGTCGTAAATAGATAGTGCTGTCCTCCGAATGGTTAAATTAGGAAAAAGGCAAGTACATTGTTTTTTTTTATAAATAAGTTTCTTGATTAATTGTACTGTCGATTATACACCGTGAGTATGAGTAAAATTTTCTAGCGTTTTGTTTTATAATACACCAGGAACGACAAAATTACCTCATATTTTGTGGTCACATTCGTAGGAAAAAGCTGATCCGAATTGGTTCCAGTAAATGTGTGCAAAAAAATGTTGTCATTATGCCGTAAATCAAAACTGTATACAGTTTTGTTGCTATTGCAGTGTGTGCTGTCATAACCTAGCTCATATGGGTGCAAATAATTTCATTTAAGGATCCATGATGGAATTAAAACTTACCATAAAATGTTGATATTTGGTATACCTGCAGTTCTTTTAAAAGATAAATATCTCAAACATATGCTTAAATCATGTGTCTTCGCAGATAACGCCCCAAACAACATCGTTTTTGTTTGTAAAACTCATTACATTAACTGCTAAACGAATTAGGTATTGCCAATTCACTTGGAAACTCAACATATACCCTCACGACACTTACCAAAGAGGAAATCCTGGATAATCATAGGTCTGTTCTATGTTCCTTTGGAATTTCAACCAAAGATGAAGAACTGGATCTTCCATCACTGTATTGGATACCTAAACTACATAAGTGTCCTTACAAACAACGGTATATTGCTTGGTCTTCCAAGTGCTCCACGAAACCTCTTTCTAAATTATTAACATCTATTTTATCAGCAATCAAAGACGGGCTTCAAAGTTATTGTGAAACTGCCTATTTTAGAGGTGGCGTGAATCAGATGTGGATTCTTAAAAATTCCAAAGATCTTTTAGAGTACATACAATCTAACTCTCTTTCATCGTGTAACAGTATTAAAACATTTGACTTTTCTACTCTTTACACTAGTATTCCACATTCCAAACTAAAAGACAAATTGAAAGAGTTGGTATTGCTTTGCTTCATAAAACAGAATGGCCAACGTAGATACAAGTATCTTGTCATCGGGAGGGATAAATCCTACTTTGTAAAGGATCACTATGATTTAAACAAAAAAATCTCTGAAACTGATATTATCAAGATGTTTGATTTCTTGATTGACAAAATATTTGTTACGTTCGGAGGACGTGTTTTTCAACAGACTGTCGGCATTGCAATGGGAACAAACTGTGCCCCTCTACTTGCCGACTTGTTTCTTTATTATTATGAGGCTGACTTCATGCAGGAACTTCTTAGGAAGAGGGATAAGAAGTTTGCAATATCCTTTAACTCTACTTTCCGCTATATAGATGATGTTCTTTCACTAAATAATACAAAATTTGGTGACTATGTGGAACGCATCTATCCTATCGTTAAAATGTAACACAGACAGAAACGAACTATAATATAACAATGACCATATTCCTGACTTGGTACAGGACATTTTTTAAAAGAAAACAATTGTGGGTTGAACCTGGTTTTGTGGCATGGCAAACCTCCCGCTTTAATGTCCATGTTATATATAACATTAAAATGACAACGCAACATTACAGGACTGCAATACAAATAAATAGGAGAACATATTTGACAAAGAAACACACGAAAAAGAGCTAACAAAAGGCACCAGGTTTAAATTTTAATACGCCAGAAGTGCGTTTTATTGCAAAAATGGGATAAAGATGTCACATATTTACCCAGAATTTTAGCCAAAAATAGAATGTCAATCCCCTAGAGGATACCTTTTCTGAAATTGTTTACATATATCTATCACGAAATCAAATAAAAATCATTTGTATCTCGTCCATTTTTGTTTTAAAAACTGTGTCAAAAAGCGTATTAAAATTCTTTTTTTAAATATTCGACCGTACGTTGACATTTAACTGTTAATTTCTATGTCATTTGGTGTCCTGTTGAGAGTTGCCTCATTGGCAATTATACCACATCTTCTTATTTTTATACTACAAAATTTCTGGACAGGCGGAAAATACGGACAGTCAAACAAAAATAGCCCATTAAACAAATAAAATATAATATTTGATGTTCTTAAAAACTAACTCTGAAGGTTAAAGTAGTCATTAGCTGTCTAAGAATGAATTTTGATGCACACTTACTTTCATATTTGACAAATCCTTTGGACCAAAATGCAGGATCTACTTCCCTTCCGAAACACTGAAGATCATCCCAGGTTTTATTGGGTTTCGTGTTTTCGTTTTCTATGTTGGGTTTTGTGTACTGCTGTTTGTCTTCTCGTCCGCTCCGTTTTTCGTTTTGGCTGTGTCGGTTTGTTTTTGACCTTTGAGTTTGTTTGTTATTTTGATATCTTTTGTCTTTTAAAACTTTATCCCTTCTTGCAACAGTATCAACACGTACTGTTCGTGGAAGGGTTTGTGTACAGTTAAAAATAAATAGTGACAGTAAATTTTTGAAGAAGCAAAGTTATGAGAGTTCATCAGAGCTGCACACATTTTTATAGAATCGTGTAGCAGTAATGTATACTCGTATATGGCCGAGTAGATATCGAAAAGTGGTCGAATGTGGTCGCATAGAGATAGTGAATGGTCGAGTTGGTCTGAGATAAAAAAAAAATAATAGAAGTCGCTGTGATCATGAAGCGATTCATTAAAGATCGAAATGATCGAGTAATGATCGATAAACTATTCGTATTCCGACCAAACTCGATCTCTACACGATCCTTTACCGATAAAATCGACCGCTACTCGACAAATTCTTGATCTCTTCTCGAGTGACTGGCTTCTCTGTTTTTACTCGAATGTTTTTGACATGTCAAAAACTCTCAGGTAGAAAGTCAGATCGATGAAAACCAAGATAGATCACCCCGAATATTCTTATCGATTGAGTCAGACCAGTCTCCCGATCGCTTAATTTGTCTTGATCAAGATTGATCGAGTTGGTCTGATCGGCAATGTCAGCCTAGCTTTAAAGTTTTCGAAAATGTTTTGTATGTTTTCGATTTCTCGAAAAAAAAAAGCACATCAATGTTGTCTTTGCTTCCGTAGGAATGAGCTGTCTTTAATTCTTGACGCCAGAAAATTGTGCAATGAGGTATTCTTCATTATACAAGAAATAAAATACTTCATACGAACTAGTCGTTGTTGTATGAGGTGAATACATAACGTAATACATGGTAATAATTATTTTTTTTATTTTGGTTATACACGCAACTTAGTTGCTATTTGAAACCATGCTTTTGTTATTTTATTAGTAAAACAAAGTCAATTTGATAAACAAAAATATGGTTTTTGGCTGAGAGTCACTCGCCTGCTAGCTAGTGTATTTATACTGCCATTGTTAGATTTTAATTATTTCATTATATTTGGGATTTCTGCCTATTTTCTCATTCTAATGGGTAATCGATCCCTTTGTGTCCTTTCCTTTTTATCTAATCATTATATAATGACAAATGTTTAATGAAAATCATATGAACTATAAAAGTCTTGTCGACCGCATTTCGTTGAATAAAGAATACATGTTTGATTTCCATTTATTAAAAATTTACTTCTGTTAATGTCCCCATGTCAAAGACTTTCAGTACTTATTAGAAATGCCACCAACAAATCGTGTAATATAAAAGTGTCCTGCCTGCACTTTCAAAATGTTTAACTTTCCCAAATGGTATTGAAATGTGTATTCACTCGAGATATGTTTGAAGAATTTTCTTCCACGGGACAATATACAACCATCAATCAATCATATGAAGTGTCTAGTTTTACATTGTATATAATGTCCTTGTAGAAAATCATGCACTAAACAACACATCAAAAGAAGGTTATATGTTTATCCCGACACGATTTATATGTGCCTGTTCGGGTTGCAGTCTGCCATACTATTGTATCTGATGTGCTTTTGTAAAATTCCCGCTGATAGCTATCAAATTGAGAATGGAAATGAGGACTGTAAAAAGGAGACAACAACCCGACCAAAGAGTAGACAACAGCCGATATATAGAATTATCCAAAAAATGTCTTATGAGTTTTGCTGATTGTTACCAGTTCTTGTTCAAAACATTTTCGTTGTTGCATGGTAGACAATGTACTTGAAACCCCAGTTATTGGAAGTATATTTAATTTTTTTTAAATTCAAAAGATATTTTATGAATTATGTATAACCAACATTCTTAGTTTTCTCTGGAAGCACTTTTTGCAAATATTTGTTTCATAGTGTATTAACTTATATATTTTATACAGGTGGAAAAGACACATGTTTCATGGTAATTTTTCAAGAAGGATTTTTTAGTTTCCCGGCAACACCGAAAATTTTGGTAGCATCAGAAAATACAACACGTCTTTCAATTCGTTATTTCAACGAGAACAAAATTCAGAATATCACTATGGACAAAAGTAATACAGAATATAATCTGAGTAAAAGTGTTTTACCGTCTGATGGGATACATGTGGCTGGAATAGAACTTCACTCAGATGAAGGAATAAATGTTTACGGATTTTACTTAGGAACCCAAGTCTCAGGGGGATATTCATCAATGCCTACGAGATTTGCCTCTACCAAATACATTATATCAACTCTACCTGCATTTCTCAGGTTTCTTAGTTATAAAAATATGATAGCACTTACACCATGTTATCAAAATACAGTTGTCAGTATAAATTTAAAGTTGAAAAGTGGTTCTATAACATATGACAACAAGCAGTATAGTAACAACGATACGATTAGAATAAGGTTAAACAAGTATGACACATTTCAGTTATCAACTACATCAGACCTATCAGGAACATTGGTAACATCATCAAAACCAGTAATTGTTGTTAGCGGTAACCAGTGTAATTTTGCAGTACCAAACAATATTCGTCGTGGTGACTGTAATCCATTTATAGAATCAGTATTACCTACTGATGATATGTTCATAACTCCTTATATATCGACACGTTTGAACAACACTGTACGTATACAGGTAATAAACAGTACGAATTTAACCATTAAAATTGGTAACAAGACAATATCAAAAACCATTAACGCAAGAGATTTCTTCGATTTTTATTACAACACGATCTCTTTTATTTCATCATCTGATGACATACTTGTCATGTCATATCCACACGGGTTAAGTGGATACAAAGGAGATCCATTTATGATGACGATTCCCGGTGTAAATCAATACCTTTATAAATATGATTTCGTAGTTCCAATTGGGTTGGACAGCTTCATCAGCATAACGGTACAGAGCGATGCTGTTAATGGGTTTTTGCTTGATGGAAATCCTTCAAATAATCGAAGTAATGTTTTCAGTATTTCAGAAGGCTTATATAATTTCAGTACTTTCAGTATGCCATATTGAACATAGACAAAACATTAGATTCGGTTTATGGGTTTACGGTAACGGATTGAATGATGGATACGGTTACCCAGCTGGAATGGCTTATAAAACACAAACTAACTAATAATCATATGTTACTTAAATCCAAAAGTGTGTTGTTGAGTTATAATTAAACAATAAAGAATGATTACATTATTTATTTACTTTTGTATTGTCACTATTTGATTTGTTTTGTTAATGATTTAACACCACATCTTTTTTCTCAATTATCAAATTTTCAGCACAAAAATGTATCTTGAAAATACACAACGGACCCATAGTGATAATTTGATAAAGTCAGTTTTGCGTCATGTTATAATTTCTCTTATGTTTATATCTTTTTTTTTTTTAACAAAATCCTCAACAGTTTAAAGAATAAAAACGGATTTTTCTATTTATTTTAGTTGACAATATTAGCTGCTCGGCTTTTTCATGATGAAGAAGGAAGTCAATGTACTTAAGTAGTTTTTGAGTATCATTTTTAAAAGTTTTATTACTAATCAAGTCATCCTTTTTGCAAAAAAGTTTTAACAGAAATATGAACATCCCATATCCATTTTTCTTTTTAAATTTCTTAGATATGTAGTGTGTCATTTATAAAAAAGAAGATTAAAAAATATAATTTATTTACTTGAAACAGCTAACTATCACAGAATTACAAAATTGACATAACTGTCGTTTTATTCATTAACCTATAGTTTTTTTAATTTAAATTTATTCAAATCGGTCTACTTCATTTTTATTGAAAGAATGAATACAAGTTTAATTGTGGAACTGTGTTTCTTTCATGATAATAGCCCCAAAATACGTAAAAATTGATGAAAAAATGGAAAATCATCAATATTGTGTGCTTTCAAAAGGTTGTAGAAAAAAAAATAAAGGGTGTACACCACCATATGATTTTTCTTAACAAATTATTTCTTTCAAGTTTTGTAAACCCAACAATCAGGTTAAGAAAAAAGTTCAATCCTAGAAAATGTTGGCTCCTCAGAGGTGTACATCTTTACGATTCTTCGATTACGAAAGTCGTAATTAAGATGTCAAATGTATCTATTATCTATTAAACTTGATGTAAAGTAATTTAAAATATAGTGTCTGATTGGTTGGCTGATCTATTTCTTTTTCGAAAATTTAATTAAACCCTCAAATAAATATTTTCAAATATTCTGTTTAGTACCGGCCTAGAATACAGTTTAAAAGACATTGATACGATTCACTCATTTACAGATTTTAAATCAACTATTGTTTACAGGTTTCTATTGTCCATCTATTGTTCTTTTAAATCAATACTGCGCACAACATCGATTAAATGAGGGGAGCTAAACAAACGTATTCCCAACTTAATTAATTTTTGCACCTTTTGCATGAATGAAAAAAAAAAATGAATAGCAAAATCCAGAAAAAAATGACAGTTTTCTGAACCATGGTCCTTGGAATTCAATTATATAGGTCCAGCCATGCCTTACAACTTTCGCAGGTGCACAGGTGTGCATGTACTCAGAGTAAAATTTATGGTGTAAATACGGCTATTTTATGCACACGGTTATGATGAATAGTTAATCTAAAAAAAGTGTTAAAAAATAAAGTTCCAGTTGATAATAATTGTACTCTGATAACCTTGAAACAAAACTCAATCATGTCTGATTTCATGACATCTCGGACCGTATATAAAAAGAACTAAATTGGACCATCTCAGGATATATCTCTGAATGTTTAATTGACAACTAACTCCGACCGTCCTTGAATGTGCAATTGTTGGTCGATTTGAAGATATAAACTGAAGACAACTTAGACCGTTCATTGACACAACTTTGGCCGTTAATAAAAACAACGCTATCCGTTCGGTCTTCTATATTTAGAAACATCTGATTGCACCAGCATTTAATATATACAAGCCTATTTATACTCAAACAAGAACAAAATATAATCAATATTACATACAGCTATGAACGTCAACATCTGAATTACAGGCACTTGAGAATATGGCGGTGTTAAACATTTGTCAAATAACATAACATTATAATGAAATGTATCAGTTGTTTTACATCTGTAAAAACTATGAAAAAAATCGTTAACAAGGCGCCACTAATTTAAACATAGCAGAAAGTAAAATCACAAAAATACTAAACTCAGAGGAAAATCAATTAGGAAAGTCCATAATCACATGGCAAAATCAAATAACAAAACGCATCAAAAACGAATGGACAAGAACTGTCATATTCCTGACTTGGTACAGGCATTTTAAAATGTAGAAAATGGTGGAATAAACCTGGTTCTATAGCGCTAACCCTCTCACTTTAATAACAGTCTCATCAAATTCCGTTATATTTACATGATGCGTTTAATAAACAGTCACAATAAATAAAATAGTCAAAATACGGGTACATCAGTCATCATCGTATAACAATTTTAAAAGGGGACAATTTAACCGAACACAAAAACATCTTCTATCTACAGGTACGAACACATTAATTGATTTGAGTGTCTGACGTCAGAAAATTGTATACGTCACATAAATTTGTCGTTCAATGTGCATACAAACAGTTTTAAAATTTACATAGGCAATGTAAGCATACAGGGTTAAAAAATCAAAAGTATGTAAGAATAAATTACAGAAATAGACCGATATTGAAACTAGTCCAAAAGTTATAGGTAGAATTTATGAGAATCCAAAGATAGTTAATACCACTACGCGATTGAATGATTTTGACGTTTGTGGTTCAACGTATACAGTAATTCATAATAGAAATATATCATAATGACATATAATAGACCAATATAATACTGACGGGATCTTTTAAATTACAGAGTCACGTAATAAGAAGAAAGGAAATACAAAAAGTCGCATATACAAAACAAACCACAAAAAAATGAAAGCCGATACAAACACATTGACGAGATGTATAAGTACCGAGCAACGTCAAACTGATACCACATAAAACCATTCAACAGTAAGAGTAATATTAATACTAGAACAGAGACAAATGAAAGAACAATAAAACATGTTGTTAAGATGATAAACAACATCAGTACGCAGAATATATACATCAAGACCATTGTGTATTATTTGAGAAGTTGATACGGAATATTTATCAACAAGGTCTTGATACCTTCCGATGAACTTTTTTTAGAAAACGGACGAGACGAGAAAACAACTACAAAAAAGACAAATAACAAAAAGCACCGATCAAAAAAGAATAGTATATATATTCATATACAGTTCAAATAACTAGCGGCTTTTCGGCAGGTTTAGGTATCAATTCTTGCGTAATCATAATAACCGTTTAGTAAGGAGTTATGTCGTTGATGAATAGTTCGGTTCTCTGAATTGTTAGTAAGAAAAAGAAAATCCTATAGTTTTCAAACACCGGTTTTATGGCCCCGCAACGCAGTTGTCGGTGTCGTATAGTTTTACCCTTGTCCGTCTTTCTGTCTTTCTGTCATTCCGTCATTCCGTCATTCCACAACAAACCATTATACGGAGTACTTTCTAAACGCCTACAGATCAAGTTTAAGCTTCGTTCCGCTCCGCTCATTTTTGCCGAAATTACGGATTTTGAACTTAAATAAAACGTTGAAAATCACAGTTATGCAGACGTTTTTGGCATGTAAGTTAATCAAGATAAGTTACAAATCAAGTTTAAGTTTCGTTCTGCTCGATTAATTTTTGCTGTAATTTCGGGCTTTGGACTTTTAAAATGTTAGTCAT
Source organism: Mytilus galloprovincialis (assembly GCA_037788925.1). NCBI lineage: Eukaryota > Metazoa > Mollusca > Bivalvia > Mytilida > Mytilidae > Mytilus > Mytilus galloprovincialis. The sequence continues at coordinate 7,808,628 of CM075340.1, read as the reverse complement.
ACGGACCTTTTTTCTAAATGCTTTCATATATTGGGTTAATTTTATTGATTTTTGGTATAAGAGCTAACCATGATGAGTTACAGATCAAGTTAAAGTGTCGTTCCGCTCCGCTAATTTTTTAGACGGGGCCATTCGTGTCGCTTTGGCACATCTAGTCTTAATTTATAGTCTTTTCGTTAATACACCGTGGTTAGGAGTTTAATTTGCTAGATTTACAAGCGGTTTGTTTAAATACAACATGATAATGAAGGCATTAGTTGTAACATTGTAGAAAAGATCATTTCGTTATCCAGGGAGTTTATATGTCGTAAACATGCTGAAGTTATCATATATAAATTAGTAGGTTTACAATTGGATTTTTTTCGATCATTGAGATGAAAGAAAACAAATCTTAAAAGCTGAGTAAAGGTAGCAGTCATACAGAAAACAAATTTGAATTTATAGAATTTATAGAAGGAGAGCTACACGTAAAATCTTGTGGCGATGCAAACCCCTAGTGTTCAAAAGCTCAATATGGTACGGGTGGCATAACCTGTTTGGTTCTTCACTGCCGAATTTAATTTTCTCAAGCAAAATAGTCTTGATGAGGTTATGAGTCTGATATTTGCCATCTTTAAAATGTCATAACACTATTTAGGGATATAAGTTGGAGTCCCAAATTTCATGTGAATTTCAAGTAAGGTAGGTTCAAAGTATGTTATTTACATTTAAAACACTTATGTGTGATTCATTTTTAGCCAAAAAAATAATATATGCATTATGCAGAGCTAATAAAGAAATTAACATCCTTGAAATTTTTGAAAAGGTTCGAAACTCGTGTTCTCATGTTACGTTGTAGTCGTTTGATAAGTTCTGATTGCATCACATAATAGAGTTTATCCTTTCAGATTGAGTGCCCAGCTCAGGGTTATTTGCCTTGACCTTAAAAAGCATTTTCAGCATATACATGGACGTAATCCATTTAGTTTGCCTTTTAGTTGATGGGCTAGGGAAAATGAAATTTCCGCTGGTTAATTTTAGAAATTATTCTTGTTGATCATTATGTACGATAAATAAGTCCCAAAACAGAATATAACTAGAAAGACTATATAAAAGAGGGATGAAAGATACCAGAGGGACACCATTGCTACAAAAGAAAAAAAACGAACAGACAAACAAACAAACATTAGTAAACAAAAAGACAGCGAAGAAAAAATAAGACTGAGCAACACGAACCCCAACAACAATGAGGGGTGATCTCAGGATAAAAATCGGAACAATGAACAACAGCATTTGGGAAAATAGAAAACGACGTTCTGTATGGTAAAGGTTTAGGTTGTTATGGGTTCGTGATGTTTATTCTTTAGTGTTCTATGTTGTGTCATGTGTACTATTGTTTGTCTGTTTGTCCTTTTTATTTTTAGCCATGGCGTTGTCAGTTTATTTTTGATTTATGAGTTTGACTGTCCCTCTGGTATCTTTCGTCCCTCTTATACCCTTTTGAAGTTTAGAACTAGGATTCAATTAGTTTAATGACGGTTCACGAAACGACATGAAATTTTTGTTAATTTAAAAGGTCATGTATTTGTTCTGTACAAATTGTTTACAAATAAAAGTAACAGTAGAATACAGATGTTCAAAACTCAAAAATCGATAGAAACAAAAAAATCCGGGTCAAAAACCAGAACCTAGGGAAACGTATTAAATATAAGAGGAAAATGACGACACAACATTAAAATGTAACACACACTGAAACGAACCAAGCTTTAATAAAATTCCGGGTAGAATACCAAATATAACATCGAAACTGGATATAATGAATTTGGGATAGAAAAGTACCATGACACGTCTTATAATATGTGAATACACACTCAAATATCAGAGGAAACACACGACACAAAGGAAACACAACGTTAAAATGTAACACACACAGAAACGAACTATAACGTAACACTTGCCATATGCCTGACGTGGTACAGGACATTTTTTAAAAGAAAACATTGCATTGGTGAGTTGAATCTGGGTTTGTAGCATGTCAAACCTCCCGCTTTAATGTCCATGTTATATATAACATTTAAATGACAACACAACATTACAGGACTACAATACAAATAAATAGGAGAACATATTTGACAAAGAAACACACGAATAAGAGCTAACAAAAGGCACCAAGTTTAAATTTTAATACGTTTTATGTATGCCGTCATACTTTGAACGACAAAATTATTTTTATGTCTACCTGTGCGAATTTCAAACGCGCAGTTTTACACCAGTACTGAAAACCTTCTATCCTTTACGGGTAGAGTTTACATACATAAATTAAGTCGTATAAGAAAAGCAAAATGAGAATGTTAAATTTGATGTATGCCTTTTTGTGTTTCTTCGTTACATTTGTTGTTTTTATAGTGATATTAAGATGATAACACAATATTGACTGCTGTACCCCTATTTTTGACATTTGTCATCTTTGAGTTTGTTTGTTTTGTTCATGCATCGTTGACGATGTAATGGAATTTGATGCGACTGTCAACAAGTGAGAGGTTTAGCTAGCTATAAAACCAGGTTCAATCCACCATTTTCTACATGAGAAAATGCCTGTACCAAGTCAGGAATATGACAGTTGTTATCCATTCGTTTGATGTGAATGGACTTTTGATTTTGCCTTTTCAATTTGGATTTTCCTTTTTGAATTTTCCTCGGAGTTCAGTATTGTTGTGTTTTTACTTTTTAAAGATCGAAATGATCGAGTAATGGTCGAGAATTTGAGAAAATACAACACATCTTTTAATGCGTTATTTTAACGAGAACAAACACCAGACTTTCACTATGGACAAAAGTTACACAGAATATAATCTTAATAAAAGTGTTTTACCGTCTGATTGGATACATATGGCTGGCGTAGAACTTCACTCAGATGAAGGAATAAATGTTTACGGATTTATCTTCGAAACCTTTGTCTCAGGGGGATATTCATCAATGCTTACGAGATTTGCCTCTACCAAATACATAATACCAACTCTACCTGCATTTACTTCTTTTAAAAATATGATAGCACTTACACCATGTTATCAAAATACAGTTGTCAGTATAAATTTGAAATTGAAAAGTGGTTCAATGACATATGATAACAAGCAGTATAGTGACAACGATACGATTAGACTAATAGTAAACAAGTATAACACACTTCAGTTATCACATACCTCTGATTTATCAGGAACCATGGTAACATCATCAAAACCAGTCATTGTTGTCAGTGGTAACCAGTGTAATACTGCAGTACCAGCCAATATTCGTCTTGGTGACTGTAATCCATTTATAGAATCAGTATTACCAACCAACCAACTAGATAATATTTTCATAACTCCGTATATATCGACACGTTTGAACAACACTGTATGTATACAGGTAATAAACAGTACGAATTTAACAATTCAAACTGGAAACAAGACAATATCAAAAACCATTAAGGCAAGAGATTTCTTTGATTTTTATTACAGCACGATCTCTTTTATTTCATCATCTGAAGACATACTTGTCACGTCATATCCACACGGGTTAGGTGAAAGCAAAGGGGATCCTTTTATGATGACGATTCCGGGTGTAAATCAATACCTTTATAAATATGACTTCGTAGTACCAACAGGGTTTGACAGCTATATAAGCATAACGGTGCAGAGCGATGCTACTGATGGGCTTTTCCTGGATGGAAATTCTTCAAAAAGTCAAAGTAGTGTTTTTAGCATTTCTAAAGGAATGAAAAACTTTAGCACTTTCAGTCTGCCTCTATCGGCAGGGCTTCATCGCATTGAACATAAAAAGAAAGTTCGGTTTGGTTTATGGATTTTCGGCAATGAAGATCCTCGGGATGGTTACGGTTACCCCGCTAGAATGGCTTATAAAGCTTACAATTAAGTAAACTGATATTTTGCATAAACGAAACTGTGTTGTTGAGGTATAGTTAAACATTACAGAATGATTACCTTATTTCTCTACCTTTTTATTGTCACTATTTGATTTGTTTTGTTAATGATTTAACACCTCGGAGTCCTCTTTTTTCTCAATTATCAAATTTTCAGCACAGAACTGTATCTTAAAAATACACAACAGACCCATTGTGCACTATCATCAACAATTATGTTATTCATTACAGCGCCATTATTTATATCAAAATCAGTTTAACTTTTTTTTTAATTATTGTATTTTTGCAAAATACGTTTTAATAAGATTCATTAAACAAAAAACGGAATGTCATATCCATTAACTTCCCATCTCCAAAATTTGTTTAGGATTTTTTTTATAACTCAGACCATTGCCAAGCTTCAAGCAAGTGAACATGAAAAAGAAAAACCTAACAATTTGGCTTATTTAATGTATAAACGTAAATGAAGCAAAGAACAACTATAAACTACACACCAATCTGAAATAATGATAAAACCAAATGTTTATGTTTGTGCATAGTACTTAATGGTCGATTAAATGTTAACCGACAAAAAACGAAAGAAGCAGAAGCAAAATCCTCTGAAACTAAGTTTAATAGAATCTATCAAGAAACACTTGAGTATTTTTGTTTGGTAACAGCATAGGTTCTTAGTTTTGTGAACCAACCAAGCTTATTTTATCGTCGAAGTCCCGTCTCAAGATCAAGGAATTTAGGCTCCTTGGGTGAATCTTTATGGAATTTGAACTTTCTTGCGCAATATTTTGGTGCTACGGTCTTAATAAATTAGTAACAGAAATGTACACCTGTAGATCACTTGAAAGACTGTTTGTGCTGATCTAGAACATGCCATATTGCTCAGGAAGAGACTTTCATTTGCTTAAGACAAATAGGACTATCAAAAGTTTGAATTATTGTAAGTCGACATGTTATAAAGATATAACCTGTCTATCGGTGAAGATTGTTCGGGAATAGCAAGAGCTTGGAGATATTGAGAAGACAGAGACATATGTCTATGGTGAACATTTCTATGAATTATGATGAAGGGTTAAGGGAAAGAAGAATACGCTTATGTGTCGTATAGCGTTTAGTTTCGTGCAAAAGTTTACCATGTCATTAAGATTCATCGAAAAAAACGAAAAATTCTGATAACGTTGTTTTATTACTTATAGCGTGAATGGAGTCTTTAATATCTTTAAAGAAATAGAATCTGAATCTATTTTTAAACATCAATAATTTTTAACAATACGTTAACACTCGAACTTGAACTAGGGTAGCCGGATTTTTTGTTAGCAGTGAGTGTTTTCAATGGTTATGATTTTTTTCAACATATACAATACGAGTAAAGATGAAAACTTACTGTAGCCTTATTAGAGATCAGTATTGATATTTTACTTATTTTTTCGGTAAGATGAAAGCTGATACTTCTTTAAGATCTACCATAATTCGCTGTTTTGTGTATTTTTTGTCTTTAGTTTTCAGAGTTTGTAAATATGTTTTACCCTATACTATATTTTGAACATTATTCTGTATATAATATATAGAAACTTTAAATGTTATCTTCGAAACCAGAGTAAACAATCGAAATTTATAACTTGGCCATTTTATTTTAAGAATGTTTAGTGAAACAGTCCTTGGAATACGTTTACAAATCCTTACTTATAAAAATGACTTTACTATCGTATCTCATATCTTTCATCTGCACTTATCTGCTCGTTTAAGTTAGTCCAAGAATGGAGGGACGAAAGATACCAAAGGGACAGTCAAACTCATAAATCGAAAATAAAACTGACATGGCCATGGCTAAAAAAGAAGAAGACAAACAGACAAACAGTAGTACACATGACACAACATAGAACACTAAAGAATAAACAACACGAACCCCACTAAAAACTATGGGGTGATATCATGTGCTCTGGAAGGGTAAGCATATCCTGCTCCACGTGTGGCACCCGTCGTGTTGCTTATGTGATAATAAATCCGGTAAATAGTCTAATTCGGTAGGTCACATTCATGGCTTGATAAATATTTTGATATGAGCGTCACTGATGAGTCTTATGTAGACGAAACGCGCGTCTGGCGTACTAAATTATAATTCTGGTACACTTGATAACTGGGTCGATGCCACTGCTCGTAAACGTTTCGTTTCAGAGGGTATCACCAGCCAAGTAGTCAGCACTTCGGTGTTGACATGAATATCAATTATGTGGTCATTTTTTATAAATTTCCCGTTTACCAAACTTTGAATTTGATATTAAAACTAAGGATTTTCTTATCCCAGGAATAGATTACCTTAGCCGTATTTGATACAATTTTTTGGAATTATGGATCCTCAATTCTCTTCAACTTCGTACTTATTTGGCTTGATAAATATTTTGATATGAGTGTCACTGATGAGTCTTATGTAGACGAAATGCGCGTCTAGCGTACTAAATATCCGATATCATTTGTGAAACGGTTATTCCTTAACGGTCAACCAACTCGTTATGGCGTCCGTAAAATGTACAAAGGGATGATTTCAACTTCACCATTTGGAAATCTTGGTTTGATAGCTTCCTTGTGAGCAGCAACCCTCTATCCAGAAAATCATGATAGGAAATGCAAGCACGAAAATATCGTATCAATTGGGAGACAATACCCCGTATGCAGGTGCTGCTGGAATGTTGCTACATAGAAATGGAAAGGTCACAATTTGAAAGCTGAAATCATCTCTGCTGTCGTAAAGTTTTGTTTTCAACCGACCCTCATTGTCAATTTCTAGATGTAAGTCAAGATATGAGGTGGACTTAACTGTATCTGTTGTATCCTTTATATCTAGTTCGATGGGATAGATGCGTTCCAAATAGTCATCAAATTTTGAATTATTTAGTGAAAGAACATCATCGATATAGCGAAAAGTAGAGTTAAAGGATATCGCTAACTTCTTATTTTTCTTTCTGCATGAAGTCAGTCTCATAATAACAAAGAAACTCTTTCGTTTATTGATGTTGACTTAGATCAAGTGATTTGGAATGATTCGCAATCTCTTCGAATAAAAAAGGGGGAAGATTCTAATTATTTTTAATACTCTATTAAATGGGTTGCTTCCTCACAATTTTTAATTTATATTAGAGATACACATATCTTTATCCATTAATATCATAGTAAACAGAATACTATTGATAAAATATAAAGTATTCTAATTTATATTTAAACAAATTCAAAAGAAAATAAATACTGCATACAGCTATCAACGAAAACAACTGAACTACAGGCACTTGAGAACATGGCGGTGTCAAACATTTCATAAAGCATATAACTTTATTATGATATGTATCAGATGTTTTACATCTATAAAAGAAAACAATAAAAAAAAAATAATTTGAAAACAGAAAGGACTCATTTGATCGTCGTAGAAAGCAACTAACAAAAAGACAAATGACAACAAACACTGGTCTGGAATAATACTTTATATATTTATATACACTTCAAAACTAATTACATTACACAAATACATCGGATTTAATTAGACTTAGATATGAAACAGAACCCATTCAATGATAGAAAGGTAAAATATTAAAAACCACATAAGAGTAGCATGATTGCACGAAAGCCGAAAATTCAAACATTAGAATAATAAAGGTCCCTTATATAATCACATATTTATTTATCTTTGACTTGTTAAAAAAGGAACAACATTTATCAGTTGGAATGAGATGACTCTTGTTTCTTATACAACAAAGACGCAACATATTAGTTCTGGTTTCATTGTTGAAAATTATAGTTAGGCAGATCTCAAAATCGGGTACGGTTATACAGAAAATATAGATATTGCATTTTTTTTAAATAGGTGTTATCAATTTACTATGGCTGCCGCTAACGATCTTAAAATTCATTCAAATGTTTTTGATACAAAAACATATATAAGACCTTTACATTTGGACGATGATAAATAATCTCTTGAAAATGTTTAAATTCGTTTGTATAATGCCTTTTCATTATATTTTTTAAGAGTCATACCAACTAACAGAATCGCGGGCATCTGAATACAAAAGCACCTAATAGAACTTAGTTTAATAATCAAATAAAGGCAACAGTAGTATACCGCTGTTCAAAACTCATAAATCCATGGACAAAAAACAAAATCGGGGTAACAAACTAAAACCGAGGAATTTTAGAGTGGAATACACACTAATCAAAGCACCAGTGTGAAAATAATCAGTAAAAAGTTTAACGACTGACGACGACGGACGACAAGCGATATCAAAAGCTCACATACCCCTTCGGGTTAGAGACACTTCTGCTTGAGGTGATATACATACATGCCAAAGTTCAAATGTGTCTCATTAGACTTGATTAAAAGTAACATTCTATTAGGTGCAAGATATAGTTTATAACTTTAATATTAAGCTTGATTGCATACAGTGTTCATTGGTGTCCTTCGGCTATTGTCTGCTCTTTGGTCGGGTTGTTGTCTCTTTGGCATATTCCCCATATCCATTTACAATTTTACCATTCTCCAAATGAAGATGAATATGTTTACGATTGGGTTTCAATACAAACGTTGCCTTTACAACCGGCAATTTTGAATTTCTGATAAGATCAATACGTAGCAACACTTGTTAGTGACATTGATATGTACATAATATACTAAGTTTAAACTCAATACCTTCAGCACTTCATGAGGAGAAGGTTCTTGAAAATCTTATCTTCAAAGTCCCTTGGCGGTCATGTGTTTTTTACAATTGGCAACAAAGTTACAATACTTATTTAGGACCTTATAGTGAACTATATCAAGTTTGATTTGATTAGGACCAGTAGTTCTAAAAATCACGGGTGTCATTCGGTTTAACGAGATAAATGATCGTGAAAGAATTTCTAACGGTGGTCAAGTATTGCGAGATGACCGTGAAAGCCTTTTAATGTAAATTCTAGTTCAAAATCTATGAAAAAATTTCAAAACGCGGAACAAATCTGAACAAAAATTTTGTATTGTCAAAATGGTTTAACTTCCTCACATTACTGTGCAATAAGATAAATATTGAAAACAACACGTCAAATAATGTCTTGCGTCCGAAGTGTTTTCTGATTTACCTTCATCAGGAACGCTCAAAGCAAAACATTTTCAATTCGAAGATGTACAAAAACGGATAATCCTTGTAGAGGTATGTGTCAAAAATACCTAAAATAAATAGCCAAATTAATCTAAAGCCAACTTTGCCTGAGGGAGTTGAAACCTTAGTTTCATGATAATTTCAAAATTTATAAACGGAAAATTTGAGTAAAGTTTGCTAAATCATGTCAGTACCGAAGCATTAACTACTGAGCTGAAGATACCCACGGGGACTGATAGTCCACCAGCAAAGGTATCTCCCCAGTGATGTAAGAAATTGAAAACAACACGTTTAATAATTTCTTGCGTGCGAAGCGCTTTTCTGGATTTATCTTCATCAGGAACGTTCAAAGCCAAACATTTTAAATTTGAAGATGTATAAGTACCGAAAATCGTTTAAGAGATATGTGTCAAGAATACCTAAAATAAATAGCCAAATTAATCTAAAGCCAACTTTGCCTGAGGGAGTTGAAACCTTAGTTTCATACTAATTTCAAAATTTATAAACGGACAATTTCAGTAAAGTTTGTAAAATCATGTCAGAACCGAAGCATTAACTACTGAGCTGAAGATACCCTCGGGGACTGATAGTCCACGAGCAGAGGTATCGACCCAGTGATGTATAAAATTGAAAACAACACGTTTAATAATTTCTTGCGTCCGACGCGCTTTTCTGGAATCACCTTCATCAGGAACGCTCAAAGCCAAACATAAAACCTAAGTTTCATAATTATTTCAAAATTTATAAACGGACAATTTCAGTAAAGTTTGTTAAATCATGTCAGAAGCAAAGCATTACCCACTGAGCTGAAGATACCCTCGGGGACTGATAGTCCACGAGCAGAGGTATCGCCCCAGTGATGTATAAAATTGAAAACAACACGTTTTATAATTTCTAGCGTCCGACGCGCTTTTCTGGAATCACCTTCATCAGGAACGCTCAAAGCCAAACATAAAACCTAAGTTTCATAATTATTTCAAAATTTATAAACGGACAATTTCAGTAAAGTTTGTTAAATCATGTCAGAACCGAAGCATTAACTACTGAGCTGAAGATACCCTCGGGGACTGATAGTCCACGAGCAGAGGTATCGACCCAGTGATGTATAAAATTGAAAACAACACGTTTAATAATTTCTTGCGTCCGACGCGCTTTTCTGGATTCACCTTCATCAGGAACGTTCAAAGCCAAACATTTTAAATGTGAAGATGTATAAGTACCGAAAATCGTTTAAGAGATATGTGTCAAAAATACCTAAAATAAATAGCCAAATTAATCTAAAGCCAACTTTGCCTGAGGGAGTTGAAACCTTAGTTTCATACTAATTTCAAAATTTATAAACGGACAATTTCAGTAAAGTTTGTTAAATCATGTCAGAACCGAAGCATTAACTACTGAGCTGAAGATACCCTCGGGGACTGATAGTCCACGAGCAGAGGTATCGACCCAGTGATGTATAAAATTGAAAACAACACGTTTAATAATTTCTTGCGTTCGACGCGCTTTTCTGGATTCACCTTCATCAGGAACGCTCACAGCCAAACATAAAACCTAAGTTTCATAATTATTTCAAAATTTATAAACGGACAATTTCAGTAAAGTTTGTTAAATCATGTCAGAACCGAAGCATTAACTACTGAGCTGAAGATACCCTCGGGGACTGATAGTCCACGAGCAGAGGTATCGACCCAGTGATGAATAAAATTGAAAACAACACGTTTAATAATTTCTTGCGTCCGACGCGCTTTTCTGGATTCACCTTCATCAGGAACGCTCAAAGCAAAACATAAAACCTTAGTTTCATAATTATTTCAAAATTTATAAACGGACAATTTCAGTAAAGTTTGTTAAATCATGTCAGAAGCAAAGCATTACCCACTGAGCTGAAGATACCCTCGGGGACTGATAGTCCACGAGCAGAGGTATCGCCCCAGTGATGTATAAAATTGAAAACAACACGTTTAATAATTTCTAGCGTCCGACGCGCTTTTCTGGAATCACCTTCATCAGGAACGCTCAAAGCCAAACATAAAACCTAAGTTTCATAATTATTTCAAAATTTATAAACGGACAATTTCAGTAAAGTTTGTTAAATCATGTCAGAACCGAAGCATTAACTACTGAGCTGAAGATACCCACGGGGACTGATAGTCCACGAGCAGAGGTATCGACCCAGTGATGTATAAAATTGAAAACAACACGTTTAATAATTTCTTGCGTCCGACGCGCTTTTCTGGATTCACCTTCATCAGGAACGTTCAAAGCCAAACATTTTAAATGTGAAGATGTATAAGTACCGAAAATCGTTTAAGAGATATGTGTCAAAAATACCTAAAATCAATAGCCAAATTAATCTAAAGCCAACTTTGCCTGAGGGAGTTGAAACCTTAGTTTCATACTAATTTCAAAATTTATCAACGGACAATTTCAGTAAAGTTTGTTAAATCATGTCAGAACCGAAGCATTAACTACTGAGCTGAAGATACCCTCGGGGACTGATAGTCCACGAGCAGAGGTATCGACCCAGTGATGTATAAAATTGAAAACAACACGTTTAATAATTTCTTGCGTTCGACGCGCTTTTCTGGATTCACCTTCATCAGGAACGCTCACAGCCAAACATAAAACCTTAGTTTCATAATTATTTCAAAATTTATAAACGGACAATTTCAGTAAAGTTTGTTAAATCATGTCAGAACCGAAGCATTAACTACTGAGCTGAAGATACCCTCGGGGACTGATAGTCCACGAGCAGAGGTATCGACCCAGTGATGTATAAAATTGAAAACAACACGTTTAATAATTTCTTGCGTCCGACGCGCTTTTCTGGATTCACCTTCATCAGGAACGCTCAAAGCAAAACATAAAACCTTAGTTTCATAATTATTTCAAAATTTATAAACGGACAATTTCAGTAAAGTTTGTTAAATCATGTCAGAAGCAAAGCATTACCCACTGAGCTGAAGATACCCTCGGGGACTGATAGTCCACGAGCAGAGGTATCGCCCCAGTGATGTATAAAATTGAAAACAACACGTTTAATAATTTCTAGCGTCCGACGCGCTTTTCTGGATTCACCTTCATCAGGAACGCTCAAAGCCAAACATAAAACCTAAGTTTCATAATTATTTCAAAATTTATAAACGGACAATTTCAGTAAAGTTTGTTAAATCATGTCAGAACCGAAGCATTAACTACTGAGCTGAAGATACCCTCGGGGACTGATAGTCCACGAGCAGAGGTATCGACCCAGTGATGTATAAAATTGAAAACAACACGTTTAATAATTTCTTGCGTCCGACGCGCTTTTCTGGATTCACCTTCATCAGGAACGTTCAAAGCCAAACATTTTAAATGTAAAGATGTATAAGTACCGAAAATCGTTTAAGAGATATGTGTCAAAAATACCTAAAATAAATAGCCAAATTAATCTAAAGCCAACTTTGCCTGAGGGAGTTGAAACCTTAGTTTCATACTAATTTCAAAATTTATAAACGGACAATTTCAGTAAAGTTTGTTAAATCATGTCAGAACCGAAGCATTAACTACTGAGCTGAAGATACCCTCGGGGACTGATAGTCCACGAGCAGAGGTATCGACCCAGTGATGTATAAAATTGAAAACAACACGTTTAATAATTTCTTGCGTTCGACGCGCTTTTCTGGATTCACCTTCATCAGGAACACTCACAGCCAAACATAAAACCTTAGTTTCATAATTATTTCAAAATTTATAAACGGACAATTTCAGTAAAGTTTGTTAAATCATGTCAGAACCGAAGCATTAACTACTGAGCTGAAGATACCCTCGGAGACTGATAGTCCACGAGCAGAGGTATCGACCCAGTGATGTATAAAATTGAAAACAACACGTTTAATAATTTCTTGCGTCCGACGCGCTTTTCTGGATTCACCTTCATCAGGAACGCTCAAAGCAAAACATAAAACCTTAGTTTCATAATTATTTCAAAATTTATAAACGGACAATTTCAGTAAAGTTTGTTAAATCATGTCAGAAGCAAAGCATTACCCACTGAGCTGAAGATACCCTCGGGGACTGATAGTCCACGAGCAGAGGTATCGCCCCAGTGATGTATAAAATTGAAAACAACACGTTTAATAATTTCTAGCGTCCGACGCGCTTTTCTGGATTCACCTTCATCAGGAACGCTCAAAGCCAAACATAAAACCTAAGTTTCATAATTATTTCAAAATTTATAAACGGACAATTTCAGTAAAGTTTGTTAAATCATGTCAGAACCGAAGCATTAACTACTGAGCTGAAGATACCCTCGGGGACTGATAGTCCACGAGCAGAGGTATCGACCCAGTGATGTATAAAATTGAAAACAACACGTTTAATAATTTCTTGCGTCCGACGCGCTTTTCTGGATTCACCTTCATCAGGAACGTTCAAAGCCAAACATTTTAAATGTGAAGATGTATAAGTACCGAAAATCGTTTAAGAGATATGTGTCAAAAATACCTAAAATAAATAGCCAAATTAATCTAAAGCCAACTTTGCCTGAGGGAGTTGAAACCTTAGTTTCATACTAATTTCAAAATTTATAAACGGACAATTTCAGTAAAGTTTGTTAAATCATGTCAGAACCGAAGCATTAACTACTGAGCTGAAGATGTATAAAATTCAGTAAAGTTTGTTAAATCATGTCAGAACCGAAGCATTAACTACTGAGCTGAAGATACCCTCGGGGACTGATAGTCCACGAGCAGAGGTATCGACCCAGTGATGTATAAAATTGAAAACAACACGTTTAATAATTTCTTGCGTTCGACGCGCTTTTCTGGATTCACCTTCATCAGGAACGCTCACAGCCAAACATAAAACCTTAGTTTCATAATTATTTCAAAATTTATAAACGGACAATTTCAGTAAAGTTTGTTAAATCATGTCAGAACCGAAGCATTAACTACTGAGCTGAACATACCCTCGGGGACTGATAGTCCACGAGCAGAGGTATCGACCCAGTGATGTATAAAATTGAAAACAACACGTTTAATAATTTCTTGCGTCCGACGCGCTTTTCTGGATTCACCTTCATCAGGAACGCTCAAAGCAAAACATAAAACCTTAGTTTCATAATTATTTCAAAATTTATAAACGGACAATTTCAGTAAAGTTTGTTAAATCATGTCAGAAGCAAAGCATTACCCACTGAGCTGAAGATACCCTCGGGGACTGATAGTCCACGAGCAGAGGTATCGCCCCAGTGATGTATAAAATTGAAAACAACACGTTTAATAATTTCTAGCGTCCGACGCGCTTTTCTGGATTCACCTTCATCAGGAACGCTCAAAGCCAAACATAAAACCTAAGTTTGATAATTATTTCAAAATTTATAAACGGACAATTTCAGTAAAGTTTGTTAAATCATGTCAGAACCGAAGCATTAACTACTGAGCTGAAGATACCCTCGGGGACTGATAGTCCACGAGCAGAGGTATCGACCCAGTGATGTATAAAATTGAAAACAACACGTTTAATAATTTCTTGCGTCCGACGCGCTTTTCTGGATTCACCTTCATCAGGAACGTTCAAAGCCAAACATTTTAAATGTGAAGATGTATAAGTACCGAAAATCGTTTAAGAGATATGTGTCAAAAATACCTAAAATAAATAGCCAAATTAATCTAAAGCCAACTTTGCCTGAGGGAGTTGAAACCTTAGTTTCATACTAATTTCAAAATTTATAAACGGACAATTTCAGTAAAGTTTGTTAAATCATGTCAGAACCGAAGCATTAACTACTGAGCTGAAGATGTATAAAATTCAGTAAAGTTTGTTAAATCATGTCAGAACCGAAGCATTAACTACTGAGCTGAAGATACCCTCGGGGACTGATAGTCCACGAGCAGAGGTATCGACCCAGTGATGTATAAAATTGAAAACAACACGTTTAATAATTTCTTGCGTTCGACGCGCTTTTCTGGATTCACCTTCATCAGGAACGCTCACAGCCAAACATAAAACCTTAGTTTCATAATTATTTCAAAATTTATAAACGGACAATTTCAGTAAAGTTTGTTAAATCATGTCAGAACCGAAGCATTAACTACTGAGCTGAACATACCCTCGGGGACTGATAGTCCACGAGCAGAGGTATCGACCCAGTGATGTATAAAATTGAAAACAACACGTTTAATAATTTCTTGCGTCCGACGCGCTTTTCTGGATTCACCTTCATCAGGAACGCTCAAACCAAACATTTGAAATTTGAAGATGCATAAGAACCGAAAATCGTTGAAGAGCTATGTGTCAAAAATACCTCAAATAAATAGCCAAATTAATCTAAAGCCAACAAGAATATATGCAATACTCTATGAAAAAACACACAAAGCGTTTCTATTGAATTAGTTTTACAAACCACGCTATTTGTACCTAAAATACTCATATTTCAATATATCATGATATATTTGAAATTTAATCTTTGGTGTATCTGATTGTACAGTAAAATAAAAGTATGCTCTTCCCTTAAAATTTGTAATGTGTTTGTGAAAACCTTGAATTTTGTTGAATTTTCATCAAACTTAATCGTGAAAGATAATGCGTGACCAGATTTATACTAGTACTCAAAAATCAATATTTCTTTTACCTTTTGATATACCTGCAACTGGTTAAAGCCTGTAACTATTGAAAAAGAATGATTATTAAAGCTATCATTTTTTTTCTTTTAACTACACAATAATTTTATTCATCAAATATTGCTTGTTACATAAAACATCAAAATTCCTAGCTTCTCTTGACGTACCCTGTTACAAAAAACGTAAAATCACAAAAATACTGAACTTGGAAGAACATCAATTTATTCGGAAAGTCCTCTATTTTGTATGTTTATGAGTAGTCTATTACATCTTGGATTTGTTTAGATTAAACCCAATGAATCTATTTTTAACATAACCGGTTTGATCCTCATTTACAATTTTTGGAAGTACCTTTTTTAAACGTTGCGCAAGAGCATATGACGAAATTTTAAAATCTATATTAAGAAGTGATATTGGACGATAGTTTTCCTAAAGTAATAGATCCCCCTTTCTAAATATCAAAGTTAATATACTTGTACGTTGTGAATATGAAAGACTGTTTCTATCGTATCCTGTATTTAAGACATTTACCAGTAGTGATTTAAGTTTATTCCAAAAAAATCTATAAAATTCTACCGTAAGTCCATCAAGACCTGGAGATTTATTTAATTTCATTTTAAAGATACCATATGTTCATCAGTTCCTCCACTGTAATTTTCCCATCGTATATTAGTTTGTCATTTTCATCCACGGTATTTTCTGATTTTGTATCGCTGATTTATTCTTCTGTTAATCTTTGTTTAAACTTTTTTTGTTATACAAGTTTTCATAATAATCTTTTATTTTGTTTAAAAGTTTCTCTTGGTCCGAAATTATTTCCCCATTATCTCCCATTAACTTACTTATAGATTTTTTAACTTGTCTCTTTTTTCTTACCCAAGGAAGTAAGAATTATTTTGTTCACCAAACTCTACATATTTTTTCTCTAGATCTCACTTGAGCTCCCTTCGCTTTTTCTTCATATATCTTATCTAGCTCTTCTTCAATACCATTAATTCCTTCTTCTATTTCACCGTCATCTATATTTGTCTCGTTTCTTAATTTTATTTTTTCTTTCAATTCTTTTTCCAGAGTATATCTCCGTCCCTTGGTTAACTTTGCTTTATTTTTACAATAATTTGTGGTTACTTCCCTCACCGTGATTTAAAACCCATCCCATAATAATCTACAATCTAATGTTTCTTTTTCGAAATTATATTTATCTATCAAAGTATTAATCAGTTCTTGGTAATCTTTATCTTGCAAATCTGAATTGTCAATTTTCCAATACCCATTCCCCCTTTCTGGCTTAAATTTTTAGAAATACGCTTTGGTGGTCAGTATGTAACAGGTGAATATACATTAATAAATGTAAAAATTGAGTCATTCATCTGCACATTGATAAGCACTAATCTTCCGTCTCTATCAATAAATTTATTAATTAGTTCGTAGCTTAATGATTTGTTCATTAAGATAGCTACACCCCTTCTAGCCGTAGTACCATGACTACAAAATGCATATTCTGTTTTACTATTTATATCCATTTCGATAATTTTATCAAAATGTGTTTCTTGCAGTACACTTATGACACTTTTTTGAGCTGTGACCCATTCTATAACTGCGCGGTAACCCATTCTATAACTGCGCGGTAACTGCTCTTGAATTTACGTTGAGACTACATAAATTAATTGTATTTGTAAATGTCATAGTTAATAATATATAAATTATGAGTATACTTTAGTTTCAACACACTACACAAAGTTACAATTTTATAACACTCAGAGATATTTAATACAATTACATCAATTGGTACACAATTAAAATACAGATTCATTATTTTAGGTAATGCATAGTTGTTACACATATCTATACAACCTACATAATGATTACCTTTTACCTAGTGTGACCTTAAACCAATTGTTCCGCTATTAAACCTCGTGAAAGTAATGTGTTTTTTTTAAATGCATTGTAAATAAATTTGGATAGTTTGATAGTGTAGGAATTAACGCATGGTAATTGATAATTTAGAATTATATGTCCGTGTTTGAAAGGAAAATACTATCATGTAAATATATATTAAATTGACAGCATGAACTCGACACGATTGAACAGGTTGGGCACAACCCACCAAATAGGGAACTGTTCCTCAAATGAGTAACAATCCCTCATTTGAGTAATCATTTGGTAGTGCTAAAAAACTAAATTTTCTAAACTGAGTCTTTTTTCGTTAAATGGCACATATTCATGAAAAATGCCGCGAGATTTATTAAAAAGATACAATCCTATGAAAACTTAAGAAAAGACTATTTTCAATGCTTTTAACTTTTTTAAAATCTATATTAAAAATATAGTTCTTTGGAAGAAGTTGCTCCATTTTCTATAAATTGGTGCCATTTTAACTAAAAAGACTCATTTTTAGAAAATATTGTTTTTATCACTATGAAATGATTTACTCAAATGAGAGGTTGTTACTCATTTGGGGATCAGTCCCCCATTTTGTGGGTTGTATCCAACCTGTTAAAAGGTGGACAATTTAATGCCGTTCATGTTTTTACGGTTAAGTGTAGAACCAGAAACACAGCATAAAACAATGTGTTTCGATATATTCTGAATCGTGGAGAATTTCTTCTGATCTACGCTACTTGCATGGTTTTTCAATCAATTCAATACAATGGAAATAATGCAGTGCTTTATTGTATACATGTGTACTTGATATATACTTTGTGCATTTTTTGTTTTTGTTTGAAAAGTAAATTGTTGTGGACAAATATATGTGCATACTGCCGGACTATTTACGCACTCTACAGGTAAGTATTTATTTTTTTCTATCATACTACTTGTCTTGTTTTTTTTTTCTATTTGTAGGTATCTAATCAGTGATGTAATGTTCAGAAAGAAAAGTTTCTTGTTCTGTTTAACGTTTACTTATACACTGTGTCTAAACCACACCGGCAAAATTTGTTCGGACTCGATGGTATCTAACATCCGGCACAATGACGGAACATTAATAGACAGAAGAAAGGTAGGTTTCTCCTTATTTTCTTATTTTTTTTTATGATATGTAAGAATATATATACATATACAACTATTTTCTATTGTGATATGCAATATTTTCTACAACCGTTCTATATTAACGGAGAAATAAGTAAAAATGGACGCCAAAATGACGAATTGAGTGAACCTTGCCTCGAAATTGTTTAATTTCTCGTTAAATTGTTCACATTGTACGGAAAGAAAGGTACGGGAAGATAGATACTGACACGGTGATTGCAAAACTTGTTTTATGAACATCTCAATACTTGTATTTCTGAGTATGGAACGAAAGAAATGGGTCATGTCAAAATGGAACTGGCCGGTTTCGTCAATGTTTACCACCCGGTTTGGTCATAGATTTCACAATGCATAACCCGGTTTTGTCAAATAAAAAAAAAATCATAATCGCATTGTATTATAATTGATAATCATTAACTTCAGTGTTAAAAAGGGGTTTTGTGACCGGGTCGTTGGAAAACAAGTTCTTTCACAGGACAACGGCTTATTATTTATATGATTAGTCTCAAATTCAAATAAATAATAAGCAAACACTAGAATTCCTACTCTTATAGAACACAAATAATTTTAATTTTACTTTGCATTCAAAATTTAGTTAAAACTAGAAATTAGAGTTAAACTTTACGGTCTTAAAAAAATCGAAACACACAATTGCAATGTGATTTTCTCGTACAATAGGATGGACACCTTTATAAGTAATATAATCATTCTATGTATGTAATCTTTTCTATGATCGTTAAAAATAAATCTTCTTAGGATAAACGTTGATGATAAGACAAATGTATATATGTATATATGCATGCATAATCGACATCGAAAATGAATGTTTATAGGAAAAAAAAGATACAACTACCATGCATCAAAGGTGGGGTCGGGTGGGGGCGGTGGGTGGGGGTTTGGGGGTGTTGCAATCTATACGTCTTCTAGATTAGCTACTTATCTTATAAAGTGTATACCGAATTAAAATATTGTAAGAAATAAGAAAACAGGGACAACCACGAAATCGGATTATGTGAGTTTGATTATGTTTATTATAAACATCTCATTACATTGATATTTTTAAACAAGCGACACTAGGTGATTCGAATTCATAGCGTTTTGAAGTATTTGTATAAAGCTGCATATGTCAAAAGTTAGAAGGTTTGACTGTAACATATACAAGTATGGAACACAGATCTAACGATTTTTCCCCCTATTTGCCATATTTCCATTGCCCTTGACCTCATTTCTATATTATTTTCTCTCGGCCACAGACCTTTATCATAAATTGAGTTGCGACCATTTAAGCATCTGTGATATGTCAGTGCGTACACTTAAATATAAAAAATATGTCTTATTTTTTTTTATTAAAAAAAAACGCCAGTGAAGTTGTTTGCTATGTCCGATCCGGTTCGTGAAATTTGAAATTTTCAGTTGTTACACATTTTATTTTAAATTCAAGAACGGTGTAATTTTGTTTGGAATTCTTGATTGTTTTTAGCTCACTTGACCCAACAGGAAAAGGTTTTTTTATCATCACTTGGCACCGGTCGACCGTCGTTCATTATCTTTCAATACAATTTTTTACATAAATGTTCCCATCTAAAATTACTAGGCTGCTTTAAACCTTATTTAAAATCATATGTCTTTTTTAATTATGATTAGGGTATAGTTTTAAAAAGTTTACTGTGACCCCGCTTGTCAACCAATATAGCCTTCATGGCTAAGAAATAAATAAAGGAGGGCATGCAAGTGCATGATGTCAATTATTTAAAAACAGCCGTAGACATAGACAATTCGAAAGGGCCAGATGATTATCTTCAAAATGTTGAGCTCTACCATTTGTCCATTTACTATAAAATTCTCACATAAGTTCTTAAAAGAGTTATTGCATTACCCTTAAATGACGAATTTGAAGTTCTTTTTATCAATTTGTATCTATTATTTTCAAACATATATATAAAAGTCATATAGCAAAAATGACTTAGGAAGTCAAGAAGATATACAAATAAATAGACTTGGCCGATATCCTAATAAAACTTATTGACCTTTAATTAAGAGGTTTTTTTTCCATTTTATTGCGTTTTTACACGCCCATCACAATTTTGACAGGACGTATTATTGTATACATCCTTCCGTCCGTCCGTCTGTCCTTCCTTCAATCCGTCCGTTCCTCCATCTATCAGTCATTCTGTCCGTCCGTCTATCCTTCTGTCCAGCGTAAACATGTCGCACCATTACTTGACAACAGCTTATCTAGTTTTCATGAAACTTAACAAAGCAATTTCTTGAAATGGTCAAACGATCTGTAAACATTTTAGTGAAAATCAAATTACATCTTTTGAGTTACAGAACTTTGTAAGTAAAACAGGAGTGTGTTTTTTTAACATGTCGCGCCATATCTCAAAACGATTTATCATTATTGCATCAAACTTTACACACTTCTTAGTAATATAAATATTATATTAAAACTTCTGCATACTTTTTGGTGATGTTTTAATTTTTTTTTATTAAGCGTTATTTAGGATTTTTTGTTAAAAAAAAGGGGGGTCACATATTGCGATGCATCTCAAAACCTATATAAAAATATATCATAATGTTAATGTTAAAAAAATAATTAGATATCAGTGTTTGCTATTGAGTATTTATATTTCATTTAAAATTAGTTTGAAGATCAGTGAAATAACGGATACGCCGTTCCTTAGGAAAATGTGTAGTACTATAATTACATTTGTACCTATGTAAATAAATGTAAATACGCCAAGTTTACTTTATAATAAATATATATTTAAATTCTTTCGAAAGACAATGTTCAGATCCGTGTTAACGTTGCTTTTCATAAATTGTTGGTTTTAAAAAAATATAAAAAACCGGGTGATATATATAGACGAAACCGGATGATTGTGTAGAAACAACAATGACGAAACCGGTGTATTTTAATTTGGCATGACCCATTTCTGTCGTTCCATACACAGAAATACAAGTATTTAGATGCTCATAATGACTAGTTTTGCAATCTCCGTGTCAATATCTATCTTCCCGTACCTTTCTTTCCGTACAATGTGAACAATTTAACGAGAAATTAAACAATTTCGAGGCAAGGTTCACTCAATTCGTCATGTTGGCGTGCATTTTTACCTATTTCTCCGTTAATATAGAACGGTTGTAGAAAATATTGCATATCACAATAGAAAATAGTTGTATATGTATATATATTCTTCGATATCATAAAAAAAAATAAGAAAATAAGGAGAAACCTAGCTTTCTTCTGTCTATTAATGTTCCGTCATTGTTCCGGATGTTAGATACCATCGAGTCCGAACAAATTTTGCCGGTGTGGTTTAGACACAGTGTATCAGTTAACGTTAAACAGAACAAGAAACTTTTCTTTCTGAACATTACATCACTGATTAGATACCTACAAATAGAAAAAAACAAGACAATGTGAACAATTTAACGAGAAATTAAACAATTTCGAGGCAAGGTTCACTCAATTCGTCATTTTGGCGTGCATTTTTACTTATTTCTCCGTTAATATAGAACGGTTGTAGAAAATATTGTTAGATACAATCGAGTCCGATCAAATTTTGCCGGTGTGGTTTAGACACAGTGTGATAGTGTGAATCGTGTTACAATATATAGCATAGGTAAAAACCTAATTCCTATGTTTATAATGTAAACATTGAACAGCTGATGTATTATTACATGTATCATGATAGGTAAACAACATCTACACATTTGACATTTTCACAGTTTCGTTACATATTTCACATTTTAGTACAACTTCACTTTTAAAAACTACTTCTTCATAGCAACTTTTAACTCTTTTAAAGAGCTGTAAACTTTTACATTTTTTTTTTAAATGATATCAAATTAAGATAAAATTTCAGCAAAACAAAAACAATACTGAAACAGATAAGGCAAAGTTACAATTTATGTGTTGTCTATTTGATTGGAAAACTCTTGAAATGAGCTGTAATTTATTTGTCCTTTTTTTTTTAGTAACTTTGTATGATAAAACTATTGTACAATCATTGTCATGGTTTTGTGATTTCTATACATTTGAATTATTCTTTACCTTTTTTAGTTCCAATATTTCCACTAGTTTTGTCATGTAAAGCTTCAGTAGGTGTTGGAGGTGAGCTGTCATTTGCATTCACTATTCTCCTATGTGGTTTTCTAACAAATCTATCTATTGGGGGTTTGTACTTTGTCTACATTATCACTATTTCCATCTTTATTTCTTTTTGGTGTTTCTGTCTTGCTAGTAGATGCTTTGCTGTTATTGTTCTTTTTTCAGATTGCTTTTTAGCAGGTGGTATTGTAGGAACTTCTAATTCAGTATGATCTACATTGTCATCCTGATCTGTGTTGTCAACAGATGCAAATTAAATTAATGTTGTCATGCTTATGTTGCTGTCTAGCTTCATCATGATCATGTTCATCAACAGTCTGAAAATGTTTTGGGCTATCAATTTTTTTTAATTCAACACTTTACCTCGAAAGTTAAAAACATCAATTTAAAACGTGTCTAAATCAGTTTGAAAAATTCAGCGCTGAGAATCTGTCGAGTACAATTTAGACAGACCGCCACTATTTACTCAATAATATGGGTATACAACGTTTAAACTAAAATGTTAACCATTAACCAAAAACTTATAGCAAAAACAGCATCTTTTATGAGCAATTTGAGATTAAACGATAAGCAACATTTTGTGCAACAGTACTTTCTTAAGTGCTATGTATCTTTTAATCCAACGTAGCAGATGAATTGATTTCCAATGAGATAACTTCAGACTAAAGAATACCAGAGCGCAAATGCTGAAATGTCTCGTCTGCTTTCCTTAAGTATATTTGTTGAACGTCTGTAGTACTAAGGGTTTTATTAGAAGTGTCAAATACGCTTACAATTGTCAATGGTTCATAAAAAGAGGTCAGGGTAAGATAAACTATGCCATACTGATCTCTACAAACATCCCGTACACCAAATATATGTGTTCCGATCCTTACAGTACCTTAGAAACTGACAAATGTAAAAGTTATGTTTGGCCAATTAATTAACCTAATGCTCTCATTTCCAACATAACTTGGCAAATATATCTTTTGTGAATCTTATAGTAAACAGGAGTATACTGGCATTTAACTTCTAGGACAAATGTGATATTTTCTGAAGTTATCAAATGTTTCTGTGATGCTCGTATACTTCTGTCGAAGGACACATCAATGATATCACGACTGTCATTTTTCCATACCTTGTTCGTAGTAACTTTAATTTGGAAAATATGCTGGTTAAACTTGGGAACGAAGGGTAGCTAGCTCATTTATTTCATTTTCAGTTCTATGTTTTATTGCTTGTTTCTGTATATCATTTGGTTCGGGTTGTCTTTGCCCGACCTATTGCCTCCTGAAAAAGCCTTATTGGTTTTTTTTAATCCATCAAGACCAAGTGCTTGGTGCGGTTTACTTCCTGTCACCTTAAATGAGCCTCTGATTTCTTCCCATTTCTTTGTTTTTTGTTTTATAAGGTGTGTAAGGGTCTCTTCGTCTTCAATTAAAATGTGATCTTTGAAAGCGAAAAACAATGGTGATGCAGACAATTAAATCAACTTTATTGCAAATGTTCATTATATATTCGTTAGATTCATTAAACTGTGAAATTGAATTAAGGATACAATTGTGTGCTTTAAGTGTATCTGCAATTACAGCCTTTGTCATTAATATATTTGTTTTTATCGCATCAATAAAAGAGGAACAATAGATACCAGAGGGATCGTCAAACTCATTAATCGACAATAAACTGACAACGCCTGGGTAGAAATGAAAAAGACGTACAGGCAAACAATAGAACACATGACACAACATAGAAAACTAAAGAATAAGCCAACACGAACCCCTCCAAAAATAAGGGGTAGTCTCGTGTGCTCCGGAAGGATAAGCATATCCTGCTCCACATGTGGCACCCGTCGTGTTGCTTATGTTATAACAAATCTGGTTAATAGTATAATTCTCTAGGTCACATTCATGAAAGGGACGATGATTGTAGTTACGACGTAAGGAACATATCCGATATCATATGTGAAACGGTTATTTTATAACGGTCAATCCACTCGTGATGGCGTCCGTAAAATTAACGAAGGGATGATTTTAACTTCACCATTTTAGCCGCTTGGTTTAATAGCTCCCTTGTGAGCAGCAACCCTCTATCAGGAAAATCATGAAATGCAAGCACGGGAATATCGCAGGAGTAGTTTTTGATAGTTTCCTTTTGAACTTTCAAAATAAATTTATCGAGTTCGTAAGTTTGTTTGCAAATAAATGGTGCATGTCTTTAATCGCAAGACTGATATTGAAAGATACATTTCTTAAGCTTGTAATACATTCATTCTCTTCTAGTTGGCTTAGAACTGAGTCGTCGAAATGTTTTTATACGATCATATTAATCCATTATCTGTTTGAACATGGTTTGAAATTGTTCCTTACATTTTCTGAAAATATTATTACTTTGAAATGCTTAAATTTATTGAGGATCTTAGCCAATATAGTTTTTTTGTCAATACCAATAACAAATGTTAATTATCATATAATTAAAGAATAATTTAAACTTCTTCGTAGCATCAAATCTTTCACGATCCTTTTTCACGATCTTCAAAAAGCGGTACGTGATCTTTAACCATCAGAAAAATCAATTTTGTGTAAATATTTCTTTTTTTACCAAGTTCCAGATTATGTTTATACAAAATAACTGTGAGCACCATTTGATTCATTCAAATGGAATGCCCTCATTCGGATAAAAGTAGTCATTGAAATGTCGAGAAGCAATCTGCCTTTTGTTCTTTTGTAAAAACTATGTTCTTTTGAAACTGGATTTTCTCAGATACTAATCATAATGTTGAACCATTTTGACAGACAGTTTTTTTGGTAAATTTGTCTGTGTAATTAATTAAATAAGATTATTTATTGACCTTTCATGTGTCTTCTCGATTACATGTCTTTCACGATCCGGTACCAGAGCATTCACGATCGTCTCGCAATACTTGTCCACCGTTAGATATTCTTTCACGAGCATTTCTCTCGTTAAACCGAATGACACCCGGAAAAATGAAGATACAAATATTGTTTCCCATAGTGTTTCAATACAATCTTTTACCTAATATATCGAACATTTTGAATTTCCGATCGGATCAAAAAGAAACAACGCTAAGATTGTCGTAATTTTGACATAACGAGGTCGTAATAACGACATAACGATGACGTTATAACGACATACGGATGTTGTTTTCACGACATAATGATATCGTAATTACAACATACTATGTCATAATTCGCTGTTTCAGATTATTATGCATTCTGGGTAATATTTAAGTGGCTAACAAAACGTTGCATTGGGTTAAAAATGTCATATAAAATGGAAATACAACCAATGACGTGACGTTTTTCATTTTGGGATACGAAAATTGAAATAACGCATAGTCCTTTAGAATCTTAAACGGTCAATTGCGACATACATTTTTTATTCGAATAACCCTCATCGGCTTCCGTTACAGACAACGTATCATTGAAACTTAAAAAAACTTTACTCATAAAATGTCTTGGTATCTTTGGTAAGTAGTTTCTGCACATTTGCTCATATTCTACTGTTGCAATTCAGTTCAACATTTATCTGTAAAATCCGAATAGAACAGAATGTACATGTCCTTATGATTACACCAAGTCATCGTTATTCAAAATAAAACAAATACAAAACAAGTTTAATTATTCTAAGGTTAACTTGATAAAAATAGAATTAGTTTCCAGCTGAGCGTAAGGACTGAGAGCTATCTTCCTTATCGTTTGAAGTCAAGTGTGTCCCACTTTTAATCTATAACTTTCCGTCTCTATTGAATAGAAACAAAGAGGATGAGTTCCTAATATTTATTCATACTT
This sequence comes from Mytilus galloprovincialis, assembly GCA_037788925.1. Taxonomy (NCBI): domain Eukaryota; kingdom Metazoa; phylum Mollusca; class Bivalvia; order Mytilida; family Mytilidae; genus Mytilus; species Mytilus galloprovincialis. Next base: position 7,782,085 of record CM075340.1, on the reverse strand, counting down.
CCTTTAAGCCGGATGTTTTTCACGCAATTTTATATGTATACTTAAGATACGTAGATATATCTAATCAACAAGTCTAAAAGGGTACACCGACATCAAAATAGAAAAGTAAAATCATGAAAAATATTTAATATTTCGGATGACTTATATCCTTCATCAACAAGATATCAAATGATACTTATCAACTAAAATACTGATCTTTAACATCTAACAAATTATCAATAATCAATAAGCTGGTAAATTGTTCAATATTAATGTTTGGGAGGAGGAAAACATTTCTTAAAACTGAGAGAGTCCTGCACTGAAGCCTGAGAAACAAGTGATGGAAGGGATTCATTATGTTTTTTTTTTAATGCCTTCTGGGGAAACTGTCCTTAACTATTTTTTTATCCCGAGCAAGTCTGTCGACCCTTAACCAACCCTCGTTTTGGTTTATACGACTTATGGGGAGGTAGGTTTGCAGTTGTAGTCTCTTCGATGACCATATATGCGTTTGGTGGATAACTGTTCTATCTCACTAAAGTCCTGCATGCCACATCGACACTGAAGAGGGTGTACAACATTCTGGGTTTTGCATTACATTGCAAAATGTACTGTACAAGTAAATGTTTGAGTATTCAGTATGTGTTGGCTAATCAGACATCGTCTGTTACCACTCAACTTGCACCATCATGCAGTTGAGGTGTTTTTATTAAAGGAAATATCAACGATCTTCGGTAGGAAGACTGACAATCCTCAGTCAATAAAGATTAAGTAGAAATATTAAGCGATTTTTGTATCAGCATAAAATTGTAGGTGATAAAAAAAAACCATTTTATTTATTTTTGTATATTTTTTTTTTAATCTATTCACAATAGAGGATGAATTAGTAAGTGAAACACACCAAATACATTTTCAACTCATTTAAACCTATTGAAAAAAAGCTAAGTCTTTGCAAATGTCTATTGTCCTTGCTACGGCCAGACTAAATTGATTGGCTGTGGACCACCAACGAGGCCTTCTGCTCCCTGTTCAATTTGCAAAACACCTTTTTAGCATCCTTCTTCGTTTCTTCACAGTCTTTAATTGATATGTTTGTAACACCAAGAGCACTGTCCAAAATTGAAATTTTGTTCCAGACTGCAGAGCTTGAATTGGTTACTCCATCCCTAAATTTGTCATTCAAGATTTTGTATACGTTTTCAACTTGGTCTTGTATAACATTCTATCTTCTTGAGTAAAGTTAAATTTTCGGTCCCTTTGTTTTTTAGAAGACATGTCAGCCATGTTGGAATGAAAATTAACAAATACATGCATTAAAGGTAACACAATCAGCCTCTAAACTTTAGTTAAATATTTATAGAGTGGATAAAATAATTAATGTCGAACAACACCATTTTAACCATGCGTTAAGTAACGACACGTAAGAGTTTTTAACGAGGTCAGAACAATTTAAACAACCGGCCCAAGTCAGATATTTAAAGGCTTCATCCGGTTTATCGAAAACCCAGGCTGTTGATCTATATTTGCTTGTAGACATGGTAGAAGTGAAGTTCGTTGATCAAGCAAGCAGGCTAATTGAGAGTTATTTGTAAAAACGTGATTACAATTATGAATTTTACCTTGTTCATAATGTTATTAGTATTAAGTTTATTTGTTTAATTGAGTTTTCGATGTCCTTGTAACTGTCAGATTAACATTGAAGTATTGAAAAACCTTGCTAATAAGAATGACTTTGTTTATTTAACTTATAGTTTCTGTGAATTGCATTTGCTAATATCCCACTCTTATAACTAAGTATAGTACACATCCAATGTAATTAGTGCAAATACGTTATAATCAGTCTAGTAAAAGATGATTTTGAACAATTCTTTAATTTACGCATCGTCATCATGAAAATTTATGTGTTTATTACAATATAACAGTACGTTTAAAAATTTATTGAAAACAGTACCAATATTATAAGTGAGTATAACTCTTGCTTCCTATATAACATAGAATGATCTTTTTTTTTATCAAAAGATACTTGCAAGGGTCACGCATCGATGTGTCAAAATTATTCGTTGGTACTGAATACAGTATGCAAACCAAAATACTTGTCATAGAGCTTACATTCTATCAAAACATATATAAATTGTTAATTGCGAACATATTTTGAAATAATTAAAGATGTCAATCAATAAACTTTGACAACGTATGAACATTTGCTTTGTTTGCATCAGTCTCTTTGTCTCTCATAAAAATAAGTTTATAATGGAAACATCATTGGTGTCCCTTGTCAAATCAACATAAATAAAATTAACGGTACCAATTTTCTTGCACCAGATGCGCATTTCGACAATACATGTCTCTTCAGTGATGCTCGTGGCCAAAATATGTCAGTGCAGCATGGAACCCGTACTAATAAATGACATAGATAGATTGGAAATAATTGGAAATAATTCAAAGAATGGCAGCAAGGTATGTTACTAACAGATATCACACTTCAACTGTTAGTAAATAGTTATCAAAGGTACCAGGATTATAATTTAGTACGCCAGACGCGCGTTTCGTCTACATAAGACTCCTCAGTGACGCTCAAATCAAAAATATTTATAAACCCAAACAAGTACAAAGATGAAGAGCATTGGGGATCCAAAATTCCAAAAAGTTGTGCCAAATACGGCTAAGGTAATCTATGCCTGGGATAAGAAAATCCTTAGTTTTTCAAAAAGTAAGTTTTGTATACAGGAAATTTATAAAAATGACCACATTATTGATATTCATGTCAATACCAAAGTGTTGATTACTGGGCTGGTGATACCCTCGGGGACGAAACGTCCACCAGCAGTGGCATCGACCCAGTGGTGTAACATGTTTGAACATCTAGAATGGACTGCCCTACAAGTGAGAAAGAAAACAGAGCCGACTGTTAATGATGTATAAGCTTAAAAAAACTATTCTAAGTTCGATACATCAAATAAGCTGATAACAAAATGAACTTCCTTCAAGAAATAGCAACGCAAAATCATTCAGAATACCATCATGCAAGACAGCAGTTTGGAAGGAGTCGTTTTATCCTATCCTAGAATAATCACCTTGCCCAAATAAAGGTATCTGCCCCGAGTCCTGCATCTTTCAAGGCCGAGCTTCGTCAGTAAATTAAATGACATGTTTTTATTTGTACCTGTGTGGAGGTTAAAAGTATGATATTTTCGCTAATATAAACAAACACGTCTGTTCAGCCATAACTTTTAATAACAACTCAAAGAGCCCACGGCGACGTCACTGAAGTCGCCAACGTCGCCAATTGTAATGTACAAACTTAGGAACGTCGTAATCCCGCGGTAATCTCGACATACTGGGGGCCGCAAAAAGTGCAAATTATCTTAAATTTCACATTAACTGTCCATATTTGTAAATAAATCAAATTAAAAAAGTCTCTATCTCCATGAATGAACTACATTGAATTAACTAAGTTCTTGTTCACATAAATGAAAAATTGAATTAACTAAGTTCTTGTTCACATAAATGAAAAATTGAATTAACTTCGAAAGTCCTTTTTAAAATTGTTTAAGTTCTAGTTTTCTTCATCATTTTCGTCTATGATTGGTAATTCGTACGCTTCCGTATCTTCTTCCGGACCTTGGCACTTGCTAATCGTCTAGATTGAGTACTTCTGTGTGTTGTGTTTAGAGAGGTTTTTATATCGTGTTCCTCTAGTTTGTGCGAAACAAGAATGCTTAATATGTTGGTACATATAAATGCGTGTTCGCTTTTGTCCCTTATTGAACCGGAAAGTAAGAAACCTAACTTTGACTTTACGGCGGTTGGACCATTTCCTCTTACGACTTCATTCTCTACTAAGTCCCAGTAGTAGTCTGCTCCGATTAATAACGATATTTCGAAAGACTCTTCCTGTGTTACTGGATGTGCTAACTTAAGTCCCCGTAAATAATTCAGTCCTCTGTTGATGTGGCGAATATTGTTCTGCAAAGGTACGGCAATCATTGGTACAATTAGAACGTGTATCGGTTTTTTCTGTCCTGCATTTGATTCTACGAACACTGTTGATTTATCTAAATGTCGTACGTTTTTGATTCTATCTCCAAATGACGATAATTGTAGAATTTCAATTCCCTCTGTATGTAAATTAAGTTTTCTTGCTAAATCTTCGGTCACAAATGATCGCTGTGATCCCTCGTCAAAAAGTATATGGGTATCTATACATAAGTTGTCTGACCATACTGGTGCGACGGCAGTTTTCAAAAGTACATGCGTGCGTACGTCATTTGACGAGGAGTGTATAATTGTAGTGTCCTCTTCTTTCTGATTTGTATCATTTACAATATTTACAGATGTCTGATTCAAATTTGGTGAGTTCTGTAAATGTCCATTGCTAATAGGAAAATTCGTATTCTGTATGCTGTCATTTACATTTTGCTGGATATGTCTGCTGGTGTCATTATCATGGACAATGTTGCTGTTAAATGGGTTATCGGTACACAGACTTGTGTGATGTCTTTTATTGCAAATGCGGCAAAACTGATTTGAATAACATTCGTGTATACGGTGTGTACCTAGACAGTTGGAACACAATTGTTCGCGTTTTACAATATCCATGCGTGTTTCTAGATCAGATACATTCGTGCAATGCGCTGGTGCGTGTAAATCGTGACAGAATACACAAGGTTTATATTGCAAATTCTGGTGAGTATGTCTCCTATCTAGAGCTTGGTTTTGAGGTTTTATCCATTTTGTCCCGGTAAAGAAAGACGATGCACTTGGTAAATTGTTAGAAGTTTCAGTGTCTTGTCCCGCGTCAATTATGTTTATTTCATTGCAAATACTTTTCCGGAGGTCTCGTAATAACCAGTTTTCTGTTCCATGTTCACGGGCAAGTTTTTTTTTTAATTTCTCCCGGTAACTTACTCAAAATGATTGGCACAAGTAATGTTCCATAAGAATCTTGTGATTGGCCTAAAGATTCTAGCCCTCTTACGTAAGTTTCCATTTGATCATAAAAGTGTCTCAAACTGACAAGATTGTTTCTTGGCGGTGTAATTTCTAATAAAGCTTGCATGTACGCTTGTGTAATTTTGTGTGTTTGCCCGAATCTCTCCTTCAACAAAATAATGGCGTCTGCGTAGTTTGCATTAGTAAGCGCAAAACCTGCTATGGTGCGTAATGCTTCATTCTGTAATTGTGCTTTGAGGTAATTAAATTTCTGGACATCGGTCAATAAAGGGTTTAAATGTATAGCGCATTCATACGAATCCCAGAAAGTTTGCCACTCTAATATGTTCCCTGTGAATATCGGAAGTGTGAGTTTGGGTAAGTAATGATTCTGACTGCTTGTGGATGTATACGGATTTATATTAGTACTCACTGTGTTACTAGCTTGAGAGAACGGATTTTGGAACGACTGCGTGCATGAATTTTCTGTGAGGTTTGCTGTGACGAACGGTTGATGTTCAACATTTAGTATTTGTGATGAAGTTTCGCTCTGACGTGACTGTGATGCGGTATGCGTATCTTGAATAAAATTTCGTATGTGTCTGATTTTTGTTTCTAAATTTATACAATACTCATCTGAGTCTAGGATTTCATCTTCTATATCTTCTGTTTCCGTTCGGTTAAGTATCTGTTCGTTCAAGTTGTTCAATAACTTTTGCTTCTGGATAAGGTTGTCAAATGTTGCGGTTAATTCTTCTGGATCGAAATCTATATCATGCTTCGCTGCATCTATCTTTCGAATGAGTTTGGTAACAGCACTTCTGTTCCCGGATCGTATCGACTTGAGCTTCTTTAAATCCTGGTCACGGCACCATAAATGTGGAGGTTAAAAGTATGATATTTTTGCTAATATAAACAAACACGTCTGTTCAGCCATAACTTTTAATAACAACTCAAAGAGCCCACGGCGACGTCACTGAAGTCGCCAACGTCGCCAATGGTAATGTACAAACTTAGGAACGTCGTAATCCCGCGGTAATCTCGACAACCTGTATATAAATGTTACCCAGTTTTTGTTTTTTGTTATTAAATTTAAAATTATTTTCATGCGCGCAATCTAAAACATGTGGCAGGAAAGTCTTACTGGAAGACGAAGAACTGACAAATCTTGACACAGACAGTAACCATGACAATTAAACGAATTCAGTATGTTTACATCCAAATTGACGAATGATTGTCACGTGTTCATTTTCTTTCGTATAATACTTCCTTATATGTATTATAAATTAATAGGACCATTACAAGTAGAAGTCATTAACTAGTTTAATGTCAAGTGTAGTATAAAATTCGTAAATAAATAAAAATGGCTGAAATACAAATGCAGGTTTACGAAGAAATCAAAAGAGAAGATGATGACCATAGATACGACGACTTGAAGATGGAGGAGAAGAAAATAAAAAATGACCATGTGGTAGTTCTGTTGTGGAAAAAATGGATAAAAACTAATTGCCTTGCACTAACAATAAATATGTTGACAACTGGAATTATACTGACAGTTATCTATTTTATTGTAATAGGTAGGACAGACATAAATAGGATTTTGTTTCTCGTGCACGTTTCTCTATGATTTTGCAGCATGGACAATAGCTTAAACACTGAATCGCTAATTTTAATCGAAATTTGTAGTCTGAACTCAAACAACATCTTCTCAAACATGACTTAAATATGTGTGTCATCTTATAACAAATAATCGAGAAAGAAACAATATTTTTTTTTATGATATCTTAATTAATTTTAATGTATCACCATTAATTTTACCTTTGAAAGAAAATCTAAGTTATAGTTGTCGCGGCTTGAAATTTAAAGTTTTTATTTTCTAATTTAGCTCCGCTACGACAGAAATTAGCGGATATTGATATGAGATTGACAGCAATTGAAAAGCAAAATGGGACGAAACTGCGGGAGAGTGAAAACGGAGAGAGTACTAACCTAGGTATATATGAATCAACACAATGAACAATTACATATAATGTCTTTGTTTCTTACGTCTATCTTATCGAACTCTGTTTTCATATTTAGGAGGAAAGATCGGCAAACCTCTCAAATTGATTATTCCTATTCCCACATAAAGGTGAAGTTTGAATTAAAACGTATGATTGTTCATTTGTGAGTTTTTGAGTGTCGGAATAGGTAAAAGTGTATTTTATACATACCTCCACTTATTGATTGATTGATTGTTGGTTGCTTTACCTCCACTTATCTTGTCCTTTTCTCCCCCGTAAATACATTTACACCATACACACTGCGTTTGTCTTTATATCCCATGTGTGTGGGGGTCATTTCATCAATTGATCTAAAAGAATTAAAAAGATTGAATTTAGAAAAATAAAATGCTTTGCTGAGCGCAGCCTGATACGATCGCAGAGGTCAAACTCTGAACATTCGGAAATTCTAGATTTATTTGAATTTCGTAAAACATAAAACTTTTACAAATCTATATATGCAAGGCTGTAAACCAAACTGAATATGCAATATCCCCATCATTGTTTTATTTATTTCTTTATTTGTATGTGATTGTATTTCGTAATTAACCTCTAGTTTCACATGTCAATGTGACGGAGTGTTTTTGAAATAAAACATATTGTGTTGTATTGTATTGTATGAGTGTAAGGGTTCATTGGTATCCTTTGGTGGTGGAAGTTTATTGGTCTATTTATATAATTAATTAATGTATATGTGTTTTTCCCGGTTATGTCTTATTGGTTAGATGACTTAGTCATGTATTTGAGACAGTCTTATACGTTCATAGTTTATATGCTCCAACTGGTTTTAATACAGTCTTGTACAAGGAAATGAAATTTCTGAAAAACAATAGATAAAGTATTACCTTACGTCGAAAACTGGTTTAACAAGTGTATGAAGATAAATGACTAGGCTCATTCCTTCACAAGTTCTACTTGAAGAAGACATGTTATGATCAAAGATTGATTGATTAGTTACTGAACGTCAAGTATCTTCAATAGGAGAAGAAATCAGCAATAAAAACAAAAGTATGTCCAACCATTTCTTTTGTAATTTATCTAAATGAAAATAAGTTTTTTATTCCCCTCGTTTAGAGAAAAGTAATTTATCTTTAATACGTGTTCATATCAACTTTATATCATATTTACACGTACATTCATGATATTAACACATTTGTATTTGTGCATTTTATTTCAATACTTTAAAAAAGATGATTTAATTTATTCCACATACTCATACAACGTGTTACAATGGTGGAATCTATAAAAAAACTAATAATGAATGCATATGCGTCTGTACAAAGGGATTCTTCGGTAAACAATGTGAATATTCAGGCAAGATATTAAATTTATAAACAAAATTAATTCGGTTGGCCCAAAGCTCAAGTCTGGGTTTACTTTTTATTTGTGTACTAATTCTACTGGATCAGGAACGTTCAGACCACAAAAAGGATTATTGTATCCCTATATCTATATATACTCTAGTTGTCAGAATTATTTTCAACGCAGGACACATTAACACATATGAAGTCTTCAAGTACTTGAGTTTGAATACGTCGGAAGAAAAATTATTATTTAACAAGTTATGAATACGCATTTTTAACGTGGTTGTAAGACTTAAAATTGTATTGTTAAATTATTAAGAGAATTACATAAATAACTAGCGGCTTTTCGACAGGTTTAGGTATCAATTCTTGTGTTATAATAATTACCGTTAAGTAAGGAGTTATGTCGTTTATGAATAGTTTGGTTCTCTGAATTGTTAGTCCTTGTCCGTTATTCTGTCTTTCTGTCATTCCGTCACTCCGTGATTCCACAACAAACCATAATACGGAGTTTTTCTAAACGCCTACAGATCAAGTTTAAGTTTCGTTCCGCTCCGCTATTTCTTGCCGAAATTACGGGTTTTAGACTTTGATAAAATGTTGAAAATCACAGTTATACGGACTTTTTTTTTGAATGCTTTCAGATATTGTGATGATTTTTGGCATGTGAGTTAACCAAGATGAGTTACAGATCAGGTTTAAGTTTCGCTCTGCTCGGCTAATTTATGCTGTAATTTAGGGCTTTGGACTTAATTTTTTTTTGAAAATCACAGTTATACGAACCTTTTTTCTAAATGCTTTCAGATATTGGGTTGATTTTTTGATATTTGGTATGTATGCTAACCATGATGAGTTACAGATCAAGTTAAAGTTTCGTTCCCCTACGCTAATTTTTTACCAATATTAAAGGTTTCCAACTTTGAAAATTGTTTAAAATCTTAGTTATACGGACTTTTTTTACGCCTCCAGATTTTGAGCTGATTTTTTTTAAATGTGAGACTACCTTCATGTTTGTGTCCACATGTGTAATTGAAATTGCAGATTTTTCAACTTTTTGAGACGGGGTCATATATGTCGCTTTGACACATCTATTCTTAATGTATAGTACTGTCGTTTATACACCGTGGTTAGGAGTTTATTTTGCTAGATTTAAAAACGGTTTGTTTAAATACAACATGATAATGAAGGCATTAGTTGTAACATTGTAGAATAGATAATTCGGTTATCCAGGGAGTCTATATGTTGTAAACATGGCTGAAGTTATCATATATAAATAAGTAGGTTTACAAATGGATTTTTCGATCATTGAGATTAAATAAAACAAATCCAAAAAGTGTAGTTAATTTGCAGTCATATAGAAGGAGGGCTACACTATTTAGGGATATAAGTTGGAGTCCCAAATTTTATTGTGAATTTCAAGATTTTTAGGTAGGTTCAAAGTATGTTATTTACATTTAAAACACTTATGTGTGATTCTTTATTAGCCAAAAAGATAATATATTCATTATGCAGAGATATATAAAAAACAGAACATAACTAGAAAAACTATATAAAAGAGGGATGAAAGATACCAGAGGGACATTCAAACTGTAAGATCAAAGACGAAGTGATAACGCCATTGCTACAAAAGAAAAAAAAACAAACAGACAAACAAACAAACATTAGTAAACAAAAAGAATCGAAGAAGGAATAAGACTGAGCAACACGAACCCCAACAACAATGAGGGGTGATCTCAGGATAAAAATCGGAACAATGAACAACAGCATTTTGGAAGATTGAAAACGACGTTCTGTATTGTAACGGTTTAGGTTGTTATGGGTTCGTGTTGTTTATTCTTTAGTTTTTTATATTGTGTCATGTGTACTATTGTTTGTCTGTTTGTCCTTTTTATTTTTAGCAATGGTGTTGTCAGTTTATTTTTGATTTATGAGATTGACTGTCCCTCTGGTATCTTTCGTCCCTCTTTTATACACTCTTGAGGTTTAGAACTAGGATGCAATTAGTTTGATGACGGTTCACAAAACGACAAGAGATTTCGTTTTAATTTAAAAGGTCATGTATTTCTTCTGCACAAATTGTTTACAGATAAAGGCAACAGTAGTATACAGATGTTCAAAACTCAAAAATCGATAGAAACAAAGAAATCCGGGTCACAAACCAGAAGCGAGAGAAACGCATTAAATATAAAAGGAAAATGACGATACAACATTAAAATGTAACACACACAGAAACGAACCAAGCATTAAACAAAATCTGATTAGAATACCAAATATAACTTCGAAACTGGATATAATGAATTGGGGATAGAAAAGTACCATGACACGTCTTATAATAATTTGAATTCACACTCAAATATAAGAGGAAACAAACGACACAAAGTAAACACAACGTTAAAATGTAACACACACAGAAACGAACTATAATGTAACACTTGCCATATGCCTGACGTGGTACAGGACATTTTTTAAAAGAAAACAATGGTGAGTTGAACCTGGTTTTGTAGCATGTCAAACCTCCCGCTTTAATGTCCATGTTAATACAACATTTAAATGACAACACAACATTACAGGACTACAATACAAATAAATAGGAGAACATATTTGACAAAGAAACACTCGAATATGAGCTAGCAAAAGGCACCAAGTTTAAATTTTAATACGTCAGAAGTGCGTTTTATTGCAAAAATAGGGTAAAGATGTCACATATTTTCCCAGAAATTTGGCCAAAAATAAAATTTCAATCCCCTAGAGGATATCTTTTCTGAAATTGTTTACATATATCTATCACGAATTAAAATTAAAAGCATTTGTCTCTTGTCCATTTTTGTTTTATAAAACTGCGTCAAAAAGCGTATGAAAAAAAGTGTTTTTAAATATTCGACCATACAGTGACATATAATTGTTAATTTCTATGTCATTTGGTGTCCTGTTGAGAGTTGTCTCATTGGCAATTATACCACATCTTCTTATTTTTTTACTACAATTTCTGGACAGGCGGAAAATACGGACAGTCAAACAAAAATAGCCCATTAAACAAGTAAAAGATGATATTGATGTTCTTAAAAACTAACTCTGAAGGTTAAAGTATTCATCAGCTGTCTTCGAATGAATTTTGATCCTTACTTACTTTCCTATTTGACAAATCCTTTGGACCAAAATGCAGGATCTACTTTTCTTCCGAAACACCGGAGATCATCCCAGGTTTTATTGGGTTTCGTGTTGCTAAGTTTTCCGTTTTATATGTTGTGCTATGTGTACTGCTGTTTGTCTTCTCGTCCGCTCCGTTTTTCGTTTTGGCTGTGTCGGTTTGTTTTTTACCTTTGAGTTCGATTGTTCTTTTTATATCTTTTGTCTCTCTTTTAAAACTTTATCCCTCCTTGCAAAAGTACCAACACGTACTATTCATGGAAGGGTTTAAGTACAGTTAAAAATAAATAGTGACAATAAATTTTTGAAGAAGCAAAGTTATGAGAGTTCATCAGAGCTGCACACATTTTTATAGAATCCTGTAGCAGTCATGAATACTCGTATATGGCCGAGTAGAGATTGAAAAGTGGTCGAATGTGGTCGCATATAGATCGTGTATGGTCGAGTTGGTCTGGGACGAAAAAAATAAGAGAAGTCGCTGTGATCATGAAGCGATCTTTTAAAGATCGAAATGATCGAGTAATGATCGATAAACTATTTGTATTCCGACCAAACTCGATCTCTGCACGATCTTTTCCCGATCAAATCGACCGCTACTCGACAAATTCTTGAGTGACTGGCTTCTCGATCCTTACTCGAATGTTTTTGACATGTCAAAAACTCTCGGGTAGAAAGTCAGATCGATGAAAACCAAGGTAGATCACCCCGAATATTCTTGTCGATTGAGTCAGACCAGTCTCCCGATCGCTTAATTTGTCTTGATCGAGATTGATCGAGTTGGTCTGATCGGCAATGTGAACCTATCTTTAAAGTTTTTGAACATGTTTTGTATGTTTTCGTTTTCTCGAAAATAAAAAGCACATCAATTCCGTAGGAATGAGCTGTCTTTAATTCTTGACGCCAGAAAATTGTGCAATGAGTTATTCTTCATTATTCAAGAAATAAAATACTTCATACGAACTAGTCATTGGTCACCTTATCTATGTAGCTATTTCAGAATACATAACGTAATACATGGTAATTATTATTTTTTTTGGATATTTGGTTATACACGCAACTTATTTGCTATTTGAAACCATGCTTTTGTTATTTTGTTAGTAAAACAAAGTCAATTTGATAAACAAAAATATGGTTTTTGGCTGAGAGTCACTCGCCTGCTAGCTAGTGTATTTATACTGCCATTGTCTGCACTTTCACAATGTTTAACTTTCCCAAATGGTATTGAAATGTGTATTCACACGAGATAATATGCAATCATCAATCAATCATATGAAGTGTCTAGTTTTACATTGTATATAATTTCCTTTTAGAAAATCATGCACTAAACAACACATCAAAATAAGGTAATATGTTTATCCAGGCACGATTTAAATGTGCCTGTTCGGGTTGCAGTCTCCGATAATATTTGTATCTGATGTGCTTTTGTAATATTCACGGTGATAGCTATCAAATTGAGAATGGAAATGAGGACTGTAAAAGGGATACAACAACTCGACCATAGAGCAGACAACAGCCTATATGTAGTATTATCCAATAAATGTCATATGAGTTTTACTCATTGTCAACAGTTCTTGTTCAAATCCTTTTCGTTGTTGGATGGTACACAATGTACTTTAAACCCCAGTTATTGGAAGTATATTTGATTTATTTTATTATTAAATTCAAAAGATACTTTTAAGACTCGAGTATGAATTATGTATAACCAAAATGCTTAGTTTTCTCTGGAAGCTTTTTTTGCAAATATTTGTTACTTGTGTATTAACTTATATATTTTATACAGGTGGAAAAGATACAAGTTTCATGGTAATTTTTCAAGAAGGAATTTTACCGACAACGCCGAAAATTTTGGTAGCATCAGAAAATACAACACGTCTTTCAATTCGTTATTTCAACGAGAACAAAATTCAGACTATCACTATGGACAAAAGTAATACAGAATATAATCTGAGTAAAAGTGTTTTACCGTCTGATGGAATACATATGGCTGGAGTAGAACTTCACTCAGATGAAGGAATAAATGTTTACGGATTTTCCCTCGGAGCCGGAGTCTCAGGGGGCTATTCATCAATGCCTACGAGATTTGCCTCTATCAAATACATTATACCAACTCTACCTGCATTTTATAGTTATAAAAATATGATAACACTTACACCATGTTATCAAAATACAGTTGTCAGTATAAATTTGAAATTGAAAAGTGGATCTGTAGCATATGACAACAAGCAGTATAGTAACAACGAAACGATTAGAATAATGGTAAACAAGTATGACACATTTCAGTTATCAACTTCATCAGACCTATCAGGAACATTGGTAACATCATCAAAACCAGTAATTGTTGTTAGCGGTAATCAGTGTAATTCTGCAATACCTATCAATATTCGAGCGGGTGACTGTAATCCATTTATAGAATCAGTTTTACCCACTAATCAACTAGATAGTATGTTCATAACTCCGTATATATCTACTCGTTTAAATAACACTGTACGCATACAGGCGGTAAACAGTACTAATCTAACTATTAAAACTGGTAAAAAGGCAATATCAAAAACACTAAACGCAAGAGATTTCTTAGATTTTTATTACAACACGATCTCTTTTATTTCATCATCTGAAGACATCCTTGTCACGTCATATCCACACGGGTTAAGTGAACGCAAAGGAGATCCTTTTATGATGACGATTCCTGGTGTAAATCAATACCTTTATGAATATGACTTCGTAGTACCAACAGGGTTTGACAGCTACATAAGCATAACGGTGCAGAGCGATGCTACTGATGGGCTTTTCCTGGATGGAAATTCTTTAAAAAGTCAAAGTAGTGTTTTTAGCATTTCTGAAGGAATGAACAATTTTAGCACTTTCAGTCTGCCTATATCGACAGGGCTTTATCGCATAGAACATAAAAAGAAAGTACGGTTTGGTTTATGGATTTACGGCAATGGAGATCCTTGGGATGGTTACGGTTACCCCGCTGGAATGGCTTATAAAGCTTACAATTAAGTAAACTGATATTTTGCATAAACGAAATTGTGTTGTTGAGTTATAATTAAACATTACATAATTATTACCTTATTTCTCTACTGTGTCGCCGCGATATAGCCTTGTTGTGCTAATGCGGCGTAAAGCAACCAACAATCAATCATATTATTTCTCTACCTTTTTATTGTCAGTATTTGATTTGCTTTGTTAATGATTTAAACACCTCGAAGTCCTCTTTTTTCTGAATTATCAAATTTTCAGCACAGAACTGTATCTTAAAAATAACACAACGGACCCATAATTCACTATCATGAAAACATATGTTATTCATTACAGCGCCATTATTTATATCAAAATCAGTTTTTTGCAATAATCGTATCTGGCAAAATACGTTTTAATATATATATTTTAAAACATTTAGTAATTCATCAGAATCATTAAACAAAAAACGAAATGTCATATCCATTAACTTCAAATCTCCAAAATTTGTTTAGGATTTTTTTTTATACCTCAGACCATTGCCAAGCTTCAAGCAAGCGAACATAAAAAAAAAGAAAAACCTAACAATTTTGCCTTATTTAATGTATAAACGTAAATGAAGCAAAGAACAACTATAAAACTACACAACAATCTGAAATAATGATAAAAACCAAATGTTTGTGTTTGTGCATAGTACTTAACGGTCAATTAAATGTTAACCGACAAAAAACGAAAGAAGCAGAAGAAAAAACCCTATGAAACTAAGTTTAATTGAATCTATCAAGAAACACTTGAGTATTGTTATTTGGTAACAGCATAAGTTCTTAGTTTTGTGAACCAACCAAGCTTATTTTATCGTCGAAGTCCCGTCTCAAGATCAAGGAATTTAGGCTCCTTGGATGAATATTTATGGAATTTGAAATTCCTTGAGCAAAATTTTTGTGCTACGGTCTTAATAAATTAGTAACATAAATTTTCACATGTAGATCACTTGAAAGACTGTTTGTGCAGATTTAGAACATGCCATATTGCTCAGGAAGAGACTTACATTTGCTTAAGACGAAATGGACTATCAAGAGCTTGAAATATTGTAAGTCGACATGTTATAAAGATATAACCTGTCTATTGGTGAAGATTGTTCGGGAATATTAAGAGCTTGGAGATATTGAGAAGACAGAGACATATGTTTATGGTGAGCATTTCTAAAAATTATGATGAAGGGTTATGGGAAAGAAGAATACGCTTATGTCATGTATGTGTCGTATAGCGTTTAGTTCCGTGCAAAAGTTTACCATGTCATTAAGATTCATCGAAAGAAACGAAAAATTCTGATACCGTTTTTATTACTTACAGCGTGAATGGAGTCTTTATATTTTTAAAGAAATAGAATCTGAATCTATTTTTAAACATCAAACATTTTTAACAATACGTTAAATAAAGGCAACAGTAGTATACCGCTGTTCAACACTCGAACTTGAACAAGTGTAGCCGATTTTTTTTTTATATCAATGAGTGTTTTCAATGGTCATGACTTTTTGAAAATATACACTACAGGTACGGATGAAAATCTATGCTAGCCTTATTTTTTTCGGTCAGATGGAAGCTGATAATTCTTAAAGATTTACCATAATTCGCTGTTTTGTGACATTTTTGTTTTTAGTTTTCAGAGTTTGTAAATAAGTTTTACCCTATACTGTATTTTGAACATTAGCCTGTATATAAGATATAGAAACTTTAAATGTTATCTCCGAAATCAGAGTAAACAATCGAAATTTATAACTTCCGCCATTTCTTTTAAAGATTTTTTTGTGTTACCGTCCTTGGAATAAGTTTACAACTCCTTTCCTTATACAAATAACTTTACAATAGTATATAGTAACTCATATTTTCTATGCATTTCATTTGTACATATTTGCTCGTTTAGGTTAGTTCATCTCTTTCGTTTATGGATGTTAACTTAAGACAAGTGATTTTAAATGATTCGCCATCTCTTTTGAATAGAAAAAAGGGGGAAAATTTAATTATTTTTAAGACTCTATTAAATGGGAGGTTTTCATCACAATTTTTGTTTTATACTATAGATACACATATCTTAATCCGTTATTATCATAGTAAACATAATAGTATTTTTTTATCAGTATAATTTCCAAATGATGTGGGAGAATTTGAGGGTCGAAGCATTGTTTGAAATTTGCATTGCACTTTCTGTCCTCTGTCATTGTTATTCGAAAGCATAGATTACTGTTATTCGAAAGCAGAGAGTACTTTATCTATAACGATAATTATTTCATTTCCCAGTAAAGTATCTTGTACATAGCAGGTGATTGTTTTGAAGAGATACATCGACAAATAAGACTGTTCGTTGACACAGCTGTGGTGGGTAATAAGACAACGCAGTCCGTTCGGTCTTCACCAATTAGAAACATCTGAAGGCCCCGGCAGGGAATATAGTAGTCTATTCATACTTAAGCGAGTACAAAATAAAATGAACAATACATAGAGCTATCAACGACAACAACTGAATTTCTGGCACTTGCGAACATGGTTGTGTCAAACATTTTTCAAAGCATATAACATTATCTTGCAATTCACAAAAAGCCACCAACAAAAAGCACCGATCAAAAGAATATTACATATATTTATATATAGTTCAAATCCTACTACAATACACACATACATCGTGTTAAATTAGACTTAACTATGAAACAGTACCCTTTCAATGGTAGTAAGGTTTAATATTATAAGCAACCTAAGAGAAGCATGATTGTTCGCTATCCTAAAATTCAAACATTAAAATCATAAAGTCCAATTAGTGTTCATACCTGTATAACATCACATATTTAGTCATCTTTAACTTGTTTAAAAATAGAACCAACATTAATCAGTTGGGATTGGGTGACTCTTGTGTCTTATATAAAACAGACTCAACATATTGGTTCTGGTTTCATTGTTGAATATTTTATTCAGGCAAATATCAAGATCAGGTACGGTTACGGAAAACAGATTATGCATGTTTGCAAAATAAGTATTACCAATTTACTATGGCCGCTGCTGACGATCTTAAAATTCATTCAAATGTCTTTGTTTAATACAAAAACAAATATAAGACTGTGACAATTGGACGATGATAAATAGTCTTGAAAAAGTTTTTACTCGTTTGGATAATGCAGTCTCATGTTATTTTTTGAAGTCATACCAACTTACAGAATCTTAGTTAATTAAAACAAAGAGTTGAATAAACACTATTCAAAATACCAGTGTGAAAATATTCAGTAAAAAGTTTGATATGAAAAAATCTGATTCTTGTATACAAACATCAAACTCTTCCCTATTTGAATTGAATCTTATTGTCAGGTTTGTCAACGACGTCATCCGGGTTATCGAAAACATAAGCTATTGGTGAATATTGTCGTGTAAAAGGGAAGTTCGTTGATCGATCTTGCTGCTTTTAAGTCATTTGTAAATATCATTGAAGTAAATATCTCTTGTTCAAATTGTTTTTAATAACATAATTTAGTATGTTTAGCTAAACAGTTAAGCAAGCATCAAATGTATGTAATCTCTCAGTCAAACTCAGTTACTTAATCTTCCTCACAATCATATTTGATGAAGTCCGTATTGTTGTACCTAAATGTACATTTAACTTTAAAAAGCCATAAAACAGGTGTAAAATATCCTAATAACCAACTTTGCAATTTTCACCTTTTCAAAATAATGGGTTCCAGTTTTTTCTATAGTTTTAATGTATATCAGCCCGATCAGTAATGCAACCCGAAAACACCCTGATCTGCACTCAACGTTTACTTCATGTTAATTTTCGGTGTCCTTGTAACAAATAACTGCACATCAAAGTATAAAAAAAGCTTACAAAATACAAGTACTTGGCTTAATTGACTTTTTTTGTGCATTGCAGTTGCTCATATTCTACTCTGGTCATTCAGCTCGTTTTTGATCAACATCAGAGTGCAAAATCCGAATCAAACAGATGCACATGTCTTTATCATTCAACAATACAGAGAACTGTATCATCGACTTACTTTACGGCATATTCAAACCAGTTAAAATATTTTTCAATTATATCTAAGAAAATTTGATAAAAATAGAATACGTTTCTATCAGGACTGTAGATTTTCTTCCCTATTACTTAAAGTCAAGTGTTTAGTGAAGTCAAGTTGTTTGTGAGGTCAAGTGTTTTGTACTTTTTACCTGTAACTGTCCATCTCTTTTCAAAAGAAACAAAGAGGATGAGTTTCTATTTCTACTTCCTTTAAACGTGATGTTTCGACACTATTTTGATTTATACCGCAAAGTGGAAAGGGATTAATATAAGTTGCAAAACTTTTTTTTCCCAATCCACTATAATTAAATATGTTTAAACTAAAGATACATATATCTCTATCCATGACCGATTGAAAATAGCAAAAGCTAGAGTATATTTTTGTGTCAGTAAATTTATTTAATGATTCAAATTTTGAATTTATTTCTATCAATCAAAGATATCAATCATATATTGATAAAACTATCAAAATTTAAAGATCATATCTTTTTGGAAATTTACAATACATAACAATTCCTCCTTTCACTGGGGTTTGTGTTGTTTATTCTTTAGTTTTCTGTGTTGTGTCACGTGTACTATTGTTTGTCTGTTTGTCTTTTTCATTTTTAGCCATGGCGTTGTAACTTTATTTTAGATTTATGATTTTGACTGTCTCTTTGGTATCTTTTGTCCCTCTTTCATTTTATTCAAACGTAATAAGTGAGTAATCTATAACAATGCTAATGGTGAGTGCTAGTCAAGTCATTATTTTGCAAATAACAACAATACCTCCTATTTACATCCACATTCCAATCGTTCTAGTTCTCTCATCAATGAAGATTCAATAAAACTGATCAGTACTAAAAAAAAACCAAAGAAAACAGTTAGTTCAGTGAATAAAACTTCTGTTTTGTAAATCATTTACTATCAATTTAGTACATACACCACGGCCAACCCTAAAGGTCTGTTATTTCATTAATGTTCATTTAAATGTCTTTTTAAAAACCGAGATAAATGGACAGTCTAAATAGACCTATGCAAAATGAATTAATTTCTTTCTATAAGGTAGTTTTGTGTTGTTTTTTGTTTTTTGTTCTTTGACAAATCAATACAAAATAACTGAACATTTCTAAGCCAATAGCAAAATAGGGGTAGCAAGAAACACCATAATTTAATTTCTACCAATAAAAAAATAGTAGGACAAATATATAATATTCTGAACAGATATCTAATAACTTCAAATTTTATGCTATCTTAATTTAATATTACTTTCAAAATTGTTAAGGGCATTATTCGGTTTGTCCAGAATCCAGGTCATTTATCTACACGTGTTAATAGAAAGGAAGTTCGTTGATTAGGAATGCTACTTGTCCATTGAAAGTAATATGTAAAAATGTGATTGAAATTATAATTTTCTCTTGTTCACATTGTTTTTGATATAAGTATTTAGTTCATCCATTTATGTGAGTTTGCGATATCCTTGTCACAGACAGATTAACGTTTGAATATTAAAAAACCTTGCTTATAAAAGTGACTTGACTTCTTAAACTTATCATTTTTATGAATTGCCTTTGGTTATATACAACTCTTTTGATTTAGTTTAACCTCTCGTATATTGCTCAACATCAAAATGCTTAATCCGAAAAGGATGTCGTCCGTATATATAAATCTATCTAAAAGAAGATTTTTATATATGAAAAAAAAAGATGTGGTATAATTACCAATGAGACAACTCTTCATAAGAGACCAAATGACACATAATTAACAGCTATAGGTCACGATACAGCCTTCAACAATGCATCAAGCCCATACCGCATAGTCAGCTATAAAAAGCACCGAAATAACGAAAAACATATGCATGTATGATATACAGCAACCAACGACGACCACTGAATTACAGACTCCTATCTTTAAACAGGAACGTACATACAGAATTTGGCGCGGTTAACTATGCTAGCGGGATTCCAACCCTTCCCAAACCCGAGACAGTGGTATGATTGTCAATCACAGGCCAACTAACGTACAAAACACGATGCCGTTATGATTCACCAATACAGAAAATTGACCTATATATATTAACATCATCGTTTATGCTTAGTAAAATAAGTTTACATCATATTTCAATTGTTCTAAGTAAACTTGATACAAATACACATTAGTTTCAGGACTGTGAATTATCTTCCTTGTAAACTAAATAAACTTTTTATCAGTAACTGCACATCTCTATTTTTCCATGTTTATCAATTGTTCTTACTTCCTTGAAATGGGATTTTGTCCCCGTCACATTTGATTTTTACAAAAGATACTCATGTCTATATCCACCACTTTCATAGTCTGCTACTAAAATAGATAGCCTTCAAATAAAATTTATACCTTTTAAATACTTTCAAGTTGAAAATATCTCTCTAGAGTTATTATCAAAAAGATTTAGGTTGTCTTAATCCTTAAAAATGATATAGGAATGCTTTACTCGAGCGCATGAAAAAAAACCAAGTAAAAGCAATACATTTTCTAATATTTGGAGACTATTCTGGACCTTGCCTTGAGTTACTCCTTACTGATACTCTTCAACACTTTGAAACTAAATCAAGTCAGGTCTAAGTACATAGTTTTATAATTTGAAACCGTTTATAACACAGACTAATTGCTGCACGAAGACCCATTGGTAACCTGCGGCTGTAATCTGCTCTTATGTCGGTTTACTGTCTCTTTGACATATTTCATTTTCAATGTTTATCGAAATGCAGGGACGTGTCGGACTGTCTATCGGAGACACAACATAGACGATATTGCAGACAATGGATGTTGATGTATATGATCGATTTAATGAACTATTTTGAAAACAGCTTGGACCGTCTATTGGCACAAATCCGACGTCAATATCAACAACGCAGTCTTTTCCTGCCTTCAACAACAAGAAAAACCTCAATAATTTAAACAAATCAAGAGGATTTTTCATGCTGAAACCAAATTGCAGTAATCAATGACAACTACTGAACAATATGTGATTATTCATAGGGCGGAGTTATAATTTAACAGAAAGCATAGCCTTATCATGACATGTTACAGTGTTAAACAAACTTGACAAATCAGCTATAAATGGGTAGACGAATATGATCTATATAGAACACAAGAGCAATTAACGGAAAGACAAACATAAAAACACCGATCAAACAGAAAAGCAGTAACTGGATTAAACAGTTAAAAGCTTCGTAATGGCGTCCGTAATATTTACAAATTGATGATTACAACTTCACTATTTGGATTTAAAATGAAAAGCTAACAATTGGGAAGCTGAAACAATCTCTTTTTTTCTTAAACTTTTGTTTGCAACCGACCTCCATAGTCGATTTCTAGACATGAGTCCTAAATAACAGACAGGAGGTTAATGAAATGTTTACACCGTTGTACATAATATGTAAATATGAGTACAATTAGTGTTGAAGTTTTTGTTCATCAATTTGGAGTACAAATAGTTATTGTTACATTTTCTGTGTATGCATCAGTCACTTTGCTTTCAATAAAAACGTATAAATAAAGGCAACAGTAGTATACCGCTGTTTAACACTCACAAATACATGGACAAAAAACAAAAACTAAAACTGAGGGAAACGCATTAAATATAAGAGGAGAACAACGACAAAACATTAAAATGTAACACACACAGAAACGGACTAAGCATTAGACAAAATCCTATGAGAATAACAAATATAACATCAAAACCAAATACATGAATTTGGGATAGATAAGTACCGTGACAGGTCTTATAGTAATGTGAATGTGCATAAAATGGCCTTTGCTGACATGTTATTTTCGGTTTGAAAAAATTATAGCCGAGTTCTTTGGTGATGTAATGGAAAACAATTATTATGCTCTTTATAAAAGTTATAAAAGTATTTCAGCAAGTCAATTCAAATTAAAGTAAAATTAACACAGACTTTACATGGATATGAAAATTGTGTCATGCTCCTTTTTTCTATGTGGTTTACCGTTTTGTTGTTATATGTTAAATAATATTCCATTGTTATCAAAAATTTGTTTGAAAATTTTACGACTATTTTAAGTGTTCAGTTTCAGTACAATAATCAATGACATTCATTACAAATATATTAATTTAAAATACTTGAAAGTTAATTCTTTCCTTATAGAAATCGTAATAAAATGTGTGAATTTCACAATAAAATATTATACGGCGACATATGTCATTAATAAATAACATATGAAACCTTATTAATCGTTACTATCTATTACTCAAGAACATATTTATGCGAGAAATATACTTACCTTTATTTTGGCATTGCATGGTCATGTTTTTCTTTGATCTTTTCATTTAATCAATTGGATGTTGGATGTTTACTGATTGATCTTTCAATCTTTGAAACTTGTTTTCTTTTAAAAGGGCCTGGGTGGCCGAGTGGTCTAGTCTAAGTAGTTACGATCATCAGTCAGACAAAACTGAGTTGTGAGTTCGAACCCCGCGTTTGCGGGTGCACTCGACTCCAATCTTAATTAACTAGGATCTTCAGTTTTCCTATCGAAGGTCGGTGGGTTTCACCGGGCACTCCGGCTTCCTCCAACAATAAAATCTGGCCATTACGAATAACCCAAAAGCGGAGCTTAAAAGTTGCGTTAAAACACCAAAATGAAATCTTTGAAAAGTTGTTATTGTCTTTGAACTCCGATGAGTTAAACCCTTTTCAACTGATTGTTATGGCTTTGTTTTATATAGTTCTGTACCACCACGTTCCCCGGTTAAGACATGGACTGAGTGCTCACGAACTTGTTAAACCCCGCCACATTATCTATGTGTCTGTCCAATGTTATTTGTCGTTGGTATGTGTCTGTCATACATATGTATTTTGTTTCGAAAAATGTTTTGTTTCAGATTATACCGTTGGTTTTCTAAATTCAATTGTTTCAAATGTTTCATGTTAAGGACTGTTATATACACGGTATGTTTCAAACATTCATTTTATTTTGACTTGGGTTGATAGTTTTCTCATTGGCAGTAAATATCACATCTCCCTTTTTTGTAAAGGTTTCTTTTATTCTAACGCCTGGTGTATTATAATCCTCGTAGAAATATAGAACTATCCATGTTACACTGCTGTAGTTTACGCAATCGTTGTCTGATTTTTTGTTTGTTATACTGTACAATTATTTTCTATAAGTTGTATCAAATACATCAACACCCTACTATCAACAAATAACAAATTTCTCACAGATGCTCTAATCTACCAAATGCTTTAAAATCACTTGACCTATTGGGTGCCATTTTTCAACCGAGGTATCACAGATAGAGATCTAAAGGGTTTTGTCGCTGAGGCAATTAATGGAAAAAAATAAAGGCAGATATGAAAAAAAATCTTATTTTATAGTAGTTACAAATCTTATGAATATAAACATCATAGAGTTCATAACTTCAAAATATTGCTTGAATTAACTGCTTTTCTGACAACATTTAAATCATAACAATAAACATTAACTATGACAAGTTAAAGAATTGAAACACTCGGTGGATGAATTTTCATGAGAGGGTGAAATATGCATTTTAAAAAAATTGTTACATAATTATAATATATATTTTTATATGTATTTCAAAATTCATTTATTGACTGACTTCTAGAAATAGCAATACTATTCTCTTACGGTTGTGACCTGATATCTATGTCTGACATTGATAGATATTTCTTGAATCACATTGTATCCACAATAACTACAACTATCACACATTTCTTGACATAATTATAAAAAAAGTAAATGTATTCCCTACACTTATCAGAGAAAGTAGACCTAGGCCAATAGTGGTAAAATTTTCTAAGTACGGTGACCGCGAGATGGTACGAAAGTCGTCAAAAAGACTAAAGGGGTAAGATTTCGAAATTAGTCCACAATATCCACAAGAAGTGTTAGCCAAACGAAAAAAGTTAATACCGGTAATGTTGGAAAAACGAAAAGAAAAGAAGACTGCGTACTTGGTTGGGGACAAGTAATTCGTTGAGGGAGTTTTATACGATGAATAGGAATTAGCGGGGGATGATACAAATATAAACAGAAAAGAAACCGTTAAATATTCATTGAAAGTATGTTCTTGGAACATCTCTAAAGGTTTGATAAGAAAATTAGCCGACGCCGAATTTCAACATGAAATTGCTGATTATGACATATTATGTTTTAACGAATGTTGAGTTAAATGTCCAACAGAATTTGAGATAGCAGGTTACGAAAAAAATTATGTGCAAAGGAAGAAATGTAATGGAGGCGGGGTTATTGTTTTGCATAAAAAGTGGTTAAATTCGTATCTTGAGGTCTTGAGGTCTTAAAATGTTGTACAGACAGTATGATATGGTTGAAAATAGGCAATAGTATAATGTCTGATTGTAAAGATTTATATTTATGTGCTATATATGTACCACCAGATAAAAATATATTTTACCGCAAATATGACTGTGACGTATTTGAAGTTTTACAGGAACAAATTGAGCATTATGGTGCATTAGGTAACATTGCTATAATTGGTGACCTGAATGGACGAATTGGTAAAGCAAACGACTTTATAGGGCATGATCTGTTGAGTACTCAATTACAAAGTGATATAAGTGGTTTAATTGATTACACACCTGATTCACCTACTGAGCGAACTACGGAGGACATAAAGCCTGCTAACACTTTTGGTCGAAAGATTTTGGACTTGTGTAAATCGTCTGGGGTTAGAGTATGTAATGGACGGTTCGGGAAAAGCAGTGGTAAATTTACATTTCAAAATAAAAATGGTTGTAGCGTTATTGATTATGTGTTATTATCTCATGAATCTTTTTCTATAGTAAATAATTTTATGATTGGTAATTTTAATACATTTTCATGTCATGCTCCTGTAATTATTGATTTCAAACTGAAAGGGTTATCATTGACTGATTTTTGTTCAT
Source organism: Mytilus galloprovincialis (assembly GCA_037788925.1). Classification (NCBI taxonomy): domain Eukaryota; kingdom Metazoa; phylum Mollusca; class Bivalvia; order Mytilida; family Mytilidae; genus Mytilus; species Mytilus galloprovincialis. Next base: position 7,756,758 of record CM075340.1, on the reverse strand, counting down.
GTAAAATTATAAAATATAATACCTACAACTGGAATGAAGAGTATAAAGATGATATAAAGAGAGACCTTTGTGCAAGTGCAGATAAAATAAGCGATCTTGTGAATAGTATGAATGAAACGGACAATATTGACGATATTGTGGCTGAAACGAACGACATATTTTTAAACATTACAGAAAAATACACAAAAAGAGAAGTGATAAAAACTGTTAAGTGTGACTATTGTAACGGCAAAAAACGAAATTTGGGAGTAACTGGTTTTAACCGTGATAAGCCGTGGATAAATGACGAATGTAAAGAGTTATACCGGACTTACAACCGAGCATTATCACAGTTTAATTTATGTAGAAGTGAGGAAAATAGACTTTACTTAAACATTTCAAAACAAAGGTTTAAGCGTATGGAAAATACTTTAAAAAGACGTTACAAAACCCAGAGAGGAGATATGTTTAGTTCGATGAGAAGAACCAACCCAAAATACTTTTACAGAAAATTTAGAAGGAAAAGAAAAACACTTAATAGTAATTTAACATTAGATGACTTTGTCACACATTTCAAGAACTTAGTATCGAAAGACAATATTATAGATGGTCAAGTATATGATGAAAACTATGATGTGGTTTATTCAGAATTAGATCGCCCCTTTACAGAACAAGAAATAGACATATGTGTAAAGAAACTAAAACGTGAAAAAGCACCAGGATATGACAATATTTTAAATGAATTTATTAAAGAATGTAAAACTGTCCTTCTGCCGTTACTATGCAAGCTTTTTAATGTTATATTAGGTACAGGATGGTTCCCAGAAGTATGGGTTACTAGCGTATTAGTACCACTATTCAAGAAGGGCTCGATGAATGATACGGGTAACTATAGAGGAATATCACTGGTTTCTCACGTTGGAAAATTATTCACATCGGTGATACATACTAGATTGATGAAATGGTGTAAAGAAAACAGTATTTTGACAGATGCGCAATTCGGTTTCATTCCAGGATATGGTACAAGGGACGCAATCTTTGCTCTTCATTCTGTTATAGCTAAATCTTTACGCAAAGGAAAACGGTTATATTGTTGCTTTGTTGATTATGTTAAAGCTTTTGATAGCGTTTCACATCTTATTTTATGGCAAAAAATGCTAAAGTGTGGAATAACTGGTAATCTATTGTGTTTAATTAAATCTATGTATTCTAAATTGAAAACATGTGTTAAGTTAGATGGTCAGTTTTCAGAATGTTTTAGTTGTAACGCAGGATTGATGCAAGGGGAGCCATTTGTATTGTAATAAACGAATAAAACTCGATACTTTGCGTTGTGTTACTTTTTATGCTCAAACTCTATCGAAGGCGCCCATACAAAGGTACAAAGTAACGTCATAAACATATGACGTAAATACGGGAAACATAACGTTAACATTTGCATTATATTCTCAACATACTGGGGGGGCCGCAAAAGTATATCTTTGTATAAAATTCAAATAATCTTTAAATGTCCAAAATTGAAGCGAAAAAATATGATTTAAAATATGATGGGCAGTTACTGTCACTATGATAAAATTAAAAATTAACAGTCTCTATAACGATTTGAAAAACGGACACACAATTAATGTCTTCTAAGAATTTGTCCAAGATTTAATGTTCTCCTTTGCACGCAAAGCTGCCTTTCGCAGAGGCACTGTTCTTCTGGTATCAACTTCATTCGTCTCATCTGCTGTATTTGGTAGTTCCTCTTCGTTGATCTCTAGCGGATAAAGTTTGACGATCTGGGAAAATTGCTTTTTTCCACCGAGTTCGTGGTTTTTCTTCACGAACTTGCCCAATAACTCCGAAACGGATGCTGATTGTGTTGTCTCTACCCTTTTTATGTAACTCTCTAACGTTATCAGTTGTCTGTTTTGTAATTACTTTTGTTGGTAAGGTATCGTGATCATGTTTCCAGGGCAACTTTGGTACGTATCTATTTTCATGAAATTCTACTGATGTGTTTTGGTACATATTTTCTTCATCATGTTGTGTATCGACTTCTCCTAGTGACTCTACTTTAAACTCTTCCGGTTTCTGATTTGCCAAAATGCTGGCCATTCCTACTGCTCCCGATTTACGATTCACATCTGGTGATGTCGGACCAGACAACAGGTAACCAAGTTTAGATTTAACAGCTGTCGGACCTTTTCCTCTAATAACGGCATCTTCTATAAAATCCCAGTAAAAATCAGCACCTATCAGTAAAGATATACTAAAATTGTTGTCGTTCGTGATCGGGTGTGCTAATCTTAATCCTTCTAGATGTTTGCAATCTGTTTTATTTGCACTATAATTTGTGATCGGACTTGCTATAGTAGGAACAACTAAAACTTCAATGGGTATTTTCTCTCCTTCTATTGGTTCAACATATATAATTGCTTTCGGTAAGTGTTGAACTTTAGTGCTTGTATTTCCAAATGTCGAAAGATTAAGTACCGGTCTTTGTAAGAATCATGCAGGTTTCTGTTGATAGGCGATTCATGACCCCTCTTCAAATGTCTTTATATTTTGTTTATGAAGAAGGTAAGGTATGAAAATAAGTTTTATGTATTATTTTTTTTCTTTTGAACCTTGGTTGCCATGGAAACCATCCTTACAAAATTTTGCCTAAATACGTAAATAAGTAAAATTGTGTTAAAATTCGAAAATGAAAATTTTTAAAAACTCTTAAATTTTAAATCTGTTTATCTCCCAAGACCAACAATACTATGACATGTCATTGACAAATTTTGAAAGACCACATTCTATATATTAATAAAATAAAAAGAAAGTCGTGTGTTTTTTTTCCTTTAAAAAAATAATTTTAGTCAAAAATTGTCAATTTTCACCAAAATTCAGATTACCAAACAGATGAATACTGAAACATTTTGAACTTACAAAGCTAAATCATTCCATTTATACGTGCATTTCTGACACAAATTTGGTAATAAATAAATGAAAATATATGATTGATAGAGATATTTTGGTAGAGAAGGAAAAAATTTCTCTCTGGGCATGTTGACCCCCTAAAAAAAATCATTTTTTTTCAAAATTTAAAAAAATATTAAAAATTTAAAAGATGGAATTTAATTGTGAACATTTTGAGCATTAAATTTGAAATTTCTTCAAAGGGTGAGGGCAACACTAGAGCCCCCTACACCATTTTTATATATTAAATTTTTTTTTAGAAATTGGGAATGTGTCAAAGAGCCTGAATCGATCACCTGTAATTTTTTGGTTAAATCTTGCATCAATGATTATCTGTGCTTTTCAATATATATCAATAAGTGGCTTAAAAATTCCATTTAAATGTTCTTTGTATCTGTCGTTTTTTCTTCAAAAGCAAAAAATGCATTTTACCCCGATGTTCCATTTTAGCCATAGTGGCTAAGTTTCTTGAAGTACAAGGAAATAAAATACAAAATTTATACAAGATACTACCAAGTTGGGCTGAAATTGATTTAGCTTATTCAGATTAAGAAGATTTTTTTTAAAGTAAGCAAACTAGATGAACAAATTGTGAAAAAGTTCTTTAAAGGGCAATAACTCCATATGGATTCAATTGACAATTTTGGTCATATAAACTTATTTGTAGATATTACTTTGGCACGTATTTGGCACAACTTTTTGGAATTTTGGATCCTCAATGCTCTTCAAATTTGTACTTGTTTGGCTTTATAAATATTTTGATATGAGCGTCACTGATGGGTCTTATGTAGACGAAACGCGCGTCTGGCGTACTAAATTATAATCCTGATAACTATTTACTTTGCTGAATAATAAAGGCAACAGTAGTATACCGCTGTTCAAAATTCATAAATTGAAAGAGAAAAAAACAAATCCGGGTTAAAAAAAACTGAGGGAAACATATCAAATATAAGAGAACTACGATATAACAGAGACACAATACCGAAATGTAACACACACAGAAACAACTATAATGTAGCAATGGCCATTATCCTGACTTGGTACAGGGCATTTTATGAAAAAATGGTGGGTTGAACCTGGTTTTGTGGCATGCCAAACCTTCCCCTTTAATGGCAGAGAATGATTTTTTTGCTATTTACAGTTTATCTTTTGTCATTAATAATATTCAAGATAATAACCAAAAACTGCTAATAAGCCACACACTGCATTTTACCCCTATGTTCTATTTTTACCCATGGCGGCCATATTTTTTTTTACAAAATAGAAAATAAAACACACACTTTATTCTAGATATCCTAAGGATCATTCAGTTTAAGTTTTATTGGAATTGGTTCAGTAGTTTCAGAGGAGATGTTTCAAATATTTAACACCGTACAGACGACGACGGACGCCAAGTGATGGCAAAATTCACAGTTCCTTTGAAACGGTGAGCTAAAAAAACTACGTCCGTTCTATCAGAAATAAAGTGAAAATACTTGTACCATTGAGAGCGCTAACAAGGCCACTTTCTATAACTTTAAATATTTTTAAGGATCATAACTCTTTTAAAAAATTCCATTGTCCATCATTATAGAACTTATCCGAGATATTGTTGATATTAAACTAGTTTATAAGTTTTATTAAAAAAATCTGGCAAGAATTGTACCTATGGGAGCGCTAACGGGGCTATTTTCCATAAATTTATTATTTCAAGGGTTAAAACTGTTTTTATAAAAGTCGATTGGCCACCAATATATAACTTGTTTGAGATATTGCTTATACCTAAAGTATTAGTTTTGTAAAAATCTGACAGGATTTGTACATGTGCGAGCGCTGCAAGGACCGGACAGACAAACACACGGACAGCCAGATGGACACAAGGACGGATGGCAATCAAAATGTTAAGCAGACCATCTTTAAATTAAAAAAATTAAGTTCTAATTTAGAATTTTTTGAACAAAAAATACTATTTTTGATATAACAAAAATAAAAAAAAATAAAATATTTTTTTGGGGTCTTAAATCAGTGGTTTTGATAAGAAAATAACACTCTGTAAAGATTAAACCAATGGGACAGTTTAAGTTTGGTACAGTGTATCCAATTTCATTATCTATGGAAAATGCATTGCCTTGTATCATTTCTTTTGTTGACTAGTATACTTACTATTGAGCAGAGTCAGATTATGTACCCATAATGGCTGTTACTATTTACCTCCCATGTAAATCGACATGTATCGAAACCTTTATGCAAACACTTATTTGTCACTATGTCGATTTAACTGTGTTAAAATAGAAATTGAAGAAGAACTACAGAACCTTTCTTTCTATTATAATATATAATAATCTAACTTATGCAAAAGATTTGAAATAAATGCGGAATGTGTCCATTGGACATAAATGATGCTCCCGCTTGCATATCATAGAAGTTATAAATTAACATAACTGAAGAACGGTAAAAGTGACACTTAACAATTGTGAACTAACTTTTATGGTGATAAGTATTGTATAAAAGTTTCATAACATTTGGTTTAGGCAAACTAAAGAAATAAATACAAAACAAGAAATTCAGCAATTTTTTCCCTCTATAAAGAGGCATGGCATAGAACAGTAAAAGTGACACCACCAAAATTCAAACTTGGTCTGTATTTGGTGGTTTGAAGCAGTGTGTATAATTTTAATAGCATTTGGTAAAGACAAACTAAAGTTAGAGAACAGAAACAGAAGGTGGGGGCATAAAAATGTGTAAATACATGTATAACAATTGATTAAATTAGGCAAAATTCAATGAATCGTCATTGCACATGGTTGCCATGAAGGTTTTAGAATCAAAACAGTATATAATAGTTAGGACCATAAAAGATGCGATTATTCTGCCGTATACCAATAATAATTCAGTTAGGTTTTAAAAAATAATAATAGACAAGCTGTCCTTTTCCACCATATACAATAGAAACACTGACAAATTCTTGCACAAATTAATGTAAATCGTTGGTATATATTTCCTCAGATAGAACATATAGAATGTGTATACCCCCAACGTAGCAAAGGGGGCATTACGTTGTACCTTTGTCCGTAAGTACGTCCGTTCCAGAGTTATACCCTTAAACAAATGGAAAAAAATCCTGATTTTTTTGTTTCCGTTGTATTATAATCTTTACATAACACTTACAGAGTTGTAAAAGTAATTCAATGATAAATAAAACCAACCAGACATTTCCGGGTGAGCCTTCTTGTTTAGCAGATCTCAGCCTAGGGTTAAAGTTTTTAAAGAATCAATCTGTTTCAAAAACCAACAATGAGTTCCATTAAATTGTTACTGTAACTTCTTTATAACCATTTTGAAAGAGAAAGTATCCTGAGCTATTTTTTTTAAATGTTCATTAAGATTTGTTTTATAGATACTCATGTTATGCTCATTGTTGAAGGCTAAACGGTGACCTGTGGTAGCTTATTTCTATGTCTTTGCTCTCTGGTGGAGAGTTAATTGTCTCATTGACAATTAAAACACATCCTCTTATTTTTATACATAGACTTACCAGTAATTAAGTTTTGGATTCAACATTATAAGAGAGAAGACGTTATTAAATCAAAATATATTTTATTGGCGAAGTAAGATCATGGCTTCTGTCGGTTACCAACCCACAAACAAAGGGTCTTTGGGCAACCGTAAATTAGATGCAAATAAAATAGATAAATAAAATTCAAAATTCAAATAAAAACTAAAATGAAATAAAATTTTTGAAATAATGGGGTGCTGACTTGAACCCTGGCAACAGATGTCCAAAATCAACATGAGAAACTACGTTTGAGGTGGAAATGAAGATAACATGGATTAATGTTCTAAATTAAATAATAATACAGTGATAAATCAAGTTCATCGGTACTGGTGCAGCCTATAAAGTCCGACCTAGTGATGAACTCTGCTAAAATACTGTCATAACATTATCTATCTGTAAACTATGACTGTTAATCCGTTATCACTCATCAGATGGACGCCATACTGTGGTTAATTGTGTTTATAGACTGGTGAAGAGTTGTAAATCCAGAAGCCGTGACAGGAGTTCTATGTTGAGGTTAAAAACAAGCAGAAATCTGTAAAATAAGACATAAAACAGCAGTATCGAAAAAATAAAAGAGGAGGGATGGGTGGGTTTACATTAATTATGCGTACAATAAACTCAACAATCTGACCTTAGATAAATTCAGTTACTTCCTAGCAGACCGTGCATTCAAAATATTGTGAGGAGTGCTTTAGCTGTTAAAATTGATATGCCGTGTAATCGAATTAAGACATGCGCGTTACATTGACCTGTGCATGAACTGTCGCAAGTCTTGCCTTTCTCTGATAACGCGATTTAACGGTCAAGCCCTTTAAATCGAATTATTCTTTTTCACTGACGGCATCAGTCTAAGGCACGACAACGGGTTTTGCGTATTACCATTTTTTTTAAAACTTATGACAAATCTTACATATAAGATTGAAGGGAGGGGTACATATGCTGCCCTAAATATAGAAGTTGTGTTATGCTTAAATTCTTAAAATACTTAGTTAACAAGTAAACACAATGAGATACCACATTTTTATAATTTTGAAAAATAAAAATAAATCGAAAAAAAAGGGGGGTTGCACCATAACAAGAGTGATGATTTTTCATTTTGTACAAGTATATCTTCATTTATCATATATTCTCATTTAAAATTACCAAATTTGTGTCAGAAATGCACGTATAAATGGAAAGTTTTAGCTTTTTAAGTTCAAAATGTTTCAGTATTCATCTGTTTGGTAATCTAAATTTTGGTGAAAATTGACAATTTTTGACTAAAATTATTTTTTTAAAGAAAAAAAACCACACGACTTTCTTTTTATTTTGTTTATATATAGAATGTGGTCTTTCAAAATTTGTCAATGACATGTCATTATATTGTTGGTCTTGGGAGATAAACAGATTTAAAATTTAGTTGTTTTTGAAATTTTTCATTATCGAATTTTAACACATTTTTAAATGGTTGCTATGGAAACAAACTATTTAGTAAATTCAAAATTTTAACGTTTCTGTATAGTTTGGGGTTTTGTTTGTCAATACTGTAAATATTCATATTGTTTGAATTGATTAACTTTATTTCTATGGGACTTTAAATTCCCTTATTTTATATTTTCAAAAGGGTCTTTTTTTCACATATTCAGGCAAAATGTTGATTTGATGGTTACCATGGAAACGGGCATAATACAGGGAAATAAAGACAGAATTTTACTCATCTACCAAAGTTCTTATGATATAGGGCAAAACCAATTACTTCTGTGACATGTCATGAATCACCTTCTGCATGATTTTTACAAAGACCGGTACTTAATTACTTCGGTACCTTCTGTCTTAATATCTAGTGTTGAAGCTAATTCCTCGGTAACGAAAGAACGCTGTGCTCCTTCATCGAACAATATATTCGTATTCATTCCTTGATGTTCACTCCAAACGGGTGCTACGGCGGTTTTCAGTAATACGCTAGAACGGGATTGCATCGTGGACGAATAAAAACTTGTGGCAGTGGCAACAATTTCATTGTTGACTACGGCGTTAACTGACGTATCATATCTACTTACATTAGCGGTTTTATCAAAGTACGATCTGCCGGTATTTTGGGTACATATACTAGTATGGTGATTCTTGTTACAGAATCTGCAACGAAATTGAGATCTACATTCACATGCGCGGTGCGATCCCAAGCAATTAAAGCATAAGTGCTTGTGTTTAATAATTGTTATCCGGTGTTCATAATCTGGAACTTTTAAGCATTTTGCGGGGTCGTGCATATCGTTGCAATAAATACAAGGTTTCTGACGAATGTTTGTGCTTTGGCGGTAATCTAATCTATCTTGTGTTCGCGGGTAATCTCTCTTATCAGCGCTTGTCAATAATGACGCTATAGACGGTAAATGCTCATTTACTTCATCGGTTTCAAATCTATCTTGTATTTGCGTGTAGTCTCTATTATTGGCGATAGTCAAAAATGACGCTGTAGACGGTAAGGTGTCAATAAATACATCGGTGCGTTTCTCTCCGGCTTCTAAAATTGTGATTTCTTTCAATATCCCATATCTTAATCCTTTTAATTCCCAATTATCGGTTCCGTTTTCTCTAGCTTATAAGTTTTGTCTTACAGCTGACGGTAGCTTATTCAAGGTGATTGGGATGAGCAGTGCCCCATATGAATCTCCCGATCTGCCTAACGATTCTAGTCCTCTTATATATGCTTCTTGTTTGTCGTAATAATTACGGAGGCTGATAAGGTTGTATTGTGGTGCGGGAAGGTCTAACAGGGCTTGCATGTAGGCATTCGTGATTTTGTGTGGCTGACCAAAACGTTCTCTTAACAATTTTATAGCTTCCGTATAATTATTATTTGTGAGCGGTAGTCCATTAATACATCGAGCGGCTTCATTACCAAGTTGCGATTTCAAATATGTGAACTTCTGTATGTCAGTGAGTGAGGGATTATAGTGTACAGATGATTCGAACGAGTCCCAAAAAGTTTGCCACATGAGTGTTTCTCCTGTAAATGTAGGTAAGGTGAGTTTCGGAAGTTGGTGATTTTGCGTAACGTTGGGCGGAACATGGTACATTTGTTGTTGAACAGAGCTATACGTATTTTCTACTGAACTATGCTGATTTGTATTTTCCGTTGATTGATTACTCAGATTAGGTAAGGTGGTAATATTTGAAGTTGGCGAATTTGAGTATTTTTTACGAATGTGTCTTATTTTTGTATTCAGAAAGAATTTATACTCATCTGTCTGTAGAATTTCATCCTCAACATCCTCATCCTTTGTTAAATTAAGAATTTCTTCATTCAAAGCACTAATAATCTTCTGTTTTTGCGAAAGTGTTTCTAATAATTCTGTACTTTCTTCTATCTCCAAATCCTGCTCTTCTTCCGTTTTTCTCAAAAGTCTTGTTACAGCACTTTTATGGCCTGCTCTCGCCGCTTTCAGTTTACTTTCCATGGCGTCACGGCACCAAAATGTGTTGTAATAAACGAATAAAACTCGATACTTTGCGTTGTGTTACTTTTTATGCTCAAACTCTATCGAAGGCGCCCATACAAAGGTACAAAGTAACGTCATAAACATACGACGTAAATACGGGAAACATAACGTTAACATTTGCATTATATTCTCAACACCATTATCCCCTTTTTTATATTCACTCTATGTAAATGATATAGAAATAGAATTAATCAAACAGGGTATTGAGCCATATGAAGTCAGAATGTTAAATTTATATTTGTTTATGTACGCAGACGATACAGTTCTTTTTAGTGAAAGTGTTATTGAGTTACAAAAAATGATAGATACTGTGAATGAGTGTTCAACACAGTATGGGTTACATATAAATCTAAGTAAGACAAAAATTGTTATTTTTCGTAATAGAGGTAAAATAAAAGATAACGAAAAATGGTATTTAAATGGTAAAGTAGTAGAAGTATGTAATGAATTTGTTTACCTGGGTTTATTGTTTAATTATAACGGTATATTTTCTGTAACACAAAAGACATTAACTGAACAGGGTAGAAAAGCTACTTTCAGCTTACTTAGCAAAACATATCATGATTTTTTTAAAATAGAAACTTTACTATCTTTATTTGATACTTATGTTACAAGTATAATGAATTATGCCAGTGAAGTCTGGGGCTTTCATAAAGCCGAAGATATAGAAAAATTGCATTTGTATTATATGAAAAGAATTTTTAAAGTTAGAAAAGGAACTTATAATAACATGGTATATTTTGAGTTAGGCAGAGTGCCCTTGTATGTAAATAGATATGTGAAAATGGTAACCTACTGGTTGAGATTGTTAGACACAAAGAACTGTATTTTAAAACATGTATATAATGATATGTACGAATCTAGTTGTGTGAAGCCAAATGACAAGCTAAATTGGTCTTGTAAAGTACGAGATATATTATGTAAATATGGTTTTAGTGATGTTTGGTTTTCACAGAGAGTTAGAAACAGTCAATTATTTTTTAATGAATTTAAACAAAGAGTAATAGATAATTATATATCTAAAGGTTTATCATATTTTGAAAATTCGCAGAAATGTACTTTGTATCAGTATTTACACGATGGTCACACTATGCAATTTTACCTTAGTCGTCCATTAAACAGTTTGTATAGATCTTATATTACTAGATATAGAATTAATGCTCATGGACTATGTATAGAAACAGGTAGATACTATAGTATAGCCAGAAATGAACGTTTTTGTAGTATGTGTAATAAAAATGCTATTGAAGATGAATATCATTTTATTTTAGAATGTGATAAATATAATGACATCAGATGTAAATATATAAAGAGTTATTACTATGAGAGACCATCTACTTTTAAATTAGTACAACTGTTATCTGTTAGAAATGTCAAAGAGCTAAACAGCCTTGGAAAATATTTATTTTTGGCAGAAAAAGCACGTAATGGTTAGTTATTCAAATGTTTATTTTTAGTTTAATATGTCTATTCATTAATTTGTATAATTTGTGTATAAATGTTATATTATGCTGTATATTATCTATTGGATATTTATATTGTGTATATCCAATAAGCAGTATTTGCTTACGGAAATAAAGTATTATTATCAGATTGATGAACGACAGGAAATTAATTTAGAGACGGCATTGCTCAATTTGCAATGAGTTTGACTGTTCATCTGGTATCTTTCGCCCCCGTTCTTTTTTCTCCGTCCGGGAAGTTTTATTCGTGAAATCAAACAACATCTTCTCAAACAGAACTTAAATATTGTTTGTCATCTTAAAACAATTAATCTAGAAAAAAAACCAATGATTTTATATGCTATCTAAATTAAGCTCAAGGTATCACTACTATTATTTTTTCCTTTGAATGAAAATCTGTGCTATATTTGTCGTGGCTTGCAATTTAAGGTTTTTGTTTTTTAATTTAGCTCAGCTAGAACAGAAATTAATGGATATTGATATGAGATTGACTGCAATTGAAAAGCCAAATGGGACGAAACTGCGGGAGAGTGAAAACAGAGTGAGTAGCGATCTAGGTATATATGAATCAACACAATGAACAAATACATCTAATGTCTTTGTTTCTTACGTCTATCTTATCGAACTCTGTTTTCATATTAAGGAGGAAAGATCGGCAAACCTCTCATTTCATCAATTGATCTAAAAAAATTAAAAAGATTGAAATTAGAAAAATAAAATGAGGTCGAACTCTGAACATTCTGAAATTCTATATTTATTTGAATTTCGTAAAACATAAAACTTTTACAAATCTATATATGCAAGGCTGTAAACCAAACTGAATATGCAATATCGCCATCATGTATGAGTGTAAGGGTCCATTTGTATCCTTTGGTGATGAATGATTATTGGTCTATTTAGATAATTAATTAATTTATATCTGTTTTTCCGGGTTATGTCTTGTTGGTTAGATGACTTAGTCAGGTATTTGAGACAGTCTTATAAGTTCATAGTTTATATGCTCCAACTGGTTTAAATACAGTCTTGTACAAGAAAAAAAAATTTCTGAAAAACAATAGATAAGTATTACCTTACGTCGAAAACTGCTTTAACAAGTGTATGAAGATAAATGACTAGGCTCATTACTTCACAAGTTCTACTTGAAGAAGACATGTTATGATCAAAGATTGATTGATTAGTTACTGAACGTCAAGTATCTTCAATAGGAGAAGAAATCAGCAATAAAAATACAACAGTTTGTGAAACCATTTTTTTTGTAATTTATCTAAATGAAAATAAGTTTTTTATTCCCCTCGTTTAAAGAAAAGTAATTTATCTTTAATACGTGTTCATATCAACTTTATATCACATTTACATGTACATTCATGATATTAACACATTTGTACTTGTGCATTTTAGTTCAATACTTTTAAAAGATGATTTAATTTATTGCAGATACTCATACAACGTGTTACAATGGTGGAATCTCTGAAAAAACTAATAATGAATACATATGCGTCTGTACAAAGGGATTCATCGGTAAACAATGTGGATATTCAGGTAAGATATTAAATATAAAAACAAAATTAGTTCGGTGGGCCCGAAGTTCAAGTCTGGGTTTACTTTTTATTTGTGTACTAATTCTACTGGATCAGGAACGTTCAGACCACAAAAAGGATTATTTGATCCCTTTATCTATATATACTCTAGTTGTCAGAATTATTTTCAACGCAGGACACATCAAGACATATGATGTCCTGAAGTACTTGAGTTTGAATACGTCGGAAGAAAAATTATTATTTAACAAGTTATGAATACGCATTTTTAACGTGGTTGTAAGACTTAAAATTTTACTGTTAAATTATAAAGAGATTTACACAAATAACTAGCGGCTTTTCGGCAGGTTTAGGTATCAATGCTTGTGTTATAATAATTACCGTTTAGTAAGGAGTTATGTCGTTAAAGAATAGTGCGGTTCTCTGAATTGTTAGTAAGAGAAAGGAAACCTTGGTTGTGTATAGGTTTTATAAACCGTTTTTATGGCCCCGTAACGAAGTTGTCGGTGTCATATAGTTTTACCCTTGTCCGTAATTCTGTCTTTCTGTCATTCCGTCACTCCGTGATTCCACAACAAACCAGTATACGGAGTTTTTTCTAAACGCCTACAGATCAAGTTTAAGTTTCGTTCCACTCCGCTAATTTTTGCCGATATTACGGGTTTTGGACTTTGATAAAATGTTGAAAATCACAGTTATACAGACTTTTTTTTCTAAACGCTTTCAGATATTGTGATGATTTTTGGCATGTGAGTTAACCAAGATGAGTTACAGATCAATTCAAGTTTCGTTCTGCTCGGCTAATTTAAGCTGTAATTTCGGGCTTTGGAATTTTTTTTTTTAAATTACAGTTACTGAGCGTCACTGATGAGTCTTATGTAGACGAAACGCGCGTCTGGCGTATAAAATTATAATCCTGGTACTTTTGATAACTATTATTTGGACCTTTTTCTAAATACTTTCAGATATTGGGTTGATGTTTTGATTTTTTTAGTATGTGAGCTAACCATGATGAGTTACAGATCAGGTTAAAGTTTCGTTCCGCTCCTCAAATTTTTACCAATATTAAGGGTTTCCAACTTTGAAAATCGTTGAAAATCCCAGTTATACGGACTTTTTCTTTATACGCCTCCAGATTTTGAGCTGATTTTTTTAAATGTGAGACTACCTTCATGTTTGTGTCCACATGTGTAATTGAAATTGCAGATTTTTCAACTTTTTGAGACGGGGTCATATATGTCGCTTTGACACATCTATTCTTAATGTATAGTACTGTCGTTTATACACCGTGGTTAGGAGTTTAATTTGCTAGATTTAAAAACGATTTGTCTAAATACAACATGATAATGAAGGCATTAGTTGTAACATTGTAGAATAGATAATTCGGTTATCCAGGGAGTTTATATGTTGTAAACATGGCTGAAGTTATCATATATAAATTAGTAGGTTTACAAATGGATTTTTCTATCATTGAGATTAAATAAAACAAATCCAAAAAGTGTAGTTAATTTGCAGTCATATAGAAGGAGGGCTACACTATTTAGGGATATAAGTTGGAGTCCCAAATTTTATTGTGAATTTCAAGATTTTTAGGTAGGTTCAAAGTATGTTATTTACATTTAAAACACTTATGTGTGATTCTTTATTAGCCAAAAAGATAATATATTCATTATGCAGAGATATATAAAAAACAGAACATAACTAGAAAAACTATATAAAAGAGGGATGAAAGATACCAGAGGGACATTCAAACTGTAAGATCAAAGACGAAGTGATAACGCCATTGCTACAAAAGAAAAAAAACCAAACAGACAAACAAACAAACATTAGTAAACAAAAAGAATCGAAGAAGGAATAAGACTGAGCAACACGAACCCCAACAACAATGAGGGGTGATCTCAGGATAAAAATCGGAACAATGAACAACAGCATTTTGGAAGATTGAAAACGACGTTCTGTATTGTAACGGTTTAGGTTGTTATGGGTTCGTGTTGTTTATTCTTTAGTTTTTTATATTGTGTCATGTGTACTATTGTTTGTCTGTTTGTCCTTTTTATTTTTAGCCATGGTGTTGTCAGTTTATTTTTGATTTATGAGATTGACTGTCCCTCTGGTATCTTTCGTCCCTCTTTTATACCCTCTTGAGGTTTAGAACTAGGATGCAATTAGTTTGATGACGGTTCACAAAACGACAAGAGATTTCGTTTTAATTTAAAAGGTCATGTATTTCTTCTGCACAAATTGTTTACAGATAAAGGTAACAGTAGTATACAGATGTTCAAAACTCAAAAATCGATCGAAACAAAGAAATCCGGGTCACAAACCAGAACCGAGGGAAACGCATTAAATATAAAAGGAAAATGACGATACAACATTAAAATGTAACACACACAGAAACGAACCAAGCATTAAACAAAATCTGATTAGAATATCAAATATAACTTCGAAACTGAATATAATGAATTGGGGATAGAAAAGTACCATGACACGTCTTATAATAATTTGAATTCACACTCAAATATAAGAGGAAACAAACGACACAAAGTAAACACAACGTTAAAATGTAACACACACAGAAACGAACTATAATGTAACACTTGCCATATGCCTGACGTGGTACAGGACATTTTTTAAAAGAAAACAATGGTGAGTTGAACCTGGTTTTGTAGCATGTCAAACCTCCCGCTTTAATGTCCAGGTTAATACAACATTTAAATGACAACACAACATTACAGGACTACAATACAAATAAATAGGAGAACATATTTGACAAAGAAACACACGAATATGAGCTAACAAAAGGCACCAAATTTTAATACGTCAGAAGTGCGTTTTATTGCAAAAATAGGGTAAATTTGTCACATATTTTCCCAGAAATTTGGCCAAAAATAAAATTTCAATCCCCTAGAGGATATCTTTTCTGAAATTGTTTACATATATCTATCACGAATTAAAATTAAAAGCATTTGTCTCTCGTCCATTTTTGTTTTATAAAACTGCGTCAAAAAGCGTATGAAAAAAAGTGTTTTTAAATATTCGACCATACGGTGACATATAATTGTTAACATCTATGTCATTTGGTGTTCTGTTGAGAGTTGTCTCATTGGCAATTATACCACATCTTCTTATTTTTATACTACAATTTCTGGACAGGCGGAAAATACGGACAGTCAAACAAAAATAGCCCATTAAACAAGTAAAAGATGATATTGATGTTCTTAAAAACTAACTCTGAAGGTTAAAGTATTCATCAGCTGTCTTCGAATGAATTATGATCCTTACTTACTTTCCTATTTGACAAATCCTTTGGACCAAAATGCAGGATCTACTTTCCTTCCGAAACACTGGAGATCATCCCAGGTTTTATTGGGTTTCGTGTTGCTAAGTTTTTCGTTTTGTATGTTGTGCTATGTGTACTGCTGTTTGTCTTCTCGTCCGCTCCGTTTTTCGTTTTGGCTTTGTCGGTTTGTTTTTTACCTTTGAGTGCGATTGTTCTTTTTATATCTTTTGTCTCTCTTTTAAAAGTTTATTCCTCCTTGCAAAAGTACCAACACGTACTATTCATGGAAGGGTTTAAGTACAGTTAAAAATAAATAGTGACAATAAATTTTTGAAGAAGCAAAGTTATGAGAGTTCATCAGAGCTGCACACATTTTTATAGAATCCTGTAGCAGTCATGAATACTCGTATATGGCCGAGTAGAGATTGAAAAGTGGTCGAATGTGGTCGCATATAGATCGTGTATGGTCGAGTTGGTCTGGGACGAAAAAAATAAGAGAAGTCGCTGTGATCATGAAGCGATCTTTTAAAGATCGAAATGATCGAGTAATGATCGATAAACTATTTGTATTCCGACCAAACTCGATCTCTGCACGATCCTTTCCCGATCAAATCGACCGCTACTCGACAAATTCTTGAGTGACTGGCTTCTCGATCCTTACTCGAATGTTTTTGACATGTCAAAAACTCTCGGGTAGAAAGTCAGATCGATGAAAACCAAGGTAGATCACCCCGAATATTCTTGTCGATTGAGTCAGACCAGTCTCCCGATCGCTTAATTTGTCTTGATCGAGATTGATCGAGTTGGTCTGATCGGCAATGTGAACCTAGCTTTAAAGTTTTTGAACATGTTTTGTATGTTTTCGTTTTCTCGAAAATAAAAAGCACATCAATTCCGTAGGAATGAGCTGTCTTTAATTCTTGACGCCAGAAAATTGTGCAATGAGTTATTCTTCATTATTCAAGAAATAAAATACTTCATACGAAGTAGTCATTGGCCACCTTATCTATGTAGCTATTTCAGAATACATAACGTAATACATGGTAATTATTATTTTTTTTGGATATTTGGTTATACACGCAACTTATCTGCTATTTGAAACCATGCTTTTGTTATTTTGTTAGTAAAACAAAGTCAATTTGATAAACAAAGTATGGTGTTTGGCTGAGAGTCACTTGCCTGCTAGCTAGTGTATTTATACTGTCATTGTTAAACTTTGATTATTTCATTATATTATGGATTTGTGCCTACTCTTTAATTCTAATGGGTAATCGATCCCTTTGTGTCCTTTCCTTTTTTCTAATCACTATACAATGACAAATGTTTAATGAAAATCATATGAATTATAAAAGTCGTGTCGCCCCAATTTCGTTGAATAAAGAATACAAGTTTGATTTCCATTTATTACAAATTTACTTCTGTTAATGTCCCCATGCCAAAGACAAATCGTGTAATATAAAACTGTCCTGTCTGCACTTTCACAATGTTTAACTTTCCCAAATGGTATTGAAATGTGTATTCACACGAGATAATATGCAATCATCAATCAATCATATGAAGTGTCTAGTTTTACATTGTATATAATTTCCTTTTAGAAAATCATGCACTAAACAACACATCAAAATAAGGTAATATGTTTATCCAGGCACGATTTATATGTGCCTGTTCGGGTTGCAGTTGCCGATAATATTTGTATCTGATGTGCTTTTGTAATATTCACGGTGATAGCTATCAAATTGAGAATGGAAATGAGGACTGTAAAAGGGATACAACAACTCGACCATAGAGCAGACAACAGCCTATATGTAGTATTATCCAATAAATGTCATATGAGTTTTACTCATTGTCACCAGTTCTTGTTCAAATCATTTTCGTTGTTGGATGGTAGACAATGTACTTTAAACCCCAGTTATTGGAAGTATATTTGATTTATTTTATTATTAAATTCAAAAGATACTTTTAAGACTCGAGTATGAATTATGTATAACCAAAATGCTTAGTTTTCTCTGGAAGCTTTTTTTGCAAATATTTGTTACATAGTGTATTAACTTATATATTTTATACAGGTGGAAAAGATACAAGTTTCATGGTTATTTTTCAAGAAGGACTTTCTTGTTGTCGGGCAACGCCGAAAATGTTGGTAGCATCAGAAAATACAACACGTCTTTCAATTCGTTATTTCAACGAGAACAAAATTCATACTATCACTATGGACAAAAGTAATACAGAATATAATCTGAGTAAAAGTGTTTTACCGTCTGATGGAATACATGCGGCTGGCGTAGAACTTCACTCAGATGAAGGAATAAATGTTTACGGATTTTTCTTAGAAACCCAAGTCTCAGGGGGATATTCATCAATGCCTACGAGATTTGCCTCTACTAAATACATTATACCAACTCTACCTTCTTTTTCTAGTTATAAAAATATGATAGCACTTACACCATGTTATCAAAATACAGTTGTCAGTATAAATTTGAAATTGAAAAGTGGATCTGTAGCATATGACAACAAGCAGTATAGTAACAACGATACGATTAGAATAATGGTAAACAAGTATGACACATTTCAGTTATCAACTATATCTGACTTATCAGGAACCATGGTAACATCATCACAACCAGTAATTGTAGTCAGTGGTAACCAGTGTAATTCTGCAGTACCAGACAATATTCGAGCGGGTAGTTGTAATCCATTTATAGAATCAGTATTACCAACTAATCAATTTGATAGTGTGTTTATTACTCCGTATATATCGACACGTTTGAACAACACTGTACGTATACAGGTAATAAACAGTACGAATTTAACCATTAAAACTGGTAACAAGACAATATCAAAAACCATTAACGCAAGAGATTTCTTCGATTTTTATTACAACACGATCTCTTTTATTTCATCATCTGATGACATACTTGTCATGTCATATCCACACGGGTTAAGTGGATACAAAGGAGATCCATTTATGATGACGATTCCCGGTGTAAATCAATACCTTTATAAATATGATTTCGTAGTTCCAATTGGGTTGGACAGCTTCATCAGCATAACGGTACAGAGCGATGCTATTAATGGGTTTTTGCTTGATGGAAATCCTTCAAATAATCGAAGTAATGTTTTCAGTATTTCAGAAGGCTTATATAATTTCAGTACTTTCAGTATGCCAATAAAAACAGGTTTTCATCATATTGAACATAGACAAAACATTAGATTCGGTTTATGGGTTTACGGTAACGGAGATATTGACGGATACGGTTACCCAGCTGGAATGGCTTATAAAACACAAACTAACTAATAATCATATGTTACTTAAATCCAAAAGTGTGCTGTTGAGTTATAATTAAACAATAAAGAATGATTACATTATTTATTTACTTTTGTATTGTTACTATTTGATTTGTTTTGTTAATGATTTAACACCTCATCTTTTTTCTCAATTATCAAATTTTCAGCACAAAAATGTATCTTGAAAATACACAACGGACCCATAGTGATAATTTGATAAAGTCAGTTTTGCGTCATGTTATAATTTCTCTTATGTTTATATCTTTTTTTTTTAACAAAATCCTCAACAGTTTAAAGAATAAAAACGGATTTTTCTATTTATTTTAGTTGACAATATTAGCTGTTCGGCTTTTTCATTATGAAGAAGGAAGTCAATGTACTTAAGTAGTTTTTGAGTATCATTTTTAAAAGTTTTATTACTAATCAAGTCATCCTTTTTGCAAAAAAGTTTTACCAGAAATATGAACATCCCATATCCATTTTTCTTTTTAAATTTCTTAGATATGTAGTGTGTCATTTATAAAAAAGAAGATTAAAAAATATAATTTATTTTCTTGAAACAGCTAACTATCACAGAATTACAAAATTGACATAACTGTCGTTTTATTCATTAACCTATAATTTTTTTTAATTTAAATTTATTCAAATCGGTCTACTTCATTTTTATTGAAAGAATGACTACAAGTTTAATTGTGGAACTGTGTTTCTTTCATGATAATAGCCCCAAAATACGTAAAAATTGATGAAAAAGTGGAAAATCATCAATATTGTGTGCTTTCAAAAGGTTGTAGAAAAAAAAAGGGTGTACACCACCATATGATTTTTCTTAACAAATTATTTCTTTCAAGTTTTGTAAACCCAACAATCAGGTTAAGAAAAAAGTTCAATCCTAGAAAATGTTGGCTCCTCAGAGGTGTACATCCTTACGATTCTTCGATTACGAAAGTCGTAATTAAGATGTCAAATGTATCTATTATCTATTAAACCTGATGTAAAGTAATTTAAAATATGATGTCTATACCAAATAAATACTAATTCCTTCCGTTCAAATCTCTTTATTCAGGTACGAAAAGATTAACTACAAAATAAAAGATAAAACACACTAAATTCTACTATCAAAACTAACATTTTGTGAACTATAATACAATACAAAAGTGCATCTATCATAACATTTACGGTAGTGACATACACTTGTTCTCATTCAAAAATGTAATATCATGAACATTTACGGTAAATAATTGCCAAATTATCAAGGTCAAGTTTTATCAGTTTTACATCAATTAAACTCAAAATTTCTAACTTTAAACATGAAAGATAATTTATCTGTAATAAATAAAAGAAACATACCATATTGGTTGACTCTGGTATTCCTTATTTTCATCATAATCAAAGATTTTCACCAAGCACGTTTCGTGCAAATTCCCTGAAGGGGTTCATTTAAGTATAGGGAAAGTAACTTATCTCAAAATAAAATATCACTAATTACCAAAAAATACAACAATAGGCAACAATGTTTTTGTTCTCAAATTTGGCCGCTACATTCCAGCCCCTTAATTGTGGTCTTAAAGAACTCAATTATTATAAATTATAAGGAGGCCAAATAATTTCTCAATTTAAGTGACAGTTAATAAACTAAACCTATATACAGTCCATTTATACAACAATGTATTTTCAAACACAAGTTACTGTTCTAACATGACTAGTCCAAACTATGACTCTAAATGTCAGCTTCTAATACCAAACACAACTTTGCGACTGGTCGTAATAATGTTGTTGAATATGTTTTTAGCCTCACTATACGAACATTGTCTGACTTGTCCTTTAGTACTTCAATGATTCTTCCTAAGTTCCAAAGATTCCTCGGTGTATTATCCTGGATCAATACAATGTCTCCTATTTTCAAGTTTCGCTTTTCAGAGTTCCACTTTTGCCTACTTTGTAATAAAGGCAAATACTCATGAGTCCATCTCTTCCAGAAAATGTCTGCTAGATATTGTATTTGTCGCCAACGTCTTCTTACGTAATTGTCTGTTTTACAAAAAGTTCCTGGAGGAAAGTATTCGCCAGGTCTTAATAAGAGAAGATGGTTCGGAGTAAGCACCTTTAAATCGTCTACGTGTTCAGATACTTCAGAAGTCGGACGGTTATTCAAGATTGCTTCCACTTCACAAAACAATGTATTCAGATTTTCATCGTTCAATCGAAGACTCTGCTCTTGCATGACAGAATATAACACCTTTCTTACTGATCTTATTAATCTCTCCCACACGCCTCCAAAGTGTGACGCGGCAGGAGGGTTGAATGCCCATTTTATACTTTTCTGAAGCATGAAATTATTTATCTTGTCTATGTTCCATCTTTCTATTTCTTCTCTCATTTCTCTTTCTGCTCCAACTAGATTTGTTCCGTTATCTGATCTTATGAATTCTGGCTTTCCTCTGCGAGATATCAAACGTCTGATTGCGTTTATACAAGAATCTGTATCCATAGAATGTGCGATTTCCAAGTGAACGGCACGGATGGAGAGACAAGTAAAGATAACCCCGTATCGTTTCACTAAACTTCTTCCTTGTTTGATCTGAAACGGTCCAAAAAAGTCCATTCCAACCATCGTAAATGGTGGTTTATCGGATATAAGTCTCTCCTTTGGTAAATTAGCCATTTTTTGGTCAACAAATGGTGCACAGTACTTCCTACAGATTACACATTTTGATACTATTCCTTTAATCATAGAGCTAGCACCAAAATCCAAAATTTTTGCCTTAGTTGCGCCAGAATTGAGTTTTTACCCAAGTGTCCTACTGAACGGTGAATGTCTTCAATGATCAACTTTGAAATGTTAGAGTCTTTCGGTAATAATATTGGATGTTTCGCATCATACGGTAAATCAGCACGCTCTAATCTTCCTCCTACTCTTAACAAACTATTCTCGTCTATAAATGGATTAAGTTTGAAGAGTTTAGATGACTTCTTTAACACTTTACCTCGGTCTATATTTTGAAGTACATGTATTTCTTCTTCAAAGTGAACACTTTGTTCATATTTAATGATAGCCATTTCTGATCTATTAAGAGTTTCGGTTGTCGGTAACGTGATCTGAACATCTTTCATTACTCCGTTCAATGATTTTCTAACTGTTCGTTCATTCTGATTATCCACTGAGTTCTCACCTTCTGACTGACGTCTGTTTCTTATCTGTTTTCTTTCCTTAACGAGTTTCCTAAAGTTGTCCAACGCAATAAATAACCAACTAGTTATTTTCTTCAGTTTCTTCCATTCTGAGAATAGAGAGAACAGTCTATCTAATCCGTGATGTTCGCTTGACAATATTGTAGTGTTAACGACTCGTTTCACTTCTTTATCTTCATCAATAATAGTCTTGTCTATGTGCCCTTCTGGCCATTCTATTTCTGGTTTCCAAAGATACTCTGGTCCATTGAACCAGTCTGGGTTGGATTCAAACTTTGAAACTGACATTCCCCTAGATGCATAATCTGCGGGATTAAGCTTTGTATTTATATACTTCCACTGATCAACAATTCTAGCTTCATGAATGATTTCTACGCGGTTTGCAACGAAAGTGTGGAAACGTATATTCTGATTGCTGATATAGCGTAATACTGACATACTGTCTGTCCAAAAGAATGTTTTGTCTATGCTGTAGTTTAACTCCTCTAATATTACTTTACTTAGTTTTACTGCTCGTGTTGCGGCTGTAAGTTCCATCCTAGGTATAGTTACCTTTTTCAATGGTGCTACCCGAGACTTGCCGAGTACAAAAGAACAATGAATCATACCTTCATCATCAACAAGGCGTAAATAAAATACCATTCCGTAGCCAATTTCACTAGCATCAGAAAAGCAATGAAGCTGAGATGAAACAACCTTTCCAAAGTTTTCAGGTTTATAGCACCTGTCTATTCTCACGTTCTCAAGGTCGGAAAGCTGATCTAACCAATCATTCCATTTCTTTAAATCAGGTCCTGTAAGTTCTTTATCCCAACTAAATCCTTGTCTACACAAACCTTGTAGTATAGATTTCGCATTCAGCACGTACGGCGATATAATTCCTAAAGGATCATATACTGAACTAGTAATTGAAAGAATACTTCTTCTAGTCGCTATCTTTTCTTTGCACTTAATTCTGAATCCAAGAGTGTCGGTCTCTATAAACCATTGCACACCTAATGCACGTTCAACCGGGAGGTCATCCTCAAGACTCCACTGCTTGACCTCTTTGGCACGCTCCTCCTCTGGTATCGATTTAATTACGAGTGGGCTGTTACTGATCCATTTTGTCATATGAAATCCACCCTTTTCACACAAAGAAGTTACGTTCTTTATCAACGATATTGCCTCAACGTCAGTCGATAATGACGAAAGACAATCATCAACATACATGCTCTTAGTTATTGTGTGTGCTACTTCTTTGTCATAATGTTCACCGAAGTCTTCAGCTGTTCTTTTTAACGCATAGTTACAGCAACTTGATGATGATGTGGCACCGAACAAATGCACGGTCATTCTATACTGTTCCGGTTCATTCTCCATGTTACCGTTCGACCACCAAAAGAATCTTAAACAGTCTCTATCAAGTGGTGGCACTTTCACCTGGTGGAACATAGCTTCTATATCTCCTAAAATTGCTACTTTCTCTTCACGGAATCTTATGAGAACACCTAGAAGGTTATTAGTGAGATCTGGTCCCTGTAAGAGTTGTTTATTTAGAGACACACCCATATATGTAGCTGAACAGTCAAACACAATTCTAATTTTGTCTGGTTTCTGACTGTGGTAAACACCATGATGCGGGATATACCATACTCGTCCATCGTTTCTGCTGAACTGTTCCTTTGGGACGTGTTCCATGTAACCTCTTTCTAACAGTTTGTCCATAAAATCAGTATAGTCCTGTTTGAATTTAGGATTCTTGATAAACTTGTTCTTAAGACTTCTCAATCGCTGCTGGCCCTGGGAAGCATTATTCGGCAGTTTCACATTGCTGTCACGGAAGGGTAGCGGAATGTAGTACTGTCCCTTCTCAAAATGAATATTCTTATTCACATAATCTAAGAAAGAATTGTCGTCTACTGAGTTTTCTCTCTTGTCATCTATAATGCGTTCAGGAAAATCAAAGTTCATAGATTTTTCAACTAACTCGTTAAGCCTTGAATGCTCTTCTTCATGAATCGCAGACATCTCTACTCGATTAACAACTTTATTAGTTCCTGTACATTCTCGTATCATGTTCCATATAATCCATCCCAATCTAGTGCGTGTGGCATGTGGGGATCCACTTGGTCCTGTTGCTACCTCAAATGGTGTGTAGGCATCTGGGACATTATTGCCTATCATAAGTCCAATACTAGCATCAAGGTTAGGCCATTTAATTCCCGACAAGTGACTCCATTTCGAAATTTCTTCTTGTTTCGGAATGTGATCCACTGAAACTGGCATCTCATCCTTTGTATAGACTCTTGGGAGTTCTACAACATCATTCATTTCTAGGTCCAATACTTGTAATCCAGAAACTGCGTAAGTTGTCATCTTATACGGTTCACCCATGGTATTCAGTGTAATTTGCATTCTTTTACCATTTCCACCTAGCTTGTGCAACAGATTTTCCGTACAGAATGACACGCTACTTCCTGAATCAAAGAATGCGTATGTCTCTACACAAGGTGCTTTATTCTTCAGTTTTACCCTTACTGGTATTATAGCCATTGCACATGACATATCTCCAGCCCCTACTTGGCTGTTATTATCTGATAAATAGCTTGTGCATGCGCTAGTCTTGTTTTCCATTTCTGTCGAACTTTCACTCTGTTTCATTGGTGTAACATCTCTTGGTACTTTGTCTTTGTCGTGAAGTAAAGTTGGATGTCTTTTGTTACAAATGAGGCATGTGGCTCGCATTTTACAGTTAACTGTTCTGTGTCCTATTTTGAGACAACCAAAACAATGACCTTTGCTCTTTAAATGTTCATAACGGTTTCTAATACTCAAAGATAGTATGCTTTTGCAATCTTCTAATTTATGACAGTTTCCACAGTAGGTACATTTCAGTTCATTTACATGCTTATCATGTTCGTTTTTAACATCTGTGGCAAAGCTCATCCTTTGAGTTTGTTTCGATTTGTTATCAGTCACATTTCTAGCCTTCTGGTCTCTTGTATTATTCTGTTTTGCAGAAACCGCTATATTACCATAAGTTGGGTCATTGGCCTTTTTAGCTTCCTGTTTAACAAACTGCACAAAGTGTGTAAAAGTTACCAAATCTTTCTTTTCCTTTGTTCGCATTACTACATTTCTCCATCGATCATGAAAGTAGAATGGTAGTTTAATCATTAGTCGCTTAATGTTCTCGGAGTATTCCAGAATACGCATAGCTTCCTTGCTTACAGCTGCATTTTCACATTCAATCAAAAATAAAGAGAAATCGTCAAGTGACTTTGAATCTCCAGCTTGTATGGTAGGCCACTCTAGTGCTCTTTTAATAAATGCATTTGCAATAACTTCTGTATCTCCGTATCTTTCTTCTAATTGTTTGATTGCTGCACTATATGCATGTTCGCCTATTAAATGGCTGAATCCACTTACTACTTTGCTTGCTTCGCCGTATGTAAATTGTTCCAAATAAGTCATTTTCTCCTCCTCGTTATCTGTATTTGCAACTATTCTTGCTTGAAATTGTCGATAAAACTTTCTGTATTCTAAAGGGTTTCCTCCAAATTTCTTAATATCAGGTGTAGGTTTTCTTAAGTGTTTCACTACTGCAGACATACTATTTTCCACTATATTGCTATTTTCCACTGTATTAGCCTGAATATTGTTCATATTTTCATCATGTTTAATGCTGGATATCACAGTCGTATTATGTTCATTTTTAGGTTCTTGCAAATGTGTGTTGTTTGAGGTAGATATAATTTTATTGACCTGTAGGGCTTTAACTGGTCTAGTATCGAGTACTTCTTTTATCTCGTTCTTTGGTACAAACGGTTTTGCCATTACGTTATAATTCACAGCTGTTTTTTGTGCAATGTCAGATTTCTTTGGTTTTGATTGTACTTTCGAAACGTGAGTACTACATGTACTATTTGATTCAGATTCAAGATTTTCATACTTGTCTAATAATTTTGTTTTTGCGTCTGCTATAGCTATATCGGTGTCGAGTTGTAATTCTTCTTCTTCTAATTTTAATTTTAACTTTGCTAACTCAATGTCTTTCTTTCTTTTAAGTGCTGCCAATTTTGTCTCTAATTCAACTCGTTTTTATTCTTCTTTTAACCTTTGCGATGATAAACTTGATCTTGAAAGTGATGATCGTTTACTAATTACACTTTTTGACCTCAGTGTTTGTTTATTTTCTTCGCGGATAGCGTTGAAATAATTTGCTATTGATCGCTTGATCTCGCGTAAAGATTCATCTCTTTCTTGGAAAACCATCATATATGATTCTTTGTCTTCTTCATGACCTATCTTAGGCATAATGTTTTGGTGTTGTTCAATGAACATCTCATATTTGTCCATCCATATTGAATACTTCCCTTTGATTGTATCATATGGTGCTTTATCTGCTATTAGATCAATAATGTTTTCAGAAAGACGATTTAAGCCACCGTAACTATGGGCAAGTTTATCAAATTCGTATTGTTGTCCTTTTTCTGATAATGTTCTTGCTCTGGCACCATCTACATGTTCTGATTCCAAACTACATGTAGTCGTACTGGACGTTTCTTCCGTTTCATTTGTGTCTTTTATATTTGCACTTTCTTCAATTACATTTGTGTCTATTATATTTGCACTTTCTTCAATTACATTTGTGTCTATTATATTTGCACTTTCTTCATCTTTAGTAGCTTTGGCGTCGCTTTCTGTTAAATCCATGTCAATATGTTAATGATATGATGTCTATACCAAATAAATACTAATTCCTTCCGTTCAAATCTCTTTATTCAGGTACGAAAAGATTAACTACAAAATAAAAGATAAAACACACTAAATTCTACTATCAAA
This sequence comes from Mytilus galloprovincialis, assembly GCA_037788925.1. Classification (NCBI taxonomy): domain Eukaryota; kingdom Metazoa; phylum Mollusca; class Bivalvia; order Mytilida; family Mytilidae; genus Mytilus; species Mytilus galloprovincialis. Next base: position 7,729,231 of record CM075340.1, on the reverse strand, counting down.
ACTAACATTTTGTGAACTATAATACAATACAAAAGTGCATCTATCATAACATTTACGGTAGTGACATACACTTGTTCTCATTCAAAAATGTAATATCATGAACATTTACGGTAAATAATTGCCAAATTATCAAGGTCAAGTTTTATCAGTTTTACATCAATTAAACTCAAAATTTCTAACTTTAAACATGAAAGATAATTTATCTGTAATAAATAAAAGAAACATACCATATTGGTTGACTCTGGTATTCCTTATTTTCATCATAATCAAAGATTTTCACCAAGCACGTTTCGTGCAAATTCCCTGAAGGGGTTCATTTAAGTATAGGGAAAGTAACTTATCTCAAAATAAAATATCACTAATTACCAAAAAATACAACAATAGGCAACAATGTTTTTGTTCTCAAATTTGGCCGCTACATAAAATATAGTGTCTGATTGGTTGGCTGATCTATTTCTTTTTCGAAAATTTAATTAAACCCTCAAATAAATATTTTCAAATATTCTGTTTAGTACCGGCCTAGAATACAGTTTAAAAGACATTGATACGGTTCACTCATTTACAGATTTTAAATCAACTATTGTTTACAGGTTTCTATTGTCCATCTATTGTTCTTTTAAATCAATACTGCGCACAACATCGATTAAATGAGGGGAGCTAAACAAACGTATTCTCAACTTAGTTAATTTTTGCACCTTTTGCATGAATGAAAAAAAAAATGAATAGCAAAATTCAGAAAAAAATGACAGTTTTCTGAACCATGGTCCTTGGAATTCAATTATATAGGTCCAGCCATGCCTTACAACTTTCGCAGGTGCACAGGTGTGTATGTACTCAGAGTAAAATTTATGGTGTAAATACGGCTATTTTATGCACACGGTTATGATGAATAGTTAATCTAAAAAAAGTGTTAAAAAATAAAGTTCCAGTTGATAATAGTTGTACTCTGATAACCTTGAAACAAAACTCAATCATGTCTGATTTCATGACATCTCGGACCGTATATAAAAAGAACTAAATTTGACCATCTCAAGATATATCTCTGAATGTTTAATTGACAACTAACTCCGACCGTCCTTGAATGTGCAATTGTTGATCGATTTGAAGATATAAACTGAAAACAACTTAGACCGTTCATTGACACAACTTTGGCCGTTAATAAAAACAACGCTATCCGTTCGGTCTTCTATATTTAGAAACATCTGATTGCACCAGCATTTAATATATACAAGCCTATTTATACTCAAACAAGAACAAAATATAATCAACATTACATACAGCTATGAACGTCAACATCTGAATTACAGGCACTTGAGAATATGGCGGTGTTAAACATTTGTCAAATAACATAACATTATAATGAAATGTATCAGTTGTTTTACATCTGTAAAAACTATGAAAAAAATCGTTAACAAGGCGCCACTAATTTAAACATAGCAGTAAGTAAAATCACAAAAATACTGAACTCAGAGGAAAATCAATTAGGAAAGTCCATAATCACATGGCAAAATCAAATAACAAAACGCATCAAAAACGAATGGACAAGAACTGTCATATTCCTGACTTGGTACAGGCATTTTAAAATGTAGAAAATGGTGGATTAAACCTGGTTCTATAGCGCTAACCCTCTCACTTTAATAACAGTCTCATCAAATTCCGTTATATTTACATGATGCGTTTAATAAACAGTCACAATTAATAAAATAGTCAAAATATGGGTACATCAGTCATCATCGTGTAACAATTTTAAAAGGGGACAATTTAACCGAACACAAAAACATCTTCTATCTACGAACACATTAATTGATTTGAGTGTCTGACGTCAGAAAATTTTATACGTCACATAAATTTGTCGTTCAATGTGCATACAAACAGTTTTAAAATTTACATAGGCAATGTAAGCATACAGGGTTAAAAAATCAAAAGTATGTAAGAATAAATTACAGAAATAGACCGATATTGAAACTAGTCCAAAAGTTATAGGTAGAATTTATGAGAATCCAAAAATAGTTAATACCACTACGCGATTGAATGATTTTGACGTTTGTGGTTCAACGTATATAGTAATTCATAATAGAAATATATCATAATGACATATAATAGACCAATATAATACTGACGGGATCTTTTAAATTACAGAGTCACGTAATAAGAAGAAAGGAAATACAAAAAGTCGCATATACAAAACAAACCACAAAAAAATGAAAGCCGATACAAACACATTGACGAGATGTATAAGTACCGAGCAACGTCAAACTGATATCACATAAAACCATTCAACAGTAAAAGTAATATTAATACTAGAACAGAGACAAATGAAAGAGCAATAAAACATGTTGTTAAGATGATAAACAACATCAGTACGCAGAATATATACATCAAGACCATCGTGTATTATTTGAGAAGTTGATACGGAATATTTATCAACAAGGTCTTGATACCTTCCGATGAACTTTTTTAGAAAACGGACGAGACGAGAAAACAACTACAAAAAAGACAAATAACAAAAAGCAACGATCAAAAAAGAATAGTATATATATTCATATATAGTTCAAATAGCTAGCGGCTTTTCGGCAGGTTTAGGTATCAATTCTTGCGTAATCATAATAACCGTTTAGTAAGGAGTTATGTCGTTGATGAATAGTTCGGTTCTCTGAATTGTTAGTAAGAAAAAGAAAATCCTATAGTTTTCAAACACCGGTTTTATGGCCCCGCAACGAAGTTGTCGGTGTCGTATAGTTTAACCCTTGTCCGTCTTTCTGTCTTTCTGTCATTCCGTCATTCCGTGATTCCACAACAAACCATTATACGGAGTACTTTCTAAACGCCTACAGATCAAGTTTAAGCTTCGTTCCGCTCCGCTCATTTTTGCCGAAATTACGGATTTTGAACTTAAATAAAACGTTGAAAATCACAGTTATGCAGACGTTTTTGGCATGTAAGTTAATCAAGATAAGTTACAAATCAAGTTTAAGTTTCGTTCTGCTCGATTAATTTTTGCTGTAATTTCGGGCTTGGGACTTTTAAAATGTTAGTCATACGGACCTTTTTTCTAAATGCTTTCATATATTGGGTTAATTTTATTGATTTTTGGTATGTGAGCTAACCATGATGAGTTACAGATCAAGTTAAAGTGTCGTTCCGCTCCGCTAATTTTTTAGACGGGGCCATTCGTGTCGCTTTGGCACATCTAGTCTTAATTTATAGTCTTTTCGTTAATACACCGTGGTTAGGAGTTTAATTTGCTAGATTTACAAGCGGTTTGTTTAAATACAACATGATAATGAAGGCATTAGTTGTAACATTGTAGAAAAGATCATTTGGTTATCCAGGGAGTTTATATGTCGTAAACATGCTGAAGTTATCATATATAAATTAGTAGGTTTACAATTGGATTTTTTTCGATCATTGAGATGAAAGAAAACAAATCTTAAAAGCTGAGTAAAGGTAGCAGTCATACAGAAAACAAATTTGAATTTATAGAATTTATAGAAGGAGAGCTACACGTAAAATCTTGTGGCGATGCAAACCCCTAGTGTTCAAAAGCTCAATATGGTACGGGTGGCATAACCTGTTTGGTTCTTCACTGCCGAATTTAATTTTCTTAAGCAAAATAGTCTTGATGAGGTTATGAGTCTGATATTTGCCATCTTTAAAATGTCATAACACTATTTAGGGATATAAGTTGGAGTCCCAAATTTCATGTGAATTTCAAGTAAGGTAGGTTCAAAGTATGTTATTTACATTTAAAACACTTATGTGTGATTCATTTTTAGCCAAAAAAAATAATATATGCATTATGCAAAGCTAATAAAGAAATTAACATCCTTGAAATTTTCGAAAAGGTTCGAAACTCGTGTTCTCATGTTACGTTGTAGTCGTTTGATAAGTTCTGAATGCATCACATAATAGAGTTTATCCTTTCAGATTGAGTGCCCAGCTCAGGGTTATTTGGCTTGACCTTAAAAAGCATTTTCAGCATATACATGGACGTAATCCATTTAGTTTGCCTTTTAGTTGATGGGCTAGGGAAAATGAAATTTCCGCTGGTTAATTTTAGAAATTATTCTTGTTGATCATTATGTACGATAAATAAGTCCCAAAACAGAATATAACTAGAAAGACTATATAAAAGAGGGATGAAAGATACCAGAGGGACACCATTGCTACAAAAGAAAAAAAAACGAACAGACAAACAAACAAACATTAGTAAACAAAAAGACAGCGAAGAAAAAATAAGACTGAGCAACACCAACCCCAACAACAATTAGGGGTGATCTCAGGATAAAAATCGGAACAATGAACAACAGCATTTAGGAAAATAGAAAACGACGTTCTGTATGGTAAAGGTTTAGGTTGTTATGGGTTCGTGATGTTTATTCTTTAGTGTTCTATGTTGTGTCATGTGTACTATTGTTTGTCTGTTTGTCCTTTTTATTTTTAGCCATGGCGTTGTCAGTTTATGTTTGATTTATGAAGTTGACTGTCCCTCTGGTATCTTTCGTCCCTCTTTTATACCCTCTTGAGGTTTAGAACTAGGATTCAATTAGTTTAATGACGGTTCACGAAACGACATGAAATTTTTGTTAATTTAAAAGGTCATGTATTTGTTCTGTACAAATTGTTTACAAATAAAAGTAACAGTAGTATACAGATGTTCAAAACTCAAAAATCGATAGAAACAAAAAAATCCGGGTCAAAAACCAGAACCTAGGGAAACGCATTAAATATAAGAGGAAAATGACGACACAACATTAAAATGTAACACACACTGAAACGAACCAAGCATTAATAAAATTCCGGGTAGAATACTAAATATAACATCGAAACTGGATATAATGAATTTGGGATAGAAAAGTACCATGACACGTCTTATAATATGTGAATACACACTCAAATATCAGAGGAAACACACGACACAAAGGAAACACAACGTTAAAATGTAACACACACAGAAACGAACTATAACGTAACACTTGCCATATGCCTGACGTGGTACAGGACATTTTTTAAAAGAAAACATTGCATTGGTGAGTTGAATCTGGTTTTGTAGCATGTCAAACCTCCCGCTTTAATGTCCATGTTATATATAACATTTAAATGACAACACAACATTACAGGACTACAATACAAATAAATAGGAGAACATATTTGACAAAGAAACACACGAATAAGAGCTAACAAAAGGCACCAAGTTTAAATTTTAATACGTTTTATGTATGCCGTCATACCTTAAACGACAAAATTATTTTTATGTCTACCTGTGCGAATTTCAAACGCGCAGTTTTACACCAGTACTGAAAACCTTCTATCCTTTACGGGTAGAGTTTACATAAATAAATTAAGTCGTATAAGAAAATCAAAATGAGTATGTTAAATTTGATGTATGCCTTTTTGTGTTTCTTCGTTACATTTGTTGTTTTTATAGTGATATTAAGATGATAACACAATATTGATTGCTGTACCCCTATTTTTGACATTTGTCATCTTTGAGTTTGTTTGTTTTGTTCATGCATCGTTGACGATGTAACGGAATTTGATGCGACTGTCAAACAAGTGAGAGGTTTAGCTAGCTATAAAACCAGGTTCAATCCACCATTTTCTACATTAGAAAATGCCTGTACCAAGTCAGGAATATGACAGTTGTTATCCATTCGTTTGATGTGTTTGGACTTTTGATTTTGCCTTTTCAATTTGGATTTTCCCTTTTGAATTTTCCTCGGAGTTCAGTATTGTTGTGTTTTTACTTTTTAAAGATCGAAATGATCGAGTAATGGTCGAGAATTTGAGAAAATACAACACATCTTTTAATGCGTTAGTTTAACGAGAACAAACACCAGACTTTCACTATGGACAAAAGTAACACAGAATATAATCTTAATAAAAGTGTTTACCGTCTGATTGGATACATATGGCTGGCGTAGAACTTCACTCAGATGAAGGAATAAATGTTTACGGATTTATCTTCGAAACCTTTGTCTCAGGGGGATATTCATCAATGCTTACGAGATTAGCCTCTACCAAATACATAATACCAACTCTACCTGCATTTACTTCTTTTAAAAATATGATAGCACTTACACCATGTTATCAAAATACAGTTGTCAGTATAAATTTGAAATTGAAAAGTGGTTCAATGACATATGATAACAAGCAGTATAGTGACAACGATACGATTAGACTAATAGTAAACAAGTATAACACACTTCAGTTATCACATACCTCTGACTTATCAGGAACCATGGTAACATCATCAAAACCAGTCATTGTTGGCAGTGGTAACCAGTGTAATACTGCAGTACCAGCCAATATTCGTCTTGGTGACTGTAATCCATTTATAGAATCAGTATTACCAACCAACCAACTAGATAATATTTTCATAACTCCGTATATATCGACACGTTTGAACAACACTGTACGTATACAGGTAATAAACAGTACGAATTTAACAATTAAAACTGGAAACAAGACAATATCAAAAACCATTAAGGCAAGAGATTTCTTTGATTTTTATTACAGCACGATCTCTTTTATTTCATCATCTGAAGACATACTTGTCACGTCATATCCACACGGGTTAGGTGAAAGCAAAGGGGATCCTTTTATGATGACGATTCCGGGTGTAAATCAATACCTTTATAAATATGACTTCGTAGTACCAACAGGGTTTGACAGCTATATAAGCATAACGGTGCAGAGCGATGCTACTGATGGGCTTTTCCTGGATGGAAATTCTTCAAAAAGTCAAAGTAGTGTTTTTAGCATTTCTAAAGGAATGAAAAACTTTAGCACTTTCAGTCTGCCTCTATCGGCAGGGCTTCATCGCATTGAACATAAAAAGAAAGTTCGGTTTGGTTTATGGATTTTCGGCAATGAAGATCCTCGGGATGGTTACGGTTACCCCGCTAGAATGGCTTATAAAGCTTACAATTAAGTAAACTGATATTTTGCATAAACTAAACTGTGTTGTTGAGGTATAGTTAAACATTACAGAATGATTACCTTATTTCTCTACCTTTTTATTGTCACTATTTGATTTGTTTTGTTAATGATTTAACACCTCGGAGTCCTCTTTTTTCTCAATTATCAAATTTTCAGCACAGAACTGTATCTTAAAAATACACAACAGACCCATTGTGCACTATCATCAACAATTATGTTATTCATTACAGCGCCATTATTTATATCAAGAGTTTGTAAATAGGTTTTACCCTATACTATATTTTGAACATTATTCTGTATATAATATATAGAAACTTTAAATGTTATCTTCGAAACCAGAGTAAACAATCGAAATTTATAACTTGGCCATTTTATTTTAAGAATGTTTAGTGAAACAGTCCTTGGAATACGTTTACAAATCCTTACTTATAAAAATGACTTTACTAGCGTATCTCATATCTTTCATCTGCACTTATCTGCTCGTTTAAGTTAGTCCAAGAATGGAGGGACGAAAGATACCAAAGGGACAGTCAAACTCATAAATCGAAAATAAAACTGACAAGGCTATGGCTAAAAAAGAAGAAGACAAACAGACAAACAGTAGTACACATGACACAACATAGAACACTAAAGAATAAACAACACGAACCCCACTAAAAACTATGGGGTAATCTAATGTGCTCTGGAAGGGTAAGCATATCCTGCTCCACGTGTGGCACCCGTCGTGTTGCTTATGTGATAATAAATCCGGTAAATAGTCTTATCCGGTAGGTCACATTCATGGCTTGATAAATATTTTGATATGAGCGTCACTGATGAGTCTTATGTAGACGAAACGCGCGTCTGGCGTACTAAATTATAATCCTGGTACACTTGATAACTATTTACACCACTGGGTCGATGCCACTGCTCGTAAACGTTTCGTTTCAGAGGGTATCACCAGCCAAGTAGTCAGCACTTCGGTGTTGACATGAATATCAATTATGTGGTCATTTTTTATAAATTTCCCGTTTACCAAACTTTGAATTTGATATTAAAACTAAGGATTTTCTTATCCCAGGAATAGATTACCTAATTAGCCGTATTTGATACAATTTTTTGGAATTATGGATCCTCAATTCTCTTCAACTTCGTACTTATTTGGCTTGATAAATATTTTGATATGAGCGTCACTGATGAGTCTTATGTAGACGAAATGCGCGTCTAGCGTACTAAATATCCGATATCATTTGTGAAACGGTTATTCCTTAACGGTCAACCAACTCGTGATGGCGTCCGTAAAATGTACGAAGGGATGATTTCAACTTCACCATTTGGAAATCTTGGTTTGATAGCTTCCTTGTGAGCAGCAACCCTCTATCCAGAAAATCATGATAGGAAATGCAAGCACGAAAATATCGTATCAATTGGGAGACAATACCCCGTATGCAGGTGCTGCTGGAATGTTGCTACATAGAAATGGAAAGGTCACAATTTGAAAGCTGAAATCATCTCTGTTGTCGTAAAGTTTTGTTTTCAACCGACCCTCATTGTCAATTTCTAGATGTAAGTCAAGATATGAGGTGGACTTAACTGTATCTGTTGTATCCTTTATATCTAGTTCGATGGGATAGATGCGTTCCAAATAGTCATCAAATTTTGATTTATTTAGTGAAAGAACATCATCGATATAGCGGAAAGTAGAGTTAAAGGATATCGCTAACTTCTTATTTTTCTTTCTGCATGAAGTCAGTCTCATAATAACAAAGAAACTCTTTCGTTTATTGATGTTGACTTAGATCAAGTGATTTGGAATGATTCGCAATCTCTTCGAATAAAAAAGGGGGAAGATTTTAATTATTTTTAATACTCTATTAAATGGGTTGCTTCCTCACAATTTTTAATTTATACTAGAGATACACATATCTTTATCCATTAATATCATAGTAAACAGAATACTATTGATAAAATATAAAGTATTCTAATTTATATTTAAACAAATTCAAAAGAAAATAAATACTGCATACAGCTATCAACGAAAACAACTGAACTACAGGCACTTGAGAACATGGCGGTGTCAAACATTTCTTAAAACATATAACTTTATTATGATATGTATCAGATGTTTTACATCTATAAAAGAAAACAATAAAAAAAAAAATTTGAAAACAGAAAGGACTCATTTGCTCGTCGTAGAAAGCAACTAACAAAAAGACAAATAACAACAAACACTGGTCTGGAATAATACTTTATATATTTATATACACTTCAAAACTTACTACATTACACAAATACATCGGATTTAATTAGACTTAGATATGAAACAGAACCCATTCAATGGTAGAAAGGTAAAATATTAAAAACCACATAAGAGTAGCATGATTGCACGAAAGCCGAAAATTCAAACATTAGAATAATAAAGGTCAATTAGTGTTCATACCCTTATATAATCACATATTTATTTATCTTTGACTTGTTAAAAAAGGAACAACATTTATCAGTTGGAATGAGATGACTCTTGTTTCTTATACAACAAAGACGCAACATATTAGTTCTGGTTTCATTGTTGAAAATTATAGTCAGGCAGATCTCAAAATCGGGAACGGTTATACAGAAAATATAGATATTGCATTTTTTTTTACAATAGGTGTTATCAATTTACTATGGCTGCCGCTAACGATCTTAAAATTTATTCAAATGTTTTTGATACAAAAACATATATAAGACCTTTACATTTGGACGATGATAAATAATCTCTTGAAAATGTTTAAATTCGTTTGTATAATGCCTTTTCATTATATGTTTTAGAGTCATACCAACTTACAGAATCGCGGGCATCTGAATACAAAAGCACCTAATAGAACTTAGTTTAATAATCAAATAAAGGCAACAGTAGTATACCGCTGTTCAAAACTCATAAATCCATGGACAAAAAACAAAATCGGGGTAACAAACTAAAACCGAGGAATTTTAGAGTGGAATACACACTAATCAAAGCACCAGTGTGAAAATAATCAGTAAAAAGTTTAACGACTGACGACGACGGACGACAAGCGATATCAAAAGCTCACATACCCCTTCGGGTTAGAGACACTTCTGCTTGAGGTGATATACATACATGCCAAATAGAACGAAATCCCTCACCAGTTCAAATGTGTCTCATTAGACTTGATTAAAAGTAACATTCTATTAGGTGCAAGATATAGTTTATAACTTTAATATTAAGCTTGATTGCATACAGTGTTCATTGGTGGCCTTCGGCTATTGTCTGCTCTTTGGTCGGGTTGTTGTCTCTTTGGCATATTCCACATATCCATTTACAATTTTACCATTCTCCAAATGAAGATGAATATGTTTACTATAGGGTTTCAATACAAACGTTGCCTTTACAACCGGCAATTTTGAATTTCTGATAAGCTCAATACGTAGCAACACTTGTTAGTGACATTGATATGTACATAATATACTAAGTTTAAACTCAATACCTTCATGAGGAGAAGGTTCTTGAAAATCTAAAAGAGGGACGAAAGATACCAAAGGGACAGTCAAACTCATAAATCCAAAACAAACTGACAACGCCATGGCTAAAAATGAAAAAGACAAGCAGACAAACAATAGTACACATGACACAACATAGAAAACCAAAGAATAAACAACACGAACCTCACCAAAAACTGAGGGTGATCCGGAAGGGTAAGCAGATCAACCAACTCGTGATGGCGTCCGTAAAATTTACGAAGGGATGATTTCAACTTCACCATTTTAATAGCTTCCTTGTGTCTTCAAAGTCCATTGGCGGTCATGTGTTTTTTACAAATGGCAACAAAGTAACAATACTTATTTAGGACCTTAAAGTGAACTTTATCAAGTTTGATTTGATTATGAACAGTAGTTCTCGAAATCACGGATGATAATTGATCGTGAAAGAATATCGAACAATGGTCAAGTAAAAGCTCTGGTACCGGATCGTGAAAGACATTTAATGTAAATTCTAGTTCAGATTCTGTGAAAAAATCGCCCAATTTTCAAAACGCGGAACAATTCCGAAAAAAAAAATACTTGTCTGTCAAAATAGTTTAACTTCCTCCCCATTACTGTGCATAAGATAAAATATTGAAAACAAATGATTATTAAAGCTATCATTTTTTTTCTTTTAACTACACAATAGTTTTATTCATCAAATATTGCTTGTTACATAAATCATCAAGATTCCAAGCTTCTCTTGACGTACTCTGTTACAAAAATCACAAAAATACTAAACTTAGAGGAAAATCAATTCTGAAAGTCAAAATAACATGGACAAATTAAAATACAAAACGCATCAAAAACGAATGGACAAGAATTGTCATATTACTGACTTGGTACAGGCATTTTCAAATGTAGAAAAGGGTTGATTAAACCTGGCTCTATAGCGCTAAACCTCTCACTTTGATGACAGTCTCATCAAAGTCCACTGACTACCCTGGGAATAATCAGCTGATTAAAATAATTGACATACATTTTGTTTACAAAACTCTATATTAACATTATAAACAGTTATTCATGGATTATGTTTCTTTAAATTGAAAGTAACATTGGACTTATTGTCTTATGTCCATTAATATTGGTATCTACTCTTTTGGTGTATTCATTTGCAAAATTTCTGTAGACTTCTATATGTTTTGTTTTCTGCTCAGATACATTGTACGACTTATATATTGAAAAACTAATAATTGTAATAAAAAAAATTATTGGATAATACTTGCTGTCTGTATTTTTGTATCCAACTATCAGGTGTTGTAATTTTATTGAAAAATCTAAATTACTTTTTTTTTTTAAATAAGAGCAATTGAAAACAATAATGTGCATGGTTTTCTTCTATGTTACAAAAATTACACACACCGTTATTAGTTTTTTTCCATTGTAATAAATGCTTTTTGGTTGGTACAATAAACTGTAGTATTTTCCATCTGTATATTCTTAATTTATTTTCAGTTAAGTATTTGAAAATAAAGTTATATAATGAATTCATATTTCAAGCTTCTTGTAATGTTAGAATTTTGAGCCACCTGTTTAACCCTACTGACGTTTCTTTTTTACTTTTCACTAGAGAGTCATATAACATTTTATTTGAAAAAAATGTAGTCTCAAAATAACGATCATTCCATGTGATCTTATTTCTCTGGATGTTTAGTTTACTTTGGACAGAATTTTCTTGTTTAACTATGTCAATCCAATTTTGTGGAAAGGATTGTTTCAATTTATGAAATTCAGCAATCCAGTTTACTTACACTTTAATTTGTTAAAAATATAATTTTCTGATAGTGACAAAGTGTCATCTAGAATGTCATTTAAGTATATTATATCACTTTTAATCCAGTTTTCAAAGATAATTGTTTTTTTATGAAGTGCAATAAATTTATTCCCCTAAATTGTTTGTTTTCTTATATCACCATATGTCACTGCCTGTTTTGTTTGCCCACCCCCAGTCAAAATCCAGGACTTTATTACTTCTCTATTAAATTCTGAAACATATTTAAAATATTCTAAATGTTTTATATCATTTAAATTCATATTAAATATAACTAAAATATTATTAGACACTTTTAGATATTTAAAAGGTATAAGCTTCCAGTTGGCAAATTTACCATTAACTAGTCGATATACCCATAATGCTTTAAGCGATATAAAATAACTTTTAAAATCGACCATTTGTAGGCCTCCTTTTTCAAAAGGAAGTGTTATTAAGTTTCTTTTTACTTTGTCTGGCTTCCTATCCCAAATATATTCAAAGCTTCTTGTTTCTATTTCTTTAAGATAATTTTCAGGAGTTGAACAAACACTTCCCAAGAACGTAAATAACGGCAAAATTAATGATTTAATAATTAGTATTTTCCCTAAAACTGAAAAATTCCTTTTTTCCCATGTCTTGAACAATTTCATCATTTTCTCTATTTTACAATTCCAATTTAATTTTTTGCATTCATCTTTATCAAGTAAAAAAAAACACCTAAAATGCTTAAATAGGTGTATCCCTCCAATTAATTCCCGCAATTTTATCTTAACATTATTTCAATTTCCCGATCCATAATCCTTCTGTTTTATTTCTATTTACCAATAGTTTTGAAAATGAGCCAAAAATTTCTATTATATTCATTGCAGATATTACATCGTTTTTATCTTTACAAAATAATGTTGTGTCATCTGCTAGTTGTGAAATTGTTATACTGTGACTTTTCCCATCTAACTTAATAGTGATTTCTTTTACTTCGTTGCTATTCCTCAACTTAAAAGCTATAATTTCAACAGCCAAAACAAAGAATGATGCTGATAAAGGACAGCCTTGCCAGATTTCCCGTGAATTTTTAGAAATTTTCTGATACCCACCCATTGTTCATAACACATGTTTGAACATCTGTATACATAGTTTTAACCCACTTAATGAATGATTTATTAAACCAAAAATGTTTCAAAGATACAAGCATAACATACCATTCTAAAGAATCAAATGCTTTTGTCAAATCCACGAAAAACAATTGCTCCCTCTATTTTGTATGTTTCTGAGTAGTCTATTACAAATTGGATTTGTCTCAGATTAAACCCAATGAATCTATTTTTAACATAACCGGTTTGATCCTCATTTACAATTTTTGAAAGTACCCTTTTTAAACGTTGCGCAAGAACATATGACGAAATTTTAAAATCTATATTAAGAAGTGATATTGGACGATAGTTTTCCTAAAGTAATAGATCCCCCTTTCTAAATATCAAAGTTAATATACTTGTACGTTGTGAATATGAAAGACTGTTTCTATCGTATCCTGTATTTAAGACATTTACCAGTAGTGATTTAAGTTTATTCCAAAAAAATCTATAAAATTCTACCGTAAGTCCATCAAGACCTGGAGATTTATTTAATTTCATTTTAAAGATACCATATGTGGATGAGTTCCTCCACTGTGATTTTCCCATTGCATATTAGTTTGTCATTTTCATCAACGGTATTTTCTAATTTTGTATCGCTGATATATATTCCTCTGTTAAATATTTGTTTTAACTTTTTTTGTTATACAAGTTTTCATAATAATCTTTTATTTTGTTTAAAAGTTTCTCTTGATCCCAAATTATTTCCCCATTATCTCCCATTAACTTACTTATAGATTTTTAACTTGTCTCTTTTTTCTTACCCAAGGAAGTAAGAATTATTTTGTTCACCAAACTCTACATATTTTTCTCTAGATCTCACTTGAGCTCCCTTCGCTTTTTCTTCATATATCTTATCTAGCTCTTCTTCAATACCATTAGTTCCTTCTTCTATTTCACCGTCATCTATATTTGTCTCGTTTCTTAATTTTATTTTTACTTTCAATTCTTTTTCCAGAGTATATCTCCGTCCCTTGGTTAACTTTGCTTTATTTTTACAATAATTTGTGGTTACTTCCCTCACCGCGATTTAAAACCCATCCCATAATAATCTACAATCTAATGTTTCCTTTTCGAAATTATATTTATCTATCAAAGTATTAATCAGTTCTTGGTAATCTTTATCTTGCAAATCTGAATTGTCAATTTTCCAATACCCATTCCCCCTTTCTGGCTTAAATTTTTAGAAATACGCTTTGGTGGTCAGTATGTAACAGGTGAATATACATTAATAAATGTAAAAATTGAGTCATTCATCTGCACATTGATAAGCACTAATCTTCCGTCCCTATCAATAAATTTATTAATTAGTTCGTAGCTTAATGATTTGTTCATTAAGATAGCTACACCCCTTCTAGCCGTAGTACCATGACTACAAAATGCATATTCTGTTTTACTATTTATATCCATTTCGATAATTTTATCAAAATGTGTTTCTTGCGAAACACTTATGACACTTTTTTGAGCGGTGACCCATTCTATAACTGCGCGGTAACTGCTCTTGAATTTACGTTGAGACTACATAAATTAATTGTATTTGTAAATGTCATAGTTAATAATATATAAATTATGATTATACTTTAGTTTCAACACACTACACAAAGTTACAATTTTATAACACTCAGAGATATTTAATACAATTACATCAATTGGTACACAATTAAAATACAGATTCATTATTTTAGGTAATGCATAGTTGTTACACATATCTATACAACCTACATAATGATTACCTTTTACCTGGTGTGACCTTAAACCAATTGTTCCGCTATTAAACCTCGTGAAAAGTAATGTGTTTTTTTAAAATGCATTGTAAATAAATTTGGATAGTTTGATAGTGTAGGAATTAACGCATGGTAATTGATAATTTAGAATTATATGTCCGTGTTTGAAAGGAAAATACTATCATGTAAATATATATTAAATTGACAGCATGAACTCGACACGATTGAACAGGTTGGGCACAACCCACCAAATAGGGAACTGTTCCTCAAATGAGTAACAATCCCTCATTTGAGTAATCATTTGGTAGTGCTAAAAAACTAAATTTTCTAAACTGAGTCTTTTTTCGTTAAATGGCACATATTCATGAAAAATGCAGCACTTTTTCTACATGATGATTATCCCTATCTTGATTTATTAAAAAGATACAATCCTATGAAAACTTAAGAAAAGACTATTTTCAATGCTTTTAACTTTTTTAAAATCTATATTAAAAATATAGTTCTTTGGAAGAAGTTGCTCCATTTTCTATAAATTGGTGCCATTTTAACTAAAAAGACTCATTTTTAGAAAATATTGTTTTTATCACTATGAAATGATTTACTCAAATGAGAGGTTGTTACTCATTTGGGGATCAGTCCCCCATTTTGTGGGTTGTATCCAACCTGTTAAAAGGTGGATAATTTAATGCCATTCATCTTTTTACGGTTAAGTGTAGAACCAGAAACACAGCATAAAACAATGTGTTTCGATATATTCTGAATCGTGGAGAATTTCTTCTGATCTACGCTACTTACATGGTTTTTCAATTCAATACAATGGAAATAATGCAGTGCTTTATTGTATACATGTGTACTTGATATATACTTATGCATTTTTTGTTTTTGTTTGAAAAGTAAATTGTTGTGGACAAATATATGTGCATACTGCCGGACTACGCACTCTACAGGTAAGTATTTATTTTTTTCTATCATACTACTTGTCTTGTTTTTTTTCTATTTGTAGGTATCTAATCAGTGATGTTATGTTCAGAAAGAAAAGTTTCTTGTTCTGTTTAACGTTAACTTATACACTGTGTCTAAACCACACCGGCAAAATTTGTTCGGACTCGATGGTATCTAACATCCGGCACAATGACGGAACATTAATAGACAGAAGAAAAGTAGGTTTCTCCTTATTTTCTTATTTTTTTTATGATATGTAAGAATATATATACATATACAACTATTTTCTATTGTGATATGCAATATTTTCTACAACCGTTCTATATTAACGGAGAAATAAGTAAAAATGGACGCCAAAATGACGAATTGAGTGAACCTTGCCTCGAAATTGTTTAATTTCTCGTTAAATTGTTCACATTGTACGGAAAGAAAGGTACGGGAAGGTAGATACTGACACGGTGATTGCAAAACTTGTTTTATGAACATCTCAACACTTGTATTTCTGAGTATGGAACGAAAGAAATGGGTCATGTCAAAATGGAACTGGCCGGTTTCGTCAATGTTTACCACCCGGTTTGGTCATAGATTTCACAATGCATAACCCGGTTTTGTCAAATAAAAAAAAAATCATAATCGCATTGCATTATCACTGATAATCATTAACTTCAGTGTTAAAAAGGGGTTTTGTGACCGGGTCGTTGGAAAACAAGTTCTTTCACAGGACAACGGCTTATTATTTATATGATAAGTCTCAAATTCAAATAAATAATAAGCAAACACTAGAATTCCTACTCTTATAGAACACAAATAATTTTAATTTTACTTTGCATTCAAAATTTAATTAAAACTAGAAATTAGAGTTAAACTTTACGGTCTTAAAAAATCGAAACACACAATTGCAATGTGATTTTCTCGTACAATAGGATGGACACCTTTATAAGTAATATAATCATTCTATGTATGTAATCTTTTCTATGATCGTTAAAAATAAATCTTCTTAAGGATAAACGTTGATGATAAGACAAATGTATATATGTATATATGCATGCATAATCGACATCGAAAATGAATGTTTATAGGAAAAAAAGGATTACAACTACCATGCATCAAAGGTGGGGTCGGATGGGGGGGAGGGGGGGGGGCGGTGGGTGGGGATTTGGTGGTGTTGCAATCTATACGTCTTCTAGATTCGCTACTTATCTTATAAAGTGTATACCGAATTAAAATATTGTAAGAAATAAGAAAACAGGGACAACCACGAAATCGGATTATGTGAGTTTGATTATGTTTATTATAAACATCTCATTACATTGATATTTTTAAACAAGCGACACTAGGTGATTCGAATTCATAGCGTTTTGAAGTATTTGTATAAAGCTGCATATGTCAAAAGTTAGAAGGTTTGACTGTAACATATACAAGTATGGAACACAGATCTAACGATTTTTTCCCCCTATTTGCCATATTTCCATTGCCCTTGACCTCATTTCTATATTATTTTCTCTCGGCCACAGACCTTTATCAAAAATTGAGTTGCGACCATTTAAGCATCTGTGATATGTCAGTGCGTACACTTAAGGTAGTTCGGGGGTTTAAATTTTCGCGCCGTCTGCGCATAAAGTTGCGCATTGATATCGTAAGTGATGTACATTGTCGTAATTGTCCATAACAGTAAAATATGATCATTTAAATAATCTTTTTTATTCAAATACAGTGAGAAAGAGTTGAATAACTTTTAAATGCCATTTTAAAACTTAATAAAGTTTATTGTTACTATTGTCATTGTCGAAATTTTACTTCCGTTCTAAAAATAAATATGGAGCATGCATGTTTTGACGTAGGAGAGAATGAAGAGAGAATAGCTCATATTAATCGAACACGTGAACTGCTTTTCATGAATACTGTCATGCAGATCGAAATTATATATAACGATCTTCATTTTGGTAGCTTATGAAGCAGTTTCACCCTTGTCTTACACCAGAAAAGGTCCGACAAACATGCGAAAGATGGATGTAAACAAATCATAAAAGGGGGAAATTCAAACTGAAAAGTAAGTACTAATGAATTGAATATACATGATCAAAGAGCGATTCACGACCACTGACAAATAATATGTAAGCATAAAAGTAGCGGAAATAATTCCAAAAAAATATCCGTGTCGAACAACAAAACAATGACCCCCCCTTTTTCAGGCTGAAAATAAAATTATACATGTAAGTTAACCATAGGCATAGCTCATGGTACTTCTATCATGTAATATATTTGAAAATTTGTGGACCTGAGAAATGTCATCTGCATAGGGTTCAGACCATTTGCGTTTCTGGGAGAAAAGGTCATGATTCATGAAAGTAGGCGGTTTATATTTATTTATATTACATTTATATGCAAACAGAATTTTCTTGTTGTAAACTTGGATTATTCGAATGCGAATGAAGTTGATTTTGCCCAGATTCAAGTTGTTACATTTTTGGTTTAAATAAGCATGCACACTTAAAATTTAGAACATATCCCATCTATATAAAAAAGATGTGGCATGATTGCCAATGAAACAACTTCAATGTATCCACAAGAGACCAAAATGACACAGACGTTTACAGCTATTGGTCACCGTATGGCCTTCAACATTGAGCAAAGCCCAAACCGCATAGACAGAGAAAATTAACGGTCTTATTTAAATAAGAAAATGAACGAAAAACAAATATGTAGCACATAAACAAATGACAACCACTGAATTACAGGCTCCTGACTTGGGACAGGCACATACATAAATAATGTGGCGGGGTTAAACATGTTAGCGGGATCTAGGCTGTAAAAGTCTGTTTTAATTATTTTTAAAAATGAATCATTTCACAAAACTACCTTTCTTACCGATGGTCTGGATGGAGGGTCCTTCATTTCATTCTTATCTAATTTTTTATACCATTTATCTCTATTTATTTTTTTGTTTTTTCCATTTTTCTGTAATTCTTATAATTTAACACCCGGTTTTTCTTCATTCACGCCTGGTAAACCATCTAATCTCAACCAAAATGTTGAGACGGAAAAAAGTATTCTGGCACTTCCTGTTGAGTCTTTCTGGTTCAAAATATCCAAAATAAACACAGGGTAGGTCGACTTTTCGTCAATTTACTGAAAATCAATGACTTTTTTGTAAAATAGGAGAATGTCATGCCATAGATAATTGAATTAGGATTTGTTTCGTGTATAACACGGACCAATATGATTTAAAATGACATTGGAATGACTTTTATATAATTGAATTAGGATTTGTTTCGTGTATAACACGGACCAATATGATTTAAAATGACATTGGAATGACTTTTCTCCTGCAGGTAAATGTGGCCAGTGCAGTCGGCTATTGTCAAAATTACAGTGAAATCATTGATAAACTACGTATATATCAGTAAATTAGTATTTTTCTAAAACCTTATAAACATAAAATTACAGTTTGCTCCTTTTCTTTACTAATATAATTTAATTAAGCTAAATATGTCATGAAGTAGATCATGTTGAGATTTTCTGGTATCGGTTGAGATATTCTGGAACAATGTTGAGATCTTCTGGTGATTGAAATTTTCAACTAGCTTAGTATCAATTATACATACAAATGTACAACCGCCAAAATTCATAATTTTGCCGTATATTATTTGACATTTCAACTGTCATTTTAATCTTATCTTTTTCAACTGTCATTTTATTCGTGTCTGTATAGTTATGGCAGGCAGCTTCTAAAGAGACCTTTGGTTGTACTAAAGTGAATAGTTAATAGTGAAAAGCTGTGTTTTTCTGGCGCTGGAGATTAATAGTCTAGCGCTGAAGATTAATAGTCTAGCGCTGGAGATTAATAGTCTAGCGTTTGAGAAGCAGTTTTGCACAGAGGCTATAAAGTCAATAATGTTGTAATTCATATCTCCAGCGCTAAAATTTATTCCTACATCGCTTAACTTGACATCGCAATAGCTAGCTTTTCGAAATCTACATCGCTATACTTTGCATTTGCAGTGCTGGGGGTTAACATCAGCACTTAACTTTAACTATACACAGCTACTTTTGCATAGGTACTGTTTCTAGCAATTTCACAAAGTAAAATGTCAGTGGGTCAGTTATTTTTCTATTACGTTTTTTTCTATGTTTATAATCAACATGAACAGGAGTAAAACTGCGCAGATTGTAGTATTGATGTTTTAATGAGTCATTAAAATACTCATTTTCTAACTAAATGCATATTCAGGACGAGTACATGAAATGAATGTTATATGAACATAAACCCTCCTTTGTACTAGATTGACACGCCGTGTGTGCTTTTGAAAATGAAATTGATATATACGTCCACTTGTATATTTTTGTCCATCTGATGAATTAAGCATTTTCCAACTGATTTTTATAGTTCGTTCCTATGTTGTACTGTTATTCTACTGTCCAATGTTAGGGTAGGGTTGGAATCCCGCTAAAATGTTTAACCCCGCAATATTATGTATGTATGTGTCTGTACCAAGTTAAGAGCAATTCAGTGGTTGTCGTTTGTTTTACGTGTTACATATTTGTTTTTCGTTCATTTTTTTTTACATAAATACATAAATAAGGTCGTTAGTTTTCTCGTTACTATTGTCATTTCGGGGCCTTTTATAGCTGACTATGCAGTATGGGCTTTGCTCATTGTTGAAGGCCGTACGTTGACCTATAGTTGTTAATCTCTGTGTCATTTTGGTCTCTTGTGAAGAGTTGTCTCATTGGCAATCATACTCTATTATATATATATTTATAGTATACAAGGTATTATCCCGCAGCTAAGATTTGTCACTCTTTAAGAACGCATGCACATCCGTAAAAAAACGGACGACTACCGGATGTACAACGGACACTTCATCCGTTGAATGTCCGTTAATTCAAAGTATTGAACATGCTCGAAATTCTCCACCGGACAGAAGGGCCATTGATGGATATCACGGATGTTGAACGGACATGAAACGAAAATTAACGGACGTCTTACAGACATGAACGGATTGTAAAAAGTAATCCGTTTGCGCTATCCGTTAAGGTGTAACATGCAATAAAATATTTGTTATCGTTAAAAAAAAAAAAAAAAGTGTAACATGTGCTTAAATCTCCGGTCACACCTTACCAGATAGCGCGAACGGACGCCGCACGGATAACTTTTTTTCAATTCGTTCGTTCCGTGAAACGAGTGTTGTTATCCGTTATTGACGTCCGTACATATCTGTTTCATTCCGTTCAGTATCAACTTTATCAGTCGACGTCCGGTTGGTCCGGTGGAAAAATTTTAGCATGTTAAAAACCTTTGAACGGACGTTCAACGGATGAAGTGTCCAGTAGGCGTCTGTTTTTTGTTTACAATACTCGTCCATTCTATGTTCGTTTTGTATCTGTTACTCGTCCGTTAAACATCCGTTGGAGGTCCGGTAGACAGGTTCACTAACGATCTTTACCGGACATATAAAGGATAAAACGGATGTGAGACGGACATGAACAGAAGGATAACAGAACGATAATTGACTATAAAACGGATACACACCAATTGAAAATCGCGTCAGGAAAAAACAATTATTGGTTTGTTGGTTTTCTTTAGTATCATGCATATTTACGGCTTTTTATAACTGACTACATGTATGCGGTATGGGCTTTGATCATTAATGAAGGCCGTATGGTTACCTATAGTTGTTAATTTCTGTGTCATGTTGGTCTCATGTGGAAAGTTATCTCATTAGCAATCATACCACATCTTCTTTTTTATATGATCTTCTAAATCATGATCAGGCAAAGTTATTGGCTTTTTATTCTGATATTTGTTTTCTAATTCTTTTCAACCCCTACCATTTCTCGGCATACTACAAGTCCGTTTTATTTGTTCATTACATAACGGACATAAAATGAAAATTCACATTAAATATCTGGGCCCAGTTTCACGAAGCTGTCTTAGGACTAAGACATGTCTTAGGATGGTCTTACGACATATCTTAGTCCTAAGTGGGTTTCACAAAGCGGTCCTAAATTAGGACATCTCTTAAAGTTGGTCATAAAGTTAGGACAACGCGAGAGGTGTCTTATGATGGTCTTAGGATAGTTATACGTTTATCTATATAAATTACACTCATTTTTATACGACCGCAAAATTTGAAAAAATTTTCGTCGTATATTGCTATCACGTTGGCGTCGTCGTCGTCGTCGTCCGAATACTTTTAGTTTTCGCACTCTAACTTTAGTAAAAGTGAATGGAAATCTATGAAATTTTAACACAAGGTTTATGACCACAAAAGGAAGGTTGGTATTGATTTTGGGAGTTTTGGTCCCAACATTTTAGGAATTAGGGGCCAAAAAGGGCCCAAATAAGCATTTTCTTGGTTTTCGCACTATAACTTTAGTTGAAGTAAATAGAAATCTATGAAATTTTGACACAAGGTTTATGACCACAAAAGAACGGTTGGGATTGATTTTGGGAGTTTTGGTTTCAACAGTTTAGGAATTAAGGGCCAAAAACGTGGCCAAATAAGCATTATTCTTGGTTTTCGCACAATAACTTTAGTTTAAGTAAATAGAAATCAATGAAATTTAAACACAATGTTAATGACTACAAAAGGAAGGTTGGTATTGATTTTGGGAGTTTAGGTCCCAACAGTTTAGGAATTAGGGGCCAAAAAGGGACCCAAATAAGCATTTTTCTTGGTTTTCGGACCATAACGTTAGTATAAGTAAATAGAAATCTATGAAATTTAAACACAAGGTTTATGACCATAAAAGGAAGGTTGGTATTGATTTTGGGAGTTTTGGTCCCAACAGAATAAGGGGCCCAAAGGGTCCAAAATTAAACTTTGTTTGATTTCATCAAAATTGAATAATTGGGGTTCTTTGATATGCCGAATCTAACTGTCATGACTGTGTATGTAGATTCTTAACTTTTGGTCCCGTTTTCAAATTGGTCTACATTAAGGTCCAAAGGGTCCAAAATTAAACTTAGTTTGATTTTGACAAAAAATGAATCAGTTAGGTTCTTTGATATGCTGAATCTAAAAATGTACTTAGATTCTTGATTATTGGCCCAGTTTTCAAGTTGGTCCAAATCGGGGTCCAAAATTAAACTTTGTTTGATTTCATCAAAAATTGAATAAATGGGGTTCTTTGATATACCAAATCTAACTGTGTATGTAGATTCTTCATTTTTGGTCCTGTTTTCAAATTGGTCTACACTAAAGTCCAAAGGGTCCAAAATTAAACTTAGTCTGATTTTAACAAAAATTGAAATCTTGGGGTTCTTTGATATGCTGAATCCAAAAATGTACTTAGATTTTTTATTATGGGCCCAGTTTTCAAGTTGGTCCAAATCAGGATCTAAAATTATTATATTAAGTATTGTGCAATAGCAAGTCTTTTCAATTGCACAGTATTGCGCAATGGCAAGAAATATCTAATTGCACAATATTGTGAAATAGCAAATTTTTTTTTAATTAGAGTTATCTTTCTTTATCCAGAATAGTAAGCAAGAAATATCTAATTGCAAAATATTGTGCAATAGCAAGATTTTTTTTTAATTGGAGTTATCTTTCTTTGTCCAGAATCAACTTAAATCTTTGTTATATACAATATACAATGTATATTCACTTTTTACTACCAACTGATAAATTAAAATAATCTTTACCATTCAGTGATAACAAGCAGTTTTTTTACATCTTAATATTTTATGATGTATTTAAATGAGTAGTTATTGTTGCAAACTCCATTAGAAATTTTAATTGAGATTAGTTTTGGAATAAGGGAAAGGGGGATGTGATTAAAAAAAATTGGGTTCAATTTTTCTCATTTGAAATTTCATAAATAAAAAAGAAAATTTCTTCAAACATTTTTTTGAGAGGATTGATATTCAACAGCATAGTGAATTGCTCTAAGAGAAAACAAAAATTTTAAGTTCATTAGAACACATTCATTCTGTGTCAGAAACCTATGCTGTGTCAACTATTTAATCACAATCCAAATTTAGAGCTGAATCCAGCTTGAATGTTGTGTCCATACTTGCCCCAACCGTTCAGGGTTCAACCTCTGCGGTCGTATAAAGCTACGCCCTGCGGAGCATCTGGTTTATATTGATTTTGAAAAAAAATATCTTATTATTATCTAATTATCTATTCTCCTGTTCCTGCTTAAAACATATATACATTGACGGATTATCAGGACTTGTCAACAATGAAAATTCGATGTATTGATATAAAAATTGCACGATTTTATCTCTTAACCTTTTATAACCAATATTGACAATAAAGTCGAAATTGAATTCAACTCACTTGTACTAAAACAATGTCATAATTTTATATTCTTTTTTTCTTAATTTTGCATTGAAAATTTCATATTTATATTGATGTATTGTTTAAAGATAATTTATATATAAATTACTTTTATTTTTTTTATATTTATTTTGCAAATTATGTCATTATATTAATCAATACGTTTAGAATAATTTATGGTAAGACATACTACATTTACATGATTTTTTTCCGTAGATCATATTTATATTTGAAAATTTAAAGAACTTGCGACAGGTTTAGGATGTCTTAGCTAAGATGATCCTAAGACAGCTTCGAGACGAGGTCTGAGATATGTCCTAGGATAGTCATAAGAGGATGACTTAGGATAGCTTCGTGAAACCGGCCCCTGCATTCCTGCATCAAATTTTGCTGACTTGATAGAAAGTCTGGACCTTTGGTTCTCTGTTTTTTACGATCCAAGATGGAGGAAGACACCCATACCACCTTAAAATCGTTTTGAGTTACTCTTAAATTTCCTAGCTGTTAGTTCCCTTTTTTAATAAATGTCGGGCGGATATTGAGAATACCCTCGGCACACTAGACCACGATCGCACAACGCTCACGGCGATCTAAAATAAATTCAAATCGTGTTGAGGTCGTGGTATAAGTGGCATAAAATGTCACGGAAAATTCGTTATTTTCATGTTTTTTTTCTGTTACAACGTCCTCATTACGATCGTACTAGAATCGACTTTTGTAAAGGATACGGTCTTGAACTGCTGAGCATAACCGTAGAATAGTCGTAGTGGTTGTATTAAGGGCATACGATACAGTTTTGAACCTGTATTTACAAGTTGATGAAAATTTGCATATAGGCTATTTTTTACCTCATTAAATCAAATATGCAATAAAAAAAATATACCTTCATGTGCTACTTTTTGAGTAAAATGAGTTCGAAATTTTGTATATTTGCTAAAAATTCAGATTTGTGTCCGTATTTTCTTTTTCGAAAGAAAGACATAACTTTTTTGTTTTAAGCGATAAACACAAATGTTTTTTTGTTAAATAATCGGTAATTTCTGTATTTTATAAGTATCATTAAAAAATATGGAATTTTTATTCAGAAATAACTCATATTTATCAAATATTCTTGCTGCATCTTTATCAAAATTGTATCAGTATTTAGATTTTAACTTACCACAGACAGAAAACATATATATCAGGTTAACCGCAAAAAGGTAAACTCGAGTAGTACCGCTCACTGATAAAGTTTCGTTGTTCATTTTGGCAAGGATTTGTATAGTAAGACAAATCCTTGATTTTGGGAAATAACTTTATTTTTACAACAGAAATTACATTTAATTATTTAAATTAAACTTAAGCATAGCTATTTTAGCAGTTTTTGTCTTTATATAGTAATATTGCATGCGTTTAGGATTGCTAGTCGTAGTTAATTTGAACTTTGAAACCTCAGCGCCAATATTTTAACAATAATATACTTTATGACACAAAGTTACCAGAAAGTCTCAACATTGTGACAGAAAGACTCAACCAGTACCTTTATATCTCAACCATTTAGAATTTTTCATTTTTCTGCTTAGAATAGGCTTGACAAAAAATATTTTTGCAATTTACAGACGTGGTTATCGTAAAGCATAAAAAAAACACAAATAATTGACATATTTTCTTGCTAGGTCATTAATATCATAGCAGTTTTATCGGATTCAAAGAAAGTAAACATGATAATCCGTAGGAGAAAAGTGATTGTGACTTCAATTTCAGATATTTTGAACCAAACAGAGACATATTAGCTACAATTATCATTTATCTATGGCATGACATTCTCCTATTTACAAAAAAAGTCATTGATTTTCAGTAAATTGACGAAAAGTCGACCTACCCTGTGTTTATTTTGGATATTTTGAACCAGAAAGACTCAACAGGAAGTGCCAGAATACTTTTTTCCGTCTCAACATTTTGGTTGAGATTAGATGGTTTACCAGGCGTGTCATTGTTACATGTATGTCTATTTTCTTTATTTACAAATGTATTGTGAACATTACATGCATTATTCTCTATTCTTTAAACTTTTCCTGACCCTCCTATAATATATTTGATCCTACAGAACCTTCATGAGAGAAAAACAAAACTTTTACTACCTACACAGGAAAAGGGGTCTTGTCATTAAATGATTTTTTTTCTAGATTTAAAAGCTTGTTAGGTCTCTATAGAGTAATTTGAAGTGCATTTCTTTAACATGGTAAAGACATTAAATGCCAACTTTTAAAAATTACACCTGCACTAAGTGGGTATTATATTCTCTTGATGGCTTCAGACATTTTTTAACCTTTTTCAGCTGGTCCATTCATGATCAAAAGTAACTGTATAATTTCAACTCTTTACATACTTCCCCTTTAAGCATGTTAAGGCATATTTTTTAAAGGTGTATGAAAAAAAATTGTAAGATGTGAAATGTTCACACAAGAGTCTATATTTTGTAAATAAAGATAAAATCAAAGGATAATAAATTAACTATGTTTCTATATACATTTGTGATAGGATAGTAGGAATTAACCGATCTTAACCAATTTTGTGTGACCAGAGCTTACTAAATTAAAAGCCTGTAGACCAAGTTTCATGGCAATTATAAGAGATATATTATAGACAAAATGTTTTTGAAGACTAATTTGATGTACATGTATCAGACATGTCGAATGTATAAAAATTATTCAAAAGTCAAAATTATAAAAATGTATGAGTATGTGCCTTTTAGCATGTTTAGGAGGTTTTTTTAATGAAAAGGAGGGGGGGGGGGCTTGTATGAACATGTGATATTTTTCAGTAATTTAAAACTCGTGAATGTTTTTGTTGAATAAATAATCCCAGTGGTGGATCCAGAATTTTTCATAAGTGGGGGCTCACTGACTGCCTAAGAGGGGACCCGCTCAGGTCATGCTCCAGTGATTCCCTATATTATTAACCAAATTTTTCCCAGGGCCACCTCTGAATCCTCCCATTTGTACTTTAAATAGAAAGGAAATTACAAATGGCATAGTATATTACATGTAATAATTTAATAGTACGTTATGTATTAAAAAGTCTTACATGTAGGTCAAAAACACTTGAAATATTTCAGGGTCAATTTAGGCCCTAGCACATACATTGTATTTACATTTAAAAATGCATACTTCAGCTGTAGTTATTAACATTGGCTTTTTGGGGCTGATTTCTGTTGCATGTAATTTTAGTCTCAAGAGGCATACATGTATATTTGAACCACTTAATATCCTACAGTAGAAAAGAAAAATAACATGTGAAATCATCAGTTACAAAACATGCAAAAGATATTGTAAAATGGGAATATACTGAAATCTTTAATTTTATGACAGACTTTTATGTACATACAAACATCGTCACATTTGTCTTGCTTCATAAAGGTTGTAAGACAAGAATCCTGACTATCATGACTATTCATACAACTCATTCTGCAAATTTATCTGTGATAATCTACTTTTCGCTAGATTCAGAGTTCACAAATGAATAATACGAATTGATAAAACCCATATGTTGTACCAATTTACACCACTGTCCCAGGTTAAGGGGAAGGGTTGTCACCTTCAAACATTAACCCCATCACATTATGTATGTCCTAACCCCAATTACATGAACCTGTAATTCAGACAGGCACGTGGTTGTCTTTTGTTGTTGTGTCACATTTTTTTGGGGGGCATCATTTTGTACATTAAAATGCCTTCAGTTTTCTCATTTGAATTGTTTTTCATTAGTCATTAAAAGGCCTTTTACAGCTAACTATGCGATAACGGCTTTTGACCTGTAGCTGTTAACTTCTGTGTCATTTGGTCTATTACAGAGAGTCGCCTCATTAACAATCAATTATCATACCACATCTTCCTTTTATATTGAAACACAAATATTGACACTTAAAAACCTGTCAGATAGAAAGTCAGAATGAGAATTATGGATAAAAACTTAGCAGACTGTCAACTCACACTTTTCATATGTTGTCACAATCATGGTTTAAGCACACTATTAACCAGATGCTCCGTAGGGCGCAGCTTTATACAACCGCAGAATTCAAACCCTGAACGGTTTGGGCTAGTATGGACACATCATTCAAGCTGGATACAGCTCTGAATTTGGACTGTGATTAAATAGTTGACACAGCATAGGTTTCTGACACAGAATGAATGTGGTCTAATGAACTTAAAATATTTTTTTTGGCTTAAAATTGAGCAATTCACTTTGGCTGTTGAATATTAATCCTCTCAAAAAAAAAAATATTTGAAGAAATTTAGATTTAATTTCTGAAATGTGAAATAAGAAAAATTGGCCCCCCCCAAATTTTTTTTTTTTTACCTCCCCCTTTCCCCTATTCCAACAATGATCTCAATTCAAATTTCTAATGCAACACTTACTACTCATTTAAATCCATCATAAAATATTAAAATATAAAATGTCATACAGTCATAGTTAAAATTAATATTAATTAATAGTAACTTCTAAAAAAATAAACGGGGAATGTGTCCAAAGGGACACAGATGATGCCCCCGCTGTCATTTATTTTGCTCTGAAAATTCAATCAAAGAGATTTTATGTTTTCCCTATATTTAGCCTATTTGCACTAATTTTCAGAGGTTAAAAAATCTCTTGGATGGCCGGTGACCCCCAAATTTTATTTCAATTTTATAAAATAGAGACATTAAGCTTTACAGTATGAAATAATGAGCAACTTCTGTCATTTATTTTGCTCTGAAAATTCAATCAAAGAGATTTTATGTCTGTTTTCCCTATATTTAGCATATTTGCACTCATTTTCAGAGGTCAAAAAATTTCTTGGATGGCCGGTGACCCTTAAATTTTATTTCAATTTTATAAAATAGAGACATTAAGCTTTACAGTATGAAATAATGAGCAACTTCTGTCATTTATTTTGCTCTGCAAATTCAATCGAAGAGATTTTATGTCTGTTTTCCCTATATTTAGCCTATTTGCACTCATTTTCAGAGGTCAAAAAATCGCTTGGATGGCCGGTGACCCCCAAATTTTACTTCAATTTTATAAAATAGAGACATCAAGCTTTACAGTATGAAAGAATGAGCAACTTCTGTCATTTGTTTTGCTCTGAAAATTCAATCAAAGAGATTTTATGTCTGTTTTCCCTATATTTAGCCTATTTGCACTCATTTTCAGAGGTCAAAAAATCGCTTGGATAGCCGGTGACCCCAAAATTTTATTTCAATTTTATAAAATAGAGACATCAAACTTGACAGTATGAAAGAACGAGCAACTTCTGTCATTTGTTTTGCTTTGAAAATTCAATCAAAGAATTATTTGTCCATTTTCCCTAAATTTCTATATAACCTATTTGCACTCATTTTCAGAGGTCAAAATATCTCTTAGATGGCCGGTGACCCCCAATTTTTTTTGCATTTTTTCATTTACAATACTTCAAAGTTAAATTTCACAAAGTATAAGAAAATTCTGTCATTTTTTTTCTATACCCCTGAACTACCTTAAATATAAAAAATATGTCTTATTTTTTTTTTATTAAAAAAAAAAACGCCAGTGAAGTTGTTTGCTATGTCCGATCCGGTTCGTGAAATTTGAAATTTTCAGTTGTTACACATTTTCTTTTAAATTCAAGAACGGTGTAATTTTGTTTGGAATTCTTGATTGTTTTTAGCTCACTTGACCCAACAGGAAAAGTTTTTTTTATCATCACTTGGCACCGGTCGA
The DNA here is from genome assembly GCA_037788925.1 of Mytilus galloprovincialis. Classification (NCBI taxonomy): domain Eukaryota; kingdom Metazoa; phylum Mollusca; class Bivalvia; order Mytilida; family Mytilidae; genus Mytilus; species Mytilus galloprovincialis. The sequence goes on along the minus strand of CM075340.1, from coordinate 7,699,233 downwards.
CCGTCGTTCATTATCTTTCAATACAATTTTTTACATAAATGTTCCCATCTAAAATTACTAGGCTGCTTTAAACCGTATTTAAAATCATATGTCTTTTTTAATTATGATTAGGGTATAGTTTTAAAAAGTTTACTGTGACCCCGCTTGTCAACCAATATAGCCTTCATGGCTAAGAAATAAACAAAGGAGGGCATGTAAGTGCATGATGTCAATTATTTAAAAACAGCCGTAGACATAGACAATTCGAAAGGGCCAGATGATTATCTTCAAAATGTTGAGCTCTACCATTTGTCCATTTACTATAAAATTCTCACATAAGTTCTTAAAGGAGTTATTGCATTGCCCTTAAATGACGAATTTGAAGTTCTTTTTATCAATTTGTATCTATTATTTTCAAACATTTATATAAAAGTCATATAGCAAAAATGACTTAGGAAGTCAAGAAGATATACAAATAAATAGACTTGGCCGATATCCTAATAAAACTTATTGACCTTTAATTAAAAGGTTTTTTTTTTTTTATTTTATTGCGTTTTTACACGCCCATCACAATTTTGACAGGACGTATTATTGTATACATCCTTCCGTCCGTCCGTCTGTCCTTCCTTCCATCCGTCCGTTCCTCCATCTATCAGTCATTCTGTCCGTCCGTCTATCCGTCCGTCTATCCTTCTGTTCAGCGTAAACATGTCGCACAATAACTTGAGAACAGCTTATCTAGTTTTCATGAAACTTAACAAAGTAATTTCTTGGAATGGTCAAACGATCTGTAAACCTTTTAGTGAAAATCAAATTACATCTTTTGAGTTACAGAACTTTGTAAGTAAAACAGGAGTGTGTTTTTTTTAAACATGTCGCGCCATATCTCAAAACGATTTATCATTATTGCATCAAACTTTACACACTTCTTAATAATATAAATCTTATATTAAAACTTCTGCATACTTTTTGGTGATGTTTTAATTTTTTTTTATTAAGCGTTATTTAGGATTTTTTGTTAAAAAAAAGGGGGGTCACATATTGCGATGCATCTCAAAACCTATATAAAAAAATATCATAATGTTAATGTTAAAAAAATAATTAGATATCAGTGTTTGCTATTGAGTATTTATATTCCATTTAAAATTAGTTTGGAGATCAGTGAAATAACGGATACGCCGTTCCTTAGGAAAATGTGTAGTACTATAATTACATTTGTACCTATGTAAATAAATGTAAATACGCCAAGTTTACTTTATAATAAATATATATTTAAATTCTTTCGAAAGACAATGTTCAGATCCGTGTTAACGTTGCTTTTCATAAATTGTTGGTTTTAAAAAAAATTAAAAAACCGGGTGATATATATAGACGAAACCGGATGATTGTGTAGAAACAACAATGACGAAACCGGTGTATTTTAATTTGGCATGACCCATTTCTGTCGTTCCATACACAGAAATACAAGTATTTAGATGCTCATAATGACTAGTTTTGCAATCTCCGTGTCAATATCTATCTTCCCGTACCTTTCTTTCCGTACAATGTGAACAATTTAACGAGAAATTAAACAATTTCGAGGCAGGGTTCACTCAATTCGTCATGTTGGCGTGCATTTTTACCTATTTCTCCGTTAATATAGAACGGTTGTAGAAAATATTGCATATCACAATAGAAAATAGTTGTATATGTATATATATTCTTCGATATCATAAAAAAAATAAGAAAATAAGGAGAAACCTAGCTTTCTTCTGTCTATTAATGTTCCGTCATTGTTCCGGATGTTAGATACCATCGAGTCCGAACAAATTTTGCCGGTGTGGTTTAGACACAGTGTATCAGTTAACGTTAAACAGAACAAGAAACTTTTCTTTCTGAACATTACATCACTGATTAGATACCTACAAATAGAAAAAAAACAAGACAATGTGAACAATTTAACGAGAAATTAAACAATTTCGAGGCAAGGTTCACTCAATTCGTTATTTTGGCGTGCATTTTTACTTATTTCTCCGTTAATATAGAACGGTTGTAGAAAATATTGTTAGATACAATCGAGTCCAATCAAATTTTGCCGGTGTGGTTTAGACACAGTGTGATAGTGTGAATCGTGTTACAATATATAGCATAGGTAAAAACCTAATTACTATGTTTATAATGTAAACATTGAACAGCTGATGTATTATTACATGTATCATGATAGGTAAACAACATCTACACATTTGACATTTTCACAGTTTCGTTACATATTTCACATTTTAGTACAACTTCACTTTTAAAAACTACTTCTTCATAGCAACATTTAACTCTTTTAAAGAGCTGTAAACTTTTACATTTTTTTTTAAATGATATCAAATTAAGATAAAATTTCAGCAAAACAAAAACAATACTGAAACAGATAAGGCAAAGTTACAATTTATGTTTTGTCTATTTGATTGGAAAACTCTTGAAATGAGCTGTAATTTATTTGTCCTTTTTTTTTAGTAACTTTGTATGATAAAACTATTGTACAATCATTGTCATGGTTTTGTGATTTCTATACATTTGAATTATTCTTTACCTTTTTTAGTTCCAATATTTCCACTAGTTTTGTCATGTAAAGCTTCAGTAGGTGTTGGAGGTGAGCTGTCATTTGCATTCACTATTCTCCTATGTGGTTTTCTAACAAATCTATCTATTGGGGGTTTGTACTTTGTCTACATTATCACTATTTCCATCTTTATTTCTTTTTGGTGCTTCTGTCTTGCTAGTAGATGCTTTGCTGTTATTGTTCTTTTTTCAGATTGCTTTTTAGCAGGTGGTATTGTTGGAACTTCTAATTCAGTATGATCTACATTGTCATCCTGATCTGTGTTGTCAACAGATGCAAATTAAATTAATGTTGTCATGCTTATGTTGCTGTCTAGCTTCATCATGATCATGTTCATCAACAGTCTGAAAATGTTTTGGGCTATCAATTTTTTTTAATTCAACACTTTACCTCGAAAGTTACAAACATCAATTTAAAACGTGTCTAAATCAGTTTGAAAAATTCAGCGCTGAGAATCTGTCGAGTACAATTTAGACAGACCGCCACTATTTACTCAATAATATGGGTATACAACGTTTAAACTAAAATGTTAACCATTAACCAAAAACTTATAGCAAAAACAGCATCTTTCATGAGCAATTTGAGATAAAACGATAAGCAACATTTTGTGCAACAGTACTTTCTTAAGTGCTATGTATCTTTAAATCCAACGTAGCAGATGAATTGATTTCCAATGAGATAACTTCAGACTAAAGAATACCAGAGCGCAAATGCTGAAATGTCTCGTCTGCTTTCCTTAAGTATATTTGTTGAACGTCTGTAGTACTAAGGGTTTTATTAGAAGTGTCAAATACGCTTACAATTGTCAATGGTTCATAAAAAGAGGTCAGGGTAAGATAAACTATGCCATACTGATCTCTACAAACATCCCGTACACCAAATATATGTGTTCCGATCCTTACAGTACCTTAGAAACTGACAAATGTAAAAGTTATGTTTGGCCAATTAATTAACCTAATGCTCTCATTTCCAACATAACTTGGCAAATATATCTTTTGTGAATCTTATAGTAAACAGGAGTATACTGGCATTTAACTTCTAGGACAAATGTGATATTTTCTGAATGTTTCTGTGATGCTCGTATACTTCTGTCGAAGGACACATCAATGATATCACGACTGTCATTTTTCCATACCTTGTTCGTAGTAACTTTAATTTGGAAAATATGCTGGTTAAACTTGGGAACGAAGGGTAGCTAGCTCATTTATTTCATTTTCAGTTCTATGTTTTATTGCTTGTTTCTGTATATCATTTGGTTCGGGTTGTCTTTGCCCGACCTATTGCCTCCTGAAAAAGCCTTATTGTTTTTTTTTTAATTCATCAAGACCAAGTGCTTGGTGCGGTTTACTTCCTGTCACCTTAAATGAGCCTCTGATTTCTTCCCATTTCTTTGTTTTTTGTTTTATAAGGTGTGTAAGGGTCTCTTCGTCTTCAATTAACATGTGATCTTTGAAAGCGAAAAACAATGGTGATGCTGACAAATCAACTTTATTGCAAATGTTCATTATATATTCGTTAGATTCATTAAACTGTGAAATTGAATTAAGGATACAATTGTGTGCTTTAAGTGTTTCTGCAATTACAGCCTTTGTCATTAATATATTTGTTTTTATCGCATCAATAAAAGAGAAACAATAGATACCAGAAGGATCGTCAAACTCATTAATCGAAAATAAACTGACAACGCCTGGGTAGAAATGAAAAAGACGTACAGGCAAACAATAGAACACATGACACAACATAGAAAACTAAAGAATAAGCCAACACGAACCCCTCCAAAAATAAGGGGTAGTCTCGTGTGCTCCGGAAGGATAAGCATATCCTGCTCCACATGTGGCACCCGTCGTGTTGCTTATGTTATAGCAAATCTGGTTAATAGTATAATTCTCTAGGTCACATTCATGAAAGGGACGATGATTGTAGTTACGACGTAAGGAACATATCCGATATCATATGTGAAACGGTTATTTTATAACGGTCAATCCACTCGTGATGGCGTCCGTAAAATTAACGAAAGGATGATTTTAACTTCACCATTTTAGCCGCTTGGTTTAAAAGCTCCCTTGTGAGCAGCAACCCTCTATCAGGAAAATCATGAAATGCAAGCACGGGAATATCGCAGGAGTAGTTTTTGATAGTTTCCTTTTGAACTTTCAAAATAAATTTATCGAGTTCGTAAGTTTGTTTGCAAATAAATGGTGCATGTCTTTAATCGCAAGACTGATATTGAAAGATACATTTCTTAAGCTTGTAATACATTCATTCTCTTCTAGTTGGCTTAGAACTGAGTCGTCGAAATGTTTTTATACGATCATATTAATCCATTATCTGTTTGAACATGGTTTGAAATTGTTCCTTACATTTTCTGAAAATATTATTACTTTGAAATGCTTAAATTTATTGAGGATCTTAGCCAATATAGTTTTTTGTCAATACCAATAACAAATGTTAATTATCATATAATTAAAGAATAATTTAAACTTCTTCGTAGCATCAAATCTTTCACGATCCTTTTTCACGATCTTCAAAAAGCGGTACGTGATCTTTAACCATCAGAAAAATCAATTTTGTGTAAATATTTCTTTTTTTACCAAGTTCCAGATTATGTTTATACAAAATAACTGTGAGCACCATTTGATTCATTCAAATGGAATGCCCTCATTCGGATAAAAGTAGTTTATGTTATTCGAACTTGTGAAAAAATTGTGTTTGTTTGACATTTTTTATGTCATTGAAATGTCGAGAAGCAATCTGCCTTTTGTTCTTTTGTAAAAACTATGTTCTTTTGAAACTGGATTTTCTCAGATACTAATCATAATGTTGAACCATTTTGACAGACAGTTTTTTTGGTAAATTTGTCTGTGTAATTAATTAAATAAGATTATTTATTGACCTTTCATGTGTCTTCTCGATTACATGTCTTTCACGATCCGGTACCAGAGCATTCACGATCGTCTCGCAATACTTGTCCACCGTTAGATATTCTTTCACGAGCATTTCTCTCGTTAAACCGAATGACACCCGGAAAAATGAAGATACAAATATTGTTTCCCATAGTGTTTCAATACAATCTTTTACCTAATATATCGAACATTTTGAATTTCCGATCGGATCAAAAAGAAACAACGCTAAGATTGTCGTAATTTTGACATAACGAGGTCGTAATAACGACATAACGATGACGTTATAACGACATACGGATGTTGTTTTCACGACATAATGATATCGTAATTACAACATACTATGTCATAATTCGCTGTTTCAGATTATTATGCATTCTGGGTAATATTTAAGTGGCTAACAAAACGTTGCATTGGGTTAAAAATGTCATATAAAATGGAAATACAACCAATGACGTGACGTTTTTCATTTTGGGATACGAAAATTGAAATAACGCATAGTCCTTTAGAATCTTAAAAGGTCAATTGCGACATACATTTTTTATTCGAATAACCCTCATCGGCTTCCGTTACAGACAACGTATCATTGAAACTTAAAAAAACTTTACTCATAAAATGTCTTGGTATCTTTGGTAAGTAGTTTCTGCACATTTGCTCATATTCTACTGTTGCAATTCAGTTCAACATTAATCTGTAAAATCCGAATAGAACAGAATGTACATGTCCTTATGATTACACCAAGTCATCGTTATTCAAAATAAAACAAATACAAAACAAGTTTAATTATTCTAAGGTTAACCTGATAAGAATAGAATTAGTTTCCAGCTGAGCGTAAGGACTGAGAGCTATCTTCCTTATCATTTGAAGTCAAGTGTGTCCCACTTTTAATCTATAACTTTCCGTCTCTATTGAATAGAAACAAAGAGGATGAGTTCCTAATATTTATTCATACCTCCTTCAAGCAGGATGTTTTTCACGCAATTTTATATGTATACTTAAGATACGTAGATATATCTAATAAACAAGTCTAAAAGGGTACACCGACATCAAAATAGAAAAAGTAAAATCATGAAAAATATTTAATATTTCGGATGACTAATATCCTTCATCAATAAGATATCAAATGATACTTATCAACTAAAATACTGATCTTTAATATCTAAAAAAGTCTCACGAATCAATAAGCTGGTAAATTGTTCAATATTAATGTTTGGGAGGAGGAAAACATTTCTTAAAACTGAGAGAGTCCTGCACTGAAGCCTGAGAAACAAGTGATGGAAGGGATTCATTATGTTGTTTTTTTTTAATGCCTTCTGGGGAAACTGTCCTTAACTTTTTTTTTATCCCGAGCAAGTCTGTCGACCCTTAACCAACCCTCGTTTTGGTTTATACGACTTATGGGGAAGTAGGTTTGCAGTTGTAGTCTCTTCGATGACCATATATGCGTTTGGTGGATAACTGTTCTATCTCACTAAAGTCCTGCATGCCACATCGACACTGAAGAGGGTGTACAACATTCTGGGTTTTGCATTACATTGCAAAATGTACTGTACAAGTAAATGTTTGAGTATTCAGTATGTGTTGGCTAATCAGACATCGTCTGTCACCACTCAACTTGCACCATCATGCAGTTGAGGTGTTTTTATTAAAGGAAATATCAACGATCTTCGGTAGGAAGACTGACAATCCTCAGTCAATAAAGATTAAGTAGAAATATTAAGCGATTTTTGTATCAGCATAAAATTGTAGGTGATAAAAAAAGCATTTTAGTTATTTTTGTATATTTTTTTTTTAATCTATTCACAATAGAGGATGAATTAGTAAGTAAGGCATACCAAAAACATTTTCAACTAATTTAAGCCTATTGAAAAAAAGCTGAGTCTTTGCAAAGGTCTATTGTCCTTGCTACGGCCAGACTAAATTGATTGGCTGTGGACCACCAACGAGGCCTTCTGCTCCCTGTTCAATTTGCAAAACACCCTTTTAGCATCCTTCTCCGTGTCTTTACAGTCTTTAATTGATATGTTTGTAACACCAAGAGCACTGTCCAAAATTGAAATTTTGTTCCAGACTGCAGAGCTAGAATTGGTTACTCCATCCCTAAATTTGTCATTCAAGATTTTGTATTCGTTTTCAACTTGGTCTTGTTTAACATTCACTTCTTGTTGAGTAAAGTTAGATTTTCGGTCCCTTTGTTTTTAGTAGAAGACATGTCAGCCATGTTGGAATGAAAATTAACAAATACAGGCATTATAGGTAACAAAGATAGCCTCTAAACTTTAGTTAAATATTTATAGAGCGGATAAAATATTTAACGTCGAACAACACCATTTTAACAACCATGCGTTAAGTAACGACACGTGAGAGTGTTTAGCGAGGTCATAACAAGTTAAACAACCGGCCCAAGTCAGATATTTAAAGGCTTCATCCGGTTTATCGAAAACCCAGGCTGTTGATCTATATTTGCTTGTAGACATGGTAGAAGTGAAGTTCGTTGATCAAGCAAGCAGGCTAATTGAGAGTTATTTGTAAAAACGTGATTACAATTATGAATTTTACCTTGTTCATACTGTTATGAGTATTAAGTTTATTTGTTTATTTGAGTTTTCGATGTCCTTGCAACTGTCAGATTAACATTGAAATATTGAAAAACCTTGCTAATAAGAATGACTTTGTTTATTTAACGTATAGTTTCTGTGAATGCATTTGCTAATATCCCACTCTTATTACTAAGTATAGTACACATCCAATGTAATTAGTGCAAAAATGTTATAATCAGTCTAGTAAAAGATGATTTTGAACAATTCTTTAATTTACGCATCGTCATCATGAAAATTTATGTGTTTATTACAATATAACAGTACGTTTTAAAATATATTGAAAACAGTACCAATATTATAAGTGAGTATAACTCTTGCTTCCTATATAACATAGAATGATCTTTTTTATCAAAAGATACTTGCAAGGGTCACGCATCGATGTGTCAAAATTATTCGTTGGTACTGAATACAGTATGCAAACCAAAATACTTGTCATAGAGCTTACATTCTATCAAAACATATATAAATTGTTAATTGCGAACATATTTTGAAATATTTAAAGATGTCAATCAATAAACTTTGACAACGTATGAACATTTGCTTTGTTTGCATCAGTCTCTTTGTCTCTCATAAAAATAAGTTTATAATAGAAAAATCATAGGTGTCCCTTGTCAAATCAACATAAAAATATGTCAGTGCAGTATGGAACCCGTACTAATAAATGACATAGATAGATTGGAAATAATTGGAAATAATTCAAAGAATGGCAGCAAGGTATGTTACTAACAGATATCACACTTCAACTGTTAGTAAATAGTTATCAAAGGTACCAGGATTATAATTTAGTACGCCAGACGCGCGTTTCGTCTACATAAGACTCCTCAGTGACGCTCAAATCAAAAATATTTATAAACCCAAACAAGTACAAAGATGAAGAGCATTGGGGATCCAAAATTCCAAAAAGTTGTGCCAAATACGGCTAAGGTAATCTATGCCTGGGATAAGAAAATCCTTAGTTTTTCAAAAAGTAAGTTTTGTATACAGGAAATTTATAAAAATGACCACATTATTGATATTCATGTCAATACCGAAGTGTTGATTACTGGGCTGGTGATACCCTCGGGGACGAAACGTCCACCAGCAGTGGCATCGACCCAGTGGTGTAACATGTTTGAACATCTAGAATGGACTGCCCTACAAGTAAGAAAGAAAACAGAGCCGACTGTTAATGATGTATAAGCTTAAAAAAAACTATTCTAAGTTCGATACATCAAATAAGCTGATAACAAAATGAACTTCCTTCAAGAAATAGCAACGCAAAATCATTCAGAATACCATCATGCAAGACAGCAGTTTGGAAGGAGTCGTTTTATCCTATCCTAGAATAATCACCTTGCCCAACAATAAGGTATCTGCCCCGAGTCCTGCATCTTTCAAGGCCCAGCTTCGTCAGTAAATTAAATGACAAGTTTTTATTTGTACCTGTATATAAATGTTACCCAGTTTTTGTTTTTTGTTATTAAATTTAAAATTATTTTCATGCGCGCAATCTAAAACATGTGGCAGGAAAGTCTTACTGGAAGACGAAGAACTGACAAATCTTGACACAGACAGTAACCATGACAATTAAACGAATTCAGTATGTTTACATCCAAATTGACGAATGATTGTCACGTGTTCATTTTCTTTCGTATAATACTTCCTTATATGTATTATAAATTAATAGGACCATCACAAGTAGAAGTCATTAACTAGTTTAATGTCAAGTGTAGTATAAAATTCGTAAATAAATAAAAATGGCTGAAATACAAATGCAGGTTTACGAAGAAATCAAAAGAGAAGATGATGACCATAGATACGACGACTTGAAGATGGAGGAGAAGAAAATAAAAAATGACCATGTGGTAGTTCTGTTGTGGAAAAAATGGATAAAAACTAATTGCCTTGCACTAACCATAAATATGTTGACAACTGGAATTATACTGACAGTTATCTATTTTATTGTAATAAGTAGGACAGACATAAATAGGATTTTGTTTCTCGTGCACGTTTCTCTATGATTTTGCAGCATGGACAATAGCTTAAACACTGAATCGCTAATTTCAATCGAAATTTGTAGTCTGAACTCAAACAACATCTTCTCAAACATGACTTAAATATGTGTGTCATCTTATAACAAATAATCGAGAAAGAAACAATATTTTTTTTATGATATCTTAATTAATTTTAAGGTATCACCATTAATTTTACCTTTGAAAGAAAATCTAAGTTATAGTTGTCGCGGCTTGAAATTTAAAGTTTTTATTTTCTAATTTAGCTCCGCTACGACAGAAATTAGCGGATATTGATATGAGATTGACAGCAATTGAAAAGCAAAATGGGACAAAACTGCGGGAGAGTGAAAACGGAGAGAGTACTGACCTAGGTATATATGAATCAACACAATGAACAATTACATATAATGTCTTTGTTTCTTACGTCTATCTTATCGAACTCTGTTTTCATATTTAGGAGGAAAGATCGGCAAACCTCTCAAATTGATTATTCCTATTACCACATAAAGGTGAAGTATGAATTAAAACGTATGATTGTTCATTTGTGAGTTTTTGAGTGTCGGAATAGGTAAAAGTGTATTTTATACATACCTCCACTTATTGATTGATTGATTGTTGGTTGCTTTACCTCCACTTATCTTGTCCTTTTCTCCCCCGTAAATACATTTACACCATACACACTGCGTTTGTCTTTATATCCCATGTGTGTGGGGGTCATTTCATCAATTGATCTAAAAGAATTAAAAAGATTGAATTTAGAAAAATAAAATGCTTTGCTGAGCGCAGCCTGATACGATCGCAGAGGTCAAACTCTGAACATTCGGAAATTCTAGATTTATTTGAATTTCGTAAAACATAAAACTTTTACAAATCTATATATGCAAGGCTGTAAACCAAACTGAATATGCAATATCCCCATCATTGTTTTATTTATTTCTTTAATTGTATGTGATTGTATTTTGTAATTAACCTCTAGTTTCACATGTCAATGTGACGGAGTGTTTTTGAAATAAAACATATTGTGTTGTATTGTATTGTATGAGTGTAAGGGTTCATTGGTATCCTTTGGTGGTGAATGTTTATTGGTCTATTTATATAATTAATTAATGTATATGTGTTTTTCCCGGTTATGTCTTGTTGGTTAGATGACTTAGTCATGTATTTGAGACAGTCTTATACGTTCATAGTTTATATGCTCCAACTGGTTTTAATACAGTCTTGTACAAGGAAATGAAATTTCTGAAAAACAATAGATAAAGTATTACCTTACGTCGGAAACTGGTTTAACAAGTGTATGAAGATAAATGACTAGGCTCATTCCTTCACAAGTTCTACTTGAAGAAGACATGTTATGATCAAAGATTGATTGATTAGTTACTGAACGTCAAGTATCTTCAATAGGAGAAGAAATCAGCAATAAAAACAAAAGTATGTCCAACCATTTCTTTTGTAATTTATCTAAATGAAAATAAGTTTTTTATTCCCCTCGTTTAGAGAAAAGTAATTTATCTTTAATACGTGTTCATATCAACTTTATATCATATTTACACGTACATTCATGATATTTACACATTTGTATTTGTGCATTTTAGTTCAATACTTTAAAAAAGATGATTTAATTTATTCCAGATACTCATACAACGTGTTACAATGGTGGAATCTCTAAAAAAACTAATAATGAATGCATATGCGTCTGTACAAAGGGATTCCTCGGTAAACAATGTGAATATTCAGGTAAGATATTAAATTTATAAACAAAATTAATTCAGTGGGCCCAAAGCTCAAGTCTGGGTTTACTTTTTATTTGTGTACTAATTCTACTGGATCAGGAACGTTCAGACCACAAAAAGGATTATTGTATCCCTATATCTATATATACTCTAGTTGTCAGAATTATTTTCAACGCAGGACACATTAACACATATGAAGTCTTCAAGTACTTGAGTTTGAATACGTCGGAAGAAAAATTATTATTTAACAAGTTATGAATACGCATTTTTAACGTGGTTGTAAGACTTAAAATTGTATTGTTAAATTATTTAGAGAATTACATAAATAACTAGCGGCTTTTCGACAGGTTTAGGTATCAATTCTTGTGTTATAATAATTACCGTTAAGTAAGGAGTTATGTCGTTTATGAATAGTTTGGTTCTCTGAATTGTTAGTCCTTGTCCGTTATTCTGTCTTTCTGTCATTCCGTCACTCCGTGATTCCACAACAAACCATAATACGGAGTTTTTCTAAACGCCTACAGATCAAGTTTAAGTTTCGTTCCGCTCCGCTATTTCTTGCCGAAATTACGGGTTTTAGACTTTGATAAAATGTTGAAAATCACAGTTATACGGACTTTTTTTTAATGCTTTCAGATATTGTGATGATTTGGCATGTGAGTTAACCAAGATGAGTTACAGATCAGGTTTAAATTTCGCTCTGCTCGGCTAATTTATGCTGTAATTTAGGGCTTTGGACTTAATTTTTTTTTGAAAATCACAGTTATACGAACCTTTTTTCTAAATGCTTTCAGATATTGGGTTGATTTTTTGATATTTGGTATGTATGCTAACCATGATGAGTTACAGATCAAGTTAAAGTTTCGTTCCGCTACGCTAATTTTTACCAATATTAAAGGTTTCCAACTTTGAAAATTGTTTAAAATCTTTGTTATACGGACTTTTTTTACGCCTCCAGATTTTGAACTGATTTTTTTAAATGTGAGACTACCTTCATGTTTGTGTCCACATGTGTAATTGAAATTGCAGATTTTTCAACTTTTTGAGACGGGGTCATATATGTCGCTTTGACACATCTATTCTTAATGTATAGTACTGTCATTTATACACTGTGGTTTGGAGTTTAATTTGATAGATTTACAAACGGTTTGTTTAAATACAACATCATAATGAAGGCATTAGTTGTAACATTGTAGAATAGATAATTCGGTTATCCAGGGAGTTTATATGTTGTAAACATGCTGAAGTTTTCATATATAAATAAGCAGGTTTACAATTGGATTTTTCGATCATTGAGATTAAATAAAACAAATCCTTAAAGCTGAGTTAAGTTGCAGTCATATAGAAATTTAAAACAAATTTGAATTTATAGACCTCTAGTTTCCCTTCAAAAGCTCAATATGACATTATAAGGTTTTGGGGTACGGGTGGCATAACCCGTTTGGTTCTTCACTGCCGAATTGAATGAGGTTATGAGTCTTAAATTTGCCATCTTCAAAATGCCATAACATTATTTAGGGATAAAAGTTGGAGTCCCAAATTTTATGTGAATTTCAAGATTTTTAGTTAGATAGGTTCAAAGTATGTTATTTACATTTAAAACACTTATGTGTGTTTCTTTATTAGCCAAAAAGATAATATATGCATTATGCAGAGATAATAAAGAAATTAACATCCTTGAAATTTTTGAAAAGGTTCGAAACCCGTGTTCACATGTAACGTTGTAGTCGTTTGTTAAGTTCTGAATGCATAACATAATAGAGTTAATCCTTTCATATTAAGTGCCCAGCTCAGGGCTATCTGGCTTGACCTTAAAGCATTTTTCAGCATATACATGAACGTAATCCATTGAGTTTGCCTTTGAGTTGATAGGCTAGTAAAATGAAATTCCCGGTGGTTATTTTTAGCAATTATTCTAGTTGATCATAATGTACGATAAATAAGTCCCAAAACAGAACATAACTAGAAAGACTATATAACAGAGGGATGAAAGATACCAGAGGGACATTCAAACTTTAAGATCAAAGAGACAACGCCATTGCTACAAAAGAAAAAAAAACCAAACAAACAAACAAACAAACATTAGTAAACAAATCGACAACAAAGAAAAAATAAGAATAAGCAACACGAACTCCAACAACAATAAGGGGTGATCTCAGGATAAAAATTGGAACAATGAACAACAACATTTGGGAAGATTGAAAAAGACGTTCTGGATGGTAAAGGTTTAGGTTGTTATGGGTTAGGGTTGTTTATTCTTTAATTTTCTATGTTGTGTCATGTGTACTATTGTTTGTCTGTTTGTCCTTTTCATTTTTAGCCATGGCATTGTCGGTTTATTTTTGATTTATGAGTTTGACTGTCCCTCTGGTTTCTTTTGTCTCTCTTTTATATCCTTTTGAGGTTTAGAACTAGGATGCAAATAACTTGATGACGGTTCACGAAACGACAAGAATTTTTTTTTTAAATTTAATAGGTCATGTATTTGTTCTGTACCAATTGTTTACAAATAAAGGTAACAGTAGTATACAGATGTTCAAAACTCTATCGAACTGGATATAATGAATTTGAGATAGAAAAGTACCATGACACGTCTTATAATAATGTGAATTCACACTCAAATATAATAGGAAACAAACGACACAAAGGAAACACAACGTTAAAATGTAACACACACAGACACGAACTATAATATAACAATGGTCATATTCCTGATTTGGTACAGGACATTTTTTTTAAAGAAAACAATGGTGGGTTGAACCTGGTTTTGTAGCATGGCAAACCTCCCGCTTTAATGTCCATGTTATATATAACATATAAATGACACCACAGCATTACAGGACTACAATACAAATAAATAGGAGAACATATTTGACAAAGAAACACACGAATAAGAGCTAACAAAAAGTTTAAATTTTAATACCTCAGAAGTGCGTTTTATTGCAAAAATGGGGTAAAGATGTCACATATTTTCCCAGAATTTTGGCCAAAAAAAGACTGTCAATCCCCTAGAGGATACCTTTTCTGAAATTGTTTACATATATCTATCACGAATTCAAATAAAAATCATTTGTCTCTCGTCCATTTTTGTTTATAAAACTGTGTCAAAATGCGTATGAAAAAAAATGTTTTTAAGTATTCGACCGTACGGTGACATATAATTGTTAATTTCTATGTCATTTGGTGTCCTGTTGAGAGTTGTCTTATTGGCAATTATCAAATCGACCGCTACTCGACAAATTCTTGATCTCTTCTCGAGTGACTGGCTTCTCGATCCTAACTCTCAGGTAGAAAGTCAGATCGATGAAAACCAAGGTAGATCACCCCGAATATTCTTATCGATTGAGTCAGACCAGTCTCCCGATCGCTTAATTTGTCTTGATCGAGATTGATCGAGTTGGTCTGATCGGCAATGTGAACCTAGCTTTAAAGCTTTCGAACATGTTTTGTATGTTTTGGATTTCTCGAAAAGAAAAAAACACATCAATTTTGTCGTTGTTTCCGAAGGAATGAGCTGTCTTTAATTATTGACGCCAGAAAAGTGTGCAATGAGTTATTCTTCATTATTTAAGAAATACAATACTTCATACGAACTAGTCGTTGTTGTATGAGGTGAATACATAACGTAATACATGGTAATTATTTTTTTTTATTTTGGTTATACACGCAACTTAGTTGCTATTTGAAACCATGCTTTTGTTATTTTATTAGTAAAACAAAGTCAATTTGATAAACAAAAAGATGGTTTTTGGCTGAGAGTCACTCGCCTGCTAGCTAGTGTAGTTATACTGCCATTGTTAGACTTTGATTATTTCATTATATTTGGAATTTCTGCCTATTTTCTCATTCTAATGGGTAATCGATCCCTTTGTGTCCTTTCCTTTTTATCTAATCATTATATAATGACAAATGTTTAATGAAAATCATATGCACTATAAAAGTCTTGTCGACCGCATTTCGTTGAATAAAGAATACATGTTTGATTTCCATTTATTAAAAATTTACTTCTGTTAATGTCCCCATGTCAAAGACTTTCAGTACTTATTAGAAATGCCCCCAACAAATCGTGTAATATAAAAGTGTCCTGCCTGCACTTTCAAAATGTTTAACTTTCCCAAATGGTATTGAAATGTGTATTCACTCGAGATATGTTTGAAGAATTTTCTTCCAAGGGACAATATACAACCATCAATCAATTATATGAAGTGTCTAGTTTTACATTGTATATAATGTCCTTGTAGAAAATCATGCACTAAACAACACATCAAAATAAGGTTATATGTTTATCCCGACACGATTTATATGTGCCTGTTCGGGTTGCAGTCTGCCATACTATTGTATCTGATGTGCTTTTGTAAAATTCCCGCTGATAGCTATCAAATTGAGAATGGAAATGAGGACTGTAAAAAGGAGACAACAACCTGACCATAGAGCAGACAACAGCCGATATATAGAATTATCCAAAAAATGTCTTATGAGTTTTGCTGATTGTTACCAGTTCTTGTTCAAAACATTTTCGTTGTTGCATGGTAGACAATGTACTTGAAACCCCAATTATTGGAAGTATATTTATTTTTTTTAAATTCAAAAGATACTTTATGAATTATGTATAACCAACATTCTTAGTTTTCTCTGGAAGCACTTTTTGCAAATATTTGTTTCATAGTGTATTAACTTATATATTTTATACAGGTGGAAAAGACACATGTTTCATGGTAATTTTTCAAGATTCCCGGCAACACCGAAAATTTTGGTAGCATCAGAAAATACAACACGTCTTTCAATTCGTTATTTCAACGAGAACAAAATTCAGACTATCATTATGGACAAAAGTAATACAGAATATAATCTGAGTAAAAGTGTTTTACCGTCTGATGGGATACATGTGGCTGGAATAGAACTTCACTCAGATGAAGGAATAAATGTTTACGGATTTTACTTAAGAACCCAAGTCTCAGGGGGATATTCATCAATGCCTACGAGATTTGCCTCTACCAAATACATTATATCAAAACTACCTGTATTTTATAAGTATAAAAATATGCTAGCACTTACACTGGTTTATCATAATACAGTTGTCACTACATATTTGAACTTGAAAAGTGGTTCTATAACATATGACAACAAGCAGTATAGTTACAACGATACGATTAGAATAAGGTTAAACAAGTATGACACATTTCAGTTATCAGCTACATCAGACTTATCAGGAACCATGGTAACATCATCAAAACCAGTAATTGTTGTTAGCGGTAACCAGTGTAATATTGCAGTACCAGACAATATTCGAGCGGGTAGTTGTAATCCATTTATAGAATCAGTATTACCTACTGATCAACTAGATGATATGTTTATAACTCCGTATATATCTACACGTTTAAATATCACTGTACGCATACAGGCAGTAAATAGTACTAATCTAACTATTAAAACTGGTAAAAAGACAATATCAAAAACACTAAACGCAAGAGATTTCTTTGATTTTTATTACAACACGATCTCTTTTATTTCATCATCTGAAGACATACTTGTCACGTCATATCCACACGGGTTAAGTGAAGGCAAAGGAGATCCTTTTATGATGATGATTCCGGGTGTAAATCAATACCTTTATGAATATGACTTCGTAGTACCAACAGGGTTTGACAGCTACATAAGCATAATGGTGCAGAGCGATGCTACTGATGGGCTTTTCCTGGATGGAAATTGTTCAAAAAGTCAAAGTAGTGTTTTTAGCATTTCTGAAGGAATGAACAATTTTAGCACTTTCAGTCTGCCTATATCGACAGGGCTCCATCGCATAGAACATAAAAAGAAAGTACGGTTTGGTTTATGGATTTACGGCAATGGAGATCCTCGGGATGGTTACGGTTACCCCGCTGGAATGGCTTATAAAGCTTACAATTAAGTAAACTAATATTTTTCATAAACGAAATTGTGTTGTTGAGTTATAATTAAACATAACATAATGATTACCTTATTTCTCTACCTTGTCGCCGCGATATAGCCTTGTGCTAATGCGGCGTAAAGCAACCAACAATCAATCAAATTATTTCTCTACCTTTTTATTGTCACTATTTGATTTGTTTTGTTAATGATTTAACACCTCGAAGTCCTCTTTTTTTCTCAATTATCAAATTTTCAGCACAGAACTGTATCTTAAAAATACACAACGGACCCATAGTGCACTATCAACAAAAATTATGTTATTCATTACAGCGCCATTATTTATATCAAAATCAGTTTTTTTTAATAATTGTATCTGGCAAAATACGTTTTAATATATATATTTCAAAACATTTAGTAATTCATAAGAATCATTAAACAAAAAACGAAATGTCATATCCATTAACTTCAAATCTCCAAAATTTGTTTAGGATTTTTTTTATACCTCAGACCATTGCCAAGCTTCAAGCAAGTGAACATAAAAAAGAAAAAAATAACAATTTTGCCTTATTTAATGTATAAACGTAAATGAAGCAAAGAACAACTATAAAACTAGACATCAATCTGAAAGAATGATAAAACCAAATGTTTGTGTTTGTGCATAGTACTCAATGGTCGATTAAATGTTAACCGACAAAAAACGAAAGAAGCAGAAGAAAAAACCCTATGAAACTAAGTTTAATTGAATCTATCAAGAAACACTTGTCATGAGTATTTTTGTTTGGTAACAACATAGGATCTTAGTTTTGTGAACCAACCAAGTTTATTTTATCGTCGAAGTCCCGTCTCAAGATCAAGGAATTTAGGCTCCTTGGATGAATATTTATGAAATTCCTTGAGCAATATTTTTGTGCTACGTTCTAAATAAATTAGTGACAGAAGAACACCCCTAGTCTTTGGTGGGGTTCGTGTTGTTTATTCTTTAGTTTTCTATGTTGTGACATGTGTACTATTGTTTGTCTGTTTGTCTTTTTCATTTTTAGCCATGGCGTTGTCAGTTTATTTTAGATTTCTGAGTTTGACTGTTCCTTTGGTATCTTTCGTCACTCTCTTACACCTGTAGATCACTTGAAAGACTGTTTGTTTAGAACATGCCATATTGCTCAGGAAGAGACTTTCATTTTCTGAAGACGAAATGGACTATCAGAAGCTATAACCTGTCTATCAATGAAGATTGTTCGGGAATATTAAGAGCTTGGAGATATTGAAAAGACAGAGACATATGCCTATGGTTAATATTTCTATTATTTATGATTAAGGGTTAAGGGAAAGAAGAATACGCTTATGTGTCGTATAGCGTTTAGTTTCGTGCAAAAGTTTACCATGTCATTAAGATTCATCGAAAGAAACGAAGAATTCTGATAACGTTGTTTTATTACTTATAGCGTGAATGGAGTCTTTATATCTTTAAAGAAATAGAATCTGAATCTATTTTTAAACATCAATCATTTTTAACACTCGAACTTGAACTAGTGTAGCCGATTTTTTTTGTTTTTAGCAATGAGTGTTTTCAATGGTCATGACTTTTTGAAAATATACACTACAAGTACAGATGAAAATCTATGCTAGCCTGATTTGAGATGAATATTGATCTTTTACTTATTTTTTTCGGTCAGATGAAAGCTGATAATTCTTAAAGATCTACTATAATTCGCTGTTTTGTGAAATTTTTGTTTTTAGTTTTCAGAGTTTGTAAATAAGTTTTACCCTGTACTATATTTTGAACATTAGCCTGTATATAAGATATAGAAACTTTAAATGTTATCTCCGAAACCAGAGTAATCAATCGAAATTTATAATTTTTTTTAAAGAATTTTTTGTGTTACAGTCCTTGCAATAAGTTTACAACTCCTTCCCTTATACAAATAACTTTACTATAGTATATAGTAACTCATATTTTCTCATATTTTCTCATATTTTCTATGCATTTCATTTGCACATATCTGCTCTTTCGTTTATTGATGTTAACTTAAGACAAGTGATTTGGAATGATTCGCCTTCTCTTTTAAATAGAAAAAAAGGCGGAAGATTTAATTAGTTTTAAGACTCTATTAAATGGAATGTTTTCCTCACAATTTCTGATTTATACTATAGATACACATATCTTAATCCGTTATTATCATAGTAAACATAATAGTACTTTTTTATTAGTATAATTTCCAAATGATGTGGGAGAATTTGAGGGTCGAAGCATTGTTGGAAATTTACATTGCACTTTCTGTCCTCTATTATTGTTATTCGAAAGCAGAGATTACTGTTATTCGAAAGCAGAGAGTACTTTATCTATAACGATAGTTATTTCGTTTGCCAGTAAAGTATTTTGTACATAGCAGATGATTGTTTTGAAGAGATACATCGACAAATTAGACTGTTCATTGACACAACTGTGGTGGGTAATAAGACAACGCAGTCCGTTCGGTCTTCACCAACATCCGAAGGCCCCGGCATGAAATATAGTAATGTATTTATACTTAAGGTGGCTCGGGACTTTTCGACTGCGCATAATTTCACGCATGAATTACAAAAGTATTTGTCGTAAATTCGATATAATTTTTTTAAATATTTTGATTGATTAACAAGGTTAAATCATTGTAGTTATGTGACTAAAAGAATATTTTCGTTATTATCCGTATTTGTTAAAGGGTCAAAATGACATTTCTTCCATTTTCACCATTTTCCCGCCAAAATTTGGGTTTTAAGGCAAATCATTTTTTTTCCTTATCGGTGACCTATGTTTTTTATTGGCTCATTCTTTGAAGCTATATTCCAGCTTTTCATATTACAGTTTTGGACAAATTGTCATAGAACGTTTTTTTGATATTCCGATAAAAATATATCAACACCTGTATTTTCCCTATCATTTATTTGAAAAATGGTCTCTTTTACATACCTGTTTAAAAGTAAAATTTTGAGCTTAAATGGTCCGTGACCCCCTATTTTTTTTCGACCAATTTGATTCATTTTCTTTAAAGAATGAAATAACCAAAAATCCGGCACTTCTGATAGAAACTTCGAATAGGCCCGAGCCACCTTAAGCGAGTACAAAATAAAATGAACATTACATAGAGCTATCAACAACAACAACTGAATTTCTGGCACTTGCGAACATGGTGGTGTCAAACATTTCTCAAAGCATATAACATTATCTTGATATGTTTAAGTTGTGTAACATCTATAAAAAACTATAAAAAAAAAATACGTTAAACAGACACGACTAATTTAATCATCGCAGAAAGCAACTAACAAAAAGCCATCAACAAAAAGCACCGATCAAAAAGAATATTACATATATTCATATATAGTTCAAATCTTACTACAATACACACATACATCGTGTTAAATTAGACTTAACTATGAAACAGTACCCTTTCAATGGTAGTAAGGTTTAATATTATAAACAACCTAAGAGAAGCATGATTGTTCGCTATCCTAAAATTCAAACATTAAAATCATAAAGTCCAATTAGTGTTCATACCTGTATAACATCACATATTCAGTCATCTTTAACTTGTTTAAAAATAGAACCAACATGAATCAGTTGGGATTGGATGACTCTTGCGTCTTATATAAAACAGACTCAACATATTGGTTCTGGTTTCATTGTTGAATATTTTATTCAGGCAGATATCAAGATCAGGTACGGTTACGGAAAAAAGATTATACATGTTTGCAAAATAAGTATTACCAATTTACTATGGTCGCTGCTAACGATCTTAAAATTCATTCAAATGTCTTTGTTTAATACAAAAACAAATATAAGACTGTGACAATTGGACGATGATAAATAATCTGTTGAAAAAGTGTTTATTTGTTTGGATAATGCAGTCTCATTTTATTTTTTGAAGTCGTACCAAAGTTCGTTGATCGAGCTTGCTGCTTTTAAGTCATTTGTAAATATCATTGAAATAATATTTTTTTCTCTTGTTCAAATTGCTTTTAATGACATAATTTAGTATGTTTAGCTAAACAGTTTAGCAAGCATCAAATGTATGTAATCTCTCAGTCAAACTTTGTTACTTAATCTTCCTCACAATCGTATCTGATGCACAAGTCCGTATTGTTGTATCTAAATGTACATTTAACTTTAAAAAGCCATAAAACAGGTGTAAAATATCCTAATGACCAACTTTGCAATTTTCACCTTTTCAAATAAAGGGTTCCAGTTTTTTCTATAGTTTTAATGTATATCGGCCCGATCAGTAATTTTACCCGAAAACACCCTGATCTGCACTCAACGTTTACTTCATGTTAATTTTCGGTGTCCTTGTAACAGACAACTGCACATCAACATATAAAAAAAGCTTACAAAAAAACAAGGACTTGGCTTAATTGACTTTTTTGTGCTTTGCAGTTGCTCATATTCTACTCTGGTCATTCAGCTCGTTTTTGGTCAACATCAGAGTGCAAAGTCCGAATCAAACAGATGCACATGTCATCATTACTTGTATATATATATAGATATGTGTGTGTTTAACTCAGTTATTTTATTGTTGTTGTTACTTTTGTTTATGTCACAAGTATAATGTTACTTATATGACAAATAAAGATTAGATTATTATTATTCAACAATACAGAGAACTGTATCATCGACTTACTTTTCGACATATTCAAAACAAGTAAAAATATTTTTCAATTATTTCTAGTAAATTTGATAAAAATAGAATACGTTTTTATCAGGACTGTGGATTTTCTTCCCTATTACTTGAAGTCAAGTGTTTTGTGAAGTCAAGTTGTTAGTGAGGTCAAGTGTTTTGTACTTTTTATCTGTAACTGTCCAACTCTTTTCAATAGAAACAAAGAGGATGAGTTTCTAACATTTATTTCTACTTCCTTTAAACGTGATGTTTCTACACTATTTTGATTTATACTAAAGATACATATATCTCTATCCGTCACCGATTGAAGATAGCAAAAGCTAGAGTATATTTTTACGTTAGTAAATTTATTTAATGATTCAAATTTTGAATTTATTTCTATCAATCAAAGAGCATATATTGATAAAACTATCAACATTTATAGTTCGTATCTTTTCGGAAATTTACAATACATAAGAATTCCTCCTTTCATATTATTCAAACGTAGTAAGTGAGTTATCTATAACAATGCTAATGATAAGTGCTAGTCAAGTCAATATCTTGCAAATAACAATAATACCTCCTATTTACAAACACATTACAATCGTTCTAGTTCTCTCATCAATGAAGATTCAATAAAACTGATCAGTACTAAAAAAACAATCATTTCAGTGAATAAAACTGCTGTTTTGTAAATCATTTACTACCAATTTAGTACATACACCACGGCCAACCCTAAAGGTTATTTCATTAATATTCATTTAAATGTCTTTTTGAAAACCGGGACAAAAGGACAGTCGTAATCGGCCTATGCAAAATGAATTAATTTCTTTATATAAGGTAGTCGTGTGTTGGCTTTTTTTTTATGTTATCCTAATTACTGAATCTTTGACAAATCAATACAAAATAACTGACCATTTCTAAGCCAATAGCAAAATAGGGGAAGCAAGAATCACCATAATGTCTACCAATACAAAAATAGTAGGACAAACATATAATATTCTGAACAGATAACTAATAAGTTAAAATTTTATACTATCTTAATTTAATATTACTTTCAGAATTGTTAAGGGCATTATTCGGTTTGTCCAGACTCCAGGTCGTTTATCTACACGTGTTTGTAGAAGGGAAGTTCGTTAATTAGGAATGCTACTTCTCCATTGAGAGTTATATGTAAAATTGTGATTGAAATTAGGAATTTTCTCTTGTTCTTATTGTTTTTGATATAAGTATTTAGTTCATCCATTAATTTTGAGTTTGCGATGTCCTTGTTACAGACAGATTAACATTAAAGTATTGAAACACATTGCTTATAAAAATGACTTGACTTCTTAAACTTATCATTTTTGTGAATTGCTTTTGCTAATATACAACTCTTTTGATTTAGTTGTAACCTCTTGTATATTGCTCAACATCAAAATGCCTAATCCAAAAAGGATGTCGTCCGTATATATAAATATATATAAAAGGAGATGTGTATATAAATGAAAAAAAGAACATGTTGTATAATTACCAATAAGACAACTCTTCATAAGAGACCAAATGACACAGAATTAACAGTAATAGGTCACGGTACAGCCTTCTACAATGCATCTAGCCCATACCGCATAGTCAGCTATAAAAAGCACAGAAATAACGAAAAACAAATATGATATACAGCAACCAACGACGACCACCGAATTACAGAAACATACATACATACAGAATGTGGCGGGATTAAAAATGTAAGCGGATTCCAACACTTCCCAAACCTGAGACATTGGTATGATTGCCAATTGCAGGCCAAATAACGTACAAAATACAATGACTTTATGATTCACCAATACAGAAAACTGACTTATATATATTAACATAGTAGTCCACATCATCGTTTATTCTTATTAAAACAAGTTTACATCATATTTCAAGTGTTCTAAGTAAACTCGATACAAATAAAAATTAGTTTCAGGACTGTGAATTATATTCCTTGTAAACTAAATAAACTTTTTATCAGTAACTGCCCATCTCTATTTTTCAATGTTTAACTATTGTTCTGACCTCCTTTAAACGGGATTTTGTCCCCGCTACAATTGATTTTTACAAAAGATACTCATGTTTATATCCATCACGATCATAGTTTGCTAGATAATGAGATAGCGTTCAAATTTTTTTTTTACCTTCTAAATACTTACAAGTTGAAAATATCTTTCTAGAGTTATCACCAAAAATATTTAAGAAGTCTTAATCCTTAAAAAATAGTAGATAAAGGAAGATGTGGTGTGAGTGTCAATGAGACAACTCTCCATCCAAATAACAATTTATTATAGTAAACCATTATAGGTCAATGTACGGCCTTCAAAACGGAGCCTTGGCTCACACCGAACAAAAAGCTATAAAGGGCCCCAGAATTACTAGTGTAAAACCATTTAAACGGGAAAACCAACGGTCTTATCTATATAAAAACGAGAAACGAAATGCTTTACTCGTGCGCATGAAAAAACAAGTAAAAGCAACAAATTTTGTAATGTTTGGAGACTATTCTGGATCTAGACATGGGTTACGCCTTACTGATACTCTTCAACACTTTGAAACTAAATCAAGTCGGGTCCGATTACATTATTTTATGATTTGAAACCGCTTATAACACAGACTAATTGCTGCAAGAAGATCCATTGGTAGCCTGCAGCTGGTATCTGCTCTTAGGTTGGGTTGTTGTCCTTTTGATATATTCATCATAGTGATTTCCATTTTCAATTTTAATTAAACTGCAGAGACATGTCGGACTGTCTATCGGAGACACAAAGTCGACGATATAGCAAACTTTGGATGTTGATTTATATGATCGATTTAATGAGCTATTTTGAAAACAACTTGGACTGTCTATTGACACAACTTCAACATCAACAGCAACAATGCAGCCTTTATGGCCTTCAACAACAAAAAACTACAAAAATGACCCTCAAGGCCTAGGTAAAAAATTTAAACCAAACCAACACCTTTTTTCAAGCTGAAACATTTTGCGAAAGAATTAACAAAAAAATGCAACAATCAATGAGTAATATGCATTTACCTGACATCAGGGATGGGGTAATCGTAATCTGTAATCGTAATCGATTGTCATTGATTACTTTTTTTTTCAGTAATCGACTGTAATCTGTAATCGAAGACATTTTCGATTACATGTAATCGTAATTTAATCAATTACAGCAAAAATCATGATGTCATCATCGATTACTTTTCGATTACATTTCGATTACTTTAGTAAAATAGTTTGATGAAATATAACTTCCTTTATTAAATGAAAATATGTATGTATTCATCACTTCATAATACAGATAAAATAGAATGTACAAATGTATTGATATGACTAAAGAGTTTATAAACTGCCATATTTCTATCTATTGTCTCAAGCTGCATTATGATCAACCAGATCCCCAACCAAAATTAACTTTATATCTAGCTTTTGAAACATTTTTTTTATGTGCTTGTCAATAATTTAACTTGAGACCTTTTATATCGAAATATAAGAAAATAGATTTGAAATAAGAAAATATTTAAAATAAGAATTGTGTCTGAAGTTTAGTTCTGTATTACATTAAACAGTTAAAGAAGTAAACTTATTTGTAATAAAATTCCTTAAAGCTTAATTTCCAATAAGAGTTCTGTACTTCATTAAAGGAGTAACGTAGTAAGCTTAACTGTATTAATATTCATTAAATCATAATTTTCCACAAGAGTTAAAATTTAAGCTAAGAATAGATAAACAGTTGATTTCTTATAATGTTATGATATACATGTATACAAAAATTTAGAAAATACACACAATCCTTTTAACAATAAACCAATGGCTATATATTGAAAATCTTTTCAGAAATAGATATATATATCTCTTTGACACTATAAATATATATTGTTTATAATTTGATTAAATTATTAACAAACTTATTGTCTTTCCTAATCAGATAATCAAGTCTTCTAATCAATTAAATACAGACTTTTTTTTTCATTTCATTAACTGTATGTTTTTTTAATGAGATTTAAATTATTTTGCCCCAGGTTATACATTGTACTCTATTAGCAGTTTAATAACTTGTAATTAGGGTAGTTATCCAAGCAAAAGGATAAATTCTTGCATGTCATTATAATTATAAATTTTGATCTTTAGAATTAGCTGAACTAATTAAATGTATTTTATTTCGTTTGATATTTGTAGTTATCATTTATAGATGGAACTATTTCGTATACTGGGTTTGTAACAGTATGTATACTATTTATAAATTTGATGATAGGTGCATAAGGCACGAGAAAAGTTTTGGCGGTTTTTACGGGTGGGGTTTAATGGTACTATATAAAGTTTGGCATTTAAATGTATTAGTATCGAAGGTGCACGCAGTTACGTCGAATTGAAGTTGGTCACATAGGTATATATGCAGTTACTGCCATGTTTATTGTACGTACAGGCGTTGGAGGTATTAGCCGAGGAAAAAGAAACGATGCGAAAAAGGAACAATGTTATATGTCATGTATTTATATATTGTCTCAATCGAAGAAATATGTACAATAGAGTAAAATAAAATATTGTATCGCAAGAGAAAATAAGATGTTACAGCGAGCAACCAATCCTATATCTGTGTTTGTATTGTTTATAGCCTATTGAATTTAGAGATTAAATACTTTAAATTCGGACGAGCAGGGCGATTGAGAATTTAATCGTTTTACTTATTTATATTTTTTCAGAGAAATCATTCAACATAGTTAATAACTATGCTAAGAAAAACTGTTTTAATCAATAAAAAATTAGGTGATCGATTATTATTCGATTGCACAAAAATCCCTCATGTAATCTATTATTAATCGATTACATTTGTCAGTAATCAAATATAAGTAAAATTCAAGAAAACCAATAAAATATACGTGTGGATAGAAAGATGGTTGTTATATGCTAATTAATAAAATTGAAAAAGGAAATGGGGAATGTGTCAAAGCGACAACAACCCGACCATAGAGCAGACAACAGTCGAAGGCTACCAATGGGTCTTCAATGTAGCGAGAATTCCCACACCCGTAGGTGTCCTTCAGCTGGCCCCTAAAAATATGTATACTAGTACAGTGATAATGGACGTCATACTGAACTCCGAATTATACACAAGAAACTAAAATATAATCATTTGTTACTAAAACTTTGTTTGGAAATCGATATAAATTGTATGACTATTTCGAATTGTTCAGTTTCAATACAGTAATCAATGACTTTCACAACAAATATATAAATCTAAAATGCTTGTAAATTAATGTTTTCTTTACAAAAAACTCGATGAACTTGGGACATTTCACAATAAAAATCATACAGCGACATTTGTCATCAGAGTCAAATCGTTAACAAGCATACCACTGCCACTGCCCAGCTTAAAGCATCTTCCGAACATTTGAAAGTCCCTACCATGTACTGGTTACCGAAATTACACAAAAAACCATTTAAATTCCGTTTCATCTCCGCTTCCAGTAAGTGTTCTACTACTAATCTATCAGTGCTTCTAACCACCTCCCTTACTACTATCAAAGAACTGGTTATTAACTTTTGTAATAAAGCTTATGAAAATAATGGTATTAATTATTTTTGGAGTGTTAAAAATTCTTTAGAGGTTTTAGATAAAATACATGCTTTCAATGGTCCTTACAATTCTGTTGACAGTTATGATTTTTCTACTCTGTACACTACACTTCCACACAATCTTATAAAGAAAAAGTTTTTGTATTTGATAAAATGGTCTTTCGAAAAATCTCATTGTAATTTTATTTGCTGTTACTCATTTAAGGCCTTTTTCTGTAACGAAAAAAGAAAGTATGCTAGATACACTTACTGGAAATGTGAGGATATGATTGAAGCTTTCAACTTTCTGCTTGATAACATTTTTGTATGTTTCGGCGATAAAGTGTATCATCAGGTCGTAGGTAATCCTATGGGCACCAACTGTGCCCCTTTAATAGCAGATTTATTTCTATATTGCTATGAATCTCAGTTTATGACCAAACTCAGTAAAGACCCATCATTGTTACATTTGGTTGATACATTCAAAAATACCTACCGTTATCTGGATGATATTTTTTCGTTGAATAATCCAGAGTTCTCTAAATATACTTCAGAAATTTACCCAAACGAACTTACTTTAACTAAATCTAACATAAACAGCAGCAGTTGTCCTTTTCTAGATTTAGACATTTCAATTTCAAACGGGAAACTTCACACTAAAATTTACGACAAAAGAGACGATTTTTCATTTCCTATTGTTAATTTTCCTTTTTTAGACGGCGATGTGCCTTTGGCTCCATCATACAGTGTTTATATATCGCAACTCGTTCGGTTTGCCCGTGTGTGTTCTGATGTCATAGATTTTAACGAACGTAATCAATGCATCACTGGTAAATTGTTGTGTCAGGGATTTCGATACCATAAATTACTTAAAACTTTTACTAAATTCTTTCATAGATACAAAGATTTGATTAGTAAATTTGGCTATACCTGTAGAAAGCTTATTAAAAATGGTATTTCACATCCTAAATTTTATGGTAATATTGTACTTAAAGCGAGGAAATCACTATGTGATCCTTGTAAACTCATCGAACCTTTAAACAAACTTATAAGTAAGGGTTATCGTACCTATATTGTAATAAGATCTCTGAATATAGTTCACATTGGCACTAATATTGATATTGTCATTAGCAAATTAAAACATAACTAAATTTCATTATCTTTTGAGGCGAGATGTATAGAGACACAGACACGTTAACTTTTATTTCTATAGAAGTCGCTCTTCACTATACTACTACCTGTCGATACATTTATTTTTGGCATTGCACAAGTCATGTCTTCTTTGACTATTAATGACGTTAAAATACTAAATCCCTGTGATGTGTTTTAGTCGATTTTAGTCTCTGATGCATGGTTTTTATTATTTATTGGTTTTGGCTTTTAACTAGCTGTCATAACTGCGAGTACTCTCAAATCGTATTTTCTTGTTAATTCGACCTGTTGATACTGTTTATAATGCTTTTTGTTATTTTTTATTTATATGGATCTTGTCTGTACACCAGCTTTCATTATTTGTAATATCTTCAATTTTTCACTTATTCTTACAACATTTGTATAAACTTCAAGATTATAAAAAAAAACGGTTTTTTTCTAAAGTGAACATTGATTAGTTAAATATTTTTCAGTCATGTCCTGTGTTTGAATTTGTTTGTTAGCTTTTTGGTCATGAATGTTTGTCTCTAATATTTAATTAACTGTGCATTTGTATTCAGATATCGCAGATCAAATTTATTCGTTCATTGTTTAATCATACGTTTTTTGATTGAGTTAAGTCTGCCAATTGATATTTTATCGTATGTTTTTCTTTGTTGTGATGTTATGCTATTGTTTCAGAAAAAGGGAGAAGGTTTGGATCCATTAAAACGTTTAATCCCGCTGCAAATGTGTGCACCTGTCCTAAGTCAGGAATCTGATGTACAGTAGTTGTCGTTTGTTTATGTAATATATACGTGTTTCTCGTTTCTCGTTTTGTTTATATAGATTAGACCGTTGGTTTTCCCGTTTGAATGGTTTTACACTAGTTATTTTGGGGCCCTTTATAGCTTGTTGTTCGGTGTGAGCCAAGGCTCCGTGTTGAAGGCCGTACTTTAACCTATAATGGTTTACTTTTTAAATTGTTATTTGTATGGAGAGTTGTCTCATTGGCACTCACACCACATCTTCTTATATCTATCAATATATTTTAAATATCATATGAAACCTTAAAGTTATTTCTGTATCGTAACTATCTGTTCTTTGCGAATAATATAAAGCGGGATCATATCATGTTTTCTCTGGTCATTATATTAAATCAATTGGTTGTTGAATGTTAACTGATCGATCTTTTAGTCTCTGATACTTAGTTATTTTTAGATTTTCTTTGAACTAGCTTTCAGGAACTGTGAGTACATACACCTGGACTTTTTGAATTTTGACGTTAGGAATATATAAGTGAAGCCGTTTTCAACTGATTTGTATGGTGTGTTGATATGTAGTGCTGCAACATCACTGTCACAGGTTAAAAAAGGATTACGCGCTCACAAATATGTTAAACCTCGCCACATTATCTATGTCACTGTCCCAAGTTAGAGGCCTGAATGTTTGTTGTTGTCGTTGGTTCGTGTCTGTCATACATAAGAATTATTTATTTTTGGAAATTATATGTAACAGATTATACCCTTAATTTTCTTAATTGAAATGTTTCATATTCTTTATTTCGGGGCCTTTTATAGCCGACTATACGGTATGGGTGTCCTTTTACATTGCCAAAGGCCGTATATTTGCTAATAATTGCTAACATCCACTTCATTTTAACTTAATCGTATCGTCGTCTCATTAACAGTTCTATATATCTCTGTATTTTAGAAGTCCGTTTTAAACA
Source organism: Mytilus galloprovincialis (assembly GCA_037788925.1). NCBI lineage: Eukaryota > Metazoa > Mollusca > Bivalvia > Mytilida > Mytilidae > Mytilus > Mytilus galloprovincialis. The sequence continues at coordinate 7,668,491 of CM075340.1, read as the reverse complement.
TAGAGTAAAATTTGCAAATAAATATAGAACTACCCATGTTTAACTTCTGTAGTTTACTCAACTGTTGACCGTTTTTTCTTTAATTGATTTTTCTTATACTGTACGAATCATTTGCAAAGGTAAAAGTTATATGAAATACACCAACACCTCGTTATCAATAAATAACGTATTTCCCAATATCTATATATATGCATTAGAAATTCTAGATCCCACCATAAAACCAGGTTCAATCCTCATTTTCGACATAATAATATGGATGTACCGAGTCAGGAATATGACACATTTTCCGTTAGTTTAGTTTAAACATATTTCATTTGCAAAAGTCGCAAAAGGGATTGGATATAAGTTTTTACAACATTAGAGACGTCCTCTACCAATATAAATTTAAACACAAAGTACATTAAATAATGACGAAAAAACATAGTAGGAATGCATGAAATACATACTACAAACGAAAATTAGAAATAAAAGAGAAAAAAAATACAATAGAATAAGGAATAATAATGAAAAAACTGGACAGGAGTTTAAAAGTAGAAATTTAGAATGTTAATTGATTGTTTTAATTCTTTGTGTTATTCTGATATAAAATTGTACAGACTTATAAATGTCTTTGTTTTGCTGAAAAGAAAGGTCACCGTCACCAGCTAATAGAAGCTCAATGGATATAGCATATCTGTCTAATTTTTAAAACAGTATTTCTCTTGCTTCGTTGTGAAAAGCGCATTCTAAAAAATAGTGTATACTATCCTTAACAGGGTGGCCACAGCTGCATGCGGGACTGGGTTTAATATTAATACAATGTAAATCTGATTTTACAGAACTGCACATATTTCTCAAACGTGTATGAATGATATTAAGTTATCTATCCCCACACCTAAAATCGGAAGGTGGCTGTATCAATTTGGACTTCATCTTTCGTTTGAAAATATTTATATTTTTGGACGTACGTATGTCGCGGTTAAGGCTATTCCATTCAATAGTAGTGGATGGGAAAAAGGATTTTCTAGTTATGTCTAGTCTATAACCAGGTACTACATAACTATTACTGTTTCGCAAATCGTAGTTAGATACTTGACCAACAAGTGAGGGCATTAAATCACAGAGATAATCCGGGGTAGTCCCATTATTTAAAGAATAGAACATATAGAGCTTTCTGGACTTTCTTCTGTCCACAAGCAATTGCCAGCCAGTTTCAAAATATATAGCTTCCCGACTAGCAAACACGGACAACCCAGTTATCATGGTTATAGTCAAGTCGATTTGTGAAATAATTGTTTAGATTATGGTAAAAGCATCAAACTTTGCAGAGTGTTATTTGAGATCCTAACTAACATTATAGCTATAGACCCAATTCAGAAAATCAAAATGGCGGCTCTGGCGGCCATTTCGAAATCATCTAAAAAAATAATAAAAATTATTAAAAAGATATAAAAAAAATATATAACTTTACCATTTTTGAAAAAAACCTTTCGTATATTCTAATGACAAAGACTATCAAATGAGGAAAATTGAAGTATTAGTGGCCATCTTAATAAATGTTTTGAAAACGTAAATGTCCAGTATATCATTATTCGCTATCCTAAATTGTTATTTGAATATATACTAAGTTTATTTATGCATTTACAACTAGTTTTGCTAATCATTTATTTATGACTGTTGCTATTCATATAAGATATATTCTCCAAGTGCTCAAATAAGGCATGCATATGTGACAAGATAAATGTATCTAAAGAATTACATAAATTCTTTTACTTGCAGTTTAGCATGTAAGGCTTAGTTACATTTTACCACAAAAAAATACGTATATACAATATGAGATGTCGAAAAGTAAAAATAGGTAGGTAGTAAAATGACTGGAGCTGAAGAACTTATAAACAAATAGACTGGAAAGACTTCCGAAACACCAAGAGAGGACACGTGAGGATTTACAATGCAAAGCAACTATAAAAAGAGCAGACGAAGCCATTTGAGCTAGTAATCAGTCTTTTTTTGTTTGTTAGCATACAACTGTTTCAAGTTGATGAAGGCCAAGTAATGGGAGAAACACTCCAGAATCACAAGACAAAAGGCATTTATCCTGGTAAAGCAAATATTCAGATCAGAATATTTTTTGTCAGGAAAAAGTAAAAGTCTAAGATGAGGAACTGATTGAAAATATCAGTAATATAGCCAGACACAGTTGTGATGAATCAACAAGAACAATGATTGCGGAGAGTTGGTTTTTTTTCTTTTTTTTGTGATGAGGTATCTGACTATCATCATGAAGCGTCGACAATTATGATCAACAATAGAGTACGTGACTGTCACTTGAACTAATAACCATTGTTCTTTTAGCAAGACTCAGTGCTGGAGATTAATATTTCAGGAGCAGATATCATGCTAAATGTTTGTTATAACTGCACGACAAGGCAATAAGACAAAATTCAAAGACACAGAAGGAAAGTCAGGAATCTGTTATCCATGAAATGGGGCTTACCAAATTGACAGAAAACACTGACGGCTCACAGTCACAGTTTACTATCTTCTCCTGAGCTATTGCGGTCTTTTCTTTAAGGATCTCTATTATAATCCTAATTAAGAATATCTTCATTTTTTATATTTTCGTCAAGATGCGTTTCGGTTAAACAAATCACATCAGCTTCATTACTAATGTTTTCAACATAGTCTACTTTATTACGCATACTTCTAATATTAAGGTGAAAAATTGAGAAAAAAACACCTAAAGGATTCAAATGAACTTCTACATCATTACTTAGCATTATCAATAATAATATCACAAATGTTAACATTGGTTTCAATAGAAACAAATCAAGATATATAGAATAGCATAACGTCAAACATTTGCATTTCATAATACGCAAGAACAGTTCAAATAAATAAGTGTGTCTTTTTCTTAAATACATCATTTTCCTACAGAATACTGAATTAAGTTTACAGTGGAATTGACCTATCGACGAGCGATAATCTTGAATATCATAACCCATTGTCAAATACAAACATAGTTATACAAGAATTCGAGAGGTCTAACAATACAATAACTACATCTAAACAATATTTCGTCACTCCAGTCAAAAACATAACAAAACATATGAACAATAGTTTAGATTGTGGAAATAAATGTACAGGCTGTGGTTTAAAAAAATAGTTGTTGAGTAAACTTTGATAAAAAAAAAACGAGAAAGCCAATAAATGCATGATACATCTGATTTTCCCCCCAAATGTAATGAAAAAGAAAGGGAAAAAAAAACCAACACATGTTTGTACAATTTTACATAGGGCGAAGAAAAATGAATAAAAAGAAATACTACATACTAAATATTTTAATTCTTTTAAATGAAGAGAAAAAGAAAAAAATGGTGTAAATTTTAATTTGGAATTAAATTTTCATATTTTGTCCTTGCAACTCAACATTGTTATTCGAGTGAACTTTTTTTTATAATTTTCGTTAGTTTGATGTATTTGTGATTTCGATTTTGCCAATTGATTAGGGACCTTCCGTTTTGAATTTTCCTCGGAGTTCATTATTTTTTTTGCAACCACGGTATCCTCAATGGTCTTGTCGCTAAGACAATAATTTGAATAATTGTATACCTTACAAAAACATATGCATTAATAAAAATAATCCTACAAAGACGATATAATACTAATAGTAGATACAGATCTTATGAATATATTCATCATATAATTAATTACTTCAAAATATTTTTTGAATTAACAGCTTCTTCGTCAACAGCAAAATCATAAAAATAGACAGTAACCATGGCAAATTACCGAATTCAGCAGGTTTATTTCCTATTCGACGAATGGTGGTCACGTGCTTATTTGCTTCAGTATAATACTTCCTTTGTTTTCATTGTAAATTAAAAGCACTACCGAAATTCGTGGTCATTAAATAGTTTAATGTCAAGTATTAAATTCGCCGGTAAATAAAGATGGCTGAAATACAAATGCAGAATTACGAAGAAATCAGAAGAGAAGATGATAACCATAAATACGTCGATTTAAAGATAGACGAGAAAAAAATGAAAATAAAACATGTGATAGTGCCATGGAAAAAATGGATAAAAACTAGCTGTCTGGCTCTAACCATATATATATTGTCAACTGGATTTATACTGACTGTTATCTATTTTACTGTTATAGGTAAGACAGAAATGAATAGAATTTAAACTGCGTGCATATTATTATTTTTGCATGTCCCGCCGGTATCTTTTTCTGTAGTATTTTTGCCAAGTGACTAGTTGCTACGGGTCTTAATATCTATTTTTATTAACATTCAAAATATCTTTCCAGAACATATAATTTGCCTCTAATTGAAGACATTGTTCTCCAAGTTGATAAACAAATTATGCATTGCAATAAATTACAATAGTGAATTAATTTATACATAATCGATGAGATGTCGATTTATAATATCGATATTTTAACAAAACTTTGCATTTTTTTGCGCTGAAAATTAAGAGGTGTATTTAAGAGGTTTTCTAATTGTATTTTTTAATCTAAGAAACAAAGAAAATTATTGTGTGCGACTTAAACCCTAAAAGAATATAAAAGGTGGCAAAGTATATCATTATTTTACGATAAATATCAAATGATTAAATGTTTAAACAATCTGCAATTTAACACATGTTATAAGTTTATGCATTGAAACCAATCTAATTGAAACTTGATATAGTTGTAAGGTTGTTTCTGCAAATGAAAGACCTATCATGTCATAGGTTTATGTTGTTGTTCCATTTCCCATAAAGTTATTTAAAGAACTTAATAATTTAATCATCAAACCGATTTAAATAGATTTATTTTTTGCAAATTATTAAACTGGTCTTTCAAATTGAACAAATGCTCTAATCAATTCGAACTGTTTATCATCAAAAACGCAAACGAACTGTACACAATCTTAACTTTATAGCATCAACTAATTCAATACGGTTCCGAGGATGCGATCATAATAGAGACATTTATTGTTTAACTGATACATTACTTTGACATTATATCCATGGGATATTTGAAATTAAATAAAACTTCCGTAATTCTTCTATGGGTATGTGTTTCCCTAAAGCCACACACAATATATATTTTGTTTTCATAACTTTAAACGCTTTAAATGCTTATATCTCATATATCCCGGTGAACTTGAAATTAAGGATACTACTGATACTAAAAGGACTACTTCATACATTGATCTTTTTCTCAATATTGACGCAGATGAACGACTTCACACGAAAATCTATGATAAAGGGGACGATTTCAACTTCCCAATTATCAGTTTCCCATTTCTCAGCAGTAACATACCCTCTGCCCCTTCGTATGGTGTTTACATATCACAATTGATACGTTATTCTCGTGCTTGTTACACTATACGGACTTCATATACAGGAGTGTGCTCCTTACGCAGACACTGCTCCAACAAAGTTATGAGGAGGACAGATTAAAATTGACACTCCGTAAATTTTATGGATACCGTCACGAATTGGTGGATCCATACGATGTGTCTTTGACCAAACTAGCTAAGGACATTTTTACCACATGGTAGATTGTGATTTGTCATTACGTCGTCTAATCTTTTAATTACCAAAACGTGACTTATTACCGATTGTGACTGTTTTGCTGAGTATGAATTCGCCTTCCTATAAGACGTGTTACGGTACTTATCTATTCCAAATTCATGTATTTAGTTTAAATGTTTAATGTTATATTTGTAATTCTTATCGGATTTTGTCAAATGTGTTCACGTCTTTTCTATTATATTCATGTGTTGTGGTAAAGAAAATTAATCACCGTCTTCATTGATTAGATTTTATTTTGTTCAACGTAATCTGTACGATGGTTTACGTTTGAAGTTAGATTCAAAACAAACCGGACATATAATATAGTTAATTGCTACCTTAGTTGGCTATAAATAAGTATTGAAATGTGCATTGTTATTAAATTTAATATCAGTATTTAGTTCAAATATAATCTTAAATCAATTCTTATTCTATCTTATTCATTCAAATGTGACGTCATTTTTCATTTTTTGATGATCTGTTTTACAAATTCAAATGTGACGTCATTTTTTTGTCATTTTTTACAATTTCAAATATGACGTCACTTGGCGTTGAGGTTCAAACTTATTCGGATGTGCTGCATTTCGTCGGGTTATGTAGTGTATTTCGGTTGTTTCCTGTAATTAGTTAATACTTCAGTTTTATCATATATCTTTTGTATAGTCATTTTATAAAATTTACTGTTTGCAAAAGTATAAATTATTCTAAAAACAGGGATGTTCTGATACAGAAAACCCTGGCCTTTTTTGGCACAACTTTTTTGAACTTTTGGTCCTCGATGCTGTTCAACATTGTACTTGTTTTGGCTTAAACTTTTGTATCTGGGCGTCACTTGTCTTGTGTGGACAAAATGCACTTCTGGCGTATTAAAATTTTAAACTTGTTGCCTTTTGTTAGCTATTATTCGTGTGTTTCTTTGTCAATTATGTTCTCCTATTTATTGATAGTCCTGTAATGTTGTGTTGTCATTTTAATGTTATATTTCACATGGCCATAAAAGAGGGAGGTTTGGCATGCCACAAAACCAGGTTCAACCCACCATTTTTTCCTTTAAAAATGTCCTGTACCAAGTCAGGAATATGGCCATTGTTATATTATAGTTCGTTTCTGTGTGTGTTACATTTTAACATTGTGTTTCCGTTGTGTCGTTTGTTTTCTCTTATTTTTGAGTGTGAATTCACATTACTATAAGACGTGTCACGGTACTTATCTATCCCAAATTCATGTATTTGGTTTTGATGTTATATTTGTTATTCTCATAGGATTTTGTCTAATGATTAGTCCGTTTCTGTGTGTGTTACATTTTAATGTTGTGTCGTTGTTCTCCTCTTATATTTAATGCGTTTCCATCAGTTTTAGTTTGTTACCCCAATTTTTGTTTTGTTAATGGATTTATGAGTTTTGAACAGCGGTATACTACTTTGCCTTTATTTAAATGTTATTTCAAAATCTTCCAAATTATTTTCATAGTAGCTTATAAAAGGTAGAAATATGTGTTTCCTAAAAGCAGCAATTCATTTATTTATATCCAAACGCTTCTCTAAAAGGAAACAGTAACTCTCAATTTTCATGGCATTACATTGCCATGTTTGTACCTAACTCAGTTGAAGAAAGCCTGTTTTAGAACTCTTTGAATTGGATGTATGAAATATGTAGCAGTGCGCTATTTACACGCTCAAACGAAAAACGGGTCTGTAACTATTCAACGTCAATTTGTATTTCTCAAATGAAAGAATAAGAAACCACCATTACACATTTTTGACCTGCTTATTAGAAATTAGATCGTATAGATCACAACAATTATAACATTGATGTAGGACAGGAAAGAATTTCTAGACGGTATCGAGCAATGAATTACGTTTTCAAAAACAAAAATGAACAGCAAATCTCCGTCATACTATGTATAAAAATGTGACAGCCAAAACGGATTGTTAAAAATTTGTTGGCATAAAATACCATTTTACAAATTGATTGATTTCGGTTCTCATAAAGGAGTTGAAATAAAAATTATTATTCCATTGCATTTGTATATAACTTAATGAAAAAAGAAGCACGTAACTGATATAACTTATAGCTTACTATAAGGATTTGGTTTACCCCATCAACGATACTGTTTATATCACAGTCCAGTGTTCTCTGTTGAAAATAAAAAACACAATAATTTTTATGATAGTTAAATAAATTGTTTGGTGATTACCACAACAAATATTTTAACCAATTAATGAAAACCTAATTTATAGATTTTAATGAACGATAAATTGATAAGTTGCTATTTGGTGTAACACATTTTCCCTGGTTAAATTCAGCCCAGCTACAGCAGAAGTTTGCAGATATTGATATGAAATTGGCAGCAATTGAAAACATAAATGGAACCAAATTGCCGGAAAGTGAAAACAGAGAGAGCACAAATCTAGGTAAATATGGAATCATATCATACGGTGTGTGTAAGAAAGTTTAATTTAAGGATCAGTTACATTTTATGAAACTATCACATATCTACTTTAACCAGATTTGACGCAAAAAAGAATGTCGTTAGAGTCCAGTGGTATATTTTGCTGATGAAAGTGTATTTGTCTATTTAGGTTAATTCATTGTTGTATTATTGTGCACTTCTTAGGTGTCTCTGACTGTATCCTTATTTTTGACATGTTTTAAATCCCAATTTATATGATTTATCTAATTCACCAAAAGTTCTAAATTAGTAAAAGATTTAATAAAAATTTGTTGAAAACTTCTGATACAAAAATCACTTTCCCAAGTTTTTCATTAAAGAATCCTTAAACACGTAAAGAAAATAAACATTGTAATTACTAGAAGTAATTGGTCATACAATTTCCAAAGAAACAATATTTAAAAGGAAATAGAGAGATTTTTATTTTACTTTAAAATGTTTTGAGTGATGAAGCCAAAACAAGAATGTATACATGCTATTTTCCTGAAGGGTATGTAATGCACGGCCTTTAATGCACTACATTTAATCTGCATGTTTTCATAGTCAAATACTATGATAGTTAGGTATCCCGAATAATCCAGTTGTTATATTTCACTCACTTGAATCGGTACATTATTTCTTTTGTATTGTTATCAATTTGATCTTTTCTAAAAGAGATAACGCAATATAATTTTGTCTTTAATACATTTATTATTTCCATAATTTGATCAATGCTTATTGAAATGTTCTCTGAAAACATTGTTTACATTAAATATCAAAATCATAGTTGAACAAACATGTTTATTTATGTATTGCCACAGATAGTTGACATCTCATTCATTATTCCAATTTCACATTCACTTAAAACATATCCTCACGTTATGGAATATATGGTGAATCATCTTTGTAATAGATCCCACAATTAATAACGAATCACATTTTAAGCCACAGAAACATGTTGGTTGAACTCACATTACATTCACTATATCTCCTACTTGAATTCCAGTTTTGATTTGTTTTTAATCTTTAACATAACTAAATCCCATATTATGAAAATTGAATTTCCTTGAGTGAACAAAGCATTTTATGCACAAAAGTCATACTTATATTTTAGGAACACGTTTTATAAATTTAAATGTGACGTCACTTTGGGCGTTGCATTGAGTATGGCTAACAGTGCTGTGATTTTGTAATGTATTCGTTTTTATTCCATAGCTAGTCACCACTTCAGTTTAATAATGTATATCTATTATATAGTCATTTTATAAAATCAGGTTGAGCAATGGGTAAAGGTACACAGTAATACCCACATTCTAGTCTCAGTGACTTATAAAAATTAATTTTGTTTACAATGTAGATTATTTTTGCTTGATTTTCAATGTTTTGAATTGGATTTTGTCTTGAAATAGTCCATTTTCTGAAGAAATCGACATGAATTTTATTTTATATAATTTTAAATTTTTTTAGCAGGTAAAACATATGCTGTCTTTTCTTTGATATTCTGAAAGCATTTTTTTTAAAACTATTTTCAGGTATTTTATTTCACAATTTTATCATTAAATTTAGCTTTTTAATCACTTACTGATTTTTCCCCTGTAGAATTCATACAAAATATGTCGTTTTTGTGTATTTCATATTGCCATGGTTTGATCGTCTCTTATGCGTCTTTACTCGAACAAACGAGCGTCTTATGCCTGAAATCTGTATTAAGTTTATCTATTATTAAAATATATTCAATCTATTCCAGACAATTGTACAATGACTTACAATGGTGAAATCAAAAAAAGGTGTAATAATAGTAACCAATGCGTATGTGCAGTGGGATACTTCGGTAAACATTGTGAATATTCAGGTAAGATATTAAAGGGGAAAATAACAGTATATAAACTTGGTCCGTTAGAAGCACTATTCTGGATAAAACTAAAGCAGAAAGTTTGTCCTGTGATATTTCTTAAACACATCAACTGCTTTTTGACAATAAATGACATAGAGCATTTTTCTAAGTTCAGTCTGGACAGGGGCATTTTGAACAATACTTTCTTTTTACTGTAGACATATCACTATAAGGTACTAAAATTACTGAGCTGATATAAATTATTACAAGGATCCTTTTGATTTGAAGGTTCGTAAAATAATATAAAGTTTTAATTTCGAGGTAAATGAAGGATTGAACACCTTACTTTCTGAACTCATTTTTTCGTCCTGTTCCGACTCATGTCATTCGAAAGTTACAGGTAATCATAATTTATGTTTTTAGTGTGCGTCCTCTAAGTTAAGATTCTAGCTGAGGTAAAGGACTAGTGGCAATAAGGCCCTTATTTGGACCAAATATAACTGCATATTTAAAAATTATCCTACATAGTTTCAAATTTATTCTGACAAATTCATATATTTTGTAAAATTTTGAGATTTTCCTTGTTTTTCATACGTATATTTTAGATTAACGCATCCAATAATCAACTTTGAGAGCCGTGGTGTAGGAGTTAGTGCACCGGACTACTAACACAAAGGTTCCTGGTTCGATTGCCGTTCCGGGATGAAAATTTCAGAGACTTAATTTTCAGCCCTCCCTTGACATCATTTGCGAATATGGTCTTGAGGAAATGATGATAGTCCATCGGAAGGGAACTATAAATGGTTGCCCCGTGTTAAGAGAGAGCCTTATCTCTTGCACGTTAAAAACCTTGTAGATTTTCAAAAATGCAGACTAATGCCGCTACAAGGCAAATTGGAAAGGGATTACTATAAGTTGTAAAACTTGTATCCAAATCCACTATAAATAAATACGTTTAAACTAATCAACTTTGTATTTAGTGAGATTATGTCTAATGTTATAAAAAAGCTTCTCTTAATTTATTGTTTTGTTTCTTTGCTGCTCACAATGTTTCCACAATGGGAATGACGATTGAAAACTACTAACATTCCGTATTTTTTCTCATTTTCATGAACAATGCATATATATTGACGTAATTGTGATGTCATCAGATAAATCATAAAAATTTCCTCATTAATAGTTCTTGATTCGTAGCATTTTTCAAACATTATGTGTCAATTTGGTATAGTTTTCAAACATTTCATTTTCTTCGGCCAAACACTGGCCTTAATGCCCCTATTCCTTTAAAGTAAATCTTATCTCGTATACAAGGAGTGACACGGCACCTTTCAACCATGCAAATTGAAGGTGTGAACTCAAAACAGGGAAGCCAAATATCATTTTGTTAAAAAAAAAATGCAAGCATATGCATAAAATATTCCATATAAACCAGAATGAATTATGTATGACATAAACTTTATAGTTCTCTGTTGATTCTTGCAAATCATTAGTTTTATTTATTTATTATAGATGGAAAAGGCACAAGTTTCATGGTAATTTTTCTCGGATTGGGTGGAAGCCTCAAACCCAAAATTTTGGTAGCATCAGAAACTATGGCACATCTTTCAGTTTTCTATTTCAATAACAATCAAAATCAGTCTGTTACAATTGACAATATTAATTTCGAATATAATCTAAATAGTAGTGTTTTACCGTCAGATGATATACATTCGGCTGGAGTTGAAGTTCATTCAGATATCAGAATGAATGTTTATGGGTTTTTATATGACGGGGCACATTCTGAAGGATTCTTGTTAATGCCTATGCGATTCGCCTCTACACAATACATTATACCAACCACACCATATGGATATGGAAAAAAATATCTGGCGTTAACAACAGTTGATCAAAATACTACTATCAGTATAAATTTGAAAATGGAAAGTGGTTCTTTAACGTATAAAAGCAAGCAATATATTAACAAAGACATTCTTAGAATTGTGATGAACAAATACAACACTTTTCAGTTGTCACATACTTCTGACCTATCAGGAACCTTGGTGACAGCATCAAAACCAGTTGTTGCTGTCAGTGGTAATCAATGTAGTTATGCAGGACCCAACAAAGGTGCGGGAGGTTGTAGTTCATTTATTGAAGTAGTATTACCAAGTGATCAACTAGATAATATATTCATAACTCCACATTTATCGACACGGTTGAATATTACTGTGCGTATACATGCAATTAAAAACACTAAATTGACAATCAAAATTGGAAACAAAAATATTTTTAGAACACTAGACGCAAGAGATGTCTTGGAGTTTTATTACAGCACGATTTCTTTTATTTTTGCATCTGCTGACATTCTTGTCATGTCGTACCCACATGGTTTAAAGGAACGAAAAGGAGATCCTTTTATGATCACTATCCCAGGAGTAAATCAATATCTTTATGAATATGATTTCGTGGTCCCAAAAGATTTTGACAGCTTCATAAGCATAACGGTACAGAGCGATTCTGTTAATGGTTTTGTGCTAGATGGATATTCTTTCAATACTCGAAGTGTTTTTAGTATTTCAGAAGGATTAAATCATTTCAGCACTTTCAGTATGTCCATATCAAATGGGTTTCATCATATTGAACATAGAAAAAAACTTCGATTCGGTTTATGGATTTACGGTAACGGAGATATTGACGGATACGGGTACCCAGCTGGAATAGCTTATAAAAACTTTGATTAAGTAACCTTCATAGGTTGCTTATAAAAAATGTTTAGTTTTCTTATAATTAGGCATTTCAGAAGAATTGAATCGTTCCAGAATATCAAGTATGTCCTATGTTATTAACAGGATTTTATTATATTGAACTTAAAAACAAGTTCGTTTCGGTTTATTGGTTTACGGCAACGAGTTGTTTCATAGACACGGGCACCAAATTGAATTGAAATAGCGTGTTCAATTTTCAATTAAGTAAACTTTACATTTTTCATATACTGATATTGCTTTGTTATCTTATTATTAAAAATTACGTAATGTCTACTTCTTTTTTTGTTTTGCTTGGTCAAACTTTTAAAACCTTATGTGATCATAAAAAGCTCACTGGTTCCATAATACAGGAAACATTTTTATATATTTTTATTTTACCGAAATAGTACTGACAATATAAATACAAAATGTCAAAACTATATTTTTCTATTTGTTGAATTACTTTGATGTTTTATTTGTTTACCTTAAATCATTCAAAACCAGCAACCGGACTTCAAAAAGAAATATTTTTTGTCTCTTCATGCATGAAGGGAAATAGAAGTAAAAAAATACCAGAAATTGATCGACCCTAACGAAATCAAAACAGAAAAAAAAGTTTTCTTGAGGTCCATAAAAACTTGATTAACACCGTAGTTGGCTGTCCCAAGTCAGGAACTATGTTTGTAGTTTTCGTATGTCATATCTTCATGATCTTCGTCATTTAAATGTGACCCAGCAAATTGGACTATTTTCTGGATTTGTAATAAGATAAACAACAACACGACGGGTGCCCCATGTGGAGCAGAATCTGCTTACCCTTCCTTTGCACCTGAGATCAACCCCAGTTTTCTATAATGTGTCTTCTGTACAATTATTTGTCTGTTTGTCTTTTTAATTTTAGTCATGGCGTTGTCAGTACATTTTCGATCTATGAGTTTGACTGTCCCACTGGTATCTTTCGTCCCTCTTTTTGAACAATGTGGTGTTAATAGTAGATTCTTGCATATATTTTGGACTATTTAGAGAAGGATATGTTGTAAATGAACGACCTGTATATTGCATGGTGGGACTATTGGTCTTAAAGTTAGCTATGTCCTTGGGATGCTGTATCAATATATCTTCTACCCATCCACATTTAATCATGTGTATTGCACATGTTGCAGAGGGATATTAAATTACAAGTTTATTCGTATAATATCGTTGCATTTCATCGTATCACTGTGCATTTTACATGTTGTTATTTAAACTTTTAAGTCCTTCTTGTTTGTTTTCATAATAATCTTTTTACTTCTTATTCGAATTATTTAAAAAAAAAACGTCAGTGGCATGTTATTTCTGATTACAGTGCCACTTTTTTGTTCCATGTTTTCCCTGCAAACCAATGCGTATTATTGTGCATATATACTCCCTCAGGCAAAAATGACCTAAGTTGGAATTTGCTAAATTTGTGTGTTTCTACTGGTGACTATATGGGTCATCAATAGGTTCTTATACATTGTTATACTTTCTGGACTTTCAAACATTCGGCTTTGAGTGTTCCTTATGGAGGTAAATACAAAAGAGCGCTTCGGACGCATTTAATTTATAACGTGTTGTTTTAATTTTTTTTCTGAGCATTGGCATGTGCTTGACGACGTGCAATATGATGCCACAACGTTAAGTGAATATATCGTCCTAGTTCATGACATCACGTATTCCACAACGTTTTATTTTCCCCCTTGAAATCTGTATATTCCGTCCGTTGTTTTATAGGTTCGGAGATACACATCAATTTTGATAAGATATATACAAATATAAATACCTTGTAGTTATAATCCAGTTAAGTGGCCTATTTACCTATACATGCAACAGAAGACCTATTCAATACATCTTTGAAACTTCAAATAAACTTAATAGATGTTTAAAGATGTTTAAAATGTGTGTTTTACTGTTAAGTATGTTTGGCAGGATTTCAAAAACGACCTGTTGGGATAAGCTGCCTCATTGTTTGTAAAAGTTTCCTTACTTCCTGATTTGTTAAATGAGAGTCAATCGAGCAAAACAGTTCAAAATGGGCTTTATAGAATGGACTATCTACTGAATTCATTTTACCGACAAAACCAATTCATGTGGTTTAATATCTAGCATGTTTAGTACGACAAAACCATACGCCCAGTCCTATCAATCAAGCTTTTGACAGTATTAGATGGGCAATTAAAATTGCTAGTTAAATTTCTCCTACTGATTCCGATTTAGTGAAAAATATTCTGGAAGGTGCCAAGAGACGTCTATCAGTTCTGGAAGAAGAAGAAAGAGCCTTTATGTTTAACCCCGCAACATTATTTATGTATGTGCCTGTCCCAAGTCAGGAGCCTGTAATTCAGTGGTTGTCGTTTGTTTATGTGTTACATACGTTCATTTTTTTACATAAATAAGGCCGTTAGTTTTCTCGTTTGAATTGTTTTACATTGTCTTATCGGGGTCTTTTATAGCTGACTAAGCGGTATGGGCTTTGCTCATTGTTGAAGGCCGTACGGTGACCTATAGTTGTTAATGTCTGTCATTTTGGTCCTTTGTGGATAGTTGTCTCATTGACAATCATACCACATCTTCTTTTTTTATATTTTAACTCCAGACATGCTTCGCAGATGTTTGATATATTTACTGTGTTGATGAACTATATAACCAGCGTTCTATTTGAGCTTGTTTGTTGTCGTATTCTGTTTTTTTTTACGTGTGTCCGAATTGTTGAATCTTAAAACCTGTGATGTTTTATTTTATATTCAGAAAAGTAAAGCCGATATAAACAGAGATGATTATAGAATAGTTATTGTCAGAACTGTATCATATATCATGTAGTAGCATGCAGTGAAGTTTAATACAGAACGAATGTTGTTACAAGATAATTAACTGTGTAATGTTCTTGCTTCGATAATTCGAAACAGCTATATCCTACGACAACCTTAATATTTTTGGTCAATTCCCAGATGAAAAGGAAAGAGGAAAAAGGAAACAACTTGTGTCTGGTTCATTTAATTTTGCCATTTGATTAAGGACTTTCCGTTTTGAATTTTCCTCGGAGTTCAGTATTTTTGTGATTTTACTTTTTATCTATCGATGAAAATTTGGATTTCTTCAAAATAAACATCTTGCAGATTTGTGACTAACCAAGATATTCATAGGCTCCTATTGATATCTTGTCTATTAACTAATAAAGTTTATAGAGCAGATACTGAATTTGATTATTAATAATTTGAAAGTTATGTTAACCAACATATCAAATTGTGCATTGCATTACATTTCATAATTCTTACACGTAAAAATTTATTACAGGATATTTGGAAATTAAAAAAAAAATTTACTGTGTTGTTCTGGTACTTATAATACATAAATACTTTGAGGGATTTAAACTATGAACAGGGGAAAACCCAAGCGACTTCCAATTAGACACACTATTGAAAAAATAACATTAAAATGGACTTTTTATGTATTCATCATCCATTGACTGCAATCTGTATCATTATTCATTGCCTTTTATAAATGGAGGTATTGATGCTTTGGTGTATTTTTCTTTTCACAAAAGTTATGTGATACCGTAATAGTTTTCAAAGGTACCAGGATTATAATTTAGTACGCCAGACGCGCGTTTCGTCTACATAAGACTCATCAGTGACGCTCATATCAAAATATTTATAAAGCCAAACAAGTACAAAGTTGAAGATCATTGAGGATCAAAAATTCCAAAAAAGTTGTGCCAAATACGGCTAAGGTAATCTATGCCTGGAATAAGAAAATCCTTAGTTTTTCGAAAAATTCAAAGTTTTGTAAACAGGAAATTTATATAAAAAAAAAATGACCACATTATTGATATTCATGTCAACACCGATATGTTGACTACTGGGCTGGTGATACCCTCGGAAGGAAACGTCCACCAGCAGTGGCATCGACCCAGTGGTTTAAAAAGTTATCAAAGGTACCAGGATTATAATTGAGTACGCCAGACGCGCGTTTCGTCTACATAAGACTCATCAGTGACGCTCATATCAAAATATTTATAAAGCAAAACAAGAACAAGGTTGAAGAGCAGTGAGGATCAAAAATTCCAAAAAAGTTGTGCCAAATACGGCTAAGGTAATCTATGCCTAGAATAAGAAAATCCTTAGTTTTTTTGAAAAATTCAAAGTTTTGTAAACAGGAAATTTATAAAACAAAATGACCACATTATTGATATTCATGTCAACACCGAAATGTTGACTACTGGGCTGGTGATACACTCGGGGACGAAACGTCCACCAGCAGTGGCATCGACCCTGTGGTTTAAATAGTTATCAAAGGTACCAGGATTATAATTTAGTACGCCAGACGCGCGTTTCGTCTACATAAGACTCATAAGTGACGCTCATATCAAAATATTTATAAAGCCAAACAAGTAAAAAGTTGAAGAGCATTGAGGATAAAAAATTCCAAAGAAGTTGTGCCAAATACGGCTACGGTAATCTATGCCTGGAATAAGAAAATCCTTAGTTTTTCGAAAAATTCAAAGTTTTGTAAACAGGAAATTTATAAAAAAAAATGGCCACATTATTGATATTTATATCAACACCGAAATGTTGACTACTGGGCTGGTGATACCCTCGTAAATTAGAACATAAACTAGTGTAAACAACTTGTGAACACAAATCTATATTATTCTATAGTTTTGCACTTGAAAAGCTGCTTTCATTTTTGATTGATTGACGAATTTAACTTTTCTTCAAGATATTCTAAATTTTAACCGGTATTATTATGACAGGTTCATTAGATATTCCTCTAACACTTGTTTTCCTATACTCTTTTAAATGTTTGAAAAAAGTAGCTGTCTCTGATTTGTTGACTTTGGAATTACTCCTTACAATACACACACGGCCTGGTAAAATTATCGATCCTTTAAATAAACTTATTCTAAAAGGTTACCAATTCAACACTGTAATAAGATCATTGAATATTGTTTTTATTGGTATGAAAAATAACTTTGTTATCAGTTAATTAAAAACAAACTAAATATTACTAGTATGTTTTATACATATGCACATTCATGGATTTCCAATATGTCTGACTGTTTATGACGTCTTTACACTGGATGTTGGATGTGTACGGATTGCTTCTTCAGTCCTAGATACTTGATTTTTTATTAATTTTTAATGACTTTGAATCAGCTGTCATTTAACTGCGAGTACTCTCAGACATGTACCTAGTGTCTTTTTGTTATTTGGATGTACATGTACCCGGCAACGTCCACTTGCATTTTTGTCCATCTGATGAGTTATGCCTTTTTCAAAAAAAATTTATAGTTCGTTCTTATGTTTTACTGTTATACCACTGCCTTAGGGTAAGTGGAGGGTTGGTTCCAGCTAACATGTTTAACCCTGCCATATTTTGTATGTATGGGCCTGTCCCAAGCCAGGAGGCTATAATTCAGTGGTTTTCGTTTGTTTATGTGTTACATATTTGTTTTCGTTCATTTTTGTGCATAAATAAGATAATCAGTTTTCTCGTTTGAATTGTTTTACATTGTCATTTCGGGCCTTTTATAGCTGACTATGCAGTATGGGCTTTGCTCATTGTTGAAGGCCGTAAAGTGACCTTTAGATGTTAATTTCTGTGTAATTTTGGTCTCTGGTGAAAAGTTGTCTTATTAGCAATAATACCACTCCTTCCTTTTTTGTATATACCAAAGATGGTAGGAATTCTAATTTAAATTGCTGTGTTTTGCTGTTTTGTCAGGTTTGTGTATCTTTGACACATTCCCCATTTCCATTCTCAATTTTGGAACTTTTGGATTATAGCTCTTCATCTTTTATATAAGCTTTGGATTTCAAATATTTTAGCCACGAGCATCACTGAAGAGACATGTATTGTCGAAATGCGCATCTTGTGCAGAAAAATTGGTACCGTTATTGTTATTATTATACCAAATCAGTGTTCTAAGACACAGGTCTATTCTTCAATGGTTGCCATTGAAACAATATGTTGTCTACCTTATTTACAGCACAAAAGCCTTTAAAACCATTTGTAGTTTAGTGAAAATGTAGAGAATCCAGTAAAACATAAGATTGTATCTTTGAGTAACTAAGTTTTCTCCAAAAATGTGGTAGAATATCAATAAATGGCGATAACTAATTTAAAAAATAGAGTAGTAATCATAATTTTGTTGGCTCAAAATTTTATTGCATCTCTTTAAGTTTTCAAAATTAAAGGCAAAGTCGGGACTTATCATCAACAAGGAGCAACAAAGGCAATAACTGCTACAAGGACTCCGTCTCGCCTTACTAATTCAACCTTGACGTCTTACATTCTTATGCCATTACTTTTCCCCTTTGAATTGTTTAACATTTGTCATTTCGGGGCCTTTTATAGCTGACTATACGGTATGGGCTATGTTTGAAAACCGTAAGATGACCTATAGTTGTTTATGTATATGTCATTTGATCTCTTGTGGAGAGTATTCAAAGTTTATGTTTTTTTTTTTTCATTTTTGGCAAGTTAGACAAAACAACTTGGTCAAAAGTTTATTTACAAACAAAACCTCAATAAAGGATTGTCTAACAGTTTCAAGGTAATAGACATTTCAGTGTAAATGGTTTTACACTATTCATTTTTGGTGCCCTTTATAGTTTGCTGTTCGGTGTGAACCACGGCTCCGTGTTTAAGAATGTACTTTGAACAACATTAAAACGTCTCTTTTTTTCGTTCATTGATTTCTGAAAAAAAAAACAAGCTTCGTGCATGTATTGTGAAATCATGCATGGAATTATGGAATCGTGATAAGTTTTTTTACGGTTGATTAGGGCTAACAACAAAGATTTACTTGTCGTGCAATCTTAGGTTGGTCTTCATTAATACCTGATTAATCTCTTCTAGATAAAGAACCAGAAGAAGAACCGGCAACCAGTCGAAGGTTGTATGTAAATGTTTTTGCTTGTGCTGTTTAACATTCAATATTGTGAAGTCACTTTTATTCATGAGAAACAAATGTTCGTGATTATATGTAAATAAAGGCAGCACTATTCAATTGTCATAAATGGATTAAGCGAAAACAAATCCAGCTTTCAAACTCAAACCGAGGGAAACACTTCAACTATAAGAGAAATACAACGGACCAACGAAAATACTGAACTGCAACAAAACAATCGGTAATGTACACACAAATAAACTATTTGATGACAACTGCCATATTCCTGACTTGGCACAGCACATTGTCAGAAATAATTGTGGGTTTAACCTAGATTGATGGTTAGCAAAACCTCTCGCTTATTTGGCAATGAGATCAATACCGAAAAAAATTAAAACATTACGTGACAAGAATACGATACAATTAAACGCAAGAATACTAGTACTCAGGACAGAAAAATACATAAATATATTTAAGTTCTACATTACAACAAGTAAACCAGAGAATTACAACGGGCACCTCTCATGAATTTATTGCAGTACTGCAAGAGACCACAAACGAAGTATAAACCGCGCCATGCAAATGTACCAACGCCACAAAAAAATATTTCTTTGATACCATGAATTTAAATGTTCAATAAGAGACTGTCATACAAGTGAGAGGTTTAGCTAGCTATAAAACAAGGTTCAATCCACCATTTTCTACATTTGAAATTACCTGTACCAAGTCAGGAATATGACAGTTCTTGTCCATTCGTTTTTGATGCGTTTTGTTATTTGATTTTGCCATGTGATTATGGACTTTCCGAATTGATTTCCCTCTGAGTTCAGTATTTTTGTGATTTCACTATATAAATATTTTTCGGCGATTAAACACTTTGATTAAACAACGCAATCAATACTCCATTTTAACATGTTTTTTCCTGAATTTTGATATAAGTTTTCTTTTAAATAGATAAATTGATAATATATGTAATAACGTAAACATATTGCAAAAGTGGCGGTAGATACCATTTGTCGATGAGAGACCGACGAACCCATGGCAAACCAAAAACCGAAAAAAACTGTAAAAGAACGAACAAATCTGCAAAACACTCTTAAGACAAAAAAACACACACCACAAAGAACGCTAGAGGCCATAATTAAACGCTTTTTTTTGTTCATTTGGCTATTTTCGGCCAACCAATTTTTCAATTCGATAAAGCTATTGTGGAATGATATAATATTCTACTTAAACAAATATGTCATGAGTCATACTTCTCTGTCATAACTCTAGAATGGATTGTATGGCCAAAACTCCTCTCAATTCCACGGATATACATTAAAAGTTATGTTATACTAATTAAAACACCATGAAATACAACTTGATACACGTGCACATAGCAGTATTATTGGAATTTTCAGGATTTTGATGCTTCTTTAAATACTTAAAGATTTCAAATGTTTTCCTTTACTTTCAGACAAGCTTTTTTTCAAGAATTGTTAGGACACAAACGCGAATAACTAAAGCATGTAGTAAATTCGAATCATCGGAAAGCATGATTGCAATATTGTTAGGTTTTCCCTAAAGCTGCAGGGATAATAGTACTCTGAATATGAAATAATACATTTTATAAACTTTTTTGGGGAGGATCAATAAAGATATTTGACAAAAAAATATTGGGTAATGTGTAACATTAAGATTCAGAAGAAAATTAAGAGAGAAGATTACGAAGCCACTTTCAAAATTACTGGATCAATACCTACATATATTATATAAAAAAAAACAGGTAGAGGAGGAAGATATTTCTATCTTCAAATGCATCTTTGGTTGATGTTTTGCCTGCCAGAATAAAGTATGTCTATATGTGTAAATCTTGAGTCAGGAAAACTGAAGAACAAGGCATGTTATTGATTTAAATTGTCTTGTTAATAGTAGTTCAATTATGTTTAATGCTTCTCTTCTCAACAAATTTCTGTAAAACCACTAAAATGTTCTTATGTTATTAAAATAACAGTCCTGTGGTAAATAAAAGAAAATCAATTATTTTCAAAACTTTATTTTACGAACTTTACAAGTACACTTAATTTTAACAAAGGTCATCATAAAATTGATGTCAGCATTCTATCAAAATGAAACGTAGACAAATCATTCTCAATTTAGTATAGATGTCCAAAAAACGAAGAATAAAAAATGAACATAGGTATATTTTGGAATTTTTATAGCGACATCATTCGTGTCATGATTAAGTACCCAGAATCCAAGAATGATGAAATCTATTGATAACTAGTATGAAAAAAACATGTAATCATAATGTAGTTCAATACGATTATGAAACAAATGTACTTATACTGTAATTTGATCATTTCCAACTATTAAGTAAATTCCTATTCAAAACATCTCACATGCGGTATTACTCTATACATTTGATCTGGTATTATCAAAACGGCTACGTAATTGAGTGGGTAATTCATGAAAAAATCAACAAAAATACAAAGTAGTGTTACTTATCACCTGTGTACTTCCCTTCAAAAGAAAAATGATAAATTATTACTCATTAACTAATCATACAAAAAAGTATACAAAATAATAGCTTGTTTTTAACATGGATATAATAAATACATGGTTTGATAGAGCAATCAATACATCACAGAAATAGCATTGTCATAATTCTACAATACTAAATGAAAGACAGTTGTAGAAATAGTTTATATCACAGTTGAAAGAGTTTTGGTATGTCTAAAAGTCCACATCTGAGTTGAGCGTTATAAGTTATTGATTTTTTCTATGGTCACATTCGAGTTGGTTTGGGGAGTTTTTCTGTTTTCCGTAATGATAAAAAGTATGGTAAGTGAGCGAGGTACTCTACTTTTGATATCTGAACACCATCAGCCTGAAAAAAATAATATACATAATAATAACTGATTGTCAAAACGAAAGGTCGGCCAATTCAATTAGAAATATGTAATCCTGGGGTCTTGTACATCATATCATTTAATTCACGTGGACATGTCAACCAAGAAAATATAATATTTTATGGATGGAGATCTCAACTGATTGTAGGGTATTTAAATTTTTTCAAATGTCACACAGTCGGGATGACCTCTGCAGGCTTACACTATTTACAATACCATTCAAATCATTTTGAAAATACAAATAAGCTAATAAGTGGCCTAGTGATAGGTATATCAAACAATTATATTGGAAAATTATCAAATGATAGAAGTCAGGATGTACCTCGAAAGCAACTTGCATATTATTTAAATAATTTTGATATAATAAGTTAGCTTATATACTCATATTAAATTTTAAAAAAATGAAATATTTCATAATAACAGAATAACACAGTATAACACATGCCAAAAAGTCTTTGAAATACTACCAAACATTTACTCAAGCTGGTCAATTTTATTTGTGGTCATGCAAGTACAATAATAGAATAATTATCCATACCGGATCTACAACATCTATTATAGTGTTCCATAACTGTGTTTCAGAACGTAGGTCTGTCTCTATGGCTGCACAAAGTACTTCCTGTAGAGAATCCGTTGATATTATGCCGCTCTGATGCCTATCTACTGTCTGGAATAAATCCTAAAAACGACAATAAGAAATATATTAACATAAAACTGATAACATACAAGTGGGAGGTTAAGCTAGCTTCAAAATCAGTTTTAAACCATCGTTTTCATTGGAAAATGCCTAAACCAAATCATGAGTATGGCAGTTGTTTTTCTATTCATTTCATTGGTTGATTAAGCTTATTATATAATTATATCAGTTGAATGGACTAATTTATTAAAAATTTACTGTGGAGTTTGGTTTTGTTACTGAACTATATCTACTGATGTTTTAATTGAATAAGTAGCCAACAAAGGTCTATCCACATTGATTAGACACTTTTGTCATTGGGTGTGTCAAACCCAGCGTTTTGTTTGTTTTCCAAGCTAATATTTATTACACATTTAAAATATGTGTTGAATATTGCGGGTGTAAATACCAACGTAATACAAACAAAGCTTAACTAAAGTAGTTCTGCTTAACATGTCTACGCAAAAACTTATAAATAGTTATCAAAAGGTACTAGGATACCTTTCAATTGTGAAGTAATGGAATTTATTGTGAATGCTAAATTGGGAACTGACTGGACCTACTGCTTTCGTTAAACAAAGATACTTACTATAAAGCTAACTATATTATGATGAAGTTCGGAAAAATCAAGACTAGTGAATGCCTCCTTTGCAGCATCTCTGCAAAAAGACAAAAGTAAGACGATTCAATTACTCTATACCATTAAATTGGTCTATTGACTGTGCATTCATTAGTAAGTTTAAACATTATCATTACCATTACATATGTGCAATGTATATAATTGTTCCTTTAAGTTGCATCAATGTTTTCGTAAAATATTTATTATAATTTAAACAATACGTGGCTCACAATGTCATGTGCAATAAACCTGTAAATACAGGCACTTTTATGGGTAACTACATATACGAGTATTCGGTTTATTAGTGTATAAACAGCCTTGAAGTATGTCGTATTATTTAAACTAAATATTATATATACATCTATTTTTTTTAAAATTAGCTGTCGATAAAATATTGAACTGTTCAACATACCAAAGTTTGTTTCCCCCCTCTTTAGCAGAGTTTGTCTTTTGGCACAATTTTTCAAAATTATCGACTCTTGATACTCTTTACATTTGTACTTAAATTGAGCTTCCTACTGTTTTAAATCGAGCGCTGTAGTCAAAATACGCATCGTTCAGAGTATCATCTTTTTAGACTTGTATCTTTGATCAGTTTTTATTAAATCCTTTTAACCTTTCAAGTTTGTATTATGTAACAAAGCAAATCCAACTTTAATATTTGGTTCTGATATAAAGGGGCAATAAAGCTGTTCTTACCAGAGATATTTTTTCTTTGTCAAATACATCATCTAAAAAAGGAGGTGTAATCCTTTATACGTGTACTTACTTTTGATCATTGACCACCTTCGTTAGAGCTGACATTGTCATAAACTCTTCTATACCAAAGAATGTACTAGAACTTGTTATATCATAAACCTACAAAAAACACACTGAATTAAATTTGACGAAATTGATAACAAAAACAGTCTTTTAAACACGTTAAAAAGTGAAAACATTTCCTTTTCCATGTTTTGTTTACGAATACTGCTGTCTTTCCATAAATGACTGCGGATATGACAGTAGTTTGTACATTTAAAATTGAGAAAGGAAATGGTGAATATGTCAAAGCGACAACCACCCGACCATAGAGCAAACAACAGCCGAAGGCAACCAATGGGTCTTCAATGTAGCGAGAATTCCCGCACCCGTAGGTGTCCTTCAGCTGGCCCCTAAAATATGCATAATAGTACAGTGATAATGGACGTCATACTAAACTCCGAATTATACACAAGAAACTAAAATTTAAAATCATACAAGACTAACAAAGGCCAGAGGCTCCTGACTTGGGACAGGCGCAAAATTGCGGCGGGGTTAAACATGTTTATGAGATCTCAACCCTCCCCCTATACCTCTAGCCAATGTAGAAAAGTAAAAGAATAACAATACGCACATTAAAATTCAGTTCAAGAGAAGTCCGAGTCTGATGTCAAAAGATGTAACAAAAGAAAATAAATAAAATGACAATAATACATAAATAACAACAGACTACTAGCAGTTAACTGACATGCCAGCTCCAGACCTCAATTAAACTGATTGAAAGATTATGTCTTCATCATATGAATATCAGGTACAATCCCTCCCGTTAGGGGTTTAGTATCATACTATCATAAAATATATGAGAAGAACATAACCCGTGTCATGCCAACAACTGTTTTTTAGAAATAAATGTGTTTAGTGCCGATGCAAAGACCCTATCAGTGAATCAATGTTAAAGCCAAAATATGCAATCTTTAATGACCTGACAACAGTATCGTAACTATATCCCCTTTTAATAAGTCTATTTAAAGGTTTTGTTAGTTTCTGAGGAGAATACTGACATTTTTGTGCTTTATAAAGAATATTTCCATAAAATTTTGGATGTGAAATACCTGAACGTATAAGATGTCTGCATGTTGAGTTATATTTACGAATTATTTCCTTATACCGGTGATAAAATTTAGTAAATGTTTTGACCAGTTTGTGATATCGAAAACCCTGGTGTAATAATTTTTCAGTAATACATAAATTTCTCTCGCTAAAATCTAATACATTGTTACATACACGAGCGAATCGTACAAGTTGAGATATATAAACACCATAAGATGGTGACAAGGGAACGTCACCATCTAAAAATGGATAATTAACAATAGGAAATGAAAAATCATCTCTTTTATCATAAATTTTTGTATTAAGCTTCCATTTGTATTGATGTAGAGAGGGAAAACTGTCTTCCAAATTTGCATTTAAAACAATTTGCAATGTAATTATGCACCAAAGAACGAATATAAGATCGTCAGCATTTTTTGGCAACCGAATATATAATAATTCAAAAAAGTTATCTTAAATGCAAAACATTTGACAAAAAAGTTAATAACATCGCAGATTTATTGTTGATTTTCAAATCAATATTTTATCCTATTTTTAACCGTACTAATGCGACTTTTAATTCAATCTCTTAGTTATAAATAAGGTATGTATGCACTAGGCGTGTGAACCAATTCAAAGGAAAGGAATATCAACCCTTAAAGTAACTGATTTGATCCCGAAAAACATCATTCGTATAAGGTAAAACCGAATAATCAAATAGGTTAACTTAAAAAAATATTTTTAAAGAATCACTCGCTGCCTGTTTATGTTATCTTTTTATATCATATTATATATGGCCGTGTGATCTCGTTGATTTTTTTTTATTGAGTTGAGCCATTCCAACTAATATGTTATAGTGTGTCGTTCTATGTTGTGATGTTACATTATTGTTTTCGATAATGGAGAAGGTTTTTGTTTTTGAAATGCACATTACTTCCATTAACATTTTATATAATTACATGTAATATCCTGTTGATATGAAATACTAGGTTTCTCAGTTTTTACCTGTTTAAGAAATCTCTCCTGCGGACTTGATAATCTTGGAAGCTGTGTTTGTACTTGGTTATACATGAGATGCCTATAAAATAGATGTTTAATACATAAATTTAAAATGGTGGGCTGTATCAACATAACACGAACTGAGAGCATAAGCTACACGACACTATCATCTAAAATCGCTTCTATAGAGACAAAAGGGAGAAAGTAATGAATTGAACAGATATCAGATATAAAAAGATCTTTAGTTAAACAAAACACTAACAAACAATAATACATACTTTCGTACTTTTGAATATCCTTTGGCAAAGCTTGCAAAATCAAAACAAATCCATATAACGAAATGAATAAACAAAAGCGCCAAAAACATATGACAGAGAATTATCATAATTGTGAACAAAACAAAAATAAAATCACGACTTCTTTTTTATTTAAGAAAAAGATACATTTGACGACATATAACTTGAAAATTTCTGTCCTCTTAAAAAGGAAACATATTATTACTATGTTAAAACAAACTCCGCACGAGTCCGTCATTGGACACTAAATTCTATATATGGACATGATGTATGATTAACATAATTGAGCGAAGGAAGCCAGTACAGACTTATTGCGTTTCATTAATGAGAACAAAGAATAAAACAAATATGCTTAAGTTGACTAATTCTATGCATGTTTGACCTTACTAAACTGGCTAAAATAGAAACACATTAAGCTTTATGTTAATACTTTAATGTCAGACGATCATTATTTATCCTTTGTCTTAAGAATGTAAAAAGTGAGCGATGTTTGTATTGATTTCGATTCAGCATTTTAAATTCATATACATACCCGTCTGAATCTGTATCCAGTTTTTTAAATGTTTCTTTTAATAGTTTTTGTTCGTCCTCTGGAAGTTTTCTTGAGAGTTCTGATCCCTAAAACAGAACGTGTAAAGATAATGAAATAGTATTTTGGTCTTACATTACTTGACAAATATTAAAATAAGGGAAATCTTTGTAGCAGACAAAACGTGCTTTGTAACCTTTAGCATTATATATAGTAAAGAGATCAAAAGTTATAAACACTCTTCTTCAGTGAACCTGAAAATGAAAGATTCCAGAAATTCTTTCACTTAGATTTGATATAAAAGATAGAAAAGTATTCAACAGTGATATAAGGTGTTATTAACTGACGTATAGTTGAATTCCAAAACATAGATTACATTAAATGCCCAATTGATTTAGGTACAGCAGAACAAGTCAAAACTTTTTTCATCAAAATTTATTAGCAAAACAAATCGAATCGATAACCTTCTGTATTAATTTTGATTAGAAAATACTGCTAAAACACAAGATTCGATCATGGGTTAATTATGTTGTCTCTATTTAATTTTGTTTGTTCATAAACTGCCATTTGATACCATTATAAAACAACTCACAGTAGGTCGCAATTAAGGGAGGGGACACACTACACTTGATGAAAGCGACTACATTATACACAAAAAAAGTTATTTTTATCAGTTATGTTTAATAATTGTGAACTTATTTTATTGAACGTTATTGCAAGACTGTTGCCTATACTTAAATTTCAACCAGCACTTGATACATGTAGGTTTTTTTTCTACTTTTTCATTCACATATTAAGGAGTTAATTTTTAAGATGAAAAACAACTTTCAAACATTATTTTGATATCTGAAACATTTATTTATTGTGATCATATAAGTAATAGTATTTGATATTATTGTATAGGAATATAATATTCCCCACAGAAAGTAACCAAAAGTTAGTGTGTAATAAATTCTAATATTGCACTAGTGCAATAAATCTTCAAAATTCATGACGTCATCAACGACAAAATCTAGTTGAAACCAATTTTTACTTTCAAATATTATATTGCTATACAATAAAAGGGTTATTGCATGAATATTGGGGAATATTGTCCCTCGTAGAACATATATTGCACTCGCAAGCTCGTGCAATATAAAATTCTACTCGGACATTATTCCCCAATATTCATGCAATAACCCTATAATATCTTCTGATTTATTGATTTAGAAGTAGACACATCATAACTTCATCTTAAAAAAAGAAAATGACATAAATAAAATTGAGAATGGAAATGGGGAATGTGTCAAAGAGACAACAACCCGACCATAGAGCAGACAACAGCAGAAGGTCACCAACAGGTCTTCAATGCAACGAGAAATTCTCGCACTCGGAGGCGTCCTTCAGCTCTCCCCTAAACAAAAATATACTGGTTCAGTGATAATGAACACCATACTAAACTCCAAAATGTGCACAAGAAACTAAAAGTTAAAATAATACAAGTCTAACAAAGGCCAGAGGCTCCTGACTTGGGACAGGCGCAAAAATGCGGCGGAGTTAAACATGTTTGTGAGACCTCAACCCTCCCCCTATACCTCTAGCCAATGCAGAAAAGTAAACGTAACATTACACAATTGCTTTTTTGTCCAAACTTCGAAAGAACTAAGGTTTACATGTAGTTCATTCATATTTCAAAGGACGAGACATAACATTTATTAATTACCTTTAATGGATTAGGAGTAGCAGGTTTAAATGGTGTTTCAGGTTTATTAAGTAAAGATGCTGGTCTGTCTCTGGCTGTTTCTAATGCTTCAATCTCATCATCGGCACTGTAAAGAAAACAGGTGAATAAATTTTATTGTCGAATTCAATATGACAGTTGTTGTCCATTCGTTTGATGTGTTTTGTCATTTGATTTTGATGTGTTTAGGGACTTTCGGATTGAACTTTCCTCGGAGTTCAGTATTTTTGTGATTTTACTTTTCGGCAGCATTAGCCCAAAGAGGCATTCAGAACGCGAACGACTTTAATGGTTTTTTAACTCATTTCTAATCCAGTCTTTAAAAACAATAAAGTGGTATGATTGCTAATGAGAACACTCTCAACGATAGACTAAATGGCACAAAAATTAAAAACTATAGGTCACCGTAATGCCTAATACAATGAGCAAAGCCCATAACACATAGTCAGCTATAAAAGGCCCCGAAATGACAAATGTAATTCAAACAATTCAAACTAGAAAATAACGACCTAGTTTAAGGACAAAAATGAATGAAACAATAAATAGGTAACACATCAACAAACGACATTCAGACGGGTCTACCGATATCTTGATGTTAAATAATCAAGAATTGTTGGGCATACACAGAAGTGACTAAGTCGAAGGATTTTTTTTACCATAACTTCCACTGTTAATTTTATTTCTGATTTGCAAAACACATTCCATTGCTCAACGAGGTATGAACAGTTAGAGAAGGGGCATGATTTCAGACCAGACACAGGCACGTACACATACAATTAACGGACGTACATGGAGATTATTTAAAGCATTTAAGTCAAAAAGTCGGTAGGGCCTAATGAACGATGCACAAGATAAATCGTTTACATCCACATAAGCCGTAAATAAGCAAAAGACATATAAATGGTCACCGTATGTATTCAGCAACTGACAGATTTTCATACAATAAGTTCTAAGTGAAATTTACTGAAACAATCAAAGAGTTATTATGAACATAGTCCAAATAATTATGACGTCTTGAAAGGCTATTATAATTTTTTTCTTTGACGAGTCGAAGTAGGGCGTCAAAGAAAAAAAAGATAATAGCCTTTCAAGACGTCATAATTATTTGGACTACTATGAATACAAATCAAATATGAAAATAAGATCTACATTTTTTCATTTCTTTATGTTTGTTTATCATGTTAATATAAAACATGTATTATTAAATAATGTTCATAAGATTATAACAATCATAAGTTACTGTGGACTTTAATTTTCGTTGGAATACCAATTTTCGTCGATTTCGTGGGTACAGGGAAACTACGAATTTAAATTTCAGCAAATTGCATTTTTTTCTAAAAAAGTGAATGCAGACTTTGCCAAAACCAGGAAATTAAATATCCATGAATATGCAAGTTTTTCTAAAACCACGAAAATTGGTACCCACGAAAATAAATGAATGCACAGTATAACTTTATTTATTACGTACAGATCAGCTTTGAGATCTATTTCCGAAGGATATGGATCCTTCATTGGTTCTAAAGGTCCTGGTGTCTCTTCTGTAACATCGTGTGGTAACCGTGGCGTTTGGCTTGCCGATGGAATGTCTACTCGTTTTACGTTTTCACTCTTTGGAGTTACTCTAAATCAGACGAAAAGTTCTTGTTAATGACATAACTATATTCTTAAAAAGGTTCATTTTATTTTTGTGTGAAATTATTTTCAGTTACATCATAGCTATTAAAAACGTCTTCTTGTTCACGAAACTATTTGACCACTGGTGGGTGCGTTATGAGACAAAAATGAAATGATTCAAATAAAATTTGCAATTTAAAACAATAAATAATATTTTTAAGTGTATTGTTCCCCTTATACAGCCAATTGTTAAGACTTTATTTTTACTTGGTCGTCGAATTTGTTAAGCATTTTCCCATTAACCAATCACAATAAAGATAGAGATCTTTTAACAAATCAAAATAACGTCAGCGATGCATTAACCAATCACAATAAGGTACAATCCGAAAAAAAAATCTTTTAAAACTACTTACTTCAGTCCTTTTTGTGCATTACTGTCTGGGAAACCTGTGTAGTATTTATCTTTCTGGTGTATATTTGTTCTTGACCGTCGGAGGTACGCGGGTGTCATGCCTAAATCAATTATAATTAGAAAAAATATCTTTTACTATAAAAATTTCTATTTGTGTCAGGGAAAAGGATATTTGCCCTAAAGAATTCGTTTGGATTTGAAATTAAATATTACGAAAGAATAGTCGTTCGAAGAATTTTGTTTTATTCACTTGATATTGAAATTAGTCGAAAGTTACAATTAACTTTATTGTAAGTTATCGGATCGAAATGCCATAGACTGCGACATAATGAAAGGATATAATATTGAATATCCATGCTTCGTTTGGACAATCACATCAATTATATAAACAATTTTGTTTTTTTCTGCGTAAAATTAGCTATGTAATCTTATCCCTATTGTGTGTAAACAACGTAAAATAATTGTGCATCGAGTTATTGTCGTTGATTTTTCTAGACCGGATGTGGTCGAAAATACAACGTGATTGAGTAACTGATATTAAAGGACAGGCAAAACAATGAAACTAATTTCTTTAAAAAAAAATGAAACCTCTACGAAATATATAAGTCACTTATAACCCGTTATTTTTTAATAATTGCCTGTGCTTACACAATTCATACTCAGATTCGTATCCATTTAATTCAAGCTACCTCTAAGTTAAATACAAAAACAATGTGCATTTCAATAACTTTTTTATATAAATTTAATCTTAAGCATTTAGTTGATTGATTGCTGCTATCTGCATTACATATATATATATATATATATATATATATACTAGTAAAAAATGCAAAGAAAAAGACTAGACTAATTCGACCATGCTATTAGTACGAGTAATTAAGAAAATAGAACCACAGTACTTTAAGAAGTCAATAAATAATGCAATGAAATGAATGCATGCAAACAAATATCATAATTGGTTATTAACTTTCATAATTGTTAATGTATACTTACACAGAATGCCAAATCGATCGTAATTCTTCATCTGTATTTACTCTACTCAAATAGTTATCTATTCCATGTATTTATCTTTTGGTCATTTTTATACCTCGTTTTAATGTCACATTCATTTATTCGAGATGTATGGAGTTTGAAAATGGGTTAATATAAAATATATACGTTAACTTGAATGGCATTATCGTATTACTTTAATATTACCACAACGTTTAAACCTGTAGAAAGTGTTGGGAAGAAATCTTAAAGGTATATGCTTGAATGCATTCAAGTGTTAATAAGCTGCAATTGTGTAATAAGCAGAATTAAGGTCATGCTTATTAACAAAAAGAAAAGATTTACCTGTTTAAATCAGAACTATAATTTTATTCATATCAACACTACAACACACAACTGTGTTCACAATTAATGTTGACAATAAAACGAAGACACGCACGTGAACATTAAATGTTGATACACACAGTTAACTAAAATACCATTCTGTATACATGTAATATTCTTAAAGGCATACAAGATTTTATAATACATTCCACAATGCAATGCAGAATTTATTTGTCAATTCATATATATCCACATATCTCTCTTTCTTTCTCATTCCTTCGACATCGTCTTTCAATTTTTTCTATTACTACGTATTGTCCATCTATCATTCTTATTTTTCTCCTATTGACCTTTTTTTGCTCTAGAGTCTTCAATAATATTACTAAAACAGGGATCTTTGAATTCACATTTCTTTTACAGTAATTCAATATCGTATTGTTGACACAAGGAAATGCTACCACAAGGACTATTCTACTTCTTTCTTGTGGTTTACTTGTAAAGGCAAGCATACATGTATAAATCTGTTATGACTGTATACACAGTTTTGACTACTGGATCCCGAATATTGTCATGTTTACTTTTTATGTCTGTTTTGGGTTGCTCTTCCAATTTTGTCAATATAACGGAAATGTCATCTACTTGTATACAAGTTAGAGGTTTATCTAGCTATAAACCCATGTTTTATCAACCTTTTCCCAATTTTTCCTCGGAAAATGACAGTATCAAGTCAAGAGCATGTTCTATATGTCGATAACGTTTGATTTTAACGTTTTTATGATCTTAATTTACCTTTGAGATTTTTAACTAACGGAATACTCAACAAAAAGTGATTTACAATAAAAGTAAGTCAATTTCAAATAAAGTCTTTAAAAGTAATGCCAACCGAGAATCACAAGAAGAATAATTCATCAAAATACAAAATTATTCTATAAATCTTTCGTTACAAAACTGTAGTCGAAATGATCAATCTAAACATAACTTTAGAACAAACAAAAGTCTGATAATTGTATACTCTATACATAGCACCAGGAAAATATACAAGTAAAAATTAAAAAAAAAAAATAAAATAGGATTATTTTCTTGCAGAAATTTGTAAAAAAAAAAATACGTTTACCCTTTCCCAAAAATAATTGAATATCAGAATAACCTGCACGCTCTGAATAAAAATCACATCAAAATCATGCTGTAAACAATACTGATGTACCAAAAATTGCACCAAACAGGATTAACCATGTATGTACATTATACAAATAAATGCAAGCAAAGTGCAAACGTGCTGAAAACCTACATTTTCAGCGCTATTATTGATAACTTATAAGCACTTGTAATGGAGCTGATAAGGCAGTGATTTAAGCAAAGATAACCAAACTATCTCTGTGCAAAGCAGATGAAAGTAACTTATAAATCTAATATAATGTTTATGTGAGGTAGAAAGACAGGCCTACATTAAGAAAAAGTGTTCGTTTTCATTCATTTTGAATATACTGGTACACTGAAACGTATGTACAGTTTTCAGTTAAATACGTGAACAAATGCTAACTTTGTAACCAAATTACGTTTTGAGAATTGAGATTATGCTCGTTTACAGCACTTAATTATAAGAAGAGATAAATATGCAGCTTCAAATAGCATATAAGTATTTAATAAACATTCGTGTTTCAGTAA
Source organism: Mytilus galloprovincialis (assembly GCA_037788925.1). Lineage (NCBI taxonomy): Eukaryota > Metazoa > Mollusca > Bivalvia > Mytilida > Mytilidae > Mytilus > Mytilus galloprovincialis. The sequence goes on along the minus strand of CM075340.1, from coordinate 7,634,482 downwards.
ACAGAGACTTCTATAACAACTCGAAATTTCCTTAAACTTCTTTCATCGTATTACCCTACTAATGTATTATTAAAGAGCTTGATATTCGATTACCGGAAGGACGAATGCGTAGTAGTTAGACAAACAAGGCAGTACACTTACTTATTTGTCATAGTTAAGTGTATACAAAATACATTGATATTTTCTCCCATAAGACGTTTCAGATTCTTTTGTATAATATATAGTTTTAAATAGAGAACTATGATACTAGACATATCCAGGAAATGCAAAGCGTTCACGTATATACAACTGTAAATCCTGAAATAAGGTGTTCTCCGTGTAAAGCAAATTTCAAACAAAAGATGTACTTCCAAACAAGAATATGCAATATGACTATAATTTGGAGGGGCAGCTTCATATGGATTTGTTTGTTAAAAAAGGTTTCTACAAAAAACATAGTTGAAGGCTGTTGCATTTCTTGAATTCACAACGACTTTACATAACACTAATGTTGTTTGTACATCAAAAGAAAAGAACTTAATATACTGTTCGTAAATTAGATGGAAAAGCCCTTCCGTCATATAATACTGTTGTAAATTAGTTGGAAAAGCCCTTCCGTCATATAATACTGTTCGTAAATAAGATGGAAAAGCACTTCCGTCATATAATGCTGCACACAATGCTGATTAGTTTCACAATACTGGAAAGTGTGGAACAAATGTACCTGACCGGATCACTGATCGTGGTGTCCATGGTCCTTCTTCGGAAAATCTTTCAACTCTTCCTGGGTTAAACTGTTGCACTTTGGAGAATAGTGGCGATTTCCCATCAACTACATTCAAAATATACGACTTAATATCTTTCTGCTCTCTTCTGATAAACTAGAGCTAAATGAATGTTTAGTTCAATCTACTAGTAGGTAAGCATACAGCAGGTGTTAAATTGAGCTAAACAAATATGCGACACTCCACATCAAAAACAAGAACGTAAAAAATCTCGTGCGTTGAAGTCATCATTGTTTTAATGTGCGCATGCGTTATATACATACACGACATTGTTCTCTTGTTCGACAAATGACCGATTTTATTTAGATCTACAACTGTAACAGAAATTTTAATATCGTGATTCCATTTAAAAAAATCAACAAAAATTGTATAAAATGCAAGATTGTGATAAAACTCGAGGACGAAGATATCAAACTGTTTAACTAAGTATATCTACTCCAAACAAAAAGTTTGCAATTTGATGCGTAACGTCAACCTGACACCAATACGTTACATCTATATTTTCGAAATCGTTCAAAAGGCATAAGGGGCGTATAATTAAAAATTGATAAATTCAGATGAAAAAATCATACAAACGATTTTTAATTTTAGATATTTGATTTATTACAATAAATTAACAGTCTTTGTCTTTCCTTATTACATTCCAATGATGACTTTCATTTCGACGTGAACAATACAGAAAAAGCTTATACACATACATTGCAACAAAATTTTCCCGATATTTGTGCACAATTCTATTTAATCTATTGCATTGTTCTTCAATAAAAAAAAAAGTCTATACAAATGACATGACATCCATAACTTATAAAAGTATGATATCTATGTCATTAGTAAAAGACAGTTATAGGTTAGATTTAGTATTTTGTACTTTAGGAATGTGTTGCTGCAAGTTTTTATAGTAAAACTAAGGCTTAAAAGCAAACTTCAAAAAGTGAAAACAATCAAACAATATACAAAGACAACATGATACATAACAAATATATTTATTGCCATCACCAAAGTTATACATATGGCGTTAGCATCAACCAAACAGCATGATCAATCATTTCTTTCTTAAAGTTCAAAATGTCAAAGTTTTTTTTATGAACGACTTGATAAGATCAAACCTGTTGGTATGCTTATTCTAGCTTTAATTTGATCAACTGTGCGCTTTTCTTTGGACAGTAAAACTGGAGACGATGAACCAAGGCCTGAATGAGGAAAGAAAAAGCACCTGGTGAGTTGTAAATTTTTCCAAACAAAATGAAAAATATTTCATGATTTAATGTTGAATTTTAGCAATATGATTTTTAAGTTTCTTTAATCGTACATTCATTATATTATTCAGCAAATAAAACCAACACGATTGTTTTAGTTCTTTGAAATGTCATGCCTGTGATTTGGTGAGCTATATCGCACACTACGTTTGGTTTCAGAACGAATGCATACATCAACGAAATTTTAACATTAAGGCGTTGTCAATGTCGCTAACCAGGTCTAAATATTTACTGTATTCTCAATTGCTGTTTATCTGTTAAAAAGATATCAAATAGAAAAGTTAGATACTATATCGTCAGAATCTGTATTTCCCTTTTTGATGTCAGCAGTACTGTCTCTCTTTGGACATTTGTTCTAAAGTGGCGAGAGAGGAATATTTGAGTAAGTTTTATTCCTTTTAAATAAATTTTTAATATAAAATTAAAAAATCAATTTGTATTTACATGATTTTCATCTTGATATGAGTCGAGTTCACTTTAATTTGTAAGAAAAAATCCATCAACTGATTATAACAAAAAGAATTGGTCATCTTCGAAACAGAAAGACGAGTGTCAAATAACCATAAAATTTAAAATATATTGTCTTTACAGCAAAGGTCCAAACTAAGTTGGAACACTAGTATATGCTAACTCAAGTGAGTTATTTAGAGGGGTATTTGTTAGAGGACCTAAAGTGTCTTGTAACAAAACATATCAGACATTTAAGATTGTTAATGCATCCGGTCTAACGATTTAGTATAGACCTTGTCATTTAAATAATTTGTACCTTTTTTTGCCATTTCGATCTGAATCCAAACACTATTAGGGCCAACAACACATTTTTGTTAAAGTTCACTCTCAGCCTCAAACATTAGTGCTCGTATGTTACATGATAGCATTAAGTTATTACTCGATTAATTTAACTTGAATGGATGTAGATGATAATGATACACAATCCTGGGATATTCAATAAAAAGAAGAAAAATAATGATGCTTGCAATAATTATCAAAGATACCAGGATTATAATTTAGTACGCCAGACGCGCGTTTCGTCTACACAAGACTCACCATTGACCCTCATATAAAATAAAATTATAAAGCCAAACAAGTACAAAGTTGAAGAGCATTGAGGATCCAAAATTCTAAAAGTTTGCAAATGCTGCTTCACCCTTTCGAGTATCTATCTACCCATTGATTTCGATTTATTTTAGGGGATTCACATGTATATCGGGAGATCATCTTTGGCTAAGTAATTTGTTTTAAATGATATGTGTGAACAGCTGTATACACTGCTACTTTTGCATGGTACTATTTCTGTACTGAAAATCTATAGTACTAGACATTTGCTTTTAATATTAAGTACTATTTCTTTACTTTAAAATTATTGTAATATTTAGGTACCTGTATTATATAATACTTGTTTTGAATAAACATTTTGGTACAAAAATAATATCCATAATGATCCGAATATTCCATGTTTGAAAATCATAATAAAAAAATTGTATTACTTAAATTACAAGCACAAATCAAGTACTGTTAAATACAGGTACCTAACTTAAAGTAACAAAATAGTACTGAATATTAAAAGTAGATTTCCAGTACTACATTTTTTTGGTACAGAAATAGTACCTTTGCAAAAGTTGCTGTGTACAACTGTTTCCTGTAGGCATCAATGCTTATTCAATCAATCCTGTGAAACAAAATTGACCAGGGGATGATTACCCTTCTGGACTATTTAAGATTTTCTCCGGTTTTTGATTGAGTTTGTGTTACTCAGTCTTACGCTTTTGGTGTTCATAATCCTCGATTTATATTCAGCCACACCCAATCAAGTTATATTCCATTAAGTTATGATGATTAATGTACGTTTAACGTTGTTGTGTTTACACAATATGAAAATTATTAATTTTATTTTGGTATGATGTTTTCTTTGAAATAATAATACATTAAAGCTAATTATATACCGTCTTTTTAAGTTCAACCAAATAAAACGAAACTCTTTAGAACAAGTTTAATGTCCGTATATTGATTAAATCCACATACCCATTAAAGAGTATTTCTGGGTTAGGCCTGAATATAGATGATTTCGATAAAGTCGTTGTTTTACTGAACATAAAGGTTTGACCTGGGATATTTCTTCTATTGTTTGCTATCTTTCGTTTTGTCAGATTTTTTATGGAGTTCTCCTTTTCGAATTGTCTTGGAGTTTGGTATTGTTGTTATTCTTGTATACAATATTTTATAAAACCGATAAATCACGTCAATTTTGCGCCCATGACTTGAGAAAATCAGATTACAAAAATAACCCAGAAGTTCTCTATCACTTAATTTACTTATAATTGGTTACTCACCCTAAAATATCTCTCCTCCAATTTTGAACATCATTTACTCGAATACTATATCATTCTCAAAAGTCACGTGATAATAACGGTCGTACATTGAAAATATAATGCTTCTTCAATTCGCTTCAATCACATATAACTGTTTAGCCTTCGATATGTAAATAAATGACGACACGTTTAAGATGTAACGAATTATTATCTAAAGTGCATAATATATATATATATGTATATATAAACCTGTTTTGGCATGGCTGCTACGACAACATAATGCATGGAGGTTCAATTTCAAAGATAAAAAAGTTTTATACTATCTTTTTTTATCATCTTGTCAATATATAACCTTCGATTGACAAAATTTGAGCTAGAGTTACTTCACTTATGTCACCATGTTCGAGGTATATGTGAATAAATTTCTTCATAAACTTTTTAACTCACCGATAGACATTAGAATGTTTTTTGACAACTTTGATTTCATGACGCCTATTTACGATAAAGTTATCACGTGACACTATATCGATAAGTATTGTTTTTTTCCATAGAACATTCCTAAATAACGTTGCCATTGCAGTCATGCCCAATCAGATCGGACTCATTCAGTAATAAAATATATTATCGATGTTTGAACGAAGATGATAAGCAGCATCTCAACTCATTTTGTTATTGCTTGCATTCATTTCACATGCTATGTATAGTCTATTTTTAGAAAAGGAAGAAAGTGTTAAAATGCAAAAGCAGAAAAAAACAGTGTTATTAGATACAACCACACCACTCAAATGATTTGATTCAACTGTAAGTACCTATAGTCGAAGATCTATTACTAATTCGTGGTAATTGGCTCTCATTTGCTCGTTTGTTTCCGATGTTTGTTCTAGATTTTAAGAAACCAATATCTGTATCAATTGTGTGTTTTGGAAGACGTTGAAGAGATGCAGGTGCAGAACTAAATACTGAAATGAAGAAGAATCACTACATATAAACATGAAATCATCTTTTGAGAATCTGTAGTTAGGACGTCCGGATTGTAAACGGAACTTCATCATTTTTTTTTATAATATAGGGTAAGGAAATTTGATTAAGAACAACTTCACTAAAACAATTATCAAATAAGCCACAAAATGACTAACGTGTCTGAATACTACAGGGTCTTAACGCGGTTTACAGAAAAGGAAATGTTGGGAACCAGGACAGAATAAACGACAGAACAGAAAAATAGGCAAAAAAAGAGAAGAGGTAATTTTATGATAAACTACAAAGAATGGCGAACAGTTGGAAAGTATAGAGAAAAATTATCTAAAAGACTATATAAATCCAGACCCTCATAGTTTGGACATACGTCAAACAAAAAAAGCCAAACTTTCTAAGATACATAAAAAAAAGTTAGAGAAAGATATTGTACTTTTATTCCTGGAAATATTCGCTTGACAACAGATTTTATTATCTTGAACTCTTTAAAACCTTATAGAAAAAATACAAAGAATTTACAAAGCAACCGTTCATGAGTTCCGTAACACACAGGTAAAAGTCATTAAGCATATTTCAGACTAATGCGGAGGCACACGCAGGAGGGAAAAGGGCGGTAATCCCACTTTGGAAAGGTATGAAGCTATTAAGGATTTTGGCGTTCCTCAGTATATCTTTCAACACTCCGCATAGTTTGTAAAATTTGGTCTTGTTGGTCAACTTGTATAAAAATGAGACATCATTCTCCAACTGATTAACAACTATCATCGCCATTGGTTTAAGATAGTATTATATTAAAAGGGCACTAGCATAGAATTCTAATAGAAATTAAGTTCGAGTATTTTTTCATCAAGTTAGATAACAAAAAGCACACAGATCTATGTTATTTTCTATCTAGCTTAAGGTTTTTTTAAAATCAAAACCTCGATTTGTGTCCCGGTTTTGCACAGTTTTCATTTTGTTTCAATAATTAAAAAAAGTCATGATCAAACCGGTGATTTTAGAAATCGAAGCTTGATCTTTACTTACAGTCATCATCTTCGTAATCTAAAGTGGGTTGTTGTCTTGGCTTTAATGATGCATGCTGACTGCAAATATAAAAAATATACTGTAAAGTTCGATGTTAACTTGAGAGTCTCGGGGTCCAATTGATATACTAGTAAGCATTTCATGAACTGTATCACTAACATGTCAACACTGAGGTTGTGAGTTTCAACAACACACGTGACAGGGAAGTACGACTTCCGTCTTAACTGACTAGGATTGCCAGTTTTCCTGTCAAAGGTCGGTGGGTAACTATGGATTCCACCACAAATAGAAATTGACCGATATTATGGTCATAAATGCTGTAAGTGAAGTTAAAAAACAACAATCATTCAATAAATCGATGTGCACATAGTTAAAAAAAAATGCATATTGATAATCATGTTTGTCGACCCCCTCCCCTTTTCCGGTCGACCTCTTTGATTGGGTTTCTAGTTGCAATGTTCTGAGTATCGTGTAAGTGGATCATGTCGATATTATCTTGTAAGAGAGCAAGATTTCATATCAGCGTTTTTTAGTACTTTTCGTTCCTCTCATCATCATCAGCAGCAGCAATTATATTCTGAATGTATTGATAGTTTTTTTTTGTTTCAATATTTGGAATATATGTCACTGGGCCTTGTTAGGGAGCTACCATTTGATTTTTATGGGGGGGGGGGGGGGGGGGGGGCTAGGATGAAATTTGAAAAAAATAGGCAGGACAGGAGTTTTGAGTTAAAAAAAAAAGGCAGGATGTGACACTTGCAAAAAAAAAAAGTCAGGACGACAGTTTAGGTAAAAAAAGTCAGGATAAACTAAAAAAAAAGACAGGACCGATTAGAGTGAAAAATAAAAAGGCAGGACAGAGATTACAGCTAAAAAAAATGCAGGACAAAATTTTTCATCCTAGCCCCCCCATAAAAATCAAATGGTAGCTCCCTTAGAACAGCAAATAAATGACAAAAGTCAGCACATGGAATAGTAGACAGCTAGCGCAAGTAAACGACAATCCAACTAAACACGTAATGTATTAAATGACAATGTGATAATCATATTATACTCACTCTGGTAACGTGAAACCTCTCCCGTGGAACAAGTCACGTGCATTCTGTGGCATTATTAATGATTTCAGCTTTTGTATTTCCCTTTGAATGTCGAATCTACAATATGAATAAGAAAATCATGTTGAAACTTATTTTGTATTGTCATAGTTTATCACATGTAAGTCACTCACTAAACTTATTTTGTAAAGACAAGGCAGTCGTTTTGTCTTGTCCAACGTCTGTCGTTTTGTTCTGGTTTAAGCACAAGGCAGTCGTTTTGTCTTATTCAACGTCTGTCGTTTTGTCTTGTCCAACGTCTGTCGTTTTGTCTTGTCCAACGTCTGTCGTTTTGTCTTGTCCAAAGTCTGTCGTTTTGTCCCGGTTTAAGCACAAGGCATTCCTTTTGTTTTGTCCAATGTCTTTCGTTTTGTCCTGGTTTAAGCACAAGGCAGTCGTTGTGTCTTGTTCAACGTCTGTCGTTTTATCCTGGTTTAAGCACAAGGCAGTCGTTTTGTCTTGTTCAACGTCTGTCGTTTTATCCCGGTTTAAGCACAAGGCAGTCGTGTTGTCTTGTCCAACGTCTGTCGTTTTGTCCTGGTTGAAGCACAAGGCAGTCGTTTTGTCTTGTCCAACGTCTGTCGTTTTGTCCTGGTTTAAGCACAAGGCAATCGTTTTGTCTTATCCAACGTCTGTCGTTTTGTCCTGGTTTAAGCACAAGGCAGTCGTTTTGTTTTGTCCAACGTCTGTCGTTTTGTCCTGGTTTAAGCACAAGGCAGTCGTTTTGTTTTGTCCAACGTCTGTCGTTTTGTCCTGGTTTAATTACAAGGCAGTCGTTTTGTCTTGTCCAACGTCTGTCGTTTTGTCTTATCCAACGTCTGTCGTTTTGTCCTGGTTTAAGCATAAGGCAGTCGTTTTGTCTTGTCTAACGTCTGTCGATTTGTCCTGGTTTAAGCACTAGGCAGTCGTTTTGTCTTGTCCAAAGTCTGTCGTTTTGTCCTGGTTTAATTACAAGGCAGTCGTTTTGCCTTGTCCAAAGTCTGTCGTTTTGTCCCGGTTTAATTACAAGGCAGTCGTTTTGTCTTGTCCAACGTCTGTCGTTTTGTCCTGGTTAAATCACAAGGCAGTCGTTTTGTCTTGTCCAAAGTCTGTCGTTTTGTCCTGGTTCAATTACAAGGCAGTCGTTTTGTCTTGTCCAAAGTCTGTCGTTTTGTCCCGGTTTAAGCACAAGGCAGTCGTTTTGTTTTGTCCAATGTCTTTTGTTTTGTCCTGGTTTAAGCACAAGGCAGTCGTTTTGTCTTGTCCAATGTCTGTCGTTTTGTCCTGGTTTAGGCACAAGGCAGTCGTTTTGTCTTGTCCAACGTCTGTCGTTTTGTCTTGTCCAAAGTCTGTCGTTTTGTCCCGGTTTAAGCACAAGGCAGTCGTTTTGTCTTGTCCAAAGTCTGTCGTTTTGTCCTGGTTCAATTACAAGGCAGTCGTTTTATCTTGTCCAAAGTCTGTTGTTTTGTCCCGGTTTAAGCACAAGGCAGTCGTTTTGTTTTGTCCAATGTCTTTCGTTTTGTCCTGGTTTAAGCACAAGGCAGTCGTTTTGTCTTGTCCAATGTCTGTCGTTTTGTCCTGGTTTAGACACAAGGCAGTCGTTTTGTCTTGTCCAACGTCTGTCGTTTTGTCTTGTCCAAAGTCTGTCGTTTCGTTCTGGTTTAAGCACAAGGCAGTCCTTTTGTCTTGTTCAACGTCTGTCGTTTTATCCTGGTTTAAGCACAAGGCAGTCGTTTTGTCTTGTCCAACGTGTTTTGTTTTGTCCTGGTTTAAGCACAAGGCAGTCGTTTTGTCTTGTTCAACGTCTGTCGTTTTATCCTGGTTTAAGCACAAGGCAGTCGTTTTGTCTTGTCCAACGTCTGTCGTTTTGTCCTGGTTTAAGCACAAGGCAGTCGTTTTGTCTTGTCCAACGTCTGTCGTTTTGTCTTATCCAACGTCTGTCGTTTTGTCCTGGTTTAAGCACAAGGCAGTCGTTTTGTCTTGTCCAACGTCTGTCGTTTTGTCTTATCCAACGTCTGTCGTTTTGTCCTGGTTTAAGCACAAGGCAGTCGTTTTGTCTTGTTCAACGTCTGTCGTTTTATCCTGGTTTAAGCACAAGGCAGTCGTTTTGTTTTGTCCAAAGTCTGTCGTTTTGTCCTGGTTTAATTACAAGGCAGTCGTTTTGCCTTGTCCAAAGTCTGTCGTTTTGTCCCGGTTTAATTACAAGGCAGTCGTTTTGTCTTGTCCAACGTCTGTCGTTTTGTCCTGGTTAAATCACAAGGCAGTCGTTTTGTCTTGTCCAAAGTCTGTCGTTTTGTCCTGGTTCAATTACAAGGCAGTCGTTTTGTCTTGTCCAAAGTCTGTCGTTTTGTCCCAGTTTAAGCACAAGGCAGTCGTTTTGTTTTGTCCAATGTCTTTCGTTTTGTCCTGGTTTAAGCACAAGGCAGTCGTTTTGTCTTGTCCAATGTATGTCGTTTTGTCCTGGTTTAGGCACAAGGCAGTCGTTTTGTCTTGTCCAACGTCTGTCGTTTTGTCTTGTCCAAAGTCTGTCGTTTTGTCCCGGTTTAAGCACAAGGCAGTCGTTTTGTCTTGTCCAAAGTCTGTCGTTTTGTCCTGGTTCAATTACAAGGCAGTCGTTTTGTCTTGTCCAAAGTCTGTTGTTTTGTCCCGGTTTAAGCACAAGGCAGTCGTTTTGTTTTGTCCAATGTCTTTCGTTTTGTCCTGGTTTAAGCACAAGGCAGTCGTTTTGTCTTGTCCAATGTCTGTCGTTTTGTCCTGGTTTAGGCACAAGGCAGTCGTTTTGTCTTGTCCAACGTCTGTCGTTTTGTCTTGTCCAAAGTCTGTCGTTTCGTTCTGGTTTAAGCACAAGGCAGTCCTTTTGTCTTGTTCAACGTCTGTCGTTTTATCCTGGTTTAAGCACAAGGCAGTCGTTTTGTCTTGTCCAACGTGTTTTGTTTTGTCCTGGTTTAAGCACAAGGCAGTCGTTTTGTCTTGTTCAACGTCTGTCGTTTTATCCTGGTTTAAGCACAAGGCAGTCGTTTTGTCTTGTCCAACGTCTGTCGTTTTGTCCTGGTTTAAGCACAAGGCAGTCGTTTTGTCTTGTCCAACGTCTGTCGTTTTGTCTTATCCAACGTCTGTCGTTTTGTCCTGGTTTAAGCACAAGGCAGTCGTTTTGTCTTGTCCAACGTCTGTCGTTTTGTCTTATCCAACATCTGTCGTTTTGTCTTGTCCAAAGTCTGTCGTTTTGTCCTGGTTTAAGCACAAGGCAGTCGTTTTATCTTGTTGAAAGTCTGCCAATTTATCCTGGTTTAAGCACAAGGCAGTCGTTTTGTCTTGTCCAACGTCTGTCGTTTTGTCCTGGTTTAAGCACAAGGCAGTCGTTTTGTCTTGTTGAAAGTCTGCCAATTTATCCTGGTTTAAGCACAAGGCAGTCGTTTTGTCTTGTCCAACGTCTGTCGTTTTGTCCTGGTTTAAGCACAAGGCAGTCGTTTTGTCTTGTCCAACGTCTGTCGTTTTGTCTTATCCAACGTCTGTCGTTTTGTCCTGGTTTAAGCACAAGGCAGTCGTTTTGTCTTGTCCAACGTCTGTCGTTTTGTCCTGGTTTAAGCACAAGGCAGTCGTTTTGTCTTGTCCAACGTCTGTCGTTTTGTCTTATCCAACGTCTGTCGTTTTGTCCTGGTTTAAGCACAAGGCAGTCGTTTTGTCTTATCCAACATCTGTCGTTTTGTCCTGGTTTAAGCACAAGGCAGTCGTTTTGTCTTGTTGAAAGTCTGCCAATTTATCCTGGTTTAAGCACAAGGCAGTCGTTTTGTCTTGTCCAACGTCTGTCGTTTTGTCATGGTTTAAGCACAAGGCAGTCGTTTTGTCTTGTCCAACGTCTGTCGTTTTGTCTTAACCAACGTCTGTCGTTTTGTCCTGGTTTAAGCACAAGGCAGTCGTTTTGTCTTGTCCAACGTCTGTCGTTTTGTCTTATCCAACGTCTGTCGTTTTGTCCTGGTTTAAGCACAAGGCAGTCGTTTTGTTTTGTCCAACGTCTGTCGTTTTGTCCTGGTTTAAGCACAAGGCAGTCGTTTTGTCTTATCCAACATCTGTCGTTTTGTCCTGGTTTAAGCACAAGGCAGTCGTTTTGTCTTGTCCAATGTCTGTCGTTTTGTTCTGGTTTAAGCACAAGGCAGTCGTTTTGTTTTGTCCAACGTCTGTCGTTTTGTCCTGGTTTAAGCACAAGGCAGTCGTTTTGTCTTGTCCAACGTCTGTCGTTTTGTCTTATCCAACGTCTGTCGTTTTGTCCTGGTTTAAGCACAAGGCAGTCGTTTTGTCTTGTCCAACGTCTGTCGTTTTGTCCTGGTTTAAGCACAAGGCAGTCGTTTTGTTTTGTCCAACGTCTGTCGTTTTGTCCTGGTTTAAGCACAAGGCAGTCGTTTTGTCTTGTTGAAAGTCTGCCAATTTATCCTGGTTTAAGCACAAGGCAGTCGTTTTGTCTTGTCCAAAGTCTGTCGATTTGTCATGGTTTAAGCACAAGGCAGTCGTTTTGTCTTGTCCAATGTCTGTCGTTTTGTCCCGGTTTAAGCACAAGGCAGTCGTTTTGTCTTGTCCAATGTCTGTCGTTTTGTCCTGGTTTAAGCACAAGGCAGTCGTTTTGTCTTGTCCAACGTCTGTCGTTTTGTCTTATCCAACGTCTGTCGTTTTGTCCTGGTTTAAGCACAAGGCAGTCGTTTTGTCTTATCCAACATCTGTCGTTTTGTCTTGTCCAAAGTCTGTCGTTTTGTCCTGGTTTAAGCACAAGGCAGTCGTTTTGTCTTGTCCAACGTCTGTCGTTTTGTCCTGGTTTAAGCACAAGGCAGTCGTTTTGTCTTGTTGAAAGTCTGCCAATTTATCCTGGCTTAAGCACAAGGCAGTCGTTTTGTCTTGTCCAACGTCTGTCGTTTTGTCCTGGTTTAAGCACAAGGCAGTCGTTTTGTCTTGTCCAACGTCTGTCGTTTTGTCTTATCCAACGTCTGTCGTTTTGTCCTGGTTTAAGCACAAGGCAGTCGTTTTGTCTTGTCCAACGTCTGTCGTTTTGTCTTATCCAACGTCTGTCGTTTTATCCTGGTTTAAGCACAAGGCAGTCGTTTTGTCTTGTCCAAAGTCTGTCGTTTTGTCCTGGTTTAAGCACAAGGCAGTCGTTTTGTCTTGTTGAAAGTCTGCCAATTTATCCTGGTTTAAGCACAAGGCAGTCGTTTTGTCTTGTCCAACGTCTGTCGTTTTGTCTTGTCCAACGTGTGTCGTTTTGTCTTGTCCAACGTCTGTCGTTTTGTCTTGTACAACGTCTGTCGTTTTGTCCTTGTTTAAGCACAAGGCAGTCGTTTTGTCTTGTCCAACGTCTGTCGTTTTGTCTTATCCAACGTCGGTCGTTTTGTCCCGGTTTAAGCACAAGGCAGTCGTTTTTCGTTTCGCATGTTAATTAGCTTTTAATATATGTGTGCCATTCCTATTAAAGCGTCTCTAGAGTGAACATAGCCAATAACTCGTTTCTAAATTATCAATATAAAAATAAGGTGATGTGGTATGATTGCCCAGGCGCAGATCCCAACATTTTTAAAAGGTGGTTCCAACACATACAAGCGATATAAAAAGGGGTTTTCAACCATATCTCTCCATACAAATGCATTCATAGGTTGTCTAAAAAAGGAGGTTACAACCCCCAAAACATCCCCCTTGACACACCACTGATTGCCAATGAGATAACTATACGCCAGAGTCCAAATTACGTGGATGTAAGCAACAATAGATCATCACCTAATACTATGAGCAAACATTTATACCGTATATCAGGCTATAAAGGGATCCGACATGACAAAATAACAAATTCTTCCATTTAGCAAGAAAACGGATGGACATTTCAAAATGATCCTGTACATCTCTAAGAATAAGAAGATCTGGTATAGTTGCCAATGAGACAATTTTCCACCATGAAAAGACCAAATGACGTAAAAGTATGCAAAGCCAGCATTAATGATATAAGTCTTCATTCATTCAAACGTTCAGTGATTGTTTTTGTGACGTATTTACTTTACTGCAGAATTACACGCTTAACTAACTAAAAATTATATTCATAGTATTTACGTGAATGGTAAAAAGATACAAATTGTGTCGACACAAGGTATATCTACAGGATTAACCTTGTGACATATTCTATCAATCTACAATCAAACGGGTTACAGAATACCTATTGTTTGTAAACACACATAAAAGATCTTTTAACTAAAAAGTTCATCTTTAAATCCCCTTCGATACCGAGTTGACCAATATGTGCATTAATTAAAATCATCAAGGTGGATAATTATACTACTGGAAAAATTACAAAAGAAAATTTAATCTTATAGACTACCGCGTGGAGGCTATTATTCTATATTTTTTCCATTTAAATTAGCATGCTTTTAATCATAAATTGATAGCCTTTACATACACTTCTAGCCATTGATATGTATATTACGTATTGGGGTGCACTATATGTATACCACCTTGAATATCCCTATAACATCAGCTTATAAGGTCACCTTTAGTTTCTCTCTATGAGCGCTTCAAGATGGAAATTGTAAAATAAACACCTTGTTTTTTACCAATTGCAATATTTTTAACGGAATTAAAACAATATTTTTTGTGTAATATTAACCCCTTTTATTTGTTAATACTTATTTAACATACCATTTGTAGATGTTACAAAAACAAGTTTATAAATTTTTCTTTTAAACAACAGATTTTTATGTTTATTCATGTCTGATTTGAACAGTTGGACGCTATATTATAATATTAATTGTCAGCTTTAAATTGAAATATGTAAATGTTTTCTGTTTTTTATACGAATATACAACAATTTCAGTGAAATCAGTTTCAATTGGTAAATCTATATAAAAAAAACACATTATTTTTGCTTTTCAATATATATTAATGAGTGGTTAAAAATTGCCAATTCAAATTATTGTTCTCTGTATTTGTCATATTTTCTTCAATAGCAAAAAGCTGTGTTCCATTTAAGCCCTGTGTTCCATTTTAGCCCTGTGTTCCATTTTAGCCCTGTGTTCTATTTAAGCCCTGTGTTCCATTTTAGCCCTGTGTTCCATTTTTGCCCTGTGTTCCATTTTACCCATTGTAGCGGTTATGTTTCTTGAAATCCAAGGAAATAAAATACAAAAGGTTATACTAGATACTCTGAAACTCATTCATCCCAAGTTTATTCAGCAAATTCATAGGAAAATATTTTGTTTATAAAGTAAGCATCTCAGATGAACAAATTGTGAAAAAAAACATTAATTTTCTTTAATGGGCAATAACTCTTTTAAGTGGTCAATTGACAATTTAGGTTATTTAACTTATTTAATTAGTAGATCTTACTAATATTCAAGATTATAACCAAGAACTGATAAATTTCCTGTTCTATTTTTAGCCATGGCAGCAATGTTTTTCGACAAAACATAAAATAAAACACAAATTTTATTCTAGATATCATTTGGATCATTCATATTAAGTTTTGATCGAATTGGTTCTTTAGTATTAGCAGAGTAGAAGATCTTTGAAATAGTTTACACTGGACGGACGACGAACGACGACGGACGCCAAGAAAGGACTTTCCTTTGGATAGTTGAGCTAAAAAGTGCGTCCTAATTGATGTTGAACCACATACCGTTCTGTCAGGTCCACTCGTTTGCCTCCCATTAACAAATCGAGTTGTGCTCTATGAGGAAGAACCTCACGTCGTCTTTTTATGCCACGTAATTTTTCCATGTATTCTAATTCTGCCCTCAGTCTATCACGCTGGCTCAAGCTACAATAATAGGGGGAAATATTGTTAATATAAAAATAAGATGTGGCATGATTGCCGATAAAACAACATTCCACAAGAGACCATATGACACAGAAATTGAGGTCGTATTATTTATATAAAATTTCAATAATGTAAGAACATGATCTGACACAGTGTTTTAGTATATATATATATAAATTTATAATATATTTAAATTTGCTTGAAGATGATATTTTGTCGTCTGTAAGAGTGTTATACATTTAATACCAATATATGAAAATAATTCTTGTACACACACTAGATAATAAGTTCTCATTCGTCTTCTTTAAAAAAAAATCTACCAAACATTTTTAATAGCTATATATTTGCATACTTAAAAAAAATAAAAATGTCATCTTTGACCATTTATCATAGCTGTGTAGCAAAACTTTCGCAATGACCCGTTATGAGGATTTATTTTGGAAGATAACACATCATAATTCACGAGTACTTAAATCCAGAGTTGAATAGTAAAACTAGTCTCCTAATCGGCAAGGATTTTTTTTCTGAATATTCGCCCTTATAATGCACGTGTACAGACCCAGAGTTGACTAGTAGAACTAGCCTCATAAACGACAATTGCTATACTTACGAGTCCAATGTTTTTGATCCTGCCCACTGAAAGAAAACAAAATGAATAATGTGTTATGAATTAGATGATATATGACATCATACATGTAAGTGTGGTATAAAATTTAATTATAGGCATGCATTGATTGGTATGTTTCGTGTTAAAGTTGTGAATCTTTCTAAAATTATAAAATGTGATCAAAGTATGTATGGTCTATCACTGTTATGGATCAGGTAAATCTATGAGTAATTTTTTAAATAGAAAAAATAATGAGTTGGACCTAGGTAAAGGGAAATAACTCTCAAAATCATCAGTTCGTTTGTGTCAACCATTTTCATAAATATATTCTAAGCTTCAAGGTTACATAGATTATTTCCAATCTGTTTTCGGTAAATGCTTAAAAATATATACATACATGAAACTTTTTCAAACGCATCACTGATTTAAAGAGTTATCCCCCGGAACTAAGGTCTACCCGATTGTGAAATACGTAAACATACACTTTCTGTGCCTATTTATTAGAGGGCTTGACATATACATGTCTTGAGAAATTTTACTGAAAACACATTAAACTATTAAATATAAGTTGTTGATAATAATTTGCATCAAACGGTAAATGTTCGAATGAATATTGCGACGGTATGCCGTTGCGAATTCAAGATGGCTGCCAATGTGAATAATATTTTAACTGAATCTTTCAATAGCGCGATAATCTGAACCATAAACAGTAATGCCTTGACAATTCAATTTATTCACAAAACACAAAGTGTTGTGAAATATAAAAGTCGTTTACTTAAAACCACACTTTACTAGCATCTATACAAATGTGAGCATGTTCTACTATACCTTCAGAGCGCCATCTGTCTGCAATAATAGAAAAGTCAACTATGACTGAATGCAGTGTTAGAGGGGTATATGTGTTAAGCGTCTAATGGATATAACAGGAAAGAAGAGGCAAGCTTTCTACAGATACATGTAGGAGGTTCTGGGTTGGTATGGGAGAGGGGGTGGGGGTAGGATTACATCATTCTTTGTATTCTATAATTTGTCATGTCATTTTTCTATATTCCAACTATACTGTCATATAGGACATTAAATTATCTTGCAGATTTACTATAAGTTATATATTTTTTTAATTGTTCAGATGACATTTAGTGGGCAACACATAAAGGGAATAACTAAGGAAATGACTATGTTTGACTATATATTGCAAATAATTCATGCGATCTAGATTTATTGAGTACCAAACCCATGAAGAATTTTATTCACTTGTAAACTGCGATTAGCAATACCATGAAAGGTCATAAAATTATGAATTTTGCAATTAGGTTTAAGAATTTTTGAAGACGTCAAGAAGGAAAGGTTGCGAAGTTATATATACAACTTTCACATAGCGTATGATGGTACCTTTAATAGTTCATAGTTTAATTTCAGATCAGCATGTACTTTTCGGTAGTATTTGTAAACTTTAAAAAAAAAATAGGTTGTCCTATTTCCTTTTACTAATAATTGCTAATAATTTATTTACAATTTATCAGATGAAAATTGAACGTGTGGGTTTTTTTTTATGAATTACAGACAGTATACAAAAACATGAATGTAAGTGTGAAATGGAAGAGGCAATAATACACCAATTGAATTTATCGACCCTTAATCGCAGAATAAACATTCAATGGTATTTGTATACGTCGAGTAACAAGTAAAGAAACTACAAACATATATGACAGATTATAACAAGAGAGCATTCTAATACATGTAAGCTCTAACATAGCAAACATGTATATACTAAAGTATTTACATAGATTAGTGTGAATATAATTTCAAATTGCTTGCTAAATGTCCGATGACGAAGAGTTGATACGAATTCAGGACGACGTTTTTACAGAAAGATATGTTCCAGAAAAACAATCATGATGAATAATGAATAATTTCAAGTGAACAAATGCATTGTAAAACTTATTAATTCAGTCAAGTGTAAAGACATGTAGTGATGTGTTTTAAGTTTTAACAATTTGTGTATTCATCCTTAAAGCATCTAAGCAATAATTCTACCATTTTTTAACAGTAATATTTTCCAAATGGGAGACAGTATCTCACAATTAAAAATAAATCAATCCTCGAGAAAATTGTACTCGAAAATGTTAAACCTAAATATTCGCTTATATGAATTATATAACAACAAAAAGAATGAAAGAGTAAACGCAAAAATTATTCTGCTTACATCAACTGAATTAACATCTATTTATGTTCTCAGGACTCTATACTCTATAAGAGTCCATGTTTTATTGGAAATTATTCTTAAGAGTACTGTAACACAATTATATCAAAATTATATATGCCATTCACAGAAAAACACTTAGTCTAGAAATAGGTGTTAGGAAACGTATGACATAAGGTATACAACGTTTATCGTAAGAGCTAATCTGAAATCATTTCAATGATTTTTTTAAACGCTATGTAACACCTGCATCAATTTTTATTCCTACTGAAATGAGATACATCACAATACTATTTGCAACTCTACTTACTTGATATCTATCTGTATGTAAAATAACTCCACGTTTTGCTCCTAGGGTATATTCATATCCAGCGAACGAATCTAAGTGACGTTTTGGAACTGTAACTTTTTTCAGTAATGTCGAAGACCTAAATACCAGTAGAAACATATTAAAGTAAGCATTACCTTGTCCGTAGGTTGTGATTGTCTTATAGGAACCAGTTGCCGTCCTGTTACAACTAATGATTTGTTCTCTTTTTGATAATAGGGGCACCAGTACTTTGTCTCCATTTATATCAAGTTCCACTTTCCAAATGCACAATATATTGACATACGTTTATTTAAATCTATTGCATTTTTTTAAAATCCCATTTACATTCTATTTGCTCAGATTTTGACTTTGTTTGCATTGGTGACATAAACCCATTTAACCATCTTTACACAATATATAATAGATTTTGTATTATACATAAATTATTCAGTGTTATTGAATTTTTATATTTTCTTTTAATCAAACAATTATAAAATTTAAAGAGACAACTTCAGTATTTTTTTCTCTCTAATATATAAAGCCTGTAATATAATGCATATCGTAAGACATGGATATACGACACCCAAAGAGGGGTCCGTGGGAAAATTGAAATGCTGACTTATGCTGACGGAACGATACAATTTACATCTATACTTCTGATCAAATGATGGTAAATACAGTTGCTTATATCATTAACATTTATGTCCTGTAAATGAAATGAAAAAACTATAATAAAAATAATTTTATTCATAGTACCATATACTTTAAAGTACTGGAATTTCTTGATTTCTAATACGGTATCAAACCTTTTACGAGGTGTTCTTTTAGTAATTTTGTTATCCCCGATTCCAATATTTGTTTTAGATAATATTTACGCAAGTGGACATTTTACCCCTCAATCGCAAAAAACAAATACGAAATACATTTAAGTAAGCATCACGTAAACAAATTCACACTTTACTGTATCAGACTCTTAGATATTAGGATAGAAATTGTGTGTACGACAGACGCGTTTCATCTATAAAACTTTAAGACTCATCAGTAATGCTCGAATCAAAAACATTAAAGAATAGGCAAAATAAAGTACAAACTTGGAGAGCATTCAGGACCCAAAATCCAGAAAGGCTATCGAAAAAAATTCTAAACTGTGTATTTAAAATTATAACGATTTAACCTTTGATAATTCAATAATGCAAGTCAATCTTGACGGTACATATAATATGCTTTAACTAATAATTCTGTAGCCATTTTAAGACTCACACAAAAACACATAAAAACATATAAAAAAGACATATGTTCAAATTTCATGCGTTTAACAATATTATAAATAAAAAACATCAAATATAATTCCAATCAAATTAAAAACTATAATTAACATGCTGTTAACGATATAGTGTCCATGCATCACAATTTAAAAGTTTGGTTATCGTAATAGTTTGAAATTATTGGAAAACAGGGACCTTACAGTTTGTACATTTAACTTGCATTTGATTTAGCAGCGTATCTCGATTACTAGTATAATTTTTCCTATAAAAGCTACGAAATTAACCTATTTGAGCTACGAATGCCTGTATTCCAAGTTAAGCATGCTTCAAAGAAACAGCTCATGTTTTACTCTTTTTTCCGGTAATTTTAATAAAACGTCTTTTTGAATAAACACCCCAGCTAAAATGAATGTTGGCAGTTATGCCCGTCCACTATGTGGGTAAATACAAAGCATCTAAATGATGACTTTCAGCCACACTATAGTCTGACATGCTTTTTATTTTATTTTACAATAAGAATAACATACTTAGAATTTTTCCTTTTTCAATATTTTTAACAAAATCAGAAAAAAAGGTGTCCACGATACGCTAAAGCTTCGAAATCGACACCTGTGAAATCGACACGAGTTGAACTATTGACATTTCACACGTGTTCCTCAGTTCTTAAAATTTCTTGTTATATCACGCACTCCATTATACTTACTCAGAGTCCAAACCATGGTAGCTATACGGGCGCCTATATGTGTTACGAATACATTATGAAAAAATTAAAAATTGTACTCTACATGGTATGGGCAAGCAATATTTATATCATCGGCATTTTTTTAATCTGATAGTCATACAGATCATGTTTCCACACGTCACTTTAAGGGACCTGAGTAATTATGTAAATTCTACCTTCTTTTCAGGTTCGACCAATAATTTTTCGACCAATAAAGTTCTAGTCTCAAACTTTTTTAAGGTACGTACCATTGCGAAAAATCCCGAAAATATATTCAGAACAAAATTAAAATGAAATAGAGCATTATGGAGCATTATGGAGCATAACATGGATACATGATGTGTATTCCCATCTGGTTGACTTATATAATATATATATAAATACATGCATGTACCACGAAATGTAACATAATAATAAGTAAAACATATGTTCTTTCATTGACCTATTGCGTAATTATAAAGCAATAGATATAACTCAAGTTCAGTCATAATTATATGCGTTAATTGTTTTACCCCTTTACAAATAGTTTTGAACCAATACCGTTCAAACTAACAATCATGCAAACTGTATCCCGCTTAGCATGAATTCCTTTCTCCAACAAGCTCCCCAATAATGAAATCATTAAATAAAGTAATTTCATGATATGCATGTACCCGTTTTGCTAATTTGCAATCCATAAGCAGCCAACATAAACTTGATAATAAATATTTAGTAAATAAATGTTATGCTGAAATGGCAATCTTGATCTGAACCGATCTGCAAATACTAATACCCCCCCCCCCCCCCCCCAAAAAAAAAAAGAATGAACAGATTAGAGGAAACTACGTCTGTTTGGATTTTTTTCAGAGTGCATACCGGCTTTTGAATAGGCAATAGCGAAATGACCAAAAAGAGAATGACAGATTTCGATTGCATTGAGTGTGTAGGTTAAGGTAATATCTTATGTTAAATTCCTTGCTACCTGAACCGTGAATTCATTCTTAGGTTAGGTAAACTTACCTCCTTTAAGAGTAGACTAGTCTGATAGATAACCATTCTATCTGTCTGTAAGACTTGGCTACTTCGAAAAGAGGGGAGTATATCTTAACTCATAATGACTTCACGATTCAACTAGCAAGTAAGCTAACCAAATGTATCACCTTTACCTACACACCCAATGCAATTGGCTGTAACACTAATTGACAATCAGTTGACAGATGGTCAAAATATTCGACCATGATTTTATTCATCGTTTCAAATTCAGATCAAAATGGCTTCATGAGCATAAAATCTCTTTACATCGGCTGTACATTAAATTCAAATACATGTAAGCGAGTATAAAGCCTCACTCAAACAACAAAAATTATAAACACAAGCAATTGATTATAATGACAGGGGACTAAACATTTCGTATAACATTATATTTTCTTACATGGAGGTTTGTCATATATAAAAAGACAACACTTTGAAATGGATTCAAAAGCTTAATATGAGACTACTGGATGGGGGCTTTCCATTTCTTTACTTTAGTTTTTAACCATTTTCCCTCTCCTTTGTGTTCAAGGATGTACTTAGGTGAGGTTAGGTGAAAATTAATATATCAAGAATTTAAAATTGATACTAAAAGCCGGTAGAGCATTCGAATTCATTAAGGAAAAAAATAGCTAAAAAAATTTATAGGTCATGGACCTCCTTTTCAAGATATTTGAGATTTAAAATATGACGGGAAAAGGCTGATTCGGACTTTTACCTTGTATTTGCATTGGTATTATTTGGGTCTCAAAACAAAATAAGGAAAATCAAGAATCTTCTAAAATTTTGGTAAATGACTTTTCATGAAATATTAAGTCTTATATGGAAAAAAAATGGATGTTATGGGGCAAAATATTTTACATTGTATTGTATGTAAAAACCCAAGGAGTCCGAACATTTGACAAAATTCCAAAACCTCACCTAAGCACATCCTTAATAAATTTTGTATAATTTTTGTCCATTTTTATCTTTTCTGTAAACCCCATCTGTACGCTTCTTCTGTAGAATTACTGATGCATACATATCGACAGACCTGATAAAAATTGACCGCCACAAAATAGCCCAAAAGCGGTGCTTAAAAGTGGCGTTAAAACATCACAAATCAAAAATCAAATAAAATTATATTGACAGATTTTATACTAGGGATGATAATTTCTAATAAATTGAAATAAATTAAGTAAATTAAAAAACATTATGCGTTATTTTCATAACAACAATTTGCTCATTGTCCTTTGCAGACTCCACTCTGAGTGATAATCAGACCAATGAACTACGTATTAGTAAAGACGACTTAAAAGACAGAAATTACCGTTTCTTCCTTTGGTATGAAATACAGAATGTCGTAAGTTTGAAAAATATCTTGAATACATTATAAATAAGACAATTAAGAGATGCTGAAATGTTTTAACAATTATAATTGCAGTTTTCATTTCACGTATGTTCGACGATTAATAGTTCTTGATTTCCCGGTGCATTATTTTTAATAATTTTTTTTCAATAATGCGTTTTTTTGTTGATTCAAGTAACATAATTTATCAATACGTTGCTTACAGGGAAAAGATCATGATTTAATTTCCCCTTTTGACATTTCAAAGTTTATCTTTTGGCTAAATATCTATTAAACTTTATTAATTATTAAATAACATTTCGGATATATAGATATATTGGAAAGGACAGTTAGTAAATGAAAATTAATAATTAGTTCATCAATTATTACCGTTTGTACCTTTGAAACAAAAAGTAATATCATTTACTGTAATACAACATTCTTAACATTCTTAAAGTCTGATATTAGTGACTGTTTGTTTGAATGCAAAAATATGCAAAAGTATCATGTAAGTACCTTGTATATCTTTCATTCCAAAGTGAGACATTTTATATAAAATATTTGTATATACAGTTACTGTAACATACATAGATACAACGCAAAACAAGAAAATTATCAAATTCTTCAACAATATTGAAATATCTTCAAGATCTAAATTTTGTTTAAAAATAATTCAGACCAGTTCATTTGAAGGTTCTTACTGGTGTATTGGCGAACTATTAATATAAATGTAATATTGAACTTTTTATGTGGACAAAGGAAATAAAAGGAAATGGGATAATCAAAATATTTTTTTCAATATTTACAAATGCACCACTATAAGGTAGATGTAATAAAGGGTTAAGAACAATTTTTTTTTGTCATCTGCTTGACCAGAATATTTGTTTTTCTCAATACATTAGGAATCCGGCAGAATATTTTTTTTACAAACACCCCCTCCTTTGAAGTTAAATGGTAATTCTTTTACAAGAAATTGATATTTTCTGTTTGTTTTGTGTTTATCTTGCCTGATTTAACACACGTCTAAAAAAATACTCAATATGTCACATCACACTTCAATCAAATCGACACAAGTAAAAATGTTCATTTCTTAAACAGCTTTTTCGCAGCAACAAAATTTCAAATGCTGAATCTTGAGCAGAGCATACAAATTAGTTAACTATATCTAAATCAGTTCACAGCAGTAAGAAATTTACCGTTGGAACCTAAAACAATTAAAACAACAGAAAATTTAGTAAAAATTATAGTTGCTGAATTCTGAGCAGAACATAACATTAGTTAACTACGTATATATATATATATATGTATATATATGTAAATCATTTCTCAGCAGTAAGAAAACAACCGTTGGAACATGAAATAATTAAAACAACAGAAAATTTAGTAGAGATAGAATTGACTGAATTCTGGAGAAAGCAGCACAGAAACAAAGTTAACTTCGTGTATATATTTAAATCAATTCACAGAAGTAAGAAATTGACCATTGGAACATATTAAAACCATGATTATACATTTGGAAGAGAACATAAAAAGTAGAGGACAAACAAGCTCACAAAATAATAAAAAGTAAACCACGTCGAACATTTAATCTTAGTATGTACTACATGGTTTGGTATACATGTTTTTTAAACCAAAGGAATTGAACATAAATAAATTAAAACAACAGAAAATTTAGTCGAGAAAGAGTGTATACACTTTGAGACCCCCAAATGTATGCAAACATTAGACATGTGTATACATTAAGCATAAACTACAGATAAATAAAAGACACTCAAGTTTGACAAGCAATTTAAATGATTAAGGTATTTAAATGAAAGATTTGATAAATAAGTATAAAATACTAATCAATAAATAACCAATGGTACTTTAAATTGTATAACTATATCAAGGCCTTTATATTAGCAAGTCACGGGATTTGAATTATTAAAGCATTTTATATCATTTATCAACTAGAGCTCATGTCTGTCACCGAAGAATGTATTACAAGTAGTTCGAATATAGCATTGCAAGTTAATCATCCGATTCAATTCCATATCGACAAGCATCTACTCCGCAACTCAATCCACAAAAAAGGAATAAAAGTAATTTTCCTTTGTGCCAAAAATTAGTGCGTGCATTTGCACTAACACTCATTTGTTCAAGTGATACGCTTCCCCCAGCTGTGTCCAAAATGCGTATTGTAAAATTTTGTATAGTAATTGGTGCGGCAAAATTAGAAGAGCTATGCCATGAAAATGTTTCGATTATTGTCCAGCATTGTACTACATGTTGTTGCGAAACAACCATTTACACCTGTAAATCCATTACAAACGATCTTGGTGATAAGATAATTGTGTTTCGTTTCTTTCACATTTGAATTGGACTATTTACTTTCAATGGAATAACTGTACCGTTTGTAAGTCAACAACTGAGTTCCTCGAACCAGAAGTAGTGCAAAATTGAGCATAGTATGAATGTAAAAATTAGCACAAAAAGAGTTCCTTCGTGCTTAAAGTTTTATAATCTCAGCTTGCCAAATTAAAGAGTTGAACTTCCTTCGTGCTTTTATAATCCCAGCTTGCCAAATTATAAAATATAGAGTATATAGAATGTTAATTTATTATTTGTATCGAATTATTTACACTCGTATTGTCATTTTCAATAAAAAGACTTTTATCAGTTGTAAATGTGTTGATTATCGCGAACTGAATAAAATATCGAGTGAATTATGTTATCCTTTCACACGAAAGAACATCTATAACATACAGTCATCCAGTTTGTAAGGATTTAAAGACTAAATCTAATGAAAAATGATATAAAGTGCCCGTCGGTTATTTTGATATCCTATACAAATATATAATAAGGCAAGCATTTCTTTCAAAAAGGTTTAAACATACTCTCCTAATTATTGTGAAATTTGAAAGTGAAAATTAAAAGTTAATTTGTACTAATAACTTCAGAACATGATTTTACTTTTGGAAGAGGACTTAAAAAGTAGAGGACAAAAAAGCTCACAAAATAATAAAAAGTAAACCACGTCGAACACTTAATCTTATTCTGTATTACATGGTTTGGTATTCAATTCATCGAAATAAACAGTGAAGAAGCAAAGAAAAATTTAAGATTATTTTCAAAAACTAGCATACTAATTTGAAGGTATATCTGTTTGATTAAATTTTTTCTGCTATATCTCTTAAAATATTTATTTGGAATTTTTCAAATAACTGTATATTCAGTACTGTCTTAATATAAAAGCTTTCTTGTGTCCTTCGTCATGACATGCGCAGTTGAACAAGCATTTGAATCTGAATACAAATTATAAATCATAAAATGCATCAAAGTTTACCTGCTCCATTTTGAAGCACATATAATTTCTACTGTATTAACTCCTATTTGTAGATGACATGCTAAGATAACCTTTCCTCATGTAAAATTTAAGCTAAATCACATATCCCTAATACATGGATGCCCCACTTCTATGTTCAGTGGATGGTGAAGCTAGGGTCAACACTCTGAGTTGGCATTAAATATTATAAGGAACATGTGTACTATATATGTCTAGTTGTATGGACTGCAACTTCAAAATCTACTAGCTCATGGACTAAAACTTTATCTAAAAAAAAATAACCTACAAATGTAAAGTGGTACAGACGGATGGACGAACTGACGGACGAACGGACGGACAGACGGATGGGCGAACAAATGGACAGAAGGACAGATGCACAGACTGAAAAAAAGCACATAATGCTCTAAGGTGGTGCAAAACAATGTTAATTTAATATTATTTCATTCATAAAGCATGCATACTTACATAAAATTCTGAGGTTGGTAAGGTACAGGATCTGGGTTAACATTGTAGTCTACATCGTCGGATTCTCTCGGGCGCCCAGTACTGGTGTAGGACATTTGCCGATACTGAAAACAAAAGTATGGGCATGTATATAAAATAAGATCTAGCATAATAGTTTATGAGAACACTATCTAGCTGAAGATGCTAACAACTATAAGTCACTAAATGGCTTTCAAGGAGCGAAACGGAAATTTAAAATGGAAATGGGGAATGTGTCAAAGAAACAACAACCCGACTAAAGAGCAGAAAACAGTCGAAGTCCACCAATTGAAAGTATATATAGCAAAACAATTTAAAAGATAAGAGCTCACATCTTGCGTATCTTGTACTAATGAATATCATGTTAATATCAGATTTACAGAGTAAATTCTAGATTATCGATCTTGGTGACTATTGATATGAGAGTGGCGCAAGGAGTTTTTTCTGGAGGTTGGGTTTGAACCTTTAGTTTTGCTGGGAAATCGGAATTGGGCCTTCATTTTTACGGGAATTCGAGATTTACGCCTATCGGAACTCAGGAATTAACGATTTTTCGGGATCCGGCAAAGAACGTTTATGTTTTTTCGGGAATCCACCTCAGTCTGCATAAGGTATAAAATACAGCAACCGACGGGTTTAAATGAAACGCATGATCGATTGATTGATAAATTGGTGTTTAACGCAACTTTCAGCACTGGTTAATCTTTCGCGGCGACCAGTTTTTATTGGTATTGGAAGCCGTGGAAAAACAACGACCTTATTTAGGAAAACTGAAAATCGCAGTCAATTTAGTTTGGAATCGAGCATACCTTTCACATGCGGGATTAGAAATCACAACCTCACTGTTGACCGGCTAGTGATACAGTAAAACTCAGATTACTCGAACACCGAAGCTCTTGGAACGCATGACCCTGGTTTTGTACAGTCATTTACAGAATATGATTTGTTTTTATTTTCAACATGTTTAGAAGCACATTATCCTGATCTATCATGATCTGGAGTAATTAAATTATATTTAACAATATAACATATAACCAGTTCAAAAGGATGTACATGTATTTTAAGGATTCTTGAAGTTTGGTACATTTTTGAAGAAAAAAAATCTTACGAAATGCCGGTCTATTGTACCAAAATTTTAATTTTGGCATCTTTAATTATGTTTTATGGCATCGACCGTTTTCCTTAGCCCATAAACAATAATAAAATATTAGGTATAACTTCGAGCGTACCGACATTGTCGAGGTCGCGTAAATCCAAACCGAGTAAAAAGTTCCATGGCAATAACAGAAACAGAGCGTCATGTTACTACTCTTAGAATAAAAGAGATCACATAATCATATTTAAAAAGACATAAAATAACTAAATATGGCTCTTCTTTAAAGTGAAAATACAGGAAGTCATAAAAAAAAATAAGTACAAAAAACAAACAAAAAATATTTTAAGACTAGGAGTATACATCCCTACCTCCGGCACTTTGAGTTTAGTCCCTTCAAGAATGAATGTAGTGATTGGCCCAGACTGACCAATCGTTTGAGGGTACAAATCATGGATGCTTAAAATAGGGTCCTCCATCATCTCCATCATTTTTATACCCTCTTTCCATCAACACAGTGTTAGTAAATCGACATTAAAACTATCCGTCGTCTGAATGTCGGCCATTTTGAATTTGTGTTGTTTCTCTGGCTACAGTTCTTTGTGGACTATGAATAAGTTATAACAACGATTGAATTGACTTATAAAAAATGTAATATGATATTTAAGATCTTTGTCAGCAGTCAGTGCATGACAACGAGGCTGAGATAATGAACCTGTCAATTTAAAATTTAAATTGTTTACCTTCGTGGATTTCCGTACTTTGTGGAAGTAAATCATTCCATAAACGTTTGATGAAATTGAAAACGATGTTACTTTTGTTCTGCAGTATCAATAGTTATAAAATATGCATAATTGCCGTATTATGACTAAAGAATGCACTTCAAAAATAATAAGGTGAGACGAAGAAATCGATATAAAAAATAAAATACAATTGAAAAAATGAAAAAATAGAATTTCCATCCATGTCAACAGGTTTAAAATTCAGATCACTATTAAAATTTCTCCCTATTTCGATATTTTTTCATTAAGTTATTAATGAAAACATAATTTAATCGGCCATTGGCAGCGTTAAATTAAGACTAATACGGTAATTCATAGCAGCGAAACGTCAAGATAAGTAAAATTAACTTTATAAATTTTGCAGTTTTATTGATTTATGTCAAGTTATATCTAAACAATTTAAATTTTTCAAAGCAATAAAATGAAATATTGTTTGAATTTTAACAAGTATAACACATGCAGTTACTTGTAAGCGGAAAATTATATATACATGTTGTAACATTAAAAGTGTGAACAAATAGTACTTGATTTCGTTTGAAGACCACTTAATGTATTTTGGGTTATTTTAAGGCTTCCGCGTAAATCATAAAATCTATGTGGTAAAACATAGCTTGATAAGGTACTTATATATATACATACAAGTGACATGTTACTAGTATGATAAGTAAAACATCTTAATACGGGATATAATAAAGAATCAGTAAACTAGATCGAATATCACAGTAAGAGACGGATAAACAAAAAATCGTAATATTTTTTCTCTCTAAGAGTAAATTACAAATACGTCTCTCATGTTAATTTATATGCATACAGATAACGCAATCTCTAATAACAATAGATATAAGAAGATGTGGTACGAGTGTCAATGAGACACCTCTCCATCTCAGTCACAATTTGAAAAATTATACCATGATATGTCAAAATACGGATCTCAACACAGCTCATTGGATCACATCGAATAGAAAGCTATAAAGGGCCCCGAAAATGATTAGTTCACGCCTTTCTGAGAATATCTAATAACTCACGTCTTCAAAAATTGTTTCGAAGGTTAAAAAATCTTATAATATTAAATATTTCACAAATTCTAAGAGGACGCTGATGTTTTTTGTTTCGCTATGTATACAAATTGGCAAGTCTTCGGAGCAAGTAAGAGTCTGCCATATGGTACATTACCTTGCCTTTGGTTTTAACCCGTGCAATGAACTTTACGTCTTTTCCAGCTTTACTGTGTTGTTAGATTGCTGTTAATCGATGTATTATCAAGATGTTATTTTATGTATTCTCAAGTGTATGCCAAGATGGATCTTTGAAATAAGGTTAGCATTCAATTTGATTATCTCTGTTTAATAGAGTCGTTGAGTAATGATATATTTATTTTCGTTCGACAAATAAACTTTTGACATTTTTCGCAACTGATTAAATATCGCACCGTTATAAGGCCTTTTCAAAGTGTGCGCTCATTCGTGGGACATTAATTTGAAGAGAGCAGAAAAAAAGTCATATAACAGTTTTGAATAAACTCATCATAGATACCAGGACTAAATTTAGTATATACGCCAGACGCGTTTCGTCTACAAAAGACTCATCAGTGACGCTCGAATCCAAAAAAGTTAAAAAGACCAAATAAAGTACGAAGTTGAAGAGCAATGAGGACCAAAACTCATAAAAGAAGAGTGTTTAGTTCAAAAATGGTCAAACCAACACACCATGATATAAAGATCGTTTGGTTGTTGTGTGTTTAACGTTCAGTGGCAAATATATCATGAATGTCAATGCGAGCATAGTAATTATAATTACTTGTACTTTATTTGAACTTTGGTGGATAGTTCCTATACTACATTTCAGCACTTTTGAATATAACCAACAGGGAAAGGCGAACAGACAAATAACAGTTCGTTAAACACTAAACAGACGAGTTTCTTTTAAATACTACCTTAGGCAACATCATTTTAAAAATCAACTGATTGTTTTAATCTATTTATCATCAGTTATAATACTTAGATATAGGAAGATGTGGTACGAGTGCCAATGAGACAACTCTCCATCCAAATAACAATTTAAAAAAGTAAACCATTTTTGGCCAATGTACGGCCTTCAACACGGAGCCTTGGCTCACACCAGACAACAAGCTATAAAGGGCCCCAAAATTACTAGTGTAAAACCATACAATCGGGAAAACCAACGGTCTAATCTAAGAAAAATGAGAAACGAGAAACACAAAATTACATAAACAAACGACAACTACTGTACATCAGATCCCTGACTTAGGACAGGTGCAAACATTTGCAGCGGGATTAAACGTTTGAACGGTACCAAACCTTCTACCTTTTTCTGAAACACTAGCATAACATCACAACATAAAAAAACACAAAATAAAATATCAATTGGCAGGCTTCACTCAATCAAAAAAAACCTAAATTAATAGTCTAATTTGCAAAAAAGAAGAGACCTAGCTAGCTCAATGGCAATGGTCTAACATTCGATCAATACTGCATCACAAGCCTGTCAACAATGAGGTTTTGAGTTCGAATTCCGCACGGGGCAGGTGCGCTAGACTCCAATCTTAGTTGACTAGATCCTCAGATTTGATACCGAAAGTCGATCGTTCTAATCGGCTTCCTTCACCAATGAAGAATTACCGCCACGAATTTGCTCATAAGTGCTGAAAGTGACTTTAAACAACCATTAATCAATTAATTTGAAGAAAAAAACGAAAACGTTAAAAAACGCCTGAAACATGACACAGTAATTAATTTTCAACTTGGTATGTGAAACTACAAAATGTAGACAAGTAATGAAATGATACGTAATCATGGTTACCTGATTTTCATAAAGTTTTGAATCCTGACTTTGTAGAGATGGCAATGTGATCGGTCTAATAATATCCTCAGTTCGATCTCCATGTTTGTCAGGCCACTTTTTAGATCCTTTTACACATAGAAACCCTAATTTCTGCGTCATGACTCCAGCCGAGTCATTTTCGAACGGAAACATGAATATTCACATCTGTTTTTACTATCTCTATGTTCACAAGGTAAAGTGATATAGCTATTATATCATTTGGTTATATAGTATTTTGGTTTAATGTCCTTGACGAAAACATTTTACATATTGAAAGATTTAAAAGAGCATATTGTCAGTTATTTAATTTTACTTTAAATATATATAATTATCTATAGAAACCGTTTAAAGTCTATAAATGACAAGGTAATTAATGTGTGTATCGATTACCTAATGGCCAATTACGGCGTAACATCTTGCAATTGGAAAAGAGGGGGAGGGGAGTTAATAGTACCGATAAGGTATAAAATAGCGGTTCATTGGGTATAGCATGTCAATATGTATATATTATATCTTACGTTTTATAGCCAATCTTTAAACTGTTAAATGAAAAGAGGACATGGTTTTCGTTTTAATTCTAAATGTAAAATGAAAATGCTAATGTCTGATCTTGCAATCGTAAAATAACAGACAACAACGTAATGTCTACTAAAATAAACAAATATAATTATATAACTTCAGTTAAAAAAAAAGCAGTGAAACTTCTTGATAATGTAAACATAAACACCTGGCAGGATTGTCAGCTTAACAAAAAAAAAACTAAACTAAAAAAAAAGGATAACGATGGTGGCATTTTGTTTTCCATTTTTTGATAGAATAAGTAAGAAATGTATTTGCATTCGGCAAACCTCGTCAAATTGCATGAGCTACCCTACGATCTGTCGAGATTTTACCGAATGATTCATTTGGTGCACATTCATATGAATTCCTTTCTTGGGTTTTTCCTTGAAACGTTTTCTTAATTTTTTTTTAACGTTCAAATTGAGTGAATGTAAGCAATTATATATGCAACTGTTCGGCCCCAGTTTAAATATCTAGAAATGATTTCGAAACAAGGCTTTCAACTCCCTTAGGCAATGACCAATCTTGAACTACATATTTCAATGTACACGTATCGTTCAGCTGCACAGTCACACGGTACAATAGTATGTAAACAATTGCAAATTCTTTAATTTCAATGATAGATATAGTGAAAACAAGAAAGATTTTAATGAAATAGCCGATATGTATTAATTCACGCCACAGAATCCCTACATAAAGTACATTAAAATGCAAAGGATTATTAGTAGGGCACATACATGTACACGTCTTGTAGCTCATTGCAAGACCAAGAGGGTCTCTATCGTCGGTTAAATGTGGAATTATATTCTGTACTAGATGACATATAACGTTATGCCTTGAAGAACAAACAGTATAAAAAACATATCCAGAAATCAACGCCACTTTGCTTATTTGAATATTATACTAAAGAAATCGGATACGGGTCACGGAAATTACATTAAAATGATAGGGAATTTTGAAAAAATGTCTGTTTTAATTTTAATTTAAGTGATAGACAGGTTGCCGGGGCAGAAAATGAATATACACAACAATATACACCATTTAAACGAAACATAATGACTGTTGTTGCAAAAATACAGGTTCCTGAGCTATTTTAAAAATCGAAGCGAGAGGCTTTAATATTGCAGTGTAAAATACAGGCTAAAATGGCTGAAACGTCAAATTTGCAAATTTCGTGTTGAAAATTGGATTACAAGGTCATTACAAAAACAGGTTGCCGGGGTGAAATATGAAACTTGAATTTCCAAAGAATAAGCAAGTCCAAACCTTGTATGTGTAGTCGTTGAACTCTAGGTTCCCACGTAAAATTAAAATGTCACTATTTTGAGAAGAATAAACTCACGAAGGCACGAAAAATTCACTAAATTCGCGTTCATTGTTTTGATTTTGACCACCTGACAACTTTACGGAAATATCAAAGTGATTGTAAATAAGGACTCTGTGACGGGCAACTTATAATATCCGTGTTTTAAAGATTTTAATAATATCAAGCCTATCAAGCCAGTCCAGTTCAAAGTACTATCACGTGGTACAATTCTCATTTACATATTATGAATATTCATTAGCAAAACCACTACTAATTTCTGGCTATGAGGTCAATTTAATTAAAAACCAATCTCTCATCGCTCCCGTTTTCTGATATGTCACGTGGGAGATCTAACGAAACCCACTTTGAGGTCACATCTGAGTGAACTAGAAGTTATGAATTTATAATGATATGCAAATGAATTGACGACCTATCAATAAGCCAATCAAAAAGTTTATGGATTCTTAGGACTGACGATTTCTTCGTAAATAAAATGAGTTACATCCCTTTACCTCACAATAAACTTTCAAGATCTTCGAAGACTCATTTTCATTGGTCGAAAAAGACACACCTACGAGGTCATTCACATGTGACCTCAAAGAGGGTTTCGTTAGATCTCCCACGCGACATATCAGAAAACGGGAGCGATGAGAGATCGGTTTTTAATTAGATTGAAAAAAGATCTACATGTATAAATGACTACATACATGTATAAATGTCTACATGCAGGTATAAATGTCTACATGCATGTATAAATGTCTACATGCATGTATAAATGACTACATGCATGTATAAATGACTACATACATGTATAAATGACTACATGCATGTATAAATGACTACATGCATGTATAAATGACTACATACATGTATAAATGTCTACATGCATGTATAAATGTCTACATACATGTATAAATGACTACATGCATGTATAAATGTCTACATGCATGTATAAATGACTACATACATGTATAAATGTCTACATGCATGTATAAATGTCTACATACATGTATAAATAACTACATGCATGTATAAATGTCTACATACATGTATAAATGACTACATGCATGTATAAATGTCTACATGTGTAGATGTATAACAGGTATAAATGTTTTACAAATATCGTTATGGGTTGAATGTGGATCAAGATGAGGTACTAATATATAACGTCCTTATATACAAGAGACGACTTCAGTAAATATTAATCCGATTAGTACATAAAAGGTTATAAGTATTATTGTTGATCATAGATTAACCCAAGGTTTCATGTAAGTAATTGACCTACATGTCCTAATCGCAGACGTCAATATCCAATAGATTAAAATAACAATGATGATAATATTTACCATAATAATAAATTGATTTAATTCCTATGATAAAAAAAACCGTAGAATTAAAATACTGGAATACTGCAATCGCTCCAGTTTAATACCATTAATCGAAAGTACGTCCACTATTTGATGTATGAACATATTAACAAGTAATTAACTTTAAGTTAACCTTTTTTCAATTTTTTTTTAAATATTTGTATATCCTTTGAAGACAAAATGTTTATATCCTTCGAACATCTGGCCAACGGCAGTACACATCCTTACTCAAAGTCGAACCAATTTAGTAGCTAACCTTCCAATGTGTTAATCTCACATTTTTTACTCAATTATACAGTATATACAAGTACATAGCATGTGTCATTTAACGTAAACACACTAGTTATTACTTGTGGATTTCATATCAGCTAGTTACACATTTATTTAATTTCTATTGTAAGGACTTTGAGCTTGCTACCTGTAATTGTAAGTACCCTCAGATCATGATTTCAGCTCTCCAATCGTAAAAGTTCTGTTTATAAGTACAGTCTAGCAAC
The DNA here is from genome assembly GCA_037788925.1 of Mytilus galloprovincialis. Lineage (NCBI taxonomy): Eukaryota > Metazoa > Mollusca > Bivalvia > Mytilida > Mytilidae > Mytilus > Mytilus galloprovincialis. The sequence continues at coordinate 7,599,603 of CM075340.1, read as the reverse complement.
ATGTTACCAGCGCTTGCATTTGGTACATAAGTCTTTTTTTTAGTTGACACGTATTACAGACTAGGGGACTAGCTCTGGTAGCATGGATGGAGGCGATTACATACGGACACATAAAAACACGTCAGCTTCCATTTCTATATTTTAATCAGACAAAGATGATGTCACAAACATAAATACAAAATACTGACAAAAGGGGAACAACTCTCTCTTACAACAGAAACATAATCTGACCATACATACTGATATACAACACACTATATTCCAGGGATAATTGCCTTTCAAATCATGTTTTTCTTTTGCCGTATCGGAATAACAAGTTATAATTTGTATGTAAGTTTTCGATTTAAAGCTTGGCTGCATTTGCGCAGTCTTTTGTTGAAATCGAATTGTTACCCCTATAAAAGGCCTTTCGGTTGTAGCATTGTCGGACTGTTGTCACATTGAAACAAATCCAACATCTCCTTTTTATTTTCGGATTTTTTTGTCAACGAATAACGCTTGACAGCTAACTTAGAGGGTCTGTGTGGGATTATCAGTATAGAAAATAAAAGACAATATCTGCAAAAACAAATGTTAAAAAACTAAAAAAATAGAAAAGATAGGCCAACAAATAAAGAATAGAGATTAACGTTGTGCTATGATAGTGAAAAAATGGGAAAACATATAAAGTATTAGAAGAAGAAGGACACACAATACAAATATGAAATGTATCTATCCATAGCCAGACACTCGTTCTAATATTAAAAAAACAAGGAAAGCTGCAAATAACATTTTTTGTTCTCTTAAGTCGATAAAATCTGGATATTTTTCTATTTAAAGCCGCTGCATTTATTTGCACGTGTCCCTAACCTGTTATTCAGTTGGTGTGGTTTGTAGATCTATGTGGTTTGAATGGAAAGTTGTCTCATAAATATATGATCTCCTTCTTTCTAAAGATAGCCTCCAAATGTATTTTTGTGTAACTTGATTCTTGTCTCATCGACCTATTTTTCTTTTACTTGATTTATTATGAAACTATACTTTATTAAGTTTCTTCGTGTCTCTAGTAAGAAAACAAAATAGTCGTGTTTTAGGAATTTGCCCGGTAACCGTCTCAATGTTAAACAGTAAGAATTTTAAACTAGTTAATATTGGTATTTTGACAGAACTATATCCGTAAGCTTTGAGACAAATCAATAATCACAGAAATACAATCAAGGGCAAATATTTAATCATGGTATAATCTTACTGATAATGGGGAAATGTTTTTCTTAAATTTAAATTTATTAAACTTTACAAGCTATATGATTGTTCTTCGGGTTACAGGAATAAAGATAACCTTTAATAGTAAATATCTGTATATCTGCAAGTCATATAAGTAAACATAGTAATTTTCAGATTTCAAATTTAAGTTTTCTGAACTGATTCGAAGAAAAAGGGAGATAATTCAAAAATTTTATTAAATTTCGTTCATCTGTTCGTTTTGTCACATATTTGTCACATCGTTAGGAAAACGAATAAAAGGAGGTGTCAATGAGACCGCAACTTACAAAAAATGTTTCTTTCCGAGTCTACTGCACTAAAGTAATTACTATTTAGAACTGAAAGAGGCTAACGTATTAAAACTAAAGACAACTTTGAAGAGAAACATTGCTTCGGACAAGTACATCAACATATAGCAGGTTTAAACCATTAGTTATATCTCAACCTTCCCTCCACTAATCTAGATCTGTAGACATGCACAAGGTAGATAGGTAAAAAAACATATGAAAAAAATAAAAGCAAGATCATAAACACTTTGATGACGAGATACTTGATATTAATAAAAAAAAAAAAAGAAGAGGTCTTCAGGTAAAAATGCAGAAGTTTTCGGGAATGAGAAGGGGGGGGGGGGGTATGCGAATGCCTATCACAATGGCTTCAAGCAACCAGGGAAAATCTTTAAGATTTATCAAAATTCAAAATGGTCCTTTTTCTTTCGTCTATCGTTTTCTTGTTTGGGCAAAGAAACTGTGGTATTTCTATTACGGCGACATTGTATGTAAATGTATGACAATATATATTAATGTCTACTTATAAAGACTTGTTATGGGACACCATTTTATTTAGAAATATATTGGCTGAAAATCTCTACCCGAAAGCACGGACCTTAACCTATACCTAGTTAACGAAATTCCATTCGCAAATGGACCTTAAGCTTGTACCGACACTCTCCGCTCTAAATCAGTATATCGAGTGCACTATATATTTGTGAAGATGAACGGAGTAAACTCGAACCTCTGCGATAATACTGATCGAAGGGTTGAAGTATAATCTTCAATGGGAAATGTCAACAAACTATTAATTGACCCATATCACATCTAAACTAGTGTTTGTTTAAGATGTAATGGATAGCAAATCAATATCTTGTCTTAAAAAGGGCATTTTATGAGGGCACTGGCTACTGTCAGAATAGTATTGTTACATTCATAATTAATCGGTTCCTTACCCAACCATGCATTCCGGGTAATTAGTCTCTAATATAGCTATGTAGCAATAACATTTTCTTATTGTTACATTTCAATGTAACCGTAGCCAGTGCCTTTTATGAAATCTATAGATCTAAGGGTATTTTAAGAGTCACTGAGAACAATATAAAAAGATGATTCTTACCTTGGGATTGATGTTAGACATCCGTGAAACCGACAGTAACGGAGCTGATAAAGAAACAGGAGGCAACTGAACATCCTCAAATCTAGCTGGTTTCATTGGTGATGGTGTTTCATACGCTTTACAAATGTCTGTAATATTGGTTTTCCAAGGAGTAACACTTGTGCCTCTCACAGTAATAACAGTTGAACGAGACGTTGTTCCTGTTGATGGTGAGTCACTGACGGCAGAATCCCTGAGGTTCATCGGAGATGGACCTTTCCATAATTTTCGTCTTATTCCATATTTCGGACTATGTTGAGGTCCATGAGAACATAACCATCCAGATTTATCAACTTTTGCCTTCGCAGGAAGTGGCTTTAGCGGAGAATTCTTCTTTAACACATTATTCGTTGTTACGTTTTCAACGAATGTGTTAGCCGGTTGTATTAATTCCATATCAAAAATATATCCCGAATCGATTTAAATTTATACGGAATATCCAAACGTAAAGATAATTTTCTTAAGACATAGAATGTATATCTATTATATTCCGAAGTGACAGGAGGGATTAAAATACATCTGCAAAATCGATTTCAGGTAGTTGTACATTGTCGACATTTCTGTATGTCGATTTCGCCATTATGAAATTAACAAACAAAGTCTTATATGCATTAATTTAAATATTTCTTTTCGAACTGTAGATAATCCGTATTTATGTTGGCATGTGTATTGCTACATACGCATGCGTGAACGTTCCCTTTCATGACAGAAAAGTGTCCACAAAGAGGGATTAGTTGTTATTGATTCAAGGAGCTTTTAAATTGAATAAAAACTAATATTTGAATAATAAAACAACAATTAAATTTACTTTTTACATTCGTCAGATATAGAAATGTACAAACTAAGCTTATTTGATGGAATTATACCGTTTTAAATTTTTTCAATAGAAGTTTCTGGTTGTTGACTTTTAAATGCATTATTATATTCATAAATTCCGACCAAGCGTGTCAATTTATACATACTTAAGATGCATATTGTTTAGTTTTCACTTATATATTATACAAATAAACAAAATTAATGACTCTCCTTGACTTATGAGGCTTACAGTACGTAAATAGAATCATAAACCCACCAACAACTGATCGGAGGATGGATGGATGACTGTTTCTAGTCTAGAAGCAATACATAACAATTAAGGGGTCAATTAAGTCAACGATAGAAAAAAAAAAAACAAACGATAAGACAAACAATATTGCCTACAAAACACAAAAAAACTTAATATTGATCAATATGGACGTACAGCACCCAAGCCGAGAGAGGCGGACTTATTGCACTACAAGAGTCGTCAGTTCATTCTCCTATAGGGACACCAACCAGTGGCAGATTTAAATGTTCGTTTTTGACATATTAGTAACATCATTAAAGGAAAACAAAAGCTGAAGCCCGCTTTAATTTCGGTTGCTGGATTTTTTTACTGTGTTGAAGAACCGTAATCTGTTTTCTGCTCTTTTGTTGAGTTGTTGTTTCTTGGACACATTCCCCATCTTCATTCTCAATATTACAGAATGGTTGGGTTTTTTTAACCCTCAACGGACAATTATGTCCCCCTTCTTCTTCTTAGCCTGGATCCGCTACTAACCACAACCCCTACTCGTAAATTACTCCTGCGATAAGTCATATTGTAATAAATCATATTATTGTATAGCAATATAATATTTCCCATAGAACGTAACCAAAAGTTAGCGTGCAATAAATTCTAATATTGCACTAGTGCAATAAATCTTCAAAATTCATGACGTCATCAACGTTTAAATCTTAGTTTAAACCAATTTTTACTTTCAAATATTATATTGCTATACAATAAAAGGGTTATTGCATGAATATTAGGGAATATTGTCCCTCGTAGAACATATATTGCACTCGCAAGCTCATGCAATATAAAATTCTACTCGGGACAATATTCCCCAATATTCATGCAATAACCCTATAATACACGGGTGCCATGTGCTGGTAAACATATCGTGTGTCAAATCTTAAAATCAAATATATAAACATCTGTTAACTGTAGCCCTTCAACAAGCATACATGTAACTTGGTCGAATATGAATGAATCAGTATGGATGTTACCGAAAGATTAATAGACATTTAAAAAAATCACAACATAACATTCTTCAAATTAATACTTAAAAAGAAGGTAATTAAAAAATAAGTATAAAAAATGAACTATAATTTTAAAGACCAGTAAACAGTCCATCCTCAAATTTGAATGTTTATAGACTTACAAAAAATGTACTTCCTCTTTCCTTCTAATATCAGTGGCGGATCCAGGGGGTATGGCGTCCGTGAGTTGGAACACCCATCATTTTTGACGATCAATTCTTAGAATAGGGACACATGGTTACCCCCTTTTTATCCTGGGTTGGCACCCCTTCTTCTGTAAAAATGGCACCGATTCCAAGGATTAGATCTAAAACGAATATCATCGCATAATATTTATCAACTTCGCTTACCATGAATGTACAGAATAAATAAAATGTATACATATGGAACGCCGTAGCTGCCTTATGTGTACTTGTTTTTAGATACGCTTATACTTTTCTATATATGCACATACTTTTTCTCTATATGCACATAGTTTACTTTATATGCACATAGTTTACTTTATATGCACATAGTTTGTGCATATATAGTAAAACTATGTGCATATATAGAAAAACTATGTGCATATATAGAAAAACTATGTGCATATAAAGTAAACTATGTGCATATAGAGAAAAAGTATGTGCATATATAGAAAAACTATGTGCATATATTGAAAAGTATAAGCGTATCTAAAAACAAGTACACATAAGGCAGCTACGGCGTTCCATATATACATGTATTAAATTATTGTATTTTTATTATCAGCATATTTTAAACATGTACCATATCAGGCGCGGATACAGCTATTTTGAAATAAATATTCACATAAATAAAAAAATAAATAAAAAACTAGCAATCATAATTAACAAGCAAAACAAAGAAATCTAATGAAAAACGGGGGGGGGGGGGGGGGGGGTCAACTCCAAGACCCCTTCCCCTAGATCCGCCAATGCAAGCAGCATGACGCGATATCTTCCATTACATTATATATACTAATAAGGGCCTAGCAATGTTAGAGAAGTAAGATTCTAATTTCTTCCTCCCGGACCGGAGCTGGAACCTGTACTGTTCACTTCATTCTTCTACGAAATTACGGATTCATAGTGCAGCGATACCTTATCCTCTATTTTAAGTATAGCTGATACGGCTTTCTTTTTATCTAACTCATTCTATTTTTAAGAATTTAAAAAATATATTTTTATTTCTTATTTACTCTTTCATGTTATAAATATTTAAATCCCGTTTAGAACCTCGATCAACCTTGAACCAAATATAGTGTATGTACATGTAATGCTATAACGAGAGAAATCTGTCGCAAAAGGTGAAAATAGTATTTATATTGCGTATAAAGAACTGGTAATATTATTACAGTTAGAACAAAATGGCATCACTCGGGAGACTAGATGGAAAGATTGCACTTATCACAGGTAACTTGTTAATATTTGTTGTTTCTTTAAATCTATTTATATAATCCGGCCCTCAGTCTTCCACATGGGTTTTTTGTTTAAATTTGTATGCATGGTATGGTAGGCAAGTTTTACATTTATTGTCCTGCTTCTATGTGCATATCATGAGTGGCGTATTATATCCTTGTTAGCGTAATTTTGATTTTTCTGGTTCTGTAACAGAAAAATAATTTGATATAGTTATATAAGTGACAATTTTAAATCAGCAGAATTCACAATGATTGTATTCAAAAAGAATCACGGGCTAATATCACTCTCTCGAATTTAACTGTCAAGGTCTATTCATGAACAATAGGAAATTAATTAAAAAGCAAAGTTAATACATGCTGTATTGGTGAGGTTTATTTATACATTCTTGGTTTGAAAAGACGAATCCATCCGGAGAGGCACTCCGATAACACACATTTCATCCAAAACAAATCATCACTGACAATTAGCGACTAAACTGAGTCGAATATTATTTTATTTATTATTAATAATTATTGTTTTCATCTTTCAGGTGCTAGTTCTGGAATAGGCCAGGGAACAGCCATTTTGTTTTCAAAACTTGGAGCAAAGTTAGCAATCACAGGAAGAAATGATGCTAACCTGAAAAAGACCGCCGATGAATGTGAGAAAAACGGCGGAGTGAAGGTAACATAGATACAAGAGGTCCGGATGAAAGTTCTACATTTCATTATCATTTTGTTCTATTTTATTTTAGGCCTATTACTTAGTATTCTCTCTTTTTTTTTATTTAAGTGCCTTGTTTACTTTTCTTAATTTGTATGACCCATTTCCTTCTATTATTCCCCGTCCTATTTTACTAAATTTTGGTACAAATTGTAACACTATCTATACTCTCTTAGGGAGCTACCATTTGATTTTTATGGGGGGGGGGGGGGGGGTGCTAGGATGAAAAATTTTGTCCTGCATTTTTTTTTTTAGCTGTAATCTCTGTCCTGCCTTTTTTTTTTTTAGTTTATCCTGACTTTTTTTTACCTAAATTGTCGTCCTGACTTTTTTTTTGCAAGCGTCTCATCCTGCCTTTTTTTACTCAAAACTCCTGTCTCAAATTTCATCCTAATAATTCACAAGCTTTCACAAATAATATGAAAGTTCCAAACTCTGGATCCATGACACGATATTTCAAGACAATTTGTTCTATGCTTTACTCTAGATTCAATAGACTCGATATTGTTTGATAAAGTTAGCTTTCTGGTTTGAATTGTTTTACATTGTTATTTCGGGGCTTTTTAAAGCTGACTTTGCGGTATGGCTTTGCTCATTGTTGAAGGCCGTACGGATAGTACGATTTCTGTTTTATTTGGTCACTTGTGGAGAGATGTCTCATTGGCAATCATACCACATCTTCTTTTTTATATTGTATATATATTATACCAGTTTATGAAGTTAATTTTTTTAGAATAACATGTGCGATTACAAACCTTTTATTTTAATGAGAGAGAGAGAGAGAGAGAGAGAGAGAGAGAGAGAGAGAGAGAGAGAGAGAGAGAGAGAGAATAACATGTGCGATTACAAACCTTTTATTTCAATGAGAGAGAGAGAGAGAGAGAGAGAGAGAGAGAGAGAGAGACGGCGAAAATAATATATTTAACGAAATATTAATTTTTCAGTGGTATTTTTAATCGCAGTTTAGAATTATAATTTTTTTTTTCAGCCATTAATGATAGTAGCTGATTTGTCAAAGGAGGAGGACACTATTCGGGCTGTGGAAGAAACTATTAAATTTTATGGTCAACTACATGTTCTTGTAAGTATAGAAGATGATGTTTTATTCCCATTAAATGAGCTCACAAAAAATATATGATGGAATAAAGAAAACAAGTACCGGAACGGAAACGACCACTGTACGGAGTATGTGTTGAACTTAAATGTACTCTATGCGAACGGACCCGATATCCCATGACCTGAATATGCAATTAAGTTTTATTTTCTTTGTATTTGATCCTTGACAAGTTTTCGATGTCAAGAATAGTTGCACATTTCGGTGTACATGTATTTTATTTTCTCTCGTATAGGAATCTTTCAAATCTTCAAAACTAATTGTTAAACCATTTAAAATATCGTGGTTGGAGACAAAGGGCAGTTTAACAGAAATTAAATAAAATTTCAGAGAATAATTTCAATATCATGCTTTTTTTCTTTGATTAAATAATATAAACATTAGACATTAGACATTATTTTATTAAACCAATCATGGGCCCTTGTCGGGCAAGATACAAAAAACATCATAATAAAATGATTATATAAAGATTAGTGAAATACACAATAAGTAATACACAAATAATAAATTGATAATATGAGCAATGTAGGATATAATTAAGGTAAGAGGCATTGAGTGCAATGAGATCGATTTAATATTAAAAGAATATGATATAAAGTTTATTAATACGGAAAAAAAAAAGAAAAGTAAAAATAGAACCAGGAATATAGTATCTCATTCTGCAGTAGTTCTCCTCATGACCAGTGCACAGCAGTGAGGATCTTTTACATCACAACAATGCAAAGGTCCTCAAGGGGAGGTCCTTCAGAACTAGCTACAGATACATGAGATTACTCCAATAGTGATTCTCCTCATGATTAATGCACAGCAGCAAGGGTTGACATTGCTACTGGGCAATATTCATCAAGGGACGGTGCTCTATAGAATATAAGAAAATATCCGAACTCTACAAAGGTCTAATTCCTTAATTTACGGCTTTGGAATATACTCTTAAGTTTACAATCATGTTCTTCATGTTAAAACACAATTTCGTTTTGCGCATATGTTGGACTCACAGAAAAGGCATTAATTGTCGAAATGCACACCTGAGAGAGTTCTGACTTAATACTAAACATTTCAATGTTTCAAGATACGTGAAATTGGTAAAACTATATTTTGGCATAATTAAAAATGTACACCAGTTCAGTGTTTCAGTAAATGGTCTGTATTGTACATGTACAAGAACAGGCTAATCTTACAGAGCTTGTATGCTGATTTAAACACAAAAAAACGAACTCTTGTGAAGAATTATCTCATTGGCTATTAATTATACCACATCTTCTTGTTTCCTAGTTGAAAACACAAAAAGGATATTAATATCAGGCGCCTTAGGGACGACATCAAAAGATCGATGTAGGATAAAAAACTTAAATCAAATAGTTTGGGGGTGGGGGCCAACATTTCTGCAAGTTTTGTTAATCTAAAATCGATTTTACATATATCCCTATTGGTCAATCAATTTTTCCCAAATTAAGTTAAGAGGGGGGGGGGGGGGGGGGGTCAGCGAAAAAACTATGTGAATTAAGTTTTTTTATCCTTCATTGAACTTTTGATGTCGTCCCTTACACGCGGATATAACCTTAAAAAAGATACACAGAGTGTTTGCATTGATTCTGCTGGAAAATATCTTTATGGTTATTTTTGAAATTGTTTATTGTTTATCAAGGTTAGTTCTGCGGGGATTGTGGAAGTTGGGAGTGTAGAAACCCAAACATTAGAACAGTATGACAAAGTTATGAATATCAATGCAAGGTAAGATTGGTTTTCAATATAATTCAAAACTTTCGTAGTTGTTGCCGAGCCTGCGACTTTAGTTTGAAGAAAGCTCGACATAGGGATAGTGATCCGGCGGCGGCGGCGGCGGCCTTAGCTCACTTCTTTAAAGCTTTATATTTTAAAAAGTGAAAGACCTGGATGCTTCATAGTTTGTATATAGATGCCTCATGTTACCATGTTTCCGTCAGTCACATGTCCAATGTCCTTGACCTCATTTTCATGGTTCAGTGACTACTTGAAAAAAAAAGTTAAGTTTTTTTGAAATGTTAAACTCTCTCTTATTATAAGTAATAGGATAACTATATTTGGTATGTGTGTACCTTGCAAGGTCCTCATGCCCGTTAGACGCCAGTTTTTACTTGACCTCTACCGCATTTAAGTTTTGGTGGTCAAGTCCATAACTAAGATAATATAAGCAATGGGTCATGTATATTTGGTGTATGGACGGACTGTAAGGTGTACATGTCCAACTGGCAGGTGTCATCTGACCTTGACCTCATTTTCATGGTTCAGTGGTTATAGCTAAAATTTTGTGTTTTGGTCTGATTTTATTATACTGTATGCAATAGGTCTACTATATTTGGTGTATGGAAAGATTGTCAGGTGTACATGTCTAGCTGACAGGTGTCATCTGACCTTGACCTCATTTTCATGGTTCAGTGGTAAAAGTTCAGTTTTTGAGTTTTGGTCTTTTTTTCTAATTCTATATATGCAATAGGTCAACTGCATTTGATGTATGGAAATATTTTATGATTTATATGTCAGTCGCGCAAGTTTTATTTGACCATGACCTCCTTTTCCCGGTTCATTGCTCAGTGTTACGTTTTTGTGTTTCGGTCTGTTTTTCTTAATCTATAAGCAATAGGTCAACTTTATTTGTTGTATGGAAGAATTTTTAGCTGTACATGTCTGCCTGGCATTGTCCATCCGACCTTGACCTCATTTTCATATGGTTCATTGGTCAATGTTTAGTTTTCTTGATTAATGTTAAGTTTATGTGACAGTTGTAATAAAGCTTTATATTTAGGACTATCAACATAATATCAATGATTAGTAAAGAAGGCGAGACATTTCAGCGTGTGCACTCTGGTCTTTAACCAGGTTTCATTTTATTACATGTATTCGTTTACCTTATAACACAACTATGTGTTCCATATTTAAAAACTTTTATAAATCGTTCCTTTTACTGCAAGTCAGTGTTCCATACCACACAGCTTTGTGTTCTATGTGTATTCACGTTTTTTGTTTTGTTTCTGTAGGCCAGTGTTCCATACTGGTTACATAGCTATGTATTCCTTTATCCATTTACGTTTCATTCATGTTTCTGTAGGTCAGTGTTCCATACCACACAGTTGTATATGTACCATAGTTATAAAAACGTGTATTGGTTTTTGTGTCGGTACGTCAGAGTTCCATATCGAACACCTATGTGTTCCCAATTCATTCACGTTTTATTCATGTTTCGGTAGGTCAGTGTTCCATACTAGTCTCACAGCTTTGTGTTCCATATCTATTCACGTTTTACTCATATTTATGTAGACCAGTGTTCAATACCACACAACTTTGTGTTCCATATTTATTCACGTTTTATTCATGATTCTGTAGGTCAGTGTTCCATACCACACAGTTTTGTGTTCCATATTTATTCACGTATTATTCATGTTTAAATTCTGTAGATCAGTGTTCCATATTACACAACTATGTGTTCCGCATTTAGAGAAGACTAAAGGCAGCATTGTAATTGTCTCAAGTGTTAACGGTATACGATCGGTAAGTCATTTGTTTTCAAATTAATTGCAACTATAACAATTATGATAGATATTGGAAGATGTGGTATGAGTGCCAATGAGACAACTCTTCATCCAAATAACAATTTATAAAAGTAAACCGTTATAGGTCAAGGTACGGCCTTCAACATGGAGCCTTGGCTCACACCGAACAGCAAGCTATAAAGGGCCCCAAAAATAGTAATGTAAAACGGTAAAAGAACAACTCGTAGCCATAAAAATACAATGTTAATATAATGAATAAAGGACTAATTAAAGAAAAATTTCGCGATTTCGCGTTTTCACCCTATAGAATATGAAGGGCGAAAACGCAAAAACACGAACTGCCTTAACCGGCCACCATAAAAATCATCAATTTTGAAAAAAAGGTTTGTCATATCCTACACAGGTACATGTAAATGAGAATGATTTTGTCATTACGTATACTTGAGCGTCAGTGTTTATGAAATCTTTCGTTTAGGAATACCAAGAAATTTTTTTAATTGGTCCGATAAATTTATTATTTTGTATGTATTTTAATGGTTAAGGGTTGTTCTTTCCCATAGATGCAGACTATATAATTCTTTGCTTGCGACAGCCTTTGTTCATCAACATCTTGGAGGCCTTATGCAATTCTTCGTCTTACCTTGCCTTCAGAGATGCAGCTGCGAATCAACAATAAAGGAAGGGGGGGGGGGGGGGGGTGTAAAACATGTCAAAACCAAAAATGATTTTATCACGTTTTTTTCACGAAATATTTATAAATTTTTAGTTTTAAATCATCTAAAATTATTTTCTCCTCGCTTCGCTCGACACTAAATCATCAAGAATTGAAGATAAAAAACCCAGCTGATCCTCTATGTTAGCATATGCCTTACTATGATTTTTTTATTACCATTTCACCTCATGTGTTTCGACATTATGTTAATAGTCAATGGAAAGGGCCTATAAACAAGATAGCATATATATTTTGTTAGCAAAAAAATGAAAATAAACACATTTAAATATTTGTTTTTCAGTTCCCTGGTGTCATAGCTTACTGTATGTCAAAAAGTGCAGTAGATCAGTTTACAAAATGTGCAGCCCTAGGTAATTATTGTTACGTATTCCAGAAAAGGAATTGAATTAAAAACTTGACAGTAATTGGTGTTTGCTTGCTCTCCGCTTGACACTCGCCATATGCATTTGACAGTGAGAGCAAAGACTGCTCACCCGGAGTAAAAATGATATTTCCGGGTAGGATGATATGTTTTTATGTATAGACAATTACACAGTATAACTTGTGAAACAGTTCGTTTCGATCCTGCATAATCAGGGTATACCGGTATGTTTAGTACAAAATGCGTTTCATGTTTATATCACATGAGTATGTTCACGTCCTATTATGCATGTAATATTTGCCACTAGACGTTCTCATGAAGTCTTTAATTCATCCAGTAAAATGGCTGAAAAATAAGATATCAAGCAACGAGATATCAATTAAACATGCTCGAACATCATTCTATTATCAACTGACATGGGGAAACAATTCAGTCTTCACTAAGTGGTGAGGTTTAATGCGTTGATCTGTTTAACATTGGTATGCTTCAACATTTTTATGGAAATGTAAATGTTTATGTTATTAATTTTTCAGAACTAGCCCCAAAGCAAATTAGAGTAAACAGCGTAAAGTAAGTTTATCTTTAATATGGAACGGTGATTTTTTTTTGGTATTTAATTGGAATTCATTCTACATAATTATGGGAACCTCCTGCACAAACAACAAATAGTTGCAATATATGAGTTTAAGTCTATAAGCAATGAAAAAAGGCCATCTGTTTGTTAATGTCATCTTCGCTAGACAACTGGTTACGATCCACTTCCCTCCTCTCCACTTTTCTTCAATAAAAATCATTACCTTGTGTCTTTGAAATTCTATCTCAATCCGCCGACGGTGGAGAGGAGGGAAGTGGATCGTAACCCTTGGGTAGCGAAGATTGGTCAATGCATGTTATGCAGGATATGGTTACCTTTTTGGAGCACTACCTGGAAAGAGTTCCGGGTTTTGGTGGGCTTCGTGTGCTCAATCTTTAGTTTTTTATGTTGTATTTTATATACTGTGGTTTGATTTTCGTTGTTTTTCTTCTTTTTTTGTCACGATATTGTCAGTTTGTTTTTGACTTATAAATTTGAATATTATACCTTTGGTATTTGTTACCGTTTTTTTTTAATAAAAATTAATGATGTGCGCTTTGAACAATAACATTTTCAGCTACCATGATATTAATTAGTGCTATTATAATAAATGAGATTCTCGAATTAACTGTAGGAGGTAAGTCATGTCTTTTAGTATGCAACACTCCACCTTATTAGATGATCTTTCAATGGAAGGAATAAAATTCTATGAGTGTTGATTTTAACGACCTTAATTATTAGGGTCTTGCTCGGTCGGTACTGGAGCAAATAAGTTACGGGGGGATGTAGGCCGTACATTGACCTATAATGGTTTTATACTTTTATAAATTGTTATTTGGATGGAGAGTTGTCTCATTGGCACTCACACCACATCTTCTTATATCTATATTTCTAACTGTGCAGAACAGTACTTTACATACTTTTATTGTAATTTTATTTTTTGAACAGTCCAGGAGTGATAAAAACAGAAATACACAAGAGAGGTGGAATGGATGAAGAAGCTTATCAAAAAGTATGTTAACACAAAATTTCATGGGCGGAACATTTGGGCAAGTGTTTCGGGTTTGTGTTCGAGGTCCTCAATTGCATATGCACAATGTGAATGGTATGATATTAGGGTAACGTTTTATCTTAGGTCAAACTTACTTGATATTTTTTTTTTTCGAAAATTGAAAAGACATTTGAATGTAAAGTTAACTCTTTACAATTGTAATATATATTGACCCAATAAGATATTTATGGGTACAGTAAATTCCATATGAGTGTGACCGAAGCCATTCTAACATGTTAGGCATTCCATCTTAAAATTTATTATTCCTAGGAACAAAGGATAACCAAGGATTTGTATAGTAATGAATGAAAACTGGGGAGGGGGAGGGAGGTTACAGAAGTTGGAAGATTCTTCCTGTTGCTAAGTAATGTTCTTATTTGGAACATACGGTCTTACTATTTTTTGGCCCCGTAACGAAGTTGTAGGTGCCATATATAGTTTTACCCTTGTCCGTAATTCCGTCATTCCGTCAATCCGTAATTCCGTAATTCAGTCATTCCGTCAATCCGCAACAAACCATTATATACAGACTTTTATTTCTAAATGCCTTCAGATATTGTTCTGTTTTCTGGTATGTGAGTTAACATGATGAGTTACAGATCAAGTTTAAGGATGTTTGCTTGTCATGAATTTTTGTCAGATTTTCGAAATCCTCTGGTTTTATCCATTTGAATGCCTTAAACAATTTTGCCCATGAACCCCCATTTTTCTTTTTATAAATCTTTTACATGTATAATTATAAACAATTTGTAAAAGTTTTATAAAATTTTTATTTTTTAGTAGTTTTTGAGAACTCTAAGTGGTCAATGATAAAGCCATGAAAAATCAAGAGAGAACATTTTCCCGCCAAATTCCAATGGCTAATATCTCGAAAACAAACACATTTTTTTTGCTTTTCTTATTCCTTAATTAATCCCCTATCAATATATACTAGTTTTATGGAAAGTTATTTATTTTGAAACTGAGCTGCGAACTTCTTTAAGTTTCCTTCCGCTCCTCTAATTTTTACCGAAATTACGGGCTTTGGACTTTGATAAATTGTTGAAAAGCACAGTTATACGGACTTTTTCCCTAAACGCTTTCAGATATTGGAATGATATTTGGTATGTGAGCTTACCATGATGAGTTACATATCAAGTTTCGTTTAGCTCCGCTAATTTTTGCCAAAATTAAGGGTTTACAACTGAGGAAAATTTTATTATTATAGTTGTTTACAGTTATACAGACTTTTTTCTATACGCCTCCAGATTTTGAGTTGATTCTTGATATGTGAGACTACCATCATGATTGTGTCCACATGTGTTATTGGAATTGCAGATTTTTCAACTTTTTGAAACGGGGCCATTCGTATCGCTTTGACATATCTAGTTCAGATCTTCATTTAGTAATGTCCTAATAATTTGTGACGCTTTTTTTCAGTTTTTGGAAAGGACAAAGATTACACATGCTTTAGGTAGACCCGGAGAAGTACAGGAAGTAGCTGGTATGATTGCCTTCTTGGCTTCTGATGATTCCTCCTTTATTACGGGAACACAAGTGCCTATTGATGGTGGAAGACATTGCATATGTCCTCGGTGAAAAGAGAGTTTAGTAACCAAGCAACAAAGAAGAGACGACAACATTGTAGTACAACATGTTCTTGTTTCATCAATAAATCATTCCTTCATTTAAAACATTAAAGCTTTTGCATATTGTTTTTAGATACTATTTCAGGCAACTTTTTATAAGATATACACAAGAAGATGTGGTATCATTGCCCATGAGACAACTCTCCACAATCTTGAAACCTTAAAAAAAAAGAGACCAAATGACACATTAATTAACAACTATTTGTCACCGTTCGGCCTTCAGCAATGAGCAATGAGAAACGCACATACCGCATAATCAGCTTTAAAAGGACACGAAATGACAAATGTAAAACAATTCAAATGAGAAAACAAACGGCCTTATTTATGTACAAAAAATGAACGAAAAACATATATGTCACACATCAACAAACGACAACCACTGAGAATTACAGGCTCCTGACTTTGGACACGCACTTACATACAGAATGTGGCTTGGTTAAACATGTTAGCGAGACCCAAACCCTCCCCCTAATCTGGGGCAGTGGTGCAACAGTACAACATAAGAACGAACTATAGAAGCCAATATATCAAAAAAATATTATCCAATGTCAGGCTAAAAATTATGTAGATCGTGAAAAAACATGATATTTTGATAAAAAAAAATTACCAAAGGAGTCCACCCCTGAATGTACATGCACTGTGAGGTAAGTTTATGCAATGAGGTAAAACGATCTCCGGTATTTGTCCATTAAACTGTAACTTGCATGATTTTTAATCAAAGATGTTCAAATAAGAAGATATTCGTATTGTTTTGTCATAGATTATACTGTTATTTTTCTCAATTCAATTGTTGCATATTTTTCATGTCCGGGCCTTTTTCTTGTCGTCTACACGGTATTTGTTTTTCTCGCGGTTGCCTGAAATTGCTACAATACATTCTCTTCATTTGGACATGGGTGGATAATTGTCTTATTGTCAATCATACATGCACCCCATCTCTTTGTTATTATATTTAACGGAACGTTGTTATATTCTTGTTAGCTAAGCGTGCCTCAATAAAACACACACGACTGATTCTGTATTCAGTCCATTTACTTTATTAAGTAACGAGTTTTGGTTGTGCGTATATAACAATCCATTTGAAAGGGATACAAACATCCAGAACACCCGCCTGAGTCCACCAATGGTGAAATGTCAATAAGTCTTTTATCACTGCTTATACAAAAACGATTGTTCTTAAACGGCGCTAAATTATTTGTTTGTATAACATATGTTAGGCATGAGCACTAACAGAAGGTATATAAAGGCAGGACATACAGCAATATACTAAGTATGTGAATTGAGAGTGGCTCGAGGTCGCAAATTTGATTTTCAAGGTCGACCTGGTATGAACCATGCAGCTATTATATATCTGATAGTCTCAAATGTGTAAGTAGTTTATCATAAAGTGTGTAAGTAGTTTATCATAAAGTGTGTAAGTAGTTTATCATAAAGTATGTCCGACAGACAGGTCAATCCAAACGTCATGGAATAAAATTGATATTCCAGGTCATGGTACATTTTGACCGTTCCATGACCGAGGTTAATCAAGGTTCTTAATTGTGTTTCAGATGTTAAGACCTATACAATGTATGAACAGGAATTCTTATAGTAATCCGTTAAAGTTATGGAAAAGAAAAAAAATAGTATACGCTAATTTTACGGACGCCATCACGAGTTGGTTGACCGTTATGGAATAACCGTTTCACAAATGATATCGGATATGTTCCTTAGGGAGCTACCATTTGATTTTTATGGGGGGGGGGGGCTAGGATGAAAAATTTTGTCCTGCATTTTTTTTTAGTTGTAATCTCTGTCCTGCCTTTTTATTTTTCACTCTATTCGGTCCTGCCTTTTTTTTTTTTAGTTTATCCTGACTTTTTTTTACCTAAATTGTCATCCTGACTTTTTTTTTTTTTGCAAGTGTCTCATCCTGCCTTTTTTTTTTACTCAAAATTCCTGTCCTGCCTATTTTTTTCAAATTTCATCCTAGCCCCCCCATAAAAATCAAATGGTAGCTCCCTTACGTCGTAACTACAATCCCCCTCCTTTTCATGAATGTGACCTACCGAATTAGACTATTTACCGGATTTGTAATCACATAAGCAACACGACGGGTGCCACATGTGGAGCAGGATCTGCTTACCCTTCCGGAGCACCTGAGATCACCCCTAGTTTTTGGTGGGGTTCGTGTTGTTTATTCTTTAGTTTTCTATGTTGTGTCATGTGTACTATTGTTTTTCTGTTTGTCCTTTTCATTTTTAGCCATGGCGTTGTCAGTTTGTTTTAGATTTATGAGTTTGACTGTCCTTTTGGTATCTTTCGTCCCTCTTTTAATGCATTACAACAAAATTAATGCACGACAACAAAACTGTTAAAGGGGTATTAGCTGTCAAATTGAAGATTCCCGATTTGTCTCAAATTCTCACATTTGATTTCCAACATACTAAAACGTATATCAAAATAACAATAAATCTGAAATAAACAATAAACAAAACATTGCATGACTCGATAATATATTTCAACATTTCGTGTGAATGTTAGTCTAAACGCCAATTAATTAACCATAGAGATGACCATCGAAGACAGCCGACATTCACATAACCCGATATACATTGGCAATTTTGCGCCTGTCCCAAGTTGGGAGCCTCTGGCCTTTGTTAGTCTTGTATCATTTTTAATTTTAGTTTCTTGTGTATAATTCGGAGTTTAGGATGACGTCCATTATCACTGTACTAGTATACATATTTTTTAAAGGGCCAGCTGAAGGACGCCTACAAGTGCGGGAGTTTCTCGGTACATTGAATACCCATTGGTGGTCTTCGGCTGTTGTCTGCTCTATGATCGGGTTGTTGTCGCTTTGACATATTCCCCATTTCCTTTCTCAATTTTTCACAAATATAAAAAGATTGCGACCACGCACTATTGAATTTTTCTAGGTGTTTGGTTCCATGTTATAGGTTAAACAAATAAGAAGTCAATCTCCATTTATACCTGTATAAGAAAAAAATTCTTTTGTGTCAACGAAATGGTTCACGTTTTTTATTCCTTTCGATGTTGACATTCTTTCTCTTTAATGGCCAAACACGTTTAATACATTCACAAACAATCTCTAGCTGAGTGGTTAAATTGAAGGTCATATGTATTCAATGAGGTCGAATTATTCACTTTCAAGTGAAAAAATCGTCAGCAATGTTTATTGCCTTATTTTGACAAAATTTAACTAAACTGCCTGCTAAAAGCGGATTATAAATTCACTATTTCACTTGCATTAATCATAACAAAAAACAAATTTTTATATATCTTAACTTATGTCTTTTTAACGACTGTAACAAAACTAAAAGCAATAAAATTAAACCTTTATTGCTTATCTTCATCTCAAAGTCAAATTCGCGTCTTCAGAACGAATTGTGAGGTCAAATATACGCACTACATGGTAGATGGTATAAAAAAATTAATTGAAACACAATATTTTGAAAGAAGAAATTTAATTTGAACTTTTTAATTCTAATTCTAATATTTTCTTATTCTTTTCCTTATTTTCATGTTCTAGGTATTTGATTCTATTTTCAAGTCTTCTGAAATTTTCCATGATCCCAGCGTCTCCAGAATTTTCACTGCTGCTTTCCATTTGTGACTGCTTTTCCACATCTGAAATTTTAAGTAAGCGCATTACATTGTACCCATTCAACACTCAATCCCGCCAAATTATGGCTGTACCATTAACATCAAGCCATTTTCATTTTACTACTTTTTGTGCCGTTTTACCTCTTACCAATTTTTTTTTGGTTTACGGTACCGTGACATATATGTACGAATTGCCACGGAGACAAATATTCACCAAAGTCCAACTAAGGGAGACATTAGAAATTTAAGGTCATATTACGGCTTGTAACAATAATAACAAAGCATACTGCATAGTCATCTATAAAAGGCCTCGACATGAAAGATGTTAAACAATTCAAATAAGAAAACTTACGGCCTTATTAAATAACAATACAATTAGCGAAAAACAAATATGACGGACATGAGCCAACGAAAACCACTAATTTCAGGCTCCTGACTGTGGACAAGCACAGAAAGAATGTTGGGATTATAAATCATTTGAGCGCTCAATCATGACCATACATGTACCTATGACAATGGTGTAGCAGCACAACATCAAGAACAAACTGTGAAAAGCATTTCCAAAAGTTTAACTCCTTAGAAACGCAAACACATACTATCATATAAATCATTAAGAGGCTGTCCAAGGAAAACTCAGGCAATGGTTGGCACATCATGGGACTCAGATTTCAATGAAACTTTACATGAAGTCTATTAAAGACATGAAATGAAAAAAAAAAATGTCGGGGAAAAAAATTGTGCACGGTTGCCATGGCAACACGAGCATCATCATTTTGGCCTTTGAAACAGCCAAGAAAAACTGATTTTTACTACATTTTCAATTCAACATTTCTTCTTAATCACAATTTGAAGAGCTTAACTATATTGATACAAGATAATATCCACCTTAGTGTCTTTATTCCATAAATTACTTGTTATAATCAATATATTGACAAAGGAAAAAAAAACACCTAATAAGGACATCCAAAACGCCAATTGTTCATTTTGCCAAAATCAGCCATTTTTGAAGTCTTCTGGAATTCCATCCATGGTAAATATTGGAAATGTACCATATAGAGCTAACAGATTATCATATTCTTTAATAAAAAGAACAAAAAATTTGGTGGGATCACATTCCTGTAAGGCTAAAAAAAACCGGAACAGCATACCCCTCTCAGCTCAAAAAACAGCTTCAAACTGTATTATTGCCAGATCAAACTTTTACACATGCATGCATATTTTTCTTTTAATAAAGTCAAATCTCATTATTCTTAATGAAAGGGGTATCAGTAACTTAAAAATTAATAACTGCTTTTCATGTTTAATATATTTTAACATGGGTGCAGCCTCAATTTCTACATGGATAAGATCACGATACAAGATGATCATGTATTTAAATTACACACAAACTCACAAATAAGCAAATAGTGATGGCAAAGATTTATTTTTATTCCATAGATCAATCTTATATTTAAACAAGGTTCAAGATAAGTTGAAAAAAACACAATATTGCAAAAATTACAGAATAAAATAGGCAAGGAAAGTATCGGTGAACTTCACATGCATACCCATTTCTAAGACCAATCGCAAACAAATTCTATTTTCTTTAGCAATGATTATTGTATGTACATGCACTACAAATCTATAAACTAAGAATTTAACCATGACCTCCTTAAACTTGCAGTCAGGTGCAAGTATTTATTCCATGTTTCTTGTCTCTCAATTTACAGCAATAAAAGTCTAAATGGTACCATAGTGCACAAGCAAACTTCCATTCAAAAACTAATTTCTGAAATATTTTTATCATGTTTAGTAATTGAAACCTTGACCTTTAACAAGCAAAGTAAGTGTAAATTATAACAATTCTTACATACTAGACATTTTAACCATATCATCAAGTTTCTTTTGATAAAATGTAAAGTTTTTGAGATTTATAGTCTGAAACCCACTTGTAATTTCATTTTTTGTGCCTGTGACCTTTTGACGAAATTTACCCTAACTATCATTGCTTGCTTACTTCATAAGAAACAGAATTTCTTAGGGTTTGACAGGGATATAAACTTTTTGAGTTATTTTCTTGAAAACAATTTTTAACACCTTTAACCCTATCCGCCATCCCCAATAGTCTGGTAGCACCTCAGCTAAAACCCTGATGCATTGCTATGATTCATGCAAATACATAAATATATATATTAGAATTTTGTGTCATGAATATTTACACTTCATCCCTACTTTTTAATCTTGTACTATGATGGCTAGATAAAAATTATGAAGCAGATACAAAATATAAATCTAAAGGAATATCACAATAGGTTGGTCAAAACATTGCAATACATATTTTAGTTCCAGCATAAAAGAAAAATCATTGACAAATGGAATGAATTAGTTCAAGTTCATTTTCCTGACGAGTAATTTCTATAATAGCATCATTTAATTCATCATCAGATTCCTCTTTAGGAATTTTTCCAGATTGATTGACAAATCTGGAAAATAAACCCTGTACTTGTTGTGAGCTCAGCCATTCTTCTGGTGAAAAAAGCCTATTCCCATTTTCATCCCTGACTGCTCTTATTTTTTTGGAAGCCTCTGTTGGAGTATATTTTCGGCCAGTTTGTTCACCTTCCATAAATAAATTAAGTAAATAGTCTTTTACAGCTATGCTAAATCTCTTATTCATTCTTCTTCCTTTCAATGACCATCCTGAATGTAGTGAACATTGTGTTTTAGTCTGTGGTGTCTGATCATCAGTTGCTTTTGAAAAAACACTTGTCATTGACTCTTTTATATTAGTGCATTTACTACTCCAAAAAGTTTTTACTCGATCAGCGTGCCTGATATTATGATTTCCAATGTCCTGGTGAATGTTATATTCATGTAGACTAACAAATGTTAGACCACATTCACCACAAGTATAGTCATCAGTCTGCAAAAGAAAAATTACATTTGTATAAAAGAAGTGAAAAACAGCAGAATTGAATCACTATATCATGCATACATGTATACTGTGAACGAATTTGTGGGTATTAAAACTTAAGTAATTTCAATCATCTCCCTTGAAAAAAATCAGACCAGAAATATCCTCCTTCGTGCATATCTACAGGTTGTGTACAACAACTGGGTAAAGTTTCATCAGTATTAACCTTTTTAGTAGTTGCGCTAACAAGACTTGTTGCCATTTATTGCTAGATGTATATTTAACTAAGTACATGTAAATTCAATTATCTCCCTTGAAATAGTTCCATCCAGAAATATTTTCCTTTTTCCACATCCTTTGGTTGTGTACTACAACTGTTTGAAGTTTCATCAATATTAAGGAAGAGTTGCACTTATGAGACATGATGGACAGACGGATGAAGGGACGACAGGGTGATTCCTATATATATCCCTAAAAACTTGGTTTTTTTGGGGTATAAAGACACTAACAACACAGGACATTAACAAAACCTAAACAAACATTAGACCTTTGGTTTTCCCGTTTGAATGGTTTTACACTAGTAATTTTGGGGCCCTTTATAACTTGTTGTTCGGTGTGAGCCAAGGCTTCATGTTGAAGGCCGTACATTGACCTATAATGGTTTACTTTTTAAATTGTTATTTGGATGGAGAGTTGTCTCATTGGCACTCACATCACATCTTCTTATATCTATGAACAATATTGTCAAAGTCTAGAAAGATTGGTCCATCCTTAATTTCTTTTGCAAGATGAAAGGATAGTGATTTTAACAATAAAAGAATATACATTGTATGTATCTGTTACCTCATTCATCTGGTCATGACTAGCAGCATTTTCCTCTGTGTTCTGCTCATTTATTTCCTCTATATTGTCTTCAGCATCTCCTGTTTCATTTCTTTCCTGTAAAAATATACTAATCATAAACACATATTTCCAATGTTGTTATCTAAAATTAATATAGGTGATAACAGATAAGAAAGTCAATTTTACATAACTCAGTTTTAAACATGTAAAATTTAACTTAGTAAGTTTAAGGATCTTTGAGCAAGCTTTGGACTTTTAAAGCTTATATATTATTACTTAGTTCAACATTCATGTAAAATATACATTTGAGGAGTCCAAAAGGGAGATGAACTTAAAACATACAAATTTGCTGCATTTTATATAAACCTTTTCTAATTCAGTCTGTTGTTTTCGTGTGTTGGTGTAGTTTTCATTTATATTTTGTATACGTTATAATAAGGTTGTTGTTTTTCTGGCTTGAAAAGTTTTTTACTGGCCATTTTGGGGCCCTTTACAGCTGATTTGGTAAAACTCCTAGCTTACTTCACCTACATTGTGTATTAATTATTCGTTTCACTGTGCTTCCTCTTAAGGCTCTTTCTT
The DNA here is from genome assembly GCA_037788925.1 of Mytilus galloprovincialis. NCBI lineage: Eukaryota > Metazoa > Mollusca > Bivalvia > Mytilida > Mytilidae > Mytilus > Mytilus galloprovincialis. The sequence goes on along the minus strand of CM075340.1, from coordinate 7,575,801 downwards.
GGTCTTATTTTACTCTTTCCTTTTCTAGTAACTTTTGGCATTTCCAGTATCTACAATATAGTCAAGTAAAAAAATATTAATAATACAAACTTAAGTTGTAGTAATTTTAAAGTTATAACATTGTACACTTCTTATCCAATATGAATTCATTAGTGTGTTCTTCGACAAAAAGAAAAAGTTTCTGTGCTTCCTTTTACATCCATTCAAAAATTAGGGTCAGGTTTTTTTTTCTTTAAAATTTTTTTTTTTTTGTGAATTTATTTCAAGGGTAAAAAATAACAGGCATGACAGTGTAATACCATGTTAAACTTGAGAATGTTTCTAGAAAAGGAGAAGACAGTGCACCTAGGGCAAAAAATTTGCCTCAAAGTTGTCATAACTATATTTTGTTTTTATACAATTTTTTACTTGGGCCTTTCAATTTACCATCAGCCTTGCCAATTGTATATTTGATATTTTTAAAAAAACAGTTATTTACATTTGTACTTGTTTTTTATACGACCGCAAAAATTAAAAATTTTTTGGTGGTATATTGGTATCATGTTGGTGTCGTCGTCTGCGTCGTCGTCCGAATACTTTTAGTTTTCGCACTCTAACTTTGGTAAAAGTGAATAGAAATCTATGAAATTTTAACACAAGGTTTATGACTACAAAAGGAAGGTTGGGATTGATTTTGGGAGTTTTGGTCCCAATATTTTAGGAATTAGGGGCCAAAAAAGGGCCCAAATAAGCATTATTCTTGGTTTTCGCACAATAACTTTAGTATAAGTAAATAGAAATCAATGAAATCTAAACACAAGGTTTATGACCACAAAAGGAAGATTGGGATTTTTTTTTTTGGAGTTGAGGTCCCAACAGTTTAGGAATTAGGGGCCAAAAAGGGGCCCAAATAAGCATTATTCTTGGTTTTTGCACCATAACTTTAGTATTTATGTAAATAGAAATCTATGAAATTTAAACACAAGGTTTATGACCATAAAAGGAAGGTTGGGTTTGATTTTGGGAGTTTTGGTCCCAACAGTTTAGGAATAAGGGGCTCAAAGGGTCCAAAATTGAACTTTGTTTGATTTCATAAAAAATTGAATAATTGGGGTTCTTTGATATGCCGAATCTAACTGTGTATGTAGATTCTTAAGTTTTGGTCCCATTTTCAATCGATAAAGTGGTTTTCTAAAAGAAGACATTTGTATGTATTTCCTATAGGGTCCTAAGTTAAATTAAGTCCCCTGCTGGCAGCCATCTTGGATGATGAATCAAGTTACAAAGTAACAACACTTGGTCATCATCTCATAAGGATCAATCATACCATGTTTGGTTTCATTCCATTTAGTGGTTTTCTAAAAGAAGAAATTTGCATGTATTTCCTATAGGGTCCTATATGTTAAACTAAGTCCCCTGCTGGCAGCCATATTGGATGATGGATCGGATAAAAATAAACAATACTTAGTCAGCACCCCATAAGGAACATTCATGCCATGTTTTGTTTCAATCCATTCAGTGGTTCTCTAAAAGGAGACATTTGTATGTAATTCCTATAGGGTCCTAAGTTAAAATAAGCAGCCATCTTGGATGATGAACTAAGCTACAAAGTTTAAAAATTTGTTTTTAAACATCATTCTTCTGTTATTTTCAAGCATACATGTATAATATTGACAAAAACTGCAGGAACAGTTAACATTGTCAGGTCAGGGGCCATAAATCTAAATAGGGTTGCTATATTAATCTTTTGCATTTTAAATTAATTAATGCCCATTGAAATTGGTAAAAAGATTTGTACCGTTTTATTTTCAATTGAAGATATCTTGCTGTTGTGCAATACTGTGCTGATGCGCATACTGAGTTTTGTTTTCAGACAATTTTTGACACCTTATTTATACACAGTTGGGACAATAACCCACAAAATCAATCTCAAGCCTAATTTTGTGGTACTGAACCTCTTGGTAAAATTTCATACAGATTCATTTATAAATACTAAAGTTATTGTCTAGAAACCAAATGTCTACTGACAATGACACTAACATGATAGACTGATAGCAATATAAAATTACCAATACATTTTTGTGCAGTCATGTAAAACCAGATGCTCCGCAGGGCACAGCTTTATACGACTGCAGAGGGAGAACCCTGAACAGTTGGGGCAAGTATGGACACAACATTTAAGCTTGATACAGCTCTGAATTTGGATTGCGATTAAATAGTTGACCCTTTTGACCCCTAATTCATTGGGACCAAAACTCCCAAAATCAATCCAAACCTTCCTTTTGTGGTCATAAACCTTGTGTTAAAATTTCATAGATTTCTATATACTTACACTAAATTTATTGTGCAAAAAACAAGAAAAATGCTTCTTTGGGAAATGTTTTTGGCCCCTAATTCCTAAACTGTTGGGACTAAAACTCCCAAAATCAATCCCAACCTTCCTTTTGTAGTCATAGACCTTGTATTAAAATTCTATAGATTTCTGTTTACTTATACTAAAGTTATTGTGCGAAAACAAAGAAAACTGCTTTTTTGGGCCCTTTTTGGCCCCTAATTTCTAAACTGTTGGGACCAAAACACCCAAAATCAATCCCAACCTTTCTTTTCATAGATTTTTATTTTCTTTTACTAAAGTTAGAATGCGAAAACCAAATGTCTTCAGAAGACAACGACTATGACGACCTGATACCAATGTACGACCAAAAAATTTTCAAAAAATAACATTACCTCAATTGTGGAAAAGAGCCATCAGAAACAAGTTTGATGACAGCATTGACTTTCTCTAAGCAAGACATTTCAGGTTCCCATTCTTCATGGCTGCTCAACGTGGCAGTACTTTGAGTTGGAAAAAAATAAGCTGAAAAATAAATACATGTATATGAATATTTTATTTTGTTGGGTATTTTACCAGTTATTTCTGCAATAAATATTAATCAGGGGCGGATCCAGTCATTTTAAAAAGGGGGGTTCCCAACCAAGGACAAAGGGGGGGGATGGCCCCAACTATATGTCCCCATTTAAATGCATTGATTGCCCCCAAATAAGGGGGGTTCCAACCCCCAGAACCCTCCCCCTGGATCCACCAATATTAATAGAGGCTCTACAATGTATAATGCCTGAATTGCGTACCTGGAAAAATTAGAAATCTCATTAACATTTTTTTACCCAAGAGTGAAACAAAAAGTTTTAAATTATCTATTATGATTTACACTGCAAATTATATAATTAGCTAAACATCTAGAGAAAATGTCATTTTTTTACTTTTTTAAGGACAATACATGTAGCTCTTATATATAGATTAATACATGGTCTTTTCTATATCGGCCATGGTATCATCCAGTGACCCCCATATCACCCTGAGACTTTAGTTGAGTGCCAATATGGGTCAAGGGATGATACCCAGGCTGATATGGAAAAGGTCATGTATTAATCTCTTTATCATATACTTCCGACAAATTGTTTCAATAGTGCTTTTGTTAGTAATTCAGTGAAGAGAGGTAACAATTTAAAATCAGAGAGATATTTAAAAAAAAAAATGCTGACTCAAAATAACAATATCAGTCTTTTTTTTTTTTAAACAATTTGGTAGCCCTTGAAAGGACTGTTTGGTCTCTTGGAATTTTCATCTCCGGTAAATGTATCATACTGTGCTATTTGGACCATAATCATTTATTTATAGTGTCCCCAAACTTTCTCATAAACAAACTTTTTGGTTTTCTGTATTACTTAATTTACTTACATGCACAATCAGAAGTCTGACTGGCACTTGTGAAATTTTCCTCTTTTTCTGCGGCATATTCATAATCTTTAGTACTTGTATGGTTATTGCATGAATCATCCTTATCATCTTCATGATAAATATCTGTTAAAAAAAAATATATATATTTAGTTTAAATTTAAAATTAAAAATCAAGAAAAAGACTGGCATTAAAATTATTCATGAAGAAAGTGAATTATAAAAAAGTTTCTTAAAAAACACCAAAACAATTCATAAAATAAAAGTATCATGCTGCAGAAATAAAAAAAAAATAAGTGAAAGCTGCATTAGCAAAGCATGGCCAAAATTTAATCTAAATCTTCAAATTTATTGTAGAGTTAATACATATAACTTCTAGTCCGAACTTTAAATTTTGATTAAAAATCTTATCATTAGCTATAGGGACGTGTGTACTAGCATGACTAGGTTTCAAGTTAGTGTGACTTTTACTTCATAATAAACTTCCTTGACTAAATAATTCAAACTGATCCGGGACAGACGGACAAACTGACAGACGGATGCAAGAACCAGAAAAGATAGATGATAACGCAGCTTTGCTCTTTGTACTTTTAGATTTGAACTTCGAGTTGACTTCAATTTCGAATGTAAGATTTACGTAGGATTGCATAAATTTACAGATACACTGGATAACAGAAATTATGACGTAGACCATAAGCTTTTCTTAAAGCTTTTCATAAATTTACAGATTCACTATGTTCACTGGATAACAGAAATTATATAGAGTAGACAACAACTTATATATATCATACCTAAATTTGCAAGTTCTATTGATTCTGTATCATCCCCACATGAAGTTGTCCGGTACATTTGACTCCTTGTAGAAATCACATGAGGGTGAGAAGTTCTACATGGCTTACATATTCCTGCAAAATGTTTTTAAAAAAGATAAACAAATTTTACAAGGCCAATATAAACAAAGGAAAAATTTCTATCGGAAGTAAATACAATAAAAAAAAAAACGCCCTGGTAAAATCCAGATTAAAATATTCGGAATTTTACTTAAGGGAAAGAAAACAGGTCTGACAGATGGGAAATTTCAAGTCAGTCAAGATATTCATGTAATCAGAATATGGAATAATCATAAACAGACAAAAAGATCGAGTTCATTTATCTACAACTTGTTCATTTTTTCTTTGATAAACAAATTTGACCTCCTATGGCTATTAAGTATTTTTTTTATTTCTTCAAAATATTGACCTAGTCATCGTTTTTGTTTTTTTTGTGTCATTTTAAAACTGCTATGATTTTTTACATATAATAAACTCATCATAGATAATAATATGCAGGGGCGGATCCAGCCCTTTTAAAAAGGGGGGGTTCCTAACCCAGGACAAAGTGGGGGGGGGGGTTCCAACTATATGTCCCCATTCAAATGCATTGATCGTCCAAAAAAAAGGGGGGGTTCCAACCCCCAGAACCCCCATTTGGATCCGCGCCTGATATATTATATGTCAATGTGCTAAGTGCCTTCTATCATTTTTGTTTCGTTTTATATGTATTGGTCTTTTGTTGGGAAATATATGACTGTAATTGACAAATACAATGTATGTGTAAGGCCAAATAAAAAATATGTGTGTTTTCTACTTCCCTATATTTAAGCTTAAAAATAGCCTACATGTACCTTAAAGTTTGTTTTGCCATTTTTCAATAAGCACTGTTTTTAAAAGTAAGGATTTCCCTACTAGAATCACTACCTACATGTACCTACCCTATTTCTTTCAAAGATGTAATAGGAAACACACACATTATTTTATTTGGCATCAGCAAACCTGCCCGTAATTAAAAGTTTTGAAATTCATTGAGTGCTTCCAACATTTGTAGCTTCAAAGCTTGTTTTTGGGGTAATTTCTTTTAAAATCACTGCATTTTTTCTTGTATCCCTGGTGCATTTGACTTGAAAAATGCAGTACACACATATCATCCTAGTAGGCACGCCACAGTGGGCACAGAGCAAGAACCTGAACATGGTTATGTTTATCAATAGTACTGTTTCAGCGGACCCTATTCATTCTAGTGACCATCTTGTAGGGTACAATGATTCTTTCAATGTTGAAGACCGTGGGGTGAATATCAAGATGGAGAACAGGAATAAAGGACCTATTGATTGAAAACTTGTATATTTTATATGTATTGTGTGCGATTTTGTCCTTTGCACATTTGCTACAAAAACATTTATAGGTACATGTAGGATAGGAATTCTGGGTAAAAACAGACAGGACAGGAGTTTTGAGTAAAAAAAGGCAAGATGAGCAACTGGGTGGCAAAAAAATTAAGATAAACTTGTAAAAATGCAGGACCAATGCAAATATAGTGAAAAATAAAAATGCAGGACTGAGATTACAACTAAACAAAAACATGAAAAATGCAGGACAAAATTTTTCATCCTAAACCCCCCCCCCCCTAAAAACCAAATGGTAGCTCCCTTACTGCATATAATATATAGACTATAACTGTTTAGTGTCTTTAAAAATCAGCTGTATTTGTACGATGCTAGGAAACTAGGTGTATGCGAGCTTTTAGCAGTTATTGTCTTTATCCTGCAATTATTTCTGTATTTTATTTATATTTCGAAAGACACAAAAAAGCCATAAATAAAGTCATTGGCTGCAAAATGTCATGCAGCAGTTCCTCGAAAATGGACGTCGATTTGAGGAGCCAAAAATCAGACGTTCATTTGGATGCTTGTTTTATATTATGACATATAAAATTAAATTGGGCTTCGATTTGAGTCTACCATATATACTACATGTGTACATGTACCTGTTCTGAGGCTTGGCAGCCTATAGCTACCGGTAATGGACACATATTAGGGAAAGGGCACAACCTGAATTAAATGTACATGTACAAAATGTAACTTACCATGGCCACTTCCAACAGGTATCAAGGATTGATAAAGGAAAAATAGTTCTTTCGATGTTTTAAAATCAATAGCCCTATCTCCTTTACACTTTGTTGTATGGACTGGATAGGCACACTTCAAACTGTTTGTTTTCCAATAAGTCCCAAGTGAATCTCTATGGGCTTTGCAAATAAGTAGTAATTGCCTGCAGGCTGCATCAACATCAAATAATCCGGCGCGATACAGTATTAGATCCTGCTCATTTACGTTTGCACCTGTAGTGCACACTTTGAGATATCTAAGGTGGGCAACAACATCTTTTTGGCAGTCACGAAAATGGATGATATGGCCAGAACAGTCTCCTAACCTGCTGAAACTGCAGAAGTCATTTGTTCCCTCCATTTTTCTTGTATACAAATGCAGTAAATGAATCCGCAGCAAATATATTTTTTTTAATTCATTTTTTCAATAAAAAGAGTTTTATCACAATCTTTGTGTGTTTTCCCCAATATTGTAATTTATAATCATTGATAGAATATTCATTGTAATATTTTATTGACAAAATAACGTATTCATTGAAAATATTCCCACTGGTATTCAAAGGGAGGTAATCCAGATACTAGTTTTATGATATGGTTCAAACAAAGAAATAAGCACTAATAATGTAGATCCCAATATTGTTTTAGCTTAAGAGTATTAATTACACATCTAAGTAAATATTTAAACGATTTTTACATTTCAAATAAATGTGGAACAAAAAAAAAACAATTTTAAAAATTGCACTTTTACAATGGACATAAAGGGGAAAACAAGGTACTAAAACCTCCCAAATTTTTAGACTATATCAAACTTTCATCCAAAAAACAAATACACACTATTTGTTGCATCTAATAACAAGGGCATTTAATGCAAGAAAACTAATTTTAAGAAAATTTAATGTGCCAACATTTATGCATCCCTTGCCTGGTTTTCAAATGGACAGCCTCTTAAACACAAAGCATCGATATAAGAGTACTCGCACTTACTTGAAACTATTTCAAAGCCAATAACAACTATAGTAAATGAATCATGTTCTCTCAGACTGTTTTTGTTTGTTTTGATTGTGTTCTCTCTGACTCTCTCCATTTTTATTGGTATTCTTGTAAATCGCACTAGTTCGATGTATGATAGAGTTATTTGGACTGTATATTTTGGTATTTTCAGTATTTGTGTTTACAGTGACATATAATATATGCAGTTTTTTTTGCAACTGGTGAAATAATATAAAGACTAACTATACTTTAAGGCTGTACAAAAAGGGCTATACCATTGATTGGAGTTACAAGCATTGTACGCAAGTCACGTTGTTTTAATAATAATAAACAATTATATTTAAAAAGTATACAAATGTTTCTTGACAGGTTTTACTCACCTCTTCGGCCTGTAGTCGTACCATTCATAGCCCTTTTTAAGAGAAACACAGACCGTTTCAGTTCTAAAATCTCCTTCACCATCAATTCCTCCTTAGTCATTGTTTCACCGGTCAACAGAAACATTTCGGTCTCCAAAAAATGAATAGCTTCTGAAAGTTCACTATTACTTTTTCCATCATCGGCATTCTGTGGGTTGGCTCCATATAGCTCTAGGGTGTTCACGATTTTAGCATTGGTGTCTGAGCGCAATGCTCTAAAAAGCTCCCTTATAGTTATTTTGTCACAAATCCCAGAACAAATGAAGGAAATGACACAAATACTGAATAATAAATGACGTTTCATTATCATCCTTGGCTTTATTTTGGAATATCTCTTATCAGTCACCAACTTGACTTAACCTTAAACGAAGATATGTAGGTGCTATGTTGATAATAAATAGGTCCTGTAATACGTATTCGCCGATATCTGTGACCTTAATACTTTTACAAATCTTAATCGATGCTAAAAAAGTGAAAATAAAAGCAGTCTAAATGCACCATTGAAAGTTTGTCGTATCATTAACGAAACCAAGAACGTTATATGGCCTATAATGGCTTATATCAACTTACTTGAACTCTGCAAAATGGATTATTGAACATGTCTAATCGCCAATTACACCATATCTACTTAATCTTCATATTTATTCGGTCGATTGTTAGACTAGAGAAAATTAATAATGTATTAGTTGAAACAAACTAAATTGACCCCCTCCCCGAAGTAAAAAAACCAAAACAACTCAAAAACAAAAACAAAAACAAACAAAAATAAAACAAAAACAAAAACAAATTATATATAACCAAAACGTTTCTGACATAAAAAAAAATGACGATATTTGTTGAGTTTTTGATTAATTTTTTTTTAGGCAGAATGGGATACTTTGCAAAAAAAAGGGCAGCCTCGATGACAATTTACGGAAATGTAAGTCAAGATATTATTAAACTAATTAAAGAAAAGCAGGACCAAATGAGTGAAAAAGAAAGGACAGGACAGAGAATACAACTAAAATATATATGTATAGGACACAATTTGTCATCCTATAGCCCCCTCCTCCGCCACCCCCGATAAAAATCAAATTGTAGAGAAGTTCCCGTTAATATGTTGAATTTTTGGAAATATTGAGGATTTTTTTTTATCGCAGGGATCGAGTAAGTACCCATACATTATTATATTACCTGAGCTGTACCAGAGATACATTTATACGTAGTTCCTACATGACATATGTCTCTGGCTATATTTTGACAGAAAAAGGTTATGTGTGCAAATTTTCATGAAAACGTAAAAAAAGCAATTTTTTAATTTGATAAATATATGTAGCAAAAATGATGTTTTTTTTTTTCAAAGTTACATTCATTAACCGTTTTTTTTTTTTATAAATATGAGTTATTTCTGAATAAAAAATGTAGAAATTTTTAGGATACTTATAAAAACAGAAATTACAAATTATTTAACAAAAAACAATTTGTGTTTATCTTTTAAAACAATAAAGTTATGTCTTTCTTTCGAAAGGGAAAATACGGCCACAAATCCGATTTATGAGCAAATATACAAAATTTCTACCTCATTTTACTCACATGAAGGTATATATATTTTATTACATATTTGATTTAATCAGGTAAAAAATAGTCTATATGGAAATTTTTATAAAAATGTAAATATGGGATCAAAACTGTTATATGTATCATATGCCTGTGATGAGTTTATTTAACACCACTGAAGCGAAAAGTTAAAATATTTTTTAATGATATTTATTTGGCGTTTAGAAATTATATCATTAGACGTTTGAGAGGGGTAACACAGTAAGTATCATATAGAAAATACAGTATGATGTGAACTAATAAACGGGATTATTTACTTCGATTTTCCTTAAAGGCTAGGCCTGAGTGCACGATTTGGCCTGCAAATACAAAATGTCTAGGCTATCCGTAATAGTTTCTTTCCGCAACCGAACTTGGTTTGTCAGTTACAAAAAACGAAAGGTCAAGAAATATGGCGACAACACTTGGAAATCTTGCTGGCAAAGTTGCTTTAATAACCGGTAAACAATCACATCTTGACAACTAATAATGTTAACTTTTTAATTGGTTTCCAAATATTTAAAAACTCTATACACTTTTAATCTAGAAATTACTTTGCAACCAGATATATTATCGTCCAGCTGTAAATTACATGTATATGCATGCAATATTTGCCACTGGACGTTAACAGGATTGGACAGATAATCATACATGGGTACTATTCAAAATTTTAGATATATTACAAAATCATGTATCAACAAAATTTAACAGTGATAAAAATGTATTTCATCCACAACACTTGTCTTGTTTCTATCCATGGGAAGCACAGGCACTTGTTTCTATCAATAGGAAGACCCACTATCAACGTATATTTACTGAGAATGAAACACAAAAGAAATCCAGCACCTCAAAAATATAAGAATAAACAAAAAATATAAATATTCATGAATTCTGTGCCTAATTGATTATTATTACATTATCAGGAGCAAGCTCTGGTATAGGTGCAGCTACAGCAGAGTTGTTTGCTAAACTTGGTGCCTCATTAGTTTTAACTGGACGTAAGGTGGACAATTTGAAAGCTGTTGGGGAAAAGTGTACCCAGTGTAGTGGGAATACAGTAAGAAATTCTTAGAATGGCCTTATTAATCATGTTAATAACAAAATAATTTACAAAAAACAAATATGACAGACATGTACCAATGACATCTACATAGTCCTGACTTAGGACATGCTCATATAGAATGTGAGCATGAGAGATTTAAAAATGTTTATGAGCACTCAACCATCCCCTAAAAGCTGGAACAGTAATGTAATAGCTCAAGATAAAAACAAACTAAAGTTAAATTAGTCAAAGTTTAAGCTGTTAATTTTCTTGTTTGGTCTCCTATGGAGAGTTGTCTCATTGGTAATCATACCAGATCTTCTTTTTTATAAATACCAGTTGCAATGGGCTTAACTCAAATGATCTCTCCCAAAGCAAAAAATAACTAACATAAAATATATATATGCCACATATTTTGTGGTTCACTAAACAAGGAAGCTCAAGCCAGTGTAAGGATGTTTAAGGATAGTGGATCAGACATTTATTACTATTTTTTATACTGCTTTTACTTTTAGTTCAAGATCACAACTAAAAATATGCCATACATTTTGGTTTAAATTTTGGTTTAAATGCTTTTAAACATGTTCAATATTTTTCTTTCTTATATAACAAAATATTTCTTTGCTTAGTCTTTGAAATGACAAATGAATGAGTGAAATTGTTTTATAATTACTTTATATAGCTCAACGATGATGTTCATGTTTTTTTCAGCCATTACTGATACCTGGTGATTTGAGCAAGGAAGATGACACCAAGAACTTAATGAAAATAACAATAGAGCATTACAAGAGGCTCAATGTACTGGTATGTTGTCAGGGGCGGATCCAGCCATTCTAAAAAGGGGGGGTTCCCAACCCAGGATAAAGGGGGGGGGTTCCAACTATATGTCCCCATTCAAATGCATTGATAGGCCAAACAAAAGGGGGGGTTCCAACCCCCGGAACCCCCCCTCTGGATCCGCCACTGGTTGTTACAAGTTGGATCTTGTCTTGCAGATGAGGTTTATGATTATGCGATTATTTGGCTGTTTTTATAGTGATTGATAATCTTTGTAGGACTTTTTTTTATAGTTTGATTATGTTGTTGGTAAATAATTAAGGATTACAGGATTTATATATTGGCAAAAAAATTAGTGATAATGTGATTAGGTAGATATTTAGGGGCCTCATAGATGGAAAAAAACCAAGACAAGATCCACAAATGAGTGTAATGGCTGAATTCTTTAGTCAACTCTGAATTGGAGTAGTTGCTCTTTAATGATGAATTATATTAATTTTCAGCGTTTTTACCCATTTTCTTGAAAACAATAGTGTATGCAGATAGAAAATTTTGAATAACAAAAATTATCAACAAAAGATTCTACAAACAAATCAAAGTATACCCTCTTTTGTGCTTCGGGCAAAAACTGATGAAAGAAACTGTAAACAGACAAAAAATATTAATAATAAAGAAAAAAAAAAAAAAAGAAGAGATTTTTGTTCTGAATTATATTCTAGCTCTTCTGTCTACAATGTAAGAGATCGTCAGTTGCTGAAGATTCACAAGACCTAGGTGAACTGCATTAGCTTGATAGATCCTTTAGTTTTCCATTTTCTACCAGTTTTAAATAAATGATTAAGTCATTGAGCTACTGACTATAATTATAAAACTAAAAATCAGAAAAAAAGTGTAAGCAAAAACTACTTCTTAGTCTAAGTTCTGTTTTAATTTGTTATCAAATGAAGCAGGAGACATGTTTTTCTTTACAATTTCAGACCACATTGTTACCAATAGCTGTGTTTGGGACTTTTCCATGTGTTAAACATTAATTTTCCTTTAAGATATAAATCATGTACATGTATCAAAATACCATATACATGTATATGTAAAATATTGAAGAGACATTAAGAGTTCCTTTGTAAAAAAAAAGGGCATATTAACACATATTTTTAATATATTTATTTCATAATACACAAAGACCAACTCTTACAATGTCTTAAAAATTCAAGGAAAAGGAAAAAAATGTTCGATAACTTTATAAACTGTACATTTACTGTACATTGAAAACACAGTACTTTGACCTATAATGGTCTATTTTTATAAATTGTGACTTGTATGGAGAGATGTTTCATTGGCACCCATACCACATCTTATATCTAATTAAAGGTCAAATTTAACTTTATTGTGATATATATATATATTGTATTACATATACTAATAAAAGAATAGTGGTGGCAGCTGCTGACATGTAAATGATGTAATTTCATAATTTTGTAGAGCACATTTAGCACAGCTTAAAAATAAACTGTATTTGGCTATTTTATAGATAAAATTTAGTTTTCAAAATTAACAGGATTGATAGTAAATGTGGGCAGGCATAGTTGGAAGAGGTAAGCACTCCTGTTGAAATATTATGGCCTGTGGTTACTTTATACCGGTAATTAGAATTTAATTCATGGAGGGGTAAAATAATATGTAACTTCTGCCATCCTGTCTTAAAATTCCTACAGCCTTGTGATAACAAAGTGTTTTTTTCTCATCAGGTAAACTGTGCAGGTGTTATAGAGCTAGGAAGTATAGAAAATACCAGTTTAGACCAGTTTGATAGGATGTTCAACATCAATGTTAGGTAAGTGAGGCATTTAAGTATATCTTTATATGTACATAATCAAACCTTACTGGCAAATCAAGTGGAGGGGTTCCCATTTTTTTAATATCAATGCAATTGAATGGGAACAAATATTTGGAACCCCTTGCTTTGTTCACATTTGGAACCTGGCCCCTCCTTTTAAACATTGCTGTATCCACCCTGAAAATTTAAAATACAATGAGGACTAGAGTAAACAGACCTTAAAAGAGAAGTAACTTTTGTATAAAGTTTAAATGCATAGATTTAACTATGGAAATGGGGAATATGTCAAAAAGACAACAACCTGACCGAACAGCAGACAAAAGAGGAATACCACCAATGGGTATTCAACACAGCGGAAAAATCCTTCACCCAAAAATAATCCTCAGCAGGCCCCTAAATAAAATTGTGTACTAGTTCATTGAAAATGGACGTCATACTAAACTCTTAAACATATAAAGGAAATTAAATTAAAATACATTCAAGACTAACAAAGGCCAGAGGCTCCTGACTTTGGACAAGTTCTATTTTAGCTTTAATCGTTGTTGAGGTGCTAATCTGACAGCCTCTTGTTTTTTTTATATATTTTAGATCAATATATCATCTAACCATGTTAGCAGTGCCACACCTTGTAGACACCAAGGGAACTATTGTCAATGTTTCCAGTGTTAATGGCATGAGATCAGTAAGTGTTAATAGTCTTCATTACAAATTTATTTCATTTAATTAAAAATTGTTGGAGATATTTAAAGTGAAAGCTTGTTAAACAATCTGAAATATCCATTTATATTGTATTTACAAATGCATGCATATTTATAATTATTATAAGTATCAGAATATTACTGGGCTTCAGAATTTTACAATTTGAGTAAACAATGTATATATATTTTTTTTAAACTTTTTCCTGATTTCCAAATGTAAGCATACTCTGTACCTTCCTTTTGCAATGTTGATATACAGCAGAATCTTAAATCATTTTCAATCACCAACAGTCAAAGTATTTAACAGAGAAAATATTTTTTTTTATAAAACATTTTTCTATAGTCTTGATTGAAAGAGATAGAAATAGAATATAATACATTGTCTTTAGGTGTTAGTTTCTATTTATTTCTGGTAAATAATATAGAGAATGGAAATGGGGAATGGAAACAACAACCCGACCAAAGAGCAGACAACAGTCGAGGCCACCAATTGGTCTTCAATGCAGCAAGAAACTCCCGCACCCGGAGGTGTGCTTCATCTGGCCCCTAAACAAAAATGTAAACCAGTTCAGTGATAATGGATGTCATACTAAACACTGAAATATACACTAGAAACTAAAATTAAAAATCACACAAGACTAACAAAGGCCAGAGGCTTCTGACATGGGACAGGGGCAAACATGTAGTGGAGTTAAACATGTTTTTGAGATCTCAACACTCCCTTATACCTCTAGCCAATGTAGAAAAAAACAAACACACAACAATACACACAGTAAAACTCAGTTCAAGAAAAGGCCTAGTCGGATGTCAGAATAGGTTACAATATACAAATAATAGTAATCCATTGTTTTTTTCCTTTAAGTTCCCTAATGTTCTTTCATACTGTATGTCTAAGAGTGCTCTTGACCAGTTTACCAGATGTACAGCATTAGGTTTGTATTCATTATAAAGGACCAATTTATTATACCCCCGCTTTAAAAAAGGGGGATATACTGTTTTACCTCTGTCTGTCCTTCCGTCAGTCAATCCGTCCGTCCCATGAATATTTTTCGTCGCATTTTTCTCAGGAACTACAATACAAGGATTTCTGAAATTTGGTTTCAGGGTTTATCTAAGTCAGTTATACCGTGTGATGCGTTTTCAGATTGATAACTTGACAACTTCCTGTTTACCGAACACTTGTATGATTTTACACATGATAGCCAAGTTGAAAATTTTCGTCACATTTTTCTCAGGAACTACAATACAAGGATTTCTGAAATTTGGTTTCAGGATTTATATAAGTCAGCTATACCGTGTGATGCGTTTTCAGATTCATCACTTGACAACTTCCTGTTTACCGAACACTTGCATATTTTTACACTATTAATATTATCCACTTGCGGCGGGGGTATCATCAGTGAGCAGTAGCTCGCAGTTTCACTTGTTCTATATACTGTGAAATTATTTATCTTTGTGGGTATCAATTTTACGTGGATTGAGGAAAATTTGTATTTTTTGGTTTACATTTTGAAAATATTATCCAGAATGCATTAAATTCTGAAATGGAGTATAAGTCAAGCAGATAGAATTGTTTTAACATATATATACAAAGATCAAATTGATTTAGAGCACAACTATATAGCAGACAGACTTTTCTCATTATTTATTTAAAATAAAAATTCACCATATATAAAAAAAAATGCATCAGATTAGCTCCCTTTTTACTGCTTTTGTAAAATTGTGTTTTATTCACAAGTTAACACTTTCTTTACCGGATTGAACTGGATATATATATTTAAGCTCAGATTTATTAAAGAATGGGTGTTGGAAACTATGGGGAAATTTAAATTCATTATTTTTATGAATAAACTTTTTTATATAAAAGATTTGTTTCAAAGCAAAACATCAATGATCGCCTATTTGCTCTTTTTTCAGAGCTGGCTCCTAAACAAGTCAGAGTAAACAGTGTGAAGTGAGTATTAACATTTAATCAGATGAAACCCCAAACTACTTAAATTGGTCACAGGGTCGGAGGGGTCCTGATCCCGAAACCCTGGGCTAAAAAACATGAAATCCAGAGGTCCCAAAATTAAAGAAATTTAAATCCCAACATCCTGAAATTCGAAAAAAGAATTCCCTGATCCCGAAAGGATCAATCCCGATATCCCTAGCTTAAAAACACCTAATCCTGACGTCTGGAAAAAGGTCCTGCTCCCCCCCCCCCCTCATGAATAGAAAATGGGATTAAGCAAAGGCATAGTAATTATTCTCTATATTACAGACGACAGACACACAAAAAACGCTAACACCACTTTTAGCAAATTCAAATATGCAGACAGCCCATTTTACGTCATGGAAGCCAGTTAGTATATAATATATAATCCTGACATATCATGAAATAAACATATAAAACAGTTAATTGGCACTTTCATTCACCAATTATATGTTAAAAAAACCAGCGACATATTGGAAGCTGCATGTTTGATAATAAACTCATCATAGATACGAGGATTAAATTTTGTATTTACGCCAGACGCGTATTTTGTCAACAAAAAGACTCATTAGTGTCGCTCAACTCCAAAAAAGTTAACAAGGCCGAATACAGTATGAAGTTGAAGAGCATTGAGGACCAAAATTCCTAAAAGTTTTGCCAAATACAGCTAAGGTAATCTATTTCTCAGGTAGAAAAGCCTTAGTATTTAAAAAATTCAAAAGTTTTGTAAACCATTTACCCGTCATTGATAGTCAAGGCCAACCAGGAAAAGCTACATTATGAAAACCTGTAACCTAAGTCAAATGGTTGAAAATGAAAACTAGTTATACCAGTATTTTCCAGAAACACAAGAGTTCATTTGATATAAAAACATGATCATAATGATCTTTACTGTATTCAAAATTATTACCACCGGTTAATGAAAGCTGAAATCTTACAATTTGACCGATAAAAGAATGTATTCACCTACTTGGATGTCTTCATTCCTTTGTTCATACCTAAATAATTTAATTTTGGATGTAACACGTCTTCTGATTGGCTGACGTTATTTTGTTAAATTATAAGAAATGACTGTAATATTTTTTCTGTCTATTCGAAATAACATAAAAATGTGGTGCACACTGTTAAATAACCCGCTTCACGCATTATTCAGTGTGCACCAATTTTTTTATGTTATTTCTTCATAGACAGACAAAATATTACAGTCATTCCTTAATTGTGGTTCAACTGAAATCATGCTCATGGAAATTATCATCATAATATATTTAATTTGCATTATATGGTGTCTGATTAATTTTAATATGAAATATTATGCTTGATAAAGTTAAGAACTTGTTACCTTCGTTTGTATTTTTTAAAGAAAATCTATGCTAAACATTCACTAAACTATGTTGTATTTCAGTCCCGGGGTAACAGTAACAGAACTACAGAAGCGTGGGGGTCTAGATGAGGAAGCTTATGCAAAGGTCAGTGATTCAAATTACTTAGTACGACTGGTGCCACATGTGAAACAGCATTATTGAACAAATGTTGAAAATTTGAGATTAATTATTGCAATTGCCTGAAATGGTGCCTACAAAATAATGCTATCAAAATTTGAAATGGGAGTTCTTATTTAAATGGCAGAACCCATCCTAATGTAAATTTTAGCAGTAAAAAAGACATTGCAAAAAATTCAAAACTTTTAGCCACTTTTTACAACAGAAAATACATGTAGGCATAACAAAAACAAGTGTACTCTGTCAAAATTGTATGGTATCTATGGTCGAAACAATGATCAATTGATGGCTGTTTAACATCCAGTGTCATACATGCTGTCTCAGGAGGATAACATGGGACTGTCTTATTTGATATCAAATATGGATTTGGTTCTTATCCTACATGATGGGTCTGATTTTGAAGCAAACAGAAAAAATTGTAGAACTTAAATGAAAATTATACTTTATAAATTTTGTGCTTCCAAAGCACTGTTCTGGAAAAACCTAAATAAGGTATGATTTAATCTAAACATTTGGAAGTCAGGGATGTGAGATATGTAGAAACAATAAAAGCTGTATATATATATGAACAAGAGGGACACTATAAAAACCCAAGTTTATCTGAAGTCACTTTTGCTTGAGGGAATTGGAATCTTACAATGTAGTTAAATCACATTAAACTAAATTCTATTTTATCAAGTTATTCTTATGTTTTTAATAAAGGAAGGACCAAAAGACTAAAAGTAGTTTATCTAATTATAGTTATAGAAAAAAAAGTAAGAACTGAAAAATTTATCTAGACTTCTCAATTGTTGTTTGGAAATTCTGCTACCCATAAGGCCAATTAAAATTAATTGCTAGATTTTCATCCCTGCCCGCCCTCTGAAATCGTCTCGCCCCGATTTATTTTATTAAAACAAAATACGATTTCTGGATTTTGTTCATGTCAGTTACCAGGAACCTTCGATAATTTCTTTTCATTCAAAACTTCCTGTTTCAAATTTCATTTTTATATTTCTTTGAGTAATCTAACGAAAAGTCGACATATTCTGCTGCTCTATGATGACAGCATTATCTATCGAGAATAGAGATTGATAACGAGAAGGGCATGAAATATTTGAGTTTCGAGTAAAACGCCTTGTCCATGAACGCAAATTGCGGTAGTCACAAGTGATTCGAAAACTGTGTTTTCTTTCTTTATTTATACAATGACTTTGTGTCAGGAAATTTGAACTGTGAATGATATCCAAAGCGCAAGAATCGTAGAACAAATTGGTACAAAAACATGACTAGATTAAAGAAATTGACACATGCATGAACTTGTTAGATTTCTGACCATATATTGAGAAAAAAAAGTTGACAAACACGCATTTTATTATAACAAGCCCTTATAATTACCCATGGCTGTTGTTTTTGTTGACAAACAGCAAACACCCTCTGTAACTGGCCCTATACCCTTAATTTAGTCATTAAACAACAACTTCTTTTTGGTTAAGTTCATGTTTTACATCATAATTACTTTCAACACTGAGTTTACATTTTATTCTGTACTTATAATACTAGTGTTGCATACAATTGTACCAATACATTTTATTGATTTTATGGGGACTACAAACCATTGCTAAGAAAGTAAATAAATTTGGTGTAGGAATAGTCCAACTGAAGCATGTGAAGAGAACATTTCTCTTCTTTTTAATGTATACTATAAATAGGTTTCTAAAGCGGCAATTCCATGTATAACAGTGGTTGCCAATCAAGGATTTTTATTTAAGAGTTAAAAAAATAGTCTAGGATTCTTTAAACGGTATGTATATACATAATACAAGCTTGTTTCCACTAGCATATACCCCGTGGTATGAAGAACTCGTGACGAGGGTTTCATATGAAATAAAATTTAAAAAAAAAAATCCTCCCACCTGCCCCATTTTTTACAAAAAATTGGATGAAAATCTACTAATTAATTTTAGTTGGCCTAATGCAATTTTCATTTTGCAGTAGCTATAGGCAGTAAGAATACCATCACAACACATTTTGTACAAAGTTTTATGGATATTTTAATCTGAAGTCATGATGCTAAAAAGTTTTTTTTTTACTGTATACCTAATTCTTATATTTATTTAAAGACTTAATTATTTTCACACATGTCCTATCTTTTTTTCCAGTTCCTAGAGAGATCTAAGGAAACCCATGCTTTAGGTCGCCCAGGACAACCAGATGAAGTGGCAAAGGCTATTGCCTTCTTAGCCTCAGATGATTCTTCCTTTATTACTGGAGCATGTGTACCTGTTGACGGGGGAAGACA
Source organism: Mytilus galloprovincialis (assembly GCA_037788925.1). NCBI lineage: Eukaryota > Metazoa > Mollusca > Bivalvia > Mytilida > Mytilidae > Mytilus > Mytilus galloprovincialis. The sequence goes on along the minus strand of CM075340.1, from coordinate 7,556,074 downwards.
TGCTATGTGTCCAAGATAAAATAATAGGTCAATAACGGCTGTATTTGGAAGCTCTGTATATTGAGTGACTGTGTATTACAAAATTTTGACAATATCTATTTGTGTAATAAAATTTACATAAGATTGAATGTCCCTTTGGTATCATTCATCTCTCTTTTAAAAGAATTTTAGATTTGTTTTTAATTAGTATAAATGAAAAGTACAACATATATATTTTTTTGTTTATGAAATCTTAATATCCAAAATTAAATTTGCTAAAGTGTGGCCTTATATTTTGTAGGAATTTAAAATAAATATGATTTTTCAAAAAAAAAATGAAATATGTAGACTTTTTTGAAAATCCTTGTATGTTTTAAACTAGTCACAAGTATGTAATATTAATGTACCAGGTCAATATTTAGTGATATTTTATGAAGAGTATCATTCAGCATAGTATTTTGCTTTTTTAAAGTGGTTCTTTTTTATTGCAACTCAAGTCGAATAGAGTATATGTTGACATATACTACCTATACTACTAAATGGTATGATAAAAATCAAAGGACAGAGTTAGAATAAGAATAATTGTATCTATCTATTGTGTCTTTTCTTTATTCAGGATAAATGAAATTTGTGATTTAAAGAAAATAATTTAAATATATTTTTAACAAGTGTGAAATCTTGTTCTCATCTTTTATATATTTTTTTATCAATTGCTGTCCACAGCAGTCATCACATCAGAAAACAGTAGTTGTCCTTATCAGTTGTCATATTGATCACCAGTTAGTGTCCTTGTCAGTTGTCAGATCCAGTAAGTGTCTTTGTCAGTTGTCAGATCAGTCTTCAGTTAGTGTTCTTGTCAGTTGTCAGATCAGTCACCAGTAAGTGCCTTGTCAGTTGTCAGATCAGTCACCAGTCAGTGTCCTTGTCAGTTGTCAGATCAGTCACCAGTTATTGTCCTTGTCAGTTGTCAGATAAGTCACCAGTCAGTGTCCTCGTCAGTTGTCAGACCAGTCACCAATCAGTGTCCTTGTCAGTTGTCAGATCAGTCACCAGTAAGTGCCTTGTCAGTTGTCTGATCATACACCAGTCAGTGTCCTTGTCAGTTGTTATATCAGTCACCAGTCAGTGTCCTTGTCATGTGTCAGATCAGTCACCTATCAGTGTCCTTGTCAGTTGTCAGATCAGTCACCTGTCAGTGTCCTTGTCAGTTGTCAGATCAGTCACCAGTCAGTGTCCTTGTTAGTTGTCAGATCAGTCAACTGTCAGTGTCCTTGTCAGTTGTCAGATCAGTCACCTGTCAGTGTCCTTGTCAGTTGTCAGATCAGTCACTTGTCATTGTCCTTGACAGTTGTCAGATCAGTCACCAGTCAGTGTCCTTGTCAGTTGTCAGATCAGTCACCTGTCAGTGTCCTTGTCAGTTGTCAGATCAGTCGTCAGTTCAGTCAGTGTCCTTGTCAGTTGTCTGATCAGTCGTCAGTTGTTGACCATTTTATCAGTTGTCAGATCAGTAACCTGTCAGTGTCCTTGTCAGTTGTCATAACAGACCTCAGTGGTTGTCCCTGTCTGTTGTCTGATAAGTCGTCAGTCGACAGATATGATATATAATATAGTATAGATAGGTAGAATCTGTAAACAGCATAAATGATGAGCAATACAAGATCTACAACAATGACAATATGATCTAACACATTGGATGACTCCTTATAGGAATTATGGCCCTTAAGATGGTACCCGAACATCTTCACTAAAATTAATTATGCTCTTTTAATACTAATAAATTTTTGACAAAGTACTTACTTTGAGCCATTGACAAAAATATAAAAATTTCAAAAAATTTGAACTAACCAATTTTCAGAAATATTACACTGATTATATAGCAGTTTTACAACCACTTATTTTGATCATTGAGAAGCTTAATATTCCCTTAACAACACAATGTAATTTAAACGTTTAGCAGATTTTACAGAGTTATCTCCCTGTAGTGTTAGGTACCACCTCAAACGAAATGTTTTGTCTACTATCAGTATCATGATGGATTGATGGCTGTTTAACATCCAGTGGCAAATTAAATGCATATTCAGGAGTAGAAAAATAATTATATGACATGAATATAAATCTAGATTGATTCTAGATCGACACGCTGAGTTGAATTTTAACATGTTAGTTCTCAGTGATAGAATCGATATATCATTTATCAGCAAATGATGCCATGAAAACTCTTGATCAAAAATGAGGTATCTCTTGATGTTATAAACATTAAAATTGAGACAATTCAAATTTTCCGCAAAAGGAATTTTAAAACATATCTGGAATTGAGACTACATTCGGGAACTTTGAATTAATTTAGGCAGTACAAAAATCATTGTTTATAGATCATCTATTGTTCCAAATTGAAAATGAATTTGGTTAACTTAAACTTAAATGTTAAGATTGCTTTTAGATTGATGCAAGACATTGCAATCAAATTTCGTATCATAAAAAGAAGAAGATACCAAGAGACAATTAAAGTTATAAGTCGGGAAAAAAAGATAACGTCATGGGCCAGTACTAAAAACAACTGTCACGTACCGGGGGTACGCAACTGCGTTACTCTGGGTTTCGTACCAGAGTCGTTTCTCTGGATACAGTCAAGGCTTAAGAATTGGTAGCGTTATTTTATCAACTGAATATTCGGATTCTCTTTATATTGATGCTGGGCGTCAAAATTAAGTGGGCTTCGGGTATCAGACGATAAATGCCAAGGATGATAATTATAATGACATCCCGGTTTATAATGCTTTGTTTAATATCTTGATATACTTTTGCTTAGCCAGTGCTTACTAAAAGCAACGAATTATTAATATACTGAGCCAGTGCTTTACTTGTAGCCACTGCTTTATATCTACTTTATTTGGGCCAGTGCGTGTGTTGGACTGTTTGGTCTGAGTCACTCTTTGCTCTTATTCAATGCTTCCCCGTCTGGAAATGCTTTACCTTGTATACCGCTAATGCTTCTCTCTGAAGCCACTGCTTCTTCAGCAGCTATACTTAATTAATCACTTGGATCCTTATTCAGGACCACTGCTTATAATTCTTATTCAGAACTATAGATTAATCTCACCTTTCTTCTGTCTCTTGTTAACAATCCAACTGCTCAGCTTGAATTCCAAACCCAGAACAAACTGAACTGTGAAAACCTTGGTATATATAGTAAATTGTAGACTCGTCCATACAATAGACTATTCCAAAAACGACTTTATCACTAAAACGTTTTACAACACCTAAGCATATATGATATAACAAAGCACTATTGTGACGGTTATATACTTTGTAACAACTGATCATGATCGTGGGAATTCCGGATTTGTAGGTCAATTCCTGACCCCAAAACAATTACTACTCACCCAGTAAAATATAAACAAATCGAAAGTGAAAGTAAAACAATGTGTAAATAAATGAAGGGAATGAATGATATTTCTTTCAGTTGGACTTTACAATTGGATTATAAAATAAGCAAGAACCAGGTAAGTTTGCAAATTCATCACATCACCCACGCCTCCAAGAAATGCGTCCTGGCATTTACCAAAATCAATTGAGCACATCTACATCAAGTGGACATTTTTCAGTCCCAAACTCTATCCGGGTATTGCCTCGAGCCATGTCATTCAAAAACCACATTTCTAAGTATCATTAAACAACTGTTACTTCTTCAGTAACTAATCACTAAAACAATTGTTACTTATTCAGTAACTAACCCCTAGAACAACTCGTAGATGTATAATCTACCCGACATGACAAGATTCCCACTCAACTGTTTACTATTACTTAACATGGGCATCAACTTTAGAAGTTAACTTTATCCTAAGAACCCTTAAATCGTTTTCCCATCTGTATTTCAACTATGCATGCTGACAGATTTTTGAGCAACCAAATTTTAACCATGAAAACCAACAAGCAAAAATGATACATTTGAAAACCACTGAAAACATCACAAAGCCAAAACCGGTATGAAATAATTTTGCCTAACAACCGGCCACTTATTGAGCTTGTTGAGAGGGATCTTTAACGTGCACAAAGCGTGGTACTCCTTGAACACGGGACCTCGGATTTAACGTCCCCATCCGACGGACATCACTATAATATATTCAAAGAAACAAGGCATTATATATAAACAACAAAACACAAAATTTTTCATAATTCTTGGAAATTTTTCCTTTAACAAGTAACTAAATATCTGTATTGTCTATTCCTCGCGAACATTCACTTGTATAGAAATCACACTATAAAGCTATCAGAATACGTATCCCGTCGGACTGATCACTGAATAATTCTGTCAAGCCTACCTGGCTATGGTATTTGTATGTTTATTACATCAAATATCACTTCATTTTTTCCATATTTCAGTTTCCTCTACATCTTTTCCATTTTCCTTGTATCTTCTCACCACTCTTCTTTCAACCAGCATTAACCCAGAGGTAGCCACTGGCCTGACAACCTGTGCTTGTACAAGGCTTGGAATGGTTCCAGTCGTAGTTGTCATAACAGTTCCCAAGTCCATAGGCGAGGACGAGAACAACGGTGGTGATGGGTTTGACACGGAACTGTCATCTGAATCAGTATCCATCATTCTCGGTATTAGAAACGAGCTTGACACAGGAGGTACCACTACAGTTGCAGTTGTGGTTGGCAACCTAGGCAATGCAAATCTCTTGGCTATTGGCTGTGGCCCTAACGAATTCTTTAGGGTATCTAGTAGTCTCTTCTTTGAAGAATTAGCCACCGGTAGAGGAGACGTGCTCTTCCTGACTACTCTGCCTTTGATTAGTGATCCTGTAACCATCACTGATGTACCTGTTGTGCTTTTCGTGGACTTTGTAGGTTCTCCAAGGACATCCGATAGGGTGCCTGGATTTTGTTTCTCCCATTCACTATCGGTATCATCAATGGCTGACAAGGATGCTGCAGGTCTCCTCCTCTGGTGCCTCGTAAAATCACTCTTCCTGCTTGTTGCATACGGACACCAATCACATAAGTACTCTTCTTCTGAAGACCTTCTCTTTGCACATCCTATAACATGATCCTCCAATTCCTTCTCTGTTTGGAACCGTATTTGGCAAACAGGGCACCTCCATCTTTCCCGTGGTGTCTTCTTTGTGTTAGCCATCTGTAATATAAGAGAACTCATTGTAAATATATACATGTATATACAAAATGAGGTGTTATGTACAGTTATACTTTCTATACACGTTTCATTCATTCATCATTTTTATTTATATTTTCTTTTACTTTAATCTTGAACATAATCATTTAACCAAGTGGGAGGCTTCCTTTCCCGTCTTAATCTTGGTAAATTAATGTGTTCGTCTTGTTCAATGGTCTCATATCTATTCTCAAAATCAAATTCAATTGGGACACTTTCGTCAACAACTTGGGCTTGATCGTTCATTTCGGATACCTGATTTGACGGCTCGAGCCCTTGTAAACGCTCACCTAATAATGGTTCACCTAACAACCGTTGATCCTTGCATCGTCTCATGCGATCAACATGAATCACTTGTGGTCGGCCCCTTCTGCCACAATTAACTAGGTAGGTTACATCTGAGTATTGTTTTAGCACTTTAAAGGGACCCCGCCAATAACTTGTAAAGTTAGGGGATTGGCCAAGCTTACGTACAGGAAAGAAAACAAACACATTATCATTTTTATTAAATTTATTCCAACTTAAATGTTTGTCATGATATTGCTTCTGTCGAAGCATTTCTCTGTTAACATGATTCTGTACAAACTGGTGGGCGTCTTCCATTCTTTCTTGTAACTCCCATACCCACTTGCTAGATGGAATAGACTTCACTTCCCTTGGGAGTTCGTACATAATATCTACAGGAGTAGCTAATTCTCTTCCCATCATCATACGGTTCGGAGTGCTGCAGGTTGTTTCGTGTACAGCTGTTCTGTAAGCCATCATCACATAAGGTAGAAGCTGATCCCAGTTTGTGTGATGTTCGTCCACGTACGCACTTAGCATTTTAACTAGAGTACTGTTCAACCTCTCAACCATACCATCGGATTGTGGGTGATATGGGGTTGTACGGGTTTTGCTGATTTGTAGGAGGTTACACATTTCAGAGAAAAGCTCACTCTCAAACTGCCTTCCTTGATCTGAATGAATCCGTGTAGGTACCCCGAATCTGCAAATAATTTCTGTTACTATGATATTTGCAACCGTCGATGCTTCCATGTTCTCCATGGGAAAGCTTTCTGTCCATTTTGTATAGTAATCAGCTATCACCAGTATGTATTTATTGTCGTTGGCGGTTTTTGGCAACTCGCCAAAATGTCGACGGCTATCCTTTCCATAGGAAAGCCTGACCTTTGAATCTGCATTGGCGCTCTCTTTCGTTTTTGTGGGCCTTTCCTTCTTACACAGGTCTCACATCCTGTTATGTAGGCCACCACATCACGACGCATTCCAGGCCAATAAAACCTGTCTTTTAATTTTCCTAATGTTTTTCTTATCCCAAGATGTCCCGATGTCTTATTGTCATGGCATTGCTGTAAAACGACGCGCCTTTCTTTCATGGGTACGATGACGCGTAGTTTGCCTCCCGTGCTTTGCTCTTTGCACAATAAACCGTTATCAACTTTCAATGTTTCGTATTGCGACCATAAACTCTTAACTGCATAATTTCATTCCCCAATTTCTTTGAAAAGCGGTTTCTTGCCATTTAATACCCAACTCTTTATCAAGGATATGTTTTCATCCTCTTGTTGTAGCACCATCAGCGTATTATTTTCGTCACTCCCATCATTTGTACAGATAGCTGCCTCATTCACCTCTATAGGTGGTGCTTGTGTAACAACATTAACACGTACTAGTTTATTCTCCCAATCGTTTTCAAAGCCACATTGTTTACATGGCATTCTGCTAAGTGCATCAGCATTTCTGTGTTGATTTCCAGGTCGGTGCTTAATTTTCATGTTATAAGAACTAAGGACTTCCAGCCACCTCGCAAGCTGTCCTTCCGCGTTCTTAAAATTCATTAACCACTGCAGAGAGCTATGGTCGGTTCTGACAACAAACGTTCTTCCATACAGAAAATGCCTAAAATGCTTAACAAAATGAACTACGGCGAGTAACTCTTTTCGAGTTACGCAATATTTACGCTCGGTCTTCGAAAGTGTACGGCTACCATAAGCAATAACTGTTTCTTTTTCGTCTATTTCCTGGGACAGGACTGCTCCAATTGAAGACTGACTTGCGTCTGTATCGAGTATAAAAGGTCTCGAAAAATCTGGATGTGACAGTATTGGCGCTTCGAGGAGCTTGGATTTCAATGTCTGAAACGCATCTTGACACTCCTCTGTCCACAAGTATTCGCGACCTTTTTCCGTTAATTTGTGCAAACATTTTGCAATGCCTGCAAAATTTTCAATGTATCTCCTATAATATCCGCACAGGCCGAGAAAAGAGCGCAACTCGCTTACATCTTTCGGTTCTGACCATTGCTTAATAACCTCCACTTTTTGTGGATCCGTTGCTACACCATCCTCACTTATTACATGTCCAAGGAAGGACACTGATTTTGCAAACAACGAACACTTTTTGAGTTTTAACTTTAACCCGGCGTCAATCAATCTATCAAAAACCTGTCGCAAATTAGTTAACATCTCTTCAAAATTTCTGCCGACTACAATAATGTCATCCAAATACACCAAGCAAATGTTCCACTGTAGTCCAGCCATAACTCTTTCCATTAACCGCTCAAATGTTGCCGGAGCACAGGCGAGCCCAAACGGCATTTTACGAAATTGGAAAAGTCCACGCCGTGTCGCGAACACAGTTTTAGGGCGGTCACTCTCTTCTACCTCTACCTGCCAATAACCTGAGCAAAGGTCTAAAGTTGAGAACCACTTGTTGCCAGCTAGCTGCTCCAATGAATCGTCTATTCGAGGTAACGGATACGCGTCTTTTACCGTAAGGTCATTGAGTCGACAATAATCGACACAGAAGCGAGTCGATCCGTCCTTCTTTTTCACAAGTACGATCCCTGATGACCAAGGCCCTTCAGACGGCTCGATCACGCCTCGTTCTAACATATTGTCAATATATTTGTCAATTTCGTCGCGCATGGCTACAGGTGTTCGCCGAGGTGGTTGTTTGACGGGATAATTTGTTCCGGTGTTGATGCGATGGCGTACAATACTAGTACATCCGAGATCGTTATCGTATAGCGCAAAAAGCGACTTGTATTTCTGCAAACAGTTAGTAACTTGATGTCTCTGCTTCTCAGTCAAATTGGAACTTGCTTCATTGACCAGCTTCTGCAGTTCGTTGTCCAGTTTTGGATTTTTGTGTTCTTTACTGGTGCTTTCAGTCATGGCGATGACATCTTCTACTGGACTTATTTCTCCAACAATGGTTCCGGCTCGTATTGTTGTTACATTATTTGAAACATTAAGCAATCTAATTGGCACATGTTATCGTGCTTCAACCAGGGTCTTTGCCAGTAAAGCGTTGTCCCTTTTTACAAACTTCTCGCATGGCTCAGTAATGCCTATCTGCAGTTTACTGGTTAACGTATCATAGTCATTAATCCTACCACGTGAAAAAGCTTCTGTTCCTGGTGGTATACTGATATCCTCTGCGGCTGAAATTCTGTAACAGCCTATTTTTCCAGAAAACGCCATAGGATATGTGTTACTTTTGCATTGAAGGGTTTCTTGTTGTAAATCTATTTTGCAATTATTCTTTTTCATAAAATCTAAACCCAGTATCCCGTCAATAGATATGTCGGCAACCAAAGCTTCAACTATAAACTTGTCTTGTCCAATCTTTATACAGAACATTCCCTTACCAGCTATGCTCAGCTCTGTTCCATTTGCCGAAATAATGACTTGGGTTATTGGTTCAAGTTCCGGTCGTTCCTTTTTCTGTATTCTGTAAAACAAAGCGTGCGAAACTAAAGTTACCGTGGCACCAGTGTCTATTAAAAACTTGGTAGGCTTATTATGAACTGCGACGTCAATGTACGCACCAGCTTCCATGTTTGAAGCATCTGCTCCCACGTTAATTTTTCTTCTTTCCATCCGCCTGTGCCGACTGTTGTAGTGTAAAGGCCGCACGGCTCCGTTTCCCCTACCATTGTTTCCATTGTAAGGCTTCTTATGAGCTCTACATTCATTTCTAAAATGTCCAAATCTTCCACAATTGTAGCACTGTATCTTGTCTTTCTATCCAGGCATATGGGTATCGGAGTCTTTCCTTGTCATATCGCTTTTAAAATTATCAAGGTCCTTTTGGAGGGATTCAATTTTTGTTGAAAAGTCTTCCATCATTTTTGCCATTTTATCGTAAGACTCATTTGGTTCAGTGCATGTGGCGCGCAAATGACCTCTGCCAGTGTCGTATTTTCTTTCAGCCTTGTAAAAAGCTTCTAATTCTACGGCAAGACATATTGTTTGATTGAGGTTTTCCGGCCTAGATTGTTTTATCCTTATTCTCATCTCTGAATCCACAAGAGAATCTAAAAATGGTTCCCTTGCTAAAGTTTCTTTAACCTCGCTTGGTGCGTTGGGATAAGCCTTGTTTACCAATCTTCTTATGGCCTGACCAAGCTCCGGCAAACTTTCACTTGCTTTTTGTCTTCTTTCTTTTAATTGTACTCGGTACAACTCAGTCTGGTTTGGAGGCGAAAATCTTTCTTGCAATGCCTTTATTAAGGTAGTATAATCCATTCTTTTCTCAGTAGGTAGATTACTAAACACTCCCTGTGCTTGTCCTCTTAAAGCTGTTGCAAGGTACAGACCCTTCTCTTGGTCATCCCAGTTGTTGATCACCGCACAGGCATCAAAATGAGACTTAAAATCGCTCCATTCACTCGTTCCATCATAGTTGGCAAGCTTAATTTCGCGCCGTGTCTTTCCGTGGCTAGGTTTGTCAGCGGAATTAGTGTTGCGGACTTGCTTGTTTTGGCGTAATTCCTCCCTCAGTATCGGTGATACATCTGGCATCGGCATTGCTTCGGTTCCTGCTTCTTTCTTTGTGGTGTGTGTCTTCTGCGTTGTCTGTTCTTTTGGCCGCGCTCCTTTGTCGTCCGTCTTTATAGCGGTAAATGGCCCATATAAACGCGGCACTTCGGGTGTTGGAATATTCCGATCTGTACCGACACTGGCACGCTGCGTATTTTGCATGAAATCGCCGTGACGCGTTTGAATTATACCAGAGTCACTTAAATCTTTTACTGGGATTTTTGGGGTAGAATGTAAATTTGCACTTGGTCCCTGGCTCATTAAAGTCTGCATTCTATCGCTTAATTCTTTTTCTAACAAACTTATTTGCTGCCCTAACTCATTATACTTGTCCATTTTTAATATTTTATTAAAAATATATCCTGAGCCTTGCTGTATCCCACTGCTGCCACCAAAACTATGTCACGTACCAGGGGTACGCAACTGCGTTACTCTGGGTTTCGTACCAGAGTCGTTTCTTTGGATACAGTCAAGGCTTAAGAATTGGTAGCGTTATTTTATCAACTGAATATTCGAATTCTCTTTATATTGATGCTGGGCGTCAAAATTAAGTGGGCTTCGGGTATCAGACGATAAATGCCAAGGATGATAATTATAATGACATCCCGGTTTATAATGCTTTATTTAATATCTTGATATACTTTTGCTTAGCCAGTGCTTACTAAAAGCAACGAATTATTCATATACTGAGCCAGTGCTTTACTTGTAGCCACTGCTTAATATCTACTTTATTTGGACCAGTGCGTGTGTTGGACTGTTTGGTCTGAGTCACTCTTTGCTCTTATTCAATGCTTCCCCGTCTGGAAATGCTTTACCTTGTATACTGCTAATGCTTCTCTCTGAAGCCACTGCTTCTTCAGCAGCTATACTTAATTAATCACTTGGCTCCTTATTCAGGACAACTGCTTATAATTCTTATTCAGAACTATAGATTAATCTCACCTTTCTTCTGTCTCTTGTTAACAATCCAACTGCTCAGCTTGAATTCCAAACCCAGAACAAACTGAACTGTGAAAACCTTGGTATATATAGTAAATTGTAGACTCGTCCATACAATAGACTATTCCAAAACCGACTTTATCACTAAAACGTTTTACAACACCTAAGCATATATGATATAACAAAGCACTATAGTGACGGTTATATACTTTGTAACAACTGATCATGATCGTGGGAATTCCGGATTTGTAGGTCAATTCCTGACCCCAAAACAATTACTACTCACCCAGTAAAATATAAACAAATCGAAAGTGAAAGTAAAACAATGTGTAAATAAATGAAGGGAATGAATGATATTTCTTTCTGTTGGACTTTACAATTGGATTATAAAATAAGCAAGAACAAGGTAAGTTTGCAAATTCATCACACAACGAAAAAACTTCACAGAAAACTGATTTTAAAGACAGAGCCACGTGTCCGACCAAACACTAGGGGTGAATTTAGACGTTTGATAACAGATCCTCCTCCACCAATGGCACGCGCCATGCCGCTCATTGCAAGTGAACATCCGGTGATAGTTTGCATTCTGTGATTTCAAAATCAAGATTGTTGTTATGGAAACTGTAACATGGTGTTCAGTAATCTATCAATGTATTTTTTTATATAAAAATGCATATACTAGTAATTTGTATGTGTAATGTTATCTAAAAATTCAGGTTGTATATTTTTTCACTGATTATTAAATTATTCAAGTACCACGAGTTGGAAGTCAAAAAAAAAAATTACTTATAAACTTATTGAAATCTGATATTTTTGTCACAAAATCTTTTACATTTACATTTGTTTAGTGATTCGTGTCTTTTCAAAACAAATTGCATTCTTGTTTGAAATAATTGTTTACCTTATTAATAAGTATCTTCATTGATCTATATTAAATGAATACATTGCTTGACTATCAGCCCTCAGCCATTGAAACCACCTCGATCTTGATATTTTATGAGTGTCATCTTTGGCTGTTTTTATATATACATTGGAATTCGGCATTTGTGATAATAAGTTTTGGATAGCAGATGACAAAAAAGGCCTGTCTATAGATTTTTCTCTCAATAAAATGACATTTTTTTATTTTGATACAGGAATGCAAGTCCTTTGTGTGAATTTGTTTAATGTTGTATTTGATGTTATTGTCTCGCCTACGACAAAGTCGCAGATTGCAAGACATAATGATTACAATCCGGTGGTGGCAACGAAAAAGGCGTAAACTTTTTGTATAAAGCTTATATTTCAGGAAGTAGAAATCCTGGATGCTTTATACATTGTATTCAGATACATTTTATTACAAAGTTTTCGTCTGTCGCATGTTCATTGTCCTTGATCTCATTTTCATAGCTAGGTGACTGCTTGAAACAACTATTGTTTTTTAATTTTTCGTGTGAAATACTCAGTCTGTCTTTCAGACAGGGTTCACTTGTCCTCGACCTCATTTCATGGATCAGTGAACAAGGTTAGTACGTTTAAGTGGTGAAGTCCTTATTTCATATACTGTGAGGTCATATGTGATGTATGGAATGGTTGTAAGATGAACATATACAAATAAGAAGATGTGATGTGATTGCCAATGAGACAACTCTCCGAATGTCAGAATGGTAGGTTTCAATTGACCACGACCACAGTTTGATCTATTTCCTGGTCCTATATACTATAAGCAATAATGCCTCTTTATTTGGTGTATGGAATGATTGTAAGGTGTTGCTGTACAATTGGCAGGTTTCGTCTGACCTTGACACTATTTTCATGGTTCAATGGACATTATTTAGCTTTTGTGATTAAGTTTATGTTTATGTAGTATAAGCAATAGGGCCACTTTGTTTTCTGTTTCATTTGCAAAGAGTCATAACTCTAGAACGGTAAAAGTGACGCCACCAAAATTCAAACTTGATCTACGTACTGTGGTAATGAATAAAGACAACAGTATTATAACGCTGTTCGAAATTCATAAATCGATAGAGAAAAAACAAATCCGGGAAACGTATCAAATATAAGAGGACGCTGACACAACAGAAATACCACACCAAAATGTAACACACTCAGAAACGAACTATAATGAGGGTTTTGTGAAAGTTCAAACTTAAATTAGAACAGAAACGAAAAAATACGATGGCCTGATTTTTGCCAATACCATAGACAAAAAAACAACAAAACAAAACAGCATTTACCAAAATCATTGAATTTGAATATAGCTTGCAGGAAACAAACAAGTGATATTTTTAATACAATTAAAGCACAGTAGTTGCACATCTATGCATTTTTTCCTTTTACAGATGAGTCCCCATTTTGTTACCTCAGTACTACAAAATACCCTATGTAATTCAATAGCGCTGATCCATCGATTACGGTCATCTTCATTGGCAGCTCTGGGGTTCCACATGCAATCATTTACGTTAACATCGAATCTACACTTATTAAACTGGTGAGGCTGAAAAAAAGAAGAGAATTTTACTAAATAAACATATCATTACCGGTGATTACTGTATACATAATCTACTTCTAATATACTTATGTTTCCAAGAGAGTTAACATCAGTCATTTATTACTCAAAACAGATCAAGTAGAATTATGTACTGGTGCATGTATGTATTAATTTGTACCTTTATAACTATATCAAAAAAGGAAAATTTGTCAATCATACACACAAATACTAGGTCTTTGTTATTACTTCAGTCCAACATTTTTTACTTTTTGGTTTTATTGTTCTCCTCAAATCATCAATTACATACACTTCATTAAATCACAATCAAAGTTATACTGCATGAGACAATTTGAGTGTACATTGAGAATCATATAAAGAACAAGTTTTATAACATTTGGTTGAGACGAAAATTCAGCAATTTCCCATTTGTAAAAGGGCATAACTCTAGAACGGTAAATGTGTCGCAACCAAAATTCAATCGTGATCTGTATTCTGAGGTAATTAGCATTGTGTTTAAGATTCATTACATTTGGTGTAGACAAACTAAAGTTAGCGAACGGAAACAAAAAAATAAGTAATTTTCCCATTTGTAAAGGTGCATAACTAGAGAATGGTAAAAGTGACGCCACCCAAATTCAAATTTTATCTGTGTTTTGTGGTAATAAGCATTGTGTATAAGTTCCCTAACAATCATTTGCTTGAGGCAAACTAAAGTAAGAGAACGGAAAACAATTTTCGGACGAACATACAGACGGACAAGAGTAAAACTGAATGTCCCCTCCGCTATGGCGGTGGCATAAAGTACGATGGCCTGATTTATGACAATACCATAGACAAACAAAAAAATACAAAAAAAACCAGCACTGTTGAAAACCATTGCATTTGTAGATTGCGTGCAAGAAACAAACAAGTGATATTTTAATATAATTAAAGCACATTAGTAGCAAATCTATGGATTTTTTTCCTTTTACAGTTGAGTCCCCATTTTGTTACCTCAGTACTACAAAATACCCTATGTAATTCAATAGCGCTGATCCATCGATTACGGTCATCTTCATTGGCAGCTCTAAGGTACAACATGCAATCATTTACGCTAACATCGAATCTACACTTATCAAACTGGTGAGGCTGGAAAATGGAAGAGAATTTGACTTAATGAACATATCATTATAGATGATTACTGTATACATAATTCTAATATACTGATGTTTCCAAAAGAGCTAACATCAGTCATTTATTACTCAAAACAGATCGTGTAGAATTATGTACTGATGCATGTATGTATTATTTGTACTTTATAACCATATCAAGAAAAGAAAATTTATGTTTCCAAAAGAGCAAGTAGAATTTGTTATTTGAAATCATTGTACAAAGATTCATACTGTATTGAGTTGCTGACATAAAATTTAACAACATCTTTTTCATGAAAAATTATAATCTGTTAAAGTTTGTTCCTACTAATATCAGTGTCATGCAAACTTTTGAAACCTCATAAAGCCACAACTTGGGAGTTTAAGCAACTTTGAGAAGAAAATATTTATAGACATTGAATAATACAATGAAAATTGTTACATATGCCTTGTAAATACTGCCAACAATATAATGTATAGGGAATTAAAGGTTAGTGTCAACATTAAAATTTAAGCGACTAAGAACCCATATGATGGCATATATCAATTTGTTGACATAATTAAGAAAATCATGAGAGAAAAAAAAAATAAGTGTGGAGTTACATTGTACATGTAACGTAAGAAAATCCATCAGATACATAAGTCATAAGATAAGAAATGCAACACTCTTTAAAAACCAACGGTTTGTCTGACAACCACATTGAATTATTGAGGAGTTAAAGATACAAAGTGCACGTAGAGACATACACAGTGAATGACCTCTTGAACTGATATCATTAGGTTTGGTAATCTGAGCTTGCTGTCAACAACTGCGAGGATTGTTTTATTTGATATGGTCAATAATTGTATTGTTTATTATAATTTTTTTCTTCAGCTTGTGTCTTTGTTGTCTGCTTTTTATTTGTTATAGGGTGAAAACCTTTTCTGTACAGAATTTTCAATACACATAAAGAAATCAGGTTTCCAGAAAAGTTGATGCCTTTTGAATAATAAAAAAAGTAATAGTACCTGACTATGGCCCCAATCCGGAAGTGACGTCATCATATAAAAACAGGGAATTCTGGGGAAAAATGGCTATACTGGTGGCGTCACTTTTACCGTTCGTGAGTTATTTACTTTACAAATGAAAGATATGCTGAATTTTTCGTTTCTGCTCTCTTACTGTAGTTTGTCTCAACCAAATTTCTGAAACTTATACACAATTTTTATTTCCAAAAAACTCAGATTAAGTGCAAATTCTGGTAGCATCACTTGTACTGTTCTAGAGTTATGTCCATTTATCACGTTATATGCAAGCGGAAGCATCATCAGTGTCCGATGGATCCATTCCCTATTTATTTGTTAATAAATTCTTACATACATGAACCTTGCACACATTTTCATTTTGTTAAGGGACGGGGAAATATATATTAAATTATTAATATGGGGATGAAGTCCTCAATAACAGTAGACAAATCAATAATAAAAAAAAAAAAAAAATCGGGAAAATTATCCCGAAATTTTCATTGTACTAATGAACTCAAAATCGTTCAATTTTTTTGATGTCATGTTTTGAATTCCCGCATATGCGCAGAAATCTACAATGTACTTCCTTTTTCCGGTCTCGTTTGTATGAAACTTTGAGTAAAATATATATTTACCAGTCTAGTATAAAATAGGAAGGACCGCAATACCAATTTCATTTTTAATAATTCCTTGATATGAAAAAACGTTACCTGATGATAGCGTTTCTTTGTTTACATTGCATTTACAAAAAAATAATTCATACAGACTTCGTCTCCATTTACAGGTAATGCCTGCCTCATATTAAATAATTTTGTACACAAATTCATCAAACAAAAATAGTTTTTAAAAAAGATTTTTAAAGTAATAGTACCTAACTATGGCCCCAATCCGGAAGTGACGTCATCATATAGAAACAGGGAATTCTGGGGGAAAATTGCGGCGCCCAGAAGGGGCGTGCCATTTTTTCCAGAATTCCCTGTTTTTATATGTTGACGTCACGGTTTGGGTCCATAGCTCAGGTACTATTACTTAGGAGGGTGTGGGGATTTAGTAAGGGGGGTTTAAATAGGGGGAGGGTAATAAAGAGGAGATAAAAATTATTTTTTTAAATAAAAAATTTTCACTCCGCATTAGCGACTTGTGACCCGTAATGTTAACATTTGTATTAACACTAGTTGCATTAAACATTCTTTTTATAATTTTTTTTTTAAAAATAAGGTTTTATATAAGTTAAAAACTTTTTTTATTATAAATATTTTATCGAGACATATAGCGTATAAAACATAGGACATAATACTGTTGTAACTTACGTTATGTTATTTTTTATAAAATGTAATTAATATAATAAACAAATTTTTATGTATTTTTTTAGTTTTTAGTTTATAAAGTTTATACTTACTTACCTGAGTTAATAACTTTTTTTATTATGAATATTTTATCGAGACAAATAATGTATAAAAAGTAGCTAAGATTATTAGCTTTTTAATGCAATTTTTTTTTTATTCGGTCTGTTGTAACTCAATTTATTTTTTTATTTTTATAATATAAAGAAAGAGTTTCCGCCGTTATTTTAATTCTCCAATAACTTGCATATCACGTATTACTATAACGTCGCGTGCCGTCATAGATACCTAACGTCGTTGTTAACCTTTTCACTGCCAGAATTTTTCAAAATCCAAAATAACGTTACGCCTATGACGTTGTTTAATTTTACTTCAACGTCGACGTATGCCATTGAAAACCTTGTACAAATGCAGTGTAAACGTTACGCCAAACTCATCGTTTATCTTCAATAAATCAAAGATTAGAAATACTGAATTGATGCAAATTTTGTTTGGCATATACTAATGTACAAACTACTTAATTCTTATTCAAAAGTAAATAAGATTTTTTTTTAATATAGGCTACAATATCCTGATTATGGGTGAAAGTTAAAGCTTTCGAATATTTGTTTCGAAAGAGATTTGCATTTACCTGTGATGCCTTCTGAGAATCCGTCTACAGAATTTAATCAAAACTTATGGGTTATTGCTATTAAACATTTCCGTTAAAATGATGTGAAAATATAAGGGGGTCACCGGATTCCTTTTTTTTTTGCAGTTGAAAATAATCAGTTTTACTTCCGTAGCGTGTAAAAGGTAAAAAACATTACATATCCAACTATAGCAGTCATCACGTGACTTTGGTGACGTCACACATCACCCGTATCAAGCCCAAGTAAAATGTATAGAAATATATATGCATAGGGGCTTTCTGGAATCGATGAAATACATTACTTTAAGTTCATGATACAAAAAGTGTGGGAATATATAGTAATTCCTCATATATTTAGAAATATAAATATACCTTTTGGAAAAGTTTAAATTTTGATCTTCTCCCTTCCAAATACTTTTGAAAATTTGTCTTTTTGCCTTGATAGTTCACACTGTTAAATCATACAACTACGATAAATATTGGATTTTCTGTCGTGTTTAACCTTAAATTACGATTTAAACAAAACAGATGGAATAATTGTGGGAATATGTGCTTATTATTATATTCATAAATATTTGAAATATCGTATATGGAATAGTTTAATTTTCTATTATGTCCCTTCCAAATTGATTTGAAAATAAGCTATTTTCAGAAAATCTGGTATTATTTTTCAAGATGGCGACCACATTGACAGCGTGGGGCGACATGGTAAAAATATAGTTTGTAAGATATTTACAACGAAAATCGAATAACTGGTGGATGCTCGCGTTTTCAGTCATTGTCTTACCTTAAAGCAGCATAGAATCAAACATTGGTTCCTTTTGATTAAGCTTAAACATGCTGTTGTTATTTTTAGAAAATTTGAAAAATGGCGACCAAATAATTTTCAAACGTAGAGGATGTTCGACACTTATTTTGTCCATGCACATAATTCAATTTTATTTCACTGTTTATATTGCAATTAAATATGACACGTTATTGTCACTATAATAATAGCCTTGGACATATCTAGATTAAGGAGACATTAATTAAGTCATAACATCAACGTGATCAAAGAAAACAAACATGGCACCTAATCACGATGTAAGTTTTGACAATACCTATGTAGATGTAAGTTTTGACAATACCTATGCAGGTTAGTGTTGTTCAATTATGAATGAAATTCATTGCGATATTATTTTATATTTATGAAAGAAGACCTCGAATGGATATAAACCAAGGTGAAATAAATATATTTTTCAATTTTCTTTAAATCATTCGTCAGGTAACCAGTAAATTTTACATAATCCTAATTGAACCAGTATCATGCAGAGTTATCGAACGTTATTATGACTGTAATAGTTGCATATGTTAATTTTAACGTCATAAATTCTATCACTCATACATATAAGATGAAGACAGCAGATATGAATCCCCTCATATATTCCTATCGTTAAAATGAAAATGTTTACAGCAACAGACCATTAATTTTTAATAGATTTCTGTGGACGGATTTTCGGAAAATTTCAATTTAAAGTCGGAAAAGCATATTATTCTCTGACGCGTTTTATTTCAGTTATCCTTTGCACGTAGTCGACATAAACTTGGAAGTATAAATCTTCTTATTTATATATATTTTTTTAATATTCTGATGATTCCAACGAATTATATAATGCAAACTAATTTTCAACTAAATCTGAAATATCTTGCTTGAAGGTGATTTCGAATCTGAACTTAATTTACTTGGATAGTCAGGTATTCCTTTTTTGCCGAGTCTGTGTTTTTTTCGCATGGAACTGTTGCTTCATTTTATTATAAGAACTCTGCATCACGAAAAAAACAGAAGTGTTGAATGTTGCGTTTAATTTCAAAAATAAGTCAACGAAATATTGTCCAATTACGCATTATTTGCCTTCAAAAAAGTATACACTATCAGGTCAAATTTATTTACGAAATTTTTATAAATGTAGACACGTTCGAAGGGAATAATAATCATGCAAATGATCATGAATGCAGCCCTTTTGAGCGTAACGAATGTTGTACAAATAAGGGATACTCATAGAAACCACGACGGCGGATTCAATGGAAAATAATATTAGACAATGTGAAGGTCAGGATTATACAGTGCAATCACAACAAAAGTTAGGACAATACTGGTATTTTGGAAAGATGTTTGATTCCGCTACTTGAAACACGTAATTTCGAATGAATGCCGTTGGTACATGTAGTTTAAAAAATTTCGAACAAAAACATGGTGTCAATATCACCTGACGGCAACTCTACATATTTATATGTATATACTGTTAATATAAGTCAATCATACAACACTGGACAAAGAAAAAAAATTATAAATACTTTTCTGTTATACTTTTTTCGGGAACCTAACTCTTTGTCAATTTCTTCGGGTTAACAATTAACACTGCATGTAAATTTGAAAAAAAAAAAAAAACGTTTAGTCTGTGGGAGAGAGTGAAAAAAGACTTGAATTGATGGAAAAAATGAATAAGCCATTTTAGACAACCATTCTGGGATATCTTCTAGACATAGGTATATCAAAATGGAAGCATTTGATGGAAAATATTTTGATCTAATCATGTATAGAATATTGTATGCTAAATTACTTGTAAAATGGTAAAATATTATATTTGAGTAGCTGGTCTTCAATTTGTCAAAATTTTGGCTAGAATATATAGTTCAAATCCGGTAATTTCGTGTGCCTTTAAGTCCAATGAACGGACTCCGGACGGATTGAAATATCGGTAAGCATCAAATAATAGTATATACAGGTGTCTTATAGGCATGCTATTACTATACATGTATTCTTGCACGAGCTACCTGTATTTGTTGACATTTTTATTTTAAGTAAACAGATTAGCAAAACTTTTTTTCAAAGCATCACAAGATTGTTCTGTTATTTCGTTTAATTGATTTTACATAATGTCCGTTCCTGCCTCAGGACGTTTCTTGAATAGCCAGAAACATAAACAAATCAAAATCCAACTATAGCAGTCATCACGTGACTTTGGTGACGTCACACATCACCCGTATCAAGCCCAAGTAAAATGTATAGAAATATATATGCATAGGGGCTTTCTGGAATCGATGAAATACATTACTTTAAGTTCATGATACAAAAAGTGTGGGAATATATAGTAATTCCTCATATATTTAGAAATATAAATATACCTTTTGGAAAAGTTTAAATTTTGATCTTCTCCCTTCCAAATACTTTTGAAAATTTGTCTTTTTGCCTTGATAGTTCACACTGTTAAATCATACAACTACGATAAATATTGGATTTTCTGTCGTGTTTAACCTTAAATTGCGATTTAAACAAAACAGATGGAATAATTGTGGGAATATGTGCTTATTATTATATTCATAAATATTTGAAATATCGTATATGGAATAGTTTGATTTTCTATTATGTCCCTTCCAAATTGATTTGAAAATAAGCTATTTTCAGAAAATCTGGTATTATTTTTCAAGATGGCGACCACATTGACAGCGTGGGGCGACATGGTAAAAATATAGTTTGTAAGATATTTACAACGAAAATCGAATAACTGGTGGATGCTCGCGTTTTCAGTCATTGTCTTACCTTAAAGCAGCATAGAATCAAACATTGGTTCCTTTTGATTAAGCTTAAACATGCTGTTGTTATTTTTAGAAAATTTGAAAAATGGCGACCAAATAATTTTCAAACGTAGAGGATGTTCGACACTTATTTTGTCCATGCACATAATTCAATTTTATTTCACTGTTTATATTGCAATTAAATATGACACGTTATTGTCACTATAATAATAGCCTTGGACATATCTAGATTAAGGAGACATTAATTAAGTCATAACATCAACGTGATCAAAGAAAACAAACATGGCACCTAATCACGATGTAAGTTTTGACAATACCTATGTAGATGTAAGTTTTGACAATACCTATGCAGGTTAGTGTTGTTCAATTATGAATGAAATTCATTGCGATATTATTTTATATTTATAAAAGAAGACCTCGAATGGATATAAACCAAGGTGAAATAAATATATTTTTCAATTTTCTTTAAATCATTCGTCAGGTAACCAGTAAATTTTACATAATCCTAATTGAACCAGTATCATGCCGAGTTATCGAACGTTATTATGACTAATAGTTGCATATGTTAATTTTAACGTCATAAATTCTATCACTCATACATATAAGATGAAGACAGCAGATATGAATCCCCTCATATATTCCTATCGTTAAAATGAAAATGTTTACAGCAACAGACCATTAATTTTTAATAGATTTCTGTGGACGGATTTTCGGAAAATTTCAATTTAAAGTCGGAAAAGCATATTATTCTCTGACGCGTTTTATTTCAGTTATCCTTTGCACGTAGTCGACATAAACTTGGAAGTATAAATCTTCTTATTTATATATATTTTTTTAATATTCTGATGATTCCAACGAATTATATAATGCAAACTAATTTTCAACTAAATCTGAAATATCTTGCTTGAAGGTGATTTCGAATCTGAACTTAATTTACTTGGATAGTCAGGTATTCCTTTTTTGCCGAGTCTGTGTTTTTTTCGCATGGAACTGTTGCTTCATTTTATTATAAGAACTCTGCATCACGAAAAAAACAGAAGTGTTGAATGTTGCGTTTAATTTCAAAAATAAGTCAACGAAATATTGTCCAATTACGCATTATTTGCCTTCAAAAAAGTATACACTATCAGGTCAAATTTATTTACGAAATTTTTATAAATGTAGACACGTTCGAAGGGAATAATAATCATGCAAATGATCATGAATGCAGCCCTTTTGAGCGTAACGAATGTTGTACAAATAAGGGATACTCATAGAAACCACGACGGCGGATTCAATGGAAAATAATATTAGACAATGTGAAGGTCAGGATTATACAGTGCAATCACAACAAAAGGTAGGACAATACTGGTATTTTGGAAAGATGTTTAATTCTGCTACTTGAAACACGTAATTTCGAATGAATGCCGTTGGTACATGTAGTTTAAAAAAATTCGAACAAAAACATGGTGTCAATATCACCTGACGGCAACTCTACATATTGTATATACTGTTAATATAAGTCAATCATACAACACTGGACAAAGAAAAAAAATTATAAATACTTTTCTGTTATACTTTTTTCGGGAACCTAACTCTTTGTCAATTTCTTCGGGTTAACAATTAACACTGCATGTAAATTTGAAAAAAAAAAAAAAAAAAACGTTTAGTCTGTGGGAGAGAGTGAAAAAAGACTTGAATTGATGGAAAAAATGAATAAGCCATTTTAGACAACCATTCTGGGATATCTTCTAGACATAGGTATATCAAAATGGAAGCATTTGATGGAAAATATTTTGATCTAATCATGTATAGAATATTGTATGCTAAATTACTTGTAAAATGGTAAAATATTATATTTGAGTAGCTGGTCTTCAATTTGTCAAAATTTTGGCTAGAATATATAGTTCAAATCCGGTAATTTCGTGTGCCTTTAAGTCCAATGAACGGACTCCGGACGGATTGAAATATCGGTAAGCATCAAATAATAGTATATACAGGTGTCTTATAGGCATGCTATTACTATACATGTATTCTTGCACGAGCTACCTGTATTTGTTGACATTTTTATTTTAAGTAAACAGATTAGCAAAACTTTTTTTCAAAGCATCACAAGATTGTTCTGTTATTTCGTTTAATTGATTTTACATAATGTCCGTTCCTGCCTCAGGACGTTTCTTGAATAGCCAGAAACATAAACAAATCAAAATCCAACTATAGCAGTCATCACGTGACTTTGGTGACGTCACACATCACCCGTATCAAGCCCAAGTAAAATGTATAGAAATATATATGCATAGGGGCTTTCTGGAATCGATGAAATACATTACTTTAAGTTCATGATACAAAAAGTGTGGGAATATATAGTAATTCCTCATATATTTAGAAATATAAATATACCTTTTGGAAAAGTTTAAATTTTGATCTTCTCCCTTCCAAATACTTTTGAAAATTTGTCTTTTTGCCTTGATAGTTCACACTGTTAAATCATACAACTACGATAAATATTGGATTTTCTGTCGTGTTTAACCTTAAATTGTGATTTAAACAAAACAGATGGAATAATTGTGGGAATATGTGCTTATTATTATATTCATAAATATTTGAAATATCGTATATGGAATAGTTTGATTTTCTATTATGTCCCTTCCAAATTGATTTGAAAATAAGCTATTTTCAGAAAATCTGGTATTATTTTTCAAGATGGCGACCACATTGACAGCGTGGGGCGACATGGTAAAAATATAGTTTGTAAGATATTTACAACGAAAATCGAATAACTGGTGGATGCTCGCGTTTTCAGTCATTGTCTTACCTTAAAGCAGCATAGAATCAAACATTGGTTCCTTTTGATTAAGCTTAAACATGCTGTTGTTATTTTTAGAAAATTTGAAAAATGGCGACCAAATAATTTTCAAACGTAGAGGATGTTCGACACTTATTTTGTCCATGCACATAATTCAATTTTATTTCACTGTTTATATTGCAATTAAATATGACACGTTATTGTCACTATAATAATAGCCTTGGACATATCTAGATTAAGGAGACATTAATTAAGTCATAACATCAACGTGATCAAAGAAAACAAACATGGCACCTAATCACGATGTAAGTTTTGACAATACCTATGTAGATGTAAGTTTTGACAATACCTATGCAGGTTAGTGTTGTTCAATTATGAATGAAATTCATTGCGATATTATTTTATATTTATAAAAGAAGACCTCGAATGGATATAAACCAAGGTGAAATAAATATATTTTTCAATTTTCTTTAAATCATTCGTCAGGTAACCAGTAAATTTTACATAATCCTAATTGAACCAGTATCATGCAGAGTTATCGAACGTTATTATGACTAATAGTTGCATATGTTAATTTTAACGTCATAAATTCTATCACTCATACATATAAGATGAAGACAGCAGATATGAATCCCCTCATATATTCCTATCGTTAAAATGAAAATGTTTACAGCAACAGACCATTAATTTTTAATAGATTTCTGTGGACGGATTTTCGGAAAATTTCAATTTAAAGTCGGAAAAGCATATTATTCTCTGACGCGTTTTATTTCAGTTATCCTTTGCACGTAGTCGACATAAACTTGGAAAGTATAAATCTTCTTATTTATATATATATTTTTTAATATTCTGATGATTCCAACGAATTATATAATGCAAACTAATTTTCAACTAATTTTAATCTGAAATATCTTGCTTGAAGGTGATTTCGAATCTGAACTTAATTTACTTGGATAGTCAGGTATTCCTTTTTTGCCGAGTCTGTGTTTTTTTCGCATGGAACTGTTGCTTCATTTTATTATAAGAACTCTGCATCACGAAAAAAACAGAAGTGTTGAATGTTGCGTTTAATTTCAAAAATAAGTCAACGAAATATTGTCCAATTACGCATTATTTGCCTTCAAAAAAGTATACACTATCAGGTCAAATTTATTTACGAAATTTTTATAAATGTAGACACGTTCGAAGGGAATAATAATCATGCAAATGATCATGAATGCAGCCCTTTTGAGCGTAACGAATGTTGTACAAATAAGGGATACTCATAGAAACCACGACGGCGGATTCAATGGAAAATAATATTAGACAATGTGAAGGTCAGGATTATACAGTGCAATCACAACAAAAGGTAGGACAATACTGGTATTTTGGAAAGATGTTTAATTCTGCTACTTGAAACACGTAATTTCGAATGAATGCCGTTGGTACATGTAGTTTAAAAAAATTCGAACAAAAACATGGTGTCAA
The DNA here is from genome assembly GCA_037788925.1 of Mytilus galloprovincialis. Lineage (NCBI taxonomy): Eukaryota > Metazoa > Mollusca > Bivalvia > Mytilida > Mytilidae > Mytilus > Mytilus galloprovincialis. The sequence continues at coordinate 7,530,741 of CM075340.1, read as the reverse complement.
TATCACCTGACGGCAACTCTACATATTTATATGTATATACTGTTAATATAAGTCAATCATACAACACTGGACAAAGAAAAAAAATTATAAATACTTTTCTGTTATACTTTTTTCGGGAACCTAACTCTTTGTCAATTTCTTCGGGTTAACAATTAACACTGCATGTAAATTTGAAAAAAAAAAAAAAAAAACGTTTAGTCTGTGGGAGAGAGTGAAAAAAGACTTGAATTGATGGAAAAAATGAATAAGACATTTTAGACAACCATTCTGGGATATCTTCTAGACATAGGTATATCAAAATGGAAGCATTTGATGGAAAATATTTTGATCTAATCATGTATAGAATATTGTATGCTAAATTACTTGTAAAATGGTAAAATATTATATTTGAGTAGCTGGTCTTCAATTTGTCAAAATTTTGGCTAGAATATATAGTTCAAATCCGGTAATTTCGTGTGCCTTTAAGTCCAATGAACGGACTCCGGACGGATTGAAATATCGGTAAGCATCAAATAATAGTATATACAGGTGTCTTATAGGCATGCTATTACTATACATGTATTCTTGCACGAGCTACCTGTATTTGTTGACATTTTTATTTTAAGTAAACAGATTAGCAAAACTTTTTTTCAAAGCATCACAAGATTGTTCTGTTATTTCGTTTAATTGATTTTACATAATGTCCGTTCCTGCCTCAGGACGTTTCTTGAATAGCCAGAAACATAAACAAATCAAAACGACTTCAGGACATGACCCTTTTACCAAGACTTGATGCTCATACTTATTGGTCACGAGTAAGCGCCTTACCGAACGCATTTTTGTAAATATATATAAGGGCGAGTATTTGATCTTCTGAGGAGGAGGGGAGACAGTTTTCCGGATTGATATTCTTTTTAATTTTTTGCTAGTACAAATTGTTTTCATTCATACTTGTTCCCTTTATAATCATGCATTTTGTTGGACAAAATATTCATTTTCACAATTCTACTACCCCAATCTCCCATCCTCAGAATTTTAAATGGTTATCCCCTAAAAACTAGATTTTGTTGACCGTCAACGGTATCCATGACTTCGCAATGACTATGGCTGCATCTTACTGTTGCATAAGTTTACAAAAGAAGACAAAGAAATACTTCCAGAAGATATGCTAAAATCGGAAAAAATTAACAAGAAAAATGGTTCCTTTATATCATAAATCATAAATATGTCTGTTTTAATTAACCCTTATCTTGATAAATTTCATGCTTCCGTAGCCCTTTTCTGGATTTGCTTTCATTATGCCGAAATGCTTAAAATTTAATATTTAAAAGCAAAGAATGTTTAAGAAGCAAAACATATGAATACAGCACATGATCAAAAGTATTGGTAACCTCTAATGTTTTCCCCCATATATTTATTTCATATGAAAACTTTTTTTTCCAATTTTTTTTTGTACAATAAACAATAATAAAAAAGCTCCACAACAAGAATATAACCAATTGAAAAAATAAACCTGTAAAAATTTGACACCAAATTGCAACTAGAATTACCCCAAACATGTTTTTTAAAAAAGAAAAAAAACATAGTTCTATATGATATATAAAGTGAAATATCACAAGTTACAAATTCTGATGGACTAAATGAAAAAAAAAAGGCCAATCTGTCTTCGATCAACCTAATATGTCTTCTTGAAATTATCAACATTATATAAATAAGAAGATATAGTGTGATTACCAACGTATTACTAAACATCTTTTTCGAGGCCAATTGAGGTGACGTATGAAATCGTAAACCACCGTACGGCCTTCAACAATAATGAGCAAAAGTTTAAAACCACATCGTACAGTAAGGATCCGAAATGATAAAATGTGAAACAATTTAAACAACAACAAAACTAATGGATTGATTAATGAACAACAATATGTAGATATGACAGCTAAATATACATGACATCATTTAACGTCATAAAAATGGCTAAATGACGTCATGAAAAAAAATGAAACGAGAATGAAATGGCATTGACAGAACATCATTATATTATGCTTAATATATAGTTAAAATCAATATATATTTTATTAACCTTAATCATCGGCCAAATCGGCCCATTGGCAGTTAAAGAGCGACTGAATCGGCCCAATCGGCCCTTTGGCAGTTAAAGACAACGTCAATCGGCCCGATCGGCCGATTGTCAGTTAAAGGTAACGTCAATCGGCCCAGACACAATTTGAAACTGAAATATACAAGAAGGAAAAAGGTAAGCTCCGTTTTATTTTATATTTTTTAGTTAAAAAAGTATGTAAATGTTAAAAAAAAATGTTTTTATTAAATAAAATAATATAATATTAAAATAAAATAAAAGAAATTATGTTTTTTAAAGAAATTATGTTTTATAAAAGTTACGGAAATAAAAAAAAAAAAAAAAAATAATGCAGCTAATGTTAATACATATATTATTTATAAATATATTAACATATATTATTTATAAATCATTTTTTAAATAAAAAATTTTCACTCTGCATTATAAAAAAAATAGGGACTTGTGACCCGTAATGTTAATATATGTATTAACATTAGCTGCATTAAATTTATTTTTTTATTTTTTAGGACTCTGACGTGATTCGTGGATTACGTTATGTTACTAGTCCTTTTATATCAAAAAGTAAAAAACCGTTTCCTATTTCAAACAATTTAACAAAAAAAAGATAAAAAGATGGAAAAAAATAACCGAACATGAATGAAAACACCTGCTTTCTATCACGTCTGCAATTTTTATATATATCTTGTTGTTCATAAAAAATAATTATATAAAAAAAATAGTTATTATTCATTATGGCTGATATAGAAATATATAAGGAAGAAGAAGCAGAAGAAGGAATTCCTTCTAAACGATTTAAATGTGATGAATGTCCGAAAAATTATACGAGAAAATTTCGCTTAAAACAACATATTATACAGAAGCATACAGAAATAATACCTATATACGCCTTTTACATCTTCAATACCTTTAAACAACCTTCAAACAACCTTCAAACAGTCCTTTTCTATACAAAGATACAATTGAAAAAGAAGATAAAGATAGTGAAGATGAAGATGATAAAAAGAAATATTTATAAAAAAGATGTTAACCTTACTGATTATCAACCTTATGTATTTGATACAGAAACAGTATATCGTATAAGCGATAATACATGTTTTCGTTTAAGTAACAAAGGATTATTAAGACAGTTACAAAAAAGAACTATATTTATGAAATTTTTACCGTTTCAACTTATAAAAATATTACAGTTAAAGGATGCTGTTACTACGGCAATACATGATTTTGAAGAAGAAAAACCTGTCAAATATTTACAAGATTTAGGAGAACTTATGATGTTAGGTGTACAAACACCTTATGGATGTGTCGATAATAGACAATTTTGGCAAATACCTACAACAGAAATATTACAACCAACAAAACAAGGAATATGTTTGGATTTTAACGACTATCGTCAATTTGTTAATTTATTAGACTATTTATATGTTCAAAAAGTTTTGAATTTTCAATGATTCTTAATGTTAAAAAGACATTAAATTATTATTATTTTATTAACTTTCTAATTATTTAGTTTAAAAAAAAAATAAAAAATAATAAAAAAAAAAATAAAAAAAAAAAAATAAATAAATAAAAAAAAAAAAAAAATAATAAAAAAAATAAATAAATAAAAATAAAAAAAAATTAATGCAGCTAATCTTAATTTAAAATAAAAAAAATATTTTAAATTAAGATTACGGGTCACAAGCCCCTAATGCAGAGTGATTTTTTTATTTACTTTATTTCTGTAACTTTTATAAAACATGATTTCTTTCAAAAACATAATTTCTTTTATTTTATTTTAATATTATATTATTTTATATAACAAAAACATTTTTTTAAAACATTTACTTATTTTTTTAACTAAAAAATATAAAATAAAACGGAGCTTACCTTTTTCCTTCTTGTATATTTCAGCTTCAAGTTGTGTTTGACAAGATGTTATTATATAACAACGACGTTAGGTATCTATGACGGCACGCGACGTTATAGTAATACGTGATATACAAGTTATTGGGGAATTAAAATAACGGAGGAAACTCTTTTTTGACGTTATTGATATTATAAAAATAAATATAAATTGAGTAACAACAAACCGATTTTAAAAAAAATTTTAGCATTAAAAGGCTAATAATCTTAGCTACTTATTATACATTATCTGTCTCGATAAAATATTTAGTAATACAAAAGTTATTAACTCAGGTAAGTAAGTATAAACTATATAAACAAAAAACTAAAAAATACATAATTTTTTTTTTATAATATTAATTACATTTTATAAAAAATAACATAACTTAAGTTACAATAGACCGATTTAAAAATTTGTTGGTGCACTGGAAAGTTGAGAATCTAATCTTTGTTTTATACGTTATCGGTCGTCCAACTGTCTATATCAATCTGCTCAGCTCTTAATAAAACTACATATCACGGCTTTGTGACGTCAAATACGTTGACCATGCCTTAATAACTTTGACCCGGACATATCAGCGACGTCATAATGTTTGAACCGACGTTGATAAGTTGTACCCGAACTTATCAAGTCAACTTCCGCTTGCTGGTGAAACTAAGACAATACTTCCAAAAGACGCAAATACAGCCCGATAAATCGATTATCAGGTTATCGGCATATTAATATTGTAAAATATCAGCTGCTCGACATAATATGAAGGCTTTTTGATCTCGTTCGCTGCGCTTACTCGACAAAAAGCTTCATATTATGTCTCGCAGCTGATATTTTACGATATCAACATGCAGACAACCTGATAATCGGTACCAATATGTCTCGATAAAATATTTATAATAAAAAGTTATTAACTTATATAAAACCTTATTTTGTAAAAAATAAAATTTTAATAAATTTTTTTTTATGCAACTAATGTTAATACATATGTTAATACATATGTTAACATTACGGGTCACAAGTCCTGAATGCAGAGTAATTTTTTTTTATTCAAAAAATGATTTTTATTTCCTCCTTATTACCCTCCCCAAATTACCCCCCCCCCCCCTAATTAAAAATCCCCACACCCGCCAAAATAATAGTACCTGAGCTATGGACCCAAACCGTGACGTCAACATATAAAAACAGGGAATTCTGGAAAAAATGGCGCGGTCCTTGTGGGCGCCGCCATTTTTCCCCAGATTTCCTGTTTGTATATGATGACGTCACTTTTGGATTGAGGCCATAGTCAGGTACTATTACTTACGTATACAAAATTATTTATTAATAATTTAATATATATTTCCCCGTCCCTTAACAAAATGAAAATGTGTACAAGGTTCATGTATGTAACAATTTATTAACAAATAAATTGGGAATGGATCCATCGGACACTGATGATGCTCCCGCTTGCATATAACGTGATAAATGGACATAACTCTAAAACGGTACAAGTGATGCTACCAGAATTTGCACTTAATCTGAGTTTTGTGGTAATAAAAATTGTGTGTAAGTTTCAGAAATTTGGTTGAGACAAACTACAGTAAGAGAGCAGAAACGAAAAATTCAGCATATTTTTCATTTGTAAAGTGCATAACTCAAGAACGGTAAAAGTGACGCCACTAGTATTCAAACTTGATCTGCTTTTTGTAATAATAAGCATTGTGTATAAGTTTCATAACATTTGGTTGAGGAGGCAAACTAACTAGTGCAACTAGTAATGTAACTCCACACATATTTAACTCTAAAGTTAGAGAATGGAAACGAAAAATTCAGCGATTGTTTCAATTGTCAAGCGGCATAACTCTACAACGCTAAGAGTTACGCCACCAAATTTGTTATGTGATTTGTGGTAATAAGCATTGTGTATAGCTGTCATAACAGTTGGTTGAGGCAAACCAAAGCTAGAGAACGGAAACCAAATTTGGGACGTACGGACTGACGTTCAGGCAGACGGACAAGGGTAAAACTTAATGTCTCCTCCGCTACGGTGGGGGCATAAAAAACGATAGCCATTGAATATTAGGCTCCTGAATTGGGACAGGCACATATAAAATGTGGCAAGATTAAACATGTTTGTCATAAATTGCACTAGACTTCTTCAATTGTAAACTTACTATCTTACAAGGTAAAGGACTACCGGAAGACACGCCAAACTATCTACACACATTATTCTTACTCCATTCGATTTGACTTTGCTATTTTTTTAATAACCAGAGCTCTTCGGTAGAGACGCAGATAATAATTTAATTGAACAATTGTGTAAACATAATAACCTTCTTTGGACTAGACTCACTCGGAATATAAACATGCCATCTTACATGGACGTCAATTTAGTTACTTAATCCATATTCCTTATTCGTTACTGATTCCTTATTCTTTACCTATTCGTTACTTATTTCTTATTCCTTATTTGTTACGTATTCCTTATTCGTTGCCTAATCGTTACTTATTCCTAATTCGTTACCTATTCGTTACTTATTCTTTATTTATTATTCGTTACCTATTCGTTACTATTTATACGTGTTTGTGCTCAACCGATCCTGTTACTTTATGTTCGAGACTTGTGTGTTCCTTATTTGATTTGTATACGTTCTTCCTTTTTTTTAAACTGCTTTATATTCGTATGATTGCCAATGAACAACTCTCCACAAGAGATCAAATGACACAAAAATTAACAACTATATGTCACCGTACGGCCTTCAACAATGAATAAAGCCCATATTATATTTAGCACTGTCAGCTATAAAAGGCCCCGAAATGACAAATGTAAAACAATTAAAACGAGAAAACTAATAGCCTAATTTATGTACAAAAAATTGAACGAAAAACAACTATGCAAATATGTAACACATCAACAAACGTCAACCACTGAATTACAGGCTTCTGACTTGGGACAGGCACATCGAACAGAATGTGGCGGGGTTAGACAGGTTAATCCTACCCCTAACATGGGACACTGGTGTAACAGTTCAACATAAGATCGAACTATAAAAATCAGTTGAAAAAGGCTTAACTCATCAGATGGATATAAATTAGGGATGGCAACGAGTACTCGAGTACTCGGTACTCGAGTATAGTTTTAGTACTCGGATACTCGTTTGCCTGTTATACATCTTCAGATAGTTCTCTTCACATTTCCACTCACTTTAGTTCTGTTGGAATATCCCCTTCGTAATACAAAATGAAATCAATTAGCAACATACATATGTTTAAACTGAGTATAATATTTGTGATAGTAGTACCAGCAACGTCCTTTCCTTCCGAGAGAATGTTCTCACATTTCTACTTGTAACAAAAAAAAAAAAAAGAAAGTCAAACAGTCTTTCGTCTGAAATTGTTGACCAGATCATATTTCTAAACAAGAACAAAATCAAAGTGACCTGCGGTGAAGCCTACTCAACTGATTAGAGACAGTATTACCTTAACCTTTTTTTCCCTTGAATACATAGGCTATAATAAAACAAAAAAAATATTCATATCGCCGATAACCCAGGCAGCTTGAAGGACACCGGATTTTAATAAGTTGAAAATACAATTCATAAGCATAAATACATAAATAAATCAATACAATTATAGATGATTACTGAATGCTGATAAATGACATATATGTTGTATATTTAGTTAAATACCAAATAATAACAAAGGCTCTTTCTCGACGATCAGCTGGACAGGAACAACCAACTAAAACAAGTTAACTCGGGTCAAACTACATTAAATACCAAATATGTAGTGTAAAAAAGTTGGAAACCTGAGTCCAAACCCTATGCTCGGAAGACCGTCTCAAGAGGTATACTTGGACAGTATATAAAAAAATGAATTATAACGATTCGTAACAAAACACCAATAACCATGAGCAGAAACATGAATTAAACTAAAAATGTTACATATCTGAAATATGTAAAAATAAACTTGACACTACGACTGTTGGGTAGAAAATATTTTCCCGCACATGAAAATTTTCACGTGACTAAATTAGAAAATTCATACGCATCGTTAATACAAATGTTTCCTTCAATTCGTTGAAACGCGGAAAAATGTAATTTTTAACATTGTTTGTACACTGATCAACACTTTCATGGATTAATAATTAACTCATCACAAGCTGTAAACACTTACCTTTGTTTGTTAATCAAGTCATCTATGTAAACGTGATTGGTATGAGATGTAGATTTAAATTAATTTAATTAGTCTGTATTTGAAACTTAACTATAATTGTTTAATTTACAATTTAAAGATAGGCGAACGTACGAGAGCGACGTTCAAACCCAAAAGTCGAAAATATTTATGAACTGACAACGTCATGGTTGAAAAAAAAAGAAACTAGACAAACGATAATGCTAAAAATCAAAACAGAGAAAAGTACAAGTAATTTGAAGTCCACTACAATTGTTGTTGACAAATAAATGGACTAGTCGTATAATAAAAAAATACCAACTCCTCAGGAACTGATGATACGTTTATTGTCTACTTAGTCGGACTTTTTATGCAAATATTTTTGATTTGGTTCATGAACACGTACACAAACAACAATTGCTATTATGATATAGGTTATTGTAAAAACGGCGGTCGGTAATTCATGTGTAATTGACAAAAAAAAACAACAAAAAAACAACTGAGGAGCAAGCTATGTTTGTAGTACGTTTGTCTTTCGTTAATATGTTTATGAAAGGTGATAACAAAAACATTGCATCCCACCTAAAATTTCAACTTTTCAATAGACATTTAAGATTCATCCGGGTACTCGCGAGTACTAGAGTATCATGACCGAGTATCCGAGTATTAAATTTCAGGTCTTTTGAGATCCCTAATATAAATAGAAATACATCTAACAAAAGCACAGAGTGTACGTGGCCGGGTACTTGTATATCCCAAAAAACAAAAGTATATGTGTGAGAGTACTCGCAATTACTGACAGCTATAGTTCAAAGCCACTCACAACTTATAAAAAAACATGCATCTAAGACTAAAAATCGAGGCTTCAATATTTATGCCTGTTCCATTCAATCTGGCTTCAACATTGCTTTAAATGCCGAGGGTTTATCATTGTAGGAGCAAATGTATAGCTAAATTAATGTTTGTCTTTGGCCAAGCAACGGAACCAACCTACGACCTCCTAAGCTGAAACGGCAGTTGCTATTAGAAATCTTCCAAGACTGACCTACATATTTGCGAAGATTAAATGCCTCGATATTACAAAACGTCCGAGACAGCCCTACATGTTTGCGAAGATTGAAGCCTTGCTATTATAAACTTCCAAGACTGCCCTACATATTTGTGAAGATTGATGCCTCGATATTACAAAACATCCGATACAGCCCTACATGTTTGCGGAAATTGAAGCCTCGATATTATAAGTCTTCCAAGACTGTCCTACACATTTGTGAAGATTGAAGCCTCGATATTACAAAACTTCCAAGACTGCCCTACATATTTGCGAAGATTGAATCCTCGATATTACAATCTTCTAAGACAGCCCTGCATAATTGGGAAGATTGAAGCATCGCTGTTGCAAGACTTTCGAGACAGCCCTACATGTAGGTGAAGATTGAAGCCTTGCTATTACAAACCTTCCGAGAGAGCCCTTCATGTTAGTGAAGATTGAAACATTGCTATTACAAAACTTCCGAGACAGTCCTACATGATAGTGAAGATTGAAGCCTCGCTATTACGCAACTTCCGAATCATCCCTACATGTTAGTGAAGATTGAAGTCTCGCTATTAAAAAACTTTCGAGACAGCCCCACATACATGTATTAACCTAGGGTTTTCCGCCATATCGTATGTCCCAACTGTGCAGATTGTACCAAGTCATAACCTGCTCTTTAATGGCCTTAGTGTCATCTTTTCCCGCTAATCTTTATAAGATATCCTTTTTAGACCGTGTGTCTTCTTCTCTGAAGTATTTTGATTATCAATGAATGCATTGTATTGTTTGTCTAATTTCAGTGACCGATACGCACTGCTGTGTCGTGTATTTTGCCATTGTTGGGTTATAAATAGTTTGTACTAGGTAACTTATTGTTTTATTTTCAATTATTGTTAATACCTACTTTTTGCATTATAATTGATTTACAATACATATGTATTTAGATAAAGTTTCCGTTAATATATATTATATATGCAGCAGAGTAGAATAGTCTGAGAAACTGCACTAATTACATATGTGTGATACCAGATTCATGCACAAAATAGCAGCAAATTCCAGGAAGCCATTTATATCATCTTATAGTGATCCTCTGCCACATACATGTATCATATGTGCATGCCAACTGTAGATATTGTACATTTTTACCAACTCAAAAAAAAAAAAAAAAAAAAAAAAACGCTCTAAAATGGCCCTAGTGTCCTTCTTTATAAAATATCTCTTAGACAGTGAGCCTTATTCTCTGAAGTATTTCAATTATTAATGAATTCATTGTATTGCATTGCTTGTCTAATAGCAGTGACCGATACGCACTGTTGTGTCGTGTATTTTGTCATTGTTTAAGTTATAAATAGTTTGTACTAGATGAATAATTGTTTTATTTTCAATCATTGTTCATCCCTACTTTTTGCATACTGTAATTGATAAACAATATTTATATAAAGTTTCGATTAGTATATATTATATATACAGCAGACTAGACAAGTCTGAGAAACTGCACTAATCGCACATGTGTGGTACCAGATTCATGCACAAAATAGCAACAAATTCATCATAATTATGCTTTAATGTAATTTCAGGTAATTCATTGACGCCTGATTTTATGTCTTTTTTTGTTTTGTCTTTTGATAAATCGTCGTTAATTGTTATGTTTTTTTATTTAAATGTAAAAAAAACTCTATTGTTAACCACGAATGTTGGTAACACATTGCAAATTTTTCTCTGTTTGCATGTAATGTAAATATTTAAAAGGCCCATGTAGAGGCTGTATCAATTCAGGTTGCATTTAGACAGAGGATGCATAGCAAACTGATTCTTATTTCCTTTGCTTTCCTTGGTAAGTTTTTATTTTCTTTGTTACAATTACAAAGGGGGAGGGGGCTTTTGAAATGCATGTTGAGAGTTGTTGTGCAAGAATAAGTGTAAGCAAGAAAATGTTTTATTCTTGTCAAACAAATTAGAAATTCCATTGTTCTAAGGCTTCACAATAGTGGAATTTGATAAACTTCTATAATAGGATTTAAACTTTTTTTAACCGATGTGTAAAAAGAAATTACAGAAAAATTTAACTAAGGTAACTTTGATTTTAACTCAACTCTTTGAGTGTTTTTTTTTTTTTTTGGGGGGGGGGGGGGGAATTGTTCCCTCATCACTTCTTTCCATTTCTCAATCAAAACGATATATTCCGTCGCCGATTCAACCCTTGTATTGTGTCGCTCCAAAACTCACTTTCTCATTCGTCGCTTCATCATCTATTCTCTTCCACTGTACAATATTTGTTATAAAATGTCTGTAAAAAGTTTTAGAATGAAAAGCGCATGAAACGTCATAATCCGTGAATGTACTTTAATTATTTACGCATGTTGATGTTGAGAAATGTTGGTTTGGTGATCAAGCGTAGTGCTGGAAAGGTATCTCAAGGATGTTTATTCCAAGCATGCAACATTCGGAGGGTATACAGTGAGTAACGGATTCAATGAGTGGGGTCGTAGAGTAGACAGTACATCATTCTTTAGCTTTAAATCTTCTTAAAGTTTGCTTGCTTTTATCCGGTTGGTAAAATATCAATAAATTCAGTTTTGTGCAATTACGCTGCTATAAGAATTGAAGCTAGAACTACATTAAAAATCCTTTATGGTAAATAATTCTGAAATATTACTTATTAATTATATATCATATAAAATAAAATAACGTACTATTTTCAAGTTCAAAGTGGCTTTATACTATTGGTTTAGATAAGGGTGAATGTTTGGTACCATTAAAACGTTTAATCCCGCTGCATTGTTTGCATCTGACTTAAGTCAGGATTCTGATATGTAATACTTTGTCGTTTGTTGATCATGGTTCATCATCAGTGTTTCTCGTTTTTCCGGTTTTTTTTAATGATTAGGTTTTCCTGTTTGAATTGTTTTAAAATAGTACTATTTGGGGCCCTTTATAGCTTACTGTTCGGTGTGAGCCAATGCTCCGTGTTAAAGACCGTACTTTGACCTATTATGGTTTACTTTTATGACTTGGATGGAGAGTTGTCTCATTGGCACTCATACCTCATCTTATTATATCTATTACATCTAGTAATGTTAGTTTTGACGAGTAAAGAAACTTACGTTTTTATTAATTAAAAGACTAAAACATATATGGAAGGGCATGCAAATCATCAACATCCCTGCTTCTTTCAGTTCTGAACTAACATGTATATAAATTATTATAAAATATGTTTAATGTTCCAAATACAGTATAGAAATAACTTAAATTTATCTGTATCGTTTTCCTGGAAAAAAAATAAACAGCCACCCCCCTTTTACAGATTGAAATATTAATTTTAGACGGTAAAAACCTGAGAGAAAAACATTTGACCTATATTTAAAAACTTTGTAAAATACGTTATAATTTCATTAATATTATATTCACTTGTTTATATTTACATAATTGTATGACAAATTACTTGTCATAGATTACAAAAAAAAATATTAATAGGTTATTCAAAGGAATATGAAAATCCTTTTAACCTAAGGCAAGGATTTTAACACTTAAAATATTTTTTATTACACATACAAGAAGAAAAGGTGTTTGGAATCATATAAATGTATAAAACATTTATAATAACTGACAATGTGGTATTGGCTTTGCTTGTAATTGAAGGGCGCATGCAAGGTGACCAATAGTTGTTAATTTCTGTGTCATTTTGGCCTCTGGTCGAGAGATGTTTCATTGGCAATCATTCCACATCTTCTTATTTTTAAATTGAATAATGAAAACAGCGAAACTTTGAGATCATTAGAGAATAAATGTTAACCATGGAATTTAATGTTATTTGCATTGAAGCGCATCGAAGGCACTGGGTCATAAGGGAAAAGAACATGAAAAAGCCGTTTATATCGCAGATTTTTTGACTGTTTAATTGAAATCCGTTCCCATTTCACATAATTACATATTTGTGCTAAACCATTAAGGAGGCTCGAGGGTTTAAAAAAATCAGAAAAAAAATAATTTGTTTATTTCATTTCAAATTTTATTTATTACTTTATTAGTTAATTGTTACTTTATTATATAGTACAAAAATCAATTCGTTTTGGCTCCAGATGACTTTTAAAATGTATATATCATTGAAAAAGCTCCAAATTATCTCCCTTTGGTGCAAACATGCCATTTTTTGGGATTAAAATTGAAATATCTTTTTTAGCTCATCGGTGTCTATATTTCTTCTTATTATTTTCAAATAAGCTGTACTTATACTAAACTATAATTGTAAAATTTGGCTGATTTTTGCAATTTAGTTCTTTTTTATTTCGATATTACCTCTATTTAACCTATTAGTTCAACAGAAAAAAAAGTACCTTTACAAAAATGTATGCTTCTTTTGAAGGCAGATTGTGAGCGTAAATGAACGTTGACTCCATTTATTTTTTTATTTTTCTACTTTAAAAGTATAAGATAAAGTTCATTTATAGAACAATATAAACCCCAATGACTGGAGAATAGAAATATGGTCACTTGGTCTTCTCCCGACCGGCAGTAAAACGCTTGCTGAAGTGGGGCGTCCGACGGTTTGGCTGTGCGGGATGTATCAAGTTCGCAGTCACGTCCGGTCAGAATGGGGACGTTAAGAGTACAACGCTCTTTGCACGTTAAGAATCCTTGTAACAACTCTTTGAGGGGTCCGTAGGTGGCCTGTTGCAAGGCAAAATATCTGTACCTACCCAACATAGTTTACTATCATTTTTCAGTGGCAGTCTAAATTTCCCCGACCATCATCCCAGATAGCCTCAATTGTGACATGACCTACCTATTGTATTTATTGTGAACTTGTTCTCGACCTGAATATGCATGAAATATTTGCCACTGGACGTTAAGCAACCAACAATCAATCAATTTTAAAAAACGGCTATTTTTAGGCTGTCCCGCGTAACATATTTCATTTATTGTAACCACTAAACTGTGATTTTCGTCTAAAGTATTTAATATTTTGAAAAACGTTTTTTTTTCCATTATTTAACAAAAAGGTTCCTTCAGTTTTTTATGCATTTTTTATGACGTTATGACGACGTCATAGAAAAAATAAAGTGTTCCATACAAGGGCAAATTTGTCCCACGGGAAAAAAAATTGGTATTCCAGATTTGAGAATCAAAAACATTTATCTACTGTGGAAAAAAGGTTAGTATTTGTATTTACTTCATCAATGTTAATTTGCTTAATTTTATGAATTTAAAGACTAATATCCTGAAAAATGATATATGGTTATTTATGAGCGATTTTTCAAAGGCTTACAAGGTTGTCGCACCGCCATTTTTTGACGTAAAAACGAACTCAACTCAAATTTACGTCAATTGTTTGCTTATCAGAGCTCTTATAATGGTAGAATTTTATGATTTTTTAAAATGTTATTTTTCTTAATTTTTCAAAAATCTAAAGTACATCAATTTTCGATACGTAGTTAAAACGCACCGTCGATTTTGCGGAGTCTTACAAGAATGTCGCACATGCTTAAAACCAACGTTTCAGTCGAAGTTTTGGTTTGAACGTTACGTAATATTCGCGACGTTGTGTTACGCTTACATGTACGAACATCGCGCGCAACGTATATATATTCGCGACGTCAAACTATGACTTATCGGGGAAAGATTAAGTTTTCGACTGATTTTTACCATTCAAACTCATCTAACTTGAAAACGAGTTCATGGACCCCTCTTTTTTAAAATGCCATTTTGTTTGATTACGTAAGATGGTTATGTGTGTCAATTTTCATGAAAACGTAAATAGTTCATTTTTTTTTAAATTTGATTAAAATACAGCAAAAAAAATATTTTTTTCCTACATTCAGGAACATTAATTTTGATGAATATGAGTTATTTCTGAATAAAAAATGATACTTATAAAATACAGAGATTACAAACTATTTAACAAAAAACAATTTGTGTTTATCTTTTAAAACAAAAAAGTTATATCTTTCTTTCGAAAGAAAAATTACCGCCACAAATCCGAATTTTAAGCAAATATACAAAATTTCGACCTCATTTTACTCAAAAAGTAGCACATGTAGGTATATTTTTTATTACATATTTGATTGAATCAAGTAAAAAATAGTCTATTTGAATTTTTTTATCATGTAAATACGGGTTAAAACTGTATCGTATGCCCTGAAATCATGAATTATTGAAAATATATCAGATGCATTGTTGTGACGTTGTCGTAACCTCGCCCTCCCCCAGTTTTGTGCCGAATACTAAAAAGGTGTTTTTTTTTCACATTGATCTAATATTGTTTTTATACCGAAACTTAAATTAAAACATTGATAGCTTTTCAACTTGTTACACACTTGTCAAAGTTATTTAACCCTTCATGAACCTCTGATTATGGAGAAAGTGTTCCACGATGAAATTGACATTGTACAAAGGATAGCTGTGTTACTGTAATTAGGAAAAAAAACCACAACTAGTTGCAGTATAAAGTGCACGGGTAAGTAAAAGAAAGAAAAAAAAATGATAGAAAACGTATCTTTATGATCATAGTAAGACATGTAGAATAGTTATAACTTTGAATGCTTCTTTTGGTAATTTAATAGGGTTGTAAAAGTATTGACCGTGTTCACATTTTTAGAATGAAGCGCCTCCATGCTTCATGCTTCATACAAAATGTACTTCGCTCAATGCTTTTACACCCCAATGAATTAACAAAAAGAAGCATTCAATTCTTAAATGAAATGTTACATTTATGATGACACGATATTCCCTAATAAGTGTCTGTCCCAAGTCAGGAGTTTGTAATTCAGTAGTTGTTGTTTGTTGCTGTGTTACATATTTGTTTTCCTTCTTTTTGTACATTATTTTGCTGTTAGATTTTTCGTTTGAACTGTTTTACATTTGTCATTTCGAGGTCTTTTATACATTGGATGTATGTTAACTTTCATTATAATACGTTATTCTGATTGGCTAACTGCACATCACGTGTTATTCCTTAAGCAGTTGCATTACACAATAAAACTTATCATTCATGATGACACGAGGTCCCATAATAAAGTGCACAGGTAAATTAAGTAAAGACTTGATGTAAATCGTGTTTTCATGATACTAGATAAAAAATGTAATTATAAGTATTGAATTGCTTCTTTTTGTAACTTCATAGGATTGTAAACGCGTTGAACGTGCGCACATTTTTAGAATGAAGCGCTTCCGCGCTTCATACAAAATGTACTTCGGTCAACGCGTTTACACCCCAATAAAGGTACTAAAAGAAGCATCCAATTCTTAATTATGCTGTATTGGCCTTGCTCATGGTTAAAGGCCGTACGGTGGCCAATAGGTGTTTAATTCTGTTCCATAAGGTCTCTTGTGAAGAATTGTCTCATTCGCAATCATACCGCATCTAGATCTCCTTTTATATATATATATATATTAATGTAACTTTTAGTGTTTAAAGGAGGTGGTATATATCTTAGAATGATACATTTATATATTATATTTAATATGTACTATTTGGTCTCTCAAATTGCTAAGATATAATAACTGTTTAAACCTTTTAAAATTACAATGATTTTAAGGATAAATGAACTGGTTAAATGGTAAAACTTGAAAACTGTAATGCAAAAAGGAAACTTTATGATGTCCTTTTACCCAAAATGACAATTTGCATATATGGATTTTGAATAAAGTTATTGTGTCTGTTTGTTTTGTTTAAGCATCGGTGACAATATAATGGATTGTGATACGACTGTCATACAAGTGAGAGGTTTAGCTAGCTATAAAACCAGGTTCAATCCACCATTTTCTACATTTGAAAATGCCTGTACCAAGTCAGGAATATGACAGTTCTTTTTTGATGTTTCATCGTTTTTGATGCGTTTTGTTATTTTATTTTGCCATGTGGTTGTGGACTTTCCGAATTGATTTTCCTCTGAGTTCAGTATTTTTGTGATTTTACTTTTTAATAGATATTTGCCAAACCTTATCAAAACACGTTCTTTAACCGACACTGAGTATCCTATACGTTATTTTATTGGTAAAACAAACACATTTAAAATAGAAAAGAAAACCAAAACCTTACACCTAAACCCGATCCTAAAGCACACCAAAACCTTACCCCTAAACCCGATCCTAAAGCATTACAGCCATGCTCGGATCCATTACGCATCAGGTAAATAATCTTTTTTGGTTTTCGAATTCAATGAGCTAAACGGTTTTCTAGTCGTTGCTCCTTCATTGTCAATGCTCTTTGATCCAAAAAAATCATACAATACAAAGAAATTAACACCGGGAACGTATTAAAATAAAATGACACTTCTTTGGGTTTCTGCCTAGTTGGAATATCTTCTTTATATGACACCTCTGATTCTTTATTGCGCCATTAATTGTGATAGTTCTTTATTTTTTTTTATATACAAAGATGTAATACAAGATTAATTTTTCTCATATTTTTTATTTCACATATTGAAGTTTTATAATAACAAGGTCAATTTATTACATTTATTGTGACAGTTGTAACACATGGGTCGTAATACTTCACTAATTTTATAGTTTATGTTGTTTAAATTCCTATTGATAATATAAAATTATAACTTTATCTTATTTACCTGAACATGTACACGGCTGTCTTTTTGGTAAATCGAGAAAAAAAAAGGAATTTTGAAAGAACAAATCATAGTTACGGTGACCATGTATACTTTTATTATCGACTCCTAGGAGTCGAGATTAAGAATTGAACGATGGACAGTTAGTGCGTGAATTTTTCTTGCTACCTGATTGGAAGATATTACGAGACGTGAATAATCAAAGTTTATTAATTGGTTAGGACAATCCAAACCTAGTAAATGTCCTTCAATCCCGTAGAGTATCGGATTTGTCCTCTCTATTTTAACAATTAGATTTTGCCTGGTCATAATATATTGATACACAGGTAACTTTTATCTATAAATAGCCGAATCTTCTGGAGTTTCGTAAACGATATATACCACTTCAAAACGTGTGACCTCACGTGTGTGGTAAAATTTGTTGATTGATGCACGTGGCTATTCTAGTGAATGAATTAATCTACAAAGCGAGAGCACTTTCCATTTTCCTCAGCTAAGAGTCGACTATAGCCCTTTTTGAAAGTCTAATGCTTGTTCTATTTGCAATATGGACCCCCATTTATTGACCCCAATGTAATAACAAAACTTTCCATATTTTCAACTTTAGTAAATCGTATATATATATATTTTTTACATTGGGCCCATCGATGCCGCTTTTTTTTTGTTTTGCAAAAATTCTTGAAAGCTTTCAAATCATTTGTGAATGTATGATACTATTCATCATGATTGTATGATTGTAAATGGCCATACTATTTTTTTAAAATTGTGTTCCCCAGAGGAAAGCAACATTCATTATGTGTTCCCAAAATGAACATTACAGTATTCCTTAGAGAAACATTTCACTAAAGTGTAACTTTTGTTATGTGTTCCCTAAAAAAACATTTAACTTAATTTGTAATTTTCATCACTTGTTCTCCAGAGGAAGTTGACAATTTTCCCCATGGAAACAATTTCACTAAAGTGTAACTTTTATTATGTGTCCTCAAGAGGAACATTACAAGGCTCTATTGGAGACATGTCACTAAGTGGTATAGTGTAACTTGTATTGTGTGTTCACCAGATGAACACTTCACTAAAGATCAAAATTTCAGGGACTGAATTTTCGACTATCCCCTGACACCATTAGCGTGTATAGTCTTGAGGAAACAATGATAGTTCGTCGGAAGGGGACGATGAATGGTTGACCCGTGTAAAGAGAGAGCCATATCTCTTTCACGTAAAAGACACTCTTGTAGATTTCGAAAAAGAGCTAAATGGTAGCTTTCGTCTATGCTCTCAAGATGATCATTACAATATGCCTTTAAACTAGGTGAACATTTCACTAAGGGCAACTTTTATTATGTGCCCTCCTGAGGAACATTTATTACAAGGTTCTATAGGGGAACATTTTACTAAATGGTAACTTGTATCATGCGTTTCAAAGATTAACATTTTAATAATTCTAAGGGAAACATTTCACTAAATTATAACTTTTAATATGTGTTCTCTATTACAATAAAATATTTTTCAGGGGAACATGTCAGTAAAGTGTAACTTGTATTATGTGTTCTCCAAATGAACATTTCAATATTCCCAACTGGAACATTTTACTAAATTGTATTTAGTTTATGTATTCTTCAAAAAAAACAAACATTGCAATATTCCTGAGGGGGACATTTTACTAATGCTTCACATTTATTATGTTCCCAAGATTACAATAAATCACTGAATGGTATTTTTCACAAAGACTGTGTTCCCCGGAAGAACATTACAATATCTAGAAGAGAACTTTTCACTAAATGATTACTTTCATTATCAGAAAATATTGTTACGATTTCAATGAAATCAAAGTAGAATGAAAGGCAAATATCAGGAAACAGGAAAACATATAAGTCCCTTGGCAATATCAACCATCGAGCCTTTAAGTTAGTTTAACTCTTGTACTGCATTCGTCTCAACTCGGCCGATTCCGTACCCTCATGAGAATAGCGGATTCTACCGAGAATTGCCGAATGTCTTGTTCGGATGACATTATCTAAGGCTAATAACACATTCTGATATAAAACTGTCATGTAATAATCAAATATTTTTAACGGTGTGAAGTTGTAATTCTGTACTTATAAAAACTATTTATAACTTGTTCGAATGTTTTGCAGGTATAAAAAATGCTATATCATTACTGTTAAGAAGTATGTTTGTTTTTATATTTGATTAACGATTTTATCAGTTTTTACAACACAATTGTCTGTTTAATCAACTTCTAAGGTGATTATGATCCTCGTTGAACATCGTTCCGAGTCTATATTATTCTATATAATATGTGAATGAATTAAAAAAAAATCCTCTGACGAAGCTCCTTATTTGGTACATGCTCATCAATATTAGAAGTTTTTTTTAAATTATCAATATTATATTTCCTTATGAGTTCGTGGATACTGAAGTGTTCTTGTCACAATATGCTTTTTTCAGGCACACAATTTATATAAAGCAAACTCTTATTGAATTATCTGAAAGCGGTTGGTTTGTAATCAAAACATTTCGTCTAAAACGAAAGTTGAGGATATTAATTTTGCTTTTCTTCTTAAAAAAAAAAAGCTTTTTAGAAGACTGTTGATAAAATACAAATAAATGAACCTTAAAAGCAGAAAAAGCTAGAATTGAACATCCTTAATTTGCGATAGTCTTGTAACAAGCAATTATGTACAATTGGTTTTTATATGGTGTTATACTTTTCTACTTTCAGTGGTAAACATTGACAATGTTTTTTCACGAAGAAATCGTAACAGACGTCCAGGCGAGGATGAAGGTTCACACTCAGGGGGCAAACAAAATAGAGTGCGTCTTAATATACCACAACGGCTCCTAGGTAAACATGTTTGAATTGTAACACAACTAATCCCAATGTTTAAGATAATGATCATTATTATAGTACGAAAAGGACTTTTTTCAATGAAGGATTCATTCTATTTCCCCCGAATGTTTTGATATATGTACAACATGTTTTGCTTGAATCTCAAACTTTTTTTTTTGTTCAGCTGTTGTATAGTATATGGACACTTATGAAGGCAAATGTAAAACAAAAAACTCAGACTCAAATAAACATATCAAACATACATATGTATCTATACTTACTTCGAAATTGAACGTAAAAAGAAAATCATGTATACACGTCTTTATAGCTGTAAATACATGTTTCTGTTGTTGGTGCAATTACGATAAAAATTCCAAATACATTTTGAAAAAAAAGAAACAATAACTTGATAATGACTTGTTGTGACCTTGCCACAGATGCAATTAACAATTTGAAAATTAATAATTTTAATTTGATCTTTATAGGTTACAAATTTATTGGATGTCTTGTTGACAATAGAGCCCGGATGTTAGATGTGAAACATGTAGATAGAAAAATGACGCTACAAAAATGTGCAAAATTATGTTCCGAATATAGCTTCTTCGGTGTACAGGTTAGTGTAGATTAGGTGTACAGTATAGCTCAGATTCGATCTACAGGTTGGAAAGATCTTGGATCATCATCATAAAGAAATAAACCGTAGAAATTGAAATTAAAAAGCTTTTTTTTTATATGAAAGTTGAAAGACTGGTGATCACTAAAGAATCCTTTTGACAATCAATTTTAAATAATAAAAGCATGAAACAAAAATTAAAGAGGATTGCATATTTTGTCTGTTTCTTAGAACGGAAGTACCCGTTCCCGAAAGTTCCGAGCATATTAAATTGCAGTGACCTTACACGAAGTTTTAGGTTTTAGTGATTGATTTTTATGTATTTTATCATTTAAGTTTTCTAGACAGTGTTTTTGTGGAAATGCCCGCGGTAATAAGAGAGTTTACAGAAGAAGACCTAGACGAGAATGTAATTTTGCTTGTGGTGGAAATAGGAGACAAAGCTGTGGTGGGAGATGGAGGAACATAGTGTATTGTAAGCAACTTTTTTTTTTTCGTAAAATGTAAAAAGGAAATCACGCAATGGCGTCCAAAATATTATTGACTCCACTTTGACAACAGAATAAGACGAATGTAAGGCGCCATAAAAGGTCATCAATAGAAAGGTCATCAATAGAAAACAGTTGAACAAAATCAGAACCGAAATAAGAAAAAATATCCAGATTATGAAAAAACTTATATACAGACGATAGCTAAATGTTGTTTTATCAGTGGAGTATGGTCCTTCATTGCTTTTTTCTTTAACTTTTTAAAGATTTTTTCTCTTTTCTTCTTTATTCATTTTGACACTTATTCTCGATTTTTCAATTTCAGCTACCCATTATTATGTATAATTCCTTATTTTCATACTTTTGGCTTTTTATTCAGCAATTTGACAAATGATTTTTGTTCTGTAAAACCCCTCATACATGTAGGATGTATATATTCATGACAACAAATCACTACATGTGCATACAAAAACAAAACAAAAAACCCGACGATCGATATTGATTAAACTTTAGAAATGTTATTATTTCTCTTGTAGCAAAACAAGTATCATGTAAGTAAAAATATTTTAGTTACATATTCATTTAAGTAAAAATTAATCTAAGACATACACAGTTGGGTATCTGGTGATCAAAACATTAGGGTACGACCATTTAACTTAAAAACAAGTTTTGTTCCCGCAAAAAGATATGCTGATCCCAATTTGATCTGATCAAGCAGATGATATAAAATATATTGTTTCCAGATTTTCTTCATACCACATAGTCTTAAATATTGAAAAAAAATAATTTGATTGATAGCGTTGGAAAACTAACTAAACTTGACCCCGTTTTGATCAGATAAAATAACATGCTCCCCCTTTTTCCTAGGTGAAATGGTTGATCCCTTACTTACTCCTGAGAAAACAGTTATGTAGATTACAGCAATACCGATTAAACTTTTCATTTTTCCTATATTTTGCACAAAACTTTAAACTCACATTTTCAGATAGGTTGTAAATGATTTAATTGCAATAAAGCTGGAGTTGCAACTCACTTTGGCAAAGTTAACTTTTGACTGTATACAAAATTAAGGATGGTATATTGTCAATGACAGAAATACCTAAGGGAGTCCACGTGAGATTTCACAATAATGCTTCAGGATGGAACAAACGCATACTGTATATTCAGCTACATGTATGACTAGCAACTATTTTGCAAAATTGCAGCAACGCAAACGAAAAAGAACCAAACCTTATATCAATATAGCGGACCTCAATAGAGAACTGGCATACAATTGGGAGGTTTAGCTAGCTAGTAAAGCAGGTTTAAGCCATCATTTTCTTCGGAAACGGCCTGAAAAGTTAGCAACATGACCTTTTTGATCCACGTTCGTTTCGTTGATTGGTGGAATTTTATCAATTTTTATGGACCTCATCTTTATAAATTTCCATTGGAGATATGTATGTTTGTTAATACTTTTTTCGTGCAATTTGAATATTATTATTTAGAATATATTGCATCTTGAAATGATGACGTATCTATATCACGTGATATATATTCTTCCTTAAAACATTTAGCAATATCGACCTGTGCATCTGGTCCCTGTAAGAATGGAGCAACTTGCAAAGACAAAGCGAATGGATATAACTGCATATGTCCTCCTGGGTTTACCGATGAATATTGCTCTACCGGTAAGTAGTTAATAAACATTGTCCGAAACAAACATTACACTTATCAATTCAAAGATCCCTTGAAAATTAATAACATACATTGTACCAAAGGAAAATGGAGGTATATTTGAAAGATAATTTAAGAATATTTTCGCAATATCAATTTAAACAGAAGCCAAAGAAATTGTTCGCATACCATACGTTGTTTTGAAAACATTACCCAAGGACAGTGCTCCAAAACATGATCAAAGATCGTAATAAATAATTGCTTTATACATTGAAGAAAATTAGACGCAGAATTTCTCAATAATATATCAATAAACAACAAATCATCTTTATACATTTTAATTTGACACCTAGCTACATATGCATTAAAAAAAATATTTTAATTACGTTACAACAAAGACCAAAAGGTTGGACAGTCGAAAATAGGAATTATTTGAGAGGACTTTGTAATTGAGTAACATATACAGCTTGAATTTAATACAGATACAAGCTAAATATGTTTGGTACTTTCATTGTTTTCCATATGGTTATATCAACTATACAATTTACAATCGATTAGAGATAAAGGATACAACAGATAAAGTTAAGTCTGCCTCATATCTTTACTTACATCTAGAATTTGACAATGAGGGTCGGTTGAAAACCATAATTTACAACAAACGAGAGGATTTCAGCTTCCCGATTGTGAACTTTCCATTTCTATGTAGCAACATTCCAGCAGCGCCTGCATACGTAGTATATATTTCCCAATTGATACGACATTCCCGCGCTTGGTTTTCCTATTATGATATCCTCGATAGAATGTTGCTGCTCACAAGGAAGCTGTAAAACCAAGAGATCCAAATAGTTCAGTTGAAATCCCCCCTTTGTAAATTTTACGAACGCCATCACGAGTTGGTTGACCGTTATGGAATAACCGTCTCACAGATGATATCGGATATGTTTCTTACGTCGTAACTACAATTCCCTTCCCTTTTCATGAATGTGACCTACCGAAATAAGACTATTTACGGGGTTTGTAATAGCATGAGCAACCCGACGGGTGCCACATGATGAGCAGGATCTGCCTACCCTTTCTGAGCACCGGAGATCATTCCTAGTTTTTTTGTTCGGGTTCGTGTTGCTCAGTCTTTAGTTTTCTATGTTGTTTCTTGTGTACTATTAGTTGTCTGTTTGTCTTTTTCATTTTTAGCCATGGCATTGTCAGTTAATTTTCGATTTATGAGTTGGACTGTTCCTCTGGTATTTTTCGCCCCTCTTTTACAATTGTTGAAACATGCATCCTATAACATTAGCCTACCATCAATCTGGTTTTATTCCCAGCGAACAAACTGAAGATATTATATTTCAGACATTTGTTGAACTATTACCTTTTGCAGTAAAATCACATTACGAGATCAACATTTTGATATTCCTCTAAACAAATCCTGCAACACAATAATTTAGTTAACCATAAAATTCTGGTCACATCAACTTGCAATTTAGTACACATGTTTTGTATAATATGAACTAATAATTTATGTTTTATATTAGTATACTAATAAGACGGACGTTTATTTTTCAGACGTTGATGAATGTGAAACTAATCCCTGTAAGAATAGTGGCACATGCAAGGACGAAATAAATGGATATAAATGTACCTGTCCTGCTGGGTATACTGGTACCAACTGTGAGAGTCGTAAGTTAATACCTGTATTACTAGATCGTTTAAAAGGTAGATGCATTAATGATTCCCTCTCCCCCTAACAAGAAAAATCCAAAAACGAACACTTTGTACTAGACTGACATAGGGATCTATGAAATATATGAAACGATGAACGTATTTTAAAATACGTGAAGCCAAATCCTAAAGTCAAGATAACATTTATACTAGATACATGTATAATACATTTTTAGTAGATCTTACTCTTTTCGTTAGTTCGACACACCTAAAAATCCAATAAAACGCAACTTGACCATGTAACAAATGCACTTGGCCTTCTTATTATCGACAAAGCAATTGTTTTCAATATTTAGTTCAAACAATTATATTTGCTTTCAGACACAGATATCTGTGGGTACGATAATCCTTGTAAAAATGGAGGCACTTGTAAAAATTCTGATAATGGGTATTCATGTTCATGTCCAACTGGATTTACTGGGAAAAACTGCGAAATAAGTAAGCAACAAACAGATAGTTATTGGGATATATGCAGAAATCGTTAGTTACTGAAAATGCTACCTCAATTTATATGAAGTAGATGTAAGCAATTATAGGCCATCATACGCCCGTCAACAATGATTAAAACCCGTATATCATGGATCTTAATTTAAGTTTACAGGCTTTATAAACAATATTTAAAATGGGATATCCCGTTTTTTATACGCAAACTTTCTCACCAAATTGTTATACCTGTATCTTTGAAAGAATGGGTTAAAGAGTAAAATCACAAAAATACTGAATTCCGAGGAAAATACAGATCGGAAAGTTTTTAATTAAATGGTAAAATCAAAGGTTTGATTAACTTGAAGTAAAAACATCCGTCTGAATAATTTACCAGTTATACATAAGTTACGTTTATTGAGATTTAAACAAGACTGTAGACAGGAAAAAGAGTACAATTTGTGCAATACAGACGCCGCAATAAGGGACGTTTTTGTTTATTTTGGTATAATACTTATTAGATGGACATTTATTTTTCAGATATTGACGAATGTGAACCTAATCCATGTAAGAATAGTGGCACATGTAAGGATGAAATAAATGGATATTTGTGTACCTGCCCTGATGGGTATACTGGTACCAACTGTGAGAATGGTAAGCGAGATTTTCATTTTTTCGACACAGAAATTATGCATGATTCAAACTCAACAATTAAACACATTTTCTCACTTTCGTCTAGTAGACTCAATATTCATTTCGCACTTTGATATGATTTTCTGTTTAACTAGTTATATTTTCTTCCAGAAATTCATGGCTGTGGCTACGAAAATCCTTGTACAAATGGAGGCACCTGTAGAGATACCGCCAATGGGTATTTCTGTTCATGTCTAAAAGGATTTGCGGGAAAACACTGTCAAATAAGTAAACAATAAACAAATATTTTTCATATCTATTGGGCTTTATGCACAAATGTTTAATCTTTGAAATTTCAGAATAACCAACAACACAGAGCTGTAATAGACATCATTCTAAGCAAAATGAATACATGAACAATATCCATAATTTTACAAATACGAAATCTGCAATTTCATATTTTGAAAACAATTCAAATGTCGATGGATTATACGTTGTTTTCATATTTGATTAACCTTCTAAAAGAACAAACTTATTATTCTTTCAAAGCTAAAATTTATTGCAATGAAAATATAAAAACACTTAATGGTGCTTTAAGTTACCTAATGATAATTCTAAGCCAACTCCAACTATTAAATACATCAAGATTGTCCAGCCTCTAATTCTCACCCGTACCCATTCACTAAGTTAAGTATAAAAAACCTCAAAAACAGTCCGAGAAAAACTTGCTACTTGCAAATAATTTGATTAGCATTTTTACATAAAACACCTCAATGTTTTATCATATTTCAAAAGTTAGATAACTGCTTTATATAAAATCAATATTTTAAATACATAAATGTATTTAAGTTATCAATGTTTCAAATTTATATGGCTTACTAATATGTCTTACTAATATATGCTTTAGATATTGATGATTGTGGCTACATTAATCCTTGTAAAAATGGAGGCACTTGTATTGACGAGGTTAACGGATACTCATGTTCATGTGCAACAGGATTTTACGGCAAGAGTTGTCGGGCAAGTAAGTCAAAGACAATTTATAAAATCTATTGGTTCCATCAATTAGTATATAAAAAAAACTTTTACGGTGACCTAAAGTTGGTAATATCTGTGCCATTTTGGTCTCTTGTAGAGAGTTGTCTCATTGTCAATAATACCACATCTTTTATTTTATATTTCCAACATTAGACCAATATAAACAATCATCTCATGCATCATTAAATCCATTAACAATCACCTTATGATCATTGGAAACTAACTTAATTTAGGGGAAGTTCAAACTTTGTGCTACATACATGTATATACCATGCTAGTTTTCTAAAAAAATACAATAACTAATCTCATTTCAGGGCCTGTTATAGTTGACTATTTGTAATGGGCTTTGCTTATTGTAAAGGTGACATATAGTAGTTTATTTGTATCATTTGGTCTTTGTGAAGAGTTGTCTCATTAGCAATCAAACCACGTCTTTTTTTTAATATAAACTCATGTTTTCATATCGTCTATAATAACATTAACGGTACCAATTTTACTGCACCAGATGCGCATTTCAAAGATCTCTTAAATATTCCAGTTGATAAATGCATTGATTATGAATGGCTGCTTAATGTCCAGCGGCAAACTAATATGTGTATTCAGGACAAGAACAATTAAATGTAGCATGAATATGAACCATTATTTCTACTAGCCCTACACTTTGAGTCAGATCTTAAGCGTGCTTAATCACAAGTATCAGTTCACAGGAAGACATGTCACCTAAATCAGTCAGAAGCTTTGTTCTGACTCCGATCCGATAAGTATGTGGTCTTACTCCTTAATGCTGCAAAGAAGCTTTAAATACCTGTTTTAAAGTCTTTGCTTTAAACTCACTTCCTTATGACCTCGAGGGGAACACGAAACCACCGATACAGTTTTTAATCTTCTTATGTGTTCAAATTGTTAGCTCTTAGATATTCAATGAATCAAAATCAATGTTATTAAAAAATATTGCTATAATTGGATAAATACTCCGTTTCCAGAAATTCCATGCCAAGAACCAGACAGTGTAATGGATGCAACAAAAACTGTTGATACACTTAAAGTTGGTGGTATTGTAACGTATGTTTGTGACTTTGGTTATTCAATGTTAAGTGGAGATGCTATTCTAACATGTAAAATAGGACCTTTTTGGATGGGAACCTTACCGACATGTTCAGGTAAGTAACAGTCGTATTCAAATGGTATATAAAGGCAACAGTAGTAAACCACTGTTCAAATTTCATAAAGCGATTGAGTAAAAAACAAATCAGGGTTATCAATTAATGTCGTAACTGCACTTCCGTTCCATTTCCACGGATGTGACCTTCCGAATTAGGCTTATTTTCGTTTTTGTACTAACACGAGCAACACGATAGGTGCCCAATGTGATGCAGGATCTGTGTACACTTCCAGAGCACCTGAGATCATTCACAGATTTAAGTGGGGTACGTTCTTTTGCTTACTCTTTATTTTCTGTGTTGTGTTTTTTTGTACTTGTGTTTAACTTTGTCCTTTTAGCCATGCCAATGTCACTTTATTTTTGATTTTTGAGTTTGAATGTCCCTCTGATATCTTTTGACCCGCTTTAAAAATTATTGAAGGGCCCTTAAACCTGATAGGGTTTTGATTCTTGACTTTTGATTATGCGCAGCAATAACCTTTTGGTTTTCACAATTATGAGGGTATTGATGGGAGTAACAGACAATACTGAGTAAAACGTGCGGTATTCATGGCTAAAAACTAGAGAATGGAGAAAAATATGCCATAAAAAAATTGAAACAGTATAATGTGATGCTAAAATAAAAAATTAGAGAAAAATTGGAAAATTATATAAAGAATCGAGAAAAATTGCTAAAATTTATAAGAAAATGCAGAAATGAAGGATCAAAATCCAGACCCTCGCCTATGACCCTATCGTTAGTAGTACTAGGAAGTTTAATACCAGGGATCAGTAACGGTGCTAATTTTACTGCAACAAATATACATTTCTAGAAATACTATTTTTTCAGTGATGCTCCATTCAAAAGTATTTGCAAAATCCAAACAATTATACTATATTTAAAAAGCTTGTACAACAAAAGAGAAACCTAACACATAACCAAATTCGGAAAAGAATTATAAATGCCATGCATCACTTAAAGTTAAAAGAATATCAAAAATCAAGAGAGTTACACATAGTTGAAGGTATCTAAAAGTATTAACCTGAAACAAAGAATATATAGTTATTAAAGGTACCAGGATTATAATTTAGTACGCCAGACGCGCGTTTCGTCAACATAGGACTCATCATTGACGCTCATATCAAAATACTTATAAAGCCAAACAAGTACTAGTTGAAGAGCATAAAGGATCCAAAATTCCAAAAAGTTGTGCCAAATACGGCTAAGGTAATCTATGCCTGGGATAAGAAAATCCTTAGTTTTTAAAAAAATTCAAAGTTTTGTAAACAGGAAATTTATAAAAATGACCACATTATTGATATTCCTGTCAACACCGAAGTGTTGTCTACTGAAAACAGACTCGAATGAATATATTCCGTACTTGTATGACATGTATGATATTGTATGATAAATGAATGATCAACCAAAATTTGATAGATACCGTTGTGTTCCGTTTGTTTGATGTGTTTTATCATTTGATTTTGCCATTTGATAAGGGACTTTCAGTTTTGAATTTTCCTCGGAGTTCAGTATTTTTGTGATTTTAGTTTTTACCACATATTTGACAAAGATGAAGTCACTAGCCATTCATTTCAGGTTGAAAGTATCCAGCCAACGTTAATTTAAAACAAATTCATTTTTTAGTTATCAAATGCAAGATTACAGGATTAAATGACTATACAATTCCGTCAACGACTAGTGATGTTTCACCTACCACACAAGTTTCATTTACATGTTTACCTGGGTACAAGTTACCAAACGGAGATGCAGGACAAAGAGAATGTAGATTAGGGGGTGAATGGAATACACCTCTACCAGCATGTGAAGGTCAGTAAAATAAACAACAGTACTGTAGTTAATCTATGTACAATATACATGTATACCATACTATGTAACAAATAAATATAGTACTTGATAATTGGTAAGTTGCAATCAACACGTTTGTCTTACAACCTAATTTGAAGTCGTAAATATATGTCAATATCAATATATATAATACAACATGACAAAATATAAACATTTTTTAAAATTATATATCAATCGACTACTATTGAAACTCCAATCTCCTTTTATGTATTGTGCATAATGTTTTATTGTTAACTTTGATTTCTGATTTGTGAATATGTTGTATACATATTTTAGATATAAATGAATGTCTGCCAAATCCATGTAAGCACGGCGCTCAGTGTAACAATAAAGTGAATGATTACAGTTGCACGTGTCCCCCAGGTTACGAAGGAACGAACTGTGAAATAGGTATGATGTCAGATAAAAATCAAAATGTCTTGATCTCAAAATTATAATTTGATTCTGTGAAAATTGTTTTCTCAGAAAGTCATTGAAATGCAAATGAGAATAGACTTAGGGGACGATAAAATCCATATTTGGAGGACAAACCTTCAACACTTTTTATCTTTCAGACTTTCAAAACAAGTTATGTCTCAAGATCAACTGTCTTTTTTGTTATTCGTTTTCTTTCAGATATTGACAATTGTCTTCAACATGAATGCAAGAACGGAGCCACATGTAAAGATAGAGTTAATGGCTACATGTGCATTTGTCCTCCTGGTTTCAAAGGAAAGCATTGCAAAATAGGTACGTGTATGGTGTGTTTTGCAATTTCCGAGATGCCAGTTAAGTGTATTCTCATATGCCTAATTTCCACAATTAATGTCTTTCAGTGGTGCTAGTAATTGCAGTGTTAAAATTAAAGAAAAAAAAAATCAGAAATTTAATGCAACATAGAAGAGGTAATCAATTCAAAAAGGAGCTAAAGTTTTACAAAATAGGATCAAGTTATTTGAGTTTTGCATGAGAGAGATATATTCCTTTAATTATGAATATCTTATGTGATAAATGTTGGAAAAAGTAATTGCAAACTCTTTAAAACGATATGAATATGTTTTAACGGTTTTTCCCCACTTTAGATCAACTGACAACTATTGAAATTTCAAACTGATTTGAAATATTGTGCAATATAATGCCTTTCGACTGAGCTTTCGGTCAAGAGCGGCTTTTATTGTATCTTGGCTTACATCTAGAAATTGACAATGAGGGTCGTCTAGAAATTGACAATGGGGGTCGGTTGGAAACACAATTTTACGACAAGAGAGATAATTTCAGCCTTCCAATTGTGAACTTCCCATTGCTAAGTAGCAGCATTCCAGCAGCACCTCCATACAAGGTAAATATCTCCCAATTAACACGATATTCCAATGCTTGCATTTCCTATCATGATTTCTAGAGGGTTGCTGCTCACAAGGAAACTATTAAACTAAGAGTTCTAAATGGTGAAGTTGAAATCATCCCTCCGTAAATTTTACAGACGCCATCACGAGTTGGTTGACCGTTATGGAATAACCGTTTCACAAATGATATCGGATATGTTCCTTACGTCGTAACTTCAATCCCCTTCCCCTTGATGAATGTGACCTACCTTTTAAGACTATTTACCGAATTTTTTATAACATAAGCAACACGACAGGTGCCGCATGTGGAGCAGGATATGCTTACCCTTCCGGAGCATCTGAGATCAGTCCTAGTTTTTGTGGGGTTCGTGTTGCTTATTCTTTATTTTTCTATGTTGTGTCATGTGTTCTTTTGTGTGTCTGTTTGTCTTCTTTCATTTTTAGCCAGGCGTTGTCAGTTTATTTTCGATTTATGAGTTTGACTGTTCCTCTTGAATCTTTCGTCCCTCTTTTTTACGACGAACAGTTCGATTTTAAGGATTCAAGAATTCGAACATGCCTTTTTTTTTAACTTTTGATCACAAAATAATTGTTCAGCTTTGTTTAGCTATAATTAACTGTAGACTGTAATTTCTGAAGTTTTGGATATGTTGTACACATATTTCAGATATCAATGAATGTCTGCCAAATCCATGCAAGCACGGCGCTCCATGTAATGATAAAGTGAACGATTTCAGTTGCACGTGTTCCCTAGGTTACAAAGGAAAGAACTGTGAAATAGGTATGATGTCAGATTAAACTGAAAACGTCTCAATGTCAATATTTTACTTTTAGTCTTTGAAATCTATTTTCTTCGCAAAAGAATGAAATACAAAAGAGAATAGACTAAAGGAGTAATGAACCCCATATTTGGAATACCACGTGCAAAAGTTTAAACGATTATGCCTCTCAGATGATTGTTCGGTGAAAATTTTCTTTAAAATGACGTACAGGTAGATTTTAAGTATTAGAACGTTGTAGACGTGGCATGTTTTAAAAAGAAGCTGATTTCGATATAAGTATTTTGCTTTGTTGGATTATTATAAACTGTGATTTCGGATAGTTCATGTGGTTGACTATTTCAGATATAAATGAATGTCTGCCGAATCCATGCAAGCACGGCGCTACATGTAATGATAAAGTGAACGATTACAGCTGCACGTGTCCCAAAGGTTACGAAGGCAAGAACTGTGCAATAGGTATGATGGCAGATTAAACTTTAAATGTCTTAATGTTAGCATTTTACTTTTAGTCTTTGTAATATGTTTTCGTAGAACAACACTTTTTAACTTTAAGACTCCCAAAGCGTGTTATTTTTTTTTTATAATCAATTCAAAAAGGAGCTAAAGTTTTTACCAATCTGATCAAATATTCCGAGTTTTGCATAAGGGAAATATATTCCTTAAATTATGAATGTCTTATGTGATAAATTTTGAAACAAAAAGTACATGCACATTCTTTAATACCATGTATTTACACCACTGGGTCGATGCCACTACTGGCGTTTCGTCCCCGAGGGTATCACCAGCCCAGTAGTCAACACTTCGGTATCAATATCAATAGTGTCATTTTTGTAAATTTCCTGTTTACAAAACTGAATTTTTCGAAAAACTAAGGATTTGTTTTATCCCAGGCATAGATTACCTTAGCCGTATTTGGCACAACTTTTTGGAATTTTGGATCCTCAATGCTCTTGAACTTTGTACTTATTTGGTGTTATAAATATTTTGATATGAGCGACACTGATGAGTCTTATGTAGATGAAACGCACGTCTGGCATACTAAATTATAACCCTGGTACCTTTGATAATTATGTAAAGAACTTAAAACGTTTTTTTCTGAACTGTAGATTAAATGACAGTTATTGAAGCTTCAAACTCCTCTAAAATATGGTGCGATATTATACCTCCCGACTAATCTTTTATTTAAGGGTTATAGATTATTACTAATCATCTCAACGAAATTGATTTTCTCGTTTGAGCCGGTACGTCAAAAGCGAGAAAAGCAATCGAGTTGAGATGACCTATAATAATCTGTTTATCGCTATTTTACCTATGACGAAGTTGTCAATTTCATGTCAATTTCATTAGCAAAGCCATGTGTTCCCTTAGTTTATAGCGATAATTTTCCATCTCAAGCGAGTAGCATGATATGAAAAATAATCACAAAAAAAGATCAAAGGAAAAATGCACAAAATAGCGATAATGTCTTTTATATGACGAATAGGTCGATTTTAAAGATTCCAGTATTTGAACGTGCCTTGTGTTTTTAAAAGTTTGATCACAAAGTAAGTGTTCTGCTTTGTTGCATACGTGTAAACTGTAATTTCTGAACTTTTGGACATGTGGTCTACATATTTCAGATATAAATGAATGTCTGCCAAATCCATGCAAGCATGGCGCTACATGTAATGATAAAGTCAACGATTACAGCTGCAATTGTCCCCCAGGTTACAAAGGAAAGAATTGTGAAATAGGTATGATGTCAGATGAAACGTAAATGTCTTTATATTATATAATATATTATCCAGATGTAGTAAATCAATTTTCCTAAACACACATAATGAATAAAAAGGAGAAGATACTTGAGGGGATACAAAAGGAACATTTTTAAGACAACAATAAAAGCTTTTGACATTTTTACTTTCAAAGAGAGTTATTTCTTAAGGTGAACTATATTGATTACTTATCCTTTTTATTTTAGACATAGATAAGATATAGACCATCAACTGTGATTTCTGATAGTTTGGTCATGTGTTATACATATTTCAGATATAAATGAATGTCGGCCAACTCCATGCAAGCATGGCGCTACATGTAATGATAAAGTGAACGATTACAGCTGCACGTGTGCCGAAGGTTACAAAGGAAAGGACTGTGAAATAGGTATGATGTCAGATTTAACTCAAAATGTCTTAATGTTAATATTTTACTTTTAGTGTTTGACATCTGTTCTCTTAGAAAAAAATAAATACAAAAGCGAATAAACAAAGAGTACAATAAAATCCGTCTTTGGTAGACAAACAGTCAATACTTTTTTTAAACTTTATTGCTTTCAAGGCTATTTAAGTTTTTATGCCCTATTTATGGACATTGTGTTTTCTGGTCTATGCGTCCCTTCGTCCGTGCGTTCGTTCATCTGTTCGTCCGTTCGTCCGTTTGTTCGTACCAATTCAGGTTAAAGTTTTTGGTCGAGGTAGTTTTTGATGAAGTTGAAGTCTAATGAACATGACTAAAGGCAACAGTAGTATACCTCTGTTCAAAACTCATAAATCTATGGACAAAAAACAAAATCGGGGTAACAAACTAAAACTGAGGGAAACGCATTAAATATTAAACGAGAACAACGACACAACATTAAAATATAAATAAATTTGGTGTATTTACTGTCTTCTGATTGGTTAAAAGAATTAGCTTTATTTTCAATGTTATCAATTTTTATGGAGACACGCCCACTCTAACGTTGTGTATTCATATGCAAACATCTGTGTACGTTGTTATTCGTTCTAACATATATTTTTTTAGCCTTATTTTGATAGAAATTTATTTATAATGAATGGCAATAATTTATTTTGAATTTATTGAACCATAAAATTAATTTTTGACTCTTCACATTTAACATAATCCGCTTCGCGGATTATTCAATGTGAAGAGTCAAAAATTAATCTTGTGGTTCAATAAATTCAAAATAAATAACAGCCATTCATTAAGTAACACACACAGCAACGGACTAAGCATTAGACAAAATCCGATGAGAATAACCAATATAACATCAAAACCAAATATATGAATTTGGGATAGAAAAGTACCGTGACACGTCTTATAGTAATGTGAATTCACACTCAAATATAGGAGAAAACAAACGACACAACGGAAACACAATGTAAAAATGTTACACACACAGAAACGAACTATGAAACTTAGTAAACATGTTCCCTATGATATGATATATCTAACTTTGTTGAACAATTTAATGACACATTAGAAATTTTATCCCATTTTTACGGTCCATTGAACATAGAAAATGATAGTGCGAATGGGCCCTCCGAATACTAGGGACACATTCCTGTTTATAATAAATTCAAAAAGGAGCTTAAGTTTAAACAGATCCGATCATTTATTCCGAATTTTGTATGAGGGAGATATATTCCTTAATTTATAAATATCTTAGTTGATAATTGTTGAAACAAAAAGTTCTTGCAAACTCTTTCATACTATGTGAAAAATTTTAAATGATTTTTCTTAACTGTTAGTTCAATTGACTACTATTAAAACTCCAAACTCCTTTAAAATATTGTACAATATTATACCTTCCGCCTCATCTTTCAGCCAAGAGTGTCTTTTATATGACGAAAAAGTCGATTGTAAGAATTCCAGAATTCAAGCATGCCTTGTTTTCTAAAACGTGTGATCACAAGATAAGTGTTCAGCGTTGTTGAATAATTATAAATTATAATTTCTGAACTTTTGGACATGTGGCATACATATTTCAGATATAAATGAATGTCTGCCAAATCCATGCAAGCACGGCGCTACATGTAATGATAAAGTGAACGATTACAGCTGCACGTGTCCGCCAGGTTACAAAGGAAAGAACTGTGAAATAGGTATGATGTCTGATTAAAGCGTAAATGTCTTTATGAAAATATATTATCCAAGTGTAGTAAATCTATTTTCCTAAGCAAATGAATAAAAGGAGAAGATTTGTAAGGGGAAACAGAATGAACATTTTGAGGACAACAGTAACCGCTATTGACTTTTATACTTTCAAAGAGAGTTATTTTGTAAGGCGAACTATATTAATTTATTATCCTTTTTATTTCAGATATAGATAATTGTCTTCTACACCAATGCAAGAACGGAGCAACATGTAAAGATAAAGTTAATGGCTACATGTGTATCTGTCAAACTGGTTACACAGGACAGCATTGCGATACAGGTATATGTAGGGTGTTTGTTTTACTATAATCGATATATAATTAAAACGTTTATATGTTTCAAATTGTAACACATACTTTGTATTCTAGATAGACATATTCGAAAAATCTTTAACATAATTAATGGTAGTAGAGTGTATCAAAGCCAAAATGACCTCCAATATAACCAAATTTTAATGATGAGTCGGATCGTTTAAGACAGAGAGATATTAACTTCCTCACAATAATTCAAATAATAACCTTATTATCATGAAATGAATAGACATCTTTGAAACCATGTTATAAAACTTCCTACGAAAAATCTAAATTGAAACCTTATCAGGGGACAATAAAACCTTTATTTGGAATACCATTCGCAAAAGTTTCAACGAATTTTAAAATTGAATATCAATTGACTACTATTGAAACTTCAAACTCCCTCAATATAGTAGTAAGATTATGCAAGATTATTCATCGCAGATGATTGTTCGGAAAAATGTTTCTTTTAAATGACGTACAGGTCAATTTTAAGTATTGAGAATTGAAGACGTGTCTTTTTAAAAAAAGAATTAAAATAAGTATTTGGCTTTGTGGAATTATTATAAACTTTTATTTTTGATAGTTTGTTCATGTGGTATACATATTTTAGATATAAATGACTGTCTGCCAAATCCATGCAAGCACGGCGCTACATGTAATGATAAAATGAACGATTACAGCTGCACGTGTCTTCTAGGTTACAAAGGAAAGAACTGTGAAATAGGTATGATGTCAGATTAAACTCAAAATGTCTTAATTACTGTATTTTACTTTAAGTCGTTGAAATCTGTTTTCTGAGAAAATGAATGAAATATAAAAGAGAAAATAAACTAAGGGGCCAATAAAATCCGTATTTGGAAGACAAACAGTTAATATTTTTTAACTTTAAAACTTTCAAATCGAGTTTTTTTTTTATATAATCAATTCAAGAAGGAGCTTGAGTTTACGGAATCTGATCAAGTATTACGAGTTTCGAATGAGGGAGATATATTCCTTAGTTTATGAATATCTTATGAGATAATTGTTGAAACCAAAAGTTCTTGTAAACTCTGTATTACCATGTGAAAAAGATAAAACGAGTTTTCTAAACTGTAGATCAATTGACAACTTTTGGAACTCCAAACCCCTTTAAAATATTGTGCAATATTATACCTCCCGACTTATCGTTACGACAAGAGTGTCTTTTATATGACAAACTGATCAATTTTGAGGATTCCAGAATTCGAACGTGCTTTGATTTTGAAAAACTTTGATCATGAAATAAGAACTTGGCTTTGTTGGATTATTATGAATTGTAATTTTTGAATTTGTGGACATGTGGTATACATATTTCAGATATAAATGAATGTCTGCCAAATCCATGCATGCACGGCTCTACATGTAATGATAAAGTGAATGATTACAGCTGCACGTGTCCCCCAGGTTACAAAGGAAAGAACTGTGAAATAGGTATGCTGTCAGATATAACTCAAAATGTCTTAATGTCAATTTTTTATTTACTTTTAGTCTATGATATCTGTTTTCTTCGAAAAAGAATGAAATACAATAGCGAATAGACGAAGGGGATTATAAAATCCGTATTTGGAATACAAACTGTCATTGCTTTTTAACTTTAAGACTTCTAAAGCGAGCCATTATTTTTTTATAATCAATTCAAAAAGGGTCTAAGTCTTACAAGATCCGATGAAGTATTCCGAGTTTTACATGGGGGAGATATTTTCCTCAAATTATGACTGTCTTACGTGATAAATGTTGACTGAAAAAGGACTTGCAAACTTTTTAATACCATGTGAAAAAGTTTAAATGATTTATCTAAACTTTATCAATTAACAACTATTGAAACTTCTAACTTCAGTCAAGAGTAAAATTGAGAAAGGAAATGGGTAATGTGTCAAAGCGACAACAACCCGACCATAGAGCAGACAACAGCCGCAGGCCACCAATTGGTCTTCAATGTAGCGAGAAACTCCCGCACCCGTAGGTGTCCTTCAGCTGGCTCCTTAAAAAAATATGTATACACAGGGATAATGGACGTCATACTTAACTCCGAATTATACACAAGAAACTAAAATTAAAAAGCATACAAGACAATAAAGGCCAGAGGCTCCTGACTTGGGACAGGCGCAAAATTGTGGTGGGGTTAAACATGTTTATGAGATCTCAACTCTCCCCCTATACCTCTAGCCAATGTATAAAAGTAAACGCATAACAATACGCACATTAAAATTCAGTTCAAGAGAAGTCCGAGTCCGATGTCAGAAGATGTAACAAAAGAAAATAAATAAAATGACAATAATACATAAATAACAACAGACTACTAACAGTTAACTGACATGCCAGCTCCAGACCTCAAATAAACTGATTGAAAGATTATGTCTTCACCATTTGAATATCAGGTACAATACCTCCCGTTAGGGGTTTAGTATCATACTATCATAAAATATATGAGAAGAACATAACCCGTGTCATGCCAACAACTGTTTTTCAAATAAATGTGTTTTTTCCCGATGCAAAACCTAACGCCAAAATATGCAATCTTTAATGGCCTGACAACAGTATCGTAACTATATCCCTTCTTAATAAGTCTGTTTAAAGGTTTTGTAAGCTTTTGATGTGAATACTGACATGTTTGTGCTTTGTAAAGAATATTACCATAAAAGATTGGATGTGAAATACCTGAGGCTTAAATTAAAATATTGTTTGTTTGCAGTTTACCGACCGACCCTTGAAAATCCTCCCGACTGTGAAAATTTTATTGCTTTAAATTTGAAGAAATTTTTTTTAATACTTCTATTGACGCGATCCGGAACTTTGGGTCCTTTCCGGAAATGATTTAAAGTCTGGGTCAATTACGCATTTCAAGTTCGGTTTTAACTTCCCGTCAAGCGTCCATGTGACCATTAATGATAAAGCACATGGAACTTGTTTACAGGTATCCATGAAGTCACGGAGGAGTACTTTACGCTGTCGTCTCGTGTCAATTTTAAGACAAATAACAAACAAAAAAGTTTATTAGTAAACTGTTTATACAGATTCAGGCACATGTAATGATGTGTGATGGTATCATTGACGATGATGCAGCGGATATTCATAACTGACACGATAACCATTCTGTCTCAAACAAATCGGGTACAGAATCTGTGGAGCCTGACTTTATGGAACCAATTTCAGTGGTTTAATAATTCGACAGCTGCTTGAAGTATGGCATGTTTTCTACAAATCGTTGTGCAGACGACAAAGATGAAACCACTCCTCCGTGACTTAAATCTTCATGGATATCTCTAAACACGCCTGTACGGAGGAAGGGCTCATTTGAAATGTTAATGGATATAGATCATGCCAAATCAATGAGAAGCAACCCTAACTACACAAAGATGTAGAGAAAATGAATGGTTAGCTTGAAAAATAAATATACTCTCTCTATATTAAATCTATTTTCGATTGTAATGAGTATGCTTCTTTAGGATAAGGGGGGCTGCCCCACTCATTGCAATTATTCTCTTTCTTACAATATTAAATATACCCAAACTGTGTGGCCTGTGTGAATTCAATTAAAACATGTCCTTAGGAGCTATGCTGCCAATTTTTTTTATGCATTAAAAACATTTCAGTACAGACCATTTACTTTTAATGGGGTGCTATGGATTTCACCCAAACTTTAGATTTCTTTGGTTTTCATTAAAGCCTGGCAAAAATATAACCTTATCCAGGGCGTAGCTACCCGGAGGCACGACAGCACGTGCATCCACGTCGTTTTCACAAAAAAAAAAAAAAAAAAAAAAAAAAAAAAAATCAGAAGAGAGAGAGATGAAGTTTGGTCAATCGGATCGGAGACTGTTGGTGTCTTTTCCGTCTATCCCGGATATTAGTTTGACAACCTAGTTACAAGTGTTGATGAAGCTGTTCATTCAGAAAAAGATCGTAGCTCCGAAGTTGCGTGCACATTGATTCGGCATGCAAAAAAAGAAATAGCAAAATAAAAATTTATAGATTGTCAATTTGAATGTTAAAGGAAACACCTATGTTGTCACTTTTTTTAATTGATGAAATATCATTAAATAACGACATTTGGTTTCAAAATAATTTTTTTTTTGGAGATTATGACAAAATCGGAAGGTTACTTGTATCTTTTACAAGATTTTTACTTTTGAATTTGTAATACTCAGTCTAAGATATGTAGTTTTGGAGCACATTTTACAGTGTACAGTTCATCAGTTTGGAATGAGATGTACCAATCGGCATTAGAATTATCAGATCCCTTCGATATCGTTGAAAATATGCCGAGGCGATGTGGTTGACAGACTACCGGAGCCAATCACCCTGCAACCACGCCAAAACAGTATTGGAAAGTCTCATTATTTTTTGCGTTCATAGACCATATGATAAGGCAACTGGAGAGTGGAGTCGCGTCAAGTTATCAGAAAATCGCTTCTTTGTGCTGTATCTGCTTCATCGTGTTGTAGGAAATATCACAATCGAACAAATCTCAATATTGAAACATACGAAACTGACCTAGCATGTAATTTTGAAGAATTCAATTGGGAGGTCGCTC
Source organism: Mytilus galloprovincialis (assembly GCA_037788925.1). Lineage (NCBI taxonomy): Eukaryota > Metazoa > Mollusca > Bivalvia > Mytilida > Mytilidae > Mytilus > Mytilus galloprovincialis. The sequence goes on along the minus strand of CM075340.1, from coordinate 7,489,767 downwards.
GATGCCGAACACGTATGCTGGTTTATAACATCTCGCGAGTGCTACCATGCCATGATGGCCCTGAGATCTATCAGTCACGGTACTACGTATGTAATTGAAAACAAATGTACGATCAACAATGAACAACGAAAGTTACATAGCATTACTGCATATTCATCCGGATTTCAGTGTGAATGTTGACAAAGTAATAGAGAAGTTTGTTTCTGCCCACCCCGAAGAGCAGATTTTGGACAATTTTGAAGAAATTCTGTATCACAAATATGTGTTGTTTATGTATTACTATATTCAGAAGATTTATTAATAGTTTTACATTCATAAATTTTTATCTACATATAGCTCCTCTTTTAACCGTTCTATGACCGAAAACCGAAAAAAAAAATTTTGCATAATAGGGTCCCAAAATTTTTTCGCCTCGCTCCGCTCGGCAGTAGTTGCTTCCACATCGTTTCGTTCTAGCTACGCCCCTGCAGTATCACATATATATAATTAAATATTGTTAGAAATATGAAAACAGTCGAATGTCTTAATACTTTTTTTTCAAGTTGCCTTTTTTTTCAATTGAGGAAGATTCAATGGTTATTTTTTTTTATTAAAAATACACTCTTTAATACATTGTCTTATAAATCTTTAATATCTACATTTATCTGATGAAAATACTCTACTCATGAAAACATTCTAGTAAAGAAGCATACATGTCTGAATATATTTCTTTAAAACAGTTCTAGTCATCATGACATTCCTTGTTTATAAGTGTTCCAGTATTTAATAATTATACCATATTTTATGTCATACATTGCATAATGACACTATGTTAAAGTTTCAGTTTTGGTTAAAAAGTTTTTTATCTGAAAATGCCTGTTCATTTGATGTTGGTTTTCAGCATGTCCAGTGTTTGTTGTTTTAAAATGTTTTTTTTTCTTCACAAGAAACTTGGTTTAGTGTAACTGCTTGTTTAAACTGTATTTTGGCTGATAAAATAAAATATTTTTCCTACCTACCGACCCTTCAGTCTGAAGGTACAGTCGAAAAACTGCAAACAAACATATTTTTAAGGTTGGCCTGAACGTATAAAATGTCTGCATGTTGAGTTATATTTACGAATTATTTCCTTATACTGATGATAAAATTTAGTAAATGTTTTGACTAGTTTGTGATATCGAAAACCCTGGTGTTATAATTTTTCTGTAATACATAAATTTCTCTCGCTAATATCTAATACGTTGTTACATAAAAGAGCAAATCGTACAAGTTGAGATAATAAACAGAATAAGATGGTGACAAGGGAACGTCACCATCTAAAAATGGATAATTAACGATAGGAAATGAAAAATCAATATCGAGGGAAGGGCAGTGGTCATTGTTAGTATTAGATAAACTCATCATAGATATCAGGACCAAATATAGTATATACGCCATACGCGCGTTTCGTCTACTAAAGACTCATCAGTGACGCTCGAATCCAAAAAAGTTAAAAAGGCCAAATAAAGTACGAAGTTGAAGAGCAATGAGGACCAAAATATTAGCCTTTATATGACGAACTTGTCGATTTTTAAAGATTGCATAATTCGAACATGCTTTGCTTTTTTCAAAGTTTAATCACAAAATAAATGTTCAGCTATGTTGTATAATTATAAGCTGTAATTTCTGAATGTTTGGACATGTGGTACACATATTTCAGATGTAAATGAATGTCTGCCAAATCCATGTAAGCACGGCGCTACATGCAATGATAAAGTGAACGATTACAGCTGCACGTGTCCCCCAGGTTACAAAGGAAAGAACTGTGAAATAGGTATAATGTCATATTAAAATCAAAATGTCTTAATGTCAATATTTTATTTTAAGTCTTTGAAATCTGTTTTATTAGAAAAAGAATGAAATAAAAAAGAAAATAGACTTAGGGGACAAAAAAAAACTGTATTTGGAATTCTTTTTTTTAGCATGTGAAAAGGTTTAAACAATTTTTTAAATTGTATATCAATTGACTACTATTAAAACTTCAAACTGCCTTAACATACTAGTATTGTGCAAGATTATGCCTCTCAGATGATTGTTCGGTGAAAAGATTCTTTTAAATGACCTACAGGTGGATTTGAAGTATTTGACAATTCAAGACAAGCTGTGTTTTAAAAAAAGTTGATTTCAAAATAATTATTTGGCTTTGTTGGATATGTAAACTGTAATTTCTGATGGTTTGGTCATGTGGTATACATATTTCAGATATAAATGAATGTCTGCCAAATCCATGCAAGCACGGGGCTACATGTAATGATAAAGTGAACGATTACAGATGCACGTGTGCCCCAGGTTACAAAGGAAAGAACTGTGAAATAGGTATGATGTCAGATTAAACTCAAAATATCTATTTAAATGTCAATATTATACTTTTATTGTTTGAAATCTGTTTTCTTCGATAAAGAATGAAAAATGAAAGATAATAGACTAAGTGGACAATAAAATTCGTATTTCGAATACCTCTTGCAAAAGTTTAAACGAATTTTAAAATTGAATATCAATTGACTACTATTGAAACTTCAAACTCCCTTTATATACTAGTATTGTGCAAGATAATGCCTCTCAGATGATTGTTCGGTGAAAAGATTTTTTAAATGACGTACAGGTCGATTTTAAGAATTCGAGAATTGAAAACGTGCCTTGTTTTAAAGAAAAGTTTAAAACAATAAGTATTTGGCTTTGTTGAATTATTATAAACTGTGATTTCTGATATTTTGTTCATGTGGAATACATATTTCAGATATAAATGAATGTCTGCCAAATCCATGCAAGCATGGCGCTACATGTAAGGATAAAGTGAACGATTACAGCTGCACGTGTGCCCCAGGTTACAAAGGAAAGAACTGTGAAATAGGTATGATGTCAGATTAAACTCAAAATGTCCTAATGTCAATATCAAAAATAAAATATTGTTTGTTTCCCCTCACACGACCGACCCGGTAAAATCACCGCGACCCGAAAAATTTTATTGGCCATTCTTGTTCACTATTTTTTTTTTTTTTGCTATGTTGGTTATTGGTGATATCTTTCCGATGCTGTAGTCAACGATCGTTGGGTTTTGGTGATACCTTTACGATGCTGTAGTCAACGAGCGTTTTAAATCAAGGTATTTTTGCATTGAAGCGTCTACATGATTCGGAATCAAGGAAAACAAACAAAATGCTTTCCACACGATTTGTTTGAGTGCAAGGGTGATCGTTTTTTGAAAATAAAAAAAATACTGAAGCATCTTGATTTGCTTTGTGTCTAACCTCTGTTCCTGTTTAAAGGATAAAATCTTAAAGACTTGGAGTAAAAATGGTCTGACTCATGCTTTAAAATCTATCTACTTTGTCTTTGAACAGGTTGGGCACAAGTCGGGAAATGTGGGATACATGTATTCCCTGCTTTCAGGGAACGTCCCTGTTTTCTGGTGTGAAAAAAACCAGTTTAAATGGGATTTCATTTATGGCATGAAAATTACAAAAGGACACGTTTTAACGTTATAACTGCATCAGTAGAATTCGTAAATACGTATAAGTATTTTAGGAAATACAAAACATGAATATAAAGTGAAGCCTTGTTTCTTCTAGAACTTGAAAAAACATACAAATCTTTGTTTAGGAATCAATTGACCAAACTGCATGATCCAGGTGTAACTGAACATAACTGAATTATGTTCACTTCTATTGAAAATTTTTATTCATTGAATTTTAATTCCCAAGTGATTAACATACATGTATCTTTTTGTCATCTCATAATTGATGATCAAGGTATGAATTGGTGAACAAAGGAATTGTTTTGTTGTGAGTTATGCATCAAATTAGACTTGAAATAAGCTTGATTTTTTTTAACTAAAAAAACACTTGCTATCATTAAGCATTGTTATCACAAGTAGAATGTGTGCTTTTGTAGATTTCATTACATTAAACATGATAAATGAATAGGAAAAAAAAGAAGGTCCCTATATACTGTTTTTTTTAACACCAGAAAACTGTGGTGTACACTGAATTAGAATACAGGGAAAACCCCACTTTTCTTGACTTGAGCCTTACCTGTTGAATTTTGTACAAATTCAATATAGAAATTCATATCAAGGAATAAAATAAAATAATTTGCCTACCTACCTACCCATACCCTAACAACCTCAGTCGGGAGAGAGGAAACAAAGATATTTTTAATGTTGGCCTCAATGTCAATATTTTACTTTTAGTCTTTGAAATTGGTTTTCTTTGAAAAAGAATGAAATACAAAGAAAATAGACTTGGTGGACAATAAAACCTATATTTGGAATACATTTTTTTACCATGTGCAAAAGTTTAAACGATTTTTAAAATTGTATATCAAATGACTACTATTGAAACTTCAAACTCCCTTTATATACTAGTATTGTGCAAGATTATGCCTCTCAGATGATTGCTCGGTGAAAAGTTTTTTTTAAATGACGTACAGGTCGATTTTAAGTATTCAAGAATTTAAGACGTGTCTTGTTTTAAAAATAGTTTAAAACAATAAGTATTTGGCTTTGTTGAATTATTATAAACTGTGATTTCTGATAGTTTGTTCACGTAAAATGCCAATTTCAGATATAGATGAATGTCTGCCAAATCCATGCACGCACGGCGCTACATGTAAGGATAAAGTGAATGATTACAGATGCACGTGTGCACCAGGTTACAAAGGAAAGAACTGTGAAATAGGTATGATTTCAGATTGAACTGAAACTGTCCTAATGTCAATATTTTACGCTAAGTCTTTGAAATTGGTTTTCTTCGAAAAAGAATGAAATACAAAAGTAAATAGTCTTGGGAACAATAAAACCTGTATTTGGAATACATTTTTTTACCATGTGCAAAAGTTTAAACGATATTTAAAATTGTATATTAATGATTACTATTGAAACTTTGAACTCCCTTAATATACTAGTATTGTGCAAATTATGCCTCTCAGATGATTGTTCGGTGAAAAGTTTCTTTTAAATGACGTACAGGTGGATAAAGTATTCAAGAATTTTTAAAGACGTGCCTTGTTTTAAAAATAGGTTAAAACAATAAGTATTTGGCTTTGTTGAATTATTATAAACTGTGATTTCTGATAGTTTGTTCACGTGGAATACCAATTTCAGATATAGATGAATGTCTGCCAAATCCATGCAAGCACGGCGCTACATGTAAGGATAAAGTGAATGATTACAGTTGCACGTGTGCACCAGGTTACAACGGCAAGAACTGTGAAATAGGTATGATGTCAGATTAAACTGAAACTGTTCTTATGTCAATATTTTACACTTAGTCTTTGGAATTGGTTTTCTTCGAAAAAGAATGAAATACAAAAGAAAATAGACTTGGGGGACAATAAAACCTGTATTTGAAATACATCTTTTTACCATGTGCAAAAAATTAAACGATTTTTAAAATTGTATATCAATTGATTACTATTGAAACTTTGAACTCCCTTAATATACTAGTATTGTGCAAGTTATGCGTCTCAGATGATTGTTCGGTGAAAAGTTTCATTTAAATGATATACAGGTGGATTTAAAATATTCAAGAATTTAAGACGTGATTTGTTTTAAAAATAGTTTAAAACAATAAGTATTTGGCTTTGTTGAATTATTATAAACTGTGATTTCTGATAGTTTGTTCACGTGGAATACAAATTTCAGATATAAATGAATGTCTGCCAAATCCATGCAAGCACGGCGCTACATGTAAGGATAAGGTGAATGATTACAGATGCATGTGTGCCCCAGGTTACAAAGGAAAGAACTGTGAATTAGGTATGATGTCAGATTAAACTGAAACTGTCCTAATGTCAATTTTTTACGCTAAGTCTTTGAATTGTTTTTCTTCGAAAAAGAATGAAATACGAACGAAAATAGACTTGGGGGACAATAAAAGCTGTATTTGGAATACATCTTTTTACCATGTGCAAAAAATTAAACGATTTTTAAAATTGTATATCAATTGATTACTATTGAAACTTTAAACTGCCTTAATATACTAGAATTGTGCAAATTATGCCTCTCAGATGATTGCTCGGTGAAAAGTTTCTTTTAAATGACGTACAGGTGGATAAAGTATTCAAGAATTTAAGACGTGACTTGTTTTAAAAATAGTTTAAAACAATAAGTATTTGGCTTTGTTGAATTATTATAAACTGTGATTTCTGATAGTTTGTTCACGTGGAATACAAATTTCAGATATAAATGAATGTCTGCCAAATCCATGCAAGCACGGCGCTACATGTAAGGATAGAGTGAATGGTTACAGATGCATGTGTGCACCAGGTTACAAGGGAAAGAACTGTGAAATAGGTATGATGTCAGATTAAACTGAAACTATCCTAATGTCAATATTTTACGCAAAGTCTTTGAAATTGCTTTTTCTTCGAAAAAGAATGAAATACAAAAGAAAATAGACTTGGGGGACAATAAAACCTGTATTTTAACTACATTTTTTTACCATGTGCAAAAAATTAAACGAATTTTAAAATTGTATAGCAATTGATTACTATTGAAAATTTGAACTCCCTTAATATACTAGTATTGTGCAAATTATGCCTCTCAGATGATTGTTCGGTGAAAAGTTTCTTTTAAATGATATACAGGTGGATTTAAAGCATTCAAGAATTTAAGACGTGATTTGTTTTAAAAATAGTTTAAAACAATAAGTATTTGGCTTTGTTGAATTATTATAAACTGTGATTTCTGATAGTTTGTTCACGTGGAATACAAATTTCAGATATAGATGAATGTCTGCCAAATCCATGCAAGCACGGCGCTACATGTAAGGATAAAGTGAATGATTACAGTTGCACGTGTGCACCAGGTTACAACGGAAAGAACTGTGAAATAGGTATGATGTCAGATTAAACTGAAACTGTCCTAATGTCAATTTTTTACGCTAAGTCTTTGAAATTGTTTTTCTTCGAAAAAGAATGAAATACGAACGAAAATAGACTTGGGGGACAATACAAGCTGTATTTGGAATACATTTTTTTACCATGTGCAAAAAATTAAACGATTTTTAAAATTGTATATCAATTGATTACTATTGAAACTTTAAACTGCCTTAATATACTAGAATTGTGCAAATTATGCCTCTCAGATGATTGCTCGGTGAAAAGTTTCTTTTAAATGACGTACAGGTGGATAAAGTATTCAAGAATTTAAGACGTGACTTGTTTTAAAAATAGTTTAAAACAATAAGTATTTGGCTTTGTTGAATTATTATAAACTGTGATTTCTGATAGTTTGTTCACGTGGAATACAAATTTCAGATATAAATGAATGTCTGCCAAATCCATGCAAGCACGGCGCTACATGTAAGGATAAGGTGAATGATTACAGATGCATGTGTGCCCCAGGTTACAAAGGAAAGAACTGTGAATTAGGTATGATGTCAGATTAAACTGAAACTGTCCTAATGTCAATATTTCACGCTAAGTCTTTGAAATAGTTTTCCTTCGAAAAAGAATGAAATAAAAAAGAAAATAGACTTAGGGGCCCAAAAAAACTGTATTTGGAATTCTTTTTTTTACCATGTGAAAAGGTTTAAACAATTTTTTAAATTGTATATCAATTGACTATTATTGAAACTTCAAACTGCCTTAATATACTAGTATTGTGCAATATTATGCCTCTCAGATGATTGTTCGGTGAAAAGTTTCTTTTAAATGACGTACAGGTGGATTTGAAGTATTTGACAATTCAAGACAAGCTGTGTTTTAAAAAAAGTTGATTTCAAAATAATTATTTGGCTTTGTTGGATATGTAAACTGTAATTTCTGATGGTTTGGTCATGTGGTATACATATTTCAGATATAAATGAATGTCTGCCAAATCCATGCAAGCACGGGGCTACATGTAATGATAAAGTGAACGATTACAGATGCACGTGTGCCCCAGGTTACAAAGGAAAGAACTGTGAAATAGGTATGATGTCAGATTAAACTCAAAATATCTATTTAAATGTCAATATTATACTTTTATTCTTTCAAATCTATTTTCTATGATAAAGAATGAAAATGAAAGATAATAGACTAAGGGGACAATAAAATTCGTATTTCGAATACCTCTTGCAAAAGTTTAAACGAATTTTAAAATTGAATATCAATTGACTACTATTGAAACTTCAAACTCCCTTTATATACCAGGATTGTGCAAGATAATGCCTCTCAGATGATTGCTCGGTGAAAAGATTTTTTGAATGACGTACAGGTCGATTTTAAGTATTCGAGAATTGAAAACGTGCCTTGTTTTAAAGAAAAGTTTAAAACAATAAGTATTTGGCTTTGTTGAATTATTATAAACTGTGATTTCTGATAGTTTGTTCATGTGGAATACATATTTCAGATATAAATGAATGTCTGCCAAATCCATGCAAGCATGGCGCTACATGTAAGGATAAAGTGAACGATTACAGCTGCACGTGTTCTCCAGGTTACAAAGGAAAGAATTGTGAAATAGGTATGATGTCAGATAAAAACGATAATGTCTTAATGAAAATATATTATCCAACTGTAGTAAATTTATTTTACTAAACAACCATAATGAATTTAAATGAGAAGATACTTAAGGGGATACAAACGGAATATTCTAAAGACAAAGGTAAACGCTTTTGACTTTTATACTTTCAAAAAGAGTTATTTCTTCAGGCAAGCGATATTGATTTGTTATCCTTTTCGTTTCAGATATAGATAATTGTCTTCTACATCAATGCAAGAACGGAGCCACATGTAAAGATAAAGTTAATGGCTACGTGTGTATCTGTCAAATTGGTTACACAGGACAGCACTGCGATACAGGTATATGTATGGTGTTTGTTTTGCTATAATCGCTACATAATCTTAACATTTGGGACGTTAATATTTTTCCAATTTTCATTGATTTTGACAAATACTTTTTATTCGAGATCGACGTATTCGAAAAATCTTTAAAATAATTAATGGTATTAGAGTGTATCAAAACCAAAATGACCTCCAATATAACCAAATTTTAACGATGAGTCGGATCGTTCAAGACGGAGATATGTTACCTTCCTAAGAATAATGTAAATGTAAACATTATTACCATGAAATAAATACACATCTTTGAAACTATGTTATAAAAGTTTCAATACTTTTGTTTGTATTCAATGGACAGTACATGGTATATTATTGAACCTCAAAAAGTTTGAGTATCTTGTGAGACATTTTTATTCCTGATGACCTTTTTATCAGGAATCACAATATATGAACTTCAGGTCGATTTTAATTATTTAAGAATTTCGAACTTGTGTTGTTCTGAAAAATAGACTACGAACCATTACTCAGCTTTATATGTTTAAAACTATAATATTTAAAATATTCAGTCAAACCTGTATTAAGAGACCACTCAAGGGAGAAGGCAAGAGTGGTATCTTTATACACGTGGTCTTTGAAAAAAGGTTCCCCAATTTAACGCATTTATTTGCATTATAACGTTTGAGCGTACTAGTGCAAGTAAACAATAATGTATTGGTATCGTATGTATATCCGCTATGACTTTTTATGAGAACTTTCATTATGTAATTAAATTTATTCCTTGCCTTTTTGTATTTTCTTTTAAATTGTTCTGACTTTATACATCACGATACCGAATTTTTGTTACATTATGTTCAACTTGAGTCATGTGAAAATACCCAGGGTGCAGCTAGAGCCCTCACATGATCTTTAAGATTTTACATAAATTGCCTCATTGTCATGATTATGAAATGACGTATATTATTTATAAATTCATAATGCGTATTTTTGTTCAACAAAAAATGTAATTTTGGAAACTGCAGATCAATTGACAACTATTGGAACTCCAAACTCCTTTAAAATATTGTGGAATATCATACCTCCCGACTGATATTTCTGTGATGAGTGTCTTTGGTATGACGAACAGGTCGATTGTTAAAGATTCCAGAATAGGAACAAGCATAATTTTTTTTTCAAAGTTTGATCACAAAATAAGCGTTTAGCTTTGTTGTATAATTATAAACTGTATTTTTTGAAATTTTAGACATGTGGTATATATATTTCAGATATAAATGAATGTCTGCCAAATCCATGCAAGCACGGCGCTACATGTTATGATAAAGTGAACGATTACAGCTGCACGTGTGCCCCAGGTTACAAAGGAAAGAACTGTGAAATAGGTATGGTGTCAGATTAAACTCAAAATGTTTACAATGTCAATATTTTACTTTTAGTCTTTGAAATTGGGTTTCTTTGAAAAAGAATGAAATACAAAGAAAATAGACTTGGTGGACAATAAAACCTATATTTGGAATACATTTTTTTACCATGTGCAAAAGTTTAAACGATTTTTAAAATTGTATATCAAATGACTACTATTGAAACTTCAAACTCCCTTGATTTACTAGTATTGTGCAATATTATGCCTCTCAGATGATTGCTCGGTGAAAAAGTTTTTTTTTAAATGACGTACAGGTCGATTTTAAGTATTCAAGAATTTAAGACGTGTCTTATTTTAAAAATAGTTTAAAACAATAAGTATTTGACTTTGTTGAATTATTATAAACTGGGATTTCTGATAGTTTGTTCACGTAAAATGCCAATTTCAGATATAGATGAATGTCTGCCAAATCCATGCACGCACGGCGCTACATGTAAGGATAAAGTGAATGATTACAGATGCACGTGTGCACCAGGTTACAAAGGAAAGAACTGTGAAATAGGTATGATTTCAGATTAAACTGAAACTGTCCTAATGTCAATATTTTACGCTAAGTCTTTGAAATTGGTTTTCTTCGAAAAAGAATGAAATACAAAAGAAAATAGTCTTGGGAACAATAAAACCTGTATTTGGAATACATTTTTTTACCATGTGCAAAAGTTTAAACGATATTTAAAATTGTATATTAATGATTACTATTGAAACTTTGAACTCCCTTAAAATACTTGTATTGTGCAAATTATGCCTCTCAGAGATGATTGTTCGGTGAAAAGTTTCTTTTAAATGACGTACAGGTGGATTTAAAGTATTCGACAATTCAAGACAAGCTGTGTTTTCAAAAAAAGTTGATTTCAAAATAAGTTTTTTGGGCTTTGTTGGATATATAAACTGTAATTTCTGATAGTTTGTTCATGTGGTATACATGTTTCAGATATAAATGATTGTCTGCCAAATCCATGCAAGCACGGCGCTACATGTAATGATAAAGTAAACGATTACAGATGCACGTGTGCCCCAGGTTACAAAGGAAAGAACTGTGAAATAGGTATGATATCAGATTAAACTCAAAATGTCTAAAAGGTGAATATTTTACTTTCAGACTTTGAAATCTGTTTTCTTCAAAAAATAATGAACTACAAAAGAAACTAGACTAAGGGGACAATAAATTCCGAATGTGGAATACCATGCGCAAAAGTTTTAACGAATTTTGAAATTGTATATCAATTGACTACTATTGAAACTTCAAACTCCCTTGATATACTAGTATTGTGCAAGATTATGCCTCTCAGATGATTGCTCGGTGAAAAGTTTTTTTTTCAATGACATACAGGTCGCTTTTAAGTATTCGAGAATTCAAGCACGGCGCTACATGTAAGGATACAAGGATACAGCTCCTCGTATCCCCGAGGTTACAAAGGAAAGAACTGTGAAATAGGTATGATGTCAGATGAAAACGTAAATGTCGTTATGAAAAGATATTATCCAAGTGTAGTAAATCTATTTTTCTAAACACACATAATGAATAAGAAGCAGATGATACGTAAGGGGATCAAAAAGGAACATTTTAAAGACAAAGGTAAACGCTTTTGACTTTTATACTTTCAAAGAGAGTTATTTCGTCAGGCAAACCATATTGATTTGTTATCCTTTTCGTTTCAGATATAGATAATTGTCTTCTACATCAATGCAAGAACGGAGCCACATGTAAAGATAAAGTTAATGGCTACGTGTGTATCTGTCAAATTGGTTACACAGGACAGCACTGCGATACAGGTATATGTATGGTGTTTGTTTTGCTATAATTGCTACATAATCTAAACATTTGGGACTTTAATATTTTTCCAATTTTGACGAATACTTTTTATTCGAGATCGACATATTCGAAAAATCTTTAAAATAATTAATGGTATTAGAGTGTATCAAAACCAAAATGACGTCCAATATAACCAAATTTTAACGATGAGTCGGGTCGTTCAAGACGGAGATATGTTACCTTCCTAAGAATAATGTAAATGTAAACATTATTACCATGAAATAAATAGACCTCTTTGAAACTATGTTATAAAAGTTTAAATACTTTTGTTTGTGTTTAGTGGACAGTACATGGTATATTATTGAACCTCCAAAAGTTTCAGTATCTTGTGAGACATTTTTATTCCTGATGACCTTTTTATCAGGAATCACAATATATGAACTTCAGGTCGATTTTAATTATTTAAGAATTTCGAACATTAGTTGTTCTGAAAAATAGATTACGAACCAGCACTCAGCTTTATATGTTTAAAACTAGAATTTTAAAATATTCAGTCAAACCTGTATTAAGAGACAACTCAAGGGAGAAGGCAAAAGTGGTCTCTTAATACATGTGGTCTTTGAAAAAAGGTTCCCCAATTTAACACATTTATTTGCATTATAACGTTTGAACGTACTAGTGCAAGTAAACAATAATGTATTGGTATTGTATGTATATCCGCTATGACTTATTATGAGAACTTTCATTATGTAATTAAATTTATTCCTTGCCTCTTTGTATTTTCTTTTAAATTGTTCTGACTTTATACATCACAATACAGGATTCTTGTTACATTATGTTCAACTTGCGTCATGTGAAAATACCACAGGGTGCAGCTAGAGCCCTCACATGATCTTTAAGATTTTACATAAATTGTCTCATTGTCATGATTATGCAATTTCGTATATTATTTATAAATTCATGACTATGTTACTCGGGCAACAGTATTGCTTCTCAGCTTGAGAAAGGACTCCATCACAGATTTAGGATGCGTTTTTTTGTTTGACTAAAAATAAAGTTTTATCGTTTGTTCCTTATAACTATCAACAAAGTTTGTTTTTCTCTCTATTGTCATTTTTGTCACTATCATGTAACTGCTAATAGCTCCGTTTGAATAACCATTTTTACTCCAAACAGGACTTAAACTTTAAAATATTTATTGATAAGTGATCTTTAGCTTGATAATAGACGTCCCGATTGTTGAACCGTGTGGTAATCAATAATCTAAACGTGGTCGAGTCCGTTCTAGCGGATTCACTCGAGGATCGCCGAGTGTTTTGCGTGTAGCAGGTGGTCACTTTTTACAGTTGAAATATATATGAAAATCAATTTGGGGAAGGGGGGCTTGGAAAGTGGTCGTTAAAAGCCGGTGGTCGTTCACTACAGACGTTCGTTTCTTGTAAATGACGTACATAGATATAGGAAGATGTGGTGTGAGTGCCAATGAGACAACTCTCCATCCAAATAACAATTTAAAAAAAGTGAACCATTATAGGTCAATGTACGGCCCTCAACTCGGAGCCTTGGCTCACACCGAACAACAAGGTATAAAGGGCCCCAAAATTACTAGTGTAAAACCATTCAAACGGGAAAACCAAAGGTCTAATCAATGTAAAAAACGAGAAACGAGAAACACGTATGAATTAAATAAACAAACAACAACTACTGTACATCAGATTCCTGACTTAGGACAGGTGCAAACATTTGCAGCGGGATTAAACGTTTTAATGGTACCAAACCTTCTCCCTTTTTCTGAAACAATAGCATAACATCACAACATAGAAAAACATAAAATAAAATATCAATTGGCAGGTTTTACTTAATCAAAAAACGTAAATTAATAATACATGCCGATTTTAAGTATTTGAGAATTTAAGACGTGCCTTGTTGAACATGTTTAAAAAAAAACTTGATTTCAAAATAAGTATTTGGCTTTGTGGAATTAATATAAACTGTGATTTCTGATAGTTTGTTCATGTGGTATACATATTTCAGATATAAATGAATGTCTGCCAAATCCATGCAAGCACGGCGCTACATGTATTGATAAAGTGAACGATTACAGCTGCATGTGTGCCCAAGGTTACAAAGGAAAGAACTGTGAAATAGGTATGCTGTCAGATTAAACTCAAAATGTCTTAATGTCAATATTTTACGCTTAGTCTTTGAAACCGGTTTTCTTCGAAAAAGAATGAAAAACAAAAGAAAATAGACTGAGGGGCCCAAAAAAAACTGTATTTGGAATTCTTTTTTTTACCACGTGAAAAGGTTTAAACAATTTTTTAAATTGTATATCAATTGACTATTATTGAAACTTCAAACCGCATTAATATACTAGTATTGTGCAAGATTATGCCTCTCAGATGATTGTTCGGTGAAAAGTTTCTTTTAAATGACCTACAGGTGGATTTGAAGTATTTGACAATTCAAGACAAGCTGTGTTTTAAAAAAAAGTTGATTTCAAAATAATTATTTGGCTTTGTTGGATATATAAACTGTAATTTCTGATGGTTTGGTCATGTGGTATACATATTTCAGATATAAATGAATGTCTGCCAAATCCATGCAAGCACGGGGCTACATGTAATGATAAAGTGAACGATTACAGATGCACGTGTGCCCCAGGTTACAAAGGAAAGAACTGTGAAATAGGTATGATGTCAGATTAAACTCAAAATATCTATTTAAATGTCAATATTATACTTTTATTCTTTGAAATCTGTTTTCTTCGATAAAGAATGAAAAATGAAAGATAATAGACTAAGGGGACAATAAAATTCGTATTTCGAATACCTCTTGCAAAAGTTTAAACGAATTTTAAAATTGAATATCAATTGACTACTATTGAAAATTCAAACTCCCTTTATATACTAGTATTGTGCAAGATAATGCCTCTCAGATGATTGCTCGGTGAAAAGTTTTTTTAAATGACTTACAGGTCGATTTTAAGTATTCGAGAATTGAAAACGTGCCTTGTTTTAAAGAAAAGTTTAAAACAATAAGTATTTGGCTTTGTTGAATTATTATAAACTGTGATTTCTGATAGTTTGTTCATGTGGAATACATATTTCAGATATAAATGAATGTCTGCCAAATCCATGCAAGCATGGCGCTACATGTAGGGATAAAGTAAACGAATACAGCTGCACGTGTCCCCCAGGTTATAAAGGAAAGAATTGTGAAATAGGTATGATGTCAGATAAAAACGTTAATGTCTTAATGAAAATATATTATCCAACTGTAGTAAATTTATTTTCCTAAACAACCATAATGAATTTAAATGAGAAGATACTGAAGTGGATACAAACGGAATATTTTAAAGACAAAGGTACACGCTTTTGACTTTTATACTTTCAAAAAGAGTTATTTCTTCAGGCAAACCATATTGATTTGTTATCCTTTTCGTTTCAGATATAGACAATTGTCTTCTACATCAATGCAAGAACGGAGCCACATGTAAAGATGAAGTTAATGGCTACGTGTGTATCTGTCAAATTGGTTACACAGGACAGCACTGCGATACAGGTATATGTATGGTGTTTGTTTTGCTATAATTGCTACATAATCTAAACATTTGGGACGTTAATATTTTTCCAATTTTGACAAATACTTTTTATTCGAGATCGACATATTCGAAAAATCTTTAAAATAATTAATGGGTATTAGAGTGTATCAAAACCAAAATGACGTCCAATATAACCAAATTTTAACGATGAGTCGGGTCGTTCAAGACGGAGATATGTTACCTTCCTAAGAATAATGTAAATGTAAACATTATTACCATGAAATAAATAGACCTCTTTGAAACTATGTTATAAAAGTTTAAATACTTTTGTTTGTGTTTAGTGGACAGTACATGGTATATTATTGAACCTCCAAAAGTTTCAGTATCTTGTGAGACATTTTTATTCCTGATGACCTTTTTATCAGGAATCACAATATATGAACTTCAGGTCGATTTTAATTATTTAAGAATTTCGAACATTAGTTGTTCTGAAAAATAGACTATGAACCAGTACTCAGCTTTATATGTTTAAAACTATAATTTTAAAATATTCAGTCAAGCCTGTATTAAGAGACCACTCAAGGGAGAAGGCAAAAGTGGTCTCTTAATACATGTGGTCTTTGAAAAAAGGTTCCCCAATTTAACACATTTATTTGCATTATAACGTTTGAACGTACTAGTGCAAGTAAACAATAATGTATTGGTATTGTATGTATATCCGCTATGACTAATTATGAGAACTTTCATTATGTAATTAAATTTATTCCTTGCCTCTTTGTACATGTATTTTCTTTTAAATTGTTCTGACTTTATACATCACAATACAGGATTCTTGTTACATTATGTTCAACTTGATTCATATGAAAATACCACAGGGTGCAGCTAGAGCCCTCACATGATCTTTAAGATTTACATAAATTGTCTCATTATCATGATTATGCAATTTCGTATATTATTTATAAATTCATGACTATGTTACTCGGGCAACAGTTTTGCTTCTCAGCTTGAGAAAGGACTCCATCACAGATTTAGGATGCGTTTTTTGTTTGACTAAAAATATAGTTTTATCGTTTGTTCCTTATAACTATCAACAAAGTTTGTTTTTCTCTCTATCGTCATTTTTGTCACTATCATGTAACTGCTAATAGCTCCGTTTGAATAACCATTTTTACTCCAAACAGGACTTGAACTTTAAAATATTTATTGATAAGTGATCTTTAGCTTGATAATAGACGTCCCGATTGTTGAACCGTGTGGTAATCAATCATCTAAACGTGGTCGAGTCCGTTCTAGCGGATTCACTCGAGGATCGCCGAGTGTTTTGCGTGTAGCAGGTGGTCACTTTTTACAGTTGAAATATATATGAAAATTAATTTGGGGAAGAGGGGCTTGGAAAGTGGTCGTTAAAAGCCGGTGGTCGTTCACTACAAACGTTCGTTTCTTGTAAATGACGTACATAGATATAGGAAGATGTGGTGTTAGTGCCAATGAGACAACTCTCCATCCAAATAACAATTTTAAAAAAGTGAACCATTATAGGTCAATGTACGGCCCTCAACTCGGAGCCTTGGCTCACACCGAACAACAAGGTATAAAGGGCCCCAAAATTACTAGTGTAAAACCATTCAAACGGGAAAACCAAAGGTCTAATCAATATAAAAAAAACGAGAAACGAGAAACACGTATGAATTAAATAAACAAACGACAACTACTGTACTACAGATTCCTGACTTAGGACAGGTGCAAACATTTGCAGCGGGATTAAACGTTTTAATGGTACCAAACCTTCTCCCTTTTTCTGAAACAATAGCATAACATCACAACATAGAAAAACATAAAATAAAATATTAATTGGCAGGTTTTACTCAATCAAAAAACGTAAATTAATAATACAAGCCGATTTTAAGTATTTGAGAATTTAAGACGTGCCTTGTTGAACATGTTTAAAAAAAAGTTGATTTAAAAATAAGTATTTGGCTTTGTGGAATTAATATAAACTGTGATTTCTGATAGTTTGTTCATGTGGTATACATATTTCAGATATAAATGAATGTCTGCCAAATCCATGCAAGCACGGCGCTACATGTATTGATAAAGTGAACGATTACAGCTGCATGTGTGCCCAAGGTTACAAAGGAAAGAACTGTGAAATAGGTATGCTGTCAGATTAAATTCAAAATGTTTTAATGTCAATATTTTACGCTTAGTCTTTGAAACCGGTTTTCTTCGAAAAAGAATGAAAAACAAAAGAAAATAGACTTAGGGGCCCAAAAAAACTGTATTTGGAATTCTTTTTTTTTACCTTGTGAAAAGGTTTAAACAATTTTTTAAATTGTATATCAATTGACTGTTATTGAAACTTCAAACTGCCTTAATATACTAGTATTGTGCAAGATTATGCCTCTCAGATGATTGTTCGGTGAAAAGTTTCTTTTAAATGACCTACAGGTGGATTTGAAGTATTTGACAATTCAAGACAAGCTGTGTTTTAAAAAAAGTTGATTTCAAAATAATTATTTGGCTTTGTTGGATATGTAAACTGTAATTTCTGATGGTTTGGTCATGTGGTATACATATTTCAGATATAAATGAATGTCTGCCAAATCCATGCAAGCACGGGGCTACATGTCATGATAAAGTGAACGATTACAGATGCACGTGTGCCTCAGGTTACAAAGGAAAGAACTGTGAAATAGGTATGATGTCAGATTAAACTCAAAATATCTATTTAAATATCAATATTATACTTTTATTCTTTGAAATCTATTTTCTTCGATAAAGAATGAAAATGAAAGATAATAGACTAAGGGGACAATAAAATTCGTATTTCGAATACTTCTTGCAAAAGTTTAAACGAATTTTAAAATTGAATATCAATTGACTACTATTGAAACTTCAAACTCCCTTTATATACTAGTATTGTGCAAGATAATGCCTCTCAGATGATTGCTCGGTGAAAAGATTTTTTGAATGACGTACAGGTCGATTTTAAGTATTCGAGAATTGAAAACGTGCCTTGTTTTAAAGAAAAGTTTAAAACAATAAGTATTTGGCTTTGTTGAATTATTATAAACTGTGATTTCTGATAGTTTGTTCATGTGGAATACATATTTCAGATATAAATGAATGTCTGCCAAATCCATGCAAGCATGGCGCTACATGTAAGGATAAAGTGAACGATTACAGCTGCACGTGTCCCCCAGGTTACAAAGGAAAGAATTGTGAAATAGGTATGATGTCAGATAAAAACGATAATGTCTTAATGAAAATATATTATCCAACTGTAGTAAATTTATTTTCCTAAACAACCATAATGAATTTAAATGAGAAGATACTTAAGGGGATACAAACGGAATATTCTAAAGATAAAGGTAAACACTTTTGACTTTTATACTTTTAAAAAGAGTTATTTCTTCAGGCAAGCGATATTGATTTGTTATCCTTTTCGTTTCAGATATAGATAATTGTCTTCTACATCAATGCAAGAACGGAGCCACATGTAAAGATAAAGTTAATGGCTACGTGTGTATCTGTCAAATTGGTTACACAGGACAGCACTGCGATACAGGTATATGTATGGTGTTTGTTTTGCTATAATCGCTACATAATCTTAACATTTGGGACGTTAATATTTTTCCAATTTTGACAAATACTTTTTATTCGAGATCTACATATTCGAAAAATCTTTAAAATAATTAATGGTATTAGAGTGTATCAAAACCAAAATGACGTCCAATATAACCAAATTTTAACGATGAGTCGGGTCGTTCAAGACGGAGATATGTTACCTTCCTAAGAATAATGTAAATGTAAACATTATTACCATGAAATAAATAGACCTCTTTGAAACTATGTTATAAAAGTTTAAATACTTTTGTTTGTGTTTAGTGGACAGTACATGGTATATTATTGAACCTCCAAAAGTTTCAGTATCTTGTGAGACATTTTTATTCCTGATGACCTTTTTATCAGGAGTCACAATATATGAACTTCAGGTCGATTTTAATTATTTAAGAATTTCGAACATTAGTTGTTCTGAAAAATAGACTACGAACCAGCACTCAGCTTTATATGTTTAAAACTATAATTTTAAATATTCAGTCAAACCTGTATTAAGAGACAACTCAAGGGAGAAGGCAAAAGTGGTCTCTTAATACATGTGGTCTTTGAAAAAAGGTTCCCCAATTTAACACATTTATTTGCATTATAACGTTTGAACGTACTAGTGCAAGTAAACAATAATGTATTGGTATTGTATGTATATCCGCTATGACTAATTATGAGAACTTTCATTATGTAATTAAATTTATTCCTTGCCTCTTTGTATTTTCTTTTAAATTGTTCTGACTTTATACATCACAATACAGGATTCTTGTTACATTATGTTCAACTTGCGTCATGTGAAAATACCACAGGGTGCAGCTAGAGCCCTCACATGATCTTTAAGATTTTACATAAATTGTCTCATTATCATGATTATGCAATTTCGTATATTATTCATAAATTCATGACTATGTTACTCGGGCAACAGTATTGCTTCTCAGCTTGTGAAAGGACTCCATCACAGATTTAGGATGCGTTTTTTTGTTTGACTAAAAATATAGTTTTATCGTTTGTTCCTTATAACTATCAACAAAGTTTGTTTTTCTCTCTATCGTCATTTTTGTCACTATCATGTAACTGCTAATAGCTCCGTTTGAATAACCATTTTTACTCCAAACAGGACTTAAGCTTTAAAATATTTATTGATAGGTGATCTTTAGCTTGATAATAGACGTCCCGATTGTTGAACCGTGTGGTAATCAATAATCTAAACGTGGTCGAGTCCGTTCTAGCGGATTCACTCGAGGATCGCCGAGTGTTTTGCGTGTAGCAGGTGGTCACTTTTTACAGTTGAAATATATATGAAAATCAATTTGGGGAAGGGGGGGCTTGGAAAGTGGTCGTTAAAAGCCGGTGGTCGTTCACTACAGACGTTCGTTTCTTGTAAATGACGTACATAGATATAGGAAGATGTGGTGTTAGTGTCAATGAGACAACTCTCCATCCAAATAACAATTTAAAAAAAGTGAACCATTATATGTCAATGTACGGCCCTCAACTCGGAGCCTTGGCTCACACCGAACAACAAGGTATAAAGGGCCCCAAAATTACTAGTGTAAAACCATTCAAACGAGAAAACCAAAGGTCTAATCAATGTAAAAAACGAGAAACGAGAAACACGTATGAATTAAATAAACAAACGACAACTACTGTACATCAGATTCCTGACTTAGGACAGGTGCAAACATTTGCAGCGGGATTAAACGTTTTAATGGTACCAAACCTTCTCCCTTTTTCTGAAACAATAGCATAACATCACAACATAGCAAAACATAAAATAAAATATCAATTGGCAGGTTTTACTTAATCAAAAAACGTAAATTAATAATACATGCCGATTTTAAGTCTTTGAGAATTTAAGACGTGCCTTGTTGAACATGTTTAAAAAAAAACTTGATTTCAAAATAAGTATTTGGCTTTGTGGAATTAATAAAAACTGTGATTTCTGATAGTTTGTTCATGTGGTATACATATTTCAGATATAAATGAATGTCTGCCAAATCCATGCAAGCACGGCGCTACGTGTATTGATAAAGTGAACGATTACAGCTGCATGTGTGCCCAAGGTTACAAAGGAAAGAACTGTGAAATAGGTATGCTGTCAGATTAAATTCAAAATGTCTTGATGTCAATATTTTACGTTTAGTCTTTGAAACCGGTTTTCTTCGAAAAAGAATGAAAAACAAAAGAAAATATACTTAGGGGCCCAAAAAAACTGTATTTGGAATTCTTTTTTTTACCATGTGAAAAGGTTTAAACAATTTTTTAAATTGTATATCAATTGACTATTATTGAAACTTCAAACTGCCTTAATATACTAGTATTGTGCAAGATTATGCCTCTCAGATGATTGTTCGGTGAAAAGTTTCTTTTAAATGACCTACAGGTGGATTTGAAGTATTTGACAATTCAAGACAAGCTGTGTTTTAAAAAAAGTTGATTTCAAAATTATTATTTGGCTTTGTTGGATATGTAAACTGTAATTTCTGAATGTTTGGTCATGTGGTATACATATTTCAGATATAAATGAATGTCTGCCAAATCCATGCAAGCACGGCGCTACATGTAATGATAAAGTGAACAATTACAGATGCACGTGTGCCCCAGGTTACAAAGGAAAGAACTGTGAAATAGGTATGATGTCAGATTAAACTCAAAATATCTATTTAAATGTCAATATTATATTTTTATTCTTTGAAATCTATTTTCTTCGATAAAGAATGAAAATGAAAGATAATAGACTAAGGGGACAATAAAATTCGTATTTCGAATACCTCTTGCAAAAGTTTAAACGAATTTTAAAATTGAATATCAATTGACTACTATTGAAACTTCAAACACCCTTTATATACTAGTATTGTGCAAGGTAATGCCTCTCAGATGATTGCTCGGTGAAAAGATTTTTTAAATGACGTACAGGTCGATTTTAAGTATTCGAGAATTGAAAACGTGCCTTGTTTTAAAGAAAAGTTTAAAACAATAAGTATTTGGCTTTGTTGAATTATTATAAACTGTGATTTCTGATAGTTTGTTCATGTGGAATACATATTTCAGATATAAATGAATGTCTGCCAAATCCATGCAAGCATGGCGCTACATGTAAGGATAAAGTGAACGATTACAGCTGCACGTGTCCCCCAGGTTACAAAGGAAAGAATTGTGAAATAGGTATGATGTCAGATAAAAATGATAATGTCTTAATGAAATTATATTATCCAACTGTAGTAAATTTATTTTACTAAACAACCATAATGAATTTAAATGAGAAGATACTTAAGGGGATACAAACGGTATATTCTAAAGACAAAGGTAAGCGCTTTTGACTTTTATACTTTCAAAAAGAGTTATTTCTTCAGGCAAGCGATATTGATTTGTTATCCTTTTCGTTTCAGATATAGATAATTGTCTTCTACATCAATGCAAGAACGGAGCCACATGTAAAGATAAAGTTAATGGCTACGTGTGTATCTGTCAAATTGGTTACACAGGACAGCACTGCGACACAGGTATATATATATAAAAAAAAAGATGTATGGTGTTTGTTTTGCTATAATCGCTTCATAATCTAAACATTTGGGACGTTAATATTTTTCCAATTTATTCGAGATCGACATATTCGAAAAATCTTTAAAATAATTAATGGTATTAGAGTGTATCAAAACCAAAATCACCTCCAATATAACCGTATTTTAACGATGAGTCGGATCGTTCAAGACGGAAATATGCTACCTTCCTAAGAATAATGTTAATGTAAACATTTAATTATTACCATGAAATAAATAGACATCGTTGAAACTATGTTATTAAGTGCCAGTCTTTGTAAGAATCAGGCAATTTAGAAAAATGTCAAAACATGGCCGAAAAAACCCACCGACCTAACCGTCCTATTTTGAAGTTATCCTCATCCTGAGTTAGAAATGGTAAGTCTTTTGTTTCTGCGTGTCTGGTAATTCGAGAAATCTCCAGATAACTTTTGGTTAGAATGATAGCAAATTATGGAGTTAGCTCCCCTTAATTTTTATTTTCTAGTGCATTTCAACTAAATTATATCTTGAATTACCAGAACAAGAAAAGGAAACGAATGTTATATTCGTGCACCATTATACAATTTGAACATAAATTAATGTCAACTTGAGTGGGTTTTTGTTTGTCATGTTTTCACCAATGCCTGATTCTTAGGCAGATTGGCACTTAAAGTTTCAATACTTATGTTTGTGTTTAGTGGACAGTACATGATATATCATTGAACCTCCAAAAGTTTCAGTATCTTGTGAGACATTTTTATTCCTGATGACCTTTTTATCAGGAATCAAAATATATGAACTTCAGGTCGATTTTAATTATTTAAGAATTTCGAACTTGTGTTGTTCTGAAAAATAGACTACGAACCAGTACTCAGCTTTATATGTTTAAAACTATAATATTTAAAATATTCAGTCAAACCTGTATCAAGGGACCACTCAAGGGAGAAGGCAAAAGTGGTCTCTTAATACATGTGGTCTTTGAAAAAAAGTTCCCCAATTTAACGCATTTTTTGAATTATAACGTTTGAACGTACTAGTGCAAGTAAACAATAATGTATTGGTATCGTATGTATATCCACTATGACTAATTATAAGAACTTTCATCGTGTAATTAAATTTATTGTATAGCAATATAATATTTCCCACAGAAAATAACCAAAAGTTAGCGTGCAATAAATTCTAATATTGCACTAGTGCAATAAATCGTAAAAGTTCATGACGTCATCAACGACAAAATCTTAGTTTAAACCAATTTTTACTTGGAAATATTATATTGCTATACAATAAAAGGGTTATTGCATGAATATTGGGGAATATTGTCCCTCGTAGAACATATATTGCACTCGCAAGCTCGTGCAATATAAAATTCTACTCGGGACAATATTCCCCAATATTCATGCAATAACCCTATATTATTCCTTGCCTTTTTGTATTTTCTTTTAAATTGTTCCGACTTTATACATCACAATAAAGGATTATTGTTACATTATGTTTAACTTGAGTCATGTGAAAATACTCCAGGGTGCGGGTAGAGCCCTCACATGATCTTTAAGATTTTACATAAATTGCCTCATTCTCATGATTATGCAATGACGTATATTATTTATAAATTCATGAATGCGTTTTTTTGTTCAACTAAAAATGTAATTTTCTAAACTGCAGATCAATTAACAACTATTGGAACTCCAGACTCCTTTAAAATATTGTACAATATCATACCTCCCAACTAATATTTCTGTGATGAGTGTCTTTGATATGACGAACAGGTCGATTGTTAAAGATTCCAGAATAGGAACAAACATTATTTTTTTCAAAGTTTGATCACAAAATAAGCGTTTAGCTTTGTTGTATAATTATAAACTGTATTTTTTAAACTCTTAGGCATGTAGTATATATATTTCAGATATAAATGAATGTCTGCCAAATCCATGCAAGCACGGCGCTACATGTAATGATAAGGTGAACGATTACAGATGCACGTGTGCCCCAGGTTATAAAGGAAAGAACTGTGAAATAGGTATGATGTCAGATATAACTCAAAATGTCTCAATGTCAATATTTTACTTTTAGCCTTTGAAATTGGTTTTCTTTTAAAAAGAATGAAATACAAAAGAAAATAGACTTGGTGGACAATAAAACCTATATTTGGAATACATTTTTTTACCATGTGCAAAAGTTTAAACGATTTTTAAAACTGTATATCAATTGACTACTATTGAAACTTCAAACTCCCTTGATATACTAGTACTGTGCAAGATAATGCCTCTCAGATGATTGCTCGGTGAAAAGTTGTTTTTTAAATGACGTACAGGTCGATTTTAAGTATTCAAAAATTTAAGACGTGCCTTGTTTTAAAAATAGTTTAAAACAATAAGTATTTGGCTTTGTTGAATTATTATAAACTGTGATTTCTGATAGTTTGTTCACGTGGAATACCAATTTCAGATATAAATGAATGTCTGCCAAATCCATGCAAGCACGGCGCTACATGTAAGGATAACGTGAATGATTACAGATGCACGTGTGCACCAGGTTACAAGGGAAAGAACTGTGAAATAGGTATGATGTCAGATTAAACTGAAACTGTCCTAATGTCAATATTTTACGCTTATTCTTTGAAATCTGTTTTCTTCGAAAAAGAATGAAATACAAAAGAAAATAGACTTGGGAACAATAAAACCTGTATTTGGAATACATTTTCTTTACGATGTGCAAAAGTTTATACGAATTTTTTAAATTGTATATCAATTAATTACTATTGAAACTTTGAACTCCCTTAATATACTAGTATTGTGCAAATTATGCCTCTCAGATGATTGTTTGGTGAAAAGTTTCTTTTAAATGACGTACAGGTGGATTTAAAGTATTCGACAATTCAAGACAAGCTGTGTTTTAAAAAAAGTTGATTTCAAAATAAGTTTTGTGGGATTTGTTGGATATATAAACTGTAATTTCTGATAGTTTGTTCATGTGGTATATATATTTCAGATATAAATGAATGTCTGCCAAATCCATGCAAGCACGGCGCTACATGTAATGATAAAGTGAACGATTACAGATGCACGTGTGCCCCAGGTTACAAAGGAAAGAACTGTGAAATAGGTATGATTTCAGATTAAACTCAAAATGTCTTAAAGGTCAATACTTTACTTTCAGACTTTGAAATATGTTTTCTTCTAAAAATAATGAACTACAAAAGAAAATAGACTAAGGGGACAATAAAATCTGAATGTGGAATACCTTGCGCAAAAGTTGTAACGAACTTTAAAATTGTATATCAATTGACTACTATTGAAACTTCAAACTCCCTTGATATACTAGTATTGTGCAAGATTATGCCTCTCAGATGATTGCTCGGTGAAAAAGTTTTTTTTTCAATGACGTACAGGTCGCTTTTAAGTATTCGAGAATTCAAGCACGGCGCTACATGTAAGGATAAAGTGAGCGATTACAGCTGCTCGTGTCCCCAGGTTACAAGGGAAATAACTGTGGAATAGGTATGATGTCAGATTAAGTTCAAAATGTTTTAATGTCAATATTTTACTTTTAGTCTTGGAAAACTGTTTTCTTTGAAAATAATTATTATTACATTAACTAAGACAAATATTCTCTGTTCATTACAGATATCAACGAATGTAAACCAAACCCCTGTAAATACGGAGCATCATGTATGAATGAAGTGAATGGTTACACGTGTGTCTGCAAACCAGGTTACGAAGGAAAGAACTGTGAAATAGGTAATATCATTATCACTATTGCCTTTCCAACAAGCGGTTTATCATGTGCATTAGATAAGCAACAATCTTTCAATTAATAGTATGTTTCTATAACAGAAAAATGACTGGCACGTAATCCGTTATTCAGAAGAAAAAAAAAAAAGTTTTTTAACGAACCATAATGAATAAAAAATTCGGTGTCACTCATCAGTCTTTATTTAGGCGAAACGATCGTTTGGCTTACAATTTCATAAGCTGGTATATATAATTATTTATTATGAAAATCATTGATAATTCATTACAGATATCAACGAATGTGAACCAAACCCTTGTAAACACGGAGCATCATGTATGAATGAAGTGAATGGTTACACGTGTGTCTGCAAACCGGGTTACGAAGGAAAGAACTGTGAAATAGGTAATATTATTATCAAGATTTGCAATAAAAAGTATGTTTCTATAACAGAAAAATGACTGGCACATATTCCGTTATTCAGAGAAAAAAATAAAGTTTTTTTACGAACCAAAATGGATAAAAAATTCGGTCGTAACTCATCAGTCTTTATTTGGCGAAACGATCGTTTGGCTTACAATTTTATAAGCTGGTATATATAATTATTTGTTATGAAAATGATTGATATAGTATTAATGAATGGGTGTTTTTATAATGGCCCTGTTATATGTCCAAGGTCTGTAATATTGGTCGAGGAAGTCTGTAATGGCCCGAGGCAACGCCGAGGGCTATTACAGACATCCGAGGCCATTATTACTGACCGAGGACATATAACAGGGCCATTATAAAAACACCCATTTCTTAATACATTTATTAACCAACTGAACAAAAGTGTACTTAGTATGTGTTGCTGCTAACTTGATGTACCGTCTTACTCTTTTAATGACAGTTTAGTTTGAAAAAAATAATTTGTACTTCACCATTATAAAGCTTTAAATATACCAAATATCCAAGATATTAAGTTGAAAGAGATATGTGTTAAAAACAGGATGAACAGTGATCCCTTTATATGGTTCTTTAATGTTGGTTGCTGGTTACTAAATTAAATAAAATACAAAAAGGTATTATACTCTTTAAAACTTAGTTTTATTAACTTTATTAAAAACCCTAACAGGGCTTAATACAGACAAACTGGGCATTAATACAGGGCCATTACAGAAAAACAGGGCCATTACAGAAAAAACAGGGCCATTACAGAAAAACAGGGCCATTACAGAAAAAACAGGGCCATTACAGAAAAACAGGGCCATTACAGAAAAAAACAGGGCCATTACAGAAAAACAGGGCCATTACAGAAAATATGTAATTTTTAATAAACAGTCACTTTTGGCAATAATGCACTTAGTTGGTTAATAATAATTCATTACAGATATCAACGAATGTAAACCAAACCCTTGTAAACACGGAGCATTATGTATGAATAAAGTGAATCGTTACACGTGTGTCTGCAAACCGGGTTACGAAGGAAAGAACTGTGAAATAGGTAATATCATTATCAAGATTGGCTTTTCTAACAATTGGTATATCATGTGTATTAGATAAGCAACTATCTTGCAATTAATAGTATGAATCTATGACAGAAAATTGACTGGCAAATAATCCATCATTCAGAGAAAAAAAACGTTTTTTAACGAACCATAATGAATAAAAAATTCGGTTGTCAATTATCAGTCGTTTTTTTTTTGACGAAACAAACGTCTGACTTACAACTTTTTTAAGCTGTTACATATAATTATTTATCATGAAAAACATCAATACATTTACTTAGACAAATATTCTATTTTCATGACAGATATCAACGAATGTAAACCAAACCCTTGTAAACACGGAGCATCATGTATGAATGAAGTGAATGGTTACAAGTGTGTCTGTAAACCGGGTTACGAAGGAAAGAACTGTGAAATAGGTAATATCATTATCAAGATTGACTTTTCCAATAATCAATATATCATGTGCATTTGATAAGCAATAATCTTGCAATTAATAGTATTTTCTATAACAGAAAAATCACTGGTACATCATCCGTTATTTATAGAAAAAAATAAAGTTTTTTAACGAACCATAATGAATAAAAAATTCGGTCGTCACTCATCAGTAAAAATGAGAATGGAAAGGAGGAATGTGCCAAAGAGACAACAAACCGACCATAGAGCAGACAACAGCAGAAGGTCGCCAACAGGTCTTCAATGCAACGAGAAATTCTCGCACCCGGAGGCGTCATTCAGCTGGCCCTAAACAAATAAATACTGGTTCAGTGATAATGAACCCCATACTAAACTCCAAATTGTACACAAGAAACTGAAAGTTAAAATAATACTAACAAAGGCCAGAGGCTCATGACTTGGGACAGGTGCAAAAATGCGGCGGGGATAAACATGTTTTTGAGATCTCAACCCTCCCCCTATACCTCTAGCCAATGCAGAAAAGTAAACGCATAACAATAAGCACATTAAAATTAAGTTCGAGAGAAGTCCGAGTCAGATGTCAGAATATGTAACCAAAGAAAATAAACAAAATCACAATAATACATAAATAACATCAAACTACTAGCAGTTAACTGACATGCTAGCTCCGGACTTCAATTAAACTGATTGGAAAATTATGTCTTCATCATATGAATATCAGGCACAATCCTTCCCTGATTGGTTTAGTATCATACCATCATAACAGTTATGAGAAGAACATAACGCGTGTCATGCCAACAACTGGTTTATTAATAATAAATGTGTTTAGTTCCGATGCAAAAACCCTATAAGTGAATCAATATTTACGCCAAAATATGCAATCTTTAATGACCTGACAACAGTATCGTAACTATTTCCCTTCTTGATAAGTCTATTAAAAGGTTTTGTTAGCTTCTGTGGTGAATACTGACATTTTTGTGCATTATAAAGAATATTTCCATAAAATATTGGATGTGAAATTCCTGAACGTATAAGAAGTCTGCATGTTGAGCTATATTTACGAACGATGTCCTTATACCAATTATAAAATTTAGTAAAAGTTTTGACTAGTTTGTGATATCGAAAACCCTGGTGTAATATTTTTTCAGTAGTTCATCAATTTCTCTCGTTAAAATCTAACACATTTTTACATACACGAGCGAATCGTACAAGTTGAGATATATAAACACCGTAAGATGGTGACAAGGGAACTTCACCATCTAAAAATGGATAATTAACGATAGGAAATGAGAAATCATCTCTTTTATCATCAATTTTAGTATTAAGCTTTCCGTTAATGATATATATATCAAGATCGAGGAAAGGGCAATGGTCATTGTTAGTATTAGCTTGATTTGAAGTAAGTTCAACAGGATTAATTTCTTTAGTATACATACTGAAGTCGTCATAATGGAGAGCTAAAATATCATCCAAATATCTAAAAGTATTATTAAATTTGTGTATCAAATGTTGTTTTGATGGGTCTTTGCTGATTTTTGTCATCAATTGTAACTCATATCAATACAAAAACAGGTCCGCAATAAGTAGTGCACAGTTAGTTCCCATTTGAATTCCGATAACCTGACGATATACGGAATCTCCAGAGCGAACAAAAATGTTATATAGTAAAAAGCTGTCTTTATTTAGGCGAAACGATCGTTTGACTAACAATTTTATAAGCTGGTATCTATAATTATTTATTATGAAAATCATTAATAATTCATTACAGATATCAACGAATGTAATCCAAACCCTTGTAAACACGGAGCATCATGTATGAATAAAATGAATCGTTACACGTGTGTCTGCAAACCGGGTTACGAAGGAAAGAACTGTGAAATAGGTAATATCATTATCAAAATTGACTTTTCTAACAATTGGTATATCATGTGTCTTAGATAAGCAATAATCTTGCAATTAATAATATGAATCTATGACAGAAAATTGACTGGCACATAATCCGTTATTCAGAAAAAAAAGTTTTTTAACGAACCATAATGAATAAAAATTCGGTTGTCAATTATCAGTCTTTTTTTTTGACGAAACGTACGTCTGACTTACATTTTTTTAAGCTGATATCTATAATTATTTATCATGAAAAACATCAATACATTTACTTAGACAAATATTCTCTTTTCATTACAGATATCAACGAATGTAAACCAAACCCTTGTAAACACGGAGCATCATGTATGAATGAAGTAAATAGTTACAAGTGTGTCTGCAAACCGGGTTACGAAGGAAAGAACTGTGAAATAGGTAATATCATTATCAAGATTGGCTTTTCCAACAATCGGTATATCATGTGCATTTGATAATCAACAATCTGGCAATCAATAGTATTTTCTATAACAGAAAAATCACTGGTACATAATCCGTTATTCAGAGAGAAAAAAACAAGTTACGAAGGAAAGAACTGTGAAATAGGTAATATCATTACTAAGATTGACTTTTCTAACAATTGGTATATCATGTGTCTTAGATGAGCAATAATCTTGCAATTAATAGTATGAATCTATGACAGAAAATTGACTGGCACATAATCCGTCATTCAGAGAAAAAAACTTTTTTTATCGAACCATAATGAATAAAAAATTCGGTTGTCAATTATCAGTCTTTTTTTTTTAGACGAAACGTACGTCTGACTTACAATTTTTTAAGCTGATATCTATTATCATTTATCATGAAAACCATCAAGACATTTACTAAGACAAATATTATCTTTTCATTACAGATATCAACGAATGTAAACCAAACCCTTGTAAACACGGAGCATCATGTATAAATGAAGTGAATAATTACAAGTGTGTCTGCAAACCAGGTTACGAAGGGAAGAACTGTGAAATAGGTAATATCATTATCACTATCGCCTTTCCAACAATCGGTTTATCATGTGCATTAGATAAGCAACAATCTTTCAATTAATAGTATGTTTCTATAACAGAAAAATGACTGGCACATAATCCGTCATTCAGAGAAAAAAAGTTTTTTAACGAACCATAATGAATAAAAAATTCGGTTGTCAATTATCAGTCCTTTTTTTGACGAAACAAACGTCTGACGTACAATTTTTTAAGCTGATATCTATTATTATTTGTCATGAAAAACATCTATACATTTACTAAGACAAATATTCTCTTTTCATTACAGATATCAACGAATGTAAACCAAACCCTTGTAAACACGGAGCATCATGTATAAATGAAGTGAATAATTACAAGTGTGTCTGCAAACCAGGTTACGAAGGGAAGAACTGTGAAAAGGGTAATATCATTATCACTATTGCCTTTCCAACAATCGGTTTATCATGTGCATTAGATAAGCAACAATCTTTCAATTAATAGTATATTTCTATAACAGAAAATTGACTGGCACATAATCCGTTATTCAGAAAATAAAGTTTTTTAACGAACCATAATGAATAAAAAATTCGGTCGTCACTCATCAGTCTTTATTTAGGCGAAACGATCGTTTGGCTTACAATTTCATAAGCTGGTATATATAATTATTTATTATGAAAATCATTGATAATTCATTACAGATATCAACGAATGTGAACCAAACCCTTGTAAACACGGAGCATTATGTATGAATAAAGTGAATCGTTACACGTGTGTCTGCAAACCGGGTTACGAAGGAAAGAACTGTGAAATAGGTAATATCATTATCAAAATTGACTTTTCTAACAATTGGTATATCATGTGTCTTAGATAAGCAATAATCTTGCAATTAATAGTATGAACCTTGTAAACACGGAGCATTATGTATGAATAAAGTGAATAGTTACACCTGTGTCTGCAAACCGGGTTACGAAGGGAAGAACTGTGAAATAGGTAATATCATTATCAAGATTGGCTTTTCCAACAAGCGGTTTATCATGTGCATTAGCTAAGCAACAATCTTTCAATTAATAGTATGTTTCTATAACAGAAAAATGACTGGCACATAATCCATTATTCAGAAGAAAAAAATTTTTCTAACGAACCATAATGAATAAAAAATTCGGTCGTCACTCATCAGTCTTTATTTAGGCGAAACGATCGTTTGGCTTACAATTTTATAAGCTGGTATATATAATTATTTATTATGAAAATCGTTGATAATTCATTACAGATATCAACGAATGTAAACCAAACCCTTGTAAACACGGAGCATTATGTATGAATAAAGTGAATCGTTACACGTGTGTCTGCAAACCGGGTTACGAAGGAAAGAACTGTGAAATAGGTAATATCATTATCAAGATTGACTTTTCTAACAATTGGTTTATCATGTGTCTTTGATAAGCAATAATCTTGCAATTAGTAGTATGAATCTATGACAGAAAATTGACTGGCACATAATCCGTCATTCAGAGAAAAAAACTTTTTTTATCGAACCATAATGAATAAAAAATTCGGTTGTCAATTATCAGTCTTTTTTTTTAGACGAAACGTACGTCTGACTTACAATTTTTTAAGCTGATATCTATTATCATTTATCATGAAAACCATCAAGACATTTACTAAGACAAATATTCTCTTTTCATTACAGATATCAACGAATGTAAACCAAACCCTTGTAAACACGGAGCATCATGTATAAACGAAGTGAATAGTTACAAGTGTGTCTGCAAACCGGGTTACGAAGGAAAGAACTGTGAAATAGGTAATATCATTATCAAGATTGGCTTTTCCAACAATTGGTATATCATGTGTCTTAGATAAGCAATAATCTTGCAATTAATAGTATTTTCTATAACAGAAAAATCACTGGTACATCATCCGTTATTTAGAGAAAAAAATAAAGTTTTTTAACGAACCATAATGAATAAAAAATTCGGTCGTCACTCATCAGTAAAAATGAAAATGGAAAGGAGGAATGTGCCAAAGAGACAACAACCCGACCATAGAGCAGACAACAGCAGAAGGTCGCCAACAGGTCTTCAATGCAACGAGAAATTCTCGCACCCGGAGGCGTCCTTCAGCTGGCCCTTAACAAATAAATACTGGTTCAGTGATAATGAACCCCATACTAAACTCCAAATTGTACACAAGAAACTGAAAGTTAAAATAATACTAATAAAGGCAAGAGGCTCATGACTTGGGACAGGTGCAAAAATGCGGCGGGGTTAAACATGTTTGTGAGATCTCAACCCTCCCCCTATACCTCTAGCCAATGCAGAAAAGTAAACGCATAACAATAAGCACATTAAAATTAAGTTCGAGAGAAGTCCGAGTCAGATGTCAGAATATGTAACCAAAGAAAATAAACAAAATGACAATAATACATAAATAACATCAGACTACTAGCAGTTAACTGACATGCTAGCTCCGGACTTCAATTAAACTGATTGAAAAATTATGACTTCATCATATGAATATCAGGCACAATCTTTCCCTGATTGGTTTAGTATCATACCATCATAACAGTTATGAGAAGAACATAACCCGTGTCATGCCAACAACTGGTTTATTAATAATAAATGTGTTTAGTTCCGATGCAAAAACCCTATAAGTGAATCAATATTTACGCCAAAATATGCAATCTTTAATGACCTGACAACAGTATCGTAACTATTTCCCTTCTTAATAAGTCTATTTAAAGGTTTTGTTAGCTTCTGTGGTGAATACTGGCATTTTTGTGCTTTATAAAGAATATTTCATTAAAATAATGGATGTGAAATACCTGAACGTATAAGAAGTCTGCATGTTGAGCTATATTTACGAACGATGTCCTTATACCAATGATAAAATTTAGTAAAAGTTTTGACTAGTTTGTGATATCGAAAACCCTGGTGTAATATTTTTTCAGTAGTTAATAAATTTCTCTCGTTAAAATCTAAAACATTGTGACATACACGAGCGAATCGTACAAGTTGAGATATATAAACACCGTAAGATGGTGACAAGGGAACGTCACCATCTAAAAATGGATGATTAACGATAGGAAATGAGAAATCATCTCTTTTATCATCAATTTTAGTATTAAGCTTTCCGTTAATGATATATATATCAAGATCGAGGAAAGGGCAATGGTCATTGTTAGTATTAGCTTTATTTGAAGTAAGTTCAACAGGATTAATTTCTTTAGTATACATACTGAAGTCGTCATAATGGAGAGCTAAAATATCATCCAAATATCTAAAAGTATTATTAAATTTGTGTATCAGATGTTGTTTTGATGGGTCTTTGCTGATTTTTGTCATCAATTGTAACTCATATCAATACAAAAACAGGTCCGCAATAAGTAGTGCACAGTTAGTTCCCATTTGAATTCCGATAACCTGACGATATACGGAATCTCCAGAGCGAACAAAAATGTTATCTAGTAAAAAGCAGTCTTTATTTAGGCGAAACGATCGTTTGACTAACAATTTTATAAGCTGGTATCTATAATTATTTATCATGAAAATCATTAATAATTCATTACAGATATCAACGAATGTAAACCAAACCCTTGTAAACACGGAGCATTATGTATGAATAAAGTGAATCGTTACACGTGTGTCTGCAAACCGGGTTACGAAGGAAAGAACTGTGAAATAGGTAATATCATTATCAAGATTGACTTTTCTAACAATTGGTTTATCATGTGTCTTAGATAAGCAATAATCTTGCAATTAATAGTATGAATCTATGACAGAAAATTGACTGGCACATAATCCGTTATTCAGAGAAAAAAAAAAGTTTTTTAACGAACCATAATGAATAAAAAATTCGGTTTTCAATTCTCAGTCTTTTTTTTAGACGAAACAAACGTCTGACTTACAATTTTTTTAAGCTGATATTTATAATTATTTATTATGAAAAACATCAATACATTTACTAAGACAAATCTTCTCTTTTCCTTTCAGATATCAACGAATGTAAACCAAACCCTTGTAAACACGGGGCATCATGTATGAATGAAGTGAATAGTTACAAGTGTGTCTGTAAACCGGGTTACGAAGGAAAGAACTGTGAAATAGGTAATATCATTATCAAGATTGGCTTTTCCAACAATCGGTATATCATGTGCATTTGATAATCAACAATCTTGCAATTAATAGTATTTTCTAAAACAGAAAAATCACTGGTACATAATCCGTTATTCAGAGAAAAAGAAACAAGTTTTTTAACGAACCATAATGATTTACAAATTCGATCGTCACTCATCAGTCATTTTAGCTCACCTTGCCCTCCGCGGTGAGCTTTTCTCATCACTTGGCGTCCGGCGTGCGTCGTCGTCCGTCGTTCGTCGTCTGTCGTCGTCCGTCGTCGTTAACTTTTACAAAAATCTTCTCCTCTTAAACTGCTGGGCCAAATTTAACCAAACATTACCGCAATCATTATTAGGGTATTTAGTTTAAAAATTGTGTCCGGTGATCCGGCCAACCAACCAAAATGGCCGCCATGGCTAAAAATAGAATATAGGGGTAAAATGCAGTTTTTGGCTTATAACTCAAAAACCAGAGAGCAAATCTGACAGCGTAAAATTGTTAATCAGGTCAAGATCTATCTGTCTTTAAATTTTGAGATGAATCGGACAACTTGTTGATAGGTTGCTACCCCTCAATTGGTAATTTTAAGGAAATTTTGCTGTTTTTGGTTATTATCTTGAATATTATCATAGATAGAGATAAACTGTACACAACATAAATGTTCAGTAAAGTAAGATGACAAATAAGTCAACACGGACCAAAATGGTCTGTTGATCCCTTTAGGAGTTATTGCCCTTTATAGTCAATTTTTAACCTTTTTTCGTAAATCTTAATCACCTTTTACAAAAGTCTTATCCTCGGAAACTACTGGACCAAATTAAACCAACCATGTCCACAATTATCATTGGGGTATCTAGTTTCAAAATTGTGTCCGGTGACTCGAACAACCAACCAAGATGGCCGCCATGGCTAAAAATAGAACATAGGGTGAAATGTAAATTTTGGCTTATAACTCTGAAACCGCAGCCTTAAGAGCAATTCTGACAGGAGTAAAATTGTTTATCAGGTCAAGATCTATCTGCCCTGAAATTTTCAGATGAATCTGACAACCGGTTGTTCGGTTGCTGCCCCTGAATTGGTAATTTTAAGGAAATTTTGTTGTTTTTGGTTATTATCTTGAATATTATTATAAATAGAGATGAACTGTAAACATCAATAATGTTAAGCAAAGTAAGATTTACAAATAAATCAACATGACAGAAATGGTCAATTGACCCCTAAGGAGTTATTGTCCTTTATAGTAATTTTTTAACAATTTTCATAAAAATTGTAAATTTTAACTAACATTTTCCACTGAGACTACTGGGCCAAGTTCATTATAGATAGAGATAATTGTAAGCAGCAAGAATGTTCAGTAAAGAAAGATGTACAAACACATCACCATCACCAAAACACAATTTTGTCATGAATAAATCTGCTTCTATTTGTTTAATATTCACGTAGACCAAGGTGAGCGACACAGGCTCTTTATAGCCTCTAGTTTTTATGCGAAACGATCGTCTGGCTTACAGTTATTATAATCTAATGTCTTTAATTATTTATTATGAAAATCATTAATAATTCATTACAGATATCAACGAATGTAAACCAAACCCTTGTAAACACGGAGCATCATGTATGAATGAAGTGAATGGTTATACGTGTGTCTGCATACCAGGTTACGAAGGAAAGAACTGTGAAATAGGTAATGTCAATATCAAAATTGGCAATAGAAAGTATGTTTCTATAACAAAAAAATGACTGGCACATAATCCGTTATTAGGAGCAAAAAATAAAGTTTTTTAACGAACCATAATGAATAAAAAATTCGGTCGTCACTCATCAGTCTTTATTTAGGCGAAACGATCGTTTGGCTTACAATTTTATAAGCTGGTATATATAATTATTTATTATGAAAACCATTGATAATTCATTACAGATATCAACGAATGTAAACCAAACCCTTGTAAACACGGAGCATTATGTATGAATGAAGTGAATCGTTACACGTGTGTCTGCAAACCGGGTTACGAAGGAAAGAACTGTGAAATAGGTAATATCATTATCAAGATTGTCTTTTCTAACAATTGGTATAGCATGTGTCTTAGATAAGCAACAATCTTGCAATTAATAGTATTTTCTATAACAGAAAATTGACTGGCACATAATCCGTCATTCAGAGAAAAAAAAGTTTTTTAACGAACCATAATGAATTAAAAATTCGGTTGTCAATTATCAGTCTTTTTTTTTAGACGAAACAAACGTCTGACTTACAATTTTTTAAGCTGATATCTATTATTATTTATCATGAAAACCATCAAGACATTTACTAAGACAAAAATTCTCTTTTCATTACAGATATCAACGAATGTAAACCAAACCCTTGTAAACACGGAGCATCATGTATAAATGAAGTGAATAATTACAAGTGTGTCTGCAAACCAGGTTACGAAGGGAAGAACTGTGAAATAGGTAATATCATTATCACTATCGCCTTTCCAACAATCGGTTTATCATGTGCATTAGATAAGCAACAATCTTTCAATTAATAGTATGTTTCTATAACAGAAAAATGACTGGCACATAATCCGTCATTCAGAGAAAAAAAGTTTTTTAACGAACCATAATGAATAAAAAATTCGGTTGTCAATTATCAGTCCTTTTTTTGACGAAACAGACGTCTGACGTACAATTTTTTAAGCTGATATCTATTATTATTTGTCATGAAAAACATCTATACATTTACTAAGACAAATATTCTCTTTTCATTACAGATATCAACGAATGTAAACCAAACCCTTGTAAACACGGAGCATCATGTATAAATGAAGTGAATAATTACAAGTGTGTCTGCAAACCAGGTTACGAAGGGAAGAACTGTGAAAAAGGTAATATCATTATCACTATTGCCTTTCCAACAATCGGTTTATCATATGCATTAGATAAGCAACAATCTTTCAATTAATAGTATATTTCTATAACAGAAAATTGACTGGCACATAATCCGTTATTCAGAAAATAAAGTTTTTTAACGAACCATAATGAATAACAAATTCGGTCGTCACTCATCAGTCTTTATTTAGGCAAAACGATCGTTTGGCTTACAATTTCATCAGCTGGTATATATAATTATTTATTATGAAAATCATTGATAATTCATTACAGATATCAACGAATGTGAACCAAACCCTTGTAAACACGGAGCATTATGTATGAATAAAGTGAATCGTTACACGTGTGTCTGCAAACCGGGTTACGAAGGAAAGAACTGTGAAATAGGTAATATCATTATCACTATCGCCTTTCCAACAATCGGTTTATCATGTGCATTAGATAAGCAACAATCTTTCAATTAATAGTATGTTTTTATAACAGAAAAATGACTGGCACATAATCCGTCATTCAAAGAAAAAAAGTTTTTTAACGAACCATAATGAATAAAAAATTCGGTTGTCAATTATCAGTCCTTTTTTTTGACGAAACAAACGTCTGACGTACAATTTTTTAAGCTGATATCTATTATTATTTGTCATGAAAAACATCTATACATTTACTAAGACAAATATTCTCTTTTCATTACAGATATCAACGAATGTAAACCAAACCCTTGTAAACACGGAGCATCATGTATAAATGAAGTGAATAATTACAAGTGTGTCTGCAAACCAGGTTACGAAGGGAAGAACTGTGAAAAAGGTAATATCATTATCACTATTGCCTTTCCAACAATCGGTTTATCATATGCATTAGATAAGCAACAATCTTTCAATTAATAGTATATTTCTATAACAGAAAATTGACTGGCACATAATCCGTTATTCAGAAAATAAAGTTTTTTAACGAACCATAATGAATAACAAATTCGGTCGTCACTCATCAGTCTTTATTTAGGCAAAACGATCGTTTGGCTTACAATTTCATCAGCTGGTATATATAATTATTTATTATGAAAATCATTGATAATTCATTACAGATATCAACGAATGTGAACCAAACCCTTGTAAACACGGAGCATTATGTATGAATAAAGTGAATCGTTACACGTGTGTCTGCAAACCGGGTTACGAAGGAAAGAACTGTGAAATAGGTAATATCATTATCAAAATTGACTTTTCTAGCAATTGGTATATCATGTGTCTTAGATAAGCAATTATCTTGCAATTAATAGTATGAATCTATGACAGAAAATTGACTGGCACATAATCCGTTATTTAGAGAAAAAAAAAGTTTTTTAACGAACCATAATGAATAAAAAATTCGGTTGTCAATTATCAGTCTTTTTTTTAGACGAAACGTACGTCTGACTTACAATTTGTTAAGCTGATATTTATTATTATTTATCATGAAAAACATCAATACATTTACTAAGACAAATATTCTCTTTTCATTACAGATATCAACGAATGTAAACCAAACCCTTGTAAACACGGAGCATCATGTATAAATGAAGTGAATAGTTACAAGTGTGTCTGCAGACCAGGTTACGAAGGGAAGAACTGTGAAATAGGTAATATCATTATCACTATTGCCTTTCCAACAATCGGTTTATCATGTGCATTAGATAAGCAACAATCTTTCAATTAATAGTATGTTTCTATAACAGAAAAATGACTGGCACATAATCCGTTATTCAGAGAATAAAATAAAGTTACGAAGGAAACAACTGTGAAATAGGTAAGATCATTATCAAGATTGACTTTTCCAACAATTGGTATATCATGTGTCTTAGATAAGCAATAATCGTGCAATTAATAGTACGAATCTATGACAGAAAATTGACTGGCACATAATCCGTCATTCAGAGAAAAAAACTTTTTTTATCGAACCATAATGAATACAAAATTCGGTTGTCAATTATCAGTCTTTTTTTTTAGACGAAACGTACGTCTGACTTACAATTTTTTAAGCTGATATATATTATTATTTTTGGGAAACGATCGTCTGGCTTACAGTTTTTATAATCTAATGTCTATAATTATTTATTATGAAAATCATTATTAATTCATTACAGATATCAACGAATGTAAACCAAACCCTTGTAAACACGGAGCATCATGTATGAATGAAGTGAATGGTTATACGTGTGTCTGCAAACCAGGTTACGAAGGAAAAAACTGTGAAATAGGTAATGTCAATATCAAGATTGCCAAAAAAAAGTATGTTTCTATAACAGAAAAATGACTGGCACATAATCCGTTATTCAGAGAAATAAACGTTTTTTAACGAACCATAATGAATAACAAATTCGGTCGTCACTTATCAGTCTATATTTAAGCGAAACGATCGTTTGGCTTACAATTTTATAAGTTGGTATATATATTTATTTATTATGAAATTCATTGATAATTCATTACAGATATCAACGAATGTAAACCAAACCCTTGTAAACACGGAGCATTATGTATGAATAAAGTGAATCGTTACACGTGTGTCTGTAAACCGGGTTACGAAGGAAAGAACTGTGAAATAGGTAATATCATTATCAAGATTGACTTTTCTAACAATTGGTATATCATGTGTCTTAGATAAGCAATAATCTTGCAATTAATAGTATGAATCTATGACAGAAAATTGACTGGCACATAATCCATCATTCAGAGAAAAAAAGTGTTTAACGAACCATAATGAATAAAAAATTCGGTTGTCAATTATCAGTCTTTTTTTTAGACGAAACGTACGTCTGACTTACAATTTTTTTAAACTGATATATATTATTATTTATCATGAAAAACATCAAGACATTTACTAAGACAAATATTCTCTTTTCATTACAGATATCAACGAATGTAAACCAAACCCTTGTAAACACGGAGCATCATGTATAAATGAAGTGAATAGTTACAAGTGTGTCTGCAAACCAGGTTACGAAGGGAAGAACTGTGAAATAGGTAATATCATTATCACTATTGC
This sequence comes from Mytilus galloprovincialis, assembly GCA_037788925.1. Lineage (NCBI taxonomy): Eukaryota > Metazoa > Mollusca > Bivalvia > Mytilida > Mytilidae > Mytilus > Mytilus galloprovincialis. The sequence goes on along the minus strand of CM075340.1, from coordinate 7,448,623 downwards.
CTTTCCAACAATCGGTTTATCATTCAAATTAGATAATCAACAATCTTTCAATTAATAGTATGTTTCTATAACAGAAAAATGACTGGCACATAATCCATTATTCTGAAAAATAAAGTTTTTAACGAACCATAATGAATAAAAAATTCGGTCGTCACTCACCAGTCTTTATTTAGGCGAAACGATCGTTTGGCTTACAATTTTATAAACTGGTATATATAATTATTTATTATGAAAATCGTTGATAATTCATTACAGATATCAACGAATGTAAACCAAACCCTTGTAAACACGGAGCATTATGTATGAATAAAGTGAATCGTTACACGTGTGTCTGTAAACCGGGTTACGAAGGAAAGAACTGTGAAATAGGTAATATCATTATCACTATTGCCTTTCTAACAATTGGTATATCATGTGTCTTAGATAAGCAACAATCTTGCAATTAATAGTATGAATCTATGACAGAAAATTGACTGGCACATAATCCGTCATTCAGAGAAAAAAAAACGTTTTTTAACGAACCATAATGAATAAAAAATTCGGTTGTCAATTATCAGTCGTTTTTTTTTTGACGAAACAAACGTCTTACTTACAACTTTTTTAAGCTGTTACATATAATTATTTATCATGAAAAACATCAATACATTTACTTAGACAAATCTTCTCTTTTCATTACAGATATCAACGAATGTAAACCAAACCCTTGTAAACACGGAGCATCATGTATGAATGAAGTGAATAGTTACACGTGTGTCTGCAAACCGGGTTACGAAGGAAAGAACTGTGAAATAGGTAATATCATTATCAAGATTGACTTTTCTAACAATTGGTATATCATGTGTCTTAGATAAGCAATAATCTTGCAATTAATAGTATGAATCTATGACAGAAAATTGACTGGCACATAATCCGTCATTCAGAGAAAAAAAAAACGTTTTTTAACGAACCATAATGAATAAAAAATTCGGTTGTCAATTATCAGTCTTTTTTTTAGACGAAACGTACGTCTGACTTACAATTTTTTAAGCTGATATCTATTATTATTTATCATGAAAAACATCAAACATTTACTAAGACAAATATTCTCTTTTCATTACAGATATCAACGAATGTAAACCAAACCCTTGTAAACACGGAGCATCATGTATGAATGAAGTGAATGGTTACACGTGTGTCTGCAAACCGGGTTACGAAGGGAAGAACTGTGAAATAGGTAATATTAATATCAAGATTGGCTTTTCTAACAATTGGTATATCATGTACCTAAGATAAGCAACAATCTTGGAATTAATAGTATTTTCTATAACAGAAAAATGACTGGCACATAATCCGTTATTCAGAGAAAAAAACAAGTTTTTTAACGAACCATAATGATTAAAAAATTCGGTCGTCTTTCTTTTAGGCGAAACGATCGTCGCTTGTATCTATAATTATTTATTATCAAAAAATTAAAGGGGCACTATTTGTCCAAATTCATGTTCAACGATTTAAATCAAAGGAGTAGGTTCAGTAAGACCCTTTTTGGCCCCATTATTAAAATGTAAATTTTGAGTTATTTTTGAAAAGTAGAATGATTCTGCTACATAAATATGAGCTGTTTTTTAGAATACAATGCCCATATATCGGGTACTAGCATCATTAACTCATGCTAAATTACTGAAATTTAACAATTTCAGCATTTTAGTTAACTTTTATACGGTTTCCGTCTTAAATGAAAGTGGCCGCATTTGTGTTCATTCTTAATATTGAATTATAAGTTGTATTTGATGATAAAACATGACATATATAAAGGGCGAGGATGAACATGGATACGGCTACTTTTATTTTTGACAAAAACCATCTGAAAAGTGACATTTGTTGGCATATTTGATAGATTTTTCAAATTTAAGCTAGATTTGGAGCTTTTTTATCAGTAAATCAGTTAGAATCTTTCGCATAAACTAATTGAATCAACTGTAATAGACACTTAAATGTTTAAAAAAAAGTCTAAAATCTTTCGTCAGATGAACTTGAAATTGGAGGCCAAAATCGGTCCTTACCAGACCTACTCCTTTTCATATTTGATTGATAACAATGTTAAACATTTATCCAAACTATTAAAAGTCTAAAATAAAGATTTAGCAGGTCACGGGCATGACATACGTAGCTTCGTTTCATGTGTATTTTAGTCTAGACGCAATCTAACTAATTAGCGAGTTGACCTCTAAAATCACCAATGACCATATACATATAGCGATGTAAACATGAATATAGATATAATTAGATTATGCAAACTCGTGCTGTTAGATTCTTCTAGGTCCATTCAATTTTATATTATAGATGAAAAATAAATGTTTTTACCTGTATAAAAAGGGTTGTTTGTGGATCGAATCCGTCAACCAAATGACTTTTCTTTGTTTCACTTTCAATGTTGCATTCTTTTCCGTCAAATAACTTAACACATGCAATTAAAGTGTTATCCATCTCATGGTAAGGGGTTAAATTAAAGTTCACATGAATACGGATTCAATGAGGTCGAATTATTCATTGCAAGTGGATAATTCATAATCATTGTTTGTTTTAGCTTTTTTTGACAAAATTGAACCATACTGACTGCAAAAAGCTAATTATTATTTTGCTATTTGCATTTCCTTAATGATTGAGTAAAACAAATAATATATTAGATTTTTTTATATATCTTGTAGCTAGTGCCCCTTTAATACATTTACTAAGACATATATTCTCTTTCCATTACAGATATCAACGAATGTAAACCAAACCCTTGTCAACATGGAGCATTGTGTATAAATGAAGTGAATAGTTACACGTGTGTCTGCCAACTAGGTTACCAAGGAAAGAACTGTGAAATAGGTAATATTATTATCAAGATTAGATTTTCCAACAATCGGTATATTATGTGATTCAGATAAGCAAGAGTCAGGCAATTAATAATATTTTCTATAACACAAAAATGGCTTAATTACATTAATAATTTATATGGTCTTCATAATAAATCAATTGTTTATAAAACTTTGACATTTAAAAAAAATACCAATGAATTTCTATCTCAGGAATAGATTATATTTGTTGCATTTAGCAATACTGTTTGGTATTGTATGTTCTCAATGCGTTAAAATAAAATTGACCTTTTAATTTGTTTTACTCGATCGTCACTAATGAGTCTTTTGTAGGCGAAATGATCGTCTGACTTACAATATTTTAAGCCGGTATATATAATTATCTATTATCAAAATAATAATTTTTACTTTTAATAAGACAAATATTCTCGTTTCATTACAGATATCAACGAATGTAAACTAAACCCTTGTCAAAATGGAGCATTATGTATAGATAAATTGAATGGTCACACGTGTGTCTGCCAACCAGGTTACACAGGAAAGAACTGTGAAATTGGTAATATCATTATTATCAAGATTGGCTTTTCTAACAATCTGAATATCATGTGCATTAGATAAGCAACATTGTCGCTATTATATAAAATTTTCCTTTTATCTTGCTGAATGGTAATTTTCTTTCTCAGCGGAGGCGAATGATTTGAAAATTGTCTCTAGAAGGTAAGGACGCACAAGCCTGTTGTTATGAAACTGGTACACAATCCGTTATATATAGAGAAAAACACATAATCCATAATAATACATGATATAGAGAGAAAAATAAAAAATCTGAAATAATATGTCATATTATTTTTTTTTAATTGATATATTTGTGATTACAAGTTTTATAATACTGATCATCCTAATAGCCAACTTTCACACAATGAAATTAATTTTAGTCAGCTGTTTTGAATTGATACATGTAGGGAAAAGACGGGTGTGTAATTTCCATTCTATATAGATAATTACCTCTATTTGGAAACCTTGCTATGAATTTGATGAATGTCCAGTAGTCACTAATTCTGTGTTGGCATGAGTTATCATTTATATGGTATTAATTTTAAATCAACTGTTTACAAAACTTTGTAATTTTATGAAATAAAATTATAAATATGCATCTTAAGAATTGATTACTTTAGTTGCATATAGTATTCCTTTTTGGAATTGGAGGTCTTTAATGCTTTTTCAGGTATTTCAGGTATTTCACATCCAATATTTTATGGAAATATTCTTTATAAAGCACAAAAATGTCAGTATTCACCTCAAAAGCTAACAAAACCTTTAAATAGACTTATTAAGAAGGGATATAGTTACGATACTGTTGTCAGGTCATTCAAGATTGCATATTTCGGCGTTACTATTGATTCATCTATAGGGTCTTTGCATCGGAACTAAACACATTTATTTAAAAACCAGTTGTCGGCATGACACGGGTTATGTATACTTATATATATATTATGATGGTATGATACCAAACCCCTCACGGGTAGGATTGTGCCTGATATTCATATGATGAAGACATATTTTTTTCAATCATTTTAATTGAAGTCTGGAGCTTCTAGCAGTCTGATGTTATTTATGTATTATTAAATTTGTCATTTTGTTTAGTTTGTTTGGTTAAATCTTCTGACATCACACTCGGACTTATCTTGAACTGAATTTTAATGTGCGTATTTCTATGCGTTTACTTTTCTGTCTTGTATAAGGGGAGGGTTGAGATCTCACAAACATGTTTAACCCCGCCGCATTTTTGCGCATGTCCCAAGTCAGGAGCCTCTGGCCTTTGTTAGTCTTGCACTATTTTAACTTTTAGTTTCTTGTGTACAATTTGGAGTTTAGTATGGCGTTCATTATCACTCAACTCGTATATATTTGTTTAGGGGCTAGCTGAAGGACGCCTCCGGGTGCGGGAATTTCTCGTTGCATTGAAGACCTGTTGGTCACCTTCTGCTGTTGTCTGCTCTATGGTCGGGTTGTTGTCTGCTCTATGGTCGGGTTGTTGTCTGCTCTATGGTCGGGTTGTTGTCTCTTTGGCACATTCCCTATTTCCATTCTCAATTTTATTTTAAACAACATTTGACCTTTTAATTTGTGTTACTCGATCGTCACTCATGAGTCTTTTGTAGGCGGAACTATCGTCTGACTTACATTATGTTAAGCTAGTAACTATGATTATCTATTATCAAAATAATCATTATAACATTTACTAAGACAAATATTCTCTTTTGATAACAGATATCAACGAATGTAAACCAAATCCTTGTAAACACGGAGCATCATGTATCAATGAAGTGAATAGTTACACGTGTGTCTGCCGACCAGGTTACATAGGAAAGAACTGTGAAATAGGTAATATCATTATCAAGATTGGCTTTTCTAACAATCAGTATATCATGTGGATTAGATAAGCATCAATATCGCTATTATACGAAATTTTCCTTTTATCTTGCTGACTGGTGATTTTCTTTCTGAGCGGAGGCGAATGATATGAAAATTATCTATAGAAACTAAAGACGCATAAGCTTGCTGTTATGAAATTACCAATGTCGTCATAGGTAAAATAGTGATCAACATATTATCATTGGTTATCTCAACTTGATTGCTTTTCTTGTTTTTGCTGTACCGACTCAAGCTTAAAATGCAATCTCTTTGTGATTGTCAACGATAATCTATCAATCTTGCAATTTATAGAATTTTCTATTACACAAAAATCACTGGTACATAATCCGTTATTTAGAGAGAAACACATAATCCAAAATATAGAGAGAAAAATAAAAGATCTAAAATAATATGTCATATTATTGTTTTTTTTTTCTATTTGATATATTTGTAGAAAATTGGATTACAACTTTTATGATATTGATCATCCTAATTGCAAACTATGCATGATTCTATTTTTTCTGTTATTTTGACAGTCTATCACACAATGAAATAAATTCAGTCAGCTGTTTTGAATTGATACATGTAGGGAACAGACGGGTCTGTAATTTCCATTCTATATATAAAATGGCTTCTTTGTGAAAACCTTGCTATTGGTTTGAGGAATGCCCAGTAGTCACTAATTAGGTGTTGACATGAGTTAACATTTATATGATTTTTTAATCAACTGTTTATAAAACTTTGTAATTTTTTGAAAAAAAATAATGAATATGCATCTTAAGAATATATTACTTTAGGTGCATATAGAATTTTTTTTTGGAATTGAGGTTCTTCAATGCTTTTAAACAATATTTGACTTTTTAATTTGTGATACTCGATCGTAACTTATGAGTCTTTTGTAGGCGTAACTATCGTCTGACTAACAGTTCTTTAAGCTGGTATCTATAATTATGTATTTAAAAATAATCATTAGTACATTTACTAAGGCAAATATTCTCTTTTTATTAGATATCAACGAATGTAAACCAAACCCTTGTAAACACGGAGCATCATGTATGAATGAAGTGAATGGTTACACGTGTGTCTGCCAACCAGGTTACAACGGCAAGAACTGCGAAATAGGTAATATTATTATAAACATTGTGTTTTGTAGCAATCAGTATATCATGTGCGTTAGATAAACAACAATATTGCAATTAATAGTATTTTCCTGTTACACAAACATTCACTGGTACATAATCCGGTCTTCAGAGAAAAAAAAAAGTTTTTTTAATGAACAATAATAAAAGATCCAGAAATTTGTGCCATGTCTTTTTATTTGATTTATTTGTAGAAAATTGAATTATGAATTTTATGATATTGATCATCCTAATTGCCAACTATGTGTTAAACGTGTTTAAGGAGTTATTGTTTTGATAGTGTTATGTGTAAGGACATATTAAGGATGTTCGCTGCTCAGTTTCAAAATAAATTACTTTTCTTAAAACTAGTATATATTGATAGGGAATAAATTGAGGAATAAAAAAAGCAAAAAAAAAAAAAATATAGGGGTCAATGTGCTTTAAGGGGGTAGATTTGGTATATGGGAGACAACTCTTACAAATGTATTGAAAGTCATTAGTGCGTTTTAACATAGCAGTAAATTAAACAATGATCAAGCATTTATGTTGTTTACATTTAGCTGTGAGAATGATGCAGACAGATCTAGTAAGCTGTTCATGCTTGACACCACCAAACATTAAACTAACGAACTTTTTTTTAATAATGTGGATAAAAAGGTAGAAAATTTCCATTCATACATGAAATGCTTAAAAAAAACACCAATGAACTGAGTCTGATGAGTTCCGGAGCAACTTTACTGACTAAAGGACCCTGTTGCATCATTATAGCAAAAAAATCTTGGAAGTTTTAAGAAATTCGATTTGAACATATGAATTAAATACTGAAGTAATATAGTTTTATTGCTAAGTCATTGATGCAGAGTTTGTACTTACTGTTTGTGGGTTTTTTCTACATAAAAGGCTATAATCTAGAAGATATGATCTAAACATCAATCCTAGTACTATATAAAAAAGAAGATGTGGTATGATTGCCAATGAGACAACTATCCACAAAAGATCAAAATGACACAGAAATTAACAACTATAGGTCACCGTACGGCCTTCAACAATGAGCAAAGCCCATACCGCATAGTCAGCTATAAAAGGCCCCGATAAGACAATGTAAAACTATTCAAACGAGAAAACTAACGGCCTTATTTATGTAAAAAATGAACGAAAAACAAATATGTAACACATAAACAAACGACAACCACTGAAATACAGGCTCCTGACTTGGGACAGGCACTTACATAAATAATGTGGCGGGGTTAAACATGTTAGCGGGATCCCAACCGTCCCCCTAACCTGGGACAGTGGTATAACAGTACAACAAAGAACGAACTATAACAATCAGTTGAAAAAGGCTTAACTCATCAGAAGGACAAAAATACAAGTGGACGTGGCCCGGTACTTATACATCCCGACACAAAAGGACACAATGAACAGATCTGAGAGTACTCGCAGTTATCTGACAGCTAGTTCAAAGCCACTAACAACTAATAAAAAAATCATGTAACTAAGACTAAAGTATCAATCCGTACACATCCAATATCCAATGAATTTAGTGTAAAGACGTCATAAACAGCCAGAGAAAAACATGACCTTGTGCAATGCCAAGTTACAGGTATCGACAGATTGTAGATGCATGAATATGTATATGCATATAACATACTAGTAATATTTAGTTAGCTTTTAATTTACTGATAACAAAATCAATATTTATACCAATAAAAAACAATATTCAATGATCTTATTACAGTGTTGAATAGGTAACCTTTTAGAACAAGTTTATTTAAAGGAGCGACAAGTTTACATAGATCATTTCTAAATTTCCGGGCACGGTTAACAACATTTCCGTAAAAATGAGGATGCGCTATCCCGTTTGAAATAAGTTTTCTACAGGTACAACCAAACTTCAAAACCAAATCTTTAAGTAATTTATGGTAACGATATCCCTGGTTTAATAATTTACCAGTAATACATAGGTTGCGTTCGTTAAAATCAAAAACGTCACAACAGACACGGGCATAGCGAACAAGTTGTGAAATATAAACACCGTAAGATGGTGCCAAAGGAACGTCACCATCTAAAAATGGAAATTAACAATAGGGAACGAGAAGTCGTCTCTTTTGTCGTAAATTTTAGTGTGGAGTTTCCCGTTTAAAACCTAAATTTCTAAATCCAGGAAAGGACAGTTATTACCGAATAAATTTGATTTATTTAAAGTAAGTTCCTTGGGGTAAATTTCTACAAGCTTATGTTAATAGATAATCTACATTAACACAAAGATAGTACTTAGATAGTAAAAGACTGCCAAAGCAATCAATTCTGATAGCGTCTGCTATTGATGACAGGGGCATTTTGTAGTCTGGGGAGAGAAACCAATAAATAGTTGTGATAAAACATCATGTCAACTTGTCCCATTAAGATACTCGTCCCATACTGAATGTTACTGTTTTTCCTTATAAAATTAATTACTTATCAATACGTTTACTAAGACAAATATTCTGTTTTCATTTCAGATATTAACGAATGTAAACCAAACCCTTGTAAACACGGAGCATCATGTATGAATGAAGTGAATGGTTACACGTGTGTCTGTCGACCAGGTTACCATGGAAAGAACTGTGAAATAGGTAATATCATTATTAAGATTGTTTTTTTCAACAACAATATTGATGCAAAATTTATAAATCAACTGTTTTCCAAACTTTTAAAATTTGAATAAAAACAATGAATTTGTATCTGAGGAACAGATTATTTTAGTTTACTTTAGCAATACTTTTTTGAATTGTAGGTCCATAACGCTTGTAAAGGTGTAATACCACCATTGATTTTCCTCTGTTAGTCTTTGTTGAATTTTCACTTTTCAAAAAAAATGTGCTGAATTTATTTTTGTTTCAAATAAAGAAATACTTGGCATGAGTAAAGTTTTATCCTGTCCAGTACTATAGAAAAAAATTCTCATAACATTCATTGCATATAAGAAAATAACCATCACTGGAATTGAACCAATCAAATTTCTCCCCTTATTTTATCTGTGCACAAGGTTTAGAAGTCTATAGAAATCCCAGATAAATAAATACTGGTGCTTTGAAATACCCAACACATATATTTATGTCACAGACATGTGTTATTGCAATAAAATGTAGGATTAACTACCTACAACTGTCAATTTCAAGGGATTTTTTTTCTTCCTACTTTCGTATACAACCGGATGTGACGTACCATAATTTGGTGGTATTACACCTAATACAGTGTTTACCTTTTAAGCCGTTTTACTCGATCGTCAATAATGAGCTTTTATTAGGCGAAACGATCGTCTGACAAACAATATTTTAAGCCGGTATCAATTATTATTTTTTATAATAATGAATAGTATTGCATTTACTAGGACAAATAGTCTGTTTTCATTACAGATATTAACGAATGTAAACCAAACCCTTGTAAACACGGAGCATCATGTATGAATGAAGTGAATGGTTACAAGTGTGTCTGTAAACCAGGTTACGAAGGGAAGAAATGTGAAATAGGTAATATCATTATCAAGATCGTATTTTTCAACCAGTGGTATGTCATGTGCATTAGATAAGCAACCACTTCGGTTTTATCATGTTTATAGTCATTTAAAAAAAATACTGTTTACAAAAGTATGAATTGTTCTAAATAATGATGTTTTTATCCGTGGCAGAAAACCCTAGACGTATAAGGCACAACTTTTGGTCCTCAATGCTCTTCAACTTTGTACTTGTTTTGGGTTTCGAAGCGTCACCGGTTAGTCTTGTGTGGACGAAACGCGCGTCTGGCGTATTAAATTAAATACCTAGTACCTTTTGTTAGCTGTTATTCGTGTGTTTCTCTGTCCTTAATTTTCTCCCATTTAATTAGATTGTAGTCCTATCATGTAATGTTGTCATTTTAATGTTATATTCAACATAGCCATAAAAGCGGGAGGTTTGACTTGCCACAAAATAAGATTAAACCAACCATTTTTTCCTTCAAATGTCCTGTACCAAGTCAGGAAAATGGTCATTATAATATTATGAATCGTATTTGTGCGTGTTACATTTTATTGTAGTGTTTATGTTGTGTCGTAGAGTTCTTCTCTTATATTTTATATGTTTCCCTCAGTTTAAGTTTGTAACCCGGATTTGTTTTTTTTTCAATCGATTTGTGAATTTCGAACAGCGGTTCACTCCTGTTGCCTTTATGTACAATATTTTAAGCTGGTATCAACAATTGTTTATTATGATTATAATTATTATTACATTTAAATAGACAAATACTCTCTTTTCATTACAGATATCAACGAATGTAAACCAAACCCTTGTAAACACGGAGCATCATGTATGAATAAAGTGAATGGTTACACATGTGTCTGCAAACCGGGTTACGAAGGAAAGAACTGTGAAATAGGTGATTTCATTATCAAGATTGTCTTTTTCAACAATCGGTATATCATGTGCGATAGATAAGCAACCACCTCGGTTTTACAATGTATATCTATTATATAGTCATTTTTATTAAAACCTGTTTGCAAAATTATGAATTATTCTAAATAATAAGGATGTTCTTATCCAAGGCAGAAAACCCTAGAACTATAAGGCACAATTTTTGGAATTTTTGGTCCTCAATTCTCTTCAATTTTGTACTTGTTTTGGTTTTCGAACTTTTTTCATCAGAGCGTCACTGGTTAGTCTTGTATGGACAAAACGGGCGTCTTTCGTATCAAATTTGTATACCTAGTACCTTCTGTTAGCTATTATTCACGTGTTTCGATATGCTATACGTTCTCTAATTTATTTGTATTGTAGTCCTGTCATGTAATATTGTCCTTTTAATGTTATATTTAACATTGCCATAAAAGCAGGAGGTTTGGTATTCCACAAAACCAGGTTCTACCCACCATTTCTTTCTTAAACTGTTCTATACCAAGTCAGGTAATGACTATTGTAATATTATAGGTGTTATATTATAAGGTTGTGTTTCTGTTGTGTTGTAGTCTTTCTTATATTTGACATATTTCCTTTAGTTTTGGGTTGTAACCCAGATTTGTATTTTTTTCAATCGATTTGTGAATTTCGAATAGCAGTTCACTACTGTTGCCTTTATTTACAATATTTTAAGCTGGTATCAACAATTGTTCATTATGATTATAATTATTATTACATTTAAATAGACAAATACTCTCTTTTCATTACAGATATCAACGAATGTAAACCTAACCCTTGTAAACACGGAGCATCATGTATGAATAAAGTGAATGGTTACACGTGTGTCTGCAAACCGGGTTACGAAGGAAAAAACTGTGAAATAGGTGATTTCATTATCAAGATTGTCTTTTTCAACAATCGGTATATCATGTGCGATAGATAAACAACAACCTCGGTTTTACCATGTATATCTATTATATAGTCATGTTTATAAAAACCTGTTTGCAAAAGTATGAATTATTCTAAATAATAAGGATGTTCTTATCCAAGGCAGAAAACCCTAGAACTATAAGACACAATTTTTGGAATTTTTGGTCCTCAATTCTCTTCAATTTTGTACTTGTTTTGGCTTTCGAACTATTTTCATCAGGGCGTCACTGGTTAGTCTTGTATGGACAAAACGGGCGTCTGGCGTATCAAATTTGTATACCTAGTACCTTCTGTTAGCTATTATTCACGTGTTTCGATATGCTATACGTTCTCTAATTTATTTGTATTGTAGTCCTGTCATGTAATGTTGTCCTTTTAATGTTATATTTAACATTGCCATAAAAGCAGGAGGTTTGGTATTCCACAAAACCAGGTTCTACCCACCATTTCTTTCTTAAACTGTTCTGTACCAAGTCAGAAAAATGACTATTATTATATTATAGGTGTTATATTATAAGGTTGTGTTTCTGTTGTGTTGTAGTTTTCCTCTTATATTTGACATATTTCCCTTAGTTTTGGGTTGTAACCCAGATTTGTATATTTTTCAATCGATTTGTGAATTTCGAATAGCAGTTCACTACTGTTGCCTTTATTTACAATATTTTAAGCTGGTATCAACAATAATTATTTATTATAATAATAATCATTATTACATTTACCTAGACAAATACTCTCTTTTCATTACAGATATCAACGAATGTAAACCAAACCCTTGTAAACACGGAGCATCGTGTATGAATAAAGTGAATGGTTACAAGTGTGTCTGTAAACCAGGTTACGAAGGGAAGAACTGTGAAATAGGTGATTTCATTATCAAGATTGTCTTTTTCCACAATCGGTATATCATGTGCGATAGATAAGCAACCACCTCGGTTTTATCATGTATATCTATTAAATAGTTATTTTATAAAAAATTAATGTTTGCAAAAGTAAAAATTATTCTAAATAATAAGGATGTTCTTATCCAAGGCAGAAAAACCAGGAACTATTGGCATAATTTTTGGAAGTGTTGATCCTCAATGCTCTTCAACTTTGTACTTGTTTTGGCTTTCTGTTAGCTATTATTCGCGTGTTTCGATATGCTATATGTTCTCCCATTTATTTGTATTGTAGTCCTATCATGTAATGTTGTCATTTTAATGCTATATTCAACATTGCCATAACAGCGGGAGGTTTGGCATGTCACAAAACCAGGCTCAACCCACCATTTTTAAAATGTGCGATACCAAGTCAGGAAAATAACGATTGTTATATTATAGGTGATATTTTATAAGGTTGTGTTTCTGTTGAGTTGTAATTCTCCTCTTATATTTGATGTTTATCTCAGTTTTGGTTTGTAACCCGGATTTGTTTTTTCTCAACGATTTGTGAATTTCGAACAGCGGTTCACTACTGTTGTTTTTATTTACAATATCTTAAGCTGGTATTAATAATAATTTATTATGATAATACTTATTATTACATTTACTTAGACAAACATTCTCTTTTCATAACAGATATCAATGAATGTAAACCAAACCCTTGTCAACACGGAGCATCATGTATGAATGAAGTAAATGGTTACAAGTGTGTCTGTAACCCAGGTTACGAAGGGAAGAACTGTGAAATAGGTACTATCATCATCAAGATGTCTTTTTCCACAACCGGTATATCATGTCCATTAGATAAGCAACCACTTCGGTTTTATCATGTATTATCTTTTATGTAGTCCTTTTATGAAAAAATACTGTTTGCAAAAGTATGAATTATTCTAAAAAATAAGGATGTTCTAACCAATGCAGAAAAACCCTAGATGTATTAGGCGCAATTGTTTTGGATATTTTGGTCCTCAACGCTCTTCAACTATATACTTGTTTTGGCTTTCGAACTGTTTTGATCAGAACGTCACTGTTTAGTCTAGTGTGGACGAAACTTGCGTCTGGCGTATTAGATTAAATACCTAGTACCTTTTGTTAGCTGTTATTCATGTGTTTCTCTGTCCTTATATTTTCTCCCATTTATTTGTATTGTAGTCTTATTATGAAATGTTGTCCTTTTAATGTTATATTCCACATTGCCATAAAAGGGGGAGGTTTGGTATGCCACAAAACCAGGTTCAATCACCTTTGTTTGATAAAATATCCTGTACCAAGTCAGGAAAATGACTTTGCTTATATTATAGATGTTACATTTTAAGATGTGTTTCTGTTGTGTAGTAGTTCTCCACTTATATTTGATATGTTTCCCTCAGTTTTGGTTTGTAACCCGCATTTGATTTTTCTTCATCGAGTGATGAATTTCGAACAGCAGTTCACTACTGTTGCCTTTATTTACAATATTTTAAGCTGGTATCAATAATTATTTATTATGATAATAATTATTATTACATTTAACTAGACAAACATTATCTTTTCATAACAGATATCAATGAATGTAAACCAAACCCTTGTAAACACGGAGCATCATGTATGAATGAAGTAAATGGCTACACGTGTGTCTGTAAAGCAGGTTACGAAGGGAAGAACTGTGAAATAGGTACTATCATCATCAAGATGTCTTTTTCCACAATCGGTATATCATGTCCATTAGATAAGCAACCACTTCGGTTTTATCATGTATTATCTTTTATGTAGTCCTTTTATGAAAAAATACTGTTTGCAAAAGTATGAATTATTCTAAAAAATAAGGATGTTCTAACCAATGCAGAAAACCCTAAACGTATTAGGAACAATTTTTCTAAACTTTTGGTTCTCAATACTCTTCAACTTTGTACTTGTTTTGGCTTTCGAAATTTTTTCTTCAGGGCGTCACTGGTTAGCTATATAGTCTTGTGTGGACGAAACTCGCGTCTGACGTATTAAATTTTATACCTAGTACCTTTTGTTAGCTATTATTCGTGGGTTTCTCTGTCCTATATTTTCACCCATTTATTTGTATTGTAGTCCTGTCATGTAATGTTGTCATTTTAATGTTATATTCAACATTGCCATAAAAGCTGTAATTTTGGCATGTCACAAAACCAGGTTCAATCCACCATTTATTTCTTAAAATGTCCTGTACCAAGTCAGGAAAAAGACTATTGTTATATTACATGTTGTTTCTGTGTGTGTTACATTTTAAGGTTGTGTTTTTGTTGTGTTGTACATGTTGTAGTTCTCCTTCTTTATTTTATACGTTTCCCTCAGTTTTGGTTTGTAACCCAGATTTTTTTTTCTCAATCGAATGATGAATTTCGAGCAGCGGTTCACTACTGTTGCCTTTATTTACAATATTTTAAGCTGGTATCAATAATCTATAATAATTAAATACGAGGTCTAATTTGTCAGCCGTCATGGGGTAAAAACGACAAATCAAAGATTTCAACTTTATATAGCTAATATAGGACAAAAGTGTAGATTAAAAATAACACTACTCCAGACCTTTTTGTTTTTCATATAATTAATATTGTCATTAATTAACAAGTGCCAGGTCGAATCCGATACAGATACAAATAGCATATTAACCTGTTACCTATTACCTTATCTGTACGTTCCGCATCTGACTGGTGCACCACCAAACGGTGTATTTGGGATTTTGCTATATACAAGGGTCATAATCACAGGGTTGACACTACTAAACTCAATCATTGCAAAATTGTTTCCTATTGTAGTATTTTAATCAGTAAGACGTTCTAAGATGATAATACGAAAACTAAAAATCTGGACTTAAAATAAGGCGTATAGGTAGAGTATCCAATTTGTTACCGGGCATGACGTAAAACAGCGAATCAAAGAATTCAACTTTATTTATTACTAATATAGGACAATGCTGTTGATTAAAAATACTCCATTCTAGGACCTTATGTTTTTCAAATAATTGATATTACCAATAATTCAGGTCGACAGATTCAAACAGAAAGATTTTGAAAGCAGAGAAAAATATGTATCTTATAATCGACATGACTTTATCAGATGAAAATACCAAAACTAAAATAAAGCTTTCGCATAGTTATATACTTTAATTCAATCACGGACCCGCGATATCAGTTCTTGTTATTTATTATGATAATAATTATTATTATATTTACTAAGACAAATATTCTCTTTTCATTATAGATATCAACGAATGTAAACCAAACCCTTGTAAACATGGAGCATCATGTATGAATGAAGTGAATGGTTACACGTGTGTCTGCAAACCAGGTTACAACGGAAGGAACTGTGAAATAGGTAATGTCATTATCAAGATTGGCTTTTCCAATATTTCAGTGGCATATGACATGTTAGATAAACAACGATTTCTGAATTTATGGTATATTACACAGAAATTACCGGTACATATTTTTTGATTCAGGTAGTAAATTTGTTAACCATATTGATTCTAAAATTAAAAATAGAAAAAAAGGTGTCTTGTTAATTTTATTTGATCTATTTTTAGTAAATTGAATTACCAATTTTGAAAATCGAAAAACTATTTTTGCATATAATTGAAGTTATATATTTCGAGGTTTTATTGTCATACAAATCCTTCATGTATACGATTTGTTTCTATTCAGAAACTGATACAAAACAAAATATCAGACTAAATGAGTGCTTTTTGTTAATATTCTTTTTGCATATTAAAGGTTTGAGCTTTTTGTTCATGGAAGAACAATTTTGCTTACGAATATTGCTACAATGCTTTTATAGATATAAGAAGATGAGGAATGAGTGCCAATGAGACAACTCTCCATCCAAATCACAATTTGTAAAAGTAAACCATTATAGGTCTAAGTACAGTCCTCAACACAAAGCCTTGACTCATACCAAACAGCAAGCTATAAAGAACCCCAAATATTACTAGTGTAAACCCATTCAATAAGTTAAAGGGGTTATTGCTTTATTTGTTTAAGCAATGGATATAAAAATATACATTTGAGCTTTGCGCTGCTACTTTTATAGCCTATTAGACATTGAAATTAGATCCAATTAGCTGTTTTCAAATGATTCACGGTTCTAATTCTATACTATTTAGAAAATGGACTGCATTTGGAAACGTCGCCCTTGAATTTGAAGTATGCCCATTAATCATCAATTATGTGTTGACATGAATTATTATTGATATGGCCTAAATCATAAATCAACTGATAAAATACAAATGAATTGCTATCTCAGGAATAGATTATGTTAGTTGCATTAATCAGTCTTTTGGAGGCGAAACGATCATCTGACTTACAATATTTTAAGCTGGTATCTATAATTATTTATTATGAAAAAAAATATCACATTTACCAAGAAAAAATATTCTCATTTCAATACAGATATCAACGAATGTAAAACAAACCCTTGTAAACACGGAGCATCATGTATGGATAAAGTGAATGATTACATGTGTGTCTGTAAACCAGGTTACAACGGAAAGAACTGTGAAATAGGTAATATTTTTTATAAACATTGGGTTTTCCTACAATCGTAATTGTACATTGTTTATTGAATAAGAAACGATTTCTTATTTTATAGAAAACTTTCTGTAAAATGAATAACACGAATACTTATTTTGTTGTAATCGGATACTAAACATGCTAAATGTTTCTTTATTTGAAATGAAACATACGAATTCCAAAATTAAACATACAGAAATGGACGCCATATTGTTTAGACTTGCTCTTTAAAATGAAAATTGATCTGCGAAATTTGAAGTCTTTCCATACAAAGCGTTACTACCGAAGATTGTTTCTATTTCGAAAATGACAAAAACAAAATGATAGATACAATAAGCGTTTTTCGTGATTCTTCTTTTTTATTATTAGTTTGTGGCCTTGCATGTCAGAGAAAGCTATCGATTGTAATGATTTAATGTTTTTCTTGAAGGAGCCCTTGCTCTGATGCCTTGATTCATTTAATAGATACGCATCAAAAATACGGAAACCCATGTTGCTGTCATTTAAGTAGAAAATGTAGAAAATAGATGCGGGTGTTAAATATTACTTGTGTACGCAGTTTAAACTTATAATTAAACATCTCAATTTTTATTATTGCAATTAATATTTTTGTCATTTTGCTTTAATATTTTTTAACTTAATTGTCTGCTTTTTGACCTACTTCAAGACAGATTTGTTTTAGCACAGTTTAAAGATAAAGTGTGGTAGCTTACTTTACTGTAATTAAGACTTTATGTATTCCAACAGATAATCTTCTAATATGAAATACCTATGTAATTATTTTAAGTAAGTATTGATTTTAAAATTTTAGATATAAATAATTGCAAGTCAAAACCATGCCAGCATGGCGGGAAATGTGAGGATCAGATTAACGGTTACAGATGTACTTGTATACCAGGGTATACAGGATCTAACTGTGAAATAGGTAGGATAGTTATACATAGGAAATAACCGTGAAACGGGTAGGATAGTTATACATTCCAGGATCTGCTTACCCCTCCGAAGCACCTAGGATCACTCACAGTTTTTTGGTTGGGTTCGTTTGCTCAGTGTTTAGTTTCCTATGTTGTCTTGTGTACTTTTATTTGTCTGTTTGTCTTTTTCTTTTTTACCCATGGCGTTGTCAGTTTATTTTCGATTTATCAGTTTGACTGTCCCTCTGGTATCTGTTGTCCCTTTCTTTTAGATAAGTATGCATTAATACATTGAAGACCCATTGGTGGTCTTCGGCTGTTGTCTGCTGTATGGTCGGGTTGTTGTCGCTTTGATACATTCCCAATTTCCTTTCTCAATTTTATTAAGTCTACTGAAATGCTTTTTGATTTAGTGTTTCACCCCGAATTGTCAATGGTAGGTGCATCTTCATAATTTTGTATTGTATAGTATCGACAGCTCTAGAAAAGTCACGTTACAGTATAATAGTCTTAGTTTGAAGTTTGCCCTGGGTTTTTCCTTAATTCTCATTGTAGTTCCTTAATTCATATGTTGATTTTTGTATGATGCACGTTTGCGGGATAGTAAAACATTTAACATTTTTAAGACGCATAATGCATACACTTGTGCAATGGTCGTAGTAAATATGCTATACTTCCGCAATAAAAATGTATTACAGCCACAATTCATATTATCTGATGAAACATACTTAATACACGACCACGTCTTTTATTTCTGAATTTGATTTTATATAATATATTTTTATTAAATTGTGATCATCAAAAGTGTTGTGTTTTCCTTTTTGTAAGTACATATATAATTTTAGTTACATAAATTATAAAATAATCATACATTTTACTTTTATAAACTGTTATTTGGATGGAGAGTTGTCTCATTGGCACCACATCTTTCTATATCTATGTTCACTCAATAGTACAATCTTATCATATGTTTTACTGTAAAAGTAAACGTAATTGTTTAAATCGGCAAATATTTAAAAAAAAAAAGATTATGTTAGACGTTTACAACTACTTTTCCAGGTGTATGATCAATTTTGTATTTATTAACGACAATTTAGGTACGACATGTTCCTGTACTGCGAGTGGTGATCCTCACTACCGAACATTTGATGGTGAGATGATTCATTTCCATGGGGCATGCAAATATATACTTGCTGCAAGTAGCGACAAACAATGTGGATTCTCTGTTGAAGGCAAAAACGAATATAGAGGTAAAAACCGTAAGGTCTCTTACATGAGATTAGTCGACTTTTGGTACCAGGACAGAATATACCGCTTGCACCAAGGACGAAAATTTTATGTAAGTTATAATTGGTTTTCAATATGAAAATGAGTAAGGTCAGTCAATTATGAAAATTGAATTAACATGATCAATAGGTGAAACTTTAAAACTCCTACATCAACAAATATTTTGTCAAACATACACTTAACATCGACAACAAGAACACACTGACAGAAAAGTTTCTGTGTATGATAATAACTCAATTAGTTTAATGCATCTAATAAAGTTTATCAACTTTTTGTATTGTAGGATGTTGGTCCTAATGTTTGAATTTTTTTGTTTATAGCAATGATCGGAATTAACCTTTTACAAATATACCTTTATTTTTTTTAATATCTTTGTTATGTTTTTCCGCATGATTTATTCTCAGTATAAAAACTGTTTATTCGACTGACGTCAATCATTTGTTTTTATTGCATGTAATTAGTTGGTATACAAATATGAACTGAGTTCGAATTCATTATTTGGATGCTTCGATATGTATGTGTCACTCAAATGTATATTATATCATTTAAGTTGGTAAATTGTGTTTGCAAATTGTAATCATGATAAAAGCGTTACCTGTAAGACCAATCATTAATATGCATAAGGTGATTTCCGGACTTACTTCATTTTTGTTAAGTTCCCAAACATGCCAAAGGTATACCACATCTGTTACCAGTATTTAGGTCCTGTCAAAATAGTACGGTACTGTTAACCTTGTGGCCTTCGGCTGTTTTCTCCTCTTTTTTTAGTTGTTGTCTCTTATACTGATTTCAAATGTCCATTCTCTATTTTATTGACAACATTTGTGGATTTATTTTAGCTAAGGGAATACATCTTCCTTGTGCAAAGCTCTGATAACATGCCTATCTCTGGGTATACTTTTTTGTTCTTGTTTTCTGAGGTTTCAAATTTGAAAATTTCTGAAATATAAATAGTTTGTCCTTGAGCATAACTGATGATTTCTATAGTTGCTATATGGATATTTATTGTCAAAATGTGCATCTGATTCAATAACATAAAATTGTACTGTGTAGAATATTTATTCAGAAATGAGCATACATTTGATTCACCTTTGTAGAATTTTGGGATATAAATTGAAATAAATTTATAAATTACAGACATTTAGAATTGGATGATGAATGTTAGTGTCCCTCTGAATTGTAGTGATGCAGTGAAATGCCCAAAATATAAGCAGTATGTTTTGACTCCCGAGACAATATTTGAAATTAAATACTTTTTTTTATCAACATTTTGTTATCATTTACTTTTTCATTAGTTCATTGTGTTTCTTTCACGTCGATTGTGATATATGATAACCATTTTAGGTTGATGGCATCCAAAAGTACTTACCATACAATAACAATGGAATAAAAGTTTCTATAACAGGAACTAAACTAAAACTTGAAGGACCATGTGATGTAACAGTAATGTTCGATGGTAACCATTTCTTCAAAGTAACTATTCCAAAGACCATTGGGAAAGACATTTTTGGCATCTGTGGAAACTGCAACGGTAAAAAAGATGATCTTAGAACAATGGACGGACTGGATGTTTCGACTGAGGATTCAAAATACACGACAATTGGAAACAGTTATGAAATACCAGATGATTCTGATTTATTACTACCACAGTAAGATTTCTTGAATGAAGTAAACACAATTAATTTACTCTCTGAAAACAATGAAACGTTCACTTGAATATACAAATAGAATTTCAATCTTTTGAAATCTAAACAATACATGGAACACATATCCAGCTTATCATTATCTGAAATGCAGAAAAAAAATTGTGTTTATATTCCATTATGTAACAAACTGTTCTTTTTGAAGCGAAATGTTTTACAATGTTGACAGTGTAAAGAAGTAATATCACTCGAAAAGCTTTATGTTTTATCACATCACACGTGTTTATTTTTTAATTGAATGTTTCATAAAATGTAAGCTTGGTATTAAATAACTGAGTGAGAGAAAGTCTTTGTATCAATAGCTTAGTTGAGGAAAAACAAAGCTCCATGTGAAGTCCGTACTTTGATCCCTAATGTTTTACTTTTTACAAGTTGTGACATGGATGGAGAGTTGTCTTATTGACACTCATATTTAACTGTTTTGTATCCTTAAAACCTTGTCAAATAAACTAAAAAGCAGTAACCTCGCTCCAGGAACACCATTTATATATAATACCTTTAAATCAGTACTGGTATATGAAAGTAATCGCTGTCCATTTGAATGCTTTTGATCAGATTACACTCTTGTTTTTAGAATTTAAGATTTTATTTTTGTATTTTTAAGGTGTACTCCAGGCGGCGATGAAAATTTATGTTCTCCTGAACTGGAAACAAAAGCTAAGGATTCTGGTTGCGCACTGTTACATCCAGACAGTGTAGTTCGCAGTCCCTTTAAGTTATGTATAGAAACTGATAAAATGAGAGCTTTAGAAATGTACGAGGCATGTGTTTTAGATTATTGTGCATTTTACGATGATGCGAAACTCCGGGACGATATAGTGTGTCAAGGGATCGAAGGATATGCTGAACAATGCCTGGAGATGGGTATCTCAGTTCGTTGGCGAACTAAGGATGTGTGCCGTATGTTAGATAGTTTTATTTTGAAGAACAGATTTTTGCAATGTATTATGAATTATGAAATTTTAACTTTTATTTCACTCAACTCTCTATTTTAAATGAGCCTTGATTGGTATGGATAGTTAAGTGAGGCACAGTGTGGATTTTATTCGATTCAGTTCTTTTTGGTTGTTTCTTCTAAATTGATTGTTTAAATATTAACGTTGGTAAAATTTAGTTCCTCAAATGAATAAATTGTGAAATTTCGATCTCAAAAAGAGTTAAATATGTCTCATTGTTATTTTATGATACGAATGTGATATTAATGTACAAAGTTCATAAGGTTTTTTTCATTTTTTGTGTAGCACTTCCATGTCAAGCTAATGCATTTTATAATGGAAGAATGTCTGCATGTCCAGCCACATGTACAAACTTATCAGGTCCTCAAAACTGTAAACTACCATATGTAGAAGGCTGTCAATGTAGGATAGGATATGTTCTAAGTAATTTAGAATGTGTACCGGAAACTGAATGTGGATGTCTTACTGCAGAAGGGGAATACATCCCAGTGAGTATATAAATACTTAGTCTATTGATTGAGATAAGTCCAATGCAGACGACAAGTGAAAATGAATATTTATGTATATAGTATTTGACCGAAACTCGCATATTAAAACAATGAAAATCCGAAGGTAAGGTGACAAGAGGGAAGCGCTTAATCCCAAAGGGAAATTCAAACTCATAAGTCCAAAATAAACTGACAACGCAAATAGAGAAACACTTTATATTTAAAACATCAACATTTCAGCCCTGGTAGCAGTCTGCATTTAAACTACTTTTTTTTTCATTGGTGATTTTAAAGATATCAATAAATCTTAAAAGCAAAAACGAGGAAATTGTTTATATTACGATTTCATATTTATATATTTTGACTCTCAATAGTGTTTGTTTATAGCTATGCCTTATCTACAAAGTTCATATGCAACATCTGATAAAATTGTATCAAGATTTTAAAATATCTTAAAGACTTCTTTTTAATATTTTACTTATAAAAGTAGAAACTTTGCACTCTTTTAGGTTGGACAAGTAATCGAAAGCCCGGATTGTACCAGAATTACCAAATGTGAAATACTAAATGAAAAACCGAAGTTGGTGACATCTCAACGTCCAAAATGTGGTATCAATGCTGAATGTAAACCTATAGATGGACATTACACGTGTGGTTGTAAACCGGCAATGGTTGGTGATCCTCTCAAAGAATGTCAAAGTAAACACTTTCATTTATTTTGTTACATACAATGATATACGTTAATACTTATCTCTATATACAAATTTAGCTGTGGTGATGTTAATGCTGAATACATAACGACACATTATAGAAAAATAGAACATAACAAAGTTTTTGACTCTAATTCGCCGTTTCAGAATCTAATGCATCCTGGGTAATATTTTCAAAAGTGTAAACCAAAACGTCGTGATTGGTTAAAAATGTCATAAACAATGGAAATTTAACCAATGACGTGCCTTTATTTTCATTTTGGGGTACGAACAATGAAACTACCCATGATTCTTTAGATTCTGAAAAGGCCAAAAGCAGATAACTGTTTTTCTATTGGTTATAATGTGATACTATTACTTCAATGCTTTCGGGGTTTGTGAGCTGTGCAGGTTCACAAGTTTTTATCTCACCACATTTTGTTATGCACCTCTTACGTAAGGAATGAGTAGGCAATTAGTTATCAGCCATATTTTATATTTTGTTTGATTTTATATATTTTAATCACCCTCTTTATTTTCATTTATACATTTTGTATTTTGGTATAAAGGGATTTTGCATAGTCTGTTATCATGTATGTATTTTCCTTCTTTAGTGGTCAACCTGTGGCCTTTTGTTGTTTATATACTTTTTAGATAATAGTCTTCTTGGATGTCATAACGCATCTTTTGTTTTACTTTTGGCAAAAGCAAAAATCAAACCCGGGCCGCAATGAGTAAATTTGTAAGCCTTTTCAACAACTTTAACTAGGCTTGTCGATTTTACAAACAAAACAAATATCTTTATCTATATAGAAGCATTTACTAGTATAAAAAAATACTTCTGAAATTGAACTCTAGATCGGTTTTTATTACTGGTAATCATAAAATAAAAAAAATATTGATCATATTGAATTTTGAAATTCATATGTCATCTATACTTACTAAACCTTGAAAATAAGAATTTTATCCCATGAATTATAATAGTCCACAGTATAATGTATGGGTTCCTTTTCTCTGTTGTAGATCCAATATGTACATGTACTGCATTTGGGGACCCCCATTATACGACATTCGATGGACAGATGATTCATTTCATGGGAGCATGTAAATATACAGTAGTTGCAAATGATGACGCTTCCTGTAAATTTGCTGTGGAGGCCAAACAGGAATACAGGGGAGGCAACTACAAAGTTGCCTTTTTACGACTTATGGACTTTAAATACAACAATCATCACTATCGTTTACATTTAGGACGTCGGTTATATGTAAGTTCTTAGTTAAAAGTAAAAAAAGCCTTTTGCACAATTTTAATCTGACATCCAATAAATCAAAGCAGAGTTTAATGATGCACTTAGGTCAGGTTTAAGAATCTTGTCACATGTTCGGACTGCTTGCTTTTTTCCCCTTACGATATAGGGTGTAATAAATTGCCCCATAGCATGCGCCTTTTCATATAAGATTTCAATAGCTCATTAAAGGTCATTTATCAAAAATAAAGCGGAATTATATTCCTCATATATATATATAATCATTACTACGATATGTGAGTGTCCTTCTGTTTTGTAATTATATGTTTACAGGTTTCTAACGCAAATATAATGAATGAATGATCATTAATGATACATAATGAATAAAAAACAAGTGTACCGTCTACTTATAAACACATTAATGAACAACATTCATCAATTGGTAGATAAAACTTACCGACAAAAACTTAATAAGACAGAACAGCTTCTCGTTTACACATTCTTTTTGCATTTGTTTAATTTTCATTTTGTCAGCAGGAGATGACGCGGAAATGTGACAAAACCTTCATTGTTCTTTTTTTCAAATCTAATTACTGTGTTAACGTTGAATACATTTTGTTGTTGAATATCGAGTAATACTTGCTTCTGCCTCTATTTTTATCAGCAAAAACATCGAATCAAATATTAAACTTTCTCGGTTTTTTCTATCAAATCGTGAGAACATTCAATATTCGGAATTTTGTACAATTATCATAATTAACATGCTGTCGTTCTATGTTGTAAATATTTCTTTTGTGGGAAATCATATAACACAGTTGACGTCTTTTTACCAGGTTGATGGTATTCAAAGGTATACACCATTCAAAAATAATGATGTAAAAATAGTAACAGCTGGAGGCGCTTTACGACTTGAAGGACCTTGCGGTGTCATAGTAGAATATGATGGAATCCATATTATGAAAGTTCAAGTCCCGCGAGAACTTGGAAAAGTTGTTCATGGTATTTGTGGCAACTGTAATGGCATTGCTGATGATTTTACAACAAAAAACGGCACCGACGTATCAAGCTATCCGAATTTGTATTCCGCCATTGGTAACAGCTATGAAGTACACGATGATTCTGATCTATTCTTTCCACAGTAAGCTATCATGATATATTTTAATTTTTAATGTCTAGATTTTTGCTATTTAACACTTGTATCGCTTTTGCACATCAAATAAACCTCAAACCCATGATAAGTATACAGTACCAGTACATGTCAAGGTAATTTAAAAAAACATGGTTGCACCATTATGGTGGAACTTGCACATTATTTTAATATGCCGATCTGAAAGGAATAACGTAGTTATCAAATCAGATAATGTGTTTATATGTTTCGATTGTTTTGTATGTGTTTTATTCTGTCTTTTCTGGCTGGCTGTCTTGATCTTTGATGCTGATTGTTTCTCTGGTTTAGTCTTCAATTCATATAACCGAAAGAGAAAAGATCCCAAACGAATATTAAAACTCGTAAATCGAACCAAACTGACCATGTCAGGACAACAGACGAAAAAAGACATAGAGACAAACAACCGTTAACAAAAAATCAATATAGAAATAAAGGACTGCACCAAGAACCCAATTAAAAACTGGTGATCGCAAGTGCTCTGGAGATGTAAGCAGGTTATGCACCACATGCATGTTGCTTATGTAATAAAAAAAACTATTGACGATTCTAATTGTATTGGTACCATTCAAGGAAATGTATATATATATATTATTGTTGAGCAGTGTATTATAAATTGTAGGTGTACTCCGGATATTGACTTCTATCCTTGTACAGACGACTTACTATTGAAAGCAAAACAATCGCACTGTAATCTTTTAAACCCTGAAAACAAGCAGTTCAGTAAATTTGAAAAATGTGTAACTGCTGACATTGAAAGGGCAATGGAGACGTATGATGCGTGTATCATTGACTTTTGTGCATTCCATGACACACCAGACGTAGAAAAATATGTATGTGAGGGTTTAGAAGGATACGCATCACAGTGTCAGACCATGGGGATACCAATCAACTGGAGAAGTGACAAGATTTGTCGTACGTTAATAATCAGTTTTATCAAAACGATCATTCACTTGTGGTCTTTGAAAAAGTATATTTCATTGACGTGCATCACCATACATCATAGTGAATGAAATGAGACATGCATAGTGCCAAATTTAGAATACAAACATATTTTTGATTCTTTCAGGACATATTTTTTGTTCGGCATGAACACATTTGCAAAGTATTTTAACATTTAATTATCGAACTTGCAATTGATATTGAATTGGCGACGTAGATTATTTACGTTCACATGTTTATAATCCTGTGTTGATTAAGATTATATGAAGAACCAACCAGTTGTGTATGAAGGTGTTTTTGCTATTGTAAAAACATATGATGACGTTTCCTTACAAATTATTGCTACTGTTTTTTTTTCTGTGCGTCTTAAAACTTAAATGTAACGGTTCCTATATGTTATCATATTGTTAACTGCTTTATTTTAATTTTTTTTGTAAAAAAAATATCATGATTTCAAGAAATTTAAAGGATTTAATTTAAGACACATTTCAACTAGTTCTCATCCCAAACACTACTGATAAACTACGAATACACTGATAGATGTATTATGTACTCGAAATGTTGATACTACTGCATACTTTTCTTTAAGCTCTACCGTGTCAAGAAAATGCAGTTTATAAGTCGATTACGTCATCATGCCCGGCGACTTGTGTAAACCCAGAAGCACCATTCAATTGTATTCTTCCGCCACGTGAAGGGTGCGAGTGTAAAGCTGGATACATGTTAAGTCATCTAACATGTGTACCTGTAGAACAGTGTGGATGTAAAACAGAAAAGGGCGATTATATTCCAGTAAGTTTTGTATATATAGACGGAAAATATGTATGTTAACATTGTAAAGGAAAGCTTTATCCCACTATACTTTAAAAATAGACTAGATGATAATTTATTGAGAACACAGTGCAGAAAGCACAGCAGTGCGGTAAAGCGCTTTCATGGAATAGCTTTAGTATACGACTTTTTGATGACCATGTAAATTACTGGTGATTTTCAAACAAAATATAAAGGGACCAATGTTAAGAGACAGCCATATCTCTTGCACGTAAAAGACACCCTTGTAGATTTTGAAAAAAGCAGGTTAATGCTGCTACAAGACAGCACTCGCACCCGCAAAGTGGAAAGGGATTAATATACGTTGCAAAACTTGTTTCCCAATCCACTTTAAATAATATGTTTTAACAAAAACAACAGATAAGATAATGTTCGTGAATTCCATTATTATTATTCAGATTGGTGCGAAAATAGAAAGTTCCGATTGTACAAGTGTTAAAGCATGTGTAGCTAAAGGTGATAGAGGAACATTTGTTAGTTTTAACCGTCCTGTATGTGGTAGGAACGCTATATGTAAACCTGTAGGTGGACACTACAAGTGTGCTTGTAAACCTGGTTTGACTGGAGATCCATTGAAGGAATGCATCAGTAAGTATATACTTATTTCTGCTCAAAAGAAAATTTTGGATTTATACTGATCTTTTGTTTGTTTTTTTTTTCCCAAAAAAAATTGATCAATTATTAGACTTATTAGAAAATCTATCAGAATGACTGAACAATCTTTTTCTATGTTTTTAGTACTAAATATAAAAATACAATCAAATGTTGTATGTTGCTTTGTAACCCTGGTTATATTTGCTCAAGACAAAACTAACAGAAAAGTTTCTTCACATTACAATTTCTAGTATGTAAAATTGAGTTTGCATGTACATTTTTCTATCTCAGATGATAAAATGTACACAAACATAACTTTACATACAAGTAATTTCTTATTTTGAACATCAGTTATTTTGATTTTGACTATTTAATTTCAGACCCGACTTGTTCATGTACTGCAAGTGGTGATCCACATTACAGGACATTTGATGGACAGATAATACATTTCTTTGGGGCGTGTAAATACACCGTGGCTGCTCATGATAATTCTGCATGTCGCTTTGCTGTGGAAGCAAAACATGAATACAGAGGTGGCAATAAGAAAGTGACCTTCATGAGACTTGTTGACCTCAAATTCCATGGTCATGTGTATCGTTTACACATGGATCGTAAACTATATGTGAGTATGCATAACATTTTATGAGTATTTGGAAATGTTTGTTATTTAAAAACAAGATTGAATCATTTATAAGACAGATATAGCATATGTCTTAAGAGTAATTATAAAAGCAACAACACCAGTTAAGGGCGTTCGCGCTCCTCAATTTAAAATACCAGCACTATTAAAAGTCGAACGTATATAGATATTGGAACTTATAAAGCATAAACACATGCAAAATCCGTGTTTTTGCTTTTGCGATATACTTAGTAGGCAATTGAACATTTGATTGGGAAGCATTGAATTTGGATTCTTCATATATTTAAAATTGATTATGTTGATAACTTTTATATTTTCAAAAAATGAAGGAAAAAATAACATATGGTATGCTATTTGCAAAACATTTATTATTAAAGGTCTGGGTTGTCACTAAGGGGTGGCTGTCCCTACATGGAAATAACAAGAGATTCCGAATATTTTACAACAAGAGTTTTGAAAAATAAGTAATATGTATTTTTGTTGTATACATGTACATGTATCTGTGTAAACGAGATTTATAATGTATAACTTAAGCGCATGCTGTTTTAGTGTTGAAAATGTAGAATAAGAAGGTGTAGTATGTTTGTCATTGTTGCAATTATCAACAAAGAACAAATACAACAAGATTTTAATCAACCATATAACTAGTTGAGTATTACTCTAGACTGCCATATTTGAGTTTGTTTCGTAATTGTTCTATTTAAGGTTGACGGTATTCAAAAGTATCCTCCTTATGTGGACGAGGGTGTCGTGGTATACACATCAGGTCAGAGGTTACGACTGGAAACCTCTTGTGGCGTTGTTGTAGAATATGATGGTATTCATATAATGGAAGTTATAATCCCAAGAAAGTTTGGTCAGCAAGTAAACGGTATTTGTGGAAACTGTAATGATAAACGTGATGATTTAAGAACAAAAGACGGGACTGATGTATCCACAAACAAAAACAAATATTCTCTGATTGGTAATAGCTACGAAGTAATGGATGACTCCGATCTAATTATCCCACAGTAAGTGCACAAGCGTCATTCATTACAGTCAGCAGATATTGGAACTAAAACATTTCAACCATAATTTTTGGAAGATTGTTTCAATGTTCTAATCAACACCTTCTGTTTCAACTCAGATTTTCAAATCGTCTCAAACAATTTTCGTCGTCTCCCTCCACCAAACACAACTAACCCCACAAAAAAGGGCCGTTAAACACTCATCAATCAATAACTAAACTTATTTTCTTAACTTCACAAGTTGGTCTAATGGGTACGATATGTATATATATATATATAACTCGTCTTTCATACAACAACGAGACATTATGAAACTAAGCAGAAATCTAACCCACATATTGAAATCGAGCAACTGATTTTATTTAGAATTTTACTGATATCTGACAGTGAAAGCAGGGGTTTTTGAGAATTTGATCCGCATTACTTATCCAAAAAAAAAAAAATAATAGCAGAGAGCTTAGTAAAAAACACTTATTTATCTATTTTTCCTCTGTTATTTAAGAAAGGAATGAAAGAACAGAATGATTTCTGACTTAACAATGCATACATTTCATACTAACCAAAAATTAGTAAATGAATAATATAAGATAGATAACTTAATTATGATGTCAATTAATGTATATTTGTGTTAGAAGTGTTATCGTTTTGATATGGTTTGTCATAACAATCCCCAATTTAATTAATTAATCAGATGCAAGCCTGCCATAGATGTTTATCCATGTACAGATGAGTTATTACTCAAGGCAAAAGAATCTTTGTGTCGATACATAAAAGTGGATACTATTGACGGTAAATTCAAGAAATGTATCAAAGCTGATCCTGAGAGAGCTATGGAGATGTATGATTCTTGCATTATCGATTATTGTGCTTACTATGGACGACCAAACTTCCATCAGGTTATGTGCGAAGGTCTAGAGGGATTTGCAGAGCAATGCCACATAATGGGTATACCTATCAGCTGGCGAGATGACAAACTATGCCGTATGTTATTTTTAGAATTTTTTTAGGGAGTTAATATACATTCCATACAATTTTGATTAAAGGCATGTACGAAAAGTAATTAACAAAAGTAAGAGTCCCGCATTACTCATTGCTCCTCTCCTTCTCCAAACAAAAACAAAAGCACGCATCATTGCAGCGTTAACAAGAACAGATAATATGACTTAGTTTTCCTGGGTTCATTACCCCTTTTCAGTGTATATTTTGTTAAGAAATATGTTTTTTTTCAAGATTTTAATATAACGTTGTAAGTATTAATCAATTCCTTGAAGATTTATGATTTTAGATTAAAGTTTAATATGTTCACTTTGTCAGCAATTTCAGCTTGCGGTATAAACGGCTTCAACATGCAAACACAGGGCATGTTCAGAAGTGTGATATAATTGGTTTTATTTGATCATTAAACAAACAGAAAAATTGTGTCACATGAAAAAAATTAATGCAATACCTACATTCGAATTTTAAACATGTAAAAAATCTTGAAACAAGGCAATTAAATTTTATAATTACAGAAATACTTACTGGTGTAACAAGTTACATGCAGAGAAAACAAATAAAACAATGTTTTTAACTTCACGTCCGGTTAAAACCTATGTATCAGCACTACTGTAAAATGAATATTGATTTGATAAAAATATATATATATGTATATTACTAACATGAATTTAATGAAATATGCACTCAAATAAAATTAGAATTTTAATGAACTCGTGATCACTTTTAAACGTAAAATTATATTTCTATCATCTTAAAATACCTATTTTATTTTATTAATTTCTTTCATTAAAGCACTATCGTGTGGTCGAAATTCTATATACAAACCACAAATATCATCCTGTCCAGCAACATGCTTGGCTCCACTTCTGTCAAATAGCTGTAAACAACCACCACGAGAAGGATGTGAATGTAAAGCAGGCTATTACATGAGTAATTTAGAATGTGTACCAGATACTCGATGCGGTTGTACAACTTCAATCGGAGAATACGTACCGGTAAGGTTTTATTTACGAATAAATTCTGCAGAAGTTTACGAATCAAAACCTTAATTTTTCAAAGGTTACCAAAACTAGAAATTTTGGAATAACTGGAGAATATCAGCAAATAATTGTCTCTATATATAAATAGTTTCTTCACAAATGTAGGCAACAGTAGTTAGGAAACCGATATCCAAAAGCCATGAATCGATAAACTCTGATTTAAAGCGACGATTTTAGAAAAAAACATTTAATTCAGCCAGATATCTCATGACCTATTCCTTTCAAACTTCCTTTCTAAGATTGGATGATTCTATTTCCAACATTTAAAAAAATTACAGCAATAAAAATCTGTAATTACTCGTGTGCACAGATAGTATTGATTGTCGTTGTAAGAGACATAATTCAGTTGTTGTGTTGTGCAAACAGTTGTTAATGTAGTACATGTAATAAGTATCATCCGTTAGAATTGCATGCCCATTCTTTTTAAATCACTTGAAACAAACCAGAACGCGTTGTTGCATGAAGCTCAAAGACATCAAACGAATGAAAAACGAATTGAAAACAAGTTAGATTCCTGACTTGGTACAGACATTTTGATATTCACAAAATGGAAGATTAAACCTAGTGATAGCTGGCTCAACGTCTCACTTGTATTACAGCCGCATAAATAACAAGTATATTGATAATGTTGAAACAAAAGAATCCGACATGTATTCAAAACAATAAAACACTTTGTTTCATTGTAAAGGTTGGAGCAACTGTTGAGAACTCAGATTGTACTATTGCCAGGACGTGTCAGTTGATAGACGGTAAAGCAAAACTAGTTGCAAAGACGTTGTCGCCATGCGCTAAAAATGGTCAATGTAAACCTGTTGATGGTCACTACAAATGTACTTGTAAACCGGGTTTCCAAGGTGATCCTTTGGCAGAATGCACAGAAGTCAGTAAGTTGTTTAACTTTTACTATAATAATACCAATATCCACAAGAGAACGAAGGTCGAGGATGAACCACCTGATTATTCTGCATTTTTCCTGAATTTAGAATGTATAACACTTATTTTGCACATTTTTCAAAAGATCGAAATGATACTAAATAATGTTTTTTTTTTATTAATATAGCCATAATCTTAGTGGAATATTCAACAATATCTGTATTACCAGCGATTTCTAAAATTGTCTGATCTTATTATACCAGATGTTGTTTAAAGATTCTAACTTATTATACCAGATGTTGTTTGAAGATTCTAACTTATTATACCAGATGTTGTTTAAAGATTCTAACTTATTATACCAGATGTTGTTTAAAGATTCTAACTTATTAAACCAGATGTTGTTTAAAGATTCTAACTTATTATACCAGATGTTGTTTAAAGATTCTAACTTATTATACCAGATGTTGTTTAAAGATTCTAATTTATTATACCAGATATTGTTTAAAGATTCTAACTTGTTATACCAGATGTTGTTTAAAGATTCTAAGAGCCATATGTTGCTTGAATTCAAAACTCAAATGAATAATGGCTGTTAATTTCATATACAGTTTTAAACATATACAACTTATGTTCATGTAAGCTGACATACAGGTTATTTGAATCTTATCAAAAGGAAAAATTACAAAAATACCCGAATACCCGAATACCGAGGAAATTGTACAAGAAAAGAGCCTCATCAAATGATAAAATTAAAAGCTCAAAGACATCAAATGATTGGATAACAACTGTCATATTCCTGACTTATTAAGGTCTTTTCTTATGTAGAAAATAGAAGATCAAACCTTGTTAAACCCTGGCCGTTTTTGGCACAACTTTTTTGATCTTTTGGTCCTCGATGCTGTTCGACTTTGTGCTTGTTTCGGCTTTCAAACTTTTGTATCTGGGCATCACTAGTAGATCTTGTGTTGATAAAATGCATTTCTGGCGTATTAAAATTTTCAACTTGTTGCCTTTTGTTGGCTGTTGTTCGTGTGTTTCTTTGTCAATTGTGTTCTCCAATTTATTTATATTGTACTCCTGTGGTGTTGAGTTGTCATCTTAATGTTATATTTCACATGGCTATAAAAAGGGAGGTTTGGCATGCCACAAAACCAGGTTCAACCCGCCATTTTTTTCTTTAAAAATGTCCTGTACCAAGTCAGGAATATGGCCATTGTTATATTATAGTTCGTTTCTGTATGTGTTACATTTTAACGTTGCGTCGTTTGTTTTCTCTTATTTTTGAGTGTAAATTCACATTGCGATAAGACGTGTCACGGTACTTGTCTATCCCAAATTCATGTATTTGGTTTTGATGTAATATTTGTTATTCTCGTGGGATTTTGTCTGTTGCTTGGTCCGTTTCTGTGTGTGTTACATTGTAGTGTTGTGTCGTTGTTCTCCTCTTATATTTAATGCGTTTCCCTCAGTTTTAGTTTGTTACCCCGATTTTGTTTTTTGTCCATGGATTTATGAGTTTGAACATCGGTATACTACTGTTGCCTTTATTTACAGCTTGTCAAAACTCTCACTCGTATGACAGTCGAGCACAACTCCATTGTGATAAATTTTATGAAGATTGCCTGTACTGAAATTTTGAAGTAGCTGTGTACTTGAATATTGGTTTTATTGAAAAGTTCTTTTAAGACATTAATTCGGTTAAAATGTTAACTGTTAAGTTGGCAATGACATCAATGATGTGTCTTATTGATCAAACATGAGTCTGACATACCAAATTATAAGTCTAGTATTGTTGATGAATTGATTACTTTTATGATCCGTGATATAATTTTTTTTATATTAAATAAGTTGAAGGTAGTTTATTGTTTGAACACTTCATTTTTTGTTATATTCTTTATATATCAAAATATTTGCGTGATTGTCAATGGCCTCACATGTGCCATATATGTATACGTAAATGACATAAAAAAAGACTATAAAACAAAATAATTAGGTCATCAATGAAAACAAGACATTGGTAAAATTAAAACAAAATTGTACTTGTCTGATTAATATTATTTTGCAGATCTAACTCGCTTAATAAGTATAGCAATTAAAATAATATAAAAATGTCAATGTTGATTCAAAAAGTCCATAACAACTGACAAAATATAACATTATCAATCAATCAACCGTTGAAAAACAACTGGCAAATTCCTGTCATGGTATAGGCATTTTCAGAAGATATTGTTTGAAACACCTTGTTGTATAGCTATGTAAACCTCTAATTTGTTTGACAACATCTGAATATTAAACTAATATTCAGTTAGTTTTTTAACAAAATAGAAAAATGAATATTTGCGACAGCAAATTTGTAAAAATGGAATTAAGAAAGTTAAATTTACGAAGCAGTGAAAATATGTACACAAATGGTTAAAATGGAAGACTTATTATACTTATAAGTAGAGATTCAATTGTCACAAACATTTGAGGGTTTAACTAGCTATAAGACAAGGGTTTAACTACCATATCTTTTGGAAATATTTATACCAAATACATGAAAACTGTTGGCCATTGGTTCCGTTGATTGTTGATCGTGTGATCTAGTCTTTATGCATTAGCTACCCCTTTTTATTAACCTTTTAGATTTATTTTAGTTTTCAAACTTTTAAAATCTTATTTTAGAGTTGGAATGTGGAAAGGCAGCTGATATTGTGTTTGTTCTCGATTCCTCCTCAAGCATGAGATCACATAATTTTGCGAAAATAATCAACTTCGTGAAAAAGCTGGTTAGTGGATTTATGTCTGAACATGAACAAGTCAGAATTAGTGTGATAACGTTTTCACACCGGTCTAGAATACAATTTTATCTCAATCGCTACACGGAACCAGAGGATATAATCAACGCTTTAAACAAAATTCGTCACATGCGTGGAGGAACACGAACAGATTATGCATTGCATGATATGCACAGTAAGGTATTTACAGAGGCTAATGGAGATCGACCAGGTTATCCAAATATTGGAATAGTCATTACAGATGGAAAGTCAAATTATCCGAGGAAAACAAAAGAAGAAATGATTCACATGAAAGAAGATGGTGTCATGATGTTTGCGATTGGAATTGGTTCATCTATAAACCAGGAAGAATTGGAGACCATCGCCATTGAAAAAGACCATGCCTTAAGAGTGAAAGGATTTGACTCACTGGAGCATATTATGGGAGAATTTCAAGAGATTACTTGTAGAGGTATATGTCATAATTATATTTCATTTTTATTCGTTGGATACCAATTTTCGTGGGATACGAGGGTATAGATGAACAACGAATAGAAATGTTCAACGAAATAGAAGTTTCTATAAATTTGTATCCAGACTATGGCAGAACCACGAAATCACATATCAACAAAAATGCACGGTTCCCGATACCTACGAAAATTGGTACCCACGAAAAAACATGAATTGACAATATTCAGAATGCAATTCAACATTATCAATGTGACAAGATATAACATTGTTTATCTACCACCATATCCGTTACACAGTGTTTCACAGTGTCCGTTTAACACCAGTTTAGTATGATGTCCATTTTAATTGAACCTGTACACATTTATATTAAGGGACTAGCTAAAACTGATCTGAGGGTGTGGGATTATCTCACTGCATTGAAAACCCCTTGTTGGCCTTCGGCTGTGATCTGCTTTTTGTATGCTTTGACATTTCAAAATCTAATTTAAATGTATTCTGACCGTTACACTTTTGGATGTTTGATAAGAAATACATTACGGTACGACCAATTCTTTTAAATTTGGAAAAAAGAAATCATTGACAAAAAATATTACTAGTCTGGTCGACTGACACATCTTTGGGTTTGACCGTTCAAATATTGTCCTTTTAACTTTAAACAAATTTGGACTATGTCTGTTTATGATAATTGAAGTCCTTGTTGATAAAATATTTGAACAATTTTCCATTTTGTGATTAATCCTTAAATACTGGTCAAGTGGATTTTGTCATTTTGGATTTCAATACTTTTCACAAGATAATCCTTAGTAACTTTCACAATGTTTTTGGTTATTAGATATCACATTTGAACCAATATGTGACGACATTTTAACAGAATGCACAGATCAAGCATAATTATAGGTATAGTTGGATTTGACGGTTGGTTCATCATGGTCATGTAATATTTTAAAG
Organism: Mytilus galloprovincialis; assembly: GCA_037788925.1. Classification (NCBI taxonomy): domain Eukaryota; kingdom Metazoa; phylum Mollusca; class Bivalvia; order Mytilida; family Mytilidae; genus Mytilus; species Mytilus galloprovincialis. The sequence goes on along the minus strand of CM075340.1, from coordinate 7,411,924 downwards.
CATTCACTAAAACGGTTGGTTCATCATGGTCATGTAATATTTTAAAGCATTCACTAAAAATTTTATGGGATATGTGTATTATGTTTTCCGATGATCACCATTAAAATTCTACTTTTAAAAAAGGAAAATCTTTGTTTACATAAAGTCATTGACCATATTAGGCTAAGTTTGATTTTCATATATCTAAAATTTCTAATTAAAATTATGCACTATCATGTATGTCATGGGACATCCAGTTCAAATTCCATTGGATTTACTGTTTAATCAGGTATTATTAGAGCAAAGGTTATATCTAATAAACGAGGGGAGATCAACAGCAAAGAGATATCCGAACTCATAAGTCGAAAACGAATGGACAATGTCATTGCAAAAAAACCTGAAAAAATACAAAACACAAAGTAGCAAATTAAAGACTAAGCGACACAAAACCCACCAGAATTAAGTGGTCTCATGTGCACTAAATGGTTAAATAGAATTAGCTCCATCTGTTATACTGATAATTTTCATAACACATTTAACCAAAGAGTTGCGAATTAAATTTATCTATATATTTTGTCTTTTAGGAATTGCTCATGCTCCGAAACCCCATTTCGTAGGTCATTCGCATCCACATTAGTTTCATGGTAAGTTATATGTAATATTTTCTCGGAAAACAATATAACAAATTGAGATGTGGTACGATTCTTAAATGAAACAGCAATTTCCAACCGACGTAGGAGTTAGCAAATTAATATCAACACGCGTCATTCAAGACAGTATAGCTAGCTAATATAGATATATAGATATATGATATTTAAATTATGCATCTGAAATTGTTTTCTTCATGGTTATGCAAAATGACCGCTATGCTAAGACAAATTACTCCAAATTATTGTGTCATATGATCCATATATTTATAAAGTTAAAATGCAGGGAATATAAGGAACTACTGACCTTAAAATGTAAAGATTTTCCTAATTTGATCTGAAGATTTATTTAATTTTAGCCTTACAAAAGACATAGAAAATATTGAATTAAATAATGATGTGGCATTGTATTTCATATTCATGATTGAAAACAAGTGTAATTTTCTTTGGTTATGCATTTATGAACTATCCTTCCATTATGAATATCAATCAATACAATATAAGGATTGTGTAAAGACTGCCATTGTTATCGAATAAAAACCAATATGGTGATTTAGACTTGTAATACGTCATTCATGAGGTGAAACAGGGCTACTAAGAAAAGCTTTAAAAGATCATTTGCAAATGGATGCGGTATGGGCTTTGCTAATGTTGAAGGCCGTTGACCTATAGTTGTTAATTTCTGTGTCATTTTGGTCTCTTGTGGAGAATTTCTAATTCACAATCATACCACATCTTCTTTTTTTATATGATAAGTTTGCTTGTATTGATATTTGTAACATTGTTTATCAAATTTAGAATGTTCGCTACTTTTATTTTTTACTTTCAGTCAGGTATACAGAGTCATCTAGTTTATATATATTCAAATGTTGCCCGATAACCCATACATTTCTGTACATAGTTTATTACATATAGATTAAAAACTCATCTTATAAATTCCCCAGTATTTTTATGGCCCCGCAACGAAGTTGTCGGTGCCATATAGTTTTACTCTTGTCCGTAATTCCGTTATTCCCTCATTCGGTAATTCCGTGATTCCGTCATTCCGTAATTCCATCATTCTGTCATTCCGTCATTACGCAACAAACCATTATACGGAGTTTTTTAAATGCCTTCAGATATTGGGCTGATTTTTTGTATGTAAGTTAACCATGATGAGTTTCAGATCAAGTTTTAGTTTCTTTCCGCTCCGCTAATTTTTGCCGAAATTACGGGCTTTGGACTTTGATAAATTGTTCAAAATCACAGTTATACGGACTTTTTTTCTAAACGCTTTCAAATATTGTGAATATTTTTGGCATGTAAGTTAACCATGATGAGTGACAGAATAAGTTAACGTTTTGTTCCGCTCGGCTAATTTTTGCCGAAATTACGGGCTATGGACTTTGATAAATTGTTGAAAATCACAATTATATGGAATATTTTTCTAAACACTTTCAGATATTTGGCTGATTTTTGGTATGTGAGTTACTCATGATGAGTTACAGATCAATATTAAGTTTAAGTTTTGTTCCGCTCTGTTCATTTTTGCTGTAATTTCGGGTTTAAACTTTGATATTTTTTTCAAAATCACAGTTATACAGACCTTTTTTTCTAAATGCTTTCAGATATTAGGCTGATTTCTGGTATATGAGCTAACCATAATGAGTTACATATCAAGTTTGAGTTTCATTCCGCTGCTAATTTATGCCAAAATTACGGGTTCACCAACTTTGAAAATTGTTGAAAATCACAGTTATACGGACATTTTTCTATACGCCTCCAGATTTTGAGCTGATTTTTATATGTGAGACTACACTCATGTTTGTGTCCACTTGTGTTATTGAAATTGCAGAATTGTCAAATTGTTGAGACGGGGCCATTCGTGTCGCTTTGACACATCTAGTTTTTATATTTTTCGAAAGAAAAGAGGTGTCAATATTAGATGTACGAGAAAGTTTTAATTACGTAAACAATAAGAAAAAAAAGAGCGGTGACCTTTGAAATTTTCCGAAATGCAAGTATAGTTGATTATTATATCCGGTGATAATAATATTTTACAACCTTATTATTTCGGAACTGCCTGACCAACATCCTTAAAATCAACGATCATTAAGATATAACATATCTAAACATAGAAATAATAAGGTCATCTGAGAGTTAGTGATGGCTGTTATAAGGTACTGTATTGACGATCAATCAAGAGCTATTCGAATAAACATGTCAGATTCAGTTAAGTTACTGTAATATTAAGTCAATATTTATGCAATTAAATGTTAACTGATCTGTATTGATAATCTTTACTGACTGAATAATGAAAAAATACAGTTGTAATTTCACCACAAAAAAAAAAAACCCTTTATAAAGTACTTATTTTATTTCAAACTAACGAATATGTGTTTTATGTATTGTCTCGTCTCTAAATTATTAAAGTATAAACATTATTATGATCATTCCGAGTGTTAGTAAAATAACTAATATATCGAACTCCTAAAAAATTAATAACAAAAAGTCCTTTAACAAATTTTCAAAATGAAAACCATTGACAGCTTTTTAGTTTTTATTGTTGCAATGCTAAGATAACAATTTCTTCAGATCATTCAGAATTGACACAAAATAAAGGTACTGCAATGAAAGTACACAAAACTCGATAACGTGAAATATATTTGTATGCCCCATTTATGAGCAATATGTTTTCTGATCTGTGCGTGCGTTCGTTCGTCCGTTCGTCCGTGCATTCGTCCTTTCGTCCCAATTCAGTTTAAAGTTTTTGGTCGAGGTAGTATTTGATGAAGCTGAAGTCCAATCAGCTTGAAACTAAGTAAACATGTTTCCTATGATATGATCTTTCTAATTTTAATGCCAAATTAAAGATTTATCATATTTCACGGTTCACTGAACATATAAAATGATAGTGCGGATGGGGCATCAGTGTACTGGGCACATTCTTGTTAACATTTAGTAAAACAATACCTGTCATTCTTGATATTCAAGTATCTAAGTGCAGTCTATTATCATGTTTATGTCGGGTTCAATTTATTTTGATAGCCATAACATCACCATCGACACTATTATGAAAATAATAATATTTATTCTTTCTATTGCAGACAAAGAAGAAAAAAAAATACTCAACAAAATTAGAAATCATATATGTAAATTGTTCTCTTGAATGAAATAAATTTATTCTGAATATTATATTCTTTTTCCATTTTAACAAATGATATGAATTTAACCAAATCTTACAGGTTTTCAACATAATATGATACTATCTTAATTAAGTAGCACGACGGATGTCACATACAGAGTAGGATCTGCTTATCCAACCGATGCACATGAGATCACCCCTTGTTTTGGTTGTTTTCATTTTTTTTAACACAAGCTTTAAGAATTTGCTTGTAAGTTGAATGACAATATTTGCTTTGTCTAAAGATATTTGGTTTAATTAAACATGGATGTTAAATTAAAACAAGTAACCATATTACGTCACAACGAAAATTCTTACAAATTATTCTTAGTACAAATATTTGTCTAAAGTATGCAGTTTGAACAGTGGACCTATTATCATCACAATGAAGTGGCAGCAATGTCCTATTTTATTTTTTATTTTTTGTTTAAACATATTTATTTATAGTGGATAGGGAAACAAGTTATTGTAACTTATATTAATCCCTTTCCACTTTTGCGAGTGCGAGTGCTGCCCGGTAGCGGCATTAACCTGCTCTTTTCGAAAATCTACCAAGGTGACTTCTACGTGCAGGAGATATGGCTCTCTCTTAAGCTAGGTTCACACTGCCGATCAGATCAACTCGATCAAGCCCGATCAAGACAAAATTTTTTAGCCATAGTGTTGTCAGCTTGAATGAGTTTGAATGTCCATCTAGTATCTATCGCCCACTTGTGAGACAGGCTCAAAAATGCAGCGGTGTTAAATATGTTTTTGTGAGATATCAACAATCCCCTTTATTTCTTGCCAATGTAGAATAGGATAAAAACACTCACAGCAATACGTAGAGAAAAAAAAACTTAGTTTAAAAACAAGTCCGAGTCCGATTTAAAATTATATTAATATTGCTTTAATAATTGTTCAGAATTGTTTCATTATTTTATGTTTAATTATATTGATATTGAATGTAAATAGAAGCTGACAAGTGTTCTGGCCTGTTTTGTAGCACAATAGTTTTCACCTTTTTATTAACACAACTAAAGTTTTGCTCGCTTGAGAATTTTGAATAGACATCTGTCGTTTTCTATTATATTGGTACGTATGTTTTAATATTTTCCAACTGTTACAGTTTCAAAATGATGAGTTCTTTGTTTATTTTAAAGGGGCACTAGCTGTCAAATTCATGGTCACCGATTTGACTCAAATTCTCATATTTGATTTATAACAATGTAAAACATTTATCCAAAATATCAAAAGTCTAAAAATAAACAATTTACAGAGCATGGGGTAGATACTATATAGATTCGTTTTGTGTGTATTTTAGTCCAGACGCCGTCTAATTAACTATCGATTTGACCTCAGATGACCATATAAGCGATGTAAACATAAATAAAGATATGAATAGATTAAACCAACACGTGCAATTGGATTTTTATAAGTCTGTTTGATTTTATTTTATAGATTAAAAATAGATGTTTCTCATTGTTTTTAACCGTATAAGAATGATTTTATATGCATCGAATTAGTAATCAAATGATTTACCGTAGTTTCACTTTCATTGTTGACATTCTTTTTCTTTAAATAACCAGTACACGTACAATGCCTGCGTTGCCAATCTCTAGCTAGGGGTTAAATTGAAGTTCACCTGAATACGGATTTAAAGAGGTCGACTCATTCACTTGCAAGTGAACTACTAATTATCAATGTTTCTTATCGTAATTTCACAAAATTGAACCTTTTTTGGCTGCAAAAAGCGAATTGTTATTTCACTATTTCACTTTCATTATTGATTGAACAGAAAAAAATCAAACTTTAGATTTTTTTTATATATCTCGTAGCTAGTGCCCCTTTAAGCAAGCCTTTGGAAACACTTGATTGATTTATTGTTGGTTGGTTAACGTCCAGTGGCAAAGGACATACTTGATTATTATTTCATGGTATTTTGTTGAATACTTAGTTAAAATACGTTTAATATATAGGATTCTAAACCAAATTTTTGTGAAAGTTTTCGGTTTTTATCGACCTCTAAAATATCATTTTGTTTACTTTGTAAGTGTCCCAATTTTCGGTTAAACAAATTTATGGGCCGCCATTTGTGTCATAAATTTTGGTTAATATTTTTTTTATTTGACATTGTATCCGAAATTGTATTATTGAATACATATTTGTTCGTAATCTCACTTTAGGTTGTTGTACATGTATGTTGTCTTTTGTAGTTTTTAGATTTTGACAATAAACAGAGATGTGATTCACCTGGTTAAACAAAGTGTCTTCCTCGGTATAGCAACAACCGAACGTTTAGTAAAGATTATTTTCTGTCTATTTAATTATATATAAAAGAAATTTGTGGTATATAAAAAATATAAAAAAAATGTTACATCTTTATGATTTAATTTGTTAAATTGATATTTTGGAATACTGATGATGTAGACTGAAAGTAAGTGTAACGGCCAATATGTTCGGGTACGTATTGGAAAAACACATATGCTGACTTGTGTTTTATCTAAATAAATGTATTTGTTTTTTTTTTGGTATAAAGCCTAGAATACCAAGATATATAAAGGCAACAGTAGTATACCGCTGTTCAAAACTCATAAATCCATGGACAAAAAGCAAAATCGGGGTAACAAACTAAAACTTAGGGAAACGCATTAAATACAAGAGGAGAACAACGACACAACATTAAAATGTAACACACACAGAAACGGACTAAGCATTAGACAAAATCCTATGAGAATAACAAATATAACATCAAAACCAAATACATGAATTTGGGATAGATGAGTACCGTGACACGTCTTTTAGTAATGTGAATTCACACTCAAAAATAAGAGAAAACAAACGACACAACGGAAACACAACGATAAAATGTAACACACACAGAAACTAACTATAATATAACAATGGCCATATTCCTGACTTGGTACAGGACATTTTTAAAGGAAAAAATGGTGGGTTGAACTTGGTTTTGTGGCATGCCAAACCTCCTTCTTTTATGGCTATGTGAAATATAACATTAAAATGACAACACAACATTACAGGACTACAATATAAATAAATAGGAGAACACAAAGAAACTGACGAATAATAGCTAACAAATGGCAACAAGTTTAAAATTTTAATACGCCAGAAGTGCATTTTGTCCACATAAGACTTACTAGTGACGCCCAGATACAAAAGTTTGAAAGCCGAAACAAGTACAAAGTTGAACAGCATCGAGGACCAAAAGTTCAAAAAAGTTGTGCCAAAAGCGGCCAGGGTTTTCTGTTAGGTACCAGAACATCCCTATTATTTAGAATAATATACATATTAATTAATGTTGTAAAGCCCACACATATACTCCAATCAATCGGTTACAAGAATTGCATTATCTAATATTTAAGAAATAAGGATAAATTATTGTTGATTTCGAATTAATATTTTTTTAACGCAAACGTACAATATTTTATAGATAAAACCTACAAAGTTTTTGTGTGTCAGGATTTGCTGAAATTAAATCTATGTTTTCCAATCACATTAACATAGGCGATTCTGTTCGTATACGATAAGATATAACCACGCCCGAAAAAACTCTGTAATAAAGTGATATAGAAAGGCAACAATAGTTTACCGCTGGTCAAGTGATAAATCGATTGAGAGAAAACAAATCCAGATTACAAATTAAAACCGAAAGAAACACATCAACTATCAGAAGAAAACGACGAAACAACTGAAGTACAATAAAACATCTTAACATCACACGATTGTACTCTTCAAACCCTGATAACACCAATTATACCTGGATATCAGTGAAAGTGTATGTTTTTTAATTACTTTTCATACACAAGACAACCGATCATAATTCACGTAAAACTAATCGAGAGCTCAAGAACGATGACCAAATTGATGAATGACACTGATTATATTTTCGAAACACCAAGAGAAATTGGCATACCAATGATCGTTACCACATTTTGTAGTATAGTTGTTTCATTTACAGTCCTGATTGCCGTAATGAAGACAACAAATGGAAACTTCTTCAACTGGAAAATCATCGATCGATTTAGTCTATATACCGTTATCTGTGACATCCTGTTTTATTTTTCTCAAACAGCGTATGGAATTCATAATGTGTTTGAAAGAAGAGTCCCAAACACAGAAATCGGCAAGTTGGAATGCACAATTTACGGAGTATTGATCATGGAGTTTCAACTTTCACAAGTGATTCTAAATACCATTACAGCTATTTATGCATTTAATCTTGTAATGAGAAATAAAAAAATGGCGTTAGGAAAGTGGGATATGTATCTTCTGTGTCCTGCTTTCGGGATCCCTATAATTTTACTTACCATTTCAGCATTCTTTGATCAATTTGGAAGAAACCCAGTAGCGTAAGTACAGTCATTTTCTGTTATTTGACCCATGTTATAAAAAAAATATATGTCACACCTACGTACGGTTCTGAAAGAAATTAATTCCAGATTTAAATTGACAGCATATTAACTAAACATTGAAAATATATATGCTAAATGTTTTTTGGAAATGATTGCCTAATGAAAATTTTTTATTGAACTATACAGATGTATGAAGAAAAACATAAGTTAAAAATTCTATGTCGCAAATAAATTCATAATTTTGAACTGTAAAATATAATGATAAAAGCAATTCCTCATCTACCCAAAAACATCCCTTATGTGTTCATTAGACATGTGTCTGACATATGTTAGTATTCACTTTTGAATATGTGCTGACATCTTTTCATTTAGGCTTAACACTTCTTTAAATGAGTACAAAGCTGAAAATCTGCAAAACATGGCTTCACTTTGAGATCATGTCATTATTTTTTATATATGAACACAGGTGTTGTCAAAAAAATATACATAGATCTAAATGTGTTTAACAAATATGTTAATATCGTCAATCTACTGGATAAAATCATTCAGATGTTCAAAAGTCATTAGCGAGTCAGACATTAGTATTTTTATTTTCAAATTATGTTTAAAATATTGGTCATAAATTGTCAAATTGCTTCTTTTTTATTGCAGAACAGTAAAAACTTTCAAAATAGACTCATTTTGAAATCAAGTCATTAATATCATGAAATTTAAGATATTAGTAAAAGTTTCAACCATGAACTATATTTTTGCTCAGGATGTATTTGACAAAGATGTTAATTATCTTAACATACCTGTTTAGGTAAAACTGTTGCCATTATATGAGTTTACCAAAAACTATGTGTGAAAAGGCCATTTTTGAAAAAAAATCATACCAGCCATATTGTTGGTACGCTGGACTCTCATATTTCGGCATGAGTATGACGTCCGCTTTATGCATTGGACATCCAGTTAAATTAAGCTGTTCATTTATAAATAAAATTAATATTAATTAAAGGTTTGGATAAGATTACTATTTTTGAATATACTAAATTATGGGACCAAAACAAGCTTGTGTCTTTCGTCTGTCGTTCTGCTAAATTGTTAAAAGTCGAACATATGAAAAAAATTTCTAATGTTAGATTAGCCACTCAAAAACTTAAATATCAAAAATATTTTGGAATGATCTTTTTAATTCATAGAATTATAAATTCATGGAAGGACAATTACACTTGGGAGTTTTGTTTTGCCTATTTGCCTGTGTATCGATAAGAACATTCCTTTTACTGTTTTGTTTTGCCTATTTGACTGTGTATAGATAAGAACGTTCCTTTTCCTAATTTGCTTTGATTCTACTTTTAACTTTCAGTTGTTTATTGAAAGAAGAACGTGGACTTTTGACCTCCTATTTTCTACAAATTGGACTGTTTTTCCTTCTTTCACTTATCATAATTACATCATTATACATAGTCATGTGGATTTATATTAAAAGACAAACAATGGCGATGAATTCATCTTTCGGGCATCAATCAGCTGTTAACGGAAGACGTCTTGCTATAAAGCTGTCTCTTTATGTTTTGATCCACGTAATCCAGTTTGGAGCGGGTGTCGTGGAAGCTGCATGGGTTGTAATTGAGGAACCACCAATTGGTGTTCGATATGCAACAGTATTTATTGGTGCAACTGGTGGTATGATGAATGGAGCTGTTTATCTGAACGTTTATAAAAACTAAATTGAAATGAAACGGTGGTTTTAAACAACGACTCAAAGTCGACTTCATATGTGTTGGTGCAGTTGTTTTCGGTTTCTGTACAAATGCCTGTATCTTAAACACGTGTCTGAAGAATAAAGTCGTGTTTTGACTGGAAAATTCATTGGTCCGTTTATTCGTGACTTCAATTTACATTGTCGTTGGACACGTTACTGTTGTAAACATTCATGTTGTAAATAGGACGGTATTGTGTACTCATGTTGAATAGGAAATTACTGTGAAAATTTTTATAGGGCAAGGGGTGAAAAGGGCCATTCGTAGCCGTATCAAAAAATTCCATCTAATTGGTCATGTTGTAAATATAAAATACATCTGTAAAATTAGCATTTTGGGTTTATTTCGTCTATTGTTTTGTAATATTTATATTATTTATGATTATCTGTAGATTTTCATACATTTAACATTTACACCTTTTTCTTTATAAAACTATAAAAACAAATAATAACAAGGATTTCATAAGATTTTGAAAAATGTCCTTTTAAACTATATTTAAATTACTTATGAAAGAAAAGAACAGTTGGAGTTAAGCGGACAAATACGAATTTGCAGTACCTGGGTAAAAGTAGAGGGTTCCGAATATCTGACAAATAGTAAACAACAAGAGGAACGAACATCCTTAAAAACGTTCTATAGAAGCCTACACCAAGTTCTGTGTATGTCGTAGGTCTGTATTGTCCTGACAAATTTCATTATTAATCTACTTTGTACATACTTGATTATTATTTCATTCTATTTTGTTGAATACTTAGTTACGTTTAATATATAGGATTCCAAACCAAATTTTTGTGAAAGTTTTCGGTTTTTATCGACCTCTTAAATATCATTTTGTTTACTTTTTAAGTGTCCCAATTTTCGGGTAAACAAAATTATGGGCCGCCATTTGTGTCATACATTTTGGTTGCGCTTTTTTTTTGAGATTGTATTCAAAATTGTATTATTGAACACATATTGTTTCGTAATCTTACTTTAGGTTGTTATACATGTATGTTGTCTTTTGAAGTTTTTAGATTTTGACATCAAATAAAGATGCGATTCACCTGGTTAAACAAAATGTCTACCTCGGTATAGCAACAACCGAACGTTTAGGAAAGATTATTTTCTGTCTATTTATATATATATATAAGAAATTGATGGTATATAAAAAATATAAAAATAAATGTTACATCTTAATGATTTTATTTGTTAAATTTATATTTTTGAATACTGATGACATTTCAATACTAATAATTACGATGTAGACTGAAAGTAAGTGTAACGGCCAATATGTTCGGGTACGTATTGGAAAAACACATATGCTTACTTGTGTTTTATCTAAATAAATCCTAGAATACAAAGATATACATGTTAATTGATGTTGTAAAGCCCACACATATACTCCAATCGATCGGTTTCAAGAATTGCATCATCTAACATTTAAGAAATAATGATACATTATTGTTGATTTCGAATTATTATTTTTTTTTAACACAAACGTACAATATTATATATATAAAACCTACAAAGTTTGTGTGTGTCAGGATTTGCTTAAAATTGTATCTATGTTTTCCTATCACATTAACATAGGCGATTATGTTCGTATACGATAAGATATAACCACGCCCGAAAAAAATCTCTGTAATTAAGTGATATATAAAGGCAACAATAGTTTACCGCTGGTCAAGTGATAAATCGATTGAGAGAAAACAAATTCAGATTACAAATTAAAACCGAGAGAAACACATCAACTATCAGAGGAAAACGACGAAACAACTGAAGTGCAACGTTAACATAACATATTAACATCACACGATTGAACTCTTCAAACCTTGATAACACCGATTTACGAAACATATATTATACCTTGATATCAGTGAAAGTGTATTTTTTGTAATTACTTTTCATACACAAGACATCCGATCATAATTCACGTAAAACTAATTGAGAGCTCAAGAACGATGACCAAATTGATGAATGACACTGATTATATTTTCGAAACACCAAGAGAAATTGGCATACCAATGATAATTACTACATTTTGTAGTATAGTTGTTTCCTTTACAGTCCTGATTGCCGTAATGAAGACAACAAATGGAAACTTCTTCAACTGGAAAATCATCGATCGATTTAGTCTATATACCGTTATCTGTGACATCCTGTTTTATTTTTCTCAAACAGCGTATGGAATTCATAATGTGTTTGAAAGAAGAGTCCCAAACACAGAAATCGGCAAGTTGGAATGCACAATTTACGGAGTATTGATCATGGAGTTTCAACTTTCACAAGTGATTCTAAATACCATTACAGCTATTTATGCATTTAATCTTGTAATGAGAAATAAAAAAATGGCGTTAGGAAAGTGGGATATGTATCTTCTGTGTCCTGCTTTCGGGATCCCTATAATTTTACTTACCATTTCAGCATTCTTTGATCAATTTGGAAGAAACCCCGTAGCGTAAGTACAGTCATTTTCTGTTATTTGACCCATGTTATAAAAAAATATATGTCACACCTACGTACGGTTCTGAAAGAAATTAATTCCAGATTTAAATTGACAGCATATTAACTAAACATTGAAAATATATATGCTGAATGTTTTTAGGAAATGATTGCCTAATGACAATTTTTTATTGAACTATACAGATGTATGAAGAAAAACATAAGTTAAAAATTCTATGTCGCAAATAAATTCATAATTTTGAACTGTAAAATATAATGATAAAAGCAATTCCTCATCTACCTAAAGACATCCCTTATGTGTTCATTAGACATGTGTCTGACATATGTTAGTATTCACTTTTGAATATGTGCTGACATCTTTTCATTTAGGCTTAACATTTCTTTAAATGAGTACAAAGCTGAAAATCTGCAAAACATGGCTTCACTATGAAATCATGTCATTATTTTTTATATATGAACACAGGTGTTGTCAAAAAAAATATATATAGATCTAAATGTGTTTAACAAATATGTTAATATCGTCAATCTACTGGATAAAATCATTCAGATGTTCAAAAGTCATTAGCGAGTCAGACATTAGTATTTTTATTTTCAAATTATGTTTAAAATATTGGTCATAAATTGTCAAATTGCTTCTTTTTTATTGCAGAACAGTAAAAACTTTCAAAATAGACTCATTTTGAAATCAAGTCATTAATATCATGAAATTTAAGATATTAGTAAAAGTTTCAACCATGAACTATATTTTTGCTCAGGATGTATTTGACCAAGATGTTAATTATCTTAACATACCTGTTTAGGTAAAACTGTTGCCTTTATATGAGTTTACCTAAAACTATGTGTGAAAAGGCCATTTTTGAAAAAAATCATACCAGCCATATTGTTGGTACGCTGGACTCTCATATTTCGGCATGCGTATGACGTCCGCTTTATGCATTGGATATCCAGTTAAATTAACCTGTTCATTTATAAATAAAATTAATATTAATTAAAGGTTTGGATAAGATTACTATTTTTGAATATAGTAAATTATGGGACCAAAACAAGCTTGTGTCTTTCTTCTGTCGTTCTGTTAAATTGTTAAAAGTCGAACATATGAAAAAAATTTCTAATGTTAGATAAGCCACTCAAAAACTTAAATATCAAAAATATTTTGGAATGATCTTTTTAATTCATAGAATTATAAATTCATGGAAGGACAATTACACTTGGGAGTTTTGTTTTGCCTATTTGCCTGTGTATCGATAAGAACATTCCTTTTTCTAAAAATACTAATGTTTTGCCTATTTGACTGTGTATAGATAAGAACGTTCCTTTTCCTAATTTGCTTTGATTCTACTTTTAACTTTCAGTTGTTTATTGAAAGAAGAACGTGGACTTTTGACCTCCTATTTTCTACAAATTGGACTGTTTTTCCTTCTTTCACTTATCATAATTACATCATTATACATAGTCATGTGGATTTATATTAAAAGACAAACAATGGCGATGAATTCATCTTTCGGGCATCAATCAGCTGTTAACGGAAGACGTCTTGCTATAAAGCTGTCTCTTTATGTTTTGATCCACGTAATCCAGTTTGGAGCGGGTGTCGTGGAAGCTGCATGGGTTGTAATTGAGGAACCACCAATTGGTGTTCGATATGCAACAGTATTTATTGGTGCAACTGGTGGTATGATGAATGGAGCTGTTTACCTGAACGTTTATAAAAACTAAATTGTAATGAAACGGTGGTTTTAAACAACGACTCAAAGTCGACTTCATATGTGTTGGTGCAGTTGTTTTCGGTTTCTGTACAAATGCCTGTATCTTAAACACGTGTCTGAAGAAAAAAGTCGTGTTTGTGACTGGAAAATTCATTGGTCCGTTTATTTGTGACCTCAATTTACATTGTCGTTGGACACGTTACTGTTGTAAACATTCATGTTGTAAATAGGACGGTATTGTGTACTCATGTTGAATAGGAAATTACTGTGAAAATTTTTATAGGGCAAGGGGTGAAAAGGGCCATTCGTAGCCGTATCAAAAAATTCCATTTAATTGGTCATGTTGTAAATATAAAATACACCTGTAAAATTAGCATTTTGGGTTTATTTCGTCTATTGTTTTGTAATATTTATATTATTTATGATTATCTGTAGATTTTCATACATTTAACATTTACATCTTTTTCTTTATAAAACTATAAAAACAAATAATAACAAGGATTTGATAAGATTTTGAAAAATGTCCTTTTAAACTATATTTAAATTACTTATGAAAGAAAAGAACAGTTGGAGTTAAGCGGACAAATACGAATTTGCAGTACCTGGGTAAAAGTAGAGGGTTCCGAATATTTGACAAATAGTAAACAACAAGAGGAACGAACATCCTTAAAAACGTTCTATAGACATGATAGAAGCCTACACCAAGTTCTGTGTATGTCTTAGGTTTGTATTGTCCTGACAAATTTCATTATTAATCTACTTTGTACACACTTGATTATTATTTCATGGTATTTTGTTGAATACTTAGTTACGTTTAATATATAGGATTCTAAACCAAATTTTTGTGAAAGTTTTCGGTTTTTATCGACCTCTTAAATATCATTTTGTTTACTTTTTAAGTGTCCCAATTTTCGGGTAAACAAAATTATGGGCCGCCATTTGTGTCATAAATTTTAGTTAACATTTTTTTTGCCATTGTATCCGAAATTGTATTATTGAACACATATTTGTTCGTAAGCTTACTTTAGGTTGTTATACATGTATGTTGTCTTTTGTAGTTTTTAGATTTTGACATCAAATAAAGATGTGATTCACCTGGTTAAACAAAGTGTCTACCTCGGTATAGCAACAACCGAACGTTTAGGAAAGATTATTTTCCGTCTATTTATATATATATATATATATATATATATATATATATATATATATATATATATATATATATATATATATATATATATATATATATTTGCAACGTAAACAAAGAAACGCTATCATCAGGTAACGTTTTTTTTTTATAACAAAGAATTTTTAAAAATGAATAAGTATTGAGCTCCTTTCTTAGACTGATAAATATACATTTTATTCAAAGTCTCATGCAAACAAGACCGGAAACGGAAGTAGATTTCTGCGCAGATCCGGAAATTAAAAAACGCGACAAAAAAAATTGAATGATTTTGAGTTCATTAGTACAAATTAGTGGCAAATTGTCGGTCCGTTGGTCGCACGTTGCTGTTGGCTGCACAACATTGGCCCAACATTGGCAAATTGTCGGTCCGTTGAGATGAATTCTTATACATTTGTTGGTGATGGCTACACAACATTGGGCCAACGTTGGTATGATGATATTTACAAGACCATTCGTCGGTGTTGGCAACTTTTCTATGCCAACGTTGCCCCAATGTTAGGTCAGAAAAGATTGATGGCTTTGCTATACCCTTCCGAATCGTATTAGGGCTACTGTAGTCTAAGTTATTACTCCATTCCCTGGACTATATCAACGATAAGAAAAATGATAGGAAAAATTATACTTGTATATTTGTTAAAGTTTGTTGGGCCAATGCTGGGCCAATGTTGGCCCAATGTTGAAAATCTATTATAAGCTAACGTTGGTTGTTCCACGTAACACTGTACGTCACACTAAAACTGCCAATGTACATTTTGTCAATTTATGGTTTACATAAGTGGTAGACTTCGGCTATCGGTTGGGTATACTTATCTTGATTATCCATAAAACAGCTAATTTTTGCAATGTGATGACTCGATAAAATTATATTGTTTACAATTTTATTCATTATTTGTTATTGTTGGTATTTAAAGTGTCATTAAAGTTACTTTTATTACTATTACTAATGCTACTTGTACTATTCACCGATTTTAATAACTTTAAACATTATTAATAATCAATTAGTATATAGTTGCGACGTAAGCAATATATATACAGCTGTAAAATTTTGATAAGGTTGAATACAAGTAACACACTGGTCAAATGATAGTTGCTATGGTAATATAAGTGTAATGGGATGGTCAGAATTGTGATCATTTCCCGCCTTGCCGAGCAGTAATAATAGGTAATAATACAGAAAAGAGAATTGTCTTCAGGAAAAAAAAAGAAAACATGTGAGTTGTAAATTTCTACTTATTTCTAAACAATTATGATTAATACAAAATTGTTATATTTTCGTTGTATGCGTAAAGTTAATATCGTACATTTTTTTGTATGAAGTTTTCATGAGAGCGTGGCAAGTTATTACCGGAGTTAATTATACTTCAAGATGACGGAAGTAGAAGAAAAACGTTTATGAAAGTTAAAATATAACCCACAGTGATATATATTTTGAAAAAAAAAAGTTATAAACTGATCATAGCAACGTATTTGAAAAGTACCAATATTACGAAATCATCATAATGTATAATGTGTAACGTTTGCAAATTGTACGTATATAGATATTATATATTTGTATATGCTTTTTCTCTTTCCGAATTATTTATTTGTAATAAAATAACGTAATACTATCATAAAATTGCTAAAGTTGAAACATCTTTTACTCTACAAAATGCTGACCTTTTCTCTGAAATAATAAAAGATACAAATTGTTCAAAATTAATAAAAATCATCAGGAATGCGGAAAACAAAGAGTTATCGTTAATTAAGTTGTAAATTAACGTACGTGCAGTACAGATTATTTATGAATCTTTTACATGCGTATTAAAAGTACACATCTCATATCTTTTCCAAATCCACATGTACAGTATAAAAAAATATTATATCGATACACAATTTGTGTATATTTTTAGGTAGAATTAATTTTAAATATTTCAATAACTGACCAACATCTGGAATTTATATAGGAAATTGTAAATTATCAGACTCTTAACTTGACCTCTTGCTGTGTTCCGCTTTGAAGCCTGTTATACCGTATGTTTCATTCAATACACGATATTAAGACAAACAAAAGAGGTGACTACTAACTGTGCATTAATACACATATAAATTATTCTTTATATATTACGAAGATCATGAAGATATAGGTATGATCCAGAATTCTGAAATAATAATAATTAGCGTTTGTTTAATGATCATGTAAATAAAAGTAATACTTATGCTTAGAATGAATATTTTCTGTGTTTCAAACCACGTATCGTCCTGAACATGCATTTAATTTCATGAAATTAAAAAAAAATCAGTTTGATTGACAACGAGACTACTACCTAAAAGATACCAAATGACACTAGCAACTATCGATAACCGTATGACCTTCAACAATGTAAAACCCACATTGCATATAGCAAGCTTTACAAGGCCCTATATCGGCATCAGTATTTCCCTCAACTCATATATTTTATAATGATTGTGCTTGAAAGATGCCAAGAACAATGTAAAAATGTCATATTATTAACTGTAGGTACGTTTATCTCTTACTTGTTGTTTGCAATTGTTTTTATTTTATTTAAATCTAGCATCATATAATTATGTTGCAGATCAAACACCTGAGTACTTCTGGAGGAGATACGGTAAAGCAGAGTGTAAGAAAGATTATGGGCACAGTCCTGGAAAACTGTATAGCCATGAAATTGAATTGGCTAGGGAGAGGCGACAAGACTGCCTTTTCCACGGCAATACTCGTGGTGACGACCAATGATATCAAATTTAAAATAAATAAAGTTTCATCTTCTGAATTATTTAATTTTCAATCTGGATCTGAAACCAATACAACTAAAATTACATCTAATAAAAAATTATTTGTATGAGCGACTTACCATAAGCCATACGTCATTTGTGCTGTTAAAGAAATAAATGAAATTGATATGAAAAAAGAAGATGTGGTATGATTGCTAATGAGACAACTCTTAACAAGAGACCAAATGACACAGAGTTTATCTGGTCGGTCCATCAAACATTGTCGAAGAAATATCTTAGTGTAACACAATAGATGAAATTAAAGAGGCAAAATTCATGGAAAAAAACCAAGGACAGTAACAATGGGTAAGACACAAATACAGAATTGCTACCTTAAACTTTGGCAGTTTGAAACACAAAAAATGATCAAATATCATGTGCTCCGGAGTATTTATCATATCCAGCTCCTCATGCAGAATCCATTGTTATTCGGTTGATACAATGGACCAACGTATTGCCAACATACAAATGAGAAATGGCTACCTTGGACCAACATAGTGCCAACACAGAAATAAGACATATCTACGTTGGACCAACGTAGTGTCAACATAAGAAAAGATATTTCTACGTTGGACCAACGTTGTGCCAACATGGATTTCGTTTTCCATACAATGGGCCAATGTTGGCTCTATGTATTGCATATAACCGTACAACGTTGGGCCAACATGAAGCCATTATGTTGGGCCAACGTATGTCCACTTTGCACTTATACGTTGGGCCAACGTTAAAATACAACGATTGGCCAATGCAATGATATACGTTGTGCCAACATACTCATGTTGTCTGGGTTATTATATGCACTATATATATATTCTGTGTCGGGTTGTTGTCCTTTTGACACATTCTTCATTGTCATTTTTTAATTTTAATAGAAATAAGTTCGAATATATCTTATTTTGTAAAAACAGATAATATTCAGATGCCTTATAATATGAAGATAGTTAAGGGCAGACGTGTTGTGGAATAATATATTTGTATTTTTTAACCATTTAAATGTGATATTTAATTTATTGTAATGGATGGTTTGACACGATAACATGGTTGTTTAAAATCACCTACAATACCTACTAATTAAAAGTAGGCGTAACTATTTAAAAGACATTAACGTAATAGTTTAAGTCATAGATACAATAGATAACCTTGATTCATGAAAAACAAACCATTTGCCCTCCGGGCTCATGGTTTCTTTTTCAAGAATCAACGCTTATCCTTTGTATCTATATCACATAATGTTGTTGTAAGGTACACAGTCATGGTGTACAGAAATATTTACTACAAAATAAATAATATTGCGGGTAGTACGTGAACAGAAGTGAAAATTTATATTCATATAATTCATACCAAACACTTATCAAATCTGGTACATATTTTTGTTTGAAGGTATCTCCTTTGTATTGATTTATATTTATTACAAATCGATGCTTTATGAACATAAAATATGTAATAACTTGTTTTTATGTCAATTAGAAAATTATGATCTCGTCTCACTATTTGTAATAAAATAGAAAATAATTTTCTCACTATTTCAAAAAAAAAAAAAATGTTTCATTAAAATGTATTAAATATTTCTTTAAATATAATTAACTATGCCTAAATAATTAAAAGTGCAAATTAGAACTACTATTGTTTTGATCAGAAAATTACCGAAAATATATTTTTTTTTAGCAGAAAACGCTATGAAAATTAAAAGAAACTGATTTTCACGAATTTTCTAGCAAACATAAACCAATTTCAGTATTTTTGTAGCAATAGATATCAAAGGTACCAGGATTATAATTAAGTGCGCCAGACGCGCGTTTCGTCTACATAAGACTCATCAGTGACGCTGATCAAAATATTTATGAAGCCAAACAAGTACAAAATTGAAGTGCATGGAGGATTCAAAATTTCAAAAAGTGTTGCCAAATACGGCTTAGGTTGCCCTAAAGAAAACTGCTATCATTTTCACAATATCAGAAATGTTTAACACGATTTCTTATATCTAGGACAGATCATATGATCCATATATTACTATCTTCCATGATATTACTTCTCCCCTCAAAATTGAAATAATAAAGTAGTAATATCAAATTAAAAACTGTGTACAAATATATATAGAAGAGGGACGAAAGATGCCAGAGGGAGTCAAGCTCATAAATAAAAAATCAAACTGACAACGCCATGGCTAAAAATGAAAAAGACAAACAGACAAATAATTGTACTCATGACACAACATAAAAAACTAAAGAAAAGTATATCACATGCTGTATCACCACGAGAAATCAATATCAGTCCCGAGGGCCGAAGGTCCCGATGACTGATAATGGTTGAGTGGTGATACAG
The DNA here is from genome assembly GCA_037788925.1 of Mytilus galloprovincialis. Classification (NCBI taxonomy): domain Eukaryota; kingdom Metazoa; phylum Mollusca; class Bivalvia; order Mytilida; family Mytilidae; genus Mytilus; species Mytilus galloprovincialis. Next base: position 7,391,607 of record CM075340.1, on the reverse strand, counting down.
CATGCGATACGAAGTTTGCCATGTATTATTCTGTTTATCATATATATGTTAATAGAATCAAATCCATGGGATATCCATTTTTTTTAATTCGTCCGAAATTATCAGCTAGAAAAGAACATTAAGATTTTCCTGTATTTTTTCAGCTGATTTTTTTTATAGAATTCCTTTTTTGCTTAAAATCCACATCGTTTTTCTCCTGTAACATTATTACATTCTCAATATACGGTAAAGACCATGTATATGTATAAAAATGAATCCAATAACGATACTGTCCTATTATTTCAACTAAAATTAATATTTATCTATAAGTTGGTCTAAGTGTGACGTGGGATTCACCGTGACGATTTTTTGTAAGCGTGACACGTGAAAGTAAAATGATTGTGCCCTAAAAACGGGAAATAAAGTCTAGCGGGACAAGGGAAAGTACCAAAAAAAAATGAGAATTGCTTACGTTTATAGTGTAAGCGAGAAACGGGAATCTGACACAACAGTAAGCGGAATCCGGAATCAGAACCCCATAATAAAACCCTCTTTAAAGTGTTATTGTTTATTTGGCAATGATATTATTCATGATCGTTTTTAATTTTCTGACGAGGTGAACAGCAAGAAAAATATTTCTTGAAAACTTTGCTATCTATTCTAACCAAATTAAAATCGTAAAGATTTACATTGTGTTTAATTCATCAGGTAATAAAAACAGACTTCACGAAAAATTGTGACCAAGTAAACAATAAAACCTCAGAGTTTTCTACATACTATTTTTTTTATATTATACAGATATATCATGTTAAGGAGGGGTATTTGCGAAAAATACCTGTCGAAAGAATGTTAAATTTCTCGAGCCGTAAGGTGAGGGAAATTCATTCTCAAGACTTGTATTTTTCGCAAATACCCCTCAAGAACATGCTATATCTGTTTATTTACACCGAATGTTAATTTTCAAAACGCATTCATGATCGTGACGTTACAAGCGTCAGATCGGATAGAATATTTTTTGGCAAATACCATGGCAGAGAGGTTAAAAAATGCATATCATTTTTGCATATACCCCGGCGGCGTTAAAGAATTGACGATATTCATTTGATAACAGTAAATTGGTGAAAAATACACTGGCTATCAACCAATCAAAACCCAGGGTTCTTACATAAAGTGTAATTAGTATATAAATTGTTCGTAGTTGTACTGGGTTATAAATTTGGGAAAATATCGATTTTAATTGAAATGATAGGACATATTTTTTAGTTGGGACTCATTTTTTCATATGCCAGGAAATACAGCAACTGGACGTCATAGACTAATCAGACATAGATCAAACGTTTACGTCATTCCAATTATGATGTCACGTCAGGTATGCGATTCTGGTTTTGCTATGCCAGTCGGAAAGCTGACCCCGGTTTTACCCTATTTGTTAAAGCAACAATGGACGTCATGTGATTACCATATAGGGGCACTTTTTTACCAAAAAAAGTGAAGCCCGTTTTTTTAGAATTTGTAGTTTTTTGCATGAATTAAAACTAATTTCCTTTTAAGGGGAACATTCTTGAGTATTTACGAAATATATGTTACTCAACTCAATTATAGATTAAACTTATTTCTTTCTCTCAAAATATGTCTTCAAAGTCAAGGTGTTGACGAAAAAAATGGGTCACAGAAAATTAAAATCGTAATTTTCTTTCTTAACTTCTCGGGAAGCTCTGCTGAATTTAAATTATGTTACAGTTGGGTGCAGACCAAGCATTACACAAAGTAAACGCAAGTTAACGCCGCGTGCACATATTTCGTTAGTTAACTTCAAATCTCCCGTTTACTAGTAAACGCACGTTTACTATAATTACGTTAACGTGGTCGAAATGGAAATTTCTAATGTCTACCCTAGTAAACGGGCGTTTACTATGTGTCCGTTTAGTCAGTAGTAAACGGGCGTTTACTTCAGAATTCTTCAAATTTATTTTTACGTGCAGTTAAAAGTAAACGGGCGTTTAGTACAGATTTTACAAGTGTATTTTTACGTGCACTTGAAAGTAAACGCACGTTTACTTTTCGCGTAAACTGATTGGGTAAATTTAGAAATAAACTTCAAGTTCATTTGCACATTTATTTTATAAAAGCGACCTTTAGTCTTTATATTTCACGTATATGTGTTTCAAACCAGAACAATTCAAAAACTCTTTTAATTCGAAATATTAAATTACACAAAATCACTTTCATAAAGTCCATTAACTTTACTGATTGGCAGATTTTCTATATTTTCCTTTCAAAAGTTACATGTGCAAATATCGATACGGAAAGAAATGTTATCCGAGACATCGGGAGAATATTTTTATATGATGGGATATAAACATCATGGTTTACGTTGTTTCGTTCCCCGTTTATAATTGTCTCTTCGAATTCCTAACTATAACTCGGTGTATTTAATACATTAATTTTTAATCGAAATTCACCTTGTTTGCCTTGGATTAACATGATAAGACTCTGTTTTGACAAATGATAAAAAAAAAACGTAAATTGAACAGTATATTGAAAGGGATATCAATAAAGTGTAATATAAGTATGTTCATTTGTACCATCTCGTCAATTAAAATGTTCAAATATTGCTATCTTTACATTGATATATAACTCATTTACTATGCGGCTATATAAATTTACATAATAGAATGCTTATACGGTCAGTTTTGGTTGTTGTGGACAAATAATTTTATTATATGAGTTAGTCTGAGGTATGAAAACTACTGAATTTTGTTTACGATTCAATATTTTCACCCCATTTCCATTCTCAATTTTAAATATTGCTACCTATTTTCTTATACAATCAATCCTTACATGAAAATATAGCTCATTTACTATGCGGTTATATAAATTTACATAAGCAAATGCTTATATGGTCAGTTTTGGTTGTTGCGGACAAATAATTTTATTATATGAGTCAGTCTGAGGTATGAAAACTACTGAATTTTGTTTACGATTCAATATTTTGAATAAAAAAAGGACATGCTGGCACTCTAAATTGATGCGAACAAAATTTTTTAGTCATAATATTCAAATATTGCTACCTATTTTCTTATATAATCAATCCTTACATGAAAATATAACTCATTTACTATGCGGCTATATAGATTTACATAATAAAATGCTTATATGGTCAGTTTTGGTTGTTGCGGACAAATAATTTTATTATATGAGTCAGTCTGAGGTATGAAAACTACTGAATTTTGTTTACGATTCAATATTTTGAATAAAAAAAGGACATGCTGGCACTCTAAATTGATGCGAACAAAATTTTTTAGTCATAATATTCAAATATTGCTACCTATTTTCTTATATAATCAATCCTTACATGAAAATATAGGTCATTTACTATGCGGCTATATAGATTTACATAATAAAATGCTTATATGGTCAGTTTTGGTTGTTGCGGACAAATAATTTTATTATATGAGTCAGTCTGAGGTATGAAAACTACTGAATTTTGTTTACGATTCAATATTTTAAATAAAAAAGGACATGCTGGCACTCTAAATTGATGGGAACAAAAAATTTGTAATCATAATATTCAAACATTACTTCCTTTTTTATTATACAATCAATCCTTACTTGAAAATATAACTCATTTACTATGCAGCTATATAGATTTACATACTAGAATGCTTATATGGTCAGTTTTGGTTGTTGCGATAATATATTTATTATATGAGTCAGTCTGAGGTATGAAAACTACTGAATTTTGTTTACGATTCAATATTTTGAATAAAAAACGACATGCTGGTACTCTAAATTGATGCGAATAAAATTTTATAATCATAATGTTCAAATATTGCTACCTATTTTTTTATACAATCAATCCTTACATGAAAATATAGCTCATTTTCTCTGTGGCTATATAGATTTACATAAGCAAATGCTTATATGGTCAGTTTTGGTTGTTGCGGACAAATAATTTTATTATATGAGTCAGTCTGAGGTATGAAAACTACTGAATTTTGTTTACGCTTCAATATTTTGAATAAAAAAGGACATGCTGGCACTCTAAATTGATGCGAACAAAATTTTTTAGTCATAATATTCAAATATTGCTACCTATTTTCTTATACAATAAATCCTTACATGAAAATATAACTCATTTACTATGCGGCTATATAGATTTACATAATAAAATGCTTAAATGGTAAGTTTTGGTTGTTGCGGACAAATAATTTTATTATATGAGTCAGTCTGAGGTATGAAAACTACTGAATTTTGTTTACAATTCAATATTTTGAATAAAAAAAGTACATGCTGGCACTCTAAATTGATGCGAACAAAATTTTTTAGTCATAATATTCAAATATTGCTACCTATTTTCTTATACAATCAATCCTTACATGAAAATATAACTCATTTACTATGCGGCTATATAGATTTACATAATAAAATGCTTATATGGTCAGTTTTGGTTGTTGCGGACAAATAATTTTATTATATGAGTCAGTCTGAGGTATGAAAACTACTGAATTTTGTTTACGATTCAATATTTTAAATAAAAAAAGGACATGCTGGCACTCTAAATTGATGCGAACAAATTTTTTTTAATCATTATATTCAAATATTACTACCTTTTTTATTATACAATCAATCCTTACTTGAAAATATAACTCATTTACAATGCGGCTATATAGATTTACATACTAGAATGCTTATATGGTCAGTTTTGGTTGTTGCGGACAAATATTTTTATTATATGAGTCAGTCTGAGGTATGAAAACTACTGAATTTTGTTTACGCTTCAATATTTTGAATAAAAAAGGACATGCTGGCACTCTAAATTGATGCAAACAAAATTTTGTAATAATAATATTCAAATATTGCTACCTATTTTCTTATACAATCAATCCTTACATGAAAATATAGCTCATTTACTATGCGGCTATATAGATTTACATAAGCAAATGCTTATATGGTCAGTTTTGGTTGTTGCGGGTAAATAATTTTATTATATGAGTCAGTCTGAGGTATGAAAACTACTGAATTTTGTTTACGATTCAATATTTTGAATAAAAAAGGACATGCTGGCACTCTAAATTGATGCGAACAAACTTTTTTAGTCATAATATTCAAATATTGCTACATATTTTCTTATTCAATCAATCCTTACATGAAAATATAACTAATTTACTATGCAGCTATATAGATTTACATATTAAAATGTTTATATGGTCAGTTTTTGTTGTTGCGGACAAATTATTTTATTACATGAGTAAGTCTGAGGTATGAAAAGTTCTGATTTTTTTTTACGATTCAATATTTTGAATAAAAAAGTACATGCTGGCAATCTAAATTGATGCGAACAAAATTTTTTAGTCATAATATTCAAATATTGCTACCTAAGAATAATTATATATTACGAGTAAGTCTGATGTATGAAAACTACTGAATTTTGTTTACTATTCAATATTTTAAATAAAAAGAGGTCCGCAGTAATGTTAAGGCAGTTCTCCATAAGTTTTGAACGATTCTATCGCAATCTAATTGTGACGTCATGTAGTCGTTTCTATTGGTTGTCAGCACATTTATTCTTACACTCAACGTCATTTCAAAGCTTGAAAAGGCATCAAAACAAGCAAGTGCGTGTCAGCTGTTTATGAGTTTTTCATACGATTTGATGATGTTCCTGACGGAAAACATGACTAGGGTATCCAACTGTAAGTACAATATGACTTATGTTATGTAACTTTGTTTTCATACGATGTGTTTAATTCGCGAAACGTTCGGTGTTGTTTTCTATACAAAAAAGGGGGAGGTGTTATCGAATTCCAACTTGACCATGTTTATTTTATAATCTGACCGCGTAATCACTATGAAGTGTTCGTTTTTTAAGTCGAAAATAAAGTTGGATTCGGGCATATAACACTATTTGTTATTTGTAGTGTTCTTTATTTACTTACAATAAATTGCCATTTGAATTAAGAAAAAATCAATCAAATATTTACATAAATTTAATGATTGATTGTCTAATCAGACTGACAAGTACCATTAGACAAACCTGAATTTGTTTTTTTTTCATGGTACTTTATTTCATGGAAAATAGTATAGAAATAAAAATGTGGGGGTATTTTTCAAATGAAAAGTTATGAATAATCAATTTTAAATATTGATGTATAAAAAAAACACAACTCTGAATATATTGAGAGGTCAAATATATTGTATGACAAACTTCATTGTTTATAAATCTTTGTTAAAATAACTATAACTTTCATTCAGGAGAAAGTGGAAGATACATAATTGCACTTTTCATAAATGTGTCATTTATTTCTCTATAATTATCCAGTATCAGGCTATATAGTTCTGAGTGTGTGCACATTATATAAATGTAGCTAGCTAGCAAGTACAAAGTATTCATAGTTTAAGGAAAAATGCCTTTTTTATATCCTCTATCATATCATAGCATGAATAAGAAAATATATATATAAACAAGGTGTCAAAAAAGATAGCCTTGTAATATAAAAGGTATAGATCTTTAATCATTTATTTGATTGATCAAGATTGTTTGGATAAATTATCTGATTTAATTTTGGCATATCAATTTTTTCAATTGTTCATGTGTTCTCTGTTTTCTTTAATACAGGATGTGACCAGACTGTGCTGTACTTTGAAATTAATTTGTCATCAATTGGAATTGACTAAACAGGTAAATTTCAGTATAAAATAAGAAGATGAGGTGTGATTGCCAATCATGATTAAATAATGATAGTTTTTACATTTGTACTACAAAATGTATTCTGTTTTATAAATTGATCAGTAGTTAAACCTAAACTCTAGTTTTCTTGTCATTTCAAACTAAATTTGAAATCCATAATTTCATTTAATGAACTGTTTGCATTAATGATTATAATTTGAATATGGTACTAGATTTTAATTTATAGAAATTCCAATTGAACAAAATGCATCTCTTTAATTATATAACTTCAAGCTCATGCTCATTGCTGTCATTATATCTACATATCAGATTACAATAACACTTTTTTTAAATATGATCAGCTAATTTTTTAAGAAATTTCAAAACAATCAAGACTTTTAATAATTTAGAGCTGCACATTATTTGATTTTACAAACAGCTTCATTACATAATATATGTATACATGGTATATGACATGTATTTTCTTGGGTCCTGATTTCACAAGTCTTGTTGACAGGATGAATTCCTGATAGTGTGTTTTGAACAAGCATTTATGATGAAGGTGATCACAATCTTTGGAGAAGTTATAATAATCATAGTATATTTATATATTAGTTAAAATATTCCAATGTATAACTATTTGAAACATCTACAATGTACATGACTTGTGTGAAATTTTGTGTTTAATTATGGTGGTTGACTTGTTTACAGTGAGTTAAATGCATAATGATCAATGATTTGTTAATTTTCATTATTATTATATTTCAGATCAAATGAATATATCCAAACTGTGATAAAGTGACCTATATATTTACACTAGAAGTTAAACATAGCTTTTTATGTCAACTGGATAAACCCTAAATAGGAAGGATTGATTCCAAAATATTCACAAATCATGTGTTATTTTTACTCCAAAATTGCTATGAGAATAAAAAGTGATTAATCAATGTGAATAGAAAAGGAAAATTCAATGTGATATTCATGTACTACAAGGATTCAGTGATTAAAATAAATGTGTAGGAAATCATTCATTATTAAGGAGGTAGGAAGTATACATTATTCCTTTTAGGATATTACACTGTTTTATTGGAAATGTTTATCAACAGCTTGACAGGTGACATTCTTTGTCTATGACATTAGTAAAACTACAAAATGTATTTTATTCAAAACTTGAATGTAATTTTCTTTACTTTTAGCAATAAAAATGAAAGTGTTCTTATGTTAGACAATATTTCCAATTCTTTATACAGATAGACCAATTCTGAGTAGAATCACTATTACTCCTATAATGCTGATTTTGAACTTATACCTATATATCAAAATGGTTCTCATTTGAGCATGATATTAAATTACATATATATAACTATGCAAAAACCTCTCCAGCTGAATATTATAACAGGGGTATAAAGCAAGGGGAACAACTAATATTATTAATATAGGGCCCAACTTGTGAAAAATATGAAAGATAAGTATATTAAGCATTATGGATATTTGCAATTAAAAATATTTAGTGGCCAAGTCAGAAGCCTAAACAAGCCTTGGCTACCAGTGCCCTGCTTGTTAATGTATTTGCTCATTAATATACCTAAAGCAGACCATTTGAATATATAGCTTATTGCAAATCAATGGGTCATTCTTTTATGATCTAGGGAGAACATGACATTATTAGAATAACAATGCAACAAGTACACCAGAATAAATTCAACATTTCTCTGAGCAAGAATTTATGATTCATGTATCAGAGTCTGAAAGGGATAATTATGACCAATTATATACTCACTGCACAAAAAATAAAAAGGGAATATAGTGCTAATTAGTGTCTGTCTGTTGTGGTGATTATCAGGCAAAACAGTAAATAACAGAAAAGGTTCCCTAGACATTAAAAAATACAGTTTGTATGAAATGAAGGCCCCCTCAAGCATTCCTAGACTCTAATTTATCTTTATAGAATGCACTGCATCAATGAGTGTTGTACAATGACCTATCATTATAATTGCTTATATCCACAATATTTGATCTTATCTGGATACATGTAGTTCTCAACATGAATGGTCAATGCCAATGGAAATTTGATCAAATCGTCTTATTTTCATATTTGCATATCAATGAAAGGATGACTGCAACTGCATACAGTAAATTTCATAAATTAGCAGTGCCTTTATTACAGTGCAAGATATGAAAACAAAGATTTCAAAATTCGCAGATGAAATATGTTGTTCTCCGGACCCTCCCCCTTTTTTCCAACTATATTATTTATCCAACCGTACTGAAAACACAAACAAATACAAAGTAACTGTAAGGTGAGAGTGTTTATTAAAAAATGAAAACATATCATACGGACAGAAAAACAAGCTTAATTTTGATTATTAGAAGGAAAATCAGCGTTCTCTGTTAACAACTCGTTTGGAACATTGAAAGTCAAAGGAGCGTTTTAATATCGACGATTTAACTGAAATTCTGAAGAGTCGGTTATAAAAACGGGTAGAACAAGGGCATACTGGCCACTAAGGTCGATATTTTTTGGTTTCCCAGAAAGAGAATTTGAAATTACACTTCGCTAACATATGGCAAAGAATACAGATATAATAAGTAGTGATAAAAATGTGTCCGAAACTCCGAAAAAGCACGAAATGTGAAATGATTTGACTTTGCAGTTGGTTTTATATGCATTATCTTTATAAACAACACTTTGCCATGATTTTTTAATGAACTTTATATCTTAGGCTACCAAAAGGTGTCTTAAACTTTAAATTTAAACATCCGCATGCCCTTGTTCTACTACGATTTATTTGTCAGTATTTACTTTCTATTTCGGGTGGTCACGTGACCTTTTCCCTTGGTCTAAAAATAGATTTGTATTTTTTTTCTTCAAAATCTACATCTATTGTCTTTATACACACCGACTATACCATGATTGGAGACAACTATTTATTTTCTGGACACTGAATTTGAAAAAACTGCAATTTTGTATCTTTTCATGTGGCGAACAACCTTAACATCACTGCGTCATCGCCGTCAGGCTGGTACAAAAATTGCTGTCAATTGTTTTATATGGTCAATTATGGCATAAAAATATAACTGAATTACTTCTATATATAATAAGATAACTTGTTAAGAGGTAAATATTGTCAGTTGTGGTGAATGATATCAAAAAGTTTTGTTTTACGAGTCAGTCTGTCTAAGATGAGAAAACTGTTTGATTTTGGTGAGGATTAAATTACATGTATTTGAATAAACATACTTAAACTATTATTTGCGAAGAACAAGAAATTTACTATAATTATAGTTCAATTAAATACAAATGTGTGACATTTTTAAATAACTGTAATCGTCAATATGTCAAGCAGAAATGACCACTTGGTCAATTAATTTTGATGTTCCTTATCATTTCATATTTTAGGTCAGTGTATCCAAGTTACGATGACAATCTGCGTTAACGGGCGTTTACTACAAACAGTAAACGCGCGTTTACTTATTACAAAAATAGAAGACGCGCCTTTTTCCACGTTAACGCGGAGGTAAACGGAAAAGTAAACGCCCGTTTACTCTTTACAAAATTAGAAGACTCGCCGTTTTTGCGTTAACGCGGAGGTAAACGTGAAAGTAAACGCCCGTTTACTTTTAATGTCTACTGCAATTTCGGAGTTAACGCACAGTTAACGCGGCGTTTACATGAAGTGCACGCGAGTAAACGCCGCGTTAACTTTTTTGGCCCGTCTACATGTAATGCTTGGTCTGCACCCAACTGTATGTAACATAACTTGGACTATGAAATATAATATTATTTAATTGTTTTTCGTATATATCCGGGATACCTCTCATTTCAATTTCGTATCCAATGACAAACAGTACAAAGGATTTAATAATTAAAACTTTTCCCGTAAATGTGAGATCTCTAGATTTCCAAACTTCCATACAGCTTTTTATCTTATTAATTTTTTCTAACCAAATTTGATCCAAGTCCATCCCATATCCATATGTACTCCTACTGCTTTCACAGGACGCTTAGACCATTTAATTATGTTAAAATCTGGTTTTTTATTTCGCCACTTGCCTAAATACATGCCAACAGTCTTATCAATATTCATTTTAGCCCCCGAAGCGTTTTCGTACAGTTTTAAAGTTTTAAATGTTTCTTCGATAGACTCCTCGCTTTTATTAAAGAGTTGAGTATCGTCACCAAACATATTTAGCTTTGTTTCAATATAGTCCCCAGTTCTAGTAGGAAGTTTTATTCCTTCTATATTAGGATTGTTTCTAATTGATGCTGGAAGTAGTTCTGCATGTTCTGCCTGCAGGATATATAACATCGGGGCTATTGGGCATCCTTGACGAATTGAACAGGTTATGCCTACGAATCTGGAATTAAACCCATTCGTATGAAAACACGTTAATGGAAAGCATTTTTATCCAACTCCTGAATTTTTCCTCAAACCCAAATTTTAATAAGCAAAAATCGATCCATTCCCATTCCGCTCTATCAAATGCTTTTTGTTGATCCAAAAATAATATTGCACCCTCCTCATCTTCTAATTCACAAAAATCTTTAACATCTTGTAGTAATCTATTGCCTTGAAAAATGTTGCGCCCTTTGACAAACCCTTTTTGATCGAAATCAATTATTTGCGGTATTACATTTTTTAACCTTTCCGTGGGTACTTTGAAATAATTACATAGTCTGTGTTCAAGAGCGTTACAGGACGCCAATTGTTTATGTCTTCTCTCTCCCCAGACTTAAACATAAGCGTAATCATACCTCTATATTGAGATTCATAGAGCAAATTGTTGTCAAAGATTTCCTTAATAACCGCCACGAAGTCGTCCTTTATCAAATACAAATATATTTTGTAAAATTCATTTACAATTCCGTCTTCCCCAGGGGATTTATCAGGTTTTAAAATTGTAATGGCCTTACTTATTTCATCCAAAGTTTTTCCATTTCACACATTTTTTTATTTTCTTCGGTTAGTTTATGGTCTATATTCTGTAATAGATTTTAATTACTTTTCATACACAAGACAACCGATCATAATTCACGTAAAACTAATCGAGAGCTCAAGAACGATGACCAAATTGATGAATGACACTGATTATATTTTCGAATTACCAAGAGAAATTGGCATACCAATGATCGTTATTACATTTTGTAGTATAGTTGTTTCCTTTACAGTCCTGATTGATTTCCGTAATGAAGACAACAAATGGAAACAGCTATTTATGCATTTAATCTTGTAATGAGAAATCAAAAAATGACGTTAGCTATAGGGAAGTTGGATGTGTATCTTCTGTGTCCTACTTTCGGGATCCCTTTAATTTTACTAACCATTTCAGCATTCTTTGATCAATTCGGAAGAAACCCAGAAAATTATTATAGGGCAAGGGGTGAAAAGGGCCATTCGTAGCCGTATCCAAAAATTTCATTTAATTGGTCATGATATAAATATAAACCACATCTGCAAAATAAGCATTTTGTGTTTATTTCGACTATTGTTTTGTAATATTTATATTATTTATGATTATCTGTAGATTTTCATACATTTAACATTTACACCTTTTTCCTTATAAAACAATAAAAAAAATAACAAGGATTTCATAAGATTTTGAAAAATGTCCTTTTAAACTATATTTAATTTATTTATGAAAGAAAAGAACAGTTGGAGTTAAGCGGACAAATACTAATTTGCAGTACCTGGGTAAAACTAGAGGGTTACGAATATCTGACAAATAGTAAAGAACAAGAGGAGTGAACATCTTTAAAAACGTTCTATAGAAGCCTACACCAAGTTCTGTGTATGTTGTAGGTCTGTATTGTCCTGACAAATTTCATTATTAATCTACTTTATACACACTTGATTATCATTTCATGGTATTTTGTTGAATACTTAGTTACGTTTAATACATAGGATTCCAAACCAAATTTTTGTGAAAGTTTTCGATTTTTATCGACCTCTAAAATATCATTTTGTTTACTTTTTAAGTGTCCCAATTTTCGGTTAAACAAATGTATGGGCCGCCATTTGTGTCATAAATTTTGGTTAACATTTTTTTTTAACATTGTATCCGAAATTGTATTATTGAACACATATTTGTTTGTAATCTTACTTTAGGTTGTTATACATGTATGTTGTCTTTTGTAGTTTTTAGATTTTGACATCAAATAAAGATGTGATTCACCTGGTTAAACAAAGTGTCTACCTCGGTATAGCAACAACCGAACGTTTAGGAAAGATTATTTTCTGTCTATTTATATATATATATAAAAGAAATTTATTGTATATACAAAATATAAAAATAAATGTAACATCTTTATGATTTAATTTGTTAAATTTATATTTTGGAATACTGATGATATTTCAATACTAATAATTACGATGTAGACTGAAAGTAAGTGTAACGGCCGATATGTTCGGGTACGTTTTGGAAAAACACATATGCTGACTTGTGTTTATTTAAATAAATGTATTTGTTTGTTTCTGGTATAAAAATACAAAGATATACATGTTAATTGATGTGCTAAAGCCCAAATATATACTCCAATCAATCGGTTACAAGAATTGCATCATCTAATACTGAAGAAATAAGGATACATTATTGTGGATTTCGAATTAATATTTTTTTAACACAAACGTACAATATTTTATAGATAAAACCTACAAAGTTTGTGTTAGTCAGGATTTGCTGTATCTATGTTTTCCAATCACATTAACATAGGCGATTCTGTTCGTATACGATAAGATATAACCAAGCCCGGAAAAAACCTCTGTAATTAAGTGATATATAAAGGCAACAATAGTTTACCGCTGGTCAAGTGATAAATCGATTGAAAAAAAAAACAAATCCAGATTACAAATTAAAACCAAGAGAAACACATCAACTATCAGAGGAAAACGACGAAACAACTGAAGTGCAACATAACGTATTAACATCACACGATTGTACTCTTCAAACCTTGATAACACCGATTTACGAAACATATATTATACCTTGATATCAGTGAAAGTGTATTTTTTTTAATTACTTTTCATACACAAAACAACCGATCACAATTTGACAAAGAAACACACGAATAATAGCTAACAAAAGGCAACAAGTTTAAAATTTTAAAACGCAAGAAGTGCATTTTGTCCACACAAGACTTACTAGGGACGCCGAGGAAAATTAAAACGGATTGTCCCTAATCAAATGGCAAAATCAAATGACAAAACACATCTAACGAATGGACAACAACTGTCATATTCCTGAATTGATACAGGCATTTTCAAATTTAGAAAATGGTAGATTGAACCTGGTTTTATAGCGCTAAACCTCTCACTTGTATGACAGTCGCATCCAACTCAATTATGTTTACAACGATGCGTGAACAAAATAGACATAACATGTAAAATTGTAAAAAAAACAGGGGTACAGCAGTCATCACTGTGTCACAATCTTAATTAGAACAAAAACAAACAAATATTTAACAAAGGAGCACAAACAGCATCTATCAAATTTAATAGCCAGATTCATTGCTAAGAGTCGCGTGTTCGGCGTCAGAATGTAAACGTCAATATAAAATAAAGTTGTCGTTCAAAAAATTTTCAAAATTATAATTTCACATGGGGAATGGTGGTACAAATGTATGCCACTGGGCGTACACTTCTTATCCCCAAGAGATGTGAATATTTTCCAGGAAAACTATTGAGTATGAAAGTTTTAAATTAATTTCGGGATTTATTTTCTTTCTTGGTATTCAATAACAATAGTACGAGCTAGAGTATAGCATGTAAACATTGCTTCTCAATATGGTTGTATTGGAATTATTTTCATATAGATTGACAACTTATGGTCCAATATGCATGTAATATATTATAGTTCCGGACCATATGAGTATTTGGACCATACGCGTATGGTCATGACCATATGCCTATACTTATATGGTCCGACCATACGCGTATGGTCCGACCATACGCGTATGGTCCGACCGTACGCGTATGGTCGGACCATATGAGTATATACTCGTATGGTTATGGACGGGCCGGACCATATGACTATTTTGACCAAATAGGTCTTTTTTTAAATATGCATTACAAACGTTTCAATTATACAATAAACTTAATCTACAAAAATAATTATGGTTACATGACAATGTATTAATTTAAAGGCTAGGTTAAAATTAAATATTGATGCCAAAGTTAATTTTCATCGGTTATTACATTCTTGCATGTAGGCTTATGGTGACATTTACTTCCACACGGTAACATAACTTTTTTATCATTTGCACGTCTTGGTTGTTACACCTTTTGTTTGCAAGTGAAAAGATAGCCTTCTTTGCAGTAGTGATGCCGAGGTTTTGGGTTATTCCGATGTGCCTACGGTGTTTATGAAGCTCTAGATTTCAAATATTGTAATATGACTACAGTACACCATATTCACAATACAACTTAAATAAAATATGTGCCTTGCCAGTGACTTCTTGTGTGACAGTTTATTGAGAAATTTTTGGAAGTTATCTTTTCCAGTCGACATATAGCTATTCACTCGTTATAAATCGGTAATGGACATCGGTATAAAAAGTGTTTATTATAGTAATGACTAGGTAGTAAAATTAACTATGTGAAACTGTTTTTTATTTAGTTGATAGCGTATTTTTAATGAACGGTCATCACTGGTTCTCCGTTAAAGCGCCCATTTTATGACGTTATTTTGTCCCACCGTAAGAAAGCAAACCTAACGACTTCCAGTTATATACCCGTAGCTTGTTATACTTATATCTGAGAGTTTTAAATTTCTTTTTTATCTATATTTTTAATTTTTATAAAGGTTAGTACATATTGCACCACGATGGTGATCGTACCGACCGTCCATAATGTTTTCTTTGAAAAGCTGAAATTTCCGTTGATGGATAAAAGACCAACCAGGACAAAACATTTAGTACACTATAGAGTGTAATATGAATTTAATTTTATCATAAGGTTACCATAAATAATTTTATTTATAACAATGGTCATTTATTGCAAGTTATATCAGTCTGAAAAACGAAGCAAAGTTGAAAACTGTAGAGATTTGTTAAGCGTGGAATCTCCGTGGAATAGCCAATTCTTAAAAAACATCAATTTTGAAAATAAATTCCACATCCTACAGATCGATATCGGTGTCAACATTAAATTTTAGCACAACTTCAATCTTTAGATATACATATTAGGGTTCATAAATGACGAAATCGTTGAAATGTAACCTCCGTGGAATGTAATCTCCGTTGACATTTTGGTAAAGAGTGCTTTCTATCACGTCCGCACTTTTATCGAGTATGGCATGCCAAATAAACATATTAGATAGTTATGATGGATGGCGAATAAATCACTTACAGATCAATAATATATTGTAATTCAGACGACATAAGAAGACACCATGTAACAATTTTTATAAATCAATTGTTTGAGTGTCACAGAGTTGCTTCTTTCGCAAATCTAGAAGAAGAAGAAAAACGAACCGGATGTTTTTATATCAATCGTAATGCATGTAAATAATTTAGACCTGTTTTCAATATTTAAGATATGAAGCTTCTATATGATTAATATAAATTTGATTCCGAATTCAATACGATTTAACAATTATGCAATTGCAAAAAGCTATAAAAATTGTTCCTTTTTTTTTGTGTTGCACAAGGAGAGAAGCTTTTAATTTCTTTCATCGAAATTAGGACGTCGGTTGAAAGGGCATGATATATTGTCTGCTACATTTATTAACAACACCTTGTACAACATTTTTTTCGAAATTAAAAGCAGTTAAATAGATTTAACAAAACTATCCGTCAAAATGCTATATATTACGGTCTGTATAAGGGGAGGAGATCTACATTTCTGTATTCTATAATTCTTTTAGCCATTTTTCTCTATTCAGTTAGAAATATATGCCCTTCTATGTAAAATTCTTGGGTTCAGTTCCTGCATTTGAAAACTTCCGTATATAATATTTTGACAATATATAGTGTCTTGACTGTATCAAAAATATATACGTATAACGACACTTCTCCGTATAGCCCCTCTTTTTTATTCTCTCACTGTACTGCATAAATGAAACCATGTTTAAAGTAAGTATAAAACTTGGAGAAAAAAAGTATTTAAATTTCGTCGAAATCAGTTGGATATCTGGGATAATAAACAAAAGGAAAGATGATATGAGGTATACTTTATCATATTTTCCTTGTGATTCGGGGCACTAGTAATGAGGAGCTGAACGTTCAGTTTTATAACAGTGACAGTACCGGTAGTTAAGCGACATAAAGAGAAATCTGAAATCAGATAAAATAAAAATTTGATCACCAAAAATATTTTATCATTGATTACTGATCTGTCCAACAAAATATAGAAAGAGACATTGCTTATAAATCAACTGTTTTGGTGAATAGTGAAATATATTTAATAAATGTTGGTACTAAAAAAATGTTATACCCAAAAAATTGAAGACAATGTCTGTGGTCCTCGAGCATCAGTATGAAAATTAAAACGTACGAATTATGACAATGTTTTGATTCTGCAAATCCTTACAATTCCAATCAATGGTCAATTTATATATTTTGGAATTATAAAGATACCTAAGGTTTAAAACTTCATCAATCAATGTTACATTCGACTGATTTGACTTTTTTTGTGCGTCATTTTCGTCATATAGCTCATCAACTCTTTCTATTCTTTCATATCTTTTGATTTCAAATACTGGTCGCTGAGGCGTAAATGATGAAGATCAATCAAAGATAGTGCCCGCTTCGGACGCATGACATTTATAACTTTTTTTTTCGACCACTATTGCAGATCTTTTTGTTATCGGATTATCGTGGTCTGACATCTGTCACGAACTATTTTTTTAAGGTGAATAAAATTAAATATTAAATACGAGAAGGATGTAAGGTTAAATGCCTACAATAGGAAACGAAATGACAAGTTAACTCATGCAAGATCGTGATTTTGGCGAAAAACACTGAACGGATGCTTATATGAATGTATAAAATTTGCATCGCTTATTTCATTTGACCAGTGGCGTTTACAACCAATTTGAAAGTTTAACGTTTCTTTCGACATGATCTACTAGAATATTGTCAATAATGCATTTAATATGCAGAAAACGGAAAGTTTCATTTATCTTTAAATCATTTATTTCCGTTATTTTAAATTCACCGTATTCTTATTTTTCATAATTGTTTTTAAATCTATAAACCACCTCCTATATCTTGGATTAATTCAAATAACTTTATGATATTCAAGCGGAATACGATGCATAGTACTATTAGTATAAGAGTATCTACAAAAAAAGTTGTTCAATTAGTCGTTACTGGTTGTCTAAAAATCGAAGTCGCGAGATTAATAGACTACAACTAACCAACAAAGAGGATGAATAAAATATCTATGAAAAATGATTTTATATTTATATTTTGCTGGATCATTTTTTGTCGTGTCTGTCTCATCATTGCTTTTTTTATATATTTATATTGAACCTTTTTAAATTCTTTATCAACGACAACGCATGTAACATCTTATTTATTTGTGAATATTCTTCTCCCGCTCATAAATCTGTATGAAATATTTGCCACTGTACGCCCAGAAAACATCAATCAATAAATCATATCTCCTCTAAAGTTGTAGTAATATACTAACTGTTAACATTATCAAATAAGTGATTCGTTTAAATTCTAGTCAGATATTATCAGTTACACAGTATGTTAGTGACCTAATACAATAAATTCGGGGTCAGTAAATTCCATAAAAGGGGTTTGAGCGAAAATAGAACCTCATATGGAATTTACTGACCCTGTATATCGTATCAGGCCACTAACACACTGTGTAACGAATTTATCGTGCCGACTATCTTTATTAGTTGAATTTTGAATTTTAGACTCGAGTCTCATTTGCAATCATACCACATCTTCTTAATTGTTATATTAAAGTGTTTAAGTGTTCAGTTTTAAGAAACATACTCCCATTGGTCTGCTATACATGTATATATATAAAATACTAATATACACTTCTCGTCTCTCTCCTAATTTTTTTCCCAAATTTTCGATACAATGAACAAAAAGGTATTAAGTAATATCAAAGGAAGTAACCCATCAAAGATACAAGATCATATAAGGGTTGTGCTTCGGCTTCGAAAGAATTTTTCAAAACATTTCAAAGCAAGAAATTCATGCGTTATAGGCCATACTTGTGCATTTTGAAATTAAAACAGTTGATTTATATATATGTTTTCGATATCAATATGACCACATCAATGATAATTCATTGTAACACAGATTGGTAAATAGGATGATGACGAAAAAGAGGAGAATTCAGTGGCGAATTATATGCATATTTGGGTTGAAAGCATGTTAATACGATTTTGTTATTTATTCTGCTTTGTACAAGACTAAAATGCTGAGTCGATTGTTTATCGTACTTGTTCATACAGAAAAGGCCAAATTGAAGATTTATCACATTAATTTGTGTTAAAGAGATAACAAAAAGACTTATATATATATAATAATGCAGACATGACTGAATATCATGCTTAAATTTCAACTAACAAGAAAAAGAAATAAAAGTTTACGTGAATCAATAAAAAAGTTTTTAGCATCTTGGCATTGGAAATCACGACGTCAAAGGAAGTAAAATGACGTTAAATGTTTTTTTTTATTGTTTTATCATCTAAACTGTCTCGATCATTACAAATTTACGGTAGCACATTACATGCTGAAATTTATAGGGTAGATAAAATACACTATGAAGATGTTCTATGTTCTTTATAAACAAGTTTCGCTGTAATTTATATTTTATCATTTTTTACTCTGACGTTGCCCGCTTTAACGGAGAACTAGTGTCTGAATACCAAATGAAGAGTTTAGAAGTATTAAAAGTAAACTGCAACAGAATCTTAATTACCCCGACCATATGCGTACGGTCGGACCATACGCGTATGGTCGGACCATATGAGTATATACCCATATGGTTATGACCATACGCGTATGGTCCAAATACTGATATGGTCCGAAACATATGCATGCAGTTTCAAATATCAATACCAAGCGGTCGATGTCTATAGATCATTGTTAAGTCCGTTTACTAACTGTTCAGAGGCAGACATGTCACTTGTTCATTCTTGGAAGCCTTTATATTTTCCGTCCGACGATGGGAACTCTTTCTGAAAGTGCTGACTATAAAAGCTTTGATGGTGATTCTGTCGTTTATCTGTAAAAGTTGTTGCACTTACTCGTCTTTCCCAACAAACAAACTAACGAAACGCTACTATAAAAAAGAAGATGTGGTATGATTGCCAATGATACAACTATACACAAAAGACCAAAATGACACAGACATTAACAACTATAATAGGTCACCATACGGCCTTCAACAATGAGCACAGGTCATACCGCATAGTCAGCTATAATAGGCTCCGATAAGACAATGTAAAACAATTCAAACGAGAAAACTAACGGCCTTATTTATGTAAAAAAAAAATGAACGAAAAACAAATATGTAACACATAAACAAACGACAACAACTGAATTACAGGCTCCTGACTTGGGACAGGCACATATAAATAATGTGGCGGGGTTAAACATGTTAGCGGGATCCCAACCCTCCCCGTAACCTGGAACAGTGGTATAACAGTACAACATAAGAAAGAACTATAAAAATCAGTTGAAAAAGGCTTAACTCATCAGATGGACAAAAATACAAGTGGACGTGGCCGGGAACTTATACATACCGACACAAAAAGACGCAACGAACAGATCTGAGAGTACTCGCAGTTATCTGACAGCTAGTTCAAAGCCAATAACAACTAATAAAAAAAATAATACATCTAAGACTAATTTATAAAACATAGTCTGCTTTCTCTGGAGCTCATCCTCAATGGCGTTTATACGTCAGGAAACTTACATGTATACTAGTAAAGATTGTTTCAGGAAAAATCAACGACGTAGGGATGAACTTTTCTAAAATCGTCAATAGAAGTTATACATACCTAACTATACCTTTTATAAGAACTACTGTATTACTTATTTGGATTATTGACGGCTAACCTGTTCACCATTGCACAATATTATCAGAGAATTAAAAAAAAATCCTGAAACAAAATAATGTATTAGCTTAGATTTATATTGTATGTATATCCATTAATGAAATAAACGGTAAGTGGTATTCTCTTCAGAAATAGTTCGTGTACATGATGGTCAAATAAATTCAATTATGTTAGAATGAAATGTTAAAAAGAAACTTAAAAAATCATGCGTGTTGTATGTTGTATTTTTTTTTCAATAAAAAACCTAAAAATTACGATTGTCAACATTTAAACATCGCCAGATTTAAATACAAGTTAAGGAATTCCGGTAAAGTATATTAAACATGCAGAATGAGATGTACAAGGGTATCATTCTATCAAATTGGGAAATATTACATTTATTTTTAATTAAAGATTAAAGTACGCATATTTGAATCTTTACGCCAATTGCAGCAAAGAAAGTAATCAAAAATTGTGTCATTTTAATTTTATACACTTTCGGAATAACGAATCTGAATTTTATTTTCAATTAATTTACTAAATTTAATCATTGTATCTTTATTCTCATTGTGTATTAAAACTTAGTATATCAAATACGGCGTACTCTTTCTATTTATCCTTTCCAAATAACAACATTTATACCTGTGTATGCTTGAATTCACACCTGTGGATAAATTGCTCCAAGGTAAACGAATTGACCTCAAACCGAGAAATACACAACGACTTTACAAAATAATAAATACACTCTGCTCACACATAATTTGCATTGAAATTGTTATCAAAATAAAAACGGTAAATAAAACAAATATTTTCAGTTCAATATCCGTAAAAATGTTCAATAGATATTTTATGAAGAAATCTCAACATAAATTTATGAAATTAATTCGAAAATATTTACATTTAGATAATTTCATATTTGAAGTTGTATTCATTCAATACAAAACGGTACTCGCATATTTATTTTCGTTCATTCGTATATTGTGGTTAATAACTACGACCATCCGTCATCTGTGCGCTTTTAATTTCGTAAATTGTCGATAAGCTATAAGAGTTTAACAGATTTAATTTTTTCCCCAGAATTCAACACATCGGGCTAAAACGTCACAACCCACCCAGGCAAAAAAGTTACAAATACTTGATTTTCTCCGTTATTAGAAGGAATGTAAATCTAAAACTTTGCAAATGTCATGAATGTGTTTTTATGTTAAGATGAACATAATTAAATGAAAAGTTAAAAAGCGCGGAATTTCCCTTTAATGCTTTCTGTGAGTGAAGTACATTGTAGTCTAAGAGGAGTTGGGTTTATAATGTGTCATTGAAACCATACTACTGATAGTCAAAATCCTGTAATTGGCGCAAAAACAGTCGGATCACAATGACGGTATAATATTATTATAGTCAACTTCCTTATGCTTGCAAACATTCCTGCAAAGTCTGATTACCTTTTAATAAAATTGATTCAGATAAATTGTTAACAAATGTGTCATTGTTACATTACTAAAATATAAAAGTGTCAAAAGTCCAAGAACTTGAAGAAAATGTCAATAAAACTGAATATATAATTATATAGCATGGTCAAGAAAATATATTTATTATGACAAAAAATAATCCATCTAAGTATTGAAGATGTATGTCAAATGGTATCTTAGTATTGATACGTTCCAGACGGTCAGACGGACGTACAGACAAACGGACGGAGACAATAACCATATCCCCCCGCCTTGCGGCACGCAGAGGATAAAAAAGCAACATGACAGTTTCATATTATCATTCTAATGAATAATCTAAAGAAAACAAGCACAACACTGAAATATTACATATCTTTTGATTACATTAAACTAGGATTGTCACCCTTTTTTCCCGTAACAACCATCTATGCCTTAAATCTTTTCATCATTATGAATAAGTATACATGTTTCTTTATTCTACATTTGCTAGAGGAATAGGGGGAGGGTTGAGATCTCGCATAATATGTTTAACCCCGTCGATTTTAACGTCTCGAGCCTCTAGCCTTTGTTAGTCTTGAATGATTTTTTAATTTTAGTTCATAAATATGTTTTGAAGTTAAGTATGACGTCCATTTCTACAGAACTAGTACATAATTTTGTTTAGGGGCCATCTGAGGATCACATCCGGGAGCGGGATTTTCTCGCTACGTTGAAGACCAATTGGTTGCCTTCAGCTGTATGTTCTTTGGTCAATTCCATTATCAATTTTATTATGTGCAAAACAAGGCGGAATGTACCAGATGAACATTTACAACTAAAAAGCCGAAAAGAAACCGACAGCAACATTGTAAAAAACCTTTATAGGCGACTAAAGTACAAAGTCTGAATAACAGTCAGAATATTGACTGAGGAGCACAAAACCCTCCGAAAACCTGGAAGATTAAAGTTTTCCAGGAAGATCAGTCAATCCGGCGTTTTACTCAACTGTGGTAATGTATAATAATCAAATAAACTTGCAAGTATTTATAACTAAATAGGTTTTTAATGTGTATTCTGGTAATAGTTATAATTGTTGAGAACATTACAGTTTTGTATTATGTTTAGAACATTATATATTAAAAACAAAAATAAAAAGTAAGCAGATGAACGGATTTGCGCATACTCAAGGGTAACATGAAGAGCTCTATTATAATCAAATCTTCTATTCACCCTATAAAAGAATGACAGAATTAAATGTTAAATATGACACATGTTTTACTTTTAAATTTAAGATGCAATTTAAAATACCTGTTATAAAATAACTTAACCAAACTATATGTGAAATGAACCCACAGCAAGCACAAGTGAAGTGCTCATATATTGAATATTAAAATTGTACAATCAAAATATTTACTTTACAGTATTAAATAGCCGACTAAACCGTCTTGGTGGAATCATGGAAACATGCTTGCCTCGAGCTCTACAGGGCGTGTGTTCGATAACCAAACTGGTCACACCAAAGACATTTAGATATTTTTTTTTGCTACTCATCCACTAAGATCGTGTTGCTATAATGGAGTAAACACAATGATCTGTCTGCTCAATTTCAGAACTACTGTTTTTGTAGAGTGACATGTGTTCCGGCAGACTAATATCTAGTGAGAGATAAGCGTTTATAAATATGTTTAACCCGCCACATTTTGTATGTGCCTGTCATAAGCCATAAGCCTGTTATTCTAAAAGTGTCGTTCGTTGTTGTATATCATATTCGTTTTTCATTCATTTTTTTGTATAAAATCAGGCCATAGATTAATTGTTTGACTTGTTTTACATTTGTCTTTTCGTGACCTTTTACAAATGTCTACGCGGTATGGGTTTTGCTCATTGTAAGAAGCCGTATGGTGAATGTTGAATAACGTAAAATTCCTATGTATTCATATAACTACACTTCATGCTACTTACCTTAGCAACCAATACATTTGCACTTCAGTCTGAACCAGCCACCACAGTAACCTCCCCTGCATCTAGATGCTAAACAGTGAACATGACACCTATGTTGGTTCAATGGACATCCAAAATGAGCCTCAGCAACTAATTCAAAATAGACGAGTCTGCCATATAGTTTAGAGAGCAACTATTTATATTTACTTCAAGCAGAGGTGTGGATTATGATTTTTTTGTCTTTTTCAACGCTAGCAATCAACTATTCATTTTCTCGATTTTTAACACTATGAGGTATGGGGAAAATCTATATTCAGAACGACTTGACCAGATTATTTTTTTTTTAAACCATTACCATACCCCCTTGTTGATACAAATGATGACGTACGTTTGAAACAAACCACAAATAAAGGTAAAACGGGGAACCATACCCCTCCATACAAACAAAAAGAGAAAATAAAATGCACACACACACAACAAGGTCTTGATTTGACTACAAATTACCACAATTACTTATTTATATTTTCTAAGGAAATCCAATAAATTTTAAAAGATTAAATGAAATGTGGTTGTAATTTATTTATTTTGTCGTTGAAGAAAATTCATTCTATTTGATAAAGGAGATAAAGGGAAGTTACCTTCAACAGCCACACAAAACAGTAAGGTTAACAAAAGAACTACTGTTACAGCTTTCATCCTTGATGCTGTCAATTAGCTGGAAACAATTTCCTCTGTAACTTGAAAATAAATAATAATACAAATAATTTTAAATATGATCTAAACCTTTAAACTATGCAATATGTAAAGAATTAGTTCGAATATTATATTTTATTGGATAGACCATATGTTTATTTATGTTATTTCTAGGTTTTTCTTTGGTTACATCTTCTGACATCAGACTCGGATTTCTCTTGAACTGAATTTTAATGTGCGTATTGTTATGCGTTTACTTTACTACATTGGTTAGAGGTATAGGGGGAGGGTTGAGATCTCACAAACATGTTTAACCCCGCCGCATTTTTGCGCCTGTCCCAAGTCAGGAGCCTCTGGCCTTTGTTAGTCTTGTATTATTTTAATTTTAGTTTCTTGTGTACAATTTGGAAATTAGTATGGCGTTCATTATCACTGGACTAGTATATATTTGTTTAGGGGCCAGCTGAAGGACGCCTCCGGGTACGGGAATTTCTCGCTACATTGAAGACCTGTTGGTGACCCTCTGCTGTTGTTTTTTATTTGGGCGGGTTGTTGTCTCTTTGACACATTCCCCATTTCCATTCTCAATTTTATTGAATTGATGTGTAGAATTTGAAGCCTTTTGGACTGTGTTCCAGTGTATCACTGACAATCACTAATGCAATACTAGAATTCGTTGCACGCATACTTTTGGTTACTTTCTGTGGGAAATATTATATTGCTATTCAATAATATAAGTTACCGCTTAGCAAGGCCGTATACACGCTCATAATCATGTGTTACAACCGCCCAAATCGAAAATAAAAATGATCGCGCCCCTTGTTGACCACTATGTGTGTACGTGTCACACGAATGCAATCAAACTGGTACTGTTTATGTTATGCCAGATGACCAGGTGAACCACAAGCCCATGGTCTCTTTCTCGATTGTGAAGTTTATATTTAAGTGGGTTCAATGAAGGGTAAAATTATGTAAGCATGACCTGCTAACTTGTTGGCAACATTAGAATTCACTCCCAGTTGTATCGTTTTACTGTTCGTGTTGTTTAATTTTTTTCAAGTTGTCCATGTCTTTTGTTGTTACAGTATATTTGTCTTTTAATTCTAATGTAACTTTTTCTTATTTAATAAGCTTATAGAAAAAAATAAGAAAAATATAATTTTGAGAGATACTTACGGTTTGTACAATCGTTTTACTTTTCTAACCGGTAGACGCACACACTAGACAAATGATGTACAATTAACACAATGCGGTTATTCTATATATACGATTTGCTATAAAACAGCAGGTCAAGGAAACCCGTTGTGATAATATGTTTCTACGTTTATATTAACATCTTTTATAATTATTTTCAAGGTCGTATCTTTAAAATTAAATTTTTTGCAACCAGGTTGTTTTTGGTCGTATATTAAAATAAAGGCCCAAAGATCAATGGATTTGTTTTATTGTGTAATATAAGAATACAAATACAAATAATCAGCACAAAGAAAGATAACTCTATTCATTTTAGGTGACAATACCTAAAATACAATACTTAAATATTTCCTACTGGACAACTATGGTTTTCCATGTTGTTTACTTACAAATCTATTTACATAGGATGTTAACCATGAGAAACATAAATTACACATCTTAACATTTAACATATTGAATTCTACCAAATATTCTGCTGATAGCATTTACTGGTCATTCAATTAAAAATAATAACAACATTGAATTAGTACACACAAGGCAAAGCGTACAGTAACAAAACGCAATAACCTTATTAAAACAAATATTATAGCCATGCTAAACACAAATATTAAGCATCAAAACACACATATACACAGAATACAAAACCTACAATGTATGAGGTACATATGTCATGTATTTACAATTTGGAATCTTGCATAGTACATGATATACGAACATTATGGTTCAAATATCTGAAATACAGTTATTATCATAACTATTTGTGTTTATAGTTTACGTATAAAATTATCAAATCATTTAATAGTTAGAATATATCTTAACATATTGAACCATATTCACAAAAAAAAGCAAAACATGATGGTGTTAAGAATTTTTTCTCCCTGTTACACATATACAACGTATGCTTTTTTGTTTGCATTGTCTCTCTAATATTTATTTGCATATTCGAACGTGATTGATTTCTTCATTTTTTCAATTTGTGTTGCAGAATATCTATTTTCAATTTGTCGTATGTAATGTCATTTATTTTATGCTCTTACCAGGACAGATGTTTAATTTCAAATACCCCCATCCGAAAAAAAAAAACCATGATAGTCTTGCAATTTGAAAAAAATAGAAAGTGTGCTGACACTGTTATTGAATTAATATGAAATAAGACAAATCAATACAACATGTTGCGCACTGTTTCAACAGGAGATTGCTATGATCCAATCATGACTTAATTATTAAAATCCGGAGATGTAATACGATTGCCGATGAGACAACTATCTAAATAGTTATAAAAGGATTTTAATTTAGTACGCCAGACGGCGTTTCGTCTACATAAGACTCATCAGTAACGTTCATATCAAAATATTTCTAAAGCCAAACAAGTACAAAGTTGAAGAGCATTGAGGATCCAAAATTCCAAATAGTTGTGACAAATACGGCTAAGGTAATCTATAACTGGGATAATATGTTAGCGGCAATAAGTAAATTAAGCATTAACTTAAATCCTAGGCAATAAGCCAAGGCCTAGGCAGTAAGTCTATTGTCTAAATTATGTTAGGCATTTATCTTAATTCCTAGGATTTAAGCTTATATTATGCTTGAAATATAAAATGTAAACTTCAAATATAAAAGTTAGTCCAATATAAATATATAACAAAATGTTACATGTAATTTTGTTTCATCAATTGTCATTTCATATCAACATTTAAAAAATTTTTTTTACCACAAACTATTGTGCCAATCGTTAATTTTTTTATAGTATATAAGGTGAAAAACGAATCATTCATCATTTTATTGCACGGTTTGGTAATGAAGCACCTTAAATTTAAAGATGGACATATCTGCCATGGAAATGTAATGATGAATAAGAAAAACCCAATCTGATATGGTATGACAGACTTTTAACTAAATGCAATTTAATGTATATATATTGTAGTTGTACATTGTAGTCGTTTTGTTCATAACTTAACGTGTTGAATTTGATAGTACGTTGTTAAATCTTTTTATATATTCACATTTCAGTCTATTTTCGATAAAAGGATAACAATAAAATGTATGTATGATGAAATCCTACTTCTAGTAAAATAACCTTTTTTTAATATCTGGCTTTTCCACAAACGTTAAATGTTTTACTCAGCATTCAGTTTGATGGTTTTCGTCTGTACTAGTTGAATCTCTTTTCTCCTCATCATTATTATCGTCTGAATTTGTGTCGAGTTCCATCATATGTGTCTCCTCTTGAGATCTAAAGAGGTATAAACATGTGTTATCGTAGAGAACAATCTGAACAAAGGCAAAAGAGCAATACCGTTGGATTATATATTTCCGTCGACTTTATTTTGTTACCTAGATTTATTTTTGCTTAATCGAATTATGACTATTGAACAGCAGTGTACTATTGTTGTCTATATTCACAAATATATCCTTTATCAAAATAGGTGTTCATTTTTTCCAAATTAGTAGCAACATTTCGAAAATTTTATTTGAGAAGTAGAAATTAGAAATAGTAAGTCGATTTTGTATAATTGTCAACGAGACAACTTTCAAACTAACACTTAACGACTTAAAAGATATCAATTATAGATCGCCTTGAACAAGGAACAAATAACCTGTTTTATAAAACTTAGGCCGTGTTCTCATTGACCTAAACTTGGTGTTATGTTAGTATAATTCACACGTAAACTGAACACAATTACGTTCCCTTTGGTATTCTCAATGTTGAAATGTAATTTAAATCACGTTTTGTCTACATGCAGTCGATAGTCAATGTTGTCCTTGAGTAGGTTAAGTATACAAGGTATTTAAAACCTGCATACCCTAATCCAGACTCAAAGCATCATCGTTGCCAAACACATTATTCATTTTGAAAATGTTTTTTCGAATTGTCTGAACGTACACAGAAATATTTGTCACTGGTCTTAACTCAATCAACGATTCATTTATAAATGTATTACTTTAACACTCTAAACATCTAATAGTTATCAAAGGTACAAGGATTATAATTTAGTACGTCAAACGCGCGTTTCGTCTGCATAAGACTCATCATTATTTTTAAAACCAAACAAGTACAAAGTTGAAGAGCATTGAGGATCCGAAATTCCAAAAGGTTGTGCCAAATACGCTAAGGTATTCTTTGCATGGGATAAGAAAATCCTTAGTTTTTTTTGAAAAATTTATATAAATGATCACATTATTGATATTCACTACTGGGCTGGTGATACCCTCGGGGACGAAACGTCCAATAGCAGTGGCATCGACCCAGTGGTGTAAATAGTTATCAAAGTACCAGGATTATAATTTTGTACGCCAGACGAGCGTTTCGTCTACATAAGACTCATCAGTGACGCTAATATCAAAATATTTATGAAACCAAACAAGTTCAAAGTCGAAAAGCATTGAGGATCCTAAAACCTTTCTCTTTGTTTGTAAACAAACTTCTGCAGCCTACGTGAATTTTTGTGTAATTGGCTGGGCAGATGTGGGGGTTGAAACCCCCCTTTTTGGACAATCAATATTTGGGATCCCATGCATTTTAAAACTGCCTTTATCCGCTTCTCGTAATCGAGATTTTAGAATCTTTAAAATAGGTGCAAATCATCAAAATGGTTTCATCACTGCTAGAAAAGTTGTCCATGTAGTTTTAACTCGATTTTATGTAGTGAAAATTTAAATGACATATAGTTTATATGTGTGAACAAAACCTATGCACAGGTAACTAAACCATGTGTGACATTACAAAAAACTAATTGTAAACCTGTTTACTGTACATGGGGTTTGGTGTGAACACGGCCTTACATTTACATATTTGAAAATACATACAATAAGAGATAAATCCAAGTTTATAAATTGGTCCTGCAGATCTTTCTTTTTGGTTAAGAAATATCGATTGACAACATACATGAAATACGCACAGTTACTTCTAACATGTTGGGATTTCTGCTTGAGTTGAACAATTTACAAATAGTTAAACTATTGCTGCAACATTGTGTTATTCTCTCTATATAAATTAATTGAATGTTAAGATTTCACAAAAGGTTTGATTCACCAGTATTGAATTTATCTAGACATAAAAATAACTTAAAAGTATAGAATGGCACTATTGTCAAACTTATGCTTTTATGACTGTTCCTTATTTCGACACAGGGGCCCTTTACCAGGAGGCAGAAACTAGTTATGCAACGTAAGTTCAAGTATATACATAACAATTAATAATCGAGTCAGGCAAAACAATTTTCAAAAAAACACATCAACCATCCACACTATGTTGCTTCCAAACATAGACATACACTGCAAATAAATACTAGCAACAAACATATCACCTATCAATTTTGTAGTGCATTCGAAAATGTTGAATATCAGTGATTTAGTTGACATTATTAAACAAACCGACAACTATCAAAGGTGAATTATAAATTCGAATTCAGTCTGATGATTCTCGATTTGATCAACCATGCTTACAAATGGATATTGTATTTCTAAAACTACATTTTTCGTGACAAATTAAGCCGACTGAAAAGGTTTTCAAATTGCCAAGAATTATAATTGAATGAATAAGATGTATGACATACGCCATTTAAACAACAGGAAAAAAGAAAATCTGTTAAACACATGAAAGACAATATCTAGCATAAAGAAGAATATTGTCATACTTTAAAATATCATCTAAAAATCTTCAAATATGCAAATGAACTAAACAAAAGAACAGCTAGTATTTATTGAATTATGCATCCCTCTTACTCGTCTAACTCTTTGATTGGCTCTGTCGGCTCCTTCCAAGTCCCGTTATCAGTGTTCGGGAAGGTTGGGTAATATTGCAATGGTTTCTTTTTATCCTTATTTGTAGTCCGAGGGTGGACTTCCTCTGGACTTATTTTTTCTACATAAAAAGATTTGTATGATCAATAAAATGTTTTCCGATGAGATACTGTTTAGAAAGTAGATATGAATAGAATAAAAGAGTAAACCAAAAAATATACATGATTTGTTAATGATATGATTTTTTCTCGTATATGGTACATTGTCCTGTTATAATTTTTATATAGTTGATCACACTATCAATTATTGTGATTCTGTGGTTGATTGATCGAGTGATGTCAATAATAGTTATCAAAGGTACCGGGATTATAATTTAGTACGCCAGACACGCGTTTTGTCTACATAAGACTCATCAGCGACGCTCATATCAAAAACAGCTGGATAAACCTAAAATATGCAAACCACATATTATGGTTCCAAATAATTATAAACGTATTATAACAGTACATTGTTTTCTGATAGAGCTTTTTATAAAAAACCTGCACAAGAAATAAAAAACTATCTTATATCATCAAATTAGTGTAATTCATCTATTTGTAAAGACTTGCTAGATGAAGTAAACATATAGGTGACCTATAGTTGTTAATTTTTGTATCATTTTAGTCTTTTGTTGTCTCGTTGGCAATCATAGCACATCTACTTCTTTTATATATAGTAACCTCTTCAGAAAAAGGAGGAGATTCGTCGACCTAGAAGTATAGGTATTCGAACATTTTTATCACTAGCATGTCAACAATATGATTTTAAGTCACACCACACAAGTCATCGATGCACCCGATTCAAATCTCAATTGACTAGTATTGTTAGTTTTCCTACGAAGATCTGTTGTTCTCTCTGAGAATTATTCCATCGATAAAACTTAAACATCAGTGTCGAAAGTGGCATTCAACACCATGTAATCAATCAATCAGAGAAAGGACGAACATTTATGTAGTTGATTGTTCAAAATAAGTTATTTGTGTTATGCTATAGAGTGGTTTGTAACAGATTTTTAAAGGAGGGAAATCGTCAAGAACCGAACAAAAAGAAAAACATCCGATTTATTCCGGTCCTAATTTTCCTGCAAAAGATGCACATTTTGATCATTAATGTACTGCAGTGATGTCCACGGAAACTATATTCTGAAATCCAAAACCCAATTATGGCTTGAAGAGCGAATAAAGCCGATAAAGAATAGGATGTCCAAAGTTATTTGATTTCTCATTTTTTAAAATAATTCTCTGTTTTCGTAGTCATGCTGTAGACTTGTTAAATAGTCTGCTGCACCTTAAGTGACTATCTCATTAATGTATATAACGCATCTTTGTTTAGATGCGTCCATATCTACAATGTGTCACCTTGCAAACAGACGTTCTCAGAGCCCATAGAACTGGCATCATCTGTTCCAATTTGTGCGTCATCATATATTTCCTCTTCCTCTTCTGAAAGAATTCAAATGTCTGATTATAATGTTAAGGACTTATATTAAAATATATATAGCCATACATGGATTAAACTAAAAAAAAAATCCCGGGTTACAAACTAAAATTGCGTGGGGAAACCAACGGAACAACATAAACTGAACACTGAACTGCAACAAAAAACCATAAAAAACACCAACATATATAGAAACAGACAATTTTGATAGCTACCATATTCCTGACTTATGACAGGATATTTGAGAAAAAACAAAAATGATAAACAAGAGGCTGTCGAGTGCCTGATATCGCTCACCTTTAAATTCAGTTTCAGGCATTTGACATATTTGTAGATCTTACTTTCCTGAACACTTTTGTGATTTAATTATATTAAAGATAATACACAACCAACAAGAATGGATCCAAAGTACACGGATGCCCCACTCGCACTATCCCTTTCCATGTTCCATGGACCGTGAAATTGGGTAATAATCTAATTTGGTATTAAAATTAGAAAGATTATAATATAGGGAACATATGTACTAAGTTTCAAGTTGATGGGACTTCAATTTTATCAAAAACTACCTTGACCAAAAACTTTAACCTGAAACTCCCACTTTCATTTTCTATGTTTAGTGGACCGTGCAAATGGGGTCAAAAGTCTAATTTGGCTTCAAAATTAAAAAGATTATATCATAAGCAACAAGTTTACTAAGTTTCAAGTTGATTGGACTTCAGCTTCACCAAAAACTACCTTGACAAAAAACTTTAACCTGAAACTCCCCCTTTCATTTTCTATGTTCAGTGGACCATGAAATTGAGGTCAAAAGTCTAATTTGGCTTTAAAATTAAAAAGATCATATCATAAGCAACAAGTCTACTAAGTTTCAAGTTGATTGGACTTCAGGTTCATCAAAAACTACCTTGACCAAAAACTTTAACCTGAACGGACGGACGAACAGACGGACGCACAGACGGACGCGTGGACGAACGGAGCCACAGACCAGAAAACATAATGCCCCTCTACTATCGTAGGTGGGGCATAAAAACTAAAAATAATCATAAAAATGATTATTTCTGGCTTTTATGGCCTGAAGATTTAGGTGTATCATAAGCTATTTAGTCTGACTACTTCACATTTTGAGATAAAAGCAAAACTCTGCATTTAACAAATATGTTATTTATTTTAGCCGTGGCGTCCATGTTTGTAAATGGATCAAAATTTCGGACATATTTTATTAACCAGTAACCATAAGTAAAAAATTTGAATACATTTTATAAAACAACTACCATAATGAACATTCAGTTAAATTTTGAAGGTATTTATGCCAGAAGTGTCAGGGGAGAAGATTCCTCAAATAGTTTACAACGATGACGACGAAAAACAACGCCGACGGACGCCAAGTGATTGCATAACCTTCGGTTTCAAATGAGCTAAAAAGAATATAATATCATAACAAAATTAGCCATACACACAACAATGTTATGTGATCACGAAACACATATGCATATTAATCATTGGACACCTATTATAAATATATTGTGTATAATTTAATCAATAAACATTGACACGACTGCGCAAATTCGCGCTTGGTTTTACACTAAGAAAAGACTCTCAATATGACCCATATAATGTCTTTGTAATTATGATCTCGACAGTCTTTAAACGTAGTTACAACTGTTTACCAGCCTTAAAAAAAATATTTTTGATTACGTATACGTATTGTTTCAATATCAAATTAAATCGATTTACTGAAACATAAAATATATATATTTAAAAGATATAAGTTGTAAATAAACTCATCATAGATACCAGGACTAAATTTTATATATACGCCAGACGCGCGTTTCGTCTACAAAAGACTCAAAAGACGCTCGAATAAAAAAAGGAAAAAAAAAAGGGGCCAAATAAAGTACGAAGTTGAAGAGCATTGAGATCCAAATTTCCTAAAAGTGTTGCCAAATACAGCTAAGGTTATCTATGCCTGAGGTAGAAAAGCCTTAGTATTTACAAAAATTCAAAATTTTGTAAACAGTTAATTTATAAATATAACAATATCAATGATAATTCATGTCAGCACAAACAGTGCTGACTCCTGGACTTGTGATACCCTCTGGGAAATAAATCTTCACCAGGAGTGGCATTGACCCAGTGGTTGTAAATAAACTCATCATAGATACCAGGACTTAATTTTATATATACGCCAGACGCGCGTTTCGTCTACAAAAGACTCATCAGGGACACTCGAATCCAAACAAGTAAAAAAAAGGGGGCCAAATAATGTACGAAGTTGAAGAGCATTGAAAGTGTTGCCGAATACAGCTAATGTAATATATGCCTGAGGTAGAAAAGCCTGTAAGTTAGTATTTCAAAAAATTCAAAATTTAAAAAGAAGATTACAAAATTGTTTCTTCAGACATACATTTAAAGACATATCATTACATTGCTCTCTAAATTATTGTTATAAAGACATACATGTAGTCGAACTTAAGCTACGAATGTTTGTCCAAATACAAATATGTAAAAATATAAAAGTCAGCTCATATTGATCTGATCCGATTGCGAGTTACATTGCAAGATATAATATATCTTGAACCTAAATATCGGAAGCCATATACACGAATTTTCAAATAACCTTTTTCTATAACTATGTTTTTTTTTAAATACAGAGGTGTAATTGGAAAACTTTCGTATTTGTTGGTTTGCATTGCTCTTTAATTTAGTGTTCGATTTGGCTGTCCTGTTAATCTATATTCGAGTTCCACTGACGATCCTAATATAGATGATGCGCGCAGCTAGCGTTACAAAATATCGGCATTGCGGTTTTGTTAAGTTTTATTATTAATGACGTCTTCTATGCGTTATTAAAAAAGATCAGCCAACATTTTTCTCGCACAACATAAGCACACACTTTATGTGTGGTAGAAAGGGTCAACTATTTTTGTAATAAACAACATTTGATCATACTTGCCGTATTGGTCTTTGGTTGTTTTGTAAATTGAAACTAAATAAAGCTCACCTTGATCGGAATGTTTATTTCTCGTATCGCTCTCTTTTTCTTTTTCTGAAAGCCAAGTTTTATGATATTCGATAAATAATAGATAGCAAACGTGCAAGATAGAACTCAAGAAGGAACGATTTTTAATAAACGGTCATCACTAGATACTTCATACATGTTTAAAACAAATGTGAGATTGTATATTTTATCACTTGAAAAGACAAGTTGGGAAGATAGTTTGAATTTAAATGAAGATACTTTGCAATTCATTTATTTACTATTTCTCTCACACCACTGTGCACCTTTTTAACAATATTTTTTATCGTATCATTATATGCAGAAATGATAGTTAAATGGTAATCAAATTACGATTCAATTTAGTTTCAACGAATTCTAAAAGAATGCACAATTTCAAAAAAAATAAATCTGAAAACACCCCTTTCGTCATGTTTCGGATTCACTTTTGATCCTCTTGGTTTTATTATTTTTTGACATTTGTATAACATGTATAATGTTTCGGACTTTCAAATATGTTGGCCTCGTTATATTAGAAATTTGTTGAAGAAGTGGGGTTTTGTGAAGTAAAAATTTAATCGCTAATTTATTACATCAGAATACAACATTTTTACGTATATCCTTTGCCATTATGGTAGATTGAAATGTGGTAGTTCTCACCTTGGTAAGACGGGTTATCCATTGACATTGCCTCTTCTTCTTTTTCTAAACAAAATAGTTCGCAAGATTCATAGAGTTAATATCTTATTGTTTTACTTGTGATTTATGTGCATCGAAAACAACTTTATACAAATGCAATGTTTGTATGTGTGATTTTTGTATTCGTGGAAATTCATTGACATAACATGATGAGACGAATTTTCCAATTAAATTTATTTGTATCATATTTGAAAAAGCAAACCTTTCTTCCAAAAATGTTTGGTCCATTAAACACAAACATTTTTAGTTGTTGAGTTAAAGTGCTTTAGATTTGTCCTACTGTTTATTGATATAAATATTTTCTTGTTTTTAACTTATAGATGAGCTTATTTATAAGGAAAACAACAACAAATTTCGGTCTATTTGAATGCACTTTCTTGGTGGCACTAATTTTTTTCGGGGGAGGGGGATTGTTAAGGTTATTCGCAACTTTTTGTAGATATCAAATGCTAGCAAAACATAGTCAGACAAGTGAAAACATAAACTCATCATATAAACCAGGATTTATATTTGTATTGTATCAAAGACTATACCAACATCTATGTAATAAAATATGTGGATTTTCATTAAAATCGTTACTTGAATTGCAACAAAGTCCCAATGTTCTATCAAATGCATTGAAACAAAAAAAGGGTGTTGCTTGAACGACGTTTCCTATTAGATTTTGAATTTAATGTATCGTTTCTTGTATCATATATATATATATATATATATATATATATATATATATATATATATATATATATATATATATATATATATATATATATATATATATATATATATATATAAATGATGTTTTAAAAATATTGCCTCCTGAAATTTGCCTAATACACAGTCAAATGAAAGATGTCATTATTATTAAGCGATAGAAATATAAATTATCAAACATATAACAAAATCCCAATTTCTTTTTGATACGCCACATGGACCGAGAACACAGGCATTTCATATTGCATTTCTTTCAGATATAAGACGCACCGTTCTGCGTTTACTCAACATATGGATAATTATGGGGATAGGGCGGGGGGTCTGTACTACACATTTATACACATTTCCAAATCATTATTTCTAAACCAAAAAATGTCATAACTCAATGTTTTTTTTTCTTCATTTAATATCATCCAACTACTTACTACTTTATTCGTAAAATACGATAAAATAAATGTAAAAGATGCATGAAAACAATGTGTAAGTTACACACTATCCGCACCAGGGACTCTATTTTTGTAAACTACTGAAATCAAAGAACGATAACTGTGTACCCGGACCAGGCAACGAACATTTCAGGACGATAACTGTGTTACCAGACAATATATTTTTCTAAAAATAAAAACAGTGTTCGGTGGAATATTTATATCGTTGTA
Organism: Mytilus galloprovincialis; assembly: GCA_037788925.1. Lineage (NCBI taxonomy): Eukaryota > Metazoa > Mollusca > Bivalvia > Mytilida > Mytilidae > Mytilus > Mytilus galloprovincialis. The sequence continues at coordinate 7,354,413 of CM075340.1, read as the reverse complement.
AGTATTTACACACAAACAAATTGTAACCTTGAATAAGATATTTTACTGTCCCTTTCAGGACGTTTGAAATCAAATGAGTGTTTTGTTTGGTTAACATTTATCCGTGTTTATTTTTCTACGAAGGGTTTTATGAAGTTGTTTGTTATTGTTTTGTTTTACAATTCTTCTAGCCATGATGTTGTATTTTTTCCTCAATTGATGAGTTGTGTATGTCATATCAGTATTTCCCAAATCTTGTTTATCTTTACGATAATCCAATTCATAGAAAAATGTTATAGATTTAGAGATTTGTAGTATATTGTTCAATTCAGTCAGAGAAAAACTAATGTCGAGTGTAAACTGAGTTAAAATGTATTTAAAAGAGGGATCGGTAATGAGAGCGTAATAAATGTCCAATATTTAAGGTACATTTTTTTCAAATGAAACAAGGTTATGTATTATATACATGAGAATAATGTTGGCTGCTGTTATTTTAATCCGAAGCGTTTTTACAGCCAATCGCGTAATGGAAATAAAATATATGGATTCTTGAAATGTAAACTCACCTTCGTCTGATGAAGTATGTGACCTATCTTCCTCTTCTACGTGCAAAGCAACAAAAAAATAGTTTGAATAATTAAATTATTGCAAGCCAGATGAGAACATGTATATTCTTACATTTCTTTTTTTTAAATTTAATAAGCATGATTAGCAAATCTGACTTAAATTATTTCCTGAAAAAGACTATTTGTATATTTAAGTTTTCAGTGATCTCTTGGTACCGTTCTTTTCATTATCTGAGATAATAAAGAAAACAAGGTTAACAAGTACCTGTTGAAACAATTAGTGTTCATACCTTGTTTTCTTAAGTTAACTGCAAATCGAAAATTGTATTAATTGATCAGAGCGTAAGCTTTTTATGACGAAAATGATTGTATTTGTTGTTTCAAAGATAAAGAAGGAGGATCATAAAAATACTTATATCACATACTATACTCTCAGACAATTATCACACTGTTTAAAGTGCACAAATCGATCTGCAATTTTTGATCAATTATATTAGCATACAATGTATATCTGATATACTGAATATATGAATACGAATTAAAAATTTACCTACCTAATATATCTTGAGATGAATGACGCATCGAACTAGATATTGTTTGCCTGTGAACCATTGTATTTGGACCTTCCAATTAAAAGGACAGAATTAGCAGAAAAACAAATATAGGTTCGCTTTGTAAATATAGCTGTTTTACAAGCCAAGCCTCTTTTGGGGAGAAATGAACAATTCATAGATTCGTTAATTTGTTAACGCACTAGTTCCCAAAAATGGTCTTTGTATTTCATATTATAGAGACAAAATTTTGGATTGAGTGTTACCAGTACAGAAAAAAAACATGGTGTCCCTGAAACTCAATTAATCAGAAATCCAAAGGTGGAGGTAGGGATAGTATAGAATTTGAGTATAAGTATAAACTCTCCGAAGTTCAGGAAAATGACGCACAGTGTTATATTTGGACCAAGGAATAATATAGTAGTGCATATCATCTTTCCGTTCTGGGATATACATTTTCACGAAACTTCATAGTAAAAGTGACACAGTTTTAGCCGCAAATGGACTCCGTAGGTTCAAAGTATGTGTACTTTTTGCCATGCAAACGGACATATGTGATTTTTCCAATTAATATAAAAAACTTGATACTTTTCACCTGAAATCTTCTGTCTTTAAAATTCGTTTTACACTCTGAAGCGTACAAAGAGTTTTTAAACGTCTAATGTTAATGTTTGACATCGGAACACATGGAACAGGACATTTGACGTCATAAACTTGTTTGTTCAAGAGACTGGATAAACATTCGCGGTCTTTTTTATTTAAGACAATGAAAGTAATAACAATATTACAAAATAGTTTCAACATTTCGTAATATTTTGATAACGCTTGAAAGCAACTCTTTATTTAATCTTAATATCTCGATCAAAGCTCGTTTAATATTATAGTATTAATGAATGGGTGTTTTTATAATGGATCGACCTGTTATATGTCCAAGGTCTGTAATAATGGTAGAGCAAGTCTGTAGTTGCCTCGGGCAATTACAGACATCTGAGGCCAATATTACTTGATATTAACACTGTATTTCTGTAATGGCCCTGTTTTTCTGTAATGGCCCTGTTTTTTCTGTTATGGCCCTGTTTTCCTGTAATGGCGCTGTTTTTCTGTAATGGCCCTGTATTAATGCCCAGTTTGTCTGTATAAAGACCAGTTAGGGTTTATAATAAACAGTCATTTTTGGCAATAATGTACTTAGTTGGTTAATAAGTAATAGTAAAAGTTCAATGATAAGTTAATATTGATATTAAAAGGCCTCCGAACAAAAAGGGGTGTTCAGATCCCCGATCCCGAAGGGCGAGGGGATTTGAACAGCCCTTTTTGTGAGGAGGTCTTTTAATGTCAGTATTAACTTAATCATTGAACTTTTACTGACTTACAAACCGTCAAAAATATATGAAAAGTACATAAAAAGCACTTGCAGAAACCTAATTCCCATGAACTGGACTAGTCTAAATATGCTAAATTTAAATGATAGTTTAACAGTACTCAGACTGATATATACAATTAACAGTTACCAAATTGAAATGAAAACGGACCAATTTAATGACATTACATCATATAATTATTTATTTATGATAAAAAAAAATAGCATCTAAATAACATCAAATGATAGTTTTACAAAATTAGGGGGTAAATTTATATTTTTTAGCCAACTTTTCAAAATAACGATTTCTCATTTAATAAATCAGCAATCAAAACCCCCGTACAGACCTCATTTATAACTGACCAATGAATATTATGCCCAACAACTTCATGCTATATATACTTGATGTTTTCGATCTGTCAGTAATCATGAAATAGAATCGTAAAGATCAGACCTTAGAAAACAGTATGTAAACTCTTCCAACAATTAGCTTTTTAAACAGCTTGTTTAAGAACTTTTAATCGGAGAGTCCTAGATGCAAAAGGTCCTTCACAATATTCATCCGGCAAATGTTCCTTTTTTTCTGATTTGGTAATTTTCCTACATTAAGATACATGCGAATGCAGAAGACTTAGTTTTGTCTATTCAGTCCAATTAATTAATAGATCTTGCTTTATTTGTGTTTTTATTTTAAATAAGAACTATGCATGCAATCTTCAATGAATAAACCCGTATTGAACTAGGTTTCACTGTCCCGATCAAAACGTGTTGGGTGAGATATATTCGCAAGTTCAATATATTATATGAAAACAAACACTTTAATTTAGTCGTCCGTTATTCCCTTTTCGTGTCTAAATGAAGCAAAGCACCTGAAAAAAACTTTTATCTTTCTTAGTTTTATCCTTGCCCGACAAAAAAAATCATATGTTATAAATCGTATTTAAACATTAGATAAGAACAATAGTAAAAAAATAGACCCTCCCCCCCCAAAAAAAAGAAAAGAAAACAACATAAAAATTTAAATGAAAATTGTAAATTATAACATTTTACAAGATCTTGTCTTTGTGTGCCAAGTACTAGTACTGTAACAGAGATATTAATCAAATTGATTGATTGTTGTTTGCTTTAAGTCCAGTAGCAAATATTTCATGCCTGTTAATGACTATAACACATAAATTTTAAATATAATAGGTAGGTCGTACAATAGGTGCAAGAGTTTTTAATTTGATTCATAAAATCTACCCTGACTGAGTCGATCATCCATGTTTACGTGTAGTTTACAATATCATTTCACGCATCCAATTTAGGTTAGATACTTTTAGCTGGCTTTAGTAACTGTGAGAATTCTGTGAAACTGTATTGTGTATTGTACTTTAGTTTTTGGTATGATATTCTGTACTACCGATCACTACTGCTCTCCTGGTTGGTCTCGTGTGGGGCGTTCGCCTCGAGAGCGGGAGGTCATTAAATTTGTTCGAATCTCGAACGGGTCAAACAAACACGTTAATTAAATTGGTATTCCATTTCAACGCTTAACACGTGGCATCATAAAGTGAGAGCACAGACTGGCCGGCTCAGCGTCGGAAATGTGTCCTGGTCGGGTGACTTTTTTTCCTGGGAACTAATATCTTGTGAACTTCCACGATAAAAAAAGACTCAGCTTGTCAGTCTGGTAAAAAAACGGGGTTAATGCTCTTATTATATTACACGTAATCGTCCTGAATATTAATTTTATTCGCCGCTGGTCTTTTGCTAGTATATATTAAAACTTCTTAAGTTTTAACCAATCAAAAAATGGGAGGTGAATTGTTTCAAGCACTTGTGATTGTTGGGATTATTATCTTTCACGGTAAATAATAGTAAATCAAATGTGCCTTTTCGGATATATAATATTTGACGGAAAATATTGAATTAACTCCGTATAACTATTATTTAGTCATGGGTCAGTTTTGAGCTTATTATTCTGTATACGGAATGTTCTATTAAAAAAGACCGAATGTTGACTCTAAATATTTTTATTTATCTGTGTTTTTGGGTTCCTGTCTCATTAATGTATACCTTTATCTCCTTTTATTCAAAACCAAGATTTGCTTGGGTATAGAAATATTTACATCTCTAGACCTCTCCCGTTCCATAGTATACCCTTGCGAAATGGGTGCGTTCATTTGGCTTATTGGTTATATAAATACGCAGCTTTGTCCGATCAAAATATAATCGGAATGTCTATCAGATGCCTGGTGCAGTGAGAATTCCACGCTATCTTTACCTTAAAAAAAACATTAGAGGGAAAGACAATCTACACGCGAGTTGAATGATTGAAATGTGTAAGCAACAAGAAAAGTCAGCTTAATCTTTTTAAATAATTATAAGTCGCATGGCTGATTTTAACAACATTTTTGTGACTTTTGCTAGAACAATAGTAGATGAACAAAAAATTATAACAAAACCGATCAGTAAGACAATATAAAAAGAAATGAAACGCTCAAATAAGGTTAATCTTTTTTATAGATTGTTGTCAACCTTTTTTTTTTATCATTTTCCCCCTATTATGACAACTATTATACCAGTCTGAGATATAAATAAACTTCAAACAGCAAATGTTGTCACCTAGACGAGGGAGCCGTCATTGTATGCTTCAATATATGAGTTATTGCCACTCAATGAAGATTGTTTTTCTGATGTAGTCCCTCCCCGGTTAGTTTTGGTGGAAATTATACAATGTAACCCCTGGTGTGTACTATGACAACGTTTTTTTAATATTAAAAAAAAAGATTAAATGCAAAGAGAAAAATGATGGAAGAAATGCTAAGATTTACGCATAAAAATTCAAATGTAAATAACAATGAAATATATAAAAATTGGAAAACTGTTTGAAAATATAATCAACTGAGGACAAATTATTATAAATCACTAAATGAAGCTGATTAATTTATTGCTCCTTTGTGTCCAGTGGCAAATATGTCATGCATATTCACGACTAGATTCAAAGTGGATCAATTTGAAGCAAATGTTTACAAATTTAGAGTGGCACTTTTTACAATAAGGCAGAGCGTTCGCTAGAGGTAAAACGTATGCCGTAATAGAATAGATTTGAACCACAATGATCGAACTCGTTAAGTTAAGTAAGCGTTCCTTCCTTTTTTCTCCACGATAGACGAATGTCATATACAAAACGTCATGAATTTACAAACAATAACGGCCACTATAAGTAAATGAGATATGGACTTTTTTTATCAATTAATTCCTATTGCAGCCAACATCTCCCGGTTCGGGACAGGTTATTTATTTCCACAAAATACCGCCTGATTATTGATCGAAGATATCTAAGCAACCAGAAGCACTTTGAATCAAACAAATTCTTGAAATGGTAAATTAAGGTATTTTGCTGGGTGTTTTTCCCAATCCTATTTCGGACCCCCTGAGGGCGTATCTAATTAGTCATGCCCGATTAACTTTTATTGAATTGAACCTCAACTTAAAGACCTACATCGGGTAAATAAGTTCGAGGTACAATAAGTAGACAATAGAATTCCTTTGTGAAATAAGATCGTCCCAGGTATCTTAGAAAATAAATTTGCGTTGAATAACAATGAAAAATGCACGAGCAGGTTTGTAATATATAGAAAAAACTCGAGTTGATATCAATCGATATCGAATTATCACTCGTTATGAAAGCTATAAATATATGATATTGCTGTATGTAAACGAAACGAGTATTAAATAATAAGCCTTCAATAACTATTTACATCATCAGTCGATGCCATTGCACTTGGACGTTTCTTCCCCGGGGGTATCACTAGCCAAGTATTTACTTCGGTATAGACATGAATATCATTTAAATGGTAATTTGTATAAATTTACTGTTTGCAAAAGTATGAATTATTGAAAATACTAAAGATGTTCTTATCCGATGCATAAATTACCAAAGCAGTATTTGGCAAACCTTTTTTTTTGGTGCCCAAAACTCTTCAACTTTAAACTTGTTTGGCTAATTTACTTTTTTTTATGTATGAGTCACTGATGAGTCTTGTGTAGACGTTACGCACGTCTTCTGTATTAAATTATAAGCCTTGAATTTGTATTTACCACCACCACTATAAACCTTTGAATAGATATCTGCGTAAACTATGTATTGTTTCGGTTTGATAAGGGTGTGATATCAAAGATTGACATACTATTCTCTACTTAATATACATTACATGTATTATTTAATTCGTTTATTCTCCTTCGTTCTTATTATATGTGTGGTCGCTTTTTATTTACACAGTACTCAAAGATAAAATGATTCCGTGTTATGGAATTTCTTACCAACGGAAAATGTTTGCTTAATGGTCTCTTGATTCTGCAACCAGCTATACGATTATCATAAAAAATATTGAAAAAATACCAATTATATTGTGACGAGGAAGCATCAAAATGGAAATAAACTTAAGATAAGAGAATAAAGGCATACCAGTGAATGATGAATAGCAAAAACCGCTGCTTAAGTCTGCGTCTAGAAAGAACAAAACTTAAGAATAGAACAATTATAAAATTTTATTATTAAAGATATAAGGACTTATTCTATAGAAATGTTTTTTTATGTATTGCAATCACCGACGATTGATGTTTCATTTAAAACCATGACAGTTATATTGTGTTTAATGTTGATTTCCATCGAAATACATTAATGTACTGGATTGTTGTTTAAAATACAAGTTAATCAGACAAAAAATTGGAAAACATGTTCTCAAGATGTTATTACTCTGTGAAGAAAGGACACACTTTAAAAGGTTTAAGTTTCAGCTCAGTTAAGTTTATGATAAATGTATATGAGACTCTTAATTATTGTTCTCAATAAATACCTTCCGCTCGTGGTGGGCTATCAGATATAGTTTTTGTAATTTTTCGGGATACACTAAGTGTTTTACCAGTCGGTATCGCTTCTGTAACAAAACACCTGGTCATGTTAATTAACATCTTCTTATTTGATAATGACATACATTAACGTTTATATATTACAACAAGTAATAGAAAAATATTATAACTATGCATGGACTAGTTCTCATACATCAGCATGTCTTGAGTATATAAGACCAAATTTCATCTAATTAACCATTGAGATTACCTCCGAATACTGTCGATGTTTACTGCTTAATTTCATTTATATTTTTTTCTTTAGACTGAATCAGTCAACGCCATTTATTTCCGATTGACTCTCCTGGTGCACTTTGTCATAAATACATTGTTTTTCATCATTTACTGAACCTGCTCAGCACATATGTAAAACTTCTCCAGCTAGAGGTGAACTTTAGATTGCAAAATTTTGGATTCAAATGGATTGAACTATTGAATGTCTCTCTGGTATCTGTAATCCTGTTGTTGTGACTGGCAAGCCAACAATACTTTAGATTAGCTTTTCATTTTACAAAATTGAACCAAGCTTTCAAAATTCAGACTCATTTGTTTTTGGTTCTAAACCTGTTTGTGCCCCTTTAGCACCCACTCAACCACACTCGATGCATTACATTAATACACTTGTGGGTAGAGTTAAAACAATTAGAATATTCAAACTTGAAATTGAAAAATCACGATTTATTTTTCTTTTTCAAATATGCTTTATTTCATATGAGCACCATATACAATGATATGTAAATTCAAAGTTGAACGCACTAAGCACTTGTTGCTTGTTAATGAATCATGTATGTGTATGTGAATTTATATTGTGCAAGATGCATTCAGTTTCATTATAAATTTAATTTACACTAATTATCAATAATAACCTGTCATAATTTTTTGTTGTGGTGATTCAACATTGTCACAGCATACTGTTATCGTTGTTTGATTCCCTGCAGTTTAAGTTGATAAAGTTAACAAAAAAAAAATGGTTATGACATTGGAAATAGAAATCAGCTGATAACCAATTATTAACAATAACAACAGTCTAATAAAGAAATGCTCTGTGTTTTTATCAAACTTTGTAAAGCACATCCTGTAAAATAAAAGAGATACATCATTACAAAGACACACCTACTCATTAAAGAACCAATTCATCAAACCATAATGCCTTCCATTATAAAGAATGTGTAGCAAGAGGACAGTATCTGAAATTTGCAGCGCTATTCTCCAAGCTGTTTGCAAACATACGTTTAACCGCATTCGACATTTACAATCTTTATAGAAAAATGGAATCAACATATCACTCAAGATGATTGCAGATGATGCAATATGTAGCTAAAGTAATAACATCTACATGTGGCACCCGTTGCCAAATTACACGACAATGATATTCTATAACAAATAATTGAATAAGAATATATTCCATATTTTGAACCTATTATTTGAGTTGGACTTCCAAATGTTTCAATTAAAACGTCACTGATGAGTCTTGCGTACATTGTATACAAAAGGAGTGTCGAATCCAAAAACGACTGTTTAAAGCCAATTGTTATTTAATTTATTGTTTACATTGATTACAGTTCTTGAATTTTGTTAAATTTAGCGCATGCAATGCTTGATGATTAGAAGAGAGCGTATTGCAAATTTATCTTGGCAATAATAACCTTTGATAGGTAAGGCTGGTGGTAGTCGTAATGGAGGTGACTCCGGTGGTGATGGCGGTAAAGGTTTCCTTGAAAAGGGTCCTGTTTGTTGTCCAACAAGTAGTGAATCTGGTGGTGTACTAACTGTGAATAAATATCTTGTCAATATAGATGAGATGTTGTCATATTAATTCACAGATATTTAAGACTAGGTACATTACAACTACATATCAGGAGCCTCTGGTCTTTGTTCGTCTATGATTTTTTTTTTAATTATAGTTCATTTATGCGTTTTGGAGTTTAATTAATGTCCATTCTCACTAAACTAGTGCTTATATTTGTTTAGGGTCCAAATGAATCACGCCTCGGGGTGTGGGATTTTTTCGCTGCGTTAAAGACCCATTAGTGACCTTCAGCTATTTATATCCTTGGTTTGATTAGGTTGTTGTCTCCTTGACACATTCCCTTTTTCCCTTCACAATTGTATTTTTATACTGTCATGCATAAAGGTAAATGGTACGTCTGGTTGGTTTATATCTAATTAGTCATGCCCGATTAACTTTTATTGAATTGAACCTCAACTTAAAGACCTACATCGGGTAAATAAGTTCGAGGTACAATAAGTAGACAATAGAATTCCTTTGTGAAATAAGATCGTCCCAGGCATCTTAGAAAATAAATATGCGTTGAATAACAATGAAAAATGCACGAGCAGGTTTGTAATATATAGAAAAAACTCGAGTTGATATCAATCAATATCGAATTATCACTCGTTATGAAAGCTATAAGTATATGATATTGCTGTATGTAAACGAAACGAGTATTAAATAATAAGCCTTCAATAACTATTTACATCATCAGTCGATGCCATTGCACTTGGACGTTTCTTTCCCGGGGGTATCACTAGCCAAGTATTTACTTCGGTATAGACATGAATATCATTTAAATGGTAATTTTTATAAATTTACTGTTTGCAAAAGTATGAATTATTGAAAATACTAAAGATGTTCTTATCCGATGCATAAATTACCAAAGCAGTATTTGGCAAACCTTTTTTTTTGGTGCCCAAAACTCTTCAACTTTGAACTTGTTTGGCTAATTTACTTTTTTTTTATGTATGAGTCACTGATGAGTCTTGTGTAGACGGTTACGCACGTCTTCTGTATTAAATTATAAGCCTTGAATTTGTATTTACCACCACCACTATAAACCTTTGAATAGATATCTGCGTAAACTATGTATTGTTTCGGTTTGATAAGGGTGTGTTATCAAAGATTGACATACTATTCTCTACTTAATATACATTACATGTATTATTTAATTCGTTTATTCTCCTTCGTTCTTATTATATGTGTGGTCGCTTTTTATTTACACAGTACTCTAAGATAAAATGATTCCGTGTTATGAAATTTCTTACCAACGGAAAATGTTTGCTTAATGGTCTCTTGATTCTGCAACCAGCTATACTATTATCATAAAAAATATTGAAAAAATACCAATTATATTGTGACGAAGAAGCATCAAAATGGAAATAAACTTAAGATAAGAGAATAAAGGCATACCAGTGAATGATGAATAGCAAAAACCAAAACCGCTGCTTAAGTCTGCATCTAGAAAGAACAAAACTTAAGAATAGAACAATTATAAAATTTTATTATTAAAGATATAAGGACTTATACTATAGAAATGTTTTTTCTTTCTATTGCAATCACCGACGATTGATGTTTCATTTAAAACCATGACAGTTATATTGTGTTTAATGTTGATTTCCATCGAAATACATTAATATACTGGATTGTTGTTTAAAATACAAGTTAATCAGACAAAAAATTGGAAAACATGTTCTCAAGATGTTATTACTCTGTGAAGAAAGGACACACTTTAAAAGGTTTAAGTTTCAGCTCAGTTAAGTTTATGATAAATGTATATGAGACTCTTAATTATTGTTCTCAATAAATACCTTCCGCTCGTGGTGGGCTATCAGATATAGTTTTTGTAATTTTTCGGGATACACTAAGTGTTTTACCAGTCGGTATCGCTTCTGTAACAAAACACCTGGTCATGTTAATTAACATCTTCTTATTTGATAATGACATACATTAACGTTTATATATTACAACAAGTAATAGAAAAATATTATAACTATGCATGGACTAGTTCTCATACATCAGCATGTCTTGCGTATATAAGACCAAATTTCATCTAATTAACCATTAAGATTACCTCCGAATACTGTCGATGTTTACTGCTTAATTTCATTTATATTTATTTCTTTAGAATGAATCAGTCAACGCAATTTATTTCCGTTTGACTCTCCTGGTGCACTTTGTCATAAATACATTGCTTTTCATCATTTACTGAACCTGCTCAGCACATATGTAAAACTTCTCCAGCTAGAGGTGAACTTTAGATTGCAAAATTTTTGATTCAAATGGATTGAACTATTGAATGTCCCTCTGGTATCTGTAATCCTGTTGTTGTGACTGGCAAGCCAACAATACTTTAGATTAGCTTTTCATTTTACAAAATTGAACCAAGCTTTCAAAATTCAGACTCATTTGTTTTTGGTTCTAAACCTGTTTGTGCCCCTTTAGCACCCACTCAACCACACTCGATGCATTACATTAATACACTTGTGGGTAGAGTTAAAACAATTAGAATATTCAAACTTGAAATTGAAAAATCACAATTTATTTTTCTTTTTCAATTATGCTTTATTTCATATGAGCACCATATACAATGATATGTAAATTCAAAGTTGAACGCACTAAGCACTTGTTGCTTGTTAATGAATCATGTATGTGTATGTGAATTTATATTGTGCAAGATGCATGCAGTCTCATTATAAGTTTAATTTACACTAATTATCCATAATTTTTTGTTGTGGTGATTCAACATTGTCACATACACAGCATACTGTTATCATTGTTTGATTCCCTGCAGTTTAAGTTGATAAAGTCAACAAAAAAAATGGTTATGACATTGGAAATAGAAATCAGCTGATAACCAATTATTAACAATAACAACAGTCTAATAAAGAAATGCTCTGTGTTTTATCAAACTTTGTAAAGCACATCCTTTAAAATAAAAGAGATACATCATTACAAAGATACACCTACTCATTAAAAAACCAATTCATCAAACCATAATGCCTTCCATTATAAAGAATGTGTAGCAAGAGGACAGTATCTGAAATTGGCAGCGCTATTCTCCAAGCTGTTTGCAAACATACGTTTAACCGCATTCGACATTAGCGGTATACTACTGTTGCCTTTATTTACAATCTTTATAGCAAAATGGAATCAACATATCACGCAAGATGATTGCAGATGATGCAATATGTAGCTAAAGTAATTACATCTACATGTGGCACCCGTTGCCAAATTACACGACAATGACATTTTATAACAAATAATTGAATAAGAATATATTCCATATTTTGAACCTATTATTTGAGTTGGACTTGAAAATGTTTCAATTAAAACGTCACTGATGAGTCTTGCGTACATTGTATACAAAAGGAGTGTCGAATCCAAAAACGACTGTTTAAAGCCAATTGCTATTTAATTTATTGTTTACATTGATTACAGTTCTTGAATTTTGTTAAATTTAGCGCATGCAATGCTTGATGATTAGAAGAGAGCGTATTGCAAATTTATCTTGGCAATAATAACCTTTGATAGGTAAGGCTGGTGGTAGTCGTAATGGAGGTGACTCCGGTGGTGATGGCGGTAAAGGTTTCCTTGAAAAGGGTCCTGTTTGTTGTCCAACAAGTAGTGAATCTGGTGGTGTACTAACTGTGAATAAATATCTTGTCAATATAGATGAGATGTTGTCATTATATTAATTCACAGATATTTAAGACTAGGTACATTAGAACTACATATCAGGAGCCTCTGGTCTTTGTTGGTCATGATGATTTTTTAATTATAGTTCATTTATGCGTTTTGGAGTTAATGTCCATTCTCACTAAACTAGTGCTTATATTAGTTTAGGGTCCAAATGAATCACGCTTCGGGGTGTGGGATTTTTTCGCTGCGTTGAAGACCCATTAGTGACCTTCAGCTATGTATATCCTGGGTTTGATTAGGTTGTTGTCTCCTTGACACATTCCCTCTTTCCCTTCACAATTGTATTTTTATACTGTCATGCATAAAGGTAAATGGTACGTCTGGTTGGTTTATACGAATCCTGTTTCACTCTTTGCTAGTGTTACCCAGGTAAGTCATTTCCACATTTGATTGCAAGATTCTAAGGTCATCAAATGCTATCCATGGTCTTTTTGAGCAAAGATGTGATGATGCGTTTAGATAAATGTTCGAGCATTAGCCAAATTTAACAAGACTTGTGCTTTAAAGTCATATGAAACGAATGAGTGGTGAACAATAATGTTTATCTTAGTCCTCTGTGCACGATTTTCTCATTTTTTACGCAAATATATCGTATTATCGTCATTTTTTTTCTATGTCTGTTATGGTTTAACAAATATGGCTGCTCATTAAATGCCGTGGTTTGAAGCCGAAGTTTACCGATTGTCACCTTATAGTAAACAAATAACAAAAAGCATAGGTATTGAGCACGTGTTTAACATGTACAATCAGATAATTGTTTATTTTAATGACAGATCCATGCGTCTTGCGATCACCTGATTTTTACGAGGAGGGTCACGCTCAGGTCACTATGCATACGGTAAATATGTCGGCGAATTGCTTCCTTGAAGGAAGCAATTAAAAATAAGTAAACTTCTTCTAAATGTGGACAAATTATAGAATTTCCTCAGAAAAAAGTATATGTACATAAGTTCAATAAAGAAAACTATCTATTTAGTTATAAAAAAACATATGCATATTTTTTTTTTTAATTTAAGGTTTCTTATGACTTTAAGATTAACAGACACATAGAAAGGAAAATGAATGGCAAAATAAAAATATATCTACAGTGGTTTTTCTTTTTTTCTTTTTGAATTTAATAGAGATGGCCTAGTTTTAAGAACCCCGAACTATGTATATTTTAGTGACTACTTATATATTTAGCAAGTCACACCTATTCCTATAGTAATGGGTACATTTTTTGTGTCCGCCAGCCTCCGGTGTATATTTAAGACGATCCAGGCAATGCAAACCGTACGGAGCTCTTGACCATTTATTTATTTCCAAGACAATAACCAAAGGGAATCACCTTTTAACTAAATACCATTGCCAAATTAAAAATAACCCTGATTTTCTATAGTTATGAACTGACTAAATGACGCATATCATTCAATAACGAATATTTAATCCTTTGTCAAGATTTTGCACATTGCGTACAATGAGGTCCTTATTTAGATCATTCATGTCTGATATTCATTGAAATTGATGACTGACTAAACAGTAATTGCCTAAACATGGTAAACTTATGACAGTTTTTGCTATATTTCATCTTGTAAAAAATAAGACTCCAGTGTGAAAATTTCTCAGTTAAGCGCCCACGTTATTTGCAAATTAAAATTCATTTACACAATCACTAATTTGTGTTATTCTTATTCTGTAATCCGTATTGATACAATTATACACACAAAATACATTATGTTCTTAAAGGTTGACCAGGGGAGTAACAATAAAATTTAGAATTCTATCTTATCTTGTGACACAAATTGTTTCCAATTTAGAGATTATCAAGTTACTTATGCCTCATTAATATGAGCTTTATATGTATCTTCTATATACAGTCATCTGATTAAAACCGTGTTTTTTTAATCTATAAAAGAAAATATTGAAGAAGCAAAAAAGAAAAAAAGGAAAATGGCAACATGCAATCTCTAACAATAGTTCAGTTGGTCTACGATATAGTATCATGGTTTTGTCTATATCCATTTTTTTTTGCTTCTTTGTTACCCCTGTATTTAACATTTTTACCTAAATGTTTGTTTATCTTAAAAAAATATATAAACCAGGTTCAATCCACCTTTTTTCAATAAGAAAATGGCTTTACCAAGTCAGGAATATGACAGTTGTTATCCGTTCGTTTGATGTGTTTGGGGTTTTCATCTTGACATTTGGTTAGGAACTTTCCGATTTGCATTTTCCTCGGACTTCAGGATTCTTGTGATTTTATTTTCTACTTTCCTAAATTAATTTATAAAAGATTATAAGAGTTATCTTTGTGTTATCATGGGTGTACAGAGTTTTTGAACGTTGTTGAAAAAACATACACCCTGAGGCGTAAATTTTATTTATCCGGGGGTGAACAAGGCTGAGGTGTTATTTACACTAGGGTAATTAACTAATCAGACGTCAGTTGTTTTGCTGCATAAGTCCTTTTCAACTGATTATCATATTGTGTTCTTATAATGTTCGGTTACACCAGAGCCCCAGGTTATTGAGAAGGTTTGGTGTATGTCCCAAGCAAAATGTTTATCATTCAGTTGTTGTCGTGTGTTCCTGTTAGTTTGATTGTTTTAACCAGGTTAAATCCTATAAATATATATATTAAATGTCCTGTACCAAGTCAGGAATATAGCAGTTGATATCTAACACTGCAAGTATGTATGTTGGCGCATTATTGTTGTTTTGTTTCCAGTAAGTGTTTCGTTGTTTTCTTCTTACAGTTGTTGTGTTTTCTTCAGTAAACAGTTTTAGTTTTAATTTGTAATCCTTTTTTTTTTTGCTGAATCGATCTATGGCTATGAGACAATCTTATACTATTGCTGCGTTTTTATACTTTTTAAAGTGGAACCGTTGTTTGTCTAGAATTAATTAATTTACATTTGTCGTTTTTTTTTTTAAGTTGCACTAACTGTTGTAAACAACAAGGTCTTCTGGTCTTTAGTGAAGAGTTGTTTCATTGTACAATATCTTCTTGTTTATATTTACTTATGATATGAATTGTTGACCATAAGAAAAAAAAAATTAACCGAATCAAATTAAACTAATGATGCAGTTACTATTTTTCATTTGGATGTTCTACATACCATCAGATGCATCTGGATCTTCGTATTGGAGGTCATCAGAATTATTTCCTGAAATAGTAATGATTGTGAAAAAAAACCAGAAAAATAGTATAGGTCCATAAAGTGTACGCTATAAACACTGAGCACCACGAGCCCCATTAAACACATATCAATTAATAGAGTATAACATAAATATTAAATTTGATATGACTATCTTACCTGTTTTCGAATGTGGCTCATTGTCTAAAAAAGAAATAAAATGTGAAATCAACGTTGGACTTTCACTCTCAAAATTAAAGGTAACATGTGAGTGCGAAAAACCTAACAGGACAGTATAAAATAAAATAATTTATTAAACACATTTACAATGAACAAGAGGTATACATAAAGAAAAAAGAAAAAAAAATGAAAACGATTGCCTTGAACATATCGTACACAACAACTACCCTTCCAATATGTTTTCCCTTACTATTATGGAATGTAAATCGAGACAGTTGTGGAATACACTTTTGATATTTGTTTTTGTACAAACTTTCCTCCTTGCAAATTAGAATTGTTATCGCAGGAGAATAAGTTATTCTGTAGTTTTCATGTTGTGTTTTATATACCGATTTTTTGTGTTTTAGTCTTTTATATTTTTGCCAAGGCGTTGTCAGTTCATTCTCGACGTATGACAACATGTTTGATATACTTTGCAATAAAAGTCTAAAACCAACAAAATTCAATGTATAGCTGTACATTTTTATTTGTATTTTGATATGCATTTGCTAGGTTTTTAACATGATGATGAACAATATAATAACGTTCTAAGCGTTTTGAACTTCTAATGTCCTGTATTAAAGCGTTTGCACTTACCTGGGTAATAGCGACCGTTAGGTATATCAACAGGTGGTCTGTCGTCTGGATCTTTAATATCCCAAAATGATAAACTAATTTTTGAAACTGGTAAAATGCCTTTTGATAACAATTCTAAATTCTTTTCCGATTTTTCTGTCGACCGTAAGACATTTATTAGCAATCGCATACTATTGGTCCAAGAACAGTGTATCCATCCCTTTTGTGTTGATTAAAGTTTCATGTTTTCAAGGAAATCGATTATCACCCTTCTGACCATTAAGATATTTCTTAGAGGAATTTGCATTTTCGTAAAATGAATGTTTTTATATAATGTTTGGTGTGTCATAATTCAAAAATCAATTTGTTTCGATCTGAAACCTTATTTTGACAAAAAAAGCACCATTATTTTTTTGATGAGCAGCTTCTAAATCCAATACATCGTGTTACTATACATTCAACAAGGATTGTTAAGAAATGTATGTATAATAAAGTATAAGATACACAAAATGTTACCAACATTTCCTCATTCCAATTTTTTATGAAAAAAAATAGTTTTCCATTTAGAAAGACATTATACGAAGTTTGTTTTCGTTCAATATTCGAAGGTTTTCTGTTTGTACAACATGTGCAATGCGCTTTTCAATAAAAACAAGAATGTGTCCCCAGTACAATGATGCCTAACTCGCACTATAATTTTCCATGTTCAGTAGACCGTGAAACAAGAGTAAAAAAAATCATATGATAGGGAACCTTTATACTAAATTTCAAGTTAATCGGACTTCAACTTCACCAAAAGCTAGCCTGAACTAAAACTTTAACCCGAAGCGGGACAGACGAACAAACGAACGAACGGACGAACGAACGGACGGACGCGCAGACAAGAAAACATAATGCCCCTCTACTATCGTGGGTGGGATATACAAATCTGGCGAATTACTTTTTATGTTCATTAAAATACTTTATCAGTTGTTTTATCAAATATGAATGAAAATCATTATTGTGGAAGATTGATTACCCTTCCTATGCAACTGAAATCATAACCGAAATTAGGTAGTGTATGCACTTTTTATTGAAGAAT
Organism: Mytilus galloprovincialis; assembly: GCA_037788925.1. Classification (NCBI taxonomy): domain Eukaryota; kingdom Metazoa; phylum Mollusca; class Bivalvia; order Mytilida; family Mytilidae; genus Mytilus; species Mytilus galloprovincialis. The sequence goes on along the minus strand of CM075340.1, from coordinate 7,336,593 downwards.
TTATAAGGAGTGTTGTTTGTCTGCTCTATTATTTGGTTTCGGTCATGTTGTCATTAGTGTTTCTTTGATTTCGGTTTCAGACTATCTCCTTTCAACGAAAGTAAAAAAAACCAAGATGATTCAAAACTGAGCGAATTAAAGACAAGATATCGTTAAAGTCAGATACCGATGCAAAACATCAAAGAATTTTATGTGACTGTCATCCAATTGAGAGGTTAAGCTAGTTAGTACATAACAAAATGCCTAGCTCTGTACCAGGTTAGAAATATGACTGTTGTTATCGATTGATTTAATGTATGTTAGCTTTTAATTTTAACATTTACGTGGGGACTTTCTGTTTAGAATTATCATTAGAGTTTGATTTTTTGTATCTATCACTTTTAACCAAGATTCAAATGAAAACCTTATATACAGTCTGCATTTCAAGAAGTTTAACTGAATATATCATTATAATTCTTATAACAATTCAATCGACAGTATCATATAGTTGAAGAAAAACATGTGTAATTAACGACTGGTACCCACAAGATGTGGATTTGCAGTGATATCAAAATTTCTACGATTTACTGTTCAATTTCACTTCTTGAATTGAAACATCGAATACATCTTCGCATTGACCACTTATGAACAAAAATTGGAATCTTTGATGGAAAATCTTATGTTGTGAAGAATCACCTAGAAGTAATTGAAGAACATTGATATAGATTGATGTTGCGTTGTGTTGATTTCTATTTCAACAGGCAGTCGGTATTCGTTTTTGTTAATCATATGAATCAAAGGCGATTAAACATTTTTCGAAAAAAGATTGAAAAAAGTATCTTGCGGAATTGAATTTCTAATCTGTCGTTGATAATTTGTCCTTCAACAGCCAACATTAATCCCATAATGATAGTTGCTTTCGACTAAAATCGATGGATAATGGTTTTATGCGAGTAATGAGGCTCCTAAAATTGGTACAAACTGTTCACCTCATAATCACACAATAGTAGTGAAAGTAGAGTTAAACACCAACCAATCAATTATTGTATACATGTCATATATTCTTATAAATTTGAGATTAAGGAAATTCCAGAAACTAAAGGAGGTGCTTCATTTCTGTCGTCGTATTACCCATATAAAGTTTGTTGATGAGCTGGGAATCAACTCTTATCTTACCCTAAATCGGCACCGGATAGGTTACGCTAGGCCTGTAACCATCACATATTATTATAAGTTAATTGTTTTTCTTATTATAATTTTCTTACTTACTTGAGTCCTGATTCATGCTATCAACTGAAATACAACATTATTATCTATCAAATGCATTTAAGGTTTACTGCAATTGGTAGTTAACACTCATTTTCATATTTATCTAAAATATATTATTTACATATGTCATTATGTTATAATTATTTCTATTTTAAATTAGAAATTACGTTGAACCACAATTTTTCCACAAACGTCAAAATTATTTAACCGCGTAGTGGAGTGAATCATTTGTGGTATGCTCACATTGCCCATGTTAAATTTTAGAAATGTTTGTTTAAACATTGAACGACAAAAACATGTGACGTATAAACATTGAACGACAAAAATATGTGAAGTATAAATTTTTATGACGTCAGACACGCGAAGCAATGTAAGTGTTTTTAATTTGATAGATGCTGTGATGTTCTGTTAAATTGCTTCTTTTAAAAAAATTGTAACACGATGATGACTGCTGTACCAATATTTTGACTATTTTATTTATCATATTTGTTTAGTTCACGCATCATTGTAATTATAACGAAATTTCATGAGACTGTCGTACAAAGTGGGAGGTTTAGCGCTTTAAAACCAGGTAGTAAAACTGAACTTAAAGTGCAAATTTACTTATTCTAAATTGTTTGAATAAAATGCATATAAAACAAAAGTCGCGGATTTCAATTGCTTCAAAGGAAATCATTACGGAAGCCTTAAGGGAACACACAAAAGATTATATTTTTTTTTTAATTCGAGATCATTATAAAACATAACCGTTTTACCGAGCTCTCGATAAAAAATATATCGTTATTTCGATCAAACGAAATTGTTATATCATTATATCAGATCTCGAATCATTATATCGTTATCTCGATTTATTATATCAAGATATCGGATTAATATATCGTTATATCGAGTTATTATCTCGTTATCTCGATAAAATGAAACTCTTATATCGAGATCTCGGATTATTATATAATTGTCTCGATTTATTAAATCGAGATCTCGGATTATTATATTGTTATCTCGATTTATTAAAACGAGATCTCGGAATATTAAATCGTTTTCTCGTTTAAATATATCGAGATCTCGATAAAAATATATCGTATTTATTAAAATACTCAACGTTGTCTTTTTTTTTTTTTCACGTAAGCTTTGCTGTTATTTTACCTCATTCGAAAGCCTATCAATAGAGGAACAAAAGTTATATAGTCAATATGTTCCGCAACGCATATTAGAGGAGAAACGAAGTACCTAAACATAGAAATACGGGTGAACATTATGAAAATGCGTATTTTAAATAATGGAATGAACTTCAGCGACCCGTCAGCCACAAATGTAGGAAAACGTTATACACCATTTGAAAGTTTATAAAAAGAGGAACAAAATGTTATAAATAGTATGTGCCGCAATGACAATTAGAGAGGTTACCGAGGATCTAAATGCTAAAATACACGTGAAAATTAAGAAATAGCCAATTTTGAATTATGGAATGGATATTTTGAATATTGGAATAGACTGTTGCGACCCTTCAACCCCTAATTCCAACTATACATTTTACCTAATTCGAAAGCTTATTTATATACCATTTTGTCCCTCTTTCTATAAGCTTTCAAGTAGTGTATAAAGGGCCGAAGGGTCTGTGTTACTCCTCTAATAAGCGTTGCGGAACATATTGACTATATGTCTTTTATTTTCTATAAATAAGCTTTTGAATGAGGTATAAGGTATGTATGTAATTAGGACTGAAGGGTCAAAGCAGTCCATTCCATTATTCAAAATATCCCTTCCATTATTCATAATTGGCTATTTCTTAACGTTCACGCCTATTTTGGCATTTCTGATCTCCGTTACCCTGTTGTTATCGATTGATTTAATGTATGTGAGCTTTTAATTTTAACATTTACGTGGGGACTTGCTGTTTAGAATTACCATTAGAGTTTGATTTTTTTTTATCTATCACTTTTAACCAAGATTCAAATGAAAACCTTATATACAGTCTGCATTTCAAGAAGTTTAACTGAATATATCATTATAATTCTTATAACAATTCAATCGACAGTATCATATAGTTGAAGAAAAACATGTGTAATTAACGACTGGTACCCATAAGATGTGGATTTGCAGTGATATAAAAATTTCTACGATTTACTGTTCAATTTCACTTCTGGAATTGAAACATCGAATACATCTTCGCATTGACCACTTATGAACAAAAATTGGAATCTTTGATGGAAAATCTTATGTTGTGAAGAATCACTTAGAAGTAATTGAAGAACATTGATGTAGATTGATGTTGTGTTGTGTTGATTTCTATTTCAACAGGCAGTCGGTATTCGTTTGTGTTAATCATATGAATCAAAGGCGATTAAACATTTTTCGAAAAAAGATTGAAAAAAGTATCTTGCGGAATTGATTTTCTAATCTGTCCTTGATAATTTGTCCTTCAACAGCCAACATTAATCTCATAATGACAGTTTCTTTCGACTAAAATCGATGGATAATTGTTTTATGCGAGTAATGAGGCTTCTAAAATTGGTACAAACTTTTCACCTCATAATCACACAATAGTAGTGAAAGTAGAGTTAAACACCAACCAATCAATTATTGTATACATGTCATATATTCTTATAAATTTAAGATTAAGGAAATTCCAGAAACTAAAGGAGGTGCTTCATTTCTATCGTCGTATTACCCATATAAAGTTTGTTGATGAGCTGGGAATCAACTCTTATCTTACCCTAAATCTAAAAGATCGGCACCGCCTAGATTACACAGGCCTGTAACCATCACATATTATTATAAGTTAATTGTTTTTCTAATTATAATTTTCTTACTTACTTGAGTCCTGATTCATGCTATCAACTGAAAAACAACATTATTATCTATCAAATGCATTTAAGGTTTACTGCAATTGGTAGTTAACACTCATTTTCACATTTATCTAAAATATATTATTTACATATGTCATTATGTTATATTTCTATTTTAAATTAGAAATTACGTTGAACCACAATTTGTCCACAAACGTCAAAATTATTTAACCGCGTAGTGGAGTGAATTATTTGTGTTATGCTCACATTGCCCATGTTCAATTTTAGAAATGTTTGTTTAAACATTGAACGACAAAAACATGTGACGTATACACATTGAACGACAAAAATATGTTAAGTATAAATTTTTATGACGTCAGACACGCGAAGCAATGTAAGTGTTTTTAATTTGATAGATGCTGTTATGTTCTGTTAAATTGCTTCTTTTAAAATTGTAACACGATGATGACTACTGTACCAATGTTTTGACTATTTTATTTATCATATTTGTTTAGTTCACGCATCATTGTAATTATAACGAAATTTCATGAGACTGTCGTACAAAGTGAGAGGTTTAGCGCTTTTAAAACCAGGTTTATTCCACCAATTTCTACATTTGAAAATGCCTGTACCAAGTCAGGAATGTGACAGTTCTTCATGTTGTTGTCTATTTGTTTTTGATGTGTGTCACTGATGAGTCTTTTGTAGACGAAACGCGCCTCTGGCGTATATACAAAATTTAGTCCTGGTATCTATGATGAGTTTCTTTATTATATGATTTTGTCATTTGATTAGGGACTTTCCGATTTGATTTTCCTCTGAGTTAAGTATTCTTGTGATTTTACTTTTTTCATAATATTCTTGGTAGTAAAACTGAACTTAAAGTGCAAATTTACTTATTCTAAATTGTTTGAATAAAATGCATATAAAACAAAAGTCGCGGATTTCAACTGCTTCAAAGGAAATCATTACGGAAGCCGTAAGGGGACACACAAAAGATTAGATTTTTTTTTTTAATTCGAGATCATAAGTACCTAAACATAGAAATACGGGTGAACATTATAAAAATGCGTATTTTAAATAATGGAATGAACTTCAGCGACCCGTCAGCCACAAATGTAGGAAAACGTTATACATCATTTGAAAGCTTATTAAAAGAGGAACAAAATGTTATAAATAGTATGTGCCGCAAAGACAATTAGAGAGGTAACCGAGGATCTAAATGCTAAAATACACGTGAAAATTAAGAAATAGTCAATTTTGAATTATGGAATGGATATTTTGAATATTGGAATAGACTGTTGCGACCCTTCAACCCCTAATTCCAACTATACATTATACCTAATTCGAAAGCTGATTGATATAACATTTTGTCCCTCTTTCTATAAGCTTTCAAGTAGTGTATAAAGGGCCGAAGGGTCTGTGTTACTCCTCTAATAAGCGTTGCGGAACATATTGACTATATGTCAATTTTCTATAAATAAGCTTTTGAATGAGGTATAAGGTATGTATGTAATTATGACTGAAGGGTCGCAGCAGTCCATTCCATTATTCAAAGTATCCCTTCCATTATTCATAATTGGCTATTTCTTAACGTTCACGCCTATTTTGGCATTTATGATCTCCGTTACCCACTCTAATGGTCATTGCGGCACATATTATTTATAACCACTTTGTTTCTCAACTAATAAGCTTTCAAATGGTGTATACATTTTCCTTAATTAGGGGCTGACGGGTCGCAGAAGTTCACTCCATTATTCAAAATAAGCTGTTTTATAATGTGCACCCGTATTTCTATTTTAAGGTCCTTGGTTACTCCTCTAAAATGCGTTGCTGGACATATTTACTATATTCCTTTTGTTTCTCTATTAATAAGCTTTCGAATGAGATATAATGTATATCTGTATAGGGGCTGAAGGGTCGCAGCAGTCTATTCCATTATTCAAAATATCCCTTCCATTATTCAAAATTGGCTATTTTCATAATTTTCACGCGTACTTTGGCATTTAGGTCATCTGTAACCCCGCTAATGGTCATTGCGGCACAATGGACATGTTATATCTATAAATATGGGATGAATAACAGCAAATGAACTGTGAAAATAAAAAAAAAAGATAACGTTGAGTATTTTAATATTCATATGTTTTGGTAGTCAGGTCGTCCATACATTGAACCAAGGAATTTCTGTTAAAAATAGTTAGGGAAATCCACTAGTTTATTCTCCTAAACTAAATAAATGAAAGAATTAAGTTAACAAAAAAGAAAAAATTATGGATTCAGAAAAAACAGTTTCGTTTTATCGAGATAACGATATATTTTTATCGAGATTTCGATATATTTAACCGAGATAACGATTTAATAATCCGAGATCTCGTTTTTATAAATCGAAATAATGATATAATAATCCGAGATCTCGATATAACAATTTCGCCAATGTCATGCACTTTATTTTAGGAAACAAGTAAGTATGCCAATTTGTCTCGTTTATGCTCACTTGGTATGAAACAGACAATCATATATCATGTATATAGACAAATAAGTATTCATAAATCCAATATATGACAAGGATTTATACCACGCGCTGCACATTTTTTCAAGTAGCAATACATAAAAAATAACTTACCGTGACGACGTTGATTGATCGGCGCTGTCATTTCAAAGAGGTAAGCCGAAGGTTTTAATTTGTTTCCTGAAATCATCATTTCACATGTACTTTTTAAATGAAAAATTCGCATTTATTTACTGGCAAGTACATAACACTGGTGTCTAAGCACGCTTACTTGTACAAGGAATATAGAACCCTATGATTTATTTGATGTTGCATCAATTTAAGTTATGTCCATTTGAATGACACATTTGACAGTTGATGTTCAAACAACAATCAAATAGAACTCACTGAAACAAGCAATCAAAGAAAAACAGTCAAAACAGCTATTCAATGCTTTTAAATAAAAATAACATATTCTCTATTGCAAATTTTTTGTGTCGTAAATTTGTACTTGCAAAAGATTTTACTACATTGATGTGCCAAATTTAAAGTTATTATTGGTTTTCTTGGTGGACCATTCAAAAGCATGTCAGTTTTTAAAGTTGGAGTTGATTGGTAGGAACATATAATTCCATCATTTTCTAATGCATGTTTGTAGTAACAATAGATTTCATTGGACGTTGACACATATTTTAAAAGGGGTAAATGCCACGTTCTACCAGTCCGTAACTAGGAAAGCCACCATTTTAAATTCCGGATTTTTTGTGTATTTTATTTCTCACAAAACAAACATGAAAGTCACATTTTAATCCTGAAAATGTCCTATTTTGTCAACATTGAAACCAATTTGAAGCGTAAGAAAGGTATAATTTTATGCTTGATATCATGAGTATACATATGACGTCACATTGTTTAGTTACAAAAAACAATACTACAGTTTCGCGGATTTTTTTATTTATGTAATTCATAGCCAAACTATTTGTTAATGGTTAGATAGATAGATAGATAGGTAGATAGATAGATAGATAGATAGATAGATAGATAGATAGATAGATAGATAGATAGATAGATAGATAGAAAGATAGATAGATAGATAGATAGATAGATAGATAGATAGATAGATAGATAGATAGATAGATAGATAGATAGATCATGATCTTTTTATACATCCAGCTAACAAAGCACTGTCGACCAAACGATTAACAAATGAGCAATTCTAAATCGTTTGCATCTAACTATAAAATGCCAGATGGGTGTAATTAAAATCCTTGTATAAATTATATACCAACGGTTTGAATGTGAATTCTACTATCTCACGATGTCAGCGCTATCAAACCAGGTTTAATCCATTATTTTCTACATTTGAAAATGCCTGTACCAAGTCAGGAATATGACAGTTCTTGGCCATTCGGTTTTTGATGCGTTTTGTTATTTGTTTTTGCCATGTAATTATGGACTTTCCGAATTGAATTTCCTCTAAGTTCAGTATTTTTGTGATTTCACTTTTTTCAATACAAACTCTTCAGCATTTATATTTGAAATATTTGTTGTTTTTTCTCGATTCTAGTTTGTTTTGGAAATAAGATTTTGTATCTCTCTCCTTAACATAATAATATCGATGATCACATTATAAATCATATTTGACTTTCAGATGATCAAACGTCAAACATAAAACGGAATCGGTCACAACAAAGAAAACTAGATGTGTCGAAACGACACGAATGGCCCCGTTTCAAAAAAGTGAAATTCTGAAAATCTAACAACATATGTGGACACAAACATGAAGATAGTCTCACATATCACAATCGTACTAGAACAAAGTCAGTATAACTGTGATTGTCAACAATTTTCAAAGTTTTAAGCCCTTAATTTCGGCAAAAATCAGCGGAGCGGCACGAAACTTAAATTTGATCTGTAACTCATCATGGTTAACTCACAAACCAAAACTAGCCAAATTTCTGAAGGCGTTAAGAAAAAAACCTCTGTTTACCAAAAATCAGACCAATATCAAAATGCGTTTAGAAGAAAAATAATTTCAACAGTTTATCGAAGTCAAAAGCCCGTAATTTCGGCAAAAATTAGCGGGGCGGAACGAAACTTTAACATGATTTGTAACTCATCATGTGAACTCACATATAAATAATCAGACGAATATCTCAAAGCGTTAAGAAAAAAACTCCGTATTAATCGTTTGTTGCGGAATAACAGAATGACAGAATTTCGGAATTTCTGATTTCGGACAAGGGTAAAAATTGTTGACATTTAGAAACTGCTATGCTTGTAATTAAGAAAACTTTTATGCTATTAATTTTTATAATAGAACTCAATAATGTTAACGTATTTGTGCAAATTTTATTTTGCTTGTCATTTTATCAATCTATTTTTTTTAAATAGTGTGCACAAGCATCAAATTGCAATCACTCAAATAATCAAATAATAATTCTGAAATTTTTGATGATATAAACGGTTCTATTGACTACCTCACAGATGCTAATATAAATATACATTCATTCTGTTTTAACTGTACTTATCTCAGAAAATTGAAAATTACAAAGTGTCTGTATTCAGAGTCGAGCTATCTGATATTTTTTGGGCTTCACTGAAGATCATATTAATTTAAAGAAAATCAGAAATTTGTTGCATCGTACACACATTTTCTTTTGGGAGACGGCCGAATAGACAAACAAAAGTAAACACCGGATAAAATGGATTGACAGGCAAAACAAATGTGAAATCGAAGAAAGAACAAACCAAATGTAAAATTGACGAACTGACTAGCCGATTCCAATAAGCATGACAAGGGATCATTTATAACGATTGAAAATAACCAAGAGAAGAACTTCGTAATACATAAGTTCTAAAGTTATATCAATAACCTAAACAAATAAGGTTAAATTATGTTATACATGCTTCCGGTTGATGTATGTCTCTAAGTTTTGGCAAAGTTGATACTATTAGTCGCCGACATATTTCTAAATTTTCGTATCTATTTATATAGAAGATTTTTTGGGTAGACTCATATTACACAACAAGTACAAGCTTAAATTTGAAATGTGTATAGTTGTCGAAATTCTGCCAATTGTCTGACATATTACATGTCTACAGAGCATTTGATTGAAATATTGGATAAAGTTTTCAATTGTGTGTTCTTGATGAAATTAACCACACATTTAAATAAATATTCTTAGCAAAACACTATCAGTTAAAGTTACAGTAATCATAAAAAAAAATCATTATTTGAACATATGAACAACTGATAAATTGTCAATGTAATGCTTGTTTTCCATACAAGTGTAAACTCATTAAATGTTACTGTCAGATGGGATAATTGTAAAATTATACACAATAGCCTCACAATGTATTAGATTTACATGTTGAATGAAACATTATATTTTTTTACAATATTGCAAAAATTAAAATCACATTTCAATTTAAAAGGCACGCAATAATTTTTGAATATACAGTATCAAAATGATAAAGAATATTGTACAAGCTAATACACAATTGTGATCTTCTTATTAACAGTCATTACATAGTAATATAATATTTGAGATTTTGTCTGGTTAATACTTTATTGACAGCTACTTTTTTTTTTACAAACTCAATAGAAAATGTACATGTTTGAACTTTTAGATGTAACGTATACAATTTGAATTATTTGAATAAATTATAAATTCATCCCAACAGGTATTGGAAAAGTAAAAACATTAGGGATGTATACGTCATAATATTGACAAAAGTAGCAAATGTTTTTAGAGCACTTGTTTATGATATGAGTAGTTGTTTTAAATTTTCTCTGTCCTTTTTCTCATTGGTCACTTTCATTCATGTTTTGGAGAGGGGATTTCAATTGTTATTCTGAAAATAAACAGAAAATACGAATGTATACGTTTGTACTAAACTTTTATTTAATATTATCCATATATACTACGTAACACATCTGTTTAAAAAACAAAAATATGTTCGGACATCAAGAGGAAAAAGACAGAGAAAATATTCAGATCAAAACTAGACTCGGTTTGATTAGTTCCTTTTATTTTCAAATTATAATCTTGTTTAGATGGTGCATACTTTCATATTAAAGATATTTTCTTTGATAAAAATGTATTTAAATAAATGAACTGTCATCTGTGTTGATTGTAAAATATGGTCATCTGATATATCTCGTTAAAACTTAACTGTAAGGATGACTGTCAAAATATCTTTATACTTATATCTCATTTTCTTTTTCATAGTTTATTATTCTATAAAAAACACTATTCAAAAAGAGTGTGTCAATTAAATAAAATAGTGTTTTAATTCAAATTGTTTGATGGGTTGTATTTCGTAAGGCACAAACGCATTTTATCAAATTGAAATAAAATTCTCAGCTTGAAGCAAAACAAGAAAAATGGTTCAGATGAGTTTCGAAATTACGTTATAATGTGATGTCATAGCTTTGGCAAATGTATCAGTAATTTTAAAAGATACATACAGAAACAATGTCGAAACAATATCTGCAGTTGACAACTATGTGAGATTTACTGTTCGTTACCTATTAAGTGCGAATGTAAGTAGATCAGATTATATTATATAACTGTCAGCCGACCTTGTAATCATTATTCAGATGCAGATAAGTTATATGACAGGTAAGCTTTTTTGGTCACTGGCTCATACAAATAAAGTTATAAAAATGTTTGTCGAAGACTATGAGCAAAATATTGTTTGTCGATCAATAAATATATCAGTTTGTTCAAATAAAGTTTGCTTTGAAGATTTTTTTAGTGGATTGTTTTGAAATAAAGATTATCTTGTCTCATTCTAAAACATAAAAACTGATATTATTATTTGACATCCTTTAGTAACGAAAGTGTTGAGCAAATTCATTATATACTTAGTGAAAAGATAACGTGTTATAACCTCGTTGAACAAGAAATTAGATTCAGATTTATGCCGTTCTACATATTCTGCACATTTTAGTATCAACAACCATCCTCATCAACAACTAAATTTTCGCCAGACGCAATTTTAAACATATTAAAAAAAGACTCATGTAGTACTCTTCATAATCAAAATATTCTAAGAAATATAGACGTCGAGATTGTTATTATCTTGAGATGGACAATTTTAGTGTCCCGATTATTTTGCAGTGTAGAAATTATATATGTGATATACTCTCGTCTCATTACATAACTCGATTAATGTCATTTAGTAAGGTGGTAGTAATTTTTGCTCTTTATCGATAAAGTAACAGTTACAAAATGTTATTGGAAGGATATTAAATTTTCTCTTATTCTTACTCGATTTATCCTTCTCCTCACATGTTGAATATTTTCATTTCATCAACGTGTGGTTTGCTTTATCTCAGTTCTTCATTGGTAAATTTTTGATTCTGACGTCGGATTTTCTTGCTTTTATCTGAATTTCCTGTGATGACGGCCATGAAATTAGGCGACAATGCCTGATGACGTCACATAGAATGAACGCATATTTTGCAGATAATTTGAAAAGAAGAAAAACGTTTACCTGCATATTGTTTAAAAATCAATAGAGAAACAGATTCCACCACCAAATCTCATGTACTGTGGATTCATTATTATTCGATGGATATCAATTTACGAGGTTTTAGTGGATACGTGTAAACCACGAAATTAAATGTTTAACGACTAACAAATTTTGTCTAGGCTTGTATGCAATCGTTTGCGAAATCACGAAATTAGATATCCACGAACATGCAAGTTTTCCTTTATCCACGAAAATTGGCTTCCACCAAAATAAATGAATCCACAGTAACACGATATTTATTTACTCTCGAAAGTTAAATTTTTAAATATTTGAAACGCTCGGCGAACTTTGTGTTTCTTAATTTGAAAATTTAACTGAGTTGATAAATACCGTATCACACTTGATGCAGCGGTAGAAATTATATATAAATGACTATTATCTGCAATACAACAAAATCATATAAGTCAGATTAATCTTGGTTTACCCAATAATTCGAAGGCATTAAATTACGTCTACTATTTGTAATGTTTGTGATACCCGAAGCGCTTTCAACTGATTTACATATTCAATAATACATACTTCTCCTTTTGTAGACGATAAAAGCCACATTTAACACTATTAATAGTCCTCCGATTGATGTCAAAGCAATACCAGTAGTCTTTAATGTAGCATCAGGATCAAACTCTACAAATGTATATTTAAGTTATTATCAAGACTTTCAATAGAATATTTTACATACTCGATTATCAAATGCATTATATAAATTATATATATTTTTTTATTGATAATGATAGGTCAAAATACGGCCTTTAACACGGAGTATTGGCTCTCAATAAAGTTTGAGTAATAAAGGGCAAAAAATTGATAAATGGTCTCGTCTTTGAAAAAACGAGAAGCACTTATCAACAAGATAAAAAGTGGTGCTTTATCTGTTTTACGTTTGGAAATGCTTGCAACTGTACTAGCATAGACATTGTACAAACCTTATTAGGATATTTTATTCTGTTTTAAATAGTGTGAACAATAGAGCAGGGATTTTAAAACCATACTCTTACATAAATTACAAATAATGATTAAGGTATGCAGGGTCAACGTTGTTCATATTCGTGTCATTTTAAGAGCTGCATAAACTCTTAAATAGAGGGGAACATATTTGCTCATGTATTACATACATTAACAGTATACTGCATATTTAGCTATAAAAGGATCCCGAAATACCAAAGGTCTCACAATTCAAACGAGAAAATTGACAGCCTAATTTATATACAAAACAACATACATAATAAACATAAATAAACGACAACCACTGAAATAAAGGCCCCTGACTTGTTACATCACATACAGACTGTGGCAGCGTTCAACTAGTTTTAAGGTGCGCCAATCCTCCTCTAAGTGATGTAATAGTACATTATGTGTTCACATTATACAATTAAGTTGAAGAGAGCATAGCTCAGCAGATCAATTAAAAAATGAATACACCTAAAAGGAAGAGTGGACGTGACAGGGTATTAATACATTACGAAAACAAAAGACACTTATCAAATATCTGATAGTTTGTATAGTCTATAACAACTTAAACAAAAGTTACACATCTAAGACTAAAGTGTGATTCTGTACAGATCTAACATCAAATTGAGTTAGTTTAATGATGTCATAACAGTCAGTGATGAAAACTTTACCTTGTGCAACATTAAATGCATGCTAAATGCATGCTAAATGATTAATTTCAATAAATTAACTCTAATTTCAACTATAACTGTGGTTACTGAATGATAAGCGCATGTATGTTTACACGCCTTGATCATAAAAACTCACGTAAAATGCTCTAGAAATACAGTCATTTAATACTATTAAATAACAACTAATGAGGTGAAGATTAGTAAACGTATCTTCTTCCAGGATATACCCCACGTATAGTACATAGTTTATCGACTAGTACTTAATCGATCACGATAGTTAGAGACATTAAAGAGTTGCTCAGTTTGAAATGGTTGTTTAAGGAGAAAACCAGACTTTTCCGCAGGGCGCAGCTTTATACGACCGCAGAGGTCGAACATTGAACAGTCGCGCAAGTATGGACACAACAGTCAAGCTTGATACTGTCTGAATTTGGATTGTCATCAAATTTTTGACATAAAATAGGTTTCTGACACAAAATTAACGTGGTCAAAAATTTACAAATCTATTTCAAATCACTGTAAGTGTGCAATTAAAGACTTCATATAAAAAAAAAATCAAAAATTTTAAATTTGAAAATTTGAAGAAAAAAAATATGAATCCCGTCAAAAAAAATGGAAACAACAAATCCCCCCCCCCCCCCAACTCATTTGGAGTATTGAACTTCGTTGAACAATTTCAGAAAGATCCATACACTTAAACACAAGTTATTGTCTGGAAACTAGAAAAATGCTTCTTTTTGGCCCTTTTTTGGCCCCTCACTCTTACCCCAAACTCAATCCAATCCTTCCCTGTGTTATATGGAGCATTGTGGTACAATTTCAGAGAGAGACATACTCTTACACACAAGTTATTGTCTGGAAACTAGGAAAATGCTGGCTTTTGCACTTTTTTGGGCCCTTAATTCCTTTAAAACCATTGGCCCTATAACCCATAAAATGAATCCCGACCTTTTACTTGTGGTATTTAACATTGTGGTACAATTTCAGTGCAATCGAAATATTTTCACACAAGTTACTATCCTGAAAGTAAAAAATGCTTGTTTTGGGCCTGTAATTCATAAACGATTGGGCCCATATCATCCACAAATTTATTCCGAGCCTTCCTTCTGTGGCATTGAACCTTCTGAAAAAAATTCAAAAAGATCTATTCACTTAAACTAAAGTTATTGTTCGGAAACCAATGTGTCCTCAGACGGCAACATCATACCATTATACGATATTTGCGGTCGTATAAAAACCGTTACTGATTGTAATTATTATGATTTTCTAAAGCAGTCATTAAAAGGTTATAGTTCTTGATTAGATGCCATTTGAAAAGGTGACAAGTTTGGTTTTTCCCGTTTGAATGGTTTTACACTAGTAATTTTGGGGCCCTTTATAGCTTTTTGTTTGGTGTGAGCCAAGGCTCCGTGTTGAAGTCCGTACATTGACCTATAATGGTTAATTTTATGAATTGTTATTTGGATGGAGAGTTGTCTCATTGGCACTCATACCACATTTTCCTTTATTTAAGAAGTATTTTTATGTTATGTAATGTTTGTTCCATATCAATTGGCTTTAAGTTGTCAACATGTACCGTAATCATCAGACAAAGGAAAATGTTCACTTATGGCACACAATGGCCTAAAATATCAACTTGATCATTAAACACCAAAAATGTATCAATTTGTTTTGTAAATGAGTCTTTTGCAAAAGTTTTAATGCTAAATATATCAGTTCTTTACATAAAAGTGTATAATATTTTCCAAAGTAAGACCATTTCGGACATTTTGCCTAAATATGATGATTTTGTGCAATTTCTATACTTAAAAGCTTTAGAAACACCTTGGCCGCCACCTACAATCCACAATGATTTGTAACCAAAAACCGACAGTTTTGATATAAAATTCATTAGTATGAAAACTTTTTTGGATCGTTGATGGAGGCCAAGGTCAATTATGCCAAAAACAATTAAAATTATTGAAAAAAAGTACAAAAAATTACCTTATAATACAAATAATGTTTATTTAAAGGGTCATAACTTCATAAATCGTAAAGGAAAGTCCCAGAAATAATACTTTTATCTTCATAATGTTATCATACGTATTTTTATATGACATTTGTAATTTTTTGGCCTGATTTAAGGTGGCTCGGGACTATTCGACTGCGCATAATTTCACGCATGAATTACAAATTTATTTGAGGTAAATTCGACATGATTTTTTTTAATATTTTGATTGATTAGACATGTTAAATCAATGTAGTTATGTAACTAATATAATATTTTCGATATTATCCGTATTTGTTAAAGGGTCAAAATGACATTCCACCCATTTTCACCATTTTCCCGCCAAAATTTTGGTTTTAAGGCAAAATATTTTTTTTCCCTTATCGGTGACCTATGTTTTATTTGCTCATTCTTTGAAGCTATATTTCAGCTTTTCATATTACAGTTTTGGACCAAGTCTCATAGAAAGTTTTTTTGATATTCCGATAAAAATATGTCAATATCTCTATTTTCCCTATCATTTCATTGAAAAATGGTCCCTTTTACATACCTGTTTAAAATTAAAATTTTGAGCTTAAATGGTCCGTGACCCCCAATTTTTTTTTGACCAATTTGATTCATTTTCTGTAAAGAATAAAATAACAAAAAATACGGCACTTCTGATAGAAATTTCGAATAGGCCCGAGCCACCTTAAATTGAATAAAAGCATGGTTTGTTGCTTCGAAAACTAAATATGACTCTTCGTTATTTTATTTCAGAAGATGTTCATTTCAAAAATATGTGTTAATGTATTGGTCCTTCAGTGAAAATGAATAACTTGACAGTAAGCATGAATCGCATCACGAAAGCAGCATAATGTAATTGAAACCAATTTCAACAAAGTGATTTAACAACAATCGTTTAAAGTTATACAACGCAAATATTATGTTTGAGGGTTTGTTTTTCCGACACTGAAACTTTACTGCTGCTTTTAAATCTAAGTACGCTTCGTTCGTATTTCTACATAGGTCGTAATTTTAAGTGAGATTTAAACATGTCAGTATCTTTTACTTGCATCAGGAATTTATTAAAACGATAAATTTGATACATTATTTATTACTTTATTCCAAAATCATCGAACTTTTTCTTCGTCTGTGTTTTCATTATTCTGCCAAAAAAATTGTATTAGAGTATCCGCACCGTATGTATACTTCCAATATTTACTTATCATATTAACTTTGCTCCGATAGGGTATTAGTACTAGTAATGAAAACAAAATGTATTAAAGCGGCAACGACATAGATAGTATTCGTTAACAAATCGATAAAACATTCTTTGTTAACAAAAGAAATATGTACCTTTATTCTGTTTAATCTGGACTATAAAAGACATGTTGCCTAGTGTATTATGAATTTCACATCTGTATTTGGTGAAATCGTTCACTTCAAGCTTTCTTATGTACAGAGTGGTCATGTATCCGTCAATATGAATCGTTCGTCTATGAAACGAGTCTTTTATGATAGCAGGAGTTGTGAATTGCGTATACTTCATTGAATCGTTGATCAAAGTATTCTTTTCGTGATCTATCTTAAACCAAAAGATTTCTAGTGGTGCTGGTTTGCTTACAAAATTTATACTCAAAATCGTGTCATCCGCTAGAGAACGTGTGTTCGAATAAACATTGTCAGAAGAAGCAGCTGGACTGCCTAAAAAAAAGGGTTCTATATTATACTTGAACATGCAACTATTCTTCGAAATAAATTTTTATCTTTGAAATTTTTATTCTTGTAAATATACAAATCAGCAAAGGGCATACTATTTCAAAAAGTCATTGTTTGGAATACTGTCTTATCAACTAATACCAGGTATCCTCTTTCTCTAAATGTACGACTTAAATAGATAGTGGACCTCATCAACTGATCTGCCTAGCTCATTTAACCATATACGCATATTAAAAGTTAATATTCATTGTAATGGTAAGTGGTATCTTGTGTATCTTGTTTGATAATCAATATGATGTTGAATCATTAAGAATAATCTGAAAAATTTGTTGTAAACCCTAATCATGTTACAGAACAGGAAATGATAGAAATATATAAAGAAATATTCAACACATGGTGTACACTTGCCTTCGCTTATGAAAGTAACTGATCCATTTTGTATTTTATTTCCGTGTCTGTCTGCAATTTCATTTTGTGCACAACACTTGTATATTCCAGTGTCCTGATACCTTTCCTCTGTTTTTGACAAAGGCAAGATAAGCTCACCGTTTTCATTCCCTTTTAGATATCTTATGAATTCATGATGAATGGAAAAATGTTCCCATGTTAAAAAGTCATATACTGCAGGATTTCCTTGTGACTTGCAATTAAAAATTCGTGTATCCACGTCTTCTGTTGTGTTGTGGTATGCGATATCAATTGAAGGTGGATCTGTGGACAAAAATAAGGAATGTTACGCATTAGTAGGGATAGAAAAGTATTCATGAGTCAAGGTATGGATAACAAAAAATCTACATGAAGAGAGACATATGAACTTCAAAAGTTGTGGTTCAAAGTATGTTAACAGGTTACGCGAATTTTGTTAGTGCTGAGTTTTTGAATAATTGCTACTTCACTTTTTACGATACTTTCAACAGTGGCTGCTACTTCGTCGAGGCCAAATATTGGTTGAAGATCTTGGAGTGTCAGGAAAAACCATTGACTTTCGGCATAAAAACAATTAATTACGTTTGTAGTCTAACTAATATAACAACCATAGTGATGACAAGCTAATAGTGAATCTAATTGCACTATTCGGCAAGTACGTCATCTTGCTATAGCTGATGACCAAAGGAGTAAGTTTGGTTAAGGCACGTTTCGTCTACAAAAGACTCATCAGTGACGCTCGAATCCAAATAAGTTAAAAAGGCCAAATAAAGTACGAAGTTGAAGAGCATTGAGGACCAAAATTCCTAAAAGTTTTGCCAAATACAGCTAAGGTAATCTATGCCTGAGGTAGAAAGCCTTAGTATTTAAAAAAGTCAAAACGTTGTAAACAGTAAATCTATAAATATAACCATATCAATGACAATTCATATCAGCACAAAAAGTGCTGACTACTGGGCTTGTGATACCCTCGGGAAAATAAATCTCCACCAGCAGTGGCATCGACCCAGTGGTTGTAAATAAACTCATCATAGATACCAGGACTAAATTTAGTATATACGCCAGACGCACGTTTCGTCTACAAAAGACTCATCAGTGAAGCTCGAATCCACAAAAGTTAAAAAGGCCAAATAAAGTACGAAGTTGAAGAGCATTGAGGACCAAAATTCCTAAAAGTTTTGCCGAATACAGCTAAGGTAATCTATGCCTGAGGTAGAAAAGCCTTTGTATTTCAACAAAATCAAAAATTTGTAAACAGTAAATTTATAAAATATAACCATATCAAGGACAATTCATGTCAGCACAAAAAGTGCTGACAACTGGGCTTGTGATACCCTCGGGAAAATAAATCTCCACCAGCAGTGGCATCGACCCAGTGGTTGTAAATAAACTAATCATAGATACCAGGACTAAATTTAGTATATACGCCAGACGCACGTTTCGTCTACAAAAGACTCATCAGTGACGCTCGAATCCACAAAAGTTAAAAAGGCCAAATAAAGTACGAAGTTGAAGAGCATTGAGGACCAAAATTCCTAAAAGTTTGGCCACGAGCATCACTGACGAGACATGTATTGTCGAAATGCGCATCTGGTGCAAGAAAATTGATACCATTAATTTTATTACTATCACTGGGTCGATGCCTCTGCTGGTGGACTATTAGTCCCGAGGGTATCACCAGTCCAGTAGCCAATACTTCGGTACTGGCATGAAAATACGGATTTTGTTTTGTGTTATTAAAATTTGCTGTTACAAAATGATCGAAATTATTATAAATTAAGGAATGTATCTCTCTCATGCAAAGCTCTGATTCCTTTCACGGATTTGGCTATACTTTTTGGACCTTTTGGATTATTGCTCTTCATCTTTTATATAAGCTTTGGATTTCAATATTTTGGCCACGAGCATCACTGAAGAGACATGTATTGTCGAAATGCGCATCTGGTTCAAGAAAATTGATACCGTTAATTTTATTACTATCACTGGGTCGATGCCTTTGCTGGTGGACTATTAGTCCCCGGGGGTATCACCAGCCCAGTAGCCAGTACTTCGGTACTGGCATGAAAATACGGATTTTTTTTTGTGTTATTAAAATATGCTGTTACAAAATGATCGAAATTATTATAAATTAAGGAATGTATCTCCCTCATGCAAAGCTCTGATTCGTTTCACGGATTTGGTTATACTTTTTGGACCTTTTGGATTATAGCTCTTCATCTTTTATATAAGCTTTGGATTTCAAATATTTTGGCCACGAGCATCACTGAAGAGACATGTATTGTCGAAATGCGCATCTGGTGCAAGAAAATTGATACCGTTAATTTTATTACTATCACTGGGTCGATGCCTCTGCTGGTGGACTATTAGTCCCCGAGGGTATCACCAGCCCAGTAGTCAGTACTTCGGTACTGGCATGAAAATACGGATTTTTTTTGTGTTATTAAAATTTGCTGTTACAAAATGATAGAAATTATTATAAATTAAGGAATGTATCTCCCTCATGCAAAGCTCTGATTTCTTTCACGGATTTGGCTATACTTTTTGGACCTTTTGTATTATAGCTCTCCATCTTTTATATAAGCTTTGGATTTCAAAATTTTTGGCCACGAGCATCACTGAAGAGACATGTATTGTCGAAATGCGCATCTGGTGCAAGAAAATTGATACCGTTAATTTTATTACTATCACTGGGTCGATGCCTCTGCTGGTGGACTATTAGTCCCCGAGAGTATCACCAGCCCAGTAGCCAGTACTTCGGTACTGGCATGAAAATACGGATTTTTGTTTGTGTTAATAAAATTTGCTGTTACAAAATGATAGAAATTATTATCAATTAAGGAATGTATCTCCCTCATGCAAAGCTCTGATTCGTTTCACGGATTTGGCTATACTTTTTGGACCTTTTGGATTATAGCTCTTCATCTTTTATATAAGCATTGGATTTTAAATATTTTGGCCACGAGCATCACTGAAGAGACATGTATTGTCGAAATGCGCATCTGGTGCAAGAAAATTGATACCATTAATTTTATTACTATCACTGGGTCGATGCCTCTGCTGGTGGACTATTAGTCCCGAGGGTATCACCAGTCCAGTAGCCAGTACTTCGGTACTGGCATGAAAATACGGATTTTGTTTTGTGTTATTAAAATTTGCTGTTACAAAATGATCGAAATTATTATAAATTAAGGAATGTATCTCTCTCATGCAAAGCTCTGATTCCTTTCACGGATTTGGCTATACTTTTTGGACCTTTTGGATTATTGCTCTTCATCTTTTATATAAGCTTTGGATTTCAATATTTTGGCCACGAGCATCACTGAAGAGACATGTATTGTCGAAATGCGCATCTGGTGCAAGAAAATTGATACCGTTAATTTTATTACTATCACTGGGTCGATGCCTTTGCTGGTGGACTATTAGTCCCCGGGGGTATCACCAGCCCAGTAGCCAGTACTTCGGTACTGGCATGAAAATACGGATTTTTTTTTGTGTTATTAAAATATGCTGTTACAAAATGATCGAAATTATTATAAATTAAGGAATGTATCTCCCTCATGCAAAGCTCTGATTCGTTTCACGGATTTGGTTATACTTTTTGGACCTTTTGGATTATAGCTCTTCATCTTTTATATAAGCTTTGGATTTCAAATATTTTGGCCACGAGCATCACTGAAGAGACATGTATTGTCGAAATGCGCATCTGGTGCAAGACAATTGATACCGTTAATTTTATTACTATCACTGGGTCGATGCCTCTGCTGGTGGACTATTAGTCCCCGAGGGTATCACCAGCCCAGTAGCCAGTACTTCGGTACTGGCATGAAAATACGGATTTTTTTTGTGTTATTAAAATTTGCTGTTACAAAATGATAGAAATTATTATAAATTAAGGAATGTATCTCCCTCATGCAAAGCTCTGATTTCTTTCACGGATTTGGCTATACTTTTTGGACCTTTTGTATTATAGCTCTCCATCTTTTATATAAGCTTTGGATTTCAAAATTTTTGGCCACGAGCATCACTGAAGAGACATGTATTGTCGAAATGCGCATCTGGTGCAAGAAAATTGATACCGTTAATTTTATTTCTATCACTGGGTCGATGCCTCTGCTGGTGGACTATTAGTCCCCGAGAGTATCACCAGCCCAGTAGCCAGTACTTCGGTACTGGCATGAAAATACGGATTTTTGTTTGTGTTAATAAAATTTGCTGTTACAAAATGATAGAAATTATTATCAATTAAGGAATGTATCTCCCTCATGCAAAGCTCTGATTCGTTTCACGGATTTGGCTATACGTTTTGGACCTTTTGGATTATAGCTCTTCATCTTTTATATAAGCATTGGATTTTAAATATTTTGGCCACGAGCATCACTGAAGAGACATGTATTGTCGAAATGCGCATCTGGTGCAAGAAAATTAATACCGTTAATTTTATTACTATCACAGGGTCGATGCCTCTGCTGGTGGACTATTAGTCCCCGAGGGTATCACCAGCCCAGTAGCCAGTACTTCGGTACTGGCATGAAAATACGGATTTTTATTTGTGTTATTAAAATTTGCTTTTACAAAATGATAGAAATTATTATAAATTAAGGAATGTATCTCCCTCATGCAAAGCTCTGATTCCTTTCACGGATTTGGCTATACTTTTTGGACCTTTTGGATTATAGCTCTTCATCTTTTATATAAGCTTTGGATTTCAAATATTTTGGCCACGAGCATCACTGAAGAGACATGTATTGTCGAAATGCGCATCTGGTGCAAGAAAATTGATACCGTTAATTTTATTACTATCACTGGGTCGATGCCTCTGCTGGTGGACTATTAGTCCCCAAGGGTATCACCAGCCCAGTAGCCAGTACTTCGGTACTGGCATGAAAATACGGATTTTTGTTTGTGTTATTAAAATTTGCTGTTACAAAATGATAGAAATTATTATAAATTAAGGAATGTATCTCCCTCATGCAAAGCTCTGATTCCTTTCACGGATTTGGCTATACTTTTTGGACCTTTTGGATTATAGCTCTTCATCTTTTATATAAGCTTTGGATTTCAAATATTTTGGCCACGAGCATCACTGAAGAGACATGTATTGTCGAAATGCGCATCTGGTGCAAGACAATTGATACCGTTAATTTTATTACTATCACTGGGTCGATGCCTCTGCTGGTGGACTATTAGTCCCCGAGCGTATCACCAGCCCAGTAGCCAGTACTTCGGTACTGGCATGAAAATACGGATTTTTGTTTGTGTTATTAAAATTTGCTGTTACAAAATGATAGAAATTATTATAAATTAAGGAATGTATCTCCCTCATGCAAAGCTCTGATTCCTTTCACGGATTTGGCTATACTTTTTGGACCTTTTGGATTATAGCTCTTCATCTTTTATATAAGCTTTGGATTTCAAATATTTTGGCCACGAGCATCACTGAAGAGACATGTATTGTCGAAATGCGCATCTGGTGCAAGACAATTGATACCGTTAATTTTATTACTATCACTGGGTCGATGCCTCTGCTGGTGGACTATTAGTCCCCGAGGGTATCACCAGCCCAGTAGCCAGTACTTCGGTACTGGCATGGAAATACGGAGTTTTTTTGTGTTATTAAAATTTGCTGTTACAAAATGATAGAAATTATTATAAATTAAGGAATGTATCTCCCTCATGCAAAGCTCTGATTCCTTTCACGGATTTGGCTATACTTTTTGGACATTTTGGATTATAGCTCTTCATCTTTTATATAAGCTTTGGATTTCAAATATTTTGGCCACGAGCATCACTGAAGAGACATGTATTGTCGAAATGCGCATCTGGTGCAGGAAAATTGATACCGTTAATTTTATTACGCATTAGTAGGGATAGAAAAGTATTCATGAGTCAAGGTATGGATAAAAAAAAATCTACATGAAGAGAGACATATGAACTTCAAAAGTTGTGGTTCAAAGTATGTTAACAGGTTACGCGAATTTTGTTAGTGCTGAGTTTTTGAATAATTGCTACTTCACTTTTTACGATACTTTCATCAGTGCTTGCTACTTCGTCGAGGCCAAATATTGGTTGAAGATCTTTGAGTGTCAGGAAAAACCATTGACTTTCGGCATAAAAACAATTAATTACGTTTGTAGTCTAACTAATATAACAACCATAGTGATGACAAGCTAATAGTGAATCTAATTGCAGTATTCGGCAAGTACGTCATCTTGCTATAGCTGATGACCAAAGGAGTAAGTTTGGTTAAGGCACGTTTCGTCTACAAAAGACTCATCACTGACGCTCGAATCCAAAAGTTAAAAAGGCCAAATAAAGTACGAAGTTGAAGAGCATTGAGGACCAAAATTCCTAAAAGTTTTGCCAAATACAGCTAAGGTAATCTATGCCTGAGGTAGAAAAGCCTTAGTATTTTAAAAAAATCAAAAATTTGTAAACAGTAAATCTATAAATATAACCATATCAATGACAATTCATGTCAGCACAAAAAGTGCTTACTACTGGGCTTGTGATACCCTCGGGAAAATAAATCTCCACCAGCAGTGGCATCGACCCAGTGGTTGTAAATAAACTCATCATAGATACCAGGACTAAATTTAGTATATACGCCAGACGCACGTTTCGTCTACAAAAGACTCATCAGTGACGCTCGAATCCACAAAAGTTAAAAAGGCCAAATAAAGTACGAAGTTGAAGAGCATTGAGGACCAAAATTCCTAAAAGTTTTGCCAAATACAGCTAAGGTAATCTATGCCTGAGGTAGAAAAGCCTTAGTATTTAAAAAAAACAAAAATTTGTAAACAGTAAATCTATAAATATAACCATATCAATGACAATTCATGTCAGCACAAAAAGTGCTGACTACTGGGCTTGTGATACCCTCGGGAAAATAAATCTCCACCAGCAGTGGCATCGACCCAGTGGTTGTAAATAAACTCATCATAGATACCAGGACTAAATTTAGTATATACGCCAGACGCACGTTTCGTCTACAAAAGACTCATGAGGGACGCTCGAATCCACAAAAGTTAAGGCCAAATAAAGTACGAAGTTGAAGAGCATTGAGGACCAAATTTCCTAAAAGTTTTGCCGAATACATCTAAGGTAATCTATGCCTGAGATAGAAAAGCCTTAGTATTTCAACAAAATCAAAAATTTGTAAACAGTAAATTTATAAATATAACCATATCAATGACAATTCATGTCAGCACAAAAAGTGCTGACAACTGGGCTTGTAAAACCCTCGGGGAAACAAATCTCCACCAGCAGTGGCATCGACCCAGTGGTTGTAAATATACTCATCATAGATTTCATTGTTACAAGAACAAAATTTGTTTGACTTAAAGACATGTAAGAAAGTTAAATCCATCTATTATTGCCAAAGATTAATTTTAACATGTTGATTTTTACATCAATATGAGAACAACTTGTGACATCATAATAAAACACAGGAACGTTATTTTCAACAACATGGCTTATTTTCCTATCTTGTCACTGTATTTGCTATAATTTATTGTGATATTGGTCAATAAGTCCTAATTCGAAATTTATCCTAAAATGGGACCATTTTATGATCTTTCCGAACTTACTTCTTTCAATCTGAATATAATTACATGTAACATATTCAAGAAAGAATTGTTTTTTTCTGTAGATATTAAATTTGATTTTACGCTATTGTTGATTTGAAATTCTGAAGATTTTAATAACTAAAAGTCAAACAAAATGCAATTACGATAAAAATCAAAGACGACGGCGTTGTCAGCATTTTGAAGTTACAACATTCAAATATCAAAACTACATATTTACATTTATTTGCTTTTATCTGATCATTGTTATTAAAAAAAGCTGAAGATAACAGAGATGAACATAAAATTAACAATATCTCAATTAAAATTGACTTATGATTCTAATTGTGACTATCCATGTTTTTGTATTTAAGTATTTGCTGTAAATGATTGACTGCTTAAGGTTAGTGCCACTCCTTACAATCAGCTTGAAGGTGTTCAAACGATGACATACCAAGTCGAACATTGTTAACAATTATTTACCCGTACTTAGTGATCTTAACGATCTTAATTGTTTTGTATGGTATTGTTCTCATTGGTATAATATTTTATTTCTTACAAAGTTGCTTATAAGTCACCAATTATTTTGTATATTTCAACAATTTGACCAACATAAGATTAATTAAAAAAGCTTACAATAGATTTCCAACATTTGTGATTGGCTGATTCCCTCACTATCGACTAAATTAAATGTTCGGCATGTTAGAAATTTTCTGTTTTGCATCCTATCAAATTCAACACTGAGCGTCGACTTAATTCTGTGGGTTTTCATTGGATATATAACCTCGCTTTCATCTATCGAGCTATTAACTATAATGGTTCCATCTATTGTCCATTCAAATGACGCTTGAGGCCTGCTACCCTCAGATATACATGAAATGTTCACCAGTAGTCCTTCAAACATAGTTGGCAAATCCATCATTATAAGTTGTGTTGGGGCAACTAAAAAACACAGTAAATAAAGAAATTTATCAATTTAATTTTCCTCTTTTATGTAGAAGTATGACAAACAAAAACAATCCTGACCAATCATGTGTCCTCGACAAGTATGCATCGAAATAATATGTCTTTTATTTTTCTACGACATTTTCGTATTTGAACCTGATATTCGTCCTATTGTGACAGACATTTTCGGATATGAAGTTTTAAGTTGCTTAGTCGTTTGGTCTTTTATCTTTGTTTTTGTCTTGTCCTGTCAATTTTTTAAATAAATATATATTCGATACCGGTTTTTTTGTTCTAGGGTTTAAGGTAATACATTTTATGACAAGGTTTGAAATACTGTCAAAGTATGTTGCAAGATTGAATGAAAATGATTTTACGCTTACAATTCAGATGTATCACGGCTTGAATCTCTAAAGGATTATAAACTTCAGAATGGTTGGCAATGCAGGTCACATTAGAAAAGTCATCTGCTCTTGTAAGATTAATCTCGTAGATTATAGTTCTGCTTTCTGAAATCTGCACTAAAGTATCATTCCAAAAACAAATGCAGGTTTGGTGGAGGATACCCCCTGTCTACCTTGCATATGAGTTTGAATTCTTTATTTTCGTCAGCCGTGATTATATGTTCATCCGATGAGCCTGTAAACGAAATACTGTTTGGTGCCACTGTATTTCGAAAAAAAAGTATTACATATTAGTAAAATGCGTTTAACTGACAGAGGGAGTATAACTGCTTTTTTTAATGAACGACTCAAATAGTACGTAGTGTACATATAACCCCCTCCCAAAAAAAACCATGCAAATAAAAGATAATGATTATTACAACAGTGTCATGCTATTTTTTATAACAAGACCAGAAGGCTCTGAAATTTCATTTTTGGAGAACAATCCTCAATGGTTACAAAAAATAAACGTTCGAACCGTAAAAGTTTTTTTTCGTACTTGCAAGATATTAAACAATAAAAGGCTATGTGTACCAACCCGTATGATATTTGCACGAAATACATGTACATGTAGGTAGAATGTATAGTTTGGTGTATTTTAGAAACTGGAACTTTTCTGCTAATTACATAACTTGTGAAAACCCTTGATAGAAGAAGACAATTCGGCAACTATTCTTCCTTTTTTGATTGTAAGTATATGCGTTTAGTGTAGTTTGCTTTGTAGGGGGATTGGGGGTTTATCGCACATACATGTACATTTTTACTTAACGTTTTTTTTTCTTCTTGTTTTTAAGAATCAATTATTCATTTTTCCTGTAAACGGCTTAACACAATAATTGACGACAGTTCATAAATGTCCTTTTTCTTATTAAGATCGCAGTAAAATATGCATATAATATTTCAGTTGCAGCTTTTTCAATATTTAAAAAAAAAGACTAAATGTGTACAATCATGAAATAGCTTTTCCTTTCCTTTTTTATGTTGCACAATGAACTGGTATTGATGTCATATGTTTTAGAATATTAAGAAAAAGAGAACCGGTTGTATGTAAATGATACACTAAAAAACGACAATAACATTAACATGATTAAAAACGGACAGTATTCATTATTTAACAATAAAACTCGTTACAAGAAAATAAAAGGAGTAAGTCCGGTAGTAGCCGATTTTGGCCTCAAATTGCAGGTTCATCTGACGAAAGATTTTGGACATTTTTTAAACACTAACAGCGCCATGGCTTTAAAAAAGAAAAAAAAAACCAGTCAAATAATAATACACAAGACGGAACATACCAAACTAAAGACTAAGCAACAGGAACCACACCAAACTAGGGAAGATCACCAGTGTTCCGAAATTGTTAGCAGATCCTGCTTCACACGTGGTTTCCTTCATGGTGTTAATTTTATTACAAACCCGGTAAATAGTCTAATTCGGTAGTCGTCAAAAGGGATGGTGTAGTTACGACCTAAGAAACTTATCTGATATCAGCTGTGAAACGAGTATTCCATAACGGTCAACCAACTGGTGATGTAGTCCGTACAATTTACGAAGGGTTGATTTCAACTTCACTATTTGGAACTCTTGTTTTAGTAACTTCCTTGTGAGCAGTTTTTCCTCTTACGATATTTTGTGAATCAACAATGATTATCGCAATCCCCACTGGAAGGCCTCTGACAGACTGGGTGAGGGTAAAATCATTGTTATCGGTAGCTGAATTGACAAAGAAGGCTAATTTCACTGATTCAGTATCATAACCAACAAATGTGCTAACGTAACGCTTGATTATACTATTTCGGGAATGATTCTAAATTAAATGAATTTATTGCTCTACAAACTAACATTTCAACTTCTATTATATAAAGCACATTAAATTCAAACCTAGTAAAAAAATAAAGGCCTATTGATCAGCAAAAAGTACTTCCATATAGGTATATACACAAATGCAACTTTAGTACACTGCTGTTAAAAATTCATAAATCGATTGAGAAAAAACAAAATAAATCCGGGTTACAAACTTAAACTGATGTAAACACATGTAATATAAGAGTAGAACTACGACACAACAGAAATACAACATTAAAATGTAACACACAAAAAAACGAGCTATATTACAACTATGGCAATTTTCGTAGTACAGGACACTTAAAGAAAGAAATGGTATGTAGACTCTGGTTTTGTGGCATGCCAAACCTCCCGCTTTTATGGCCATGTTAAATATCACATTAAAAAAAAACTTTACATAACAGGACTATAATACAAATAAATGAAAGAACATATACATGATATAGGACAGTGAAACACACGAAAAATAGCTATCAAAAGGTACCAGGTTGAAAATTTAAAACACCAGACGCATGTTTCGTTTACGCAAGACCAACCATTGACGGTCAGATGAAAAAAGATCGAAAGCGAAATCAAGTACAAACTTGAAGAGCTTTTAGGACCAAAAGTTCCAAACAAAAATGTGGTGCAAACTGAACAACCCGCGTATTCAAACTGTAAACCAACTATATCGTATTAATTTACTAGTAGTTGACTGAAACTAAAATCTTATAAATGAACTGGGAGAATAATTATCATTACCATAACACACGAATACAACTACAAACGACAATACATTTGACAAAATCAGATGAGAATAAAAAAGATAAATCAAAACTTACTACGTTTTAAAGCAATGCATAATTCACATTCAGCAAAACAGTCACAAACAGGAATATGTCACGTTTAGTATTCAAAAGATCAGACGACGTAATAACAAACTACAATTTAATACGCGGTAAAGAGGTAAACAATTTTATTACATTATTAACTGCTTTGAACTATATTACATTATCAATAGTTTTGACCCAGCTAGATATTCGTCGACTCTCACTTATTTTCAAACTTATATGAGCACTATTTTTAGTTAGCTTGTGACTTATGAGTGTGAATGTCGCTTCGGTACCTCTCGTCTCTCTTACGTTTGTACATGAGAATAATGCTGTTTATATCAAAAGTTCATGAACAAATCCTAACAGGTTCATAGCGTGTTTCTGTGCTGATAATTCTTTCGTTGAAATGAATATATACAAGGCAAATTAACTTTACCCAAATATATCACAAAACAAACTGTTTTTTGACCATAAATTACTTCAGACTTTTACTGCGTTCTTTTATACACGCAACGTTTAGACTAGTAAATTTGACTTACCGTAGAAAACTTATAGAAAACGATATTTTTATATTTCAGGTTAATTTGTTCTAAAAGCTCGGAAATAAATATTATTTGCCGTACTCAAAAATGTCTAAGAGCTAGACAAAAATGTGTACTACAGTTTAAATCAGTCTTGTTTAAGTTGTTTTATATACCGATTGTATCGCTATCTTTCCAAATAAATTCGACACTCCTCACATATAATATTGAGGATTTGATGTTTAATTTTAAGCTTATAGTTTTGTATCGCCCGTTGTGTCCTCCTCCCATTTTCAATTGATGTCCTACTATGCTTATTGATTATGTAAAGTATTTATATTTCAATGTTTCTCCTTCTTTTTCATCAAACCTTTTATATTATACGAAATAGTGTAATGAGAAATGCTTAAGTATCATATCCATCGAAACATTCGTCAAATTAATCTGTTTACTTCGTAATTAAAACAAGAAATGTCTAAATATATTCACCTTTCAGATGTAAATTGTAATATTCAGTCCCATTGTCACTGATACATTTGTATGTTCCTTCGTCTTCTTTCTGTATAAGAGAGATGCCTAAGTTATATCCATCACGATCTATAATATAAAGTCTTTCTTGTAGAGAGAGAGGCAGACTTTCGAGAATGTCTTTACGAGAACTGTACTGATAGCCACCAATACCATACCACTTAACAGAATCATCGGCCCATTCACATGGCAGGACTGCATCAGAGCCATTTTTAGCATACACGTCTTTAGAAATAACAATTTCTAAAAAATTATATTCATGATTAATAATAAACCATATGAATATTCACTGGTGGTTAACTAATAATCGCAATTGCAGTTACAACGATCCCAACATGGCGGAGCAACAAACAAGTAAAATCGTCTTTTTTTAATTTCTCTGTGTACTCGCGTTGCTTTCAGGAATAAAAAGTAATATCACAAAAATACTGAACTCTGAGGAAAATTCCAAACGGAAAGTCTCTAATCAAATGATAAAATACGAATGGACAACGGCTGTTATATTCCTGACTTGGTACAGGCATTTTTAAATGTAAAAAATAGTGGTTTGAACCTGGTTTTAAAGCGTTATATCTGGTATCTTTCGCCCTTTTTCATGTGGACACATTTCCTAACTACTTCTTCTAAGAACGATACATTAAAAAGAAATTTAAAAAGCAATGTTATTGTTATTAAGAACCAACTTCCAATGATTTGATCGAATAATTACATTACATACAAGTCATTTTTAGGAATTCCGTAATAGTTTGTCATATTACATTGTACTAAGCATTATTTTTCAATGCATCAAGAATAATCTGAATATTTAAAAATTATTGCTTGGTGTTTGTTTGTTTATTTGTTTTTATATTATTATGATATTTTTTTATAACTAGATTTTGTTTTCCATTGCACGAACCCCAAACTGAAATTAGGGACATAATTTAAATTCAATGCATTGTATTTTAAAACATATCATATATCTACAAGTTTATTATGTTATTGTTCTATTATATGTAATTTATGGAAAGTCAACGGGGTCAAAATTCTTAATTCGTTACTTGTCAATTCGTAACTTGTAACTGTGTAATTTCTAAATTGTCAATTCGTAAATTGTTAATTTGTAACTTGTTACTGTGAAATTCATAATGCTTAATTCGTAAATTGTCAATTTGTAACTTGCACCTTTGTAGTTTCAACATTCTTAATCGGTAAAGTGTCAGTTTGTTACTTGTAACTGTGCAATTTCATAATGCTTCATTCGTAAATTGTCGATTTGTAACTTGTATCTTTGTATCAAAATTCAACATTCTTCATTTGTTAATTGTCAATTTGTTACTTGTTGATTTCAAAATTCTTTATTGGTAAATTGTCTTTTTGTATATTGATGTAACTTGTAACATGTGACTTGTCGATTCGTGAATTGTCGATGTGTGAAATGTCGAAGTGTTAAATGTCATCGTTGTATTATGCTAACGATCATTATGACGACAGATGGCGCTCGGGTTCTTCTTCGGTGTATAATCCTCCTGTTAGTCGGAGTACCTCCATGTGGAATATATATACCTAAGTAATTTTAATCCATTAATTACAGCAAATGCGTCTAAAAAAAGCAAAACAAAAATTGCATGTTTACAGGATCCCAGTTTTATTTTGTTTACTGACGTGGACTTTCGTTCGAAAACGGAAACTATATAAAAAAACATCACGAGTACTAATCAGTCCCTCAACGTAATTGAGGCTCTCCTAAGTACGGGGTTACTGAAATAGTCATTGGTCAGTGGAATATTACGACTGGATTATTCAGGTATATACAATAAGGAGATGTGGTAATAAACCATATGATTGCCAATGAGACAACTATCCACCAGCGCGAAGTACAAATAAAGTCGATGTAAGCAACTATAGGCAACCTACGGCCTTCATCAATGACAAAACCTAATACCATATAGTCGGCTTTAAAAGGCTACACCATTACTGAAAACCTCAGGTACTAGTAATAAACGATTTCTATAATATTAATCATAAAATGCTATTATCGGACCATTTTATTCTGACAGGAAAGGGCTGACATATATATTCTATTCTGCTGTTGTCGGTTATATGGTCGGGTTATTGTCTCTTTGACACATTCCCCATTTCCATTCTCAATTTTATGTATTATTATACTGAATTTTTCTGGTCAGGAAGCTTAAAAATTGCCGCTACCAGATTTCCTACAATAAAAATGTACCACCAAAAAGAACAAAATATTCACGAGTCCCTCGATCTCAAAAGCTGCTTGATGCCCCGATATGAACCCCACCTGGTGCCACACCTCCTTATAGCCCGGCAACCTTACTAAATCTAACATGTTGTCAATTGTTAATTAACTGAAATGATTCACGATGTTAATCAATATACCTATTTTTTTTTAAATTTGCATGTCAAATATAAAATAAAAAATCATTTGCAATGAATTCGTAACAATATAATCCTAATATCCTATTGACAAACCAGGTTAAATTCCGCCTGGCTCTTCTGTCGAGCAGTCAGCCAGGATCCCAGGCTATCATTTTACTCTAAAAATGACCAAATACATACTCCTTTGGCCAAACCCCAAATAATGTGCAAATATTTTCGTGGAGAAATAAAATTAAAGAACCTTAGTAAGCGCGCTCATATGCCCCACGTACCCACATTGTCACTGGAGAAATAAAATAACTGTAAGAAAAAAAAAGTTGTACAATAAAAATAAAATGAATCATAATTTCCTGTCGATATGTACATCTACATAGTATGTCCTTATTATCTACAAGGTTTAATGAAATTATGTGGTGTGGTTTCAGAGGAGTTGCGAAGATAAACTGTAGCAGAGGTATGTCGAATCACATATGTTCAAAAAGAGGGACGAAAGATACCAAAGGGACAGTCAAACTCATAAATCTAAAATAAACTGACAACGCCATGGCTAAAAATGAAAAAGATAAAACGGACAAACAATAGTACACATGACACAACATAGAAAACTAAAGAATAAACAACACGAACCCACCAAAAACTAGGGGTGATCTCAGGTGCTCCGGAAGGGTAAGCAGATCCTGCTCCACATGTGGCACCCGTCGTATTGCTTATGTAATAACAAATCCGGTAAATAGTCTAATTCGGTAGGTCACATTCATGAAAGGGAAGGGGGTTGTAGTTACGACGTAAGGAACATATCCGATATCATTTGTGAAATGGTTATTCCATAACGGTCAACCAACTCGTGATGGCGTCCGTAAAATTTACGAAGGGATGATTTCAGCTTCATCATTTGGAACTCTTGGTTTAAAAGCTTCCTTGTGAGCAGCAACCCTCTATTAAGGGGGCGTTACTTCTCGAAAAAAAATTGTAATTTCTTGTCGATATGCAAATCTACTTTGTATGTCCTTATTATCATGAAATTCTGTTGTGTGGTTTGAGAGGAGTTGCGATGACAAGAAACAGGACCGATGGACTGACGTACGGACGGACAGGCAGACAGACAGACAGACGGGTTAAAACATTACACCCTCCGCAACTTCGTTGCGTGGGGGTATAATAAGTGTAAGCATATAAGAGATAATTGCCTCTTTCATGCAAATGGCGATATGGCAAGATCTTTTCTCTGACAAGTCAGAGGGAGAGGGCGTTAATTTGTTTAAAAGTGGGAGTATTAGGAAGGGGGGTTTGAGATTTCGAAAAAACACTGCCCTTTGTTAGTCTTGTAAGTTTTTAAATTTTTGTTTCTTGTGTATAATTCGGAGTTCAGTATGACGTCCGGTATCACTGAACTACTATATATATTTGTTTAGGGGCCAGCTGAAGGACTCCTCCGGGTGCGGGAGTTTCTCGTTGCATTGAAGACCCATTGGTGGCCTTCGGTTATTGTCTGCACTATGGTCGGGTTGGTGTCTCTTTGATACATTCCCCATCTCCATTCTCAAAGTTATGTAGGTGACGCGTGTAGTAAAAAATAAACAATTTCATAGTTTAACGATCATGGTAATTAAAAATATATATATATATAGAGGGGACACCTCCTAGTATATTTTGATCTTGTACCATGATCATTTTAGATATGTATCTATAGGAGAACGTTGTGGATACAAATATCGGCTTTAATACAACGGTAGAGAGAGCGCCGTCGATGTATTGACGATGCACGAGAGTAGTTTCTGAACGGCTGTCAACGCTCGGTGTACGCACTACGCTTCTTCAATGTGGTTCTATTCGAATACTGTTTTTACGAAAAATGAGTTAGAATATTATTGTATTTTACTCGTTGAGATCTCAAAATACCTCGTGTAGTTTTTTATCTGCATGTTTGTTCACAACATTTCTTGACTGATCATTGTTAAATCGGACCCTTGACAGCAATTTAGTGTTCTTTTTGGACGAGTTTTTTTTTAAATTGTCTGGTTCTATAGCACTGCGACCACCTCGTACAGAAATATTAGCTTCTGACTTGAGCGTCTTGTCTGTATGTCTTGTAGTTTCAGTTTAGTGAGTGTGTTTGAGACGCATTATTGACCTGACCATTAAAATATATGCGGTTTTCTCGCATTCCGGTTGACAATATCTCAAATTTTAGGGCCTCGATTAGTTTTCTGGTTCCTTTAGATTTTATTACAAAATAGTGCATATTCAACACAGTTTTGATATATAGTATACATTAACAAAGTGACTCATTTAAAATAATTTTTCATTCAGTTTGTTTTTCAAAGTACTTATATGATATCATTAAACATTTTTTTTTATAGATATAGGAAGATGTGGTATGAGCGCCAATGAGACAACTCTCCATCCAAATAACAATTTATAAAAGTAACCCATTATAGGTCAAGATACGGCCTTCAATACGGAGCATTGACTCACACCGAACAAATAGCTATAAAGGGCCCCAAAATTACTAGTGTAAAACCATTCAAACGGGAAAACCAACGTATCTAATCTATATAAAAAAAACAAGAAACGAGAAACACGTATAAATTACATAAACAAACGACAACTACTGTACATCAGATTCCTGATTTATGTTCATTACTCAGGAGCCAAATAAATAAAGACTGTTCGTCCATTTTTTTCTTGTATTAAAACATATCAATAGATAATTACATTCTTTTCTGAAATTTTAATATTGAGATTATAATATTAATGAATGATGGTTGTCAAACCATTTCTGCCATTATACATTGAGTCCAATATTTGCGGGCCCAGGACAATACTAGTATTTTTCCAGCACCGTCTTATATTTCATGTTTTTAGTCTTGTTTTGACCCGGTTAAATATTAAGTAGAAATTTCTTGCCAAGTGACAGTAATATATTTGCGAAGTTGATAAGGAATCCCGTTCCAGCGACACATCTATATACCTTAATAAAGGAAGTGACACACTTCGTTGCAGGTTTGGTGACCAGTACAGTAAACAAACATGTTTATACGAGGTTACCTCAATATAAAACCGAGTCCCTTTTATACATGCCATATAAAACAAACAAAATGAATGTATTTATCTATTTGTTATCTTTTATATGTATGCGCTGTACATAATTGATTTAAACTCCTGTGGTATATATTCTATATGGCGGTGCTCTTACTTACAGGAGGCTTATACACAGAAGAAGAAGCCGAGCGCCATCTGTCGTCATAATGATCGTTAGCATAATACAACGATGACATTTAACACTTCGACATTTCACACATCGATAATTCACGAATCGACAAGTCACATGTTACAAGTTACAAAACATCAATATACAAAAAGCCAATTTACCAATAAAGAATTTTGAAATCTACAAGTTACACATTGACAATTAACAAATGAAGAATGTTGAATTTTGATACAAAGATACAATTTACAAATCGACAATTTACGAATGAAGCATTATGAAATTGCACAGTTACAAGTAACAAACTGACAATTTACCGATTAAGAATGTTGAAACTTCAAAGGTGCAAGTTACAAATTGACAATTTACGAATTAAGCATTATGAATTTCACAGTAACAAGTTACAAATAAATAATTTACGAATTAACAATTTAGAAATTACACAGTTACAAGTTACGAATTCACAAGTTACGAATTAAGAATTTTGACCCCGTTGGCTTTCCATACACTACAAACCATTAAAGTCTAAAATGGCCTATATCTGTACTCGACTGTACTGATTTTTACTCGACCAGTCTGAATTGGTCTGACTTTTACTTGACATTACTCGACCCCAGTCTGAACCATACTTGACTGTACTGAATCGTACTTGACCCTTATCTTTGCCGTTGAAAATAGTCTGAACTATTACTCGACCAGTCTGAAACAGTCTTAACCCATTCTCGACATGCACTAGACCTATTTTTCCAGTCTAAACCATACTTAACCAAAGGTCTGAACAATACTCGACCAGTCTGAACCATACTAGACCAAAACATCTGTACTTTTTTAACTGTTAAAATAAATTTCTTTTTAACTGACATATATAACAACAGCCAACAAAATTTATAAAAAAACTTTTAACCTTATAAAAGAAATATATCTCTGATTATATTAAGGATAACAAAAATATTATATATGAATTATATCAAAAAGGGATAAAATTAAATAAATAAATAAAATTGTGGTGAAATATAAAGTATAACCTCTGCTTGGGGGCAAACTCATAAATAAGATCACACCTGGTCAGAGGTATTAAATTCTAAATAACATTTATTCAAAATTGCAACATCCTGTTTAAATTAAATAACAAGGCCTTTCGAATATACATGTATGTACTAGATAAGTAATACACGAATTTAAGAAAATAGGGCTGTCTTTTTATCTGTAAAACACACATGTACTGAGGTAATTAGAACATATTAAAGGGCTTTACGTATGCCATGTTAATTTGACAAAAAAATACTTAAATTGATTGAATTTTTTTTACTGTTACTTTGGAATACATTTACCTTTTTAAAAAGGTTATCAAGGATTGCTATGGAAATTCTATTATTATGATTATATTAAATTCTTGCTTTAATAAAACAAAACTATTAAGCTCTCATTTTTTTAAAAATCTGTTAAGTTGTTTTATATACTATTTTATATATATCTTAATAAAAAAACATTCACTGCATTATTACCTGAACTCAACTGACACATAAATCTATACTAGTAGGCTTAAGTTAATGGTGAAAATAGTCCAGTTACTATAAAATACTTTCGAAATATTCATAAAAATTTGAATAATATTGAAAACATTAGTCACAATTCATTTTTTTAGATTATTTGATCAGCTTGTTTTATTTATATTTTAAAAGTTGATATATATTATTATGTAAGTGTTGATTAATATTGAGTTGAAGTTATATTATGATTGATTATTGTAAAATTTTAATTTAAATACTGTATTGAATACATTTTTAATTTCAAGTTGTTGTTCAAATTTCCTTTTTATTAAAAAAAATCCTAAATTGATCAAATTCAGTTGATAGATACAAAGAATAGGTCTAGGTTAGTTAAGACTTGGTCGAGTATGGTTTAGACTAGGTCGAGTATGGTTCAGACTAGGTCGAGTACGGTTCAGACTAGGTCGAGTACGGTTCAGACTATGTCAAGTACGGTTCAGATTCGTATAAAATGGTTAAGTTCTGGTCAGTACACATTCAGACTGTTAAGTATGGTTCAGACTACAGTCGAGTATTATTAAGTAAATCTCAGACGAATTCAGACTCGTCGAGTAAAAATCAGTACAGTCGAGTACAGATATAGGCCATTTCAGACTTTTAATGGTGTGTAGTAATAGTAATTATGTTATAGTTTTATTATATGTCAGTATGTTATTGTTTTATTGTAAATTAAAATATGTTGAACGACAAACGATAAAATTATTTTTAATCGAGTAGTGGTATTAAGGTAGATTGGGTGTCTAAATTATAATTCATAGAATTTTATGATAATTTGCAATAATGTAGTTTATATCATGCTTTTAAAAATAATAATAATAAGAATGGGTCACGGGACGTATTGTCATGCTTCAGGTTGTTCAAAATTGACAGATTTTATATAGATCATGGAAAATCAAAATGTCTGCCATAAAACGAAAACTGCACCAATGAATTATGAGAAGAAAGCTTTAACATTATGCTTCAGATAAGAAAGGAGAAAAAATTAGGTCACCGGACCCGTTTTCTTGCTGCATGATAAAATAGAGAAATTCCTAACACATTCTTTTGTAAAAGAACCTTTATCTGAATTATCTACCCTTACATTTGAGTTGCCTCACCTTCTGTGGCAAAGTTTGAAAAAATTGAATCAAACAAAAGCTTTTATGATTTTTGTAAAATACAACCATGTGAAATGAAAATTCTTACACATGAATTATCTACTGTTCTCAAAATTTGCACATTCCATCAAAGATCTAGACCGATGTTTTCTGGTATTTCGAAATCCAAGATGTAGGAAGACACCCTATCTACCTTAACCATTTGTGGATTCATAATTCTTAAGAAATTCTTGACAGTTTTAAATCTTGGTCTACTTTTGAAATTATTTCTTACATACTTTTAACTTTTTTTTTTACTCTGCGGTGTAAGCCAACATTCTACTCTCAGATCTGTTCATTGTGTCTTTTTGTGTCGGGATGTATAAGTACACGGTCACGTCCACTTGTATTTTTGTCCATCTGATGAGTTAAGCCTTTTTCAACTGATTTCTATAGTTCGTTCTTATGTTGTACTGTTATACCTCTGTCCCACGTTAGGGGAGGGTTGGGATCCCGCTAATATGTTCAACCCAGCCACATTATTTATGTATGTGCCTGTCGCAAGTCAGGAGCCTGTAATTCAGTGGTTGTCGTTTTTTTATGTGTTACTTATTTTGTTTTTCGTTCATTTTTTTATATGAATAAGGCCGTTAGTTTTCTCGTTTGAATTGTTTTACATTGTCTTATAGGGGCCTTTTATAGCTGACTGTGCGGTATGGGCTTTGTTCATTGTTGAAGGCCGTACGGTGACCAATAGTTGTTAATGTCTGTGTCATTTTGGTCTCTTGTGGACAGTTGTCTCATTGGCAATCATAACACATCTTCTTTTTTATATTCCCCATGTGAAATTATGAAATTGTTTTGTATAAAAATTGAACGACAAAATTTCTTTCTGTGTGATGTATAAATTTTCTAACGTCAAACACGCGAAGCAATGAAGGTGTTTTTAATTAGATAGATGCTTTTGTGCATTTTTCTTAAATTGTTTCTTTTAAAATTGTAACACAGTGATGACTGATGTACCCATATTTTGACTTTTTTATTTATTATATCTGTTTTGTTCACGAATCGTTGTAAATATAACGGAATTTGATGAGACTGTCGTACATGTGAGAGGTTTGTCGCTATAAAACAAGGTACAATCTACCATTTTCTACATTTGAAATGCCCGAACCAAATCATGAATATGACAGTTCTTGTCAATTCGTTTTTTGAGTGCTTTGTCGTTTGATTTTGCCATGTAGTTATGGACTTTCCGATCGGATTCCTTGGAGTTCAGTACTTTCGTGATTTTGCTTTTTTTGATGTCTTTTTTATGTAAGGAATCAAATAAGGGACAATTTCACACGCGATATGTATGTTTGTTACAAGCAATACACACTATTTTTTTCCAGATTTTACAACTACTTTTTATCTTTTGATAACATCCAAATAATAATATCTAATATGGTATAATGGACATAACTATATAGTAATGTTAACAAAATTTCATAAGGACTTTAACGGAACTCGTACCTAATGTGATGTCTATGAATGTAGCAAAATTGTAAATATTGTAAGTCAAATATCCCTGAATACTACGTAACTCATACGCACCGTTGTAAATATAATGGAATTTGATATGACTGTCATACATTTGAGAGGTTTAGGGCTATAAAACCAGGGTCAATCTACTATTTTCTACATTTGTTACCGAGTCAGGAATATGACAGTTGTTGTCCATGTGTTTGATGTGTTTTATCATTTGATTTTTTTCTTTTAAATCGTAGCGGGGAACTGGAACTGTCTAAGCCATTTGAAAGTTGCCGCTGCAAAAATCGGGATGATAATCGTAACTCGGAAAAAAGATAAACGTAATTGTGGAACTGAAAAATGAGGAAATAATCGTAAATGGATAGGGTTTTGTTGATATTGACACTAAACCCGTATATCTAATAGCATATGATGAAATTATGGTGATGAATTAATCATAAAATCGTTCCAACATCTTATGACATTTCTTTTTGTGCATATAAAATTAATAGGTCTAATACAAACGGCTACATATTAGTATATTAGAAAATTGGAAGGGTTAAAAAGCTTCAATAAATTTGAAAATGGGTAATTAGTCATCAAAGGTACCAGGATAGTAATTTAGTACGCTAGACGCGCGTTTCGTCTATATGAGACTCATCAGGGAAGCTCGTATCATAATATGTCACAAAATATGGGAATAAGCGAAGAGACTATTTTAAAGGAAGTTATGATATATGGCAATAATTGTCAGTTGAAACGCATGTGTCACCCTACATCAGATTTTGGATTAAGACTGCTTAAAAGCATTGATTTATCCTGAATAAAGAACATTAATATTGTTTTAATTCATTTATAAGTATACCGGAATTATACATTTCACCCAAAAATAAACAATATGCATATTTATTAAAATATAAGAAAAAAGGCAATACGAACACTCGTTTCTCATGTTTTCTCCGATAAAAGTATCAGCTGTTAAATCCCATAATGCAGTTATAAACTTATTGATGACAATTTTTGTTCATTTCGTGCAGAATTGTAGTATAAACGTGATATTGGAGGCAAATCATATGGCATACTAAAATGTGGTATACGGGACTTTTATTTTGAGCAATGAATTGAAAGGATTTCACCTTTTGGAAATGGATATTGCTTATCCCCCTTTTTCTTCCAAAAAAATCCTTAAACGCGCACACAACATTGAAACTTTGACAGAAATTAAAATATCTACTTACCACAATAACTGACTCGACAGCTGCTTCATTTTCAATAGTGTTAACAGGTACATATATAAAGGTACTTATCGCATCTTGGTAAAATATCACGTTGTGATTGGTTTAGAGCCGTCACATGGTGACCCCCTTTGAGACCGTCAGGGGTTAGTAAATTTCATAAGGGGTTCATGGCGTGTTAATGGTGACGTCATCTATTGATGTTGTTGTGTTTCTTTGTTTTATTTTTTTTTATAAAACGCAGCCAACAAGTGCGATAAATTCGTTATACGGTTAACTACTGACCCCTATGGACGCATAGAGGGTGAATAAAATCCATAGGGAATTCGGCCTCCGGCCTCACCCCTATGTACTTTAATAACCCTCTATGGATCCGTAGTGGGTAAGTAGCGAACCATATAAATATAATGTATACATTATAAGTTATATGGGTCAGTAGCGAAGGTTATGCATATTGTTGTAATAAATCGAGATATATACGTAATTTTGTCCTAGTTCTTCATCTATTTTTTTTTTTTGCGTAAATGTCATCATTTAACAGGACATTTTGCATTTTAACACAAAAAATACCATTGAAATTCTGAAAGACACATTAATTATTTTGCAGTAACCATTGTCCGGTAAAGTAATAACGATAATCAAACAAGAAAAATGCCATAGATAAAGAAAGTCAACAGTAGTATACCACTGTAGAGTTATGAGTAACATCCCAAATTTTTCAACGACAATTTGCAAAGTGCTAAGACAATTCCGGTGCACATTTAGGATTAAACTATGATGAAATGGTAATGAAAAACCCTGTAACTGAGTAACTTTTGACAAAAACATGCTACATTTGAGAAAAATTGCTTTAACGATTTTACCTATATCTGCTGTCGCCATATTGGGATAGTCTTGTACGAACAAATCATACACCGAATTGGCATGTAAATAAAGACGCATAATGCAAAGAAATGTTAATATGTCTAATCGTGTGACTCCAAGAATGTGATTTTAATTGAACATTTTACAATACCTCATAAAATCTATCCTACAACATATAGAATCATAATAATCGTCAATGTTAAAT
Source organism: Mytilus galloprovincialis (assembly GCA_037788925.1). NCBI lineage: Eukaryota > Metazoa > Mollusca > Bivalvia > Mytilida > Mytilidae > Mytilus > Mytilus galloprovincialis. The sequence goes on along the minus strand of CM075340.1, from coordinate 7,294,109 downwards.
AATAGATTTGTAATTATCAATAAAAGATTTAAGAGTTTAAGATTTTTGGTGTTTTGATCTTAAAAAGTATGAAAAGTGGTAGAAATGAAAAATGTAATCAATATCATTAGTTACACAGTGTGCAAGTGTGCTAATACGAGAACTTATGGGTTCAATTCATATCGGGTAACCAAATAAATTCCGTTACATAATGTTACATAACAAATTTATATATTCTAATTGAAATGTTAGGACAACATCAACCAAATTTTTAAGATATTTAATCTAAAACTGTGAAAAATAAAAAAAAATATTAATCTACAATGTATAAAGCAACTAAAAAAATATAAGGTCAACGTTATAAGGGAGACATTTCCAATTGACGCAGTCAAAAATCGTACTGAAATTTATTAGAACAGAAATTGCTGTAAATAAAGGCAACAGTAGTATACCGCTGTTCGAAATTCACAAATCTATAGAGAAAAAACAAATCCGAGATACAAACCCCAACCGGGTGAAACGCATCAAATACGATAGAACCACGACACAACAGAAACCCAACATCAAAATGTAACACACAGAGAAACTAACTATAATATAACAATGGTCATTTCCCTGACTTGGCATTTTAAGATATAAATGGTGGGTTGAACTTCGTTTTGTGGCATGCCAAACCTCCCGTTTTAATGGGAATGTTAATTATAACATTAAAATGACAATATTACACGACTACAACAATACAAATAAATGGGTGAAAATATAGGACAGAGAAACAAACAATGTATAGCCAACAACAGGTACCTGTTTAAAAATTTAATACGCCAGACGCGCGCAACGTCCATACAAGACTAACCACGTCCATACACGACTAAATCAGGATAATACAAAATATCTACTATGGAATTCTTAGAAAACATTACAAATGAAAGATTTGTTTTGTACTCTTTAAAATAAACCATTAAAGTATATGACAACAACCTTTTAAAGAACAAATGAGTAATGTTCTCCTTATTCTTTCTCGATGCATTTATTTCCCAAAAAGTGTTGTCAGAAACCTGTTGTTCAGTCGTTGTCTTGTGTTGATTTGTTACTCGTCATTTATAAAGATTAGACCGTTGGTGTTCCGGTTTAAATGGTATTCCACTAGTCGTTTTGGGGTACTTTATAGCTTGCTGCTATAATTGACTCCGTGTTGACCGGCGTACTTAATCCGTTTTTTTTTTACATTTTAAGTTATTGTGACTTGGATAGAGAGTTGTCTCATCGGCACTCATACCACATCTTCTTATATCTATTGGCATTCTTCAGAACATTCAATGCGACGTCATAATTCAAAACTGCCACAGTTTTCGCAAATTTTTAAATTAATTGTTTGAAACCAACACATGCAACATTAGCAATAAGCACTTAAGATGCTTACATCAGTATGTAAATGCTTTAGAATCCTGTAATACCTGATATCTCGTTTATGTATCAGTATTTTGTTCGAAATCACCCTTTTCTCTACTTTCATGAAAAAAATATTAAAATAAACAAAATGCCTTCACCACTGTAATGTTGACTGACCGACAGATAAACAGACGAACTGCGGCTTACAATACTGCATGTACATCTCAACTAAGGCGGGTGTGTAAAATCAATTCAATTTAGATGGATTCATTATTTCTAAAATTGTGTGTGATATTTTAGTATTCTTATCTTTCATTTTTGCTAATGTGCTTTGTCTATGTGTCTTTTTTGTGTTACGTTTTGCGTCTGGCGTACTAAATGATAATCCTGGTAACTCTGATAATTATTTGTTAGATATTGGCTTGGTTTCTTAGTAATTAAGATTATAAATCAATGTTGACTGCTGTATACCAACTTTTTGAAATATTACCTATTATGTCTGTTTGTTTTTTGTTCTTACATTGTTTTCAATATAATAAAATTTGATGCATGTGTAATACAGGTGAGAGGTTTAGTTAACTATAAAACCAGCTTTAATCCACCATGTTTTACATAAGAAAAAACCGGTACCAAGTCAGGAATATGACAGATATTGTCCAATCGTTTGATGTGTTTGTCTTTTTGATTTTTCCATTCGATTACGGACTTACCGTTTACCGTTTTGAATTTTCCTCATAGTTCGGTACTTTTGTAATCTAATTTTTATAGATAAGGGATATACAATTACAGAGTTTAATAAAAATACAAACAACGAGGCCGGGATAAGGTACCGGAATTTGATGTATCTATTAACAAGTGTAATGTGTTAATAAAACTTAGTTTTACGAGAGAAAAAAAAAACATACATATAAGTATCAATACAGAAACATAGCAAAAAAATACCTGGCAATAAATGACGAAAAAAAAACAATAATTATGCTATACCTTAGTTTTCTAATGAATGTATCAGATGATAGTTCTAATGATAATAACATGAGTTTATAAATGAATTAATAAATGTATATCAACATACCTGTCAATGAACTCATTAAGAGAATGGAACAAACCACTACTTTCATCTTTGATATACTCCAGGTGTAATATATACTATTTTCCGAATTATATATTCATCTTTTTTTTGAATTGTTATAACCTTTTTTACAATTACATGAGTTCCTTTTTTTTTTCAAATTTATGCTTATTTGCATTGAAAAAGTATTAAGAGTATGTTGACATTCAAGTTATATAAAGAATCTAATTAAATGTTCGTCCTTCAATCTGGATTATTGCAAAAGTTTCAAAATGTAATGTGAACAAATGTTACCAAATTATTTTACGCCTTCACTGTATTAGAATTTATCAATGAATGAATTTTAATCATTTCTTTTCTTTCATGTCATATCATTTCTTCGTCTTATTGATTGTTTTTGGCATATAAATAGCTGTTATGTAAAAAATTATGGGAATACCCTTTAAATACTTTCTAAAATTTACAATCTTATTATCTATGATATGTGACTTTTAATCGATGTCCTCTTATTTCTATTGAAATACATTTTGGTGAAGAGTAGGTTACGATTCAGGGTTGATTGCATGGGGATGTTCAAACACGATTTAGAAGAAAAATAAATTGTTGATCCTTGCCCTGCATGATAACGGTCTCATTGGTGTTTAATTTGATCTCTGAATATTCACATGCAATAATTGATAATCCAATTATAATACTATTCAAATATGTGTAACAGTATCAGGGGTCACGTCTTGAACTTCTTTTAAAGTGTAGATGTCACGGAGTTTCCAAAACATGAACTTGACCTCTTTATGTTTCCCGTCTTTACATTTACATTTTAAAATTAGAAATTACGAAATTTTAAATATTGGATTTATAAGATTAAAGAAAATACTATCGGAACTATGTAAATAAGAAGTTTATCAGGTGAAATGATAACAGAAATCTGAGTACAAACGAATCCTTCCATTTAACTTTTTTTGAAGACAGTATTGTCTGATTTAAAGTCATTTCATTTTTTGTGAAAAACTTGCACGTAATTTAAATCTCAACACTTATTTACTTGCATCACGTAATATCCTACAGAAGGAAAGCAAGACGGTATATATAATGAAACAGGAACAAAAGACATTGCAAAGTACTAGTGAAACAAATTTAGTGACCTTTTTATGATGGACCTTAATATTTATAAACAAAGCTCCCCATAATTTGCTTGCGTTTTGAGAGCGTTAGAGCAGGATCATTCCAAAACAGACTTTGCACGTGTTTTTTTTTCTGTGATAATTTACTTTTTGCTAAATTCAAAGTTCACAAATGCACAATACAACTTGATAAAAGCCTGGAAACACCAATATTGACAAATAAAACTTGGCAGGTAGAAAGTCAGAATGCAAGTTATTTATAAATATGGAACAGAATTTGAAAAAGCTAATTTTGACCATATAATGTAAAAATGGACACTTGTGTAGAATTTATTTCAAATAATGATTCAAATCCTTTGCGTTCATGCAAATTGACAAATAAACACCCTTACATCACTTAGTAAAGCTGCCGAAGTACAGATTGTCCGTTTACTGATTTAATTTCTTAGTCCCGAAATCACAATTATTTCGTAGTTCTTTCATTTTGGCAATAATTGAAAATATGAAGAAAAAAAATCTGCTGTTCTCAATAATATTTTTACAGTGTGGTATGTTGTGCTGTTTTTAGTTAATCTTATCAAAATTATACCAAACTATTGTTATTTTAATTTACCTCTTGCTGTCTCAATTCACATAAAGATTTCCAACTGATCAAAGAAGCTTGAGTCATTGAAGTGACAACTGCAATTATCTTTTGATCAAGGGAGTGTAAAGGTTGCAACCGGGTTTTATAACTAATGCAAAATTCAAAACATGACTGTTTTTATATTCAAAAAAGGAAAGTAAATTTCCACATAGCAAATGAACAAGGAACACTAAATCAAGTTAGACATATTTGATTTAAACAATGTTCATGAGACTACATCTGTGCCATCAGCTATGTCGATGGATACGGCCTGAACACTCTTACAATTATCTACATTTTCACAGTCACACATATGAGTGTAAGAAATATGTTTTGTTTTATCGATTTATTAATTGATTGATTGTTTGGTGCACGTTCCGGACGAGAAAACAGTTACTAAAAATACAAAAGGTCTTTTAAGGTAGATCATAAGTAAATATGTTTTGAAACAGAATTTTCTTATACTTAGACAAAATGAAGATTTTACTATGCTCTTTTCAAAAAAATAATAAAAGGTATGGGTCACCGTGCTATTGTTCAACCTATGAGCTTTGAAAATTGCCTAAATTTGGTTAGATTGTTCATAGAAAAACACATTTGTTTGCATAAAAAAAATCTATGAGATAGAATTTTAAAATAAATTGTGAAAAGAAAGTTTTTGTAATATATTTTAAAAAAGAAAAAGAAAAATTGGTGTCACCGAACTTGTTTTCTTGCTACAAGTAAAAAGAAAAAAATTCCCTATCAGTCCAGTATAATTTTTTACTAAAAGAGATATCTTCCCTTAAATGGACCATTTGAAAAAAATGATTCTAAAAGCAAACAAAATGATTTTTGTTTAAATATTTTGAATTATACAATAAATAACCAAGTTTTCTTTATATTATTAAACAGTCTAATCTTTAAATTGCAAATCTGTCTCCAAATTGCAGATTTAGGCATATAACTAGACCGATTTTTTTTATTGAACAATCCAAGATGGCGGTATTCCATGTATCTACCTTAACACATACCATCCAGGATGAAAATTGAGACTACCACTGGAATATATACGACTAACAAAACTCAAATGGATCATGTACACATGTATTTGTTCTCGTAAAATTGTGTCAGGAATGCTTTTAACCTTTAATCAACATGATTAACAAACATAGTCATTTGTCATTTCAAGAACACAGGATCTTGCTTGTCATTTTTAAACATTAAATCTCACTCACATGGCCTGCCATTAATTGGGTTGACATCACTTGCCAACAAACAATTTTTGCTGTTCAAAAGGGCACATAAAAATGTAGTCCGTATTGCTAAAACACCAACTCACAAGGCGGAGGCGTTTTAATATTTTTCATAATATCAACGTTGTAGTACCAAATTGAACGTGTATTGAACGCACGTGTACAGTGGAAATTTATATTTTTGTGGGTACCAATTTCTGCGGATTGAGGGAACCCTGAATTTTCGTGAATATGTTATTTCGTGGTTAAGCACAAGTGTGCGTAAATTCCTATAGAAAATTTGTAAATCCTTGGTCATTAGAATTCATTGTTTTTCGGTATCAACTTATTCGTTTAGTGTTGGCTCATTTGTGTTACTTTTTTGTGATCCTTTGTTGGAGTTAAGCCAATAAAATTGATATTTTGTAGTGTGTCTTTCTATGTTGTTATGCTACACCCTTGATTCAGATATGAATGAAGGTTTAGTATCATTTAAACGTTTAAACCTGCTGCCATTTTAGCACCTGTTCTAAGGCAGAAGTTGTAGTTTGTTGATGTGGTTCATAATTGTTTCTCAAGTGCTATGGACCAAAAGGATAAGATATCAGGCCTAACAAAAACTGAACATTTATTTGTAAAAGCATTAATTTAAATGCGAGAGTAAGGAGATATTGTCCGAGTTTTCTCCATTTTCCTAGCGAGTACAATTACATGCTGTGTTTTTTTTACAATGTACATCTAGTGATTTAGCGGAAAATCGTATAATTTACACATACAAGCATGTATCTTTATTTTACAGACGTTACTTTACCATAAAATCTACAATATTTCAACGCAAAGTAATTTTTAGAACTGCAATTAACGTAAAAAGGTATTTAAATGTATCTGTTCGCTTTCAATAAACGCAGGATTCAAAATAGTTATGCGTATACTATTTTAAATCTATAAAATAACTGCAGTACAAGTCTTTCTTATAATAATACTAATATAATTATAATGATAATAATTTCTTCATTTAAAGAGGGTAACTCATTTAGAACTAGTATAATTTTCATTCCAACACCCGAAAAAAACCACACATTTGCCTCAGCCGACAAAGCACTGAATGTTTCAAATTATTTAAGTCATGGACACTTGCTTCCCGACTGCTTGGTTTACAAGTTGTTGATGGATCATATATTCCAGTATACATGGAAAATTTATTATATTTTACTATTTCATATACAGGATATAAAACCTATGGAGGATTCTGATTACATAATATGTATGCACATTTATAACACAAACCGAAAGATTAATAATGCAAAATTTTAATATGTTTTCCTAACTGTGTATTGCTACCTAAACATACATATACTATAGCGGACGTTTCTGTATTACAGGTTATAATAAGCTTAGTTACCATGGTTACAGTGTAGAGTTAAAGTAAGAATATTTTATTATATATATCGCATAAAGTAAAATCTTTACTTGCTCTAAAACATTTGCATGCCATACATACATTCGTATTGCTAATCTCTGCTTTAAGACTTTATTTTTTTCACAAAAGACTACATGATTTATCTCATTTAATCAAAAGTATGAAATATTATGATAAATCACTGATTAGTCCTTTTCTGCACATAATTATTTTTGTTTTACATACTTCTTTTGCATAGGATTTTTCGATAAAATGAGTTGCCCCATTGGCAGTTATACCACATCTCTCACTTTTTCATACATTTTACACATCTCTTCAACCTTGAGCTTTGTAAATGAAAATTCACTTTTTAAAAGTTTGCCAAAGACAAAATATCAATCTTATCAGAAAGACAAGTTTTATTTGAGGGTCATCTTAGGCCTTGAAAATATCAGTTTATTTTGAGCAATGAATTGAAAGGATTTCACCTTTTGGAAATTGGACATTGCTTATCCCCCTTTTTCTTCCAAAAAAATCCTTAAACGCGCACACAACATTGAAACTTTGACAGAAAATAAAATATCTACTTACCACAATAACTGACTCGACAGCTGCTTCATTTTCAATAATGTTAACAGGTACATATATAAAGGTACTTATCGCACCATTGGTAAAATATCACGTTGTGATTGGTTTAGAGCCGTCTCATGGTGACCCCCGTTGAGACCGTCGGGGGTTAGTAAATTTCATAAGGGGTTCATGACGCGTTAATGGTGACGTCATCTATTGATGTTGTTGTGTTTCTTTGTTTATTTTTTAATAAAACGCAGCAAAAAAGTGCGATAAATTCGTTATATGGTTAACTACTGACCCCTATGGATGCATAGAGGGTGAATAAAATTCATAGGGAATTCGGCATCCGGCCTCGCCCCCTATGTATTTTAATAACCCTCTATGATTCCGTAGTGGGTCAGTGGCGAACCATATAACTTATAATGTATATATTATAAGTTATGTGGGTCAGTAGCGAACCATATAACTTATAATGTATACATTATAAGGTTATGCATATTGTTGTAATAAATCGATATATATACGTAATTTTGTCCTAGTTCTTCATCTATTTTTTTTTGCGTAAATGTTATCATTTAACAGGACATTTTGCATTTTAACACAAAAAATACCATTGAAATGCTGAAAGACACATTAATTATTTTTCAGTAACCATTGTCCGATAAAGAAATAACGATAATCAAACAAGAAAAATGCCATAGATATAGAAAGGCAACAGAAGTATACCACTGTAGAGTTATGAGTAACATCCCGAATTTTTCAACGACAATTTGCAAAGTGCTAAAACAATTCCGGTGCACATTTAGGATTAAACTATGATGAAATGGTAAAGAAAAACCTTGTAACTGAGTAACTTTTGACAAAAACATGCTACATTTGAGAAAAATTGCTTGAACGATTTTACCTATATCTGCTGTCGCCATATTGGGATATTCGTAATTCCATTGTCTTGTACGAACAAATCATACACCGAATTGGCATGTAAATAAAGACGCATAATGCAAAGAAATGTAAATATGTCTAATCGGATCAATACACGGTTATACCTACTTATATGCTAATAATCATTCTCAAAACTTTACTATGAAACAAATATTTCGCAGGATTTAAACCTATAATATAACATATAATCGTGTGACTCCAAGAATGTGATTTTAATTGAACATTTTACAATACCTCATCAAATCTATCCTACAACATATAGAATTATAATAATCGTCAATGTTAAATAATAGATTTGTAATTATCAATAAAAGATTTAAGAGTTTAAGATTTTTGGTGTTTTGATCTCAAAAAGTGTGAAAAGTGGTAGAAATGAAAAATGTAATCAATATCATTAGTTACACAGTGTGCAAGTGTGCTAATACGAGAACTTATGGGTTCAATTCATATCGGGTTACCAAATAAATTCCGTTACATAATGTTACATAACAAATTTATATATTCTAATTGAAATGTTAGGACAACATCAACAAATTTTTTTAAGATATTTTATTTAAAACTGTAAAAAAATAAAAAAACATATTAATCTACAATGTATAAAGCAACTAAAAAATATATAAGGTCAACGTTATACGGGAGACATTTCCAATTGACGCAATCAAAAACCGTACTGAAATTTATTAGAAAAGATTGCTGTAAATAAAGGCAACAGTAGTATACCGCTGTTCGAAATTCAAAAATCTATAGAGAAAAAACAAATCCGAGATACAAACCCCAACCGGGTGAAATGCATCAAATACGATAGAACCACGACACAACAGAAACCCAACATTAAAATGTAACACACAGAGAAACGAACTATAATATAACAATGGCCATTTCCCTGACTTGGTACCATTTTAAGATATAAATGGTGGGTTGAACTTCGTTTTGTGGCATGCCAAACCTCTCGCTTTAATGGGAATGTTAAATATCTACTATGGAATTCTTAGAAAACATTACAAATGAAAGATTTGTTTTGTACTCTTTAAAATAAACCATTAACGTATATGACAACAACCTTTAAAAGAACAAATGAGTAATGTTCTCCTTATTCTGTCTCGATGCATTTATTTCCCAAAAAGTGTTGCACCTGTCAGAAACCTGTTGTTCAGTCGTTGTCTTTTGTTCATTTGTTACTCGTCATTTATAAAGACTAGACCGTTGGTGTTCCGGTTTAAATGGTATTCCACTAGTCGTTTTGGGGCACTTTATAGCTTGCTGCCATAATTAACTCCGTGTTGACCGGCGTACTTTAACCGTTTTTCTTTAACATTTTAAGTTATTGTGACTTGAATAGAGAGTTGTCTCATCGGCACTCATACCACATCTTCTTATATCTAATGGCATTCTTCAGAACATTCGATGCGACGTCATAATTCAAAACTGCCACAGTTTTCGCAAATATTCTAAATTAATTGTTGGAAACCAACATTAGCAATAAGCACTTAAAATGCTTACATCAGTATGTGAATGCTTTAGAATCCAGTAATACCTGATATGTCGTTTATGTATCAGCATTTTGTTCGAAATCACCCTTTCTCTACTTTCATGAAAAAAATATTAAAATAAACAAAACGCCTTCACCACTGTAATGTTGACTGACCGACAGATAAACAGACGAACTGCGGCTTACAATACTGCATGTACATCTCAACTAAGGCGGGTGTGTAAAATCCATTCAATTTAGATGGATTCATTATTTCTAAAATTGTGTGTGGTATTTTAGTATTCTTATCTTTCATTTTTGCTAATGTGCTTTGTCTATGTGTCTTTTTTGTGTTACGTTTTGCGTCTGGCGTCCTAAATGATAATCCTGGTACCTTTGATAACTATTTGTTAGACATTGGCTTAGTTTCTTAGTAATTAAGATTATACATGTAAATCAATGTTAACTGCTGTATACCAACTTTTTGAAATATTACCTATTATGTCTGTTTGTTTTTTGTTCACACATTGTTTTCAATATAATAAAATTTGATGCCTGTGTAATACAGGTGAGAAGTTTAGCTAACTATAAAACCAGCTTTAATCCACCATGTTTTACATAAGAAAAAACCGATACCAAGTCAGGAATATGACAGATATTGTTCAATCGTTTGATGTGTTTGACTTTTTGATTTTTCCATTCGATTACGGACTTACCGTTTACCGTTGGAAATTTCCTCATAGTTTGGTACTTTTGTTATCTAATTTTTATAGATAAGGGATATCCAATTACAGAGTTTAATAAAAATACAAACAACGAGGCCGGGATAAGGTACCGGAATTTGATGTATCTATTAACAAGTGTAATGTGTTAATAAAACTTAGTTTTACGAAAGAAAAAAAATACATACATATAAGTATCAATACAGAAACATAGCAAAAAAATACCTGACAATAAATGACGGAAAAAAAAACAATGATTATGCTATACCTTAGTTTTCTAATGAATGTATCAGATGATAGTTCTAATGATAATAACATGAGTTTATAAATGAATTAATAAATGTATATCAACATACCTGTCAATGAACTCATTAAGAGAATGGAACAAACCACTACTTTCATCTTTGATATACTCCAGGTGTAATATATACTATTTTCCGAATTATATATTCCTCTTTTATTGAATTGTTATAACCTTTTTTACAATTACATGAGTTTTTTTTTTTTAAATTTATGCTTAAATGCATTGAAAAAGTATTAAGAATATGTTGACATTCCAGTTATATAAAGAATCTAATTAAATGTTCGTCCTTCAATCTCGATTATTTCAAAAGTTTCAAAATGTAATGTGAAAAAATGTTACCAAATTATTTTACGTCTTCACTGTATAAGAATTTATAAATGAATGAATTTTCATCATTTCTTTTCTTTCATGTCATATCATTTCTTCGTCTTATTGATTGTTTTTGGCATATGAATAGCTGTTAATATATAAAAAATTATGGGAATACCCTTTAAGTACTTTCTAAAATTTACAATCTTATTATCTATGATATGTGACTTTTAATCGATGTCCTCTTATTTCTATTGAAATATTTTTTGGTGAAGAGTAGGCTACGATTCAGGGTTGATGGCATGGGGATGTTCAAACACGATTTAGAAAAAAAAACTTGTTGATCCTTGCCCTGCATGATAACGGTCTCATTGGTGTTTAACTTGATCTCTGAATATTCACATGCAATAACCGATAATCCATTTATAATACTATTCAAATATGAGTACCAGTATCAGGGGTCACGTCTTGAACTTCTTTTAAAATGTAGATGTCACGGAGTTGAAGCATCAACATGTATTGTGATATTTTCTCACATATATCATTTGTGAGTGAATATTGATTAAAACAAGCAAAGACAACATGAAGATTACCATTGATTTGCTTTGTTGTATTCATAAAACTATTTCATAATCATTTAATTCAATATTGCATTGAATTTATTTATATGCATATTTTTCTGCCGAAAAAATTAGTACAACAAAATTTCCAAAACCTGAACTTGACCTCTTTATGTTTTCCGTCTTTACATTTACATTTTAAAATTAGAAATTACGAAATTTTAAATATTGGATTTATAAGATCAAAGAAAATACTATCGGAACTATGTGAAAAAAAAATTCATCAGGTGAAATGATAACAGAAATCTGAGTACAAACGAACTCTTCCATTTAACTTTTTTTGAAGACAGTATTGTCTGATTTAAAGTCATTTCACTTTTTGACTTAATTTAAATCTCAACACTGATTTACTTGCATCACGTAATATCCTACAGAAGAAAAGCAAGACGGTAAATATAATGAAACAGGAACAAAAGACATTGCAAAGTACTAGTGAAACAAATTCAGTGACCTTTTTATGATGGACCTTAATATTTATAAAAAAAAGATCCCCATACTTTGCTTGCGTTTTGAGAGCGTTAGAGCAGGATCATTCCTAAACAGACTTTGCACGTGTTTTTTTTTCTGTGATAATTTACTTGAGTGTGAAGGTTGCAACAGGATTTAACAACTAATGCAAAATTCAAAACATGACTGTTTTTATATTCAAAAAAGGAAAGTAAATTTCCACATAGCAAATGAACAAGGAACACTAAATCAAGTTAGACATATTTGATTTAAACAATGTTCATTAGACTACATCTGTGCCATCAGCTATGTCGATGGATACGGCCTGAACACTCTTACAATTATCTACATTTTCACAGTCACACATATGAGTGTAAGAAATATGTTTTTTTTATTGATTTATTAATTGATTGATTGTTTGGTGCACGTTCCGGACGAGAAAACAGTTACTAAAATACAAAAGGTCTTTTAAGGTAGATCATAAGTAAATATTTTTGAAACAGAATTTTCTTATAATTAGCCAAGATGAAGATTTTACTATGCTCTTTTCAAAAATAATAATAAATGGTATGGGTCACCGTGCTATTTTTCAAGCTATGAGCTTTGAAAATTGCCTAAATTTGGTTAGATTGTTCATAGAAAAACACGTTTGTGTGCATAAAAAAAGTCTATGAGATAGAATTTTGAAATAAATTGTGAAAAGAAAGTTTTTGTAATATATTTTAAAAAAGAAAAAATGGTGTCACCGAACTTGTTTTCTTGCTACAAGTAAAAAGAAAAAAAATCCCTATCAGTCCAGTATAATTTTCTTACTAAAAGAGTTATCTTCCCTTAAATGAACCATTTGAAAAAAAATGATTCTAAAAGCAAACAAAATGATATTTGTTTAAATATTTTGAATTATACAATAAATTAACAAGTTTTCTTTATATTATTAAACAGTCTAACCTTTAAATTGCAAATCTGTCTTCAAATTGCAGATTTAGGCGTATAACTAGTCCGACTTTTTTTTTAATTGAACAATCCAAGATGGCGGTATTCCATGTATCTACCTTAACACATACCATCCAGGATAAAAATTGAGACTACACTGGAATATATACGACTAACAAAACTCAAATGAATTATGTACACATGTATTTGTTCTCGTAAAATTGTGTCAGGAATGCTTTTAACCTTTAATCAACATGATTAACAAACATAGTCATTTGTCATTTCAAGAACACAGGATCTTGCTTGTCATTTTTAAACATTAAATCTCACTCACATGGCCTGCCATTATTTGGGTTGACATCACTTGCCAACAAACAATTTTTGCTGTTCAAAAGGGCACATAAAAATGTAGTCCGTATTGCTAAAACACCAACTCACAAGGCGGAGGCTTTTTAATATTTTTCATAACATCAACGTTGTAGTACCAAATTGAACGTGTATTGAACGCACGTGTACAGTGGAATTTTATATTATATTATATTTTCGTGGGTACCAATTTTCGCGGATTGAGGGAACCCTGATTTTCGTGAATATTTAATTTCGTGGTTAAGCACAAGTGTGCGTAAATTCCTATAGAAAATTTGTAAATCGTTGGTCATTAGAATTCATTGTTTTTCGGTATCAACTTATTCGTTTAGTGTTTGCTCATTTGTGTTACTTTTTTGTGTTCTTTTGTTGGAGTTAAGCCAATACAATTGATATTTTGTAGCGTGTGTCTTTCTATGTTCTTTTGCTACACCCTTGATTCAGATATGAATGAAGGTTTAGTATCATTTAAACGTTTAAACCTGCTGCCATTTTAGCACCTGTTCTAAGGCAGAAGTTGTCGTTTGTTGATGTGGTTCATAATTGTTTCTCAAGTGCTATGGACCAAAAGGATAAGATATCAGGCCTAACAAAAATTGAACATTTATTTGTAAAAGCTTTAATTCAAATGCGAGAGTAAGGAGATATTGTCCGAGTTTTCTCCATTTTCGTAGCGAGTACAATTACATGCTGTATTTTCTTACAATGTACAACCTAGTGATTTAGCGGAAAATCGTATAACTACACATAAAAACATGTATCTTTATTTTACAGACGTTACTTTACCATAAAATCCACAATATTTCAACGCAAATTAATTTTTAGTACTGCAATTAACGTGAAAAGTATTTAAATGTATCTGTTCGCTTTCAATAAACGCAGGATTCAAAATAGTTATGCGTATACTATTTTAAATCTATAAAATAACTGCACTACAAGTCTTTCTTATAATAATACTAATATAATTATAATGATAATAAATTCTTCATTTAAAGAGGGTAACTCATTTAGAACTAGTATAATTTTCATTCCAACACCCGAAAAAAAAAAACCACACATTTGTCTTAGCCGACAAAGCACTGAATGTTTCAAATTATTTAAGTTGAAACCAATTGCACACATACATGCATGAACTATCTACTTGGACAAACTGAAACTTTTATAAACTTATAATTACTTCTAAAAATACTTGTAATATTAATTTTTATAAAAATAGAATATATATCTATACATGTATATGATTGAGAATTGCAACATGAAATACAAGTAAAGGAAAGTTTAAATCAATTGAAATATTTATCAGTTATTGCATTAGCAATTAAGTCTTTCACTCTAAAGGGGGTTAATTGTAACAAATATTATCACTTTTCAATTTTTTTTAAATCTATTTTTCAGGGTGAGACAAATAGCACATATCTACAGGCTGATAATATAACGCCAACTTTAGGCAATAAAAATACTTGTGTGGTAAGCATAGTTTTATTCTTGATATGATATTATTGAAGGCAGTCAGTGTACATGTATGTTTGACAGTATGACATGTCAACTGTCGTGTATTTGTCAAGTAATACAATACAACTTCATTCGGCATCTTAAGTTTCCGCATTTTGGCACTATGTTTCTGCATTAAATTTCCAATGTTTTCCACATCTCTTTAGTACTCTTTTCTACATTGTTTTTACATTGATTTTGTTAAAGGTTATTTACGTTTCCACATTTTTATTTTTAATGTATGCCTCTTCCTTTAGTCAAATTGTTTCCCTCCTATTTGACACAAGTGTAAATTGATTGATTGTTTGTTGCTAAATAACAAATATTTTATGCATGTTCATGTCACAAGTTTAAAAGTCAGATTTATAATATAAAAACGAAGGGTTGTGATCCACTGGAGTTCAAATCAGTGTGAAGTAGATGTAAGCAATTATAGGCAACCTGAAGACCTTCAACAATGACAAAACCTGATATTGGAATGTTGTCTAGAAATGGCCTGACATGAAAAGTGTGAAACAATTGAAACAAAAAAACAAATGGTAAAGTTATACACAGTTAAGAATATGACAGGGTTGATATAGAAATAACAAAAATTTGGTATGATGTCAATGAGCCAACTATCCACAAGAGACCAAATTGCACAAATATACTATAATAAAATAAAATCTTACCGTATATTATCATTATTACAATTTTTGACATGTGAATTACGGGTAAAAATGTGGAAAGGTGGTTTCTATTTATTTCGGAAAAGTAAGGTACCAAAATGCGGAAATGTGAAACTGGATTTTTGCTAAAAATGTGGAAACGTAATACGCCTACTTAATTGTAGACATAAAACCTGAATGTCTGTTGCTATTGTCTTGGCTCACACGATTGTTGATATGTCTGTTCACAAATTAACATTCTCATTTATTCATCTGAAACCCATGCTCCATTATATAACTGATATTTGGTATGAATTTTAAAACGCATAATTAGGTAACAATACCTCCAAGTGCAAAATATATTGATGTACTTACGGATGTATATATATTTTAGGTAACTGATGACAGTCTATATCTGCCAGTGCTAATTGAAAACAGCGAAGTGTTTGATGTGATTACTGTAAGTAAAAGCTGTGCAATAACCCTACCATATAAGATATCTTATAAAACCAAAGTATATCATTAGGTTCCTGGTTCAATTCCCGTTTGGGATGAAAATTTCAGGAACTCAATTTTTGGCTCTCCCTTGACACCATTTGCAAGTATGGTCTTTAGGAACGATGATAGTCCGTAGAACAGGGACGATAAATGGCTGACCCGTGTTAAGAGAGAGAGCCATATCTCCTGCACGTTAAAGACACCCTTGTAGATTTCGAAAATGAGTAGGCTAATGTCGCTACAAGGCAGCACTCGCACCCGCAAAGTGGAAAGGGATTAATATAAGTTGCAAAACTTGTTTCCCAATCCACTATAAATAAATATGTTTAAACTAAACTAAACTAGCTAAGCTAAGAATTTATGCCATTACTATGCATCTGTTGTGGTAGTAAATTATAAGAATCTTCCCCTCTGAAACTACTGGTCCAAATACTTTCAAACTTTAACAGAATGTTCCTTAGGGTATTTAGTTTACAAATTGTATCCTAAGTTTATATCTATCAACAAACACGGTAGCCATTTCTAAAATAGAAAATTAGGGTCAAATATAGTTTTTGGCTAATATCTCAAAAACTAAAGCATTTAGAGCAAATCTGACATGGTTAAAATGTTCCTTAGGATAAGATCTATCTGCCCTGAAATTTGCAAACAAATTGGACAACCATTGTTGGGTTGCTGCCCCTGATTTAATGATTTTAAGAATTTTGCAGTTTTTGGTTATTATCTTGAATATTATTATAGATAGAGATAAACTGTAAATAGTAGTAATGTTCAGCCAAAATAAGATCTACAAATAAGTCAACATAACCAAAATTGTTAATTGGCACCTTAAGGAGTTTTTGCCACTAGTCAATTTTTTTGTAAATTTTTGTCATGTTATTCAAAAATCTTCTCCTCGGAAACAAATTTGCAAAAATCCTTCAAATTTTAACCTAATGTGCCTTACAGTATCTTGTTGATAAATTGCATCTGAAGCTTTGATCTATCAACAAACATGGCTGCTTTTGCTGAAATGTTTCATGACCAATATTGTTTTATCATTTCAATTGACAAAGTTATTGCCTTTAAAAGTGTAATATGTCAGTACAATTTTTACATTTATTTTCAGCCTTTCAATTCTCAGTCATCCTCACAAATATCTTCATGGAGCCAGGAAAATGACATACATTCTTTGAGTTCTATAAACAAAGCAATGGATATATTAGGCCATGGAAAGATAAGCCCAATCAAATTCCAGGTTCGAACTAATATAGAAGATCTAAAACCATCAACCTTGAGATATTTGAAAAGAAAAGCAACCACAACAGTTCATGAAGCTTTAGATTGCATAGCACCAAGTCAAGCCAAGAAACTACTCCAGTTACTTCATATTGATAAAGTATGTATGTCAAACTATATTCTCATGCTGCACTAGTGACTGTACACAGCTACTTTTGCATAGGTACTATTTCTGTACTAAAAATCTGTAGTACTGGAAATTTACTTTTAAAATTCTGACTACTATTTTGTGACTTTAAAACTATTGTTATATTTAGGTATCTGTATTTTACAGTACTTGATTTGTACTTGAAATTTAGGTACTGCAGATTTTTGGTTACTACCGTTACATTTTCAGCATTTTGAAAGTTTTTCTATTTCAAATCTCTTAAAATTATGATTTTCAAACATGGAATATTGTATTATTTCTGTACCAAAATATTTAGCACAAATCAAGTACTGTAAAATACATGTACCTAAATATTACAATAATTTTAAAGTAAAGAAATAGTACTAAATATTAAAAGTTAATGTCCAGTACTACATATTTTTAGTACCTATGCAAAAGTAGCTGTCAGCCTGTGTATATATATTAAAAAACAGAGGCTCATACTTGTCTGTTCAGTTTGGTATGAAATAAGATCCAAAGTTTAATTTGGATATGTGTGTCCCATGGACACTTTAATTCTTTAGTAAAGGAACAACTCATATAGACTTCATTATATCAAAGTTAAGCCACAGGCTGTACATTTATTTTATTTTCTTCTAATAGGTCAAGTGGGGCACATTTTTAATGTCTTTATAGAGACCTGCAATGACCTAAGGCTTTGCAATTGATTTGCTGTGGATTAAATTATGAGTCGATGCTCATTATTCTTACTTTTTAATGCTGAATCATATTTTTAAAAACATTTTTGGAAAAACACTGTACATGTATGTATGTGTTTACTAGAAACAGAAATAGTCCTAAGAAACAATAGAATATATATACATAAGCCAGTCCCCTTTGTTGCATGTTACTCATATGTATTTCACCTTTTCACCATGTGTGTGGTGTCAAAGCCCTTCAATGCCGTTATATATAAGAATTTACATAAAGACATCCAGAAGATTATTTTTTTATTTAATGTAGGAACCATCGAGAAGAACAGAATTATCAACTACTGAGGATATCAAACTACAGCAGTTGATCATACAACTATATAATGAGTCGTCAGACAGAAATGCCAAGATTCAGCTCTTGTCAATGGTGTCCGATCTATCATCAAAAAAAGCACTGCAGGACCTTATTCCAGGGATCTCACAGTATGCTCTTGACACAGCCAGACAACATGCTGTTAAACATGGAAAAGGTAGGTCTTTACTTATTAACTTAGTTGCATTAAATCCTAGTATAGCATTAAAGCCTAGTATAGCATTAAAGCCTAGTATATGAAAGGCTAAACGTAATGAATCTACTGTCTGATGTATTCAATCACTCACATGACTCACCCCTAAACAGAGTAGAAATTTAAAAATAAGCTTAATTATACCAATAATCACTATGTTCATTTGAATTTCATCAATTGGATACAAACACTGAAATCCAGGGGACTAATTTAGTTTCCAGAAGCATAGCTATCATGAAAATTGAAAAATAACATTTTTTATGCTTGTCTTGTGAAATTATATTTTTTTGCAGGCATCACAATACAAACTTTCACCTTTCAAAAAAAAAAAACATATGTGTGTCTGGCCATCACTGTATTGAATTTGAATTTAGAGGGTATAGTTTGATTCTTATATGAACATTTTGGTGAACAAAATGTACAGATCTCTCTGAATTGATGTAATCCAAATGATAATTTGGTGTTGCCTTCTTATTTTGCTTATATTGTTACATATATGTTATAGCTTAAGAATGCTTTTGCAGGTGTTCCACTACCAAAGAAGGAGAAATTTACCAGACAGCGTATTGACACAGGGAAATTAGACCATGCACTTGACTTTTTCTTTGACCCAACATTTCACCAGGTATAAAATTTAGGTATTCAGTAGTTTTTGAGTAGTCAATTATACATATGAAAAAGGAAGGATATTTGGTAATTGCTAAAAGAAACAAAGTATTTGACACAGAAACAATCAATCTAAATTATAAGGAGACATAACAAACCCACTGAAAATACAGGGTCCTGGATTGGGACAGGCACATACATGTTACAAAAAAATTTTAGGATCAACAATGCATATTTATTTGACCAGGACTAGATTCAATAAGCCTCATTGCACTAAAACACAAATATAAAAACAAATGTTAACTGTCAGCCAGCTCATAGTACCATACCTACTACTAACTATTTATTTCCAATCATGGGCCTGTGAGAGGCATAATGCATACCAAGATTATGATATATGGTGACGAATGTAAAAGGTGCGAAAAAGGACTACATTGTTTTATCTATATAGAAACAAAATACTGTCAGTTATAAATAATATGGGCATACCACCATCATATTTGTATTATATAAAAATATTAAAACTGTATTATATTGATGTAACATAGCTCAACTTCTTATTTCTTATAGGTATCATCTTTTGGAACAAAGGAATTGAAATTGAGCTCAGGGGAGGTATTACAGATTCCTGAAGTTGTGAGAACAGCCTGCCACTCTAGTATTGTAGATACCTATATGTCATATTGTAAAGAGACAGAATTTGAACCCCTTTCAAGAGCAACATTGTTTAACATCCTAAGTGAGTGTCCAGCCTCTCACCGTACCAATTTGAAAGGTCTTGACAATATTGCAGCAGATGGAGTATGTGCTATGGATACACTAATAGAAATTGTTGCTAATTTTCAAAATTGTTCTGTACATCAGAATACAAATTTCAGTGATATGAAAGAGAAGCTTATCTCATATAAGCTCTACCTGAAGACTGACTTCAAACATCATGTACAGATGAAGGATCAATGTTCTGACCATTGTATACAATTCGCATTGAGTGACCCCACAGAAAAGAAATTGGCACGTTCTTGCACTGACCATTTGCATGATATGAAGTGTCCAAGATGCTGCCTTTTACCTAATACTGTCATAGAGCTAAAGAGAATAATATCTGAATTCACAGGTACATATACAAAATATAGTTATGAATTGTTTTGAAGCTAATTTACAGAACTTGTTTAAAAGTTAATGTGAGCTTTTCCTGTTACCAGTACCTATCATCCCTCTATTGTCTAACCACATCTTCTATAGAATGACAGCCCTTTTTTTAATAGTTCATTATGTATGCAAGAGACCAACTTGCTAACAAACTGAAAGGATGTATTAAAAAAATTATGAAGAAAATATCGAAAAGTTGTGTTTATGTATTCTACATATGTTACCAACTAGATTTGGTTGTCGAATATATTCGTTAACGCTAATGATACTTATTTCAGATGAACCCACCAGCCATCCGAGATGGCCATCATACATTTTTTGATATAGCATTTTATTGAAAAAATTGTTTAAAATCTTGCCTTAAACCACTGAACTATTATTCTATTTTAGATATATCTGAAGAAGAAAGAACAGAGTTTTTGGTAGATATAGAGACAGCTGAAGGGAAAGTTCTTGACTGGAAAAGTCATATTCTTCGCTGTGTCAACCAAGATAGGTCTCGTTTGGAAACCTTACAAAATCTCACAGAGGGTGATGCCATGATTGTTATGGACTGGGCGATGAAGTTTCTGCCACTTCGCCATAGAGAGAAACAGAGTGACTTCTTTGGCCAAAAGGGATTTAACTGGCATGTCATTGTTGTTATCTTCAAAGATAATGACACTTCAACACTGAAGGTATTTTAAAAATTAAGAAGATTAATGTACTGTTTTACCAACATACAAAAAACAAGCTTCGCAGAGCGCAGCTGGATACAACCGCAGAGGTCCAATCGAGAATAGTTTGGCTAAATGGACACAGGTCTGAATTGGATCTTAATTCAAAAATATTTGACACATGTATTAGAGGTTTCTGTCACAGAATATATATGTAGTCAATGAACATGAAATTGGTAAATGATTTGAATTTACTATCAATTGAAGATTTCCTGCGTTTGTGCAATACACTGTGCTGTTGTGCAATACTTTGTAAATTTATTTTTTAAGGAATGACTGTAATATTTTTTCTGTCTAAGAAGAAATAACATAAAAAATTTGGTGCATAGCAAGTTATTTAACAGTGTTCACCACTTTTTTTTATGTTATTTCAAATAAACAGAAAAAATATTTCAATCATTTCTTATAATTTTATTCTAAATTCCATTATAAACTGTAGAAAACCATGAAAAAACGTTGATGATGTCACAGTCACATGACTAAATTATGTCTATGGGCTGATTACAAAATAACTTCAGAAGATCAGAAGACATGTTACATCCAAAATTAAAGTTTTAGACTATATATACAAAGAAATAGCAAAAAAAAACAATTTTAAGAATAACCTGAAATAAAAATTAACCCCCCCTTTCTCATCATATTTGTAACAAAACATAATTTACAGTGTCTTTTCGTTGTAGTGTCATACACACTTATAATCCATGAATAATAAACAATAAACATTTATATGCTTTTTTTCATTTTCAGCATAGGACATATGTTCATACAATTGAATCAGCAAAGCAGGATTGGTATAGTGTTACTTCTGTGATTGAACACACTCTCAAAACCATTAAGGACCAAATGCCAAACATAAAAAGTGTTGTATTGAGGAGTGACAATGCAGGATGTTACCATTGTAGTAATCTGTGGCATTCTTTACATGGAATATCTCAGCGAACAGGTAAATAGACCGAAAATACTTTTATTCATGGACCCCAGTTTTTCGTGTTTTGAAGACAAATTGTTGGTTCAATCAAATTTTAATTTTGTGTTGATTTAAATTTATGAAAAACAATCCATGAATACTATGGTATATATATGTATTTGGGTGTTAAGTATAGACAGCTTTTGCTGTATTTGTACATTAATTATCAATGAAAAGTAATACTTTAAAACTGACACATTGAATACAGAATTTATGAACAGTATAGTGGTTTATCGTCATGATCGTAAGCTATTTTTGAAAGGTTTTGCATGATTAAATGCATACCCTGTTATTTTTGTATCAATATGCTTGATTAAAATTGAGAATGGAAATGTGGAATGTGTCAAAGAGACAACAACCCAACCATAGAACAGACAGCAGATGGTTACAGGTCAACAGGTCTTCAATGCAGCAAGAAATTCTCGCACTCGGAGGTGTCCTTTAACTGGCCCCTAAACAAATATATATACTAGTTCAGTGATAACATATTCATTTTTATCGCAGATTTCTTTTTTTTAAACTCTTTTTAAAATATTTTCTTACAGGTGTATACATTAAAGAATATGATTTTAGTGAAGCCCAGAACGGAAAATCATATTGTGACTCAAAGATTGCACATATGAGAGGCAAAATGAGGAAGTATGTTTTAGAAGGTGGAGACATCACATCATCTACAGAAATGAAAGAGGCTTTGGATGTGTGTGGAGGTGTGTCAGGCTGCCAAATTTCAAATGTTACCATTAATACTGAAAGTCAGACTAAAGACCAAAGTCAACTTAAAGGAATAACAAAATATTCCAATGTGAAGATAGACCATGATGGTAGACTAACATGCTGGAAAGCCTTTGATATTGGAGAAGGACAACGTATTACCATGTCATCATTTAACCAAGAAGGTACGAATTTGAATGTTCTTGAGGACTTTTCCTTACCAAAGCACATAGAGGGATCCATCAAAACCTCTAACAGTATTGTGAATGAACAACTTCCTAGAGAAGGAGATTTATACTGTCCAGAGATGACTTGCTCTAGGAAGTTTAAATCTTACTCAGAGCTGGAAGATCATTGTTTTGTTGGTGATCATGCTTTATGTCCAACTCATGACCTCATCAAATTGCAATGGAAAGGTGTGTGTTTAGACATTTCTTCATGTTCTATTAAAACTAGAGAAGGATCATTGCAGAATGGTGACTCTACCTTACAGACTGGATGGGGATTGAAGAAGGATAGGAAATCTGTTCGTTTTTCATTGAAAATAAAAAACTACCTGAAAGAAATATTTGACTGTGGTGAAAAAAGCGGACAAAAGGCAAATGCAGGCAATGTTGCAAAAAATATGCGTATTTCACGTGACAATACTGGAAAGAAAATATTTTCTCCAAATGAGTATCTCCAGCCCTCACAAATTATTTCATATTTTTCTCGTCTTGCTTTGCTGTTGAAATGTCCATCAAAGAAAGACTGTGAAGTTTCAGATGAAGATTTAGAAAGTGCAATTGCATTGATTAACAGATCTGAGGCTCTAGAGGAATTGTTATAAATGAGATATAATGATGATGTTAAATTTAATCTGTTATTTTTGTAGGACTTCTATGAGGGTACACAGTAATCACATAATCATTAAGTTTTGGCCTAAATGTTATAATATCATATAATTATTATTTTCTTAATGGTCATAAATCTATTCCAAAAACTGATTTAATATGAACAATAATAAATATTACCCTAGATAATCATTTTATCAAAATAAATGACTGAATGAAAAAGATTATAAACAATCCAAAAGGCAGCATTTATCATTTGGTCCGAGGCCACAATTGTCGTCCCTTGATTTTTGTTGTTAACAAATATAGTCCCTAGTGTTGACAGTGGGTAACTTGCCATTAATTTTTATACCCCTTCCAAATTTATTTCTCCATGTTTAATGCCTTTAATTTCAAGTAGGGGGGTGAAATTACACTAAAAAAAATTATGTCCAGAATATTAAAGAAAAGTAGTGATTTGGTCCAGCTGAAAAAGGTTTAAAATTAGCACTTCGACAGCTGTCAAAAGATTTCAAGACGCCCTAAACATAAAATTGTACACATTTTGAGTTAGAGCCGATGAAGTTTTCTATAATTTTAATATAATTTGTCCCAAAAGTAGTACAACACACTGTCAAAATTTCTTTGAGAAAGGGCAGGTGGGATTTTTTTTATTTTCATTTATGCTCTAAAAGAAATGCACTATGAAATAATTTTGGTCTTAGACCATTTATACTTATTTTGATCATCTTCTGCAAATCTAGAACTTAGTTGAATTTATTTAATGCAAACTTTTCTTCCAAGGACTATTGTTTTAGAATTTTAAGTAAAACCCATATCATGATACTGTAAAAAATATTTACAGGTATTTTTCTAATTCTGCAGAATTAGGGATTTTGATTTGTTTACATGACAACCATTTTCAATGGTTCCATTAAAAACTATGATATTGCTGCAATTAAGTTTACATATTTTATTTGAATTATTTAAACAATACATTGAGAATTTGTATGTTTAATGCTGTTGGTCAAACTCCATTTTTTGTCACCATGGTAACCATGTATTTTTCATATTTTTCTAAAAAATCACAGAATTTTTCAAGTAAAATATTAATTTGGAGAGCAATTTGAAACAGATAAACATAATTTTATATAGTTTTTTAAATTGTTGATTGATACATTCTACATATAGATCTTATTAACATTGTAAAAAGCATCTTTGAAATTTAGCAAAATTATGATTTAAGGCACTGACGCACATCATTTGAGAAAATTTGTTAAACTCCAATGATATTGTTTTTGTTTTGATTTTGTTTTTAAACTTTATTAATAAATGGTATATTTTGTGTAAAAGTGTATTGTTTTTTCAAGCAAATTTTGACACTCTATGATTAAATAAATTGGAAAAGATGCAAATTCAAGGAAATTCATAGGTGAAATCATCGTAATTTTTCTTTTGATATCAATTTAAATTAGTTTATGTATATTTTTTAACAATAAAATGTATTAACAAAAGGATTGCTTCAATTATGCTGAATATACCTGCAAAATTTTATTCATTTTTCAACAATACACGTAATAAATTGCACCTTTTCTACCTAAAAAATAAGAAATTTTGGTTGCTTAGCAACCAGAAATAAATTGGAGTCCGAGTGTTTTAAGATAAGTTTAGTTACATATCAACCTTATATTTTCTTATGAATAAGGTCAATAGTAAATAACTTGCTGGTAATTGTTGCTATGTAGATTTAAAAATTGGTCAAAACTTGAAAAAATGGGAAATAGCTAAATATGAAAAATGGCTCATTTTAGACCTCTTATAGCTTGGTGATGAAAAAAAAAAAAATGATGTAAATGATTTATTTTATTCATCTTGTATAATTGTTTTAGTATATAAATACAATCTGAGTTCTAATAATTACATATATACTAAATTGATGAATAAAATATGTCAATTTTAGCCTTGGATTGTTGATTATTTTACTTATTTGGTAGGAAATGTTAGATTTCAGTTTCCATAGCAACCATTTATTAATGTCCCAAAATATTTTTTCTGATGACTTATATCATCAATACCTTTCATCAAGTAAGTTTTCAACAGATTCTGAAAACCTCAGTATATCACCCTTTGCATGATTCTTAGGTGGACTGGTACTTAAGTCATGGACACTTGCTTCCCGACTGCTTGGTTTACAAGTTGTTGATGGATCATATATTCCAGTATACATGGAAAATTTATTATATTTTACTATTTCATATACAGGATATAAAACCTATGGAGGATTCTGATTACATAATATGTATGCACATTTATAACACAAACCGAAAGATTAATAATGCAAAATTTTAATATGTTTTCCTAACTGTGTATTGCTACCTAAACATACATATACTATAGCGGACGTTTCTGTATTACAGGTTATAATAAGCTTAGTTACCATGGTTACAGTGTAGAGTTAAAGTAAGAATATTTTATTATATATATCGCATAAAGTAAAATCTTTACTTGCTCTAAAACATTTGCATGCCATACATACATTCGTATTGCTAATCTCTGCTTTAAGACTTTATTTTTTTCACAAAAGACTACATGATTTATCTCATTTAATCAAAAGTATGAAATATTATGATAAATCACTGATTAATCCTTTTCTGCACATAATTATTTTTGTTTTACATACTTCTTTTGCATAGGATTTTTCGATAAAATGAGTTGCCCCATTGGCAGTTATACCACATCTCTCACTTTTTCATACATTTTACACATCTCTCCAACCTTGAGCTTTGTAAATGAAAATTCACTTTTTAAAAGTTTGCCAAAGACAAAATATCAATCTTATCAGAAAGACAAGTTTTATTTGAGGGTCATCTTAGGCCTTGAAAATATCAGTTTATTTTGAGCAATGAATTGAAAGGATTTCACCTTTTGGAAATGGGACATTGCTTATCCCCCTTTTTCTTCCAAAAAAAATCCTTAAACGCGCACACAACATTGAAACTTTGACAGAAAATAAAATATCTACTTACCACAATAACTGACTCGACAGCTGCTTCATTTTCAATAATGTTAACAGGTACATATATAAAGGTACTTATCGCACCATTGGTAAAATATCACGTTGTGATTGGTTTAGAGCCGTCTCATGGTGACCCCCTTTGAGACCGTCGGGGGTTAGTAAATTTCATAAGGGGTTCATGACGCGTTAATGGTGACGTCATCTATTGATGTTGTCGTGTTTCTTTGTTTATTTTTTAATAAAACGCAGCAAAAAAGTGCGATAAATTCGTTATATGGTTAACTACTGACCCCTATGGATGCATAGAGGGTGAATAAAATTCATAGGGAATTCGGCATCCGGCCTCGCCCCCTATGTATTTTAATAACCCTCTATGATTCCGTAGTGGGTCAGTGGCGAACCATATAACTTATAATGTATACATTATAAGTTATGTGGGTCAGTAGCGAACCATATAACTTATAATGTATACATTATAAGGTTATGCATATTGTTGTAATAAATCGATATATATACGTAATTTTGTCCTAGTTCTTCATCTATTTTTTTTTTGCGTAAATGTTATCATTTAACAGGACATTTTGCATTTTAACACAAAAAATACCATTGAAATGCTGAAAGACACATTAATTATTTTTCAGTAACCATTGTCCGATAAAGAAATAACGATAATCAAACAAGAAAAATGCCATAGATAAAGAAAGGCAACAGAAGTATACCACTGTAGAGTTATGAGTAACATCCCGAATTTTTCAACGACAATTTGCAAAGTGCTAAAACAATTCCGGTGCACATTTAGGATTAAACTATGATGAAATGGTAAAGAAAAACCTTGTAACTGAGTAACTTTTGACAAAAACATGCTACATTTGAGAAAAATTGCTTGAACGATTTTACCTATATCTGCTGTCGCCATATTGGGATATTCGTAATTCCATTGTCTTGTACGAACAAATCATACACCGAATTGGCATGTAAATAAAGACGCATAATGCAAAGAAATGTAAATATGTCTAATCGGATCAATACACGGTTATACCTACTTATATGCTAATAATCATTCTCAAAACTTTACTATGAAACGAATATTTCGCAGGATTTAAACCTATAATATAACATATAATCGTGTGACTCCAAGAATGTGATTTTAATTGAACATTTTACAATACCTCATCAAATCTATCCTACAACATATAGAATTATAATAATCGTCAATGTTAAATAATAGATTTGTAATTATCAATAACAGATTTAAGAGTTTAAGATTTTTGGTGTTTTGATCTCAAAAAGTGTGAAAAGTGGTAGAAATGAAAAATGTAATCAATATCATTAGTTACACAGTGTGCAAGTGTGCTAATACGAGAACTTATGGGTTCAATTCATATCGGGTTACCAAATAAATTCCGTTACATAATGTTACATAACAAATTTATATATTCTAATTGAAATGTTAGGACAACATCAACAAATTTTTTTAAGATATTTGATTTAAAACTGTAAAAAAATAAAAAAAATATTAATCTACAATGTATAAAGCAACTAAAAAAATATAAGGTCAACGTTATACGGGAGACATTTCCAATTGACGCAATCAAAAACCGTACTGAAATTTATTAGAAAAGATTGCTTTAAATAAAGGCAACAGTAGTATACCGCTGTTCGAAATTCAAAAATCTATAGAGAAAAAACAAATCCGAGATACAAACCCAAACCGGGTGAAATGCATCAAATACGATAGAACCACGACACAACAGAAACCCAACATTAAAATGTAACACACAGAGAAACGAACTATAATATAACAATAGCCATTTCCCTGACTTGGTACCATTTTAAGATATAAATGGTGGGTTGAACTTCGTTTTGTGGCATGCCAAACCTCTCGCTTTAATGGGAATGTTAAATATCTACTATGGAATTCTTAGAAAACATTACAAATGAAAGATTTGTTTTGTACTCTTTAAAATAAACCATTAACGTATATGACAACAACCTTTAAAAGAACAAATGAGTAATGTTCTCCTTATTCTGTCTCGATGCATTTATTTCCCAAAAAGTGTTGCACCTGTCAGAAACCTGTTGTTCAGTCGTTGTCTTTTGTTCATTTGTTACTCGTCATTTATAAAGACTAGACCGTTTGTGTTCCGGTTTAAATGGTATTCCACTAGTCGTTTTGGGGAACTTTATAGCTTGCTGCCATAATTAACTCCGTGTTGACCGGCGTACTTTAACCGTTTTTCTTTAACATTTTAAGTTATTGTGACTTGAATAGAGAGTTGTCTCATCGGCACTCATACCACATCTTCTTATATCTATTGGCATTCTTCAGAACATTCGATGCGACGTCATAATTCAAAACTGCCACAGTTTTCGCAAATATTCTAAATTAATTGTTGGAAACCAACATTAGCAATAAGCACTTAAAATGCTTACATCAGTATGTGAATGCTTTAGAATCCAGTAATACCTGATATGTCGTTTATGTATCAGCATTTTGTTCGAAATCACCCTTTCTCTACTTTCATGAAAAAAATATTAAAATAAACAAAACGCCTTCACCACTGTAATGTTGACTGACCGACAGATAAACAGACGAACTGCGGCTTACAATACTGCATGTACATCTCAACTAAGGCGGGTGTGTAAAATCAATTCAATTTAGATGGATTCATTATTTCTAAAATTGTTTGTGATATTTTAGTATTCTTATCTTTCAATTTTGATAATGTGCTTTGTCTATGTGTCTTTTTTGTGTTACGTTTTGCGTCTGGCGTCCTAAATGATAATCCTGGTACCTTTGATAACTATTTGTTAGACATTGGCTTGGTTTCTTAGTAATTAAGATTATAAATCAATGTTAACTGCTGTATACCAACTTTTTGAAATATTACCTATTATGTCTGTTTGTTTTTTGTTCACACATTGTTTTCAATATAATAAAATTTGATGCCTGTGTAATACAGGTGAGAAGTTTAGCTAACTATAAAACCAGCTTTAATCCACCATGTTTTACATAAGAAAAAACCGATACCAAGTCAGGAATATGACAGATATTGTCCAATCGTTTGATGTGTTTGACTTTTTGAGTTTTCCATTCGATTACGGACTTACCGTTTACCGTTGGAAATTTCCTCATAGTTTGGTACTTTTGTTATCTAATTTTTATAGATAAGGGATATACAATTACAGAGTTTAATAAAAATACAAACAACGAGGCCGGGATAAGGTACCGGAATTTGATGTATCTATTAACAAGTGTAATGTGTTAATAAAACTTAGTTAGTTTTACGAAAGAAAAAAAAAATACATACATATAAGTATCAATACAGAAACATAGCAAAAAAATACCTGGCAATAAATGACGAAAAAAAAACCAATGATTATGCTATACCTTAGTTTTCTAATGAATGTATCAGATGATAGTTCTAATGATAATAACATGAGTTTATAAATGAATTAATAAATTTATATCAACATACCTGTCAATGAACTCATTAAGAGAATGGAACAAAACACTAATTTCATCTTTGATATACTCCAGGTGTAATATATACTATTTTCCGAATTATATATCCCTCTTTTATTGAATTGTTATAACCTTTTTTACAATTACATGAGTTTTTTTTTTTAAATTTATGCTTAAATGCATTGAAAAAGTATTAAGAATATGTTGACATTCCAGTTATATAAAGAATCTAATTAAATGTTCGTCTTTCAATCTCGATCATTTCAAAAGTTTCAAAATGTAATGTGAAAAAATGTTACCAAATTATTTTACGTCTTCACTGTATTAGAATTTATCAATGAATGAATTTTCATCATTTCTTTTCTTTCATGTCATATCATTTCTTCGTCTTATTGATTGTTTTTGGCATATGAATAGCTGTTATGTAAAACATTATGGGAATACCCTTTAAGTACTTTCTAAAATTTACAATCTTATTATCTATGATATGTGACTTTTAATCGATGTCCTCTTATTTCTATTGAAATATTTTTTGGTGAAGAGTAGGTTACGATTCAGGGTTGATGGCATGGGGATGTTCAAACACGATTTAGAAAAAAAAACTTGTTGATCCTTGCCCTGCATGATAACGGTCTCATTGGTGTTTAACTTGATCTCTGAATATTCACATGCAATAACTGATAATCCATTTATAATACTATTCAAATATGAGTACCAGTATCAGGGGTCACGTCTTGAACTTCTTTTAAAATGTAGATGTCACGGAGTTGAAGCATCAACATGTATTGTGATATTTTCTCACATATATCATTTGTGAGTGAATATTGATTAAAACAAGCAAAGACAACATGAAGATTACCATTGATTTGCTTTGTTGTATTCATAAAACTATTTCATAATCATTTAATTCAATATTGCATTGAATTTATTTATATGCATATTTTTCTGCCGAAAAAATTAGTACAACAAAATTTCCAAAACCTGAACTTGACCTCTTTATGTTTTCCGTCTTTACATTTACATTTTAAAATTAGAAATTACGAAATTTTAAATATTGGATTTATAATATTAAAGAAAATACTATCGGAACTATGTGAAAAAAAAATCAGGTGAAATGATAACAGAAATCTGAGTACAAACGAACTCTTCCATTTAACTTTTTTTGAAGACAGTATTGTCTGATTTAAAGTCATTTCACTTTTTGACTTAATTTAAATCTCAACACTGATTTACTTGCATCACGTAATATCCTACAGAAGAAAAGCAAGACGGTATATATAATGAAACAGGAACAAAAGACATTGCAAGGTACTAGTGAAACAAATTTAGTGACCTTTTTATGATGGACCTTAATATTTATAAAAAAAAGATCCCCATACTTTGCTTGCGTTTTGAGAGCGTTAGAGCAGGATCATTCCTAAACAGACTTTGCACGTGTTTTTTTTTCTGTGATAATTTACTTGAGTGTGAAGGTTGCAACAGGATTTAACAACTAATGCAAAATTCAAAACATGACTGTTTTTATATTCAAAAAAGGAAAGTAAATTTCCACATAGCAAATGAACAAGGAACACTAAATCAAGTTAGACATATTTGATTTAAACAATGTTCATTAGACTACATCTGTGCCATCAGCTATGTCGATGGATACGGCCTGAACACTGTTACAATTATCTACATTTTCACAGTCACACATATGAGTGTAAGAAATATGTTTTTTTTTATTGATTTATTAATTGATTGATTGTTTGGTGCACGTTCCGGACGAGAAAACAGTTACTAAAATACAAAAGGTCTTTTAAGGTAGATCATAAGTAAATATTTTTGAAACAGAATTTTCTTATAATTAGCCAAGATGAAGATTTTACTATGCTCTTTTCAAAAATAATAATAAATGGTATGGGTCACCGTGCTATTTTTCAAGCTATGAGCTTTGAAAATTGCCTAAATTTGGTTAGATTGTTCATAGAAAAACACGTTTGTGTGCATAAAAAAAGTCTATGAGATAGAATTTTGAAATAAATTGTGAAAAGAAAGTTTTTGTAATATATTTTAAAAAAGAAAAAATGGTGTCACCGAACTTGTTTTCTTGCTACAAGTAAAAAGAAAAAAAATCCCTATCAGTCCAGTATAATTTTCTTACTAAAAGAGTTATCTTCCCTTAAATGAACCATTTGAAAAAAAATGATTCTAAAAGCAAACAAAATGATATTTGTTTAAATATTTTGAATTATACAATAAATTAACAAGTTTTCTTTATATTATTAAACAGTCTAACCTTTAAATTGCAAATCTGTCTTCAAATTGCAGATTTAGGCGTATAACTAGTCCGACTTTTTTTTTAATTGAACAATCCAAGATGGCGGTATTCCATGTATCTACCTTAACACATACCATCCAGGATAAAAATTGAGACTACACTGGAATATATACGACTAACAAAACTCAAATGAATTATGTACACATGTATTTGTTCTCGTAAAATTGTGTCAGGAATGCTTTTAACCTTTAATCAACATGATTAACAAACATAGTCATTTGTCATTTCAAGAACACAGGATCTTGCTTGTCATTTTTAAACATTAAATCTCACTCACATGGCCTGCCATTATTTGGGTTGACATCACTTGCCAACAAACAATTTTTGCTGTTCAAAAGGGCACATAAAAATGTAGTCCGTATTGCTAAAACACCAACTCACAAGGCGGAGGCTTTTTAATATTTTTCATAACATCAACGTTGTAGTACCAAATTGAACGTGTATTGAACGCACGTGTACAGTGGAATTTTATATTATATTATATTTTCGTGGGTACCAATTTTCGCGGATTGAGGGAACCCTGATTTTCGTGAATATTTAATTTCGTGGTTAAGCACAAGTGTGCGTAAATTCCTATAGAAAATTTGTAAATCGTTGGTCATTAGAATTCATTGTTTTTCGGTATCAACTTATTCGTTTAGTGTTTGCTCATTTGTGTTACTTTTTTGTGTTCTTTTGTTGGAGTTAAGCCAATACAATTGATATTTTGTAGCGTGTGTCTTTCTATGTTCTTTTGCTACACCCTTGATTCAGATATGAATGAAGGTTTAGTATCATTTAAACGTTTAAACCTGCTGCCATTTTAGCACCTGTTCTAAGGCAGAAGTTGTCGTTTGTTGATGTGGTTCATAATTGTTTCTCAAGTGCTATGGACCAAAAGGATAAGATATCAGGCCTAACAAAAATTGAACATTTATTTGTAAAAGCTTTAATTCAAATGCGAGAGTAAGGAGATATTGTCCGAGTTTTCTCCATTTTCGTAGCGAGTACAATTACATGCTGTATTTTCTTACAATGTACAACCTAGTGATTTAGCGGAAAATCGTATAACTACACATAAAAACATGTATCTTTATTTTACAGACGTTACTTTACCATAAAATCCACAATATTTCAACGCAAATTAATTTTTAGTACTGCAATTAACGTGAAAAGTATTTAAATGTATCTGTTCGCTTTCAATAAACGCAGGATTCAAAATAGTTATGCGTATACTATTTTAAATCTATAAAATAACTGCACTACAAGTCTTTCTTATAATAATACTAATATAATTATAATGATAATAAATTCTTCATTTAAAGAGGGTAACTCATTTAGAACTAGTATAATTTTCATTCCAACACCCGAAAAAAACCACACATTTGCCTCAGCCGACAAAGCACTGAATGTTTCAAATTATTTAAGTCATGGACACTTGCTTCCCGACTGCTTGGTTTACAAGTTGTTGATGGATCATATATTCCAGTATACATGGAAAATTGATTATATTTTACTATTTCATATACAGGATATAAAACCTATGGAGGATTCTGATTACATAATATGTATGCACATTTATAACACAAACCGAAAGATTAATAATGCAAAATTTTAATATGTTTTCCTAACTGTGTATTGCTACCTAAACATACATATACTATAGCGGACGTTTCTGTATTACAGGTTATAATAAGCTTAGTTACCATGGTTACAGTGTAGAGTTAAAGTAAGAATATTTTATTATATATATCGCATAAAGTAAAATCTTTACTTGCTCTAAAACATTTGCATGCCATACATACATTCGTATTGCTAATCTCTGCTTTAAGACTTTATTTTTTTCACAAAAGACTACATGATTTATCTCATTTAATCAAAAGTATGAAATATTATGATAAATCACTGATTAATCCTTTTCTGCACATAATTATTTTTGTTTTACATACTTCTTTTGCATAGGATTTTTCGATAAAATGAGTTGCCCCATTGGCAGTTATACCACATCTCTCACTTTTTCACACATTTTACACATCTCTTCAACCTTGAGCTTTGTAAATGAAAATTCACTTTTTAAAAGTTTGCCAAAGACAAAATATCAATCTTATCAGAAAGACAAGTTTTATTTGAGGGTCATCTTAGGCCTTGAAAATATCAGTTTATTTTGAGCAATGAATTGAAAGGATTTCACCTTTTGGAAATGGGATATTGCTTATCCCCCTTTTTCTTCCAAAAAAAATCCTTAAACGCGCACACAACATTGAAACTTTGACAGAAAATAAAATATCTACTTCCCACAATAACTGACTCGACAGCTGCTTCATTTTCAATAATGTTAACAGGTACATATATAAAGGTACTTATCGCACCATTGGTATAATATCACGTTGTGATTGGTTTAGAGCCGTCTTATGGTGACCCCCTTTGAGACCGTCGGGGGTTAGTAAATTTCATAAGGGGTTCATGACGCGTTAATGGTGACGTCATCTATTGATGTTGTTGTGTTTCTTTGTTTATTTTTTGATAAAACGCAGCAAAAAAATGCGATAAATTCGTTATATGGTTAACTACTGACCCCTATGGATGCATAGAGGGTGAATAAAATTCATAGGGAATTCGGCATCCGGCCTCGCCCCCTATGTATTTTAATAACCCTCTATGATTCCGTAGTGGGTCAGTGGCGAACCATATAACTTATAATGTATACATTATAAGTTATGTGGGTCAGTAGCGAACCATATAACTTATAATGTATACATTATAAGGTTATGCATATTGTTGTAATAAATCGATATATATATATAATTTTGTCCTAGTTCTTCATCTATTTTTTTTTGTCCGGTAAAGAAATAACGATAATCAAACAAGAAAAATGCCATAGATAAAGAAAGGCAACAGAAGTATACCACTGTAGAGTTATGAGTAACATCCCGAATTTTTCAACGACAATTTGCAAAGTGCTAAAACAATTCCGGTGCACATTTAGGATTAAACTATGATGAAATGGTAAAGAAAAACCTTGTAACTGAGTAACTTTTGACAAAAACATGCTACATTTGAGACAAATTGCTTGAACGATTTTACCTATATCTGCTGTCGCCATATTGGGATATTCGTAATTCCATTGTCTTGTACGAACAAATCATACACCGAATTGGCATGTAAATAAAGACGCATAATGCAAAGAAATGTAAATATGTCTAATCGGATCAATACACGGTTATACCTACTTATATGCTAATAATCATTCTCAAAACTTTACTATGAAACGAATATTTCGCAGGATTTAAACCTATAATATAACATATAATCGTATGACTCCAAGAATGTGATTTTAATTGAACATTTTACAATACCTCATCAAATCTATCCTACAACATAAAGAATTATAAAAATCGTCAATGTTAAATAATAGATTTGTAATTATCAATAAAAGATTTAAGAGTTTAAGATTTTTGGTGTTTTGATCTCAAAAAGTGTGAAAAGTGGTAGAAATGAAAAATGTAATCAATATCATTAGTTACACAGTGTGCAAGTGTGCTAATACGAGAACTTATGGGTTCAATTCATATCGGGTTACCAAATAAATTCCGTTACATAATGTTACATAACAAATTTATATATTCTAATTGAAATGTTAGGACAACATCAACAAATTTTTTTAAGATATTTTATTTAAAACTGTAAAAAAATTAAAAAAATATTAATCTACAATGTATAAAGCAACTAAAATAAATATAAGGTCAACGTTATACGGGAGACATTTCCAATTGACGCAATCAAAAACTGTACTGAAATTTATTAGAAAAGATTGCTGTAAATAAAGGCAACAGTAGTATACCGCTGTTCGAAATTCAAAAATCTATAGAGAAAAAACAAATCCGAGATACAAACCCCAACCGGGTGAAATGCATCAAATACGATAGAACCACGACACAACAGAAACCCAACATTAAAATGTAACACACAGAGAAACGAACTATAATATAACAATGGCCATTTCCCTGACTTGGTACCATTTTAAGATATAAATGGTGGGTTGAACTTCGTTTTGTGGCATGCCAAACCTCTCGCTTTAATGGGAATGTTAAATATCTACTATGGAATTCTTAGAAAACATTACAAATGAAAGATTTGTTTTGTACTCTTTAAAATAAACCATTAACGTATATGAC
This sequence comes from Mytilus galloprovincialis, assembly GCA_037788925.1. Classification (NCBI taxonomy): domain Eukaryota; kingdom Metazoa; phylum Mollusca; class Bivalvia; order Mytilida; family Mytilidae; genus Mytilus; species Mytilus galloprovincialis. The sequence goes on along the minus strand of CM075340.1, from coordinate 7,257,431 downwards.
AACAACCTTTAAAAGAACAAATGAGTAATGTTCTCCTTATTCTGTCTCGATGCATTTATTTCCCAAAAAGTGTTGCACCTGTCAGAAACCTGTTGTTCAGTCGTTGTCTTTTGTTCATTTGTTACTCGTCATTTATAAAGACTAGACCGTTGGTGTTCCGGTTTAAATGGTATTCCACTAGTCGTTTTGGGGCACTTTAGAGCTTGCTGCCATAATTAACTCAGTGTTGACCGGCGTACTTTAACCGTTTTTCTTTAACATTTTAAGTTATTGTGACTTGAATAGAGAGTTGTCTCATCGGCACTCATACCACATCTTCTTATATCTATTGGCATTCTTCAGAACATTCGATGCGACGTCATAATTCAAAACTGCCACAGTTTTCGCAAATATTCTAAATTAATTGTTGGAAACCAACATTAGCAATAAGCACTTAAAATGCTTACATCAGTATGTGAATGCTTTAGAATCCAGTAATACCTGATATGTCGTTTATGTATCAGCATTTTGTTCGAAATCACCCTTTCTCTACTTTCATGAAAAAAATATTAAAATAAACAAAACGCCTTCACCACTGTAATGTTGACTGACCGACAGATAAACAGACGAACTGCGGCTTACAATACTGCATGTACATCTCAACTAAGGCGGGAATGTAAAATCAATTCAATTTAGATGGATTCATTATTTCTAAAATTGTGTGTGATATTTTAGTATTCTTATCTTTCATTTTTGCTAATGTGCTTTGTCTATGTGTCTTTTTTGTGTTACGTTTTGCGTCTGGCGTCCTAAATGATAATCCTGGTACCTTTGATAACTATTTGTTAGACATTGGCTTGGTTTCTTAGTAATTAAGATTATAAATCAATGTTAACTGCTGTATACCAACTTTTTGAAATATTACCTATTATGTCTGTTTGTTTTTTGTTCACACATTGTTTTCAATATAATAAAATTTGATGCCTGTGTAATACAGGTGAGAAGTTTAGCTAACTATAAAACCAGCTTTAATCCACCATGTTTTACATAAGAAAAAACCGATACCAAGTCAGGAATATGACAGATATTGTCCAATCGTTTGATGTGTTTGACTTTTTGATTTTTCCATTCGATTACGGACTTACCGTTTACCGTTGGAAATTTCCTCATAGTTTGGTACTTTTGTTATCTAATTTTTATAGATAAGGGATATCCAATTACAGAGTTTAATAAAAATACAAACAACGAGGCCGGGATAAGGTACCGGAATTTGATGTATCTATTAACAAGTGTAATGTGTTAATAAAACTTAGTTTTACGAAAGAAAAAAAATACATACATATAAGTATCAATACAGAAACATAGCAAAAAAATACCTGGCAATAAATGACGAAAAAAAACCAATAATTATGCTATACCTTAGTTTTCTAATGAATGTATCAGATGATAGTTCTAATGATAATAACATGAGTTTATAAATGAATTAATAAATTTATATCAACATACCTGTCAATGAACTCATTAAGAGAATGGAACAAACCACTACTTTCATCTTTGATATACTCCAGGTGTAATATATACTATTTTCCGAATTATATATTCATCTTTTTTTGAATTGTTATAACCTTTTTTACAATTACATGAGTTCCTTTTTTTTCAAATTTATGCTTATTTGCATTGAAAAAGTATTAAGAATATGTTGACATTCCAGTTATATAAAGAATCTAATTAAATGTTCGTCCTTCAATCTGGATTATTGCAAAAGTTTCAAAATGTAATGTGAACAAATGTTACCAAATTATTTTACGCCTTCACTGTATTAGAATTTATAAATGAATGAATATTAATCATTTCTTTTCTTTCATGTCATATCATTTCTTCGTCTTATTGATTGTTTTTGGCATATAAATAGCTGTTATGTAAAAAATTATGGGAATACCCTTTAAATACTTTCTAAAATTTACAATCTTATTATCTATGATATGTGACTTTTAATCGATGTCCTCTTATTTCTATTGAAATACATTTTGGTGAAGAGTAGGTTACGATTCAGGGTAGATTGCATGGGGATGTTCAAACACGATTTAGAAGAAAAAAAAATTGTTGATCCTTGCCCTGCATGATAACGGTCTCATTGGTGTTGAACATGATCTCTGAATATTCACATGCAATAATTGATAATCCAATTATAATACTATTCAAATATGTGTACCAGTATCAGGGGTCACGTCTTGAACTTCTTTTAAAGTGTAGATGTCACGGAGTTTCCAAAACATGAACTTGACCTCTTTATGTTTCCCGTCTTTACATTTACATTTTAAAATTAGAAATTACGAAATTTTAAATATTGGATTTATAAGATTAAAGAAAATACTATCGTAACTATGTAAATAAGAAGTTTATCAGGTGAAATGATAACAGAAATCTGAGTACAAACGAACCCTTCCATTTAACTTTTTTTGAAGACAGTATTGTCTGATTTAAAGTCATTTCATTTTTTGTGAAAAACTTGCACGTAATTTAAATCTCAACACTTATTTACTTGCATAACGTAATATCCTACAGAAGGAAAGCAAGGCGGTATATATAATGAAACAGGAACAAAAGACATTGCAAAATACTAGTGAAACAAATTTAGTGACCTTTTTATGATGGGCCTTAATATTTATAAACAAAGCTCCCCATACTTTGCTTGCGTTTTGAGAGCGTTAGAGCAGGATCATTCCAAAACAGACTTTGCACGTGTTTTTTTTTCTGTGATAATTTACTTTTCGCTAAATTCAAAGTTCACAAATGCACAATACAACTTGATAAAAGCCTGGAAACACCAATATTGACAAATAAAACTTGGCAGGTAGAAAGTCAGAATGCAAGTTATTTATAAATATGGAACAGAATTTGAAAAAGCTAATTTTGACCATATAATGTAAAAATGGACACTTGTGTAGAATTTATTTCAAATAATGATTCAAATCCTTTGCGTTCATGCAAATTGACAAATAAACACCATTACATCACTTAGTAAAGCTGCCGAAGTACAGATTGTCCATTTACTGATTTAATTTCTTAGTCCCGAAATCACAATTATTTCGTAGTTCTTTCCTTTTGGCAATAATTGAAAATATGAAGAAAAAAAAATCTACTGTTCTAAATAATATTTTTACAGTGTGGTATGTTGTGCTGTTTTTAGTTAATCTTATCAAAATTATACCAAACTATTGTTATTTTAATTTACCTCTTGCTGTCTCAATTCACATAAAGATTTCCAACTGATAAAAGAAGCTTGAGTCATTGAAGTGACAACTGCGATTATCTTTTGATCAAGGGAGTGTAAAGGTTGCAACCGGGTTTTATAACTAATGCAAAATTCAAAACATGACTGTTTTTATATTCAAAAAAGGAAAGTAAATTTCCACATAGCAAATGAACAAGGAACACTAAATCAAGTTAGACATATTTGATTTATACAATGTTCATGAGACTACATCTGTGCCATCAGCTATGTCGATGGATACGGCCTGAACACTGTTACAATTATCTACATTTTCACAGTCACACATATGAGTGTAAGACATATGTTTTGTTTTATCGATTTATTAATTGATTGATTGTTTGGTGCACTTTCCGGACGAGAAAACAGTTACTAAAAATACAAAAGGTCTTTTAAGGTAGATCATAAGTAAATATGTTTTGAAACAGAATTTTCTTATACTTAGACAAAATGAAGATTTTACTATGCTCTTTTCAAAAAAATAATAAAAGGTATGGGTCACCGTGCTAGTGTTCAACCTATGAGCTTTGAAAATTGCCTAAATTTGGTTAGATTGTTCATAGAAAAACACATTTGTTTGCATAAAAAAAATCTATGAGATAGAATTTTAAAATAAATTGTGAAAAGAAAGTTTTTGTAACATATTTTAAAAAAGAAAAAGAAAAAATGGTGTCACCGAACTTGTTTTCTTGCTACAAGTAAAAAGAAAAAATTTCCCTATCAGTCCAGTATAATTTTTTACTAAAAGAGATATCTTCCCTTAAATGGACCATTTGAAAAAAATGATTCTAAAAGCAAACAAAATGATATTTGTTTAAATATTTTGAATTATACAATAAATAACCAAGTTTTCTTTATATTATTAAACAGTCTAATCTTTAAATTGCAAATCTGTCTCTAAATTGCAGATTTAGGCATATAACTAGACCGATTTTTTTTATTGAACAATCCAAGATGGCGGTATTCCATGTATCTATCTTAACACATACCATCCAGGATGAAAATTGAGACTACCACTGGAATATATACGACTAACAAAACTCAAATGGATCATGTACACATGTATTTGTTCTCGTAAAATTGTGTCAGGAATGCTTTTAACCTTTAATCAACATGATTAACAAACATAGTCATTTGTCATTTCAAGAACACAGGATCTTGCTTGTCATTTTTAAACATTAAATCTCACTCACATGGCCTGTCATTAATTGGGTTGACATCACTTGCCAACAAACAATTTTTGCTGTTCAAAAGGGCACATAAAAATGTAGTCCGTATTGCTAAAACACCAACTCACAAGGCGGAGGCGTTTTAATATTTTTCATAATATCAACTTTGTAGTACCAAATTGAACGTGTATTGAACGCACGTGTACAGTGGAAATTTATATTTTTGTGGGTACCAATTTTTGCGGATTGAGGGAACCCTGAATTTTCGTGAATATGTTATTTCGTGGTTAAGCACAAGTTTGCGTAAATTCCTATAGAAAATTTGTAAATCCTTGGTCATTAGAATTCATTGTTTTTGGGTATCAACTTATTCGTTTAGTGTTGGCTCATTTGTGTTACTTTTTTGTGATCTTTTGTTGGAGTTAAGCCAATAAAATTGATATTTTGTAGTGTGTCTTTCTATGTTGTTATGCTACACCCTTGATTCAGATATGAATGAAGGTTTAGTATCATTTAAACGTTTAAACCTGCTGCCATTTTAGCACCTGTTCTAAGGCAGAAGTTGTAGTTTGTTGATGTGGTTCATAATTGTTTCTCAAGTGCTATGGACCAAAAGGATAAGATATCAGGCCTAACAAAAACTGAACATTTATTTGTAAAAGCTTTAATTTAAATGCGAGAGTAAGGAGATATTGTCCGAGTTTTCTCCATTTTCCTAGCGAGTACAATTACATGCTGTGTTTTTTTTACAATGTACATCTAGTGATTTAGCGGAAAATCGTATAATTTACACATAGAAACATGTATCTTTATTTTACAGACGTTACTTTACCATAAAATCTACAATATTTCAACGCAAAGTAATTTTTAGAACTGCAATTAACGTAAAAAGGTATTTAAATGTATCTGTTCGCTTTCAATAAACGCAGGATTCAAAATAGTTATGCGTATACTATTTTAAATCTATAAAATAACTGCAGTACAAGTCTTTCTTATAATAATACTAATATAATTATAATGATAATAATTTCTTCATTTAAAGAGGGTAACTCATTTAGAACTAGTATAATTTTCATTCCAACACCCGAAAAAAACACACATTTGCCTCAGCCGACAAAGCACTGAATGGTTCAAATTATTAAAGTCATGGACACTTGCTTCCCGACTGCTTGGTTTACAAGTTGTTGATGGATCATATATTCCAGTATACATGGAAAATTGATTATATTTTACTATTTCATATACAGGATATAAAACCTATGGAGGATTCTGATTACATAATATGTATGCACATTTATAACACAAACCGTAAGATTAATAATGCAAAATTTTAATATGTTTTCCTAACTGTGTATTGCTACCTAAACATACATATACTATAGCGGACGTTTCTGTATTACAGGTTATAATAAGCTTAGTTACCATGGTTACAGTGTAGAGTTAAAGTAAGAATATTTTATTATATATATCGCATAAAGTAAAATCTTTACTTGCTCTAAAACATTTGCATGCCATACATACATTCGTATTGCTAATCTCTGCTTTAAGACTTTATTTTTTTCACAAAAGACTACATGATTTATCTCATTTAATCAAAAGTATGAAATATTATGATAAAACACTGATTAATCCTTTTCTGCACATAATTATTTTTGTTTTACATACTTCTTTTGCATAGGATTTTTCGATAAAATGAGTTGCCCCATTGGCAGTTATACCACATCTTTCACTTTTTCATACATTTTACACATCTCTTCAACCTTGAGCTTTGTAAATGAAAATTCACTTTTTAAAGGTTTGCCAAAGACAAAATATTAATCTAATCAGAAAGACAAGTTTTATTTGAGGGTCATCTTAGGCCTTGAACATAGCAGTTGCAATAAATTAGAAAATGGTGAGTAGACAGATTTTTATAGCATACAACCAAGATAGTTGTGAACTCAAAATATGGAAATGTGTTGTTGCGACATTTTCCTAGATATATCTGCATGTAGAACAGCTACAGCTTTTAACACATATTTTGTGTTAACAAGAGTGTACAAGCTGAAATGTCTCGCCTGGCTTACTTATCATCATTAATGCATGATTTTATGTTGATATTCCTAATTATCATTGATTATAATATATAAATTTTCAGTACAAATCTCAAAAAACAATATTATTTTCAATGATCATGGAAATGAGGCTTTTGTCAGTTAAACTAATTCAAACCAGCCTTACACAGTGGCGGAACCAGAAATTTTCAAAAAGGGGTGGGGGTAGTTCTACTTTTGAGAGGCCCGCTCCAGTCTTGCTTTAGTGATTCCCTATATGATTAACCAATTCTTTCATCCAAGGGGACACCCTAGGTCCTTCTACTAAATCCGCCTCTGTGGCCATAAAGTTACTACGAAATTAGATTTAACGAATGATAGCAAAAACATCGAGACTCATTTGACACGAACGGTAGCGCGAAAAGGACAGTTGTAATGCTTCATAGGAAATGTCCATTCCTTCCTCTTCGATCGGCTGTCTGACACGGATATTTTTAAATACTGGCTATACATGCTTACAATTTGCCAGTAAAAGGTAAAATAAACACTTATTATAAATAAATTCCAGTCATCATGATAAAACATAGAACAGAAAATTAACCTATGCAAGGTTTCAGCCGCAGTGTTTTTCAACAGAAGCGAGTATTTGAGACAATTCGTGTACTATTTCCTGTATTCAAAAGGTGGTGCTAGATATTCAATAAACTATAAAGGAATCGCACTTATATACTCCAAAATAAAGGACAAGACGATTAAACACTTTCTTATCTCTTGTATGCATCTAGAACTGAAAACAGAAGATTTTTTAAAAGTGAAACATGAGCAATGTCTCAGAATGGTGAAATTATTGAAATTTAGTTTAAATATACACTTAATCCATGCGATAATTAACCAATACTACCTTGTGAAATTCTGTGCTTGCACCCAAACTAGTGAATTACGTAGCTTTGTTAGCTTGCATGTTGAGCCTGCTTGTAGAACACTTATATATAATCTGCCTATACAAAGTTAAAAGCTTTTGAACACTGGACAGAAAAACCGGTCTATGAAGAAATAACATAAAATAAGTGGTGCACAATGAATAACCTTCGTGTTAACCAAGCTCCAACCTGACACTAATCGGCTTCCGTTGCCTTTATGTTTCCGTGCATTTGGCTTGTAAAAAGACTATAAAGTTAATTCTCTCAGATGTTATCCCCAATGCATTCTCTATGTACATTTGTATGTGCATTTTTAATAAATACCTTACTAGAAATATTAGCAACATTTGATTATTGAATCATTTGAAAACTTTCAATGAAATCAGAAAAAGAGAAGATGGGAAGGGGGAGTGATCAAACGTGTTTATGTAGTTGAAAGTTAAAAGCTGGTCAAATTGTTTTAACATAGGGGAAGTCGATCAAAATTTTAACATTTTAAATTTACATTTTGTCGCCCCTGTATATAAATAATGACTGATCCCTTACTAGTAAATTCCGAAGTAGTGATAACGTCAACGTCTTTTTCAGTCAAAGTTCGTTAATTTTTCACTGATATTGGAATACACTAATTATTCGGATTCGGAGAGAGAGAATTAACGCTATATGTGAATAATTTCTTTTAGATCAATCACTTTTAAATGATAGTGAACATACAGTTGTATATGTATTTGTTAGTCTTCTTTCCATGGAGATGTTATGGCTCACATTTGCATTAACTATAATAATTTCATTAAACGAAATATAAATATCAATAGTTTTGTTTATATATCTCTTTTCCAGTGAACCATAGAGGCAAACAGACACAACTGTTTGGCTATGAATACTTGTTGGTAAGGTGATTGACTGCCGCTTGGTACACTAGTATCTAAAATGATCTTTAACCAAGAATTTTTTTTACAAAATGGTAACAGTATAATTCTTGACAACTATGATTGAATTTGTAAAACTGACGATAAGGTTAAGAACTTCATTTCCGTCATTGCAAGCACTTTTAGATCGGAACGCTGTGATTCCGTTTCGCATGACACTTTGGTGATTTATTTGTATTTACTGACTTGAGCTCCTTTAGATTTAACATTTCCGAGTTTTATCATGCATTAAACAAAGGGTATTTTCCAGTGTTCAGACAATAACTCAACAATGATTTCACCGTTTTCATGAAACTTTGGTGAATTGTTCATATATATTGACGCGAAGTTTCGTCAAAATAAAACCACCTTGTATGGAGAACAATATGCATGGTTTTCTCATATATGTCCAGGTAATGAATTTAGTAGTAGGTTTAATTGTAGCATATAAAACAAGGCTACTGGTGCTATAGTGCTCGGTTAAATTTCGTACCTTAGATTCATTATTATTTGTTGGACATTAATGTTCATGGATAAATATTGGAAGATGTGGTAAGAGTGCCAAAGAGACAACTCTCCATCCAAGTTACAATTTATAAAAATAAACCATAATTTAATACGAAGCCCTGGCTCATACCGAACAGCAAGCTATAAAGGACCCCAAAAAATTACTAGAGTAAAACTATTCAAACGGGAAAACCAACAGTCTAATCTATATAAGAGAAAAATAACGGAACTAAAGAATTACTGACCTGCTACAAAAACAAACGCCAATATACATAGAAACATACTTTTTGATAACAACTGCCATATTCCTGACTTGGTACAGGATAATTTAAGAAAAAAATGTGCTTTGAGCCTGGTTTGATGGCTAGCAAAATCTCCTGCTTATATCCTTATGTTAAAATACCGCTAAAATGACCGCATTAAATGACAGAAATACAATAAAAATAAACACAAGAACACTCAGGGCAGAGACATACATAAATAAATAATATACCAGTTCATTTAAACATGTAAACTACAGAATAATAACGGACACCTTAAATTACATGTACACTATAAAAGAATTATGAACTGTTCGTCCCACGAATGTATCTGTTAAATTCAAATCGGGAAAACACGGAGGTACCAACTGTTTTGGTTCTCATACATATTTGGCTTTCACATTATCGGCTTTTGGTATTTTTAATGAATGTAAATCCCGAAAAAAAGCCTCAGACGCATGCTATTTCTTATAGTCCGGCCGATCGGTGAAAAAATTGCTCAAATAATGAGGAAAGCACCAATTTTTGCATGATGGTACAATTTTGTGTATTGAGCAATATTAGCTATGGACCCAACCTCAAAATTCAATATGGCGGCATATTTGAAGATGGCTGCCGTACGTTCTAAAATATTTTCCAGTATTGCAAAACCACATGCAGTGGATTTCATGCTGGAAGCACAAAAATCACCATATTTGAATGACTTGGTGTACTTAGCAAGATTTTGTTTTAATCTATCTTTGAGATACAAAATGGCGGCTATTTCCAAAATGGCCGCCTTGAAAAATAAGTAAATATTCATTATTGAGAATTGACCTGAATATAAGCATTTTAATGATGTAATGTGTCATTTTGTATCTCTCCCAGCTCTGTCCTTTTTGGTTTTGCCTTGCTTGTCATTTCATACACAAAGTAGTAGCTTTCATAAAAAGCTGCAGTAATAGCTTTCATAAAAAGCTACAGTAGTAGCTTTAATTAAAAGCTGCACTATTTGTTGTCTTGGGTCACACATAAAAGCTGTGATCTCGGATAAGCTGTGATTTGAGATTTATCTGCCTTAAGATATTATTCAGTGTCTATCTTATTTCTTGGGTCACAATATTTTGCTATTTAAGATATTTAACTGGGAATTGAAAATCATTTAAACACATCGTAGTGAAATGTCAGGAATTAAGGACAACACGGACAAGGACATTGAAATGGCAGAAACTGAATCACTTGTTTCTCCATTTCCCCAGATTGACTCAAAGTAGATGGTAAGTGTGCGTAAGAAGACACATATATATGGAGAAACCCACCGATGAAGACGCTTTAACAGAGGAGAGCTCTGAATTGACTATTAAACAATAGACCACTTGCGAATTTATCCGTCACCGGAAAAAAACTCTTTAATTAGACGCGCCTTTGTGATGTAATTTACCAGATAGAGGGGGTCGCCTGTATCCCTGCACTATCAGCGTTCATCAAGCGTCTTAGTGATCGTCATTGTGCAGGATAGCAATAAATATTCTCAGCAAGTAAGTTACGATTGTTTGTAATTTTAAAAGGTAGAATATATATATAAATTTAAAGAGCCTGACAAAAGACAATAATCTGTCAAAATAGGTGTAGATAGTTGCATTAACTGTTAAACAATCAGCACGATTTCATAATTATATGTACTTGCAATTTACATGTTTAAAATTTCAGGCCAGACATGATTGATATTATTCAAGGTTGCTATACAATAACGTGCGAATAAATAACTAGGTTCTTTTTTATTATTGATATATGTTTTGGATATATTCAATAGTGCCCTGCAGTCTTTGGATTCCAAAATCAAATAATTGTTTTAAGTATGCATGCTCTCTTTGTGCTCTTTATTTTACGAAATCAGCAATCCTTTGCATGGTTAATTGCAGAAAATGAATGATTAGTAAAAGCATGACAATGCCATGGCAAATTATAAACAATCAAAAGACAAACAGCAGGATATAAAATACAACATAGAAAACTAACGACTGAGCAACACGAGAAAAACCAAAACCCGAGATGCACCGAAGAGGAACGCATTTTCTGCTCAATATATATGGCACTCGTCATATTGCTTATGTAAGTACAAACTAAAAAGAAAAGGAGAATGGGATGGTTGTTAAGGCAACATGAATATATCAATCAGATCCTGCTCTACAAGAAATTACACCACAATTGTAATTCACTTTAACAGGGACTATCAAGTTCAAGTTCAACAATGAAACAAATAAGATTTGAGTTGGCTATTGACAAGGTTCCTTAAATTTTTTCTGAGACGATAACGTGAATATTAATTTTTTTAAATCCATGAATCTTTCTTCGTAGCCTTGATCAGCAAAACAATACTTAAACTGGGCTCAATTCTAAAAACAATCGGTATTAATATTAAACATTTTCCATATATGACGAGTCATTCTAAGCAAATATATTTTTGAATGACTTTGGACTTCAGTATGTTTGTTATTCTACTTGATACAAAAAGATAAATAATGTCAGATTTTATAAACTTAAATAAAAAGTTTTACCGGGATATACAAACATGTCGAGTTAATTAAGCTGCTGTGTTTGTAATTTTGAATTCATTATACTGATTTTAAACATTGACTTATTCACTATCTGATTGAAGTATATTGATTTTACCCCGCATTTCTATGACGGAAGTTTTTAAGTATATGTTAAAAAAAAAACTATAAACAATAAATCAAGATCTACATCTTCTACCACATATATGAATTGCAAGGTATTATAAGCCATCTTTCATCAATGACCAGAAGGATGTTCAATAAAGATAAACAATGACAACTTTGTTCACTTGGAACAGGCACATACATAAATAACTGGATTAAAAAGGTTATTTAATATTCAAGCCATGATAGCTCATTTGTAGAACATATCTTCCTGATAAGTTTTGCTATATAAAGTTTCTATCACTATTTTTTTTTTTTTTTAAATATTAAAAATATCAAAACTGATAAATAAATAGGGATTTTTTTTTAAGGACCATAACTTCCATTAAAAGTCGTTGTCTCTACCAGATTTTCTCTATTTATAACAGTTTTAATATAAAAGCTGAAATTACGAAAACGGAAAAAAAAACAAACAAAAAAACAACCGGAATCTTAAAGATACGGAAGAGTACAATACTTTATACAGAGTAACGGACCGTTTACGTCACAAACAAATGTTGGATGCGACTTTCGAATTTCAAATTGGTAATTGGAACTTAAACGGCAGGTAAGTTAAACTACAAAATGACAATGACAGACTTTTAAGGGAAACTATTTTAACTTCTTTGAATTGTGATCTGTATGGCATTTTTGAGACCAATCTAAAAGACAATGAAGATTTTGGACTAGATGGTTATAAGTAGACAGGTTGAAATAAGGGAAATATTTCGAACAAAGCATGGAGGGGTAGTTGTGGAATATGATTTTTTTTTTATTAAAAACTGTATAATTGACAATTGTGACGTCTATATTCTTAACAACAGCAGAGATGATATTCTTTGGATTAATTAAAAATGCAAATATGATCCAAACTTTATGCTTTATCTATGTGTGAATGTGTGTGTGTGTGTGTGTGTGTGTGTGTGTGTTTGTGTTACTTGTCATGATTTAATCTATCCTATGTAAAGTAAGGTCAACATTGCTCAGGAAATTAAGACCAACTTCTATCGCAAGTGTATTTTTATAGTAGCTATAATCCAGTAGTGATTTCAATAGGCGTATAGGAAACTCACAAGACTTAACTGACTTTATCGGTACTCTACCAGAACGATGCTATTTTGATTGTATAAGAAATGTGTTATTCTATTTCTGATGGAGTTCTTTAACGACTCAAATTTCTGTCTGTTAAAAGGAAGAGTAGACAGTTTAAGAGACAAGTTTACGTACGTTTTGCCTTTCGGCAAATTGTTGTTGACTACACGATTACTCCGCATGCTTCGTTGAAAGCATTTTACGATTTCGAGGTAAAACTTGTGTCGGACTTGCTGATCGATCACAATACTGAATTACATTCCAACTCAAGATTCCCATATAACTCAGTGCTAGAGTGTTCTTTTGATTGTTCGGATTATTGATATTATAAAAGTTCACATGTAACTAAAACGCCAATTTATGAAAACAACTTTGTAAAATCTGTGAGATTTCTGCAATTTGATGGATCACCGAAGCATAAGTCTTGTGTCAACTGTCGCAAAAACATTTAATCAGATTTTGAATGAAAGGTTCATCAGTCATCTTGAAAACAATAACTTTCTGAGTGAAGAACAAAACGGATTTAGGCGGCTTAGATCATGTCTTGACCATACCTTTTCACTGTGTACAATATTGAAGAAAAGAACATTGCAGAACATTGACATTTGTTTGTGTTTGTTGACTCAAGAAAGGCGTTCGATTTAGAGAAGCATAACATACTCTGGAATAACATTTTAGCCGTGGGTGTGTATGGAAATATGTACAAAGTAATTTAGTGTCTCTACTCAAAGCTACAAAGTGCAGTACGATTATCGCCTACGACGTTTACTGAACGGTTTTCATTTGATTCCAGTGTCCGTCAATGTTATAACTTCGCGCCCACTCTTTTTGCATTGTTTATTAATGGATTGGTACAACTAAGTAACGAACTTTGTTGTGGCGCATTAGTCGATGACGATATGTTCAGCTGCTTGATATACGATGACGATCTGTTAATGGATTACAAAATCAGCGTAATGCTCTGAACGATTGGACAAAGACACAATTGATGAACGTTAATACAGAAAAAACAACAAATATGCATATTTGAAAGACTACAAAGGTCAGACGTCAATTGAACTTGTAGCTAAATACCGCTGCTTGGAACTCATATTATTCAAACATATTGACTATAATGTCTCTGTCAGTGTTCTCGTAGGTGCAGGTAGTAGATCATTTTGATCATTGACATAAAAAGTCTTTAATATTGGTACTTTGGACTACGACATATTCTCGATTTCGTATTCGGGGTATTGGGAGCAAAGTAATATGACAATATCAAACGCTTACATTATAGAGCTATCAAAACTTTTCTTGGAGTCAGCAAAACAACACCAATTTCAGCGATAATAGCAGACATGAGATTGTATCCAGTGTTTTTTATTCACCATCAGTTTAACGTTATCCGCTTAAAGTGTCGTCTTATGGATATGCCTAGTCACAGAATTTGCTGGAAAGTGTTTGTTTTGGGATGGAGAAATGTCGAGACGTTACTGTTACACGATGTTTAACGCCTCTGGACAATGCAATCTTTCAGACCTAACTGACAATGTCTCCGATATCTCAACAAGATTCATCTTAGACTCTGTGAAAGATTAACGTGTAGCAAACTGAAAAGAAAAGTGGTTGAACGAAATAAACAATATGCCAAAGTTGAGGACATACAAACATTTAAAAACCGAATAGAAACCGTACGTACAAAACCATTTAATGAGGACCCAAAGATCTGCAATTGCTAAAATTCGCTATGGTACCAAAAAAAATGTATTTCCAAAAAAAATCGAACGAGGACGCTATAGAAACATTCCAATCGAACAACGAGTATGGAAAATGTGCAATTCTGGGTATATTGAAGATTAGCAACACCTCATCTTATACTGTGATCGTTACTCGGTTTTGAGTCATAAACTATTTACTGCAATATCAACAGATCCTACGTATCCTCTACGCATAAATGAACTTCCTCCAAATCCTGCCTTAATGAACTTTTATCTAACAGCCACAAATGTATAGCGAACTTTGTCTTGAACTGTGATCGTATCCAAAGAAAATTTTCCAACTATTTTACTTTAACTTAGCCATTCGTCCAAAATTATTTGTTATCTGTTGTTTTTTTCTCTCAAAAACTTGAGTTTCAATTTAGTGTATCGTAAGCCTATCTGGCTGACTGTAATGTAATATTGTACTAATATGTATTTGGTGTATACAGATTGCACAAATACACCATTTATTAATTCATTCATTCATATATTGTTATTGTTGTCAATATGTGGTCGTTAAGGCCAACTTATAGTCATAAGGGCAACTATATATTGCAATCAAGCCAATACATTGTATATGGAAATTTTGTATTTACATTGTACATGTATCATAACTTAAATTTATTCGTTCAGTTTATGTTCACGTGTGTCAATATGTCTTTTGATTGAGCTAAGACATTTCAATTGATTTTTTTATACTGTGTCTTTGTATGTTGTGATGTTACACTATTGTTTCAGATAAGGTTGAAGGGTTTGTACATTTTTTTGTACCATTATAAAGCGTTTAAACCCGCTGCAATTGTTTGCACCTGTCCGAAGTCAGGAATCTGATGTTCAGTTGTTGTCGTTTGTTGATGTGGTTCATAAGTGTTTCTCTTTTCTCGTTTTTATATAGATTAGATTTTTGGTTTGCTGTGCGGTGTGTGCCAAGGGTCAGTGTTGAAGACCGTACTTTGACCAATAATGGTTTACTTTTATAAATTGTGACTTGGATGTGGAGTTGTCTTATTGTCATTCATACCACATCTTCTTATATCTCTATAGTAAGTCATTGAAAATAGACAAGCCTTATACCTCTCTGTGTGTATAAAAATGCTAAAATGAATTGAGACTGTCGCCACGGAACACAGATGATGCCGCCGTTCGGATATAATGTTATAACGGAACATAATTCAGTAACGGTACAAGTGACACAACCCAAATTTTCACTTGATCTGAGTTTAGTGGTAATAATCATTGTGTACAAGTGTCCTAACATTTGGTAGAGACAGACTAAAGTTAGAGAACGGAAACTAATTTCAGAACGTACGGGTGTACAGACGGACATGGGTAATACTAAATCCCCCTTTTCTACGGCCGGGGGCATAAATATCACATTGTTTACCTGAAAGACCATCTTAATAGATGAAGAAATAATTTTAAACAGCAACACATGTCTAATATTTCTATCGAATTTCCATGTAGTTGTTTTCATAAAATGACACAAGTGTTGTGTCAGTTTTTTTTACAGACTTTTATCTCACAGTTTGCATTAATAGACATTTGACTGAACCATGTTTTGCAAAGTACCTGCCAAATACTAGGCAACGGTATAAACTTGCGTATGACGTCATTGAGTTTAGCGTTCGTGTTTACACCCCCGACAAGATATACAGCATTCCCAAACGTGAAAATACCGAATTCTTTGCAAACTAGATTTTGTCTCCGTAATTCCTTAATTAAATTGCTTTGTGTATTGAATTTTAAGAAATCACATATATTAGAAGCAATTTAAAAAGTAAAAACACAAAAATACTGAACTCCGAGGAAAATTCAAAAAGGAAAGTCCAAAATCAAAAGGCAAAATCAAAAGTCCAAACACATCAAACGAATGGATAACAACTTTCATATTCCTGACTTGGTACAGGCATTTTCTAATGTAGAAAATGGTGGATTGAACCTGGTTTTATAGCTAGCTAAACCTAAACGTCCTTTCCAAGTACACGCGTTCTGATTTGTAGGGTTTTCACTGGTATTGTAGCAATTATATTGATGCTTGTTAAATCTGAATTGAAAAGACAAACCGCAAGTTCGTATTCTTGAAGAGAAAATGTAAACCATATTTCCAACGGAAACACATGACAAATTTGTAGTGTGAACATTGAAAGGTTAAGGAAGGGATGCAACTCTTCTCGTTGTATTCTTCTTCACATCAGAAACAAAGAATGTATTTAACGGTACATGTCCCTGGTACATTTGAAACGAAAAAAAAAAGATTCATTTGCAAACATGGCAAGGAAACAACTTTCTATGATAAGTCTCAGAATTCAGATTTAAAACAAATATGAACCAATAGAAGAATCTAACTGATTGTTATTTGTTATTGTATGGAACCAAAATTAATTGTTAGGGGACTTTCCGTTTTTAATTGTGCTTGGATTTCTGTATTTTTGTTGTTTTACTTTTTACAAAATCTGTATGAAAAGTTGAATGTTACTGTGAATTCTGCCAATACTCAAAATAAATCAATTTACTTTTCCTTTTGGCTTTGTTTTATTCTGATGGAAGTAATTGTCCGAATGAGTAAAACAATAAGTAGCATTAAAAAACACCGTTACCTAAAAATCAAAATCGTAAAATTCAAAAACAACACTTTCTACGTGGGCGCATGTGACAAGACACTGATAATAGTAAACAAATTTTTACCTGAAAAAAAGTTATTTGGTTCTAAAAAGTCTTAAAATACTGAACAATAAATTAATAAGTCGTGTTAAGGCTTTCAGTCAATCTTCTTGTTTGTGCACTGAGGTACAGTTTAGACAATTCGCTTGCAGACAAGTATGATTCTTCAGTCTATATTCAACCTGTTCAATAGTTGTTGTTTCCCTGTACACATCAATAACATACTGAATTGACTGCAGGTGAACTACTGAAATTATAGAAGATAAGTCTGAAAATTGATTGAAAGACTGAACATGACTTAATCATTTATTTTTCAGAATTTTCAGTTGTTGTTGAGATCAAAATGACCGTTTAACACTAAAAATCACCTACTAGTGATTTGATTTGACAGAATATTACCAATTTGTCAAGCACGCATTAAACTGGAATTTTATTTTGTAACAATTTCAGTTTTTTAGTAAAATTTTGGACCAAAGATGACTGCTATCATTTTGACAATATCGGAAATCATGAACACGATTTCACATATCTAGGACAAGTCATATAATATATAGATTTCCTATCTTCCATTGTATTACTTCTCTCTGCAAAGTTGAAATATAATATAAATACCGATAGCTTTAAGAGAACATATAAGAAGTGAAACGTTTTTTTTTTCTATTGTTTTGTGTTGTATGTATTATCGTTTGTTTATCTAATGGAAAAAATAAACAAAAATGTGTATGTACCTTCTTCTGCTACAGTAATACTCTAAAGTCGATGTACAAACACAAATCCGTACTTTACTTTACGAAATGTATAATTTTAAATGTTGTCAAGCAATAATAATAATATCCTTCATCTGTGTAGGTAAAATTTGACTCAAGATGACACAAAATTTATGGATCTTAAACGATGCTAAAACAAATAATTTTTGCGAAAGGAACGATAACAAATTTAACAAAATTATAAGACGACATGAATTGTCTTTCTTGTACAGTTTTCTGTAAAAAAAAAAAATGAATGGAGCATCATGAAATATTCATAACAATAGCCTTTTTTGAATTAATAAATCTCGAAACCAATTATTAGTGGCCGAAAGATAGTTTTGTTATTTGATTTTGCCATGTGATTATGGACTTTCCGAATTGATTTTCCTCTGAGTTCAGTATTTTTGTGATTTTACTTTTTTCCAGACGTGTCAAATTTAGTTTTTTCATGTATTATTATTCATTAACTTTCAAAAGTATGGGCTTCCAACTTATTACTGGAAATATTATTTAATCTCCTAATTTTACTCTGTTTCATTTGTCTCAACATTTTTTAAGTTTTGCTTTCAAACGAAAGTTGAGGAACATTGTAAAATTAGCGTTTCACTTTGACGCACTCTCTTTGTTGTTAATATGACAGATAGTAGCAATGAATATTTACTGGTAACTAAAACAAATAAATTTTCCTTTCTGCATAGTAGGGTTATCTCACACGTTTGTAAATAGTTATCAAAGGTACCAGGATTATAATGCGATTATATAAAGAAGAAGATGTAATATGAGTGCCAATAAAACAAATAGCCATTAAGATCACAATGTGTAGAAAGTAAACAGTTAAAGGTCAAAGTACAGCCTTCAACATAAAGCCGTGGCTCGCAATGAACATCAGGCTATAAAGGGCCCCAAACAGACTAGTGTAAAACAATTCAAACAGGAAAACCAACGGTTTAATCTATAAATAATAGCATTACAGACACACAATAAAATATCAATTGAAATGGCTTAACTCGAATAAAAAGACAATACACAAAAACAACTAAATATACATTGAACGAATAAATTTGATCTATAACACAATATACATAAAAAACGACGTTTCAATGTCAAAAACACAACATTAACCAAGGACAAAATGGCGTTAAATAAAGTAACGTACACAGGTTAATTTAAATATAATAACTTTGTTGTTACGAGTACAGAAACATTTTTTTACAAATCGATGTGTTGTTCATATTATGAGTACAGAAGTGAAAATCATGTTTCGTCATACTAAATACTTGAATTACAGAAATGCATAAAAAATTGTGTCAACAGGTCAAATTAACACAACATAGATATAGGAAGATGTGGTATGAGTGCCAATGAGACCACTCTCCATCCAAGTATTAATTTATAAAAGTAAACCATTATAGGTCAAGGTACGAACTTCAACACGGAACCTTGGCTCACACCGAACAGCAAGCAATAACGGGCTCCAAGAACTACTAGTTAAGTGTAAAACCATTCAAACTGGAAAACCAAAAACAAACGACAACTACTGTTCATCAGATTCCTGACTTAGGACAGGTTCAAACATCTACAACGGGATTAAATGTTTTAATGGTACCAAACCTTCTCCCTTTTCTGAAACAATAATATAACATCACAACATAGAAAAACATACTATAAAATATCAATTGGAAGGCTTAATTCAATCAAAAAACGCATATTAACACACAATGAACAATTACATTTGATCTGTGAATGCAAATACATAGTTAATAAAAATCATAAGGGATGAATAATTAAGATCAAAAGTAAATAAACAAGTTTAAACAAAGTTAAAGAATGATATCACTGTGAAATGTTAAACAAATTTTAGAAAATAATCACACAAAAAAGTACGATTTGAGAGTACTCGCAGTTACTGACAGCTAGTTAAAAGCGAAAAACAAGTAATAATTAACATGTTGTGGAAAATAAAAACTAAATGAATATGCATTCAAAGCCTACATTAAGCCAATGCTGGTCTTTTCATTTCAAGTAATACTTATTATTGATGTTAGCATCATGCTTTCCAGGAATGCTCTAAATTCACATGATCATTAGATTAATTACAAAGATATCCCAATGTTGTACACCGAATGTTCTTTATTTAGGATAAGGAAGGAACGACTCATCTACTTTTGCATTAACAAATAAAAGAAAAATTCAAAAAGACAATATACTTACGATTTGATAAAATTGAAGACTATTGCTTTTTTGAGAGGAGTACTATTTGTGATAAATGCTTTACACCAAAATGTTTGATTGTCAAATATGAAGAACGTTAACAAGAACAAAACCAAAAAAAGTAGTTAAATCCACGTCATTTGAACTCTGTTGAAAAGGTGTCTCATAAACAATCCTACAACAGTTTCTTATTTTACATTACAAAAGAAGGTGTGTGTAATATCCTTTAATTACCTGCCAGCATTCATATATTTTTGCAAAATGTGAATACGACATATAGCTGTATATCTTTTTTATTGTAATATATGTGAAAGGATAAGATTTTAGCTCCACTAAGTCTCCGAACAAAGGTACTAATTATCTGTTAGACTAGTAGACAACCAGTTTACATCTATAAATAAGTGACGGGTGTTACGTAAAGAGCAGAAATGCTTGCCCGTTCTGTTCATTTTCGTTTAAACTATGATATTAAAGGTTTGTTCATGTTAATACATTTAAGGTTTTTGTTTAATGTTTCGGAATGGTTGTTCGTTTTTTGTTATTATTGTACATTCTTTACTTCTCCATTTTATTTCTTCATTTGCAACTTTCAGACCCGGATCCGGATTATTTTCAGTTAAATTGGCAATCAATTTGTGACCCGGATTTGTTACAGTTAAATCGATTTATGACTATTGAACATCGGTATACTACTACTGCCTTTATTTATCATACATTTTTTTACAGATATATTTGAATTTCATATTCACCTTTTTTTCTGCAAAGTTTGTTGGATTTGTCATTGCATGTTGAACAGCCATCACATAAACCTCTTTCATGAATGAATTGCAATCCGTCTCGACATTTGATATGTATGTAAGGACATTGGTAATCTGAAATATGAAGAAACGTTGTTGTTTGTCTGGCTTAAACTAGTAAATAATTCATACATTATTCAGAGCGAGAACAACTAAACAAATAATACAATATGAATATTCCGCGAGTTAGGTCGACTGGGATGAAGGTCAACCAAATTAGTCTGAGGCTGGGAAGTGATGGTTAAATGCATGGATAGGATCAGACATTTTGCAACAGCTCAGTTACGGACTCCTCAGACAGTTGTTGAAAACGTTCTTATACGTATACACGTAGCTAGTGCAGCATCTACCTTTCTCATGGTATAAGATTTAACATCCGGACGTGGCGGCATATCTATACACTATGCACAGCTTAAGAAAAGCCTAAATCTATCAGGGAGTTAACAGCTGCACGAGAGAAGTCAAGGAAGGACAGTATTAATATACCCCAGTCAACCAATGAGATTTATCTAAAAAAAAAGGTTCCAAATAAATTCATTAGATGATAGCATTATGGTACCAGAACAGTAATTCGCTAACATATCTAAATAGTCTAGTCATTCTAGCTCAAAATTGGCTAACCTCAAAGTAATTGCAAAAGAAACTATGTAATGCCAACAAGGCGGTATTACCCCATATCTTTGACATATCAAAGATCGACAGGTGTCAGACCATGTGAAAAATGAAATTTTAGGGTAAGTATTGGCTTTTTGTTGAAAAATCGCTTATAACCTGAAAAAAATATATTTTATTAATCTGACATTAATTTTGAACATGTGTCGCGTAAAGTTTGCAGAATAGAGTCTTCTATGCTTTATAGAACGAAAAACATCGATTCCGTTCAGAAAATTGTACTTTTGAGGTTTCAATTGGTTTTTTTTTGCAGAAAAACACTTAAAACTGGATTTGTTTTTATTCATTTTTAATCTGACATAATTTTAAAACATGCATTTTGTTAAATTTATAGAAAATAATCTTCTAGGGTAAAAAATGGATACTTATTTTGAAGTTAAACAAATAAACAATTTTAATGAAAAATACAAAAATCTGTAAAATTTAAAAGTATTACAGTTGTTGAATGATTTTGTCTCTTGAGCAACAATAATGTAACAATAACGAACTTTGATATCAATAATCGTTCTCTTCCTTTTGGTCTTCTTCAAGTATCATAATCGTTCTCTTCCTTTTGGTCTTCTTCAAATATCAACTTTTCTGCTTTAGTACATACTTGTTCTTTGCACTCAGTATATGCGATGGTACACCCAATCCGTGTTTTCGACATGTACATCTAAACATGTACGTGTGTCACAATTTGTTTAACACTTCAATCTTAAAATTTTTAACAATTTATCCGGAGCTGCTGTAAGGGTAATTGATATAGATGTCAATCGTTCATTTGTGATTAACCAACAGCAGTCCTAAGAATTCAGATTTGTTCCATCTGTCCACTCTATGATTTGGTAAAACATTTTCTTACTGTTGAGATTATAGTGCAAACATTTAACGTTATGTTTCCCGTATTTACGTCTTATGTTTATGACGTTACTTTGTACCTTTGTATGGGCGCCTTTGATATAGATTCTGATTATAAAAGTTACACAACGCAAAGTATAGAGACTTATTCGTGTATCACAATACATTTTTACAAAAGCAGAAGATCATTAGTGCCTTGAATGAAGACATTCTAAATTTAACAAAGGTTGAGGACATTGAGGATGAAATGCTACGGACAGATGAGTATAAAATCTGCCTGAATAGTAAAATAAGACACATACGTAAAAAAGCTCAAATTCACCAATTCGAATACTACCACCTCGACTTATCAGTCAACGGAAAATACATAGCTCTGTTCAAAAACAAATATACCATGTTCACCAACTTCCGAAACTCATCTTACCTACATTTACAGGAAATACACTCATGTGGCAAACTGTTTGGGACTCATTCGAATCCTCTGTACACTACAATCTCACACTTATCGACATATATACAGAAATTCACGTTTTTGAAATCGCAACTTAGCAATGAAGCCGTACGATGTATTGATGGACTTTCGCTCACAAACAATAATTATACGGAAACTATGAAATTTTTAAAAGAACGTTTTTGTAAGCAACACAAAATCACGAATGTCTACATGCAAGCCCTGTAAGAACTTCCCAACAACAGCTTAGTTTTTGTATATCCAAAGCTTTGATCGAACTGAGTTTTCGATTTCTCTGATCAGATCAGTAAAAAAAGTCATGTGAACTAAGTGCATATATACAAAAAGTAGTAGAAAATCTGTGTCTTTTCCGATTACCACAATAGGGTGTGATTTTGATTATTTGACACCCGTCTTTACTATAAGAACATCAGCATCAGCATCAGCATCTGCATGTTCTGTTTAGAAGTCGTTTTTTGATAAGGCATTAGTTAGCATATTTAAAAGATTTTGTTTATTTTCATAGTTAGTATTTCTGAAATTGGTAGTTGTTTTGAAAACGATGTTAGCACCTTCTACTCATTTCCGCCGGCATGTGTACATGATTCTTTGTGCTAGGTCTTGATGTGCTTGGTCATATCTATGTTTAATGTAATCTGCATACTGTTGACTTCTCTCTCCAAAAGTTTTTTTTCCTTTATTCTATGGGAGGCGTTAAATCAATGAACCTCCATCAATGACAAAATGTATCTCAGAGTCAAGTTTTCTGCTAACAGTACAGTCTAATGTTGCCTTTTGAGCTTGTCGCATTAGTCCAGACGGTTCAAATAATGCAGAGGGGGTACTCGAAATTTCGAATTTTTAAATTTCCGAAAAAAACTTGGGAAATGTTGTTTACTGCAGGAACAACACGTTGAAATAAAACTGGGGGTACCAGTCTCAATCTTCCGTAATCTAATATCAAAAAAAGGCATTTCTTTCCACCAGAAAAGACTGCAATTTGAACATGCTTTTTGTCTTCTTTTCCCAAGTTCTTTGTGCTGTTCATTTGTAAGTTCACACCAGTAAGCTTCGGCATTGCTTCATTCTTGTTTCAATTGATTCTGTTGTCTTTAAACTTCGCGAAAGTAGCAACCCTCTATCAAAGAAGTCATAATTGAATGCATGTTTTTTCTTTAATATCGTATTAATTTCGAGATATATACTTCATACACAGGCGCTAGCTGGAATGTAGAAACATAAAAATGGAAAGTTCCCAATTAAAAATCTAAAATCATCTCTTTTGTCAAGATTTTTTCTCAACCAATCTTCAGTGTCAATTCTTAGATGTAAGTCAGACTGAACTATGTCTGTGGTAATCTTTATGTCAAGTTCGATTGGATAGATGCGTTCAACATAGTCACCAACTTTACTAGACTTTATATTTCATCCGTTTTGCAAGATATGTTAGGACCTATATTGATTTGCCTTATTCATAGTTCATAACTGATATTGTATGTTTAATTATAGTGATATTAAATGTTAATATCAGGTGAGAAGTGTTCTGACCCATTTTTGAACATGCTTTCCATATGTACATTTTTTGATTATCTTCCTTATAAACACAACACATGTTTGCTCGTTTGGGAACTTTGAATCAATTTCTGTCGTATGTATGCTATTTTATATTAATAGGTATGTTTTTATTATGTACCGACAGTTTCATAATTATTTTTGTGCTGATTTGAAACAATTGCACGAAAAAGCCTTCGGAAACACCTGATTATTTGTTGTCGAATATTTTGTCAGTCCTTGTGCATTTAAGTAAGTTAAATAAGTTTTATGGAAGTCCAAACCAATTTTTGTTTGTGTTGGACTGTATCACCCTCTAAAATTTCATTTTTTTTTGCCTCGTAAAGTGTCTCCATTTTGTTGACATTGTATTCGAAATCGTATTATTGGACACATTTTTTTGTCATCGTACTTAAGATTTGATCGGAGAACTTTGTGCTTTTTTCAATGAACGTTGGATTCACCCGGTTTTACTAACTCCGAAATAGGACAGAACAGTCGAAATATTGGGAAAATATTGTTTTCTTTCTTTTCATATATAAAAGATTTGTAAGTCTCTTCCGCCAATTCATTTCAGATACTATTGGCAGTGATTACAATTCTTCGGTACAATATAAAAGCAAAGAAACATATTCCATCATTACAGTGCGTGTGCAGATCTATAATAATAAAACTAAATCAAAAAAGCAAATTTACTCTTTTTTTACTTAAGGTTAATACAAAACAATAGTTATATCTTTACCATTTGATTGGTCTTATTATTGCTACGAATCATAATGAATACTTTGATGTTAAAATTACTATTTTCGATAAAGACTGAAATAAGGTGTAACTGCATCATATCAATAATCGGACACTTAAAAAACATATCTTAATATGATTTCTTATTTAGAAAAGCCAAACAAAACTCGCAATTAAATGTGATTTTGAAAAAGCTAAGAACTTTATTTCGTACAACAGAACAAAAATTAGATCTTTACCATCTGATTGGTCCTATTATTGCTACGAATCATGATGAATACTGAAATAAGATGTAACTGCATCATACCCATAACCGGTCACTGGAAACATTACATGTAGTA
The DNA here is from genome assembly GCA_037788925.1 of Mytilus galloprovincialis. Lineage (NCBI taxonomy): Eukaryota > Metazoa > Mollusca > Bivalvia > Mytilida > Mytilidae > Mytilus > Mytilus galloprovincialis. The sequence continues at coordinate 7,231,861 of CM075340.1, read as the reverse complement.
ATTATATGATTTCTTATATCAAACAGCCCTTCAAAACTCTCAATTTAAATTTGTTTTTAGTTGTCGACATTTATCATTTATTAATTACAACAACGCACGGTACCATTAACAATTTAATAAAACACATTTTGAATGCGTATATGTAGTCAATGAGAGGCTTGAAAAATTAAAACAATGAATGTCTATGACAAACAATTGAAACGTCAATTGACAATACAAGCAGGGCAACTGCTTTAAGGGTGCAATTTCAGTAATTCATTATGCATTGTCATTGACTGAATGTAAAATAAATTATCAAACTTTTCTTCATATTGATTTTTTATTTCACAATAGACGTGATAATAATTAACTATGAAATAATATTGTCTTAATGAAATTATGATAATACGTAGTGCAATGTAAAGAAATTTTCTGAAACGCATTGGAAAGACTATATGCTGAATTATAACAAACAACCTTAATAGGTGTCTCTAAAAAAATGTTCTTAAACGCATTGGAAAGAATATATGCTGACTTATAACTAACGACCTTAATAGGTTTCTTTAGAGAAATGTTCTTTAGCGCACTGGAAAGAATATATAATAATTTATAACAAACCACCTTAATAGGTAAATCTAAAGAAATTAATATATGCTGACTTATAATAACCAATCATAATAAGCCTAGAACACATAGAAATACATGTTACTTTATTTACAAATAAACATCAATCAATCAGTTGCCTGAATTTTAACATATAATATTAAAAAAATGAGGAATAATTATTATGATTAGGGAATAACTCTTGTGGATTTTGAATTTTTTTTAACGATAACAAATATTTTTATTTAATTATTTCCTGCTATATCATGTATATAAATACCTAAGTAGTCCAGGTCGCATACTTAAGGATCCCTGTTTTTTTAACAGCCTTACTTGACCAGGAAAAATATCAAATGAGTTTAAACTTCCCATAGTTTTACATAAGTATACATTTAAAAATAACCAATACAATTGATTTTACCTGATACGCATCACTGGCACTGTAATACATAATAATTAACGTGTATCCGGTTCACTGACTAACATTATACATGTGCTGATTTAAACGTGGAAACTATATTGAAAAAAATAAGAGTTATAAGTTATAGTTAGAATTGGATATTATTGAATTAATGTGAACGAACAAAAATTGAAATGATTCTGTGATTTACGTATGGATTATAAAAGTATGAAGCAAATTTGGTGAGTACTGATGTATAAGAAACGTGATGTGTGTAATTTACTTATATACATATTAATATGCACAGACATAATATTCAAATATCAATTATAGTACAAATCTTTCTTTCTGTAAAAAAAACAATACCAAACAAACATATTGTTCCTTACGTTCTTCGTAAGATATAGTATTATTATTACATATGGAATCAAACACACCTTTAGTTTAGGGCAGTTGAACTAAAACTATTTACCTACATATTTCCGACAAAGAGTTTAATTCTCAATCTACACATATATTTTATATCTGACCGTAGTAAAAGTAGTTTTAATTCGTTTTTCATATGCAATTTCAACAAAGCCTATATAGACTGCATACTCAGTTTATTTTTTTCGAATTTGCATTTATTACGTATTTTCCGAATAGCCCATTTAAAATAAAATATTATTGCGTTAACAATGATATTATTCGAATTTCTGATAACTGTTTCTATCAATGGTTTAACATTGTTACATTGGTAAAAGGAATGCTCAAGAGTTTCAATATTATATTTTTCATCACATAAGTGACATTTTCCATTTTTTTGCAGTCTGTTTTCGGTATATATAATCCTGTGTATACATTTTCATTGAAATACTTTAACTTTTGTATTAATATCCGGTTTACAGAGATTTAGCCAAATATTTTCCCAATATACTGTATGTACTCGTTATACAAATTTACCCACATTGTTTGAGGGGTCTTTAATATGTTTAAGTTATACTGAAGATATGTTAATGTCAAATCTTTGATTTTAATGATTTTGTTATCTGGATTTATAAATTCAAAGTTTTCAGAAATTTTGATTTTGTGGTTTTTTACAGTGCGTTGTACATCGTTATTTCTTAAAACTGGTATAATAGTTTGCGGTACGGCACTTTTAATTCGTGAATATTCCGAAATGCAATTGCTTTTATCTATAAGTTGTTGATATATTCTATTGCACGATTTAAATTCATTGGTATTATCATCACATATATCACCAATAGTTTTTATTAGACTTTTTGAAAAAGAAGAATAAAATATAAATTTTCTTTGAAATATGATATTTGAGTTTCCGAATAAAGTCTGCTTTTTTACTTCCATTTTATTAGTTATTATACCCTGTGTGATCCTTGTCAATTTTGACCACGATTGTAAAGTGTTTTTGTAATAATGTGATAGTTTTTTCATCTCAAGACCTGAATGGTCTGAACATCTACACAGAAAAAGTTTATCTGCAATTTTTTTATCATATTTTTTAACCAAAACTTACCTATTGCATTCCAACTTGATAATGGCTTGTGTAATATCGAATATATCGATTTGATATATTTACTTTATATCCAAATTTTCAAATTTACCCTCCCCATGCCCCCCTTTTTACCGTCTAAACAACAAACCTTCCGGTCTACTTGATTCACTTTACCATCCCAAATAAAATTCCATATTATTTTATTTAAGTACTTAGCTTATTTGTTTTATGTTTTTCAGATATACCTCTTATTTCGAATTCATAATCACACACTAAAATAATTAAATTTTTAACAATAAGGACTTTTCCAGAGTATGTCAATTTTTTACTTTTCAAGATGTGTACACAATTGTGTACTTTTTCTAATATTGATTTCCATATTTTGTCGTTATCAATGTTATAACCATGGTGAATACCTAGTTTTTTTATGTTATCTGTTGTCCAGCTTATCTTTTTTAAAAGTAGGCCATCTGCGTTTATTTGTGCCAATATTAATTCCCTTAGTCTTTTCGTTATTAATTTTTGAACCCGAGGCCTTTTCATATTGGTTTAATAGTTCAAAAGATTTTCTAACAGAACTTTCACTTTTATTAAATAATTGCGTGTCATCAGGAAACATATTCAATTTGGTTTCTATTAGCTCCCCATTTTCTTCCCCGGGCAACATAATACCTGCACTGTCTTTGTCTGCCCTTATTGCACAGGCCAGGCCAGGCTGATCTAGAAATTGAAAAATATTTAGAGACGTAACCGTTTGTTTTTATACATGTCTTAGCACGTTTTAATAGCATTTGATCCCAACCACGAAAATTGTCCCCAAAATTAAATTCCTTCACAACGAAGTCTAGCCATCCCTATTCCATCCTATCAAAAGCCTTTTGTTGGTCAAGAAAGACAAGTATACCCTCTTCATCCTCACTATCAATTTATTCTATGATATCCTGTATCATTCAATTTGCTTCCGTTATATGTGTGTCTTTTACAAACCCTTTTTGGTCGGGATGAATAAGCTTTGAAAGGACTATTTTTAATCTTTCTGCTAGTATTTAAGTTAGGATTTTATAATCACAATTCAGTAGTGTAAGAGGGCGCCAGTTCCGTAAGTTTTCTCGTTCCCCGCCCTTAAATAGTATTGTTAAAACTCCTTTATATTGTGAGTCCGAATTTGTTTTTTTTTATTAAATATTTCTTGCAATAATGTACAAAATCCCCATTTGAATTGTATTCCACAATAATATATATGTTTCTGATATGATCCCGTCCTCCCCTGGGGATTTATTTGTTTTTATAATTTTTAGAACTTTTATTATTTCCTCCGCGTTAATTTCACGGTCTAGTAATAGTTTGTCGTCCTCATTTAGTTTGTTTTCGATATGGCTTGCTAAATATTGAGCATTTTCCAAATGCAATCCCGCGGAACTAAATAAATTTGAGTAAAATTTAACTTGTTCATTTAGTATTCCGTCTATATATTTTGTTTATAATGCCCATTTTATTTTTTTATTCGACTCCATAATTTATCTTTACCGTTTTGCTTTTCAAGAATGAAAAAGTAGCTTGACGATTTTTCACTATCTTCCGCCAATTTTACACGCGCCCTTATTTTTGACGCCTCTGATTTGTTCTTATTTTCAACCTCATCAGAGTAATTACTATTTAATTTTAGTTTTTCTAATTTCTGTTCAAGGTTAATAATATAACTTTTTTGAGAATTTTTGTTCAATGTTTTACTTACTTCCATTGTTAATTCTTTTATTTTTGATTTTGTGACATCCCACCAGTCTTGTATTTTTTCGAACCTATTTTTTTTTCAGTTTTCCAATGCAAGTTTCTCATCAAATTTTGAATGTATTCTTAAATTCTTCATTTTTTATTGTATTTATATTCATTATCCATATACCCGGGCCTCTTTGTATTTTATCAAGTTTTAAATTTACCGACACAATATCATGATCATGATTTTGAACTTTTAATATTTTAAACACATACACGTACATTATATTATAGATAATACATTTTCTAAAGTTTTTGCGTGTCAGGATTTGCTAAAATTGTATCCATATTTTAGTGCGGTGACAGAAGTGTAAAAAGTCGTCTAGATCGCGAGTTTAATCTCCCCAAATAACACACGGCTAAAAATGGTCTTAACTTAAAGACAAATATTTCTTCTTTAGTTTTTGCCCTGTCATCAGAATTTCGTACGGTCACATTTTCCTAAAAAGTCGTTTTAATGACTAGTAGTATATTGGAGAGTTTCAACCCCCCTTTTTCAAAATGAAAAATTGTGTACGTTTGCTTACATTTAATTGAAATAATTTTCCCTGAAGCCATTTTTATGTGTCAAAATATTCTATTTAGTATTATATTTTCTTCTAATCTATAAAATTTGCGAAGTTTGGACTGTTTAAAAATTGAGGTAATTTAATTGCAAATTCAGACACAAACTTTAGTTTCTTCTTCATATTAGTAATAAAAATTATCCCATAATATTTTAAGCATATAGTATTTCATAAAACTAATAAGTGATAAAAATTTCGGAACTAAAATATGAAAAAAAAAACCATAAGAAATCAATGGAAACAGAATGGACTAAAAACTTCAATTTCAACACGGAACTCAATCACTTGCCGGCCGTCACATTTTGTGTATTAGTCAACAATTTGCTCTCAACTGATATATGAAATTACTACCTTTTTCGCTATTATATACACATATTTTCAATTAAAGTGCACGTATATGCCACATACTTTGTTTGTATATGTTTATATTCTATGTTTTTTTGTTATAAAACATCAAATATACTTTGTGAGGAAAGTCTTATTGTAAAATCAAAATAATTGACGGATAGTTTCAGTAAATATTCCGTGATATGTCAAGTCCGTTGCAACTTGCTCCAATAAGTCCAAAGAAAAGACAAAAGTCGTTCAATTTTATGCAGTGCTTAAATATGCAAAAAAAGCAAACTCGACTGGAATTTTGAGTCAATTTACCCATATAGGGAAGTCGATTTTTGTATCTGCATCGAATAAAAAATTGGATGAGGTGAACATCAAGATGTTTCATGCACAGGCACTTATTTCTGTCAATATGGGTTTACTATCCATACCCGTACGAAAAATCACCCTTGTGATTTTCCGTACGGGTATGGATTGTAAACCTCATATTGACAGAAACAAGTGCCTGTGATTTCATGCGATAGCTGTTAATTCGAAGAAATCCGTGCAGGCAGTTTATCATCGTTCATGCTACAAAAGTTACACAAGTTAACATATTTGTGCCCCCTTTTAGAGCGAGGAAGCTTCTTATCTGATATTTAATGACGACATACAATTATAGGACTGTTGTCCCTCAGTTTCGAGTATTTGTATGCGTTTTAGAATGCAGTCGTTCAACTGGAGCGCTTGTATCTTTTGTTGCAACAAAACATTTTAGAAATATCAAAAACTACTCAAGTTTGAATCAGATGAGCGTATGAAGAATGTTTTATCCGTGTCAGATAAAGTTAAAATTGAAATAGTTTTTCCGTCCATCTTTTAAACTTCAAGCACTCTGTCATTTTGGTTGCATTACAAATCATTTACTAAAAACGAAAAAAGACCACAAAAAATCCAAACCCGTGGAAGCAGATATCTCAGATCACGATACTGCTTTTACTAATTTCATGTTGGCTATTGACAACGATTTAATGGCCATTCCTCATGACACCGTTACTTGATAAATATAGATCTTTTCTTCCGACTGACTCTAATTTAAAATATTCTACTTGTAACATGCGGTCTAAACTTATTGATTTCTATAGAAATTAAGTTGTCAAACAACTTCAACAACTTCAAGGCAATATAACATAATATATAGTAGCAAAAAAACTATTTGAGATGCCATATCAGCTGCTAGGCAATTGAAAACTGACCTCAAAATCTCAATGTCAACGGTAATAGACACAAATAACGGACAGATATTTCATTCCGCTGCAAGTATACTTAGAAAACACATCGAAACTCTAAAGAAGAATACCCAACTTCGGATGAATTGTCTCTTCTTTCTTCAATTCAGTCAATGCCTTCGTATTATTACAATTCATTTCAGTTACTTAATGAAACTGCATACAGCCAAGACTATTCTCAGGAAATGGCACCAGAGAAATTGCGGAAATGCTAAGCAATTGTTAAGTCAATCGTTTGTGTGGCCAATTTTGTTTTACTCTTTTTCATTTAGGATTGGTTTTACAAATGTACCATTAGTTTGGTTCAAAACACCTTGTTGAAACATTGAATACCAATGGATTTTATGCTTCTTAAAGTAAAGTGCGACGCTATCTAATGTGTTGCCAACCATGAAAATGAGCGAATTCAAGATAGTGTGTACATCTCGTATATTTGTTTCCTCAGCATCTTTTCAGACACGCATATGGATGTCATCACACCTTCCTAAACCCCCTTTTAGATCTCTGTTAAATCTTGGATGAATTGATAGGGATGGTTTGAATCTGGTATTTTTTTTAGAAACAAATGTCTTCGGACTTCCTACAATACCTTGTCTATACTTGTAAAAAAACCTCAAAATAACGTGTTTTCTTTGATCAGAACCTTTCATGTGTCTTGTCATGTCTTGTGACGGTTGATGAAAATGAAGATGATTGAGATAATGGTTGATTTGGTATAAAGCTTGTTGCACTGGTACACCCAGGTTAGGGGAGTGTTGGCGCACCCTTAGAAAAGTTAAACCCCGCCACATTCTGTATGTGTCAGTTTCAAGTCACGAGACGGTAATGCAGTGTTTGTCGTTTGTTTCTATATACTATATTTGTTTGTTTCTTATTTATTTTGTACATTAATCGGGCCGTTAGATTTTTCGTTTGTTTTACATTATTTATTTCGGGAATTGAAGACTATGCAGTATGTATTTTACTCATTGTTGAAGCCCGTACGGGACCTATAATTGTAAGTTAATGTATGTCTCATTTGCAATCATATCATATCTTCTTTTTTTATATGGAATACTTTTGAAGTTTGTGGTACGTTGCAAGGAAAAAAGGGGGGATACAGATACAAACCCTATAATGTAATAGATTTTAACCAGAGTAAAATACACAACAACAGATAATACTATGGAAGCAATAATAATTGTGAAAAACCCAAAAGCAACGAGTAGTCTATAAAAAAACCTGAAGTATCCGCAAATTCAATTTTAGGTCATATTTGACTGTAGTGTTCTATTGCTTTGGTTTGATACCTCACCAAATATGATAGTTTAAAAAATAATTTTAAAGTATTGTCCTGCATGACACTTGATGTTTACCTGAAATTGAAATTTGTCAGAAGGTTAAGGTGCTCTAAACAATTTATAGGTTGAAAACTTGATTTTTGAAGTTTTATTTATAAAACGTCGTTTTATGAATTTTTTTGATAAAAAAATCACAATGATTAAGGTTTATGTATAATAACAAACATTACTAAAGCCAAAACAGTATCATTCGTATTTTGGTAGAGTTTAGAAATATAAAAAAATGTCAAAATTGAAACCCTCTAAAATTTTCACAGATTTTTACATGTGACCTTTGACCTCAATTTTAAAAAAATGTGACCATATCAAGTCTTGACGACAGGCATATTATTATAGAACACGATTTCCTCTTTCCAATGATATATTATATAGGTGTGTGTTCGGTGGGGAGATTAAATTCAAAAAAATCTGCCTTCAGTTACCGCACTATTACCGATCACATTAAAATGGGAGATTCTGATTGGATACGATAAGACATAGCCAGTTCCAACAGGCTCTGTTATAAGGTGAGGTAAAACATGTTAACATCACATTGTACTCGTCAAACCTTTCTTTAACCTATGTACGCAATTTATATTATACCCGGATATCTTTGAAGGCAGTGAAAGAGCCATTTGTTATTACTTTGCATATACAAGACAATCGATCATATTGTACGAAAAACAAATTCTTCAGCTGAAGAACGATGCAAAAAACCAAATTGATAAATGACACTGATAATGTTTACTCAACACCAAAGGAAGTTGGTATTCCAATGCTCGTTATTACATTTTGTAGTATAGTTATGTCCTCTATAGTTTTAATTGTCCTATTGAAGACAAAAAAGGGAAATTTCTTCAAATGGAAAGTCATTGATAGATTCACTCTATATACGGTTATCTGTGATATCCTGTTTTATTTTTCTCAAACAGCGTATGGAACTCATGATTGGTTAGAAAAATTCCTAAACCGTGAAATCAGCAAGTTGGAATGCACAATTTACGGATTTTTAATAATGGAGTTTCAACTTTCACAACAGATTTTAAATGCAACAACAGCCATTTATGCATTTAATCTTGTGATGCGTAGTCGAAATATGCCGTTAGGGAAGTGGGATGCTTATCTCTTGTGTCCTGTTTTCGGAATCCCTTTGGTTTTACTTACTATAGCAGCATTCTTTAATCAATTTGAAAGAAACCCATTATCGTAAGTACAGTTATTCTTTGATATTTGACCTATGTTTAAAAAACATAAATGTCACTCCTATGTAAGATGCTGAATGAATTTATTCAAGATTTAAATGGACAGCATATTAACTTGTCATTGAAAATATATATATTGAATTTTTTTTTTTTTTTTTTTTTTGAAACGACTTAAAAATGACAATTTTTGTTGTAATCTACAAACGTATTAAGTAAAAACTTATTTACAACGTCTATGTCACAAATAGACTCCAAATTTGGAAATGAAATATAATAAAAATTTAAACATCATTGTGAATCTACCAAATAACATCCTTCATGTGTACATAAGACACACTTCTGGGATATGTTAATATTCAGTTTTGAATATTGTCTTAGGTATTTTTATTTAGGCTTAACACTTCTTCAATTGATTACAAAGCTGAAAAACTGCAAAAATGGCCCCATTTTGAGATCATGTAATTAATTTTTCGATATGAGCCTAGACTTTGTCAACACAGATAAGTAGATGTAAAATTTGTTATACAAATGTGTTAATCATGTTAATATAATCTATCTATTTAATAAAAGACTTCAGATGTGTCATTCATATTAAGATATGAGCAACAGCTTTACCCATACAAGATATTTTGCAACAAGATGCATTTTACAAAGGTGTAAATGTTTTTAACATATTATCTGTTTGAGTAAAAGGGTTGCTCATATATAATTTCACCAAAACATATGCGTGAAAGGGCCATTTTACAAAATCAAAAACTCAATTAATATACCAGGCTTATAATTGGTACGCTGGACACCCATATTTCGACATGCGTATGACGTCATAGTGACATCATTCGTGATCGTTATGCACTGAAGTATCCAGTTAAAGTAACCTGTTCATCTATCAATAAAATTGAAATAAATTTGAAATGTTTGGATAAGTTTACTGTTTTTGCTATTACAGCGGCCAAAAAAAGGCTCGCATTTTACATCGTCTTTCTGCTGAATTGTTAAATGTTGACAGAATGATACATTTGATATATAGAAGTTTAAAATTCATGAAGGGACAATTTTGCCTATTTAACTGTGTATATATTAGAACATTTGTTTTACTGATTTGTTTTTCAATTTTTAATTTTGCAGTTGTTTATTGAAAGAAGAGCGTGGATTTTGACCTCCCATTTTCTACAAATGGTACTGTTATTCCTCATTTCACTAGTCTTAATTACAGCTTTGTACATAATTATGTGGATTTCTATTAGAAGACAAACAACTGCGATGAATGCATCTTTCAGGCAACAATCAGCTGTTAACGCTAGACGTCTTGCTTTTAAGCTGTCCCTTTATGTGTTGATCCACTTAATACAGTTTGGTGCGTGTGTCGTCGAAGCAGTATGGATTGCGATTGAGGAACCACCAATTGCTGTTCGATATGCATCAGTATTTATTGGTTCAACCGGAGGTATGATGAATGGGGTTGTGTTTCTTACAGTGTATAAAAACTGAATTGAACTGATAATTTGATTTTAGACAATGACTCTAAGTCAAATATGTGTTGGTGCGGCTGTTGTCTACAAACATGATTCTGTTTAAATGACTGCATGTTAAACACGTGTCTGAAGAATACATTAAAGTCGTGTTTGTGAATGAACAATTTATTGGGTCGTTTATTCGTGATCACAATGTACATTGATGTTGGACACGTGACTGTAGTGTATATCTATTTTGTTAATGTGAAAGTAGTGTGCACTGATGTTGAATGGGAAACGACTGTGTAAATTATTATAGGGTAATGGTCGAAAAGGGCCATTTGTGGCCACATCCCAAAATTTCATTTAATTTGTCACGTTGTAACTCTATTATATCGCATACTGTTTTGCCTAGCAACGTATTGATGGCGCTTATAAACTAAAGAAATACGGAAAAATTAATATTAATATTTCATATCAAACTTGTTTAACAGGAAATTCATACATTTATTTGCTGTAAAAATATTTTATAAGATATAGTCTTAATATATATTTTTCATTAAAACAGATAAATTTAAGATGCATATCGTAAACTATACCAAACATGCCAAAGTCAAAGCAAAATGTCACAGATAAAAACCATATATTTATATTACAAACAAACAAAACTACACGCAAACAACTGTAACATTCAAGAAAAAATAGTAACGTTATGGGCTTCATTAGTCATCTATGGACATAAATATATTCCTTTGCTCTTATGGTAAAATCGCTCGTCATAACATTAGTTTCATGAATTATTACATGATCACAATATCATTTATAGTCTTTTAATTATAATAATGATATGGAAGATTGTGTCGCTCGTGCTAGGTGTTGTCCCTTTCAAATCTTCTCATGTTCGAGGTTTAAACCTTGCTAAAGTCGGGCATCAAGTTGTCCCTTTCAAATCTTCTCATGTTCGAGGTTTAAACCTGGCTAAAGTCGGGCATCAAGTTGTTTAAAAACGCAGCCACATAGAAAATTAACATATTATATTAATAGGTCAATATTGTTGAATATTTTGTCAGTTTTTGTGTATTTAAGTAAGTTAAATACGTTGTATAAAAGTCCAAAACAAGTTCTGTGTAAGTATTTGGTATGTATCCCTCTCTAAATTTTCAACTTTTTTGCTTTGTTAGTTGTCCCCATTTTCAGTTAGATTTTTTTTATTGGCACCATTTGTGTCATAAATTTTGGTAAATATTGTTGACATTGTATTCGAAATCGTATTATTGAACACATGTGTTTTCGTTATCGTATTTAATGTTGTTGTTTGTTGTCTTTTGTAATTTTTATCTTTTGACATTCAATAAAGATGTGATCGAAGAACATTGTGCTTTTTTCAATGCATGTTGGATTCACAAGGTTTAACTAACTGTCATTCCCGGTATAAGACAGACGAGTCCAACTGTGGGAATAAATTGCTTTCTTTCTATTTATACATAAAAGATTTGTTAATGTCTATCTCCTGCCAATTCATTTCAGATACTTTTGGCAGTGATTAAAATTCTTTATTACAGTATGAAAATAAAGAAACAAATTCCATCATAGCATTGTATGTCGGATTTAACTAGAAAACATACATAAATTAATGCCATTTTTTTTATAATAGCAAAATAAAACAATAATTTATGATTTAGTACGAATTACTTTGAAACTTTATTTTAAGATAATTTTTCTTCATAAAAAATGCAACCTCTTGCCCTTAACATTTTTACTAAAATACATCAAAATATATTTCATTTATTTCTCTACATAATTTTATTAATCAAATAAAGGTGTTAGGATGGTTCTAGGGGAATCTTATTTAAGACTTTCATGTAAATAAACTCATCATAGATACCAGGAATAAAACTCCGTTAAAGCACAATTTGCGGAGTGCATACTACTAGTATTACATTGTATTAGTAATCACTTGTCAATAAAAACAATCTACTGAAGGCTTAAACAGACAAAAAGAAGAACCATAATATAAAACTATGATATAACAGGAAAGTTTAATAATTATTAGAAACGAAGAAATAACATTTAGTGAGTTCATTCGAAGAGTCAAAAAGTAAATACGTTGAAATATACGATATGAGCTAAATAAGGGAAACAAACTTTACAAATTCAGAACAACAGATTCACCTGAATGCAGTAGTTTCATAAAATATAAGTTCCGTTATCCTATCAGTTCCAATTGGAAATATATTTTGTATAATATAATTTCCACTGGAACAAATATAACAGTGTTTGTTTATGTTGTTCCTTACGAAATAAAAAGAATAGAGTATTTTTTTCCAAAGGAATATATATGGTACATGGCATTGTGTTTTACACAGTATCCAGGAAACTTCTTTAGATGAAACAAATATACGTTGATAGTGAAACGCACTCTCCATGCAATGTTGCAAACAATAGTGCTTACGGGGATTTGAGATTCAAATTAACCCCCATCAAATGTATCCTAAATTTAGGACTATCTTATGGATACCTTCTATGACATCTAAATTGGTGTTTTAACTTAGGACAATTCCTATGATATATTCTAGTTTACGACACGTTTGATATACCCACATAAAAGAGGGGCAAAAGATACCATAGGGACATTCAAACTCATAGATCGAAAATAAACTGAACGCCATTGCTAAAAAAGAAAAAGACAGACAAACAATCGTACACAAGACACAACATAGAAAACTGAAAACTAAGCAACACGAACCCTATATAAGATGTGTCCTAAGATAGTCTTCGGACTGGGTCGATGCCTATGCTGGTTGCAGTTAGTCCCAAAGGGTATCACCAGCCCAGTAGCCAGTTCTCCTGTACTGGCATGAAAATACGGAATTGTTTGTGTTATTAAATTTGCTGTTACAAAATGTTAAAAAATATTATAAATTAAGGAATGTATCTCCCTCATGCAAAGCTCTGATTCCTTTCACGGATTTGGCTATACTTTTTGGAACTTTTGGATTATAGCTTTTCATCTTTTATATAAGCTTTGGATTTTACATATTTTGGCCTGGAGCATCACTGAAGAGACATGTATGGTCGAAATGCGCATCTGGTGCAGAAATATTGGTACCGTTAATGTTATAAATAATAATTATAAGACTGCTTCGATAAACAGGCATTAGCGATATAACTTGACACTATAACTTATGTTAACTCAGTGTATAACACAGACAATTCTTAAATCTCACACCTGCTAAATCAATCCCTAAGTTTGCAGTTTTTATTAATGTTTTTTCATTCAGTGAAAATGTTCTGTTTCTATTGACCATTTGTTTAATGTAAATAACCTATCCGTATATTTGCATCCTTTTTATACTATTGCATCAAAATTATTTCAGCTTTTATTTACTCCAAAACATTATTAAACACAAAATTTAATCGAAAGTTTCCATAGAAATATAAGACTGAATCCTTTATGTTTACGAGGGTGAATTATTGGAAAATTCGATGATGTTTTGTTTTCAAAAATGTAAAAGTGCTGCATATAGCCTAAAATTTAATATAAGCTATGAATTTTTTTTTGTCATTCTTGACTCTTTGACTTACATCTCAAATATCGTTTGACATGACTTGCTGAGATATCAATATGAAAAAAAAATTACAAACAGATTATCAGTTGGTGTCCCAACTATTTTGGATTTTTTTCTATTTCTTTCCAAAAAGTTTTGTAAAAATTAACGGTCATACTTCATTATTATTACACTAACAATTAGACAAACAAGATTATCATGTAGAAAACTAGCGTCATTTTCAAATCTAAAGTTATTGATTGATTGCTTAAATGGATGCTTACATAGTTGATTGGTTGTTGGTATAGTTCCAGTGGCAACCGATTCATGCATATACAAGATTGGAAAAACATAGAATATATTTTGAAACAGCATTCCGACTATCAGTTTTACACACACTCATACAGGGAAATCCAGTATATAAAGTACAACTAAAACATAATTAGATCTTTGCTATTGATAGGTTTTTTTTATTCTTGTTACGAATTATGATGAATAGTTTAATATGTCTACATTATTAATTACAGGATATTAGAAACATTACATACAGTAATACGACTTCTTATTGATAATAACAAAACAAAACTCAGAATTAAAAATGATTTCGGAACAGCTAAGAATGGCATTTTGTACAACTAAACAATAATTAATTTTTTACCATTTGATAGGTTTTATTCTTGCTTCAAATTTTGATGAACAGTTTGATATTTCAACATTAGTAAAACATTTACTAAATTTTATCATCGGTACAAGGACATCATTCGTAAATAAAAATCAACATGTAGACATGTTATACGTTTAGGTATTTCACATCCAATCTTTTATGGTAATATACATGTATATTACAAAGCACAAATATGCCGAAAGTCAAGTTTTGGCGTTTGTTTGAGATTAATTGCAAATCTTTCATCTTTGGAACTCCTAGTCTGTTTATTTAGATTTAACAATAAACCAATCATTTCAATTCTGTTTGTTAAATTACTTTTGATTGTGTCAACATTGCGCCTTTTTCTATCTGAAATTAGGACTGCTGAACACGAGCATCACAAAAGAGACATGTATTGTCGAAATGCGCATCTGATGCAGGAAAATTGGTACCGTTAATGTTATTAAACTTCTTCAAAACGGTATTGCTACTATGATAAAATTGCTGAGAAAACCAAAATAATTTACCTAAGAGTATAGCATAGAATACATGAAATGAAATAAGTAATTTCTTATCAATTTATAAAAGTAAATATAATTCAATACATCTATAACACAAATAACAATCATATCAAGCGTGGATTTTTCTTCTATCACAGGCTATCGAGTGTGCAATTTATCCTAACTGATAAAGTGTTGTTGCGTAAAATACCCTCTTTTGTAATTGAGAGAAATCTATTTTCGTTCTAAAAAATAAGGGATCCCAAGCAAACAGTTCATCTGTGTTCCTTTTGGAATTTTATAAAAATTGTTTGCCCCTTGCTCAGGTGTGTAAGAAGGTAATTGCGTATTGAACAATTAAATGAAAACACAATTTTGATGGATTTTACCAAAATAAATTTCAAAAAAAATAACTAAAAATAGAAGGAGCAAAATTCTATCGAAAGTAAAACCATATCTTGTATTTCGAATACAGCTTGACTATGTCAAATAACCCAAACTTTAACAAGAACATATGAAATTTGCACTATTGCTTAAAATAGCCATCAACAACAATGTTTAGTGTAATTTTTTTTTTTTAAATGATACGACGAAGTACATACTTTTAGAATTTAACTGTTTACATCGATGATATAATGTTGAAAAGTAAATCTTTATAAATTTTGATAGAGGAAACATAATTATGTATGTAACAAATGATTTATTTTTAAGTCTTGTAGTCTCAAACAAACGATGACGTATATTTGAGAACCAATAACAAACTTCGAATAGAGGGGCATATAACTGGCAATAGATTTGGAATCTTACTGTATTCTGACGTCTGATTGGACGTTGATTTTTAGGACCTGACGTCGATCTGAGCCTAACATGTGTACCGACTGTAAATAATGTTTTGATTTGAATTGAGTGTAGTATGCTTTTGGTTCGAAGCCCGACCGGGTCAAACAAAAGACTTGATTGAATATTAGTAGTTGATGCTTCATCCCTTAAAGGCATACGATACAGTTACAGGGGAGGTAATGACGTTGCTAACATAAAATCTTATTTTCGCGACGTCAAGCTGTGACATCGTTTGTTTATGTGTTACATATTTGTTTTTCGTTCATTTTTTTCATAAAAAAGGCCGTTAGTTTTCTCGTTTGAATTGTTTTACATTGTCTTATCGGGGCCTTTTATAGCTGACTATGCGGTATGGGCTTTGCTCATTGTTGAAGGCCGTACGGTGACCTATAGTTGTTAATGTCTGTGTCATTTTGGTCTTTTGTGGATAGTTGTCTCATTGACAATCATACCACATCTTCTTTTTTATATATCTGGAAAAGATGCATTTTTGACTGATTTTCATCATTCCAACTGATTTAATTTGATAACGATTGCATGGACCCCTATTTTTGATAACGACACTTTGTTTCATTTTGCAGGGAGATTATGTGGACTAAATTTTAAAAAACTGTAAATAGTGCATTTCTTTTTTTAATTTTGATAAATATACAGCAAACAATTACGTTTTTTTTCAATTCATGACCATTTGATAAATATTACTTAGTTTTGAATAAAAAATGCATATTTTTTTATGACACTTATAAAATACAGAAATTACAAATTATTTAACAAAAAACAATTTGTGTTTATCTTTTAAAACAGAAAAGTTATGGATTTCTTTTGAAAGGAAAATACGGCAAGAAATTTGAATATTTAGCAAATATAAAAACTTTCGACCTCATTTAACTAAAAAAATAGCACATGAAGGTATATTTTTTATTACATTTTTGATTAAATCAGGCAAAAATTAGTCTATATGGAAATTTTCATCAAACTGAAAATACGGAATCAAAACTGTATCGTATGCCCTTAAAACGAAGCATTTATGAGAACGAACAATGGCTGGTTGGGTCGGAGTCAGAATCGTGTTTTACGGGGAGACGGTTGACATCCTTCTACGGATTGTTCCTTGTAAACTAGCACGTTACAAAGCTGATGAAAGTATCAGTTTAATGAAAAGCTTGATCAGTTAATTTATATTCATATCATATTAACCACATTTTTTTGTCCTAAATATGTATTTAGTTAGCATTGGACGTTTAACAGTGGCCATTATCATACTATTTTGGCGTTGTTTTTTTTTTGCGTCTTACAAGAACAATTTCTTAGGTAATGTCATTGATTCAAAGAAAATTACATGATGATATTACACATTCAAAGAACATCATGCACACAGAGAACATATGTGACACAAACTTGGACCTCCTCGTGGGTTTTTTGATAATATATGATTAATTGGCCGGTTCTTTTTATTACCAGACCCAATATTTCATGATTATTTGATCATCTTGACTGTATATTTGATTATTTGATTATCTTGGACTGTATATTTGATTATTTGATTATCTTGGACTGTATATTTGATTATTTGATTATCTTGGACTGTATATTTGATAATTTGATTATCTTGGACCGTATATTTGATTATTTGATTATCTTGAACTGTATATTTGATTATTTGATAATCTTGGACTGTATATTTGATTATTTGATTATCTTGGACTGTATATTTGATTATTTGATTATCTTGGACTGTATGTTTGATCATTTGATTATCTTGGACTGTATATTTGATTACTTTATTATCTTGGACTGTATATTTGATTATTTGATTATCTTGGACTGTACATTTGATAATTTGATTATCTTGGACTGTATATTTGATAATTTGATCATCTTGGACTGTATATTTGATAATTTGATAATCTTGGACTGTATATTTGATAATATGATTATCTTGGACTGTATATTTGATAATTTGATCATCTTGGACAGTATATTTGATTATTTGATTATCTTGGACTGTATATTTGATTATTTGATTATCTTGGACTGTATATTTGATAATTTGATAATCTTGGACTGTACATTTGATAATTTGATTATCTTGGACTGTATATTTGATAATTTGATCATCTTGGACAGTATATTTGATAATTTGATTATCTTGAACTGTATATTTGATTATTTGATTATCTTGGAGTGTATATTTGATTACTTTATTATCTTGGACTGTATATTTGATTATTTGATTATCTTGGACTGTATATTTGATAATTTGATTATCTTGGACTGTATATTTGATAATTTGATTATCTTGGACTGTATATTTGATTATTTGATTTTGGATTGTATTATTGGTTATTTGATTATCTTGGACTGTATATTTGATTATTTGATTATCTTAGACTGTATATTTGATTATTTCATTACCTTGGACTGTATATTTGATCATTTGATCATCTTGGACTGTATGTTTGATTATTTGATTATCTTGGACTGTATATTTAATAATTTGATAATCTTGGACTGTATATTTGATAATCTTGGACTGTATATTTGATTATTTGATTATCTTGGACTGTACATTTGATTATTTCATTATCCTGGACTGTATATTTGACTATTTGATTATCTTGGAGTGTATATTGATTATTTGATTATCTTGGACTGTATATTTGATCATTTGATTATCTCGGACTGTATATTTGATTATTTGATCATCTTGAACTGTATATTTGATCATTTGATTATCTTGAACTGTATATTTGATTATTTGACTATCTTGAACTGTATATTTGGTTATTTGATTATCTTGAACGGTATATTTTATTATTTGATTATCTTGGACAGTATATTTGATTATTTGATTAACTTGGACTGTATATTTAATAATTTGATTATCTTGGACTGTATATTTAATAATTTGATTATCTTGAACTGTATATTTGATTATTTGATTATCTTGGACTGTATATTTGATGATTTGATTATCTTGGACTGTTTATTTGACTATTTGATTATCTTGGAGTGTATATTTGATTATTTGAGTATCTTGGTCTGTATATTTGATTATTTGATTATCTTGGATTGTATATTTGATTATTTGATCATCTTGAACTGTATATTTTATTATTTGACTATCTTGAACTGTATATTTGATTATTTGATTATCTTGGACTGTGTATTTGATTTTTAATTATCTTGGACTGTATATTTGATAATTTGATTATCTTGAACTGTATATTTGATTATTTGATTATCTTGGACTGTATATTTGATAATTTGATTATCTTGAACTGTATATTTTATTATTTGATTATCTTGGACAGTATATTTGATTATTTGATTATCTTGGACTGTATATTTGATAATTTGATTATCTTGGACTGTATATTTAATAATTTGATTGTCTTGAACTGTATATTTGATTATTTGATTATCTTGGACTGTAAATTTGATGATTTGATAATCTTGGACTGTATATTTGATTATTTGATTATTTTGTTTAAAACAATAATTAATGATTATGTGATTACTTGGACACTCCCATGAGTGGCTAATATGTTTCGAAAAGTAAATAGGGGATGGGTGATGTCAGAGAAAACATTGCTTCCTTTAAGTATGTTAAATTACTTAGTGTAGTTAGTTCCTATCCAGACGTTTTGGTGTAGTTGTATGTGTTGTGGCTTGATATGCTAAAGGTCTTGAGTTCGAATCCCAGCATATACACTGGATTGTTTCTATGTGAATTTTGATAGATAGTCTTTTCCGTACAATTAATTATAAGTTTTATAGTGGATCTGACATTCCCGCCAAAATCTTACAGAATAAAGGAAAGCATGCATAACAAAGAAACTCAAACTAGGGTGATCTGGTAGGAGTGATCCGGCTCAGATCACTCCTGTTAGAACACAGGAGCTGGGATATAAAGTTCTTTACAAGGTACCAGTCCTCATGTCACTCAAAATATATCTTTATATACGATTGAAATAGTTTTTCTTAGGATAGATACACACATATATTCAGTCAGGATTCTACTTCGTTAAATTATCTCCCTATTACGCCAGTTCATTTTTACAATCGTAAAAATGGAAGCCATTGTAGGGATGACGCGCTGCCAATTTAGCTCTTGAAAACCGATAAATTTATCCACATAGCACCATTACGATCCTTATATGCCAGTTGTATTTTAGAAGACAAATGTATTTACTAGCTAATGAGCATCAGGTAATGTACTTGTCTGCATTTAGTCAACTTAAAACTATTGTCTGATCGGTTGTCAGGTGGAATTTTCGAAAATTCATCAACATTTAAAAAAAATCTAATTAAATATTTCGTGGAAGGGCAGACTAAAAAACGTCAGTGGTTGAAGACTATAAACCCTTATTATCACACACAAAAAGTGAAGTTTTTTCGAAGACATGCATTTTTAAGATGAAACTTAAAAGTCTGTCTTCAAGTACTTTTAGTAAAAATATGCTATTCGAACACACCTACTCTAATTTGGGATTCATTGGAAAGGTATTTCACATGACCCATATATTTCATTTTTCTAGAACTGTGAATTTTTGGATGTTCTAAAGTAAACCTGTAGCTTTGATATATAAAAATGAATCTGAAGCGAGATGATGTATCAAATACTCTTGCTTTATACGTTTTCAAGACAAAATATTCAACTTAAACACGCCCTAACATAAAAAGGTGCATTCGATTTTCTCTTTTCGATGCAATTGATGCCCATTTTTTGATTTTTTTTCTTGAGTCACATTTAATAGAAGGGCAGAAACGAAAATTAAGGAACAAATAGATTGATATGTTCTCCGTCCGTGGTCATTTTATTTTTAAAATCGGAGGTTATGCATGTTTTAGATCCAACTGAATAAACACCCATGTCGTCGACTTGATATCTTATTGTTTTGCTTAGTTTCACTTTTGAATCTTGGTCATAAAGTCATAAAGTTTACATTTACTCGGGACCTTAATGATGCATTTTTTCTTTCCTTAAAGATGAGAAGGTACGTAAACTGAATCAAACACATCACCATTATGACTATTAATTTGGAAAATTGGAAGGTTCCATTCCTGTTCAGAATGTTAACGTTAGGTCATTTATAATTCAACCACTTACACCGTATATATGAGACGTATAGACTTTCATTTTGAAATTTATGATTTTTTTTAAAATTCTGTTGAAAGAAATTGTATATTCTAAAGCAAGGTTAGATATTTGTTTGTTTTAAAATGATAATTTTTTCCTAAATCAAGGATCTCATAAAGAGATGACGTCATGTCCCCATATGCAAATCTTCCTACGATGCGTTCAATGTACAAAAAATTCAGAATTTTTATATCCTTATTGGAACAAACAAAACGGAGTATTCAAGAATGAAGTAAAAATATCTGTCTGAAGATATCATTAGTATGTTGGGGTTTTTTTTTTGCAACGTTCCTGTTATTAAATAAAATGGCAGATGACGGTTACTGGTAACCTACGGTAACTGGTCCTAGACCAGTATATTTTTCTCTTTTGTAAGACAACCTTTAGATATTTCACAAATAATTGTTACATGTACATTAATCTATCGTTTACTGTTATTCTATTAATAGCATGGTGATTATGTTTGTTACTGAACCGATGTAATATTATCAAGCACTAACATACTTTTCATAATCACGTCACATTTTATTAATTTGATAATGTTGTTTCAGTGGGGGAACAAACAATTAATGGAAGACGGACGAAAGAAGGCAACTAAATGCAAATATTCATAGTGGCTGTCGGGTCAAAACATCTGACTATATTAAAGCGTTTTGCACTCTTTTTCTGTAGGTGTGGCGTATTGCTTAGCTTCTAGTATATCTAATTGGTAACTGAGGAAAAATATTCTTCATGCTTTAAATGAAATACTAAACATGATTGTGTATAAGGCAATGTTTTAAATGATTATGAAGAAGTAAAAATGAAGAAAAAAGGCAATTTGTTTCCACATCTTTAGTATCTCCCTGTAAATCGAACAGTCCTTATATAACTTTTAAAAGCGGAAGGTCGTTTGATTATTCAGGATAAACACTTTAAATAGTATATAAGTTTATAACATTTGACATTTCAAATCTTTTATAACGACCAATATAGCTAATTGTATATAATTAGAATAGCCTTTGTCCAAATATATGTTTAAAATAACACATTTACCTCAATTGAGACTTGCCTTTGGCCGATATATAACTGCTAACACTTGTTGAAAACTGCATGTCAACTGGACAACACTGGTATGTACAATCTAGTTCTCACAACAAATTTCTTTTATTTTGATAATAATAAGGATGATGATAAAATTGCCAAATGCAGAATTTATGATAAATAAACGCACAGATGACTGAATTTTACGAAAAATAAAAAATAAATACTTTGACGACTTTAACTAACGAATGAGACCAGTGCAGTTTTCTTTTCCGTTCGACGACTGGATCAAACCTAGTTCTATTTATCTATGAAATTATTATTAATTAATGTAATATAAACGTCTGAGGATATGTATCTCTAAAACGACCTTAAGTCAGTTCGCGCAATACGAAGCATGTTTGAAGTGAAATCATAAATCTTGTAATAGATCAAAATACCAAAAAAAATCTCGAATAGCATATCTAATGTTTTGTGTCAAGAAATGAAAAATAAGCTGTTTGCTGATTTGTGTAATTACATCATTTATTCATTGGTAACAATCGTGCTCATGTTTATTTTTATTATTATTATATTATTATTATTATTATTAAATTATCATTATTATTATAAGTATTATTATTTTTATTATTATTATTATTATTGCATAGCAATAAAATATTTCCAACAGAAAGTAACCAAAAGTTAGCATGCAATAAATTCCATTATTGCAATAGTGCAATAAATCTTCAAAATTCATGACGTCATCAACGACAAAATCTTAGTTTAAACTAATTTTTACTTTCAAATATTGTATTGCTATACAAAAAAAGGGTTATTGCATTAATATTTGGGAATATTGTCCCTCGAAGAAAATAAATTGCACTCGCAAGCTCATGCAACATAAAATTCTACTGGGAACAATATTCCCCAATATTCATATATGCAATAACCCTATATTCTCATTATCCTTATTATTATTATTATTATTATTATTTTTATAAGTATTATTATTATTATTATTATTATTATTATTATTATTATTATTGCATAGCAATAAAATATTTCCCACAGAAAGTAACCAAAAGTTAGCGTGCAATAAATTCCATTATTGCAATAGTGCAATAAATCTTCAAAATTCATGACGTCATCAACGACAAAATCTTAGTTTAAACCAATTTTTACTTTCAAATATTATATTGCTATACAAAAAAAGGTTATTGCATGAATATTTGGGATTATTCTATATTGGTATTATTTTAGTATGTTTCTCTATATGAATTGCATTTTGAATAAAAAAGCATATTCACCTGAGAAAGTGTTATTCACCGCGCTAAACGTCACGCGCTTTTACATGCAACGTTATGGTAAAATGTTTCGTGTAAAATTAGTTTTGGTATTATGTTTGTCATTAAATACATTTTCTTTTCTCGGAATATGGAATAAAACAATTACTGTCTTTTGTTTCGGTAAATATGGGGTTTAATTGACTTTTGAAAAATTGATATTCACTTCGGCCGTCGGCCTCAGTGAATATCATTTTTTCAAAAGTCAATAAAACCGCATATTTACCTCATCAAAAGACAGTAATTGTATAATATTGTCCCTCGTAGAAAATAAATTGCACTCGCAAGCTCATGCAATATACAATTCTACTCGAGACAATATTCCCCAATATTCATATATGCAATAACCCTATATTATCATTATCCTTATTATTATTATTATTATTATTATTATTATTATTATTATTATTATTATTATTATTATTATTATTAGTATTATTATTATTATTATTATTATTATTACAGAACATTATGTGTTTAGCAGTTATCACTGCCGCAGCAGTATTGTTCGCAAAAGGCGCGCCAAATTTACGATATTTATTTTTACTACGTGTACAGTACTGGGGTTACTTTAGTTAAGTTTAATAATAAGTATTTTCATTACATCTGCAATTGAAGATTATTATTTCTATCTAAGTCCATAATACATTTACTATTTATTAATGTGGTATTAGTTGATAAATTGTACTATAATTATCTTTATTATTTCATTACATCTGCAATTGAAGATTATTATATCTATCTAAGTCCATAATACATTTACTATTTATTAATGTGGTTTTAGTTGATAAATTGTACTATAATTATCTTTATTATTTCAGATCATTATGTATTTGACCTTTATCACTGTTGTATTTTCCGTATTAGTACAGAGAGGATCACTTACAGCCATTCCTGTCACTCCGTATAATCTATGTATGTTAATAATGTCTGCTTCTAAGTTGGTTTGATTAAAAAATGTATAATATATACACCTTGTATGTGTGTGTGTGTGTGTCTGTGGTATTTGTAAATAATAGTTATGATGAATAATAAATAATCACAATATTTCGATGTTTCTTGTCACGTGTAAAAAATAAAATAAGATATACACATATAAAAATTACGTTTTTCTGATAAGTTGTGTAATCGCTACTTTGCGTATTTTTCCTTTGATCTTTTGTTTGTGATAATTTGTCATATCATGCTACTCGCTAGAACACACGTGAAGTTGTCATTGTAAACATCAACGACGTCATAGTCAAAATAGCAATACACAAATTATTAATGGTCTTTCAAACTCGAGGATGTTTCTCTGTCACATGAGATTGTAGCTAAGAAAAATCCTCTCGTTTGAAAAAAAAACATTACGTATTGATGTATAATGATAGTAAATAAATAATCACCAGATTTTGATGATTCTCACTTTTACGTATCAAGAATAAAATAGATGTGGACAAACAAAAATCACGATTGGCAAGAAAACACAATTGATAAATGAACCGTAAAAAGGTTTCACAGAAAACGAAAGACTCTAAAACCGAGGATGAAATAATGTGTTTTGTAAGCCCTTCCTATTATATTAAATCAATTAATGTAACAATACGACATTACTTAATTTTCTAACAATCAGAGCATTTGAAATTTCTGACCCTAAATACACCGAATGTGACAGTTTATTATGATAATATTTGATTCTTTGTGGATATTTTTTTTTTCTTTTTTAGAAATAATACCACATCTAGATCTCTATAATTTTTATACCCAATGTAGGTTGATACACTTCATGAGCAGAAAAGTCAGTAATGTAAGTGTTTTTCATTTTTTTTTATTTCTGATTTAAGGGGACTGTGTGCCTTGTACAGACGGTAGTGCCTGTGTTTATTTACACAAATTTTGTGATGGTTCAAGGGATTGTCACAATGGAGAAGATGAAAGAACAGATATTTGCAAAGGTACAATTTTTCTCCATCTAACTTACATTTTGTTATAGATATGCAATTGTTATATCATTGTTTTCCAGGTCCAAGTTCAACATTCATATTGAGATAAAATGCAATTTGTATCTATGTACAACGGTACCTGCGGAGTCAAATTAGAAACTCAATAGGGTTTTGGTAGGGTTATGACATGTGACCTCTACATCAATACGTAATTCACATTCAAATTTTTTACCAGTTTATAGACCAGTAACTTGTAATGCTTTTTTTTATGTTCATTATATGTCACTTATTTTTCTAAAGTTTCAAGAAGATGTTAAAGCAGCGCAACACAAGTTACAAAAATAGTTAATTACTTACTTTAAACCAAATTTTATATTAAATCCTTTTAATCGATGTGTGTAAGATAATTGTTGGTATATCAAGACATACCATATGACTGATTTATCAAGACAAATAACAAAGGTTATACATAATTGCTTGCATTTAAATTTTGAATAAAATAAAACGGTAATGTTTTGCAGCGATGCCATGTCCAGCAGTAATGGAATTTAAAGCATATCAATCTGGAAATCACAAAAACATAAAATGTAATGACATGATTCAATGTTACCCCGACAATGGACTCTGTGATGGACATAACTCATGTAATGATGGCACAGACGAGAATGAATCATTTTGTAAAGGTATCGCAATTAGAATACGACATGTTTTGCAGACCTGTCACACATATTAAGCTTAGTTGTTTAGCAACTTTAATAATTGATCCATAATGTACCATCAAGAGATTACATGTATAATAACTTCTTATAATTATTTCTCGAAGAAGACAACTCAGATAACGTTTGTTTGGCTTTCATATTTGCCTTTAATTAGTGTTATATATGTAATAGACATCATATTGATAATGCAATATAGTGTAAAGATATAGCAAAAAGGACAAGGTCATACAACCCCCATGATATGGATTTTTCTAGTTGTTATTGCACAGTTTACATATATATTTATTTGACCTTAGCTAGAACGATTTTTCCCTTTAATTCAATTTGTATCATTTATACTTAAAGAAAGGGACTTACTAGGCTTGCATAACAATATAGAAACTCCAGTTTCTTTGACAATTTGTAATCCGAAGCTAGCTTGTGTTATGCCTGTTATTCTTTATGATCAATATTTAGAAAATGTTCAAAATCGTTTTTTCATATAGTTGATGTGTTTCTCTCGGTTTTAGTTTATAACCCAGATTTGTTTTCGTTTAATCGATTTATGACTTTTGAACAGTGGAATACTACTGTTGCATTTATTTATCATTTATATGCGTGCAATATTTTCAGGGCAAGTCAATTAATACTACTACCAGAGAGAGAGAGAGGGAATTTCTTTTTATCATTTTTCTGTTTTGGCTTCAGGATATCAATGTCCCCAAACAAAAGTTAAATGCCAAGATGGATTACAGTGCATTCATCAATATTCAATGTGTATGGGAGACGCTGCTCAGTGTGATGACGGATCTGATGAATTAGAGACCTATTGTCAAAGTAAGGAACCATGCTGAAGTAAATAGTTTACTGATGACTGATGTACCCATATTTTGACTATTGTATTTATTGTGTCTGTTTAGTTTACGCATCAATGTAAATATAAAGGAATTAGATGACACTGTCAACAAAGTGAGAGTGTTAGCGCTATAAAACCAGGTTTAATCCACCATTTTCTACATTTGAAAATGCCTGTACCAAGTCAGGAATATGACAGTTCTTGTCCATTCGTTTTTGATGCGTTTTGTTATTTGATTTTGCCATGTGATTATGGAATTTCCGAGTTGATTTTCCTCTGAGTTCAGTGTTTTTGTGATCTTACTTTTTACCCCATTTGCAAATACGTAATCAATAATGTTTTATTACTTACAGTAAGATGATACTTTTTACTCAATGTTGGTCTGTCAATCTGATTTGCTTTTGTTTTTTGTTGATTTTTTCATTTGCGCAAATGACTTTTTGTAATCAAAGGGTATTTGTTGCACCTATTTCATGTAAAAAAAGTCTAGAAACCATATACTTTTAGAATCAATGTGGATCAACCTTTCATATGAATGAGAAGAGACATTTCGTAAACCGGAAATAGCAAATTTTCTCTCTTACGGCAATCAAAAATATACAAAGAAATAATGTATCATTCTAATCAGTATAAAAAAAGCTATCATGTGACTCCGACAGTGGTTTTTTTTTACACCGGAGAAAGCTAATTATCTAACTTATTTGAAGCAAAAGAATATACAAAACATATTTTTTAGAGCAGTGTAACTAAAACTATCATATGACACTGGTAGTAAACTTGTGTACACCAGATGGAGCCAATAATCTCTCTAATTCCAAACAAGAAAAACGAAAAAAAAAAACCAACCAAAAGACATATTCTTAAAATCAATGAAACGTAGCATTTCAGTTGACATTCTTAAACCGGAAGAAGCTGATAATCTTCTTTTTTTCAAAGAAAACTGTTTTCTGAAGAATTGTTTTTTTTTTTAATTTACAATTGACATTTAAATTTGGAAGAAAAAAATAATTGCTACAAGGTAGTCTTTGTTTAGCGATATTGCTCTTGCTGAATTTAGACACTGCTATTTATAGGTTTTATATAGAATGAGAATGGGATATCGCTTGATATCAACTCGAGATATTTGATTACAATATAATAACAAACGAGCCTTCGTTCAGTTAGTATTACTATTTAAATTAAATAAAAGTTGCTATCAAGCGATATCCAATTTTCACAAGTTGTTAAACCTATTTCTCTTATGATCTACACTCTCAATGTGTAGATTAAAAAATCCGCGAAATGTTGATCTAGTCTTTGGCACATTCCAGTATGACGTCATATGTCTTTTTCCGGTGTCAAACTTTACATCAGACGTTTTAAGACTTTTTGTACGCTTCATTATGTAATAAAATTTGACAAAAGAAGATTGTCCGATGAAATGTGTTAATGCTTTTTATATTATTGAAGCAATCACATATGTCCGTTGCCATGGACGAAATGTACATCGTCTTATCTTTTGAAATTCGTCTATGACCTAACAAATAGCCAATGGAAATGCCGTAATATCGTCTTGTGATAATGGATAAGCCAATCCAATTAACACAGATTTTCGTGCAGTGTGATACGATAAATATCTATTCATGCAAGAAATAGATAACAGGCCACAACCATAAGTGAATTATATGTTTCATAACGAGTGAGAATTGGATATCGTTTGATATCAACTCGAGTTATTTAATTTTAATATAATAATAAACGAGCCTTAAGCGAGTTTATTATTACTATTTAAATTAAATAATGAATGTTGATATCAAGCGATACCCAATTCTCAAAAATTGTTAAACCTATTTCTCTTATGGTCAACACTTTCATTGTGTTGAATTAAAAAAAATCACACGAATCGTTGATCTAGTCTTTTGCCAATACCAGTATGACGTCATATGTCCTGTTTCGATGTCAATCTTCAACACCAGACATTTTAAAACTTTTAGTAATCTTCCGAATGTAATAAAATTTAACAAAATGAAGATTGTCAGTTGAAAAGAGTGAGTGTTTTGTATATTATTGAAGAATTCACATATGTCCGTTTCCACGAGCGAAATGTACATTGTCTTAACCTTTGAAAATTGCCAATGACCTAAGGAATAGTCTATGAAAATGTCGTAATATCGTCTCATGATGCTGAATAAGCCAATCAAATTAACGCATATTTTCATATTACTTTTAGAGAAATATCTCTTCATGCAAGAAATAGATAATAGGCCACAACCATAAGAAAAATGTAGATTCTACCACTGCATCGAGTGTGATACGATATTTATCCACTCGAGACTGTTAAATTTTCAAATTTAAAACGCGAGGCTCGCCGAGCGTTTTAAATATTTAAAATTTAACAGTCGAGATATCGTATTACACGAGATTTGGTGGTGGAATCTGTTTTTCTAATAATTTTCTAACAATATGCAGGCAAACTTATTCCTTCTTTTCGAATGATCTACAATAAGATGTGTTCTTTCTATGTGACGTCATCAGGCATGGTCGCCTTTTTCATGCCGTCACAATAGGAAATTTAGAGGAAAGCAAGAAAATTCGACGTCATAATCGGATTTTAACCAATGAAGAACTGAGATCAAACGAACCACACGTTGATTAATTTTTTTTATACAATGGGTGCAGGAAGGGATTTATTGACGAAGAAATAGAAAATAATTATTTTAAAGCCATTTCGTTAATGATTACCAGCATCATATAAACTGACGGGTTCAACAATATGCATAAGTTGTATATATTATTAATTTTATTAAGATATAGTTACATTTTATCATTAATGGGAAGAATCAAAATAAATCTTGCCAAACACGTTTGCTTGAAATGGTACACATCAGTATATAATAATAATAAGTGTTAACACATCTACTGGTAACAATAAAATCGGTAAACATCTAAAAGTGCACTTAAATGTTTAAACCACTAAAAAACGAAAATCAATCCATTGTAGAGTAGGCAAATGACAAATGATAAAAATATCGTTGATGAAATGTTATTTATAAAATTCCCAGTTGGCTAGAAAAAAATTGGATGATTGAGTGGAAAAATGAGAACAATATAAACAAAATGGCTGGCATTCAAGCACTTTATTATTTTTTTTATTTTGTCAGAACACAAATGTGGAAAAGGATTTGCCAAATGTAAAAATGGAATCTGTATTCATGAAAGTTCAATGTGTGATGGTAGAACAGACTGCACCGATGGATCGGACGAAATAGAAGACTTCTGCATAGGTGAGTCGAATAGAAATTAAGTGAGGATAAAATTATTGATATACTATCTTATTGTTCACTTGTTGCACAGAACGGTCATTATTGTTTTGTTTTTGTAGCCATACTATCATCTATTACTTCGGTGTTGACATGAATATCAATTATGTGATCATTTTTATAAATTGCCTGATACAAAACTTTGAATTTTCGAAAAACTAAGGATTTTCTTGTCCCAGGAATAGATAACCTTAGCCGTATTTGGCACAACTTTTTGGAATTTTGGATCCTCTATGCTCTTCAACTTTGTATTGTTTGGCTTTATAACTATTTTGACATGAGCGTCACTGATGAGTCTTATGTAGACGAAACGCGCGTCTTGCGTACTAAATTATAATCCTTGTACTTTTGATAACTATTTACAATAACTGAACTATTGTGAGGGTACATTTACAATTGAAGGCTGCATAATTAACAAGATACTGCAGCTATGTAGTCATACATTTCATTTATTTTTGTGATCGAAAACAATCAAACTTGAAGAGCTACGCATTCGTAGGAAAATGATAATGCAAGTTTAATTAATACATGTACTAATATTGGCTATAAGTTGCCTTTATATATAGCAAAATGTGCAAATCAACCAACATTTCCCAAAAATCATGAAAATTCTATTCGAGATAAGAATTGTAGACATACTGACTGATTTACTACGAATATATATATGTGCCTATCAAAAGTCAGGAACTTGTAATTCAGTGGTCCTCGTTGGTTCATGTCTGTCATATATGTTTTTCGTAAATTGTAATTATATTGTATAAATATGGTTCTTAGTTTTCTCTTGAATTGTTTGACATTTTTATATCGGGGCTTTTCATAGGTGGGTATAGATATTGAAGGCCGTACGATGACCCATAAATGCTTGTATCTTCGTCATTTAAACTCTGTGGGATAGTTGTCTCAATGGCAACCATTTCACATTTTAAAAGGGAAGATATAATAGCATTTTCAAAAAGATGTATGTGTGGTTTTATTGTTGGATTGCATGTATTTTTATATATTGCTATATGTGAAGTCCTCTCTTTTTTTGTTCTATGTTTTAGATTACAAATGCTCTGAGGGGTTGTTCAAATGTCCCGGAACAGTCACGTGTGTTGATGACTCATATTTTCTCGGAAACGCAGAATTTGACGTTTCAGTTGAAGAAATATGCAGAAGTAGGTGATTATTGGATAAAGGAAGTAAGTGTGCTAGAAAAAAAACCAAATGCAAGTGAGAATTAACAAAAATACTTTGACAGCTAAATTGACCACACTAATACGTACACATAAACCCGACAAAACATGAAAATCAGACTATTCAAAAATACGAACAACAAACGGTCTAGATAGTATTGGAAATAGAATGAATTCGATACATGCTATAATCTATTTTTTTACAAAACGGAACTGCGGAAAAGAAATATGAGACTCTTGATTTACATTGAAATCGAACTGTTTGAAAACAAAATACGATTCCTTTAGTGTTTACATTTTACTTGTTTGTTTCTTCTACATGAATTAAAGAGATTTGAACATTGGTAAGCTACTGTTGCTTTTGAATTTGTATATATTAATTAGGCTCAAAATCGTCCCTTTAATATTTTGCACACTACAAAGACATATTCTATGGAATTGCATCCCTTACATGTTATATTAATAGTATCTCAATTCTTAATATTTCAGATTTGTTCGACGATTTCAAGGTCGTTTCCTGATAACAAACAAAGTACTTGCAACTTTAATTTCTAATAAATAAATAAATAAATAAATAAATAAGCAATTTGTATTTGCATATAATAAGATTTGTGAAATGGTACTTATATTATTTTTCTCTCAAATACAAAAGCTGTTGGCATATTACTGTCAGTTTACAACAAAGCTTACAGATGGTGTTTAATATGAAAGACTTATAAGGAACGCAACCGTGAGAGTTGAAGTACTATAATCATGTACACAGTAGCTAATTAGCATACGACAAAGAAAATAATTAAATAAGTCTTAAATCCAATAAGTCGTGTTATAAAACGGCAAGGTCTCAACGAAATCAAGTTAGATATACTCAAGGTGTTTCTACGTATTTCTTTAATTCGTGTAGAATGGTAGCTGTTATTCTTTTTCGGATAAATGAATTTTGTCTTTAATGTTTCTTTCGAACCTACGTTCGCATCTATCACAATTGAAAGAATGAATACTTTATAGTAAAAAGCATCATATATGCTATAGCAACGAAAACATATTAACAACATGACAAATGATAAACAACAGAGACCAATACATAAAAAAACATTATAAGAAAACAAATACATTAAGTAACAATATGTGATCTGATTGGCCACGCAGATTTTATGTAATTACACAATTTCTTTATATGTAAAAGAGACGTCAATTTTAATAAATACTGTAATTCAGTAATGTTTGGTCAAGAACAATAAAATTTTGGCATATATCTAGGCCTAATTGATCTATAGACAGGGCATACTAATAATCATATAACATATCAGTATATCTTCTTGTTTCAATGTTCAGCTTTAATGTACCACTATACAATTTAGTTAAAAAGTGTGAGTTATAACAGTAATCTAAATAATGTTCAAACCTTAATTCTAACTTTATATACTTATCAACACTAAGTTTTTCGCTTCTTTCTACAGATGCTAACCCGCTTTGTATATACTGATCTTTAATTCTATTCTTAATGACATCAATATATTCAATAACATGTATTTCTGCTTGTTGATACCATACATAATTTAAACCACTATCAAATAATAATGCTTATGCAACACCGTTTGTAACGTTCATTTTGATTGGATAACGTCACTTATCTACATGGCATCAATTGACAATTGATGCTATAGAAGGTACGCGCAAGCGCATACGGCATATGAAAGTTTTTAAATACATGTTTTAACGTTGTTTTCTGTCAGTTTCATTAGAATGGTATTTTAAGCTCCGACGGCATCAATTGGGGATTTGATGGTCGCAAATACCCGTTTACTGGCGACACGTTAGTTATCTCCTAAGTCACGTACATTAGAATAAAATTGAGAATGGAAATGGGGAATAGGTCAAAGAGGCAACAATCCGACCAAAGAGCAGATAACAGCTGAAGGCCACCAATGGGTCTCAGATGGCTCCTAAATAAAATGTGTACTAGTTAATTGAAAATGGACGTCATACTTAACTCCAAAACATATAAATGAACTAAAATTTAAAAACATACAAGACTAACAAAGGCCAGAGGCTCCTGACTTGGGACAGGCACAAAATACGGCGGGGTTAAACATGTTTGTGAGTTCTCAACCCTCCCCCTATACCTCTAGCCAATGTAGAATATAGAAACACACAGCAATACGCACAGCAAAACTCAGTTTAAAAAAGACCGAATCCAATGTCAGAACAGTAACAAAAGAAACTATGCAAAATGACAATGATACATAAATTCACAAAGGAGTACTAGCAGTTACTGACATGGCAGCTCCAGATCTCAATTAAACTGATTGAAAGATTATGTCTTCATCATTAGAAGCCCAGTTTTGTTTTGTTTTGTTTTCGCCATAATTGGCTTCTTCAAGTAACAATTTATAAACATCATAAACAATTTATGTTTTGTATGTTAAAATTTTCAACCAGAATTAAAAATTCTAAATTCTCTCATAACATACATAGGAAAATGGTCCAATTCTCTATATAAGAAACAATTGGGCACAGTTTTGCCAACTTTTTAAATGTATCGAAAGACACGATTGTGAATAATCTCATCCTCTTTACCTCGATTGAAACCCCATATTTCCGAAGGATAATTAAGAACAGACGCCCCCATACTGTTAAATAGATCAAGTTGTTTCTTCTTTGACAAGTACAAATCTTAGACTGAGTTTAACATTGACGATAAAGCTCGTGAACCCTGTTGAGACACACGTTTATGGGTCTGTACGATTTTTTCATTAACATGAAACATCATACCAAGATATACATATATAAAAAATTACTATTTGTAGCTCTTTATTGTCGTAGAAAAATCAGCCAATTACTGGATGCGATCCATTTTTAAATGCAATAATTTTCGTCTTGTCAGTATTATCTTCAATGTTTCACTTATTATAGTATTTCAAAATATTATCTAAAAGTTTTTTTTCGCAATAATTCTGATGATTTTCCAAACAGCTCAGTGTCATCCGCAAAAAGAATAAGAAAAATAAGAATATTATTCACAGTAATGGCATCATTCCGCATATCAATATGTATGTCCTCAATTAAGCACTGATGAAGAATGAAAAAAAAGATGCGACGAGGGCTTCCCTTGTTTTACCCCAATTAAATTATCAGACGATTCGGATACAACACCACCAGATCTAACACGCAATCTAACAGACGAATAGACAGATTTCACACTAGTTATCAATTTGGATCTAACTCCATTTTAAGGAGCTTATACATAAGTATTCGTCGATCAAGCTTGTCAAATGCTTTACGAAAATCTAAGAATGAACAGTACAGTTTTTGCTTTTTGTTGGAGAGAATTAGTGATAATCCATGTAACACAAATATTGCATCTATATTTTACCGTCCGGGTCTAAAGCAAAATTGATTGTTGATAACTTTTTCTTCTTCCTCTGACCTCGACAATGAACGGTTGGTTAAAATAGTAGTGAATAGTTTGGATAAAACAATTGGTCTATAGTTGTTTGGATCTGATAAATCACCAGTTTAAGGAACCGCTATGACTAAACACTCTGTCTAGTGATCAGGATATATTCCAGATGAGAAATTAAAGTTAAACAAAATTTTCAAAATAGGTGCAAAAAAGATCGGACAACTAGATAACATTTCACTAAAAGAGGGACGAAAGATACCAAAGGGACAGTCAAACTCATAAATCTAAAACAAACTGACAACTCCATGGCTAAAAATGAAAAAGACAAACAGAAAAACAATAGTACACACGACACAACATAGAAAACTAAAGAATAAACAACACGAACCCCACCAAAAACTAGGGGTGATCTCAGGTGCTCCGGAAGGGTAAGCAGATCCTGCTCCACATGTGGCACCCGTCGTGTTGCTTATGTGATTACAAATCCGGTAAATAGTCTAATTCGGTAGGTCATATTCATGAAAGGGAAGGGGATTGTAGTTACGACGTAAGGAACATATCCGATATCATTTGTGAAACGGTTATTCCATAACGGCAACTCGTGATGGCGTCCGTAAAATTTACGAAGGGATGATTTCAACTTCACTATTTGGAACTCTTGGTTTAATAGCTTCCTTGTGAGCAGCAAACCTCTATCAAGAAAATCATGATAGGAAATGCAAGCACGGGAATATCGTATCAATTGGGAGATATATACCCCGTATGCAGGTGCTGCTGGAATGTTGCTACTTAGAAATGGAAAGTTCACAATTGGAAAGCTGAAATCATCTCTTTTGTCGTAAAGTTTTGTTTTCAACCGACCCTCATTGTCAATTTCTAGATGTAAGTCAAGATATGAAGCCGACTTAATTGTATCTGTAGTATCCTTTATCT
The DNA here is from genome assembly GCA_037788925.1 of Mytilus galloprovincialis. Classification (NCBI taxonomy): domain Eukaryota; kingdom Metazoa; phylum Mollusca; class Bivalvia; order Mytilida; family Mytilidae; genus Mytilus; species Mytilus galloprovincialis. The sequence goes on along the minus strand of CM075340.1, from coordinate 7,196,161 downwards.
CTAGTTCGATTGGATAGATGCGTTCCACATAGTCACCAAATTTTGAATTGTTTAGTGAAAGAACATCATCTTTATAGCGGAAAGTAGAGTTAAAGGATATTGCTAACTTCTTGTCTTTCTTCCTAAGAAGTTCCTGCATGAAGTCAGCCTCATAATAATAAAGAAACAAGTCGGCGAGTAGAGGGGCACAGTTTGTTCCCATTGGAATGCCGACAGTCTGTTGAAAAACACGTCCTCCGAACGTAACAAATATGTTGTCAATCAAGAAATCAAGCATCTTGATAATATCAGTTTCAGAGAATTTTTTGTTTGAATCAGAGTGATTCTTTACAAAGTAGGATTTATCCCTCCCTAAGACAAGATACTTGTATCTACGTTGGCCATTCTTTTTTATGAAGCAAAGTAATACCAACTCTTTCAATTTGTCTTTTAGTTTGGAATGTGGAATACTTGTGTACAGAGTAGAAAAGTCAAATGTTTTAATACTGTTACAAGATGAAAGAGAGTTAGATTGTATGTACTCTAAAAGATCTTTTGAATTTTTAAGTATCCACATCTGATTCACGCCACCTCTAGAATAGGCAGTTTCACAATAACTTTGAAGCCCGTCTTTGATTGCTGATAAAATAGATGTTAATAATTTAGAAAGAGGTTTCGTGGAGCACTTGGAAGACCCAGCAATATACCGTTGTTTGTAAGGACACTTATGTAGTTTAGGTATCCAATACAGTGATGGAAGATCCAGTTCTTCATCTTTGGTTGAAATTCCAAAGGAACATAGAACAGACCTATGATTATCCAGGATTTCCTCTTTGGTAAGTGTCGTGAGGGTATATGTTGAGTTTCCAAGTGAATTGTCAATACCTAATTCGTTTATCACTAATTATACCATCATTTCCAATACTCTTTCCTGACTTAATTTCATGTATTGCGGATTTGATTTCCTCCTCAGATATTTCCATGTCTATATTTACATGCAAAATTCCAAAAACAGAATTGCTCACAAGGTTTAAAACTTCTTTACACATCTCCGGTGGGGTATCACCAAGAATAGATTCTATTGTTTTTAACATTGATTTATTGTCTATTTTACAACCAGTGTTTCTTTTATTATGAGGAACCGCGGACCAGAATTTGCTAGTCTCTTCACTTTCACTGTTTCGCGCTGTTTTATTATTTCGTTCTCTCTCGCACTCATTCTCTGTCCATTCCTTCACTTTTACGCGCTCTTTCATTCTATCGAGCTCTTTCATTTTCCCATGATCTCTCACACTCGCTCACTCTCTCTCTCTCTCTCGCGAACACTTTCATTCTGTCGTGCTCTCTCACAGTCACTCTCTACCAATTCCTTTACTTTCACTACCTCGAGCTGTGTTATTCTCTCGTGCTCTCTCGCACTCACACTCTGTCCATTCCTTCATTCTCTCTCGTGCGTACTCTTTCATTCTTCCGTGATCCCTCACATTCGCTCACACTCTGCCCATTCCTTCACTCTCTCTCTCGTGCACACTCTTTCATTATATCGTGCTCTCTCACAGTCACTCTCTATCCATTCCTTCTCTCTCGCTGTCGCGCGCTGTTTAATTTTCTCGTTCTCTTTCGCACTCATTCTCTGTCCACTTCTTCACTCTTACGCGCTCTTTCCTTTTCTCAAGCTCTTTCATTTTCCCATGATCTCTCACACTCGCTCACTCTCTCTCGCGCGCACATTTTCATTCTGTCGCGCTCTCTCACAGTCACTCTCTACCAATTCCTTTATTCTCACTACCTCGGTCTGTTTTATTCTCTCGTGCTCTCTCGCACTCGCACTCTGCCCATTCCTTCACTCTCTCTCTCGCGCACTATTTCATTCTTCCGTGATCTCTCACATTCGCTCACACTCTGCCCATTCCTTCACTTTCTCTCTCGCGCGTACGCTTTCATTCTTCCGTGATCCCTCACATTCGCTCACACTCTGCCGATTCCTGCACTCTCTCTCGCGCGCACTCTTTCATTATATTGTGCTCTCTCACAGTCACTCTCTACCAATTCTTTTACTCTCATTACCTCGAGCTGTTTTATTCTCTCGTGCTCTCTAGCACTCACTATCTGCCCATTCCTTCATTCTTCCGTGATATCTCACACACTCTGCCAACTCCTTCACTCTCTCTCGCGCGCACTCTTTCATTAAATCGTGCTCTCTCACAGTCACTCTCTCTCCATTTCTTCACTCTCACTGTCTCGCGCTGTTTAATTTTCTCGTTCTCTTTCGCACTCATTCTATGTCCACTTCTTCACTCTTATGCGCTCTCTCATTTTCTCGAGCTTTTTCATTTTCACATGATCTCTCAAACTCGCTCACTCTCTCTCGCGCGCATTCTTTCATTATATCGTGCTCTCTCACAGTCACTCTCTCTCCATTCCTTCACTCTCACTGTCTCCCGCTGTTTAATTTTCTCGTTCTCTCTCGCAATCATTCTCTGTCCACTTCTTCACTCTTATGCGTTCTTTCCTTTTCTTGAGCTCTTTCATTTTACCATGATCTCTCATACTCGCTCACTCTCTCTCGCGTGCACACTTTTTTTCTGTCGTGCTCTCTCACAGTCACTCTCTACCAATTCCTTTATTCTCACTACCTCGATCTGTTTTATTCTCACGTACTCTCTCGCACTCACACTCTGCCAATTCCTTCACTCTTTCTCGCGCGCACTCTTTCATTATATCGTGCTCTCTGACAGTCACTTTTTATTCATTCCTTCACACTCAAATGTCTCGCGCTGTTTAATTTCCTCGTTCTCTCTCACACTCACCCGCAGCCCATTCCTTTACTCTTACGCGGTCTTTCATTCTATTGCGCTCTTTCATTCTGTCGTGCTCGCTCTCTTTCATGTTCGCTGTTACGCTCTTTCCCTCTCTCGTACTCTCCAGCGCTCTTGCTCACTCTTTTTCATTCTCTCGTTCGTCCTTTCGCACGCCCTTTGGCTCGCCCTCTCTTGCACCCTTTTTGAACGAGAGAGTGAGAATGAAAAACGAGAGAACAAAAAACGAGAGACATAAGAGCGAGAGAAAGAAAAGAAAAAGCGAGACAGAAAGATGGAGACTGACGAAACAAAGAGAGGGAGAGAGAGTGAAAGAAAGACAAACAGAGAAAGAAAGACAGTTAAAGAGTGAAAGAAAAAATGCCTGTGAGTGAGAGCAAAATCCATTCCAAAATAAATTATTCTGGACTTTTTCAAACCCAGAAGAAAATAGAACATGACGAAGTGTATGGCTGAGGCAGTTATAGGTTCTGCTCCGTCAGGACTGTAAATTATAACAGTCCATAGGCAAGTACACCACTGCCGACCAGTACTTTGGAAAGGTCGGCACACGCATCTTCAGAATATTTTTACTGTAATACCATAAAATAATTGTGTATATATGCCAATGATTCAACAGAGATGCAGTATATGTGTCAATGTTTCAACAGAGATGCAGTGTATGTGTCAATGATTCAACAGAGATGCGATGTATGTGTCAATGATTTACAGAGATATGGTGTATGTGTCAATGATTCAACAGAGATGTGGTGTATGTGTCAATGATTCAACAGAGATGCTGTGTATATGTCAATGATTCAACAGAGATGCGGTGTATATGTCAATGATTCAACAGAGATGTGGTGTATGTATCAATGATTCAAGAGATTGCGGTATATGTGTCAATGATTCAACAGAGATGTGGTGTATGTTTCAATGATTCAACAGAGATACGGTGTATGTGTCAATGATTTAACAGATTTGCGGTGTATGTGTCAATGATGCAACAGAGATGTGGTGTATGTGTTAATGATTCAACAGATATGCTGAGTATATGTCAATAATTCAACAGAGATGTGGTGTATGTGTCAATGATTCAACAGAGATGTGGTGTATATTTCAATGTTTCAACATAGACAGTGTATATGTCAATGATTCAACAGAGATGTGGTGTATATGTCAATGATTCAACAGAGATGCAATGTATATGTCAATGATTGAACAGAGATGCAGTGTATGTGTCAATGATTGAACAGAGATGCGGTGTATGTGTCAATGATTCAACAGAGATACGGTGTATATGTCGATGAATCAACAGAGATGTGATGTATGTGTCAATGATTCAACAGAGATGCGGTGTATATTTCAATGTTTCAACAGAGATGCAGTGTATATGTCAATGATTCAACAGAGATGTGGTATATATGTCAATGATTCAACAGAGACGCAGTGTATATGTCAATGATTGAACAGAGATGCAGTGTATGTGTCAGAGATGCAGTGTATATCTCAATTTTTCAACATAGATGCAGTATATGAGTCAAAGTTTCAACAGAGATGCAGGGTATGTGTCAGTGACTCAACAGAGATGCGGTGTATGTGTGAATGATTTAACAGATATGCGGTGTATGTGTCAATGATTCAACAGAGATGTGGTGTATGTGTCAATGATTCAACAGAGATGTGGTGTATGTGTGAATGATTTAACAGATTTGCGGTGTATGTGTCAATGATTCAACAGAGATGTGGTGTATGTGTCAATGACTCAACAGAGATGCGGTGTATGTGTCAATGATTCAACAGAAATGCAGTGTATGTGTGAATGATTTAACAGATTTGCGGTGTATGTGTCAATGATTCAACAGAGATGCTGTGTATATGTCAATGATTCAACAGAGATGCGGTGTATGTGTCAATGATTCAACAGAGTTGTGGTGTATGTATCAATGATTCAACAGAGGTGTGGTGTATGTGTCAATGATTTAACAGATATGCGGTGTATGTGTCAATGATGCAACAGAGATGTGATGTATGTGTCAATGATTCAACAGATATGCTGTGTATGTGTCAATGATGCAACAGAGATGTGATGTATGTGTCAATGATTCAACAGATATGCTGTGTATATGTCAATAATTCAACAGAGATGTGGTGTATGTGTCAATGATTCAACAGAGATGTGGTGTATATTTCAATGTTTCAACATAGACAGTGTATATGTCAATGATTCAACAGAGATGTGGTGTATATGTCAATGATTCAACAGAGATGCAATGTATATGTCAATGATTGAACAGAGATGCAGTGTATGTGTCAATGATTGAACAGAGATGCGGTGTATGTGTCAATGATTCAACAGAGATACGGTGTATATGTCGATGAATCAACAGAGATGTGATGTATGTGTCAATGATTCAACAGAGATGCGGTGTATATTTCAATGTTTCAACAGAGATGCAGTGTATATGTCAATGATTCAACAGAGATGTGGTATATATGTCAATGATTCAACAGAGACGCAGTGTATATGTCAATGATTGAACAGAGATGCAGTGTATGTGTCAGAGATGCAGTGTATATCTCAATTTTTCAACATAGATGCAGTAGATGAGTCAAAGTTTCAACAGAGATGCAGGGTATGTGTCAGTGACTCAACAGAGATGCGGTGTATGTGTGAATGATTTAACAGATATGCGGTGTATGTGTCAATGATTCAACAGAGATGTGGTGTATGTGTCAATGATTCAACAGAGATGTGGTGTATGTGTGAATGATTTAACAGATTTGCGGTGTATGTGTCAATGATTCAACAGAGATGTGGTGTATGTGTCAATGACTCAACAGAGATGCGGTGTATGTGTCAATGATTCAACAGAAATGCAGTGTATGTGTGAATGATTTAACAGATTTGCGGTGTATGTGTCAATGATTCAACAGAGATGCTGTGTATATGTCAATGATTCAACAGAGATGCGGTGTATGTGTCAATGATTTAACAGAGTTGTGGTGTATGTATCAATGATTCAACAGAGGTGTGGTGTATGTGTCAATGATTTAACAGATATGCGGTGTATGTGTCAATGATGCAACAGAGATGTGATGTATGTGTCAATGATTCAACAGATATGCTGTGTATGTGTCAATGATGCAACAGAGATGTGATGTATGTGTCAATGATTCAACAGATATGCTGTGTATATGTCAATAATTCAACAGAGATGTGGTGTATGTGTCAATGTTTCAACAGAGATGCAGTGTATATGTCAATGATTGAACAGAGATGTGGTATATATGTCAATGATTGAACAGAGATGCAGTGTATATGTCAATGATTGAACAGAGATGCAGGGTATGTGTCAATGATTGAACAGAGATGCGGTGTATGTGTCAATGATTCAACAGAGATACGGTGTATATGTCAATGATTCAACAGAGATGTGGTGTTTGTGTCAATGATTCAACAGAGATGCGGTGTATATGTCAATGATTCAACAGAGATGCGGTGTAAGTGTCAATGATTCCACAGAGATGCGGTGCATGTGTCAATGATTCAACAGAGATGTGGTGTATGTGTCAATGGTTCAACAGAGATGCGGTGTATATGTCAATGATTCAACAGAGATGCGGTGTGTTTGTGTCAATGATTCAACAACAACTTGTACTGCCCTTTCGATATATTCACTGTTATAACTGCAGTATACCGATTATAACTAAAATCGTTTGCAAAGATACAGTTATTTTCTGAAATGTGACTTTCGTTTAACAACCAATTAGACTTTCGATTATTCTAATGGCGGCATCTTTGAGCGATTGAAATGCATATCGTTCCTTTATTAAAAGCAAGATACGGCAGTTTTCTGGACACACACAAAGCGATAATTAGCTGTTCTTCGATGGCATATTTCAACTGACTTGAATCCTTGGAATTCGTTAAAATCTGCACTATATTTTCAACCCCGGACTCATCACTCTCTCTTTTAGCTTCACCAAAGATGATTTCTTTGTTATATAAGCTTCTTTTCGATTTATATCATGTGATTTTCCTGAAGAAATCTTGTTTTTGTTTAATATGTCACGTGTTCTATCCGTGAAGCTATTACTAAGATAATTATTATTGTTTATTCCGACGGTAGATCCGATTTTGTTGTAAATTTTTTCCATATCAATTCCAATTTGAGCTCAGTATCTCACCACGTTTATTCCTGTCAGACCAATGCTGTTCCTGAATTCCAAACATTACATAATAATTCCACGTTTGTATAAAAACTGAAAATAAATAGATTTGGTGAAGAGTTTAACAATGTTTAAGGAAACAAAGCGAAAATAGACATCTTCCACAATAGAATACGACATGGAGTTGTTTACAAGCTGTTCAGATTTAAAAGATAGCGTTTGGTTTTTTTAATTAATTTATTGACCTACAAACCATGGAAATCCATTATTGATATCATATCTTAATTTTGAAAATCGACCAGTTATAAATGTAACATGTTTATTTTACCTGTACTTCAGTTAAAACGTAAAATGAAATTACAGTTTGCACAATACAGGACTACATGACTTTGAACTTTTAACATAATATAATAAAAGGAGTAGGTCCAGTAAGATCCCTTTTTGGCCCCAAAATATAGCAGTTTTACAAAATTGTTAAAATGTAAACTTTAATTTAGTTATTTATTGGACAGTAGAATGCTTCTGCTACATAAATGTGGGCTGTTTTTGACATAACAATGCACATATATCGGATACTAGCACCATTAAGTCATGCTAAATTACTTAAATCTTCACAATTCTAGCATTTTAGTTAAATTTTAGACAGTTTTCGTGTGAAACGAAAGTGGCCGCATTCGTGTTCATCCTTAATATTGAAATGTAAGTTGTATTTTATGATAATACATAACATATATAAAGGTTGAGAATGAACACGGATGCGGCCACTTTCATTTTTGACAAAAATCATCTGAAAAGTGACATTTTTGGCATATTTGGTAGGTTTTTCATATTTGAGCTTGAGTCGGGTTGTTTTTAATGACTAAATCAGTTAAAATCTTTCTCATAAGTTAATTGATTCAAATGAAATAGACACTAAGTGTTTAAAAAGTGGTCAAAATCTTTCGTAAGATGAACCTGAAATTTGAGGCCAAAATCGGTCCTTACCGGACCTACTCCTTTTATCACTTGATATGTACTTTTTGATATTTTTTTTTTTTCAATTTTTTTTTAGAAATAACGCCATTTCGAGTATTTCGATCCTTGCAGAAATATGGATATTTTTTCAGGATTAAATAAACTATAGAAAATAGAATAGCGTTTAACCAAATGGCAAACATTTTTTTTTTTTTTTTTTTGTAATTACATTCCTATAGAGCAATTTTTCTCCTGGATATTTAATATTCAGCAGATTAACCTTACTTTGTGGAAGGCTTTCAACGGATGATATTTTTTTTAATTTTGTCTTAATATACCCTGTCCTCTATGAGGTCAAACATAAAAAAAACATCATGAGGTCAACAAACGATCTACAACTATACATATATGACAACTTTGTATCAAACCTGTTATCTTTTGAACCATTGAGGTTGCGAATTGGACCGCGTTCTTCATTTCGTTTAACCATTAGTCTCTATTTTTTTTATTTTTTACCATTTTTCTCGATGCTTTAAATTTAAACACCCTTTTTATTGTCTCTTCTTTACATTTTGGTCAATTTTTCTCTATGGTTTATTTTCTGCCAATTATTCTATATTATGTAAACCCCCATCCAGACCCTCGCCTTTGTCATGTTAAGAATGAATTTACAGAAATAGTCAAATATAATCTGTATGGGTTAAAGTTCCTATTCCATGTAGAACAAATCATCACAAATCGGACGATCTTTAATTTTCATGTGGAGATATTTTTTTGGCAGACCAATATTCAATTTTGAATCGATTCTATATATATATAGGCAGGCTTAATCATTTTGTGAAAATGTTTCTTAATCCTTAATCAAGAGTACGACTTCTACGTTAAAAATATCAACTATGTATGTCGAGGGTTACGATCCAAAAGGGGGCTAGAGCATTACCCGTGTTACCCATGACTAGCGAAGATGAATTTATACTGCAACTAGTTGTGGTTATTTCCTAAATATAGTAACATAGCTATATTTTGTACCTATAATGTCAATTTCATCATGGAACATTTTCTCCACAATAAGGGGTCCATTAAGGGATGAAAACAAGTTTGACATTTGTGTTACGATTTAAAAAACCTATCAACGTATCAATTTAAGATGAAAACAAGTTTGACATTTGTGTTACGATTTAAAAAACTATCAACGTATCAATTTAAGTTGCATTATAAAAACAATATTATGTCAATGTCATAAAATTATAATTTTTTTGTACTCGGCGCAAAACTGTGGAAGGGCTCGGTAGAACCTCGCCCTTCCCCAGTTTCTCAGCCCCATACAAAAAAGTTTATATTTTCCTAACATTGACCTAATATGGTATATTATATAATTATATTATTAATTCGTATAATTTAACAAATTTGATTCGTTTAGGGATAGTCACAATCCAATGTTAAACTATATTTTCGAAGGTAGAGAGAAAACGGCGGATAACAAAAATCATATTGCACAGCAAAAAACATATTGCACGGTTATTTTTAGAATATCTAAAAACCGATATACTTTGTGACGTCATGTAATAAATTTCAGGATATTCAGTGTGAAACGATCATAAATGTTTTGAAACAAATGATATCTGTGATCGATTATTTGAGGAAAACAATCTTCAAATTTATAAGATGACAAACAAACAAAAAAACAACTGAAATGACAACTGATATTTTGTTATTGTCAACATGGTCAAGGAGACAATACGATATCTATAAAATTCCAAAAAAATCAAACGATTTTGATACAAATATTGTTGGAAATTAATAATTTAACACATAAAGCCTTTGTATGAGGTCAATACAGGATATATCGACCCAAAGAGGTATATCGACCTCGGACTTCGTCCTCAGTCAATATACTTCTTTCAGGTCAATATATCCTTGTAACGACCTCATGCAAAGGCTATATTAATTGGCTTTTAAACTATATGTAAAAAAATTAAGAAATTAAATTATGATAATTAAAACTTAAGTATTGAATATAATACTGATTCGTGAATTAATGTGTTGTTCGGTCACTGTTTAATATTTTTTCTATATTTGAATTCGTTGATTAGTTATTATATAATTACCGTTGATTCCATTGGTTTATCAAAATTATATACTAATGTCTAGTATGAGAGTCTGGATGGATGGAGTTTTCAGAATAAAGAATAATAGTCATAAAAATAATGAACAGAGAAAAATGAGCAAAATATAAATAAAATTGAGAATTATGGGCTGCAAAAGAATGAAGACTTACTGTGAAAATAAATTAGGTAATACGTATAATAATAATTGCTAAAATGAATATTTATGTCATACTAGTAGTAGAATTAATTATATGACAATTCTACGTAACACACATTATTTTTGAAAATAAATACAAATGACTAAAATTTTAATAATTAAAAATTCAAGGACACCTATTCAGACAATCTTATAATTTTAGATGGAAAATTTCATTCAACATCTGCACTCGAGTGACCAGCTACACTACAGATATTAATGTTTCAATTTGATAATCATATTAAACTGTACTAATTGTACAGCACATGCATGTATTATATCTTAATTAGTTTCTTTCAGTGATGGTTAAAGCCAAAATGTTCGAAGAGAAAAATACTAATGCAAACTTAAAAGCAACAGTAGAAGAGTTGATATACTAGTAACCCGAAGGGACCAAATATATAGAGCAAGTGTATGAAAAATAAAATTGAGAATGGAAATGGGGAATGTGTCAAAGAGACAACAACCCGACCATAGAACAGACAACAGCAGAAGGTCACCAATTATAGGTCTTCAATATGAAAGCATGTTGAACTAAAAAATATACCGCATTATAGTGTTTTTATTGATAAATATTAAGAAATGAACCGAATTAAGTCACTTATATATAGACTGCTTAAAAAACTGATGACAGCTTATGTATTTTGAATACTTTTTACGGTAAAATGTCAAAAGGATTTGTCAAAGTAAGATAATAATGTTTTTCTAAACAGTTTAATATATTGAATATTCCATACCTTTGTTTAAAACTAACACATTTGTTAAGTTTGATAAAGAGCGTGTGGACAGGATGTTACACCACTAAACGAAACATGTTTGTTTATTGTCTCGAGTGAGATTACACAACAATCACCTCTTATAGCCTTAAATAACTTCAGATAAAGATTTTCGTCCGTCAACGAACGCAAAATACACTCCTTAATTCAAAGGTCGACAATTGCATACTCATTATTGGAGATGATAAAAATAGCAGTATTTACTATAATAATTCAGGAAATTGATTTACTTCAGCGAGGTCATGAATGAAATAAGATATGGGATAGGCTAACAAGACCGCAAACTTATGACATAAAATAATTATAAGATGCCGTACAATTGAAGTGTCAAGCTCTAAATAAATGTTTTTTTTCATCCATATTCTGATTGGGTATGTTTTAATTAGATATAGTTTGATGTGGTGTGAGTGCCAAAGAGACAACTTTCCATCCAAATAAAAATTTATAAAAGTAAACCATTATAGGCCTTCAACACGGAGCCTTGGCTCACACCGAGCGAAAAGCTATAAAGGGCCCAAAATTTACTAGTGTAAAACTATTCAAACGGGAAAACCAACGGTCTAATCTATATAAAAACGAGAAACGAGAACACGTATAAATTACATAAACAAACGACAACTACTGTATATCAGATTCCTGATTTAGGACAGGTGCAAACATTTTCAGCGGGATTATACTTTTTAATGGTACCAAACCTTCTCCCTTTTTCTGAAACAAAAGCATACCATCACAACATATAAAACCACACGATAAAATATCAATTGGAAGGCTTAACTCAATCAAAAAACGTAAATTAACACACTATGAACGAATAAATCTGATCTGCGATACCCGAATGCAAATGCACAGTTAATAAAATATTAGGGACAAACATTCAAAGGCAAAAAGCAAACAAACAAGTCCAAACAAAGCCATGACAAGACACCACCACGAAATAGTTTACCTTTACAAAATAATCATTTTAAACATATATATGGAACAATTTCCATGAAGATTTGGAAACGGGATTGATGACCGATAAAACTTGAATATCGGACTGAATCTGAATGTTAACTGTAAAAACACTCCATTTATAAATAAAATACGTGAAAAAAAGAAAATAACCAATGTCCAAACTACCTAAAATTCAATAGAGGTTTGACAAAGTTCTTGATTCTTAAAAAAAAATAACTACCGCTGACACTGACGCCGACAACAGAATCTAGGATTGGTTTGCATGCTATGTCTCACTTTAGCGACACAAATCTCCCAGGATCATTAACAGACTATCACGTTGTTTAGGACTTGCTTTTATAACTAACGTGTCCCTGAAATTTCCCTTTGTAGACTTTCATAAAATTGTTGTGTTATTCTAGAAAAAAAATATGCTTCAATTTGTAGAGTTAACCCCATCGGGAAAATGAAAACGTTGGGGATTAGAAAGCATCAGTATCAATATTCGAGAAAGTATGTGCACAAAGCCACTAACTTTGAAAATTTAGCATACAGGGAGAAGACTTTTAAAAATGTTTAATCGATGTGACTGTCCCAAGTCATGAGGCTATAGTTATGTGGTTGTCGTTGGTTCATGTCTGTCATAGTTGGTTCTCGTAAATTGTTTTGTTTTAATTAAGCCGTTAGTTTTCTCAATTGGATTGTTTCATATTCAATATATCTAATCAATACGGTTCTTTTTTTCTTATTAAAAAATATTATTGCGTAACGTTAACGCCTGTTACAATGATTAATGACAAAATAATGTTCTACTTGGCTGTTTTTTTTTTAATTTTAATTCTGGTTTTTTTCTCACAAATATCATAAATTATGATTATAGCTGCGGTAGAAACAAAAATCGGAATGATGTCAAAATGTGAAGGAAGATTTTACAAGCAGTTTGTTTGTAGAACTAAACTTTATTTTGCATCTGCATTCACCATGCAATTGACCATTGCGAAATACCACTTCCTTATCAAATAATCTGATATATTTTCAAGTACCACTCAAAGTAGATTTTATTTTGACATCAGATACATCAATTTTCTATTATTACATGTATTAGTTGCTTCAAATATTTATTTAAACTAATTTCGCATTACATAATTCAATGCAAATAGTATATAATTTTTTAAGCAATCTCCAATCTATATAAATGCATTTGTTTAATTCGTTTATATAGCTTAAGTATCTCAATTGTGTTATTTCAATAGCCAGTGACGTCAATACCAATATGACGTGTGTTAACATCCTTGACCAACTTTTATTTTATATTTATATCATTTAGATTACGCCAGATAAACATGATCTTCAGTCTAAATGTAAAGTTTCTGTAGTGCACGTATATTTTAGATATAAACAAACTTTTTATAGAATCAAGTCTTGTGAAATATTCTGAAAAACTATATTTTTTAGTTAATTTCATTGGTAAATGGATCTTCAATAACTATGTTTCGAAATACATCTTCTGATTTCATTTTGCTTCAACGCCCGAATTCTGAAATAGATCATATGTACATGTACATCGTTTAATTACACTATTAAAGTTATATTTCCACTAAACAAATAAAAAAAGTTGACACTCATGACGGCACCAGGTTAAACAGAAAAAATGCATAGGTAGTACAAATTGCTCCATTATACGAACAAACATAAATGGATACTCACAACAGCACCTAGTAAACCAGAGAAATTGCATAGGTACTTACACTTGCCCTATCTATTTCGAGGTAACTATGATTGTACGCTTTGCAGAAAGATTTCGTTCAGACAATTCAGTATTTCTATACCAGATGCGGATTCAGATCTTAGAAAAATGAGCCCGGGACCCTCAAAGAAGGCAACACTTGGAATAGAAAATGAAGAGGGTTTATGTGCTAAACATATATGCAGGTTAATGAGAAGGACATGTGTATTCTGTCTCACCCCCACCCCCAACGAAAGTCACCTCTTGGTACACTTACTGAAATTCATATAAAGTTAGTCGTTGGCTGACACTTGCCTTGTGTAGAAAATCGAATACAAAGCTTCAAGTACGTTTAACTAAGGCTCCTGTACGTTTACCAAAGGTTCCATATCAATCTTTACATGCATTTATTTTGATAGTTTTATAAGCACTGCAAAGGTAAGGGAATAGACGCATACAAATCTGTCATTGTAGGAGGTTTACAATAGACAAGCTTTTACAGATCTTAAATTGAACAAGAATAACTTACGGGCAGAATACACGAATCTCTCAGTTTATAGCTAGATTCTTGCACAGACTCAAGACATTACGTTGTCTTTTCGTTAATTATCTATGATGAGTTTATTTAAGGTCTTTTCCTCGAATGTGAACTACCGTATTATATTTATAAACAAGTGCGTACATGTAATTATATGAGCAACAAGAAAGGTGCCACATGTGGAGCGGCGTCTGCCTACTCCTCGTGAGCACCTCACCATTCTTTCATTCAATCTTTCTTCCATTCACTAACTTTCTCATCATTCTGTCATTCAATCTCCTCCATGCACTAATTTTCTCACCATTCTTTCATTCAATAACTCTCCCTTTCACTAACTTTCTCACTATTCTCCCATTCAATCTCTTTCCCATTCACTAACTTTTTCATCATTCTGTCATTCAATCCCTCCTCTGTTCACTAACTTTCTCAACATTCTCTCATTCAATCGCTTTCCCATTCACTTACTTTCTCATCATTTTCTCATTCAATTTCTCTTCCTTTCACTAACATTTTCACCATTCTCTCATTCAATATCTCCTCCGTTCACTAACTTTCTCATCATTCTCACCTTCATTCACTAAGTTTCTCTCACCATTCTCTTATTCAATTTCTCATTCATTCACTAATATTCTAACCATATTCTCTCATTCAATTTCTCTTCCATTCACTAACTTTCTCTCCATTTTCCCATTCAATCTCTACTCCGTTCACTTACTTTCTCACCATTCTCTCATTCAATCACTAACTTTCTCTCCATTTTCCCATTCAATCTCTACTCCGTTCACTTACTTTCTCACCATTCTCTCATTCAATCACTAACTTTCTCTCACCATTCTCTCATTCAATATCTCCTCCGTTCACTAACTGTATCACAATTCTCTCATTTAATGTCTCCTCCATTCACCATCTTTTTCACCATTCTCCTATTCAATCTTTCCTGCATTTACTATCTTTCTCACCATTCCCTCATTCAATTTCTTCTTCTATTTACTAACTCTCAATATATTCCTTTCATTCATTCACTCCGTTACATTCTTTCACCATCTCCTGCTCGCTAATTCACTCATTCAATCTTTCTCTCACTCTCCCGTTCATTCAATCATTATTTCAAAGACTCTCAATCACGTAGTCAATATCTCTTATATTCCTCATGTTCTATTCACTCATTCCGTCCGCTCGGTGTGTTATTGTGCTATGGTAACATTTTTGTATCCTTTTCTCTCGTTTTTGCTGATGTGCTTTGTCTATATGCCTTTTTACTTTTCTTTGTTGACATATTTGTTTGTTTTAATAGTGATTAAGATTATAACACAATCTTGACTGTTGTACCTTTATTTTTGACATTTTTACCCATTATGTCCTTTTGTCTTTGACACACATCGTTGTCCATATCATGAAATTGCATGCGACTGTCATACAAGTGAGATGTTTAGCTAGCTACAAATAAAGGCAACAGTAGTATACCGCTGTTCAAAACTCATAAATCTATGGACAAAAACAAAATCGGGGTAACAAACTAAAACTGAGGGAAACGCATTAAATATTAGAGGAGAACAACGACACAACATTAAAATGTAACACACACAGCAACGGACTAAGCATTAGACAACATCCGATGAGAATAACCAATATAACATCAAAACCAAATACATGAATTTCGGATAGAAAAGTACCGTGACACGTCTTATAGTAATGTGAATTCACACTCAAAAATAGGAGAAAACAAACGACACAACGGAAACACAACGTAAAAATGTTACACACACAGAAACGAACTATGATATAACAATGGCCATTTTCCTGACTTGGTACAGGACATTTTTAAAGAAAAAAATGGTGGGTTGAACCTGGTTTTGTGGCATGCCAAACCTCGCACTTTGATGGCATTGTTAAATATAACATTAAAATGACAACATAATAATACAGGACGACAATACAAATACATAGCAGAACGTATTACACATGAATAATAGATAAGAAAAGGCATCAGGTTTAAAATTCATTACGTCAAAAACGCGCCTCGTCCAAACAAGACTTACCAGTGACGCCCAGATATAAAAGTTCGAAAGTCAAAAAAAGTGGGGACAAAGTTGTACAGCTCTGAGGATCAAAAGTTGAAAAAGGTTGTGCCAAATACGGCTAGGGTTTTTTGCTTGTGATAAGAACAACTCTTATTATAAAGAACAATTTATGCTATAGAAACAGTAAATTTTATCAAATGAATATAAAAGATTTACATGATCAAACTGACGTTAACTAATTACAGAAAACAAAACCATAATACATAATGCATTGAAGACACAGAAAATAGACACACCCGACTCAGTGACAAACCAGGTCTGAACGGAAAAAGTCATAACCATGACGTCACATACGAAGTGTTGAAAAGGTACAATATTACGTCATGCAGACATTTGAATTTCTGAAACAGCACAAATATGACGTCATATTTGAAAAATTATTTCTAAAAAATAAGATGGAAATAGGATTGAATTAAGATTATAATAGAACTAAATACTGATATTACATTTAAACACAATGCACATTGCAATACTAATCAATAGCAATTAACTATGTTATATATATATATATATATATATATATATATATATATATATATATGTCCGGTTTGTTTTGAATCTAACTTCAAACATAAAAATCGTACAGATTACGTTGAACAAAATCAAGACTAATAAATGAAGGCGGTGATTAATTTTCTTTACCATAACACATGAATTTAATAGAAAAGACGTCAACCAATTTGACAAAATCCGATGAAAATTACAAATATAACATCAAACTAAATACATGAATTTGGGATAGATAAGTACCGTAACACACTCAGCAAAACAGTCACAATCGGGAATAAGCCACAAAACCAGGTTTAATCCACCATTTTCTATATAAGAAATGTCCACCATTTTCTATATTAGAAAATGTCTGTACCAAGTCAAGGATATGACAGTTGGTATCCATTCATTTGATGTGTTTGAGCTTTTGATTTTGCCGTTTGATTAGGGACTTTCCGTTTTGAATTTTCCTCTAAGATCGGTATTTTTGTTATTTTACTTCTTAAATGTATGGCCAGTTATCTGGTTTTCATAACTCGTCTTAGCTAGTTAATGTATCATTCCAATTGTGCCCTAGGCCTTTTAACACTAGTAAGGAAGTGAATACAATAGCAAACGTGAAA
Organism: Mytilus galloprovincialis; assembly: GCA_037788925.1. Classification (NCBI taxonomy): domain Eukaryota; kingdom Metazoa; phylum Mollusca; class Bivalvia; order Mytilida; family Mytilidae; genus Mytilus; species Mytilus galloprovincialis. The sequence goes on along the minus strand of CM075340.1, from coordinate 7,178,787 downwards.
AGATTACGAACCTCACAGCCAGGAAGGACCTAAACCTTTCAAGTATGATTCAACAGAGATAACGAACCTCAGTGCCAAGAAGGACCTAACCCTTTCAAGGATGATTCAACAAAGATGCGGTGTATGTGTCAGTTATTCAACAAAGATGCGGTGTATGTGACAATGATTCAACAGAAATGCGGTATATGTGTCAATGATTCAACATAGATGCGGTGTATGTGACAATGATTCAACAGAAATGCGGTGTATGTGTCAATGATTCAACAGAAATGCGTTGTATGTGTCAATGATACGACAGAGATGCGGTGTATGTGTCAATGATTCAACAGAGATGCGGTGTATGTGTCAATGATTCAACAGAGATGCGGTGTATGTGTCAATGATTCAACAAAGATGTGGTGTATGTGTCAATGATTCAACAGAAATGCAGTGTGTGTCAACAATTTAACAGCGATGCGGTGTATATTTCAATGATTCAACAGAGATGCGGTGTATGTGTCAATGATTCAACAGAGATGTGGTGTATGTATCATTGATTCAACAGAAATGCGGTGTATGTGTCAATGATTCAACATAGATATGGTGTATGTGTCAATGATTCAACAGAAATGCGGTGTATGTGTCAATGATTCAACAAAGATGTGGTGTATGTGTCAATGATTCAACAGAAATGCGGTGTATGTGTCAATGATTCATCAGAGATGTGGTGTATGTGTCAATGATTCAACAGAAATGCGGTGTATGTGTCATTGATTCAACAGAAATGCGGTGTATGTGTCAATGATTCAACAGAGATGCGGTGTATGTGACATTTATTCAACAGAGATGCGATTTATGTGACAATGATTCAACAGAAATGTGTTGTATGTGTCAATGAGGCAGCAACACAGTCTAGAGGTCAACGTTTGCTAGTACGTACAAAAAGACAAGCCCTTTTGCATGAATTCGACCGGGTGTGGTTTTTTTTAGGGGGTGGTGGTGAAAAGGAGGCACAAAAGTCTTTATATGTGTATAAATGCCAAAAAGAAATTTAAAAAATCTCCATTGTATGCCTTAAAACCATAGGTTTTAATAGATAAATGCTTGATCTTAAAAACAACATGGATGTCTAATAAGTCTATCGAATTTCCATGTAGTTATTTTCATAAAATGGCACAATGGTTGTTTCTGGTTTTCTACATACTTTTATCTCACAACTTGCATAAATAGGCATTTGATCGGGTAATGTTTGACAAAGATTCTGCCAGGTACCAGACAAAGGAGAAAACTTGCATATGACGTCATTAAGTTTTGCGTTTGAGGTGTTTACCCCTCCGGCAAGATATACAGCATTACCACACGTGTACATACCGAATTCTTTACAAATTAGATTTTGTCTCTTCAAATCCTTAACTAAATTGCTTTCTGCATTGAATTTTAAGAAATCACCGTTGCTAGAAGCAATGTAAATGTCCTTTCCAAGCACACACGTTCTGATTTGTAGGGTTTTCACTGGTATTGTAGCAATTATATTGATGCTTGTTAAATCTGGATTGAAAAGACAAACCGCAAGTTCATGTTCTTGAAGAGATTCTTGTTGATCAAATGCGACAAATATGTAAATCACATTTCCAACGGAAACACATGACAAATTTGTAGTGTGAATGTTCGAAGGAAGGGACGCAACTCTTCTCCATGAATTCTTCTTGACATTGTACTCCTCAATATCCGTGATCCTTTGGCCCTGGTGAATGCCACCAATCACAAAACAACTCCCAGCATGCCCCACAAGAGTGAAATTGCACCGACGGCTTGTCAATGGCTTGCACGCTTTGTTCCTATTCATAATTGTATCAAATTTGAAAAATGTTTTCCCACAAGTCCAGTATAAGAAAGAAGTATCTTCCTTTGAATCGTGCAGACAACAAGCTTTGAATTCAGCACTTATTTCCTTACATTGTTCTAGATACCTATGACATTTCACGTCCTGTTCCGAATCCAAAACAACAACTTGTACTGCCCGTTTCGATATATTCACTGTAAAGACTGCAGTATATCGATTATAACTAAAATCGTTTGCAAAGATACAGTTATTTTCTGAAGTGTAACTTTCGTTACCGAAGACGCATTTATGAGATTCCTCACTTACTGTTTTACAACCAATTAGACTTTCGATTATTCTAATGGCGGCATCTTTGAGCGATTGTAATGCATATCGTTCCGCTATTAAAAGTAAACTCCGGCAGTTTGCTGGACACAAAGCGATAATCAGCTGTTCTTCGATGGCATATTTCAACTGACTTGAATGCTTGGAATTCGTTAAAATCTGCACTATATTTTCAACCCCGGACTCATCACTCTCTCCTTTAGCTTCACCAAAGATTATTTCTTTGTTATATAAGTTGTCCTTTCGATTTATATTATATGATTTTCCTGGAGAAATCTCGTTTTTGTTTAATACGTCACGTGTTCTATCCGTGTAGCTATTACTATGATAATTATTATTGTTTATTCCGACGGTAGATCCGATTTTGTTGTAAATTTTCTCCATATCAATTCCAATTTAAGCTCAGTTTCTCACCACGTTTATTTCCAATACTGTTACTGAATTCCAAACATTACATAATAATTCCACGTTTGTATAAAAACTGAAAATAAATAGATTTGGTGTACAGTTTAACAATGTTTCAGGGAACAAAGCAAATACGTCTTGCACAATATAAAGACAACATGGAGTGGTTTACAAGCTGTTCAGATTTAAAAGATAGCGTTTGTTTTTTATTTAGTTATTGACCTACAAACCATGGAAATCCATTGGTGATTTGAAAATCGACCAGTTATAAATGTAATATGTTTATTTTACCTGTACTTAAGTTAAAACGTAAAATGAAATAACATTTTGCACCACAAATAGGACTATATGATTGTGTACTTTAACACAAACATTGTATTTATACGATTTTATCACTTATGTATTTTTTTCTTTATTTGATTTTTCTTAAAGATAGATATTCTGTTTAAGATAATAATATATTTGTAGGAACATGTAGCATGCGGCATAATTAATTGTTGCTCTACATTTTGAGGTTCTTTCTATCTTTGCAGAAATATGGAATTTTATAGTTTTTAAAAGTAAACAATAGAAAATAGCGTTTAAAAAATAACAAACCATTTTTTTTTTTGAAATTACAGTTCTGGAGCATGCACTTTTTCTCTCGGAAACTATATCTCCAGCCGCTTAACCTAACTACTTTGTGGAAGAATATATTAACGGAAGATATTCTTTATACGTTTTGATACGTTTCTCGTCCAATTATTATCTATTCTATATATTTTATCATCCCATATTTCTATATTATTTACATTTCTGAACTATTCCTCTCTATTTTTTATATTTTCAAGCCAGTATTATCTATAATTCTGTAGACACCAATCTAGACCCTCACCCTTGTTACTATTTAAATACATTCACAAAAGCAGTAAAATAATCTGTAATGGGTTATGGACCTGTTATACTTCCTATTCCATATATTATAACCAAATTAACAACAAGTGGAGCAACACTTTTTTCAGACCTACATTTTCAAATTCCATTTGCAAACTTATTGATTTCAAGAGAGGTTTTATTCCTTAATCATGACAATTACGATTTCTACATTAATATTATCCTCTTTCATGTCTTTGTAAGCCGAGGGTTACAATTTCAAGAGGGGGCTGGAGCGTTACCCTTTGCTTGCAAAGAGGAATTTATATATATAGTATATCATCATGTATCAAAAGTGGGTTATCAAGAACTTGCAGATTTGTTAGGTTGTTGTTATGTAAACCTCATTTGTGTTCGAGTCATGTGGATATATATATATATACATTGATAACTTTAAAATCTATCCAATCTATTTTTAGAAAACTATTTTTATATTTTTGCAACTGCAAACTTATTGATTTCAAGAGAGGTTTTATTCCTTAATCATGACAATTACGATTTCTACGTTAATATTATCCTCTTTGTAAGCCGAGGGTTACGATTTCAAGAGGGGGCTGGAGCGTTACCCTTTGCTTGCAAAGATGAATTTATATATATATATAGTATATCATCATGTTTCAAAAGTGGGTTATCAAGAACTTGCAGATTTGTTAGGTTGTTGTTATGTAAACCTCATTTGTGTTCGAGTCATGTTGATATATATACATTGATAACTTTAAAATCTATCCAATCTATTTTTAGAAAACTATTTTTATATTTTTGCAACTAAACTTTCAGTTTTACCCGTATATAATACTGAATACCTCTACGGAAGAATTAGTGTAGATCATAAACATTAATATATTAATATTCAAAATTTCACAGAATGCACACTCACTTCAATATCCTAAACAATTTATATACTAGTCAGACATAAAAACATTAATTTTGTGACCCCCCCCCCCCCCCCCATAAAAAATATTTTTTGATGGCAAAAGTGGTATGATACTTTTGCCAATGACCCCCCCCCCCCCCCCCTAAAATGCACCGACCTCCTCAGCTGATAAATAATGACTGTTCCCTTAATATAAAAGGACAATGCTGACTGGGTGCGAAGTGTAATTAAAATAAAGGAACTAAAAAAATCAGAAAAAAATAAAGGTTCATTGTTCTTTTTTTTTTTTTAAATATATAAGCCACTGAAAATTTGGTAGGAAATCAAAATTCTCTTTTTCTCTTTTGATTTTTCATACTTTAAATATTGGCAGCTTTTTTGGTTTCAAAAGCAATGAAAGATTAACAAATAATTTATTAGAATTCCAAATGTGGCTTTTAAACTATATATGAAATAAAATTATGAAAAGAAATTATATAGTCATAACATAACTAACAAGAATGTGTCCCCAGTACACGGATGCCCGTGACAATGGAAGAGGGGACCTCTAATTTGGGATTAAAATTATAAAGATCATATCATAGAGAACATGTGTACCAAGTTTCAAGTTGATTGGACTTCAACTGCATTAAAAACTACCTCGACCAAACACTTTAACCTGGGACGAACGGACGAACGAACGAACAGACGAATGAACGAGCGAACCGACGGACGGACGGACGGACGCACATACCAGAAAACATAATGCCCATAAATTGGGCATAATAAAAAGTTAAAGAATTCAGAATTCAAGAACCCCTATTTAGACCCTCATGTTTGTTAAAGATGACAATTCTATGCAACATCTCCACTCGGAAGGACACATCACATTTCGTGATCAGCTACAGATACTAATATTCAATTTGATAATCAAATTAAACGGTACTACTTGTACTGCACATGTTGATGCGTATTTCAATATATAAATTAGTTTCTTTCAGTGAATCCAAATTATCCGAATAAAAAAAATACTAACAGTAAAATTAAAAGCAACAGTAGAAAAGTTGATATACTAGTAACAAAGGGTCCAAATGTATAATGTAAGTATTTGAAAAAGCATGTTTGACTAAAAATATACAGCAATAGGGTGTTTTATTGACATTTATATTAAGAAATTAATTCAATTTAGTCACTAAAAAGACCGATGACAGCTTATTTTATTTTGAATACTTAATTTTACGATAAAATGTCAAAAGGGTTTGTCATCTATTTTACAAACTTTAAGGTAAGATAAAATATTTTATAAATTTAGTACATTTTAAAACAGTTTGGTGTATTGAATACTTTTGTCTAAAATCAAGACATCTGTTAAGTTTGATAAAGAACGCGTGGACAGGATGTTGCACCACTAAAGGAAACATGTTTGTTTATTGTCTCAAGTTAGATTACACAACAATCACCACTTATAGCCTTAAATAACTGTAGATAAGATTTCCGTCTGTCAACAAACGCAAACTACACTCCTTAATTCAAAGGTCGACAACTTGCATAGTTATTATGGCAGATGATAAAAATAGAAGTATTTACTATAGTTATTTCGGAAAATTATTTTACTTCAGAAAGGTCATGAATCAAATGAGATATGGGATAGGCTAACAAAACCACAAACTTATGACATAAAAAAAACTAGAATAAGATGTCCTACAATTGATGTGTCAAGTTGTAAAAAAAATCTTTTTTCTTCTATATGATAGGTTTGAACGTTGTTTTCAATTTTAAAGACTTGTATATACATATATGTATTCTGATAGAGTATGTTTTTAACATATGTTGAACAATTTCCATGAATATTTGGCTAAGTGATTGATGACCGATACAGCTTGAAACCCCAGACTGAATCTAAATGTTTACAGTAAACTGTAAAAAAAAAAAGTAAAATACGAAAAAGAAAGAAAAGAAATATTTTCAAAACTTTACTCAAGATACATATTTTGGTCATAAACAAGCTTTTGTCCAAATAACCTAAAATAGTAAGTTGGTTGTCTGTCACATTTGGTTCTCGTAAATTGTTTTGTTTTAATTAAGCTGTTAGTTTTCTCTATTGAATAGTTTCATGCTTTCATGTCTTGGCCTTGTATAACCGACTACATGGATTAGGTTCAGTAGCAGTGTCAGATACAAAACTGATTTTTCATAAATGATTACAGTTTGCAGATATAGTTACAATTCAAACATTATTGCTCGTTAAGTGTTGTACTTACCTGTCAATTATATTTCTGTTAAAAAAAAAATAACAATCCCTGCCCTTCAAATTTAATATATCACTGTAAACAAAAAAAAAAGAGATCAACAAGTATCCATGGATACCTGCATGTTTGATATATTATATGATTGAAAACAATATTCAAACGAATTAGTCATCACATCACTTTAGGCATTTTGGTGGCAGCGAATGAAATTTTCATTTAAAATACATATTTTATACTTTACAAGCTGTTGAATTCGTTTGTATATCATGCAAAATCAATGCGGCTTATTTTTTCTCCTTTTTTACATTTTGTGTAACGTTAACGCCTGTTACAATATTAATGACAAAATAATGTTTTACTTGAATGTTTTTGATTTTAATTCTGTTTTTTTTCTCACAAATATCATAAATTATGATTATAGCTGTGGTAGAAACAAAATTGCATTTGAAGAAAGATTTTTCAAGCAGTTTGTTGGTAGTACTTTATTTTGTATCTGCATTCGCATGCATGCAATTGTGGACCATTGCGAAATACCACTTCCTTATAAAATAATCTGATCTATTTCAAGTATCAATCACAGTAGATTTAGTTTTTCACAACATATACATAAATTTTCTTTGCCATTGATTGCTTCAAATATTTATTTAAACTACTTTTGCAATACACATCTCTATGCAAATAGAATTTAATATTTTAAGCAATCTTCAATATATATATATATATATATATATACAAATGCATTTGTCAAATTCGTAAATAGCTATAGTGTCTTGTGTTGTGTGACGTGAACACAAACATGACGTATGTATACATCCTTGACCAACTTTTTATTTAATATTTATATCATTTAAATTACGTAGATAAACATGACCTTCAGTCTAAATGTAAAGTTTCTGTAGTGCATGTATATTTTAAGATATAAAAAACTATTTATAGAATCAAGTCTTGTGAAATATTAAAAAAAACCAATAGTTTTAGTTATTTTGGTAACTGGATCTTCAATAACCATATTTTGAAATACACATTCTGATTTCATTTTGCTTCAACGCCCGAATTCTGAAAATAGATCATACGCACAGCGTTTCATTACACTATAAAAGTTATATTTCAACTAAACAAATAAAAAAAAGTTGACACTCATGACGGCAACAGGTTAACCAGAAAAGATGCATAGGTATTACAAATTGCTCCAGTATACGAAAAACTGAAGTTGATACTCACGACTGCACCAAGTTAACCAGAGAAATTGTATAGGTGCTTAAACTTCCCCTTTCTATTTCGAGGTAACTATGATTGAACACATTGCAGAAAGTTTTGGTTAGAACAATTCTGTCATTCAATACCAGATGCCGATCCAAACCTTAAAAGAAGGAGCCCGGGACCCCCAAAAGAGGCATCATGTAGAATAGATAATTCAAAAGGTCTATGTGCTAACCATACATAGGTATTACAAATTGCTCCAGTATACGAAAAACTGAATACAGAATACACGAATCCCTAAGTTTTTGGCTGGATTCCAATCTAGTTAAAATATTGATCTCTGATTACGTTATACTACATATTGATCTCTGATTACGTTATACTACATATTGATCTCTGATTACATATATATGAGCATATGTAGTATAACGTAATCAGAGATCAATATTTTAATTAGATTGGCTGGATTCCTACTCAGACTGTCCTTGTTTTAATTTCAACATGATACTCTCAAGACCTTACGTTGTCTTTCTGTTTGTTTAATATCGTTTGCTAGCAATGATTTTCAACTTCGTTCCTTATTTGGTTGGAGCGTCAATAATATGCTGGGTCGTTATCATAGACAAAACAGTCGTCGTGTTAATGCATGTAACTATAATGAGTTTATAATTTACGGTATTTTTCGTGTTTTCCTCGAATGTGAACTACCAATTTAGACTTGTACTTATATTACAGGAACAACCAAAGAGTTGCCACATGTGTGGAGCGTTATACGTAGCTGCACACTATTCTGGAGCGTTATACGTAGCTACACACTATTCTGGAGAACATGAGATCAGCCCTGGTTTTTGATAGGAACGTGTTGCTCTGTCTTTAGTATAATACATGACGCATTTTATGTACTATTGCTTTTTGTTGGTTTTTTTGTTGTTGTTGGGGTGGGTTTTTTTTTTTGCCTTAGCAAATGTCAGTTTAGAGTAAACATAATTTTATTATGAATAATACAAACTACATTTTGTATGTACACATTCACAAATAGGATTCAATTCTTTTTTCTACACCTTTGTATCAATTATATATATAATATAATCACTATTTCGACTTTTATAAACTGGAAATTACGAAATATAAAAAGTAAAAGTTTAATGATTTAGTGATTTTAAATATTAAAGTTGCGACCTTGACATGAAGTTCAATTATACTTTTAATTTTAGGGGTATCCTAATGAGCTTTCTTATGTATTATATATAAGATGCATGGTATTCTACATGTAGATGATATTGGTAGGAGAACTGCTGTGGTGACACAGTTGTGGTAGTGTCGAGTTAACCAGAGATACAACATGATGACTACAATTCTAAAATTATGAAAGGTTTTTTTATTCTATTTTTAGATATACATTGACAAAAAAAAACACCAAAAAGTAAACATTACACAATATAAAAAGTCGGTTATTTAAACTTGAAAGCTAAAAATTTATATATTATAAATAGCTCAATTTATTGCGAAATCTTAAATATAAACCTTTGTTGCAAAATCTTAAAAATACATTTTGTTAGCTTAAATTTTCCGATCTGGTACACCAAACCCAGTGTTGTGGATGGGGTTTAAAAAATCATGTCCAGTGGCAAACAGTTTATACATGTTCGGGACGATAGGGCCAAGAAGAAGTTGACATACAAAGACAGGATTTCGCTTAAAAGTGCACTTTTATAACATAACATGTCTTCCATGAACAAGTGTTTGCAACTGCCATTCAGTACAAGCCAATGATTATTATGTCCCTTTTATGGGCATTATGTTTTCTGGTCTGTGAGTCCGTTCGTCCGTCCGTGCGTAGTTTTTGGTCAAGGTAGTTTTTGATGAAGTTGAAGTTCAATCAACTTAAAACTTAGTACACATGTTCCCTATGATATGATCTTTCTAATTGTAGTGCTAAATTAGAGTTTGTATCCCAATTTCACTGTCCACTAAACATAGAAAATGATAGTGCGATGGGGCATACGTGTACTATAGACAAATTCTTGTTTTATATGCTTCACAAACAAGAATATATGGTAGTGTGGCAAGGAACTTTCTTTAATACGGTCTTGGAAAACCAACAGCATTAAGATACGCGGAAATAATCAATATAAAGAAAGATGTGTTTTTATTGCTGTTCTAGAGTAGTCTGTTTTCAAAATCTTTGGCGTAGAGAAAGCATACATGAATAGGAAGTCTGATGCAGATTTGCGCCGTGCGCAAGCCAGTCGCAATAAGAGACGAAACGCAGAACAATTCATGCTGGTGCTTTATATGATCTTATAACTATAGAGCAATAACATGTCCCAAAAACAGTTCTACACTTTATCTATATACCCGATATAAATACACATAATCCATTATATTTCTTTGATAGTACATATACTTTGTTTATTTTGATGTTATGCATGTCATGGAGTTTAAGGTCACATCCATCACGGATGCGGTTAAGTGTTCTAAAAATCACATGACATTTTAGTGCAGTGTTTACATCATTACTCAGGTATATATTTTCATTTATGAATGAATGAAATATATGTACCTATATGTGGCCGCTGACATCATTTTGAATATTCTCGTATCTTACGTAATTTTTAACCCCTAAATATTTCACATTATTTGCGAGGTAAAGTTTGTTGATGTTAAATCAGTATTTTATTAAACTCTAAAAACCGCGACATACATCACGATCTTTATCTTTATAATTAAAAATAAGCCATAGTTCCTAGTGTTGCTCTCCAATACTCCTCCAATCCACTCATTGCTACTGCTGTATCAATATTCAATCTAAAACCAAACAGCTAAAATGTATCTGTGAGGCTTTAACTTGCTGCATTATTTTTTACTCATTTGTGTTTTTTTACACAACGGCTAGTTTGCTTAGGTACTCACCACTTATTGCTTTTGTAAAGGGTATTGTTTTTCTTTTTTTGGGACACACAGTTTTATTCAATTTACTGTATCAAATTTAAGCAATACATTAGAAAAAATCTGATGATAAATATGCAAATAAAATTTAACTAAAAAAATACAGACATGTATATAAAGAAATTTAATTCAAGATTAAACTCGTTCACCCAGCTTAATAAAAATATGAAAAAAAGCTATTCTGAAAATATGTATACACATTTTCTCCAAATTTACACCTTAATTTTTATTATGAAAATGAAATAAACTCTTTCAAAAGGGATGAGATATGTCTCGTATTTTAAATGTTATGTGCTTTGCTTGCGTAGATAATCATATTAATTTCTTTTCAAATTATACCAAACGCTTCTTGTATAAGTATATTAATAATAAGCTTACATTGAAAGAAAATGACTATAATGATTACCAAAATATTATTAAAGTCCCCAAGTGGTAAATCCACATACATTAAAACGTAAATACTTGTACTCGGAGTATTGACCTTTTAAAAGAAGTAATGATTTGATTAATGGTCTTATGGTAGCAACAACATTATGTTTACAGTTAATGTGTGAAAGAAAATAAATTTCTATGTACTTTGTCTGTTATCAATTTTCATATTCACAAGGTACCGAAGAAAAGATAAAAGATATTTTATTTCCAGTTATGGGCCACAAAGGGCATAAACATTTAAACATCAATAATTTTCATAATACACTACAAACAATGAAATAAAAAAAATATATTTAAGTTCTTAATGAATATGTAGATAAAGAATCTATTATAGTATATTTTTATAATATAATGCAATTTAATGCAAGTGTGGTTTATATGATATTGACTGTCCCTTTGGTATCTTTCGTCCCTCTTTTATATAGATAAACAAACAAGCAGCCCCAAATGAAAAAAAAGAAAAATGGATATCAATATATCGTACAGTACTGTACACAATAAGTTGGATCAATTAAACATATAATAACTATCCAAAAAGAAAGCAGAAGTTAAGCATGTCTATGACTATTGTCTGCGATTTGTAACCGTAGAGCAAGATTCTGATTAAACTATCACATTTTCATCCCCGGAACTCAAAACCGGGATCTTTGTGTGTTTCATTGATTGATTAATAGTTAGTTGCTTAACGTCCAGTGGCAAATATTTCATGCATGTTCAGGACGATTGTGTGTTTCAAGACAGCGCCCTAACAGATCATGACTGAGCTAAAGATTAATTAACAAGTGTAATCGTGACTCAGTTAATGATCTCACAAAGAAATAAAGAAAAGAAAAAAAAAGGATAACAGGTGGCGAAAGGTTCATGGCATATATATAATAATAATAATATTTGATACGATGCACATACCAGTTGATACTTTTGCAATTTATGGTGCAGAAAATACAAATATACTAGTTGACTTGATTGTAGTTTGTAATGATGCGATGGGGAAAATGGGTATCAGAATATTGTTAAAAAAAAAGTTAATTAATTTAAACATATTTAGTTGTAATGGAAGGTGTTCCTATTTCATTTAATTTGATATTTACCTTTGTCTGACTTTAACCATCCTTGAGCTTAGGATGCATGTAGTTACGTATAAATGAGGTTGCGGTTGTGCGTAGTACTAGTGACACACACAACTCAGGATCCTGTTTCAATTTATTATTATTATATTTATCCATGTCACAGTAGATATGTTTTGATTTATAAATTAAATTGAAAAACACAAATGATTAAGATTAATGATTAAACATTCCATTCCAACATGTACCTATATATTAATAATACTAATCGTTATTGCCATGTAAACAAATTAAACAAATGTACTTCTACAACGAAGTATAATACATAATGTGGATTTCAATGAATTTTTCAAGTCAATGATAATAAGTCAAAACCGAAGTCCCGAGTTCTAGCAATAAGATACACCTCACTTCTTTCTTGCATTCACTCTATTTGTGGTCGTAGGTGGTTTATTTCAAGGCATACAAAGTACCATGCTTGATATAAAAAGTACCATGCTTGATATAAAATGTACCATGCTTGATATAAAATGTACCATGCTTGTTGTCCAATGCACCATGCTTGGTGGAGCTGGATCTTCTTACCTTTCCGAAGCGCCTGAAACGAACCTCGTTTTTGGCTTGGTTCGTGTTACTCAGTTTTTCGTTTTCTATGTTGTATGTTGTTTGTTTTTCTTTTTACGGTTTTTCGTTGCCATGGTATTGTCAGTTAGTTTTCACTTATGATTTGGAATATTACTTGTAATTTTTCACCTCTCTTTTAAAGAAACAGCAAATTGTAATGTTACATATAAAGAAGATGTGGTGTAATTGTCAAGGAGGCAACTATCCACCCAAGTTCATAAGTAGTAGATGCAAGCTATTATAGGAAACCGTACGACCTTCAACAATGGGAAAAGCCCATACCGTATACATGAAAAATAGGAAACATTCATATATCTATATATTCATGTACTACTCAGTTGAGAAAACAAAAAACGGCTTTACATATAACAAAACAATTTACGAAAAACAAACGACAGACGTGAACCAACGAAAACACTGAATTGCAAGCTCCTGTAAAGAATATGACGGGGTCAAACATGTTTGTAAGAGTTCAACCCTCCCTTTACCTGGGACATTGATTTCATTTTTCGTTTTAAATAAATTTGATATGACACAATTAGTAAAAATTAAATAAAATAAGTGGTAGGATTGCCAATTAGACCAGCCTCCAGAGACCAAATGACACAAAAGTTAGCATCTAAAATTTCCTATAGTTTACATTTCAAATATAATCTACCGACTCGGTTATTGTTCGTTAACCATTGTGACCACTCCAGTCATGTAATTTGAACTCGTTTCTATTCTTTATCTGTGTGTTATATTATCCCATCTATAAATGGCATGTCTTTACAATAAAGATTTTAATGACAAATATAATCAACTGGTTCGGTCAATGTTCATCAACCGGATATTTTCCCTCAACAAACTAATTTAAGATAACCATATTATCTGTTTGCTTTATCATCTTAAATCTGAAATAAAGCAGTAAAACCTATAACCGGCAGAGTTGTTTGGAATTTGAGACTTCACATTTTAACCCATTATCTTAAAAAAACTGTACTACAATAATTACTAATAAGTACATGTACCAAATGAATTGTTCGGTTAAACATGGTACATTATGTAAAATGTACTACTGCTAATATTCGAACTAATTGTCAAGTGGAAAAAAGTCGTCCATACTCTAAACATTGTTGGAAACATGAGGAGTATCTCTTAAGTCAAGTATTTGAAATCTATTTCTATCCATTTTTATTTTAATTCAAAAGACGCAAATGAAAGTGTAAAAACCCAAATTATTTTAATATTCACTTATTTACAAGTGTTCAAGGTCCAGTCAAGGCAATGTCATACTTATACTGTCATGTACACAATAAACTGTAAATGCTTTTCGTCGCCATTTTAGTAAAATTTTGATAGTTACTTTCCTCAATACGATATAGGCGCAACTTATAGTCATTAGTTTTGCTTAGTCTTTAGTTTTGTATGTTGTTTCTTATGTATTATTATTTGTCTGTTTGTCTTTTTTTCATTTTTAGCCATGGCGTTATCAGTTTATTATCGATTTATGAGTTTGACTGTTCCTCTTGTATCGTTCGTCCCTGTTTCCTATGGTAAACCATCAATTTGGTAATTTACCATTCGGTAAACAATACCACAATCTAATTAAAATATTGATCTCTATCTAACAATACCAAAACATTGCAAGGTCAATAGTGCATTTTTATAGCGAGTTCTAGGTCATCGGTTATTTGTCTTTAGTGCATGGTTGTTTTTCGGGACCAAAACGAATTCAATTTTGATTTGCAAAGTCTTGTATCAATGACATCAATGTTCAATCAGTTTTTTTATAGTACATATGTGACTCTAATTTCTGATTCATACTTTACTTCTGAAATTTTTTTTCATAGATTTTTTATCATAGCTAATATATTCGTGGGAAATCGACCAAACACACGTGAAATATCGACTGAACAACTTGGAACATGTATATCGACAATCGTGAGATATCGACTGAACGACTTGGTATATCGATAACCGTGGGATATCGACTTACAATCGTTAGATGTCGATCAAGTAATCGTGTGATATCGACCAAGTAATCGTGTGATATCGACCAAACAATCGTGGGATAGCAACCCAACAATCTTGAGCTATCAACCAAGCTGTGACCAATAATCGAGGGATATCGATAAAAGTAATCCTGGGACATGGGAGAAATAATCATTCATGATATATTATATTGTTTTTCGTTTATTGTTTTTTTTTTCTTATTAAGTGAGGATTTTGCTTGCATAAGAAGATATGGTATAATTGCCTAAAGGATAAATTAACTTCGCACACCAAATGACATTAACGTAAGCAATTTTAATTTAGATCACCATATGACATTCGTAATTTATCATTGATCGTTTATAATAAGCAAACCCCAAAATACAAAGTTTTCAACGTATATAAATACATGGCGCAGACATGATAAATGTAAAAGCAATTTAAACGTGAAAACTGATGTTGACAAAGTTAAACAATCGTTAGATATCGTCGAAACAATCATTGGATAGTATGTGGTAGAATCATGGTAAAGGGATTAAAAAATCGTTGTATAGGGATTGAACAAACGTGGTATTGTGTGGAACAATCTTGGGATAGGGTTGGAATAACCGTAGTATAGGGATGGACAAATCGTGGGATAAGGTAGGCATAATTGTGAGATAGGTATGGAACAATCGTGATATAGATATAGAACAATAGTGGTAGAGGGGTGGTACAGTCGTGATAAAGGGTTTGAACAATCGTGATATAGGGTTGGAATAATCATGATATAGGGTTGAACAATCGTGATATAGAGATGAAACGATCGTGATATATGGGTAGAACGTTAGATCTATACGATATAGCACATGTCAATCAAGTATAATGAAAAGAAGAAACTTGTGTGTACAAATGATTCCTGGTAGTAAGTACTTTCAATCTTGTCCATCATTTTGTAACTTCCATTTGTGAAATTATACGTCTGGTTGTATCAAGTATGTGTCATGATTGAATTAACTTCGTATATGTTGACGATACACAACCATGACATGCATCTAAGATGCCGTCATTTGATTTCATGCATATTGTGACAGATAAGCGTCGTAAAAGAAAAAAAACGAACCCAACAGTTAATGTGTAATGCCAACGCCAACAAAAACAGACAGTTAACAATTCTAAAACGTTGATTTATTCGTGTATAATAATTAAACGACATTATTTCAAAAGCTTATGTCTTGTTGGATTTGATAAAAAAAAATGTGTTGATCTGTATCATTTATTATTGGAGCCAGATTTGTGAAAATTTAAAACTGCTGTAAGTATGGTACAGGTAGCCCTGTCATTTTCGTGATAATTACCATTTAACATTATTTTTAATAATTTTGGTATTTTCATACGTTAACTGTGTCTGATGAAAAAAGTACAATACGATCGTTTCTAACCCAGTAAACACATACATGTATATAAACTTTTCTTAATTCAAATACCTCTAAAAAAAACCTTTAATAATTAAAGTCAATAAAACTCAATATGTGCGATGTTATATTAAACATAAATAATAAGCCTTGTTGTAAAAGCTTCCCCGGGTTCTTGCTTCAAAAATGATATGTTATAAAAACAAATAAAATAGAACCGTGATTATTAGATAACCCGATTACAGAGCAATACATACATAATAGTTTCAACAATATTTGAAGAAATAATTTAATTAAATATCTGATCAACCCTGGAATGCTCACACAATGACTTGAACACTTTTTAATAAAAAAAAATATCTTGTTATGAATTCTTTTTTTTAACTGAATATTATCTTTTTAAACGGAAAATTTTATAAATGAACTACATACGTATTATACTCAAAACGTATAAATCTTCTCATATATGCAACTTTATAATGAGGTAAGCAAGTCATGTGCGGTTACACATGAGGTCTAATTGTGGTTAAAATGTCATATCTTCTTAAAATACTTGTGACTGTGATAAATGTTTGTTTGCTGTAGGTATTGCTGTTGGTAATGGAAAATTACCATATGAGTAGGTCTAAATGTTGTCGAAAGAGTAACATTCGAGTTCCTCTCCTTTTTTGATTGAATTAATGGATAAAAATCAGAAAGTTTTTGTAACCTGCCGGTTTTGAATTTAAAATGAAGATGATGCAATCCTCTCAAATAAACCTATTCAATACATAAATAATTAACGTTAAAGCACATAATATTCCTGCTGAGGACAATCTTGATGCAACATGCTTTTGTACAATTTCTGCGTTTTAAGACATTTTCTGTAACGGCACCCCCCCCCCCCCCCCTCCCCCACCCTCCCCCCCCCCCCCAAAAAAAAAACCAACAACAACAACACAACAAAACAAAACATAAAGACAAAAGGAAAACCAGCCTCGATAATTTTAAAGTTAAGGAACCAAAAATAGTCTGATAATAAAAGTTAGATATCACCATTATTTCTTTCTTACAAGAACAATTATATATAAATAGCTATAAAAAATCAGGAGATGTGGGAAGATTGACAAGCGTACGGTCATCAACAGTGAGAAAAAAAAACATACCGTATAGTCGGTTAAGAAAAGGTCTCGTCATGAACAAAAAATCAAACAATTCAATTGAGAAATCACACTAAGTACATGTTATTTATATAAAATAATTTACGGAAAGCAAATATGACAAACATGAATTAACGACAACCACTGAACTTAAGGCTCCTCACTTGTGAAAGACACATACGAAATGAAGCGGGGTTAAACAATCCTCACCTAAACTGACAAATGTTTAAGAACAAGCTTTACAAATCTTTTGAAATATGTCATAATGATTGTTATACATGTAAGATAGGTCAGACATAAAGGTGCAATGTTAATGACGTCTAGAAAATCAAATGTTGTAATTAAAAAAAAAAAAAGCTGCCTTTGTTTCTGTAGACTGAATTTTAGTATACTTATTTTTTAGTCTAGTTCAGGGTTCCAGGCGCGGATCCAGAGGGGGTTCCGGGGGTTGGAACCCCCCCTTTTTTTGGACTATCAATGCATTTGAATGGGGACATGTAATTGGAACCCCCCCCCCCTTTGTCCTGGGTTAGGAACCCCCCTTTTTAAAATGGCTGGATCCGCCCCTGGGTTCACGCATATATAAAATTTCCAAATTAAAAGTTAAGTTATCATAAACCATATATAAATTGTACACGATAGCTAATGTGTTTATTCATACTTTCGAACTTAACAAAAATGATATACAATTGACACAGCTCAGACAAGATTTTTAATTTCTATCATTTATCTTTATTTGAATCTTTTTGATGGAAAATTTTGTAAATATATTACATATATATAATGCATTGATAACGTATCCGTATGCATCTCCTTTAGCTAAAAAAGGATATGAAATAAGTAAGTCATGTGCGGTTACATGTGAGGTACAATGTGGTTAAAATGTAGTATAATAGTTAAAATACTAAAGATTGTAAAATATATCTTTAGAAAATTTGAACGGTTTGTTGAATGGAAAATTACAAAAAATGATTAAGTGGAATTTTTTACCGAAATGAGGGACGGCCAATTCTTCTGTCATTTTTTTATCGCTTGTATTGAAAATCGGAAAGCTGTTGAAAGCTACAGGAGTTGAATTCTAATAAAATGTCTAAATCAAACTGAAATAACAATTGAAAACACGTCCAACGGGATACAATGCAGGCGCGGATCCAGAAGGGGGGGGGGGGGTTCCGGGGGTTGGAACCCCCCTTTTTTTGGACGATCAATGCATTTGAATGGGGACATGTAATTGAAACACCCCCCCTCCCCTTGTCCAGGGTTAGGAACCCCCCTTTTTAAAATGGCTGGATCCGCCCCTGCAATGCAAAAATTCGTACTACACATTGCTGTATAAATTATGATAGATACTACACTACATGTGTACACATCGCAAATGCATTTTTTCGAAAACAGTGAGAAAATAAAATACAAATATTTTGACAATTTTTAATGCGTAATAATTTAGGACTAGGCTATAAGATGTTTCACTATGGATATAAAATGTAGATTGAATATCTAGACCAAATTCTGACGAATGGACGAAAATCAAAATTAGATAGAATGAAAAGAAAATGTAAAGAAGGGCAAACATTAAAAAACAACAACATGATAATCTAAAAAGACCAAGGTCTCCGCAAAGTGTTGTAGCAAACGGTTAATATATATATATATATATATATACTGACTAACGTGAGAAAATTCATTAGTATATAACAGTGCTATTAAAAAAGTTTAAATCACAAATGTCAAAAGCTTGAAGCTATATACATGTAACACAGTTTTTGTCGAGTTAAAATTAGTTTATAATTCATTTGCTTTTTATACTAATCTATATACATGTACATGTATCTGAATCATTACGTTTTGTAAAGCCAAGTATGTTTTTTTTTAAATGCAAAATTAAAATGCAAAACATTAATAAGTTGCTACACTCAGTATATATATCATTCCAAAGTTTAAAATATATACCAATACATATAAGTAAACGTGTCACCATCATGACTTATTGCTTTATTTGTAAAACGACATGGGGTTTAAGTTCTAAACTATTACATATGAAAATTATTCTGTTTTTTAAACATTATAAAGATAGATCATTAGAAACGGGCTTTTTAATTTTTATAATTTTTTTAAAAACTTTGATATAATATTTTGGGAATTGCCTTTGGGGACATACAATTTGCAATGATTAATATTACAACGGAGAAAATCTTGATATACATGTGAAATCATAAAATTTAGGAAATGACAAAATCTTGAACAAAATCAATTTATGGAAACGGCACTATTGTGTGTACTTTTTTGCAATAAATACACTGTCCACAGCAGACATCTTGCACGAAAGTGTTATGACTGCAAGGCCCGGGCAAGCTTCTTGCTGAATTGATATCTACTACCCTTTTCTCCAACCCCACCCCCTGTGATTTCCCTAATCATGTGTTATCTGTTATGTATTGTTCAAGTACTTGAAGTTAAAATCCTGTTTCAAAGTTCAGATTAGCTGCATTTTATTGTGATTTTTTTTATAGACATATAGTCTAGATGACAAGAAAGGGGAGGGTATGTGCATGCAAAACTGGTTTAACTGAACCACATGTTGAACTTTCACATACTAGAACAGTCCATACTGATAAAAGAATTGTTCGTTGTTTTTGTCTTTACTCGGACGTCTGCAGTGTTCTTGATAAGTTGGTTTTTTGAGTCTTATACGTTTTATACTTTTTACGGTGAGGTTGCTGGTAGAGCGTTTCAGATAGTTGAACAACGTGTCAAAACTGAGGTTGCGAGTTCAAATTCTGCACGTTACAGGTGTGTTCGACTTCAATCTGAACTAATTAGGTTTGTCAGTTGTTCTACTGAAGGTTGCTTGTTGTCCACGGACAAAACGTCTCTCTCCATAAACTTACAGTCACTCTAAAGTTCTTACAACATCATTCAATCAATAAACATTAGAGGAAAACAATCTAATTATTATTTCTCATCCTCGTTTGTTCGACTTGACCTCAGTTATACCGAATAGGTTTGCCATAACAAAAAACGACCACAAAAATAACATCATCATGTTGTTGGTGACTATCCAGTAAAAACTAGTTTATTCTGCGCATATCTGCATTTTGATGTACACAATGTAATAAAGTTAGTGAAATGAAACATCCGTTATGCATGTCTTGTTAATAACCTTCTATTTCGTTATAGTCATTTACGACATGCTTTGAACTTTTAACCACAAGGTAATCAACTATACTAGTTCTTACTCTTCCGTGTGTACCAAAACTTTCCACTATGCCCTCACAGCCTGCATTTACCTGTTTCGGTCTGATCCAGTTAATACTTGACATCCATTCGTCATTATATGTTAGAGTTATTATAATGTAACTCCCTTGTCAACCCCAAAAGGGATTGTGCATCAAATGAAAATAAATGAGAAAATGAAACGCGTTTTAGATCAAAGAATTTTAATGTCAATGAAAATCCAAAAGTACGCGTGGTATTAAGAAATACAAAATTTAGCTATTTTACGTAAAACTTAAGATTACTTGATCGTGTTTTCGGGCGTAGCTTTCATCAGATACGAAAGCAAAGGTTAAAACTTGCCCTGCGTTGCTTTCGACAGATACGAAAATAAAAAGTTCCTGAAATAAATTGGCAACAATAAACGACAAGTTCTGAATTGAATGCTCCGCATGTGAAACACCATGGGGCGGCACATACAGAATGTTGTAGAAATAAACATGTTTACAGGCAATAAACGACAAACATAAAAACAAAATACACACAGAAAGCCAAAGACTGAGCAATAAGAACCACAACCCTATCTAAGGTGCTCGAGATGGGCTAGCAGAATTGAAAATGTTTTTGGTTGTTTTGGTTTATTACTGGCCACAAAATTAAATATACGAAATGAAATGCACCAAATTTAATTCAGTATGTTTATTTTATTGAGAAACCAGTGGTGGATACAAAAAATGGGGGAGGCTTACGGGAGTTGAAACCCCCTGTTTTGACGATCAGTGCTTTAAGACTGGAACATATAGTTGGAAACCCATTTTAAAAACGGCTAGATACGCCCCTAACAACCATACATGAAGAATTCAGCATTTTGTGATGTTTGATTTTGTTTTTCAATTCCAGGCAAATCTTTGGAGGTTCTGTTGGCTGGACATGTACATGTTGTAACTTAACCATTTAACAGTGACTTTAAAATGCTATCAAATTGCGTTTACTTATCACAGATATAGGAATTTACAATTTATGTTGCAGAAAATACATAGTTTTGTTGGCTTGAAAAATGTATAGATACAAAAAGATGAGGTATGAGTGCCAATGAGACGACTCTTCATCCAACTAACAATTTATATTAAAGTAAACCATTTTAGGTCTGAGTTCACATGCTTTACCACAAAGCCCTTAATTTTTGCTGATTATTTAAATTTTGTTTATTAAAGTTTGTCCTGACACTAACCATAACACATGACAAGACCTGGCTCCAATACAATGGTATATTTGGGTGAACTAAACTACGCTGTTTGACTGTCAACAAACTTGTGGGAGATCCATACAAAATTTTATTTTTAGACCGATGACTTTCATTAGACCACGTCAATGAGTTTATACTTGTTCTGAACATTTGATTTATTTTTAGCAACGGAAAATTACCTGAGTGTATAAAAAAGCAACTCCCACATTAAACTGGAACATATAAAACATACAATCGAAGCAACGGTATTGTGATATTCTAAACAGTAAAGGCTTAACATATTTACAAACTATATGAATCGTGAAGAATTGTTTTCATTATAAAGGTAAGCCAAGTCATACATTAGTATATGAATTTTATTGATCTAATCGTTTGCTTTTAAAATACTCTGTTTTGAATAATTTTAATTTTTGTAAAACACATACTAATGTGCTTACTGGGACATTTATACTACATACAATGAATATACTTGTACTATTCCAAGTTTTTTATTATGATAAAGAATTATAATTTTATATTTATAGAATCTACTTAATTAGTGTACATGTTAAAATGCAATGCATTGTAAAAAAAAAATGAAAAAGGCTAGCTAAGTGTGGATCTCTTTTTATTTAAAATTGTATGCTCAACACAACACACATGTACATGTTTATAGTGTGTTTCAAAGTATAGTGTGTTTCCTGTTCAAACGCATTAAAAGGTTTTTAATAGTTTGATGGATTGATGAACAAATATTTTTATAATTCAACTAATATTTGAAGGACCAGTATTCGTACTGAAGATTATAAATAAAAATCAAGCTACTGCAATTTTTCTTAAATAATTTTATTTATTATAACATGTAGTAGAAGGCCTTCATTAAGTTTAAGTATTTTGTTTATACGACGAAGTCTTTTGGTGTTTCACAGCTGGTCATAACGGAAGAAAACACTGGTGTCTTATTTACATATTAGATTTTTAAGTTTTATCTTTAACTGTTTAAACACTTAACATTGCAACTCGTATGTAACAGCTTCCTGCAGATTATCAAGTACTTATTATATTTTAAAATCTTCCTTGTACCTTGCAGAAAGAAGAAATATGTCAGAAATTATGCATGGTGAAATGAGCTGCGACAGGTGTGAAATGGTCCACTGTTTTCCGGAGCCTATTAGAAAGCAGGTGGTGGAAATTTTGAAAACTGGACAAGTCTGTAAGAAATTACTCCGCAATGAAGACATTTTGTTGTATTTGGAAGCGAGTTGTATGTCTCGTGCTCTGAAGACAGCATGCGAGGAAAAGCTGTTAGAAAGCATAGAAGTAATGAGCTCATTAGATGCTCTACAAATCGCTGAAAAGTACGAACTTTCACTCTTAAAGAGAGAAGCTATAGAGTTGATAACTAAACATTTTCAAAATCTATGGGATAATGATGCTTTCTTATACCTCCAAGAACAGAGCCTAGAAAGCCTTTGCCAAATTGAAAACGTAGTTCAACATGAGAATATTTTTCGAGCGTTAGAAAAATGGCTAGATTGGAATCCTGAAGGTCGTATGGCGATATACTGTAAACTTTTGAACGCTATACAGGAACAGCGATCTCCTCGAAAAGATTCCGTTACTGAAAAGACATACCAACTATATCACGCGATGATTATGTCGTCTGCTAAACCCAAATCGTCCATTGTAGCCGCCGTCTTCAACTGCGATGGCGATCTGGTATGTCATAGGAATTTGTTTAAAAGTAATGACATAAAAGACAAGTTTTCTGTTGCTTGTGCACAAAAAGATGAAACCGAAGCACCGTATGTTTACATTTCATCTGGCAAACATGTGGTTCGGTACGATCCCGTTCTGTTGAAGTACGAAAACTGTCATGATCTTAATGATCAACGGTCAGATTGTTCATTGGTGGTTCTTGGAGATTTCATTTACGCTCTCGGTGGCCACCATAACGGAAACAATGTATTGGGAATAGAAGAACTAGACACAAAACACAGCCGAACTAAACTCTCTATCAAAAAGTCATGGAAAACCATTGCACAGCTTCCGGACAATGTAAAGCTTTCGTTCGCTCCGTGCGTGGCTTATAATGATAAAATATATATTGTCGCCGAATTACAAAATGATGAAAATCAAGAGTCTACGTGTGTTTTAACTTTTGACCCAACTGACAAATCCGTGGAATTTGTGACTGATTTCCCAAAGAAATGCTCAGACTGCCGAGCCGTTCTCAATGAATCTAAATTATTCATTGGATCAAGCGAGGGATATTTTCTACAATTTGACATCGAGACAAATATGTTTGCCTTCTGTTCAGATCTACCAACAAAAGGAAATCATTTTGGAATGTATACTGCAAGGAACAAAATTTATGTCGTTGGCGCGTCAGCTTCCGATAATGACATTGAGAGATTTGAAAAAGCCGAATATGATATTCAAACAAACAGTTGGAAACGAGGGCAGGAACTACCGTGTAATCTTCCAATATACGGAAGCTGTGACATAAAGGTGCCTTCCTACACTCGTTTAATCCCGTTCAATGACTCAAGGTGACTAGACAGACACTATTTAAATATTATGACACATATTGTTGATTTATTGCGTTTTATATATTTGTTGATTTATTTTATTAAATCTCTAAAATATATATTCGATTTGTTCCTATAATTTAAACATTGATTTTACCTGAAGGATCGCAAATCTAATTTATCAAAATATCAAATTAAAAAATATGCATATACCCTCAAGTCAACAAAGTAATGCGTCTGTTATTAGTTTAGTTCATCGTTATATGTAATACGGTCATCAACACAGAGCTTTGGCTCATACCAAACATCAAGCTATAAAAGGTCCCAAAAATGAGTAGTGTAAAACCATTCAAACAGGCAAGGAATTATAGGGTAGGGAACACCTTATAGTTTTTTTCACATTTAATTTACAGGAAAACAACAGAAAAAGAACGAATCAATGATATTCTAAAATAACAGAAAAAGAACGTTTGAATCATAATAACAAAAAAAAAAGAACGTATCAATATATTCCAAAATAACAGAAAAGGAACGTATCAATGATATTCCATGCTATCAAAATTAGATGATACTCTCAAGGTTAAAGAGTCCACAAACAAAAGCATACAAGGACGAAAATGGTTGTTTTTTGTTCATTATCTTTTTTTATTGTGATAAAACCGTTTGTTTTCTGACGATCGGAACGAAATATCCCATTCAATGAACTTGCGAAAGTGTTGATTTATGTTGTTTCAAATGGTTCACTTGGTAAACTTGTATATACAATCAAAATACAGAGCTGGCCATTGTAAAAGGTCATTTAAAACATATAAAAAGAAGAAATATAACACGATAAAAAAGATATAAACATGTTTATTTGGCAATTTAATTTTCATTTTCACATGAGTGCATTTTGAAGTTGGTATAGAAAGTACAAATGATTTTACTATTTCCTTGTTTATTGTGAACTGTACAATTCCGATCACCAAATGTCTGCATTAAAACTTTGTGCGTACATGTATTGCGAATGAAAAATATGAAATATTTCAAATAACGAAAACAAGTGACTTTTGTGTTTGCTTTTGCATCTGTAATTAAAGGTGAATTTATATTTTTTTTAATTATTACGATGTGCAAAGCAGGATATTTAAGGACTTAACACAGACAGAAACCTTCCACAAAACAGCATCTATAAGTTGACATACATGCCGTAACAGTCTAATAATTATACAATATTGCAAACTTTTAATCGTCTTAAAGCTGTAGAGGAGAAAGACAGAGAAACCTAAAGAAAGATTTCCAATCATCACAAAGGCTAATGTGAAGTGTTTGACAAGGAGACAGAAACAAATAACCAAAAAGACATACAACCACTGATAAGGTTCATGGTTTGAGTAATACACATGTACATGTACATGTGGCGGGGTTGATCAAACTTTATATATCAGCCCTCCCCTTCTCTAATTACGAGCAAATGTTACTTTAAAGAGAATCCAATAAAAGTCAATAAACAGATGCACCATGAGCGCATGATACGCCGAATCTGGTACGGAAATAATGCAATAATCATTAATAGTTTTTGAGAAAGTTTTAAGCAATAACCATATTTTGTTTTTGAGATACGGCGGGACATATGACCCCCCACCCCTCTTCTTTTTTTTTTTACAAAAAACTAAATATTACTAAAATAAAAAAAAATTGAATCATCACCAAAAAGTATACAGATCTTGTGATTGATATACCAAAGAAGTGTGTAAAGTTTTAAGCAATAACCATAAATTGTTTTTGAGATACGGCGCGACATGTAAAAAAAACCTCCCCCTTTTTTACAAAATACTCTATAATTAAAAAAAAATATTTTGAATCATCACCAAAAGGTATACAGATCTTGTGATTGATATAACACAGAAGTGTGTAAAGTTTTAAGCAATAACAATAAATTATTTTTGAGATATGGCGCGACATGTAAAAAAAACCCTCCCCCTTTTTTACAAAATACTCAACAACTCAAAAATGAATTTTTGAATCATCACCAAAAAGTATGCAGATCTTAAGATTAATATAACTAAGAAGTGTGTAAAGTTTTAAGCAATAATAAAAAATCGTTTTTGAGATACAGTGCGACATGTGAAAAAACCCAACCCCTGTTTTAGTTACAAAGTGCCGTAACTCAAAAAGCTTTAATCTTATTTTCACCAAAAAGTATACAGATCATTTAACCATCATAATAAACAACTATAATAAGTTTCATGAAATTTGGATAAGTCGTTCTCAAGTTACGATGCGATATGTTTACGCCGGACAGACAGACGGACGGACACCGGACATTTGTATACCATAATACGTCCCATCAAAATTAATCAGAGCAATAAATTTATAAAAAAAACACACACACACACAAAATGCAACAGTTATCAAAACACTAACACATTAATTGTAGGGGGTAGGGGGGTTTAGGAGGGTCTCAGCTTTTCTTTTAAACCACGATTTGTTGATGGAATAAGCATTCTAGACATATATCTGTATCTAGTGGGTTGGAAAGGGGTCTTGTCCGCTGGTGTATGTAGATGGGAACACAGCTTAAAAATTAGTAAAAACATATAAAATTAGTAAAAACATATAAAATTCGTATAAAAGATGACAAAATACTCAAGGGCCAAAATGGTTTTTTATATGAAATCTAATATAAAGATTAAGTGATAAAATATACATTGTATTGCGTAATGATGATTTTTTTAAGTGGTTTATCTTCTTCCTTGTTACAACTGCGTATTTTTTAGGCAAGATTTCCTTTTGACCTCCCCCCCCCCCCTTTGTTTATCCCTTTTTCGGTACGTATGTCTAATTTGTTTTAAATCTGTTGTGGTCGATGTGTGGTTCTTTTAGTATTTTTTTAATCAGATAGATAATAATTTTAAAATACAAAGTATAATTAATTCACATAGTTTACAATTGTGTACACACATTTCGTTCTAAAGATTCGATCTCCCACCAACGACTCTCTTTATTTACAGCAACATCTATACATGTAGTTGACTGATCTACAACAATAAGGATTAAATGAGATAATATTTTGCGGTAATAAACAGGAAAACTCTTCAAAGATCACGACCAGCCCGTCAGAGTCAAAGGTCAATCATGAATTATGGTTCAATTTATCTTTTATACTTAAAATTTGTTGAAACGGACAACAAAAGACATCCTGTGACACGAGGGTCTGTATATGGTTTACAAACGAGAGAAAGGTCCAGAATAAAGGGAGAAAAATAAAAAATAGAGAACAATCCACCAGCCAAAAAGAGGTACAGTGAATAATTATAACGTATAAGAATATAAAGAAAAGAGAAGAATGGGACAATCAGAAAAAAGAATACAAAAATAAAGGACTCCCATTCATACCCTCTTATATTTCTACATTTTTGTACGATCTAAAATCATACCAGAATACCGGGTAAGATAAATCCGATTGAAAGTATCAATACTTTACCAATATTTAAAGTTTTGTTTTAAATTGAAATAATATTATTATAGTTTCCAGCACTGTAAAATAAAACACCGTTAAGTAGCTCTTCCTGGGCCACAAGGGTTACTGCATGGGAAATAGAAATATGTTCATTCTTGGTATTCTTCTGATCGACAGTAACACACCTGCTAAAGGGGGTTGTTTGTTTGGCTGTGTGCCATGCACACATCCTATAAGAATATGTGCAAACCAATGCTCCGTGTTGAAGGCCATACGTTGACCTATAATGGTTTACTTTTATAAATTGTTACTTGGATGGAGAGTTGTCTCATTGGCACTCATACCACATCTCCATACATCTATTTATGATACGTGTAGGTAGGAAATGGGGAGGGGGTTAGGCACACACCAAAAAAAAAAAAACCCACACACAATTTTCTTGTCTTTTTAAAAGCTATTTCGTGTCTCTCTTTCTAATTCATATTTTCATTGTTGGTCTTCTGTTTGGTCAAACAACGAGAGAGGGGATGGGAGTGGAGGACTATGTCATTATCAATGGGAATGTAGTCACATTTACATTTGCCGTGAGTAAACAGTCATTAAAAATAGATAAACATTATGTGACATGATTTTTTGTTGGGTGGTAGACTGCAAAATATTACTAAAACCGAGACCGGGCTACGTTGATTTGCCATTGGGAAGATATAATTGAATTTATGTAAATATGACATGTATCACATGATGCATTTGTAACAGATGGAGATATAGCTAATGTACATGTATGAGGGTGTGAATGGGGATTACAGAAAAGAGCATAAAGAGCAGAAAAATAAGAAAAAAAGAGAAAAAATAGACCAACAAAACAAGAACAGAGAATGAGGTTGGTGACTAACATTATTTCTATATCCAGCCCTTTATTCTCCTCAGTTTGGCTTCCCCTCGATGAAATGGAACCACAACAGACAGACTCATGGACAACTACTGCTTTGTCACAGATTTCGTCTGATTTTGCCCTTCCTACTTTTCCTTTCGATTATCAAAATAAGAAAAGGAGCAGATATCAATCAACGAAAATCTAGAGCGTGAAACTAAGTTTTGTCTTTAGTTGGTGTCTAACTTTTTTTTAATTTTTTTGTTGGTTTTTTTTTTTCGTTTTATAAAAAAATCAGGCCATTTGTTTTTGTGTCTTTTATAATAGCTTAACATACGGCATGGGATTTTACTCATTGTTGAAGGCCGTATAATGACCTACATATAAATAGCTGTCTCACTGTCAATTATGTTTCATCTTAAATGGATAATAAAAAAGACAGGTTCAAGAAAACAATATATCTACCAATATCATAAAGCAAACAATCGTTTTTTTGTCATAGGGATTGTCTCTCTTTGAAAGACACGAATGAGGATAGATATATTTTGCATTTCGAATCAATGTACATGTACAGACGACAACACGAATGACAAAAAAACAAACATGCATCTACAGAATTTAACAGATAGTCTTACAATTTAACGGATGTCTATTTAATACGTTGAATATAAAATCTCTCAGTTGCTAGACAGACTACATGATTGTGTACTACATTCAACTGAAACTATCAATGCTCTGTAATCAACTCATATTTCACCAATTTACAAAAATGGTCAAACGGATTAATAAACCAAAGAATTGTTCAAGTACATAATAATACAATTTTAGGTCAATGTAAGAAAAATATCAACTTTTTGTATGAGGCAAAAAAGTTTATATAGCTATTTGAATTGTAAAACTAATTTCAAACTTATTTTCACCCCTTAATGAACCCTGGATTGTGGGTAAATAAACTGATCATAGATACCAGGATTAAAATTTTATATTTACGCCAGACGCGCGTTGTGTCTACAAAAGACTCATCAGTGACGCTCGAATAAAAAAATGTTCAAAAGGCCAAATAAAGTACGAAGTTGAAGAGCATTGAGGACCGAAAATTCCTAAAAGTTTTGCCAAATACCACAATATCACAATTTCTATAAAGAAGTACATGCATGAGGCCTCGTTGTGAATCACAGAGTTCCGAAAAATGTGCAAATACATAAAGCGTTGAGACTGATCATGACGAGAGCTAAAATATTAATATAAGAAATAATTGGCCAAAAAAAATAAAGAATAGAAACAAATGACATTGGAACTAAGGAATCCAGAAATAAAGACTCCATTCGGCAATCCTGGGTAGAATCCTCAACTCTCCCTCGTGGGTACGGAATAGGCTGGTCCTCTCCCTTGCAACATACGGGTATCACAAAGCCAAACAGATAGAGGACAGAGAACCAGTCTAGGGTACGGAATCGTTCGAGTTGAGACAAACGTAAAGATTCCAAAATACAGACCCCGGCATGTGTGTTTATTAAATAGCTGTTTTATTAAAGAATGTAATATGTTGTTGAGTATGTGTCAACTAAAACATGTTTAATTTCATTGACTTCTTTTTTAAGGATGTACTTAGACCTGTGAGGTTATGTAATAAGTGTCAAATTTTCGGACTCCTTGGTGTTTTTCCAACGATACAAGGTAAAATAGTTTGCCCTTTAACACATATTTATCTTTTAACATAAGACTAACTAGCTCATTAAAAATCATTTGACAAAATTTTAGCAGATTGTTGATTTTCTTTCTTTCGATTTGAGACCCAAATAATACCAAATGAATGCAAATATAAGGTAAAAGTCCGAGTCAGTCTTTTCCCGCCATATTTTATAAGTCAAATATCTCGAAAAGGAGCCCCATGACCTATCAATATTTTTAGCTTATTTTGATCCTTAACTAACACTCTTCCAGCTTAAAGTATCAATTTTGAGTTCTTGATTTATTTAAATTTTACCTAAGATCACCTATGTACATCCTTAAATTGTTATTTCTATAACTATTTCATTTAATGAAACACATGCATATGTATACAACGTAGGGATATATTTAAGTCTTAGTTACTTCGAGTACTCTACGTGTCTATTTAATGTTGGAATGTGTAAGTACCCTGCCACATTAACTCTGTGGTATTGTTAGATGTGTTTCTGCTTTCTATCGATAAAATGGGTAAACTTTAAAACCTTTTCAACTGATTACCACGTAACCGAAAGATAGTATAATTAGAAAATGTATTTAAAGCCCGGAAAATATATACAAGATTACGAAAAAAATATCGTGATGTGGGATTTCCGAGGCTTGATGTATTTTCGGAAAAAGATAATGCGTTCTTATGATGTACTGTTTTACATTTGTACCACTGTCCAAGGTAAGGGGGAGGATTGGGATCCCGCTAACATGTTTAACCCCGCCACATTATTTATGTATGTGCCTGTCCCAAGTCAGGAGCCTGTAATTCAGTGGTTGTCGTTTGTTTATGTAGTACATATTTGTTTTTCTTTCATTTTTTTTATGTAAATAAGGCCGTTAGTTTTCTCGTTTGAATTGTTTTACATTATCATTTCGGGGCCTTTTATATCTGACTATGCGGTATGGGCTTTGCTTATTGTTGCAGGCCGTACGGTGACCTATAGTTGTTAGCGTCTGTGTCATTTTGGTCTCTGGTTTCATTGGCAATCAAACATAATTATCTTCTTTTTCATAATATTAAACTTTCTAGTTTTTTCTTGTTAGTCATTTCGGGACTTTTTACAGCTGACTATGCGGTATAGGTTTTAATCATTGTTGAAGGCTGTACTGTAAGTAAACTCATCATAGATACCAGGACTAAATTTAGTATATACGCCAGACGCGCGTTTCGTCTACAAAAGACTCATCAGTGACGCTCGAATCCAAAAAAGTTAAAAACGCCAAATAAAGTACGAAGTTGAAGACCATTGAGGACCAAAATTTCTAAAAGTTTTGCCAAATACAGCTAAGGTAATCTATGCCTGAGGTAGAAAAGCCTTAGTATTTCAAAAAATTCAAAAATTTGTAAACAGTAAATTTATAAATATAACCATATCAATGACAATTCATGTCAGCACAAAAAGTGTAATCTACAGTTGGATAATCTACAGTTGGAAATGTCTGGTCGGTTGGTCTCTTGTTGAGAGTTGTTTTAATTGCAATCATACCACATCTCCCTTTTTATATATATAAATTATGGTAGCAAATGATTTTTAAATTTCATCATGATAATTTTCACGTACACATGGGAAGACATATGCATGTCAGTACAAGAAAGAGTAAACAGTGACGACTGATAGTACCTGTTGATGTCGATGGGTTGCTGTCTCAGTGCGTTATTTTGACATCTCGTTTCCCTATTTCTTGAACTTTAATTGATTACGTAAGATAAATTGTGTCTATCTAAACACAAAACGAAATAGACGGAGATATTGGAGGAACATTTGCTTTTCAGAAATAACCTATTATTGGGTTCGCTTGTTATTAAGTGCGTATGTACCGGTGTACATTGTACCTACATGTGTTTTATTTTTTATTTTTCTACAAATATATATAGAGATCTACATTACGTTTAAAAAAAAAACTACGAGAGCCATTCAACTGAATAGTAATACTTGTATATGCTTTAAGTTAAATATGGAATTTAAACAATGGAAGTACAGTGTCGCATTTCCCGTTCGTTAACAAATCTTGCAACTCTCTGTGAGAGATTCGCATGTAAAAAAAACACTGTTTCGGGTTGCACAATAATAAACAATTCTTCTTCTATAATGTCCCTGTGACATTCTAATTGATTTGACGGCAATGTAGTATAATTTTGTATATCGATTTGATAGCTTAACGTCCAGTGGCAACTATTTCTTGCACTTTATCACGAGACCGAAGTAATAACGAGCAGAGAGCGTAGCACTCAATTTATACGTGGGGTCAGAGTGCATATTTATTTTTTGGTACAGAATTAGGCCGTTTGTTTTCTCGCTTGAATTGTTTTACATTCATCATTTCGGGGCCTTTAATAGCTGACTATTTGATATGGGCTTTGCTCTTTGTTGAAGGCCGTAGTTGTTAATTTTTCTACCATTTGGTCTCTTCTGGAGTGTTGTCTCATTGGCAACTATACCACATCTTCTTTTTTATATATCTCTTATCGAACGTAGTTAAGTATTTATGCATCACGCTTAGCCGACCAGAAACCTTATTCTGGCCAAGGTTTTACTACCGAATGGACGGAGTCCGGGGATCACACTTTTCCTATACCTCAGTTAACTATAAAAGGCCCCTAAATGATAATTTGTGAATATTAAATGAGATTTACCCGATATGTTGATGACATAGATTGGAGAAGAATTAGGAAATTTACAGTTTTAACTAAAATAAAGCGATATCACCTTTGTGTAGGATATTTACCTACAGATTAATGTATATATTTCATTTATTAATAGCTTTATCATAATCTTTATCATACGACAATACATTTAGCCTCGGAAATCCCGCATCACGAGTTTGTTTACAGGGATATTTTTTCGTAATCTATGATTTCCGCACTTTACCCGGAAGTGATCTCGATGAATGTTCATTCATTATGAATATATAATTATAAAAGATATTCGAGTTTAACATAAATTGCATTGCACACAATAATAAATTTTCGTTAACAAAATTTGCATATTTAAAAGTTCGTTAGTTAAAGCAATTAATTTCTAGGCGAAAACAGATTTGAGGGAAGTGAACATTGAATCGCACAACGAAGAGGGACTGCTTTTTTTTTTTGGGAGGGGGGGGGGGGGGGGCAGAGTTGTCCTACATTTCTGCATGCTTTATTTTGTAAGGCCATTATACTCTATTCTGTATATTTTTTGTCCATTTTTCTCTATTAGCTTTCTTTAATAAATTATTAAACTTTTGGCGCATTATTCTCTTTTCAGCAAAGCAGTTTGTTGACTAACCAGTACCGTGCATGCGCATTGTGTCAACACTGAAAATAGAAATTGTGTATTTAAATATCTATGGGATTTTTAGGTGAAAGAGCATTTTAATTTCTCGGATGTATAAATAGTTTTAATAAACTGAAACGTCTTTGGCAGATGAATAATCCCCATTTAAAGTAAAATGTTTATTATTATGTTATGATAATAGACACATGTGTTGTTGTCGATCCTGCGAAAATTGTTTCGAGAAGGCGAAATGTATCGATCCTAGATTACATCGTCGGGGTCGGCGTCGGCGGCGTCTGTATTTAGGTTCAGTCTGAGGTTAAAGTTTTTATTAGACGTCAATAATTTTGTAAAGCCTTTATACGATTTTGGTAAACTGGGACAGACGATAATTGCTTATGACTAGAATTCCTTTTTTTCTGGTGAAAAATGAAAATTAAAAAAAAAAAAAAAACTATTTTGATTTAAACAAATTGTTGTTCCTTTATACGTGATACATACATATAATTATATAGTAGCAAAAATATTATAATACATGAATGATCGGTGCTCGCAAATAAGGAGATGTCGCGTCTTCGTGATGGGAGATGCAGGGGGTAAAAGTGGTGATGTGTGATTAAAGAGGATATAGGACCTCAGGGAAAAGGGGAAAAGTAGGAAGTTGGAAACAATGACATTAAGAAAGAAGGAAGTCATCGTTTAAATTATCCTAAATAAAAAATGAGTTATACATTTATATATTTTGGAGTTTAGTATGACGTTCATTTTCACTGAACTATTATGCATTTTATTTAGGGGGCAGCTGAGGCCTACCTTTGATTTAGTCAGGTTTATAAATAATTCAAACCAAACAAAGTACTTCAGATAATTTTTTGATAAAAAATTGATAGCAAAATAAATAATCTTTAACTATGGCTACTTTAAAAGACCCAATAAAGAAAATTAAATAGGAAACAGATAATAAAAAAACAACAAAGGATAGGATAGTTTCCGTAATTTTCAAGGGGCACTGCACATGTATTATTCTACCAAGGTTAAGTTTGATTAGATATCATGACTATATTACTACCGACTGAGCTGAATTCTAATTTAAATAATGTCATGAATGTTTCTATGCCCCGCAACTAAAAGTTGACGGGGAAAGGGGATTGTAATACCCCTGTCTGTCCTCGTCCATTTTCCGTCCCATTATGGCTATATAGTTATTCCATGTCTGTCCATCCGTCCGTCCCATTATGGGTATATAGTTATTCCAGCTAGTACAACTCCTCCTACAGTTAAAATGCTAGTCGAAAGTTTCACTTTAGTGGCTGTTTGTACATATATTGAAAGTTTGCAAGTAGTCAGGACTAAAATTTATATTGATATTTGCTCTTTTTGAGATAGTTAAACTTTTTCATTGTATTAATGACAACAATAAAAGTGCTGTTCTTTTACTTTTCGTGTGTTATTTTTTTTCTTTCATTTGCGCAGATTTAGTCTTTCATTTGATTTAATTGTGCCGATTGTTTGCAGGCAAATTACAGGCGAATGCTATTTTATTTATTTTTCATGGCACAAATAAAAGATTAAAACTTTTTAAAATAGGCGCAAAATGTGATACGCCTCTTGTGAATTGCATTTCAAAATATTGATTTAAACAAATCCTTTCTTGATGCTTGATGTACAGAAGAGTGCATGCATGGACATTTTTATGGTTGAATCTTTTTGTCATATAAAAAACTGTCATCACATTTTTAATTTTCATTTTCTACCCTGATCAATGAAATAACAGTTTAAAAATAGAAATACACCTAGAAATAACCGATTGAGACCTGTCATAATTGTTTCGAAATATGAAATGTTAGTTTAAAATCTTATAATTTTATATATGTTTCCAGTTTTTTTTTATGGTATCTAAACTATTTTTTTTATCATTTTTTATCATACAAAAAAGTAATACTAAATTTGTTCGTTTGATTGTATACGGCCTTGCTAAATTTGAAAGGACTTAACCGATGAAAATAGGTTTCTGGAATTTTTTCCTTTTCTTTACATTTACCAGTAAAATTAACAAAATGATTGAGTCATGTAGATTAAAAATTTCCAATTGGTTGCGTCATTTATTTTTCAAATTGTTGTGCAATTGAAGTTAACACGTGGAAGATACGATATATTATAACCATCAACGTTGTTTTAGATAATTTAGTGACCAGTGACTCCACGCTCGTTTCGATATATCATAATTGATTTAGTCTAAATGACGTCTTATAAGTGTTTGTGCATTGTGACCATAGTAGCTTTTAAACAAAAATCAAATTCGTAATTGTGCTTCTTGAAACCAAGAGTTTTTAATAATCCTCACTGATATTTTAATACAGGTAAACCAGGTAGGGGAATCCCTATTTACATTTGTTTACATCTATTTTTAAATATGACAAGAAATATTATAAACGATACCAATATCTATTTTTAAATTTAGAATATTTCCACAATTAAATTTTTAAAACAGATATAAAAGCGTCTCTACACAGGTGTTGAATCATACCAAAACAAAGAATTAAACGGAACAAAGTATTGAAAGTGTCACAGATTTATTACAGATTTCAATTTACTTGTAGGACAAAAAACATATTATAAATAATAAGGTAGGTCATCCGTACATTTTAATATTTATTTCATTTGTAGATATGTTTTTTATTTTATTTAATTGGATATTTTAAAAGAGAAAAAAAAAAAACTGGACGTGTTCAAAGATTAGTTTTTAATACAATTTTGGTGTGACGAATAAAATACTCAGATGTTGTCGTTCTCTTTTTCTTTTTTCTGTATATACACATTTAAAAAATTTATAATATAAATATGAAAATCAGTAGTGAAGTGCTAAACACATCCGATAGCTTTTAATACCTTTGAATAATATCTCACGCTCGGTTAATCTGTATGATCGGAAATAAACACTTAACACGGCCTTTGTCTTTCTCCTTCAAACATAATGTACTTACACATTTTCTTTGTTTTATAGGATAACTTTAATGTGAACTCTGAAGATGCATGAGGCCACGAGAAATGTAGACAAATGCGAAATGGTAGTCAACAGATACCCGGACCATGTGCGTAAGCACGTTGTGGAGATTCTAAAGACCGGAGTCGTACCAGAAGGTATTCTTGCCACTGACAATATTGTGTATTACCTTGAAGTTGGTTTTATGTCTCCGCCACTGAAAACTGCATGTGAAGACGTCTTACTAAAACATATTAACGCCAACAATTGTGTAGACGCGTTAGAAATTGCAAGTCGATTCGGATTACTAAGTCTGATGAAAACTGCAACAGAAATGGTATCTGAAAACTTTCACAATCTCTGGAATACCGAATCATTCACCCGTCTTAGTGAAGATGATCTAGATAGACTTTGCAATATTGATAAGATAACCAAACACAAGGACATATTTCGTGCGTTACAGAAATGGCATGGTTGCAACCACGAACCCCGAATGTCAACGTACTGCAGACTTCTTGAAGTTGTTCAAAAAAGAAGGACTGAAAATCCAAAACAAGAAACCAAAAGAAAGTGCGCCACATATCACGCGATGCTTATGTCGTCTGCTTCCAAGTCAAAAACTGGTGTAGTTACCGCTGTGTTCAACTGCGATGGAGAAGTCGTCTGTCATCGCAGTCTTTTTAAAAGTAATGATATAAAGGGAGATTTTTCTCTAACATGTGTTCAGAAAGACGAAACAGACGCGCCATATGTTTATATCGCGTCTGGTAAACATGTGTTCAGGTACGACCCTATTGTCAACAAGCATGAAAGCTGTGAAAATCTAGTTCATAATCGATCTCAAGGTTCATTAGTTTCAATGGGAGACTGTGTGTATGCAATAGGCGGACATCATAATAACAAAAATGTGCTTGAAATTGAAGAACTCGATACAAAATCGCACAAAGGAAAACTATTCAAGAAAAATGGATGGAAAGTAATTGTTAAAATACCAGAACATATAAGTCTCCGTTCTGCTCCGTGTTTAGCTTACAAAGATGAAATTTACATAATAGGAGAGTCAATGTCATCACCGGAAAATAAACCGTGCTTAGCCGTTCTTGTTTTCAGTCCAAATGACAGATCCATCCGAGTCGTTGCCGAGTTTCCAAAGAAATGCTCAGATTGCAAGGCAATCCTACATGACAAAAATATTTATATTGCTTCCAGTGAAGG
The DNA here is from genome assembly GCA_037788925.1 of Mytilus galloprovincialis. Taxonomy (NCBI): domain Eukaryota; kingdom Metazoa; phylum Mollusca; class Bivalvia; order Mytilida; family Mytilidae; genus Mytilus; species Mytilus galloprovincialis. The sequence continues at coordinate 7,140,993 of CM075340.1, read as the reverse complement.
ATATTTTCTTAAGTTGGATATAGTTTCAAACATTTTTTCTTCTTGTTCTGACTTGATTACGAAGGAAACGAACATTACAATGTATTCTGATGGAAATATGATTTATACCGTTGGCAGCTCCTCGTCGGGTCAATTTGAACGAAATTGCTATGACACTGAAACCAATAGCTGGAAACGAATTCTAAATTACAATTTCAATTTACCAGTACATGGCCTTTGTGACATTAAAGTGCCATCTTATACAAATGTAGTCCCATTTTATGATACAGAATTTAAAGAAATTAAGCGCTAATATCAATGTTGATCTTCAATATATATTTCTATAATTGCTATGCATTTATACATTGTTGTTTATATTATGAATTAAAAAATATGAAAAATTAATTCTGTTATGCGTTTCTTAAAGTAAACATTCGAAGTTTTTAAACCTAGCAATCAGAAAAGCACCAGGAGGGATATACAAGTGGGCCATTATTTTGTGACCTCATTTGCTTGTGATGTTGACATTAAATATACAATATTAGCTCATGTCAGGAAAATATAAACTTTTTTGTATGAGGCTGAGAAACTGAGGAAAGGTGAGGTTCTACCGAACCCTTCCCCAGTTTTGCGCTGAGTACAAAAAAGGTTTATATTTTTATGACATTTACCTAATATTGCTTTTATACTGCAGCTTAAATTTACACTTTTATTGCTTTTTAAATCGTAACACAAATGTCATACTTATTTTAATCTCTTATTGGACCCCCTTATTGTGGAGAATTGTTCCATGATGAAATTGACATTATGCAAAATATAGCTATGTTACTATATTTGTGTTTTGAAAGACAAAAAACACATGTTTCGCATTTATTTTTGATTTGAAATCCCCTGAGGTCTGTGTAGTAATACGATGTACAGTAATCACACATTCAGCTGAAGACGGGTTCGCAAAAAAAATCTCGAATGGTCAAAAATAATACATCGCTCAAAGTGAATAATTATCTATTTTAACATAACAACTAATTTCAACAGTAAAAACAAATAACAAAACATTGTTCAATTTGAAACAGGAGTGTACGAGTTGCCCTACGCTTCAGACTCGACATACACTAAACATGCATACTGAAATTGAAATTAGTATGGCGTTCATTATCACTGGACTAGTATATATTTGTTTAGGGACCAGCTGAAGGACGCCTCCGGGTGCGGGAATTTCTCGCTACATTGAAAACCTGTTGGTGACCCTCTGCTGTTGTTTTTTATTTGGTCGGTGTTGTTGTCTCTTTGACACATTCCCCATTTCCATTCTCAATTTTATGGTCAATCATACACATTCAAGTTTTGATATCGATAGTTGGCATCGAAGAAAAGACTGCTGTTCATGTGTGTATGTTATCAGAAAATTGGTGTAATTCTTATTGCTCTCAGACTGTATTTGACCTGTAGATGTTCTCTTCCTAATAGTTCTTTTCTTTGAAATTGCTGTCTCAAACAACACCTTTATTATTAAAAGTATATTTGCTACAGATAACAAAGTACAAATAAAATATGAACATGGCTAGACAAGATATGGACTTTAAAGCATTGAAACACAACCCAGAGACATACACTGTAAAAATAGTGCTTAGAATTTAAACGTGTTGCAAGACTTATGTGCTTAGGAAAGTGTTTAATTTCTAAGCATTAAAAACTAAACATGTTTTGGCTCTCAGCACTTCGCAATAAACATGTTTTGGCTCTAAGCACTTTGCAATAAACATGTTGTTGTGCTAAACATGTTTAGCTACATCGTCAAGTATATGAAGCTAAACGTGTTTAAATTCTAAGCACTTTCAATATTTAGACACTTTCCTAAACACGTTTAGAATTACAACACATTTAGACCGAAGACGGCATGCATACCACGTGCTAATTTTTGAGCGGGAAGAAGAAACAAAGAACCCGAAGTCAAAGGCCACGCTGTTTACTTCTGACCATAACTGACCGTAACTTAACTGTTTCAGAAAGGTAAGGAGTTATAATTATACTGATTTTTATTTTGTACTGCCAATTTTAAATGATTATTGACAGTTGTAAGTATTATGTACAAGTACACTACCGTATAGTCAATGCAGGAGAAGAAAAAGGGGAACCATCCCACGAAACAAGTGCTTGTAAGAGATTTTAGTGTTTAAACTATCTTGTGTAAAGATAAGAGTTGTTTAATGTTCTATCATGCAAGCTAGCACTTATTATTATATATATATATATGTTCTTGGAAAGGAGTTCATGAGAACAATTTTCATTTGGTACTCCTCGGCAGATTATAATGGAACATGAAGGGAAGCGGAATCTGCCGAGTGCATCATTCGCAAAACCAGTGTCATATCGAGTTCATTGTTTTAGTAAGCACTTCCTAAATGCACAATCAACATTTGCTCAAAATAAATAAAAAGATGCTTGTTTTTCTTCAATAGTTATAAGCCGTTGTACTTTCTTATATTTTTATTGATATGTATTGTTTTATTCTAGATGAGAGAAGTGCAGAGGAAATCATTTGTCTTGACATGCTAAAAGAGGAGATAATGCACAGTAGCAACTATATTGCTAGGTAAGAATCCGAAGTGTATTTGATTTTAAAAATGTCAATATATATTTGATCAAATGAATGATATTAAGCATGAAAAGAAGTTTTATATTAAAAATATCAATTTACTCATCAGTACATTTATGCTTTTATACCACGGTTCTAATGTTGTTATCTTGATCTTTAAATCATGCATTTACTTTTTGGTGTTGTAGTTCGTATACTTATAATTTTAGATTAATTCTATTTAGTTGCTTATCAATATTTTTCTATCTTTCAGGCCAGTGACCAGCAGTTGGGTACTAAGAAAGGAGAAGCTCTTATTGACTTGTAAAATGATAACAGGACACTTTCAAATTGTTTTGATTGGTCAATATTATGTATATGTACGTTGATATGAATTTATGATTTTATGAGTTTATATTTGATTGTGTTCAATGATTAACTGGAAATAAACAATTACATAAATTCCTTTGTTTCATATCTTGTAATTTTGTTTTTAATCCTAGAATTAGTATAATAATAATTTCATTTCAAAAGTTCTAGACTGTTTAATGAATATTTGAAATGAAGAAAAAATACAATAGTCGAATGTTGACAATTGAATTAAAGAAAATACTCATTCAGATTGAAAAGGTATGAGTCACAATCAATTTGAATTGGAAATTCAAGTTTCTTAGTTTGATGCGTTTGGCTCCTTTTGTGATGGTATGAACACATGTAGTATTGAAAGCTATCATACGTTTTACAGTCTAGCCTTCCGGAGTATTAGTTTATTTGGGGTCTAATGAAGTAACTGCTTATCGCACTTAAACGATAAACATGTTTCTTCACGACCCTTTATGGTCTAAACATGTTTACATTCAAAACACTTCACAGCTAAACATGTTTCCTGACAAAACACTTCAGAACTAAACATGTTTCCAGATACAACACTTTACAACTAAACATGTTTACAGTCTAAGCACATTTTAGCAAAACATGTTTCTAGTCTAAACACTTTACATCTAAACATGTTTACAGTGTAAGCACTTTATAGCTTGACACGTTTAGGCTGTTAGCACATTAAATATTAAACATGTTTAGATTTAAAACATGTCAAAAATCGGTTTCACAAATGTGTTTAGGAAAGTGTTTAGGCTCTAAACACAATTTTTAGAGTGTACAACAACCATACGACATTATATCAAAATGCATACGCTATAGATCAACATGTTTGCGATTCCAAATATCAGGACCAATTGAAATACGGTAATTTATCTTACGAAAAACATGTGTTTAGGGTATACAAAACAGGTTTTAGATCAGGACCATAGTTTTCAAATATTATAACTTGTGAAGTTACAATAAATTCTCGTACTTGCTTTATTTGTCAGACACTAAACATTCAACGAGTTAATTCAATTTACGAAAGGAAATAGGCAATACATAACGACATGAAGTTTATAGTGTAGATAAACGGAAGTTTAGGAAGAATGTTATTATATAAATTGGTGGACGACATATGAATAATTTAGAAAATAATTCAAATGACAATTGATGCAAAAAAAGTAAAATTACAAAAAAAAAACGAAAATTCTAAACAGAAAGACTCTAAGCAAATGGCAATATCAATAGCTGAAACACATGCAACGAAAGGATATCAAATTTCACATTCCTGACTTGGTACATATATAAGTTAATTCAAATCAAAGTGTTCAATTTTTTACTAAAGCATCTTTCATCTGTTTTGAACATGTATAAACATTGTGAGACGCTTTTCTCATAGATTAAGAAAAATAACATATCAGCTTTTCTTCACTTCTTCTAAATGCCATATGTTATACGTTTCAAATAACATACCTTTGCTTTTGAGATACCGGTACTAGAAATATATATATAAAATATTCAGGAGACTTTAAAGAATAATTGCATATCAATAATAAATATTAATTGAATATAAAGGCAAGGATATACAATGTAAATTAATTATCAACCTCGAATTACGAGGATGAAAATATAATAATTGGATAAACAAAACGTACAGAAATAAACATACGCAACTGTGTTTTATCTAATAAATATTGAAACAGATTGCATAGATTAAATTTGATAATATGTCAGGTCAATATAACATTTACTACGTAAATAATCAAAATCCAATTGAGATAATAAAGAAAAGAGGAACAAAAGAAAGAAATAAGTTTAAAATAAACACATAATTATCTTTATCCCCTTTTGACTACATCATTTGTTACACATGATCACTGAAAACTATCAGCATACACGCAGGAGCAGATCATATCATTTTTAAAAGGGGAAATGAACCCATGATAAAGAGGTGGTCCTATCATAAGCCTGCATTCAAAAGCATTACTTTAAAAACAAAAGGGGGGCGTTCCCTCCCCGAACCCCCTCCCTGGATTAACCACTGGCATGCATTCAACTGTCTATCAGAACAGTAGTATAGTGTACAGCTGGGAACGCGTGTTTTCGAGGGATTATGTTGGTTTAAGTGTGTCCACGTTTTTTGCAATGAATATGATCAAATATATAAACAAATCGAGTTTTGTTATGGTAAAACGTAACACACGGTGCGAGAACCTAACAAACTCATTAAAGATTAATATTCAAAGATATTATCAACCCTACATTATTTTGTTTTAAAAACGTTCAATTCATTTTTTTCGAGTGCGTCTATGTTTAATCGATTAAAAATCCTATGGCCCAAAAGAAAGATATTTACGTTTTCAATGCATTACACCAGTTTGATAATGCTGTACACGTACTTTTGCCATATGAATGTATTGTTTTGCCAAGTCAACATGACCACCAGCATACTTTTATTTGGATAGACCAAGCATAGTGTGTACAATTGATACATTTGTAACTATATATGTTAACAGAGAATACATTATAAATGTTTCATTTAACTTTTGTCTTGATGATTACATGTTTTATTGTTCTAGAAATGGAAAACAAGAAAAAAGTGCTCTTACTGTGAAGATAAACCTGATAAAGCGTATGGTATGCTTGGTCATACAAAAATAAAGCACCATCATAGCTTCCTTTCAATCAGAAGTTAACAAATTTAAATCAAAGTACTGAAGTACTTAACATCGGATGACCGCAAGTTCTTGTTGATGGTCCGACAAGCACTTGTCTTAGAAAAAAATCACATCTCTATACATAGAACATTAAAGTACAGATATATTATTATCTCGGTCAAGTTTGTGCGTGGATGATAAATTAATGACAGGGGATCCATCCTCACCGTAATGACTATTTTATTGTAGTGATACAAATCAGTATACTCTAGTTTATTGTTACAATGTATATATTATATATTTATTTTAATACTTGTATATTACAGTTACATGCATATATTATTTTCTTGCATTTGTATATCATTCTATTCAATTATATTAATAATAGTGCAGTGCAATTGCATGATGGACACGTTACTTTTCTGTAATAATTCTATTTGTCTAATAAAATGGATTTTAGTAGGCATCCGTATTTTCCCGCAAAAAATGTTTTATTATTCATGCAGAGTTATCGTTCTTTGGGATAACCAACGTTCTTGAGATTACTAACATTCTTGAGATATTCTTCTTATTGCGTGTCCATAGAGTTAAATGATTTGTTTACTTCTATGGATACATGTAAAAAAACATTTTAATATTATTAAGTTATCTTCTTTAAAAAGTATTTGATGAGTATTCATTGAAGAAATGAATTTATAACAAGCGATAAGGAATGTAAGCTTGCACTTGATGATGTCTACGTATTCATCATATTTATAGATCGGTTAAAAACCTAAAACGAATATTACGTAATGGAAATCTAGGCGATACATGTAGCAATACACCAGAATGCCCAAAAATGACAACTTATCTGTGTGAGGTGTTCGCATACCATAGACACGTTTCGGTTTTTTCTTTTTGACTTTGTTTTCATTTCATATTTTCTAATGTTATTGCTTATACATGTTATAAGATACATTGAATAACTTTCCGATGTTATAATCAGATCAGTAGTAAGAAGTGTCATGCTTTACTAGTATAACTAACCTTTCTATAATTGTTTACCTCAAGGGGGAACTGGGGATATAAATCTAAGGTTCTCTTTCGATCTGTACTAAAATCCTTGTTAAAGTTGAGCGTCTATTTGGCTTTGTTGGGTATAAAACACATAGACACGTTCCGCCAGCATGCGACGTGTAGATAGCGACCCACGATCTTTGCCTGTTTAGAATCCTTTATCAGGGGTCCTTGCATGTAAGTTGCCTATCTTGTTTTGCAGTGGCAGTGAACAAATTTTCGAATTTTACTCTCAGAGCAGTACTAAGTGTCGTTTTGTTGTTGGGATATACAAATATCCTGTCACGTCAACTGGTTTTTGTTAGATGTATTTCTATTTGTATCCATCTGATGAGTTAAGTAGTTTTCAACTGATTTTTATAGTTCGTTTTTATGTTGTACTGCTACACAACTGTTCCAGATTAGGGAAGTGTTGGGATCCCGCTAACATGTTTGACCCAGCCACATTATGTATGTATGTGCCTGTCCCAAGTCTGCAGTAGCCTGTTATTCAGTTGTCATTTGTTGATATGTTTTCGTTAATTTTTTGTACATAAATTAGGCCGTTATTTTTGCTCGTTTAAATTGTTTTATATTTGTCATTTCGGGGCCTTTTAGAGCTGACTATGCGGCATGGGCTTTGTCTTTGTTGAAGGCCGTACGGTGACCTTTATTTGTTAATTTCTGTGTCATTTGGTCTCGTTTGGAGATCGCGTTTTTTCATTGACAATCATATCACATTTCAATCTAATTAAAAACCGATCTCTCATCGCTCCTGTTTCTGATATGTCGCGCGGGACGAAAGAACCAACAAACACAAGCGAATAGCGATAGGTTCAATTTACATTCCAACAAACGCAAACGTGCATAGACACATGTAATGTATATAAATAAAAAAAATAAATATAGAGTCGGGTGAACGGGCCCGTCAAACACAGACGTATATAGAGATGAGTGTAAAGGTACCACACACATATACGTATATATAGAGACAGACCCGAAAAACACAGACATATACAGACAGGTGTACAGTCAAAGAATCAGTGACGTATACAGAATAAGGTGTGCTAAGTCACTAACACAACAGAGAAGACAAGAACATACAAACGTATAGAGACAGACGATTTCACAAAAAAACTACAGACAACTACAGACGGGTATACGATAGTATAAACACAGAAGAGACTAATAAACACATACTTTAAGGTACAAACAAACAATTACATACACGTTGAGACAACGTGAATTGTATAGTAGTACAAACGCAGACATGAAGATACAGGTGTGTGGTGCCACAAACACAGATGCATATAGAGACTGGTGTATGGATCACCAATCACACTTAAAACAAGACAAGCGAACGGACAAACCAAACACATACCAGTACGAATGAAGGCATTTTAAAGGAAAACGCACAGAGACATATACGTACAGTTGCACAATGCAGCAAACATAGACGTACGGAGAAAACTTTTTAAGTCTCATGACAGATTTACACACTAAATCCTAACAAACGAATAAAGACTGGTGTACAGGCAAGCAAATACAGACGTTAGTATTAGACTTACATAGTAAAGCAAAAATATTGTAAACAGATGTACAGACGAACACACACACAGAGGTGTAAGAAACGCAGTCGTTAAGAGAGAGGTGTACGGACCAACAAACACAAATGTGTAGAACCATGTTTTCAAACCATTCAACAAAAAAGATGTACGAACGAGCGGTATTAAGTTATTAACAAATATATCGCCTACTCATGTTCAATTAAGCATAAAGTATGACACGAAAGAATTATTTCTTTAACTTAAAAATGAAATCACCAATATGTTGTGATCTTTAAAGAGTTTAAAACAATTATTATCAGATTCGCCACAATACATCAATCATATATGGGCCACGTACAATTTTATGACAGAGACAACAGTAATGCCTCTCTTCCAGTTGTTTACACTTACAAAATCAATCCCTAAAACTGAAAGCAAATTTAGTTTTTTCATTCAGTTCTGATTGATTTTTTTATTTAGTTTTGTCAACTTTAAGGCTATCTTTTCTAGGCTTTATTTACTATTGAATACCAAACAATGACCTTACCTTGTCGATATTTAGTCTCCACTAGATAATGCTTGACTCATTACTGAATTTTGAAACGATGAATGTTTGTGGAGCCCGAGTTGCTCATCGATATAGGGCACTTTAGTAAGCTATTGTTTTAAATAAGACACATGCTGCTAAATTTTTGTTTTTTCTGTATAGTGGTATGAAACATGTTTTATGTTATTTTATATAGGCCATGTTGTTGTCCTTATTCGGTATTATATTGTCTAATTAATATTGAGTTTATTTCTAATCTGCCAATATATTTTAGTAATAATTTAAAACGTGCTATATATAGTTTTATCCATTTAAAAACTCATTAAGGATGCCAGGTTTATGTGATTGTTTCATTTTTACTATAATGTATTAGTTAATGTTGCAGTGCTGTAGATATATGTATGACGTAGATAAAGTTCAAATATTGCCAAACCGATCATAAATATGTATCTCTCGTTACTTTGTTCAGACATTACAGATCTTTAATATACTCCATATGTTAAATTGGCATATCTGTTTTGTTTCTTATGCACTTTAATTTGATATTATGTTACTTGATGTCATCTCTTACCTCCAGTGTGAATCATAGAAAGTATGTTTTTTTTTCTTTCCAAATAACAAATTTGATAACATTTTCAAAAAATACCATAAACAGACAAAAGTTCATTTGACATACTTACCACACGATTGAATAACAAAGAATAACAATAACTTGATTTGCCACTGCGAGCAGTGTAGCAAATGACAGGCTTGCCACCAATTGCTACTATAACGGCATCAACTTTAAAGCTATCAACAGTGAATGCACATGTACATCAAATACATCTGTCTGTAAATTTTCATGAAAAATGGAACATTTCTTTCTATCATTTTCAGTTTCAATGGAAACCCTGCCATTTAGCATATGTAAGAAATTTCAAAAGAAAAACATCAGGACATACCAGTTAACATTTTTGTGGAATGTGTTTAACGTTTTTGGACTACAAAAACAAAATCGCTTCTTTCCTTTTTCGATGATTACGATGATCATTCTGAATTGCCAAAATGCGGCTGTTTAAAACAGCAACAGTAGTATACCGCTGTTCAAAAGTCATAAATCGATTGAGAGAAAACAAATCCGGGTTACAAACTTAAACCGTGAGGAAAACATCTATTAGAAGAAAACAAAGAAACAACAGAAACACTATGGTAACAAAACAAACAACAATGCAACGCCCACGGTAACACACTATACGATAACATCTGCCATTTTCCTGACTTGGTACACAATAAAATGTGGTTTGAACCTAGTTTTGTGGCTATCCAAAACTCTCGTTTTTATGGCAATGTTTAATATACCACTCAAATGACAACATCACATAACAGGAATACAGTACAAATAAATGCAAAAACATTCAGGACATAGAAATACACATTGTCAAGTAAACAGTATCATAGTACAGGTTAAATTGACTCATTTATAAATGGACTCACATATTATCCATTGCATCTGTTAAAAATCATTTTAGTTTCATTGGGTTTTATGTGTTTTCCCACAATATTCATGTTAAACTTTCCCTATGTTCACGACAATGGGGGCCATTTTGGAATTGATGAATTTTTGAAATATCATATGTACGTTGAAATTTTACAGGAAAATAGTTTTTACTGTGAAAAATATGAAATGCAAGAATGGTTTTCCTAAAGGCACGATATACCTGTTGTAAATTATTCTATTTTCGAGTAGCAATTGAAATTAGAGTACAAGCGGCATTACCTTAGAAGCAGAAACTGCAACCAATTGCAATCAAGTGTATATTTCTTTCTAACCTAAATCTTTTAAACGTTGTGTGGCGTTTGTTATCGTTTAATAGAGGTTTCTCAACATCTTACGAACGGACGAAACTCTACGAACGTATCGTTATGGAGCAGTAATTTTGTTATAATAAAATCCATAATAAATGTCTACCGATACTGCAGTGTGTTTTAAGGACAACAGTTAACAACTTAATATCCTTTTTTCAACCTTGCATTTTATTGTTGTCATTAAACATCCGTGTTCCAATTTATTTTCTGTTGTTGACTGTTTCGTTTTCTTACGTTAAGTTCCGTTTGTTGACATGTCGTATATATGCGTTCGATTTATCTCCCTTATCCATTCAAAAAAAAACATTTCTTTTATAATGTCCTTGACAACACATCTAGTTTGCAATTGGTTGATTGATTGTTTGGTGTTTAACGTTCAGTGGCAAATATTCCATTCATTTCATTGCGATATTAGCGTTTGGTAAAGGATTGATAAGTGATTGAGAAAATATTTCATATATCATTCCACACGTCCCTTCTATGGGTCCAATTGGTTTGAGTTACTCTGAGTTTCATTTTTTCGTGTCGGAGAGTATCTTGGATAGATGTCGTAACATAGCTTTTTTATTTCTAATATTTATTGGGAATCAGTTAAAGAAATTTAAAGGTGCACTCGATGTATCGTTAGAAATATAGTTTTGTGTGTTCTTGTTGAAAGTATGAGTGCTACCCTGGTAGTCACATAGTTATCAAAATATATTTTTTATAAATTACACCCCTAACTAAAAAGAAAAATGAAAAATATGAAAAACAGAGGAAATATGCACAGTATGCCATAGAAGCTTAACGGAAACAATAAACAAGAAAAAAAATTATGTATATACTAATAATTATACTATAAAGGAAACATACACACATAGAATAAGAAAGGCTATTATAACAAAAAAAAAAACATAATATATAAGTTTCAATATGTATTTCAATATTTTCCTTTATTTTTCTTGTTAAGTCTACCAATTTATAACAATATATCAATAAGAAGAGATCATTTGGATTTTAGTAGTTGGGGCAAAGAAGTTATCCCGGAACTTATTGGGATGTTTTCTTTTCAAATTTAAATCGAAAGGCGTTCACTCCTAGATTTATTTTCCTCCTGTCCACGAATTTTTTTTTACCGTTAATTAAATTCTAGCCATCATCTGCCATGATTCAAAAGATTCTTATCCCTTTCCATCCATAGATCTATATTTACCTTTTTTCACATAAACTAAATAGTGATGTTGTCATCATGTTTATTAGAATTTCTTGTACGATTACTGTCCTTTGATTAAATATTATATATTCTTCGCTTAAATTTATAGATCAATAAGACTTTCAACTGTGTTGATTGAACAGTAAATTGTTTATTATATATTATATAATATCAAATAAATATAATATGTATTTGATTCAAAATGTTTTTAAAAAATTAAGCATGCATATTTTACATGTAAAAGACATTTCAAAGGGAAGAAGAGCACAGCCGATAATCCAATATTATAAGATAAATTACTGCTCCCTCTTTTCTCGTTACGGCAAGTTACGTCAAGTTAGGGATATTTTGGTTCGTTCGTAAGATGTTGAGAAACCTCTAATAAGCGCTACAAAAGTAGAAACAAATACATCGTTTAATCAGTGTTTACTGACCCTGTTTGAACTTTCAATACTGCATGCACATGTTGTTAGTAAAAAATGAATCACAAAAATACTGAACTCCGAGAAAAATTCAAAACGGAACATCCCTAATCAAACTGCAAACTCAAATGACAAAACACATCAAACGAATGGACAACAACTGTTATATTCCTAACTTGGTACAGTCATTTTCAAATGTAGAACATGGGGGATTGAACCTGGTTTTATAGCGCTAAACCTGTCACTTGTACGACATTCGCATCAAATTTCATTATATTGACAACAATGCGCGAACAAATGTCACAAATAGGGATACAACAACAACACAAAACCCCACCATAATTTGGGGGAGGATGAATTCAGGTGCTGCTCCACATCTGGCACCGGTCGTGTCGCTCATGTTATTTCAAAGCCGGAAAACAGTCCAATTCGGTAAGGGAAACAGACTTATTACGCGGTAATAATTAAATGAGGTTCCTTCAATAAATCCCAAGACTTTACACCGTTTGTTCTTCTTCAAAAGTCTCCCAACTATTGCCTTGATTTAGCAAGTCATTCTTTTATTTTTACGTTTATACGCTATGATATGCACTTGGGTGAAGATTTCACGGCATTGTTTGTCGTTTGGCAGATTGTTCCAATGTTTTCTTATAATTTTACTAAGTTTCAAGGTTGAAGTTAGAAATAAATGTAACGTTTGTGCTAACGAACTATAAACTGTAGACGCATTTTTAGCGATTGCATAGTTTGTCAAAGTTTATTTTACCTTTGCAAGCGTATGTTAGAAACAAATGATCAAAACATGTGTTCGCTTTCCATTTCTATGTAGCAACATTCCAGCAGTGCCTACATGCTGAGTATATATCTCCCAATTGATATGCTATTCCCGGGCTTGTATTTCCTTTCATGATTTCCATGATAAAGGGTTGCTGATCACAAGGAAGCAAATAAAGAAAAACATACAATGACAATTGACAATACTTTCCAGGTATCCCGTCTTCCTCTACTATAAAAACTGAAAGTCGCCTAAAAATTGCGCAATAGTGATGGAGGAGGGGGTAAATCTAGTTACTGTAAACCAACTTATTTTCGCGAGCGATTTATTTTCGCGACTTTCGCGAGGAGAAAAATTACGCGAATATAAATCGTCGCGAATAAGTAAATCGTTATTAATCTACATCAAGTAAATAATAAAATCGCGAATTTTAAAAGGCGCGAAATGGACTAGAATTGGTAAAACGCGAAATAAAGTATCCGCGAAAATAAGTTGGTTTACAGTAATCAATCACATATTTCGAGAATGTTTTACAGGAAATGTTTGCACTTTGTGACAGTTCTGCATTTTTTTCTACACAGAAAAGCAAACTCTTGAATCATTAATTTTGTCATTTCGTGTGAAACTGTTTATAACTTTATGATTATATTGCAATTTATTTTTGAATAACATTTTTAATCAAAATCAAAAGTTTTTGCATGCGAATGTAGTTTAATATATGTTCTATACTCGTGATGGTATTGATATAAATTAAGGTGTTTTATTTTCCTTGCTGTTGGATATCACTCATATCACTAATAGAAACTATATCATGTGAATAAACATACAAGTAGCCATATGCCAACCTTCGAATAACCTGTTATTATTTAATACTTGATATTCTTTACGAAAGAATGAAAAGATTGTTTCTTAAAAAATGACATGTAATTGTCATAACATGACTAATTTCATCGCTTGCATGGACGGAAAATGTTTCAGCACATATAACACTTAAAAGAAAGGAAAATGGCCATTGTTAGATATTATAATTTGTTTCTGTGTGTGTTACATTTTAAAGTTGTGTTTAGGTTGTGTCGCGGTGCTTCTCTCTTCTCTTATATTTTATGTGTTTCCCTGAGTTTTAGTTTGGAACCCGGATTTGTTTGTTTTTTCAATCGATGTATGAATTTCGAACAGCGGTATACTACTGTTACCTTTATCTAATGAATAATCGGAAGCCAACATATGCAAGAACGAAACATATGATGGTATGTATGACAAAATCAAAATGGCATACATGTACTAATTATAATAGCACAATCAGTCTGAGGTCACCATTAATATTGTTTTAGGGAGTTAAACCCTAATTTGTTTTAATATAATAAATCAAAGTAAAACGGACATTTAAAAATGGTGTAAAACCATGTTAGTTATCAGCTACCGTCACCACATATTTTCCATTGTATAATGTCTCAGATTAGTCATTCATACATTTTTATAAAACGTTGATCACGCTTTTGAATAACATAACGAGAAATAAATTCCTCAAAGAATATACAATTACTGATTTTAGTAAGAATTTGTTTAAGAGTTTGCCAAAATATTCTAACTTTATTAACTGTTTTAACTAACATTCTGTTCACAACAAACTACCAAAATATAACACAATGTCTACAAATTGAAAATAAAAAGATATAAGATGATATAATGTACAGTATTGCATATATCATGATCACGTAATAGATACAGTAAATAATTTTGACATTTAACCAAATAGGAAAACGGAGGCATAAATAAACAGAAAGAAAACATAAGTTAAGATCATCGGGTGTTCCAATGCTACTTGGCCAAACACTACACAATCAGTGCCAAAAGTGTCAAAAGTGCCAAAACTTCATGAATATGCAGATAAGAACTTTAGTTGCATATGTTTAAACTATCATGGGGTTTATATAACCCACAATCCATATCGTATAACATCTATTGACGAAGCAGAGACATATTTGTTAGTATATATATGCAATCGTCTGTTTCAAACGCGAAGTTGTTACAATACTTAGAAGTACATTCTCATATTATAACTGAACAAAATTAACGATTTTGAGGTTGCAAAACACGCACTCACAATGAACATGATGAATGCTTTTGGAAAAATAACATCGATTTTACAAATATGTTTTCTGACAACTTTTCGTGTTGATGGAAAACCCTGTTTGAACTCCAGTTCCGAATGTCATCATGTGAGGATGCCTTTAGTGTCCAACAAACTTAATGCCCCATTAGTCGCCGAACTTGATGCCACGGCAATGAATCAACAATTGGCAACCTACATCCGTGACGACATTGAATCCACCTTCTCTAAGGATATTAAAAGCCTGGTGAAAAAGGAGCAGGATGGTATAAAGGTTTCGATGTTACAGGATTATTCGTCTAAACTAAATAAGACAAAGAGTGAATATGACAGACACATTTCGAAAATAGTACAGACCCTTAAAGCAAAACAAAGTGAGCTACAACTTGAAATTTCTGATGTTAATAAAAATATAAATGAAAGTGAATCAACCTTTAAGAAGGAAATAACAGATTTATTGAGTGGGTTCGAACAAAGACAAGAAAGTTTGAAATTAGCAATGTTATCCGAATATCTAGCAAAGCTGCAACAATCACAAGAAACTAACAACCAAAAGATAAACGATCTTGCGGATAATCTCAAATCTCAATTTGCTAGTTTATCACAAAGCATCAAAGAAGAATTAACAATAAGTACAACGTACTTGCAAAAACAGGGAAACATATTTGACGATTGGAAAATGAATTTGATGGACAAATTGCATGGTAAGCTTGTTTAAAGTATTTGTTATGTGCAGTTGCTTAGAGGGTGTAAATGTATAATGCAGATATATAAGAACATAAAATATCTGTAATTCTAAGCTATTTTGAAATAATGAAATGTGAGCGAAAAACAAGTCTTTTAAGAAAATTATTTGTTCAGTAGAGACCGTAACGTCTAAATATTAACATGATTAAGAAGTGTTTTCTAAATTGAGTTTAAGGTAATTTGTTCCAATCGATTGGTTGATGTGTGTACTTTTTAATGTAACATGGTTAACATTCTTGTATTTTTATCGGGGGGGGGGGGGCAATACTATCGCATTTTATTTTTATACCCATGCAAAGATGACAAGAACATCGGGAAACAATAAAACAGATTAGTAAATTCTATAGAGTATGTATAATTTTATGTTCTAATCGTCTATAGTTTAATTGTTTAACCGTATAAAATATGTAATGTAATAAACAAGTGTCTGCACTCATTTTTTATAACATTAGAAACACGGCAGGTGCTACATGTGAAGCAATATCTGCTTTACTTCTGTGCTATAAATAAAGGCAACAGTAGTATACCGCTGTATGAAATTCATAAATCGATTTAGAAAAAAAACCAAATCCTGATCACAAACCAAAACTGAGGGAAACACATCAAATATAAGATGAGAACTTAGACACAACAGAAACACAAGACTAAAATGTAACACACACAGAAACGAACTATAATATAAAAATGGCCATGTTCTTGACTTGGTACAGGACATGTTAAGAAAAAAAATGATGGGATGAACCCAGCCTCCCCTTTGTGATAAGGAACCGAGTTGTACAATGTTATAGAGAACCACACACTTAAACACAAGTTATTGTCCGGAAACTACAAAAATACTTGTTTTTTTGCCCCTTTTTGCTTTTAATTCCTTACCTGTTATATAACCCCCAAAATCACGCCCAACCTTCTTTTAGTTGTATTGCACCTTCGTGTAAAATTTCATCGATATTCATTCACTAAAACTAAATTTATTGTCCGGAAATCAAATATGTCTTCTGATGCCGAAGACGACGACGCAGACGACGACGACAGCATAGCATTATACGAAACCAAATATTGTTTGTAATCATAAAAAAAATATTGATCGTAAAAAATGGAAAACAACACGTTTAATAATTTCATGCATCCTGATCGCTTTTCGGATTTACCTTCATTAAGAACTCTCAATGCCAAATGTCTGAAATCCGAAGATGTATAAGTACTGAACACGTGGAAGAGCTATATAAATGAGGACCAGTTTAACTACCACCATTTTTACGGGCTGTTTTAAAATAATAAAAAAAAAAAACTTTGAAGGCTAACTTAGAATTGTCTCTTAATGCATGATTAATAAATGAAATACACATGAAAGAAAAGGTGTTGACATCAAGGAGTCTTTTTATCTGAAGCTTTTAGTTGTTGTTTTGTTTCCTTGTACATAACGTAACATTAACTTATTCAACAACATAAAATTACAATTGATGAAAACTTTCTATATACAGGTATATTCGCACCCAAGAATTACAAAGATTGCAGTGATATGAAGGAGACAATACATGAAAGTGGTGTATATACCATATTCCCAGACCTTAAGCATGGAACTCTGGCCTACTGTGATATGTCTACAGACGGAGGAGGATGGACCGTATGTAGTTTTAATTAGTTTCGTACACAATATGTAGCAGTTAATGTATATTGATTAATTCTTGGTTTCTTAATTTGGTTAATTTATATATGGCGTGTCATTTTTCCCCTCTAAAATGTTTAGTACAATGTTAGTTATGTGCATCTGCAAATCCAAAATACTGGATCGTCCGAAAACTGTCCGATCCTTGTCAAAGCAAAATATTGTACATGTCTTTGGTCAGTTTTATTGACTGATAAAAACATATTAAGACAATGAGTAGACGATTAATCCGATACAAGAGTATACTTGTACTCGACGAATAGTTTTTAAGTTACAGCAGTGTCTCCCTTCATTTCATTAAATTTATTTTCTTGTGCATCGCCAAAAGGATTAAATACTAATTACCAAAACGTTTCGTTTTCGGTTTCAATTTCGGTTTCGGCTTATGTTGAACATGACTATTAATAGTGGTAATATAAAATTTGAGACGGATTTCAGAGCGCATGGAACATTTTCTTATCTTAGGTGAAAAATCATAGCACATTAAACATGTTTTGGTGTAACAATTTCAATCCCTAAAAGATAACTATCCAGAAACAAGTAATTTTAACTGAAGAAGTATGTCACAAATCATAGAATCAAAATCTGTGAATATCATCATGAACTACAATTTCTTTAATCCAGTGGACTTACTTAAAAATATTATAAGAGGCTATTGATTCTAATATTGTAAAATAAAAGAGGATTGAAAGATACAAGAGGGACAGTCAACCTCATAAATCGAAAATTAACTGACAACGGCATGGGTAAAAATGAAAAAGACAAACACCCATATACTATTAGTAGTACACAAGACACAAAATAGAAAACTTAAGACTAAGCAAAACGAACCACACCAAAAACTTGGAGTGATTGCAGATGCTCCAGAAGGGTAAGCAGATCCTACTCCACATGTGGCATCCGTCGTGTTGCATGTTTTATTTCAAACCCGGTAAATAGTCTAATTCGGTAGGTCATTTTCATGAAAAGGGAAGGGGATATCCGATAGCATCTCTGAAACGGTTACTAGTATTCCATAACGGTCAGCCAACTCTCGATAGCGTCCGTAAAATTTACGAAGGGATGATTTCAACTTCACTATTTGGTCTCGTGACTTAATAGCTTTTTGTATGTTTACTTAAAGTTATTTGAAATATTAAACTGTTCATTTTGAATCATGTGGGATTAATAAATTAAATACACATTCAACTAAACCAATAATCAGTAATTCAGTATTTACCGCGTACTTAAGTTTTGGTGAATCTGATATCTAGCTGAAATACAAAATGTATATTTATTTGTTTACATGATTGTAGGTAATTCAAAGAAGAATTGACGGAACAACGAGTTTTGACAGAAACTGGGTTCAATATAGAGAAGGCTTTGGTGATTCACAGAAGGAATATTGGTTTGGTTAGCAACATTGTAGTTAATTATAGACAACATGATCACCATTGAGAGCTGACATTTTCGTGTTATGTGTAATCCTGTTGCAAATTTTCCGTGGTTACTGTTTCATCGACAAATTTACCATTTAACCGATTAAAAGAGAAGCGAAGGATTCCAAAGGGACAGTCAAACTCATAAGTCGAATATAAACCGACAAATAACACCATGGCTTAAAACAGAAAAAGACAGACGGACAGGAAATAGTACACAAAACAACATAGAAAATCAGAAACTGAGAAACACGAACCCTATCAAAAACTTGGGGTTATCCCAGGTACTTTGGAATGGTATGCAGATCCAGCTCAACATATGGCCCCCGTCGTGTTGCCGATGCTAGTATAAACATGGTGAAATGTCATATTCGTTTAGTTACAATTGAGGGAAAGGGACGAGATTGTAGTAACGACTATTAGAACAGATATTACATAATGGTAAAACTACTCGTGATGCTGTTCGTAAACATTATCTTCGGCATAATGGTTTACATATACTGTATCATTTGTTGTACTAATTAATTGAAAAAGTAAGCAAATATGTGCGTCAGATGTTATTTAAAATATACTTATTATTTTTTTTTTGATGGGCAAAGGTGAATTAAAATCACAACAATGTCATATTTCCTTACAGGTAACAAATATTTAAACCTTCTTTCGACTAATGGTAAATATGAACTAAGAGTAAATCTAATAGACACTACCAACAAGATGACGTATGCTGTGTATAAGACATTTACAGTTAGTGACGAGAATTCACAGTACAAACTTAGCATTGGGGGATATAGTGGAACTGCTGGTAAGTTTTACTTAAATGTAGTAACGTCTATTTATTGAAGATTTAAAACAGTAATAGTGAGAACGGAAATGGGGAATGTGTCAAATGCATTTTTTGACTTTCAAATGAGTTAACCTTCCAACGCTTTAAACACACACAAATGGAGACATAAGACAAGAATAAAACAACATTTAAAGACAACGATTTAAGGAAGTTCGCTGCTCAGTTTCAAAATACAAAGCTTTCCAAAACATTAGTATATGTTGATAGGGGACTAATTGAGGAATCAAAAAAGCAAAAATTATATAAAGGTCAATGTGCTTGTTTTTGAAATATTAGCGAAAGAAATTTTGGCGGAAAATGTTCTCTCTTGATTTTTCATAGCTTTATCATTGACCAGTTAAAGTTTCAAAAACTATTAAAGAATAAATAAGATTTTATTAGACTTTTACAAATGGCTTATAATTATGCTTGTTGTGGATTTATAAAAAGAAAAAGGGGGATCCATGGGCAAATGTTTTAAGACATTTAAACGGATAAAACCAGAGGATTTAAAAAATCTGACAAAAAATTCAAAACATGACAAGCAAACATCCTTAAATGGCTTGTAAACTGATGCAACTTTGGTAAATACTTGAACATGTGTAACTTGCAATACCAAAAGTTAACAGTTTCGCATTCCAAAAAAAAAAAGCATAAACAAGAAGTTCCTGTTTTAAAAATAACCGTCTGCGCTAATTTAATTAATTCAACTAGACAAACGACACATTTGGTAACTTTAAGAAGTTTAAAACGGACTCTTAGAATCCATGTGTGTTGCCTAATCGATAAACAAATACAAACAACATATATTTTATTGCACAAACAGCAATATACAATGTAACTAATATTTCAAAATGGTATCAATACATTGATTTATATTTAAAACTGTGTTGCAATGAATAAAAAAAAGGCACAAATCAATTAAAGTCGTACACTTTTTAATTGACACAAGAGAGTCAACTAATAAATGTAGTATTAAAATAAAATAGAGGCAACAATTACCAGAGGAACAGTCCAACTCATACCGAAATCAAACTGACAACGCCATAGTTAAAAACGAATAAGACAAACAGATAAACACTATAAATAAAATATTGTTCAACAATAAAAATTCTACTTGATTTAATATCGAATACAATGTACCTAAAAATTCATGTTCAGAAACATCGTTCCGATGTTATTTATTTGTACAGCAATATTTTAACCCCTAAAATTGTCACATAACAAACAACGCAGGTATGTGCGTGTGATGTTGTCTCGTATAGTGTGGACAAATAAAGTCTTCTTTTTTATCATACGATTTCCATAACAAATGTTGTTTCATTTTGGCTTTTGATAAAAACAAAAATGAATTAAAAAAGTCTATAAAGCTTGTTAAGGCTTGAGACGGCACAACATGAAATAGGATAACAAACATATATATTATTTGTCAGTGTATTGAGTCATTCCCCTACTTACTTTTAATTGACATCTCAATATTTAGTAAGAAAAAGTTTTATAAGATAGTGCTTTTTGTTTTAGGTGATATGATGGTATACAACAATGGTAATAAATTCACCACTAAGGATCGTGATCATGATACTTGGAATGGAGGTAACTGTGCTAAAAGCAGGTGCGGTTGGTGGCATCGTGACTGTGGTATTGTATTTCTGAACATCGAAATGACAAAAAATAAACTGTATTGGAATGGATTTTTTTATATCAAGTCAACTATGATGATCAGACCAATTATGTAAAGAAAGTGTTTTCCAGTACATTTAAATGTCAATTAATATTGATATTGAATGTTCTGATAATACAATCGTGATCTGCATATATGTTATAATTGTTTCAAATCAACTATAAGGTTAAGAAAACTGCATGAAAACTGCATGCACAAAATTATAATAGAGTAAGAAATTGTTATTGTTTATTGTATTTCATAGATCCGATTGACACCTTAAAACTATCAACCCTAAATAACATGTATGCGTAAAGAATATAAATCAAGTAACAATAAATTTACATTTATGTCGGTATTTTTGATATGACACACATCTTTTAGTTTTCAATGCAAACGTTTAGCAACCAAAATGAAACCTAATTTTAAAGAAAGTAATTGCAACGAATTCAACAAACAATTTCAAAAGACTTGAATTTATTACAATGGCAAATCAATCAAATCTTGAAAGAGTCGATCTTACAGGTTAACCTTCAACAACAGTTGATATATTAATACTTGCTAAACGCCAAGTGGCAACTATCTTGCAACTATCTGATTGATTTCCTAGATTAAACACATTAAAAACGTACAGCAAATTGTATTGTGCATACGTAATTGCTGCAATCATGTCTTTTACCAGACCTTTGACGTCATATACCAGATAGAAGCTGTACCTATATCCCTGCTCTACTTAAAGCTTTCAGCACTTGTAAAATCGTCATTATGTAGGGTAGTATAGAAATAGTGTATATTCCGTAAGTAATTTATCTTCTTGATGGTATATGTGTTGAGGAACAAGAAAATGCTAAAGTAAGTGAGTAAGTAAGGATCAGAGGTAATCCTTCATCTCGTGTGACTGTCGGAGGGAGACAATATTATGGTATTTTAATTTCCCAAATACTTTGTAGTATAAAACCAATCATTTTCACTCGTGTGCTCAACACTGGTTGAAAGTGACGATGAATTCATTTTAGTCATGTGGGGATGGAAGTCACATAATAGATTTGTTTAAGAACCGTATCCTGGAACTTTCTTATCAGAGAAACAAAGACACGGGTCAACTATGTATCTCTTAACACGTGACTTAATTTTTGCTTTGTATATACATAAGTCACATACATAACAAAATACTAGTAGACGCAGATTTCCCCATAGGTTATGTTCGTCGAATTTAAACAGTCAAAGAATATACACCTATTCAGTAAGGTACTATGTTAAACTGTATAGTTCATTGCGACTGATAATTGTTTCGTTGACATATACATATAATTCATCAGAGACGCTCGAATCAATGTACATGAAAAAACGACGTTATATTAATAGGTAATTAAGATATTTCAAAATTAAAAAGTGCATTCATATCCTGTCTCATTCAGCTAAGGCAGTCCTTGTCAGAATAGAACAGGGATTCTCATTGTTTCGCTGAAGTTGTTTGTAGGACGATTTGATAAAAAAAAAATGCTACAAAACGTATCAATTTAACACCATAATAATTTTGAACTATCGTTTAATTTTTTTCGACCCATACATAAACTTTATTAATTAGAAATCAAACCATATAAAACATCTATTTTCCTTTACACAGATGAATACATACGGTTCTATATCCTTCTAATGTATATTTTGTCATTGCAGTTTGTAAAGTTTTTTTTAAACTGCTGAGGATGTCTTTACACTGAATATATTTAAAGTGTAGTGATTTAGTTTATTCTGAAAAACCTGATATATTTATTATTGAAAATGGCCATGGAAAAGCTGTCGGTTACTTCGTGTGCTCTTCGCTTGTTAATTTCTTTCCTTAATAACTTTGAAATGGAAAAGATTTGGTAGGATTGCCAATGAGACAGCTGTAAACCAGAGACTACTTGTTTTGTTTGTGCTGAGTTCCAAGCTTATTTTAAGTGATGTTTATAGTTTGTTCTCATGTTGTGTTGTTGCATCATTGTCCTACGATAAGTAAGGTTGAACGCTCGCAAACTTGTATACCCCATCGCTAAATGTATTCACCAGTTTGTGAATCAGCTATTGAAGTTGACTTTTTTCTTTAAGTATTATAAACATAAAACAGGCCATTTTGTCATGTTGAGCGGTGTAAAGCTTTGTTTTCGGATTTGATTTTTCCAATTACTTAAGAACATTGAGTTATCAAAACATTTGAGTTATTTCCATTGCATTTGTATCACGTCTATTAATTTCTATATTCTAGTAAAAGAGAGAGGTACAGCCCTTGGATGGTGTAAACTTCCCCAAAAAAAAAATGTGTATGGTGTAATGGTGTTAGGTGTATGGTGTAATGGTGTAAAGTGTATGGTGCTATGGTGTATGGTGTAAGGGGAATGGTGTAATGGTGTATGAGGAATGGTGTGATCGTGTAACGTGCAATCGGGAATGGTGTGAATGAATGGTGTACGACATTTCATTGGTGAAAATCGAAGTTCTTTTTATTTATTTTTTTCGGATTGTAAACATAAACAATAATAATAATCTTAATTAATATTTTTCCAGAGTAGCAAATTACTATACGCGGTAGACTATATATATATTATAGATAAGAATACGATTTTTTTTTAATGTGTTTATTAAAGTAATTATTTTATTTTTTCATATTCTTATTTATAGTGAACAATGGCTATAAGATTGGACACTTGTTATCACTTGCAGCTATCATATTTTAGTGTAAAATTTTATCAATTGATTGTTGATCCCATAACGTCCAGTGGCAATCATTTCATGCATATTTAGGACGAAATATCATTAAAACAAATATGGGAGGGTTGGGATCCCGCTAACATGTTTAACCCCGCCACATTATTTATGGATGTGGCTGTCCCAAGTCAGGAGCCTGTAATTCAGTGGTTGTCGTTTGTTTATGTGTTTTTCGTTCATTTTTTTTATACAAACAAGGCGGTGAGTTTTCTCGTTTGAATTGTTTTACATTGTCATATCGGGGCATTTTATAGCTGACTATGCGGTATGGGCTTTGCTAATTGTTGAAGGCCGTACGGTGACATAAAATTGTTAATGTCTGTGTCATTTTGGTCTCTTGTGGACAGTTTTCCCCTGGACAATATTATGGTAGTGAATAATGTTTCTGTTCATGGACACTTTTTCATACTTCAGGACATATTTTCATAGGAAAGTGTGTCCAGGACACATTTAAATAAGTAGACATTGTCCATGGACAGTATTTACTATGAAATGTGTCCAGTGGACATTTTTTCATGGGGGCCAATCCTACACAATGCCATAAAAAGAGACAAGAAATAAAAAAGAAAAAGATTTAAAAACATAAATAATCAAAATTTTAATCTGCTGACCGAGTCCCTGAGGTAATGTTTTAGATATTTAAAACCGAACTTAGAGAGATATTTTTAATTTTCATAATATAATGCGGTTACGTTTCATCGATTACACACCTACTCAGCCGTGAATTACACAATCAACAAAATCGAATAGAATATCCTTATTGCTTATGACTATAATGATATGAGAACAATGTTTAAATAAAATAGAACTATACATGTTCAACAATGTTTCTGAATTGTTCCATGTTATTAATTACATTAAGGATAGTGTATTTCAGTGATTATGGAGAGACAAAATATATGATAATTGACATTTTTTATTGATTTAAATTGAATAAATTTTAATTACAAAGTTGCTTTATATATAATAGTTCAAGAGAAAGCACAACAATATCTTTAAAATGATTTTTTTCTTGTTCAAAGAAATATATTCTGAAAACCGAATTCTAATTGTCTAGATATCAAACCATGATCGCACACTAATCATCCTCTAAGTAAAATGCTTCCCCTTTTTCGTTTGTTGAATTAATTTTGTATTTTATTTTTTGTGTTTTTGTTTTCTAAATATTCCTTTATTTATTTTTGTGTCTTATCCAATTTGTACTTGAACAAATAAAATATGTTTAACTAAACTAAATTGTGACTTTTTGTCCTGTGACATTCTGTCCTACATTCGTTTATTGAACATGAATGACCACCTATATGATATACATCGATATCCTGTGACACGAGTGTAATCTGTTGAATACCCTCAAAACTACACCATTGCACACATCACAGAGTTTTATAAAAAATACAATTAGCAGTATACGGCGTCAACACATTCAACATTTTGAAGTCTAATGATAACTTGACCTATCTTAATTTAAAACAAGACACTTGATTAACATCTATATATAGTATGCAAGAATATAAAATACCATATTGCAATTATGATAAAAAGAAACATACTATGGACTTTGCTCATTGTTAAAGGCCGTACGGTGACCTATAGTTGTTAATGTGTGTGTCATTTTGGTCTCTTGTGGAGGATTGTCGCATTGGCAATCATTTCGCAACTTCTTATTTTATTTATACGAATAACTGCAGATAATTTCAAGATTTTTATAGTGTATTATTCGCCATATATACAAATTTTATTGTCATATAATAGCGGTATTTTTAACATTGCCTATAAGAGAAAGAGGGGTTTGGCTTGCCATAAACCCAGGTTCAATCCATCATTCTTCAATTGTGAAGATTCACAATATTACTTCCATGAGTCAGTGTAACTCCATTTACCGGTAAATTTCATTTTAACTTCTCTGACAAAAAAAACCCCAAAAAACCAAACACCTTTCTCAAACATAGATTTTTTTTTAACTTTACGAGCTAACAATTTGCCAGAGCAATTTCAAGGTTGATTCATATTCACCATTTGGTACATGTATATGTCCGTGTTTAAAGCGATACATGCAGGACAAATTATTTTGTTGAATGAAATCATATTCTAATGGGTGCCGTAGGAGAACCACTAGAGTTTTGAGCAAGAATTTCTTGGCATGAAACAGATCGAAATCTCGGGGTTATGGTATTTCATGTATATTTTGAACCCGGTATTAACCCGGCAACCTTTTCCAAAAAAAAAAAATGAATGGTAGTTCCACTGCCATATTCGATGTTTATTCTGAGTCAAGTGTCTGTGCGGAAACTAAGTAGACAACATGCATGTGTATTAGACCATAGCAGGCTTTTCTTATAAAATAACGAGTGTTGCCTGTCCGGTACACGAAAAGATCGGTTAGAAAGCAAGTTTTTAATTTTAGACAGATTGGAAAGCTTAATTCGATGGTTGAACATTGTAAATGCCAAAAAGGAGGTTGGAGTGGTCCACTGGCAATATTTTTATTTCATAAACGGTACATTTGATAGGTTTATATGTTCTTTTATTTGATCTTTTTAATAACTAATGGATGCCGTAGGAGGTCCAACAGAGTTATGATCAAGGATTACTTGGCAAGACCAAAATATGTTGGTCCGAGAAACGTTAACACTCAAACCTGACCAACCTTGAATTTCTGCTGACCAATGTCCTTACTGAGTGAAAGATACATACATTTTATTAACATCAAACGAAAACTTTGAATGTTGAACGTATAAGGATTATTACTTAAAAAAAAATGAGATTTTTTTCAAAATTTGAGGAAAAAAATTCGAGTTTCAATTTAAAATAATACATCATATCGTACTATAAAGGAACAAAAAAATGCGTTTTCAATCTGGACATTTTAAGGGAGAAAAAAAAAAAGAAATTGCAAAAATTTACCGGAATATGTTTAGGTTCATTCGTTTTAGTTTTTAACGAAGATGAGATGTGAAAGCTATTGATTTTTGTGGATAATTCAATTAATTGAATAAAAAAGGATATGTATGAATGTACTGTTGATTGGTGCAGAAAAATAATTATTATTTATATTACGCTGGCCATAAGCATGATTAGTTATTGCACGACGGGATCGTAAACTCGCAAAACAGAGTATACTCTATTTTCAGAGTTCGCCCTGACCGGTTAACTGTACACCAATATCGATTTCATTTATATATGAATATTTTATATGATCTAAATACTATTCGTTTTTTGCATTGTTTGTCGATTTTATCTGAAAACCAAGTTTTTTAAATTTACGCTACATTTTAAAACCGATCAGAACTTAATAATAAAAGCAGTGAAACCTATATTGTTGTTAATTAACGGAGGCCAATTCGGTCACGCGTGTACACGCATACACAGCCTCTACAGAAAGGCAGTCCACGGCTTTATTTATATTACAAGCAAAGTTTTATGCGTACTTTATTTACAAATAAATGTATATGTATTTGATCTGTATTGTTTATATGACCATGATCACGGAAGTCTTCATTTTATATATTAATTTGCAATATTGTGATCAAAATTCGTTTTTTAACACAAATAAATAATTTTGTAGTCGTTGAAATTTAATTGCATTATGGGTAATTTCGGATCGTGTAGATGGAATGGGGAATGGTGTATGGTGTAACGTGTAAGGTGTATGGTGCAAAGGTGTAACGTGTATGGTGTAATGGTACAAGGTGTATGGTGTAATAGTGTATGGTGTATGGTGTAATGGTGTATGGTGTTAGTGGGAAGTTTACACCATCCAAGGACTGTATACCAAAGAGACATTAAAACTCATCAGTCGAAAACAAACTGTCAAACAACATGGCAAAAAATGAAAAAAAAGACAAAAGACAAATAACAGTACACAGAATACAATTTAGAAAACTAAAGACTGAGCAACACAAACCTAGTCGATCGCCGGAGATATAGCAGGTCCTCTGATAGAATACGCAGGATCTGCTCTACAGTCGTGTTGATCGCGTTATTTGAAACCCGGTTATAAGTCTAATTAGAAGGTCACATTTCCAGAAAAGATGATGAGGTGGTGATTATTATAATGTTATCATATCCATCGTGTTACGGCCAGAAATCGCCTTTAAATTGTAGCCAACAAAAGACACAAATCAATAATAAAATTTAACAATATTTATAATACAAAAGTTTACAAGAAGTATTACACAAATATTACTGTCAACTTAACTGTCAAAATATGAGTCCAATCTTTTATCTTTGTCTGTATCCGGATATCTTTCGGAATCCAATCTAAATATTACGGTCACAATCCAGTATGATGTTGTTTGCAGAATAAAAATGTCAATCCAAATGCTATGAATATTAATGTCTATC
The DNA here is from genome assembly GCA_037788925.1 of Mytilus galloprovincialis. Taxonomy (NCBI): domain Eukaryota; kingdom Metazoa; phylum Mollusca; class Bivalvia; order Mytilida; family Mytilidae; genus Mytilus; species Mytilus galloprovincialis. The sequence goes on along the minus strand of CM075340.1, from coordinate 7,112,540 downwards.
GATGTCTAAGTCCAAATCCAAGAATGAGAGTTTAACTTTAGTGTCTGTATATATATATAATTGTCAAGGAAAATTCTAGAACAATCTATACTGGAACATCCTAGAAAGTTACAATGGAAGTTTCTAGTAAAATGTAGAAGTTTATATAACGCATCGTTTATTAGGATCATTCTGGAAAGTTCCAATCATTCTATAATTGTTCCAGAGATTTTTAAACTGCACAATTCTAAAATTATTCTGTAAACAACTATCAGGCCACACAATACAAATCAGGCCAACATAAATAAATACAATAATTACAATATCATAACACCTCCCCCCTTAAAAAGAAGTTTTAGTGTAACAAAAACTTATCATGAATAAAATGAACAAAAATACATAGTATATACAAAATGTTTTAATAAGCTCTAGATAAAGCATCTGCTATTACATTATCTTTACCCTTAATATGTTTTACAATTACATCATATTCCTGTAACAATAAACTCCACCTAGTCAACCTCTGATTCTTGTTTCTCATTTTATGTATGAAGGTGAGAGGATTATGATCAGTACAAACAAGAACAGGATATACAGTGGGATTCAAATATACATCAAAATGTTGAAGTGCTGACAACATTGCAAAACACTCTTTTTCAATAGTTGAATAATTTTTCTGATGTTTATCTAATTTCTTGGAAAAATATGATTCCTACATCGCTTGCATCAACGGCAAGTTTAAATTGTTTTTCAAAGTCTGGAGTAATCAGAACTGGACTATTAATTAAAAGTGATTTGCTATTTTCAAAAGCGTTTTGACAATTTTCACTCCAGATAAATTTAGAATCTTTTCGTAAAAGATGAGTCAATGGTTGAACCACAGTAGCAAAATTTGAACAAAATTTTCTGTAAAATCCAATCATGCCTAAATATCTCATAAGTTGTTTTCTATTTGTAGGAGGAGGAAATTTGGAAATGGCTTCTACTTTAGCCATTATAGGTTTCACTTGACCTTGGCCAACTGTATGCCCTAAATAATCAACAGTGGCCTGACAAAATTCACTTTTACCAAGATTAACAGTCAAATTTGATTGTGACAATCTATCAAAAGTATCATACAAATGTGTTAAATGCTGTTCCCAGCTATCACTACATACAATTAGATCATCAATATAAGCATAACAACAGTTTAAATCTTTTATAACATTATTGATCATTCTTTGAAATGTAGCTGGTGCACTTTTCATGCCAAATGGCATTACAGTATATTGAAATAAGCCATCTGGTGTAACAAAAGCTGATATTTCACGAGCTCTCTGTGTCAATGGAACTTGCCAATAACCTTTCAACAAATCAAATTTGCTCACAAATTTTGCTTGACCAATGTTGTCAATACAATCGTCTATCCTTGGAATCGGATAGGAATCAGATTTTGAGACTGAATTTATTTTTCTGAAATCAGTCACGAAACGAAAGGTTTTATCTGGTTTTGGCACAAGGAGACAAGGAGAGCTCCATTCACTGTTACTCGGCTCAATAATATCATTGTCAAGCATATATTTAATTTCTTTTCTCATAGCTTCAAGTTTGAGTGGATTGAGCCGATAAGGATGTTGCTTAATTGGAGAAGCATCTCCTACATCAACATCATGACAAACAGCAGTGGTTTTGTTTGGCACATCTGGAAAAAGATTTTTAAAAGAAAATACCAAAGTTTTTATTTCTTCTCTACGATCAAAAGACAGATATGCAAGTTTTGAGTCTAAATTTGACAAAATTTCTGAATTTTTCAATCTAACTGTCTCTTCGATAGTTTTAGAACTAAAAGGTGGTTCAATTACATCTGGTTTGTCATGATTGTTCTCAAATTTAACCATGCCTAAAGTGGCAACTGGTTTACTCTCACATTCATTAGTACGCTCAAAATATGGTTTTAAAATATTAATATGACACACTCTGTTTTGTTTACGCCGACCTGGAGTTTTTACAATATAATTCAAATCATTGATTTTACTCTCTATTGTATAAGGACCACAATATTTAGCCTGTAAAGGATGTCCAGGAACTGGCAAAAATACAAGTACCCTATCACCAGGCTCAAAAACTCTGTTCCTGGCATCTTTATCATACCATATTTTCATCTTGTTCTGTACATTTTTTAAGTTTTTCTGAGCAATTTGACAAGCAGTATACAATTTTTCTTTAAATCTAGATACATAGTCTAAAAGATTCAGGTCAGTATGTTCAGTTAGCCACTTTTCCTTAATCAATTTTAACGGTCCCCTTACAGTATGGCCAAATACCAACTGAAAGGGACTAAAACCAAGGGATTCTTGAACAGCCTCTCGGACTGCAAAAAGTAGAAAGTGAACTCCATCATCCCAGTCTCTGTCAAATTGAAGACAAAAAGTTCTTATCATGTTCTTCAATGTTTGATGAAAACGTTCTAAGGCACCTTGAGATTCTGGATGGTACGCACTTGATCTATACTGAGCAATTCCTAACTGGTACACGACTTGCTGAAATAAACCTGACATGAAATTTGATCCCTGGTCGGACTGTATAGACTTAGGAAGTCCTACTAATGTGAAAAATTTGAGGATTGCTTTGACAATAGTAGGTGTCTTGATATTTCTTAGCGGAATAGCCTCAGGAAAGCGAGTAGATGTACACATGATTGTCAATAAATACGCATTTCCAGTTTTGGTCTTTGGTAAAGGTCCAACGCAGTCAATTAGAACTCTGCTGAAAGGTTCATCAAAGGCTGGAATAGGCAGAAGTGGTGCTGGTGGTATTTTCTGGTTAGGCTTACCAACAACCTGGCATATATGGCATGATTTGCAGTATTCTGCGACATCATTTCGAAGTCTGGGCCAGTAGAAATGCTGCAATATTTAATTTCACTTTCAGATATATTGATGATGTTCTTTCCATTAACAATCCAAACTTTTCTGATTGGGTTCCATTAATATATCCACCAGAACTAGAAATTAAAGAGACAACAGACACGGCTTCATCCGCCTCATTTTTAGACTTATACCTCGAATTTGACATACAGAGTCATCTTAGTACCAGAATCTATGACAAACGAGACGATTTTGATTTTGAAATTATCAATTTCCCCCACCTTAGTAGCAACATACCAACTTCACCTGCATATGGAATATACATTTCCCAACTTATTCGGTATTCAAGAGCTTGCACTCCTACTCAGACTTTGTAAAACGTCACCAGTGTCTGAGCAGAAAGTTGATGAACCAGGGGTATGTCAAAGAACGTCTCGTCCTTTTTCTAAAAAAGTTCATCGGAAGGTACCCAGAACTTGTTGATAAATATTCCGTATCAACTTCGCAAATAATACACGATGGTCTTGAAGTATAGATTTTGCGTACTGACGTTGTTTATCATCTTAATTACGTGTTATATTATTCTTTTATTTGTCTTTATTAATATTACTTTTACTGTTGTCTGTTTTTAGAGATATCCTTTTGACGTAACTCTGTGCTTATGTATCCCATCATACTTTGAACGACAAAATTATTTTATGATGTGACTCTGTACCTATGTATCTTGTCATACTTTGAATGACAAAATTATTTTATGATGTGACTCTGTACCTATGTATATTGTCATACTTTGAATGACAAAATTATTTTATTCATTAATATTACTTTTACTGTTAACCAACTTTTTTTGTGATATACATTTTACGTGACTCTGTACTTATGTATCACGTCATACTTTGAACCACACTATTATTTTATTTATTATTATTACTTTAACTGCTTAGTCAGTGTTTGTTATATCTATTTTGCGTGACTGTATTTATGCATCCCGTCATACTTTGAACGACAAAATTATTTCATGTCTACCTGTGCGAATTTCAAACGCGCAATTTTACACCAGTACCCATACCCTCCTTCCTTGATGGGTGCATTTTACATAGACAAATATAATCGTATAATATAATCAAAATGAGGATGTTAATTTGATGTATGCCTTTTTGTGCTTCTTCGTTACATTTGTTGTTTTTATAGTGATTAAGATGATAACACAATGTTGACTGCTGTACCCCTATTTTTGACATTTTTACCTATTATGTCTGTTTGTTTTGTTCACGCATTGGTGACTATATAATGGAATTTGATGCGACTGTCATACAAGTGAGAGGTTTAGCTAGCTATAAAACCAGGTTCAATCCACCATTTTCTACATTTGAAAATGCCTGTACCAAGTCAGGAATATGACAGTTCTTGTCCATTCGTTTTTGATGCGTTTTGTTATTTGATTTTGCCATGTGATTATGGACTTTCCGAATTGATTTTCCTCTGAGTTCAGTATTTTTGTGATTTTACTTTTTAAGGCAAGTCTTCCTTATACCTAAGTGTCCAGCCAAGGGGGTGTCATGGGCAAGACCAATAATTTCTTGCCTATAAACTTTAGGCACCACCACTTGGTATACCACTCTCCATTCCTCCTCTGGGGTAGCATCAGGAGGCCTCAACTTCCTCATTAAAATGCCGTCCTGATGGAAATAGCATTCAGCCACTTTGTCTGCTTCCTCCTGTGGTTGGGCCCTCTTACAGAGCTGAAGAACCTCAAGGTCTTTATTTTGTTCTTCCAAAAAGTTCTTTCTGTTTGATGAATGGCTGTTTACGTCTGGCCATGGCATAATTACATTCTTGTTAACATAAGTTGGTCTTATTATGGCCTTTTCTGAGCTACCAGGACCTTCAATGTCTGTTAGGAAAGTGTCAGAAAGGTCCATGTAATCAAACTGGTTTTCTTGCAAATCCTCATCTTGTTGTTTTCTAGCCATCGCCCTAGTAACAACACAAGCTGGATACAATTCAGCATCATCTTCAGGTGATTTAACATCCACCACCGGTTCACTGGTAACAATTGGTTCTGCAACCACTTTGTTCCTAGCTAGATCATTTCCTAGCAATAATGTAACACCCTCAACAGGGAGATTAGGACGAACACCCACAATAACTGGTCCAGTTATCAAATCTGACTTCAGATAAATACGATGAAGAGGAACATCTATACAACCCAACTCTACACCTTGTAACAAAACGGAGGCACCAACAGAAGTCTTCTCGGACAAAGGCAACACACCTTCTAACAATAAAGACTGAGAAGCTCCAGTGTCCCGTAAAATCTTAATAGGCTGAAGAGTAGTATCATCAACAATAGAAGTAAACCCATCAGACATAAAGGGTTTATATTCCTCCATGTAATCACAAAAACTGGACTTAAAAGCCTGACTCGCAGGACATTCTAACGTACTGGTAATATAAGGTGTCGTACAAGCACTGGACTTCGGCTTATTATCTCGTTCATTCTTCTTCTGGAGTCTAAAACAATCAGCCATCAGGTGACCATTTTTCTTACAATAAGCACAAATCAGTGACTTCTTCTCAAAAGTATCAAATTTTGGACTAGACATATTATAACTGGACTGACTCTTATTCTGTGCAACAGGCTTACTATCAGTACGCTCAGTGCTTTGATTTTTGTAATTTCCACTTGAAGTATTAACATTTTGACCCTTGAAACTTCTTTTATGTGAAAGGGTATAATTATCTGAAATTACAGCTGCATCATGTATTGTCCCAACATTTTTGTCGTCTAAATGTGTTTTTAAGTCTAAATGAACACATTGTTTGAAATCTTCTAATAACATCAATTGTCTTAGGTTATCAAAATTGTTATCTGTTTTCTTTGAAGTAAGCCATTTATCAAATAGATCTTCTTTTTCCCGAGCAAATTCCACATAGGTTTGCGAATCAAACTTTTTATAAGATCTAAATTTCTGTCTATATGCTTCTGGTACTAGCTCATAAGCTTTCAAAACTTCCTGTTTTACCGTGTCATAATCAGAACTTTTTTCTGATGGAAGTGCGGAGTATATTTCAGCGGCCTTACCCTCAAAAACACTTTGTATCATTGTAGTCCAATATGGCTTTGGTCATTTCAAATTATTAGCAATTTTCTCAAACTGTGGAAAATATTTATCGACTGTTTTTTCACAAAATTTGGGAACCAAACGTATATTTTTTGCTGCATCAAAATAATCTGATTTCGACTGGACTTTAGTGTTATTTTCTTCTTTGCCAATTTCAATTTTTATTTTTTCCATCTCTAGCCTTTCCCTCATTTCAAGTTCTGCCTGTTTTAATTTAAGTTCATCTTGTTTTATTTTAAGTTCATCTTGTTTTTTCTCCATCTCCAACCTTTCCTTCATTTCCAATTCTTTTAATTTAAATTCATCTTCTTTTTCTTTCTTTTCCATTTCTAACCTCTCCTTCATTTCCAGTTCTGCTTGTTTTAATTTAAATTCATGTTCTAATTCAAGCTGTTTTAATTTAAAGGCATCTACATTTTCGACCTTAAGTTCAAGAGCCTCTTCACCTAAAATTTCTGCGTCAACTAATTTGTCTATAACCAAATTTTTTATAATTTGTTTTCTCATAGATACTTTAAAAACTGAATTGAGATTTTTAGCAAGCAACACTAATTCCTCTTTCTTTAAATTATCAAAACTCTCCAGGTCTTGCGTTTTCAAAAATTTACCGGCATCAAATGCCATTTTGTAGAATTTTGTTGGCTGGTTCTTATAAAAATACTGAATAAATTTTGAAAAATATATTTTCAGTCTCCCGGACGATCCCCAATTTCTGTTACGGCCAGAAATCGCCTTTAAATTGTAGCCAACAAAAGACACAAATCAATATTAAAATTTAACAATATTTATTATACAAAAGTTTACAAGAAGTATTACACAAATATTACTGTCAACTTAACTGTCAAAATATGAGTCCAATCTTTTATCTTTGTCTGTATCCGGATATCTTTCGGAATCCAATCTGAATATTACGGTCACAATCCAGTATGATGTTGTTTGCAGAATAAAAATGTCAATCCAAATGCTATGAATATTAATGTCTATCGATGTCTAAGTCCAAATCCAAGAATGAGAGTTTAACTTTAGTGTCTGTATACATATAATTGTCAAGGAAAATTCTAGAACAATCTATACTGGAACATCCTAGAAAGTTACAATGGAAGTTTCTAGTAAAATGTAGAAGTTTATATAACGCATCGTTTATTAGGATCATTCTGGAAAGTTCCAATCATTCTATAATTGTTCCAGAGATTTCTAAACTGCACAATTCTAAAATTATTCTGTAAACAACTAGCAGGCCACACAATACAAATCAGGCCAACATAAATAAATACAATAATTACAATATCATAACAATCGTCATCTGCGAAACAAATATTAAAAATAGTCAACAAACTCGTGCTGGCGTCCGTATAATTTACAGAAATATCATTAACGGTACCACTTTTCTTGCACCAGATGCACATTTCGACAATACATGTCTCTTTAGTAATGGTCGTGGCCAACGCTTATATAAAAGGTGAAGAGCTATAATCCAAAAGGTCCAAAAAGAATAGGCAAATCCGTGAAAGGAATCAGAGCTTTGCATGAGGGAGATACATTGTGACGGCCAGAAATCGCCTTTAAATTGTAGCCAACAAAAGACACAAATCAATAATAAAATTTAACAATATTTATTATACAAAAGTTTACAAAAAGTATTACACAAATATTACTGTCAACTTAACTGTCAAAATATGAGTCCAATCTTTTATCTTTATCTGTATCCGGATATCTTTCGGAATCCAATCTGAATATTACTGTCACAATCCAGTATGATGTTGTTTGTAGAATAAAAGTGTCAATCCAAAGGCTATGAATTTTAATGTCTATCGATGTCTAAGTCCAAATCCAAGAGTGAGAGTGTAACTTTAGTGTCTGTATATACATGTATATATATTTGTCATGGAAGATTCTAGAACAGTCTATAATGGAACATCCTAGAAAGTTACAACAGAAGTTTCTAGTAAAATGTAGAAGTTTATATAACCCATCTTTTATGAGAATCATTCTGGAAAGTTCAAATCATTCTGTAATTGTTCCAGAGATTTCTAAACTGCGCAGTTCTAAGATTATTCTGTAAATAACTATCAGGCCACACAACACAAATCAGGCCAACATAAATAAATACAATAATGAAAATATCATAACACCTTTAGTGTAACACAAACTTATCATGAATAAAATGAACAAAAATACATAGTATATACAAAGTGTTTTAATAAGCTCTAGATAAAGCATCTGCTATTACATTATCTTTACCCTTGATATGTTTTACAATTACATCATATTCCTGTAACAATAAACTCCACCTAGTCAACCTCTGATTTTTGTTTCTCATTTTATGTATGAAGGTGAGAGGATTATGATCAGTACAAACACGAATAGGATATACAGTGGGATTCAAATATACATCAAAATGTCGAAGTGCTGACAACATTGCAAAACACTCTTTTTCAATAGTTAAATAATTTTTCTAATGTTTATCTAATTTCTTTGAAAAATATGATATAGGTTTCTCAACATTATCATCTGTCTCTTGATATAAAACAGCTCCAATTCCTACATCGCTTGCATATACGGCAAGTTTAAATTGTTTTTCAAAGTCTGAAGTAATCAGAACTGGACTATTAATTAAAAGTGATTTGCTATTTTCAAAAGGGTTTTGACAATTTTCACTCCAGATAAATTTGAATCTTTTCGTAAAAGATGAGTCAATGGTTGAACCACAATAGCAAAATTTGAACAAAATTTCTGTAAAATCCAATCATGCCTAAATATCTCATAAGTTGTTTTCTATTTGTAGGAGGAGGAAATTTGGAAATGGCTTCCACTTTAGCCATAATAGGTTTCACTTGACCTTGGCCAACTGTATGCCCTAAATAATCAACAGTGGCCTGACAAAATTCACTTTTACCAAGATTGATAGTCAAATTTGATTGTGACAATCTATCAAAAGTATCATACAAATGTGTTAAATGCTGTTCCCAGCTATCACTACATACAATTAGATCATCAATATAAGCATAACAACAGTTTAAATCTTTTATAACATTATTGATCATTCTTTGAAATGTAGCTGGTGCACTTTTCATGCCAAATGGCATTACAGTATACTGAAATAAGCCATCTGATGTAACAAAAGCTGATATTTCACGAGCTCTCTGTGTCAATGGATCTTGCCAATAACCTTTCAACAAATCAAATTTGCTCACAAATTTTGCTTGACCAATGTTGTCAATACAATCGTCTATCCTTGGAATCGGATAGGAATCAGATTTTGAGACTGAATTTACTTTTCTGAAATCAATCACGAAACGAAAGGTTTTATCTGGTTTTGGCACAAGGAGACAAGGAGAGCTCCATTCACTGTTACTCGGCTCAATAATATCATTGTCAAGCATATATTTAATTTCTTTTCTCATAGCTTCAAGTTTGAGTGGATTAAGCCGATAAGGATGTTGCTTAATTGGAGAAGCATCTCCTACATCAACATCATGACAAACAGCAGTGGTTTTGTTTGGCACATCTGGAAAAAGATTTTTAAAAGAAAATACCAAAGTTTTTATTTCTTCTCTACGAGCAAAAGACAGATGTGCAAGTTTTGAGTCTAAATTTGACAAAATTTCTGAATTTTTCAATCTAACTGTCTCTTCCAAAGTTTTAGAACTAAAAGGTGGTTCAATTACATCTGGTTTGTCATGATTGTTCTCAAATTTAACCATGCCTAAAGTGGCAACTGGTTTACTCTCACATTCATTAGTACGCTCAAAATATGGTTTTAACATATTAATATGACACACTCTGTTTTGTTTACGCCGACCTGGAGTTTTTACAATATAATTCAAATCATTGATTTTACTCTCTATTGTATAAGGACCACAATATTTAGCCTGTAAAGGATGTCCAGGAACTGGCAGAAATACAAGTACCCTATCACCAGGCTCAAAAACTCTGTTCCTGGCATCTTTATCATACAATATTTTCATCTTGTTCTGTACATTTGTTAAGTTTTTCTGAGCAATTTGACAAGCAGTATACAATTTTTCTTTAAATCTAGATACATAGTCTAAAAGATTCAGCTCATTATGTTCAGTTAGCCACTTTTCCTTAATCAATTTTAACGGTCCCCTTACAGTATGACCAAATACCAACTCAAAGGGACTAAATCCAAGGGATTCTTGAACAGCCTCTCGAACTGCAAAAAGTAGAAAGTGAACTCCATCATCCCAGTCTCTGTCAAATTGAAGACAAAAAGTTCTAATCATGTTCTTCAATGTTTGATGAAAACGTTCTAAGGCACCTTGAGATTCTGGATGGTACGCACTTGATCTATACTGAGCAATCCCTAACTGGTACACGAATTGCTGAAATAGACCTGACATGAAATTTGATCCCTGGTCGGACTGTATAGACTTAGGAAGTCCTACTAACGTGAAAAATTGATAAGAGCTTTGACAATAGTAGGTGTCTTGATATTTCTTAGCGGAATAGCTTCAGGAAAGCGTGTGGATGTACACATGATTGTCAATAAATACGCATTTCCAGTTTTGGTCTTTGGTAAAGGTCAAACGCAGTCAATTAGAACTCTACTGAAAGGTTCGTCAAAGGCTGGAATGAAAGAAGTGGTGCTGGTGGTATTTTCTGGTTAGGCTTACCAACAACCTGGCATATATGGCATGATTTGCAGTATTCTGCGACATCATTTCGAAGTCTGGGCCAGTAGAAATGCTGCAAGATCTTAAGGCAAGTCTTCCTTATACCTAAGTGTCCAGCCAAGGGGGTGTCATGGGCAAGATCAATAATTTCTTGCCTATAAACTTTAGGCACCACCACTCGGTATACCACTCTCCATTCCTCCTCTGGGGTAGCATCAGGAGGCCTCCATTTCCTCATTAAAATGTCGTCCTGATGGTAATAGCATTCGGCCACTTTGTCTGCTTCCTCCTGTGGTTGAGCCCGCTGGTTGAGCTGAAGAACCTCAGGGTCTTTATGATGTTCTTCGAATAAATTCTTTCGGTCTAATGAATGGCTGTTTACGTTTGGCCATGGCATAATAACATTCTTGTTAACACAAGTTGGTCTTATTATGGCCTTTTCTGAGCTACCAGAACCTTCAATGTCAGCTAGGAAAGTGTCAGAAAGGTCCATGTAATCGAACTGGTCTTCTTGCAAATTCTCATCTTGTTGTTTTCTAGCCATCGCCCTAGTAACAATACAAGCTGGATACAATTCAGCATCATCTTCAGGTGATTTAACATCCACCACTGGTTCACTGGTAATAATTGGTTTAGCAACCACTTTGTTCCTAGCTAGATCATTTCCTAGCAATAATGTAACACCCTCTACAGGGAGATTAGGACGAACACCTACAATAACTGGTCAAGTTATCAAATCTGACTTCAGATAAATACGATGGAGAGGAACATCTATACAACCTAACTCTACACCTTATAACAAAACGGAGGCACCAACAGAAGTCTTCTCGGACAAAGGCAACACACCTTCTAACAATAAAGACTGAGAAGCTCCAGTGTCCCGTAAAATTCTAATAGGCTGAAGAGTGGTATCATCAACAATAGAAATAAACCCATCAGACATAAAGGGTTTATATTCCTCCATGTAATCACAAAAACTGGACTTAAAAGCCTGACTCGCAGGACATTCCAACGTACTGGTAATATAAGGTGTCGTACAAGCACTGGACTTCGGCTTATTATCTCGTTCATTCTTCTTCTGGAGTCTAAAACAATCAGCCATCAGGTGACCATTTTTCTTACAATAAGCACAAATCAGTGACTTCTTCTCAAAAGTATCAAATTTTGGACTAGACATATTATAACTGGACTGACTCTTATTCTGTGCAACAGGCTTACTATCAGTACGCTCAGTGCTTTGATTTTTGTAATTTCCACTTGAAGTATTAACATTTTGACCCTTGAAACTTCTTTTATGTGAAAGGGTATCATTATCTGAAATTACAGCTGCATCATGTATTGTCCCAACAGTTTTGTCGTCTAAATGTGTTTTTAAGTCTAAATGAACACATTGTTTGAAATCTTCTAATAACATCAATTGTCTTAGGTTATCAAAATTGTTATCTGTTTTCTTTGAAGTAAGCCATTTATCAAATAGATCTTCTTTTTCCCGAGCAAATTCCACATAGGTTTGCGAATCGAACTTTTTATAAGATCTAAATTTCTGTCTATATGCTTCTGGTACTAGCTCATAAGCTTTCAAAACTTCCTGTTTCACCGTGTCATAATCGGAACTTTTTTCTGATGGAAGTGCGGAGTATATTTCAGCGGCCTTACCCTCAAAAACACTTTGTAGCATTGTAGTCCAATACGGCTTTGGCCAATTCAAATTACGAGCAATTTTCTCAAACTGTGGAAAATATTTATCGACTGTTTTTTTCACAAAATCTGGGAACCAAACGTATATTTTTTGCTGCATCAAAATAATCTGATTTTGACTGGACTTTAGTGTTGCTTTCTTCTTTGACCATTTCATTTTTCAGTTTTTCCATCTCTAGCCTTTCTCTCATTTCAAGTTCTTTTAATTTTAATTCATCTTCTTTTATTTTCTCCCTCTCCTTCATTTCCAGTTCTTTTAATTTAAATTCATCTTCTAATTCAAGCTGTTTTAATTTAAAGGCGTCTACATTTTCGACCTTAAGTTCAAGAGCCTCTTCACCTAAAATTTCTGCGTCAACTAATTTGTCTATAACCAAATTTTTTATAATTTGTTTTCTCATAGATACTTTAAAATTTAATTTCAGATGTTTAGCAAGCAACACTAATTCCTCTTTCTTTAAATTATCAAACCCCTCCAGGTCTGGCGTTTTCAAAAATTTACCGGCATCAAATGCCATTTTGAAGAATTTTGTTGGCTAGTTATAATAAAAATTACTAATCAAATTTTGAATAAAATATTTTCAGTATCCCGGACGAGCCCCCAATTTCTGTTACGGCCAGAAATCGCCTTTAAATTGTAGCCAACAAGAGACACAAATCAATAATAAAATTTAACAATATTTATTATACAAAAGTTTACAAGAAGTATTACACAAATATTACTGTCAACTTAACTGTCAAAATATGAGTCCAATCTTTTATCTTTATCTGTATCCGGATATCTTTCGGAATCCAATCTGAATATTACGGTCACAATCCAGTACGATGTTGTTTGTAGAATAAAAATGTCAATCCAAAGGCTATGAATATTAATGTCTATCGATGTCTAAGTCCAAATCCAAGAATGAGAGTTTAACTTTAGTGTCTGTATATATATAGTTGTCATGGAAGATTCTAGAACAGTCTATAATGGAACATCCTAGAAAGTTACAACAGAAGTTTCTAGTAAAATGTAGAAGTTTATATAACCCATCTTTTATTAGGATCATTCTGGAAAGTTCCAATCATTCTGTAATTGTTCCAGAGATTTCTAAACTGCGCAGTTCTAAGATTATTCTGTAAATAACTATCAGGCCACACAACACAAATCAGGCCAACATAAATAAATACAATAATGACAATATCATAACAACATTCCTTAATTTATAATAATTTCTAACATAAAACAATATACAAACTTCATTATTTGCTGGAATTATATCAAATGAAAAACATTTAGGTAAGTTTTTTTTTTTTAAATTGCAGAAATACAAGAATGAGTTGATGTTGTGTGTTTAGTGAGATAGATGCTTTCTCAACATTTGCAAGTACACGGCTGTTTTGCAAACAGAATAGTTTACCAGAGAAACACTTCTATATAATATTGTGGTAGTATTTATCAACATAATATCAAAAGCAGTATATATTATTGCCAAAAGCAGATATGTATGTGTAGTAAGCAGCCGGTTCGCTATTCGATGTTCAATGTTCAAACTAAGTTTAAAATCATAAAAAAAAACTAAATATTTGATAACAATAAAAACATGATTTTCATAGTTAAGAGGAGTAAAGATACGTATGAAATCGTTTTAAGACCCTTTAGAGATGTCGTAAACTCTCGTTAGTCCTCGAATATCAACCCTTTTGTAAGTTGAAATTTGTCTTTATGTTATATAATTTTTATCAATAAAACCACATCAAAGATGGATTTTATTTAAAATATTTCTTAAAAAAAGATCCAAAAAAAAACCGACCACTGTAGACACCTTTACAAATATAAAAAGAAATATTTATGAAAAGCCCTAATAAAAATAATTGTATAGTGAAACCATACACGAGGCCGCTTAAATGACGGTGAGTCCCCCATGCTCTTTCAATGTCTATAAAATTCGACAAAATTATAGACTGTATATATATAAAGATTTTTTTAAAGGATTTCCCAGAATAATGTCATCTTCGATATCTATGGAGGTCTTGGATTGTCACTTTTCAGCTAACAATTGTAAAAATTTCAGGACAAAAGACACATGGCAATTTTAAAACCCCCGCTGATCTTTCAATCTTCTTATATTAGACAATTAGTTAATACGTAGATGCAAACGTGACTAAAAAGGATAAAGGGAACATACAAATATATTTGAGATAATAAGATCGAAGAAAGCACTTACGTCTTTCAAAAACACCACTTCCAATAACGTTACGCAATGATGGCTGACCCAGATACAGCAAATATGATATTTATTTTTTACATTGTAAGCTATGTAGTTTCTTTCGTATATCTAAGCTGATAATGCATTGTTATGTACACCATGTCACCCCTTGTTATATCATTTTAACATTACAATATATTACAAGCAGAACATAAGTTGTTATTTTTCAATTTGCCGTACCACATGATACAAGTTGCCGTACAATAAACAAACACTATTTTGGTCATATCCTTTTAAAAACCTCTTTTTGATAGCGAATTTCAGTAAATATGAAGTCATTTAATCCTAACCTAATTATGTGCCTGTAACAAAAATGAAAAACAGTTGAGTGTCATACAAACAGGGCGACGAAGGGCGATTTACCTCGAAATTTTCTGGTACTAAGTGCACCGTTTTTGAGTATACCACCAGATCTTGTATTTGTTTGCTACTTGGCGGTATAGAAAAGATAACGCTTTATTTATCAGTAAATCGTTTCAAAAGCAATACCCTTACTCAACCACTAGAAATGATCTTAATTAAAGGAATTAGAGACTTGTTCTTTCATTATTCCCCTTCTTTCGGATTCGTTAGTACACAATTTCCGGTTGCGATAATACCAAGGGATATATTATCTGTTTGTTTTGTTCATTCATTGCTGTCAATATAATGAGATTTTATGCAGGTAAGAGGTTTTTCCTGGAGTTTGGTATTTTTGTAATATTACTTTTCAGGTAAGATTAACCAATAATCGTTATACTATATAATTATGCAGTGACAATGAGCCTCGATCGTACAACCATTTCATAGCAAATGTACATTTTGTAGATCGCAATAAGTTCCTGGTACGGTCGTGGTGGGGTCTATATGATGGCGATGAGCGTGGCAAACTTTGAACATGTCCAAAACAATCGTGGTGCGGTCGAAGCAAAATCAGGTCATAGTAGATGCGTAGTAATACGAGGCTCACAGAGTGCCAATTATGGCTCCCGATCGAGATCAGACAGCGTTAAGACATGAAAGTTAACAAGTCGGATTACTATCCTCATTGATTTAGAATGTCCTAACAGTGTTTAAACGAGGTCGTTAGAGATTCCTACGTACCGGGAATAGTCTGGAGAGGTGTGCCAGGCACCACGACAGGTAGGTGCGTCCCGTAACATTCGCGGTACTCCGCCGATTTTGTCTAGTAGGATTACAATCGTGTCATCTAAAACGTGCATGAACTGGAGAAATTGTTCATTGTTGTTTTTTTGCCGATTGAGTTCAGATTTCATGACACAACACGACTGAGTCAATGTAAATCCGTTTGCAATACAGAACAACAGACTGTGATTGGATTGCAATCCGACAGTACTGAACCATCCCGAATATTACTACAGTTTTCTAACGGATATCTTCATTCAGCGTCGTTTCACTGTCTGGTCACTGTCTCTACAAACTAATAACGATCTCTTTACGATCACCGTTATCTAAAATACACTAAGATTGTCTTATGGTCGCTGTATGAGCCATGCTTATTGTGAAACCTCACTACGATAATCACGATCTTACTATGCAAGACACGTTCTAACTACGACCATATCACAATTTATCCGATTAAAACACGATCTTACTACGCTTTAATTGCGATAATAGCACGCTGTTTTCACAATTATACTACGATCATATCACAATCATGTCAAGATCTTGCTACGCTCTCAGCAATAACGCCGAAATCGTTTTCCGAATAAATACGGTTACGTTCCTTTAATTTCTATTTATTAGTGATTTTTCGAAAACAACATAGTCATGGTGTCAAAATTTACCAGAACACATGGCGGTGTGGCAGGGGTAGAGATAGAGATGTTGTACCGCGTTCATTAGCTGACCATAATGACCAAACTGTAGTTTATTTTCTGTTGATCGTCAAGAACGAACCAAACACGACCTACTCCGTCTCAAATGTCTTCTCATTCAACTACTTAATTCGATCTCTCAATAACAAGATCATGTCCTGGTCGTTTATATTTTGTATCTGTGTCAATAATTGTAGAAAAATTACTACATGTACTGTACATGGTCGTGGGTTTCCGTTGATCAATTGATATTGATGTTCAAACAAAACCTTGAGAGCTTTTATATATTTCATGTGACAATGACAATGGTCATACCAAGAAATAGTAAGAGTCGTAGTATGAACGTAGTCAGGTAGTAAGACGAGAGTGATGTGGACGACATGAACGTTCTAGAATCGTACTATGATCTTGAACAACGTGGTATAAACTTGGTATAGTCGTAGAAAAAATGTGGTTATGTCGTGGAGAACGCGATGACATAGTAAGGTCGCAGTAATGTCGCTGTGAGGTCGTAATGCAGTCTCTCTGACTGGAATAATGTTTTCGCTACGCTCTCGATACGTTAATACAGCGGCATTTGTGATCTTATTACGCTTCTTCTATAACTTGATTTCTTCACGACCGAACCAGGATTGTGTTTGAATATGATTATATGTGTCCATGCTCATCATTACGATCATGGGATACCACAACGACTGTAAGACGAGCTTTCCGCGATCGTGTAGATTGCACTATGATTGTCAAAATTTATATTTTCTTTTTGAAGTCGTACTCCGATTGTTAGGATATGTAAACAATTAGATAGTCCAATAAAGAATTTCTTCTTGCTAAAAAGAGTAAAAAGGTATTCACAAATATCACCATCAAATCGGGACAACAAACATGTCTGTTTTGAAAGAAAATATCCAGTGGTTAGTTTCTTTTGGTGATGTCACAATCTAGCAAAACAGGGCGGGATTGTGGTTCGACAATCAAAACATATTCAAATTATTTGATCTATATGTACATATATTCTAATGCGTAATCAAATCAATTAAACATTGGTGTTAGTCAAATAAACTTAATCTCCTGTGGATGTGGGGTTTTTTTTGGTAGTCAAATGTGACCATAATTATTCCATAACGGTGAATTAAATCTCAATAATATCGATGAGTAACCTCAACGTCACCACATGAAGCATGTAAAATCCTATGGTGCATTATATTGCTTATGAGCAAAGAACAAAATAATTAACAATGACAATGTTCTCAATGTACTCCGACTTCCTCTACTTATAAAAACTTAACGTCGACTATAAATTGCGCAATAGTCGTGGAGGAGGTGAGTAATCAATCACATGTATTGAGAATGTTTAACAGGAAATGTCTGCACTTTGTGACAGTTCTGCATTTTTCTACACAGAAAAGCAAACTCGACAGTTGAAACATTCCTTTAAATCATTAATTTTGTCGTGTAGTTAAAACTATTTATAACTTTATGATTCTACGTATTTAATTGTTATGTATTGTTGGATAACAGCTACAATCAGAATCAAAAACTTTTGCATGCGAATGTATTTTCATATAAATTAAGGTTTTGCGTTTTGATTTTAATTGCTGTTGGATATCACTCATATGACTGATAGAAACTATGTCATGTGAATAGACATACAAATATCCAGATGCCGAGCCTGCTTTAATTAAATACTTGATCTTCTTCACGACAGTATGACAAGGTCGTATCTTATAAGACATGTATGGACGGAAATGTTTCAGCAAAACCAACACTAAACAAACATTCGGAAGCCAATGATAAATACAAACGAAACATTTAAAGTGCTTTATGACTAAACAAAATGGCATACAAATCAAAATCAATTTGGGGTCAACATCGTTTTAGGGAGTTAAAACCTAATTGTTTCATAATTTATAAATGTAAAACGGACAATTTGAGAATAGTGTTTTTAAATCGTGTTAGTACAGAACTAATAAGCTACTGTCACCACATACTTGACATTGTATTATGTTTCAGATTTGTCATTGAAACATCCTTATAAAACTGTGCCTAAGCTTTTTGGGTAACATAACGAGAAATAAATTCCTAAACAAAATATATAATTTAAGATTATAGTAAGAATTTTGTTAAGAGTTTGTAAAATATTCCAACTTTATCAATTGTTTTCACTAACTTTCTGTTCATGACAAGTAACCAAAGATAAAAAAAAAAACCCAGATGCCTACGAATTGAAAATATAAAGCTATAAGATGATAAACAACACAGTATTGCATATATTATGATCACGTCATAGATTAAGTAAATATTTTCGACATTTAATGAAAGAGGAAAACGGATGTATAATAAACGGAAATAAATCATAATGTAATATCATCGGCTGTTCCATGCTACTCGGCCAAACACTATAAGTAGTGTCAAAAGTGTCAAAACATCATACATATATATAGATAAAAACTTTAGTTGCATATGCTGTAACTCTGGTGTTTACATATTTATATATTTATATAACAAATAAAATCCAGATTGTAAAACATCTGTTGACAAAGCAGAGAAATATTTGTTAGTATACATATGCAAACGTCTATTTCAATCGCAAAGTTGTTCCAATTCATCGAAAGTACAGTCTCATATTATAACTGAACGAAATTGACGATTTTAAGATAGAAAAACACGGACTTACAATGAATGCTTTTGGAAATTTTTTTACTGACAATTTTTAACGTTCAAGGAAAACCCTGTTCGAATTACAGTTCAGAATGTCAGCATGTGAGAATGCCTTTGGTTTCGAACAAACTTAATGCCCCACTAGTAGTCGAACTTGATGTCACAACAGTGAATAAACAATTAAAAACGTACATACGTGAAAAAATTGAATCGAAGTTTAAACAATCACAAGACGCTTACAACAAAATATCTTACGATCTTCAGAATGACTTGAAATATAAATTTGATGATTTGTCACAAGAATTCAAGGATGAATTCATTAAAAGTACTAATAGCTTGCAATTCCAAAGAAAGGAATTAGAAGAATGGGAAACAAATTTGATGGCAACTTTAAATAGTAAGGTTTTTTTTAGTGCCATACTCAGTATAAAAACGTATTACAATAGAAATAACATCAGTATTATTACTTGATTTTTTTTACTTGACTACGCGGAGTTTAACCCGTTTGCCCAAGTATGATTAAATAATGTAATATTGCTCAATCTAATTCGACCTAGGTAAGCTTACTACAAGATAATTTATTCTAGGTTAGTAAATTTCTATATTCTATACACAGAAAAAGAATATTTACTTGAACGTTTGGCATTTTCCTTTTTTATTAAGATTCGAAAATAATATCATCCTGCAATCAGCCTTCTATTGTACAAATAACAGGTACAATGAGGTATACAAATAAATTTTTGCTATATTTGTACATGTACAAATAAAGTCTCCTGTTACTCCGCTTTCATATTGGGCACGGGGTAATGGGGATTTTTTCTTTTTGTGAACCATTTCATTTTGGGTGTCCTCATCGCAGTCCGCGTTTAAATTGTCGGATTCCTTTGAAACATTAGAGATATGATTTACATTCGACAACGACAGAGACGAGTGTTGGGTGTAAATTTCAGGATAAAACAATATATACTTTGTCGAGAATATAAGATTTATTTGTACTCGCTACGAAACAGTAGAAAAGCTCGGCAGAGCCTCGCTTTTCGTCCTGTTTCTATAGCTCATACAAATAAATTATATATTTTCCGATAATTTACATATATTGTATATTTACTTTGCCATGACTAACAGAGAAGTACAAATGTTGCAAATAACTTCATACAACTTACTTGGAACATATATCACGAGCAGTATATCACACCTGTAGTGAAGTGTTTCTACTAAGTAATAATTATTGTATTATGTTCGATATTGACAATAGTAACATGATCTGCTTACACTTTCCGAGCACCTGAGATGTGGGGTTCGTGTATCTAAGTTTTAAGTTTTCTAGGTTGTGCCTTGTGTATTATTGTTTGGATGTTCGACTGTTGGTCTTTTTTCAGCCATAACATTGTCAATTGTTTTGTTTAAATATGACTATTTAATATCTTTCGCCTCTCGTTGATTTCTGAAAATGATAGAAGCAGTAAAACAAATTTTCAAGGAGATTTTAAAATCGTATATTAGTTCCTTACCATATATGTTTTTGGATTGATCAGATAACATTGTGCGACTTTGTCAAACACTCCGATTTTGATAATGGTAACGGATATGGTTTGTTGAGATTTTGTTCAGCAAATTTATAAAAAAAAAACGACTATATAATTTGTTCGACATGCAACACATAATTGGTATTTTACATTGTTTGAAAGGCAAATTGTTTGAAGTCCTTTTACAGCTTATTGA
Source organism: Mytilus galloprovincialis (assembly GCA_037788925.1). Classification (NCBI taxonomy): domain Eukaryota; kingdom Metazoa; phylum Mollusca; class Bivalvia; order Mytilida; family Mytilidae; genus Mytilus; species Mytilus galloprovincialis. The sequence continues at coordinate 7,091,809 of CM075340.1, read as the reverse complement.
AATAAACATGTCTCTCCATAAATGTGCATTTCCTATACATGAATGAATACTGAATACTGTTTAAAAGGGATTACACTTATTATAATCAATTTTTACAATCTGGAATTGAACGCAATCGGTTAAACTACAGATCAGACGGCTTTACTGATGATGTTCTTATGGCAAAAATGGCATGTCCCTTAGAAGTCAAACCATTGCCACATTATATTGTACCAACTACCAGGATATTAGTGTCATAATCAATTATTTTTGTCTATAAATATGTTGATAGTAAGTACAAAAGGTTTTCTACTGATCAATCAGAGGCAATTTCTTAAAAAAAAAGGGATAAAAAACACCAGAGGGACAATTAAACTCATATATCAAGAATATGCTGACAACGCTATCACTAAAAAATAAAAGACAAAGAGACATACAATAGAACACAAAGTACAACAGAGAAAATTAATAATTACACGAACCCCACCAACCACTTTGAGATCTCAGGTGCTCCAAAAGCGTGAGCAGATCCTGCTTTACATGTTGACCTGATTTTTCAATGATATCAATATCACAAAGAAACTACAGAACTGAAAGTTAAAATAGCAATAAAACAAAACAGTAATCACCATTAATTTGCAGATACGAAACCTATCATAAGGTACAAAGACTGTAGCAACATGAAAGAAACAGAAACCAAACCAAGTGGAGTATATAACATTTATCCAAATGAGATAAATGGACCCAGGCCTACTGTGATATGTCTACAGACGGAGGAGGAGAGACCGTATGTTTTATGTTATTACTTCAATTTTAGAGATATTTCAAGCACATTACATTAAAAAATGTATTGCATAGAATTTGTAGTAGTTGTTTTTTTTATTCAGAGTGTCAAATACCTGAACATACGATTACTCAAAAATATTTCTAAATGGCTTACATTCAAAGGAATTTTGTAAATAAAAAGAAATCGAATTGAATTATTGTAACAGTGACTGTTTTCAACATAAAGTATGACAAATCATTTATTTTTCTACAAATAAAATTCAGAATGGAAATGGGGAATGTGTCAGAGAGACAACAACCCGACCATAGAAAAGACAACAGCAGAAGGTCACCAACAGGTCTTCAATGTAGCGAGAAATTCCGGCACCCGGAGGAGTCCTTCAGCTGGCCCCTAAACAAATATATACTAGTTCAGTGATAATGAACGCCAAACTAACAAAGGCCAGAGGCTCCTGACTTGGGACAGGCGCAAAAAGCACTTTTACTAACTTAAAGGCAAATACTCATGTGCACGAAGTTTTATTTATCGACATGTGTTTCTTGGTCATTATAGTATACAGAAAATATATGCAATGATGCAAGTTATATGTAATTATTTGTGTCATGAGACTTTAAAACTGTGCATTTTTGAAGGTTTTCACTGACCATTCAATTGAAACATTATCATCCGGTTCATGGGATTTTATTATTCAGTTAAGTTTTAGAAAATTTGCTATATGCAACTATTCCAGTCATAATTACATTAATAAAAAAAATCATTTATGTCAGAAAAAGGGCTAATGATTGCAATCATGTTTCTAAAATTTCAATGAACTTGATCCCTATAATCATTTGAGTTAGAGCACTAAGACAATGTCAGGAGCGACAGAAAACTTTAGACAAACCATAACAATTGAGTCTACTATATTGTTAATCCCTTAACAAGCATATGAGATATGCTTCCAATTCGGGCCTAGATTTCCCATCCTTGTTTTCATAAGCAATATTTATTGTCAAAATGTTGGTGCTTACAAGATAATAGTTTATACATACAGGACAAAACTGACCAGGTGAATATGTTAAGGCGAAGCAATAATAAGGTCATACAATTTCGTAAGATAAAATAGCAATAGTCAGTTTATTTAATGAAAATTAGGAAGGAAGGAAATTAGCATTGAAATACAATTTCTTGTTAATACTACAAGACACTAAACACCCAAAAATTTTGTTCGAAGTCAAAAGAATCTAGTATGTGTCTGTAATAAAATAATGTTTTGATCTTCCATTACTTCATATAAAGCAATAGGTGTTTTTTTGATTGGGGGGGGGGGGGGGGGGGTGGGGGGTCAAAAGTCTTAAATTTACTTTCTTCTAACAAAAATATATATAGGCTTTACTTTGTAAATGTAGCTGTTACACAAACCAAGCCTCTTTTGTGGATATAAAATATATATAGATAATTTGTTTTAATTAAGGACTGGTTTCAAGATATGATCTCTTGGTTTCATCTCATCATCTCATAGAGACATAACATTTGAATGTTACCACTGTAAAAACACATGGTAGCGGCGAAAAATGAATTATGAGGAAGACCCAAAGTGAAGGTAGAAGTAGTACATAATTTCCGTACAAGTTAAATTCTCAGAAGTTCGATTGATTGATTGTTGGTTGCTTTACGCCGCATTAGCACAAAAAGGCTATATCGCGGCGTTCTCAGAAGTTCGAAGCTTATAAGTGCTGAAAATATGCCACATAAACCTATAAGTTTTACCATTTTAAAACTGTTTGCATGGTTTGAGCTCAATCTATGAGTACTTGTTAGAATAATAAGCATTCCTAAATTTGGGATATTACACAATTGAAAAAACCACGGCACGGCACCATTGCACACCATAACAACCTAAAGCATACGTTATCAAGTTGGCATTTATGTTATGTTATGTTCATCGGTTATCAAGAGACTACGAATATGGCCTAAATTCTTGTGACAACACGAACTAATGTTTCCTTTTTTTATATGTGACATCGTCAGCACTTTTATATAATTCCATGAATGCATACTTAATAATTGGTGCATATCAAAAACAAGTATTTGCAAAGGTACGTAAAGTTATGGTAGATACAAGTTAAATAACTCAGGAGCGACTGACCGAAAAAGACTAAAACAAATGAAAGCCAACGAGGTAGTCAGTGTAAAGCAGGCACATATTGTTTGTTATAAGTTCAAGGAAATGACAATCATATCAAGTCAAAACAACAATTTATTACGTCTTGCACAGCAAAGATCAGCATACCTTTAATGGTATATACGAGACAATAAGTTCCCGTAACTTTGGATGTTTTAAAACAGGTACTCCAAATCAGACAAACAGGACATTGTGCTCTCCTTTTCAGACGTCATGCATTTACTTTTATAATTCAATATTACAAGTCGAAAAGTTTTCTGCAATGATCACAAATAATTCAGCTTCCAACCAAATCAAAATTACAAAAATATGTTTTTTTATTTTGAAAGTTACCTATAGGAACTATTTTGTGTTAAATAGGTATAAAGTTTTTCTTTCGAATTCCACAAAGTGTGTGCTCTCTGACCGGACGCTAATTGGTGATGTTTCATCACAAGAAAAAACGTTGTGCAATGCTATCTATAAAAACCCACCAGTTTTACATACGAAAAAGAATGTAAAAAGTCAGAAATATGACAGTTGTCATCTTTTGTTGATCCTAGAACACAGCTATTTCGTAGTGCATTTCATTTAAACAATGGTTGAAATTAAAAAAATTAAACAAAAAATACCACCTACGTTTTCTCAATAATATGTTTGGAGTGTGTTGTAATACATTAGGACAAATTGTATCATAATCATAGACAATTTCATCAGCTTTAACTCAAAATATGGATAATTTGATATTTAAGTCTTGGAATCTATTGACAGCTTACAAAATGCTAAACCTTTTTTAGCTGGTACAAATCAGTATTTTACTTTGAAATTCATGATCTATAATTTTTTACAATGTATTTTCATCAAGCCCCTAGTTGCTATTTGAGGCATAAAACATAAAGAAATCAATTCAGAAAGGGTAAAAAAAGTGACACACTGTCAACATTAGGGGCTATATTTGTAAACAACGAAAATCAAGGAACGATAACTGTGTTTGAGACTGTCATTAAAGTGAGAGGGTTAGCGCTATAGAACCAGGTTTAATCCACCATTTTCTACATTTGAAAATGCCTGTACCAAGTCAGGAATATGACAGTTTTTGTCCATTCGTTTTTGATGCGTTTTGTTATTTGATTTTGCCATGTGATTATGGACTTTCCCAATTGATCTTCCTCTAAATTCAGTATTTTTGTGATTTTACTTTTTTCTGGACATGATGTTTTTGAACTTTTATATTTGCCATTTGAGTAGGGACCTCCGTTTTGAGGATTTAAAAAAAAATCGTTAAGTTTGACAATTAACGACAAGAGAAAATTGATTTATTGTTATCTGATAAACCAGGTTAGTTTAAATGAGCAATTAAACCGTGTCTTCGTACGTTCAGTACCATTAGTGACAAAACATGATAAATATACTGATATTAAACTCTTATTGCATATATTTTATTTTAAATGGTTATATAATAAGATAAACTGTATTATATATCGCCAGTTAACGATATCAGACTAATAATTTGTTAGTATATTGGTCTACAAATCTAAATAAATTGCGCATTTGTTTCAAATTCTCAAAGGAACACAAGCGTGTCTGGACTGTTACGAAATATGAAATGTTTTAAGAACGGAGAAAACGTATTCACAATGAATTCTATTGGAAAAATAATATCAGTTAAAGTTTTAAAAATATTTTTACTGATGTTTCTTCTTGTTTATGGTAAACCGTGTTCGAACTCCAGTGAGAAATGTCAGGAGGTTAGGTTGCCACTAGTTTCTAATAAACTTAATGCACCACTTATAGCAGAGCTGGATATTACCTCTATGAATAAAGAGTTAAAAACGTATATCCAGGATGACATCGAGTCAACTTTTTCTGAGAAAATTCATAGGATGGTGAAAAATGAGCAAGATGATTTAAAGGTTTCTATGTTACAGGATTACTCATCAAAAATGAATACGACACAGACAGAATATGACAAACAAATTTCGCATGTGGTTAAAAACCTTGAAGCAAAACAAGAGGAGTTACAGCTTGAACTATCTGAATATAACAAAAATTTAAGTGAAAGTGAATCAATCTTTCATACTGAAATTTCAGATTTGTTGAGTGGGTTTCAACAAAAACAAGGAAGCTTAAAATTAGCAATGTTATCTGAATATCTATCAAAGCTGAATCAATCACACGAAACTAACAACCAAAAGCTAAACAATCTTGAGAATAATCTAAAAAATAAATTTGCTAATTTATCGGAAAGTATCAAAGAAGAATTAACAAAAAGTACAACATACTTGCAAACCCAAGGAAAAACATTTGAACATTGGAAAACGAATTTGATTGACACAATAATTGGTAAGTTTTTTTTTTTTTTTAATATATGTTATTATATACTCATATGGTCCGTCCGGCCATACTCGTTTGGTCGGGCAATTACCACGTTTACTTCTAATACTTGAATCTTCACAAAATATGACCCTTCTAGTTTGCATGCCATTAAATTGACGCTATCAAATGTTGTTTTTATATCAAAATAATAAAAAGATTAACTTAATTAAGAATAGCAGTTTTACACATTAAATTGTACTCAATAGTCAAAAGTACAGTGAACACATTTTATACCTACGGTCATTACCAATGTGTTAGTACGAGTGAATGTCAGTATGTCGACTTGGGAAGAAAACTTACAAAACTATCTTAATGAGCTGTACATTCAAGTTTTCTTGTTCGTATGGTTACTGCAGTCATTTTACTTATTAGAGATATAGAGCGTCTTAAAGCATCGGCATGACCCGATACCTCGGTACTACGGCACGAAGCTGCTAGGAAGGCTAGCTTTTCGTTCAAAAACAAAAGGTTTAACTGCAAAGGGTCGTGCACAACTAAGAAATACAAATGCGGGAAACCTATGATACCTTGTTAAGGTAAATGTCACACCGAGCACATGCACATGAAAGAATACAAATAAGCAATGAAAACTACCTATGGCATCACTATGCAATGTTTAGGTAGCCTTTGGATCCATTTTATATTACCGTCATTGTGTTTTTTGTAGATGAAGTTTTTGTATTATTGAAACGTTTGTAAAGCATGCTTGAAACAATACCCATATGGTCCAAATACTCATATGGTCCAGCCCGTCTATAACCAAACAAGTATATACTCATATTGTCATGTCCATACACGTATGTTCAAAATACGCATAGGGTCCGGAACATATATATATTATTAGTTTTCATTAATGAACACTATTTACAGGTATAATAGCATCCTTCAATAAGACCAAAGATTGCAGTGATATAAAGAAAACAGATCATAAAAGTGGAGTATACACCATATTCCCAGATCATATACATGGAACCCAGGCCTACTGTGATATGTCTACTAGCGGAGGAGGATGGACTGTATGTAATTCTGAATTTTATTTTATTTTTGTACCTACAATATTGAAAACAGTCCATGACAGCGAATGCGTATATTGTGTATTTTTTCAAAAGTTATTATTTCAATTTAGCTGTTATGAACATTTAAGAAAGTGGATATAATGTATGGTCCTTAAGGTTAAGACTTGCCTTTTTTTAGATATTGAAAAAAAATCAGGAATAGATTACCTCGCAAAACTTTTATGATTTTTTTCCTCAATGCTCTTCAAATTCGTACAGTCCTTGGATGGTTTAAACTTTCCACCACTAACACCATACATAATTACACCATTCACCATACACCACTTCACCATTCACCATACGCCATAACACTATACACTTAACACATTACACCATAATGCAATTTAATTTAAAAGAAAGCGTCAATACAATATTATTTATTCATTTTAAAAAACGAATTCTGATTATTTGTAAATTAATGTATAAAATTAAAAATCAGTTCTAATCAATTTTTTGCATCGTTTAAAATGTCGTACACCATTCATTCACACCATTCCTGATCACACGTTACACCATTGCACCATACACATTCTACAATTGCACCATATACAATTTGCCATTAAGACGTACACTTTTTTGGGGAAGTTTACACCATCCTAGGGCTGTTCTTTATTTGGCCGTTTTAATTTTTTATTTCGATTGTCACTGATGTGTCTTTTGTAGACGAAAAGCGCGCCCGGTGAAAATACAACATTTCGGTCCAGGTACATGTATCTGTGATGAGTTTATTTACAACCACTGGGTCGATGCCACTTCTGGTGGAGACTTTTTTTTTTACCGAGAAATGGTTCATTATCAAATAACGTCTTCTTTTGTAAAGGTGTTTTAATGTTATTCGAATAGCTACTAAACAACACTTTTTTTAAACTATTAATTAAGAAATAATTCATGGCAGCCGTAGATTTACTTTCATTTAACCATGGGTTGGGCATTTATATTTTACATTTTACCCTTAGCGTTACAAATCTACGGCTGCCATGAATTATATCGATTCTAATAGAACAAGTTCTGTAATTTTGTTACCCGTGAAAGCCCTTTAGATACAATACTGTTTTGGCTGTTCAGTTTTACCCAATTTGGATAATATTAGTAATATTATATAATTCAACGACTATTATTTTCTAATTGCATTTTTCACTTAAATATTTTCTTCCAATGTAATTTTATCCGTTCTGAGGCGCAGAAGAAGCTTGAAAATGCCTGGTATTTACATTTGACTTTTTGTTTACGGAAATCTACTTGTGACGTCACCTTATTTCGTTGCCATACCAAGACAATAATATCATTTCGCGGAATTTTCGTTTAATGAAATTTTTACCAAGAAAAACAAATTGAAATGGACTGATTTGTTTATTTTGCTAAAATAGAGATAGATATATTGTAACTGAATGTTGGCTTTCGTAAACTGGGGATTTTGATGTCGAAAATTGAGAATATCTTGCAGTATAAATAAGTTGGACGTAACACGGAACTACCGTTTTTGTGTGTTACTGCTTTTGTGCTTAAGGTAGATACTGTGGATTGATTAGTATAGTCGTTGGTTAAAAATTTTCGTGGCTTTCATGTGTACACGTGAACCACAAAATTAATTGTTCAACAAATAACAAATTTTCTATAGAAGTGTATACAAACTTCCGCAAAACCACGAACTTAATTATCAACAAAAATGCAAGTGCTCCTCAATCCTCGAATATTGGTACAAATGAAAATAACTGAATCCACAGCATATTGTGATTATACTAGTTGACGATAATAGGTCGTCATATTAGAATCAACTATAAGATTCATTTGCTTCCAAACGCTGCACAAAGAATTGAATAGTTATTATCAAAACGTTTCGTATATTTGTGCCAAATAAACGTTTAAAATACCTATCAGAAATATTCCTTATGAAATCACGAGAACATATTTTCATGATTTATCATAATGACCGCCAGTTACAAAGTTACGAACAGATAGGTGTCCAATAAAGTTTATAAATAGGAAAACATTCGCACGAGTTTTTTTCTTATATTTGTCCTCATAGAGATGACCAAATGCAACTAGTGTTCGCCAATTGTTAAAATTCACATTTAAACAACAATTTGTTAAGTTCAAAACATGTAAAGGAGATAGATTTAAAATATTAGATACCAGATTATATCGCAAATAAAGGCAACAGTAGTATACCGATGTTAAAAAACTCATAAATCGATGGAAAAAAACAACAAATCCTGGTCACAACCAAAACCGAGGGAATTGCAGAGAATAACAAAACTAAAGGCATGAATTTGGGATAGAAAAGTACCGTTACACGTCTTATGATAATGTGAATTCACACTCAAATACAAGAGGAAACAAACGACACAAAAGAAACACAACTTTAAAATGTGACACACACAGAAACGAACTATAACATAACAATGGCCATATTTCTGACTTGGTACAGGACATATTTTTAAGAAAAAAAATGGTGGTTTGAACCTGGTTTTGTGGCATTCCAAACCTCCCTCTTTAATGGCCATGTTAAACATAACATTAAAATGACAACACAACATTACAGGACTACAATAAAATAAATAGGAGAACATATTTGACAGAGAAACACACCAATGATAGCTAACAAGAGGCATCAGGTTTAAAATTTAATATGCCAGAAGTGCGTTTTGTCCAAAAAAGACTTACTAGTGACGCCCAGATACAACAGTTTGAAAACCAAAACAAGTACAAAGTTGAACAGCATCGATGACCAAAAGTTCCAAAAAATTGTGCCAAAAACGGCCAGGGTTTTCTGTTTTCGACCAGAACATCCCTATTATTTAGAATAATTTATACTTTTGCAAACAGTAAAAGCTACGGAATATTACCAATACCTAGATAATTCATTGGCTCATCCCGCCTTTGTATTGAAAGGATTACAAATTGTTGAAAAAAGAGGGACGAAAGATACCAAAGGGACAGTCAAACTCATAAATCTAAAACAAACTGACAACGCCATGGCTAAAAATGAAAAAGACAAACAGAAAAACAATAGTACACACGACACAACATAGAAAACTAAAGAATAAACAACACGAACCCCACCAAAAACTAGTGGTGATCTCAGGTGCTCCGGAAGGGTAAGCAGCTCCTGTTCCACATGTGGCACCCGTCGTGTTGCTTATGTGATAACAAATCCGGTAAATAGTCTAATTCGGTAGGTCATATTCATGAAAGGGAAGGGGATTGTAGTTACGACGTAAGGAACATATCCGATATCATTTGTGAAACGGTTATTTCATAACGGTCAACTTGAAATTACGTGGTTCATTTGATAGAACTATATCAAATATGACCTCGACATACGGATCTAACCATTCGAAATATATATATAAATAAACTCATTATAGATACCAGGACTAAATTTAGTATATACGCCACACGTAAATGCATATAACAAGAAATAAAATATCTTAACGACAATGATATTAGTAAGGATTTCGTTGGTTGTTTCATTGCCACAACTATCTATAAGTGAAATACAAAATATTTGTTTAATTCGTTCACACGATTTCAGGTCATTCAAAGAAGAATAGATGGAACAACAAACTTCGATAGAAATTGGAGTGATTATAAAGAGGGATTTGGAGATCCACATAAGGAATACTGGCTTGGTTAGTACTTATTTGATTATGCAACAGGACAATACTTCTATTTGACAAATAATCTACATATCTGTTCTTTTAAAATTGTTTAAAAGGGTTATCGACAAATACAAATTGTTATATATTTTTGTTTGCACTTTTCCCGATATATTCAGAAAGGAAACCACAAATTTATTTAACTATTTGCACTTAAAAAAAATATAGTAAAACAGGGCTATGTCGAAGAACGTCTCGTCCTTTTTCTTAAAAAAAAACGTTCATCGAAAGATATCTATACTTTGTTTATAAATATTCCGTATCAATTTCACAAATGATCCTTATGGTCTAACGTATAAATTCATAAATGAGTTGTTTATCATCTAAATAACGTGCTTCTTTTATTTGTCTTTGTAAATTGTATTTTCTTCTGTTTAGTCTATTTTTGCCAAAAATCATTTGACGTGGCTCAGTACATAAACATCCCGTCATCATGTTATTATGCTATGGTAAATTTGTTGTATTCTTGTTTTGCTTATGGGTTTTGTCGTCATGACTTTTTGATATCTTTGTTGGGATATTTGTTGTTTTTTTTTATAGTGATTAAGATTATAAAACAATGTTGACCGCTTTACCCCTATCTTTGACAGTTTACCTATCATGTCTGTTTGTTTTGTTCACAAATCGGTGTCAATATAATGGAATTGTATGCGACTGTTTTACAAGTGAAAGGTTTAGCTAGCTAAAAAAAAAAGGTTTAATTCGCCATTCTCTATATCAGAAAATGGCTATACCAAGTCGGGGAAAAAAAGCTGTTATTCATTCGATTGATGTGTTTGGGCTCTAAATTTTGCTATTTGCTTTATAGGCACTTCCCGTTTAGAATTTTTGACGGAGCTCGATATTTTTGCTATTTCACTTTTTGAATCATTAGCTGCATTTCATTTTTTTTAAATTCTTCGAGAATAACGTACCTCACAAAATTAGATCAATATATAACATCTCGTGTTGACGGCTACAAAGCGACCATATGATTCAACAAGCAGTTGTGTTGAGAAGCAAAACAGATAATAATCCTACAGATTTACTCGTGTTTGATGAAAGAATTATAATGCTGCCGTCGAGGCTTAACGGTATTAAACAAATATTACCATAACAACAATTCTTATGAAGAAATGTACAGTTCGCCATTTTTTCCATATAAACATGCTAAAAGATGGATTTTAATACGATTACGATGAGAATTATAAGAGGTCGGTCATTTAAAAACGTGTCAACCGTATGATATACGTTGACGTATACGCATCTGTAGATAGACCAAAAAACATTATGTGATCCCGAGCTTAAGACTATTATACAGTGTGCTTCATTTTTTTTTTATATAATTAGATCCTATTCAAAACAATCAAACACACAAACTTTCAATATTTGCATTGAAGGTGTTTTGCAAAACGGGCGTCTATCAACGAATCCTGCATGCTCGAAAAAGAGCAAATGTGGGGCAGTGACACGTATTTCGTACAAAATCCTTTAATAAAACACGTAAAAATATTGCATGATCTTACCAGAATAAACACAATAATTCAAATGTACAACTTATATACATGTAAGAGCTAAAATGAGTAATATATACATAAAGTGTTTTCATATGTAATATAATAATATTAGTTTTGAGACAAAAAAAAAAACATACTCAGCGTCGCTCTATTGGTCAAACATCAATTTGATTTTACGAGCACACAAGTTAACAAATAAACAAACGTATTAACTGTATTCACTACTATCATGCCTGTGAACAAATTTACTGTACTTATATATATCAATCATTGTCAAATTCTTCCTTATTGTAGAATTTATTCAGTTAGACTTTGTAAGATAACAATACGAATACTAAAAATCTGAACTTAAAATAAGGCGTATAAGTAATTTGTTAGCAGGCAAGGCGTAAAACAGCGAATCAAAGAATTCAACTTTATTTATAACTAATATAGGACAATGCTGTTGATTAAAAAATACCCCATTCTAGGACCTTTTGTTTTCCAAATAATTCATATTACCAATAATTGATAAGTTCCAGGTCGACGGGTTCACACAGAAAGAGTTTGAAAGCAGAGAAAACTGTGTATCTTATAATGGGCATGACTTTATCAGATGCCAATAACAATACTAAAATAAGGCTCACGCATAGTTATATACTGTAATTTAGTCACGGACCCGCAATATCACGGGTGTGTTCTAGTATACTATGAAATTTAGAGCGAGGGGCTTGCCCCGAGCTCTTAATGTCATAGAATATACCTTTCTATACACTATCCAATTAAGCACATATTTACAACATGAGTAATCGGGTAATTAGTCTATTGATATGTTTTGGATGACTAGGTGTAGCTCATTTACGTAGTTTTTTGTAAATCTTCTCACTATTATCATTGAAAAATATGTGATTTCAAAAGGCCATTGACTACAGAATGAAAAGATTGTAGCTGCTGGTGTAAGTATGTATATTGATATAAAGTGGTGTTTCACTATACATGTACTTCTTTACATGGTAAGATGGCAAAGAAATTGACAACAAACAGACAATTGTTAAATTGCAGTGGAAGCTTTACATTCTTGCAAACATTTTTCAATTGTATATTAAAACTAAAACTGTGATAAATTTAAAATATATACATGTAGATAGTTTGCTGTGGCAGATCAAAAAAAAGGGGATGGTAGAACCGCTCTTTTGGGATGATCAATTCTTCTGAATGAGGACATACAGTTGGACCCCTCCCTTTTATATTGGGTTGGAACCCCTTTTAAAAATGGAAAGATCTGCCCCTGGTATGTACCAATAGGTAGTTAACTGGATAGTTTACATGCATGAAATATCTGTCACTGGACATTAAGTAACCAATAATCAATCAATTCATGACGAAATAGATCAAATTGCTTTAATTCCCCTTTACAAGGTCTCATGGTTCACTCTATTTTTGGGTACTCAGTAATGGTATGGAAGATAAATGATTACAATTTTACATGACATTGTCCTCTAATCAAGGTATACGGAATCATATGTGTTACTCTTTATTTAATTGAAAGAAACTATTAATCGTCAAAAAACATTTTTAAAATTCAAGAAGTAAAAATTAGAATGATTAAAAAAACAATTTGAAAACTAATTACAAACTATTTAGTTTAATTTGGATTACAACATGTTTTCATAATAGACAAATAGCAATTTTCATTTCAATATCTTGATTACGATACAATGAATTCTTACCCTTGTGGTCATTTATGCGTAGTTACTTATTACACGAAAAAAGTATGTACTAGGGAAATTAGACGGCGAATTCAAGCAATTTGATTGAACAAAAAGTTGTAAGTATGTGCTAAAATTAAAAACAATGTATATTATATACATGTAAGCGAGTTTTGCGTGAAAATAAAAGGAAATCAGTTCATGTGAACTTTACGTATTTTTAAGCTTAAGGAATTTAATTCAGTAAAAAATCAATGCATGGATATTTTTCGGGAAAACAAATATTTGTATAGCGAAACGGGAGAAAACCAGATACACAATTAAATCCTAGCATTAGAAATTAATCAGTATTTAAAGTATATGTACAATATTAAAGCTCGATATCACATACGTTTTGATATATCTGCAGATGTATATACGTCAACGTATATGATACAGTTGATTGGTTTTTAAATGACCGACCTCTATTAAGAGTAAATAAATGTCATCATACGTTTATACATTGACATATTGAATTAAAAGAAAACACACTCATATCATATTTCATTACAGGTAACAAATATTTAAACATTTTTACGACTAGCGACAAATATGAACTGAGAATAGATCTAACGGACACTGACAACAAGATGACGTATGCTTTGTATAAGACATTTGTTGTTCATGATGAACGTTCAAGATACAAGCTTATCATTGAAAGACATAGTGGAACTGCAAGTAAGTATGTATGATCCCGCTAAAATGTTTAAACCCACCACATTATGGATGTGTATGCATGTCCCAAGCTAGGAGCCTGTAATTCAGTGGTTGTCGTATGTTTATGTGTTAAATATTTGTTTTTCGTTCACTCTTTTTTTATACAAATAAGGCCGTAAGTTTTCCCGTTTGATTTGTTTGTCATTAATGGGCATTTTATAGCTGACTATGTGGTATGGGCTTTGCTCATTGTTGAAAGCCGTACGGTGACCTAAAGTTGTTAATTTCTGTGTCATTTTGGTCTCTTGTTTAAGCAAACGTCAAATATAATTAGAAGATCCAAGTGGTCTTTTTTCATCACTTGGAGTCCGTCGTGCGCCGTCGTTAGCTTTTACAAAAATCTTCTGCTCTGAAACCACTGGGCCAAATTTAACCAAAATCTTGTATAAAAAAAATTTTCCGGTGATCCCGCTCGCCAACCAATATGGCCGCAATGTCTTAAAAAATTGAACATATGGGTAAATGTAGATTTTGGCTCATATCTCTGACACCAAATCATTTATAGCAAATCTGACAGAAATAAAATTGTTTATCAGGACAAGATCTATCTGCCTCGTAATTTTCAGAAAAATCAGACAACCTGTTGTTGGGTTGCTGCCCCATAATTGGTATTTTTTAGGAAATTTTGCAGATTTTGGTTATTATCTTGAATATTATAATAGATAGGTTGTCAATTGACCCCCTAAGAAGTAATTGCCCTTTTATATAGTCAATTTTAAATAATTTTCAGAAATATTTGAAACCTTTTACAAAAAACTTCTCCTCTGAAACTGCAAAAACAAATTTAAACAGACCTGGAGACAATCATCATTAGGATATTTAGTTTGAAAGATGTGTCCGATGACCTCGCCTTTAAATCATAAATGCTGTCATGGTTAAAATACAGTTGTTGTCATATATCTCTGAAGGTAAAGCATTGAGAGCAAGTCTGAAAGGTGTCAAAATTGTTTAAATTCATCTGAACTGAAATTTTCAGACGAATCTGACAATCCGTTGTTGGGGGTGCTGCCCTCGAGTTAGTCATTTTACGGAAATTTTGCAGTTTTTTGTTATTATCTTAGATATCATTATAATACCTATATCTAATACTTTTAATTATGATTTTAACCTTATTTTACATGATTTCCAAAGCATCAGTAAATACTGGTGAGCGACACAGGCTCTTGAAAGCCTCTAGTTTCACATGGAAACATTATTGTTATGTTTCTTCTCTCACATTACCTTGATATGAAATACAAACATGTCAAAATTAGCATACCAAATATATATCTATACTTGAAAGGCCTTTGTGCTTCCTTGGTACTTTGTGTTTCTTTGGTACTTTGTGTTTCTTTGGTTCTTTGTGTTTCCTTGGTACTTTGTGTTTCTTTGGTACTTTGTGTTTTTTTGGTACTTTGTGTTTCTTTGGTACTTTGTGTTTCCTTGGTACTTTGTGTTTCTTTGGTACTTTGTGTATCTTTGGTTCTTTGTGTTTCTTTGGTACTTTGTGTTTTCTTTGTACTTTGTGTTTCCTTGGTACTTTGTGTTTCCTTGGTACTTTGTGTTTCCTTGGTACTTTGTGTTTCTTTGGTTCTTTGTGTTTCTTTGGTACTTTGTGTTTCCTTGGTTCTTATAACGTAATATCTATACTAGAAAGGCCTTTGTATTTCCTTGGTACTTTGTGTTTCCTTGTTACTTTGTGTTTCCTTGGTACTTTGTGTTTCCTTAATACTTTGTGTTTCCTTGGTACTTTGTGTTTCCTTGGTACTTTGTGTTTCCTTGGTACTTTGTGTTTCCTTGGTACTTTGTGTTTCCTTGATTCTTTGTGTTTCCTTGGTACTTTGTGTTTCCTTGGTACTTTGTGTTTCTTTGGTACTTTGTGTTTCCTTGGTACTTTGTGTTTCTTTGGTACTTTGTGTTTCCTTGGTACTTTGTGTTTCTTTGGTTCTTATAACGTGACTTTGTACTTTGTGTTTCTTTGGTTCTTTGTGTTTCTTTGGTACTTTGTGTTTCCTTGGTACTTTGTGTTTCCTTGGTACTTTGTGTTTCCTTGGTTCTTTGTGTTTATTTGGTTCTTTGTGTTTCCTTGGTACTTTGTGTTTCCTTGGTACTTTGTGTTTCCTTGGTACTTTGTGTTTCTTTGGTACTTTGTGTTTCTTTGGTACTTTGTATTTTCTTTGTACTTTGTGTTTCCTTGGTACTTTGTGTTTCCTTGGTACTTTGTGTTTCTTTGGTACTTTCTGTTTCTTTGGTTCTTTGTGTTTCTTTGGTACTTTGTGTTTCCTTGGTTCTTATAACGTAATATTTATACTTGAAAGGCCTTTGTGTTTCCTTGGTACTTTGTGTTTCCTTGGTACTTTGTGTTTCCTTAATACTTTGTGTTTCCTTGGTACTTTGTGTTTCCTTGGTACTTTGTGTTTCCTTGGTACTTTGTGTTTCCTTAATACTTTGTGTTTCCTTGGTACTTTGTGTTTCCTTGGTACTTTGTGTTTCCTTGGTACTTTGTGTTTCCTTGGTTCTTTGTGTTTCCTTGGTACGTTGTGTTTCCTTGGTACTTTGTGTTTCTTTGGTACTTTGTGTTTCCTTGGTACTTTGTGTTTCTTTGGTACTTTGTGTTTCCTTGGTACTTTGTGTTTCTTTGGTTCTTATAACGTGACTTTGTACTTTCTGTTTCTTTGGTTCTTTGTGTTTCTTTGGTACTTTGTGTTTCCTTGGTACTTTGTGTTTCCTTGTTACTTTGTGTTTCCTTGGTTCTTTGTGTTTATTTGGTTCTTTGTGTTTCCTTGGTACTTTGTGTTTCCTTGGTACTTTGTGTTTCCTTGGTACTTTGTGTTTCTTTGGTACTTTGTGTTTCCTTGGTACTTTGTGTTTCTTTGGTTCTTTGTGTTTCCTTGGTACTTTGTGTTTCCTTGGTTCTTTGTGTTACCTTGGTACTTTGTGTTTCTTTGGTACTTTGTGTTTTATTGGTACTTTGTGTTTCCTTGCTCCTTTGTGTTTCCTTGGTACTTTGTGTTTCCTTGGTACTTTGTGTTTCTTTGGTACTTTGTGTTTCTTTGGTTCTTTGTGTTTCCTTGGTACTTTGTGTTTATTTGGTTCTTTGTGTTTTCTTGGTACTTTGTGTTTCTTTGGTTCTTTGTGTTTCCTTGGTACTTTGTGTTTCCTTGGTACTTTGTGTTTCTTTGGTTCTTTGTGTTTCTTTGGTACTTTGTGTTTCCTTGGTTCTTATAACGTAATATCTATACTTGAAAGGCCTTTGTGTTTCCTTGGCACTTTTTGTTTCCTTGGTACTTTGTGTTTCCTTGGTACTTTGTGTTTCCTTGGTACTTTGTGTTTCTTTGGTTCTTTGTGTTTCCTTGGTACTTTGTGTTTTTTTGGTTCTTTGTGTTTCCTTGGTACTTTGTGTTACCTTGGTACTTTGTGTTTCCTTGGTACTTTGTGTTTCCTTGGTACTTTCTGTTTCTTTGGTACTTTGTGTTTCCTTGGTACTTTGTGTTTCTTTGGTTCTTTGTGTTTCTTTGGTACTTTGTGTTTCATTGGTTCTTATTACGTAATATCTATACTAGAAAGGCCTTTGTATTTCCTTGGTACTTTGTGTTTCTTTGTTACTTTGTGTTTCCTTGGTACTTTGTGTTTCCTTAATACTTTGTGTTTCCTTGGTACTTTGTGTTTCCTTGGTACTTTGTGTTTCCTTGGTGCTTTGTGTTTCCTTGGTACTTTGTGTTTCCTTGGTACTTTGTGTTTCCTTGATTCTTTGTGTTTCCTTGGTACTTTGTGTTTCCTTGGTACTTTGTGTTTCTTTGGTACTTTGTGTTTCCTTGGTACTTTGTGTTTCTTTGGTACTTTGTGTTTCCTTGGTACTTTGTGTTTCTTTGGTTCTTATAACGTGACTTTGTACTTTGTGTTTCTTTGGTTCTTTGTGTTTCTTTGGTACTTTGTGTTTCCTTGGTACTTTGTGTTTCCTTGGTTCTTTGTGTTTCCTTGGTACTTTGTGTTTCCTTGGTACTTTGTGTTTCTTTGGTACTTTGTGTTTCTTTGGTACTTTGTATTTTCTTTGTACTTTGTGTTTCCTTGGTACTTTGTGTTTCCTTGGTACTTTGTGTTTCTTTGGTACTTTCTGTTTCTTTGGTTCTTTGTGTTTCCTTGGTTCTTTGTGTTTATTTGGTTCTTTGTGTTTCCTTGGTACTTTGTGTTTCCTTGGTACTTTGTGTTTCCTTGGTACTTTGTGTTTCTTTGGTACTTTGTGTTTCTTTGGTACTTTGTATTTTCTTTGTACTTTGTGTTTCCTTGGTATATGTGTTTCCTTGGTACTTTGTGTTTCTTTGGTACTTTCTGTTTCTTTGGTTCTTTGTGTTTCTTTGGTACTTTGTGTTTCCTTGGTTCTTATAACGTAATATTTATACTTGAAAGGCCTTTGTGTTTCCTTGGTACTTTGTGTTTCCTTGGTACTTTGTGTTTCCTTAATACTTTGTGTTTCCTTGGTACTTTGTGTTTCCTTGGTACTTTGTGTTTCCTTAATACTTTGTGTTTCCTTGGTACTTTGTGTTTCCTTGGTACTTTGTGTTTCCTTGGTACTTTGTGTTTCCTTGGTTCTTTGTGTTTCCTTGGTACGTTGTGTTTCCTTGGTACTTTGTGTTTCTTTGGTACTTTGTGTTTCCTTGGTACTTTGTGTTTCTTTGGTACTTTGTGTTTCCTTGGTACTTTGTGTTTCTTTGGTTCTTATAACGTGACTTTGTACTTTCTGTTTCTTTGGTTCTTTGTGTTTCGTTGGTACTTTGTGTTTCCTTGGTACTTTGTGTTTCCTTGTTACTTTGTGTTTATTTGGTTCTTTGTGTTTCCTTGGTACTTTGTGTTTCCTTGGTACTTTGTGTTTCCTTGGTACTTTGTGTTTCTTTGGTACTTTGTGTTTCCTTGGTACTTTGTGTTTCTTTGGTTCTTTGTGTTTCCTTGGTACTTTGTGTTTCCTTGGTTCTTTGTGTTACCTTGGTACTTTGTATTTCTTTGGTACTTTGTGTTTTATTGGTACTTTGTGTTTCCTTGGTACTTTGTGTTTCCTTGGTTCTTTGTGTTTATTTGGTTCTTTGTGTTTCCTTGGTACTTTGTGTTTCCTTGGTACTTTGTGTTTCCTTGGTACTTTGTGTTTCTTTGGTACTTTGTGTTTCTTTGGTACTTTGTATTTTCTTTGTACTTTGTGTTTCCTTGGTACTTTGTGTTTCCTTGGTACTTTGTGTTTCTTTGGTACTTTCTGTTTCTTTGGTTCTTTGTGTTTCTTTGGTACTTTGTGTTTCCTTGGTTCTTATAACGTAATATTTATACTTGAAAGGCCTTTGTGTTTCCTTGGTACTTTGTGTTTCCTTGGTACTTTGTGTTTCCTTAATACTTTGTGTTTCCTTGGTACTTTGTGTTTCCTTGGTACTTTGTGTTTCCTTGGTACTTTGTGTTTCCTTAATACTTTGTGTTTCCTTGGTACTTTGTGTTTCCTTGGTACTTTGTGTTTCCTTGGTACTTTGTGTTTCCTTGGTTCTTTGTGTTTCCTTGGTACGTTGTGTTTCCTTGGTACTTTGTGTTTCTTTGGTACTTTGTGTTTCCTTGGTACTTTGTGTTTCTTTGGTACTTTGTGTTTCCTTGGTACTTTGTGTTTCTTTGGTTCTTATAACGTGACTTTGTACTTTCTGTTTCTTTGGTTCTTTGTGTTTCTTTGGTACTTTGTGTTTCCTTGGTACTTTGTGTTTCCTTGTTACTTTGTGTTTCCTTGGTTCTTTGTGTTTCCTTGGTACTTTGTGTTTCCTTGGTACTTTGTGTTTCCTTGGTACTTTGTGTTTCTTTGGTACTTTGTGTTTCCTTGGTACTTTGTGTTTCTTTGGTTCTTTGTGTTTCCTTGGTACTTTGTGTTTCCTTGGTTCTTTGTGTTACCTTGGTACTTTGTGTTTCTTTGGTACTTTGTGTTTTATTGGTACTTTGTGTTTCCTTGCTCCTTTGTGTTTCCTTGGTACTTTGTGTTTCCTTGGTACTTTGTGTTTCTTTGGTACTTTGTGTTTCTTTGGTTCTTTGTGTTTCCTTGGTACTTTGTGTTTATTTGGTTCTTTGTGTTTTCTTGGTACTTTGTGTTTCTTTGGTTCTTTGTGTTTCCTTGGTACTTTGTGTTTCCTTGGTACTTTGTGTTTCCTTGGTACTTTGTGTTTCTTTGGTTCTTTGTGTTTCTTTGGTACTTTGTGTTTCCTTGGTTCTTATAACGTAATATCTATACTTGAAAGGCCTTTGTGTTTCCTTGGCACTTTTTGTTTCCTTGGTACTTTGTGTTTCCTTGGTACTTTGTGTTTCCTTGGTACTTTGTGTTTCTTTGGTTCTTTGTGTTTCCTTGGTACTTTGTGTTTTTTTGGTTCTTTGTGTTTCCTTGGTACTTTGTGTTACCTTGGTACTTTGTGTTTCCTTGGTACTTTGTGTTTCCTTGGTACTTTCTGTTTCTTTGGAACTTTGTGTTTCCTTGGTACTTTGTGTTTCTTTGGTTCTTTGTGTTTCTTTGGTACTTTGTGTTTCATTGGTTCTTATAACGTAATATCTATACTAGAAAGGCCTTTGTATTTCCTTGGTACTTTGTGTTTCCTTGTTACTTTGTGTTTCCTTGGTACTTTGTGTTTCCTTAATACTTTGTGTTTCCTTGGTACTTTGTGTTTCCTTGGTACTTTGTGTTTCCTTGGTGCTTTGTGTTTCCTTGGTACTTTGTGTTTCCTTGGTACTTTGTGTTTCCTTGATTCTTTGTGTTTCCTTGGTACTTTGTGTTTCCTTGGTACTTTGTGTTTCTTTGGTACTTTGTGTTTCCTTGGTACTTTGTGTTTCTTTGGTACTTTGTGTTTCCTTGGTACTTTGTGTTTCTTTGGTTCTTATAACGTGACTTTGTACTTTGTGTTTCTTTGGTTCTTTGTGTTTCTTTGGTACTTTGTGTTTCCTTGGTACTTTGTGTTTCCTTGGTACTTTGTGTTTCCTTGGTTCTTTGTGTTTATTTGGTTCTTTGTGTTTCCTTGGTACTTTGTGTTTCCTTGGTACTTTGTGTTTCCTTGGTACTTTGTGTTTCTTTGGTACTTTGTGTTTCTTTGGTACTTTGTATTTTCTTTGTACTTTGTGTTTCCTTGGTACTTTGTGTTTCCTTGGTACTTTGTGTTTCTTTGGTACTTTCTGTTTCTTTGGTTCTTTGTGTTTCTTTGGTACTTTGTGTTTCCTTGGTTCTTATAACGTAATATTTATACTTGAAAGGCCTTTGTGTTTCCTTGGTACTTTGTGTTTCCTTGGTACTTTGTGTTTCCTTAATACTTTGTGTTTCCTTGGTACTTTGTGTTTCCTTGGTACTTTGTGTTTCCTTGGTACTTTGTGTTTCCTTAATACTTTGTGTTTCCTTGGTACTTTGTGTTTCCTTGGTACTTTGTGTTTCCTTGGTACTTTGTGTTTCCTTGGTTCTTTGTGTTTCCTTGGTACGTTGTGTTTCCTTGGTACTTTGTGTTTCTTTGGTACTTTGTGTTTCCTTGGTACTTTGTGTTTCTTTGGTACTTTGTGTTTCCTTGGTACTTTGTGTTTCTTTGGTTCTTATAACGTGACTTTGTACTTTCTGTTTCTTTGGTTCTTTGTGTTTCTTTGGTACTTTGTGTTTCCTTGGTACTTTGTGTTTCCTTGTTACTTTGTGTTTCCTTGGTTCTTTGTGTTTATTTGGTTCTTTGTGTTTCCTTGGTACTTTGTGTTTCCTTGGTACTTTGTGTTTCCTTGGTACTTTGTGTTTCTTTGGTACTTTGTGTTTCCTTGGTACTTTGTGTTTCTTTGGTTCTTTGTGTTTCCTTGGTACTTTGTGTTTCCTTGGTTCTTTGTGTTACCTTGGTACTTTGTGTTTCTTTGGTACTTTGTGTTTTATTGGTACTTTGTGTTTCCTTGCTCCTTTGTGTTTCCTTGGTACTTTGTGTTTCCTTGGTACTTTGTGTTTCTTTGGTACTTTGTGTTTCTTTGGTTCTTTGTGTTTCCTTGGTACTTTGTGTTTATTTGGTTCTTTGTGTTTTCTTGGTACTTTGTGTTTCTTTGGTTCTTTGTGTTTCCTTGGTACTTTGTGTTTCCTTGGTACTTTGTGTTTCCTTGGTACTTTGTGTTTCTTTGGTTCTTTGTGTTTCTTTGATACTTTGTGTTTCCTTGGTACTTTGTGTTTCCTTGGTATTTTGTGTTACCTTGGTACTTTGTGTTTCTTTGGTACTTTGTGTTTTATTGGTACTTTGTGTTTCCTTGCTCCTTTGTGTTTCCTTGGTACTTTGTGTTTCCTTGGTACTTTGTGTTTCTTTGGTACTTTGTGTTTCTTTGGTTCTTTGTGTTTCCTTGGTACTTTGTGTTTATTTGGTTCTTTGTGTTTTCTTGGTACTTTGTGTTTCTTTGGTTCTTTGTGTTTCCTTGGTACTTTGTGTTTCCTTGGTACTTTGTGTTTCCTTGGTACTTTGTGTTTCTTTGGTTCTTTGTGTTTCTTTGGTACTTTGTGTTTCCTTGGTTCTTATAACGTAATATCTATACTTGAAAGGCCTTTGTGTTTCCTTGGCACTTTTTGTTTCCTTGGTACTTTGTGTTTCCTTGGTACTTTGTGTTTCCTTGGTACTTTGTGTTTCTTTGCTTCTTTGTGTTTCCTTGGTACTTTGTGTTTTTTTGGTTCTTTGTGTTTCCTTATTACTTTGTGTTACCTTGGTACTTTGTGTTTCCTTGGTACTTTGTGTTTCCTTGGTACTTTCTGTTTCTTTGGTACTTTGTGTTTCCTTGGTACTTTGTGTTTCTTTGGTTCTTTGTGTTTCTTTGGTACTTTGTGTTTCATTGGTTCTTATAACGTAATATCTATACTAGAAAGGCCTTTGTATTTCCTTGGTACTTTGTGTTTCCTTGTTACTTTGTGTTTCCTTGGTACTTTGTGTTTCCTTAATACTTTGTGTTTCCTTGGTACTTTGTGTTTCCTTGGTACTTTGTGTTTCCTTGGTGCTTTGTGTTTCCTTGGTACTTTGTGTTTCCTTGGTACTTTGTGTTTCCTTGATTCTTTGTGTTTCCTTGGTACTTTGTGTTTCCTTGGTACTTTGTGTTTCTTTGGTACTTTGTGTTTCCTTGGTACTTTGTGTTTCTTTGGTGCTTTGTGTTTCCTTGGTACTTTGTGTTTCTTTGGTTCTTATAACGTGACTTTGTACTTTGTGTTTCTTTGGTTCTTTGTGTTTCTTTGGTACTTTGTGTTTCCTTGGTACTTTGTGTTTCCTTGGTACTTTGTGTTTCCTTGGTACTTTGTGTTTCTTTGGTACTTTGTGTTTCTTTGGTACTTTGTATTTTCTTTGTACTTTGTGTTTCCTTGGTACTTTGTGTTTCCTTGGTACTTTGTGTTTCTTTGGTACTTTCTGTTTCTTTGGTTCTTTGTGTTTCTTTGGTACTTTGTGTTTCCTTGGTTCTTATAACGTAATATTTATACTTGAAAGGCCTTTGTGTTTCCTTGGTACTTTGTGTTTCCTTGGTACTTTGTGTTTCCTTAATACTTTGTGTTTCCTTGGTACTTTGTGTTTCCTTGGTACTTTGTGTTTCCTTGGTACTTTGTGTTTCCTTAATACTTTGTGTTTCCTTGGTACTTTGTGTTTCCTTGGTACTTTGTGTTTCCTTGGTACTTTGTGTTTCCTTGGTTCTTTGTGTTTCCTTGGTACGTTGTGTTTCCTTGGTACTTTGTGTTTCTTTGGTACTTTGTGTTTCCTTGGTACTTTGTGTTTCTTTGGTACTTTGTGTTTCCTTGGTACTTTGTGTTTCTTTGGTTCTTATAACGTGACTTTGTACTTTCTGTTTCTTTGGTTCTTTGTGTTTCTTTGGTACTTTGTGTTTCCTTGGTACTTTGTGTTTCCTTGTTACTTTGTGTTTCCTTGGTTCTTTGTGTTTATTTGGTTCTTTGTGTTTCCTTGGTACTTTGTGTTTCCTTGGTACTTTGTGTTTCCTTGGTACTTTGTGTTTCTTTGGTACTTTGTGTTTCCTTGGTACTTTGTGTTTCTTTGGTTCTTTGTGTTTCCTTGGTACTTTGTGTTTCCTTGGTTCTTTGTGTTACCTTGGTACTTTGTGTTTCTTTGGTACTTTGTGTTTTATTGGTACTTTGTGTTTCTTTGCTCCTTTGTGTTTCCTTGGTACTTTGTGTTTCCTTGGTACTTTGTGTTTCTTTGGTACTTTGTGTTTCTTTGGTTCTTTGTGTTTCCTTGGTACTTTGTGTTTATTTGGTTCTTTGTGTTTTCTTGGTACTTTGTGTTTCTTTGGTTCTTTGTGTTTCCTTGGTACTTTGTGTTTCCTTGGTACTTTGTGTTTCCTTGGTACTTTGTGTTTCTTTGGTTCTTTGTGTTTCTTTGATACTTTGTGTTTCCTTGGTACTTTGTGTTTCCTTGGTATTTTGTGTTTCCTTGGTACTTTGTGTTTTTTTTTGGTACTTTGTGTTTCTTTGGTACTTTGTGTTTCCTTGGTACTTTGTGTTTCCTTGGTTCTTTGTGTTTCTTTGGTTCTTTGTGTTTCCTTGGTACTTTGTGTTTCCTTGGTACTTTGTGTTTCTTTGGTACTTTGTGTTTCTTTGGTTCTTTGTGTTACCTTGGTACTTTGTGTTTCCTTGGTACTTTGTGTTTCCTTGGTACTTTCTGTTTCTTTGGTACTTTGTGTTTTCTTGGTACTTTGTGTTTCTTTGGTTCTTTGTGTTTCCTTGGTACTTTGTGTTTCTTTGGTACTTTGTGTTTCTTTGGTTCTTTGTGTTTCTTTGGTACTTTGTGTTTCCTTGGTTCTTATAACGTAATATCTATACTTGAAAGGCCTTTGTGTTTCCTTGGTACTTTGTGTTTCCTTGGTACTTTGTGTTTTTTTTGGTACTTTGTGATTCTTTGGTACTTTGTGTTTCTTTGGTACTTTGTGTTTCCTTGGTACTTTGTGTTTTTTTTGGTACTTTGTGTTTCTTTGGTACTTTGTGTTTCCTTGGTACTTTGTGTTTCCTTGGTATTTTGTGTTTCCTTGGTTCTTTGTGTTTCTTTGGTTCTTTGTGTTTCCTTGGTACTTTGTGTTTCCTTGATACTTTGTGTTTCTTTGGTACTTTGTGTTTCCTTGGTACTTTGTGTTTCTTTGGTTCTTTGTGTTTCCTTGGTACTTTGTGTTTCCTTGGTACTATGTGTTTCTTTGGTACTTTGAGTTTTTTTTTTTGTTCTTTGTGTTTCCTTGGTTTTTTGTGTTTCTTTGGTACTTTGTGTTTCTTTGGTTCTTTGTGTTTCCTTGGTACTTTGTGTTTCTTTGGTACTTTGTGTTTTCTTGGTACTTTGTGTTTCTTTGGTTCTTTGTGTTTCCTTGGTACTTTGTGTTTCCTTGGTACTTTGTGTTTCTTTGGTTCTTTGTGTTTCTTTGGTACTTTGTGTTTTATTGGTACTTTGTGTTTCTTTGGTACTTTGTGTTTTCTTGGTACTTTGTGTTTCTTTGGTTCTTTGTGTTACCTTGGTACTTTGTGTTTCTTTGGTACTTTGTGTTTTATTGGTACTTTGTGTTTCTTTGGTTCTTTGTGTTTCCTTGGTACTTTGTGTTTCTTTGGTACTTTGTGTTTTATTGGTACTTTGTGTTTCTTTGGTACTTTGTGTTTCCTTGGTACTTTGTGTTTATTTGGTTCTTTGTGTTTTCTTGGTACTTTGTGTTTCTTTGGTTCTTTGTGTTTCCTTGGTACTTTGTGTTTCCTTGGTACTTTGTGTTTCCTTGGTACTTTGTGTTTCTTTGGTTCTTTGTGTTTCTTTGGTACTTTGTGTTTCCTTGGTTCTTATAACGTAATATCTATACTTGAAAGGCCTTTGTGTTTCCTTGGTACTTTGTGTGTTTTTTTGGTACTTTTTGTTTCTTTGGTACTTTGTGTTTCTTTGGTACTTTGTGTTTCCTTGGTACTTTGTGTTTTTTTTTGGTACTTTGTGTTTCTTTGGTACTTTGTGTTTCCTTGGTACTTTGTGTTTTTTTTTGGTACTTTGTGTTTCTTTGGTACTTTGTGTTTCCTTGGTACTTTGTGTTTTTTTTGGTACTTTGTGTTTCTTTGGTACTTTGTGTTTCCTTGGTACTTTGTGTTTCCTTGGTACTTTGTGTTTCCTTGGTTCTTTGTGTTTCTTTGGTTCTTTTTGTTTCCTTGGTACTTTGTGTTTCCTTGATGCTTTGTGTTTCTTTGGTACTTTGTGTTTCCTTTGTACTTTTTGTTTCTTTGGTTCTTTGTGTTTCCTTGGTACTTTGTGTTTCCTTGGTATTATGTGTTTCCTTGGTACTTTGTGGGTTTTTTTTGGTTCTTTGTGTTTCCTTGGTTCTTTATGTTTCTTTGGTACTTTGTGTTTCTTTGGTTCTTTGTGTTTCCTTGGTACTTTGTGTTTCCTTGGTACTTTGTGTTTCTTTGGTACTTTGTGTTTTCTTGGTACTTTGTGTTTCTTTGGTTCTTTGGGTTTCCTTGGTACTTTGTGTTTCCTTGATACTTTGTGTTTCTTTGGTTCTTTGTGTTTCCTTGCTCCTTTGTGTTTCCTTGATACTTTGTGTTTCCTTGGTACTTTGTGTTTCCTTGGTACTTTGTGTTTCTTTGGTACTTTGTGTTTTTTTGGTACTTTGTGTTTCTTTGGTTCTTTGTGTTTCCTTGGTACTTTGTGTTTCTTTGGTACTTTGTGTTTCTTTGGTTCTTTGTGTTTCCTCGGTACTTTGTGCTTTTTTGGTTCTTTGTGTTTCCTTGGTACTTTGTGTTTCCTTGGTACTTTGTGTTTCCTTGGTACTTTGTCGTTTTTTTGGTACTTTGTGTTTCTTTGGTACTTTGTGTTTCCTTGGTACTTTGTGTTTCCTTGGTACTTTGTGTGTCCTTGGTTCTTTGTGTTTCTTTGGTTCTTTGTGTTTCCTTGGTACTTTGTGTTTCCTTGGTACTTTGTGTTTCCTTGGTACTTTGTGTTTCTTTGGTTCTTTGTGTTTCCTTGGTACTTTGTGTTTCTTTGGTACTTTGTGTTTCTTTGGTTCTTTGTGTTTCCTTGGTACTTTGTGTTTCTTTGGTTCTTTGTGTTTCCTCGGTACTTTGTGCTTTTTTGGTTCTTTGTGTTTCCTTGGTACTTTGTGTTTCTTTGGTACTTTGTGTTTCCTTGGTTCTTATAACGTAATATCTATACTTGAAAGGCTTTTGTGTTTCCTTGGTACTTTCTGTTTCCTTGGTACTTTGTGTTTCCTTAATACTTTGTGTTTCTTTGGTACTTTGTGTTTCCTTGGTACTTTGTGTTTCCTTGGTACTTTGTGTTTCCTTGGTTCTTTGTGTTTCCTTGGTATTTTGTGTTTCCTTGGTACTTTGTGTTTCCTTGGTACTTTGTGTTTCCTTGGTTCTTTGTGTTTCTTTGGTTTTTTTAGTTTCCTTGGTACTTTGTGTTTCTTTGGTTCTTTGTGTTTCCTTGGTACTTTGTGTTTCCTTGGTACTTTGTGTTTCCTTGGTACTTTGTGTTTCTTTGGTACTTTGTGTTTCCTTGGTACTTTGTGTTTCTTTGGTACTTTGAGTTATCTTGGTACTTTCTGTTTCTTTGGTACTTTGTGTTTTCTTGGTACTTTGTGTTTCCTTGGTACTTTGTGTTTCCTTGGTACTTTGTGTTTCTTTGGTTCTTTGTGTTTCTTTGGTACTTTGTGTTTCCTTGGTTCTTATAACGTAATATCTATACTTGAAAGGCCTTTGTGTTTCCTTGGTACTTTGTGTTTCCTTGTTGTGTTTCCTTGGTACTTTGTGTTTCCTTGGTACTTTGTGTTTCCTTGATACTTTGTGTTTCCTTGGTACTTTGTGTTTCTTTGGTTCTTTGTGTTTTCTTGGTACTTTGTGTTTCTTTGGTTCTTTGGGTTTCCTTGGTACTTTCTGTTTCCTTGGTACTTTGTGTTTCTTTGGTTCTTTGTGTTTCCTTGGTACTTTGTGTTTCTTTGGTTCTTTGTGTTTCCTTGCTCCTTTGTGTTTCCTTGATACTTTGTGTTTCTTTGGTACTTTGTGTTTCTTTGGTTCTTTGTGTTTCCTTGGTACTTTGTGTTTCCTTGGTTCTTTGTGTTTCCTTGGTACTTTATGTTTCTTTGATACTTTGTGTTTCCTTGATACTTTGTGTTTCCTTGGTACTTTGTGTTTCTTTGGTACTTTGTGTTTCTTTGGTTCTTTGTGTTTCCTTGGTACTTTGTGTTTCCTTTGTACTTTGTGTTTCCTTGGTACTTTGTGTTTCTTTGGTTCTTTGTGTTTCCTTGGTACTTTGTGTTTCTTTGGTACTTTGAGTTTTTTTTTTGTTCTTTGTGTTTCCTTGGTTCTTTGTGTTTCTTTGGTACTTTGTGTTTCTTTGGTTCTTTGTGTTTCCTTGGTACTTTGTGTTTCTTTGGTACTTTGTGTTTCTTTGGTTCTTTGTGTTTCTTTGGTACTTTGTGTTTCCTTGGTTCTTATAACGTAATATCTATACTTGAAAGGCCTTTCTGTTTCCTTGGTACTTTGTGTTTCCTTGGTACTTTGTGTTTTTTTTTTTGGTTCTTTGTGTTTCCTTGGTACTTTGTGTTTCCTTGGTACTTTGTGTTTCTTTGGTTCTTTGTGTTTCCTTGCTCCTTTGTGTTTCCTTGATACTTTGTGTTTCCTTGGTTCTTTGTGTTTCTTTGGTACTTTGTGTTTCTTTGGTTCTTTGTGTTTCTTTGGTACTTTGTGTTTCCTTGGTACTTTGTGTTTCCTTGGTACTTTGTGTTTCTTTGGTTCTTATAACGTGACTCTGTACTTTAAAATATGCCGTAGGTATGTTATTGTTCTATAATGAAAACAAATAAATATCTTCTTTGCTCATCAACCTCAAAAGAAGTCGAAAGCTTAGGGTCCTATTTTGACTATTTTATTGATTATGTCTGTTTAGTTTACGCATCATTGTAAATATAACGGAATGTGATGAGACTGTCAACAAAGTGAGAGGTTTAGCGCTATAAAACCAGGTTTTATTCACAATTTTCTACATTTGAAAATGCCTGTACCAAGTCAGGAATATGACAGTTTTTGTCCATTCGTTAATGATGGGTTTTGTCATATGATTTTTGATTTGTTTGTTTGTTAAATGTATTTTGTTTATGTTTATGTTCCGGACCATATGAGTATTTGGACCATACGCGTATTGTCATAACCATATGGGTATATACTCATATGGTCCGACCATACGCGTATGGTCCGACCGTACGCGTATGGTCGGGGTAATTAACACTCTGTTACAGTTTACTGTTACTACTTTTAAACTCTTCACATTGTTTGACAGTTCATTAATAAAGACGCTATCATATATGTAATTTTATTATAATATTATAATTAAATTATAAGCTAGATAAAAATAAGAAGTTTCGCATAGTTAATTTTACTTGTCAAAGTTTTTTACTTGTTAATTGTCAAATTTAAAATTAACACATTTTATACCGATGGTCATTACCGATTTGTTATAACGAGTGAATGGCAATATGTCGACTAAAAAAATCAAAAAAACTGTTAATGAACTGTTACACAAGAAGTCACTGGAAAGTAACATAGTTTATTTAATTTGTCTTGAGAATATGGTGTATTGCAGTCATTTTACAATATTTGAGATCTAGAGCTTCTTAAAAACACCGTATACATCAAAATGGCCAAAGACCTCGGTATCACTGTACGCAGCTGCAAAAAGGCTAGCTTTTAACTCGCAAAAAAAAGGTGTAAATGAAAACGATCGTGCATAAATTTCTTGCAAATTCAAAAATGCTATAACACCCTGTGGAAGTGAATGTCACCCCAAACCTACATGCAAGAATGTAACTTGACTAGCGATGAAAACTAACTATGGCATCAATATTTAATTTTTACGTAGTTTTTGGATTATAAAACCAACAAATTGTCATGTAACCATCACTGTTTTTTTAGAGAAAGTTTGTGTATTATTAAAACGTTAATTATAATGTAATTTAAAAAAAAATACCTATATGGTCCAAATACTCATATGGTCCAGCCCGTTAATAACCAAGCGAGTATAATATTCATATGGTCCGACCATACGCGTACGGTCGGACCATATGAGTATACGCATATGGTCATGACCATACGCGTATGGTCCAAATACTCATATGGTCCGGAAAATTCTTACTATTTGTCACAAACTTATTGTTCAGAGTTTATAAGACAATAAATATTTGAATTGAATTGATATAATATGTCATTATGATATATTTCTATTATGAATTAGAAAATACTTTGAGCCACAAACGTCAAAATTATTCAATCGCGTAGTTGAATGAACTATTTGTTGATTCTTATAAATTCTATAGAACGTTTGAATTATTTTAAATCTCGGTCTGAAATTAATTTTTACATACTTTTGATTTTTTAACCCTGTATGCAAATATTGCCCATGCGAAATTTTAAAATTGTTTGTATAAACAATGAACGACAAAAATATGTGACGTATAAAATTTACTGACGTCAGTAACGCTAATCAATGAATGTGTTTGTAGATAGATGTTTTTGAGTTGTGTTAAATTCTTCCTTTTAAATTGTTACACGATGATGACACCTGTACACATATTTTGACTATTTTATTGATTATGTCTGTTTAGTTTACGCATCATTGTAAATATAACGGAATGTGATGAGACTGTCAACAAAGTGAGAGGTTTAGCGCTATAAAACCAGGTGTTATCCACAATTTTCTACATTTGAAAATGCCTGTACCAAGTCAGGAATATGACATTTTTTATCCATTCGTTAATGATGGGTTTTGTCATTTGATTTTGCCATGTGATATTGACTTTCCAATTAGATTATAATCCTGGTACCTTTGATAACTATTCCTCTGAGTTCAGTATTTTTTTGTGATTTTACCTTTTCAGCGCAAAACAAATATCATATATGTCAAAGTATTGAGTCAATCCTCCAGGTAAACTCTCAATGGCTTCTCTATTTTTGTATTGAAAGAAATATTTTATATATTAAAATTCGTTTTGTTTCAGATAATTATATGAGATATAACAATTACAAGAAATTTAGTACAATAGATCGTCATCATGATACTTGGGGAACTAATTGTGCTGCCCGCGAAGGCGCCTGGTGGCATGGCCATTGTAGTAATTCGAGGCTGAACTACAACATGAACAAAAATAAACTATATTGGAATGAACATAAATATATCCATTCAGTTATGATGATCAGAAAAATTATGTAAACACTTTATATAGTATAATCCTTTTTTTGTACCATACTGTTTATCTAAATAAATTAACAGACAGTGTCACAAAAGGTGAAACGGTACCAAGAAAAGAGAGGCGAAAACTAACAAGTGAATATTAAAAATCATAAATTGAAAATAATCTAACTTTATATAGGTTAGAGTAGTGGTTGTCCTGTTTCTGCGGTTTAACACTAGTCAACTTCGGGGCCGTGTATAGTTTGCTGTTTCAAGGCTCCGCGATGAAGACCGTTTTGCCCTTTGATGTTTTTTTTTTACAAATTGGGACTTGAATGGAGAGTAGTCTCATTGGCACTCATACAGCATCTTATTATATTTATTGACAACACCATGACTAAACAGAAAAGACTAACAGGCAAAAAATGGTACACCATAACATAGAAAACTTAAGGCTGAGCAACGCGAAAACTAGAATGATCTCAGGTGACCCAGAAGGGAATGTAGATCCGGCTTCATATGTGGCACCCGTGGTGTTGCTCATGTTTGTACAAACCGGTAATAAGGTCAAATTTGGTTGAAATGGACAGGATAAAAGTTTCGAGATTTGAATTTGAAACATATCCGCCAACAACCGTGACGGTCAACCAACTCGTGATGGCGTCAGTTCATTTTACGAAGGAATGATTTAAATTATATTGCTTAGAACCCTTGGATTGATAGCTTCTTCGTAAGCAGCCACCCTCTATTAAGAAAATCATGATGTAATATTGTATCAACTTGGAGATACATACTCCGTACTCATAGGGTTGTACGGCAACAAATAGCTCCACCTGCAACGATCTTTTGCACTAGATTAAACGAAATAAGCAATCAAAACTATGCTTGCATTCGTTCGTCAATAGAATATAAGCCTTTAACCACAGCATTTAGCTTATACATAAAAACTACACCATGTCATTACTGTAGCAACTTATCATTATATGTTTAATAAACAAAGACATCAACTCCCGTGCTTCCGACATACATTGCAACAATACAGCTAATATTTTTAAGAGGGGCTAAACATACCAAGGCGCAATTGAAACTAACAAGTCGAAAATAAACTGACAACGCCATGTCCAAATAAAAAAAAGGACAAACAAAAGTACTCAAAACACAACAGAAAACTGACGACTGAGCAACACGAACCACACTGGAAACTGGGCGGGATATCAGATGACCCGTTAGGGTGAACGAATTTTTCTCCAAATGTGGCAACCGCCATGTTGCTCATGTAAGTTGAAGCCCGATGATAAATCTTATCGGATGTGAAACAGTTGGTTATGGGATTTTATGGATGCGAAACAGATATTCCATAAAGGTCAACCAACTCGTGATAGTGTCCGTTAAATTAAAGAAGGGATAATTTCAACTTCATCACTTGGAATATATCAAAAAAGAAGATGTGGTATGATTGCCAATGAGACAACTTTCCACAAGAGACCAAAATGACACAGACATTAACAACTATATGTCACCGTACGGCCTTCAACAATGAGTAACGCCCATAATGCATAGTAGCTTTAAAAGGCCCCAATAAGACAATGTAAAACAATGCAAACGAGAATACTAACGGCCTTATTCATATAAAAAAAGAACGAAAAACAAATATGTAACACATAAACAAACGACAACCACTGAATAACAGGCTCCTGACTTGGGACAGGCACATACGTAAATAATGTCGCAGGGTAAAACATATGTTAGCGGGATTTCAACCCTCCCCCTAACCTGGGACAGTGGTATAAGTATACCCCGGTTTGGCAATACCGCCAGAAACGAGTAATACTGGGAAATACTACCAGAAACAGGTATATTGGGCAGTACTGGCCAATATAATTTTTAAGCTTCAGTTTAAACTAGTGTTGTCAAATCGTAAACTATTGCCTAACCGGTTACTCGAATAATCGTTCGACCGATTAACCGGTTAACCGGTAGTTTAAGTTCAAGTCATAAATTTACGCTTTTTTTAATTGGAGTTTGTCCTTAAGCGTTCTAAGGCTTGATTGTGAGGATTCCTTGCGAAGGTTGACTTTAAATATTCAGATACACCTTTTTAACTATGGCGTTTTTATCAACTTCAGATTGTAAAATAAAAAAACACTTTTTGATCTCGTAGAAGCGAATATGTCTGAAACCGATTATTTTTTCCTTTTCTCTTATCTCCGAAATTAATGCGGAGTGTTTTAATTTGAAATTATTAAGCATGTTACTCATACTATCACGTGTTGGTTTGCATTTCACAATATTTAAGTTAGCATTTCGTTTACACTATAACAAAGCTTTACACGACGGAGGTTGCAAATTTATAAGTAGGTCTACACGCTATTAGATCAAAAATAAAATAATGAAGTAAATCGTAAAATTTAATCGTATTACTGATTTAAAGTTACTGTTAGAATAACATGTATGCTAATTGTGTTTCATTAAGATCTTGCCCCAAGCTGAGCGACAAGTTCTAATTAATTTTATGTTTTTTTTTCGGATTAACAATAGCAATCAATAGACTAGACTGGACACTTGGGGGAAAGATCCGTTTGCGCATAAAATGCATCGCAACAACTTTTTTTCTTCAATGCTACATTTGCGCCGCATGTTTAACAATTACATGGTATCATTTGCGCCAAAATCAAAACATATGATTGCGCCAATTAGAAGAAAAAATACTTCCCTACTCCGTTTTTCGGACTTGGAACCGGAAGTTTACATTGCAAATGTTTTCTATTCTGAAACACACATTATTCTTACTGCTGCTGCATGAGTACTTCCCAATTTAATGCATGTAGTAGCTTGTAGCTTCACTCTATTGTCCAAAAAAACAAACATTGAAGGTTGAAATGCTTAACACAGTTCATAATAATTCTTATAATAAAAGAGCCCATACGCATGGTGTGAACAAAGCACTACAACTGTCATCAACATCATATGTAGCTTAAAACATAATCAGCAAAAGCTTCTATTTTCTTCTCCATTGGTATGTCTTTATTAAATATTCAGCAAAGCAATAAGTTTTATTTTCTCTCTGTACATTGACTGTCTAGTGCATTTTAAGTCATTTCTCTCCAGATGCTCATCTTCATGGTAAAATATCTCCTAACTTATGATACATTTTAAGCCAAAAATAAGGATAAATATATATCAATCATTATAATTTATGATAGATATGTGTACAGGTAAATTGGCGCAAATGAGTTTCGAATATTGGCGCAATTGATACATTTGGAAAACAAAATTTGGCGCAAATGATACCCCTGAAAAACGGGAATTGGCGCAAAAGGACTGCTGCCACAATTGATCTGTTAAATTAAATACCGCGACGACAATTAATAAAACATAACTATTTAATGATTTCAATACAAATTTATATCAAATCTATTAAAATTGAAATATGTCCGGTTAACCGGTTAGCGTTTTTTTGAATTCGGTTTACCGGTTAACCATTGACAACACTAGTTTAAACAGAATAGTTAATACAAGTTTTAGTTTCGAGGTAATATAGCTATACTAGTATATAATATATATTCATTATATACAGATAACCATTAAGAGTCATGTCTTAGGGAATGAAAATCTATTTCTAATAGTGTGAAGTTTCTAGAAAACAAAATTATTTAAAAGAAGCATTTAAAAGTCTGTAAAAAAATGCATGTAAAAGAAAACAAATACTTACCCACACTTTCAACTTCAGCCTCAAAGAATTGATTAATTTCATTATTTTAATAAATTATGATTTTTAAAAATAAATATAATTTCAAAAGTTATGCTTAAAGTACATAATTATTATTATATAGATAAGTGTACAAATTGTTTCTTTTTTTTCTTTTTTGTTTTGTATAAATTGCCGAATAGATTAAGCATATCAAAATAACTCTGATTAGCTTTGGACACTATGAAAGTGTGCTCAGTGTCTAAACTGAACACCACAAGCTCTACCAAAAAAATAAGCATTATTATAAGAAGCCAGATTCTTCCTGTGATGGCTATGTCCCGTTCATCATGGCTTATGTACAGTTGAATATAAGATTTACAACAAATAGGCAACCAGAACTTGATACAGAATTCCTACAAATTCCAGATAAAGTCAAGACGATGAGAAAGATATTATTTGAAATTATCTACTCGTAACTGCCCTGCTACTATAAACTCACACAACAACATACCAACAAAAGTGGATGCCGATTACAATCATAGCTCAGACAGAATGCAACTCAGAGTAGACGATAACATTCGTGTTTTCATGATACTCTCTCAAAAATGGAATTATAAGTATTGAATGGTTATTTTTGTAACTTCATAGAGTTGTAAAAGCGTTGATCGTGCGTACATTTTTAGAATGAAACGCGGAATATAAAATGTACTTCGATCAACGCTTTTATACCCAATGAAGATGCACAAAGACGCATTCGATTATTATATTTAATCCCACATAATCCCATCGTGTAAATAACAATTCTGGGAACTCAGAATTGTATTAAAATTTTACTATTTTACCTATAAAATTCAAAATGTATGAATAGCTAGAATAAACCGATAAGAATCATGAGTAGGTATGAACTACTCTCCATGTTTAGTGATTCATTTACCCTGTTTGAGCTGAAATCATGATATAACAAGTATAAGCTTTGTGGAGGCAAATGTTTCGGGAAAAAGCACAAGTTGGAAGATAATGTAGGGTTATCCAAATGATATTATTTTTTGTTTCATACGAATATGTTTGCCTGTTAACATCATTCCATGCGTTACAAATGTATCAGATCTATTGTTATTAGACGGTTTCTTCATCAAACAGGCTTAGCGTAAATATAGACAGAAAAAGATAGTTAAAATGGCAAATGAAATAGGGATTCTTTATAAAAAGAAGATGTGGTATGATTGCCATTGAGACAACTACCCACAAAAGACCAAAATGACACAAACATTGACAACTATGGTCACCGTACGGCCTTCAATAATGAGCAAAGCCCATACCGCATAGTCAGCTATAAAAGGCCCCGATAAGACAATGTAAAACAATTCAAACGAGAAAACTTACGGCCTTATGTAAACAAATGAGCGAAAAACAAATAAGTAACACATAAACAAACTTTGTATGTTTTTGACAATAAACAAGTGCTTTTCTCAGACCTCAAATGATGCCAAAAATGGGTTTAACGAATTGTTTGGGAAAAACGATTACAATAAACAAGTGAGACCGGTTCTTGGTAAAACTGATATTGTTCTCGTCACCGTCTCTATGGAACTAACTAGCATTTATGAGATTGATGAGGTAGAACAGCAATTAGTCGTTTCAGGTTTCCTAGACATCTACTTGGTAAAATGGGCATCTTGTTTTGGAAAGCGATGATTATAATGATATCGATCCATTGCAGTTCTTCAGGTCAATTACTTTATTTCTTTGATTAGCCGACCATTTTCGGGATTTCTGACAAAGTTTGAAAACCCGCTCGTTAATTATGATATTGTCGCGTGTTGTTTTGCGCAAATGTAAAGTCTATTTTTCGGTCAACCATTTTGGGAAGTATAGGTAACACCTGTCATCAATATCAATACTATATCATGTTTGAATTCTTACATGTTGGGTCAATATCGACCTAATTATGAGGTGAAATATTAACTTAATCGATAAAGCAATTAATATCGGTTTTGTGTGTAAAAGTCATTACATTAACTGCTTGATAAACGAATTAGGTATTGACAATTCACTTGGAAACTCAACATATACCCTCACGACACTTACCAAAGAGGAAATCCTGGATAATTATAGGTCTGTTCTATGTTCATTTGGAATTTCAACCAAAGATGAAGAACTGGAGCTTCCATCACTGTATTGGATACCTAAACTACATCAGTGTCCTTGCAAACAACGGTATATTGCTGGGTCTTCCAAGTGCTCCACGAAACCTCTTTCTAAATTATTAACATCTATTTTATCAGCAATCAAAGACGCGCTTCAAAGTTATTGTGAAACTGCCTATTTTAGAGGTGGCGTGAATCAAATGGGGAATTTCTCGCTACATTGAAGACCTGTTGATGACCTTCTTCTGTTGTTTTTTTTCTATGGTCGGGTTGTTGTCTCTTTGGCACATTCCCCATTTCCATTCTCAATTTTATTTTACTTAAAAACTCCAAAGATCTTTTAGAGTACATACAATCTATCTCTCTTTTATTTTGTAACAGTATTAAAACATTTTACTTTTCTACTCTTTACACAAATATTCCACATTCCAAACCAAAAGACAAATTGAAAGAGTTGGTATTGCTTTGCTTCATAAAAAAAATTAGCCAACGTAGATACAAGTACATGTATCTTGTCTTAGGGAGGGATAAATCCTACTTTGTAAAGGATCACTCTTGTTCAAACAAAAAATTCTCTGATATTATCAAGATGCTTGATTTTTTTTATTAACAACATATTTGTTACGTTCGGATGACGTGTTTTTCAACAGACTGTCGGCATTCCAATGGGAACAAACTGTCCTTTAACTCTACTTTCCGCTATAAAGATGATGTTCTTTCACTAAATAATTCAAAATTTGGTGACTATGTGGAACGCATCTATCCCATCGAACTAGAGATAAAGGATACTACAGACCCAGTTAAGTCGGCTTCATATCTTAACTTACATCTAGAAATTGATACTGAGGGTCGGTTGAAAACAAAACTTTACGACAAAAGAGATGATTTCAGCTTTCCAATTGTGAACTTTCCATTTCTAAGTAGCAACATTCCAGCAGCACCTGCATACGGGGTATATATCTCCCAATTGATACGATATTCCCGTGCTTGCATTTCCTATCATGATTTTCTTGATAGAGGGTTGCTTCTCACAAAGAAGCTATCAAATCAAGAGTTCCAAATGGTGAAGTTGAAATCATCTCTTCGTAAATTTTACGTACGCCATCACGAGTTGGTTGACCGTTATGGAATAACCGTTTCACAAATGATATCGGATATGTTCCTTACGTCGTAACTACAATCCCCTTCCCTTTCATGAATGTGACCTACCGAATGAGACTATTTACCGGATTTTTTATCACATAAACAACACGACGGGTGCCACATGTGGAGCAGGATCTGCTTACCCTTCCAGAGCACCTGAGATCACCCGTAGTTTTGGTGGGGTTCATGTTGTTTATTCTTTAGTTTTCTATGTTGTGTCATGTGTACTATTGGTGTCTGTTTGTCTTTTTCATTTTTAGCCATGGTGTTGTCAGTTTGTTTTAGATT
Organism: Mytilus galloprovincialis; assembly: GCA_037788925.1. NCBI lineage: Eukaryota > Metazoa > Mollusca > Bivalvia > Mytilida > Mytilidae > Mytilus > Mytilus galloprovincialis. The sequence continues at coordinate 7,053,463 of CM075340.1, read as the reverse complement.
TATGAGTTTGACTGTCCCTTTGGTATCTTTCGTCCCTCTTTTAATCCGATATTACCTTCATATCTAAAATTGAGAAAGGAAATGCGGAATGTCTTACATTTTTGATACATTACAATACACTTGTAAAATATGCTGATGAAAGCATTGTATCAACACAATAAATTGAGCATATTTGTAAGTTTTGTGTTTTGAAAATTCAACAGATATTTTTTGGCAAAACGGTCTGAACTAAGCAATTGAACAGCCGACATTTTTTGAGGAACCAATTCATCTTTACTGGATTGAATTTAAGTACCCGACCCCGACAGAATGTTGTACACTTAAGTTGGTGAAACAATTTTAGAAGCTAACGTACTGTACCGTAAATGGCATAATAAACATTCAAAATACACCATGTTGGAAGATTTGGGACTATGATCACGCAGACTTGACTTAATGCAAATTTGATCTAAATGAAGTCAATTGAGATAATACTATTAATAATAATGACGTAAATATAGCCGTAACAAACATTACAGAAACTATATTAAAACCAGCAGCAAAACATAAACCTTGTAAATTTGTCAAAGTTATATCTCAAGACCCGCCATGGCTTACTGGTCATATAAAAACTAATTTAACGCCGAAAAAGACTTTATAAAATGGCAAAAAAGAAAAATAATGCTGATTTGTATCGACAATTTCGATATGTAAGAACACAGCGCATACATTTTACCAAAAACAGCTAAAGTTATCTTTTTCAACAAGTAAAGACATAAGCGAGTCCAGAAACAAATATAAAGAAATGGTTGATGTTTTGAGAAATCTAACTGTGCAGCCTTTGAAAGCTTCAAAATACTCACCTTTGTAAGTAAATAATGAATATATAGAAGACGATAATGAAAAAGCAACGCATTTAATCTCTTTTTTTGTAAGAAATATGATTACTTGTCTACGTTAGATGTCTCTAAAGCCACGGGCCCTGATGAAACTAGAGGTAGGCTTCTGAAGTATGCTGCGCGAGAGTTAAATAGGCCACTGGCTCTGCTTTTCAATGAATTTATCCGTGAAGCTGTGTATCCAGAAAACTGAAAATAAGCAAGTGTAATACATGTTTTCCAAAGTGGTGATAACGAACTGGTGTCAAACTATAGGCCAATATCACGTTTATCTATCAATGGTAAGAATATTGAACTTTGTATTTTTTAAGATTTTTTTTTTTAACTTTTTGACAAAACATAATTTAATAACAAGTGAACAGGCAGGTTTCATGCCTGGAGATTTTATAATTAACGAACTTTTACACACAACAGATTTATCTGGCAAAGCTCTTGAATCGGGAAAAGAGATTCGTGTTTTTTTTTTTATTTAAGTCGTGCTTTTGATCGAGTCTGGCATGAAGGTCTAATTGATAAACTTAGAATATTGGTATAAGAGAAAACCTTAAAAGTGGTTTATGATCTATTTATCAAATCGGAAACAAAAATTGTTATTTCTGGCCGTTTCTCAGATACTTTTGGTGTAAATGCTGTCGTCCCTCACGGATCAATATTACGCCCTTTCTTTTCTAGTATATACAAATGACATTGTAAGCAACATAGACTGTAATATAAAACTGTATGCTGACGAAACTGTCCTTTTCTTATTACTTGAAGATGAACATGCAGTAGCAAGCAAATTTAATTCTGTTATAAAGACTATCAACAATTGATTAGTCCAATTGCTAGTAAACTTTAATGCAAAAAAAAAACAACTGAAGCTATGACAATTTCCAACAAATCAGTAAAATCCTATAATCCCCCTCTTTATATGAATGACAATATAATATAAGTAATTATTTTATTGACATGAGAATGCCACGATCCATCCTCATGAAAAATTAAACCTTGGTCTAATTTTTCATAAGGACGAATCGTGGCATTCTCATGTCAATAAAATAATTGAAAAGATAACACCCAGATTAAATTTTTTTGTGCTTTAAAATTCAAATCGAAAAGAAAGTATTTACAAGCTATATATTTAAGTGTTATCTGACCTTTTTTTAATATACAGACATTATTTTGGACAATATTCCATACTATTTAAGTGATATGCAAGTTGAAGCGGCCAGGATAGTTACTGGTAGTACTTAGTTATCATCCATTACAATAAAATTAACGGTACCAATTTTCTTGCACCAGATGCGCATTTCTACAATACATGTCTCTTCAGTGATGCTCGTGGCCAAAATATTTGAAATCCAAAGCGTATATAAAAGATGAAGAGCTAATTATCCAAAAGGTCCAGAAAGTATAGCCAAATCCGCGAAAGGAATCAGAGCTTTGCATGAGGGAGATACATTCCTTAATTTATAATAATTTCTAATATTTTGTAACAGCAAATTTTAATAACACAAAAAATCCGTATTTTCATGCCAGTACCGAAGTACTGGCTACTGGGCTGGTGATACCCTCGGGGGCTAATAATCCACCAGCAGAGGCATCATTACAATTAAAACGATGAAACGAGATGGGAGTTACTGTCAAAAAGGCTGAAATTTCATGAAATGTTTCACAATAAGACCCCTAAATATTTTTTCAATTTCAATTTCAATATTTTATTGAAAAGAGCACAATAGAGTTGTGATCCAAATACAGACAATAATAATAGTAAAACAACATATAAATAAAATATAGATGCATATAAAAACAAGTCAAAAGTAAATTCTTAGTTAAGCGATACTATGTTTCAGCAATTGTTTAATATTCATATCTATATATGACAGAAGACGAACAAATGGCACGCAACATATAATAGTTATCACAGGTACCAGTATTATAATTTCGTACGCCAGACGCGCGTTTCGTCTACACAAGACTCGTCAGTGACGCTCATATCAAAATAGCTATCAAGCCAAATAAGTACAAAGTTGAAGAGCATTGAGGATCCAAAATTCCAAAAAGTTGTGCCAAATATAAAGTGTAGAACAGCATTTTATCAGAAACATTTTCTACCATCAGTTATTCTATCCTGGAATGCTATTCCGGACGATATCAGATTAAGTCAATCTAAGTTTACACTTAAACGTTACCTTAATCAAAATGTAAGGTAAATACTAATTATTTTGATGGAGACAGGAAGGGACAAATACTTCATGCCAGACTCCGGATTGATTGCAGTTATCTAAACGAACATGCATTTAACAGAAATGTTGTAGAAAGTAAAAACTTGAGACCAGTAACCATTTTCTTCTCGAGTGAAAAAAAATACTCCCTTGTCCGAAAACGTACGATAATAACAGTGCCGTTTCAATACAATATACACACACTCCTGTTTGGCAGAAATAACCTCGAGTTCAGTCAAGATGAAAAACTTCTCTGTATAAACAAGTTCAACAACTTTTATTACCCAAGCGAATTGGCAAATAGCGTATTTCATGGTTAGGGTCGTGATTTGGGTGAGTCCTTATAACAAACACCGCCTTCAGTACACATATATATATATATATAGGAAAGATCAGACGAAAAAAGTCAAAAGCTTTTTATTTGCAGTTATTTTCCTTCTGTTGACAGTTAGACGGATTTTAAAATATACGGTAACCTTGTTTCCGAATTCCTTCGAATAATGTGTTATAACTGTATTTATATGTATAAGTAATATACATGATTTTTTGAAATACATATGTTTAAAGTAATACACTGAGCTTACTAAAAAAGACGTAACTGGTTGACGTGACATTAAATGGAATCCAGCTTGAAGAACTGTGTAAACATATTTCTCTAATTCTTCGTCAATTTATTTCTTTCGGCACCCATTGTATATAAAAAAATCAACGTGTAGGTCGTTTGATCTTAGTTCTTCATTGGTTAAAATCCGGTTATGACGTCGAATTTTCTTGCTATTCTCTGAATTTTCTATTGTGACAGCATGGAAAAGGCGACCATGTTTGATGATGTCACATAGAAAGAACACATCTGTTTGCGGCTCATTCGAAAAAAATGAAAAACCTTTGCCGGTATATTGTTTAAAAATCATTAGAGAAACAGATGCTCGGGGAGCCTCGCGTTTTAAATTTGAAAATTTAACTGTCTCAAGTGGATAAATATAGTATCACACTCGATGCAGTGGTAGAATCTATATATACACCCTAGACGTAGAACACTCGATTTGATATTTAAAACATACAGACATATAAATCCATTAACGCGCCGACAAAAATTGTAGTCAATAGTATTTACAATAGCATGTAATGACTCTATACTCTTTCCCGAAAGAGGATCACATTAACTACAATATCAATATAAGGATATGCAAAATGAAAGCAATACTTAGATAACCTCAGCATTGGACCCCACGGGTACAAACCAATACCGAAGCTCGAACGCTTAATGCACAAAGACCGAAACATGCAAAGAATCATACGAAAAACAAAAGAAACGTAATACTACTGTAAAAAATCATAATATCAAAAGCTATGAATTAACTGATATGATATACAATGTCAGCACATGCATATATGCAGGAAAACCCTTATGCAATTGGTGTTAAAATAAGCTAACATACTTAATTTATAGGAAAATATCTGGAAACCAAACCTTGCTTTGAAGAATGGATTCACAAAGCTAGAAGAATAAGAAGGAAGCTTTCACTATGTTGAAAACAATGGTTTGATAACTTGGTTTCCATATCAAGTATTCGACACTCGATGTCACCCATTTTCCATTTGATGAACAGTCTTGTCAAGTGCGTTTCACAATTTGGTCTTATTGGTCTTATTATGATTTTGATGTTGATCTTGACCCGAAATCAAACATACATATCGGAGAATACACAGAAAGTATAGTGTATTGGCAATCACTTCAACTTCAGTTAAGTTGGAAGTCAATTTAGGTAGCAGCAATGTTATTTCACAATAAATCTACACTGTAAAGCTACGTATTGTCATTCAATTAGGATACAGTATTCCCCTTCTTGTTGTTGATTATTTACAGTTACGAATTCATTATAAAGAAGAATGCCACAGAAAGTCAAACATGTATGTTTATATTGTCAAACTTTTTAGTTTTTTTCTCAATCGATTAATAAATTTCAAACAGCGGTATACTACTGTTGCCTTATTTGATGCTTTCGAATAAGGTATTACATCATCCTGTTAATTTTTTTGATTTGCTGGGGTTTTCAAATATGCATTTTAAAAATTGAAACTGAAATTACTGGTGATTTGTTAGTTTACAACTGTCAGTTTCAGAAATATCGTAGATACTTTTCAAATATAGTAGCTAGTGTTGGATAATCGGTTGAAATTACCAACCGATTATCTATTACAATCGGTTGACAGCAACCAACCGAATATCGGTTATAATCGCATCATAATACCTTGCCCTTTTTTTAAATGAAAGCATGCATTTAGTCTCATTGTACATGTGTAATGTGTATATTCCATATCATTGCAGAGTTTATATATTCATATAACATTCCATCAATCTGCAAATATTTATAGTCAATGGATTTGTCACGTATATAAAGAAGGAAATTTGTTATGTCTTTAATTAAAGGATGTTTGACATTGTTATTGTCATCGATCCTGATATTTTTTGTTATTATTTGTTGGACTGCGCATATAAAATGCAAACCGCAAACGGACAGGAAGTTGATAAGCTAAAAGTCCGGAAACTTAACAACAATCGATTAAACAAAATCCCAATCGATTATCGACATCGCCAGGTCCAACCAAATGATTTCCGACTTATTCCAATCATCGGAACAACACTACATGTAGCAGCAGGTGCAGTGTCAGAGAAAAAAAGAAACAGTTTAGCTAATAATGTAATGTAATTTATTTAGTAACTATTTATTTATAACACACAATAACTGCGTGATACAAAACATGAGTTTAAAGAAATTTGTAAAAATATTTTTATGCTTAAATATTTGTAAAAAAAAAAGTTATAATCATATATATAATAGTTTATAATTATAATCAAACCTAAATCTATCTTAAACCAGAAGCTGTTGTATACATATATTCAATGGCTATCTTTGGATATTTTTTTAAACAATGTAAAGAGAACATCTCTCTTATTGGGGAAAATGTTGCACTTATGCAGACATTCTGTTATAAGTGTCCCGTCATACTTTGAACCACACCATTATTTTATTTATTATTTTTACTGTAAGTCTGTTTTTTGTTATATCTACTTTACGTGAGTCTGCATTTATGTATGCCGTCATACGACAAAATTATTTTTATGTCTACCTGTGCGAATTTCAAACGCGCAATTTTACACCAGTAATGAAAACCTTCTTTCATTTATGGGTAGACTTTACATAGATAAATTCAGCCGTATAAGAAAAGCAAAATGAGAATGTTAAATTTGATGTATGCCTTTTTGTGCTACTTTGTTACATTTGTTGTTTATGTAGTGATATTAAGATGATAACACAATATTGACTGTTGTACCCCTATTTTTGACCTTTTTACTCTTTGAGTATGTTTGTTTTGTTCATGATTCGTTGACAATGTAATGGAATTTGATGCGACTGTCATACAAGTGAGAGGTTTAGCTAGCTATAAAACCAGGTTCAATCCACCATTTTCTACATTAGAAAATGCCTGTACCAAGTCAGGAATATGACAGTTGTTATCCATTCGTTTGATGTGTTTGGACTTTTGATTTTGCCTTTTGATTTTTGATTTTCATTTTTGAATTTTCCTCAGAGTTCAGTATTTTTGTGTTTTTACTTTTTTTTTATAACAGTATATAACTTTTTTTATCTTACCTGACAATTTTCTTAACTTTTTATGATAAAATACATAAATGAAATATAAATCATGGACTAAATAAAATAAAAACACAATCCCGCCAAATAAAAAATAAAAACACCAAATAAAAGATATTTATGTTCCTAAACTGCAATAATGCAAGTAAAACAGTTCAATGCAGGTTTTTTTGGGGGGAAAAACAATCAAATTCATATATAATGAAATAAAACTAAAGGCTCCAAGGAAACTATCTCACTCACCTGATATTTTTGTTAACAATTGATGCATGAAATATTGCAAAGATTATACTTTTGCTTAAGTTTCAGAGATATAAGCCTAAAACTGCATTTTACCCAATTATCTATTTTCAGCCATGTCGGCCATGTTAGTTAGCAGGCAGGGTCATTTGACACCTTTTTGAACTAAATACTCTAATGAAAATTGCGGCCAAGTTTGGTTAAATTTGGCCTAGCAGTTTGTGCAGTTTCAGAGAAGATTTTTGTAAAAGATTACAAAAATGTACAATAAATAGTTCAAAATGCCTATAAAGGGGAATAACTCCTTAAAAGGCCAATTGACCATTTTTGTAGTCTTGACTTATTTGTAGATCTTACTTTGCTGTACGTTATTGCTCTTTACAATTTATCTCTATCTGTAATATAATTGAAGATTATAAGCAAAAACTGCAAATTACAAATTCAGGGGCAGCAACCCAACTAGATATCTAATGATGATTGTGCCCAAGTTTGGTTAAATTTGGTCCAGAATTTTCCGAGGAGAAGATTTTTGTTAAAGTTAATGGAGAACAGATGACAGACATCGAACGACGATGGAGGCCAAGTGATGAGAAAAGTGCCAAAAAATGTAAAAATATTCTTTAATGAAATTTACTTTTTATAGTCATCAATGTAAAATCCTGATGTTTGAAGCAGGAGTAATTTTGTATATAATAAACAATATTAAGATAAAACAACATATAATATATTTCCTGAGTATGGTACTATAATATACAGTTTATAAATAAACATTATCAAACCATCAATAAAAACAACAAACCCGTAGAAGTAATATGATCACATTATGGTATTTTCACCAACACAAACAAATACATTTCACCAATAGAAAAAGGAAATTTCATAGAAAGATCCAATGTTGGTTCATAATTAATATATAAAGTACATAAATATAAAACTGTTTGTATCAAAAGAACATCACACACAGTAGGTCCGAGACCACAATTGACGTCCCTTGATTTTCATTGTTCACAAATATAGTCCCTAGTATTGACAGTGGGTTACTTGCCATTAATTTTTTTACCCCTTCCAAATTTATTTCTCCATGTTTAATGCCTCATATTGCAAGTAGGGGGGTGAAATTACACTGTAAACAAAAATTAGGTCCAGAATTTTAAAGGAAAGTAGTGATTTGGTCCAGGTGAAAAAGGTTGAAAAATAGCGCTTCGAAAGCTGTCAAAAGATTTAAGACACCCTAAACATAAAATTGTCCATATTTTGAGTTAGAGGCGATGAAGTTTTCTATAATTTTGATATAATTTGTCCCACAAGTAATACAACACACTGTAAAAGTTTTTTTGAGAAAGCACAGGTGGGATTTTTTTTATTTTCATTTATGTTCTAAAAGAAATACACTACGAAATAATTGTGGTCTCGTTCCAGTAAAATTATACAATCACCGGTGCAGAGCAGTTGGGATTGAATTAACCATGATTAACTTGGTGTTTCAGCTTGATACAGGTGTGATATTGAAAAAGACGTTATGTATACAATAAAACACTCCTTATAACTTTCCACTTAATAAAAAATAGCATATGACTTATTCAATATATAGCATAACTGTATCAACTTAATACACTAATATAAGTAAACCAAAGAGCTCTGTGATTTTGTGGATTAATTAATTTTCGTTGGATACCAATTTTTGTGGGTTTTGTTGGTACAGGTGAACCACAAGGTATAATGTTTGATGAATAACATATTTTCAATAGGCTTTGTATGCAGAGATTAGCAAAACAGTGAAATCAAATATCCATGAATATGCAAGTTTTCAGCAATCCACGAAGTTTGATACCCACGAAAATAAATGAATCGACAATATTGAAAAAGTCATATCATTTTTTATGTACGTTTTTCACACTACTCCATGTAACAGTGACTGACATCGATGACATGACATCATACAACATTAATGTACATGTAAAGGTTAGATATAACTGTGACTGATGGCTGATACATCATGATTGTCAAAGATTATATAACATATACAATTTACATACTAATAAGTGTATAATATTTAATATAAATACAAGAATTTATTAACAATTCAATAAAATCCATTAATATAAAGTTCTAGTATAAATAAAAAATAACACTATTTGAGGTTTACAGGTAGTAACAACAGACATTGAACAAGTAAAGAGATTGTGGTTCAAGTATTTTTTAACTACAGAAAAATATTTTTGAAAGGCCAACAAAAAATATATACTGGTAGCTTCTCACTGACTTAAGCTTTGTATGATTTGTTTTCCTAAACAAAAATACTACAATAAACTTAATACTAAATTGTAAAAAAGATCAGAATTATTCAAATTGAGCTTTTTAAAAATATATTAAAAACTATAATATAAAATAGGAGATGTGGTATGATAACCTCAGCTTTGTCACTATCATTATTTTTCTCTGGTATAATAAGTAGCTAATAGAAATAATAACAAGAATCACAATAAATTTCTCATAATCTAAAAATTGAGATAGAATTTACGTTTAAATTATTCAAAAGAACATCTTTGGTGGGGTTTTTTTTCATGTGAGGTAGTTATTACAATCAATGAACCTTCTTAGAGGTAGATTTATATTGAAATACGATATACAAAACTAAACAAATGATAAATCTCAGATTTTTTTACAAATCTAGTAATGCCCATTGGTGTAATCTTAAAACATTGATGTGCCTGTTATCATGATAAAAAAATATGTAAACTACAATTCAACATTAAATTTTATAACATTGTATAAGGTTTAACAAACAAAAAGGTAAAATCTGAATCAGGGATCTATTTCTAAACGTATATACATGATATAAATTTTATTTTTTTATAATGACATCATAAACTACATGCAATACACATGTAAACATTCTTTTGGAATCTTTTCTGGTTTCCTTCTGCTTGGTTTGGGCTCTAAATAGAAGTAATCAAGGACGGGTATCAGTATAATAAGTAATCCGGCAAGTATGATACATCCACCACCAATATAAAAAGCAATCTCTATACTTCCTGTCTGTTCAAATACCCAACCTGTAATAAATAAAGACATGATTCACATTTTGGTATGTACATGTACATGTAGTACAGGATTTACTCAATAATGAAGGCAGGATACCATATGGTGATCACCTATAGCCGCTAACATCTTCATTTTTTTAGTTGCTGTTGGACAGTTGTCTCATTTGAAATCATAAGAATTTCCATGCATATATATAATAAATTAATTTATTTTTGTGTGCGATTTAATTTTGCGATTTTACATAGTAGAAAACTTACTAGAATAAATATTGTCACTAATATGTATTGTAATACCTAGACCTTTCTTATTTAACTACATGAAGTAAATGTGAAAATCTTGAAATTATATCGCCATGAAGTGTGCAAAACACTAAATGCTATATAAAGAATCCGCAAAAATAAGTTGGTTGACAGAATATGAATGCTCTTGTTTAAAGGTATGATAATCATGATAATGCAGTGACTTCATCAGCACATTTTAATAACTGTAAATTCAGAAATTATTGCATGCATTTATTCTCAAGGCCCATATTATGTTCTGATGGAACCAGTGAAAAAGAAATTTTCTGTTTATGTTATATAAAGTTTAGACTACTGTTATGGATATTTAAGAAATGACTGTAATATTTTCCCTGTCTATGAAGAAATAACATCAAAAATGTGGTGCACACTAAACAACCCGGGTAGCGTTTCACCAATAGAAAAAGGAAATTTCATAGAATGTTATTTCAAATAGACAGATAAAATATTACAGTTATTTCTTTTAATTTAATTTTAAATTTCATTTTAAACCGGAGTAAACCACGAAAAAAAACATTGATGACGTCACAGTCACACAACTAAATTGTATCTATGAGCTGATAAACAAAACAACGTCAGACAATCAGAAAACGTGTTACATCCAAAATTAAATTTTTAACAAATAAATACCTATTAGTGGAGGTGCTGCTATACTTCCAATGCCATTGGCAAGCATTACATATCCCATACCAGTACCAAGAGCATCTGGTCCAACAATTGCTGCTACTGCAACAATTAACAACCCCATTATAATATTAGCCATCACAGAGAAGGCAACATAAATTATGGCCAGTGCGCCAAAGCTATGGAACGCTGTAATCGGAAATAAAAGACAAAAGCTGCCTGTCAAAATTGTGATGACAATATAAACAATGTCTAAACGTAATTTTGGGATATTTCCAACAATTCCTCCTAAGATGCTTCCAAAAAATGCACCAAATCCACCAATGCTAAAAATAGAAGCAGAAGACTGTTCAGTTAATCCAATGGTTAGAAAGTACTGAGGTCCAAAAAGAAGTATTATCACGATACCCATGTTCCATAAGATATTGTTTGCAAAGAAAATAATGAATGCATAATTAAATAATATAGAACATGTGCTTTTCTTTGTCATAGCAAGTTGTTCCACTTCGTTCAAGCTATTTCTGGGTGTATCACATTTCTTACAAGTCTCAAACTCCATGCTGTGTTTTGTCTCTCCCTTAAGTAGTCTGGTCGGACTGCCAGGTATTATTATTTCAGTATGGGTTTCGCCTTGTACTTCATTTGCTTCATCCTCTGAAATCTCAGTGTTTGTTTGATGCGGTTTTTCCTGTAATTGAACATTTTCTAATGCAATACCTTCGTTTGGATTAATATTTGATTTGAATTCTGATTTTATTCCTTCCTCTTTAATTTCGTCCTCTAAGCTTATTTTTCTATTATAGGACAATAATTGAACTGAAGATGACTTCGTATAAAGCTTTTCTGAATCATTTACATGTAGTTCAGATTCTGTTTCTTCTGGCTCCTTTTCAAGACTTTCGACTTCAATTTCTCTGTCTTGCGCTGCTTTTTCATACTTCTGTTTAAGGCTTTCTGGAACTGGTCGGAGCAAACTGGCAAAAATAAAATTCTGCATACTGATTCCACATACAATATAAAAAGATCCTCTCCATCCATATTTGTCGACTAAAAAGTTTACCAATATTGGAAAAATGATTGCTCCTACTCCAGAACCACTAGTGGCTAGTCCTGTGGCTAAACTACGTTTTGTGTCATAGTACAACCCTGATAACACATGAGAGGGTACATAAACCAAGCAAAATCCTAGACCTAAAATAATAAGGAAAAGTTGTAAACAGATGGATAATTAATAACGATGTTTGACATATCATATTTATAGACATACATATAGTTAAAATTCACCTATTTTTCGTCAAGCACATCTAAAATTCATAGCCTTGCCCTTAATAGCTAAAGCCTATGTAAAATATCAAACAAGAAAAGATCTGCCAAGTTGACAGCCAAATTGCTAAAATAACCTATTTTTGACAACAAATTTGGAACGAATATGACATTTTTAATGCAATAAATGGATAAAACATTAACTATAAGAAATTTTCGTCAGGTTTCAATGAAGCAACAAATTTTGCTGAAACTGAAAATGATTTAAAGTATGCTCTCAAGAGACATGAACCAGAAGTGAAACCCAATAATATGTCTTCAATTAATAATTCAAGGCTCTGGAGTAAACTGTATTTCATAGTAGAATCCCCTTGAAATTTTCTTGTAAAGGTGAAGCAAGTTTGCAACATTTCATTTTGGTATTTTGCATTTATGATGGGAAAACCTTTTTAAATTAGCCAAAGCAAGACTTTAAAAAAAATACATTTAAAGATGCATGTATGCTGGGAATAAATGAAAATCAGTGATATTTTATTAATTTAATTGTAAATACATTGTAAATATTTTATGTTTTTATAATATCGATATAACTTTTTTATCTTTCAATGTCAAACTAACAACATAATTAATTCAATTTGATTAATTTATTTTTGATGTTTTACCTTAAACCAAGGTTTTTTTAAGGAAAAAAAAATCAAATAAAATCATGTGTCAATATGTTTCTGTATATATGGAAGTAATACAATTGTAGTATCTAATGGGAGATAACCCTTATTTACATCAAAATTTCATTGTATAACAAGAAACAGTTATATTACAAATTTGTTTAATACTACATTTTTTTATTACAGTTTTTAGTAATTGCCTGAACCAGAATGTGGTGCACACTGTTAAATAACTTGCTACGCGCGTTATTCAGTGTGCACCAAATTTTTTATGTTATTTTTTCATAGACAGAAAAAATATTACAGTCATTCCTTAAATAAATTTGTGGCTCACATATACTTATGAAACCCACATAAATAGTTTTTTCCATAAATGAAAAAGAATCCACATTACATGGCTACAGTAAAGACATTTTTAATCTTACCACTGAGAACCCCATAAAATCCATACATGTATATGATGTTAGGAGCAAATGGCAAGCCAATCAGACCAATACAACTAAGTGTGGCTCCAATCAGTGCCACTTTTCTGTGGCTCATATGGTTCATCAGAATTGTGGCAATAGGACCTGAAAAACACCATAGAAAACATATATACATTCTGTACATTTGTAGATTGTCAGGTTTTCTACACATTAAAATCTTTAAATATCACGTGCAAAAGGTGGGTGAGTGTAGCACGGGTAAAAAGTAAAAAGCTACATGTACAATCTTCAAATTCCATTTTCATATGCATAACATTTTTTTATTTAAGAAAAATACAGGGAAAATGTCAAAACACTTAAGCCTCATTCTGAGATTCTAGATATTGATGTCACCATAATAAAAGCTTGACCTCACTTGCATTATAACTTAAATTTTTACTGCTGTGATATAATCAAAAATTTGATCAAGCACACATTTTAAGTATGAATATTCTGTAATTCTGTCATTTAAAATATACAACTGTTACTGCATGTACATGTACCGGGTACATGCATGACTGAGTCAAGTTAATTGTATAGCTAACAAAATGTATCTTACCTGATCCCAGGAATACCCCAACATTGATTGATCCAATAAGAGAGATGGCTGCTGGACTGTCATCAAAGTAACGCAGGAAGAACATATTGTAGATACCAAAACTCTGAGCTGTTCCAAACGATGGTATCTGTATCATGAATGCAGAAAAAACAACCACAACTCCCCAAAATCCACCTTCCTTCTTCTCTAACCAAGAATACAGACCCATGACTGGTCATATGATCTCGTTCAAAATTATTTTTTTTAAATGGCAGTGTTCACTGAAAAATGTCAAGATAAACAGTTTTTTAGGATAATTGTAAACCAACTTAATTTCAATCGCAATTTGTTTTCATGATCAAGACTTTACATAGCTAGTCATGCTAGTATAAGAATAATGCAAATATAAATTGTTGCTAATATTTAAAACTAGGTACTCTCCTTACTATACGGCATCAAGTAAATTAGAAAATCAAGAAATTAAATAGCCGCAAATAGGACTAGAAAGGGTAAAACGTGTGTAAAGTATCCAAGAAATAAGTTGGTTAACATAATATAGGGTTTTTTTCTCTCACTTTTCAATATTTTCCCCATCCTGATGTACAAATGTAAGTTACATGTATATATATATTTACAAACAGTTTCATTGTTGAGTTCCTTCACAGCTTGTTTAGATTCAAGGCAATGCAGAGTTTGAACCTTTTCTATTCATCACAATTTGCAAAAACAAACAGAAACCAAAAATTTAACAATTTTATGTTTATATAAAGGGGCATGCATAAATCATGAACAGTAAACATTGTATTAAAGGTGAATCTAGATCATTGTTTTTTGTGTTTGAATGGTTTTACCATGTGTTTACACTAGTAAATTTTTGGACCCTTTATACATGTTATAGCTTGCTGTTTGGTGTGAGCTAAGGCTCTGTATTGAAAACCGTACTTTGACCTATAATGGTTTACATTGTGACTTGGTTGGAGAGTATATATATATATATACAGTCAGGGGACTTACTGAAATAAGTGATTTTTAAATCACTTATTTGAGTAGCAAATTTGAGTTTTTGTCACAAATTGGGATTTTGTATTTTTTTCAAAATTTTAAACACATAGGTTTAAATAACATCTTTTAATTAGTAAAATTAAAAATATGAACTTTTTGCTTCTTTTAAGTAGGAAGTTTTATGCCTTTGATGCTATAATTTACCTGAAAATTCTATTTTAGTTGAAAAAATGCTATAATAATGGCTTTACATAATGAACTGATACTTTCTTAAAAGATTTTTCACAGCAGTGGGAGTATTTTTCCTGTGAAGTTCAAGGTTTCATCTTTCAGATTATGTAATAAAATTCTACTGTTCGTAATAAAAATTTCACTGTTTGGGGGTGTTGAAATTAGTGGGGGTTATTAAAAGAATGATACTTAAAGAAGTGATTTTTGGGAAGGAAATTGAGGTCTGATACTTAAACAAGTGATTTTTATGTCATTATCCTAGATTCAGTACAAGGTCATCACCTGAAATGACCTGGTCATCCTAGACAACACAGATGTTGGTTCTGATAAGTTTAGAAACATAATTAGTCCCTGGATCATTAGTAATCTTTATTTAAAGCTACACTGATATTAAATCACTTCTTCTAGTGATTAATTTGTACTACTTAAATAGAAAGACAACTCTAACTTTCAACCTTTATGGAAACAATGTTACTTGAATCAGTGATTTAGAAAATCACTTGTTTAAGTAAGTCCCCTGACTGATATATATGTTGTAAGGAGTCCATAATGGCAAATAATGAAAAATACAATGGTCATTTCATAACTGGTCGATTCGTAACTACAAATAAATGCATGTAACTAATTAATTTTGTAATGGAAAAGTTTCATAACTTTATAACAATACATGTATATAATAATATGAGTTGAATTTATAGGTTATCATGGTTATGGAAATAATGTTAAATAAATATTTTTCAATCAAAAATAATAAAAAAACTTATTGATATATATATGAATGTAAACTAAAAGGTAACTGAGAATGTTAGGACCTGCTAGTGCTACATGTACATACAAGGACGCATATTCTGATTCTGGGATAAATATACTCAAAACCAGATGTCATGTAGTACATTGTTAAGGAGATGTGCTTTTGTTTATGGACCAAATGCTGCTTCTGCTGCTCCAGCCAACTAAAACTTTTTTTCATGTACAATGATGTATATGGACCATAATTTGCTATTGGGCTCCGTTTCCTATAACTATAGAAAAGTGATAAAATTTGAATTATGTAAGAAAAGTTGTAACTACATCTAAAGATGCCATTATTTTTATTAACATACAAGTGTATGCTACTCTTCCCTAGAAAAAAAATTGAAATATATACGAATTTCAAAGATTCTACAACCGTATTTTTGTGTTGTTTCTCACGTTACTTTTTGCTTCCGAAGAGCATAACGCTGACTGATTTATAGATAATCGTCACCGTCAAATTCGTAACTTTTGCTTTTAAATAACAAAGAACATCGACCAATAAGAATAGTGAGAAGAAAATGCCGAGAACTATAAGTATTTATGTAGCAGATGTAAGAACAGTGGCGTGATTTTTGTGTCCGATTTCGTAACGCAAATTTTAGATGATGTAATCTGCTTTGTTGTAATAGAATTCTTAAAAACAATATGCAAATATGAACTCTCGCGAGTAGTTCAAACAGGTAAATCAGAGATGATTTACATTCTTGTTTTGATCTTCGTAATAATTAAGTAAGAAAATGACGTTATCGTTATGCGTTACATTTCACACAAAACAGAAGTCCAGTTATTTATTAAAATTGTTTTTGTCCTTAAGTTCTAATCATTTCCGGTCATACGTGAAACATGTGACTAACATGTGATCACGCCCTTACAGCCGGACATACGATATACTAATTCTAAACATTGTTTTTGTTTCCAACGAATGTTAGCAAACATAATCTGTAGACTTGTTTCGACTTGTTTAAAAAAGGAAAATACAATTTTCAAAGAGATTGCGCCGGGGGTCTATTATTATTCCTATGTGCATAATGTTACATACGATCTTGTGTGAAAATAAATGCCCAATGACTTGACAAAATCGATTTCAAATTTGACTGACGTTTAAACACACTACGTTTCCCAATAACGATGTAAAGGGTCCTTGGAAAATTCAATCGAAATTACGTCTCTTATCATGGTGCCGATGTTTTCGTTGGATTGATTTTGCTTCAGCAGTAAATATAACTGGATATTTTAGGTGAATAAAGATAATTAAATGAAAAATGCATGTTAATATACCGTTACACTAGGAATGTACAAAGTTGGTAACTTTGTCACAATTTTTAATTATTTTTTTTTATTCATGTTCTGCAAACACTTTTCAGAAACGCAATAAATTTGTCAAAGGAAAAGTAAACTTTTACCAGGCATGACTTGAAAGGAAGTACTTTATTGATTTTAGCCCACTAAAGTAGGTTAAAATGTGGAAACCATGTAGATGGTGTACAGGTCACAAATATCACATGGTGCCTATTTTAAAGATTTTAATTCCAAGTTAAAAGTTTTTTTTTTACTGGATTTAAAGAATTTTACATTGCCAATGATTTGGAATAAATTTTATATAACTGGAATTTCAAAACCAAATATAAATATATTTTTTTGGCCAAAACATCAAGATACAACGATTATGGTATCCTGTATCAATGAAGAAAATATGGAAAATTCTGAATAAATTGTACTTATTGTTTTCAAAACAAGCACATATTTAGGAGTTTTATAATACTGTTACATTTAAGATGGATTTTAAGAAAAAGTATACTGTTCAGATTATTTTAAGCAGATTTTGCAATAAAATAAAACTAAAAAAATGCTTTCGGTTTCTTATGGTTTCCTGTCACCGTGTCACGTTTAAAAAAAACTTTAATATAACATTGAAAATAGATTTTAAATATTAACATGAAGCAAGTAACACTAGTAATGGTGTTTATTTATGCCTTTTGAATTATATTGTGCAAAATAAAGAAAATAAAGATTGGTTTCCTGTCACGTAAATGGTGAATCAAAATGTATTAATTTTTTCTCGAAAAACTCAATTGTTCCATTCATACTATTCTAACACCAACACAACCCACAAAATAAAAGTTAAAATTTTAGAACTTATAAAAAAGGATACAAAAAGAAACCAAAGGCCGAATACCAAATTATGGTCCATATACATTGTACCAGGGTTTTTTCAGATAAAATATATTACAATTACATTATTATTATTAGATGAGGGGCATGAAGGGGGAGTCATGGGAGTAGCTGCATGGAAGAATGCAAAATAAAATTGACATTTAACAATGAAAGAACAATTAAAAATTTCTTGCACTTTGATCTTTTGGCCGATTTTACGAAACACAGTGAATAACAAACCTTTCCCTCCTGCATGTGAAATAATAATGGCAAAACACATTGCACGAAAAATAACCCTAAACAACCCTTGTAGATGCACAGCTTGCATTGATTATTTTTAATTATAAATCCAAGAACAAAACTCAAGAGATTTATTTTTTGCTTCAATATATATAGACAATTGAATTTTGAGATACATACTTCCAGAGACAAAACTAATAGTGACCATGGTGACACACTTTATAACCATACATGTATATAATATCATGTAAACCTGTATAAAACGTCTCAGTTACAAATCGACCAGGTATGAAAAGACCAGATTACAAAACCACTAGCATTCCCAAGAAGTCCACTGCCTTTCCAAAGAAAAATAGGTGCAATTTGGGTACTGTGACGTAATGTCCAAGAGGAAAATAGTGATTCTCATGTACAAAAAAAAAAACAGATTCATATTATATGATGATATAAACCGAGATTATTCAGATACATTACAAAAGGTAAACAAACTAAAAATATAATAATTACCAGATAACTGACCAAACACAAACGCTTGCCCTTGACCTTAAGCGCTTTTTGCATAGTAACTTAACAGTAGCTTCACTTTAACAATATTCAGCGGTCATTTTTTCTTTAAAAGCATTCGTAAATGCTAAAAATTCGAAATTTTACAGCCTACACCCCATACCAAAATCACACCAAAATCTAGGACGACATAATAAAGAACTAAACAAAAATCAATACCGTAAGATGCGTAATAATTCCGGAAAATGAATATTGTGAACCAGTTACAAAATGAAAAACGGTAGGTCAAATCCATTGAAACTTTCCCTGCCATGTACCAATGTGGTATCTGTCATGAATGATTTTGGAAATGGTCTCTGTTACAAACAGTCTTTATATTAATATTTAATATTAAAAAATAAGACCATGTATTGTATAGCAATATAATATTTCCCACAGAAAGTAACCAAAAGTTAGCGTGCAATAAATTCTATTATCAATATTAAAAAGTGATCTATTTTCTTATATTAGATATTATTGCATAGCAATATAATATTTCCAACAGAAAGTAACTAAAAGTTAGCGTGCAATAAATTCTAATATTGCACCAGTGCAATAAATCATCAAATTCATGACGTAATCAACGACAAAATTTTAGTTTTAACCAATATTTACTTTCAAATATTATATTGCTATACAATAAAAGGGTTATTGCATGAATATTGGGGAATATTGTCCCTCGTAGAACATATATTGCACTCGCAAGCTCGTGCAATATAAAATTCTACTCGGGAAAATATTCCCCAATATTCATGCAATAACCCTATATTATTTTTTAATATTAATAAATCGAATATTTAATATTAAAAAAAAATTTAATATTAAAAAGTAAAACCTATTTATTAATATTAAAAAATGACGATTTTTTAATATTAAATATTCGATTTATTAATATTAAAACATAATATTTAATATTAATAAATGATTTATTAATATTAATAAATAGGGGATAAATTCTACAACGGCTTGCCATATTTTTACCAAGAAACCAAAAAACATATAAATCTTTCATGATCGTATGAGGTATAAAATTGCAAACATATATATATTTTCCATGGGAAACGAAATGGCATACATATAAATTTTCCATGATGAACGAAATGGTATACATGCCCGCATATGATTAAATATATATGCCGCGGATGATTAAATATTCCACAAGGTACCGTAACGGTATGGTATACATGCAAATCTTTCATGAGATACGAAATGGTATACATACAGATCTTCCATGAGGTACGAAATGGTATACATGCAAATCGTCCACTGATGAGGTACAAAATGGTATACATATACAAATCTTCCATGAGATACAATGTTAATAATATATAAATATTCCACGAGATTCGAAATTGTATACAGTCATATAAATCTTCTATAAGTTACGAAATGGCGCACTTAATTCGGTGAGACAGTTTTT
Source organism: Mytilus galloprovincialis (assembly GCA_037788925.1). Lineage (NCBI taxonomy): Eukaryota > Metazoa > Mollusca > Bivalvia > Mytilida > Mytilidae > Mytilus > Mytilus galloprovincialis. The sequence goes on along the minus strand of CM075340.1, from coordinate 7,033,202 downwards.
TTTTACTAAAAAATAAAAATAAATCCTTCATGAGGTACGAAATCGAATACATACAATCTTTCATGAGGCAAGCAATGTTATACATGTAAATATGTCATAAGGTACGTAATGGTTAGAGTACGGAATGGTTTTGTCAGGGTACGAAATGGGGGTTACTAAATGGTTAAGGAGCGAAATTACCGTATATAATTCTTAATTAATCCCGTTCAAAGCAATAGATAACCATGCAGAAATATTGTATTAAGTTTAAACTGCACTTAGTCTAGTTGATTATAACATATCTAGTAAACTAATATTGAATTTCTTTTGTTTTAACTGACTACATGTACATGTAAATTTCTGTCTGTTTGTGACACCAGGTACTGTTTGGTCAAAATTCTTGTTGTACGTATAGGAATACAGTTGAATCAAGAGAAGAAGAAAATATTGCTACAGGGTTGAAGGTCCCGAGGCCGATTCTGACTCGGGGCGCTGGATATTTTAATATATCACAAGCGTTTAAACTAGTCAGTAAATTACAAGGGTGATGTTTACCCTCCCGCACACTTCTATGGTAGCCGGAGTTCAAACTATAATGGGTTCTTCGGTGTCTTAGGAGGTCAAACTTTGACCTGGATATCACATAACATATCTCTCCGATTTGTCTGTTCTCGATAAGTGTCTCGGAAGATCTCTCAGAGTACTTTGATTCCTCCATCATAATATCAGATAATAAAATGGACGGATCCGCGCCTGTAACTGAATATTAAAGTTGAGAATACCACGCCTTAGACAATATATTCATTTACTAGTAGATTATTTAAGATTATGATTTAAGTTTTATAACATCTTTATGAAAATACATAGCACAAGTGTTTAACCTAGACAAAAAATTTGAAAAGAAATTCACAACTTACTATAGGTTTTCCTAATATTATATAAAATAGAATTATCTTTATTTTACCTAACTAAAAATGTAGCTGGCTCGCCTCATACAAATTGTTCATCTTTATATAATTTCAAATAAGTAATTTTTAATGCATGGATTGTCTATGATGAACGTGTATCAGTTTGTCTTTGTTCTTCTCTTGTCAAATTGTTATTTTTATGCTGTTAAGGGCTCTTTAATACGATAAATACATTGCATGGTTCGAGAGAAGGTATGGCTAGCGTTCCTAGATCGTTCGATAGTTTCGTTCCTAATTAGTCCGGCCGATTGGTGCAGATATAGAACAAAATTGCTCACTTGATGAGGAAAGCATGAAACTTTGCATAGTAGTTCTTGGTTATATACCCTTTGATTTCAGCTATGGACCCACTCTGAAAAATCCAATATGGCTGCCATTTTCAAGATGGCGGAAAAACGGTATAAATATCAAGACTGTCCCTAAGGTATTCTATATATTTTAGGAAATTAAAGTGATGATTCTTTAAAAATGGACTTCATGTTCTTGAATTTGTTATCAACTAATTTTAAAATATAAAAAAAATAATTTGGTTATTTCTATAGGTCGGTTAAATGTGGTGGAATAGCAGGTAACTCATCTGAACTTTCAGGCAGTGCAGAGGGCACCTTGTCTCGGATCTCTTCAATGCCACGTCTTACGTCATTTATCGCGTTTTCATCTGCCGTACCCACTACATCGTCCAATTATTCTATGTAATCAATAGGTGTACCTTTCTTCAGGCGAATTAGACGATTGCCATCATTTAAAATGGTTAAGGGGCAACCAATTCCTTTTCCAACTACGTGCGAAACCAATTCGCAACTATTCAGCGAGCATGCACTCCTGGTCAGCATTTTTATTAGTTTTAATGGTAACAGTTATTTCTGAGTTTGGCGGAACTGTGATGGTTTGTTTTATGCAAACTTGCTGAGTTGAAATCTCGTTTCCACTGTTAACAAATGCCGCATTTATCACTTTATTATTGATGGTAAGTGTAGGAGTACTCAGGTTTATCAATGCGCTAAGTGTGTCCAAAATATCTAGCCTAAGTATAACTTCGTCTAATGACAATATCGGACGAAGCCGTGTGCCTCTGTTCGATTTTGTGATGAGATGATGTTTCATGGCCAATAGACTTTGAATCGTGCGTTGGCCTGCTGGCCCGACCCTATGCTGTGTAAAATTCCATTGTTGGGTTGCGCTTTGATTTGCTCCGTATCCTGGTGAAGGTGACCGTTGTCTGAAATAACCGGGATTTCTGGAGTTTGTCGATGGAGATGCTAACCGTTGTCTTTATGGACTATATGATCTCTAGCTTAGTGAGGTGTTGTGTTGCTGATCGATAGGCATTAGGCTTGGGTGTATTTCTATCTGGCGATCTACCGCGATTGTATTGCTCAGGAAATCTTCCACGTGCATATTGATCAGGTGATCTTCCATGAATATCAGATTAGAAGAGCCGAGGTTATATTGATCGGCCAATTCACGGTTTTGCTGATTAGTTGAAAGCATAACATCAGCTAGTTTTGTGATAATTTGTGTGAGGTTATGCATCTCGTTATCCAAAGGACTGTTCATATTTATCGGTCGGTGATACTGCGCCATCAGCAAAGTGGACTTGTCGATGGTCATAATTGGCACTTTTTGATTCATATATCGCCATCTGGTTTGCTATTGAGGTTTTCGATTGTTTTAACGCCTTGTTGAATGTTTCTGGGTTGCTCTCTATTATGATTACTGCTGTGCCCATATGTTGACTATTTTATTTATTATGTCTGTTTAGTTCACGCATCATTGTAAATATAACGGAATTTGATTAAACTGTCGTACAAAGTGAGAGGTTTAGCGCTATGATACCAGGATTAATTCACCATTTTCTACATTTGAAAATGCCTGTACCAAGTCAGGTATATGATAGTTGTTCTTTTTTTTTATGTGTTTTGTCATTTGATTTTGTCAAGATTAGGGACTTTTCGATTTGATTTTCCTCCGAGTTCAGTATTTTTGTGATCTTACTTTTTACCTGCCATGAAGAATTTTTGTCTTTACATCCTCGGTGGAATGCTCCGGTTCCAATCTGGTTTGATCGTCTTTCTTGCTGAAGCGCTGCTCCAATGGGTTTTTTTTATGGCCTTGGAATCATCATTTGTGTTTACCTTGCGAGCATACTCAGGGCCAACATGGGCCTGCCAATCTGGGGCCTACACACATTTTTCCTGCTTCCCATTGTCATCAGCCGGCAGTTCGTTCAAATTGTTAAATGAACGCCTCCCAATTCAAGGATCCTCTTCAATCGAGTTTTTGCATTTTTGGCAGCTGTGGGCTTCGGCTCCGGTCCCTTGCACCAAGATTTTCTTGCCATCGGGTATATTCTCTCAACAATGAGGAGTCTGAAGAAGACCTGTTGCCACACTCTGTAGGTTTCCTCTGCCCTTTCCTGGATCGGTCAGTGTAGTCAGCTTGTTGTTATGGAAAGCCTGTTAGAACTCAAGGAGCTGACGAGGTTGTCATAATTGGAGTGATAAATGTGGGATTTGCCATTGACTCGACGGGGATGATACCGTAAGTAGGCACTGCATTCAGCATTGGAGAAACTTGATAGGATCCACTTGCAGTCAATTGTTTCTGTAAGGGTGTGCTGCTCTAAACCAAATATTATTGGCTCATAGTAGATGGTAAATGTGCGTAAGAGGACACATAAGCCTTTTGCTGGTATCCTTGATTAGTACTAGAGGTTTACAGTATGTTCTTATATGGAGATTATCGTTGAATAGTTTGAACTGTCTCATGGAGGGCCAAGGGCCCTGACATAAGAATTTTGACTTAAGGTGAAGACACCTTCAACAGAGTTGGCGTGGTTGATGGTTCATGCGAACTACAATTGGGGAAAGACCCAAGGCATGGATTTCGTTGTGTAGTTTTGGCAGACTTGTGTTGTACTGGCTAAGGTTTAGATGATGTGTCCATTGCAGGAATTTTATCTGCTTTGTTTCGATTGTCCACTAATTCATTTACAACAGATTCCAGTTGTTGGAAGGTACCCTGCTGTTACAATACACTTTTAAATTGAACTGTGTCTCCTTCCTCAGTTGTTATCAGCTTGTCAATTCGTCTCACCACAACATTGAATATCTAAATGGTCTGACCATCAATTCCGCCAAGCAATTACCACAAGCCTTGTGGTCTATCCTGTCTTCAGACTGCTGAAGTTGCTGAGATATTGCTCCCATCTGTTCGTTACTAATATTCTTTGCCTCTTTCTGTTCAGTTTGAATCGTAATGAGACCAACACATATTTTATCAATTCGCGCTTCGCTCTGTTTTATTTTGCGGTAAATCTCAGCTGTTCTTTGAGCATTAGATTTTCTATCTGCTAAAAATTCTTGGCACAATTGTTTAATAGTCATTTCTGAACTGTCCTCTGTTAAAGCGTCTTCAGCTGTTGGTTTTTCCATTTTCCAAAGTGATTCAGTTTCTACCATTTCAAAGTTCTTGTCCTTGTTGTCCTCCATTCCTGCCATTTGACTGATATGTTTTTAAATGATTCTCAAATCACAGTATAATATTGCGACCCAAGAAATAAGATAGGCACTGAATAATATCTTAAGGCAGATAAATCCCAAATCACAGCGTTTATGTGTGACCCAAGACAACAAATAGTACAGCTTTTAATGAAAGCTACTACTGCAGCTTTTTATGAAAGCTACTACTTTGTGTATGAAAGGACAAGCCAAGCAAAATAAAAAAGGACAGAACTGGGACAGATGCTAAATGACACTATACATCAATACAATGCTTATATTCAGGTCAATTCTCAATAATGAATATTTGCATATTTTTCAAGGCGGCCATTTTGAAAATTGCCGCCAATTTGTATTTCAAAGATAGATCAAAACAAAATCTTGCTAAGTACACCAAGTCATTTAAATATGTTGATGTTTGGGCTTTCAGCATCAAATCCACTGTGGTTTGTACAATACTGCAAAACATTTTAGAACGTACGGCAGCCATCTTGAAATAAGCCGCCATATTGAATTTTGACAGTGGGTCCATAGCTAATACTAGTCAGTACACAAAAATGTACCATCATGCAAAAATTGGTGCTTTCCTCATTATTTGAGCAATTTTTTCACCGATCAGCCGGACTAAATATAAAAAGTTGAAAAGTTCCCGACATTAATCCAATATTGTTTTGTTACCTCAGCTAATAAAACATAAGGTTGTATTCATCACACTGTAAACAAATAGACATGCTATTTTCCATCCATAGACTGTCCCACTACTTCTCGTTGTAACGTCCGCAATATAATATTGTCCGCTGGACATCAACATAACACTGAGTTCAACCCAATAAATGGGAACAAGGTCTATGTCAGTAGTCAAACACATTAATCTCTTAAAGATGCGCGTAACACCTTATTTAAACTAACTCTCATAAAAAGTAGTGAGAAAACTCTCCACTAGCAGGACATCTAATATATTTGTGGAAGCAATAGTGTTTTAGAGTTGCGGAATGGTATTAGTTGTACCAAAATCTTATTTTTAACCTGAAATGCAACATAGTTCGTGTTTTTTTTTTATTAGTTGTTTGTTGCTTTGAACTAGCTGTCAGTAACTGTGAGTCACGTGTACTCTCAGATCTGTACTTCTAGTGTCTTTTTGTTGTTGAAATGTACATACGAGTACACGGCCACGTCCACTTGTATTTGTAGTATTTGTATTTGTATCCATCTGATAAATTTAAAAGCCTTTTTCAACTGATTTTTATAGTTCGTTTTTGTTGTACTGTTATATCAATGTCCCATGTTTGGGGAGGGTTGGGTTCCGTCAATATGTTTAACCCCGCTATATTTTGTATTATGTACATGTACCTGTCCCAAGTCAGGAGTCTGATAACTTAGGCCGTTAGTTTTCTTGTGTATATAAAAAAGAAGATGTGGTATGATTGCCAATGAGACAACTGTGAATTGTTTTACATTGTCAATTCCGGGCCTTTTATAGCGGACTATGCGGTATGGGCATGTTTAAAGATACATATCTTACCTTGTTTTTCTTGAACAAGATAAAAACATAAGTAAAAGAATACATTAGCATATTAAAAGCAAATTATATGCTAAATGATATACACTGTCACGAAATAGAAGTTCCTCCATAATCTAAGTTCCAAATGTAAAATAATACTATTTTGAAGTATAATATGTTCCTAACGGAATACAATATTATGGTATAATAAAATATTTGTTCCGGGGACAGCACTCGTCAGTCTAACTAACAAGGAAGACGATAAATATGTCCGAATGATTGTAACGAAAATTCAGTCCTCTTTTCCTCGAACATGATCTAGTGTATGGGGGTAAATGGACATCAAAAACGCCAAAAGAAGGAAATATTACGATTTTTGGCCATTGTTTCTTAACATTTAATAGTGTGCGCCTACGTGACCTGGAGAAAATTATGTCGATTAAGATAGCAAACAGCAAACAAAGTTTTCATGACACTGGAATAAAAACATTCATGGGTCACATTGGCGCAGGCACTTAAAAACTGCAAATTCGTTGTACGGAACAAATGCAAAGTGAATAATAATTACAATATTTGACTAATAACAAAAAGTGTACCCCCCACCCCCACCTCACCCAATTGCAAAAACTAGAGGTATAATTTGAAGTTCTTCCAAACAAACTTCAAAACATCAGGGAATAATTTAACATAATAAGTAGCTTTCCAAAACAGAATTTGAAAAATGAGAAAATAGGCGGCAAAAAAAACAGGCCTTATCGTACCTTGTCCTTTGGTTATTTTGTTTTTTTCTTCTTCTTCTATTTTCATGTTGTTTTTTTTTTGATACTCAATTCTAAAAAGATTTTTCTAAACAAATACAAGACTCTTTTTTCATTTGTCTGTACAAAAAAAAATCGAAATACACAGAGGATCAAGGATTTTTATAGCAATTCAAAGAGTTAGTGAATGTCGACCGATACAGAAATTATGCCCCTTTTTCAAAATTTGTCGTCATATATTTAAGATAATTTTCATTATTACTCGCGGATTTTTCAAATATGTTGGACATTTTATTTGAAAATTGTAGTTTTTAGGAGTTTAGGAGATAATACTAGTATTTAAAATTGTATCAACAATATTTTTAAATGATAAAAATGTCTATGTTTTCAATTGCAAATTTTCGAAATATTTACAAAAATGTGTACCTTTTGCCAAAAAATCCTACCATTTATACGGGACAGATTCCTTAATGATCTAATTTAGATAAAATAAGTAAAAGAATACAGTAAATATGTCATGGAAAGATGATAACTTTCTTTGTAAAATCTTGCTATATTTTGATTTTTTCAAAAGATTACATTTGACGGCAATAAAGATTTAAATTTGAATTTGAATTGATATTCATACAATCAAATCGATCATTAACCGTATATAACATTGCCACATTGAAGCCTAAAATAAAAAAAAAAAATTGTTTCTGCAGACCTGGTGAAAAACATTATGGTAAAAACTATGTATAAATGAAACAAATGTAACTTTTATAAAGATTTTCCTGGTTTTAACAGAAGAAACTGTTACAGTCTGATATCAAAAGTGCTTGTTTAAAAATGACAGTAAAATCTTTATGCTAGACACTTAAAATTAAAGAAGGAACTAAGAGTTAATTGACACACAAGTATTTTTAATAGGCTTAAAATTTCATGATGAAAAATCATAAGTAATTTCCGACAAATTGAAACATTTTTTTAGAGATATATAGAGAGCATCTAAAGTAATTCATGAATACAGGTAAGATTGACATTTATTGTTTCTATGCAGTGTTATTTTTCAACCTTCAAACCATGTTTGTGTAATTTATTGTATATATCTTTATTCTCATAAACCAAACTCCATGGTACAGATATATTATAAACATTAATAATATAACATATATAGTCAGAATTAATACAAATGTATGATTTACAACTTGAAAAATATTTCCAGCTACATGTAATATAAAAAACACATTATGCATGTATACAATATTATATAAAAAAAAATATTAAACAATGTTTCCCCTAAGCTGTTTATTAATCAGTTTGATAAATTTGCACAAATGATTCAACATACTGATGTTTCTTATTTTCATCAAATCATGAAATTTCAATATGTTTGGTCTATTTAGATAATATGGTTTCAAATTGTTTTCTCTATTATGATTAAATTTCGAACATTTAAAAATATAGTGGAATTCATCCCCAATATCTCCTGAATTACATAGTTTACAATTTCGATTTTCTCTAGGTACATTTTCCACCTTTCAGTTTCAATAGGAAGTTTATGACTGAGTATCCTGAATCTACAAAAACTAATAATATTTTTATCATCTAGGATCTTAAAATAGTTTTCTCTTTTAGCATTATCTTTAAATAGTCGATAATTAATAGCTTTTGGCGATTCTAATAAGATAGAGTGCCAATTTTGTTTGAATTGGTCTACAACACTAACTTTAACCTTATGATATAACCATGCATACCTGTAATTCAGTGGTTGTCGTTTGTTTATGTGTTACATATTTGTTTTTCGTTCATTTTTTTACATAAATAACGCGGTTAGTTTTCTCGTTTGAATTGTTTTACATTGTCTTATCGGGGCCTTTTATAGCTGACTATGCGGTATGGGCTTTGCTCATTGTTGAAGGCCGTACGGTGACCTATAGTTGTTAATGTCTGTGTCATTTTGGTCTTTTGTGGATAGTTGTCTCATTGGCAATCATACCACATCTTCTTTTTTATATTGAAAATTTTATCAAAAAGATCGAGTTGGCATTCTATAAATAAATTATGTTTTCGACCTTTGCGGATAACATCGTACATACCGTGTGTGGCTTTTTCTGTTTGTGCCTTTTTTGCCTTAGAAAAACTTCCTGTTCTAGAAGAAATAACACCAAGGTACGTAAACTCATTTACAATTTCTAAAACAGTATTATTATATTTAAATTCTATATTTGATAATGGTCTACCTTTTGAAAAAACTACAATTTTGTTTTTATTTTTATTTACATTAACCTTCAATAACTTAAGATTAATGGTTCTGTTTATATTGACACTTTTTAGTATTAAAATGTCTTATAATATTTTGTCACGGTAATTTTTAAAAGAATTTCAAACAATTGTATGGTTATTTGTTAGTACACAAAGGCTATCGAACTTTGTCGTATCGCTTTATCTAGTTTGACTTATGAATGGTCACCCTGTATAACTAACAAAAAATATAATGATAGGAACAACACGCCTTGGATTATCTAATTATATATATAAATCATTCATTATATAGTCGATCCTCTGAAAGTGTATAATTATTCGGGTTACTTTATATCTTTTACATATCTCCATGGACTTTCCAATTATGTATTTGTAATCTGTTTGTTATTTTTTCACCAAGTTGTTAATGTTTATTGGAACCAATTTAACGGTTATTTTTCATTCAAAATTGAAAAATGACGTACCTTGGCCGATTTGGCTATTCTCTGTATGTAACTGTTGGCTTTATATTCACTTCTTCTCGTTTGATATAGTAATTAATCATAATTTAAATTTTTCAGTAAAAGTACTTATAAAAGGTATTTATAAATTATCATTGAGTCAGTCCAAATATTGCTTTGAGTGCCTGATGAAGTTAAATCTAGAAAAATATTCCAGACGCAAAAAACAAAATGTATACTTTTACGTATTATTATATATTTTTTGTATCAACACCGAAGGTACACAAAAGGATATTAACACGATCTAGTCAGGATTCACAGAATCTTTTAGAAATTATTTATTGCAGAGGCGGATTGAGGGGGTTCCAGGGTTTCCCCCTCAGTTTGCGGGAAAAATGGTACAAAAATGGGCCCCATTTTGAGGAAAATATTTGGTTGATTATTTAGGGAATCATTGAGGCATGACTAGAGCGGCCCCTTATTAAGCAGTCAGTCCCCCCATTTATGCCAAATAAAAAGTATGTGTGTTTCCTGTTTCCCTACCTACCCTATATTTCAAGCTAAGAAACAGCCTACCTTAAAGTATTTTGGGTCATTTTTCAAAAAGCACTGTTAAAGTCAGAATTTCTCTCCCATAGACTCAATGTAAAACATGTAGGAAACACAAATATTATTTTATTTGGCCTTATGAAAAATTCTGGATCAGCCACTGATTTTGGTCATCGTATAAATTTATGCGTCATGCTGTTACCTGGATAAACTAGTAATTAACACTGTGATTGTTGGACTCCACACCTCCATGTACCTGTAACTATATGCAAAAGAGTGTCGAAACCAAAGAAACATTCAAACTCATAAGTTGAAAATAATACTGACAATGCCATGACAAAAAAACGGAAAAGACCAAAAGACAAACAAAAGTATATCAGGAACATAAATCAGATTTTGAATTATTATATATGAAATCGCTTACAAATTAGAAAAAAAACCCAAGAAAGAACCCATTTACCACCGTTAATTAACCCTATCCCATTCTGCTGTTGATTGTATCGAAATTTAAACCCAACAAAAACTTTGATCTTTAGATTATAATCTTGCACATATCAGGTAAATTTAGCAATAACAAAACTAACTCTCATTCATGACTGATACGCATGCGCAAGAAATTATTAGCAGCATTTATTAATTTATTCTTTAGCGTTAAGGTTACACAACTTTTTTTCAAGTTTACAGATTGACTAAACAGGAAACATTTTACAAATATGGTAAGTAATTATATGTACAAACATAGTTATAACTTCTTAAATTTAATTTTATAATAAAAATTAATATACGTCTAGATTTTTTTCCTCCAATTAAAGTTCTTTTAACATTGTGGCGTTGTTCCGCCTCAATTTATCGTTTAAAAATTAAAATAACACTTTTCTTGATTTATCTTCATCATTTACGTTTAAAGACGAACAATTGAAAGCCAAGGATGTACTAGAACATAAACAATTGAAGAGCCATGTGACCAAAAGGACCGAAAAGTATAGTAAAATCCACCTTAACTTGAGACGCACAAACATGTACATGTCTAAGACACGCAGCGGTGATTCGTAAAACGTAGTCATCTAAATTAACACATACGTACACACTATACTTATGTATAACAATAAATATATCAAACACAATTTATAATTGCCGATCGCCCACAAGACTAGAAGGACACCGGATTTTATTATAATCTATCATAACAAACATAATATTTTATGCAATAATATAATATATACATATAAACAATGCTTTCAATACGAAACGAAAACATTTGACTCCGTCATAAACAAACCCGCCGGCCAGGAAAAACCAACAACCAAGTTTCCTTAGTCGATATGGAAACCTGTGTCCAAACCCTAATGCTCGGAAGATCGTCTCGAGAGGTGTACTTGGACAATACTGAAAGTTAGCTATGTTTACATAAACAAAATATCATCAAAATCAGGGCCGTAACTAGCCTCTTTCCATAGTGAGGCAAAATATATTCGCCGAGCGTAGCGATGCGAAAAAATTTTGGCGAGGGGTCTGGGGGCCGCTCAAGGTCCCCAGAAGCTCTGAGAAAAATAACACAAAATCGTGCATTCTGAGCGTTTCCCGGACTCTTTCTTACATAGAAACGCAAATTATTCTTAGCTATTTTTTCGACAATATTCTGGTATAAAAAAACATAGCGTCATTGTTATTTAAGACTTTAAGGTTTTAGGGAAAACATTAAAAGACCGATATGTAGGATAAAGCAAAAATCGTAATTCTCATAATCATTAATACCGGATCTGTCTATCTGTTCTTGTCTTGTATTGTGCTGACTTGTGATTTTTTTAATGACTAGATTTATATATAGTGACAGTGTGCAATCTGAGTAATATACTTTAAGTACTAGTACTGCTTATTAAGTCTACACTAAAGGGACCATCTTCACCTTGTTTTACGGTATTTATGATTCTTTCATTATCGAAGACCCTCCAGCAACTATCAAGATGAAGAACAGGAATAAAAAACTTTGACCATTGATCATTTTTTTTCTCAATACATTGACATTGAGTGCGATTAGCTCCCGTGCACGTGTACTGCATATTCTTTTATTTTTGTTAAAGGGTCTGAACACGACTTAATCAGGCAAATTTCACCCTTGATGTAAAAGGTTATATGGCAATACATTGATGTTTTTTCCAAAAATAATTTGATACCGGGAAATTGGTGGACTTACTTAAATTTAAACCATGTCACATATCTAGTTTTATCCACAGGCGCTTGGGTAGATGAGTGATTTAAACGACTCAGAGAAAATACCCAATTTTACAATCCATACCAAGAAAAAATGGGTATTTTCGCTGAGTCGTTTAAATCACTCGGAACTAGGTGAGACATCCACAGAAGTGATAGATATGTATTATAAATATAGAAAATTGAATATTTTAATCAACAACAAGAAATAAAAACATTTATCTGTATCATATACCCAAGAGTCTGTGGTTTCATATACAAAAAAGGCAGTTTTGTATTCTTTGCTATCAAGTTCAATTAATTCTCCATGAAGAAACGACCATTTTTTTCTGTGTCCAGCAGCATCGTATATTCTGAAAATATTTTCTCGCACAATGCCTGGACATCGGTGATCGTGCAACATTACACAGTGTGACACGTTTACAAATGAAAATCAACACTCAGACTAGTCATTCAGTAGGACAATAAATGAACAAAAGACAAATCCGGGACACAGAGGTAAAAACAATAGACCATCAACTCTCAAAACCAAAAGTAAAATAGAAACATGGAGTATGTAAAACATGCAGGGGCGACACCAGAGAGTGAAGAGAACTTGCTTCTTGCAAGACACTTTCCGTTGAAATAATTTGATATGAAGACAATCTTTTTTTCTTTCTTTTTTTTTTTAATTTAAAACAATAGGCATTTGCCTCATTTGCCTCAATGTAGTTACGGCCCTGAAAATGTGTAATAGCAAACAAAAATACCAATATATAGTACAAAAACAAGAAAAAATCAAACAATAATGAACCAACATTAAATCTGAACTTGACCAGTTCGAAGGTGGCGAGAGAATGGTCTGATAGGGAAATTAACCCGCGAAAAATGACCATTCACGTGATACTACAATTAATATCACGTGTCCATACATATACTGAAAGAACCGTTAGTACAATCATTTTCCTCTATACTTCGAAATGCGGAAAATTTATAATTATTAAGGGGTCATCCATAATTGTCAACCATTTTATAAAGTGTACAAAACATACGTTTTTTCAGACCCCCACCCTCCCTCAAAAAGTGTACATCAACCATTTTCAGATTTCAAGAGAAGAACCAATCATTCTTAATAAAAAGAAGATCCTGTCTATTATATTTTAGTTTAATATAGAAGTTGGCATTGAAAATAAACTAAAACATATCAGACTGTTTTATTTGATGACATCTATCTGTGATGCTTGTGTTTTGTCAGCTAGAATAAAGAGTACAAAGATTAGTGTTTCCCCTATCACACAGTGGGAATGGTAACTCCAATGAAAAAGGGCACCTAGAGCATGCAAAAGATTAACAAAAGGGCACATAAATTATGCTAAGAATCAAAGAAAGGGAAATGCATGGTTATATTGCATTGGAAAAGTATGGACTGACAGTTGTTGATGGAATCAGAGCTCACGACAGCAATCAATAAAAGTGCAATGTTTTAAAACATGTTAAGTTTTTAAATTTCCCGCCTGTATTTCTATTTAAAAGGTCCCTGTAAATATGCCATTCATGGCTCTATTATCCTTTATGTATATATACTGTACTGTGTACATATATTGGATATTTTTTAAGTTAAGGTTAAACTTTATATGGAGGTGCTCCTAATTAAAGGAGGCTTATACTAAGAAAAATAAGTTTACTTCCGGTTTACTGGATTACTATTTTGGAATGCATTACAAGGAAATTAATCGCAGGACCAGTTTAAAATCTTTTCACAAAATGACGTCTTGTCAAAATCAACATTCAAAGAATTTAGTCATTCATCGATTTTGTTTATTAAACAGAGTAAAACGATATCGATCTACAATAAAGCAGGTGAAATTGACAATAGGGGGTACTGAGAAATGCTTGCAAACTTTTTGTTAAAATAATTTTACTAGTTCACATATTTGAAAGATTTAGTTTTCATATGATTTGATCTTTTAATCGTTCAATCCGGATTGAGGAGAATTGTGATATGGAAATGAATATCATCAAGTAAAAATAATAAAAAGAAATAAGAAGAGAAACACACCCAAGCCAATTCTCAATTTTATAAAGTTTTTCTACGGAAACGAAATAAATTCCGGAAATAAAAAAAAAAAAGCGTACGGTAAAAATGTTGATTTTTTAACCCCCTCCCCCCAAGTGTACGTTTTGTACACTTTGGAAAAAGGGTTGACAATTATAGATGACCCCTAAGCTAACTTATTATACATAATTTAATGTAATTATCATAATTGGTTCAATCAAGCCGGTGGTTTTTTTTTAATTATAAGTTGGTTTGTGGATATAATAATTTGTATTTAATGATTTGACTTTACAATAAAATTATTACACTTTAACACGATACACTGCCCATCAATAACAGGTAAGAAGAATCAATTTTAATAATTTTATAATGAATTAATTGCCTTTTTATACAAAATAGTTTTCAGCTTTAAATGGTTGAAAATTTGTTTTGTAAATTTGTTAAAACTTAAATTCATATTAATGCCAAAAAAAAAAAAGAACCAACCGTTCAAGCAGATACAGTAAAGAATGGCTAGTTCATTACCGGAGTTCAAAATTGAACTCAACATGAACATCTCCGAAAGGTGACATCTCATGGTCCTAAATTCAGAGAACCACAACGGATTAATTGGAGCCATAATTTCAAAATTATTATTGATTCCATTGAGGACTACGCCAGAACATGGGCTAAACGAGTAGAAGTTGAAATGGACACTTTGTGTTATAATCTTAATCTCTGTAATAACAAAGAAATGCTTATTTACTATTTGACTATATGAGGAGTGCACGGCCGTGAATATAGATTGACTTCCGTGTAGTATTTACGCCAACCCACCATAGTGTTTGCTGCTTTGACAGCCGGTATAAACAAAACAAATACAGAATTACGCGAATCAACATTCATGTACATTCCATTAAAACAATTTGCTAAAAATCACCCGTTTGTCGAAAATCATTGCTATTTGTGATTTTAGTCAATGCACACAAAGACCTATTTTTTAGTAGCTTGCAAAGCCTTTTCAATATAGTGACAGTAATGAAAAATTGGTTACTATTTGCATGTAACATTTATATCTTGAAATTCATAGTACTTTGTAACTACTGCTGTGAAATAAATGTGCTTTTGAGCTTTTGATTTAGCCATTTGATTACGGACTTTCATTTTGAATTTTCCTCGGTATTTTTGTTATTTTACTTTTTGGCGATTTCCAAATAAACGGATCACCAGATGTAACAAAATGGATCTTATTATTACCAATCAGAAAACAAAAACTTGCAGAAAGATGGTATACCGCAAACATGAGGTGCAAAAATGTGTACACCATATCCGGATTTCGACATTTAATGTCTCTACATATACATCAGTAATTTAAAAAAAAAAATCACGATACTTAATCATTTATATTTTCTTACAGGACCTTTCAGCTCGGTTTGCTGGCACCTGGATGGTGTTTGTTATATATATTGCCGTAGGTGTTGAAGGTATGGTCCGATCATTTATTCAGCTTAAGTCCATAGTGCATTGTATAAGTGCTTGATTTTCATATGATGAAGACATAATCTTTCAATCAGTTTAATTGTCTGCAGGTGACATGTCAGTAACTAATAGTAGTCCTTTTAATTTATATATCATTAATAATGTCTGTTGCTTAGTTTCTTCTGTTTTATACTTTGACATCAGACTCGGGCGGCTTCTTTAAAACTGAGTTTTACCGTACATATTGCTGTTTGTTTGTAATATTCTACAGTGGCTAGAGGTATAGGAAGAGGGTTGAGATTTCAAAAATCATGTTTAACACCGCTGCATTTGAGCGTTTTTCCCGAGCCAGGAGTCTCTGGCCTTTGTGATACTTATTTTTTTTTCTTTTTTTCTCCATATTAGTGATCATTAGTTCATTTATATGTTTCGGAGTTTAGTGTGACGTTAATTTTCGGTGCATGATGCAGATGCCAGTATCTGTATGAGTCATAAGACACGGTGGTGGTAGTTTAAACATATAAAACGTCAATATTTAGTATCCGAGCCTTATACACTGATGAATATTGTGTAGCCGAAACGCGCGTCTGGCGTACACAATTCTAATCCTCATATCTACGGAAGTTATATGCAAAACAAACTGTTCTAAATCAAGATTTAGAAATCGATTATATCTAAAACTAAAACATCTTATGATATTTGTTTCAGGAGTACCTTACGGTGCAGTTTGCTCAACTGATGGAGAATGTACAGATCTAAATACTGATTGTGATACTGGTATCACTGATACATGTATATGTATTACCTATTCATTTCTATCAAATACTCAGCAATGTGTTCTACGTAAGAGTTGTTTGTTTTAAAATACAGTTATGCTGTTTTTTAGCCAGCTCAATGACATTTGTCCTTGGTCGTCTCCTTTCTCCCTTTAAACTAAGTTATTTTCAATATTAATTAACACTTTCCTTACTGAATTATTTTTTTCCGCGACTTTGTGTGGCCTGTTCAAATTTCCTCTCGAAGTTTGCCTGGCCTCAATTAATTTGACATGTGAATGAAAATAAAGATGACGTTTTAGAAAAAAAAACCGCTTGTATCTTCGTTGTTTCTCATCAAATCGGTTCCAAACTCGATAGTTTTACGTTTAAGTATGAAATGATTGTTGCAAAATAGATAACTTTACATGACTTTAAATTTGAATAATTATCTTTGTCAGTGTCAATGAATTTCCACTGTCTTTGGTTGTGTATTGTTCAATGATGAAATAATTTAATGTTCCTTTAAATTTGTTGATAAAAAATTTATAAATGAAATTGTCAACTGTAACAACAATAAATAATTATAAATTATGAATACCCTGTCAACAAATTATGAATATCAAGTCAACAAATTATGAATATCCTTTCAACAAATTATGAATATTTTTCAATAAATTATGTATATCCTTCCAACTTCAATTGTAACCAAGTAACTGTCAATAAGGAAGTGTCATTTTTGACTGAGTGGAAGACTGTAAGGCAATGTGGTCGGCAAAGGTGTTTTCTACATTCAACACAACCAGATTTTGTCTGACACCTTTTTTCCTGTGTACCATTAGCTACCCTAGCCCAGCATACGTGACACCATGTCTTGTTTCCCAAGTCTGCTGGCAAATGCCTGTGTGTTAATCTGACTTCAACTGATAGGTACTTTGATGGCCTCCCCACACCGTTGTCCCTTGCTGTGTACCCTGCGATGAGCTTAGTAGCAACTGATTAAGAACATTTCAAGAAGGTCATTGATGTACTTTGCTAGTGATTTGGTGAAATTTGGAAGAGATTGTACGCATTAAAAATTCAAACAAATTGGTGAACAATGCGGGACTTGACAAGTAATTATCCATGTAAACATGGTAACCTCGTCTGGATAAATTGGCTTCTTCAAGACAAGAGGTAATAGTACGGCGGATTTGTGGAAAAATCGCAGTAATGTTAAGGCAGTTCTCCATAAGTTTTCAACGATTCTATCGCAATCTAATTGTGACGTCAAGTAGTCGTTTCTATTGGTTGTCTTCACATTTATTCTTACACTCAACGTCATTTCAAAGCTTGACAAGGCATCAAAACAAGCAAGTGCGTGTCAGCTGTTTGTGAGGTTTTCATACGATTTGATGATGTTCCTGACAGAAAACATGACTCGAGTATCAATTAAACTGTAAGTACAATATCACTTATCTTAGGTGTTGTTTTCTTTTTCTATACAAAAAAGGGGGACCCGAAGGTGTTATCGAATTCCAACTTGACCATGTTTATTTTATAGTCTGACCGCGTGATCACTGTGAAGTGTTCGTTTTTTCAAGTCGAAAATAAATCTGGATTCGGGCATATAACACTATTTGTAGAGTTCTTTATTTAGTTACAATAAATTACCATTTGATTTCAGAAAAAAAAAATCATTGACAATTAAAGATTTACATAAATTTACTGATTGATTGTCTTATCAGACTGACAGGTACATATCATTAGACAAAACTGAATTTGTATTTATTTCATTGGTACTTTATTTCATGGAAAATAGTACAGAAATATAAATGTGGGGATATTTTTCAAATGAAAAGTTATGAATAATCAATTTTGAATATTGATGTATAAAACAAACATATTAACTCTGAACAGAATATATTGAGAGTTCAAATATATTGTATGACAAACTTCATTGTTTATAAATCTTTGTAAAAATAACTATAACTTTCATTCAGGAGAAAGTGGAGGATACATAGTTGCACTTCATAAATGTGTCATTTATTCTCTATAGTTATCCAGTATCAGGCTATATAGTTGTAAGTGTGTGCACATTATATAAATGTAGCTAGCTAGCAAGTACAAAGTATTGATAGTTTTAGGAAAAAGGCTTTTTTTATATCCTCTATCATATCATAGCATGAATAAGAAAATATATATATAAAAAAGGTGTCAAAAAAGATAGCCTTGTAATATAAAAGGTATAGATCATTGATCAAGATTGTTTGTATAAATTATCTCATTTAATTTTGGTATAACAAGTTTTTTAATTATGTAATGTGTTCTCTGTTTTCTTACAGAATGTACCCAGACTGTATGCTGTACTATGAAATTAATTTGTCATCAATTGGAATTGACTAAACAGGTAAATTTAAGTATAAAAAAAGAAGATGAGGTGTGATTGCCAATCATTATTAAATAATGATACATTTGTTATACAAAATGTACTTTGTTTTATAAATTTATCAGTTGTTTAACCTAAACTCTAGTTTTCTTGTCATTCCAAACTAAATTTTAAATCTATAATTTCATTAAATGAACTGTTTGCATTAATGATTATAATTTGAATATGGTACTAGATTTTGAATTTTAAGAAATTAAAATTCATTGAACAAAATGTATCTCTTTAATTATATAACTTCAAGCTCATGCTCATTGCTGTCATTATATCTACATAATTACAATAGCACTTTTTAAAATATGATCAGCTAATGTATTATGAAACTGCTGCACATTATTAGATTTTACAAACAGTTTCATTATACATGTATTTTTTTGGGTCCTGATTTCACAAGTCTTTTTGACAGGATGAATTCCTGATAGTGTGTTTTTGAACATTCATTTATTATGAAGGTGATCACAATCCATGGAGAAGTTGTAATGACTTGTGTGAAATTTTGTTTTAAATTATTGTGGTTGACTTGTTTACAGTGAGTTACATGCATTGGGACCAATGATTTGTTAATTTTCATTATTATTATATTTCAGATCAAATGAATATATCCAAACCGTGATGAAGTGACCTATATGTTTATACTGGAAGTAAAACATAGCTTGTATGATGTCAACTGGATAAACCATAAAAAAGAAGAATTGATTCCAAAATATTCATCACAAATCATGTGTTATTTTTTCTTCAAAATTGCTATGAGAGTAAACAGTGATAAAAGCAATGTGAATAGAAAAGGAAAATTCAATGTGATTCATTTACTACAAGGAATTTAGTGATTAAAATAAATGTGTAGGAAATCATTCATTATTAAGGAGGTAGGAAGTATACATTATTCCTTTTAGGATATTACACTGTTTTATTGGAAATGTTTATCAACAGTTTGACAAGTGACATTTTTTGTCTATGACATTTGTAAAACTACAAATGTATTTTATTCAAAACTTGAATGTATTTGTTTTTACTTTTAGCAATAAAAATGAAAATGTTCTTATGTTAGACAATATTTCCAATTCTTTATACAGATAAACCAATTCTGGGTAGAACCACTGTTACTCCTATAATGCTGATTTTGAACTTATACCTATATATATCAAAATGGTTCTCATTTGAGCATGATATTCAATTACATATATATGAATATGCAAAAACCTCTCCAGCTGAATATTATAACAGGGGTATAAAGCAAGGGGAAAGACTAAAATTATCAACATAGGGCCCAACTTGTGAAAAATATGAAATATAAGTATAAGCATTATGGATATTTGCAATTAAAAAAAAATTAGTGGCCAAGTCAAAAGCCTAAACAAGCCTTGGCAACTGGTGCCCTGCTTGTTAATATATTTGCTCATTAATGTACCTAAAGCAGACCATTTAAATAAATCAATGGGTCATTCTTTGGTGATCTAGGGACAACATGACATTATCATAATAAACAATGCAACAAGTACAACAGAATAAATTCAACATTTCTCTGAGCAAGAATTTGGGTCTGAAAGGGATTTAAAGAATACTAGAGAATATGGCCAATACTCACTGCACAAAAATAAAAAGGGAATATAGTGCTGATTAGTGTCAGTCTGTGATTATCAGGCAAAACAGTAAATAACAGAAAATATAAAAAAGAAGATGTGGTATGATTGCCAATGAGACAACTATCCACAAAAGACCAAAATTACACAGACATTGAAAAGGTTACCTAGACATTTGAATATATACAGTTTGTATGAAATGAAGGCCCTCAAGCATTCCTAGATTCTAATTTATCTTTATAGAATGCACTTCATTAATGAGTGTTGTACAATGACCTATCATTATAATTGCTTATATACACAATATTTGAATATCTAATCTGGATAGTTGTCAACATGCATGGTCAAAGCCAATATGGCAATGGAAATCTGACCACATCCTCATATTTTTATATTTGCATATCAATGAAAGAATGACATCAACTGCATACAATAAATTTCATAAATTATGCGGTGCCTTAATTACACTGCTAGATGTGAAAACGAAGATTTCAAAATCCGCTGATGAAATATGTTGTTCTCCGGACCCCTCCCCCTTTTTTCCAACCATATTATTTATCCAATTGTACTGAAAACACAGACAAATACAAATTAAGGTTGAAAGTGTTTATAAAAAATGAAAACATATCATACGGACAGAAATACAGAAGCTTAATTTTGATTAGGCTATTAGAAGGAAAATCAGCGTTCTCTGTTAACAAAGGGGAGTGACTCGTTTGAAACATTGAAAGTCAATTGAGCGTTTTAAAATCGACGATTTAACTGAAATTCTGAAGAGTCAGTTATAAAAACGAGTAGACCAAGTGCATACTGGCCACTAAGGTCGATATTTTTTGGTTTCCCAGAAAGAGAATTTGTAATTACGCTTCGCTAAGGGAGCTACCATTTGATTTTTATGGGGGGGCTAGGATGAAAAATTTTGTCCTGCATTTTTTTTTAGCTGTAATCTCTGTCCTGCCTTTTTATTTTTCACTCTGTTCGGTCCTGCCTTTTTTTTTTTTAGTTTATCCTGACTTTGTTTTACCTAAATTGTCGTCCTGACTTTTTTTTTTTGCAAGTGTCTCATCCTGCCTTTTTTTTTACTCAAAACTCCTGTCCTGCCTATTTTTTTCAAATTTCATCCTAGCCCCCCCATAAAAATCAAATGGTAGCTCCCTAACATATGGCAAAGAATACAGATATTATAAGTATTGATAAAAATGTGTCCGAAACTCCGAAAAAGCACAAAATGCGAAATGATTTGACTTTGAAGTTGGATTCATATGCATTAATTATCTTTAAAAACAACACTTTGCCATGCTTTTTTAATGAACTTTAGATCGTAGGCTACCCAAAGGTGTCACAAACTATAAATTTAAACATCCGCATGCCCTTGTTCTACTACGTTTTATATGTCAGTATTTTACTTTCTATTTCGGGTGGTCACGTGACCTTTTCCCTGTGTCTAAAAATAGATTAGTATTTTTTTCTTCAAAATCTACATCTTTTGTCTTTATACACACCGACTATACTATGATTGGAGACAACTATTTATTTACCGGACACTGAATTTGAAAACACTGCAATTTTGTATCTTTTCATGTGACGAACAACCTTAACATCAGTGCGTTGTGCACATCCTGCTACAAGCATGAAATTTGGCATAGACCTTTCTCAACTATTACTCTTTAATTTCAGATAGGGAGGCATTTGAAAAAAATGTCTCACTTCCGGTAATATCCAAAATGGCGGACGTCATACTTAAATCAGCCCAATATCGAAGGCTAGTGTGTAAAAATGTGTTATTATCATGCTACTATCATAATATTTGGTACAAACCTTTGTTATATATTACTTTTGGATATATTAAATAGATTATATGTCTTCAAAAACCCTACTTCCGGTTAAAATCCAACATGGCGGACATTGTACTTGAATAAGCTTATTTTTTTAGGGAGGGTAATTGAAATGTGTTTTAACGTATTGCTACTATCATTACATTGTGCAGGAACCTTTCTGTGGTTCTTCTGATGGATACAATGTATAAGACATATGTCTTAAAAACCCTTACTTCCGGTAATATCCAAAATGGCGGACATAGAAATATCGATTTATTATTCAAATATTCAACTTTTTTTAAAATGTAAAGAAAATGATTTTTTTTTTGTGCTGGTCATTAAACTTTTGTCTTTAAGATTCCCAAAATCACTTATTCTATCATGTTGTACATGTTTA
The DNA here is from genome assembly GCA_037788925.1 of Mytilus galloprovincialis. NCBI lineage: Eukaryota > Metazoa > Mollusca > Bivalvia > Mytilida > Mytilidae > Mytilus > Mytilus galloprovincialis. Next base: position 7,010,585 of record CM075340.1, on the reverse strand, counting down.
AATATAAAGTTGACACTTCCGGTAAAAATATGACGTAAATTTAAAAGTTGAGTCCTCAATCCATTTCTTCGATGTAGAGTTTTGGATAGATTGATTAAAACAAAATAAAATCACTATAGTACTAAAACATTTAAAATTACTACCATTAGGCCAAGAATACATGTTTATTCACAGTCACGACCACATGCACACAAGGCAGTCCACGGGAGACCCGATTTTCCACATTAAAAATGACCGCGGCATCCTTTCTTACATCCACAATGTACAAGCTTCTGAAAAATGATGAGGCCTCAGAAAGAGTTTGTACCAAATATTATGCTAGTAGCATGACAATAACACCTTTTCAAATACTAGCCTTCGATATTAGGCTGATTCAAGTATGACGTCCGCCATTTTGGATTTTACCGGAAGTGAGACATTTTTTTCAAATGCCTCCCTATCTGAAATAAAAGAGTAATAGTTGAGGAAGGTCTATGCCAAATTTCATGCTTGTAGCAGGATGTGCACAATTCGTCTGAAATATGCTTGTAGCCGCCGGACTATAACAACGGCTCTGTGTTACATCTGTCTTGCACTTGTAGATATCACAATAGGACATATATCCAGCATCAGACTCTGCCAATGCCAAAAGTTTGGTGCCCCATTTTTTTGGTTTAGCAAGCATATATTGCTTGAATGCAAGCCTTCCTTTGTAAGGTATTATGCACTCATCAATTGTCACCTCTCATTTGGGGACATTTTGGTTTCTCATGTTCAAATTGTTTGTTAAGGGCAACCATAATGTATCTGACTATGTAAGTACCATCATAATTATCCTACCCTCTTTCGGAACATGTTGGTGCAGATCAGTGAAGTGTATATACCTCATTATCCATATAAATCTGTCACATGCCAAAACTGTGTCAAAATATGGGGTTTTTAAGCAATCTTTATACCAATATGATTTTGTCTGCCTTAACATCAATACCTATGAGAAAAGCAATACAAAGAAAAGTCTCTGGGGCAAGGAGGGACAAGACCAAGCTGATTGGTTTTGGTCAGGGTTTATATCGTTTTGCATCTTTGCATTCTTATCAGTTTTCTCAATTATATTTTGTATAAGGTTACCAGATAGGAGCAGTTAAACATGTCAATGGTACCCTTCTCTGGGCCTAATATGATAAATGGGCCAGTATTACTCTAGGTTGGAATAGATGGGGGAGACCACTTTCCAAAATGGATATATGCAATTCTTGGTGCCATCCATCATTGTTAGAGGGGGACATCACCGGCATTGTTTACATCTGCCAGTTGTGGTTCATCATTATTTTCGTCTGAAAGTTCACTTTTAACATCACTGACCATGAAATCAACACCTATACCATTTTTAGCTATTGCTTTTGATAGCGTTGACAAGCAAGTTCTACCTCTCCCTCCGAGTATCCATCAAACTCGTTCTCCTTTGCGTTTTTAAAAATTGTTACAGACGCACGACATTATGCTATTATTTACAACGAGTTTGGTGTCCTTGACACCGAACAAGTGAGAAAGGAAAGTGATTGGATACTTTTATTTAGATTTTCCATAAAAGGAGCCCGACCTTTTGCACTCATGGTAAAAATCCAATTAAAAGTGCCAACGGAAGTCCAATAATTACTTTATTGTAATCTCCGTGGAATTGCTAAACGCATTTTTCGCATTTATTATCATAATATTCACCAAATTAATCATTAAATTACATTTTACTTTCCTTCCAAATAACATCTTCTTGACCAAAAAGGTCACATGTTCGCACCACATGTCTTGTTCAAAATGACGACGGCTTATTTTGTTTGTTGACGTTACCAATGTTTCATTGTATTGTAGTATATATTAGGTATCAAATTTAGTCAGAATAGGTTTTCTTTAACTCTGATATGCAAGCATCCTGAAAACCCATATATTTATTGACTTAAACGTAGCTTTACTGGGAAAAATGTGTTCAAAGACGAAATTTATTCTTGATTGACGATGCATCAAGGCATCGTTCGCCTTGAAAGGGTTAACCCTTAATTAATTAATTAATTAACACATTATATTATAAACTACTGATATAAAAAGGCAAAACTAAATCAAAGTGATAACGAATTTACATTTACAAACTTTTCAAAATGAGATGGCAATGTATATATGAATTCACAGATATATAAACAATAAAAGTGTATAGTTGTATTTATACTTTATACTGCATTCTAATAAAACTATATATATGATATACCCGTTTAAAAATGAATTACGTGTATTCAAGGAAATATTTTCTATCATACATGTTTTTTTTTTATATATGAGCTGATAGACAAAACAGTTTTTAGCCAATGAGAATACGTGTTTCATTCAAATTTTATTGCTGAAAAATAAAGAGAGTATATTTCATAAGCGATTGTTGTAAAAACGAGATCCAAAGGTGAAAATCCTTTTTTTTTTCTAGCTCAAAATTTGAATATAATATGAGGCAGGCATTACCTCTGAAACAGGACGCAGTCTGTATGATTTTTTCTTTAATTCAAACATATTTTAACGTCAAAATCTGTTAAAAAAGAATCGGAAATACCGTAAAGATTCCGATTTTGGTTCTGTTGTTAGGGATTTTAGTTGTGACGTTATTTAAGTTATGACGTCATATTCAATATAAACAAAGACACGCTATCATCAGGTAACGTTTTTTCATATAAAAGAATTATTAAAAATATAATTGGTATATTACTCAAAGTAAACATAAAAGTTAACGACTTTGAGTTCATAAGTAGAATGATTTTTTTGCGGGAAATTTTCTTTTTTTTTTTTTTTTTTTTTTTTTTTTTTTATACCGTAATAGGGGACTTTGTCCCCTTATTACGTACAATAAAGTGAAAATGATGTGAAACTTATAATATCCATCCGTTGATTTTTTTTCAGGTTTTCTCCATAGTCAATCCTTCACATCTATACAATAATGTGGGTGTTTGGTAGACCGTCTCATTGACCCGAAATTTCCTGTCATACATAATTATAAAATATAAAATTATGAAATTCTATAATTTAACGCATAGTTTTTGTCAGATAAAAAACCTTGGGAAGCTATGTTGAATTCAAATCATACAATCAACAATAATGAATTAAACAAACGTACATATTAAAACCTTTGGTTCTTCGACTGACGAGGTACTCAAGCGAAATGGTCAAGTCAGACTATAATCTGAACATTACTAATTCTATTGCAATTTTTATTATCATAAAATAAGCTTGACAATGAAGACTACGTCTCCTTATTGTCACTGCATTCGGTGATGTAGATACAATGGATAAACGTTGATTCTTGAAAAAGAAACCCTGAGCCCGCAGGGCGAATGGTTTGTTTTTCATGAATCAACGCTTATCCATTGTATCTTTATGAGGCAGGCATTACCTCTGAAACGGGACGCAGTCTGTATGATTGTTTTTAATTCAAACATATTTTAACTTCAAAATCTGTTGAAAAAGAAACGGAAATACCGTAACGTTTGCAATTTTGGTTCTGTTGTTAGGGATTTTAGTTGTGACGTTATTAAAGTTATGACGTCATATTGAATGTAAACAAAGAAACGTGATCATCAGGTAACGTTTATTCATATCAAAGACAAAGAATTATTAACAAATGGAATTGGTACTGTGTTCCTTGAGTTTCTATATTTTACTAGACTACTCAAAGTCTCATGACAACGTGACCGGATGAAGGAAGTAGATTTCTGCGCAAATTCGGGAAAACAAAAAAAGTCTGAAAAAAAAAGTTAACGATTTTGAGTTTATTAGTAGAATGAAAATTTCGAGAAATTTTCCCGATTTTTTTTATTTCTATTTTTTTTATTGATTTTTCTACCGTAATAGGGGACTTCGTCCCCTTATAACTTAAACTATTGTGTTATTGCATTTTTAAAGTTAGAACCTATTCGTAATTAGAAGGTATTGTAAGTCGGTTCAAATAACCATGTTATATAGAGTGCATTTCTTTCTAACAAAAATTTTGTAAACGTTGTGTGGCGTTTGTTGTTGATTTCTAAACGCTACAGAAGTAGAAAATACATCGTTTCATCAGTGTTTACTGACCCTGTTTAACTTTCAATAATGCATGCATATGTTGTTGGTAAACAGACTCTTTACAAACATGGAAACAAATACATCGGATAATCAGGGTGAAGTTAGAAACAAATGTAGCCTTTGTTCTAACAAACGATGAACGACAAACTGTAGACGCATTTTTAGTGAGTGCATAGTTTGTCAAAGTTTATATAAACTTTGAAAACGTATGTTAGAAACAAATGATCAAAACATGTGCGCTTAGCCGTTTGCATCGTTTGTGTTAGAAATAAATGCACCCTAGTCAAATGATGCATTACAACGAATTAAATATCACAATTGAATAATTCAAACAATAGAAATATTATAACACAACCCGTCTGCCCTTAAAGATCTTAATATTATCAGGCATCTGAATATTATATGTTTTTACAAAATAAAACATATTCGAACTTATTTCTAATAAAATTGAAAATGTAAATCGGGAATGTGTCAAAGGGACAACAACCCGACAAAGAACATATATATATAGTATATATAATAAGTATGTTTCCGAAATGTCTAACAAGAAGCCCAATTCTAGGCACATCACGATTTTCTAGCATATCAATTTGCGAATAAACATTTGTAAAATTATGTAGTTAAACAGATGTAATCATACTATATTAATTTATAAAACAAAAATGGACATATAAATGGAATTATTTTCGTTTCAAACATGAGGAATGCCCAACAATAATCAGATAATAAACGACCAAACTTGCCTTTATTACACAAAATATCCACAATAACATATAAAACAAGAAAAAAACCCAGGAAAAATAGAGAATAGGGACAAGAAAGATAACACAAGGATTCGAACTTAAACCGACAAGTCCTGACCTTTAAGTCATTGATATAAACAATGAAACCTCGCGGCTACCAACTCATACCATACGCTTGCCTATTAGGTATATGTAACTAAACGTGGGAAAAGGCTTATTTTTTTTTCGGAATTTCAGTTTGAATAAATTTACCAGCAATGACTTATTAAGTCCTTTGATAGATTATACCGATAGAGATGCGGGATATATAACTGTTTGGACTCATAATTTCTTAAATATATTTTCAAATTACAGAAATCGCCTTAGAGGCAGCTTGCGACGGCACAGATTCTGTCTCAGATCAATGTGTTGAACTCAACTCAGAATGTAGAGATGATGGTGCAGGCACTTATAAATGTCTTTGTTCCACTACCCACTATAATCATGGAGGCGTTTGCTATTCAAGTAAGACTAAAGATTTTTCCATTTTTCTCAAAATTATAACGTATACTTGAATTTGTGCCAATTTCAAAGGACTCATCAAACCTATACCTTATTAACTCATTATAAATACCAAGATTAAAAATATGTACACTAGACGCACGTTGTGTCTAGAAAAGACCCATTAGTGACGATTGCATAATCGAAAAATTTAACAGGACCAAATAAAGTACGAAGGTGATGAGCATTGAGTACCCAAAATTTTTGAAAGGTTTTGCTAAATACATCTTAGATAATCAATTGCAAAGAATGTACAGATGTAGACTGTTTTACTGTAATGATCTTTGAACATCGACTAGTTAGAAATGATTATTGGATTATAATGTCATATTTCTTAAATAATGGATTTCGTTTATATCGCGTACCTATTACTGTCATTTTGTGTTTTTTTCCTAGTATGCTGATTTGATATCTTTAAAATTAGATGTTGTAATTCTTTTAAGTCCTTTGATCATCTAGTTCTAAGGTAGTTATACATCTTGGACAATCAATTTTTGGGTATTAGCCGTTCTAATGAATATAAATCCAGAACATCGTTTTGGAGGCAATATATTCAAAAAGCATTATCTCTATATAGTACGGCGGCTTTGTGGAAAATTGTGCACATCCTGCTACAAGCATGAAATTTGGCATAGACCTTTCTCAACTATTACTCTTTAATTTCAGATAGGGAGGCATTTGAAAATAATGTCTCACTCCCGATAATATCCAAAATGGCGGACGTCATACTTAAATCAGCCCAATATCGAAGGATAGTGTGTAAAAATGTGTTATTATCATGCTACTATCATAATATTTGGTACAAACCTTTGTTTTTTACTACTTTTGGATAAATTAAATAGATGAGATGTCTTCAGAAACCCTACTTCCGGTTAAAATCCAACATGGCGGACATTGTACTTAAATAAGCTTATTTTTTAGGGAGGGTAATTGAAATGTGTTTTAACGTATTGCTCCTATCATTACATTGTGCAGGAACCTTTCAGTGGTGCTTCTGATGGATACAATGTATAAGACATATGTCTTAAAACCCCTTACTTCCGGTAATATACAAAATGGCGGACATAGAAATATCTATTTATTATTCAAATTTTCAACTTTCTTTTAAAATGTGAAGAAAATGATTTTTTTTTTGTGTTGGTCATTAAACTTTTGTCTTTAAGTTATCCCTAAAACCACTTATTCTATCATGTTGTAAATGTTTAAATATAAAGTTGACACTTCCGGTAAAAATATGACGTAAATTTAAAAGATGAGTCCTCAATCCATTTCTTCGATGTAGAGTTTTGGATAGATTGATTAAAACAAAATAAAATCACTATAGTACTAAAACATTTAAAATTACTACCATTAGGCCAAGAATACATGTTTATTCACAGTCACGACCACATGCACACAAGGCAGTCCACGGGAGACCCGATTTTCCACATTAAAAATGACCGCGGCATCCTTTCTTACATCCACATCAAAAGTAATAAACCAGATATGTCATTTTCTTCAGTAAATTGTAAAATGTCATAGATTAATTTAATATTATCCCCAATATAACGCCCACTAATAAAACCAGTCTGATCGAGATCAATCAGTTTACATAACACTTTTTAAAATCTACTAGCTATAACTCCTGAACCAATTTTGTAAACAGTATTTAATAATGATATAGGTCGCCAATTTTTAAGAAAATGTCTTGGTTTATTATCTTTTTGCAGACATGTTATAATCTCTTGTTTTTGAGTAACTGATAATTCCGCAATAATATATCCATAGTTTAATGCTTTTACAACAAATGACTTTAAATCTCTCTAGAAAAATTAAAAAAAAAAATCAGTTGAAAAACCATCAGATCCAGGTGATTTATCATTATTCATCTTTTGTAAAACACAACTTGCTTCATCAATAGTTATCTCCCCTTCTAGACTCATCTGTTCCTCTACAGGTAATTCATTAAAACTACAATCATTTAGATCCCTTTCCAAATCACTTGCTTTACAACAATTTACCTCCCTTTTCTTGTATATATTTTCATAAATTGTTTTAACCTCCTTCAAGATATCAAACTGGTCAACAACAACTTTCCCATCTTCTAACTCTACTCTTGGGATAAGTTTGTTTGTAAAATATTTTGATTCAAGCCCAAACAAATATTTTGATGGTTTTTCACATTTCTCGACCCACTTAACTCTAGACCGTATAATTCTACCCATCAATTTTCTTGTCTTATCATTTCTAATTCTTGCTTCTTACTTACTAATATTCGATATGATTTTTCATTTAAAGCAGCTTCTAAAAATTCAATTTTTTGTAAAAGTGTGTTTTCCTTTATATTCCTTTGTTTTCTCTTGTAATTAGAATACCTCTAATTTCTAATAATAATATCTCAAGAAATAATTGGTTATCAATAGTTAAATGGAGATCATCATTACAAATTTCCTGTATACTTTCAAAATTATAGACCAATGCACGATATTGTTTTTTCACTTATAAAATCTTTTCTTTTACAATAGCAATACATTCCTTGTCATATAGTAAAGCATTGTTGAACTTCCACAGTCCTTTACCACGTATAAAAGGGTTAAATTCTAGTTCTAGAACCACAACGGAGTGGTCTGAACGGTAGCTAGACTCTATTTTACAATTTGATATATTTGATAACAGAGAATCTGGAATTAGAAAAAAATCTAGTCTAGCTTGTTTAAAAGGTGTTTTTTTTTCGCCAGGTTCTCTGAAAGGATCTACAAGTGACCATTGGTCTATAATTTCTAACACTTTATCTCTAGCATTAGGATTATTTACATGTAAATAATTATAACAATCAATATTTGGATACAATTCTAAATTATAATCACCACAAAGTATAAAACTTTCATTTCCAAAATCTTCAACAGTGTTCATCATCTTGTCATAAAAATTAGGACTGTCGGTATTAGGACCATAAACTGAGACAAGAGTTATCTTTTGTTCACCAATCACAATATCTAATGCTATGTAATTACCATTTAAATCTCCCTTTTCTTTTAATACTTTAAATTCAAAATTATTATTTAATAAAACTGCAACTCCTCTTGAATTTGATAGGCAAGATAAGAAGTAGCATTCATATCCCCACGTCGATCTTATTATAATTCTTTATTCCGTAAGCAAATATACAGCTCATAGGATTAAATATAAACACAAATTTAATACAGTTTACATAAACATATACAGCATTAATATATAGCGGAGTTTGGCATACTATTTCGTTGGTAATAAAGGTACATAACAAAAATCAAGTGTTACGAATTTTCTCTGCCTCATACAGGTATTTACCCAGATTATTTAATTCTTTAATATTTCTTACAGATAGTAATTGAACTAAATTGAAAGTAGATGGGTTTCTATAGTAATATATCTTAAATATATTTACTTCTGACATTTACATATTTATCACACTCTAATATAAAATGATATTCGTCTTCGATTACTTTCTTATTACACATATTACAAACACGCTTATTTCTGGAAATATTAAAGTATCTTCCAGTTTCTGCATTAAGTGAATGTGAATTGATTCTATATTTAGTTACATATGACTGGTATAAACTGTTCAATGGTCGATTCAAATAAAATTGCAAAGTATGTCCATCATGTATATATTGATATAAATTACATTTTGAAGTATTTTAAAAAAATGACAAGGCTTCAGCTATATAATTATCAACAATTCTTTTTTTAAATTCATGCAAAAATAATTGACTATTTCCAACACTTTGTGCTAACCATATATCATTAATTCCATACCTGTTTAGTATTGAGTTTATCATTCGGTTTGACAAAACTAGATTCGTACATATCTTCATAAATACTATTCAATATACAATTATTAGATTCTAATAACTTCAACCAGTAACGTACCATTCTTACATATCTATTTACATACAATGGTAAACGCCCAAGTTCAAAATACACCATATGGTTGACAGTCGTTTTTCTCACTTTCAAAATTCTTTTTAAATAATACAAATGCAGCGTTTCTATATCAGCTCCCTTATGGCAACCCCATATTTCACAACCATAATTCACAATACTTGTTACATATGTATCAAATAAGGATATCAAAGTCTCAGTGTTATAACAATCATCATAAATCTTACTCAATAAACAAAATGTAGCCTTTCTACCCTGTTCAGATAGTGTTTTCTGTGTTACAGTAAAAGTACCGTTATAGTTTAATAACAAATCAAGATATACTGATCACACATTTCTATCATTTTACCATTCAAATACCATTTTCATGCCCCACCTAGTAGAGGGGCATTATGTTTTCTAGTCTGTGCGTCCTTCCGTCCGGCCGTTCGTCCGTCCGTCCGTCCGTTTGTCCCACTTCAGGTTAAAGTTTTTGGTCAAGGTAGTTTTTGATGAAGCTGAAGTCCAATCAACTTGAAACTTAGTACACATGTTCCTTATGATATGATCTTTCTTATTTTAAAACAAAATTAAACTTTTGACCCCATTTTCAGGGTCCACTGAACATAGAAATTAAAAGTGCGAGTTTCAGGTTAAAGTTTTTGGTCAAGGTCGTTTTTGATGAAGCTGAAGTCCAATCAACTTGAAACTTAGTACACATGTTGCCTTTTGGTTGATCTTTTTACTTTTAAGGCCAAATTAGATTTTTTATCCAATTTCACGGTCCATTGAACATGGAAAACGATAATGCGAGTGGGGCATCCGTGTACTTTGGACACATTCTTGTTCGTTCTCTTTCAGTACACCTTTGTTAACTTACGAAAAACAACTATTTTGGTTTTTCTTAAATTAATGTCAAGACCATTCTTGTAGGAACTATCATATACAGTGACTATCATGTTTTGTAATTCAGAAATACTTTCGCTGAAGAGAACTGTATCATCAGCATACATAAAAAGATAAAGATTTAACTATTTTACTCCATATGGTTCTATTCCTTGTTTAATTAACTCAATTTCTATGTCATTTACATAAATTGCATATAAAAATGGTGATAATGATTCGCCTTGCATTAGGCCAACATTACAATGAAAGAAATCTGAAAATTCACCATCTAATTTAACACAAGTTTTTAATTTAGAATACATTGATTTAATAAGATTCGGTAAATTTCCACTAATACCGCATTTTAACATTTTTTGCCATAAAAAATAATGTGACACACTGTAGAAAGCTTTGACAAAATCAATAAAACAACAATAGAGACGTTTTCCTTTACGTAAACTTTTTGATACAATAGAATGAAGGGCAAAAATCGTGTGTGTACCATATCCAGGGACAAATCCAATCTGCGCATCAGTCAATATACTGTATTCTTTGCGCCACTTTAATAGTCTTGTATTAATGACAGAAGTAAACAATTTCCCAACATGAGACACAAGCGAAATTCCTCTGTAATTTCCTGTATCATCAACTTGACCTTTTTTAAATAGCGGAACTAAAACACTCATGACCCATATTTCTGGAAACCAACCGGTAATAAGTATTACGTTAAAAAGTTTACATAACAGTGGCAGTAGGGCTAATTTACACTCCTTCAAAAATTCATTTAATAAATTGTCATAGCCTGTTGCTTTTTCAGTTTTCAATTTTTTAACACAAACATCAATTTCTTGCTCCGTAAAAGGTCGGTCCAATTCTTCATAAATGACTTCATTGTTGACTTCTACTTCCGGTCTGTCGTCAATTTCTTCTTTAGAAACTAAGTTTTTAAAATGCGTCACAAAATCGTTTAATTTTATGTTGCTTTGTATGGCCTTTTTTCGTTTCCTGAATTTTCGATAAAAGTACTTTGGATTCGTTTTTCTCATAGAACTCAACATGTTTCCCCTCTGTTTTTTATATCGTCTTTTTAAACTATTCTCACTTCGTTTAAATCTTTGTTTAGCAAGATTTAAAATAAGTCTGTTTTCTTCACACTTATTTTGGTTAAATTGTTTCAACGAGCGTCTATATTCTATATACAATTGTTTGCAGTCATCGTTTATCCACGGTTTATCTTGCCTTGTATGTATAGGTTTATAAGTTCGCTTTGAGCTGTTTCAATAATCACATTTTAAAACTTTAGTCACTTCTGTTTTTGTATATTTATTGACAATATCGGAGAGGCACGAATTAATATTGTTCACAATTTCGTCGATATTCCTTGGCTCGTCTGATAAACTATTCATCAGTTCATTAACTTTATTGGAATTTGCCGCAAGGTCCCTTTTAACGTCATCTTTAAACCCTTCATTCCATTTATAACAATCATACTTTACAGTTTTACAAGTACATATTTCATTTAAAGTTAATCCTTTAAGTTTAAATACAACTTTTAACGGTGCATGACATGAAAAAGTAGTAAAATCACCAATGACAAAATCATTAACAATAGAAAATGAATCACAAGATAAAAGCAAGTAATCAATTATGCTACATCCATTCTTATTTTGAAATGTAAAAGTTTCACTTTTTTTCCCAAAACGACTATTACACACTCTTATACCAGAAGATTTACATAAGTTCAAAATTTTACGACCTAACGAATTAGCCGGCTTTATGTCCTCTGTTGTTCTTTTACTTGGTAGATCAGGTTCATAATTAAGTAAATCAGTTTCATTGCAATTAAATACATTTAAATTGTCTTGCATTATGAAGTCATTTTCTACACCTATTCTTCCGTTGAGATCACCAATCACTGCAATGTTACCTAATACACTGTAATGTTCTATTTGTTCCTGCAAAACTTCAAAGACATCTAAGTCATACTTTTGGTAACACACATTATTATCAGGGGGCATATATATAGCACACAAATACAAATCTTCACTATCAAACATAATAACATTGCTTATTTTTAACCATATCATACTATTAGCACAACAATTCAATACTTCAATATACGGATTCAACCACTTTCTATAGAAAACAATTACTCCTCCTCCGTTACACTTTTCCCTATAAACAAACTTTTTATCATAACCATTTAATTCGAATTCCGTCGGGCATTTGACCCAGCACTCATTTAAGCATATGATATCACAATTTGTTATTTCCATTAAAAATTCTTTGTCTTTTAGTTTCCGCAACAGACCTTTAGAGATATTCCATGAGCACACATTTAATGAACATTTATTACACTTATCACTTTCAACAGTAGTACAGCCACTCTCCGCAAACTCCTATTCCTGCCACAACTTTCCTTCAATGAACAATTTATCCCCTACTAGATATGCCTCTTTACTTTCTTTACGTCTTTCCTACATCACTGGTATTAATTTTTTTCGTTTTAGTAACACCTCTGTCGGGTACTGAGGACTAATTCCAAAACTTGTTTGTCTTCAGCGACCCGAAGCTGTTCGCACCGTTTCTCGATCACCGAATTCAGCAAATTTTACCACTATTGGTCTCGGTTTTTCTGCATTCGTTTTTTTCCTACCAAGTCTATATGCTTTTTCAAGTTTTATGCGCGTTTTAACGTCTTTAATGTTCAACCTTTGCTCGAGAAAATCTGTAATAATGTTGATGCAATTTTCCGGTACTTTTTTTCTGCCGCATTCGCCTCCTCGTGATCACCCTGTGCCCCATTTATTCCGTATCCATTTCAGTTACTTCAATTTGTTCATCGATAGCAAAGAACAGAAGATTATTGCTAAAGTTTTGTTTTTCAACGTCGACAAGTCTATTTTTCACATTTAAGTTTACAGTTTTTGAGGTTTCTATGCTTTCAGACACCTTTTCAAGTTTCTTTTTAATAGCTTGGTGTTCATCCTTTATATCGGACATAAATTGGGCACTATGTTCAAACGTGCTTATTCTGTCTTTGCAGGATTTCATATCAACATCAACAGCACTAAATTTCGATTCGTATTTGTTTAATGGCTCTTCAATAGAGTCTAGCTTGTTGAGTTTTGTTTCCATCGAATCAACTTTTTTTACATAATTCATTCAGTATCATCTCAATTTTGTTTGTTGCTAGATGAGGCGGCAGGGGTGGGGGTGGCGGTGGTGGCGGTGGTGGACTGGGGTATTGTTGAAACTGATAGGGCTGGCCATGGTACTGGAAATTTGGTGTACTTGATTGAATGGGTGTGTGTTGACTAAATCCCTGATTAATTGAATTGTTCATGTTTGTATTTTGATCGTTATTAATAGTAGGTGAGTTGTTGTAAAGACACGAGAAGGCCTCGCTTAGTGTATCTGTTAAAATACCTTGTTTTCGTCACCCTTTATGTCACCTGAACACTTTTTCTTCTTTCCTTTTGTAAACAAAGAACTATCACTTGTCGAGCCTTCAGATGAATTATTTCCTTTAGCCTTTTCCCTCTTTCGTTTTTTGTCCTTTTTGTCCTTTTTGATTTTTTTGTCAGTCTTTTTTGGCATTACTTATCACACATTTAGATCCAATAAAAATTAACTAATGCTGCATATTCACAAGTTTTACGCATTTTTATATCATAATTCAAGAACGAAATTTTTCACTGCCATTCAAACTGGCGCATGCGTATCAGACTTCTCTCGATGTCTGTGGTAAAATGAGTATCATGTATGCAATAAATATTATAATTTTTAGATTTCAAAAAATTAAAAACGTTTTTTCTCTTGTTAGTATTTCCTAAACCCTGACAATTAAATGTCAAAACTTTAAGTGAATTCATTATAGTAAGCAAAATTTCCCATCAGTATGTAAACAAAATGAAATGTGTGACACATACAAATTCATCTGGCAAAGAAAGATTTAACATAATAGATACGTCATATTCATAAAACAGTAGTTTGAAAGCAAAATATCAGGAAAGAGAAAAAAAAAACTTGAATAAAAATATAAGTAAAGATTAAAGAAGACAGGCATACGCCTACCTTGAATAGAAGTGCAAAGTACAATTTTTGTAATTATACATATTCTGATTTTCTTTTTCAAACTACAAATTGAAATTGACCTAAATGATTTTCTATAATCTTGAGTATAATTGAATGTAAGATATGTGTCTATGTATAGTATAACAATATAGACGAATGTACAGCAAGTTTAATATCCCTGTCTTATTCTCAAGTTAATGTCATCATACATTTCAATTTTCAACTGTAAACCACTAGGAGTTCTGCCTTAAACACCACAATTGAAATACCAAACCTGGTCGAAATGTCGGCTTTTTTCTAGTCTATGTATAAGTTCCATATTCCTTTGGCTAACATCATCAACAAAATTCACTTTAGCTTTAATGTTAACCGGAAGTAGCTTCTTTAATCATTCAGCAATGTAATGTGAAAAACCTTTAAAAGTTCTCTGAACAATTGGTTTTTAATTCCGATCAATGTTTTTTTTTTATTATTTCTAGTGATTATTCAGTTTTGATGGAAAATACGTAAAGTTCTTTTTCACAATCTTGTTGACTCGTGCCCAATTAGAGTTTGGTCTACTTAAATAGACACGTGGCAGTAAGTTGACCTGTCTTTTTGTTTGCTTATTTTCACATGGACCTACATCCAAATCTCTTTAAAAAATGTCATTTTTACTTTCAGATACATATCCAGGAGGAATTTGCGTCGTAGCCATACATCCCTGTGTTACTGATGCTACCTGTGTCAATAGCACATGCGAATGTAATACAGGTTTTAAGGCATCACCAGCGAACAGTCCAACCGCGTGTAAGTTTTTTATGTTAAGGAATGAACTAACTAGGTAATGTAAAACTAATCGGGTACCTGTCACCGTTGAATTTGACCGTGCTATTATTATTATGAAATGTAATAAATCACTATGATCACGGTAACCACACAATGTGTTTTCAGGAAAGAAACTTTTATTCTTTTGCCAATTACAATCTAGGGGATAATCGGATGAATAATAAATGACAAATACAGTGCAATAAACAATATTGGAAAACAAAAAAGGAACATTTTGTCATAATGGTATAGGAGACACCTCCACATCTGTCGTTCAAATGAAGGTTATGTTTCTATCTATTACAGCTACTATACAAAACAAATGTGTCTGAAATACCATACTGACGTTTGACCGCAAATTTTGATATCAACGATATTTTTCTTTTCGCCAATCCAGATATTTATCATCGAGAACAATCATTCAGTTCACAAATTTAGCTTAAGGACTTTTCATTTTGTAGTTTCCTCGGAGTTCGGTATTTTTGTTCTTTACATTTTCAAGTTAGTAAATTTAACAATCATTAATTCAACACTATAAAATCATGTTTAGAATTGCCGTTATCTATCAAATAATTGATAACAAAACTAAATTGAATCATATTTTTCAGGCATAAACAGTGGTGATGTTAAAGTCATGATTCAGCAATACATGTATGCGTTACCAATCCTAGTATCCATGATATTTATCCATCTTTAAATTTTACTATAGGTGATTTATAAGCCGCCAGTCTGCACTTCATGTCATTTATTTTCTAACACACATGCGCATCATTAGTGTTCCGTGTCAATAGGGAAGAGAAATGAAATGTTTTCATCAACACCATGCTCCTTTTGACCATTTCATTTTTATTAATTTTTTTTTTTAATCTAATTTTTTTTTGTACCAGTTGTAACCATATTCTAAAACGATGCTAACAACCCGAATGTTTTGTGTACATTTTTTTACTTTTGTGTTTCAATCAATTTGACAAATGTGTGTTTTGCATTGTATGTCTATGATTGTTTATTATTAGTAACATAGTGCGCTAGTTACCTTATACCATATATACGGAGTAAGTTAATTCTAAATGGTGTTCTCACTGTTTATGACGTCTTTACACTTAATCCATTGGATGTTGGATGTGTACTGATTGATAATTTAGTCTTAGATGCATGATTTTTTTAATTAGTTGTTAGTGGCCTTGAACTAGCTGCCAGTAACTGCGAGAGCTCTCAGATCTGTACTTAGTGTCCTTTTGTTGTTGGGATAAACAAGTACCCGGCCACGTCCACTCTGTGTTTTTGTTAGATATATTTCTATTTGTATCCATCTTATGAGTTAAGCCTTTTTCAACTGATTTTATAGTTTGTTTTTATGGTGTACTGTTACACCAATGTACCAGGTAATTAGGGGAAGGGTTGGGATCCCGCTAACATGTTTCACCCCGCCACATTCTGTATGTATGTGCCTGTCTCAAGTCAGGAGCCTGTAATTCAGTGGTTGTGGTTTGTTGATGTGTTACATATTTGTTTTTCGTTCATTTTTATTTTGCATATAAATTAGGCCGTTAGTTTTCTCGTTTGAATTGTTTTACATTTGTTATTTCGGGGCATTTTCAAGCTGACTATATGGTGTGATCTTTGCTCCTTGTTGAAGGCTGTACGGTGACCTATTGTTAATTTCTGTGTCATTTGGTCTCTTGTGGAGAGTTGTCTCATTGGCAATCATACCACATATCTTTTTTAGATTCGCACTTGCCCAATATGGAATTGACTGACCCCATATATATTGTATTAGATTACTAGCACACTGTAACGATTTTATTTTACCAACTATTTTTTCATGTAGAATTCAGACTTGTGGCCTATTAAATTGATCACGTCTTCAATATTAAGAACCTACTTTCATTTGTCTGTAAGAAAAGAAATACCTATATTACAATTTGTTAGCCTTTAACGTGTTTTCTGCTTTTTGTTTCACTCGTTTATCATCAATTTCTGCATCTATGGCAGTGGCGGATCCAGGGGTAAAGGTTGGAGGGGGGGGGGGGGTTCCGGGGGTAGGAACCCCCTTTTTTGGACGATCAATGCATTTGAATATGGACGTATATGGTTAGACCCACCCTTTTTATCCTGGGTTGGGAATCCCCTATTTAAAAATAGCTAGATCCGCCACTGTATGGTCTGGGCGAAGCGTTTCAGAGTTTTAGTCCACGTCATGTTTTTATATTTATACAAAAGTACGTTACACTTCTACTTAACGTGTGAAAAGAAAAATCACGCCCGCGTGTTTGTTTTTAACCAATGATATGTATAGGATGTACGATAACCATGTATATTTTCATTCATTAGTTGTTTAACTGTTCAAAAGCTATATGTAAATATATGTTTTCTATGCTTTTTAACTGTGTAGTTTTTGTTTTGTAGAAATAGAAACTGAATAAGTCACGATTCATTGAAAGTACTGTAATACAAACCCCATCAATTTCTCAACCATTTTGAGATAACATGAGATGCAATAAAATCTAATGTTTTCATTTTGTCTAAATTAATATTTTTTGCAATTGTCTTTAATTAGATAATATTTATTTAAATTGTACATTGTATATGCAGCTTCGTACTTTAACTTTACGTTCCGCTTTATAGATGATTTTCTCTCACTAAATAATACAAAATTTGGTAACTATGTTGAACGAATGTATCCCATCGAGCTAGAGATAAAGGATACTACAGGTACAGTAAAGTCTGCCTCGTATCTTGACTTACATCTAGAAATTGACAATGAGGGTCGGTTGAAAACAAAACACCAATTGTGAACTTTCCATTTATATGTAGCAACATTCCAGCAGTGCCTGCATACGGATTATATATTTTCCAATTGATACGATATTCCCGGGCTTGTATTTCCTATCATGATTTCCTTGATAGGGGATTGCTACTCACAAGGAAGTTATTAAACAATAAGTTCCAAATGGTGATGTTGAAATCATCCCTTCGTAAATTTTTACGGACGCCATCACGGGTTGGTTGACCGTAATGGAATAACCGTTTCACAGATGATATCGGATATGTTCCTTATGTCGTAGCTACAATACCCTTCCCTTTTCACGAATGTGACCTACCGAATTAGACAATTTACCGGATTTGTAATAACATAAGCAACACGATGGATGCCACATGTGGAGCAGGATCTGCTTACCCTTCCGGAGCACATGAGATCACCCCCAGTTTTTGGTGGGGTTCGTTTTGATTAGTCTTTAGTTTTCTATGTTGTGTCTTCTGTACTATTATTTGTCTGTTTGTCTTTTTATTCTGAGCCATGGCGTTGTCAGTTTATGTTCAATCTATGAGTTTGACTCTCCCTCTGGTATCTTTCGTCCATCTTTCGTGGGTTTACAAATTGTACGTATGTTAAACAACCGACATAACCCCTCGTGATATAATATAGGCACTGGCTACGGTTACATGGAAATGTAACAATAATAAAAATATTATTGTTACATTGGAGACTAATTGCCGGAATGCAAGGTTGGGTTAGGAACCGATAAATTACGAATGTAGCAATAATTATTAAGTCTATGGTTAAAGTGGTGGATCCAGGGGGAGGGGTTCCGGGGTTTGGAACCCCCTTTTCTTTGGACGATCAATGCATTTGAATGGGGACATGTGGTTGGAACCCCCCTTTATCCTGGGTTGGGACCCCTTTTTTTTAATGGCTGGATCCGTGCCTGGGTTACATTGCGTTATTGTTACATTAATGCACTTCAATGTATGCTGGGAGTAGTAATTTGTATTAAAATAAAAATTGAAAACTTAAATTTGAAATATTACAGTTTCTATGAATCCAGTATGTTGTTTTTGGGAGCATGTTTTAGTCCGACGAAACCAAGCAGCCATTACAAACGAGTGATGCAGAAATATGTACGTCTGTATTTCATACTGAACAATTCCATTCTGTACTATATTTTTTTGAAGTTAAAGAAACCTTCAATGTCTGTCATGCTTCAGCTGAAAAAAAATTTGTTTTTACTCTTGCGATCAAGTATTTGTATATGAAAATCTGTGTTGCAATGTTTATATTTTCGTCAATTTCTTTTGTTTGAAGCATATGTGAGGTTGTAATGTAATGTGATTCATAACAGTCCATTACTGATTTTATGTTCACCTCCGATTTCAATATCCAACTTGGCATAGCTTAAAAGCACCAATAAAACATAAAATACAAGTCAATTGTGAAGGCATTTGATGTTAACATTTGCCAACATATTGAAACTGGTACCGGTGGAATCGGTGTTTTCATGTTCAAATATTTTGTGATAGTAATTTCATTCTTATAAGTTAAGCAACACAACTATAGAAGGTTTAAGTTTAATTAATTAAGCGTACATTTAAGTGCATTAATGTATCAATAACGCAATGTAACCGTAGACTCAATTATTATTGTTACATTCGTAATTGATTGGATCCTTACCCAACCCTGTAGTCCGGCAATTAGTCTACAATGTAACAGTAATATTTTTATTATTGTTACATTTCCATGAAACCGTAGCCAGTGCCTATAATATAAATACTTTTAACTTTTCTGGTGACGTCATAGCCAATAGTTTCATGAAAACGGCAAATGCAAATACTGAGAAAGAAATATAACGGGACATAGTTTAAACTTACTAATTTAGTCAATATCGATAACACGCTGAACGTAAGGACGCAATATAATGTTTAAGGTACTGCATGAGAGAGTTTGGAAACCTAATAGTATATAGTGTTCACAATGTCCGTCTTTCTTTTCCTATTGTATTTCATTCTCTCATAAATCTTCAATGAAGTTTGCAACATCAATTCATAAGAGATCACTAAATTCAGTTGGGTATAAAATTTGTTCTATTGATGTTTTTGGAAATCTGAGACAAGGTTTTGGAGGTCAAGCTGTGTTGTACAAGAATCTATAAAATATTTTGAGATGCTATGAAGAACAAAGACGCTAAATTCATTCAAGTGTGGACATAACAATATTGCAACTAATTACATAACAATTGATTATGTAATAATTATGTCATATGAAATTATCACAATTTGTCAAATTACAGTAAATTTTTAACCAACTTGGTACCTCATTTATAAAATATAAAGAAAGATGAAATGAATTACATCAGTTTAAAGTTGTCTGATTGGGAGTGAAAAAATCTTTGTATTGTGCTACCTTAAATGGGTTGAAATGAACTTTACAGAATCAATCCATTTTAAATAAGTTGATACATCACAAATCCGATTCATTTGATCAGCATCTTATCTTGACGGTACTCAACACAAATTTTGTAGAAGAAGTTATTAACTAAATGGCAAGTGAAATAAGCATCATTTGTTTATTTTTAACAATAAGCAATGGCTTCTGTCAAACTTCTGACGATGTCAAGAATTTGTTAACGGACTTGTTTGTAACAAACAGTTATAACAAACAAGTGAGACCAGTGGTCGATCAGACTGATGTCACTGATATGTATGTCTCAATGGAACTTGTAAGCATTCATAACATTGATGAAGTTAATGAAAAAATAGTATTTGCTGGTTTCCTAAAAGTTTCTTGGATTGATGAACTTCTAGTGTGGGATAGTGATGCTTATAACGACATTGAATTCATCAGTGTTCTTCAGGAAACCTTAAACTTTAAATATGTCTTTATTTCAATGATTTGTTATAGTACATTAATTTTGTAATTGTTGTTTTCTTTTCTACATAAGAAAATGCCTGTATCAAGTCAGGAATATGACAGCTGTTTTCAATTCGTTTGATGTGTTTTAGGTTTGAATTTTCCATATGCGTACGGATTTTTGTTTGGAATTTTCATCGGAGTTCGGTAATATTTATTATTTTACTTTATATCAATGTATCTAGGAATAAGTATGCAAAAGGTCACGGTTTTCTCTGACTGTTAATGACGTCTTTATACTAAATCCATTGGATGTTCGATGTGTACTGATTGAAATTTTAATCTAAGATACATGTTTTCTTTTAGTTGGTTTTGGCTTTTGAAATTTTAAATCTGACATATTCTGCATGAGCCTGTCTCAAGTCAGGAGCTTATAGTTTAGTAGTTTTCGTTGGTTCATGTCATGTATGTGTATTCCGCAAATTGTTTTGTTTTAAGTTAGGTCGTTTGTGACCTTGCTTGAATTGTTTGACATTTCTAATGTCGGGGCCTTTTATAGCCGACTATACGTTATTTTTTCTCATTGTTGAAGGTTGTACAGTTGCCTTTAATTACGTACAAATGTATTTCAACAATTTGTTATAAATCAGGGGTGTGGAAATATTTGTTGTGAGCACTTGTCCCTGGGCAAGTAAAACTGAAAAGTTTACTCGTCCGGAAAATAAGTTACTTGCCCTGATGGTCCCAATAAATATTGAAGTATTCTATTGTTAGCTGAGCCTTATATATGATTATTAGCACTGTTGTGCATCACAAACAAATGAAATCTATTTGTTTATATACATGTTAGGAAAAAATTAGGAAAGTAGGAAATGGGTTAACATCAATGGGACAGAAACCTAACATCAAATCAACCTATTAAATGACATGTAAAGGACAATTTTGCAGCAGTTTTCGAATAAAAATTGTAGCCAGTAGGAACATATACATATACTAATTTTGATGACAGTGAGTAAAGAAATTGAAACTAATTTATAGATAAATTATTGTTTTTGGGGTTTCTTTTCAACTGACACACTTGGTTTTTTCTTGATAGTTGTCTTGATGGGCAATAAAATCGTCCCTTCTATTTACCACTTTGACAACAAATGATGTTGACCTTTCATCTTTAAATAAGACAAAACATTTATTTATTTCCCATCCTAGATAGCCAGGGCCAATCTGATATCCACGATGTCTGAAATTCTCGCTTCCGCATTATTTTTTTTAATACTGCTTCTCCTCCATTTGCGTTTAAGTTTAATACTCGACTCGTTACTCTTTTTGTCTTGCTTGTCTGGTGTTTTAGTAAGTATTTATCAATCTGAATATCAATACAAAATCTAAAAAAATGACACTTCCGGTGAATGATGGATAAAACCTAATCGAAGATCCCGGGTCAATGGACAAAGCCAATGCAATGTTACGCGACTCGGGTTCGCATACTTATTTTTATTTATTTTGGTAATCGATCTATTTCTGTTATTATGCAATATTTATTGTCATGAACATTGATGTTTTTACTTGCTGACCATTGATTTCTTTTAAATAAATTAAACATCTTGATACGTTTTGAAATTATTCTATATTTTTGTTGGATATGAACTTTTGTCTTCTATATTTTTTTACTTGTCCACGCGCAACCAAGACAAAAATAATTACTTGTCCGGTTGTTCAAATGTACGAGTCGGGCGAGTTGGGCATAGCATTTCCCCACCCCTGATAAAAATAAGTATGATTCAATATGTATTTACCCTTGTGTTCGGTGGGTGCGTTACATTAGTTCTTTTATGTTTCTATCGCTGATCTACAAGGACTTTGCACATACACAAGATATTAAGGATCTGTCAGACAGTTTCTGAAGTTTTGCAATATGGCTATAAATTAGAATCATCATACATGTCAATAAATATAAGACAATATTTTTTTTCAAATATCAATATCATTCATGTATCTGAGACACACATTACTATTTACTGAGCATCTGAATGATTGTTTTTTTTTGTTGATAAATTTAATAAATTGATAGTACATTTTGATTCACGAATATCAGGGAAAAATGTTAGGCCTTGTTATATATTTACCTTTATGCGCGTTATTTCTCACGAAATATCATGTATACCTTTTTGTAACAAAAATCATTACATAAACATATTATACCGCTTTATATACATAAAAAAAAGAAAATGTAGTATGATTGGCAATGTGACAAATCTTCACAAGAGACCAACTGACACAGAAAAGAAAAACTTTAGGTCACCGTACGGCCTTCAACAATGAATAAAGACCATATCACATAGTCAGCTATAAAAGGCTCCGAAATGACAAATGTAAAGCAATTCAAACGAGAAATCTAACAGGCTTACTTATGTACAAAATAATTTAGACTAAAGTCACTATTAGTTTTCGTAGTTTACTACGCACAAAAGATAAATATTTAAATTCGAAATCCTGACAATCCTTGGATAATTGTACATTTTAAAAATAGATACATTGAATATTTAATTGATAATGACAATATTAAACGAGGATTAGGGGAAAAGGGGGGGGGGGTACAAAATTAGGCCATTTTAATGAATACAGATTTGGGGGACGCCCAACCCCTATAAACGATTTCTTTAATCTATTTATTTTTTAGATTTTTTAATGGACTAGTTTGTCTCCAAGAATTTAACATTTTCAAACTGAATATTAAACATTAAATTTGCTATTTTTTTTTAAGTGAAATCATTCTTTTTCTTACTGGCGTGTCTGAGTAGATGGCGTAAAGGATAAAGAGATTGGCTACAATATAATGTATGATTATAATCGGCCTCATTTCTTTCAGGATAATATTTGGAAACCAGACTTTGTTTTAAAGAATGGATTTCAGGAGTTTAAAGAATTAGGAGGAAGTTACTACTACATTTTAGTTGACAGTGACGGTTGGGTAACTAGGTATCCGTACCACGTGTTCGAGAATGAATGCTCCATAGATGTCACCTACTACCCTTTTGATGAACAGACTTGTCATATCCGGTTCGCATTATGGACTTATACAGATAATTTAGTTGTTATCGATGCCGTTTATCCCGACATTGACCTTAGAGGATATCGAGAGAATAGTGTATGGTCAATTATTTCAACTTCGGTTCAGACAGAGTCTGTTTATGACAGTAGCGAGATTATATTCACAATTAATCTACGCCGTAAAGCCACATATTATATTGTCAGCATTATTACACCTATAATATTCTTGGGAATCCTTAATTCTTTAGTATTCATTATTCCTGCTGATGCTGGTGAAAAAATGTCGTATTCAGTGACTGTTTTCCTGTCTTTTGCAGTAATTTTAACACTGATTAACGACAAACTACCCGTCAATTCAGAAAATACATGTATACTAAGTATTTACATCGTCAGTCAACTTGGATACGGTGTTTTGGTTCTTATCGTTACTTCGTTACAGCTAAGAATACACCACAGAGAAGAGGGACACCAAAAATCGAAAATATTTGTTTATGTTGTAAAATTTGAAAGAAAAATTCGTTGTTCGAAAAGGAATGGGATTTTTGATATTCAAGATAAAGAACGCGTTGATGTCGACGAAATATGTGCAACTGATAAAACTATAAAATGGCGTGATGTGTCGTCTGCTATTGACTTACTAGATTTTTTGATTTTTTTGGGTACGAATTTTATTGTAACAGTAGTCATTTTCATCTATATGAGTGGATTTTAATTAGGTACATGATTTTAATCGATTCTCCTTAAAGTTGGCTTCATCACATACAAATTGAAAGCATATCCAACTGAAAAGGACATAATGTACCTTTTATGACGCGACCGTCCGCCATCATTATTCAAGTTGTCTCAGAGAAATTATACAGGCTCTTCAATATGATAAATGTACTTGATTTTTTTCTGTAATCCAACCCATTTTTTTACCTTTTGCATCTCTTTTCTTGGTTTTCGAATACAAATCTTTCTACACATGTTGGTCCTGACAGTTTAAACTGTGATTACTTAAATTACGTCCCTGATCAATACTAAATGTTGTTCTTTTTCTCGTTGTCACCCGTTAACTCTATTGTAATATTAGCAATATCTCGTCTACTTCTCATTAATTTTACAAATTATTTAAAAACAAGTAAGGCTTTGCATCTATATTGTAATAGTTGAAACATAGATCTAGCAATGTATGCAATTTTTAACAGTTTAAGTGGATTGCAAATTAGGTCCGTAATCAAGTAAAAAAACAAACTTTTTGTCGATTTCGGAGTTTTCAAAATGGCGGCTGTGTCATTTACAATTAAGATAAAATATGCTGTTTTCATTATATTTGAATGCCGAATGTCTAAAGATTGCATGTTTTGACCATGCTTATTTTTATAGAAGCTTTTTTCGATGCATTCATATACATTTTTTTCAGTCCATAATTTTTTTATCATCTGTATTTAAATAAAAAAAAGGCAGATATTGCTATAAAATCTAAGACAAAGATACATGCAATGACACCAGAAAAGCTTGATAAATTACAGACGGTAGATACAAGTCTTCATTACGCAATTATAAAATAAAATTGAGAATGGAAATGGGGAATGTTTCAAAGCGACAACAACCCGACCAAAGAGCAGAACATATTCCAGGGCCACCAATGTGTCTTGAACATGGTGGGAAAATCCTGAATCTGAAGGTGAGCTTCAGTTGGCCCCTAAACAATAATGTATACTAGTTCAGTGAAATTAGACGTCACATTA
The DNA here is from genome assembly GCA_037788925.1 of Mytilus galloprovincialis. Lineage (NCBI taxonomy): Eukaryota > Metazoa > Mollusca > Bivalvia > Mytilida > Mytilidae > Mytilus > Mytilus galloprovincialis. Next base: position 6,985,176 of record CM075340.1, on the reverse strand, counting down.
AACTCTGAAACATTATTGAACCAAAATAAAAAAAAAACATACAAGTCCAGAGGTTCCTGACTTGAGACATGTGCAAACATACAGTGGGGTTAAACATGTTTGTGAGATATTAACCACCCCTATACTACTAGGCAATGTGGAATAAACAAACACACAGCCATACGCACGGTAAAAATCGGTAAAAGTGCATTCTGATGTTAGATTAGATAATAGAAGACGCACAGTAAAAATGGGTAAAAGTACATTCTGATGTTAGATTAGATAATAGAAGAAACTAATCAAAATGACAATATGTATTAACAAAGGACTGCTACCAGTTTACTGACATGCCAGCTCTGTATTAACAAAGGACTGCTAGCAGTTTACTGACATGCCAGCTCTGTATTAACAAAGGACTGCTAGCAGTTTACTGACATGCCAGCTCCAGACTTCAATATGTATTAACAAAGGACTGCTAGCAGTTTACTGACATGCCAGCTCCAGACTTCAATATGTATTAACAAAGGACTGCTACCAGTTTACTGACATGCCAGCTCCAGACTTCAATATGTATTAACAAAGGACTGCTACCAGTTTACTGACATGCCAGCTCCAGACTTCAATATGTATTAACAAAGGACTGCTAGCAGTTTACTGACATGCCAGCTCCAGACTTCAATTAAACTGATTGAAAGATTATACAGATAATATACAGGAAACGTATGCTAACTCACATTTTCAATACCTGTTATAATCATCCCATGTACAAAGTTGTCTCCAGAGTTGAAAAGTTACATAAGACATATTTTGCCCTTGGACAAAAAATCTATCATATCTCTAAGGAAATTTCATAATAATGAAAAACTATGATTAAATATCTATATTTGCAGCTTGTTGGTGATTTAACATAATTATTTTTGATAGATACTAGTATATCAATAGTAAAATGCATCGATTCTGTTTTACTTTCTGTGTGTTAAATATGTTTTTTGATTAAAAAACAATTATGCCTGACGTCAATGCAATTGAGTTTAAACAATATTGTTTTATTTATATTATACTAGAACACACCCGTGATATCGCGGGTCCGTGACTGAATTAAAGTATATGTAACTATGCGTAAGCCTTATTTTAGTATTGGTATTGTCATCTGATAAAGTCATGCCGGTTATAAGATACACATTTTCTCTACTTTCAAATCTTTCTGTTTGAACCCGTCGACCTGGAACTTATCAATTATTGGTAATATTAAAGGTCATGGAATGGAGTATTTTTTAATCAACAGCATTGTCCTTTATTAGTTATAAATAAATTTGAATTCTTTTATTCACTGTTTTACGTCATGCCCTCTAACAAATTGAAAACTGTACCTACACGACGTATTTCAAGTCCAGATTTTAGTATTCGTATTGTTATCTTAGACAGTCTTTCTGATTAAAATACTACAATAGGGAACAATTTGACAATATGATTGAATTAATTAGTGTTAACCCTGTGATTATGACCCGTGTATATAGCAAAATCCTAAATAAACCGTTTGGTGGTGAGCCTGTCAGATGCTGAACGTACATATAAGGTAATGGTGTAACACCACTAATTCGGGCCCGGCCAGAAAGCACATACCAGAAAGTAGTACATATTTAACACAAAATAGTTCCTACGCATGAGTGTAACTTTCAAAATATATAGAATATTTAGGTATTTTTGGCATCAAATGAAAGCTGAAGGACTGGTGATCATTGTAGAACACTTTTGGATATTAAAAAAACTGAACCAAATTTTAAAAAGAGGGTACATTTAGTCTGTTTGTCCGATCTGAAGTACCTGTTTTGGTACATCCGAAGTTCCGGGAACCAGTTTTTTCTTATATGCAATTAAAGGTATGTTGAGTTTTTCAGTACAAAACACCATAAAGTGTTGCTTTGACATGCAATGATTGCCACTTTATTGAACTCAAAATGAAAGAGGTGTGCCTACTTGAAATGGAGGAATTTAACATAGAAAGCAATGGGACCATGAATTCGTGGTGTACTTCCTAATAGGTAACAGCAATATCCCATACAGACAGAGTTGTCGTCCTTTCCTCCCCAATTGAAAGGACAACAACTCTGTGTGTATGGGAGATTGAGGTAACAGGTGAATATACTATTGATATCGATTCGGTATCGGATTCGACCCGGAACTTGTTAATTATTGGCTATATTTATTATGTGGAAAACAAAAAGGTCTGGAGTGGTGTAGTTTTTAATCTACACCATTGTCCTATATAAGCTATATATAAAGTTGAATTCTTTGATTTGTCGTTTTTACTCCATGACGGCTGACAAATTGGACCTCGTTACTTTAGTATTATAGATTATATGTTTTATTAGGGCCTTTGGAAATAGATTAGCTAAAGCCTCTAATAATAATTCATCAAGATTGACTTATTGCAACTGTAAAAGAGATTACAATAAATTGAAAAATAAATTGAAAAAGGATTTTTTTCATTCCTTGATAAAACAAATAAATGAGATAAACTCAAAGAACACCAAAGAATTTTGGGGAAGCATTAATAATTACAAAAAAAAAAGAATAATAAATGTGAGCCTGCTATTCCTGCAAAAGAATAGGAGACTCATTATAAAAATTTGCTTGCTTCAAGTGATAATGCTAAAACTGATACAAATCAAAATATAGAGAACAAAAACCATAACTTTACTAATACATCCCTTAATGTCCCTATTACATGTAAAGAAATCAAAGACTGCATTAAGAAGTTAAAAAAGGGAAAATCTGGAGGTCCTGATTTGATAATTAATGAGTTTCTAAAGGTGGGGTCAAACACTCTAGTTTTACTTTTGACAAAACTTTTTAACAATATACTTAACTCAGAAAAATTCCCCAAAATTTGGAACATTCAATTCAATTTATAAATCTGGTGACCCATCTGATTGTGGGAACTATAGAGGTATAAGCATAACAAGCTGTCTTGGTAAAGTCTCAATTTTACAAAAACGATTTAGTGATTTTCTTGAAACACATAATTTATCATCTTCAAATCAAGGTGGTTTTAGAAAAAAAATACAGAACCGTAGATCATGTCTTTATTTTAAAAACAATAATAAACAAATATGTGTTAAAATGTAAAAAGAAACTATATGTGTGTTTTTTTAGATTCTAAAAAGGCTTTTGACTGTGTTTGGAGATCAGCTCTATTTTTAAAATTACAAAATAAAGGATTACAAGGCAAATTTTATAAATTACTGCATGACATGTACTCTAATACCTTATATTCATGTAAATATCAAAAATATGTTTACTAAGCCTCTTTTTGCTAATCAGGGAGTCAAAGAAAAAGACAGTTTAAGTCCAACTTTATTTAATATATTTGTTGATGACATAGGAAAAAATACTTAGATACAAACTCAGCTAGTGCAGTTAATTAAAACGGTCAAAAAGTGAACCATTTATTGTATGCTGATGATTTATTATTGATATCGGAATCTGCAGATGGTCTCCAGAACTCTCTTGATTCTTTACAAAAAATTAGTACTGAATGGAAACTGGACGTGAACCTTAGGAAAACAAAAATGATAATTTTCTCTAAAAATAAAGTAAATAAAGACAACTTTTACTTTTATTACAGTTCTAGTGCAATTGAAATTGTTGGTTGTTATAAATACTTAGGAGTTGATTTTCATAGCTCTGGAAAATTTATACAGGCAGTGTCAAGCCTCTCAGTTAAAGCTAAAAAAGTATATTATGCATTGAAGTCAAAACTACCATATAGTGAAAAATTGTCGGTTAAGACTTGACTCAAGCTTTTCAATGATAATTCCTATTTCAATTTATGGATCAGAAGTATGGATATCAGAATTCGAACCAAATTTTGAAGCATTAGACAAAAGTAAATTAGAAAAAACACAAAACTCCATATTTAAAAACATACTTGGGGTTCATGGAAAGTCTTCCAATCTAGCAGTGCGGTGTGAATTGGGCACATTACCCATTAGCATTTAATGTTATCAACTTATGTATAAATACTATGTGCGTCTCAGTGATATTGGTGAACGGTCTGGTGGTCCACATGAAATTCTCAAGGCTGCTTTTGAAGTGGACAAAACTCTCACAAATAGAGAAAATTCATGGTCTAACAAACTATCGGAATTAATGAAATATAGTGGAATACCCTTAAACAAGCATTGTAATAGTAATTTCAAACAGAAACTAGGTTTCTACAAAAATAAAATTATAATTGAACTATCTAAGATATAAAAGATGGAAACTGTGGTAAACTTTAATTTTTTTTTAGTTAAATTTATACTAAATTTAAACAACAAGAATATTTAAACTTTAATATTCCTAAATACCTTAGAAAAAACTCAATACATTAAGAATAAGTGAACACTCATTAGCAATAGAAACTGGTAGGTATGCAAGACCAAAAATACCCTCTAATGAGAGATTTTGTAAATTTTGCACAGGAAAAATTGAAAGTGAAATACATTTCTTGATTGAATGTCCGCAATATAACAAAATATATAGATCTAAATATAAAATTAATGATATTAATTCAAATATTTTGGATGAAAATTTTACCAAAATGTTAAATCCTATGTCTGAAAAAGAATTAAAATCTATTTGTAGGTATATTGCAGAAGCGCTTGATTTGAGAGACCACCATACCATTTCATCAGATAATAATCTGTTACAGTAGTTCGTGCATATACACATATATCTTATATTGTGTGTTTTAAGTATATTTATGGAAATTTAGAATAATACTGATGTATAAGTTTATGGTATCAATATCAGTTTATAATCTAATGGTATAGTTACATAGAATAAGCTTATGACTTGTTGTTACATGCATCTTTATTTCATTTATATGTTGTTTTAATATTATAGTTTCTGTATTGGCATGGATAACGCCTCTTTTGTGCTCTTTCCAATAAAATATTGAATTGAAAGGTTGCAGACTAGTTACATACATTGAGGTTTCAGACCAGTTCAATACATATAGGTTTTTAGACGAGTTCTATACATTTAGGTATCAGACAATAGTTCCAAACCGTCAAACCAGTTTCATACATTAAGGTTTCAGACCCATTCCATACATTTAGGTTTCAGATCAGTTCCAAATATTTAGGTTTCAGACAATAGTTCCAAACCGTCTGACCAGTTTCATACATTTATGTTTCAAACAGGTTCCATACAGTTAGGTTTCAGACTATAGTTTCAAACAGTTGGTTTAAACAGTAGCGGACTGAAAGGGTATTAAACAGTTTTAATCTGAAATACGTTTTATGTAGTATAGAGTATAGTATTTGTTTCATATTTGATAGTGATAGTGTAAACTTTTTATTGACTTTAGAACTTTTGAATTGCTTTTTCAAATCCCAGGAAACTGGTACCAACCCGATGATAAAAACAGGAAAACGTCCCCGCCCGGTTACACGTTACGCTATGTTAGGACCTCCTAAACATATCATAAGTACGAAATTTGATATAGTTAAAGTAATTTTTGATAAAACACTTATTAAAGACAAAACCAATTAATAAAATTGTTTACGAAATTTTAAAATAATGAAATTTAATCAATATGAATTAAATTTATTTATTGAATTGATAAGACTTGGATTTGTTTCCCTTTTTATGTTTTGATTGTTGCAAGCGACACTAAAACCGGTTGTATAATACAAATTTTTCTGTTCATAAGCGATACGCAATTATCTCGTGCATTTATAGGCGGGAATTTCAATATAAAACCAGTTGTTTAGGTAATGTTATTTCATTCTTTAACAAAATGTAGACGGGTGCAAGGACAAAAAAGGATAAAACACACATTGAAGGATGCCAAGACGTCGTAGACGAGCAAATAACCAAGCTGCGCCAGCGCGCAATTTAAGAAGGAGAGGGCCTCAATTGAATGAAAATGAACAACCTCCACAAAGACGTCGACGCAATGACCAACATGTTGAAGTTGTACAAGATTTGAACATGCCTAATCCTGTTCAGCCTAACCTTGACAATGACATTCAAGTTGCAGCACCTGTACCTCAGCCAATAGGTGAGGTTGATGATACTATAGTATTTGATGAACCTAATATGTTGCCAAATATAAATGAAACTGACATTTTCATTAGCCAAACAGTTAAAGAAAAAATTTGGCAATTTCAATATTATATCTATTATGCATAAAAGCAATTTCAGTAGTCAATTTGATAAGCAAAGTTATCTAGGTTCAAATGAAGATGGTAGATTGATTACTCAAACAAATCTTTCAAAAAAGAGAACAATCATTAATATTGAGACCTGTACAGACACTTTTTTTAGCTTGTTCACAAGTTTTGATTCAGTGACATCCAATGAAAGCTAGTCAGCTGTTTAGTTACATAGTTATACTAAGGGGTGCAGCAGCTGATAGTACTATTGAAAAGTGGTACATGTATGATCAGCAATTTAGATTAAGAGTTGCAAGAAACCCTACAAAAAATTGGAATATAATTGATTCCCAATTATGGCTTCAAATAATGGCCATTGCTTCAACTAATACGCATACTACGCAACAGCCACGCATTAACAAATGCTATGACTTTAATTTTAAAGGAGTTTGTTCTCATAATGGTTGTTGGTTCAGTCATACATGTTTGAAATGCTCTTTGAATCACCCATCCATAAGATGTAGAAAAAGAATAGGTTTAGATAATAACAAGCCTAGGGCGATGGGTAATGGTAACAGAACTTTTGAATCAAAAGTTCCAAATGGCAACAGACGTTTTCAGCAAAATTCTTGAAATAACTAAACCCAAAAATAATTATTATCGAAACTTTTCTTCATTTAAATTTCAGATAAAAAGAAATTTCAGTTTGACATATGGCAATTAGGCTTCTCGCCATTTAAAGTTGACATATTGGAAAATATGTAAACGGATTATCCAAATCTTTCTGATGCTACGTTATTATTAGATGGTTTTAAACAAGGGTTTAAATTAAATTACACGGGCCCAAGATATTCAAAGGAATTTGATAATTTATTATTTATAAAAGAAAACCCCGAAGGAGACAATTAAAAAACTTCAAAGTGAAATAGACCTTGGTAGAATGACCGGACCTTTTAATGAAAAGCCAATCTCTAATTTACGTTGCTCTCCCATTGGTTTAATACCAAAAAAGACTGGTGCAACACATTTGTCATATCCACCTAATTCCAGTGTTAATGATTACATAGATGAAATTTACACAAAAGTTAAATACTCTTCATTTGATAATACAACAAATATGGTTCAAAAATTAGGTAAAAATGCACTTTTAGGTAAAAAAGATATTAAATCGGCATTTAGATTATTGAAAGTGTATCCAAGTGATTTTGACTTACTGGGCATTAAATTCTGGGTAAATATTATATAGATAAACAATGCCAATGGGTTGTTCGATATCTAGTGCTGATTTTGAAAAATTTTCAACATTTTTACATTGGGCAGTATCAAAAAGAGCAAATTCAGATAATTTAGATCATTATTTAGATGATTTTATTTTTGCTGGTGAGGTTGGTACTGACAATTGCAAGAATTTAATGTTGATTATTGATGAAATTTGTAAGGAACTAGGTGTACCTATTGCAAATGAAAACACCGAAGGTCCAACAACCATTATTGAATACCTTGGTGTAATAATTGATTCGCAGAATATGATGATAAAAATTCCCTTAGACAAAATTACGAAGTTGTTGGAATTAATTGATTTCTTTTCAGGTCAAAAGAAGGTTACGCTTAAGCACATGCTATCTTTAACTGGTTGCTTAGCATTTTGTACAAAAGCCTTGCCGTCAGGAAGGGCATTTAGCAGACGTTTATATAGTTCATTAAGTCAAGCAAAATAGCCACACCATTTTATTCGAGTTTCAAATGGCATGAAAAAAGATTTATTAGTTTGGAAATATTTTTTGACAACATTTAATGGGCATACATGTATTCAGGATTTTGATTGGGTTAATAGTCCTGATTTGGAATTGTTCACCGAGAGCGCAGGTGGAAAACAATTAGGCTGTGGAGCCTTTTCGAATGGTTCATGGGCATGTTTAAAATGACCAATCAACTGGGCAAAAGCCATTCTCTCTGATATCACTTATTTGGAAATAATTCCTATAGCTTTAGCAATCTTTTTATAGGGGGAGAAATTTACGAATAAAAAAATTCTTTTCCATTGTGATAACTCTGCCGTAGTGTCAATTCTAAATTCAAAAACATCAAAATCTGAACGAGTAATGTCAATTGTGAGAACAATTGTGTTGTGGACATTAAAATATAATTTTCAATTTAAAACTATACATTTGTCGTCAGTAACCAATATAATAGCTGATTCTTTATCTCGTGGACAGTTAGAAAAATTCAAAAAGGCGGCCCCAGCAGCAGAAGTAGAACCTACACCAGTACCACAGGAATTCTGGGATCACTTGATTTAGAAGCGTCAAAACTCTTCAAAGCGGCTTTTTCAAATAGCACGAAAAATGTTTATGAACAGGCTGAAAAGTCTTTCCACAAATTTCTTTTAGAATGCAAATTACCAATTATGTGGCCACCTAGTCTGGACTACATGATGAAATACATAGCTTATTTGTCCAAAAATAATTATGCGTCATCAACTTGCAGGTCTTACATTTCTGGTTTGTCTTTTAAACTAAAAGCCGAACATTTTGAAGATATTACACAATCCTTTTTGATTAAAAAAATATTAACTGGGTTTGACAGATTGTATTCACGTCCTGACATCAGACAACCTATAACAGCTGAAATGATGACAAAAATGCCTAATGCATTATTAAGAGTTTGTTTTTTTAATTATGAAAGCTATTTATTTTGGGCAGCATTTTCATTAGCATTTGGAGCATTTCTCAGAGTTGGGGAGATTACTATAAGATATGTCAATGACATGGGTTATGTTTTGCAAAAAGATGATGTTACAATGGATTTTAACAAAAATGTTATCTATGTTACTATTCGCTTTTCAAAAACAGACCAAAGAGGTTTGACAACTACATTTGCTTTAAAATCAAACAGTAGCCTAATGAGTGCTCTATCAAATTACAATTCAGCAAGACCAAAACAAAACGGTCCTTACTTTTGTCATTTGGATGGGAAGGCAATGACTAGATATCAATTTCATTCAATTCTTACAAAAACACTACAATTTCTTGATTATGATGTTAAGAGATTCAATACCCATTCATTTAGAATAGGTGCAGCAACGCATGCATTTTTAAATGGAAAATCTGAAGAAAAAATAAAAAACATGGGTCGATGGAGGTCCTCTTCATTCAAACGATACATTCATATAAATTAATTATAATCTTTCAGCAATGTGAGACATATGGATTATTGGCTCCTCCATTATAAAAGGGCTTCTGACCATACTGAAAACAGACCAACTGGAACTGATTTAGGCTTTGACAAAAAGGGATACAACATTTTTTGGCTTGGTTTGTCGGGATTGAAATGGTTTAATGTGGACAGAACGATTGATGCCACTTTAAGTTGGAGAGGAGTCCCATCAATTTTAATTATTCATTGTGGTGGAAATGATTTAGTTAATTGTTGTAATGGTGAATTGTTGTTTCACATGAGAAGTACTTTTCATTATTTAAAATGCATGATGCCGAATACATTAATTATATGGTCTTTAACTTTACCTCGTCTTAGTTGGAAGGGTGCTTTAAATAATGATAAGATTGAAAAATCTAGACGTCGAATTAATAGAGGAGTAAGATCGTACATCAGTAAAATAGGTTGTAAAACTATTAAACATTTGGATTTTGAAGACAAACATCAAGCCTTATTTAATGCTGATGGTGTTCATCTTTCTTTTTTGGGAAATGATATTTTCATCAATACAATTCAAACTGCAATTGATCTATTTATTGATAATTCATCAAGAACTTTGAAATCCTGATGAGTTATAATACTGAATTTAATTTGAGACTGCATTCATCGGTTTAATTTACAAATATTGTTGAATTACTTGTTGCTTTGTGCAACCAAACATTTAAAAAAAATGCATTTGCTTTAGTGTCTAATTTGAAGTATTTAATTTGAACATTTATGTAGTTACTTATATACTGAATATTTAATTGATTTGTTACGTTGATTTAACGTTAATATTTAGTTGAATTGTTACGTTGATTTAACGTTAATATTTAGCTGATTTGTTACGTTGATTTAACGTTAATATTTAGTTGATTTGTTACGTTGATTTAACGTAACCATTTAATTGAATTGCTATTTTAATTTAATGTTGAAAATTATTTGTCATTGGCTTTAATTTGTATAAATTTATCTGGCGATGTTAACAAATTTTGTTAACTTTGGCGGAATTTATCGTATTGTGGTGCTGGAAGCCCAGTTGTCACCTCTTCAGTACTGGTTGCCCTTTACTGAATCAATGAAAAACATTAATTATAATGTCATTGAATGATATCTTGGCCTTTTGAAAATCTAATTGTTGTTATGATTTTGTTGAAAAATTAAAGCCATGACAAAATTCGCCAATTCTAAAATAGTGTTGTTTTTATTCATGAGTCAATTATAGAATCTAGAGACACAGAAACTGTTTGTATGTCATAGGAATTCACCATTTTGCTATATGTCGGTTTGGTAGTTTGATATCATAAACAATAATGAAATTTAATCAATATGCATTGATAAGACTTGGATTTGTCTCCCTTTTTATGTTTTGATTGTTGCAAGCGACACTAAAACCGGTTGTATAATACAAATTTTTCTGTTCATAACCGATACGCAATTATCTCGTGCATTTATAGGCGGGAATTTCAATATAAAACCAGTTGTTTAGGTAATGTTATTTCATTCTTTAACAAACTGTAGACGGGTGCAAGGACAAAAACCCACCACACCCTACTCCAATTAAATATTTTTTTGCTGCCGTTATGATTTATAATTACAGATTTTGTATGCAGTCTTTATCAATCGTCATGGCTTTTAAACATGTTCACATTTGATGGATGATGATGTGATCTAACAAAGCTGAACATTACAAGCAATGTGTATGGCGGAATTTATCGTATTGTGGTGCTGGAAGTCCAGTTGTCACCTCTTCAGTACTGGTTGCCCTTTACTGAATCAATGAAAAACATTAATTATATTGTCATTGAATGATTTATTTTTTGGCCTTTTGAAAATCTAATTGTTATGATTTTGTTGAAAAATTAAAGCCATGACAAAATTCGCCAATTCTAAAATAGTGTTGTTTTTATTCATGAGTCAAATAATAGAATCTAGAGACACAGAAACTGTTTGTATGTCATAGGAATTCACCATTTTGTTATGTGTCGGTTTGGTAGTTTGATATCATATACAATAACATGTATTTTATTAAAAGCATGATTTTAAACGTGAGTGTAACATAATATCAAAAAGGATTGTAATTTAAACTTGATAGAAGTCATATGTTTTGAAATAAGAATTTGAAAACCGTAGTGGCATCGTATCGTTAGAAGTTCAAAGTTTGAAATCATGTACAATGTCTTTATACAAGTTCATAACTGATGGTGCGCTTCATTTCATGTTCATCTTCACGTAAAAAAGTTAGCAAAACGCATGCACAAAGTGAGGATTAAGATGGAATGAACTTAGGACACCTAATAAAGTGTCCTAAAGTTAGGACGAAAATGCTATATATCCTAAGTTAAAGTCATATGAAACCTCAGATTAAAAAAATAATGCAGATGGTTTTTAAACCAAAATAGATAGTTTTCATTATAAAACTTCTGTACATATACATTTTTTAAAAATAAAATTCTTTAATTGTCCACATTTAAAAGAAATTTTTTTTTTAATTGCTTGCTTCCAGGAAGCAATTCGCCGACATATTTTTCCGTATGCAAAGTGACCTTAGCGTTACCCTCCCCGTAAAAATCCGGGGATGACAATAAGCGTGAATCTGTCATTAAAATAAACAATTATCTGATTGTACATATAAACACATTCTCAATATCCATGCTTCTTTGTGATTGTTTACTGTAAGGTGGCATTCGGTACACTACGGCCTCATAACACGGCATTTAATTAGCAGCCATCTTTTCTCTTCATAACAGACAGACAGAAAGAAAATAAATTGACGATAATATGATATGTTTGCGTAAAAATGAAAAATTCGTGCACAGAAGACTAGTAAGTTTATGATATATACATGCATTGGTTCAAGAATATGATAAACATTATTTTTCACAAGTCACTCGTTTCATATGACTTTAAGAGAGCTTCGAGAACACGACTTTGGACAAAGACTAGTCATAAGTTGGTCTTAGGACATGTTATAGTCCTGAGATAGCTTCGAGAACACCACCCAGGGTCTTTATATTCAGTTAGTTTTAATTACAATCCAAGGTAAAAGATGGAAACTGTGGTAAACGTTTATTTTTTAGTAAAATTTATACTAAATTTAAACAACAAAAATATTTAAACTTTGTGAAACATTACACATAACACATTACATTCCAAATTACTAAAATACATGTATAAAAAAAATAAAAGACTTCACAGTGGTAATAAATTTTACATTTACAAACTTCAAAGAATTAGACGATAATGTATACTCTAATTAACATAATACATAGACAATAATGGTGTTTTGACTTGAAAGGCAAATACATGAATACAAGAATTACTTTATATTGTTTTACATGAGATGTTTTGATCCTGGTATCTATGACGAGTTTATTTACACTACAGTTGTCTTGTACTGCAATGTAAATCAACTTTACAAATATTTTAAACAGTGATTTGGCCATTTGTTTGCAATTGTAGTCGGAATAAGATAGTAGAAAACGTGTTAAATGGTGCATGTGCAGCTGGGAACAAACGGCTGCCCAATGTACAATGTACAACTTGCGATCCACGTAAGACTTTTGGAAGCACCATTCTGACAGAATGGATAAACAGCCACCGTATAGCAAGGAACTATTTGGGCGAGATCTAGAAAATATTGCATATTGATTATTGATAATCGATGCAGGTTGTTTTTTCAAACGAGATAGTGTTTATCTGCTACATCTAATGGTGACAGTCCTGACATAAGATGTAACTAAAAAACATCATCGAGTTTGAAGTAAAGATCAATGACTCTCCTATGCAATGTTAATGACGTAGTCACATGACGTCATACGTTCTCTTACTCTCGACTGAGAAAACTCATACAACTAAAGTAGCGTTATATATAAAATTATTCAAAAGGAGTTCTGAACCAGATTTGAAAAAATCGATAACTGACTATATTCCTTATTGAGTTATACGGACTAATAAACTTATCAGAGATACCGACTATATTGTCCAAAAAACTGTAACCAGATGGATGATGTTCTTTTAACATTATAATTAAACACAACTTTACTATAAATTATTACGACGGAGAGAAAATCGAATCTTTCATGTCCCCGTACATGCTGTATTTTTTCCTTTGATTTATTTTGTAAAAAACATGTTTGAATAATTCAATTACTTTTTTTGACTTTCAAACTTTTATATCTGGGCGTCACTGGTAAGTCTTGTTTGGACGAGGCGCGTTTTTGACGTAATGAATTTTAAACCTGATGCCTTTTGTTATCTATTATTCATGTGTTTCTATGCCTAATACGTTCTGCTATTTATTTGTATTGTAGTCCTGTATTATTATGTTGTCATTTTAATGTTATATTTAACGGTGCCATCAAAGTGCGAGGTTTGGCATGCCACAAAACCAGGTTCAACCCACCATTTTTTTCTTTAAAAATGTCCTGTACCAAGTCAGGAAAATGGTCATTGCTATATCATAGTTCGTTTCTGAGTGTGTAACATTTTTACGTTGTGTTTCCGTTGTGTCGTTTGTTTTCTCCTATTTTTGAGTGTGAATTCACATTACTATAAGACGTGTCACGGTACTTTTCTATCCCAAATTCATGTATTTGGTTTTGATGTTATATTGTTTATTCTCATCGGATGTTGTCTAATGCTTAGTCCGTTGCTGTGTGTGTTATATTTTAATGTTGTGTCGTTGTTCTCCTCTAATATTTAATGCGTTTCCCTCAGTTTGAGTTTGTTACCCCGATTTTGTTTTTTGTCCATAGATTTATGAGTTTTGAACAGCGGTATACTACTGTTCCTTTATTTATAGAATTTAGAATCCTAGATACGACTGTCAAGACTCATCATTTTGTATTTTATGTATACAAATTACAGAAGTTCTGTTAAATGCTGCCTGTGACGTCACTGATTTTGCCGCAGATCAGTGGAATGTAGTCAACTCAGAATGAAGAGATGATGGTCCAGGAAGTACATGTCTGTGTAGCACCACCCACTATGAAAATGGGGACACTTGTTTACACAGTAAGACTAGAAATATAACATGTAAAATTAATCACTACCGACTTGGTGTTGATTTTAAAAGATCTAGACAAAGTAAATGATTTTCATTTTTGCCGTACCAAATAAACTCATTATAGGTACCATTATCAAAATTTCGTACGCGAGACGCAGATTTTGTCAAGAAAAGACTCATTAGTGACGCTCGAATAAAAACAAAATGGAAGAGTCAAATAAAGTACGAAGAACATTAATTGACAACCTAACGTGCCAAACGTTCTGTCAAAAAGATCTAAGTTAATCAATTTTAAGAGATACATATATGTTGACGGTTGTTCTGAAATGATCATTGACAAGCGGCTAATTAAAAATACTTGTGGATTATAATGTCTTATTTGCTGGAAAACATTGTTGTTTAATCCTCGTTTCACTGGGTGTCATAATGCTTTGGTTATTACTTCACCTTTGATCACTTACTATCTTTACATTTAGATGTGGTTTTTCTTTTAGGCACCATTTGATCTATTAGCTCTTCACTAACGTCACGGTTACATGACAAAGTTATGTTTATTAGCTGATTGACAAAAAACTTTCAACCAATCAGTAGACGTGTTTTATTTAAAATTAAATAATTCAGAAATACAGAGTCCATTCCACAAGCGCTTGTTGTAAATCCAACACAATGAACAAGATAAAAAGGCTAGAATCCTTTTGTTTGCGTGAACTGTCCCTTGATCTTTTCAATGCACATCGCGCTATTTGTCCTAAATCTTTGTAAGGCCAATATAGCTGAGACATATATCCATATGTATTATGATGTCTCTGTTTCAAGTTATTTTGAATTACTAATTAAAGGATTTTTTTAATGAAATCCTTGGTTGAATGAATTGCTGGCTCATTTTAATCCTTCATGAATTGCAGTTTATTTATGCATTTTTGACAAAAACGATTTGAAACAAACAATAATCCTGTATCAGTAAATAAGGTTGATGGACCTTGTTTGCTTATTTTCACTGTATTCGAATATGGGATTGATAGACATATCGAGTATTCGGCTTTAGTTCACATGGTACAGATACATTTGAGCACACAGTATAAATATATTGATTGGATCAAAGATTACTAATAACTTTTTCCAACATATAAGATATAATGTCGCTGAAAATAATTGTGAATTCATTAAAAAACGACAGAAACTGCTTGCAAGTATATTTTGTTCAATTAATAAACTATACTATGTAAGCGGTCATAAAGCATACTTGAAATACGCATTTTCTAATATTACACATACTCAAACATAACATTACGGGGTGACTGGTTGTTGAAAAAAGCGTGGGAAAACACTTTTTTTTTCATTTCTCTGTGAATGAATTTACCAGTCATGACTTATAAAAGTCCTTTGGTAGATTATACCGATAAAGATGTCGGATATAACCTAACTTTTAACTGCATTGACTATAATTTCTTAAATATATTTACAAATTACAGAAGTCCTGTTGAATTTAGCTTGCTATGTAACGGAAACTGCCTCAGATCAATGTAGTTTAGCCAACTCAGAATGTAGAGATGATGGTACAGGAACTTACATGTATAAATGTCTTTGTTCCACAACACACTATGACAATGGAGCCGCTTGCTTATTCAGTAAGACTAAAAATATAATGACTATTCGTAACTTATAATGTATGCTTGGATATGTCTTAATTTCAAAAGACAAGTCCAAACTCTTCCTAATTAACTCAATATAGATACCAGGATAAGTTTCAATCAGCATGCAGAAACCTAATGACTTAACGCCAGCTGAAGAAGTTTCTTTAATTTAGAAATGTAATGTGGAAAAACCTTCAAAGTTCTCTGAACAATTGGTTCTTGATTCCGATCAATGTTTTTTTTTTATATATTTCTATTAATATTTCAGTTTTTGATAGAAGATGAGTAAAATTCTTTATCACATTTTTTTTATTCGTGTCTGATTAGAGTTTGGTCTACTTAAATAGACACCTGACAGTTTATTGACCTGAAACCAAACTTCTTAATAAAATGTCATTTTTTTTACTTTCAGGATTATATCCAGAAATAAGTTGCAGCGGTGATCAATGTGTTTTTGATGCTACATGTGTCTCTAGTACATGTGTATGTTATACAGGTTTTAATGCGTCACCAGCAAACAGTCCAACCGCAGGTAAGATTTCCAGGTTTAAAAAAGAACTTACTTGCATGATAATGTATAACTAGACGGGTACACCAATGTACCTGTCACAGTTTCATTATTATGAAATGTGATTAAACAATATGATCACTATGCATGCTATGAAACAACGTGTTTTATTGATAGACACTGTTTTGTTTTTAAATGCAAATAACAAACATAGGGATAATCGAATGAATGATACAGCCATTGACTAATAAAGTGCAATAACCAGTAAAATATATCATAATGGCATAGGAGACCAATGGCGGATCCAAAATTTTTCATAAGTGGGGGCCCACTGACTGCCTAAGAGGGGGCCGCTCCGGTCATGCTTCAGTGATTCCCTATATCATCAACCAAATTTTTACATAAAAAGGGGCCCCTGGGTCCCCTCTAAATCCGCCTCTGGAGACAACACTTGTTCTACAGTTGAAACTAAGTTCATGCTTGTATCTATTTCAGCTGATATTATGGTACAATGTATTGTCGCGAATAGTTGAAATCAACGATGTTTTTATTTTCTCTTATTCAATTATTTATCGAGAAAAATCATTTAGTTCGCAAATTAAGCAGTTTTAACAAACATTCACCCATTGATGCTAATATAAAATCCTGTGAAGAAATTCAGTTATCTAGAAAGAATCAGGACTTAGAAATGAAATTATTAAATAAAAATAAATTGATTCATATTACTTTTTTTCTAAACTTATTTTCAGGCATAAAATGGTGGTGTTGAAGTAATGGTTCAGACATGCATGTATGTGTTATCAATCCTAGTATCCATGCATGATGTTTATCCCTCTATAAAATTCCCTATTGGTTATTTATCCGTCCGTCTGCACTTACATTAGATGGTTTTATATATATACATCTAAGGTCTGCATATCGTGTAATTTGTTTACATACCATATATCATTAGTATTCATTGTCAAGACGCAGGAAAATGAACTGAATGTTTTCATCAACATTATCATGATTATGCTACTTTTGAACATTTTATTATTTATTTTTTTTTAAATTTGATTTGTACTAATGTACCAGTTGTACCCATCTTCTAAACGAGACTATATAACAATCCGTACGATCTGTGTATATATCATATATGTTTGTGTATGAATTCAATCAATTTGTCAAACGTGTATTTTACATTGTTATGTAAGTCTATAATTGTGTAATATTTGTAACACAGTGTACTAGTGCCCTAATATACAATATACAAACGGGTTTAGTAAATTCTTTAATTTTTTGGTTGTCATTCACACACACTAATGCACTGCGTAGTATAACGAGTTTATCTCAAGGACTTCATTAACAAATGGAATTCAAAATAGAGGCCTATTTTGGACGACTGTTTTCTCCATTTAGCGGTTGAACGTTGAAAAATACTTAATATGCATTGAAATTCTTAAAAGGTATATTTCAATTCTGTACAAACCCGACCTCTATTTTATGTCTTTCTGAGAATTCAAATATTCCGGTAAATAACAGTATGAACACTTAAAATAGTCCCCAGTTGTTTCTCTTTGGGTGTAAACAAATAGAAATCGTAACCTGTTGGTTAACAAAACCAAATATTCATAATTATTAAATATCTCCCCAACGGAAGCGTGTTTAATCATGTTAATGAACGCCTGTATTTACGAGGTACTATCTATCGTTTTAATAATTGTAGATACACAATACTCATTTAGATGTACTACATTTATATAAGCACTATATATCAATTCATATATCATTCACACTTTGTCTTGGAATGTTAATTTTCTATGCATCGTGTACTGGTTCTTTCACACTATCTGCATGTCACATAACATTACAAAAATTTCTTGTAAGGTATATTTCTGCATTGTTTCAACGTGCCCTTATTTCCCAAACTCATATCAATATGAATGGTATTCTAGCAAAAAATATACAAAACAACCTGAAAGATACCTAAGTGTCATACAAGAGTCAAAATTAAAAATCAGACCATAAAAGAAAAAGACAAACGGACAACAACAACATCAAAAGCAAATCACATCATCAAAAAAACTAAAGACCGAGCAACACGATGCCAACCACAAACCGGAGGTTATCTCATTTAATACGATCCTCATGCAACTGAAAAGGGTATCTAAATGACATCAAATTATCGACAATCTATAAAACAATATGTAAATGTTTATGCCCCACCTACGATAGAAGAGGGGCATTATGTTTTCTGGTCTGTGTATCTGTTCGTTCGTCCGTTCGTCCGTCCGTCTGTCCCGCTAAAGTTTAAAGTTTTTGGTCAAGGTAGTCTTTAATGAAATTGAAGTCCAATCAACTTGAAACGTAGTACACATGTTCCCTATGATATGATCGTTCTAATTTAAATGTCAAATAAGAGTTTTTACCCTTATTTCACGGTCCACTGAAAATGATAGTGCGAGTGGGGCATCCGTGTACTATTGACACATTCTTGTTTTTCTTGATTGTGTTCAACTTTATTTTAAACGCAATTTCGTTGCACTCTATTCACTGCCACACATCATTTCAATAGATTTTTGTTTTCTTTTTTTTACGTGCAACTGAATTACAAATTTACTATTTTTAACACGGAAGTTACAAGTAACATATTTTTTAAATCGGCAGATCATGTAAAAACTATACAAATACGCACTAGTTACATGTACATACTTGTATTTAAAGAAAATTGATTTAATGTTTGAATGTTCGTAAACATTTGAATTTGACTTTTGTGTCCAGTGCATACTCAACCATTGGTAAACTGCAGTAACTGATGTAATCTTTTTTAGAACGACACACTCACTCTGCATCTTTGTCATATAAATATTTGAATGCAAGTTTGTCTTGCAAATATTTGATTTGTTTTATAGTAACTTTTCAATATAAAAGTAATTCTTCGCAAATTGAATCCATGTAACTCATTTGGGGTGATATACAACTATTGTCTTGCTCTTTATAAATTTCAAATTCCATTATTGTTCGTGTGAATAAGATTGGTCATGACGTTTTAGAGTGTAGTACGATTACACTGAAAGATGGCTTTTTCATCTTATTTTCTGATAATTGCCAATGGTGTTAATAAAGCACAAATGCATATTTGTAGACTTAACCTGCTTGTAGAAATGTATCGATAAAAGCTATTCTAAGATTTATACCAATTAATTCCATTGCAATATTAGATTTACAACAATTTTAGATCCGTTCGCAGTTTACCTTGCATATTAGAAAACTTGTGTTTAAAATTAACTACTGCCATCACAAATGTCCTGATATTTATAACAAAAAATGCGTTTTCCTTTTTGTAACTGACCTAATGAGAAAGATAAAGATGTATACCAGTGGGTTTGGGCTAAAATGCGAGCTGACAAATTAAAGTCCGTATAGGATATAAAACTAAATAACAAATCAATATCGCAAATAAATCATAAGGAAAACGCATGATTTCGAAAGACAGCAAGCCTCGTGCCTGCATTCAAATAACTCATCATAGATACCAGGATTCAAATTTTGTATTTGCGTTTAAAAACCACACTCATCTAAAGTGTTACATAAGATAAAGGACACAAACGGTAAATTAAAAGATTAATTTAATGTATTGGTTTCTGAAAATAAATCTAGCTTTTTGAAAATAAGGTAAGATTTAGAAAACAAAATAAATTACATAAAACATCATTTTTCTAGAATTTATTATTAATGCACCTAAATTTGCATACTATTAATGTTATTTACACCTACGTATAAGGTTTTTAGGTCGTAAAGTACTTTACAACCAACAGCTTGTATGACAACTTTTTCACGATAATAAGGTGTATACAGTTCCAAACATTACTTGTAACTTAAGTCTAACTCACATTTGTTAGACTATTCTACAGTATTGCAATGGAAAGACATATTTTATTACTCTTAGGTTTCGTAGTATTTAGTAAGTATATTATCTTTCTTAAGGAAGTTCGCTACTCAGATTCAAAATAACAAGCTTTTCATAACATGCGTATATATTGTTAGGGGATTAATAAAGAAACCAAATGAGCGAAACAAATTATATTGGTCCGTGTGCTTGTTACCGATAATTTACCTCAAATGTGCATCTTTTGCAGTGAAAATCGTCCCGATAAAAACTAATATTGTATGATACACATTTACGTATAAGCAAAACAAAATGTTCTCTTTTTGACAAAATTAAAGAATAATACTCAAAGGCACACACATAAGGGTGAAAAAAGGATCTGATATTAAAATTCTATAAATGTATTAGCAGGAGATAAATTAAGGTTACAAACAAAAGCTAAGGACATTTGATAAAAATAAAAGGTACAAGACCGAAAACATATACTAAGTAAGCTATACATGCATGCAGAGCAACTGATTGGGTGTATGTGTGTGCGTGGAACTTCCTGGTTTCAAACAGCATTATGTTGAAAAATATCGACGAATCACTATTATTAATTCCACTTGGATCTGTAACACATACATGTAAATATGTGTTTAGAATATCGAATCTCGGCATTTTTTTTTTATAGTTCCTATATATTTACTTGCATGCATTTCCAATCGGAAATCCTCGGGTGACTCCGCTTCTCTCATTTGAAGTACGGAATTGGCCGAGTTGTAACGATTGCATGCATTGGGTTACTTTGCTTTTTCTTTTGCTTTCCCTTCTTTGTCAGGTATTATTTATTTAAAGTTTCAACATGTGACTTGAAGTTTTATTAATGAAAAAGTTGTCAATAATACCTCTTTTATTTAACGTTTTCAGTAACTGCTTTAAAACATTCGAAGTATAAACGAGAAAAGAAAGGTACGTCGTGTAGTATTATAAATTGATCAGTTTTTATTATATATAACCACCTACTGGACCTAAAGTTATTTAGATTTATGCTTTTCCTTTTTTACTTCAGATAGTACGCTTACATAAGATTAATTTAAGCATTTACCTGAAACAGGTTGGAAATTATCCATGTAAACTATAATATCGTTATGAAAACGGTTGACAAAAACGTACTGGTAACTTTTGACAGTGGTTTCCCTTATACTAGGTCTACCTTTTTTAATTTTTTTGAAATCATATTGTTCTGACTATAGAAATGAAAATAATAAAATCATTTTAATGTTTAAAGGGGCACTAGCTGTCAAATTCATGGTCACCGATTTGACTCAAATTCTCATATTTGATTTATAACAATGTAAAACATTTATCCAAACTATCAAAAGTCTAAAATAAACAGTTTACGGAGCATGGGGTAGATAATATATAGGTTCGTTTGTGTGTATTTTAGTCCAGACGCCATCTAATTACCTATCGATTTGACCTCAGATGACCATATAAGCGATGTAAACATAAATAAAGATATGAATAGATTAAACCAACACGTGCAAATGGATTTTTATAGGTCTGTTTGATTTTATTCTATAGATTAAAAATAGATGTTTCTAATTGTTTTTAACCGTATCAGAATGGTTTTATGTGCATCGAATTAGTAATCAAATGATTTACCGTAGTTTCACTTTCATTGTTGACATTCTTTTTTTTTAAATAACCAGTACACGTACAATGCATGCGTTGTCAATCTCTAGCTAGGGATTAAATTGAAGTTCACATGAATACGGATTTAAAGAGGTCGACTCATTCACTTGCAAGTGAATTACTAATTATCAATGTTTCTTAGTGTAATTTGACAAAATTGAACCTTTTTGGCTGCAAAAAGCGAATTGTTATTTCACTATTTCACTTTCATTATTGATTGAACAGAAAAAAATCAAACTTTAGATTTTTTATATATCTCGTAGCTAGTGCCCCTTTAAAGTTAAAAAAAATAATCGGACGAAAACTGTATCTATGTGTTCTAAAAAATAATCGACTTTCTTACTTGCAAGTTTTCTTATGTGCCCAATGAATTCCTCTTTTTTTGACAGGAAATACTGAATTTCCTTGTAGATTGCCGTGTCCATGGAGAGGGAAAACATTCGACCTTTATGATGTTGACGGCGGCACATCATTTTTGAATTGGACTGTTGATGCGTCCGGAAAATCAGGAGTATTCCCGATTGGAATTACGTTCGAATGTTATCAGATAACAGATAGATTTATTATCTTCAGGTAGGCTGATAACATTTCTTATCAAAAGCGAAATGAATCGTAAAAAAAAAATTTAAAAATAAATAAATTATCCAGAAACAATCACAGAAAATATATCGGCTGTATTTTTGTTAAACAAGCGAATGAATTAATCAGAGATACTGTGAACAAACCTGAGAAAATCGACTAGAAAACTAAATATGTTATAAAGAAATATATGTTAAAGATATATATTGACCTAGTTAATATATGTCCGAAACAAATTATTCCAAAAATCAAATAAATAAAAGTAATACAGTAACGTATTCTGTGGTTAAATGTGTAAATGTACTATAATGATATTTTTTTATGTATTTCTCTGTCCTGAATGTTCTTGCATTTTATTTGTACCGTATTTTTGTCAAGTAATAATGTCATTAAAGCGATATTTTTAATATTGCCATACAAGCGCGAAGTTTAGCTAGCCACAACACCACTATTTGTCTTAAAATGTCCTGTACTGAGTTAGGAAAATGGCAATTGTTATCTAATAGTTCGTTTCTCTGTGTGTTGCATTGTCGTTTTGTTGCACTTCAGTGTTTCTGTAGATACGCTTACCCTGTCGAAGCATCTTTTTGTGTCATGAGATTCGTGTATATTTGATGTTCTCTCACTAAATAATTCAAAATTTGGTGACTATGTTGAACGCACCTATTCAAACGGACTAGAGATAAAGGATAAAATATATACAGTTAAGTCTGCCTCATATATGTGTGTGTTACATTTTAATGTTGTGTCGTTGTTCTCCTCTAATATTTAATGCGGTTCCCTCAGTTTTAGTTTGTTACCCCGATTTTGTTTTTTGTCCATAGATTTATGAGTTTTGAACAGCGGTATACTACTGTTGCCTTTATTTACATCTAGACATTGACAATGAGGGTAGTTTGAAAACAAAACTGTATGACAAACGAGATGATTGCAGCGTCCGAATTGTGAACTTTCCACTTCTATGTAGTAACATTTCATCCGCGATGGCATACGGAGTATATATGCTCCAATTGATACGACATTCCTGCGCGTGTATTCCTTATCATAATTTCCTTGATAGAGGGTTACTGCTCACAAAGAAGCTCTTCAAACCAAGAGTTCCTATTGATGAAGTTGAAATCATCCCTTTGTAAATTTTACGGACGCCATAACGAGTTGGTTGATCGTAATGGAACAACCATTTCACAGAGGATATCAGATAAGCTTCTTACGTCGTAACAACAACCCCTTCCCTTTTCATGAATGTGACCTGCCGAATTAGACTATTTACCGGGTTTATTATAACATGAGCATTACGACGGGTGCCACAGAAGGTGCAGGATCTGCTTACCCTTCCAGATCAACAGATATCACCCGAAGTTTTTGGTGGGGTTCGTGTTAAATAGTCTGTAATTTTCTTTGTTGTTTCTTGTGTACTATTTTTTTTTCTGTTTGTCTTTTTCATTTTTAGCCATGGCGATGTCAGTTTTTTTTTCGATTAATGAGTTAGACTGTTTCTCTGCTATCTTTCGCCCCTCTTTTTGTTGACATAAGTGGTATATTAAACCATCCAAACATACGTTTCCTTGTTTTCACGAATTTTATTGATGAAACAACGCCGGTAACAATGGGTAAGGATAATAAATTACAGTCCTTTCTAAAAATCAATAGTTCATTTTAAATACTTTATTTTCTAATACATGTTTCGTCTTAAAATAGGTTTGGATTGATTACTCAAAAAACATTGAATGTTCTGATTGATTGTGTTATTTTTGAAGACAGTAACTCTATCAATTTGAATATGTACATTTATTGAAACAAAATTGGTGCATTTAAAAAAGCAAAATCACAAAAATACTGAACTCCGCGGAAAATTCAAAACGGGAAGTACCTAATCAAATGGCAAAATCAAATGTTAAAACACATCAAACGAATGGACAACAACTGTCATATTCCTGACCTTACAGGTAGATTGAACCTGGTTTAATAGCTCTTAACCTCTTACTTGTATGACAGTCACATCAAATTCTGTTATATTTACAACGCTGCATGAACAATACAGACATAATCGGTAAAATAGTCAAGATATGGTTACAGCAGTCATCACTGTTTTACAATCATAAAACAAACAAACATTTACAAAAAAACACAAACAGCATCTATCAAATTAAAAAAACACATTTGTTGTTTCGCGTGTTTGGCGTCAGAAAATACATCTATTAGATAAGTATGATTTTGAATTCAACTATAATTCATTGTCACAGTTGCCGCATCGGTGCCATATGTCATCAATTGATAATTGTGTATAATAATTTATTATTGACATAAATAATGTGTATTTTGTATTGCCTCAGAGTTGGTGGTTCTGATGGTTTCTTTTGTTCAGCAATCTCCTATGACGGGAGTAGGCATCCGGTTACTTTCACTTTGCACGATCGTAAGTGTTTATCCATATAAAGAGTATATATAAAAATTCGGACAAAGATGTAAGCATGAACAAAGGTTGGAGCTTTATAAGCATGGAAGATTTATCAGTTGCAATTTAGAACACAAAACAAACAAAACAGTAATAATTTCAGCTAAACGGTGAATTGCTCACAAATGAATAAAAAAGTAATCTATGTTTTTTAAAGTGTTTGACTAATTGTCTACGACACGGTTATTGTAGCCATATTAAGTAGGGAGCCGATTTTTGTTGAATGGAAGGAAATGGTAAGATGGTACAAAAAACTTTGAATGCTTGCAAAGCATTGTACCCTCCATTTTGACAATACCCCCTACTAAATACAATAATGCTGCAATAACAGTGCAAGGGATTATTCTCTGCCAATTAACTTATCTGTTGAAAAATTATTATATAATTTATCAAGTTATCTGTTTCTTCTTTATATTAGAATTGAAATAGAATCCAACACTCTTTTTAGTTTGAAAACAGAATACAATTAAGGAATGACTGTAATATTTTTTCTGTCTATGAAGAAATAACATAAAAAATTTGGTGCACACTGAATAACGCGCGTAGCGGGTTATTTAACAGTGTGCACCACATTTTTTTATGTTATTTCGAATAGACAGAAAAAATATTACAGTCATTTCTTATAATTTAATTCTAAATTCCATTTTAAACCGTAGAAAACCATGAAAAAACGTTGATGACGTCACGGTCACATGACTAAATTATGTCTATGGGCTCATAACAAAATAACGTCAGCCAATCAGAAGACGAGTTACATCCAAAATTAAATTATTATTACATATTAAATATATTCTTATTTCATATTGAGATGATATAATCACGTTTGAAAACAAAACGGACAAATTCAGCGATATATGTGAGGTCTGCAGTTATCCATCATCTCTAAGACTACTATTTGTAGGTTAGTATAACATAAATTTACGTGAGCTTACAAATCTAACTTTTTACAACTTCGTCCTCTGTCAATATAAACTGAACAGATATAGGAAGATTTTGTTAAAGAAAAACTAATATAGGTCAAATTACGGTCTTCAACACGGAGACTTTGCTCACACCGAACAGCAATCTATAGAGGGCCATTAAATGACTAGTGTAAAACCATCCAAACGGAAAAACCAACGGTCTAGTCTTATTAAAAAAAAACGAGAAAAGCGAAACACTTATGAACCACATCACATTGACAACTTCTGAACATCAGGTTCCTGACGTTGGACAGATGCAAACATATGCAGAGGGTTTATACGTTTCAATAGGTTCACCCTTACATGAAACAATAGTGCAACATCACAACACAGAAAGACACACTATAAAATAATAATTGAAACGGCTTACCTCAATCAAAAGACGTATTAAGAAAAGTGAACATATACTAGATGATTAAATTTGATCTATGACACAATGTAAATACCAAATCAATTAAATAAGGGGTGGATGAATAAAGGCAACAGTAGTATACCACTGCGAAATGTTAAATAATGAGGGCCCTCATGGGGGTTTTGATTATGTGATTACTTGGCCGTTTTTTTAATGATTATTTGATTATTAAGCCAAATATTTCATGATTATTTGATTACCTAGGACTGTATTTTTAGTTTATGATTATTTGATTACTAAAGATCAGCAAATATTTAATGATTATGTGATTATATTGGCAAAAAAATGGTGATTATGTGATTACTAGGACCCCCCCCCCCCATGAGGGGCCTCAATAATTTAAAAAGTCAACCATAACCATAATCAAATAACCTTGCCGTCAAAAAGAATAATAAAGATAGATAAAATAATTTGTTATAAGGTAAACAGAATAAATGGCGAACAGAAACATTTTTTTTCAAAATAAATAATTGTTTTGTTCATAGTACGAGAACAGAAATGAAATTTATTGTCATACTAAACACTTATCAACGATGGTATATATTTAAAAAAATAGAGAAATCCTAAATAAGTATACTTTAAATAACAAAACACATTACAAATTCAATCAACAGTTCAAGTTAACACAAAAGTATGCTTGTGTATTCAATGATAACTTTAGAAGAGCTTTGAATGTTCTTAATAAAAATGCAGCGGTGATTCAAAAAAATTTCATCAAATGCAAATTAGATTTGTAACGTTTGTTGTTGTGAGTCTGTCTGCAAATGCATTTTTATCTTTTTATGACACATTTTTAAAGAATATGTCTGACGAGGGTATTAAAAACATTTAGAATTGTATGAAGGTTATTTCATGATAAAGAGGTGATGTCTGAATTCTTAATTAAATTTTGAAAATATATTCTTCATAGAAAATTTTGTTTCAACATGATAAATTTGTGAAGCATCGTCAATTGTTGTGAGACTTAGACATAAGTTCATCTTCAAGATCAAGAAATAGTGTTTATTTTTTATCTATATATGTGTATTTCACTGATAAAAAGACTTAATTTTGACAGTAAGTAGAAATCGCATGGGAGACACGTTTCCGATAAAACCCATTTCAAATTGTTCATATATTTTTATATCTGCAAAAGTTGCAGTTTTAAGCTATTCTGTACTGTAAATGTGCTCTGCATATACATTGCATATACATTGTTTGGTCTTTTAACACTTTGTTAACCGTCTAGTGGCTTTTATAATGAATAACTGTAATTTCAGAAGTTATTGTGCACTTTTACTTTGCGAATGTCTGTCAATAAACAAAAATATTTCAATGATTATAGTTTTACAATTGTAGCACATATGCTGCATATATATAAAACAATCAATATTTCAAATGGACGGTTTAGTTTTTGTCCCATAGAAACTTTTTCTTTAATAAAAACATCGAATATATTTCTACTTAAGGCGGTAAACATGCGTTTGGTTATTTGTGTGTTCTGTCAACTATTTCAATATAGAAAACAATCTTGCTATATATCCTATCTGGACATGTTTTAATAACTATGGTCAACTTTAGTTCATTTTTTACTTTTTTTTAGCAAAAATTTAGAAAACATTTGAAACACCTTACCGTATCAATTTTTGTTGACATATTTGTTTGTTTTCATAGCTGTTAAGGTTTAACCACAATGTTGAATGTTGTTCCCATATTTTTGACATATTGCCTATTATATCTGTTTTGATCTCACATTGTTGTCAATGTAAGGGGATTTTAAACGAGTGAGAGATTTAGCTGGCTATAGAACCAGGTTTCATCAACCATTTGCTACCTACATAAGAAAACACCTGTACAGGAATATGATAGATGTTATCCATTCGTTTGATGCTTTTAAGCGTTTGATTTTGCCATAGATTAGTGACTTTCCATTTACACTTTTCCTCGGAGTTGTATTTTTATTTTTTTATTTTTTTTTTCATTAGGTTAATACATTTATGTTTCTCGTAGGTGAACTTTGCCTCATTCATTTGAATTAAAAATCAATTGTATTTCTTATATTCCTGTTTGCCAGAAATGTAGTTCCATTTAAAGATTTTTCAAACGCAAAAACAGTGGTTAAGCCGACATTGCTACGCTATGTGGACTTCTTAGAGGTGAAAGTTTACCAAAGCAACGTCAGGTTTGTTTCGAATTTATAATGTATACTGTCACATTGCTCTTGTTTTTTCTTATTATTACAGAATCTGGGGCACCTCGTAAGTATCAAGTATTAATTGACTTTTCAGGAAGTGTTAAATACGTCTGTCAAAAACAATTTAAGACGTGTAACTCTGTGGCATATATCATCAAAGAGGGTCGAAAGATACCAGAGGGACAGTCAATAATATATGTCATGTTAACATGCTAGATTTTAAAAAGCTAATACTGGGAAGACCATTTACTCTGTACCATGACTTAGCAGGAGATAATTAATTAATGCTACCTACTCGTTCAAACCAATCACAAATCAATAACATAAAGGACAGTGAATTGGATTTACATCAATAATTCAGTAAAAAGAAAAAACTTTTTTTTGCCTCAGAATGTTTTCATAAACTGTATAAAAGATATGTCTTGCTAAACTTCTGTTTCTAATAAATGTTACGTTTTAACAGTCTGACTTTATATTTTAATACTTTCATTTTAAAATTAAACAGTAAAGGAACGCTTCATAGATAACAAGAATTAATATTTTGTCTTCTTTACACAATACTCATCAGTGATGCTCGAATCAAATAAGCTATCAAAAAAATAAAGTATGATTTTCGTGATATTATGTTGTGACCATGTCATTGAATGGTTCGTCTTTAACAAATGTTTTGAAATGGTCGATTTGGTATACATAGTTATTATGTATTTGTTTTAGGACCAGATGATGCCTCCATACCATGTAATGTACCATCTGACTGTGAATGTTGCCAGACATGTACATCATGCACTAACTGTGAAACTGATGGCAGAATTCCAAAGGCGTGCAAGAATGGATATAGAGATATCTTTCAAAGAAAAAAATATAATAAAAACAAATTTTGGGCTCGACGTTACAGAAAAAGGTTTGAAATGAAAGGGGAAAAGAAAGAAGAGCTGGTTATATGGCATGAAATAAACATCAACTTGACCGTAATGAGTAAATGTGACGAATATACAGCCCAATAGACATCATTTGAACAATATGGGATATTCTCATATATATATATAACTTTTTTTTTATTTTGAATCTAACAACTTATTAGCAAGCTGCCCTGTGTAATTAGTAATGTTCGTAAGAGCTCATCTGGAGGAACTAACATTAATAAAGAATTGGAACAATCCAGCTGTTTAAATCTTTAGACTACTGTGGAATAATGATTATTCATAGAATACCAATTTTCATGGATGCAGGCAAATCTAATTCATAAATATGAACAAAAAGTTTTTCTGTAATTTCACCAAAAACACTGATACGTCGAAGAAAAAATTACTACAATTTAGCGAAAAACAACAAAACACAATAATTAAAAGACGAAGAAGTCAACCCCATACATCATAGATAATTAAAAAAAAACCTATACAGTAAAACTGTATCATATGGAAGGGTTAGCTAATCTTGTTCATCATGTGACACCTGTCATGTTGCTCTCGCACGATTTCGGTGGTATGTCGTATTCTTAATGACGTTCATATTGCCATTGACCAAATTTGTAACTTGATCTAAAAAGAACATTTATTTTTCTAGTCATGAATCTATTTTACTGCAACCGTAATGTGTCTCTTCACGGAAGATATTACTATGGAACAAGATCAGGTCTTAAATTGGCTTGAAATGAGTATAAATTAAACACAAAAACGTTGACCAGAAGAGCTACACAATTAATACTCATTAACTGGTCAATCAATTAAACTCAACATATATGTTTTTTTTTTTGCATTTGAACGATACAATCTTTTGTGTGATAATTGTTTGAATCACTTGAACTTGTATTCTGTACAAAGTAATTCTTTTATGACCAAAAGTAAACAAATACTATACATAATTCTCATTTATATAGAAAAAGCACTGTCTAAATCAAAGTAAATAATACATCTGTCTTGAAAGGAGGTTACTGTGACAAGTAAGGCAATAGTTGTATACCACTGTTCAATTGTCGGAAATCGATTTAAGTGAAAACACATCCGGGTCACAGACCAACATAAAGGGAAACACATCAATTTTAAGAGGTAAACAAAGGAACAGATTTGGAAAATATGAGTTAAAAGCGTATAAAATCAAATTTCTTTATATCTGCAAAATTGATAAATTGGTTAGGGTTTGTGTTCTTTAAGTTTTCTACGAGGGGTTTTGGAGTATGTTATTTACATTTTGGTCGTTTGCCAGGTGTATTTTACTTTGCGTTGTCAGTTTGCCCAAGACTTATGAGTTTGAATACTGTAAATGTGGGTTCATTTATTTGTTGGTTTTAATTTTTATGGATTGAGAAAATTCGTATTTTCGTGGATACTTGATTTCGTCATTTTTCGTTAGTTTATTTACAAACCTATATGAAATGTGTTCCTTATTTGAACATTTATATTTGTGATTTATCTCACCATTGAAATCAACAAAAAATGGTATTCAACAGATAATCATGAATCTATAGTGTCCCTTTGGTTATTTCAATTTCGCTCTGTAATTGGATCTGAGATGTATTGCCTCTTTTTTTCTTAATCGAAATCTGAGGAGCACAACTACTAGAGTATATCATATTTACCAAAGTCTTTTACTGATGTAAGAAGAAAATCAAGATGATAAAAGATATTTGGTCGAAATATCTAAAGAAATTAGCTGTATTGCGAATAGTTGTTGCTATTTGGAATGAGGACTCAGTATTTTACCTATATTCAAGTCCATATATACAGTGAGAAGATACGAATACATATAACAGAAGACACGAATCCTTGTGCGTCGAAATCATACTAATTTCTTATCAGACATGCATCACATACCATACGATTCTCAATTCAGCTGAAATATCACAAGCGCGTCGATTGTATCGTTACTCGAATGCGAAAGATCGTTGTTTCGATTCCAAACCTAGTGAAACATAAGATTTAAAATTTTCTATTTGCTGCATCTCCAAAAAGGTACGCCCAATTTAGGAGTAACAGAATATAATCGGCTGGTAATAATGTTTTAGACAAGGTTAAAATGTCATGCTTGGACCTGTGAACTAGTTCCTGCTCACTGTATCGTTCTAGGACACATGTACATATAGTGTGTAGTGTGTTTGGTGTGTAAATACATAATCGTGTGATCGTTTTGAATACTGTAAAACAGGAAATCTTCTTTTGAAATTTTAAAATATTTTTATTTTAAATTAGGAAATTGAACAGCTTCACATGTATCTTAAAAATTCAGTGATAACATAAATCAGAAATCTTTTGTTTTCGGTTCATTTATGTGAAAGGAGATTACGAGTTTTGTCATGTTTGCTTGTCACTGGTTAGGCCAACTTGGTAAACGTCCCAGGTTAAGCCAACTGAATAAACGTCACTAGTTTAGCCAACAAGACGAACGTCATTGGTTAAGCCAACATGGTTAACGTCACTGGTTAAGCCAACAGGGTAAACGTCACTGGTTAAGCCAACAGGGTAAACGTCACTGGTCAAGCCAACAGAACGAACATCACTGGTCAAGCCAACATGGCTAACGTTATTGGTTAAGCCAACAGGATAAACGTCACCTGTCAAGCCAAAAGGGGAAGCGTCACTGGTTAAGTCAACAGGGTAAACGTCACTGGTTAAGCAAAAATAGTTTACGTCACTGGTTAAACCAACAAGGTTAACGTCACTGGTTAAGCCAGCAGGGTAAACGTCATTGGTTAAGACAACAGGGTAAATGTTACTGGTTAAGCCAACAGGGTTAACGTCAATGGTTAAGCCAACAGAATAAACGTCACTAGTTTAGCCAACAGGGTCAACGTCACTGGTTTAGGCAACAGGATAAACGTCACTGGTTAAGCCAACAGGGTAAACGTCACTGGTTTAGCCAACATGGTTAACGTCACTGGTTATGCCAACAGGGTAAACGTCATTGGTTAAGCCAATAGGTCAAACGTTACTGGTTAAGCCAACACTGTAAACGTCACTGGTCAAGCCAACAGGGTAAACGTCACTTGTCAAGCCAACATGGTAAACGTCACTAGTTAAGCCAGCAGGGTAAACGTCACTGGTTAAGCCAAAATGGTTTACGTCCCTGGTTAAGCCAACAGGGTTAACGTCACTGGTTAAGCCAACAGGGTAAACGTCATCGGTTAAGCCAACAGGGTTAACGTCACTGGTTAAGCCAACAGGGTTAGCGTCACTGGTTAAGCAAACAGGTTAAACGTCGTTGGTTAAACCAGCAGGATACATAAAGGCAACAGCAGTATACCACTGTTCAAAACTCATAAATGCATGGACAAAAAACAAAATCGGGGTAACAAATTAAAACTGAGGTAAACGAATAAAATATAAGAGGAGAACAACGACACAACATTAAAATGTAACACACACCGAAACGGACTAAGCATTAGACAAAATGAGAATAGCAATTATAACATCAAAACTAAATACATGAATTTAAGATAGATAAGTACCGTGACACGTCTTATAGTAATGTGAATTCACACTAAAAAATAACGTCACTGGTTTAGCCAACAGGGTTTACGTCACTGGTTAAGCCAACAGTGTTAACGTCACTGGTTAAACCAACAGAGTAAACGTCACTGGTTAAGCCAACAGGGTTAACCTCACTGGTTAATCTAAAAGGGTTAACATCACTAGTAAGGCCAACATGATTAATATCACTGGTGAAGCCAATATGGTAAAAGTCACTGGTAATGTAAACACATTGAACGTCACTGGTAAAGCCAACAGGTTTAACGTCACTGGTTAACCCAAAATTGTTAACGTCACTAGTTAAGCCAACATGGTAAACCACTCTGGTTAAGCCAGCAGGGTTAACATCACTGGTTAAGCCAACATGGTTAAAGTCACTGGTTAAGCCAGCAGGGTTAACGTCACTGGTTAAGCCAACATGGATAACGTCACTGGTTAAGCCAACAGGGTAAACGTTACTGGCTAAGACAACAGAGTAAACGTCACTGATTTAACCAACATGGTTAACGTCACTGGTTAAGCCAACAGGGTTAACGTCACTGGTTAATCTAACAGGGTTAACATCACTGGTAAAGCCAACATGGTTAACATCACTGGTGAAGCCAATAGGGTAAAAGTCACTGGTAAAGCCAACATGGTTAAAATCACTGGTGAAGCCAATAGGGTAAAAGTCACTGGTAAAGCCAACAGATTAAACGTCACCGGTAAAGCCAACAGGTTTAACGTCACTGGTTAAGCCAGCAGAGTAAACGTCACTGGTTAACCCAAAATTGTTAACGTCACTGGTTAAGTCAGCAGGGTTAACGTCACTGGTTAAGCCAACATGGTTAACGTCACTGGTTAAGCCAGCAGGGTTGATGTCACTGGTTAAGCCAACACTGTAAATGTCACTGGTCAAGCCAACAGGGTAAACGTCACTTGTCAAGCCAACATGGTAAACGTCACTAGTTAAGCCAGCAGGGTAAACGTCACTGGTTAAGCCAAAATGGTTTACGTCCCTGGTTAAGCCAACAGGGTTAACGTCACTGGTTAAGCCAACAGGGTAAACGTCATCGGTTAAGCCAACAGGGTTAACGTCACTGGTTAAGCCAACAGGGTTAGCGTCACTGGTTAAGCAAACAGGTTAAACGTCATTGGTTAAACCAGCAGGGTACATAAAGGCAACAGCAGTATACCACTGTTCAAAACTCACAAATGCATGGACAAAAAACAAAATCGGGGTAACAAATTAAAACTGAGGTAAACGCATAAAAAAGAGGAGAACAACGACACAACATTAAAATGTAACACACACAGAAACGGACTAAGCATTAGACAAAATGAGAATAGCAATTATAACATCAAAACCAAATACATGAATTTAAGATAGATAAGTACCGTGACACGTCTTATAGTAATGTGAATTCACACTCAAAAATAACGTCACTGGTTTAGCCAACAGGGTTTACGTCACTGGTTTAACCAACAGATTAAACGTCACTGGTTAAGCCAACAGTGTTAACGTCACTGGTTAAACCAACAGAGTAAACGTCACTGGTTAAGCCAACAGGGTTAACCTCACTGGTTAATCTAAAAGGGTTAACATCACTAGTAAGGCCAACATGATTAATATAACTGGTGAAGCCAATATGGTAAAAGTCACTGGTAATGTAAACACATTGAACGTCACTGGTAAAGCCAACAGGTTTAACGTCACTGGTTAAGCCGGCAGAGAAAACGTCACTGGTTAACCCAAAATTGTTAACGTCACTGGTTAAGCCAACATGGTAAACCACTCTGGTTAAGCCAGCAGGGTTAACGTCACTGGTAAAGCCTACATGGTTAAAGTCACTGGTTAAGCCAGCAGGGTTAACGTCACTGGTTAAGCCAACATGGATAACGTCACTGGTTAAGCCAACAGGGTAAACGTTACTGGCTAAGCCAACAGAGTAAACGTCACTGATTTAGCCAACATGGTTAACGTCACTGGTTAAGCCAACAGGGTTAACGTCACTGGTTAATCTAACAGGGTTAACATCACTGGTAAAGCCAACATGGTTAACATCACTGGTGAAGCCAATAGGGTAAAAGTCACTGGTAAAGCCAACATGGTTAAAATCACTGGTGAAGCCAATAGGGTAAAAGTCACTGGTAAAGCCAACAGATTAAACGTCACCGGTAAAGCCAACAGGTTTAACGTCACTGGTTAAGCCAGCAGAGTAAACGTCACTGGTTAACCCAAAATTGTTAACGTCATTGGTTAAGTCAGCAGGGTTAACGTCACTGGTTAAGCCAACATGGTTAACGTCACTGGTTAAGCCAGCAGGGTTGATGTCACTGGTTAAGCCAACATGGTTAACGTCACTGGTTAAGCCAACAGGGTAAACGTAACTGGTTAAGCCAACAGAGTAAACGTCACTGTTTTAGCCAACATGATTAACGTCACTGGTTACGCCAGCAGGCTAAACGTAACTGGTTAAGCCAGCTGGGTAAACGTCACTAGTTAAGCCAACAGGTTAAGCCAGCAGGGTACACGTCACTGACCAGCCACCATGGGAAACCTATAGGAAGATGTGGTGTGAGTGCCAATGAGACAACTCTCCATCCAAAAAACAATTTAAAAAAAGTAAATCATTAAAGGTCAATGCACGGCCTTCAACACGCAGCCTTGGCTCACACCGAACAACAAGCTATAAAGGGCCCCAAAATTATTATTGTAAAACCATTCAAACGGGAAAACCAACGGTCCAATCTATACAAAAAACGAGAAACGAGAAACACGTATAAATTACATTAACAAACGACAACTACTGTACATCAGATTCCTGACTTAGGACAGGTACACATTTGCAGCGGAAATAAACGTTTTAATGGATCCAAACCTTCTCCCTTTTTCTGAAACAATAGCATAACATCAAAACTTAAAAAAACACACGATAAAATATCAATTGGTTAAGCCAGAAGGGTGAATGTCATTGGTTAATCCAAAATAGTTTACGTCACTGGTTAAGCCAACAGCGTTGCCGTCACTGGTTAAGCCAACAGTGTGAACGTCACTGGTTAAGCCAACAGGGTTAACGTCAATGGTTAATCCAACAGGGTTAACGTCACTGGTAAAGCCAACATGGTAAACGACACTGGTGAAGCCAATAGGGTAAACGTCACTAGTAAAGCCAACAGGTTAAACGTAACTGGTAAAGCCAACAGATTAAACGTCACTGGTAAAGGCAACAGGTTAACGTCTCCGTTTAAGCCTACAGGGTAAACGTCACTGGTTAAGCCAACAGGGTTAACGTCACTGGTTTAGCCAACAGAGTAAACCTCACTAGTTAAGCCAAGATTGTAAACGCTACCTGCTCTACAACCCACCATAAAGTTTGCATTTATTCAAAATGTCGCAATTGGGAATAGGACACACTCGATAAAGTTACAGGCCAGATTACTATACTGAGATAACTCGAGGATAATACTGTCTTACCATTCAAGTACAGTACTTTGTTGGCATGTCGTCATCATATTAATAATGTCAACAATATTTAAGCATTATCTTAAGTATTTTCCATTTTTATCAACTTGAGTTAGTCCTAAGTTGGTTCTTCTGTTATCCCTGTAACACATTTCTTTAATGGACTTTTGTAATTGTTTTTACGTACGACTTTATTGAAAATTTACTGTTTTTGACAAGGAAGTTACGAATTCTATTTGTTTCTATTGGTTGATTATAATACGTAGTCTTTCGTGGAAATAATTTAATTCAAATGAAATTGATTCTATGTTTGTACTTTCGTTAACCCAAACATCTGTGACAAAGTACAGAAACTGATGTAAATTCTCTATTACATTTTGTAAAAATAACACATTTATCCTACATGTTTCTCATGTACATATCTGAATGAAATTTTGTAACAAAGTCTTTCAAAAATTCAAATGCATATTAATTTACAATTCTAGATAAACACTAATTTACAATTCTACAAAATCATTTTTAGCAGATAAAAATCATGTAGTTAAAATGAAAAGCCACAGGCTATGCGTGTTATTTCGTGCTTCCAAGTCTTTTATCAGAATTGTAGAGGTTGGTGCAATGTCGTGCTCTGTAGAATAAGTGAATACCATTTAATTATGTGAGACATGCTATATTTCTAACTGAAGGCTCAATATCGATACCTAAAAATATTATGGATCAATAAAAAATAAAACTGTAGAATGACTTTATAACTATGCCTTATCACACGGCTTACACATTTGAAATAACACACATGTAGATATCTTGACCTTTACAAGCATGAAATTCCCCGTTTCAGAATCTAAAGCATTCTGGGTAATATTTCCAAAAGCTTACAGCAAAACGTTGTGATTGGTTTAGAACGAGATAAACAACAGTAATTCAACCAATGACGACGCTTTATTCTATTTAAATGTACGAACAATGAAATTATCCAAAGTCCTCTAGATTCGGAAACGGCGAATTGAATGAAGATAAACCAACAACTGCTTTATTCGTGTTTCGGAATATTAAGCTGTGTTGAAATTTAACGGCTGCCGTTGCAAAATTTATAGAAAAAAATGGCGTGGGCATTGTTTTGATTTTGACGTGTTCATCTTTGATTAAGAAGAGAATTCGGTAGGCCGAGTTTTGAAATTTTCGAATCGATGCAGTCAATAAAAAATAAATAAATCATGAATAAATTAATGTCTTGCCATTAGCAATACATTTTAACATTTGTTATTGAGTAGAATATGAAATTACACGAAACATTAAAAAAAACCTTTTTAGGAGCTTGCATGTTGCGATAGTGAATCGGGAAAATGTTCCAATTGCTGATAATACTTTTTCTCTCAGACTTTCATACTTCTCGAATATAAAGGTGCTATACATATAAAATGTTACGTATTTTTCGTTTAAGTTTATGTGTCTTTGTGGAGGCTATTTGACTTCATGAAAAAAGTTGCAAAGAAATCAAATCTGATTACTGTTGATTTATGATTATTCGTTAAAAACAATGTTTTGTTGATTTCTTACGTAAATTTTAACCAGTAACTTAAATGTTTAGCAAGTCAAGTACAAACTTCCTATAGGTTTGTAAATATACTTACGGAAAATCACGACATCAAGTATTCACAAAAATAAAAAAA
The DNA here is from genome assembly GCA_037788925.1 of Mytilus galloprovincialis. NCBI lineage: Eukaryota > Metazoa > Mollusca > Bivalvia > Mytilida > Mytilidae > Mytilus > Mytilus galloprovincialis. The sequence goes on along the minus strand of CM075340.1, from coordinate 6,947,002 downwards.
AAAAAAAATCGCGAATCTACGAATTGGTATAAACGATAATAAATAAATCCACAGTAATCTCCTATTAAGAGACAAGAAATTAGTCAGTTTAATAGCATTTTCTTGTTTTTAACGAAATGATGTTTGCAAATATTCAGTATTTTTTTCATAAATTCAGAATTTGTCCAGACTGAAGTCAATTAAGTTTAGTTTTGAAACTTTGCATCAACCTTCAGTTTTATTACTGTCTCCTTAAGAGTCGACCAGGAGTAGCGTAACTTTTGAGAGCACCAGAATATAACCCTAGCCTCGTTTTCCTAGGACTTTTTAATCCACGATTCGGTCGATTGACAATTGTTTTACTCATTAGTTTTGTTATTGAGAGATAAGCATTTGCTTATAAGACAGCATACACGCAGCAGCCTTTAAAGATAAAATAACAAAAGCTATAATTATTTTATTTTGAGAGGCTACTCCGTGTTTGCTGTCTTCTTAAATGTCTCCACCAATAATCGTCATCAATTTCTGTCACTTGATTAAACTTTTTACATTTCCAGAACTCCATCATTCAGTATAAAGTAAAATAACTAAATACTTAACTCTTAGGAAAACCCAAAACGGTAAGTCTGTAATCAAATGGCAAAATAAAAAGCTTAATCACATCAAACGAATTAATAACAATTGTCTTATCCATGACTCAGTTAAGAAATAATTGATGCCAGCTATACTTTATTGTAGTTTTAACATGGGTAGGCATTATATTCGTGATTATTTTTGCCAGAGCGATAGCGAGGGCTAAAATAACACGAATTTAATGCCTACCCATGTTAAAACTAAAATAAAGTATAGCTGGCATCAATTATTTCGATTCTGATTAGGACAATTACGGTAATTTCTATGTTCGCTGTGTACAAGGGTACAATATTTGTGTAGGCTCTTCCATCAACCTCCCTGTCGATTTTTATCCAACTAGTTTAAACCAGTTTAATTTCGCAAAGTTGTGTATTTCTAAAATTTAAAATTGAAACAGAAATTAACAAGTTTATTAACTTAAACAATATTTGTGTCACAAAATAACAGAAAAGTTATAATTCAACGTCTTTTTCTTTGAGGTCAATTTCTGACACGCACATTTTCAAGTCAGTTGTCAATAGCGGTGGACGCACAAGGAGAATCGGGTAGGTCGATCTTTATTTACTAAATGAATCTTGTAAATGTTCCGCCGGTTATTGTAGCATTGGTAAATATGTTCATATCTGATAGAGGATTCCTTGATAAAGTTGTGCTGACATTCGAGACTTGGCAGGAGGGCCCTTTGACAGAGATTCATTTATACTTGCGGTAGTCCAAATAATTACGACGTCTGGCAAGGCTATTTTAATTTTAATTTTTTTTTTTTTTAAGGGGACGCCTTCCTTCAACGGCGTCCCAGAAGAAAAAAAAAATAGCCTTGCCAGACGTCATAATTATTTGGACTAAACTTGCGGTAGCTACACCCTGTAAAGTTGATAAAAGGGCACGTACGCCTTTGTGCATCTGACGATTTCAAATGCTGTATTACATGATGATTAAAATTAATACTGAGAGACAATCTTGTTGCATTTGTAAATGGATTGGAAACCTTGGTGGTATATTGGTAATTACGCCTATTTTTTTTTTTTTTATAGGAGAATGGGGTTTGATTCCCTGCTAGGGTCAATCCATTTTATTATAAATATGAAACAAGTTTGTCATTTCAGTACAACGTTACAGTTTTAATTAACCTATACTTAATTTTATATTTTATCGTCAGATCATGTTTCAATGAAATTATTATATACATGCCTTTTTTAAAACAAGATAGATGAAACGTGTTTTTCAGTGGGAGGGGTTTTGAAGTTAGAACAGCCAACATGAACGTTGCGGTATCTAGGTCAAATATGTCAATTTCGAATTGTAACACACATTGTTGTCATTGTAAAAGTATTAGTAACAAAATGTGTATCATATTTTAGTGTTTGAAAGTGTCCCAAGTTAATGAAATACATTAAATGCGTATACCAATTTAATAAAATTCATTTTTCTGCAGTAGTCAATATACGCATGTGTAAACTAATTTTATTGGATAATAAAGTATGGTTTCTTTGCAAAGCTAAAGAAGCACGTCATATTAGAATGAAGTATAAAGGTTCAGTGTTATCCATTACCGATGGATGACATATTTGGTTATTTTGTAACAATACACAAGGTAGATTTAGCAATTATAGGTTGCCTTATTAAAAATTCTTTGTTGATAAAAAACTTAACTTCGTTAGAACATGACGCCTAATGTTTAGAAATTGTGACGGTTAATAAAAAAAACAGAATAGATTTATATTTCAGAATACTTAATCATTTAAGATCATGTCTTTAGTTGTTAATTAAGATTCAATATACAATTCATTTCAAAATCTACCTGAAGAAATGTATAATCCATAATAAAAGAAAGCGTAAGATTCCGTTAGAAAAATAATTAACAATCATTTAAAACTCTCAAGGTGGTACCTAACACTACAGGGAAACAACTCTGTAAAATCAACAGAACGTTTTAATGACGTTGTGTTCTCAAAGGAATATTAAGCTTCTCAATGATCAAAACAAGCTTTTGTCAAACTGCTATATAACCAGTGTATTTTTTCTGATTAAACGGTTGGTTGAAATTTTTTGAAATTTTCATATTTTTGTCAAAGGTTCAAAGTAAATACTTTATCAAAATTTTAGTAAAGGTGTTAGGTACCACCTTAAGTAGATTATAAAAGGGAAGTCAATAAAAACTATCAGTTTGAGGACTGATGAGATATTTCTGACATGGCAGAGGCATATCGAAAATGGAAATGGAAAATGTTTCAAAGAGACAACAACCCGAACAAAGAGCAAAAACAATACAAGGCTACCAATGGGTCTTTAATACAGCAACAAAATCCAACGCCCAGAGGCGGTCTTCAGGGAACCCATCAACACAAAAGTATACTTGTTCAGTGGACAACACACTCAACTCCACAACATGAATTAAAATTATACCAAACAAATACAGGACTACAAGCACTGAGCCTGATGTCGACGTAGGACAGGCGAAAACTTTACCGAATTCAACATATATGACATGCATTAAATGCGAAAATGGTAATGATAATTGACTAAGAAATGTCTCTAAAAGTATGACTAACGCAATCCAAAGTTTGATGACATTTATAGATTATCAATGAAGAACATGCTTTAATCTTATGTAATCCATACGTAAGTTACAGAATAATTTCAATGTTTGTTCAATCACATGTATTCAATAATTTCCAATTTTAATTACATGTATAATTATAATTTTGATCAATCCAATATATGGTTTTCAAGTGTAAATAAACACATGTATGATGTTAGTCAGTGAACCTGATATACGATTATAAATATGTTTTACAGGGATGCTTATTAGGTAAAATCAATTGTCTTACTTATTTAAATATAGTTTTGTAACTATTGTAGATTGGAACCCATTTGATTTTTTGCCTGGTAAAGTCATGCTGTTAAAAGTATGCGACTTGTGCTACTTAGCTATTTTTATATCAGGAAATTATTCAATAAAATATTTGTTATTATTAAAAAAATGGACGAATGAAAACGTCAAAGCTGAAGGTGTTTCCTATGTGTTAACTCTCGAAATTTAGATAATATTTCATTAGAATGGAATTTTGATGTAGGTATTGTTCAATAATCTACACTATTGCATTTATTTTAGGTATTTTTGGTATATAGCTCTTCAACGATTTTCGGTACTTATCTATCTTCGGATTTCAAATGTTTGGCTGTGAGAGTTCCTTATGCCCGCGTCACACTGTCCCGATTTTTGTATACGATGGACACCCGAATGCGAAAATTGTAGTTCGTACGAAGTTGGTCCCGATCTCGTTAAAATACCAAAAAGTGACCGAAGCAAGAACGATGAATAACGAAGTCTATACGATGTTACCGAAATTATATACGATATCAAAAGATGGACATACGAAGGTTAACTGAAGACGGGTATTTAAGGTTCATATCTCAGCCGCAGCCTACACGATGGATCACGAAGGCTACACGATGGATTACGAAGGCTACACGATGTATTATGATGATGGCGCGATGGCCATACGATGTCTAAATGACGTCGTGTACAGCTTACGATGCATTTAAATTATATGCCGAAGGCATCACTCGTTTAAAATTGTTTGATCAATATTGAATATATATTATATTGTACATTTCATTTCTGGTTTAATCATAAGACGGAAGACCGTGGGCTTGAAGGGTAAAACTTGACTCTGAGTCTCTGCATATAATGCCACCAAAATCAGGGAGAGGGAGAGGAAGAGGAAAAGGGAGTGGTATGAGTGTAGCAGGAAAGTACAAGACCAAATGAAAAATAGATATAGAAGTTGAAAGTTCGGAATCGGATACCCATAGCACAGACGATACATAAAAAATCAGAATAATGAAGAAAAAGTTGGTTTCCCTATATACGTGTACCTGCAGTGTTGGTGTACGAGGCGCGTTTATGATTTTCATTATGTTACTTGATATGAAAAATTGACAAAAATAATATTGTACTTGTAAAAGTAAATACTGAGCCTGTAATAGCTGCTCTTCTTGTTCCATTTGAATTAATAGAAACAACGCTGTCGCCTTTCTTGTTCTCATAGAACCATATGATATGAGCACCATGTTTTGTGAACGTCTTTCTTAACTGTCGTATTAGACTGACCAGTGCATATCGCGCATGGCACTTTAAATGTATTTTAGCGCGAAAATTAACTTACATTTAGCTGGATTTATTGCCGTCGTAGTTCCATCTTGTCGCCTTCGTACTTTTATTTGATGGCAACACGACGGGATAACGAGGTCTTCACGAAGTCGTGTTGCCATCGTAAGACCTTCGGGTAGCTTCGTGATTCATTCGTGTAGACATCGTAATGTCAAAACGGCCCGATGGAAACGATGGAAACACGAATGCAATAAGATGTTCAAAGATGCATTCCCGGTGACATTACGATGGTGAGGATAGTGATACGAACTCAATACGAACCCTCAACATCGGACGCACCTTCGGGGATTTTTTAACATGTTAATGCCCGCGTCACACTGTCCCGATTTTTATATACGATGGACACCCGAATGCGAAAATTGTAAGTTCGTACGAAGTTGGTCCCGATCTCGTTAAAATACCAAAAAGTGACCGAATCAAGTACGATGAATAACGAAGTCTATACGATGGTGCCGAAATTATATACGATAGCAAAAGATGGACATCCGAAGGTTAACCGAAGACGGGTATTTAAGCTTCATATCTCAGCCGAAGCCTACACGATGGATCACGAAGGCTACACGATGGATTACGAAGGCTACACGATGGATTACGATGATGACGCGATGGTTATACGATGTCTCAAAGATACGAACAGAATGTCGACAACATATCGTTTCTGTACAAGTCTGCCATGCATGGCGGGAAATCGATCTTTTTGTCTAATTCTTATAAAACTTAAGTTTATTATCCCCTCGCCTACTACATGTAAGTTGCGTGTAGATGAAATTGTTATGGACAGTCTAGAACCAAAATGCTCAAAACTTGGTATGGTGTTACTCGTTAAGAATATCTTAAGCACTATTGACTTTAAAGTTCAAAGGTCAAGGTCACAGTGGCAGTTGCAATACAAGGCAATATCACCCTTGTGGACACTCTAAAACCAATATGCTTCAAAAGATTTTAACCACATTTGGTATATTGTTCCTCCTTGTAATGATCTGACATTTTTTACGTTCAAGGCCAAAGGTCAAGGTCATGCAGATGGACTTGTTTTTTCTCCTTGAAATAGCATAATACACAGGATATTGGTTGCTCATTTTTTTACCTGCTGGTTCTAAAGACAATATTAAAGGTATTTCCAGTTACTGAATGTTTTTGGTTGATTTCTGAAAAAATAGTTTATGTATCAAATATGCATATTTAATTTACCATTTTCTGCATGTGTGATATACAATATGTTACATACGAGGGGATGCCAGGCTCGGCATTGCCTTGTTTGAACTGTAAAATGTGTGCACTAGTCTGAATAATCACACATAATTATGCCCATGTTTACTGATCTATCTTAAAGGTAAGGTAATGGGTTCGTTCAAAAAGAGCTCTTTCCAGGAGAATATCATAATAATATAGACAAAAGGAAGGATGTGGGGAAAGTAACAAATGCGGCAAAATATGACATATAGAAAACAAAATGGTTATGGAGTAAACATTCGTGTGACAACAACTCAGACGATACATAAAAAATCAGAATAATGAAGAAAAAGTTGGTTTCCCTATATACGTGTACCTGCAGTGTTGGTGTACGAGGCGCGTTTATGATTTTCATTATGTTACTTGATATGAAAAATTGAAAAAAAATAATATTTTACTTGTAAAAGTAAATCCTGAGCCTGTAATAGCTGCTCTTGTTCCATTTGAATTAATAGAAACAACGCTGTCGCCTTTCTTGTTCTCATAGAATCATATGATATGAGCTCCATGTTTTGTGAACGTCTTTTTTAACTGTCGTATTAGACTGACCAGTGCATATCGCGCATGGCACTTTAAATGTATTTTAGCGCGAAAATTAACTTACATTTAGCTGGATTTATTGCCGTCGTAGTTCCATCTTGTCGCCTTCGTACTTTTATTTGATGGCAACACGACGGGATTACGAGGTCTTCACGAAGTCGTGTTGCCATCATAAGAACTTCGGGTATCTTCGTGATTCATTCGTGTAAACATCGTAATGTCAAAACTGCCCGATGGAAACGATGGAAATACGAATGCAATACGATGTAAAAAGATGCATTCCCGTTGACATTACGATGGTGAGGATGGTGATACGAACTCAATACGAACCCTCAACATCGGATGCACCTTCGGGGATTTTTTAACATGTTAAAAAATTTAGAACCCTTCCCGAAGTTGTCCCCGAAGGCTAGAAAAAGTTGCCGATGGATCTACGATAGTTAAAGATGGCACTACGAATAGCCCGATCTGGATACGATCAGTACCGATTTAGAAAATTTCCATTATCGTGTTGCCATCGGCGTAAAAATCGGGACAGTGTGACGCGGGCATAAAAAAATTAGAACCCTTCCCGAAGTTGTCCGCGAAGGTTAGAAAAAGTGGCCGATGGTTCTACGATGGTTAAAGACGGCACTACGAATAGCCCGATCTGGATACGATCAGTCCCGATTTTGAAAATTTCCATAATCGTGTTGCCATCGGCGTAAAAATCGGGACAGTGTGACGCGGGTATTATGAAGGTAAATCAAGAAATGCGCTCCGGACGCAAGAAATTATTAAACACGTTGTTTTCAATTTTTTGGCACCTGCACTGATTTTAGCAAGTCAATATGACGGCTCTTTAGTTACAAAATGTAAACAGTGGATTTGACGATAACGTATTAGTAAAACATGTAAACTAAAATGTACACATGTTAGGTTTGATAACTAACAAAATCAAACTAATTTTTTTCTATCGGTTATTTAAGAAATAATTAGTGCATACTACAGATTTAGCAAAACTTTAAAAAAAACATATATATAACAGGGGGAATAAAACAGCAACATACACGGTATGTCCACACTTGCTTTTTTAGGAACGTATCATATTAAAATTGAATTATTTCATGGAAATAGAACATTTGTTGGAAATTAACACATGGCCTGGCCCGTCTAATTCATTATTTATAACCCACGCTTAATATGCTCAGAATAAACTTCACGTGTTACTGCCTAGGCCATGTGTTCATTTATAGCAAAACTATGGTTTCCATGAATTATTTCTTAAATTTAAAACAAGGGTGTAAACAACTTTATGGTACCTTTTTTGGTACCTTCGATAACTTTTTGATATGCCACGAGTTCATTCCCTACTGAAGAACTTTAGCAAACTTTCACACACTGGGTCTATTCCACTGCTGGTGAACGTTTCGTCCCAGAGGATATTACCAGCCCAGTAGTCAGCACTTCGGTGTTGTCATCACTATCCATTATATGTCTTTTTTATATATAAATTTCCTGTTTAAAAAAAAACAATAAGGATTTTCTCATCCCAGGGATGGATTACCGTTTTTTGGGAATTTTAGGTCCTCAATGCTCTTCAACTTCGTACTTGTTTGACTTTATAACTATTTTGAAATGAGCGTCGCTAATGAGTCTTATGTAGACGAAAAATTATAATCCTAGTACTTTTGATAACTTTTTAGTGCATTATAACTCAGTAGTAGGGGTTAATTACTTTCTGACATATTCTTTTTCTATATGTTCGTAGCACAAAATAAGCCGTTGATCTTTTTCATGATTTTTTAAACATATTATTTATCTTTGTGTCACTTTGTTTCTTGTAGATAGTTATCTTATTGTCAAATACGCACATCTAGTTATATTAATAAACATTTTGAAATACGACTAGTATTTTTTAGATAAAATAACGATTTGTAAATTCAGTGCATTCGTTGAGTTTTCTGCACTAACCTTCATCATGAATATTCAACTCAAAAGAAGTCAAATACCAGCAGTTTTTAAACTAATAATATCAATTCAAAATTCTCATGAATATTGATTAAGCGGTGTTGTAAGGAATGCGCGACAGTTTTAATTAATTACGTACGTCAGTTTGGTTTTTAAATCATCTTTTATATTACACAAACTTTGTTTAAAAAAATGTTTCTACAATAGAAAATTCAAAACGATCCAAACAAATTAACTGCTGCACCATTCAATACTTTCATATTTTAATGTATTTTCAATTTAATTCCAGATAATTTCCAAAGGTAAACCATTGTGTGGCGTTTTAAGTCATTGACAAATATAATGCGATATAATTTTATTGCAACTTTAGACAATAACTTATGCATTTATGAAGGTGGTTGATTTATGACTAAAAAATGAGATTTAACTTGTATAAATACTTGCAAAATATATTATGTTATTATGTAGTGAAAGCATAACTTTTCAATTTTATAAAACTACAGAGAAACAAAGCCATGTTAAGAACGGAAAGTTGAACTTATATAACGTGACTTTACAAATATTCTGGAAGATGCATGATTTGTAATTGTTTGTCTGCTGTCCAGATAAAAATATCGCATGCATTATCAAGTCGATAACAGATTTACCAAAAATATAATCAACAATGTTGGTTGACTGTCATTTTCTGAGGCCAACGGTCGAAGTGAATATCAGTTTTTCAAAAGTCAATTAAACCACATATTAATCGAAACAAAAGACAGTAATTCTTTAATTCCATATTTCAAGAGAAATGAATGTGATAACATTTATTTACCAAACCCAATTGTACATCAAACGTTTGTTTACCAAAATTATGCACATAAAAGTACGCGGCGTTTTCGAAGTGAATATGTTTATTTATTCAAAATCTCATTCATCATGTTCATATAGAAAAGCCTACTAAAATTTTATCAATATGGAATAAACAGTTTTATTCAAAATCAAATCAGTAAAAAAAAAAACATCTTGAATTCAAGAAATAAATTGACTGCAATTTATAGTTCTTAAATTAATGGAAATGATGAACAATACATGCAATAGTGTACACTCCTTTTTCATGAAACCATTTATTGTAATGCTATCTCGTTTGATCCTTGTACATTTAAATCTAGTGCATTCACCTTGAAAGGTATAAGCTTATTAACGATTTTTTTTTTAATTTTTTTATTTGTAATAGACTTTTAATTTTTGTAATTAAAAGAATCATACTAAAAAATAATCAACATGAATATTGTTTAAGGACACATCTATTATAAACTGATTACAGTGAAATATGAGATATGACGATTTTAAAACAACTTCACCTAACGCTAACGCGACTGATAATTATAAATCAATATTAAGCAGATTATATCAATCGCAAGCATCAAGTGCAACTAGATAAATCTTCAGTTAAATCACTACATTAAAAATCAAATCCTCCAATTGAACAATAAAAATGTAGAAATATAAAAAATGTTTCTACTAATTCCACAAAAGTAGCCATTAAAAGTTGGATGTTTGGTATGCTATACATATATAGCTTGTTACATTTACAATACATTAAATGTACTAAAATAAGATTGCCTTGTGTGTTACCTTAATGTCGTATTTATTTGTTTTTGATATTTAAAAATTGGTTGCTTGGTGTTGCCAAATGCCATTTAGTTGGACTTTCACATAAAGAATATGCTTAAGGTAATCATGACTGCCAGTGCTCTAATTTCAGGTTTAATCCATCATTTTCTACATTAGTTGGAGATATTATGGACATAATTGTGCAAAATCGTGATACAAGCATGAAATTTGGTATATGGGTGGAAAAAATGATAATTAAAAAACATTAGCTGCTGGCCATACCAAATTCTCATTTTTTCAAGATGGCCACCGCTCATTTTGCAAATGGCGTCATATCCAATTGGTTACGTTTCGTAAATCATTTGAAACCTATGCAACAGGTATAATCCAGTGTCAGTTTTGATAAAACTTAAAGTACAGTTCCTACAGGACAAAAAAAAAAAAAAAAATAAAAAAATACCTACATGAAGAAAAAGAGTGACATCCGGCGGCACAATATGGAAAATGTAAATTTTATCATTTCTATCAATTTAACAAGAGATTTTACTGACTTTTTTAAAGTTCAAATGCATATATAGTTTATTTAAAAGGACAGGTTGTTTATCTTATATTTATCTGACAGTAACCAATACACAAACATGTACACGGAAGGCGTGAACGGTGGCCTACCAACACAGCTGAATTTCTGGCATACGTTTTTAAAAAAATCATGACACGAGGATCAGCGGCCAGCAAAGAAGTCCATCTTGGTTTCCAATTATCATTGGTTTTTTCTTTAACCCAACTCCTGTGGTCATGACTTGGTACATGAACTTGTCGAATGCATAAATCCATACGAGCCCAAACATGTCCACCTTGATATATGCTTCTCCTTTGATATGCTCCAGAAGATTAAAATCGTTTGTAAGGAAGCAGCTGCCTTATGATGCTATTCCGCCTACCACAGGTAATCATATTGAGTTTGTGGTAGACCGAATAGCATAATAAGGCCGCTGCTTCCTTGAAAACGATTTTAATCGTGCCTCCTTAACAGCAAACGGTGATGTTTCCATACATGATGCAAACGAATACTTCTATGATGTCCATGTCTGTGTCTTCATACAAAATAAGGCAAAAATGTCTGTTATATCTGAGTATACTTCTCAGTGTCACACCCACTAAATGCATGGAAGAAAGGAAAAGCTGCTACACGAGGACCAAACGCATTTGATATGACATGTACAGGAAGCTGTCGAAAGTATTTGTTCCTTCAAAAACCTATCCACAATTTGTCCACACCTAATCTTGCGAGCACTGCAATTCCTTAAACTTCTACATCTATGGCAGTACTACTTAGAATTACTTTTTACAATCATTTTCAGCAGCATGCTTATCATGGACAATGTTTCGTGTATCTGCTTTTTCACGGTTACAAGTGATTAGCTGGGAAGTACCGTATTGAAATTGCAAAGCACATTTTCAACTTGAGTAGCATAAGCATTTTCAAAAATTTTCTAAAGAAGCAATTCTGTCGACAAGAAACTTAAACAATTCCGTTTTGTTATCATTTTCACAGAGAAACTACTCCAAACCCTTGGCGTTCTAACAGAACCAACAATTTTACGTCTAACACCAGTACGTTACCTTTGTTTTTCGTCCCCGCTTTTAAATAATTAAATTAGTTAACAACAAATCGATGTCTACTCTTGAATACTTATCAAAGGAAGATTTGTGTAAGGCAGTATGATATCATTTACATAATCATCAAATATGTTTGGCCCAAGTGGTGGCAATAAATTAACCATTGCTGCCCCACCAATGATAAAGGCGTCAGAATTTGGAGCAGTTGATGGCAAATCGCAGAATGTTTCAAGTATACCAATTTACTACGATTTTATACCACATCATGACACATAGACGGAGGAGCAGTTTGGTTTTAATGGCTACAGAATAAATAAAAAAACCTTTTAAAGAGATCGCAATCAGTATTCAGGTTCTCTAGCTTTGTTTTTTGACAAAGAAGTTTCCAGTTTCATTTTACGGCTCTTATATGGAAATGTTCTTTTTCATCTGGTAAAAAAAAGCAGATTCTTTTTCGTTTCGCATTCGCTTCAAATGATCGTGCTGTTTGGACCCAATATCGTGGAGTTTATATACATATATTACTTACTTCTGAATCAACAATTTCCTTAAAAGAGTAAATTTTCTACAAATCTGTCGATTCTTCTGGATTATCAAACTTGTTCATCACTTTAGAAAGCCTTTAAAGTTTTTCGAAGGAATCCTTTTGTGTTTTCGTAGAGTCTTCTTAAGTCGTTCTTCTGTTGTATAATGACTCAAACCACTTAATCTTTCAAATTCATCTACCAGTCTACTGACTTCTGGTCCAGCTATCATCTATCGTCTCGATGGGATCTTCGATTAAACGTATGGTACCAACATCGTCGTCCACGACTTATTATTCTGTGTTTGTGTCTGATTAATTGTAATATAAGAAATCAACTTGATGGTCTTACGTACGGTAAAACTACCATTTGCAAATTCCATTGCCACGTGTGTGTGATGTTGTTCAAGGGAAGCAATATCTTGGAGATGAATGGGTAAACATCGAACATGGTTTACACGATCAAGACCAACATTGGTATCATGCTTGATATGGACTGTTTGTAAATTACTATATCTGACTCGTGACATGAGCGTTCTACCGAAGGAACATGAAGTTCTTTATTCATAATTGAACGCCAGCAATTAAACTGTGGTCGATATGACTCTCTTTCCTTACACCCGTTGATCACAGTCATACTTTAACGTCACAGAGTCATGAACTATATGTTCTGTGTTAACGCTTTCATAACGGCTGGCATTATCAATTCAAGCAAACAACATATGCAGTTACCTGATGCGCGTGTCTATTCCTAATTATATTTGAACATACATGAAAAGCATCTGCTATTCTAGGTGTTGCAATATTGACTTCAGTGGAATACATGTCCATCCACTATCACGCAATATATCACTCAGAATTTAAAATATTCACCAAAGGCACCAGGATTATAATTTAATACGCCAGACGCGCGTTTTGTCTACATAAGGCTAATCAGTGACGCTCATATCAAAACAGCTATAAACGTTAAACAAGTACAAAGTTAAAGAGCATTGGGGAATCAAGATTAAAAAAATGTGCCAAATACGGCTAAGGTAATCTACTCCGGGGATAAGAAAATCCTTAATTTTTGTGAAAATTCAAAATTTGGTAAATAGGAAATTTATTTAAATGACCATATAATTGATGTTCATGTCAAAACTGAAGAGGTGACTACTGACCTGGTAATACCCTCGGGGTCGAAACGTCCACCAGCAGTGGTGTAAAATAGTCACCAAAGGTACCAGGATTACAATTTAATACGTCAAAGAAGCCATGTAAATGTACAACCCTAAAAACATGACGATAAACGTATGCTCTTCGTACAATTCTGGCCATTCCAACTGTTTGCCCGATATTTAGAGAGTTAACAACCTTTTTTATCTTATCCATCGAATGCTTGATCATTGCAACTGAAAGGGCGTGTTTTCAAACAGTGGCATCAAAAGCAACACTTTATACTCGAACAGAACCTAGATGCTTAGAGGAATGAATGACGATCAAGATATGTTTAAGAAATTGAAATCCTCATCTGTTAGATGAACTTCTATTTCCATCATTGTGCCCTTGCAGTGCGTGTAATTCGTTCTTTATTAATAATGTTTGCGCATGCGCGAAAATGTTAAACGCATGTGTATCATAACCTTAAAAAATGTCATCAAACAAATTCATAACATCATTAAAAATTCAAAAGCGCTAAGCATGTAATTAACAATGATAAATTATTCAAAAGTTCGTGTGTGAATTTTGTAACATGTTCACGCATGTGCAAACCAATAACATTTCAAATATCTATTTCTTTGTATAAACGTCACAAGTTAATAAGGTATCCAATAAACCTAGTAATATTTTATACCCAGAGAAGGTCAAAGAAACGTTTTCCATAAAAATAAGCATTTCAATCTGGAAAAAAATCATCCATTTTAGAAAAGGTGGTGGCCATCTTGAAAAAAATGAACTTTTTCTTATGACCAGCCGTTTTTTCTTAAAAAGTATATAATAATGATGCTTCATGCTAATTTTCATGCTTGTATCATCATTTGCACAATTCTCTTGATTTGGCTTGCTAATATCTTCCACTACATTAGAAATTGCCTGTACCAAGTCAGGAATATGAAAGATGTTATCCATTCAATTGATGCGTTTGACCTTTTTTTGTCGTTTGATAGCTATTGGGAATTTAAATTTTTCTCGGAGTATTTCGTGATTTTACTTTTTACCACCATATCTTCAGTGTTTTAGCAACAACATAACAAGCCTTTCGAAGGTGCTTTGAACATCAGATCGTGTACAAGGACAAATCAACTGACACAAAACATACTAAGATAAATGTGTTTGGTTTTGAATAGTTTTACACTAGTAATTTTGGGGCCCTTTATAGCTTTGTGTTCGGTGTGAGTAAAGGCTTCATGTTGAAGGCCTTTCATTGACCTATAATGGTTTACTTTTTTAAATTGTTATTTGAATGGAGAGTTGTCTTATTGACACTCACAACACATCTTACTATATCTATTGTAGTTCCAATTTCTACTACTAAGTAATTAATCAAACATATTTCACAGACTAAAATATAAATTATAACTACTCTAGCAGATTTTATGTAAAGATGACTTAAAAAGTCTGTTTTGTTATCGCTCGCATAAAATCTTTCTTTTCTTTTCTATCAGCTAATTAAAAGTTCAAATGCTATATTTCTACATTGATCAAAAACTGATATATTGTCGATATTCTGGGGCAAAACAAAGAGGTATACAAACACATTAAATCATTATAACATGTACTTCACACGTTACTGTGATGTAGAACAAAAAACCGAGAATCCGTATTGAAGATAAAAAAACAAACAGTGTAAACCGAGACCAGTTTTACATTGAATTTAATTTCCAAGATTCTATAATGATACATCATGATATACCACTGGAGGAATAACACCATATAATTTTGAAACCTATAAGGTTACCAAACATAATGTAAAGAATGTTAATTTAGTTATTGTAGCAGATTGAATCGTTTGCAAACAAGTATAACTTTTCGTAAAACCAATTCCAGGCAAAATGTATGTGGGGACACGAATGACCTAGCTCAAGCATGCTCATTATATGCAAACTTACTTCTAGAATAAAAGGATGAACGGATTATCGCTTAAGGTGGTACCCAACACTTTGACTAAAATTAATATGGCTAATTTAATTTTCATAAAATTTTATCAGTATTTACTTTGCCCCTTTAACAAAAATATAAAATTTTCAAAAACGTTGAACCAACCGTTTTGTCAGAAAAATTACACTGGTTATATAGCAGTTTGACAAACATCAATTTTGATCATTGAGAAGCTTAATATTCATTTTACAACACAACGTAATTAAAACGTTTAGGTGACTTTACAGAGTTATCTCCCTGTAGTGTTAGGTACCATCTAAATGTTCGCATTGTCGAAATGCGCATCTGGTGCAGAAACTGGTACCTTTTATCTTATGATTACCACTGGGATGCCTCTGCTGGAGTATCACTATCCAAGTAACTTCGTTACTGGCATGAAAATACGGAATTTGTGTTATTGATTTAATGATTTTTTTCCCGCGCGTAAAGCTCTGATTTATAACGCGGCTTTGACGTTACGTTTTGTTATTTTTAGTTTTTAGCTCTTCGTCATGTTGACCTCGGGCATCACTTAAAGAGACATCTATTGTCGAAATTCACATCAAGTGCAGAAAAACAGTACCTGTTATGTTATTAATGCTCCCTTCGCTTAGCAGCAGGGACATTCAAACGTTGTTATTATTTTTTGTTTGATGTTTGTTGTCATTCACTTCAATTTCAGAATTCAAATTCAATGTGGTATACGGACTTTGATATTAATAACATGTGTTGAATAGTTTATATGTCTAAAAATATATATGTCTCCAGAAACCTATGCCAATAATATCAGTTACATAATGTGGTAATGACCTAATACAATATATATTGGGTCAATACATTCAATATAAGAATTGTATATATCTCGTATATATCGTATCAGGTCACTAGCACACTGTGTAACTATAATAATAACATATACATTCATTGGGACATTGTTAACGTGACGTGTTATGATCTGTTGGTTTTGATAACAATTCTAATGCATTTGAATCTTTTCCTTTTTATTGTAGTTTTATAAACTGGTTGTTTCTGTATTGGCCCCGTTTAAGACTCGCGAGAGTAGCTGTATTGGACCCGAGACTGAAAGGACCGAGCGTCAATACAGCTGATCGATAATGTATAGACCTGTTTGAATCATTTACTTATTTCTAGTGACTGTTAAGGGATTTGTATTATTATCCCAGACGGTATATTTCAATTGCTGAGTATTTAAGATTGCTGGAAAATAAAAATACATTGTGTATAAAATAATAATTTAACATCTTCACACGCTTAAAAGACATGACTTATGTCTATCTCATGATTCACCTCCCGTGTTCAGGTAACACTACAACTATTTTTGACAGTTTTAATATAGCGAATGTGGTCGTGTGGTCTAGAGCACTAGCCATGAGTATACGCGGTTGGTGATGAAGAGTATCAAAAGTGCGAGTTGTATATCATTTTATTTTGGTATCACCTAAGTGAAATAAAAGTATACAGAAAAACATGCTAATTTACATTACATTCGAATTCAAGGAACCAACTGAATTACGCCATTTTGAGAAATTTTGGAGGTTTAGAGAATGTTGATTCAGTTCAGATTTTTTAAAATCATCTTAAATACGGAATCGTTGACACAAATGAGCAGGTACGAGGAACTTTAAATACAGTTAAAATTTAGGATAGCAAGATTCTGTTTTACCAAAGTACATAACATGTATTAGAACATTGTATAACGAATTTAACTTACCAGGCACGCATCCAGAGCTTCAAGCAAGAAGAAAGGTGGGGGAAAGGGGGGGGGGGGGGGGGGGGGGAGGGCGTTGAGAATCGTTTTTGGACAATATAGAGATTTCATGTTATACCAAACCTTATGTATTTCAATAATTCGCACACTTCGCACACTCTTTGATCATCCGGTATATTGTTACTCGAAATTAACTTTTTTGATTAGTCTAATTATAACAAAACTTATCCACCTGTTTTGTAATTGCTGCATCAGGTCTTGCATCTATTCCAGTAGCCGGCCTATCATGTATGTGAGTCAAGTGTTGTGCACTTAATAAGGCTATGTCGTGGTATTTTGTTTTTTTCGTGAGAATAGCATTCACCATTTGCTTTCAACTAATCTTGAACTGATTTCTTTACAAACTGTTGGAGGTTGTGGTCAGTTGCGAACAAAATGAAAATTTTCAAAAAAAATTTTGATTGATATGCTGGGACTATAATACTACTAGTGTAATATTCCTAGGGATATAATAGGGTGAGACAGTATTTTTTCTCCAAATCACACAGAAAACGTAATTCTATTTATTAAATCAACAAAGTGAAAAAATTAATCCTTTGTTCCTCTTATTAATTTCCCCAAGCCAATGTAGTTATGAAATGTGTACATTTAACGGAGTGAAGCGACAACGTATCACCCTTTTAAGTGCTCTCATGATATTCAATTTATAGTAAAGAAATGATTTATGTAAATATTGATTTAAGATTTTCAAGCGGGGGTCCGGCAGCGGGGGTCCGGCAGCGGGGGAGAGGGTCTGGACCCCAACCCTCCTGAATCCGCTAGTGTAACCGACTATCTTAGCATGCGCTACCAAGTCTTAAACATTAAAATCCTACTTGCATTTGTCTATACAAAATAAATGATGAATTTAACACCTGTAAACTGTGCAGCAGGATCTGTCTACCTCTACGAAGCACCTGAGATTCCCCCAGTTTTTGGTGGGGTTCGTAATGCCTATTCTTTAGTTTGATATGTTGTGTCATTTGAACTGTTGTTTATTTGTTTATCTTTTTTTATATATATAGCCATGGCAGTTTATTATCGATTGATCAGTTTGACTTTCCCTCTTGTATCTTTCGTCTCTCTGGCAAATGTGTTTTATAAATTGATTCTAATCGTTAAGGTGGTACCTAACACTACTAGGAGATAACTCTGTAAAGTCAGCTAAACGTTTTAATTACGTTGTGTTGTAAAAGGACTATTAAGCTTCTCAATGATCAAAATTGGTGTTTGTCAAATTGCTATATAACCAGTGTAATTTTTCTGACAAAACGGTTGGTTCAAAATTTTTTAAATTTTTATATTTTTGTCAAAGGGTCAAAGTAAATACTTTGTCAAAATTTTATGAAAATTAAACGAACCAAATTAATTTTAGTGAAAGTGTTGGGTACCACCTTAATTGTCAATCTATATGTCTGTTGAAACCTTTCAGAATTTTCTCCACACCGTGTTTTGTTTAAAGAAGATGACGCCACTACCAACCATGTAAAGGAATAAGCCATGTCTACTTATTTAATATTGAAACTTTACGGTTATCAGGTAAATTACCTTGAACCAATCATATTCCTAGAAATGTATATGAGGTAAGATAATGTTCTATCAATTTTAATCAAATTTACCTTTGCTGGTGAACTTTCAGTCCATGAGGGTATCATCAGCTCAGTTCTCAGTATTTCGATACTGACATGATTTAACAAACTTTACTAAAATTTCCACTTATAAATTTTAAAATTATTAGGAAACTAAGGTTTCAACTCCTTCGGGCAAAATTGGCTTAAGGTGAATTTGGCTATTCATTTTAGGTATTTTTGATACATAGCTCTTCAACGGTTTCGGTACTTATAAATCGTCGGATTTAAAATATTTTGCTTTGAGCGTTCCTGATGAAGGTAAATCCAGAAAAGCTCTTCGGACGCAATTAAATATTAAACGTGTTGTTTTCGATTTTTTATCATATTTTACTTCAAACAAACTTAAATCCCGCTGCAATTGTTGCATCTGTCCTAAGTCATAAATCGGATGTTCAGTGATTGTCGTCTGTAATGGTGTTCATAAGTGTTTCTCGTTTCTCGTTTTTTTGTATAGATGAGACCCTTGGGTTTCCCGTTTGAATAGTTTTACACTAGTAATTTTTGGGGCCCTTTATAGCTTGCTGTTCGCTGTGAGCCTGTGCTCCGTGTTGAAGACCATACATTTACCTACAATGGTTTACTTTTACAAATTGTGACTTGGATAGAGAGTTGTTAAATTGGAACTCATACCACATCTTCCTATATAATTGAAACAACAAACCAAAACCCGTTATTTACAGCGAATAATAATATATTCACGTGTACACAACGTGGTGTAAAAATAAGTTACTTTATTATATACTTAGTAGTAAATACAGATAAATTGTATGTGTAATACAATCAATGGCAAGCGTGCTGTATCAGCCACTCGTGATGATATCGATATATGCACGGTTGCAAAAACTTTATCACACCATTAATCAGTATGACGCC
Source organism: Mytilus galloprovincialis (assembly GCA_037788925.1). NCBI lineage: Eukaryota > Metazoa > Mollusca > Bivalvia > Mytilida > Mytilidae > Mytilus > Mytilus galloprovincialis. The sequence goes on along the minus strand of CM075340.1, from coordinate 6,927,362 downwards.
ACGTCATCGATTGAAGTCACTGTTGTAAAGGCTTTTTCGAAACCCTTATCTGTATGACGTCATGTCAAGTCTATAATATGTATGACGTCATTTCAAACCTTATCTGTATGACGTCATGTCACATAAAAACATCACTTGAGATATATGTATATAATAAAGTGTATATGATATGGCTTTTTCAACACTCACACCGTATCAACCCTCAACCAATATAGTAATCCCTCGAGCAGAGCTCTTGGAATTATATTGGTGTCTCGGGTTGATACGAATGCGATATTGAAAAAGCCATATGATATTCTCTATATCTCAATCGTCACATGTCTGTCTTATTTGTTATTTAATTATGAAAAAACAGTCCATTGCCGTCAACATTCCTTGAACAATTGTTAACGTTTTTTTTTTAATTACTCAGTTTCATAGTTATTAATAATAATTACCCGACTTACATAGAATAAGTTCATCTCATCAAAAAGCTTTCTCGTGCATTTCATGGTATCAGAAAAAAATATGTTAGATTGACCAAAGGGACAAACGACAAATTGAAACCGTTTACAAAATTGTTTTTCTTTGTAGATCTTTGATACCGTAATAAAACAAATGCAATTCTGTCATAAAAAATGCGAGCCTCGTTAAATTTTATTCGCTATGACTTGACTTTCGATAGTATGTATAGATGTTTCGATTTGTTTTACTTTGCGGTATGGGGTTTACTCATCGTCGAAGACCACCCGGTGATCTGTAGTGAATAGCTTTTATGTCATTAGTCCCTGATGGAGCGTAGTCAAAGTGTGACATCTTATTATCTTTATAATATTTTCTAATAAAATATATTTAGATATGCAATGTGTATGCATGATTTAAGAAGTAAATTACAAATACAAAAGAATAATAAATCTTTAAAAATAGGACTGTAGTACGATCTACAAAAATATCGGTGAAGGCCTTTAACATGCATGTCATGTCCCTTTCCTAATTACACAGGGAACGACATAATAATTGAAATCATAGGGATTGATTGCTCTAGCAAGTATATCGTGTTTCATGTCATTTCGTTAATTTGATATTCATTGCAGATCATTGATCCCGAAATTATATAATTGGAGTCTGGCATGACACTGTGTACACGTGTGCACTGTGTAACTCTAGGTGCAATTACTTTATGACTTTGAACTGAAATATCAGTAATTGTAAAATTAAAATCAAGCTGATTCTTCGAAATGTGCGCTCCAAAGTCAGTAATTTAAAGATGATACTCAGTAATGTCATATAAAACAAAGAAATGTCATGTAGGGACAATGTAAGAGGAAAATACATTGTCAAATGTCTAGAATTGTAGATTTCCCTTATACTCGCTCATAAATATAACATTTGTTCTTGATATTTGTTTATATTTGTATTTATATCGTGGTGCCTTTGGTTTTGTTATTTTAAGGTAGATTCATTGAATACCGCCATCTTGAATTGTAGAATAGCAGTACACAATTAATCTTGTTCTTTGTTGGTTTCTGTAAATGTTTTACATCGATTTGCAATGTGCAGGATTTGTTTTGTTTTGTAATGTTTTTTTTTTTTTTGGCCGGGGGGGGGGGGGGGGGGGGGATTCAGTATTTCATTGCATGATCCAAAGTGTTTTAGCAAAAATCAAATGTTTGTGTTTTTATAACCTATTTCTATGCCATTTAAAAGAACATAACTTAGATAATAAAATTTTGACATTTTAATTTTAGAAAGAAAACAAGTTCAATGACACCCTTTATTTCTTTTTATTTTGTTATGGTATAGAATAAAACCCTTTTTTCTCTGATTCTATTTTAAAATTCTATCTCACAGATTTTTTGTTATTCATAAAACTGTATTATGTACGAACATAATGTGCAAATGTAGGCAATTTTACGCGACTTGTAGCTGGAAATATAGGACGATGACCCACATTTTTTTATTATTTTTTTTTTTTAAAACTCATTTTACGTAATTTATTTGGTCAAAGTATAAGAAATTCTTTCTGAGAAAATTTATACATCTGATCCACCTGAAGCGATGTTTTTTGTTGTTTTTTTTTTTTTATTTTTCTTGTTGTTCTGTTATGTTATTATATATTTTTCAAGTTTCGACAGATATTTTATTGTGCAAATAACTTGTTTATAGTGTATTGTACGGCAATTGTCTTTAATATGCAAACACGATATTAAGTACTAAAGCCACTGTACTAGTTTTCTTAGATCAATAAAGTATTTATTTTTCAGTCTGCTGCTGTTTGAATTTCTTCATTTGACAACATTGAATATCACATGATTGTAGTCGTGAATTCAAATATGATATCATAAAATTAATACTCTGATAACATTGGTTTTGTCTTATGCCCGCGTCACACTGTCCCGATTTTTATATATGATGGATACCCGAATGCGAAAATTGTAAGTTGGTATGAAGTTGGTCCCGATCTCGTTAAAATACCAAAAAAGTGACCGAAGCAAGTACGATGAATAACGAAGTCTATACGATGGTGCCGAAATTATATACGATAGCAAAAGATGGACATACGAAGATAAACCGAAGACGGGTATTTAAGCTTCATATCTCAGCCAAAGTCTACACGATGGATCACGAAGGCTACACGATGGATTACGAAGGCTTCACGATGGATTACGATGATGGCGCGATGGCCATACGATGTCTAAAAGACGTCGTGTACAGCTTACGATGCATTTAAATTATATGCCGAAGGCATCACGCGTTTTAAATTGTTTGATCAATATTGAATATATATTATATTGTACATTTGATTTCTGGTTTAATCATAAGACGGAAGACCGTGGGCTTGAAGGGTAAAAACTTGACTCTGAGTCTCTGCATATAATGCCACCAAAATCAGGGAGAAGGTTCTAAAGACAATATTAAAGGTATTTCCAGTTACTGAATGTTTTGGTTGATTTCCACAAAAATAGTTTATGTATCAAATATGCATATTCAATTTACCATTTTCTGCATGTGTCATATAAAGATATAGTGTCCATATTTGTCCCCAATATGTTACATACGAGGGAATGCCACGCTCGGCATTGCCTTGTTTGGACTGTAAAATGTATGCACTAGTCTGAATAATCACCCATAATTATGCCCATGTTTACTGATCTATCTTAAAGGTAAGGTAATGGGTTAGTTGATCCCTTTTAATCAAAAAGAGCTCTTTCCAGGAGAATATCATAATAATATAGACAAAAGGAAGGATGTGGGGAAAGCAACCAATGCGGCAAAATATGACATATAGAAAACAAAATGTTTATGGAGTAAACATTCGTGTGACAACAACTCAGACGGTACATAAAAAATCAGAATAATGAAGAAAAAGTTGGTTTCCCTATATACGTGTACCTGCAGTGTTGGTGTACGAGGCGCGTTTATGATTATCAAGTTATGTTACTTGAAATGAAAAATTGACAAAAAATAATATTTTACTTGTAAAAGTAAATCCTGAGCCTGTAATAGCTACTCTTTTTGCTCCGTTTGAATTAATAGACACAACACTGTCGCCTTTCTTGTTCTCGTAGAATCATATGATATGAGCTCCATGTTTTGTGAACGTCTTTCTTAACTGTCGTATTAGACTGACCAGTGCATATCGCGCATGGCACTTTAAATGTATTTTAGCGCGAAAATTAAATTACATTTAGCTGGATTTATTGCCGTCGTAGTTACATCTTGTCGCCTTCGTACTTTTATTCGATGGCCACACGACGGGATTACGAGGTCTTCACGAAGTCGTGTTGTCATCGCACGACCTTCGGGTAGCTTCATGATTCATTCGTGTAGTCATCGTAATGTCAAAACTGCCCGATGGAAACGATGGAAACACGAATGCAATACGATGTTCAAAGATACATTCCCGGTGACATTACGATAGTGAGGATGGTGATACGAACTCAATACGAACACTCAACATCGGACGCACCTTCGGGGATTTTTTAACATGTTAAAAAATTTAGAACCCTTCCCGAAATTCTTCCCGAAGGCTAGAAAAAGTGGCCGATGATCCTACGATGGTTAAAGATGGCACTACGAATAGCCCGATCTGGATACGATCAGTCCCGATTTTGAAAATTTCCATAATCGTGTTGCCATCGGCGTAAAAATCGGGACAGTGTGACGCGGGCATTAAGGTTGACAAAAATTACTGAATAAATTGCACCCCACAGAATTTTAATATCTAGAAGACTTGTATCTTTGACGTGTATCAGCACTCGTATTTGGAAAATTAAAACCACTGAAACAAGCAAATAAAAAAATCAAAGAGTTCAGCTTGCCTTAGGAAATCAAGAAGACTCCAACATTTTGGCTTATTTGATAAAAACAATAATCATTTTGCCACCACACTTAGAGGTTCGGCTTCATACAAAATGAAATTGATGGAGTCACTTATGAAAGTAAATTGTAGCAAAATATGTTATCGTTATCGATATTGTTAACGTGATATTTATAATTTGTAATTTACCCTTCCGGATCACATGAGATCACCCCTAGTTTGTTGGTGGGGTTCATGTTGTTTATTCTTTAGTTTTCTATGTTGTGTCATGTGTGCTGTTGTTTGTTTGTCATTTCCATTTTTAGCCATGGCGTTGTCAGTTTGTTTTAGATGTATGGGTTTGACTGTCCCTTTGGTATCTTTCTTCCCTCTTTTATATTTTTATGAGTTGTTCAACGTCATTATCTTTTTGATGTTATAATAAAGACGCATTTAACATTAAGAAAACACTATAGTTAAGTAGAATGACAAAGGATAAAAACTAAATTATAATTTAAAATCAACTGCTCGTTGGGGAGATAGACTATATTTTACCCAATAAGCATAATAAATATATGCAAAAAACGACTTATCATAAACCATAATGTTTCACTTGTATACAAATGCTATGCCTGCTATTGAAAACCAACAACGGAACCGTTCCAGAACATTATTAGAGAAGTGGTTGCGTATTCTATTACATTATATATGAACAATGTTACAGATCTTACGACGAAACTGTAATTATTTAATTGATAGAGTATCTGTAACCTTTAATTGCATGCAGGTTCTTTAAAATTGACTACATTCGTCATTCACTGATTATGAGAATAGCTTGACAATGTGTGCCGACATATTTGCAATGTTTCTATTCTTTGTTATGTCTAATGGTGAATTTATGGTTATAGAAAAACAAAAGGATGTTATATACACAGGGCATGTTGCTTTTGAAATTTTTACGATACCTATGTGGTCGCTTTGTGCCCAGTTGTGTACACGACTTACAATCTGTAAGTCTATTAATTTCCTATCGTTGACTAAAACTTGCCAGATCAACATAGCCGAGCCAAACTGTCCTACAAGTTGTCTATCAAGTAGTGTTGGAGATAGTTTCATTGCAGCATCTGCACTTCCTAAGGTAAATAACATGATAATTTGGAATTAAATTAACCAAAAGTAAAAACAGGAAAATTAATAACATTAACAGTGGCTTTTTTTAAATGTTGTACTTATTTATTTGAACGTAGGCTACTTATTTTTTGCTTTATACAACAATTTGCTCACTTAAAAGACACAATTTATTTTGGATTTTTATTGAACCGTCCATACTGTAGTAGTTAGAGATATAAGAACGAAACATAACCAGGTCTAAAAATAAATGCTTTATATGATACCAGTCTTTGTTTAACGAATTCATTGATAAAAGTAATGAAGTGAGGACAGTTCAGGAAAACATAAAAATGTCAGAAAAAGGTGGAAAGAAATGAAAATAAAAAATTACTAGGAAATTTGAAGAAAATGAAATATTTTACTATTTTAGGCTATTTTAGGCTAATATCATTTAAAATATGTAGCATGTTTACAATTTTTCCTCTTATGCTTTAAATTATGTTATTTGTGTTCTGTTAAATTGTTCCTTTTAAAATTGTTATACGATGATGACTGATGTACCCATATTTTGACTATTTTATTTATTGTGCCTGTTTAATTAACGCATCAATATAAATATAACGGAATTTGATGAGACTGTCATCAAAGTGAGAGGGTTAGCGCTATAAAACCAGGTTTAATCCACCATTTTCTACATCTGAAAATGCCAGTACCAAGTCAGGAATATGACAGTTCTTGTCCATTCGTTTTTGATGCGTTTTGTTATTTGATTTTGCCATGTGATTATTGACTTTCCCGAATTGATTTTCCTCTAAGTTCAGTATTTTTGTGGTTTTACTTTTTAATAATACATAATAATGGGATTAGTTAAATAATTGATGTGTTTTGTATACTGATGTCTTTCGATAACCCGTAATTTGTTTTAACCATGGCGGCGTTGTCAGTTTTTCATCGACACATGATGTTCCTGTGGTAACTTCCGTCTCTTTTTTAATGATACATATTTGTATTAAATCAATATCTTAATATCGTTAAAGGAACTAGCTGGTATATGTAAAGGACATGCATGTAACATTACGGAAATATGTGTACCGAGGTCACAGTCACAGGGCTACCTATGCCATCCTTTAATTGGATATAGAATTGGTAAGTAAGATTTAAATATCATTATAATTTGTAGGTAATGTAAGCATATATGGCGGTCAAATAATATATGTCCCTTTAGATGTAGACAATTGTCAAATCAAGGAAGCTGAAACAATTGAAAAGTAATGTTTGTTCATGTGTATGCTGTTATATATTTCAATTTAATGTTAACATCATAATGAGGTTTGCTTAGACAAGCAAGGTAAATTAATTTTGTTTCCTATCAATCGATGTTATTAGTATGCCCCCTTAATTTTCTATGATCGATAAGCAAACATCTACGGAAATTGAAGTATATAATCAATAAAATCATATATTGGTTTGTCATTATGTGTAATTTATTGATCTATCAGCATTTTGTACAATTTCAACATAAAACTCCTATGGCATAGTGATTTGCCTGCTAAGAAATGATAACGTTTTATTATAAGTTTATTTTCATTTCAATTATTGTAAATTATTTGTTCGTATTAAAATAGCAAAGAATAAAGAGAGATTCAGTATGTTTTCGGTTTTGTCTGGTGACCTCTGTTTTTTTCTGTTAGTCTTTTTAAATCATGGCATTGTCAGCTTATTTTTGTATCTATGAGTTTGAATGTCTCTCTGGTTTCGTTCGCCTCTCCTTTTTCTGTGTTTGCAAGAAATCTAGTAATGTCACTATAATCATGGCTTTGTTAACATTGCTACCTCTTTAAATCATGTTTATGTAGGAGTATTGCCTGAAATAATCAATTTATATGAATACAACTGCGTAAATATACTTGTAATCACACATTATTTTTCTTATTCAAGATAGAAAACAAAAGCCGAGTTCCAAGAAAGGAAATTGTGAATAATGAAATTTGTTGTGTAAATATGTTTTGATGCTGTTCTTTCGAAATGATGAGAACAAGTATAATTATCAAAAAGAGGGACGAAAGATACCAAAGGGACAGTCAAACTCATAAATCTAAAACAAACTGAAAACGCCACGGCTAAAAAGGAAAAAGACAAACAAACAGTAGCACACATGACACAACATAGAAAACTAAAGAATAAACAACACGAACCTCACTAATTAACTTGGTGTTTTTTAAAAGCTTTTTTGGGGTGTTTTATTTTACAGTACCTCCAAAAGTACATATTCCAACGTCATTCTATGAAGTAATAATTGGACAGTCTGTGACTCTGGTTTGTATAGTAAAATCTCACTTAGCCATAACAAATGTAACTTGGACGAAGTACGTAAGCAATTCTGTATCAACGATAGATTCAGAAGGCAGTCCTCACTTATATAATGGTGGAAATGTCGGCACACCATCTCTAACGTTGTTGAATGTAGCACAGAATGATGTAGGAACTTATATCTGTTCTGCTACCAACATCATAGAAACAAAAAGTAGTAACGCCATTACAGTTTCTCTACACCGTGAGTAACATTTTGTTTGTAAATCTGAATCGAAGATATGTGTGGTTAATTTCAATGGGTCATTCCTTTAATACAAACTACAGAACTTAAATACGGAGTAATGTGAATATAAGCAAATTTAACACACATCTAAAATCGATTTCCATGATATCTAAACCTAATTCACAGAACTAAACACTACACTTCAGAGTAAAAATATTGATTACATTTTCAATCATGAAAATACCAATATTTATAACATCAACATTGGTGTTTCTTTTAAAAGAGGGACGAAAGATACCAAAGGTGCAGTCAAACTCATAAATCTTAAATAAACTGACAATGGCTAAAAATGAAAAAGACAAACAGACAAACAATAGTACACATGACACAACATAGAAAACTAAAGAATAAACAACACGAACCCCATTGCTAAATTAGTTGACTTGTGCTAATACTAATTCTGTAATAATGATGTAGATTAATACAATTGGAGGTCATTACACGGTTTTTAACTTTAAGCAATTTCTTACCGTATAGTTAGCTTCAAATATAGGATACGAACATATACTATGTAATAGTCAAATTCATTAGTCGATAGCGAACTGACTAACTTACGATGCCAAGATTATAAATTGAAAGATAGACAGATCAACATTAACTCCACCTCAAACTTGGTTAATTCAACGTGATGAAAATTGCGTTTACAAATTTGACACAATTTAAACGATAAAAAACCTGTTTGCATTAAGAATGAAAATTAATTAAAAATATGATAGCAGCTTTACATTCATTGTTCAAAAGTGTGTGATACTACAAAGAGTCAACATTAAATATATAGTAAATATATCCAATCAGGATAGAAACTAGAACAAGCGACGCAAATACCTAAAAAAAAAAATTCATTTTGTTGTTAGATATTTCGTAAGATCAGGTTTTAAAATAAGGAGTAACATATTGTAAAAAAAACATCAACCTTAGGACAAATGATTTGATGGTACTATCGATCTTATTTCTCTTCTATTCTTGGTGTAACATACAATCATTATATTACAGTTCCTCCAAACGTACAAATTACCAATTCATCATATGAAGTAACATTTGGGAAGTCTGTGACTCTGGTTTGTTTAGTGACATCTCGACTACCCCTCACAAGCCTTAGTTGGGAGAAAAACATTGACGGGTCTGTATCGATTATCGATCCAGACAACAGTGGTAGCTTGTATGGTGGCGGGAATGTTGAATCACCATCTCTGATCATCTTTAACGTAACAGCGAATGATACTGGAACATATATTTGCTCTGCATCAAATTTGGTTGGCACAAGAAGTAGCGACACGATTTCACTTGTCGTAAACTGTGAGTACAATTTTCTCTCCCGATTTGTATTTACGATATTTGATATAAAAGTCCTCGGGGAAGAGGGGCAAGTCCAATTTACGAGGCGACAGGACGTGATTTGAACCTCTTCTGAATGAGCAATAAACTGTTTTTGAAAGAATGTTTTTAACTTGACATTGTACATCTGTTAGTAAAGATGATTACATCAGAAGTGACCATCAGTATTGGTTTAAAAAAAAAGATAATTCAAAATGTGTTGTAAATAATACGGTATTAAGAAATACTAACGAAAGAATTTAGTATCAAGTAGAAAACATTACTTGTTACTGACGGATAATAAACCGTATCAGATCGATACCGTAACTTGTTTCCAGCTGCTAACGTTAAACGAGAATGTTTACTGCTACTTTACAAAGAAAAAAAAAAAGAATTTTTCAATGCACATTAATATCAAATCTATTTTATTAACAAGTGTTGATATTTTAACCACAAAATTAAAAAAACTTAGCCTTTAATTAGTATATATTACATTGCATTTCTCATATTGGCCCTAGTATCAGGCCTAAACTCCCATATCAAAGCAGAATCGGCGTTCGAGGGCTGAAGTCGATTTTAGCCCCGAGGGCAAATAACCAACCTTAAAATAGTTCGTGATTGACAGGTAACCGGAAGTCAAAGTCGGGGCATGATTTATATTTTCAAGGGCTAAATAACCAACCTTGACTTCCTGATTATTATTGGCCATGCAAAAGCGTACATATTTGTACAAAATATGTGATAACATAAGTTGATTGTTAAATGATTAATTTGTATAATTGTTCTAATATCATAAATTTCTTATACTTAAAGTTAATCGTTCGTATTTAACGTCAAACAATAAATACTTTAAGATGCCTAAAGGTCTAATGTAAAAATCCTTTTTCAAATCAAATCCTGAAGAAAATTAATACCGTTTGATTAATTTGTATTATTACTTTGCATTAACCATTTGTTTTTATAATAAAAAATCAACAGCAGTTCTGTTGAATATGTACACACATTGGACAGATTCAGTTTTCGGTGTATGACATATAGATATTTATTTGTCACTAGATTTCCAACGGTAACTACAACGCAAACTTGCTTTTGTTTATTGTGGAATACAAATATAGTTGCGGCAAGCAATTATTTTACTTGAACTATTTCGTATGATTGAACTATGAGCAGCCACTAGTTAACAATGTTTTCAAATATGGTAGAAAATGAAACACAAATAACGGAAAAAAAGAAATACAATTGCTATTTTAAAATAAAATATTTCTTGGAATAACCTTTTCGAAAAATTAACAAGAAAAGCTAACTTACATCGCTATTTAACCTCCTGAAAGATATTTTATGATGACATCGACATTTTTTGTTTGATATTGTTTTAAAGTTTTATAAAAATTATATTAAACAGTACCTCCAAAAGTACACATTCCACAGTCATCCTATGATGGAATATTTGGACAATCTGTGACTTTGGTTTGTATGGTGTCATCTCAACTACCACTCACAGGCGTCACTTGGACGAACCAAAACGGTGGGTCTGTATCGACGATTGATCCAGACAACAGTGCTAACCGGTATAGTGACGGGAATATCGACTCACCGTCTCTTATAATCTTAAATGTAACACAGAATGATACAGGAACTTACTTTTGTTCTGCTTCCAATAAAGTTGACACGAGAAGTAGCGGCGCCATTACACTAATTGTACACAGTAAGTAAATTTTCCTCCCTCAATTTTAACTTTAATATTTGGGATTGAAATAAACAGGCCATTATTCTTGAACCTGAACGAGAAATATTAAAACATCAAAATAAATACCACTTTTTAGGTATTTGTGGTGCTTCTCTATAAGGGTCAAGGCAAGACAATGTTTAATTTTATTATTATTATTATTATTATTGGCTCCACAATGGAAAGTTTATTATTTTCAGTTGCTTTCGATCAAAACTCAATTTTGGTTGTCACTGATACATAAGTTAATGCGAAGGCAATATCATTAAAAAGTAAAAACACTGAATTGTAAGTATACATACATTGGTTCAATAAGCTGCTCATTATTTCAAATGCCAACTGACAATGTATGGGAAAATATGAAAAATTATCATCAGAAAACAGATAACAAAACTTAACACAGAAAACTAAAGACTGAGCAACGTGGATAATATGAATTCATAATAGTGTGTGTAATTTTATTTTAGGTGTCCCTACTGTTTTTGTACACCAACTGTCATATGATGCTACCTTTAGTAGTACAGTGACTTTGCAGTGTACGGTGAGCACAACGACCTCTGCTACAATAACCGACGTTTTCTGGCAGAAAAAGAATGAGTGTCAGACAAAAAACATTTCATCTTCAACAACACCTGCCAAGTACAGCGGAGGTACTGTGAATACACCATCCTTAACAATTTTCAACGCTGACGGACTTGATGTATCATCTTATACATGTTTTGCATCAAATATTGCTGGAACGGGTCAAAGCTCAGCTTCGTTTTTAAATGTATCAGAAGGTAAAATATCTTTACTGTGAAAGTACTATTATTCGTGGGTACCAATTTGCGTGGTTTGAACAAAGGGAATATGCTCATGGGTTCTTAAATTCGTAGAATTTAGTTATGCAAAACAAAAATATTTGGTTAAGAATTTGAATCTATCAGAAAAGATGTTATTGAAATAATTAACTTTTGATTTATATTGATTTATGAAATATTGCAACATAAGGTGTTCATATCCTACTACTTGTTCGTGTTTCATTATCTTCGAAATAAAGAATATTAATGACAACATTCATTACATATTAAATAAAATAATTGATTTCGGATATAAGTGATTCTTACAAATTGTCTCGGTTGAAAGATATTGCAAAGTAAACATTTTAAATGTTGCATACGTGAAAACAGACGGGATGGCACTATTACACTTGAGTTCAACAGATGAACGATTATCAATGGTGTTTATTGGGCCATAAACATGTCACCTAAAGAAAACACGTTCTTAAAAAATAAGAATCTGTTGTTTTTTTTATTGATTTGAGGACATTGCAAACTAAGGTATTATTTTTTGATCACTTGTTTGTCTTTTATTAATGACAACATTCATTAAAAATTTAATAAAATAATTTCTTCCAGATATAAGCTATGCTTACAAATTGTCGATTGAAGGACATTGCGAAGTTAACATTTTAAATTTTGCATAATTATCTGAAATCAGAAAAGATTACACTAGTAACCTGAGATCAATAAATAAATGATCAGCAAAGGTTAAAATTGAACCCAAGACATTTCACTTTAAGAAAACGGTTACATTGATATAATTTGGATTGCAGAATTTAATGTTTTGAATTTGAAATAAGAAAATCAAGCCCAACATGATATTTTGTTCGTATTAAAATTTTGATCATTTCATTTTATTACTCGGCAAATCTGACGTTAAAAGAAACCTATAATTAATTGGCACGAAGTCGGCAATTCATGTTTCCTTAATGAATAAATGATCGAATGGGTAAATCCTCTCTGAAGATTTGACTAAAGGCCATAGTGTGTTATTTTGTATGAGATGTATTTTCTTGATTTAACCAAACAATCCCCGGATCCATGTAGTCAAACCTACATTGGGATCTTTCCATATATACATGACTTTTGAATGTCTTGGTTTGGACAACAGTTGTAAAATTTTATTGACTCTTCAATTCAATGGATAAAGCAATCCCACAAAACCACGAAAATATGTATCCCACGATCAAAAGTACTGTCACAGTATATACGTTAATGACTTTTTGGTATGGTATTTTTTATAACGTGTTAATGGACATTTATTCAACATATACAATTACAGATATAACTTGATACACTCATAATTGTTATTGACCATGTTCCTTGGTTAAGAGATACACAAACATATTTTTCTACATAATTTTCATAGGTAGATGTGCACAGATATAGCAAAACTAGTCCAGAAGAAACTCTAAGTCTTATGATATTTGTACCACTTATAACGAAAACAAAGTTGACAGTTAAACATAATTTGAATAATGGTCATGACCTTAATCATTGATAAGAAATAATTGAAGCATTTGAAAGCAATATTGCTTCGCCTGCCTTTCAAGACAATTTACATATCAACAGAATTTTAATATTTAACAATATCTACATGACATTCAAGTAGATGGATTAAAAAGAAACTGTTTTTTTTATTCTTTCTTTCTTTTGATTTACATTATTAAATATATTGTTTTAAGTAGCTGTTGATATCAACAGGGTTTCCGCTAACGGTCACCATTTTCGCAATTTGCGAAAAAAAAAACCAATAATTGTGGCGATTTATATTCCTCATTTGCAAAAAAAGTAAAGGCATTAGTAGTATAAATCGATAGACAAAAACAAATCCGGATAACAAACTATAACTGACGGAAACGCATTAAATATAAGAAGAGAACAACGACACAACAATAAAATGTAACACACACAGAACCGAACTGAGTATTAGACAAAATCCGATGAGAATAACAAATATAACATCAAAACTAAATATATGAATTTGGGATAGAATAAGATGATTATCGACAACAAAGGACAAACCAATAAAGGTGTTGATTGTATTGTTTGACAAAATTATATTGTTAAATGGCGTCCGTCACATAACGGATTTATTTACCACTTTGCGACGTGTTTGAAGCAAACTTTTGACGTCTTCTCTCCTTCTTTTAATGATAGTTTAGCATTTCAGAAAAGAAAACTATTTCTATGATGACAAATGTTCAAAAGCAAGAAATATTTCCGATTTAAAATTTTATGCTTTGACTTTGATATAGATTATTGATTTGAGAGGGAACTTTAAAGTGGTTTGAGTGACACACGTTTTTCAAGCATAGTTTTACGAATCAACTTTTTCATTTACGATGGTCTAGAAACCAAACCTGTAGTTATTAAGAAATCGATTCAAAAGGTTGGGAACAACCGCACGAATGAAAGTTACTTCAATGTAATGATTTCACCTTAAATGAGGGATTAATTTCAACTGTACAACCTTTTGGTATTATATGGTCAAAACATGTCCAGGAAGTTTGCTATATCCCGGACTTATTTCTTCTTTATTATTAAAAGTAAGTTGGTTCCTCTTTTAGAAAAGTAGTTAATAATATAATGAATTTTCCCCTTTTTAATTTAAAACAAAGCTCTTCTCTGTAAACGTAAATGTTTAGTGTTTATTCGTTACAATGTAGACTCTAAGATAGGTTAAAGAGAAAGATATGATAGACACCAATGGGCAAACTCATACTATTTAAGGGGAGTGGGGAGAAAAAAAGGTAACTTTTAAACAAAAATATATCAATGTTTCTTGGCGAAAAAAATAATAATAAAGTGGCGAAAAATATATTGTTTTGGCAAAAGAGGTGGTGAAAAAAAAAATTGACCCAGTGGAAACCCTGGATACCAACATGTATTAAATATCTGCAAAAAGAATCAAAGTTTGTTGATGGCCAACAAAGTAAATGTCTTAACCTTTTACTTGGTATCTTTAGTTATAATTGTTTAGCCTTAATTGATCGGATTCATATAAAATGTTATACATAGCTCATCTTTTGACAAACAAAGATATGCCAATAATTCCAGAAACTTTGATAATTATTAATGGATTCCAAATGATCGAATTATTGTTTTAATACATTTAATGCTTCCATATTTTTATAAAGAAAATTATAAAGGAGATCTTTAATTGCAAAGTTTCCGTCAGTTTTAGATATAGTTGTGTATGCCTATTTTGTACGGTAAATTTCAGGCAACTGAATGGACTCATAGATCGCAATATGGTGCTTTTAAGTGTCCAAGACTTTTTTGTATACTTTAAAATTCTCTATATACATGATATAGGTCTTCTGTTTTAATAGGTTATTTTAAATCTTACCACAACTTAAACATATTGAGATGTAGTTCTATCGTGAAGTGACAATAAATAAATACTAAAACCTTGATTTAACAAAATATGTAGTTAAATAAAAAAAAGTATGTCTGCCTTAAAACGGCATTACTTTATCATAAAAGTATAAAAGAGTCAACGATCAATCTAACAGATATCAAAACTGTTTCTTTTTTCTATGCAAGTGACAAACCAGCATGTCAGTGAACAAAAATTATGTAAAAGATCTATTATAACGTTACACATCTTCGTATTTATATTTACGTAAAACATTGTTGAAAGCATCAGACGAAAAAACGACACGTCTATAGTCTATTTTAACTGCGAAGAATAACGGATCCCTTTGGAATATTACTATTAAGATTAGTAAAGTAACTTATTACTTAGGTTAATTAAAATCGAAAGAAACAATTTAAATGCAAGGTTATTAGTCCCTTATTCTTTTGTGACATGAACCTTATAGGAAAACCAATACGTTAACCAATTTAGTACAGGTATGAACTCATAAACTAGCAATTTTGACATGTTTATAGAAGCAAAGACGTTTGTAAAGATTAATCAGAGAAGTGCGTCACACACGTAACAATAATGACATAATACTGTTGTCCTTTACATTGCACACACTAAGTATGCATTTTTTACATAAATAATCTTTGAAAGCATCAGACTAAAGAATGAAAGGCTTTACTTTCGATTCACATAAATGAGAATCATATCCCTTTGGAATAATAGTATTAAGACATTTAAAGAAGTTTTTGAAAAATAGGTATTACCTCGGAAAATAAAAAACGAAAAAAACAATTCAATTTCATGCTTGTCAGTTAGATCTACTTTAATGACATGAATTTTATGGGAAAAACCAATACGTTCGTTAACCAATATGTTAGAAGTATGCAAAATAAACTATAAAAATACAAGAATGTGTCCATAGTAAACAGATGCCCCACACGATCATTTTCTATTTTTAATGGACCGTGGAATTAGTTAAAATCTTTAATTTGGCATTTAAATTAGAAAGATCGTTTCATAGGGAACATTTATACTAAGTTTCAATTTGATTCGACTTCAGCTTCATCAAAAACTACCTTGACCAAAACCTTTAACCTGAAATTTGTACTATCATTTTCTATGTGCAGGGAACCGTGAAATTGAGATCAAAACTCTAAATTGGCATTAAAATTAGAAAAGTCATAGGTAACATGTGTACTAATTTTCAATTTGATTGGATTTCAACTTCATTAAAAACTACCTTGACCAAAAAACGTTAACCTTAAGCGGGACAAACGGACGAAAGTACGAACGGACAAACGGACCCACAGACCAGAAAACATAATGCCCCATTTCTATCGTAGGTGGGGCATACAAATGCGGTATAATTGCAAATGATTCAAAACAAATAAGGGGTTTCAAACTAAAACGAAGACAATATATCAACTATAAGAGGAAAATTAAGAAACAACATGAACACTAAACTTAAACAAAAACAAACAACAAAATATAAAATACAATGATACGAACTATTTGATAACAAGTATATAATAATATTTCATTACCAATGATTATATAAAAAAGGAGGTGAGGTATTATTGCCAATTGAGTTTTTAATTAGGTATGTTATGTCACTTCTTAAATACAACCATGATCTGTATTTGAAGGGTTTGAATCAAGTAGGCAACATTTGGACTAAACGAGAAAAACCTGAACCGTTCATAGTGACTACAAATTTTGTATTAAGGTTATATATCTCCGAACTTGCGGGAAAAGTCAATGTCAATACTTGGACTATACAGCAGTTATATTGAAAATCAAATATTGACATTAAGTTTACATGTTTTACATGTTTTATGCATGAAATGTGTCAGCCATTTATTGTTCTAAACATACAGTTATATCCTCGTCATCTACATCATCAATATGTTCTGTGTCATGTATCACCACATTTGCGTCAGTAAAATGTCAGCCTTTTAAGCTGGGGTCACACATTCACGATTTTACTGCCGTCCTTGACAGGACCATTCCCGATCAGAATTTGTCAAAAGTCTGATCAAGATCCTGTGAATCGTTGATGGAAATTAAAAGTTGTAAAAAAAAAAAATAATAATAATCACGACAACAATCAGATATTGTTCAGAAAGTGTCGATATTCAACCGTTTCCAAGCGAATTTGTCCCGATATTCGTGTTCTCAATCCCCTTCTGATCCGATTTGTATCTTTCGCATGGTAGAATTCGACCGAGTCTGTCACGACTGCGTCCTGATTCTACCGAATGTAATCCTACAGAGATCAGACAGTGGCCAGACAGTGAACCGACGCTGACGGAAGTTATCCGTTCGGAAATCGACAAGATCTGGATGCAAACTGGACTCAATCGGCCAAAAAACAGCAATGAAAAGTTTCTCCAGATCATTCCCGTTCCACCGGACACCGTCCAGAAAACATTGTTAGGATACTGATCCGATACATCAGAATCTGCCACGACATAGTCACGCCGGAATCCGACTACACAAAATCGGCTGAGTTTCCCCGAATGTTACTGTCTGGGTGCTTCGCCGAACTATCCGGACCATTCCCGACCCGTATGAATCTGTTACGAACTTAAATGACTGCGTTCAGACAATGATAGGGCATTCCAGATAATTGAGGATAGTAATCCGACTTTTTCACTTTTCGTGTCTTATCGCTGCCTGATCTCAAACGGGAACATTAATCGGCAATGTGTGAACCCCGCATTACAAATCCTTTCTGGTCGGGATAAATAAAATTAGAAAGAACTACTTTTATTCATTTCGGAAGTTTTTTTGCTAAAATCATGCAATCAAAAATCAACACTGTAAGCGGGCACCAGTTGTATTTATTTTCACGTCCCTGACCCTTAAATAGTAATACTGTAATTCCCTTATGAATTAGCCAGACATTTTTTTTATCAATAATTCTTGCAACAACGTACGTTATTATTATTAAAAGATATTCCCGAATATTATATAAAGCTCAGATATAATCCCGTCATCCCCTTTTGGTTTATTTGTTTTTATCAAATCTCTTTCTTTCCATCGATGTTATATTAGGGTTTTGTATTTTTCTGTCGTCGTCATTTAGCTGGTTTTATATGTGACTTGTTGAAACTTTAATAGTTTGCAAATGCCAACCCTCAAAGCTAAATTTTAAAAACAACTAAATTGTTCATTCATCATTTCATCTCTATCGTATTTGTAATGGCTATTTTGTCTGTTTGTATTCGACTCCATAATTTCTGTTGTCCGCTTTACTTTTGGAGATCAAAAAAGTAGCTTCACGACTTTTTCACTCTTCTGGTTCATCTGACAGGCGCTATAATTTTTGATGCATCTGATTTGATCTCATACGCGTATTTAAATTGTTGATTCTATTCTTGAAATGTATTTTTAACGTCCAATCAATTTCAACTTTTTTAAATATAATGTTTTTATTTTTCCAAGTTCACTTCCAAATTTTGAAACATTTCTCAATTGTTCACTTTTTCTTGTCTTTATATATGTATTCATTAACCACATAACCAGTCCTCTTTGTATTTTAGTAAGTTTTTAGTTTGCACAATACAAGAACGTGTTCGCTTAAGGGACAATAGTATACGAAATACGAAGACTTTTATAGAAAAAAATATATGGTAAATTCTAGAGTTTTAGCTGACTTTCTGAAATTTATATCGTTGTTCATTGGATACCTCTGCCGCAATAGATTTATTATATGTCACAATTAAAAAAAGTAACTCTTTTGAAACAATAGCATCATATGAATGAAAAGGGTTTCTATTCATTGTTTTGTCAAGTGTACAGTTAAAATTCCCAACCAAAGTATTACACAGTGTGGTAATCAGTCCTAGCATGTTTGCTGTTTTCATGCTGAATTTTATGATTATATCGTTTTCGCTTTATGATAATCAAACAAAATATCAGCGAGAATCTTTTTTATTTGTAAAATATCGATTCTACATCAATGTGTTTCAGCAATTCATCAATGAAACACAATTTGTCAAATAGTTATTCACATTTTTTGCTGTTTTTAGTACTATGTGAAGATAGTTACTGTTTCTCTGTGATAATCCAAAGAATAATATCCGCAAATGCAATTACATGTTTTACTATAGCTGTGAATTATGTTGCCAAAAAGCACAAAATGTTACACTTCATCTAACGTTAAATACAATTTAATCAATTTATTAATCAATATTTTTTTTTACTTTTGACGCAGCGGATGTTCCCCGAGATTGTAGTGCTCTGCATCCTCTATCGGGATCAGGAGTATACAGAATATATCCGACAGCATCCGTGAATTTCAATGTGTATTGTGACATGGATACTCTGTGCGGAGGATGGACGGTAAGATAAATGAAAGGAAATTTTGTGCAATATATCCAAGGCATATCTGTATTTAGGACTATGTGGTATGGGTTTTGCTCATTGTTGAAGGCCGGACGGTGACCTATAGTTGTTTATGTCTGTGTCAGTTTGGTCTCTTGTGGACAGTTGTCTCATTGGCAATTATACCACATCTTCTTTTTTATATTCAGCACAACTTTTTTGAATTTTAGGTCCTCCTGCAGACGAAACGCGCGTCTGGTGTATTAAGGATGTTCGATACTCTGTTTCAAAATAACAAGCTTTTTAAAAGACTCTTATAAATTGAAAGTATATAAATAAAGAAACTAAAAGAGCAGAAAAAAATGAAGGGTCCGTGTGCTTGTTTTTAAGATACAATGTATAAGCCATTGAAAATGTGGCGGGAAATATTCTCTAGATTTTTTATATATTTAACATAGACACCTTTCTTCTGTCAAAAAAAATGAAAATAAGAAGGATTTTATAAGATCTTTAAAGATGACATTTTAAACTATATGTATTAGTGGGTATAATTTTTAATGGCACTAGATGGATAACACCAGAAGATTCCGAATATCTGGCAACATTTCATAAACCTGAGGAGCAAACATCCTTTAATTATAATCCTGGTACCTACTTTTTACTATGTTACTTGTACTATTTGGTGTTATTTAAGCATTTCACTTCATAGCTATTCATCCCATTAAAAAATTCGATTGACATTATCATAAAACAATATTTTAATTGTATATTCTGTTGCGTTCACTTTTTAAAACGATTCAAAGAATTTAAATCAAATGGTAAAAGAAATAGCTCAAACACATCCAAACGTCAAACGAATTGACAACAACGGTTATATTTCTGACTTTGTATACATGGTATGTGCACTTTTATGTATACATTTGTGGATTAAACCTGGTTTTATAGCTATCAAAACATCTTACTTGTATGATAGTCGTATAAGATTCCGCTCTATTAACAACGACGTGTGATAAAAACAAACACATACAATTGGTTAAATTGTCAAAATTAGGGATACAGCAGTCAACGTTATGCTAGTATCCTAATCAATGTAAAAACAAACAGATATATAAAGAAACATTAACAATGACACAATAATGGCATTGATATTTGAACTCTTTGATTACTTATTATTTTTAATACATTGGCAAATGATTTGTTCATGAAAGTAAAGTAGAAAATGTAAGAGCTATAATATCTGTTTTCTACGCATTCACAATTTGTTTTGATCCGGCGTCATTGACAACATCTTGACAACGACTATTGTTATATGACGTCAGAGGAGTGAAATAACTACGTTTATTTCCAAGTGAAATTGTCGGTTTTTATTTTATCGGGAAATCAATGTAATTCTTTGCAACCAATGTTATAATGTCCTATCAAGCTGATTGAATTGATAAATACATTTAACTTATTGTAGATATCTACATTATTGCAGGTGTTCCAAAAGAGATTCGACGGAACCTTTGATTTCTATAGAGTTTGGAATGACTATAAAACAGGTTTTGGAGATCTGAACGCGGAATTCTGGCTTGGTATGTTTTGATCGGATTTGATAAAAGTGAATTGAAAAACAAGATCCAACCCTTATACCGATTTATGAATGTGTCTTTTTATATAGAAGAAAAGTGTATTTAAGTAAAGCAAGCGAGTCACAAGAATACAAAATTCATACAGATAATAAGTTTTTAGAAAACTAAGGCTTTCTACCTCAGGCATAGATTACCTTAGCTGTATTTGGCAAAACTTTTAGTAATTTTGGTCCTCAATGCTCTTCAACTTCGTACTTTATTTGGCTTTTTTAACTTTTTGGATTCGAATGTCACTGATGAGTCTTTTGTAGAAGAAACACGCGTGTGGCGTATAAACAAAATTTAGTCCTGGTATTTATGATGAGTTTATTTAATGATAACCAATGGTTGATTGATTTGTTGGTTCGTTATTCATTGCTGCGTTTCATGTTTAAACGCACCTTTCTATACACTTTGATGCTTTAGATAAAGACTTGCGACTGAATAATTCGTTCTAATTGAACACGTCTTCATGTGACATTCAATACATCCTCTAAGCCAGATAAAATTGATGCATGCATTAAGCGTGCTCAGTTATTTACAGAAAAATAATGTCAACATTGAAACTACTCCAAGGGTACACCTTTTAATTGACTGATTCGATCCATAAAAACTCATTCTTAAACAGATAAAGACGATGATAAACATGTGTTTCACCCTTTTTAAAATATCAAATCAAACATAAGTAGACAAATCTCAGTATACGAGCTCACAATCTATTCATATCTATATCAATGACCGTCGACAGTCTTCGGTGGTTACTTTGATTGTTAATATGATGACGTCTAGAAAAAAAATCAATACGACGTGTTGTTAACTTTAATTAAGTCCATGCACTGTTTATTGCCGACAAATTATTATTTGAAACTACCATTTAGTATGTTTTAAATTAACTATGAGACTTACTTGAGTCATATCGGTGAACAGAGTTTTACAGATAATGCCCTTTAATTATTGACCAATTTAATTATTTTTTCAATTCGTAGCTTATGTCTCTCTCAGTTTTTAATAATAAAATAAGCAGAGTTTCAAAGTCAATAAATCAGTAATCTAGGGTGTAAGCTACTTAATTTCTATAGTTAAATTCAACATTTACAGGACAGAAACATCTGATATGATAAACTGAATTACTTTTTGTGATCAGAAACTTTTATTGACATGATAAACCCGAGGTATATTTACAATAAAAATATTTTGTACTACATTGTACAGCAGAATTGAAATATGATTTTTGTGCTAATGAAATATGTAGTATATCAATATGTGTACATGTATGTTTATCCTTTACTAGGGAATGACTACTTAAATTACATTACGTCATCTGGTCAAAACAGACTATATATAGATCTGGAGGCATATGATGGTTCAACTGCATATGCTGAATATGCCATATTTAGCGTCGGTAACTCGCAGTCGGACTATATTATAAATGTCAGTGGATATTCAGGAAACGCCGGTAAGTTAAAGAACGTACAATAATCATGATAATGATTTCAATTTCAACTCAGTTTTTCCTGACTATAAAATTTGTAATGAAGGATTTGTTTGTTTTAAATTAACCAAGAATCTTTTAGAAGAATAATTTGACAATAAATATTTTCCGCTAACTAATAAAACTATTTTTATACGATTTAACAACGCGCAATATTGTATTGCCATATCTGACTTGTATTTGTCCTCATGACACATTAAATGTTTAAGTGTGCACCTTGAGCTGGATCTGCCTACCCTTCCGGAGCACCTGAGATCACCCTGAGTTTGTGGTGGGGTTTGTGTTGCCTTTTTTTTTAGTTTTCTATGTTGTGTCATGTGTACTAATGTTTGTCTGTTTGTCTTTTTCATTTTCAGCCATGGCGTTGTCAGTTTATTTTCGATTTATGAGTTTGATTGTCGCTCTGGTATCTTTCGTCCCTCTTACATAAAGGCACACGAAAAAAAAACATTATGTCAACACACAATGCATTTCATGTTAATTACATTACTATAGGTTGAAAAACCAACAGCATATAGCTGTCAAATATATAACGACCAAACATGTCAAAAGCGAAACAGGTTAGAAATTTTAATATTCCTGTCTTATTTTTATTTAAATATGTAGTACTAAGTACGCGTCAAAATCTTTGTCATTGCAAGTTTTAAAATTATATATCATAAGACGTGGTATGGGTGTAATTATTCATCGAATCAGAATGTGTAAACAGGAAATAATTATATGCCAAAGAACGGATTTCAAAACTTTGCTCTCACCAACATTGCTTATAATTTCAAATCCTAAAACTGACAAGCAAAAATTGACATGCTCCCACAAACATTTATAAGAATTTTCTCTTATATTCTTAAACTTGGAAATTGATTATATGGTTGAACTGTTAGTCATCGATTTCTTAATATCTACCAGTAAACTTTGCATTCAGTGTGCATTTGGAATCTCACATTGACATTATAAATACATAGGTAGTAAAAACTGCAGATACTTTAATAACAAAGTTATATCTTTTTTTTTTAATTTAGGAGACAGTTTTCAATACCATAATGGGATGAAGTTTTCTACTTCGGACAGAGATAACGATAACGCGGACTGGAATTGCGCCATTGCTTTTCTTAGTAGTTGGTGGAGCAATGCCTGTATCAGTTCAAATCTAAACGGGCGCTATGGAATTGGTGATGACAAACAGGGTATTGTGTGGCGAGGATTTAAAAATTGGATTTCTCTGAAAGCGTCTAAGATGATGATGAAACGATACTATTGATATCTCAAGGAATTTCTACTGATCGTTTATTTCACTACATATAACATGTATGTGTAAGCAATGTTACTTGTTGAAGTTTTGATATATATATTCAGACATTGACAATAATTTATAAATTGAAGGAACATATGTAGATATTATTGTGTTGTCAAAGAATATTTTTCAAAGATAGCAGTTTCATTTTATGACAGTGTTTAACAATCGTACAACAACTTGATACTTCTATAAGGACTGAATCTTAGCTTGAATCCTTGTAGTTAATAGGTTATTGCATAATTCGGTAGGTTTTGAATACATATATATTTCCCTGGTATTTCTGTATTTTGCTTATTATCTTTTTTTTTTTTTTTTTTTAATTGTGTCTGATGATAATATGATATTGATATGTAATTGTGAAATAAGGGAACAATGTGTTCATGGATCATAACTGTTAACGCTTATAAAACTACAAGATGTTCGATCTTTAAATACACCAGTTCTAATGAAGACAAAAAGTCAAGTTTTCAAGGTAAAGTTATTGGAAATCAAAAATGAGAATGGACTTTGGAAATGTGTCAAAGAGAAAACAACCCGACCATATATATAGAACAGACAACAGCAGTAGGTCACAAATAGGTCTTTAATGCAGCTATAAAAACCCGCATCCTGAGGAGTCCTCAATTGTCTTTATTAAATTAAAAGAGTGAAAGTGATGATTTCAAAATGTAAACTTAAGAGCGGGATAGAAAAACGCATTTGATTGTGGCAAAATATAATAAGGGAGCATAAAATCGTTTTAACATTTAAACATTATACTCAATAGCATTATTTTCAAATTCGCATTTGAAAATATTATCAGTATAATATTAACATGAAGACGGTGTGTTTCATTATGTTTTCTAATTTCTAGAGTCTAAAACCAAATACATGTATATACGAGAATGTATGTACGTTTGTTCTATTTCAATTTATTAAATGATACGCTTGTTTTCACATGTGTTTGTATTCAAATAATTGTTTTAAATGTTACTCCTTCATGTGCATAAAGTTCCAAAAAAGGAAATATATGGTATGATTGCCAGTATGACATTTCTTCGAAAAAGACCCAATGCCACTGAAATAAACAACTATTGGTATATTACGGAATTCGACAATCAGCAAAATCCATACCGTTTAGTCGGGTATAAAGGGCCTCAAAATGACACATGTATAACAATCAAACGATTAAACTAAGGCATAATTTATGTACATAATAATAAACGAAAGATAAATATGTAACACACCAACAACCTACAACCAATAGTTAACAGGTTCTTGACTATTGACAAGTACATACTGAGTGTAGCGAGGTTTCACATATTAGTTGGTACCAACCAATAGTGTAACATCACTTGAAAGAGCAAATTATAAAAGGCAGTTTGAAAAGGCTTAAATCATCTGATGGATACAAATAAAAATGCATCATTATATAGATTAAACCGTTGGCATTCCCGTTTAAATGATTTACACTAGTTTTGTTTTTGTTTTTTTACATCTTTTATGAGGGAAGTAATGCCCTTTAACATCATGCGTTAAATAGTATTGTTTAGCTACCGTTAGCGTCAAATTGGTTAAAATGTTACCGTGATTCGTCAAAATATCCTTATTGCGATTCATCAGAGGTCTCCAATAATTATCGTTACCGTCATTTGTGGGAAAAAAAATTACAGGATTCGTCAAAATCAGTCGATGTTTTTATCGTCCAAAAGAAAGTGTATATTTTATTGTCATACACCAAAAATCACCTTTAACGTCATTTGGCAAGAACTTTTACCATTATTCATCATGAAGGTCCCCCCATTACGAACCGCTTTTATAGGTGCTCCGTGTTGGTTACCGTACTATAAGGATTTACTTTTACAAATTGTGAATGGATGGAGAGTTGTTTCATTAACACTCATACCACATCTTCTTATAGCTCTATACATTAAAAATTTGCTATAAATATCGGTTATAAGTAGCTATATAGGTGTTTTTACTCTGGTCGATACAAAAGGTTTTAACGATGTGTTATTCTATATTGATTGCTATATTATAGTACCATACCATAACATTAATAACACTGAGAATACTAAATTGAATGCGAATGTAAACTTCTTAAAAATGCCAAATATATTAATAACGTTTTCAGGGAACGTTGTATTACGCTTTCAGTCATATACTTATACAAAATTATCATTAAACCATTTATGCATTCTACGATTATGCATGTTTCGCATTGAGTGTTCTGAATAAAGTTAATACATTTTAACCAATTAACAAGGATCTGCTTACCCTTCTGGAGCACCTGAGATCAACACAGTTTGTGTAGGGGTTCGTGTTGCCTATTCTTTTTTCTAAGTTGTGTGTTTTGAACTATTATTTGTCTGTTTATCTTGTTATGTTTCGCCTTTGTGTTGGGCGCTGTCAGTTTATTTTTGATCTATTAATTTGCCTGTCTCTCTGATATCGTTCGTCTCTCTTCTAGATAAAACATATAAAACACCAACAAAACCCTAAATTGACCACTTAACCTCGAGCTCTGCTTAGACAACATAAAAACAAATAAGTTCTGGGCTTAACATTTACCACAGTCGCGAAAATTTAAGATATTGAAATAAAAAATCATTTAGGTACATACAACCCAAATTAGTTATAGAAAGAGGACCCGATATCGTCAATGGTTAGTTGAGACGTAATTTCTGGCACAATTACATGACTATAATTTAATTTCAAATGAGAGACACCAATGAGATAACCAACGATAATCAAAAGAGCTTCTTCCATTAACAAAATAGTTTGTCAATCAATTAATTCTTGGTAATAGTAGTAAAACTCCCGCCAACGTTTTTAATAGGTCTTTCTAATGACTGATATTCGTTTGAAAGAACAACTTCCATTTTGTAACAATACTTTTTTAATGAAAAAGGGCCGGAAGTTACCAGAGGGATAATGAAACACATAGATTGAAAATAAACTGACAACGTCATGGTTAAAAAAAAACAAAAAGAAAAACAGACAAATAATAGCACAACATAGACAACTAAAAACTAAACAACACAAACCCCTAAAAAACTGGGGGTGATCTCAGGTGCTCCACAAAGGGAAGTAGCAGATCCTGCTCCACATATGGTACCCATCGTGTTGCTCATGTTATTACAAACCCGGTAAATAGTCTTATTTGATAGGTCACATAAGTGGATTGTAGGTAGGGTATAGGGAACATATCCGATATATCTTTGAAATATTATTCAATAACAATCAACCAGGCGTTCGTAAAATATACAAAGGGATGATTTCAACTTCATTTTGAAATTCTTGGTTTAATAACTTCCTTGACAGCAATAAAAAAAGGTGCTATAAACTAGTGCTGGTTTGTTCATAATGTCAACTAATCATGTGTCGAAAAAGCTGCTTGTATAATTAGTTACATGGTGTCTTTGTGACGTAATATAATATATATGGGGTCAGGAAATTTCATATGGGGTGAGAGCAAAGTTCGAATCCCCGTATGGAATTTACTGACCCCATATATATTGTATTAGGTTACTAGCACATCGTGAAACGAATTTATCTTACCGACTATCTTACATGTGGTACATTGACTAGCGGCCTATCAAAGTGATCAAGTCTTCATTATTTAGTATACAGATCATACTTCCATTTGTCTATACATAAAAGAATGCCAGCAGTAACATTTTTTTTAGTTTTAAATTTGTTTTATAAATTTATTTCAATCGTTCACTACATGTATCAATTTCTTCGTTTGTTGAATCCTTTCAGATTTCTGATTTTGTTTTGAAAAGAAAGTATAACTCTGTTATGCCAACGATAACATCTTGTTTGCTTGAATTATGTTTTATGAACTATTTTGAACTTTACATCATCAATTTCATCGTCTGTTAAATCCTTTCAGATTTTCCCATAACACCGTGTTGTTTTTATAAAGGGTTGTTACATCTTCTTTGTTTTGAAAGGAAAGTAACTCCTTACTAACCCAATATGGTTGCTTACCCTATATGATAACTACACATGTATTTGTTAGAGCACCCTATACGAAATATATATAGTCACCACCTGTAGTCTGTTAACCAATCATATCCTCATAAATCTATAGAAGGTAATATAAATATATTTCAAAGGTAGATTGACATAAGTAAACAATATTTATTTATATAAACTTTAAGATGATTCCTTAAATTTGGAGATTTTAAGTGTATTTATACATGGTATATATATTGAATAAATGTTATTTTTTATATTAAAAGGATGACAGTTTTTTTAACATTCCAAATGGTTTACCAAATCGTTGAAATAACTTTTAAAATCGAACAAAAAAATGTATAATTTTTTTTAACTGTTTTCATTCAGGCGATTAAAAACATAACAATTTTATTTTTTGAGGTGTCAAACAATTAAAATATCTATATAACGTATTCTGAAATGAACTTATTTTCAAAAATTCGTTCAATTTATTTCAGGATTATATGAGTGTTTGCAAGATTCGAAAAACAAAATGGTTCGTTGTTCATTTCTATATCATAGAAAAAGTAAAATCACAAAAATACTGAACTTAGAGGAAGATCAATTGGGAAAGTCCATAATCACATGGCAAAATCAAATAACAAAACGCATCAAAAACGAATGGACAAAAACTGTCATATTCCTGACTTGGTACAGGCATTTTCAAATGTAGAAAATGGTGGATTAAACCTGGTTCTATAGCGCTAACCCTCTCACTTTAATGACAGTCTCATCAATTTCCGATATTTTTACATTGATGCGTTAAATAAACAGACACAATAAATATAATAGTCAAAATATGGGTACATCAGTCATCATCGTTTAACAATTTTAAAAGGAACAATTTAACAGAACACAAAATATCTACTATCTACGAACACATTTATTGATTTGAGTGTCTGACGTCAGAACATTTTATACGTCACATTAATTTGTCGTTCAATGTACGTACAAACAATTTTAAAATTTTCATGGGAATGTTAGCATACAGGGTTAAAAAATCAAAAGTATGTAAGAATAAATTTCAGAAATAGACCGAGATTTAAACTTGTCCAAAAGTTATATATAGAATTTATAAGAATCCAAAAATAGTTAATTCCACTACGCGATTGAATGATTTTGACGTTTGTGGTTCAACGTATATTGTAATTCATAATAGAAATATATCATAATTACATATAAATAGAACAATATCATACTGACGGGATCTATTAAAGTACAGAGTCATTATAAGAACAAAAGAAATACAAAAAGTCGCAAATACAAAACAAACCACAAAAAAATGAAAGGCGATACAAACACATTGACGAGATGTATAAGTACCGAGCCACGTGAAACGAAAATCACATGAAACCATTCAACAGTAAAAGTAATATTAATAATAGAACAAAGACAAATGAAAGAACTATAAAACACGTTGTTAAGATGATAAACAACATCAGTACGAAGAATCTATACATCAAGACCATCGTGTATTATTTGAGAAGTTGATACGGAATATTTATCAACTTCAGAAAAAAAAAATTATTATTGCAGAAGATCTTTAAACAGTAAAACAGAGTTAAGTTCACCTGGTTAAAAGAGCCAATAGAGCTTTCCCGTCACGTGATGTCCGTCGTCCGTCGTTATCCGTTAACTTTTATAAAAAAAAAAGTTCTCCGCTGAAATTACAAGACCAAATTTAACAAAACTTGGTCACAATCAGTACTATGGTATCTAGTTTAAACAACTGTGTCCGATGACTCCGCCTGCCAACCAACATATGATATTCGTTTGCCTTTTATAAATCTTGAGCTATCTAACATGCATTTAGTTCACTTAGAATTACACTTCGTATAGACTAATGCATATAATATCTATTCACAACATACATTTGTTTATACTTATTTCAATGAGTTTTAACTAGGTCTAATTTTTCTCTTTAATTGCAAAATGTGTTTCAGCAGTACCAGCATATATGTGTATATAGTCCGTTTCTTCCTAGATTTGTTTTTATGTGCAGGACTTGTTGTAACAAAACTTAGAAACAATATGACAAAAAACAACATCAAAGTGCCCTGAGGTGTACCTTATGTCACTGATTAGATACATTTGTAACGATGTGTGTACATGTATTAACACTATCATGAAATAATAATTCACAAGCCATAAACGTACTAGTACTTCCTATATAATTAATACATGGCTTTCTTTGTTTATCAATACTTCTTTGTAAAAGTGATCGTAATGAGATCTACATTTAATGTAATACATGTTTATTTAACACTTTATTATTGTTTAATTAACTATCGTTTCAAATAAGTAGCATATTTACCTGCCAATATCTAGATATTGGTATTTAGTCAAATCTTAACCCGAATTTGTTATAATTTTGAAAGTTCCAAAATAAATGTAATGTAAACAAAGTCAAATTGTTTACGCTTCAAATAAATATATATATAGGTAAGTTGGTGCAAGCATAGCATACGAGGTCATATTGTGTCTTATACTGTAAGAAATTTATAATGTTAAACAACCATATTACATCAATGTGTAAGCACGTTGATTATTTTCTTATTCATGCCCTTATAAAACAGGTCGAGAACTCTAGATTTCCTGACGTCAGAATATATTTGCATAGTAATTTCCAAAACAAAAGGCCAATGCGACCTTGAAAAACTGACCAATCGACTCAATTAACTACAATGCATTGTGGGCTACTACGGATTTGCAATCACTTGAAAACACTAGGAATTAGTGGAAAACTGTCAACAAATATAGTGTCCGGGACTCTCAAAATAAATGTTTTTGATCTGCGAATATGTTTATTGTAAAATATATAACACAATCTTCAATATGCGTGCTCAGATTTAAAAAGTATTGTTTACGGGCTTCACGATTCGACTGTATTTATCACCTTGTAAAAGTAGTTGAACAGGTTTTTCAATTGTATTATTGTACCTGTGCAGTAATCTTACGGCGTGAAACAGGCGTGAGACAGTGAAATTTAAGATGAATTGACCACTGTCTAGTATGATTTTATTTTTTTTTATCTCTTTTAAACCTGAATAATGTCATTCCAAAAACATTTCTGTCTCGAATAACACGAGAACTGGAACTGAAACACTTCTACATGTATCTGTACTGGATCGGTAAACTTTTTTTCAGGATCTGTACTTAAAGTAAGAGCACTATAATATTATAAGTACATGTAAACTAAAAATAAGCGTTATAAAAGCGGGGACGGTAAATAGCTAAACATACTTTGTATAGTTTCATCCATCGATAAAGCCCGTCTGTTGTTAGTTTTTTTCTCAAAATATACCTCCATATTACCTATATTTTTTTCTAAAACGTGCGTTGTATATAGAAATAAGGAAGATGAGGTATGAGTTACAAAATGAAATGAGACATCTTAGCATTCAAGACATAATCTAGTAAAGTAAGTAATAATAGGTTAAATGCTGAAAAGTAAGCAATTAAGGGACCAGCAATTATTTGTATAAAACAATATAAGCAATAACAATAACATAAATAACAACGGCCTTATTTAAATTAATATACGAGAGGAGAACTTTATCCAATATAGACAAATGAAATATGATACGTTTATATCCAACCCTGCAAATTTCACAAAACACATCATGTAATAAGGTTGGCAAAAGTCCGGGTCCGTTAAAAAGAAACAATATATCCATTAGAAAAACATCAGACTTTAGTTTGCAAAATCGAACAAAATTAAACTATAGTTGCTGCTTCACTACATTCAGACAAAATGAAACATTTAAGCTCAAATGAAGTGGATGCAATTAGTGATACTGAGGCATCTGTAATACCGTCAACAATGAGAAACACCCATACCGGATAATCGGCTATAAATGGCCCCGATTGATGATTATTCGTTTTTTTTTTTTTTAAAAGACAGAAGTATAAACACATTGTTTTCCTCGATTTCAGTTACTTTTTAATCATAAAAGAAGGTGAAAACTTAGAAAGTTTAGTGACCTCATCATATATTTGATAAACTCTAAGTCTTCGCCTTTTTACGAAAACAAAACTCAAGGATCATACATTTTTCTACTGGTATACACAAGTTGCTGCCTTTATGAATATTAGCCCCGGTTATCACCAACGACTAACTTTACACTAGTAAGTTTGTCTGATGAGAATTATGTCTTTCACTTTTGTTTCGCTGCTGTCTGGTCGACGAATACCCGACATCTCCGTGTCCTTGTCAAACATAATAATGGCTGTATATCTAGTAATTCAAACGTTTGTTTCTTCGCATAGAAACATCTCTTTGTTAATCTGAGCATGGAACGAATGATTTATATCACTATAAATATGGATAGAAAAAATGAAAAACTAAGTTAAATTGTTAATCCCGCATTGCACGAAAAAATGTGTTGTACTTCAGTAAATAACACGCGTTTTTGGTTGATTGTAAAGACGTAGTAGTCCATCATACATTGTTACTCATTTAGTGGATTGGTCATAAACCCAGGTAAAAAAAATTGCGTCACACGTAAATAAACAATTACATGTGCGAGGACACAAGTATGCTAATTCATGCATTTCCATGTAAGGTAGTGTTCCTGATCTGTTAAACGCAAATAAAGTATTTATTAACAAAAACTCAAGCACATATCTATTGAAAACAGCTCGCCTAGACGAGTGCAGCAAAGTTTTATTATCAAATAATTAAACTGTCCTCAAATCACTTTGCCAGGACACTAAGACCGCTGCAGCAAACATATCTACAATGAAAAATAACGAAATAGAATCTTTCATATCACAAAACCATAATTTCATAATTTTTTTTTTAACATCTGCAGAAAAAACATAATGCGTTTACAATATTATAAGCTTATACAAAACACGGGGGAGGGAGTAAACTTCACTGCACTAAGACTGAGCTTCAAATGGTCAAGCTATGAAAATGTATTTTCAATGTTAACTTTTACAGCGAATGACCAGTCCGTGCTATCATACAAAGAACTTTAAACTCTTAACTTTGTTAAGGTGACTTAATGTTATGCTTAAATAATTTAAATATTATTGTAAACATAAACACATGTTCCCATTATAACAACATACCCATCTGTTATCGATAGTTAATAAATACAATTATGAGCTATGAAAATTAAAAAAGTCGTTCATTTTTACGAGTAGGTTTTCAAAAATTTAAAACAACTATATTTTACTGTGGTTGTCATTAATTAGCTGTCACTATCCTATATATTTACAACTCTTTGTGCTAATGACAATTAAAAATCGTCATTTAAGGTGGAGCATGAATTCGTGTTAATTATTTCTTTTAATGTGTCCTTTGTTTGCAAGAGTTACATTCCTTGATACAATGTTTAATTCCCAAAAAGTCAATGTGTTGATTGTCTTCCTTGAACAGGACCATAATTTCATCTTTAAGTCTTGCTATTTTATTGAGTTTAAAAATTGTTACAAAAATTATAAATATGCTAGAATTTAGTAGTTTTTATTGTTTTGATAAAGACATATATGTATATATCTATAATTTCATTTCTTTGTTTTGTAATGTTTAAAATTAATTGATACAAACATACATATAATTTTGTTACATATGGATATCTCAATCGTGCAAGACCTTCGTGGATGTGCAATATCGTTTAGAACTAACCTCGTCATTATTAAGTTCCTTTTCATGATGAGCCAAATTACACTAGAATCGCAGATAGAGAATCTTCTTCCAATTAATCCTAAAATTGTTCACTTTTACAGCCGTATTCTGGTAATAATTTAAGATAAAAGTTTTTTTGTCGATTTTTAATATGATGTACAATACACGCAATATGCAGGTGGATAACACATGTTTCATTTAGCTGTCAAGAATAAAATGTTTCAAATTGTGATGTGCATCCAATAATCTCCAACAGCATTGATCCTGCTACTTGTAAAATCATGTGCTGCTTAAATATGGTGTAAACAACTATGTCAGAAGTCAAATGCAGCAGACATGCTGTTTAAATCTATCTGCTTACTCGACTCTGACAAATACATGAAAGAAGTGTAGCACCCCCTTACAAAAACAAATACGCAAAAACACAAAAACAGAACACAATAGCCACCACTTTATTACAGAAACTTTAAACTTATGCCAAATGCTTTAGTGGAAAATTATTATTGGTACCTACATAAAACAGTTTTCACATTTGTTTTAAAAGACTATAACTGTATAAATGAAAACCAAACTATATGTTCTCCCCCTCATGATAGAATGTTAACCCGAGTTAACTTACATTTACCACAGAGAGGTTTTGTTTTTAATTGTAGCTTAATAAACGTTAAAACAATTTCCACTTGAAATTAATGTTATTTTAATCAAATAAAAGGACTTTGTTAGCTTAATCTACTAATTTTATCAGATATTATGAATTTTTATGACAATAGATATATAAAGTATAAGTATTTGAAGTCGAATATTTTGTTGACAATTTAAGATACAAGTCGTTTTATAAAAAAAATACTTACTCCACAGGAACAGCTGATAAAGACTGTATTTACAGTCGGACTTTATATGGTTTCCCCGTTTGCATGGTGTTAAAATAATTATTAAGGGAGCCCTTGATAGCTTGCTGTTCGGTGTGAGCCAAGGCTCTGTGTTAAAAACCGTACTTTGACCTATAATAGTTCACTTTTTAAAATGTGACTTTGATGGAGAGTTGTCTCATTGGCACCCAGACCACACCATCTTATATCAATATATTGATGGTTTCATTGGCATGTTTCTGATTTGGTTCGTGAACACACAAACAATAATTGCTATTATAATACATGTAGGTTACTTTTTAAAAACGGTGGTGCGTTATACATTGTTATATTTATACAAAAAATAAGAACTAGCAATACACAAGAACCTAGGTTTAGTTTAAACAATATGTATTCAAATAAATCAATATTAAACGATATTAATGTATACAAATGAAATAATATTAAGGATTCAAAAACAAGCAATTTGCTTTTAGAAATCTGTCTACTTTTACAAAAATAATACACTTATTGAACAATACATAAATATAAATACTGGCATGCTCTGTAATACATATATGGATATGAAAAAGGTGGTACAAGAAAAAAAATAAAAATAAACATGAATAATTGTAATGTTTACAGTGTGAAATGCTTGGCTTCCTATTGAATGTTGAAGCATTAACACCAGGGGTTAAAATGTTTACTTTTATTAATATATTTCTGAACCAAACTAAATAAAAAACTAGTTTGCTCATCTAAGAGTACCGTTGATCCAAAAAGCCATGTTCAAGTTATATATTGCAGCTATACAGTTTGAGTTCTGCAACAATACGTATGTCTTTCGTTAAGATGTCAAGCGATGTCATCATATCATAATTAAGTTTATAAAAGGTAATAATCAAAATACCACATCCCATCAAAACAAATTGAATACTTTTCACTGGACGTTAAAGATTTAACCGAGTACTCGAGTATCATGACCGAGGACCCGAGTATAAAATTTCCGATCTTTTGACTTTTTGTGCTGACATGAATTGTCATTGATATGGTTATATTTATAAATTTACTGTTTACAAAATATTGAAATATTTGAAATACTAAGGCTTTTCTACCTCAGGCATAGATTACCTTAGCTGTATTTGGCAAAACTTTTAGGTATTTTGGTCTTCAATGCTCTTCAACTTCGTACTTTATTTGGCCTTTTTAACTTTTTGGGATTCAAGCGTCACTGATGAGTCTTTTGTAGACGAAACGCGCGTCTGGCGTATATACTTAATTCAGTCCTCGTATCTATGATGAGTTTATTGACATCCCTACTAAAAAAAAAGAAAAAGGAGTAAAATGCAGTTTTTAGCTTATTTCTCCGAAACAATAGCTTTTAGATTAAATTTGACCTTAATCAGGTCAAGATCTGTCAGCCCTAAGGTGTTAAGCTGAACCAGACAACTCGTTTTTAGGTTGCTGGCCCTGGTTTGGTAATTTTAAGGACATTTTGCAGTTTTTGGTTATTATCTTGAATAAAATTAATGATATTAATAAACTTTTTATAGCAATAATGTTCAGCAAAGTAAGATCCTCAAATAATTCAACATGACCAAAATGTAAATTCTTAAAAATTTGTACAAAATATTTTCCTCTGAAACTACTGGGCCAAGTTCATTATAGATAGAGATTATTCTAAACAGCAAGAATTTTTAACAAAGTAGGATCTACAAACATATCACAATCACCAAAACACAATTTTGTTATAAATTCTATTTTTGGCTATACAATGTGGTCCCTGTTTAATATGCTCATATACCGTTATGAGCGACACAGGCTCTCTAGAGCCTCTAGGAAAAAGTGTATACAAATAAAAGCAACAGTAATATGCCGGTGTTTAAAAATTAAATGAAAAGATATAAATCGTTCAACAAATTATATTCAACTAATTGATTTAATAAACATTGCATAAATGATAAATCGTTTTAACATTGAAATATTCTGTATTTAAAAAGGCACAAATATTATTTCTTAAAAATGTAGTCTTTTGAACAAGTTTCCTTGTCATTTATAACAGGAAAATATTGTATTATTTTTTTATTCTGTGTTACAATAAAACAAATACTTTTTTTCTCAACATACTTATTGTAGAACTAGAATATAAATGACGTGTCATGGGTAAGAAAACAATCTTAGAATATTGCTAACGACTTTTCAAATTTAAATTTGTATTGCATATGTAGTACTTATTGACAAATTGAATTTGCATAAACAAGATTTCCTTGTTTTCTCCAACAGTAAAATTTTGTTTATTTGCCTTGTTCTACATGTTCTGTTTTTAAACAAAAATAAAATCTATGTTTCATCATGTTCATTGTACTTCTCACATATAAATGACGTTTTAAGGAAAAGAAAAGTATTGAATTTCTTAAAATGTTACACATGGTTTTTCCAGATTAATAATGTATTGTAGTATCTAACAAACAAATTGAATTGAATACAATGGTTTCCTTGTTTTTTACAACAGGAACATATTCTGTTATTTTCTATATTCTTTTTCAAAACAAAAACAATAATTCATTATACAAAAACATATAATTGACCATTTACGGAAAAAAGTATTTCTCGGTTTTTCCAAATCAGTTGCGAATAGTTATATTAACATCGCTCTAACATTAATCTGATAATTGTTAAGGATAACATATAATTATTTTACTATTTAATGTTCGTAACAGTATGGAGGACATTTCACTAAGACTTTATGATTATTTGTGCGAAAGTGTAGTGGGATCAGAAAATACAGTAGTTTACAGAAGACAGTTTTTTGATGTTCATGATGACTTTCTCAATTGCAGCGGCGGCCATTTATTGGAATATATCACCAGTGGTAGTAAGGCTGAGGGCTTAGACTTTCCGGATAGCGATCTAGATATCATGCTTGTTCACAAGATAACAATTGAAAACAACGATTTTAAGGGAACTAACGCAAAATATAAGCACATGGACAGAACCTTTCTATATCTAGACGTACGTGTTGCTCAGCCTGGCTTCGGGATGATACGTATAGATCATACTCATCCTTGTTTGAATAAAGATATAATAAAAAGGAGCTCTTCTGCATATTTAATGTCGGAATGTGTTGTAGTTACTGATATTGGAACATTCCTCTCCGGAAAATGATTAATGCAAACTTGAATTTTAAAATAATGCCAATAAAGATAAATGGACCATGTTTAACGACTTTAGAAGATTCAATGGACTTAGCTTTGGCTTTGCCATGTGACAACTGGGGGAATATTGCAGAGTCATTTTTTACAAGATCAAGATCATCTTATTGGCCAGCTGAAAAAATAATTGAAAAAATCCGTCAGAAAGGTTTTTTGCTTGTTCCTATCGGTAGCAAATCGGATTCAGTTGAGGATAATCCTCTCGAATGGAGAATTTCATTCTCTCAAGCAGAAAAATTATTGATACGTTCGTGGAATCATACACAATTTGTTTGTTATGCTTTACTTAAGCTTTTTGTAAAAGAAGTGGTTAAGAAAGCAGAGAGGGTTGACAAGTTAATCTGCTCTTACTTTTTAAAAACAACTATTCTCTGGATATCCGAAGAACTCCCTCTTTCTATATGGAGTCCTCAAAATCTTATTAAATGTTTCATGTCATGTCTTCAGCGATTGATTTATTGGAATATGCACGAGTACATTCCTAATTATTTCATACCTGAACACAACATGATTGACAGGAAATTTGAAGGGCAACCACGGGAAGCATTAGTTGCAATCTTAAAAAAAAAATATGACATCGGATGGTTCAGTGTGTTAGAATGTCACTCGTTAAAAGAATTTCATTGCTTTTATACAGCTGCTAAAGTCGCTAAAAGTGAATATGAGTTTAATATAGCTACAATGCCACTACTAGAAATTTTTGAGTTTTTTCCAAATGTTACTCAAATTACTGGAAATACAAATTTTAAATTTTGTTTCGATAAAGTAAATAATTCGAATGTCCCTTTCATGACACGAAACATGTACTTGCTTCGTCTTATCTGCCTAAGCGAAGACATTGCAGACCACACATTTTACGAAAGCCATCAGAAGACAAACAAGAATGCATATACCTTGAGGCGAAAGTGGTTATGTCCTGCAATTATCGCAACATACAAAGACTCTTTATCAGGATGGCTAAGGATTGCATTGTCCTTCTTTTTCTTTGAACAATATAATGAAGCATTGACTATTCTTGATTACGGTAGACTTACATGTACTGTAGAAAAACTGTTTACCTTTAATGGAAAGGAGTGTAGACAGTTTTATTCAGCGAAGCAACAAAATACATCAATGCAGAAAAATACTGTTCTTAGGGACATACGATTGCGGACTATGCGCAAGTTTATTGTATGGTCAGAACCAAACTCTGCAAATGAAACACATCCGTTTATTCATTTGGCCACAACTGTAAGAAAAATACATTGCCCGTCCGTTGTTTTTATGTATTATCTAAGGTTTTTGTGTTTCTTTAACTTAAAAGACATCACGCAATTTCGAGATAGCTTACGAAGTTTACATTGGACTGTTAAAAACAATTTCTGTATCGAACGTGTCAGTTCTATGAAAAACAGAGCATGTTTATATCTGAGTCGAGCATACCGGATTATTGGAAAAGAGGAAGAAGCGTCGTTTTGGTTATCAGTTGCAGAACGAGTTAAGGACAAAACGTCGAGAAATAAGTAGTGTGTTTCAGTTGAATTTTACAATATTTTTTTCAGATATGACCTATGCATGCCACACTGGAATAAACGATAATTTCAAACGAAAATAATTAGCTGTCTGGAAATGCATATCAAGGCAATCATGGATAGTTTACGGTATATGTATTACTTATCGATATAAAGAGGATCATGCAACTGAATACAAGACAATTTATAATAATCCCGAGGAAAGTAAGAATCAGGAAGCAGATGGACAGTACATACGCACCAAACAAGACATTTATAGGAATCATGTTACATCTACGTTTTCTCAAGCATTTGACATTGACGACAAACTGTTCACCAATATATTTCCTCTTGGTACGTTTGTGTTATTTCTTGTGAATCAAATTTGATCATCCTCACGAACGCTGTAATATAGTAAAAATAAAAGCCAGTTGTAATTTGGATGACTAATTAATCTTTTGGTAGCCCATACATCAAGCTAAAGAGCATCTTTATTTACAAACTTAGTAATATTGAAGTAAGGATACGATTCAGATCAAAACATTTTGCGCACCAAATTTAACGTTTATGAAAAACAACCTAAACCATCACTTCCAAAACAATCAAAAATCAACATTTATCTGAGAATGATACTATTCTTGTTTGTAATGTCTTCTTTTTAAACCTCATCTGTCTTATTGTATTGACTAATTTCCTGACAGATAGATTTCTTTTTAACTTATGACTGGTTATAAATGGCACACAAACGAAAGTATACACCATGCAATAACGCTAAAATCAAACGTTAAAAAAAACTAAACACATAACAAATATTTCCTACCATTTGTTTT
This sequence comes from Mytilus galloprovincialis, assembly GCA_037788925.1. Classification (NCBI taxonomy): domain Eukaryota; kingdom Metazoa; phylum Mollusca; class Bivalvia; order Mytilida; family Mytilidae; genus Mytilus; species Mytilus galloprovincialis. The sequence continues at coordinate 6,887,419 of CM075340.1, read as the reverse complement.
ATCTTAATCAAATACACATGTTACACAGGGAAGCAGTTAGTTCCAAAAAGCTTTTGGGGACTACGCTGAGGATCCTACTTACGATTTCCTGAACATGATATGTGTTGTTTATAGTTAAGCTATCGAGAGGTTGTGCACAATTTAGATTTCAAAATAACTAAAATATATTTCAAGAAAATCGAGCAGTATTTTAAGCGTATACACTATAATATCTTAAATGTGTTCATAGAACATGCAGAATAGGAGGAATTTAACGATTTACAATCTAATTGACATTGTGTTTATACTTTAAAAAGGTAGTTACAAAACACTTTACAATGAATGCTTGATCAGTGCTGCAACATAGTTTTATTTTATTTGTGTTGTTCTAAAAATGCCATATCATCAGCCCTTCTGTTCTATTGTATACTCGTTTCATCTACCAAAGATTCATCAGTGATGCTGAATATTTCTTTTTATAAAAACTTTATTTGTATCCGATGAAATACTACAAGAGTGGTATTTTAGTATTTTTTTCTTATTTATATTGGGCAAAACCAGTATAAACTATCGTTTATATATGTCTTTTTCATATACTTAATTGAAATTCAACACATGAATTGTGGCAGTTTACTCCTCATTTTAATGTCGTCGTCCCTACAGTCTTCCGCTATATTTTTGTAAAGTTTTTTGTAAGGTTCAAACTTGATCGTCGTGATGTCAAGATAACGTCTAGTTTGATCACAAACTTATTACATCACAGATAATATATAAGAGTGACACACATTGAAAACACTTATCTTGCAATATCTAAAATATCATGCCTTCAATTAAAGTAAAGTTATATTCCGTAAGTACGCATCAAAACTTATCAATACGATACTTATCTCCACACTTTGCATAAAAAGTCAAATTTATACCATTCAAATAATAAAGAATAATTGTAGTCCGTTGGTTGTTTTACCACGAGAATGATCTAACACTAAGACTGCATGTTTATGCAGTTAAGTTCTAGCAACTTTTACAATACATTTTACGAACGCCATCACGAGTTGGTTGACCGTTCACAGATGATATCGGATATGTTTTTTATGTCGTAACTACAATACCCTTCCCTTTTCACGAATGTGACCTATCGAATTAGACTATTTACCGGATGTGTAATAACATAAGCAACATGATGGGTGCCAGATGTGGAGCAAGATCTGATTACCCTTCCGGAGCACCTGATATCACACCAAGTTTTTTGTGTGGTTTGTGTTGCGTAGTCTATGAGTTTGACTGTCCCTTTTCTTTTTTTTTTATCTTTTGTCACTATTGTACATATACGATGTACAATATGTTTCCACTTGCTTTTTATCGATTTTTAGCCATTTTGCAACGCCCTTTGTGCAAGGCAGTTTTCAACAGATGTTTTTGAATCAGTTAAAGGGAATGTTCAGCTTTGTCCAAGTTATCAGGTAATTTTAATCGAGTGCATGCAACTACGCTGGTGGTCCAGACGCGTATTAATCGAAGTCAGTATTTTCCTGGCTGCTATTATAGAAACTAATTTTATTTTGTCTCTGCTTGCGGTTACGTAGCTTTTAATTCTTCCGTGAATAAACTTCCTGTTTGCAGACAGTTTGAAATTCCTCACATCTCATTGCACATTTTGAAATTCAAAAATCGATTGAGAGAAAATAAATATTGGTCACAAACTAAAACTGAGGGAAACATATTAACTATGATAAAAAGAAAACAACGAAAAATCTAAAAAAAACTTAAGTGTTACTAAAAACAAACGACAGTGTCAGTAATGCCACAGTAAACACGTTACCTCGAAACATGTTCCAACGGAGGTCCATAACCGATATATTTTTTTGTTTCTTTGAGTGCAATATTTGTCCAACTACGTACGATATCAAATTCAATGTATGTTTCACTATGTCTTGTAATTAAATTCTTAAAAGTATATAGATTGCACTCCAGGGGCTACAACCATACGAAAAAGAGAAAACCTACACCAGGATTTTGTTATAATCAAAATCAAAAAATACAGATCAAATACAGAAGTGTATGAATGGTAATGGTCTAGAAAAATATTAATTATAACCTTTACATCGCATGTAATTGCAGTAAATTATCCATTTTCTTAAAAGAGGGACGAAGATACCAGAAGGACAGTCAAACTAATAAATCTAAAACAAACTGACAACGCCCTGGCTAAAAATGAAAAAAGACAAACAAACAACAGCACACATGACACAACATAGAAAACCAAATAATAAACAACTCGAACCCCACCAAAAAACTAGGGGTGATCTCAGGTGCTCCGGAAGGGTAAGCAGACCCTGCTCAACATGTGGCACCCGTCGTGTTGCTTATGTGATAAAAAATCCGGTAAATAGTCTAATTCAGTAGGTCACATTCATGAAAGGGAAGGGGGTTGTAGTTACGACGTAAGGAACATATCCGATATCATTTGTGAAACGATTATTCCATAACGGTCAACCACCTCGTGATGGCATCCGTAAAATTTACGAAGGGATGATTTCAACTTCAACATTTGGAACTCTTGGTTTAATAGCTTCCTTATGAGCAGCAACCCTCTATCAAGAAAATCATGATAGGAAATGCAAGCACAGGACTATCGTATCAATTGGGAGATAAATACCCCGTATGCAGATGCTGCTGGAATGTTGCTACTTAGAAATGGAAAGTTCACAATTGGAAAGCTGAAATCATCTCTTTTGTCGTAAAGTTTTGTTTTCAACCAGCCTTCATTGTCAATTTCTAATTGTAAGTCAAGATATGAGGCCGACTTAACTGTATATGTAGTATCCTTTATCTCTAGTTCGATGGGATAGATGCGTTCCACATAGTCACCAAATTTTGAATTATTTAGTGAAAGAACATCATCTATATAGCAGAAAGTAGAGTTAAAGGATATCGCTTACTTCTTATCTTTCTTCCTAAGAAGTTCCTGCATGAAGTCAGCCTCATAATAATAAAGAAACAAGTCGGCAAGTAGAGAGGCACAGATTGTTCCCATTGGAATGCCGACAGTCTGTTGGAAAACACGTCCTCCGAACGTAACAAATATGTTAAAGTTACGTTCGGGTTTCTGTTTGTTAGAGAATTTTCTGGTGTCTTACTGTATATTTTGTCATGTATCGAAATCGTGTTGGAAGTACAAAAATAGGAAAGTACAGCTGAAATTATTGTTACAGACGTTTACTAATGATTAAAAAAAAACTACTTTAATGTGTGTTACATCAGGTACAAACATTTTACAAATCTCGATTTTATGTAATTGCATTTTCATACTTTATACCTACCAAAATTTTAAAAAGAAAACAATTTGAGAAAATCAATATATTCTCACAAAGAAATGGGGAACAATTTGAGCAAAGCGAAATTACGCGTTTGCATTTTTTATAATTTTTTTTATAGTTTTCCTTTCTTTAAGTTAAGTATAGAAAACCTAGACATCCTGGACACACTTTTCACTTTCAATTGGAGACCTTTTATTTATAAGAGAAATAAGTGATATTGTTAACATTTTAAATCGTTAATATTTGTAGAGACGGAACGACGATTACTCTTACATTGTTGTATTACAATAAGACATTTGTTTTTAGTTCTGATTAAACTTTCCACCCAGAATTTCCGCTACTTTCACGATATTTAGCACAGTTTTAAGCATTGATGACGATGATACTCTATTCAGTCTTTATATAATTATATATCAAAGGTACCAGGATTAACATTTAATACGTCAGACGCGAGTTTCGTCTTCAGAATACTCAACAGTGACGCTTAGATCAAAACAAGTTATAAGCCAAACAAGAAAAAAGTTGAAGAGCACTAAAGACCAAAAATTCAAAAACGTTGTTCCAAATACGGTTAAGGTAATATATTCCTAGGAAAAGAACAACTTAAATTTAATGATGATTACATATTCGAAAATTTTAAGCCTTGATGTATGATGAAACTCTATACAATCCTAATATATACCAGGACACAAACTCGAATTAAAGGATGATTAAATTCAAATATCAACACTTTATTCATTTATAGAATCACAGAAATGTCAGTGCCAAATGGCATCAAATAACACCATATAAATTATTACTCAGAAATCTTTAAAAAAAAGTTCATATTCAGCGCTTTTCCCATTATACCCTTTTAAAATTATCTTGAAAATAAAACTGAAGTTGTTCATTCTATATAAAATCATCTACGATATCAAGTTTTAAATTGTGTATGTACAAAAGACATATCCGTGACGATAGGATGAATTATTTTTAAACGCCGATTTCTACTTTTCGATCAAGGTAAATAAGCTGTTTGTACATTTTATTATTTTTCTTTCTAAATTTTTATTTAAATACTTGTGTCGTTTCTTTATTAAGTCGTTTAGAATTGATCTAATGGCCTCTAAGTGGTAGTGTCTTAAAAACAATAAACAAACTCACAACTGTCTCAATTAAATGATTGGGTTCAGACGGTAAAAAAGAAGGAATAGAATTAACCACTGTGTGTTTCACAAAAGCAAACAGTATGTTGATGAAAACCATAAGCATGAAGAAAATATATTTTACAGAACGACATTATGTATGCTCAATTTTTATCATGACTTTTTTTTAGACAAAAGAATTATAGAATTAAAGGCTATAGGTTTGTTGTCTCTTTGAAATTTTCCCATTGAAAATGAACCCATTATGTTTAAGATTATTTAAGATGAGGTTACGATTGATATTTGCCTATTAAAGTCAGAGCATTCTGACCCAAATAACCTTTTCAGAGGCAGCCTCAATCGTAATCGGAACTTTAAAACTATAGGGTGTTTCCTGTCCTCCTTTGACCTTTAAATCTGTAAATGAACTCTTAGTATTGTATTGTTAGTCCTGCATAACAAAGCATCTTGCTATTTTAGTTTGTTAGAGTAACATAAATTCACTTAAAGAAATAATAAACTTCATTTGTAGCCTTATATCATGATAAATGTAACCAAGAAGAACAAACCTTATCGAGAAAAAACAAGAATGTGTCCAAAGCCCCACTCGCACTATGCTTTACCATGTTCTATGGACCGTGAAATTGGGTAATAATCTAATTTGGCATTAAAATTAGAAAGATTATACTATAGGGAACATATGTACTAAGTTTCAAGTTGATTGGACTTCAATTTTATCAAAAACTACCCCGACCAAAAACTTTAACCTGAAACTCCCACTTTCATTTTTTATGTTTAGTGGACCGTGAAATTGAGCTCAAAAGTCTAATTTGGCTTTAAAATTAAAAAGATCATATCATTAGCAACAAGTTTACTAAGTTTCAAGTTGATTGGACTTCGGCTTCATCAAAAACTACCTTGACCAAAAACTTTAACCTGAAACTCCTACTTTCATTTTCTTTGTTCAGTGGACGGTGAAATTCGGGTCAAAAGTCTAATTTGGCTTTTAAATTATATAGATCATATCATAAGCAAAAAGTGTACTAAGTTTCAAGTTGATTGGACTTCAGCTTCATCAAAAACTACCTTGACCAAAAACTTTAACCTGAAACTCCCACTTTCATTTTCTATGTTCAGTGGACTGTGAAATTCGGGTCAAAAGTCTAATTTGGCTTTAAATTAGAAAGATCATATAATAAGCAACAAGTGTACTAAGTTTCAAGTTGATTGGACTTCAGCTTCATCCAAAACTACCTTGACCAAAAACTTTAACCTGAAACTCTCACTTTCATTTTTTTCATGTTCAGTGGACCGTGAAATTGGGGTCAAAAGTCTAATTTGGCTTAAATTTAAAAAAAATCATATCATAAGCAACAAGTGTACTATGTTTCAAGTTGATTGGACTTCAGCTTTATCGAACACTACCTTGACCAACAACTTTAACTTGGACTGACGGACGGACGAACGGAAAATAATAAAATAATTCGGGTCAAAATAATAAAATAACTTTTAAACTACTCTACTATCGTAGGTGGGGCATAAAAATGTCGATAATTTTTAAAATATTGTGTTTATATCTGTTTCCCCAATCCACACTCTAATGCTTGAGCCTGATCATTTTTGTTGATTTAGAAAGTATAAGAACATAGAATAAATGTGTAAAATCTGTTTCTGTGTCATTTTGGTCTCTTATGGAGAGTTGCAATTGTCTCTTTAGTAATCATACCACATCTTCTTTTTGTATATAAACATGGCATATGGTTCCTGATAGTAACATAATAAAACAGAGTCGGAATCATTTTTATGATATATATCTTAAATTCATGAATAGGGCTTAAAATAATTTTTCAACTACTATTTCCGAATGTCAACACCTAATCAGTTGTAAAACAAGGTTACAAGTATTTACTCTTATTCAAGACATGTCAACTGATACCAATACACAGATAAATTATAACTGGTATTTGTCGGATGGCCTTTTGGAAAAGAAGGATAAAAGATACCTTACATAGTTATCAACGGTACCAGGATTATGATTTAGTAATCTAGACGCGCGTTTCGTCTACATAAAGACTCGTTAGTGACGCTCAGATCAAAATAGTTATATGAAACATTCAAGAATATTAAACGAAAGGAAACTGACAATCTAAAGTCAAAAATAAGACTAAAAGACAAACACTACTTCAAAAAGAAAACATTTGTATATAAAAAAATCTTAGTAATACAAACTCAATCACTCACCAGTGTTTTTACTTGTGCTTTGGACATGTTGGAAGGGAAAGCAGATTTTGCTTATGATATATGACCTAGCGATTTACTCATGTAAACTCAGCCAGATGATAAGTCTTATTCGATATGTCACATTCGGAAACAAACGGGATAGGATTGTATGAAATTGGTTGTTGGTTTTTTTCTTTAACTTTTTATTCTAGTTTCCCTTTTTTCAACATCTGTGGGGGAAAAAAACATCCGTTAGACATTTTTTATTATTAATATTGAAAATGTCACCATGCATTGAGTGTTTTCTCAATTGTAATTTCCTCTATTCAGTGATATTTCTGTCTTAGGTAAACACATTGGTTGTATTTGTTTTTTTCTTAATCAGATCTTCAGAAAACAAACACAAAAAAGTAACCATATTTAATCTTTTTTTTTCTAAACATTTACAATATTTTTCTAATCATCATCTTAGTTTTATCATATTTATTTCCAGCCCAATAATAGTTTTTATGTTCCTTGTCGTTTAGCCATGAATATCTACAATCACCATGCCACCATGCGCTATACCAGATTGCACAATTTTTAATCGAGCTGTCGTTATCGTTATCCTTTGTACTAAACGCTCTACCGTTGTTGTGAGCCATTTTATTACCTGAAAGACAAAGCAAAATAAATATACTCACCAAAGACCTTAATTATTGTAACTAGAGGACACCTGCGTCAAACAATATCAAACTGCATGTACCCTTGCTCTTACTAAACTGCGATACAGAGATGCTTATAGTTATCTATTTAGATGGATCTTAACAATCACAGGAACAGAAAGTGAAAAAGGTACTGTATGCGTATAAATCACAAAATGTGTTGCAATGTACACAGTTGAATTCAATCTTATCCCATTATCAAATTTCACCATTTCTCTTTATGAGGAATCAATTTCTCAGTTATGAACGGGTTTTTTTTATATATGTTAGAGGCATTTTCTAAATTTATATGAAAATTATAGGAATTTTGTAATATCACTACAAGATTCAGTCATTATACATAATGACTAATTTTTCTAGGAATTTTACAAAATTGAAAAGCATTTTACAAAATGCCTGAAATTATTTTAAAGAATGAGATATTAATATATTTGCCCTGAATATTTGTAAATACATAATTGTTTGGCGTAAAATCTGGTTAAGCACTTCAACCATATTTGGAGAAACACGAATCATGACACATTTAGGTTGCATTTCTGTAAATATTGACAATGCAATTTCCCATAGGAACTCCTTTTTCGCATAAAACTGTACAACTTTTACTATGAAGTTTTGAAAAAAAATCTTTTCCTAGAAATGAAAGTTCATATGCACCACAATATTTTTCAAAGGTCAAAATATAGGGCTGTGCGGCATATTTTCAACGTTTATATGCCCTGAACTTCCCAGAGTTTAAACTAATACTAATTTTCTTAACTACCCCTACCTCGAATGAAAGGTTACCACTGATTTCAATGTAAACAATATGCACATGTTTATTTACTGGTAACATTCCAAAGTTATGTCTCTGTGAGATGGAACACGGAGAGCATAACTGGGAACCAGTATGTAAAGAAAATTAATTTTCTATGAATATTCAAGATCTCTCCAAAAAGAGCCGTGTTTTGAAAAACAGCTGTATTTACAAAGTGCACCATTAACCTCGTTCATTACCTTAACTGACAAAACACTTAACGTTCGACAGCATTATGTTTCGTAATAAACAATTGTCGATTGATCCTTTATGGAGTTATTGCTCTTTTAATTACACCTTATGCAAGAATTCTGGGTTTTGATTGGTTGATAGCCAGTGTATTTTTCACCAATTTACTATTATTAAATGAAGGTCGTTCATTTTTTAACGGTGCCGGGGTATATGCAAAAAGGATATGCCTTTTTTACCCTCTGTGCCGTGGTATTTGCCAAAAAATACCCTATCCGACAGGACGCTTGTAACGTCATGATCGTTAATGCGTTTTTGAACGTTAACATTCGGTGTAATTAAACATATATAGCATGTTCTTGAGGGGTATTTGCGAAAAATACCCGTCTTGAGAATGAATTTCCCTCGCCTTACGGCTCGCGAATTTTAACATTCCCTCGACTGGTATTTTTCGCAAATACCACTCCTTAACATGATATATCTGTTCAATAGTCAATTTTAAACACAAATAAATTAAAATTTAAGCCACAATTTGCAATAGGTTATCTTGATTGAAAAATGTATCCGATGACACTACCAAACATATCGTTGAATCACAGCAAAACACAGCCTTATATGGCAAAACCCATATTGTAGAGGGAAATTTGTTTTGATGTGGGTGTATAAAATTAAAATTCTCATTTTTTTCTGAATGGGAATATTAAATATTGTTATATGTTAGTAAAATGCAATACTTTCTTCACGTGAAGAATTCTACAATTTTGTTTATTTAGGGCTGTTTTTCAGGTGGAATTTTCTTTCCTTATTTAAAATACCTTCATTTCAACTGCATGCGATATGTCCATTATCCGGGTCAATCCCCTACAGAAATAACCCATGAATTATAACCAAATTGTTCGCGTCTAAAAAAAAAATTTGACATATTTGCTACTGAAAGCAAACAAAAAACAATCAGTTAATTTTAAAAAAGATATCTGCTTCATACATGTATGTTTCATTTTAATTTACAGTTTTGAATTTAGAATTTCTTAAATTTCTATTGTAAATTTTGTTCTATTGACAGAACAATGTATCCTTCTGCCATTTGAAAAAAAAACATAATTACAAATTCATTACTGGTATCTGAAATACAGAGTGAGTATGTACTTATTTTAGTTTCACTACAAAGTACACATTATATGACATACAAACCTTCCCAGCTGGTTTTTGGAAGGAAAACAATTCTACCGAACCATTAGATATTTTCTTTGCAAATATTGTGTTTTTTCCACTTTTGTCAATGATAACCTTCTTCTACAAATTGCCTGAAACTGAACAGGCAATTTGCTGAATTTTGCTTCAAAATTTCAGTCATTTTACAAAATGCCTAAATTTAGAAAATACCTGTAACATATACACAAAAATAAAAGTTTGGTACATTTTGTGTATATGTTGGTAATACTTACTCACTTGTACATTTAAATATTGTAATGTTCATCAAATTAGTTTGCTTCAACATAATATATTAGAGAAAACAATGTGTTGTTTCTAAACTGGAGATCTAAGGGAGACGTTATTACAATATCTGACATTGACTGTCTGAATCACGATAAAGATAAAAATCTTTGTTAAAGCATTGCAACATTTGTCTGTTATTTCAATTTAAGATAACATGGATAAAAAGGAATATTTTCCTGGTCTCTATTAAGCGTTTGATTATATTTGACTCTGTCGTTCTATTTTCATCAGTCTTTAAGATCTTAAAATGTATGTGAAGCTAGCAGCCGGTTCGTTATCCGATATATAATATACAACCGGCTGCTAGCATGTTTTTCAGCGTTTAAGGAGTGAAAGATAGGTAGGCAATCGTTTTATGACCTCTTCAAGCTGTCATAAACTCTCGTTGTTCTTAAATATAAACCTTGACTATATGTTAGTTGCATAATTGTCTTTATGAAATATATATTTCTGTCATTAAAACGACATCTAAGATGTTATTTTATATATAATATATCATATATATGATACAAAAATTAGTACCGATCACTCTAGAAACATTTAATTATATAGCATATATATATATAAATTGCAGTTTTAATCCAACGCAATCATAGGTTTGAACGTAGTTTTCAATTTAGACTCGTTTATATATAGAAATATATATGGAAATCCCCAAAAAAAGAAATATATAGTGAAAACCTTTCTGAGAACACTTAAATAACGGTGAGACCACTTCCCTTCCTTTGTTCTTTCAATATCCATAAAATTCGACGAAATCATATAATCTGTTTATATGACGATTGAATTAAAAGGATTACCCAGAATAATGTCGATAAAAAACTTATGCATAAAGGCAAATATGCAACCTATATAAGCATTGATAAGGGGTTTTATTCGAGGACAAAGCGAGTTTAAGAAAACTTAAAGGGTTATAAAACGATTTCCTACGTATCTTTTTATTCCTTTCAACTATGAAAATAATACTTTTAATTTTATCATATATTATATTATTCTCCATCTACGATAGTAGAGGGGTATTATGTTTTCTGGTCGGTGCGTCTGTTCGTCCGTCCGTCCATTTGTCTGTATGTCCTTTCGTCTGTTCGTCCGTTCGTCCAACTCCGGATTAAAGTTTTTAGTCAAGGTAGTTTAAAATGAAGTTGAACTCCAATCAATCTAAAACTTAGTGCACATGTGCCCTATGATATGGTCTTTTTGATTTTAATGCCAAATTACAGTTTTGACCCCGATTTCACGGTCTACTAAACATAGAAAATGATAGAGCAAGTTTCAGGTCAAAGTTTTTGGTTAAGGTAGTTTTTGATGAAAATGAAGTCCAATCAACTTGAAACTTAGTACACATGTTTACTATGATATGAATTTTCTCATTTTCTTGCCAAAAAAGAGTTTTGACCCCAATTTCACGGTCTATTGAACATAGAAATTGAAAGTGCAAGTTTCAGGTTAAAGTTTTTGGTCTAGGTAGTTTTTGGTGAAGTTGGAGTACAATCAACTTGAAACTTAGTACACATGTTCCCTATGATATGATCTTTCTAATTCAAATGCCAAATTAGAGTTTTTACCCCAATTTCACGGTTCACTTAACATATAAATTGATAGTACGAGTGGGGCATACGTGTACTATGGACACATTCTTGTTTTTTTTTAATTTTCAACTAAATTTGAATATCGCATCAACTACTAGCAGCCGGTTGAATATTGAATATCGAATATAGATTAGCATCCATGATTTAAATAAATTTAAAATTATTTTGTGCTCTTGCAATTTGCCAGTTTTGTTTTACATTACCAAAAACACTTGGATTTTAGTGCATCTTAAAAGTATCGGGCCAAAAAAATTTTTTGTTAAATTTGTATAAAATAAATCAAATGTAACGTTTTTCTATGAGGGCACCGTTAGTTTTGAATCTCCCTTATTTTGGATTTTCATAATTGTAGTTAGATAGTTCAAGTTCTATTCAAAACGGTACCCAGCATATGGACATTATTGGGGATATTCCGTGAAAAATAAGGTTATTCATCAAAACCAAGGATATTTTTGAAAAACCTGTAACTATTACACAATGCTATAGTACCGTCTTCAATTGTAAAAAAAATAAATATTTCATACATAATTTTATATCAGATATAAATAGCTCTTCTTGTAACAATAACCTGTATTTGGCCAGTTGGAGGTATATACGTTATAGCCTATATTTAAAAAGAAACTTTTTTTTTGTTAATTTAAGGCGTGAATATTTTTTAATTCATTCTAAACACTGATTATCAACAAAAAATACAAAATAAAGAGAACAGTCTTTTTTCTTTGATCGAAGAATAAAATAAATAGTGCCACATAGAAGAACAGCTTGCTAGAACATCGACCGATGCTTTTAGATCTCTGGAAACGGAAATAAAAATAACAAAAGCTGCGGACTTAACATATAAAAACGTGAATTGGTAAGATAGTCATATGACAACTTTTCACAAGAGACCAAATGATTCAGACATTAACACCTATAGATCATCGTACTACCTTCATCAATGAGCAAAGACCACATTGCTTAGGTGGCTCAAAAAAGACTCTGATATGACGAATGTAAAAAAATTGAAACGAGAAACCTAACGGCCTAATTCATGTCGCACAATTAAACGAAAAACAAATATGTAACAAAGCAACAAATGGCATCCACATAATAAAAGGCTCCTGACTTGGGAGATTAGTAATGTTAAGGACAAACACTCTTGTTCAGATAAGTAATGTTTAAAGCACAAACAATTTTGTTTAGATTAGTTATGTTTTAATAACACACAATCTTGCTCAGAGTAGTAATTATTTAAGTACAGACAATACGTTTCGGTTAATTAGAAAACATGTGTTCTGTTGATATACTATCTGCCAACCAAATTAAGTATAAATCTGACCCCGAGAATAATACTCCCACTAGATAGTAATGAATTAAATGTTAACAACATCATGTGCTGCACAATACTTTATAAACTGTCTTTTCAATATTGTTAATACACATTTCCATTTATTCTTAAGAGCTTACCGGCGGTTCCACTGTAATCTCCAATTGTGAGTTGGTACTTTGAATTCTCGTCTCCAACAATAAAAGTTTTGAAAAGAGCATATGTTTGCTTGTTGTTTGTATCAGTTAGGTCAACCCTCAGTTCGTATTTATCTTTACTTGTAAGAATGTTTAAATATTTGTTACCTAAAAAAGAGTAAATATAATAATAGTATATCTCGCTGATAAACAATTTTGTAAGTTAAAATAATATCCTGATAAACCTATTGATCCTTTAAAATGTTATCAATTCAACAATGTTATTAGATATCTTAACACCGTAATAATACATATATGATAACGTTAGCATAAATGACGATCACCATAAGTAGTATAATAAACAAAAATTCCTCGAAAATTTAAAACAAAACAAGTGAAAGAAAACTCTAAATATAACAGAATCAATTTCAAATGACTCATTTTACTCATTATTTAACTCATGAAATTTACCAAGCCAGTATTCCTTTTGTGGATCACCAAACCCTTCCTTATACTCAATCCAGTTTCTGTCGAAGCTGGTCGTTCGGTCTATTCTACGTTGAAGTACCTACAATCAAGTATACGAAATAAAATATCACTGAAATAGCAGATTTCTAAATATAAAATAAATGACGGAAAAAGAATTTCTAGCATAACCTGTTTCCTTTAAATGTTCACAACATTAATTAGTTCTATAGTATTTAAACTGAACATTTTCAATGTGTTTGTATTATACAAAGTAACATATAACGTTTCCCTGTTGCTCACATGCTGTGTACTGGTCACGGTATCGAAAAAACACTTGACGATAAATAACATTGCCTCTAAATTTACGTCCCTTACATTGTTTTTAAGAAAGTATAGTTGTACGTTTAAATATAGTGATTGGCTTAATTAACTTTTAAATTTCTCTCAAAAAGATTTGTAAATATAAAAATGCATGAAAAAAAAACAAGTGGAGTTTAATTGTCAATTACAACTCCGCAATTGACGACTTACAACAGCTGAAAAGAACAGAAAATGTAAGCCAAGTTCAACAATTTAACAGTGCAGATTGCTTACTAGAATATAATAGTTAATCAACATTTTTATGGAGAATTTCTGAAAGAATTTATGTTTTTCAAATTTTAACATACAGAATTTTGGAACAATGAATAATCATTAGAACAAGTAAGTCATAGAGAATCTTTTTTTTCTGCATTTAATATTTTTACATTTTTTATAGTTTGTGATATGTTATGAATCAATTTTTCTATTTAGATTATTTGCGGATTTTCGACGTCCATGCTTTTTAAGGTCTTTAATTTTGCATTTCAACTTACAATCTGAAAATAATATTGACAATTTTTTTTCAACTGATTTCAAATATGTTAATTCAATCATTAAACGACTCAGTATATTGGATTCCTATAACATGTACAATGTAAATAGCAGGTGCTTAACACCCTGAAAAAGTATCAAATACTTCAAATACTTCAAATATGTAAGGACTTGTATCTGATACGCCACATATGCGTTCCTTCTAATAATGAGTCTTGATTCGACTATATAGGAGCACTCGAATATTAAAACCGCATTATATAAAAACTCGTTGAAGTGTATACACAATATTCCATAAAGTTTCGGTGACTTTTTCTTCAATTAATAATTTATATCATGCCAGTAATGAAGTACCAGGTATTTGATTGCAATTACCTTGCATGGATACATACGTCCACATGCGATGCAGTGGAAGTTAAAATGTGATACACAAGACAATCAGCTTTTGTTAGAAAAAAAATATATATCTAAATATCTTAATACTATAAAACGTACTGTCCATCCTCCTCCGTCTGTAGACATATCACAGTAAGCCCTGATTCCATTGATTTCATCTGGATATATAGTATATACTCCACTTGGTTTTGTTTTCATATAGCTGCAGTCTTTGTACTTGTTTAACAGTTCAAATTTTTCTGAAAAATGTTGTAAAGTTACTATTTTAGAATGAGTTCATTTTTCATATAATTACAAATATTAATAAGTAAGGCATGTTATTTTCACACAAAAATCTAATTTCAAATTATTTACATTATGCTAATTTAAACAAAATTTTGTGTACGCTTTCGGAATCTTTTTTATTTTGCAGTATTTTTTTGTTTGACAGAAGACAAGTCAACGACATTGTATTTATGTTTGACTATTAGGATAACAATACATCTTGTCACTCTTTGGTTGATGCTTTTTTTAATTTTAAAACAAAATCGCTTCAAAGTATCACCGTCACAGTAATCATTACAACATTAATGTTTCAGATGACTTTTTGAACTTTATGCACCAAAATGAACCTCCAATATTATTTTATATATCAGTGATACAACCAAATACCAGAAACAGAACGCATAAAAAATAATGTTAGCTAAGAAACAATTTTCAATTATTTAATCGGTTTACAGTTTCGAAGAATGATTTCTCTTTTTTGTCATAGTGTTAACTGTTTTCTTCCTGTACTGATTTGTATTATATGTTTTGAAAGAAAACGAAGATTGCTTTTCTTATCTAAACGGAATTTACTAACCATCATTTGATATTCATAATATTCATGTTTAGCTATATTTGCTTCATATTATAATTTCCAGGAAAAGAGACAAAACAACAAATAAATACAGGGATATCTTACTATTTAATGTTTCCATCAGATTTGTTTTCCATTCTTCTAATGCCTGGCTTTTGGTTTGCAAATTAGTAGTACTTTCCTTGAATTTCTCTCTTAATTCTTGGGACAAATTATTAAAATGAGATTTTAGGTCACTCGTAAGATTGTTAAATTTACGGTTGTTGACGTCTTGTGACCGCTGAAGTTTAGATAAATATTCTGACATCATTGCTAATTTTAAACTTTCTTGTCTGTGTTCAAATCCACTTAGCAAATCTGTTATTTCAGTATTAAAGGTTGATTCACTTTTACTTACATTTTTGTAAACATCAGATATTGCCAGCGTTATCTCCCTTTGCTTGGCCCCAAGATTTCGAACAATGTTTGAAAATTGCTTGTCATATTTCTTTTTTGTCGTATTCAGTTCTAACGAATAATCTTGTAACATGGATGTCTTTGTATGTTCTTGCTCGTTTTTTACCATGTCTTGAATCTCCTCAGAAAATGTTGATTTAATGTCATCGTTGATGTAACTCTCCAACTGTTTATTCACCGAAGTTATGTCAAGTTCAGCAACGAGCGGTGCTTTAAGGTCGTTGGACATCAATGGCATTCTGAACGGCTTACATTCCGAGTTGGACTTCGAACATGGTTTACTATTTACATGAACAGTCGACAATACAATTATTTGTAAAACACATGCTATTGTTTTTTCCATAACCTTCATCCTTGCAAATTCGTGTTTCCTATATCAATATAAAGTATATGTAGTAGTAGTCACAATATAAATTGATGTATTACAATGTAACATGAAAATCGAAATAGTACGTAATTAGATGATCTCTTCTCTGTCATGTAAATTGCTCGTGATGTAAGTACAGGAATTAAGATGTAAGTATGGCTTCACTGGAAATGTTTAACCTATTTAAAAAGCCATCACAAATTGTATATTACTTTCGCTATTATCATCAAGTTTGTTGTTCGCTGTGTATTCGAAAAAGGAAATTAAAACTATACCGCATAATTAAGGAACTGAACTTGTAAAATCTGAATATATTGAAATGCATATTTAACAATGGATGAATGGCAAATTTGTGTAAATTTTACAACTGTATGTGATGAGAAAAAATCAGAATCTTGAAAACGAAAGACGAAAGATACCAAAGGAATGTTCAAAGTTATAAGACGAAAAAAAATTGCAATACAATAACAAAATAAAGATATAAAAAACAAGAATGTGTCCCCAGTACACGGGTGCCCCACTCGCACTATCATTTTCTATGTTCAGTGGACCGTGAAATTGGTATCAAAACTCTTATTTGCCATTACACATGTTACAATTAGAAAAATCATATCATAAGGAACATTTGTACGAAGCTTCAAGTTGATTGGACTTCAACTTCATCAGAAACTACCTTGACCAAAAACTTTAACATGAAGCGGGACGAACGGACGTACGGACGGACGGACGAACGAACAGACTGACGGACGAACGGACGTACAGACTAAAAAACATAAAGCCCCTCTACTATCGTAGGTGGGGCATACAAAATTAACAAAAATTAACAAAAATATCAAATTCTGATTAAAATTTAAACGAGAAAGTTCCTTCACAAAACTCAGACATCTTAAGTGCAACTAGAACTCCATCAGAACAGCTGGTGCCCTGACAGAGTAAACAGGTCTTGCTCTGCATGATGAAGTAATACATACCTTAAATATGCATTATCGGTTTATAACATAGATAAGCAATGAACTTGAGTAGGATGTATGCACATTTTGATCACACATTTTTCATCAGTGATAATAAATACAAAACATGAAAAGTTGATGGATAAATGGCTCGCTGTTTAACGGCTAATGACAGAAATAATCACGTTATAATATCATATTAAAGAAATTTTGATAGAAACCCTGCTTTATCAGATTTAAACTTGTTAGCTCGTTCTCATATTAACAGTCACGAAGTAATATGTCAAATTCGAGTCTCGGTCAGATTTAGTTCTTACTCATAATTCCAGTGTTTTCCACAGAAAGAGCAACGATATTTTTTATGTTTTATTTGACCACGTGAACTATGATCTTTTATAGTTTATGCAATAATAGCTACTATAACATTTTGTGAACATTTTAATCTATTTTAAAACATGTTTAAATTTTATGATAAGGAATTGACTAATTTGCCCATCAAAGTGCTAAAACATAATGCAAGTCAAAACAAACCTGTGCACGACATAGTTTTAATGACGGACAGATAAAAACTATTAAATGTATGTGCTTCTTATGATCCACAGAAGCAAAATATTCCTTGACTTTGATAAGCATTCAGTTTTTTTAGCTTGCAAGAAGTTACAAAAAGACATGACTGTCACTAGTATCGGTCTACTCGACTAACATTTTTAATAACCTTCTCTTCTGCCTATATATGACATATGTAGTTTCCTGGTTGATCGTAATGAATGACTTATCTCAATTAAGAAAATTCATGAAAAAAACATCAAAGTATATTCATACTTCCTCGACATGAAATACGCAAGTTTAAGAATGTTCGCCTATCTTGCATGGTTTTGACTTCCTCAGATATCATGGAACTTGCATTTTTATTATTTTTTTTTTTTTTTTGCCTTTTTAAATTCAGTTATATATATATATATATATATATATATATATATATATATATATACTATCAGTTCATACTAGTTCTTAAACAGCGTGTTATTTTGAAAAAAGTAGCATGCTTCATCGGATTTTAGGTATTTTTTCAACGTAGTAACTTAACTATCAGAATAGAGTACTTATAGAATGTCAAGGCTTTCTGTTGTCATTACAAAATATTTACATGAGCTAATCTGACGATCAGTATTAATATAAATAGGTAGAGTGAAAAGAATATCCAAAAGATATTTTGTTTATGTCATGAGAACGTTACACTGTGACAACACTCTAAAACATATATATTTTTGTTGTTAATATATTGAAAGACATAATTTATAAATGGTGTGCAAGTTAATTATAATGTTTATTCGCATCAATGTAAAACGGTTATAGCACCTGCAAATGATTTCACTTCATTTATCCTGTATATTACACTCATACTATACATTTACTTTACAGTTTTGTCTAAAAAGAATTTACTACTAAATTAGAAAAAGAAATTTGCAAATTATATAAAATTATCATTGGATATTTTTATGCACAACATTGCATATTGAATACATCTCTTCCTTTATAAATTCCTATTGATGTTTTTTTCTATAAGTTAGTTAAATGTATGAACCTAAATATTAAAATGATGAATTTAGCTCACCTTTTTTACTAGAATAAACAGTTCCCTGGTTAATGCGATATCATTAGTACAATGGCTTAACATTAGAATTTAGAATAGTAATGGGGAGCTATGTTTATATACTCACAACTAATACTTGGCGCACACCTACCCATGCCGAAGATAGCTTTCATTTTTAAACGACTGCATAGTTGCCAAATTGCTACTGCTTCAAAATTTGCAAAATGTATTTACTCATTTAAAGAGCTTCATGGTTATTTTTTCTAAAACTAAATTAAAGGACATTTCGAAAACATTTTGAACATTATATCTCTCTTATAAAAGTTATTTAAAATTTGTTAATTCATAATTTATGTTTCATTTACTCGGTGATACATCAATCAAACGTAGATCAGCATTTCTATTGGCCATTACAAATAGTCTTCTTTTACCTAGTACATTTGAATATTTATGAGGCTTGAGCTGAATTGTGTGTTTATGAATATGGTTCTATCCTTTGGTTTGATGATCAAACATAATGCTGCGTACTTCTTGGCAAACATCTCAGTTTCTGTGATATAGATAATAACTTATTATTACTTTTTTGAGTTCCTTTGTTACTTTAATAAATTATTTTTTACCATAGAAATTAAACTTTTTTTAAATAATATGTATTGAAAAAAAAACTGTTTTATTTTGCATATCTTTAAATTGATAAATTAAACTAAAAAAAAATAAAACTATTTATTTTTTTGAAAATGTTATTTAAATTTGAAATATGACATCTTATTTGAACTTTATGACTGTGAAGTATTTTTTATTTGAAATATCCGCCTAGATTCTTTCATAACATTTACATTAGAGATTTTCTATTTTGCATTTACCTCTGAGTTCATTACTTAAGTGATTTTACATTTTACCCTACAAAAACATAGTTTATATCTTTTTTTCGTACATTTTGTGTACAACAGTCAAACTTTGATTACTTTTAAACACAAAATACATTGAGTTGTCCCTTTATTTACATTTTTAAACCTACAATAAATAGATTAAGCTATGACATGTACTTTTTACTTTAATATTTGGACAGGATTTCGATAAATCATCCCCCGTTAAATGTTGTTACTACAAACATATACTGCATTTTTATGCTCTTTAGTGTGAACATGTATACGCTGCATATAAAATTAAATATGTCACAATTTATGTTGAATGCATTTCATTTATCATTTTAAGATATAAAAACATTATTGATCTAAAGGAATACAATTTCATATAAATCAAAAAAACTGTAAATTTTGTTTAACATTTTATTGAGCCTTCAATGTTTTCAAACAGGATAATTTATCATAATTCTGAAAGGCATTTTAGAAATAAATATTTTTTTTCAATTTTTTTATTATTTACAACCAACTTGCTTTGCCTATATAGGCATGATATACTGGTTTTGGTCAACGAAAAGAAACTGCATTGCACATAAACAGTTAGAATCACATGGTATGGTATGAGCCTTGTTATTGTTGAAGGCCATACATTGACCTTTAGTAGTTTATGTCGGTCGGTGTCATTTGGTTTCTTGTGAAGAGTTGTCTCATTTGTAATCATATCTTTTTATTTTCATATTTATCATAATATGACTCTTTCGTACGTTTTTGTTTTCAGAAAATAAGTCAGGTCTAAATACGACTTGACACAATGTACACAAATTAAATGCGACGTCATTTGGAACAGCATACAACATTCTCCCTAATACGATAACAAAACATATCTATGTACTGACAATAACGAATAAATATTCATTCAATTTGTAGTGGTGACAATCAGAGGTAAGATTAATCTATCAGAATACAGGATGAAACATTCCCCAATATCTAAACTGATTATTATACCATTGTAGCTGTTAACAAACATATCTATATATTGACAATAACGAATAAGGATTTCACTCAATTTGTAGTAGTGACAGTCAGAGGTAAGATATGCCCGCCAGAAAACAGGATGAAACATTCATCAGTACCTAAACTGATTATTATATCATTGTACCTGTTAACAAACATATCTATATACTGACAATAACGAATAAAGATCTCATTCAATTTGTAGAAGTGACAATCAGAGGTAAAGATAAATCTATCAGAAAACAGGATGAAACATTCCCAGTATCTAAACTGATTATTATATCATTGTAGCTGTTTACAAACATATCTAAATACTGACAAAAACGAATAACGATCTCATTCAATTTGTAGTAGTGACAGTCAGAGGTAAAGATAAATCCATCAGTTACCAGGATGAAACATTCCCCAATATCTAAACTGACTATTATATCATTGTTGCTGTTAACAAACATATCATATATAAATAGGTCATTTTGAATTTGTGTTAGTGCGAAAGTACGAATTTTGTATCATTTGATAAACAAATTGTAAATTATCGCACATTTACAGTATTCATTGATTAGGCTATAGCTTGGAAACTCTGAAGAAAATTATGTAATATGTTGCACTCTCATCAGCTTATAATTTGCCTATGTATAGACACGGTAGCAAACTCAGATAGAGTTCAGAAAATTGAGAGTTTCATATCTGACCGAATTTGTTTGGTCAATGGTTTAGATTAAAATAGAGACGAATTAACCAACAAAATACAGAATAGTGAAATAAAGACTAAAAATAAAGACTTGTTATTCTGAAATAACAGTAGAAAGAAAAAGAGAAGCAATATAAAACATGAATGAAAGAGTAAAAACAAAAACAAAAATTCAGAATTTATTCAGGTTAATTCCAATTTCATTTATGACAGGTATTTGTTATTTCTATCCGAACAATAATTTGTTTTTTTTTAGCGTTTATTGTACTTTGTGAATAGTATATATTCTATAGAAGAGGGGCGAAAGATCCCAGAGGGACTCTCAGACTCATAGATAAAAAAAATGACATTGTCATGGATAAAAACGAAAAAGACAAACAGACAAACAACAGTAGATAAGACACAAGGTAGAAAACTTAAGACTTAGTAACACGAAACTACCATTTGACGTATTGATTGTACGAATACTTATACATTTGTACAACAAATGAAAATACTAACTTTCGTGGATTTTAAAATAAGGAAGTCCATAAACATTTACAACCTAAAACGACACATGTGAAACACAACTGCCATATTGTTGACTTGGAAAAGGTATTGTTTGAAGAAAATAGATGAGTAAACCTAGTTTTATAGCTACATATAGCCTAACATCTAGCTTGTATGCCAGTTCTTTATAGCTTCATTATATTGAGAAAACATAGGGTGATCAACTCAAACAGAGAGAGTAATGTAGTAATCATTGCGACCAATCAGCTAACATTGTATAAACATAATCACACACATACGCCACAACTGATTAACAAATAAAACAAAAAATAGAAGTTGACAAAGATGTCACCAAAAAAGTGTAAAAGTTAGTAAATTTGACGTTGACTTTGACGTCACAAAAAAAATGTGTTATTGATAGCACATGCATACCGTTTATACTATACACTTTCTCAATAAAATGAAAATCAGTCATATAAATACATGGGAAAATAAAATTGAAACAGCACTGAAGAACCCATCGCACAACTGGAACCAGCCAATCTTGGAATGCCCAAATGTTAAAAAGTATAAAACCGGATTGCAGGATGAATAAATACTGACAGAACTAAAATACATTATTTATTAGATGTGTTAGGCTAATGGCTTCTGAATTTTTTGGTAGATGGACTATGTTTTACAAGAAAGTACTAGAATTGAACCAAGATTATTCAATGTATATTCAACATGATTTTTTAAGTAGATAAATATGGCACGTCGTCATCAAGGTCAATCAAGAAGATGACATGTTACAATATCGTCTATCTTGTAAGCCTTTACGTAAAAAATAGTACAAACAATTTGTATTTGCTGTTCTCAAAATGATTAATGCGTCATGCCTTTGAAGGCATTTAAGTTTCAACCTTCGCAATGTCGTTTAAGGACTATATTGGCTTCTCAATAAAGCCGTTTTTGGTTTCATAAAACGTTTTATTTCTATGGAGTTTCAAAACTTGTTAAAGATTTACAAAGGAAATGTTTCAGCTACATCTGATGTGCTTTTTAAGCTCGGCTAGCATGCGTATGTGTATGCGTTTCACCAATTTTGAAACCTCGACAAAAAAAAGTTAATTTAAATTGAGGGCAAAGTGGAATCAAGATATAAGCCAAAATAATCAAAACAAAAAAAAGTGTCTCAAAACCTAAATGAATGAAGGATACGTACATGTATGACCATGTACAAGACACAAATAGCAAATTAACCCTCCTTACAAGGGATTTGAACTTAAATACTTCAGAATAATCGTTATATGCTGTTAATTTACGTGTTAAAACATTCTTGCAAATAGTGACTTAGTAATGTTAATATCATTAAGTATATTTTAAAATGTATCAAATTTACTACACCATATACATAATATACGCTTTTCGTCTGCAGAGTCTTTTCCGTGAAGTTAGAGACAAAGGTATGCAAAACAATTATTCAAAGTCAAAAGGATCATTAGTACAGCCAAAAGTACAATACAGACTTCACTAAATACGCATTTTACCTCAGGAATAGATTACCTTAGCTATATTTGGGATTTTTTTTTTTAATTTTTGGTCCTCAATGCTCTTTAACATTGCACTTTTTTGGGGGTCTTTTTAACTTTTTTTAATTCGAGCATCACTAATGAGTCTATTGTAGAGAAACGCGAGTCTAACGCAAATACAACATGTCATTCCTGGTATCTATTATGAGTTTATTTCATCATTGATGGTCGAGTCTTAACTATTAAAAAGCCAGAAACATTATATAAGTAAACGTTTAAGAGTTGTCCAAACCGAAAATGACAAAAAGTAAAGCCGTATTTTTACAAAGAATAACAGCTTAACATGACCTAGATCTATTTCATAATCGAGAACGTTTCCAGACATTTTTGCTAAATGTATTATGCAATTTTGAAAATTTAAAATGGTTTGTTTTGTACTTTAATGAAAAATACATCAGTTTCACTTTATAACAGGACAATCATAGTGATGTTCAGGAAATAATAACAATTCACTCATTAGTAGTTCGAGGGCTTTATAATACTAGTATACCATGTTAAATATGTATGCAAAAAAGGCAATTGTTTTTATATTTAAACATAAATGAATCTGAGGTCCAGTAGGTGTCATTTGTTGATGTGGTTCATAAGTGTTTCTCGTTTCCTGATTTTTAAATAAATCTTAGACCGTTGGTTTTCCCGTTGAATGGTTTTACACTTGTTATTTTGGGGCCCGTCATAGCTTGAAGTTCATTGTGAGCACAGGCTCCTTGTTGAAGACTGTACTTTGACTTATAACGGTTTACTTTTACAAACTGTGACCTGGATGGAAAGTTGTCTAATTGGCACTCAAACAACATATTCCCCTACCTAGTAACATGTTTAACCAACCTCCAAACTGGTCACTAGACGAGCTAATTCGTTTGTTAATCAATGAAACAGTAGGTATGGTAGAATATTTCAACCAGTTTTGAAACCAGTTCTAACATTTTGACAAAGTTATCGTGATAGAGAAAACATAAAAAAAAACACATTTAATCGGAATATTCAAAATTTTAAAATCTTCAGTTTTAATAGTTAGAAAAACAATTAAATTGAAAAGAAAACATCAAATATGGTTTAAACACCCATAAACAAATGTTAAAGTTCATGTGTGTTAACAGAAAATAAAATGCTAACTTTCCCGTTCCTTTGTAATGCAGTGTACATATGAAGTATCTACCTATTTTGGAACATTATAAGTAAGTGTTATCGTTCTTTGGCTACGATCATATACCACACAAATATCTAGTGAGTCACTTACATGTCTAGTACAGTAGTAATACCAACAAGGATAATAACAGGTATCAAACTGAACGAATTGACTGTGACTGAAACTAGTCATATGATCGATCTCGCCACAATTCTACACATTATGATTCGGATATGATAATATCAAAAAGTAGTTCATTTTTGTCAAGTGATTATAATATCTATTTAACTGAACTATCAATTGCAAATATATTTCCTTCTGTAACAAAACAAAATAAGAGATATATAAATATCTAGTTCCAAGCTATAATTCAAACAGATGAAGTCAATAGAACTTGACAAAATTAAGTGAATACGGACTGCCCGGAGAAAACCACCGACCTCCGATAGGAAAACTGACAATCCTAGTCAATTAAGATTTTTTTTAAAATGTTGTGTAGTCCAACTTTGGGTAGACAGGTGATAACTTCGTGTGGATGTGAAATTGATAAATTGGCTTCTTTAAATGCTTCTTTAAAAGAACGCAGCAGGAAAGGATTTTTTTATAAAATTCAGTGGTAAAACCATCCAAACCAGGAGATTTTCAATTTTTTTATATTCTTTAATGCAGTATGCATATCTGATGTTTTTAAATAACTTGGTATTGTTTTACAAAGGAGTTATTTGCAAAATAAATCACGGGTTGTTTTTTTTGCAGGCAGTAGTAAAAGTAATCAGTCATTTAACAAATAAATTGTTTACTAATTTTTACAGGTCTTTAACATGTTCAATATGACTTTTTGCACAGAAACGTTTCAACCTTTTTAAATAAGTTCAATCGTACCTTTTCAAATTGAAATTTAGATAGAAGCATTCAAAAAAATAAACCCATAACAAAACAGGTTCACTTGTTGTCCCTAAAAGATCTTTCAAATAAATTCAAGAACTTGCAAATTGATAACCTTGATTCGTCGACAAATATTACTAGTTGTCATAACCAAGTAAAAGAAGTACTGGTGTAAATGCGTTAAACAAAATCTCCCTTTCAGTTTATATGTTATTGTACTTTTATATAAAAGAAACCAAATATGGTCTAATCTTTTACTTGTACATTTTATTAAAAAGTTTTATTGTTATGTTTAACAGGAAGATATTTTAATATTTTATTAATTTCCTTGTTCTTGTCAAAAGCATGACTCATTTAATGTTCTTCTGTATTGTATTATTCAATTGAAATTACTTTTTACGGAAATGTTATCAAAATAATATAAAAAGTATTAAATCTAAGAGGGTTACTCCCTTTACAATGTTGAAATCGCCATACGAATGTATATGTACAGTTCTATGTAAACATACGACAATTTATTCAGAAGAAAATACATTTTTATATTTATCTGACTATTAAGTGTTATTTTAATATTACAGACATGGAGGAAATTTCTCAAAGACTTTACAAGTTTCTGTGCGAAAGAGTAGTGGGTTCAGAGAAAATTGTACTTTATAGAAGACAATTTTTTAACGTTCGGGATGAATTTCTAAATTGCACTGGAACAAAATCCGTAGAGTATGTTAGTAGTGGCAGTAAGGCCGAGGGATTACATTTCCAAGGAAGTGATCTTGATATCATGTTTATATGCAAGATGCCTGTACAAAATAACGATGTTAAATGCACTAGCTCTACATGTAAGTGTATAAGCAAACATTTTCTATTTTTGGATGTACATATTGCTCAACCTGGTTTCGGTATGATAAGAGTAGACCAGAATCACCCTAGAATAATTGGTAAAAATAGAAAGAAAAGTCCATTTGGAAACATGCTATCAAAGTGTGTTGTTGTTACTGATTCCGGAGCAGTCCTTTCTGGAAAAATATGGAAATCGATCAATGTGAATTTGAATTGTAAAAGAATGCCAGTTAAGGTAAATGGACCCTGTTTGACTACACTAGATGATTCGATAGACTTTGCTTTTGCTTTGAAATGTGACAACTGGGCAGGAATTGCTAATTCATTTTTTACAAGATCGCGATCATCAAACTGGCCTGCTGAAATCTTAATAGAAAATATCCGTCAAAAAGGTATTTTGCTTGTTCCTGTAGGTAGCAAATCCGATTCAGTAGAAGACAATCCTCTCGAATGGAGACTTTCATTCTCTCAAGCAGAAAAGTTATTAATTCATTCTTGGAATCATACACAATTTACATGCTACGCTTTACTTAAGCTTTTTGTTAAAGAAGTGGTTAAGAAAGCTGGAAATGTTGACAAGTTAATCTGCTCTTACTTTTTGAAAACAACTATACTCTGGATATCCGAAGAATTTCCATATTCAATTTGGACTCCAAATAATCTGATAAAATGCTTTATGTCATGTCTTCAACGTTTAATTTATTGGAATATTCATGAATACATTCCTAATTATTTTATTCCAGAACACAACATGATCGACAGGAAATTCGAAGGGCAACCACGGGCAGCTTTAGTTACAATTTTAAAGAAATTTTATGACATTGGATGGTTAAGCGTTTTAGAATGTCACTCACTGAAGGACTTTAATTGTTTTTATGCTGCTAAAGTCGCCCATTGTAGTCACGAGTTTAATATAGCTATAATGCCACTGGTTAATATGTTTGGATATAATCCGACTATTACTGAAATTGTTGGAAACAAACATTTTGATTTGTGTGTGGATAAAGTCAGTAATTTTGATCTTTCTATCAAAACCCGAAGTATATATTTGCTTTGTCTTATTTGCCTTAGCGAAGAAATTGCAGGCGAAACATTCTACAGAAGCCATCAAAAGTCAAATAAGAAGAATTATTCTCTGAGACGAAAGTGGTTTTGTCCTGCAATTATCGCAACGTACAAAGACTCTTTATCAGGATGGCTGAGGATCGCTTTGTACTTTTATTTCCATAAACAATACAATGAAGCAATTACAGTTCTTAATTACGGTAGACTTACATGTACAGTAGAAAAATTGTTTACCTTCAATCTAAGGGACTGTACAGACTTTTTTCTAACAAAGCCACCAAAAACAATAATGCAGAACAATGCTACTTTTAAAGATATAAGATTGCGGACAATGCGCAAGTTTATGTTAAGGCCGGAACCAAAAACTACCATCGAAACAGACCTGTTTATCCATTTGTCTAACAAATCTGGAGCAATCCTTTGTCCATCCGTTGTTTTCCTACACTATATTCAATTCCTATGTTTTTACCAGCTAAATGACATGACACAACTGCGAGAAAGTCTACAGACACTTCATTGGACTGTTAAAAACAACTATTGCATCGACCGTATTAGCCCGTGGAAAAACAGAGCATGTTTATACCTGTGTCGAGCATACCAGATTATTGGAAACGAAAAAGAAGCCTCGTTTTGGTTATCAGTTGCACAACGACTTAAAGACAAATCGTGTAATAGTCAATGAGTTGCTTTGGTAGGATTGTGATTTTCAATGTATTGCCATCTAGATTGTATGCTCGAGTTTGAGTGCACGGATGTTTGAAGCAAAAACATCAAGTTTTATATAATAATTTCTACATTTCTATAATATTCATATTTTTAAACTTTACCGTTGTTTACTTTTTAAACCATTTTGGTTGTATTTATTTGGCGTGTTTCGGTATTAACACATCCCGAACCCATGTTATTGTGACATGGTCATAGTTGTATTCTTGTGTTTCGTTTTTGCTTAGGTGTTTTGTCTATATGCAATGTTTTCTTTGTTTATATGTTGTTTGTTTAATTTTTATAGCGATTAATTTTATAACAGGACTGTTGTACCCCTTATGTTTGCAGTTTGTATATCTTGTGTCTGTTTGTGTTGCTTCCAGTTGTTGTAACTGTAATGAAATTTTCCTCGATTTCATACAAGTGAGACGTTAGCAAGCTGTAAAACCAGGTTTAGTTAACAATTTTTTGCATTAAGAGGTGTCTGTAGCAAGTCAGATGATGTGTTTCAGCTTTTGATTTTGCCATTTGTAAAAGGACTTTCCGTTAGGACATTTGCGTGGAGGAAAACTCAAATAAGCAGCAGTTAGATTTATATAAGGACTTTTTAAAGTACAGTGATATATATAAGATAGTAAACGAGGCTAAAATATGGTAAAGATTCTTATAACTGGATGAGTAGACAGAAATAAGTGCAGTCTAAGAATGCGAGTTAATGTAGTCAATTGACCAACGTTAAGACATGGCGTTGTCAGTTTATTTTCGATTTATGAGTTTGACTGTTCCTATGGTATCTGTCGCCCCTTCTTTTGCAAATAAACACATAACAAAAAACAGGGTAAATACAGCAAATATAATAATTCGTTGTGAGACTAATAGAAAGAGACAAATATGATATCGGTAGTCTTCCGACGTCAAACGTAAACAGCGGACGACTTTTTGGCTTCTTCACTGCTTCCGAATGTAATTAAATTTGTTAAAAGGAAAACTTTTATGTGCAATATGTCAGTTTGTTGTCTTATTATTGTATAAATAACATGTCGTTACACATTCTGGAATTCAATATGTCGGTTTCCTTCATTACAGACAAGAAGATAGAGAATGTAACGCTTACTGTCATCCAATCAGAACCATTGATACAAAATCACAGTAGACTGCTCTCTCACTACCAAAAAAAGAGAAAACTTTTATCAGAGCAAACACACGAGCAGGTGGACACATTCTATAGCATACACTCAGCACAAGCAGAGCATTATTATATTGATAGTTTGTTCTTATTTTGAATTGTTACACTGCTGTCAATGTTAAGGGCGTGCTGTGTGCGCTTTAAAGCAGTTCAGTATTGCGGTTGCTTATTTCGGAATGAAGGCCTCACAGTTATGATCACCTTTATGTTACAGGTTGCGTTGCTCTTTGCGTTTTCTGTTTTAAAGGGCTGGTTGTGTTTCTTAATGCTTTATCTTTTATCCGGCATAAAGTAATATCTCTACCTACGTACTCTATCATTTTGTAATTTAAATTGAAGTCATAAGAGCCATAAGTAGGATTAAATTTCCATACATGTCCAAGATCAAACTAGATGTCGATATCGACATATCGACAATGTCTACACGATATCGAATCGATATCGACAAACGACTATACCGTGACAAAACATAATGTCGATATCGACAATTTCGGTACGATATCGAATTGATATCGACGCTTGAAGATAGCATGAAAATAAATACTGTCGATGTCGTCGATTTCGACAATAACAACACGATATTGAATCGATATCGAAAATTTCCAAACTAGATAAGACATACAAGGACAAACAATAACATTTGACATTGAAACTAAAAACAAATGAAAAACACAGATTCCGAAATACCTGGGCGACCATACCATTAATTCTTATTGCGTCAACATCTTTGTATGGAAGAATGTCAAGTTAAGATCTTTTACATAATCATTTAAATGCATTGCTAACATAGAAAAAAATCGTATGTAAACTGGATTTAAAAAGAAAATTTACGGATTAACTTCAACCGGAGGATAAAAAAATAAAAACGCACATAGCCCCCCCCCCCCCCCACCCCCTTACGAATGATACAGTCAATAATCAATTTACCCTCATGTGTTGTCAAATGAAGATCTTCATAGTGTTAAATATCTTATCCAATGAAGTTTTATGACTTAATAATCAACATAGAAATTTACCTAAAACAACATCATAGACAAAATGTCAATTGTGTCAAATGGTCAATTTATTTTAAAATATTTCAAATTTACTTTTCTCATTTGGCGTTTTTCACCATTTTATCTTCATTGTTTATATCACATATTGTTATATTTAAAATAGTTGACAACCAAGATAAAGATTTCAGGCCGTTGTTCAAGCTATGGAATGTTGTCGATATCGATTCGATATCGTCGATATCGTCGATATCGACAACCAAAACAGAGGTTTCAGGCCATTGTTCAAGTCGATATCGACAACAAAGACAGAGGTTTCAGGCTGTTGTTCAAGTTATTGGATGTTTGTCGATATCGATTTGATATCGTCGATATCGTCGATATCAACATTTAAGACAGAGTATTCAGGACATGTGGACATAACAACATACATACGAAAAGTCGTGTATCGATATCGAATCAACATCGTGTCTTGGACATACCTCCAAAATTTCATCATGAAATTCATGAAAAGACCCATTGACAATGATAACACATCTTCTCTTTTTATTTTAGATAAAAGTTCATGCGTACTGTCAAATGATACGGTATGCTTAAATTTATCTATAGCTCTGACCGTTTCAATTGTATCCGTTAGGTTAAACCAGTGAGCTTGCCAATGCTAAAACAGATGCAATTTTTTCAATTCGCAGTTTTTTTTTAAAGGTAATATATATTTATATTATATCATTCGCAAGTCTCATCCACAAATAAAGATGTACCAAACATTACTTGATATAATTACTCATAAATTGATGGTTAACCATAATTCCTACAAGTTAAGTCAATATTTTTTGATGCACTAAGCAGATCTAAACATAGAAAAAAGATAAGGAGACAATGGGTCCCTTGTCGTACTCCCTTTCTATTTCCAAAAAAAAAACAGATAGATAGCCATTATTTTTAATACAACTTTTTGAATTAAAGTATACTGTGTGAACCATTTTACTGTTATGTAGTCAAATCTTAGAAATTTCAAAGTTTCGCATATCATGTTCCACTCCAGAGAATCGAACTTTTTTTCATTAGAATTTAACAAGAAAAGTAAGCTAGGAATATCTTCCTCGTGCACTTTATGTAAAAGGTCATAATTTATATAAGATATGTACACTCACCAATACATCTGCCTTTCATAAAACTAGTTTCAGTTTCACTTATGAGGTGACCAAGAACATTTTTAATCTATATTTCAAATACATGACGATACTATTTTTTTATAGTCTACATTAAGTTGTGAAATATGTCGCCATTTTTTCGAAAAAATGTTTGGGTATTTCAACTTTGGGTAGACAGATGATAACTACGTTTGGTTGTGAAACTGATAATTTGCCTTCTTCAAATGCTTCTTTCAAAAAACGCAACAGGAAAGGATTAATGTCGTTGCAATTTTTATTTTTAAAATTCAGTGGTAAAACCATCCAAACCAGGAGATTTTCAATTTTTTATATTCTTTAATGCACTATGCATATCTGATGTTTTTAAATAACTTGGTATTGTTTAACAAAGGGGTTATTTGAAAAATAAATCACAGGTTGTTTTTGGAAGGCAGTAGTAAAAGTAATCAGTCATTTAACAAATAAAGTGTATGCTTATTTTTACAGGTCTTCAGCATGTTCAATATGACTTTTTACAAAGGAATGTTTCAACCTTTTTTGATTTTGTTCAACCGTACCTTTCCAAATTGAAATTTAAAGAGAAGTATTCAAAGAAATGAACCCATAACAAAACAGGTTCATGTGTGTTCCCCGAAAAAGATCTTTCATATAAATTCAAGAACTTGCAAATGGATAACCTTGATTCTTCGACAAATATTGCTCGTTGTCATAACCAATTGAAAGAGGTACAGGTGTGAAACTTTTAAACAAAATCTTCAGTTCAGTTTATATTTTATTGTACTTTTATATAAAAGAAACCAAATATTGTCCTATATTTTACTTGAACATTTAAATATAAAGTGTTATTGTTATGTTTAACAGGAAGATATTTAAATATTTCATTAATTTCCTTATTCTAAGCGAAAGTAAAACTCAATAAATGTTCTTCTGTACAGCATTATTCAATTGAATTACTTTTTACGGAAATTTATCAAAATAATATAAAAGTATCAAACCTAAGTGGGTTACTCCCTTTACAATATTAAAATCGCCATACGAAGGTTCATGTACAGTTCTTTGTAAACATACGACAATTTAATTAGAAGAAAATACATTTTTACATTTATCTGAATATTTAGTGTTATTTTTATATTACAGATATGGAGGAAATTTCTCAAAGACTTTACAAGTTTCTGTGCGAAAGAGTGGTGGGTTCAGAGAAAATTGTACTTTATAGAAGACAATTTTTTAACGTTCGGGATGTATTTCTAAACTGCACTGGGACAAAATCCGTAGAGTATGTTAGTAGTGGCAGTAAGGCAGAGGGATTACACTTCCAAGGAAGTGATCTTGATATCATGTTTATATGCAAGATGCCAGTACAAAATAACGATGTTAAAAGCAACAGCTCTACATGTAAGTGTATTTTCTATTTTTGGATGTACATATTGCTCAACCTGGTTTCTGTATGATAAGAGTAGACCAGAATCACCCTAAATTAGTTGATAAAAATAAAAAGAAAAGTCAATTTGGAAACATGCTATCAAAGTGTGTTGTCGTTACTGATTCCGGAGCAGTCCTTTCTGGAAAAATATGGAAATCGATCAATGCGAATTTGAATTGTAAGAAAATGCCAGTGAAGGTAAATGGACCCTGTTTAACTACACTAGATGATTCGATATACTTTGCTTTTGCTTTGAAATGTCACAACTGGGCAGGAATTGCTTATTCATTTTTTACAAGATCGCGATCATCAAACTGGCCTGCTGAAATCTTAATAGAAAATATCCGTCAAAAAGGTTTTTTGCTTGTTCCTGTAGGTAGCAAATCCGATTCCGTAGAAGATAATCCTCTCGAATGGAGACTTTCATTCTCTCAAGCAGAAAAGTTACTGATTCATTCTTGGAATCATACACAATTTACATGCTACGCTTTACTTAAGCTTTTTGTTAAAGAGGTGGTTACGAAAGCTGGATATGTTGACAAGTTAATATGCTCTTACTTTTTGAAATCAACTATACTCTGGATATCCGAAGAACTTCCATATTCAATTTGGACTCCAGATAATCTTATAAAATGCTTTATGTCATGTCTTCAACGTTTGATTTATTGGAATATTCATGAATACCTTCCTAATTATTTTATATTAGAACACAACATGATCGACAGGAAATTCGAAGGGCAACCACGGGCAGCATTAGTTACAATTTTAAAGACATTTTATGACATTGGATGGTTAAGTGTTTTAGAATGTCACTCACTGAAGGACTTTAATTGTTTTTATGCTGCTAAAGTCGCCCATAGTAGTCACGAGTTTAATATCGCTATAATGCCACTGGTAAATATGTTTGGATATGATCCGACTATTACTGACATTGTTGGAAACAAACATTTTGATTTGTGTGTGGATAAAGACAATAATTTTGATCTTTCTATCAAAACACGAAGTATATATTTGCTTTGTCTTATTTGCCTGAGCGAAGAATTTGCAAGCGAAACATTCTACAGAAGCCACCAAAAGTCAAATAAGAGTGAATCTTCATTGAGACGAAAGTGGTTTTGTCCTGCAATTATAGCAATGTACACAGACTCTTTATCAGGATGGTTAAGATTCGCTTTGTACTTATATTTCCATGAACAACACAATAATGCATTGACAGTTCTTGATTACGATAGATTTACATGTACTGTAGAAAAATTGTTTACCTTCAACCTAAGGGATTGTACAGAGTTTTTTGTAACAAAGCCACCGACAGAAATATTGCAGAACAATGCTACCTTTAGAGACATAAGATTGCGGACAATGCACAAGTTTATGTTAAGGCCGGAACCAAACACCGCCATCGAAACATTCCTATTCATCCATTTGTCTACCAAACCTCGAGCAATCCTTTGTCCACCCGTTGTTTTCCGGCACCATATTCAATTTCTATGTTTCTACCAGCTAAACGACATACCACAACTGCGAGATAGCTTACAGAGACTATATATATTGGACTGTTAAAAACAACTACTGCATCTACCGTATTAACCCTTGGAAAAACAGAGCATGTTTACATCTGAGTCGAGCATACCAGATTATTGGAAACGAAAAAAAAGCATTGTTTTTATTATCCGTTGCACAACGACTTAAGGACAAATCATCTAATAGTCAATAAGTTGCTTTGGTTGATTTTGCAATATGCTGCCTTTAGTAACATGGGTTAAGTACGATACTGACGTTTATTGAGACCGTCCTATAGTATTTTCTTGAAAATTGCTTCCGAAAGCCCGAATCTGATTTTTGAATTAAGATTAAATACGAGTTATTTCTTTACATGTGTTTAGAATTATACTGATATCAAACAAATTCGCTGCCGTGTGGAGCAATTGGTGCAAAACTATTTTAAACTTTAATATACAATAGATATAGGAAGATGTGGTATGAGTGCCAATGAGACAACTCTCCATCCAAATAACATATTATAAAAGCAAACCATTATAGGTCAAGGTACGGCCTTCAACACGGAGCTTTGGCTCACACCGAACAGCAAGCTATAAAGGGCCCTAACAATTTTCTGCTGTAAAACCATTCAAACGGAAAAACCAACGGTGTAATCTATATAAAAACGAGAAACGAGAAGCATGTATAGCTTTTGAAGTCGAGTTTTGGTGCACGGATGTTCAAAGCAAAAATACCATTAATAATTAATACATTTCTATAAACGAATACTGACATAAGATCTTTTGTTATTTTAAAACAGCTGATAATCGTTGACTCTTCATTGAAATTATTCTAACGACGATCATGACAAATGACATGCTTTTAATTAAAATTTTTGAATAAACTTAATTTTTGGAAATCCCAGTTCAGTTTACTTTCTTTCAATGTTCATACAAAATTAACAAAATGACGATCCGGGCAATTTATCTATCCTTTAGATAAAGTTAGTATCAAATGTTTACAATCCAACACTCTACGTAGATCTTTAGATTTTGTTTTATCAGTATAAACAAGTAAAACTTCAAATTAAATATAGTTACATTACTACAAACACATATAAGCAGTCACGGTCCAACCTTCTGTTTGCAATGCATACGATCATGTGTTTTATAACTGTTCATGAGGTGTTTGTACTTAATTCATTCGATTTTGTATGTGTTCTGATTGATATTTAAGTCTGAGATAAATCTGATTTAAAGAAGTTGCTATTTGCTTTGAACTATGCTTTCAATAACTATAGCAGGTTTGTCATTTTCTTGCATTACACTGGAATAGTTGTAGATATCCACGTGCATTTTCTTTGAACCACCAAACTGCAGAGACATTGTTCTTATTTCTTTTGTATGTGTATATTTTCAACCTTTACTGTTTAATCAAATTTTGGTTATATCCTTTTTGCGTGTGTCAGTATTTATGCATCCCGACATTGTGTCATTGTGCCGTTGTCATTTTCTGTATTCTTGTATTTCATTAATGCTTATGTGCTTTGTCTCCAGAGTGTCAATATGCAAATTTATTTTTCTTTGTTGACATTGTTTTTTTTCTTCTTCTAATAGTGAATAAGATTATAACACAATGTTGACCGTGTTGACTGTTGTACCCCATTTTTTTAACATTTTTTCCTATTGTGTTTGTTTGTTTTGCTCACACCTTGTTTTCAATATAAAGGAATTCTATTCGACTGTCATACAAGTGAAACATTAGCTATCTATAAAACCAGGTCAATTTCACAATTTTCCATTGGAAAATGCCTTTACCAAGTCAGGAATATGACAGTTGCTTTCCACCCTTTTGATGTGTTTGAGCTTTTGATTTTGACATTGGACTTTCCGTTTTGAAGTTTTCATTGGAGGTTAATTTCGACTAGCGGCAGTTAAATACATATTAGGAATTCGACTTTTTTTAATTACGTGGATATTCGAATTGTGGATAGATTTTCTAATGTTTCCTTGTGGCAAGCATAACACGATAGTGCTGTGTTTTCTTCACATTTGTTTAATGCATGTAATGTCTAGTGGCAATTATTTTCTTTGAGAACGAGAACAAAGTTACAATAAATCTGATATTAAGTTTCAACGTATGTCAAGCGGGATAGTGTGCCATAGTTTCGACTACCTCTATATAATATTGGCATCAGTATGTTTCATATTGGCAGACATAGGCAGAGATTTTTCTTAAGAGAGTCCATCTATAACTACTTTCACAGTTATTGCAAGGATTCTGTTAAGCGCAGAAAGCGTGGCATTCTCAAAGCATAGAACATCTTGTTCCCATTCTTGACGGATTTTTTTTTCTTGGTTTTTTTTTTCTTATTGTGGGGATTGGAGTGTTTGCTGTTTGTTGGGGTTTT
The DNA here is from genome assembly GCA_037788925.1 of Mytilus galloprovincialis. Classification (NCBI taxonomy): domain Eukaryota; kingdom Metazoa; phylum Mollusca; class Bivalvia; order Mytilida; family Mytilidae; genus Mytilus; species Mytilus galloprovincialis. Next base: position 6,850,750 of record CM075340.1, on the reverse strand, counting down.
ATTTTTGTAGTGCAGCTGTTGAATGTCATTTCGTCTACAGTGTTTTGTCAACTCAGATTGTTAGCACGCTTCAAGTCAATAATGATAACGATTTCTGCGCGCACAACTCTGGAATAACCTACATACCGAACGCTAAAAGCCTAAGGTTAGGTAAGCCAAAAATATAAAAATGTTATGACAATGAATTACAAAAGGGCAAAACCGTTTAAGCATGATTTGACAAAAGCCAAAAACAAAGATATAATTCCAAAAAAATATTTGAAATTGTTTTGAAATGAAATTGAAATGAAATTGAAATTAAACCACCCGAAAATGCATCAAAATTGATAATTTATCACGTGATTTAAAATCACATGAAAATTTTAAACGTTGATTTGTTATCGATATGAAGAAAGTTCATTGTTGCTATGGCCTTTCGTTTCTTTTATAGTTTTCTTTGTTCCTGTATTTTCTTTTTAAACATTTCACAGGACATCTTCCATGTCCCTTTTAACACATTAAAATACAAAAGATCAATTGGACAATAGTTCATAATTGACCTTTGACTTTGAAAAACTGATCCTGAAATTTGAAGAGTGATCTTACACTTTTCCAACTTAATCCATATTTCAACATTCCCAGTCAGGTTTTACCTGTTTATATCGGTAAATATAGTTCAAAATCATTGCACTATGTAGATATATATAGAATTCGAATACTGATAACACTGGTCAGGATTCTTGTTCAACGAATTGATAAAACCTATGACGCATTATCTGAAAGATTGGTTTCTGGAAAGAAAATTACACAGTTCTGTTATAACAAGGAAGAAGATAAACTTGTGTTTAAATCTTGTTTTTTTTTCTACGACGTCTGTGTTTTTCATGACAAAATAACGTAAAGGACCTGCGAGGTAAAACTGCATATTTTACTTACATTTTAAACCTTTAAAAAGAACCAGCTAAGAAATGAATTTTCGCATACATGCATTATTTTTTATATATGTACGCTACAAAATATCAATTCCAATACATGACCTAAATATCATACAAAAACATTTGTTGATCCAATGTTTTGATTGGAGTTTTCATGCAGTACTATTAGTTCGTTAATATTGCTTAATTAAATTACATCCTTCAGGCAAATGATTATAAGCATAGGAACGACTCAACATATGATTTACAATTTGGAAATTTAATTTTAAAACATATAAATGAGTTTATAGAAAGCAAAGAATTAACGATAATAGTAATACAACTTAACAAATGGCTGTATAGTCACCTTGAATCATTAAATGGGATCAAATTAGTGTAGGAAGGGACTTTAATGTCACAGCTTCCATAAATTGGAAGATTACAGTGTAGTTTTCGTTCTCGTTTCCAACTGTTTGTCTGAATATCATATCCATCTTTTTCAAATCTATCAATGTTATTATCGGAAACGGACGCGCCAACAAAGTAAATCTTGTTTCTTGCAGCGTACATTCCAAAATTATTTCCTTTCGTAGGTAAATCTTTACAGGAAGAAAATGTTTTTGTCTCGATGTCATATTGCAGAAAATATCCCTCGCTTGACGCAATGAATATTTTCGAATCATAGAGAACGGCTCTACAGTCCGAACAATTTTTTAAAAAATTGGCCACTATTTCGACTGAATTTTCATTTGGGTCAAAGGTTAAAAGGCCCGTCGACTTTATATTTTCATTACTTAATATTTCGGCAACAATGTATATTTTATTCAAATAAGTCATACATGGGGCGAATGAAAGTTTTACGTTGTCCGGTAGATGTGCAATTGTTTTCCATGACTTTTTAATCAAGAACTTATTTCGATGGTGCTTTGTGTCCAGTTCTTCTATTTCTAACACATTATTTCCATTATGGTGGCCACCAAGAGCGTAAATGAAATCTCCAAGAACCACCAAAGAACATTCTGATCGTTGATGATTGAGATTATGACAGTTTTCATGCTTTAACAGAACAGGATCGTACCGAACCACATGTTTTTCAAATGCAATGTAAACATAAGGTGCTTCGGTTTCATCTTTTTGCGCACACGCAACAGAAAACCTGTCCTTTACGTCATGACTTTTAAACAAATTCCTGTGACATACCAGATCGCCATCGCAGTTGAAGACCGCGACTTCTATAGCAGACTTTGATGTAACAGACGGGATGATCATTGCATGATACAAATGGTATGTCTTTTCAGTGTCATAATATTTTCGAGGAGAGCGCTGTTTCTGGACCAAATGTAAAAGTTTACCGTAAAACTTCAAACGATTTTCATGATTCCAATTTAGCCATTTTTCCAAAGCTCGGAAAACATCATCATGTTTAAAAACCTTTTCGACTTGACAAATTTTTTCTAAGCTATGTTCATGAAGGTACACGAAAGAATCAGTATCCCACAGATTTCTGAAATGGTCGGCTATCAACTCTATGGCTTCCTTGTTTAGAATTATAAGTTCATACTTTTCAGCAATTTGTAAAGCGTCTATTGCATTCATCACTTCTACGCTTTCTAGAAGCTTCTCCTCGCAAGCTGTTTTCAGAGGAAGTGATATGCAACTCACTTCTAAATACATCAAGATGTTGTCATAATGGAGTAGTTCCTTACAAACTTTGCCAGTTTTGAGAACTTCCACAACATGCTTTCTGATATGCTCCGGGAAGAAGTGTACCATTTCACATATGTCGCAGTTCATTTCACCATGCATTCCAACTGAAGAACTTCTTAATTCTGCAAGATACAAGGAAATTAAAAATACTGGATGACTACTTTTAAAATTCAGAAATTTGTCACACAAGAGTCTACGTTGCAAGCTGTTTAGATATCCAAATAAGAAAAAAACGGAAAAAATTATGAACATGTTAGCAAATTTTTTATGTTTTCTTCCTCTTTAGACAGCTGTTTACACATGAAAGCCTATATGTGTCCTCTATGTATAAACAAACTATGTAAAGGGGGTCGTTTAGTATGTCTTTAATTCATTATAGTATTTTATTATGTAAAATTGTTATTTTTCTTTATTTATTTCAATTATGCAAAGGAAAAACTGTCCTTTAAATTAAGAACAATTTATGAAAATACATAAACATTTGCATTTACAAATAAAAGAAATTTAAGTGCATGAATACGAAAAACAATGAAAACACATGTGATGTTTAAGAATATAATTTCTGACACAAATGTTTGACACAGTAATTAGCTTTCTTTAAAAATAAATAAAATGAAATTCGGCACGGTTTTATGTCATTAGACAATAATTTTTTTATACAAACACATAAACCATAATTTGTATAAAGCCTATCACATTTTAAGATTTTGAGCAAAATAGATTCTTTTTTAAACGTTTTTAAATCTTTTTGATCTGAATTGCTATGATTTCTAACAAACCTTATACAAGCTTCTTATTATCAATGTTGGATATAATACGAAAGCAAAAAATGAAAAAGACTCAAATTATTTATCTTACCTTTGTAGTTAAAATATTCTATTTAAAAACACACAAGTATTTTCTAAGAAACAGCAATGTACTTTAATCTTTATGTTTCTAGCCCTTGCCTTTTTAATATATAATATCATTATACTTTCTTTTCGATTCTTTGTTTATATACGATTTGTACTTTGTGTGGGAGTTGGAAATTTTCCGAGGCTAAAAATAGCTCGTGTATACTCAGGTCGAAGTCTTATGATAGACATCCGTCTTAAATTTAATATTATATTGAAATCCCTTACCAAAGTGTTTACAGCTAATGTATACCATTGCATTGAAGTAAGATCTAAGCCTGACTATTGTAATATGTAAATATTTCTGATTTGTAAATAGAAGATTACGCATGTTATGATGGCAATATAAAAGCCTCTTGGTCACAAAAACATTTAGAACGTATACTTAAGTCAACAGATCTTACAAGGTTTTTTTTCTAATATTTATTGAAATTTGAATCATTGTTAAATGCAAACATCTTACATTGTACAAGATCATATACAAAACTTATTTAAAAATAATTGAATACTCACTATTACCGGATCAAGGATTTTTAGAAAAATAGTAGATATAGAGTGTTCAACTACATTTGATGCGTTATGGGATATGGAGATCGGACTGTGGCTTCAGTCAAAAATTAAAAAAAGAAATAAATAATGTTCAAGCCATAAAGGAGGACTGGAATTTGGATCCATCTCTTGTGAAATTACGAGCATATACTGATTATTTCTGTTCCCGTCAGTGGAGCTCCTAATTAATTATTCAACAGAAACCAAAAAGCTTGTGTTTTTAAAGATTGAAAAGCCGACAAAAATTCCAAACTAACACAAAAATACGCTAAAACCAACAATGGAACACCTGTATATCGAAGGAATAGCCTTTGAATAAAAAAGAATTGTTTTCACTTTTGTCGATTGAAAATTTCTTAAATATGTTGTAAGAGTTTTATACATATTGCTAAATCTCTCGTTTTCTTTTCCGTATTTTTCTCCTGGGGATCAAAATTTTCTCCTTTTTTATTCACACATATCTAAAGCTTCATCGTGTAAGTGTTCTATTCTTTAATCGCTACGATAAATTTAATAGTCTTAAACCTCCAACACTCATTAACGCCAAGTATAGTATTTTTATACTCAACTTGCAATGGCAATTGCCGACTTAAATTCCAATTTTAAATGTTTAACCAACAGAAATAATACTTGGATAGGACAAAAATGTTTCCATGCACATAAAAAGCACGCAGAACGATCATGGTTTATTGGATCTAACATTAGCTATAAAACCAGGTTTATCCATCAAAATGCCTGTACCAAGTAAGGAATATGACAGTTGTTATCCATTCGTTTGATGTATTGGAGCTTTATTTTTTTTGCCATTTGCTACGGGACTTTCGATTTAGACTTTTCCCCGGAGTTTGGTATTTTTGTTAGTTTACTTTTCATTTCATTTCTGGTTAAGATTGTGTTGCAAAAAGGAAGATAAAGAAATGAAAATTCAAATGTTACCCAATAATACAATCCTTGTACATTGTATTAGTTGTTATTTATTGACAATCATATTCTAATATTAGATATAGACCGACAGTATAGTTAAACTGTTTAATTTTTAAAGTATACATATCACTCTATACATAGGAATGACCTTGCACTTTATCTATTTAAGAAGCATATTAAAGTATTTCGGTTATCGATAATTTATTTTGCGTCTTTAAAATTGATTAAAAGGTTGACAAAAAAATTGCAGTTGACTTAAAAATAGATATTGTAGAAGATTATAGTCCGGCCGATTGGTGCAGATATAGAACAAAATTGCTCACTTGATGAGGAAAGCATGAAACTTTGCATAGTAGTTCTTGGTTATATACCCTTTGATTTCAGCTATGGACCCACTCTGAAAAATCCAATATGGCTGCCATTTTCAAGATGGCGGAAAAACGGTATAAATATCAAGACTGTCCCTAAGGTATTCTATATATTTTAGGAAATTAAAGTGATGATTCTTTAAAAATGGACTTCATGTTCTTGAATTTGTTATCAACTAATTTTAAAATATAAAAAAAATAATTTGGTTATTTCTATAGGTCGGTTAAATGTGGTGGAATAGCAGGTAACTCATCTGAACTTTCAGGCAGTGCAGAGGGCACCTTGTCTCGGATCTCTTCAATGCCACGTCTTACGTCATTTATCGCGTTTTCATCTGCCGTACCCACTACATCGTCCAATTATTCTATGTAATCAATAGGTGTACCTTTCTTCAGGCGAATTAGACGATTGCCATCAATTAAAATAGTTAAGGGGCAACTAATTCCTTTTCCAATTCGTAACTATTCAGAGAACATGGTCCTCAAATGCACTCCTGGTCAGCATTTTTATTAGTTTTAATGGTAACAGTTATTTCTGAGTTTGGCGGAACTGTGATGGTTTGTTTTATGCAAACTTGTTGAGTTGAAATCTCGTTTCCACTGTTAACAAATGCCGCATTTATCACTTTATTATTGATGGTAAGTGTGGGAGTACTCAGGTTTATCAATGCGCTAAGTGTGTCCAAAATATCTAGCCTAAGTATAACTTCGTCTAATGACAATATCGGACGAAGCCATGTGCCTCTGTTCGATTTTGTGATGAGATGATGTTTCATGGCCAATAGACTTTGAATCGTGCGTTGGCTGCTGACCCGACCCTATGCTGTGTAAAATTCCATTGTTGGGTTGCGCTTTGATTTGCTCCGTATCCTGGTGAAGGTGACCGTTGTCTGAAATAACCGGGATTTCTGGAGTTTGTCGATGGAGATGCTAACCGTTGTCTTTATGGACTATATGATCTCTAGCTTAGTGAGGTGTTGTGTTGCTGATCGATAGGCATTAAGCTTGGGTGTATTTCTATCTGGCGATCTACCGCGATTGTATTGCTCAGGAAATCTTCCACGTGCATATTGATCAGGTGATCTTCCATGAATATCAGATTAGAAGAGCCGAGGTTATATTGATCGGCCAATTCACGGTTTTGCTGATTAGTTGAAAGCATAACATCAGCTAGTTTTGTGATAATTTGTGTGAGGTTATGCATCTCATTATCCAAAGGACTGCTCATATTTATCGGTCGGTGATACTGCGCCATCAGCAAAGTGGACTTGTCGATGGTCATAATTGGCACTTTTTGATTCATATATCGCCATCTGGTTTGCTATTGAGGTTTTTAATTGTTTAAACGCCTTGTTGAATGTTTCTGGGTTGCTCTCTATTATGATTACTGCTGTGCCCATATGTTGACTATTTTATTTATTATGTCTGTTTAGTTCTAGCATCATTGTAAATATAACAGAATTTGATTAAACTGTCGTACAAAGTGAGAGGTTTAGCGCTATGATACCAGGATTAATTCACCATTTTCTACATTTGAAAATGCCTGTACCAAGTCAGGTATATGATAGTTGTTCTTTTTTTTTATGTGTTTTGTCATTTGATTTTGTCAAGATTAGGGACTTTTCGATTTGATTTTCCTCCGAGTTCAGTATTTTTGTGATCTTACTTTTTACCTGCCATGAAGAATTTTTGTCTTTACATCCTCGGTGGAATGCTCCGGTTCCAATCTGGTTTGATCGTCTTTCTTGCTGAAGCGCTGCTCCAATGGGTTTTTTTTATGGCCTTGGAATCATCATTTGTGTTTACCTTGCGAGCATACTCAGGGCCAACATGGGCCTGGCAATCTGGGGCCTACACACATTTTTCCTGTTTCCCATTGTCATCAGCCGGCAGTTCGTTCAAATTGTTAAATGAACGCCTCCCAATTCAAGGATCCTCTTCAATCGAGTTTTTGCATTTTTGGCAGCTGTGGGCTTCGGCTCCGGTCCCTTGCACCAATATTTTCTTGCCATCGGGTATATTCTCTCAACAATGAGGAGTCTGAAGAAGACCTGTTGCCACACTCTGTAGGTTTCCTCTGCCCTTTCCTGGATCGGTCAGTGTAGTCAGCTTGTTGTTATGGAAAGCCTGTTAGAACTCAAGGAGCTGACGAGGTTGTCATAATTGGAGTGATAAATGTGGGATTTGCCATTGACTCGGCGGGGATGATACCGTAAGTAGGCACTGCATTCAGCATTGGAGAAACTTGATAGGATCCACTTGCAGTCAATTGTTTCTGTAAGGGTGTGCTGCTCTAAACCAAATATTATTGGCTCATAGTAGATGGTAAATGTGCGTAAGAGGACACATAAGCCTTTTGCTGGTATCCTTGATTAGTACTAGAGGTTTACAGTATGTTCTTATATGGAGATTATCGTTGAATAGTTTGAACTGTCTCATGGAGGGCCAAGGGCCCTGACATAAGAATTTTGACTTAAGGTGAAGACACCTTCAACAGAGTTGGCGTGGTTGATGGTTCATGCGAACTACAATTGGGGAAAGACCCAAGGCATGGATTTCGTTGTGTACTTTTGGCAGACTTGTGTTGTACTGGCTAAGGTTTAGATGATGTGTCCATTGCAGGAATTTTATCTTCTTTGTTTCGATTGTCCACTAATTCATTTACAACAGATGCCAGTTGTTGGAAGGTACCCTGCTGTTCCAATACACTTTTAAATTGAACTGTGTCTCCTTCCTCAGTTGTTATCAGCTTGTCAATTCGTCTCACAACAACATTGAATATCTAAATGGTCTGACCATCAATTCCGCCAAGCAATTACCACAAGCCTTGTGGTCTATCCTGTCTTCAGACTGCTGAAGTTGCTGAGATATTGCTCCCATCTGTTCGTTACTAATATTCTTTGCCTCTTTCTCTTCAGCTTGAATCGTAATGAGACCAACACATATTTTATCAATTCGCGCTTCGCTCTGTTTTATTTTGCGGTAAATCTCAGCTGTTCTTTGAGCATTAGATTTTCTATCTGCTAAAAATTCTTGGCACAATTGTTTAATAGTCATTTCTGAACTGTCCTCTGTTAAAGCGTCTTCAGCTGTTGGTTTTTCCATTTTCCAAAGTGATTCAGTTTCTACCATTTCAAAGTTCTTGTCCTTGTTGTCCTCCATTCCTGCCATTTCACTGATATGTTTTTAAATGATTCTCAAATCACAGTATAATATTGCGACCCAAGAAATAAGATAGGCACTGAATAATATCTTAAGGCAGATAAATCCCAAATCACAGCTTTTATGTGTGACCCAAGACAACAAATAGTACAGCTTTTAATGAAAGCTACTACTGCAGCTTTTTATGAAAGCTACTACTTTGTGTATGAAAGGACAAGCCAAGCAAAATAAAAAAGGACAGAACTGAGACAGATGCTAAATGATACTATACATCAATACAATGCTTATATTCAGGTCAATTCTCAATAATGAATATTTGCATATTTTTCAAGGCGGCCATTTTGAAAATTGCCGCCATTTTGTATTTCAAAGATAGATCAAAACAAAATCTTGCTAAGTACACCAAGTCATTTAAATATGTTTATGTTTGGGCTTTCAGCATCAAATCCACTGTGGTTTGTACAATACTGGAAAATATTTTAGAACGTACGGCAGCCATCTTGAAATAAGCCGCCATATTGAATTTTGACAGTGGGTCCATAGCTAATACTAGTCAGTACACAAAAATGTACCATCATGCAAAAATTGGTGCTTTCCTCATTATTTGAGCAATTTTTTCACAGATCAGCCGGACTATTAGGACAATACGAAGATAATGACTTGCAAGTTATCATAATGAAAGTCTAAACTTTAAATTAAAAGGATATATGCATTCATTTTGTATTTACTTGCAAATTACAGCGTAACCAAACAATCAATACAATAATGAGTAACTTAGTAATATAATTTTTACAAAGTATAGCCATGATGTATGATATTGGAACATGAAATTGTAGAGAACTAATTCATTTCTTTCTAAATATTTTGTGTTCTCGAAAAAACCTTCAAAAAAATTGGACGTAATTTTTTTTTCAGATTTAAACTAACCCAATGACCATAAAACCCAATTACACAATCACACACACCTTGTAAGGGGTTTGGGTAGGGTATCTTTAATACATTTGTACAAATCATGTGTAGAAGGAGTAACACCCATATAGCACAAAAAAAAACTCATCAAGCATCATTCGTCAAGAGTAGGATAACTGTTTTCTACATAAAGAACGTACTGAACAAACCTGATTATGAACAATTTTGTAATGTGACTTATCTGTATTGTTATGCCAGGCATTTTCTAAAGAGGGAAAACTGTACCACGTTAATAATATGGAATAAAACAAAAGGATTTAAATAAAACGAACGAACATGATTGACTACCAATGACCAAACTGATCGGTTATTGTCTCGATTCTCTGAAACGGAGAATTTAATTTCTACCTTGTCTCTGATATCAAATTGAAATGAATTATTTGTATAAAATGGGTATTTAATGTATAACTTTCCGATCTTATATATGTGTGAAAAAAGAATATCTGAAAAGTCGACATTCTACCCTGTATACCACATCGCCTCACATTCTCATTAAGAAAAAATTCACACACCTTATTAAATGGGCATTTAAAAAGTCAGAATGTGAATATATATGTTCAAACTCTTTTAGGTCATTTTTTAGTAGCAATAAACAAAAAAACTATGTCAATTGGACATGCTTTGATACTATATATGCACTTGAATTTTTACTAGATAACATTTTTGTTCGCTTTGGGAATTCCGTATATCGTCAGATTATCGGAATTCCAATGGGGACTAACTGTGCACCACTTATTGCGGACCTATGTTTGTATTGCTATGAGTTACAATTTATGACAAAAATAAGCAAAGACCCATCGAAACAACATCTGATAAACAAATTTAATACATGTAATACTTTTAGATATTTGGATGATATTTTGGCTCTCAATAATGACGACTTCAGTATGTATATTAAAGAAATTTATCCTGCTGAACTTACTTTAAATAAAGCTAATACTAACAATGACCACTGTCCTTTCCTCGATCTTGATATCTATATCACTAACGGAAAGCTGAATACTAAAATTTATGATAAAAGAGATGATTTTTCATTTCCTATCGTTAATTATCCATTTTTAGATGGTGACGTTTCCTTGTCACCATCTTACGGTGTTTATATATCTCAACTTGTACGATTCGCTCGTGTATGTAACAATGTTTTAGATTTTAACGAGAGAAATTTATGTATTACTGAAAAATTATTACACCAGGGTTTTCGATATCACAAACTAGTCAAAACATTTACTAAATTGTATCATCGGTATAAGGACATCATTCGTAAATATAGCTCAACATGCAGACTTCTTATACGTTCAGGTATTTCACATCCAATTTTTTATGGAAATATTCTTTATAAAGCACAAAGGTGTCAGTATTCACCTCAAAAATTAATAAAACCTTTGAATAGACTTATCAAGAAGGGATATTGTTACGATACTGTTGTCAGGTCATTAAAAATTGCATATTTTGGCGTTAATATTGATTCACTTATAGGGTCTTTGCATCGGAACTAAACACATTTATTCAAAAACCAGTTGTTGGCATGACACGGGTTATGTTCTTCTCATATATGTTATGATGGTATGATACTAAACCCCTAACGGGAAGGATTGTGCCTGATGTTCATATGATGAAATCATAATCTTTCAGTCAGTTTAATTGAAGTCGGGAGCTGGCATGTCGGTTAACTGCTAGTAGTCTGTTGTTATTTATGTATTATTGTCATTTTGTTTATTTTCTTTGGTTACATCTTCTGACATCAGACTCGGACATCTCTTGGACTGAATTGTAATGTACGTATTGTTATGCGTTAGTCTTGTATTATTTTAATTTTAGTTTCTTGTGTACAATTTGGAAATTAGTATGGCGTTCATTATCACTGAACTAGTATATATTTGTTTAGGGGCCAGCTGAAGGACGCCTCCGGGTGCGGGAATTTCTCGCTACATTGAAGACCTGTTGGTGACCTTCTGCTGCTGTTTTTTTTTTTCCTATGGTCGGGTTGTTGTCTCTTTGGCACATTCCTCATTTCCATTCTCAATTTTATTATTGGTTTACCATATTTATACACCAAAATGTATTGTATACAATTTTTAAAAAACACAATTGGAAGTTCTTAATCAGATAAGATATGATCATAGCAAGATTATACTTTTAACCATAGTTCTAAAAATTTTCTATTTTCTTTAACTTATATAAAATCAGAGGCTTTGTGGCAAATAACGGATTTGTCAGTACCGCGATGTGTTATGAACTTATGAATATATCAATTTGACTTTATCACCAATATTACCTTTTTCTTTTTTTTCAGAAGTCCGTTTCAGCGCACGGAAATTATAAAGTGTTATTTTCATTTATCATGTTTATAGGACATGAAGATATTACAAAATGTTCCAGGTGTTCAGGGGAACACAAAACAATTGAATTATTAGGGTAAATATTATTGAAATGATTATTTTATCATTGCCAATGGATACCTCTCTAACATGTCTAATGAATTCTTACAGTAATGATATAAACGATTTTTCAATAATAACGTTTTTCTTGATAGAAAATATTTTGAAATATTTACAAAAATCGGAAAACTGCTGTAAACGTGTTATTTAAATGAGAACTTTATTTCATTTATAAATTTGTATGTGTTCCCCTTGAATGTAAGCAAACTCACGTGTTTTTACGTCAAATTAGTCATATCAATTTTTTCCAGCTACTGTTGGTTTAACAAAGTTCTAAATTTTCTCATTAGGTCTGTCAAAGAATGTTAGATAGAATAAGAAAAAAATCATTCTTAGAACAAATATTAAAGTATTTGATTTACCTTGATGTTGATAAGGCGTCAAGCTCAATATAAATTAGTATATGCATTCAAGAAAGATCCCGTTACAATGTTTACCAAAATTTGAAAGACTCTTTCAGTTGTTAAAAATAGCTTGTTGATATCTGGAACTATAAGTGCACTATAGAAACTTTATTTTTAGATTGATTGTCATCTATATTGCGTAATTTCAATAGTAAAAACACTTTACATGAAGTCGGTCAAGGATGAACACGTCATTTCAGTATTGTTTTCACTAAAAGGCTAATTAAATATTAGATTGAACAAAATGTTAACTAATTTGGCCGATCAACTTATATTAAGGTTGAAGAATAACTATTTTAAACATTTTTATTTTTTTTTTTCATTTTTAAGAGGTATTATTTATAAACCATTGAACCTATCTTATAAACTTAAGCAAATGGTAAGATCTTGTGTATGTCCAAATAAAAATCTTGTAAGATAAAGTTATGGCGAAACGACCATGTAGACCAGTTTTTGGTGGGGTTAGTATAGCTCATTCTTTAGTTTTCTATGTTGTGTTTTGTATACTGTTGTTTGTCTATTTGCTTTTTTCTTTTCAAGCATTGGTGTTGTCAGTTTATTATAGATTGATGAGTTTGGCTTATTTCGCATCTCATAATACATGAATTCAGACAAACGGTAGGAAGAATTAAATACACGTGTAGTTTATATTAGAGACTCTGCTGTTTTCTTATGTGATCAATACATTAGCTTCTTTTAAATCCGAACTTAATTACTATTTTTCTATGATTGTGTCGTTAATAGAAAATATTTCAGTTGATTTCCCTCCGAAATTGGGAAAGAGGAACTTGGGTTTGAAACGTCAAATTGAAAACAAAAAACGACGGAAATTTGCTTATTTCTAGTCTGTTCAGTTTAAAATACTTTCTCAAGGTTAAACTTTTGCATATATGTTTTTTTTCTTTAATTTAACATAATGTTTATGCATTGCTGAAACTAATGTTTTTTAAAAATGTTCATTATTTCTTGGCAAATGATGCTAACATGAAAATGGTCTACAGTATATTGACAGTCATTATATGAAGTTATCAGATTCGAAATAATAACTTGATACTTGACGTCATACATGTATCTTAACTGTTTATCAGGATTCAACGCTTTCACACCTATGACTAATCGGTTCCATTATTTAAAAGATTGACATTGCAAAAAAGTAAAGGTGGAAAAATGTTAAATATAACAGTAAATTGGTTACACAGATATCGGGAAAATGTCGATTAGGTGGGACTTTTTTCACATGCATTGTCCATGCATTATAAACACTAACAGTGACTCACGTGAAATACACTTAAATATCTTATAAAATTGTAAGATATATCCGATGTGTCTATGTGTGTTTTTTTTTCTGCCGAGTTAACGAATCAAACTAGTGTACACCTACTTTTTCAATATTATTATCAATTATTGTCGTGAAAGTACAACAAATTTAACAAATATTCAACCGATTTAATTCAGTTGTTATATGCCATCGCTACGATCATTTTGTTCCTTAGTCGGACACAACATACAGACAAAAATAGCGAATTACAAATTTAGATATTGGACGATTACGAGAATATGCTACATGTTCAAGAATCTGACTGTATTTTGCCTTTTTCTTTTGAATATCCTTTAAATATAACTTATGTATTTTTTCTTTATGAAAAAAAATCGTTAAATTATCTTATTTTAAGTGACAAATGTTCAATTAAGCATACGGGACTTATGCATTTTGAATACTACTATAGTAGCTGTTATATTCAAGAACACATGTGTCCCACGAGGAAAACATCTTTCATTTGTAATTTGAATTTTAATTAAAAATGCATGTTTAAATATACAAAACAAACGTGTGAAAAAACAAATTATATACAAAACCTTCAAGTATAGAAGATGTATGTCTACATTGTTCATATCACTACAGTTTGATAATGGCGACAACGGCGACATTTGCACTTTATCCCGAAACACCCATCACATGACTCTCTCCCGCATCCAATACATGTAGCTAAGCAATGGACATGACATTTTATCTGCTTAAATTGACAACCATAATCAGAATCAGCAACTATGTGTTAATTCTATAATGTCCGTTTATAAATTTTGAAATTATAAAGAAACTTAGGTTTCAACTCTCTCAGACAAAGTTGACCTTCGATGGATTTGTCTATTTTTTAGGTATTTTTTTTTTTTTTTTTTTTTTTGCCATATATAGTTCTTCAACTGTTTCGGTTCTTATACATTTTCGGCTTTCAAATATTCGGCTTGAACGTTCCTTATAAAGGTAGATCCAGAAAAGCGCTTCGAACGCATGAAATTATTCAACGTGCTGCTTTCAATTTTTGATAAACATAACATATGATTTTTTTTGCATTGAAAATACAATACAAAATTTAATTCTATAAGATAATGTGAAAAATGTAGTGTTTTCTTTATATATACTGGTAAATTTAATGCGAAGAGCGATATGTATGGAAATTGATAGTGTCCTTTCATGTTGTGTTTAATGGATTGATATTTCAGCAGACAGTCGTTATTGCAATGGATACTAATTTTGCACCAATACTGACCGACTTGTTTTTGTGTTCATATATGAAGCAGAATTTATACACATCATTCTCAAAGATAAAAAAAAAAAGCCTCATGCAAAGTTCTTTAATTTCAATTTCAGTTATAGTGATGATGCTCTTTCACTAAATAACCCAAATTTCAATGAATATTTAGAACTCATATATTCTAGTGAACTTGACATTAAGGATACTCGTCTACCGAAAGTAAAGCTCTGCTTTATCTTGATCTTTTCCTCTATCATGTCTATATTGACTTAAATGAACGAGTTCACACTACACTTTGAGTTCCCGCGATTTTCTTAAGTTTTTGTTTTTTTCCCTCGATTTGTCTCTTACAGTATTTAAACATTGGTTAACTACTGTCGCCATGATTTCACACACTCTATAAATGTTTATATCCTTTTTATTGAAAACTGGAGACAATATATGCATCAAATGAAACTTTATCTTTTACATACAAATTGCTAATAAACTAGGATTATTTTAATGTAAAAAAATTTGTTAAACACACTTTTGAAAAAAAAAACTGGGTAGTAATTAATTTTCAGGGACAAAATTATGTTGAATGTTGATTATTGTGTGTAATGAAACTAACACTGCATAGTTAACTTGATGCCGATAAAGGCTTACTATAAACAACATTTAATTACCAATAATAGGATAGAAGTTTCGATATATTTAATGTTTTCAGACAATTTAACGAACTGTATTGATTCGAGGACCACTGGTGAGTGTTAGAAAACCGAAGTCTTTGATGATAAATTATAAGTTTGTATCTTAGTTGATTCTTTTAATATTTATTATGCCAATATATTTATAATTTGTCAATACAACATCCAATCAACCTATGAAAACATGTTCACAAAATACAATAAGGTCGAGTTCAGATGTCAACTATTTCTTATCTAAAGAACATTAAATCCCATTCACGATGTGGTAATTATTACGAATGAGCCGCAATACATAGACACTAATTATTTTTTATTGTTAACGTCAAAGACTGTAACGTAACTTAAGGAACTTATTGTAACGGCATAGCATTATTACGGTATATTGTATGCATAACGTCTTTAGTCGGTTTATAAAACAGAGTTTGAATATACACGAGTCTTTCTATTTACATAAAGCCACATACTTACAAACTAAACCCAAACAGTGATTAAAGGGTTTTCCATTGCTTTATTTGAATTAACCGTTTTTATATTTAATTAAATAAAAATTTTTTTTTTACATGTTTCTATTGACACAAAAGAACAGGATTGCAATAAACAACATGCTACCGGCTTTGTGGTCCCTTATTTCTTTTTACGCACTTTATTATAATCATTTATTAGGTTTAGGTTTCGTTAGATAGAACATTAGATGTAAGTTTTATTCATTGCTCATTCGTTAATATTTTGTTCAATATTCATTTCTTATAAATGTTAAATTTGCACTCAACTTATAACGTCGAACAGAATTAGTTGAAAGTCGATTCTTCAAAATAAAAACAAATAAAGTAATCATAATTATGTTAAGGATGTTCGCTACTCTCATTTATTGTAGAACTGTGAACCGCGATGACACTCCGAACCGCGATGGTCACGCTGAAAGTCGGTTGTTTGACGCTGAAGTGCGATGGTGACATTGTGACGCTAACTTGTGCATAGCTACGCTGAAGTGTGACGCTGAATGGTGTACGAGAAAAAAGCAGTAGTTCATACAATTGTTCAGATATAGCCCACTATACACGCCAAATACATATATTTTATTCCTTGAAGACAGAAATAATTGTACCTCCAAGTCTTACATATAAACTCTGAATCTTCTAGTTTTTTTCATGATGCGCAATAAAAAAAAAATGCCCGCTAACCCATACTTTTCATATCATAATCTTATAACATATAGTTTTAAAAGCTATTTTTGAAAACCTTCTAAAATTCTTGTTATTTTTTCATAGTTTTTGAAAAATAAAAAGGCGTCAATGTTAAATGACGCAAGAATCTAGATATAATCATTTCCCGCCAAATTTTTAATTGATTATATCTCAAAAATAAAGATACGTACCTGTTATTTTTTTCTTCTTTTATTTATATACAATCAATTTAAAACAGTCTTTTTAAATGCTGGTTATTCTAAAACAGAGAACCGAAATCCTTAAAGTTGTATTTCTTCAACATAACATGCATATTTAAGGGGCATTAGCTACGAGATATAAAAAAAATAAAATATGATTCTTTTTTATTCAATCATTAATAAGCGAAATAGTAAAAAAATCATGAAACAATAACTTGCTTTTAGCAGCCAGTTTGGTTCAATTTTGTCAAAATAAGCCAAGAAACATCGCTGATAAATTATTCACTTGCAATTAAATAATTCGACCTCATTCAATCCGTATTCATGTGACTTTTAATTTGACCCCTTAGCTAGAGATGGGTTACAAATACATTAGGCGAGTTTAGTTATTAAAATTAAAAGAATGACAGCATTGATTCGAAAGGGATAACTAAAAAAATGAGAAAGTTGCTAAGCACTGTCTGAACGCTAGATAATGAATTTAAGGAATTGTCGCATTATGATATGACGTAACTGTGTAAAGAAAAATCAAACACACTCTCCCCTTAATAGGCCTCCTTTCGATACTGAAGAAGTTCAAGTGACTAAAATTCTTATATACTCATGTGACCCTTGCTTGTGTGTGCAGTATGCGTCAGCGTTCCCTTTCTTTAAATATCCACAGATAATACCTTTCTAATTTTAAACACTGTCTTTTATATAAACATAAGAAGATGTGATATGATTGCCAATGAGACCACTCTCCACCAGAGACTAAATGACATAGAAGTCAACTATAGGTCACAATACGGGTTTCAATAATGAACAAATCCCATACCGCAAAGTCAGCTATAAAATGCCACAAAATGACAAATGTAAAAAAAATTAAACGAAAAGACTCACGGCCTGATTTATGTACAAAGCAATGAACGAAAACACGATATACAGCAACAACGACAACCACTGAATTATGTGATTGAGATTATAACACCATGTTGACTGCTATACCCCTATTGTTGACATTATTACCTTTTATGTCTGTTTGTTTTGTTCACACATTCTTGTCAATATAATGGAACTTTATGCAACTGTCATACAAGTGAGAGGTTAAGCTATTCGTTGATAAGTTTTGAGCTTTTGATTTTGCCAATTGTAAAGGGACTTTCCGTTTTGAATTTTTCATGGAGTTCGGTATTTTTGTTGTTTTACTTTTTACAGGCTCCTGACTTGAGACAGGCACATACAGAATGTGGCAAGATTAAACCAGTTTGTTGATGCCAAACGCCCTAACCTAGGACAGTAGTGTAGCAGTATAACATAAGAACAAACTATAAAAATCCGTTTTATAATAGAACAACAAAGGATATGGGTCAGACGTTATTTCCAACGAAAAGATTTTTTTTTCAACTTTTACTATGGTTTTCATAATGGTTTAATATGGTACAATATTTTCAGATGGACGATAAACATTCGAAACAAAATGTAAGAAATATGCACCCCGTAGTCGTTATAAAAGCAATACATTAAACCACGGTGTTTCTTCTTTCTATTTTAGATTTTGCAACATAACCAAAGAATGTAATATTGTATTTTACGTCTTGCATATCATTTCAATGAAGCCATTGTACTACGAAGCTTTAAATTGTAACGCTAACTTTACTACTGTTATTTTTTTGTTAGTTTATATTGATATTGATATATTTCCATACTCACTCACTTCATCTAAATATCTAAATAATGAATTAATGCACATTTGAAATAAGATAAATGTTTTAAAACATACAAAATGTTTGTGTGTATCTAGAACCTACAGTATCCTTTTACTGTAAAATTTAGAATGGAAATGGGGAATTTGTCAAAGAGACAACAACCCGATTAAACAGCAGAAAACAGTCGACGGCCGCCAATGGTTCTTCAACACAGCGAGAAAATCCCGCACCCGAAGGCGGGCTTCAGCTGGCCTCTAAACAAAATGTGTACTAGTTAAATGAAAATGTCACACCAAAATCCAAAACATATAAATGAACTAAAATTAAAAGACATACAAGACTAACAAGGGCCAGAGGCTCCTGACTTGGGACAGGCGTAAAAATGCGGCGGAGTTAAACATGTTTTGTGAGATCTCAACCCTCCCCCTATTCCAGCCAATGTAGAATAAACAAACACACAGTAATACACACAGTAGACTTCAGTTTAAAAGAAGTCCGAGTCCGATGTCAGAAAAGGTAACTTAAGAAAATAAGCAAAATAACAATGATACATAAATTAACAGGAGACTACCAGTAGTTACTAGACATGCTAGACATGCCAGCTCCAGACCTCGATTAAACTGATTGAAAGATAATGTCTTCATCATATGAAAATCAAGCACATTCCCTCCCGTTAGGGGTTTAGTATCATATCATTATAAAATATATGAGAAGAACATCCCGTGTCACGCCAAAAACTGGTTTTAGAATAAATGTGTTTATTTCCGATGCAAAGACCCTATGAGTGAATCAGTATTAATGCCAAAATATCACATCTTTAATGATCTGACAACAGTATCATAACTTTATCCCTTCTGAATAAGTATGTTTAAAGGTTTTGTTAGCTTTTGAGGTGAATGTCGACATTTTTGTGTTTTGTATAGAATATTACCGTAAAAATTGGATGTGAAATACCTAAACGTATAATGTGTCTGCATTTTGATTTATATTTACGAATGATATCCTTGTACCAATGATAAAATTTAGTAAATGTTTTGACTAGTTTGTGATATCAAAAATCCTTGTGTAATATTTGTTCAGTAATACAGTGAATTCTTTCGTTAAAATCAAATACGTTGTAACATATACGAGCTAATCGAACAAGTTGAGATATATAAACACAATAAGATTGTGACAATAGCACGTTACCATCTACAAATGGATAATTAACAATAGGATATGAAAAATAATCTCTTTTATCATAAAATTGGTATTAAATTTCCCTTTAAAGATATAGATATCAAGATCCAGAAAAGGGCAGTGTTCATTGTTAGTATTAGCTTTATTTTAAGTAAGGTCAGGATATATCGCTTTAGTGTAAATACTGAAGTCGTCATTATTGAGAGCCAATATATCATCCAAATATCTAAAAGTGTTCTTAAATTTTTGTATCAGATGTTGTTTCGATGTGTCTTTGCTTATTTTAGTCATAAATTGTAACTCATTACAATACAGAAACATGACCGCAATGAGTGGTGCACAGGTAGTCTCCATAGGAATTCCGATAACTTGACAATATACAGAATCTCTGTAGCGAACACAAATATTATCTAGTAAAAGTTCAAGGGCAGTTATAGTTTCAAAGCAGGATCAATTGACATAGTAACTGTCATTAAAGGAGTATTGATATGCATTATTTTTATGATAACTTCTGAATTTGGAATTGGTTATTATTTTTAGGGTCATTTTGGTCATATAGCCATTCACATGGTTTAATATGAGTATGTGACATTACTTATTACGATTGTTTTTTTTTATGAATCTAGATTTAGAATTTAGATTTGTGGTTAGGGACAAACACCTGAACAAAGGTTAGTGACTTCTTGGTACTCATTAACCCTTTTTGATACAATGAATATGGATAATTTGGCAAACAAATATCTTTTGTTTTACTTATTACTGATTAGGTAAGGCACACATTAAATCATATCATACATCTTTTGCCAGAGATACAAGAAAATCTATAAAGAAAGAAAGTTATATAAAAATTAGTTTAGAAAAACCTTTGCATTATTACGTATCGATTTGAAAGACGAAAAAACAAAACCAAACTAAAACTGTATTCAATATTACCATACAGGTGGCTGTTGTTACGTCTTAAACTCCATAAAGCTAAGTTTGTTACGATACATTTGGTTTTATCTATACCTTCTTACTACCGTTTGTTTCAAAAAGAGAGTACAATAATCCAATATTATTATTACCTTATTGTGTTTGTTTTGTTTAAACATCGTTGTCAATATAATGGAATTTGATGCGACTGTTATACAAGTGAGAGGTTTAGCTAGCTTTAAAACCAGGTTTGATCCACCATTTTCGACATAAGAAAATTCCTGTACCAAGTCAGGAATATGACAGTTGTTATCCATTCGTTCGATGTGTTTGATTTTATTGAATTTATATTGCCATTTGATTAGGGACTTTCCTTTTTGAATTTTCTTCGGAGTTCAGTATTTTTGTGATTTTACTTTTTATTATTCGTATTGATTTTATTGCACCTGATTTCGACAGAGCCGGACAAGGCAGTAAAAAATGGATAAAAAAGTTTTATAAATTTCATGCGTCCGAAGCGCTTTTCTGGATTTTCCTTCATAAGGAACGGTCAAAGCCAAATATTTGAAAGCCAAGGATTTATAAGAACTGAAACAATTAAAGAGCTGTATGACCAAAAAGAACCTAAAAAGTAGCCAAATCCATCTAAGGCCAACTTTGCCTCAGGGAGTGGAAACCGTAGTTTTTATTTTTAATTTCAAAATTTATGAACGGACAATTTAAAAAAGAAAAATTGTAAATCATGTCAGTACCTAAGTACTGACTACTGAGCTGATGATACCCTCGGGGACTGATAGTCCACCAGAAGAGGTATCGACCCAGTGCTGTAAAATTTAGATTTTCAAATATGTTAGCCCTCAAGCATCACTGAATAGACATTTTTTGTCGAAATTCGCATCAGGTGCTTTAAAATCAGTACGGTTAATAATATTGGATTATTGTACTCTCTTTTTGAAACAAACTGTTACAGTAGTAAGAAAGTATAGATAAAACCAAAAGAAAGTATAGATAAAACACACTCTAAATGATCAAAAGATCGCCCAGCATGATACCTATCAATCCGGAAATAAACTCCGGATAAGATTTTTCTTTTTCTAACTGTATGCTTCTGTCTTGATAAATCTTAATGAGATTTAATCAACCAGCTGTTTTCATTAGTTGTAGATTCTGAAAAGTTTTAAGGATATACCCAAAAATCTTCAATCATAATCAATAAATTTTGAACCTGTATCAAAACTTTGGATTTTATTACGCTCTACACTTTCATTAACAAGTTGAAAGATCGACGACAACTTCTTATTCTACAGACCTCTTTTTTTTTTTACTAAAAATGGGATCTTGGTTACAAATTCTGACAAATCTTACTTTGTAAGAACCACATTGATTCAAACGACAAATTCATATTGATTGAAATTATCAAAATGCTTAACCGTTTGTTACTCAATTTCAATAGGTATGACTTGACAGATTTCTTTTTCTACTCATGTCACTAATAAATGACTTTTATTCTGAATTGGTCGATTTAATCTTTATATTGGCTGATAAAACTCAACAGTCTTGTCTAAGATTAGGAAAAGAATGGGCGCTCGCCAACATGTTTAACCCCCCTACATTCTATACGAGCCTGTCCGAAATCAGGAGCCTGTTGTTGTTTTTTTTTTTTTCGTTTGTTGCTGTTTCTAATCTTTGTTTTTGTTTATTGTTTTGTAAAGTTTGTTCTTGTCTTTCGCCGTTGCATCACTGTACCAGATAAGTAGAGGGTTGGTCGTTCGCA
Organism: Mytilus galloprovincialis; assembly: GCA_037788925.1. Lineage (NCBI taxonomy): Eukaryota > Metazoa > Mollusca > Bivalvia > Mytilida > Mytilidae > Mytilus > Mytilus galloprovincialis. Next base: position 6,828,286 of record CM075340.1, on the reverse strand, counting down.
ATTAGATTAAACCCCGCCACAGTCGATATTATTCTTTCCCAAGTCAGAAGCCTGTTATTAAGTGGTATTCGTTTTTTTAATATAAGTTATATGGTTGGCTACTGACCCCGTACAGATCTATAGAGAGTTAGTAAAATCCATAGGGGGTCAGGCCGAAAAAAGAATCTCCTATGTATTTTATTCACCCTCTATGGTCCGTAGGGGGTCAGTAGTGAACCGTATAAAGAATTTATCGCACGCGGCATTTTTCTGCTACGGATCCATAGGGAGTCAACAAGTGACGGCGTTAAACCAATCACAACGTGATAATTTACCGGCGGTGCGATAATGTTTCTTATCTTTGTTTTCTCTTATTTTTTTGTATAGTGTGTTCTTGTATTTTGACATTGAACTAGCGTTTCAGCTGAAGGGGGCGGGGTGTCGCCTTTTTACATATTTTACCTCATCATATGTTGTACGTGCGTCCCAAATAACGAGCCTGTAATTCAGTGGTTGTTGTTTTTTGTTGTATATTGTCAATAGACTGTACATATTTCAATTGACTGCAAGCAATATCATGAATACGTCTGAACATTTCTAAATTGACCGCAGTGGATAAATCTCAAAATTTATTGAAGTACTACATATAACTTAACAGTCAGGAATTCGTTTGATGTGTAAGAGCCTTTGATTTGTTAATGGACTTCCGTTTTGAATTTTCCTTGGATTTCTGATTTTTTTTTTAAATTTTTTTATCGGATGACTGGTCAGTCCACTAATAATTACTTAAATCGAAATGACCGTTCCAGTTAAAAATAGATTTACTAGTGTATGAAGCAGAACCTATATAAACACTCTTAATGACAAGTCAAGAAACATCTCGCTTTTAATTTGATTTCACTTTCAGATGTATTAATGATGTTCTGTCACTCACTATTACTTACATATCATATATCGCAGTGCATTTTAATTGTAGACTACTGCTGAACCTACAAGGTATGAGTCCTGTCTCAATTTTTCTCCCTTGTAAACTAGAATCTGATCAAAGAGTTGATTATCATGATAGTTTAATTTGTTAAAGGAAATCAGTTCTTTTTCATCGTTTGCTTATATTTCATTCAGCTCAATGAAATATAAGCATAACGCATTTCAATATTTTGTATCAAGAGAACTTGAGAAATGTTATAAACATTACGTATTCAGTGTACTAAAATGTATATTATTCCTGTTTATTTTACATCCTACGATTCTTATTTAAATAGGATAATATAATAACAGAAAACCAAAAGAATCAAAATATTTGATAAAATTTAATATGTATTCCTGATTGCCATGACATCTTTACTTCCTACTCCTTATTGTTGTGTCGAACTGGAACCTTCAACATACATTTCAGTATTGCGTGTCATAGGATCACCCATGTCATCCTCCAAGTCAGGAATCTGTAAAATGCAAAGAAAAAAAAACATTAGATATTTTTTTTGGTAATGAACACCAGTCTTGATTTACAACTCGCATGCAATCGAAACGAATGATATGCATGCCAGTGTGCCAAACCTAAATATCTTGACCAATTAGCCAATTGTTCAGGAAGTAATATATAAATTTTTTAAACGTAAAATCATATAAAAGATAGTCCAAACTGATAACAATCAACTGTACATGATGGAGTAATATCATGGTTTATCGTAACTTCTGAATAACAATCTCATTTTTATAACAATATAAAGATAATGAAGCTACATGAAAAATGCATTAACACATCTGTGAAAGGACAATTTTGAAGACTGTTGACATTATATTATATCAAATGGGTAGGAATGAACCACCGGAAAATGAATTGTGACATTTTATGTTTGTTACTCCTTCTCATTTTAAATATTTTAAGTTATCAGAAGTTAAATTAAACAAGAACTATCTTTAAAAAAGATATCCGACGTATTTAAATTTGAGTATATGTTTAAAACTATCATTTCTATAACCTTCAGAAGCATATAGAAACCATTTAAATAACGTTTTCTCTGTTTGTGTTCAGTATTCACGGTCCTCGTATCTTTCTGTTTACATTCACAAAACACCGCGGAAATATCACATGCGTAGGTGCGTTCTAAAAGTCATGTACGTTCGTACAACAAATAAAATTGAGAATGGAAATGGGGAATGTGCCAAAGAGACAACAACCCGACCATAGAAAAAAACAACCGCAGAAGGTCACCAACAGGTCTTCAATGTAGCGAGAAATTCCCGCACCCGGAGGCGTCCTTCAGCTGGCCCCTATACAAATATATACTAGTTCAGTGATAATGAACGCCATACTAATTTCCAAATTGTACACAAGAAAATAAAATTAAAATAATACAAGACTAACAAAGGCAAAGTTTACATTAAAACTTATATAATTGTCCCGAATAAACAGCTGTCACGGATGCAAAGAGCTATTGGAGAAACAATTATTTTAATAAAAATATAAATCTTTGTAAGATTTAATTCAAATATTTATAGTTTTTCCCTTACTTTCCATCACGATATAATTAACCAGAGGTTTTTTCAAACACAACCAAATCACCCACCATGACAGCATTTTGTCCAATCACAGAAAGGATTTTCGAGCATGCGTATTCTGTTGCCATAGTTAAGCGCCATTAAGTTCAAAGGCCACAAACCGAAACTATACCGACTACGTCAGAAAAATGGTATCTTGAAAACTTGTTAAAATTTGTTTTGTGGCATTTCAATCAAATCCTGATACTTCGTTTTTCATGTTAAACCTTGCTGAAAATTTGAAAATGATGATTAAAAACTTATTCACGCTCCTTATACTGTTTTGTTTTTTACCATCTATAATGATTAAACAATGATTTATGACAACTATTAGAACCTAACAGACAAGAGCTGTTTATTAAGTCAGATAATTTGTGTATTTTGTTGTTGTGTTTGTCTGAAACTATTGTTTTGATGTAAACGATTCCAATTAATCTCTCAGAAGTTTTACATTGATATTACAGAATTTTGTAAAACAAAAAAAGGTAAAATCAAATATTCAATCAAAAAACAATTTCTAGTCTGCATTTATCTGATAAGATTTGTTATATGTAGAAGCATATATATTCGTGAGTGATGAACACCTTAAATCATCATCTTTTCGGTCAAATCGTTAGTAAAAAATACAAGGACGTCTTCTTTGTGTTGTCAAATTAGTTTTGATCAAACAAAAATTTTGTTGTGTGTCCTCTATCCCTTATCAGGTGCACGTGCAATCGATGTATTTTAATAAAAGGATTTTACCTTTATTGTGTTCCGATTGTTTAGTGCATTATATATTTCTTCTTCGTCAAGCCCATGGATCTGCATCTGCCTATCTTCAATGGTGTTCTTAGAACTACCAGGAATTTGATCATTTTTAGGAATTACTTTGCTTTTATATTCAGCACTGTGTTCGAAGGTCTGGAAAAAGATTTAACAAAAAAGAAACATAAAGAAATAGCAACAAAAGAAACCCACCGTTATCTATATTCTTGTTTTTTAATACAAAAAAAAATTAAAAGTGTACAATAATTAATAGGTGTTGTACTTTGTCTACTTTTAAATGTTTACACATGTACCTATTTGTAATCAATTTAACAATGATTTTTTCCTGTACCAATTAATGTAGTTAATGTGGTATACTACGAAAACGTATCACTCGAACAACAAGGTGAATAAATGATAATTGGTCGGGATCCGGAAAATTTTCAAAAAGATGTTGCTAAATTTAATTCTAAGCGTTAATTCGACGTTGAAAGGCATTGTGTTTGTCAAATCATCTATTCTTAAGAAAATTGCTGAATATATTATATATCAATTTCAATTTTTAGATGATAACAGAATTGAAGGAAGTATGTGTGTTTTGTCAGTTAATTGTTAAATACATATACCATAAATATGTAAATGTTTATATGTTCAGGTATATAGTGTGCTTAACATGTTTCATTATACGCAGAAAAGAGTATGGTGGGGTTGATTTAATGTTTTACTTTGTTTCCAAATTTGATTATAAACTAATCTTTTATTTCGGAGAGACAACAGATACTAATAGCGCTTGGAAAAAAGTGGATTTTATTATTATATACTCCTACATCTTTCACTGAGTTTGGAAAATTCTTGTTACCAGAGCCCTTCATGTGCTTAAGGTTAACGGGATCAACTTTTCCTTGGTTCGTATAACCACTGCATCCAAGGTTCTCATCGGCTGTCTTACAATCTTGTCCACTCTTAAAAAAATAATACAATGTTTTTATCAAATTTTGCATTTCAAGTATTCTTGCGCAATAGAGATTGTCCATATTAGGATCTACCTTTTTTTGTATTTTGACCTCAGTTTCAAATCTGCTGAACTTTTCGTTATTTTAATTCAATTCTGTTAACTGTTTATATTTCAATTCTACTCTACTCTGAACTGATATTTACTTTCTCCGAATTATTAATGATTATTTAACAGCAATGTGTAGTTTCACTTTGTTTCAATTTTCCATTGATCAAAATTAAGCTATGACGTAAAACTGATTGAATAACAGAATAACACTATCATGACAACACGAATAGGGCGATAATACCTGATGACGTCACATGAAAAACAGAATTACAGATTATTAAATGTAAAGATAAATTATGAGAGAAATAGATAACACCAATTTATCTTGGTAGGTACGATACATTTCCTTACTCGTTAGATCGGGTTTTAACCTTTGAAAGCTAAGGAATAACAGGTTGATTAGTTCACTTGTTCCGTTGATTGATAACGTTGGATGTGTCTCTTTAATGGACTTTTCCCTTTTGAATTTACCTTAGAGTTCGGTAATTTAGTTATACATTCTTGTTCTTTTGTGTTTATTGGATGGTTGTTCTTGGCAAATATACCATATTTCCTTAATTTTTAGAGATACACTTCCTAAGATAAAGTCATGTGTAAGCTGCTATCGTTGTTTTTAAAATTGTAAAATTGATACATGGTACACTAACCGAACTATATATTTTGTAACAGTAATCTCTTAAAAAAAATTAAACTATTGTTATAAAAAATCAAAGCAGAAATCTGGAAACTGCATCATGTTTTGGACAGACCAGATTTATTGACATCCTATCATTACAAATATGACCCACCGAAATGTATTCGAATCGTGAGACCTGCACAAAATAAATATTGTCCTCCCCTAGGCGCTCTTTGAACTTAAATTACATTACTTTGATGTTCTGCAACATGGCAGCTGTTGCAGAACTTTTACAAATTTGCTTACCGGATTGTGATAGTTTCCAAATGCTCCCGAATCAAGATATTTGTTTTCAGAGATTTGGTTAATTATGTTAATAGCAGATATAGCTTCTGCTTGAGCGTCCTTTTCTGATGTGTCCAATACAATAGCGTTGCTTTGGAAAATATCTTATATTAAAACAGTGTATTTTTCAAGATTAAAAGTTTTAAACAGTAAGAAATGATGAAATGCCGAGATTATTACGCTTGCTTAATACCGCAGTCCCACTAGGCTACGATCGCACTACGATCTGTGAAAAAAATGCAACTTTTGATGATCGTAGTACGATCGTGTAGATCGCAGTAAGGTCGTATCACGGTCGTGGTGAGGTCTTCAAGATCGTGATGAGCGTGGCCAACTTTGAACATGTTCAAAACAATCGTGGTGCGGTCGTGGCGAAATCAGGTCGTTATAGAAGCATAGTGAAAGCGCACTAAGGTCGTAGTAAGATCGCAAAGGTCGCTGTACCATCGTAGCGAGAGCGTAGCGAAAGCGTGATTCTATTCGGAGAGACTGCACTACGATCTCACAGCGACGTTATTACGACCTCACTACGACCATCACGTTCTCACCGCGACCAGCTACGCTTCCACTACGACTATACCACGTTAACATCATGCTGTTCAAGACCATAGTACGATTTTAGCACGCCCTTGCCGTCCTCATCACGCTCTTTTTACGACCTGACTACGTTCATACTACGACCATCATTCTCATTGTCATTTTCACATTAAATATATTATATATCTCCATGTTTTGTTTGTTTATTTGTATTTCTTTTCCATTTTCTCTAACGGCTCAACTATGCTTCTCGTTTGGTTTTCCTGTTTGAGTGGTGTTACTCTAGTAATTTTTGGGGACCTTAAAGGCTTTATAGCTTGCTGTTCGGTGTGAGCCAAGGCTACGTGTTGAAGGCCGTACCTTGGACTATAATGATTTACTTTTATAAATTGTTACTTGGATGGAGAGTTATCTCATTGGCACTCATACCACATCTTCCCATATCCATTGACAAATCTGTGTCATCTCTGCTATCGTTCACTAAAATATCGTCATTTGAGCTTGATGGACTAGCAAAATGTTGTAATTTTGCGTCACTGGTGAGTCTTTTGTAGACGAACCGCGCGTCTGGCGTACATACAAAATTTGGTCCTGGTATCTGTGATGAGTTTATTTACAACCACTGGGTCGATGCCACTGCTGGTGGAGATTTATTTCCCCGAGGGTATCACCAGCCCAGTAGTCAGCCCTTTTTGTGCTGACATGAATTATCATTGATATGGTTATATTTATAAATTAACTGTTTACAAAATTTTGAATTTTTGAAAATCTAAAGCTTTTCTACCTCAGGCATGAGTACCTTAGCTGTATTTGGCAAAACTTTTTGGAATTTGGTCCTTAATGCTCTTCAACTTCGTACTTTTTTTTACCTTTTGAACATTTTGGGATTCTAGCGTCACTAATGAGTCTTTTAAAGACGAAACGTGCGTCTGGCGTATATACAAAATTTGCTCCTGGTATCTATGATGAGTTTATTTAGGTTGGATTGGTCGGTCTGAAATCTCTGCTTGATCAGGATTCGTTACTATCAGAGCTCCCTCTCCCTCTACATCAACCCCTACCACCACGCCCACGTATTCTCGAAGATTTTGATGGCATGACTGTATTGTTTCCGAGAAATCTATATATTAATCAGAAATAGAAGGAATGGAATTGTATTGATATGGAACACGATGTTGACGTTATTACTGATAACGTAGTAAGATAGCGGTATGAACGTAGTATAATCGTGATAAGAACGTACTATAATCGCAGTAAAGGCGTGGTAAGATCGTGTTGCAATCGGATAACTCGTGGTATGGTCGTAGTGAGAACGTGATGAGTGTAGAAAGATCTTGATAAGCGTAGTGATGTCGCAGAATAAGCGCGGTGGGAACGTCGTAAAATCGTAGCGGAAATCGTTGTAGAAGCGTAATGAGGACGTAGTAGTATCGTGAAAGCAACGACGATTTACATTTTCATGCCGCTCATACCGCGACCTCACCATGATCTGAATTTATTTTAGATCGCGGTAAGCGTGGTGCCATCGTGGCCTAGTGGGACTGGGGCTTACAAAAGAAAATTGACATTTATTAAAAGAGTTCAAAATATGAATTTTGATAGTGATCTTTTATCGTTTTTCTTTTCTTTTTTTTGCGTTGGCTTTATTCGTTCGAGGTTATTCATGAATGTTGTCTAACTGTTTATTTACTCACATTATCACCAACTGCCTCCTTCATTGGCTTACTCAATGTGTTTCCCATTGTAATAAAGTTTTCTTCTTTTCCTCGAACTGTAAAATAATGACATTAAATTAGTTATTCTTATAGGACGCCTTTCGAGCGTCACTGATGAGTCTTTTGTAGACGAAACGCGCGTCTGGCGTAAATATAAAATGTCAATCCTGGTATCTATGATGAGTTTATTTCAAACGATTTGGGTCCATAACCGTGTTTAAATACAGAGAACGTGCATGTCAGCTGATAGCCAACTTCTCAGTTTGTTTGATCTGTTCTAATTTTCTCCATTTTATAGGTAGCTTTAAACAATTTGGAAACATTTAAATATACCTCGATATGAATTTGTTGAAAGGTTGTTTTTATATAAAAAGTAGAGTCATTAAATACATTCGGTAAAAAAATTTGTAGAAAAAAGTGTTTACACAAATACTTGTAGGGAAAATGTAGGCGTTAGCACTGAGTGCCTGCATGATTTCAAAGGAACATTAGAAGAAATCAAAGGGGAAAGTTTTTTTTTTTATTTGAAAACTACGAGAACCCTTTAAAACATCCTAACCGCCATTTAAAGAACAATCAGTAAAGGTTTTTTACACCTTTTCGTCAATATTAGTAGTGTTTTCAAATTTTCTTAATCTATTTCTTTGCACCATACCAGATTGATCATTATTTAGTAGGTTAAACCAAATTTCATCAAATCTAATTCTTAGTCTCTTCATCTTGGGTTATATTTAGATGTTTTGGAATTAAATAAATGCTACCCAACCATTTGTTTTTTTTTTTTTATATTTTTTATGTATATTTTTTCATTCTTCGACAGTTTCTTCATACACAGATTAAATCAATCGAAAGTTTCCTTAAGAAGGTTAATATTTTGTTCTGATATTTCGACCCGAACTTTCATTATGTTAAGACGAACCTTAATAATCTTCACATGATATGGTCACATCCTTCTCTGCTTTATTCAGAATGAAATTTAGCTAACTTGAATTACGAAAATGTTGCTTCAATTATTACTGTTAATTCCATTTTTGGTTATATACTTTTGGAGTGGCTCGATATTTTTATAGATGCCTTTTTTGCTTTTTTGTTAAATATTTGTTTGTTTTGAGTTATATAAGACTAAATTATGTTCTTTAAACTTTATTGTCTGAGTAGAAAGTTGATGAACCAGGAGTATGTCAAAGAATCTAGTCCTTTTTCTAAAAACACGTTCATCGGAAGATACCAAGACCTTGTTGATACATAATCCGTATCAACTTCACAAATAATATACGATGGTCTTGAAGTACAGATTATGGGTACTGACGTTGTTTATCATCTTAATAACGTGCTACAGTATTCTTTTATATGTCCTTATGAATATTACTTTTACTGTTTGGTCTATTGTTGCTGATATCCATTTGACGTGGCTCTGTACTTGTACATCCCGTCATTGTGTTATTGTGCTATGGATAATTTTTGTATTCTTGTCTCTCATTTTTGCTAATGTGCATTGTCTAAAGGCATTTTTGTGTTTCTTTTTTACATTTTTTTATAGTGATTAAGATAAAATCACAATGTTGACTGCTGTACCCCTATTTTTAGCTCACATGGCCCGAAGGGCCAAGTGAGCTTTTCCCATCACTTTGCGTCCGGCGTCCGTCGTCGTCCGTCGTCGTCGTTAACTTTTACAAAAATCTTCTCCTCTGAAACTACTGGGCCAAATTAAACCAAACTTGGCCACAATCATCATTTGGGTATCTAGTTTTAAAAATGTGTCCGGTGACCAGGCCAACCAACCAAGATGGCCGCCATGGCTAAAAATAGAACATAAGGGTAAAATTCAGTTTTTGGCTTATAACTCAAAAACCAAAGCATTTAGAGCAAATCTGACAGGGATAAAATTGTTTATCAGGTCAAGATCTATCTGCCCTGAAATTTTCAGACGAATCAGACAACTCAGTGTTAGGTTGCTGCCCCTGAATTTGTAATTTTAAGGAAATTTTGCTGTTTTTGGTTATTATCTTGAATGTTATTATAGATAGAGATAAACTGTAAACAGCAATAATGTTCAGCAAAGTAAGATTTACCAATAAGTCAACATGACCGAAATGGTCAGTTGATCCCTTTAGGAGTTATTGCCATTTATAGTCAATTTTTAACCATTTTTCGTAAATCTTAGTTATCATTTACAAAAATCTTCTCCTCTGAAACTACTGGGCCAAATTAATCCAAACATGACCACAATCATCTTTGGGGTATCTAGTTTAAAAAATGTGTCCGGTTACTTGACCATCAAATCAAGATGGCCGCCATGGCTAAAAGTAGAACATAGGGGTAAAATGCAGTTTTTGGCTTATAACTCAAAAACCAAAGCATTTAGAGCAAATCTGATCGGAGTTAAATTGTTTATCAGGTCAGAATCTATCTGCCCTGAAATTTTCAGACGAATCAGACAACTCAGTGTTAGGTTGCTGCCCCTGAATTTGTAATTTTAAGGAAATTTTGCTGTTTTTGGTTATTATCTTGAATGTTATTATAGATAGAGATAAACTGTAAACAGCAATAATGTTCAGCAAAGTAAGATTTACCAATAAGTCAACATGACCGAAATGGTCAGTTGATCCCTTTAGGAGTTATTGCCATTTATAGTCAATTTTTAACCATTTTTCGTAAATCTTAGTTATCATTTACAAAAATCTTCTCCTCTGAAACTACTGGGCCAAATTAATCCAAACATGACCACAATCATCTTTGGGGTATCTAGTTTAAAAAATGTGTCCGGTTACTTGACCATCAAATCAAGATGGCCGCCATGGCTAAAAGTAGAACATAGGGGTAAAATGCAGTTTTTGGCTTATAACTCAAAAACCAAAGCATTTAGAGCAAATCTGATCGGAGTTAAATTGTTTATCAGGTCAGAATCTATCTGCCATGAAATTTTCAGATAAATCAGACAACCCGTTGTTGGGTTGCTGCCCCTGAAGTGGTAATTTTAAGGAAATTTTGCTGTTTTTGGTTATTATCTTGAATATTATTATAGATAGAGATAAACTGTAAACAGCAATAATGTTCAGCAAAGTAAGATTTACAAATAAGTCAAATAACCGAAATGGTCAGTTGACCCCTTTAGGAGTTATTGCCCTTTATAGTCAATTTTTAACCTTTTTTCGTAAAACTTAGTTATCTTTTACAAATATCTTCTCCTCTGAAACTACTGGGCCAAATTAATCCAAACTTAGCCACAATCATCTTTGGGGTATCTAGTTAAAAAAATGTGTCCGGTGACCTGGCCATCAAATCAAGATGGCCGCCACGGCTAAAAATAGAAGATAGGGGTAAAATGCAGTTTTTGGCTTATAACTCAAAAACCAAAGCATTTAGAGCAAATCTGACAGGGGTAAATTTGTTTATCAGGTCAAGATCTATCTGCCATGAAATTTTCAGATGAATTGGACAACCCGTTGTTGGGTTGCTGCCCCTGAATCGGTAATTTTAAGGAAATTTTTCTGTTTTTGGTTATTATCTCGAATATTATTATAGATAGAGATAAACTGTAAACAGCAATAATGTTCAGCAATGTAAGATTTACAAATAAGTCAGCATGACTGAAATGGTCAATTGACCCCCTAAGGAGTTATTGTCCTTTATAGTCAATTTTTAACAATTTTCATAAAATTTGTAAATTTTTATTAACATTTTCCACTGAAACTACTGGGCCAAGTTCATTATAGATAGAGATAATTGTAAGCAGCAAGACTGTTCAGTAAAGTAAGATGTACAAACACATCACCATCACCAAAACACAATTTTGTCATGAATCCATCAGCTTCCTTTGTTTAATATTCACAAAGACCAAGGTGAGCGACACAGGCTCTTTAGAGCCTCTAGTTGACATTTCTACCTATTATGTCTGTGTGTTTTGTTGACACATCCTTGTCAATATAATGGAATTTTATGCGACTGTCATACAAGTGAGAGGTTTAGCTAGCTATAAAACCCGCTTTAATCTACATAAGAAAATGCCTTTTCAAAGTCAGGAATATGACAGTTGTTATCCATTCGTTTGATGTGTTTGAGATTTTGATTTAGCCATTCGATTACGGACTTTCCGTTTTGAATTTTCCTCGGAGTTCGGTATGTTTGTTATTTTACTTTTTTTAATCTTTTCTATGCGCATGATGAACAATTGCAATTGATACAGTTTATATCTGGTAACTTACTATTTGAAATACCAAGATACGAAGGCAAAACTACATCTTATATGTTTTATCCGTTTATTTTTTTTTAAATATATATTGATAAATATGTTGTTAAACATATTTTCCAAAGTATATATCAGAAGAAATAGATAAAGATAGAATCATTTCAAAAAGTGTTTCCCTATGATCATCATTTTTATCATATTTTCTGATGATATGCCTCTTTGGTTTGTTTCATATTCTAGATCATTCTAACAGAAGGTATAAAAATGAAATATGTATTTTAAGTTAACCAAAAGAGTGGAATAGATTTTGTGAAGTGACAAATCAATTTCTGACCGATACCTGGTGTAATATTTTGAAACATATTATTTGCTTTTCAGCTGTCGTGTATTTCTCATCTTACAAACTATTTACTGATATCAAAACCCATTTAGAGTACCACCTTTTGTCAAATTAAAGTTATGATTGTACACCTGGTATGTTTGATACGTTATTACATGAAATGTAGAATTGTTGTACTTTTTGCATAAATCATCTAAATTCTCTCAAATGATATTGACAAAATGGTTTGAAATGTAAAAGTGTTCTCGTTTTCGAATACATATTTTGGGATAATTACTTGTGTCGTATTAACAGCAGGTTACATAAAAGCGATATTAATAGCGTGCAAATGTACAACTATTGACATAGACTTATGAGACAGTTAAAATTCTCTAGTAAGGTGAAACCACGAAAAACCAAAACAAAATCATTATATAATAACAATCGTATAACCAATTTGCTAGTGATCGAATAAAATATCGTGTAACCCTGTTGCATGTCCTTCGTGAGAATTGTCGTCAATGACCTGTGTTACAAATTATGAAGCTGATCGCAAAGTTTTGATAAGCAACTGTGTGTTCTTGAATATACAAATGTCGCATAGTTCCACATATAGCAAAGACTTTTTATAAAACTAATAGTTACGATACTGTTGTCAGCTCATTAAAAATGACATTTTTTTTAATTAGTATTGATTCATTCATAGAGTCTTTGCATCGGAAATAAACACATTTATTCTAAAACCAGTTGTTTGCATGATACGGGTTATACTCTTCTCGTATATTTTATGATGGTATGATACTAAACCCCTAACGGGAGGAATTGTGCTTGATTTTCATATGATAAAGACATAATATTTCAATCAGTTTAATTGAGGTCTTGAGCTGGCATGTCAGTAACTGCTACTAGTCCTTTGTTAATTTATGTTTATCATTGTCATTTTGCTTAATTTCTTCTGTTACCTATTTTAACATCGGACTCGGACTTCTTTTAAACTGAATTTTACTGTGCGTATTGCTGTGTTTTTTTTATTCTAAATTAGCTAGTGGTATAGGGGTAGGGTAAAGATATCTTTAAACATGTTTAACCCCGCCGCATTTTTGCGCCTGTCTTAAGTAGGAACTTCTGGCCTTTGTTAGTCTTGTACGGGTTTTTTAATTTTGGTTAATTTATATGTTTCAGAGTTTAGTGTGACGTCCAGTTTCTCTGAACTAATACACATTTTTGTTGAGGGACTAGCTGAATCCCGCCTGCGGGTGCGCGATTTTCTCGCTGTGTTGAAGAGCCATTGTTGGCCTTGAGCTGTTTTATAATCTTTGGTCGGGTTGTTGTCTCTTTGACATATTCCCCGTTTCCATTCTCAATTGTAATGCTCTTAGAAACGTTTTAAGTATGCAACAAAGTTTGAACTTTTGATTTTGGTTAAATAATAACTAAGGTGCCTTCTCGTGGTTCTAATTTGCCAAAAGTGTATTGATTTTCTAAAACGTACTATTAAGTTCATTTTGAAGCATTGATTTTGTAGTGATTTAGATGCTATAATGATAATAGAAAATTATCAGTCAACTGAACATGTTAAGCATGTTTAAAAAACATGAAATATATCAGTTCACAAACTAAATATTATCTTTTTGATCAAATAGCTGCAGAGAAATATTGTTTGCAAGGGTAAAACCTGCCTTGGATTAACTTTTTAGGTCAAGTTGATTTCTTTTATTGTAATTTTCGAAAATATCTATCATAAAGATTTTCCGAAATTGCACTGATTGAATCAAATGTTCCCATTTTATCACAAATGCATCTCAGTGTATCACTAATGTATGAGTGTCTACATGTGATTGATCCGGATGTCAAATTGATATAGATAAACATTCTTACAATGATCAAAATTATAAATAAACATGGGAAATCTAAATCTCTTAATCTGATCATGTTTATAGATCGATAGTAATGTGTATTGCCTAAACTGACCTTGAATCTCGTAACTGGTTCAGGATATTCTCAAAAATTTACATTAGCTACAGTAACTAGTTATTAAGATTCGATTAAAGTGTTCTTCTTTCAGGTAAATCTGTTCTAATTGGGTGATGATATACTTTCACATGTTATATGTCATTCTTTACCCCGAAAAATAAAATCGAAGTTCTTCGGCAAAATAATTTTCCATTAATTACTTAGTTTAATTAAAGAACAACAGAAATAACAGCGTTGTTCATATGCTTTAAGTCTTTCACGTGCGTGTATATGTCATTCTTTGGTTGTGATTCGATAAGCAATATCAGTGTTTTCCATTACAAATACAGAGAAAACGTTTACTAGTGACAGTCCCAACCTTTTCCCCCGTCATGTCAGATTTTCAGGAAATTTTCCTTCTGTAAACTTACTACGAATAACTTTCAGAGACATGTCAGTTCACATCCATTTCTTATATTTATAGTTAAGAAATCCCGTAAGAAGTTGTTATAAACGTTTTTTTTTTTTTTGGATAGTCTGCTCACACAACCAAACTTTATCTAACTTTAAAACTCGGTTTATTCAAATTACAAAGGATCATTCTCTGTCACATAGAAAAATATTAAATCAATCTAATAGAAAAAACCTTGAAATAATAGTTGGTTCAAAACTTTGGATTGAATATGATTAAAGAAAAATAAAAAGTCAAATATTAACTTGGTGTATTTTGTATGTCCATTGCAGCTGATTTCTACTGTAAGTTATATCATTATTTGATTTAAATATTGAAAGCCACTGTAAATACCTTCATTTGTTATTATTTTGATAATAATTTTTACAACCATTCATTTTGTTTTATTGTATACTTGTGTTTCACACCACAATCATTTTGTAGATCAATTGTTTTTTTTTTCTACTCAAAGTCGAGAAGTTTTTCTATTGTATTGCTTAACGAGGAGAAGGAAAATCAAAAACAACACTTTATAGTTACAAACGTCCGAAGCGCTTTACTGGATTTACCCTCATCAGCAACACTCAACGCCGTATATTTGAAAGTCAATGATGTATAAGACCCGAAATAGTTCAAAAGCTATATAACCAAAAGGACCAAATAAATAATTGCCAAATTCATATAAGGTCAACTTTGCATGAGGGAGTTGAAACCTTAACTACTTAATAATTTATAAATGTAAATGGGCGGTTTTCTTGTGTTTTTCCTTTAGTCAATTGGATAAGAATGCTACAAAGGTGATAAAACTAACCTTGACATTCAAATATAGTTTTCAGAAAATACATTCTCATCATTAAAGAAAAGGGATGATTTTTTTACTCAGTGCAACATAGGAAACACATATTCGGAATAGAATGTATACTACACATGTACATTAGCCGATAAAATAAGACAGATCTCCGCCCCAGGCATTATTGTTCAGTCTTTCTAATATCTCTAGTGGAATAAAACAGTATTGCATGAACTAGTAGAATTGATATTGCAATGTGACATTCCGATTGTGTGTTCAGTAATAAAGACTAACATAACATTGCGGTTTCAAATTAAAGATTACGTTTTGATATGAATAGGTCAACTTGTATATGCCCTTAAACATTGCGAAAAATAATAAACAATTTATTAAAAATCAGCATTGAATCAGCTTCGATTTTGAAATTGATTGCAGAAATCTCGACCCATTTCAAATAAACTTGTTTAAGCAATTATGATCCTTAAAATTTTGTATACAAAACGGGTATTTATATAATTTGATTTTATATATGAAATGAATTACTTCTTATAATTCTGGTTGGACCCCTGTAATATACTTTCTTGTTTAATATGGGTTATTTTGAAGTGTGGGCATCAAGAGGAGAAATGCAACCAAATGTAGTTTAATTTGAATAAGATAATATTTATACTTTTGGCATACATCATTTAAATATAGAATTATAAAGTATCAAATAAAAATTTGGAGATCCTTCTTAAGATTGCAGACATGAATATGCAAACGTGAGGGCATTACTGACATAAAATTTGCTGGTCAAATTGTCCTGAACATCAAAAGTCATCAAATATATTCAAAACAAATAATATTCTAATTGTTTACCGTATATATTGTGCTTGTGTTATAAGTGCTTGCATTTTAACTTCAGGTAATATTTCAAAATGGCTTTCGCGTATACTGCGTACAAAACAATATTACCTCATGTACTATATCTATAGTATTATCAATTTTAACTGAATTTCATTGGTTGAACTGACTTCCGTTTTTATTACTTTCAGTTCGATTTTTATATAGGAAACCAGATGGCAACTATGAAGAAAATTCATCATTTCAGTGATAAAGAATAAAATGATTTGATAAAGAATGATATTTTATTTTGAATTTGCTTATTGTCTGCATACATTTACATCTAAAGTCATTTTGTACTTCAAATGCAAAAAAAAAATGATCTGATCAATGGACATATGTGAAATAAATTTTACAATTTGAACATTATCCTTTTTATTTGTCTGTGTATAAACAATTCATATCGCTCACAAACTAAGTTTGTCGGTAAATCTAGTTTATTATATATAAAGACAAAATACGTTTGATTTTTTACAATTTTCAAAAACGAAATCAAAAGAAGAATCATTATCAAAAAACAATTACACGTTTGTATATAACAGATAGATCTACTAAATATAGTTTAAAGTCAGTTTTAAAATGAACTTTTGTAAATCCTTTTGTTATAGTATTTACCCTGAAGAACATGGACATTTCAAAGGCAAATAGAGCACATTATACTCATTTAATGTCATGAATCACTAATCAGTGTTGTACCTTCAAAAAGAGACTTGCTGAATATGTAATGTATATTCTCATCTTTTAATTTCAAATTTTCCTTTACAATCGGATAATTAAAATATTGTTAAATTACAAACAAAAAGCATTATACAATGTATGATTTTTTTCTGTTTTGCATCAATAGATTAAAAAAAAATATTATTGGTCTGATCGTCATAAATAAAATACATAAAAATATGTAAAATAATTTATCCTCACATATATCAGCATAAGACAAATGAATGTCTAATGATAGGGTATATATTTTATCAGTACATTCTGTTAATCGTTAAACAGGTTGGGAATTCTAGATTTCCTGACGTCAGAATATATTTCCATAGTAATTTCCAAAATAGAAGGTAAACATGTCCTTGAAAAACTGACCAATCTACTCAATGAACTAAAATGCATTGTGGGCTACTACGAGTTTACTTCCACTTAAAACACGTGGAGTTAGTTGGAAAACTGTCTACTATTATAGTTTCTGGGACTCATAATACATGTTTTTGTTCAGCTAATGTGTTTAAAGTAAAATATATAACATAATCCTCAATTCTTTTGTTATAATATTTACCCTGAACAGCATGGACATTTCAAAGGTAAATAGAGCACATTATATTCGTATAATGTCATGAATCACTAATCAGTGCTGTACCTTCAAAAAGAGACTTGCTGTATATTCCTGTATATTCATTATGATTTTTGTTTAAGTGGATCAATATGGCACGTCGTAATTAAGGTCAATCAAGAAGATGACAAGTTACCATATCGTTTATATTGTTAGCCTTTACGGGGCCGTACGGTGACCTATAGCTGTTAATGTCTGTGTCATTTTGGTCTCTTGTGGACAGTTGTCTCATTGGCAATCATACCACATCTTCTTTTTTTCTATTTGCGTAAACAATATTGCAAACCATTTGTATTTGCTTTTCTCAAATTGATTAATGCTTGTGAAGGCATAACAGTTTCAACCTTTGCTGGCAATTTCGTTTAAGGACTATATTGGCTTCTCAATCAAGCCGTTTTTGGTTTCATCAAACGTTTTATTTTTATGGAGTTTCAAAACTTGTTAAATATTTACAAAGGGAATGTTTCAATAACATTTGACGCGCGTTTTAAGCTTGGGTAGCATGCGTATTTGTATGTGTTGCACCAATTTTGAAACCTCGATAAGAAAAGTTAAATTTAAAATGAGAGCAGAAACATTATACAAACGTTTTATAGAGTTGCCTAAATCGCAAATGACAAAAAGGATAACCGTATCTGTACAAAGAATAACAGCTTTACATGACATACATCTATTTCATAATCGCAAACGTTTAAAGACATTTTTGGTAAATTGATTATCCAATTTTGAAAATGTAAATGAGGTTTGTTTTGTACTTAAATGAAAAATACATCAATTTCACTTTAATACAGGATAATCATATATAGTTTTTTAGGAAATAATACAATTTCACTCATTAGTAGATCGAAGGCTTTAGAATACAAGTTTATGTTAAATATGTATGCAAAACAGTCAATTGTTTTTATATCTAAACATGAATAAATCTGGGGTCCAGCAGTTGTCGTTTGTTGATGTGGTTCATAAGTGTTTCTCGTATTTTGATTTTTCTATACATCCTAAACCGTTGGTTTTCCTGTTGAATGGTTTTACACTAGTTATTCTGGGGCCCTTTATAGCTTGAAGTTCATTGTGAGCACAGGCTCCGTGTTGAAGACTGCACTTTGAAGTATAATGGTCTACTTTTACAATTTGTGACTTGGATGGAAAGTTGTCTAATTGGCACTCAAACAACATATTCTTATACCTAGTAACATGTTTAACCCACCTCCAAACTGGCCACTAGACGAACTAACTCGTTTGTTAGTCAATAAAACAGTAGGAATGGAAGATTATTTTAACCAGTTTTGTAACCAGTTCTAACATTTTGACAACGTTATCGTGATAGAGAAATTGTAAAAACTTATACGAACAAAAAAAATACACATTCAATCGGAATATTCAAAATTTTTAAATCTTCAGTTTTGATACTTAGGAAAACAATTAAATTGAAAAGAAAACACCAAATATGGTTTGGACACCCCTAAACAAATATAACAGATCATGTGTATTAACAGAAAATAAAATGCTAACCTTCCCGTTTCTTTGTGGTGCAGTGGGTATATGAAGTATCTACATATTTTGAAACATTATAAGTAATTGTTATCGTTCTTTGGCCACAATTATATACCACACACATATCTAGTTTACATGTCTTGTACAATAGTAAGACAAGGATTATACCAGGTATTAAACTTAACGAACTGACTGTGATTGTAAGATTTACCTGTAATTAGCAACGGGTGAAATAAAGATTTTTTTTCTGACACTCAATCAAAATTACCTCCCTTCCAAAAAAAAATTTTCAAAAATTAAAAACGAAAAAATCAAAGCTTTCAGAAAATTGCAAATAAAATAAAACAAATTATACATATATCTAAACCAAAATTTTTTAAAATAAATACATTTGGTGACATAAATTTAAACATGATCCTTATTTTTGTTAAATTCACACTTTTTAGATTTTAAACTTTCCATACATTAGTCAGTAGAATGTGGAAACGATTAAATTGTTTGAGTCAGACACTTAATGAACATTAATTTCAATTGAGCAAATACAATAAAAGTGATGTAATCTATTTGTTTTAGATACTGTCCAGTAATCAAATAAAATCTCCATTTCAATACATGTATATCCTTCACTATTTCTTCCGCAACCTGATTGTTAACTACAATTAATAATTTCTCACATATAAACTACACAACTCTTATAAGTAATATGTTATCTTTGACTTTTACCAACAAATATGTTACTTATAAGCTTCAATAGACATTATTAGTCAAACTTCATTAGACAGTAAGTTGATCCGATTTCACCACGTGATTTTTTTACGACCACATTACATACCATGATTTAAAAGCGACAAGGAAATCATAAATATTTAACTTTTCGTTGATATGTAACAGTATCTCAATACCAGAATCAATTAAAACGTTTAAGATAATATTCATTTTGTCTCATATTTAAGTTCACTTCATGATACAGTGAAGTATAGATGATTAAATTGATGCTTCACTGTTTTAACAGATTTGTACTGACAACTTATGTCAAAAGTCAATGAAAAAAGGTCACATAAGAGTTTTAACCAACAAACAGTCCAAAATTCCTAACTAAATAATCATGCAAAATGTAAAAAATTATCCATTAGATCGATGAACACACATCGGAAAAATATATTGGTGATTAAAAAAAATAGAAATAACAATAAATATGGGAAATTTCTATTTTTATAGAACTTGATGTTTATATCTTTGAAAATATTTTACTTGATTTTGTAAACAAATTTGTATTTTTTTTTTTAACTTTTAATTCGCTTTCAGCAACTGCACGTAATCTCATATCATACTTTCCAATTCAGTTGACATGTTGATATAATTTCTACTGCGTCTAACTATTTTGATATATATAACCTTTAGGTATTATGATAAATCTTTTCTTCTGTACTATGATCATCAAATTTAATTATTTGAAAAAAATATTTACTCTATGTACTTCTTACAACAATGTTTTCTTATTTAAATTTAGGAGATAACTTGTATTTGAAGCTCCGACGGCATCAATTTGGGTTTGATGGTCGCAAATTTAGTTTACTGGCGACGCATTAGTGGAGACAGTCAACGGGTATTTTCGACCATTAAATCCACAAGTGATGCCTTCGGAGCTTAAAACACAATATTGATATTTCAATTCTAATCAAATTGACCGAAAACAACATTAAATAAAGGCAACAGTAGTATACCGCTGTTCAAAGCTCATAAATCTATGGACACAAAACAAAATCGGGGTAACAAACTAAAACTGAGGGAAACGCATTAAATATTAGAGGAGAACAACGACACAACATTAAAATGTAACACACACAGCAACGGACTAAGCATTAGACAAAATCCGATGAGAATAACCAATAAAACATCAAAACCAAATACATGAATTTGGGATAGAAAAGTACCGTGACACGTCTTATAGTAATGTGAATTCACACACAAAAATAAGAGAAAACAAACGACACAACGGAAACACAACGTAAAAATAGTACACACACAGAAACGAACTATGATATAACAATGGTCATTTTCCTGACTTGGTACAGGACATTTTTAAAGACAAAAATAGTGGGTTGAACCTGGTTTTGTGGCATGCCAAACCTCATGTATTTAAAATTTGCCATATGCCGTCTGCGCTTGCGCGTACGTCCGATAGAATCAATTATCAATTGATGCCATGTAAATAAGTGACGTTAACCAATCAAAATGAACGTTACAAATTTGTTGCATTAGAATGTACGTTATTTTATTTAACGGCATTTTG
This sequence comes from Mytilus galloprovincialis, assembly GCA_037788925.1. Classification (NCBI taxonomy): domain Eukaryota; kingdom Metazoa; phylum Mollusca; class Bivalvia; order Mytilida; family Mytilidae; genus Mytilus; species Mytilus galloprovincialis. Next base: position 6,807,048 of record CM075340.1, on the reverse strand, counting down.
TTTTTTTGATTTTTTTGTACATCTCATCCCTCCATTGTATTATGTTTGTAAGAGAATGTACAAGTCAACGGTAGCAAATATGCATTTGATAAAAAGACATGCGTATTGTCAAAGAATACGGTTTGCTCAAATAAATCAGTAGCGCTTACAGTTTCAATTATAACAGTGAGGGTAAACCAGGGAAGTTTTTTTTTTATTTTTACAGGTCTCGATATGGCTATTTACATAGAAATGTTTCAACTTTTTCAAACGTGCTCAATCACACTTATTAAAACTGCAGTTTAAAAAGAAGCCTTCAAAGAAATTAACCCATAACAAAACTGGTTCATGTGTGTTTCCTGAAAATATTTTATAATAAATTCAAGAACTTGCAAATGGATAATCTTGATTCGTCGACAAATATTGCTAGTTGTCAAAACCAACTGAAAGAGGTGCAGTTGTAAATTTTTAAACAAAGTCTTCCTTTCAGTTTATATTACATTGTACTTTTATATCAAAGAAACTAAATATGGTTCTATGTTTTACTTGTACATTTTTATTATAAAGTTTAATTGTTATGTTTAACAGGAAGATATTTGAATATTTCATTAATTTCCTTATTCTTTGTGAAAGTAAAACTCAATAAATGATCTTCTGTACAGCATTATTCAATTGAAATAACTTTTTACGGAAATTTTATCAAAATAATATAAAAGTATCAAACCTAAGAGGGTTACTCCCTTTACAATATTAAAATCGCCATACGAAGGTTCATGTACAGTTCTTTGTAAACATACGACAATTTAATCAGAAGAAAATACATTTTTACATTTATCTGAATATTTAGTGTTATTTTAATATTACAGATATGGAGGAAATTTCTCAAAGACTTTACAAGTTTCTGTGCGAAAGAGTAGTGGGTTCAGAGAAAATTGTACTTTATAGAAGACAATTTTTTAACGTTCGGGATGTATTTCTAAATTGCACTGGGACAAAATCCGTAGAGTATGTTAGTAGTGGCAGTAAGGCAGAGGGATTACACTTCCAAGGAAGTGATCTTGATATCATGTTTATATGCAAGATGCCAGTACAAAATAACGATGTTAAAAGCAACAGCTCTACATGTAAGTGTATAAACAAACATTTTCTATTTTTGGATGTACATATTGCTCAACCTGGTTTCTGTATGATAAGAGTAGACCAGAATCACCCTAAATTAGTTAATAAAAATAAAAAGAAAAGTCAATTTGGAAACATGCTATCAAAGTGTGTTGTCGTTACTGATTCCGGAGCAGTCCTTTCTGGAAAAATATGGAAATCGATCAATGCGAATTTGAATTGTAAGAAAATGCCAGTTAAGGTAAATGGACCCTGTTTAACTACACTAGATGATTCGATAGACTTTGCTTTTGCTTTGCAATGTCACAACTGGGCAGGAATTGCTTATTCATTTTTTACAAGATCGCGATCATCAAACTGGCCTGCTGAAATCTTAATAAAAAATATCCGTCAAAAAGGTTTTTTGCTTGTTCCTGTAGGTAGCAAATCCGATTCAGTAGAAGATAATCCTCTCGAATGGAGACTTTCATTCTCTCAAGCAGAAAAGTTACTGATTCATTCTTGGAATCATACACAATTTACATGCTACGCTTTACTTAAGCTTTTTGTTAAAGAGGTGGTTAAGAAAGCTGGATATGTTGACAAGTTAATATGTTCTTACTTTTTGAAATCAACTATACTCTGGATATCCGAAGAACTTCCATATTCAATTTGGACTCCAAATAATCTTATAAAATGCTTTATGTCATGTCTTCAACGTTTGATTTATTGGAATATTCATGAATACATTCCTAATTATTTTATACCAGAACACAACATGATCGACAGGAAATTCGAAGGGCAACCACGGGCAGCATTAGTTACAATTTTAAAGACATTTTATGACATTGGATGGTTAAGTATTTTAGAATGTCACTCACTGAAGGACTTTAATTGTTTTTATGCTGCTAAAGTCGTCCATAGTAGTCACGAGTTTAATATCGCTATAATGCCACTAGTAAATATGTTTGGATATGATCCGACTATTACTGAAATTGTTGGAAACAAACATTTCGATTTGTGTGTGGATAAAGTCAGCAATTTTGATCTTTCTATCAAAACCCGAAGTATATATTTGCTTTGTCTTATTTGCCTTAGCGAAGAAATTGCAGCCGAAACATTCTACAGAAGTCATCAAAAGTCAAATAAGAGAAATTATTCTCTGAGACGAAAGTGGTTTTGTCCTGCAATTATCGCAACATACAAAGACTCTTTATCGGGATGGCTAAGGATCGCTTTGTACTTTTATTTCCATAAACAATACAATGAAGCAATTACAGTTCTTAATTACGGTAGACTTACATGTACTGTAGAAAAGTTGTTTACCTTCAATCTAAGGGACTGTACAGACTTTTTTGTAACAAGGTCACCGAAAGAAATATTGCAGAACAATGCTACTTTTAAAGATATAAGATTGCGGACAATGCGCAAGTTTATGTTAAGGCCGGAACCAAAAACTACCATCGAAACAGACCTGTTTATCCATTTGTCTAACAAACCCCGAGCAATCCTTTGTCCATCCGTTGTTTTCCTGCACTATATTCAATTCCTATGTTTTTACAAGCTAAATGACATGACACAACTGCGAATAAGCCTACAGAGACTTCATTGGACTGTTAAAAACAACTATTGCATAGACCGTATTAGCCCGTGGAAAAACAGAGCATGTTTATACCTGAGTCGAGCATACCAGATTATTGGATACGAAAAAGAAGCCTCGTTTTGGTTATCAGTTGCACAACGACTTAAGGACAAATCTTCTAAAACTCAATGAGTAGAATTTTGATTTACAATGTTATGCCTTTAGTAACATTTTGGTTGAGACTAATTCTGCCGTATGCTGTGACCGTCCTATAGTTTGTTAAATCAATTCCGAAATCCCGAATCTGAATTATGATTTAAGATCGAAAACGAGATATTTCTGTTTATGTGTTCAGAATTATACTGGTAAAAACAAATTCGCTGCCGTGTGTTTCATTTTTGCTTATGTGTTTTGTTTTTACAGTTTTAGTATGCACTCTTTTCTTTGATTATATAGTTTAATATTAATATTAATTTTATAGTATTGACCGCTATAACTGTTGTACCCCAAATTGTTTTGCAGTTTGTACATATTCTGTATGTTTGTATTGCTCCAAGTTGTTTTAAATATAATGAAATGTTTCTAAACTGTCATACAAGCGAGATGTTAGCAAGCTAAACAAAAACCGGTTTAATTCATATTTTTTTGCATTAAGAGATTTCTGTATCAAATCAAATGATGTGTTTGGGCTTCTAATTTTGTTATTTGAAAAGGACTCCGTTAGGATTTTTGCGTGGATGTTAACTCAAATAAACAGCTGTTAGATTTATATAAGGAATGCGACTTTTTAGGTACAAAGATAAGATAGTAAACGAGGCCAAAAATCAAAGTTTTGGTAAGGATTCTTATGGTTGAAATCATCCCTTCGTAAATTCTATGAACGCCATCACAACTTCACAGATGATATCGGATATATTCCTTATGTCGTAACTACAATTCCCTTATCTTTTCACGAATGTGACCTACCGAATTAGACTTTTACAGGATTTTTAATAACCAACAAGATGGGTGTCACATGAGGAGCAGGATCTGATTACCCTTCCGGAGCACCGGAGATCACCCCAAGTTTTTGGTGAGGTTCGTGTTGCTTAGTCTTTAGTTTTCTATGTTGTATCTTCTGTTCTACAATTTGTCTGTTTGTCTTTTTATTTTTAGCCATGGCGTTGTCAGATTATTTTCTATATATGAGTTTGACTTTCCCTCTGGTATCTTCTGTCCCTCTGTATGGACAAAAGTAAGTGCTGTCTAAGAATTCGAATGAAAAATGTAGTTAATTGACCGACTTTTAGACATTTGTAAAATAAAACAGATACACTGTGCATAACCATTACGGTCACTTCTGGCGGAAACGGATACTGCCAGCAAAACCAACGGCGACTTTCGGCGTTTTTCTTATCATGGACTCGGACGACGATCCGAATAATGATGATTTAGACAAATCTGTTAGGTAAGTGATACAATTGCTGTGTCCACGGAATCCTCGGATGTTTTTTTGTCATCTAGAAACCACTTATCCCAACGAACATGTATTCCTTTTATATTTGATTAGCATTTTAAACTAGTGACTATGTGTTGTGCAACTCTTTTTCCACCAAAATGATAATTATTTCCGCTTTAATTAGAACAGTATTAGCCATACTTTCATGGTTTCGACGTAAACTTTCTTTTGTTAATAACATTTTGTGCATAATTCAAGATTTAAAGTCAAACTCCTTACTTTTCAAAATTATTAGAAACTGACCTTTTCACCTAGATCAAATTACTGGAACCGGACCCATAATTTTGAAAAGGGAGGAGTTTGACTTTAAATCTTGAAAGTCACCGTTGGTTTTGGTGGCAGTATCCATTTCCGCCAGAAGTGGCCGTTATGGTTATGCACCGTGAGATAACCGAAACGAGTTAATACCACAAATATAAGAATTCTTCGTAAAAAAATATACATTGTCAAGGGGAAATATGACATATCTATAATCAAAAACGTATAGTGGATAGCTCTTTTACTACACAAAATATCCATCACTGTTATCAGGACATACACAACAAGCAGGTGGAAACATTCTAGCGCACAAAAACAACACAAGCAGAGCATAGTGATATTGATAGTTTGTTCTTATCTTGAATTGTTACACTGCTGTCAAAGTTTAGAGCATGATTTGTATATCCTTTAGCAGTTCAGTGTACCAGGTGCTTATTTCGGATGAAAGGCCTAACAGTGACCTTAAGCTGACACATGTGACAGATTATGTTGCTCCTTTCCATATGCTACTTTTTATATCTCTACATACTTTATCATTTTTTAATTTAAATTGATGTCCTTAGAGCCATTGGTAGGATTGCACCTCATGATCGAATTCATAAAAAGACATCCTCGATTGATTATATATGGGTTTTTTTAATACACATCATTTTTCTGCTTTAAGTAGAGTATGCGCAGCAACTAGACCGTATTGGAGGTTTAGTTATTTTTCTGGCATCTGAAAATGTTATGAAGAGTGACGAAAGATACCAATGTACCAGAGGGACAGTCAAACTCATTAACAAACAGACAAATAGTAGTACAGAAGACACAGTATTTTGAAGAAGATGCGATGAATATTACGATGCTGTCACCGAATTTATTTATTAATTTCCATTTTCATTATATGTTCAAATGTACATGAGATTTACAAGAATCCATTGGCAATTGTTTCAGTAAAACAAAGTAACAGATACATTTTACAAAGTTGAATAACTCTGTCTACGTGCATTGACTATATTTATCGATATAAGCCTATTTCACACATTTCTAATTGATTGTTTCTGAGAAACTTTAAGTTAAATAATGCATAATTACAGCGGTATTTTTTTTTTATTTTCTGCATGACAAGACTTCATTTTAAAACGATCGTGTTGTTTTTCTTCAAATTTGCGTAATGTCCTGTGGCAAACATTTTTCTCTGAGAACGAGACAAAATTTATAATAAATCTACCAGTAAGTTTTAATGTATGTCAAGCGGGATAATGCGCTATACTGTTGACTACCTTTACTTAACATTAGTACTAGTATGATATGGAATATATAAACATAAGCCCCGCCTCCCTACTAACCTAATATCAAATATACACGGTTTGCACGCGGACGCTTTTAACCAATCATATTCCTGGAAATGTATAAGAGGTAAGATAATGCGCTATACTGTTGACTACCTTTACTTAACATTAGTACTAGTATGATATGGAATATATAAACATAAGCCCCGCCTCCCTACTAACCTAATATCAAATATACACGGTTTGCACGCGGACGCTTTTAACCAATCATATTCCTGGAAATGTATAAGAGGTAAGATAATGTGCTATACTGTTGACTACCTTTACTTAATATTAATACTAGTATGATATGGTCAAACATATGCAGAACTTTTCATTATAAAAACAAGAAAACAAATGCAAAACATTATTTGAAAACTTTTTGCATTTGAAATGAAATAAAACCACCCTAAAATAATTGAAAGTTGATTAATGTTCACATGATTTAACATGGCATGAAAATTTTAAACGTTGATTTGTTATCGAAATGAAGAAAGTTCACTGTTGCTATGGCCTTTCGTTTCTATTATTTTTTCTTTCTTCCTGTATTTTTCATTTAATACATTTCACAGGATTTCTTCCGCGTCCTTCTCAACAATTCAAACACAGACGATAAATTAAAGAATAGCTCAAATTTTACCTTTAATTTCGAAAGACTGATCGTTTAATTTATAAAGAGTGTTCTCTCACTTTTCCAGCTTAAGTTATATGTCAAAATCATATGAACACAGTCAGGTTTTATCCTTTTATGTCAGTGAATATAGTTCAAAATCATTGTACTATGTAAACATGGTATATATAAATAGAATTTGAATACTGATAACACTGGTCGGGATTTTGTTTTCAGCGAATTGATAAAACCCTTGACGCATTATTGGAAAGATTGGTTTCCTTAAAGAAAACTACGCAGTTCTGTTATAACCAGGAAGAAGATAAATTCTTATTTGAATCCTGTTTTTTTACTACTTCTGTGTTGTTTTATTCACAATCGTTTTCATGATAAGTTATTTATAAGGACCTACGAGGTCAAATTGCATTTTTAGCATAAACGTTTACAACTAACAGGCTAAGAAATTATTTTCTCATGCATCCTTCATTTTTAATTGTACGCTACAAAATAACGATTCAAATACCTGACCTTAATATCATCCACAACTTTTATTGATCAAAATAATATGTGTTGAATTGAGTGTGCATGCATTACTATTCAATTCTATAATGTTGCTTAATTAAATAAAGTTCTTGATGCAAATGTTTGTAATTATAGGAACAACTCAACATATGAATTATATTTTAGAAATTTAATTTCAAAACATATCATTGAGTATATAGAAAGCAATGAGTCAACGATAACAAATGGCTGTCTAGTCACTTTGAATCATTAAATGGGATCAAACGAGTGTTTTGTTTTTATTTTTACTCAAATTCAGATCCTTTCAGTTGAATTAATAAATAGTATTATATAATTCAATCTAATTGAAAACCGATCTCTCATCGCTCCTGTTTCTGATATGTCGCGTGGGAGATCTAACGAAACCGGCTTTGAGGTCACATTAATTAGATTGTATATAATTATATGCGTTTGCTTTTATACTTTTTAGTGATATGTTACAACTGAGTTTGTTTAATGTTTATGAGAAACTAAGATCTCATATCAAGTAGACAAAATCATACATTGTTCTATTTATTATCGTTTATTATCCAGCAATACATGCATTTACAATTTTTGCCTTAATTAATTTTATTATTTAAAATACGTGTGTGGTTTCTTTATTGGGTCGATTAGAATTGATCTAGCTGATGAACTCTAAATTGCAGCGGCTTTTAAAAACATTTTCCATCAATTTAGAATTGTCTGAATTAAATGATCAGCCGGTTAACCCCAAGAAAGGATAGAATCAATCACTGTGTGTTAAATAAATGATAGCAAACAGTGTGTCAATGACAACGATATGCATGTACAGGTTTTGGAGTGAAAAACAATCATTTTACACAACGATACTCTATATGCTCAATTTTATCATGACTTTTTATTTAGCTAAACGGGTTATGGAATTAAATACTATAAGTATGTTGTCTCTTAGACATTTTCTCATTGAAGGCAAAACCAACTAAATAAAAGATTACTAAAGTCGAGATTACGATTGAAGCTTTACTATAAGAATAGCATTCTGACCCAAAATAACTCCATAAAATGCAGCCTTAATATGCACTTTTAAGCTCTTTACTCTGTGAAAGGATCCTATTTTATTGTTATTCCCATACTACATACTCTTTTTGTTTGTTTGTTAAATTGATATTTTTACTGAAGTAGAAATAAACTTCACTCGTAACATTAAAGCCTGCTACATGCACCCAATGGGAACAAACCTAATCGAAAAGAAAACGTTTCCATAAGTAAACTGAGAATGCCATAGCAAAGTAAAAGAAAAGACTAAAAGACAAACAACAGTACAAAAATACAACATAGATAAAAAAAAAAAAAAAAAAAAAATAATAAGAGTCTGATAACACGAACCCCTATAAAGACCGAGGTGATCACTGGTGCTCCGGAAAGAAAAGCAGATCTTGCTCATTGTCTGTTTACTGCCGTGTTGCTTATGTTGATACAAACATGGAAGAGAGGACATGAATATAGTTGTTTTATTTTTTATTTTTTTTTTTTTTTACTTTTTGTTCTAGTTTATTTAATTTGTTTCCAACTGAATGCATCTGTGATAAACCATCAGTTTGATTTTGGTATTATTAATATTGAAAATTTCTCTCTTAAATCAATGTAACTTGTCTTTTATGCTATGCACATCTGATTTTATAGTATTATGTGGCTAACGACTATCAATGCCACATGCTACCATGTGTGGAGTGTTTCCTGTGTTATCATTTCGTCATAGGTTAACACTTTGGTTGTATTGGTTTTCTTCTTAATCAGATCTCAAGAAAACAAACAAGAAGGCATATTTTGCTTATTTAATAATTATTTTTTTCTGAATTTTTACAATATTTTTCTAATCATCATCTTAGTTTTATTATATTTATATCCATGCCAATAGTAGTATTTATTGTCCTTGCCGTTGAGCCATGCATTACTACATTTACCATGCCACCATGCACCATAAGTGACCGCACAGGGGGTACTGTGGGCGTCGTTATCCTTATCCTTTGTACTAAACGCTCTTCCGTTGTTGTGACGCATCCAATTACCTGAAAGAAACCAAATTAAATTAGTGAGCCATATAATTACCTGAAAGACAAAGCAAAATAAAGATACTTGCCAAAGACCACAATTATTGTAACTAGAAGACCCTAGAGTCAACATTTATCACAACTTCATGTACCCTTGCTCTGAAGAAATCTTGAGACAGAGAAGCATACAGTTATCCATTTAAATGGACCTTGACCACCATATCAAAAGAAATTGAAAATGGTAATGTATGCATATTAATCCCAGATTATCAAATTTTAGCATGTCTCAACGAGGAATCTGTTTCTAAGTTACAAGCTTTTTCTTATCTAAACCAAAAATGCAATTGGTTACAGATGTTTAGAGCTAATAATGTTAACTGAGGACTTCATTTTTTTCACATTTCAACATCTGTTTTAAAGCAATAAAACATTTGTCTGTAATTTAAACCTAAAGATAACATGAATATAAATCATTTTTTTCCGGATCTCTCTTGAACATTTGATAATAATTGACTCTGCCGTTCTATTTTCATTAGTCTTTAAGAGTTTAACCTTCAATTTTTAAAAGCATTTTGTGCCAACTTAAACTCTTGCAATTTACCAGTTACTTTTTCATATCCCAAAAATTTGGATTTTAATGAATGTTAAAGTAATTGGTTAAAAATAACTGTATCAAACTGGTTTCAAATAAATCAAATCATACGTTTTTTTATAAGGGCACTGTTAGTTCTGGATTTTCATTATTAAAGTTAAGAGCGTTTCAAAACAGTTGTCAACATATAATGATATAGTCATTTATTGGTATATTCTGTGAAAGGTAAGTTTGTTCATCAATACCAAGGATATTTTGAAAAAAAAATGTAAATACTATAGTGTGTGATAACATTGTGTGAGGGAATTCGACGTTTGATGTACCACTGTTCACTCCAGTGCAATTTATGACAATACCACTGCATCAATCAGAATTATTTTTTTTGCAGTGTTTTAAGAAATGATTTTGCTTTGTTGTCGCGTATTATTTGTGAAACATTTAATGTTTTAAAAAGGCGAATTTTCTTTATAAAGTCAATGATTATGTTGACTTTTGAAGGCCAAACTTTCTACAGCCTTAAATACGCTAATGAAAGATCCAAAAACTATACCAATACATAACGACATGATTATGAAATTATAACAAATCTATTGGTTAACAAATTTTTACTCGTTATTGCAAAATAATGAACTTAATATATCTGACATTTTCTCCCTACCCAGTTTACCCCTATACATTTTTATGATGTGGACTGGTCATTGTTATTGAATAGCAGGCAATTTGATTGGATTAAGTTGTTATTAGTTTACCTTCAAACTTGTTTATGCTTTTCATACATGACTATTGATTAATTAGAACGTGCATTAATGTGACCGGTAACTAAAATGACCTTCAAACTGGACACTGGACGAGTCAATATTATGTTTTATCAATGAAAGTTAAGGTATGAAAGGTAAGAATTGCCACTTATTCGATTTTCACAAAATTTTCGGAATATACAGTTGGAAAGGTTATTTTTTAAAAGCCTATTGTGAAAGTTTACAAATAATACGTTTTGTTCCATTAAACAAGTCATTTTCGTAAGAGAAATACCGAAATATATTTTACGCACGACTACGGCAGGTAAAATTATTATTTATCATAATAAAAAAAAGCATTTTTCAGTCTCATTGGAATATGTTGATTACAATTAATCCCAAACTTAAGAAGTAAGTAACTAAAGTCAAAATATGTCCGATCTGCCTATTTCTGCACATCAAAAGTCAATACGATCGTTTTAAAGTCAATTTCGTCTACCTCACAAAATCTTGTTAGGCACTATACCTTCTTTTAATAGTAAAAAATATTATATCTCATACATAATTTTTATATCAAAAATAACTAGCTTTTGTCTTAAATAATAAACTGCAATATGCCAGTTGAAGGGATAAAAGCTATAGTCTATATTCTAAAAAAAACAGGGTTTTTTTAAATTAGAGGAATGAACATTTGTTTGTTTATTCTTAACAATTATTATCAACAAAAAAGACAAAATAAAGAAAACATTTTATTATTGAAGAATAAAATTCTACAAAAAAGTGCCACGTAGAAGAACTGATTGCTTGACACATTGACCGATGATTTTCTTGATAGAGGGTTGCTGCTAACAAGGAAGCTATTACACCAAGAGTTCAAAATGGTGAAGTTGAAATCATCCATTCGTAAATTTTAAGGACGCCATCACGAATTGGTTGACCGTTATGGAATAACCGTTTCACAAATGATATCGGATATGTTCCTTTCGTCATAACTACAATTCCCTTCCCTTTAATGAATGTGACCTACTGAATTAGAATATTTACCGGATTTGTTATCACATAAGCAACACGACGGGTGCCACATGTGGAGCAGGATGTGCTTACCCTTCCGGAGCACCTGAGATCACCCCTAGTTTTTGGTGGGGTTCGTGTTGCTTTTTTTTTAGTTTTCTATATTGTGTCATGTGTACTATTGTTTTTCTGTTTGTCTTTTTCATTTTTAGCCATGGCGTTGTCAGTTTATTTTCGATTTATGAGTTTGACTGTCCCTTTGGTATCTTTTGTCCCTCTTTTAAGTCTTCTCTGCATAATAGGAACTATGATAGAAATGACACTAAGACGAAGATTTATCTGAAATTATCTCATGCTATACATGTAGATACTCAACTGAAACTAACACGCACAACACGTTCATTTATATGTTTCAAAGTTTAGTTTGACGTCCATGTTTGCTGAACTTGTTTACATGATTGTTTAGGAACCAACTGAAGCCCACCTCCGGGTACGGTAATTTCTTCCTGTGTTGAAGAACAAGTGGTGGTTTAGGTTGCTTACTTGTTTTGATACCACACTTAACTTCGAAAGTCGAAACATAGGTTTGAACCAAATTAAAAACGCATAAAGGAGCAGGGTCGGCGCAAAATACCACGGGTTAAACATATAAAAAGGGAGATTTTGTATCATTGCAAATGAGGTAACTCTTCACAAGAGACCGAATGAAACAGAAATTAACACTTATAGGTCAACGTACAGCCTTCAACCATGAGCTACACCACATATTCAGCTATAAAAGGCCCCAATATGACAAATGTCAAACAATTTATACGAGAAACTAACGGTCTAATGTATTTGAAAATACTTTGAACGACAAACTTATTTTATATATCTACCTGTGTGACGTTTACATTGTGACGTCAAACATACGATTCTACACCAGAGTTGATGTGAACTTATACATTAGGTCACAGGACTTTAAATATTTCAATCCTTTATGGGTTGATTTAAAATATAGAAATGAGTAAGCAATGAACGTGTTAAATTTGATATATACTTTTTTTGTGGTTCTTTGTCAAATATTTGTTTGTTTTTGTTCCGATTGAGATTGTCACACAGTGATGACTTATGTACCCTTATTTTGACCATATTGCCTACTATGTCTGTTTTGTTCACGCATCGTTGTAAATATAATGGCATGTGATGCGACTGTCATACAAGTGAGAGGTTTAGCGCTATAAAACCAGATCCAATCCACCTATTTTGAAAATGCCTGTACCAAATCAGGATTATGACAGTTGTTGTCCATTCGTTTGGTGTGTTTTATCCTTGATTTTGCCATTTGATTAGGGACTTTTCGTTTTGAATTTTCCTCGAAGTTCAGTATTTTGTTATTTTACTTTTTATTTATGTACAAAAAATAAAAGAAAACTATATATAACAAAGCAACAAACGACAACCACTGACTAACAGGTTCCTGACTTGGGAGACTATTTTTTTTTAAAGCGAACACTCTTGTTTAGATTTTCTTGTTTAAGGAGAACAATCTTGTTTGGTGAGTTATGTTTTAAGTACAAACAATGCGTTTCAGTTGATTAGAGAAACATGTGTTCAGTTCAAATCCTGTCTGCCAAAAATATTTAGTATGAATATGCACCAGAAAAATAATACCATTCAAAAGATAGTAATAGATGAAAATTTAACGATACAATATGCTGCACAATAATGTATAAACTGTCTTTTTAATATTTTTAATATATTTTCTCATTTATTCTAAAGAACTTACCGGCGTTTCCACTGTAATCTCCAATGGTGAGTTTGTACTTTGAATTCTCGTCTCCAACAATAAAAGTTTTGAATAGAGCATATGTTTTCTTGTTGTTTGTATCAGTTAGTTCAACCCTCAGTTCGTATTTTTCTTTATTTGTAAGAATGTTCAAATATTTGTTACCTGAAGAAGAGTAAATATATTAGTATTACTCGCCGATAAATAATTTTGTAAATTTAGATACAATCCTGATAAACCTATTGATCATTTTTTTTTTTTAATTCTAAATGTTTTCCAATTCAACAACCTAACTAGATGTATACTTATGGAAATAACTCGTCAGTGATAACCATAGCATAAATAACAGCAAACCCAAGTAGTACAATACACAAAACTGGTCAATTTCAATGATCCACGAAAATTTCAAATATATGAAAACAATCTTTAAATATGTCGAAATGCGACAATTGTTCTTTTAACATGTTTAACTGTTTATTGATTTCTTAGCGTCCGGTAGAATCCATTGCATTAATGTTCAGAAAGTTAGGGTTTCAATATAATAAATATATATATTTAGGTTTGTACTGGGCTATATATGCTTCATGAGTGTTTGGCGGAGAATCAACAAACACGGTACTATCCTCTCACACCCTAAATAAGCACATACCCATGACATCACAGAAAAAAATCTTGAAAATATGAGACGAAAAATGACGCAAGCATTTACAAATAAATTGAATTAATTTGATTTACCAAGCCAGTATTCCTTCTGTGGATCACCAAAGCCTTTCTTATAATCTATCCAATTTCTGTCAAAGCTCGTCGTTCTGTCTATTCTTCTTTGTAGTACCTATATAATTATATACGCACACTAAAGTGTCACTTAAACACCAGATTTAAAAAAAAAATGAACGACGAAAATAGAATTACTAATATATTATTTTGGTTGGTAGGCGGGGTCATCGGACACATTTTTAAACTAGATACCCCAATGATGATTGTGGTTAAGTTTGGTTAAAGGCTCACTTTGTCCTTTTGGACCAGGTGATCTCAAAAGGGAAACAAATCGAGTTAAATTGTCAACTGCAATTGATGAATTGCACAAAGTGAAGTAACGGACAGTTTTATCCAAGGCCAACAAAACAACCGGTGTATTGCTTACTAAATGTATAATGGTTTTTACTATGAAAAATTGTCGAATTGAACACTGGTTACTGAAAATATTTATGTTTTCAAAAACTAAACAAAAGGAATTGTTGAACAATGAATAAGCATTAGAACAAGTAGTTGAGTTAAATTTGTTTCTTTCTGCGATTAATATTATTACATTTTTTTTTTTGGTAATATGTTATAAAATACTTTTATTTAGATTGCCTTAAGTTAACTTTTAGATGTCGATAACATAGATTCCTCGGAAAAACAAAGATAATCATACATGCATCGAATAAGTCGCTTTCCTAGTTATACTTGACCATGTTACTGAAAATCTCAACTTTGAAACAGTCAGGGGTTAAACAAGTAATTTTTTTCAAGTACTTATATAGGTAATTTTTGTTTTAAAAAATTATAAAATAACTCAATAGAGTTATTTTAAATTTCAATAGAAGCATGGACTAAATGTAATTTTCATGAATTTTTACAGTATTTTATATCATAAAATGAAGAATTTATTAGATTTAAGAGGAGTATAGAGATTAAGGGTTACTTTAAAAATAATGACAAAAATATTACTTGAATGAGTAATTTTATAAATCTTTGAAAGAATTAGAAATAACACTTAATTAATGAACATATGTACTTGTTTTGGGTTACAAATTATAAATAACTTCAAGTCTTAATTAATTCCCAAGTTTATATCTATTTATATCTGTCTACCTTCAAGATTTTTGAGGAAAATGATATTTTAATAGTCCCAAGAGACCAATCTTTGACCCAAAAGCGTCGATATGAAAGATAAATGCGTCAGAAAGGCAATTAGTGTTTCAGATAAATTAGATTTTATATTTCATGGGGAAATAACCAAATGACTGTGAAAATGTGTTAACGCTAGTACAATCTGTATAGTTGGACACCTATAAAAATAATATTTAGAAAAGTTACTTATATAAGTAATATTTAAAATAGCCTCGTTTTCAACATTACTTGTATAGGTAATTTTAAATGTTACTTGTTTAAGTAATGCCCCTGACTCTTAAATATAAAAGCTAAAATAATTTAAAAAAAGATTGAAAAAAAGAAACAAAACTAGACAAAGACACCCAAAAGAAACAGCCAAAAATGATAAAATATAAGTACTGTCCATCCACCGCCGTCAGTTGACATATCACAGTAGGCCTTGATTCCATTCGATTTTTCTGGATATATGGTGTACACTCCACTTTTTAGAGTTTTTCCTTTCATTTCACTGCAGTCCTTGATCTTTTTGGGAGCACATGTTCCTGCAATTTTCACATTAAATATATCAGTTTTTCTGTATCGTGGTATGGTTGTGTCAAAAAAATGAAAGGACGAATGATCAAATTCCTATATAAATGGAATATTCTCTGCATGTAAAGAAATGGCTTATAGATTTCGTCGGGTCGTTTTTAAAGGGAAAATAAGAAAATAGTTCACGTTCAATTCTAAAGTTATTCGCTTTATATCATAAATTAAGAATACATTCAACATGATATAATATGCACATTTTATATTGATATGCAGATGGACTTAAGTTGTAATAATGAATCTTACATTTTTTAGTAAAGTCATATTGGACAAAATTACTGAATTGAGATAATCAGTAACTTCAATTAATTCCACGATATAGTTTGCCTGTTGATGATATTCATGATATTTTAAAGAAGAATATTTTCAAATACGTATACGTTTACTCACGTGTTATGTCCTGTTTCAGGAGATTGGTTATTCTCGAAACTTCTCTATATCCTTTTGATTCTATAGTGAAGAAAGTAATGTGTAGTCTTGCTTTTTAATATAATTGCTTTCGCTATTGATTTTATTTTGTAAATTAAAAACAAAATTACATTTTTTTATGTTGCCGGTCTTGTTGGGTATGTGTTGCTGCTTTTGGCGCAATTGCTGAAAGCAAATGGTATGTGATCAACAATATTTCTCGATCAGAACAGAATGTCTAAGAAAAGCTTTTCTTTGTCCAGCTTATCACTCATAATCAATGAATCTTATGAAACTCAGGTTGCATAACTTTCAATAAAATGTAATTTAAACCATGGTACATTATTTTAACAAATATATCGGAATGAAATTCAGCCATACAAATGACAAAACAAGTCAAATACGTAACCGAAAGGCAACACATTATAGATGGACGTCAATATTAACGTTGTGAAATCAAATCAATTCAAACTGCTGTTGTACATATCGATACGTCATTAAAAAGAGAAAAAATAGCCTGTGGGTGCTCCTCAGCAGATGATAATGATGTGATAATTTTATGAAACTGTTGTGTTTTTAATTTGCAATTCATTCTTTGATATCATTCTGAAACATATTGAAATGCATCATTTTTTAAAGATGTTAAACCTTAGTCTTATGAGCATTAGTTGATAGATGGACTATGTCATATATAGGACTGTGAGATTGAAGGAAAAATTAACAGACAACTTTTATGCAATATGATCAAATTGAGACGGGAAGTGGGGAATGTGTCAAAGAGACAACAACCCGACCATAGAAGAACAGACAACAGCAGAAGGTCACCAACAGGTCTTCAATGCAGCGAAAAATTACCGCACCCGGAGGCGTCCTTCAGCTGGCCCCTAAACAAATATATATACTAGTTCAGTGATAGTGAACGCCATACTAAACTCCAAATTGTACACAAGAAACTAAAATTAAAATTAATACAAGACTAACAAAGGCTAGAGGCTCCTGAGTTGTGACAGGCGCAAAAAAGCGGCGGGGTTAAACATGTTTATCAGATCTCAACCCCACCCCCACCCCCCCCCCACCCCCTTATACCTCTAGCAAATGTAGAAAAGTAAACGCATAGCAATATGCACATTACAATTCAGTTCAAGAGAAGTCCGAGTCTGATGTCAGAAGAGGTGACCAAAGAAAATAAATAAAATGACAATAATACATACATAAAAACAGATTACTAGCAGTTAACTGACATACCAGCTCCAGACCTCAATTAAACTGATTGAAAGATTATGTCTTTATCATATGAATATCAGGCACAATCCTTCCCGTTATGGGTTTAGTATCATACCATCATAACATATATGAGAAGAACATACCCCGTGTCATGCCAACAACTCTGTTTAAATATGTGTAAATAAATATGTTTTACTCATTTAAAAAACGTTACATACCTTCAATTATCCACTTGATCTCCTTTTTTAATATTTTGTTCTTTTTGACGACCTCTTTGTAAATTTCAATATCTACAAACATATCATCAGTAATTAAAGACTAAACTCGCTATATCAATGGGTGTAAGTGAGGGAATGTTGTGGTTTTTTTTTGTAAAATACAGCAAAAAGATATATCAGATTATCTCACTATGGACCATTCACGCTGTAACGTCATTATCAACCACGTTGTCTCAAAATCAAAATGGGGACGCATAGAAAAACAACAAAATTTACATATTTACATTACATGTCAATTTAACAAAATTGGAATGATTGAAATGAATGCGAACATGTATTCTTTATTTTTAATTTTTTTTTTTTCTGTTTATTATTATCATACTGATTTGTGTGATTTACTTCAATTTTAATAATATTTTTGTATTAAGGCCATACGGTACAGTTTTGATCCCCAGGTGAATATTTTTCGAAATTTGCATCAAAACTATTTTTCACGTAGTAAATTCAAATATGTAATAATAGTTATCAAAGGTACCATGATTATAATTTAATACGCCAGACGCGCGTTTCGTCTACATAAGACTCATCAGTGACGCTCAGATCAAAATAGTTGTAAAGCCAAACAAGTACAAAGTTGATATACAATTCCACCTTGATGAGCAATTTAAAGATGATTGGGGTCGACATTTACTTTAAACATCGGTTGTTTGTACATTTCTAAACATGGTAAGACATACACTTAACTTTTTTTGATTGAAAAAAAAATCCCATGCTGATGTTTGTTTAACGATTTCGAATACCTTTTTTACAAATGTTTGTTATTAACATGTGTGTCAATCCTTGAACTTGTATTTAAAGTTTTATGATATCAGTGAAAAATGATATTTTGCTGCAAATTTGAATGACATATAAGAGATTCATCGTTGTAGTTGTCAATTAAAATTGGATGAAATATTCTTCTTACAGTACAATATTAATGTATCAACTCATTTGTCTCTTTCCGATAAGCTGCAGTTTGACGTGACAAAAAAGTAACATATATTGTTACCCATGACATTACCTCCCCTCTAACTGTATCATATGCCCTTAATATGAAATTGTTTCTTATCGAATAATATTTCCTGAACCTAATTTTTTTCAAATCGGATTTGCAATTTACTTACTTTTAAGAATGGCATTCGTATCCTTCAGTAGTTGTTGTACAGTTTTATCGGGTCTTTCATATACACAGACATCTTTAATGATACACATTTTTATTATTTCAATGAGTTAAGTGACAAACAATATTGAATTCAAATGACATTTGAAAATGTCAAATGATAATATTAAAGGCTCAAACACGTATTTATCCATTGATAACTAAATAAACTTAGGTTCAAACTACTCCAGGCAATGCTGGCTGTAGGTGATTTATGATATTTCTTTGTGTTCTTTTTGATAATACTTGCTTCTCATGAAGTTATTCATACAATGTAACCACTATAGTTCTGGTCTTGAACGGTCGTCAAGTTTCTGATGTTGTTTTTTTTTTAATTAGGTCTTTCCACTTTTCTCTGGAAAGACCTATTGCATTTATTTTGATTTAGTTTTTTTTCTAAATCCACCATTTTTGTTACGTCCTCTGTTTTGGGGGTTTTCCAAGATATCGCTTGGTACAGAGAGTAGAAAACTAGGTCAAGGTCATTTTTAACATTGTGACTTTTCCGTGTTCATTGCTCTCCTCTGTCACTTTTAAAGATATATTAAAGATGATTAAGATGTGATAAATTTGGTCGAAAACAATCCAATGACATATTATAAGAGTTATTGGACTTAAAAGATCCAATTCAAGGTTAATTGATCATATGAACAATTTGTTTTTAATTCTAAATAGTTTTGTTTTAGATACAATTGTAGCAACTTGATACTGGCCAGTCGGTACAGAATTTTAAAGATAATTTGTATTTTCAGTTCTCAAAGTAATAGATTTGTCTTGTTTGTGAAGGAAGAAAAGTTATAATCTTCAAGGAAAAGTTATTAAGATGAGGTTTACGTATTACTGCACAGAATTTTATTAAGGCAAAGTATGCGTAATTAGCTACTGCACAGAATATTTTTAATTGTTCATTTCATTTCTGCTTGTGAAAATACATTAGAAAATTGAATAAAACAGGAGGAAATTAATTTTTTTTGTTTTTTAAGATACAAGCTGTTGAAATGAGCAGCATAATACTTCAGAAATACAAAGGATATCTAAGGAAAACCATAAAAAACGGAATTATATTTCCTTTCTCAAAACTTTCTAATTCGTTAGTCCCCAAATTTATTCTTTTAAAATCGAAATGCAATTCAAAAATGACCGAAGAATCCATTGGTGCAAAGAAAGTCTTCAGCTACCTTGCTAGTTTTCAAGCTATACCCTCTGCAAGTTATAAATGTAGCCGAAAATTAAAAAAAAAGACATTCGGCGACGTTATTGATGTCTTCTCTAATTAACGTCATCACAAATTCTACTCTGTACCGCACCTATACCGTATTGTATCGTAACAAAATCGTAAGTATCACAAATGCTTAAGCGTAATCGAGTGATAAGGAAATAAACTGACGAGTTTTAAAGGATATTTCTGCTGCCAAAAATTTGCAAATAAGCCTACTGTAAGTGAAACAAAACTACTTAATAAACTTAAATTCCTTTTTTTTTAGATTAGAAAGGGTTCCACATCACCTTTTTTACATGTTTGTATAGTTCTTATGAATCTGATATTGATTGTGAATTGTTCAGATTAACATAGCGTTGACATAATGATTTTTTACATATCTAAATATTAGGTTATAATATTCATGACATTGGAATTTTTTTAAATCTTAATTCTGATTTGTTTGAAAAAAGAGTAAATAGAATTTTCTACATCTCTTCATCCTTATCATTTCTGGCGCTATTTAATATATTGAGTACAAATTGCATTATATTTGTCAGGTTTACACACATGCAAGTGACACAACTCTGCAAGTCTATTTTAGAATTTCCTATCTCGATCGATTTCCCACGGCAAAGCATGATAGTGTTTTCTGGATTTTCAGTAACAAAGAAAATTATTTCATGTACCATTATTTGTTAGATAGCCAAAAAAAAAAAATAAGAAACCTGCATTTGCATATTATTCTAAGACCAATAGTACTACAATACACAGATCACAACTGTGTTTCGTTAAAAATAAATTTAAGTAGAGGACAAAAAGGAAGGGGATACTGGAAACTTAACAGCGGTATACTTCAAAATAAAGACTACATTGAAATAATTAATAAGATAATAAAAAATTATAAAAACAAGGCAAAAACTAAAAACTGAACTTGACATTCTGTGGGACAATTTCAAAATTGAATTTAGAGAACAGACAATCAACTTTTGTAAAAGAAAAGCTAAGAATAACAAATACCAAATCAGCAAGTTGGAAAAAATGTTAACGGAATTAAATAAAATTATAGACAAATCATCATGCAATGATAAAAACAAAAGCAACTTAGTACAGAAAGAAGAAAATATAGAAACTGAAATAGGAAAACTCTATAATGAGAAAATAAAAGGTAATCGAATAAAGGCAAGGGTAAAATGGGTTGAAGAGGGAGAGAAAAATTCAGCCTATTTTCTAGGGATGGAAAAATCTAGACAGAGTAGAAAAACAATAACCCAATTATATGATGATTAGGGTTAAGTTACAAGAGATCAAGACAAAATATTAGAAATTGAAGCAAATTATTATAATAATTTGTACTCTACAAAAAATCCTGAAATAGAAGCAAAAAAAAATATTTAGAATCTTTAAAAGACTCTGAAAGTAATACTTGTGAAGGGGAAATAGCTGTTAATGATAAACTGATGCAATTTTTCAAATGAAACTTAATTAAGCTCCTGGACTTGATAGATTAAATGTTGAATTTTAAAGAAAGTTTTGGGAAGAATTAAAAACTTTTATAGTCGCTACTTTTAATTATTGTTATGAAAAAGGAAAGCTATCAAACACTCAGAAAGTAGGTTTAATATCCTTAATTTAAAAAAAAATGACCCTCTTTCACTAGATAATTATAGACCTATAACTCTTTTAAATTATGAAGCAAAAATACTCGCTTATGCATTAGATCAAAGATTAAAATCCCTGCTACCAAAGATTATACACTTTGACCAAAAAGGATATGTAAAAAATAGGTATATTGGTTTTAATATTCGAGAAATACAAGATGTTATAGATCACTCAGAAACTTTTAAAATAGACCGGGCAATCGTATTCCTTTACTTTACAAAAACATTTGTCTCGTTAGAATGGGACTTCATGTTTGAGACTTTAAAGACATTTGGCTATAAAAATAATTTTATTAGGTTGGTTCAGACAATGTACTCGGATATTAAAGGATGCATTATTATTAATGGGTTGTTTTCTACTCGATTCAGTGCTTCTTTGTTTGTTCTAGCAGTAGAAGTAATGGCAATTAAGATGAGTGAAAATAAAAAGTTGAAAATAGATATAGGAAGATGTGGTGTGAGTGCCAATGAGACAACTCTCCATACACATACCAATTTAAAAGTAAACCATTATAGGTTAAAGTACGGCCTTCAACAAATAAAACTAGACGGCAAAAATAATACTCTGAAAATTTGCCAACTAGCTGATGATACCACTTTATTTCTTCAATCAAAAAAAGATGTTACTCTTGCAATTTATTTAATAGAAATATTTGGTACTTTCTCAGGTTTAAAATTGAATAAAACAAAAACTGAAGGAATATGGCTAGGCGAATTAAAACACTGTCATGATAAATGTGAAAATATAAATTGGTGTACTACACCTATTAAAAATCTTGAAATTTATTTTGGTCACAATAAACAAGAATGTCAAAAATTTTATTTTGAAATACAACTTTTAAAATGTAAAAAAAAAATAACTGATTGGAGTAAAAGAAATCTCATTATTATAGGAAAGATAGTCATCATCAAATCACTTGTTTAGCCAAACCTAACATATATTGCATCAAGCACTATAATTCCTAAAGAAATGTTGAAAGATATTAGAACTTTGATATATAATTTTATATGGAAAGGCAAAAAAGAGAAAATAAAAAGATCCACACTTTCAAAAGATTTTTTGGAATGTGGACAAATATGACAGACATAGATGCTTACATAAAATCACTGCATATCAATTTGTTTCTAAAATTAAGCGAAGATAAAAGTGATAATTGGACAATCATTCCACAATTTTATTTTAACAAATTAGGGAAAAATCTTCTTGTATTCAAAATGAATTTAAAGAGTATTAAAGACAATAACAATCAAAACCTAGGAGTAAACAAAGACTCACAAAAACCAATGGACATTTACATCAACAATTACAAATATTAATTAAGAAACAACACGAACTCCACTAAAATATGGGAGTGAAATCAGGTGCTTCGGAAGGGTAAACATTTCCTGCACCGTATATGACACCCTTCGTGTTATTTCTTTGTTCAGTCCGGTAATGATGGAAGGTTATTATGACTGAAGAAGAATATCAGATATGATTTCTGACACACATTTGTCATAATGGCCAATCAGCTCATGATGTCGACCGTAAAATTTCTTAAGTGATGACCTTAGTTTGATTGATTTATAGTCTGTCTTAGCAACTTTTGAGAAAGCAGTATTCCTCTTTCAACAAAATCAGCGTACTTTGAGCTAGCTCTAGAGTAACGTATCAATTGAGACACATATACTCCATATGCAAGTCCCGCTGGGATGTTGCTACATAGAAATGGAAAGTTGACTATAGGACAATTAAAATCATCGCGTTTATCATAAATTTTGGTATTCAACCTACCATCAGTAGTCATTTCGAGAAAAAGGTCTAAATATGAAGCAGATTTATCTGTGTCGGTAGTATCTTTAATTTCAAGTTCACTTGGATATATTAAATGTGAGTGATCACTGAATCTATTATTATTAAGAGACAGCACATCATCAATATGCCGAAAGGTGAAATTAAAAGACTAGGCTAATTTCTTTTCGTCTTTCTGTACAAGCACTTGGATAAATTCTGCTTCATAGGAATATAAAAACAAATCTGCATGTAGAGGAGTGCAATTGGTACCCATTGGGATTCCAATAGTCTGTTTGAAAGACCAAACCTCCAAATTCAACAAATATGTTGTCAATTAAAAAGTCCAGCATGGCAGTGATATCCTCGTCGGTATATTTGTATGATTTTTCACAAATTTTCCAAAAAGAAATTTCAGATATTATTGAACGTAAGACAATTCTAAAAACAAATAGATTCATTGACGATTATCAAAAGAATCAGAATTAAATTAATTTAAAATGTTTTGAAACAGTATTTTATAAAAAAAAATACAAAACATTGTAACTGGGACTATTATACTATCAGTTCCAGATTGTAAGCACAATTGTTAATTGTTAACAATTTAAATATGGTCATGTTTATTTACAGGTTTAATCATGCATGTCGGCATGTGTTCCCGATATGTTTGTAAGAATGTTCAACTATGCATAAGCAACGACATGGTACATATTGTTGCTTTATTCATAAACATTTAAAAAAAGAATAAACATGTGTTATCACGACTGCTTAATGATTTATTCATAGTGTAGACAGTTTGTTAATTAATTGTTAATGTAACTTCATGTTGCACAGATCATTGCCTGTGTTATGGCATAGCCGTATGGTATATATATAGTATAATTCTAAAGCTTGATCATCATGGGAAAATATAGTTTATTCTATATTTAAAAAACGTAATACATGTACCCCAAATGTCGTTAATTTTAGTGTATTATTACGAAAAACGAAGTCCATGATCGTCAATATCATATTGAAAATTAAAAAAAAACATTGACAGGGAAGTGTTTTAAAGAGGTTTATGAATAATCTATCGTCAAAAAAAATGTAAACACTGTAAATGAAGCGGATACGAGAAATTATTATCGGGTATGAAAAGCCCGACATTATTTTCTTCACCCTACTCTTCTTCCCTTATACTCATTAACTCTTATAATCTATTCTGTCATAAGAAGACGAGAAAATTACTTCAAAATTGTATTCACTACTTCTGTATGTCATACAAAAGAACGAAATAATCAAAATTTCTCCCTTTGAAATTAGAATTTCACTAAGAAAAAACAGCATGTTCTATGTTTATCAGACATGTGAAGTTTCAATTCAACCATGGTTTAAAATTTAGAATGTATTTTCCTCATAAAAAGTGAACTTAATAGACGTCTCAGCTTATTTATCCGCCTTGAGAACTGAGGTTTGGATGGAAAAGATTTTTCTTATTCTGAGATCAATGTCAAAGGGCTGAATTCGTACACTACAAACTCCTCAGAGTCTGAATTGACCAGTTTTTGTGCTCGACCAGTAAAATCGAGCACACATTTTACTCGACTAGTCTCGACATTGTCTCGACTGTACTTAACTGTACTTAAGTGTACTCGACTTGGTCTTGACTTTACTTAATAAGTCTGATTCAGTACTTCATGATCTTTGCGTAGTCTGAAATGGT
Organism: Mytilus galloprovincialis; assembly: GCA_037788925.1. NCBI lineage: Eukaryota > Metazoa > Mollusca > Bivalvia > Mytilida > Mytilidae > Mytilus > Mytilus galloprovincialis. The sequence continues at coordinate 6,782,183 of CM075340.1, read as the reverse complement.
CTTGACCAAGGCTCGACCTGTCTCGACCTGTCTTGACTAGTCTCGACCTGTCTCGATTAGTCTCGACTCAGTCTCGACTCAGTCTCAACCAGTGTCGACTAGTCTTGACCTTCAAATTTAGTTTTGACTGGTGTAAATCAGCCCATCTAACTAAATTAAATATTGATCTTACAAAATTCAAGCTTATTATGTAGTGTTTGATTTATTGCTGTGAAATGAAAGAATTTAATTTTACAATATGTAAAAATAAAAATTATGATATAAAAATTCAGATAGGCATCTTTAATTTTTTTAATAACTTTTTCAAATCAACTTGGATTTTCATCAAACTATGCAGCTATCTTGCATATATATCAAGCTTACTGAATCCCATTTCATTTAGTTTTTTGTTGTATTGCTGTAAAATTTAAGAATTAAAGTAATCTTGGTAAAAAAAGCTAGGACTTGCAATTCGGACAAAATAGAGATAGTACACTTAAATTTTTTTAATAACTTTTTCAAATCAACTTGGATTTGCATCAAACTATGCAGCTATCTTACATATATATCAAGCTTACTGAATCCCATTTCATTTAGTTTTTTGTGTATTGCTGTAAAATTTAAGAATTAAAGTAATCTTGGTATAGAAAGCTAGGATTTGCAATTCGGACAAAATAGAGATAGTACACTTTAATTTGTTTAATAACTTTTTCGAATCAACTTGGATTTTCATCAAACTATGCAGCTATCTTACATATATATCAAGCTTACTGAATCCCATTTCATTTAGTTTTTAGTTGTATTGCTGTAAAATTTAAGAATTAAAGTAATCTTGGTATAAAAAGCTAGGATTTGCAATTCGGACAAAATAGAGATAGTACACTTTAATTTTTTTAATAACTTTTCCAAATCAACTTGGATTTTCATCAAACTATGCAGCTATCTTAAATGTATACTAAGCTTACTAAATCCCAGGTCATTTTGCTTTTTGTTGTATTGCTGTCAAATTCAAGAATTGAATTAATCTAGGTCAAAAAAGCTAGAATTTGCAGTTCGAACAAAATAGAGATAGTACACTGTAATTGTTTTTATAACTTTTTAAATTCAACTTGGATTTTATTGAAACTATATAGCTACTTTGGTGATGTATTCATCTTACTGAATCCCAGGTTGTTATAAAGTTTGTTGTATTGCTGTCAAATTTAAGAATTAATTTAATCTAGGTAAAAAAAGCTAGGATTTGCAGTTTTGACAAAATAGAGATGGTACACTTTAATTTTTTTCATAACTTTTTCAAATCAACTTAGATTTTTATCAAACTCTACAAATATCTTTGCAATATATTGATCTTACTGAATCATAGGTTGTTATTTTGTTTTGTGTATTTCTGTCAAATTTAAGAATTTAATTAACCTAGGTCAAAAAGCTACGATATTAGAAATATATCTTTTAATGTTTTATTCCTTTTGATATACACTTTATAAATATATCAAAAAGGGATGAAACATTAGAAATTATTAAAATAGTTCTTCTGATTTGTGGTGATTTATAAAGCAATACCTTCTGCTTGGGGCAAACTTACTAAAAAGATCACATCTACCAGAGAGTTTTAAATTCTAAATAACATTTATTCAAAGTTGCAACATCCTGTTAAATCTAAATCACAGGGCTTTTAATTCACTAGATAAGTAATACAAGAGTTTAAGAAAAGTGGGGCTTTCTTTTTACCTGTAAAACGTGTACTGATGTAATCAAATCATGTATAGTGCCATGTCATTAAATTTGACAAAAACATATTTTAAAACTTCATAACAACCTGGGATTTAGTAAAATCACCAAGGTAGCTATATAGTTTTAATAAAATCTAAATGAAATGGGATTTAGTAAGCTTGATATATATGTAAGATAGCTGCATAGTTTGATGAAAATCCAAGTTGATTTGAAAAAGTTATTAAACAAGTTAAAGTGTACTATCTCTATTTTGTCCGTATTGCAAATCCTAGCTTTTTTTGCCAAAATTACTTTAACTCTTAAATTTTACAGCAATACAACAAAAAAACTAAATGAAATGGGATTCAGTAAGCTTGATATATATCTAAGATATCTGCATAATTTGATGCAAATCCAAGTTGATTTGAAAAAGTTATTAAAAAATTAAAGATGCCTATCTGAATTTTTATATAATAATTTTTTTTTTACATATTGTAAAATTAAATTCTTTCATTTCACAGCAATAAATCAAACTACCTAATAAGCTTGAATTTTGTAAGATCAATATTTAATTTAGTTAGATGGGCTGATTTACACCAGTCAAAACTAAATTTGAAGGTCAAGACTAGTCGACACTGGTTGAGACTGAGTCGAGACTAGTCGAGACAGGTCGAGACTAGTCAAGACAGGTCGAGACAGGTGGAGCCTTGGTCAAGACCATTTCAGACTACACAAAGATCATCAAGTACTGAATCAGACTAATTAAGTAAAGTCGAGACCTAGTCGAGTACACTTAAGTACAGTTAAGTACAGTCGAGACAATGTCGAGACTAGTCGAGTAAAATGTGTGCTCGATTTTACTGGTCGAGCACAAAAACTGGTCAATTCAGACTCTGAGGAGTTTGTAGTGGTAGTTTATGTGTATTGTTTTGTGGAAGAATACTGATGGGTTTTTTGGTTTTGTTGTTGGGGTTATTTTTGCTGTTAGCTTTGTTCTTCGACTTATACAATCAAAGCCGTGTTATACATGTTAATCAATATCCCTTGGTATCTGTGGTTCGTGTTGTTTATTCTTTAGTTTTCTATGTTGTGACATGTGTAATATTGTTTGTATGTTTGTCTTTTTTTCTTTTTAACATATTTAGCCATGGTGTTTATTTTCTATTTATGAGTTCGACTGTCCCTCTGGTATCTTTGGTCCCTCTTTTATACTTTTCACATAAATATAAGTTATCCTAAAATCACGATATAAAAACGAGACATGTCAACGTCTTTACAGTTCAACACACGAATTTCCATGCAATATACCTGTATTTATTCGTAACTTACATTTTTTGCTACCCTGACATTGTGAGTGTAAATTTTGATTGAAAACTATTCTATTTCAAATAATATAGTGGGGTCAATTCTGGTTTGATTTTTACGAGTTTGATACGACTAGAAACAAAACTGTCACTGGTTTATTTAGTTGGTTTTTTTTTTGTTTTAATTTTGTTGCTTAAGATTTTTTTTTACTTTCTGGTGAAATAAATACTAGGAACTTGCTCCTGTGTGTCTCAAACAAAAACAGTGGTAAAAAAAGGTTGAATAGCTATCAATAGGATACTCTGATTTCTGACTGGATGGAGATAACTCGTGAAACTAACGACGCACGATTTATTTTCCAAAATTCCGCTAGTGACATTTTGGTCTCTTGTGGACAGTTATTTCATTGGCAATCATACCACATCTTCTTTTTTGTAATAAAGGTTGAAGAGCTATCAATAGGATACTCAAATTTCTGATTGGATGAAAATGACTCTCAGTAATTGTTTTCCCAATTCCGCTAGTGACATGCAAATACCTATGCTTCGCCTTGACAGACTGTTTGGTGCTCAATGAATCAATTTGTAGTTTGATGCTGATCAAACGTTTTGTATTATGGGGTTAGCATTATGAAAATATCAGTAACACCTGCTATATTTTCTGGATGAATTTTTGTTTTCTTCAGCTTTGCTAGCGTAAATGTGTGCGTACCACCAAATTGAAAACTAGCATAGAAAACGATCAGATATAGAGCAGGTCTGCCGATATAAGCTATTATCATAATAACAACAGATAATATGTCTCAAAAACTCTTTTAAAAAACCAACAGAGTCGTAAACAAAAACATAACAATCACGACTGATCCTCATTAGCACATACTTACAACTTCTCGTCCAATCAAATTGCTTGAATTTGCCTTCTAATTTTCATAGTACATACTTTTCCCGTGTACTAAGTAACTACGCATGAATGACCACAATAGTAAGATTTCATTGTATTGTAATTGTGATATTAGAACAAAAGTTGCTACTGGCTATTTTGAAATAAATTATGTGTTCCAAATTTAATTAAATAGTTTGTAACTAGTTTTCAAACAGATTTTTAACATCCTACTAATCAATCTTTTGATCTATATTTTTTTGAGCAATCAAAAGTTTCTTTCATTAAAATAAAGAGTAACACTTATTGTTCTTTATACCTTGATTAAAGTACAACTCCATTTAAAATTTTAACCCTTTATCTTCCTTGCAATTACTTTGTACAAAAAAAAGAGTCAACCATGATTTTTTTAAGCGAAATTATTAATAAAGCAATTTGATATATTTTGTCATAAATTGGTCGATTATTTGTTGCCTAATATCCAGTGAAAAATATTTCATACAGGTAAACTATCCACTAGACTTCCTATGGGTACATACCAGAGACAGATCCAGCAATTTTCAAAAGTTGTTTCAACCAAATATATGGGAGGGGGATTCAACTGTTTGTACTCATTCAAAATCATTTTCAATATAGTTTTAGTTCTTATGTGAAATTAAAAAAATGTTTTCAAGAATGTAAAGCTTCCACTGCAATTTAAGAATTGTCTGCTTTTGGTCAATTTATTTTGTCATCTAACCATGTAAATAAGTACATGTATAGTACAACACCGCTTTACATTAATAAACATACTTACACCAGAAGCTACCATCTTTTCATTCTAAAGTCAAGGGCCTTTTGAAATCCCATTTTTACCATGATATTAGTGAGTAAATTTACAAAACTACATAAATAAGCTACATCGAGTCAGCCAATAGACTAATTAAAGGATTACTCAAGTTGTAAATATTTGCTAAATTGGATAGTGTATAAAAAGGTATATAATATCAAATTAAGAGCTCGGGACAAGCCCCTCGCTGTAAGTTTCATATAATATACTTTTCTATAAACTAACCAAGACTTAACTGGTATTTGAACTTCAATTCATACGAATCATAATCATATGCTGTTGATTAACACTTACACTGGGTCAATGCCACTGTTGGTGGAGATTTATTTCCCCGAGGATATCACCAGCCCAGAAATCAGCACTTTTTTGTGCTGACATAAATTATCATTGATATGGTTATATTTATAAATTACCTGTTTACAATTTTTTTTATTTTTTGAAATACTAAGGCTTTTCTACCTCAAGCATAGATTACCTTAGCTGTATTTGGCAAAACTTTTAGAAATTTTGGTCCTCAATGCTCTTCAACCTCGTACTTTATTTGACCTTTTAAACTGTTTTGGATTCGAGCGTCACTGACCAGTCTTTTGTAGACGAAACGCCCGTCCACTGATGGGTCTTTTGTAGACGAAACGCGCGTCTTGTGTATATACAAAATTTAGTCCTGGTATCTATGATGAGTTTATTTACATCCAAGCTACTTTGTTCGAGCAGGGGTGATCTGAGCCGAATCACCCCTACCAGACTACCCTAGTTTGACTGTCTTTGTTATGCATGCTTTTCTTTGTTCTATAACATTTTGGCGGGGATGTCAAATCCACTATAAACTTATAATTAATTATACGGAAAAGACTTTCAAAATTCACGTAGAAAAAAATCCAGTGTATATGCTGGAATTCGAACTCATGGCCTTGAGCATATCAAGCCGCGACACATACCACTAAACCAGAACGACTGGATACGAACTATCAATAATTTAACATACTTAAAGGAAGCAAGATATTTTGTATAAGGGTGGACAGTTGGCAGACTTTTATTCAGTGGAGTTTAAACACATTTCTAGATCGAATCAGTCAGCCAAATGGTGTGTTAGTTACATTGTAGTGTTGTGTCGTTGTTCTCCTCTTATATTTATGCGTTTCCGTCAGTTTTAGTTTGTTACCCCGATTTTGTTTTTTGTCCATGGATTTATGAGTTTGAACAGCGGTATACTACTGTTGCCTTTATTTACCCTGGCAGTTCCAATGTTTACATTCATTCCCACTTAACAACTGATAAAGCTAGTTCTTTAATAAGTGAGTCGGCAGATTGATTGTACAATTTGATTTTACACTTTTTTTTAAAGTGGGGCGAGTCGGTAAACAAGAGTGGGGCGATTTTTTTATAAAGTGGCGAAATAGTGTGGGCCGATTGGCCAGTGGGGTGAGTTGACATTGTTTGATATCTACTCATCGTGTTCGCGGGGTCGTAAAGAGTATACATTATATGGTAATATATAAAGTATATTATAATGGTTGTGTCGAGTTCTAAACTAGATTTTATTAATTGTAAATGGTTTTTCGTCTAATCTAAAACCGCTGGGATGTAAAATAGTTATCCCATTCGGGACTTGGTGTGTCAGTGTTAGATCATCCTCTGGCCTCCGGTCATTGAGGTGATCTTACACTGACACACCGCGTTCTCGTGGATTAGAATGGATCCCTTTTTTGTTCTTAACTTATTATTATTGGAGTGCATAGTTTTCATTAAAGTATCTGCAAACAGATACTTCATTATAGTTTATGATAGCATTTTGTGAAGGAATTCAACGTTTGTTATACCATGGTTCACTCAAACATACTTGTTTACCATACCACTCAACTATCAGAACGAAAGCTTAATTTTTTGAATATGAGAGAATTCATTTGCTATGTCTTAATATTACTCTTGTAACAAATCATTCTTTTATTTGTCATTTTAACAAAAAAAGTTCATATTTGACTTTTTAAAATCAACATTGTATTGTGTTAAAGACGGAAATGAAAATTTCTCAAACTACACATATAAAGACACACAAATTTGCAGTTTAATCTCAAAATTAAATAGAAAATTGATCTGTTGTGATGGAAATAAATTATCTTTCTTAATTTGCTATTTAGTACTAACCAAATGTATTTCTTAGATTATTAAATCATTCCGAAAGTGGAGTTCCAATTCAATCAGGAAAATTGATGTCAGTTTTTTTTTTGGATTACGTTTAGGTTCCCTAAGGTCGAAAACCTATTTGCGTTCTAACTTATTCTATTCATGAATCATCGACTTTCGATTGATAAGATTAGGGTCTTCCTGATTAAGGTAAATCCAGCAAATTGGTTCAGACGAACAAAGTTGTATTGTAATTTTGAAATGCACTTTGTAGCCCGTTTTTTAATTTGTAGTTTTTTGCATGAATTAAAATTAAGTTGCTTTTAAGTGATCATTTTTGAGTATGTAAGTCGTATATTGATCATCTCAATTATGCATTAAACTCTTTTTTCTCTCAAAATGTGTCTTCAAAGTCTAGGTGTTAACCAAAAAAAAATCGGTCATAGGAAATTAAAATCGTAATTTTCTTTCTTAACTTCACGGGAAGCTATGCTGAATTAAAATTATGTTATGTAACATAACTTGGACTATGATATGTCAAATTTATGCCACTTAATACGCTGTAATACGCAAATGTGCCACTTCGATGTGTCGATATTACTGACTAGGCGGGGCCGATAGTAATTTCCGAGTTTCGTCTCTTTGTTTAACACTCTCATGAACAAACTATTATTATATTAAGCACCATATGCTGTTATTTACATGTGGATAAATATATTTTAATACTAAAGACATGTGTAAAAAGAATAGAGAAACACATTTTGACACTTTTTAGAACTCAGTGTCAGTGAATTAAACCCTATGACGATGTGTCATATATTAACATTCATAATATTATTAGTCTAAGAATTAATTTACATTTTGGTAAGTATTTTTACTGCTGCAACCAAAGTATTTCAACACAAAAATAAATTTCTAGTACATTAATACAAGGGGTAGCCAAAATATTCACGCATACTGGATCAAGACAGGATTAAATTGGTTAAAATCAGGAATTCCTTTTTATTACTGTTACCTGATCCTATATTTTTCATTTAAACTTAAAAGAGATTAAAATGAAAGTATTCTGAATATAAATTCTTCATTATTTGAAATAAAAGGGAATCAGTTTAAAAACCTTGTATGGACAAACTAAATATATATAAAATTAAATTTTCTCTCATTAAATGTCCATGCAAGTTCTAATGAATGGACTCACATTATGAAAAAAAATACTAAACCAATAGATAAATGGTTCTAATCATGAACTTGAAAATAAATAAGAACAAAAAAACACTGTCTAATATTTTTCTTCTTCTATTTAAAAAATAAAAATAATTATGCATTTTTATATTTATATAAAAATATTTCAGAGCAGTTTCTGAGTGCTAAGTCAACAATTCTGTTTTAGATCACAAGTCATAAATAAGTCACACTTCATGTCAGTATGAACATCTTTTGGATGCAAGTCTGAAAGAGATTGTTTTAAGTTCAAATTTAGGACAGGACTTCTTTATTTTATTTTTGCAGGATTGATCAAGATTTCTTAATCACAAAAAATATTATCATAAACAATGGATGAGTTGTGTGTCAGTCATTTAAAGTAGTTAAGTTTTAGTTAAGGCAAACATTTCACTGACTTAAAGAGAATAATTAATCCAGTTAAAATATTCACAGCTGAACTCGCCATTACTTTTTCAAACAAACACACTAAATGTGTGAACATTGTGTTCAGATGCAAGGTAACATCGATGTGTAAGACCAAAAAACTACAATGTCAAAAAAAGTCTTTCTTTTAGAATTTAGTTCAAACGGGGTTTCTTAGGGGTAAAAACAACGTTACACTTGATTTTTTTTTAAACTTTGAGATACGTTTTAATTTTTGTAAATCATATATAATCTTTGTTAATCTGTGAAAAAAAAAGAAAAAATAACAGACAAATTCACATAATTTATAAACGATGAGCAACGACATTGCGTAATTGTTCAAAGACAGCCGATTTGACATGTTTAAGCATTATTTTCTTTTAATAATAAAATCCATGCTTAAAAGAACGAAAGAAATATAATTCTGACCCTAATGGCAAGTAAGAAACAGAAAAAAGAAAAACTTCCAAATTGGTGTCATATTTTTTTTCCTCGAAATTAACGCAATTTCAGAATCGCGGGTTTTAATATCAGTCCCATTGTTGTTTTAAGAAAGTAGCAACAACGGTCGTTTCTAAGGGCTTGCTTTCCGACTGAATAGTTTTAATAATAATAAAAAAGGCATGAAATATTATATTCCTACCACCAAAAAGTTAGTCATTTGAAGGCAGGATCTCTACTTTGTCAAAATTATATCTCCATTACGCCATCTTATTTCTACAATCGTCAAAATGGAACCAGTGAAGGGATGACGCACTACCAATTTAGTTTTGAAAACTGATAATTCATCCAAATAGCACCATTAGGATAAGCATATGTAAGTGGTATCTAATATACACTTCACGCTATTGCGCATCATTTAATGTACTTTCCTGCATTTGGTCGACTTAATATTATTGTCTGATCGGTTGGAATTTTCCAAAAATAAAACAATAAAAAATAAACATCTTATTAAACATTTTGTTTAGGACAGATTATAAATTTCAGAGGTTGAAGACAAATGTCCATAGATTACGCACACAACAAAATATAAGATATTTGAAGTCATGCATTTTAAAGATCCGCCTGAATAGTCGGTCGTCAGTACTTTTAGTAAAACATTTTTTTTTCGAATTCACCTACTTTGGTGTGATGGCACATTAGAAAGGTATTTCACTGGACCCACATATTTTATTTTAGTTCTGTGAATTATAAATGTTATTTGGCCAATCTGTTTTACTAAATATAATAATATCTATATAGGTCATCTTTTCAAGTTTAAATCATTTCCATATAAATTAGATTTGTCAATTCGGTGGAAATTTACTTATCAAATAATCATTTGATTTACCGAGCATCACTCGAGTACTCGCTTGGTAAAATATTTACAACATGGAAACACAAAACTAAACCTACTTTATGACTTATTAACAAAAAAACATCAACACTCTTTAACCTAGTACTAGATAATAATCGAATGCATATCATACTATCATAAATAGCTCATTAATGATTTAGTAAATGCTCTAAATTAAACTGGCAATGATCTAATCAACTAAAAAGTAAAATCACAAAAATACTGAACTTAGAGGAAGATCAATTGGGAAAGTCCATAATCACATGGCAAAATCAAATAACAAAACGCATCAAAAACGAATGGACAAAAACTGTCATATTCCTGACTTGGTATAGGCATTTTCAAATGTAGAAAATGGTGGATTAAACCTGGTTCTATAGCGATAATTAACCCTCTCACTTTAATGACAGTCTCATCAATTTCCGATATTTTTACATTGATGCGTTAAATAAACAGACACAATAAATATAATAGTCAAAATATGGGTACATCAGTCATCATCGTTCAACAATTTTAAAAGGAACAATTTAACAGAACACAAAAACATCTACTATCTACGAACACATTTATTGATTTGAGTGTCTGACGTCAGAAAATTTTATATGTCACATAAATTTGTCGTTCAATGTACGTACAAACAATTTTAAAATTTTCATGGGAATGTTAGCATACAGGGTTAAAAAATCAAAAGTATGTAAAAATAAATTAAGAATTTATTGATATTTATAGAAAAACGATTATTTAAGCAACAGTATTTGGAAACATTAAAAACAAATGATGATTAGAACCAGTAACATATATATATATAGTATCTCTTAGAACTTTCAAATGCCTTTAATCATTTTTCTGATGGTTTTGAGTGTCTGACGTCAGAAAATCTTATACGTCACAAATATTGGTCGTTCAATGTACATACAAACAAATTTAAAATTTCACATAGGCAATGTTAGCATACAGGGTTAAACAATCAAAAGTATGTAAGAATAAACTGTTATATGACAGTTAAACGCCCAAATTCGAATCGTATTTTAAATTTAATTCATTTTGATTTATATTGAATACCCAGGGGACGCTCTCAATTAAAAGATATTGTTGTTTAAGCTTTAGTAAGCAACAAAAATGTAACATGAGACTGATTAGTCATGTTTAACCTTTCATTTTACGTGTTACTAAACATGTATGCCATCATTATTTTGTACTTTTAGAACATTGTACTGTATTTGTTCACCTCAACTATTGTATCTGTATTTATATTGTTTGTTTCTCTGTAGACTTGTATTTAGTTTTTAGAGATAAAATAACTGTCTGTAAGTATCATTTTGGTTATCGATACTCGGTACCACTCGAGTACTCGTTGACTTCCCCATAATATTAATGAGTTATGATACTCAAATGCAACGTGTAAAATATTATGATAAAAAAATCTCCCTATTGGAAATGAATTTTGAAATACATAAAGTCTTAATTGTTGTTTTTGGACAGATGATTTGATAACTAGCAATAACTTGTAGCAACATGTTCATCTTTTGTATAGCAGTATGAAAACGATAGGGAATAAAACTCTATTTGGAGATCAATATAGAGAATAGTTAGCAAAGTAAACGAAGCTTACCTTGCAGAGTCTTCATTATTTTGTCTACTCCTTTATCTTCTTCCTCTAACTCATTGTCACTCCGTACATCTAAAAAAAAAATATGCAATAAGTTAGATATTTCTTTTAGTAGTTTAACAATAATTATATAAAAAGACATAACGTTTTATTTATTTGCTGGAATCATTTTTGGGTATCACATTTATAATACATGTGTCCCCTTTGGATTACTGATTGTAGGATACAGTTATGAAAACACAAGAGTCGTAATGTGTACTTACCCCTTATGTCTACGTGTTTTGAACCTTTTGTCATTTCTGTTATACAGAAAACAGCAAAAATTGTAAACAAAAACATACTGAATAACTGGAACCTGTTATTCTGTAAATAACCATATGAAATAAAAACAAAATACAATATACTATGTTTCTTTGGTTGCGTGCCATAAACATGCAACACTCAGCTGTTACGTATAGTGAAGAAATAGATACTTCAAAATTGATTTCTTTTGTAAACTGTCAACTTTCTATGCCAAATAAAATCTTATCAGTCATTTTCGTTCAACATCAATTACTCATCGTTAAATAATTTCTTTTATCTAGAACAATCTTAAGGACAAGCAAAAGTTACAATTAAAAAAAGAAAACACCTATCAATATGGGCCAACACAAGACTTCATAAAACAGAAGAATGTATAAGTTCAATGCAAACTATGATTTTTTAATCATTCCATTCACTATTCTTAAAGTAAACGTTTTAATCAACCAAAATTGCTTGATAAAATTAACGTACCACATATAGATATTTGATTGATTTATTGACTGATAAGTGTTTAACGCCACTTTCAAAATTATTCTGCTATTTCTCGTCGGTCTATTTTTATTGGTAAAGGAAGCCGGAGTGCCCCGAGAACCCACTGACCTTCGATATGAAAACAGACAACCTTCATCGATTAGGATTTGAGTCAAGTGCACCCATACGAGCGAGGTTTGAACTCACAACATCAGTTTTGACTGGCTGGTGATTAGAGTATACGTAGGTACTTCTTAGACCACTCGGATACCGAGGATCCGTTAGATATTTGATTCATAAACGATTATGAGTTTTCAAATCAAAATACGTTTTGACATCGAAAAAGTAAAATCACAAAAATACTGGAATCCTAAGAAAATTCAAAAAGGAAAACGGCAAAATCAAATGCTCAAACACAGTACGCGAATAGATAACAACTGTCATAGTCCTGCCTTGGTAAAGGCCTTTTCTAATGTAGAATGAAATAAAATGATTTTAACATATTTTTTTTAGATTTTTAAAATCATGTCAAATTAAGGATATTTCTCCCAATGCTAAGTTCTTATTTTTTTCTGCATTAATCTAGCACTAAGGTCCTTTGATTGGTATGGATAGCTCTTTTAGAGGTTTGTTAGGTTTCAATTATCAAAATAAAGATTTAACGCCTCATTATGTCCGGTTGATACTTCAACTCATCATGTTTTTAATGTTATTAATTGAAAACAACACGTTTAATAACTACATTCGTCCGAAGCGCCTTTGTGGATTTACCTTCATCAAGAACGCTCAAAGCCAAACATTTGAAAGCAGAGGATGTATAAGTCCAGAAACCGTTGAAGAGCTATATGACAAAATTACCGAAAATGAATAGCCATTTTAAAACGAAAAAATGGAACGAAAGATATATATTGTATGTTAATACCTAAAGTGGTTCCTAATGGACAGAAAAAATGAAAATTTTGGAACTTAATGAATTTGAGTGGAGAGAAATTTTCAAACTTCCTTTTGCAGTTACTAATAACACAACATTAAAATGGTTACAGTTTAGAGTAAATCATAGATTATTAGCTAAAAACATTTTTTTAAAGTCATTTATAGTCAACTGTGTAATTTTTGAAAGGAAGAAATAGAAACTATAGAACATGTACTATGGAATTTTGAAAATGTCCAGAATTTATTAGAAGAAATAGATATATGATTTTTATCTAATGGTAAAAGTGTCTAATTCACCAATTTTTTTTTTTTGTTTGGTGATGTCTCACATGTATACAAGGGTGAAATTTCAAACCTGATTTTTTTGTGTGTCTTAAACAATATATCTATAATACTAGATACCTCCAGAAGGTTTCATCAATTCATGCTGTGAAGAAAATACTAAAAGATCTTTAAAATTTAAAGAAGTGTACAGCAGTAATAAGAAACAATAAACTTGAGAGTTTCTACGAATTGTGGATTCTACTTACTTATTTGTTCGATTGTAATTAAAGTCCTACTATAATTCATATGTGAAAAACATGATAGAATGTTGATTTGTGAATATATTTCCTTTTTCTTCTTTTTTTATGTATACATTTTTATATTTTTTCTATTCCTTTAAATTCTGTTAAATTCACTTATTTCCCTCATTATTTCCATTCTGAAAAAAAACAACATAAAACTAAGAATATCTGTATGATTGTTTAAAAAAATATTCTAATTTAATTATACATTTATTTGTGGTCCTTTTTTTAACATTCTATTCTACTGTGTGTAACTTAATTCATCTTAAGTTAATTTTGCCTGAGCAAGTTGAAACCTTAGTTTCTTAATAATTTCAACATTTTTAAACAGACACTTTTAGAAAGGTTTGTTAAATCACGTCAGTACCGAAATAATAATGTGCTCTAACAAAACAGAAAAAAACTCGATTCATTCTTGGAATCATACACAATTTAATGCTACGCTTTACCTAAGCTTTTTGTTAAAGAAGTGGTAATGAAATCTTGAAATGTTGACAAGTTAATCTGCTCTTACTTTTTGAAATCAACTATACTCTGGATATCCGAAGAACTTCCATATTCAATATGGACTCCAAACAAACTTATAAAATGCTACATGTCATGTCTTCAACGTTTGATTTATTGGAATATTCATGAACACATTCTTAATTATTTTATTCCAGAACACAACATGATCGATTGGAAATTCGAAAGGCAACAACGGGAAGCATTTGTTGCAATTTTAAAGAAATTTTATGAAATCGGATGGTTGAGTGTTTTTTAATGTGTCGCTTAAAGAATTTCATTGCTTTTATACTGCTAAAATCGCTAAAAGTGGATATGAGTTTAATATAGCTACAATGCCACTACTAGAACTTTTGAGATTTTTCCAAATATTACTCAAATTATTGGAAATAAAAATTTTAAATTTTGTTTCGATAAACCTAGTAATTCAATTGTCCCTATCATGACACGAAACGTGAACTTGCTTCGTCTTAGCTGCCTTAGCGAAGATATTACAGACCACACATTTTACGAAAGCCATCAGAAGGCAAACAAGAATGCATATACATTGAGGTGGAAGTGGTTATGTCCTGCAATTATCGCAACGTACAAAGACTCTTTATCAGGATGGCTAAGGATTGCATTGCTTTTTTTAATTGAACAATACAATAAAGCATTGATTATTTTTGATTACGGTAGACTTAAATGTACTGTAGAAAAACTGTTTACTTTAATGGAAAGGAGTGTAGAGAGTTTTATTCAGCGAAGCAACAAAATACATCATTGCAGAAAAATACTATTCTGGGGAACATACGATTGCGGACAATGCGCAAGTTCATTAAATGGTCAGAACCATACTCTGCAAATGAATCACATCCGTATATTCATTTGGTCACAACTGTACAACCCATCCTGGTAGTTACGTCAAGTAAATGTGCAATCTACGGATAAACGGTCATATAAAAAAACACAATTAACTGTCTGAAATGTATATCAAGGCAATCATGGATAGTTTTAAGGTATATTTAGTACTTATTAATAGGAAGAGGATCATACAACTGTATACAAGACAATTCATAATAATCCCGTGGAAAGTATAAATCAGGAAGCAGGAGGACAGTTCATACGCACCAAACAAGACATTTGTAGGAATCATGTAACATCAATGTTGTCACAAGCATTTGACATTGACGACCAAATGTTCACCAATATATATTTCCCTTTTAATATGTTTTTTTTTTATTTCTTTGGGATCAAATTTGATCATACACACGAGCGGTGTAATCTAGTAGAAATAAAGGCCAGTAGTAATTTAGTTGATCATGACTAGCCGTAATTTCTCTTTTGGTAGCTCATTCCACAAGATGAAGGGCATCATTATTTAGCAACTAAAAAGTATGAAGTTAGGATATAATTCAGAACAAAAACTTTTGCGAACTAAATTGAAAGTTTGTGACCAACAACCTAAATCTTAATCATCATCACTTCCAAAACAATGAAAAATCAATTCTTATCTGAGAATGATACGAGTATTGTTTGTAATGTCTTCTTTTACACCTCATCTTTCTAATTTGGTGACTTCTTTCATGACAGATTGATTTCTTTTAAAACTTATGACTGGTTTGAAATGGCACACAAAAGAAAATCAGAAATAACACGTATAATATTAGTATATTGTCTTATTGTGTAATACTCGTTTACGTATTAAAAAAAGAAAACTGATTGAAATGTGGTTGTATAACTTGTATTGGGCAATCAAATTAAGGACGATATCTAATTCAAACGTAATGCAATATGAAGGAACGTATTACAGAGGGGATGGTCGAGATTTTTTACAAGGTGTCTTTGATTGACTTATATCAAAATAGAAAAGACATTAAGTATACACCATGCAATAAAACGACAATCCAACGAAAGAAAAAACGCAAAACACAAATATTTCCGAACATTTTACTTTTACCTTAATCAAATAAACATGTCACACAAGGAAACAGCGAATGTCCATTTTCAAAAAGCTTTTGGTAGACAATGCTGAGAATTCCACTAACAATCTCCTGAGCATGAAGTGTGTTGTCTTGAACTATCCAGAGGTTATGCAAAATTTTGATTTCAAAATAACTACAATATATTTCAAGAAAATCAAGCAGTTTTTAAGCGTATACGTTATAATGTCTGATATCTGCAGATAAGATGGAAAAGGTAAAATCTTAAAAATACTGAACTCCGAGGAAATTTCAAAACCGAAAATCCCTTATCAAATGGCAAAATAAAAAGCTAAAACGCATCAAACAATAGGACAACAGCTGTCATATTCCTGACTTGTTACGGCATTTATCGCTTTAAAATTTAATTGACATTATGCTTATACGATTAAAGTGCAGCAACAAAAACTTGCCATTGAATGTTTGATCAATACTGCAACATAGTTTTATTTTCTTTTTGTTGTTCTAAAAATGAGATCATATAGGAAAGTGACAAACAATCAAAACGTTAACATTGCAATATCCAAAATATCATGCCTAAAATTAAAGTACAGTTATATCCCATAAACATTACTAGAGCAGACCCGTTGTATTCTTGAGAGGTCTTAATTAGTCTGCAGGTACCGTGGTGACAGGACTGTTTTTTGTTTTCTGTTTTTCTGTATACTATGAACATACATATACTAAACAAACGTGCATTTGCTGTTTACTACCAATTCAGTTTACTTACTATCCACGGCAGTTACTGATATATTTATTTATATAGAGAAACTCTTATATAATATATCATTGACCGCCGTGGATAAACTTGGAATTGATTGTAAATAGAAAATACACTTTGTTCATAGTATAAGTATGATCAAATGATACAGAAAAACGCGTAAATAAATGTCCTGTACTCAAGTACTAAGAAAATGCAAAACAGCTCTCTTAAAACGGAAGTCTTGTCTACGAAAAAGTCCGGCCGATGACGGAAACCATATCCGGATGTCATTATTTTTTTGTTTTTCTCCCTAAATAATCCAAAATAAATAATCATGAAAAAGTATGAAAAATGCGACTATGCATTGTGCCTATAGGACACATAGTCACTATGATCAATTTATTGTGGAACGAAGAGAGCGACACACAAAGTGAGGTCTTCTCGTTTAATAGTATAGATGAGGTACACATCCGTACTTCTTTCCCCACTTTGCAAAAAAAAAATTTGAGTCAAAACCAGACCATTCAAGTAATACAGAATTATAGTAGTTCGCAGGTTGTTTTATTACGAAAATTACATAATTTCAATTATTAAGACTGTTTTCATCTATAGAATCACAGAAATATCATTGCCAGATCGCATCAAATAATACAACAGCTCGAATAAGGCCAACTAAATTTAATTAATAGATTTTCATCCAAATTTTTGAAAAAAATGGGGCGGGTGGGAGGATTTTATTTTTTATTTAGTATTTCTATTGAAACCCTCTTGTGACGTGCTCTTCATATACGCAAGTGTAATAATAAGCTTTACTGTTTGTATCATGTAAATACATGTATTTATAAGGAATCGTACATAATTTTTCAAATCTTAAATAAAAATCTAGTGCTGGCAACCATTCACGGTTCTACATGTACATTTTTTGTACATGTAATTGCTGTTTTAGAAACCTATTTTTAGTAAACAGCATAAACATAAGAGAAATTTAATGCCCTCTTCAGTTGGACTTCCTTCACCAAATTTATGTTTTTTTTTGTCTCCATAAAATGGAACAAATATGCATGGGTATGCAACACAAGAATTATGAGTCAGTACAGAATAAAATGAAAACTCAGTTTTGAAAATAATAGGGTTGGTGCTTTTATGATTCTTCTTATAGATGCAAATATAATTAATATGTAAAACATAAACTAAACAAAAAAGAAGGAGCTGTTTAATGACTCTATTGAAGGTATTTGGACAGAAGGTGTTTGCTTTTTGTCAACAAAGACACAATAGCCATGGGTAAATTTAAGTGTATGTTTGCTGACTTTTTGAACTCAATATACTGTTATAAATCTTACAAGTTCGTTCTTGTGTCAATTTGTTTAATCTAGTTATGTTTTTGTACCACTGTGTGCCATGACTTTGCTCTTTGGATATTATTCATAGTCAAAAATTCCTGACACAAAGTCATTTTATCAATTTTGCAAATACCGTAATTAACGGTTCTTATCACAGAAATGTGTGTCATGCCGCGATTTGCGTTCTTGGACACAGCGTATTACTTGAATCCCGATTATTTCATGCCCTTCTCGTAATCAATCTCTATTCTCGGTAGATGATTTTGTCACCATAGTCATAGAGCACAAACATTTTAAAATTCTCGGAAGAAATACGAAAACCGAAATTTAAAACAGGAAGTTTGGAAAGAAACGAAATTTTTGACGGTTACCGGAAACAGAAATGAACAAAATCCGAAAATCGTAAATTTTTAAAAATAAAAAAATCAGGGCGGGGCTATTTCAGAGGGGCGGTCGGGGATGAAAATCTATCAATTAATTTTAATTGGCCTAACACTAAACAGTTTTTAAACGATTTGGATATTAGAGAAAACTTTAGTATGATTTGTCGACATAACTTCCGATAGTTGCTCATGATGCAGTTTATTTTTCGATAGGTATAGACGACGTTGACCAAATTTCTTTCAATAAATAGTTATCAAAGGTACCAGGCTTTTAATTTGGGATTTTCTTATTCCAGGAGTAGATTACCTTAGCCGTATTTGGAACAACTTTTTGGAATTTGGGGTCCTCAATGCTGTTCAATTTTGTATTTGTTTAGCTTTTTAACTCTTTTGATGTGAGCGTCACTGATGAGTCTTTCGTAGACGAACACGCGTCTGGCGTATTTAATTATAATCCTGGTACCTTTGATAAATATTGATGAACCTGACGCGCGTTTCGTCTATACACGACTCATCAGTGATGCTCCGGTTAAATAGTTAGAAAGCAAAACATGTTTAAAGACGAAGAACATTGAGGACCAAAAATTCAAAACGTTGTGCCTGTGACTGCCTAGATGCAGCCCATCTAAACCTATGTGCTAAATCATTAGGGACTAACAAATCAAATTAAATTCTGTGAGATTAGTATTTATTCCGTTGCACATCTATATGGTGAAAAGCTACAATAAAACAAAAACAATCGATATAAAAACAGCTAATGTAACATTTCAGACAAATCAACAAAAATAGTATCAAATAATAAAAAAATATTATTTACTTCTAATGGAAACATATAATTCAAAAAAAGAATTCAGTGTACAAATTTCATATATTCAAAGTAACAACTTATTCGCAAAAAAGCACTTTATCTACTCTCAAATTTACCCACAGTGACGTTTCTGACCATGTACCAACTGAAAAATTTTTAACGATTCACACTTTGCCCACAGTGATTCAAATTAGCTTGTGGCTATCAAAAATTGTTTGCATCGTCAAAAACTCATAAAAACAATTACATTCTATTAAAATGAATGTGTTTACACTATATATACATAAAAAGGTAAGTATAAGTGACTTACATCGTGGCATCAACAGAATTGTCCAAGAAAAAATTATCGTGACTTGACGGAAGTTTATGAAAATTGTAATACAAAAAATACAGTTCCAGTCTCTCTGTTTCTAATATATACCAGCTTTGATAAATGTTAAGAATGACTATAACTTTTCACTTCTGTTTCTCGTACTATGATTTTGTTAAAAAATATTTCCATTCTGCATTGATACTGCATACATTGTACCTTACATAGTTTTTTTTCTTTATCTGTGTATCTTATTCGTTTTGGCGGAAATTTTATTTGTTTAAGGTTATGGTCGACTTTCCGAAATTATTTAACATCTCACAACGGTATACCACTTTCTTTATTCATCCCTTTTTTTATTGATTTTGTATTTAAATTTTATCATAGATCAAATTTAATTGTTCAGTGTATTTCACTTGTGTTTATATGTCCTTTGATCAAGTTAAGCAATTTTTATTGAGATTTTATAGTGTGTCTTCCTATGTTGTAATGTCACGTACACTATTGTTTTGGGTAAGGGTGAAGGTTGTGACTTGTTAAAACGTTTAATTCGCTGTATTTGCTCCCAAGTCATGAACCTGATTTTCAGTAGTTATCGTATGTTGGCGTGGTTCATTAGTGTTTCTCTTTTGTTTGTTTATATAGATTACGTTTGAATGGTTTTGTGATTTTTTCCTTATATTGCTTTCTGTTCGGTGTTAGTCAATGATCCGTGTGAACGATTATACTCTGAACTTATCTGTTTTTTCTTTAACAAATTGTGACTTAGATGAAGAGTAACCTCATTGGTTGATATCTTTGGCGGAAGTACATGTGATACATCCTCATTATTTCAATATCCAAGCTGTGGGAAGGTCGTGCTCCACGTGTTGTCGGCAAAGTAACTATATTCTTTAACTTTTACTTACATTTGCCTTGGTGGCAATATAGCCTTGGTGGCTTTAAGACCTTGGTGGTCATTTATATATGCCTTGGTGGCAAAAGACCTAGGTGGTCATTTATATATGCCCTGGTGGCAATAGACCTAGGTGGTCATTTTTATATGCCTTGGTGGCAATAGACCTAGGTGGTCATTTTTATGATTTTTTACATTTGCCTTGATGGCAACAATGAATTAAAAATACTAGCCTTGGGGGTGTCAAGACCTTGGTGGTCATTTATATTCGCCTTGGCGGCTTCTTGATAGAACTAGATGGTAATGTTTGACCTTGGTGACAAAATGTTTTGGGATTTAGACCTTAGGTAGTTATTATCAACCCAGGTGGTCAGATATTTGTTATGCCGTGCGCCGGTTACACGCAGGGCAAAGTGCTATCGCTATATAAAGATCTATAATATATATGTGGAAGTGGGGGCTCTGGCCATTTTGCAAAATTGTAGTTGAAAGGAGAATAATAAATTGTTTATAGGGTAAATAGTTTCTTTTGTTACTTTTGACTGTGTTGTGGACTTTTCATTTATTTTTACATCGTACATACTGATAGAAATGCTTTTTTAAAGACTTTGTTAGAAAAGAATAGAATTATTGAGAAAGTGGAATAATTTAGTGTGACATGTCACTTGATATTCATGTTTTTTATCGGAGTGATGTGTATTGAATTATAAGGTGTCTTCGTCGAGGTACGCGTTCAGCGGTCTGTTTGATTGTACATAGAATTGAATAGAATGTTTTTGTTTTCAGATGGTGTTACCTACAGCTTTGACAGGGTGACGAATGAAGGAGAAGTAATATGACATTGCACGATGATTCATGTCAATGAGTTTGATCAACCTTTTTAAAAGGAAAAGATTTTTTCTAAATCAGAATATGGTGAGAACAAATTGCAATTGAAGTAATGTTTTGATTTCTGAAAATAGGAAAATATTGAATGGGAAAAATATTGATACTACACTAAATTATGTATGTCTGTGTTGAGAAAGGCAGAAGATGCCAATATGGCACGGTACTAAAAAAAATCTGTGATGGAAGCAGCTTTATGTTCAAATGAACCTATTTAAAAGTAATGCTAATAATGTTTCCGTAATTTCATGATGTTTTCTATAGGATGTGTATTTTATTTCATTGATGTGTTGAAATATGTCACAAAAATCTTTTTGTCTAGGGAGATTAAATAATGGTTGCAATATTTTTGTTTTCAGGTTTGTTTTATCTAAATTAATAAATAAATATAATGTTGAATGATTTTGTATACTAGTACAAATGTATACTTAAATTTTATGTATGGTTAAATTTTTTAATTTGAATTTCTTTGTCTACAGTTCGAGGGACACTGATTCCCTAGTAGTTTTCCACGTGGATTGTAGGCAAAGGGATTTTTCCTTTTCAAAGTGTGACTAATGCTGTCTTTGGTACAAATAAACAATTTGTTATTGGTTAATATATTTTCAGCAGACATGTAAAGAATCGAGTGGAAATACAATTGTCAATGTTCCTGATTATGAAGTAAAGAGTGTGTTTGATTCAACAACAGTAAAGAAAGAGACAAGCCAGCATAGTTTACACTTGGAGGTTGAGTCCCTTTGCTTACCAGCTTTCCTCATGCTGAACATGTTATTAGAATAATGACAATGTTCATTTTGATATGAGTTCATTGCCTTAACTAAACTTTTAAAAGTCCGTATGTGGTCAAATTCATGAGAATTTATTGAATTATGAACGATTTATAAAGAACTGTTTACATGCATCTTTAAATGTTTAGAAGTGTTTTAAAGTAATTTTAAAAGGAATAATATTTAATAAAAGTGTTGAATTTGTTTTGAGTATTGGGAATACTATTCCTTAAGGGAAAGCCTTGCTAGTGGTGTATTTTGAGATTGGCCTGCAAATATGCTGTATGGCCTATAGAGTTTTCTATGCCCATAACTTAACATGAACTGGATGCAAGATTATATCAATCACTGAGGATATGTGTATAACCTCATTGGTTGATATCTTTGGCGGAAGTACATGTGATACATCCTCATTCTTTCAATATCCAAGTGGGGGTTGGTTTAAGGGCTATGTTTGGTCAGGCAATACATATTGCCTGTTTGGGTTGATGAGGTTCTTGATAAGTTCCCCCCTTTCCCACCCATAAGTACCAAAATGTGGATATGTTTTTATATTTATATTTCAATATTGGTACTACATGTATGCATTTTGGGTTGATGAGCACAAGACAACATTAGAAAAACATGAGCATTACCATGGGATCATGTTGACAAAACAAACCTTCGCTTTATCGATTTTCAAGGGAAAGGTCAATTAGGGCAAGTGTATTGGCATGTTTGTGTTTGCTTTTTCATTACAATGGTAAAAATAAGATTATATATCTCGGATGACAATAATGTTGATTATAATGCTTCATTTTATGAGCTACAGAGTAGTTTTATAACTGAAAAACAACTGTGCACTATATCCAGTGAGCTCTTCTGCATTGCATTGTGCATGGTAGTCCACATTTTGGTTTCTGAAACGTTAAGATATTATCTTGTATTCGGTTCTTTCCTCTAGAGTTTTCTATGCCCATAACTTAACATGAACTGGATGCAAGATTATATCAATCACTGAGGATATGTGTATTGTCTCATTGGCACTCATATTACATCTTCTTATATCTATGAATAATGCGCATTAAGGTACAAAATCTAATATATTTTTGTCAAATTATTATATACACAAAGCAAACTGGAGCATAATATATAAGACTTATAGTGTTTATTTATGTATATATGCAGTACACACAAAATAAATGTCGTAATAAGACAAATAGTGTTACATGTATGTAGGTTACTGTATTTATGCAACAAAACTATATTTCAAAGGCAATAATCTTCACATATGACTTATATAAATGTTGAAAAGTTTCAAAGTAAAACGATCATGTAACATGTGATAACTTTAAACATTTTTGTAAAACAGTTCATATTTAACACTTTCCTCATTATGTCGATCTTTCAAAAGTTCTATAAAATAAAACTGAATTTGTCTCTTCTACATAAAATCATCTTATATACCAGGTTTAAAATGTTGTATGCCGGACGTGATTGTTGTGCACAAAAGACGCATCAGTTACAATTGAAAGAATACTGTTTAAACGCCGATTGCTACTTTTTGAACAAGGCAAATACGCTGTTTCTACATTTATAAAAATGTTAATATTTGATATAGCAAACTATCGTGCTTTTTTACATCATATTCAGAATACACGATTTTCTCTATCAGCGAGTTCTATTTCATCTCTTTAAAGTGTTTTCAATTTTTACTCAAATTCAGATCTTTTCAGTTGAATTAGTAAATAGTATTTTATTATTATTTGTGTTTGCTTTAATACTTTTTAGTGATATGTTACAACTGCGTTTGTTTAATGTTGATAAGAAACTAAGATCCTCTATCAAGTAGACAAAATCGTACATTGTTCGATTTCTTATCGTTTATTATCCATACCTGCATTTACATGTTTTTCTTTCTCAATTTTATTTTTTAAATAAGTGTGTCGTTTTTTAATTGGGTCGATCATAATTAATCTAGCTGATAACCTCTAAATTGTAGCGGCTTATAACAACATTTTCGACCAATTTCAAAGATAGAAGTGTTATGGAATTAAATACTATAGGTATGTTGCCTTTAGACATTTTATCATTGAAGACAAAACAAACTAAATGAAAGATTATTAAAGTCGAGATTACGATTGAAGTATGACTATTAAAGTCAGAGCATTCTACAATAAACTAACCCCATAAGAAGTAGCCCTAAAAGGGACTTTAAAAGTATACGGTGTTGCCTGTCCTCCTTTGACTTGTAATCTGTTTAATGAACCCGTGATATTTTATTGTTAGTCGTGCATAACAACATATATGGTGTTTTTTTGTTTGTTAATTGAATATTTTCATCATTCTACTTGAAATAAAAAATAAACTCTGTTTGTAACATTACATCATGCTACATGTACCTGGTCGAAAAGTTTCAACAAGTTTTACAATGAAAATTTTGAAATTCTAGAAAATATCAACGGACAAAAAAAAAAAATTGCAAGCAGACACTTCGTTCTTACTAAACGGTATATTTTTTTGTCAAAAATAAAGTCTGCAACGTAACAAGAGTGATTGAGTATGTCATTATACCTCAATATGTATATCTAGGTTAGTATTGTGATAAAAAAGTTTGGTTAAATATATCCGCAAAGGCTTATCAATTTTAAATTTTGTTTCTTTAAAAATAATAATAAAATAAGACGTGACAAACTAAAAATATGACAGGACCCCAACTGCAATGATAGCCAATACACATCCTGAATCCTAAAACCATATTTGGAGTTGAAAGTCGTTAAACGAAAAGCCATCCAAGTTTTCTTCAAAGTTCCACATAGCAAAACTTTTGTGTACATCATTTAGGCCGTTAGTTTTCACGTTTGAATTGTTTTACAGTATTTTCTATCTCAAGGTCATTTATAGGTGAATATGCGGTATCGGATTTGCTCATTGTTAGAGGACATACTGTAACCTATAGTTATAAATTTCTGTGTTATTTTGTCTCGGCAATTAAACCACATCTTATTTCTTTATATGAACGTGCCAAATATTTCCTAATTTTAAACACGCATGAGTTCTAAGACATCTAATATCGGAGTGGGACACATATTTATTATATATATACTAGTGTGATATTCATAAATAGGGTCTAAATTAGTTACTACTATGTAAAAATATTAAATCAAATCAGATGTAAAAAGACATTGCAACTGATTCCAATACACAAATACATTACTGGTCCTTTAACGATTGTCCTTTAAGTCCATCAGCTAGTTTTCAAAAGCGCTCTAGTTAAGGAGTTTGTGTTACACCCCAGGGTATCGCGATTTTTTTTGATAGATTTCAACTTCATTATCTTATTGATAAAATACAAGGTGTTAAACTAAAACAAAGTGTCCAACGGAGGTTTAAAAACGCCCCTTTCAATGGTTCCCTCATTTAGCTGTCACGACTAAGTAATTTTTAATCAAAATTTTCAATATAAAGCGATTAAAAAAATTTAAACTATAGGTTTAAACAACTAAAACAGATATAAAACTATCATATTTAATGTAACTTTGAAGATTTTTTGTTTACAAAAAAATGTTTATTTACATTACAAACAATCCAATTTTTGGGGTTGAAATTAAGGCATATTTTCTAATTTCATAAAAAAATTCGTAATGCATTTATCCGTTTTTGTGAATTAAAATTTAAACTTGACCGGTATGCAATGTTTAAACTATTGGCAGTATTTATATATCGTCTAAAATATGAATTATTCAATAAAACAGATGTACGTGCAAATACTCGTGAAATACCGGAAATCATCACATTACCGTCTTCGATTCAGTCGATAATATAGTCATACCTGAGTGCACACATAAGCACATTAAGCTTATTAATTTGCAACTGAAAACAAACATAAAATTGACGTGTATGTTGTTCTTGTGAGACAAATTATTTCATAAGTAAATGTGTAAAAAAATATTTATGAAAAAATGACAAATAAAAGTTATTTTTTTCCGTTCTGAAAGGGTGCACTCGATCGAACTCAATAAAGGTGTGCTTGTTTACATTTTGTGTTTTATTTATGTCGTGATTGAGTTAAGATTGTTAAGTCATTTAATCGACAAACATTGCTTTGAAAAAAGGTCAAATAGTCAGTTGGGGAACCTGTTAAGACTTTTTACTTTCTTTGGCACAAAACTATGTCGATTTGACATACCGTCTGGTTACTATTTATTTGCTTTTCGTAATGTATACATTGTTCCTCATTTGATAGTGTTTTTTTTCCAATTTTCTTTCCTTCTTGCTTGGATCTATTGCTTCACTGTTCAATGAATTTAGTCATGTTTTTGAAATTTTGTACATATTGTCAAATGATTTTGTTACTTTGTTTGCATTCAGTTTTTTGCATAAGACCGTCAAAACTTTTCCCGATACATGTCAGTCTATTCGCTTCATGTGCAATGAATATCTTTCATCTGGTTGTTTTTGTGTTCAGAGAAGCTCTCATGGATTTTCTAGATCTCCAGTTGACCGACCAATGGAGCAAACATTGAACAGAAATACAAAAACAAGAGGGGGCATTGTTGGTTTAAGTTAAAATCAAAGTTTTAATAAATGTTGGTTGTTAAATGCACATGAAAGCTTCAATATCATTTAGATGTCGAGATTTGGCAGGAATTGTTAACCCTGAAACATCCGCACAAAAAGAACTTGAAGATTGACAAATCCATTTGAAACATCTAAGCAGTTATCTGGCTTTTCCTCGGGTACTGTTGCTTCTTCAGTATAATAGTTCCAGTTTATTTGTATCATATGGAAGTATGTGCCAGAAAATATATGTTGAAAATGAAATAGTGACAAATATAGATTGAATTGAGCTTCTAAGCATACAGGAAGAAGCCGACGCAAAGATGTTTCTTCATGCAAAACACGTAGCTGACAAAGGTAACGATTCCATTGGTATAAAATCGTCTGACACGGATGTGGAAGTATTGGCCTGCTATTTTCAGAATTATATCAGTTCTAATATTATTATTCCAAATGCAGATTAATAAATGTGCAATTATCATTTACTGCCCCCAACAAAAGATGCAATGTTAAAGCACATCAAACGAGCCAACTTTCAGGCAAAGATTTGGAAATCTGCTCTTCAACACAACACTGTTCCATCGCCAAACAACCATGGTTAGATTGTTAAGAACGATTTGATCAGCACCAATTGGCTAGACCAACCGCCAGTGTTAGATGCTTTATTGATACTGATAAGCTGTTCATGTAAAGCTGGTTGTGCCACCAAAAGATGTTAATGTGTTCAACAAGGTTTATCCTGTACAGATGGCTGCAAATGTAGGAATGCTGGCAGCAACAAGAATAATCAAATCGTTGATATGGCTGACGATGACGACGACGATGATGAAGATGATGGTGATGATAATTCGGTAGATGGCGTTGACGAAAATGAAGATGATTCTATGGATGAACCTTCTTCATGACCTTAAACTGGTGATTTTTTTGTTAAACGAAATTTAATATAGATCTTAAAACCCTGACAGTTCTTTGATTTTTTAGTACTATGTGTGTTTTTTAATGACTGTGATGTACATTGATTATGTTTGTGTTTGTCATTGATTGCATGTTTTTTCCCTTTCTTACCTTTGAATTTTGATCAACTGCCTTTAGTAACTTGATGCTCTAGTATGTGTGCTTTGTTTCATTCAAAGTCATGAATTTTGGATATTACCCTCCACCTTTTTTTCTTGGTCCTGTACGATTTAAAATTTAATTTAAAGTTAACCTCCGTATTAATAAGATATGATTTGTTCAATTTGATAAGAGAAATAGTACCGAATACTTGGTTACATTTTCTTTTTTCTGTATATATGGGTTAAACAAAGATTTTGATATACTCTTAAATAAGACCCCATCTAACCCTTTTTTGAGACTTTTTCAAAAGTCTAACACCTCTTAAAATATTCTTCAGACATTACTCTTTAGATTTATACAAAAAGAAATGCGGTGCCCTGGGGTGTAACACAGAACTGAAATTTTACCTGACCAGCTGATGGACTATTTGGAAAACAGGGACAAAAGATACCATAGATACATTAAATACAGTATGGCCCATAAAACAAAAGTAAAAGAAAATATAAAAAAGAAGATGTGGTATGATTGCCAATGAGACAACTATCCACAAAAGACCAAAATGCCACAGACATTAACAACTTTAGGTCACCGTACGGCCTTCAACAATGAGTAAATCCCAAACCGCATAGTCAGCTATAAAATGCCCCGATAATACAATGTAAAACAATTCAAACGAGAAAACTAACGGCCTTATTTATGTAAAAAAAAAAATGAACGAAAAACAAAAATGTAACACATAAACAAATGACAACCACTGAATTACAGGCTCCTGACTTGGGACAGGCACATACATAAATATTGTGTCGGGATAAAACATGAAAATACTAAAAGACAACAGTACAAACATACAGCATAGATCAATAAATTCTAAGCAACACGAACTCCAACACAAGACTTAGGTGATCACTGGTACTTCAGAAGGAAAGTAGATCTCGCTCATCATCTGTCGTGTTGCTCATATTAATACAAACATGGAAGAAGGACATTTAGTTGTGTTGGTTTTTTGTTGGGTATTTTTTGGGAGGGAAGGGTTGTATTTTTTCCTTACTGTTTATTCCTTTTTTTTTTATTTCCAACTAAAAGTATCTGTGATTAACCATGAGTAAGATTTTGGTATTATTAACGTTGAAAATTTCACTCTTAAATTTATAGCCAACATTCACTACTGGACGAAAAAACAACTGTCCATACCAGTAATAGTCGTTGTACGACTATTTTAGCCTGTGAAAGATTAGTGATGACGGTCAAATCTGTTAAATTTCGTTGCAACAGTTCATTTATGTCTGTCCCAACTTTTTTACGGGTTGGGAAAGTAAAAAAATGCTACCAACAGTCATTTATGAACTGTCACAGTGGTTTAAGGTGTTGTCACAGTCAAAATTAATTTACTACAGTCTTTCTAATAGTTGTGGCAGTTGGATAATGTCTGTCCCAACCTGTTAATAGTTGGGACAGTTAACATTTGTTTGTGTTAACTTTTCAGACGTTGATGCAGTCATAAAATGTTTGTCACAACGTTTTTAGAGTTGGGACAGTCGTTAAGTGTTTGTTACAACTTTCTAAAGGTTGGCACAGTCATTAAATGTTAATTCCAACTTAAATCGTAAACATAAACACTTCATAGGTTGATACAGTCGCTAATAGTTTTAATACAAATATTTTAGCGTAACTGTAGTCGATCCGTGTAAAAAAAATCACGTCTCACCCGACTCTCACGATTTGATATAGTTGTGAAATAGTCCATAGCTTATTCTATTATCATTTATTTTGCGGTTGTTAACTTGTTATGCTTTATTTATTTGTTTTGCGACCGTTATTTGTCTATTGTCGTTTTCCGTTTATTGCCGTAACATTGACTTTAAATAATCCTTTAGGTATCCTTACGTTTTATTTGATAATATCTGTTTATAACATTTTCGTTCATAACTGGTTTTAAATACCAGAAGTTTTCGTTTAAAATAGAGTTTTAATATTATTGCAGAAGAATGAGAAGATGATAATGAATTCATTCAAAATACTTGAAAAAGTTTTTATGAATTCTGCTGAATAGAAAATTTACCATGGGTGTACCTGAAGTAAATTTAAAGATTATGACTAAGTTATCAATATTGTACAGCATAATAAAAGTTTTAATTCGAATTACTCTCTGAGGGACATTTCCGCTGATTAAAAATATAAATAATCAAATTTGTAAAGTTTCATTAAAAACGGAAAACAATTCTTCACCGTAAACGATTTATCCACTTTAATTTTTTGCCGGCAAAAAAACTCAGGTGAGGTCGGCAAACTATATTTTTATACAGGAAACAAAAGATGTTAGACCACATTTACAATAATCTGAGCTGGAAATAACAATCGGTGAGTAGAAAATAACAATATTTTAAAATTTAAAGCATGTCTATCGAATAATCATGGATCCAAATTTTGAAGGAAAAATGTGCACATTTGTCAGCTGTTTGTTCTTCCTACATGTATGTAGATATTGAGATACTCCGATAGGCTATGAATCCACGTTCTATATCACCACATAGTTTCATGTTCTAGGGCAAATATAGTCTTTGAACTTGTTAAATTTGCGCATCATTGAAAGTCATAAAGGATACCGTTCCCCTCCCCCTACTATCATGATTATCATGTGTACATGTATTTCATTTTATCCCTTATTTATTTTGCATACATCACCCTTGGTGGAATGAAAAAACGATCACACTTGATCTTCATCCTCCTACTGTTATACTCTAACATGTGGGGCATTGGTAAACTTTTATTGTGTGAGATTGCCTTTTAAGTGACCGATTGGCTGATCCCCATCCCTCCTTTTATGAAAAATAAATTGGTCGATATTATAAGGAATCACTCAAGCATGACTGGATCCACCCCTCTTAGGTCAGTCAGCGGGCCCTTCCCTTATGAAAAGTTCTGGATCTGCCACTGTGACCTATCAATCATGTAGTGTACATATTGTACGTTAACATGTACAGGTTTTGCTAACTCTGGTCCTAAATTTGCATGAAATACTTGTCACTGGACTTTTTATAACCAACAACCAACCAATCTTTACATGTGCGTATCCATATAAATGTATTTCTTATACTGGATTACTAGTCATGCTAGTATTTCCCTGGTTTTGCTTTATCAGCTGATAGTTTTTCGTTCTATTAAAATGCATTGTGACGTCAGAATTTCCACTGAAAAAACATGCATATTACAAAAACATATGATACAATCATAAAATGTTATGAATTTTATTAACTTTAAAATTAAATAGTGACTTATTTAGCAAGTGTGCATTTTCATTCAAATTTTAAATAATTTCCAAATCATGGAAAACAAAACATTAATATATTTGATAATATAAGGCATTGAAAGTGAATAGGTATTAGATAGTTTAAAATAGCATTAATCATCAAAATAAAACAATATTATTAAATTAATGTTATTGAAACAATGCACAGAGTCATAAACATTTGCCATTTAAACACAGTTGATTAAAAAATTTGTGCTAATTTCATTAGTAATTGTTTTATCATGTACATTGTACATGTTGTACTTAAGGATTCATATATATATATATATTGAACAAGGGTTTGGGATCCCGCTTACATGTTTATCCCCGCCACATTATATATGTATGTGACTGTCCCAAGTCAGGAGCCTGTATTTCAGTGGTAGTCGTTTGTTTATGTGTTGACATTAGTTTTCTCGTTTGAATTGTTTTACATTGTCTTATTAGGGCCTTTTATAGCTGACTATGCGGTATGGGCTTTGCTCACTGTTGAAGGCCGTATGGTGACCTATAGTTGTTAATGTCTGTGTCAGGGGCAAATCCAGCCATTTTAAACAGGGGGTCCCAACCCAGGACAAAAAGGAGGGGGTTCCAACCCCAGAACCTCCCCCCCCCCCTGGATCCGCCAATGAGTGTCATTTTGGTCTCTTGTGGACAGTTGTCTCATTGGCAATCATACCACATCTTCTTTTTTATATTATGTAGGTTGTTGCCTCTTTTCTAAAAATTTACAATGAATAAAATATCTATAAGAATTTCATCATGTTAATTGCTACATTGTTTTAAATTAAAAAAAAAATTTAAAAAAAAACACATTAAAAGTGCAAAGTTGGCATCATAGTTTTGTTCTTTTTAGATTTAACATAGAATATTAAATCACTATAATTTGAAATACTTTTAACCTAAACTATATATTTTCATGTGAAATCTTTATATAAATTGTGCCCTGTTAGCATGGTTTTTTAAAATTCATTTACATGAATGCCATTCATGTTATCTAACTGAAAAGTAGTAACATAAAATGGTCTTTTATTCCACAATGATTTAAGGACTTTCTAATCATGAGTCATATTTTTTGACACGTGGTCAGTTGTGTTTTGGTTACTTTATTGTTGCCTAACTGTTACGTTCATGCATCATTGATACATATATCCCACATCTCCTTTGAGCATGTGCATTCACATCTGACTGCAGATTTTTTGCATTTTCTACATAATTATTTTATGTTAACATTCAATATGTCAGGAAAACATACCAAAAAAATCTATCTGTATGCATATTTTTTTATGTTAACATCGGATAAACTTTTTTAAAGTATTTTATAAAGCTTAAAATATTTTTATAGATGTAGTATTATCAAGTAAGTTGTCATTAACTTTTCTGTGTTAACTGCATTATATGTACATGTCTACTAATTTAGTCTAAATAATTTTTTTTATTCAAATTCAAAATAAATTATGAAAATATTTGTATTTATTGAATGACTGAACATGACCCTGCAAATGTGACATTAAAATAGGTAATAATCAGGATGTTAACATTGGATACACTGTAGGGATTATAAATAATCAGAAATTTTATACATGATGTAGCTAATATACAAATTAAGGGGGTACCCAACACTATACCCCAAAAAAAACCTGTCTAATTTTTTTTAATTTTTTTTCATTGATAAACTAGGCCAACCTAAACATCTTGTAAAAATTTTAAATGATTTGAACCATAGGTTTAAAAGATTTGGTAACTCAAATATGGCATCTTTTACATACTAGTATCTGCCAAAATTGGAAGTTTCTGAAATATGGGTATAGGGTTGAATTTGTTAAAATTTTTAAAATTTAATCCTAAATTGACAATAGCATAGCTAATAATGAAAGCTGAGGTGAATATTAGTTCACTGATACCCCTTTCTTGTACGTTTTTTATTTCGGATTTAAAATTTTGCCAGAACTTTAATAGGGGGTATCAGAATCAGCCCCGAAAAGTGAATGATGTGCTTCTAGTATTTGAAGAAGAATTTTTTTTTTGTAAAATAATGTGTCGTTTAATTTTTTCATAAAACTAAGCATTTGGAGTGCTATACTAGTCGGTTGTTTTTGCAAATTTAAAAAAAAAATTTAACCGTTAGATTTTTTGGTATTTAAGTTTAAATTACGCCCCACCCTAAAATTGGTTTATTAAATAAGAGCAAAATCTATTCAAAAAGTACATAAATGGCCATATATTTGTTCGTCTTTTGAACTAGGCCTAAGCTATTTGGTATGTGGATGTATCATCACAGGGTTAAGTGTCTTGCATCATGATGACCATTGTGTGACCTTCAAATGTGACCTCAATGTCAACTTTATGGGTTTTTTCCGTGAAAAACACAACCATGTAGGCCATAACTTCTTTGCCTTTTGCCCTAGGCCTTACATCTTTGGCATGTGGATGTATCATCATGAGGTGGTGTGCCTTCTTAAAATTTTGACCTTCATGAGACCTTGAACTTGACCTCAAGGACGATAATTGTGGTATTTGGTAAGAAACACTTTTACGGGCCATGACTTTTATGTAGTTATGAATTCATATTTATTTTAAAAAATCATATTACACAAGCTTTAATCGACCATACAACAGTATAGACACATTTATGAAATGTCAACCCATTCAATGCACACGATATACAATGGACATGTAGTCGCATAAAATTGTTTGAAAAGGGAATCGTTTCTATTGAAAGCGCAGTGTACGTACTTAACTACTCAACAGACAGCAAAGTGAAAACTTCCTAGGAAACAAACAGAAGAAGGAGTTATGCCAAACTAGTACCTCAATTGTTTGTAAAACAATTGAAAGGTCTTTCCTGTAAAAGTGGTGTTTTCGTAATGTACTTTGTACGATCTTTCGTTTGATATACGACAAGCATACCTTCTGAAACTTTTCACTTTTATCACTTAATGACCTCATCCGCCTACATTTTTGAGATCGGAATTATTATATATGTAACATAGAGTAGATGAGCTTTCATTTGATATGCGACAACGCCATGATCTAGAAAGTTTGATTTTTGCACTTAATAACCCTATCTTACTAATTTTTGGAGGTCAGGAATTTGATATTTGAAATGACACATCATGACCTTTCATTTGATATACAACAACCCTATCTTAAAAGAAAATTGATGTTTTGCACTCAATGACCCCATCCAACCCATTTTTGGGAGACGTCAATTTGAAATTCGACATGTACGCTTTATGTTCTTTCATTTGATATGCGACAACCTTACCATCTGAGAAATTTGAATGTTTGCACTAAATGACCCCACCCGTCCCCCTGGGATGAAAAGGGGGTTTAAAATTTTCATTTTTTAGTAGAGTTTATTGAGACCTTCAATTTGATATATCAGATGCCCCCATTTGACAAAGTGCAAATAATGATGCAATATCAACTATATAAATAGAAGTTATGAAACTTACAAAGTCAATGCAAAACTTGAAAATTTCAAATTCATTTGTTGGTGTTTTTTTCCATGGAATGGTTTTGGTATTTGGTCAAACATATAACTATGTCAACCTCTTCAATTTCTAAAACATTTTAAGTGGTAAGCTCTTGATAATTCAGAAATACACGCCTCCGCTCGCAAAACTTCAAACTGCATTATCTCTAAAACGACAATAGATATCTCAAATCTGTTAAATGATAAATGATCTACAGTTGAAGGACAACATTATAGAAAAAGAATTGGGACAATTTCAAAGTTCACCAAGGTCACAATTAATCATCAAATATATGATGCAATACAAAACTTGAGAACCGGAAGTCGTACAGACATGGGACTATCACCATTCAACTCAGGACCACTTGACCTTTCAAATATCACAAGGTCAAGGTCATAGTATAATGTGAAGGTCAAGGTGAAATTTCATCATGACCTGACATTGACCTCAAATTGAAGGTCTTGAACTACTGATCATCTTTGCAGTTTATAGAAGGTTGATATCTGTTACCTTTAAAAAGATATACACACAATACTATACTTTTAAGAATCATCCCGTCGTAACTTTTGAACAGACAGTCGGACTCTTTTGAGCTCAGAATATAAAATGTAGAGCTCGTCGAGAGGAACATTTTATACGCTGTAAGTATGCAGCAAACTCTTATCGTTTTCTTAATATGAAAGCTTGAAATTGCAGCGTAATTTGTTTTTGCACTCGGTGACCTTTGACCTTGGATGCAAATTGAAGGTCACATAAACTTAAGATTATTGATGTAGGTCCCAAGTCTTTACGACTTTCGGTTCTCGAGATACAATTTTTCAAAAATTGTGTATATTTTTTCAAGGGAAATAACTCCTTATAACGGTTAACAACAAAAAGATTGTATATGTTTATTAACATTGCCATCTGGTCTTGTACATGTTGCCTTTTTCAAATCGATTCTATCTTAAATACTTTTTGAGAAAAATGCGAAAGAAAGAAATTGCTTCAAGGGGACATAACTCTCATAGGGAATGATGAAATCCTTAGCAGCCTCATATGGTAACACATGATGATAAGATCTAACTTTTGTTCAAATAAGGTCATGATATCTTTAAAAACAACGAGGGGGGCCATGTTGAAAAAAATCAATAAAAGGGAGATAACTTCTAAAGGGGATGATGAAATCCTACACAGCCTCATCTGGTAATACCTCATGATGAGATCTATCGATGGTCCATATTTGGTCTTGATGACATCAATAGAAACGGGGGGAGGTCATTTAGAAAAAATGTTTGAAAAAAAACATTAGAAAAACAGTAAGGGGTTTCCCCACGTAGGGGAAGACCTTAATAACTATATACCAATAATGGGACGGACGGAAGGACAGATGGACAGGGGTAAAACAATCCCCCCCCCCCCCCCCGACTTTCAGTTACAGGGGCAAAAAAAAAGGATGTAATTGATTTTTGATTTGAGATACGAGCTGTTGAAATTAAAAGCATGACACGCCAAAAATACACATGATACATAGGGAAAAGCTTTAAAGTTGGCAGATGCTTTACATGATCAAGATTTTCAATTTAATGGTCTTTTGGCCAGATTCAAAAATATACAATTCAAAACTTAACGACAAAACCATTGGTGCAAAGAACCACGACTCATGAGAGATGAAATAGAGCTGACTGTGCAAAATCCTTATACTGTTAAAACATAGAATATTTTTATTATTTCTGCAGAGGTTATGAAAATTAGATACAACTGGTTTTTAGTTAAAAGCACGGCAGTTACAAGTTTCACATTATTTTGGGGCCCCTTATTATTATAGAGAATGATTACTCTATTTAGTAATAATCTTGAATTGAGACTTGAGAAGAAACATTTTCACTTGTCACAAGTTTGAAATAACACCACACTTCCTTTTTTATATTTATTTCAAAATTGCATTTGATAAAAAAAAAATCGGAAAGATACACAAGTTAACATGACAAAAGCACAACAAAAGAAAATAACAAATTTTGCTATCCCTTCGAAATTTAAATTTGATGAAGCGAAAATGACATGTTCTATTTATATCATACATGTGTAGTTTCAGTTTCAACTATGACTCTATAAATATAGAATTTACTTTCCCTAAAATTGCGGACGGAATAGAAGACATCTGTTAATTTTCTACATCTGTCAGGATAAAGGTTGGAAAAAGATACTAGAAATATATATTTTTTTTTTATTCAGATGAATTAAGAAAGCAAAAATATGTGTAGTGTTTTTTTGGACTGAATCTGATGTTTTTTTCTTCTTTTTGCCTATAGCTTGTTCCGTGACATGTAAATGATGCACCGGTGGTTGATTATCTCTCTGGGTATCTTCTAACTTTTTACATGAATATAAATCATGCAATAAAATAGTCAATTGCACTTTTAAAAATATGACAGCAATTATAAAATTATAAATTATTCGTAATCTTTTTTACAATTACTACATGTATTTCTAAGGCCATAGTGTATTTCATTAAAAACTACATGTTTCGTTTAAAAAAAGTATTGTGGAGCTGAGACTACTATAATGTTATAGTAGTCTCAGTTTGGAGTCAATTCAGCATTGATTTAATCAATTTGATAAGAAGATCTACGAACATAAGCATTGTGTAATTGTCCAGGGATTCTTATTTATTTGGTTAAATTTTTATTGTCGAAAGGAGCTACCATTTGAGCATGCTGAGAGGGGGTAGGAGGGGTCCTGATCCCAAAATCCCGGCTTCAAAACACGAAATCCTGAGGTCCCGAATTTAAATAAATTTAAATCCTGACATCCCGAAATTCTAAAAAAGAATTTCCGGATCTCGAAAGGGTCAATCCCTAAATCCCGACCTTAAAAACAATCGATCCCGAAGTCCTGATAAAGGTCCTATCCACCCTCATTTGACGGGAGGGGGGCTTAGGATGAAATTTGAAAAAGGCAAGACAGGCTTTTGAACAAACAAAGGCAGGATCAGTAATTTGGCATAAAAAGCAGGATGACAATTTATGAAAACAAGTTCAGTAAACTAATGAAAAATTGCAGGTCCGTAAAGAATGTCGTGAAAAATAAAAAATGCAGGACAATAATGATGATTACAACTATAAAAAAAAATGCAGGACAAAATTTTAAATCCTAGCCCCCCTCCCCCCCAAGGCCTCCTAAATTAGAATGGTAGCACCCTTAGACTTTTGACTTTTTGTACTTTATTTCATTTTATTTAAGACCTAGGCATTGCCAAGTAAAAAACGAAAACATTTATGGTCCTTTTTTTTCTGTTTCCTTCCTTTTCTAACGTCCTGGTTTTCTTTTGGTAAATTTATTTCACTTTGAAATTTCCCTATTATGTCTCATTGAAGATTCATTTATGGAAAATGAGTAACTATAAATGAATTAAAAGATTAAATGAATAACAAAGGGTGTATAGCTGGTCTTAGCAATAATGTAAACATTCTGATCATGATCTTTTAAAAGCTTGCATAGTGCACATAATTTTAAAACGTAGCAATGAGTCAGGCTATGAGTAAGAGTTATCTTTTCTTAGGTGTTCTGTACCCCCTTAAGACACAATAGTTTATTGCCTTGGGGATGAAATTTAATCTGTCATTAAATATATTAAATATTAGGTATTTTGAAGATGATTTTATAATGATGTTCACAAATTATCATGATTATAATTGTCCTCTTCAAATAATGAGAATTTTTTCAAAACAAATTATAATCTAAGAAAAATATGAAACCACAGGATATACTATTATTTTGGATACAAAAATGCATATTTTAAAAGTTATCTGAATATTGATTTATTAAAAAAAAATAGGATAAATGACTAAATTAAATAAAGAAAGTGTTGTCTGAGCTGCAAAGCATTATTTAATGCAAACTGTAATAAGTTATAAGTATACAGGGTAGTACAAAAAATGTAAAATTTATTAAACCCAAGGATTTTAAACATTAACTAGGAGGATTACGTCTTGGAACAGTACATGTATATTTACATCACAAAGGTTTATTCATTATATGCACTGGACAAAGGAAAGTTAAAAGCATCTATATAGTAACATTGCATTTATTTATTCATTTTATTTTTTCATTTCTTAACTTTTCTTTGTCATGTTTGTACATTGTTTGTAGTATCAATATATTTCAAATTAACATGAACAAAAGAAATAACTTGTTGTGTTTAAGAGCGGAATAACTATGTCCATGATGTCTTGACTTGAAAGAATTGATGACATAAAGTATGGTGTGAGCCTCAATAAGACAGTAACCCTTCAATGAAAGTACACAGTCACATTTTAAAAAATCATTAATGTAGGGAAAAAACCAACACCATATATACATGATATATAGAATTTAGACCCCCTTAAAAGATTTATTTTTCTTGTTAATAGGGACTTGAAAATAGAATTGTATAAGTGCTAAATTTTTTTGGTCAATCAATGAGGATTGCTAGTTTTATCTAGGTAAATACAGTTATTGTAATTGACTTTCTTATTGTACAATGTATATATACATGTAGTATTATATATTTATTATTAGTTTAAAAATTTACTGTACTTCAGTCTAAATGTACACTACACAAAAAGGCAGATTTACAACAATTTTGACAGTCATGTAAATGTTTGACAAATGTAACTACTTCTCTGCCAGATACTATAAGGAATAAGTGAACTTTATTTGTTTTATGGAATGATTGTAATGTATATATATTTGTCTGACCTTGACGTTATATTCAGGGTTTATTGGTCAATCTTAAATATCTCCGAATTGGTCTATTTTTTAGATACGATAATAAAGGTATAGTTTGAATGTATTTAATGTACAAAATAATTATAAGGCGTGCATGTTTTATAAGGTTTGTTTCTCAGATACATTTAGTTCTTCAATACAGCAAGAAAATCTCGCATCCAAAGGCGCGCTTCAGTTGGCCCATACACAAAAATACTAGTTCAGCGATAATGGACGTCATACTAAACTTCTTCAGTGTTTCATGTTTCTTGTTTTTTATATAGATTAGGCGGTTTGTTTTCCGGTTTGAATGGTTTTACACTAGTAATTTTTATAGCTTGCTGTTTGTTGTGAGCCTAAGCTACGTGTTAAAGACCGTACCTTGAACTATAATGGGTTACTTTTATAAATTGTGACTTGGATGGAGAGTAGTCTCATTGGCACTCATACCACATCTTCCTTTATCTATCCAAAATATATTAAAGAAACTAAAATTAAAATTCATAGCAGACCAACACAAAGGCCAGAAGCTCCTGACCTTGGACGGACACAAAAATGCGGCAGAGTTAAACATGTTTTGTGAGATCTCAACCCTCCTTTTGTACTTCTAGCCAATGCAGATAAAAAAAAAACCCAGCAACACCGATAGTAAAACTCAGTTTAAAAGAAGTACGTGTCCGATGTCAGAGTAAGTAACAAAATGACAATGGTATATACATTAACAAAGGACTACTAGCAGTTACTGACATGCCAGCTCCAAACCTCAATTAAACTGATTGAAAGATTATGACCGTCTTAATTATTTGAATAGCAAGCATAATCGCTCCAGTTACCATTATAAAATATACGAGAAGAATATAACCCGTATTTGTATTAGCTATGGTGTATACGTATTATGTTGTCTCATTGGTACTCGCATCGATCGCGATCAATCGGTCCACAAGTTTTTGAATAAATGATGCCCCAACGGACCATATTTGGAAAAATTGAATCATAATTGTTTCGTTTGTTTTCAAAATAGACCACTGAGGAATACTTTTTCATTGAATATTCCTAAATTGCTTCGTAACATTTCAGTTTCATAATTATGAATACGAACAATATTCTGTAAAATTGTATAATGAAATCGATCAAAAATAGATACTATCAGTGACCTCTCGCCCTCTACTATTCTTTTAATCTTAATCAGTGAATCTATACTTGGCCTGAAACATTGTACACAACTCTTAAAAAAATCTAAATCATAATTAGCTTACTGTTCTATGTCGGAAACTTGCTATTCAGTGGTAGTCTTTTATTGGTGTGGTTCATATATGTTTATCGTTTTGTTACAGTCATTTTGGGCCTTTTATAGTTTGCTGTTAGGTGTCAGCCAACGCTCCGTAATGAAGACCGTACTATAACCAATAATTGTTAACTTTTAATAAATTATGATTTGGATGGAGAGCTGTCTCATTCGCACTCATATTGCATCTATTGATTCATATATGTACTCAGTTTTATCTCTATTTGATCACAACTTCATGGTGAATTTCTTAGACTGAACACACCGTCACATTTCAATAACGAACAGTACATTTTGGGTCAAAACCGTACTTAATCATGAACAAACATAATCATCTTTAATGATAAAAAAAACTTGTGTACGTGCATTCAGTTTTCAGTGGATTTGACTTACTCTACTTTTTTACAATATGTTTAGAGCAACCACATTATTCATTTAAGTTGATGACACTAAAACGTCATCATAAACTATAACCAAATCATTTACCATAAACAGAGACGGACGGATGAACGGACGTAAAGACTTTTAAATATAATGGCCATCTCTATCGTTGACGGAGCATAACAAAATCAAAGTCGTGAATTGAGGAACATGTCAGTCTTGTGTCAATTAAAACAAAATCTTGAGATTTTCAGAAGTAAAGTAAAGTGCATGCGTGCAAATAGTAGTTGTATATCTTTTACAAGAAAGTCTACATAAGTTAGATAGTGT
The DNA here is from genome assembly GCA_037788925.1 of Mytilus galloprovincialis. NCBI lineage: Eukaryota > Metazoa > Mollusca > Bivalvia > Mytilida > Mytilidae > Mytilus > Mytilus galloprovincialis. Next base: position 6,740,867 of record CM075340.1, on the reverse strand, counting down.
CCTCGCTCTATTGCCAAGTCTGTATCAAACCGTTCTAATAAATTCTGATATAAAGTCGACGCATCTGTTGGTAAACCAAGTTTCAGACGAAATAAACGTAATTTATTCAGTTTTCATGTCAGGAGTCGATACAAATCCACTGATGATTTTTTGCTAGTAAGAGTATTTCCATGTAATCTAGCCCCAATTCAAAAGAAACCCTTAAGCATTTCTCCATTCTGTCACTTTAAAAAGGAGACATTGAAGCCCCGTACCATGTGTAAAGTCAAACAATTTAACGCACACTATATTATGTTGTGCGCACAATATATTTAAGTTGTGCGCACAATATATTAAAGTTGTGCGCACAATATAATTTTTTTTGCATGTCCCTACCGGGGCTCCGTAATACGATTTAACGACAAGATTAACATTTATTTTTATTTTGAATAGTACACTTTCAGCAAACTGTCAACGTGGAATATCGAGATTTGCTAAAAAAAATGATGCTTCATGTTTTTAAAAAGTGATGTTGAATAAACCTAGAAAAACAGATTTTGTGTATCAAGAAAATAAATCTACAATTTTGCACCATCTATATTGTGGATTGTATTATGAATATTTAACAAGACACATGTTTGGGAGATAGACGCGAAGTTGTCACTTATCGTCCAGTGGCGTATATTTCATGTTCAGGACTTTAGGCAAAACGCAATTATACGCTAAAATGCTCCGGTGTATCATACTATACACATTAAAAGGGGGGAGTTACCAGGGCAGAGGCGATGATTCAAAAGTTATTAAACGAGCACAAGTATATGACATAGTATGAAGATCATCTTTTTTTTTCATTTTCATTTCATTATTTTAAGCGTTGCAAATTCTCAATCAAGGAAGTATTTGTGTTTTGATTTTCCTGTATGGGAAGACGACAATGTATTTGCTTTGACATTTTCTTAGGTTAAACAGTGCAACATTGTAATATTGAAGAGTGGGGGAGGGGCCGGTTTTAAGTTTTTTAGGAGCATTTTTTTCGTCCGACTACCCTATATTTAGGCTATTTTGTAGTGTTATCTCCGCCGACCTGGTGGTTTCATATTTTTACCTATCGTACGTCCCGAAATCCTAAATATATCTCAAGGAAAATCCAATTTAATAAGTGTCGTTGTATGTAGGATATCATAAATGTCCGAAGTTCCACGACGATTATTAAAATATGTCAAAATAAAGGATCCCGAAAACGAGTCTTATGATTCGTCAAGCATACGTACCGTACCGTACCTTTCGTCAATTTGTAAGAAAGCTCTATTATGAAGTAATGTGATTCGTAAAACTATGGGTATTGAAAACAACCTTGTATGCATGAATGATTTCACACCTAACTAATTTAAAAAGAAAATAATTAAAGATGTTATTTAGATAATATTGAAAAATTGTCAACTGTTAATACAGTTATAAAGATACATTTGGTAACAAATATATTGGGTAACGTTTTTCGATTTTTCTGTTAGTAGTTATCTATTATTTAGTAAAATTGCAGGTATCTAGTGTGGTTCCGATTTTATTTGTTCGAAGAGATTAGAGGCAAGGGAGTGTTAAAAAAAATATCAATTCAGCACATTCACTAAATAACCGAGGAATACAAAAATGTGTTCAGCGGCAAATATTTCAAAGTACTAATTTTTTTTTAGAATCAATATGTATCTAAAATTAATGTCTTAAATGGGAATGATAGTTGTTTCTCTTTGTCACAACCTTCTATTTCACACGGTAAAATTGTTTTACAATTAATTTAACCGTCCGACATTTTGTATTCGTGACTATAACGTGTACATGAAGATCAATGTTTGGAAGTTGCTACGCTTATAAATTAGCTATGACTATACAATGGTTGTAGCTATCAAATGTTAACTGTTACAACCTTTTCTGCGTTAAAACAGTTTATGTATGACTGTTTCAACGTTTTCCGTGTTGGGACAGTTATTAAATAACTGTTACAACTTTCAAATGGTTGCATCAGTTTTATAACGACTGTGACAACCATTTAGGCGTTTAATCAGTTTATGTATGACTGTTGCAACGTTTATCGAGTTGGGACAGTTGTAAATCATCTGTTACAACTTTGAAATAGTTGTATCAGTCTTTTAATGACTGTGACAGTTATTTCTTGCGTTGTTGCAGTCGATTTATGTTATAGACAAACACTTTTAAAGTTGGGACAGTTACAAAATAACTGCAGCAGTGAAATTTAACAATTGTTACAACTTTAACAAACATTATCAGTCTTAAAACGACTGTTACTGGTATGGACAGTTGTTTTTTCGTCCAGTAGTGATTCTTGTTATTTTTCTTTCCTAAACTTATTATTGAATAGTTACAGTCAATGCTATATGCCAGGCTACATGGACATCAAAAGCGCATGTATGTGTCATGTAACATGTCTTTTATGCTATGAATACCTGTTTTGATGGTATTTTGTGGCTGACGACTATCAATACCACATGCCACCATGTGAGGAGTGTTTTCTGTGTTAACATTTCCTCATAGGTTACATGTAACACTTTGATATAAAGAGTTTCTTCTTCATCATATTTCAACAACAAAAAAGTAGGCATATTTCGCTTATTTATTATCATTACTTTTTTTTAAACATTTACAATACTTTTCTTATCATCATCTTAGTTTTATTATATTTATATCCATTCCAATAATAGTTTTTATTGTCCTTGCCGTTGAGCCATGAATTACTACATAACCAATGCCACCATGCGCCAAATCTGACAGCACAGTCAGAAAGGGAAGTGCCGTCGTTATCATTATCCTTTGTACTAAACTCTCTACCATTGTTGTAAGCCATCCAATTACCTGAAAGACATAGCAAAATAAACGTATTTGCCAAATACCACACATATTGAAACTAGAAGACACCTGCGTCAAACAATATCAAACTGCATATACCCTTGCTCTTACTGAAAGACAGAGATGCTTATAGTTATCTATTTAGATAGACCTTATCACAGGAAACGAAAGTGAAAAAAGGTACTGTATGCGTATACATCACATTACGTATTGCAATGTACACAGTTGAATTCAATCTTATCCCATTATCAAATTTAATCATATCTCTTTATGAGGAATCTGTTTCTCAGTTATAAGCGGGTTTTTATATATATGTTACAGGCATTTTCTAAATTTATCTAAAAAAATATAAGAATTTTGTAATATGCCTGCAAGATTCAGTCATTATGAATAATGACGAATTTTTCTAGGAATTTAAAAAAAAAAATGCATTTTACAAAATGCCTGAAATTATTTTAAAGAATGAAATATTAATATATTTGTTCTGAACTTTTGTAAATACATAATTGTCTGGCGTAAAATCTGGTTGAGCACTTCAACCATATTTTGAGAAACCGGCATCATCACACACTTACCTCTTTCATTACCTTAACTGACAAAACACTTAACGTTCGACAGCATTGTGTTTCGCAATAAACAATTGTCGATTGATCCCTTATGGAGTTATTGCTATTTATAGTCAATTTTAAATACAAATGAATTTAAATTTAATTCACAATTTGAAATAGGCTATCTTGACTGATAAATGTATCCGATGACACTATCAAACAGATCGTTGCATCACATCAACACACAGCCTTATATGGCAAAACCCATATTGTAGAGGGAACTGTGTTTTGATGTGGGTGTACAAAATTAAAATTCTCATTATATCTGAATGCAAATATTAAATATTGTCATATGTCAGTAAAATCCAATACTTTCTTCACGTGAAGAATTCTACATTTTTTTTTTTTTTATTTTGGGCTGTTCTGCAGATAGAATTTTCTTTCCTTATCTAAAATACCTTCATTTCAATTCCTTGCGGTATGTGTAAATGTCTGTCCTTTATCCGGGTCAATCCCCTACAGAAATAACCCATGAATTATAACCAAATTGTTCGCGTTTAAAAAAAAAATGCATGACATATTTGCTACTGAAAGCAAACAAAAAACAATTAGTATATCTTATTCATACATGTATGTTTCATTTTGATTTACAGTTTTGAATTTAGAATTTCACAAATTTCTATTGTAAATTTTGTTCAATTGACAGAACAATTTGTTCTTCTGCCATTAAAAAAAGCATAATCACAAATTCACTACTGGTGTCTGAAATACAGAGTGAATATGTACTTATTGTAGTTTCACTAAAAAGTACACATCATATGACATATAAACCTTCCCAGCTGGTTTTTGGAAGGAAAAAAAATTCTACCGCACAATTAGATATTTTTAGATATATTGTGTTTTGTCCACTTTTGTCAATGATAACCTTCTTCTACAAATTGTCTGAAACTAAACAGGCAATTTGCTGACATTTGCTTCAAAATATCAGTCATTTTACAAAATCACTAGGTATTAATAGTCATTTTGTAAAGGCTGTCAAGGTGAGGCATTGCATAAATTGCCTGAAAACGCAGTCATTTACAAAATGCCTAAATTTAGAAAACGCCTGTAACATATACACAAAAATAAAAATTTGATACATTTTGTGTATATGTTGGACATAATTTACTTACTTGTACATTTAAATAGTTGTAATGTTCATCAAATTAGTTTGCTTTTACATAATATATTAGACAAAACAATGTGTTGTTTCTAAACTGGAGATCAAAGGGAGACGTTATTACACTATTTGACATTGACTCTCTGGATCATGATAAAGATAAAATCTGTGTTAAAGCATTGCAACATTTCTGTGTTATTTCAATTTAAGATAACATGGATAAAAGGAATAGTTTTTGGATCTCTATTAAGCGTTTAATTATATTTGACTCTGTCGTTCTATTTTCATAAGTCTTAAAGATCTAAAATGTATGTGAAGTTAGCAGCCGGTTCGTTATTCAATATTCGATATATAACATACAACCGGCTGCTAGCATGATTTTTAGCGTTGAAAGAGTGAAAGATAAGTAAGCAATCGTTTTATGACCCCTTCAAGCTGTCGTTAACTCTCGTTGTCCTTAAATATAAACCTTGAATATATGTAAATTGCAGTCTTTCTGTAATATAGATTTCTATCTATAAAACGACATATAAGATGTAATTTTATATATAATATATGATTAAAAAACAAGAACCGATCACTCTAGAAAAATTTAGATCTTTAATTTTCTATGTTCTGGCATGTGAACTATTGTTTGTCTGTTTATCTTTTTTCCTTTTTAGCCATGACGTTGTCAGTTTATTTCCGATTTATGACTTTGACTGTCCTTATGGTATCTTTCGTCCCTCGTTTAGAAATATATATATAGAGAAACATATGTGGTAATCCAAAAAAGAAATATATAGTGAAAACCTATCTTAGAACGCTTTAATGACGGTGAGACCACCCCACCATCATGTTCTTTCAAAATTCAACTAAATCATATACTCTATTTAAAGATTGAATTAAAAACGATTTTCTATAATAATTTCATCTTCAATATCTAGGGGGTTTTCTTTGTCATTGTTCAGCTAAAAATTGTCAATATTTCAGGACAAAGAGCCCAGAGCAATGATGAAAGCCACCTGATTTCTCTATCTGCCTAACGTTAAGCAGACATTTAGTCGACAGGAAGATACAAACGTGACTAAAAGGAATTTGGATAGACATCCTGTCTTCCATTTTTCCTTAGGGCCATAAGTGCCAGTTGAATATTAAAAATACATAGCGAGAACATACCGGAGAACCTACCGGAGACCGCTGAAATGGCGATGTGACCCCCATTGCCTTCTAATGTCCATAACACTTAAGGAAATTATACACTCTTGATATATTAAGGTTGTATCAACAGGATTTCTGAGAATAATATCGATCAAACTTTATATTTCATAAAAACAAACATGCAACCTTTATAAGCATTGATAAGGCTTTTTATTCGCGGACAACGAGAGTTTAAGAAAATTAAAAGGGATCATAAAACGATTTCCTAGGTATCTTTTCACTTCTTTTAACTATGACAATCAAACTTTTAATATTATATTTTATTTCATTTTCAACTAAATTTTAATGTCTAACCAGCTGCTAACAGGTGGTTGAATATTGAATATCGAATAAAAAATAACGAAAAGTCGCTAACTTCACATCTTTGATTGAAGAACTATTTTAAAAATCATTTTGTGCCAATTTTAACTCTTGCAATTTGCCAGTTTTTTCTTATTCATGACCAAAACACTTGCATTTTAGTAAATCTTAAAGGTATCGGGTCAAAACAAAATTGTGTTAAATTTGTATACAATAAATCAAATGTTACGTTTTTCTATTATGGCACTGTTGGTTTTGAATTTTCCTTATTTTTGGATTTTCATAATTGGAGTTCAGTAGTTCAAGTTCTAATCAAAACGGTATTCAGCATATAAACATTTTTTTGTGGATATTCCGTGAAAAGTATGTTTTTTCATCAAAATCAAGGATATTTTTGAAAAACCTGTAAGTACTATACAATGCTATACAATGCTATAGTACCGTCTATTTCATACATTATTTGTATATCAGATATAACTAACATTTCTTGTAACAATAGCCCATATTTTGCCAGTTGAAGAGATATAAGCTATACCCTGTATCTAAAACAAACCTCGTTTTTGTTAATTTACGGTGTGGATATTTGTATTTCATTCTTGACATTGATTATCAACAAAAAGGACAAAATAAATAGAACAGTCTGATTTTCTTTTATCGAAGAATAAAATAAATATTGCCACGTAGAAGAACCGCTTGATAGAACATCGACTAATGTTTTTAAATCTCTAGAAACGGAAACAAAAATAACAAAGGCTTCGGACTTAACATTAACAAACGTGAGATGGTATGATAGTCATATGACAACTCTTCACAAGAGACCAAATAATTCAGACATTATCACCTATAGGTCACCGTACTACCTTTTACAATAAGCAAACCTCATATTACAACGTTAGTTAAAAAAGCCCTTATATGACGAAAGTAAAATAATTCAAACGAGAAATTTAACCGTCTAATTCATGTGCAAACAATTGAACGAAGAACAAATATGTAACACAGCAACAAATGGCATCCTCAGAGTAAAAGGCTCTTTAATTAGGAGATTTGGTATGTTGAGGACAAACAATCTTGTTCAGGTAAGTAATGTTTAAAGCACTCACCATCTTCTTTAGATTAGTTGTGTTTTAATGAGAAAATTAACAATCTTGTTCTGATTAGAGGTCGGTCAAAAATATTGTGAGGAGATATATTCTACCAGTGGTGTTAACCAGATGTGGATTCTCAAAAATTCGAGAGATCTACTGCTTAACCTTCAATCACAATCTTTGCAATTTTGCAGCAACATAAAAACTTTTGATTTTTCTACGCTATATACTACTATTCCCCATGCTCAGTTGAAAGATCGACTACACCATCTCATAAAACAGAGCTTTTTCTATAAAAATGGAAATCGTAGATACAAATTTCTTGTTTTGGGTTACAATAATTCATATTTTGTGAAAAATCACACTGAATCTCCCAGAAAATATACAGAAGATGATATTATCAAAATGCTGGACTTTTTGATCGACAATATATTTGTTGAGTTTGGAGGATTTATATTTCAACAGACAGTCGGTATTCCAATGGGTACTAATTGTGCACCCCTGCTGGCTGATTTGTTTTTGTACTGGTATGAAGCAGAATTCATTCAGAACCTTCTAAAAGACATAAAGAAAAAGCACCTTGCGAAATTCTTTAATTTTACTTTCCGATATATTGATGATGTTCTATCATTGAATAACCCATATTTCAGCCAATACTTACATCTCATATATCCAAGTGAACTTGAAATTAAGGATACCACTGATACTAGAAGGACTGCTTCATACCTTGATCTTTTCCTCAATATTGACGTAGATGGACGACTTCACACGAAAATCTATGATAAACGGGACGATTTCAACTTCCCAATTATCAATTTCCCATTTCTCAGCAGTAACATACCCTCTGCCCCTTCGTATGGTGTTTACATATCACAATTGATACGTTATTCACGTGCTTGTTCACACTATACGGACTTCATATACAGGAGTGTGCTCCTTACGCAGAAACTGCTCCAACAAAGTTATGAGGAGGACAGATTAAAATTGACACTCCGTAAATTTTATGGACACCATCACGATTTGGTGGATCCATACGATGTTTCGTTGACCAAGCTAGCTAAGGACATTTTTACCACATGGTAGATTGTGTTTTGTCATAATGTCGTCTAATCTTTTTATTACCAAACGTGACTTATTCCCGATTGTGACTGTTTTGCCGAGTGTGAACTCGCATTACTATAAGACGTGGTACGGTACTTATCCATCCCAAATTCATGTATTTAGTTTAAATGTTTAATGTTATATTTGTAATTCTCATCGGATTTTGTCAAATGTGTTGACGTCTTTTCTATTATATTTATGTGTTATGGTAAAGAAAATTAATCACCGCCTTCATTTATCAGATTTGATTTCGTTCAAAGTAATCAGTACGATATTTTACGTTTGAAGTTAGATTCATAACAAACCTGACATAGTTTTATAATATAGTTAATTGCTACCTCAGTTTTATATTAATAAGAATTAAAATATGCTTTGTTATTAAATGCAATATCAGTATTTAGTTCAAATATATAATCTTAAATTAATCCTAATTCTATCTTTTTCATTCTTATGTGACGTCATTTTTCATTTTTTGATGCTCTGTTTTACTAATTCAAATGACGTCATTTTTTCGTCATTTTTCAGTTTCAAATAGGACGTCACTTGGCGTAGAGGTTTAAACGTATTCGGATGTGTCTACTTTTGTGTTTCAAATGTCTGGTTATGTAAATGTATTTCAGTTGTTTCCTGTAATTAGTTAATACTTCAGCTTTATCATGTACATCTTTTGAATATTCATTTTATTAAATTTACTGTTTGCAAAAGTATAAATTACTCTAAATTATAGGGATTTTCTGGTAACTTAACAGAAAACCCTTGCCGTTTTTGGCACAACCTTTTTGATCTTTTGGTCCTCGATGCTGTTCAACTTTGTACTCGTTTCGGCTTTCAAACTTTTGTATCTGTGCGTCACACATAGGTCTTGTGTGGACAAAATACACTTCTGGCGTATTAAAATTTTGAACTTGTTGCCTTTTGTTGGCTGTTGTTCGTGTGATTCTTTGTCAATTGTGTTCTCCAATTTATTTATATTGTAGTCCTGTGTTGTCATTTTGATGCTATATTTCACATGGCCATAAAAGTGCGAGGTTTGGCATGCCACAAAACCAGGTTCAACCCACCATTTTTTCCTTTAAAAATGCCCTGTACCAAGTCAGGAATATGGTCATTGTTATATTATAGTTCGTTTCTGTGTGTATTACATTATAACGTTGTGTCGTTTGTTTTCTCTTATTTTTGAGTGTAAATTCACATTGCGATAAGACGTGTCACGGTACTTGTCTATCCCAAATTCATGTATTTGGTTTTGATGTTATATATATATGTTATATTTGTTATTCTCGTGGGATTTTGTCTATATGTGTTACATTTTAGTGTTATGTCGTTGTTCTCCTCTTATATTTAATGCGTTTCCCTCCGTTTTAGTTTGTTATCCCGATTTTGTTTTTTGTCCATGGATTTATGAGTTTTGAACAGCGGTATACTACTGTTGCCTTTATTTACAAACGTATCGACCGTATCACATACGTTGACGTATCCGCATCTGTAGATATATATATATATATAAATATTATGTGATCCCAAACGTATTAGTAAGACCATGCTTCTTAAAAAAAATTAAAATTGGAATCAAACATTCACTTTCAATATTTGGTGTTCTGTCAAAAAGGATAAGAGTTCTATCAAGTACTTTTACATACACTTAAAAAGGAGCAATTGTAGGACAGGTAAACGAATATCGTACACACTCCTTTAAAAATCTAGTGCAAAAAAAACAAGATCTTACATGAATAAACACCCAAAAAAAAATCAAATGGACTACTTATATACATGTATATGTAAGGAACTTTGAATATTGTTCATTTGCGATGTTATCATAAGAGGTAATAGAAAAGTACTCTGAGCATCACTTTATTTGTCAGATAACAATTTAGTTCTCTGTGAGGAAAAGTTCTTATACAAACAAACGATTTTACCGTATTCACTCATGCCTGAACTGTTCCAACTATCCGAAAAAATGCCGAAATACCTTTAAAAGTCGGGTTACATGTTCCGCAAAAACTCGATATTTCCTAATTGTTTTGTGAATTTCTGCATTAGAAATTAATCAGTCGCCCATTTGCATTATTGAAAGTACATAAACTTAAATCTAATGATCACATACTGTTTTTTGGGGTTTTTCTGCAGATGCGGGTACGTCAACGTATATGATACGGTTGATACGTCTTTAAATGACCGACCTCTATTAGAGCATTTGCATTATTCGCGTATCTAGATACGTGCACGGATCGACGTATAAGGATCTGGCAGATTTGTACAAAATAAGGATTCAGCCCCAACCTCAATCAAAACTTAATTAAAATTAAATGCATTATAAAATATCTTCATCGGGACCGACTTCACTTAGTTTATCCTTTCGTCATATGTGTGTTACGCCAATACAGATACGCCAGCAAATGCGTGAATAATGCAAATGCTCTAATAGTAATTATTTAAGGACAAACCCTGTGTTTCTCGTTCATTAGAGAAACAGGTGTGCAGTTGATATACTGTCTTTTCAATATTTGAAATAGATATTTTCCCATTTATTCTTAAGAACTTACCGGCGGTTCCACTGTAATCTCCAATGGTGAGTTTGTACTTTGAATTTTCGTCTCCAACAATAAACGTTTGGTATAATGCATATGTTTGCTTGTTGTTTGTATCAGTTAGGTCAACCCTCAGTTCGTATTTATCTTTACTTGTAAGAATGTTTAAATGTTTGTTACCTAAAAAGAGTAAACATAAATTTTTTAAAGTATTATGTCCCGTAAAAACAATTAATGTGTATTTTTAGATACTATCCTGATAAATCTATTGATCCTATTATGATGTGACTCTGTACGTATGTATCTTGTCATACTTTGATTGACAAAATTATTTTATTTATTAATAGTACTTTTACTGTTGACCCTCTTTTTTGTGATATACATTTGACTTGACTCTGTACTCATGTATCTCGTCGTACTTTGAACCACACTATTATTTTATTTATTATTACTTTATACTGTTTAGTCATTTTTTGTTATATCTATTTTGCGTGACTGTATTTATGCATCCCGTCTTACTTTGAACGACAAAATTATTTCATGTCTACCTGTGTGAATTTCAAACGCGCAATTTTACACTAGTACTCAAAACCCTCCTTCCTTGATGGGTGCATTTAACATAGACAAATTAATTCGTATAATATAACCAAAATAAGAATGTTAATTTGATGTGTGCTTCTTCGTTACATTTGTTGTTTTTATAGTGATCAATATGATAACACAATGTTGACTGCTGTACCCCTATTTTTGACATTTTTGACTATTGTGTCTGTTTGTTTTGTTCAAACATCGGTGACAATAGAATTGAATGTGATACGACTGTCATACAAGTGAGAGGTTTAGCTAGCTATAAAACCAGGTTCACTCATTTCAGAATCAACCCGGACGACACCATGTTTCAATGAAATATGCTCAAAGGCATAAAATAATAACCTGTGTCAGGTCATTACTTTCCTTGATAAAAATGCAATCTTTAATTTATTTCTAAATCATATTTGTCTGATAGATTTTTTTTTCCGATTTGGGAATTTCTTTCAAGTTCAATCAATGATAGGTGTAGAAAATATTTCATTGCCCACATTTTAATTTTTAAAACAATTAAATAACGTGAAGTTTTGTTAATTTATCGCTTCAATACAGAGACTTTCTCCTATGCGAGATGAATTTTAATTTAGACTTTCAGTCAGTAAAATAGGATGTTAAATTTTGAAAATCTTTATAAAAATTGATATTTTTACGGTATATAAGTCAGATAATGCATATTTTAAGGCGTTTCTTGTCGTAGAACACATCTCGGGATGTTCTACCTTAAAATATGCAGTATCTGTAACAGAAATACTCCATATAAGATAATTTTTTCATTAATAACATTCAACATAAGAATGATCGACGTAAATAAAAAAACAATTAAAAGTAATCATGTTGAACCCCGCTGCACTATGTACCTGTGCCAAGTCAGAAGCCTGTTATTCAGTGGTTGTCGTTTGTTGATGTGTTACATGTTTGCTTTTCGTTCATTTTTTGTACATATATCAGGCCGTTAGTTTTCTCGTTTGAATTGATTCATTTTACTCATTATTGAACTGATTAAGTTTACCAAGCCAGTATTCCTTCTGTGGATCACCAAAGCCTTCCTTATAATCTTTCCAGTTTCTGTCAAAGCTTGTCGTTCTGTCTATTCTTCTTTGAAGTACCTAAAATCAAATATACGAAATAAGGTATTCCTGAGAGAGCAGGGTTCCAAAAAAAAATCAAATAAACGATGGAAACAGAATAATTAATATAAAGTAAAATCACAAAAATACTAAACTCCGCCAAAAAATCATTTGGGGAAAGTTCTTATCAAATGGCAAAATCAAAAGTTCAAATACATCAAACGAATGGATAACAACTGTAATATTACTGACTTGTATTTTTATGTAGAAAATAATGGATTAAACCTGGTTGTATAACTAGCTAAACCTTTCATTGTATGACACTCGCATCGATTTTCATTATATTGAAAACGATTCGTGAACAAAACAAACAGACACAATAGATAAACATGTCAAAAAAGGGATACAGAAGTCAACAATATATGTTTCCGTTAAACTTCCACAACATTTATTTAATGCATCATATTTTATTCAAAATGAACACTTATCGATAAATAACATTTCCTACAAAATAAGGATTTACTTCAGTAAGATTGCCGTAAAGAAAGTATAGTTTAAGATGTGGCATTTTGTTTTTCGCTGATTTGTTTTATTGGTTTATATCAATAAGATATTTTGATATGAACGTCACTGATGAGTCTTATGAAGATGAAACGCGCGTCTGGCGTACTAAATTATAATCCTGGTACCTTTGATAGTTATTATCAACAATACAACAGCGCTAATGCAGATAAAATATATAATAATTTTAACAATAGAGAATTGTAGGATTAAAGATCAATCATTCGAAGTATTGTTTTCAATGATAAACCATAAGGAATTGTTGAACACTGAATGATCATTAGGACAGGTAATTGAGTGAAATCATTTTTTGCAGCGTTTAATAATTCATTTTTTTGGTGACATGTTGTAAAATACTTTTATTCAGATTGCCTCAAGTTGAAAACTTTTTTGGAGCTTTTAGATGTGAATGCTTTTTAATTTATTCTTTGATTTAGCGTTGGAATTAGAAATCTGAAAATAACAGTGTCAATTCTTTATCATATTTTGACTGTTTTCAATTTTTTGTTGTCTATAAAGTAGTTCCTATATCTATTAACACGACTATATTCATGATATTGGAGCGCTCAAACAAAGAAAATGTGAAAGCCAAATTATATATGAACTCGTAAACGTGTGTACACCTAGTTCAAGAGAAGTTTCGGAAATTTTGCATTCGATCATCCACACCTGTGAGTAATATGTTTTTTCAAGTATTTTTTAAAAATTGTCAACTATTTGTCATGCCAGCAATTAAGTACCAAGTATTTTATTAATATTACCCTGCGCGGGTACAAAACTGATATGCATCAATTCAGTAGAAGTTCAAATGTGACAGTACACAGGCGTTGAGTCCTTTGTAAAACATTTAATGTTTATATATACTATATAACAATATAACATACGGTCCATCCTCCTCCGTCTGTAGCCATATCACAGTAGGCCTTTTTCCCATTCATCTCATCCGGATATATGGTATATACTCCACTCGGTTTGTTTTTTTCACCTGTCATATAGCTGCAGTCCTTGTACATTGGTACAAATGTGTCTGAAAATGAATGTTGTTAAGAGAGTTTTTAAACAAAAGATGAGTATGTCATTACTTAAGAAAATTTCCTTATATGTTTAGATATGAATACTTGAAAATTCCTAAAGAAAGCTTCTAGCATCATAACAATATTCTAGAAACAATTTGGTATAGTTATAAATAAGATAAACAGCACGTCAACGAATTTGCATGTATATTGATAGAATATGGTCAAGGTTTATGTAACAGTCACCGTAATCGTTACAGCATTAGTTGTTGAGATAAATCAGTGAACTCTTTTAACATATGTGAGCTCCCAATATTAATATTAATATCATATGTTCATATGTTCAATGTCATAATGATAACTAATGTGACATCTAACTCTTCACATAAACGAGAAACAAATGGCTCGAAATAACATTGATAGATATGGAACAGTTTTCTCTTCATTAATCATGTCCTGTACTGTTTAAAGGAGATGTTGTACTTCATTTAAACATCATACTTTTTAGATTCAGATTTACTTGCTTTATATCATAAATGTTATTACAACAAAATGACATCATTGATGAAAATACGTACAAAAGCATCTTACCTTTAAATGTGTTCATCAAGTTTGTTTTCCATTCTTCTAATTCCTGCATTTTAGTTTGCAAATTAGTAGAACTTTTCTTAAATTCCTCCTTTAATTCTCGTGACAATTCAGCAAATTGAGATTTCTGTGCACTCGCAAAGTCGTTAATTTTGACGTTGTTAGCGTCTTGTGACTGCTGAAGTTTCGATAAATATTCTGACATCATTGCTAATTTCAAACTTTCTTGTCTGTGTTCAAAGACACTTAGCAAATCTGTTATTTCAGTATTAAAGGTGGATTTACTTTCACTTAAGTTTCTGTAAACTTCAAATATTTCAAGCGTTATCTCTCTTTGCTTGGCCTCAAGATTTTGAACTATGTTTGAAAATCGCTTGTCATATTCCTTTTTTGTCGTGTTTAGTTTTAACGAATAATCTTCTAACATGGTTGTCTTTGTCTGGTCTTGCTCGATTTTTACCATGTCTCGAATCTTTTCGGAAAATGTTGATTCAATATCATCGTTGATGTAACTTTCTAACTGTTTATTCACTGAAGTTATATCAAGTTCAGCAACGAGCGGTGCTTTAAGGTCGTTAGATATCAATGGCATTCTGAGTGGCTTACATTCTGAGTTGGACTTCGAACATGGTTTACTATTTACATAAACAATCGACAATACAATTATTTGTAATATAAATGATATTGTTTTTTCCATAACCTTCATCCTTGCGAATTCGTGTTTCCTATATCAATATAAAGTATATGTAATGGTAGTCACAATATAAATTGATAAATTACAATGTAACATGAAAATCGAAATAGTACGTAAATAGATGAACTCTTCTCTGTCATGTAAATTGCTCGTGATGTGAGTACAGGAAGTAAGATGTTAGTATGGATTCACCTATTTAAAATGCAATCACAAATTGTATATTACGTTCGCTATAATCATCAAGTTTGCTGTTCGCTCTGTATTCGAAAAAGGAAATAAAAATTATACCGCAAAATTAAGGAACTGAACTTGTTAATTTTGACATGCATACATGTATTTAACAAATGACGAATTGCAAATTTGTGTAATATTTACAACTATATGTTAATTATGAGAAAAAAATCAGAATCTTTAAAACAAGAGACGACAGATACCAAAGGAATGTTCAAAGTCGAAAAAAAAAAATAATTGCAATACAATAACTAAATAAACATATAAAAAAACAAGAATGTGTCCCCAGTATACACGGATGCCCCACTCGCACTATCATTTTCTATGTCCAGTGGACCATGAAATTGGGGTCTAAACTCTTTTTTGGCATTAAAATTAGAAAGATCATATCATAAGAAACATGTGTACTAAGTTTCAAGTTGACTGGACTTTAACTTCATCAAAAACTACCTGGACCAAAAACTTTAACCTAAAGTGGGACGAACGGACGTACGGACGGACGAACAGACAGATGGACGAACGGATGTACAGACCAGAAAAACATAATGCCTCTCTACTATCGTAGGTGGGGCATAAAATTTTTTTTAAAAGTAACAAAAATACCAAATTTTGATTAAAATTAAAACGGGAAAGTTCCTTAACAAAATTAGACATCTAAAGTGCAACTAGAACTCCATCAGAACAGCAGGTGCCTTGACAGAGTAAACAGATCTTGCTCTGCATGATAAAGTAATGCAACACACACCTGAAATGTGCATTATTGGTTTATTTCATAGATAAGCAATGAACTTGAGTATGATGTATGCATATTTTGATCACACATTTTGCATTAGTGATACTAAATACAAACCTGAAAATAAGGAAAGTTGGTGTATAAATGGTTCACTGTTTACCGGCTAATAACAAGTTTAAAACAGAAATAATCACGTTATAATATCATATTAAAGAAATTTTGATAGAAACCCTGCTTTGTCAGATTTTTAACTTGTTAGCTCGTTCTCATATTACCAGTCACGAACAAAGTAACATGTCAACTCCGTGTCTCGGTCAGATTTAGTTCTTCAAGTGTTTTCCACAGAAAGAGCAACGATATTTTGTTATGGTTTATTTGACCACATGAACTATGATCTCAATGCTCTTCAACTTCATAATTTATTTGGCCTTTTTAACTTTTTTGATTCAAGCGTCACTGATGAGTCTTTTGTAGACGCGCCTGGAGTATATACTAAATTTAGTCCTGGTATCTATGATGAGTTTAATTATAGTTTATGCAATTATTATTATAATAACTGCTATAAAATTTTGTGAACATTTTAATCTATTTTAAAACATGTTAAAATCTTATAATAAGGAATTGATTAATTTGACCTTAAAAGTGGTAAAACATCATTCAAGTAAAAATAAACCTGTGCACGACATAGTTTTAATGACGGACAGATAAAAACTATAACATGCATGTGCTTCTTATGATCGACAGAAGCAAAATATTACTTGACATTAATAAGCATTAAAGTTTTTTTAGATTGCGAGAAGTTACAAAAACACATGACTGTCACTAGTACCGGTCTACTTGACTAACATTTCTAACAACCTTCTTTTCTGCCTATATATGACATATTTAGTTTTCTGATTGATCATAATGAATGACTTATCTCAATTAAGAAAATTCATGAAAAAAACATCAAAGTATATTCATACTTCCTCGACATAAAATACGCAAGTTTAAGAATGTTCGCCTATTTTGGTTTTGACTTCCTCAGATATCATGAATCTTGCATCTTTATTATTTTTATTTTTTTGTTTTGCCTTTTTAAATTCCGTTATAAAAATATACTATCAGTTTATACTAGTTCTTAAAAAGCGTGTTATTTTGAATTAGAGAAGCATGCTTCATCGAGTTTTAGGTATTTTTTCAAAATAACGTAGTAACTTAACTATCAGAATAAAGTACTTATAGAATGTAAAGGCTTTCTGTTGTCATTACAAAATTTTTGCATGAGCTAACCTGACGTTTGTTTTAGTAAACATCAGTATTAATATAAATAGGTAGAGTGAAAAGAATATCCAAAATATATTTTGATTATGTCATGAGAACATTACACTGTGACAACACTTTAAAACATATATATTTTGGTTGCTAATATATTGAAAGACATAATTTATAAATGATGTGCACGTGCAAATTAATAATAATGTTTATTCGCTAAATGTAAAACGGTTATAGCATCTGCACATGAATTCACTTCATTTATCCTGTTTATTACACTTATACTATAAATTTCTTACCAGTTTTGTCTAAAAGGAATTTACTTCTACAAAGAAAAAGAAATTTGCAGATTATATAAAATTATATTTGTGTACACAAAATTGTCTTTCTTAATAATTTAAAATTAATTTTTGATAATTTTAGCTCACCTTTTTTAATAAAATAAATAATTCCCTGGTTAATGTGAGATCATGAGCACAATGGCTTAACATTACAATTTCGAATGGTAATGGGGAGCTATGTTTATATAGTCACTATAAATACCAGGCGCTAACGCACCCCAGCCACTACCAGTTTTCCTTTATAAACAACTGCATAGTTGCCAAATTGTTACTTCTTCAGAATTTGCAAAATGTATTTAATCATATTTAAAGAGCTTCATGGTTATTTTTTCTAAAATTGAATTAAAGGACATTTCGAAAACGTTTTGAACTTTCTGTCTTTCAAATAAAAGTTATTTAAGATTTGATAATTTATAATTTATGTTTCATTAAGTCGGTGATACATCAATCAGTCCTAGCTCAGCATTTCTATTGGTCATTACAAATAGTCATCTTTGTCCTAGTACATTTGAATATTTATGAGGCTTAAGCAAAAATGTGTGTTTATGAATATGGTTCTATCCTTGGGTTGATGATTAATCGAAATGCTTCGTACTCTTCTTGGCAAACATCTCATTTTCTGTGATATAGATCATAAGGTATTATTACTTTTTTTAGTTCCTTCGGTACTTTAGTAAATCCTTTTGTACCATAGAAATTAAACTTCCTTTAATTAATATGTATTGGAAAAAAAACGTGTTTTATTTTCCATATCTCTAAATTGATAAATGAAACTATGAATATCATTCTAGATCTTTCGTTGGGTACTATTGTTTTGCATTTACCTCTTCAGTATTTTTATGATTTTACTTTTTACCCAGCCAATCCATAGTTTATATCTTGTTTTCGTACAATTTATGTACAACAGTCAAACTTTGATGATTTTGAAAAACAAAATAAATTGGGTTGTCCCTTTATTTCCATTTTTTAAAACCTAAAATAATAGTTAAAGCTATAACATGTTCTTTTGCAAAAAAAATATTTGGCCAGATTTTCGATTTATGATTGCACCTTAGTGTATACGTGTATAAACAGCATATAAAAGTATATATATGTCACAAACATTTTCTCTGTTGAATGTATTTAATCTATCCTTTTTAGAATTCAAAATATGTTGTGAAAATAGATTTAAAGGAATACAATTTCATATCAATACAAAAAACTGTAAATTTTGTTTCACATTTTTTTAGCCTTCAATATTTTCCAACAGGATAACTTATCACAAATCTGATATTATTTTAGAATTACAAATTTCTTTACAATTTTCAATTCTTTACCATCACCTACCTAGGCCTATAAAGTCATGTTGTACTGGTTTTGAAAAATCAATTGAACTGCATTGTACATAATGTATAAACAGTTAGAATTACACGGTATGATATGGGCTTTATTATTGTTGAAGGCCATACATTGACCTTAAGAAGTTAATGTCGATCGGTGTCATTCTCTCTCATGTGGAGGGTGTTCACATTGCATTATATCGTCTATTTTTTTATATTTGAAGGTTCGTGTTTTCAGAAAATAATACGACTTGACACAATTTACATAAATTAGATGCGACGTCATTTAGAACAGCAAACAATATTCTCCCGAATACGACAGAAAACTTGTCTAAATACTGACAATAGAGAATAAAGATCTCATTCATTTTGTAGTAGTGACAGTCAGAAGTAAGATAAATCTAACAGAAAACAGGATGAAACATTCCCCAATATCTAAGCTGATTATTATATCATTGTTGCTGTTAACAAACATATCTATATACTGACAATAACGAATAAGATCAGTAGTGACAATCAGAGGTAAGATATGCCCGCCAGAAAACCGGATGAAACATTCCCCAGTATCTAAACTGATTATTATAAAATTGTAGCTGATAACAAACATATCATGAATAAAAAGGTCACCATGTAATTTGTGTTAGTGCGAAGGTACAAATTTTTGTATCATTAGATACGCAAATTGTATATTATCACACATATTCAGTATTTATAGATCCAGCTTAAACTTGGAAACGAATCAAGAAAATAATGTGTTCAGTTGCACTCTCATCAGATTGCAACTCGCCTTTATATACACACGGTAGCGTACTCAGCTAGAGTTCAGAAAGTTGAGAGTTTCATATCTGACCGATTTTTTTGTGAATGGTTTAAGATGACAGAATAGAGACAAACTAACCAACAAAATACAGAATAGTGAAATATAGACTAAAAATTACAACTTAATACTCTTGAATAACAATAGAAAGAAAAGAGAGCAATTAAATAACATGAATGAAAGAGTAAAGACGAAAACAAAAATCAGAATTTATACAGGTTAATTCCAATTTCATTTATGACAGGTATTTGTTATTTCTATCCAAACAATAATTTGTTTTTTAGTTTTTATTGTACTTTGTATATAGTTCATTCGATAGAAAAGGCCGAAAAATGTCAGAGGGATTCTCAAACTCATAGATCGAATATAAAAATGACATTGCCATGGATAAAAATGAAAAAAGACAAACAGACAAACAGCAGTGCATAAGACATAAGGTAGAAAACTAAAGACTTAGCAAAACGAAACTACCATTCGACGTATTGAGTGAACGAATACATATTCATTTGTAAAACTACTGATAATACCAACCAACGTGCATTTTAAAAAGTGGAAGTCCATAAACATTAACAACCTAAAACGACACATGTGAAAAAAATAACTGCCATATTGTTGACTTATCGTTCTTTAGCCACAATTATATACCACACTCATATCTAGTGAGTCACTTACATCTCTAGTACAATAGTAATAACAAAAAAGATTATACCAGGTATTAAACTGAACGAATTAAATGTGATTGTATGATTTACCGGTAATAAGCAACGGGTGACATAAAGAACATTTTTTTTTCTGACACTGAATCAAAATTACCCCCCTTCCAAAATATAAATTAAAAAATTAAAAACGAAAAAATCAAAGCTTTCAGAAAATTGCAAATTAAATAAAACAAATGATACATATATCCAAACCAAAAAAAATTAAAATACATTTGTAAATACATTTGGTGACACATATTTAAGCTTTATGCTTATTTTTGTTAAATTCACACTTTTGAGATTATAAACTTTCCATACATCAGTCAGTCAGAATGTGGAAACTATTAAATTGTTTGAGTCAGGCACTTAATGAACATTAATTTCAATTGAGCAAACACAATAAAAGTGATGTAATCTATTTGTTTTAGATACTGTCCAGTAATCAAATAAAATCTCCATTTTCAATGCATGTATATCCTTTACTATTTCTTCCGCAACCTGATTTTTAACTACAATTAATAATTTATCACATATAAACTACAAAACTCTTATAAGTAATGTTATCTTTGACTTTTACAAACAAATATGTTACTTATAAACTTCAATAGACATTATTAGTCAAACTTTATTAGACATTAAGTTGATCCGATTTCACCACGTGATTTTTTTACGACCATATTACATACCATGATTTAAAAGCGACAAGGAAATCATAAATATTTAACTTTTCGTTGATATGTAACAGTATCTCAATACCAGAATCAATTAAAACGTTTAAGATGATATTCATTTTGTCTCATATTTAAGTTCACTTCATGATACAGTGAAGTATAGATGATTAAATTGATGCTTCACTGTTTTAACAGATTTTTACTGTCAACTTATGTCAACAGTCAATGAAAAAGGTCACATAAGAGTTTTAACCAACAAACAGTCCAAAATTCTTAACTTAATAATCATGCAAAATGTAAAAAATTATCAATTAGATCGATGAACACACATCGGAAAAATATATTGGTTAAAAAAAATAATAGAAATAACAACAAATATGGGAAATTTCTATTTTTATAGAACTGATGACAGATGTTTATATCTTTTTATAAAATATTTTGCTTGATTTGTAAACAAATTTGTATTTTTTTTTTTAACTTTTAATTCGCTTTAGCAACTGCACGTAATCTCATATCATACTTTCCAATTCAGTTGACATGTTGATATAATTTCTACTGCCTTTTTTGTTAATCAATGTTAATTATTTTGTGTTTTATCTCGTCTAACTATTTTGATATATATAACCTTTAGGTATTATCATAAATCTTCTCTTCTGTAATATGATCATCAAATTTAATTATTTGAAAAAAATATTTACTCTATGTACTTCTTACAACAATGTTTTCTTATTGAAATTTAGGAGATAACTTGTAATCTAAGCTCCGACGGAATCAATTTGGGTTTGATGGTCGCAAATTAAGTTTACTGGCGACGCATTAGTGGAGACAGTCAACGGGTATTTTCGACCATTAAATCCCCAAGTGATGCCTTCGGAGCTTAAAACACAATATTGATATTTCAATTCTAATGAAATTGACCGAAAACAACGTTAAATAAAGGCAACAGTAGTATACCGCTGTTCAAAACTCATAAATCTATGGACAAAAACAAAATCGGGGTAATAAAATAAAACTGAGGGAAATGCATTAAATATTAGAGGAGAACAACGACACAACATTAAAATGTAACACACACAGCAACGGACTAAGCATTAGACAAAATCCGATGAGAATAACCAATAAAACATCAAAACCAAATACATGAATTTGAGATAGAAAAGTACCGTGACACGTCTTATAGTAATGTGAATTCACACTCAAAAATAAGAAAAAACAAACGACGCAACGGAAACACAACGTAAAAATATTACACACACAGAAACGAACTATGATATAACAATGGCCATTTTCCTGACTTGGCACAGGACATTTTTATAGACAAAAATGGTGGGTTGAACCTGGTTTTGTGACATGTCAAACCTCGTGTATTTAAAATTTGCCATATGCCGTCTGCGCTAGCGCGTACGTCCGATAGCACCAATTATCAATTGATGCCATGTAAATAAGTGACGTTAACCAATCAAAATGAACGTTACAAATTTGTTGCATTAGAATGTACGTTATTTTATTTAACGGCATTTTGTCAAAGGCAAAAGTTCTCTTTTTGATTTTTTTGTACATCTCATCCCTCCATTTTTATTATGTTTGTAAGAGAATGTACAAGTCAACGATAGCAAATATGCATTTGATAAAAAGACATGCGTATTGTCAAAGAATACGGTTTGCTCAAATAAATCAGTAGCGCTTACAGTTTCAATTGTAACAGTGAGGGTAAACCAGGGAAGTATTTTTAATTTTTACAGGTCTCGATATGGCTACATGTATTTACATAGAAATGCTTCAATTTTTTCAAACGTGCTCAATCACACTTATTAAAACTGCAGTTTAAAAAGAAGCCTTCAAAGAAATTAACCAATAACAAAACTAGTTCATGTGTGTTTCCTGAAAATATTTTATAATAAATTCAAGACCTTGCAAATGGATAACCTTGATTCGTCGACAAATATTGCTAGTTGTCAAAACCAACTGAAAGAGGTGTAGTTGTAAATGTTTTAAACAAAGTCTTCCTTTCAGTTTATATTACATTGTACTTTTATATCAAAGAAACCAAATATGGTTCTATTTTTTACTTGTACATTTTTATTATAAAGTTTAATTGTTATGTTTAACAGGAAGATATTTGAATATTTCATTAATTTCCTTATTCTTTGTGAAAGTAAAACTAAATAAATGGTCTTCTGTACAGCATTATTCAATTGAAATTACTTTTTACGGAAATTTTATCAAAATAATATAAAAGTATCAAAGAGGGTTACTCCCTTTACAATATTAAAATCGCCATACGAAGGTTCATGTACAGTTCTTTGTAAACATACGACAATTTAATTAGAAGAAAATACATTTTTACATTTATCTGAATATTTAGTGTTATTTTATTATTACAGATATGGAGGAAATTTCTCAAAGACTTTACAAGTTTCTGTGCGAAAGAGTAGTGGGTTCAGAGAAAATTGTACTTTATAGAAGACAATTTTTTAACGTTCGGGATGTATTTCTAAATTGCACTGGGACAAAATCCGTAGAGTATGTTAGTAGTGGCAGTAAGGCCGAGGGATTACACTTCCAAGGCAGTGATCTTGATATCATGTTTATATGCAAGATGCCAGTACAAAATAACGATGTTAAAAGCATCAGCTCTACATGTAAGTGTATAAACAAACATTTTCTATTTTTGGATGTACATATTGCTCAACCTGGTTTCTGTATGATAAGAGTAGACCAGAATCACCCTAAATTAGTTAATAAAAATAAAAAGAAAAGTCAATTTGGAAACATGCTATCAAAGTGTGTTGTCGTTACTGATTCCGGAGCTGTCCTTTCTGGAAAAATATGGAAATCGATCAATGCGAATTTGAATTGTAAGAAAATGCCAGTTAAGGTAAATGGACCCTGTTTAACTACACTAGATGATTCGATAGACTTTGCTTTTGCTTTGCAATGTCACAACTGGGCAGGAATTGCTTATTCATTTTTTACAAGATCGCGATCATCAAACTGGCCTGCTGAAATCTTAATAAAAAATATCCGTCAAAAAGGTTTTTTGCTTGTTCCTGTAGGTAGCAAATCCGATTCAGTAGAAGATAATCCTCTCGAATGGAGACTTTCATTCTCTCAAGCAGAAAAGTTACTGATTCATTCTTGGAATCATACGCAATTTACATGCTACGCTTTACTTAAGCTTTTTGTTAAAGAGGTTGTTAAGAAAGCTGGATATGTTGACAAGTTAATATGCTCTTACTTTTTGAAATCAACTATACTCTGGATATCCGAAGAACTTCCATATTCAATATGGACTCCAAATAATCTGATAAAATGCTTTATGTCATGTCTTCAACGTTTGATTTATTGGAATATTCATGAATACCTTCCTAATTATTTTATACCAGAACACAACATGATCGACAGGAAATTCGAAGGGCAACCACGGGCAGCATTAGTTACAATTTTAAAGACATTTTATGACATTGGATGGTTAAGTGTTTTAGAATGTCAGTCACTGAAAGACTTTAATTGTTTTATGCTGCTAAAGTCGCCCATAGTAGTCACGAGTTTAATATCGCTATAATGCCACTGGTAAATATGTTTGGATATGATCCGACTATTACTGAAATTGTTGGAAACAAACATTTTGATTTGTGTGTGGATAAAGTCAGCAATTTTGATCTTTCTATCAAAACCCGAAGTATATATTTGCTTTGTCTTATTTGCCTTAGCGAAGAAATTGCAGCCGAAACATTCTACAGAAGTCATCAAAAGTCAAATAAGAGAAATTATTCTCTGAGACGAAAGTGGTTTTGTCCTGCAATTATCGCAACGTACAAAGACTCTTTATCAGGATGGCTAAGGATTGCTTTGTACTTTTATTTCCATAAACAATACAATGAAGCAATTACAGTTCTTAATTACGGTAGACTTACATGTACTGTAGAAAAGTTGTTTACCTTCAATCTAAGGGACTGTACAGACTTTTTTGTAACAAGGCCACCGAAAGAAATATTGCAGAACAATGCTACTTTTAAAGATATAAGATTGCGGACAATGCGCAAGTTTATGTTAAGGCCGGAACCAAAAACTACCATCGAAACAGACCTGTTTATCCATTTGTCTAACAAACCCCGAGCAATCCTTTGTCCATCCGTTGTTTTCCTGCACTATATTCAATTCCTGTGTTTTTACCAGCTAAATGACATGACACAACTGCGAATAAGCTTACAGAGACTTCATTGGACTGTTAAAAACAACTATTGCATAGACCGTATTAGCCCGTGGAAAAATAGAGCATGTTTATACCTGAGTCGAGCATACCAGATTATTGGATACGAAAAAGAAGCCTCGTTTTGGTTATCAGTTGCACAACGACTTAAGGACAAATCGTCTAAAACTCAATGAGTAGAATTTTGATTTACAATGTTATGCCTTTAGTAACATTTTGGTTGAGACTTATTCTGCCGTATGCTGTGACCGTCCTATAGTTTGTTAAATCAATTCCGAAATCCCGAATTTAAATTATGATTTAAGATCGAAAACGAGTTATTTCTGTTTATGTGTTCAGAAGTATACTGATATAAAACAAATTCGCTGCCGTGTGTTTCATTTTTGCTTATGTGGTTTTGTTTTTACAGTTTCAGTATGTACTCTTTTCTTTGATTATATAGTTTAATATTAATATTAATTTCATAGTATTGACCGCTATAACTTTTGTACCGCAATTGTTTTGCAGTTTGTACATATTCTGTATGTTTGGTTTGCTCCAAGTTGTTTTAAATATAATGAACTGTTTCTAAACTGTCATACAAATGAAATGTTAGCATCCTAAACAAAAACCTGTTTAATTCATATTTTTTTGCATTAAGATATTTCTGTATCAAATCAGATGATGTGTTTGGGCTTCTAATTTTGCTATTTGAAAAGGGACTCTCCGTTAGGATTTTTGCGTGGATGTTAACTCAATAAGCAGCTGTTAGATTTATATATGGAATGCGACTTTTTAGGTACAAAGATAAGATAGTAAACGAGGTCAAAAATCAAAGTTTTGGTAAGGATTCTTATGGTTGAAATCATCCCTTCGTACATTTTATGAACGCCATCACAACTTCACAGATGATATCGAATATATTCCTTATGTCGTAACTACAATTTCCTTACCTTTTCACGAATGCGACCTACCGAATTAGACTCGTTACAGGATTTTAAATAAGCAACAAGATGGGTGTCACATGAGGAGCAGAATCTGATTACCCTTCCGGAGCACCAGAGATCACCCCAAGGTTTTGGTGAGGTTCGTGTTGCTTAGTCTTTAGTTTTCTATGTTGTATCTTCTGTTCTACAATTTGTCTGTTTGTCTTTTTATTTTTAGCTATGGCGTTGTCAGATTAATTTCTATATATGAGTTTGACTTTCCCTCTGGTATCTTCTGTCCCTCTTTATGGACAAAAGTATGTGCTGTCAAAGAATTCGAATGAAAAATGTAGTTAATTGACCGACTTTAAGACATTTGTAAAATAAAACAGATACACGGTGCATAACCATTACGGACACTTCTGGCGGAAACAGATACTGCCAGCAAAACCAACGGCGACTTTCGGCGTTTTTCCTATCATGGACTCGGACGACGATCCGAATAATGATAATTTAGACGAATCTGTTAGGTAGGTGATACAATTGCTGTGTCAACGGAATCCTCGGATGTTTTTTTGTCATCTAGAAACCACTTATCCCAGCGAACATGTATTCCTTTTATATTTGATTAGCATTTTAAACTAGTGACTATGTGTTGTGCAACTCTTTTTCCACCAAAATGATAATTATTTCCGCTTTAATTAGAACAATATTAGCCCTACTGTCATGGTTTCGACGTAAACTTTCTTTTGTTAATAACATTTTGTGCATAATTCAAGATTTAAAGTCAAACTCCTTACTTTTCAAAATTATTAGAAACGGACCTTTTCACCTAGATCAAATTACTGGAACCGGACCCATAATTTTGAAAAGGGAGGAGTTTGACTTTAAATCTTGAAAGTCGCCGTTGGTTTTGGTGGCAGTATCCGTTTCCGCCAGAAGTGGCCGTTATGGTTATGCACCGTGAGATAACCGAAACGAGTTAATACCACAAATATCAGAATTCTTCGTAAAACAAATATACATTGTCAAGGGGAAATATGATATATCTATAATCAAAAACGTCTAGTGGATACCTCTTTTACTACAAAAAAAATATCCATCACTGTTATCAGGACATACACAACAAGCAGGTGGAAACATTCTAGCGCACAAAAACAGCACAGGCAGAGAATAGTGATATTGATAGTTTGTTCTTATCTTAAATTGTTACACTGCTGTCAAAGTTTAGGGCGTGATATCCCTTTATATCCTTTAGCAGTTCAGTGTACCAGGTGCTTATTTCGGATGGAAGGCCTCACAGTGACCTTTAGCTGACACATGTGACAGATTGTGTTGCTCCTTTCCGTATGCTACTTTTTCTATTTCTACATAATTTATCATTTTTGTCGAGCCTGCAACTTTTGTTGCAGAAAGCTCAACATAGGGATAGTGATCCGGCGGCGGCGGCGGCTACGGCGGCGGTGTTAGCTAACTTCTTTAAAGCTTGATATTTTAAAAGGTGGAAGACCTAGATGCTTCATACTTTGAATATAGATGCCTCATGTTACGAAGTTTCCGTCAGTCACATGTCCAATGTCCTTGACCTCATTTTCATGGTTCAGTGACCACTTGAAAAAAAAGTTCAAATTTTTTGTAATGTTGAATTCTCTCTTATTATAAGTGATAGGATAACTATATTTGATATGTGCGTACCTTGCAAGGTCCTCATGTCTGTCAGACAGTTTTCACTTGACCTCGACCTCATTTCATGGATCAGTGAACAAGGTTAAGTTTTGGTGGTCAAGTCCATATCTCAGATACTATAAGCAATAGGGGTAGTAAATTCGGTGTATGGAAGGACTCTAAGGTGAATATGTCTAACTGGCAGGTGTCATCTGACCTTGACCTCATTTTCATGGTTCAGTGGTTATAGTTAAATTTTTGTGTTTTGGTCTGTTGTTTTCATACTATATGCAATAGGTCTACTACATTTGTTGTATGGAATGATTGTAAGGTGTACATGTCTAGCGGGCAGATGTCATGTGACCTTGACCTTATTTTCATGGTTCAGTGGTCAAAGTTAAGTTTTTGAGTTTTGGTCTTTTTATCTAATACTATATGCATAGGTCAACTATATTTGGTGTATGGAAATATTTAATGATCTTTATGTCAGTCACGCAGGTTTTATTTGACCGTGACCTCATTTTCACGGTTCATTGCACAGTGTTAAGTTTTTGTGTTTTGGTCTATTTTTCTTAAACTATAAGTAATAGGTCAACTATATATGTTGTATAGAAGCATTGTTAGCTGTACATGTCTGCCTGGCATGGTTCATCTGACCTTGACCTCATTTTCAAGGTTCATTGGTCTTTGTTTAGTTATCTTGGTTAATGTTAAGTTTATGGTACAGTTGTTATAAAGCTTAGCTTTTTACTTAGGACTATCAACATAATATCAATGATTAGTATAGAAGGCGAGACATTTTAGCGTGTGCACTCTTGTTTAATTTAAATTGATGTCCTTAGAGTCATTGGTAGGATTGCACCTCATAATCGAATTCATAAAAGACATTCTCGATTGATTATATATGGGTTTTTTTAATACACATCATTTTTCTGCTTTAAGTAGAGTATGCGCAGCAACTAGACCGTATTGGAGGTTTAGTTATTTTTTTGGCATCTGAAAACGTTATGAAGAGGGACGAAAGATACCAATGTACCAGAGGGACAGTCAAACTCATTAACAAACAGACAAATAGTAGTACAGAAGACACAGTATTTTGAAGAAGATGCAATGAATATTACGATGCTGTCACCGAGTTTATTTATTGATTTCCATTTTCATTATATGTTCAAATGTACATGAGATTTACAAGAATCCATTGGCAATTGTTTCAGTAAAACAAAGTAACAGATACATTTTGCAAAGTTGAATGACTCTGTCTACGTGCATTGACTATATTTATCGATATAAGCCTATTTCACACATTTCTAATTGATTGTTTCTGAGAAACTTTAAGTTAAATAATGCATAATTACAGCGGTAATTTTTTTTATTTTCTGCATGACAAGACTTCATTTTAAAACGATCGTGTTGTTTTTCTTCAAATTTGCGTAATGTCCTGTGGCAAATATTTTTCTCTGAGAACGAGACAAAATTTATAATAAATCTACCAGTAAGTTTTAATGTATGTCAAGCGGGATAATGCGGTATAATATACTGTTGACTACCTTTACTTAACATTAGTACTAGTATGATATGGTCAAACATTTGCAGAAATTTTCATTATAAAAACAAGAAAACAAATGCAAAACATTATTTGAAAATATTTTGCATTTGAAATGAAATAAAACCACCCTAAAATAAATGAAAGTTGATTAATGTTCACATGATTTAACATGGCATGATAATTTTAAACGTTGATTCGTTATCGAAATGAAGAAAGTTCATTGTTGCTATGGCCTTTCGTTTCTATTATTTTTTTATTTCTTCCTGTATTTTTCATTTAATACATTTCACAGGATTTCTTCCGTGTCCTTCTCAACAGTTCAAACACAAACGATAAATTAAAGAAAAGCTCAAATTTTACCTTTAATTTCGAAAGACTGATCGTTTAATTTATAAAGACTGTTCTCTCACTTTTCCAGCTTAATTTATATGTCAAAATCATATGAACACAGTCAGATTTTATCTTTTTATGTCAGTGAATATAGTTCAAAATCATTGTACTACATGTATGTAAACATGGTATATATAAATAGAATTTGAATACTGATAACACTGGTCGGGATTTTGTTTTCAGCGAATTGATAAAACCCTTGACGCATTATTGGAAAGATTGGTTTCTTTAAAGAAAACTACGCAGTTCTGTTATAACCAGGAAGAAGATAAATTCTTATTTGAATCCTGTTTTTTTTTACTACTTCTGTGTTGTTTTATTCACAATCGTTTTCATGACAAGTTAATTAAAAGGACCTACGAAGTCAAATTGCATTTTTAGCATACACCCCCATTTTAAACGTTTAAAACGAACAGGCTAAGAAATTATTTTCTAATGCATGCATCATTTTTAATTATACGCTACAAAATAACGATTCAAATACATGACCTTAATATCATACAAAATTTGTATTGATCAAATATGTGTTGAATTGAGTGTAAAATTGAGAATGGAAATGGGGAATGTGTCAAAGAGACAACAACCCGACCATAAAACAGACAACAGCAGAAAGTCACCACCAGGTCTTCAATGCAGCGAGAAATTCCCGCACCCGAAGGCGTCCTTCAGCTGGCCCCTAAACAAATATATATACTGGTTCAGTGATAAATAACGTCATACTTAACTCCAAATTGTACACAAGAAACTAAAATTAAAAATAATACAAGACTAACAAAGGCCAGAGGCTCCTGACTTGGGACAGGCGCAAAAAAGCGGCGGGGTTAAACATGTTTATGAGATATCAACCCTCCCCCTATACCTCTAGACAATGTAGAAAAGTAAACGCAGGCCGATTCTGATGTCAGATGATGTAACAAAAGAAAATAAACAGAATGACAATAATACATAAATAACAACTGACTACTAGCAGTTAACTGACATGCCAGCTCCAGAATTCAATTAAACTGATTGAAAGATTATGTCTTCATCATATGAATATCAGGTACAACCCTTCCTGTTAGGGGTTTAGTACCATACCGTCATAACATATATGAGAAGAACATAACCCGTGAATTGAGTGTGCATGCATAACTATTCAATTCTATAATGTTGCTTAATTAAATTATGTTCTTTATACAAATGTTTATAATTATAGGAACAACTCAACATATGATTTATATTTTGGAAATTTAATTTCAAAACATATCATTGAGTATATATAAAGCAATGAATCAACGATATTAGTATAACCACTTAACAAATAGCTGTGTAGTCACCTTGAATCATTAAATGGGATCAAACGAGTATCAGAAGGGATTTTAATGTCACAGCTTCCATAAATTGGGGGTTTACACGGTAGCTTCTGTCCTCGTTTCCAGCTGTTTGTCTGAATATCATATTCATCTTTTTCAAATCTATCAATGTCATTATCGGAAGCCGACGCGCCAACAAAATATATTTTGTTCCTTGCAGCATACATTCCATAATGGTTTCCTTTCGAAGGTAAATCTGTACAAGAAGAACATGTTTTTGTCTCGATGTCAAATCGAAGAAAATGTCCCTCGCTTGAAGCAATGAATATTTTTGATTCATAGAGAACGGCTCTACAGTCCGAACAAATATTCGAAAACTTAGCTACTATTTCGACTGATTTTTCATTTGGGTCAAAGGTTAAAAGGCCCGTCGACTTTATATTTCTATTACTTAATAAGTCGGCCACAATGTATATTTTATTACAATAAGTCATACATGGAGCGAATGCAAGTTTGACGTTGTCCGGCAGATGTGCAATTGTTTTCCATGACTTTTTAATCAAAAACTTGTTTCGATGGTGCTTTGTGTCCAGTTCTTCTATTTCTAACACATTATTTCCATTATGATGGCCACCAAGAGCGTAAATAAAATCTCCAAGAACCACCAAAGAACATTCTAGCCGTGGATGATGGAGATTGTGACAGTGTTCATGCTTTAACAGAATAGGATCGTACAGAACCACATGTTTACCAGATGCAATGTAAACATAAGGTGCTTCGGTTTCATCTTTTTGCGCACATGCAACAGAAAACCTGTCCTTAACGTCATGACTTTTAAACAAATTCCTGTGACAAACCAGATCACCATCGCAGTTGAAGACAGCCACTTCTATTGTAGACTTTGATAAAACAGACGGAAGGATCATGGCATGATATAAATGGTATGTCTTTTCACTGTCAAAATATTTTCCAGGTGACCGCTGTTTCTGGACCAAATGTAAAAGTTTTCCGTAAAACATCAAACGATTTTCATGATTCCTATTTAGCCATTTTTCCAAAGCTCGGAAAACATCGTCATGTTTAAAAACCTTTTCGACCTGACAAATTCTTTCTAAGCTAAGTTCATGAAGGTCTACAAACGAATCAGTATGCCACAGGTTCTTGAAATGGTCGGCTATCAACTCTATGGCTTCCTTCTTGAGAAGTAAAAGTTCATACTTTTCAGCGATTTGTAAAGCGTCTATTGAATTCATCACTTCTACGCATTCTAGAAGCTTCTCCTCACAAGCTGTTTTCAGAGGACGGGAGATGCAACTCACTTCTAAATACAGCAAAATGTTGTCATAATTGATAAGTTCCTTGCACACTTGGCCAGTTTTGAGAACTTCCACAACATGCTTTCTGATCAGCTCCGGGAAGCGGTGTACCATTTCACACCTGTCGCAGTTCATTTCACCATACATCCCAACTGAAGAACTTCTTAATTCTGTAAGGTACAATGTAGAGTACATTGAAAAAAAAAATGTATGACTACTTTTAAAAATAAGGAATTGTTCACACAGCAGTCAACTTTGCAAGCTGTTTAGACATCCAAAAAAGAAAAATAAACTAATGTACTTATTACCAAGATATTTATGTTTTCTTCCGCTTTAGACAGATAGGACGCATGAAGGTTTATATGAGTCCTCTCTGTATAAACAAACTATTATAAGGGGGTCGTTTATAACACGTGAGACGTGTAGCTAACAAACACCAGGTTTAATACACATTCTAATATGACGTCTTTATTACGCTTTGTAAAGAAAGCCGTGTTCTAATGAGCACAAAATATGTTTGACACATGCACACAAACTTACTGTTCCTATTAACGTTATTACCATCATTATCCTTTAAAATATATACATTTAGGCAGCTAACACAAACTTTTATTATAAATTTTTATAAAACAATATATATTTAATCTGCTCGTAGTTTTTAAATGGTGCCACATGTGGAGCAGGATCTGCTTACCCTTCCGGAGCGCCTGAGATCACCCCTAGTTTTTGGTGGGGTTCGTGTTGTTTATTCTTTAGTTTTCTATGTTGTGTCGTGTGTACTATTGTTTTTCTGTTTGTCTTTTTCATTTTTAGCCATGGCGTTGTCAGTTTGTTTTGGATTTATGAGTTTGACTGTCCCTTTGGTATCTTTCGTCCCTCTTTTAAACTTATCAAAAATGAAATGCGATGCACAGACTCCTCGAGGAGGAAATGGGAACAGCCAAACATTTTTACGGTAATTTCGTACGCTTCGACCTATAAAAATACTGTATTTGTCCTATTAGAATCGAAATAATTCCTTCATGTCATGCTCTATGCTCATTTTAACAAGGGTAGACATTATATTTGACCACATTTTACACCTCGATAACGCTCAGACTAAAATATCGACAAATATAATACCTACCCATGTTAAAATGAACATAGAGCATGACATGAAGGAATTATTTCTTAAATTTACTACATATGTAAATACATGTACCAAGTCAGGTGTATGCTAGTTATTATACATTCGTTTGATGTAATTGCGCTTTTGATGTATTTGCGCTTTTGATTTTTTCAATTTGATTAGGGACATTCTTTTTTTAATTGTCCTTGGAGTTAGGTATTTTTGTGATTTTACTCTTTAGTATGTCTTTAGGGTATTATAGTATGTTATAATGTAAATTGTTATTTCCCTTTTCTTTTTTTAGTTCAATTATTAAAAGGGAAAAAAAATCTTTAAAATTTAAAAGAATATATGAAAATATTTAAATCTTGCAAATGCAATATTAAGGAAATTTTAAAGCATGAATAAGATCTTACCTTTGCATTTAAAAATCCACAAGTATATGTACTGTATTCGTTATGTTTATAGCAGTTGCTTTTTAAAAATTTATATCATATCAAAATACTGTCCTTTCGAATCTTTGTTTACATATGATTTCTTATTTGTGTGGGAGTTGGAAATTCTACGAGGCCAAAAATAGCTTATGAACACTCAGGTCGAAGTCTTATGATAAACCTCCGTCTTTAAGTTAATGTTACTAGAACACACCCGCGAAATCGCGGGCATATACAGCTTGTGAACTGTTGTAGGAGGAATTTTTGTAAAAGATATTATGTATGGAGAATTTTATAAAAGGTATCAAAAGCCCTGTCCCTTTTTCCAAAGTCCAGTATTTGTTTCCTTTCTGTTAAATTCAATTATTTTCGTGTTTCTGGCTCAGACCACAATTATTCTTCTCCTTTGCTACAATGCTTTTTTTTTGGGTAAAAGTCGAATCCAATTAAAAATGTGCACCGTTTCAAACATGAAATAAATGTAAGTGCTTATTTATAGAGCATTATTTGTCTATAAAATATGCTTCTAGGACAATCCATCAGTGCTTTTAGAGCCTTATTAACATGCCAATGGTAGGATGTGAATCATGTATAAATGACTAAGACCGACTAAGGCTAATTTGAGGGGTGGTCGGAGGGGTCCAGATCCCGAAATCCCGGGCTTAAAACCATGAAATCCCGAGATGCAGAACGTAAAGAAATTCATGTCCCGAAATCGAAAAATATATTCCCGGATCCCGTAAGGATTAATTCCCAAATCCCGAGCTTAAAAACACCCGATCCCGACGCCCAGAAAAAAGTTCATGCCTTCCTCTAATCTCTACCATACTTTCATTTTTGCCAAATTACTATTTTCCCTTTCAACAATTAATTTGTATGCCCCATTTATGGGCATTATGCTTTCTAGTCTGTGCATCCGTGCGTTCGTTCGTTCGGTCGTCCGTCTGTCCCACTTCAGGTTCAAGTTTTTGGTCGAGGTAGTTTTAGATGAAGTTGAACATGTTTTACTTATTTTAATATATATGCAAGTGGTATGACCCCTTAAATAGTAAACATTTCAAAGAAAACATTAGACAGAAACAGGGACTTTCTATACTAACATAGAAAGTCCATGACAGAATACAGAGTCTCTATATATTAAAGCAGTATATTCGTAGTTTACATGTAGATAAACGTGAAAAATAATTGTCCTCTCTATAAGGAGGTATAATAGGTGTGGTTCTTGCGATCTATCACCATGATAGGAAACGCGAAAAATAATTATGATATGGAGAACGCTCTGGATGGATTATTTATCATATTTGTTATCTATCATACCATTGGTTGTACTTGTGTCACATGGTTTACTTATTTTAATATACATAAACATTTCAAAGAAAACAGTAGACAGACTACAGAGAGTCTCTGTATATTAAAGTAGTACAATCGTAGTTTACATGTAGATAAACGCGAAAAATAATTGTCCTCTATAAAGAGGTATTATAGTTGTGGTTCTTTCGATCTAAACACCATGATATGGAGAACGCTCTGATTGAATTATTTATTTTTTCAATTTTGTTATCTATCATACGATTGGTTGTATTTGTGCATGTTTCAAACCGGAAGTCTTATCTATGACTAAAAGTCAGTCTGATGACGGAATCATATCCGGGCTCCTTTTTTGTCGTTTTTCTCCCAAAATAACGCAATCTGAATAATCATAAGAATGGATGACAAATGCGACTATGCATGTTACCTATAGGACACAGAGGCATGATGATTGATTTATTGTGGAAGGAAGAGAAGCGACACCCAAAATGAGGTCTTCTCGTTTAATAGTATAGATATTAAATCCCTTCCCATGGTGTTCTCAGCTATGATACATCATCGAATTGAAGTAAGATCAAAGTCTTATCATAAACATCCGTCTGCAAGTTAATGTTATATTAAATCCCTTCCCAGAGTGTTCTCAGCTATGATACATCATCGAATTGACGTGAGATCTAAGCCTGGATATAGTAAGAGCAAGAATTTATAGTAACGTTTGTAAAAATAGAAGATTATGTAGGATGGCAATATAAAAGTCTCTTGAGTCCTAAACATTTAATAACGTGTACTTAAGTCAACTGATCTTTTTTACAATATTTGTTTGAAATTGAATCATTGTAAAGTGCAGATATCTGACATTGTACCGGGTCATATTATAAAAAAATAAAAGAATTGAATACTAGTTATTACTTGATCCAGGATTTTTTTTAAATAGTGGGTGTAGAAAGTTCTACCACGAATGGGGTATTTAAGGACATGGATAACTTACTGCGGCTTCAGTCAAAAATTAAAAATGAAATAGAAACTTATGACTGTCTATCTGGATACATCTACCAATAAATTACGATCATATTTTGATTATTTTTGTTCCCGTCAGTGATGCTTATAATTAATTATTAGTAGAAACCCAAAAGATTAACAAACCTTACAAGACGATAAGACACTAAAAAGAACAATGCAACACGTGTATATCGAAGGAATAACCCTTAAATAAAAACATTTTTTCAATTTTGTGGATATTAAATTTTTCAAATATCATTTTAACAGCTGTATATTACGACATTGCAAAAACAATTCTTTTCTGCTAAATACTTTGCGGATTGTTTTCGTTATATTTGTGAAATTTTGGCATATATTAGTTAGGATGATGCAAGCTTTTCCTATTGACTTCTTATGGTTTCTTTTGTCTCCTTTATATCTTAATTTTCTACTTTTTTATGAAAAAACTCCAAAATTACCTCAGCCTAAGCATTTATCTTAAATCGCCAGGATAAACATAGTCATCGAAAACATTGAACAGTCATTGACGTCAAGAACAGTATTTCAGTGCTCCTTTTGCCAAGGAAATTATAGACTCTAATTTAACATGTTTAAAATGTGTTGCCAACAGAAATTTTACCTTGTTATGACAAAACTGTATCCCTGCATATAAAAAGCAAGTAGAAAGAGCATGGTATATGGGATGCAAAACTAATTTTTACATATTTATGGTAAAGATTGGATTACAAAAAATCGGAGATTCCGCAATAAAAATTCATTTAAGCTTACGTATATGAACACATTACATGTCCTTGTGGTTTGATTCAGTAGTGCTATAGTACCCTTTCGCAGCACATGAGATCATCCCTATTTTCTGGTGGGTTTCTTATTGGTTAGACCTTAGTTTTCTATGTTGTGTTTTGTGTACTATTGCCTGTCTGTTTGACTTTTTCTTTTTTTTTTCTTGTTAGTTTTCGATTTGTGAGTTTGAATGTTCCTCTGGTATCTTTGGACCCTTTTTTTTCTGTGGAATTTATTTACATGACAAACGGTATCAAAATATAATATCTGTTATTGGAATATGAATACAGATTTCCATAAATATTTTATGTGACTGTTGCTTGCGATTGCGCCACTAAAAATTATTCTCATGTCAACCAAAAATATTGTTTTTGTTTCGGTTGTTATGTATTAAACAATCATATTGTAATACTAAAAAAGATCAGCAGTATAATAAAAATGCATATATAAGTATATGCATATAAATGACCTTGCACTCTATCAAAATAAGATGCACATTGATTTTGATGTGTTATCTATGAATTATTTTGCGTCTTTTAAATTGAATAAAAAGTTGGGAAAAAAAACTTGCAGTTGACTTTAAAATAGATATTGTAGAAGTTTAAGATAGTACAAAGATTATAATTTTTTTGTTATCGTAATGAAAAGTTAAACTTTAATAAAAAAAAATCCATCCAAATTTATATTTCTAAAATTTGACCTGCATATACAGGATAACCAAACAAAGCAGAGCAATAATGAGTCAAAAATAGTTTCGACACATTCAGACATGATATTTATGATATAAAATTGTAGATGTTCAATTTAAAGTTTTTTAGGATTTTATGTTCCCGGACAAGTCATTGGGTGTCATACCTGCGACTCCCTGACCATCCTATCAATCTACATATACATACGCACAAACTCACAACTTATACATCTCTTGATCAGTATGTATTAAATACATTGAATAAATCATGTCTAGAACAAAAAGAAACTCAAGAAGGATCATTCGTTCAGAGTAGGATCATAGTTGTTTACTTAACGTACGTACCGAACAATTCTGATTGTGGACGATTTTTATCAAAAGTTACCTTAAAATCTATATGGTTAGAACATGCATTTTCTAAAGGGTAAACTTTACCATTATGATATGGCATAAAAGAAAAGAATTCAAATTTAATGAACGAACATGATTGACTACAAATGAACATACCGATCGATTATTGTTGCGATTCTCTGAAATTGATAAGTTGATTTCTACCTTATTTCTGATATTAAATTGAAATGAATTATTTGATTACAATAGGTAATTGATATATGACATCGGATCTTATTAATACGAAAAAATGACATTATTGGATTGCCGTGTTTATACCTCAAAATGTATCCAGGATATATGCAGCATCAAATCAGAATTGAAAGTTCCAACTCATGAAAGCTAGGATCATAGGAAGCTTTTACTTTTGATTACTGTTCTTAAGATTTCCTATTTTCTTTGTCTTGTATAAAATCAGAGGATTTATGGCAAAAAACGAATTAGTTATTATCGCGATTTCTTATGAATTCGTGCATATATCAATTCGTCTGTATTACCAACATTATCTACTTATTCTCATTTTATTGTGTCTTGTTTATAGGACTTACAGAATAATATTACAAAATATACCAGGTGTTTATATGGGACACCCCCTCCCCCCCATCCACACACACACACAAAATCATTAACCAAACAACCAAAACCATTGAATTATTCGGACAATTGTTATTGACGTAAATATTTCATTATTGCAAAATACTCCTCTTTAACGGATTCTTACAGTGTTGTTATTACAACTCTGCTTAGTAAAAAAACATTTTGATATTTTGACTAACTTTAACAGAAAATTCATTTTATAAATCGGAAATGTATATAATGTATGTGCCCTCCTTACATATAAACACACTCCCGTGTTTATTGCGTCAAATTAGTCATATTTATTTTTCAGCTACAGTCAGTTTAACTAAGTTTTGTATTTTCTCATTAGGTCTGTCAAAGAATCTTTGATATAAAACACGAATACGAAATATCAGTCTTTGAACAATTATAAAGATATCGACTTACCTTGATGTAGATAATAAGGCGTCAAGCTGAATACAAATTAATATATGCATTCAAGGAAGTTGCCGTGGAAATGTTTACCAAAATTTAAAGACTTTTTCAGTTGTTAAAAATAGTTTGTTGATATCTTAAAATATACGTGTACTATAGAAACATTATTATTAGATTGAATGTTATTTCTATTGCGTAATTTCAATAGTAACTTCACTTAACATGAAGTCGGTCAAGGATGATTACGTCATTTCAGTATTTATTTCACTAAAAGGCTAATCCAAAATTAGATAGAACAAACTTTAAACTGGATTGATCAATCAACTTCTATTAAGGTCGAATGTTTAACATTTTTTTTTCTATTTTAAAGAGTTTTTTTTTCAATTATAAACCATTAAATCTATCCTATAAACTAAAGCAAATTGCGAAAGTTTGTTTTTTGTTCAAATCTAGTAAGATAAAGTTATGAAAAAACAACTATGTAGACAAGATTTTGCCGGGATCAGTTTTTTTATATACTGATCCAAAAAAAGGTGAGCAACAAAAAAATCATGAGAACATGAAAATTAACAAATATCAAATTAGAATTATGACATGTCAGACGTTACATGCATGTTAATCACTCATATTCACTAGGAATTTCTTTGTATGGAGCGCAGTAGGGTCAAAATGCGAAAATGGGTATAGTGATATTCAAAATCAATTTCTCGTCCATGTTGCACGTGCATTAATGAAAGATTGGCAAGCACCTCAGTCAATGCACTACTTTATTGGCTGGAACAAACTTGTCACGTGTTGACGTAAAGCGAAGGTAGCGCTCCTCCCTTGACTTTAGTTTTTTTGTGGTCTATGAGATTGCTACCTATCCTGTGTACTTGCAATATGTAATTATCTGTTTGTTAGTCTCTAAAATTTTGCACCTTAAAGCGAGCCGCGACGTCAGCAACACACATTCAGTCATCATTCATTTCAAGAGCGTTCTGACGGTCATCGGGGAGGCCTAGTTGACGCCCCATGCAAATTTTTTCGAACGTTTATGTCTTTTCTTACCAATGGTGTGTATCTGAACGATAGGGGAAACTAATTTTAGAATGTCGTTTTAAAGTACAGGTACTGAAGATAAATCATCAATTATACCTATAGTTTATATAGACTTTGGTAATAAAGATATATATATATATATTAATATCAAGTAAAAAAAAAAAAATTACACGTGGAAAGCTTAAATGGCGGGAAATCGATCACCAGGAACAAAAATGTACAACTGTTTAAAATTACAGGTGAACCTGAGGATTATATCAATTATATCTAAAAAAAATATTTTGCAGAAACAACGAAAACAAAATGAAAAAAAAGTGTTGCTTAACTTTTTTGCTTCAGTATGTGTTATGTTTTATGTACACATGTTTGTCTATTTTCCTTTTTAAGCCTTTGTATTGTCAGTTCATTTTATACTTACGAGTTCGGTTTTACTTTCTTTCGCCTCGCTTATTCATGAATTCTGTCAAAAAATAAGGAGGGTTTAATACAGATGTAGTTTATATTAGAGGCTAGGTTGTTTTGTTATGTGTGCAATACTTTAGTTTCTTTAATATCCTTTATTTTGTAATAATTTCAATCATTTTGTATGTTTTGATTTGCACATTATGAAGCAAAATTGTTTTGATGACCGTTTTTTTTTTTAGAAACGCTTAGTGTGTCTTCTTGTATGTATTTAGGGACGGTGTACATATACTCTATATTGTATTCATTTTGTATTTCGTTGTGTCAATTTTCCCATAAGGAAGATGTCCTTATGTGGTCCGGTTAAAGGAATTGTAAATTTCACCACAAGTTAAATTCTATATCATTGGTTTACTCTCGTGTTTCAAAATATCGGCAATACTTCAAACTCCGATTAAGAACGAAATCATCTAGGTCAGAGATCCCATTTGCGAAATATGTGTGTAATATTTGAATGCGATGTGTTTGAAAAATTCAAATTATGCCGCAACAAGACACACATGTAATCAAAGTGTACTATCTACTTCATTAAACATAAAAACTAATGTATAAAGTAGAATGTTTATTATGCATCTATTGTTTTTTTTTTGTTAGGTGTTAATGTCCATTTATCATAAATTTCATTAGAATTTGATTTTATGGGCTTAATTTATTTCATGTTGTGGTATCTTCACTTATATATGTATGAAACATACATAACGTCATTATTTGAAGTGCTGAAGTTTTCATCAATCTTATATAAAGCTTAAGGTATCGGAATGTTGAAGAGTTTGACACGTTGGTGTCCTCCTTTTACTTCCTTGTTATACGACAGGAAAAACCTTAAAATATGCATTATCTATAACTTAATTCTCTTTTAGCCATGGCAATTGCCGACTTTCTATCCAATTACTGCATGTGTTTTACGAGTGACGAAGTGAAAATTCCATTCTTATAGTTTAAATTATGAAATTGAGAGAAAAAAGTATGAAAACATATTTTCTAAAGCCCTATATATAAATTGATCTTTCTCAAATATCACTCATCGTGCATATGCTTATTAAATGGTATTTGATTTCGACCGCTATGAATGAAAAATGAATAAGAGTATTTATTAAAAAAACAGTACCAACAGAAGTGTAGCAAAGAGACAATAACAATCAAAACCAAGGAGTTAACAAAGACTCACAAAACCAAAGGACATTTACATCAACAGTTATGAATAATAATTAAGAAACAACACGAACTCCACTAAAAACCGGGGGTGAAATCAGGTGCTCCGGAAGGGTAGGCATTTCCTGCACCGCATACGGCACCCGTCGTGTTATTTCTTTGTTCAGTTCGGTAATGATGGAAGGTTATTATGACTGAGGAAGAATATCAGATATGATTTCTGACACCCTTTTGTCATAATGGCCAATCAGCTCATGATGGCGACCGTAATATTTCTTGAGTGATGACCTTAATTTGATTGATTCATAGCCCTGTCTTAGCAACTTTTGAGAAAGCAGTATTTCTCGTTAAACAAAATCAACGTACTTTGAGCTAGCTTTAGAGTAACGTATCAATTGAGAAACATTTACTCCATATGCTGGTGCCGCTGGGATGTTGCTACACAGAAATGGAAATTTGACTATAGGAAAATTAAAATCATCGCGTTTTTCATAAATTTTGGTATTCAACCTACCATCAGAAGCAATTTCGAGAAAAAGGTCTTAATATGAAGCAGATTTATCTGTGTCGGTATTATCTTTGATTTCAATTTCACTTGGATATAT
This sequence comes from Mytilus galloprovincialis, assembly GCA_037788925.1. Taxonomy (NCBI): domain Eukaryota; kingdom Metazoa; phylum Mollusca; class Bivalvia; order Mytilida; family Mytilidae; genus Mytilus; species Mytilus galloprovincialis. The sequence goes on along the minus strand of CM075340.1, from coordinate 6,698,246 downwards.
TAAATGTAGGTGATCACTGAATCTATTATTATTAAGAGACAGTACATCATCAATATACCGAAAAAGAGAAATTTAAACTTAATCAGTATGGAAAGGACTTTTTTCTAACCAACCCATACCATCAGGAATACAGTGAATCATCGTATGCTCAAAAGGTGTGTCCTTAGATGGTCCCATATTTCTTTAAAGCCATCATATAATACTCAAGCATGTGTATGTTAGGCGGTCTAATATATCTCTATAAATGTGTGTCTTCTCTCAATAAATATATTTATTTATAATTTAGCACTCTAACTGCCCGAGTTTCAATTAAACATTTCAAAAACTGTTCCAGTAGGACACTTAACTTAATACGCAACAGTACTGTACCGATGTTCAAATTCATAAATCGATCTAGTGTATAAATCAAGATGACATCGAAACACACAGGGAATTGCTTGAACTGTAAAGTACTCAGAAACATGTTTTAGCCCACCACATTCTGTAAATGTCTGGCTTATATCCAGAGCATGTAATTCGATGGTTGTCGTTTGTGTCTCTTAGTAACATAGTTTTTGTGTCATATCTGGGTTTTTTATATTCACCTTACTCTCCAGATTTTCACATTACTGAAGGCATACAGTAGCCCATTGTTGCACATAAATCCACGATATTTGGAATCGGGTGGATAGTTGTCTCATTGGTAATACTTTAAAAAAAAATATTATATATTGTCATTTATTACAACCACTACATAGTGTATATTGTATTGTGTGTTATTATTAACCTGTTTATTCACAAATGGTGTTTTATTGAAAAATGATTTAAATAAATACTAAAATTTGATTGTGATTTTAGTGATACAATGTAATCGATATATGTTTGCGAAACTCAAGTCATAGTGCAACCTTTAACTCAAAGCATCAATTACTGTTTATTTTAATTCATGATACACTGTATTCTTATTGGAAAATAACAAACAAATATCAATGTTATTATATTCATTCATTAGAAAATTTGAATTTCACTAAGTATCTCCCACTACTGTCACAAAAGAAACCGTACGGTTCATTATGATTATGCCAAAGACATTTTTGATTTTGAAGTCCATCCTCTTCACTTAGCAATACTTTACTATACTGTCCATCTTTAGATATTACTATTATTCTTTGAGACCTCCAATCTGCTACAATAACGTTGCCATATGTATCTGTACAAAGTCCATGTGGTCCTAATAAATCTTTCGCAAATTTCCAGATTTGTACGCCTGATTCATCAACACAGTATACTGATTTATCCTCATAGTCAGTATAGATAACTCTGGTATGACAGTACACAAGGTACTCTAGGTATGATTTATTTTTCACTCGTATTGACTTGAGTTTATTTCCTTCCAAGTTTATAATGCGGATTTCATCTTTATCCAAACCAACAGCAAGAGAATTATTGAAGAATGATAATCCTATGCATGCTTTGTCTAATGTGATTAGTTTGGTTACTGTTTCTGTTTCCATATTGAAGATTTTTATATCGTTCCTATCGGGAAAAGTTATGGCAATATTATCTTGGTTGATCTGTGTAACACTGAAGGGCTTATCAGATATTGGTAACTGTTTCTGAAGTCTACCATCAGAAGAAAGTAGGTTGACTTTACCTTTTTCTTCAACCACTAAAACTCTTTCGTTTGTCAGGCAAATCATGTCACTGATCAATTTCCCAATGTTAATCTTTGTTTTTGTAAAGATATTCATTGTCATCTTGTGTATGTTAGATTGTTCTCGTGATTTTACTTGCGCTGTGCTGTACCTATGTGTTACTCTTCTCTTGGTTCTATCCGATTTAACCACTTCCACATCTCCAAAGTTTTTAAGTGATTTTAGTTCGCTGAGTATCTTTTCTGTCTCACCATTTCGCTTAATTTGGATGTCAACTTGACTACCCTTCTTATTGCCTTCCACATCTTCAACATATTGGCGATATTGATGTACTTTTTGTTCAATAATATGTATCCATAAAAAGGATTGTAGTTTCGACCTACGTATTGTGCCTGCGTGCAAATCAACTTGCATTTTCTTTACCTCTTTCTTTTTTTCTTCAATTTCACCTATAAAACCCTTCAGTTCTGATTTCTCCCGATCCCATATAGTATCAGCTTCCTTGCACAGCGTCTTCTCTAGTTGCTCTAAATGTCGATTTATTTCCCTCCTTGTATTACGGATTGATTCTGTAATGCTTTCATATTGGTCTTCCCCTTTCGTTATATTTCTTGATTTTTCATTTGCCATTTTATTAAAGAAACGAAGGATTGAGGTAATTTCTTTATCTACAGATTCTTTTGAATTTTCGATCTTGGTTTCATCCACTACTCTTGATAAACTTTTTATTCCAGCACATTTTGAATGATGAATTGAAATACATTCATGACAACAAGGCATTAAATGACTGGGACAGTACTTGTTTAACACTTCCCCATGAGCGTCACATTCTGTTTTTACAGAGCTAACGTGATGTTTATATTTCTTATAGGTTTGTATATCGATGGTCGTGTGATCACCTGTAGAATATCTTCTTTTATGATGACTAAAACATGTTGAACATAATCCTTCATCACAGTTGTAACACCAGTTGTCAGCTGTAGTACTTACTTTATCTTGTTTACAAGGTCCACATCGTACAGGTTTACTTGATTCCATGATCTAAATATAAGAATAATAAAGTCAGTTGTTTATTGTAGATGTTTATTTTTCAAATTTCATTTAAAATGTAGTTTAAATTGCATTTGACAAACCAACCCCCACTTCCTTGTCTATACTATAGAAAATCTACAGCTTGAATATTGTTTTGATACTTGCTTTTTACTGAACATCCCATGTTGACCTCTAAATTTCATGTATCATATTTTGTGTCGTTGGTTTGCTGTCTCATTGAATTGTTCGAACTATTAAGGATGTTCTACGCTTCGCCAGTAACACTGCATTTGCCACCATCAGTTTGGTAATTGACGGTGACAACTCTTCAGTTCTGTCATTCGTTTAGTGGATCTCACTGAACCGATTTTGATTTACTAAAGTATGCGAAACGTTTTAATTTTACAGGTCTACATAACCACATTTATTTTTTATATGAACCATACACAGAGACCTACAGCTGGTCATTTGGGTTTAGTGGCCATACTCTGTTTCGTCTATCTTCATGTATAGAAGCATGCAGTTTGTTTGTTTGTTTGGTCAAAGACTCAAAATTTGAGCATAGTGTAAAAATTGGACAAATTATACCAGTAACCTATCTTTTGTCTTTTTTGTCAAAAATATGTTTAATATTTGTTGATATTCAAAAATGTATTGAATAAGCATGGCTGCTGTATATGATTTTTATAGTCAAAACTGATGTCTTTTTACCATTGCTGTATACCAATAATTTACCAAACATAAGACAATAAAGAAATTTTCATTCCTTTTAATTGTTAATTACAGACAGAAAACTTTATCCTAAGATTCAAAATATTACAGTTTGAAGCACTGAACGGTGAACCTGGAAATATGATATATGTTGGGTTATTTGTTGCCATAGCAATGGTTTATCTTAACAAAAAAAAACATGATTTTCAGTACTTTTTTGTGAATTTTTTACTTTAAATCATGATTAAATAGACCACAATTATTACTAAATGTTTAATACAGTTTAATTTTTTATTGTCAATTGCATACACTATTTTTTAAGAAGAGTACATTTCCGTTTTCAACCGTTTTTGTATAACTTAAACGCCAAACATTTTAGAAAATTATTTTAAAAGCAAGGTCGTTACTGTACGCATACACTTCGGCATGTTTGAAACTTTTGTTTTAATCCTATTTCTTTTAAATAAAAAATTGACAATATATGACAATATGAAAATGCTTCAAATTCAATTACTTCTGTTTTTAGTAGCTTTGAAAATTCATCGTTTGACAGATAAATGAGTGTCTGGACAGGGTATTGGGAGCATCGGAGAGAGAGGCGAGAGAAAAGAGAGAGGGGAAGGGAGAAAAGAGAGAGGGGAAGGGAGAAGGGAGAAGGGAGAGAAGAGGCTTAAGGAAGGAGAGAAGGGGCCGGATAAAGGAGAAAAGGGTATAAAAGGAGACAAAAATGTGTATTAAATTAAAAATTATTAAAATTTAGTAGGAAAACAATTATTAAATAAATGAGTGAATCGAAAGATTCAAGAAAGTGGTAATAAAAAGTAAAACAACAAAAAAAACCAAAACGACTTCGACGATCTCAAAAACATGTTTAACTAGCCGCAATTTTGCGCCTGTCTCAAGTCAGGAGCCTCAGGCCTTTGTTATTCTTGTATGATTTTTAATTTTACTCTTTTCCTATGGAGATATTGAGGTCCCCGTAATAAAATCATCATAAGGACCATAACTTATATATAACATAAACTTCGACAATTAAACCATATGTCTTTGACGAAAGATGTGTACAGCAGTCAGCATTAAAAATCTCTAAATAAATGTCAATAAGAAATTCTAGCTTTGGATCCATCCAATCAATTTATAATAGAAATTTAATGGGCAGAAAACGGCATAAAAAATGTTTAACCCTTGCTCTTTATTTATATATAACGGCAACAGTAGTATACCGCTGTTCAAAAATCGTAAATCCATAGACAAAAAAAAATCGGGGCAACAAACCAAAACCGAGGGAAACGCATTAAATATAAGAGGAGAACAACAACACAACATTAAAATGTAACACACACAGAAACGGACTAAGCATTAAACAAAATCCTATGAGAATAATAAATATAACATCAAAACCAAATACATGAATTTGGGATAGATAATTACCATGACACGTCTTATAGAAATGTGAATTCACACTCAAAAATAAGAGAAAACAAACGACACAACGTTAAAATGTAACACACACAGAAACGAACTATTATATAACAATGGCCATATTCCTGACTTGGTACAGGACATTTTAAAGGAAAGAAAAAATGATGGGTTGAACCTGGTTTTGTGGCATGCCAAACCTCCCTCTTTTATGGCCATCTGAAATATAACATTAAGATGACAACACAACATTACAGGAATACAATATAAATAAATTGGAAAACACAACTGACAAGGAAACACACGAATAATAGCTAACAAAAGGCAACATGTTTAAAATTTTAATACGCCAGAAGTGCATATTGTCCACACATGACCTACTAGTGACGCCCAGATACAAAAGATTGAAAGTCGAAACAAGTACAAAAATGAATAGCATCGAGGACCAAAAGTTCAAAAAAGTTGTTCCAAAAACGGCGAGGGTTTTCTGTTAGGTACCAGAACATCCCTATTATTTAGAATAATTTATACTTTTGCAAGCAGTAAATTTTTTAAAATGACTATACAAAAGATATATGATAAAACTGAAGTATAAACTAACTACAGGAAACAACCGAAATACCTTACATAACCCGACAAATGCAACACCCAAAATAGGTACATCCGAATAAGTTTAAACCTCAACGCCAAGTGACGTCATATTTGAAATTGTAAAAAATGACAAAAAAAATGACGTCACATTTGAATTTGTAAAACAGATCATCAAAAAATGAAAAATGAACCAATATAAATTTGAGTGCTACGCCTCTGAATTTTATACTTTAAGAATTAATAGGGAAACGACGTGCATCAGAGTTAAGTTGGGGACACACATTCACGATTTTTACTGCCGTCCTTTACAGGACTATTTCCGATTAAAATTTGTCAAATATCGAAAATATGGGAGGTTGCATTGGAATGTCCCTCCTAGATGGGAATTTGTATGCGTCTGATCACGTTGCAGGCATATTTCACCCTATCTGTCTATTAATGTATCTCTTTTAAGCGCATCTACTCCTGAACAACTGAATGGATATTGAAGAAATATTTATATGAGAAAGTTCTAAATCTAAGAGGGGAGATACTCGTTACTTTAATAGTATGGCATTATTAATCTTCTTGACGAAATTATTCCTGAATGTTTTATTGATTTTAATGAAATGTAAATCGGAAAAGGTAAGGGAGAGATAAAAGGGAAGGAGAAGGGAGAAGGAGGGCGGAAGAAGAGAGAAGAGGGTCGGGAGCAGAGAAACCTACCCCCTGTCCAGCCCCTCATAAATATGTAAGTCACGTGCATTGATTTAGTAATGATAGATGCAATGGATTACCGGTCGCTAAATTAATCATTTCATTTATTGGTTGTTGTCAATGCAAAAATACCAAATTTGATAAAAACAAATATATAACAAGAATTAAAATAGTAGCTTGTGCTAATTTTCAAATAACCGGTATTCCAACAAAGAATGTTTATTCGACCAGCAAATATTGAAGGTAAAACAAATAACCAATGATCATTGATGAAGCTCGGAGTTTCTATCATAAAATGTTGCTTGATTTACTGAATTATGACTTACTTTTAAAAATTGTGAAACATTTATGTAAAAATAAAAAACCTCCAAATTTAACACATCCACTGATCTGTATGAATGGCAAAAATCATTTACCCTCACGTTTTTCAAAATGTTGACCTACAATGAACAAAAAGGAAATAAGAATATGATATACATCAAATATTTGATGACATCTGGTGAGCAGCTGTCAAACAACAATCAGTATAGTTCGCATATTTAAATGTTAACCTTCTTTTATAGAGGGATTTAAATTTTAAATTAAATGAAAGGTTTTAAATATGTGCATTCTTTTTATAATGACAGATTTATGTTTTACTCTTTCTGTAAATACATGAAATAAACTCATCATAGATACCAGGATTAAAATTTAATATAAACGTCAGACGCGCGTTTCTTCTTCAAAAGACTCATCAGTGACGCTCCAACTAAAAAATATTTTTAATACTATAAAATAAAGTACAAAGTTGAAGAGCATTGAGACAAAAAAATTCCTAAAAGTTTTGACAAATACAGCTAAGGTAATCTATTCCTGAGGTAGAAAAGCCTTAGTATTTCAAAAATGTTTGTTAACTGTTAATTTATCATTATGAACCATCTATAATACTAAAATTACGAGGTCCAATTTGTCAGCCGTCATCATGTAAAAACGACGAATCAAAGAATTCAACTTTATATATAACTAATATAGTACAAAGGTGTAGATTAAAAATTACACCACTCCAGGCCCTTTTGTTTTCCACGTAATTAATATTGCCAATAATTAAGAAGTTCCGGGTCGAGTCCGATACCGATACCAATAGTATATTCACCTGTTACCTATTACCTTATCTGTACGTTCCGCATCTGACAGGCGCACCAACAAACGGTGTATTCAGGATTAATATGCTATATACACGGGTCATAATCACAGGGTTGATACTACTAAATTGTCGAATTGTTACCTATTGTAGTATTTTAATCAGTAAGACTTTCTAAGATAACAATACGAATACTAAAAATCTGGACTAAAAATAAGGCATATAGGTACAGTTTTCAATTTGTTAGCGGGCATGACGTAAAACAGCGAATCAAAGAATTCGACTTTATTTATAACTAATATAGGACAATGCTGTTGATTAAAAAATACTCCATTCCAGGATCTTTTGTTTTCCAAATAATTAATATTACCAATAATTGATAAGTTCCAGTTCGACGGGTTCAAACAGAAAGATTTGAAAGCAGAGAAAACTGTGTATCTTATAATCGGCATGACTTTATCAGATGAAAATACTAATACTAAAATAATGCTTGCGCATAGTTATATACTTTAATTCAGTCACGGACCCGCGATATCACGGGTGTGTTCTAGTGATATATAAAGAGACCCTTCACAAACAGTTACAGTGTGTAAACTGCCTTTGACTATTGTTAGTCCGTCCAAACATCTGTCAACCAATGTGTGTTTTATTAGTTACATAGTTACGAAGCTCGAATCCCTATATGGAATTTACTGACCCCATATATACCGTATTAGATCAATAGCACACTATGTAACGAATTTATCTTACCGACTATCTTAACGTGTGAAATTTAGACTAGTGTCCTATCAAAATGAGCAAGTCTTCAATACTGTTAGCATTATAAGAAACTACTTTCATGGATCATACAAAAAAGATACCAACAATAACAACTTGTTAGGTTTAAATGTGTTTTATGAATTTATTTCATCATCCCTTTCTTTACGATTTTTTCTCAGTACTGTTTTGTTTTAATAAAGGGCCGTAACACTACTACTAGCCTTGTATGAAATAAACCCCGCTTCCCACTACCTAATAAGGAATATAAAGGGACGTAACTCCACTACTAACCGTGTATGATATAAGCCCCGGCCCCCTACTAACCTAATATAAAATATACACGGTCTCCACGAGGGCTCTTTTAACCAATCACATTCATAGAAATGTATAGGAGGTAAGATAATATGATATATTCTTATCACTTGGCGTTCGTATTCGTCCTAATTTATTTCCTCCCTAAAACTGCTTCACTAATTTCAACAATACGTTGACTGAATAGTCATAGGGTACTATGCTATATGGACTCTTCAACCATAATTGCGACAAGGTCAACTCTAGATCTATTACAATAGATTTATTGTATCTACGACGCAGTTACTTATAGGAGATATTGCCTTTCGGTGAAGATATTTGCACTGACATTTATAGGGAAATTGTTAGAAAATTGATCAGAGCTTTTATACCATAGTTTAGCAATTGACTCCTTCTTGTACTATATACCTTGAGTGATGTTTTCTTCAATTTGATTTTTTTTTGTTTTGTTATTTTCACTTAATGTTGACACTACAGGTGCAACTTTTGAAGTAGAGTCTGCTCACGCTTGTTGTGCAGTTGAGCGTTTCCTTGGTTTTGAGAAGGGCTGGTGTCGTTTTTTTACTTTTCATTTTTTTTGGCCTTAGCATTGTTAGTTTGTTTTCGACTTTAGAGTTTTGACATTCTGATGGTGTTGGGTTTTTTTTTTATTGGCGTCATATTTAGTAACATGCGTGTTTTGAAGACTGGATGCTAAACTTTCCTTTTATTATTTGGAAACCTTAACAATAAGTTCAATAAAACAGTACTTGGAAAACAAATATAATAATGTTACGTTTACCTTGCTGATGGTAATGTGTCAAGCTGCTAATACAGATGTAAAGGTAAGTTCCCACATCAACGGTTACAAAATTCCTTCACACGTAAATCTCTGTGTAGTGTATGTTTCTTTACATAGTATGTTTAATTACGAAAATAAACGTTCACTATAGAAACTTAACATTAAGACTGAAGGTCACTTGAATTGCGTAATTAAATTTGTCAAAATAATTACCATGAAGTAGGTCAAGGTTTCATACGTCATTATATGTGACACTCAAATAAAATATATATATTATAGTATTGTTGTCATTAGGCTAATGAAATAAGATATACTAGAACTAAACAATGATCTGTTTAACTTATATATAGAGCGATAACCATCTATCTTAAGCATTTATTCGGGATTTGTTTTTTTTAAATTTGAAGATATATTGCAAACATTATATTGCATTTGATTGATCTAATAAATCAATACCTCATGCAATTGATAAAAGAAACACGTATAAATATCATGCAAAATCTATAACGATATATTATACAGATTGGGAATAGAGTAATACAATATCTTCTGAGATGTTCGAAACTGGCATATAGTGAATAAACTAAATGAATTGAATAAATATCGCAAGAGCTCTCCCTATATATAGAAATATCAATTCAAATATTTGACAATATGGAGTGATAATCAATATTTAAATAATGAAAACATCATGCATGTTAATGTGTAATTCATGATTGAGAATCTACAAAATACATGACAATGTCACTTGTAAAAGTCGTCGAAGGTATATAATTGGTTTTAAATCAATATTGTTATAACGAATGTACATGCAAATAAGTCTTATAGTTTGAATTACATTAATGTTCGTGGCACAGAAATAGATGAATACAGATTTAAAGTATATAATGCATTATATTTGATCTTAATTAATCCGTTAAGAGCAGCAAAGAAACCAAACTGACACGGAACTCACAAGCAATGCCATAGCCACAAAAAGACAGACAGACCAACAACAGCACACAAAACACAAAATAGAAAACTGAAGATTGACCAACACGAACCCCACCACAACCAGGGAGTGCTCTCTTGTTTTCCGATAGGGCTATCTAATCCTGCTCCATATGTGGCTCACGTTGTGTTGCACATGTCCTACAAATGGTGTTTTTACGTCGAATTCGGTATTTCACTTTCGGAACTAAGAGCTTATTCCTTTATTTGATTTGGTTTGCGGTTAATGTGAAACAAGCGTCGATTTGCCATTTAGATAACAATTATGTTAATATTAAGAAAATGACGAATGTGTTATGATTATTAATGAGACAATTCTCTATATTTGACAAATGACGCAGATGAAAGCACATATAAATCACCATAAAGCTTCTAATAATGAGCAACATACATACAGTATAGTAAGCTATATATCTGTACACAAAGGATTCGAAGAGTGTTCGCGATATTTAAATGAATATATGTTGTTGGTCTTTGATCTTATGATTTTACAATATTCGTCTGATTTACATTTTTACTGATTATGTCTTACAATGAATACCCCTAATATTGACATTTTGACTGAAATAGGTTTTGCATGATAGAAGACTTACATGTATGTATATTACATGCTGTTCTCTATGAGCCTATGCTCCATCTTAAACACCTTACCTTGAACTTAATGATTTACTTTAAGTTTATAAATTGTGACTTGGACGGATAGCTCTCTCATTTGCACTCATACCATATCTTCATATATCTATATATTGTGTGTGCAACATAAGACTTGCACTCTGTCGACGCATCATTTTGCCTTCATGCAAATCCTTTTTTACATGTACCTTGGTGTATATCTTCTTATTGTATTTATTATAATTGTATATCCGTAAACTTCTTTTTTATGAATAAAGAAACATCATTATCAGAAATTAGTAATATATGGAAATTAAATAAGATGAGTTGTTTCGTAAGCTTCCAAACAGTTAAATTATATAAATGATGCACACAACCAAAAACCTTTAAGGTAGATCATAAGTAAATATTGTTGGAGACAGAATTTTCTGATACTTAGCCAAAATGAAGAATTTACTATGCTCTTTTTCAAAAATATAATAAAAAGTATGGGTCACGGTGCTATTTTTCAAGCTATGAGTCGTTGAAAATTGCCTAAATTTGGTTAGATTGTTCATGGAAAAACACATTTGTGTGCATAAAAAAAAAATATATGAAATAGAATTTTGAAATAAATAGTGAAAAGATAGGTTTTGTAATATATTTTATGAAAATAAAAAGAACAAATGATGTCACCGAACTTGTTTTCTTGCTATAAGTAAAAGGAAAAAAAATTCCCAATCAGTCCAGTATAAATTTTTTATTAAAAGAGTTATCTTCCCTTAAATGGCTCACTTGAAAAAAAATGATTCTAAAAGCAAAAACAATTATATTTGTTTAAATATTTGAACTATACAATAAATTACCAAGTTTTCTTTATATAATTTAACAGTCTAAACTTTAAATTGCAAATCTGTCTTCAAATTTGCAGATTTAGTCAAATAACTAGATAGATTGTTTACTGTGATTGTACAATCCAAGATGGCGGTATACCATGTATCTACCTTAACTACATGTACATCTTGAACACATTGCAGATAAAACGACGGCAAATATAAACTGACGAATTAACTCTATAAATACTTCGGACTTCCAAAATTAGACAAGAAATTGCGATTAAATTTTTAGTTAATGCATTTGAATAAAAATGTACTTCGGTCAACGCTTTTACAACCCTATGAAGTTATAAAAAGAAGCATTCAATACTTGTAATTACATTTTTTAGCTATGATCATGAAAACACGAATTTTATATTATTTTTTGTTTAATTCACCTGTGCACTTTATTGTGGGACAACGTGTTATCATGGAGGATAAGTTTTATAGAGTGATACAATTGCTGAAGGAATAACACGTGATATGCAATTAGCCAATCAGAATAAAGTATTATAATGAAACATACATCTAATGTAATTATATTGAAATGATAAGTCTTTGATTTGTCTCTCCTTTTATGCTGTATTTGTTACAACCTGCTGTTGAATATATGTCTTGTTTGCATTTTCGTGATACATAATTAAAAGATGGAAATTTATACAATCATACATGTACAACCAATAGGATTTGACATTCTATTTCTCTATTTAACTGATTACAAGGACAACACAAAAACTTAAAGCAATAACACTCGTCCGGGAAAATAATTGTTTGTTGCCGAAATATGTTTATAATTGTAAACTTTTTATGCAGTCTTTACATAAATTGTCATCGCGTAAAATATTCATATTCCAATGCATTGTGACCTATAAATAATGGAGATATTGTGCAACATATATAAACCTTGTTGAACCTTTACTTAATCAAGCAAAGGCATAATTATGTATCATGGAAAAATTTGGTATGTCGCTGTCGAGAATTTTATTGCTGTTATGATACAATAACCACCAGAAATTCGACAATTCTTTGATTATGTTCGTTTAGAATCATGAAGCAAATAAGATAAACAATAATTGTACGTTATCTGTATTACGTATACGTGTTGTCACTTATATCCAATGTATGTATAGAGTCAGCCCTGTATATTCGATATTATATACTATAAAAAACCATTGACAATAGAATAAAGTTCAAAGATATAACAGAAGAAAAAATAATGTTAAATCGACTTTGAAAAAAAAGTAAAACAAAAAAAAATGATTTCCTAGGAAAATTTTAACTGGAAAGTCAAAGCTCAAAACAATTAAATTATCAAAAAAAAATCAAAACAACTGTCATATTCCTGAATTGTTACAGGCATTTTCTTCTGTAAACTTATGTAATATCATTCTCGCCATTTAGTTTTGGCTTTGTCTAGTAATCTATTGTGCATGTAATAAATTATACTTTAATTTTCTATCGGCTTTCGAAATACTATACTATACAAATGTGCAGTTGTTCTAAAATTGATTAATCTTTCAAAATATCGGATGATATCGATTTACGCGCTAACAACACAAACTTGAACAGTTGATTCTGAACTGACATTGGACTAAACGTTCACATTCATGTTTTACGAAGCCAAATGAATTATACCCAATGTTATAAGCCTGTATTCCAGTGGTTGTCGTTGGTTGTTGTCTGTTGTATTTGCCTCTGGTTGATTGTTTTTAGCATTTATCATATGTTTAGTAGTAAATACAGTAGTTTTGCATATGTGATAAATAGCCTGCTGTTTAATCCATATCGCGCAACTTTGATGCGCACCCTTTATCGCATACACTTTATCACACCCCTACCCTTTATCGCATACCCTTTATCACACCCCTACTTTTTTTTTTTTTTTTTTTTTTTTTTACATAAAGTCAGTTTTGGTTTTTTTTTTTGCTTAAGAAATTTTTTTTTAATGACGTCATTGTTTGGTATGTGACGTCACGAACGTCGAGTTTTCACATTGTATGTGACGTCACGAACGTCAAGTTTTCATATTTTTTGGCACACTAAATGCAACTGTGAAAAATACAAAACACACAAATTTTAATACAACAATAAACAAAATATTTTTAAAACAACAGCATGCAAATTGTAAGGTAACCCAGGTGCTTCGGATAAGTAATTGAGCAGTTCTTTTAAGGCCTTTGAAACAAGACAAAAGTAGAACTGAAGGTAACCCAGTGCTATGGATCAGAAAACAGTTCATATAATATAATACTCTTCTGTTGAAATATATGATAAAGCGTATAATACATGGCAAAATCCGTATCACATGCCGTATCACCCTCGACCAATATCATCCCTCGGGCCTAAAGGCCCTTGGGCTGATATTGATGTCTCGGGATGATACGACATATGATACGGATTTTGCCATGTATTATTCACTATATATCAAACCATTGGCTTTCCCATTAAATTATTACATTTGTTAACTTCTTTACCCTTTGTTTTTATCTGATAACAGTCTCATTTACAAGCATGTCACATCTTCTTGTTTTAATACATGTGTAGTTAATGAAAATCAAGTGCTCTCTAAGAACTCAATTAATTTGGCATGATAGTTTGTAATAAATATAACCTGATCATTTCATAGAGGTTCGAACGTAAAACTCTCCGTTCTTTACATCTATGCTATGATCATACAAAAATCGGCAAGTGATATAGTGAATGTAACACAGTATTCAACGAAACACTATTTGGAAGATAACAAATGGCTGGAAAAAAATCATATCCAGTTAAATTGATGGTTAAAATCAAGTTCACTAAGCAAGCCCTAAAACGCATATAATTGATATATTGAAACAAGAACTTCCCTACAATTATTTAAACTGAAGGCAAAAATTTCGAGAAAAGCAATTGTCATTTATTATACAGGAGTATCAAATAATTCCACATTTTGTGACTATGTTGAACGCATCTATCCCATCGAACTAGAGATTAAGGATACTACAGATACAGTTAAGTTGGCCTCATATATTGACTTACACCTAGAAATTGACAATGAGGGTTGGTTGAATACAAAACTTTTCAGTTTTCAGCTTTACAATTGTGAACATTCCATTTTTAAGTAGCAACATTCCAACAGCACCTGCATACGGGTTAAATGTGTACCTCCTAGTTAATACGATATTCCCGTGTTTGTATTTCCAATCATAACTTTTTTTTATATGTTCTTTTGATTGTTCTATGTTTCTGGTTTTGTTTTTTGTCTTTTTTTTTTTTTTTTTTTTTTTTTTTTTTTTTTTTTTTAGGGGAGGGGGTCCGATTGTAATGTTGTTTTTTTAAATGAATTATGAGTTTCTATTTTAGTGCTCAATAGTTTATGCTTTTCATAAGCAGACGATAATGGTGAATAACTTCAGCACTTTGTGAATGCCACTTATATAACTACAAGTTGCGCTATTGAGAAAGATGAAGAATAACTAGTCTAAGATTGAAATATTGACAAATTTTCAACTAATGACTGAACATCAAATGACTTCTTGAATGCCTTGCGCACGAGTTTGTTATTGGTGTTTTGTTTGATCACCAGTAAATGTTTTCTCTAATATCATTATTCTTGAATTAGTTTTCGTTCAAGTACATTGACCATGGACTTTTAAATAGAGTAGAAATTGAATGGAATTGCATCTTTTTTTTTTGCACTCACCATTTTGTTTATGCAACGTCCACGGCAACGTAATGATAACACCCATTATTTATACAATGTTGTATGATGTTAGAGGAGTAAAATTACCAGATTTATTTGACACGTGAAATTTATATTTTTTGGTGGTTTCACTGAGAAATCAGGGTAATTTATTGCAACCAGTATAACAATATATAATTGAACCAGTCAGAAAGGTGTAAAAGAAGTTTATTTAATACTTTTGGTTTATAATTGTTTGATAGGTAAACACTGTGTGCATTTAAATTGATACAGTATTGAAGAATTAAGAATAATGAAGCTATATATAGTTTTGATTATATAGAATTGAAAAGCAGTTCTGTATATCATTCTGTCAAGCACCCTACAATATCAGAGTATATTTGATTGTATATATGTCAAAGTGATTAAAATTTTTGTGTAATTACACAAAAGTCTCTAAAAACATGTTATACAATATGCATTATTGACAATGTTTAAGGCAAAAAGTCTAATGGAAATAAATAAGCAGAATAAAAACAAAAATCACACTTTGTTAGCAATATCCGATGTTTTTGGTGGTGTATTTTGTTTTCTGTGGATAACAAATCAAACATGTCCATCTTTTATTAATATCATATTCAATTATTTTCGTGACATTTATAACAAAATTAACAAGTATTTAACCGTAATAATTCAGTTGTTTTATCTCATTATTTCGGTCACTTTTTTCCTTTGTCGGACTCTGACCACGAGCGGGTTATAATGTAATTTGTAGGTTATTTGAAAATGCATATTCAAAAATAATCAAAACACGTGTGAAAAGACAAATGCTGTATAAAACATTCAAAAATGTATGCTTACATTGTTCATAGAGCTGCAGTTTGCTAACGGCCACATCGAGTACATTTGCACTTTATCCAAAACCATCCGCCACAGAATTCTCCGCCGCATTTCCTAGCGACGCAATGTTTATAACATTTGATCTTCTATAATGGACACCCATAATCAGCATCAGCAACTATGTGTAAATTAATGAGCATAAAATGTGATTATTTTTCACATTGAATTTACAAAATAAAATTTAATTCTATATTACATTGAAGTAAATCCATTATTATAAATACTAGTAAATTGAATGCGAAGAGATATAAGTATGGAAATTAATAGTATCCATTTATGAAAATTTAGGGTCCATTCATGTGGTGCTTAGTAGATTAATATTTCAGCAGACAGTCAGTCGTTATTGCAATTGGTACTTATTTTGCACCAAACTGAGAGACTTGTTTTTGGTACTTTTAATATCCAAATTTATACAAACCATTCTCAAAGATAAATCAGTCTCGTGCTAAAATAAAAATGAAGATGGGGTATGATTGTCAATGAGACATCTCTCCACAAAAGACCAAATGACACAGAAATTATCAATGTTATGTCATCGTACGGCTTTCAGAAATGAATAAAGCCTATACAAATTCTTTAATTTCAATTAAAATAACGATGATGATATTTTCTGACTTAATAACCCAAATTTCAATATATTCTGACATCTCATAATATTCCAGTGAACTTTACATTAATGATACTCGTCTATCGAAAGTAGTGATCTAATCTACGAGTACTTGCTGTTACTTAGCTTAAAGCCCGATGACAACAAATATAAAATCAATGTACCATGTTTTCCTAAGAGAAAATTATTCAAACAGTAAAATCACAAAAATACTGAACTCCGAGGAATATTTAATCGGTAAGTCCCTAAACACATGGCAAAATCAAATGGCAAAACACATAAAAACGGATGAACAAAAACTGTCATATTCCTGACTTGGTACAACAAATACACTTTCAACGAATGTACATTTAGAAAGCATTGTGCAATGCCAAAATATAAATATAGACATAATTCGGGACCATTAATAGTAACAAGATATATAAGTCATATAACGATGATACAGGAGTGTTACCTTCAACAGCTGCAAAGCATAACAAGGCAAACAAAAGAATCACAACTTTCAAGTTTAATAGTATAGGTCAATCTGAAATAAAATCCTGTAAAAGAGCAAAGAAGAATGTTTCCAAACATTAAAATAAAACGAAAATCAAAATGAAAAAAAAACAAATGATTGAATATAATGTATAACAGAATAGATTCAAAAAATTGGAATAGTTGTATAATGACATGTTCAAATGCTATAATATAACAGTGAAATAACATACTTTATTAAAGATCGGCGCATTTGATTATATATGTAATACATGTCTGAGTGGTTTATATGAAACATATTTGAAAATAATTATTGTTCATATGAATAATAGAACAATACTACAGAGTGCAAAGTACCATCAAAATTCAACATTTGGTATAAAATAACTGTGTTGAATGGCTCTTTCCAATCAGTCTTTACGAATATTGTTTTATCGTGCTTAAAGTATGTCTATAATAAAAGAAGACAGACCGTTCGTTGATATTAAGCTGTTTTTGTGTACTGTCTGAAATTCATTTTTAGTTATTCGTTGTTGTTCTGAGGTTAACATGTCGAAAGTACCATTATATTACTTTTTATGATTTTATCTGTCCTGTGTGTTCTAGCATTTGTTTGTACTGTATTCCCGTCATGTTAAGTTGTCAATTTAGCGGTATCTTTATCATTGCCAGGGAGGTCTGGCTAACCACAAAACCAGTTTCCGACCACCCTTTTTATTTAAAATGTCCTGTATCGAGTCGGGAATAGGGTAGTTGTTATCTAATAGTTCGTTTCTATGTATGTTACGTTATGTTCTTCTCATATATGTTATGATGGTATGATACTAAACCCCTAACGGGAAGGATTGTGCCTGATATTCATATGATGAAATCATAATCTTTCAATCAGTTTAATTGAAATCTGGAGCTGGCATGTCAGTTAACTGCTAGTAGTCTAATGTTATTTATGTATTATTGTCATTTTGTTTATTTTCTATGGTTTCTTCTTCTGACATCAGACTCGGACTTCTCTTGAACTGAATTTTAAATGTGCGTATTGTTATGCGTTTACTTTTCTACATTTGACTAGAGGTATAGGGGGAGGGGGGAGATCTCATCAAAATGTTTAACCCCGCCGCATTTTTGCGCCTGTCCAAAGTCAGGAGCCTCTGGCTTTTGTTAGTCTTGTATTATTTTAATTCTAGTTTCTTGTGTACAATTTGGAAATTAGTATTGCGTTCATTGTCACTGAACTGGTAGATATTTGTTTTGGGAGCCAGCTGGAGGACGCCTCCGGGTGCGGGAATTTCTCGCTACATTGAAGACCTGTCGGTGACCTTTGCTGTTGTTTTTTCTATGGTCGGGTTGTTGTCTCTTTGATACATTCCCCATTTCCATTCTCAATTTTATGTTGCATTGTCTTTTGTTTTTGTTGCACTTCGATCCTGCTCCCCATGTGGCACCTATCGTGTTGCTTATGTTTTTACAAATCCGGTAATTATTCTAACTAGGTAGGTCACATTCATAAAAAGGGGAAAGGTATTATAGTTACGACATAAGGAACATTTCCGATATCGTCTGTGAAACGGTTATTCCATAATGGTCAACCAACTCGTGATGGCGACCGTAAAATTTACTAAGGGATGATTTCAACTTCACCATTTTGAACTCTTGGTTTAATAGCTTCCTTGCGAGTAGCAATCCTCTATACTGTTGACTTTATTGAATATATATCTTTTTCTAAAAAATATATTTCTTACTGTTTTGTTCAGATCCAACATTTCGCAGGTAATGTTTTAGTCTTGTTGCATTTTATTGCAAACGTTTGTCAATCAACCACGTCCAACAGCTAAGATCTAGAGGAGGCGAAAGCTACCAAGGAGTAATGTTTGATATTCAGTGGTGGTCGTTTGTTGATGTAGTTCAAACGTGCTTCTGGATTCTCTTTTTTCTATAGATTAGACCGTTGGTTTTTCTGCTTGAATGATTTTACACAAGTCGTTTTGGGGGACCTTTATACTTGCTGTTTGGTGTTCAATTTATTAATTTTGACTTAGAGTGGGAAATGTTTTTTTGGCACTCAAACCACATCTTCTTATATCTACTTTAAAACATCATAGCTAAACAGAAAACGACTAAAGACAAACAAGTCCACAAAGCTCTGAAAAATAAGCAATTATTTGCAACAAGTTCTAACCAAAAACTATAATAATTTGTACAAAAGATTATTTTTATATCATACTGTGGGGACTGGTTTGATACAAATCTAAATATCTTAAAATGTAATGGTTGTTGTAAATCTTTAAAGAAATAAAAGCTCTAATTCATTCTTACATACTGAAAAAAATAACTTTCTTGCTTTGGCAATTTTTCGTCTGTCGTAAGGTAACTGCAGATGTACAAGTAAAAACATTATACAATTATAGTCTTTGTATGAGGTCGATACGAGGTTATATCGACCTTAGAGAAGCATTTTGACTGAGGATGAAGTCCGAGTAAATACAAATGTTCATGTGATCAAATTTTAACGAATCACAAAGCCTTAAAAATATTCGATCAATAATATAGTGTTATATTATATCCGATTAACAGCGATACAACGGAAACTGCTACACATCTTACGGTGTTTTTGTGATATGAAAATGTACATTTTTCATGTAACTAAATTGTGTTTAAAATATGTCAGTTGCGTGGCTGATTAATTGAAAACAAAATAGTATCTAATATAAAAAGAAGATGTTGTATAATTGCCAATGAGACATCTCTCAACAAGAGCCAACATGACACATAAATTGACAACTATAGGTCATCTTGTGACCTTCTACAATAAACAAAGCCCATTTAAGTTCTGTTCTGGAAACATAAGTCATGGATTCAGTAAATCCATTAATCATAGGATTTGTCAAACTGATCAATTGAAAACAAACTGGCAATAACATGGCAAAAAAACATAAAAAGACGAAAAAACAAAAAACATATTTAAATTATAGATTTCTAAAAACTGATGATTATTATTTTTTTAATGGAGTCATACAAAATTTTGACATTAAGTATGCAGTACTTACGTAGTCGACATATATATGATGTGTTTGTATCATTCGATTGAACATTTTTCAGTTGAGATTTTCGTGGTAAAAGGGAGATCATCGAATTTGAGATGAATATTTTTAAGTTTGCGGGGACAAAATCAGATTAAATGAAGATATATAGCTAATTCTCATAAAACCCTGCAGGTACAAATATTACAGAGAAAATCGGTGTGTTTAATAAAACTAATACAAATGATTAGTTCTCTTCATACCGTTAACAGCATATATTAACCAATACAAAATGATGTTGAATAATCCAAGTCTTGGAAGATAATTTTAAAGTGGGTATTGTTGAGGAATACTCAAAATATTTTTTTCAATACAACTGACTTTCAAACTGTAGAAACGAGTTCACAAAATTTCATTCAATCCTGTCGAGTTCATTTGTCAAATATTTGTTATTTAAACTACAATTTTAAATCAGTACCCATTGTTGACTGTAGCAAACTTGCATACTATTGAAATGCGTAAAGGATTTATTGTTCTCCATTTAATTATGCCGTTTGGATACAAAATCAAATGTTAAAATCTGTTGTCTCGTATGTATTTCTATAGACGCAAAAGGAAAATGTTGCTATGAACAACTTGCTACCGGTTTTGTGGTTCCTTATTTCCTTGTAAGTACATATATTTTAGTATCATCATCTATGGTTTGTTAGTTTAACATCACGTAAGTTTTACTTGTTCTTTATTTCGTTCTTTGTTATTTATTTATATTGATATCAATTAAGAAAGGTAAATATTTAGAAATCTAAAGCATGTTTAAACTTTCTTTTCTTACCATACGTGTTTTCTAATCATTAAACGTTTTTCTTTCTTCAGAGCTTACAATTGCAAAATTTTGAGATGAAAGCAAACGTCTTTTTCATTGGATTGTTGATAGTTTTGCTCTTCCAACATCTCCAAGGTAATAAGAATAGATTTTTGTACATCGTAAACAGTATGTTTTCAAAATACATAATTGATCAATCAACTGTCAAATGTAAAAATGTTTTCTTTCGTCTAATATTTGAATTTACAATTTATTGAAACTTGTATTAACTTGTCTCGGAAAGATTTTTATTTTATCTTTTTTCATACATTTCACCTTCTAGTATCATATCTGAAGGTTGAAATCAAATTTACTATTTTTACAAATTTATACAGATAAAACGAGGTACAAAATGAATAATGATACTTTTATATGTTTCATGTAACGTTTAAATAAAAGTTAACTTTTTTATGATTTTGATACGTTTTGAACCTTTAGTTTCATGTGTGTGAAATTGATCATATCAAAATCGCCGTGCTAAAATAGCACCATTAATGATTTCATATAATAATAATAATAATAATAATAATAATAATAATAATAATAATAATAATAATAATAATAATAATAATAATAATAATAATAATAATTAAAAAAAAAATAATAATAGTTAAAATATTAATAAAAGTAATGAAAATAATATTAATATTAATAAGCATGTCATGAATATCATTCCAGTTATAAGTGGATCAAATGGGTGTCCATATGATCAAAACGAATGTAATGCTTACTGTCATAATATTGGCTGTCATCGTGGTGGGTACTGCGGCGGTATGATGATATTGAAAATAACATGTACATGCTTAAGACCATGCTCTTAGATTAATCGTAAAAACCTATAATACAAAAATAGTTTCAGGTGAGTTTTTTTTATTAAAATTTAAATTTAAATTTTCAATTTATAGTATATTCGTTTATTAATTTTGAGCACACTTAAGAATAGTGGACTGGATTTTCAAATTACATCTGTTATTGAATTTGAACACATGTACAATTTATATACAAATGCTTTTTACCGAACAAAAATGAAATACAAAAGATTTCTATGACTGAAATGATTCAAAGTACAATATGATTTTAATGTGATAAAAAAAAAAAACTGTTAAAGAAAAAATTCAGTAACAGGTACATTGTAAGACTTGGACCTTTCGTATTGAAAGCCAGGACAGAAAAGGTAAACATCACAGGAATCATGAATATCATCACAGTAACATGTACATTTTATATACAAATGCTTTTTACCGAACAAAAATGAAATACAAAAGATTTCTATGACTGAAATAATTCAAAGTACAATATGATTTGAATGTGATAAAAAAAAAAACTTTTAAAGAAAAAATCCAGTAACAGGTACATTTTAAGACTTGGACCTTTCGTATTGAAAGCCAGGACAGAAAAGGTAAACATCACAGGAATCATGAATATCATCACAGTAACATGTACATTTTATATACAAATGCTTTTTACCGAACAAAAATGAAATACAAAAGATTTCTATGACTGAAATAATTCAAAGTACAATATGATTTGAATGTGATAAAAAAAAAACTTTTAAAGAAAAAATCCAGTAACAGGTACATTTTAAGACTTGGACCTTTCGTATTGAAAGCCAGGACAGAAAAAGTAAACATCGCAGGAATCATGAATATCATCACAGTAACATGTCCAATCCAGGTTACTGAATCAAATGTAGTGTCATCTCCGTTACATTATTTATGAAATGGAAATTTACAAACATTGTAGCATATACATAAGTTTTTTTTAGAGTAGCCCCGTTACCCAAGTTTTAGAGGAAGTGTGTATTGCTTAAAGCTGGTGTCTTATAAATTTACATCAGTACTTTACCGATGTAAAACAGTCGAAAATAAGATTCAGATATTAATCAAACAAATTTGGTATTTTGGTCCCCAGTAACAGTATATATTTAAAGTACTGACATACTATTAGCTCTGATGACTCCTCGATCTGATAGTAGGCGAATACATAATACGTATTCAATTTCCCTGTAGACTGATACTTGGAGTTTTCTTGGGTTTATTTCAGTGTTAATATTTCATCCTGATTAAGGATAATTACATATTCAAATGGTTTATGAGAACAAAGAGGGTTGATCTGAAAGGGATAACTGTTAAAAGGGAAAGGTGTACGGCACTGTCTGAATGCTTCATTGTGATCAGACGTCATTGTGCACAAAAGGGTCAAACAGACACTCTGCCCACATAGTCCGTTTTTGACATCGAAGAAATCAAAGTGACTAAAGTTATGATATACATATGTGAACCTAGTTTGTGTATGGTGTACTCATTGGTTTACCCCTTTCCTTAAAATCCACAGCGTAAACTTCTCGTTTTTTTTTACACACTGTGTTTTCATAAATATAAAGAGATCAATCCGACAACTATCCAAAAAAGTTATAAAAAAAAAAAAAAAAAAAAAAAAAAAATGGATGTAAGCAATTATAGGCAACCATACGGCCTTCAACAATGAGAAATTGTGATTATTTGAATTTTTAATTCAAAAGACTAGATCTCATCTAGAACAGTTTTCCACTGTCAGCTTCCAAAAATGGATTTTTTTCTCAAGTGTTGTATTGTCATTTTTATTTTTATTAATACATGTAATATCAATATCACAAACCTAATCTTGAGCTCTATATATTTTAGAATTTTTTTAAAATTTGAATGTGACGTCACTTTTGTGCGTCGATCTCTTCCACTAATATATTATACGTTATTCGACTGTGCCTTTTTTATTTGCTGATTTAGGTTGTTGTACTTATTCGTTTTTATTCTGTAGTTAGTCACCCCTTCGGTGTTAACATGTATATCTATTTTATAGTCATTTTTATAAATTTACTGTTTGTAAAGGTATGAATTAATCTAAATACTAAGGATTTTCTTATCCCAGACAGATAACCTCAGCCGTATTTGGCACAACTCTTTTGGTTCTAAATGCTCTTCAACTTTGTACTTGTTTAGCTTTTGACCTTTTGATCTGCGCGTCACTAATGAGTCTTATGTGGACGAAGCTCATGTCTGATGTATTAAATTAATAGCCTAGTACCTTTTGATAGCTATTTTTTGTGTTTCTATGTCCTGTATGTTCCCCCATTTTTTGTATTGTAGTCCTGTCATGTAATTTTGTCATTTTAATGTTATATTTAACATTGCCATAAAAGTGGGAGGTTTGGCTAACCATAAAACCAGGTTCAACCCACCGTTTTTTCTTAAAAAGTCATGAAAAAGTCAGAAAATGGCGATTGTTATATTATAGTTCGTTTCAGTGTGTGTTGCGTTTTAATGTTTCTGCTGTGTCGTTGTTCTCTTCTTATTTTTGGTTTGATTCCCTCAGTTTTAGTTTATGAAATTTGAACAGCGGTAAACTACTGTTGGTTTTATTTACCATGGTTATCATTATGATACGATATGGTACAATATTTACCGATGGAAGATAATCGTTTAGCAATATAAACCATGTGCAAAACGTTAGAATTGCATATATTATAATACAATTAAAGCAATTGACAGCAATACATTGAATAATTGTGTTTTCTTTTTTTTCTTTTAGGTACTTTGACATTACCAAGTTATATTGACTGTACGTCTTTCATATTATTTCAATGTAATACGACGCTTTTTATTGCAATGTTAACCTCACTACTACAATTGTATTGTAATTTTCAATTATCACTCAAGATCTACATGTTTATAATGAATTAGTGCTCACTTGAAATATAATTACTGTTTTATAACATAAAAATGCTTGTTTGTACGTATATAAACCAGTTGAGTAATTATACCTCAAGTCTTCTCTTTCGAGTAAACGTAATGAAAAGGGTATCAATAGCCATTTTATTTAATATTTCTTCTTACTTCTGATTCTAAACTTGGTTACTACTTTAGGGTCATTTTACTATTATGTAGCCATGTAAATTGTTGAAATTTGAAAATCCGTAGATCTTATAAATGTGTGGCTTGCATAAATTTCTACTGTAATTTTCATTTTCTTAATTACGATTAGAAAATCAGGACAAACAAATAATGTCAATCTATGAATGATACAAATGCAAGTAACAGCAATTTCTATGAAGTATATTTATTCCGTTTCACCTGAAAAAATATACCACAGACACATTAATTGTTCAGTTCGCTCCATACATTGTGTCTTGAATTGCATAAAAATAAAAAATATTATGAAGATCAGTTGACAACTAGACGATGACAAAATGGATAATACCCTTGATACAGTGTCGCAAAAAGCTATGATATCAAGTTTTAGGTTAAGGTTATCCCGTCGGCAGTGCCAGCGTTAGCAATGAACCTGTTTTTGCAACAATGTTGACTAAACATATGATCCATTATTGAAGCAAGAACCCCGTCTCTTTTTCATTTGAGTGTATGCCATTACTGATTGCATTTTTTTAACGGAATTTTATAGGTATAGTGTTTAATGCATTGGCGTTTTATTTAGATCAAGTGAACCAAAGTGGGCTTTTCTTTTTACTTGGCGTCTGTCGACCGTCGTAATCCGTTACCATTTATATTAACAACTGTGATAGAACAAGGCCAACTTTTACCATCTGTTCAAACATGGTCGCAATAATTGTTGGATTATCTTGTTTTAAAAATAAATCTGATTACCCATAGGGCAACCAAGATAACAAAAATATAACATAGGGGTTAAATTCAAATTTGGCTATAATTTTGATAACCATTGTACAAAGAGAAAATTTGGTAGACGAAACGCGCGTCTGGCGTAAATACCAAATTAATCCTGGTATTTATGATGAGTTTATTTATATCTGAAGGGAGAAAAATGTGTAGTATGTTAAGCTCTACAAATTGTTCACTTACTGAAGCTAAATCTTATTAAAAAAATATAATAGATATTAAAACCATTAGGTCCAGGGTTTAGAAAAAGCCTTACAAGGCAGTTACAACACACTTTATGGATCTTAATACCGACCACCACAATACCTATCAAACAGGAAATACACCCAGGAAAAGATAATCCTTTTTGGAACTATTAGCATCAGTCATGATCGCTTGTAATGCTGGTTTAATTAGATGTAGATTAAATACTGTTGATTACATGTGTATATTGTTTAAGGAATACTCCAATTTCATTAATCCCAATTAAACTAATGTTGAACATGTTGAACTTGTATCAAAATATTTGTATTTTTGTATGCTCCACATATTCATTAATAAGTTGAAAAATCGACGACATCTTTTACAAACAAGTGAATTCTGCTTACAAATCTTTGTTTGAGCTCTCAACGAGTCTTATTTTGTGAAAAAAAACACACCGATTCCAACAAAAAACTAAAAATGATGTCATCAAAATACTTAGCAATACGCTACTCGGCATTTCAATATCTACATCTATATCTACAGACTTCACTTTATACTCATGTCACTTGTAATGTCAAAGTTAATTGATGTTATTATTATCTCGGGTTATGATAGGGGTTGAGCGCTTGCAAGTTCAGCCTCACCACATTATGTAATCCGGGAACGAGTCAGAAGCCCGTTATTTACAGGTTCAGCCTCACCACATTATATGTAAGCCGGGAACGAGTCAGAAGCCCGTTATTTACAAGTTCAGCCTCACCACATTATATGTAATCCGGGAACGAGTCAGAAGCCCGTTATCTACAGGTTCAGCCTCACCACATTATATGTAAGCCGGGAACGAGTCAGAAGCCCGTTATTTACAGGTTCAGCCTCACCACATTATATGTAAGCCGGGAACGAGTCAGAAGCCCGTTATTTACAGGTTCAGCCTCACCACATTATATGTAAGCCGGGAACGAGTCAGAAGCCCGTTATTTACAGGTTGAGCCTCACCACATTATATGTAAGCCGGGAACGAGTCAGAAGCCCGTTATTTACAGTTTCAGCTTCGCTACATTATATGTAAGCCAGGAACGAGTCAGAAGCCCGTTATTTACAAGTTCAGCCTCACCACATTATATGTAAGCCGGGAACGTGTCAGAAGCCCGTTATTTGCAAGTTCAGCCTCACCACATTATGTAAGCCGGGAACGAGTCAGAAGCCCGTTATTTACAGGTTGAGCCTCGCCACATTATATGTAAGCCGGGAACGAGTCAGAAGCCCGTTATTTACAGTTTCAGCCTCGCCACATTATATGTAAGCCAGGAACGAGTCAGAAGCCCGTTATTTACAAGTTCAGCCTCACCACATTATATGTAAGCCGGGAACGAGTCAGAAGCCCGTTATTTACAGGTTGAGCCTCACCACATTATATGTAAGCCGGGAACGAGTCAGAAGCCCGTTATTTACAGTTTCAGCCTCGCCACATTATATGTAAGCCGAGAACGAGTCAGAAGCCCGTTATTTACAAGTTCAGCCTCGCTACATTATATGTAAGCCAGGAACGAGTCAGAAGCCCGTTATTTACAGGTTGAGCCTCACCACATTATATGTAAGCCGGGAACGAGTCAGAAGCCCGTTATTTACAGGTTGAGCCTCACCACATTATATGTAAGCCGGGAACGAGTCAGAAGCCCGTTATTTACAGTTTCAGCTTCACCACATTATATGTAAGCCGGGAACGAGTCAGAAGCCCGTTATTTACAAGTTCAGCCTCGCCACATTATATGTAAGCCAGGAACGAGTCAGAAGCCTGTTATTTACAGGTTAAGCCTCACCACATTATATGTAAGCCGGGAACGAGTCAGAAGCCCGTTATTTACAAGTTCAGCCTCACCACATTATATGTAAGCCAGGAACGAGTCAGAAGCCTGTTATTTACAAGTTCAGCCTCGCCACATTATATGTAAGCCAGGAACGAGTCAGAAACCCGTTATTTACAAGTTCAGCCTCACCACATCATATGTAAGCCGGGAACGAGTCAGAAGCCCGTTATTTACAGGTTGAGCCTCACCACATTATATGTAAGCCGGGAACGAGTCAGAAGCCCGTTATTTACAGGTTGAGCCTCACCACATTATATGTAAGCCGGGAAGGAGTCAGAAGCCTGCTATTTACAGGTTCAGCCTCGCCGATTATATGTAAGCCAGGAACGAGTCAGAAGCCCGTTATTTACAAGTTCAGCCTCACCACATTATATGTAAGCCAGGAACGAGTCAGAAGCCCGTTATTTACAGGTTGAGCCTCACCACATTATATGTAAGCCAGGAACGTGTCAGAAGCCCGTTATTTACAGGTTCAGCCTCACCACATTATATGTAAGCCGGGAACGAGTCAGAAGCCCGTTATTTACAGGTTGAGCCTCACCACATTATATGTAAGCCGGGAACGAGTCAGAAGCCCGTTATTTACAGTTTCAGCCTCGCCACATTATATGTAAGCCGAGAACGAGTCAGAAGCCCGTTATTTACAAGTTCAGCCTCACCACATTATATGTAAGCCGGGAACGTGTCAGAAGCCCGTTATTTACAAGTTCAGCCTCGCCACATTATATGTAAGCCGGGAACGAGTCAGAAGCCCGTTATTTACAAGTTCAGCCTCGCCACATTATATGTAAGCCGGGAACGAGTCATAAGCCCGTTATTTACAAGTTCAGCCTTACCACATTATATGTAAGCCGGGAACGAGTCAGAAGCCCGTTATTTACAGGTTGAGCCTCACCACATTATATGTAAGCCGGGAACGAGTCAGAAGCCCGTTATTTACAAGTTGAGCCTCACCACATTATATGTAAGCCGGGAACGAGTCAGAAGCCCGTTATTTAGAGGTTCAGCCTCGTCACATTATATGTAAGCCAGGAACGAGTCAGAAGCCCGTTATTTACAGGTTCAGCCTCACCACATTATATGTAAGCCGGGAACGAGTCAGAAGCCCGTTGTTTACAAGTTCAGCCTCGCCACATTATATGTAAGCCGTGAACGAGTCAGAAGCCCGTTATTTACAGGTTGAGCCTCACCACATTATATGTAAGCCGGGAACGAGTCAGAAGCCCGTTATTTACAGGTTGAGCCTCACCACATTATATGTAAGCCAGGAACGAGTCAGAAGCCCGTTATTTACAGTTTCAGCCTCGCCACATTATATGTAAGCCGGGAACGAGTCAGAAGCTCGTTATTTACAAGTTCAGCCTCGCCACATTATATGTAAGCCGGGAACGAGTCAGAAGCCCGTTATTTACAAGTTGAGCCTCACCACATTATATGTAAGCCGGGAACGAGTCAGAAGCCCGTTATTTACAGGTTGAGCCTCACCACATTATATGTAAGCCGGGAACGAGTCAGAAGCCCGTTATTTACAGGTTGAGCCTCACCACATTATATGTAAGCCGGGAACGAGTCAGAAGCCCGTTATTTAGAGGTTCAGCCTCGTCACATTATATGTAAGCCAGGAACGAGTCAGAAGCCCGTTATTTACAGGTTCAGCCTCACCACATTATATGTAAGCCGGGAACGAGTCAGAAGCCCGTTATTTACAAGTTCAGCCTCGCCACATTATATGTAAGCCGTGAACAAGTCAGAAGCCCGTTATTTACAGGTTGAGCCTCACAACATTATATGTAAGCCAGGAACGAGTCAGAAGCCCGTTATTTACAGGTTAAGCCTCACCACATTATATGTAAGCCGGGAACGAGTCAGAAGCTCGTTATTTACAAGTTCAGCCTCGCCACATTATATGTAAGCCAGGAACGAGTCAGAAGCCCGTTATTTACAGTTTCAGCCTCGCCACATTATATGTAAGCCAGGAACGAGTCAGAAGCCCGTTATTTACAGTTTCAGCCTCACCACATTATATGTAAGCCGGGAACGAGTCATAAGCCCGTTATTTACAAGTTCAGCCTTACCACATTATATGTAAGCCGGGAACGAGTCAGAAGCCCGTTATTTACAGGTTGAGCCTCACCACATTATATGTAAGCCGGGAACGAGTCAGAAGCCCGTTATTTACAGGTTGAGCCTCACCACATTATATGTAAGCCGGGAACGAGTCAGAAGCCCGTTATTTACAGGTTGAGCCTCACCACATTATATGTAAGCCAGGAACGAGTCAGAAGCCCGTTATTTACAGGTTTTCGTTTGTTGCTGATACATTTATTATTTGTTTTCTGTTTATTTTTGTTTTATATTTTGTTCTTGTGTTTTGCCGTCACACCACTGATTCATGTGAAAGGATGGTTTGTCGCAATATCCGTGTGCAACCCCACATTAATGTGTATGTACCTGTGTTCAAGTCAGGGGCATGCAATTTAGTGGTTATCGTTTGTTGTTATACCTGATAACTGCAACTGATGTTAAAACAAAATGTTTAACTTTTTGTACGAACGGCTGTATATACAAAATGGCGTTAATAATGAACCTTTTGATATTGTTTTTTTTTATCATTAATGAGTGAAAAAATGTACATATGGCATTGTAAAATTTTCACATGAATTAAATTTTACACGGTTTATCTTTTTCCACCGCTGTATTATTTTCTAAATAATTAAACATCACTTTTGTTGATGTTGTAATTTAACAATCAGCTTCGACAAGCGTTTGCTCGTGTCTTCATCATATAATGATAAACCGCATAAAATGCTTCAAACGGGAAAATTATTTACGAGAATCTCTTTGTCTTTTTTGCTAATCCGGTATGGGTCTTAGCACGCCTCACCGCCTTGACACCAAAACAGTTTGGTTCAAACCCGATTTACCGGTTTGAATTAAATCTTGCAAGTAATCTGGAGACATAACAGAGAGGAAATACAAAGGTATGTATTGCTACTTATTGTCCCTGATCAAATAAACTAAGGATAAATATCCAAATTCAAATTTGAAACGCCAATCGTGATTTTCGTTTGTGTATGTTTGTTTTGTTTGCGCATCGTTATTGATGAGGTGGAATTAAATGCGACTGCATACAAGTGAGAGGTTTAACTAGCTTTCAAACCAGTTTTAATCCACCATTTTCTACATAAGAACATATCTGTACCAAGTCAGGAATATGGCAGTTGTTATCAATGTGTTTGAGTCCAGTATTTTTGTGATTCTACTTTTTTCATGTCAGTTACATGACTACTTATACACACTTCGATTATGACCGTTCAGTTAGAAATCGATTTACCAGTGTATGAAACAGAAGCCATATAAAACACTACTGTATTTCCTGTATCCAATATATTGCTTTTATGCATTTATCATTTATCCCAGTGAATGTTACTTTTAAAATAATACCGAACCAACTACTAGGTAATCGTACTAGATATTTCTCCTGTATATTGAGAAATATTGACGACTTCAAAACAACACTCAAATGAAAATTATGACTTTCGTGTACATTTGATTTGTTTTCGGAATCAGTTCTTTTGTGGCCTTTTTCTTATTGTTTAATATTCGGCTCTTTGAACTTGTTGCATAAAGCATCTCAATAGTATTAGTTATCAAATGAACTGAAGACATCTTTTAAAAAATTACGTATTTCCGTGTAATAGAACCTGTAATATTCCTGTAAATTTTAAATTTTAAGATTCTAGTATTCGAATGTCATGGATATATAAAAAGAAACAAAAATAACAGCGGTATGCTGTACTACTGTTGCCTTTATTTAATATAATATAAAATTTAATATGCATTTCTGGATTCCATGCCACATGACATTTTTACTTTTCCCTCCTCATTGTTGACTTTGCAGCTGGAACCTCCATCATGCATATTAGTATTGCATGGAGGTGTCATTAGATCCCCCATATCGTCAGGAATCTGTAATGTAAAAAGAACATTTTTAAAATATGTTTTATAAACACCAAGTGTGGACTCACATATCATGTAAACGAAGAGAATGATATGTAATTCAGTTCGCAAAAAAATAAAAATTTAACCAAGAAGCCAATTGTTCAAAAGGTTACCACCTTTAACAGTTTAGTATCAATAAAAACGTATTCATGATTTGGTACTGTTTTGTTTTTAACTAGTTTTAATGATTAAACACTGATTTTGACAACTATTAAAACCTAACTGACATGAGCTGTTTATCAGATCAGATAATGTGTGGAATTGTTTGTTGTGTGTGTCTGAAATTGTTGTTTTGACGTTAACGATTTTCTTTAATCTCTCAGAAGATTTACATAGATATACAAAATTCTGTACAAAAAAAAGGGAAATATGCAATAATGAAACAATTTCTAGTCTGCATTTGTCGGATAAAAATTGTAATTTGTTGACGCCTTTACATTTGTGGGTGATGCGCACCTTAAGTCACCACTATTTCCCTCAAATTCTTAGACATGAAGGGCGAACGATACCAGAGGGATATTCAAACCAATAAATCGAAAAAAAAACGGAGAACGCAATGGCTAAAAAAGAACAAGAAAAAACAGACAAACAATAGTTCACAAAACACAACATAGAAAAACTAAAGACTACGTAAAACGAACAACACTAAACTTGTGATACAAAGACCGTCTGTATGTTGTCAAATTATTTTTGACGAAACCAAAAATATTCTTGTGTGTTCTCTAATCCCTTAACAAGTGTGCGTGCAATCATTATTTTTTTTATTATTATTAAAGGATTGTACCGGTATTGTGTTCCCATTCTTTACTGCTTTATATATTTCTTTTTCATCATGCCCATCGATCTGCATCTGCCTATCTTTAGTGGTGTTCATAGAACTACCAAAAAGTTGATCATTTTCAGGAATCACTTTGTTTTTGTATTCAGCTCTGCGTTCGAATATCTGGAAAAGATTTTTAAAAAAACATGAAGAGTTTACTTAAAACGTTGCAAAAAAATATCTTTTTAAATTAACAAAAACTTTTAAAAGGTTACACTTAAATAAGTAATAGGTGTTGTCATTTGTCTACTTTAAAATGTTTACACATGTACCAATTTGTAATTAATATTGACAATGATTCTTTGATGTACCAATTAAAGTAGTTACGCCTCATACCATTCAAGCATTTCCCTCTAACAATAATAATTGGTTGGGATGCGGAAAATGTTCCAAACGATGTTGCTATATTTAATGATAAGGGTTATTCAGACGTTGAAAGACATTTTTAGTTCAATTTTCTTATCTTACGAAAACTATTTAAAATTTATAGATCTATATTAATCTTAATGATTATATGATCACAAAAAAGGAATGTCCTAACGTCTAGTATAATAGAAAACAAAGGATATAGGGTATCCATAATGACAACAAAATCAGTTCATGCACAACAAAAATTTAAAAAAAAAAACACACACATTCAAAAAGCAAAAGAACAACGCTTTTATTGCTGTTCTTCATCTCAAAGTCACATTGAGACCTTCAAAACGGAGCAAACAAACTCTCATAACTCTCTGCAAGTTTAAGACGACCCTTAGCACCGGCCTGAGTTTAATTATTTGCAAAAATAATATGGATAGACCTTGTAAGATGTAACACTATCTAATTGGGTCCGGTCAAAAAAGAAAATGCTGGAAGGTAGTACATATTCAAATAGTACCTACGCATAAGGGTGAATCTTAAACTATGTAGCAAACATTTTAGTAATTAAGATGTCAGATGAAAGGTAATGTTAAACTATGTAACATTATGTAGTATGTTTATTAAACATATATAATATATAGATTAAGGAGCTGAGAAAAATATTGTGATTACCATGTTTTTCATTATGCAAGGAAAAGAAAAAAATAACATGTGAGTATTTGAATTGATTTCTATTACAAACATGCTCGGAGCTTGACAAACTGTAACAAGTTTAGTATTGAGCTGTGTTATTTGTCATTATGTTTGTAAAATACATGATACATATAAATGTAAATTGTTAAAAGTATATAGTGTACTATTTTACTATTTTGCTTTGTTTCCAAATACTTTTAAAATTATTTTTTCTTTCAGTTAGATAACAGATAATGATGGCGCTTGGATAAAAGTGGATCTGTTTAAGATAAACACTTACATCTTTCACTAGATTTAGCCAATTATTGTCATCAGAGCCGTTCATGACCTGAAGGTTAACAGGGTCAACTTTACTCTCGATCGTAAAACCACTGCATCCACGGTTCTTGTCGTCTGTCTTGCGATCTCTTCCAGTCTTAAAAAATAATACATTAATGTTACCATTACATGCGAATATTTATATTGATTTTTAATACAATAAGTTTTGGTCATTCGGAGCTTGACAAACTGTAATAGCTTGATATTGAGCTGTGCTAATTGTCAGTAAGATTGTAAAATACATCTAACAAATAATGTAAAATGCTCATAAATACAGTGTGCTTTACATGTTTTCGTTATACAAAGAAAGGATAGGATTGATTTCATTTATTATTTTTCTTTGTTTCCAAATTTAATGACCTTGACCTAAAGTAGCTTTCCCGATCCCATACTTTAAACTTAGATCCATTTGTGAAATTTTTTGGAACTGCCTCCGAATCTTTAATTAAATCCATTTTGTTTTCAATAGAAAGTTCATTTCTTGCCCTTTTAGGCGATGGAGAAGGTTTATCATTTTGGTCGAATTTACGTTTCTTCTTAGGAGTTTCCATTTTAACACTGCATTCGTAAACATGTACAAGCTAATTAGTTTATAAAAACAACTCACCGTTAAATTAAAATTTAAATACCCTCAAGGGATCCTCTGCTAGCCTATGATTGTTAAATCACTCATGCATATCGTTGTAAATACTTACATTGTTTTGATTGCTATCGATCGATTTTGACAGGTAAATTTTTGATACACATTGACTAACGGGGCTTTAAATTTCGTTCGGAATTCGGTGTTAGCAGGATTCGGTTTTATCAGGTTAAATTAACGGTAATTGATAGAGAAATGTTACGGGACTTTAGAAATTGTTCGATTTGATATGAAATTCGGTTTTATCAGGGTTCGGTTTTAACAGGTTTCACTGTACAAAGAAAAGGGTAGTGTTGATTTTATTTACTATTTTGCTTTGTCTCCAAATTTTATTATAAACTATATTCCATTTCAGTTAGATAACAGATAATGATGGCGCTTGGAAAAATGTGGATCTGTTTTAAAATAAACACTTACATCTTTCACTAGATTTAGCCAATTATTGTCACCAGAGCCGTTCATGTCCTGAAGGTTAACAGGGTCAACTTTACTCTCGATCGTAAAACCACTGCATCCACGGTTCTTGTCGTCTGTCTTACGATCTCTCCCAGTCTTAAAAAATAATACATTATTGTTACCATTACATGCGAATATTTATATTGGTTTTTAGTCATTCGGAGCTTGACAAACTGTAAAAGCTTGAGTATTGAGCTGTGCTAATTGTCAGTATGATTGTAAAATGCATCTAACAAATAAATGTAAAATGCCCATAACTATAGTGTGCTTTACATGTTTTCATTATACAAATAAAAGTAATTGTTTCCAAATTCTTTTATTAACTTATTTTTATATCGGTTAGACATCAGATGTTCATGGCGCTTGGGAAAAAAGTAGATCAGTTTAAGATAAACACTAACATCTTTCCAAGGGTTTGGCCAATTCTTGTCACCAGAGCCCTCCATATTCTCACGGTTAATGGGGTCAACTTTCTTCTGGTTCGTAAAACCACTGCATCCAAGTTTCTCGTCGTCTGCCTTACGATCTTGTCCACTCTTAAAAATGTAATACATGTATATTGTTGTAACAATAACATGCGAGTATTTGAATTGATTCTTATTACAAACATTATTCGTCATTTGGAGCTTGACAAGCTGTTATAACTTGAGTATTGAGCTCTACTATTTGTCATTATGTTTGTAAAATACATAATACATAGAGATGTAAATTGCTTAAAGTATTTAGTGAATTGTTCGTGTCCTTAGGGTTTACGGGGTCAACTGTCCTCTGGTTAATAAAACCACTGCATCCAAGGTTCTCAACGTTTGTCTTAAAATCTTGTCCACTCTTAAAAGAGTAATACAATGTTGTTACAATAACATGCTGGTATTTGAATTAATTGTTATCACAACCATCATTCGTCCTTTAGAACTTGACAAACTGTTATAGCTTGAGTATTGAGTTGTGCTATTTGTCATCATGTTTTTAAAATACATATTACATATAGATGTGAATTGCTTAAATTATATAGTGTGCTTAGCAAGTTTTCATTAATACTGTTTAAATATTATTTTTATTTCTGTTCGACAACATATACGGATGGCGCTTGGAAAATAGTAGATCTGTTTGATATATACACTTACATCTTTTACTTGGTGTGGCAAAATTTTGTCACCAGAGCCGTTGATGTCCTCAAGGTTAACGGAGTCAACTGTCCTCTGTTTAGTAAAATCAATGCATCCAAGGTTCTACAATATTGACCGCTCTCAAAAAGTAATATATTGCTGTTACCATTACATGCGAGTATTTAATTGATTTTTACTACAGGCATGTTTAGTCACGTGAAGCCTGACAAACTGTAATAGCTTGAGTACTGAGCTGTGATATTGTCATTATGTGTATAAAATACATATAAGATATTAATGTAAATTGCTAAAAGTATATAGTGTGCTTTACAAGTTTTCAATACCCAAAGAAAAAGTTAGGCTTAATTTAATTTACTATTTTGTTTTGATTCCAAATACTTCTAAGGCCACATCAATTTAATTCCTTGTTCGACGGACCCGCCCGCACCTGTTTTTTTCTAAATAGAAAAAAAAATATTTTTTTAATATTCCCGCATCCCGCA
Source organism: Mytilus galloprovincialis (assembly GCA_037788925.1). Classification (NCBI taxonomy): domain Eukaryota; kingdom Metazoa; phylum Mollusca; class Bivalvia; order Mytilida; family Mytilidae; genus Mytilus; species Mytilus galloprovincialis. The sequence continues at coordinate 6,661,595 of CM075340.1, read as the reverse complement.
TCCGGAAATGTAATCATGTCCGTTTCCCGCACCGTTTTTTTTTTAAATAGCATATAAATATATCGACACTTGTTTTAAAAATTCACAGTCTTGTCTATATATAATGTTTTTAAACGTATAAGCATCCAACCACACCATGTAAATATCTGTGTAAATATTTGATTAAGCATTAAACTATATATTCCAAGTGAGAGTGCTCCGAATATATATAACAGAGGAAAATACCTGTACAGAACAGAACATTGCTTTTCTTCCCCCTTACTTACATTCTCCATCAAAATCATGTTGATTTTCGTTGTTAGAATAAAGTACGCGGAATTTCTGAAGAAGTAATGACATCAACTGCAATTATATTGTATGCCGGCAAAACAAAACTATCCATACCTGCTGCATCTTTATGCATCTTGAATAATTTTTTTGAATAATATAAAGGAAAATGATATATGTTAAAGTCTGGGAATATTACAAAATTCTGGGACATGGTTTGAACATTTACATGTGTTACCAGATAGATATATAGTTCTTTGGGAAAATATGAGTCATTTTGTACAATGTTTTTTTACAAAAAAATATATTACTTAAATTGATCCCTCAGAATATTTATAACATTGAGGGGTTTTCCAAACCTGATTATGACTTGGGTGTAGAATTGTCTCATTGACACACATATATGTACCACATCTAATTATTTGATTATTTCTTGGTGAACAGAGAGAAAAAACACTTCACGAATTAAAGAAATGTCAAAGTACATGTGCTAAATCAAGTTTTGATATTATCAAAACCTTTTATTTTATATCTCCAAAAAACATTATAGTCGCTCGCCTTTACTTTTCAAGCTTCGTCTCAAAAAATTTCAAATTTAAAATTGTTTATAAAATTTTTCAAATCCCTCGCTCAACCCAATTTTTGGAGACCAAAAATCCGTAAAACAAGAAATTAAATTTGAATTGGACTAAAATGTAATTTTGATTTTGATTAGAAAACAGATAATGGTGGCACTTTTATAAAAATAAAAGTGGATCTATTTGAGATATACACTTACATCTTTCACTGAATATGGCAAATTCTTGTCACCAGAGCCGTGCATGTCCTTGAAATTAACGGGGTCAACATCCTTCTGGTTCAAAAAACCAATGCATCCAAGATTCTCGTCGTCTGTCTTACGATTTCGTCCAATCTGGAACAAAGTTAAACAAAATTGTTACCATAACAGGCAGGCATTTGAATTCATTTTTTTTACAAGCATAATTCGTCCGTTGGAACTTGAAAAACTGTTTTAGTTTGAGTATTGAGCAGTATGTTTGTAAAATTCATATAGCATATAGATGTAAAATGCTACAATGTGCTGAACATGTTTTTATGACATTAAGAGAATGGTAACATGGGTAAGGCTGATTTGATTTATTATTTTGTTTTGTCTCCAAATTCTATTATAAACTATTTTTTATTACGGTTACACAACAGATAATGATGGGGCTTGGGAAAAATAATCTGTTTAGGGTATACTCTTACATCTTTTATTGGTTTTGGCAAATTCTTGTCCCTAGAACCCTTCATGTCCTCATGGATAACGGGGTCAATTTATTTAAATAACAAGCATCATATGGCCTTCGGAATTTGATAAAATATTTTAGCCTGAGTATAGCTGCAATTTAAAGATTACCGGTCTTTACATGACATTTTGGCTATTTTTAAGGTGGCAGAGGTGTCTTCTTACTTCTTGGATTTTGAAGTAGCAGATAACAATTGGTCTAGATCTTCAATGAAAGCTTACATTTTGAGTGTAGTTTGTAAAACATGTGTAAGACTTTTCATGTTGATATAGATAATTATGTGTTTTATCATATTCACGGCTGTATTTAAAAAGAAACACAATATGTCTGTTTGATTCATTTATTCAACTTTGCAACATAAGGGGAGATAACTCAGATAGTAGGTAAGATAGCTGAGATCAAGAAATATTTATTATAGAAAGTGTTGTGAATTTACTTATTTTGATATTTAGAAAGAAAACAAGTCCAGTGGCCTTATTTTTTATTTTTTTTTTATCTGAAAGCATGATTTAAGAGCTATCTTGTTACATTTTTTCGTGAAATTTTCTTTTCATCACACGACGTTGTAATTTCCATGCATAATCTATATAAATTTGATAACGTTGCAAAATCTGTAGCGTGAAAAAAGTCCGTTGATCCATACTTTTTATTAATGTTTAGACAATAGCTTGATAAAAACTATATTTTATCAAATTATTAAAATGTGCTATGGATTTAGTAAAGACCCCCGTACACCTTAATAATTTATATTCTAAACTCCATAAATTACTCTACTTTGATGTTCCGCATGACCTCAGCTGTTGCAGAACATTCTATTTCAGTTCTTTTTCTAATTTACTTACAAGAACATCCCAACTCTTCAATTCTAGCCAGCATTCAATATCTTTGTCTCCCAAATTCTTGTTCATAACAGATGTACCTGCTGCTACTGTCTCACTTTCAAATGGTTCAAATACCGTTGAGGTGGAGGAGGGAGGATCCTATATGGAACAAATTCTACACAATTAGAAATGGACAAATGCCTGAGGTACGTTTTTGATTTACAAATGATAATTATCATGTGGTAAGTGAGTTAAATATTAATATAAATATTAATCTTATCAAAAAAAGTATTACTCATTCGTTCAAAATCATTCTACCAAATAGTCAGCACTTCTTCTGTGCTGACATGATATATCATTGAAATGGTCATAATTATATCTAAACGATTACTACCTCCATAATAGATAACCTGAACTGTATTTGGCAAAATTATGAGGAATATTTGGCTCTCAATGCTTTCAACGTCATACTCTATTTGGCAGAACTTTTTATTCGAACGTCATGATGGGTCTTTTGCAGACAAAACGCGCGTCAGGCGTAAATACAAAATGTCAATCCCGATATATGATGTGTTTAATCATAAATGCACAAAAAATTGATTGGGGAATAAATAAAGTTTCTCAACCGAAATATACATGAAATATTTGCTACTGAACGTTAAACAAAAACGAATTAATCAGTTATTTATAGATGTTGTTGTCATGGGTTTTTTTTTCATATCAAAACTAAATAGTTAGTGTTTTTAAATTGCTTATATTATTATTTGCCAAATTCTGAGGAATATTTTGCTCTCAATGCTCTTCAACTTTGTACTCCATTTGGCAGAACTTCTTTATTTGAACGTCATGATGAGTCTTTTGCAGACAAAACGCGCGTCTGGCGTAAATACAAAATTTCAATCCTGGTATATATGATGAGTTTAATTATAAATGCACCCTAAATTGACGGGGAATAAAAAAAAAATGGTTCTCAACCTAAATACACATGAAATATTTGCCACTGAATTATTAAATTATTTATAGATGTTGTTTTCATTTTTTTTTTTTTTTTTATATAAAAAAAATAAATAGTTAGTGTTTTTTTACTTACATTATCACCAACAGCATCGTTGATTTGGTTACCAATAGTGTTTTCCATGTTTGTTTTCCTTTTCTTACGAACTGTAAAATAATTTAATCAATTATAATGATATTTTTAATTGCCGTCTTTCAAATTATTTGGGGATTCACCTGTGGTAAAATATGGTTAACATGTATGCTAGATTTTTGACAACTAAGTAGTTTATCAAGCTATACGTATTTATATTTTGACATAGTATGTTATATAAAAAAAAAGGAAACACATATAAAAGTGAGGATACGAATTTTGGTTTTTGAATACACAGAAAAACAGATTTATTAATTATGATTTAGTTTCAAACTCCCATTAAATTAATTTACATTAATTGTTGTACGAAAATGACTTTGGTATGCACTTAGTGCTTGCAAAGTTCCAAATGAACCTTTGTGCAAACAAATATATACGTACTGATATCGAAATTATATATATTAAGTTATTCGTAAAGTCAAATTCTGTTATATTTACAACACTTTAAAGAATGTTCAATATAAAAAAGAAGATTTGGTATGATTGCCAATGAGACAACTGTCCACAAGAGATCAATATCTCTTGATATCCCTAAACTAATCGAGAATCAGCTTAACATTGTATTAAGATACCTTTGGTGAGCAGTTGTTTAATGTTATGATGGTATGTATGGTTTAAAAAGTTAAAGTATTGTATATCAGATGAAACCTGAAAGATAAGGTGAGAGTAGTCTTTCGAAGTGCAAATGTCAGATATTGTTTCCGAAGATAACAAAAGTGAATTGACAAAAAGCAGCGAAGTTATCTGCTTAAGAATACTTTAGTTTAAATGTGTACCGTTACGTCTGTCTTCTTTTTCATTTTGACTGTTAATTACCCTCAAATGAGCAAATTTAAATTGATGATATCCACCTATGGGCCAGAAAGTGTACCCTTTTAAATATTTTGTTCAAAGCTTGTGAAGAAAATCCCAGTTTTGGTTTCTTTTTTTTGTATTTTTGTCTTTTCGTTGCAGTGTATTGTGGGATTTATTTCGTCTTTTTTTGTGGGTTTAGTTCCCTAAGTATGGTATTCTTTCTTATTTTAAAGCACAATAATGTAGATTTGATAAGAAAAACAAAGAGAATTGCCGGTAGAAACCATTGTTGTTTTTGTTTTTAAATTTCATTATATTTCATTTTTGAAATCTTTTACAAATGGTTGATAGATGAGCATACCGTGTTTCTTCCTATAAATCTTCTGCACTAAGTGCAAATTTGGCTGAATTATCTAACATTTGAAGCAGGATCTCCTTACATATCTGGAGATTATGCGTGAGATTATGAGACCCTCCCCCAAGTTTTTGTGGGGTTGGTGTTGCAGTCTTTCTATTCTTTTAATGTTGTTTTTTCTGTATAATTGTCAGTCTGATGGTCTTTTTTTATTTAGCCATGGCGATAACATAAAATGTTGTTGTGGTGTTTCAGCTGATGAGTTCAAATGACATTAACAGGACTGACAAACATACTGACTAAGTTTGCTCCGTGAATTAGAAGATCGCAATTTGTGAAGGGCAATATATTTGGTGCAACAATTTTAATATATCATTGCATTTTAGGTGTCATGTATTTCTTACGGCCATATACTTAAATCAAACCAAGTAACATGTAGGTCATTTCACGTATTATCAAAATACAGTCTTAAATATAAGCCAGCCAGCTTCGGACAATTAATGCAATTTCTGGTTGAACATGTTGAACATTATCTAGAATCGTTCGAATTATTTGAATAAAAAGAGACCAAAATGACACAGAAATTAACAGCTATAGGTCTCCGTATTAGGCATGTTTGAAAATAAGAAGTATATCATTTCTCCAATCAAAATAGTTTCTTTTTCGTCTAATAGTATTAAGGAAAGTATGTCATGCATGTTTAGAAGCGTTAAACGCGTCATGTCATGTTGAAAAAAAAATATTTTCCGTAAAAAAATTTCACACAATTTTAACTAAATTGCACTGATTGAAATATATGTTCAAATTTTATCACATATGTAATCCCGGAAGTAAAATTGATATAAATAAACTTGTAAAATCTAAATTTTTTAATAAATAGATTGGAACGTGAATAGTCGAAAATGACCTTGAGTCTCGTAACTTTCGAAGAACATACCAAAAGTTTCTATTTTGTCAAACAGTTATAAAGAGAATATGTCATGTATGTTTATAAACGTAACACCCGTCCTAGTTTGACTTTTTCATGTCAATGTTGGGATGTGTCCCCATTTTATCACATATGTAATCTGTGTTTAAAAAAAGGTGTGTAGTATTACATACATTCCTACAATGCACAAAACTATAAATAAATATACGAAATATAAATCTGTTAAAAGATTGAAATTTGTATAGTCTAAACTGCGTTGAATCTCGTAACTAGGACATACTCAAAGTTAACATTTACTACAGTAACTAATCATTAGAACTCGATTAAAATGTATGCTTTCATTTTTTATGCTCTCTTTTAAGTAGATGATAATGTACTTTTACATGTCATTTGTCATTTTTACCCCCCCCCCCCTACTTTTACATTCGTTCCAAATTGGAGAACAAATTATCTGACACCTGAATAGACACCGGAATGTAATGTTAGTCTACATTACCGAACAAACGATCGGAATGTCGCATTGCAATATTATGTCTTCTAGTTCTTCCCCCTCCAACTCCACCTCCCCCTCCCCCCGTTGTTGGTATTTGATACGCAATATCAATAATGTTCATTCCAAACATCATATGACAGGGAATATATCTAAAACAAATGTTTGGACGACACTTTAAAAACGTTAATGTCAAATAGTAGGGGGTGTTCAGGAAGGATTTGATCAGATGAATTGCATACAAAACAGAAGCAATGTTTCAGCACAATATTTTCTCGGTGTATACTTATGTTTTAAGCAACGGACATTCTGTCTACTCTCTATAATGCCGAGAAGTTCTTATATTATATAGTCAAAGGGGAGGCGAAAGATACAAAAGGGACATTCAAACTCAAAAATCTATAATAAACTGACAACGCCATGGCTAAAATAAACAAAAACAGACAAACTGACAAATAAAAAACACCATATAGAAAACGAAAGACTGAGCAACATGGACCCCACAAAACACTGCTGTTATCTTATGAGCTAAACAAAATGAAGAAACTTACAAAATCAATTATTAACCCTCCTCAGGAATGCTTTAACGTGAATATAGGAAAATCAATTATGTATTAGAAGCGAAACAGTTAAGAGCTTTATTACCAAAAGGTCAGAAAAAATAGATAAATCAAGTAGTAAGACCACTTGTCACACGAACTTGCACCTTAATTCCTTGATAATTTCTACATATAAATGAATGGTTTACTTAATACAGTGGATTCTTATTTTCTTTGGCAAATTGGATAAGAATGCCACACAATTGATAAAGCAAACTATGACATCCAAATATAGTTTTCAGAGAAATGGATGCAGTAAACATAGGAAACACGTATGAGGAATATAATATATACTACATGATAAATAATGAAAACACGAAAACAACAATTAAAGCGCGGTTTCTTTTTTTTTTTTTTTTTTTTGTTCATTTGCTATTTCTTTGGATCATGGATTAATACCCCAAATCCTTTGGGTTTTTTTTTTTTCTATAACAGTAGCCTACAAAAGATCTGTGTCCAAGGCATTATCAAGTAGCATTAACAATATGTCTAGTGGAATCAAACAGTATTCATGAACTAGTAAAATTAATAATAAGAATTTCAATGTGACATTTCGATCGTTAATTGAGTAATATAGACTGAAATAAAATTCCGGTGTCTATTCAACATTAAATTCAAATTTACGTTTTTCGATTGATTGATTGATTGATTGATAACAAATCTGTAAACTTTATTTGTTCTCAATCATTGCGAAAAAAATAAACAATTCATTTGTTTTATTTTAATGCTAATAATTCTGATTCAACCGCTATGATATACTTTCTTGGAATATGGGTTAATATGTTTAGGCAACAACAAGAGAACGCAACCAAAGTATATTCATTAGACAATACATGTGTACATATTATAAGCATGCACACGTTAAACATATACTAGTAAACAAAAGAGACGATACAAGGCAACGTATTTTCCCTATAGAATTAAATTGAATACACTGTACTATAATAAATAATTGTCAAATTGGTCTAATATTACAGAGTGTTGTTTTTTTTTATCAAAACCTTTGATTTAATTTCAAAAATCTTATTTTCACCCCAAAAATCGATACAAGAACCCAAAGCTGTAAACCTAAAAATGCTCTGCTTAAAACTTTGAATGCCTTCGCAGACATTTTAATACTTATTTCTCATCTTAGTACTGTCTTTAGTTGTCATTTTCCGCATAACAGATTTGACCATAGTATTCAATAACACGAAATATTTTAACTTTCCAATTTGGTCAGATTCATTTAATCATACGTTCTTGCTTTGATAATTGACAATTTATTATATTTGATGATAATTTGGATTCAGACCTGTGTATCGTTTCTTTTGTTGAATAGTTTATAATTATAAGGTATTAGATATCCTTGCAAAAATACATATATGTAAAAATAAAGGTATAACTGGCATATTTTCTTCTGGTAAAAGTGTCCAAAACATCAAAAGTCAGTAAAAGTCAGCAAATACATTAAAAACAAATAACATTATACATGTAGTAAAAGTATACATTGTGATTCTAATATAAGTACTTACATATTTTCTTTAGGTACTAATGTAAAATGGCTATTGCATATACTGCGCACAAGCCAATGTCACCTAATATACTATATCTGCATTATTATTGATTTTAACTGAATTGCATTGGTATTATATTTAAAAACGTTTATTTTGTTAACAATTTACAAAAAACGAAACCAAAAGGAGAATCAATTCATAAAAATCAATTACAATTTGTAAATATAATAGATAGTACAATAGCATTAACATATGGACTTTTTGGTATTGGCCCTGTAACATGCCCGAGGTATTAATAATTGCCAAAGACGGCTGTAATGTCCTTGTTGCAGGGCCAATATAAAAAAACCAACGTATATTGATACTTTTATTAACCAACTACATGTAAGACAACTTCATTCAAGAACAGTCTTCGCAGTGTGTTTCATTATGAGTGCTCAACATGATCTATCCGGAAGTAAAATCAATATTTATATAAATTCCCTCTATAATAAAAATCATAAATAAACATGGAAAATCTAAATCTCTAAATAGATCGATTGGCATGTGAATAGTCGAAAAAGACCTTGAATCTCGAAACTGTCCCAGGACATACCAAACGTTTCTTTCTTGTCAAATAGTTATAACGAAATTATGTCATGTATGTTTACAACCGTAAAACTCCTCCTGATTTATTTTCATGTGACGTAGGGATATGTTCCTATTTTATCACATATGTAATCTGTGTTTAAAAAAAGATGTGTATCATTATGAGTGATTTTTCTGGAAGTAAAATTGCTATAAATAAACATTCCTACAATGCTCAAAATTATAAATAAACATGGATAATCTTCATATATTAATAGATAAATTGCATTGTGTATAGTCTAAACTACATTGAGTCTCGTTCTGTAACTAGGACATACTCAAAATTAAAATTTACTAGGTATTAAAATTCGATAAAATGTATACTTTCCTTTTCCATGTAGCTCTATTTTAATTGGATGATAATGTACTTTCACATGTTATTTGTCACTTTACCCCCCTCCCCCTAAATTTTTGGGATTCGATACCCAATATCATTGTTGTTCATTCCATATCTGATATGAATGACAGGGAAAATATTTAAAACAAATGTTTTGACGACAACTAAAGAATGTCAATGTCAAATAATAGGGGCTGTTCAGGAAGGATTTGCTGAGATGAATTTCAAACAAAACAGAAAACCAGACTGAAAAAACACGTGCCCCATAAAACACTGTTGTTATTTCGTGAGCGTAACGAGGAGAAGAAACAACACAAACTTTCGGTGCACTTCTTTTGGATTATCTCGTGACGAACGCTATAAGGCGAATATAACGAGTCAATGATGTATAAGAAGCAAAACTGTAGAAGAGCTATATTACCAAAAGGAGTGACAGATAATAGATAAATTCATCTTAGGACCACTTTGTTAGACGAACTTGTACCTTTATTCCTTGATAATTTCTACATATAAATTAACAGTTTTTGTTAATACAGTGTATGTTAATTTTCTTTGATAAATTGGGTAAGAATGCCATAAATTTATAAAGCAAACTATGACATAAACATATAGTTTTCAGAGAAATGGATGGGGTAAACATAGGGAACACGTATGAGGAATAAAATATAAACTACATGCTGGGGAATGAAGACACAAAATGAACAATAAAACCGCTGTTCTTTTTTCTTTTTTGTGTGCATTTACTTGGTGGGTTTTTTTTTTTTTTTTTGTCATATATGGATACCTCATATCCTTTGTTTTTGTTTTTTTTTTTTTTTTTCTATTACACGAACCTACGAAAGATCTTTGTTCAATGCATTATCAAGCAGTTTTAACAAACACCATTGCATGAACTAGAAGAATTAATATTGCAATGTGACATTCCGATTGTGTGTTCAGTAATGAAGACTAACATAACATTCCGGTGTCTATTCAGGTGTCAGACCACCAATTTATTCCTCCAATTTAAAACGTAAGTAAAAGTAGCCCTACTCTCACATACAATAGTGATTCTGCTGTCATTGTTAACTTAAACCTACCAACAAATTTCCAGAAATGAAACTTTTGGTGAGAGAAAAATATATTCAGATCATTAGATCATTTTGAGCCAAAACTCACTTGTCTATGAGTTTGTATTAAAAATTCAGAATAAATGCGCTCCATAGCATACCAATTCAAGATTTTTGTTTTTGGAGTATTTCTGTTCGGCGGTTCGTTTTTGTCTGAGAAGATTTTGAAAGTACATGTATGTTGAAGATTAGAAAGCTGATACATTTACAATTCAGGACAAACCTGGTTTCTATGAAGTTAAAGCTGTGAAACTTGCAAAACTTGGTTGAACAGAGATTTTTAATTGGTGGTGTGACACTTTCAAAATAAAATGCCAATAACGTTTTTTGATTGATTAATTGAAAATTATAAATAGGTCAACTGTATTCATTCTCAATAATTGCGCAAAAACAAACTCAATAGTTTTATTTATAATTCTGATTGATCTCCTATGAAGTACTTTCTAGAAATATGGGTTAAAATTAAGTGTGCGTATCACCCAGAGAACGCAACCAAACGTTTAATATTCATTTGAATTAGACAATACATTTTACATGTATTCAAATTATTAGCATTCACAAATTAAACATATATATATAAGGTATCAAATATCCTTGTTAAAATTCTAGACATACATATGTGAACATAAGGATATAACTGGCATAAAAAAAATCTGTAGAAATGTCCTTAACATCAAAAGTCATCACATACATTTAAAACAAATAATGTTACATATATAGTAATAGTGTAAATTGTGATTGTGTTATAAGTACTTACATTTTTTATACTTAAGGAAATAATATTAAATGGCTTTTGCATAAACTGCGTACTAGCCAATATTACCTCATATACTATATCTGCATTGTTATTGATTTTAACTGGATTTCATTGGTTGAACTGACTACCTTTTTATAAAGGTTCAGAGGAGAAATAGAAAAAAATGTCGCAATCTTCGTAATAAAGTATAAAATGATTTGAAAGAGAATGATATTCTAATTTGAATTAGCTGATTTTTATCGAACGTTAATTCATGTTGTGCTTGAAATGTATATTACAGAAAATACAGAAATAGATTTTATTTTTTTCACATTGTCTTTTCTGTTTTTCCATATCGCTCACAAACTTAATTTGTCGGTCAATCCAGTTTAAGATATATATAGACGACATACGTATATAAACAAAAAACGAAACCAAAAGAAGAATCATTTCCAAAAAAACAATTACATATTTTCACATGTAATAGATAGTACTATAATATATATAGGTCAAAATAAGTTTGAAAATATACCTTTTTAATTGTGTCATAGTAATATACAACTTTTTCAGTGCAGCTACTTTTTTTTATAATATTTACTCTGAAAAGCATTGTCATTCAAAGGCAAATGCACATTACATTAATTTCTTATCATGCATCACTAAACAGTGTTATCCTTTCAAAAATAGAAATTGCCGAATATGTTATGTATATACTTCGTTACAATTTTCTTACATTCATTTACAATCGGAAATAAATATATTGTTTAATTACACAAAAGAAAGCATAATACAATGTAGGATTTTCTTAATCTTTTCATTTATTCAAAGACGATGTGGTATGATTGCCGAAGAGACAACTATCCACAAGAGAACAACTGACATAGAAATTAGCCACTATAGGTCACCGTGCAGCCTTCAACAATGAGCAAATCCCATACCGCATAGTTAGCTATAAAAGGCCACAAAATTACAATGTAAAACCATTTAAACAAGAAAATTAACAGCCTTATTATGTACAAAACACGAACGAAAGCAAAAGTATAACGCATGAACAAACGACAACCACTGAATTACAGGCTCAAATTAAACGATAAAAGTAATATTCATAAAGATAAAACTAAGAATACTGTAACACGTTGTTAAGATAATAACCATCGTAAGTGCCCAAAATTTGTTCTATCGTAATATGGCCATCATGTATTATGTGTGAATTTGATACAGAATATTTATCAACCAGAACTTTGTACCTTCCACACTTCCTGCACTTTTTTAGAAAAAGGACGAGACATTATTAACATATCATTTGTTCATCAACTTCCTACTCAGACACTGGTGACATTTCACAAAGTCTGGGTAACACCGCTACGCTCTGGAATACAAAATCAATTGGGAAATATATATCCCATATGCAGATGAAGTTGGTATAAGGTTTGGGAATTTGATACCATTGAATTTGAAGGATTCTTATAATAACATGAATAAAAAATGCAGAGATACAGCTTAAAAAATCCCTTGAACATTGTTTATTTGATGACTTTTGTCTACCAACAGAAGAACGAAATTGCAAGTTTATAAAAATTTCTGCTTCCAAATTCAAGAGTAATGTTTCAAATATAGTATATCAAAAGAAAGGTAGTTAACAAGAAACCACTTGCATGTGTTTAGTCAGTGGTGCATTGTTGTCACACAATCACTAAAAAAACAGTAGTATACTGCTGTTAAAACGTCATAAAATGATTGGGGGAAACAATTCTGGTTAACAAACTATAAGAGGAAAATAACGAAACAACAGAACACTGAAGTGTAACAAAAAACAAACAACAATGCAACATACAAAACACGAACCAGAAGATAACAACTTTCATATTCCTGACTCAATACAGGACATAATACGTAAAATAATTCGAAATAATAATTGCACATTCCATTGGATTTAATGTTGCCGAAAATATAGAGGACTTTTTATGAAATCAAAATATTTTTTTTATTTTTTTCAGTTCCATTTTGTTCGTTTTTGATAAAAAAAAAATAATAATATGTAAATTAAGATGAGATGATAGATACAGTAAATTATCAGTCAACTTAATATATATAGCATGTTAAACAAGCATTTTGATAGTATTGCAATACATAGTCATAAAATTAATTGTACTTTATATAAAATAAAAAAGTATGAATATAAATTAAAATCATTGAAAAAAAAAATAATCAAATTAACATACACATATGCAAAGGTAAAACTTGCATAACGTTTTATGATCAAATTTTTGTCAACATCAAAAATATGTTAAATTGTTTACGGTAAATATTGTGATTATTTTAAAAGTACTTACATTTTATTTTGTTATTTAAAGTTAATATTTTACAACTGATTTGGTATTTACTGCGCAGCAAACAAAATATTTAAAAAAAAATATGCAATACATGTACATATATATAGAATCATTTGTTGACTGCATTTCAAGAAACTAACGTCAAACTGTAATGCAGTGTGTGTTGTCCTGATTTTTAGCCAGGTAAACAGATTCATAAATAAATTGTCATCATCACTTAAAAAAGAAGGAATTATTTACAATAGAAGTAGTTTTATTTTAAATATACTTATTGTGTGCTTGTATTTACATCTTACCTTTTTTGTACTTGTAATTCATGAAGAAATTGGTCTGTTCAATTACTATGATTATTAAACTAGGAAATGTTTATTAGATCTTACTATTTGAACTATATATTTATTAATTTGTGTATGAACACTTAATATCACTCAGTAACTTCAATTTTATTTAAAGACGGATATTTCAAAAGACTCTGATTTCATGTCCGTGTTTTGGACTATTGATTAATCAGCTCTTTAATATTTGGTTTATGTTCTAGATTTCCAAAATATATTTGCATCGATCTTCACTGTCGAATTGATCATCTGGTGCAGTAAAATTGTTACTGTTTGTATTATAAAAATGTGATATAATAATTAACTAGAACGTACAACACAACACGTTCATTTAATATCATTATAAAACCAATCAGTCGTGCGCCTTCAGACAGGAGTATTACTGAAAAAATTAGGCAGTTTCGGCTTTTTTATGTCAAATATTGAATATCAATTAGCATTAGATTTTTTTGTGTTATTAAAATTTGCTGTTACAAAATGATAGAAATTATTATAAATTAAGGAATGTATCTCCCTCATGCAAAGCTCTGATTCCTTTCACGGATTTGGCTATACTTTTTTGGACTTGTTGGATTATAGCTCTTCATCTTTTATATAAGATTTGGATTTCAAATATTTTGTCCACGAGCATCACTGAAGAGACATGTATTGTCGAAATGCGCATCTGGTGCAAGAAAATTGGTACCGTTAATTTTATTACTACCACTAGGTCGATGCCTCTGCTGGTGGACTATTAGTCCCCGAGGGTATCACCAGCCCAGTAGCCAGTACTTCGGTACTGGCATGAAAATACGGATTTTTTTGTGTTATTAAAATTTGCTGTTACAAAATGATAGAAATTATTATAAATTAAGGAATGTATCTCCCTCATGCAAAGCTCTGATTCCTTTCACGGATTTGGCTATACTTTTTTGGACCTTTTGGATTTTAGCTCTTCATCTTTTATATAAGATTTGGATTTCAAATATTTTGGCCACGAGCATCACTGAAGAGACATGTATTGTCGAAATGCGCATCTGGTGCAAGAAAATTGGTACCGTTAATTTTATTACTACCACTGGGTCGATGCCTCTGCTGGTGGACTATTAGTCCCCGAGGGTATCAACAACCCAGTAGCCAGTACTTCGGTACTGGCATGAAAATACGGATTTTTTTGTGTTATTAAAATTTGCTGTTACAAAATGATAGAAATTATTATAAATTAAGGAATGTATCTCCCTCATGCAAAGCTCTGATTCCTTTCACGGATTTGGCTATACTTTTTTGGACCTTTTGGATTATAGCTCTTCATCTTTTATGTAAGTTTTGGATTTCAAATATTTTGGCCACGAGCATCACTGAAGAGACATGTATTGTCGAAATGCGCATCTGGTGCAAGAAAATTGGTACCGTTAATTTTATTACTACCACTGGGTCGATGCCTCTGCTGGTGGACTATTAGTCCCCGAGGGTATCACCAGCCCAGTAGCCAGTACTTCGGTACTGGCATGAAAATACGGATTATTTTGTGTTATTAAAATTTGCTGTTACAAAATGATAGAAATTATTATAAATTAAGGAATGTATCTCCCTCATGCAAAGCTCTGATTCCTTTCACGGATTTTGCTATCCTTTTTTGGACCTTTTGGATTATAGCTCTTCATCTTTTATATAAGATTTGGATTTCAAATATTTTGGCCACGAGCATCACTGAAGAGACATGTATTGTCGAAATGCGCATCTGGTGCAAGAAAATTGGTACCGTTAATTTTATTAAAAAAAATTTAATCTTTGCAAGAAATAACTTGTTACAACGCATATATTTGTGTGGTTTGCATCAATGAATTAAAAAATAGAGAATGTTTTGGTCATATACCTAATACATAAAGTCTTTACGAAACTTAATTATCTGCACATATTCCTTATCTTCATTTAAGGTGGTACCTAACACAACAGGGAGATAACTCTGTAAAGTCAGCTAAACGTTTTAATTACGTTGTGTTGTAAAAGGAATATTAAGCTTCGCAATGATCAAAATTGATGTTTGTCAAACTGCTATATAATCAGTGTTTTTTTTCTGATTAAACGGTTGGTTCAAAATTTTTTAAATTTTTATATTTTTGTTAGAGGGTCAAAGTAAATAATTAATTTTAGTGAAAGTGTTGGGTACCACCTTAACTGACTGTATGATTTATAATTGACATTTAGGATACACATTCATTGTTGATATTAATAAAACATCCTTTTTCAGTGCAGTCAATTAATCGTTTTACAATGGTTTTAAAAAATAAAAGTTGTTAATTTATTTTTATATCTTTTAATTTAGGTTAAAAAAATTGTCAAGAGATTTTCTGATTACATTAAAGTAAAAATAGTAATAGCTTTAAAAATATATTTCCTAGTAAATGCAAACAAACATTTCTTAGAATTTTTGACTATGGAAAGGTTGAAATTGCTTTTATCGTCCTTATATTTAAGTGTATATGATACAATCAGTCTTGGCAGACAAAACAGTTCTTCACTACAGATAAGCTGAAAGTTAATGTTTTGTCAGTTTGTAAGAAACTTTAATATTCAAATCTAAAATATAGACTAACTTATATGAATTTCATACTATCACAGATAGTTTTGTTTTGTATTTATAGATATACAAATTGATAACGTTTGTATATATTATTGTTTTGTATACTTAAAGTATCTCAAAAGATTTTTTGAGAGTCAATCAACTAAATGCAATTTTTTTTTTGTTTTTTTTTTTTTTTTTTGCTTCGATACGGTTTAAGGGGGTAGACCTGGTATATGGTATAACAGTGTTTACATTTGGCTGTGAGAATTATGCAGACAGATCCAGTAAGCTGTACTTTTTTGACACCACAAAAACATTAAACTAGTTTTAAACACATTTATTTATAGTGGATTGGGAAACAAGTTTTGAAACTTATATTAATCCCTTTCCACTTTGCGGGTGCGAGTGCTGCCATGTAGCGGCATTAGCCTACTCTTTTTCGAAATCTACAAGGGTGTCTTTAACGTGCAAAAGATATGGCTCTCTCTTAACACGGATCAGCCATTTATCGTCCCCTTCCGACGGACTATCACCGTTTTCTCAAGACCATACTCACAGATGGTGTCAAGGGAGAGCCGAAAATTGAGTTCCTGAATTAAACTAAAGCACATCTCATTGACAATCACACTACATCTTCTTTTTATATAAACGCCATACACTTATCGATTTCAAAAGAAGTGATTAGAGTATTCTGAATTATTGGAAGCGATTTTCTGGATTATCCTTCATTAGGAACGCTCAAAGTCGAATGCTTTAAAACCAAGTCTGTCTTAGAACTGAAACAGTTCCAAACCAAAAGAAACATGATGTTATGAATGTCAATAGCTAAAATTCCCAGCATGCTACATTGTACGTATGTTACACATATTTACCGGATTTGTTATAACATGAGCAACACAACGGGTGCCATATGTGGGACAGGATCTGCTTACCCTTCCGGAGCATCCCCAGTTTTTGGTGGGGTTGGTGTTGCTTATTCTTTAGTTTTCTATGTTGTATCATGTGTACTATCGTTTGTCTGTTTGTCTTTTTCATTTTTAGTCATGGCATTATCAGTTTATTATCGATTTATGAGTTTGACTGTCCCTCTTTTGTCGTCTCTCTTTAACAAGTTCTCTGTTTTCAAATCAGTATGCTTTCGTGATAAATAGACTTATAGGGAAAATATTATCAAATTTGTTTGAGACATACATAGGAAACCCCACAATCAAGGAAATTTGTAGATGTTTGAAATTGAACTTAAAAACTTCAGGTAAATCATAAGCTTAAACATATCTAACTTTTACATTATTTAGTTTTAAAGAATATGTATACGAAAAAAGGGTAAACTAGTAAACTCTTTTATTTGAAATAAATAACGGAAATATCAGTTATTTACTTTCATTCAAACGAAACCAAAAGTACAAAATGGTACAATTTCCTTTCGTTGAAATGAAATTATTTACTTTTATTACAATAAAGTCCACTAATATCAGCAAATTGTGTTTATGACTACATTCGTCTACATGGAAACTTGCACTCCTCTCACTCCTGTAGACAACTTTAAATTTACTTTATTGAATAAAACATAGTAGAAGAGATGTTCAAACATTTGTACTTAGACATGGTGTTCGTAACCCCAAACCATCAAAAATGTTCTCCCCATATGGACGTTAGATTTGTTAATTGCCATAGCTATTCAAACTACTTTATAGGGTAGAAATTCAGTATTTGAATAATTTATACTAGATCATTGAAAATGAATGCCACACTAAACTCCAAACCATATAAATGAACCAAAGTTATAAAAAACTTATAAGACTAACAAAAGTCAGATGTTCCTGACATGGAACACTCAAAGATGCGGCGAGGGTAAGAATGTTTTATGAAATGTTAAGCCTCTCCCTATACCTCAATTCCATGTGGATATACAAACCGAAAGAGTATGCACAGCAAATTTCACTTTTGAGGAAGTCCAAAACATATTGTATCTCGATTTATCAAATAGGCTTTTACTATTGATACGTTAACTATATTATAGTTTTATCGGCTCTTCAAAAAAATAAATATGGTTCAAAATTTTAAATAATTTTGACCACGATTATCAGTGACAAAGCATTTAAAAATGCGCATCTGGTGCAGTTTAATTGGTACTTAATTGTTTTCTCTTTTAATTCTGTACTAAACGTATATATTTTACATTTGATTTACAATTCAGTTTCGGATTCGTTCGTAGATTCATACTTCCTGCGTTTTACTCCGAAATTTGTATTTTCTGAAACTGCGAATTTCTGACATAATTCTTTTTCTGATTTTTTTTTTTTTTTTTTTTTTTTTCAATTTAATATGATTATTTTTCTTGGGTGTAGTCAATTATTATTATGCTGAATCAAACGCGCGTGTGTCGTACTGAATTATAAGCATTGGGCGGTGTTCTCGAAAGTCTCCCTAGATTCGTCCTCAGACACATTCTAAGACCAATTTTAGAATGGACTTAGCTTTATCTTAATAAACTCATCATAGTTACCAGGACTAAGTTTAGTATACACCAGACGCGCGTTTCGTCTACAAAAGACTCATCAGTGACGCTCGAAATCAAAACAGTTTAAAGGCCAAATAAAGTACGAAGTTGAAGAGCATTGAGGACCAAAATTCCTAAAAGTTTGCCAAATACAGCTAAGGTAAACTATGCCTAAACTGACACTCTAAATTTGTGTCTCGGGCTATCTCAGACACATCTTATGTCCGGACGTCATAAACTTATGCTAAATGCGAAATATCAATGAAATCGTTATTGTGGTTTTTTGATAAATAAAACATTCAATGGCAATCATATCACATCTTCTTTCTGATACATACTTAATAAAATTGTTTACGAATTTGATTATTACATTTGCACATGTATATTATTAATTGCATGATTTCAAATAAAACTATTTACCGGATTTGTTATTACATAAGCAACACGATGGGAGTCACATGTAGAACAGGATCTGCTTACCCTTCCGGAGCACATGAGATCACCCCTAGTTTTTTGGTGGGGTTCGTGTTGTTTATTCTTTAGTTTTCTATGTTGTGTCATGTGTGCTGTTGTTTGTTCATTGTCTTTTTCATTTTTAGCCATGGCGTTGTCAGTTTGTTTTAGATTTATGAGTTTGACTGTCCCTTTGGTATCTTTCGTCCCTCTTTTCAAATGTTTTAATAAAATGATATTAAAAATGTTTGCAGGAAACAAAATGTTTTAAAAATGAGGATTAAAGGTGAAGTGTCATTGTATCGTGAACACGAAGTTCAAAATTGTATTTCTTTATATACGAGTAAATAACTGATGGTACGTTCCATTTCATGTTCATCTTCACGTAAAATAATTAGCAAAAACTGAAATCCAAACTTTACGGAGGCGGAATTCTACATTCTTTAAGGTCACTTGGGGAGAAAGAAGGTCATTTTATTCAGTTAGCGAAGCATTTCAGCAACAAACGCCGCTAAAAAAAGAGCACGTGAGGCTACTTGCAGTAAGCTAAATGCTTTCAATTCGTCACATAAAGTTGGGATGAAGATAGGATGATCTTAAGACATCTAATTATGAGTCCTAAAGTTAGGACAACAAATGCAATACATTCTAAGAAAAGCGTCATGAACATAACACAGATGTGCCATACGATGGTCTTATGCCACGTCCTAATCCTAAGATAGCTACCGGAACATCACCCCTGCTGTCTTTTCTCCTTTGCTATTTTTCATATTTGTTTAATTCCTTGCTATGTATATTGCATGTATAATGTATGTTTAATATTGAAGTCATAAGAAACCTCAAATCAAAAACAATAAATTATCTGTTTTTTATAACTCAATGGATAGTTTTCATTATAAAACTTATGTACATATACTTTTTTCTAAAGAAAATTCTTTAATTTGTTCATACTTAGAAGAATAAAATTGAGAATGGAAATGGGGAATGTGTCAAAGAGACAACAACTCGACCATAGAAAAAACAACAGCAGAAGGTCACCAACAGGTCTTCAATGTAGCGAAAAATTCCCGCACCCGGAGGCGTTCCTCAGCTGGCCCCGAAAAAAATATATACTAGTTCAGTGATAATGAACGCCATACTAATTTCCAAATTGTACACAAGAAACTAAAATTAAAATAATACAAGACTAACAAAGGCCAGAGGCTCCTGACTTGGGACAGGCGCAAAATGCGGCGGGGTTAACATGTTTACGAGATCTCAACCCACCCCCTATACCTCTAGTCAATGTAGAAAAGTAAACGCATAACAATACGCACATTTAAAATTCAGTTTACTTTATTTTAATTGCTTCCTTCCAGGAAGCAATTCCCCCGACATATATTCCGTATGCAAAGTGACCTCAGTGTGACCCATCTCGTAAAAATCCGGTGATCACAATACGCATGGTTGTCCTTAAAATAGACTATCATCTGAATTTACATGTTAAATACGTGCTCAATTTCCATGCTTTTTTGTTGATTTTTTGTCGATTGTTGACAAACAGGTGACAATCGTTAAACTTCGGCTTCAAAACACGAACTTTAATTACCTGCCATAATTTGGCAGCAACACTGAACGATTGAAAAACAAATTGACGATTATACAAAATTTACACGAAACAATGATAAATTCGTGCACAGAAGACTAAGTTTATGATGTTTGTATGCATTGGTTCAAGAATTGAAAGAACGTTATTTTTCACCGGTCACTCATTTCTTATGACTTTAATGAATATGTTCCAGACCATATGAGTATTTGGACCGTACGCGTACGGTCCGGACCGTATACGTATACTTGTACGGTCCGACCATACGCGTACGGTCGGACCGTATGAGTATACGCGTACGGTCCAGTACGAGCTGACCATACATGTTATTTGATCATATGGGTTAAATTGAAACAAGCATTTATCACAACCTTTATTTTTAGTTTTACAAATTGTTATTGATAATTTATTACAATGATAGACAGAATGAACAAACGAACATTTGAAATTAAGTATTTGTTTAATTGTATATCTGAATCCTATTTTGGTACTCTCGCCCAAGGGGACACAATTCAAGTAACGTAATATTTTTTACATTTTCATGTATGCAGTTCATGCATGTTCCTTTGCATTTGCATTTTTTGTAAAGTTGCTAAATATTCTAAAACAATTGACCTCCCACATCATGTTTACTTCCAATATCTTCAATCTCAGTGATCATAATTGAATTAATGTATTACTGATCGACATGCTTAATTCAAGAGACTAACAGGTTTAATTAGCGTGAATTTAAAAAGAAGTTAATATATAAAGTTTTTGTTTCAATTACAATTGAACTTTTTTATATTAATTTAATAGTTAAGTTATGTTGATCTGCTATATGCATTTGTAACTAATAAACTTGACCAACTTTTTAATATTAGTCAGACCGTACGCGTACGGTCCGACCGTATGAGTATTTTGAAAAAGTACGCATACGGTCCAGACCGTACGCGTACGGTCCAAATACTCATACGGTCTGGAACAAATATTTCAAAAGGAAAATTGATAAGTTAGAACTTTGAAACTATAAACACTAAAAGCGTATTAATGCTATCGTTCGAACTAAAGACTTCTGTTCAAATGACAGTAATACTTTCAAAAAATATAAAGTTCACCTCAAATGAAAGTAAAAGTAGATTTTTCAAGTTTTTAGAAATCTTGTTGTTAAGTACCCTTAGATATAGTAAATGTTAAACCAAACAGATTGTGGTGCATTAAAAAAGTAACTTCGTCTGGTAAGTATTAATAACCTACTTTATTAATTTCTGTTTTTACTCGCGTTGTCAATACTAGTATATCAATACCCTAAAGTAATAGTTTACCCATTACAATTTTCAGGTGTCCTATTTATGTCCTTTGATTTTATCATATTTGTTTTCTTTTTTTATATGATATTTGGTATTACTGATCAGACTGATATATTTATTATAAAGGGGTTAAATCAAAATGTATTTTAAACTCATCACAGTCTTTTTACATTGATATTTTTGTTATGTGATTCTAAATGGTAGGGTCACCGGCTCGGTTATTTGTGTTACTTAGAACACCCTATTACAATTGACTATCATAACAATGGCAATTTATGTATGACCCACATGTCATATATTTTGAAAATATACAAATCTATGAGTCTGAGCAAAGTTGACTTTCAATGAATTTTGGTGTTCTGTAAAAAAGGAAAACAACATGTTATCAATTTTAATGCACTCGAACCTTCATCAGGAACAATCAAATCCAAATAATTGAAAACCAAGGATGTATAAGAACCAAAACAGTATAATAACAATATGACTAAACAGGAATTTACGATAGCCAAATCCATCTGAGGTTAACTTTGGATGAGGGAATTTAAACCTCAGTTTCTTCATTAAAGAGAGGCGAAAAATACTATAAATATAAGTCCTAGATCATTTTTTACCCATTTCTCCTACTATTCTAGCGTTTAAATGATCTATTTATTTCAAATACTTGTGTTATCTTTCCTGATGAAATTGAATCAGCAGGAAAAGCGCTTCGGACACATGAAGAATATTTATTTCATTTTTATCCTTCGATTTGAATTGAAACTATAGGATCATTGTCAATGGGCCTTAGGTATCTGCTTCCTCTTTTAAACAACAAGAACATAAACGGCAAAATATAATCAACTATTGTTCCCTTCTACTTAAACTGGATCCACTACAAACATAGAAATCCAGTAATTCAACGATATGACTCCTTTGAAAATTTGCGACAGATAATTTCGAAGTGGAATTTGCATATTCGAAATAATACACACTGTTTATGATATTAAGATTCTATTTTTACTGAAATACAATTGCGAATGGAAATGGGGAATATGTCAAAAAGACAACCCTGGCCCCTATGTCAAATTATGTTCTAATTTAGGAAAAATGGACGTCACACTAACCTCCAAAAGATAAATAAACAAGAATGTGTTCCCAGACACGGATGCCTCGTCCGCACTATCATTTTTTATGTTCAGTAGACCGTAAAAATGGGGGGACTCTTATTTGGCATTAAGATTTGAACGATCATATCATAGGGAACAAATGTTGTAAGTTTCAAGTTGATTGGACTTCAACTTTATAAAAAATAACCTCGACCAAAAACTTTAACCTGAAGCGAGACAGACGGACGAACGGACAAAATGGACGAACGAACAAATGGAAGAACAGACAAACGGACGAATGAACGGGCGGACGGACGGACGGACGGACGCTCAAACAAGAAAACATAATGCTCACAAATGTGGCATAAAAACATGTATCATCGTATCGACCTTATACAAAGGCTTAAAAATCAATACACTGGGAAAAGAGCACAACATCACTGGGCTGATTGTTAAAGAAATAGATACACCACATTTCTAAGTGTTTTTGTCACTTCATAACAATTAGTTTTGTGTTTTGCAAATACAATTGAATATTTGTTTTTAAAAAAAAAAGTTATTCTATTCATAATTGTTTCACATATTACATTATAAATAAAGCTATGTATGTGTTACTATATAACAATAAGGCATGAATTCCATTGTAACCGATGACTTGTTATTGTGTAATAATCAAATGGCTGGCTAGTGTTAAAAATACAAAGAATTTAAATGACATTCTTTTGGCACATAAGAGTCCTAAACATAAAGGTAATTATGTGTTTTTTTTAATATCATTACAATATTATAAAATATCTTGTCTTTTATTTGAATTTGTCTCAGACTGATCACACAAAACTAAGATTTATGTTTAACAAAGTCACAAAACGAAAACTAAAGTATTAAGGTAAGAATTCAATTGACGCCTAAAACTTTCTGTTTGTATTATCGTTTCTATGAATAACTTGATATCATGCCAACTGGAGTTGTTCATTGGTGTTGAAATCTAAAACACTTTAGGTGATATGATTTTAAATTATGGTACATCCTTTTTTTGCTGTTTTTTAGTTATTGTACCTCAGTTATCATTTTCTATATTAAATAGGTATACAATATTTGCATTATTTTTCAAATGGTAAGCAATTAAACTTCATTGAAACTATTCAACTGCAAGCGTCATTATATTTCACGAAAAATTCAACTGCAGCTGCGGATTTGGCAGACTGTTTTTGATAATTCATTCGAGATTATCGTAATTTATCTCCATTGCCTTCGATTCCCGAGTCCTTCGAACCCACACCAAGTCGCATCAGACGACAGAATGATTGAACAATGAAGGCGATTTGCGATTTTTACTTTCAACAAAAGTAATGACCGACCGACAGAATGTTGTTCTGTTGTACGGAAGAATTAGTTTATTGTCCCCTCGGATACAACTATTGTCCTCGTTTAATGCCTAAGGGCAATGGTTACACCTCCGGGTAACAATAAATGTTCTATTCTTCTCATCCCAGTAAAAAAGGAAAAACTATTTACATCCGAGCTCCTTGGTTCTACCAGGGGTGACCTGAGCCGGATCATCCCTACCAGATCCCCCAGCTTGAGTTTCTTTGTTTTGCATGCTTACCTTTGTTTTGTAACATTTTCGCAGGAATGGCTAATCCACAATAAAACTTAGAAATATTTATTGAGAAAAGACACTTTCAAAATTTATGTAGAAAAAAATCATTGTCTCTACTGGCATTCGAACTCAAGACCTTTAGCATATCAACCCACGATACATACCCCTACACCAGGACGACTGGATACCAACTCTCAATAATTTAACATATTTAAAGGAAGCAACATATATTTGGAAGTGGGGCGAGTAGGCAGACCTTTGTTGAGTGGGATTTTAACCCTTTTCATAAATAAGGCGAGTTGTCATACTGATTGTTAAATGGCACTTTACACTTTTCATAAGGGGGCAAAGTATGAAACAAGAGTGGGACAATATTTTATAAAGTGGCGATTGTGCATGGGCCGATTGGCCAGTGGGGCGAGTTGACATGGTTTCATATTTATATCATTATATATATTAGTAATATTTAAAGTATATTATATTGGTTGTGCGGCGTTCTAAACTAGATTTTATGAATGGTAAATGTTTTTCGTCTTATCTCCGGCCATCGGAGTGATCTGACACTGACACACCAAGTCCTCGTGGGATATAACTATTACATAAACACCAAAAGCAGGAAATATAAATAACACAAAACATTTGGTGCGTCTGAACCGTTTTTTCCAGTTAAACATCATCAAGGCGATGTGTAAAGCCTCCTTTTTAATGAGAAAGATAAGCATGGTAAATACTGTGGATTTGTTATAATTATTCGTTGTATTTCGTCGGGATTCGAACTCATGCTACTTGGATATTGAGACAAAAGCACCTGCACTGTGCCCATCGCTCTAGACTACTCGGCCACCTACAGTCAGGATCCTACTTCGTCAAAATTATCTCCCCATTACGCCAGTTCATTTTCACAATCGTAGAAATGGAAGCCATTGTAGGGATGACGCGCTACCAATTTTGCTCTTGGAAACCGATAAATTTATCCACATTGCACCAGTACGATCCTTATATGTGAGTTGCATTTTATAAGAGAAATGTATCAACTCGCTAATGAGCATCAGTTAATGTTCTTGTCTGCATTGATTTAACTTAAAACTATTGTCTGATCGGTTGTCAGGTGGAATTTTCGAAAATTCACAAACATTTAAAAAAAATTATAATTAAATATTTCGTGGAAGGGCAGAATAGATTTTTGTAGTGGTTGAAGACTATAAACCCTAGTTATCATACACAAAAAATTATAATTTTTCGAACATATGCATTTTCATCATCCAACTTGAAAGACTGTCGTCAAGTACTTTTAGTAAAATAATAGCTATTCGAACACACCTACTCTGTTTTTGACAAATTGTGATTCATTAGATAGGTATTTCACTTGACCCATATATTTCATCTTTTAGTACTGTGATTTTTATAAGTTATAAAGTCAACCTGTAGCTTTGATATATAAAAATGATAGAATCTGAAGCGAGACGGTGTATGAAATATTCTTGCTTTGTACGATACCAAGACAAAATATTCAACTCAAACACGCCTTAACATAAAAAGGTGCACTCGATTTTCTCTTTTCAATACTGTTGTTACCCATTTTTTGGATTTTTTTCTTGAGTCACATAATAGAAGGGCAGATACGAAAATTACTGAACTAATAGATTGATATGTTTTCCGTCCGTGGTAATATTTTAAAAGAAATCGGAGGATATGCATTTTCTACATCCAACTTGAAAGATACCCATGTCGTCGACCTGATATCTAATTGTTCTGCTTATGTACTAGATAAATTGAAAATTTATGCAAAAGGTGTTTTTAAAATATAACACTTCGGTATTGAGAAGAAAATTGTAATTTTGTTTGTTTCTATTAACTTTTAAATTTTTTGTCACTATAGTAAACATTATAGTACACATTTATCGCCTTCTCTAACAAAGAGCTTCGATTCTTTTGTTCTATTTCAACCGGGTTTCCGACTGCCTAGACTGAACTGACATTTGTTTTCACTTTTGTTTCATTCTTTAGGGAGCAACCATTTAACTTCAAGAGGGGCTGGGTTATGGTTTTATGTCCGAGTCAGAATTGGTTTTCGCGCAAAGCTTTGTGATCAATTTTATTTAGTTTTTCAACGTTATAAACCAAATCATTTTTTCTTCAATATTCAACACTATAACGTATGGGGAATATCTGGATTCAGAATATTTTGTTGTGTCATCTGCTTGAACAGAACATTCTTTTCATCAAATTTGGGATCAGAACCTTTTTAGAAAAAAAAACATAACCCCTATCGCCACCACCAACCACCACTTGAAGTTAAATGGTTAATTTTGTTCCCTAACTAAAAATCTTTCTATCAAAAAATATGAAGTATACAAATGAAAATAAAAGTACATTTTTTTTTGTACCCTTCGTTTTAAGAAAACGTTAAAACGTACAGGTTTCGGCGAATTGGTTTTGTATTATGTATTTAATAATTTACTTAATTTCGGCTTTTAATTGTGTTGATGGTGTCAGTTAACAAATATTAATATTGTACTGAAAAGTATTTAAAACTTTTGATTTCAATTCTCTCAAACAATTTTGCTTGATATTGCTTAATATTTTATTATATTTTTGGGTAAGTGATAAAACATAATGATAAATGTATTGTGACTATGTGAAAGCTGATAATAAAGTACTCTTTTAATCAAATTTTGATTTAAAATGCAACAAACTCACGGTGGGTATGGTTGTCCTGCGAGAGAATGTTCTGTGCTGGTGATTTGGTCCTGTCAG
Source organism: Mytilus galloprovincialis (assembly GCA_037788925.1). Taxonomy (NCBI): domain Eukaryota; kingdom Metazoa; phylum Mollusca; class Bivalvia; order Mytilida; family Mytilidae; genus Mytilus; species Mytilus galloprovincialis. Next base: position 6,634,117 of record CM075340.1, on the reverse strand, counting down.
GTGCTGGTGGGTCCTGATTCTGTGCTGGTGGGTTTGTTTACATTGTATCAGAACGGCAATAAAACGACTGTTTTGTTGCTTAATTTTTCTCTGATGCGTCATAAGTACCATGCAAAGTATATTACAACAATATTATATTGCAAAAGTCGTGCAAGTTCGTTAAACGTAATTGTCCTGACGCTGTGCTGGTGATTAGAAAAACGGTCCTGGTTCTGTGCTCCTATGTCCTGGTTCTGTGCCTTTATATTTTAGTTACAAGTGGCATTTATTCAAGATCATTGATGCTGTACTGTTATTGACTAATTAACTGTTGTCTGCTTTCTTGAAATTGACATTGTTGTGAATCTGTTTACTGTTATTATGAGAGAAAAAATACCCCTATTTTTTTTTATTTTTTTTTTTTAATTAACTGTAATCTTATTTATTGGCCTGGTAATGGAACCCTTCTTGTCCCCTTTTAAGATAAGAAAATATGTTTACGATTTTCGGGATTACGATCATTTTGCAAGATCACCAAAATACGTTGTAATTTATACAATACTTATATAAAGTAGATGATGTGGTATGTTTGTTGTCAATGGACAAATTTCCATAAGAAACCAAAGAAAGTATGTGTTAACAACCATACGTCATCGTACGACCTTCAACAATAACCCATGAAATAAAAATGTAAAAGGTTTTGCATAAAAATGGAGAGCAAAAATATAGAACAAAGGACTTTCTGAGCGTTTGAATCATATGTCTTTAGCAGCTTAAAACACATTTGTTTGTGAATTTGAGTGCTCACTATAAGAATGACAATAGTATTGCGGGTTTGTTTGTTTGGGGTTTTTTTTGGTTTTTTTTTTTTTGGGGGGGGGGTATAAGTTAGAGCGAGGTTACAGGGAAAGTTTTAAGCTTGGAATAGTTTCCCGTAAGATTTAAAAGTTGTATAAGATATCTTCGCTTTTTCATTTCAAAATTCCAAAATAAATAAATATTTTTGATAAAGAATTACGGGGGAGGAAGTGAACAATGTATCCTACTTTTCTATATTTAAATATTTTTATGAATAAAAATCAAATGTGCCTTAATTATAATTGAAAATGAGTAAATGGAAAAAATACCCAACTAAAATACACTATTATCTTAATATTGATAATATCACTAAGCTTTTAAGTTTTGTGTGTCAAACACACCATCTCTGTAGTAATGACTCCTTACTAAGATATTTCACTTCATCCATTTTTTTCTGCATTTTTTTATATTGTGAATTCTAAGTATTATTATATTAAAATGTAGCCTTAATTTATATTTAAAAAAACTGAATCTAAAGCCAGATATATCAAACATTTTTGTTTCCATCTATCCGTTTGCAGGACTTTAACAATAAACGTAAACACGCCTGGAAAGTAAAATGCGTACTCGGCTGTCTGTAATCTACCATTTTTAGACACCCTCCTAAAAAAACAAGCCGGGGGTGGGGGTTTAGAAGGGTAAATTAAGTACTTAGATCAATATTTTATCCCTTGACACCATTGGCGAGTATGGTCTTGAGGAAACTATGATAGTCCGTCGGAAGTGGACGATAAATGGCTGACCCGTGTTAAGAGAGAGCCACATCTCTTGCACGTTAAAGACACCCTTGAAGATTTCGAAAAAGAGTAGGCTAATGCCGCTACAAGGCAGCACTCGCACCCGCCAAGTGGAAAGGGATTAATATAAGTTGCAAAACTTGTTTCCCAATCCACTATAAATAAATATGTTTAAACTAATATTTTATCTTTTCGTGTATTGTTTATGACCCCTTCTGTGGCCTGAACAGTTTAAAACAATACAAATCTACACACACACAAAACTGGCTTAATTTCAACTGGTTATCAACCCGAATCGCTATAAGATCATATATAAGCTCACCTGTGTCGAGGGGTCGTGTGAGGTTCATTTATTGTCTTGGCGTCCGCAATTACAAAAAGATCTTTTCTGAAATTACTTGACCAAATGTTCCCAAATGATTTATCAAGAGTGAATCTAGGAAATACAATATTCATCAACAAACATGACCACTGTCTGTTAAAATGTATTCGAGTTTTTAGTTACAGCCGATTCCATTGAGTATGTAGGCAAAGGTAATATCTTTGGTTAGCTTGCTTGTTAGCTAAACCGTGAAGTCATTGTTAGGCGAGGTATACTACCCTCCTTTCGAAGTAGCCTGGTCCTACAGACAGAAAGATGTGTCATTTGTCGGACTAGTCTACTCTTAAAGTAGGGTAGTTTACATAACCTAACAATGACTTTTCTGTTCAGCAAGCAAGATAACCAAAGATATTCCCTTTGTCTTCACACTCATTGAAATTGGCTTTAATATTGCAAAAGTTCAAGCAATTAGGGCAAAACTTACCGAGTAAAAAAAATCAAAATGTCTATATACCTTGCACATTTCAGAAAATTCAGATCAGATAACGAAACTGGGTCCAGCAACATTTATAAGCAATTTAAGATTTTGACCCTCACAGTTTCCATTCACCACAAATATTCTCGTTACAACGAATCATTTTTTAAAAATACAAAAATACCAGTTGCAGCCTTTTGTTTATCTATTAATATATGTATACGGATAAAGTTATGAAAGGCAGCAGGGTCACCAAGGTGAATAGTCCATGTCATCTGAAATAAATGCTAAACATAGATCTAGAAAGCGACAGATAATCATGACATTAAAAAAACTCTCTTCTTTTCGACTTTTTTCGAACAAATTGACACATAAAATGAATTATATAGTATTGTGGAATTTTTAACTTGTGTTCAATTCATTGTGTTGAAAATGCGGCTTTGAACTAGCTTTCAGTACCTGCGAGCATTCGTTGTTCAATAATGTGTGTCTTTGTGTTATTATTTTATGTGATAAATTGTTGTGTTAGTACACCACTGTAACAATGAAGGAGGAAATGAGAAGGGTTGGTTGGGTAGAAGTGGGGAGGGGTATGCGGAGCGCTAACAAACATGTCTATGCGGCATGGGCTTTGATCATTGTTGAAGCATCAATGTAAGAAGGGGCATTTAATATCTTAATAAAACTATTCTTATTTTAGATACTATATATTGTTATCTGATATTGGACGAAAGATGTGGTCCTTTTATGTAATTATGTAATACAAGTTACGATAATTTGAAAACACATATTAAACAGCCAAATGGATGCACAAGAGCTAAAATAGGAGTCATAGATCCTATTGACAACAATTATCTGCCCAATTTTATTGATTTTGTAACATTTGTTTCAAATATGACCAACTTCTTATCCAAAATCACCAACACCGTATCAGGACCCACCAGCACAATGACAGGACCCACCAGCACAGTATCAGGACATGAATAAATTGAGAAAATGCTAAATTTTAATACATTGCAATGTTTTTTCACAAAATAGTTTTGTCGTGTGGATTGCGGTATAGAAAGCGTACTCTATGAGCATTTTTGTTTAATTTTTTCAGTTCGAGATTTTCTGAAAATGAGCATTTTTGTGTTACGCTTACTGAAACAGTTTAGAGGGTCAACTTTTTAATGGTTTACATAGGAACCCATAAGAAACAAAATTGAAAAATCTCAACTGTTTTCTTCCATTTTTTATGAGTGAAAACGTCAAAAATCATCATTTTCGTCTTTGTTTACATTTTTTTATTGATCACCAGCACCCGTCAGGACCGAATCATCAGCACAGAACGTTCTCTCGCAGGACAACCATACCCACCGTGAAACTGACTTTTGATGCAACTGCTTGTGGAGTTTTTAATTCCCAAAGGGTTTTACCAGGCCAGTAGTCAGCACTTTTGTGCTGACATGATTTATCATTGATATGGTCATAGTTATGAAATAAAAAAGTTTTTGTAAATAAAACTAAGGCTTTTTTCCTCTGGAATAGATTACTTTAGCTGTATTTGGCAAAACTTTTAGGAATTTTGGTCTAAATGCTCTTCAACTTTGTACTTTTTTTGACCTTTTTACTTTTTTGATTCGAGTGTCACTGATGTATGGTGGCCGGTTAAGGCCATTTCGCGTTTTCGTCTTTCATATTCTATAGGGCGAAAACGCGAAATCGCGAAGTCGAAAACGTTAAAAGGCGAAGTCGAAAACGCGAAATCGCGAAAAGGCGAAGTCGAAAACGCAAAAACGCAAAGTCAAAAACGCGAAATCAATTTCAACAAAAGTCATTATTAAATGGGGAATAAGTTAATTAAGATTTACAAATTCTAGTATTTTTTACTCACTTGAATAAAATGTTTACACTATCCTGTAGTCGAAATACAAATAAGGAAACATTGATTAATGAGATAATATATATTTAGCTACTTACGTAATTTATACGAAAACGAAACCAAGCATACAAACCATGCGTTTTTGTGAAATAAAGCAAAATAATCTATTTGGTTTCATGAATTATGTCTTATGTATCAGCCCAGTAATTAAAAATGAAGCCATTTTGATTAGAATTTCTAGATTGACAGATAGTTGTATAATTTCTCCATCAACACAGCTCGTGTTATTCCGCAGATTAATAATTGTGTTCAACCTTTTGAATTAATAATTGACGGATTCCTTGGGTAACCATGTAAGGATGGTATCATGAAGACTTCGATAGCTCATCAAAAAGCCATTACCACAACTCAAGCAGAATCTAGATTTTTTTTTTTCGATTTGAGCTCCAAATAATGGCAATGCTAAATGTAAGGTAAAAGTCCGATTTAGCCTTTCCCTCATTATTGAAGGCCGTGCGGTAACCTATCATTGTGTCATTTGGTCTCTAGTGGAGATTTGTTTCATTGGTAATCATACCACATCTTCTTATTATTTGTTATATGACACGATCAAATACAAACAATAAGTAGACAATATGTGAATGACAGCGGCTTTTAAATGAGAATTATAAATAAGAATAATTCAAATTCAATTCAATTCAAATATTTATTGTCGTATAAACTCTGAACAATAAGTTTGTGACAAATAATATAAACATACACAAAATACATTTAACAAACAAAACCATGAAAACAAAAAAAGCAAAAAAGCAAAACAATCTATCTATATGATATATAAATATATTTTATAAATAAATTAAGAGTCCCCTGTCCTCAGTTCTAAATAATGACAAATGACTATTAACATTAGATTATTCTTCAAAAAAACATTATAAGGCAATGTACAAAAGTGTAAAAATGTATAATGTCATGTTTTCTTAATGAGACACAATCATTATTGTTCAGTGATTTGCATAATGGCAGTCGAACTAATAATTTGAACATATGCCGTGAGCAGTGATATTAGAAAATGCAAATAAATATATTAAGAACATGTGTTTCTTTCTTTCTTTTTTTATTTTATAACATCATATAGTGACAAAGAAAATGTTTTATATCTACTAAAACAGTCTTTGTATTAATGAGGGTGTGGAAGGGGTCTCCTTCAGTGCCGTATTCTTTATTATTTTAGTATAAAATTGAGAATGGAAATGGGGAATGTTTTTGAGACACTAACCGAACCATTAAGTAAAAAAGCGCAGTCCACCAATTTGCATAAAACACAACCGGAAAATCCCGCATCCGCAGGAAAACTCAGCTGATCCCTTCATAAAAATATGTACTAGTTCATCAGTGAAAATGGATGTCATATTAAACTCTAAAACATAAATGCACTACAATTTGGAAAAAAACATACAAGACTAACAAAGGCCAGAGGCTCCTGACTTGGGACAGTCGCAAAAAGTCGGCGGGGTTAAACATGTTTAGTAAGACCTCAACCCACCCCTATACCTCTAACCAATATAGAAACAAAACTGCAAAACGCACTGTAAAACTCAGTTTAAAGAAGTCCGTGTACGATGTCAGAATATGTAAGGGAGCTATCATTTGAAATTTTTGGGAATGGGGACTGTGTCCGGACAGAAGTTTTGAGTAAAACAGTAGCAAGATGGTATACTTTTCCAAAAAAAGGCAGAATATCAAATCATATAAAATAAAAAAAGGCAAGTAACTTGTAAAGGCAGGACCTAATAGATTGAAAAATGAAAAGACAGAACAGAGATTTCACCCCCAAAAAAATTCAACTTATGGCAAAGTAAAAAAAATAATTGAATAAAAATTGCATCAGTTTTTGGGAGAAAAAAGTTTAGAAAATTTCATAAAACTAACAATTTTCTTCAGTCAGACAAACAGTATTAATGACCAATCATATTTTTCTCTCGAAATTTTACCGATTGTGTTTCATTATTGAATAATGAATAATGAACTATGAATAATGGACGTACTTCAGCGCGGTGATTGTGTTCTGCTTTTTTTTTTACAACCCAAATTTGCGAAAGACACTACTAGATCTACATTAATAGCTGAATATTCATTTTACAACATGTTTGTATATACAAAGATTTAATTAAGTTCAGCACCAGAATTGATATAATTACTATCAACACAAGACAAAACAAAATAAAAAAAGTTACATGTGTACAAATGTACAAAAACGTTATATACACTAAAAGTTACATGTGTACAAATGTACAAAAACGTTATATACACTAAAAGTTACATGTGTACAAATGTACAAAAACGTTATATACACTAAAAGTTACATGTGTACAAATGTACAAAAACGTTATATACAGTCATGTACAATTGGTACACTAAAATAAGCATTATAACTTCAGTATCATAAGTTGACATTCATGCATTTTTACACTGAAACAAAACTTTGAGAAATTACAGCAAAAACCGACAGAAAACTTTCAAACTAAATATAAATGTAAAAGTAAAAAAACATGCAGTTGGTCTTTCTTTAAGGATGTACTTAGGTGATATAAGGCAAAATAAGATGAATCAAGTCTTTGAATTCAAAATTGATACTTTAAGCTGGAAGAGTATTAGATAAGGATCAAAATAAGTTAAAAATATTGATATGTCATTGAGCTCCTTTTCGAGATATTTGATTTATAAAATATGGCCGGAATAGGCTGACTCGAATAGAGTCTCGAATCAAACGAAATAAAATAGAAAATCTGCTTAAATTTTGTCAAATGACCTTTTATGAGCTACTTTAAAAGTCTTATGTGAAAAGAAAAAAAGGTGTTATCATGGCGCAAAATACTTTACATTGTATCGTATTGAAAAACACCAAGGAGTCCGAACATTTGACACTTATTCCAAAACCTCACCCAAGTACATCCTTAAGGAGATTTATCATAAGTTAAATACATGTATAAATATCTCGAATATAATAAGTTCTAATATATAAATATAAAAACATACTACAATAGCAAAAAATTATAAATGTGAAAAAGTTCACAATTTCTCAAATACATGAATATAAATGCTGCGTCAAAATACTTATACACAATTATACTTCATTGTACCAATAAATTAAATACGTAACTAATTTGCATTCCAAGATCGCTATTTAACCTATGACGAAGTTGTTAATATCATGACAACGAGCACGTGCGTCCTTCTTTTCTAGCGATACTTTTCATATCATTCAACTTCGCTGAGAAAGAAAATTTCATAAAACAGATTAGCTGTCTCTCTCATAAAATTAAATGCACAAGGAATCCAGCGAGTATTCCATAGATAGACAGTTCATCACTAGGACTATTCGAGACAGAGTCTTTGATTGGAGGGCTGCTTTCTGATTCCAATTTGTAATCATAAAATTTCTCATTATTTAAAACACATAGCAAAAACCCTACTTTATAAAAATCTGTTCGATTTGACATTCCCATTTCAAAACCGTGGGATATCAATTTTCTATTGTGAAACACTAATAGTTTAAAGTCCATCACTTTTCTTGTTTCTGCGCATTTAAATTTCATCTCACAACTATCCAACGCAGGCAGTACATGTTCTTGATAAGGTTTTATGCAAGGTACTTTAAATGAATTAATTATATCAGCATTAGTATCTAGCCGTTTAAGAATGTTTGTAAATAATTCGTTTAAAGTTTTCCTTGACGAGTACTTGCAGAAGAACAAGCTTAAATCCCCATACAACTCTGTATTCGTGGACGGAAACTTCACTTTAGGTACATTTTGTGTCAAACCACTAAATATATAGAGTGTGTTCATTGGTTTTGATTTTTGTGGAATAGCACAAAATTGATGAAGTTGACATTTAGCATCAGAAATGCAATGGTACCATGTTGCATTGTCGCATAATTCCCTCTGACGTTCAATTCTTTGCTGACCTACCGGACAATTGTCAACTTTTTCTGATGTTGCTAAAGACCATGTTATTGTAGCAAACAATCCAAAATATAAGATGAATGATTTTGCAGACATTTTGAACATGTAAACTGGCAAGAAATATTTTATATGATCTACCGATCTGGTGTCCAGCATGTCACAGAATGATGATACTTGGTAGACTTAGACAAATCTATTGAAAATAAAATCAATATAGCAATTGTATAGCATTTTTTTATTATAAGACGTGTATTTAATCATTTGATCAGTAAATATAAGAATATTGCAGATTTTGTCAATTGTAGACAAGTGTTGTATATTAAGCTAAAATCCCTATGCAAAATTTTCGAAGTATGATATATGTAATATTCGTCTTAGAGGGGTTTGTTGTGAATAAATTCATACAAAGTGTAAAATACTATATATTTATTGATATGGTTCATAGGTGTTTTTCATTTTTTGTTTTGTTTATAGACAAGATCGTTGGTTTTTCCCGTGTGATGAATGATTTAACACTAGTTATTTTTGGGGTCTAATATAGCTTGCTGTTCGATGTGAGCCCAGACTCCGTAATTTGAGCTATTATGGTTTACTTTTACAAATTGTGACTTGGATTAAGAGTTTACTCATTTGCACTTACACCACATCATCTTATGTCTATGTACAAAGGCCTCACTTATTATTATGTTTAATAAATAAACACGTAAATTCTTTTGTGCCATATAACATTGTCCTTCATCACGGCCGACACTCGGCTAACCGAGAGTTTGGTCGGTTAATCTATATTGAGTATGCGGCTGTATCGGCGGTTGGTCTGTTAATCGGGTTGGCTAAAGTCTGTTAATCAGGTGTTATCGAGAAAATCATTGAAAGTCCAGCATGTTTCACTGTATAACTTTTTAAATATATGTTTATCATAAAAAATATTCATGTCTAACAAAACAATTCAATGTACTGAATCCAGTGGTGTAATTGTTATTTTTCTAGCTTCAATGTACGATCTATAAAATGAAAAGGCGGGTTACTCATCAATAAATTTATACACATTTTACACACACAAACTGTACACAAAATGACACGTTGGTTGAATTTACGTGCATGCAATATTTTAAACATCGAAAAAAGACAGGCATTATGTTTGTTAACTATACTGAAATCATTTTGTGAAAAATCTTCACGAAAATCTGTATTTTGGTGACATAAATCAATCTTTAATTAAAACCTGGTCTGTTAATGGGTCGGATGTATAAAACCCGGTCTGTTAATTGGTCTGTTAAGAGTTATGAATGGCAATAAAAGTATAATTTTATTGCTATATGGGGTGTTATCGGATCAAATGGGTAGGCTCAAGACGAGCGGCTAAAATATACGGAAACAACACATGAGCAATGAAACATAAAATATACGGAAACAACACATGAACCAGCGGCGGATACAGGGATGGGGGGGGGGGGGTTCCGGGGGTTCGAACCCCCCTTTTTTGCCGATCAATGCATTTGAATGGGAGCATTTAGTTGGACCCCCCCTTTTACTCTGGGTTGGGAACCCCCTCTTTTTAAAATGGCTGGATCCGCCACTGTGAACAATGAACAATTTAAACAATGGAAATAGAAAATTGATAAAAACGGTTTCACAAAGTGTAATATTAAAGTAATTTTAATTTCATCCAAGAATGGTCGCATATGTCATGTGGATTCTGTTTAATTGTCATGCATGATTCCAACTTGTCATCTACATTGGTAACCAGTATATAAATCAGAGATAAACGTCGTAATGTAACTAAACATCAGTAAGTAAAATATATTGGGATGCTAAAATATAAACAATAGAGAAAGAATAATGAGTAAGATAAATAAAAGGTAAAAGGAAAAAAACGTCACTGAAGAAAGGTGACATAACAATTTAAAGAATACAGAAATAAACAACACCCCCAATCCGAACCCTCATGGTATACACGATAATCTGGATGGAGTAGCAGAATATAGAATAATAGATAAGGACAGTAGAGAGTGATGCATTGTTAAAAAAGAGAGAAAAAATAATAATTGTTTAAGAATACACACATGAAACACCCCTGGGTGTTGAAACAGTAACGGATTGCGATGTACTCATATTGGTGACAAATGCTAGAAGTTTACATGCGGACAACTGCCGTTCTCCTCTACACTTATGAAGAAAGGAACTAAACGGAATAAAATGTATTAAAACTTAAGAAAATGACCAAATGTAGCTGCATTCGCTCCTTTCCATTTACTTCTTGAGAATGACAAACATTGCCTATATAAAATTTTTAAATCGTTTGTATGCACATTGAACGACAAATTTATGTGACGTATAAAATTTTCTGATGTCAGACACTCAAATCAATGAATGTGTTCGTAGATAGTAGATGTTTTTGTGTTCTGTTAAATTGTTTTAAAATTTTAAAATTTTAAAATTGTTATACGATGATGACTGATGTACCCATATTTTGACTATTTTATTTATTGTGTCTGTTTATTTAACGCCATCAATGTAAATATAACGGAATTTTATGAGACTGTCATTAAAGTGAGAGGGTTAGCGCTATAGAACCAGGTTTAATCCACCATTTTCTACATTTGAAAATGCCGGTACCAAGTCAGGAATATGACAGTTCTTGTCCATTCGTTTTTGATACGTTTTGTTATTTGATTTTGCCATGTGATTATGGACTTTCCGAATTGATTTTCCTTTAAGTTCAGTATTTTTGTGATTTTACTTTTTTTTGTAAACAACATATGATTAAGTAATAGAAATAAAGAACCAATTGGAGGATGCTTACGAATTAGGGTTTTTCGTCCAGTGACAAATATCATGTGCATATGAGAATGACAACACGTTATATGCACTGGACAGATGTACAGTTTATATTTATTTTACCGGTACACTAAGTTGTATTAGAAAGACACTTTCAGTCGGATTTGAGAACGTGCTACTTTGAACAGACACAAAAATTGAGGCTGATTGAAAACATTAATAATAAATTCATGCATATTCCAGCGGCCAATTTATATCACGCTATATTGAAGTGACACCCTTCAATAAAATGCAAAGAAAGTCAAAATAAAAATGCTCTTACTAGTAAATCACAACCGAAATGAATGACAGACGGACATTTTTTACAAAACTTAATGAACAATTGCAATCAGGATATTTGAGGTTTGCGTTATAACGCAAATATAGGAAGAATAATTAAAAAAAAAATGTGTGGCGCTAATTCGCTTTCGTAGGATACTGTTGCACCGTATTATCATTTTTTTTATTACTTAGGAACATCTCATTCTTAACTTTTTCTATGGGAAAATATAAAGGTATCAAAAATAACTGTGGCTAAATAACTCTTAACTGACACAATTTCAATTGTCCAACCCATTAACAGACTTTATTCCCATAATTTTCACTAAAACGTGGTAATATTCACGTTATATTACAATTATGAAATATTCACCAATGCAAATTTATTTTTTAGACCCAAAGTACTATTTTGTGTCCTTTAAATGATATTTAAAATTGTTTGTTTCGACTTTTACTAAAAAATTCCTATGCGTATAAGCATAAAGACTACATACTTGCGCGACGCCTTTTAATTTTACTGAAAACTGCGTAGACTATGAAATGTTTTTACAAGTGGAAAATGTTCTATGATAGATATCATTTTGTCAGACACTTTTCTTTTTTTGATTTGGTTCTTATAATATGCCAAAAATCTGTATATTTGATACAGTTTAACATTAAATTGTGCGTTTTACTCTTAACAGACGTATAACCAACCCGATTAACAGACCAATCTCCCATATAGCCGCATACTCAATATAGATTAACCGACCAATCTCTCGGTTAGCCGAGTGTCGGCCGTGTTCATGTACATGTACTTAAGGGCATAACAAGTACTCGGTATATTTTTCTCCGGCGCAGAGATCATATCCGTTCCCTTCAATACTTCGTAACACTACAGTTAAGTGTAGTTTTGCGGAGAATGTATGGAACGGATATGCACACTGCGCCGGAGATTGTCGGTATATACGAATTTAGTTAAAGGTGGAGTAAAGGAAGCACGCTTCAATCAATCCGAGCAATCCATTCTCATACTGACGGCCGTTAAGCATATTAAACATAAGCCGAACACTTAAATGAAAACATGCAAAATTCATTGGATCTCTATAATAAACCTTAAAGCCGTTAGTTTTCTCGTTTGAATTGTTTCACATTGTCATTTCTGGGCCTTTATAGCTGACTATATCCGGTATGGGCTTTGTTCATTGTTGAAGGCCGTACGTTGACCTATAGTTGTTAATTTCTGTGTCATTTTGGTCTCTTGTGGAGAGTTGTCTCATTGGCAATCATACCACATCTTCTTTCTATATATATATTTATAGGTTTTACGGGAGTTTGTTTTAGGGAAAGGTGGTTGCCCTACTGCTAGCTGTCGCTTGTTGTGCTTTTTTCCCTTGTATTTTTTTTATAACATGTTCTATTAACTATGACTCACGGTTCTGTAGTCAGACTATATGATTTGGAACGGGTTTTTCAATTGTTTTTGCTGAAGAAATACTACTAGTCTCGGGGAGTGTCCAATTAGAACTAATATAGACATACGACTGAGTCAATATAAAGAAAAGAAATTCCATCCTTTAAAAGTCTGTATTATAAGTCTATAATGCAGAGCTGGACATTCTAAAAAAACCAATGTTAAACTGTTGAAATATTTCATACCTCACGTATGGTCTCTAAATGTAGTAAGAGTATGTGTAGCGCTATATCACTGCTTCCGGTTGGGGTCTATCCAATGGCTTTAGAAACGGAAATAATTCATTTCATTTGATAAACAAATTCTAGTCCTGTAATGGTTTCTTATTGCTGCTGCTCTTGCTATAAAGATATATATTTAATTACGATACTAGGGTTGATGTAAGTATTTAATGTCTTTCAACTCTTAGCTTTACGTTTCAAAGTTGGTGATGATGATGACTCAGTGTCAAATTCAATATTGCTTTCACATAATTTTGGAAGTCGCCATCGGTTTTTCTTTTACAAATTGTGACTTGGATGGAGAGTTGTGACATTGGCTCTTATACCATATCTTCTTATTTTTGACCGTTAAAAAAAATCATGACGATAAAGTGCTTGACATAATGTATATAGATATAAACTTGATTTGTCTTGTATATCTATATGTTGATAAAGTCATTCCCCATTTCTTTTCTTAATTTTATCAATAGGAAGCATTTATATCAATGAATACCTATACATATCTTAGATCAGATTTATATGCAACGCCACGACTGCCTTATGTTAATAATCAGCATTATACGCAGTGTTCACAGCATTATATGAAGTGATCACAGTATCATATGTAGTGCTCACAACATTATACGAAGTGATCACAGCATTATATGCAGTGTTCACAACATTATACGAAGTGATCACAGCATTATATGCAGTGTTCACAACATTATATGAAGTGCTCACAACATTATATTAAGTGCTCACAACATTATATTAAGTGCTCACAACATTATATTAAGTGCTCACAACATTATATTAAGTGTTCACAACATTATACGTTTTTTGTTGTATGATGAGATTGATGTATGATGAGATTTATGAATGATGAGATCATTCGGTAAACTTCGTTTTTTAGCGGAAATTACCGAATCCATAATTGGTAAATTAATGCCCAGCAAACGAATTTAAACAGTTATTATTATATATGTGATCATTAAGGCAATATATAATATTTAAAACTGATTGAAATAAGTAAATTAAGAAGTATGATCAATTTAACCCAAGTTTATTCCACACCAGGGCATTTTAAACTTATTTTGAGGATTAGTTTCACCATATTCACAACTTAATATGTATATATATATTTACTAGAACACATCCGTGATATCGCGGGTCTGTGACTGAATTAAAGAATATAACTATGCGTAAGCCTTATTTTAGTATTGGTATTGTCATCTGATAAAGTCATGCCGATTATAAGATGAAGTTTTCTCTGCTTTTAACATCTTTCTGTTTGAACCCGTCGACCTGGAACTTGTCAATTTAATATTGGTACTATTGATTTTGTTTGGAAAACAAAAGTCTCTGGAAAGGAGTATTTTTTAATCAACAGTTTTGTCCTTTATGAGTTATGAATAAAATTGAATCTTTGATTTGCTGTTTAAACGTCTAACAAATTGAAAACTGCACATGCTGTACCTTTACGCCTTATTTTAAGTCCAGATTTTTATTATTCTTATTGTCATCTTAGAAAGTCATACTGATTAAAGTACTACAATCGGAAACAATGTGACAATGATTGAATTAAGTAGTTTCAACCCTGTGATTACGACCCGTGTACATTGGCGGATTTACCGGGGGGACAGGGGGCACGTGCCCCCCCAGTTCAGGTCACCAAAAAATAATTTCTAACATAATTTTATTGCTACTGAATCTTCTTATCTAGAGCGAAAATGAATCACAGCTTGATTTGACTTCTTAAACTGGCCGTTAATTAATGCCAGCGTCCACATGCGTGATTTATGACAACTTATCGATGGTTGTGTAAATATTGACACCTTTGTGTCTTTTTAATGTCTCTTTGCAAGCTTAAATTATGGAAAATACATTTACAAGTCGATTGGAATAGTACGAATTTTTATTGGTTTATAATACAATACCGATTAAGATCGATTACAAGGTGAAACTTCTGATCTGTGTTTTTAAAGAATAGGTAGAAATTATATGTTTAATGTCGATTATGTTGGTATACATCTATATTTAGGTACTTAGTTCCTCTCCATTCCAAAATACAGTACTCACAATACCATTTTATTTAGAATTTATGTTTTTTCTCTCTTCAAAACTTTTTTTTTGGTGAACAAATCATTTGTTTTTTGATACCATACACGTTTGTTTTTTAAATGGAATGTCCTGTTTCCTTCCCTCTTATGTTCAAGGGAAATCGACGATTTGCCCCCCCCCCCCCCCCCCCCCTTTTCACCGGTCTAGGAAAAACATGATGAATTGACATTTTCTTATAAAAAAATCATTAATAAAATGCTAAATTATTTTCCTAAGATCTATTTTGTAACTGAATCTGGGACTTAATCATTTCTTTGAATGTCCGAGCATACAGTTATATTTGTTTATTTTTATTGTTTCAATTGCCATGTACATGTATGAGGCTAAAAAAATGTCACCATTTGTAAGGATATGAAGGTGTTTTACAGATATTAGAATAATGTACAAAAAAGTAAGTCTAGAGAGCAAGACCAAATAAATATAGAGGTCATGAAGAAAATATTGATTGATTGTATGACGTCCAGTGGCAAATATTTAATGCATGTTGAGGACAAATATTATAAAGATCAATTGGCAGGAAAAGAAAGTATAAAGTGAAATAGTAAAAACAAAGATCTAAACTGAATATAGAGATATAGAAACGATGATCTGAACCCCCCCCCCCCCCCCCCCCCCACCCCCACCCCTTTGGAAAAAAAAACCAACAACCAAAAAACAAAACACTCACACTCGCATATACCGTATATACATCTCTAAAAAATCTAAAATGTTGGTTTCATGGTGCCCCCCCCCCCCCCCCCCCCCAGACATCAAGGTTCTGGATCCGCCCCTGCGTGTATATAGCAAAATCTTAAATACAGTGTTTCGTGGTACTCCTGTCAGATGCGGAACGAACATATAATGTTGGATATATTATTGGTATCGATTCGACCCCGAACTTCTTAATTATTGGCAATATTAATTATGTAGAAAACAAAAGGGTCTGGAGTGATGTTATTTTTAATCAACAGCATGGTACTATATTAGTTATATATACTCTCAGATCAGTACTTATAGTGTCTTTTTATTGTTGGAATATACAAGTACCCGCCCACATGCACGTTCACTCTATTTTCTTGTTAGATCATATGTATTTATATTTGTACCTATCTAATGAGTTAATATAAAAAAGAAGATGTGGTATGATTGCCAATGAGACAACTATCCACAAAATACCAAAATGACACAAACATTAACAACTATAGATCACCGTACGGCCTTCAACAATGAGCAAAGCCCATACCGCATAGTCAGCTATAAAAGGTCCCGATACGACCATGTAAAACAATTCAAACGAGAAAACTAACAAGCCTTTTACAACTGATTTTCATAGTTCGTGTTTATGTTGTTCTGTTACGCCACTGTCCCAGGTTAGAGGGAGGATACCAACATCTCGCTAACATGTTAAAACCCGCTTCATTTTGCATATATGTGGCCGTCAGGAGGAGCCTTTATTTCAGTGGTTGTCGTTTCTTAATTAATGTGTTATATACATGTTAGTTTTTCGATCGTTTGTTTGTACATAAATTAGGAATATTTTTCGTTTATCATTTCGGGGCCTTCTATAGCTGACTTTCCGGTATGGGCTTTCCTCATTGTTGAAGGTCGTACTGTGGCCGTTTAGCTGTTTAAAATTTCTGTGATGTCATTTTGTCTCTTGTGGAAAGTTGTTTCATTAGCAAGCATACCACTTTTATATATATATGTACCGTGCAAACTGACGAACAAACGTAGTAAACGTTTTATTCATCCCCACAAACTCAATTTTCATAAGAGATGATAACTTTAAATGAAAATGTTAAACATGGTCTTGAAAGGGTAAATTTTTCTATGAAAGTTTAAATTTCTATATAAGACTGCTGATCATATTTAGAAGACAATGTTAGTACTTGCCGGGCTAAAAAGCTTGTAAAACTGAAATGGAATAATTGATGTAAAGTTATGTTTAACACCTACAGTGAAATGCTTTAAACTGCATTTTCCATATCTGTTAGATACTTATTCATGTAAAAATGCCAAATTCTGAAAATCGATGCCAAAAATGACTCTATTATGACATATGTAAGCTAGCGTAATATGGCACCTATGTGTTATAGAAAGCTGACTGTTTTATTTAAAAGGTAATCAAGCTTTTTAAAACTGAATACGGACTATAAAGTGGCACCTTGCTAAATTTCTTCAGTTGGAAATGAACTCGAGAATGTATCATACAAATTTTCCTTCGATATTTCATTAAATAAACTTTTTATTATTTAACTTACATTTTGCCATTCGTATTTCTTACGACGAACAGAACTACTTCAATCATTCACCTCTCAGTTTCATCTTTTCCTTACTTATTTCAATCAGTTTTAAATATTGTATGCTACCTTATGATAACATGATTTTAATAAATGTTTAAATTTGTTTGCTGGGCATTACCGTTATTTACCAATTATGGATTCGGTAATCGCCGCTAAAAAACGAAGTTTACCGAATGATCTCATCATTCATAAATCTCATCATACATCAATCTCATCATACAACAACAAACGTATAATGTTGTGCGCACTTAATATAATGTTGTGAACACTTAATATAATGTTGTGAGCACTTATTATAATGTTGTGAGCACTTAATATAATGTTGTGAGCACTTCATATAATGTTGTGAACACTGCATATAATGCTGTGAGCACTGCATATAATGCTGTGATCACTTCGTATAATGTTGTGAACACTACATATAATGCTGTGATCACTTCATATAATGCTGTGAACACTGCGTATAATGCTGATTATTAACATAAGGCAGTCGTGGCGTTCCATAGATTTAGATAGAGTTTAATGCAAATGATCATACTATGAAAATGTACTCACAAAATATGAAATATTTTTATCCTCGTTATTTAATGTAAAACAACAAATTTTCTCCTCTAAATGTTTTTATCTCCCAAAGTTGTATAATGTGTCAGATTTATTTTTATCACAGTAATTCTTTTAAATCAATCTATATCTATACGTCCTTGTGAAATTTTGATATCTACTTTTAGATCTTGGTTTTCCGTTTATCCATAAAAATTAGATTTAATATAGTCTGTACGCCATGTGCAAAGTGAAACTGTATATGTTAAGTTATTTTAGTACAGTGGAAATTAGTTGCCTATCTTTAACATGTAGGATAGGCAAGATAATTATCTAGTCAACACACTGGTTGACATAAAGCTCATTTATTGCGAAAATCTATTTTTGGACTACTAAAATATAAAAGATGAATGTTACAGGAGTGTCATTTAAGACATTCATAGGAACATACATGTATTAGGCTAAATAAAAAAGAATGTGTGTTAACCTACTATGCCCCTACCTACCCTAGTTTTTATCCCCTATCCGAAAGAGTTTTTTTTTTACGATTTGAGATTAAGCCTTGTTGAAGTCACAATGTTGCTGGCATAGGCTCAATGTAAACAAAATATTAAAATTAAGAAAAATTCTCTACCTACCTACACTATATTTTTTCAGCATGTAACATTTCACACATACTATTTTGTAAGGATATATAGATGTATTGAATAATAAAAAAAATCACAAATGAAATTTACATTAATTTAAAAGCTGTTAGTATGCCTGTTATTAATAAATATTCTGAATTATGAATTATTTAACATTTTTAAAGAAAGGTTGTCTCTAAAAATCTTCTGTTTGCATAGATTTAACAATAATTTACTAAATGACATCACTGTTTTATTACTTAAGGGAGCTACCATTTGATTTTTATGGGGGGGGGGGGTGTGGCTAGGATGAAATTTGAAAAAAAATAGGCAGGACAGGAGTTTTGAGTAAAAAAAAAAAAGGCAGGATGTGACACTTGCAAAAAAAAAAGTCAGGACGACAGTTTAGGTAAAAAAAAAGTCAGGATAAACTAGAAAAAAAAGGCAGGACCGAACAGAGTGAAAAATAAAAAGGCAGGACAGAGATTACAGCTAAAAAAAAATGCAGGACAAAATTTTTCATCCTAGCCCCCCCCCCCCCCATAAAAATCAAATGGTAGCTCCCTAAAGTTGTATTTTAATGTATTGAATATAGCAAAAATTTGTATAGTAAGATATACAAATCCTTGAATATAGGATATCATGATTTTGATACATATCACATTTATAGTAGAAAATGAAGGGAGCTTTAGATTATAATGAATCGATATATTAGCTGTAATGTTTAGACTAATTTAGCAAGACCTTGTCATATTGCGCAGTAAAGACTATTGTCGATTGTTGAGGACCATATGTTGGTCATAAGGCGTCTTTTGATTTTTTGTGTTGTTGGGTTGCTGTCTTATACCCACGTCGGCTTTCAATTTCAACACGCATCTGAATGATCTCATCACCCTAAACACCAGCCCTGGGACAGTGTGGAACTCACAAAGCAGCAATCTAAGAGAACTGAGAGTTCAAAACCAAATTTCAACTGAAAAAATAATCATATCTATCAATCTGGCAGATTTATGTGGGTCTGAGAATGCCCTTCCCTCCCCCAACTTTATGTTACTGCATATATGGTTAATGCATACACGTATTAAGAGTCCAACTCTTAACATTGCCTAGTTTAGGGTCCCCTTTTTCAAAACCTGAATTGGCATCTAGTTTATTAAGGTACTGATTTCAGTTCAGTTGTATATTGTAATCATTTCCTTCCATCTGAAAAGGTTTCTGAGAAGTTTTATTTTAATATTTTTTCGAAAACCTATTTATATAGACTCATTTTATTTCCATGTATATCTGAAAATTTTTACACAATAATTTATATGTAGAAATGTTTATGAAAATTTCTTTTTTTTTTTGTGAATGAGAAAAAATACTTATAACTACATGTACATATTCATAAACAAATCATGCAGACATTTTTTTCATGCTCTATATTAACTAATTATAAATATCATACTTACAGAAAAGGAGAATTTTCGTATGTTTTATGATCTTTTATTACTCCTGAGTGGAGTTTAAGTTCCAATACATTGCATATACTTTTTTTTTTTTTTTTAACATTTTATTATACAATTGTTACCTCTCGGAGTTACATCAACACCTGTTATAGTATTACACAACATTACTGTAAATTTCCCTTTGTATGTTCTAACTATAGTCTGATATCATCTATTTTTAGTTCAGGGGAAACCATTTTAAAATGTCAACAACCAGATGCATGCATGTTTTAAGATCGCAATTTAAATTACGATCATCTGTATATATATATTTTGTTTACTTGATAAGTAAATCACAACGTTAAAAATCACTAATCTTAGAAAAACATCCAAACGTTTGACATAAAATGTATGTATCACTTTGAATAATATATATTTCAAGATTTCTAAACTTTATTTAAATATCATTGTATTGTTAATGTTTTAAGGGGTACACAGAGTCTCAGAGGAGATTCATTTATCGATATATATATGAACTTAATTTGTCACAGAATTTTGACAAAGATAAAACGTATATATCTTGTTTTATTCTAATAAAGTGTTTTTTTTTTCACTAAATATATGTTTTCGTGTATGTAAAATAAGATCATATTGAACGACTGATACGGTGCTTTTTGTCCGCGATTTGCTTTTTGTCCGCTTTTGCTTTTTGTCCGATTATTTTGCTTTTTGTCCGATACTTTTGCTTTTTGTCCGTTGCTTTTTGTCCGTTTTGCTTTTTGTCCGATAATTTTGCTTTTTGTCCGATACTTTTGCTTTTTGTCCGTTGCTTTTTGTCCGTTTTGCTTTTTGTCCGATAATTTTGCTTTTTGTCCGACACTTTTGCTTTTTGTCCGTTTGCTTTTTGTCCGTTTTGCTTTTTAGCTCACCTGGACCATAGGACTAAGTGAGCTTTTCTCATTTTCTCATTATTCGTCGTCGTCATTAATTTTTACAAAAATCTTCTCTTCTGAAACTACTGGCAAAGTTAAAGCAAACATGGCCAAAATCATCCTTAGGGTATTTAGTTTCAAAAAAGTATCCGATGACCCCGCCCAATAATTAAGATGGCCGCAATGTCTAAAAGAAGAGCATCGCATAAAATGTAGATTTTGGCTTATATATCTGAAACAAAACCATAGAGACAATCTAACAAGGGATAAGAACATTTCGCCTCATAAAATAATGTGGACCAGTCAGAACTTTTCATGTGGGACAATATGAGCTCTTAATTTAAAAAAAAGTGGGACAATCGGGAATAAGCCCTACAGACTTGAGCAATTCTAAAATAAACACTGTTGATGTATCTCTTTTAAATTTTCTATTAAAAAGTGTTTTACATTTACGAATGCACTATATTGTATCTGTATCTAAAATATTAAACGCATTTATTTCGTGATAGAAATTAAGTAAATGCTTAAGTAACCATTTTATTACTTTTCCCCCTCTTTTCGAGTTTGTCAAACAAAAATAAACTACTTTGTTGAAAATGCTGTTGTGTTGACCAAAGTTTCCTTAATCTTATTACTTGAATAACCTCGAACTTCCTCGTCATTTGGATATAGTTGCTAAATAATTCCGAAATGTATGGATTAATACAGTTTATCTAAATAAATAGCTACACATGTATTACGTAAACTTTGTGATAGTGTTCCAAAAATGAAGTTTGTTTGTTTGTTATATTTGTAATATTTGTAATGTTTAAGAAAAATAAAGTTGTTGGAAATATGACGAAAATATTACCAGACTTAAAAAAGTTTTTTTTTAACTGAAATGTTGCAAAATATTTAGGAGCGACTGTCAATCGGCCATTCGCATATAAGTGCAAATGGTGACTATATATTATTAGCGGGAAGAAGAAACTGTGCGTTTAAGCAATAACATGTCGTAAATGTGTGCACTTCCACATGTAGCAAACGCCGACACCATTTAACATAATGATAAAACTATTCAAACGAGAAAACCATTGATTTACAAAACACTATACGACAAACAAATACAGAAACAAACAACAACTATTGAATTACAGATTGAAACTCCGTTCCTGACTTATTCGTATGATTATCATATATAATATTAAGCGCGGTTAAACATCAATTTCAAATTTCATTAACGAAACCATCACTCAAGGATTATTTGATTTGATAAATTTCTAAACTATTCTAAAGTTTCGAGCATATAAAAAAGAAGATGTGGTATGATTGCCAATGAGACAACTATCCACAAAAGACCAAAATGACACAAACATTAACAACTATAGGTCACCGTACGACCTTCAACAATGAGCAAAGCCCATACCGCATAGTCAGCTATAAAGGCCCCGATAAGACAATGTAAAACAATTCAAACGAGAAAACTAACGGCCTTATTTAAGTAAAAAAATGAACGAAAAACAAATATGTAACACATAAACAAACGACAACCACTGAATTACAGGCTCCTGACTTGGGACAGGCACAGATTTAAATAATGTGCCGGAGTTAAACATATTAGCGGGATCCCAACCCTCCCCCTAACCTGGGACAGTGGTATAACAGTACAACATAAGAACGAACTATAAAAATCAGTTGAAAAAGGCTTAACTCATCAGATAGACACAAATACAAGTGGACGTGGCCGGGTACTTATACATCCCGACACAAAAAGTCACAATGAACAGATCTGAGAGTACTCGCAGTTATCTGACAGCTATTTCAAAGCCACTAACAACTAATAAAAAGTCATGCCTCTGAGACTTAACGTTCGTTTAAGTCTTTGAATATCCCATGTATTCTACAAATTGGTGTACGTACACCATTGCTCACACGTTTGAGGATGACAGACTAACTTACGACCAGAATGAATGAGAATTAATCTATATAACAAGATCTAAAATATTTCTAGTGTAAAAGACTTTAACCTCGCCACATTATTTATGTATGTGCCTGTACCAAGTCAGGAGCCTGTATATTCAGTGGTTGTCGTTTGTTTATGTGTTACATATTTGTTTTTTCATTTATTTTTTTGACATAAATAAGGCCGTTAGTTTTCTCGTTTGAATTGTTTTACATTGTCTTATCGGGGCCTTTTATAGCTGACTATGCTGTATGGGCTTTCCTCATTGTTGAAGGCCGTACGGTGACCTAATGCTGTTAATGTCTGTGTCATTTTGGTCTTTTGTGGATAGTTGTCTCATTGGCAATAATACCACATCTTCTTTTTTATAAGAATGCCAACTCCTCACACGTACAATTATTACTTCATTTTCTTTTTTTCACTCATCTAATTATTATATCTATTTTAATTCAATATTGTATCCATATAAATGTATATGAACGCTTACATATATATAATTATTGCGATATCATATATAAGAGAGAGGCAAAGTGTACCAAAGGATAATCACACTAAAAAGGGTTGAAACAAACCAACAAAGCCGCAGCTGAATAAAAAACAACAAGATACACAACAGTCCACAAAACAAATGGTCCGAGAACACAATTAATTCGTAGTGCATTTCTTTTAGAACATAAATGAAAATTAAAAAAAATCCCACCTGCGCTTTCTCAATGAAACTTTTACAGTGTGTTGTACTAATTTTAGGACAAATTATATCAAAATTATAGAAAACTTCATCGCGTCTAACTCAAAATATGGACAATTTTGTGTTTAGGGTGTCTTGAAATCTTTTGACAGCTTCCGAAGTGCTAATTTTTAACCTTTTTCAGCTGGACCAAATCACTACTTTCCTGTAAAATTCTGGACCCAAATTTTTTTACAGTGTAATTTCACCCCCCCCCCCCCCCCTACTTACAATGTGAGGCATTAAACAAGGAGAAATAAATTTGGAAGGGGTATAAAAATTATTGGCAAGTAACCCACTGTTATCACGAGGGACTAATAACGAAAATCAAGGGACGACAATTGTGGTCTCGGACGAAATCATTGAAATTTAAAATCTGAGCAACAAGAACCGATGCAACTGTGATGATGTATGGTTAACTGGAAGAGTAAGATAATCCTGCTCCGTCCATTAAGTTTTAAAAAGTCATGTATTAAACTCAAACTCTCGAACACGTTGTCTTGGAAGATCTTTATTCCAAGGGGGTCCTTAATAGTTGCTTTTGGATAATCCTATAAGGAGTTTATAATTTAACTCCTTGCGAACACTTTCATAAGGAACGAAAATTCCCATCTGCATCTTTTTGAAAAGATTGTAAATATTGTTTAAATTAAATAGGGTATCCCATTTCAAACCCAGCGTCTCGGAAAATCTCATTTTAGGGCACTAGACAATGATTAAATGTAGTAATTCGATAATAATACATGGATTTCTCGCGAAAACATCGTTAAGGCGAAATTTAAAGTTTGTCTTGGCTGATTGAAGAAATTTCACAATAAAAACTGAAACGCAAAAACGCAAAAACGCATAAAGATGTTTATTCAGGACAATAAATTATATAAAACAACAGCAGAAATACATATAATGTATCACCAATGGAGGTTGTAAAATACTGTAGGTGATACTTAAACGTAATGTTCTATCTATTTTTTTTGTCGTTAAGGGGACTGGAGAGTATTAATCCATTATTTTTTAAATATACATGTAGGATTTTGCTTGTTTTTCTATAGATGAACTTTTATCATATACTAAATAGAAAAATCAAATAAAAACATGGGGTTATCGTTCACTTAAGCTCACAATCTGCCCTCGAAAGAAGCAACCATTTTTGTTAAGGTACTTTTTTTAAGTTGAACTAATAGGAGAAATAGAGAGATATATATATCGAAATAAAAAAAGAACTAAATTACAGAAATCGATTTAATTTTACAACTGTTTAGTTTACGTAAAGCATATTTGAAAAATATCTATAGGTCACCGATGAGTTGAAAAAGACATTTTAATTCTAATGCCCAAACAAAATGTCATTATTGCACTAAAGGGAGACAATTTGGAGCTTTTACAGTGATAAAAACATTTGAAAAATAAATCTGAGGCCAAAATCATTCGATTTTTTGGGTTGATTTTTGAGCCAATTCATAAAGTTATAACTAATAGTGTAATAAATAAAATTTGTAATGAAAACAAAAATGATAAAATTTTTGCTGAAATTACCCTCGAGCCTCCGAAAGAGCAAGTATTGCACAAAAAAAAAAGGAATCATCCTTTAACGGAAACAACTCTTGAAATCATCGGCTATTCGTCGATGACTAAAGGCTATTTATTTCTGAAATCTTAATTTTGTTTTGCTGTTCTGAGTGTTCAAGATGTTACATGCAGCTAAAATATTGGTAAAACATTTGAAAAAATACTGATCTGTATAAAATTTACACAAAAGTAAACGAATGAAAGCCACTGGAATGCAGTCCAGGACTCGGATAAATAAGCACATTTAAACAAGAGTGCACACACTGAAATGTCTCGCCTACTTTACTCATCATTAATATTATGTTGATAGCCCTAAGTATAAAGATTTATTACAACTGCCACATAAACTTAACATTAACCAAGATAGCTAAACAAAGACCAAATGAATTATGAAAATGAGGTAAAGGTCAGACGAACCATACCAGGCAGACATGAACAGCTAACAATTCTTCGATACAACAAATATACTTGACCTATTACTTATAGTTTAAGAAAAACAGACCAAAACACAAAAACTTAACACTGTGCAATGAACCGTGAAATTGAGGTCATGGTCAAATAAAACCTGGGAGACTTATATATAGATCATAAGATATTTTCATGCACCAAATATAGTGACCTTTGGCATATAATATTAGATAAAAAGACCAAAACTCAAAAACTGAACTTTGACCACTGAACCATAAAAATGAGGTCAAGGTCAGATGATATCTTCCCGCTAGACATGTACACCTTACAATCATTCCATACAACAAATATTGTAGACTCATTGCATAAAGTATGAGAAAAACAGACCAAGACAGAAAAATTTAACTATAACCACTGAACCGTGAAAATGAGGTCAAGGTCAGATGACACCTGCCAGTTGGACATGTACACCTTACAGTCCTTCCATACACCGAATATACTAGCCCTGTTGCTTATAGTATCTGAGATGTGGACTTGACCACCAAAACTTATTCTAACCTTTGTTCACTGATCCACGAAATGAAGTCGAGGTCAAGTGAAAACTGTCTGACGGGCATGAGTACCTTGCAAGGTACGCACAGACCAAATATAGTTATCCTATTACTTATAATAAGAGAGAATTCAACATTACAAAAATTCTGAACTTTTTTTTCAAGTGATCACTGAACCATGAAAATGAGGTCAAGGACATTGGACATGTGACTGACAGAAACTTCGTAACATGAGGCATCTATATACAGAGTATGAAGCATCCAATTCTTCCACCTTCTAAAATATTAAGCTTTTCAGAAGTTAACTTACGCCGCCGCCGCCGCCGCCGCCGGATCACTATTCATATGTCGAGCTTTCTGCAACAAAAGTTACAGGCTCGACTAAAATGACAGGTTATATGAACTGAGTGGCAATAAAAGCACAAGTCTAACACTTGCTTTTTAAAAAATTAAAATCTTTATTTAAAATGGTCATCTTTAAACAAACAAAAATTGAATATGAAAATTTACAATTCCAACAATAGATCGATATTAAACAGAAATGTTTCATTATCATTTTTCGGCTACAATTGGTATATGAACCATCCAAATGTCAAAATATCAACATAGAGTATTTACAAAGAATGTTTCTGTTATGTTGTGCAACTAAATCTCTACAGCAAATGGTAGTGACAACACTAGATGTTAATTAGGATCCAGCGAAAAGCCAGGCTTTTGTCCACGAAGGTAGCAAATTGTCGGTGTGACTATCGCTGACGGCTTTTGGTAACACACGATATGGTTGTTGGTCATGTTGTTATCACCAAGGGAAGGTCATCGTGCTCTTAATTTCCACACAAACTGATATAGCTCCAAAGGTTTAACAATGAACACCAATGGACACTCATGTCAATTGGAAGGCCACGCGGAATCAATATCGGAGATGTTAAAGATAAATGCATCGGTCATGCTGGGGTTTTGTTGCTTAATGTCTAAATGGACATGGCCTATAATTAAAAGATCCTTTTGCGGAATTTGTGGATTATTTGGTCAACTGTATACAGTCTACGAGCAATTGCGTCCTGGGAAAAGCCTCATTAGATAAACCCCAATTTGTTTGTAATTGGTTGTCAGAAAGACCTGGCATATAGTCTTATATTTATTGAACTTACTTACTTACAATAAGGGATAAGCCAGCGAGTAAGTCAGCAAAGGGTTAGGGAAGTACCTTGGTATATAAAAAAGTCGAAATAAACAATTGCCGGCTGGCCAAGAGATTCTCCACGTGGGGTATGATGCCAGAGGTAGAAGTAGGCATTGCCTTAAAAAAGGCACAGATCACTTAGGCCCAAGACCCGTACGAGTTTGACAACAATGAATTAAAAGGGTAAGGTGGTACCTCTGTTTGCAACGAAGTCGAAATACACTTTAATAATTGCCGGCTGGCCAAACTAAAAGATTCTCCACGTAGGCCATTTTACCAGAGATAGAGGAGGGCATTGCCATACAAATTTCTTATAGCACTTATGCCCTAGACCCGTACGAGTTTGACAATAATGAATCAAAAGGGGGAGATGGTACCTCTGTTTACAACAAAGTCGAAATAAAGTATTGCCGGCTGGCCAAACTAAGAGGTTCTCCACGTAGGCCATTTTACCAGAGATAGATATGGTAATTGCCTTTAAAATGGCATATAACACTAATTCCAAAGACCTGTACGATTTTGCCTGCAAGGGGTTAAAAATAAAAGGTGTTACCTTTGTTTACAACGAAGTCGAAATAAACCTCTACCTCTGGTATAATGATCCACGTAGAGAATCCCGGAGTTTGGCCTACCGGCTACAGTTATTTTGACTTTAATGTGAACAGAGGTACCACCTCCTCATTTTAGCTCTTTACTGACAAACTCGTACGGGTATATGCCATATAAGTGCTATAGGCTATTTTAAAGGCAATGACCACCATTACCTCTGGTAGCATGGCCCATGTGGTGAATCTCGTAGTTTGAACAGCCGGCAATATTTCATAACGACTTTGCGATATACTAGAATACCCTCCTTTCCTTTTGCTGGCATAAGTGCTATAAACCATTTTAAAGGCAAGGCCCACCTCTACCTCTGGTATCATGATAAACGTGGATCGTCTTTTAGTTTTGGCCATCCGGCAATAGTTTATTTCGACTTTGTTATATACCAGGGTACCCTCCTTACCCTTTGCTGACAAACTCGTACAGATCAATGGAATAAGAAGTATGGGCCATTTTAGATGCAATGTCCACCACTACCTTTGTTATAATGGCCTATGTGGAGAATTTCTTTGTTTGGCCAGCCGGCAATAATTCATTTCGACTTCGTTGTAAACATAGATACCACCTCCCCCTTTTAACACTTTGCTGAAGCACTGGTACGGGTCTACGGCATAAGTGGCCATTTTTGAGGCTATGGTCACTTCTACCTCTGGTATCATGGCCCATGTGGAGAATCTCTTCGTTTAGCCAGCCAGCAATAGTTTATTTCGTATTTGTGATATACTTAGGTACCCCCCTTACCCTTTGCTGATTAACTTACACGGGTCTGGGACATACGTGTTATGGCTATGTTAGAGGTAATGCCTACCTCATCCTCTGATATAATACCCCGCGTATAGAATCTCTTAGTTAGGCCAGTCGGCTTAATTTATATTTTCGTTGTAAAAAGAGGCATCGCATCCCCCCTTTAACCTTTTGCTGACAAACTCGTACAGGTCTAGGGCGTTAGTTTTATCAGCCATTTAAAAGCCAATGCACACATTTAACCTAGGATTAATGGCCAACTTGGAGAATCTCGTACTTAAGCAAGCCGGCAATAATTTATTTCGACTTCTTTGTAAATAGAGGTTCCAACTCCCTTTTAAACCCTTTGATGATACCGCGTACTTCTCTAGGGAATAAGTGATTTAGGCCATTTTAAAGGCAATGACAACCTCTACCTCTGGTATCATGGCCCACGCGGAGAATCTCTTAGCCATCCAGCAATAGTTTAGTTCGACTTTATTATATACTAGGGTACCAACCTTACACTTTGCTGACTAACTCGTACGGGTCTAGGTCATACGTGCTCATGGTCATTTTATAGAGGCAATCCCTTCCTCTACCTCTCATATTATGGCCCGCGTGGATAATTTCTTAGTTTAGCCAGCGGGCAACAGTTTATTTCAACTTCGTTATATACCGGGCTAATTCATCCCCCTTTTAACTCATTGTTGAAAAACTCGTTCGGGTCTATAGCATAAGTGCTATGAGCCATTTTTAAGAGAATGACTACTCCAACATCTAGTATAAGGGCGCACCTAAAAATGTCTTAGTTTGGGCAGCCGTCACTATTTTTGGTGGACTGTGATATACTAGAGTATTCCCCTTACCCTCTTCTGACCAACTCGTACGGGTCGAGGACATAAGTGTCATGGCCCATGGACCATTTAAGAGGCACTGCCTACCTATACCTCTGGTATAATGGCCAACGTGGAGAATCTCTTAGTTTGAAGAGCTGGCAATAATGAGGTTTATTTTTACTTCGTGATATACCGGCGAAACTCATGCCCCTTTTAATTCGTTGCTGATAAACTCGTGTAGATCCAGGACATAAGTGCTATAAGCCATTTATAAGGGTTTGACTACCTCTTCTTCTGGTATAATGGCCTACCTGGAGTATGTCTTAGTTTAGCCAGCTTTCAATAGTTGTTTTTTAGACTTAGGGATATACAAGAGTATTCCCCTTGCCCTCTGTTGACCAACACCTACGGGTCTAGGATATTAGTGCTTCGAGCCATTTTAGAGGTAATGCGATATATTGTAAAAGACATGCAATTTCATGTACAAATCATTTATAATGTGAGTATGGTCTGTATTTAACTCCTAAAAGGACATGGTATTTTGAAGTTCAAAATGAAACCTGCCAAAAATATACACATTTTATATCGGACATAAAGCAAAATTATCGGACAAAAGCAAAACGGACAAAAAGCAACGGACAAAAAGCAAAATAATCGGACAAAAGGCAAAACGGACAAAAAGCAACGGACAAAAAGCAAAAGTTTCGGACAAAAAGCAAAATAATCGGACAAAAGGCAAAACGGACAAAAAGCAACGGACAAAAAGCAAAAGTTTCGGACAAAAAGCAAAATTATCGGACAAAAAGCAAAAGCGGACAAAAAGCGAATTGCGGACAAAAAGCACCATATCAAACGACAAGTACATGTATAAATTTCTAAATTTTGAAAATATATACATCATGTACGTTACACTGCATCGGTTAAATTTTACTGGATGTATATTGCTCAAATTAAACGCAAAAAAAAACCCCAATGCTCACTGAGTTCAAAACATAAGATACTTTTACTTATATTAATTTAAATTAGTATATTTTTTTTTGATTTTTATTTTGTTAAAAAAAAAAAATGGAAGATTTTTATTTGTTCAAAGACAGACCACAGTATTTCACAATATAATGTAATCAATTTTTTTTTTAGAAAGAATGACTTTACTAGCTTGAGATACTCCATGTCACATTTGAACTCTAATTTTTTTTCAGAATGTGAATATTTGTTAATAGAATGAATGCCATAGCAAAGGCATGGTTCAATAGAAATGATCAGCCGGGCACATACAGGAATGGAAGTCTAAGTTTTACTGGAAACGCTGGGGAATTTTTTAATCAAAACACACGAAGTGAAACAGAGAGCAGTAGGACTACAACATTTAACAATTCTCAAAACTCGAGACGAGGGCCTAAATACCCTCAATACTCAATAACATGTATCAGATTGTCCACATTCCAAACATGGCCAACCAGTATACAACAACATCCAGAAACAATGGCAGAAGCTGGGTTTTACTATACAGGTATACACATTATTTTTACTGATCAGGTCCTAAATAGATAATACTGTAACACATATAAAAATAAAGATTGCTTTAAGTCAGCTTTTAACCGTTGTCGAATACCATTTGAACACTTTGTTAGGGTACAAATGATGTATACGTATAACAGTTATGACTTTATGAGCAAATTTTGTTTTTGAATTTTAAAGTACTTTTTGTAGACACGAAATATACAATATAATCATGTATATTTCCCGTTTGAATTGTTTTACATTGTCATTTCGGAGCCTTTTATAGATGACTATGCGGTATGGGCTTTGCTCATTGTTGGAGGCCGTACGGTGACCTATACTCAATATAGTTTTTAATTTCTGTGTCATTTTGGTCTCTTGTGGAGAGTAGTCTCATTGGCAATCAAACCACATACTCTTTTTTTAAATGTACATACATGACAATATATTGTTTTTTTTTCTCCTCAAATAAACACTCAATACTTTAACCTTTAGTTGTTAACACTGAATTATTGTCTCTTATGTTTTATAGAAATCGACAAAGTTTGACCGCGAAGGAACCCTAAAATGGACTGTTACGCATATTATCGATTGCTCAAAATTAAAGCGGAGTAACAGGATACTTTATTTTTACAAGGAGAGCACAATCGTATTTAGAACCTGTTATTTATATAACATTTGGCTGATTGCAGGATAAATTTCATTTATCTTGCTTATTCTTAAAACCAAATAACAAACCAATTGTATTTATTAATTTTGTATGTACAAGCTGAGGCTAAGTTTAACCATGTGCCCTTTTTCGGCCTTGATTAAAAAAAAATAAAAAATGACGCACAGAAATAAGAAGGTGCGGTTTGATTGACAATCAGACAACGTTTAACAACTATAGCTCACCATACGCCCTGCAACAATGAGTTTACTTTTTCTAATCACCACAAAAGCTTAAACATTTGATAAAAGCCATTTAAAATATATTCGTAAAGTAATAAAAATGTGGAATTTTAAATAGACTTGTCTTTTCAGGGATTTGACATCATAATAAAAAGACATGACAGTTAAATGAATTTATATGTAAGATTTGGAAATTCCCCAAAATAGTTTTAAAATAGCACTTTTAATAACTTCCTCAATATTTATCATCACAGTTTTAATCCTGCATATATCATTGTATAATTATCCTGTAAATTACTTTCACTTATGTTTATTCATTCATTTGTGTATTACATACATTCCATTTATAATGATCATACAGAGTTTTAAACTGGCTATTAATCAAAATAACCAAGGTAGCTAAAGTAGTCAAGGAACAAACTCTGATTTAGATAGACAATGACAGATATATATATATAGAATTTGTAATTGTTTCATTCTGACATGTGACTTATAGGTGTACCAAACTTCAATAAGTAAACCTTCAGGTTTGTGAATATTTTGCAGGAGAAAAATGGTTGATTTTAAGTCATATTTATCATAATAGAAATTAAAAACTAATTGCAGAAATGACAATTTCAGGCAACAATGATAATATGCGATGTTTTTATTGAGGTCATGGACTTCAGAATTGGGACTCAGAAGATAATCCTTTAGTTTATATTTTCAGGCAACAATGATCATTTGCGATGTTTTCATTGCGATAATTGACTTCAGAACTGGGACTCAGAAGATAATCCTTAATTAGATATAGGAAGATGTGATATGAGTGCCAATGAGACAACTATCCATCCAAGTCACAATTTATAAAAGTAAACCATTATAGGTAAAGGTACGGTCTTCAACACAGAGCATAGGCTCACACCGAACAGCACGCTATAAATGACCCAAAACATTTCTAGTGTAAAACCAATGGTCTAATCTATATAAAAAACGAGAAACGAGAAACACTAAAGTTTATATTTACAGGCAACAATGATCATGTGCGATGTTTTCATTGTGGTATTGGACTTCAGAACTGGGACTCAGAAGATAACCCTTTTGTAGAACATGCTAGGTGGTCCCAAGAATGCCAGTTTCTCAAAGACAAAAAAGGGTTAGACTTCATTGCTACAGTACAAGATGCTGTCAGGAGGGTACAACTGGTGATTAACTTTAAATATTGTCATCTGAACTTTCCCTGTTTGTCCTGTTATCAGCTCACCTGACCCAAAGGACCAAGTGAGCTTTTCTCATCACTTGGCATCAGTGACATCCATTGTCGTGACATCCGTTGTCGTCACCTTAACATAAAGGTTTCCCTTTGAAACTACTGTATTTCAACCCGGCCACAATCATTATTGGGGCATCTAGATTTAAGAAACGGATGACCCTGTCTGCCAACCAAGATGGCCAACATGGGTTAAAATAGAACAAAGGGGAATAATGCAAGTTTTGTCTGTTCATTCTCCAATCATAAAATGTTTTACAACAGTTTAATGAGACTTTCATCAAAATGAAAGGGTTAGCGCTATAAAACCAGGTTTAATCCACCATTTTCTACATTTGAAAATGCCTGTACCAAGTCAGGAACATGACAATTCTAGTCCATTCGTTTTTTATGTGTTTTTTTATTTAATTTTGCCATATGATATGGACTTTCCGAATTGATTTTCCTCTAAGTTCAGTATTTTTGTGATTTTACTTTTTACATACTTTAAACCATGCTCTAAATGCACGATGTCGCGGGTGTGCTCAAGTATGCCAATAAAAAAAAAACAAGTCAACAGTAAACTCGGGAAACTGTAAACTATAGTTCGAGGAATAAATTTTTATTCAGACAATCAGAAAAACGTCATGGTCGCAATTAAAAACTAGAAAGATGGACAACACTCAAGATAGAATCAAAACACAAACAACAGTTCTTAAAGCATCGGTCTCACCTTACCGGATAGCACGAACGGACGCCTAACGGATGAAAATAAAAGTTGTCTGGTGACAAAACTGTTATCCGTTGGGAGTCCGTTGATGTACTGACCGAATAAAACGGACGTGTAACGGATGCATAACGGACACACACCGGATATGCAACGTACGAGAAACGGACACGTACCGGACAGAACGGATGTCGAACGGACATCCAACGGACGAGTAACGCATAAAACGGACACCTAACGGAAGCGTACCGGATAAAACGGATGAACAAGATATACGGAAAAATCAGAGGCGACAATAATAATACATGTAAATCGCATAAGTATTCAAAATGTTTTTGTGTAACTGGTTTTGGTTTGTTCTTCAAAATTCCGCCAAAGGGCAGTGTCTGGCCTGAAAAAGAACTGCTTGATTGTGAAGACGTGCCTATACTCTAAGATCGATTATGAATAATAAGAATTCATGAACCTTAAGAAATCAGACATACCAATAATTGGCATTTCTGACGCGAAATTTTCAATTGGCATTTATCCGTTTCAGATCCGTTTATCATCCGTTTTATCCGTTATACGTCCGGTAGAAGTCCGTTTCTCATCCGTTCAACATCTGTTTTATCCGTTAAACGTCCGGTAGAAGTCCGTTGGTGAATTTATCTTCCAGACCTCCAACGAATGTATAACGGACACGTAAAGGATACAAAACGGAAACGAAACGGACGAGTACCGTACAAAACGGACGTCTAACGGACGTTCAACGAACATTTTATCCGTTGGACGTCCGTTCAAATTTTTGAACATGCTCAAAATTTTCCACCGGACAGAACGGACGTCGACGGATAAAACGTACGCTTAACGGACATGCAACGGATATGGACGGACGTCTAACGGATAAGAACGGACGTCTAACGGACATGAACGGATTGAAAAAAAGTTATCCGTTAGGCGTCCGTTCGAGCTATCCGGTAACGTGTGACCGAGGCTTAAACAATACGCTAAAAGTTAAGCTGGAGGAAAACTAATGCCATTCGAAAACTGGGAATGAATTCAGGGCATTATAGCGAATCTACCAAAAAATTTACAAACAAAGCATTTAAAGAATAAGCAACCATAAACGTAAAAAAAAGTTGCATTTCTTACCATAAAGTATCATTACATTGTATAATAGAGTTTCCTTTTAGTATAATCATTCAGAAAAATTATTCTAGTTATTGTTTTATAAATCAGGAGGAAGCCTTGAATACTGATGGCATAGCACAAACTTTCGATAGTAATAATAGTGACTGTGAAGAAGATGGAATAGCTAGATC
Source organism: Mytilus galloprovincialis (assembly GCA_037788925.1). NCBI lineage: Eukaryota > Metazoa > Mollusca > Bivalvia > Mytilida > Mytilidae > Mytilus > Mytilus galloprovincialis. The sequence goes on along the minus strand of CM075340.1, from coordinate 6,599,048 downwards.
AGAGGACAAAGGCAGAGGTTCATATATCCACTTATTTATTAACAAATCTCTAATTTGAGAAAATACGAGTATATTTGATTATGTCAATTTATGTTTTGGATCCACTGTTACAAACCCTCTTTTAAACACATAAGTATCATTCACATTCACATTGTGTTTTAAATATTTGCTTCCTTGAATAAAAATATTTCTATTATTCTTTTTCAAATATATTTTAAATAGTGCCGCTCTCTTAATAAAAAATCAAATTAAATTATTTAAAAAAAGCATCTTTGTTGGCATTTAAAGAAAACTATTTTGCCACTGAAAACACAATTTTAAGGAAAAATATTTCCTTGTTAGCTCTTTTATTTTTGCAGTATGTGTCAGAAGTACAAAGAAAGTAAAATAATGTGGCATATATGCTTTCACCTCAGAAGCTAACAAAACCTTTAAGTAGACTTATTAAGAAGGGATATAGTTACGATACGATTGCATATTTTGGCATTAATATTGATTCACTTACAGGGTCTTTGCATCGGAACTAAACACATTTATTATAAAAACAGTTGTTGGCATGACACGGGTTATGTTCTTCTCATATATGTTATGATGGTATGATACTGAACCCCTAACGGGAAAGGTTGTGCCTGATATTCATATGATGAAGACATAATCTTTCAATCAGTTTAATTGAAGTCTGGAGCTGGCATGTCAGTTAATTGCTAGTAGTCTGTTGTTATTTATGTATTATTGTCATTTTGTATATTTGCTTTGGTTACATCTTCTGACATTAGACTCGGACATCTCTTGAACTGAATTTTACTGTGCGTATTGTATTCCGTTTACTTTTATACATTGGCTAGAGGTATAGGGGTAGGGTTGAGATCTCATAAACATGTTTAACCCCGCCGCATTTTTGCGCCTGTCCCAAGTCAGGACCCTCTAGCCTTTGATAGTCTTGTATTATTTTTAATTTTAGTTTCTTGTGTACAATTTGGAGTTTCGTATGGTTTTCTAGTATACATATGTGTTTAGGGGCCAGCTGAAGGACGCCTTCGGGTGCTGGAGGTTCTTGTTGCATTGAAGACCTTTTGGGGACCTTCTGCTGTTGTCTGTTCTATTGTCGGGTTGTTGTCTCTTTGACACATTCCCCATTTCCATTCTCAATGTTATTTAATGTATCATCTTTTTGTATTGATGCTTCTGTTTTAAAAGATCAAAAGACAATTGAGAAGTTTTCTTGATAACAGTACTATGTTGTATAACAATATATTACTATTTTAGACTTCTTACCAAGTGGGAAACCTCCTACAAAGGCAGAGAGGAAAAACCCATTGCTGACAGATGCAGCTCAGAGTATACTTACAATGGGATATTTACCTAAAGTTATCAGAATAGTTGTTGATAGAGTTTTGAAAGAGAAAGGTAAATGCCAAAGTCGATCAAAGGAAATTTAATCTAGTTTGATGAGAGCTAAATGTCTTCATGCATGCTAGGGTTTCTAGGTTTTTGAAGGGTAAAGGAATTATCTTTTATAATTTTCAAACCTGATTATTTATGCAATTTCAATCTTAGACAAACCATACACAAAATAGATCCCATTAGTTGAAAACTTCTTTTTGAAGTTAACGAAATGCTTACGCAGTAGTAAAAAATTGAGGCAAAAAGGTATCTAGTCCATAATTAGTTTATAGATTTTCAGTTTGGCTTGTTTTTTTCATCTCAATCACAAAATTTACTAGTTTGTAATGGTGGCAAGCTAGACTTTAACCAGTGAAAGATATGACACAGTTTTAATTTTTTTGCTACGAGTCTTTCCTTTATTGCAAATAATCAGAAACTAAGCTGCAACCTCGGTGGCAATTTGATTTACTTGAGCACCCTGTTCTTTTAAGACGCAATTATTACTGCAATTTTTGTATCATGCATGTGTTTTTATTCTAATATCTCATGAATCAAACGAATGTTTATACTTGATGAAATTGCTTCTCATCGAAATATTTTACCTTAAAGCAATAGATTGAAAGGCAGTCAAGACATCAGGTAAGAATCAAAGTGATAATCTTTTATCTTTCTTCCTGAATGTTTGCTGATTGTATGGTAAATGTTATAGTTGTAAATGTTCACACAGTCAGTCAAACATCTCAAGGATGTTGATTTTCTGTAAACAAACATCTCAAGGATGTTGATTTTCTGTAAACGTTTCATTCAGTTTTTTTGGTGATGGAGATCAGATACTGATAAAAAGATTGTCCTAAATAAATACTACAATTTTACTTTCTTACAACAAAGCAGATTCTTACATTTTTTTAGATAAGAAGTTTTAACCCATTTATTAATTCCTTACTTTCTTTTAAGATAATAGTATTGTAGTATTTGTTTGTGTTCATTAACTGAGTAATGCATGTTGTATAATCAAGAACTGATGTAGAATTAGAAAATAAAACTTTTGCTTTTTGTGTTTATGTGCAGATAAAAGCATGTTAAGCTTCACTTTCTGTTTTTATTTATTATAAATGAGGCAATATAGTCCTATTTGTTGATCCAACAAACATAAGACTTTCACCTGATAGTGTTATTTTGCTGTCGACATACTTAGACAATATCAATCAAAACCAAGGAGTAAACAAAGACTCACAAAACAAAAAGACATTTACATCAACAGATATAAATAAGAAATAAGAAACAACACGAACTCCACTAAAAACGGGGAGTGAAATCAGGTCCTCTGGAAGGGTAAGCATTTCCTGCACCGTATACGGCACCCGTCGTGGTTTATCTTTGTTCAGTTCGGTAATGATGGAAAATTATCATGACTGAGGAAGAATATCAGAATATGATTTCTGGCACACTTTTGTCATAATGGCCAATCAGCTTATAATGGCGACAGTAAAATTTCTTGAGTGATGACCTTAATTTGATTGATTCATAGCCCTGTCTTAGCAACTTTTGAGACAGCAGGATTCCTCGTTCAATAAAATTAACGTACTTAATTTGAGCAAGCTCTAGAGTAACGTATCAATTGAGACACATACAATGTATACTACATATGGTGGTGCCGCTGGGATGTTGCTACACAGAAATGGAAAGTGACTAGGAAAATTAAAATCATCGCGTTTGTCATATTTAATTTCAAGTAAGGAAGTCCTCTTAGAAACAAACGTTTGATAGTCAACAAGGCATATACCTTGAAAATATCTTAAAGGACATTCTAATATGACGTGCTTCTTTCGCTTTGTAAACAACACCGTGATAAAATTCTCGATATATCTATACTTGGCGCCGACTCAGAGATATACATAATAATGGCTGTTAAAATATACTTCTCACGTAAATCCACATGTAATGGAACCTATTTGCAAACCCTTTGCCTATTTTATTGTTTTAAAAATTGTAATTAAAAAAAAAGAATAATAGCTTGTATTCTTATTCGGATGCATAATAAAAAGAAGTAAAGCTCGAATAAATCAACAAAATAAAAATAAATTAAAATTCCGTGAAAGTCTATTACTGATGTTGGCGCTTTTAAGTCATTTCAAAACATGACGTCATACAACTGAAAACGCTAGAGTTGAAAGTTTTCTGTAACATGAGCCATCCAAATTCGTATAATATTTTTTTTAAATGGATTTTTGAGGTAGCTTTTGTTTAATTTTCTATTGTATTGCATTATTCACATATTTAATGATTTCAGCAAGTCAACATAGCGGCTCATTAGTTATGAAATGTCAACTTTGGATTTGACAGTAGCTTACGAGAAAAACATGTAAATTAAAAATGGCAAATGTTGGGTTGTAGAATTAAATGAATAAAACAGAGCGGATATTCACGAAATAATCCATGCAAACTATAGATTTATTATAATGCTTGAGCTTTATTTAACGGGTAGTAAAAAAGAACAGCCACACACACAGCATACCCGCTCTCGCTTCATTTTTTTTAATGACCGTATTTGTTCTATTAAAATGGAAATAATTCATGGAAGCCATAGATTGTTGGAAATTTACACATGGCCTGGGCCGTGATATTCGTATTTTATCTGTACTGTCCTTTCTAGGAGGGATACTCTCCTGTTGATTATTACCTTGTAAGTAAAGACATTAAATATCCTCTGACAGTGATTTGGTCATATAAAAAGCAGTTTTCGAAATAAAACTAATTTAACAAAAAAGGCATGGTCTCATCCGAAATTTTATGTAAAAGTATGCATCTGGACATTAAGGAAAATAAATTAATCGATATTTTTGATAGCATCAATCCTATTCGAGGCATTTCAAAATTTTGTGATCTTTTCGACAAATGTCATGTGTCTGAAAAACTTTTCTGAATTTACCATAATCGGGAATGCTCAAAGACATTTATTTAAGTAAATTATGTAAGACAATAAATGCAGTTGACACCATGTGCACTGCACAAATGAATGTTGTTTAAATATTCAGAAATTTTAAGGCAATTGAACAAACGTTTGAAAACTGCATGAATTGTAAGTGTAAACTATGGATGACATACATTTGTTGAGTTTCTAGATGTATGATGGTAATATACAATATTAAATGAGAGTAAACGATTGTTTCATCATCCTTGAAAACGAATTAAAGATGATTTTAATCCTAGTTTTTTAAGAATGACGATAACACCCAGTGCCTTAATTCTAAATTTTTATTAACCGGATTTTCGGGTTCATTGATATGCCGATTCTAGTAATGTACTTAGGCATGTTAGATCTTAAATATTAGACCATAATAGGTAAATGTCCAATTTCCACTTTGTTAGTTCTGTGGCCTTATTTATGCTATGTAACAAACCTATGCTGTATCAAATACACAATCACAATCCAAATTCAGAGCTGTTTTAAGCTGAAATATTGTATCCATACTTGCTCAACTGTATGGACACAACTTGCTAAACTGGGTTTGACCTGTGGTGAAAAATCCGGTATGCTGTCTCTCTGACAGCCCCTTGTTATTTTTACCATGGTAAATAAGAGACAGTTGTGAGAGTTTTTTTTTTATTTATATGCTATTGATTTTTTTTTATTTAGGCTGGAATGGAATGTCTGCAAGAAATTTAATGGAAGAGATTAATACAATAGAGGAGAGTGGTGAAATAGCAAAATCAGAATTGACTGTACCAATACGTTCTAAACTGAAACATTCTGTAGTCAGCATGAAGAGTAGAAAAGTTCTTTCGAAAGGTTAGTGACTTTCTTAATAGGCTTTAAAATAACACATTTTCTTACATTTATGATATAACGAAAACATGAAAACATTGTTAGACATTATTGAAATATGAATCAGTCAAAATCACTCATTGTGAAACAGATTTTTTGTGATGGTGACATTTTTAACAGCTATCTTTTTTCATTTAAATGTTTTAAATTTGATACAAGAATATTGTCACTTCTATCCTTTTTTGCTTCGTCAGAACTAAATGCGTGAATTTTAATTTCATTTGGAATATTTATAACCAATTGTGGTCTGCGTACAAAATAAACCAGCAACTTTTCATCCCCTTTCTTAAAACTAGAATGATAACCACTTAAAAACAAATACAAATCAAAAGACAGCGTACATACTATTTTTTAATCTTTGTTTCTCTCATATTTGTTATCTATTATCTGGTTCCTTTGTCCATAGATGTTTCTTGCACAATACAGTCCCTGAATCGATTGTGATATAAATATCATATACACAACAATCGGAAATTTGGTTAGCCTACAGTGCAATGTGATTCTAAGTTATAATATTTTCAATGGGAATTATTATGTCAAAGATAGACACATCTACAAGCTAAATGTTATATTGGTATTTTTTGTTAACAGATAATGTAAAGAAAATAGCAGATGAAAACAACGAAATGAAGGAACAGACTCAGTGCAAGATTTGTTGTGAAATGCCTGTATCAATCGTATTTCTGCCCTGTGGACATTTGTCGTCTTGTTCACAGTGTGCACCCGCCTTGAAATCTTGTCCTGTATGCAGGTCAGAAATCAAGGGTTCTGTCAAAGTTCAATTTAAATAACCAATTCATGTAGTAGCTCATCTGCCATTAATGTTTTTTTTTTAATCCTTGTAAAATAACTTATTACTGTGTATTTTTAAAAATGATTTTTTAACTGTAATAGCATTATATATCATTTTTTGTCATTTTGATGATAATGCTATATATCTAATGTTGACTGGTTTATTAGCTTAGAATTTTTTCCGGATAAGTTCTATTAATCAAAGTGATAATCTTTTATCTTTCTTCCTGAATGTTTGCTGATTGTATGGTAAATGTTATAGTTGTAAATGTTCACACAGTCAGTCAAACATCTCAAGGATGTTGATTTTCTGTAAACAAACATCTCAAGGATGTTGATTTTCTGTAAACGTTTCATTCAGTTTTTTTGGTGATGGAGATCAGATACTGATAAAAAGATTGTCCTAAATAAATACTACAATTTTACTTTCTTACAACAAAGCAGATTCTTACATTTTTTTAGATAAGAAGTTTTAACCCATTTATTAATTCCTTACTTTCTTTTAAGATAATAGTATTGTAGTATTTGTTTGTGTTCATTAACTGAGTAATGCATGTTGTATAATCAAGAACTGATGTAGAATTAGAAAATAAAACTTTTGCTTTTTGTGTTTATGTGCAGATAAAAGCATGTTAAGCTTCACTTTCTGTTTTTATTTATTATAAATGAGGCAATATAGTCCTATTTGTTGATCCAACAAACATAAGACTTTCACCTGATAGTGTTATTTTGCTGTCGACATACTTAGACAATATCAATCAAAACCAAGGAGTAAACAAAGACTCACAAAACAAAAAGACATTTACATCAACAGATATAAATAAGAAATAAGAAACAACACGAACTCCACTAAAAACGGGGAGTGAAATCAGGTCCTCTGGAAGGGTAAGCATTTCCTGCACCGTATACGGCACCCGTCGTGGTTTATCTTTGTTCAGTTCGGTAATGATGGAAAATTATCATGACTGAGGAAGAATATCAAAATATGATTTCTGGCACACTTTTGTCATAATGGCCAATCAGCTTATAATGGCGACAGTAAAATTTCTTGAGTGATGACCTTAATTTGATTGATTCATAGCCCTGTCTTAGCAACTTTTGAGACAGCAGGATTCCTCGTTCAATAAAATTAACGTACTTAATTTGAGCAAGCTCTAGAGTAACGTATCAATTGAGACACATACAATGTATACTACATATGGTGGTGCCGCTGGGATGTTGCTACACAGAAATGGAAAGTGACTAGGAAAATTAAAATCATCGCGTTTGTCATATTTAATTTCAAGTAAGGAAGTCCTCTTAGAAACAAACGTTTGATAGTCAACAAGGCATATACCTTGAAAATATCTTAAAGGACATTCTAATATGACGTGCTTCTTTCGCTTTGTAAACAACACCGTGATAAAATTCTCGATATATCTATACTTGGCGCCGACTCAGAGATATACATAATAATGGCTGTTAAAATATACTTCTCACGTAAATCCACATGTAATGGAACCTATTTGCAAACCCTTTGCCTATTTTATTGTTTTAAAAATTGTAATTAAAAAAAAAGAATAATAGCTTGTATTCTTATTCGGATGCATAATAAAAAGAAGTAAAGCTCGAATAAATCAACAAAATAAAAATAAATTAAAATTCCGTGAAAGTCTATTACTGATGTTGGCGCTTTTAAGTCATTTCAAAACATGACGTCATACAACTGAAAACGCTAGAGTTGAAAGTTTTCTGTAACATGAGCCATCCAAATTCGTATAATATTTTTTTTAAATGGATTTTTGAGGTAGCTTTTGTTTAATTTTCTATTGTATTGCATTATTCACATATTTAATGATTTCAGCAAGTCAACATAGCGGCTCATTAGTTATGAAATGTCAACTTTGGATTTGACAGTAGCTTACGAGAAAAACATGTAAATTAAAAATGGCAAATGTTGGGTTGTAGAATTAAATGAATAAAACAGAGCGGATATTCACGAAATAATCCATGCAAACTATAGATTTATTATAATGCTTGAGCTTTATTTAACGGGTAGTAAAAAAGAACAGCCACACACACAGCATACCCGCTCTCGCTTCATTTTTTTTAATGACCGTATTTGTTCTATTAAAATGGAAATAATTCATGGAAGCCATAGATTGTTGGAAATTTACACATGGCCTGGGCCGTGATATTCGTATTTTATCTGTACTGTCCTTTCTAGGAGGGATACTCTCCTGTTGATTATTACCTTGTAAGTAAAGACATTAAATATCCTCTGACAGTGATTTGGTCATATAAAAAGCAGTTTTCGAAATAAAACTAATTTAACAAAAAAGGCATGGTCTCATCCGAAATTTTATGTAAAAGTATGCATCTGGACATTAAGGAAAATAAATTAATCGATATTTTTGATAGCATCAATCCTATTCGAGGCATTTCAAAATTTTGTGATCTTTTCGACAAATGTCATGTGTCTGAAAAACTTTTCTGAATTTACCATAATCGGGAATGCTCAAAGACATTTATTTAAGTAAATTATGTAAGACAATAAATGCAGTTGACACCATGTGCACTGCACAAATGAATGTTGTTTAAATATTCAGAAATTTTAAGGCAATTGAACAAACGTTTGAAAACTGCATGAATTGTAAGTGTAAACTATGGATGACATACATTTGTTGAGTTTCTAGATGTATGATGGTAATATACAATATTAAATGAGAGTAAACGATTGTTTCATCATCCTTGAAAACGAATTAAAGATGATTTTAATCCTAGTTTTTTAAGAATGACGATAACACCCAGTGCCTTAATTCTAAATTTTTATTAACCGGATTTTCGGGTTCATTGATATGCCGATTCTAGTAATGTACTTAGGCATGTTAGATCTTAAATATTAGACCATAATAGGTAAATGTCCAATTTCCACTTTGTTAGTTCTGTGGCCTTATTTATGCTATGTAACAAACCTATGCTGTATCAAATACACAATCACAATCCAAATTCAGAGCTGTTTTAAGCTGAAATATTGTATCCATACTTGCTCAACTGTATGGACACAACTTGCTAAACTGGGTTTGACCTGTGGTGAAAAATCCGGTATGCTGTCTCTCTGACAGCCCCTTGTTATTTTTACCATGGTAAATAAGAGACAGTTGTGAGAGTTTTTTTTTTTATTTATATGCTATTGATTTTTTTTTATTTAGGCTGGAATGGAATGTCTGCAAGAAATTTAATGGAAGAGATTAATACAATAGAGGAGAGTGGTGAAATAGCAAAATCAGAATTGACTGTACCAATACGTTCTAAACTGAAACATTCTGTAGTCAGCATGAAGAGTAGAAAAGTTCTTTCGAAAGGTTAGTGACTTTCTTAATAGGCTTTAAAATAACACATTTTCTTACATTTATGATATAACGAAAACATGAAAACATTGTTAGACATTATTGAAATATGAATCAGTCAAAATCACTCATTGTGAAACAGATTTTTTGTGATGGTGACATTTTTAACAGCTATCTTTTTTCATTTAAATGTTTTAAATTTGATACAAGAATATTGTCACTTCTATCCTTTTTTGCTTCGTCAGAACTAAATGCGTGAATTTTAATTTCATTTGGAATATTTATAACCAATTGTGGTCTGCGTACAAAATAAACCAGCAACTTTTCATCCCCTTTCTTAAAACTAGAATGATAACCACTTAAAAACAAATACAAATCAAAAGACAGCGTACATACTATTTTTTAATCTTTGTTTCTCTCATATTTGTTATCTATTATCTGGTTCCTTTGTCCATAGATGTTTCTTGCACAATACAGTCCCTGAATCGATTGTGATATAAATATCATATACACAACAATCGGAAATTTGGTTAGCCTACAGTGCAATGTGATTCTAAGTTATAATATTTTCAATGGGAATTATTATGTCAAAGATAGACACATCTACAAGCTAAATGTTATATTGGTATTTTTTGTTAACAGATAATGTAAAGAAAATAGCAGATGAAAACAACGAAATGAAGGAACAGACTCAGTGCAAGATTTGTTGTGAAATGCCTGTATCAATCGTATTTCTGCCCTGTGGACATTTGTCGTCTTGTTCACAGTGTGCACCCGCCTTGAAATCTTGTCCTGTATGCAGGTCAGAAATCAAGGGTTCTGTCAAAGTTCAATTTAAATAACCAATTCATGTAGTAGCTCATCTGCCATTAATGTTTTTTTTTTAATCCTTGTAAAATAACTTATTACTGTGTATTTTTAAAAATGATTTTTTAACTGTAATAGCATTATATATCATTTTTTGTCATTTTGATGATAATGCTATATATCTAATGTTGACTGGTTTATTAGCTTAGAATTTTTTCCGGATAAGTTCTATTAATCATAGTATACTGTAAATTCATTAATTGTCTCATGATACAAATGTTGTTGGTAAAGTTTACCCAATTAGCAAAAGACTGGTTTAGATCGAGACTGATGTTCGGTTAAACATGTATATTAACCAAAGCTCTTATCAAATGTCATTTCTTCTGTTATGCTATTTACATAATTATGATTTTTTTATTAAATCATCACATTTCATTGTGATCAGCGAGAAGAAGATATATTTTAATTATTAAGAGCAATTTTCCTAATGCTTGTAGTTGAAATGTTTTAAATATTTATCTTGCTTGCTTTCTTTGTATAAATGTTTGCTCAAGCATTGTAATTTAGATTGATATCTGCTATTAATAGATAGGCGGAGCTTCATCTTGTATGCATTATACTTAAATGTTATTGAATGTAAGTATAAAGCAGAGTATAATGTATTCAACACAAAATTCTGACTATTTATTGATTGCAGAAGTCAATGTTAATAACAATGATTGAGCAAACAATATTTATAAGATCAACGCAAGTAAGCCAACCAAACTCTTAAGATTCAAGAATGAGGAGAGAAGCTCATATGAAAATTATAAGCTAGTTAAGTTGCCTTGAAAATATTATTATTAGAAAATGTTAGCTGTTCAAAACAATTGTTTTCATTTAAAATATTTGTTTTTCATAATAGTTTGTTTAAATTGATTGAGTTATGTACATTTTTTACAATTTGGTTTTTTCACAACTCAGAAGGGAAAAATGTATATATTGTAAGATTATTAATTGTTATGTTTTCAAGTTGAAACTTGTAAGAAAAACTTTTTGTTATTGCATGATTATAATATCAAAGTTGTTATCTCTCTAGATACCATTTAAAGTCTATCAATATTTGTTTTTGAAAGGTTTGAGTATAAACCAAAACTAAAAGCAAAATCTAAGAAGGGTATGAACCCTTTTAAGTAAATAATCTCCCCGTCCAATTATTTGATTTATACCTTCCCATTATTAATTTGATAACTTTGTCATAGAATTATTGCTCTAGTTGTATAATAAGAGTTTTGTTATGAATATGAATAATTGATGAGCCAGTAATGAAGAGTGCAATATTAACCTTTATGCATAGAATTTACATTTATATTATGAAAACATGTTCGAATGGTTTACATTGATTGTAAAAAAAATAAACCTTTGTTTCCAACATTGTTTATATGTACATATTGTATTGTCTCTGAAGTGTAATATTTAGCCGCCTTTGTTTTTTTTTCTTATTTTTTTCATGTTTTTCAAAAACATTAATGGCAGATTAGTAGTGAAACCATATGGGGTTCCCATATGATTCACACCTTGTATAAGTTAGCTTTTGGATATGTACATGATGTAGAGATATTTGGAAATGATGCTATATGATCATATGTTTCTCATCACATCAAGTTAACTCGTACAAGCTATCACCGATGTGTTCATGTCAGAACTAGTCATCAATGCCTTAATTGGTTTTTTTGACAGAATGGGTTGAATTTTGGCTTTTTTGTTGTTAAGTTTTTGTTAGCATTTGTCCAACTTACTTTTACATAAGTTATTAGATATGAAACGGGTATCATATGTAAATGTGTTAATTCCAAGTTTATGTGTATGTATTTATTTTAGAGTTCTATAGAAAAAGCTCACACTTACGTGCGTCTCTAATAATTTTACTGTCCCTGCCATTAATACCTGTGCTTTCTATTTTAGGAAACTGTAAGTGACTCTCGATATTTTCTACATCCATTTTCTTACGTTCTTTTTGTTTCCGTAAATACTGTATGAATAGTATTTTCTGACTAATGTTAATTCTATCTCAGAAATTAGTTTTTTTATATAAAAAAACAAATTGAAATGAAGTGTCCTTTAAGTAAGTTCCTCATTGTACCTAAACGGGTTTTTTTTTTGTTTTGATTGAGCGTTCAAATGTCATAATATGCCAAACCAGTCAAATATGATCAACGGAAAAATTAATAGTTTTTGGTTTTAAAAGGTTTAAAAAGTAGTGTACTTTTTAACAAAATTTACATTACTGTGGTGATGATGTGAATTTCTAATAAAGCTGAATGGGAACCCCAAATGTAGTTACAAAATAAGATTATAATGTAATAATATTGCTAAAACAATTACTGAACAAAACAAAACAAAAGATTTAGAAATGTCAAAATATGAAATCTCTGGAATTCCCTATTTGCCTTATACAGTGCAGAAAATACTTACCCTTCCGGAGCACCTGATTTTACTCCCGGTTTTTAGTGGAGTTCGTGTTATTTCTTATTTATTGTTTATAACTGTTGATGTAAATGTCTTTTGGTTTTTTGAGTCTTTGCTTACTCCTTGGTTTTGATTGTTATTGTCTTTTTAGGGAAACAACATGCAATGCATAAACTTGTTTTCAAATCGTCAAAAATTATCCAGGAATGGTTCTGACACGAATACACACATAGCTACTACATGGTTTGTTTATCATTGAAACATAGTCTTTTCGGGAATATATATCTGGCACAATGGTTATTATTCATGCTCACCATGCTTACATCAAGGTTACTTTTGTGTTGTTATTACATTTTTTTCTTTTGCTAATATATGTACATTGTATATATATATATATATATACCTATTTTACATAAGTTAATTAATTTCAATATGAAACAAGTATCAAATATTATTATGTTTTATTCAAGTTATATTTTATTTTATTGTTTATATATACATTAGTCTAAGCGAAAAGATGATATTTATAAGACGAGAAATATTCCTCTCTTTCTGGAATTCACATTTTTTTCGTGCATTTTTATTTTGTGTCATATACTATTGTTTGTCTGTTTGTCCTTTTCATTTTTAGCCATGGCGTTGTCAGTTTATTTTCGATTTATGAGTTTGACTGTCCCTCTGGTATCTTTAGTCCCTCTTTTTTAATGCAATTTAGAAGTAAGTACAAAAAAGGGAGATTGATAATTGCGATTTCATTGAATGCTGCATTCAAATAATGTGACGAAATTGCCACCTGCATTAGGCAATTCTATGCATCATAATTTCTATACAGAAAGTTGGGGATTGACGGATTAGAAACTTGACCATTTACCTGGAAAAAGTAAAATCACACAAATACTGTACGCCGAGGAAAATTAGAAACAGAAATTCCATAATCAAATGGCAGAATCAAAAGCTCAAGCACATCAAACTAATGGACAATACCTGTCATATTTCTGACTTGGTACAGGCATTTTCTCATGTAGAAAAATGGTGGATTAAACCTTGTTTTATAGCTAGCTAAACCTCTCATTCGTATGACAGTCGCATCAGATTTCATTATATTGACAACGATGCGTGAACAAAACAAACAGACATAATAGGTAAATATGTCTATGTTTTTAAACATGTGTTAAAGTTGCTAGTGGCTCCTAACTAGCTTTCAGTAACTTTAGGTTCTCTCAGATCGATAGAAAAAATCAATTGTTTGTTGAACACGGATTTCTTTTAGTTTGTTCCGTTACGCCACTATTCCTAAAGAGGTGTAGGTACCCGCAAATATGATTAATTTAGTCACATTCTATTTGTGCATGTCCCGTGAGGAGCCTTTCAGGACCCCATCGTTCAGTGGTTGCGGTTTGGGTCTGTATATCACCCTTTTTTTTCATTATAGTTTTAAAATTTTGTACAATAATCTAGTTTTCTCGTTTGAATTATCGAGCCATTTTATAGCTTGATTTGTGATTGGTTAACCCTAATGATGAACAATAGTTGATTTATCATAAATTAATTCTTGAAGAAATAGACTAGAATCGCAAAAAAGGAAAGCGTCTCCTTCGAAGCAAATCTATTACCTTCCATGGCATCTCACATTATTCTTAATTGTCACAATCGGGAATAAACCAAAACAGAATAAAACAAGAATGTGTCGATAATACACGGATACCCCACTCGCACTATCATTTTCTGTGTTTAGTGGACCGTGAAATTTGGATAAAAACTCTAATTTGGCATTAAAATAAGATTGATAAAATTGAGTGGACTTCAACTTCATCAAAAACTACCTTGACGAAAAACTTTAACCTGAAGCTGAACGAACGGACGGAAGGACGAACGAACTGACGCCCAGACCAGAAAACATAATGCCCCTCTTCTATCGTTGGTGGGGCATAAAAAGGCAAATTATATCAAAGAGTCATTCAAACTTATTAGTCAAAGACATACTGACAACTCCTTGACATTAAAACAAAAAACGACGTAAATTCAACAACAGTAATATAAACAAACCCACAGCAAAGGTGGGACAGACCTCAAATGCTACCGAATGGTAAGCATATCCTGTCACATATTTGGCACCAATCGTCTTGCTCATACAAGTTTTTTGGTTCCTTCCGACATAGAAGTATATAGTTTACCATTGTAATGGTGAAATAATCTTTGTTTCATTCCGTTTTACCCTCTATTTTTGAAAGTTGATAGGACATATGGATATCTTTCAATTTTTTTTCCGATTCTGTCATTAACGAACGCGACTAATTTCTATTCTTCTATATTTCTATAGTTTTAGTGTGCGTATTGTTATGCGTTTACCTTTCTATATTGGCTAGAGGTGTTGGGGGAGGGTTGAGATCTCATAAACATGTTTTACCCCGCCGCATTTTTGCGCCTGTCCCAAGTCAGGAGCCTCTAGCTTTTGTTAGTCTTGTATTATTTTTAATTTTAGTTTCTTGTATACAATTTGGAGTTTAGTATGTCGTTCATTATCACTGAACTAGTATGTATATTTGTTTAGGGGCCACCTGGAGGACGGGTGCTGGAATTTCTCGCTGCATTGAAGACCTGTTGGTGACCTTCTACTGTTGCCTGTTCTAAGGTTGGGTTGTTGTCTCTTTGACACATTCCCCATTTTCATTCTAAATTTTATTCCACTTGTAGGAGCAACACAAAGTTTGTCACGTAAAGAACTAGAACTGCGTTATTTTTGGGACACATGAGTTCCTTCCAGGTTTTTTGTTAGATTCGTATGGTCGTTACTTTTTTAATATATTGTAATATTGTTTTTCAGTCCTACTTTGGGTTTTTTTACCATGTGGTTGTCTGTTTGTATTGCATCCAATTTTGATATAGAAAGAAATGCTCGATAAATAAAGGCAACAGTAGTATACCGCTGTTCAAACTCATAAATTCATGGACAAAAAACAAAATCGGGGTAACAAACTAAAACTGAGGGAAACGCATTAAATATAAGAGGAGAACAACGAAACAACACTACAATGTAACACACACAGAAACGGACCAAGCAACAGACAAAATCCCACGAGAATAACAAATATAACATCAAAACTAAATACACGAATCTGGGATAGACAAGTACCGTGACACGTCTTATCGCAATGTGAATTTACACTCAAAAATAAGAGAAAACAAACGACGCAACGTTAAAATGTAACACACACGGAAACAAACTATAATATAACAATGGCCATATTCCTGACTTGGTACAGGACATTTTTAAAGACAAAATTGGCGGGTTGAACCTGGTTTTGTGGCATGCCAAACCTCCCCTTTTTAAGCCATGTGAAATATAACATTACGATGACAACTCAACACCACAGGACTACAATATAAATAAATTGGAGAATACAATTGACAAAGAAACACACGAACAACAGTCAACAAAAGGCAACAAGTTGAAAATTTTAATACGCCAGAAGTGCATTTTATCCACACAAGATCTACTAGTGATGCCCAGATACAAAAGTTTGAAAGCCGAAACAAGCACAAAGTCGAACAGCATCGAGGACCAAAAGATCAAAAAAGTTGTGCCAAAAACGGCCAGGGTTTTCTGTTAGTTACCAGAACATCCTTATCATTTAGAACAATTTATACTTTTGCAAACAGTAAATTTATAAAATTAATAAACAAAAGCTGTACATGATAGAACTGAAATATTAACTAATTACAGGAAACAACTGAAATACATTAATAACCAGACATTTGCAACACAAAATATAGACACATCCGAATATGTTTAAACCTCAACGCCAAGTGACGTCATATTTGAAATTGAAAATTAAAACTCAGTATAATCTGCCTGATTTAAATTTTAAAGTTTTAGGTTAATATGTTATCTTGTTATGTTATTTTATGATGCGAGGAAGTACTAGGGAGATCATAATGTGTACTGCCTTCAAGAGTTATGAAGGATGATTCGAAACATTTTGGGGGGAAATACTTCTTTCTAAAGATTTTATTCCCATTCAATCTTCGGTCCTTTCTATCTAGCAATCTTAAATCAACCTTTTCTTCTACTAGTACCAAATATAACAATTCCTGCGACATTTTTGTAAAGATTTAATTAAAAAAGATAGCAATTTTCAAACAAAAAACAAAAACAATTATTTCATTCTGTAGGCAACGCCACATGGCATTTTTTCTTCTCTTTCCAAATCATAATTGCTGTGTGTGCCGCTTGAACCTTGGAAGTTTCTTTCATTATTGCATGATGTCTTCAATGGATCATCCTCGTCAATTATCTAAAAAATAAAAATGTTTTTTTTTTTTACAAAAACAATACAACAGACACATTTAACTGCAGCATAACAAATGCCAACATACATGTAAACAGACTATTTTATACCAATGCCATATTCCTGCCTGGGTACAAGATATCTAAAGAAAACTAGAGGCTCTAAAGAGCCAGTGTCGCTCACCTTGGTCTATGTGCATATTAAACAAAGGACACAAATGGATTCATGACAAAATTGTATTTTGGTGATGGTGATGTGTTTGAAGTTCTTTCTTTACTGAACGTTCTTGCTTCTTACAATTATATCTATAATGAACTTTGCCCATTAGTAACAGAGAAAAATATTTGGTAAAATTTTACATAAATTTACCAAATTAAGGAGTCAATTGACCATTTAGGTCATGTTGACTTATTTGTAGATCTTACTTTGCTGAACATTATCGCTGTTTACAGTTTATCACTATCTATAATAGTATTCAAGATAATAACCAAAAACGGCAAAATTTCTTTAAAAATTACCAATTGGAGGGCAGCAACCCAACAACCGGTTGTTCAATTCATTTGAATATTTCAGGGCAAATATATATTGACTTGATTAACAATTTAACTCCTTGTCAGTTTTGCTCTAAATGATTTGGTTTCAGAGTTATAAGCCAAAATCTACATTTTACCCCTGTTCTATTTTTAGCCGCGGTGGCCATCTTGGTTAGATGGCCATGTCATCGGACACATTTTTCAAACAAGATACCCCAAAAATGATTGTGGCCAAGTTTGAATTAATTTGGCCGAGTAGTTTCAGAGGAGAAGATTTTTGTAAAAGATAACTAAGATTTACGAAAAATGGTTAAAAATTGACTATAAAGGGCAATAACTCCTAAAGGGGTCAACTGAACATTTCGGTCATGTTGACTTATTTGTAAATCTTACTTTGATGAACATTATTGCTGTTTACAGTTTATCTCTATCTATAATAATATTCAAGATAATAACCAAAAACAGCAAAATTTCCTCAAAATTACCAATTCAGGGGCAGCAACCCAACAACGGGTTGACCGATTCATCTGAAAATTTCAGGGCAGATAGATCTTGACCTGATAAACATTTTATCCCTGTCATATTCCCTCTTAATGTTTTGGTTTTTGAGTTATTAGCCAAAAACTGCATTTTACCCCTATGTTCTATTTTTAGCCGTGGTGGCCATCTTGGTTGGTTGACCGGGTCAGGCCACACATTTTTTAAACTAGATACCCCAATGATGAGTTTGGCCAGGTTTGGATTAATTTGGCCCAAAAGTTTCAGAGGAGAAGATTTTTGTAAGAGATTACTAAGATTTACGAAAAATGGTTAAAAATTGTCTATAAAGGGCAATAACTCCTAAAGAGGTCATCTGACCATTTCGATCATGTTGACTTATTTGTAAATCTTACTTTGCTGAACATTATTGCTGTTTACAGTTTATCTCTATCTATAATAATATTCAAGATAATAACAAAAAACAGCAAAATTTCCTTAAAATTACCAATTCAGGGGAAGCAACCCAACAACAGGTTGCCCGATTCATCTGAAAATTTCAGGACAGATAGATCTTGACCTGATTAAGAATTTTACCCCCATGTCAGATTTGCTCTTTGGTTTTTGAGTTATAAGCCAAAAACTGCATTTTACCCCCCATGTTCTATTTTTAGACGTGGCGGCCATCTTGGTTGGTTGGCCGGGTCACCGGACACATTTTTTAAACTAAATACCCCAATGATGATTGTGGACAAGTTTGATTTAATTTGGCCCAGCAGTTTTAGAGGAGAAGATTTTTGTAAAAGTTAACAACGACGACGGACGACGGACGCCGGACGCAAAATGATGGGAAAAGCTCACTTGGCCCTTCGGGCCAGGTGAGCCCGAAATGGTGGTTTGAACCTGATGTTATGGCTTACAAAGCTCACGCTTGTATGGCAATGTAAAAAGACCTCTGAAAATTAAACATTAGGTGACGGGAATACAGTACTAATAAACGCAAGAACATTCACAACCGCGAAATACATACAAAAATAAATGATATAATAGTATAATGTAAACCACAGATTTTCAACGGACACATGAAAGCAAGGATATTTGAGAAGATGGTCAATACTACTTTGATTTACAGGACTATCTTCAAATCAAACGACATTAAAATTTGAAATAATCAATACATATAATTTATCAATTTCTTTTATTCCTCTCACGGTTGAATACAATACTCATTAATGTATTTACCTTTCGCACTCTGCTCTGCTTTATTAGCCTTCTTATTGCTTCTTTTGTCAAAATAATGGATTGCTGTTGCTTATCCTGAATGATTTTTCTATAGGCATCAATGGCTTGATAGTTCTGTGGAAGTAATTTTTTCTGGTATCCGACTCTGTCTTCGGGATAAGACTGAAAACAGATTGATATATATTTATCTGAATCTATCAATAGAATACACCTGTGTTTCCGAGCAGATATTGGAAAGACTTAAAAGAGTATATTCAATACTTGTCGATGCTGTTCAAATTTTTACTTGTTTGGTTTTATAAATATTTTGATATGAGCGTCACTGATGAGTCTTATGTAGACGAAACGCGCATCTGGCGTACTCAATTATAATCCTGGTACCTTTGATAACTATACAAAAGAGGCGGACAATCCGAAGAGTCATTTCAAACTCATAAGAAGAGAAAAACTGACAACGAAATTGCCAAAAGCGCAGACGTCGAAAAGACAAATGAGTTAACAAATTATAAAATTGAGAAGATATTGTATGATTGCCAATGAGGCAACTCTTGAGGAAAAATGGTATGAGTGTTCGAAGCTACCCTAGAAGAGAAATTATATTCTATTCCAATATGTCGCACCCGTCATGCTCATTGTAATTATAAGGAAAACAACATGGAAATGACAAGTTCAGAATTTGAAAGTTGAGATCATCCTTTATGTCGTTAGGATTTGTTTTCTGTCGAACCTGATTGTGAATTTCTGGATTGAGTATTTTTATGATATTCCTTTCATTGTCATCATCCAAACTTTTCTGATTTGGTTTCAGTAATATTTCATCTGTAACTAGCTATAGAAATTAAAGAAATAACAGACACAGCTTCTTCAGCTCCATTTTAATACTTGTATCCCGAATTTGCGATCATCTCAATACCAGAAAACGAGATGATTTTTATTTTGAATTTATAAATGTTCCCCACCTTAGCAGCAATATACCAACTTCACCTGCATGTGAGATATATATTTTCCAATTTGTTCGGTATTGAAGGAGGTAGACCTAGGTTAAGGGAAATAACTCCTAAAATCATCAGTACGTTTGTGTCAACCATTTTCAAAAATATGTTCTAAGATTCTTGGATACATAGATTATTTCCAATCTGTTTCAGGTAAATGCTTAAAATTCATTGATGAAACTTGACTTTAACAAACACATAACTGATTTAAAGAGTTATCTCCCTGAACCAAGGTCTACCACCTTAAGATCTTGAATTTCCCTTTGCAATTCGGTATATTTGTTATTTTACTTTGTTCTTTGTATCAAAATGTTTTATTTGAACTTACAACTATTTCGTTCAGAAAACAAACACTGATTGCGGTTGGATGAGGTTTTATCTTTCCCTGATGTACTCCTACATCTTTTTCTAGGTAGGACATGTTCTTTTCATCCAAGCTCTTTATTTGATTGAGACTAACTGCGACATCTTTCCTCTCTTTGCATCCAAAGTTCAAACCGCTTGTTTTGGAAGCTTTTTCCCTCTGAAAAACAAAACAGTTATGTTTTAATGAATTATGTTTTACTACATGATGTATATTATATATCTAATCAAACAGTTTTGGCTAACAGTTTACTCAGATAATCGTTCGATCAACTAACCGGTTACATGTAACCGATAGTTTACGTTGATGTTTAAAAACCTTATCTATAGTACCCAACAAATGTACATTTTCTAATAATACGATAAGTTTGTCCTTTGTCATTATAAGATTTTTCTATGAGGATTACTGGTGAAGTTTGACTTATACTTGTGTCGTTGTTCTCCTCTTACATTTAATGCGTTTCCCTCAGTTTTAGTTTGTTACCCCGATTTTGTTTTTTGTCCATGGATTTATGAGTTTGAACAGCGGTATACTACTGTTGCCTTTATATATGTAAGACTCTAAAGTGCGATGGGGACGCTAAAGTACGATGGTCACGCTAAAGTGCGATGGTCTACGCTAAAGCACGATTCCTCTATACGCTAAAGTGCGATGGTCTGCGAAAGTATAGACGAGAGAATTGTACTTGGATTATGACGTTAACAGTCGTTTATACAAACCAAAAATGCATATGCCGGAACATAAATTAAGAACATTTGATTCACAACTTTTAAACCAAATGTCCATGTTTTAATTTCAGACCTAACCGTGCTTCGTCGGCTGAAGCAACTGTGTTGATTTATTTCGGATGCTGGAAGAAGGACTTGTGTCCTGCAGTCAACCATTTTACTTTACAGATGCTAAATAGGTTGAAAATAGTATACGCATATAGGTATCGTAGATCCTGCTTCTATTGGCAGCGAACGGATGCACTGAAATTATTGTTTACAATTCAGTTTACATTGCGGTCCCCTTAAAAATATTTTCGATTTTATTAAAAAGTAACGTCAGTAAAATAAAGGTTCATGTTTTTCAGCGTAAATTATAAATTGTCGGCTAAAACATAGTTTGTACAGTGGAGGAAAATATAACATGTCTTTTTTACGGAAAAGAGAAAGCTTGACGAATATTGACTTTTTCTCGCATTTAAGAATAAAACACTTGTTACTTAATGTATTCCGACAATGTGGTCGGTCTTCAAAATAAATTTTAGAAACTATCACTTAAGCTTACCGATAAATCATAAAGCCTATTACATATGTTACACCTTAGCATTCTAGCTTTTGCAAATAGACCAGTTTTTTTTTAAATCCATGTATTTTAATGTTTTAAACCGTCGACCTTATCATATTGGTCCATCGCACTTTAGCGTGATATACCATCGTACTTTAGCAAACAAACAACCATCGCACTTTAGCGTGAGACAACATCGTACTTTAGCGTAGACCATCGCACTTTAGCGTGACCATCGCACTTTAGAGTACCATCGCACTTTAGAGTCCTACATATATACAACCGTATCTACATTGACGTTTATAATGACTTCAGATAGAAAAGATAAAAATTAAAAACTTCTAAAAAATGTCTGAAACCGATGTTTCATCATTTTTTCATGGTGTCACAAAAATAATGTGGAGTGTTTTAATTTGAAATGATTAAACGTGCAACTCGTACCATCAAGTATACATTAATTACGTTCACGTTGATTTGCATTTCACAATTTTTAAGTTGTTATTTCGTTTTAAGTAGGAAAAGCCTTGCACGATGGACGTTGCACATCTAGATGGTTTATAGCTCCAGCAAGTCGGGTATTTTTGTATTTATTCACTTCCCTTGTATTTTCTCGTGTAGGAAAAACTCATAATTAGTTCTCTTATCGAAACGGACTTAAATGTCAAAGGCCTTATGGTGACATGTAGGTGTTCCCATCTTTGTCGTCTCGATTTTTTTACAAAAAAGAAGAAAACCTAGTAAATAAAGGCAACAGTAGTATACCGCTGTTCAAAACTCATAAATCAAGGGACAAAAAACAAAATCGGGGTAACAAACTAAAACCGAGGGAAACGCATTAAATATAAGAGGAGAACAACGACATAACACCGAAACGTAACACACACAGAAACGGACCAAGCATCAGACAAAACACCACGAGAATAACAAATATAACAATAAAACCAAATACATGAATTTGGGATAGACAAGTACCGTAGTAATATCGTCGTTGTAAGATATTTAAGACATACTGACTTTCAATATGACTACAGAAGATCTGATCCTTTTGAGACATGAATTAGATATATATTATATTTTGTACTGTTTTATCTACACGATTTTTTTTCTCACTAACTTCTGTTTGTTTACAATAACAAGATCACTTACAACTTTTGACAACTCTTCTAAGATTTTATTCGTAGTATTCTCAATGGATGGTTGCATATCACTTTCCGGACTTTCAAAAACAAACGTGTGGCCGAGGGGTGGAATATCCTACAATTAAATAATAAATTAAAAATAATTCTAATTCTAAAAAATGAGAAAGGATTAAAATGATAAATATTTAACTTTTAAAACTAAAAACAAACCTGTCTTTACCATTTACTCAACTATTAAAAAGATTTAAGTGTTAATTTGGTTTTCATTGTTTCGACTTTGTGCATCTTTAAAGTTCGGTGTTTCTTTCTTAAAAAGTCGAGAATATGTCAATTGCTATCATATAATTCGTTTCTATATGTGTTGGCGTTAGCTTTTGTTGCACTTCGGTGTTCCTGTTGTTTCTTTGTTTTCCTCTTCTAATTGATGTGTTTCCCTCGGTTTTGGTTTGTAACCGGATTTGTTTTCTCCATCGATTTATGACTTTTGAACACTAGTATACTTATGTTGCCTTTATTTGTCCCAAGGATTTATAAATGCTAATGTTTGTTCATTCACTTACACTTTCAACAACTGGTTCGTAGTTGTGTCTACCCATATAGTTTCCCATGTTATCTTCTTGATTCTTCCACTGTAATATAAAAATTTAGTTATTGACTAAACGGAACAAGAATAAATAGGTGTGATTTTATCAAATAACATATTCTTGTTCTATGATAATAATTCTGGTACCATGCCAATTTAATGTATGCAATTTTCTTATTTGTAGGTTTTTTTTATATTTTTTGTTATATATGATCATATTGAAATCTTAAAGAACTCAAAATCTGGCGTACTAAATTATAATCCTGAAACCTTTGATAACTATTCATGGTTTATTAAAAATTATTATTCTGGTACCATGCCAATTTAATGTATGCAATTTTCTTATTTGTAGTTTTTTTTTATACTTTTTGTTATATATGATTATATTGAAATCTTAAAGAACTCAAAATCTGGCGTACTAAATTATAATCCTGAAACCTTTGATAACTATTCATGGTTTATTAAAAATATCCCTAGACAGATAATTTGAATACTAATATAAGAGAAAACCAGTATTATACATTACAACAAACTCTTTGAAATGTTTGATACTTTAATTTCAACAACTGTTTCTATATACATGTACTAGTATATCTTTATTTAGGTTTTGAATTTATACTGATTTTTTACTCTTACGACATAAACAAAGAAATGCACCCTTCAAATATTTCTATGCTGAATGGGTTTTGGTCATTGTTGAAGGCAATACGCTGACCTGTAGTTGTTAACTTCATATGGACTCTGGCTAGGTTTTTGTTTCATTGGAAATCATACCCTTCTTTTTATTTTCATAAGGTGATGTACAATTTTGACTATGAGACAATTATTCAACCATGCCAACAGAGTTCAAATAATTTAAGATATTATAAACCAACGTTTAAACTGAGAAAAAATAATTGCAAAGTCAGATATGAAATAAACACGTATCAGCAATCTAGAATGCTTATAAAACATAAATGACTTTCTGACTCACACAGAACAGCAAGATATAAAAGGCCACGAAATAACTAGTGTAAAACAATTAAAACAAGTAAACCAATAGTTTAATCTCTATTAAAAACAAAAAACGAGAAACGAGAAAAAAGCTATGTACCACATCAACAAACGACAACTGAACAACACACTTCTAGCTTAGACATGTGCATACAAATGCAGTGGGTTAACACGTTTTACATTGATTTGAACGTTGTGCAGTTCGAATGTTATCAAGAGTGTATGGCAATATTATGGGGTATTTTACCACAGAAATAAAAAAATCAAAATATAATACAAACAGAAAAATTATACAGACGAGGACTTAAGACAGTAGAAACTTCATGACATTCCTGTCCTAATTATATACCCAAAAAAAACCTATTTAACCCACTGGGTCGATGCCACTGCTGATGGACGTGTCTTATAAGGTGTTGACATGAATATTAGTTATATTGTCATTTTTGTCATTTTTCTGTTTGCAAAAGTATGAATTTTTCGAAATACTAAGGACTAATTCCTTTAAAAATGCGTGTAATCCTTATAATTCTTTAAAATTGGAAAAAGGGAATGTATTTTTTTTCCACACTTGTTACCTCTATCACACGTAAATTGTATATTTATGTCATTGAAAAGGCCTGGCGCATGGATATTTTTGCTAGTTAACACAAAAATATGTACGCAATAAGAGGAGTTGGTTCAGTAAGAACCCTTTTTGGCCCCAAAATATGGCAGTTTTACAAAATTGTGAAAGTGTAATCTGTTAACTATTAACTGGAAGGTAGAATGCTTCTACTACACAAATATGGGCTGTTTTTGACAATAAAATGCACATATATTGGGTACTAACATCATAACGTCATGCTTAATTACTGAAATCTTCACAATTTTAGCATTTTACTTAAATTTTAGACGGTTTCCGTCTTAAATGAAAGTGGCCGCATTCGTGATCATTCATAATATTGAAATGTTAATTATATTTGATGATTATACATCACATATATAAAGGTTGAGGATGAACACGGATGCGGCCACATTCATTTTTGTCAAAAACCATCTGAAAGGTAACGATTTTCGCATATTTGATAGATTTGTCATATTTAAGCTGGAATCGGAGCGTTTTAAATAAAATCTTTCATATAAACTAATTGAATCAATTGAAATAGACACTTGAGTGTTTAAAAAGTGTCCAAAATCTTTCGGTAGATGAACCTGAAATTTTAGGCCGAAATCGGCACTTACCGGACCTACTCCTTTGCTATCTGATGAATGATAACCTGCAAAAACTCTTACTATCATTCAAACGAATGTTTTTGTGTTTATTATTTAAATTTATATTAAACGATAAACGTGAAGTGAAAATAAATTTTGTTAACGTCGTTGTTATTATTGCCGCCATCTGGTTAACATTGGTTACGAAAATAAGTTCCGTCAACGTCGTCTATCGATAGAAGACCAACGTCAAGATCAACTTCCAGAGGTCCTGTTGACCAATCCTGTCAACGTATTCTCTAATATGCAAATCATATAAGAAGTATTTGTTTATGTATGCAGATTTGTCCATATAGTAAGAATTAATATTTCTCTCAGGTTGAACTATACAATATCTGCGGTTGTTTTTATTAAGTGTTGGTTTTTTTTAGTGGAGAGACTAATTGATTTTGTTGTCATTGTTTTTTTTCTTCTTCTTCCATTTCTTTATCAGATGTCGATTATGTTTTAAAATATTTTTTACGATATTTGGTAGATGATAACAAAAAATGAAATATTTTTGTTATTGTTGTTATCATTCTTTGTAACGTATCTTGTTAAATCAAACACTTTTTATATAAAAGTTGTCTCTCGTTAATTGTTTTCTTGTTATCGCGTTTCCTCAGAAATCGTAGCGTTTATCGCATAAAGATGATGTGTTAAATCAGGATCGAAGACATCCGGTCATATGCTAAAATATTTATTCCCCTTGTTTGTTTGAAATGAGTGTTTTTTTGTGAAGTCGTAAACCGTAAGTCATGGAGACCAAAAGACTTTGCATGAGAGGTCTTTGGTCAATTAGCTAGGTCATGTTTACAGCTCAAGTTTATTTTCAAAAGGGTACTTATTGTCCATGTTATCCCAACTCTTCACAAACCTTAATAGTAATTGAAATAAGTTTGTATGGTAAAATGTAAATTGCGTTATGACGCTATGTAACTATATTTGGATGAAAGTGCTCTGCTGACGTTTATAATTTTTGTCCCCTTAAATGTTCTAAAAAAGCTGCTTGGTAGGGTATGTAACTACTTTTCCACACATATCATCTTCGAATTCATTTGATGTGTTTGAGACGAAACGCGCGTCTGGCGTACTAAATTATAATCCTGGTACCTTTGATAACTATTTGAGCTTTTAGTAATGTCTTTTCAAAAAGGACTCTCCATATTAAATTTTCCTTAGAGTTCGGTACTTTTGCGAGCTTACTTTTTTCCAACTTGCACATGATAGCATGAATTGCCGTTTTATAAACCGGTAGGTGAAAATTATGTCCATTACTCCAAACATTTGACTATTGGACTTTGAGAATGGATTTTTTTAGTTGTTTATGTGCTTTTGTTGCCATATTTACAGTCTGTTGTCCTCTATTGCTCCACTGTCTTAGATTTCGAATGGTTGGGCGCTCAAACATAGATTTGACCTTGCTATATTCCGTAATTTCTTGTCGCTAATATAGCTGAGTCATGACGTTTTCTTATCTCTTTTGAAATTTTTGACATTCAATTATGTCGGAGACTTTCTTAATTATATTTATGATTTATGATGAAGGTCATACGACATATGACCTTCCAATTGAAGTTTAGGTTTAACATGATTGACGTTCTCTATTTTGACCTTTGCTATAAATTAGTACTGGTACATGAAAAAATTACCTGGAAGTGAGCTTAACTAGTACTGGAAGTGATGTTGTGTAATGCCTTCTTGTGGTGACAGAACGCCGTATTTTTATCTTGTATCTCAAGTTACAAGAAACATTTGATATGAACCGATAGATCCTTTTGTAAACTTATTTTGCTTTTGAAACTCATCCCATTTAGCCAAAGACTTTTTATTGGAATATCCCAGTTTTTTCTTCCTTTCTTGTACCCCCTTCGTAACATAAAGGAAAATAACCACACAATTATGTTTCTTAGTTCTGCGTTATATGTCGAAGAAAATTTTGGCCTAGCTCATCCAGAGACATATGAAAAATGTTTTCCCTTATCATATATTTGACATAAGTTTGATGTATTTTTAACTGGTAAACCTTAATTGATAGAGATATATTTTTCTTACCGATGGTCTTTTAGTGTGAGTTCCTTAGTTGACCTAGAGATGAATAAGTTGAGGGTCAAAGGCCAAGATCATAATCTAATTTTTTATTCTGGCTTATTATTGTTACTCTTCCGAAACTGTATATGATACTGACAAAATAGTTTTACTAAAACTTTTTTTCTACTAAAATCAACATGTATATTTTTGATAAAAAGGTGCGTCGGCATTTATTAGAAGGTGGCTCACCTTCAATTTTTAAATTAGCTGTATTTAACTCAAATATCTATAGATTGGACTTATGGTGATTTGATTTGAGGTCATTTCGTTATTTCCTTAAAATTAAGGTCAAGGTAATCTAAAATTAAAGTCCATGTTTTTGACCTTTGCAATTAGTTCGTATTTATATTTAATAAAGCTAAGGGGGTCTTTTGTATTATTTGGGGAGACACATGATCTTCAATAAAGGTAAAAATTGGTCTTTTGAAAAGCAGGACTAGCCATTTCATGTCCAAATATCATATAAAAGTACAAATAATCGTACATTTTCGGAATCAGTTTGAAGTAACCTACATGATGGTACCAGAACAGATTTTTGTAAACCAGAGATTTCAAATAAACTCATAGTAGATACCAAGACTGAAATTTGGTATTTGTGCCAGATGTGAGTTTCGTCTCTGGAAATCATAGGAGATATTTACAAAATTGTTTACTAAATTGTTAGTTGCAACATTCGTAACAGATAAATTTGGGTTGAAAGTTTACATTGTCATTGAATTGGGGTTTTCTCTTATATCAGTATTCAAATTATCTGTCAAGGGATATTTTTAATAAACCATGAATAGTTATCAAAGGTTCCAGGATTATAATTTAGTACGCCAGATTTGAGTTCTTTAAGATTTCAATATGATCATATATTTATTTAATATTTTTGATTTTTGGTATTTCAACGCCACTTTTAGCACTACTGTTGGGATATTTCGTGGCGGCCAAGGTTTTATATGGGTGAAGCCGGAATGCTCGGTAAAAACCACCGACCTTCGATATGAAAACTGACAATTCTAAACATTTAAGTTTGGAGTTGAGTGCACTCGCACGAGCAGGGTTCGAACTCACAACCTTAGTGTTTTCTGGCTAGTGATTACAGTAGTAACTACTTATAACAGTCGGCAACCGAGGCCCCACTTTAACATTGAAATGTATTTGTAACAGGTAAATCATAAGTAATAGAGACATATCAGTAGTCTTTTTTAGTTTGAGGTCAAGGGTCAAACAAAAGAAAATGAAGAAGACGATCAATTTTTATCTTAACAATAGGTTTTTTAACCAGATGCTCCGCTGGGTGCAGCTTTATACGACCGCAGAGGTTGAACCCTGAACGGTTGGGGCAAGTATGGACACAACATTCAAGCTGGATTCAGCTCTAAATTTGGATTGTGATTAAATAGTTGACACAGCATAGGTTTCTGACACAGAATGAATGTGGTCTAATGAACTTAAAATATTTTTTGCCTTTGAGCAATTCACTATGCTGTTGAATATTAATCCTCTAAAAAAAATATTTGTAGAAATTTTCTTTCTTTCTTTCTATTTATGAAATCTGAAATGAGAAAAATTTAACCCCCCCCCCCCTTCCCAACCCCATTTTTTTTCACATCCCCCTTTCCTTTTTTCCAAAACTGATCTCAATTCAAATTTCTAATGGAGTTTGCAACAATAACTACTCATTTAAATACATCATCAAATATTAAAATATAAAATAAATTGCTTGTTATCACTGAATGGTAAAGATTATTTTAATTTATCAGTTGGTAGTAAAAGTGAATATACATTGTATATTGTATAAAACAATGATTTAAGTTGATTCAACTACTTTTCTGGACAATGAAAGATAACTCCAATTGAAAATTTCTTGCTATTGCACAATATAGTGCAATTAGATATTTCTTGCTATTGTGCAATACTGTGCAATTGAAAATATTTGCTATTGCACAATACTGTGCAATTGAAGATTTCATGCTATTGCGCAATACTGTGCAATTCAAAATTTCTTGCTATTGCACAATACTGTGCAATTGAAGATTTCTTGCTATTGCTGAATACTGTGCAATTCAAAATTTCTTGCTTTTGCACAATACTTAATATAATAATTTTGGATCCTGATTTGAACCAACTTGAAAACTGGGCCCATAATCAAAAATCTAAGTACATGTTTAGATTCAGCATATCAAAAAAGCCCAAGAATTCAATTTTTGTGAAAATCAAACTTAGTTTAATTTTGGACCCTTTGGACATTAATGTAGACCAATTTGAAAACGGGTCCAAAAATTAAGAATCTACATACACAGTTAGATTTGGCATATCAAAGAACCCCAATTATTCAATTTTTAATGAAATCAAACAAAGTTTAATTTTGGACCCCGATTTGGACCAACTTGAAAACTGGGTCAATAATCAAAAATCTAAGTACATTTTTAGATTCAGCATATCAAAGAACCCCAAGGATCGCGATCATTTTTTGTTAAAATCAAACTAAGTTTAATTTTGGACCTTTTGGACCTTAATGTAGACCAATTTGAAAACGGGACCAAAAATTAAGAATCTACATACACAGTTAGATTCGGCATATCAAAGAACCCAAATTATTCAATTTTTGATGAAATCAAACAAAGTTCAATTTTGGACCCTTTGGGCCCCTTATTCTTCAATTGTTGGGACCAAAACTCCTAAAATCAAACCCAACCTTCCTTTTATGGTCATAAACCTTGTGTGTAAATTTCATAGATTTCTATTTACTTATACTAAAGTTATGGTGCGAAAACCAAGAATAATGCTTATTTGGGCCCCTTTTTGGCCCCTTATTCCTAAACGGTTGGGACCTCAAATTCCCAAAATCAATCCCAACCTTCCTTTTGTGGTCATAAACCTTGTGTTTAGATTTCATTGATTTCTATTTACTTAAACTAAAATTATAGTGCGAAAACCAAGAAAATGCTTATTTGGGCCCTTTTTGGCCCCTAATTCCTAAAATGTTGGGACCAAAACTCCCAAAATCAATCCCAACCTTCATTTTGTGGTCATAAACCTTGTGTTAAAATTTCATAGATTTCTATTCATTTTTACTAAAGTTAGAGTGCGAAAACTAAAAGTATTCGGACGACGACGACGACAACGACGACGACGACGACGCAGAAGACGACGCCAACGTGATACCAATATACGATCAAAAAATTTTCAATTTTTGCGGTCGTATAAAAATGGTTATACCGATTGTAATGCTTACTCTTTGGTTACCTTATTGGGTGACTCGGGATCTTTCGGTTTCTTTTGGCTTTTACTAGTGTTTTTTTCTATATACGATAAGAAGGATGCCAGAGATGAACCAGGATTGTCTTAACCTTTAGAATACCGAGATATATTTCCAGCTTAGTCCCCTGTTTGCTTTTTTTTGTATTTTTATTTTATTTTTATTTTTATAGTTTTTCTTATTTTCATGTTTTTCTTGGATTTGTTATTTAATATTTTCAACTATTTTTTTCGACCATGGTATGTTTAATCGAGTAATTAATATGTTTGGTGTTTTCATCATTTAAAAATAACAGAAACCGGCTATATCTTTTTTCATAGTAAGGATTAAATCATATAAGGGACTGTCATAAACACACTTATTTAGAAATATTTGGATCGAAGTTTAATTTTGTGTCTCAGAGCTCCCATTGATGCATCTATAGATACAAAAGTTTTGCGTTTTAACAAAAAGGATAAAGATTCATTTCACTTAAGATCATCAAGACTGTCTCAAACTGACGGGTACTAGTACTAGTTCTCGTTTCTGACTTATTATGGTGCAATGAATTTTGTAGTTCCCTAAATATGTCTGAAATAGGATTCGGAACACACAAAAAAGACATAAATGCGTCTACCTTACCATGTTTTCAAGTGTAAGTTAAAATTAAAAGGCAGTTCGATCTGCAATATGACTATATCGGCATTTGTATTGAAAATACCCAGTGTATTTAACTAACTATTAGGAACTATTATTAGCATAGATTCTTGGCCTTTTATATCCAACTTCATGGTATGGGTTTTAACTGCCTACATCTACCTCATTTTAACTTGAATGTACATGTCTCGTTGGGAATCATACCACATTTCCTTTTTTTTTTTTATATTAAAAACAACTATCATATTTTATCGAAAGATTGATAATTTATCCTTAAATAAAAATAAAATTGATAAATGTTTTGCATTGCATAATTGAAAGTTATTTCTATATCTATGTTCCAAATAAATTTTGATTAATATTACATACAAATAGAAGATATTTATGGGATTAATTTGGTATTTTTTTTTATTTTTATTTTTTTTTTTTCGTTTCAATGCATCAGGACATTTATGATTATGTCAAAAGTATTACATTCTTTAAAATTACGTAATACTAAAATTAATTGTACGTACATGGACATGAGTTTTTAAAAGCCATTTGTTCTTTGACGAATATACAAAGTGTACTTAACGGTGTATCAGAACATATTGATATCGTTTATAAATAGGTACGGTTTAATTTCGAAATACAGAGTAACGAAAGCAAAAGTGCATTTTTTTTAATTTGACAAAATATTTATCATAACTTGAATATTTTTTAAAATACAAATTAAAATTTCTTTTGTAATTGAGATGGTTGGATGTAAAAATAATTCGGTGTGTTAATTTTGTCTCTTTGTAGCAATACAGTATTTTGATATTGGCTAGATGATTGAAATATTACACTACTTGTAGAATTGAACGGTACGTAGATTGTCGGTAATTTATACATTGTATTACTTTATCATTCTGCCTTATATATTCAAATCATTGTCAAAAGCACTAAGTAACAACGCAGAAATCAAACAAAAATTACGCAGTTTGGTGTTCCTTTTGTTATTGTAATTTTGATTTTTGTTTTGTTTTATAAGGCGGGACAATCAACAGTAGCCACATTGAATGTTTAGATCCTGATTATTATTCATATTAATGATAGTGCTACTGTTGTTTGTTCTCAAAATAAAGATTAATTTAAAAAAATCTTAGTTTTATCATTTAACAAAAATTATTTCTTACGTTAAAATTATCTCATTCAAATGATACTTACCAAGTATGATTTTGTCAAATACATTAAATACATTTTTAGTAGAATAAAATAGAAATATTTTGTACTTACATTTAAATGAGTTATGTAAACCTGAATTCTTTCACAAAATTTCCTTCCTTGTTAACTGCGAATTAGGTAATTAGGTAATAATTATTTTTACGTATATTGATTGTGACTCACTTTTTTACTTACTGAGAAACGAAAGTAAAAGTACATTTAGTCAACTCAGAAAAATGATACCAAATAAAACAAAATTAGGTTTTTGTCTTTTAACTAAATAATTTTGATAGAAATCTTGTTAGAAATATTTTTAGTAGTTTTCGGATAACTTTTGTGAATGTGTTATGGTGTACACATTTTTGGCATTTCGTGGCATCTATGTGTAGTGATTTTTTGCATTATGTTTTTTATTAATACTTTTTTTCTTAACAAGTTAATATGATTAAACATAGTCTTTCGATCAGTATAAATTGAGGTCAGAAGCTGGCATGTCTTTACTTACTAAAGGTTGTTTGCTAATTTATGTTACTCATTGTAATTTTGTTTAGTTTAATCTGTTTCCAGTTCCAACATCCGCATGGGACTTTTTTTAAACAAAGTATTACTGTACTTAGTTCAGTGTCTTGTCTATTCCGCTTGGCTTAAGGTGAATTAACAAGTCACGCAATCTTTTGAGAAGAAGAGAAGCGTCTTTAGTTTCATTTATGTTCAGGAAACCACTGTAAAGTATCAATGGTGTATTCATTGTGTGTGGGGTTTTATTTTGTATTTTACTTGAAATATATAAATTGAATGATATATCACATATTTTTTTTATCAAATTTTGGAGTATCATTTTCTTAACTTTTATCGACCTCTTTTCTTAAGAAATAACTGTAAATATATATCTAGGACTCTAAAGTGCGATGGTACTCTAAAGTGCACTAGGCACGCTAAAGTGCGATGGTGTTTTACGCTAAAGTGCGATGGTTGTTTGTTTGCTAAAGTATGATGGTTGTTTTTGTTGCTAAAGTACGATGGTGTCTCACGCTAAAGTGCGATGGTTGTTTGTTTGCTAAGGTACGATGGTATATCACACTAAAGTGCAATGCACCAATAGGGTAAGGTTCGTTCTACAATGATTTTTTTAAAAAAAAAATTTTTTGCAAAAAATGTTAGTATATATGCTAGAGTATAACAAATGTGATACATGTAGGCTTTGTAATATACTGGACTGTAGTGTAGGATTAATAGATTGTTTATAGAATACCAACCAAACTACTGTATTTCCTGTTCAATCATTTTTTTAAAGTTCAGGCGCATTTAAAAATATTTGTATAATTGGCGAAGCTTGCCGTTCACACAATTCATCAATATTCTACCCCCCTACCTCCCCCCCCTCCCCCCGCCGTTTTTTTTTTTTTTTTTTTTTGACAGTCGTCATTGTTAATTTCAAATACAAAATGTCGGAATAAGTAATATTTAATGTACAAGCTTTAATCTAAATGCAAGAAAAATGCAATATTCGCCAAGCTTGCTCCCTCTTCGTAACGAGCACAAATACATGTTATATTTTCCTACAGTTTTAGCCGACAATTTATCATTTACGCTTAATTTGTAATAAATTTTAAAATCGACAATTATATTTTAACGGGGACCGAAAAATAAATTGCAACGTATACAATGACATAATTGGATCTGCTAGCTTCCATAAGAAACAGGACACAGGAAACCTTATTAGTATTCTACTAGTATTTTGTGTCTATACTAGTATAGTAAAATGCCAGGTCGGGTGCAGGACACGGATCATTCTTTCAGCACTAAAAAACGCATTTGTTTCAGCCGACAAATCAGTTATGTTTGAAATAGTGTCATAGACATTTGGTTTAAAAATAGATGTTGATTAAATATTTATCTTACGGCATGTACATTTTTGGTTTATATATAAACGACTGTTAACGTCATAATCCAACTGCGTTTCTAACGTCTATATTTTCGCGAACCATCGGTCTTTAGCGTATGGAAGCATCGCACTTTAGCGTAGACCATCGCACTTTAGCGTGACCATCGTACTTTAGCGTCCCCATCGAATTTTAGAGTCCTACATATATATGATAGAATTATCAGAAAATACCAGGTAACACACGAAAAAATCTAAGTCGCCTCAGATCACAAAAACGCAAACTAAAGGCATTCAACGATTTTCTGGATCAGCTTTGATTTGGTTTTCTCCCTTTTTTTTTTTTTTTGATTATTGTTGTTTTGTTGGGTTGGGGTTTTTTTGGTTTTTTTTTTGTGTAGAAGGCGGAAAGTATTTTCCTATAAGAAGGCATTTTATTTTGTTTCGTAACCATTCTGTAAAACGGTTATGCTGAAAGTGGGGCGAAATATACCAGAGGGACAGTCAAACTCATTAGTTAGATTGTCGTTACGTTTACGTTCACTAGACAGAGGGACAATTACACTCATTAGTTAGATTGGCATTACCTTAACGTTCAGTGGAAATATATAACGGGCACATAAGAGCGCGAACATGTTTATACAATATTAAAATAAATCTAGCTGTGAATTACACTCAAACGTTGAGCATAATTTTTGACGTGCACGTTTAGATATTAACAGTCATTTCATCTTTCGAGTATTTGCTCTAACTAATAAATGGTTTTGGTTTTGTCATATGTTTTTAATTAGTTTAAACATATAAAGTTACAATAATAGTATAATATAATTATCATATGTGTATAGCATTTATGTCATGTATCAATACAATTCAGTCTTTCTGCTCCATTTCATTCCTTTGTTATGAAACAGACAGACGACAAATGTTTGATAGCAGACACTTATCTTATTATTGGGAAGCTGTATCAATCAGTTCGTTTTATAAGTTATACATAGCCTGACCAATTAGGGCCTGATATCTTTGATGATTTATTGTTTATAAATACATACGATTCTGATTTTATGCAAGTTTAAAATCAAAACAAAAAACGAATAAACAATAACCCACAGGTTGTTGTGTTATTCCTATGTGTTCTATTAATTATAGAAAAGTATACAATATGTAGACTGTACTACGTTACCATCTAGCACGAAAAGATATCTTTCGATAGCATTAAAGTTAAACGTTAAGTTAAATTATTTGTCATTTGAGTCGGGGCGGTTTATTCAATAATTAACCACATGTTGTTGGGTTTTTTGTTGTTTTTTGGCAAAGAAATATAAACATACCAACCGACCTTGAATTTTTCACTAACGTTGATTTAGAACATGTGGAAATCTTTTTTTGTATTTGTTTCTCGTGTTACTCGAGGTCGTGATCCCTCTGTCGCATTATGTTTTATTTATTTCTAAACATGGTTTGCAGTAGAATGTCTGGAATGTGTGCACCTTATCTTATTCTGTACGGTGCTTTGTGCTTATAATACAGGTTAACTTATATGTTTATCATGATTTAAAACTACAAATTAATATAGCAGTGTTAAAATTTATATCTATTTCCTTTAATAAACAATAGAGGTGTACAGTTAGGTCGGGTAAGATTTTTTTTAATATTTATTTTCCTAACATATGTACTAAAATAATTTTCGGAAAGTATAGAACTTTAAATCCTTTCTATTTATAGTAGATAAATTCCGTAAAGGTAATAATAGAGTTTTAAATATAAGTTAAATGCTAAAAACAAAATAATGTAATAACCAACTACAGTCTATCTTAATTATAGTAATGTTCAATTACAAAAAAGCAAATGAAATGTTAGAACTTAAAATTTGTTTAATAAAACATGAAGGTGAATGTTCAAGTTGCTGTAAATGAATTTTAGAGATGCATTTATACAGATGTTTGTAGAATATGACAAATGAAGGCCCTTAAACAACAATCATATGAAATAAATAAAACAAACGGAATTCTTTTTGCAAACATATATAATCTTTGACATAACATTTGCATAACAGTACAGAAATAAACAAAAAGGTATGGCCACTGACTGTAATTGCTAAATGCAAGAGTTTGTTCGAAAAAATATAGTTTGCCTACTTTTCCAATTCATTCCGTTATCATAAAATTATGGTGACCTTTATTCGTTTGCCTATTACAAATATTACGTCTTGACACATTTTTTTTTTAGGGTTTTCATTATATTTCCGCTAGAAACTGAATTTGGTCCTATGTTTTGCTAAGAACAAAACATCAAAATTAACTTCTACTTATTTCTTTTTTACTGCTGAATGTCGGTTTCTACATTAAACATTTCATTTACGCTATGTAATACTAGGTCAACAATAATGCATGGAATAAATGTCGGAAAAATCATTTTATGTCACTTTATGAAATTCAAATTGCTATAAATAGAAATTGCAGAAAAACCCATACTATATTGGCGAGTTTTTCTCGGAAAAGATCAATCATAAAATAAGTTTCTCAAAAACTAAAAATATATATATATATGCGTTTCGTTCTCATTTTAGAAAATTATCGAGATCAGACATACAAAGTCCTTGGTTTACTATCGATAATAATTCTGGATGTTCATTATTCAGTCAAAAGGAAATCGAAGTGACTCCGTTTTCAAAAATTACAAATGTTTAAATTACTTATACGTATGAATAAACCTATGAATGGACGCTTTGAGTGAACCAGGAGTAACTTCTTATATTTTTTATTTTAAATTCAATGTGGAAAGACCTTCAATTATTCTCACGACTTTTTATGAATTCTTTGTTCAAACGTAATTCTATTTCCTGAAATGTTATAAACGCTTTTAAGATAACAAGTGATATATGAGGGTTTCGCATGATATTAACCCAACCGCTATTATATTCAAAACCAATACATCAGGGGCATGATACCGATTAAGATGTTGATGCATTACATTTATTTCTTTAACTTTGATGTCGAAAATACATTTATAAAAGAATAAGGATAAAAAAAAAGTGCAGAATCGAAACACAATGATATCAGGATTAGATTTACACGATATGTGAACTTTAGATTAAAAAGATAAGATTATTACAAGCTACTTATCAAGTGCCTGACTGTATTGTGTTAGAAATCATTTGTCATTTGAACATGATAATGCAGATAGTTGTCAAAGGTACCAGGCTCATAATTTGATACGCCAGACATGTGTTTCGTCTACATAAGACTCATCCGTGACGAAAATAGTGATTATAATATTAAGACATGGAAGAGAAGATATAACTTCACAATAAACGTGACAAGTTATACCATTTTCGGTCGTCTTTAATTAACCTTTGTTCGATCTGTTAATTAGCAGTAAATATATTGAACAACTGCTGAATCAAACAGTAAAAAACAGAAGACAAAATAACTAAAATCTATTAATGAAATGACACAAAAAAAATGATGCAATGGAATCAGTATTTATTTCAATTTACAATGGTAAAATATCGATTGACATACTCACATTATCCATATACAAATAATCCAACCCAGTACATGCAATTAATAACAAATACAAAACTGTAAATTAAATATTGAAAACAACACGTTATTAATTTCTTGCCTCCGTTAAGTCACGATTTACATTAAAAAAAAGTCAAAAAGATTAACAAATGCAGATTGAAGTTTGAGTAAAATATTGTATTACATACATATATACAGTAAAATTTCTATTAATAAACATGGGATTTTAACATGTTGGAAAACCCTATTAAATCTCCCAGGAAATTTATAAAGTTTTAGTTTCAGTTTCTATAAGATACAATTTCAGAAAATACACAAATGGGTCAATGGTGTGCTTTATTTATTGGATGAAGATACGTAAATGACATGAGATAGCAGAAATTTTTAGACAATGTGTTAAATCAATAAACAATGTTGTTTTATAACAAAAAATATACTCAATTAAAAAAAACTTTCTCAAAACAAAAGAAAGGACAAATATGACATAATATCGATCGTAGCACTTAGCAGAGGTGTAACAGTATCATAGCAGATTTTTTTTTCATAAAATGTATCTATACTTCCTATTGAATAAAATTTCCGAAAAGATATAACCATTATAACTTGATCAACAGTGAACCCAATTATTTAACGAAGATCCCGTAAATTATATGACATAGTAAAAATTTCAAACAATGTGTTAAATCAATATACAAAGACGTTTTATATACAATATACTCCATAAAAAAGCTGTTAAAAAAGTAAGGTAAAAAAAGGTGTAAATCATCTTGTTTCTATCTCCCTGAAATCCATTCTTAGAGGTTGAGCTATATGCGACTGTTATACAAGCGAGAAGTTTAACTAGCTATAAAACCAGGTTTAATCCACCATTTTGTACAAAAGAACATGTCGGTACCAAGTCAGAGATATGACAGTTGGTATCCATTTGTTTAATGTGTATTATTTTTTTATTTTGCCATTTGATTAGGGAATTCCCGTTTTGAATTTTCCTCGATGTTCAGCATATTTGTTATTTAACTTTAAATATATATATGTATTTCTACCAAGTGACAAGTTAGCTGTGTGAGTATGTATGTTACAGAAAGACAATCTACACAAACATGACAAAGGCAAAAACAAACAGCACCGTATGTGTTGCATTGCTGCTTGAACAATAAAAGGTAAACTGGGGGAACGAATCACCAATTTATACCGTACCAATTTACGGTACATCAATAAAATTGAGAATGGAAGCGAGGAATGTGTCAAGGAATCAACAACTACACCAAAGAGCAGAAAACAATTAAATTGGTCTACAATCAATCCAGGAAATCTCGAACCCTGATGCCGGCTTCAGTTTGCCTTTTCACAAAAAAGTGTACTCGTTCAGCTAAAATGGACGTCCCACAAAAACTCCGAAATATATGAATAAACAAAAGTTTTATAAAAGAGGGACGAAAGATACCAAAAGGACAGTTAAACTCATAAATCGAAAATAAACTGACAACGCCATGGCTAAAAATGAAAAAGACAAACTGAAAAACAATAGTACACAAGACAGCATGAAAAACTAAAGAATAAGCAACACGAGGTATTCTTTGTCATATAGCTCTTCAACAGTTTCGGTACTTTAATATCTTCGGATTTCAAATGTTTGGCTTTGAACGTTCCTAATGAAGGTAAATCCAGAAAAGCGCTTCGGACGCATAGAATTATAAAACGTGTTGTTTTCAATATTTTACATCGTTTACATGCCACATGCCATGAGGAATATTCTTCGGATTTTATACCGTATATGCACAATATTCAGAGCCACTAGGGTCCCTATAAACATTGACTTGGCAAAATAAATCGGATTCGACATTATCTCTACTGGAATGATCAAAACATAGTTATCTTTATAAAGATAATAACCTAATAAGTATTTCAAAATTTTACTGGGAGACCACAAGGATTAAGCAACCTCAGGCACCAAATTGCTGTCAGTAAGGTCTTGGGTACCTGTGGAGCAATATCTTTACACGCAGTAATATCAGAATGGATATCAAATCTTCATTTGAACACAAAGGAATGTGTTAACCTTTGACTCGCATTTAATGGCCTGGTAACATTAGTTATCATGTAACATGCAGAGCGTAATCCAACAGGGAGAAACAAATGAAAGAAGGAAAGATTTGTGATTTTGTAAAATTTCATACTTTGTAAAAGATGTTAAAGAATATGTAGGATTATCAGTTGTGCTGTTTATTCCAAATTGTTTTGTGAGACATTGCAAGTAATGGTGTTTACATACCAAAACAAAATTATTTGAGGCTTTATCTGCTAAAAAACGACATATTTGTCAGACATAAAGGATAAAGCATCCATATTATCTGGGTTCTTGAATTGGTTAGAAACCTAGTGCCCATAGTACATCGTCGTTTCTGGATTCATGATTTGATAGCTTTGATACATTAAGACAACGTGTCAAATTCTGGTTCGTCTGATTCGCGCTTTACTAACTTTGTAGCAAAGTCCTCAACTGCAGCCATCAGTAGCCTGAAGTTCCTTTTCCAGTTGATAGGCTTGGGAATTCCATAGATTGATCCCATGGCCAACAACTATCTTAGTTGTTCATTGGTGACGAGACCATGGTCGCCAGTAATAATATGACCATCTGGTCTATAATTGTATTTTGACGATGCACAAGAGCAATCCGGAAATTTGGATTTCAAATCTTTAAGGTTAAAAACCTCTAAAACTCCCTTGATCAAACCTTGGTGGCAATATACTTTGTGGAAGTATGTGAAATTCCGGGTGTAACTTCATTTTTTAAGTTAGGTACAGTTTTTTGTACAGATTTCTGGTGGAAAACATTGCTTATATTGAGAGTCACGTTAATTTAACATATATCGTACCTAAAGCAACGTCGATGAAACTTCCAATATTCAGCTACCAGTTTTAATGTGTGGGATTTTGGGGGTTTTTTATGCAGTTTAATGATTTGTGAACTTAATCATGAAAAAAAAATATTGACGACCTACATATTTTTTTAGACCAATGAAGGTCAAAGTCATATTAGATTATTTACAGTTTAAGTATTCAGCAAGTTAAGATTGATTTAAATATTTGTTTCGTGCCTCAAGCAAAAATATTACCACTCCTGTTTTAATTGGTATTACTAATGTTTTAAGAGTTCAGTACAATTCAATTTTTGTATGTTGAAATTTCCTTGACGTTTATTTAGTTCTCTAACCATTATCTGGTTTTATTTAGAGGTTTTTAAACAGGGGAGTTTTCAATATATACGTGACTTTAAATATACATGTGTATGTTTGTTGAAATGATGATATTAATATATGAGGTATAAACCATTAAAAGTAAGAAGAAATCAACAATATCAATTGTTGCTAGGCGATCATTAAACATGGTTGGAGCTAAAACTTATCTTGGTATATTTTTCCTAAGGAACAGCACGAACAATAAAATAAATCAAATGTTACTTTTAATGCTCTTTTAAAACAGCTGATTTTAGTTATCGAAAATGTGTTAAAACTTTTTACTTGCTGTCTACATTACTAGTACATGTAAAAAAAAAAGCAAAAGAGCCATAGTTAATGTAGTAAAATTCAATCAAGTGTTATCTTTCTTACTCTGATTTATACCGAGGAACATTTCTTTTTACAACTTAAAAAAATTAAAAATCACTTACCTTCAATTTTTCGTCCTCTCAACTCGCCTCAGCATATCTTTACGAAATATTTACACTGTTAGAACATGATATGCGCACATTGGAATAAATGTTAGATACAATCAAATGCAATATATTGACAAAAAAAACAAATACTCAGTAGAAGACCTTGTCTGAATTGCCT
This sequence comes from Mytilus galloprovincialis, assembly GCA_037788925.1. Classification (NCBI taxonomy): domain Eukaryota; kingdom Metazoa; phylum Mollusca; class Bivalvia; order Mytilida; family Mytilidae; genus Mytilus; species Mytilus galloprovincialis. The sequence continues at coordinate 6,556,948 of CM075340.1, read as the reverse complement.
GACTGGTATAAGAAACTTTACATTAACACTGAAATTGACGATCGTTATTTGTTGCTACATGTAATGTTTGGATGACAGCGACTGTTACACATTTGTCCTGACTTTTTGCAAAGCCAACGTTTAGTGTTGTATCTAGTATTAACACTAGCACTACAACCACATCGTGTGTAACCCTGACCATCACACAAAGAAACTTTACTGATAGCTTTCCTGAAGGATATTTCATTATCATAATTTACAGATTGAATAGCAAACATGTTACTGCCAGACAGTCCAAACTGATTCCTGATGTAGAGTCCACGTAGTATTCCCTATTGAATTCCCACTTTATAACCATGCTCTTCCTTTCCAGTAACAACGGTCATAAGGTTACGCGGGTCTCCTTTCCCTCGATCCACATGGGGAATTGGAACCAACACATTCGCTCCAACATGGACCTCTGTCAAAACATTTTCAGAAAGATTTCTCATCCTGACAGCTTGTTTTGTCATTGAGTTTGATGCATGCCTTCTTTCATTTCTTATAAACTCTTCACAGAGGACAAGTTAAAGTATCATACATGTTTTCTTTTGGACAAAGCTCATGTATGTACTGTGCTTAAGTCGAACACTGGAAATTCGAAAAACATGGATTTTCACACACAGTACACACAGGAATATCTAGTTCTGTTTCATGAGTTTCAACGCGTCATTAAGCTGGCTTAACTCGTCATCCTTGTTTGGCTTATTAGAGCTTTACTTATCTGGCTTGTCATTGCTTATCTAATCTAGCTTATCAGAGCTTTGCAGATTGTGAAGCAAATCTTCCAGTCTGTAAATACCACCAGATAGTCCTGTCTTAGCATCACAGCCAAACACTGCCTTGTATGGTGATCTGTTAATACCAGAATGCCGACTGTTGTTTTTTTTTTAAACTGAACAAATTTCAACCCTATATTCCAGTTTTACTGTTCTCTGTCATACAGGTAGCCAGCATATCTTAAATATCTGCATTTCCTCTTCAACACTTCCTTGTGATTGAGAATGTCGACATTTCCATGAACTATTGTACAATCTGCTCACACGTCTTTCAGTTCTTTGATGATATTGGCTGTAAATTCACGTCCTTTATCCGACTGCAGGATATGTGGGGCACCAAAAAGTAAAAATATATCCAGTAGCTGATAGGCGACTTCTGAGGCATATTTTGATGTAAGTGGTCGCAATATAGCAAACTTGGTCAGATGATCTAAGTCATTGGGTACATATATTCTTTTTAATTTCCTTTGATATCAAAACTACGCAAATACTATACCTATTGACAAAATTACAGCTTTATGTGTGGACTAAAGATCTTTTCTAAAACATTTTTATTCAGGAAAAATAAAGCAAAAGAATGAGAAATCAAATGGTTTTGACTCACCATACGAACATATAATTGATAATTCGGCATTTTTTGTAATCTGAAAATGGATCATTTCAATTCTTATTGAAATGCCATTGAAGTAAATTTATAAAAGAAATTGTATGCATACTAATTGGAAACAAACTGACCTTTAAGAAATGAATTTGCCTAACAACCTAAAATTTCATGGTTCATAACACACTTATTTTTAATTCCATGTTGCTATATTCAGAAACTGAGGTTCAAACTCTCTCAGGCAAAGTTTTCCTTAGATGCATATGACTTTTCTACTTATATAAAAAAAGTTCTTATTCATGTCAAAAAAGTCATCAATTTCACACATTCCTGGATATGAAATATTAAGGTTTTAGCGTTTTTGCTGAAAATAACTTCAGAAATGTTCTAACACAAGCATAACATTTTAAAGTTATAATTACATTTATACATGTGATGGTAAATATATGCGGATGTAAAGTACTAAAATAATGTCGATGCCAATTAACATACATATGCATGTTGTCATCAAGGTACTCATGTTAATGTGTTGTTTCAGGTAATGTAGTGTTTGATAGATTTTCTTTTGGGTTTTCTTCGTCGTTCTTTGTTGTTATTGTGTCAATCTCTCTTGAGTTTTAGTCACCCTTTTGATATTTTGCTTCTCTTATGATTAGTTCTTGATTCGAATCCGAACTTGCAAATGAATGGCAAGGTGACTTTGGATCTACTATAAATAGCAATCAGTCATTTGTTTTACTTTTGCTTTAGTATTACGTAATATGTTAAAATACTTATTGTGCACTATGATGAAAAATTGATATTCTGTTACTAACACTGAGTTGAACCCACATTACAGTTTGAAAGTCTAGACTGATATTATTTTTGATAAATGTAAGTACAAATTAAACGTTTATTAGTAAATGTTTAAAGATATACTGCTGATTAAGATAATCAGCAATAACTTTTTATACTTTAAAACTTTGATGGAGAATTGTCTCATTGGCATTCATACTATATATTTTTTTATTTATATATACAATAGCCTGAATAACTTAACAAATATGCTAAGGTGTACAATAGGTAAATTAAATATAAATACAAATGCAGAAAGAGAGTCTTCTAATGATTATTTTGATATACATTGCCAGTTTTTTAGATATTCTATGAGACACAGACTTTTTTCCATATCAAAGTTGTTCATCGCAAATGTCATGATTTTCTTGACAGAAACCCTATGTAAAAAGTATAAAAACCTAGAAAATTAATATTGTGTTGAACTTTGGTCAAGTAAAAATTAATCATTTCACAATATGATATATTTTTGGTACTTAGATATTAACAATGAAAAATCTGAATTACCAAGAATTTGAGTTCAGTGGAGGACAACTTGATTGTTATCCTTGACTAGTGAGGATGACTCCAAGACCGTTAACGAAATGATAAGGGGATACAAATGATAATTAAACTTCATAAATTTAGTTTTTTTCTGAGAGATTTTCTCTGTTCCCTTTCACTGGGAATGCTAAAATCAAACATTCAAAAGCAAGGGAATTATTTTGAAGACAAAATAGACATCATCCAAAATGTGCGTATCCTGTTGTCCGTAATTGTTACTTGTTCTATCCTATAATCTTATTTGAATATCTCACCTGAAATTTTGAAAAAAGCATAAATAAGTTATAACTTTAGAGTTAGGATTCTACAACTTAAAGGAGTGTTTAATGGTTAACACAAAAATGGAATTAACTAGTCTACTACGCAGGTGTTTAACGGCCTCGATTTAAAGGTATTATACAAAGTTTTCCAAATAAGTGCCCATATGAGCCTTATGTCTTCTGCTGGTTAGAAAAATGTTGTATAGTAATCATTTTGTTTCGTAAATAAATTTTCAACAGCCCACAGAATGATGTTCTAAATGATAAAACATAAACCCCCAGTATTTTTGGTTGCTATAGTCCAGCAGATAGGTGCAATATTTGAAAGAATTGTACACTTCGTGTTAAAAGCACTAAATTTTGCTCAAACATACTTCTATCTATACTCTTCAATTTGAGATATGGAGGCTAGCTGGAAATATGGTTTACTTCCGGTAAAATCCAAGATGGCGGATGCATGTTGAAATCTCAACTTTTTTAATTCTCTTTATCTTTTTTTTAGTTTAAACTACAAGAACTGATGTTTGAATTTGATCTGAATCGCATCAAATGGTTTTCAGAGTTGTATATAAAATTGTAGCAGCATTTTGGTGACGTTTGGTCTACTTCCGGTCGAAATTTAGGGTTAAAATTCAAAAGAAATGTCGACTTTTAATTTGCCAAAAGTGAGAAGAAGGATGTATAAGAATTATGTATTTAAAATTCATTTACTATAATATACAAAAACAAACAACAAATGAAATACATAAGTAAGAAATCAAATATTTCCTTGGAAATCAAACTATGACAATAACAATCAATACCGATAAAAGTGAACAACCTCCGAATGCATAAAACATACCCTGGATCTTTAGCGTGTTATACTTAGGTTATTTTTGGTAAGTGACAATAGTCATTGTGATATAAATGGACAAATATAGACAAGAGTACTTTACCGATGTTCAAATCTCATAATTTGATTAAGAAGACAAATTAAAGTAGCAAATACTTACAGACAGCCACCCACAACGCAAATTCGACAACCATCTGCAGTTAAACACACAATCTTTAATGATATATAGGTATCTGTTTAATGTGACAAGCTAAAATCATCCTGCGTCAAGAATAGTGTTGACTATCTTCAAATTGACTTTCAAGGACCTGTCTTTAATAGAAATCCACTTGTTACCAAAATGGGTCAATATGTGCAATGTATTTCAGTTAGACAAGAACTGTAGCGTTTTCATCCATTATTCTGTCCATATCGGTAACTTGCATTTGAAGATCTCGTAAACAGGTTTTTTTTAATTTTAACTGTGAACATTCCTGATGCAAATGGGTCCTTGTTGTGATTCGAACTAAAAGAGATTTTGCAGTGTTGTTTCTAATTTGTTTACCTTTGTATATGTTAGCGGCAATAAGTGAAATTATGCATTAAGCTTAAATCCTAGGCAATAAGCTAACGCCTAGTCAGTAAGTCTATTGCCTAAATGATGTAAGGCATTAGTCTTAAATTCTATGATTTAAGCGTAAATCCTGAAAAATGTGTGCAGGCATTAAGCTTACTGCCTAAAATATAAATGCGAGTAAATAAAAGGCCTTTATTCATTAAATACAAATATATTTATTACAAAATAACCTTATGAGAATTGGGGCCTGTCTATCGAAACTTTCCTAAGATCGTTCCTACAAGATATTCTTGGGACAGAAATTATGATAAAGTTAGGAACAACTTACGACATCATGGTCTTATCCGTATTTGGCACAACTTTTTGGAATTTTGGATCCTCAATGCTCTTCAACTTTGTACATGTTTGGCTTTATCAATATTTCGATTTGAGCGTCACTGATGAGTCTTATGTAGACGAAACGCGCGTCTGGCGTACTTTATCATAAGCCTGGTACTTTTAATAACTATATTAGCATGCACATCAAAGCTATCTGAGGATTATCTTAGCTAGGATGTCCTAACCTCTGTCCTAAGTATTGGCGTAAAGGAAATAGCAAATGAAAAAAAATAAATATTATATAAAATTTAACTAACAACTTTAATTTAAAAAACCGAATAATTATTAGAAAATATTTATTAGTTTTAAATTTAAAGGTTATAAATAATTTTGATACTATAATTGTACAATTAAACTCTTTGAAACAAAACATAAGTCAAAACATATAACTACGTTTAACATTAGAATTGAACAACTAATTGTAAAAAGTTAAATTTAAATATATAATCGTAAATCTTTCATATAAATACTGATTACTTCAAATATTTTATTTTATTACTGCAATTAACATAGGTGTGAAAATGAGCAAAAAAAATGTAATTTTACTGATGCAAAACTACAGGGCCCAGTTGCATCCTAAATATAAAAAAGAAGATGTAGTCTAATTGCCAATGAGACAACTGTCCACAAGAAACCAGAAATAAAATCACTAATACAATATGTTATAGTTATCCAATAAAAAAAAAAATTGGAAAATTGTGTGAGTAAAAAATCGTATCTTAATTTTGTTTACTTTTGACCAGTTCAAACCAGCTCGACTTGTGAAGTGTACAAAATTTCAAATATATATTATGATTATTCTATAGAATCCCCCCTTTTTTAATTGGATACAATCACTTTTTTAAAAAAAATCTTTTTAATATTTTGTAAAACCACAAATACATGAAAAAAGTATGAGTAAATTCTGTTTTTTTTCACTATTAAAATTACTAAATAAATTTACTTTTGAAGATCTGTCAAATGAATGCTTATTTATAATGTAATATTAGAAATATAATTAAGAAACAACTTTATATCAAGAATAAATCACCAAATACATGTATGCATAAACTCCAGAGTTTACTTATTGCCCAAGAATATGTTCGGCAATAGGGTGAATAATCATCATCAGATTTCAGGAAATAAGCTTAATGCCTGAAAATGTCAGGCAATAACTTAATGCCTAGGCGTTAGCTGTTGTCTAGGATTTAAGCTTAATGCCTAATTTCACTTATAGCCGCTAACATATATGAATATAATATACTTTTCATTTTATTGAGAAAATGTAAATACGATATACAAAATGTACTATTAACGACAAGAATTTTTGCGATGACGTCAATGCCATATTTAAACATGTTAAAATTTACTATCTGCTACATATTTTTTGCTTTCGTCTTTGTGAGAATAATTTGTATGTGTCTGACTGTTTAAGTCAGTTGTGTTGTAATCTGAGATGGTTTGGGCTGCTGGATCCCAACTATTGTCACATTAACAATCATATGTGTGTCTATTTGGGTTGCTCACCTAGTTTTGTCAATATAGCAGAAAACTAAACAGTTGTCATACAAGTTTGAGCTTTTGCTAGTTATAAACCGGGTTGGGATACCGCTAACATGTTCAACCCCGCCATATTCTGTATGTATGTGTCTGTCCCAAGTTAGGAGCCTGTAATTCAGTGGTTGTCTTTTTTATGTGTTACATATTTGTGTTTTCGTTCATTTTACGTTCATAAATTAGGCCTGGAATTTTCTCGTTTAAATTGTTTTACATTTTCATTTCGGGGCCTTGTAAAGCTGACTATTGGGCATGGGCTTTTTTCATTGTTGAATGCCGTACGGTGACATATAGTTGTTATTTTCTGTTTCATTTTGGTCTCTTGTGGAAAGTTGTTTCATTGGCAATCATACCACATCTTCTTTTTCAATATTTTAAACTAGTGTTGTCAACGATTAACCGGTTAACCGGTTAACCGTTTGAACGACCGAATACCGAATACCAAAAACGCTAACCGGTTAACCGGACTTTTTTGTCACTTTTGATAGATTTGATATAAATTTGTATTTGTTATGAAATCATTAAATAGTTTTATTACATTGGTTGCAATACATTGATTTCCCAGTTATTATAAAAAACGATAATTTCACATGTGAAATAAACGTGGTTATTTCACTCTCTGACGTCATATAACAATAGGCGTTGTCAAGACGTCGATAACGGCGGATCAAAACAAATTGTGAATGCGTAGTAGAAAAAAAGATATAGTTCCTTACATGTTTTACATTAATAATTTAAAAAAAAACATTTGCCAATGTAATAAAAAGAATAACTAATTAAAGAATTCAAATATCGAAAAATATTCAACTCGTGACCGAACAACACTGATAATTAACTCATGCGCTACGCGCATTCGTGAATTAATGTGTTGTTCGGTCACTCGTTGAATAGTTTTCTCTATTTGAATTCTTCGATTAGTTATTCTATAAATGTTGTCTTTAAAAATTTTCGACGTAGTAATAAATTTGACGGATCAATTATCCAGTAAATTGATTGCTATTGTTAATCAAAACTTGTCTCTAAGCTCGGGGGAAGATCTTAAGGAAACATAATTAGTATATATGTTTTGTTAACAGTAACTTTAAATCAGTAATACGATTAAGTTTTACGATTTACTTTATTATTTCAGTTTTGTTCTTATATTGTGAAGACCTACATCTGAATGTGCAATCTTGGTCGTACAAGGCTTTGTCATACTTTAAATATAATGCTAATTCAAAAATGCTGAATTGCAAACCTCTGTGAATGTTATCAGTGTATACTTGGTAGTACGACTAACAAGCTTTGGCTTAATCCTTTCAAATTGAAACACTCCACATTATTTTCGGAGACAACAAGAGAAAATGAAAGAATCGTCGGTTTCAACCATATTAAATTCTACGAAATCAAGAAGGTTTTTTATGTTTAAATCTGAATTAAGTACAAACGCCATAGTTGATATGATGCCTTTGATTACTAATAGTCAAACTTCGCCAGGAATCTTCACAAACAAGCCTTATATAAAGGACACTGAACATCAATTCAGCGTATTATAAAAATGTCAATGTATGACTTGAATGGAAGGTTGTCACATTAACACTCATACCACATCTTCTATATATACATAAATATATATATGTGTGTGTGTAGGGTACTATAGATAAGGCCTTCAAACATCAACATAAACTATACGGTCGAACGATTATCCGAGTAACCGGTTAGGCAAAAGTGTACGATTTGACAATACTTATATTAACCCAATATTTTCTTCTGAAAATGTCTGTGATAAGTTAGGAATATAGAACTTGTTTTTCGCTTGTTCTGCTGATAGAGAGCGACTGGTTTTGTCAATTTGTTTGAACTTCCTTTTCAGAGAAAGAAGTGGGATTAATTTTTCAAGAATTGGGAAACTCGAATAGGCCAATATGATAGAGATTCACCAAATCCTTATTTGCACACAGTTAAATTCTCTGTAATTTCAATTCTCTACAAATACTAAAACATTTAATAAATCCAAAGGTTTTTGTTCATCTTAAATGTAGTTTTCAGCAAAGCGCCAATGGTAAAGCTCACAAAACTTCATGAAATACCATTTAAAGAACGATATCTAGCTGGGTTATCAAAATGATAGACTAAACATATTTCTATAGTACTGACAACTATTCTTTAAACAGTTAAATATGCGCTTCAAAAATATTGGGATGAGATATATTTTACCAGTTGTGTTAACCAGATGTGGATTTTCAAAAATTCAAAAGATCTACTGCTTAATTTTCGATCACAATCTTTGCATTTTTGCAGCAATATAAAGACCTTTGATTTTTTTCTACGCTTTACACTACTATTCTCCATACTCAGTTGAAAGATCGACTTCACCAGAAAATATAGGGAAGATGATATTATCAAAATGCTGGACTTTTTGATAGACAAAACAATGCTTTTCATCATAAAAATGGTAGCATACGCTATAAATTTATCACTTTGGGATACCATAAGGCATATTTTATTAATAAGGAACAAAAGGGTAAAACATACTACACAGAGGAACAAGTGATCAGTATGCTGGAGTTTCTTATTGACAACATATTTGTTGAATTTGGAGGTAGACTTTTTCAACAAATTGTCGGCATTCCTATGGGAACGAACTGTGCGCCTCTCCTTGCCGACCTCTTCTTATTTTCATATGAATCGGAGTTCCTTCAGACACTTGTCAAAAACAAGAAGATCAAAGAAGCCAGGTTATTTAATTTCACTTTCAGATATATTGATGATGTTCTTTCCATTAACAATCCGAACTTTTCTGATTGGATTCCATTAATATACCCACCAGAACTAGAAATTAAAGAGACCACAGACACGGCTTCCTCTGCCTCATTTTTAGACTTATACCTCGAATTTGACATACACAGTCATCTCAGTACCAGAATCTATGACAAACGAGACGATTTTAATTTTGAAATTATCAATTTCCCCCACCTTAGTAGTAATATACCAACTTCACCTGCATATGGAATATACATTTCCCAACTTATTAGGTATTCAAGAGCTTGCAGCTCCTATTCAGACTTTGTAAAACGTCACCAGTGTCTGAGCAGAAAATTGATGAACCAGGGGTATGTCAAAGAACGTCTCGTCCTTTTTCTAAAAAAGTTCATCGGAAGATACCCAGAACTTGTTGATAAATATTCCGTATCAACTTCACAAATAATACAAGATGGTCTTGAAGTATAGATTTTGCGTACTGACGTTTGTTATCATCTTAATTACGTATTATAGTATTCTTTTATATGTCTTTTTTAGATATTCATTTGAAGTGACTCTGTGGTTACGTAAAACAACATACTTTGAACGGCAAAATTATTTCATTTATTGATATTACTTTTACTTAAGGATCTTGACATACTATGAATGACTAAACTATTTTATTCAATAAGACTACTTTTTCTGTTTAGTCTGTTTTTTATGATATACATTTGACGTGAAACTGTACTTATGTATCCCGTCATACTTTGAACCACACCATTATTTTATTTATTATTATTACTTTTACTGTTAAATCTGGTTTTTGTTATATCTACTTTACGTGAGTCTGCATTTATGTATGCCGTCATACGACAAAATTATTTTTATGTCTACCTGTGCGAATTTCAAACGCGCAATTTTACACCAGTAATGAAAACCTTCTATCATTTATGGGTAGACTTTACATAGATAAATTCAGCCGTATTTGACGTGAAACTGTACTTATGTGTCCCGTCATACTTTGAACCACACCATTATTTTATTTATTATTTTTACTGTAAGTCGGTTTTTTGTTATATCTACTTTACGTGAATCTGCATTTATGTATGCCGTCATACGACAAAATTATTTTTATGTCTACCTGTGCGAATTTCAAACGCGCAATTTTACACCAGTAATGAAAACCTTCTTTCATTTATGGGTAGACTTTACATAGATAAATTCAGCCGTATAAGAAAAGCAAAATGAGAATGTTAAATTTGATGTATGCCTTTTTGTGCTACTTTGTTACATTTGTTGTTTATGTAGTGATATTAAGATGATAACACAATATTGACTGTTGTACCCCTATTTTTGACATTTTTACTCTTTGAGTATGTTTGTTTTGTTCATGCATCGTTGACAATGTAATGGAATTTGATGCGACTGTCATACAAGTGAGAGGTTTAGCTAGCTATAAAACCAGGTTCAATCCACCATTTTCTACATTAGAAAATGCCTGTACCAAGTCAGGAATATGACAGTTGTTATCCATTCGTTTGATGTGTTTGGACTTTTGATTTTGCCTTTTGATTTTTGATTTTCCTTTTTGAATTTTCCTCGGAGTTCAGTATTTTTGTGTTTTTACTTTTTAGTAAAGTATAGAGGATTGATATTTCAACAGACAGTTGGTTTTCAAATGGGTACTAACTGTGCACCCTACTGACCGATTTGCTTTTTGTACTCGTATGAAGCAGAATTAATTCAGAACCATCTAAACAACAAAAAGAAAAAACACCTTGCGACATTCTCTAATTTTATTTATATATAAATATATATTGATGATGTCCTATCATTGACTAACCCATATTTCAGCTATTACTCACATCTCATATATCCTTGTAACTTGAAATTAAGGATACTACTGATACTAGAAGGACTGCTTCATACATTGATCTTTTCCTCAATATTGACACAGATGGACGACATCACACGAAATATATACCAAACGGGACGATTTCAACTTCCCAATTATTCATTTTCCATTTCTTAGCAGTAACATACGCTCTGCCCCTTTCGTGTGGTGTTTACATATCTCAGTCGATACGTTATGCTCATGCATGTTCACACTATATGGACTACATATACCTCAATGTGCTGCTTACACAGAAACTGCTCCAACAAAGTTATGAGGACAGATTGAAAATGACACTCCGTAAATTTTATGGACACCATCACGAATTGATTGATCCATACGATGTGTCTTTGTCCAAACTAAATAAGGACATTTCACCACGTCTTAGATTGTTGTTGGCCATTACGTCGTCTGATGGTGTAAGTACCGAACGTGACTTATTCCCGATTGTGACAGTTTTGCTGAGTGTGCATTGCTATAGGAAGTGTCACGGTATTTTGCTATCCAAAATTCATGAATTTAATATTTTAGTTTGTGTCAACTAAACTTACATGATGTATTTGGTTTACAGTTTGATCCTATTTTTTTATATTTTTTTTAGAAATTTAAATGTGATGTCACTTTTGTGCGTCGATCTATTCGGCTTACATATAATACGTTGTTTGGCTGTGCTGTTTTCATGTGCTGAATTAGGTTGTTTTACTTATTCATTTTTTTCTGTAGTTAGTCACCACTTCAGTGTTAACATGTATATCAATTATATAATCATTTTTATAAATTTACTGTTTGTAAAGGTATGAATTATTCTAATTACTAAGGATTTCCTTATCCAAGGCATATAACCTTAGCCGAGTTTGGCACAACTGTTTGGATTATTTTGTCATCAATGCTTTCATCTCTGTTTGGCTTTCTTCGCTTTTTTTTACCTGAACATCACTGATGAGTCTTATGTAGACGTAACACACGTCTGGCGTATTAAATTATAAGCCTGGTATCTTTAATAACAATAATCTTGTCGAAATGTATTGTTTATTTGTGTGTTTCTCTGTCCTGTGTGGTCTTCCATTTATTCGTATTGTAGTCCTGTCATGTTATGTTGTCATTTTAATGTTATATTTAACATTGCGATAAAAGCGGAAGGATTGGCTAGCCACAAAACCGGGTGAAACCCACCATTTTTTCTTAAAATTTCCTGTACCAAGTTAAGAAAATTGACATTGTTATACTGTAGTTCTTTTCTGTGTGTGTTGCATTTTAGTGTTTCTGTTGTGTCGTTGTTCTCCTCTTATATTTGATGTGTTTCCCTCAGTTTCAGTTTATAACCCGCATTTGTTTTTTTCTCAATCGATTTATGAATTTCGAGCACAGTTCGATATATACTACTGTTGCCTTTATTAATTACTTAAAAATTGCATCATGTCCAACAATATCATTGAATATAGGTATTTATAGCTGTGTTCTTCAGTTTGAGACGACCAGGGATATTAACCCAAATCAAAGGTACAAAAAGGTAGGTTCTTTACTTGTGGAGTTGCTTTAACCACTCGCTGAGGTTCTTGACTTGAACAACTCGCAGATGTTCTTGATTTGTAGAGTCACTTGAATCCCTTAATCTAAAGTGGTATTCCAAGTAAACGACAATTTTGTTTATAAGCAGCTGAAATTATATGGTTTTCTCATATAACGATATTTTGTGTTTTGGCTTTTAAGGGGACATCAACATATTTATCACGTAAGATAGGCAGTTGGTAAGCAAACTTTTGATCTTTCCAGATATGTGTAGCATGAGTTTGTTTACCCCTGCGCTCATTGAACTTTGAACATCTTATCTTTCTTTATCTTACCATCACTTATTGAAAGTAAAAACTTTATGTAGTAACTACACCGTAACATTTATCTAAGATTTTTCTGGTATTATGAGTTTTTCCCTGAAGGTGGAAAAAAAACAATAGTAGATTTCGAGTTATGCAGTATTTAGGGAGAAATCATAATTATTTGGGTTAGGCAATGGATACTTGAAATAAGCTTTGAATACTTTTCACATTTTGAAGGATTTTGAAAGACCTGTGTCATGGTCTCTAGATGACCAAAAAAGAAAAACCAATGAGAAATGGGATAATAATTCATGCTATCTTCTACTTTTAACTAATAAAATTCAAATAATACTTGTGCGTAGATATGCAACGTTGTTAAGGCAACATAAGTTTACTGGTGTTCAAATATCAATACTAGTAATCGATTAAGAAGACAAATCAATGTAACAAAATCCGAGGGAATATCATAAACTGTAAAAGGAGCGAGACTGAGTGCGTCAACATGGTATGCGCTACCAACCAGTCCTGACTCAGACACAAGGTCGTACTCTGGAATAATAACCAATCAGATGAGATTAGAGACTATTCTGGTTTCTAAAAGATTAAACAATACAAAACATTGTTATCTGTCGATTTTATAACTCATAAGATTTTGTGTAATGTATTCGAAAAGTGTGATCATGCACAGTCGTATCGTATCTAGTGGGATAAGTAAACGACAAACCATAGGGCATAAGTTATTTTACTGCTGCTTAAAAAGTAGATAATCATAAAATTGAAATCATTAAGTTAGTCATATATTTTAGTTTGAAGTCGTTCATCTGTGTTAATATCAAAAAAAAAATCATGATGCATACTTTCTAGTTTTAGTAGTTTGCTCATTCTCATGTTCACTGGATTAAATGAAATGTGAGCAATAATTGAGTTATTGAGCGACAAGATCTCATCAATATATTTGATAGTGAAATAAAAGAACTTTACAAGATAATGTTTTTCTTATTGTCTTTAGAGAAGGCTACCTTACAAGTCGAATCCGTTGGAGTATAAAACCTTGTCGGCCAGGAAAGGTGCACAATGGATACATGGCAACACCAACTATTTGTCTACCAAACATACAAATATGCAGCACTCAGTCTCGCTTCTTTTACAGTTTATTCCTCAGTTTTTGTTACATTGCTTTTTCTTCTTAATCGATTACTAGTATAGATATTAGAACACCAGTAAACTTATGTTGCCTTAACAACGGTACATATCTACGCACCAGTGGTTCCGGTTTATTTGTTTGTGGAATCAATGTGGTAATTAAAAAATACATTTTCATGACGCAGTACAAAAAACTGCATTTGCGACTTCCATTTTTAAGAATCCATATCCAGTTGACAACGGAGAGAAGGATGGATTTGTGATTTGTTTTAAATTTCTCCTTTTGTGAACGTTTGAGGGGTTCATGTACAATGTGTACGTTGGCTTTTCAGTTTTGCTCGTAATCCGAGTTATTCAGAAAGAAGCTCTAAACATTTTGATTTTTGCTCATAAAAACAACTTTATTGCAGTTTTATTCAATGGAACAATAGTAATCTATCATCGAGAGACTATAAAGTATGCACACATTCAAGTTTCTCAAAACGTAAGAAACCAGTGTGTTAATTGTACGTTGTCGTTTAGTAATGCTTCTTTGAATGCATGCAGATAAACTGTCCAGATGTTGGTTCATCTAATACGCACCAAATCAATTTTCTGGTAAAATCCTAAACTGCATATATTAGTGACCTGAAATTCTTCAAATATTTTAGGCCTACTCCCTGAGTCGTTCATTTTTAAAGATTCCAAGGTCTGCAGCAGTAGATATTAAGCTATATGTGTTTGATGATATGTTGTTCAGTATATATAAGCCTGTGTTGCTCGTGTTGCTCTTTTATAAAAAGGACAAAAACATAGTCACGGGCGATGAAAAATTGACACACTGGCATGTCATTTGAGGGACTTTATCAATTGACGGTATATTAAGGTATTTTAAAAATCTAAAAGATAAAGACCGTAAAAAGTAAAATAAAATAAAATATCGAACACCGAGATCATTTAAAAACAGAAAGTCCCTTTTCAAATGACAATATAAAACGCATCGTTTTAAATAAAAGTTTGATACAAACAGTATTGAAACGTGAACAAGCAGCTAGAAAAGTTATCTTTTATTTACAGATTCACATATATTATAAATCATGTATATTTTGCATTTCCAAAAGTATAAATATTTAAGGTATCCGTGCAAAGTAGTAATAATTTAGAATATCTATAATGTTGGACCTATTATTTAGTGTATGATGATGCAGATTCAAATACAGACAATTCAACCCAGATAAAACATAAACGCATCATTTACATGTCTTTTACAGATTATTTAAGTATTTACTTTCTGTACATTTAAGTCTGGATGTACAGGTAAAAATGGTTCTTCTTCATCGTTTGAAATTTCCATACATGTACTGGAGCGTGGAGAATATGCCTCATGGATTTGCTTTTCTTCTGATTCTTCATTTACAATAACAGGTTCTCTGACTTGCACGTTCTTTGAATTTGTGTCTTCTAAAGTATCCTCATTTGACAATATTTCGACGTTTTCGTGAATATTTTTCGCACATTCGTCATTATTTAGAGAATTCGATTCAACTGACAGTCTTGTTCGGTTGACTGACCCAAGTTGTATTGTTTCGATGTTTGTCCTATTTGCCGATTTTTTTTCATTGTGTTTCGTGTAAACAAACCACAACTGAAGAAGTAATAATAAAATAAAAATAATCACGACTATGGCTGCTAATGTCATGAATAATGGCAAAGGTGTTTCGACATTTCTGTCATACACAGTATTATTGCTGACTAATGATATATCGGAACCAATATTACTTGTAAGACGAAGTAATTCCAGGCGCGTGGAAGTATTTAGATTTTTATTATCATTTACGTCCATATTCTCCAGTTGACAAAGTATGGAGGCTGGTTTGTGGTAAATTTGTGTATCTGTGCATCCCATGTAAAATTCTTTTGAGGACAGTTTTCCACTTTCTGCATTTGTTTTGTTATATATAAAGATCTCCATGGTTGGCGTCATCGCGGGCGTGAGGCAAAACTTTTGCAAGTTGCACGTTAAGTCAGGAGCAAAATGATGTTCCGTGGGAGGCGTGCATGGTTGTGAAAATGATAATCCTGCTTTAACTGTTGTCTTCAACAGATTTGTCATTTCTTCAAATAAAAATCGGTCTGACGTTTTTAAAAAAGAATATTTGCAAATGTATAGGCTAAAGTAAGTGTAAAACTCTGTGTTCGAATAAGGAATGCTAGTTATGCGTTCAGCTGAAAATCCTCCATTTCCATACAAAAGAATCGAATTATAAGGAGATGGCTGTGGTTTTGCACAAAAATGATGCAATGTGCAGTTTTCATCAGGTAAGACATGAATCCAAGATGTTTTGTTACAGCTTTTCTCCCTGTTGTGTAGATGTTTTCCAGTTCCATAATGAATTGCAAGTATGAAAAGTAATATCATCTTTACAAGGAATTTCTTAATGAGAATAGTTGTCGCCATTTCATTTATAACCTACAATATAAATTCAATCGAATAAAATTCTCATATTTGATTTGCAACATACTAAAACGTATAATATCAAACTTTAAAAGTCGAAATTAAATGCATGTACTCTATAACATGTATTTGCAGTTTGTGTGTACTTTACATGTTTGAAATCTAGACGCAATCTACTTTACCACCGATGTGACCTCCGAAAACTGTTGACGGTCATAAAACGCGATACTAACATAAATGTAAATGTAAATAGATAGTTAGCATTCTGAAATTATTATGCAACTAATATTGGTTCACAATGGTTGCTTTATAATGTCAAAAAGGTTCTATTGACTAGAATAATAATAATAAGAAGAAAGAGATATAGAATAGAGAACATGTCCTGGACAGGAGTAGGTATTAAATGCGGACAAAATTACAATATGGATATTCAAGATCATATGCGATACCCGATCAATGATTTTTTGTTTTACCTTTACTGGTTTATGCAACGTCGAGTCAAATTCAAATTCAATATAAGAGGAAGGGTAAAGATAAACAAGTTTATTTCTCGCTGCGTTAAAGACCCATTGGTGTCCTTAAGCTGTTGTCTACCCTTTGGTCGTGTTGTTGTATCTTTGACATATTCCACATACATTTCCTTTCTTAATTTTATTCTGTGTGCTCAAGTGACTATATATGCAACATCAACACTTATGATAATTATTACTGCCAAAATATCTTTAAGAATTGCGCAATAGAATTGTCGTGAAAATTATCTGCAATATCTAGGACGCATCTTAATGTAATAACAAATCATTAACGGTTGTGTAGGAAAACAGGCATGAAATATATTCAAATAGTAATACATATTGCGAAAACAGATTTAAAAAAAATAAAAGTACGTCTCAAAACTATAATCGATTAACCATAACATTTATATATTCAAAGCGAGTCTTGATTCACCAGTACACAATTTTTTTTTTTTTTTTTTTTGATTAATCCTAGTATAATAGATCTAGTGCATGCAAGACATGTATCATGTCATTATTATTTGAATATATTACAGCTACAAATTTTAATTGCAGATCAAAATCTAAGCTTCCTTGCGTTGAAGTCATAAACCTTTGCTCAGTACACGGAACACTTTTTTCAAAATTATTAATATCAATTATATCGCCAATCAAAGCCAGTCTTCAATTTATTGTAACTACATATTCTAGAATTCTAGAGGTGGCGTGAATCAGATATAGATACCCAAAAATTCCAAAGATCCAAAGACTACCTACAATTTATTGCTCTTTCATCTTGCAATACAGCATAAAAACAATTGACTTTTCTACACTTTACACAAGTGTTCTCCATTCCAAACTAAAGGAAAAATTGAAGGAGTTGGTCGCACATTGTTTAATATAAAAAGAAGGCTAACTTTAGATAAAAAAAACATTCCGATTCCAGCAAAAAAGTCTCCGAAACTGACGTTATCAAGATGTTTGATTCATTAATTGATAACATAGAGTGGGGCGCTCATATTCGCCGTGGACACAATTTCGCTGTTTTATGATTTTGAGGTGTAAAAACTTCAAAGGATGGTTGAAATGGAAGAAATATGCCGTTAAATTATATTTCTATAACAAATATGATTATTTTTTAAAATGAGACTAAATTTCGGCACTTACGGCAAAGGACCGAAAAATGGACAACGACTTTCAGCCAATTTCCTGAATGAAAAAAAACGATTTCAAAGAAGCATTTCTTAGTAATTCTTTGACTGATTGCCCTAAATTTCAGTTTTTTACACCTTTCAAATGTCTGCTATTCGTCTATAATGAAATTTATTTGATAAATATTGTTTAAAGCTGCAGTTATTTGGTTTTAAATGGTTGACAAAAGATTAGGAAATTTCATACACCCTTTAATCCAACTTTTCAGATGATTTTACTCAAAGCAAACACGTTTTCAAGCTAAGAATATTTTGCATTTGAAGTTATTTTCATATAGAAATATCAGTATACTTCAAAAACATAAAGACCTGAACATAAACTAAGAAAACATGGAAAGATATGGCGAAAATGATCACCCCACTCTATTTGTAACGTTTGGAGGACTTGTTTTTCATCAAACAATCGGCATTCCCATGGGAGCAAACCGTGTTACTCATCTTTCTTATTTGTTCCTTTGTATACATGAGGCGGACATCATACCGTATTCTTAGGTGGGGAAGTTGACTTTTCTTTCCGCTAAATTACATAGATAATATTCTCTCAAAATATAATTCAAAGTTTGGTGACTACTAGTATGCTGACCGCATCCATACCATCAAACTTGAGATAAGGATACAACAGATAAAGTTAAGTCTGTCTCCAATTTGCTCTTACATCTAGATAATGGCAACGAGGGTCGGTTGAAAACAGAACTTTGCGACAAGAGATGATTCCAGCTTTCATTTTCTGACCTTTCGATTTCTATATAGATGAACGCACTATGTATGACATGCAGGATTGAAGTTTTGTATTTGCGCCATGCAGACGGTCGTTCAATCTCGTCTACATTAAAGACTCACAAGTGACGCTCGAATAAAAAAAAAGCAAAATAAAGTACAAAGTTGTAGGGCATTGAGTTTTGCTAAATACAGCCAAGTCATCTAATCTGAAGATAGAGGTAGAAAAGTCTTAATATTTCAACATGCCAGCAGCGCCTGCATATCGAGTATATATCTCCCTGTTGGTATGATATTACAGGGCTTGTGTTTCCTATCATGATTTCCTTGATAGAGGGTTGCTTCTCATACGGAAGCTGTTATACCAAGGGTTCCAAGTGACGAAGTTGAAAGCTTCCCTTCGTAAATTTTTGCGGACCATCCTGAGTTTGTTTACCATTATGCAATATTCGATTCACTGATGATAGCGAATATGCTCCAAATATAGTAACTACAATCCCGTCCCCTTTTCCCGGAATGGGACCTACCGAACTAGACTTATCACCGAGTTTGTACTTACATGAGCAACACGACGGGTGCAACATGTAGAGCAGGATCTGCTCACCTTTCCTAAGCACATGAGATCATCCCAAGTTTTTGGATGTGTTGGTGTTGCTCCGATTTTAGTTGTATAAGTTGTGTTTTGTGTACTATTGTTTGTCTGCTGTCTTTTTCTTTTTTATCCGTGGCGTTGTCAGTTTATTTTCGACTTATTAGTTAAAAAGTCCATTTGGTAGCTTTCGCCTCTGTTTCACCTTTCTTTTATCTAACCGTCAAATATTCTATAACTGTGGAATGACATAGATTTTCAAAATCAAATGGTATCTCTGGAAATACACCACCAAATAATTTCCTATTATATTCAAGAGATAGTGTCTTTCTACCAATCTTTGTGTTCCGTTTAAAAGTTTCTTGGCAGTGTTTATGAACAAACTAAAATTACAATGTAAGACAGTAATTGTTTTATTCCATATTCCGAGAGAAGAAAATGTATTTGATGACAAACATGTACCAAAACAAATTTTACATGAAAATGTTTACCATAACGTTGCATGTAAAAGCGCGTGACGTTGAGCGCGGTGAATAACACTTTCTCAGGTGAATATGCTTTTTTATTTAAATCCCATTCATATAGAAAAACCTACTAAAATTTAATCAATATGCAACGTTATGGTAAAATGTTTCATGTAAAAAAAATTGGTATATGTTTGTCATTAGATACATTTTCTTCTCTCGGACTATGGAATAAAACAATTTGTCTTTTGTTTCGGTAAATATGGGGTTTTATTGACTTTTGAAAAACTGATATTCACTTCGGCCGTCGGCCTCAATGATTATCAGTTTTTCAAAAGTCAATAAAACCGCATATTTACCTCATCAAAAGACAGTAATTGTATATTATTTCATTTACTTTTTTTTGGCCATCTTATGTATTTGAAGATTTTTTTTCGTCAAATAATCGATCACAGATATCATTTGTTTCAAAACGAGATTCATTACATGACGTCACAAAGTATATCGGTTTTTAGATATTCTAAAAATAACCGTGCAATATGCTTTTTGCCGGTCAATATGCTTTATGCTATCCGCCGTTTTCTCTCTACCTTCGAAAATATAGTTTAACATGTGACTATCCCTAAACGAATCAAATTTGTTAAAATATACGAATTAATAATATTAATAATTATTAATTTTCAAAATATATATATAATATATATTTTGTTTTTAATCCCGTCTCTAATAATTCTTTTTAGAATGGCATTAATATTTTAAATTATTGTATGTTTTCGTGTATTATGTTATGTATTGTAATATTAATGGTGAGACGTAAATAAACTATTTGTATTGTTGTATTGTATTAGTAAGAGTGCCATGAGACAACTCTCCATTCAAGTCACAATTTGTAAAAGTAAACCATAATAGGTCAAAGTACGGTCTTCAACACGGTCTTCAATATGTATACAATTTAGATTTACAAAGAATACATAAAATATAGAATGTTATTCAAATTAAAAAAAAAATCCACATTACTAGTAAAGTTATCAAAATTAAATCTTTAAAGTATGAAACGAACATAACGCAAAGATATGTGAAACTTGTAACATTAAATAAGCATAAAATAAAATTTATACAAATTCATCGTCAACCCCCCCCCCCCCCCCTATTTTCGTATGATAGAAGGTTTCGGATTTGGACTATGACGTCACGCGAAATTCACCGCAAAAAAAATCAAAACGACCATGGTGGATGAGTTTGGAATGTAGTTCGTTATGTGTAAAAAGAAGTAATTTGGTAGGATTAATATTCGAAAACGGATGAATCGCTAAGAAAAAATATGTAATTGCAATCTTTTTATTTCAATATAACTTGATATTCCAAATGTGCATGACAAGAGGTTTGAACAAATCTGCAAAATATGAATGATTCGATAGTCCTGGCCAAACACTAGATTGTTTTTAATGTCCAGCTTTTATGTTACAATTTGAAGAAATGACGTTTTAAAGCTATTTTCTGAAAAGGGTCCACGACAAAGTAGCTTATTATTTCAATTATGCTGCGCGTAGCATATATTTATTTATAATTCCAATATGTGCATTTTCTGCTCTTTGTTGTTCGAAAAAAAAAATATGTTGAACGTTTATTTTTTTTTAAAGTTTTGTAACAACCTAAGTGTCCAGAGTTTTTGTTACGCATGTGTTTTCTTGGGGAAAATACCGACGTTGTAAATGATAAAGGTAATTTGAAGACGTCATAGGCGGATCCAGGGGGCCTGGGGGCCCGCCCCCCCCCCTTTCGTGGGAAAAATTTGGTTGAGTATATAGGGAATCATTGAAGCATGACTGGAGCGGCCCCCCCCCACCTTTAGGTCAGTCAGCGGGCCCCCCTAAGGAAAAGTTCTGGGTCCGCCACTGGACGTTACGTTTGTGGACTCATCTTAGTGCACGCCGTCAATGCTAAAGTAAAAGTAAACTATATATATATGTTCCGGACCATATGAGTATTTGGACCATACGCGTATGGTCATGACCATATGCGTATACTCATATGGTCCGACCATACGCGTATGGTCAGACCGTTCGCGTATGGTCCGACCATATGAGAATATACTCGTTTGGTTATTTACGGGCCGGACCACATGAGTATTTGGACCATATAGGTATTTTTTTAAATATGCATTAGAAAGGTTTCAATAATACAACCATAAACTGTATCTTAAAAAGACAATGATAGTTACATATAAATGTATTAATTTTATAATGTAAAGGCTACATAAACATTAAATATAGATGCCACAGTCAGTTGATCTTAGTTTTCATCGCTTATTGTATTCCTGCATGTATGCTTAGGATGCCATTTATTTCCACATGGTACCTTAGCTTTTCTGCATTTGCGCGTCTTTGTTGTGCACGAACTTTTTCAGTTACACCTTTCTTGCATGTGACAAGATTGCCTTCTTTGCAGCTGCGTGCAGTAATATTGAGGTATCGGGCCATTCCGATGTTACTACGGTGTTTTTAAGAAGCTCTTGTGCTCAAATATAATAACATGACTGCAGTACACCATATTCACAGTAAAATTTAATAAACTATGGTCGTTGCCCGTGATGTCATCTGCTCTACACAATAAACGTGGTAAATCACCAGACGCCCTGCCCTGTCAACCACCGGTATACGTAAAGTCAAAAATCTTCCTTTTATAATAGGTGCATTTGATTTTGACATCTTCTCATTGTACTTTAAAATAGTGAGTAAAAATATCTGTGTGAGACTGCTTATTTTTGTTAATTAATCTTTTTTTATTATTAAAATGAAAAAAAAAATAACCTTTTTTAATGACGTGACAATTAGAAGGGTCATACCTTATGAAGAGTTTAAAAGTATTTAAAGTAAACGTGTTAATTACCCCGACCATACGCGTATGGTCGGACCATATGAATATATACCCATATGGTCACATGACTCATATAATATAGTCCGGAACATATATATGTTACAGGCATTTTTTAAATTTAGGCATTTTGTAAAATGACTGAATTTTTAGGCATTTTTTAAAATGCCTAAAGTTGACAGGCATTTTACAAAATGCCTAAAAAAACCTAGTCATTTTGTAAAATGCCTGACATTTTTAATGAAAATTTCACAAATTGCCTGGTCTGTTTCAGGCAAAATTGTGTAAATATGAAATACATGACATAGAGGATCAAAATCTATTGTAAAGCTAAAAAAAAGGGTTGAGTAAGATATATCATTCTTTAAAAATGTAGCCTGCAGGTTAAGTCTTTATGTTTTACTAGTTTTAATGTCAATAACTAGAAACTCCATAGAACAACAACTTTGAGTAAGTACTCACTCTCTATTTCATTATTAACCTTCTTTTCATATTGGCAGAAGTGCATGTTGTTCTTACACCAGAACAAAGATTTTAAAAACAATTAATTGAAAATGCTAAACAGAAAAGTGTTATATGGAACAGAGAAAAATATAAAACTATTTTGAACAAAATTAAGATTGGAATAAAAGGACATTCTTCGGATTATCATCGTTTGCAAATGTAGGTGCATTTCTTCTGTTGAGCTATAAGTTACTTTAAAGTTTTCATAACAAACAGTAATAAGAAAATCTGTAGGCTCCTAGGGGCTTGAATTGCTCAGCTGGCAAAAGTATTTGCTTACCCCTGTTAGAAATCCCCAGTCAGACGGCGAGTTGGTTATAACAGACTTCACTTCAAATGAACAATCGATATGACATCCTATGAAAAGTAACGTTTCATCTTATCATACTTTCGAATATCCAGTTTTTGACTTGTGCACAGTACATACATGATCTGTATTCAAAAGGAAACATGTCTGAAACTATTACTTGTCATCTGTGTTCAAATGAAGAGGTTATCAGAAATGAAAGAAGGCATGCATCAGACTCCATGAAAAAACAAGCTGTCAGGATGAGAAATCTATCGGAAAGAGTTTTGACAGGTGTTGGAGCGAATGTGTTAGTTGCAATTCCCTATGTGGATCGAGGGAAAGGAGACCGCGTAACCTCATGGCTGTTTTTACTGGAAAGAAAGAGCATGGTTATCAACTGGGAATTAAAGATAGAAAACTACGTGGACTTTACACCAATATCAGTTTGAACTGTCTTACAGTAATTTTATTGCTACTCAATCTGTAAATTAATATGATAATGAAATATCCTTTAGAAAAGCTGTCAGTAAAGTTTCTTTGTGTGATGGTCAGAGTTACACAAAATGTGGCTGTAGTGCTAGTGGTAAGGCTAGATGTAACACTAAACGTTGTCTTTGCAAAAAGTCAGGACAAATGTGTAACAGTCGCTGTCATCCAAACATTACATGTAGCAACAAATAATTGTCATCTTCAGTGTTTATGTAAATGATTTAATTACAATCATAAAACTGTAACTGTTTAAGTTGCATGCTATGTTTAATGACAGAATAAAATTATCTATTTGATATTTCCAGTCGTTAAATTTTGAGTACATTCCATTCAGTTTTAGTCTTTTAGGCATTACAAATTTTTTAGGCATTTTATATAATGCCTGAAAAAAATTGTAAATTTGTAAAATGCCGAAATCTTGCAGGCATTTTAGAAAATGCCTAAAACTTTCAGTCATTTTAGAAAATGCCTAAAACTTTCAGTCATTTTAGAAAATGCCTAAATTTAGAAAATGCCTGTAACATATATAACACGACGCTCCATCGTTTGATTATTTACGTGCCGTACGGTAAGAGAATTTAGACCATAAACCGTGGCTAGTTCAGAGAGGGCATTTACTTGCACTTTTTTGTAAGGCAGTGACTATTTTGCCGGCTCTGATTAAAATATACTTATTCAAACCATCAAAATAACGTATTTCTATAAAAATGACCATTTTGCCCGCACCAGTAATATAGTGATTTTTTGTTTTAAATTTGTAGGTTCTTTGTGAAGTGTGAAATTTAATATTTACTTTTGAAAAGTACTATGAAAATGTTCACTGTCAACATGAAAGAATCAAATAATTACTGATGAAAACGGAGCCCCGCTAGGGACATGCAAAGAAAAGAAAAATATTGTGCACAAAATAATATATTGTGCGCACAACTTAAATATATTGTGCGCACAACTTAACTATGTTGTGAGCACAGCTTAAATATAGTGTACGCACAAAATAATATATTGAGCGCACAAAATAATATATTGTGCGCACAACTTAAATATATTGTGCGCACAACTTAAACATATTGTGCGCACAATATAATATACTATGCGCACTAAAATAATATGGTGTGCTCAAAAAATTAGGAAAACAGTTTTCACTTGACCATGACCTCATTTTACGTGTTCGTGTTATGTGTTCGTGGTTTAGACAAAATCTCAGATACCAAATGCAATAGTTCTTCTATATTTGGTTGTATGGAACGATTTTAATGTCTAAATGTCCACTTCACAGGTGTCATCTTACCTTGACATCATTTTTAGGGTTAAGTGGTCCGGCAAAGTAAAATGTTTGTGTTTTGGTGTATTTCTCGGATACTATAAGCATTTAGTTAGATATATATATGGGGTATGGAATGTTGTATGGTGAAATTGTCTATCTTGCAATTATATTAATCTGACCTTGATTTTATATTCATGGTTCATTGGTCCATGTTATTTGATTCTTGTTTGGTCTGTTTTTCAGATACTATAAGGAATAAATTAACTATATTTTGTTTTATGGAATGATTGTAATGTATATATATTTGGCTGGTTGCTATCATCTGACCTTGACTTTGTTTTCATGGTTTATTGGTTAATGTTAAATATCTCAGAATTGGTCTATTTTTCAGATACGATGATAAAGATTTGTTAAACTGTATTTAATGTACAAAATAATTATAAGGCGCAAATCATATAAGGTTTGTTTCTCAGATACATTTGGTTTTTCAATACAGCAAGAAAAAATCCCGCACTCATATGCGTGCTTCAGCTGGCCTATAAACAAAAATATGGACTAGTTCAGTGATAATGGACGTCATACTAAACTTTACAGTTGTTTCTCGTTTCTCGTTTTTTTATATAGATTAGACCGTTGGTTTTCCCGTTTGAAAGGTTTTACACCAGTAATTTTGGGGACCCTTTATAGCTTGCTGTTCGTTGTGAGCCTAAGCTATGTGTTGAAGACCGTACCTTGACCTATAATGGTTTACTTTTATAAATTGTGACTTAGATGGAGAGTTGTCTCATTTGCACTCATACCACCTCTTCCTTTATCTATCCAAAGTATATACAAGAAACTAAAATTAAAAGACCATACAAAGGCCAGAGGCTCCTGACCTTGGACAGGCACAAAAATGCGGCGGAGTTAAACATGTTTTGTGAGATATCAACCCTCATTTTATACCTCTAGCCAATGCAGATAAAAAAAAACCACACAGTAATATTATACCGACAGTAAAGAAGCCCGTGTCCGTTGTCAGAATAGGAAACAAATGAAACTTAACAAAATGACAATGATACATAAAATAACAAGGACTACTAGCAGTTACTGACATGCCAGCTCCACACCTCATATCAATTAAACTGATTGAAAGATTATGTTTTAATCATATGAATATCAAGCACAATCCTTCCCGTTAGGGGTTCAGTATCATACCATCATAAAAATATATGAGAAGAATATAACCCGTATTTGTATGAGCTATGGTGTATATGTATATAGTTGTCTCTTTGGCAATCGCATCGATCCCGATCAATCGGGTCACAAGGTTTTGAATAAATGATACCCAAAAACGGACCATGTTTAGTCTTAGATGCATGATTTTTTATTAGTTGTTAGTGGCTTTGAACTAGCTGTCAGATAACTGCAAGTACTCTCAGATCTGTTCATTGCGTCTTTTTGTGTCGGGATGTATAAGTACCCGGCCACGTCTACTTGTATTTTTGTCCATCTGATGAGTTAAGCCTTTTTCAACTGATTTTTATAGTTCGTTCTTATGTTGTACTGTTATACCACTGTCCCAGGTTAGGGGGAGGGTTGGGATCCCGCTAACATGTTTAACCCCGCCACATTATTTATGTATGTGCCTGTCCAAAGTCAGGAGCCTGTAATTCAGTGGTTGTCGTTTGTTTATGTTTTACATATTTGTTTTTCGTTCATTTTTTTACATAAATAAGGCCGTTAGTTTTCTCGTTTGAATTGTTTTACATTGTCTTATCGGGGCCTATTAGAGCTGACTATGCGGTATGGGCTTTGCTCATTGTTGAAGGCCGTACGGTGACCTATAGTTGTTAATGTCTGTGTCATTTTGGTCTTTTGTGGATAGTTGTCTCATTGGCAATCATACCACATCTTCTTTTTTACATATTTGGAAAAAATGAATCATAATTGTTTCGTTTGTTTTCAAAATATTCCACTCTGCTTGATACAAAATTAGCATCCCCAGGATAGCAGTTCGATCAGAGAAAAATGTTAAAATTATAAAGAAACCGACATGTTTATCACCCACTTGACATGGCCCTCCGATGTACCGGGCTGTTACCGCGAGTAGTTCGGGCTATTAGATAAATTGCATATGTCACGTGATTGTTATCAGTGACTGGGTCATTAAAGTTCAGGTGTATTTTTAGTTACAGTGCAGTTCATAGGTGTTTATGATTTGGAAAAAGATTTGACGCGCAATTTCAAAATCAACCGTCTGTCTACGGTAAAAAAAAGATAAAGAAATGCCAAAGTTATGAGGGTTTAAAAATTCAAAACCTACGTTGCTGCCTTGCCAAACATTCGAAAGAAAGTTCTCCCCCCCCCCCCCCCCCCCCCCCGCCCCATTTTTCTCTATTCTCTATAATTTAGCACTCAATTATTTTCTATCCTTTTCTTTTGCCTATTTTCTCTATTCTGCATTTTTGCCCATTATTCTCTATTCTGTAAACCTCATTCAGACCCTCGTATATTATAAGAGCATCTTTACCTTGTGTTGCGTCTCCGTGTAAAAGTCTATCAAAAGCCTTCAGTAACCAAATTATCTTCTCTCATAGGGTTAGGTCCTGGAGTGGTTCTTACTGCTTCTGAAGATAAATATACTGTGATAAATGTTAGAACTTAACCTTTAAGTTTCTCAAATTATAATGAATAATGATGGCAATGGTGATGATGATGTTGTTGGTGGTGGTGGTGGTGGTGAGATAAATTCACTTTATTTTGTATCAAGTCATGCAGCTTTGATGGTGTATATATTCTTTATCATCTAATCCAGGGTGCGGGAAATTTGTTTTTCGGGTCAACCAGCAGAGGGCATAAAGTTGTAAAGAAGGGATGGTTCCACTCCTTAGTTAAATAAATATATACGTTATATAAATTGACTTTAAATCGTCGTGAAGTAACTAGAAAAAAAGGCAATCAATGCTAAGACTCGTTGCATGGAATTGTACAGCGTCAAAACATTCATTGCTTAAAATAGCAAATATACGAAATGCATGAACATAGTCTGGTATATTTGACATCGATATAAATGAAATAGGTGGGGGTACCATAGAGAAAACTTAATGTCAACAATCATTATATTTATATATTTATCAGTTGAAATTAAAGTTTTAAATGTTTAAAGTTAACAATTATAGCAAAACATATTTCCCTGTACTAATTGCATATCCACCATGGCGGTCTCGTTGTAGCGTGCGAGTGGTCATGGGTTCGATGCCCGGCCGAGTCAAAACAAAGAC
The DNA here is from genome assembly GCA_037788925.1 of Mytilus galloprovincialis. Taxonomy (NCBI): domain Eukaryota; kingdom Metazoa; phylum Mollusca; class Bivalvia; order Mytilida; family Mytilidae; genus Mytilus; species Mytilus galloprovincialis. The sequence continues at coordinate 6,528,450 of CM075340.1, read as the reverse complement.
AGAATTAAGTTGTCAATTTGCTAAGGTAGTACAGAAAAGTTGGTGAGATATACATGTAGCTACCAGCAATATTCTAGTTCAGAAAACGGGTGTTTTTTTGTTTTTGTTTTAATTGATGAAAATGCAATACGCATGCCCTTTTTTCTTGTCCTTGTACTGCTACATGTACCGCCCATTCTTAATAATTCAACTAACGCTAATACTACTACTACTACAATAACAGAACAGAGTGCCAATGTCTCCCGCGTTGCACATATTTTATCTAACCAAGGGACAAGGGCAATAACTTAAAAAACATTTTTTTTCTTTAAAACTTTTTATAATTATCTTTGAGAAATGAAGGCTTTAGAGCACATGCAATGCGATTTCCATTAAAATTAATATTTTCAAGGGTTTTAACTCGTTAAAAATATTTGATCATCACTTAGTTTGGAAAATTTCATAAAGTTCTGGCAAGAATTGTACAAATTTGAGCGCTAACAATGCAATTTTCCATATAATCAATATTTTCAAGGTGCAGAACTTTTTTTAAAATAATTATTGATCGGCACGGATTTTCGAATTTGTCAAAGACATTGATGATATAAACCTTTAATATAAATTATTATTATTATACAAATAGTGTTTAAATAGTTTAGGTATTAATTGTTTTAATGTTCTTCGTATAACAGATACTACTTATAGGTTAGACAATACATGAATTATGAACAAGTATTGTCTGACCAATTTAGAACATATTCACACTTTCGAGTGACCTTTCAAAATTATCCTTTACCATTGTAATGTTCAAACCCAGTTAAGAGTTCACTTTTCATAATGAACTAAATGTTAAACATACTAGGTAATCATCATTTCAATGGATGGAATGAAAAAGCTCGGACATAGTTTATGAATGGATAAATTGTTTTTCTTCTGCCTAAGGTAAAATTTAATACTTATATATCTTGAAGAAAAAAAATATTTTAAAAAGCAGAAATTTGACTTTTTTTACTAATATAAAACTCTCTGTATAAATATTTAAATTCAGACCATTCAACATTAAATGCTTACTTTTTATTGATAAATTTACATGTATTTGAGTTTCTCCGAAAAAATATTTGCTTTATATAGCAGCAGACTGGCATTGTTTTCTTGAAAGAAAAAATAAATTCCTTCAAATGTCATTATATAAATTAAATAAGTATTATTTTACCTACATCCTTACCCAAATTGTTTTTGTTTATTCCATATATGTGTACCGTTAGAAAATGCACGAAAATTTGCAAAATTCAAAATGTTTTGTTTTAATCTTTGCTCTTTCATCTTTAAACAATGGGCTCTTTTCCCATGGAAAATGCCTCAGGGAATTGTACACTTCGTTAGTGCAGTTATTAAGAGTTTACTTTCATAATTAACTGACAATGAAAAGTCATTCATGTATAGCATTTCATAGTGCACGGAAAACCATGTACTATGAAAATTAGAGGGGAAAAACTGACTTTTCATTGGACGAGAAGGGGTGAGTATGTTCTAATACAGTTTAGTAGTGCCAAAGGCGAACAATATGGTTGGATGGTTCGATGTTAAGAAGATAAGTGTTCACTTCTATGTATTTTTAACTGCACACCTACCCATATTACTGTCATTGTACTTTGAACAATGAACGAGGTGATTCCTATTAGAGGTCGGTCATCTAAAGACGTATCAACCGTATCATATACGTTAACGTATCCGCATGTGCAGATATACCAAAAAACAGTATGTGATCCCGAGTTTTGATTTTGTGTACTTTCAATAATGCATATGGGCAACAGATTAATTTCTAATGCAAATTTTTAATTGTGTAGCTTACTTAATACGCCAGATGACAAGGAATAAGCGTAAAGTACAGAAAAATAATTAACAAAACAAATAGGAAATATCAAATTTTTATGGAACATGTAATCCGACTTTTAAAGATATTCCGGATAGTTGGAACAGTTTTCAGGCATGATAGGAGTGAATACAGTAAAATCGTATGTTTGTGTGCTAACTTGTGCTCACGTAGAACCAAATTGTTATTTGACAAATAGAGTAATAATCAGTGCGGGTTTTTTTTTAATGTATTTATATGACATGAAGACAACTCGTGTTTCTATTACACTTTATGATAAAATAGCAAGTTCCTTACATTTACATAATTAGTACATTTGATTTGTTTTTGTTTATTCATGTAATATCTTGAATTATGTTTTAAAAAGATTATTAAAGGATTTTGTACGATATTCGTGTACCTGCCCTCCATTGGCTCCTTTTTAAGGGCATGTAAAAGCAGTTGCAAAACACCACTATCGCAAGTATTGACAGTGAATGTTTGATTGTTTGTAACAGATTTCAATTAGTAAAAGAAAAAGGTTTTAAAAATAAGCAAAACGTACAATAGTCTTAAGCTCGGGATAACATAATATTTTTTTATTATCTGCAGATGCGGATACGTCAACGTAAACGATATGGTTGATACGTTTTTAATGACCGAACTCTACTAGAGGTCGGTCATTTACAAACGTATCAACCGTATCGTATACGTTGACGTGATCCCGAGCTTATTAATAAGACCATACTTCATTTAAAAAAACCTAATTGGAATCTTTTCGAAACAATCAAACATACACTTTCAATATTTGTGATAGGGGTGTTTTGTAAAAAAAATAAATAAGGGGTTCTATCAACGACTTTTACACGCCCTTAAAAAGGAGCCAATGTAGGGCAGGTACACGAATATCGTACACAATCCTTTAATAATCTAGTTAAAAAAAAATTCAAGATCTTATATGAATAAACACCAAAAAAAAATCAAATGTACTACTTATATACACGTACTAAGGAACTTTGAATATTGTTCATTTGAGATTTTATCATAAAAGGTAAAAGAAAGTAGAAAGAACTGAGTATCACTCTATTTGTCAATTAACAATTTGGTTCTATGTGAGCACAAGTTCATACACAAACAAACGATTTTACCGTATTCACTCCTATCATGCCTGTAAACTGTTCCAACTATCCGGACTATCTTTAATAGTTATCCCACAAGGACTTGGTATGTCAGTGTAAGATCACCCCGATGGCCGGAGGCCAAAGGGTGATCTAACACTGACACACCAAGTCCGATTGGGATAACTATTTTACATCCCAGCTGTTTTAGATTAGACGAAAAACCATTTACAATTCATAAAATCTAGTTTAGAACGCCACACAACCATTATAATATACTTTATATATTACTATCGCCCCACTGGCCAATCCGCCCACACTATATCGCTTCTTTATAAAACAAATCGCTCAGTCTTGATTGCCGACTCGCCCCACTTTTGAAAAAGTGCAAAATCAAATTGAAAAGGGTTTAAACCCCACTGAATAAAGGTCTGCCAACTCGCCCCACCACTTATAAAAATATCTTGCTTCCTTTAAGTATGTTAAATTACTGACAGTTCGTACCCAGTCGTCCTGGTGTAGTGGCAGGTGTCGTGGCTTGATATGATAAAGGTCTTGAGATCGGATCCCGGCATATACACTGGATTTTTTCTACATGAATTTTGATGGATAGTCTTTTCCGTATAATTATTTATAAGTTTTATAGTGGATTTGACATTCCCGCCAAAATGTTACAGAACAAAGGAAAGCATGCATAACAAAGAAACTGCATCACCCCTACCAGATCACCCCTGTTAGAACAAAGGAGCTGGGATGTAATTAAAAGTAGGGTTACATATTCCACAAAAACTCGATATTTCCTTATTGTTTTGTAAATTTCTGCATTAGAAATTAATCAGTCGCCCATTTGCATTATTGAAAGTGCATAAAATTAAAGCTCGGGATCATATACTGTTTTTTTGGTATATCTGCAGATGCGGATACGTCAACGTATATAATACGGTTGATACGTCTTTAAATGATCGACCTCTACTTCTTTTATTAACCTATAGTTGTTTGCATCTACGTCATTTTGTGTCTGGATGATAGCTGTCTCGTTGACAATCATATACCACATCTTCTTATTTTTGAGTATTGCTATTACCAAAATTCACCACTAAATTAATGTTAACTAGTCACACAAAGAAATTCCAATTACCATGATTACAGTTGTTTATGTATCTTTTTTTTCGTTCCTATGGTCTAATTATAGGTTAGACAATACTTGGTCATGTTTTATGAAGATTTAAGCCCAAGGCGATGTTTTATGAAGATTTAAGCCCAAGGCGAAGCTCGGACATAGTTTGTGAATGGATAAATTGTTGTTCTTCTGCTTAAGGTAAAATTTAATACTTATATATCTTGAAAAAAAAAATATTTTAAAAAGCAGAAATTTGACTTTTTTTACTAATATAAAACTCTCTGTATAAATATTTAAATTCAGACCATTCAACATTAAATGCTTACTTTTTATTGATAAATTTACATGTATTTGTGTTTCTCCGAAAAAAAATATTTGCTTTATATAGCAGCAGTCTGGCATTGTTTTCTTGAAAGAAAAAATAAATTCCTTCAAATGTCAGGTACTATATAAATTAAATAAGTATTATTTTACCTACATCCTTACCCAAATTGTTTTTGTTTATTCCATATATGTGTACCGTTAGAAAATGCACGAACATTTGCAAAATTCAAAATGTTTTGTTTTAATCTTTGCTCTTTCATCTTTAAACAGTAGGCTCTTTTCCCATGGAAAATGCCTCAGGGGATTGTACACTTCGTTAGTGCAGTTATTAAGAGTTCACTTTCATAATTAACTGACAATGAAAAGTCATTCATGTATAGCATTTCATAGTGCATGGAAAACCATGTACTATGAAAATTAGAGGGGGAAAACTGACTTTTCATTGGACGAGAAGGGGTGAGTATGTTCTAATGCTAGTTGTCTTAACATTTCACATTATTTTTGTAATACAAATGCGCACGAACACCTAGGATACATCACGTATAGTCATATTATTCGTGAACGTTCCATATGATACATACATTGTCCTATCTTTTTCATTGGGAAGACGTTCGTAGTACAATTCCATTCAACAAACATATATAACTGCTTTAATGTTTGTCTTGAAATGTGCATAGACTATCTATTGAATGTTTTCAGTCTGTTATAGTTATTATGATTGGGGTTGCAAAATGGGAATAAAATACGTTCTATTCAATACCAGGTAAAATTAATTGTACAAAATATGGTAGAATTTACCGTATCATTCAGTGTGTTGATGGGTTGTTGTTTTTGTTTTTGTTTTTGTTTTTGTTTTTTTTTTTTTTTGTAGTCTTTAGAAAACTACTACTACGGACGTGTCTAACGCTCGGGGAGCCACTTTTACCTTTTTGTGGTAGGGCGAACAGCTGAAACATCCAGTGATCGCCAGTACCCCACCCTTTTCGTATATTTTGTATAAAAAACATATATATCCTATCGTATATTGTTTACAAAAAAATATACCTATCATAGTTACGCTATCTTACGGAGAGATAAATAGTTTTGACAAATATATATGTGAAGCATTTAATTGCATATTATAGAGCTGAAAATAGTGAAATATTCGAACCGTTCACCCCTAACACCTGTAACAAAGTACTTCCTTACACATGTAACATTGATATTGATATTCACCTCGCAAAAAATCGAAAAAGGCTTCGATCTATATTCACTGCGCGAAACATGTTAAAATGATAAATGTTAGATGTTCATTTGATAAACTTATATATACTGAAGTATTTCGATCACACTGAATATTTCATGTACGGTCAAAAGATAATACCGGATAACATTTACTGATGTTTGTTTCTGGATCAGTAATCATAAAGTACATCGTGAATACTAGTCCCGGTGAATCATTGAAAACTTTTTAGCAGGATAAACCACATGCACTTGTCTCAGAATTTTTTTCCCCTATATACCTTTATATAACACAAGGTACTTAACTCGCATTTTTTAAAATGTCAACCGGTCGCGAAATTCCGTTGTATACCGATTTCTCGGTTGACAATCCCAATAAAACTTGTTATGCCGTAAATCTAAATTGATTTTTCTACACAATGGTGTATAACACGTCTACTTTTGTTGTCGGAATCATCCGTAGCAGGCCTACCCAAGTATGTCAATCGTAATCATTTCGTCTACGTACGCCAGATTGGAAACACACGACTCGCAGTAAAAGGTTTCTTCCCACTCTCTTTATATATCTCGGTTTCCGATTGGGCAAATTTTATGGGAAGGTGTAAATATTTCTCAGAGTTATCTGATCTTTTTTCATATCATACGTAAAGTCCAGAGAGAGTCTGAATGACATTGATGTAATGGGAAAATTTGAGTCTAAAAAATGAAACTCGTCACTTATTAGACATAACACAAATAACACGTATTAGATTTTTTTTCACGGTTTTTTATACAATTTTACTAACTGAGTGATAAGTTCAATGCAGACAAAAACTAACAGTTTTGTTTTAAATAATTTTTATGATTAATCATTTACTGCGAGTTTTATGTTTCCAATATGGCGTACGTAGACGAAATAAACTGCTTCGCTGAGCGCAGCTGGATACGCCCGCAGAGGTCCAACCCTGAACAGTTGGGGCAAAAATGGACACAATATTTAAGCTTGATACAGGTCTGAATTTGGATTGAAATTACATATTTGATATATTATAGGTTTCTGAATAAATGAAGTCAAAGAACTTGAAATTGGTTATATGAATTGAATTTGTATTCAATTAAAGATTTCTTGCTGTTGTGCAATACACTGTGCTGTTGCGCAATACTTAGTAAATATGTTGTCAAACTATAAACAAATAAAATCTTATAACTCGGAAACGTAAAATCGAAAATTTATAAAAATCAAAAGGAAGCTTACAAAAATAGATATAAACAATTTACCAAAGTTTCATAAAAAAATGCTGAAAGCATTTTTGAGTTATTGTCCGAAAACTGGAAAATCCCCCTTTTTGTAATGAATAAAACCCCATAATTTGATAAATCGGAAAAGTATAGTCTAAAATTTATAAAAATTAAAAGGGAGCTCATGTCGATAGAAATAAACAATTCACCAAAGTTTCTTGCAAATTGGTGAAATTGTTTTTGAGTTATTATCCGAAAACTGGAAAATGCCCCCTTTTTTAATGAAAAAAAAACCCAAAAACTCGGAAATGATAAATCTAAAATTTATAAAAAACGAAAGGGAGCTCACGTCAATAGATATCAACAATTCACCAAAGTTTCATGCATATTGGTTAAAGGGTTTTTGAATTAATATCCGACATGTTGACGACGGACGGTCAACGGTCTACCATAATACGTCCCGTAAACGGGCGTAGAATAATTACGATTGATATACTTATAAGGTAGACGACTTTCGTGTTATACACCATTGTGTAGAAAAATCAATTTAGATTTACGGCATAACAAGTTTTAGAGGGGTTGACAACCGACAAATCGGCATACAACGGAATTTCGCGACAGGTTGATATTTAAAAAAATACGAGTTAAGTACCTTGTGTTATATAAAGGTATATAAGGAAAAAAATTCTGAGACAAGTGCCTGTGGGATACAAAAAAAATATTTAAAATTTACTAATGAGATATACAGTAATGTATGTTTGAAATACCTCAATAGACATGCAGGCACTGGAAAATCACCACACGAAAAGTCGTTTGCTTACCATCACTGTGCTAGCCGTTGGTCGTTGCTATCCTATGATGAATTATGGTCTTTTGAAATTGTCGAACATCTACTACCGTTCAACAAAGAACAAAGCCGGAATAGGAAAACGACTGACATATTGCAGTTTGATACTGGAAACTTTTTGTTTTCTTCGACAGTATAGTATTATCATTATTTTATTTTGTTTGAGTCCAAGTTAACGATGACTAAAACGGTTCTACTGTAATTTATTTTTATCACAAGACGTGGATTGTTAGAAAATCCCTTTACGGGTTTTTTCTGCTTTTTTTTAAAAAGCTGGTTTTCCCTTTTCTATATTTAGTTCATACTAAAACCACGTTTGAAGAACATGCAGTAGGAGGTGCTATCGTTCTATTGACGCATAACTTACTGTGGTAGACAGGTGGTATAACTATAATCACGAAAACTATTTATAACTAAACATAGTCCGGTATAACCTCCACGAACATATATTTGTTAACTTCCTGTTGTAAAGTTTTCTGAAAATGACATTGTGTCCTTAAATAAGTTGAATAGTGGTAATGAACAGAAGACAAAATTGTTGAATTACAAAGTATAACCTTGAACAATTGAAATTCTTTAAGTATATGGTAGTGGAGAGAAGTGTGTATATGGTAAGTAGCAAATACTATTTTAATTTCACACCAATGAATCACTTCTCTCCACTGTCATCAAGTTTTGGTTTTCCAGTTTTGACACAAATCTTCATGAATAAATTAAAAACATGATACATTGTATATTAACTATCAATTGTTCATCAATTAAGATATTAGTTTACACCCCCTTAGATCACTTTCTTATTTCATTGGAGAAAATAGATCAATCATATGACATAATAAGCTTTAAATACTTCACTTGTAATATTTTTTTATCAATTATATTGGATGTACCAATCTGTTATTCCCGACAATGATATTAATTAGGATTTACCTGGATTTTTCAAATATGTTAAAATAACGTACTTAAAAATTAAACAATAAGTGGGTTGCCAATTCTGCTTCTTTTTGATTGGACTATTGTTCATAAGTGTTTCAGGTCATTGTAAATAACGTGACAAATAATTTAAGGAAGGCGTCACAGAAAAAAATTAAAATAGCCTTTCATAATTATTTGGACTAGACAAATGAGAACAATTAAAAATTGAAATAACCAATAAAAATGTGCTACATGCATTTGATACTTAATATAATCAGTTTAATCATAACTGCATTCAACATATTTAGAAATAATTTAAACTTAACCAATAACTTTGCAGAGTGACTTTTTTGTCTTTCTTAGGACGTGAGACATACTGGTTTATAGCCATCCTACATTCCTTCGTTGACATCATCTACGTTAAGTCGGTTGTTATAAACATAAATATCATTGTTAAAACTTCATAGATTTTTCCGAAACTTTGACAGAAGTTTCTTCATGATAAAAAGACAACATTATAAATATAGAAACAAATTTAAAAATTTAAAATACATGTATTTGTTTTTTTTTCTAGTATTTTACTGATAAATGGACATATTTTTTTAGTACATACAATCTGGGGTTTAAGTTTGTAGATGTCAACTACATTTCTACTTAGTTAAACATTCGTGCAATGTTATTAAACTTGGATAGAAGCTTCTGTAACATAAAATATTGTCCCCCATGAAATATTGTCAGTCGGACAAAATTTCATATAAAATATTGTCTGTGGACACTATTTCATTATAAAATTATGTCCAGGACAATATTTCATTATAAAATAGTGTCCTTGTCCATGACATTTTGTCGCCTCCTTCTGGACAATATTTCACTATGAAATTCTGTCCATTAATATTGTCCATAAGAATATTTTACTATAGAATACTGTCTATAATGACAAAATTACACTATGAAATACTGTCCATAAAATTATTTCTTAATCAAATTATTACTAAAATCAAATTATTACAAAATCAGAAAAAGTACACAAGCATGTAGCATGCACCTTTTTTAGATTTATAACTGAAATTATTTTGTATTTTACTGATATAAAAATGATTTTTTAAGTTTGGACAGCTAACATGACTCTTTCACATTTACAGCAGACATCTTAGGACAGGTACTGGGTTTGTGCAGAACCATTTAATTTTATTTCTTTTGGAAAGATTGGAACTTGTCCAATTCCTTCCTAAGGCATCGAGCTCCAAACAGAAGGTGGACAGATTAGCTGCCAAATCTATACACACTGACATATAGTTCCCAATTGTTCTCATGTCTGTATGCATATGCACAAGTGAACTGGAAAGAAATTTGGTTACATCTTAATTTAGAGTATTTTTTCAAAAATGATAGTCATTACTTTTTTTCAATTACTGACTTAGTTTTGTCTTTTTACTTAAATGTATTGATGGGGATTTCTTTAATAAAATTATAAACAGATGATAGATTTTTTCCTTTACCTATGTACATCTTGATTTACACTGCATTAAACAAAATTATATATAAAAATAATTAAATGATCTGTAAATCCTGTTTGAAAGATGATAAAGTAAGGATTAATATACAATGTATTTTTTTAGAAAAGACCAAAATGAAATTTTCTATGAGTAAAGAATCCAAGAGGTATATGTTTTTCTTGCAAATTCTGAGCAAACGTTATCTGTAATTAATCCATAATTTTAATAGGTTACATTTATCAGAGAAGGTATTAGTGTATTTGAATACTGTGAGGAAATCTATTTTTTCAATGAAGTAAATAAGAATTTGCCTCAAAAAATAAAAGTCTCCATCTTTGGACAATAGAATAAAAACATCATATTAAGTTTATTGGTGTGAAAATTACCCTTTGTCAACCATGCATCTTCAATGTCATATATTATTGTTTTAATCAAAATCAATCAGCTACACTTAGCAATGATTGAACAGAGTAACAGACATGCCCACCAAACGACCATTCGCAGGTTAATTTTGGGAGATGAAAAAAGAACTTGTAGTTTCAAGTCTCTCAAACCATTGATCCCAGGTTTACTGAGAAACTGCAATGATATTTTTTTTATTGGGTTATTTCTTATATTTCCAAAAAATATAAACATTAAGTTGCAATCAAAACGAAGTTATTATGCAAATTTAGTGACCCACTGACATAACTCTCTTAAGCTACTTTATTCACTGAAAAATTGCTTTAATATCATTCTAAAAAACTGCAGTAATATAACTAACAAATATGCAATAGTGCTAAAGCAAGTTTTTGTTGTCCACCACCATTGAATGAAATTATACACACAATTCTTCCAATCTTTCCATTTGTGATTTTAGATCACTTTGATTATAAATTAATCTGCAGACATTAAATAGAAGGTGTTGTAGAGGTCATAGTCATATAATTCCTGTGCCATAACTTGTTCTTATCACTAGTCTACATTTAGTATTAGAAACTTAAGAATTGCAAATGCTAGGAGTGTTGTTCAATCCATTTCCAAAAAAATCCGGTCAAATGGGTCCAAACGAGTGTTTCAAGAAATTATATCGTCTATTGCTATTGTATCCTATTTGTAACAGGACAAAATTGAGATATCTACAGTTCATCATAAGGACTATGATTGCAATTTAACTGTAGTATTTTTCCTATGTATTTAAGTTATGACTGGTTTTACTGTAACAATGTTTAAAAATAGAAAATGTTAATACTGCTATTTTAGTTAAGTGGAAATTTGTAGGATATCTTTAACATGTAGGATTGTTCATGTTAGACCGCAGCTGGAGTGACATGAAGTCAGCAGTATTGCAAAATTCTATTTTTGGACCAACTAAACAATCTTTTATTAAAAATTTTCAATAACAAATACAAACCTGACAAACAAGAAAAAATATGTTTCTTGTTTAATTTTTTTTTTGTATTTTTCTAGTTTTCTATGAAAAATATATAACAATATGATTATGTATCCCATTCATTTGAATGACCAACAACTGTACACAGGAAATCTAATGCACATGAGACACTCATGGAGCCATGTCCTTATAGGTTTAAATTTCCTTCAATTTGTATAAATTTGTGAGAAGTTTCCTTATTTTTTTTACAATTTCACTTTGAATACAAATAACACTGACTTATTTTGTTTCTAATTTATTTCAAAATTTTCACACCTACATGTACATAACTGAGATATAAATTGTCTTCTCCTAAAAACAGTTGGCAGATAGCAGCGACGTTCTGAATCAGATATACCATACTGGTAAATTATATATGGTATATATAATTTCTAAATTTATTTTGCCATGTACATACTTTTTAATCAGAATTCTTTACCTTGTCATGACATAATTTGGAATATCATTCCAATTGTTCCCCTCAATTACCATAACAAATTCACCAGTTGCTAAGTTCTAACATAAGTATATAGTTATGACGGCATCAGAGAGAGTTACTGCCTAAATCTATTGAACATGGATATTTATACCACGTATATACTGTTCAACTAACTTGTCATGTCTCGTTTTAGAAGTAATATAAACATAAATATAAAGGTTAGTGAAACTGTTTCATTAAACCAAAATACATGTAAGTACTAAACATAAAAGCTGACAAATATACATTCATGATTTTCTATTTCTAATTATTATCAAAATTATGGAGACTTAACAGGTAGGAAATCATTATGACCTGCAAGACAATGGCTTCAAAACATCAAAACTTATTCAACTGGCGGAAATTATAAGTCTAATGCTCTTAATGTCATAATTTCTACACCGTCCGCCTTTAAGCAAACTTAAAACTTTATATCACCATGTTGTATGTATGTTGTACATTATGATTTTTTCGAGCAGAAACTGATATTTGGGTAATATAAAAAGTATATTAATCATAAATATGTTTTATATTTTTATATCTATTGCATGAAATTGAAGACATTTTTAATTGTATTTATTTAGATAAAACAATCAGGACATGAAATTGTTCTTCTGTAGAATTTTTATTAAAAATGTGTTTTTATATGAAATAATAGGGGAATTTCCAAAAGATGAAACATTGTTTACCTCAGGACTGTGTATTAAGATTCCAAATTCAAAGTTGCTAGCTGTCACTCTTTTATGGCCAAAGTTTTGATTTTTTTTTTTTTTTTATTTCTTTTTGCCCACTGTGATATAATTATAATAGCTTCCATTTGTATTAAACTGCTTAATTTTGACCACAGATCTAGTCAAATAATTAGACAATGCGAGTATTGCAATAATAAGAACTAGATTTCTGAATTTTGATACATATATCTGTATGAAGCTTTTTCTGAAATCGCAATAATAAATCTTTTATCAGATTTCAATAATGCACTCAATAATTTCTGAATTTAGAACATTATATGTGAAAGTACAATAACAAAAATATACAGCATTTCCATGCCACAGGGGACTGTCTAGAAGTTATCACCCTTTTAATAAACCTGGTAAAAAAAACCAAGAGTTGCCGTATATCAATACATAAATCATGAGAATAGATTATCTTATAGCATGCAGTACAATGGAATACCTGTTAAAAGGATAATCTCTCAGTATTTTTAAACTCAATACAATTGATGTATGATTCAGAGTGTGAATGTTGTGTAAACTCTTGAGTGATGTCTTAGCTCCAATGTATTAAATATTTATTTTTCATTAACATTTGATTATTTTTATCTTCTTACATTTGTCTTATGTAGCTTATTCCTTCTCTAGAGCTTATCAATTGAATGAAATTTTACGCTATACTATCTATATACAGTTGTCATAATCAACCAATCAAAATTTAGATCGACTAGCTCCTCCTACTTTTAAATATACCAAACTTATGATGTAGGTTCTAAATTTAGTCTGTTAAAATTTTTATTTAAATATAGTTAGGGAAAATCCACTCGAGCTTTTCAGCTCAGGATATAAATAACTTTTATATAATCCTTAGTTTTATTTACGTCTACTTAATTGTTGTTTACAAAATACTTCATTTATTTGCGTCTTCCTAACTTTTGTTTACATAATACTTATTATTTTTGCGTCTTTATTATTTTTTCTTACATCACCACATATAAATACGGTATATAAAATAATCTGCACAATCTTTCCAATTAAATGTTAGAAAATCTCCATGTGTTCAGAACAACATAATCAAGTATGTATAGTTTTTAGATAAGTAAATATTGCAGGGGGGATTATTGGGAATTTCATGCAATTGTTTAACGCAAGAACATAACTACATACATGACATATAGATATAAGAAGATGTGGTATGAGTGCTAATGAGACAACTCTCCATCCAAGTCACAATTTATAAAGTAAACCATATTTGAAAGGAAAGTATTTTGGTATGCTATATATTGTTGTTTGGTTGCCGGCTTATTGTCATATCGCCACAAATTTCTTTCTTTAAAAAAATGCTTATTATGCATGTGAATAAATGACTTTATACTATCCTGTACATTTGATTTTTTTCAGAATGTGAATATCTATAAATAGAATGAATGACACAACAAAGATATTGTTCAATAGAAATGGTTTGCCTGGCACATACTGGAATGGGAGTCTGAGTTTTACTGGAAACGCTGGGGACTTTTTTAATCAAAATACACGAAGTGAAACAGATAGTAGGACTTCAACATTTAATAATTCTCCGAACTCAAGACGAGGACCCAAATATCCACAATACTCTATAACATGTATCAGATTGTCCACGTTCCAAACATGGCCAACCAGTATTCAACAACACCCAGAAACAATGGCAGAAGCTGGGTTTTACTATACAGGTATACAAAATTAAATTTTATTTACTGAACAGGTCCTAAATAAATAATATTGTATCATGTTTATTCTTCAAACCAAATGTATTTGTTGATCATGTATGTAAGCTAAACCAAGTAGCAACTCTAGGTCACCATACAACCTTCAACAATGAGCAAAACCCATACCCCATTGCAAGCTATAAAATGCCTTGACAAATTAATAAATGATTAAAAAAAAATGTATATGAAAATTGGTACTAATAAATAGACCCCAAAATAGATAGTCCTAGTGTACACGAAATACATATATCTAACAAATAAATAATGCATGCTACAATGAGATTGTGATTTGTTGACAAATGCAATACTGTCAGACTGAAGAATTTTCATGCTTATTTGGTGGCATTTTCCATCAAACTATAAAAATTCTAACTTTGCTTCATGTAACTTTACAGCCCTGCAAATGCTTTTAAAAAACGACTTCCTATTCATACAATCATTCACAACGAGAATTGCATAATTTTTTTAAGTGTAAGTGTAAAGAGAAAAGTTTATTCTAATCACCACAAAAGCATAAACATTTAATAAAAGACATATGGAATATTATAATAAATAGACTTGCCATTTCAGAGTTTTGACATCATGATAAGAATGCATGGGTGATAAGGGTGAAGGTTGGTACATATTAAAACGTTAAAAACAGCTGCATTTCTTTGCGCCTGTCTTACATTTACCTTAGTCAGAAACCTGATGTTCAGTAGTTGTCGTTTGTTGATGTGGTTCATAAGTGTTTCTCGTTTCTCGTTTTCTTTATATAGATTAGACCGTTGGTTTTCCCGTTTGAATGGTTTAACACTAGTCATTTTGGGGCCCTTTATAGCTTGATGTTCGGTGTGAGTCAATGCTCCGTGTTAAAGACCGTACTTTGACCTATAATGGTTAACTTTTACAAATTGTGACTTGGATGGAGAGTTGTCTCATTGGCACTCATGCCACATCTTCTTATATCTATATGATAATTGAGTGGGTACATGTATATATATATAAGATTTGATAATTCCCAAAAAATAGTTTAAAAATAGCACTTATGTTTTGGAGAACTGAACTCTTAACTTCCTCAATATTTTTCATCAAAGTTTATAATCATGCACATTTCATTGTATAATTATCCTGTAAATTCTCTAATTCTTTGTCAATTTATCCCTTTCCGCACCCATTGTATAAAAAAATTTAATCAACGTGTGGTTCGTTTGATCTCAGTTCTTCATTGGTTAAAATCCGAATATGACGTCGAATTTTCTTGCTTTCGTCTGAATTTCCTATTGTGACAGCATGAAAAAGGCGACCATACCAGATGACGTCATATGGAAAGAACACATCTTTTTGCAGATCATTCGAAAAGAAGGAATAAGTTTGCCTGCGTAATGTTTGAAAATCATTAGAGAAACAGATTCCACCACCAAATCTCGTGTAATATGATATGTATCCACTCTCGAAGTTAAATTTTAAATATTTAAAACGCTCGGCCAGCCTCGCGTTTTAAATTTGAAAATTTAACTGTCTCTAGTAGATAAATATCGTATAACACTCGATGCAGTGGTAGAATCTATATTTAACTTTTGGAAATCACTTAATATATATTTTTTTATTTTATAAAAAATATTTGTATAACATTTATAACTATCAAAAGCATATTAAGTACAATAAATGTAACTGATGATCATAAAAACTGTTAATTAACAAAGGAAGCCGACTCTGCTATAAATAGATAA
Organism: Mytilus galloprovincialis; assembly: GCA_037788925.1. Classification (NCBI taxonomy): domain Eukaryota; kingdom Metazoa; phylum Mollusca; class Bivalvia; order Mytilida; family Mytilidae; genus Mytilus; species Mytilus galloprovincialis. The sequence continues at coordinate 6,512,304 of CM075340.1, read as the reverse complement.
ATGTGTATAAAAATTGTTTTACTCTAACATGTGGCTAACAGGTGTGACAAACTTCCAAATGTACACCTTCAGATTTGAAAATATTTAGCAGGAGAAAAAAGGTTGAATTTTAAGTTATGTTTGTCATACTAGAAATAAAACTAATTGTTGAAACATTAATTTCAGGCAATAATGACCATGTACGATGTTTCAACTGTGGTATAGGACTACAGAACTGGGATTCAGAAGACAATCCTTTTGTTGAACATGCTAGGTGGTCCCAAGAATGTGAATTTCTCAAAGACAAGAAGGGTTTAGATTTCATTGCTACAGTACAAGATGCTGTCAGGAGAGTGCAATTGGTGATTAACTTTAAATATTGTCATCCGTTTTTTCTTTGTTTGTCCTTTTATATTGTTTTCTGTATGTTAGTTAATACTATGTTCCTATGTTGACACATACAAAGAGCGTGAGATATCCATTAATAATAGGAATATTTGAACTTTTATGTGTTCAGTTCTGTTTTTGTGAAGTCTGTTATAATATATAAGTGAATAAGACTCAAAAGAGACAAGTGATATATGTCAATAAGACAGCCAGCCAATAACAAAACAATGACATCTGCAAAATATATTTTAACAAATAAATGCTAATTCAAATAATCAGAAAAACGTCCACATGGTATACTTACAGCAATTTGATTTTGTGCTTTCATAAAAAAAAAAGATGTCAAAGTCGAAATTAAAAACTATATAAGTGGCAGAAAGATGGACAACGCCCTTAGCAACTAGATAAATAAAGATGGACAACACTCTAGATAGATGCAATTACACAAACAACAGTGCTAAAAAAATACACTGAAATGTGAAGCTGGAGGAACACTAATGCAATTCAAAAACTGGGAGTTAATTCAAGGTCTTACGGTCATTGCTTATCCACCAGAAAGAAATGTTCAATAAAAAGCATTTTAAAAATAAGCAACCAAAAACTTTTTAATGTTCTGTGAAAAAGCTATATATCAACTAAACTTAGTATCATAATGATTACATTGTATAAAAATGTATCAAAGTTTCCTTTGAGTATATAATACCTGTTGATCATTAAAAAAATAATCAATGTTATTGTTTTATATATCAGGAGGAGGCCTTGAATACTGATGGCATAGCACAAACTTTCGATAGTAATAATAGTGACAGTGAAGAAGATGTAATTGCTATATCAGAGGACAAAGGCAGAGGTTTATTTTAACTCTTATTTATTTACAAAATTGCTAATTTGAAAAGATATCAGTAAATTTGATTAAGGCAATGCCAAATATATGTTAAGTATCCTTCCCATTGTGTTGTAAAACATTTTTGCATGCTTGAATAAAATCTTTCCATTATTGTTTTTTAGATATATCTTAATAAAAATTCAAATACAATTATTTTAAAAACATCTTTGCTGGCTGGAAGAAAATTATTTTGCCACTGAAAATAAAATTTTGAAAAATAAAAATGATTTAAAATTTTCCCTTGCTCGTTTTTTTTTTTACAGTAGCTCTCTGAAGTACATAAAAGTAACTGGTGTGACCTATGCTTTACGTAACATTTCAGCTGTTCACTAGTCTTACTAATTAAATGATCAGAATACAATTAAGGAGTTGGATATTTCTTAATAACAGTGTTGTATATCAGTTTATTTATATTTTAGATTTTTTACCAAGTGGAAAACCTCCTACAAAGGCAGAGAGGAAAAACCCATTGTTGACAGATGCATCTCAGAGTATACTAACTATGGGATATTTACCAAAAGTTATTAGAATAGTTGTTGATAGAGTTTTGAAAGAGAAAGGTAAACTCCAAAGTTGATCAAAGGAAATTAATTCTAGTTTGATGAGAGCTAAATTTCTCATGCATGCTAGTTTTTAAAGCTTTTTGAAGGTAAACAGACTTATTTTTATAATTTTCAAAGGTTATTTCTGCAATTTTAATCTTAGAAAAAACTATACAAGAAAAGAATCAAAGTAGTTCAAAACATATTTCTGACGTTAGGAAATACATAAGCAGTAGTGAAAAGTTGAAACTTAAAGATGCCAAAAAGGTAGCTGGTCCATAATTACATTTTCAGTTTGGCTAGACAGACAGTCAGCACATCAGGTAAGAATAAAAGTAATAATCTTTTATCTTTCTTCCTGAATATTTGCTGATTGTATGGTAAATGTTATAGTTGTAAATGTTCACACATTCAGTCAAACATCTGAAGGATATTGATTTTGTATAAAAAAAAATTTCATTAAGCTTTTTGGTGATGGAGAAAAGATACTGATTAAAAAAGAGTCATAAATAAATACCACAATTTTATTTTCTTACAACAAGACAGATTCTTACTTTTTTTAGATAAGAAGTTCTAACCAAGTGATTAATTCCTTAGCTCTTTTAAAATAATATAGTTGTAGTATTTATTTGTGTTCATTAACTGAGTAATGCATGTTGTATAATCAAGAACTGATGTAGAATTAGAAAATAAAACTTTTGCTTTTTGTGTTTATGTGCAGATAAAAGCATGTTAAGCTTCACTTTCTGTTTTTATTTATTATAAATGAGGCAATATATTCCTATTTGTTGATCCAACAAACATGAGACTTTTACCTGATAATCCTTTTTTGCTGTCGGCATACGAAGGAAATCCTCTTGAAAACAAACGTTTGATAGTCATCAAGTCATATATCTCTGTACTGTCCTTTCCAGGTGGGATACTCTCCTGTTGATTATTACCTTGTGAGTAAAGACATCAAATATCCTCTGACAGTGATTTGGTCATATAAAAATCAGTATTAGAAATAAAACTAATTAAACTAAAAAGGCATGGTCTCATCCTGATTTGTATGTAAATGTATGCCTCTGGACATTAAGTAAAATTAATTCATCGATATTTTTGATAGCACAAATCTGTTTGGAAGCATTTCAAAACTTCGTGATCCTTTCAACAAATTTCATGCGTCCGAAAAACTTTTCTGCATTTACCATCATCAGGAATGCCCAATGCCGTATATTTAAGTAGATTATGTAGGAACAGAAATGCAGTTGACACCATGTGCACTGTACAAATGAATGTTGTTTAAATATTCAGAAAAAATTACCCGAGCATATACTTGGTTTAAAGGGTATACATTTTAAATCCTTATATCTAAAAGACAATTGAACAAACGCTTGAAAACTGCATGAATTGTAAGTGTAAACTATGGATGACATACAAATGTTGTATTTCTGGATATATGATGGTAAAATACAATCAATTTTCGATAAAAGTGAAAGATTGCTTCATTATCCTTGAAACCGAATTAAAGATGATTTTTACTCCTAGCCTTTCAAGAATGACGTTAACACCCAGTGCCTTAATTTTTCATTTGTATTGACCGAATTTCCAGGTTCTTTGAAATGCCGATTCTAGTAATGTACTAAGATTTTGAATATTGGACCATAATAGGTAAATGTCCAATTTCGAATTTTTCAGTTCTTTGGCCACATTTATTTTGTGTCACAACCCATTGTTGTATCAAATAGACAATCACAATCCAAATTCAGAGCGGTTTAAAGCTTAAATAAAGGCAACAGTAGTATACCGCTGTTCAAAACTCGTAAATCCATGGACAAAAAACAAAATCGGGGTAACAAACTAAAACTGAGGGACACGCATTAAATATAAGAGAACAACGACACAACATTAAAATGTAACACACACAGAAACGGACTAAGCATTAGACAAAATCATATGAGAATAACACATATAACATCAAAACCAAATACATGAATTTGGGATAGATAAGTACCGTGACACGTCTTATAGTAATGTAAATGCTGTGTCCATACTTGTTCAACTGTTCAGGGTTTGACCTCTGCAGGAAAATCCGGTATGCTGTCTCTCTGACAGCCCCTAGTTATTTTTACCATGGTAAATAATAGACGGTTGTGAATATTTATATGCTATTCATATTTTTATATTAAGGCTGGAATGGAATGTCAGCTAGGAATTTAATGGAAGAGATTAACACAATAGAGGAGAGTGGTGAAATAGCAAAATCAGAATTAACTGTACCGATAAATTCTAAATTTAAACATTCTGTAGTAAGCATGAAGAGTAGAAAAGTTCTTTCGAAAGGTAAGTTACCCTTCCGGAGCACCTGAGATCACCCCTAGTTTTTGGTGGGGTTCGTGTTGTTTATTCTTTAGTTTTCTATGTTGTGTCATGTGTACTATTGTTTTTCTGTTTGTCTTTTTTTATTTTTAGCCATGGCGTTGTCAGTTTGTTTTAGATTTATGAGTTTGACTGTCCCTTTGGTATCTTTAGTCCCTCTTCTTTTACTTTCTAAATAGGCTTAAGAATAGCTCATTTTCTTACATTTATGATGTAACGAAAAAATGAAAACATTATTAGACATTTCTGGTAATGGTGAACAATGAATTCACCATCTTAGGTTTTTTTCAAACGCTATCTTTTTTCATTTAAATGTTTTACAATAGTTATCAAAGGTACCAGGCTTATACTTGAATACACCAAACGCGCGTTTCGTCTACATAAGACTCATCAGTGACGCTCAGATCAAACTAGGTAGAAAGCCCCCCAAAAAAGAAGTAAAATCACAAAAATACTGAACTCCGAGGAAAATTCAAAACGGAAAGTCCCTAATCAAATGATAAAACACATCCAACGAATGGACAACAACTGTCATATTCTTGACTTGGTACAGTACAAAGTTGAAGAGCATTGATGACACAAAATTATTACAAAATTGATAAAAAAAACATTAACACTTCTATCATTTATTGATTTAACAGAACTAAATGCAAAATTTTCAAGTTCATTGGAGTAATTATAACGAATTGTGGTCTGAGTAAAAAAATAAAGCAACTTTTCATCCCCTTTCTTAAAACTAGAATGAGAACCACGTAAAAGCAAACACAAATCAAAATACAGCGTACAGATTATCTTATAATCTTGGTTTCTCTTATATTTGTTATCTGTTATCTGTTATCTGTTATCTGGTTCCTTTGTAAAGAGATGTTTCTTGTAAAATACAGTCACTGAATCGATTGTGATATAAATATGGTATACACAAAAATCGTTAATTTAGTTAGCCTACCCTGCATTGTGTTTCTTAGTTATTATATTTTCAATTGAATTTATTATGTCAAAGATAGACATATCTACATGCTAAACGTTATATTGGTAATTTTTGTTTACAGATAATGTAAAGAAAATAGCAGATGAAAACCACGAAATGAAAGAACAGACACAGTGCAAGATTTGTTGTGAAATGCCTGTATCTATTGTGTTTTTACCCTGTGGTCATTTATCGTCTTGTTCCCAATGTGCCCCAGCTCTGAAATCATGTCCTGTATGTAGGTCAGAAATCAAAGGCTCGGTCAAAGTCCAGTTTAAATAACCAAATCATGTAGTAGCTCATCTGCCGTTAATGTTTTTTAATATTTGCAAAATAACTTTAATAAATTATTATTTATTTTTGTATATAATATATATCATTTTGATGGTAATGCTATACATCTAATATTGACTGGTTTTTTTTTTTAAAAAGCTATATTCTTCATAATATACTGCAGCTGTACTGTGATTTAATGTTTTTCCCGCATGATACCAATTTTGTGATTGTGATAGTAAAGTTTATCCAATCAATGAAAAAGGTCTAGATCTAGACCGAATCTAAGAGGGGTATGAACCCATTTTAAGTAAAATATTTCCCCGTCTAATCATTTAATTTTACCTTTTAATTGTTTACTTTGACAACTTAGTTTATTTACACACTATTGAGTACCAAATACATTTGACATACTTGTATTTGCCAATTAAAGTTGGCTGAAATTAATTGTTCTAGTTGTATATATTACGATTTTTGTTATGAATATGAATTCTTAGTGAGCAAGAAATGAAGAGTGCAATATTAAACTTAATGAATAGAATTTACATTTATATTACTGAAACATGTTTGAATGATTTATATTTAGTATGGAAAACTTGATACTGTTTTTTCTAACATTGTTATTCTTGTATACATTGTATTAACTCTGAAGAGTAGTATTTAGCCTTTGTTTATATTTTATTGGGTTTTTTTTATTAAAAAAAATTAATGGCAGATTACAGTGAATAAATATGGGGTGCCCAAATTATTCACAACTTGTATAAGTTTACTTTTGTTTATGTGTAGAGATATTTGGATATGATGCTATATGATCATAAATTTCTCATCACTCCCAGTTTACTTGTACAGGCTACCACCGGTGTGTTCATGTCATAACAAGTCCTTTTAATGTTTTAGGCAGAATGGCCTGATTTTTTTGATTTTTTAAATTTTTTACACAAGTTTTTGTTTACATTTGTTCAACTTAATTTTACATAAGTTATTAGATATGAAACGGGTATCATACGTAAATATACTTTTCAAGTTTATGTTTTTGTAATATCTTGGAGTTCAGTAGATAAAGCTCATACTTATTATATAAGAAACGTGCCTCTCTTATCATTTCCATATGAATTTTACCGTCCCTGCCACACATACCAGTGCTTTCTATTTTAACAAACTGTAAGTGACTCTAGATATTTTCTACACCCATTTTCTTACATTCTTTTTGTTTACGTAAATACCGCACATAACGGATTTTCTGACTAACGTCAATTCTGGCTCCATTTTTGGGGTGGAAATTTTAATTTTAAGTGTTCAAAATTTCATAATATGTCAAAAGTGCAAAATATGATAAATACAATGTATAGAAAAAAACATTTATGTTTAACCTGCCTTAAAAAGTAGTCTACAAAATTAACAAACTTTTGTGCTAATATAAAGTGCCAATGTAGCTACATCTGTACCTCCACTGATGATGAAGTACAAATTAAGATCATACTGTGTGTTTAATGTACAAACATTTCCCAAAACAAAAGATCACAAAACATCATGTTCTAAATGCTTTTAACATTAAAATTATTATTTATGATCAAAACCTAATATTCAAATATTTATAAAGTAGAAAAAAAAGCAAAATGTGGACAAACCTGATTGCCTAAATGTGACCAAATAGTGGCATACAAAAACGGTCAGTATCCATGTTAACAATAGAATTAGGATTGTCATACAAAAAATCTCTAAAAATCTTTTTTTTTATTGGGTAACAACATGTAATGCACAAATTTGTTTTCAAATCGTCAAAAATTATCCAGAGCTGGTTCTGACATGAATACACACATAGCTACTACATGGTTTGGTTATTATAAAAAAAAGTAATTTCAGGAATGTATATCCGTCATGGGTTAGTATTTATGATCACCAAGTTATCATCACGTAACATTTTTGTTGTTTTACATTTTTTTTCTTACGTGAAAACTATTTACATTCAATTTGTGTGAATAACTATTTTACTTTCGTCATTAAAAATTCAATATGAAACAATTATCAAATGTAAATATGTCTGTGTCCCAGGTCAGAGGGAGTGTACAGTGTCCGCTAAAAAAGTTAACATTGCTACAGTCTGCACTGCATATGCATGTCCAAAGTCAGAAACGTGTATTTCATTGGTTGTCGTTTGTTGTTGTATGTCATATTTGTTTTTCGATCAACATTTTGTGCATAAACTAAATCAGGCCAATACCAATAGTTTTCTCGTTTGCATTGTTTTAAACTAGTCATTTCGGGGCCTTTTAAAGCTTACTGTGTGGTATAGCCTTTGCTTATTTTTTTATGGCAGTACAGTGGCCTATAGTTTTTAATTTCTGTGGTCTCTTGTGCATTGTTGTCTCGTTGTCAGTTATATCACATTTTCTAATTTTTATATTATGAGATTTTAATGTCGGTAAACTAATTAAAATACGATCCGTGTAAACTCATGGATCCTTTATCATTTAAACGTTTAATCCCGCTGCAAATGTTTTCACCTGTCCTACATTTGTTAGTCAGGAATCTGATGTACAGTAGTTGTCGTTTGTTCCTGTAATTTATACGTGTTTCTCGTTTCTCGTTTTTTATATAGACTAGACCGTTGGTTTTCTCGTTTGAATGGTTTTACACTAGTAATTTTGGGGCCCTTTATAGCTTGTTGTGCTGTGTAAGCAAATGCTCCGTGTTGAAGGCTGACCTACAATGGTTTACTTTTATAAATTTTATTTGGATGGAGAGTTGTCTCATTTGACCTTACTCAACATCTTCCTATATTTATCATAAAAGGTAACAATTTGACACTGTAATAAGATCTTCGATTATTGTTCTCTCGGAACATTGATATTGTTATCTATAAATCTAAATAGATCCATTATTATTACTTTACAGGTATTGATATTTATGGTCGAATAATTGGTCGAGATTGGTATGTTGAATTGCTAAATGTCGTGTTTAATTTCATCGTTTAATGTTGTGTTTACATTAAATAAATTAAATACGTACTAATTGATATTTTAATCTTCGATTTATGTTTTGAACGGTTTTTATTGGCTCCGAACTAGCTTGAGGTAACTGCAGATACTCTCAGATCAATTCTTTGTAAAAACAAATTCTATTGTTGCGATGATTTGATGAGTCAAGCTTTTTTAAACTGATTTGGTGTAGTCTTGTTCCTTTACGACACTATCGCTACAGAGAATTGCGTACCCGAAAACTTTACTTATCCTGTCACATTCAATGTGTACATGACCCGTCGAGAGCCTGTCAGTTGATGGTTGTAATGTGGTGCTGTGTATCACCATAAGATGATTAAGTTTTTCGTTGATAGTTAAATAAATCTGGTAGCGAGTTTTCTCGTATGATTTACATCAGTCATGTAGGAGCCTTTAATGGCTTGCTATGTGGCTTTTATTTTGCTGATTGGTAAAGACATACTGATGAACTATGATTGCTAATTTCTTAGCCATTGCTTCTTAAAAAAGTAAACCAGAAGCGCGTAAAGGGAAAGTGTATCCTTGTACATTTGTTTTTGTTCTAAGCATATGCATAGACATTGTTTTTCGTCCATTTTTTTACAATTGTGTTGTCTGTTTATATTTAATCCCTTGGTACCTTCTTTCATTTACCTTCTGATTTAGAATAAACTTGTTCAACTCAATATAACCTGACTGATTTCAATATGTACTAACTTTTAATTATTTTTTTGTCCTGTTATATTATTCTATGGCGAAGAAGAAGAATAAGGGATCACGTAATTTTTACTGCCGTCAAGAGTTTAGAAGGATGATTCTAAGCTTTTTGCGGGGGAATGCCTTCCTTCTATAGATTTTAACCCTATTCAATAGTCAGTTCTTTCATATACTGATACTTAGTCTACCTTCCTACTACTAGTACCATATATTTCATTACCTCCGATTTTTGTAAATATTGAATACAAAAAAATAGCAGTTTAAAAAAAACAAAAGCTATGAACTGCAGCAAAATCAACATACATGTAAACAGATTTATTATAACAACTGTCATATTCCTGACTTTGTGCAAGATATCTAAAGAACAATGGTGGGTTGAACCTGATTTTATGGCTTGCAAAGCTCACGCTTGTATTGTAATGTAGAAAAGACCTCTCAAAATGAAGACATTAGGTGACGGGAATACAGTACAAATAAACGCAAGAACACTCACAATAGAAAAATACACACAGAAATAAATGATATAATAGTATAATGTAAACTACAGAATTTCAACGGACACATGAAAGTAAGAACATTTGAGAAGACGCTTAATACTCATATTTGAATGTCGTTTGAGTTCATTTGACGATAGTCCTATAAAAATTAGTCATAAAATGTATCACAGTGAGTAAACAAAATTCGTATCACAGTGAGAAAGTTTTGTGAATAGTTTTACAAATAATTAACAATAAACATATTATTTCGATATTAAGTGTTACATTTCAAATAAATGCGGAGGAAGAAAACACGTATCGCTATTTGGAAATCTGTTCTGCTTAAACTTTTGATGTCATACAAGTTTTCTATTATGACGTCAAAATTTGACGGGAACTTTTGGGATGTCCAGTAATGGGGGACAAATAACTATTTCCACTGGTGATTTTTACATTTTTTTTCTGCTACAGTAGATTCATAACTATCTATAATTTACCAACTTCATTTCTTTATTCATTGTATTCTCATTTTTCATTTATTATATGAATTTACTTGAAACGTCATTTGATACTCGGAAAACTCTATCTTGATCGGCTAGCTGCTCAGATGACATTTTGTTTACAAAAGTTTTTGAGTGAGAGGTTTGTACCGAAAGTCAAAGTCGTGGGCTCGATATCGATTTCGAGGGCTGATATCGATATTGGCCCCGAGGGCTAATAACCAACCTTGACTTCCGGTTATTATTGGTCATGCATAAACGTACATATTAGTTCAAAGTGTGTGATAAACCGCTTTACAAGCCTTCTTACTGCTTCTTTGTCCATAATATGGGATGGCTGTTGCTTATCTTCAATACTTTTTCTATAGTTATCGACAGCCTGATGGTTCTGTGGAAGTAATATTTTAGCTCACCTGGCTCAAAGGGCCAAGTGAGCTTTTCTCATCACTTGGCGTCCGTCGTCCGTCGTCAGTCGTCGTCTGTCGTCGTCCGTCGTCGTTAACTTTTACAAAAATCTTCTTCTCTGAAACTATTGGGCCAAATTTAACCAAACTTGACCACAATCATCAATGGGGTATCTAGTTTAAAAATTGTGTCCGCTGACCCGCCAAACGAACCAAGATGGCCGCCATTGCTAAAAATAGAACATAGGGGTAAAATGTATATTTTGGCTCACAACTCTGAAACCAAAGCATTTAGAGCAAATCTGACAAGGTGGTAAATAAAGGCAACAGTAGTATACCGCTGTTCAAACTCATAAATCCATGGACAAAAAACAAAATCTGGGTAACAAACTAAAACTGAGGGAACCGCATTAAATACAAAAGGAGAACAACGACACAGCTCTACAATGTAACACACACAGAAACGGACCAAGCATCAGACAAAATCTCACGAGAATAACAAATATAACATCAAAATCAAGTACATGAATTTGGGATAGACAAGTACCGTAACACGTAAAATTGTTTATTAAGTCGAGATCTATCTGCCCTGAAATTTTCAGATGAATCGGACAATGGGTTGTTGGGTTGCTGCCCCTGAATTGGTAATTTTAAGGACATTTTGTCCGTTTTCGGTTATTATCTTGAAAATTATTATAGATAGAGATAAACTGTAAACAGCAATAATGTTCAACAAAATAAGATCTACAAATAAGTTAAATGATCAAAATTGTTAGTTGACCCCTTGAGGAATTTTTGCCCTTAATAGTCATTTTTTACCAATTTTTCGTAAATTTTTGTAATCTTTTACAAAAATCTTCTCTCTGAAACTACTGGACCAAATTTAAGCAAACTTAGCCACACTCATTATTAGAGTATCTAGTTTAAAATGTGTGCGGTGACCCGGTCAACCAACCAAGATGGCCGCCATGGCTAAAAATAGAACATAGGGGTAAAATGTAGATTTTGGCTTATAACTCTGAAACCAAAGCATTTAAAGCAAATCTTACAAGGGGTTAACTTGTTTATCTAGTAAATATCTATCTACCCTGAAAATTTCAGATGAATTGGATAACCAGTTGTTGGGTTGCTGCCCCCAATTGGTAATTTTTAATAAAATTTAGCTGTTTTTGGTTATTAAAAAAATCAGTAAACCATTATAGGTCAATGTACGGCCTTCAACACGGAACCTTGGTTCACACCGAACTACAAGCTATAAAGGGCCCCACAATTACTAGTGTAATATAAAAAAGAAGATGTGGTATGAATGCAAATGAGACAGCTATCAACAAAAGACCAAAATGACACAGACATTAACAACTATAGGTCACCGTACGGCCTTCAACAATGAGCAAAACCATTCAAACAGGAAAACCAATGGTCTAATCTACATGTATGTAAAAAACGAGAAACGAGAAACACGTATAAATTACATAAACAAACGAAAAATACTGTACATCAGATTCCTGACTTTGGACAGGTGCAAACATTTGCAGCGGGATTAAACGTTTTAATGGATCAAAACCTTCTTCCTTTTTCTGAAACAATAGCATAACATCACAACATAGAAAAACACACGATAAAATATCAATTGGCAGGCTTAACTCAATCAAAAACGTAAATTAATACACTATGAACGAATAAATTTGATCTGCGATATCTGAATGCAAATGCACAGTTAATAAAATATTGGGGACAAACATTCAAGACCAAAAAGCAAACAAATATGACTGTTTGTTTTTTTCCCAAATTGTTGTCATTTTGATAGAATTCAATGCGACTGTCATACAAGTGAAAGGTTTGACTCGCTATAAAACAAACAAAACGGAAAGGCATTTTAGAGAGTTGAAAAACCAACAACACTTGTTTTTGTTTGGTTTTAGATTGTACCACAGTGATGACTGGTGTAACCATATTTTGACTATTTTACCGATTATGTCTGTTTTTTTCACGCATCGTTTTCATTTTTGACATTTTCATATCATACCGTTATCTACTTATCACTAAATCATAAAATGTTTTCAATATTTGCGAACCGTTCCTTTGAATTTGAGTTACATAATTCTGACTATCGAATGCGCTACTAACATCAAGATGGATTTCCTGAATATTAACAGCGAATTAAACGTACTACGTACTTTGCACAAATGATGCAACGCACCTGATACATAAAACCGTTTATCTGTTTATGAGTTCAGAGAAAAAAATAGGAAAAAGAAAATATAGATTTCGCCACATTAAAACGTAAAATCAGTTTCAAATGATAAAGATGAGCATTTTGCACATAATATACGAAGTAACTTAAAAATGTTTCTTTTTAGAGTAAAATAGTTAAATAACCATAACACATCACAGTTACCAGCCTGTTTAACAGTGACACATAATTATTCTTTAAAGAAATTCTTCCGGGATAAAAGTCAATAATATAGTAAAAATAAAAATGCAGCCTAAACTTTATCCGATCAATAAAGCTTAAATTCTGCAGGCGTCTTTTATGTCGTAGCCAGGCTTTTGTTGGCATCTGCTAAATATGTGCCAAATAGGACCCATGATACTAAAGAATCGGCTTTATGTATCCCTACGGTGTCAACAGTAGTGATTATTGTGAATAAAATCGACTGTAAGATTACAGATTAAGTATATAGACCAAATCGGAATTTAATTTTGCTCTGCTTCTTAAAAAAACTAAGAATCGTTCATTAACAAATGATGAATAAAAACTCGGTGAGGAAACTAGATTAAATCTCTAATGAAGTTTACACAAAAAAATACCACAATGTCGTATATGAAAACGTCTCTGGTAAAAAAAAAAAACGTCTGCACCACAAATCCACAATGTAGCGTAACATAGTCAACATGATCCATAAACTGGTTCTTCCAGATATATGAGGAACAATCCCATTCAATCAACCAACGAGACTTGTCGATCCATCTGCGAAATACAATATGACACAGCAGTGTTGAAAGTTCAAGTAAAACGGTAAATTGCTAAAGTTATATATAAAACAAGTAACAGGCAAATGTATTTATATATACGCGCGGAGTATTGTTAACAGAATAAAAGTTCTAAGCAGTTTAGTTCCATATATTCTTTTTTGCCTTAACATTGAAGGCTTAATTAAGCGGTCGTATAAAATGAAAGTCGTACGCCTTGCAGTAAGGACACGCAATCATCATACTGTATTGACTATGAAGCATATATTATGCCTTCTCAAAAGGATTTGGGCGTTGACAAAGCTAGGCGCGTTTATTTCTATGAAGATCGCCTAGAAAAAATAGAATGTCGACTGACTGTTTATCTCAAATCTGACGAAGAGAATAAGACTGAAAATATTTACCCTTGCATGAGATCTATCTCCATGGACACCATATCAAGCGGAGAAATTATTATATTAGACTTTGAACATATATTGTTGCTTAATGATTTTGATCAAAAGAAACAGATTTTTTCTTTTTAAGAAGGTCACCTGACATCGCCGATTTCTGTGGCAAGCAGCAGTGACGATAGACTATGGGTAGCAGATCCCGACAGCGGTCAAGTGATCGTTTTTGATTCACAAGATGGACAACTGGTATTCAAGTTTGATGTCTGTCAAACTTTCAAGTTATCGAACAAATCAAAACCAAACAGTATTTGCTTCTGTGAACATTACAAGATAGCAATAGTTGCAGATTCAATGAAAAACTGTATGTTAGTCATTAGCGGAGATGCTTGTTTCGCCGAGATAGTTGTCGATGAAACACACGATTCGGAAAGTCCTTCATGTGTAGCATGTAAAGACAATGTACTGTGGGTATGCGCTAAAAAGAGCAGAATACGCATATTTGAAATGTTAAAACCTTAAGTTACATGTATTGATACACTGCGAGTTGTAAAGGATTGGACAAGTTACCCCCAGAAATGCAGGATATTGCTTTAATTAATGAGAGAATATTCCCAAGATACGGTGTCATTTTGCATTGTAGAAAAAAATATTAATTGTCTAAAATACCAAGTTTTCCATATTACAAAATTGAGTCATCTTTAGTTTCTAGGTATGGTAATACATAAAAAAGGAGAAGAATTGGTATGAGACCAAAATGACTCAGAAATTATATGTAACAACTTTAGGTCACTGATGGCTTTCAACAATGAGCAAAACCCTTTTTTTCATTTTACGATCGTTAATACAAAATATTTATTTTCAATTTTGAAATTTAAAATTTCATCTATTTTACCATGGGGTAGGTCATTGTAATGAATGTACTATTCGAACTTGTTATCCACAAGCCCATGTCTGTGAGTGTTGTTGTGTTCTTTATTCCCCATAAGGCACATACTACTTAAATACCCCTGTTTATTTTTAATACTCAATGTCAACATAAAATTAAATAAATTGAGAATATTACTATTGAATATATGTTGGTATTTTGGTGTATGCGATTCGTTGTTGTTTTTTATTCCAATTTGCATTGCATATGTTATTGTTGTAGATGACAATTGTCTTTGTCCAGCCGGTATGTGCTATCTTGAGTCTCTATTTTGATGAATAAACATATTCTATCCTATTCTATAATTTGAGAAAATATAAGGCCAATCGGATTGAGAGAGATTGGTTAATTGCTCAAGATACAGACCATCTGGGATAATTCTTTTAAAAGTTAAACGACAACACGATGATCTCGAAATTAAAACAAGCTCTATTGATTACCAGATGTACCATTAAATTCCAGACATAGAGACGCCATATGTCGTTTTAATTTGAAATTTTATTAACAATATTAAAAAATAAGTCTAATATGTTTACATAATATCAAAGGCTTCTGTGCAACCTTTAAATTGGAACTGAATGAACAAGAACTTGAAGAAGGACGCAACTTCAAAGCTGAATCACCGGAATTATGACTCCATTGTTTTTCTTTTTTTCTTTTAATAGACATGAGTGCTGAAAAGAGTTAATAGTGACAAGGAAATATCAGTTGTTGAGATGTTAAAATGATTGCATAACAATTTTTAAAACATCACATATAGTAGTCCTTTTGCTTATGGTAATTTAGTAATCTAAAACAGACCAAAACAAAAAACTTAACTTTGACCAACGCATCATGAAAATGGTGGTCATTGTCAGATTATACCTGCCAGAAAGACATGTACACCTAACAAATATTCTATACACGAAATGTAGATGACCAATTTCTATTAGAATTTGAAAGCAGACTAAAAACGAAACAAACACTCAACATTGATCAATGAAACATGGTATGAGGTCAAGGTCGGACGAAAAAAGACTGCAATATACACATTATAATCATTGCATACACCAAATATGGTTGACCTTCTGCTTAAAGTATTTGAGAAATGGCCATAACTTTAACCTTGCTCATAGATCAATGAAATGAGGTCGAGGTCAGGTGAACCTTGTCTGGTGGATTATAAATATTGCAAAGAGCCCGTATACATACCAAATATAATTATTTTACTACTCATAATTAAACTCACATGACATAAAACTCTGTTTTCCCCAACAATCGCTGAACCAAGAATATGGTGTCGATGACAAGAGACAATGATATGACAGACGAAAATTTCGTAACATAAGATATCTGCATACATATAAGATACGAAACATCTAGGTCTTGTACGTTTTGAAATATAAGGCTTTTTACAAATAGTTTACGCCGCCTTTTATCGAAGGCGGGACAAAATCATTGGAACATGTAAATTATCTAAAACTTACATGTAACAGAATGTAAATTTGATAATCATTTAAGTACCTAAGATACACAATTTTCAAAACAGATAAATAAATATAGATTTCTAACACAGAAAATTAAAAAAAATCAACACCAAATTCAATATATATAGTGGTGAACCAAATCTGCTTCGGAAAGGTCATTTGTTGGCTACTAAATTCAGTAGATAATCCACAACCTATTTCAAATGATTTTGAGTGTTCATGATGAAGGGACATAATTAGAAGAGATATTAAGACCGTTAGATGCAACATATTTATCAAATGTTATTTTCGTTTTAGAATAGAAAAAGAAAGAGGCAACACAATAATGATAACATATGGTAATAACACAATGTGAACATCTCCGACGCTTTACCGAATTACCTTTTTGCACTAACAGAATAAAATTATTTACCGTTTAAACGTCTAAAATGTGATTATCTATCAAAGATAATTTAATATTAAACAGATATGAAAACTTAAACCCACACTTTAATTATTGCTGTGTAAGCATTGGTAATACACATCACTTTACAAATATTCAGGTCATGATAAATTTACACTAAAAATCCATGTAAACAACTAAACTCGGTCGACACAACGGTCAATGTCAATGCCGCATTTAGTCGAGGCCCATTAAGGAAAAATCTGATAAATTGACAACTTGAATGACATATTTAAATTGATTGGGATATTTAAACGACTACTAAATACATAAAATTTTAAAATGAATAGAAACATATTGGCATTGTCCCAATGAATATAGATTTTTGTCACGAATTTTCCTTTAAACTTTGCTAAAAATAAACCTGAATGACTTTTAAACACAAAAGTTTTGTTGCAATTTTATGAAAAACATGAAGTCACTGCACTAATATATCACAATATTATATTGTTTTGTTAAATCATGATTTGGTGCCAAGATGTCAAGCAGTAGAGATCTTTGTTTACAAGATATGCGGCCAAAGAATTCTGCTCAGTCTTCTAGCAAGCTAGTACAGTCCAACCTAGGCCCACGGACGAAATTGAGACCGATTGACCATCCACATCGTTCTGCATTCATATTGTTTCTAATTCGTCTTTTTGGTTTGAAGTTGCTCTTCAAGACTAATATGACCAATATTAAAATTTAAATAACACTTTTTTGTAACTTTACGGTCGCCATGGAACCATATACTTAATTTTGAAAAGTTGGGGGAATTGTAATGAATTGATTATTGCTGATACAAATTTCTATCAACTTGACTACGATTTTTTAATTCGACGTTTGCCTTTTCTTAATCTTTTTATGGGATCATAAGCCAGCAGACAAGAAAATGTGACCTTCACCCATCGAAAATATTTATGTTATTGCTGTAATCTTCTTTTGTGTTTATATACAGTAAATGTTTTTTACATTTCTTTTCCACATGTGCTCTTTGGCTTTTGAGAAGCAACTAACCAAATATATTTTTTTCTAGTCATCATTCGATTTTCTGTAATTCGGTCTATGTATACATGTTATTTCAGAGGGCAAAACTGAACTACACAATCGATTTGTCTTGGAAAAGATTAACCATAAACATAATAAATGCCCCCCCCCCCCCAACATCTAAATCTGTCGTATGTTTTACTGGCACAATGGGTTCTACCCCACAATTCCTTCACATGTTAATGTAGTTACATTAACAAACTTCTTGTTTGTGTGTGTGTGTCTGTATCTTTCTGTTCATGTGGACGGATATAAAGAGAGCGGAAACGTACAAAACCCTTTACAAATTAGTACTCAAGATGTGTTTCAGCCTGCTCATATATGTATGAACCCTTTGTTGATTGTTTAAGAAAAAATACAAGTCCACGCTCCAAGGAAATCAGTAGCATGATAAGGGGATACATAGTGACAATTTATTTATAAAAGATACACAATTTTTGTCAAAATCCGGTTATCTAGTATAATATGCTCATTCAGAAATACTGGACTAGAAATCAAATCCACAAAGTGTGAAATAAGCACAAGCTACATATCAATTCCAATAAATAATTAAATATTTATTCCTTATATGAAATATTTCAAATACCGAGACGTTTAGTTTGAATGACATTTATTTTAAATTTAAAACAACACTTTTTGCGTGACACCGGTATTATTTTAATGAATTCAAGACATTCTATATGCAAAGACATGTTACGTGTAGAATGTGCATAGGACGTTTTCTGCTTCATTTGAGACTAAAAAAAAAATGGCAAGTTTGGAAATTTATCTGAAAGTTGCCGATGACTGGTGAATCCAAAAGCGGATCCATATCAAACAAAACCATAGTTAATTATTTGAGATCATATTGACAACGCTATTAAACAGTTGGTCAGGTTGATTACAGAAGAACGGAAGCCAGTGGTTTTGTACATTTTGCTGACAACTTCTGACATCACAGAAAGAATTTCACAGTCAAACGGATACATTGATTAAAGGTATAAATAATTTTGGTGAAGCAACTGACTAAATATTCCGGATACACATATGACGATTTTTTTTTGGATCTTCTCTTTGCCCAATCAATGGATTAATGTATCTGATTCCAATGATAAACACCTAGACCCTAAATTATGTGAAAACAAACCAGTGACAGTTGCCAGATTGACCATAGGAACGGTCCCAGACAATTTTTGTTTAGTTTAGATAACCAACAAGATATTCGCAGTTCGGTCCATCGTCGCAAAATTGAGATGACAGACAGACCGGTAGTTTGTTTGCAGGAATAGTCGAAGGTCATCTGCGTATTCACACACACCATTGTCATCAACACCAAGGGAAACAACAACACATTCCCCTTTTAGACTGTCATTTATGTATAGAACCATTAATTCAGGCCCGGTAGGATAGAACATACATGAGTAGGTCACATTTTAAACAAAGTAGTTTCTACTCATAGCTGTATCTTTGTCAATAACAGGAATATTTGAGTAGTTTTAGTATCAAATGAAAGCTTGTGGACTTGGGATCACTTTAAAATCATTGTTGAAAGTTTTATTTGAATAATAAAGAAGTATATACATTTTTTTTAAAAGGGCTCATTTGGCCTATTGTTCAAATCAGACGTTCCTGTTTTTGTACTATCAAACTTCCGGGAACCAGTACGCTCTAATATGCAATTAAAGGTATGATAATTTTTTCAGCAAAAGTAGAGATAAGGTACAGTTTTGACATGAAATAACTGCCACTTTATTTGAATTTAAGACAAAGTAGCCATTAATGCTTGAAATTGCAGAATTTAACATAGAAAGTAGTGGGGCTATGAATTAGTGGTTTTATACCTATTACTGACAGGCATGTGCAATTCTATTTTTAGAAATCATATCCTTTACAGTAAATATTGTCAGAAATCATGTTACATTAAAAACATTTATGTAACAATGATGTAGTGTCAAATTACAGCCCTTAAATTGCTACTAAAAGGTATTTTAGTCTTTTTTTGGTCATTTAGCATACACATATTTTAGATTTTACCTCAAATTTTAATTTTTGGATTATATAACAATGAAACCAATAAAACGTGTATATTATGACTAGTTTATAGTATAAATATTGTGTTTGGTCAAATTATGTAGTGATTGTTCATGTTTTATTGTGTTTCTTAGTAATCATAGGTCTGCTTTATGTTCCTTTGGAATATCAACCAAAGATGAAGAACTGGATCTTCCATTACTGCATCGGATACCTAAACTACATAAGTGTCCTTATAAACAACGGTATATTGCTTGGTCTTCCACATGCTCCACAAAACCCCTTTCTAAATTGTTTATATATATTTTATCAGCAAACAAAGCCGGGCTTCAAAGTTATTGTGTAACTTCCTATTCTAGAGGTGGCGTAAATTAGATGTGGTTACTAAAAAATCCCAAAGATCTTTTAGAGTACATACACTCTAACTCTCTTTCATCTTGCAATAGTATTAAAACATTTGACTTTTCTGCACTTTACACAAGTATTCCACATTCCAAACTAAAAGACAAATTGAAAGAGTTGGTATTGCTTTGTTTCTAAAAAAAAAATCGCCAAGCATCTTGTCTTAGGGAGGGATAAATCCTTCTTTGTTAAGGATCACTCTGATTAAAACAAAAAATTCTCTAAAACTGACATTATCAAGATGCTTGATTTCTTAATTGACAACATATTTGTTACGTTCGGAGGACGTGTTTTTTTCAACAGACGGTCGACATTCCAATGGGAACCAACTGTGCCCCTCTTCTTGTCGACTTGTTTCCTTATTATTATGAGGCTGACTTCGGTCAGGAACTTCTTAGAAAGAAAGATAAGAAGTTAGCAATATCCTTTAATTTTTCTTTCCGCTATATAGATGATGTACTCTCACTACATAATTCAAAATTTGGTGACTATGTTGAACACATCTATCCCATCGAACTATAGATAGAGGATACAACAGATACAGTTAAGTTGGCCTCATTTCTTGACTTACATCTAGAAATTGACAATAAAGGTCGACAGCACCTGCATACGGAGTATATATCTCCTAATTGATACGATATTCTCGTGCTTGTATTTCCCATCATTATTTTCTAGATTGCTAGGGTTGCTGCTCACAAGGAAGCTATTCAACCAAGAGTTCCATAATATAGGTGAAGTTTAAATAATCTCTTTGTCAATTTTACGGACGCCAACACGAGTTGGTGGACCATTATGGAATAACCGTTTCACAGACGATATCGGATAGGTTCCTAACGTCTTAACTACAATCCCCTTCCCTATCATGAATGTGACCTACCGACTTAGACTATTTACCAGATTTGATATAACATGAGCAACGCGATGAGTGCCGCATATGACACAGGATCTGACTACCTTTCCGGAGCACCTGAGATCACCCCTAGTTTTTGGTGGGGTTCGTGTTGCTTATTTTTTAGTGTTCATTGTAGTGTCATGAGTACTATTGTTTGTCTGTTTGTCTTTTTTTATTTTTAGCCATGGCGTCGTCAGTTTCTTTCCGATTTGTATGTTTGACTGTCCCTCTGGTATCTTTCATCCCTCTGTTACATGACGTATTTTGATAATTGGCAGTTTTTGAATCTGAAAACCGCATAACTATTGTTAGGTACTATATCTTCAGTCAGGCACCAGTGACTTCAAAATTAATTCATTTCCAGAAAAATTTGGAAAAAATTATTAATGATAAGCCATTGATAAATGATCTGCGGTTTTATAAGCAGCTTTGAGTTTTGTATCATATGCATCAAATAAATAGAATGTGTCACTTCAGAAGGGAAAACAATACTTGCAAATAGATCAATTAAAAACTGTCGAAATCTACAATCAAAACAAAATTCACAACAAAGGAACTTCGTGAACACACTGTTTACAAATAGTTATACTTGAAACATATTCTGCCATTAGAAATATTATTTTTCTAATTCTAAATATGTTGATGGTTTTTGTTTTCAATTCTTGCATGTGTGATGTTGAATACTCTGGTGGGGATCTCTATAAATTTTCGACATATGTAATAAAGGATGAAAACTTCATATGAAAATTGAGCTTAATATGTACGTTTTAAGCAACATTACAATTATACATGATAAAAAACTATTGTGTAAATATTCTTTTTATTAATAAATTTCTGTAGACGAATCTTTCTCTGACATGCCATAATTAAAAGTTTTATACGCTTTTTGGACGAACTAATTTCAGTTGCATTTCTTTCTTTTCTGAAGGCTTCATCTTATCAATATTATTCTTCTTAAGATTGTTTATTTGAACAAAAATCGTGTTTTGTTCATTCAATATTATGCTATTTTCTTCATTCTTTAAAGGTCCTACATGTACTTTTAACGATATGTTGTCCTCTGATTGATACAAGTGTGGCTCATTTTGGTTCCCCAAAGATTTTTCTATCTGCAATGATGGTAGACCATCATTAACTGAAGCATCTATCATCGATAAATATTCATGTTTTTCCATATTTGAAGATAATGGTTGATACGGATGAAGATAACTTGACTCACTTTTGTTGCTCTCAGGGAGTGATACTAACGATTCATATGATAAATGGGGTAAACTATAGTCATGTATATCAAAGTTTGCTACCGTTATTTGATAAGGGTGTATATTCACATCTCCACTTTGTCGCCATACAACTTCTCTTTGTGTATCATTAGTATAATGATGAGAAGTTTCGGTAGGTTGCAGAACCAAATCGGACATGTTTGATTCGTTTATTGTTTCGTAAACGCCTTCAGCATACTCAGTCCTTTCTTGGCGTATTGAACCAGATTCCATGATTTGCAACTGGTTCCTATGGCTCCCGGTTGAAGTAGACTGAATAGAATTTTTATTTTTAATTTGAAAACGCCACATTAACATACTACAGGAAATGGAAAGAACAAAGAAGCATGCTGCACAGATGGAATATATAATGATCTCACGTTCTAGAATACCTAAAAGTAGAAAATGATACCTATTTAGTATACTACTTTTGGAATGTATTTGGAAAAAAAGGAAAAAAATGTGTTTTTTTTTCAATTCATTTGTCTGTCCCGTTTCAACTTTCTCTGTTTTTATTGTTTATCAATGTCACCATCCGATAAATCGAAAGTGAATTATCATCTGATAAACATCAGTGAATGAAATATCATTTCTCGACAAAACGTTATAAATGTTTAATAGATAATTACGCAAGACTTAGTTTAGTATATTGAAATGCATTGGTTGAAGATTTTCGATAATATAGAATTTCGATTCAACTGAATTCAACCTATGAACCATACGATTTCGTTCTTTGTGGTATTCAGAACGACCAGAAACACAACAGAACAAAACGGGTTCATGCCAAATTTTTGCAGCAAAATATATGAGACTAATATGACACAATCGAGCAATATCTATAACTTTATTAATAATGTTTGACGATAGCATGTACATTTAAAAGAATATTCCATTTCTATAGAAATGAATACAAATTAAAATCTTACAAATAAAAGGTGAGCATTGATTGGGTCTGTTCTAGCTTTGTTAGAATATATTTAAAAGATTTAAGGGAAATGCCTACAGATATAGCAAAAACAGCAAATACAGTGATATTTTTGTTTGTCTGTGCACACACACCTCTCCTATTAAAGATACGAGTAATCGGTAATTTAATGTAACTCATATCACGAATGGTGATATCTTTTGACTTAATTTACACATAACATTTTTTTTCAAACGATTTCACAAATGGTATGCAGAAAGTTTTCTCACCTATGGTTTTATTGAAGAGCGACATCCCTATATGAGATATGGTGGGGAAAAGCGATTGATAAGCTATTTTTCGCCATTTTGTGTATTGGCTTAACAAAATTTGCCTACTAACCACTACTTTTGTTTTATAATTTTATTACATATAGATGTATAGTTTTAAAAGTCATCTTTAAAAATCTTTAACATTGTTCATAGTTTTTGAAAGAAAAATGATGCTTTTGTTAAATGAATAAATATTCTAGAGAGAATCTCTCCCGCCAAATTTTCACTGGCTTATATCTCAAAAACAAGCACACTGACAATCTTGTTTCTGTTTTGTAAGATCGTTTAATCTATATCTATAAATATATGACAGTCTTTTAAATAACTTGCTATTTTGAAACAGAGTAGCGAACATCATAAACTTCTGGGAGCCTAGAACTTTCAAGCAAGACGGGATATTATTAAAAGTATGAAAATGTAAAAGAGATGAATAATTGACAGATGGCTTTAGTCTATTATAGGAAGGTCAACTGATTGATTTTACAGCAAATAATTTTAGCATATAGCATATCAGCATGAGGGGATCAGTAAAAATTCAAAACGAAATAGTCTCTTACACAAACGCATACTATGTTAATCGACCTTTTTTTTAAATTTAAACACATTGCACCTTCTATAATAAGTTTTATGTAAGATTATTATAATTGCCCCATATGTGTGTATACATACCTTTATCAACATTATCGCCACATGAAATAACATGGCACTAGTTCATATATAGCCAGATAAATAATAACATTTGTCTTGAAAAAATCCAATTTACGTTTACATGGTACATATGCAGTATCAACTATGAGTATTGTTGGTGAGTACTTATAAAGACAATGTTATGAATCGTGTACACACGATCGAAGAAAGCTACATTTAATGAACTACACGTAAAGAAAAAAATATAGTATTATCATTATCAGTACAAATATTACGGCAACAGATGCGCATTAAAAAACAAGGCGATAAAAAGAAAAAACGAGCATTGGTCAAAAGAAGTATGGCGAGACAGTAAACAACAATCCATAACAAAACTATTCATTGAAGTTGAAATATAGCAACTCGAAATCTTAAACAAAATCTGGTCTACTCAACAACCTTTTCTTTTTTTCTTTTTTCCCTATTAATATCCTATTATTATCAGTTAGCAAAGGTACTCGGCTTATAATTTGATACGCAAGACGTGCGTTTCGTCTTTACAAGTCTCATTATGGACGCTCAGTTAACTATATGTGTCAAAACGAAACGAATGACCCCGTTTTTAAAAGTTGGCAAACAGCAATTTCAAGAACACATAATGACACAATCATAATTGTAGTCTCACATATCAAAAACTAGCTCAAAACCTGAAGGCGTAAAGAAAAAAGGTCCATATAACTGTGATTTTCAACCATTTTCAAAGTCTTAAACCCTTAATTTCGGAAAAAATAATGTGAGCAGAACTAAACTTTAACTTGATCTGTAATTCATTATGGTTAACTAACATACCAAAAACCAGCCCAATATTTCAAGGCGTTCAGAAAAAAAAGTCTGTATAACTGTGATTTTCAACAATTTATCAAAGTCCAAAGTACGTTAATTCGGCAAAAAAAAGCGGAGGGGAACAAAACTTAAACTTGATCTGTACCTTATCATGGTTAACTCACATCAAAAATTCGGCTCTATATCTCAAGGGGTTTAGAATAAAACTCCGTATAACTGTGATTTTAAACAATTTATCAAAGTCCAAAGCCCGTAATATTAGACGCGCGGAACGAAACTTCAACTTGATCTGTAACTCATCGTGGTTAGCTCACAAACAAAAATTCAGACCAATATCTCAAGGCGTTTAGAAAAAAATCCGTATAATGGTTTGTTGCGGAATGACGGTATGACGAAAAAGGGTAAAACTATATGGCACCGACAACTTCGTTGCGTGGCCAAAAAAATGACAAAATGCCAAACAAGTATAAGATTGAAGAGCATTTAGGACCCAAAATTCAAAAGAGTTGCGCGAAATACGGCTTCAGTAATCTATATTCTGGGATAAGAATATCATTCGTATTTCGAATAATTCACACAGTAAATTTATAAAAAAAAAAATGACCGTATAATTGATATTCATGTCAACACCGAAGTGCTGACAACTTATATTTTAGATCGTGTAAAAACCCAAATGCGTGATATTCAATATGTATAACATTGTGTGGGCTTCAAAACGACAATAAAATAAAGTTTAATTATCTTTTTGTGGAATTGGTAACACCGAATCATCTGTTGCTGCAAAGGTACTGACAAAACTTTACTTGTGCTATTAATTAATTAATAGGACAATACACATGAATTTGTATATTGCAGTAAAGAGCACCTTCGATGAAACACTGAATTTATACAGAAAATCACCATGTAAACTGGAAAGGAGTTTCATGTGCAAAATTATTAAAAAAATCTAAATCCAGAAAAAACCTTAACCCGTTTATAACTGTCTAGCAATTTTCAACATATAAATAGTATTACAAAACATGTATTGTAACAGAGAAAAAACATGAATCTGCCAGAGAAACGAAATTAAAATTACAACAAAAATTTTATCAAAGTAAATGCAACATAATACAAACCAGTCACTATTGTTGGGGTCGTCCTTGTTTCTTCGAAATACAACAGGTAACCATATTCTGTTAATTTTTGAGTATTAGTCAAAATAACTGTTTGTGTTGAATTTTCTACATAAGATAAAAGTAACAAAGTTTACGTAATAGAAAATGATACAGACGGTAAAACACAATTATAATTTTATATATATCATTTGTCGATAAACAATTGGAAAATACTTTCTTTTTTCATCTTATATCTGATAAAGAAAGGATTTGTATACAATACAAACAACCATTGTTCGGTGTAAAATCATTGGCAGTAACTTAAGAATCAGATTACAAGAAAAAGACGATCTGGCATATCCGAATTCAAAAGAACAGTGTTCTTGTTGTATTGTTTCATAATTTTCCCTCATAGTATTATTTGATTTCACAAAAGTTTCAAATAAGTAACATACATACCCCTGCTATTTGGATCTAATGACGATGATGTGACCACCAAACAGCCTCTAATATGATCACAACTAAAACGTGAACAAAATTCAATGCATTTTTTTTTGTTTTCAATTGTAAAAAGAGACTTTAAATTAAATAATCCCATGCATTTACATTTCTTAATGTTGGTATTTTTATACAAATGGTTGCTGCAATGACAACGATAAAGGAAAACACTTCTATTGTTAAGATAGCAATTAATTTAAAATAACTCTTTTGCATAACAAATATCTAATACGAGACAAAACGATATCCTTATCTTGCTTTTCAGTTGAAAAGGACACATCAAGTTCAAACAACTTGCACGAAATCAAAATAGAAACGGGACATAATTAATGCATTTAAAATTTAAAATGATTGTTCATTTTAGAAATTACTGTGTTCATTATTTTATCATTGCGATTTTTGAAGAAAGGATAAAAATGCAAGATAAATCATTACATTTTCAGGGAAATCTGCATACGGGTATATACATCCGATATCAAAATGCAAGTTCCTATAATAGCGATTATCACCCAGTGGCACTATTTTCATTAATTAAAACCCCGCAACAATTTCTAAATTTACAGTAAACAAACCGTTGGTATTCTAGACAGGCACATATTTCTCCACATTTCCTGCCATACGTGTCTCCTTCACATGCACGACACGGAAATCCTTCCTCAGATAAGTAACCAATCTTACACGCTGTAACATATAAAGTTACCAAGGTACATATCATGATCCTGGTAATATTTTTAAGAAATGTATTTTGATTACGTGATAATAGACGCAAATTTGCTACTTATAGTATTTGCTATCTGACAGAACTTTTTATCATGAAACATTTCTGTATTTAATATAGTGTTTTTGTTTCGGTATGTGGAAATATTGAATGACTCATTTTCTATAATGAATTATTTATGAAGGTTCATTTCCGTACATTAAAAATCAGTTAAACAGTGTTCTGCTTCAATAATTTTTTCTACAACAACAAAAACTAACTTACTTTTAAAATTGAATTGCATATCTATACCTCAAAAAACTCAGACAACTTAGCAATTTCATACGATGTTTCACCGTTAAAATTCTTCTTTTCAGGAATAACATATCTAAACACTAAAAGTATTTCTTTAATATGTCAACTAATTTTATTTGTGTGTGTTTACAAAATATATATTTTTTGTTCATTTTTATCTGTTTGTATTCATTTTATTTTTCTTTCATTTTTTTTATGTTATCCCATTGATTTATGAATCTCAAATATATTATATGGGTTGGCTTGCGCCATACAAGTTCAATCATATTATTCGGTTGCATGTACTATTTCAGCGACAGTTTTAACCGTTTACCGTATCGGGTTCATAATAACAAAAAGTAACTTAAAAAATGAGGCCAAATTCAAGATACTGTTCCCAATTTGAACTGATGCATGTTTAATAACCTCCTATAACATGTTTGCAGAAGAATTTGTACAACATATTTGCCTAAATGAGATTAACAAATGATCCATTTGGTTTGAAACAATCCAAAGACATTAAGAGGAGATATTGCCCCTGTATAAGTATAAAGTAACATATATTTATGGAATCAACATGAAGAAAATTATGATGAACACCTAAAATAAAAATGAGTAAAGCGGAAGTAGCTTTTTTTCAATTATTTAGAAATTTAAAGTGGACAGACCTTCAATTATTCTAAATACTAGCATTACAATAAGTTATAACCCCATGAAGATAAAGTTATGAAAACGAACTCATATATAGTTGACCTACAAAATCTAAAAACATATATTTTTTTCCAAACACATTTGTTAAGCTACTAATATAAAAAAAGAAGATGAGGTATGATTGCCAATGAGACAACTGTCCACAAGAGACCAAAATGACACAGACATTAACAACTATAGGTGACCGTACGGCCTTCAACAATGAGCCATGCCCATACCGCATAGTCAGCTATAAAAGGCCCCGATAAGACAATGTAAAACAATTCAAACGAGAAAACTAACGGCCTTATTTATATCAAATAAATTTTTTTTAAAAATGAACGAAAAACAAATATGTAACACATAAACAAACGACAACCACTGAATTACAGTCTCCTGACCTGGGAGAGGCACATACTTTAATAATGTGGCGGGGTTAAACATGTTAGCGAGATCCCAACCATCTCCCTAACCTGGGACAGTGGTAAAACAGTACAATATCAGAACGAACTATAAAAATCAGTTGAAAAAGGCTTACCTCATCAGATGGACAAAAGAAACGCTTGAACGTATATTAAAACTTTGACTTTGCTCTGAACGGAATGGAACGGCAATATGAATTCCTTATGCTGATCCATTTAATAGAGTGATATGAATGCAGTCATTAATCTAGATTTGCCACACAAATAACTGTAACAAGTCTACAGGTTTATTCTTATACAAAATGCTATACCAGGACTGCCTATTAAAAAAATTTCAGATATACTAGTTCAAAAGTAATCATTAGAATTATAACATGAATTGTACAGTCCTAATTATGGGTTTATCAAGCTTTATAACTATCGAAACCTTCCATTTATTTATAGTTATATTGACGAACTTTGATGATCCACACAAAACAAACATAATTGGTTTCATCAATGATTCAGAAACACCACCAATACCATAAAAATCATACACCACAGTATTACAACACATCTGACTTAACAATTCAAACAAACATTCAATTAAAAAGTAGTCGAATAAAGTCGATCATGGTTCATTTAAATAATGTTTTTGCATAGTATCTTCCTTTTCTATGCTTGTTATACTTTTAAAAGACGTAGAGTACAGACGTACAAGGATTTTCAAAAAATTTATTGATAAATAATTTTTACACTTGTTTTTATTGCTTTATAATATTCACTACAAATTTACAAGGAAATATTATTTAGTGATGTGTATTTTTAAAAGGCAGGAAATCAGAAGATTTTTGTATTGTGTATAATAGGGCATATGCAGGAAAATTGTTCAAGCAATGAATTATTACTTTAAAACTTTTTACTAATTTAACCATGTTCACTTACGAAGTACTGAAGAAATTTGAGAAAGGAAATGGGGAATGTGTCAAAGCGACAACAACCCGACCATACATACACTGAAAGATGATTATACATCTAATAATTGATAATCAAATGATAATTATCAGAAAGCTATAATAAAAACGGGGGATACATAAAATTACATCTCTGCTCCAGGTTAAGAAATTGTCAGTTTCCTGCTAACATGTTTAACCCAACCTTACTGTATGCATGTGCCTCTCAAAAGTTAGGAGCCTGCAATGCAGAGCTAGTTTGTTGATGTGTTACATATTTGTTTTTTGTTCATTGTATTGTACATTGATTAGGTCGTCATTTTTTTACATTTGTGATTTCGGGCCTTTTGTAGCTGACTATGCGGTATGGGTTCTGCTCATTGTTGAAGACTGTACGATGACCTTTGTTTTATTTTGTCTCTCGTAGATATCTTTCACGTTGGCAATTATATCACAACTTTTATATATATAACAAGTATTTAAATTTGAATTTTAGGAAGTTCACCAATGATGTATACTTATCAAACACGTTTTTTTTTCTCAATAAAATCGACTGCTATCATTATACTGTAGGAATCATTCCAACAAAAGTCTAAACAATTTAACACTTGTTCTGTCATTATAAAAGCTACCTTCAAATTTACTATATAGAAAACCCTGGAATAAGCTCAGCTCATTCTCTTTTTGCATTGACATAACAATATCGGCAACACCAATTCAAAGGTCATCGCTTATAAGCGGTCGAGTTTTAATGAATAGGTTTTTTGTGTGAACAATTATACAGTTTAATCGGGAATCAAATACAAATACCATGATTTAGTTTGATGTTGGTATATGCATATGTTGAATTATTCGAAAGACCAAGATCATGCTTATGAATTACATTTGAATGATCACCTGTTTATCTGTGATAAATAAATAAGTCACAAACGAAGCCATGATGGAAATGTCATCATTAAAGAACAAAACGTTACTGTTATTTGCAAAATGTATTGCAAGTTGTTTGTTGAATCCGTGTTATTGAATTATTTGATTAGAGTACTCACCAACACATATCCCATTCCTTTCTTCGTGATTATCGCAACAAAACCATGTTAACTGGCCGCTGCAAACACAAATAAAAACCATTATACTGCACTCGTTCTATTTGAGCGGTCAAAATGCGTTGACCGTATATTTCTATGTCATATACAGTCACTGACCTGATATCACTTTTCCTCATGAATATTTAAATAGAAATTGTCGAAATTATGTTTAATTATTCATACGACCTCTTCAACCTGTTCTTGTTCTCAATGTAAACAACGATGCGTTTAACGACTCAAACTTGTTTCTTTTGCAATTTTCGGGAAAACATATTTCACTTTTTAATATTTTTTTGTTTGCAACCTATAAATCATTATGTTTTATGTTTATTGTTGATATTTTAGTCTGCAACGAATTCGTTCACCATTGATTGCGGTCATGATGTACATTTCATCGTGTTTTATATTTCTCCGTCTGTGTGATATGAGGCCTTTTTAAAGGGGGATTTTTCCCAATATTTCAATCAAAAAAATAACATTAACACAAAAAATTTAGATTGCAGTATAATGCTTGACATATCAACGATATAAGAATTCGGCCCGAAACGGGGAAATGCTCGGCACAGCCTCGCATTTCCCCGTTTCTAAGCCTCATCCTTATATCGTTGATATGTCAAGTCAATGCACTATTATTGTCTATATATGCATATGGTTCTTTCGGGAATCTATTTATGTTGAACCATTACAAAAGGATACGAATTCCTGTATGGAGGGCTTAGATAATCGACAGTTCTAGTTTCATAATAGGTGGTTAAATCTACAAAATTCGGAATATAAACATCTGACGTAAAAAAAAGTATACTTACTTTATCATTCTCCCACACCTGCTGTTGTGTTGTGTATCTTGTTTTCCTTCTAATGTCACTAATTGACCAAATAAAATTACCAAACTAATTATGGCTTTCATTTTGTAGAAATTTGTGATACGGAAGAATGTGCATTCCGTTTTATCGAGTGTTTTTTTACATTTTAATTTTAGAAAAGTGGAAAATGGGACACAACAATATTTTTTAATAGAAATGCGTTTTCCTGTTTTAGAATGTAGTTTTTAATACGACATGTAAATACATTAGGTTAATCGCCAATTGCTAGCTTGTTATAAACAAAGGGGGTACAACACATCAGTCAAAAAAAATATGTTTATATGTCCAAAGGAAGGTGGCTACAACAATTAGTAATGCAAAGCCTCTACAGTGTAAAACATGACCTTTACTCAATATGCTGAGTGTGAATTCGCATTGCTATATGAGACGTGTCACAACACTTTTTATCCAACATTCATGTATTTAGTTATGATGTTCAATTGGTTATTCTGAATTGATATTGTTTAATGTCTTTTCATTTGTAGTTAAAATTTTACCTAGTTTGTCTATTAGTTTGTCAAAGTTAAGATAATAAATTACCCATTTCATTTCTTATATTTTCGTTTAAAGCAATTATATGTACATTCCTATATCTACTAACTATTGATTTGTTATACACTATGATTTATAGAAACTAACGACATCCTAACCTTAGGTTTCCTTTACAAAGGAAAAAATACAGTCCGAATACAACCTTATTCCATTGAATATTCGGTTAAAAACATAAGATGAAATAATAAACTTATGGCACTCAGTTCCGTTTTAATTTAGTGTTAAGCTGTATGGTAGACAGGCAATATAATTTGTCGATTGTTTCGATGATCATAACTTACTTTTTCTGATTTCATTAATTTTTTCATCATACAATGCAAAACTTTCCTCGTCTTTATCCGTTATTTATTAAAAAAAAATTGGTACAGGAACTACGATGGTACAAGTTTGAATGTCAGATATTTAAACTTACATAAGTTTATCGAACCTGATAATGACAGTTCCTACACAAATTGCGTACATGTATATTATGTAGTATAATCATTTATTAAAATAATCATCTTTCTTTCCCTAGTCGCTATTAAAATCAAGAGTTGGAACTCAACATGTATATGTCGAGTACATGTTATCATTTTTAACAGGTTATACCTTGTAAAAACATTTTATAAAAGTTATTAGTGATAACTTGTATTAATCCATTACACAAGTTATTACCTGTACACATACATCGAAAAGTAACTACTAGTACAATCTTTACTGAAAGAGATAATAATTTGTACAAAAGATAATAACTTGTACAAAAGATAATAACTTGTACCCATCGTTATGCTAACTCGGCCTGTTATGGATTCATTGATTTTTGTAGGTATCAATTTTCTTGGATTGAGAAAATCTCGCATTTTCGTGGATACTTGATTTAGTGGTCTTGCCAATATCTGCATGCAAAACCGGTACATGTAGAATGTGTTTATTTCGTTGAACATTTGAACTCGTGATTAACCTGTACCAACGAGACTCACCAAAATTGGTATTCAACGAATAATAATGATTCCACAGTATTTGATGTCACTACAAACTGTTTCCCCCTTAAAAAAATAATTCATAACTTAGCCTAAAGGTATAAACTTTGAACTTTTTTTATAACAAATATATTAGCAAATCTTTCAGTTTAGTAGTCAAAAATTAAAGTGTAAAGATTGAAAACAGTGTAGAAAAGAAACTTCATGATGAAATAATTAACTTAAGGGATGACTATAAAACTTCTAATAATGCAGTATTCACACGCAAAAGATACTGAGAGACTTTTCTCCACAAAAATTGCTCAAGTAAATACCATGTACACAACATATACATTAAATACAGCATATTAACATTTCACCTGTGATTCTACAAAGGAAATCGAATTCTTTATTAGAGGATGAAAAATGGCCGAGTTTGTACATGCTGTATATTTGGATAGTTTATATCTGTTTCCAGAACCTTTGCACGTTAACTATGTTAAGTGTAAAATCCTCATCAAGTACCGTTTGCATTTTTCATACTGATTTGTTTATACTCAAATTATATTGTGGAGAAAAGAGATATAATTATGTAAATATAAATTACAGAAAGATTTTACAAAACTGCTGTTTATGAATGATGCCTGTACTCTTGGAACCAAAAAATGCATTTAAATAAATTTCCCTGAAAAGAAACTATCAAAGAGAAGTACAATATTAAGGTTTGAGAAGCAACTCTGTCCATAGTAACAGTATTTTTGGAAGAAAAATAAAAAAATAAATGACCATTAAATTTATCTCAACGAGATTGTGTTACTGTTTTGTCCATAAAACGTAAAAACTAAAATATGTTATTTATCAACTCTTTTTCTTAAGATATCTTTATTTTCATATTTCATAACCTCAAATATTTTCCAAAAAACAATGCAAAAAAATTCGAAATAAATGGTCAGAAATAAAATTAAAAAAAAACCGAACTCAGGGGAAAATTCAAAACGTGAAGTCTTTAATTAAATGTCAAAATCAAAAGCTCAAACATCTAAAGAATGGAAAATAACTGTGGTGCAAAGATTTTCTTAAGTAAAAAATGACGGATTAAACCAGGTTTTATGGCTTGCTAAAAAATATAATCACACAAATACTGAACTCCAAGGAATATTCAAAACGGAAAGTTGCTGCTCAAGTGGCACAATTAAATGTTCAAACATATCAAACAAATGGATAACAACTACCTGTATCATATTCCTAACTTGGTACAGACATTTTCTCCTGAAGATAATGGGGCACTGAACCTGGTTCTAGAGCTAGCTAAACCTTTCACTTGTATGACAGTTACAAAAAAAAATACATTACAATGACAAAAAATGTGTAAACAAAACAAACTGCCACTATAGGTAAAAATGTCAAAAATGTGTACAGCAGTCGACATTATATTTAAATCTTAATCACTACAAAACAAAGAAATATGTCACAAAGAAACACAAAAATATTATATACAAAACACATTATCAAAAATGAGAGACAAGAACAAAACATTTTTCCAAAACACAATAACGGGATGTACAAGTTCAGAGCTACGTCATATGTAGCAAAGAAAACAAAAAAGCTTATAGAACAAGCACATTAGCAAAATTGAAAGACCAGAATACACAAATTTTCCATAGCACAATATCACAATGACAGGATGTATAAGTTCAGAGCCATGTCAAATGGATATCACCGAATATAAACTAATCAGTTACAGGAATATTCAAAAAGACCCAAAAAAGGATACTGGAACACGTTATTAAGATTCAAACAAGGATACAATAACATGTTATTACAATGATAAACAAGGTCAGTACACAGAATCCATACTTCAAGACCATCGTGTATAATTTTAAAGTTGAAATGGAATATTTATCAACAAAGTCTTCCTACCTTCGGATGAACTTTTTAAGAAAAAGACGAGACGATCTTTGACATACCCCTAGTTCATCAACTTTCTGCCCAGACACTGTTGACCTCTTACAAAGTCTGAGTATCAACTGCATTCTATTGAATACCGAATAATTTGGTAAATGAATATCACATATGAAGGTGAAGTTGGTATATTTCTACTAAGGTGGGGGAAATTGATAATTTCAAGACCAAAATCGTCTCGTTGTACATATATTCTAGTACTTTTTTTAGATTCTAGTACTATTTTTAGATTCGAGCGTCACTGGTGAATCTTTTGTAGACGAGAAACGCGCGTCTGGCGTCAGTACAAAATTTAATCCTAGCATCTATGATGAGTTTTTTTACAACCACTGAATCGCTGCCACTGCTGGTGGAGTCTTAATTCCCCGAGAATATCACCAGCCCAGGAGTCAGCACTTGTGCTGACTGAGTTCTCATGGATATGGTCATATTTATAAATTAACTGTTAACAAAACGTTTGAATTTTTGAAATACTAAGGCTTTTCTACCTGTGGAATAGATTACCTCAGCTATATTTGACAAAAATTTTAGGACTTTTGGTCTTCGGTGCTCTTTAATTAAGTACTTTATTTGGTCTTTTTAACTTTTTTGGATTCGAGTGTCACTAATGAGTCTTTGTTTTAATCTTTTTTTTGTTTTTAAGAAACTCCGACTCATTTGAAAATAAAACAGAGTTCGACAAGAACCTTTGGTTACCGTCACAGATATAAACTATTATTACCTCTGGTCCCCTCCTAATGATGTTCTGCAACCTTAAACACATTCTTGGATTTGTAACTTCTGGTCACCTTGCAAGGGCATTGATTATATAAAAAAAATAAGGAGGTGTGAAATTATTACCAATGAGATAACTATCCACGAATGTTACAATGAAGTGGTTGTAATCAGGTAAAGGCAACCACATAGATAGCTATAACATGCCCCGATATGTTCAATTGAACAAACGAACAGCCTTATTTCTTAGCAAACATTTTATGAAAGAAAATATACTTGATCACACCCGCGAACTAGCGTACACTTAGAACGTATGTAAACTGTTGTATGATATTTTTTTTATAAAACCAATAATTATAGCTGGAGAATTTCAGGAAAGGTATCAAAAGTCATTGGTACTTGGGGGCAGGGCAATTATTTTAGCCCTCCCTCTTTTTTCCAAAGACCGATTTTCTTTTGTTTTTCGTTTTCTGTATACTATGAACATATATATTCTATAAATACTATGAACGATCACTGGCATATTATATAGAGACTCTCTATATTAATATATCAGTGACCGCTGTGGATAGTAAATTTTTTAAATTGATTTATTTACACAGTCATACACTTTATTTATAGTAAATATATTATCATAGAATACAAAAAACGCGCAAATAATTTACCTGTTCCCAAGTACTAATTATGCGTAATTTAAAAACAGTCCTAAGCGGCAGTCTTTTATTTGACTCAAAAGTCAGTCCAATGACTGAAACAAATATCCGGACGCTTTTATTTTCGTTTTCCTCCCAAAATAACCCAAACTGAAACACAATGTACTATAAGTAAGGATGATAAATGATAGATAGATAGTTTATTCTCATAAAACCATGCAAGTACATGTACAAATGTTACAGAGAAGTTAAAAACATAATATACAAAAATAACAAAAACACAAATGCATTATAATGATTATAATGCGACTATGCATTGTTAATTTCGCACCCATAGGACACAGAAGCATAATTCTTAATTTATTGTGGAAGGAAGAGAAGCGACACAAAAAATGAGGCCTCCTTATTTAATACTAAAGATGTCAGACAGGAACCATCGACAACCACTGAACAACAGGCTTCTGACTTGAAACAGGCGCATAAAGAATGTGGCGGGAGTGAACATGTTTGTGAGCGGGAAACCTTTTCCCTAACCCGGGACTGTTCTTGAACAGCACAAGATAAGAACAAACTATGAAAATCAGTCGAAAACCCTTAACTCATCAGATTTATAAAAAGAAAAACATCAAACAAAAGTACAGACAGGGCGAGGGTATATATTTCGCCCAAATTCCAAAATAAGACACTCAGCTACTAAAAGCTAGATAAAAGTCATTAACAACGTGTTATAAAATCTTATATTACCTTGCGTTAAATGCAATATACATAAAAGCTTAATTTAAAATCAGGGAGAAACAAAAGATTATAATAACCACATATATCTGTTCTGTATTCTATCGTTTCGCTTTTTCAAAATCAATTCAGGGTCTGCCCGTAAACTCTAATAACAACATGTTAATCAAAATGTTCCATGTTATCAATAATCAATTTCAAATTCAATAATCACATATAAGTAGCTGAAATGTAAGTGACGCCTGAATGATATATTTAAAACATCCATGCATAATAATTCAAATTAAAAACATATTGTTCAGAGAACAATTTAAGGTATTTCCACTTCTTACGATTCATTTTGATATGAAAATATCAAAATACTGTTTAAAATATCCAACACATTGTCATATGGTACCTTAATGTACGCTGATTTCAAAACAAATGTGGCTTCTAAACACTTTTGTTGAAATAAGGGATATAATTTGTCTCTTCCGGTCTTACAAATGTCACTTCCGGTATCATTTGTCTTGATTTGATTGTTTATCTGACACTGATTCCAAAAATATATTGTTCTATATATTTTAACATTAATTCAGTACAAAAAATATCTACTTCCGGTTTACACAAGGTCACTTTCGGTTAGCCCTTTCATGGTCAAATAGATTGCAACCTAATGAAAAAAATCCCATGGCTTTATCATATATACATATGAGGTAAAAGCAAAGGTCAAAATTTAAAATGTTAAATTTACCAAGTAGCTCAATTT
This sequence comes from Mytilus galloprovincialis, assembly GCA_037788925.1. NCBI lineage: Eukaryota > Metazoa > Mollusca > Bivalvia > Mytilida > Mytilidae > Mytilus > Mytilus galloprovincialis. Next base: position 6,474,467 of record CM075340.1, on the reverse strand, counting down.
CAAGTTCATAAATCAAAATTTTGAACATGACCTTGACCTTTAACCTTGACCTCCTTTTCATTTTTATGGACCAAGGACCTATATCAAAACACCCTAGGCCTCTATTACTTGTGGTTTTCCAGTTAGAAATACATTTTACTGATAACAAAAATAAAAGGGGAAATAACTGTCATATGAAATATCTTTACGGCTACGGTCAAAATTAAACGAAACATCCTGAAGATATGACGAGCAATTAGGAAAAATATATTAGTCGGTTGTGAAGTTTTAGAATCAACAAGGAAAACATTGCACGGGTATACGTTATACATTTGCTAAAATAAAATTAATTCTGTCTTAAAACCGGCACAAATATTCTCAAACATTTTGTAAATGTCTTTTTAAAAGCGTGTTTGGATGTCTCCGCCATGTGACGATATGGGCCTCGTCTTTTCACTTTATTTTTTGTAGTTTGGGAATTAGCTCACAAAATACGTCTTACATGTTTATTACCAGATAGAAAGTAAACAAAAATACGTTTCCAAACATCACTTTTATAATTACGTATAATGTACTTGCATGGTTTTATGAGAATAAACTATCTATCTATCTATCTATCTATCTATCTATCTATCTATCTATAAAAATACAAATCTTAATTTTACATATATCATGTAATATATATATCTAAATGTATAACAAAGTGATACAAGCGGAAAATGTCATTATCAACCTACAATGTAAACTGTGTGAAAAACGTGTACTTACAATAAGTAGTTTTTGAGTAGTATTAAATTTTAAAGTATGTAACCAATCCGGTTAGTGTTTTCAGTCAAAGTGTTGACAAATAGGAGCGGAAAACAAATATTTTTTTATGTAATCATTTTAAACTTGCTGTTTTTACATATGTATTCGAGATATCTTAACCACTCTTATTTCATTCCATTCCATTTCAGAAAAACGGTTTTCAAATTATTTTCGGTATTGGGAGATTTTCTTCAGAGCAAACAACAATCATGATAACAAACAAAAATATGTATAACCTACTTTAAGGTTGATTTTGATAAGTTTTTATTCAGTCGTCCCGTTTATAAAATTGAGTGTATGTTTTAAGAAGTTTTTATTAACTTCCCCTGTGACCTTTACCCTATTCCTTTCAAGTCGGTTTTTTTAGTGAATAATATCTCTTAATTTTACAAAGCCTTCAAACATTAACAACAAGCATTCCCGGTAAGCTGACAAAGGGGTCCCTACATTTATTTTACATATCCCATTTGTCTGGGAAAATACAAATAGGTGAAAAATACTCCCCATATAACATGTTCAATGTAAAAACTAACATCTATTTACAGTTAGTTAATGTATTCTTCATCTATTTTCTACATCAGAAATGCCTGCACCAAGTCAGGAATATGACAGTTGTATTGCATTCGTTTGATGTATTTGAGCTTTTTATTGTTTCATTTGTTAAATGTATTTTTCTTTTGAATTTTCCTGGAGTACGATATTTTTGTTATCATACATTTTTCTACACATCTTGAAATCTTGTAGCATTTTCATATAAATTTTCTTTCTGATCGGATGAACTGTTTAAAGATCAAATATAACTCATGTACATAAAACACAACCAACTATAAAAAATCTTTTGTTATATTGTTCGGTTAAATCCCTGTAAGATATTGACATCGGGTTTTTTGCCTCATTTAAATGTTTTGGATTTATAATTTAAAACGCTGAATCATTATGATCAATGCAAGGAGAAATCAATGATCAAAAATGTAATAAAATCATTTAATAGTTACTAAACACATATATTTATGGTCACATGCACTTAACTACGTTTATCATAACCTGGCCGATTTGATTACAAATCCTATGGAAAAGTTTAAACTCCATTTTACACCTTTTTTAAACATTATTGATAATTTATTATAATATTGAAGTGTCACACACTTGTCTGCAGATTTTGTATGTAGATTATATTATATACATTCCACAATAAAATAAGACAAACGCCCAGTCTATATAGGTTTATAAGACACTAAATAACCATTTATATTTACATATTTATATAGCAATCTGATATGTTTGGTTATGTCATTTTTAATCTGTGAGTGGACATTAATATTCACTTTGCGTGTTTTATAGTGTTCTTATAGGAAAAATACAATACGCATATATACCTTCGAATTGTATTGATTATATAGATTTATGCAAAAAGTTTTCATTTAAAGTCACTAATGATTACATACTTCCTACTACTAAATCGTTTTTAAATGGACAAGTATCATATTTGAAAAAAAGGTAAGCTAGACAATATTTAGATTTCCTTGTAATATATAGTTTCGTATGCCTATAGTAATTCGTTTACGCTTTATAAAAAAGATAATGGTAGATACATAGAGTGCTGTTCTTATTAGTTTGGCGTTTTATCTTTAAAGATTAATATATTTAATATATACATAGAATCATATATTTTTGGAATCAGTGTCAAGTAAACTATCAATAAACTCATCATAGATATGAGACTGAAATTGGCCTTTTTCAAACCTGAAGTAACAACCTATCTCCCTGGTTTCAAACAAAAATGTGTAGAAACCATATATATTTAAATTCAACGTACACTTAGTTATCATCTGGCACTGAAAATTACATGTCTATTTTAGTTTTATTATTTTCAACATCAAAATATATCGTATCGGGTAAAAAGACCTTCAATTGTTCTCTGAACATCTGAACAATTGGTACATCTGAACAATTGGTTTGAATCGTTATTAGGTCTTTCCACTTTTCTGGGGAAAGGCCTATTGTATTTGTTCTGATTATTATTTTTATTTTTTCTTCCGCAAATTTTTTTCTTGCGATAAATGTTTGTTTCGCAATATGTCGCTTAGATATTTCTCATATTGTATCGTATAGTTCATACTCTTTTAAATTTCACCCTGCTAAGACGAACAATTTTCTTTGTAAGAGTTATCTCCCTATTCACTGTTGATCATCAGTGTGCATATCCTTCGTAACAAACAGATAAACCGGAAGTAGCACATTATCTCCTGTTCTACATACAAAGGTATATAGAAACTATATATTTTTGGAATCAGTGTTTAAGAAGCTATCAAATGAGACCGGAAGTGATATTATTTTCACCGGAAGTAGCACATTATCTCTCTTACTTCACTCAAAAATATATAGAAACCATTTATTTATCCTATCAGTATAAACAAACTTATGACCGGATGCCTATTTTAACTTTGAGTAAATAGGATCTAGCTTCTTTCGATACATTTGAACATTGGTGAACAGAGAACAGAGAACAATTGGTTTTTAATTATTATTATTCTGTTAAACCTTATTTGATTCTTATTTCAAATGACTTTACAAACGCAGATTAATATGTCAAATTGGTCTAAACTTTTGATTGACTCTTCTTTTTTGACGAACTACATACTAAAAACGCATAATATTCTCCCTAATGTCCTAGATAAAGCAATACATGCATCCAATGAAAAGTTTTGTAGTACCCTTACGGGTAACTCCAGGATTTTTCTGCTAATTTCATTATTTGAAACAAAGTCTATGTATTAACTTCTGCGGACTCAAAACTGATTTCATTTCAAAATGTTTATTATGTATTCTATGCATGTATGTTGTTCTTGGAGAATTGTGTATGCATTGTTTCTATTTCATTCGATTGTTGTCTCACTGACGTTTTGTTTCGACTTACTCTTTTGAATTGATTCAGATTTAAGATTTCATTTTTACAGATATACGGCCCATATAATACAAATTCTACAGTGTTTTTTTAATTCTTGATTTATTACTTTAAAAGTTCTTTTTTCAAATATTTAGGCTTTGAGAAATACTTTAATCTTAGGTACTTTTAAAAACAGACATCTGATAAAATGTATATTCAGATGAAAGGAAAAGGTCCAGTAAGATCCCTTCCTGGCCCCAAAATATAACCGTTTTACAAAATTGTTTAAATGTTAATTGGAAAGTAGAATACTTCTGCTACATAAATATGGGCTGGTTGTTTTACAAAACAATGCTCTTATACAGGCATAATTAAGTCATGTTAAATTAAAATCTTCAACATTGCCTATGTGAAATTTCAAAATTGTTTGTATATACATTGAACGACAAATATATGTGACGCATAAAATTTTCTGACTCCAGACATGCGAATCAATGAATGTGTTTGTAGATAGATTTTTTTGCGTTCTGTAGAATTGTTCCTTTTAAAATTGTTACACGATGATGACTGCTGTACCCATATTTTGACTATTTCATTTATTATTTCTGTTAAGTTCGTGCATCATTGTGAATATAACGGAATTTGATGAGACTGTCAACAAAGTGAAAGGGTTAGCGCTATAAAACCAGGTTTACTCCACCATTTTCTACATTTGAAAATGCCTGTACAAAGTCAAGAATATGACAGTTCTTGTCCATTCGTTTTTGATGTGTTTTGTTATTTGATTTTGCCATGTGATTATGGACTTTCCGATTAGATTTTCCTCTAAGTTCAGTATTTTTATTATTTTACTTTTTAACATTTGTGTTAAATTTTAGACGGTTTTAAAAGTGGCCGCAGTATTGTTCATTCTTAATATTTAAATATAAGTTGTATTTGATGTTAATACATAACATATAGAAAGGTCGAGAGTGATCATGGATGCGGTCACTTTTATTTTTGACAAAATCATCTGAAAAGTGACATATTATGGCACATTTGATATATTTTTCATATTTAAACTTGAAGTACAGCGTCTTTGACGACTAAATCAGTTAAAAATATGTCACATAAACTAATTGAATGGACTGAAGTAGACACTGAAGTAGACACTGAAGTGTTTAAAAAGTATCTAAAATCTGTCATCAGATGAACAGGACATCTGAGGCCAAGATCTACCCTTACCGGACATACTCAATTGTTTAAATACTTTTTTAAACAAACTAAAACTGTGAACAAATTTCTGCATTTCAAACAAATATTTTGTTTAACATAAGTCCTTTGTTAATGTTCAGTTTATGAACACAACATTTTTTTATGAATTTCGATCTTCGTCTTTCTTTGTACACTTGCTTTATCAAAATCGCCCAAACTTATCATTTGAAACCCTGAAATAAATGTGAGAAGTTATTTGACCTTAAGGAGGCTCGAGAAGACAAAAATTTCAAAAAATATTTAAATATTTTTTTTATTAATAATTGTATTGTTTATTACAATTTTAGATATAACTGTATTTTATAGTTCAAACGATTTGTTTTGGCTCAGATGACTTTTTACATGTTGATTTTATTAAAAAGATCAAAATTATCTCCCTTTGGTGCAAAAATGCCATTTGTTTTGCACAAAAAAATATCTTTTTCAAAGAATCGGTGACCTATATCTTTATTATTTTTTTCAAATAAGTTGTACTTTAACTAAAACACTACAATCTAAGCGATTTCTGTATTACTGTAAGATTTTTTTTCGATATTACCTCTTATTCTTCTATAAGCTCAACAAAAAAGCCTAACAAAAATGCACGCTTCTTTCGAAGGCAGATTGTGAGCTTAAATGAACGGTGACCACATTCGTTGTTCATTTTTCTAATAAGAAGATGATGATGTTCGTTTATAGAAAAAAAAATAGCAAAATACTATCTTTAAAAAAATATTGATTTAACCCCAGCTAGCCCCTTTAAGTAACATAAATCCAGATAAAGAAAAATTATCAATTAAAAACCAGGTTGTACGTAACTTTTATCATATATATTATTTGGCCTGGAATTCTTCCAAACGTAATACATGTTATAATGGGTCATTTAGTTGGCATATATTTAAAACTTACTGATTCGTGAACGAAGGTAAATAATGTAATTCTTTATTATTTAAGGACACAAGTATTTACACTCTCAAACCGGTATAATGTGTGTTCATCATAGGTAACACAAACCAAACAATCTGGTATTGTACGTTATTTTTTATATATTTAACCTGTCAGTTTTTCTCAAAACAATTGTCACGATTACATTATTATGTCGATAAGCCGTGTAGATTAAACTTTTAAAAATGTTTAAATATCAAACATCATAGTTGACAATGTTTAATAAGTGTTATTTATTATCACTTTTAAAGGTAAATCATTGTAAATTGTTAATTTATAAAACATATTACACTTTATATACATAACGCATTCAATTTTTAGGCGAATTAGCAAAAAATACAAATATAAATTCGTCTTTAAACTTCAACCACGTCTTCATATTTGACTGATATTTATATTAATGTTATATGAGATATCTTTGTATCAATCTTCTGTTTTAAAGTTATTTGCTATAAGCATATGATTTATTCATATATCAAAGTAAAACTCGTCTAAAATTACTAAGTTTTCAACTACTGTGTAAAGATGGACTGATGACAAATATGCAACTTTTATAAAATATTTTATATTTACAGTATCTTATCTTGTCCATTTCCTTGACCTACCGATGAATTTTATTGTGATTCATCCTCTTCCGAATAGTTTTGTGTCGACGAATTTTGTTGTCATTTAGTCTTTGAATTACCTGATTCTTGTAGCCAAACATTATAAACTCATCCTAGATACAAGACTGTTTAGCCGAGACGCGCGTTACGATTATAAATGAATGCAAAAACAAATGGAGTGTGATTCGTAAAAACCGTGAGGTAGTTTGTGAAAGTAATTCAAATTAGCTTTGTCATAATATATCAGTATTTTTAAAGACTCTATCCTCGACAGCAAATTATGTTTCGTAACACTTTATCAGAGTACACATCTAAACTTGACTAAAAAGGCATGTACAACGTTATATATAATAGGCAACATATTAAATTTAGATCAGGTATGATTCTTAAAGAAGCTAAATACAGAGCGTATGAAAAAAACACAAACCGAAGATATTTTTGTGAATGCAGTTTAAAAGGTGTCTCCATCTTCTACAACCAATTCAACTGGCACACAAATCACAGAACTAAAACAAAGACATCATAAAAAGGTCCAAGTTGATGATAAAATTGAGAAATAAAATGGGGAATGTGTCGAATACATTCTGACCATAGAGCAGACAACAGCCGAAGGTCACAAAAACAGCATTGTAGACCCTAAATTCTAAAAAATTATCAAAATATAGCTTAATGAAACTAGTTTTTTTGGAACAATCAAACGATTGTGAATATGTATTTTTTAACAATGGCCATATGAATGATAATTAGTGTCCACATAAAACTGCTGATTACATGATTAAAAAAAATTCTTTAATTTTTTTTGTTTTCTCGAAATACATTTTCTTTAAAAATTGAGAATAAGATAGACTTTTTTAAATGTATTTTTTCTCACACAAGTGTGTGTTTGGGTCTTGGTCTGGTACCAGTATTTCAATCGGATAAATTGAGTAAATACCTGTTTCTGCTTAAAAGAGGGTCGAAAGATACCAAAGGGACAGTCAAACTCATAAATCTAAAACAAACTGACAACGCCATTGCTAAAAATGAAAAAGACAACCAGAAAAACAATAGTACACATGACACAACATAGAAAACTAAAGAATAAACAACACAAACCCCACCAAAAACTAGGGGTGATCTCAGGTGCTCCGGAAGGGTAAGCAGATCCTGCTCCACATGTGGCAGCCGTCGTGTTGCTTATGTGATTACAAATCCGGTAAATAGAAAAACAATAGTACACATGACACAACATTCTTAACATATGAAATAGAAAATGATATTTAAAAAAAATCAAATTGAAAATAGAGCATGATGATCAACTAATGTTTTAACGCATTGTAATTTGCATTATAACCAGAGTAAATCATGATATGAAAAATAAAAGCAATGAATCCAGGTTACATACAATACAGCGGAAACATATCAATTATAAGAGGAAAACAACGGCACAATAGAATTTAGAAAAGGATGAGTACAAACAAAGAGAACATTGAATGTCGGATTTCAAAAACATGATTGCAAAATTATATGAACACAAAAATATTGAAATTACTTTTTACAGATGTATAAAGAAGTGGTATTTTGGCCCTGTGAGGTGACGAAAAATAAAAGAGTATTGAGGTAGATCATTTATAGCTTAAACATATACACGTATATCGTTATTTGTTAATATGTTATAAAATCATATTTTTGTGACGTAACATCCGGAATCTGATCGGAACACTCAAAATGTCCAAATTCTTGAAGTATTTCAAATTTTCTTGTTAAATTTCGCATAAGCCATTGGCCTCGACCAAAGTAATTTTAATCTTATTTTAATTGTGTTGACTTATTTTGCAAACATTTTTAGAGTGGTCGAGGCATGTTTCAACATCAAAGATTTAACCTTTGCTAACAGGCAAATCCTGATTCAACACTATGGCTACTTCAATATTTAATTGATAGGGGGTGTCGCTAGGGTTCTGGTACCCTCCTTTTTTATTTAATTTGGATTTTAAATTCTAAGATAGTTTTATATATTGCATAGGTAAAAATGTTACATTTTCCCATATTGGATGGGTTTCGTGTGGTGTGTGGGAAAAGTGTATTTTTAAAGGCTTAGAGACTTTCGGCTGTAAACAAATGACAAGGCTTTTCATATACAAGTAATTGGAACTTTATTGACCTTATCATAATTTTCTGATAGTTTTTCCCACCTATTCACATATTTTCACGTCCTAATAACTTGTATATAGGAAGTGCCCTCCCCAGCTCCCCCCACCCCCCCCCCCCACCCCAAAAAAAACAACCCCGAGGATTCAACATCACCATTTCTGAGGAACGCTAAATTCGGTTGCGAAATAAATGTTCCAGTTGTATAGTTGGTATGAATAGAAATAAATTATATAATTAATATTTTTTATTTATAATAAAGAAAAAAGGAAAATTTTGTATAACACGCCGTTGTTTAAGCGACGATTTCTAAGCCGCCGACCCGGTGGATGGATATACGTCCTCATAACTGTTTTTATAATAATAAAAACTAGACAAATTGGTGGAAATAATTAATTTTGAATTTGCAAGTTATTTTGAATATCTTTTCCACATTAGTTTGTAATAGTTATTCACTGGTGTGCTATGCAAACAAACATAGGAGAGTTTTACATAAGAGCCGTAGTTTTCGTTGTAACATTTCACATCAAACATATCGATATGGGTATCAACATTAAAGTTAAACTATTTATTACAAATTTTCTTTTAGATACACGTTTTATAAAGACGAAATCGTCAAAATGTAACATCCTCTTTTTTGGAAACTTTTCTCTTATTTGCAACGACATCACATGCAATTTCTTGATTGCCAATTAGACAACTCTTCCCAAGAAACCAAATGACAAAGAAATAGACATTATAGGTCATTGTACGGCATTAAATAATTAGCAGAGCCCATACCGCATAGTCAGCTATATAAAGCCCCGAAATGACAAATGTAAAACAATTCAAACTAAAAAACTAACGGCCTAATTATTAATCGAAAAGAAATATGTGACACAACAACAAATGACAACCACTGAATAACAAATTCCAAACCTGGGACATGCACATACATATAAAATGTGACGGGGTGAAACATGTTGGCAGGATCCCAACCCTTCTTTATACGGGTACAGTTATGTAACAGTACAACATAATAATATACGCTGGTATCTAAGGTATACAAGACATAATCTGGACATCACACATGAAGTCCATAATTGAGGGTATGTGCCATAGACGAAATTGACAGTGAGCAGAGTGTAATTGAAGAACAGAATATAAATATTATCATTATTAGGTTACTGTCATAGACGTTTAGAGACAGTTGTTATCCATTCGTTTCGTGTGTTTGAGCGTACGATTTTGCTATTTGATTACGCACTATCCGTTTGTAATTTTCCTTGGAGTTCGGTATTTTTGTGAATTTACTTTTTATCTCAGTATTACTATCGTTCTTCTTTTTGAAAACTAATTGTTTTTATCATACGTTTTGCAACAAATCAAACTTTTTGAAAACTCCTAAAACATTTTTTCAGATTAGATTAATATATTCGTGAGAAATAGTTAACAGTTCATTTCACTCTAAAAGAAATAAAAATATAGACGAAGTAATTGGACCTGTATATTAATCTCATATTTAATACCTTACTTAAATAGACGCAGCTTACATACACTTATATCATTACAACCAACGCCTAATAAAAAAAACATTAATACAGATTTAATGAGGTCGAGTTATTCACTTGCAAGTGATTAATTCAACAACAGCGCTGTTTCTTTGCTTATTTTGACAAAACTGAAAAAACTGGCTGCTAATATTGAATTATTATTTCACTTTTTAACTTTCATTAATTATAGATATAACATTATTTTTTCAATACATATCTTGTAGCGAATGCCCCGTTAACGATAACACGAAACATAACATATTAAAAGTATTTTTTCTTTTAAAATGTAATTGATAGAAATAAAAGACAGATAATTTCAATATCATATAGCTTAATCCTAGATAACATTGTTCACAATGTTCTATCAAATTCTTGAGTTATTTAAACTAGGCAGTGGATATTTTGCCGGCTCCGGCAAAATAGAAAATATGCTATTTAGTCGTCTTTGATTAAAATATCTAATAACTTAAAACAAGCAAAAAGAATATTCTGATAGCAATTGTTATTTTGCTCGTTTCATTCTGAATTTTGATTTGAGAGTAATCCTCTGGAATGGGAATGATATAAATGAGTGCACGTGTGGTTCTGGTGTCTGATGATTTTTGTACAATTATAATATGGTTAATGATTATTAAGGTTCTATGATTATTGAAGTATATGTAAAGATATGTACTGTATTTTACACATTGTTAATCTTATCTGTGTATTCATCTTTTACTTTTTTAATAGTAAAATAAACTTTTCTGATTTTAAGTGAATCGCTGATTTTCATTCAATATACAAATAAGATGATGTACTCTGATCATCTATGTTTATACATTTATTACGACACTGTTCTTCGCTCTTTCTTCGCTCTTTAAGATATTTTACAGCTTTCAGTATACATTCCTTCTGACCAAGAGAAGACATTCATTACTCATGTTTTAAATTCTTTATTACTTTTAATTTAATCAATGCTATAGAATTATGTTTGTTTACCATGTCTTTCCAAATTCTGTTTCTTGAATATTAGTGCAGAAAATGAGTATTTGGGTAACTTATACCAAATTTAATCGAGCTTTAAACTTAATATAGGTAAGTTTCTATTACACAGGCAAAATTTACTCACATGAATTTCACATGAATCTCACATGAAATTCACATGAAAAATTTCACCCGAGATTCACCTCAATCGAGCTTATACATGAAACTCACGTGAAAATTTGTATGTGAATTTCACGTGAATTGAGATTTACATGAATCTGATGTGAAATTTTTCACATGAATTTCACGTGAAATTTACAACAAAATTTTTTAATATTTTTCATGATTTTGATTAAATTTTAAAATTTAGATGTTATTTGAAATACTCTATTTTAAAAATTCATGTAAATTTCACATGAAAAAATATACGTGATTTTCATGTGAAATTCACATGAGGTTTACATGAGATTCACATGAAACTCACAAAAACTGATTTCACGTGAGTTTTACGTATAAGCTCGTTTGAGGTGAAATTCATGTGAATTTCACGTGAGATTCACATGAATTAAATTTCACGTGAAATTGATGTGAGTGAAATTTGCCTGTGTAATAGAGTGAGAAAACAAAGATATATGGATGAGATTCAAGAAATATTTTGTAAAATTCTTGTGGTAAAATTATTATTAACTTAAAAGAACGTTAATGAAAATAATTTTAATGTTACTCAAAAATGGCTAAAATACCATTGTAGCTTGGGTTTTTTTTCTGAAGCACTGGAAAATTATACAAGCACAGTTACAATTATAATGGTTATCATTTCGTAAACTACCCTAGTTAGTAATCCATCTGCAGGAATTTCGTCAATTCCTGAGACAGGGCCGCTTTATAACCTTCGTGGCCCACCTCCTTTTGATTTTATTTTTCTCATATTGTTTCCTTTTTAAGATAGACCATGTGGATCCAGCTGTTTCATTCTGTCATACTATATGCGTTTTCATTCATTAAAATTTTCCCTAATCTAATGGTTAAAGGTATTAATAACCTCAATAATAAATGCTTTGTTACAAAGAACTTATATTTTTCAGATATCCAAATAGCTGCTGTTTTTCATGAAATTATGAAGGTAAGTGTCTACCACTAAGCAGCTATAGCATACTTTTGTTTTCAACAGCCACGAGATGTTTATCTTCTAGCAAGATTTAATATTTTGATATTGTTCAGTTCAGTATGTGCATATCTATTGGAAAAAAACTTCACAATCTTTGAACCAAATATTTAACTTAAATAAGTCTTCTTCTGTAATATATATCAAGTCGAAAGTTGTTTACAGATATTCAAATCTAATGAATTAATTACAAAAAGTGACGAATCCAGGTAATAAAAAAAGAATTAAACGGATGAACTGAGGAACCTGATGGAACATGTCCTAAGTGAGGAACTTGTTGTTCAGTGGTTGTTGTTTGTAGATGTGGTTCTCATAAATGTTTCTTGTTCCACATAGATTACACCATTGGGTTTTTTTCCGGTTTGAATTGTTTTATAATTGTAGTAATTGTATTATATAGTAATGAAAGGTACCAGGATTATAATTTAGTACGTCAGTTGCGCGTTTCGTCTAAATAAGACTCATCAGTGACGCTCATATCAAAATATTTATAAAGCCAAACAAGTACAAAGTTGAAGAGCATTTAGGATCCAAAATTCAAATAAAATGTTTTTAGAACCTTTGATATCATGCAATTCGGTGTGCACCAAGGCTCTGTTTTGAAATTCTATACTTTAACCTATAATGGTTTACTTTTTGAAATTGTGACAAGTTTGTCTCATTGGCACTCATACCACATCCTCTATTATCTATCAAAAAAGGACAAGATCAAGTTAGTCGACAGGGTGAATGTATTTTTGCTATTCATACGTCACGCATTTTATGCATTCACACTCAGTCTTATGGCGACAATAAGGAATATGAAATTAAAAATCAAACAATTTTTCTACTGTCTAAGACCTGAAATCGTGGAAATATGTCGATCGTGATTTAAGACAACGACACATCGTATTAGTCAACTCAATCGAGATAGAGATCTTAACATTTTTGAAGTGTTGATTCTTGTCGTTCTGTCTCTGTTAAACCGTTTTTTGGGGTTTTTTTTGTTTTGTTTTTTTTTTTTTTTTTTGGGGGGGGGGGGTATTTCATTCCTTAAAGAGTGAAGATACACAAGCGCTACGTATTACTAGAGATTAAAAAGAACGTATAACGATGGAACAGATGATGTGTTATTGCTGAGAAATGGCAAGTCATAAATTAAGAATAGAAATCATGACTTTTGTCATATACTTTAGTTTTAAGTTGTCCACCTGTCAATGACGAGGAATATACCAAGCTATGAAACATACATTTTCAATTTCGGTCGTATCCTTTAAGATTAATGAAATAAAATCATTCATGATTGACAGAATCTCATCAATATATTTGAACATGATATTTAAAAGAACATTACAACATTTTCATTTGTTTCAGTTTTTTATTTTCTGCGTCATTTGAGTACAAACACAATTTAAAGATAAGGTTTACATTTCGAATTATCGAAGTTCTTCCCAAGTGACATTTTGCATGGCCTTATGGTTGCACGATTATCTTTTGCCATCTTGGATTGTAAAAGACAGAGAATCTAAGGTCCAGATATCATTCAAGTTAGCAAAATTTGATGCAGAAATGCAGATAATTAATATTAATTTGCATCTAAATAAACACATTTATAAAATTATAACTTATAAATATTGATATTTTTACGAGGGAAGATAAATTTTGCTTGTTTTTTAATATTTTTGAATGAGCACTTGAAGTGGAGGTAACTCTGAAATAATGCATTTTTTGAAGAAATCTACATGGAATTTTTGTTTTGTATTTTAACCGAAAAAAACTCACAGTGACCTCATCTTTTCTTTTTATATTCTGAAAGCATTTTCTAAAAGCTATCTTCTTGTATTTTATTTTCCAATTCTATCATTTAGTTTACTTTCTCATCACATAATGATGTTTTTTCTTGTATAATTCGTACAAAATTTATAATTTTGTCTTATTCTGTAGATTGATAAAATGGGCGGTGACCTATCATTTTAATTATATTTTTGAATATATATCAATATATACAACATTTTGGAAAAGAATGAACAAATTCTATAATGTTTAATTTAGACTCCCATACCACCTTAAGCAAGATCCAGACCCCGTTTTATTGAAATAGTTAGAACGCGTAGACACTCTTAAAATGTTAATGACACCATCACGAATAGGTTGATCTAAACGATGTGTCTGTGTCTAAACATACTACCGACATTTTTACCATGTTTTAGATTTTGGTTTACATCGTCCGGATTGCGTTGTACCAAACGTGACCTCATCCCAAATATGACTGTTTGGCGAGTGTGAATAATTATAATTTATTGGAAGTGACTCGGTATTTTGTAAACGAAACGCGCGTCTGGCGTAAATACAAAATTATTCATTCCTTGTATCCATGATAAGTTTATTTATACATCCACCATTCATATTCTTAGTTATGATTTGTCTTTTGTTACGTCTTATCGTTTATGATTATAATTCTTTTATTTTTTTGAATATGTGTGAAGAAGTTTAAATATTTTAGCAGCTTGTTCATTTATGTCATCTTTAAATCAAAGCAACTATATGCACAGGATTATTTGTTTTTACACAGTTTTGATTGAGACAAAAAGCCGACATGGTTAGAAATTACAAATAATTTCACCATTGCTAGCTCAATTCTATATTAAAAATTCTTGTAACCGTTGAAAAAACCTATAATATCACCATTTATAATTTCATCCCAATTTTATATTCTATTTTTATAAATTTACCTGTAATGTCACTTTGTGTGGCGTTCATACATTAATGTGATGCACAGTTCATAGTACTGGTGCACCGTCGTATTTTGTTATTTTGATGAAATGTTTCAGTTGTTATTCTGTAGTTTACATGTTGTAATGTACCTTTTCATTATTTATGTATGTATTGATTTCTGTTCCAAGTGTTCTTTCGTTTATTTGTACTGCATTCCTGTCATGTAATGTTGTATTTGTCCGGTATTTTTCAACATTGTCATATAAGCGGGGGGTCTTGCTAACCATACAACCAGGTTCAACCCACTATTTTTTCTTAAAACGTCTTTTCTTATTAAGAAATATGGCAGTTGTTATCAAATAGTCCGTTTCTATGTATGTTGGCGGGTTATTTGTGTAGCAGTTCACCATTTTCTACGTTTGGAAATGCCTGTACCAAGTCAGAAATATCACAGCTATCGTCCATTCATTTGATGTGTTTCGTCATTTGATTTTTCCATGTGATTAGGGACTTTCTGATTGAGTTTTTCTCAGAGTTCAGTATTTTAGGGATTTTGCTTTTTAGTGTTTCTGATGGGTTGTTTTTTTTTATTTCCTCAAATAATGTTTCCGTCGGATTGGTTTGTAACCTGAATTTGTTTTCGCTTAATCGATTTATGACTATTATACAGTTGTACACTACTGTTGCTTTTATTTGTCCAAACGTATGTAAGATATTACTGTGAATGGAGTATTAATTATTCCCACCTTGCGTTTTTTTAAGGGCAGACATTTGTGAGTATTTTCGTTTTAATTCCACAATCATGCTGCTACTGCATTGTTGCAGCTCAGGATAAACCCTAATCAAAAATGAAACAGAAATAAAGTGTTTTGATTCTTTTAGAACCTTCGAAACAAGGAGTTGTCATGTGAGACGGGACTTCTTTCAAAAAACTAGTAGTATATATTCTACGGCGGGGGGTGCTCAGGATTTTTTTGTATTACTTTGTACATTTTGTGTTGTACCCTTCTATTCTTCAGACACATCCATGAAATCAGTTAAGACTCAAATGCAGTCCTATACACAAAAAAACACAATACACTGCATGTTCCGTTTATCTTCCTTTCCTTTTATTGACGTTTTGTTACTGTTCTATAGTTTAATGTTAATCTTTAATTGTTATAGCTTTTAAGTTATCACATTTGATATTTTTGATGCATGTTATTTAACTGTAACCCCTGTACTGATAAAACAAAAAGAAGATGTGGTATGATTGCCTGTGAGACAACTGTCCACAAGAGACCAAAATGACACATACATTAACAACTTTAGGTCACCATTCGTCCTCCAACAATGAGCAAAGCCCATACCGCATAGTCAACTATAAAGGCATATGTGACAATGAAAAACAATTCAAACGAGAAAAGTAACGGCCTTATTTATATAAAAAAAAATGAACGAAAAAAAAAATTTAATACATAAACAAACAACTATCACTATCACTGCATTACAGGCTCCTGTATGGTTTATTAAGAAATAAATTTATCTAAAAAAAAACTTTGTTGGATTGGCAACCCAGTGATATTCTTACCTGCTTGTCTTACAACAAATACCTTGTCGATTCTTGTTGTTCGGTTGTTGGTGTTCCACTAATCTTTGCGAGAGTCAATAGAGATTGATAGTGGACATTGTAAAGGTGAAGTAGAATTGGTACTGTAAATGTTTCCATTCATATTTATATTTTTCCACTATTTACTAGGATTTAGTATTGTTTGTATGGTAACATCCATTTATCTGTTTGAATATGTTGTGTATGTATGTACTTAAAATCAACTATAAATTATCATAATTAATTGGATAGTAAGTTTTTCTTGCACCAACATTTCAACAGGATCACTCAGATTCATTTAATACGAAAGCCGAGAAGGCTCACCTATAATTCAGAATTCAACATTCGGAATTCAGCATTCAGAATTCAGAATTCGGAATTCAGAATTCGGAAATATTCGTTTCATAATGTTATAAACTTAGTTATTATTGTAATAATTACTATTTGTTTTCATTGTGATATGAAAATTTAATACCTGTCTTTATATCATCTACTCCTTATATAAAGAAATTCTATTTATTTGTCCATGGCATAATCTATATAGGAGGGTTTGCTTTCATTTCATCTTTGTGTGTTTACTGGTTTGAAATCAACCCCTGTAATCCTATGGTTTTAATTTCCACCCTTACCACCATCCCAATATACACCACTACACTTTTATATTCCTTGTCTTTATTTACTCTCTAAAAACATGCATCTTCATCAAACCCCAAAAATATCTTATTTCGAACAAAAAGCGAAAATCCGATTAGCGTCAAAATTAAATATAGAATTTCATAAAACTTAGGTAGTAAAAGCTTTTTCATGATCGAAAGATAATTTCTCTGGCAAAACTTTGTTAAAAAAGTTTTCTCAATTATCCGTATTTTAACATGTCGATACAGACCTCCATATAGTTTATATCTATAATTTGGAAGGGATTATTTAAGGGGAAAAGGCAAGGCGACAAACAGGTGACGTGGATTCTATCAATTTTCTAGCTTTGGGCTTGCTCTCTCTCAACACTATATTACATGCCTATGAGTCTAACTACAATCCCTTTTTTGTCATTTGCCCTTGTATGGACTAGTATAAACGCATGTTTCTGAAGGGAATTTACTAGTTCCGTGAAACGTTTCTCGGAAAGATGTTTGATTGTGAAAAAAATCTCAGAGATATATTATGTCCTATAATTATTTGCAATCCCCTTTCCACTGACGCGACATATATCTTGCTGAGAAAGGCGATATCAATTTCCTGCGATTTTAAGTGTGGTGAAAGCAAACTTACACAATACTGAGTACATACAAAAACGCAATACAAGTTTGAAACTTAGTTACTCCATTATCTACTATAATAAAAGCAACAAAAAAATAAAAAAAACCTGGGGTATTGCACATGTTTCTTAATTCATTTGGATCGATCATAATAGTTTAACGAGTGAGTGAATGAATTCTGCTTAACGTACAGAAGCAGAAACTATATGCATATTCCTTATGTGAACATGTGAATAAATGATGAATAAACTCTGCTTTGTGTTTGTCCGATGTGTTGAGCTGGATACCAATTTCAAAGTCTTTTGATTGATCTAGCGGACAAAGGTTCGAACTTACGACATTCTGTACTCAGACAATCATGCTAACAACGAGGCCAACTAGTTTGTTTAGTATAATCATGGATGTTTAAATATTACTTCCATGGTATAATATATTCTTCCCTGAACAAATATTTTTTATAAAGTCCTGTTATTTACATAGCTACTGATATATTTCATGGGAGATAAATGGTTTCAATCTTTAGACAAAATAATGTTCCATTTGGTGTTGCATTTTAATTGGCACTCACTATACTAACGAAAATCAATGACCGATCATCATAAACTATCAATTACAGAACTATTGAACTCGTTATGTATGTTTATCTTAAGCCAGCAAATTCTCAAGGTTCTAATACCATATAATCTGACAAGTAAATAACCTGTGTATTCCTTATCTTTATCCTTATCTTGTATTTAATTTGAAGTCGGTCGCAGTTGAAAGTTAGCTCTTATGATAATAATAATAACTGTATTTAAAGAATGTGACTCAATTAGCATTCACTAATTTACCTTGAGATCCTCACAAAAATTATACAGAACACATATTATAGTTATTACAGTCTTTGACCATATCATGTTATATATATAAATGAATGTCTGTAGAAGAGGAAAAATAAAACCAAATCATACATTTAACTTATTACTCAGACTTGTATATACAGAAGATGTTGGGTTTTTTTTTGGAACTCATAATTGATTATAAATAATTAATATCTTTTTCAATAGAAAGGTTACCATGGCCATTATTATTTGTTCTAGTACTTTAATTTATGATACTGCAGTTAATTACGAGTGTGTAGGGAGGCATGTGCGGGAAATGTTTATTTGTAACAGTTGATCGACATACAGTAACACATGCGATGACAATTTTCTTTTTCCACATCACGTATCTTGAATTTTGATAAGACTGTATTTAACTTAATAAAAAAGCGAGACAGATAGAAAAAGTTGGCCAAGTTTTGTAATAAATAATTTTGTTTTGAACATGCTCCAAATTGTCAACCTGACGGTACGGACTCCACCGGCCGTCAACATATACGTAAAGGGTACACCAGATGAGTAACGGAGTTTAACGGATATGAACGGACACGAAAAATTGTTTAAAGTAACAAATTGAGATGCTATCCGTAACGGTTACTCATCTGTGCGCGTTATCCGGTACAGTGATCAGGGCACGGTCAAACGATCTGTATACGTTTCGGTGAAATTATGATTGTTCGTTCCAGAACTATGGGATTTTTTTTATTAGTTAAAAAAAGGAAAGGTATTTTTTCACATATCTTTAAAATGCCATATCTTATTGGCTTTAAATTTTACACAATTCTGTCTGTATACTAATTAAAGCCGGGTCACACACGTACGGTAGGACATTTACCAGCTGGACCATATGAGTATCAATACCAAATAGGTATTTTATACATGTATCAGAATTTCTTAAAAATATCTTCAAAAATTCAAAATCAAAAATTTAGATTCCACAAAAACGATGATAGATTTCAATAGTTGAAATTGAAATAGCTGAAGAAATTAAAGAAATTAGATTTTAAAGGATCAAATATGTGTATATGTGTGTTAAAAATAAAACTATTACGGTATTGTTGTATAACCGTTGTTCGTCCGTCCGTCGTCCACACTTCGGACAATATAACTCAAAAACGACTTTTTAACTTTAAAACATCCGCGCAACCTTGCATTATATTTTGCCTGATGGAAATACACCACTAATTCATGGTCCCTTTGCTTTCTATGTTAAATTCCTCCATTTCAAGCAGGCACACCTCTTTTGTTTTAAGTTCAAAGAAAGTGGCAATTATTGCATTTCAAAGCAACACTTTATGGTGTCTTGTACTGAAAAAATCAACATACCTTTAATTGCATATAAGAAAGAACTGGTTCCCGGAAATTAGGATGTACCAAAACAGGTACATCAGATCTGACAAACAGACAAAATGTACCCTCTTTTTAAAATTTGATGCAGTTTTTCTAATATTCAAAATTAAAAGTCCAAAAGTGTTCTACAATGCTCACCAGTCCTTAATCTTTCATTTGATACCAACAATATCTAAATATTCTGCATATTTTGAAAGTTACACTCATGCGTAGGAACTATTTTGTTTTAAAAATATGTACTACTTTCTGGTATGTGCTTTCTGGCCGGGCCCGAATTAGTGGTGTTACACCTGATAGGAGCCGGCAAGGTGACGTCGCGTTAGTCCTACAACTATTATTCCGACATCCAATTATTCCGACAACCCATTACTCCGACAGCTCATTATTCCGACAGCTCATTTTACCGACAATGCATCTGCCATAACCTTATGGGTTAAGTTTCTCTAAAATGACCAACTCCATTCTCCACATTATTTGTATTTGATCGTTTTTATTCCCATTATTCGGCTCATGTTGGATATTTGCTGGATATTTGTCTCACTTCCTTGGAGATACACTTTCTTAATAATTGACCTATAAGGATTATTGCCCTTTGAAGTCATTTTTTTGCAATTTTTTGTACACTTTTGTAATCTTTTACAAAATTCTTATCCTCAGAAACATCAAGGCCAAATTAAACCAAACTTAGCCTGAGCTTCAGGGAATGTTGTTTAAAAAATGTATCTGAAAACCTCGTCCATCAACCATGCAAGATGGCCGCCATGGCTAAAAATAGAAAAGGGGGTAAAAAACAGCTAAGCTTATATCTTTGAAACTTTATCATCAAGATTTATCTACCGTTGAAATTTTCACACGCATCTGACAACCTGCTGTTTGATTATTTCCATGAATTGGTTATTTTAAGGACATTTGGCAGTTTTATTCTTTATATTCTTGCCTATATAGTTCTTGAGTGTCTTAGTTTGTTTAATATGCACTGCAGCATATAGACAAAGGCGAGCGACACAAAAGCCTCATGTTTTGTTTTGTCATCTCTTCTGTTCATATGTGCAGTAGATCCAATTGTAATTAACACCTCTTGTCATCTTTACAAAAACTTTGTATTACCTTTGATTATGACTTAAGAGCTACCTTAGTGTTATAAACAATTGCTGAAAATTTTGTCGAATGAACTCGAATCAACATCAATGTGTTGACTTTTGAAGAAGGTTAACAACTTGGGGAGTATGAAATCTGCAACAAAATACAGATGGATAGTTTTAGATACGAGTTCGATAAAGTGATGCTTGATCAAAGGTCAGAACTGTAAAAAATGTCTTTATCTGATCATGATTCGCATCTTTTTCGTTTTACAGTGAAGATATCCACCTGGATTCGCACCAATAGTGAGGAAGAACTGATAAATATGACGTTAAACGGTTGTTTGCTTCTTCTTTTTTTCGAACATGATACATTTGGGGGTGGGGATAGGTAGTATTTGTATTATCGTGAATTGCACATATTTTGAGGGAGTTAATAGACTATGTTTTTTATTTGGTCGGGTTGTTGTCTCTTTGACACATTCCCCATTCCCATTCTCAATTTTATGAAATAGTATTGAAAAACAACGTAGGGGTGAATGTTAGGACGGTGATGAGGGGAACATTGTGAACCAGAGACTTACAGAGGTGGATTCCAAAACGGCAAAAGCACAAATATATGACGAAAATCAACCCCCACTATAGATTAAATTATGGACAACAAAATAGATATAAACTATTTATATAAGGTGGAGTAGTTAACATAAAGACAGGCATACAATTTTCATATCACAACTAAAACATATGTCAATTATTATAATATGTATGTTATAACATTTGATAAAAATGATTTCCCAATTCTGAATTCCGAATTCTGAATTCTGAATTATAGATGAGCCTTCTCGGCTTTCGTAATTTAAAGATTAATATAAAGCTTAATATAAGTAGGATTTTTAATTTGGTCTAATTTTTAAAGAGATAGAATTGTGGACTTAATTATATATTGTCAACCTCCTTTGTAGTTGTTGGCTCTCGCTGCTTTGCCGCTGGTGAATGCTTTGAGTTTATATGAATATCAATGTCCACACCCTTCCCAGTGGAATTTAAGATCCAGAATCCTGTGCGAGAGTGAACAAAATCGGATTTCATACTCCTGCTTGTATGACGAACATAATAATACTTATATCGAATCGTGTTCTGAAAATGCTGACTTTGTCAGACCAGGTTAGTACCGATTCTATACAAATTTTTATGTCAGTTGGCAGAATAGGATTTGTTATCTTATTTTACCACGAAAACCGTATTTTAAAGCAATGTTTCCTTTCAATGATTATCATTGTTGTTTCAATTCTTTAGAAATTTGACCAACTACAAACATTATCATCATTCCTTCATTGTTAACCAATAATCAGATTATATATCTGGTTTTATATGAATCAAACAGATGTATGAGTGTATTCTAGTCATTAAGACATTATGAATCATTACATAAATCAGGTTACTCTGAGTAATTTTGAATAACTATTATGAGAGGACATTTCATGAACTATTAAGTTTTAATTAAGAAACACAAAAATAAATCATGTTGTATGACTCTTAATTGACTTTACAAAATGGTGGTCAACCTACAAACCAAATACAGAAACACGTTACAAAACAACATCAAAGTTACACTTTCACCGGATAAAGAGGGGTGATATTTGTTATCAAGTTTCGAAAGAATAATTTCTCGTTTTAACATTCAACTTTATTTTCACTATATCTATAAATACATCTTTGAAAATTTTATCCTTAAGTTTGAAAATAACAAAAATCTTTTTTGATTCGGTTTTCATATGATACTTCTGCTGTATTATGTATACTGATCAAAACGAATGTGCGCATTATATATATTCTTCGAAGGGAATAAGTCACACACATGACTATATGGTGCAGTTTTTTCCCATTAATGAAGGTTGCCTATTATTGCTTGCTTCCCATTCATTTGAACTATTGTGGATATTCGTGTCATTGGCAATCATACCACATCTCCTTATTTTTAAACTTCAGGTATACTCAAGTACTTTTCTTTGCAATACGTTTCGATGGCTTTAAAATGTACACGTTTCGAGTAATAATCAAACAACCTTTAATTGAGGGGATTTTTTTTTGCTTGTTTTAGACCATATTTTACCTGACTCAAACTGCATGACCCATTCATTTTGTAACGGTAATTTTTTTCCTAAAATAGTTAAAGTCACCAGCAAAAGTTCACACTATACAATTTGACCTAAACAATTAACTGTGGCCCTTATTTGCAAGTTAAGTCATCAGATTCTAAGATAAAAACAGTTCAAGTTATCCCAGGTTACAATGCATGGATTCCGATGGTATATAGATCTATCATAAAGAAGCGGTTGATACCAAAGGTACAAAAGCAGTTAAAAGTGTCATGGTAAAACAAAAGTAACAAGGAAAAGTACACCTATATCCACAAAACATTATCAAAAACAAAATTGTTCGATCGAAAGAAATTAAATATTAGAAGAAATGCAAAGAAAACCCAGTTTTTTTATGTTTGGGGTAGATAACTCTTGCAATGAAAAGTGTTAGAAAAGCACAAAAATAATTCAATGTCTTATAAAATCTTAAAGGGCCTCGATGTCCAAGTTGTCTAAGTAAATCTACTACTGTAATCACCTGCGAGTCAACACTATCGTTGTGAGTTCGAACCCCGCCCGAGCTGGTGAACTTGACTCTAACTTTTATTGACTAGGATTGTCAGTTTTCCTATAGAAGGTCGATGGTTTTCTCCAGGCCCTCCGGCTGTCTCTACCAATGAAACCTGACCAACACGAAATAGCCAAGATTAAGGCAACAGAAGTATATCGCTGTTCAAAAGTTATCAATCAATTGAAAGAACAAATCATATTTACAAAAACTGGGAGAAATACATCAACTACTAGAGGAAAACAACGACACAACAGAACACTGAAGTGCAACAAAAACAAACTACATAACAAACATAGAATCAAACTAGTATGTAACAACTGCCATCACAAATAAATACAAGAACACCCAAGACAGAGAAATAAATAATATAATAGTACATTTCGACATGTAAATTACCGAAAAACAACGAATTACTAAAATAAATTTATAACAGTATACAAAAACAGCTTAATAAAGTTAATTACGTGGCGTTAAAACAAAAACAATCAATATAATATGTTTAGCATTATATCAGATTCATCTACTCATTACTTTTTGTACAGCGCAAATCAAAGTGACTGATTAAGAAACAAAAATAAATAGGGTTTTTGTGTAAACAACCTTTGTATGGGAAGAAAAGTAATACAAAATAATTGAAAATGGCTATAGATTAAACGAGTTATATTCTATATATCTTTTATTTACAGGACAGAGATATGTTAGATTTTTTCAACGGAGCAATGTGGATTGCATGAAAACTCGATACCAACCAATAAAATTCCGGTCCAATCTGAATAGTCAGTGTATATTCTTGAAATCATTCTGCAATGAGTTAGGACAGAAACTATTTTCTGTTGGATCAACAAGAGAAGACACAAAGTGTTACTGTGATTACGAAAAAGGTTTTCTTTATATAACAAAACCAAGTCACCCGTGCTTCTGTGTTCCTGCAGAGGAGGATTGCTCCTGTTATAACGAATGTACAGGAAGAAAAAAAAGTAAGAAATGTTCCAGTTCTTGAATACTTATGCCAGAAAGAAGTTATAAAAGTTAAAAGTAAATCAAGTTGTTTACTTCATTTGTTTTGGGTTTTTTTCCTCAACAAAATCGTTCAAGTTAACAAAATTTATGTATAGATTAACACCTTACTATATAGATTTTTTATTTTAATTTTCACCGATTGGCGTTTAAGCCATTATCAATGTACTTTAAGAGCACGATTCGTTAAATGCCTCAAAAATATATTAGTTAATACGCTGTTAAATTGATAAAATTTCAATGAAAATAACAGAAAAACCGTTGCACATCACAGTGCAATTTTACATATTAACTATGTATTTTTTATACATGTCTACGAACGTGTCATGGGATGGTAACAGTAATATTCATGTAGCTCTATATTTCCTCTAAACGCGAATTTATACTCATTTACAAAAAATGACCGGTAAAAAGTCAAATCACAAAAATACTGAACTCAGAGGAAAATCAAAAACTAAAAGTCCCTAACCAAAAGCTCAAACACACCGTACAAACGGATAAAAGCTGTCATAATCCTGACTTGGTACAGGCATTTTCTAATGTAGAAAATGGTGGATTAACCTGGTTTTAAAGCTAGTTAAATGCTAGTGAAAATGGTTTTAACAACAATTGTTCACTCGATTGTAAAGCGAGACCGTTCTTTTTTATCACACAAGATACCTATACAAAATTAAGTTACTGTGCGTTTTGTGGCCGTACACATGGAGAATAATTTTGAAATATAGCATATGTATGCAGGCCTCCTACAGACAACACAAATATTTATAATGTTTGCTTTGCTTTTTTTTAAATTTGAAGGATCAAGATTTAGACTCATTATTAATTCATAAATAAACGTTTTTTTATTTTCAAACTTTACTTTATTTAGTGTGAATTATCCCCTACATGTTTGATTTTTACTTGAACTTTTCCACAAAAATTAAACTTAATGCGTCTCTATTACTTATGATTGTCTTACATACAAATGTTGGCTTTAAATTACGAAGTATGAAATTCCTGGAACTATTTGCTTTTCATTGCAGTTTACAGTTCAAATTATTTTTGACTGTATAAATATGTGAACACGTGTTCAATCATCACTATAAAATATTTGCTTAAATGATAAAACAGCCTTAAACAGTGACTTTATTCAAAACTCATACTAAATTGAACCTGCTGCATCACATAACGCAGTGAAAGGGGAAAAAATGATAATGTTTATATAGTTCCTTTTTTAAATTAATTTTTAAAAACAAATTATAACATTACTTCAAAACAATTCCTTATCAAAAAGTATTTTAGCACCAGGTTATATTTAACGATTGGTTTATGGTTTTGAGATATAACGAAATTTGTATTAAAAGCGCCGGCTATCACAAAGAAAATGTTTTACGGACATGTTACGGTCCTTTATTTTTGTAATGTCCCTGTGAATTAAGATAGTGTTCATCATGGCATTGTTTTATTCTTTACATTCATTCAGTATTCATGTAAAATTTGCCCTGCATTTATATTAACCATCAATTTATTAAGAAAGACTTTCAAAATTCAAACAATCTCTGATGTCGAAACGAACAATAAGGGCAGTTTAATCTCATATGTTTTAAATTTGAATTCAAGATAGCTGCATGTTTAATAATTGATCTTGTTTTTATCGATGTTTTTATAGGCTATGAATGTTTGTTCGATGAACAAGTTGAGACCATTTCAAAATGTTTTCAAAGTCTGAACGATACGTGAGTAAAGTATCTGTTTGAATTAAAACTCTTCAGCTTCGCACTTTATTTTACCTTTTATCTTATGATTTTTTACGAGCGTCACTAATAAAAAATTTTGGCGTAGGTCGATTCTGGCGTACAAAAATAATATCCCTCCTCTCATATTAAGCAACCTTGTGTTGATTTGATATAATATGAATACGGTTATATCTATAACTTAACATTTGAAGAAGAGAAAAAATATTCGAAACTAAGCATGTTCTACCCTCAGGAAAGGCTTACCTAACATGTGAATTTTCTTGACTTCTATGGAAGGAAATGATTAGTGAAACTTCTTTATTTCACTACAATGACAGATATGAGAAAAAATGCAGTATGCAGTCAGTTCACAAAATCTTTATAAGTTTACATGTTACATTTATGAGTTTTAATAAGCCTTTCATATTTTTGGAGAACTTTGATATCGATTATTTGTTTTTAGCTTTGGCGTTGTCAGTTTGTTTTTTGCCTTTGAGTTTGTCTTTGGCAAATTTTTACCTAGAGAGTACATGTAATAAATTCATGTTGTCGTACGATATCTCCAATCTATGATATTATTCATCAAGATAGGAAAGGTAAACATCTAGCAATTTTTCGCTCGACACTTCTCCTTCAGATTTATTGATTTTCCCATACAGACGACAATGTCTTACATTTTCTGAATATCGTGAATTTTCAAAATGTGCAAAAACTGTATTTTCAAATTGTATTTTTATATTTGATACAGATGGTTATTTCAAATCCAGCATATTTATTGGTGCATAGAATTTATTTAGAATCTTGCGATGATAAAATATGTCTCAATCATTGAAACGGGTTCAACATGAATTACTAATCACACATTCCTAACCAATGCTATCAGAAAAACATTTAAAATCAGCGCTTCTAAATATTCTATAGAGTAACCAAATAAAAGATATGTGTGCTTTTAAACACCCAAGATATATAATTACGAGTCAGAATGTTTTAGCGCAATGAAATGTAGGATAAATGTAGGGGACATTTCTAGTATACAGCCGAGTATGAAGTACTATGATTTGGTGGTATTACACTCAAACATTCAATAATCTATACGGTGCACCTAAACTCCCCATTTAAGGTGTGGTATTTCTGCACTGTAAAAACAGCGTCTTTGTCAGCAACTTTTAACAAACTAGAGGCTCCATGTATACTTTTTGATCATCTGACATTTGCATAAATTTATATATCACATGAGCTGAATTTATTTCGAGTTTATCCTTTATAACCATCAAAGTAATCAGTAAACGTGAAATACATTGGTCTCAAGTGGAAGTCTAAGTCTAAGTCTAAGAATAGATGAATCCTACTTTGTAAAGGGTCACTCTGATTCAAACAAAAAAATTGTCTGAAACTGACATTATCAAGATGCTTGATTGACAACATATTTGTTACGTTCGGAGAACGTGTTTTTTTAACAGACTATCGGCATTCCAATGGGAACGAATTGTGTCCCTCTTCTTGCCGACTTGTTTCTTTATTATTATGAGGCTGACTTCATACAGAAACTTCTTTGGAAGAAAGATCAGAAGTTATCAATATCCTTTAACTCTACTTTCCGCTATATAGATGATTTTCTTTCACCAACACATTCAAAATTTGGTGACTATGTTGATCACATCTAATTGAACTAGAGATAAAGGATACAACAGATACAGTTAAGTCGTCCTCATATCTTGACTTACATCCGGCAGTTGTCAGTTTATTGTCAATTTATGAGTTTGACTGTCCCTCTGGTATCTTCGTCCCTCTTTTCTAAGTAAGTGTTCTTTGACGATTTCATTCATTTGACCAAATGTGGGTCTTTTACTGCTAACACTTACCATTGTTTTAAATATAAGTCAAAATATCTTTTTTTAATGATATAAGGTAAGAAACTTAGTTTGGTTTATGATGGACACAATAGTGGAAGTGGATAGTTTGTATCTTAAGATAATGGACGACGAAAAATAGACGCAAAGTGGAAACAAAGTTCACGCTGGATTTAACAGTTATTTAAAACAACACATCGTTAAAAACCTAGTGTCTTCTACTAAAAAGATATAGACTTCCAAAATATTTCTTTTTAGTCGATAAATGCCTACCATCCTTTCTATTTGTTTGAATGATGCCATAAGTTGGACTGATAACGTGGTTCATTATAATAAAACTATAATATTAACACTATTCCTCTTTGTTATTTTATTTTGTAGGATGAACACTGTGCCTATTGGTATTCAGCCACAAACAGATTCAACAGGTAAAATGACGATATTCCTTAGAAGGAACCGAATAAAATGTCTATATCTATACGCAAAATGTCTAAAGAATATTCTTTGAAATCTGTCACATCACATTTTTTGGGAAAAAAATATCTTTACAATAAGATTACATTTTCTAAAAGCAATTTAACTGTTGACTGTCCCTTTGGTACCTTTCGTCCCTCTATTAAGTACCTAATTATATTGAAATTTTGCTGCATATTGTGTCAATCTAAGGTTATAAATATGTTATATACTGCAATTTGAAGTATACATCCTCTTATATCTATTGATTGGTGTTTTCTATAAACTTTAAATAAAGTGAGAGTCGTTCAATTCACAACTTTACATAATCCTGTCTGCTGAAAAAAAAAACCTGAACAGCGCACTGGTTCAAAGACGATTGGCTCAAATAAGGGGTTACATACCTAAAGAAAAAAGGGTATACAATAAGCCAAATTTTAAGCGTTTTATTACAGATCATAAATTTAATAATTTATTCAACAAATAAGAGTAAGGTAGCAATACTTGATAGACATTTAACTTTTACAATATTTAATTCATTATGAATAGATCATTATGTTGTATTACGGAAAAAAACCTCTTAATTTTGTTCTGTTCTATTTTTTCAGAACTCGGAAATGATGAAGTTAATGACGGATATAAGCTACTCCAAAGGAAAGACTTGTTTTACGAAATGCTGGTTGTTCTAAGTATATGTGTTGCATTGTTAGGTGCGTTAATTCAGTTTAACGCTAACAATATATATAGCTGTTATAAAAACATTACCACAACTTCCAAATGTCAGTTACTCTCAAATTAGCATCTATGTTCTCCTGAATTGATAATTTTCCATTGAGAGCCAAAGTTATTAACCCTAATTGAAGGTTGCAAAGTTTCCTCTTGTCTGAACTGTACTCTCTGTTTAATTCATGTTCCATCATAGTTTCTAAAATTCGGTTCCAACCGTTCACGTAAAGAGACAACGCTTTACCCAAAGCCAATTGAGTTTACAGTTTTGTTTTTGTTTTTCAATCATTTTCGTTTATTGATATCAAGACGTGTTGATGTTAGACGTTAAAGATCAAATAATTAAGCTTGATGTTTAATACCGATTTCTTTTATTTACCTTTTTGGCGTTACTATAAAGATTTGCGCTTTGTTAGGTTTATCTAGTTATATAACAAGGTTCAATCCAACAATGCCAGTATTAAGTTAGGAATATGACAGATGTTATCCATTTTTTTTTATGTGTTTCAGCTTTTATTTTGCAATTTGATTAGGATCTTTCCTTTTTGAATTTTTCTCGGAGCATTTTTGTGATTTTACTTTTTGTTTGTGCAGTCTGATTAGTGAATTTTCGTTTTAAATTTTTATTATTTTAATTTTTCCTTTCAGATCGATATGACTTTCTTGTCAAGAAATACCTTTGAAAGTATCGCTTCAATCAAATGAACTTCAAATTAGGTCTACCGTAGTTAACGGATATTATGGCCTGAATACTCTTTATGTATTCTTAAATAAATACTGCAGTATGCTTACACATTTGAATACTTTTCTTTTCAATATTATAACAAAAACTGAAAGGAGAACTTGCGTGTCACAAGTGTTTGTTTCTATATTTTATTTTATCAAAATCGTGAAGAATAAACAGACGGATGAATGAATGATGATAAATCTGTATACCAAATATGAATGAATGATGATAAATCTGTATACCAAAACCATTCTATTCTATAAAACTTTGAATTTTTCGAAAAACTAAGGATTTTCTTACCCCAGGAGTAGATTACCTTAGCCGTATTTGGCAAAACTTTTTTGGAATTTTGGGTCCTCAATGCTCTTCAACTTTGTATTTGTTTGGCTTTTTAACTATTTTGATCTGAGCGTCACTGATGAGTCTTATGTAGACGAAACGCGCGTCTGGCGTTTAAAATTATAATCCTGGTACTTTTGATAACTATTTACACCACTGGGTCGATGCCACTGCTGGTGGACGTTTCGTCCCCGAGGGTATCACCAGCCCAGTAGTCAGCACTTCGGTGTTGGCATGAATATCAATTATATGGTCATATTATAAATTTTCTGTTTATAAAACTTTGAATTTTTCGAAAAACTAAGGATTTTCTTACCCCAGGAGTAGATTACCTTAGCCGTATTTGGCAAAACTTTTTTGGAATTTTGGGTCCTCAATGCTCTTCAACTTTGTATTTGTTTGGCTTTTTAACTATTTTGATCTGAGCGTCACTGATGAGTCTTATGTAGACGAAACGCGCGTCTGGCGTTTAAAATTATAATCCTGGTACTTTTGATAACTATTTACACCACTGGGTCGATGCCACTGCTGGTGGACGTTTCGTCCCCGAGGGTATCACCAGCCCAGTAGTCAGCACTTCGGTGTTGGCCTGAATATCAATTATATGGTCATATTATAAATTTTCTGTTTATAACACTTTGAATTTTTCGAAAAACTAAGGATTTTCTTACCCCAGGAGTAGATTACCTTAGCCGTATTTGGCAAAACTTTTTTGGAATTTTGGGTCCTCAATGCTCTTCAACTTTGTATTTGTTTGGCTTTTTAACTATTTTGATCTGAGCGTCACTGATGAGTCTTATGTAGACGAAACGCGCGTCTGGCGTTTAAAATTATAATCCTGGTACTTTTGATAACTATTTACACCACTGGGTCGATGCCACTGCTGGTGGACGTTTCGTCCCCGAGGGTATCACCAGCCCAGTAGTCAGCACTTCGGTGTTGGCATGAATATCAATTATATGGTCATATTATAAATTTTCTGTTTATAAAACTTTGAATTTTTCGAAAAACTAAGGATTTTCTTACCCCAGGAGTAGATTACCTTAGCCGTATTTGGCAAAACTTTTTTGGAATTTTGGGTCCTCAATGCTCTTCAACTTTGTATTTGTTTGGCTTTTTAACTATTTTGATCTGAGCGTCACTGATGAGTCTTATGTAGACGAAACGCGCGTCTGGCGTTTAAAATTATAATCCTGGTACTTTTGATAACTATTTACACCACTGGGTCGATGCCACTGCTGGTGGACGTTTCGTCCCCGAGGGTATCACCAGCCCAGTAGTCAGCACTTCGGTGTTGGCATGAATATCAATTATATGGTCATATTATAAATTTTCTGTTTATAAAACTTTGAATTTTTCGAAAAACTAAGGATTTTCTTACCCCAGGAGTAGATTACCTTAGCCGTATTTGGCAAAACTTTTTTGGAATTTTGGGTCCTCAATGCTCTTCAACTTTGTATTTGTTTGGCTTTTTAACTATTTTGATCTGAGCGTCACTGATGAGTCTTATGTAGACGAAACGCGCGTCTGGCGTTTAAAATTATAATCCTGGTACTTTTGATAACTATTTACACCACTGGGTCGATGCCACTGCTGGTGGACGTTTCGTCCCCGAGGGTATCACCAGCCCAGTAGTCAGCACTTCGGTGTTGGCATGAATATCAATTATATGGTCATATTATAAATTTTCTGTTTATAAAACTTTGAATTTTTCGAAAAACTAAGGATTTTCTTACCCCAGGAGTAGATTACCTTAGCCGTATTTGGCAAAACTTTTTTGGAATTTTGGGTCCTCAATGCTCTTCAACTTTGTATTTGTTTGGCTTTTTAACTATTTTGATCTGAGCGTCACTGATGAGTCTTATGTAGACGAAACGCGCGTCTGGCGTTTAAAATTATAATCCTGGTACTTTTGATAACTATTTACACCACTGGGTCGATGCCACTGCTGGTGGACGTTTCGTCCCCGAGGGTATCACCAGCCCAGTAGTCAGCACTTCGGTGTTGGCATGAATATCAATTATATGGTCATATTATAAATTTTCTGTTTATAAAACTTTGAATTTTTCGAAAAACTAAGGATTTTCTTACCCCAGGAGTAGATTACCTTAGCCGTATTTGGCAAAACTTTTTTGGAATTTTGGGTCCTCAATGCTCTTCAACTTTGTATTTGTTTGGCTTTTTAACTATTTTGATCTGAGCGTCACTGATGAGTCTTATGTAGACGAAACGCGCGTCTGGCGTTTAAAATTATAATCCTGGTACTTTTGATAACTATTTACACCACTGGGTCGATGCCACTGCTGGTGGACGTTTCGTCCCCGAGGGTATCACCAGCCCAGTAGTCAGCACTTCGGTGTTGGCATGAATATCAATTATATGGTCATATTATAAATTTTCTGTTTATAAAACTTTGAATTTTTCGAAAAACTAAGGATTTTCTTACCCCAGGAGTAGATTACCTTAGCCGTATTTGGCAAAACTTTTTTGGAATTTTGGGTCCTCAATGCTCTTCAACTTTGTATTTGTTTGGCTTTTTAACTATTTTGATCTGAGCGTCACTGATGAGTCTTATGTAGACGAAACGCGCGTCTGGCGTTTAAAATTATAATCCTGGTACTTTTGATAACTATTTACACCACTGGGTCGATGCCACTGCTGGTGGACGTTTCGTCCCCGAGGGTATCACCAGCCCAGTAGTCAGCACTTCGGTGTTGGCATGAATATCAATTATATGGTCATATTATAAATTTTCTGTTTATAAAACTTTGAATTTTTCGAAAAACTAAGGATTTTCTTACCCCAGGAGTAGATTACCTTAGCCGTATTTGGCAAAACTTTTTTGGAATTTTGGGTCCTCAATGCTCTTCAACTTTGTATTTGTTTGGCTTTTTAACTATTTTGATCTGAGCGTCACTGATGAGTCTTATGTAGACGAAACGCGCGTCTGGCGTTTAAAATTATAATCCTGGTACTTTTGATAACTATTTACACCACTGGGTCGATGCCACTGCTGGTGGACGTTTCGTCCCCGAGGGTATCACCAGCCCAGTAGTCAGCACTTCGGTGTTGGCATGAATATCAATTATATGGTCATATTATAAATTTTCTGTTTATAAAACTTTGAATTTTTCGAAAAACTAAGGATTTTCTTACCCCAGGAGTAGATTACCTTAGCCGTATTTGGCAAAACTTTTTTGGAATTTTGGGTCCTCAATGCTCTTCAACTTTGTATTTGTTTGGCTTTTTAACTATTTTGATCTGAGCGTCACTGATGAGTCTTATGTAGACGAAACGCGCGTCTGGCGTTTAAAATTATAATCCTGGTACTTTTGATAACTATTATCTTGACAAATACTATGATATATTTGCATTCGTTTTCTATAATATTTATACTCAATCATGCCTTTTTTTGCCATGCATTGTCTTCTTATTGGGCCATTGAACCAAAAAAGTGAAGAAACGAATATGGGTACAAGCAGGAATGCAAGCAAAACATCTCATATTTTGGGGACTTTTTTCTGTGCAAAATTGAATTATGAAAATTTAGCATTTATTACATTTGTAATAACACGAGTATTAGGTGTCGCATGTGGCACAAGATCTATCTAACCCTTTCTAATTTTAGATTACCCATGGCTTTTTGGTGCGGTTCGTGTTGCTTAGATGTTAGTTTCTATGTTGTATTTTTTGCACTGCTGTTTGGTTGGTTTTTTATCTTTTAAACCATGGTGATTATTTTATTTTGATTTGTGAGTTTGAATGTCACTCTGGTATACTTCGCTTATTTCTTAAAGTTAGTACGTGTAATTTCAATTAATCGTTATTGATATTTAGGTCAAATATGATCTTCTATCCAATCATCTTACAGACATGTTGTATAATATGTATCTCATTTTTGCATCCTTACCAAGCACTGACTAGTAATTTTTAAATTGCAATGAAGCCGTCGATGTTATTTGCATCATGTGGGTGCAAGATTCAAATATCACAAATATCTTAACGTGTCGTGTACTTCTTGTTCATTATCTATGCCAAGAACACCTGAATGACATAACAAGGTTTCCCCTTCTAGCGATATTCACAGATATTCTTGTAGCTCTCGTATACGACAATATTCCAAATCACTACTGATTTAAATTTAAAAAATGCTTATTATAACTTTTTGTTTCTTCTTTTATTTAAGATTCCAAATTTTGAGTTCAAAAAATCGGAGATCTTAAACTTTTGTGGTGGTAATGCAGTTTTGTCTAATTTCATCTGTATAGTAATAACAAACGTTTATATCTAGCACATTGTGTTTTATTTAATCAAATCATGTTCACCATGTTTTAATTACATCAATATATATACTTATATTTGTGAATGGATATATGTTGTAAAGCGCTTAGGGTAATTTTGGTATTATATAATGCTCTTTTATAAATACTGTATATTAATAATAATAATAATAGTAATAATAATAATAATAATAGCATAAAGTCTGAGCTATGGTCCTGGTCATAATAAATTGCACAAAACGCGTTTACAAAAAATATCTCATACTTTAATGATTGGAGAAATGGTTTACAAAAAAATATCTGCAAGATCTTAGATGAAAATAATATTTTTACGTATCAAAAATTTGATATGTTTGCAATTGGTTAGTCAGAAAATGCATACTTCCAGTGGTTTCTTGTCTTATTATATTCACTTAGTGTGTTGATTAGTTTATTAAGCAATCTTAACACCATCTGTGTGGTAATCATTCTAATTATGCTCATCTTTATAATTTTAGCACCCACAATCTTAGTGTTTAAGATGTTCACATGCAAAGGTAAGTATAAGGATCTGATTTATTGGGATTCGTGTTGATTTGTATCTGGTTTCGTCTGAATATATAATGAAAACTTGTATTACAGTTTAAATACATTAAGTTATTACATCATGTATAAATTCTATATATGCTTTATCATAAGTAAATTATAGATTTTGCATATAATACAAACAGCCTCATAATTTACCGAAGTGTATTTATGATCACAACATTTAATACAATAAAATTAAGGTATGAGCTGGTGCTCGATATTTCCTAATTTCAAATTTATTTCAATCTAAAATAAGTTTTTATCGTATTGTGTATATAAATATATTGTATGCCAGCTTTCCACTACAAATCTCAACGAACATTCATAATATTTTAAAAGATATTTATAGTTTGAGCTTTTTACATACTTATGACTTATCTTTACACAGAAGTTAGCTACATGTATATAAACAGGAGGTCGGGCAATCATGCTAAATTTTCGAAATTGAGAAGAAAGGGAGGACTTTTATTCAAAATGTATATAATGTATTAAAGGCCCTCACTTCTTCAATTTGACGGAGTGAGGGCAACAACAACTCATTGTCTTAAAAGAAACATACTGGGTGAATTGTTTGTTATAAACTCATGAGGAACTACAAATCTTTATATAAATAAATTGTTTCATAATAAAGACGTGTTTACTTATAAACTCTTTTATTTGTATGTCAAAATCACGTGTTTAATTAGGAATAACACCACTAATTCCTAAATTTTGCAACTTCGAATTCAGGCATTTTTTTTTTTTTTTTTTTTTTTTGGTCGGGTTATTGTCTCTTTGACACATTCCCCATTTCCATTCTCAATTTTATTATAGCTATTTTGTAAATTTAAAATAAATTGATAGTAATTACATGTCAAAACTATACATTGTCGTGACTTGTGCTGAAAAATCAACATACCTTAAATTGTATAGTAGAACACACTTGTTTCTGAAGTTGGGTAGTAAATAATATGTACTTCCAATCTGGGCTAAAGGGTAAAATTGCGCTCCTATCTTAATGTCATATAGTTATTGTTATTCAAAACAATCTCTACAAAAAGGGTTATACAGTGATCCCAAGTACTTAAGCTATCATTGAATTTTTTGAAATACTAAGGCTTTTCTACCTCAGGCATAGATTACCTGAGCTGGATTTGGCAAAACTTTTAGGAATTTTGGTTCTCAATGCTCTTCAACTTCGTACTTTATTTGGCCTTTTTAACTCTTTTGGATTCGAGCGTCACTAATGAGTCTTTTGTAGATGAAACGCGCATCTGGTGTATATACTAAATTTAGTGCTGGTATCTATGATGAGTTTATTGATACCAAAATGACCAAACACAATTTCAATTTAGAGTAATTGATAGAGAGTTCATGGGAACAATTAACTATGCAGTAAAATGGTTTATACGTTAGGGACTCGTTTTTATGTGTTATTCAGCTTAAATTATATTGGTATTCAATGGCAGATCTTAAAAGAATATGGTTGTGTTTTTGATTGAACACTAGCTGTTATAATTAAATTCGTAGACAGAGAACTTAAAATACCCATGAAAATTGATTCCAACTATATGAGAACTTTCACATTTGGTGGTTTATCAATTTTAAGAAAAGAAAAAGCATTGACTGTCACGCCATAGATTTCGATCATCTGTTTTGACCATATATTAATCTTGAAATAAACATGATAAACATTCAAACAAAACTTGTGGTCACACTAAAAAAGAAGAAGCTAAACTTTTTCAGTACTTACTTCGCCTTAAAGTAAAATATGATGTTGCAATTCCATTCAGCATAGTGTTTGATTTGGATTTCGACCATTTATGATGCTTGTGATTGTTATGGGTTGCATGAGGATGTAATGAACAGCTAGTGTGACATAAACACGGTTTCATAACTTAAAGGTTTTTTATATATTATGGTGAACTAAATACGATCTTATGCAAATTCAGTGACAAACTAATTGTAATTTGAATACCGACAAGTATTTAAAATTCGCTACGTATATACAGATGGTAACTTTTTATGTTAGTGTCACGTTGAACTTTAAAAAAATCATATTGCAAAATAAAATTGCAAAAACTAAATAATGATATATAACCAGTTTGAAATATTCAACATATCTACTTTATGCACATGTTATTTCTTATAAAACGATGTAACATATGCAGTTCATTGTGCATGGTATTACACTTCGCATATTGCAATAGGCAGCATATGCAGTTCAGATTTGGCAAGCACGTTGCATAAATGTTCATTGTGTTATTTTTCTCAATTCAGAGTTCGAATGTTTTTCTGGGTATAAGATGTCGCTTGTAAATCTATTTTGTTTTAATAACACAAACCCTATTTTACAGATTTTTCTGAACAACAAAAAAAGGACAACCACAAACCAATCGATCAATGTATTATACAGATAGACAGAAATGAGGACATCAAGGCAAATGAACAGGCTGCATTATGTCATTTACAGGATGCAAATAGAGGTAATATGCTCAATGAGTACGTTGAACATCCCAAATTCATTCAAAATATGGTACCATATAGTTTTTCCATATTAATTTAATGTTACACTGAGAGTATCCTTTTTAAGATTGTACCCTTTTGACTGAGAGTGAATGTTCATGGCTGGTGATGCGTGCATATTAGGGAAAACGTACCTTGTTGTCACAACCAGTCTCGCTGCTGTATTTATTCATACGATTCCATCATTTTTGTTTGTTATACTCATTTGTCTCTTCTAAATAAATTATCTAAATTTGAACATTAGTAAACAACTGTCACTTAAATGACATCCGATCCATGTCAACTTTTACTATATAACTTTCGAACATACTTCATTTAGAAGATTAACTATTTAACATGGTCGTAGGGAATTTGAATATTGTTTTTATATGTACTTGCATTGATTTTGTCATCAATAAATCTATAAAAAAAAATTATATCTACACGATAATGACCAAGAATTGACTTACAATATTTTGGCATTGAACAATAGTTACCAAAGGTACCAGGATTATAATTTAATACGGCTGAAAAGTTGTACGGCTAAGGTAATATATTCCTAAGATACCACGCATTTTTTTAACTGTATGTGACATCTTTAAAGAAAATCGTTAGTTGTAATAGACTCTTTGCTGATTCGATATTGGTAGTGTTTCGCCAGTGTCTAGAAATTGAATGTCAGAGTGGTACGGTAATATGTTTAAACATAATTCTATATGTGCAATCACTCTCAATGCATTTTTTTAATAATCATTCTATATGTGCCATCACTCG
The DNA here is from genome assembly GCA_037788925.1 of Mytilus galloprovincialis. Taxonomy (NCBI): domain Eukaryota; kingdom Metazoa; phylum Mollusca; class Bivalvia; order Mytilida; family Mytilidae; genus Mytilus; species Mytilus galloprovincialis. The sequence continues at coordinate 6,435,810 of CM075340.1, read as the reverse complement.
TAATGCAAAATGTTAAACCATCATTCTATATGAGCCATCACTCACAATGCGAATATGTTTTACCATCATTCTATATGAGCCATCACTCACAATGCGAATATGTTTTACCATCATTCTGTATGAGCCATCACTCGCAATGCAAATATGTTCAACCATCATTCTGTATGTGCCATAACCGCTAATGCAAATATGTTTAATTATTATTCTACATGTGCCTGTCCCAAATCTACACACTGCAATTAAATAATGGTAGTTGTTGTTGTTTCATATTTGTTTTCATTTATTTCTTATTATGTGTTTTTGTCAATTGTTGGAAGTCTTATCGTAATTTATTGACGAAAGCAAATCCAGATTTTTTTTCTGACAGATCGATTACCAAACATTGTATCTTGAAAGGAATCAAATTCGCAATTTTCATATTTTAAAAGAGAAATTGCCCCCCTTATACTGTTAAAGAATTATTTCCCCTTTTTTAATACAACAACATCAAACAGAAAGTTCCTGAAATAATACCGATGTGGTATGATTGACAATGAGACATCTCTCCACAAGAGACCAAATGGCACAGAAATAGACAACTATAAGTCATTGTATAGCCTGTAACAATGAGCGAAGCCTTTAACCGCATAGTCAGCTTTAAAAGGTCCCGAAATGACAAATGTAAACCAATTTAAACGAGAAAACGTGAGAAGAAGATTAATGCCTTCTAAAAAAACACACGTCTTGGCGTTTTTCGCCAATTAGACATGCTTGTTTTTATGTCCTTTTTGGTTTGAAGATGTCGATGATTACGGTCCTTATATATCCTTGGTTGTTAAATTATCGTTTTTGAGCGTTCGTGATGAAAGTAAATCCAAACAAGCGCTTCGGACGCATAAAAACCTATAGCGTGTTTTTTTCATTTTTTATGGGGAAAATATTTTGTAGGAATCTTGACAATTTTTCATTCTGTGTATATTGCATCCCTTTGGAAATCTGATTTTTCATTTGTGTGTTAATGGTTTATTTTAATTGCAGATATCTCTGAACTTCATGGACATCATAACAACAGGATATTCGATCAATATCATGATGAGATAAATAGAACAGATGAAATCCAAGCGAATGAACTGCATGAAATACGTCAAAAGTCTGAAAATAGAGGTAATCTAATATACTTCCAAAAATATATCTCAAATTATTTGGAATAACTTAAAACCATTGAAATATGCAAATTAATAACAAAGGTTGTAAAATAGAACTTGGACATGCATTTTAAAAAAGAAAAACAGCTCATGTGCGGGTCAAATTATCATCAATCTGATGTCAAAAAGAAGTCACCAAGCATTTGTATACTTTCTATGTTGATGAAAAGCGAAAAGGACTACTTATTATCATGTTTTCTTCATTATAGACGTTGTATATCACAAATTCAATATACTGTATCATTTAGATTTAATTTCTTAATAGTTTAATGCTTTACCGATTACGTCCTATACCCGGTTGAATCTTTTTGACTGAGTGTGAATTTGCATGACCGTAGATCCATGTATAGAGTGAACCATCAGCCTTGTACAAGCACCCAATCTTGCAGTCAACTACTAAAACAATACTTAGCAGAATACTTTGTCTTTTATCTTATTTGTTGTTGTTGTTGTTTTATTCTGACTAATGTTCTGATATGTAGCGTTTTTTTAATGTCACAAAGAGAGAGAGTATTTAGTAATCGCAAATGTGTAAAATTTCAAGAATTAACACGCATGCAGTGTTGTCTGATATCGACTCCTAGTCTAAAAACAGTCATTTACTGTAGCGTTGTAATTCGTCAGCTGTATAAAGTTGTTCTTCAAGTTTAAGAATAATAAAAAAAAACTGAGTCATATATCATTTCCCAATGTTAGTATACAGATAATGAACGCGTCTGGCGTATTAAATTATAATCTTGATACCTTTGATAAATATTAACTTCACTGGGTCGATGCCACTTCTGGTGGATGTTTTGTCCCCGAGGGTATCAATAGCCCAGAAGTCAGCACTTATGTAATGATATGCATATCAATTATATGGTGATTTTTACAAAACTTTGAAAATTTCAAAAAACTAAGTATTTTCTTATCCCAGGCATAAATTACCTTAGCCGCATTTGACACGACTTTTTTGAATTTGGGTCCTCAATACTCTTCAACTTTGTACTTGTTTGGATTTATAACTATTATGATCTGCGCGTCACTGACAAGACTTATATAGACGAAACGTGCGTCTTGCGTATCAAATCATAATCCTGGTACCTTTGATAACTATTATCAAAACTCGGAAAAAATATGTGCCTTATTTTAATGATTTATTTTCAGGAACGCTCAATGTCATGTCCATTTTCATTACATGGTTGTTGTGTAACTTGAAATATCCCCTTACATTTAGTATATAGTGCAAGTTTTTCAATCAAATAGCTAGAAGTAATTGTACATATTTCACAAGGCACATCTTGCTATCTTTAACTTTGCAAACATTGAGAGAGTTTATAAAAAGGAGATCATTTAAATTGTTTTATTTCTAGTTGAAACAGAAAGTATGATGGCACAGAATGAAAGCAGCGAATAGACATACAAAAAGACATAAGATTATTTCAAAACTTAAGATTCAACAACTTCAACCAATACCCATTCGATTGTTTTTAAGAATATGTCAGGTTTTTTTTGTTTGTCTACCATTGCGATAACACAAAATCCTCTCTTTCAGATCTGTATGAATGTGTTAGGAATAGTAGTCGTACTAGTCATACGTCACATGACAAATATTTGATAGATACTGGCCGGAACGAAGAAATTTCGTCGATTATAATTCATGAACTCCATCAATCACAGCCAGAAAAGAAAGGTATTCTATGTATAAGGTTTTTTTTCATTTTCTTATCTTGACAGGTAGGATTCCGCATCAGGGGCAGTTCACGGTATTCAAAAGAGGGGACGATAGTTTTTCTGTTCAAACTGATGAAAAAAATGTTCAAATATTAGTATTTTGAAACCGATTCCCAAGTCCGTTGATTATAGATGGAGGCAACATTATAGAAACCATGGATTTTTGATGTCCTATGTTTAGGTTGATTTAGTCAATGTTATATTTATTTGTTTTTTTTTCATTATTGAGTAGATCATTTTTTAAAGGATTTTTTTTTTTTTATTATTTTCTAAACGTCAATGTTTTGTGATTTTTAATATAAAAAAAAAGGTATGAATGAGTTCATTGGTCTATTATGATTTTATCAAAGTAATAATGCTCCACTGCTTATTGTGATGTTTATCAAACTATTAAAATAGGAAGATAGAATGTAAACATGATACTCATTTGTTGTCCAATGAAAGTGTTCATTTCTAATTCAGTTGTTTATTCATAGTTTCAAAACAAGATCAATTCAAATGTAAATATACAAGAAAGGGTTTCACAAGATGTTAGTATTTTACATAAGCCGTAGAATGTTCAATGTCTCCTTTCTTTTGCAAAATTGGTCAATCCTCAATCAAAATGGCTGTAACCAGTATGTTCGACTATTTCAACATGTTCAACAAGTTTTACAGATTGAGTAAACGGTCCAATATAAGAAGCTTTAAAAAAATTGCTACTTTGCAAACAAAGCCAAATATTGCAAAAATTATATTGCTGAGATATAAAATCATCAAATTTAAATAACTATATATTATGGATAAGTATACATTAAAACACACAAATGTAATAAGTCTGAAGAAATATGTTTACGAATGACTTGCCTTAATAATGTTGATAAGGCTGCTGTACAATCGGTCGAAATGGTCTAAGTAATTATACTAAAAAATGATTAGTTTTTAAAACATTTTGCGCTTTTCATTTTTACAATATATTTGTAAACTATTTTATACATTTGACTATTATATCGATATATGACCGTAATCAGCCAAGAAGATATATTGTCTATGTCAAAATTACCTACTTGAAGGGACTATTTAAGGTGGAGAGTTTCACGCTCGCAAACATGCTATACTACGCAATATTTTGTATGGGCCTATCCCAAATGAGTGGCCTGTATTTTTGGCCAAAAAGAATCGGTTAAAGATATAAAAAACTAAATATTTTGAATAGATTTTTTTTATTGATCCCACAACAACTGCCATTGTCCTCCTTTGTAACTTTATTTGGAAAATATTGGTTAACCAGTTTAGCAATATAAGTTAGAAATAATGTTTTTAAATTCAGTTTACCATGAAATATCCTCAGTAAAGATTGACTGATTGATTGATTGATCGTTGCTTAAAGTCCATTGGTGAATATTACATTCATGTTCAGGACGATAACAAATTAACAATGATAAGAAAATAAACGTGAGTGCTTATAACTGAACAATTATATTTTACAAAAATGCATCGGTCTTAAAGTTTTCTGTTTGTGTTTTTGTAGTGTTGTTTGTCTTTTGGTCGTTTTCTTTTTTTGCCATGGTGTTGTCAGGTTGTCATTTTTGTTTTTTAATATCATCTCATTCTGGTGTCTTCCGCCGCTCTCCTGATATCTATCACGAGTTTATTTTATTTTACACATGTGTTTTATAATTAAATTACGTTATATTTTGATTTCAGTCAAGTCGACAAGTCAGTTAAGAAAGAATTACAGACATTTCGAAGATAGAAACTTAAGCCTCGAAAGAGAAAAAAGTTGGAATGAAATCAATATCGAAAAACAAAGTCCTTTATTACAAGCTTCTATTCGCGGAAATCTGGATACTTTGAAAGTTCTTTTTCAAAACGGTTGTAACCTGAATGTAAAAAATGAATCGGGTTTCACACCCCTTATGATGGCATCATTAAATGGACATACTGATGTTGTGAATCATCTAATTCATATTGATGTTGACCTAAATAGCAGAGATAACTTTGGTAAAACTGCTGTTTTCTATGCAACTGAGGAATCTCATTTTGAAGTTATAAGAATGCTAATCACGAAAAAATGTGATATCAATATTGCCAATAACTCTGGGGAAACACCATTCGTCCATTCTATAAAGAAAGAATGCTTTGAAGTCGCAGATCTCTTAATCAGCGGAGGTGCAAATATTCATGAGGTTAACGCAAATGACGAAACAGCTTTGTGGATTGCCTGCCATGAAGGAAAAGTTGCTGCAGTTGAATATCTTATTGGATTAGGATTCGATGTCAACAAAACGAATAAAAATAAACAAACTTCATTATGGCTGGCTTGCAATAATGGGCTATTAGAAATAGTTAAAATTTTGATAAAATACAAAGGTGATGTCAACAAGGCAGACATGAGATCGTGGACACCTTTAAAAGCTGCAGCTTCCCGCGGATGTGCCGATATTTGTGAATACCTTTTATCGCATAGGGCTGATGTAAATAAGGCTGACGAAGAAGGATGGACACCACTTATGTCAGCTTGCAGAGAAGGTCATCAGTTTTGTGTAGAAATTTTGATCAAGAATAAAGCCGATTGCCAACTATGGAATCACCAAGAAAAAACTGCGCTATGGTTAGCAAGTCAGTATGGTAAGGAGTCAATCGTCAGACTTTTACTCAGCAAAAGTGATATAAACAAGTGCGACCATAAGAATCGAACTCCCTTGGATGCTGCATCATCCAGCGGACACATTGGTGTTTGCAATTTGCTACGTTCTGTAAATCATAAATCATAAGACATTACTTTATGCACAAATACATGAATAATTTAAGGTGCACAATTGACCAGTATTTTTTCATAGAATTTCATTTCAATTTCAATTCTCCATTTCATACCAAAATCAGGACTTAACAAATCGTTACATACACCATTCTGGGTTCATTTCATTTCAACTTTATACTGAACAATTAACATTATCGTATTTAAGGCAAAATATATTGAATTTTAAAACTCGTGAAAATAATCTAGAGCTTAACATATTGTATAAAATCCTGTGTCATTAGTTGGAGACGACATGTCGCCATCTTTATATAAGTCTGTATAGATTTTGTTGATGTGTCTTACTGGACCATATCTAACATATATCATTCATTACAAATAATTATACTATTGTGCAATATTCAAAGTCATTACATTGTTTACTGAATCTTATTCATTACATGGTAGATGATGAAAGCAGCGAAAGCTCACCAAATGAACATCAGCGTACTCACTCTCACTGCCATTATTTTGGTGGGGTTGCGGGTTCATGCAATTCTAATTCAGTACTATTTTCAGTAATATTAAAAATAGATTTAAGAGTTTTAAATACTATCTGATTGGTATATATTTAATATAATATAATTCTAATTGTAAATTTTAGGCAAATTACCTTGAAAAGTTTCAAGACTTTCGTCCAATTAAGTGCACAATATGGAAAAAATCTAATGCACAAGTAATGTTAAACTATTCTATTGAACAAACTTATACAGGGCTTACACTATGCCCCCTACATACTCCGTCTGAAGTTAAGTTCAAGTATTCTATAATTGTTTGTTATTTTTAAAAAGAGACTCAATATGGCTGTTTATTTGTGTTCATCAGTTTAGTAAATAAATCTACTTTTAAATTTAAAGAGGGTGTTCTTGTTTCTTTTTCTAACCTTTCATCGACATGAGAGTTATAGAGTAAATCAACAGATACTTACCGGTCTTGTACTTACATGTGCAATCCGATGGTGCATTATGTGGAACAAAATTTCCTTGATGCCGAATATTTGAATTTGAAGGATGTATAAGACCATAACAGTTAAACAGCTATACAACCAAAAAGGAAAAATAACCAAAACAATTTAAGCATAAAAAATAAAAAAGTGTTTGATTGCCAATGAGACAACCCTTCACAAGAGACCAAATGTTATTGAAATTTAACATCTATAAGTCACCGTGGGCCGTCAACAATGAACAAAGCCCATACCGCAAAGTCATTTATAAAAGATTTCGATATCACAAGTAAAAAAAACAATTCAATCGGGAAACTAACAGCCTAACTAAAATAATCCTTACCCGGGAAGTGATCCGACAACAAAAAGATACTAAGTACAGTACTGAGAGCACTCGTAGTTACTGACAGCTAGTTTAAAGCCAATAACAACTTATACAAATGTCATGCATCCAAGACTAAAGGTCAGTTTTACCTGAAGTTTTTTAACAGACAATTTTCGAAAGGTTTGTTTTAAATCATGAAAGAACTATGAAACATATATTTGTGATTTATTTATTTTAAGTGAATGATTGCCTAATTCTTATTTGCAGAAACTACATGTACTCATTTGTGTCGGATAAGCAATCAACAATCAACCTAAGATCGTAATTTTGTATCGTTTGTCTCTCTGTAGTTTTTTATATGCACTAAGTAACTAGTTAATGTGTCAATACAAAACAGAAGGATTTCTGGTATGATTGGTCAATAATGTTCTTCTATTATGCTGTTAAACCCTCGTCGCAGAATAAGGAGAGGGTTGAACGCTCAAATATTATGTTTGAAACAGCCGCATTCTTTAAAAAAAAACTGTCCCAAGTAATAATAGTGTACCGATGTCCATTTGACATAAATTGCCAAGAAACTAACAAAATCTTTAATCCTTACAATAATCGATATTGATTGTCGTGTCGAAGCTTATAGCAATACTAATGTTGCCATTGACATGATTAACCCAAGTCATACGGATAATCATTTTTTGACTCCGAGTGTAACATTTCATAAAAATAACAGTGTATACAAAACAAAAGTAAAGCTTTTTAATATCAACATAAAAAGTTAAAGTAAATAAAAACTGTTATTTAGTGGTTGTTGGTTGCGTATATTTTATTAGGGGGATCTATGCTCAGTATATAAATCTGGCCTTTGATTTTAACTGTTTGCATTAAATGACATTTTCGATATCGTGGGTATGTTCTAGTATCTTCTAATTTTTAAAGGTTGGTACTTATCGCAGTTTTTTTTTTTAAAAATGGGGGAAACGAGAACAGACTCAAGAGTACTCAATATGATTGTAAATTAGTTCAAAAGAAAATTTCACATTTAATCTGTATTCAACAAGGGAAATGATATTTTTTTTTAAAAAGCATGAGATTTTTTTTAAATTAACGTATTAGGGAAAAACAACTAGTTCGTAACTAATTTCTTTCTATGCTTAATCTATTTCAAGCTATCTTAGCTTCGATTGAAAACAAAACTTTACGACAAAAGAGATGATTTCAGCTTTCCAATTGTGAACTTTCCATTTCTAAGTAGCAACATTCCAGCAGCACCTGCATACGAGGTATATATCTCCCAATTGATACGATATTCCCGTGCTTGCATTTCCTATAATTGAAAGAGGGTTGCTGCTCACAAGGAAGCTATTAAACCAAGAGTTCCAAATGGTGAAGTTGAAATCATTCCTTCGTAAATTTTACGGACGCCATCACGAGTTGGTTGACCGTTATGGAATAACCGTTTCACAAATGATATCGGATATGTTCCTTACGTCGTAAATACAATCCCCTTCCCTTTCATGAATGAGACCTACCGAATAAGACTATTTACCGGATTTGTTATCACATAAACAACACGACGGGTGCCACATGTTGAGCAGGATTTGCTTGCCCTTCCGGAGCACCTGAGATCACCCCTAGTTTTTGGTGGGGTTCGTGTTGTTTATTCTTTAGTTTTCTATGTTGTGTCATGTGTACTATTGTTTGTCTGTTTGTCTTTTTCATTTTTAGCCATGGCGTTGTCAGTTTATTTTAGATTTATGAGTTTGACTGTCCCTTTGGTATCTTTCGTCCCTCTTTTAGTTATGTTACCTCAATCAAAATAGAGTGGTGGTCATTTCAAAGCACAAATATACTTTATTCTGACTTTTGCTGTAAAATTCAGCAAACCTTTACTTGCATATTAAAGCGCCCTGGTTCCCGCAAGTTGGGTAGTATAAAAAGCGAGAACTCCTATAAGAAGACATCTGACAATTTTGGTGTAGAATAAATAGTTGATTGAAAGAGAATGTGTGCTCTATAGAAGAATATCCTGGTCAACTCCATAATAGTGAAGAGGATTTATTTTAGGTAAATCAAACAAAGGTATTCAACAAAACATATTGTTGAGAAATCAAATATTTTCGTTTGAACATAAATAACTGTGATATAGGGCTCACACTGTATCCGATTAATTTTGCAAAATGGAACATGAAAATTTGTCGGCTTTTTGTCATTGTAATTGTGTAAAGGTGAACCTCTTTTATCAAATTTTTGTGGCATATTCAGCATACAAAAACAGGACCAATTAGAGTGAAAAATAAAAAGGCAGGATGAAGATTACAACTAAAAAAAAATGCAGGACAAAATTTTTCATCCTAGTCCCCCACCCTATAAAAATCAAATGGTAGCTCCCTTACATCTGTAACACCAAAAAGATGAATGGTTATTATTAGTTGGAAAATCACAAAGAACAAGAATGTGTCCCTGGTACACGGATGCCCCATCAGCACTATCATTTTCTATGTTCAGTGGACCGGGAAAATGGGGTAAAACCTCTAATGTGGCTTTACAATTAGAAAGATCATATCATATGGAACATGTGTACTAAGTTTCAAGTTGATTGGACTTTAACTTCATCAAAAAATACCTCGACCAAAAACTTTAACCTGAAGTGGGACAGACGGACATACGAAAACAAATTGACTGACGAACGGATGTACAGACCAGAAAACATAATGCCCATAAATGACGCATAAAAATGTGTTAAACCTATCTCGTAAAAAAGGAGAATAAGAGTAAATAGTTATCAAAGATACAAGGATTATAATTTTATACGCCAGACGCGCGTTTCGTCAACATTAGTGACGCTCAGATGAAAATAATTATAAAGGCAAACAAGTACAGAGTTGAAGAGCATTGAGGACCCAAAATTCCCCAAAAAGTTGTGCCAAATACAGCTAACGTAATATATTCATCGGATAAGAAAATCCTTAGATTTATCGAAAAATTCATAGTTTTGTAAACGGGAAATTTATAAAAAAAAAATACCATATAACTAATATGCATGTCAACACCGAAATGCTGACTTCTGAGCTGGTGTAGCCTCGGAGACGAAACGTCCACCAGCAATGGCATCGACCCAGTTGTGTAATCAAAGGTACCATAATTATAATTCAATACGCCAGACGCGCGTTTCGTCTACATAAGACTCATCAGTGACGCTCAGATCAAAATAGTTATAATACAGTATATGGGAAGGTTCCGTGTGTATCTTAGAAGACAGCTAGAAGAGATGCAAAAGACCCCAAAATGACATTCAAACTCATAATTCGAAATATAAACTGACAACACCATGACAGTATAATAGTAAAGACCAAATTACAAGCAAGAATATACAAAACACAGCATTGAAAACTGAAGACTGAGCAACACGAAACCTACCAACAACTGGTTCCCCGAAGGGTAATTAGATCCTATTTCACATGTGTCACCCGAATTGTTGCTCATACAAGTTCAAACCCGTTGTAAAATCTGATACGGTAGGTTGAATAAAGGGGAAATGGCGAAATTGTTGTTACGACGATTGGCATATATAACTATAGATTCTAAATAAAATGTATTACATATATAATGCAAATAATGGTTTATAAGCAAACAAATGAACTTGTTGTTTTAATATGAACAAAATGGTGTAGACTTGAACGGCAGCTTGCAGAATTTGTGTAACTTACATTGGTGAATTTGAATTGCTATACTTGTATGACGTGTCTCGGTATTTTGTACATCCAACATTCATGTATTTTTTTATGTTTCTGTTACGGTTTCGGTTGAATAATATATGTCGTATTGTCTGTACTCCAAATAATTTTTAAATTGCCGACGCAATATATTATTATGCTATTATATTATTTGTTCGTGCGTTTTTCCTGAGATGAATTTTCTTGTGTGTGTGTGTGTGGTGTTTCTGGTACGTAGTGTTGTCATTTTAGCGATGTATTACTTAACATTGTCATTCAGCGGGAGGTGTGGCTAGCCATTAAACCAAGTTCAGTCCACTATTTTTTTCTTAAAATGTCCTGTTCAAAGTCAGGTAATGGCAGTTGTTCCCAAATAATTCGTTCTATGTTTTTTGGCGTTTGTTTTTGTTCACTTCAGTGTTACAGCTCCTGTTCCTTTGTTTTCCTCTCATATTTGCTGTGTTTCCCTCGGTTTTAATTTGTAACCCAAATTTGTTTTCTCTAAATCGATGTATGATTTTGGGACACAGGTTTACTACTGTTGAATTTATTAACAATTTTCATCAGGTAAACTAAAATGATACTAAGATGAATTGTCACTAAAATTGCTTTAGCAAAAATGCTTTTTCTTCCTCCATGACACTCTTTCGCGAATTAACAGAATATGGCATTAACTTCACAAACTATTGTTGCTGTACAAATAAATCATACACTGCATTTATTGCCTTGAAAGAAATACAAATTTTTGCATTGTGGAATGAAATTCAATTCAATTCTTTATTACTTTGAGCAAATGATGCTCATCAGTACAAATATAATATATATGCAAATACAATATCATAAATAAATACATAAAACATACATAACTGATAAATGAATACGTCCGAGAAGAATAATAATCTATATTAAGTATTGGTAACTTATAACATGTCTGTTCTACGTTTAAATGCATAGAAAAGAAATTTACAAAGGTTACATATGTCTTTTACATTGTCTGTGCTCAACAACTGTATAAGCTTAAATGACGATGGACGCTTATAATAATATGGCTTAATATACTGTCTCCTAATTGCATTATAACAATCACATTGTAAGATGAAATGAAACTCGTCTTCTATTGTATTTAAAGTACAGAGAGTGCATTTTCTCTCTGATCTATTAATTAACACCGTGATATCGTCCTGTTTCAACAAATAAGTTATGTGAAGACAGTCTTATTCTCGTTAGATACACTCTAAAATTCACATGTTTAGTAAGGTAAAATTGTAAACTAACATTATTTACACAGTATTTATATAAAAAACACTTTGGCGAGCCATCCAATAATTGATTCAAATATTGATTAGATTGATCAAATATTCTAGTTTTGATAAAATACTTAAGAGTGTCATTTACAACAAAATTATCTTGGTTATACCAGAAGTCATTCAGACCCAAATTAAACAATAAATACTTCAGTTGATAAATCCAACTATTTCTGTTATTACATTGATTCCGTACCTGCTCTTTGTAACAATTTTCAAGAATACAATTATTCGTTGAAAAAAGTTTAAACCAGTATCTTATAATATTATACAATCTAGAATATATCAAAGGATATCTACCAAGCTCATAATACACCATAACATTCGTTGTACATTGTTTGACACCTAAAATATTTTTGCAAAAATCTAACTGAACTTTTTCAATATTCGGAGCTTTATGAAATGAAATAATGAGGCGAGAAAATAAAATTGAGAATGGAAATGGGGAATGTGCCAAAGAGACAACAACCCGACCATAGAAAAAAAACAACAGCAGAAGGTCACCAACAGGTCTTCAATGTAGCGAGAAATTCCCGCACCCGGAGGTGTCCTTCAGCTGACCCCTAAACAAATATATACTAGTTCAGTGATAATGAACGCCATACTAATTTCCAAATTGTACACAAGAAACTAAAATTAAAATAATACAAGACTAACAAAGGCCAGAGGCTGTATAATTGTATATGCTCCAGACGCGCGATTGCCTTCATCGGGAAGAGCTATATGACCAAAAGGAATCTAAAATAAAAGCCAAATTCATCTAAGATTGACTTAACCTGAGGTTTATTTATAATTTCAAATTTTATGAACTTCTAGAAAAGTATGTTAAAGTACATGTCAGTAATGAAACACTACAGAGAAAAAAGTAAAATAACAAAAAACACCAAACTCCGAGGAAAATTTAATACGGAAAATCCGTATTCAAATGGCAAAATCTAAATCTTGAAAACATCAAACAAATGGATTACAATTGCCATATTCCGGTCTTGGTATAGGCATTTTTGTTTGTGGATAACGGTGGATAAAAATCTGGTTTTGTAGCTAGCTTTACCTTTCACTTATATGACAGTCACATAAAATAATATTATATTGACAACGATATGTGAACGAAACAAACATACATAATTGGTAAAAATGTCAAACATAGGTAAGGGGAACAGCAGTCAACACCGGTTTACTTATGTGGTCTTTATTTACAATCTTTATCTGGTAAACTAAAATGATACTAAGATGAATTGTCACAGAATTGTCGAATATGTACCAAAGAAACACAAAATGTCATATAGACAAAGCACATTAACAAAAATGAAATACAATAATACAAAAATTCACCATAGCACAATAACAAAATGTCGGAATGGATAGGTACACAGCCACATCATATGTAACAAAGAAACACAATAATGCATATAGCCAAATATAAAAAAAAGAAGATGTGGTATGATTGCCAATGAGACAACTGTCCACAAGATATCAAAATGACACAGACATTAACAACTATAGGTCAACAAAGTACATTAAAAAGCAAAAATGAAAGATAATTATACTAAAATGTTATCTAAGAACAATAACACAATGACGGGATGTGTAAGTACAGAACCACGTCAAATGTATGAATATCACACAAATAGTTATCAGAGGTACCAGGATTATAATTTTGTACGCCTAAAAACAGACTAAACAGTAAAAAAAATTATCATAAAGACAAAAAAGATAATACTTTAAACACGTTTTTAAGATGATAAACAACATTTGTATCCAGAATCTATACTTCAAGACCATCGTGTAGTATTTGTGAAGTTGATACGGAATATCTATCAACAAGGTCTTGGTATTTTCCTATGATGTTTTAGACGTTTTTTGACACACCCTGGTCCACAGCTTTCTACGTAGACAAGGGTGACGTTTAACAAAGTCTGAGTAGCCGCTGCAAGCTCTTGAATACCGAATAAGTGAGGGAAATATGTATCCCATAAGTAGGTGAATTTTTATAAATTCCTTTTTAGGTGGGGGAAATTGATAATTTCAAAATTAAAATCGGCTTGTATGTCATAGATACTGGTACTGAGATGGCTGCGTATATCAAATTCGCAGTATAAGTCAATAAACGAGACGCGGGAAGCCGTTTCGTTGTTTTTTTAATTTCTAGTTCTGGTGGGTTTTAGTTCGTTTCTGTGTGTGTTGCATTGTCGTTTGGTTTTTTGTTGCACTTCAGTTTTTTTTTTGTTGTTGTTTCTTTGTCTTCCTCTTATAGGTGATGTGTTTTCCTGTTAAAGTTGATGTGTTTCCCTCAGTTTTAGTTTGTAATCTGAATTTTTTGTTCTCTGAATCGATTTTTTACTTTCGAACAGCGGTATACCACTGTTGCCTTTATTTGATGGAAGTCAATCTGAAAAGTTTGGATTGTTAATGGAAAGAACATCATCAATGTATCTGAATGTGATTTAACTGATCTTTTGTTTTTGACAAGTGTCTGAAGTAACTCCGCATCCGACTTATTTGAAAATAAGAAAAGATCGACAAGGAAAGGAGCACAGTTTGTTCCCATAAAAATGTCGACAATTGTTTGTGCTGGGGTAGATGAATCCTTAATTTCTTGATAATGTTACAGGTGGGCGAGAAAAGAGCGTTTGTAATTTTGATTTAATGTTGATTTCGTTCTTCTAGACATTCATCGTGTATGTGTAGTTGGTTGACTCCAGTACACTGAGTCTCGTATATAGTTATTATATAGCATGTATAGATAGATTATACATTAAAAGAATGATTGTATTGTCTTTTTCATTCAATTCAATCTTTGAAAGTTGATTGCAACCAGGGCAAAAATTTCATGTTTATTAGGACGAGAATAAATTAATAAATAACAATAAATATAATAGGTAGTTTGTCCGAGATAAAGGTCTGGGATCCTCGATGGCACTCTCTTTACAGTATAAGATCTAGTTTTCCATATTTCTGTTTTCGTGGAATATGAAAGATGGTGAAACACGCTAAATTGGAAAAAAAACGCATCCAACCAACGTTGTAAAATGGAAGATTTCAGAATAATCAATGAAAAAATAATGTATTCTTTACACAGATTGTTTTTATAAAAGAATAATAAGTTGTGGTATGTAGCCTTTGCATCTATATATTTATATGATCCTTTACAATAGATAATTCAGCTGACCTGTAACAGTTGCATCTTCATGCCTTATATATATTATGTACTGTATTACGACGATAGATTAGAACTGACGAGGAAAGGTAATTTTGGATCTCAATGCTCTTCAACTTCGTACATTATTTGGCTTTTTATAACTTTTTTGGATTCGAGCGTCATTGATGAGTCTCTTGTAGAAAAATGCGCGTCTGGCGTATTTCTGAAATTTAGTCCTGGTATCTATGATGAGTTTATTTATTAACAGCTTTATCAATGTAGAGCCTAGGTGATCGAGCGGTCTAGCGTGTCCGGCATTGTGCAAGGTGATTTGGTACCACGATATTTCAGAAGCATTAGTTCGAATCCCGGAGAAGGAAGAATTGTGTTGGTAGAGGGGTCTAAATACAGCACAAACAAAATTTTCCAAAAGACAAAAAAAGTGAAAGGTTATTTCTACAAAACGCATTTTACTTACGGGTCGAACAAAAGATGTTCTTAAACCCTGCTGAATGCCATTGACGATTGCCAAATAAAGTGATCACGAGATGTAACATGGATCTTGATTCTTAATTTAATACCGAACAGAATACAATAAACTTGATTATACTTTGTCTATTGAATTTCCTATGATAAGGGAATGGCAGGCGTCTAATTAAGCACAGGCACTTGTCTCAGAAAAAAAATTTCCTATATACCTTAATATAACACGTGTTATATTAAGGTATATAGGAACTTTTTTTTCTGAGACAAGTGCCTGTGTAATTAAGGTAGATCATAAATATTTTTTGAGACAGAATTTTCTTATACTTAGCCAAAATGAAAATTTTTCTATGCTCTTTTCAAAAATATAATAAAAAATACGGGTCACCGTGCTATTTTTCAAGCTATCAGTCGTTGAAAATCGCCTAAATTTGGTTAAATTGTTCATGGAAAAAAACATTTGTGTGCATAAAAAAATATCTATGAGATAGAATTTTGAAATAAATTGTGAAAAGATAGTTTTTGTAATATATTTTAAGAAAATAAAAAGAAAATATGGTGTCACCGAACTTGTTTTCTTTCTAAAAGTAAAAAGAAAAAATTTCCCTATCAGTCCAGTATATTTTTTTTTACTAAAAGAGTTATCTTCCCTTAAATGGCTCATTTGACAAAAATGATTCTAAAAGCAAGAAAAATGATATTTGTTTAAATATTTTTGTATTATACAATACATTACAAAGTTTTCTTTATATTATTAAACAGTCTAACCTTTTAATTGCAAATCGGTCTCCAGATTTGCCGATTTAGGCAAATAACTAGACCTATTATTTACTGTGATAGTACAATCCAAGATGGCGGTATTCCATGTTTCTACCTTAATATTATCTAGTGCTTAGAAAATAATCCTAACATCTGATGCTTTAATTATTTCCTCCCAAGCCATGACTGAGAACTGTACTTTTATAATTTATTTAGTAACGCAGTCTAGCATTTTGAAGTATACATTATATCCTTTCCATAGTGTGATTAAAAATAAGTAAATAGCATTGAAAAGATATTAAATTTACAATTGAATTTTAATGACCATAGAAACCTGTGTAAGAAATCGAATCTGGTGATTGTTTTGTTTTTTCTTTACTTTAATACTTTAGATATTAATTTTTATTACTTAGTTTCAATTGCATATTCGCCTTCGATCATCCCAAACAGGTCTAAATTTACAAAATTCCAGTATATCATTTTATAGCACGGTATTCAAAAGCAAATACCTGAATTTGGAAAATACTTTTATACTGCAACTAGCTGTGTCTATTTTCTAAACATAGTAACATAGCTATATTTTGTATAATGTCGATTTCATCATGGAACACCTTCTGAGTCTCAACAATCAGGGGTCCTTTAAAGGATGGAGATCAGTTTATTAAATTAACATTTGAGTTACGATTTAAAAACCTATCAATGTATTAATTTAAGTTGCAGTATAAAAACAATATTAGGTCATTGCCATAAAAATATAAACTTTTTTGTACTGGGCGCAAAACTGGGGAAAGTATAGAGATGCTTCAAAGTTATAGCTTATCTTAAGAGAGCCGTTCCCCGAAAAAAAGTTCCTCAGTCTCATACACTATTAGTTATCTTGGTGTAATCAGGGGTGTACAGAATTTTCAACAACGGTGTAAAATTCCGTACACCCCTGATTACACCAAGATAACGAATTTATTTCTTATGAACAATTCTATTACTCATTTTAAAACCAGGATGTAATAATTGAAAAATGGTAATGAAAGAAGGATAAAATCATCAGAGAAACAGATTCCTACACTATAACTCGTGCATTACGATATTTCTCTACTCTCGACATTTAAATTTTAATTATTCAAAAAGCTCGGCAAGCCTCACGCTTTAATTTTAAATAATAAAATTTGACTGTGTCGAGTGGAGAAAATGTTTTACATCCTTGTTATACTCAAAATTGTATAAGTAAATAAGTTCCTTGTGGACAATAAAAATATGAACAAACAATGAATATAATATATATTTTCTCGTGGTTTTGTGCTATATTTCGTATTTTACAAGAGATATGTGTTGTTTGTGAGATTTGTTAAGCATTTATCTATATCAATAGATATCAAACGAATCGATACCAGTATTCAAGATTTAAAATCAGATAGACTTTTAAACGCCTACATTTAAAAGTTATACGCATGATATCATGATTATTCAGAAATAAATCGGTGGAAATACATATATCATTCATGAACACTTAAAACAAATGTGGTGAAGAATATACCCTTCTAAGCATGCAATTCAATATAAATGTTGTTGCGGTTTTTGTTTTATATCTCTTATATATAAGAATATACCATTGCCTTTTACAAGAAACATATGACTGTCTAAATGTTAAGCATTAATTTTATTATTATTATTTATTACCACAGCCTGAAATCAAACAAATCCAGTGACGATACGAACATTCAAGGGTTAAACATTTTAAAAATTATACAGACTTTTGAACATTTTAATAGTTATACCAGGGACTTTCTATACTAACTAGTATAAAAAAAATCCTGGTTAGACCCATGATATCAAGGTTTTGATGAGTAAAGCGCCAGTGGGACAACTATATTTATACTGCCCGGCCTCGTAACGTTCTAATGAGCAGTCAAAATGCGTTGACCGTACATTTCTATGTCATATACCTTGACGGTCACTGAAAACAAATGATATCACTTTACCTCATGAATATTTAAATAGAAATTGCCGAAATTATGTTAAATTATTCATACAACCTATTTTTCAATGCCGTATGCAACGACTCAAATTTATTTCTTTTTCATTTTGTTTTAGTAAAAGCATTATACAACCTATCTTTTCATATGTATATCAGTTATATCGTCTGTGTTTATTGGATATCGACTCTAAATAAAACTTTGAATCTTGACCGTAGATCTTTCGTTAACTTGGTCTTTTTAAAGATCGACTGCATGAGTGAAAGGCTGCGCATATATAATGAGGGGGGAAAGGAGGGCCGGTCCTGATCCCGAAATCCCGGGCTTAAGAACACGAAAATCCCGAGGTCCCGAATTTAAATAAAGTAAATCCCGACGTCCCGAAAACAGAAAAAAAGAATTCCCGGATCCCGAAAAGGTCAATCCCGAAATCCCGAGCTTAAAAACACCCGATCCAGGAGTCCCGATGAAGGTCCTATCCCCCCTCTATAATGGCATTCCTCGCCCAAATGTCATTGATACTAAAAGGCTTATTTGGAATAATAATTTGAAGCGTTAAAGTGGATTTTTGGTGATTTTTTTTCAAGCAACGGTGGGCTACGATGTGTAAACGTTCCGAGGCTACATTTAACCCGACTTACAGTCGTTATATTCCGACTCACTTTCGATCACTACATTTGGAAACTGACCGATAGAGGGCGTTTTTTTTGTGTTTTTTTTAATGTAAACATAAAATTGTAAATTTTACCCACGCATGCACGGCACATAGTCATCAATATTATGATGGAAACTAAAAGAAGAAGAAGAATCATTCGAGGTTACGGTGTGAAAAAAAGGGGGCGACAAGGCCGATAACTCTATATATTTGAACCACGCAGTTCCGGATGTTTTGAAAACTAAGTCGAAGATATGGATGGGAAGTCAGCCAGGTAGGTTAACACACATCTATATTAGTCGTATCTCACAGAAAGAATTTTCAAATGGGCTATTCCATTTTTGTATTTAACTGTCCGTAACATATATGGACTTTGAGTTTGAATTCAGAACAAAGTGATTATGAATATTGCGTAATTTTTATTTTCGAAAGGAAACAAAACAAAGAATTTGCTGAAAGTAATTTGTAAGTCTCTTTAGGAAAATTATTGTATTTGCTAGAAAATATTGATAAGGAGTGTTAATGATGGATACAAATTTTCTGGATATGTTGACTTTGTTGTATACCATAAATCTGACATGACTCTTTTAAGACTATAAATTAATTTACTATTTACCAGTCCTGACTAGATTTGGTGTCTTAGAAATATTCTTTTTATAGTTGCAAAGGTACCATATATGATTTTGCTGCAATTTAGAATCAGGAATGCAGAAAATGAATTGCAATGTGAATCAAATATGTTTCCATGAGACATAGAAATACACCTTATCGCTAATCCCGGCTGACCCGGCCGCTTGAACTTTTGACGTCAACAACAATCACTTATCCATTGTGGCATCAGATATTTTGTTTTATGACGTCAAAATTTTACGGGAACCTGTGTGATATCCAGTAATGGCAGACAAATAGCGATAAGGTGTATAGTCATCAAAAGCAATTCAAAATGCATCAAATGTGCAGTGAGAAAATAAAGTGTTATAGAGTTATTTTCGCAAAGTAAGTAATGACTATGGATTACTGCCTGAACATGCTGAAGATTTGGTAAATATTTTTCACTTTTTTTTTTAAAAAGAAATAAATATTTCATGCAAAATTTGTGATTGTTCATAACTTATCCAGTTTATACCATAGAGTTATGCCTATTTTTTATAATAAACCTTTTTTGTCCTGAGTATGTTGAGTTTGTTGTTGTAAAACAAACCATGATGACATCAGGGCACACAAAGGTCTACATATATATAATGCATACAAGTATATGAAGTCCCCAGTCTAGTGAAAGATGCTGCCTAAAAATCTGTTTGCTAGCATATACATGTATATACATGTAAATGAGACACTTTAGTCCTTAATAGCAATTTGGCTTTTCAGAATCACAAGAACTATAGGTAACCTTTATCTTTGTATACCTAAATGAAAATAAAGTCATGTAATTGGTTGAACTTCCATTATTTAGGATGTTTTAAGCTAAAAGCAATGGTTTGGAGTACACTTTTGTATTTATATGCATTACATTCTGAAGCGGCCAATTTGAAATTGACATTTGGCTACTTGCCCAATTTGAATCAAAAGTAGATTTTTTTAAAAGAGTGTACACAATATGGTAGACAACAATCAAGCATCAGAGATAAGTGGTTTTATCATACACTTAATTAGCTGTACATGTAATTTGTCATATATTTATTAATAGATTTGAAAATAAGCAGGGTTTCATTAAGGTTTTCTTAAGTTGAGTTTAGGTTTCAAGTACCAGTATTGGAAATAATCTATATTTAGAAGGGGAAAAAATTGAACTTTGCATAGACGTAATAGAATAATGATGATAATTGGACTCCTCTGATGTGCATGATGGGGATAGGCCACTAGAAAACTGTAATGGCTGAAGAGTTACTTAGTCCATGACTTCATGGACTGAATAGTCATGTTTGGTTAACCTAAATTTTGTTTTGTGTTTTGTATACCATGTATACAGTGACTACATGTAATAACATGAATAATGAATTATTGTTAGTTAAAATAAATGAAATAGGAAGTATAAAGGGGTTTCCATCAAGACAAATGTCATAACAAAAATTAAACATTGAATAAAAAAAAGAGATATTGTAGAATCATCTTATTGACAGCTTTATTTTAAGATTTTAAGGATAATAGTCTCAAATATTGCAATCATGCCATTTGAGACAATAACTAATCTTTTTTTTTTATCTTGAAATCTTGAATGATAAACATGGAATAAAACAAATAAACCGGATCGGAATTTGCAACATATTGATTAATTATTTTTTTAAGATATGGTCTGATGTATGAATTGTTTGCTCTTACATTTTAAACTTATCTATGTTTTGATTTTATGAGACATCTCTGGATTTAACTTAGGACATTTAAAATTTACATAAAATTTAAATTTCTATTCTTATTTCAATTCAAACCTTATACATGTGTTATAGGAGTAGCTAGACAACCAATAACATGATGTGGATACATGATAGGTGTTTTTTTTATTATCTGGGGTTTGGTGATTTACATATCATAATGACATTGTATATCTCTTTACTACTGATCTACAAATGTACATGTAGCATATACATGTGACTACATAAATACGTTAGTGTCATTGACTCAATTTTCTTTTATAATGTCCTGGTCTCTGTTTATGATGCATGACTATGCTAAAGTTATATGGTATAGTCAAACTAAAGTTTTCATTATTTAAAATTTTCAGAAGGGAATTTTTGGCGGATTTGTATCAAGGATGTCCGTTGAATTTCACTAAATTAATCTGCATTTAAAGATGTTTTAAGTATATTTTAGAGATACTCTGCATATGTACATGTACGTAAACCTAATTAAGGGCATACGATACAGTTACAGGGAAGGTAATGACGTTGCTAACGTAAAATGTTATTTTCGCGACGTCAAACTATGACATATCGGGAAAAGATGCATTTTTCGACTGATTTTTATCATTCAAACTGATTTAATTTGAAAACGAGTGCATGGACCCCTATTTTTTAAAACAGCAATTTGTTTCATTTTGCAAGGAGATTATGTGACCCAAATTTTATAAAACTGTAAATAGCGCAATTTTTTAATTTTGATAAACATGCAGCAAAAAATGACGTTTTTTCCTCTATTCATGAACATTTGATAAATATAGAGTTATTTCGGAATAAAAATTATATAATTTTCAATGATACTTATAAAATAAAGAAATTACCGATTATTTAACAAAAAACAATTTGTATTTATCTTTTAAAGCAAAAAAGTTACGTCGTTCTTTCGAAAAAGAAAATACGGACACAAATCTGAATTTTGAGCAAATATACAAAATTTCGACCTCATTTTACTCAAAAAGTAGCATATGAAGGTATATTTTTTATGACATATTTGATTTAATCAGGTAAAAAATAGCCTATATGCAAATTTTCATCAACTTGTAAATACAGGTTCAAAACTGTATTGTATGCCCTTAATACAAAAATGTTGTTGATTTCTGTTGAATTTAGTAAAAAAAAGATACGAGATCTTCAGTTGTAATTTTGTACATGATTTGTATACCTTCATGTTCAACATAATTAATTTCCTGATTACTGAGCAATTATTATGTGATAGTTATACATTGTCATAATTTTGTTGAACAATGAAAGAAAAATGAGAGATTTTATCATGTATTGTGATTTTAATTATATTTGTGTTGTGCAGCTGCATTAGGACTAATGTATATGTATTCAAGGGGAATGACCTATCCCCTGTGGTCATGCTTCAATGAGTTTATTTTTATGTTCAGGAAGTAATAACAAAAGAGCAAATTGTCATGATTGTTGTCTTGCAATTAGTTTGTAAGCAGAATGTAAGGACCTGTCACAGTGTCTTACTTCCGAAAATATTTAGCAATTTGTACTTGTTGTGCATTATCTTTATAAATCAAAGTTTAAATAACCATATTGCATAATGTGCTAAGATTAACTTTTTTCAGGGAACTGCTCTCTTTAGATAAGCTATAACTTTGAACCATACCTACTTTCTCAAAACTTTGAACATAGACAACTAATTTGTAAATTTTGAATAAGTGACCACTGTTTATTAATAGAAACTGGTAGATACAGGAAAATTCCCAGAGATTTAAGACTATGTACACATTGTGATGTACTAGATGATGAGTTTCATTTCTTTTTTAAATGTAAAATAAATGAACAATTAAGAAAAGAAATTTTAAATGAAAATAAATGTAATAACTTAAATGAGATAGACAAATACAAACATATCCTCAATCTTTAAACAAAACAGGACACTTACAAATTAGGCTCCTTTTTAAAAAAGTCACTAAGACCATGAAGACTGAGGGCAGGGAGTCCTTGATATAATTTGAATCTCATACATTTGTATATATATTGATTTAACATATTTAAAGAAAGACAAGGATTATAGTTCAAAGTGCCTGCATTGTTTATTTTTCAGTGTTTTATATATGTAAATGTATATCATGTATAATGTTTTAAGCCATTGGCCCATATGGGTGTAAAGTGCTTTTCAATAAAGTTAATAAATTAAAAAAAAGAAAAAAATATCAATGAAATACTTATACCATGTATACATGTATGTACATGTACATGTACAAATAAATGCTATACATTGGGTGAAATTGAAAATAAAAAAAGGTAACATAACAGGTGCCACAAAGGAAAAGGTCCTCTCACTCTTCTGAAACAACTGAGATAACCTCCGTTTTTTTTGTGGGGTTACATGTACATGTATAGTGTTGCAAAATCTGAAGTTTTCTATGTAGTGTTTTGTGGGCTTGATTTGTCTGTCTAGCTTTTAATCATCTCATTCTATTGTTGTTTTTTTTAAATATATCTCCTCTTTTTAAAAATATTTTTTTATAAAAGATCTTTAAGATTATTTATAATGACTACACTTGACTTTTCATCACATTTCGTTCTAAATCTGAAAAATAACATATTTTACATGTTTTTCACAGAGGGGAAGGGGGTGGGGGGCTGGCACACACTAGAAATAGTCATTGATAGTGCTACAACCAAATTAAAAAAAGGTTTTCTGTGAATATATACATATGTAACTAAAATATCAGAGCTCTGCTCCACAAAATGTGAAGTATTTTTCCTTTTTTATCCCCTTACATGCTAAGGTTCAATTAAGAAAGAAAAGAAAAGGAATCAAAATGATCTATACATAAACATGTTAAATGAACATTCAAGGAGGCATTATCCAAATGTACATGAAAGGAGATTGCAGTTTGCTTGTTGAAGAAAGAGTAGTCATAACCTACTCTTTGCTATAATATTGATAATTATACATGTATATTGAGATCTCACAAACATGTTTAACCCCGCCGCATTTTTGCACCTGTCCCAAGTCAGGAGCCTCTGGCCTTTGTTAGTCTTGTATTATTTTTAATTTTACATGTAGTTTCTTGTGTACAATTTGGAAATTAGTATGGCGTTCATTATCACTGAACTAGCATATATTTGTTTAGGGGCCAGCTGAAGGACGCCTCTGGGTGCGGGAATTTCTCGCACATTGAAGACCTGTTGGTGACCTTCTGCTGTTGTTTTTTTTCTATGGTCGGGTTGTTGTCTCTTTGGCATATTCCCCATTTCCATTCTCAATTTTATATATACATGTGCATTTTGTAGCTTCAGTGTTCTCCCCAGATATTTCATATCACAACCTGGTAAACAGGTACATTTGAAATATATATATCTTTTTTCTCATAAAACAATTTACAAAGGTATAGTATAATAGAGATAATACCATCTTTGTTCTAAAAATTATAGCATATATCTCAACCATAGCACATTCTATAAGAAAAGTAATTTAGACAGCATCACATTCAAGAAATATAGGATCACATTACCATGATGCTTAAAATGCTTCTAAAAGGCCTTTGAGAGAACACTGAGCTTAGAGTTCTCCCCCTTCCTACCACTAGTCTACATAGTATCAATTTATATTTATTTTATGGTTACAGCCATTCTGTAACACTTGCCCTTCGTTGCACTATTAATAGGATAACATATGTGGAGAGTTTGTTTCCATGTTTTCAATAACATTTTCTTTATATCTAGTTTGTTTTATAAAGTTTATAATATTTGATTCATAAATATATATTATATATATTTAACATTCACAAAAGAAATTTCTGATTCACTACGTATACTGTCACTATCTGTCTCTGAATTAGAGCAAAGAGATTATAATCATGATAATAAATTTAGTTCATGTAAACATGGTAAACGATATGATTCAATACATTTTTTTTTATCTAGAACAGTGTTAAATTTCCAACACTTAAAGTGGAAATTTCCATTGCAAATAGTCTATAAATAGAACCATGTAATGTGCTATAAATAAATTTGGGAATTCTAAACTTTATTATAAATCTTCATACAAGTTCACCTTGAGTGGTCACAAAATTTCTTATATTTATACATTTATATATATAGAGATACAAATGTAGATGTGGGTAATAAAACTATAGCCTCATACTACAGGTTTACTTTAATGGAAATGAATACATGTTCATGTACATTATTTATTAAAATATGTATACATGCATAAATGAACATACATGTATGTAGATACAAGAAGATGTGGTATGAGTGCCAATGAGACAACTTCTCTCCATCCAAGTCAAAATTTGTATGTAGTAAACCATAAAAGGTCAAAGTATGGCCTTCAACACTTGAAGCCTTGGTGTATATATGTTTCAACAACAGTAAAAGTTTGATTCTTTTAAAATGTTGTCACAATTTTGACATTAATTTAAATTTATATATTTTAATGAATAAGTTTGATGATCTCACTGTAGTCATAGGGAAGGATTAAACAAAAATTGTACATGTAGTTTTGAAAAAATGAAAGGCTTGATATTGTTAGGGAGCTTCCATTTGATTTTTTTTTGGGGGGGGGGGGGTAGGATGAAATTTGAAATAAAGACTGGACAGGTGTTTTGAGTAAAAAAAAACAGGCAGGACAAGCAACTTGGCAACACAAATAGGCAGGATGAGATGACAATTTACAGTAACAGATCCAGACATTTTCATAAGTAGGGGCCCACTCTGGTCATGCTTTAGTGATTCCCTATAATATGACCAACCAATTTTTTTCCATAAAAGGGGGGTTCCCCCTAAATCTACCTCTGATTTATTTTTAAAAAAGTCCTGATAAACGTAGAAAAATTAGGCAAGACCGAATAGCATGAATAGAGTGAAAAATAAATAGGCAGGGCAGAAATTACAACTAACAAAAATGCAGGACAAATTTTTCATCCTCGGTAAACACCATCAATTTTGAATTTGAAGTGTACCATGTAATTTTCTTTATTGATGTCATTTTAATTCAGATTCCCATAATCAACATCCCAAGTTCACAACCAAGGCATTATATTGTCAGTGACTATATCATGAACATGCCATTTGAATATATAATGTATGGTCAATGTTATTTGAATAGGCAAATTTCTACAGTTATAGTATGAAACAAAGCTAGCTTGTATATTGTTGAAGACTGGTTGTTGGAATACAGCTGTCACATTGATGTTTACCTTAAATTTAGACTATTTTTGAATTTTTATCATTCTAGGATATAATATAGAAAAGAATGACCGACACTGCAATACCAGGAAGAAATTTCAACAGCGTGAATTTTACAGGGAATGCTGGGAACTTCTTCAATCAGAATACACAAAGTGACGTAGACAGTAGAACTACAACATTTAACAATTCTCAGAACTCGAGACGAGGGCCTAAATACCCACAATACTCAATAACATGTATAAGATTGTCCACATTCCAAACATGGCCAACCAGTATACAACAACATCCAGAAACAATGGCAGAGGCTGGGTTTTATTATACAGGTAAATGCACATGTGTAATGGGAATTAAATTTAGGAAACAATATATGAATATAAAACAGTAACATAACAAAACTACTATATCTGTACAAATCATGATGATATCTCTTATTAATATATATAAATCGCAACATACCTTACATGCCTTAGCTTCATGCAACTGCTAAAATATTTTCCTGCAAACATTGGTCATCCTTTGAACAGATTTTTTTCTGCATAAATTAAACTGACCTGTAAGTCATTTGTAAGTGTTACTGAGAAATGGTATCTTATTGGCCTAGGCAGAAGGTCATTAATATATGGCCATTGGTTTACAGTGAAAACTGCTGTTAATATAGAACAACCCCTTGTTTTGGTCAATAATATACCATTTGAGCAAATGAAATGAATATTTTTCTATAATTTTGACCCAAAACATTGCAAGTCAAAAACTTCTTTTTCTTTATTTCTATCATTTTTAATAACAAAATATTTTTTCATGATTATCATCAGATTGATAGTGAATTCCCTTTGCCTAAATATGCATGTTACTTATTATATGAATTCGAAAGTATTGAAAGGGAATATAATACATTAATAATGTAAGTTTTTAAAATAAAATTCCTTGTTTATTGACTTTCGTATGAAAATATTCATATTTATCTTTTTCAACAAGGAAACATAAACCATTATTTATGCGATCAAGCTATGAATTTTCTGTGGTCTAAATGATGTGTATTACAAATGTATGCCACTGCTCAATAACTCAGTCACCTGTAGGAAAGATTATAAAGCACAACAGAAATCAATGTGTAAGCAGCTATTTTAAACTTACCGTTTAAATAAAATCCACCATATCACTATTCCCCACTACAATTGAATTGGATTTTTTACCTGGGACTACTCTGACAAGTCTAAAAATAGATGTAGGTAGAAATACCCTGACTAGAATTTAACCATGAAAACTTTTTTGTTTAAAAGTTAAACCATGCACACATATTTTTTATTGAAATGACTGTCATGGCTGTTGAATAGGTTTTATTCGCAGCGTCCCTTCATTCATAATTTTATTTATAATTCTATATACGGAACATGATATGAATTTTTGTTTAAAAAATCTCTGCAAGGGTTTAAACTTTTACCCATTATCTATAATTATATATAAATTGGTTCTTATACGACCGCAAAAAGTGAAAAATTTTTGGTCGTATATTGGTATGACGTTGGCGTCGTTGTCGTCGTCCAAAGACATTTGGTTTTCGCACTATAACTTAAGTATAAGTGAATAGAAATCTATGAAGTTTAAACACAAGGTTTATGATCATAAAAGGAAGATTGGGATTGATTTTGGGAGTTATGGTCCCAATAGTTTCGGAATAAGGGGCCAAAAAGGGCCCAAATAAGCATTTTTCTTGGTTTTTGCACAATATCTTAGTATAAGTAAACAGAAATCTTTGAAATTTTAACATAAGGTTAATATGACCACAAAAGGAAGGTTTAGATTGATTTGGGGAGTGTTGGTCCCAACAGTTAAGGAATTAGGGGCCAAAAAAAGGTCCCAAATAAGCATTTTCTTGGTTTTTGCACAATAACTTTAGTATAAGTAAATAGAAATCTATGAAAATTCAACACAAGGTTTATGACCACAAAAGGAAGGTTGGGATTGATTTTGGGAGTTTTGGTCCCAACAGTTTATGAATTAGGGGCCAAAAGGGTCCAAAAATTAAACTTTGTTTGATTTCATCAAAAAATGAATTACAGTCGACTCTCTTTTTCTGGAAGTCAGCCGGACTAGAGAAATATTTCGAGATACACATAGTTCGACTCAAACGAAAACCAGAAGTTTGACGGAACAACGGATACAACTCTTGCTCAGCTTTGTAAAGGTAAAATAAATCCGGGTGAATATGGGAAGGGGATCGATATTCTGGTATCAGATTGATGTATTTTAAGGTCTTTCATTATTATAATAACATTATTTTTACTTATTCAATTGTTCAGTTACAATTTTTTCTTATGGCTTTTATCCGAGAGAGTAATTTCGAAGCGATAGTTTCGTTATTCAGGTCGTTTATAGTTGACAAAATTGTTTATTCTCCAATTCAAGAGATTTTAGAAAATTTAGATTTATCTTCATTTTGTTTTATCTCACTCTTTCTTTTCAAAAGAAAATACAACAAGATTAAAGATGCCGATTGAGTAGTTTTTAGGTGATCATCAACGGAAGTCATAATCCTTACTTTATACACACCCAAGCTCATTAGTGTAAATCACAATTAATTGTTTTGTAAATATTTTAAATACTTTTTCATGAACATTAACAATGTATCACTAATTATTTATAAAAGTTCTATAAAAGATAATCTTAGGTTAACACTCGTGGAAATAGCATGTAATAAATCAACACAGTGATCAGTGACTGGAAATTTAATTACACGTGTATTGTCAGA
This sequence comes from Mytilus galloprovincialis, assembly GCA_037788925.1. NCBI lineage: Eukaryota > Metazoa > Mollusca > Bivalvia > Mytilida > Mytilidae > Mytilus > Mytilus galloprovincialis. The sequence continues at coordinate 6,406,541 of CM075340.1, read as the reverse complement.
TTAACTCTTCAATCCATTTAAATGCCGGAGGTTACGTTTCGCCACATGTGTATTAGTTCGAGATAAATAATGAATTTTGAATGCTTTTGTTAACCTTACGATCGTAAATTTAGTTTGACTCAAACGAAATTTTGACTCATCAGGAGTCGTATTACATACATTTATATGGAACAAAGTTCTGGACTACGTGAAAACTTCGACTCATCCAAAATTTCGAGTCAACCGAGTTCGAGACAATGAGAGTTAACTGTATTGGGGTTCTTTGATATGCCAAATCTAACCATGTATTTATTTTTGGTTCTGTTTTCAAATTGGTCTTCATTAAGGTCCAAAGGATCCAAAATTAAATTTAGTTTAATTTTAACAAAAATTGAATTCTTGGGATTCTTTGATATGTTGAATTTAAACATGTACTTAGATTTTTGATTATGGCCCCAGTTTTCAAGTTGGTCCAAATCGGGGTCCAAAATTAAACTTTGTTTGATATCAACAAAAATTGAATATATGGGGTTCTTCAGTAAGCTTTAGATTTTTAATATTTGGGCTCGGGTTATCAAATTGGTCCACATTGAGGTTTAAAGGGTCTAAAATTGAACATTATTTGATTTCATCAAAAATTGAATTCTTGGGGTTCTATGATCATGATGATATGCTGAATCTAACCATGTATTTAGATTTTGGATATTGGACCATAATAGGTAGGTAAATATCCAATTTAAAAATTTTAAGTTTTTTAGTTTAAGTTCTTAGACCACATTCATTCTGTGTTTGAAACCTATGTTGTGTCAACTATTTAATCACAATCCAAATTCAGAGCTGTATCAAGCTTAAATGTTGTGTCCATACTTGCCCCAACTGTTCAGGGTTCGACCTCTCCAGTCGTGACTGGTACATTTGTTACTTGCTACAAGAAATGTAAAATAACCTTTTTTTATTTTTTACATCTTCGTGTATCATTTTTTTGTTTTGTTATATTTATGATGCAGTTTATTTATCAGTTTCAGCTTTATAGAATATAATTTTTCCAAAGAAACACAACATCAATAATTCAATTTACATGATATATATATTTACAGCTTCTTAAAATTGTCAATTTCAAAAGGACTTGAATAATTGATATATTTTTAAAAATGAACAAGTGCAGAAAAATTGACAACTTTTGTTACATGTAGTTTCAGAGGGGTTAGATCTGTGATCCTATGATGGCTCTTATATGAAATAGCTGAATGTCTTTCATTGACACTTTTACAGGCGTAACATACTCAAATATTCGTCAGAATTTTACACTTGTTTGGGGTCAGTGTGAGCTTTTCTTAATAAATGCTGTTCATTGAAAGTTGTCTGATTTCTTCTTCTGTCATAACTTTTACAAAATTCTCCTTTGGAACTACTTCGCTTATTTAAAACAAACTTGGCTACAAACATTATTGGGTTTTTTCCTTTAATAAAATCTACAATATATATGTTACCGGAGAGCATGAATTTCATTACAAAATTGGGACCACTGTGTTACAAGGCAGCGCATTAACAGATTGAGCTAAAAAAGTAATTACTTACGGCTGACGAATTATCTACCACATGTTCTAAGGGAAGCAATCCTGTCACAATTTGTAACTCTTATTTGTAAATAAATTATTGGTATTAAAATTGTGTTTACAGGTAACAATGACCATGTGCGATGTTTTCACTGTGGTATTGGACTTCAGAACTGGGACTCGGAAGATAATCCTTTTGTAGAGCATGCTAGATGGTCAGCAGAATGTTCGTTTCTCAAAGACAAGAAAGGATTAGACTTCATTGCTACTGTACAAGATGCTGTCAGAAGAGTACAAATGGTAAATAATATAGATATAATCATCAATAATGATTTTTGATAAAATACGCAATAAAAAACATGTGGGTACCAATTTATTTTTGATTGAGGACAATAGTATTTTTGTGAATATTTGATTTAGTGGATTTACCTAAGTCTGCATATGGGCGTAAGGAAAATTTTCATTTTGTTGAACATTTGAATTTGTTGTTACTTATACCCATGATATCAACGAAAATTGGTCATGTTGGTATTCCAAAAATAATATTGAATCCACAGTTAAGCTGTGGCCAAATTTAAAAATCTGACTTTACTCAACCAAGTGCATCATTCACATTGGTAAGAAAAAACGCAATTGTTTTTCAATTAACAGTAATAATGAGAAATCTGAAAATGTACATTCCTATCATCTAATATATAATTCACTGCAGTGCAAAACTGGTAAAAACATCTTATTCAATATTTCAGGAGGAGGCATTGAACACAGATGGAGTAGCAGAGACTGTTGATAATGACTATGAAGAAGATGGAAATTCCAGATCAGAGGATAAAGGCAAAGGTATTTCAAGAACAAAGCTAAGAAAATTATTGTAGATTCATTTATTTTCGTTGGTACATGTATCAATTATCATGGTTTGAGGTAAACTTACATATTCGTGGAAATTGGGGTTTTGTGGTTTTGGCAAAGTATGCAATCTTTTCGATAGAAAATTTGTAATTTGTTGAACATTTAAATTCGTGTTTCTCCTGTACCCACAAAAATTGTTATCAAACGAATATTAATGAATCCACAGTACTTAAGAAACAGTCAATGCCAGTTCATTTGTATATGGAATCTTGAAATGTTCATAATAGTGATTGGTGAATATATTGGAATAGGATCATCCTATTTATTAGCATGAGGAGTTGCAATAAAGTTGTTCCTTTTTTTCAAATGATTAAAAGGAAATTTTTGGTACAATCAACAAAAAACACAACTAAAATTTTTCATTTTGGATGGTGTTAAAAAAAATTTTTTTCTTAAAGTGCAGGGGTTAAGAAATTTTGTAATAGCTCACTAGCCCAGGGCTAATTGGTAGCAGGATTTTACTAGCCCTGTTGGAAGAACTACTAGCCCAACAAAACTGACATGCTAGCCCTAATATGCCTTACAAATTCAGAGTTTGCTGCAATAACCATGAATTCTATAAACTTAACATTTTTTTATCCATTGTACAGAAGATTTTTGCAAATTGGATACTTAAAACTTATTAGCAGATATATTCAATTAATCGATAATGGAGAATATTCACTGAATATTCTGATATAATTTAGAGTTGACCAAATCCGGAGATGATACAAGTCTTGACCACTGCTATACATGGGTATATAAAAGGATTGGAGGTACATCATCACGTTTGTGTAAAAGAATTATCAGCTGGTTAATTATGTAGTGCTCATATTTGTTTTCAGTTTTAAAATTCTATTTATTAAGATAAATTAAATATGTTAAATGACCTCAAATATTTATTTGAATACATATCACCATCCATAGTTTGTCTTTTATTATCAAGATTATAATTGTTTTATAAAAGAAGTACAGTAATGTCCATATTTACATTTATCACAGGTTTTGAAATTGTGGGCTATAAATAGATTACAACCTGAGCACAGTCTCTAAACTGAAACTGTATTTGTTATTAATTTTATTTCTTTAAAAATCGAATTCATTTGATTATCAATGAAGATAATCATGATTGATGAACTATTATTGCATCAAGTTTAAGTTTTCTGAAGACTGTTAATGTTTAGGTCATGGTTCTGGAGGCTTCTTCACAGTATGTAAACAAAAACAAAATGGCGTCCATAACATGTGCACACGTTTCAAATTTATATCTGACAAAAGTCAGGTTTCTGCTGTCAAAAGGGATTCACATTTATATTACAATAAATTAATCAGAAGAAGGTACAATCAGGTTGCATAAGCAATGTACAATACCACTTCCTGTACTGACACATCGATATTGAAAGTACGGGATCCACCCAAAGTTATTTGTTCTATTTTAAAACTTGTACAAAATCAGTTCAAATTCTAGGAATCTCCGATGACGTAGTCGAATCTGATTGGCTAACATGGCTAAGATAGAAAAGTGATGAGGGGATTTTCCACTTTCTATTTTGAAAACACCAAGAATTTTTTGTAACTAGTCCGTCGGGCATATTGGATTACAAGTTTTGGTTGCCCGAGGTCTAAATGTTATAGCCCCAGGCGTCGGCCTAGTGGATTTCTTAACCCCTGAAGTGTGATGATAATTTATATTTTAGATTTCTTACCTAGTGGTAAACCTCCTACAAAGGCTGAGAAAAAGAACCCGCTATTAACAGACGCTGCTCAGAGTATATTAACAATGGGATATTTACCTAAGGTTATACGGATAGTTGTGGACAGAGTTCTTAAAGAGAAAGGTAAAATCTTGCAATGCATAGACAAAAATAAAAATAAGGAGATGTGGTATGATTGCTAATGAGACAACTGTCCACGAGAGTTCATATGAAGTTGATGTAAGCCGTTATAGGTAACTCTTCCACAATTTCCATTTTTCCTGAGAGTTCTAAACATTATGTTTTATTCATTTTTTTGCCTTCATGTAATAGAAATAAAATCATTCCTTATAACAGGTATAAAGCCAGTCTGTAAATCAGCATATTATGTATATTTCCTATCAAGATAAATTATGATATTTTCCTATCTGAAGCAGAAAAAGTTTAATATAAATATTGGAAAATCATAACGATGTTTATTTCTTTTACAAACATGACATATAGTATCAGATGGTAAATGTAAAGTTTTGTAAATGTTAACAGGCCTAGAGATTTATGTTACTTCAATTCAAAGGATATATCTATTAATGAACTGTATATTTTTAAAGTATCATGTTTACTTTACAAACAGGATATGTTAGAGTATTGAATGTCCAAACCTTGGTCATTGAACTTCTAATTCAAGTATGTCAAAATAAGATGCTCTTAAAATGTCATATGTCACAGATTACTGTAAACCGACTTACATGTATTTTCGAGAGCGATTTATTTTTCGCGACTTTTAGGGGGAGAAGGAAAACAATGTGGATATAAATTGTTGTGAAAAATTTAAAACCAGGATCTTTCTTTGTCTAACTACATCAACTAAATTTGACAATCTCAAAATTAAATCACCACGAGTGGGGATAGAATATATGCTAAACGTGAAATAAAGAATCTGCGAAAATAAGTTGGTTTACAGTATTTGCTCATTAAAATGTCAAGTAAAACTTTATCAATTTAGTAAAGAGAATTCTTTATCACTATGTGGACTTGTTACTAGTTGAAACATGAATATACATGTGAGAAAGAGAATGAGTAGTTAACATAATTGCGAGTTTTTATACAACCGCAAAAATTTTAATTTTTCGTCGTATATTGCTATCACGTTGGCGTCGTCGTCGTCGTCCGAATACTTTTAGTTTTCGCAATCTAACTTTAGTAAAAGTGAATAGAAATCTATGAAATTTTAACACTAGGTTTATGACCACAAAAGGAAGGTTGGGATTGATTTTGGGAGTTTTGGTCCCAATATTTTAGGAATTAGGGGCCAAAAAGGGGCCCAAATAAGCATTATTCTTGGTTTTCGCACCATAACTTTAGTAATTAGTAAATAGAAATCTATGAAATTTAAACACAAGGTTTATGACCATAAAAGGAAGGTTGGGTTTGATTTTGGGAGGTTTGGTCCCAACAGTTTAGGAATAAGGGGCCCAAAGGGTCCAAAATTGAACTTTGTTTGATTTCATCAAAAATTGAATAATTGGGGTTCTTTGATATGCTGAATCTAAAAATGTACTTAGATTTTTTATTATTGGCCCAGTTTTCAAGTTGGTCCAAATCGGGGTCCAAAATTAAACTTTGTTTGATTTCATCAAAAATTGAATAATTGGGGTTCTTTGATATGCCAAATCTAACTGTGTATGTAGATTCTTAATTTTTTGGTCCCGTTTTCAAATTGGTCTACATTAAAGTCCAAAGGGTCCAAAATTAAACTAAGTTTGATTTTAACAAAAATTGAATTCGTGGGCTTTTTTGATCTGCTGAATCTAAACACATACTTAGATTTTTATACGCCCGTCGTCTTTTAGACGGGACGTATTATGGTATACCGTTGTCCATCCGTCCATCTGTCCGTCCGTCTTCCACACTTCGGACAATAACTCAAAAACACTTTCACCAATTTCCATGAAACTTAAGTGAATTGTTTATATCTATTGACGTAAGCTCCCTTTCGTTTTTTTTTAATTTCATATTTTAAGTTTTGGATTTATGGGGCTTTTATATCTATTGATGTAAGCTCCCTTTCAATTTTTATAAATTTCAGATTTTACATTTCCGTGTCATGAATTTTTATGCTTAAAAAAGGGGGGATTTTCCAATTTTGGGACAATAACTAACACTTTCACAAAATTTTATGCAACTTTGATAAATTGTTTATATCTATTGACATAAGCTCCCTTTCCATTTTTATAAATTTTAGATTTTACGTTTTCTTAAGTAATGAATTTTTATACTTAAAAAAGGGGGATTTTATGAAACTTTATAAAAGACAAGTTAAAAGAGCAACGGGCGTATCATGCGCTAAAGCGCAGCCCTTTATTGATTATGGGCCCAGTTTTCAAGTTGCTTCAAATCAGGATCCAAAATTATTATATTAAGTATTGTGCAATAGCAAGAAATTTTCAATTGCACAGTATTCAGCAATAGCAAGAAATCTTCAATTGCACAGTATTGTGCAATAGCAAGCAATTTTCAATTGCACAGTATTGCGCAATAGCAAGAAATCTTCAATTGCACAGTATTGTGCAATAGCAAATATTTTCAATTGCACAGTATTGCGCAATAGCAAGAAATATCTAATTGCACAATATTGTGCAATAGTAAGAAATTTTCAATTGGAGTTATCTTTCTTTGTCCAGAATAGTAGTTGAATCAACTTAAATCATTGTTTTATACAATATACAATGTATATTCACTTTTACTACCAACTGATAAATTAAAACAATCTTTACCATTCAGTGATAACAAGCACTTTATTTTACATTTTAATATTTTATGATGTATTTAAATGAGTAGTTATTGTTGCGAACTCCATTTAGAATTTGAATTGAGATCAGTTTTAGAAAAAGGGAAAGGGGGATGTGAAAAAAAAATGTGGGGGGGGGGGGGGGTTAAATTTTTATCATTTCAGATTTCACAAATAAAAATAAAGTTTCTTCAAACATTTTTTGAGAGGATTCATATTCAACAGCATAGTGAATTGCTCAAAGGCAAAAAAAATATTTTAAGTTCATTAGACCACATTCATTCTGTGTCAGAAACCTATGCTGTGTCAACTATTTAATCACAATCCAAATTTAGAGCTGAATCCAGCTTAAATGTTGTGTCCATACTTGCCCCAACTGTTCAGGGTTCAACCTCTGCGGTCGTATATGGCTGCGCCCTGCGGAGCATCTGGTTATTTGTTGATCTATTATTGCATCAAAGCACACCATTTCTTCATATTTCAGTGTATGTTATATTTCCTGATCTTGATGAATTATTTTCCTAATGTTTAGATCTAGGTTGTCATGCTCCCTGTTAATTTTGAATTGTTTACTGTTCTTGGATCTGAATTGTTGAACACTTAATACTTCTTATCTTGTTCATCTTGTCTCAAAACTCAATCATGTTAAAGTCAAGTATGATTCAAAGTAAATCTCATGAACTTGCAAAAAAATGTTTGGTTCTATAAAAACAAGCTCAATTCAGATATTGACTATTTCATATTTGTCTTATTTATGTTTATTCACTTGTCATAAGTCCACAATATGCACTAATAAAAATTTAGAACATTCAATATTCTAAACTTCCATACAGAAAGTTTAAAAGTATTTATTTTCTTCAAAACTTGTTTCCAAAAAGTGTATTGGCTGTTAACTTATAATAAAAATAATCTTTATTATGCAAAATACTAGTGGTATGTGACATTTTCAGAGAATTATTTATGTGGGGAAATGTTAAAATCCTATGAACTTTAAGGGGGTAACATTGTATTATTAAGAAAAAGGTTAACGAATCAAAGTATTTTCTACAGACTTCTTCATAATTGTGTATTTTAGATATGTGGATATGAATAAACTGTGTCATGAAATATTTAAGAAGTAGCCAACAGCTGGAGTTAGTTCTGTAGATTTGTTATTGTTTTCTTTGTATTCACTCAGTTAAATGGCAAATGATTGATATGTGTCCTAATAATGGCTATCTCCGAAGCCTTTGTCTGCAAACGGAAGAAATAATTCAGATCAGGAAAAAAAACATGTAATAGAAAAATAAAGGATATCATGTAATAACACACAAAAAGCAAAGTTCATTGTTGTTCTTCATCTCAAAGTCACAGTTTGTTTAGATTTTCACAACAGGGATGTAATATTTATTTGTATGTAAAAATTGTTGTATACAATTGAGCCAAATTGCTGATAAAACGAATAGAGGACACAATTGATATTCTTGCTGATAAAGTCATTATTCTTTATCTATTAACCACTTCTTCAAGTATTTAGCACATCTTTAGATATTGTATGTTCAGAAACTATTGTGAGGTATTTATTTATCCGAATAATGTGACTGGATGAGTATCGCAATAATAAATAGAAACATGTGTTCTTAAATTAGTACTTATATTTGTATGCAGATTTTTCTCAAATCGCAATAATTAATCTCCTTAATTTTGATTGGTCTTATCAAAATGGCAATAAAAATAATTGCTGAATTTTTAGCACTTTTGTTTCAATGTTCTGCCTCATTTACACTATCTCTTTCAAATTTAGTATTTCATATTACTGTTATTTAAATTTTATTTAAAGGTTGGTCAAGCATGTCATCTCGAAGCTTAATGGAAGAAATATACAAAATAGAGGATAGTGGGGAAATACCAAAATCCCAATTATCTGTACCAATGACTTCAAAGTTCAAACATTCATTAGTAAGCATGAAGAAGGGTTCAAATTTTGTACCACAAGGTTAGTACATTTCTGTTGAATTCTTGGGTTTACTATACCACAACCCTCATTATTTCAGCACCTACATAAAATTATTTCTTTATTCTGAAATTTATATATTAATAGTCACTTTTAAAATCAGAAGATAATTGATTGATTGCAGATAAGCAATTGTTGCTTAACATCCAGTGGCAAATATTACAGCATATTCAGGATGATAATATGATAATGAAATATGAATATACCCTGTTTTGCAGTTGACCAACAAGCTGGTTATAAAGTTATTATACAACCCCAAAAAAAAAATTTGGGATCCTAAAATGGTATGATGTCGTCGTTGTCTCCAGAAGACACATTAGTTTCCGGACAATAACTTTAGTGTAAGGGAATGGATCTCTATGAAATTTTGAAGAAGCTTCAATACCACAAAAGGAAGGTTGGGATTGATTATGGGGATGATGGTCCCAACCCTTTAGGAATTAGGGGCCCATACTGGGCCCAAAACAAGCATTTTTCTAGTTTCAGGATAATAACTTGTGTATAAGTATTTCGATTGCTCTGAAATTGTACCACAATGTTTAATACCACAAGTAGAAGATTGGGATTCATTTTAGGGGTTATGGGGCCAACAGTTTAGGAATTAAGGGCCAAAAAGGTCCCAAAAGAAGCATTTTTCTAGTTTCCAGACAATAACTTATGTGTAAGTGTATGGATCTTTCTTACATTGTACCACAAGGTTCCATATAACAAAGGGAAGACTGGGATTTAGTTTGAGGTTAATTGCCCCAAATATGTAGGAATTAGGTGTAAAAAAAGGGCCAAAAACAAGCATTTTTCTAGTTTCCAGACAATAACTTGTGTTTCAGTGTATGGATCTCTCTGAAATTGTACTACAAGGTTTCATACTACAAAGGAAAGGCTGGGATTGAGTTTTGGGGTTTTTGCTCCAAGGGGGGTTTCAAAAAGTTGGGGGGTGGGGGGTCCAATTTTTTTAAGGGATTCATATTTTTTTTATTATCAGAAACCTATATTATGTCAAAAATTGGATCACAATCCAAATTCAGACAGTATCAAGCTTGAATATTGTGTCCAAATTTGCCCCAACTGTTCAGGGTTTGACCTCTGAAGTCGTATCAGGCTGCGCTCAGCGAAAAAATTTATTTTTAATCTTTGCTTTAGATTCAAACTGCTATTTAAGTAAGAAAACTCAATTTAATTTTTATGTATCTTACTCAAAAATTTTGCGGTCATATATTGGTATGACGTTGGCGTCGTCGTCGTCCGAAGACACATTAGTTTCCCCACTATAACTTAAGTTTAAGTAAATAAAAATCTATGAAATTTAAACACAAGATTCATGACTACAAAAGGAAGGTTGGGATTGATTTTGGGAGTTTTGGTCCCAACAGGTTAGAAATAAGGGTCCAAAAAAGGGCCCAAATTAGCATTTTTCTTGGTTTTCGCACAATAACTTTAGTATAAGTAAATAGCTATATATAGAAATCTATGAAATTTAATCATAAGGTTTATGAACAAAAAAGGAAGGTCGGGACTGATTTTGGGAGTTTTGGTCCCAACAGTTTAGGAATTAGGGGCCAAAAGGGGCCTAAATAAGCATTTTTCTTGGTTTTCGCACAATAACTTTAGTATAAGAAAATACAAATCTATGAAATTTAAACACAAGATTTATGAACACAAAAGGAAGGTTTGGGTTTATTTTTGGGAGTTTTGGTCCCACAGTTTAGGAATTAGGGGCCAAAAAGGGGCCCAAATAAGCATTATTCTTGGTTTTCGCACAATAATTTTAGTATAAGTAAATAGAAATCTATAAAAAATTTAAACACAAGGTTTATGACCATAACAAGAAGGTTGGGATTGATTTTGGGAGTTTTGGTCCCTCCAGTTTAGGAATTAGGGGTCCAAAGGGTCCAATTAAACCTAGATTGATTTCATAAAAAATTGAATAATTGGGGTTCTTTGATAAGCTGAATCTATACCGTGTATGTAGATTCTTAATTTTTGGTCCTGTTTTCAAATTGGTCTACATTAAGGTTGGAAGGGTCCAAAATTAAACTTTGTTTGATTTTAACAAAAATTGAATTCTTGGGGTTCTTTGATATGCTGAATCTAAACATGTACTTAGATTTTTGATTATGTTTCCAGTTTTCAAGTTGGTTCAAATCGGGGTCCAAAATTAAACTTTGTTTGATTTTAACAAAAATTGAATTCTTGGGGTTCTTTGATATGCTGAATCTAAACATGTACATAGATTTTTGATTATGTTTCCAGTTTTCAAGTTGGTCCAAATCGGGATCCAAAATTAAACTTTGTTTAATTTCAACAAAAATTGAATATATGGGGTTCTTTGATATATCCTGAATCTAACCATATATTTAAATTTTTGATATTTGGGCCCAGTTATCAAATTGGTCCACATTGAGATCTAAAGGGTCCAAAATTGAACTTTATTTGATTTTATCAAAAATTAAATTCTTGGGGCTCTTTGATATGCTGAATCTAACCATGTATTTAGATTTTGGATATTGGACCATTATAGGTAAATGTCCAATTTAAATTTTTTAAGTTTTTAAGTTTAAGTTCTTAGACCACATTCATTCTGTGTCAGAAACCTATGTTGTGTCAACTTTTTAACCACATTCAAAATTCAAAGCTGTTTCAAGCTTGAATATTGGTCCATACTTGCCCCAACTGTTCAGGGTTCGACCTCTGTGGTCGTATCAAGCTGCACACATCGGAGCATTTTATTTATGAAAACTTTTAAAAGTTTATTTTTATTTTAATATTCATTTAAATAAATGAATTTTAACTTCAATTTTTCAAGGTAGGACTATGAATTGGAATGCAATGCTTTTCATATCAATGTAGAAGTCAATGAAAGCAGTTTTTAATGTTTTTTTAAGTTTACATTTAATACTACAGGAAATGGGGAGGATTGGTAGATAGTGGAAAGTTAACCTTCTGCAGCGATTTTTTTTTTTTCAATATCTACAAAAGTTTCTGTTTTACCTACAATGAAGTGTGACATTCCCTAAATACATACAGGTCCGCAGACAGACTATCTTCATTACAATATTACGGTAAACGAGAAACTCATGAGAGAAACAATATATTGATAGAATGCTAATGCAGAATTATGTCCACATGTAGAAAAAAGAGGAAGATATCTCATTTAGTATGCAACTGAATGTAAATTTATATACTAACTATTAAAAAGTCTTCTTATGATAATTGCACGTCTGTATCATTTGTCAAATAGACCTTCGCACATCAGTGTACGGACCATCGCACTTCAGCGTCCCCATCGCACCTCCCAGTAAGACCTACATATATTTTCTTTGAATTGAACAATACTCACTGTTTTGAAACTGAATCCAAAGTATGGGAGGTAACTCTTCAATATCCAGTTCCTGCAAAAAGCATATTTTACAGCAAGTCATTATGGTAACCCCATTAAATCAATCTCTTTTTAAACTGATTTTCTGTTCACTAAATCCAAAGTAAGGTTTAATATAAGCATAAGATTAGTAATGATCAATTTATTAATTTTTTAATTTGTCTTTGAACAGTTGATGTAAAGAAGATATCACAAGAAAATCAAGAAATGAAAGAACAGACACAGTGCAAGATTTGTTGTGAAATGCCTGTATCTATTGTGTTTTTACCCTGTGGTCATTTATCGTCCTGTTCCCAATGTGCCCCCGCCTTGAAATCTTGTCCTGTATGCAGGTCAGAAATCAAAGGTTCTGTCAAAGTCCAGTTCAAATAACCAAGGCATGTAGTAACTTATCTGCTATTAATGTTTCTTTTTTAATCTTCTTAAAATATATATATGTATATATACAGGACTATTGTGTATTTACATATTTTGGCAAAACGTCAAAATACAATATACACTAGAATACAAGTTTTCCCAAATACATGAAATTTGATAATTTATCAAAATGTATGAATCCACAGTATTTGTTGCTTGTATGCTTATTATACACAATATTAATATTTTTATGTCATTGCTGAATTTACTGGACATCACAGACATTTTAATTGACAGAAAAAACAGTGCAGAGAGGAAGGAATACAAATTTAAGTGTAGTGATGAATTTAATTGGTTAAATTGTTCCAAAGATTTTCGATGCTTTTAGGGCAAGAAAGGAGTATGTTCGATAAGGTCCTAAAATGGCCCCCTTTTTTAACGTAAATTTCAAATTCGGATTTATTGACCAATATCACGATAAATTATAGCTAATACATTGACTAGATAGGATATAAGCCATTTTGTTGAAAATTTTACGTTTCTGCGTTTCATTATGACGTCACAAGTTGTACTCATATTGATTTTTCACAAAAAAATCAATGAAAATGGATACATTTCCATAGATTATTGGACAGGAAACATAGAGCGCATATGTCGACAACAAAGATCTTTTAGAATAATGTTTGTGAAGACATTTCACATGTCTCATTTGAATATTAAGCTTGTCGACGCCTGCGCTCTATGTTTCCTGGTCCTTTATGTGGTTAAAATCCAGCTGATTTTGTCAAATTTCACCAAAATCCCTTATGTTGACCTTATTGGGATGTAAAAATCAACGTGTTAGAATAAAACTTTGACAAAAACAGTTCTGTTCAACTTTCTCTCATGTCTTTACGGCAACTTAAAACATTTATTGTCTTGTAACTGTGGACTTTATAATTGGGGCCAAACATGGCCCTTACCGAACTTACTCCTTTACAGCTATGTATTGAAGAATATTTCAAGTCTGAACCTGACTGTTTGAAAGCTCTTGTGAAGACTTATAATCTTTCCTTGATTTTTGTTATACTCATATGTTTCAATAATATATAGAACGAGTACAATTTCTTGATAATAAATATTATCGCTATTTTACAAAATTTTCCTTTGATCTTACTGATTGATAATTTCCTTTTTCAGCACAGTATAGTGATATCAAAAATTATCGCTAGAAACTAAGGGTGCATGTGCCGTTGTCAATGAAATTAACAACGTTGTCATAGGTAAAATAGTGATAAACAGATTATCATTGGTCATCTCAACTCGATTGCTTTTCTCACTTTCACCGTATTGGCTCAAGCGAGAAAATCAATCTCATTGAGATGACCAACGATAATCTATAACTACACATTTATTTTCAATCACTGAATTGTGATGTTTTTAGAAACAATATAAAGACAAAGGACCAGTTTAGATCTAGAATTATCCTGAGTTAATGATATGTATAATATGTCATTTATTTAGTGGCACAAAACAAATGTCATGCATCAGTTATACTATTAACATCATCATATTTGTTATTAAATCATATTTTTTTATTAGATAATATCTATTTTTATCATCAATAAGTAGTAGATACATTTCAATAATTTGATGAAAATTTAGCACCTGATTAGTCGACCATGAAAATATTATTATTTTTGACCTATATGTATAATGTAGTGGCTACCAAACAACTGTTTTAAACTTGAAATATTTGTTTTCATAATATTTTATTTGAATTTAGTGAGTTATTTCCATTCATTACAATTTGTTTCTCCTGTATAAGGGAGTGAAAAATGTATATGAATGTAATTTGTTATGTGTTCACGTTGAAACTTGTAAGAGAAACATTTTGATTTAATTATTTCATGACCACAATCTCAAATTTGTTATCTCTCCAGTATCATTTGAACTCTATCAATATTTTTGTAAAAGTTTGAGTATATACCATAAAATGCCCAATTTAAATGAACCCCTTTTATGCAAATAATATTCCTGTCTAAACAAATTTTTTAATGGATTTGTATGCAGACACTTGCAGACCAGGAGACATTCACACTATTACTACTTATCATACATCAATCAGGATCATGTGATTCACTCAGGTTTTAACTCTTGATTTGCCATATGTTTATTCCAAATATGTTTTAAGAATTAAGAAGATCTTCAAATTTGTGTTTTCTTGATTTTACATACCATATGTCTACGATATATGATAGTGAACATACTTATTTATGACAGTTTGCTTTTCACTTGATACCTTTTTTTCCAAAATTGTTAATCTTGTATATATTGTATAGATTCTGAATTGTAGTATTTAGCCTATGGTAGTGTACTTATTACTTTTATGTTTTAAAAGAAACATTAATGGCAGATAAAAAATGTAAAAATATGGGATGCCCATATTACTCACAATTTGTATCAGTTAACTTTTGGATGTGTTGAGAAATTTGGAAATGATGCTTTATGGTTATAGGTTTCTTATCACTCCCAGTTAACTGCTACAAGCTATTACCGATGTGTTCATGTCTTAACTAGTCTTTCAATTTTTTTACAGGCAGAATGGCCTGAAGTTTTAATTTTTTGTTGATTGTGTGTTTTTTTACACAAGTTTTTGTTTACATTTGTTAAACTTACTTTTACATAAGTAATTTAATTGTAGTATGAAACGGGTATCAAATATAAATACATTATAATCAAGATTATATTTTTGTTTATTATTTTATGAGTTGGATAGAAAAGGCCAAAATTTACAAGACAATAAATATGCCTCTCCTATTTTTGTAATATAAAATATAAATGAAGTGTCCTAAAGTAAATTCCTTATTGTACTCAAAAGGTTTATGATATGTAGATGTCTGTGAGGACATACACAGATGTTATACCTAACAATTTTGGTGGCAGTTGTCGACATCCTTCAGCCAAAGTTCTTAAACAGTAGTATAGATTTGACCTCTTTAATAGTACTGTATAGAAAAATAAAAATAGGGCATCTCTGATGAAGGTTCCCTGAGAAAACACTATGTTTTCCGAATACCTGAAACATTGATATCTAACTATCTATTGGTTTGTTATTGGTGTAAGTTGTAATATTGATTGATTTTTGGTTGCTTAATATAAAGTGGCAGATATTTCATGCATTTTTAGGATATTCAAGATTATGAAAATGTACAATATGGGGTAAAAGCTAAAAGTAAGAAATATGGTCCAAGCTTTGTGTACAAAATATTGTCATACTTTATGTATAAGATAAATTCTTCTAATTATATTCGGGGTCTATAATTAGGTGACCAAACATAAAATCCTAGGTATGATGATTCAGTAGAAAATAAGACAGGATTTCTTCAAAAAGTTCCTTAAAAAGTGTTCTAAACAAAATTAACAAAATGTTGTGAAAAGTTAAAAGTACAAAAATAGACCAAATGTAATCTACAGATGTGTACAAAGTACAAAATATGGTCATAATGTAATGAAAAATGTTCTCAAAATTTAATGAACAAAACAAAAGTTGTTTTGATTCTTCATAACATTAAATATGGTCAAAATCTAGTGTGTAATGTAAGGTAAAAAGATCGAGGACAAAATGTGATCAAATCTTATTTTGAAAAATGTGATCAAATAGTTGCATACAAATATATGTTCAATGTTGAGGCATAAATATGGTTAGCATTAAAATTTTATTTAAAATATCAAAAAAGAAATGTCTGTCATTTCCTAATTTATCGAGTAAACAACATGTAATGCACAAACTTGTTTTTTTAAATTGTCATAAATTATAAAGAAAAAGTTCTGACATGAATACACCCATAGTTACTACAGGTTTTGGTTATCACAGAAAAATGTTTATTTCAGGATTAGATATCGGGAAAAGTTGTAAGTATTTATGCTTAGCCTAGAAACATTCACTGGGTGTCCTTGTTGTATCTTTGCACAACACCAAGGTTACATCCAGGGAACTTTTATGTTATTGATACTACATTTTGTTGCTGTGTTAAAAACACAAACATTTGCATATGTACTTGTAGAAAATATTACAAACGAGTGTTGTACATAATGTAACGCTGTGGTACTAAGATCCATAAGGCACTTGATTTTTATTTTATTTTGAAATGAGTCTTTCAGATTACAGGCAGCTTTTATTCGTTAGATATGTTAATAAACGTGTTTCTTGAATTAAAGAATGTGTGTTTGTCTTTTCCTTTTTTAGGGGGGATGGTAGAATAGAGAGGCTTTAGAAAGATGGTCAGGAAAAAGATACAAGATATAAAGTTCTCTGGAAGTGTTCCTGTTCCAATATTGGTACTTGTCTTATTGCTTATAGCAAGTACATGTCCAAATCTGGTGATAAGTCGTAATTGTTGATGCCACCCACAAGAAATTGATTTGCAATTTTGACTGTACCTGTAAAAACTTATTTTAGACGGAATAACACATCCTTAATTTTACAGTGATGTTGTTTACCAAGCCCAGAAATTTATATACATCTGGGTAAATTTATCAGTGCTTTAAATAAATTTATTCAAAAGGTTATCAATTCAACACTATAATTAAATTTTTGAATATTGGTTTTATTGGTATAAATATTGATTTTGTTATCAGTAAATTAAAATCATATTAAATAGTTTTGTTATACACATATGCACCTTAAGGGTACTACAGTCTGTCGATATCTTTATTTTGGCATGTTTATGTCTGACTGTCAATGGCCTCTTTACACTAAATCCATTGGATGTTGGATGTGTACTGATTGATAAATATTAGTCTTAGATACATGATTTTTAACCGGATTTTTGTGACAAAAATGTCGGTTATTGATTTGGGGATGTACGGCGGGCGGGCGGGCGGCAATCAAATGTTGTCCGTGCATTAACTCATGAACCATTCAACCAAAGCTTTTAAAATTTTAATATGTTGTTACTGACAACTAAATGAAGGTCAAGTTCAATAATGGCGATTTTGACTTTTACCGTTCAGGAGTTATGGTTCTTGAAAGATTGAAAAATAGAGTTTCCAGTCGTGTCCGTGCATTTACGCATGAACTATTCTACATAAGCTTCCCAAATTTTAATATGTTGTTACTGATGACAAAATGGAGGTCAAGTTCAATAATGGCGATTTTGACTTTTACCATTCAGGAGTAATGGTTCTTGAAAGATTGAAAAATGAAGTTTCCAGTCGTGTCCGTGCATTTACGCATGAACTGTTCTACCTCAGCTTCCCAAATTTTAATATGTTGTTACTGATGACAAAATGGAGGTCAAGTTCAATAATGACGATTTTGACTTTTACCGTTCAGGAGTTATGGTTCTTGAAAGATTGAAAAATGGTGTTTCCAGTCGTGTCCGTGCATTTACGCATGAACTGTTTTACCAAAGCTTCCCAAATTTTAATATGTTGTTACTGATGACAAAATAGAGGTCAAGTTCAATAATGACGATTTTGACATTTACCGTTCAGGAGTTATGGTTCTTGAAAGATTGAAAAATGGTGTTTCCAGTCGTGTCCGTGCATGTTCTCATGAACCATTCAACCAAAGCTTTTGAAATTTTTATATGTTGTTACTGATGGCAAATTAGAGGTCAAGTTCAATAATGACGATTTTGACTTTTACTGTTCAGGAGTTATGGTTCTTGAAAGATTGTGAAATGGCGTTTCCATTCACGTTGTTGCATTTACTCATGAACCATTCAATCAAAGCTTTTCAAATTTTAAGATGTTGATACTGATGACAAAACACTACAAAAGTCAAAAAGTCTGAAAAGACCAGTTTTTGTCTGAATTTGCATGAATTTTTACTAGACATTCTTAATTTGTCTGCATAATTTTTAAAAAATCTTGACATAGTATTAATTTGTCTAAAAAGGTTCTTGATTTTTCTTGACAAGTGTCTTGACAGTATTAACATTGTCTTAAAATTTCTCGACACTTCCTGTACCATCTGATAAGAGTCTGGATTAGTCTTGACCAACTCTTGACTGTCTTAAATTTGTCTCGATATGTCTTGACATATTCTTGACATTCTAAATAATGTCTGAATATGTCTTGACACATTGTTGACAGTATAAAATATGTCTTAACACTATCTCAACAGTATAAATTTCGCCTGAAATGTGTACAGACTTATTCTGCACGTTTTATGACATTCTATTGCTGTTATATACTAGTACCCGTTATTTTTATGGCTAAACTAAACTTTGAAGAATCAAGGATTAATTTGGTATAGTAAGATACCCTTTTTGTACACCTAAGTTAGAATACCCTGATTAATCCCCCATGTAGTTTACATTTGATTTATTTTTATTAAACATTAAATTAATTGTTTTCACTTGGAATACAAGTCGAAGTAACTGACAAACAGCATTTAGATTTTTGCCATTCGCAAAACTGCCAGTCAAATTTGCTTTACTAAAATAGGTGTCTTGAAGGCGGTTTTAAAATATGACCATGTGTCTCTTTGACCCCACAATTCATCTTTTGGGTTTGTGTGGCGAAAACAAGAGGGGTAGGGGCTTTCGTACAGGTCAACGAATTTTTTGATCAGCTTGATTCAGACCCTTTTCATTTTAAGAACAACCCAAAAACATTTTTTATTCAAATTTGAGTGTTGAATTTTATAATTTTTTTATCAAAAAAAGTTTGAAATATTTCCTTCCTGAAAAGAATAAAATGTTTAGATCTATTTTATGTATGTCTGTTTGAGATCCATTTCATAAGACCAATCGAATCATTGACAAAAAAAAATTCAACACTTATTGTGAATAAAAATTTTTTTTATTATTCCTGGAGTAGATAATAATTTTCTTTTAATCTTTGGAATGGTCAACTGATAAGTTGTATGGCTGCTTACAGGTAAATCAGTAATTTCTATTATTATATCAGTTGCGCGTGTTCTAGGGTGTGGAATGCCTTAATTTTATGGGGAACATCCTGTCAATGTATAATACTTAGTATATATTCCAGTAGATGACATTACACAAATTTTTCTTCTGTTAAATGAATGATTTGTATATTATCATAATTTGCTATTTATATAAACCACATTTTTCAATAATAATTATCTACCATATTAACATTGAATATTATGAATGTAGAGTGAAATATGTCTACAGTATGATTGGTTTTAATCGTTTAATTAATAAGATTTAGGAATCAAAATTTGTATTTTTTAAAAACCCACTTTTAAATTGTTTTATATCAACACACCCACATTTAAATTATTTTATACATTAGATTTCATAGCCATATATGCATTTTTAAAAATATTTAGATACCCAAATTTAAAATTATTTTACATGCCCAACTTTCATATTTGTTGTAAGAAGTAACTTAAAACAACAGTATATTATGTAAAGAGAAATTAAGAATGAAGTTATATCATGAATATTGGTCATGATTTGTAAAATTGAGAACTGTCGAGTAAATTTAAGACACAATTCAAAATGTTCAGAATATGTCAAGCCATACTGAGAAAAAATAAGAATGTCTAGAATATGTCGAGAATTTTCAAGACAGTATTCAAATGTCAAGAATTTGTCAAGAAATTTTAAGACAATATTCAGAATGTCAAGAATATGTCGAGTAAATTTCATACAAATTTGATATAAATGAGAATTTGTCAAGAAAAATTAAGACACAAGTCATACTTTTGGAGAATGTCGAGTAAAAGTTCATGCAAATTAAGACAAAAACTGGTCTTTTCAGACTTTTTGACTTTTATAGTGAAATGGAGGTCAAATTTGATATTGACGATTTTCACTTTCACCATTCATCAGTAATGGTTCTTGTGATATTGCCAGGACACAAATAAATATTAATAAATCCGGTTTGCTGTCGTTGTGACAGCCTCTTGTTATTATTAGTGTTATTGGCTTTTAACTAGCTGTCAGTAACTGCGAGTACTCTCAGATCTGTACTTGGTGTCCTTTTTGTTAGGGATGGATGAGGGATTGATAAATACCCTGCCATGTCTGGTTTGTGTTTATGGTTGAGGTTTTTTCTTCTTTATATCTATCTGATGAGTTGTTTTTTTAGGTCCTGATCCCTAGGACATGCTCCAGTGACTTTTAATTAATAAGCAATTTTCAATGTTAAGTTTTTTGCTTAGGTAAGTTTGATCTTCTTGTGATATATCAATGATCATTTGTGTGAAGTTGCATTATTATGAGTACATATTAGTTTGACGACTATTTTGAGACCCTGGCCCCTAAGACATATTCCAGTGACTGAATAAATTAGCAATTTTCAATGTTATGTTTTCTGCGTAATTTAGTTTGATAAGAACTATTTGTGAAAGATCAATGACATTTTGTACGAAGTTACATTACAATCAGTACATATCAGTTTGACGACTATTCTTACTCTGACTTTCTTTCAGATTGATTAAAAAACATTAGTTTGACAAGTGTTCAGTCTAAGAAAAATATAACATGAACGGCAAATTCTTTTAGCGGCTCTCATGAACAAGCATTTCCACGAGGTTACAGAAGGCGTAATTCTCATTCTTATGCAAAGATCCTAAATTCTTAAATTTGAGGAATGCGACCCTGATGAGAACTATGTAACATTTAAAGAATGCACTTAACCATAACTGGCTTGATGTGATATCATTAATAGAATGTTCCTTCTGGATGGAGAAAGATTCCATTATACTGTTTATACATTGGTTCTTTGCATTATCTATCCAAATTATGGCTTCCAGTAACCGTGAGCGATATTATGATATTAAACTATACAGCTTAAGTGTTGCAAACGTAATTTGAAAATATTAAATGTAGATCAAGCCCATGAGAAGGATTACACACATGTAAAAGGATAAGGTGGGACATTCAGATGACCATTAATATCACACAACTGCAGTATTTAATGGCGTTTAGTCTAGAAATTGTTAGGAATTTACAATTTGCAATCCACCTTTGAACTAGTATAACGTGATCAGGTAAATCATAGGCTGTTGTACATCAGGAACGGTTTAAAAACAAACACATAACATTCTCAAAGCATATGAAAGCTTGAGGTGGGGAATGTTTAAGTCTTTTGCTCCTTCGAGTGACTGTGGATCGCATATACCCTATTGGACACTAATCACAAAGTATCAGCATTTTGTAATGAGCTAAGAAATTGTGGTTGACAGATATAAATAAAGGCAACAGTAGTATACCGGTGTTCAAAAGTCATAAACCGATTGAGAGAAAACAAATCCAGGTTACAAACTAAAGTCGAGGGAAATACATATTACTGAAAAATTATTACACCAGGGTTTTCGATATCACAAACTAGTCAAAACATTTATTAAATTTTATCATCGGTATAAAGACATCATTCGTAAATATAGCTCAACATGCAGACTTCTAATACGTTCAGGTATTTCACATCCAATTTTTTTATGGAAATATTCTTTATAAAGCACAAAGGTGTCAGTATTCACCTCAGAAACTTACAAAACCTTTGAATAGACTTATTAAGAAGGGATATAATTACGATACTGTTGTCAAGTCATTAAAGATTGCATATTTTGGCGTTAATATTGAGTCACTGATAAGGTCTTTGCATCGGAACTAAACACATTTATTCTAAAAAAAACAGTTGTTGGCATGACACGGGTTATGTTCTCATATATGTTATGATGGTATGATACTAAACCCCTAACGGGACATATTGTTCCTGATGTTCATATGATGAAATCATAATCTTTCAGTCAGTTTAATTGAAATCTGGAGCTGGCATGTCAGTTAACTGCTAGTAGTCTGTTGTTATTTATGTATTATTGTCATTTTGTTTATTTTCTTTGGTTACATCTTCTGACATCAGACTCGGACTTCTCTTGAACTGAATTTTAATGTGTGTATTGTTATGCGTTTACTTTTCTACATTGGTTAGAGGTATAGGGGGAGGGTTGAGATCTCACAAACATGTTTAACCCCGCCGCATTTTTGCGCCTGTCCCAAGTCAGGAGCCTCTGGCCTTTATTAGTCTTGTATTATTTTAATTTTAGTTTCTTGTGTACAATTTGGAAATTAGTATGGCGTTCATTATCACTGGACTGGTATATATTTGTTTAGTGGCCAGATGAAGGACGCCTCCGGGTGCGGGAATTTCTCGCTACATTGAAGACCTGTTGGTGACCCTCTGCTGTTGTTTTTTATTTGGTCGGGTTGTTGTCTCTTTGACACATTCCCCATTTCCATTCTCAATTTTATTATCAATTAGAAGAGGAAAACAAAGGAACAACAGGAACACTGAAGTGCAACAAAAACAAACGCCAAAATACATGGAAACGAACTATTTGATAACAACTGTCATATTCCTGACTTAGTACAGTACCGAACCTCCCGCTCATATGCCAATGTTAAAAATCGCTCAAGTGACAACACTACGTATACGTGACAGAAATACAACACAAACACATGCAAGAACGCTCATCCCAGAGAAACGCACAAAACTGCAAAACAACAACGAACATCTTCCATCACCGACAGACACCACAAACAGTGACGCGCTTTTAAACAATCAACAGTTTCTATTCAACAAGAGGTGCTCTTGTTTATATAGATTGATGAGTAGCATCCAGTAATTAGGCATATACATGTATCATATAATAGTGGATTTATATATGTCTACATAAGAAAATGCCTGTACCAAGTCAGGAATATGACAGTTGTTATCCATTCGTTTGATGTGTTTGAGCACTTGATTTTGCCATATGATTACGGACTTACCGTTTTGAATTTTTATCGGAGTTTGGTATTTTTGTAATTTTACTTTTTTCTAACCCTTGGATTCACAACTATAACATGTAAAAACCATTAGTACATGTTTATTATCTAAAACTTGTGAACATTTGAAAGAAATAAGGTTTCCCATGTCAATGCGATGGGCAAAACTGAACTTTCACTGATAGACAACCAAACAATGAAATATAAGGAACAAATAACATAGCATTGAAAGCATAAATAACACGAGTTCATTTTCATTGAAATGGTGTGTAGTTTCTAGCCAAATGATAGCTCTCGTGCAAGTAGAAATTCGATGACTAGTCGTTTTAGCTCACCTGGCCCAAAGGACCACATGAGCTTTTATAATCACTTGGCGTCCGTCGTCGTCGTCGTCTGTTAACTTTTACAAAAATCTTCTCTGAAATTACTGGGCGAGTTTAACCAAACTTGGTCACAATCATCATTGGGGTGTATAGTTTATGAAATGTGTTCGATGACCCTGTCTGCCATCCAAGATGGTCAGGAATGGTGTGTAGTTTCTAGCCAAATGATAGCTCTCGTGCAAGTAGAAACTCGATGACTAGTCGTTTTAGCTCACCTGGCCCAAAGGACCACATGAGCTTTTATAATCACTTGGCGTCCGTCGTCGTCGTCGTCTGTTAACTTTTACAAAAATCTTCTCTGAAATTACTGGGCGAGTTTAACCAAACTTGGTCACAATCATCATTGGGGTGTCTAGTTTATGAAATGTGTTCGATGACCCTGTCTGCCATCCAAGATGGTCGACACGGCTAAAAATTGAACATAGGAGTCAAATTCAAGTTTTGTCTATTATTTTGAAAACCGTTACAAGTAGAGAAAATCTGAGAAGGCAGAAATGTATTAAATGTTAAGGTCTACCAATTGTTTATTACGTCAAAATTGTAAGACAACTTCTTATAGGAGTTATTGCTCTTAAACTTTTGCCTATTACCTTGAAAGCTACAATAGATAGAGAGAAACTTTAAATTACAAAAGTGATCAGCAGGTTCAAATTGTAAGTCGACTCTTTATTAGAGTTATTGCCCTTTGATGACAATATTTACCTCTTCTTTTGTGTTTTTGCCTTTTTTCTAAAAAATTATAATAGATAAATAGAAACTTAAATAAGCAAAAATGATCAGCAAGACAAGATTTTCAATTAAGAGAAATGGTGGGAATCGTATAACGACTCCTTATTGAAGTTGTTGCCCTTTAAAGACGATTTTTACCCCATTTTTGGCGTTTTGCCTTAAATGAGAAAAGTTATAATAGATAAATAGAAACTTAAATAAGCAAAAGTTATCAGGAAGACAAGATCTACTAACATGTCAAATTCTGTTGATATAATTAGTAGATTGTCACTCTTTAAAGAAGTGGTTGTCCATAAATAAGGATTTTGTTTTACCCTCTTTTGTGTTTTGTGCGAAACTTAAGAAGATAGAGAACAAAAGGGAAAAAAGAAAGATTATGGCAATGAAAAATGGAACACATCAATTATCATTTGTAAATCAGATGGTACTTAATGAGGCTCGAGGGTATAAAAATTTCAGAAAAAATTAAACACTTGTTTTTCACTACAAATTTTATTTATTACCTTTTGTATTTGTTACTTTATCATATGGTACAAAAATCATTCAAAACAATCAATTCGTGTTGGCCCCAGATGACATTTAAAATGCGTACATCATTGAAAAAGTTCCAAATTATCTCCCTTTGGTGGAAAAATGCCCTTTTTTGGCTTTAAAATTGAAATATCTTTTTTAACTCATCGGTGACATATATTTTTTAATATAATTTCCATATAAGCTGTACTTAAACTAAATTATT
This sequence comes from Mytilus galloprovincialis, assembly GCA_037788925.1. NCBI lineage: Eukaryota > Metazoa > Mollusca > Bivalvia > Mytilida > Mytilidae > Mytilus > Mytilus galloprovincialis. The sequence goes on along the minus strand of CM075340.1, from coordinate 6,381,332 downwards.
GTAAAATTTGAGCGATTTCTGTAATAAATTTCTTTTTTTATTTCGATATTACCTATATTTCTCCTATTACTTCAACCACCTTTACAAAAATGTATGCTTCTTTCGAAGGCAGATTGTGAGCGCAAATGAACGGTGACCCCACTTTTTTATTTTAATTTTCTATTAACTATAAGATAAAATTCATTTATAGAAAAATATAGAGAAATCCTATATAAATGATTTAGACCCGCGAACCCCCTTAACGGTAAAACAATTCTGTTGGCTTCCTCAAACAGTTCAAATGTTTCCATTTGTGGGATCTTTCATTAAATTGTCTTGCAAGCAACATCAATTTATCATGGAATTGCAATCCCCAATATTAACTCAATAGAAATAATATCAGCAAAGCCTTGTCTTAGTTTTGGTTTATTTTCACTTTTTGCGGCTATTTTGAAAAGTAAATGAAAAAAGTCAAAAATAACGTCATGATTTACCAGAAACATTGGATTACATTTTATATGTTTTTGAAATATTTGGTCTGAATATTATTTGCTTTAAAGTATATATGGTTGTAAAATTTGGGCTGTTTGGCAGACACATTGACCGCCATATTGGTTTCAGAGTGCATTCATAGCTTAAATTGACTACTAAACATATATCTACAATTATTCAAAGTTGCATGCCTTGATCATCAAACTCACAATTCTTCTAAAAATATGCACGAATCAGCTGAACTATAAATGTATACCAATCCATGATCGCAGCTGTATAACTAGGAAGATATGACATTCGAGACACCTTGCACCTTTTGTGCTGACATGAATTATCATTGATATGGTTATATTTATAAATAAACTGTTTACAAAATTTAGAATTTTTGAAATACTAAGGCTTTTCTACCTCAGGCAGAGATTACCTTAGCTGGATTTGGCAAAACTTTAAGAAATTTTGTTCCTCAATGCTCTTCAACTTCGTACTTTATTTGGCCTGTTTAAATTTTTTCGATTCGACCGTCACTGATGAGACTTTTGTAGACGAAACGCGCGTCTGGCGTATATACAAAATTTAGTCCTGGTATCTATGATGAGTTTATTTACAACCACTGGGTCGATGCCACTGCTGGTGGAGATTTATTTTCCCGAGGGTATCACCAGCCCAGTAGTCAGTACGTTTTGTGCTGACATGAATTATCATTAATATGGTTATATTTATGAATTAACTATTTCCAAAATTTAGAATTTTTGAAATACTAAGGCTTTTCTACCTCAGGCATAGATTACCTTAGCTGGATTTGGCAAAACTTTTAGGAATTTTGTTCCTCAATGCTCTTCAACTTCGTACTTTATTTGGCCTTTTTAACTTTTTGGATTCGAACGTCACTGATGAGTCTTTTGTGACGAAACGCGCGTCTGGCGTATATACAAAATTTAGTCCTGGTATCTATGATGAGTTTACTTTGGTACAATCATTTCCTTGTAAGCCGTTACCCTCTAAACATCATAAAAAGGAAAGCAAATTCTTGAATATCGTATCCACCAGAGAGAGATATATATAGAGATATACTAGACATGTAGGTGCTGGTGGTATATTCGTACATAGAACTGGAAAGTTCACTATGAGTATAAAAAGTTAAGCTCTTGTCTGACCCTCAATGTCAATTTTTAGTTGGTTTTTAAGCTGCTGAGAGGCTACAAACTTTAGAATAATAACCTATATCACTTACTTGTTATGGTTTTTATTTAAACTTGAGTGGATACATGTAGTTGTCTCATTGGCATTCATACCTCATCTCCTAATTTTTATATTTATATTCTCGGTGTAAAGTCTTGCTAGAAAGTTAAAAATCAAATCGAAATGAATCGAAGTTAGATCGTGTATCAACATCTGAAGCAGACATTTTTTATTCCCAATATAAATTTACGGGAGCGTAGCTATAATCCGACACCCCGAAATTCCGACAGTCCAGTAGTCCGACAGTCCGACAGTCCGATAATCCGACAGTCCGATAGTCCGACAGTCCGTTAATCCGACAATCCGATGGTCCGACACGAAGCCGTGCTGCTGCAAAGGATGATTGTCTTCTTAAAAGCGTATTAGCCGAGCAGTGTTTAAAATTTAAAAAGTGGAATGCATCGAAATGGGATATACATTTTTAAATCAAATCCCTTCTTGACCCCCTTCTTGTTTGAACAATTAATATAAGATTCCTTACATCATCATGTCGTTGTTGATAACGAGAATGTCTGTTTACATACATTTTGTACATGCGCAAGCGCATACATGTAACCAGGAGCACATATATTGTTAAATATACTGTTCCAAGATGTAACGTATAAACTGGTTGAATGTGATATGTCACAAGTATTAGATGTATGCTTTTATATCTGAGGGGTTTCGCCCCGAAGATATGAAACGACTACTTCGGATAGAATAACATAGAAGTATCAATACTTTTTTATCTTTTCTTTTGTTTTCTAAAACGAGCAATTAGTTTTGATAAACTAGGAATAATTTTATTATCTCAAATTTCAGTCAAGATGCAAAACCACTTTCAGAACGGTTTCATATTTAATGATTTGGAGTGAAATCTTAACTTAAATTGCGTCAATTTATAATACCTTATCATTGCTCTAGCTTGTATGGCAATATGAACCGCTGTACTATCTAGTATTTTTTTGGTTTACTGATTGCCAAAACCTGAACTCTTTGCTGATAAATGGTAACACTTATATGTAAATTATTATAAGGACCTGAGCATCCCTAGTCATAGAATCATCACGACATGACACCAATTATGTGAAAAAGATTGGAATGAAGATGGGCAATGACATGAAGACAGTACGCAGAAAAAGCAGATATATAGCGTTTAAGACCTATGACTGCAGTGCTGAAGTTTTAAAAATGGCAGCACGAAATAAGAAAGGCACTTTATTAAGAAACAATGTTTTTTTTATAGCAATACAAATACACTAACCAAAACATGATTTAGATTTATTCAACACAAAACCGTTGCCAGAATGCCTCTTTATTTTGAAACAATGAAAAAAATATATAGTCATTGCAAGTCTCTAACCAAACCATCAACACAAACACATGTTTTTAGAATGTCAATTTATTATGAAATAATGAAAAAAAAAATCGAGTTTTGGTTAGTATATTAATTGGGCAGTAATAGTATTGCTATAATTATGTTTATCATTGTTTTCATAATAAACAATATCAAAGAGGGACGAAAGATACCAAAGGGACAGTCAAACTCATAAATCCAAAACAAACTGACAACGCCATGGCTAAAAATAAAAAAGACAAACAGAAAAACAATAGTACACATGACACAACATAGAAAACTAAAGAATAAACAACACGTATAGGATGCAAACGGACTTTTGGTAAGAAAGTGTAGGGTGTGAAAGTGAAAGGGGCGAATTTGAACATGTTTTAAAGTGAACGGACCCGGATTCCGTTCATTTCCGATTCGTATGGGATTGTTGCGGTCCTGTACAAGACGTTATATTGACTGATTTGTTAATTTTCTGTGTGAAAAAATATACCAATTTACAAACGTTCCATGTCTATATAGGCATACTTTTCAGAGACAAGTGACCGTGCGTCGGACTATCGGGCTGTCGGATTAAAGGACTGTCAGACTATCGGTCTGTCGGATTATGGGACTGTCGGATTGTAGGTCTGACCCCAAATTTACAACAGTTTAAATGCAAAAAATAATGCAGTTGAAATACAAGTCTTTCTTTATGGCAACACTATGTATTTGAGAACAAGTACTGTAAATTCGAAACATTTTGCGTGTATATCTTAGTGTAATTTAAGTTGAAAGGGTAAAATGCGAGATTTATCATTGCGATTTTATAAACTGCTGCATGCAAATAATAATATAAAAATTTACATAAGTTTTGACATTGCCATACACATTCAATAAAAATTTCGATCAAACTTGTTTGTCAGCTGGATTGTCATTTCGACCTACAAGAAGACCAAAAAAATACAATAGACCACTAATTTATGTATTGCTTAGGTATAAAGCCAGCAATACTTAAATTTGTTCTTTAACATATTAGTTAAAAGAAAGGTTTTTCGACAAAGCTTTTATTTGCATAGCACGCTTCACCACTACAATCGTATTGAATTATACAATTCCATTTGCTCTTAAGAACAAGCTGATACACACCGGAACTTTAAACAGTGACTTATAATCTTAGGTTTTAGATACCAGATATAGTAGTCAAATCTGTAAATTTACCTCTAAAGGAGGAGAGTATACATGTACTGGTTAACCGCTGTCTGTCCTGTCTCATACGATTCCGTCGTAATTTCAAATGAACTACAAATCATAGTTTCATGAAATATGTATACAGATTTCATGCGAACATACTTTCTTGTGTGATGAGTTTTGAGATCCATGGATCCGCAACTTCCAGTTTACCGCATTTTGTACGCTTATGACCTCTTTAAACTAAACTAATTGGGTATATACTGATTGATATTTTGTATTTTTGTTAGTTATTGGCTTTGAAATAGAATTCAGTAACATCAGGTATTCTCAGATCGGTGCTTTGTGTCTTTGCTCTATTTTATTCATTTCATATCTATCTTTTTTAATTGATTTTTATAATTTGTTCTTTTGTTGTTTTGATACCCCGATATCCTAGGTTAAGGTAGGTTTGGTACCCACAATTATGGTTAATCCTGCCATATTCTGTATGTGCATATAAGTCTGGAGCCTGTCATTCTGTGGTTGTCTTTTTTTTATTTTATATCATATTTGTTTTTATTTTAATGTTTAATTTTTTTATACATGAATCTGGCCGTTGGTATTTTCGTTTAAATTGATTTACATTTCCCATATCGGGGCCTTTCATAGCTTGATATGTGGTATTGGGTTTGCTCATTATTATAGAACTATAGTTGCTTATTTCTTAGCAATTTGGTCTTACCAATGCATACCGTCTTCGCCGACAGGGTAAGTGTCTCATGCTATGCATGCTTCGATATAATACTGCACAAACAGGTGCTGCATGAATGTTCCTACATGTGAATGAAAATATCACAATTGGAAGGCTGAAAGCATCCCGTTTGTCGTAAAGCTATGTTCTCAACCAACCCTCAACATCAATTTCTAAAGTCAAGATGAATGTCTGTTTGTCCTCTATTTCAAGTTCGATGGGATATATGGATATATTCAACATTAACACCGAAAGTGACTTATTACCGTTTTTTTATTTGCATGATCAACACTACGGGTGCCACGTGTGGAACAGGAACTGCTTGCTTTTCATTGGTACCTTCGTTTACCTCCGTTTAGATGGTATTTGTATTGCTTAGTCGTAAGTGTTCTGTGTCGTGTTTTTTTGTTATTGTTATTTGACCCACCGTTATTTTATTTTTGGTCATGTTGGCCTTTTTTATTATTGGTTTCTGTTTTTCTGTTTTTCAATATTAAAGGAAATACTTCATTCCATCTGTTATTTGTTATCGATATGTATGCATTTTTTTGGAATCATTTGGTTCATGTTCTTTTGTGGTGAGAAGGATGAAAAGGAATCAATTACATTGCAGATATTCGGGAAATTCGATTTTTATTTCAAATCAGTCCCTTTTATAAGTTTTTTCCCGATACAAGATAGGCGAAAAAATACCAAAAGGACATTCAATATAAGAATGTATACAAAAGAAGCTAGAGATTCGAAGGGGACATTTAAAATTAAAAGGTCGAGACAAACTGACAATGCAATAGCAACAAAACTAAAGACAATATTTGGATCTTTATAATGCATGCGGTAATCCGTTCAATATTGTGATGTGGATATATAGCACTGACATCTGACTTTCTTTATTTTGATTTCTATCTGATTGTTTTAAAGTTTGAATAAATAATAACAGTTTCAAAAATACTAAAACATTTATTGATATTTAAGATTTCTTTTGAAAGGCCATGGCACAAGACATCTTAGTATCTCCTTCCATCTCACTATTGTTGGGATTTCCGCTTGATCCTCTAACATATCTTTCGGTATTGAATGATGTTTTCATTGGATTAACCATGTTGTTCTCCAAGTCAGGTATCTATAAAAGAAATTGTCACTTAATATATTTTCAGTGGTGAAATTAAAAAAAGGTAATTTTGGTATGTCAGTATGCACAAAACCTAAGATTGATCACACAACCTATCGTACAGTAAGGCAAATACAAAGTTTTTTAGCGTTGATTCATATACTGGAGTGGTGAAAATCGTTTAACCTGATAGAGTAAAAGCGTGGTAAACTTGCAATAATATCATGAAAATATGTTAGCTATCTGAAACGTATATAGATATAAAAAAGGTAGAGATCATTCTAATTGACGGTTAATATTGCTATCATTTTGGTACCCATCAAATAAATAATGACACTAGAATATGAAATAAATCCTTCAACTTCAACTCCTCTGACGTAATACGAAAATATACACTATCGAGATATGTTTCATAAATATTTACCTTTCGAGTTTTTCCTTTCTGTACACGATAAAATATCTCTTTGTCATCAAGAAGAACATTCCCTAGCTGCAACGTAGTGTGAATGTTTTTCTTCGAATCATCAGCAGCCTGATAGTTCTGTGGAAATAATTCTTGTATGTGTCCGTCTCTGTATCCGGGATAAGACTTGAAAAAAATGATAAAATAGATCAATATTAATCTGAACCAATGAATTACACTTAAAACTGTCTGTTGTGTATAAAAGAAGATAAAAATTCTAAGATGACATTTACAATTAAAAGTTCTAGATAAACTGACAATTTCATGGCTATAAAACTAAAATAGACCTCGTAATGACAAAGACAAATGGTATGACAAAAAAAACTAAAAACCGACCCATACGATTCCCGCAAAAAATTTTGGGTGATCCCTGGTGTTACGGAAGTGAAAGAAGATACTGCTGTAATAGTGTCACCTACCATGTTGCTCACTGTTATTACGAAATGGAGATGAGTCAAATCGTGGATATAAAAATCGATGAAAATAATCAGCAATTGTGGCAACAAAAGTTGGCGTTGTTTTTTTGTTTTTTTTTGGGGGGGGGGGGATCATTCGTGACACATCTCGTTATGGTCACCAATTCGTAGAGGTATTCCTAAAATTTACGAAAACAAATCTTCCTTTCGGAATCCTTAGTTCAAACGCTTCTATGTGATAAATATATCTTTATCAAGGGAATTATGCTTGGAAAAAAGTAAAATCACAAAAATACTGAACTCAGAGGAAAATCAATTCGGAAAGTCCATAATCACATGGCAAAATCAAATAACAAAACGCATCAAAAATGAATGGACAAGAACTGTCATATTGCTGACTTGGTACAGACATTTTCAAATGTAGAAAATGGTGGATTGAACCTGGTTTTATAGTTAGCTAAACCTCTCACTTGTATGACAGTCGCATCAAATTCCATTATATTGTCACCGAAACTCAAGCTCTAGGATATACTGATAGATATGCATTCCATATAAATATGCTGCTGGTATATTGCTACATAGAAATGGAAAAGTTACCCTTTGAAAGCTCCACAATTCATTTTGTCATTAAGATTTTTTATCATGGACCCCCAATTGTCAATTTCTAGATGTATATGGAGATATGAAGGAGACTTAACTGTAGCTGTGGTTTACTTTATTTCAATTTCTATTGGAAAGATGCGATATTACCAAACTTATTAGGAATATTTCTTTCAATCTGTTCAAAGGGTAAGAATAGGGAGTAACAGTGGAAAGGCTAGATAAGTCATGTGGTGTTACTATATGGAATATGGATTTATTATAACAGATCTTTAGATGCTGACTTACAAAATTGCTATTCACAGAGTAAGTCATTTATCAGTGACTCTAATGCACGTCTTCGATTGATGATTAATTTAAATTTTAATTCAGGATGTCTAATTTATATCTTATTTTGGCAATATAAATATCAAGGAATTTAACTCACATAGTTTACGCTAGATACTCTAAAAAACAAAAAAGAACTGCAACTGTATAAAATATACGCTATAAGTAACAAATACACATATTACGAATTAAGCATAACGATATTACACAGTTACATGTTATAAATTGACATTTTTAAAATTAAGAATTTTGACCACGTTGTATCTTTGTTATTATTTTAACTTACCTGTATGTCGTTGAGGAGACAAACCTTGATTGAGATTGGATCGAATTTGATCCGTTCCTGAACTCTTACATCTTTTGCTATGTATGGCGTATTCGTTCCACCCAAGTTCTTCATCTGCAAGAGGCTAACGGTGACATTCTTGTCTTCCATGTATCCACAGTTCCAATCGCTTTTCTGGGAAGCTTTTCCACTCTTAAAAACACAACATATATTTTCTATCAATTATTTAGCATCATTATCACCAGCCAAGTAGTCAGCACTTCTGTGTTAACATGAAGTATCATTGATATAGTAATATTTATAAATTAACTGTTTATAAATTAAAACTTTGCTTTTTAGAAATACTTAGGTTTTTCTGTCCCAGGAATAGATAACCTAAGATGTATTTGGCAAAAGTTTTAGGAATGTTTTGGTCCTCAATGCTCTTCAACTTTGTACTTTATTTGTGTTTTTGTAACATTTTGTTATTTAAGCTTCACTGACGAGTCAAAACGCGCGTCTGGTGTCAATACAAATTTCAATCTTGGTATCTATGATGATTTTATGTATGCATACTACTTTAAAGTATTTTGTTAATTAAATATAACGACTTTAGTTGCGTATATCTTGCATTCTTATGAAGAATGAAAAAGTAAACAAAAACCATATTTCAATGCAAGTAATTTTTCAAACATGTTTTATTTCCTATAATTTAAATTACCTTTTTTTAAGTATAAAAAAACGTTGGTAAATAACTTCATTCATGAAATTTTATTACTAAAAATCCCAAATACGATTATCCTTTTGTGGTTCAATATATTTCACTCTGTTATCCTCTTTATGTATTATGTATTTGTTGAACCTAAATAATTAGCAGAACAGCGCTCGTATTGATGTTCAGTAAATATGAATCATCATTACACACCTAGCTGTAGGTTAAAGATGATTTAGCCTAATCTGGTCGGACTGATATTTTCCATTCACGTTTACGCGTTACACTGTTAGGAACTATAATTTATGTTAAGGCTCATCCGTAGCTATGTAAGCAACAGTTTTTAGTAAAGTTTTTTAATTAGCCAATTTAAAATATCTTCAAAAATATAGTGTGTAAAAAAGTAGCTTTACAATGTTAGTTTTTTTTATAAAGAACTCGACACAAATCAGTCAACAGCTTTAGTGTTTGATATATTAGATTTGCTGACAACCAATACGACATTACACAGGATCAAATGACCGGGATACATGCCCAAAGAGATATTTTCATTTCTCTAACTTTTGTAAATAGCAATGGGTTTCTATATGATTTAAGCCATTATTGTCGAACAATCCATTTTGATACTAATTATTATATGTACCAGAATACGATCACTTCCAACATTCAACCACTCAAACAGTCTGTCGTCTAAGATTGTGTAGCTTTCATTCTCCATCAGTGGTTGCATATCATTGCCTGGTGGTTTCCAAACAAATGTGTGGCCGAGGGAAATAAACTGAAAAAAGTTGGATACAATTATTTGGAGTTCTATTCAATAAAAAAAAAGGTGAAATAGATTTAGATAATTAGCTTTCAAAAAGTAAATTGCCATGGTTATCATTCACTACGAACGTACAACATATAAATTGTCATCTTTGCCTGTTTGTTTTCTATTAATTCGTAGTGGTGCGTAACGTTATTTCTGTATAAGATTTATTCGTTCCAGACCATTGCTCAATGTTGTTTTTTTACTGTTTATTTACTTACATTTTCCTCTACTGAATCGTTGATTCGCTTACTCACAACGTTCCCCATTTTCTTTTTCTCTTTTTTCGTACTGTAAAATAATGATACTAATAAAACAAAATGGACAAATATAACCCGGTGTATTTTCTTTTGTTTTGAATCTATTTCCGATGCTTGAATACATGAACATGTTGTCGGTTTCATATGAAGCATTGGAAGAAGTTATTCGGGTTAACTCATTTTCATATGGACAAATCATATACTAGAACAGTCGCACTTATTTTTATTTTTTTTAAGAAGACACTTTTAGAACGTGTAGAAGTATTTCTTTCCTTTGCTAAAACTGACACCAGTAAAAGAAGAAAGCTAGCTGTAAAAGAATACAAACACCATAAAAAATAAAATACTAATAGGATGCCTCTAGAATATCCAAAATATATTATTATTAGACATTTATAACGTCAAAGATCTTGTAACCAGAGATAATGACTTTGTGACAACCTCAATCGCTTAAGTACAATTAAGTTATTGCGCATGTCGGGCTTAACATGACTATAAAGGTTCTGTATGCATGACTATAAAGGTTCTGTATGCATGACAATAAATACCTTTACTCTCTACTGCTCTTTGATGTTAACATTTGATTTTAATGAACACTTGTTCCGACCTTAACGTTTTGTCTTTAAACCTCATTCAATGTTCTTATTTCTTTTCAATTTTTTTATAAAAGTGTTGTATTATTTTCCAATTTAATTTCCGATAGGAATCCATTTTCAACAATGATATCTTCTCATACTTTATAAAACGTCATTAGTGTCTCAGCAAAAAGGTCCATTGTATGATATCTGCACCTTGTTGATAACTTTTCCGTATCAACTTCACAAATAGTGGTCTTGAAGTATATATTCTACGTACTGATGTTGTTTATCATCTTAATTAAGTTTTAAAGTTTCCCTTTTGTCTTTTGTCCTTTTGTGTATTTTCAACCGTTATTGTTTATCTTTTTTTTTTTAATTATGACGAGGATTGATACTTATACTTTTATATATTGTTATTATGCTATGGTCAATTTTGTGTTTAACTCATTCATTGCTGTCAATATTATTGAATTCTATGCAACTGTCATACAAGGCTATATAACAATATTTAATCCACCGTTCTCTACATCAAGGAATGCCTATACAAAATCGGAATGTGTATGAGTTTTCGATTTTGACATTCTGTAAAGGAGTTCGGCATTCTTGTTAATTTTCATTCTTGTGACATTATAACTAAATGAAATTTTACGATAACATCAGTATAATAATGATACATTGTAAGTCATGTAGACTTACATTTCTTATATTTTTGTATGTAAAAGGAAACTGAAAGTTTCCTGGCCTGTTTGATAACTTCACTTTTGTCAAAAAGATGCAACTTTGTTATCTCAACGCCTTTGGATATTGAGCTGATTGTTAGAATGTTAGAATATGAGTGAACTATAAAGATTTTTGCTGAAATTAATCCTTTTGATCGGTGGTACACTATTTTTTTCTTGTTTCCATTTTCAAAAGAAATTTTGGGTTATTAAGAAAATGTTTAAATCAAATGTTAAGCTTGTGGCCAATTAGATGGTTGTCAAGAGAATAAACTTTTATATTTATTCATTCTGTAAAATAATAGATTATTTGACAATTTTCCAGGTTGTACTGAAAAATGGCCCTAAACAATGGGTTTCAAACGTTGTAAAAATTACCACCAGTAATGCAAGTCTAAGATAGCAATTGATATTGTTCGGCATTTTTTTCACCCTTTCAAATAAAACCAACATCAAGTAAATCCCTTATAAGTTAGTTTAATTTTCTCTTTATTTCATTGGTAACAGGAACGTACGTTTATGATATATCACTTTATAAAAGTCTATCCTGTTACCTTTTTGTCTATCCTGTTACCTTTTTGTCTATCCTGTTACCAACATCAGTATTGTACCTGCAAATGCTTAATTTGGACTATTAAGACGTTATAACCTTAAGATGAGTTCAAACAACGAAATATTTCATTCGTTTTGCATCTATATGTTTAGATAAAAAAAATTAAACGACGTTTTTGTCTACAATTGTCTATCCTGTTACTGTAGCCATAGCAATCATAGTAACAGGATAGACATAACAGGATAGACAAATTTCTTCGTTTTTGATTGCTGTTGTGAAATAACTACTCCCTTTGGTGAAGTGATTATGGTTTTCTATTGTGAATTTTGTTTCAAACACGTTATTACACTTTTTACAAGCATACTGTTGGTGTAATTAATCAAAATTGTTGGTAACAGCATAGACATGAAAAAAGTACCCTATCACTAAATATCTTGAAATTTCTTTTCTCAAGAAACGTGGCGTTTTAAATGTAAAGATTACTTTGCACTTTTGAAATCAACACTGACTGATCTAATATTCATAGGGAGACCATTTTAACGGCTAATTTGAGTAGCGGTAACAGGATGGACATGAACCTCCCGCGTACGCTGATTGAATTTAATTTGTAATAATATGTTACATACAATGATAAAGAAGCTACGATTTTTCCTAAGAGTAATAGTTAACATTCTTAAAAAGTCCCTTTTGCAGATATCAAGACGATCAGAAAATCGGAAACAAATCATTTGAAATGTTATTTTCTGACACTCTACGCCCACAAATGCCCCCAAAATCGGATATAAATACAGTTTAATCTTTTCAAAACAGATGTGTTTATTATTAATGTTCTAAATCATAAATCCTACAAGCTTTCATTTCAACCATTACCACTGAAATTTCCATTAGAATTTAAAAAAAAAATAGCATGGGTCTCATGTAAATTTGACATTTTTTGAAAATCTCGTATACCGTCTATTCGTCCGTACCTCTGTCAGTCCGTTCGTCTGTCGTCCAAATTACGTACAATAACTCATATAAAAAAATGTCAACCAAATCGCATGAAACTTTGGTGAATTATATATATCTAATGAAACGAGCTGCCTTTCGATTTATGTAATTTTTGATTTTATGTTTCCAAGTTTTGGAGTTTACTTCATTAAAGGACTTTCCAGTTTTATGAAAATAATTCTAAAATACTTTAAGCTGTTTCATGAAATTTTGATGAATTAGTATGCCCCACCTACGATAGTAGCGTGGCATTATGTTTTCTGGTCTGTCCGTCCGTCCGTTCGTCCGTTCGTTTGTCCGTCTGCGCGTCCGTTCGTTACACTTCAGGTTAAAGTTTTTGGTCAAGGTAGTTTTTGATGACGTTGAAGTCCAATCAACTTGAAACTTAGTACACATGTTCGCTATGGTATGATCTTTCTAATTTTAATGTCATATTAGATTTGTTACCCAATTTTACGGTCCATTGGACATGGAAAATGATAGTGCGAGTGGGGCATTCGTGTACTTTGGACACATTCTTGTTTATTTTTATTTAAATGAGCTGCCTTTCGTTTTATATTTATTTTAGATTTTACCTTTCAAAGTTATGGTTTTTATCCATTGAAAAGGTGAAATTTTCCTGTTTTTAGACTATAACTCAAAAGTGTTTTGCGCAGTTTCATAAAACTTAGGTGAATTGTTAACATTATTGATGTTATTCTTTGAAAAAGCAATCAGCGTATCATGCGCTCATGACGCAGCTGTTTATTATATATATTTGCTTTTTCTAAGAATTTGCTTGTCCTTTTATTGTAGTTAAACTTTTGTTTGTTGAGGGGGAGCAATTGAACTTTTGCAATTAAATTGGGTATTTTGTAATCATTGACAAACAAACTACATAAATATTGAATCATTTCTGAAACAAATCTAAATTCAATACTGTTTTGCGCCATCTTACTTGTTTAACCAGCTACATTATGCATGTGCCTGTCCCTAGTCAGGAGTCTTTAATTCAGCTGTTGTTGTTTGTTGCTGTGTTATTCAGTGGTTCTCGTTTGTTAATGTCTTATTCAGTGGCTGTGGTTTGTTGATGTGTATTAGTTTTTCGTTCATTATTTTGTACATAAATCTGTCCGTTAGTGTTCTCGTTTGAATTGTTTAACATATGTGCTTTTGAGCCTTTGCAGCTGACTATGCAGTATTGGTTTTATTAATTGTTGAAGGCCGTACGGTAATCTGAAGGTGTTAATTTTCTTTGTCATTTGGTCTCTTCTCTTGTGGAATGTTCTCTCATTGACAATCATACCATATCATCTTATTTTTATATATTTTTTATAACATTAATTGTTTCATGCAAATATATTCTTTTGGTCGTCTCGACTTGCTTTAAAATTCAGGTTTTTATTCCACCCTTGAAGACCCTTGAATTGTTTTCAATATGAAACACTGCAATAGAAACTCGTTGCCACTGATATGTTAACTAGATTTGCGCATTCAAAAGTTTGCGATTACAAGTTTATTAACAGTATGATTTGTCTTTCCTAATTGTAATTTGTTCATTGTAACTGAATTTCATTTATTGTTCTTGGAATTTTGGCTTATTGATTCGTACATCTACAATTTTAACGAATTCACATGGTATGAATGAAAAGGTTCCAGATATATTTCAGTATTATATATCGGGTAGAATATAATTTTAAATCAGTGTCGTATAAGTTTTGTGTTATCTTTCACAACTTGTTTTTAGTTTTGTAATGTCCATGATTGAGTTGCTTTTATATTTATCTGATTTTTGCTTATGAAAATTTCTGTACTTTACGATTACCTTTAATTGACAGTATAACGTGTAATATGTAGAACGCATATTAGTCTCTGAGTAAAGTATATAGTATCTGAGGTTGTACTTAACTATGCAAGTAATTGCATGTTCTGTCTCAAAATTTACAGTCATGTTATTTAATCATGACCAATTATACAAATAAATATTCTAACGTCTCTTAATAGTATTATAATGTGTTTGTCAATTACTAAAACTAGCTTCTTCTTTTTATTTTGGGGTTAGTTTTTAATATATTTACTTCATGTCATTCGTTCAAATTCACAATCTGGCATTAATGATTTTGAAATTTAAAAGAAAATCAGGTATTTAACTCTTTAACTAAATGGGATTTTTGTTTTCTTTATTGTTGTTTTTAAAGATTGTTATTTCCATGATATGACCATACGAATATAATTCCGTTCTTTCTTTCTTTTATAAAGTAAAACAAAGATTATATTGGAAGCTCTAATGTTGCCTTAAATATTACCTTCTTTTAACTTGGCAATTATCAATGGTACATGTATACTAGTACTGTTACCATTGCGAACTATCGACTAAGATAAAGATTATTCATTCATTTAAGTCAGTATAATTATGATTCAGTTTCTAGGTTTTTTTTTATTAATTAGGAATGATGATTTCATTTATAAACATTTAAAACTGTTCTATATAATGTACGTTTCATTCACGATATGAATGGTTTGGATAGTGAAAGTAAAATAAATCAGTCTAAAAATATGTTTTGGACCAGTACTTTACCAAAGAACAAATCTCATTGAAATTTTGTACTGACAATCAATACAAAAATGTCCGAAATGCCTTCCAAAAATTATTATGATCTTTAGTTGAATAGATACGTCTTTTAACTAATTTTAAGAAAATACTTTTAACTAATAATACACTTAGATTATCAGATCGTATATAGAATGAAATAGTGTACTTACATTTTTATCACCCTAAACTATGGAACGAAATATCTTTACAATTCCTCGACAATTCAAGTGCGTATCAGGAAATATTGGTATCGTACATATATATCATGTATATAGACAGTGACTGACTTACTATTTTTAGATACCAACATGACCAAGAAACGAAAGCAAAAGTAAATTTTGAAAGACTATGATTTTTCGAAATTCAAAATCTATATCTTCCCAATATGTTCAATAGTATAAAGTAAATGTTGATATTTTTAGAAAATTACTATTCACCCGATTAGAGTATATATGTTGTTTTTAATTTAAGGTACGGCTCATGTTTTTATTATTTCTCTTTATTCCTTAGTTGTTATTAGTGTTATTTTATGTCTATGCATCTCTTTCTTGAATTGTCTTTTTCTAATTACCCATTCATTACTGTCTGTGTGTTCTTCATATAATCTTCATTAATAATCGGTTGTTTGACGCTTACCAAGTTCCTATACTAGCGGTCATATCTCCTTAAAATGACTAAAGCTGTTGTTCATGTTGTATTCGCTGTTTTTTATTGTATAAATTATTGTTTTTTTTCAAAATTCTTTTAAGTTAATTGGTGCAAAAAAACGTACACGTAGACATATCAAGACCAGAAGTTAAATGCATTTGGATTGTGTTTCTCTTTTGTTTTAAGGTTTTGCCTTTAAGATTTCACCTGTTTAAAAAAAAATCTCTTTATTTACTGCAATATTCCATTGATCATACATGTCTCCGTTTAAATTGGGGAAAACAAAGAAAAGTACAAAGGAACAATAAAAATTCATAACTCAAACACAGACTGACAACGCCCTAACTGTAAATACACACAGTTTTTTCTTATTGTTGATTTAAAATTTCCTTTAAATTATGTACGGGGAAAGCCAGGTATATATTAGGAAAATATTCATGAAAAAAAACCATAAAACTAGATCAGATAAAGCCCCAGTCACACTAGACCACGATCGCACCACACTCACCGCCATCTAAAATAGCTTTAAATCGTGGTGAGCTCGCAGTAAGAGCGGCAAGAAAATGGTCGTGTCAATCACGTTACTACTACGTCCTCATTATTACGCTTCTTCAACGATCACGTTACGATTATACCACGTTCTCACCACGCCTATTCTGCGACCTCACTACGATTATCATGATCTTTCTACGATCATCACGTCCTCACTACGACCATACCACGATTTATCCGATTGCAACATGATTTCACCACGTTTTTACTGCTATTATAGCGACTGTTCTACGATCATAGCACGTTCATACCACGATCTTACTACGCTACTAGCAATAACGTCAATATTGTGTTCCATATAAATACTGCATCAGTTCTACTGTTTTTTATTGATACGTAGAGTTTCTCGGAAACAACCCAGACATGCTACCAAAATCTACGTAAGGGCAAGGGTAGAGGTAGAGACAGAGGGAGAGGGAGATCTTATAGTAACGAATATTGATCCAGATGATATATGTCGGACCGGCCAATCCAACGTAGATCACAACTTATCGCTGGTCTATCAAGATTAATTGAAGATGCTTTAGTGAACGATAATAAGATTGACACAGATGTGTCAGGAATGACTGAGCCGTTGGCGATAAAAGACAAGCAGTAACAATTACATACAGACAAACAAAAGCTGGAGAGCTTTTATAAATTTCATATGATAATGACAATGAGCATAATGATCGTAGTATGAACATAAGAACAGCGTGATAAGGACGGCATGGGTGTACTTAAATCGTACAATGGTTTTGAACAGCGTGGTTTAAACTTTGTATAGTCGTCGTGGGAGCGTGTTTGGGTCGTAGTAAGAACATGATTGTCTTAGTGAGGTCGTAGTAAAGTCGCTGTTAGATCGTGGTGCAGTCTCCTCCTCTAGAATCGCGCATTCGATACGCTTTTACTGCGATGGTACAGCGCCCTTTTGATCTAACTACGACCTTACTGCGCGCTAACTACGCTTCTACTACGACCTGATTGCGCCATGACTGTACTACGATAGTTTTGAACATTTTCAAAGTTGGCAACCCTCATTACGATCATGAAGACCTCACTACAACCGTACTACGACCTTACTGCGATCGTTAAAATTCGTAGCCTAGTGGGACTGCGGTATTAGATAACGCTTAAAAAATGATTGAAATATCAAAACAGTTGCATTCAAGATGGAATCAAGAAAGCGATCGGAATAAAAAGACAAACTCCTCTATGAAGTGTTTAATTGCTTGTAAAAAGAAATGGAAAATATTTCAAAAGAAATTTCGAACTGTTTATATAATATGTATTAATTTGATCTGTTTGACTTGTTTAGTTTTTGTGATCTTTATGATGTGATACACGCTGTTATGCCATTAATTCAAAGATCCCTCATTACTACTGATTATTCGTAACTTACATTTCGAAGTTCATCCGTTTCTTTTTTTTAATAAAACTTAAAACATTAAATGAAAGGTGTATAATCAATCTTGTCGTTTGTATATACATGTGTTACAAACTGATAACTTAAGTCATAGGAGAGCATTGATTGGCCTTGTGTTGCTCAGTCTTAAGTTTTCTGTGTTATGTTTTTTTTTTTCATTGTTGCATATCTTTTTACCTTTGTTAATATTTTTTTCTGTTCTGTTTAATTGATATTTTTTTATTGTACCTGTATCTTTAATGTAAAGAAATGAGCATGAATTTGGATGAACAATTAAAGTTTGTTAAAAAGAGACAAGAGAATATCACGTCCAGAAATCTCAAATGAAATCGAAGAAAAATGAATACCCTGCCGAACTATGATTACGGTTTTCAAAAACCGCTAGCTATATGTCTTTTTTCTTATTACACGATAATAATGATTTTGATTTTCTAAAACAATGACTGTACACTCGGGATGTGCGCGCTAACAAAAGGCTAACGAGACGGTTCCACCAAAATGTCTAGGCACACATTATTCTGTACACTATATTATGTTGCTCTTGTTGCACAGAATTTGTGCCTGGGAGTATTAGTTTTTAAAATTTGTAAAACTTGCATATAATGTATTGAACCACTAATTCGGGCCCAGTCATAAAGACAAACAAGAAAGTAGTATATATATACAACTTAATAGTTCTACGCATAGCTGTATCTTTGTCAGTAGCTGAAATATTTGGGTAGTTTTAAAATCAAATAAAAGCTAAGTGACTGCTGAAAGTTTTTTATGAATAAGAAAAAAATATGTGGACTTATAATAGAGGGCACATTTGTCCTGTTGTTCATATCAGTAGTACTTGTTTTTTATTCTATCTAGTTTCCTAGAACAAGTACGCTCCTTTATGCATTTAAAGTTATGTTTAACGTTTTAGCACATGTCAAAATTAGGTAGATATTTTACATGAAATGACTGCCGCTGTATTTTAAACAAAGACAAAGTAGCCATTAGTGCTTGAAATTTCTGAATCGAAAATAGAAAGCAATAGGGACTATGAAATAATGGTTTTATATCATTATAACAACAATTGTTTTAGAGGCTAAGGGAACCATGCTGAAAAAGCAAAAATAGTATGTGACTACAATGATTTTAAACTCTTTTATTCTTATTAACATTACCAATATAACTAATTGTCAATCTAAAACAGTAATGTCCTTTTTTATACTTGGACAGTTCGAGTGATCTTTTACCTGTCGAATATTTAGATCACATTTTAATATTACCTTTACCCTGAACCTCTAAGATATCTGGAACATTGAACTACATTTTTCATGAAAATAGTACTAGTTACATAGTGTGCTAGTGACATAATACGATATATATGGTTTGTAAAGACTATATGGTGTGAGAGCACAGAAAAGGACAATTAAAAATTAAAATTAGTATCCATCGTTTTATTTCTCTATATTATTGTCAACCATCATTGATATAGCCATACTCGCAGAAAATAATGTACACTGGTATTTACTAATCATAGCTTTTTGGACCATGTAATAAACTGTTTCTTCAAATGCTAGCCATGACAAACCAATACGTAGCACAATCATGTTGCATTTAGTCATAATGATAATTAAGCACCAATACTTTATTTTGTGACTTACTTGACTAATATATACGACACATGCCATTAGTTCCTTTTTTCGCCGTTACATGGCAATTGATTACTTATTACGGCATATACCGCAGACGAATGGTACTTAATGGTCATATTGCAATAGTAAAATAATTGTTCCTTAGGATAATTACATTCAAGTTTAATGTATATAAACACAATCAATTCTTTATTACTTTAAACAATACAGTTTATCAGTAATACCATCAAATTCACCCTAAACAAATTTTAAATTTAGGTATATACGTCAGAAATATAAATTTTGGCATTGAGAAATTTAGAGAGAATATTTCAATAAGTGTTTCTGTATTACAATAATGAATACCATGTGCGTCTTTTGTTACAAACAATGGAGTTCATTGCAAAGTTTTGATAAGCAGGTAGCATATAAATCGACATCTAGCAAAGATAAATTGGCAAACTCCTAGAGACTGTAAACTTGACATAAAGATTGACCTCTTTTGGTTCGTGTTAAAGCATCACTTGGACCAGTAGAAGTAAGTTGAATAGGTCGAAAAAGTTTCATAGAGACGCTTATCCGTAGACAATGTTCTTACATTTAACAAATATTTACATAATATGTTGTCCACAATTTCTATGCGGTAACATTGTTGAAACTAAAAAGGTAATTTATGTTAAATCATATAGTATCCTTTGAGACCTTTTGTTCTAAGAAATTAAACACATCAATGTTAAGAGGAAAACAACTAAACAACAGAAACACTGACAAAAAAAAAGTAAGTTATTTGTAAAAGTGAATAAATATAAATTTTGAATATAAATTTAAGTCTATTCAAAAATTATTATTTTCATCGACACATAAGAAAATTATAAAATAACGAAAAATAACGAAAATCTTAAAGTAAATAAACGAACAATGAAATGTGTTTTCACTATGTCTGTAAAGTTATATTGAATTTCTGAATTGAAATATGCATCTCCACCTATGTATACGAAACGTGATGAGTCGCAACATATTACTCATCATATGATGTTAATCTGGCAAATACCTTTCACAAGCGGTGGTCAAATAAATAAATGAACAATAAATGAACAATAATCGAGGATAAAACAAAAACCTTTCTGCAGAACAAATGTTTTTACTTTGGGTTAAACATGTTACAAATATAGTTCCAATGCTAACGTACACTATTTATTTGAAATATATAATGACACTCGAGTAATGACACAATGTATTATTTATCAACTGTCATACACACAAAACGTCACGCCATGTGATGTTTACTGATAAATCTAATTCAATATTTAATGTAAAAAATAAATGCAATGTGAATTTAGTCTTTAACCATATCATACATATCGAGATTAAATTCTTACAATTTACCGTCTGTTGATCAAATCTTCCTAAGAGTCCTGAACATTAAACACTTAGTAAATGAAACCTACACTGATAATATGTTCCCATTTGATTGACCTAAAAGTCAAATGCTATAAATAAGCATGGAAAAACCATAATGATATTGAACATTCCTGTAAAGATAAAACATATAAATATGTAAAGCAAAATTATATCCGGGTGAAATTTGATCCGGAGGAAAAAATGTCACAGTAATTGTTGTTATTTTTTTATCCGGAGGAAAATATTTCCCTGGGATATTTCTTCCTTTGCCGTGAAATTCTATCTGGGTGGTTAACTTATTGAATAGTCATTAGAACAAACTTATCCTTTACAAATACTATGAAATAATAAAAGTGTTTTTGAATTAAACCTATTTTGTAAAAAAAAATATGTATTTTAATGAGAATTATTTCACAAATAATCTTTGAAAACATTTCCTGAAAAAAATTCAAGTACAAATCATTCTTTTTAAAAAGAAAATTATCATTAAACATAAGAAAGAAAACCAGAAATTATTTCAAAGATCGTAATTGTGAAATAATATCATGACTAAATAAGGTAAGTGAAATACATGTAAAAGTGAGTTGTTTTCAGATCTCAGTACAGTAACAAATATAAATTAAAACGTAAAGGTAGAAATATAGTTGCATTACTACTGTTAACAGTAATGGAAGAATTTGATTATGATAATATTTTTAACTATATAAATAGTCTGGGATAATGATGTTGTTGTTGATCATATGGAATTCAGATAAATTATAGCATAAACAATATATTGGCACAAAAGCAATTTTAACAGCTGGATAGTATTTACCTGTGCAATAATATCTGTCTTATTAAAACCAAATCTTTAAATAGATCGCAAACAACGATAGTTGTCGAAACTAACTGTTTTTTGTGTATTTAATTTAGGAAAATATGAAAACATTACCTTATAAGCGATTGGTTATTATAACTGAATGTTAATGTCTATAATTTATAGAAAACTGGGTTTTGTATTGGAATATAATTCATGAACATGTAATTGTGTTCTATTCTAAAATATAAAACACGTATCGATCATCAACTTGTTAGTAAACGTGTCTTTTAGATAAGACCAGAGATATTAGGAATAAGTACACCAGTTACTTGATATAGTGTGTATTTTAAAAACGCATATAGTAGGAATAGTAACAAAATCAATGTTCATGCTCAACATGTTCAATCCACATATTTATACGCTAATTGATCAAATTACTTTATATAAATTATATACGGTGTACGATAGAAAATTAAAACCAGTTTACTTTGGATCAAGCAAATATCAATATGACTGGAAATGCATTACAAACAATTTGTATTTCAATGTATAATGTTACATGTATAATGAAACATGTGAAACATGTGGTATTTATAGACTGTCATACTCACACAATCGATTATACTTTCCATGTACTAATACATCCCACTGAAAATATACTGGTTACTTTATACTAGTACAAAATGTAGTAGTATCCTCCAAAAATAAAAAAAAAAATGAGTTGCACATTAGCACTTTATAATACCTAAACACTGATTGACAACTCACGGGAGTTGACAGATGTAGGTAATCCAATCGACATCAAAAGAATCTGTAAAATTAACTGTTTACGCCCACAACTAGCGCCGCCTATGTTCTTTGTTCGTAGAACGATGTCACAATATTTGTAAAATTTAAACATTTGATTAAATAAAACATAACAAATACGCATAGAAATAAAATCTCGAGATATTTAAATACATTACTGATTTTACATTATACGAAAGAACTTGATGTCTTGTCTCTTAATTTAACAAGTTTAAGAATGTGAAAGTGAAAGTGAAAAATTTGTGGCGAATGTTCACATTTTCATCAAAACAAAAGTTGACACAAATTTGTATCTCGTCATGAATATGCAAATTATTGATTGTTTGTAGATTTTCCTATAACATTTACTGTTAAGTAAATGATATCAAAGGTAAATTGAAACTCATTAAAACAACTTTATATATAACATATCTTCTGTTGAAAATGTCTTTTAAAAGTTTTCGAAATTTTCTCAGATATTATGATTACTTTTTCATGGAGACATGCTATATAATTACCTTCGCTGTATTTTGAAAAGATTTTAGGAATTTTTGGTCCTCAATGCTCTTCAATTTCGTACTTTATTTTGTCAATTTAACATTTTTCATTCGAGTGTCACTGATGAGTGTTTTGTAGAAGAAACGTGCGTCTGGCGTAAATATAAAATTTTAATCGTGGTATCTTTGATGAGTTTTAAATTCATATATGTTTTAAAACATTACTGCTGCTTCTAATTGTCTGTCCTCATATTGACACATGCAATGAATGTCCTTTGTTATTTGATTTAGAAGAAATACCGATATAGCTATATAATAAATGAATTATCTAATTACAATTCGATATTAATTAGTATTGTAATTTTCATTGTTATCACTAAATGCGTTTATCGATTTGTCTAACGCGGCTGTGAATTTTTATATGCTGGTTTTGGTTAATTATCAATCCGTTATTATTTTGTAGTTAGTCACCGGTTTTATCATTTAAATCTATATAAAGTCATTTTATAAAAATCTACTGTTTGCAAAAAATAAAAATTATTCTAAATAATAAGGATGTTCTTATTCCAGGCAGAAAACCCTAGACGCATTGGGCACAACTTTTTGGAACTTTTGGTCATCAATGCTCTTCAACTTGTACCTTCTTTTTTTTTGCTTTCGAACTTTTTTTCATCAGAGCGTCACTGGTAAGTCTTGTGTGGACGAAAAGCTCGTATGGCGTATCCAATTTTAAACCTTGCACCTTTTGTTGGCAATTATTTGTGTGTTTCTTTGTCCTATATGTTCTCCAATTTATTTGTATTGGAGTCGTCCTATCATGTTATGTTGTCATTTGAATGTTATATTTAACAATGCCTTAAAAGCGAGAGGTTTGGCATTCAACACAAGAAGGGTCAACCCACCATTGTTTTTTTTTATTAAAATGTCCTGTACCAAGTCAGGATAATGGCCATTGTTATATTATAGTTCGTTTCTATGTGTGTTACATATCAATGTTGTTTTTCTGCTGTGTCGTAGTTCTCCTCTTATATTTGATGTGTTTCCCTCAGTTTTAGTTCGTAAATATAAAAAAGAAGATGTGGTATGATTGCCAATGAGACAACTGTCCACAAGAGACCAAATTGACACAGACATTAACAACTATAGGTCACCGTACGGCCTTCAACAATGAGCAAAGCCCATACCGTATAGTCAGCTATAAAAGGCCCCGATAAGACAATGTAAAACAATTCAAACGAAATATCTAACGGCCGTATTTATATAAAAAATGAACGAAAAACAAATATGTAACACATAAACAAACGACTACCACTGAATTACAGGCTCCTGATTTGGGACAGGCACATACTTAAATAATGTGGCGGAGTTAAACATGTTAGCGGGATCCCAACCCTCCCCCTAACCTGAGACCGTGGTATAATAGTTCAACATAAGAACGAACTATAAATATCAGTTGAAAAAGGCTTAACTCATCAGATGGACAAACATACAAGTGGACGTGGCCGGGTACTTGTATATCCCGACAAAAAAAGACAGAGAGTATTCGCAGTTATCTGACTGCTAGTTCAAAGCCACTAACAACTAATAAAACAAATCATGCATCTAAGACTAAACTATCAATCCGTACACATCCAACATCTAATGGATTCAGTGTAAAAACGTCATAAACAGCCAGAGAAAAACATGACCTTGTGCAATGCCAAGTTACGGGTATCGACAGATTGTAGATCCATGAATGTGTATATGTATATAACATACTAGTAATATTTAGTTTGCTTTTAATTTACTGATAACAAAATCAATATGTATACCAATAAAAACAATATTCAATGATCTTATTACAGTGTTGAACTGACAACCTTTTAGAATAAGTTTGTAACCCGGATTTGTTTTATTCGCAATCTATTTATGAATTTTGAACAGCAGGATACTACTGTTGCCTTTATTTATTATTGAGCTCTTCAGTAAAAAAAATATGAGTCTATATTTGATATGATCTGAACTTCATTTCTTACGTTGCGAAATTTAAGATCACTATGGAATAAAATACAAATTATAATCAGAACGTTATATTATAATATATATGTTACAGTAAATAGGCGAAACTAGGAATTACATGTAATTACTAAAATTTAGGAATTACATGTAATTCCTGGTGCACTTAGTAAATACAAGTAATTCCTAAAACGGCCCAGTATTTACCAGTAATTAATAATTTTAAAATGAATTTTTACACCTATCTACTAACTGTTGAAACAATGTTGTAATATGGTCAATTGATCAAAAGTTATGGTAACACTAACTAGAAAATCAGTGAGTACTCTTAAAAAGTGATCAGCCTAAACTTTACCTTTTTGCTATAGGTGCATTAGCTACGAGATTTAAAAAAACATATGACTTTTGTTGTTGTTAAATCATTAATGAAAATGATATAGTGAAATTATATTTCACTTTCAGCAGCCTATCTGTTTCTATTTTGTTAAATAAGCTGAGAAACATGGTTGATGAGTTGTGCACTTGCAAGTTAATAATTGGACCTCATTTGAATACATATTCATTTGACCTTCAATTCAACTCATAGATGGAGATGGTTGACCGATGTATTCAGCTATAAAAATTGTAAGGGTTTCGCAGAACCCAGTGTCTCGCCTACTTTTGTTGTGAGTCGCAGAACAACAAAAATAGGGGAAAACAATCTGTAGATACTATCTTTTGACTGGTTTTGTAAGAAACTTCCGTCCAAATTTGGTAAACATTCAGGATGGTTTATGTAATCTAATAAATGTTTTAAAAACTTTAACTGCAGAGTGTATGTTATGTTAACTGTAAAAAAAACTAGTCCGTTTATAAGTAATATTTCAAAAAGGATAGGATTTTTTTTAAACTTTACTTCAGGATATTATCTAATGATCGTAAACAAGCTTCTGTCCAAGTTTGGTAGAAATCCAGGATATTTTGAGAAAGTTATGAAAATTTCAAAAAACGTTAATCACAGTGTGAATTTAATGCTAACTGGCATAACAATTAATTCCATTTATAAGTATAATACAGGATTTTATTTTTACAAAATTTACTTATTGAAATTTATCTTTTGATCATAAACAAGCTGTTGTTCAAGTTTGGTAGAAATCCAGGATAATTTAAGAAAGTTATAAAATAAAAATAAAATTTAACCACAGAGTGAATATTCGTGGACGCCACTGGCGACGGAATTAAGGTTGGTTCGCTATGTCTCGCTTTTGCAACAAAAGTAGTAGGCTCGACGAAAAGGAAAAAAATGCAACATTGAAAGTAAAAGAAAAGGGATGGACCATTTAGTTGACTTATTTAATCCATGAAAATATCATTCTTATACAGGTAGAAAAGATGATAAAACTTTGTTGCAGGTTTATAAGCTTCAGTTTAGAGGTTTTGAAAAAATCATAGATGTCTGACAAAAGCAGTCCTAGTTAAACCTATTTTGTAAAAGAAATTCAACTCATGTCATTGGCCAAGTTGATACGCAAAGTATCCCTGATGGAGATTTTAATTTAACAAAATTATGAGATTTTGAGAATAATCAAGATCATTTAACCAAATTCAGCAAAATCTAATGTCTATCTTAAAAGGAGCTAAGTGGCCTATAAACTTCTCAAAAATGTATTTCTCAATTATTGATTGATATCATTGTCCTGTATGCTGAAAATGATTTTTAGGGAGTTTCAAAAAGTATAAAAAAACAACCATTTTCCAGTTTCAATTCACAAACACTAAAGAGTATGAACTTTTAATATGCCTTATAATCATTAATCCTAAAGTAAGCCCTAAAAATCCCGACCCCTTTACTTTCTTATTTAATATCTTGAATTATGTCTTTAATTTTGAAACAAAAATATCAAGTTAGTAAATAGCTGTAAAAATGACCAAAAAAATCAGTGAATACAAGTAATCACTGAAACAGCTAAGTACATACATGTAATTACTAAACTGACTAGTAATTACAGGTATTTACTGAAATGTTTAGTAATTACGTGTAATTCCTAATTTCACCTATTTACTATAACATATATATATCGCATTAGCTTTCCATGCCTATGTAACAAATCATTTCACATTTTCCGTAGATCTACTCAATCTTTCAGAAAATATGTAAGAGTCTACTTCCTCTTTATAGTTTATTCTTATTGTGTTCTGTTATATCACTGTCCCAGATTATAGGGAGGGTTTGAATCTCGCTAAAATGTTCAACCCCGCCACATTTTCAATGTGCCTATCCAAAGTTAAAAGCCTATAATTTAGTGGTTGTTACATATTTGTTTTTCTTTCACTTTTTTGTACATTAATAAGGCCGTTATGTTCCTCGTTAGAACTGTTTTACATTGTTTTTTCTGGCCTATAATAGCTGAGTATGTGGTATAAGTTTTACTCATTGTTAAAGGCCGTGTGGTCACCTATAATTGATAATTTATGTGTCATTTGGTCTCTTGTTTTTTCATTGGCAATCATACCACATCTTCTTTCTTATATTCATGAACGCTTTTTAACATTAATTTAAAGGATAATCTGAAAAAGAAAATCAGTAGTTGTGGTATAATACCAATGAAACAAATCTCTTCCACAGATCAAATAACGTTGAAGGTTAACAAATAAAACTACTATCCGGCCTTCAACATTGAAGAAATACAATACACCTTAGCAAGCTATAAAAGGCTTCCAATTAATTGTAAAACGTTCAAAAGATATCAATAACGGCCCGATATGGTCAGAACAGTTAATGCACAGCAGCAAAAGAAAATCACTGAATTAGAGGATCCTGATTTTTGACAAGCAAATACATGATGTGGCAGGGTAAAACATGCTTGCAGACACCAAACTATTCTTATCACATATGACAGCTGTGTAACAGCAAAATAAAGAACAAACTAAAAAAAATCAGTTGAAATAGCTTATCGATTCAAATCTATATGCAGCACATAAAAAACTAAAAAATCCTCAAAAGATACCAAGTACAGAACATTAACTATGTTCAGTTTTCGATTCACGTGTAATATCTATGGTATTGGAGTAAAATGCACCGATTTGGGGTATTGTAGTAAAATGCATCAGTTTGAAGTGCAGAAGCTAGTAACATTTATTTATGATAGTGATAATACAACTTGCAATTAGTTAATCACTTTGTGACTAAATCAAAATATCGCTCCGGATAATAAATCGCATATCATCACGTTTCCATGATTATCTTTGAGACAAATGAAAATTTTGACAATTATCTGAATAAAGTTGTTTCAGAACAATGATATATATACACTAAGTATGAAATTGTTTAAATTATTATGGCATATTGTTATTCTAAACTATTTCCCAAAATTGATCGCCCTGAAGATCATAAAAAAACATTTTATTAAAATAAAGTATGTCAATAAAGGTTTTGATTTTGTAAATATTGCCGGTACATTTAACGACCATTCTGTTAAAGAACAAATTCCGGGATATTTTGACAATACTGAGCTACCTCTCATTTGTTATATTTACAAGAAATCTACCCGGAAATTTGTTTTTAATTATAGTCAATTGTGTAAAGATGTTAATATCACTGTAAAAATACACCTACTTCATGTAATTGTAGTACCTCCGAATATATTTATGGACCCATTTCCCATGTTATTACAGGAGATCTTATCATCGTTCAAGACCGAGAGTTAAAATCATTCCTCAGTAAAGGACCGAAATATCGTCCCCCGTCAATCATTAATTGGAATGAGTGTCTTAATATCATCAACGACGTATTCCATACTTACTGTATAAAATGGATAAAACGGGAAAAAGCTGACAAAAAATCTTTGGACTCTTTTTTTAATTCAGTAATGAAGATAGTTGATATACGTATTCAACATTTTAAAGAACATTTTACTATTAACAATAACCACAATAAACCTATTTCTCGTATCAAACATAAACTAAAAGAACTAGCCAAGAAATTTGTTTTTGTCCTGGCCGATAAAGCTGCTAATAATATTTTTGGAAGGGAATATCCCTCTGATTAGACATTTTTAAATTCTTAAATGCTATTTCTTAATTTGTGAAATACAATTTGTAACATATTTTTTTCCCCATCAGTTACATGAATTTCTACACTTACGGATATGTGAAGTGTAACTTCTTAAAGTCATTTGAAACCTCAAATTAAATAAAAAATGCATTTATAACAAAATGGATAGTTTTCATTATTAAACTTATGTACATATACTTTTTTCTGAAGAAAATTCCTTAATTTGTTCACATTTAAATGACGTTTACTTTATTTTAATTGCTTGCTTCCAGGAAGCAATTCGCCAAAATATATTTTCCGTATGCAAGTAACCTAAGCGTAACCCTTCTTGTAAAAATCTGGTGATCGCAATACGCATTGATCTGTCACTGAAATAAACTTTTATTTGATTGTACATGTTATACACGTGCTCAATATCAATGCTACTTTGTTGATTGTTTGTTATAAGGTGACAATCGGTGAACTATGGCTTCAAAACACGACAATAAATGAGCTGCCCTATTTTTACATCAGACAGAGAGAAGGAAAATGACGATTATACGATACATTTGCGTAAAAAATAATAAAAAAAGTGCACAGAATACAGTTTATGATCTATACATGCATTGGTTCAAGAATTGGATAAACATTATTTGGCACCAGTCATTCGTTTCATATGACTTTAATGTGTAATTGCAATTTAATTTGTTAATTAGTTTTCTTCCTTCGTTATATCCAATTCTACAATCCGTTTAAAACTTATTTATTGACTTTGCAAAAACACATGAATATGAGAAATTGGTGCAATAACAAAGAAAACAAAGCCACCTCGGGAAATGTTTATGTATACGGTTATTTATTTACAACAACCCGACCATAGAGCAGACAACAGCCGAAGGCCACAAATGGATCTGCAATGCAGCGAGAAACTCCGGCACCCGGAGGAGTCCTTCAGGTTGCCCCTTAACAAATGTGATACTAGTTCAGTGATAATGGACGTCATACAAAACTCCGAATTATACACAAGAAACTCAAATTAAAAAACATACCCTTTACCTAGCCAATGAAGAAAAACAAACGCACAACAATACGCATAGTAAACCTCAGTTTAAGAGAAGTCCAAGTCCAATGTCAGAAAACGTAACAAAAGAAACTAAACAACATGAAAATAATACATAAATTAACAAAGGACTTCAAGCAGTTAATGACATGCCAGCTCAAGACCTCAATAAAACTGATTGAAAGAGTATGGCTTCATCATACGAATATCAATATCAAGCACAATTTCCCTCGTTAGGGGTTTGGTATAATACCATCATAAATCATATGAAAAAACCATAATTATACAAACAACTGGTTTTAGAATAAATATATTTAATTCCGATGCAAAGATCCTTTAAGTGAATCAAAGCCAACATATGCAATCTTTAATGACCTGACAACAGTATTGTAACTATATCCCTCCTTAATAAGTCTGTTAAAATGTTATTTAAGCTTTTGAGGTGAATACTGACATGTTTGTGCTTTGTAAAGGATATTCCCATAACAAATTGAATGTGAAATACCTGAACGTATAAGATGTCTACATGTTATGATTAATTTCTTATGCTAGTATTTAATTGTGTAGCTGACTTAATCGTTGGAAAAAAGTGAAAGGAGGGGGGCGAAAGTTACCAGAGGGACAGAGGGACAACGTATAATGGTCTTAAGCTCGGGGTAACATTATATTTTTTGGTATATCTGCAGACATATGATACGGTTGATACGTTTTAAATTACCGACATCTGATAATAAAATACTGGGTATGAGTTAGTAAAAGTACGACTTGGTAGAAGTACGGGTTGGTAAATATTGAGTTCAAGTTGGTTGAGAAAGATTTACCAAAAATACGGGATGACATGAATCCACAACGAAATTGTTCGGAGTATTGTGGAACTATTTCATACTGATTTGTAAATTCTTGATTTTTTATTTTTAGTTTTCTTGAGAAACGTAACTTCACATTGGATGTCAGCAGTAACAATTACATTGATACATTTTCGAAAAAAAACTTGACTCAAAACAAAAATTAACATTTCAAAGAGATAGAGTTTTAAAATTTCTATTGAAAAAGAAATATACGTCTTATACAAACCCAGAAATTACATTTCAAGTTAACAAATAAAGACATTTATAATTTTATGGTTACGATTTAGAATTTAGATATTTCATTTCATTGAACAAATAAAAAAATATCATTTCACAACAATTCAAATAACTAACGAATCGAATGATTTAACCAATTAAGAAATAACATGGACATATTGAAAAGTAATATTTCAGAAATCAAGAAATGTAAAAATACAATCAGTGGATGGAAAACATACATGATACACATAACGAAATCACATTTTTTTGGAATTAAGAAATGGCAATTTTCAAAGTAAGAAGTTGCATTGCTAAGAAGGTTGTAACATACGGAGCAGGACGTTGTATTGCTAAGAAGGTTGTAACATATGGAGAAGACGTTATAAGTTTCAAAACTTGTGTCTAATCCTATTGTCAATGTTTTTGGACAATAAAATATGTTTAATCTAGGATTTGCATACACTTCCGAAGCATCCGAGATCACCTCCACCTTTTGGTGGGGTTTATGTTGCATAGTCTTTAGTTTTGTATGTTGTGATTCACCTGTGGTATCCGTCGTGTTGCTCATGAAAGTAAAAAAACAGGTTATAATTCTAACTCGGTAAGTCACATTCGTAAAAAGGGGACGGGAGGGTAGTTACAACATAAGAACATATCCGCTATCATCTTTGAAACTTGCAATCCTTAACGGTCAACCAACTCAACTTAGCCTTGTGTATGCTAAGTGTACACAAAACTAGGCATTTAGATTATTAGTTTTACCATGTATATTTAAGGAAGAAACGATTTTTGAATAAAATTAATATTTTAACAAATAATTAAGAAAGTTCTTTACAGAAATATTTGTCTAAACTTGATATATTTATTAGTTATAAAAAAACCTTTACGTAGCTTTATTAACCCCTTATCAAGACTCGTAGCATCATCATTGTCGAACACATAATTCATTTGAAAAGGTCTTCTCCAATCGATTGTACGTACACAGAAATAGTTGTCACTGGTCTTAAATTAAACAACGGTTCACTCATAAATGCATTACTAAAATCTGTGTGAGGTAAATTGGATTGTTTGTCTAGTTTCTCATATCCGTTAAAATACACTTATAAATAAAAAAAAAACAATACCCACTCCCTTTGCCAAATACTACTTGGAGTAGAAATATCATTTGAAACCAACAGAAAAGATGGAAATGTAGTGATCCTTAACATCTCAATTCCCTTTCTTCGTCTATAAGCACGTTGCTGCAGCCGACGTTTTCTACTGCGTAATCGAGACATCTTTAGTACCTCTAAACGCCTGCATTAAAATGGCTTCATAAAGGAGCAACCACTTAACTTCAAAAGTTGCTAGCAATCAAATTTTTGTTTTCTTCAATATTTAACACTATAATGTATGGGGAAACTCTGGATTCAGTATATTTTTTTTTTATCATCTGTATGACCAGAATGTTTGTTTTTATCAAATTAGGGATCAGAATATTTTTCAAGGAAAAATCCATTCCACCCCCTTTTTTTAAAAACAAATGGTCGTTCCCTAACTGCTAGAAAAGTTATCCGAAAAAACGTTGTTCAGAGTCATCAAAATCCAAAATTACGTATATTATTGCTGTTGTTATTAGTATGATGATCTAAATGTGTCTTGTTAGGGAAATATATCATGTTTGGTGATGAGAGAACACCTGCCATTTCCAACGACACAAGTACGCACTGAAATGTGGGTAATTGAGAAACATGACTTAATCATTAAGGAACATTGTAAAAATCTTTTTTTTCTTCTTTGCATAAAAAGATTTTGAATGAATCTAGTGCAGAAAACTTGGCAAATATATGAGATACTTAGTAAGCAGATACTGTAGAAATTGTCGACTTCGAATAGGCACAAAAAAATAAAGCACGGTGACAGTAGTTTTCAGAGTTCTCAAACCGCCAGGAAATAAAGTAATCTCGTCTGTTTTGTTATCTGTTAAATATTTTTCTGCTTTGTATACCTCCAAAGAATTAATCTGTTTTTAACTGTTTTTTAATTTTGTTTTCTTTAGTTGTACTGTTACACCACTGTCCCAGATTGTGAGAAAGAATTGGTGCTGGCAAATATTTTTTTAACGCTGTCACATTCTTATGTTTTTTTCCCAAGTCAGGAGCCTGTAATTGGGTGGTTGTCATGTTTTGTGTTTCACGTGCTTGTTTTTCGTTTAATATTTTGCATGTTTGGTCTTGTGTGGTATCGTTACACCACTTTTCCCATGTTAGGGGAGGGTTGACACTTTTAAACATATTTCCCCTGCCAAATTCTACAAGAGCCTGTCCCAAGTAAGGAATATTTAGTTCATTGGTTGTCGTTGGTTCATGTCAGTCTTATTTGTTCAATCGTAAATTGTTTTGTTATAAAGTAGGCTGTTAGTTTTCTCATTTAAATTGTTTCATATTCTTTTCATGACGGGGCTATATATAACAAACTATTTGGTATGGGTTTTTCTCATTACCGAAGGTTGTAGTGTTGTTTATACTTGCTTACATCCAGTTCTTTTGAACGATGGTGGATAGTTGCCTCATTGGGAATCATATCACGTCTCTCTTTTTTTTTAAACACATTAAAGAACATTTTAATGCCTCTGTACAAGAATCACACTTTATAATTATATAACAACGATTCATATCTTTTAAAGCTTCAACATAAATAATAGTCTATATCAAATTAAAGAGAAGCGGAAATACCGATGTCCATTCAGAGCAAAAAACAAACAAATTGAAGGGTCAATTTTATGTTTACCACCTTGATCCTTTATCGAATAAATCGTGATGAATAACAAACTCTAAAATATCGTCAATTTAAGATATAAGTGAGACTTAATTGTATCCGTAGTATCCTTATTTCAAGTTCTATGGGATAGATAACAAAATGATTGTGTCATGCCAAAATGACAAGCACCAAAGTAGAAAAGTAAAGTTTGAGCAACAATAACCCCAACATTACCTCGGGCTGATCGTAGGTGCTCAAAAAGTGTACAGAAATTTTGCTCCACATGTGGCACCTGTTCTGTTGCTCATGTTAGTACAAACCAGGTGATGATTTGGTAGGTCATATTCGAAGAAAACCGGTTAGGAATATGGTTAAGACCATTGGAATATATATATCCGTAGTTAACGAAGCAGTACTCAGTAACATTATTTCAAAGAAATCATGAAAGGTAATACAAGCTCTACCTATAACATTATAAAAACTGGGAGATATATACTCGATATAAAGATTCTGCTAGAATATTGCTACATAGAAAGGGATAATTTACGAATGTAAAGCTGGTATCATCAGTTTTGTCGTGAAGTTATGTTCTCAATCGACACTCATTGTCAATTTCTAGATTTAAGTCAATGTATGAGTCAGACTTAAATGTATCTGTAGCTGCCGATTGTTTGTTTAAAATACGACCTCTTACATAAAAAATTTGCTGTCAATCAAGAAATCAAGCATCTAGATAATGTAAGTTTTAGCTTTAATTTTTGTTTGAATTCTATTGTGTTGTTTACAAAGTACGATTTATTCCAATCTTAGACAAGCTATTTGTATCTCTGATGACCATATGTATTTTTAAACAAAGCAGGAGCACTTTTTGTAGTGTGTTTTTGTTAACGTACCAAAAATAGTGCATTTTTTAAATTCCCGATAGAAAAGTAAAACAAAGTTAATCAATAATATTTTGGTCCTTCCAGTATTTGAATATCAACCATTGTAAAAAAACATGTTGTATTTAATGATTTTTGTACTCTCTTCAAAAACAATTTTCACATATAGAATTTGGCTTAACACACAACATAAATAATTACATGAATGTATGAAATATTGAATAAACTCTCATCAAAGATACCACCAAGCTTATAATTTGGTACGCCAGACCGCATAAAATACATAAATACAAAACACGAAGACTGTGGCGATGACGGGGCGACATAACTTGTCTGTGCAATTTCGGGTGAACTAGTAGGGATAAACGGTGGACTGTCTACATTTAAAACTTGATAAGACGAATGTGAAAGACTAACACTTTAGCCACTACAACATTTAGTTGTATTATATCGTATATACATTTAGTTAACATAATCTTTCGTTATAATACAGTCCATCCACAACAGTCATATCATGCAAATATTAGAGTCCACTTAAAAACTAATACTTTCTGCTTTAATGTGAATCTCGCTAAGCTCAAGCTTTTTTTTTTAATTTATCTTCAAAAGTAGGAAGATTAGGAACAGCGATTTAATTTACAAATATTGTCCATTTTCCGAAGCAGTCATAATCATCTCTCCAATTGGATAGAAGCAAGGTATATAATCAGTCATCAGTTGAAAGCTTTTTTCCCAAATACAAATAGCCAGATCATCAGCATTTAACAGTTTCTCAGTAAACTCTCGACATAGATTAACAACATGTACAGCCAAAACGGCCATGATAGATATAAGAATGTGTGATAGGAGTGCCAATAAGACAACTCTCCAAACAAGTCACAATTTGTAAAAGTAAACCATTTTAAGTTTAAGTGCGGTCTTCAACACAGAGCCTTGACTCACACCGAACAGCAAGCTACGCAGGGCTCCAAAATGACTAGTGTAAAACTATTCAAACAGGAAAACCAACGATTTAATATATATGAAACGATAACAAAAAACAAATGACAACCACTGAACATCAGGTTCCCGGCTATAAGAATATTTTTAGCGCGACAGTACATATTACATTTCAAATATGCCAAAAAAACAGGTTAGTTACTATCTTAGTTAAAATCAGGTGGTCGTTTTGAATCATTTCAAATATTTGAATTATGCGATGTTTCCTGAAGTAATGGTTCTATTTGAGCGCCAGTCGTAATTGTTGTCTCAGTACTTGTAATCTTTTTTCGCTTTAAAATATCTTTGCAGTTGCAGTTGTTGTGGACATAAAGAAGTGAAAGCACTGCTGCTATTAATACTGGTACGGTAAATCCGGCTATTATTCCATATAGTGAAAATCCTACTTCTGTACCAGAGTGTCCCATTCTTATTTTCGTTTCTTGGTAAGGTCTGTTGTCATCAAATTCATAATTGCCTAATTCGCAGAGGAGAAAGGCCAATTTATAATAATTAGAATTGTTCGAACATCCCATAGTATACTCTTTTTATAATAATTTTCCATTGTAGAGGATAAATAGTTTGATATCTGCTACCTTCTCGGTTTTAAAACATTTATTGTTTATGTTGCAACGTCCCGATGCAGGCAATATGTGTTCATCATACGGAAACCGACATTTTGTTCTAAATGAACGTTGATACTGAATAGTAATCTAGTTTGAACATCTACAAAGGTGGTATCATTTATATAATTTCCCTCAGAGTACTGACATAGAAATAAAGCCAAATTTCCATATAGCTCAGTGTTAGTGAGTGATACAGTTTCAAAGTGTTTCCAGTAGAGGGATTCGTTTTGAATGGTAACTATTTCAATTGGTAAATGTTCGTTTGGATTAGTACAAAACTCGTGCAGATTCGGAATACAATGATACAATGCAGGATCATCACATACGCATTCCTAACGTTCAATCTTTCCTGTCCTGTATATGATATAACTCATCAGCGTCATGTGTTTTGCGGTTTTGGATCCTAGGATAACAGAATAGTCGTCTAAAATGTAATTTTAACGATTGTGCCCAATTCCCGATTGTAACATGTGACTTAGTGTGGTTTTGATTATGAATTTATACATGTAGTAGAAGACGGTTGCCTTGTCGACAAAACTAATATTTCTACTTTTGGAGTTTATACTTTAACTCCGTTTTTATTTTTTATCTTGATTTAGTCTTAAATGATTTATGAATTTTGAACATCGGTAGACTGATATTGCCTTAATTTCAAATTCTTTTCTGTGTCTAAAAGAACTACTACGAAAGTACTAGTAATAGTATGAATGTAAAATGTTTACTCGATTTTTTTTATATTTCTTGGTACCTGTTTTTCATTATATAAATAACACATAACTGAGAGGGTGATAGAGCAGACTGCTACTCCGAAAAAAACATTGTCAACTGAGGCGAAGCCAAGGTTGACAATGTTTTATTTTCGAGGGGTACCAATGTGTTATTTAATTAAGTATATTGAATGTCCTATCATTATTGTCTTTTACTGTTGAATTCTAAATTTAAAGTATTTTATCACGAAGAAAAAACGTTACAGATATTTAAAAAAAATTAACAGAAGTAAAGCAAGATGGGTTTTTTATTTTGATATTCTATGAAAAAGTTATGAGCCAAAACGTAGAACTTTAGTATTGCAATTAATTAGTTGATGTAAATTCAATTCATTTCTGAGAGAAATTGACATTCAAAATATTGTCTCCCGCTCAGCCATGGGATAGGGTAAATTGTCTCCCACGTATTAGCCAATCAAACTCTGTCATTTTAAAGTGAAGTGTAATAATAGTAAATATATAATGAAAAACAAGGATGTATCACCAGCAAAATTATTGCAAGATCAAAAGTAGATTTTAAATTTCAAACTTTATGGAGATTCAAGGATTAAGTTAAGTTTTAAATATTCTATTTAATAGAAGTGTCAGTAGTAGATACTATTAGTTTCTGAATTTAATTTGAATTCAATGCAAATGAAAACAAATGAAACCAGAGAATGTTATAAGGCTTGGAGAACCGTTTAAGTCGTCGTTTAATACTTAAAGATTTTGAAATTATAATAAATGGAGCTGTTTGATATACATCAATGAGACAACGTTAACATTTCAATTATAAGAGAATACAAAAGACGTCGAATGGTAAACAACGAGTACAATATTCAAAAATAGACAAATGCCAAGGTTCAATCACCCATCAATGAATTCCTGAAAAGATCAGCTGAAATGAAACTTAATATCAAAATACCACAAAGATCAATCACCAAAAATACCCGATCGTGATAGCCAAATGAAAAATGGTATGTCTTTCTAGTGTCTTCATTTCCGCCCTTTTTCTAATCTCAAACAAGTGTCTAAAACAATCAGCATAGGACTAGCACACAATTTTTTAATACCGGTTTGATAAATAACAAAAATTGTTGAGAATATTGTCCAAAGTAAGAACAATTTGATTCCCCTATTTTATGTTTTGCGTTGATAACAAAGAAGTACTAACGATTATACGGCTTCCGCCATGCAAAAATGATCAATTACACTAATTACACATTACACAGTTTTTGAAATGTAATTAATTAATTAAATTACAATTGCTTTTCATCATAACGTTTTTTAAACAATATATATATATATACAATTCGTCTAAACATCAACCCAACAATGTTAGATCTGTAAATTTGCTTTCGCAAATTTTTTTGTTCTTCCCTCGCCGGGATTCGAACCCATGGTACTGTGATATCGTGACACCAAATCGCCTGCACTGCAGACGTCCCGCTAGACCACACGACCACCTGGGCTCTACAAAAATAAAGCTTTCAGTGGCCGTGTGTTACCTTTCCTCGTCAGTTTTAATCTAGCGGCGTACTACAGTACATGATATATAAGGCATGGAGATGTTATTGTTACAGATCAGCTCAATTATCTATAGTAAAGGATCCTACAAATTAATGTAAGATACAGTCACAGAAAATAATTATATTTATAAGTTACTGTACGTCTGAGATTTTCCAAAAGACCAAAAAAGTGAAAAAGTATATTTAAACAAAACGCATTTGACTAACAGGTCGAACAACTGATGTTCTTTAACCCTGCTGACTGCCATTGGCGATTGCCAAATAAAATTGATCACAAGATGTAACAAAATGGATCTTAATATAAATTTAATACTAAACAGAATTTTTTTTTTTTTTTTTTTTTAACTTTTGGCCCCGATGTTATGTCACAAACATACGGTGTCAATATTTTTTAGTACACCAGATCTGGATTTCGACAATAAATGTCTCTTCAGTGATGTTAGGGATCGAAACGGTATTTGGAAGGCCATATAAAAAGTACCCTCATTTTTAGATAGACTCTTGAATTTTAAGAGTCAATATAGGATGAAACGATCATATAAACCGGAGGGAAAATATGATAGAAGCCCAAACGAAAAAATATAAACGAGTCTAAATTGAAAACTACGTTCAAACCTATGATTGCGTTGGATAAAAACCGCAATTTTTATACGTGTGCATGTAAAACAAATTTCGTTGTAGAATGGTCTAAAAACAGCACAAACAACATTTTCCAAAAGACCAAAAAAGTGAAAAAGTATATTTAAACAAAACGCATTTGACTAACAGGTCGAACAACTGATGTTCTTTAACCCTGCTGACTGCCATTGGCGATTGCAAAATAAAATTGATCACAAGATGTAACAAAATGGATATATAAAATTGAGAATGGAAATGGGGAATGTGTCAAAGAGACAACAACCCGACCAAATAAAAAACAACAGCAGAGGGTCACCAACAGGTCTTCAATGTAGAGAGAAATTCCCGCACCCGGAGGCGTCCTTCAGCTGGCCCCTAAACAAATATATACTAGTCCAGTGATAATGAATACATATAGCATGTGCAAAATATTCATGTAAGCTTACAACATAGTTTTAGCATTGCATTTGATCATCATTAGTATTTTTAATGTTTTGTCATTTAGTCTGCATCTATCTCGTCTGAACACTTTGTTTCGACAGGAGCAGCTGATGTGGCAGGTATTGCTTGATCATAAGATGTGTTGATAGAAGAGGGAAAGTGTTCTATTAACTTGCCAATACATTAAGAGGTATTTTGACAACTCAGAAATGAAGTCATTTAATTAAACATAATATAAATTATATATAAATATACTAAATAAATAAATGATTTGGAAAATACGTTGAAGGTATAAAAAGTCATGAGAATTCTAAATGCAATTAGGTTCAACCCATGCACTCTGGTTCTAAACCTTGGTTCCATCTGGGTTTTTTGGTTCTGAACCTTGGTTCTTTGGTTCGAAACCATGGTAACTGGTTCAACATCCGGGTTGTTTGGTTATAGCAACCCAACTTCTTGGTTCCATCTGGGTTATTATCTAGAACATTCTTATTTTCCCGTTCAACTTTGAGAAGATATCCGCAAGTATCCGAATAAAAAGATAAAGTAGGTCAAAGACGCTAAACTTATTCTATAACCTTAAACACAATATTTCATTCATAAATACATTGAGCATCGTGGAAATATGAAGCTATAAGGTAAATACTTTTTATTTTTATGATTTTACATTGGAAACTGGCCAAATTATAACAATTATAACATCGTACATATTATCAGTATATTTAATATACGTATTTAGGATCATATGCGTTCCGTTTTGACTTTTTTATCACTATTCATCCCTCATTTCCGTCATTTTTTTTTTTAATATAATAACAGAATCATTTCAACTTGATGTGTCCAATGATATGTGCCTAAAGCGACTTGTCGACATGCATATATAGCTTTTTCATCTTCGAGTGAAACTTGTTGTGTTACTATGTGTTATAATAGTGGATGTACTACCAATAATGGCAGATTGCGCCAAACACACGCGCAATATATATGTAACAAATCGTTTCGTTCAAAACAGTTAACTGGCCACCCGCTGAT
The DNA here is from genome assembly GCA_037788925.1 of Mytilus galloprovincialis. Lineage (NCBI taxonomy): Eukaryota > Metazoa > Mollusca > Bivalvia > Mytilida > Mytilidae > Mytilus > Mytilus galloprovincialis. Next base: position 6,340,602 of record CM075340.1, on the reverse strand, counting down.
TGATACTTCGACACAATTTTTGTGTAGATAAGATTGAAACAACAGCAGGGGTCCAGTTTATCAAAACAGAGTACCAAAAGACATGTAAAAGAGCAACACAATACTTGCGTGATAGAATGTAAGGGGACGACCATTTGATAGTCTGGGGGGAGGAGGATTTTGAAAATGAATAACTCAGCCTTGATAATCACAAAAATAAATGGTTTGTTCTGTGGTAGTTTGAAAATAAATAACCTGACTTACAATGTATTGAAAATAAAAAAAACTCAGCAGGTCTAATCGAAACGTGGTATGAGATGGCATCAGATTCTTCATAAAATTCATCTTTTTTCCAAAAAAAATCGGGAAACACTTCCCAAATCTTTTAACAATAAAAGTATAAATATTATCAAATATAATTGAAATGTCTGAAAATGGGTTTCATTTTACTTGAGGTATATTGTCTCAGGAACACTAACCTCACTTTTATTACAGGGAAGTAACTTCATTGAGGCAAATAGGCTCATGTAGGAAATTTCAAAACCAAAAGCTTGTACATGTATTCATATCAAATTGTTTTCACTTAGAGCTTCTTGCAAGAAGCAAGTTCTGTTCTCCTTTTTATTTCAGGATCAATGTTTCTTATTTATTTGTCTTTAATTTGTTCATTCTGTATTCTGTTAGTGTTGCATTCCTTTTGTAATTTAGTAATTTTGTTATTAACTTAATCATGAGTTTAAAAAAAACCTAGAGCAGTCATATACTTAACTATGAGAATTACATTTTTGCTTTATCCTACATTTTGGTCTTTTAATGTTGTCCCTAAAAACTTAATTCTTACACTGAATCTACACATTTTGCTTTGAGACCAAAATATTGTAAAAAAATGATTAAAGCAGAACTTACATTTTCAGATTAAGAAAAAGTCTGGGATTAACACCCAGAAAGTATGATTTAGCATCATTTGTTCTATAGCTTCTTGGGGCCTTCAGCAGCATCAAAACCCTTCCAAAAAATTTTTGCCTCGCTCCGCTCGGCGAAATATTTTTGGCAATAATTGATAAAAAGGCAAGTTACAGCAAAACTTTAATACTGTGTATGTATGAAATACATGTACACGCAGTTAGCAAGATTCATTCCTGCAGAGGATAATGGTTAATTCTAATTAAATGGTACTTAATGACAATGATTATACATGATAGTTACATGTATTATTTATAACATGTATAATAAAATTCATTTAAAATTGTATGTTTTTAAACATTATAAATATAGTTGTAAAAATGAATAATCAGTCCCTTGTTTTAATGAAAATGAATTTCAACAGTGCAGAAAATAAATAATCTGTCCTCTTAGTTTACAAAAATAAATAACCGATCCAAAACAAATCCTTCTGCCCCCCTCCCCAGAATATCAAATGGTTGTCCCCTAACATATGTAAAGCTTCTTTTAAGCGCAGAAGCATCTATGCAGGACATCTTTTAAAATGTTTCTCAAAGACAAGGAGAAGGGAAATGTGATTGTTATAAAATAAAATTGAGAATGGAAATGGGGAATGTGTCAAAGAGACAACAACCCGACCAAATAAAAAACAACAGCAGAAGGTCACCAACAGGTCTTCAATGTAGCGAGAAATTCCCGCACCCGGAGGCGTCCTTCAGCTGGCCCCTAAACAAATATATACTAGTTCAGTGATAATGAAAGCCATACTAATTTCCAAATTGTACACAAGAAACTAAAATTAAAATAATACAAGACTAACAAAGGCCAGAGGCTCCTGACTTGGGACAGGCGCAAAAATGCGGCGGGGTTAAACATGTTTGTGAGATCTCAACCCTCCCCCTATACCTCTAACCAATGTAGAAAAGTAAACGCATAACAATACGTACATTAAAATTCAGTTCAAGAGAAGTCCGAGTCTGATGTCAGAAGATGTAACCAAAGAAAATAAACAAAATGACAATAATACATAAATAACAACAGACTACTAGCAGTTAACTGACATGCCAGCTCCAGACTTCAATTAAACTGACTGAAAGATTATGATTTCATCATATGTACATCAGGCACAATCCTTCCCGTTAGGGGTTTAGTATCATACCATCATAACATATATGAGAAGAACATAACCCGTGTCATGCCAACAACTGTTTTTAGAATAAATGTGTTTAGTTCCGACGCAAAGACCTTATCAGTGACTCAATATTAACGCCAAAATATGCAATCTTTAATGACTTGACAACAGTATCGTAATTATATCCCTTCTTAATAAGTCTATTCAAAGGTTTTTTAAGTTTCTGAGGTGAATACTGACACCTTTGTGCTTTATAAAGAATATTTCCATAAAAAATTGGATGTGAAATACCTGAACGTATAAGAAGTCTGCATGTTGAGCTATATTTACGAATGATGTCTTTATACCGATGATAAAATTTAGTAAATGTTTTGACTAGTTTGTGATATCGAAAACCCTGGTGTAATAATTTTTCAGTAATACATAAATTTCTCTCGTTAAAATCTAAAACATTGTTACATACACGAGCGAATCGTACAAGTTGAGATATATATGTTTATAACAATAATTCATGTAATATTGTCGACGTATATTTTTGTTCTACCTAACAGAAGTTCCAGTGGAAACTTTGTTATAAACAATGTCATTATACCTGTACCTGATGGAACAAATATTCTATACTATTTATTCCGCTATTAGGACCATCTACTGTAATATTTATTCCTGTGGAAATAATATTCCAGAATATTTTTTCCATTTGGAACTTATATTATGAAGGAACTTCTATTCCGTGAAAATATTAATACATTGAAAGAATTTACTTCAAAACCAGTTAAAAATATTTCATGTACAGAAAGTAGTTTATTTTTTTTTAAACCTGTGCAACATAGTTCATGTACTTTAAAACCAGTGAACAATATTTCTCCTACAGCAAATTCATCTTCTTCAAAAGCAGAAACCTCTATCTTGCCTTCGCTATTGGATGATACAGTGACTTGTAGTTCAGAAGCATTTGATAACAACTTTCCTACATGTATGAACTTTAATTATCCCGTCTTAAATCCTACTATGAATCAAAAAGTAGAAACAGTCATACTTACAATGAAAAAAACTGAAACTGTTTTTGCCGATGGATCAACCTTTACAGAACGATCTGCATCTGTTAAACATTCCTCAAAAAAATATAGATGCAGAGAAGATTGATATATCCAAAATGTTGACAGATGTTTAGCATCAATATGATGACACTATTGAAAAAAATGTCACAATACCATTCAGCATAATCAAATGGTTAGCACATGTTAAGCTTTTCTTAATTTTTTTTATTTTAAGGTTAAGTGAGTTCACAAAAAATAATGAGTTTATAGTTCTACTGAGCCCTACCCCAACTAGGATGGTTGCTATACATGCCTTAGCTTAGCAACCCGACTTCGTGGTTCCGTCTGGGTTCTATTATAGATTATTCCAATGTTCCCGTTGAACATGGAGAAGATAACCACAAGTATCCGAATAAAAAGATAAAGTAGGTCAAAGACGATAAAATTGTTTTATAACATTACACATTTCAGGATCGACGGTAAAAGAAGCTGTAAGGTATTTATTTTCTCAATCTAATAATTTTGATTAGGAAACTAGATAAAAATAAAGCATCGTTTAGATTTTAAAAATAAAACGAAATATACATTATATCAGAGTCTCTGATTATATCGAACATCCTTTTATTTAATTCATGCAGTTGTTCTGTTTTTATTTATTTCCCTTTACTCATAATTTACTTATTTCCGTTAAGGTTTGTAGAAGTTTTAAAACAACAAAATTAGGACCTGTCGTTCAATTGGCCAACGAAATATGCATCTAGCCACTTGACCAGTTGACGACTTGCATATATATTTGATTGCACATTTAAAGTTCGAATGAATTTTATTTAATAGCTGCTTTGTAATAATGTCAGATTTGATACTTCTTGTGAAAGGCATGCATATAATCATTATAGGCCCAAAATAATCAAATCAAAATTAAGATTGAATATTTTTATAACAAAATTGTGTGTGTGTGTGTGTGTTAATGACAGTGCTAGTGGGATGAGTAGCACCAGCACAATAGTCAGAACTTCTGTGTTGGTACCATAGTAAAGGGGCATAAAGAGTAACTCTAGTCCGTTCGTCCCGAACGTCCAAAAAAAAAGGGTTCCGTTCTCTTAACTATAGTTGCCTCAACCAAATACTACAAAACTTATACACAAAATAGAAAAGAAGATATGGCATGAGTGCCAATAAGAACTCTCCGCAAAAGACTGGATGACAAAGAAATTAACAGCTATAAGTCACCCTACGGCCTTCGACAATGAGCAAAGTCCATATCGCATAGACAGCTATAAAAGACACCGAAATGACGATGTAAAACAATTCAAACGAGAAAACAAACGGACAAATTTATGAACAAAAACAAATACAAATTCATGAATTACAGGCACATACAAACAGAATGAGCCGGATTAAACGTGCTAGCGGGATCCCCACCCTCCACCTAATGTGGCATGGGCGCCAAAGAAGAACTCTCCACAAGAGACCAGATGACACAGAAATTAAATTAACAACTCATTGTCCCCATACGTCCTTCAACAATAAGCAAATAGATATAGGAAGATGTGGTATGAGTGCCAATGAGACAACTCTCCATCCAAATAACAATTTATAAAAGTAAACCATTATAGGGCAAACGCGGAACCTTGGCTCACACTGAACCAGAAGCTTTAAAGGGCCCCAAAATTACTAGTGTAAAACCATTCAAACGGGCAGCCAACGGTCTAGTCTATATAAGAAACGAGTAACACGTATAAATTACATAAATAAACGACAACTAACGTACATCAGATTCCTGACTTAGGACAGGTGCAAACATTTGCAGCGGGATGAAACAATAGTATAACATCACAACATTGAAAAACACACGATAAAACGAAATTCAAACGAGAAAAGATACGGACAAATGTATAGGCTCCTGACTTGCGACAGGCACATGCATACTGAATAAGGCAGGGTTGAACATGTTAGCGGGGTCTCCCTAACCTGGGACAATGCTTATTTCCACATAAAAAAAATGAAATTTGGTAGCGTCACTTTTACCGTTCATGAGTTATCATGGGGTTTTTTTTAAACATAGAAAATGCTGAATTTTTCGTTTTCGTTCTTTTTAATAAGTTTAACTCAATGAAATGTTATAAACCTTATACGTAATGCGTATTACCCCATAACACAGATCTATCAAGTTCGATATTGGGTGGTGTTACTGTTCATGAGTTATTAGATATAAGAAGTTGGTACGAGTACTAATGATACAAATATCAACACGTAGCCTTAAGATAGGAAAAATGCTCTAATCTGTTGTTTCTGTTTCTTAAACTTTAGTTTGCCACAACCAAATGTTTTGAAATTGATACAAAATGCTTATGGTCACAAAACAGTTAAAATTACGTGAATCCTGCATCTATTTGTGGAAGTTAATTGTGGGTTTTTTTCACAAGCAGGGGCATCTGTGGCCCATAGACATATTGTACATTTATTTCAGTAAACATTTTATTTACTTCCTTTGGATTCTACTTCTATTAGAATTAACGTGCATAATTTTTTAGGATTGCGGTGCAGTTTGATAACAGACAGTGACAAGCATAAAAAAGTGTTTCACTAGATTGAGCTCTATGTCTAAGTGTACTTTAAAGGTTCTTTGCACTGAGTTCAGTTTATTGATATGCGTATACCTTCTGTGTGATTTTTCAAGATGCTTAAACAGACTATCCATATCTACATTTCCATGAAATGAAATCCAAGGTAAAATGATTGAAACATTTTGAATTAACTATCACAACTGGCAGCACATGGTGCTACTGAAGCAGTAAATGTTCTCTCTAATTTTTCACGGCAATTAAAAGATTTAGTTTTCATTTGATCAAAGCATTCTTCAATTCAAAAATTGAGAATGGAAATGTGAATTGTGTTAAAGAGACAGTAGCATGACAAAAAAGCAAAAAGCAGTCGAAGGTCACCAATGAGTTTTTAACAAAGTGAGAAAATCCCTCGCCCGGAGGCGGACTTCATACCAAGAGGCACACCCAATATGCATAGGTCAAGAGTCAAAAAGTCATAGACTGGTCACGAGTTCCATGACAAAAAAAACACACACAAAGCAGATTTTAAGGAAAGGGTCATCGTGGTACACAAAACTAACAAATCTATCTAAAAAGTTCCATGTCAAAAATACACAAAGCAGTCCTGCGCGAAAATTCATCATGGTACACGTAACAATGTCCTATGTCATGATGCACTACATATGCCAAATACAGAAAACATGGGTTAGGGACAGAAACAGAAGACATATATAACTAAACTCAATGGAACAGTACTTGTATTGCAGGTCACTACAAATGCCTTCAGCATAGAACATAAACTTTAAAAGTTAAAACCGTCTTTCACAAACGTTTGAGCAGAATTCTTTGCAACGATTATCTTACCACTGTTAATTGAAAATCTAGTCGTGCAGTTTTGTCAATAAATTAAAACAGTAAGATTAGACATTAAACATTAAAACACTTAAAACTAGGGTTTACCATTAATTTCTAACCTAACCATGTGATAGCACTATGGTAAACTGATAGAAACACATAATGCAGTCATGAAATTGAATATTTGCAATAGTACGACCAGAACAATACAAGACAGAGTTGGAAACAAATGAAAGAAATTATACATACGAATTTTTAATCACAATGCACAAATAAGGAACCGTAGTTTTCATTCAATTTATTCATCTAAATTGTACGCTCGCGTTAAACAATGGAAATTAACACTGTATATTTATATAAACGATCAATCTTGTAAACTATAAATAAATTAAAAATTTGTCCATATTTTTTTTTATACTTTACAAATTATTAATATTTTGCTAATTAGATAACATACATGTAATAGTGGCATTGTCCCTAGGCCTTTTTATTATACATTTAGTATGATTAATTGTCATTTGTTTTTACAGCTGATAATTTTTATTTCTATAATCCTTTTGTGTATACTAATTTGACAAATTGACTGTGAACAGTGATTTAAAATTCGAAATGAACTGTCTAAGAAAGATTTACACATTTGTTTAACCATACATACATGTATTGATGGTATGTATAATATACAAAATAATACATGTCATCAATCTATTTAGATAAAGATCTTTCTTAAAAACTGAACAACACCAATATATGATTCTCACATATTTTTTTTAAGTTATAAGACTATTTCAAACATTTCTGTATGCCAAATAAATAATATTTACATTAACACAATTTCTTATCATTAACACCATAAAAGTACATGTAATCGAAATGTAATTCAAAAGTTATTTAGTATTACATGCTTTTTTCATTGTAATTAATTAAATTACCATTACATGTAATTAAAAAAATGCTCAATTACCTTGCTGAAAAAGTAAAATCACAAAAATACTGAACTCAGAGGAAAATCAATTCGGAAAATCCATAATCACATGGCAAAATCAAATAACAAAACGCATCAAAAACAAATGGACAAGAACTGTCATATTCCTGACTTGGTACAGGCTTTTTCAAATGTAGAAAATGGTGGATTGAACCTGGTTTTATATATATAGCTAGCTAAACCTCTCACTTGTATGACAGTCGCATCAAATTCCATTATATTGTCACCGATGCGTGAACAAAACAAACAGACACAATAGGTAAAAATGTCAAAAATAGGGGTACAGCAGTCAACATTGTGTTATCATCTTAATCACTATAAAAACAACAAATGTAACGAAGAAGCACAAAAAGGCATACATCAAATTAACATCCTCATTTTGATCATATTATACGCTTTTATTTGTCTATGTAAAATGCACCCATCAAGGAAGGAGGGTTTTCAGTACTGGTGTAAAATTGCGCGTATGAAATTCGCACAGGTAGACATGAAATAATTTTGTCGTTCAAAGTATGACGGGATGCATCGATACAGTCACGCAAAATAGATGTAACCACTTTATGTGGCTTTAATGGATGCAAGGAAAGCTTTTGACATTGTGTGGCATCTTGGCCTGATGAGAGAAATGCACAAGTTTGGATTAACGGGGAACAATTGGTTATTCTTTAAAAGATGGTATGAAAATCTTAAATCAAAAATTAAATGGAAAGGGTTGCTTTCAAACTCAATAGAGGAACAACAAGGTGTACGACAGGGCGGTATCTGGTCACCGACAGCCTATAAAATATTTATAAATTCACTTTTACAAACTTTTGAAAGAAATCAATTAGGAGCATGTATTGGACCCATTTATTGTGGTATCCCAACAGTAGCTGACGATGTTGCTTTAATCTCAACAGATCCATATGAATTACAAACAATGTTAAATGTACAGGCAGATCATGCAAACAAATTGAGATATCTACTCAGTGAGCAAAAATCTACTATATTAGTATATAACGATAAATTGCCAAAATCTTGGTCTTTGAATGGAAAATCAGTAACACTTTCTGAATCTGCAGTTCACCTTGGAATAGATAGAAATATAACTAAAAATGCTGGGGTTAAAGAAGTTGTGAACAAGCGTATTACTACGGCAAGGAAAACTGTATACTCTCTTATGGGTGCTGGGTTACACGGTTTGAATGGAGTAAATCCAAAAGTTTCTGTACCTTGATTCAAATATATGTTATACCTAGACTACTATATGGTTTAGATGTCATATCGCTCTCAAATACAGATATGCAAAAGATGGAACTATTCTTTAGACAATTATTAAAGCAAATTCAGCACTTGCCTAAACGCACATCAATAGCTGCAACTTTACTATTATTAGGGCGTATTCCTATAGAGGGAGAAATTCATAAGAAAATTCTGAAAACATTTGGAAATATAATTAGAAATGATAAATCTGTTGAAAGAGAAATTGCTTTTAGACAATTGGCTATGAAAGATGAAAAATCTGGAAGTTGGTTTACAAAACTACACAATTTAACTGTAATTTATGGATTGCCATCGCCTTATGATATCATTGAGAATCCACCATCAAAAATAAGCTGGAATAGACTTGTGAATAACTGTATAAATAATCATTTTTTACAAAATTTAAAGAAGGAAGCTAAAGAAAAGTCATCCTTGAAATATATTAATTTTAATGATTCCAACATAGGAACTGTACATAATATTTGGAAAAGCAGTGGGACTGACCCGTACTCTATTAATATGGCTGCAATTAAAGTTAAAATTGCCACCGGAATAATGATTCTTCAGTATCAGAGGTCTAGATTTTCAAAAAACTGTATCTCAGCAATCTGTCCATTATGTAACATTGAACCAGAAGATATGACTCACTTTATACTTAAATGTGAAAAACTGTCAAGCATAAGAAATCGCTTTATGCAAGAGTTGAAATCTCTTCTCGTAGATTGTAATAAGCCACCTTTGCTAATTCAAGAACTATTTGATGACAAGGAGAATCTTTTACATCTAATTATAGACTGTACATCATATCATTTTCTTACCTACAAGAAACAGGTCCGTATAGAGACATTAACCAGAGGTCTGTGTTACAAACGTTTACTTTTAATGTCTGAGTAAATTTGATTCGCACTTACTGGATTGTGTCAGGATTTATTCTGCAATATTGAGAGATGGATAGTGTTTGAACTGAAAACTCGTATCCAAGGCTTGTAAAATATCAAGTGGTTTTAGATTTTTAAATATTTTATTAGCGTGTTTTATATGGAATAATTGCTTACCAAATGAACAGTGAAACGTTTTTTAGATTTTAAAGATACCAAGGACAGTGTTTTGAACAGTAAATGCTATTGCGAGGGCAGGAGTGTTTTAATTATAGACTATAACACTATGTTATATGGAGATATAATAGTGATCCGGCTATGAACGATTGGACTGTGTAATATATATAGTTAACTACGTTTACATGGTGATGGATTAGTCCGCATGCTGTATATATGTTACTGTTATATAAATTATTATAATAACTACCTACGTATACTGATTTTATGAGTGCCCCGTGTGTAAGGGTTAGGGTGCAAATAAGGGTGCAAATTGGAATTACGCTATAGAAGCGAAGCTCCTGCTAGAGGAGGAAGATAAAGACTAGGTAACAGGTAACAGTGTAACAAAAACTGACTTAACAGTTAAAGTAATAATAATAAATAAAATAATAGTGTGGTTCAAAGTATGACATAAGTACAGAGTCACGTCAAATGTATATCACAAAAAAGTGGGTTAACAGTAAAAGCAATATTAATAAATAAAATATTTTTGTCATTCAAAGTATGACAAGATACATAGGTACAGAGTCACATCATAAAATAATTTTGTCGTTCAAAGTATGATGGGATACATAAGCACAGAGTTACGTCAAAAGGATATCTCAAAAAACAGACTTAACAGTAAAAGTAATATTAATAAAGACAAATAAAAGAATAATATAACACGTTATTAAGATGATGAACAACGTCAGTACGCAAAATCTATACTTCAAGACCATCGTGTATTATTTGTGAAGTTGATACGGAATATTTATCAACAAGTTCTGGGCACCTCCCGATGAACTTTTTTTAGAAAAAGGACGAGACGTTCTTTGACATACCCCTGGTTCATCAACTTTCTGCCCAGACACTGGTGACGTTTTACAAAGTCTGAGTAGGAGCTGCAAGCTCTTGAATACCGAATAAGTTGGGAAATATATATTCCATATGCAGGTGAAGTTGGTATATTGCTACTAAGTTGGTGGGAAATTGATAATTTCAAAATCAAAATCGTCTCGTCATAGATTCTGGTACTAAGATGACTGTGTATGTCAAATTCGAGGTATAAGTCTAAAAATGAGGCGGAGGAAGCCGTGTCTGTTGTCTCTTTAATTTCTAGTTCTGGTGGATATATTAATGGAACCCAATCAGAAAAGTTCGGATTGTTAATGGAAAGAACATCATCAATATATCTGAAAGTGAAATTAAATAACCTGGCTTCTTTGATCCTCTTGTTTTTGACAAGTGTCTGAAGGAACTCCGATTCATATGAAAACAAGAAGAGGTCAGCAAGGAGAGGCGCGCAGTTCGTTCCCATAGGAATGCCGACAATTTGTTGAAAAAGTCTACCTCCAAACTCAAAAAATATGTTGTCGATAAGAAACTCCAGCATACTGACCACTTGTTCTTTTGTGTAGCATGTTTTACCTTTTTGTTTGTCACTATTAACGAAATATGCCTTATGAAATCCCAAAGTTATAAGTTTATAGCGTATGCTACCATTTTTATGTTGAAAGGCATTGTGGATTATTTCTTTTAGGCGATTTTTCAATTTCACATGGGGAATTGTGGTATACAGGGTTGAAAAATCAAAAGTTTTGATAGAACTAATTTCAGAAATAGACCAAGATTTGAAATTGTCTAGAAGTTCTTTAGAATTTTTAAGAATCCACATATGGTTAATACCACTACGCGAGTAAACAGTTTCACAGTATTTCTGAAGACCCTCTTTCACTGCGGATAAAATTTTAGTCAATCTAATGGACAATTCTTAAGTGGAACATGAAGATGAGCCAGCAATATACCGTTGTTTGTACGGAATTTTATGAAGCTTTGGTATCCAATACAAATAAGGTAAGTCCTCCGATTTGGTGTCCAATGTAATGTTTATTGAAGCCATGAAGGACTTATGATTTGCTAAAATCTCATCTTTGTCAAATGATATGTCTTTGTATGTGGGATTACCTGAGTGCTCCTTTATACCCAATTCTTTTACAAGACATTCGTAGTAATACGATTTACATACAAAGACAATATTATTTGAAGCTTTGTCCGCAGGAACAACAACATACTTATCATGAAGAGATAATAGACATTTCATGGCCTCTTTGTCTCTGAAAACGGACTTTGGTCGATCGTTCACACAGTTTTTCAACTTGTGAATGCGACGTTTTATCAGAGACCTGATAGTTTTAACCCATTCTGACAAAGTGTCCAGTTCAACTTCTCGCTTAGCCCATGCTCTGGCGTAGTCCTCAATGGAATCCATAATTATTTTGAAGTTATGGTTCCAATTGATGTGTTGGGGTTCTTTAAACTTAGGACCATGAGAAATCACCTTTCGGAGATTTTCCTGTTGAATTATGCTTAGATCTCCAGTTATAACATGACCAGAGGGGCTGTAATTATAAGGCGAGTGGGAACTGCACATGTCGGAGGGTTTTTTAAGTATTGTTCTAAGTCAAGATCCTGCAATGCTTGTTTATAGTAAAATATTTTAGGTGCAATGGTTTTGGTGTAACTGTAGGATACAATTGGAACAGATTGATTTTGAAAATAAATAGGAATTTCAGATGTTACCTCCTTGTGATGTAGAACGTTGCCGATATTGATTGCATCAATTCCTCTATTGGCAAAATCAACAGGAAGGAATTTCCTCTTTTCCTCATGTAAAGGTTCCGATCTTACTGGTTTGAAAAGACGGAAAAGAGCTACATCACAAATAATACTGACTAGTCTGTAATATACAGACTCTGTATATTGCAGAAAATGTATTGGTGCCTCCTTTGTCAAGTGCATAATCTCTCAAACGATTTAGAAAATTAACTAGCAGTGAAAAGAGAATAGTTCTTATGTAATTTAACCCTAGTGGATGATGAAGATGTGAAAGAAGGTCATCAAAGCTCCCAGAGGGTGATCTAGATTTGGAAGACTTTTTTACATTAGGCCGATGGTAATGCTTTTGCCCATGACTACATGGTTGTCGTAAGGTAGTATTAAATAAACTCATTACATTAACATCACTGCAGGCAGGACTTGACAAATTTCCTACTCATTTAATATTGTCATTGCAACCATATGGCATTGCAGTCCCTAACTCCCCTATCCAGAAATTTTCTCTATCTTTGCGGAAAGGAGTACTTAGTATAGGGCTATTTGTGTGGTGATAAATTCTCAATGATGCGTACTTTCATAGATAAAGAAGGATCATGGTCTGGTTGATTAAAATGGTTATAAAGAACTCTAAATTGAGGATCGTTATTGTCAGACCGGTGTTGATTCATTCTTTTACACAAAGTTTGACGAGTTTCACCAACATAAAGTAGTCCACACAAAGTACATTCGACTCCGTACACGACATTGTCCGTGGAACAGTCCAGAGGCTCGAAAGATTTAGTATAATATGTTTTAGATGTTAAATTACTAGTGAAATCAGGAGTCGTGATTAACATATCACATGTCTTACACTTGCTCCTTTTTCCTTTTTTATGTTTACAAGAAGAAATAATAGGTGTTGATTCACTTGTAGCAGGTGTCTTTAAACAGTCGAAAATATTGACACAACATGGCTTTAATTTATGAAAGGTATCTGAATTTTTGAAATAGTAATTACCTTCTGGCTGAACATATGTCAAATCAGGGGTATCCCGGAGGATATTTCGTGGAACACACAAATCAAATGCTACAGTGATTCGTGCAGCAAAAGAGGACCTTGGTAACCCGGGCGACGTCCCAGCCGGTTTGTTCTTCGTATTATTTGTATTCATCATGCATAAAGCTACCAAGTTAATGATGCCCTCGGGGAATAATCCACCAGCAGTAAAGTTTCTTCTGTGAAGAAACTTGACATCGACTTGGTTGTAGTAAAAAGTAAAATCACAAAAATACTGAACTCAGAGGAAAATCAATTCGGAAAGTCCATAATCACATGGCAAAATCAAATAACAAAACGCATCAAAAACGAATGGACAAGAACTGTCATATTCCTGACTTGGTACAGGCATTTTCAAATGTAGAAAATGGTGGATTGAACCTGGTTTTATAGCTAGCTAAACCTCTCACTTGTTTGACAGTCGCATCAAATTCCATTATATTGTCACCGATGCGTGAACAAAACAAACAGACACAATAGGTAAAAATGTCAAAAATAGGGGTACAGCAGTCAACATTGTGTTATCATCTTAATCACTATAAAAACAACAAATGTAACGAAGAAGCACAAAAAGGCATACATCAAATTAACATCCTCTTTTTGATTATATTATACGATTTTATTTGTCTATGTAAAATGCGAATGTCGGACAGAAAGTCACAGGACAAAAAGTCACAGACAGAAAGTCACGGACAAAAAGTCACAGGACAAAAAGTCACAATTCATTTTTTCTGATTATTTTCTTTAAAGAAAAACAGTTTATTTCTACAAAAATGTTTTTGTATTTTTCTTAAACTATTGTATATATACCAACTTTGTAAACAAAATTTATCAAAAATATATCAAAGATAATCAAATAATTGTTAAAAAAACAAAATGTCAAAGTGGCTTGGCACTTAAATGGCTTCATGGTGCCAAAAAATATATCTTTTGCATGATTAAAATTAAATAAATCTTGATTTTTCAAGTATAATGACACATTTCCTAAACTTTAATTTGAATATATGTATTAAAAAGTAAATATTTCAAGATATTTCTCTTCTATATTCAAACAATTGTCAACAAATTATTTGTGAATTTTCGTCCTGTGACTTTTTGTCCTACCAAATTTGTGACTTTATGTCCTGTGACTTTTTGTCCTGTGACTTTCTGTCCGTTTACCTAAAATGCACCCATCAAGGAAGGAGGGTTTTCAGGACTGGTGTAAAATTGCGCGTATGAAATTCGCACAGGTAGACATGAAATAATTTTGTTGTTCAAAGTATGACGGGATGCACAAATACAGTCACGCAAAATAGATGTAACAAAAAATGACTTAACAGTTAAAGTAATAATAATAAATAAAATAATAGTGTGGTTCAAAGTATGACGGGATACATAAGTACAGAGTCACATCAAATGTATATCACAAAAAAAGTGGGTTAACAGTAAAAGCAATATTAATAAATAAAATAATTTTGTCATTCAAAGTATGACAAGATACATAGGTACAGAGTCACATCATAAAATAATTTTGTCGTTCAAAGTATGATGGGATACATAAGCACAGAGTTACGTCAAAAGGATATCTAAAAAAACAGACTTAACAGTAAAAGTAATATTAATAAAGACAAATAAAAGAATAATATAACACGTTATTAAGATGATGAACAACGTCAGTACGCAAAATCTATACTTCACGACCATCGTGTATTATTTGTGAAGTTGATACTGAATATTTATCAACAAGTTCTGGGTACCTTCCGATGAACTTTTTTAGAAAAAGGACTGGACGAGACGTTCTTTGACATACCCCTGGTTCATCAACTTTCTGCTCAGACACTGGTGACGTTTTACAAAGTCTGAGTAGGAGCTGCAAGCTCTTGAATACCGAATAAGTTGGGAAATTTATATTCCATATGCAGGTGAAGTTGGTATATTGCTACTAAGGTGGAGGAAATTGATAATTTCAAAATAAAAATCGTCTCGTTTGTCATAGATTCTGGTACTAAGATGACTGTGTCGCAATGACACAATGTTGATTTGGTTCCATTAATATATCCACCAGAACTAGAAATTAAAGAGACAACAGACACGGCTTCCTCCGCCTCATTTTTAGACTTATACCTCGAATTTGACATACACAGTCATCTTAGTACCAGAATCTATGACGAGACGATTTTGATTTTGAAATTATCAATTTCCCACCACCCATCATACTTTGAACGACAAAATTATTTTATGATGTGACTCTGTACCTATGTATCTTGTCATACTTTGAATGACAAAAATATTTTATTTATTAATATTGCTTTTACTGTTAACCCACTTTTTTGTGATATACATTTGACGTGACTCTGTACTTATGTCATACTTTGAACCACACTATTATTTTATTTATTATTATTACTTTAACTGTTAAGTCAGTTTTTGTTACATCTATTTTGCGTGACTGTATCGATGCATCCCGTCATACTTTGAACGACAAAATTATTTCATGTCTACCTGTGCGAATTTCATACGCGCAATTTTACACCAGTACTGAAAACCCTCCTTCCTTGATGGGTGCATTTTACATAGACAAATAAAAGCGTATAATATGATCAAAATGAGGATGTTAATTTGATGTATGCCTTTTTGTGCTTCTTCGTTACATTTGTTGTTTTTATAGTGATTAAGATGATAACACAATGTTGACTGCTGTACCCCTATTTTTGACATTTTTACCTATTGTGTCTGTTTGTTTTGTTCACGCATCGGTGACAATATAATGGAATTTGATGCGACTGTCATACAAGTGAGAGGTTTAGCTAGCTATAAAACCAGGTCCAATCCACCATTTTCTACATTTGAAAATGCCTGTACCAAGTCAGGAATATGACAGTTCTTGTCCATTCGTTTTTGATGCGTTTTGTTATTTGATTTTGCCATGTGGTTATGGACTTTCCGAATTGATTTTCCTCTGAGTTCAGTATTTTTGTGATTTTACTTTTTACACATTAAATTCAATTACATGGAAAATTGTAATGCATTACACTTAATTACCATTACATTTTGAAATACCCCATCCCTGCATAATATTAACTTGCAATTCCAGCAAGCACAAATGTTCAATCCTTTATCCAGTGGGCTTATAACACAATAACCTTATCTTGATAGTTATAACTGTATTGCTGTCAACCAAGGAGTGTCCCAACAATCTCTGTTGTCAAAATTTTGAATTTTTGAAAAACTAAGGCTTTTCTACCTCAGGCATAGATTACCTTAGCTGTATTTGGCATAACTTTTAGGAATTTTGGTCCTTAATGCTCTGCAACTTCCTACTTTATTTGGCCTTTTTAACTTTTTTGGATTCGAGCGTCACTGATGAGTCTTTTGTAGACGAAACGCGCGTCTGGCGTATATACAAAATTAAGTCCTGGTATCTATGATGAGTTTATTCAAATTAGATTTAACATTTTTAAGCAAAGAAACAGTCTATTTTTAGAGGGATTGATAAGATATGGATTCCTGAATGGTCCAAAATAACCAAAATGGCATGTCCCTAGACCGCCTGTTCAACATTCATACTCTAAAATATTGTAAAAAAAGGTAGAATTAAATGTTATTTTTACTTAATATAAGTTCTTTAATAATTCAAAAGTATGTTTAGAGCCAACATATTTTAATAAACAGCTTTTGACAAAGGATTTTTAATTTTAGAAGGTGTGTCCCTCACAAAATGTCCACTACGAAACGAAGTCATTAAATTATGCTAATAAACAGTTTTATAAAATCAATGTATGCAAGAGATATAAACATAAGGGCCTTACAAAAGAAGTGATGCTTTTATAACGGCAGTTAAATTGTTGGTAACAAAATTTGAGCACATCAAATGGACCAGAGTGATACCGTGTTTTTGTTAATGTCCACTACTAAACGGGTCAAATCTCCTTCAGTATTTGGTTTTTAAATTATGAAAAAAATATCAGTGTACAGCTTTATACGTGCTTTGATGAATACAATCAGTCGTGTTACTATTGCAATATAGGGATTGTGGGAAAAAAATAAAACATGTGAATATGTCCACTACGAAACAGTCACCTACTCTTTTTTCAATTATATTCGTGCAAAACAAATAACAAGGGTTAATTTCATGTAATTTTCAGTATGTTTTTAATAACATAGAATAGGGTTGATGACAACTACGAAACTTTTTGTCCACTACGAAACGGTTTTGTCAACTACGAAACGCATCAAAATTTCCACTACGTAACATGAATTGTACCTTTATATGTGAAGTATTGTCTAATCTTTATCGATAAAAAAATGGTTTCCAATTCAGAAAAAATTAGATCTTTCTAGTATACAAAGTAAAACAAACTGGAATCTCTATAGGAGACATTTAAAATTGCAATAAGATGTGCGTTTAGAAGCAGTTTCGTAGTGGAGAAATGTCCCCTACGAAACAGTACATAAATTATGAAAATAATATCATTTTAAAGAGTATTTAAGATTGCACTTTTTGTTTACAAACAGGTCTATAATAGAGGTATTGAAAATAACTCTTGAAATAAAATTTTAGACAATTTGATTTTCCATTTTATTTAGGTCTGAAATTCACGCTTTTATTGAAAAACGTCTATATCTAGATCAAAAGTTGACTACATATTGGTCAAATCCATGAGAATGATAAAAGTCTAAGGGAGCTTTAATATTCAAGTCAAGATTCAGGCCACAACACCTCTGATCATTGTCCTGTGTATGCCGATCTTTGTACAGAACTAAGGGCTAACCAGAAACAGTACAGAGAAATACCTGCACCAAAATTAAATAAAGACAACCATGCTCTTAAATTGCAGGAAGAATTAAAGAAATTTCCAAATATGAGAACACCTTATGAAATGGACCAAGATACAAACCAATTACTTACTAGTTTGAACAATGAACTAGAAGCAAGTTATGCCCGGAGGAAATCATAATTTAGCAGGAAGAAAAAGATAAGTTGGTCACCAAAGTTAGCTAATGCGGTCAATAAATCAGAAAAGGCCTTCTACCTCTAGCAAAAGGCAGGATCACATCCTTCTACAGATAATATATATAACATACATAGGTTTGATTCCAAGCGTACAGTACGGTCAATACAAAGACAGCAAAGTTCTTACCAAAGAATTCAATTCCATGAAAAAATTAAGGGACAAAGATCTTTTCTTTATATTGATAAAAACTCAATGATCCTCTTCTTCCCAATTCACTCACACTTTACAAACCATGGACAAGGTATCCACCCTATATGAATGATATATTTAAGGAATATTTTACAAACTTAGCAAAAACAAAGGTTAATCATCTTTTTCAATGAAAAAAATGACAATTTGGTGAATTTAGATGCAGAAACAATTGTCAAACTATGTGAAAATGAAGAAATAACCATTCAGCCAGTTACCTCCAATGAGATATCAAAACTGATTTTACATCTTACAAAAACGGAAATCTGGAGATGTAGACGGTTTTTAAAATATCTGAACATCTTATATACGGAGGTTTATAGCTCTAATTGACTACCTGACAACTCTCATTAACAACATCTTCTATACAAAACATGTGCCTGCTGCTACCAAAAAGAGACTTCTAACTCCAAGGAATCACAGGTTCAACCTGGCTTCTGATCAGCGAACTATATAATAATACATCAAGCCAAGTGAAAATCCCACGGACGTATCTCAGAAGCATTCACTAATGAGCAAGGAATAAAGCTTACAACAAGAATACTCTAGATATACTTGTGTCAACAACTGTCGATTTTAAGATCGGAACTATGTACTCGCTCAAGGGAACAGGTCTACATGGAATAAACGGAATAAATCCATTGATATCATACAAAACTTGACGAATTTATGTAATTCGAATGTTATAGGGTATTGAAATTCTTAACTTCACCAAGACAGATATTTTAAAACTAGAAAACTTTCAGAAAAAGACATTTAAACAACTATTGTCTCTACATAACGGAACGCAGATGCCGCAATATGTATTTTCCTTGGAGCAGAATCTATTAAACAACTTATCCACAAAGCAATGTTTTTTTTTTTTTTGTTCCTTAGAATTTCAAAAGACACAAATTCAATTGTGCATAAAATAGGAATAAGTAGTTATCAAAGGTACCAGGATTATAATTTAGTACGCCAGACGCGCGTTTCGTCTACATAAGACTCACCAATGACGTTCATATCAAAATATTTATAAATCCAAACTAGTACAAAGTTGAAGAGCATTGAGGATCCAAAATTCCAAAAAGTTGTCCAAAATACGGCTAAGGTAATCTATGCCTGGGATAAGTCATCCTTAGTTTTTCGAAAAATTCAAAGTTTTGTAAACAGGAATTTTATAAAAATGACCACATTATTGATATTCATGTCAACACCGAAGTGTTGACTACTGGGCTGGTGATACCCTCGGAGACGAAACGTCCACCAGCAGTGGCATCGACCAAGTGGTGTAAATTGTAAATAGTTATCAAAGGTACCAGGATTATAATTTAGTACGCCAGACGCGCGTTTCGTCTACATAAGACTCATCAGTGACGCTCATATAAAAAAATAAGACAATAAGCAACAAAAGATGATAACTCCAACAATTGGTATATAAAAGTAGATAACATTCTCAAGTCTATGAACTACCATTTGCACATGAGATAATCTTAAATCCAAGGGAAAACTGGTAAAAACACAGTCATTACATGATAGATTCAGCATGGAAAACACAATGGTTTTGAATTAGCTAAACCAAAACATCACAGAATCATATAGAAGTAAGCACTTGGAACTTCAGAAAAACCTAATACATGTTGAAGAATTGTCAGAGACAACAAGCGAGAGGTTGCTAAAGAAATAACTTAATCCAGAATATTGACTGGGACATATAAAACTCAAAGCATTAACAACCGCTTTGACTCAACAAAATCTTCAGAGTCCAAAATGTGCATGGAAGGAACAGAAGATTACAAGCATTTTCTTGTTAATTGTATAAGCCTCAAATCCGTGCGAAAAAATCCACTACATCAGACTTAAACATCTGATGGTTGAATTACATATCTACTACTGCATCGTTGAATCTGAAGACGATCTGCTTCAATTATACTAGCTAGTTGACTGTTCCAGCAATACAGTGGCGGATCCAGAACTTTTCCAAAGGGGGCCCCCTGGATCCGCCTATGGCAAACATCGCATACGTGTAATCATAGATGTAATACCCATAGATGAAGGTCAACCCTGACTTCAAAGGTTCTGATGTGCGTTGTAATGGCTCGATCTCACACTTATTTGATAATGACATGAACCATGGTTGGTCATTGAGATGCACATTGGCAATCTAGACAATAGAAAACTGACAAATAAAAGCTACATAGCAATTAAACATGTTAAAAATCAGAAAGAAACAAAATCAAAATATGTATTTTATATTGACTTGATTATGAAAAAAATAATATTCGTATAGATAAAACATTATTACAAATTATTCTTGAAAAGATACTAATAAATGTGAATATTTATCTTTTTTAGCATGAACTATTTTTTTCATCATATTTAATTTTTTAGATTTTATATCTTTTATCGCAATTTAACTTTATCTTAACAATGTATACTTATACTAATACATTGTATTATAAACAAGTTTATTGAAAATATAATTGGTAGAAAACATGGAACAAGTTGAATATATGCTCCATAATATTTATATTCCATGCCTTATATGTTTTGTTAGTACACTAATTTAGTAAAACTCTTTACTTATACATATTTCATAAACATCATGAATAAAATTTTTATAATTTATATAATTATAGCCATAGATGTATAAAATATATAAAATACATCTATGATTTAGTAACTATAACTTATTCCGAAAAATATAAAAATGATTTGAAAAGACAATTTAATGTCTCTCCTAAAAATGTAGAAAAACCCATGAAATATAGAAAATAATGTACTTTCTTAATAATTTTTTTCCCAAATTCGACGCAGGTCGACACCTTAATGAAGAATCAAAGAAAAGGTGTATTTTAGAAGTTCAACAATGTGATATTCCCATTTTCAGGAACTAACAGGAACATAGTTTTTATAAAATATAAAGATACAACCATTTTTGAATTTAGTTCAATATTTTCCTTGGAAAATGCGCAATTTCTGACCGATTTCATCCATTTTTTCACCATTTATTTGTCTGTCCATTGGGCTAAAAATAGACATAATCTAACAACAGAAGGGACATAACTCGAGAAGACATTTATGAAAATCTATTATGATGTACTGGTCAATACAGATCAATATAGGGGTAAATTCAGTAAATAAATATACGTCATCAGGGACCGCCCATTTGGGGGAGAGCTTTCTGTCTAAAAGTGAAGTCCTGTGCTCTTCTGATTGGTAGATAATGTTTGTAATAAATATTTTTTGGTAGATGGATCAAAACTAGAGTTGAAAAAAAAAATGCTGAATGTACTATTTTTTTCCCTACAGGGTTGAAAAGTAATGGGGGTCAGTATAGGAATTCAGTGCGAATCTACATTGTTTGTAAACAAGGCCATGTGAATGCCCAAAAATGCCGCATGACCCTATGTTTTTATTGTTGCAAAAGATAGGGCTACATTTGTACTTTCATGAATGATATATGAAAGTTTTTAATTTCTAAAGGTAAATCAGGTATAAATTTATTTCCACACATAGATTAGCATTAAAGTCAATGGGAGATTTTTTACTGAATTTACCCCAACAGATAAGAGATGTAGCTATAGTTACTTGATTGAGGACAACACACATGAAACATCAAAGACAGTCAATTTAGTCATGGTTCTTTTTATCTAACAATAGAGAACAGAAGGGAACTTTTGGCGAGCTTTATCTATGGGTATTACATCTATGGTGTAATTCATCATTTTGTTCATGCACTTAGTTGCTATATAAGATCATAGAAAGAATATGCAAAGACTGGGTATACTGGTATATGCATTAAGAAATAGTTAATAATATTTTTAATGTGGTGACCCTGCAATAGGATGGACTTCCAGAAGAAGAAGAAGAAAAGAAGTACATATATAATGAAAGGCAACAGTAGTATACCATATACCGCTGTTCAAAAGTCATAAATCGATTGAGAGAAAACAAATCCGGTTTACAAACTAAAACTGAGGAAAACACATCAACTATAAGAGGAAAACAACGAAACAACAGAAACACTAAAGTGCAACAAAAAACCAAACGACAATGTAACACACAGAGAAACGGACTATAAGATAACAACTGCCATTTTCCTGACTTGGTACAGGACATTTAAAGAAAAACTGGTGAGTTGAACCTGGTTTTGTGGCTAGCAAAACCTCGCGCTTTTATGGCAATGTTAAATATAACACTAAAAGGGCAACATTACATATGATAGGACTGCAGTACAAATAAATGCAAGAACATTCAGGACAGAGAAATACACAAATAAACAATACAACAATACATTTCGACATGCTAATAGTTATCAAAGGTACCAGGCTTATGATTTGATACACCAGACGCACGTTTCATCTACATTAGACTCATCAGTGGTGGCTCATATCAAAAAAGTCAGAAAGCCAAACAAGTATAAAGTTAAAGAGCATTGATGACCCAAAATTTCAAAAAGTTGTGCCAAATACGACTAAGGTTATAAATGCCTGGGATAAGAAAATCCTTACATATACGACACTCATATATCACATCTTGATTCGGCTTATGTTTCATGATTTTATATTAGTATAAATAATATGAAGCAGGTATTACCTGTGAAAGGGACGAAGTCTGTGAATTATTTTTTGTAACTTCAAAATCTGTAAAAAAAAAAAAGAAACGGAAATACCGTAACGTTTCCGATTTTGGTTCTGTTGTTAGGGATTTTACTTGTGACGTTATTTAAGTTATGACGTCATGTTCAATGTAAACAAAGAAACGCAATGCATCAGGTAACGTTAATTCATATGGGGACGAAGTCCCCAATTTTGGTAGAAAAATCAATAAAAAAAAAAAAAAAAAAAAATCGGGAAAATTTCCCGAATTTTTCATTTTGCTAATGAACTCAAAATCGTTAACTTTTTTTTTCAGATCTACTTCCTGTTCCGGTTTTCTCCGCTTTTGCGCAGATATCTGTCTTGTTTGCATGAGACTTTGAAAAAAAATTATATTTATCAGTCTAGTAAAATATAAGATTGGATCTCAATACAAATTCAATTTTAATAATTGTTTGATATGAAAAAACGTTACCTGATGAAAGCGTTTCTTTTGTTTACATCGAATATGACGTCATAACTTAAAGAACGTCACAGCTAATTCCCTAACAACAGAATCAAAATCGGGAACGTTACGTACGGTATTTCGGTTTCTTTTATCAACGTGATTGAATTAAAAAAATAATACATACAGACTTCGTCCCCATTCGCAGGTTATGCCTGCCTCATATTATCAAAGACAAAGAATTATTAAAAATGAAATATTGGTATTGTGTTCCTTGAGTTCCTATATTTTACTAGACTACTCAAAGTCTCACGACAACGAGACCGGAAAAAGGAAGTAGATTTCTGCGTTCTGCACAAATGCGGGAATTCAAAACACGACAAAAAAAAGTTTTAACGATTTTATTAGTACAATGAAAATTTCGGGAAAATTTCCCGATTTTTTTTTATTATTGATTTTCTTCATTTATTAGATTTGATTTTGTTCAACGTAATCTACGTTAATTTACGTTTGAAGTTGGATTCAAAACAAACTGGACATATATAAATATTATAGTTAATTGCTAATATGAGGCAGGCATTACCTGTGAATGGGGACGAAGTCTGTATGAATGATTTTTTTTTGTAACTTACATATTTGTTTAAAAAAAAAAGAAACGGAAATACCGTAACGTTTCCGATTTTGGTTCTGTTGTTAGGGATTTTACTTGTGACGTTATTTAAGTTATGACGTCATGTTCAATGTAAACAAAGAAACGCAATGCATCAGGTAGCGTTAATTCATATCAAAGACAAAGAATTATTAAAAATGAAATATTGGTATTGTGTTCCTTGAGTTCCTATATTTTACTAGACTACTCAAAGTCTCACGACAACGAGACCGGAAGAAGGAAGTAGATTTCTGCGTTCTGCGCAAATGCGGGAATTGAAAAAAGCAACAAAAACAAATTTGAACGATTTTGATTCATTAGTACGATGAAAATTCGGGAAATTTTCCGGATTAAAAAAAAAAAATTAATTGATTTTTCTACTGTCATAGGGGACTTCGTCCACATATAACCGGGTGCAGGATGGCCTTCAGCTGTTTTCTGCTCTTTGTTCAGGTTTTGCGTCTCTTTGACACATTTCCCATTTCTATTCTCAATTTTATAAAAATATATTTCGAAAAGATCTTTGTTATGCTTGAAAAAGAAAAAGAATGATGATGACAAAATCCATTTTTATGGTAATAAAATAATAAACCATACTTGTTTTTAATTATTTATCAATTGACAGCGACACTAGTTGGAGGTGCCTACATTAATGGAACAGCGGAGGTTATGGGTAGAGACGGATTAATTTGGTGTGTCGCACCTGTCGGTTTTACTATAGGAATCATTATAGGTAGGAAAATAAAACGTTACTTTCCCAACAAACATGTCAAAATAATATGAGGCAGGCATTACCTGTGAATGGGGACGAAGTTTGTTTAAATTTAATTTTTTTGTAAATTAAATTAAATATTTGTTAAAAAAAAAAGAAACGGAAATACCGTAACGTTTCCGATTTTGGTTCTGTTGTTAGGGATTTTTTATTGTGATGTTATTTAAGTTATGACGTCATGTTCAATGTAAACAAAGAAACACAATGCATCAGGTAACATTTATTCATACCAAAGACAAATGATTAAAAATGAAATATTGGTATTGTGTTCCTTGAGTTCTTAATAAATATTTTACTAGACTAATCAAAGTCTCACGACAACAAGACCGGAAGAAGGAAGTAGAGTTATGTGTTCTGCGCAGATCCGGAAATTAAAAAACGCGACAAAAAAAAAATTGAACGATTTTGAGTTCATTAGTACAATGAAAAATTCGGGAAATTTTCCCGATTTTTTTTTTTTTTTTTTTTTTTATTGAATTTTCTTCGTCCTCATAATATGAAGCAGGCATTACCTGTGAATGGGGACGAAGTCTGTATTATTTATGGTTTTCAAACATGTTGATAAAAGAAACGGAAATACCGTAACGTTTCCGATATTGGTTCTGTTGTTAGGGATTTAGTTGTGACGTTATTTAAGTTATGACGTCATATTCAATGAAAACAAAGAAACGCTGTTATCAGGTAACGTATTTTTTCATATCAAACAATCATTAAAAATGATTGAGTGTTGAATTCTTCCTATATTTGATGATATGTTGATAAATATACATTTTATTCAAAGTCTCATGCCAACAAGACCGAAACAGGAAGCAACAAAACCGGAACAGGAAGTAGATCTGAATAAAAAAGTTAATGATTTTGAGTTCATTAGTAGAATGAAAAATTCGGGAAAATTTTCCCGATTTTTTTTTTTTTTATTGATTTTTCTACCGTAATTGGGGACTTCGTCCCCATATTAATAAGTATTGCAATGTGCATTGTGTTTAAATGTAAAATCAGTATTTAGTTCTATTATAATCTTAAATCAATCCTAATTCTATCTTACTTTTGAGATATAGTTTTTCAAATTGACGTCATTTTTGTGATGTTTCAGAAATTCAAATGTGACGTAATTTTAAAATTGTGCCTTTTCACCACTTCGTATGTGACATCATTTTTATGATTTTTTGCATTGAGGCCTGGACTAAGTCGGGTGTGTCTATTTTTCTGTGTTGGTCTTTGCATTATGTATTCGGGTTTTGTTTTCTGTAATTAGTTAATACTTCATTTTCATTATGTATATCTTTTATATTCATTTGATAAAATTTACTGTTTGCATAGCATAAATTGTTCTAAATAATAAGGATGTTCTTATCCCAATTTTAAAAACATTTTTTTCACTTTCGATCTTTTATATCTGGGCGTCACTGGTGAGTCTTGTGTGGACGAGGCGCGTTTTGGCATATTGAATTTTAAACCTGATGCCTTTTGTTATCTATTAATCATGTGTTTCTTTGTCTAATACGTTCTCCTATTTATTTGTATTGTAGTCCTGTAATATTATGTTGTCATTTCAATGTTATATTTAACATTGCCATTAAAGTCTTTAATGGCAATGTTAAATATAACATTGAAATGACAACATAATATTACAGGACTACTATTTAAGTGCGAGGTTTGGCATGCCACAAAACCAGGTTCAACCCACCATTTTTATCTTTAAAAATGTCCTGTACCAAGTCAGGAAAATGGCCATTGTTATATTATAGTTCGTTTCTGTGTGTGTAACATTTTAACTTTGTGTTTCCGTTGTGTCGTTTGTTTTCTCTTATATTTGAGTGCGAATTCACATTACTATATAAAGACGTGTCACGGTACTTTTCTATCCCAAATTCATGTATTTGGTTTTGATGTTATATTTATTCTCATCGGATTTTGTCTATTAAATGCTTAGTCCGTTTCTGTGTATGTTACATTTTAATGTTGTGTCGTTGTTCTCATCTTATATTTAATGCGTTTCCCTCAGTTTTAGTTTGTTACCCCAATTTTGTCCATAGATTTACGAGTTTTGAACAGCGGTATACTACTGTTGCCTTTATTTTCTACTACAATAGGCCGCGGACTTCGTCCCCATAATAAACCGTCTACATTGTCAAACAATATGATCCAATATCGTTTAATCACCACAAAATAAGCCGATGTTTTGGGGCTATTTGTTAAGGGATGTTTCAACCCTTCTATTTCTACTTCTACTTCTAGTAATAGAAAAAATAGAAGTAGATAAATTCATCACAGATACCAGGATTGAAATTTTATATTTGCGCCAGACGCGTTTCGTCTACAAAAGACTCACCAGTGACGCTCGAATATAAAAAATGTTAAAAAGGCCAAACAAAGTACGAAGCAAGGATTTGTATAGTGACTCACTATACAAATCCTTGTACGAAGTGAAGACCAAAAATTCCTAAGGGGAGTCTAGACTGGTTCCCTGTCATTTATTTGTTTTGGCTCTTACAACATGTACAAGGGAGAGGATCAGTCTAAGTCGGTAGGTGAATATAAAGTGAGACCGGACTATGGGAAAATTTGACATGCACTTCCGGTTGATCGTCGATATGGATTGTGGAAATATGTCATGACCTGTTACTTGTGTGTGTGTGTAAGTGTATTATTACACAAATATGTTATATATATGTAAAGAGATTTTAACACATGTAGGTTTGTGAGAAATGTATAAATAGTAACAGGAAAAAACCGTAGTCAACCAATCATGTATTCTTTTAAAGTGGTATAATATTGGAAGTGTAGACTGTACAGTACGTCGTAGCTGATAGAAATTTTAAAGTGTTCTATTAATATACATGATATATGCTGAATTCATTTCCAATATTATAGAATTACAGATAAAAAAAGGACATTTATATATGTCATGACGTAAGCATTAGATTTATTTATTGTGTTGAATTATCTTCTTTTTTTGGTTATAAATGGATTTAATTTTAATGAATTTCTATTTGTACTGTGTCAACGGTTGTAGGAACAGACACCAATGAACACATGTTACAATAATTGGAATATGGAAAACATACACTATGTAAACATTGTATTAAAAAGGGATTCTACTAATTTTCGAAAACAAAGAAACAGCTGAATTATAATGCCTATTAAACAATGTGGGATTATTGCAAAGACGAATACACCTTATCGCTATTTGTCCGCCATTACTGGACATCACAAAGGTTCCCGTAAAATTTTGACGTCATAATAGAAAATATCTGACGCCACAATGGAAAAGTAATTGTTGTATGACGTCAAAAGTTCAAGCAGGACAGATTCTCAGGTCAAGCACGAATAGCGATTAGGTGTATTTAAATAATTGGTATTGAAGGATTCATTCAGGTTAATTGTCCATTGCTGTATTCTTGTATTATTTTGCAAGTTACAATTGCGAAATATTTTTTTTTTATTGCCAATTGATTTAATAAAGATGTGTGTAATTTGACTGAATCTCTGCTTTGCAATTCCATTGTTGGATTAAGTTATATTTCAGTTAACAGCAATATTTGAAGAATGAAGATGCAAGGTATTCATGAGAAATTTCTCTTTGAAATTTTCCAAAATTCAGAAACTGCTTTTTATAATTTTCACTTTCACTACATGTACAGGGATCTAAATAAAACTAATAGCTCATGCCTTATTTGATCACTTAAACTAAAATAATTGGTAAGTAATAGAAAATAATTCATTAATTGTTATACTTTTTTATTTGATATAGTATACACCTGTACATTTATTTCATATTCATTGCATAAGATGTAATATTAAATAAGATATCTTTCGGACTTTCAGCTTTGTTCAGAAAGCAATCTGATATGATTTCACATTTCACAATTTACTGTGTAACCATGATTTATTTTCTTATCTTATAAATGACTTCATACATGTACATGATGTATACATGCATGATAGATTAAGTATTTGTTACAAATTTCAAAGAGCTATATATTTATAATTAAACTTCCCTTCCTACTCTCCCACATACATTTTAATGGAATAGCCCTAACGCAACGGTACCCAAATTGCAACAAGTACCCAAATTGCACCTATTTAGCAAAAATAGCAGCGGAAATCTTACAAGATCTCCTAGAGACTGAACAATTTGTATTTTTATGATTTGATACTACATTGTACATGTATACATGTCTTTCAAAATAGGTAAATATATTTAGATATATATCCACAAAACGTTCACAGTATTTATCAACAGATGAAGTGTTTTCTGAAAAAGCAAAATGTACTGAAACGTCGCCATGCGACGTCATCAAAACGTCATCTTTTTAAAATTAGAAAATACAATATGTTTCAAGTATTCATTTCTTAAAAAAAGAAGAGTAAGCATGGACAAATATCCAATTGTTCAAAATATTTGAAAACAATAAACAAAAGCTCTGTTATTTGACTTTTGACGATGCGAATTTAAGCATGGATGCAATTTGGGTACTCCTCATTACAGAATCATTGATGGTTTGGAGGTTAGTTCAGACCAATTTTTCTATGATTCCATATGAATTGAAAATCAAATTGGTGTACCTATATCATTGTATATAGTAAAGAAGAATACGGCTGCAAAATAAACACAAAATGGAAACTTTTGTCTTAATCATAAAAAAACGTAGTTGAAAAAACTGTCAAAATAGGTGCAATTTGGGTACCGTCACGTTAACTGAATTTAAACCTACAAGTAAATGATACATATAATATGAGGTTCTATTCCCTTACAAATAATGTAAAACTTTAACAAATTAAAGTTTCTATTGAATCAGTAGCCACAGATCTATTACACACATCAGAAATTTTTGCAATGATTTTCTGATAAGAACACAATAGATTATGTCAACCGAGTTACTTTTTTCTGTGCAGTTGTCTAAAGGTTATATTTACATGCATTATGTTCTTCCTTATTTTTTGTATGTATAACCTTCTTTTGACCTTCATTCAGAAATTGGATTTGCTTAATTAGATAACAAAAATAAAATAAACATGATAAAAGGATTTGACATTTTAAGTTCAAAAAAGTGATTTAACAATTGCATGCATGCACATGTAATTTAAGTTGGAGAATAGAATTAATATTTAAATGATGTATATGTGTAGACAAAGAAGTTGTCAAAAAAACAAAAGAATCAAGTGTGTAAAGCCATAATATTCATCCACATAATCAGGATAATAGTAGCCAGCACATCACACTTTAGAGAACAGCTGTCCTTTGTATAAAATTGAAAATGTGAAAAAGTCTGCATGACTAAGTAACCCAAGTACAAAGAACAGGATATAATAACAAGTTTGATATTGATCATATTTGATATTGATATTGATGTTGATGGGATATTTTTATATGGTAAATCCACCAATAGAGTGTACATTATCTTGTTCTCAAAATTTGTGAAATAAAAAATTATTTTAAGTAGGGCCATAAAAAAGAATAGGTTTGTTTGCCCAAACCCTACCTACCCAGAAAAAAGCAGCCTACTCAAATTCTTTTATTGTCCGGATTTGAAGAAGTTTTTTTTTAATCAGATAGGCATGTAGACTAATAAACATCCAATACCTTAATTTCTTAAAAAAAAAAAAAAAAAATGCCTACCTACCTACCCACTGTCTTAACCTTGGGTAGGGTTTGGGCAAACCAAAATATTTTTAATTGTGGCCTAGAGATTATTTGAATAAAATCTTTTCCTGACTTGAGTAGTAAATTTCTATGGTTTTTATTTTCATTTAGATTGGAATTTTTATACATGTACAGAAAAGTATTAAGTTGCACTTCTGTATAGTATTACTGGCTGATGTTTAAATGTTATAATAAATGGGAACTGCTGATTTTTATGTCTATTTAAAATGACACAATCTGAAATTGCATCCTGGTTTTGAATAGGGAAATAATATCCTGATTCTTCAAAATATACTTTTATCTTCACATCCTTAAAAAAGACCATTAGATTAAGATAATGTATCACATTATAAAAATCCCCTGAGGAGAACCATGGGACTTATATATTTGTATACATATATATATTAAACATGCAAATTGTATAAATGAAATATTGTCTTTTCTCTATATGTACTAAGCCTTATTTATGTAAAATGTATTAGCATCAGATCTAGCTAGAATATCTCATAATCTCATTTTACAGCAGATTAATCTAATTTAGCTGTTAAAAGTCAGTTTATTTATGTTAAAACACTGTAATCTGCCATGATGACCACATTAGAAAGAAAGGTACATGTAGATAGAGAGGAAATCAGTAGGCATATGAAGGAAAAAATGAATGCATGTTTAATATTTGATATTTAAATATTTTGATACTTTTATGACTTAGACTTCTGTGTGAGTCAATAAATATGATCATAAATTTCAGTAAATAAAATTGGAACGGATTGTGTTTGTAATAAGATTTCTAACTTTAATATAACTGAATGTCAGTTGAAACTTGTTAAGGGAGCTACCATTTGATTTATATGGGGGGGTGGGGGGGGGCTAGGATGAAATTTGAAAAAAATAGGCAGGACAGGAATTTTGAGTAAAAAAAAAAAGACAGGATGAGCAACTTGGCAAAAAAAAAAAAGGCAGGATGACAATTTATGTAAAAAAAGTCAGGATAAACTAATAAAAAAAAATCAGGACCAAATAGAGTGAAAAATAAAAAGGCAGGACAGAGGTTAAAACTAAAAAAAAATGCAGGACAACATTTTTCATCCTAGCCCCCCCCATAAAAATCAAATGGTAGCTCCCTAATAATTACTTTCACATTCTTTTTGCAATTTTTGTGTGTTTGAAATATGCTGTCATTGCTGCATATATTTTTTTTTTTAAATCACACAGTAATTTAAATGATAGATCTTGTTTTTAGGATGCAAACAAAATTCTGACAGTCTAAATTTTTAAAACTAGCAGTTTTGCAAATGAAAAGCTTATAAATTAGTATTACTTTTAAGCTTTTATAAATGCCCATTTACATAGTTCATACGTATATATATATATTTAGAATTATTTTTCTTCTGAACTGGATTAAAAATTTTAAATCACATCATGACATGCCAAAAATCAAAACTTCATGTGAACATGGTGAAAGAACTCTCACAACTCTCAACTAAACAGGTTTGAAAAGTCAAAACTCTCCCTTGCCCAAAAAAACATATATACACAAACTGTTCTTATCTTTTTTGAAAATAGAAAAATTCTAGCCATTTTAAAGTTTGCTGTGCACAGTGAGGCAACCTGTAATGTACAATATACAAAATGTATGTACAAAAAATGTATATATATAAACATGATTAATATTTTTTAAATAGCAATTATACAATGTACAAAAAAATGTACATTAAGTATAATCATGCAACTAATTAATTTGTGAATGGTCTCGTCTATAAACATGAACATTTTGCAATTCATTATAATATTATACAGAATTGAAAATGTCAAGATATCAAAACAATTAATTTTTTGTATTGACTAGTCTACCTCACTCATCAGTTGTCCTTGCAACAATGCACATGTATGTAAAAGTATTAACATAACAAATAACAGTGAAGCTACATTGTACATGTGTACATTTTTTGTTATTTTAAATGAAAATCCCAGTGTGACTAAATAGAACATTTTTTATAAATAGATCCTTGTAATGTGATCATACGATACACACACCTAATCTGTAATCTATAAATATCATTTGGAATTTGTATTTCTATTATTAGAAAAGTGGGAGGTTACCTTAATTTATATACATATTTATTAGCACTATCACATTTACAATAAATGGTCATGACATTGATACACATTCAGACACAATAATATATAATAATAACATAATATACATTCTATCATAACAAACTTCAGTTGAATGAGAGCTAAGCACAGCTGTGTATTTTGCCAAAATAAAGAGCAAATAGAGGAAAAAACTGATTTTTATTTTCTTACAATACATGCAATATACCCCCCCCCCCCCCCCCCCTAAAAAAATAAAAAAAAAGTTTATTTTAGGCCGAAAAAGTCAAATTATGAAAATTGAAGAAAATAAAAAAATGATTTTTTTTATTCATTTGTTACCATTGTAAAATTTATTATATGTCCTCACTATAATTGTAGAATAATAGCATGTGAAGAATGATGGAAAAAGCTTTACCCGGAAATTTTAGGAATGATCTGCCTGACACATACAGAAATGGAAACCCTAGTTTTCAAGGAAATGCAGGCAACTTTTTCAACCAAAATACACGCAGTGACCCAGATAGTACTAGGACTACAACATTTAACAACTCACAGAACTCGAGACGAGGACCTAAATATCCTCAATACTCTATAACATGTATAAGATTGTCAACATTTCAAACATGGCCAACCAGTATACAACAACATCCAGAAACTATGGCGGAGGCTGGGTTTTACTATACAGGTAAAGTGAATGGGCATCTTGAAAAGGGGAGAGTGATGCTCTCCTATGCTCATTGGATTTAGGTCTCTGACTATAATAAATCTTTTTTCAAAATCATGTGACCAACACTCCTAATTATATGAATATCAAGAATGCAAGATTTAATTGGAATGTCAAGATGTGGCTTTCAAAACAGTAGATTTGCAATTTAAAAAAATTGATATAGGAAAAATATAACAAATACAATGTACATATAACAGGCTATTTATACGACTGCAAAAATTGAAAATTTTTTTGGTCGTATATTGGTATCACGTTGGCGTCGTCATAGTCCGAAGACATTTGGTTTTCGCACTATATCTTTAGTATAAGTAAATAGAAATCTATACAATTTTAACACAAGGTAATTGGTTTATGACCACGAAAGGAAGGTTGGGATTGATTTTTGGAGTTTTGGTCCCAACAGTTTAGGAATAAAAAGGGCCCAAATAAGCATTTTCTTGGTTTTCGACACAAGGTTTATGACCACAAAAGGAAGGTTGGGATTGATTTTGGGAGTTTTGGTTCCAACAGTTTAGGAATTGGGGGCCAAAAAAGGGCCCAAATAAGCATTATTCTTGGTTTTCGCACAATAACTTTAGTATAAGTAAATAAAAATCAATGAAATTTAAACACAAGGTTTATGGCCACAAAAGGAAGGTTAGGATTGATTTTGGGAGTTTTGGTTTCAACAGTTTAGGAATAAGGGGCCAAAAAGGGCCCCAAATAAGCATTTTTCTTGGTTTTCGCACCATAACTTTAGTATAAGTAAATAGAAATCTATGAAATTTAAACACAAGGTTTATGACCATAAAAGAAAGGTTGGGATTGATTTTGGGAGTTTTGGTTTCAACAGTTTAGGAATAAGGGGCCCAAAGGGTCCAAAATTAAACTTTGTTTGATTTCATCAAAAATTGAGTAATTGGGGTTCTTTGATATGCCAAATCTAACTGTGTATGTAGATTCTTAATTTTTGGTCCCGTTTTCAAATTGGTCTACATTAAGGTCCAAAGGGTCCAAAATTAAACTTAGTTTGATTTTGACAAAAATTGAATCCTTGGGGTTCTTTGATATGCTGAATCTAAAAATGTACTTAGATTTTTGATTATTGGTCCAGTTTTCAAGTTGGACCAAATCGGGGTCCAAAATTAAACTTTGTTTGATTTCATCAAAAATTGAATAGATGGGGTTCTTTGATATGCCAAATCTAACTGTGTATGTAGATTCTTAATTTTTGGCCCTGTTTTCAAATTGGTATACATTAAAGTCCAAAGGGTCCAAAATTAAACTTAGTTTGATTTTAACAAAAATTGAATTCTTGGGGTTCTTTGATATGCTGAATCCAAACATGTACCTAGATTTTTGATTATGGGCCCAGTTTTCAAGTTGGTCCAAATCAGGATCCAAAATTATTATATTAAGTATTGTGCAATAGCAAGAAATTTTCAATTGCACAGTATTCAGCAATAACAAGAAATCTTCAATTGCACAGTATTGTGCAATAGCAAGAAATTTTCAATTGCACAGTATTGCGCAATAGCAAGAAATCTTCAATTGCACAGTATTGTGCAATAGCAAGTATTTTCAATTGCACAGTATTGTGCAATAGCAAGAAATATCTAATTGCACAATTTCAATTGGAGTTATCTTTCTTTGTCCAGAATAGTAGTTGAATCAAATTAAATCATTGTTTTATACAATATACAATGTATATTCACTTTTACTACCAACTGATAAATTGAAACAATCTTTACCATTCAGTAATAACAAGCACTTTTTTTACATTTTAATATTTTATGATGTATTTAAATGAGTAATTATTGTTGCAAACTCCATTAGAAATTTGAATTGAGATCAGTTTTGAAAAAAAGGGAAAGGGGGATGTGAAAAAAAAATGGTGGGGGTTAATTTTTCTCATTTCAGATTTCATAAATAAAAAGAAAATTTCTTCAAACATTTTTTTGAGAGGATTAATATTCAACACCATAGTGATTGCTCAAAGACAAAAAAAAAATTTTAAGTTCATTAGACCACATTCATTCTGTGTCCAAAACCTATGCTGTGTCAACTATTTAATCACAATCCAAATTTAGAGCTGAATCCAGCTTGAATGTTGTGTCCATATACTTGCCCCAACCGTTCAGGGTTCAACCTATGTGGTCGTATAAAGCTGCACCCTGCGGAGCATCTGGTTGTTAAATTTTTTTTTCTCACCAAGAAAAAATTGTTCATTTTCCATTTTGTACTGAATCTGAAACAATAGATTTTCAGGGTTAAAGGAAGATGAAACCTGCATATAAACCAAGAGCTCTTCTTGCGCATAGATATTAAATAAAACAGAATTCTATTTAAAACTTTACCTTATATGTGTTTAACCTTGCTGATGTCAAAACATTATTGTACACAGTCACACTAAGGTGTGTGGTAAAAATAAATTTACGTCACCCATTCAAAACTATGTAAACAATACAAATTTTGTAGGTCTTTAAATACACCTTATGAAACAATAATGTTTCGCTGTTCTTGTTTCCCATATAAGGTATTGTTTGATAGCACATACACAAGAAATACCACATTCTTTTATTTTTATCTTATTTTAAAGTTTATAAAATTTGTATATATATTATGTAATTTGTAATGATAGTGTACATTTTCATATTTTAGAATATTCATATTTTGAATTGGAGGAAATTACATATCCTTGTTCTTGAAAAATTGGAAGTTAGTTTTATATTACTGCCCAAAATAGTTGTCAACTCTAGATCTGTCGTATATTTAGATGAAAATTGTAAATTTCCTTGAACGGGTCTATGAGTTGATGACAAAATTGCCCATTGTCCATTCATATTGCATATTGCAGGTCAAAATTACAGGAAGTGCCATCTAATGTCCGATAAACATTTACAAGACATATACAAATATATACATGTACATATACTTTTTAGTTGAAAATATTGCCTTACATGTAAAAAAAAAAAACAGTTTCATGTAAATAACTTAAATATATATTTAAATTATCACATAGATTATAGATCTATATAGGTTCTTACATTTGTTCTTGGATATTGTATTGGAATTTGATATTGTCTCCTTTAATCACATATATATATTTATTCCCAGGCACATTTCTTCAGCTTTGCTTAAATATTCATGCATACAGTACTAACTTTGCAAATTAAGGATTTTCCACTATCATATCATTGAGAATGGAAATGACTATTGAACATGTTGAATATTCACTTCTTGGTGGCAGGCCAAGAAAATTTATAGTGGCAGCCTATGAGTCATATGAAACAGGATATTCAATTGTAATCAATCTAAGCTCTGCACTATGATCTATATATTGGACAACCAGATCATCATCAAAGAAAACTGCTAATTACTGATGTAATATATGAAATGGGGTTATTCTGATTTGCAAAAATATTTCAGTACAAATATCAGTACAATTCGTTTTTGTTTTACATTTAAAAACCACCATTTTGTTTTCTGATAAATGATAGGATTTAACTTTTGGCTTCTTGTTATCAAAGTGTTTATATAGTTTTTATGGTCAGGAATGATTGACCTATGATGTATGTCATATTCATGTACAATTTCTGAACATACATGGTTAGTGAAACATTAACAGGCCAAACTGCCCATATATAAAAAATGTTAGACGGCTGTGTATACTTCCTCTTTTCCATTACATGTACGTTGCATAATAAATGTATGAAGACTCTTCAACATGGTGAATGAAAAAGTTTTTCTACCCACATTTCTGCAGCTAATACTGCTGAACAGCTTGACTTAAAGTCTTTATATTTCACCAGCAGCTTGCCCCTTATGAGTTGTAACATGCATGCAGTTTTGGATCTGTCAGAAGTTACTTCCTGTTTTCCTATTCTTTTTATTTTTCAGTCACTGTAGTGTTTAATGAAGTTAAAAATATGTTTTCAAACATTGTTTTGGTATGCAGTGTACTATTTAATGAATAGAGAGTATACATATTTGGTCAGCAGCTTGGCAGTCACAATTTGTTATGCATGGACTTATATCCAACCTTTAAGACAACTACTACTTTTTTACTGATAATTTGAAGTACACATTGGATATGCTTAGCAAGACAATGTTTGAAATCATGTTTACTATTAGTAAAACAATATATTTTTAGATAAATGGTGGGTATTTTTATGCCCCACCTACGATAGTAGAGGGGCATTATGTTTTCTGGTCTGTGCGTCCGTTCGTTCGTTCGTCCGTCCGTCTGTTCGTTCGTTCGTTCGTCTGTTCGTTCGTCCGTCTGTCCCGCTTCAGGTTAAAGTTTTTGGTCAAGGTAGTTTTTGAAGAAGTTGAAGTCCAATCAACTTGAAACTTAGTACACATGTTCCTTATGATATGATCTTTCTAATTTTAAAGCCAAATTAAACTTTTGACCCCAATTTCACGGTCCACTGAACATAGAAAATGAAAGTGCATGTTTCAGGTTAAAGTTTTTGGTCAAGGTAGTTTTTGATGAAGTTGAAGTCCAATCAACTTGAAACTTAGTACAAATGTTCCCTATGATATTATCTTTCTAATTTTAAAGCCAAATTAAACTTTTGACCCCAATTTCACGGTCCACTGAACATAGAAAATGAAAGTGCATGTTTCAGGTTAAAGTTTTTGGTCAAGGTAGTTTTTGATGAAGTTGAAGTCCAATCAACTTGAAACTTAGTACACATGTTCCCTAGGATATTATCTTTCTAATTTTAATGCCTAATTATATTTTTTATCCAATTTCACGGTCCATTGAACATGGAAAATGATAGTGGGAGTGGGGCATCCGTGTACTTTGGACACATTCTTGTTTTTATTTTATTATTTAGATGAC
Source organism: Mytilus galloprovincialis (assembly GCA_037788925.1). NCBI lineage: Eukaryota > Metazoa > Mollusca > Bivalvia > Mytilida > Mytilidae > Mytilus > Mytilus galloprovincialis. The sequence goes on along the minus strand of CM075340.1, from coordinate 6,302,225 downwards.
AGAGTGTTACTTTTTACATTTCTAAAGTTAAACCAAAATCCTTCATCCTGATTTTCAGTTTGAATGCTTACAGAATTGCAGCTGAAAAATTGTTCATATGTAAAATTTGTATTTACAGGCAACAATGATAATGAACAGTTGTGGAAAAGTGGTATAAAGTATAAAACTCAAACTCAAGACTTAATTATACGCTTTAAAAAAGGGGGGTTTACTGTTTTACCTCTGTCTGTCCGTCCATCCGTCAGTCCGTCCGTCCGTCCGTCAGTCAGTCCGTCCCATGAAACTTTCATCACATTTTTCGCAGGAACTACACATCCACCCTTTCTGTAATTTGGTATCAACATTTATATATGTCAGCCATACCGTGTGATGCGTTTTCAGATTCATCACTTGACAACTTCCTGTTTACCGAACACTTGTATGATTTTACACATGATAGCCAAGTTGAAAATTTTCGTCACATTTTTCTCAGGAACTACAATACAAGGATTTCTGAAATTTGGTTTCAGGGTTTATCTAAGTCAGCTATACCGTGTGATGCGTTTTCAGATTGATCACTTGACAACTTCCTGTTTACCGAACACTTGTATGATTTTACACATGATAGCCAAGTTGAAAATTTTCGTCACATTTTTCTCAGGAACTACACATCCACCCTTTCTGTAATTTGGTATCAACATTTATATATGTCAGCCATACAGTGTGATGCGTTTTCAGATTCATCACTAGACAACTTCCTGTTTACCGAATACTTGTATGATTTTACACATGACAGCCAAGTTGAAAATTTTCGTCACATTTTTCTCAGGAACTACAATACAAGGATTTCTGAAATTTGGTTTCAGGATTTATATAACTCAGCTATACCGTGTGATGCGTTTTCAGATTCATCACTCGACAACTTCCTGTTTACCGAACACTTGCATATTTTTACACTATTAATATTATCCACTTGCGGCGGGGGTATCATCAGTGAGCAGTAGCTCGCAGTTTCACTTGTTTTTTTTATATTTGCAGGTAACAATGATCATGTTCGATGTTTTCATTGTGGTATAGGCCTACAGAACTGGGACTCAGAAGATAACCCTTTTGTAGAACATGCTAGGTGGTCTGCAGAATGTCAGTTTCTCAAAGACAAGAAAGGTTTAGATTTCATTGCGACTGTACAAGATGCTGTCAGGAGAGTACAAATGGTAAGTCATAAGATATTGTCGGACCCTGATCTTATTGAGGAGAGACTGAACTGATGAACCATATTTTTCTAAATTCATATTTATGCCCCGCCTAGGATAATATGTTTTTTGGTCTGCATGGTCAATCATTTGTCTGTCTGTTCCACTTCAGGTTAAAGTTTTTGGTCAAGGTAGTTATACCCCCGCTTTAAAAAAGGGGGGGTATACTGTTTTACCTCTGTCTGTCCGTCCGTCCGTCAGTCAGTCCGTCCCATGAAACTTTCGTCACATTTTTCTCAGGAACTACACATCCACCCTTTCTGTAATTTGGTATCAACATTTATATATGTCAGCCATACCGTGTGATGCGTTTTCAGATTCATCACTTGACAACTTCCTGTTTACCGAACACTTGTATGATTTTACACATGATAGCCAAGTTGAAAATTTTCGTCTCATTTTTCTCAGGAACTACAATACAAGGATTTCTGAAATTTGGTTTCAGGGTTTATCTAAGTCAGCTATACTGTGTGATGCGTTTTCAGATTGATCACTTGACAACTTCCTGTTTACCGAACACTTGTATGATTTTACACATGATAGCCAAGTTGAAAATTTTCGTCACATTTTTCTCAGGAACTACACATCCACCCTTTCTGTAATTTGGTATCAACATTTATATATGTCAGCCATACCGTGTGATGCGTTTTCAGATTCATCACTTGACAACTTCCTGTTTACCGAACACTTGTATGATTTTACACATGATAGCCAGGTTGAAAATTTTCGTCACATTTTTCTCAGGAACTACAATACAAGGATTTCTGAAATTTGGTTTTAGGGTTTATCTAAGTCAGCTATACCGTGTGATGCGTTTTTAGATTGATCACTTGACAACTTCCTGTTTACCGAACACTTGTATGATTTTACACATGATAGCCAAGTTGAAAATTTTCGTCACATTTTTCTCAGGAACTACACATCCACCCTTTCTGTAATTTGGTATCAACATTTATATATGTCAGCCATACCGTGTGATGCGTTTTCAGATTCATCACTTGACAACTTCCTGTTTACCGAACACTTGTATGATTTTACACATGATAGCCAAGTTGAAAATTTTCGTCACATTTTTCTCAGGAACTACAATACAAGGATTTCTGAAATTTGGTTTCAGGATTTATATAAGTCAGCTATACCGTGTGATGCGTTTTCAGATTCATCACTCGACAACTTCCTGTTTACCGAACACTATTAATATTATCCACTTGCGGCGGGGGTATCATCAGTGAGCAGTAGCTCGCAGTTTCACTTGTTTTTGATGAAGTTAATTAAAGTCCAATCTACTTGAAACTTAGTACATTATGTTCCCTATGATATGATCTTTCTAATTTTAAGGCCAAATTCACTGGGCTTAAACGGCTGTGTGTAACATTAACCACAGCCCAAGATGGCGGACTCTAATACTCGTTGATATTTAATTCTTACAAAATCTACCTTTTGCGACGTTTTTCATGCAGAATGTATATATTTATAGAATTCTTGAATAAAGAAATCACTAACAATTACCAAAAATTTGTTTATTTTAAGTTCACTAAAACTCAAGGCCAAATTTAAAAAGAGCAACTAAGCAGACTGTCCATAACTTTATTTTCATATTTTCAGATGTGGGTAACTTTTGATTTAAAATTTTAAGAGTTGTAATTTAACAATTTAAGAACAATTACCATCATAAAACCCCTTATTTGTAACCTACACGGCCGATTATACTGCTCATTCACCACCAAATGTGATTTTATTAATGCATCATACTTACACAACGGAAGTTTTATGTGGGTTTTTGTCGAGCCTGCAACTTTTGTTGCAGAAAGCTCGACATAGGGATAGTGATCCGGCGGCGGCGGTGGCTACGGCGGCGGCGGCGGCGGCGGTGTTAGCTAACTTCTTAAAAGCTTTATATTTTAGAAGGTGGGAGACCTGGATGCTTCATACTTTGTATATAGATGCCTCATGTTACTAAGTTTCCGTCAGTCACATGTCCAATGTCCTTGACCTCATTTTCATGGTTCAGTGACCACTTGAAAAAAAAGTTCAAATTTTTTGTAATGTTGAATTCTCTCTTATTATAAGTAATAGGATAACTATATTTGATATGTGCGTACCTTGCAAGGTCCTCATGTCTGTCAGACAGTTTTCACTTGACCTCGACCTCATTTCATGGATCAGTGAACAAGGTTAAGTTTTGGTGGTCAAGTCCATATCTCAGAAACTATAAGCAATAGGGCTAGTATATTCGGTGTATGGAAGGACTGTAAGGTGTACATGTCCAACTGGCAGGTGTCATCTGACCTTGACCTCATTTTCATGGTTCAGTGGTTATAGTTAAATTTTTGTGTTTTGGTCTGTTTTTTTCGTACTATATGCAATAGGTCTACTCTATTTGTTATATGGAATGATTGTAAGGTGTACATGTCTAGCGGGCAGATGTCATGGGACCTTGACCTCATTTTCATGGTTCAGTGGTTATAGTTAAATTTTTGTGTTTTGGTCTGTTTTTTTTCATACTATATACAATAGGTCTACTATATTTGTTGTATGGAATGATTGTAAGGTGTACATGTCTAGCGGGCAGATGTCATGTGACCTTGACCTCATTTTCATGGTTCAGTGGTCAAAGTTAGGTTTTTGAGTTTTGGTCTTTTTATCTAATACTATATGCCATAGGTCAACTATATTTGGTGTATGGAAATATTTTATGATCTTTATGTCAGTAGCGCAGGTTTCTTTTGACCCTGACCTCATTTTCACGGTTCATTGCACAGTGTTAAGTTTTTGTGTTTTGGTCTATTTTTCTTAAACTATAAGTAATAGGTCAACTATATATGTTGTATAGAAGCGTTGTTAGCTGTACATAGCTGCCTGGCATGGTTCATCTGACCTTGACCTCATTTTCATGGTTCATTGGTCTTTGTTTAGTTATCTTGGTTAATGTTAAGTTTATGAGACAGTTGTAATAATGCTTTATACTTAGGACTATCTACATAATATCAATGATTAGTATAGAAGGCGAGACATTTCAGCGTGTGCACTCTTGTTTGGTACTTGATCCTGGTTATGGTTTAAACTTTTCTTAACTTATGTGTGTCTTATCGACGTTTTTTCGCTTCGGACCATGGCTTTGTCAATCCGTACTCTATAAGTTTTTGAGTTTAATTATCTGTTTGCGGTTTACTTTCAAATGCTTTAGTTTTTGAGATATAAAGGTCCAAAATTAAACTTTGTTTGATTTCATCAGAATAATTGGGGTTCTTTGATATGCCGAATCTAACTGTGTATGTAGTCTTAATTTTGGGTCCCGTTTTCAAATTGGTCTACATTAAGGTCCAAAGGGTCCAAAATTAAACTTAGTTTGATTTTAACAAAAATTGAATACTTGGGGTTCTTTGATATGCTGAATCTAAAAATGTACTTAGATTTTTGATTATTGGTCCAGTTTTCAAGTTGGTCCAAATCGGGGTCCAAAATTAAACTTTGTTTGATTTCATCAAAAATTGAATAATTGGGGTTCTTTGATATGCCAAATCTAACTGTGTATGTAGATTCTTAATTTTTAGTCCCTATGATAAGATCTTTCTAATTTTAAGGCCAAATTCACCGGGCTGAAAGGGCTGTGTGTAACATTAACCACAGCCCAAGATGGCGGACTCTAATACTCGTTGATATTTAATTCATACAAAATCTACCTTTTGCGATGTTTTTCATGCAGAATGTATATATTTATAGAATTCTTGAATAAAGAAATCACTAACAATTACCAAAAATTTGTTTATTTTAAGTTCACTAAAACTCAAGGCCAAATTTAAAAAGAGCAACTAAGCAGACTGTCCATAACTTTATTTTAATATTTTCAGATGTGGGTAACTTTTGATTTAAAATTTTAAAACCAAAGGGTTCAAAATTAAACTAAGTTTGATTTTAACAAAAATTGAATTCTTTGGCTTTTTTGATATGCTGAATTTAATCATGTACCTAGATTTTTGATTATGAGCCCAGTTTTCAAGTTGGTTCAAATCAGGATCCAAAATTATTATAATAAGTATTGTGCAATAGCAAAAATTTTTCAATTGCACGTTATTCAGCAATAGCAAGAAATCTTCAATTGCACAGTATTGTGCAATAGCAAGAAATTTTCAATTGCACAGTATTGCGCAATAGCAAGAAATCTTCAATTGCACAGTATTGTGCAATAGCAAATATTTTCAATTGCACAGTATTGTGCAATAGCAAGAAATATCTAATTGCACAATATTGTGCAATAGCAAGAAATTTTCAATTGATTGGAGTTATCTTTCTTTGTCCAGAATAGTAGTTGAATCAACTTAAATCATTGTTTTATACAAAATACACTGTATATTCACTTTTACTACCAACTGATAAATTAAAACAATCTTTACAATTCAGTGATAACAAGCACTTTTTGTTACATTTTAATATTTTATGATGTATTTAAATGAGTAGTTATTGTTGCAAACTCCATTAGAAATTTGAATTGAGATCAGTTTTGAAAAAAGGGAAAGGGGGATGTGAAAAAAAAATGGTGGGGTGGGGGGGAGGGGGGGTTAAATTTTTCTCATTTCAGATTTCATAAATAAAAAGAAAATTTCTTCAAACATTTTTTTGAGAGGATTAATATTCAACAGCATAGTGATTGCTCAAAGGCAAAAAAAATATTTTAAGTTCATTAGACCACATTCATTCTGTGTCCAAAACCTATACTGTGTCAACTATTTAATCACAATCCAAATTTAGAGCTGAATCCAGCTTGAATGTTGTGTCCATACTTGCCCCAACCGTTCTGGGTTCATCCTCTGCGGTCGTATAAAGCTGCGCCCTGCGGAGCATCTGGTTTTAAGCATGTATTGATTATTTTTACTTTGAATTGGACTAAAATGTATCGTTTTGTTACATTAGCCTGTTATTATCCAGCAATAAGTACAAAATATTTGCCAATAGATGTATCAATCAGTAGCTCTGATTTGTATATTAAAGGAGGAGGCATTGAACACAGATGGTGTAGCAGAGACTGTTGATAATGACTATGAAGAGGATGGAAATGTAAGATCAGAAGACACAGGCAAAGGTAAATAATACACTATAACTTTTCAACAATCAATTTTCATTTGATAAACTTGAATTTAAAATCATTTATCCTAGATTCAAACAGAAAATAGAATTCAATATGTATACCGACATCCCTCCCTTTATTAATTTTTTAACGATTTTTATCATTGAATGAGTGTTTTGAAGTGTCTAAGCAGCAAAATATACCTTTTCATATAGAAGTGGAACAGAGAAGACTGTACTATCCATGGTGATGTGCTCTTAATATTTACTTTTTTTCTTTTTTACCTTAGATTTCTTACCTAGCGGGAAACCTCCAACGAAAGCTGAGAAAAAGAATCCATTATTAACAGATGCAGCTCAGAGTATATTAACGATGGGATATCTTCCTAAAGTTATCAAAACTGTAGTTGATAAAGTTCTAAGAGATAAAGGTAATCGAAAGATTCAAAATGGAGAATAACTCACAAACTCTGAAATCCTTCCAATAACCTGAGATTTAAAACTTATCTGTTTTGATTTAATTCCTTTTATACAATAATTCACTAGTAATCCAGTCTATAACAACATTTATATAATCTTTTTATACACAAAAGTTTGGGAGTGGTCCTCGTGACTATTTCAGAAAATGAGGTGGATGATATGTTTTTTTCTTTCCCACCACATGTATGTAAATTATGAAATGGAAAAAAGTCATAATTTACAGATGTCAAATGTGAAGTTTTGTAAATGTTAACAGACATGGCAAATGTAAAGTTTTGTGACTGTTAACAAACATGGTAAATGTTAAAGTTTTGTAAATGTTAACAGGCTTGGCAAATGTTAAAGAAATTTCTTTAATTTCACATCAGTTCATGGTCTGTATATATATATATGTACATCCAATGTCTTATTTACATTCAGGAATTAAATATATAGATGTGTGCAAGCCTTGGTCTAAGCTTCATTCAATGAACAGAAAGACATGGGATGAATAACTTGGAGCACACGTAGTATGTTCTATCGGCAATCCTCTCAAAATGTCACTAATTTCTAGAAATTAGCATTTGGAATAGATACAGTTTTATGTATTGAGATGAGAAATCTCTAGCCATAAATATTTGAAAACATTTTTATATATAATTAAGAATTGCGCACAAGTTCTTATTAACTAATTATAATAGAAATGAGTTGTAATTGAAGTTGTGAACACTGATTTCAAAATAGTAGTCTCAACATAGTGACTTACTTTGATTAAAGCATTTGTTTTATTTATGATTTATTTTAAGATCCTGCTTTGTTAAATAATATGTCTCAAATGCAGGGCTCTTGCTACTGATCGACTTGGTTGAATAAATCACTTTCCCATATCACTGCGTCTTCCCCATTGCCAAAAGTAAATCTAGTCATGTAGGTCATCGGTATTTTTCTATTTTTATACAACCGCAAAATTTGAAAAAATTTTCGTCGTATATTGCTATCACGTTGGCGTCGTCGTCTGCGTCGTCGTCGTCCAAATACTTTTAGTTTTCGCACTCTAACTTTAGTAAAAGTGAATGGAAATCTATGAAATTTTAACACAAGGTTTATGACCACAAAAGGAAGGTTGGTATTGATTTTGGGAGTTTTGGTCCCAACATTTTAGGAATTAGGGGCCAAAAAGGGCCCAAATAAGCATTTTCTTGGTTTTTGCACTATAACTTTAGTTTAAGTTAATAGAAATCTATGAAATTTTGACACAAGGTTTATGACCACAAAAGAACGGTTGGGATTGATTTTGGGAGTTTTGATTTCAACAGTTTAGGAATTAGGGGCCAAAAAAGGGCCCAAATAAGCATTATTCTTGGTTTTCGCACAATAACTTTAGTTGAAGTTAATAGAAATCAATGAAATTTAAACACAATGTTAATGACTACAAAAGGAAGGTTGGTATTGATTTTGGGAGTTTAGGTCGCAACAGTTTAGGAATAAGGGGCCAAAAAGGGACCCAAATAAGCATTTTTCTTGGTTTTCGCACCATAACGTTAGTATAAGTAAATAGAAATCTATGAAATTTAAACACAAGGTTTATGACCATAAAAGGAAGGTTGGTATTGATTTTGGGAGTTTTGGTCCCAACAGAATAAGGGGCCCAAAGGGTCCAAAATTAAACTTTGTTTGATTTCATCAAAATTGAATAATTGGGGTTCTTTCATATGCCGAATCTAACTGTCATGACTGTGTATGTAGATTCTTAACTTTTGGTCCCGTTTTCAAATTGGTCTACATTAAGGTCCAAAGGGTCCAAAATTAAACTTAGTTTGATTTTGACAAAAAATGAATCAGTTAGGTTCTTTGATATGCTGAATTTAAAAATGTACTAAGATTCTTGATTATTGGCCCAGTTTTCAAGTTGGTCCAAATCGGGGTCCAAAATTAAACTTTGTTTGATTTCATCAAAAATTGAATAAATGGGGTTCTTTGATATACCAAATCTAACTGTGTATGTAGATTCTTCATTTTTGGTCCTGTTTTCAAATTGGTCTACACTAAAGTCCAAAGGGTCCAAAATTAAACTTAGTCTGATTTTAACAAAAATTGAAATCTTGGGGTTCTTTGATATGCTGAATCCAAAAATGTACTTAGATTTTTTATTATGGGCCTGGTTTTCAAGTTGGTCCAAATCAGGATCTAAAATTATTATATTAAGTATTGTGCAATAGCAAGTCTTTTCAATTGCACAGTATTGCGCAATGGCAAGAAATATCTAATTGCACAATATTGTGAAATAGCAATTTTTTTTTTAATTAGAGTTATCTTTCTTTGTCCAGAATAGTAAGCAAGAAATATCTAATTGCAAAATATTGTGCAATAGCAAGATTTTTTTTTAATTGGAGTTATCTTTCTTTGTCCAGAATCAACTTAAATCTTTGTTATATACAATATACAATGTATATTCACTTTTTACTACCAACTGATAAATTAAAATAATCTTTACCATTCAGTGATAACAAGCAGTTTTTTTACATCTTAATATTTTATGATGTATTTAAATGAGTAGTTATTGTTGCAAACTCCATTAGAAATTTTAATTGAGATTAGTTTTGGAATAAGGGAAAAGGGGATGTGATTAAAAAAATTGGGTTCAATTTTTCTCATTTGAAATTTCATAAATAAAAAAGAAAATTTCTTCAAACATTTTTTTGAGAGGATTAATATTCAACAGCATAGTGAATTGCTCTAAGAGAAAACAAAAATTTTAAGTTCATTAGAACACATTCATTCTGTGTCAGAAACCTATGCTGTGTCAACTATTTAATCACAATCCAAATTTAGAGCTGAATCCAGCTTGAATGTTGTGTCCATACTTGCCCCAACCGTTCAGGGTTCAACCTCTGCGGTCGTATAAAGCTACGCCCTGCGGAGCATCTGGTTAAAGTTCATGTAACAGCAATTTTATGCCCCGCCATAGAGGAGGAGGCATAAAGTTATACCTTTGTCTGTTTGTCCATACAAACAAACTTACATACATATGTCTGTACATCCCAATTTCCTTTAAAAATAGTGACATTTTTAGAGGATTACTCATTAAATATAAACAGTTGTAAGTTTAACTCCTATGACAAAGAAAATATTTGGTGAGCTTTAGAATGTATATGATGTACACTATGAATTACCACATTACAATACTAATTCACGATTTCCTTATTCCAATTCCTATATTTATTTCACCCTTACTGCAAATTTTCTACCTCATTATATTTTATTCAATCCTACTTCACAGTAATAAGGTGAGTGATTTAACTGTTTGTTTGAATGTTTGACTTTCACACTATTAAACATGGGGATTACACACTTTGAGGATGTGGAACGAATATAAAGGGAAAAGAAGATGGGGATGTGAGATTTCAAGGGTTAAAAAAGTGGAAACTGGGGGGAAATGGGCAGAAAAAAGGGGCCATCAGGAAATGAGCACCCCAACTAATTACAGCTTAAAAAACATAATTTTTACTATTATTTCACTTGGTTTCTTACATATATAACCACTTTTAAGGAATAATCTCAAATTAAATGAATGATCAGTTAACATTGGAGAAATAATTAACTTTTTTGTCCAAAATTTGTTTTTAGGCTGGACAGGTATGTCATCCAGAAGTTTAATGGAAGAAATTTACAAAATAGAGGAGAATGGAGAAAGACCTAAATCTGAACTTACAATACCAATGAGTTCCAACTTGAAAAGTTCTGTTGTTAGCATGAAGAAGAGCATGAAAGTTCTTCCCAGAAGTAAGTAAGAAAATAAGGTGATGTAACATGAGTCAGCTATTCACCAGAGTCAAAAGTAGTGGTATTAAGCAATTATAGGCCACAGTTTGGCCTTTAACAATGAGAAAAACCCACAGTAGTAGGCTACAAAACATGTGTGGTTTAAATTGTTTTACATTTTGCCAAGGTAGAGCCTTTTATAGCTGATTACATTACTCATTGTTGAAGGCTGTTTGTTCACATTGTAGTTGCTTTCATCTAGTATTTGGACTCCTAGATATTTGTTCAATTATTTTATCAAAACTAATCATTGGCAGGTTTTGAAACTACATTTGTTTTTATTCTGCTCATTCTGAACACTGATTGGCAAATAAAATATGTTTACAGATATACATGATATAAGAAGATATGGTATAAATGCCAATGAGACAACTCTCCATCCAAATCATAATTTATAAAAGTTAACCATTATAGGTCACAGTACTGTCTTAACATGGTGCCTTGGCTCACACCGTACAGCTAGCTATAAAGGGCCCAAAAATGACTAGTTAAAATCAAATCAAACAGGAAAACCAACAGATTATTCTATATAAAAAAAAAGAAGAAACAAGAAACACTTATGAACCACATCAACAAACAACAACCACTAAACATCAGGTTCCTGACATAACTATATCTTATAACTATTCTTTTTTTTTAACAGTCGACGTTAAGAAAATAGCACAGGAAAATCAAGAAATGAAAGAACAGACACAGTGCAAGATTTGTTGTGAGGACATTGTATCTATTGTATTTTTGCCCTGTGGTCATTTATCGTCTTGTTCCCAATGTGCCCCCGCTTTGAAATCTTGTCCTGTATGTAGGTCAGAAATCAAAGGTTCTGTCAAAGTTCAATTTAAAAAATAACCAAGTCATGTAGTAGCACATCTGCCATTAATGTTTTATGAGAACTTTGTAAAAGACATGTACATATACATATGACTGATGTATGTTATTTCTTATATTTTGTGATTTATGTAGATAATTGGTTTATATAATGACTTAAATATCTCATATTCTCATTATTGTATTATAAGTAGAGTAATTCCATTATTAAGTGTAATGCATCATTTCAATAACTCGTGTGAAATTACAGCAAATTACCTTGAGTGTGTAGGTAAAGGTAATACCGTTGGTTAGCTTGCTTGCTAGCTGAACCATGAAGTCATTATTAAGTTAGGTATACCACCCTTCTTTATGGGTAGGCTTTTTATAAATATATATGTCTGTAGGACTAAACTACTCTGAAAAGAGGGTAGTATAACTTACCATACAATGATTTCATGGTTCAGTTAGCAAGCAATCTAACCAAAGATATTACCTTTACCTACACACTCAAGGCATTTTGCTGTAAGAGAAGTCATCCATTATGAATAATTTGAAGTCCTAAAGTGCTGTGAAGAATTTTGATTTTACTCACTGTTTTTTCATATTATCATCATTTAAGTTGTAAATTATATTTTAAAAAATAATTGTCCACCAAAAAAAGTTTGTGAGATCAACTTTAGATTGAATGTTCCGTTAGAAAGCTATGATTAATGTCACACAAAAATTGCTCATTCAGTCAATCAGTATGCTGTTAGTCCTGCTTTATATATGTTTATCAGCAACTTCTATAATTACCAAAATGAGTTGTTTCATGATAAAAGGTAAGTGAAGGAATGGGCAAGTTGTAAATCCAACTATAAAGTGTTTTTAGTTTGTCAAGATAAAAGATCATATGATGAGGAATTTTTTATACAATTTATCATTGGCATGAATTTCACCTGAACTGAATACATACCAATATATTCATATGAAATATTTTGTAACATGTAATTCATGTGAAACTATTTATTTTATGTGAATTTTCCATGAAAGGCTTCATGTTGAAAAAAATGTTGATTCAAATTGCATTTTAAGATATACATGTAAGTATTATAATAATTTTTTGTTAGAATTTGAAATGATAGTGCAATATTTAGTTTAAAGCCGGGAATTTATACATTTGTTATTTAGTTTGATGCGGGGAACTTGTATATTTGTTATAACAGTATGTACAGTATTGCTTGTTTGAAAACTATTCGAATTTGTTGTTATTGCACTATTGTGGTAATATTATTGTACATAGGTGTTTTCGGCTTATAATTAGCTAACTTTTTTATAAAGTATATGATTCATAAAATATTAATGGCAGATGAAAATGAGTCTGTTTTTCAATTACTGACTGATACCAACTCTAGAACTGTGTGCAGGGATACAGTTTTTGCTACAGACCTGCAGTTTTCCTTTGCAAAGAGTTCAGAATTTTGAATACAAGTCAGTATTTGGAAAATGGACCATTGTTTAACATTATGGATGTAACTTGTACTTGAAGTAACTGTCTTTAAGATATAAAGAAAAATCTTGATAGTTATTTTTTTTACAAATGACACCCATCATATGTGTTCATGTCAAAACTAGTCATTCACATCAAATTTATTTGATGTAAACATTGCAGCTCTCCTATATATCAGCTAAAGTCTTTCAATAAATATTATTCCCTTTTGTTTATTTTAGTTAAAATGAATATAATTAATAGCAAATTCTACTCATTATTATTTTGTTGAATAAATAAGTTGAATTGCAAGTTATGCTTTTTTTGTAAATATGTAAGTTTTGAAATATATTTTTTATATATAAAATTTACATGCAAGACATGCATATTTATGTTTTTTAGTTTTATTATTTAGTTTAAATAAAAGCAAATGTTTACTTTTTTTTGTGAATTTTTATTTCACATTGTTCAATATAGGAAATGACTACCTTATTATGCTTAAATGCATTTTTATAAGTTTCCTTAACTATAAACATGATTTAGGCAGCTTTTTATATAGTCCAACATTTTTGTTGAGTGGATAAATTATAATTTTTTTTTTAAATTTTGGTTCTTTTGTATCTTTCTAGTTTAGTGTTTAAATTTAGTCAATTTGCTGAACTTTTATACATTATTGTTAAGGGGCAAGCTAAACCAGCCTCCGGGTGCAAGATTTACTCACTGTGTTAAAGACCCTTTGGGTGACCTTGAGTTGTCTTCTGCTCTTTGGTCAGACTGTTGTCTCTTTAGAAATAGTCAACCTTTTCATTCTCTATTTTAATTAGATAAACATCCCTTGAAAGGTTTGTAAAATACACTATTGGTGCTATATGAAGTCATAATTGAAAATGTTTTCTTTATTACTTACTCAGGGAAAGTATTAAGAATAAAATAAAGTTAAGTAGATTAGAATTTACTCTTAAATGTGAACTATCAGATTATTACATAGATATTTTCTGATATGTTTATATGTGTATGTTTGATTGATGGTGTTTTAACACTGGTTTTAAACTCCACTTTTTGACTATTTCGTGGCGGCCAATATTTATTGGTATATGTGTATTAACATCAGGGGCGGATCCAGCATTTTAAAAAGGGGAGGGTTCCCAACCCAGAGTAAAGGGGGGTTCCATCTATATGCTCCCATTTAAATGCGTTTATTGTCCAAAAAATTGGAGGGTTCCAAACCCTGGAACCCCAACCCCCACCCTGGATCAGCATGCACTTGTTCATATATAACATATAACACACCAGCCGCTAACAAAGGTCATCTCTGAAGAGGGATACCTGGAAGAACTATTATTCTTCCGAAAGTCCTGAAACACTGGTTTAAGGTATATTATTTCAATCAGTGTAAGTTTCAAATAAGTTAATAAAATAAAATATGTGTAGATTTTTTAGTTGGGCAGGTTTTTTTAACAGTTAATTGTTAGCTAATAAGAATAAGATATAAAATTTTATAAATTTAAAGTCCTTGAAAAAAAGCCCCACTTAGTTTTTTTTTCATTCAAAGACAAAGTCTTGACATGAATACATCAAACTACTACATTGACTTGGTTTTTGTTTGTTTGTTTTCTGTGGAAGTATATTTTACTGATAATTCAGCAGATAAATTTTGGCATCGCATATAAATTTCAGCACAAAAAATGCATACAAAAAATGTTTTAAGTGCTATTTGAAGGAATAACAATGTATAATATATATAGGTAGTGGGATATTTGAATGATTTGAGAAAGATACATGTATATTCTCAGATTGATGAGTAGAATTTCATTGGTGTTAGTTGTGTTTAGTGCAAACTGGAAGTAACTTCCAGTTGTCAAACAATTTTTTTCTGAAACACGACTTAGAGTCTATCAGAATATTTTTGAAAAGGCAGCTTTAGTTTTAGTTACTGAATGACATCACTTGGCATTGTCATCAGTTTCCATACCATTTACATTACTATTGACAGAATTAAGATAATACACTTTATTTATTTATCTGCAAGTACAGAACTTACTCCAAGCTTACAAATGGTAATGGTAGGCTTGCAGATAAAAAGAAATAAAATAATATGTTTGCAATCCCCCTGTTCCGTCCGTCTCTATTTGTCCAATATAAAAAAAAAATGTCAGTCTTTTCTCAGGGACTACTAAACAGAATTCCTTTATATTTGGTCAGTCGAGAGCTTGACCATTCTTATTTGTGATGAATGCCCCTTTTTACTGATCTGTTTGCCATTGTATTGCATTTTTCAATATGTAAAAATAATGCAAATAGATTTTAAAATGATAAGTGTAAGCAGCAAGGTGAGCAACACAGACTCTTTGAAAGTGTAAGTGATTTCATTGCTATTATTGATATGTTTTGCATACAATGTGATATTGTTCTACTGAGGAAAATCAGAATGGTTTCCATTCAATATTTTACAGAAAGGAATTGCTTACAGAGGTATATGTATTTTTACTGTTTAATTTGTCTTGATATTTTCAGCATCAATTATTGCTTTTATCTTATGCTAATTTGTCAAATGATGTACAGTTATAATACTTGTTTGGACCTTTCAGTTACAGCATCATCATAATTTTTCCTTTATTGCAGTCGTTATTGGAGCTATATCAAATTGGGCTAGAAAGAATAATTATGTTTTCATTATTTGAACATGATATTCAAGAATTGGATTTTTTTTCTTTGTGTAGACTAAATATCATAATGATAGAGTTTTTTTTTAATTTTTAAATAGTGTTCCTAATAATTAATAATCAGTTTTAAAGAATAATTTTTTCCTTTATTCAGAATTTATCGCCTTCTTATTCCAAAGGAGTGACTCATTAATTCACTATATATTGAAAACACATGACGACTTTTGTTGTCTTAATTATTGGTTTATTGGAATGAAAACATTATAAAGAAGTAGTACAAATGGAAAAGGTTAACTTATTAGTAATATTTTTTTATAAATTATACACCATATATAATTGAGAATTTTGAATGAATGGCATCTGCCCTCTTTAAAATTTTGTATTTATTTACCCAGTGTGCACAAGTATTATTCAACCTGATAACAGTTAAGGAATTTTATAAAAAAAATATGAGGATATTTTCCAATTTATTAAACAATATTTCTTACTACATGTATTTGACAGATTGAAATTTGGTTATGCTTTTGCATATATTTGCAAGCAAAATATTATTTTTAGGAGTGAAAATATTGTTGTGTTTTATGATATAATATTGCTATCGTCTAGACTTAGTTTTTGTGAAATTTAAACTTTTCCACTTGAACAACAAGACAACAACTTAGTCATAAATATATATTTTTAGTTCTTTTTCAGGATTTTAAGGTGTTTGTCAAGAAAGGACATGCCATTCTCTTGTATGGAAATTGTACATTATATATATTTAACCACAAAACAAACCCAGCAGCTCCATTAATTTCTTTGGAGTAAAAAGTATTTTTATTAAACTTAAATGATTGAAGAGTCTGAATTTTGGCATAACATTTCTGAAGTCATAAACATCAAATTCTGAGGAAATAAGATTTTTCTTCATTTTGATTTTTGACTAATCCCAAACAAAAAATGTTGCAAAATTTTCGAAACTTAAGTCTGGTCTTTCTTTTGACCTGAAAACAAAAGTGACTTGATTTTCAGATACTTTATAGAATAATTGTCTAAGACTTCATTTTTTACTTTTTGATTGAAATCTCAATTTTAAGGTTTAATAATGCTTAATTATATTAATAGATTTATACTAACTTTTAGCAAAATCAAGAAATTGTGAAACCACTACAAATGGTTAGATATAGTTCGATATTTGTGGTTTTCAGTACTAGTACATAACAAGTTTTCCTTTAAAATTTAACACCCAACAAAGTCATCATAAAACCTATTCAATAAAGGTCATTATTAAATAGGCAAACATGATGATAACTACTTGTTTGATAAGTAAGTAAGTAAGCAAGTAAGTTGGTTATTTGCGTTGATCATTAGCTGCCACTGAAAGCTAAACGTTTGAAAAAAAATAAACTTAACAGAATTAATCATTTGTTGTCTAATATTCAATTGTAAAATTCTGTTCCATAGATTCTCAGGAAAGAAAAAAGAACCACTTATTTCTGTTGGGAGTTGAAATTACATGGATTTCTACATTTCTTATTTTCAACTATTGTTTAGTTATACTCTGATATTGTATATCTAGACAGGATTGGTTGTTTTAGATAGAATCTAATAATGATCCAAAAGGACATTATATTATTTGAATTAAAAGATCACAGTCACACCCAACTTCCTGCCAACTTTTCAAAATGTCCATTGGGGAATTTACACGCAATGCTCCTCTTATTTTGTCAAATATGGTTCCAATCTATCATTATGTTGTTTGAATTAGTATGTATGAGCATAACTCATTTAAATGCCTATGTTGATGTGATTAGTTTATACATGTATAACAAAGAATATCAAAATTCAAGTATTCACCTCTCATGGGCGAGAAATCCCTCATCAATCAGGACAGTTGGCAGGTCTGCACATAATTTATTGAAAAATTGAAATTAAGTAGACATTTAAGTAAAAGCGTCCAAGTCCTATTTAAGTCCCAACAAGCTTTGGTGGTAG
The DNA here is from genome assembly GCA_037788925.1 of Mytilus galloprovincialis. Taxonomy (NCBI): domain Eukaryota; kingdom Metazoa; phylum Mollusca; class Bivalvia; order Mytilida; family Mytilidae; genus Mytilus; species Mytilus galloprovincialis. The sequence goes on along the minus strand of CM075340.1, from coordinate 6,284,736 downwards.
TATAAAGACCTGTCTGTTAATTCTGTGTATTTTGTTTTGCTGTGGATAGTTGTCTCACCATAATACCTGCAAATTCCTCAAATCCCAATAAGAGATTTAATCAAAAGAGAATTTAATGATTTCTTAAATATTTTAACAATTAGCAAAGGTTTGAATGAGTATACATGTGTGAATGAAATTTTAACTCTAAATGGCTGTTTTTGAGGTATAAGGATAAACATAAGAAGCTATGTGGTGTGATTGCCAATTTAACAATTCAAAAGAGAGAAACTAATGTATAATAAAACAAATATGATGGACAGCATCCAACAACAAATACTTAATTGCAGGCTTCCAACTCAGAACAGGTACATACATAAGGTGGCAAATTTAAACATGTTTGTGCAAACTCAACACTCTCACTAAATTGGGACATTTTCAATGGACTTGACTCTTCAGGTCAACACAAAGCACAAAAAGATTAAATACACCAAGTACTCAGATACTGTCAATCAATTCTATAAAGGAATTATTGACCTCAAATTCAAAAAAAGTAAAAAAGAGTGAGCTACAATTATGCCAAAACGTGACCAATATAATCATTAAATATGTTAATCCAGAGTTATTGACCTTGAATGAAATATCAAACAAATTTTGTCTATGTTTTACACTTTTGTCATAAAAGTACACATGCTGTAATGCCTCGTCTTTACTAACCTTTGATATTATGTTGATAGTCCTATATATAAAGCTTTACTACAACTATCACAATAACAAAACATGATCCAAGAAAATGAGGTCAAGGTCATATAAACCAAACAAGAAATACATGTACACCTTACAATCTTTCAATACACTACATATAGTTGGATTTAATGCTTACTGTTTCTAAAAAAACAGACTTGACCAAGAAAACTACAACATTTTCCAATGAACCATGAAAATGAGGTCAAGGTCAGATGAACCATACACATGCCAGGCATACATGTACAGCTTACAATCCTTCCCTACAACACATTTAATTGACCTATAGCTTATAGTTTAAGAAAAACAGACCAAAACAGGAAAACTTAGTACTGAGCAATGAACTGTGAAAATAAAATCTCAGTCAAATAAAACTTGTGAGACTGACATGTACAGTATAAAATATTTCCATACACCAAATATAGTTGACCTTTTTGCATATAGTAATAGAAGAAAAGACCAAAACTCAAAATCCCAACTTTGACCACTCATGAAGGTACGATTACACCTGCCAATCATTCCATAAACCAAATATAGTTGACCTTTTGTATAAGAAAACAACTGAAACCATTGAACCATGAAAATGAGGTCAAAGTCAAATGAAGCCTGCCACTTGGACAGGTACACCTTACAATCCTTCCATACACCGAATATACTAGACCTATTGCTTATAGTATCTGAGATGTGGACTTGACCACAAAAACTTGTTCACTGATCCATGAAATGAGGTAGAGGTCAAGTGAAAACTGTCTGAAGGGCACGAGGACCTTGCAAGGTTATCAGATACCAAATACATGTATAGTTGTCCTATTACTCATAAGAGAGAAATTAAACATTACAAAAAACCTGAACTTTTTTTCAAGTAGTCGATTGAACCATGAAAATCAGGTCAAGGACAATGGACATTTGACAAGACAAAAATTGTAACATAATGCATCCATATACAAAGAATGAAGCATGCAGGTCTTGCACCTTCTAAAATATAAAGCTTTTAATAAGTAAGTTAACAGCGGCTGATCACTATCCCTATGACGAGTTTTTCTGCAACAAAAGATGCAGGCTAGAGAGAAATTATTTAAAAAAATAGATGCATTATTGTTTAGAAAGACGAGAATTTACCAGTCAATCTTCTTGTAATAGACGAACTTTGAACATGAAAAACACAAAATCTTCAAAGAGATAGAAAAAGAAAAGATTGAAGTCATCAACTCTGAATCATATTTTTTACTTTTTTGTCCGCCAACAAGTCACAGAATGGGAGTAGAAGGTTTGCTTATCTAGCAGTGGCAGAATTTTTTGAAATTTATTCCTCAATTGTGTGACTATCGTCATGAAAACACAATACATACATGCAGAAATATTATCTTAGAACATTGTAATAGATTTTGCCAATATCAACTAAAAAACAAACAAAATTTCCTCATTTTATTTACAATCACAATATAAATATTATATTCCCTAATATACAAACATTTAGAATTGTACCAATGGATTTTGAACATCCTGATCAAATGTACATGTCAACAATACACAAAGGTTACATAATGATTCAACACTTGAAAATTTATAGCAATGCATGCAATTTTAAAATGGACCAAATTTACATTTGCTTCTACATCTTTCTCCATGTTGTTATTTATCAGTCTTAGTCAGACCTGACTGGAAAATTTTGATGAGGACCATTACGAATCTCAAGTGTTTTATTATATACATAAATACAGCAAACGTAGGTGGATCTAGGGGGCCAGTGCCCCCTCTGACATGGGAAAAATTTGGTTGATAATATGGGGAATTGATAATATGGGGAACCACTGAAGCATGACTGGAGTGGGCCCCCTTATGAAATGATCAAACACTGGCAAATGATACATAAGCCACAAGGACTGACAAACTCAAAATAGATTTCAACAACTTTGGTTTTTTTTCATAAAAGTGAGATTTTTCCAAGGGATGTAACTGTGTAAATATTTTATTTACAATTTAGGAGAGAAGAGAATTTTATTTTTTCCCTGTGTGAATTCATGAATGCAACCTATGATGTAGTTATCTATCAACAATGCCAAGTATAAATAGGTTACACAAACATCGTTATATTTACACACTAGATTTGTCTACCAATAAAAAACAATTCCCCCTCAATACCTTTCTGAATCACAGTTTAATTGCACCACTTATAAAATAAGAAAAAAAAGTTATTATTTCTACATGTATCTCCTATTTACAGATAAAATTTCACTACATTTAATAGGAAATTGTATATGGACCTCAGTGCCACATTAGTATAGGTTTTAAACCAGACAAGTAATCATATTTTCATGGGTACCAATTTTCAATAAATGTTTTTCGTTGAACATTTTAATATTTGTAATTCTTCTGAACCTATAGAATTTACAAAATTTGTTATTCCACATATAATGATGAATCAGTAGTTATTTAGAATGCACAATTTTACTACTCTTTGCACATTCATTATACATTGTAAAAAACTGTTGACACAGATATATGTCTCAATGTCTTAATCACAAACTCCGATGTTGTTGCCGCCCAAAAACATCCTAATCCAAATTGTTGCTTTCTCAACTTTGTCAGAGCAGGGAAAAAATGGTTATTTAATATGGATGATATTTTCTCCAATTTCTTCATAAAATAATATATTGGTACATCTAATGTTCTTTAACAAGAAATTGAGGATCAATACAATGATGTATTTTGAAAAAAAAGCTACTCATGATACAATATTCAGACCAGATACAAAATAAAAAAAAAGATGTGTGATTTGCCATGAGACAAATCTTCACCAAAGACACATGATGTAGAAGTTATAGCAATTATAAAACAATTATTCTTTATCACAATCAAGCATTAATTTCTACAGCAAAAAAATAAACCACACATCAACTAACAACCTATGAAAAAAGCTAAGCAGTAAAAAATAAATTGCTAAAATAAATTAAAAAAAGATGATGCTCATTTACTCAATAATTCTATAGATAAATTGGATTGTCAGTGACTTCCAGATACTTAAAACACACAAACATTCATCTCTTGTATAATTTTATTTTTAGACATTCATGTGGCATGGATAGGGTTGGCAGAATAGAGATTGGTCAAAAGAGCAGAATAAAAGAGAAAAAAAGTAAAGACTAGAGCATAATGAACAAAATAAATTAAGAATAGAGAAAAAAATTGTCTAAAAAACTAATGAATTAAGACCCTCACATATATTACAATGCAACAAATCCTGAAATATAACCGAATTAAACATAAACAAAGACAACAATTTGAAACATACATGTAAAAATGAGAATGGAAATTCATATGTTAAAGAGCAGACAAGAGCGGAATGCCACCAATGGGTCTTCAACGCAGCATGACTCCAATGTTACTCCATTTGAAAAGTATTGCAACTTAACTTACAATAAAATAATCTTATATTCTCTTAAATTTTATTAGTTTACATTCCTCAGAAATTTGTAAGGTATGGGTCACTATGGAACCAATATTACCCAATGAAAACGACTTGATTAAGAGACTTTGGTTTTAACTTTAGCCCAACTAGAGCAGTTCTAGTTTGATTTAGAGAAAAAATTAAAAAGCTCCAATTAAAAAATTGTGTTTGTTCAAAATTCATTATGATTTAGGATTTCACTATCCTTAGATTAATCATAAGTCTCTGAATTTTGATTTCATAAATATGAAATCACGTATACAAAAGTCATAAGGGATATGCCTAGTGGAAATCCTTTTTTCTGGCTTTTTATTATGGCATAAATGATTGAAATTCAATATATATATCATTTTCAGAACTGTCACTGATAAAAAAAAAATTAGAAATGTTTTCCTAATGCATTCTTTTTATTTTTTTTCAGATTAATTGCAGTGATATATGTTGGGTGATCACTTCCAACAGCTCCAAGCTATCATACAGATTTTACAGATATCTCAATAAAATGTTTCTTAGTCTACATAATAATTATTATTATCTGCAAAGAATTTTGTTAGATATAAAAATATGAAGATGTGATATGATTGCCAATGAGACAACTCTCCACAAGAGACCAAATGAAACAGAAATTAACAGCTACAGTTCACTAAGCCTTAAATTTAGTTTTAATTTCAAGTTCAAGCTCAATTTCAATTTCAATCTCAATCTTGATTTTAATATTAGTTCAGAATAATGCTAAAATGTCATAGTCAGAATATATATATATATATTTGATATGGAGTGGTCTTCTACAAATGATTAGTTATTTTTATAAGAATTTCATGAATAAAAATTCAAACATAAATCATCAATGGCAACACAATTTCAACAACTAACATAACAAAAATCATAAAAAACTTGAAAACACTAAAACAAAAAATATGAAAGTTCTTTTTCCTATCTAATAACTAATTAACACGACCAAAAACAAATTAACGATGTAAAATAAACATGACTGAGTTAACTGCGCACGTTTTAGTGATCTGATGAAATAAGTGACAAATTTAAGGTATGTGTAAGTTAAAGTAATCTTATTGGTCCCTTTGAGTTCAGTAAAACAGTGACTTGTTTGTATAAACAAACAATTTAAATATATATTTACAACCAGTATACAAGAAGAAGTCAAACCCATAAACAGTTGAAAACATGGCACTCTTCAAGGGCTTATCTAAAAATATTTTGCCTCAAAGAACTTTAAACTACAACCCTTTAAGGTTAATTGAATATTTTTAATAATTAGATCTTGGTACAGAAGTTTTATATTAAGTACATGTAACAGCAAAATATCTAATTAAAACCTTTAGGAGTATATTTCTGATTTGATATAGTATGATTGAGTAAAATGGTGCTAAAATGTACATGAAAAGTCTGATAAATCATTAGAATTGAGAAGTCTGAATTATTTTGAGGGAATAACAATATAAAATACAACTTCTTCCACTCAAAAACATATGGTAGAACATGAGCACAAAATATAGAGAAAACTTTTCCCCGTTTCTCAAGCTTAATTATGCCCTTGTATATCAATGAGAGTTTTTAATCATGAAATGATTCATATATGGTAAACTCATTTGTCTAGAGGAATTCTTCATCTTAATGAGTATTGACTACAAAATGCACTAAGTCCTTTCAAATCATAGTTTATCAGGCCATTTAAAAATAATTATCAGTTTCTCAGAAATTGTAGATAAAATTTCCTCATTCCATTGGATATTGTTATTAACTGGTACTTAACAAGCTGTTTGCAACAGCAGTAGACTTTTACAACAGGAATCCAGTTTGCTACACTGCATATTGCTGTATTATTCTGTAAATTGATACTGGATCCTTGTTGTGTTATACTATTGTTGGACTAAATGAACAATTTGGGGCCAGTTATTTAATATCCAATGCATGAGGATACATATTAGGTCAATCAAGGGGCGTATGGGTGTATAAACGAAAAATTATAGATATTATTGATACTTTGCTAAAATATAGTATACATTGTGATATGTTTAAAAACATTATATTAGTTATAGCTCACAGAGATTGTATATAAGCTACAGGTTTTGTAAAAACTATACACATTTTGTATGGATCATAGAAAAAAATATCATTACGGAAATAAAAAGTTAAATTATAAATAGAATTTTTAAATAATATACAAGAAGATAGCCTTCATATAGTGTTTCAAGAATAGCAAAAGAAAACACATATCATTTTTTCCAGTTTTGACAAAAAACCTTAAAATTCCCTGTAAATTCCTTTATTAATTGTACAAGTTTTGAAAACCCTCCCCTCAATAAGTTAAAAAAAATTAATTTAAAAGACACAATAACATAAATTTTTATTTCTTAAATTGCATCAAAATATGCTGACTTCATTTAAAAGTGATGTACTATTCATTTAAAAAGTGATTTACTATTTTACAATCAAATATGGATGAAGACACCCACACACCCTTAATATTGAGTCTTCTTTATTCCTGAGCTCTTGGCAAGAAATTTATTAATGTAATGAGAAAATGAGAGCAGTTTTTAAGTGGCCTTATCTTTGCAACAATTACATTCTACAGTCATAAATAATAACAAAAACTGATAAAATCTGAAATATACCATTAATAAAACTATTAATGTGTAATACAATGGATAACTTAACAATGTTATTTTTGATTATCTGTAATCAAACGCTGGAGATTCTTCTGTTTTGTTTGAGTCCTGTATGTTGTTTGTATGGAACGTTCCTACATCAATTCTCTTGCTAGGACTGTTAGTACTACTTCCTGTCGCTCCAGGTGATCTGAAATTAGAAATAGGTACAAAGTTGAATGTTATGTGATCATTTGCTCAATATGGAAATTCGAAATTTGGAATCTACGGAAGATTTTAAATCTTTGTCACACATAAAATAAAGACTTAGTACATATATTTTCTTAAAAATTGATTAAAATTGTTTGTCATAATTCTATCAACTGTGTGATGATTTTTGTGCTGTCACAATACTATCAAAAGAAAGCAGTATGGTTCAACACTCACAAACTTATTTAGCGCAGCCACATTGTTTAGTGTACTTGCCAAGTCATGAGCATCTAATTTACCTTTTCAGAATGTAAAGGATTATTGGTAATCTCATTGTTCGTACACCAAATGAAAATACTGTTACATTTTGTTGAATTTCCATTGTAAAGTATGTTTTTTTACCAACCATAACGTTTTGGTGTATAATTATCAATATATTACCCATAATGCATTAGATTCTGAAACAGCGAATTCAGCGTTAGTCATAGCTGTCAGCCATATTTTTTTTTCATTTTTTTATTCGGCATAATTAAGGTTGTAGGTTTTCTCTTTTTTAAAGTTGATTCTTAAGAATAATGATAATCTCTCTACTTAGATGATGAAAATATACTGTTGTTTTAATGTCATGACTAATTTAATCTGCCCAATACATGGAAAATTGGCATTTAACTTAAATGTAGCACAATCTTTTGATTAATGTTTAAAACTGTTAATATGTTGACTTTTGATCAGAACTGATAGTTTTGGTTTTATGAGTGATCTCCCCTTACATAAGATGACTAGAATTTGTTGACATTTGATCAGAACTCTCAGTTCTGGTTTTATGAGTAGAGTGATCCCCCCTTACCTGAGGGTTCTAGAATTTGTTGACATTTGATCAGAACTCTCAGTTCTGGTTTTATGAGTAGAGTGATCTCCCCTTACCTGAGAGGTCTAGAATTTGACATTTGATGATTTGATCAGAACGCTCTGTTTTGGATTTATGAGTAGAGTGATCTCCCCTTACCTGAGAGGACTAGAGTTTGTTGACATTTGATCAGAACTGTTAGTTTTAGTTTTATGAGTAGAGTGATCTCCCCTTACCTGAGAGGACTAGAGTTTGTTGACATTTGATCAGAACTGTTAGTTTTAGTTTTATGAGTAGAGTGATCTCCCCTTACCTGAGAGGACTAGAGTTTGTTGACATTTGATCAGAACTGTTAGTTTTAGTTTTATGAGTAGGATTTTCTGGCTTGTCTGTTTCACTTGCTGTACTTAAAACTTCATCATCATATATTCTGTATCTGCAAAGAAAGTTTTAAAAAGTTACTAGAAAATCTTCACCAGAAATTCTTATCAGCACACGATGCATATGAGGATTTTTCTTAATAATTTTGTTCAATTTTTATTCATCCCATCTGAATTTATCAAAATGAATCAAATTAATTGCATTGTGTGATATAAAGAGGAACCCACATGTAAGTCAAAGTATTAGATAACCTGAAGTGGCGGCTTGACAGAGTCACTTACAACGTATTACTGCCAAGCTGTTGATTTAATATGTGGTTTTTTTTCAGTTTATTTATCAAATCGAAAAATTTAGTATACAAGCAAACCGGAAGAAGGTTCTGTTAGTTTTTCAAAAATGATCAAATTTTACCACTGATTATAGTCAAGCTGCATACCAAATATCAAGTGATTCTGTTACAGAAATATCTTATGGACAACAAATTTACAGCTTGGCAAGGTGAAAGCAATAAACCACCACTTAAGAGAGAGCATATTATAATTTAATGTTAATTTTCAGCTTTTAGACTATGAAAAAAGAACATGATAGTGCTAAAATAAGGGCTGCAAATCCTTTAGAAGACAGGAAGAGTTGACAGCGTACAGAATTAAATCATCTCTTTAGTTCTGATTCAATTTTAAAGTTTCATGTCCTGAGGCTGAGCACATATGATCTAGCTTATAACAGAGAAATGTAATGTATGCTAATATTGTTTTTTCATTAACTTTACCTAAAACCATTTTCATCTTCATATTCATGATTCTCGTCATCACTATCTTCATCAGGGGAGACAAACATTACTTCTAGTTCTATATCTCCTGTCTATAAATAGAAACAAGGGATACAAACATAACTTCTAGTTCTATATCTCCTGTCTATAAATAGAAACAAGGGAGACAAACATAACTTCTAGTTCTATATCTCCTGTCTATAAATAGAAACAAGGGAGACCAACATAACTTCTAGTTTTATATCTCCTGAATAAAAATAGAAAATAAGGAAGACAAATATTAATTCTAGTTTTATATCTCTTGTATTAAAAATAGAAAATAAGGGAGACAAATACTTCCTCTAGATTCTCCTGTTTAAAAATAGAAAACCCTTGGTATAAATCAAGGGAGATGAACATTAAGTTGTATACTTCACAAAGAAGAACATTTATTCTTTTCAATGTAAACAGAGTTCTGAAATAACATGCTGAAGTGGAATCTGTGTAATAATTATATAACATTGAAATAAACCTCTGAAGAGAAATTGAGGGTTTAAACAAACCTGTTGTGATAAGACTTGTACAGCCTCTGCGTGTTTGGCATTCCTCAGATCTATACTATTAACTGACAGTATAGCATCTCCTACATATTAAACAAACCTGTTGTGATAAGACTTGTACAGCCTCTGCATGTTTGGCATTCCTCAGATCAATGCTATTAACTGATAGTATAGCATCTCCTACATACAGGTTCTCACATCTATCGGCAGGCTGACCTTCATGGATTTCTGATATCAAGATAGGAACACCATGCTCTTTGCCACCCTGCAATAACATATTTGTTTTTTATCAATCTTAATGTTAAAAATGCTTATTATGTTGGTTGCAATAAAACACTGTAACTTCACAGTTAAATATGATCCAGTTAATTTTCACATGTGGAAGCAAATTCAATAGTTTCACATGTGAAAATAAATCAAGATAATTCCACTCCTCTGATGCCACACAATGGATGTTGTCAAGACATGGTTGATGATGCTGCTTCTAAACCAAATGTGCAGAAAAAAAAAACAGTTCCGTCAATTTTATTAATTATTGCTATAAAAAGGCCACCTGTTAATGTAGTAAGAACAAATATTCAATTTTTGACAGCACAACACTGATTATAATAAAATTATGCTTTACCAGGAATCTGATGTTCAGTGGTTGTTGTCTGTTTATGTGGTTCCTAAGTGTTCTTGTTTCTCGTTTTTAATATAGATTAGACCGTTGGTTTTCCCATTTGAATGGTTTTACACTAGTCATTTTTGGGGACCTTTCTAGCTTGTTGTTCGGTGTGAGCCTTGGCTCCATGTTGAAGACTGTACCTTGACCTATAATGGTTTACTTTCATAATTGTTACTTTGATGGAGAGTTTGCTCATTGGCAATATACCACATCTTCCTATATCTATTTACCAGCTACATTTGTGAGTTAATGTGTTGTTTGGTCACTCTTTGATTATTTTTCTGTATTTGAATTCTTTGATTAGTTATTCTGTAAGCCTTTATGTAATAGTGAGAAATAAGCTTGAATTTGATCAATTCTCTATATTTCAAAGATTACAATGCCTTCTTTCCTGAAACATTTACTTACAGTTATTGATAAACCTAGTCCATCATCAGCACCTTTCTGTATGAGGACCTTCCTCACATCTCCCAAGCCATGCTGTTTTCTTAACGATTTAAAGTCCTGCAAATTAAGAGCATTATTTAAATTTGAGAGCACAATGTGATTCAGTTATACATGTTATAGGTAAAATTGAGAAAGGAAATGGGGAATGTGCCAAAGCGACAACAACCCGACCATAGAGCAGACAACAGCCGAAGGCCACCAATGGGTCTTCAATGTAGCAAGAATTCCCGCACCCGTAGGTGTCCTTCAGCTGGCCCCTAAAAATATGTATACTTATACAGTGATAATGGACGTCATACTAAACTCCGAATTATACACAAGAAACTAAAATTAAAAATCATACAAGACTAACAAAGGTGACTTTTTTTAGTGAAAATTGGAAATTCACTGATTTCAATTCCACAGGAAAAGTTGGCATGTGTCTCTAACTCAATTGCAAAATCAAATGCTCAAACACATCAAACGAATGGAAAACTATGTTAATTTAACTGTCATATTCCTGACTTAGTACAGACATTTTCTGATGTAGAAAATGGTGGATTTAGTCTGGTTTTATAGCTAGCTAAATCTCTCACTTGCATTACAGTCGAATGAAACTCCATTATGTTGACAAGGATGTGTGAACAAAACAAACAGACATAAAAAGTAAAAATGTCAAAAATCATGAAAATAGGGATGAGGCAGTCAACATTGTGTTATAATCTTTAAATTTATTTTTGACATACATGACCTGCTGGAACAGGTAATTTTTTCTTCCAGTTATTCCGTCCACGGCATGCTCGTATTACTGTTTTGTGTCTGTGTAGATGGATTTCTGCTTCTAACTGGTTCCAAAGCTTGTCATGCTCTGCTCCTCTCATATCTCTACCTAACAACTGGATCTGCTGAATTCTACAAAACATAAAAGACATCATAGATGATTGTTTGTGGTTTATTTAACATCTTGTGGCAAATATTTCATTTAAAACAGATAAAGAAGATATAGTGGGGTTGCCAATGAGACAACTCTTCACAAGAGACCAAATAAAACAAACTATTAACAACTATAGTTCATTGTATTGCCTGTTAAAGACCACAACAAATTATCAATTACCACTATAACATGTATAAAGGGTAATCCCTGTTATTGCTGTCTCATTAATTTTGCACAGTGGCTAAATGGTTTCAGTAAGCGCTTTGATCTAAAAGAATTGCCGTATTTGTACTATTAGAATCGAAATAATTCATGGGGACTTGAATATATCGCTCAGGGTAAAATATTTGTCATAAAGGGCCAACCCGTGGTTAAATCACGATATATTCAAGCCATCGCTCAGGGTAAAATATTTGTCATAAAGGGCCAACCCGTGGTAAAATCACGATATATTTAAGCCCCCATGAATTATTTCTTAATTAAACTTATTATAAATCCACTTAATTTTATATTTACCTTCCAGCTAACTCTTTGTCTAAATACTTAGCGGCAAGTCTTGCACCATAAACTTCTCCCTGCAGAGCTAAAACATATTGACGTAGTTCAGTATTTTCTTTCCTTAATTCTTTTACTTCTGCCTCTAATTTTGCCATGTTTAAAAATTCTGCTTTTTGTGCCTGTAATTCATCTTCCTAAAATTATAAAACAATGAATACTTTTAATTCAGAATGTTTTGCAATGTTTTTATTATTGCTAAATTTACAACAGATTAAGTTTTGCCAAATAAAAACTGGTATCTTAATTTTGATATCATTATTAGGCTCATTCTTCTCCTTTCAGTTTCAAGAAACATTGAAGATATCTTAAAACATTGCACATGTTGAATTCCTTTCATATATAGGTCACACTAAGGGGTCATCCATAATTGTCAACCATTTTCCAAAGTGTACAAAACGTACACTTTTTCAGACCCCCCACCCTCCCTCAAAAAGTGTACATCAACCATTTTCAGATTTCAAGAGAAGAATCAGTCATTCTTAATAAAAAGAAGATCCTGTCTATTATATTTTAGTTTAATATAGAAATTTGCATTGAAAAAAAACTAAAACATATCTGACTGTTTTATTTGATGACATCTATCTGTGATGCTTGTGTTTTGTCAGAATAAAGAGTACAAAGATTAGTGTTTCCCGTATCACACAGTGGGAACTTGATGATGGTAACTCTAATAAAAAAAGGCACCTAGAGCATGCAAAAGATTAACAAAAGGGCACATAAATTATGCTTAGAATCAAAGAAAGGGAAAAACATGGTTATATTGCATTTGTAAAGTATGGACTGACAGTTGTTGATGGAATCAGAGTTCAAGACAGCAATCAATAACAGTGTAATGTTTTAAAAACATTTTGAGTTTTTAAATTTCCCGCCTGTATTTCTATTTAAAAGGTCCCTGTAAATATACCATTCATGGCACTATTATCGTTAATGTATATATACTGTAACGTGTACATATATTGGATATTTTTTAAGTTAAGGTTAAACTTCATATGGAGATGCTCCTAATTAAAAGAAGCTTATACTAAGAAAAATAAGTTTACTTCCGGTTTACTGGTTTACTATTTTGGAATGCATTACAAGGAAATTAATCGAAGGACCAGTTTAAAATCTTTTCACAAAATGGCGTCTTGTCAAAATCAAAACATTCAAAGAATTTAGTGTTTCCATCAATTTTGTTTATTAAACAGAGTAAAACGATACTAGTATCGATCAATAATAAAGCAGGTGAAATTGACAATCGGGGGTACTGAGAAATGCTTGCAAACTTTTTGTTTAAATAATTTTACTAGTTCACATTTTTGAAAGATTTAGTTTTCATATGATATGATCTTTTAATCGTTCAATCCCGATTGATTAGAATTATGATATCGAAATCAATATCATCAAGTGAAAATAATAAAGATAAAATAAGAAGAGAAACACACCCAAGCCTATTCTCGATTTTATAAATCGACTTTCTCACGGAAACGATATAAATTCCGGAAATAAAAAAAAAGCGTACGGTAAAAATGTTGATTTTTTAACCCCCTCCCCCCAAGTGTACGTTTTGTACACTTTGGAAAATGGTTGACAATTATGGATGACCCCTAACCTATCAACAAATTATATGAGTCACAACTTCATTACAGGCCACATAAACATATAAGCAAAACAAATATTTGACGGTTTTGACATCTTACATTTAGTTCAACTAGTTACAAATTATAGAAAAGAGAGGATAATATGGGGTATCCAATCATGACACGAAATCAGTAAATGCACAGCAAAAAACAGAAAATGCAAAGGAACATCATATGTTCTTCCAAAGGTTTTTCTCACCAATTTTTTCATTATACTTGTAGAATCAGCCTCTATGCCTTTATCAGCCTGTTTCTGTAACTGTAGTGAATGGAGTTGTAATAAGACATTATGGAGTTCTTTGTCAACCAGAGCTTTAGAGGATTTCATTTCTATCATGTCTGATCTCATATCTACTAGCTGTGCCTGGATATTAAAATAAAATTAATCTTAGTCATGTCAAATTAAGTCATGAAGGTCAAGCCTGAAGAATATCTGAAATTATTGATTGTATGCATTGTACTTCTATAAAAAGAATAGCATCCTGCAATTATACCATGTATACTGAAGAGATGAGTAGATGATAATTCCTGTACATTTCAAAATACTTTATGTATTGCGATCAGATTAGGCCTCCTTGTTTAATACATGTAAAAAAAAATGTACAAGGGTTACACCTCCCTAAACGAAAACTGATTCTTATAAAAGACATCTATAGTTGGAAGTGATGAGGCATATGCGCAATGCTTGGCAGTTTTACTTTGTAGGTCCATTTCATTCACATTCAACATTTCTATCAGATATTTTGTTCGTGGTTCAGTATTGAAAGTTAAACAAAAATATTCGATAAACAAGAACATGAAGAATGTGTCCATAGTACATGGATACCCCACTTGCACTATCATTTTCTGTGTTTAGTGGACAGTGACATTGGAATCAAAACTCTAATTTGGCATTAAAATTAGAAAGATCATATCATAGGGAACAAGTGTACTAAGTTTCAAGTTGATTGGCCTTTAACTTGTTAACTGCATCAAAAACAACCTTGACCAAAAACTTTAACCTGAAGGGGGACACACAGATGAAGGGACGAATGGACCCACATACCAGAAAACATAATTACAGTAGAAAAATCAATAATTTTTATCATGTGTTTTTTTTTAAATCGGGAAGATTTCCTGAAATTTTTCATTGTACAATGTACTAATGAACTCAAAATTGTTAACTTTTTTTTTTGTTGCTTTTTTTAATTCCTGCATTTGCACAGAACGCAGAAATCTACTTCCTTCATCCGTTCTCGTTGTCGTGAGACTTTGAGTAGTCTAGTAAAATATAGGAACTCAAGGAACAAAATACCAATATTTCATTTTTAATAATTCTTTGTCTTTGATATGAATTAATGTTACCTGATGCATTGCTTTGCATTTCTTTGTTTCTGTAGTTTGTTTAGGTTTTAATTTCCCAAATATTTTGAGTAGCATGTGTATAGAGGGGGGGGTAGGAGGGGTTCTGATCCCGAAATCCCGGGCTTAAAAACATGAAATCCCGAGGTCCCGTTTGAAAAAAATCTAAATCCCAAAGTCTCGAAATTAGAAAAAAAGAATTCCCGGATCCCGAAATCCCGAGCTTAAAAACACCCGATAATGGTCCTATCCCCCCTCTGTATAGCATCACTTTATCGCCTGTTTCCTCAATGTGAGTTGGAAGTGACGATGCATAGATTTTGGTCACAAGGCAACTGATATGACATGAAAGATTAACTAGTTTTGGAACTGGCTTATGAACCCTACATGTGTGTAACATGATGATGCAAATTATCAGTGATTATTGTCTATTGAGAAATAAAATGTAGTATTTTTATTTACAGAAGTTATTGACAACTCTTGGTTTCAAAGTTTTCAAACATGAATGGAAAATGAGTCTCTATAGAAAGTCTTACTTCAAGCTTTGCATTTGATTGGAACACAGTTTGAGCTTTGTGACAGAGCTGGGCAAATGCAGCACTGAGAGCTGTCATCTTTTGCCGGCCCTCAAATGTTAATTCACATTGGTCAGGGTCAATATCACCAAGCAATAGATCAAGATCTACAAACGCTTTGTCAAATTCCTTTTCTAGAAGTTCTAACCACCGAAACGATAAAGTAGCTGTCATTTTGGTTTGGCGACAAACATTAATTTTTTCCTTCAAGGTCTAATTAGTTCATGATAAGAGACGACGAAATTAATTTAATTACAAACGCTCAAATGATTCAAATGAATAAAAACCAAAATGTCACACGTCATCTAACGGGAAAATTTCCGGAAAAATAAGTCTTTTTAGCGGCAAATTCAAAAAGATAATATTTAACTTAGTTCTAGCTGGAACTATTATTCTAGTGTGTATAATAGTCTCAGATTCGAGAGTTCTAGTTTTATGTTTTTTTTTATTTGAAGTTATTAGTGATGGATAATGTCGATAATGCTTGTTTATGGCATATTTCCTCGCCTTTTGTTTTTTTTGTCACGATTCAGTTTTTTATAATATGTATGCAAGTATGTATGTCTCTAATTCATACATTCATGAAACAAAATCACACACGTGATTGACTAAACCAAACAAAAGAACCTATATTAAACAGCTCAGCATGTTTTGACTGTTGTTGCATGTTGCTGCATTTTTGTTTGTCTTTGTTGTCCACACAGGGTATGCATTTGTTGAATGAAATCCTCCTTTTTACTTCTTTTTTTGTTCAGATTTTTTTCAAGTTTTAAATATTTATGAATATTTACTTTATAATTAATTTTCACTTATTACATACCATGCGATATTATGATAACAGTAGTTTTAAAATGATGTCCCACTATTCTTATTTTCCTCAATATTTATAAACTATTTCCATTTGATTTATAGGGACTTTCCGTTTTTAATATTCCTCAGAGTTTGGCATTTTTGTTATTTAACTTTTTCTTATTGGAATATTGTATGGGTAAGACTCTCGCAAGAACTCATAAAAGAATTGAAGATTTTCAAGAATAATTTAAAACAAACAAAATCATAACACATAACAACAAACTTAGGAATTAAGAAATAGGGTGCCAATTGCAAGCGCATACAGGAAAGATTCATGCTAATTGCACGTTTCAAGTTTATGCCTTTCTTCTTCTTTAGGTTTTCAGTAGTCCTTCATTATCTGAAGATTATATACTGTTTTGCGCTGCGTGGCCTATATATATATTTACAAAAACAAAAAAATAATTGAAAATGAATTTGGAGTGCGTAAAAAAAAATAATTTTAAATTGTGATTAAAATTGTTTCATCTAGGTCGATATACTTGGCCAACCAGTTAGATATGTCGTTAATTTTATTTTGCCGGTCCTTAATGTTCAGATATTTTCAGCCACTGGACGTCACATGCTCAGCAAACACAATATTAAAGTTTTGCCTCAGATTTTCGAATGGAATTAAGAAGCATTAAAAAATCGCAAAGATATATTAAGCTGTTAGTGCATAAAACATTTCTGAACCAATTTTTTGCTCCGATGTAGAATTCACAAAGTAACTTTTATTTGTTTAATAGCGGTCCGATTGTATTTTAGCATGTGGCCGATGTGATCTTTGTTTGAATGAATAATTTTTTTAAAAGAGTTCAACATGGCACCTGCCAGTATAAACTGTAATACATGTATGTTCATGTGATTATTTAGTTTGGCGGAGGAGCCCTTATATGGAACTCTTGCTTTTTTCTGGTAAAAAGGGAATATTCAACGAAATAAGTATATTGCCCGTTCTATAAAACGAAAGGTTCTGAAATAGAATTAAGAATTCTTAAAGTAAAAAAAATATAATAAAAGACTGCCTGTAAGGTTGGTGAATCTATGATTCTTTGAAAGGAAGGGATATTTACCTAAAAGTTAGTATATATATATATATAACGCGGCGAGGTGAGCGATGATAAAATGATTTTAAACGATTTACTAAAAGATATCTGTTTTTTCTGTTTTATCATCGAAACTTGATGTTATATTTAACATCTAAGAAGTCATTATCCATCACCCTTTTTCACCTAAATGACTTTCAACAAACTGCTAGAAAATTAACAGTTTCGAACGTTGATTGGCCATATTATCAAATTAAGTTTAGATAAAAAGCATTTGGTGTTGTTTTTGCGCAAATAACTAGTATTTAAATATAGTCTTAGGTCTAAAAAAAAATCGTTACAATTAATGACCTTTTCTAAGGTGTTTAACTATTCCGTTTAATAATGGTCAACTCTATCACAAGCCACACAGTATACCCATTCTACCCTACACTAAATAAGTCTATTCAATAGGAGAGGGACGGAAGACACCAGAGGGAGAGTCAAACTCATAGATAGAAAATAAATGACAACGCCATGGCTAAAAATAAAAATAAAAAACAGACAAATAATAGTACAGAAGACACAACATAGAAAACTAAAGACAATAGCATATACTATGGTGGCCGGATGCGGCCATTTCGCTTTTTCGCGTTTTCGCGTTTTCTCCTTTCACTTTCACGCGAAATCGAGAAATCGGGAAATCGGGAAATCGAGAAATCGAGAAAGCGAAATCGAGAAATCGAGATATCGAGAAATCGGGAAATCGGGAAATCGAGAAATCGAGAAATCGAGAAAGCGAAAACGCGAAATCGAGAAATCAAGAAAGCAAAAACGCGAAAACGCGAACGCGAAAACGGGAAATGAAATAGATTTCTCTTTCTCGATTTCCCGATTTCCCGATTTCCCGATTTCTCGATTTCTCGATTTCTCAATTTCGCTTTCTCGATTTCTCGATTTCCCGATTTCCCGATTTCTCGATTTCGCGTGAAAGTGAAAGGAGAAAACGCGAAAACGCGAAAAGGCGAAATGGCCGCATCCGGCCACCATACTATGCCAATAACATTCTTATTAACGTTAGCTTCATATTTGTGATGACATCATATATTGAAGTATATGATCTTTCAATTTGTCTGTGGTTTCCTGAAGTTGAAACAGATTATGTCGTTACATTATTACTGTCATTCCCAAACGGAAAACCACAGAAACAAAATTGATTTTATGTAATACTCAATATTCATGATTAAATTGAATACAAAAGTGCAACTGTGCCTTAACTGATCAACTTATCCAATAATAATATTGCGTGACCCCTTAGACTTTTTTCCGAGGTATTTGTTTTCAAAAATTGCCTTTCAACCTCAATTTTGCATCTTTCCATTTTAATTATCCCTAATTTGTATTTCAAAAGATTGAATTTATACAAAGGCAACAGTAGTATACCGATGTTCAAAAGTCATCAATCGATTGAAGGAAAATAAATCTTGATTACAAGCTAAAACCGAGGGAAACACATCAACTACAAGAAGAAAACAACAGAAACACTGAAGTGAAACAAAAACAAACGCCAACATTCATATAAACGAACTATTTGATAACGATTGTCATATTCCTGCTATATGAAATGACCTACGTATATTGATGTTCTAGATCTGTCTCCAATCTGTCAAATACTCATCGAAATATCATTCCAAATCATCAAATTTTGTTTAAGTATACATCTATAAAAATGGGCGTCATACATGTTAAGCTATCAGATTGATAGGCAGATTTTTATGGAATTTTTGTTTTGCAATGGTCTTCAACTGTCTAATTGATTTGTCCTTTCATATGAGCGCTTCCTGTGAATCTTCTATAGACGCCTGTCTGGCATAAATACCAAATTATAAATCTTTGATCAGGGGGTTAAATGGGGGTGCTAATTTTACAAGTCTCGATTGTTGGGGATTTTTCACACTTTTCACTATTTACCTTTCTCGTTTACAACCTAATCCCATCCCAACTTTTTCTTTATTCCGATATATCCCACTTTCCAAAAGCGTGTCATCCCGTCTGATTTGCAAGCATTGATTATAGCTAGAAACACAAATTATATATTAACCGAAGGTAGTTTCAGAGTAATTTTGTCCAGTTTGTACTGCCCATAAACAAGACGTAGAAAATTTTAAATGAGGTTTCATACAGCACGTGAATGGCAAATCAATACAAATATGCTTGTAACAACACTTCTGTTTATTAGTTATCCAATAGAGTGGGAGAAAAATCCATTTTAACGGATATTCCAAAGGAATATAAACATTACATGTGATGTTCTGGATTTTCTTGTTACTAGTATCGTATATGAGTATATGTTGGATTTCCGTCTAAGTGAATTATCAAATACACAATCCCCTGACCAAGCTGTTTAAATGATGCAAAAAAAAGTTTCAGGGTTTGTCTGCGGGCACACCAACATATTTGGCGGTAGGACAAATATCTGTTTTTAGAAAGTGTCAAAAACATTGAAAATACCACCTTGTTTAAATGACACGTTTAATGAAACTGAAATTTCAAGATGTTTGATATTTTTATTTACAGAATATACTTCCTTTGGTGGTATTATTGTTTAATATACATTCTGTATTCTTATGCAAACTAACTAAGCTCCTTTCGTGTCTGAGGTATAAAATTATAAGCCTGTTACCTTGGATTTCTATCAACATAGCCACCAAATTTTGATTATTTAGTGAGGGAACATCATCTATATAGCGGACATTTAAAGGGTAGTGCTTACTTCTTTTCTTTCTTCCTAACAAGTTCCAGTATGAAGACAGCCTCATACGAATAAAGGAACAAGAGGGGCACAATTGGTTCCCATGGAAATGCCAATAGTTTGTTGAAAACTTGTCCTCCAAACGTAATACATATATTGTCAATCAAGAAATCAAGTATCTTGATAATGTTAATTTCAGTGAATTTTTTGATTGAATGAGAGTGATTTTTTACAATGTAGGATTTATCCCTCCCTAAGACAAGATACTTGTATCTACTTTGGCCATTCATTTCTATGAAACAAAGCAATACCAACTCTTTCAATTTGTCTTTTAGTTTGGAATGGGGAATATATGTGTAAAGTGTAGAATGTTCTAATGTTTTAATACTATTACAAGATGAAAGAGTATTAGATTGTATGTACTCGATTAGATGGTTGGGATTTTTTGGTATCCTCCTCTGATTCACACAAACTCTATAATAGGCAGTTTCACAATAACTCTGAAGCCCGACTTTGATTGCTGATAACATTGATGTTTATAATTTAGAAAGAGGTTTTATGGATCACTTAGAAGACCCATCAATATACCGTTGTTTGTAAGGACACTTATGTAGCTTAGGTATTCAATATACTGATGGAAGAACCAGTTCTTTATCTATGGTTGAAATGCCAAAGGAACACAGAATATACCTATGATTATCCAGGATTTCCTCTTTAGTAAGTGTCGTGGCGGTATATCTTGAGTTTCTAAGTAAATAGTCATGCAATACCCAATTCATTTGTGAAGATGTTTATATAATAAGATTTACACACAAAAACAGATGACCATTATTTGTTCCATTTGTAGTACAATACCAACTTCAATTGTGCATTTAGTGAAAGTAAAACACCAACAAATGTTTACCTGTCAAGAACAACAAGAACGATGACACTATTGGATCAAGAACGGGTTTTCTTCGAGGGCGAGATCATGCGCTCTTTCAATTTCCTTGGCCAACAAACATTCCGATGCCATCAACTATAAAACTCAACATTATTTACCATAAAACAGTTCAATCGAAAATAACCGCCTACTTCAAAGATTGTCAGTGTAAACCTATCGTATTTTCCACCTATACCAAAGTTATTGTGACTAAAACTGTGCACGTGTTGCAGGACTAAATATAGACGATTTCTAACGGTCTTTACTCCCCCCACTTATAGTTGATTTATTTCCTACGGTTTTAGTTTGTACCACGAATTCGTTTTCGCATTATCGATTCATGACTATTGAACAGCGGTATACTAATTAATGTTGCCTTTATATATAATCCAACTAGCCATATCATTACTGCATTCAATCGATTCATTCAGTGACGTCTCAGTCATTACAGCTGAACGGACGTGCTGGGCCAGGTTTAATCCACCATTTTCTACATTTGAAAATGCCTGTACCAAGTCGGGAATATGACAGTTCTTGTCCATTCGTTTTTTTATGCGTTTTGTTATTTGATTTTGCCATGTGATTATGGACTTTCCGAATTGATTTTCCTCTAAGTTCAGTACAGTACTACCTGTGACTTTATCTTATTAATGGTGGCCATAAAAAATATGTTCACCATAGTGGCCCTATATGTCCATCATCATACCCCCTGTTGCTTTTTTAATACACAAGGTATTAATCAAAAAGTAGTCAAGGATAAAGGGAAATCTTGAATGCATTGAAGTGTTAAAATTATGTAACTTACAGGTCATGTGTCTCAGGTAAAATATACATGTATGTGTTTGTCAAATTTATTAACTGTGATTATGACAAGAAATTCAAAAATTAAATAAAATAATAAAACTAGTTGAACAAATAGCTTAATCATGTTAATAAAAAAAAATTGTCTCATGACTACATTGTATCAGTTTTGATATTATACCTTTTATATAATTTTTAATCAATTTAAGTTACTTTTTATATGTATTAAGTCTATTTTTTGGTAAGTGAAGAATAAATGAATATCATTTTCAAATATAACTGCAAACATTTACAATGCATGCCTTTTTCTATTGAAAAGGTGTTTCTCAAATTAATTTTCTAAAATCAAAATGGTTTATTATTGTAGATAGACTGATCTGCATTCAACATTGTTTAACATATGTTTAAGATTGTCTTTAAGACTTATGCTAAATAAAATTTAGGCAATTCATTATTTCTCTATTGAATAAAATATAAATATTAGAAATATTCATCACAGCAAAATTTGATAGTATTTTTATTGTCATATGATATTTTAAACATGATCCATGTTTTAGAGGTTAAGCATTTCTTTTACTTTTTGTTCTTGGGTAAGAGCAAGGATTTGTATAGTCTTACTATACAAATCCTTGGGTAAGAGACAACATTATGCGAAGGTAAATGATTTTCAAATAGATTATCTCAAAGTTGTTTTGTTAATTTTACAATCAAGGAAGGAGTGTTCTTCATTGACCAATAAGAGGCACAGTTTACACATTCTATCCTTTCTAGGAATTTTATATTGTCCACTATTTTCTATTTCTAAATTATGACCAATAATTCTCCACTTATTGACACAATCAAGTTTAAAGTTTTTATCATAAGTTTTTATTCTTAGATTTTTCTTTAAATTAATTTTTTATCAAGGACTTTAAACGTCTTATATTAATTCATTCAAGTCCCTGCAATTATAAACTTTATCTAAAAGGCCTAGGTTGAGTGAAATATTCTTTGCAAATGTATACCAAGAATATGTATCATGCCAGTCCAGCACTTTTGACAATATAATACACCGAAAAAAAATTGATTTAATTAATAGACCATAAAAGTGTCACCAATTAACCAAACTGAAGATAACATATTTGATAAGTTTCAAGACAATTTCTTTAAATAATTTCTTTTCATAAGATTCACTTTATTCAGATATAAGAACATTTTTCATTATGATTAGCATTTTTAATGAACATTTATCAAATTTTGATGATAACTAGGTGGGCATTTGGAAAATAAGTCTATTCAGTGATTGTTTGTGCACAACTCTTGTTTTGAGATTTGAAAAAAAAATTAGATAAACAAAATTAGTTTTTTCCTAAACCATATAATGATGCTTGTAGTTTTCCAGAATAATATTACATGTATTAGATGTTATCAAAATTTATTGTAAAAGGATTGACATTGATCATCTTATTTTGTTAAGAAACTGACTTTCTTTCTCAATTTTATTGTTTAATTACTTTCATTTTTTTTAAATGTCATTTGCATGATTATTAGTTATTATTCATAGTAATAATTCATTTAATAATGCAAACAAACAATTGAATACAATGTACATCATGTACATTAACCTTTTACTTAAAAAAACAATAATTAAAAGTCTGTTTATTTCAAATGCTTGTCAATAACTTTATCTTTGACTTTTTGCCATTTCTACTCGAGATTCTTACCAAGAAGAAATTAAAAGAATAAGAAACAAAAAAGCAATGAAAAAAAACATACAAAAATGAAAAAAAACTATTAAATAATAATAAAAATTAATGACAAAGAAAAATAATAATAAATTGACAGAATAAAACAATATTTTATTCTACATTTTCAAAAAAAGGTGAAATGTCAATTTTAAAAGAAAACTGAATTACCTGTACAGGTAAATTTTAATGAAACATACCAACTAAAAACTTCAACCCTGATTGATTTTAACAGGTAACATAATTAGATAACACATCTACCTATGTTTTATGACCCCCAATAAATGGCCAACATCTCAAGATTGAATACCTCAATAAATGTTTACCATTGAATGTTGACCATGCAAGAGGGTGGACATAACTAAGAGGATGTCACAGGTTGTACTGTATTTTTGTGATTTTACTTTTTACCCGCTATCTTCGATGAGGGTTTCCAGTTAGATGATCAACGACTTACTACTTTAGATGACAGAAACCAATCCAACGCCGTACAGTAGACGTAGTAATAGGCGCACCGCGTTAACATGCACTCCAAAACCCATTGTAACATGTGGGAGTGTTATGCCGATTAACGTCCGAGGGCTGTATCCTAGGTGTTAGATGATTGACCTTCATTTCACTCCCTCGCGGCTTTGGTCCTGATAACGCTTTCTGTCATCTTTAGAACTACGTCCACGACTCATCCACCAGTACTCCATCATTGAGGTTAGCGGGCTGCCAAGCTGACCAAACTGGCCCTGAAAGCAGCTGTTGTGAAGAAATAACGCCAAAATAGTCAACAAACCAAATCATAACAACTCACAAAACCAAGATGGCGACCTCCAAAATGGCGACCACAACTCGTTCCTGACCGATGGCAAAAATTATTGAAACGCTCACCAAACGCCTTCGGGTACCGAGCCGACCGTGCGAGGGTTGTATGGCCAGTCAAGGACGTTAAACACTTCCATTTGTTATTATTACTGGTGACCTCAACATTGTCATTTATACATCTGTGTGGAATGTCTTATATAAAGGCTAAAAATCTTCAAAATTTCAGCTAATGATTAAGCAAGGGAATTGGCTAAAGGTAAACAAGCGATCATATTCTTTTCTAATCGGGTTAAATAAAGGCAACAGTAGTATACAGCTGTTTGAAATTCATAAATCGATTAGAAAAAAACAAACCCGAGTTACAAACTAACTGAGTGAAACGCATTAAATATAAGAGAACTACGACATAACAGAAATACAACATTAAAATGTAAAACACACAAAAACAAACCATAATATAACAATGGCCATTTTCCTGACTTGGTACAGGACATTTTAAGAAGAAAAAAATGATGGGTTGAACCTGGTTTTGTGGCATGCCAAACCTCCCGATACAAATTGGAATTTGAATGCTAAATGGGCATATGATTACTAACTACACAAGGTACATTGAACTTGAAAGACTCAAATGTTGCTAATAACCTGTCCTACTTCCATGACAAATATTTTGTTGCCCCGCTAGCAATTAACAACATCGTGTTTCTGTGTAAGTCACATTACAAATACATGAATGTTAAACTGATAAATGAATTGAATATTTATAATTCAACCGGAAACTCAAAATACCCCTGGCTACTCACCAAAGAGTAAACCCTGAATAATCATAGGTCACTTCTATGTTTGTTTACAATGTTAAACAAAACAAAAAACAGAACAGCTCTATCTTCAGTTAGTTGGATACCTAAATTACATCAGTGTCCTTACAACAAAAGAAACTTTATATTGCTGAGTTTTCCACATGCTAAAAGAACACCCCGAGCTCTTTCTCAACTATCTACATTCATTTTATTAGCAATCAAAGGCTGCTTCAGAGTAATTGTGGCACTAGTTAATTTACGGACAATGTGGATCAAATATGGATACTTAAAAATTCAAAGATCTGTTAGCCAACATGCCATCTAAGTCGGCTTTCTCTTGCAATGGTATAAAACAATTCTTTTCTATTCTGTACACAAATATTTTCGGTTTTAAACTTAAAATAATTGTTCTTACTTTGTTTCATGAAAAAGAAAGCTAAGCGCAGAAAACAATATCTTGTTAGACTCCGTCTTCTTTTACACTGAGTTTAATTGCTGAGTGTTTCTTTATTCTACATTGGCTAGAGTTATAGCACATAAAACATGTTCAACCCGTAGCTTTTATTGCGCTTGTCCCAAGTCAGGAGTCTCTGACCTTTGTTAGTCTTGTATGATTTTTTTATTTTTAGTTCAGGTATATGTTTTGGAGTTGAGTATGACGTCCATTTTCACTGAACTAGTACACATTTTTATTTTGGGGACAGCTGAGGCCTACCTCCATATGCGGGATTTCCGTTTTGAATTTTCCTCGGAGTTCATTGTGATAAATTTGTGAGAAATATTTCAGCAGCGACTGCATATAGCTTAAATGTCTTCAGATTTAAACAATATTTCAGAGCGTATGTTCCATATAAGGATTTGTCAGAGAGATACTGCTTACAAGAAAGCTATTAATACCAAGTGTTCCTGGTTTTAGATTGGAGTCAAATGCAATATGTCAGTGGAATGTTTGAAATCGTAATAGTGTTAAGTTTACACAGATGATATCGTACATGTTCCTTACTTCGTAACTACAATCCCCTTCCCTGTCATGGATGTGACCTACTGAATAAGACTATTTATCGGATTTTATTACATAAGCAACACGACGGGTGTCACATGTAAAGCAGGATCTGCTTAACCTTTCAGATCACCTGAGATCACACCCAGTTTTTGGTGGGGTTTGTGTTGCTTATTGTTTAGATTTGTATGTTGTGTCATGTATACTAGTGTTGCCTTGTCATTTTTGGCAATGGCGTTGTCAGTTTATTTTCGATTTATGAGTTTGACTGTCCCTTTGGTATCTTTCGTCCCTCTTTTAAGGATTCTATAACTTGCAATTAGCTTCCTTCTATCTGACTCAAACTTTGTAATCTTGTTAAATTTATGTGATTAAGAAGTATGGAATTAATGCAAATTCTACCTTAAGAGCCTGACATCATTTTCGCAATCAAGCCAATATTACATGTAAATCTTAACTCAGGATTTTGGTGACACTCTATTAGTCACATTTATACTTATAGACTATTGTTCTAAATTCATTGAAGTCTATTTTTTTTTTGTATTTTGAGCAGACACATGATCAGTTTGAATAAAAGTGATGTGAATGTTATACAAACAAACAAAATATGTTAATAAGCAGTGAACCTTTATATCTGTCATTAAATTGTATTAATTCAATGTGGAAAGCCACATACAACTTTACACCATAACCCATAGTGGTGCTCCTACTAAAGGAGGAAGATACAGAACATACATACATACTGGAATCGTAAATCATTTAACTCTGCTAAACTTGTGGAAAATTCAAAATCTACCAAAAGAACATGCTTAACCCACCTCATTTTTGCACCTGTCCCAAGTCCCGAGCCTCTGGTCTTTGTTAGTTTTGTATGTTTGTTTTTTAATATTAGTTTATTCATATGTGTTGGAGTTTGTTAGGAAGTCCATTTTCATTGAAACACATTTTGTTTATGAGCCAGCTGAAGCCCTCCTTCTGATGCACGATTTTCTCAATTCTAACTCAACAGATTTTTGTTTGAATTCTGGATAAATATAAGGCAGCCATAAGGAAAGAAAAGAAATAATTCATAAATATTTTACCATTTTATTTCATTCATAGAAGTTTTATAAAATATTTGTGATGATTTAAAATTCATTAAAACCTTTATATACATATATATTGCACATAATTTTCACATCAAATTTCAACCACTTGATGACATGGATTTTGTTAATCTAAACCAGCTGAAGAATTGTGTGGGTACAGATTGGGTTTCCCCCAAAGTGATGACTATGTTACTTTATCAGGACCCCAGTGACTATAAACAATTTTCAAAGCATATAACATGTTACCACATACATGGATGTTTAAATAAATTCAGTTATTAACTTAAATGGACAGTATGTTAACTATGTATATAAATAATTGACTAATTATTGTTTTCATAATGCCCATTGGCAAATATTTCAGTATGAAATGATGTTATAAGTAGTGTTAGTACAAAAAAGTTAAGAAAACAACAAAACTCTTTGAAGCACTGTTTTCTTCATTAATGACACGAAAACAAAAGTTTCTTGATTCTTCAATTTTGTGAAATATAAAAAAGAAGATGTGGTATGATTGCCAATGAGACAACTGTCCACAAGAGACCAAAATGACACGGACATTAACAATTATAGGTCACCGTACGGCCTTAAACAATGAGCAAAGCCCATACCGCATAGTCAGCTATAAAAGTTTTGTTGCCTTTTTTCTTCAAAGAATAGCACTTACAGTATTTATATATATTTAACTATAAACACTTTTTAAAATAACCACTGAAATTGTAATTGCTCAATGGAACATCTGCCAAACGAATTGAAACTTTTGCAGCTTACAGTGAGAACAATTACAGAAATCATGATCTTCTAATGTTGACCACTAATAAGATTATGATAAGGACCTTTCAAAGGAATTTTAAATGATGTGTATTGATATAAAACATAGTGATAATGATAATGTCATGTATATTGTCAAAGAATTTATAATTAAAAATAAGTCAATGATACAATCAATTATTTTACAATTTTAGCATGAACTTGAGAATACAAAACAACAAATTGAAGTGAAGCACACCTGCAAACCATTTAACATTGCATTGTGAGTACTAGGTATGAAAGATAGCTGAGACAAAATATAGAAAAATTGACTTCCAATTCACAACTTTGAATAAAAGGAAAATATAAGTAGTAATGGTGTCATTTTAAAAAAAATAAATACCAGCATTAGGTTTATATACATAAAGGAAAATAAAAAAATAAAAAACCCTAAAATTTTATGTTATACATTTGTATTGGTAAAGGTTTTTTTTATATGCTTCATGAAAAGATACTGAACATGATGCTATTTAAACAAACAAAAAAACTCGTACTTGACTTTCTGATAAGTTGAAATCCATATCTACCCGACATAAAGGACATGCAAGAAAATATTGTATTCGAATATTTGTACACATTAATAGGTCATGTGATGTTAAATTATACATTTAAATATCTGTAGCATGATATTTGCCCTCCACTGCATAATTTCACACCATCAATCTTGGAATTGATGCCCTGAATTTGTTGCATTTTCCCATCAAAATTAACATTACCAACAATCACAACAGACATAATTATTATTTTTATCACAAATATATCAAAATTAGCACTGAAAGACTTCTCTAAACATTTAATAAACTAACTAGAGGCTCTAAAGAGCCTGTGTCGCTCACCTTGGTCTATGTGAATATTAAACAAAGGAAGCAGATGGAATCGTGACAAAATTGTGTTTTGGTGATGGTGATGTGTTTGTACATCTTACTTTACTAAACAGTCTTGCTGCTTACAATTATCTCTATCTATAATGAACTTGGTCCAGTAGTTTCAGTGGAAAATGTTAATAAAAATTTACAAATTTTATGAAAATTGTTAAAAATTGACTATAAAAGACAATAACTCCTTAGGGGGTCAATTGACCATTTCGGTCATGTTGACTTATTTGTAAATCTTACTTTGCTGAACATTATTACTGTTTACAGTTTATCTCTATCTATAATAATATTCAAGATAATAACCAAAAACAGCAAAATTTCCTTAAAATTACCGATGCAGGGGCAGCAACCCAACAACGGGTTGTCTGATTCATCTGAAAATTTCAGGGCAGATAGATCTTGACGTGATAAACAATTTGACTCCCATGTCAGATTTGCTCTAAATTCTTTGGTTTCTGAGTTATAAGCCAAAAACTGCATTTTACCCCCTATGTTCTATTTTTAGCCGTGGCGGCCATCTTGATTTGATGGCCGGGTCATCGGACACATTTTTTAAACTAGATACCCTAAAGATGATTGTGGCCAAGTTTGGATTAATTTGGCACAGTAGTTTCAGAGGAGAAGATTTTTGTAAAAGATAACTAAGATTTATGAAAAATGATTAACTAGAGGCTCTAAAGAGCCTGTGTCGCTCACCTTGGTCTATGTGCATATTAAACAAAGGACACAAAAGGATTCATGACAAAATTGTATTTTGGTGATGGTGATGTGTTTGAAGTTCTTACTTTACTGAACGATTTTGCTTCTTACAATTATATCTATAATGAACTTTGCCCATTAGTAACAGAGAACTATATTTGGTAAAAATTTACATATATTTACCAAATTAATGAAAATTGTTAAAAATTGACTATAAAGGGCAATAACTCCTTAAGGGGTCAATTGACCATTTAGGTCATGTTGACTTATTTGTAGATCTTACTTTGCTGAACATTATTGCTGTTTACAGTTTATCGCTATCTATAATAGTATTCAAGATAACCAAAAACGGCAAAATTTCTTTAAAAATTACCAATTGGAGGGCAGCAACCCAACAACCAGTTGTCCAATTCATCTGAAAAATTCAGGGCAGATAGATATTGACTTGATTAACAATTTAACTTCTTGTCAGATTTGCTCTAGATGCTTTGAATTCATAGTTATAAGCCAAAAACTGCATTTTACCCCTATGTTCTATTTTTAGCCGTGGCGGCCATCTTGGTTGAATGGCCAGGTCATCGGACACATTTTTCAAACTAGATACCCCAAAGATGATTGTGGCCTAGTAGTTTCAGTGGAGATTTTGTAAAAGATTACTTAGATTTATGAAAAATGGTTAAAGATTGACTATAAAGGGCAATAACTCCTAAAGGGGTCAACTGACCATTTTGGTCATGTTGACTTATTTGTAGATCTTACTTTGCTGAACATTATTGCTGTTAACAATTTATCTCTATCTATAATAATATTCAAGATAATAACCAAAAACAGCAAAATTTCCTCAAAATTACCAATTCAGGGGCAGCAACCCAACAACCGATTGACCGATTCATCTGAAAATTTCAGGGCAGATAGATCTTGACCTGATTAACATTTTTATCCCTGTCAGATTTCCTCAAAATGCTTTGGTTTTTGAGTTATAAGCCAAAAACTGCATTTTACCCCTATGTTCTATTTTTAGCAGTGGCGGCCATCTTGGTTGGTTGACCAGGTCACGCCACACATTTTTTAAACTAGATACCCCAAAGATGATTGTGGCCAAGTTTGGATTAATTTGGCCCAGTAGTTTCAGAGGAGAAGATTTTTGTAAAAGATTAATTTAATTTATGAAAAATGGTTAAAGTTGACTATAAAGGGCAATAACTCCTAAACGGGTCAACTGACCATTTTGGTCATGTTGACTTATTTGTAGATCTTACTTTGCTGAACATTATTGCTGTTTACAGTTTATCTCTATCTATAATAATATTCAAGATAATAACCAAAAACAGCAAAATTTCCTCAAAATTACCAATTCAGGGGCAGCAACCCAACAACCGATTGACTGATTCATCTGAAAATTTCAGGGCAGATAGATCTTGACCTGATAAACATTTTTACCCCATGTCAGATTTGCTCTAAATGCTTTGGTTTTTGAGTTATAAGCCAAAAACTGCATTTTACCCCTTTGTTCTATTTTTAGCCGTGGCGGCCATCTTGGTTGGTTGACCAGGTCACGCCACATATTTTTTAAACTAGATACCCCAAAGATGATTGTGGCCAAGTTTGGATTAATTTGGCCCAGTAGTTTCAGAGGAGAAGATTTTTGTAAAAGATTACTTTAATTAACGAAAAATGGTTAAAAATTGACTATAAAGGGCAATAACTCCTAAACGGGTCAACTGACCATTTTGGTCATGTTGACTTATTTGTAGATCTTACTTTGCTGAACATTATTGCTGTTTACAGTTTATCTCTATCTATAATAATATTCAAGATAATAACCAAAAACAGCAAAATTTCCTCAAAATTACCAATTCAGGGGCAGCAACCCAACAACCGATTGACCGATTCATCTGAAAATTTCAGGGCAGATAGATCTTGACCTGATAAACATTTTTACCCCCATGTCAGATTTGCTCTAAATGCTTTGGTTTTTGAGTTATAAGCCAAAAACTGCATTTTACCCCTATGTTCTATTTTTAGCCGTGGCGGCCATCTTGGTTGGTTGACCGGGTCACGCCACACATTTTTTAAACTAGATACCCCAATGATGATTGTGGCCAAGTTTGGTTTGATTTGGCCCAGTAGTTTCAGAGGAGAAGATTTTTGTAAAAGTTAACGACGACGGACGACGACGGACGACGGACGACGACGGACGCCAAGTGATGAGAAAAGCTCACTTGGCCCTTCGGGCCAGGTGAGCTAAAAAGGAAAGCAGTAATTACTTCAACATGATCACTATGAAACAAACAAGGTTTATGTAAACAATTGTATTCACAATAATAAATCAAATTTAAAATTACTCATTTAGGACCTGAAAAATGTAGTCTGCTTAGTCAATTGTCCTCAAGAACAAAGGCTATGTATAATTTTCCTATTTTCTTCTATCGTTACATATACATGTATTCACAAATATGAAATTCTACTATAATTTGTGCTTCTCTTACATCAAAACTTTAGAGTAATTAAATACTTAAAACTTTTAAAGATGAAGAGTCCATACTTGCCAACTTTGCAAAATGCCCATGGGGGTTTTACGTCAAAGATGGTTCTTAAAGTCCTACAAAACCTTCAAGGGGGCCTTCAAATATATTCTAATGTGTTTTTTGGGTTTCCTCATGCTTTAACAAGCTCATAGCCATTGTTAAATTAATTATTTTCTTTAAAATAGTGGACGAAATTGTACTTACAAAATTTCCACATGGGAGCCTCCATGGGGGAAATTCCCCACAAATAGTGACAGTTGGCAGGTATGAGAGTCCAACATAATTTCTTTTTAAAAACTTATATGTATATCAAGGTTTTGTACAGTTTTCATTACAAAATAATAAAATATTTTAAGACACATATCAGAATCATAAATGAATGTAAAAATCAAATCTAATTTGCTTTAAACTTAGTCTTATGTCTATCTCACAAACTGTGATTCATAATTTTTAAATATAGTGTATTAGAAAAAGCACATTTTAATTTAACATCATTTGCCAAAAAAAAAAAGGACAAAAACCTCTATCAAATGTCAAATCTATACCAAGGTCAATAAAAAGACAACCTGTTAAAACTTAATAGTACACATTTTTTTCTTCCCATGTTTTATATTATGCTCACCTTTAAAAAACCAAATCAACAATATCAAGTTTAGTTGTAAAAGAAGACTATCGTTGTCAAACACTTTAATGATTGAGATTCCTAGAACTTTATATTTAAATCAACTATGATCAATTAATTGTACTTTTAAGTTTAGACTTTACCATCATAACTTTTTAAAAATCATTCATGACCAATCAAGTTTCAATAGCATATCAAAATTTCACGTTTCCAAAATGTCTCAAAACCTTTAAACAGATCTAATTCTTTTTCTGCTACTTTAAACTACACTCATAGTTTACTGAGAGATTTTTAATGTACAAAAAAAACTACATTTAAATGCTTTAAAAATACAGATCTTATCAAAAATTAAAGTTTTCCTATTCTGTGGTTGAAAAGGTAGAAAAATTATTGATATTATGCATAATCAGTAAAAACATATATAATAGAAACCTATTTGCTTGGGAAAATCAAGGAAATAGTATTTAATTTTTTAAAAGGTACATAATTCAGTCCACTCATATGTCAAATAAAACATACTATATAATTCCAACTGCTGTCCATGTGACTTAACAGTACAATGCTACACCCCTAATTTTATTTCTTCAATTTTTATTATTTCTTAAATTTTTCTAAACCAAAATGTTGAATTGGTTTGCATTATTCACAGAATTAAAATGTGTTGCCATAAATCATGTTGGATAAACTCTTACTTTTGTGACGCAAATATACATTTGATTCAATATCAGTGCAATTCTAGGAAATGCTGCATTCAAACAGTACAAATTTAAAAAATGAAATTTTCTAAATGCAATCATAGAAAAGTCTCATTTTTTCACAATAATTAAACTATGGATTTAACTGTTTATTTTTTTTGTTGATATACTGAATTCATGAATTGTACATTTATCAAACACTCTTTTATTAAAATTAAAAAAAATCAATCTTAAACATAGAATCTGCTGAGGCCGATATTTGAATCTTTAAAACATAATCACCTTTAAAAAATCATTTAATCAATTGTATATGTATAAATAAAATACATAATTGGCACCAGAAAAGTAAAATATTCCATGCAATAATTCATAAAAAAAAACTCATCCTTTTACAATTATTTATCAAAGACATTATTTTTACCAGTAAATAAATTATTCCATACAGTTTCAACAAGCACCCATTCATAACTTTCTATCAGAGATTAAGAAATAAACCAATTTACTAACAGCACATAACATAGCATGTTTTTAGAGTTAATTTCATAATGCTTGAATAGAAGGACTTTGGTTGTGTTGCTTGCTTTGTTTGTTTAAATGTTTGCTCAAGCATTTTAATGAAGATTGACATCTGCAAACATAGTTAAACCTGTATATATTATATCTAAACTTGATTGAACGTCATCCCAATATTTAAACAAAGCAGGCAAGCCAACTAAAGTCTAACTCTACATGCATTAGGAAATTACCTCTAAAACACTTTAAATTGCTTTAAATCGATAAAGCTTTGATTAGGCAAGGATAAGCTGTGAAATTTAATATAAAATTCAAGATATGGTCCCAATTAAAATAAAAGTTTTCAATTATATCTTTCTACAAGCACCAAGGGCTGTTATTCTGTCACACACAGTATCCAAAGTTTCTATACACTTTGTTCATCATTCATTAAAACCATCATATAATTGTAGATCTAGTTTAACTACTACTTCACCAGATGATATTTCATGCAGTAGAAGTCTTTTAGAAATAGGTCCTCTTTTTTCATTTGATTCTTGTAAAATTTCTTTCACTCTGATCTCTGTTCTACCAAGAAAATCTGGAAAATGAATATCAATAGTTATGTGCAAAGCAACCCATCAACAAAATACACCAAAATTAATCTTAAAATCAAATTATTAATATCAATAACTGATCTGTCAAAAAAAGTGAAATTCAATTATGTGATTTCTAGAAATGTGGCATTTTAACGATTATATGGAGTTGTAAATTGTATTTTTCAGTCTTTATTGCAATACTTTAACCTTTACTGGAATAGTTATAAAGAATTACAAAATTCTCAAGTATTTTAATCTATTACAGTATTTTACAATTTAAGACCCTTTTAAGCTCTCTAACATTGACTGCCAAACTTCTATCCGAGTCAAAACTTTTTGCTCAAGTGCTTATTCCATAAAAAAAATCAACATACAATTTGTTGAAAGCAAATCTCTATCATAAAGCATCTCAATTAAGAAAAAAGATCGCTTATAAAAAAAATTACATAATAATTAATCTTCCATCATGAAATTCCCTCCCTTTAAAAAATTACCTACACTTTGGAGGAAAAAGGTCTCCATTTATAATAAAAACAATACCACAATTATTGTCTCTCTTCATGACATTCCCCATTTAAACAAGCATTAGAAGAAAAGAAATCTCTATCAAAAACAATCCCTCCATAATAACCTCTCCTCATGACAGTCCCTTCCTTTAAAACACTTGCTACCTCAAACTCTCCATTTGGAGAATATAGATCTCCACCAGAAAAAAAAATCACATAATGATTATCTCCCCTCATGAAATTCCCTCCCTTTAAGAAATTACCTACCATTTGGAGAAAATAGATCTC
Organism: Mytilus galloprovincialis; assembly: GCA_037788925.1. Classification (NCBI taxonomy): domain Eukaryota; kingdom Metazoa; phylum Mollusca; class Bivalvia; order Mytilida; family Mytilidae; genus Mytilus; species Mytilus galloprovincialis. The sequence continues at coordinate 6,249,223 of CM075340.1, read as the reverse complement.
TATCAAACACAGTAATACATAAGACATCTTGATCTACATCACGTATAGTAAACTGCATGTTTTGGTTCCATTTAGGATTGAGTGTGGCTGGTATGACTTTAGTCTTATGTTCCTGGGCTCCCATACTAACTTCACAATAGGGGTCACTTTTTCCTGTCATAACAAAATTGTAAAATATAAAAATGATACACAATGAGGTACAAAGGAGTAGGTCCAGGAAAGGCTGATTTTGGCATCAAATTTCAGGTTCATCTAACGAAAGTTTTTGGACACTTTTTAAACACTTAAGTGTCTATTTTACTTGATTCGATTAGTTTAACTGATTTAGGCATTAAAAACCCTCTGATTCAAGCTAAAATATGAAAAATCTATCAAATATGCCAAAAAACGTCACTTTTCAGATGGTTTTTGTCAAAAATGAAAGTGGCCGCATCCGTGCTCATCCTCAACCTTTATATATGTTTTGTATTATCATCAAATACAACTTACATTTCAATATTATAAATGAAAGTGGCCGCATCCGTGTTCATCCTCAACCTTTATATATGTTTTGTATTATCATCAAATACAACTTACATTTCAATATTATGAATGAACACGAACGCAGCCACTTTCATTTTAGACGGAAACCGTCTAAAAAGTAACCAAAATGCTAAAATTTGGAAGATTTCAGTAATTTAGCATAACTTAATGATGCTAGAACGCAATATTTGTGCATTATTTTGTCAAAAACAGCTCATATTTATGTAGCAGAAGCATTTTACTTTCCAAAATCGGGCTTAAAGATTACATTTTCACAATTTTGTAAAACTGCTATATTTTGGGGCCAAAAAGGGGTCTTACTGAACCTACTCCTTTTTAGTGGTTATGGTATATGTTAACCAGTAATTTAAGTGTTCAATGAAGAGCAAATTTCTAAAGCCTGGTATATTGAATATGTCAAAACAACAAAGTATCCATCAAAATCCATAATTTCTTAAAACCATGAAATAAGTGACCCCCACAAAATTAAATGAATCCACATTAATAGGTTACATTGCTTCCAACAAAGGATTATACAGAAAATGTCACTTTTAACTTTCTGCCTTATACAAATCAATGTATGTTAATAAACAATCTGTGATTACTAAGTTATCCTTATGAATCACTGTAAATGAACATACCCCTCCACATCCATTTCTATGTGTATCAGTCTGATGAGTTCAGCCATTTTCAACTGATTATTACGGTTTGTTCTTAATATGTTGTACTGTTACACCACTGTCCAGGGTTAGGGGCAGGGTTAAGTGCTCACAAACTAGTTTTCTCAATTGAATTGTTCCATTTTTTTTCATGTCAGGGCCTTTTATAGCTGAACATATACAGCTGTTTTTTTGGTCATTGTTAAAAGTCTGTACTGTTGCCTATAATTGCTTACATTCACTTCATCTGAACTTTGGTAGATAGTTGTCTCATTGGCAATCATACCACATCTCCTTATTTTCATAACAACACTTTTTTTCCTACTACAGAACAAAAATCTTTACCAAAAGACATGCTATTGTCTGCAACTGTTCAAATCTATTCAGATGCTTAGAGAAATATGTTCCAAAATTGTTTGCTGTTGAAAATAAATACGTTTTGGTAACTTCGAGTTTATTCAACTTTTGTCAAGTTTGTCCTTATTTTTAAGTTGCAACAACATAATGTTTTATACTGAAAAGAGCCTACGAATGAAATGAAAAGTCTTTACAAAAGTCAACAACCAATCCTTCTTGTCTGAAAGGAATTTGTTTTGAATCAATTCATCAAAATAAAAAATTAAACATGAACTGACATATTTTAAAAGTATTTGCATGTAGGTAAAATATTAAAGTAAAACATTTTTTTTTCTACAGGGGCAATAATTATATTCTTACATAAAGTAAGAAAAATATAAATTTAATACCTTATTAATTCCTTTGAAATTATAGAATTGTAAAAGAAAGAAATATACTTTAACAAAGTGAATGGCAGATCACAAAATAAATCATACATAAGACACAAGAAAAAAAAGAAACATACAAGACAACAAAGAACAAGCAAAGCAAGGTCAAGGACATGACAACATACCATTAGCATCTCGAGGTTGGAGGTCACAGCCTTCTTGTATCAACACCAGCAGTCGGCCAACCCCACCACTTCGTTTTACTGATAACATGCAGAGAAAATAAAAATATGATGTCATAAAGACATGCAAACATAAAATATGCAAATTAGGATAAAACTAAACCAAATAAGGTTGGGAAAATATATAATAAAAAGAAAAGTGTGCAGGGTAATGAAATGTCTCCTGAGATATTGGCTTTTCCCATCCTTCGTTTATATTCAAAACTCAGAACATAATTTGGAAAGTAAAAATATGCCCCCTGGATTGAATGAAAATCTGATAAAAATACACCTACAAATATTCTAACATTTTTAAACAACAGAGATAGGACTAAAATAAAACCATCGTTTATACTAAACTTACAAAAGCATGAATTCTTTTAAATATAGCAAAAACTGTGGAGGGATCAACCTACATTTCTTTTAACATTTCTCATTTTAAAAAAAATCTTTAGACAGAAATCAAAAGTTGTCAATTTGTAAAGAGTTTTCTCACTTAAGTGTCAGAGCTAAGCTAAAAATCTAAATAAGCAAAGCCAAAACACATGCATTGCTTTTGCCAAGTGACAAGAAAATATTTTTTTGTTTTTTTACAGTAAAAAATGCAAAATTTAATTTACATGGAATAATAAGAAAAAGATCCACAATTCATAGTTCTTCAATGGTTGCTTATTGTAAAAAAGAAGACATGCTTTCGAAAATAAAGTGATAAATCTGGTATACAAGGGTTTGGTGACATGCCGCCTTACCATCTTGTGAGGGGGCCAGGTTTATCCCCTCCACAATTATAACTAACATACGACCTACTTTCTGATTAGGCTCCTCCACTGAAATGGTTTGCATAATAAAATAGTCATAGAATACAAACAAATTTGTAAAAGAATGGCAACCTGGATGGTAAGGAAAAAGATATATTGATTTTCAACATCAAAAATAAGGAATAAATATCATTAAAACCATTGGTTTTAACAATAAACTCTTCTATGTTCATAGCAGTTCCACATCATGTTACAAAATTATGGACATGTATATTTGTGACCAGTAAATCTAAATTTGACAATGATAAATAAAATCATGACACAAAATTTAACTTTTGTGTATATGCACTTCATTGTGCTTCATGCTCATTAAAATAGCAGATATCATAAAAACAACTGTTTCACTTGATCATGTTCTCCCAAGCATAAGAATTTGGCCCTAGGTCTTCATTGGATTTGTGTTGTTCATTCATTAGTTTTAAGTACCATTAAATTTTGGTCTCATTATCATTAGGTCATGTTATTGGCTCCTTGTCGTCTACTTCTTTTCTTTTCTTTTCTTCGTTTCTTATCTTTTTGTGTTTTCTGATTCTAAAATTTGTTAAACTTAAGTGCTGGAAATAAGTTTAATTTTTCCCAAGAACTCAATGGAAACTAAAATAATATTCATATACATATATTGATAACACTAAAAAGTATAAAAATCTCCATCTTACGGCTATGAACTTTTTCTCGTCTTTTTCTTTCTGTTTCAATATAATTCTTAGAAGCTGCATCCAAACGCTTAAACCAGGTTTCTCTAAAAAGGTTGAAAATGGAAAAAAAACCAAAACAATATTAATAAAAAGCTTTCATAGACAATATAAATAATTACCAATATTTCCCAGAAGAGAAAACTTTGAAGATTTCATTAAGGGGAAGTAATCAAACCATATCGCAGGGAATCATACCATTTATAATGAATCTCTATATTTGTGATTAAATATAGTAAAAATATTTTATGTCTACCTTGTAAATAAACACATACTAAACCAACAGAAAAATATCAATATTTCATACAAAGAGAGAAAAGGGAAAATAACTATAAGAAAGATCATAGTTTTTCAAATAATTTTTGCTATGCTTAGTGTCATAGTGAGAAATTTCTATATCAGGTCTATAACAGGTAAAACAACTACTCCTATAAACATTGGATTTAGTTTTGAAGTATGTAACCACATTAACTCTGTCAGTTTGAAAACAACAGAAATTAGAACCATTGCATATGGCAGAGATGGTCTAGCTCATTGAAAATACATGCTGAAGTAGCTGTAATGGAAACCAATTACTACATATAATAAAGAAATTATAATGGACCAACCCAGATCAACAATAGCAAAAAACCAGCTAAAAACCAAAACACTTTCACATCTGATGTTGCTAAAAATAGATGCTTTGTTACCTCTCATTGTTACTAGATGTCTTGAAGTTGTACACCCTGTCTATATGGGACACTTGGAATTGACAGGAATCGCTATCATCATCACCACCGATTCGTTTTACCATTATCTCATTCAAAAATATCGGCTAGAATGTAAAAATTACATATACCGGTAATTAGAGATGGATATAAAGGGCAAGGACAGAGGTTTTATTTCATTTTTTTTTTTTGGACATTTGACAAGTTAAAATTAGTTTTTGACTTTTGAAATATATCAGCTTTCAACGTTTCTCAATACAACTTTAAATTGGCTTCTTTTTTTAGAAGGAATCATGATTTGCCATGACCATCCAGGACACATTTTATGTTTGTATATTTCAATAATTCATTATTTTTATCTATCTACCAGGTTATTCCTAATTAGTCCTTGTCCCTGCAATTAACCACTTTTTAACTTTTTTTCAAAAAGCTTATCATTTTGAAACAATGAAGCAAGAATCCTTTAAATAATTTGATATACTCACAGTTTTGTACATTTTATATTGTGACTTTGCCTTTGGATCAAAGACAAACTTAGATGTACTACTGCTAAGAGGACTGATAAGTAACAGGAAATCATTGCATAAAACTCCTACTAATTCTTTGTTACTCTTCATCTGAAAAATAAATATAAAGATTAAAGTCAGGATTATATAAATAAAAGTAGCCAAAGAAGAATTTGTGTCTGCTTGTGCTATCACATATCCGCAAAGGATGGGTTAAAACTGTCATAGGTGGTGATAAAAGTCACAAATGTTACAATTTTACTTTCATATCAAGAATTTAATATTTTAAAATCTAAAATTTGCATTTACATAAATATGTATGTTGCATTTTGTTATCAGTAAAAGGAAACATCAAACTATAACTACCAGGAATTAATTTACAGTAGTACGAGAAATCATTCAACAATAAAAAAAAAAATGATTCAATTTATACAAACCTTATAAAGTGTTCCTGAGTGTAATATCTTTCTAGGCCCAAGGCAGTTTGTCACAGAATTAAATGTAATTTTCTGAAAAAGACAGAATTTTTAAAATCAGAAATGCAAAATTGGAAATATTGACTAAAACCATGAAATAATCATTAGAAATTTCTCCCATGGTTTACATCATAGGTCTTTAAAAACAAAGATGATAACCACAATTCCAATTTGAAATGTTCAGTGGCAAATATTTCATGCATGTTCAAGAAGAACAAGTTTCTGATCTTGATAAATGAATTTACAGTTTACCAAGTCAGAATATGGCAGTTGCTATCTTTCGTTTTTGTTTGTGTTACATTATTGTTTGGTTCTTTGTTGCACTTAAGTAATTCTGTTGTTTTGTTGTTTTCCTCTTATATGGTATGTGTATCCCTCAGTTTTAGTTTGTAACCCAGATTTGTTTACTCTCAATTGATTTATGACTTTTGAACAGCTGTATACTTCTGTTGCCTTTATTTACCTCTACAAGTCCATCACAGTTTATATGCCCCTGCATCCATTCTAACTTGTCTGAGTTTTCCCTCTCCCTTACACCCTCATTGACTTGACTACATAGTTCTTCTGCTTTCGTGAGAGCCTCCTTCAGGTTCTGATGGTCAGGATGACCTTCTGGTGTATATTGTAAAATCTGTAAAGAAAAATACAATATAAAAAAGATTATGTTGAATTAATGATGCTGAAATGTTCAATGTCATAATGAAACAAAACATTAAATATCAAATCAATATATTCAACCATGAATAAAAAAAGTATGGAAAACTGATTTGCAGAACAGACAGACAGACAGACAGACAGACAGACAGAAGGGGAAAGATACCAGAAGAACATTAAAAAAAAAAAAACCAATACTGTTTAGTAATCTGTAAAAAGGTTCAAAGATAAGGGGGTAGGAGGGGTCCTGATACCGAAATCCAGGGTTTAAAAACATAAAATCCTGAGTTCCCGACTTTAAAGAAATTTAAATCCCGACATCTGGAAATTTGAAAAAAGAATTCCCGGATCCCAAAAGCATCAATCTCAAAAGCATCAATCCCAAAATCCCGACTTAAAAACATCCTATTCCGGAGTCCCAATAAAGGTACTATCCTCCCTCCAAGATGACACAGCAATAATGTAAAATACCTTTTTCTTCAACAACCAATAGAACTACAGCTTCTTGGCTTCATACAGGTTTATAAAGAATGTAGCTGTGTTAAACTTAATAACAGTACTGTAGTTGAAGAGTTGCCACCGTCAATTGTAGATTTGACGGTCGCAAATGAAGTTTTACTGGCGACGCGTAGCGAGGACAGTAAAACGGAGATTTGCGACCGTCAAATCAAAATTGACGGTGGCAACTCTTCAACTACAGTACTGTTATTCCGATTCTAATGCATTACAAAAAGAAAAAATACGATAAAACTTGAAAAAATGTCTAAATTTGACAAAAAGAAAAAAATCCGCGAAACTTCATGAATGATTTTGGCACAAAGACGTCATGGCTAAACGTGACGTCATGCAAATGAAAACTTACAAACTTGAGGTTATTACGTTACCTGTACGCTTCAAATTGGGATAAAATTACATTAAAACGGCATATTCGAGGTTGGTGTTGTTTTATTTTCGATTATGTAGTAGTAATCGAACATTTGTTGATTCAATCAATTCAAAATGGCGGGTCCCTCCTTAGTTACGCCTGGTCAACTGTGGATTTGACGGCAACTTTTAGCCAATGAAAAAAATAGTTACATCCAAATTGCATTAGAATTGTGTATAACACACCAAAATCATCATAATTATATTTTACTAACGTAAGGCTTGTACCACAGCTGGTAATAATGTAAACTAAGAAGGGAAAATCCAACCAGTGACCATTGGTAAAGTTCTGTCACTATTTAAATGATACATTTTGACTGTAAATTTGAGTTTTAAAATTATGAACTATTTTCAATTAAAGTTTCAATAACATTAATGGTTATAATTTTCCTGCATCAGATGTGTATTACATTATTCATATCTCTTTAGTGATGCTGAAGGTCAAACAAAGGTTTTTACTGATCTGTTGAGAGATTGATGATCTTACTATATATATCTATATGCCAATGTCGTTGCAGAAATATGCACAGTATATTATACCAGTGCTCTCACAGTTATGTAATAGATGTAAAGTTGCATTTGATAAGTGATTTAAGAAGTTGGTCTCTAAATCATGAAAAATTTTACTAATCTGATTTCTTGCTTGATTATGCAGTGGCAAATATTTGATGCATATCAAGGGTGAGAAACTTATTAATGGGAAATTGTCACAAGCTCTAACATTCCGTATCATTATCTTCACATTTTGTCAGCAAAATTCTTTTACTGAAATTGATAGTCTGGATTTTCTCGCTGTATTGAAGACCCATTGGTGGCCTTCGGCTATTTTCTGCCCTTTGATCAGGCTGTTGTCTCTTAGACACATTCCCCATTTCCATTCTCAATTTTATTCAAATTGAATACTTTCTGAAGGTCCTTTACACATCTAAAAAAATCATGCCACATCTTAGTTTAATGACAATAAGCATTTAGCATTGGCTAGCTTTCAAAAAATTATAAGAAAGTGGATGTAATTAACAGGATCATGTTCACACATCACTTGGACAAAACAAGGTTAAAGAGCAAACATATAGGTATATCAAAATCAGAACTTCTCTATAGGTGTAAAATTATTGACTTAATGGCTATATTGTACCTACCTTCTGAATCATAAGTGGATATTTAGTTATTCTCTGCATTGGTTTCAGTAAGAAACTACTCAATGGCATGGATTTAGTTTTAGGATTCTGTGTGCATTTCTGAAATAAATTTTCATATTTAGAAAGTGTAAACAAAAACTTAAATCAATAAATAATTAATGAATGTTTTCCTATTACAATAAAATTTTGCTTTTTTACACAGTTACCACTGAAGTGAATTGAAAGACTTAAAGCAAAGTGAGAACACACACTAGAAGATATAGTTCCTTGTATATTCTTAATTAAGTTCAATTAAAATCAATGTACAAAAACCTTACAAATTTAGGAATTCACACATTGAAAAATATTCAACTCATAAATGATGTGTTGCATCAATCATTCAATAATCATTGTGCTTTTCTGTCTTTCATTGTTTATTTTTAAACTATTGTGAGAATGAGACAAAATTAGAGCATAATGATAAAAATCTTCAGAAAACCTTTTGAAGAATAAAAACAGAAAGAAACTTAGGGCAATAATCATGTTCTACAAACCTTTTGGACCTCTCTGAACTCCGGACTAGTCTCTGTTTTATGCTGAATTAACGCTGCTGCTCTAAGTTGACAACTACAGAAACGGATATAAGGGGTCAAATGTGGTAGCTGCAACAACAAAAAAAAAATGTCTTTATTGAAGGAAAATTAGGGGACAATTGAATGAGGCAATTTTGATACATTCTACAAAAATATGTACAACTTATTATTTCTGTAAATTCAGAAATTAGTGCGATGTTTTTATTATTGTGAAAAAAATGCGACAGAGATGTAACCGCAATCATTTATACTCGCATTTTGAAATTTTTTTATAAGTATTAAACAGGATTTTTCTCAAAATCGTATTTTAGTCTAAAATGACAAAATCGCAAAATTAAATGCATGCAATAATTTCTGAATTTACAGTAGTCTTATTTCTGATTAAAAATGGAGGATTAGTGTTTTGAGCAAGGTAATTCATTAATTTGAAAGTGGATTTTCACCTGCAACCTGCCATAAGATATTCAATGATGCACAAAATCCTTTCCTGTATTTTTCTTATGGCCATATGATAAGTAATACGTACATAACTAGTGAATCATAAAATGGCAAAATTAAGAAGTGTCTTTGGAGGCCAAGTGGTCTATTGCTAGTTTACCAACACTTAGATTATGATTCCAGACTGTAAAGGGTTGTACAACTCCTGTTTACCATTGTTAGCTTTCCTCCTAATGCCAAATTTTAAGATCACAATGATATTGTCAAGGGTGCCAAAAGAACCAATCAATTATTTAAAATTAAGAATTCTTTTTTTTAAGTACTTAAATTTGCTATCTATACAACCGACTTGGATTACAACAATGTCTCTGCTAATAGTTACGTACATTCTTATATTTCTGTGTGCTTTTTTTTTTTTTTTATCATAGTCTAAATAATAAAACTTTTGTATGCATGTGGGTACCATAACTCATGAGCATTAAAAAATCATAAAACTTACATTTTCACATAATATGTCTCCAATCATAGTTATTACTTGGCCTTTTCCAATCATTTTCTTCCGTACTCGTAACGATCTACAAAATCAAATTACAACTTAAACAAAACACTTGATGTTTTTAAGAAATAATAATGTATGTTCACAGCGTAACCTGTAGAGTAATTGTTCAAAATATATAAAAGAACAAAACAATATCCCCAATGTTGCATAAATTTTATCTATCCAATGGCAATAATTAAATAACTATTTTTTGTTCTTTAAAACTTTGAACAAATATCTCAGAGAAATGACAGCTAGAGAGCAAATATAATACAATTTCCAATATAAAAAATATTTCCAAGGGGCAAAACTCTTTAAAAAAAGGGGTTGGGGGGGGGGGGGGGGGGGGGTGAGCTAAGAATGGTCTGTGAGCATGTACCAATAGAACTAGTTTAACCCCATATATCCTGTTTCAAAGCAAGTTAAGTAGACCAAGCATTTTTCAAATAAGTTGTATGGAGAATTTCCAATATTACTTTATCATTTTGTTAAAATAATTTCTTATAGATTATTTCTTATATTATTGTTATCAGAATCAAACGGCAATCCATAAATATTAAATAATTTACCTGGAGAGTTTTGTGTTACATAAAATAAGTTCAGTCCAATTTACAAATACAGATTCTAATTCTTCATCTGTCATCACCCCAGCTTCACGCATTGGGTTATAAAATGCCTACAAAATAAATATGTATCTATAAATACATGTATGTATATGTAGTATCTTATGTGCGTGTCAAAAAATACATATGAAGTTAGGTTTTTTAGGGGTAACATATATTTGTGCTATAAAGATCTAGAGATTCCTTAAAACCTGAATTCATTAAAACCTGAATGTCAGATGGCAAATAGGGGGGGGGGGGGAGGGGGGGACATTGGGTGTTTTTAAGTTCAGGATTTCGGGATTGGCACTTTTAGGATCCGGGAATTCTTTTTTCGAATTTCGGGATCTCAGGATTTTACGTTTTTAAGCCAGGGATTTCGGGATCAGGACCCCTCCTACCACCCCTCAAATATATGTAGGTTTGATGTTGTGTTCGTTTATTTTTGACTTATGAGTATGAATGACCCTATGGTATTTGTAACTCTCTTTTGTAAGTCTTTCTTTATACAGTTTTTTTCAATGCATACTAGCAAATCCAGGTCAATGCCTGATTTTATTGCAACAATCAAATAAAACTACAAGTGAAAATTCAAAATCATCTTTAGTTCATAATAAAGTGTTATCACAGAGATATGTCTCGCTTTTTTGTAATTTAGATAATGCAAATGTTGAAATTAAAATAGCAACACTTTAACATGTAGGTTTTGCAAATATTCTAAGGCAATGAACCATGACTGAAGGTACATGGCTAAACAATCTCAATGGAAATGAGATGTGCCAATGCTGATACAACTGCATACGAAATACTATTGACTTATCATCAGTAGTTCTCTTTGAACAAACCTAAGCACAAACTAATAAAATTGAGAATGGAAATGGGGAATGTGTCAAAGAGACAACAACCCGACCAAATAAAAAACAACAGCAGAAGGTCACCAACAGGTCTTCAATGTAGCGAGAAATTCCCGCACCCGGAGGCGTCCTTCAGCTGGCCCCTAAACAAATATATACTAGTTCAGTGATAATGAACGCCATACTAATTTCCAAATTGTACACAAGAAACTAAAATTAAAATAATACAAGACTAACAAAGGCCAGAGGCTCCTGACTTGGGACAGGCGCAAAAATGCGGCGGGGTTAAACATGTTTGTGAGATCTCAACCCTCCCCCTATACCTCTAACCAATGTAGAAAAGTAAACGCATAACAATACGTACATTAAAATTCAGTTCAAGAGAAGTCCGAGTCTGATATCAGAAGATGTAACCAAAGAAAATAAACAAAATGATACATGTAAACTAAGCAAAATCTCAAAATCAATTAACCATAACTGAGGGGGAAGAGTCAAATAATCTCAATGGTAATGTGATGTGCCAATGCTAATACAACTGCATACCAAATATCATTGATCTACCACTAGTGGTTCACCATAAACCGACCTAATCACAAACTAATACATGAAAACTAAGCATCAGTTTCAAAGTCAATAGACCACGACTGAGGTAGTGGGGCCGGATAATCTCCATGGAAATGAGATCTGCCAATGCTAATACAATTGCATACCAAATATCACTGATCTAACACTAGTGGTTCACCATAAACTGACCTAATCACAAACTAATACATGAAAACTAAGCAAAAGTTTCAAAGTCAATAGACCATGACTGAGGGAGGGGGGCCGGATAATCTCCATGGAAATGAGATCTGCCAATGCTAATACAACTGCATACCAATTATCATTAACTTACCACTAGTGGTTCCTAAATATAAACTGACCTAATCACAAACTAATACATGAAAACATAGCAAACATTTCAGTCAATAAACCATGACTGAGGGGGTGATGCCAAATAATTTCAATGGTAATGAGATGTGCCAATGCTAATACAACTGCATACCAAATATCATTGATCTACCACTAGTGGTTCAGCATAAACTGACCTAATTACAAACTAATACATAAAAACTAAGCATCAGTTTCAAAGTCAATAGACCATGACTGAGGGAGTGGGGCCGAATAATCTCCATGGAAATGAGATCTGCCAATGCTTAAACAACTGCATACCAATTATCATTAACTTACCACTAGTTGTTCCTAAATATAAACTGACCTTTTCACAAACTAATACATGAAAACAAAGCAAACATTTCATAGTCAATAAACCATGACTGAGGGGTGATGCCAAATAATCTTTATGGAAATGAGATCTGCTAATGCTAATACAACTGCATGTCAAATATTATTAACTTACCACTTGTAATTCCCAATAAAATGACCTAATTACAAACTAATACATGAAACTGAGCAAAAGTATCAAAGATAATAGACCATAACTGAGGGTAGGGACTAATAATCTCCATGGTAATGTGATGTGCCCATCCTAATACAACTGCATTCCAAATATCTTTGACTTACCACTAGTGGTTTCACCATTAACTTGACCTAATCACAAGCTAATACATTGTTGACGCCAACTCTAGAAACAGCATACCTATGTCTCGCTTTTTGAGACAAGCGAGACAAAAATCACCATTGAACAGCAAAAACTCCACTAAACAGTCAACTGACTTTAATAGGATGTTCATGTTGTGTATGTGTGTGTGAGGGAGGGACATTCGATTTTTCTACCCTCTTAATCATATTCACAGTCTGTCAATCACATTAAAGATTACCTCCAAAACAATCTCCATATCATTCATGTATGTTTCTTCTGTTTTGAACAACTCATGGATATGATTTTGTCGTTTACTTTCCTCTGGTGAAGTTGTAGCTAGTACTGTTGGATCACTCGACCCTGAAAGGCATAAAATATAATCCATGAATAATAAAGTAAAGGATAAAACTTTGAAAGTAAACAGTAACTTACACTTGACTTTTCACCTTTGACATTTATACCTACTAACCTTGCTTTTGCAATTCAAAATCCTTTATTCTTTGAACTGTCAGCATTTGAATATCCAGTTATGGTTGGAGTGTGGCAATGATCTTTCTTTCTTTGATAGTCAAGTTAAAAACATACCATATATACATTGTAACTTCATCTTGTACGCTAGTAACAAATGATGGTGCCCAGTATTCATATATTTGCAATTTTACATTACAAAGTCGAAGCAGATTAATCTTTCAATGTAAACTTAGGCAAATGTATCCTTTCAAGAGCAGTAAAATAATAGATTACTTATACATATTACATCTGATTTCATTGTGACACAAGCAGGCTACAATAAACTTAAGAACCCACTCTTTTGAAAAGAATAATGTCATAAATATTTTTCTATTCTGGAGACAGCACATTTTTGATTGTTTACACAATTAAAGGCAGGAAATAAATCAAAAGGAACAAACTCTACTATTAAAGTCCACCATTCTGTTTCTTATATTTCTGTTGCCAATAAAAGAACTCAACAGGAAAATAGTAGACTTTTCCCTTTGGTAAAGAATGCTTCAGAGTTCAAACGCACCTTGTCTGTATTTCAGGTCTGTCATGTCCAATCTTAAATCACCATTTTAAGTTGATTTTCCCTGGAATCCTGTTTTTTATTTGTATATTTTTTTAATTTTTTCTATTGTATACTATTTTCAAATCAAATATTTTATTGTCGTATAAACTTTACAGTTTGTGACCAACATATATTAACACAATAAAAATAAATACATACTGTAGTTGATAATATCCTCCACCTTTGGTCTCGGGTGGATACTTGTCTTATTTGCAATGATACCACATTAGCGTAATTTGTACTTATCTCCCATGCCTATCAATTTTGCACTTAAAAATATGTGTCTTATCCTAGTGTTGAAAAGTCATCTCAGTTCCGTAGGGGCTAAGGAATTATTTTATTTTAATTTATTTTGCCTTTTGTATAAAGCAGAGTGCACGAAGTCTCTAATAATAAAAAAATAACAGGCGGGCATATCAACCAATCAGGATTAGCCATACTCTTAATTCTGAATACCATGTTATGCTCATAAAATGGCTGTGCCCATAAAATCCTAATGGTTTATTGTAACCTATAGTGTGAAAATGAGGACATTAAAGAAATCTTGACCATCACAAATAAAAGTTGAGGTATGATATTGATGTAATTAGAAAAGCATAGACTGTCACAGCCACAAAGTAATACTGGTATTATTGTAATGCATATAATAGACCATTTAACCTACTGCGACTTTCATAGCATGAGAAACAAAACCTACTGAAACAATAATAAACACTAGTGAAGACTAGAGACAGACAAAATAGATATAAGAAGATCTGGTATGAGTGTTAATGAGACAACTCTCCATTCAAGTCGAAATCTGTAAAAGTAAATCACTATAGGTCAAAGTAGGGCCTCCAACAAAGAGGTTTGACAGGGAAGCTATAAAGGGCCCTAAAAATTACTATTGTAATACCATTCAAATAGGAAAAAATAAACGACAACCACTGAACTTCAGGTTCCTGACTTTCTATTAAACCCCTATTAATTGTACAAGGACATTATTATTATTCAAGATGCCTAACTAGCTAGTAATAAATTATTTTTAATCTTGCTTTTATTGAGGAGCATGTATTCCTTATCATGTTTGAATTACATAGCATATGCAGCAATTTAGAACAAATATATGATCAATTTCATTGTTTTAAAAGTGTGATTTTTTACTGCAATTAATAGTAGCATAAGTCTTTTGCAGCAGGCTGCGGTAATTATGAAGCAACACAATTATTAAACACAGAGAACAATGACAACAATTTATTGACAATAAAGCTTTCAAATTAATAATATTACAAAATATAACAGAAGATTGCTAATAACAATAATAATATGTATGATGTATTCTGATAAGTGTATATATCTGTTGACAAATGTTACTCTTGAAACTTCTTGTATTGAAAACACCTTATTTTATAGCTACGATCGATCTATCAAAAATAAAAGAATGGATTAGAACCTCTTAAAAATCTATCTATATATGTACATGCAATGCTTGAATGTTTTATTGTACAACAGCTCCAATTTTATAAGTATTCACAAGGGTGTAAAACCAAATTTTGGCCCAAAGTAACAAATTTCAATGTTAATCCAATAAACTTAGAAATAGTAGAATTCAAAAATTTGGAACAAAACTATGGTCAAAATAAGGATCTTGTTTTTGCTGTACTGATTTTGTGTCATGGACGAATACCCCATATCCTTTGTTTCCTATTATAACAGTACTTTTTGTTCTGATATTTAATCTTTTGCTTTTGTGGTTATTTTTCCTTATGAGGAATTGAAAATTAGCAGGAGATACAGTTACGTTTTTTTAAATTGAGATCATATGTTTTTTTTGCATTTAATAAAGCTATTAACTTTGTACTCCAGTCAAATGTTGCATATTGACTTCTCCTACCTTTAAATTTATACCCTAAATGTACATGTTCCTTGATTATTTTTCGGACTTCAATTTAATTAGTTCATATATCTGCATTGAAGTTGATTTAAATTGAAATATCTAATCAAAGTCCCTCAACTACCCTAAAAACACTAGAGCATGCTCAATGAGCTAAAACATTAAGGTAACTTCATCCATAATATATGTAGTTGCAGCAATTTTTGAATTTACATCATTTTTTTTTTATAAATGGTGAAAACGTGTCAACTGCATAAGTTATAAATTTAGGTAGGAGAAAAGCCAAAAACTATTCTCTTACATACATAAAAATGGACTAAAATTTTTTTAAAAGTCTTCTAGTCTAATTTGTAAATGTCTACTCAAACAAAAAATTTCAAGAGTAACTTTTCTCAACTCTGAATCACATTTGACTGAGTAAATATCGGATATAAACATTCCTCGTAACATTCCTGAATGTATAATACTTTTAGTACAATGTTCCATAGAATTGGAAAAAAAACATTATGTTCAATCAAAACGGAACATCCTTGACCTGCATACAAATGGTTTGAAAATAGCTTTCAAAATTATGACTATTTCTAACCAGTATGCCTGATACAAATGTTTAATCATAGTTTGAAAACTTTGCTTATCCCTAAAATATGATAATGTTTGTTATATCTGGTTGAAACATTTCTTGACAAATTATCCTTGATATGCATATCCAAAACCTTTGGTTTAAATGAAGCTTGTAAAATGGAGATTTTCATGTGTAACATATAGTTGGTAAAAATATGATAATCCTAGACTATCCCATACCATACCAATAGTCTCCTAAAAACTGGAACAAGCAGCTAATTTAGAATTATATTTAGTTTATTAGAGGCTTTGCAAGGGCTAATCTTTATAATACATTATATATGCAGAATATTCAGATTAAATATGTATAAATCAAACCTAAGATGTGGGGAAAGCAACCTTCAATATATCACCAACAAATAACTATGGTCTTCAACAACAGTGCCTTTATCAGGGCTTAACTAGCCATACTGCAAGATTTGTTTAATGTATGCCCTATCATGTTGCAAAAGAACATCATTTTCAAAAATTTAAATACCAGTTTTTATTCTTAAAATCTCTATCCAGTACATGTTTTTGTGTGTTGAATCTGATTATTCATGTGACTGAACTGAAAACATGAACTATCTTATCATCTGACCCTACATAGTTTTACGAGAAATTAATATTAGTACAACATAGAATACGTTTGATAGTATATGGCTATAATCTCACTCTATTGCATAATTTCTTTGCTATATGAACACCAAATAATTTTATATCAACTTCTATCAATTACAACCTTATCTTTATCGAACTCCACACAGGTATCAGATAGGACACAAACACTCTAATCTACAACTTCTACATGTAACAGGCTAAAATAATTCACAATTTAACAACACTATTAAATTGAAAACATTACCAAATTTAAAGAGATCTTTGTATGAATATAAAACCACCTATTGTTTTTTTTTTTTGTAGGCATAGGTTGAAAATATATTTATCAAATGTTGGCCTAGGTTGAAGACACCATTAAAATGTTGACATGTGTTTCTGTTATCATACTTTAGCAAAGGGGTCTTTTTTAAATTTGCAATAAAAATCATATGCGTTTTAAAAATTTATTCTCTCTATGAATTTTTGATGATGTAGAATTTGAATAATGTTAAATTTTGAAAGTTTTCAATTCATCATTGTTGATCAATTTCTGTTTTTTCTTTTTCAAAACTAAAAAAGACCACGAACTATAACTATCTATACATTTTCATTATTTCTCTTTAATTTTATGGACAGATAAAAGAACGATCGCCCAAATATTAACAGCCATTATATCAGGATATAATCAGTGAAATCTGAAAAGTGTCAATTTTTCACACACACAAGTACTTTACTGTGGAATGATCATCTGCATCAAATATCAAAGTACAGCTTACTTTTATCAATCCTACCAGTGCATAAAAATTTCATAAGAATCTGTCAAACAAAACTCAAATCGCAGTACTAAATAGGGAATGATACAAAAATTTTATGAAAAAAAAATTAAAACACTTTTAATGATAAATGTGAAAATTCTCGAAAAAAATGAGGAGTATAGTTTTTATGGAGCTAACAGTAACCACAGTTGACATTTTCGAAAACAAACAGTTAACAGATAACATTATTGACCTTTATTACCCTGTTGATAATAATCTGAACTGAAACAAGTTGTTGGGGTGAAGAGAAAACCACCTCAATGTCTTTAAAGGTAGTGTTCTTATGTTATCTTTGATCGAGAAATATATAGCAGAACATCATTGTTCTTAGATTTTAATGAAATTAGAGAATTTTGATACAGGAATGCACTTCATTTGTAAGACTTTTTATATAAATGATATTTTTTTTTATAAATACAGAATATTTCTAGTCCTATTCAAAGCAATCTTATAAGGAAAGAATTAGGGAATGTACAGTATTTTTTTTCTATCTTGTGTAAGTGCAAGAAAAAGTTACTCATGTTTTTTTCTTCTTCAAAATTCTGTCATACAATTACCTTTCTCTTCACATAATAATGTTATTTGGTGATAAAATCTTTACAGAATTGCTATTTGCAAACATATTTTTATAAGACCTAGTAAACAATTTTTTTTTGGTATGAAAAGAAAACATTTGGCCTTGGCTTAAGACAACTTTTAAAATAATTGTTCAGCAGGTTAATTACTATCTTTTAAAAGTGATTGAAATATTCTACATGTGTTGCACATACAATATTTGCATAGCTAAATTAACAACTTTAAACAAAACAAGTGTAATATATCTAAGCTACTCCATACATCTTTATAAACATGCCTTGTTATGTCGTTTACTCATATGAACCAGACCTGCTGAAAATTGCACTCAAGCCTTCAAGACTACATTTACAAATGTCTAAATATATTTCTTTTAAATTGTTTACATGAATTCGTTTCATATTCAATAAATTTCTTTAACTGTGTCAATAAGTAAAACATACATGGTAACTGCTTTTCCACCAAGTTTAAATTTCACAATTTTTACGGACAAACTTGATTGTGCTGTTTCAATTCACTGATTTCCATGTCCATCTGATCATTACAAATCACATTTTCGTTGGGGACATTTTTGATAGTCCTAATTGATAAATAAGTGAGAATAAACAAATACCGCCCACTTTATACTAACGGAGGAGTAGCAGACTTCATATTATCACATCAAGGTATATATCAATATCATAAGTCAACAGAGAAGAAACACAATTCTGGCCATTATCATTTTACAATAAATATAATATTTTACACAGCAAAAGAATATTAATATGGTAATATGCAAGTGAGAAATTATAAGGTAAGAGTGAAGTTCAAAGGTTAAAGGTCAGCTGGTGTCTGACCCACACTTATCAACTGACACTGTTAACAAATCACCTGCCCTTTTCAAAGAAAATCTTAATAAATCATGGACTTAAAATCATCACCCTGTCTTAAATAATAATTTCAAAATAATTTCTTCGGATGGCAAATTTAACATTTAAATTACTTTTTTTTTTTTTAACAAAACAAGAAAACAATTGAAGTTGTCTCCCCTTCTTTCTAAACAGATTATCTCCCTTTAATTTTCCAACAGCCTCCCTTTGAATTTCCCACAAGCATATTACCATTTACAGATAAGTTGTTAACACTGTCAGGTGACTTTTGTGTGGTAATAAGCTTTTCTTGGTTAACTCTGCTTTGCCATGCTTCAGTGGCTACCTTTCTTTCAGAAGTTTATATTTCTATAAATACTTGTGTCATACCACACCGTGTTTCAAGGTCATGCATGATTATGATTTAACACTTCCAAATGTGTTTTACTTCTTAAGCATTAAAAAATATACGACTCATTAGCCTGCAGCTAATATATATAGCATATGCTTTCATTTAAGAGTTCACAAAAAAAAAATCTTATTTTTCATAACACTCTCTCTCCCACCTCCCCCAAAAGTAAAAATAAAACATAGTTTCAGTTATAAAGATAGATAAAATACCACAAATATCAAAATCGAAAATGATCTAATTAAACGACTCAAAACTAAGTTTGAAAAATTACTAATCTTGATACTGTAGAATTTAGAAATGAACAGCTAACATGCTGAGCTTAATTTGATTTGTACATGCATTAATTATTGATAAATTGGAAAAAAATATTTTTAACGAATTTCTGAAGCAAACCCATCATGCAGTTCTAAATATAGAAAATCTCTTAAAGTCCCATTTTTAAAAACACAGAGTATGTGAAGCATGGTAAAGCAGAGGAGACAAAATAATCTGGCAAATAAAAGCATGAGAATGTTTTCTGTCAGACACCACCAACACCTTTCAAATCTTCATTCTGAAAATATAAAAGGGAGGTAAGCATGTTAGAAAATTAGAAAATTAGAGAAGAAAAAATCCCAATAAGATTAGAAAACTACCCATGCTTAAAAAACAATTCACCAATAAATATAAATTTTGATAGCTCAAATAGCATGAATAATCCATGATATATCTTATTTGTCTGTATCTAACTTCTTTACTTGTAACAGTTCTAGCTGGATGCATGAGATACACCACAACATGTATATGGTTAAAGGTATTAGAATAAAAAAGCTATAAAATTAAAAATAAGTAAATTGGATATTTTTTGTTCATCTTGACACTATAATAACAAATCCTTCAACCATATACACATACATATATATATGATCTCCAATAAACTGTCTGGTATCAGGGGACATTACTCTTTACACTACAGAGAACAGCACATGAAGCAAATAGGTATTCATATGTCTGAAAAAGGGATGGCGCAATTTATAACTTTTTTTCCGCCAACATTAAACAATAACAGAAGCACATTTACAAGTATGCATAAAGAAAGGAAAATAAAAATTATTAAAAGATTAAAACCAAAACTACAATTTTTGTTTAGAAGCTACTGTAACACACTGTTTGTTGTGTCCCCATTCCTTGGGAAGTCTGCACTGTTAGCCAAAAAACAATTCAACATTTTGCTTTGAATCATTTTTCATTATCTTTTGATGTCAGATAAAACAAAAAAGTTTCTGTCCAGGTTTCTTTAAAAACCATGAACGTTTTACAAAGTACTTGATGTTTGCTTAAACTTTAACTTACAGACTAAATCAAAGTTTTAACACCTCCACCACCCTTGAAATGTATGATCACTATATATTGCTTCCACTTCTAAAGCTGCAGGCTAGATAAAAATTATCTGCCTTAGGTAAAGATATGTTTGCAGTTATTGTGTCCATTAGATCGTTTCGCTATTTGAGAATCAGTGACACTTGACCCCAGAATCTTCAACATTTGAAAAATTGAAGTCATCCAAAAGTCACATTTCCTTTACAGAATCAAGATTATTTCTATCATGAAGTCAAGGGAACCTTTGAGATGTCAAGTAATGGTCAACACATAGAGATAAGGTTATTTCTCAAATATGACCTTCAAAAACTAAGTCACTTGCATGAGATTAAAATTGACTAGTCACTTCCATTGAGTGTATTAATAATCTATGTATAATCTCAATCTAATAAATACAATAAAATTGATTTCAGAACTTCAAAAAATATTTTAAACTATTTATATCATTTTTTAAAGTATCAATTTGTTGAATCCCTTCCTGGCTATGATTTTTAAATGAAGAAAGTCATCTGATACAAACAGAATTATAGAATCTATTTTTACTGTACAGTGAAGTACTAGCCATTGGGCCATTCCAGTTAATATCTGCTAAAAGGGGTTGGATGGTCCTTTCTGAGGGGTGTAAAATTTATACATCTTAGGGGTGAAATTTTGGGTTTTTTCATCTGACACGTACACTTATACACAAAAAAACTTCTGAGGGTATTGCACCAGTAAATAATTAAAATAATTACATCTTAGGGGTTACAAAAATGCCAATGTCAGATCTTAGGGTACTTTGGAATGTAGACAGTTTCATATTATGCATTATCTGGCATTGTATTTAAAATTCTGATGGGTACAATGCTTGCAATAAAAAATTCTGATAGGTAACTTTTTCCCATGAAAGCCCATCCACCCAATATCAACAGAAACTCTACATCTGATAGGTCTTAATTTTTAGATCTGATAGGTAGTTTTTCATTTATGTTTTTTTCTGATAGGTATAAAAAAAAATCTCCCCATCCATCCCCACCTGTCAGAAATTAACTGGAATTTCCATTAAAGAGGTTGGTGCCATAACTTAAGTTTAAGAAAGATTAACCTGTAATTAGACAATTTGCCCATGAAATAAATGAGTATGACCATACATAGATGTGATTCAAAAGCCCATTCTAATAAGGACAAATAACATAACATCAACAATTTTCCTATTTGATTGATTCATCGTTGGTGTTAATGCCACATTCAGCACTATTGTATATATTGTGGCAGACAGTTTTAATTGATGGAGGAAGTTTGAGTGTTGAGTTGGTACCACCAACCTTAAGTAGCAAAACTGACAATCCTGGTCAAGCAAGATTGTAGTTTAACACACCTGCCACATGTTGGTTTTCAGCTCACAACCTTAGTGTTGACAGGCTAGTGATATAGTAAAATAACTACTTTGACCATTTGACCGCTAGTGGCACATGCAGTATTTTTAAGTATATTTTGATATCAATTTTGCAAAGGCAATATGTGTAGAAAAAAGAATCAGCTAAAGTCCTTTCTAGACATTAAATGACATGGTCTCATTCCATCATGAAAGGGCTGATTTCTTTTTTTTTTTTATTTTAACTTGACTTACATATATTATCTTGTGGAGGTGAGGTGGTCAGTGGTTCTACATAATTTGATGTTATACTTGACTTACATGTATTATCTTGTGGAGGTGAGGTGGTCAGTGGTCCTACATAATTTGATGGAAACATTCCTTCTTGTCCGTTCACTTCCCCTTTCCACCAGTTAGGGTCGTCTTTATTTAAAACATTTATAACAGAATCTTTGTGGAATGTTAATTCGTCTTCGTGTTGTGCATTGTATGGGTAAACAGCTAACACTTGCTCAACTGAAAATAAGAAATTTGAAAATATATTTAGAAGAAATTAGAGTCAGTCCAATTTTTCAGTCCTAGGTCTTGAATCTGAGTCTATGGGATACTTAAAATACTTCAATATGGGACCAACAAATCAAATCAAATCAAGGTTTTATTTATTGTCGATACATTGTGAACAAAGTAACACAAGCTCTAGTAATAATGTCAATAGTGGGTTTGACAATCAAGTATAGCAGATGTATTCTACTTTTGGTGAATTGCTTACAAATCTGCTATTGTGTGATACTTTATCATATGATATATTTTATCAATGTATTCTATAAGAGTACCACCACAGGTGTCATATGTAGAACAGAATCTATCCTTCCAGAGTCTGCTTTTTGGAAGGGTTTGAGTTGCTCACACTTGAAATAGTTTCTATATATTGTTTTGTGTCCTGTTGTTTTCTTTTGCTTATTTTTTGTTTGTTTTTTGCCATGGAATGTGAGTTTTTGTAATTTTTATATCATCAATGAGTGTCTATGTTTGTCATGTATATTATATTCAGACTTAAAGAGTTTATCCTCATGATAACAAAACTATACTTCTAGTAGAACTTACTAAATGATGGTTGTGGCTGGGGTGTGACTGCTGGAGATATACTGGGCTGAAAACAGAAAACGGAAAAAGTCAATTTTGCTTATTATGAATGTTTCTTACTAAAGTTTTGTTGCAGAGATTAAAATTTATCAGCTGTTTATCTGGAGAAAGTTTTTTTGTTTACATTGAAAAAAGCCTTTTAAGTCATACTGATAATTTTCTTCATAAAGTAGAAAGGATGCTATTTTTAAAAGTCCATATCCAAACAGAATAGAACATTTATCAAGCATAACATTATTTTTGGTCTTGACCTATCAACTACCAAACCTTCTCCTCCCCTTTTCAAATTTACTAAGCAGAAAGATCAGTACAAAGTATATCATTATCTTTATGACATTTTATAGATTTCAATACATACAACTGCTGCAGCTGGGGTAGGTGTCAGACGTTGGTCTTGTTCTGGTTTTTGACCTTGTAGAGTATTATCAGGTGTTGAGCGAGATCCTCCTGAGGCTCCCAAAAGTTTGACGTAATTTGCTGGAAACCATCCAATTTTCTTCTTTTGTCCTCTAGCCTGAAAAAGATAATGTATTCATGGTATTTTTATTCATTGCATCTCATTTAGAAACCATCAGCAAATAACATATGGGGAGAAAAGGTTATTTTCCAAATTACAGTTCTTAACTGTTGGAAAGAAAAGAAATTTCTAAAGATCAAATATAAATTCTTGGTCTCCTCAAACTCTGACAAAATATTACATGAGTAAGTTATAATAGTAAGTACAAAGGGAGGCAAGTCAGAACTCTAATTCTCCTTTTCCATGATTATAGTAATTTTCCTTCCATTCCTTTTTTTTTTTTTTTTTACCATGCCTGATTTTGAAGACAAATATTAATTCCCTGTATATCCAACTACTTTTAATTTTCTTCTTTACTTAATTAACCCGTATCTAGCTTTTAAAGATAATTATCAAAGGGAAGTAACTGCTACCTGTAACTCTCCTTCCCACCATCCACTGGGACTTTTCTTCCGTACTTGTATCACCTGACCTGGTTGTAAGGACAACTGTTCTGGACCTGTGGCACTGTACGCTGCTATCACTGATGCTATTTCTGTAAAATATATGAATAAAAACAACTGTCAGGTATTCATCAATAAGACAAATAGGATGTAATTAAATCAACCAAGCAATAAAAAAGACCCCCCTACCCCTGAAATCTTTTACCTAAAATTCAGATGTCATCATCACTAATAAAATATGGTTTTAAAGCTTACATATCAAAGTTCTCTGAGTCAGACATGCTGTGTATAAAGACAACCTCAATGATATACACCACCTTTCATGTAAATATAGAAGGTGCCTCCGTGGCCGATTGGTCTCAGTAGTTGAACTATTGAGTCACTAGCCTGTCAACACTGAGGTTGTGAATTTAAATCTTGTACTTGGCAGATATGCTCGACTCCAATCTTAATAGACTAGGATTGTTACCGTAGTTTTCCTATCGAAAATCTGTGGTTTTGTAAGGGCTCTCCAGCTTCCTACGCCACAAAATAACACAATAGCGCTGAAAGTGGCGTTAAACACCATTTAATCAACCAATCTAATGTAAATATTTACAGGGTATTTGCATGTGATAAATATTTTTTTAAGTTCTCTATAGTTACACCCATATCACTTGGTATTTGGTTTATAGTTGTTTCATTAGAAATAATACCACATCTCCTTTCTTTTTCTTATAAAATGTGCACTTTTTATCATTTCCATAGAAAAATTTAATTTAAGCTTTGTTTGAACTACAAAATATTGTGGATGTCCATATAATTTGAAATTCCTTACTGTTTACACTTGCACATATATATATATATTTTAAACATCTTTACGCAATAATCTCTTAATTTTTTTATACTACAATTTATATGATTGCTATTGTCCTTTACACTTTTTTCCCTAAATACTTCCCAGTTTCAGGTACAGTATATATTCATTATCTTCTCATAACATGACACAAAATATCCAAAGTATTAAACTTAAGTTCTAATCATGATTGTTTTTAAATGTTAAGATGTCTCTTTCAGCCAAAACATCATTTTCAATTTTTTATAACATTCTCTCAAACCTTACATTTTACTGAAATTGAGATTTATTTTTAAAAACATACTGAACTGAAAAAGGACAATATATGAAAAATGCTTTTTACTATTATTCTTTTGAGAGCGTTCATCCTTTTGATTCAATTTATCAAGATTTCGTCATTTATCAAGATTATGTCTGATGAGTTTTACCGGAAACAGAGACAATTTACATCCTTTTTTAAGAGTACTGACCTGGTTTCTTAGGTGCTCCTGCCTTCTGCTGTGCAGTTTGTTGTGACTTCTAAAAATATAAACAGGATTAAAATCAAATTTCCCTATACATCGTACATGTACATGTGCATACTTAGTTTCACAAGTTACTACTTCCTTTCACAAATAATTACCTGATTTATGGCGATTTATTGTACTAATTGAATGATAAATTTCCTTTCACAACAAGAACTACAAAGAAAGGCATTTAAAACTTTTGTAATTGACTTTCATAATCAGTTGAAAAATAAAATTACATCATATAATATCTCGACATTTTGCAGTTAGCGTAGAATGAGGTCAAAAGCATTAGAAAAGGGAGTTTATATATTGTATCTTGTTTTGAAAAATTAAAAAAATAATCGTGATAAAAGAATTTGTCTCTCTGTGACTGGCAGTTAAAAATCCAAACAGGTCAAGTTTTGTTTGTGGCCATAAACTGTTGACACTCATAAAAATAAGAATAAGAGGTGTAGGAGTAGATGTTGCCAAGTCAGCAATTATACTAATAACCAAGTATTGTCAAATTTTCTCTTATGTTTAAAAACTTTTACTAATAAGCATTTTATCTTTTATCAAAATTCATTTCTTTTGTCAAAATTAATTTTAAATAATGGAAATAAAATCAATAAATACCTGACATCTTAAAAAATAAAACAAAAACAAAATGAATGAAATATAAAATCCATAATCGATTTTAACTGTGAAAACTTCCTGATAAGATTCATATTTAACATGCATTCAGAAATTAAGTGTAATGCATGTATTATTTTTTGAAGAGATATAGATTTTCATTACTAAAATAGCATTTAACAAGTAGACTGTTCTAAAGCAGGAGGATAAAAATAAGGGTTTCCTTCAATCCATTAATTTTTCTGTGAGTTTTAAAATAGAATATTTTCTCACGTCACAAATGTTCCAGGTAAATCAGGTAAAGGGAAATTTTGTCTTGTCAAAGGAAAAAATTCTGGTCATCTTAAATAGCCATTTTTATTTTTTCAAGTGTTTTTGATGTAAAGGTAGTGTCGCAAAATTATTATTCTACAAATAACAATAAATTGTACCATAATTTAATATCCACCCACACTTTTGTTTGACTAAGATAGTATATTCAATATTTACGACTGATGATAAAGTATCAACAGATTTTAAGTGTCATATAAACGTTTCAAACATAATTTAATTCAATACACAACTTTAATCTAATACACTTTAACTTGGAAGATACAGATTTCAATTGGTTAAATATCATAAAAATTTGAGCTGGTTCAATATATTTTGTTAAGAAAAAAATGCACTGGTGATTCAATACTTTTTGTGGGTTTCTTATTTTTATAAGATTTCATGGGTGAACTTAAATGTGTCTATCATCC
Source organism: Mytilus galloprovincialis (assembly GCA_037788925.1). Taxonomy (NCBI): domain Eukaryota; kingdom Metazoa; phylum Mollusca; class Bivalvia; order Mytilida; family Mytilidae; genus Mytilus; species Mytilus galloprovincialis. The sequence continues at coordinate 6,222,295 of CM075340.1, read as the reverse complement.
CAAGTTTAATGTCTCTAGTGGAAAGTTGTTCAACGGCAAACAAACCACTTCTCCTTATTTTTCGTATTCAAGTACAAATTTAAGTATTATAAAAAAATACAAGCTTTTTCAAAAGGACTTAGCTTGTTTGCAAAAACTATTTAAACGCCAAAAGCAAGTAACCATAAAAATACAAGCTTTTTGACACTTATATGCTTATAAGAAACTTCATATCCACAAAAAAACAAACACTGGCAGTTTTACGATTAAACAAATTCCATGGGTTGCTTTGGAAACTTCATCAATAGTTGCAATTATATAATTAACAAAAAATTGGTGTAGACTGCAATTTGGTGCATAATATTAATTTGAGAGATTCAATGAGATCCATTTGTTAAAGAGTTTTGGACACAAGGATCACTGTGCATCTGTGCTTGACAAGGAGGGAATTGAAAACAATATTGTAACTATGGTGACTGTGGATATTTCAGACTACATGTTTTGCATCATTTTATTTCATGGTCTTTTAAGCAATAATGGTAATGGTTGTATTTTAAAAAGATAAGCAAGGAGGCATTGTGATCACGAATAGCTTGGTAATGTCAATATGAACAAAAATACTAATTTCCTTCTTTATATACATATAAACAAATCAATGAAATTTCTTATCAATACATACTAAATCAGAACAATGAATTTATTTATCAAACATATTGTAACAAATATATATAATGAGCAAATCTGCCCTGAAATAAAAATATTTGGTTATTAATGGAAGCTGCTCATATACCAAATATTTTCCATAAAAATACATTTAAACATGTAATAAAGTAATAAAACAAACAGTGCCTAAAAAAGTCATGATGAGTGTTAGTTAATGTAAAAACAAAGCTTTAAAATTTCAGCATTGAAGATGGCCTAGTTTAATTGCAGTAGAAAATCCAATCAACTGTGAATGGGCAGTTGCTTATAACAGCTAGCATTGAATGTTAAGAGCAAGTTTTGCATGGTTTAAGAGTGCTTTTCACTTCTGTTGCTGGAAGTTAAATTTGAAAAATTGATAATTCTAAATTAATTGAATTTCTGACTTTATAAACTGAATGTACCGGTAGACACAATTTTGACAGCAACCCTTATATTCTACACCACCTTGCATGCTGGCCCCAGCAATAGTCTAGCCATATCCCAACTGCATGCTCCCAGTTAGCTTAATTTAAACACTAAGGTCATGTGATGGATCAGGATAACCAATGGAATGCTTCTAAGATGATCATGTGTGTAATTAGCATAATGAACTTTGACCGTCTGCCTGTGCTGCTGGGAGGTGCAGTGTAGGATATTAAAGAATTGTATACCTGGTCCAAATCTGACACAAAAAAAGTTGACTGACTAAACTGTGTATTGTTCATATCTTCTTGTTCATTTAACTCAAATGTCTTTTCTACATCAGGTTGTTCATTTTCAGTCACTAAAAATTCATCTGGAGTTGGAATTGATAGACTTTTTGATTTCTCTTCTATGTTCCAATCAGGGCTGGGAATCTCATTATCAAATCCAAGTTTTTTCCTCAATGGAGATCCAACCTCTTCGTACATATTATCATCTTCTGCCGTCAGAACTTTCTCCTCATTAGAATTATCATCTCTGGATATATTGTTAAATGCATTGTTAGCTGGGACTGAAACCAAATTTGGATTTGTTGAAAGTTCATCATTTTTATTTTTATTGGCTACAGCATCTCCAGAATTATTCTCATATTCAGTAGGCATACTATCATATAAACTTGGTTCAAAATTTACACCAAAACTATCCTCATTCCTCGTCTTATCAATTTGCTCAAACTGAATCTGAAAATCAGTACTATCTAACCCTGGTGCAACAACATTACAATTCTCCTTGTCTGTAACAAACTGTCCACCTATTTCAGACTCATCCAATGTTGAAGAAGAACCAGTACCTCCAATTCCTAGAAAATCATCATAAGTCTGAGTTCCATCTGGTTCTGTGGGTTCTAGAGACTGAGTAGGAATATCTATTTTCGGTCCTACCTCAGTTAATATGGTTAAGTCAGGTGAAGTTTTACCACCAATGCCAATAAAATCATCATAAGTCTGTGTGCCATCTGGTTCTATTGGACTGGATTCCTGTACAGATTGGTCAGTAGTTTTTCTAACATCAGCAAGAAGATCTAGATACATATTAGGTGTAGTAGAACTGTTCTGAACCCCTACTGGTTCATAAAAATCCCCAATTTCTGTTTGCTCTTTTGACTTACTAGACACTGGTTCCTCATATAATACAGTATCACCAATATTTTCCACAGATTTAGAAAAATCTCCACTTCCTAAAGAGTCACTCTTTTTTCTAAATGGCCAAAACGACTTCTTAGTCCCTTTTGTTTTCGAATCCTCTACACTTGATAAGTTTTCTACAGATTTAGCTCTTTCTTTCATTTTTTTCTTTGCCCTTCTTTGAGGTATGGGTAAAGAATTATCTTCAGTGTCTGGCATGGTATTTGATTTTTTCTCTTTTTTATTGTCTGCCTTTTTATTCTTTTTATCACCCCCCTTTTTGTCTTTTTCACTTTTTGTTGGTGTTCTACTACGATCTGGCAAGGCAGGTGGCACATCATCTGAAACTTCACTACCTGAGAAAGGAGATAACTCTTGATCATTCCCAGAAGGTAAATTGTCTCCCTTTAGTGTAATTTCCTGACTAATTTTTCTCTGCCTTTTAGGTCTCTGAGGAGGAAGAGGAGGAGCCTTTTCATCACTAGCTGACTTTTCAATTTCAGAAACGTCAAGTTTTGGTGCCTCAGCCACTTGAAATCTGACCTTTTTCTTTGAGGGAGCTGGCGGTCTAGGAGGGGCAACATTCCTTGTCTGATCGACTGACACAACTTCTTTTTTGCTGTCTAATTCTTTCCTTGCTGCAATTATATCAGAAATATCTTCATACATATCTCCATGCGTGTCTTCCACTTCTTTTGGCGGAGTTTTAGGTATAACTTCTTCATATAATCCAGGATCAAAAGTATCAAACATGTCTGTACTCTGTGCAACTGGTGTAGTGTTTATGTTATCCATCAGGGAGGTTGAAGACGATGTAATGTTCTCTTTGTCATCTGAATCAAGTATTATATTAGAATTTTCTAGCCCTTTGTCGAAGCTAAATTGTGCACTGACCATCTTGTCATCTGTTGTAGCAACTGGCCAAGTTGTAGTATTCTGGTATGCTTTATTATTATTCACTTCACTGTCTGTAAAACTTCCAACATCAAAATTAGCATCAAATTGTTCAAAAGCATTTCCGGTGATTTGATTATCTCCCTTAGTTGCAGTGCCTGTACTTCCTTCAGCGCTAGGAATGGTCGGAAAGAATGACTTGACACTCATATTTTCTCCCAGAATTTGGTCACCTAGAGTAATTGTGTCATCAGTTGGACCACCTAGTCCCAATCCAGACATAGCCTGGACAAGAGGAGAAAAGCTGCCATCAGTTGGGCTAAGTTCCACTACAGGCAATATTTGGGAAGCAGGATTTTGTAACTCTCCTAAAGACACAGGTGGAGTATCAGGACTCTCCAATACATCAGAATTATTAGATGATTCACTGTCTTTATGTTTCTTTTTTGTTTTTTTCTCACCTGACCTTTGAAAGAATTTAAAAATAGATTTCTTTTGTTTTGTTTTGACATTCTCAGCTTGCAGTGTTGTAGGTGGCGTCTGACCAACTGATGACACAACACCAGAATCAACACTTTCTTGTGCAATTGTTGATCCTGAAACATTTATATCAACACTATCTAAGGCTGAAGGAACAGGTTCAAAGTTTGCAAATAAATCAACATTTCCATTCTGACTTGATGAATTATCAATATTGTCAAATGAAGCACCAAAACCAATATTTCCATCCTGTCCAGAAAATCCACTGGAGCTTGCAAAAGGATCTTGATCAAAACCACTCATGAAACTTTCTGAATTTACATTAGCTGGGTTGGTATTTGAAACTCCTGATATTGTAGTGTCAGTTGATAAGGATGTGGTACCAGTCTCACACACACTGGTACTGATAACTGATGCAGTGGTACCAGTTTGTGAAGCTGTTTTCGTACCTTCATTGCTGGTACCCATGACAGAGATTTGATCAACAGAAGAATACAACTGGCTCTGTGCAAAACCATCTTGATTGTCATCTGACTTACTATGCATATCTGACAATCCAAATCCAGCAAAGGGGTCATCTCCAAAATCACTATATGTATTTTGTAGTCCATCTGGTTTGCCAAACGTGTCATTTCCAAATGGATCTGAAGAAAATGGGTCTAAACTAAACTGAGAAGTAGAAAAAGGATCCTCTATGAAAGTGTCATCACCTGGACTAGATATTTGGTCTAATGGTCTAACATTTTCCGGACTAGCCATCTGGTCCATTTGAGTTTGAGTAGGACCAGCATTAGGCTTGTTAAAGTAGATCCCTTCTTTAGATAACTCTGTTATGGATATACGACTGGCCAGAAGTCTTTGAACACTAGGTAGTGATTCCTGTGAAACAGACAACATTGGTTCAATGTTTGACCTTTGTTTGGGACCTGGGTCTTTTGTTACTAACTCATAAGCCCTTAAAATTCAATTACATCAATCTGAATTTTAGTATTTGAGATTTTATCCTGGTGACATTAAATTTTTGGGCAGACAACAGATAGCTATAGGTAGGTATTGGAATATAGGTAAAATGAGGATATTGAGTATTATTTATTTTATAGATAATTCTTTTTTATATAAATCATAAACAACCATTACTTTAAAGTTACTTATACTAAACTGTTTGAGTTACAGAAAACCTTAACTTTATTATCCTTTATGGCTTGCTAAGAAAAAAAAAAAGAGAAAAAAAACAAATTGGAAACCTGTGAAAAAAATCAAATCTGTCCAAAATAGAAGATTCAATTTAAGAATTTCATAATTTTTACTTGATTATTCTTTGTTTAAACAGATCAACTGACAAACCATATGTTTAGGCCAAATAAAAATATATGTGTGGTTCCAGTAACCCGACCGACCCTAGTTAAAACCCCCCGACCCTAGAACTTTTTTTTTCATTTCTGAAAAATAAATTTTCAAACAATCAATTTTGAGGATTGTGAATTAAAATAATTAAATTCATAGATTTCTGTCATCTGAATTTCCATCACAAGTATCTGTTATGGTTAAAATGCAAGAATTCATAACAGAATGCAAAATTAACTAAAAACGTATCATGACTGTTTATTTTACAACCAAACACATATAAAAATGGGAGACTTCCGGTTGGGGGTGTATAATACCTGAATCAATTTTGGTAAACACACAATTTTTTTTGGATTTTGACATTCAAAAAAAAAAAAATTGCTGACCTACCGACCCTATTTTTTAAAAGTATGTAACTGGAACCACACATATATTTTTATTTGGCCTCATTCATCTGACAAGTTTGTCATTTTCCTAAGAGATATATCAAATGAACAACACCACACCTGGCCAACACCTCAAATATGTTAGAGAGCACAATAATAATGTATTTCACCAATTACCTACCTGTAAAATATCCATCTTTGAGACATAATTATATTGGAAAATCCTTGTCATGAACTCTTTTAGTCCTCCTGTCCACAAATTATCAATTACTAACCTGGGGAATATTCATTTTTTAGACAGTATCATATGGGGAAATCCCTGTCATGACCCCTATATTGATCCTACCTGAGGAATATCCATCTTTTTGACATAATTATGTGGGAAAATCCCTGTCCTCTCCCCCATTGACCCCGTCCACCAATCACCATCCATCTTGGTAACCATGACAACATCATTCTGATTGAAGTGCAGATCACCTGGTTCTGATGACTGGTAACTGTAAACTGCCACATAACATTCTGAAAAGAAACAATACTTTTAATTTCTTGGAACAATTATAAGCAATGGGTTGTTTTTCTTCCCCCTGGTTATTATCTTCATTAGATATGCAATTCATGTAACAGAATGTTTGTGCCATTAATTGTCAATCATAAAAGTAGTGAAAATAACCCACTCGAGAACATTTCAGACTTTACAACATACAGTCTGTAAGAGACCAAAAAGGACAGATCTCACCACAAAGGACAAAGTTGCATTGATAGTTTTTAAGTCAAGATAACAATTTACAAAACATATTTTTTATAAATCATTAGGCTATCCCAGAATTCGTTGTATGGGTGGTTAGAAAGTGCCTAATACTAATAATGTATGTAGGCTTTTTTATTGATTCTATTTAATGTCCTTAACTATTTTTACATTTAACAGAAATAAATTATACCTCCTTCTTGTTGTTCTAAGGTAGATGGAGTTGATCTTGCACTATCTATAGTATGAGTGGGCGTTGAGTGAGCACTGTCTATGTTAAGGTGACTTGCTGTGTTAATTGGAGGTTGAGTTGTAATTTCCTCGGCAGCTGCCACCATTTGTTGTGGTGTTCCTCTGGACTGTTCAGTTACACTGACTACAGGGGTTTCAGATCTAGAGCTTAAAACAATAACATTTTTATTTTAAATCCTAATACAAGGTTTAAGTTCATCAAGTAAAGACAAACTGTTTCATCAATAATAGTGTAGACACAATCTCTCTAAAGTCACTATTCACAAAATTTTTAGTACTAAGTACTTACTACAAACACAAGTACAGTTTTTCTATACTTTTTTAACATAAGTCCTAATCACCTATCAATTTAAAAAAAATAATTCTCAACTTATTTTTTTAACACAGCTATAGGTTTTATTGTAGGTACAATTGGCATAGATAGATATTGGAAGATGTGGTATGAGTGCCAATGAGACAACTCTCCACCCACGTCACAATTTGTAAAAGTAAACCATCACTGTTCAAGGTAGGGTCTTCAACATTGAGCCTTGGTTCACACTAAACAGCCAACTATAAAGGGCCCCAAATAATTACTAGTGTAAAACCATTCAAACGGGAAAACCAACGGTCTAATCTATGTAAAGAAAGAGAAACAATTAAGAACGACATAAACAAAGAACAACTACTGAACATCAGATTCCTGACTTAGGACAGGTGCAATCAATTGCAGCGGGATTAAACATTTTAATGGTACCAAACCTTCTCCCTTATCTAAAACAATAGTTTAACACCATAACATAGAAAGACACAATATATAAAAATTTATATACATGTACATGTACTATAAAAATTACATTTAAAATGTTTAAACAAAATTTCCTCAAAAAACATTATTGTTTTCAAACTCTTAAATCTTTATTGTAAAACTTACTTTGACTGTGATGTATTTGTAGCTATTCCTCCAATCAATTTAACATAAGACTTTGGGAACCAACCAAACTGAAATCAGATACATTATTATCAAATACAAAGGCAGAATATTTAATAAATCTGAATCGACACAAAAACATGCCCAACATCATTTGGACAATGAGGTTGATTTTTTATAAAACTGCACTTTTCAATTGTTTTGTCTAAAAGTTAATTCTACCTGATGAATGTGTATAGTATTGACAAAAACAGACCATGTTTATCTAACACAAGAGTGCACACGCTGAAATGTCTCGGCTTCTTTACTAATCATTGATATTATGTTGATAGTCTTAAATATAAAGTTTTACTACCATGATTACTGTCACATAAACTTACCATTAATCAAGACAAGAGTGCACACGCTGAAATGTCTCGCCTTCTATACTAATCATTGATATTATGTTGATAGTCCTAAGTATAAAGCTAAGCTTTATTACAACTGTCACATAAACTTAACATTAACCAAGATAACTAAACAAAGACCAATGAACCTTGAAAATGAGGTCAAGGTCAGATGAACCATGCCAGGCAGACATGTACAGCTAACAATGCTTCTATACAACATATATAGTTGACCTATTACTTATAGTTTAAGAAAAATAGACCAAAACACAAAAACTTAACACTGTGCAATGAACCGTGAAAATGAGGTCACGGTCAAAAAAAACCTGCGCGACTGACATAAAGATCATAAAATATTTCCATACATCAAATATAGATGACCTATCAGGGCCGTAACTAGGGTTCGAATTCAAGGGAGGCAGGGGTTTGTGGGCCACCGATAGAGGTGTCCAAGATAGGGGGTTGGGGGGCGTAGCCCCCCGCCGATTTTGTTCTCTCAGTCATTGGCTAAAAATGACCCGTTTTCCTTCGATTTCCTTAAGAAACATCAGTATTGCTTGAACCTGGAAGCAACTTTTATGCAAAAACAAGCTGAGATTGTTGTTCGGGGTGAGCCAAGGCTCCGTCTTGAAGGCCGTACTTTGACCTATAATTGTTAACATTTTATACATTGTGACCGCGGATTTTTTTCTCAAATGATATGGCTAAAAATTGCCCGTTTTCCTTCGATTTCTTTACTTTAAGAAAGATCAGTTTTGCTGGATCCTTGGAGCAATTTTCATGCAAACAATTATTATCTGTATTTAAAGATATTTTTTTAGAACCTGGTAAGTTCAAAAAACATATAAAGCAAGATTATAGAACGCAAGATATTTTTTTTTTATCGAGGATCTTGAATTTCAATATTGTTGAAAGCTGAACAGACATATATAACTTCAACCAGGGACTTTCTATATTAGTCTAGTATATACTTAGTATAGAAAGTCCCTGCTACAACGAATGGGAGTGTTTACCTACTAAGGCATTGACCATAATGTTCTCGTACGATCGAGAGACTTAAAAAAACGATCCAACAGCTAATTCAGCCGGTAACGAATTTCCGATATCTTAAAAGATTCACAATACAAAAGGAACTTCCTCTGCTTAATTGAGCCCCCAAATAAATGTGAACAGTTTTTATTCAAAATTATCGAAAGTAACGTTTCATATGTGTTCTCGTACGAATACTGACCCCCTCAATACTGAATAACAGACGGACGGCCACACGAAAAAACCCCAAAAAAACAAATACTAAAACAGTTCACTTTCGATCAAAAATCCGAAAAATGACAGACATATCACGTATCATGATAACACTGTTAAAACTGTAAACTTGTGTTGTTTATAATATAAACTAAAGTTCTCCGTGTACATATTGTCAATATTTTATTTTATTACTTCCAAAAAAGATTTTGGTGTAGAAAATTCAGGGGAGGCAGTTGCCTCCCCTGCCTCATAGGTAGTTACGGCCCTGCCTATGGCATATAGTATTAGATAAAAAGACCAAAACTCAAAAACTTAACTTTGACCACTGAACCATGAAAATGAGGTCAAGGTCACATGACATCTGCCCGCTAGATAGGTACACCTTACAATCATTCCATACAACAAATATAGTAGACCTATTGCATATAGTATGAGAAAAACAGACCAAAACACAAAAATTTAACTATAACCACTGAACCATGAAAATGAGGTCAAGGTCAGATGACACCTGCCAGTTGTACATGTACACCTTACAGTCCTTCCATACACCGAATATACTAGCCCTATTGCTTGTAGATATGGACTTGACCACCAAAACTTGTTCACTGATCCATGAAATGAGGTCGAGGTCAAGTGAAAACTGTCTGACAGACGTGAGGACCTTTCAAGGTACGCACATCACAAATATAGTTATCCTATTACTTATAATAAGAGAGAATTCAACATTACAAAAAATCTGAACTTTTTTTTCAAGTGGTCACTGAACCATGAAAATGAGGTCAAGGACATTGGACATGTGACTGACGGAAACTTCGTAACATGAGGCATCTATATACAAAGTATGAAGCATCCAGGTCTTCCACCTTCTAAAATATAAAGCTTTTAAGAAGTTAGCTAACACCGCTGCCGTAGCCGCCGTAGCCGCCGCCGCCAGGATCACTATCCCTATGTCGAGCTTTCTGCAACAAAAGTTGCAGGCTCGACAAAAACTAAACATTGAGCAATGAACCATATGAAAATGAGGTCAAGGTAAGATGAATGATGCCAGACAGACATGCACAGCTAACAATTCTTCCATACAACAAATATATATAGTTGACCCATTGTTTGTAGTTTAAAAAAACAGACCAAAACACAAAAAGTTAACACTGTGCAATGAACCATGAAAAGGAGGTACAGGTAAAAAAAACTGCAGCGCTGACATATAGATCATAAAATATTTCCATACATCAAATATAGGTGACCTATTGCATATAGCAGGGGTCACCACACTTTAAAATTATAGGGAGAAGTCACTTCTCCCTGGCAGCAATACAGGGAGAAGTGAAGACCCAACAGGGAGACTTCAGGGAGAAGTGAAGGCTCAACAGGGAGACTAGTGAAAATCGACAGATCGTGTGTATACTTTTTATGAATAAAATTTTCTAAGAATCTATACTTTTTGTTACTTTTCTAATAATTTTTTACTTTTTGTAAGTCATTGTCTTGCCATGTTTGTAGTCTGAAATACTTTTTTTATTTACATGTGTACCTATGCAAATTGTCAAAAAATATCATGACACAAGGACCATAAGTTAATGGCATAAGAGCTATAGCTATGTTTATTCTGGTAGGTCTGAATGAATTGAAGATTTGATCAAATTATGCTGCATTTCAAAGATTTTACAATTAAACCCAAGTCCAAGAACCTTTTAAAACAGAAATAATAATCAATTAAGAAAAGTTAAAATACGGTTTCACTGTCTTTCATAGCTAAGATCGTGATTCAAAAATGTATTTGTTCATAAAATAATATTTAATAAGAATTGAGAGAGAAAACTGTTTGACATGTGTTGAAAACGTAAAGTAAAACTGTTAATTTCAAATCGTGTACATGTAATCGCACACGTTTGCGGTATATTCATGGAAATGCCAATTTCCAAAATCAAGTTGCCGTTAGAAATGTATGTAATTGATTCTAAAACACTTCACGAGTGTTTAAATATGACTAAATCACAAAAAAATAACATTGTAATGTTCAGTCATATTTTTCATAACCGGAATTGAATAGATACTTGTAAATCAAAAACAAATACGGTGCGATCCGCGTCAAAAATTCTTACTATATATTTTTCAAAAATATACGACTTTGGAAGTAAATATTGCCAATCCTAATCAAATTAATGAGCAGATATTCATTGAAATACTGTTTAAAGGACCTTTAGCTGAAACAAAGCACATGTATCAGTCTGTAAAACAAAATCCTGAACGAAAAAGCGACTGCGTTTTTATAGTTTATAATCATTGTGCTGGTTCCTGGTAGTGTACTAAACTACCTAAGTAGTAAAAATACAAGTGGATACCAGTTGATAATATTCCGTTTTTGAAAAGAAATCTGAAATTTTTTATAGGGCATCACATATTGTCAGTAAATATAAGAAAATCAAAATTAATAGTGCATATCAATATGGATTAGGTAAATGATGAGTTGAAAAGATGAAATGGCGCCATCTACAATTTTCAATAACAAAGATGGAGGACAATAAAAAATCATAACAAAATCGAGATTTTTCTTTTTACTAGCTTATAGTACACCCGGGCATGCAATTTTTATGTTGAATTATGATACTATCGCGGAGAAATCAGTTCTGAATTTGGGGAAAACATGCTTTGTATTTCAATACCTATCGGTCATTTACGTTTGAATCGAGAATTTCTCAAAAATCACGAGGCGACATTGGGGAATTTTACTGAAAATCGAGGGCGACATAAACTTCTCCCTGGAGCTTCTCTAGAGCGAAGTGGGGACACCTAGAGCGACTTTGTCGCCCACTTCGCCTGGTGTGGTGACCCCTGATATAGTATTAGATAAAGACCAAACTCAAAAACTTTTTTTGACCAATGAACCATGAAAATGAGGTCAAGGTCAGATGACACCTGCCAGCTAGACATGTACACCTTACAATCATTCCATACATCAAAAATAGTAGACATATTACATACAGTATGAGAAAAACAGACCAAAACATAAAAATTTAACTATACCCACTGAACCATGAAAATGATGTCAAGGTCAGATGACACCTGCCAGTTGGACATGTACACCTTACAGTCCTTCCATACATCAATTATACAAGACCTATTGCTTATAGTATCTGAGATACCAAACTTAACCTTGTTCACTGATCCATGAAATGAGGTTGAGGTCCAGTGAAAACTGTCTGAAGGGCATGAGGACCTTGCAAGGCACATACCAAATATAGTTATCCTATTACTTTTAATAAGAGAGAATTGAACATTACAAAAAATCTTAACTTTTTTTTCAAGTAGTCACTGAACCATGAAAATGAGGTCAAGGACATTGGACATGTGACTGATGGAAACTTCGTAACATGAGGCATCTATATACAAAGTATGAAGCATCCATGTCTTCCACTTTCTAAAATATAAAGCTTTTAAGAAATAAGCTAACGCCGTTGCCGTTGGGGCCGTAGCCGCCGCCACTGAATCACTATCCCTATGTCGAGCTTTCTGTAATTAAAGTTGCAGGCTCGACAAAAAGTATTCTACTTTCAAATAAATATCTAAAAGTATACATTACAACAAATTTGTAAAAAAATCTATATTTTGGGCTAAAAAGGGATGAAACCGAGCCTTTGCTTTAAAATAGTTTTTTAATAAACATATATTTTTACCATTTCTTTGAATTGTTTGTTGGCTGCTTTTGCATTGGGAATTAAAACACATGTATGTCATTCAAATGAGCACTTTACAATAATCAAAGCCATAAAAACTTCAAATTCATTAAGTTTCTCAGAGCAAGATGTTCTAACTTCAAAATATAAACTCATTGCAAAATATATTTGTAATCAATTACCTGTCCATGAAGTTCCCCTGACCACCACATATCTTGTTGTTCTTTGACCACAATGACATCACCTTTGTTGAAGGTCAAATGATTGTCTTTCTTAGCTTTCCATGGATACAACGCTTGTGCCTGTAATCCATCAGGGGCTTTCTCTCCCTAAAATATAACAAGTCTATCATTTCTTTCTGCATTTAAGTAAGGTCATGTTTATTTTATGTAACGTCTATCTGTAGGTTTTTTCCCTGGGTCAATTATGGTTCTTGCCACCTTTTTCTCCAGTTTAACTTATAATTTTTTTTTCAGCAACATACATAAAGATATTTTTCTTTGAATTATTTCTTTCATTCTATCAAAAACAAATTCAGTTTGCTGTTTTGTAATTAATAAACAATCAATTATAATAAATATTTTTAAAAGATTTGGTAAATATAAATCTTGAAATCGTAACTATTGCCCTCTGGAAACAAGGGATCAATCTTCAATAAATTCAAACAATCAAAACATGCCATGTTTTATCTTATCTTTATGTGGAATTTACTTAGATTTATATCTAAAAGTGTCTTCATATGACCTTTTGTCAAGAACTTAGGTACATTTACTAATTCTTTACTTTCATATAAATAGCCATCTTTAAAAGAAAAAAGTTTCGACGTAAAATAATGTTTCAAAGACATGTGTCGCAAAACAATTAAAGAGTATCCACTCCAAAACAATTATTTCTATTAAAGTTAAAAGATAAAGTTTACAGTAAGAGAATTTTCTTGCTTTTGAACATTTTTTGTCATATCAACAATTTTCTTTTCGGGACAATTGTTAAAAGAAAAAGAGATGTAAAACATTTTTTGTCATATCAATAGTTTTCTTTTCAGGACAATTGTTAAAAGAAAAATAGATGTAAAATTATGCTTCAAGCATGTGAGTAGCTTAAACGATTGTGAAGAATCAACTTCAAAACAATAATTTTTCTACCAAAAAAATATAAACCAGGTGCTCCGCAGGGCGCAGCTTTATACGACCGCAGAGGTCGAACCCTGAACAGTTGGGGCAAGTATGGACAAAACATTCTAGCGTGATACAGACCTGAATTTGGATTGTGATCAAATTTTTGACATTACATGTTTTTTTTTTACACAAAACAAATGTCAAGATTTTACAAATTTTACAATTAAAGATTTCTTCTTCAAACTTTTTAAATCTAAAATTAAATAGTTGACACAGCATAGGTTTCTGACACAGAATGAATGTGGTCTAATGAACTTAAAAGTTTGTTTTTGCCTTTTAGCAATTCACTATGCTGTTGAATATTAATCCTCTCAAAAAAATGTTTGAAGAAATTTTCTTTTTATTTATGAAATCTGAAATGAGAAAAATTTAACCCCCCCCCCCCCTTTTTCACATCCCCGTTTCCCTTTTTCCAAAACTGATATCAATTCAAATTTCTAATGGAGTTTGCAACAATAACTACTCTTTTAAATACATCATAAAATATTAAAATGTAAAATAAAGTGCTCGTTATCACTGAATGGTAAAGATTGGTTGGTAGTAAAAGTGAATATACATTGTTTATTGTATAAAACAATAAAAAAAACTTCATCAGCAACATTTTATATTGGCAAATTTCCAATGAAGTTATTTACATAAAGTTATTGGCAAATAAAAATAGAAAATGACATCATAGTCATGTCTGGCAAATGTCCAACATACATTATCTAAAAACATTTTAGATAAGATAAGGAAATAAGATGTAAAAAAACTGCTTGTTATCACTGAATGGTAAAGATTATTTTAATTTATCAGTTGGTAGTAAAAAGTGAATATACATTGTATATTGTATATAACAAAGATTTAAGTTGATTCTTGACAAAGAAAGATAACTCCAATTAAAAAAAAATCTTGCTATTGCACAATATTTTGCAATTAGATATTTCTTGCTTACTATTCTGGACAAAGAAAGATAACTCTAATTAAAAAAAAATTTGCTATTTCACAATATTGTGCAATTAGATATTTCTTGCCATTGCGCAATACTGTGCAATTGAAAAGACTTGCTATTGCACAATACTTAATATAATAATTTTAGATCCTGATTTGGACCAACTTGAAAACTGGGCCCATAATAAAAAATCAAAGTACATTTTTGGATTCAGCATATCAAAGAACCCCAAGATTTCAATTTTTGTTAAAATCAGACTAAGTTTAATTTTGGACCCTTTGGACTTTAGTGTAGACCAATTTGAAAACAGGACCAAAAATGAAGAATCTACATACACAGTTAGATTTGGTATATCAAAGAACCCCATTTATTCAATTTTTGATGAAATCAAACAAAGTTTAATTTTGGACCCCGATTTGGACCAACTTGAAAACTGGGCCAATAATGAAGAATCTAAGTACATTTTTAGATTCAGCATATCAAAGAACCAACTGATTCATTTTTTGTCAAAATCAAACTAAGTTTAATTTTGGACCCTTTGGACCTTAATGTAGACCAATTTGAAAACGGGACCAAAAGTTAAGAATCTACATACACAGTCATGACAGTTAGATTCGGCATATCAAAGAACCCCAATTATTCAATTTTGATGAAATCAAACAAAGTTTAATTTTGGACCCTTTGGGCCCCTTATTCTGTTGGGATCAAAACTCCCAAAATCAATACCAACCTTCCTTTTATGGTCATAAACCTTGTGTTTAAATTTCATAGATTTCTCTTTACTTATACTAACGTTATGGTGCGAAAACCAAGAAAAATGCTTATTTGGGTCCCTTTTTGGTCCCTAATTCCTAAACTGTTGGGACCTAAACTCCCAAAATCAATACCAACCTTCCTTTTGTAGTCATTAACATTGTGTTTAAATTTCATTGATTTCTATTTACTTAAACTAAAGTTATTGTGCGAAAACCAAGAATAATGCTTATTTTGGCCCTTTTTTGGCCCCTAATTCCTAAACTGTTGAAACCAAAACTCCCAAAATCAATCCCAACCGTTCTTTTGTGGTCATAAACCTTGTGTCAAAATTTCATAGATTTCTATTAACTTAAACTAAAGTTATAGTGCGAAAACCAAGAAAATGCTTATTTGGGCCCTTTTTGGCCCCTAATTCCTAAAATGTTGGGACCAAAACTCCCAAAATCAATACCAACCTTCCTTTTGTGGTCATAAACCTTGTGTTAAAATTTCATAGATTTCCATTCACTTTTACTAAAGTTAGAGTGCGAAAACTAAAAGTATTCGGACGACGACGACGACGCCAACGTGATAGCAATATACGACGAAAAATTTTTCAAATTTTGCGGTTGTATAAAAATCAAAGGTTTTATCCGCTTTATATGAATTCGGCTAATGAAGTTTGATCTTACCTGTCCAGGTGTAGGGGAGGTAATTCTGACTTCACGTACAGACTGGGGTGTTGAATATTCTTCCTCAGTATCGACAGCACCACTAAAAATATCAATAATTCTTTAAATATTAGAATTGGGTATAAAAATGAAACAGAAAACAGAATCGGACAATCTACCAATATTTTATTATTACTTTAATAAATCTGTCACTACTCATAGGTTTACATTTTCCACAAAACTTCAGGAAACAATCCATTGTCTATGTGTAAATGAATATATAATTGTGTTGATTAGAAGATTTCTAAATAAGCCCACTTAATCAAAACCCTTTTTTTAATTGATTAAATAATATATAAATCTATGGCTTGATGGTTAAAACATTTCAAATTTAGCTCAACTAAAAACTAATCCTTTCTGTATGTGATTAAGATAGTAAATTGATCTTTGTCTGGTTGACAAGAAGTTTTCTAAAGTATCTCAGTGAATCACCAACTTTTTTGCTAGTGATTTCCAAAACAAATCTTTTACTGGTGGACTAATAGATTTTCTTCATAAGCCGACTGTAAATTCAGAATTATTGCGTACATTTATTATTGCGATTTTATCAGTTTGAACCAGAAGTGATTTTAATTTTTGCGATATTTAGAAAAATCCTGTTTATATCATATAATTTTTTATTAAATGCGAGTTTGAATTACAAAAAAATGTATTGTGATTGTAACCCAATCGCATTTTTCACATCAAATAATTAAAACATTGCAATATTTCTGCGTTTACAGTAATAAATCATCAATCTGTTTTTTTAAGCTGACCTAAATGAGTCTGTGACTGGTTGACTAGAATCTATGTGTTCAATGTAAGCCTCGGGGAACCAGCCAGTTTTACCATCTTTCTCTCCACCTAACCAACCTGGTTCTGCTCCAGTCTGGTCTGCTAATAACTGCAATCAAAATAAACATGGTGTTAATTTGGAATAAATACTCTGATTGTAATGTAATTCCTAGGGTTTACTTTAAACACTATTTTAAAATGAACAAAATAATTCTTTATTTTTCTATGTTTAGGTTTTTCAAAAAGAAAAAAAATGGACTTATCAGAGTAGGGAGTTAATTTGAAGTCTCCCCAAACCCTTCTTACTGTATTTAAGTAATTTTGAATACACGAAATGGACATCATGTCTGTCAATTTTTTGTGTAAATTGTTTTGTTATTAATTAAGGAAGCTGGCTTGTCATGTTTTAGATTTTTTGTCAGATTTTCGGAATCCTCCAGTTTTATCCATTTGAATGACCTGAAAAAATTTGACTGGTGACCCCCATTTTTCTTTTGTAAATCTTTTACATGTATAATGATAAGCCATTTGTAAAAGTTTTATAAAATTTTAAGTACATTTTAACAGTTTTTGAGAACTTCAACTTGTCAATGATAAAGCTATGAAAAGTCAAGAGGGAATATTTTCCCGCCAAAAATTTCAATGGCTAATATCTCGAAAACAAGCACCGTGACCTATATATTTTTTTTGCTCTTCAGATTCCTTTAATCCCCTTATCTACATGTATATAAACTAGTGTTTTGAAAAGTTAATTACTTTGAAACTGAGAAGCGAACTCCCTTAAGTAAATAGGCTGTTACTTTTCTAAATTGAATTCTTTTATATTTTTCGTGTCAGCTTTTTGAATAACTACTGTGGAATCATTTATTTTCATGGATATTAATTTTTGTGGATTGCTGAAAATGAATCTACAGTATAAAGTATGGGTTTTTCCCATTGTTGAAAGTCAAAGGGTTGCCTATAATTACTTACATCAACGTCATTTTAACTTTGGTAGATAGTTGTCCCACTGGCAATCATACCCCATCTCCTTAATTTTTATATGTAAACACTTATGACCTATAAACCATGTCTAAAAATAAAACTACTACTTCTTACCAGAATAGTCATTTACATTTGATGTTTATGTTAACAATGTTTTCTATGAGGCCTAAATTGTTAAAATTGGTCTTTATTAACCCCATATTTTTTTTTTATTTCATAGTTGTTGAAGTTAAAAAAATAATATCTTAAAAAAAGTATAATAGTTCTTACCAAGATAATATCACCAGGTATAAGGGTGAGTTCATCATGATTTCTAGCATCAAACTGGTACAGGGCTTTGGCCTTTGTCCGCGGCTTAGTATCCTTGGCAGTGTCTACAAATAATGATAAACAAGATTTGATCAAAGCCTGACTTCAATCATTTGAAATACTAGTGTTTTTCTACCCAAGTAATAACTGTTATTATTTTTTTGTTTTCAGTGCTTTGACTTCAAAATTTGATTATGTTTTTCTCTTGTTTTGAGACAAGTGAACATGCCTTACTAAATCATAAGCACTGAATCTCTGATTGTTTTCTTATCAAAGGATTGGTTGCAAACTGTCAACATACTGAACTTTCTATTTAACAGACTAGCAATTTTCGTTGGTTCTGCTCTCATTTAACCATTTCAATAAATTTTGACTAGGGAGAAATCTTCCCTTTTTGTCATGTGACCCAAGATAAGAGCATTTACCTGGTTTTTGACTAGAGAACGCATTCCCCCATAAATCATTTGATCCAGCACTAGATATACTGGCTTCACTGAATGCAGCTGACCATTTATCTCCTGACTGGGCAGTAGTTTGGTTATTGCAGAAATCAGCTGTCCAAGCACCGCTTATGGATGACTGGTTGGTTCCAGCAGGTTGGGCAGGCTTCTCTGGTTTGGAGGCAGCCTCAGCTAATTTTGTAATTCTTTTTGCTTCTAAATAATAAATAAAATATGGTTATAAAGTGTATGTATTCCTGGAAAAAATGTAGGAAGGGCCAAGGCACTATTTTCAAAACCCAACACAAACTTTCAAAAAATTCATCAAAATCTTGTTAACCAAGTTTTATTATATCAAGTGCCTTTAGATTCTTTCCCCATAATATTTTTTTTTCTTAAATAAGTTAATTAAATATTATTGGAAAATATTATTATAAGATTCCTTAAACAAAGCCACATCTGCCATAAAGATTATATTTGATGATGGTGGTTGTATCTGCCATTTCATTTTAGACTACTTCTATATACGGAATGCATTGTCTTTAGCTTTTTCTCATTTCATATGAAAATGTCATGACAACAAAAATATCCAGTTCTAACTAATAGTGAAATTCAGAATTTCTATTACAATGTGAATTCTTTTGAAGATATTACAGAGGCTCTATAAGATTATAAAATAAATAATTATTTCCCAATAAATTTAATCTAATGATTATTAAAATCTTAATACCAAATATAAGTAACAGTTCATCACTAAGGGTGAACTCTACATATCCGTGGTTCTAGAAATAAATGCATTGGAGGGTGCCTTCAAAACCTCCTCCCCAATACAACAAATTCTGGAAGCACACAAAGCATCTAACATCTCTTTGTATCTCATTCAATTCCTTTATCTAAAGAGAAATCTGAAATGTTAATGAATTGCCACATATTTATTAAATGAACATTATTATTACCTTCCTTCCTTTTCTGTTGTTCTTCTTCTTCCCTGATAAAAAAAATTAATACATTTCATCAGACAAGAGGCTGTCACAACGACAGCAAACCGGATTTATTAATATTTATTTGTGTCCTGGCAATATCACAAGAACCATTACTGATGAATGGTGAAAGTGAAAATCGTCAATATCAAATTTGACCTCCATTTTGTCATCAGTATCAACATATTAAAATTTGAAAAGCTTAGATTGAATAGTTCATGAGTAAATGCAACAACGTGAATGGAAACACCATTTTACAATCTTTCAAGAACCATAACTCCTGAACGGTAAAAGTCAAAATCGTCATTATTGAACTTGACCTCTATTTTGCCATCAGTAACAACATATAAAAATTTCAAAAGCTTTGGTTGAATGGTTCATGAGAAAATGCACGGACACAACTGCAAACACCATTTTTCAATCTTTCAAGAACCATAACTCCTGAACGGTAAAAGTCAAAATCGTCTTTATTGAACTTGACCTCTATTTTGTCATCATTAACAACATATTAAAATTTGGGAAGCTTTGGTAGAACAGTTCATGCGTAAATGCACGGACACGACTGGAAATTCCATTTTTCAATCTTTCAAGAACCATAACTCCTGAACGGTAAAAGTCAAAATCGTCATTATTAAACTTGACCTCCATTTTGTCATCAGTAACAACATATTAAAATTTGGGAAGCTTTGGTAGAACAGTTCATGCGTTAATGCACGGACACGACTGGAAACTTCATTTTTCAATCTTTCAAGAACCATAACTCCTGAACGGTAAAAGTCAAAATCGCCATTATTGAACTTGACCTTCATTTAGTTGTCAGTAACAACATATTAAAATTTTAAAAGCTTTGGTTGAACGGTTCACGAGTTAATGCACGGACAACATTTGATTGCCGGCCGCCCGGCCGCCCGGCCGCCCGCCCGCCCGCCGTACATCCCCAAATCAATAACCGACATTTTTGTCACAAAAATCCGGTTAAAAATCTGAAGGTAGCTTAGTAATATTAAAGATAAGTTCTGTTTTGACAGAAGAATATTATGGGAAAGGACATGTATTTCATATCACTCTTGTTCTATTATAAGCTTCAGTAAAAATGTAACTTTACAATGAATAAAAAAATGATGCATTTAATCCCCTCAACCTTTGTTTTTTTATGAAAGTGAATTTTGTGAAAGAAAAAGCATTTGGCGTAATAACAAGACACCATTGAGATGAGAGCCATCTCTGAGGTCCACGGTGTAAATTAATTCTGAAACTGCACTACATAATCCCCACTTGACAATTTCTCAATGCAAATTAAAAACAGCCTAGTCTAGCACCAGTTTAAGTGGAAATCTTTTATTTGACTATGTCATTACATGTTGGATATCATTTATTTCTTTTTCAAGCATTTTTACATTTTTTGTTATGGTTATTTAATATCCCTCGGTTCCTGTGTGTTAATTCAATTTTTCATGCCTTGTTTCTTACCTCTTTTTCTGAATCTGTGTCTCAGCAAATATTTTATTACTCATATCTTGTCTCTGTCTGTCAGCTTTAGATAACTCCTTCTGTATATCTTCCAACTTGATCTTTAGAACCTTAAAATAATAAAACAATTCATTTTTAAGTAATGCAAATTCATGTACAACTGTAAATACTTTTTCCAAAATGTATTAGAATACTAAGTATAATTTTGTATGATTGCAGTTGTTTTTAACATCTAGTGGCACATATACATGTATTAAACCTTTGTGTAATATAATTCCATGATGACATAATATTAGTTGACAAAGTCTAAAATAAGGAGAGGGGGGGGTGTAAAAAATAGAAAACAAGTGCATATCAAATCTGGTCCAATGGTAACTCAGTTGTTTTGATTTTTAAACACAAATTTTAACTAAAAAGATTGTTTACATACTCTCCAAGCCCATGACTTAAAATAAATTCCTAAATATAAGTTTCTTGACGTACCTTTAATTCAGTATTTGTATTATCTATTTCCAGTAGTCTAGCCTCCGTATCCCTCTCTATTGTTTCTAGTTCTTTCTTCAGTTTCTGTATTGTTGTTTTCTTTTGTTCAACACTGTGTAACACAGTTCTGTAAGTTTCAGCTGAAAATATAACAAGATAATTATTAAATGTGTAAATAAGACACATCATCCAAATTGCTGCAATGTCTTTCTAAAATGAATGAGTTTTTTTCATTTTGCTTCATTTGTAATTTCACCAGAACAATTTCCCTTGAATCATGTAAACTGGCTATTTCTGTAAAAGTCTCTTAGTTTATAAAAAAAACATGTGTCTACCCATTTTTCAACTAAGGATTTGACACACAGCTCTAGTGTTAAACATATTTACCTATGGTTAAAAAATAAGTCCAATGCGTAGTTTCTGCATTTATGACTATATTGATAATTTGATATGTGATCTATTGTAATACAGATTAAAACTGGTCAAATTAATTTTTTTTCAGTTATCCCTTTGTAACTGGTACTGATAATTCTATTGGTTAGTAATGACTTTCAATGAATAGTAAACAAAAGTGGTATCAATTTAAATGATATTTTACCTAATTTTTCAGTTTGCAAAAGAAATAACTATGCTGTAATTATGATATATTTCGCAACTTGGCAAATTGATTGTTCTATGTTGCTAAGATAAAATTGTTCTAGCAAACGAACTTGTTATTACTCTTTTTACACACGCATATGCTATAAGACTTACCCATAGGATTACTTTGAATGGTTGTTTGTACTTTCACATTCAAGAACTCTTGGTCTTGTTTTAACTTGGCAAATTTCTGATCTAAAGTCTGCAAAATACAACAATACTTTCTCTTCATTTTGACTAGTAGACACAAAAGATTTAAAAACATAGTTTCTTGGCACAGACTATAGAAGATTTAAATCAAATTCAATAGCTTTGAAAAATAGATTTGACTGTTTTACAAATTACCAAAACAGTTTGTGGAGAAATTTACCATCAATTATACAAATTGGTCAAGATACAATTAATAACAGCTTATATTTAAAGATTTACAATTAAAAGCAGCAGAAAGTCAAGAAATGTGAATAGATAGTTCTTAAATCATCACTGAACAGCTTTTTCAAAGGACTTTCCCAATTGTAATTCATATTATCTTCTGATTTTTAATCAAACATAAATAATGCTGTTAGTTTTATCTATTGAATTGTTTCATATTTTTCATGTCAGGGCCTTCTATAGCCAATTATACCTTATGAGATTTTCTAATAGTTGAAGGTCATCCATTGCCTATAATTGCTTACATCAACTTTATTTAAACTTTAGTGGATAGTTGTCTCCTTGGTAATCATTCCACATCTTCATATTTTTAACCTAATCAAGTTAGACATCATTAGAACTTCAGTTAAAGACTGAAAATATCTTCTGAATGATTTAAAATTTTTCTTGCTTATCAATAAATTGTAAATATTTTGATCTGTTTTTAAAATCAATGATTTAATCAATAAATTACCATAATTTCATTTTGTAATCTTTCTATCTCAGCATTTTTATTGTCTCTTGTTATTCTCATGCTCTCTATACTGGAGGTAAAATCAGTCACACCATTTCTCACTTGGCCAATCTTTTGTCCTATGTCTTTCTTTTTCTCACGCTAATAGATAAAATATAAACATCTATAAGCATCATTATCCTTAAATAGTGATTTTGCGCTGTCATGAGGGCAGTGGTATTTCATTAAAAAAAAAAAGAAATATTTTTTCCTAAAATCTGCATCGAAGTATCAAATTTTAATTTCAACTGTCAAGAAAAGAGCAACAAATTACAGTATGCAGATTTATAATTGTCGAAATTTTTGTTCAGTTATTGTATATGTAATTAAGGTCAATCACTAAAAAGTATCATAACAAATTGTAAGGTACATTGATGGGTTTTTTTTTCATATCTGTTCACTCCATATTTTTCTTGTTACAAAGATTTTACTGATAATATCACAAGACTAACTAATTCTAGCACTAACTTACCAATGAATCTAATTCACATTTTAGATTGCTGGATTTTGTCTTTGCTACACCAAGTTGTTCATATTCTCTTGCTTTCTCTGCTAACAGTTGTTCTTTCCTCTGTCTTTCCCATTCCACCTGTCTTTGTCTGTCTGATTCTCTTCTGGCAGCCTGAAAACAAACAAAAATAAATGAGGTGTAGTGCCTAGTACAGCTATCTGACAGATCCTTTAAGCAATCATATTTACACTTTATAAATGGCAAGTTGCTGACCAAACAAGAAAACGTTTTGTTAAGTACTGTAAATAAACGAATTATTGCCAAGTTTTTTAAAATGCGAATATTGCTACTGGTGGAGTATTGCATTTGTAGGAACTTGAATTTCGATATCAGACACATATAGCTGAAGGCAGATCTTTCTAAAATCGCAAAAAAATAGCTCACGTTTTTGTCCATTCTATAACAATATTGATATTATATGAACACATTAATTTCTGAATTTACAGTAGTTTCTGAAGAAAGTGTGAAATATTTAAGGGAAAAACAGATAAACAAATAGCAAATGTGGGGATTACAAACAGCTCCTATACCTACAGTGGGGTATAATATTTTGAGTTTTAAACATGCACTAATTAGTAGCTACATTTGTTTTCCTTACACCTTAATATAAAAAAATCTTTGTAAATTCAAATTTGATGATTGCTTCTTAGAAATACTTTTTTGGAAAATAAGTTGAGTACCTCTTTTTGTTCTAACATTTTCTGTCTCTGTTGTTCTTTCTCTCTTTCTATTGACCTTTGTTTTTCCAACTGTCTTTCTAGTTCCATCAATCTCTTTCTTTCTTGTTCTTGTCTGAAAAACATTAGAAAAGTTTGGATTGGCACTTTCAGCACTACTGGCCAGTTTTTCTTAATGTTGGAAGTCTGAGTAACAGGAAAAAACAACAGAAATTACCAAACTTAAAAGTATGATCTGCGTCAGATACAAATTGACCTTATGCAAGTGCATATTTACAAGTACATGTATACAACTTAGATTGGTTCTAGGATCATTCAAAATGTTCAAAAACAAAATAAAAGATGAATTTTGATATGTGTTATAGGGTTCTTATCCCAACTCAATTTTTTATAAAAAGTAACAGACTGTTGATAGAAATTTTATTTAAATAGGATAACATATATATTGATATTCACTAGCATAAAGTCGATTTCCATCCGACAAAGCCCATATGTTACTGATAAAAGCAAACTTTTCTAGAAAAATATTTGAAGACTTAAATCTCCAAGCTTAATATGGCTAAAATGATGGAAATACATAAGTGAAGCAGTAATCTAACAACACATTATATGGGTGTCACATGTCTGCATTGTTAGTTTGTTATCGACTTAACAGTTGAATTTTCTGTTCATATCCCACCTCTCCATTAAATTCTTATAAAGAACAGATATCTTTTACAAGGCTGTAAAGATAAAGGTTTAACAAACAGACAGCAACAAGAAATGACCTTATATCATAGCTTATGAAAACATTAACTAATTAGAAACATAATCTCATAAATAATCAACCCCCCTCCCCCCTGGATTTTTTATTCTATCTATTTCTAGAAATGCTCATGAAACAAACCTGATTCGTTCTCTTTTTTCCTGTTCTTGTCTTTCCTTCTCTAATCTGGCATTGTTTTCTGCTCTCATTTGATCTTGTAACATTTGCCTTCTACGTTCTAACTCAGCCTGACCCTTGTCAAAGTTTAATTTCCTTTTATCTTCAAAGGTAACTAGAAAAAAAATATCAACTTTAATTAAACTCTATAAAATATACAACCAAGTTTTTCTATGATATCATTTCAAACCAATCTTAAAGACTGAAATTTTTATTCTGAAGATATTCTATTTAAAGTGTTTAATAAAAAAAAAATCAGTTTTTAACAATCTGCATTAATTTGATTTAAAAATGTGTTGTACTGTACCAATTCAAATAAAATATTTTATGTCAATGGCTCTGAATTTAACAATGTAAATGTTTGCATAACAGTGATATTTTCCAACTCTTAACAAACAAAATGATTCTATATTACCAATGTCAAAATGTCATCTAGTGCATTAATATTGGCACTGTTAAATTATTACAACAGTGACTTGTGAAGGATAATGAGTGCTTGAAATATTTCATTTATATTCAGTTGGGGTCAATTTCTGGGACAATAACAAAGTGCTTGTACAACAATATTCATGAACACATAAACATGTATATATTTAAGTGTTTTTATTCCTCTTTTGGAATGTATTTTTTTAAATGTCAAAAGGCCATGTAATATGAAGTATTTTATTCTCAGAAAAAAGTGTTTTCCTTGATACTGTAGTCTCTTCAAATATCTATTCTTAAAAAATTGACACACACTTCTTATCAATGAGTGTTAAATCATCATCTAATTCAATATAATTAAATTCTGTTGTCTTTGTTATGTTGATTTTTGTAAATCTAAATATTTGTATTTTTCACGTTCCAGCGGGAAAATATGATGTCACAAGTAGATTGGAATCAGTTGACAGCTTATGGTGACTTGAG
Organism: Mytilus galloprovincialis; assembly: GCA_037788925.1. NCBI lineage: Eukaryota > Metazoa > Mollusca > Bivalvia > Mytilida > Mytilidae > Mytilus > Mytilus galloprovincialis. The sequence continues at coordinate 6,196,117 of CM075340.1, read as the reverse complement.
TAACACCGGTATCACTCAGATTACAATTCTATCTTGACAGGTAAGTTTGTATTTAACCTATAAAATACTTATTTAGCCTTGAGAATTGAAAGGTCAGTTTATCCTATTTATACAATAGAAGTTTACCTATAAGGGTCAGAATAGGGTTTACAGAATAGAGAACACATGTAATAGCAACAAAAAATAGAGAATAGAGAAAATGAACAACAAAATAAGGAATAGAGAATAATTTAATGCGGTGCAAAAGTATAAAGAATAAATGTGCAAAATAAAAAGGTAACTTAGGTAACTGTAATGCAATACTGATAAATAATGATCAATGTACAGAATTGATAAATAATCTTGTAACAGAAAGACTAAATAGTAAAATCATTTTCATGAGAATTTTACAGAATGAGAGTTATTTTTAAGGCTATTAAAAGAAAAATGCCCTAAAAATTTAAAGAATACAGATATTAAAAAAACCCATGCAGGTCCTCATGTCATTTACATTGTCAAAATATAGGACACATCTAGTCAAACTGGTTTTAAACTAGACATCTAGTCAAACTTGTTTGGTATAACTGACTGTTTCTTGCGCTAGATGTCTATTTCACAGTGACCTTATGTGTTTGTGCTAAGAGTACATTGTACTGTCATATTTATTGATTTTCTGTTGGGACATGACTGACCGTGATTGTTAACATGCAAAACAGTGGCTTTAGATTTCAACTGATATTAGTATAATAAATTAATATTTGGAATGTTATATCCTGGTTGATGATGTTTTTTAGGGACCAAGATGTTTTCTTCATTTTTGTTCACATTATGATTATTTTAACCTTCAATGCACATTTAAAGATAGAAAACATTTCAGCTCTCATTTAAAATATTTTGCAACTAAATAATAATCCGTCAGATTTGGTGTAAACAATAAACAAGACAGTGTAATATATAACCTGCAAGCATAGTATATTTCTATTAAGTCAAGCAGATATTTTTTTTATATCTGAAAAAAAAAAACTATGATGTAAAGAAATATGCAATTAAAAGGCAGAAATAACCCCAAAAATTCAACATTAACAGATTTTTAACAATTAAATCAAGATGCATAAAGTTTTAAGTATTGGCAAGAATATAGGGTTCTGTTGTACTTTAACAATATCACAATAACAATAAAGTGACCTTAATTTTGGACAAGGTAAATGGCATGAAGCCAAATTTATCAACTTCTATTGTATGAATTGGATAAACTGACCTTTCAATTCTCAAGGCTAAATAAGTATTTTATAGGCTAAATACAAACTTACCTGCCAAGGTAGAATTGTAATCTGAGTGATACCGGTGTTACTCAAGTCACCATAAAATCTTTAAATAATTTGACTTTGTTTCAAACATTTTTTTTCCATTCTTGTCTGAGAACCAAATATTCAATTTAAAAGGCAAATGTTTTTATTTCTTTTATATTCAATGTAATAACAAAAGTGAGTGCATTTTTTGGGAAGGACAAAACAATACCATCAAATTCATCTGAAATTAGAATAACAGGTATGAGGCAAAGATAAAAGAAAAACAAGTGGTTTATGCATGACTAAATTCGAATAATAATAACCAGTCAGTTATCACCTGTTGCTAACATTTTTAGATCACATGATAATTACACATAATATCTGCTATTTGTTTGTTGTTTTAATATTATTCAGGCTGTTGATTTTTTCTTTGAACTGCTTCCCGTTTTGTCATGACGAGGCCTTTTATAGCTTACGATGCAGTATGAGCAAAAATGATATGCACAGTAAAGTGCATCCTCTTCCTTTGGTCTTTGATGGATGTTTGTCTCATTTGACAATCATACATTATTTCATTATTTTCTTATACATAAATAAAAGATATTTTAGCTGACCAAACTTTCCTTCTGATAGCTTTATATTTAACACATAGTTACGATGACCATCATGTCTCTGCTGACTGTTTAAACTTAATGGCTGAATCAAAAGTGACAGGAAATAAAATATACAGTTAATATGATAGGGATTCTACATCATCATCATAAAGAGAACTTAAATCTTTTTTTCGATAAATTGACTTCATTTCCCATTATAATCTTAAATAGATGGCGCTCATAAAATATTCCACGCTTACCTGGTTGTAGGTCCTCCACCACATTATCTACAGGAACGTTGGGTTGTGGCATTACAGGTGGTTGTATTCCCATTCCTCCTAGCAAATCACCAAAAGCATCAGGCTTTTGTGGAGCTAAAATAAGGATAAATATTTGTCAACATCAAGGAAACATTAATATATGCTATATATAGCTTATTTCTGAATTATAATATTGTCTTGGTTTGTTTGTATGATGGTGAATAAATATGCTTAAAACTTCTACATTGCTATGAGCTGATGCATCAATTATGTCATTTTTAACTGTTATTGAGTTTAAATGTTTTGTATCCAAGTCGTGTAAATTTTCGTGTGATATATTGTGAGGGCTTTAAGGAAGAATAGTGTTTGTACTAATTAAAATCAACCTTTCTGAATAAAAATCATTATTATTACAATTATTAGTAATATCATATTTAAACATTCAATTTACAAGCATGGCAAAACCTCCATTTTCTGAAAAAATGTCACAACTTGCAATTATTTTTTACATGAATTTTATTCAGTAGCAAAACTACAAGCATTTAACCTTTAAATAAACAAGAGGCTCTCAAGAGCCTGAATCGATCACCTTAATTCTTTTAGTTAAATCTCTCATCAATGATTATTTTGGCTTTTCAATTTATTTAAATGTTTTTTGGATCGTCCTATTTTCTTCAAAAGCCAAAAAAAATAATCATTTTCTCCTATGTTCTATTTTAGCCATAGGAGCTATGTTTCTTGACATACAAGGAAATAAAATATAAAATTTATACTAGATACTCTGAAACTCATTTAGCCTAAGTTTGGCTGAAATTGATACAGCAGTTTCAAAGGAGAAGATTTTTTAAAGTAAGTCAACATGATGAACAAATTGTGAAAAAAGTCTTTAAAGGGCAATAACTCCTTAAGGGGTCAATTGACAATTTTGGTCAAATTGACTTAACCCTTTCAATGCTACACAAAAAAATCGAAAAATGGCTGCTGCTGCTGCATTTTTTTTGTGTTCATTCATTAGAACAGTATATTCCTTTTCAGACTGCTGTATCTTTTTTATTATAAGAGATACAGAAAAAGTTATTGCATGAAAAATGCTCAGGAGAGTATGAACTGTAATGTTAGGCAGTTATTTCTGTAAAATTTTTATCAGGTTACCTGCATTTTCAGGTAATTAACAGGTAAAAGGTGTAATTTGTTACATTTGTGTTGAATTTTGAATAAAAACTACTTTTCGTCTTCATCTATTTTGTTTTTTTTATCTGCCATATAATAAAGAAGACACCAATTGCTCGATTCCGTAGCGTATTGTACCATACACATCGTATTATGTAATCATGGCACAAATCAGTGGCTCCGTCCTCAAAATTTTCAGTCAACCTCCGTTTTCCCGCCTTTTTCTACGTCTCGTAATGATCGATCAAATCATATTTCCCACACGAATTGAATGTAATAAACACATTGAGATAACAAGAAACCTTTTAACTAATCCTCGTCATCAGTTTCGCCATAGAAATGCTGAAATATTTCCATATTTACAGCTTCGTTTCCGATTTCCGCCATTTGCATTTGTCAAATATTTGTTTTTATTTTCCTTCAATTTTCTTTCTATTGCATGATTTTACAATAAAAATTGCCGGGATTTCAAGCGCAAATGAGACCTTTCATATCCTCGATTCATACAAGGAAAAATTAGAGAGGACCCGAATGAAAACCGAATGGTTTAAGAGTCCTTATGAAAAATCCGTTGTCATCCCGGCATATGCCGCGAATAGCAGTGGCGGACGGCGTATGTCATCGCGGCATATGTCGTGTATAGCGTTGAAAGGGTTAATTGAAGATCTTACTTTGCTGAACATTATTGTTGTTTACAGTTTATTTCTATCTATAATTATATTCAAGATAATAAACAAAAACAGCAAAATTTCCTTAAAATTATCAATTCAGGGGCAGCAACCCAACAACAGGTTGTCTGATTCATCTGAAAATTTCAGGGCAGATAGAAATTGACCTGATAAACAATATTACCCACATCAGATTTGCTCTAAATGCTTTGGTTTTTGAGTTATAAGCCAAAAACTGCATTTGACCCCTATGTTCTATTTTTAGCAATGGCGACCATGTTTGTTGATAGATCATAACTTCGGATACAATTTACAAACTAGATATCCTAAGGAACATTCAGTTAAAGTTTGGAAGTATTTGGCCCAGTAGTTTCAGAGGAGAAGATTTTTGTAAAAGATTACTAAGATTTACGAAAAATGGTTAAAAATTGACTATAAAGGGCAATAACTCCTAAAGGGGTCAACTGACCATTTCTGTCATGTTGACTTATTTGTAAATCTTACTTTGCTGAACATTATTACTGTTTACAGTTTATCTCTATCTATAATAATATTCAAGATAATAACCAAAAACAGCAAAATTTCCTTAAAATTACCAATTCAGGGGCAGCAACCCAACAACAGGTTGTCTGATTCATCTGAAAATTTCAGGGCAGATAGATCTTGACCTGATAAACAATATTACCCCTGTCAGGTTTGCTCTAAATGCTTTGGTTTTTGAGTTATAAGCCAAAAACTGCATTTGACCCCTATGTTCTATTTTTAGCAATGGCGACCATGTTTGTTGATAGATCATAACTTCGGATACAATTTACAAACTAGATACCCTAAGGAACATTCAATTAAAGTTTGGAAGTATTTGGCCCAGTAGTTTCAGAGGAGAAGATTTTTGTAAAAGATTACTAAGATTTACGAAAAATGGTTAAAAATTGACTATAAAGGGCAATAACTCCTAAAAGGGTCAACTGACCATTTCCGTCATGTTGACTTATTTGTAAATCTTACTTTGCTGAACATTATTCCTGTTTACAGTTTATCTCTATCTATAATAATATTCAAGATAATAACCAAAAACAGCAAAATTTCCTTAAAATTACCAATTCAGGGGCAGCAACCCAACAACGGGTTGTCTGATTCATCTGAAAATTTCAGGGCAGATAGATCTTGACCTGATAAACAATATTACCCCTGTCAGATTTGCTCTAAATGCTTTGGTTTTTGAGTTATAAGCCAAAAACTGCATTTGACCCCTATGTTCTATTTTTAGCAATGGCGACCATGTTTGTTGATAGATCAAAACTTCGGATACAATTTATAAATTAGATACCCTAAGGAACATTCAGTTAAAGTTTGAAAGTATTTGGCCCAGTAGTTTCAGAGGAGAAGATTCTTGAAATAGTTTACGACGACAGACGACGGACGACAGACGACGGACGACAGACGACGACGGACGCCAAGTGATGGCATAAGCTCACTTGTCCCTTCGGGACAGGTGAGCTAATTACAAGACTTTTCTATCAAAGGACTTTTTTTTTAATCATACCAGCTGGTTGATGAGGTGGTGGGGTACCAGTAAAGCTTCCTGTTCTTGGAGCAGAACCAGTCATACTTCCTGCTCTGACTTGGGCTGGGTAAAGTTCTGGTGGAAGTTTTTGTGGTAAAGATACACCAGCTTTGACTAAATCAGCCAAATGCAAAGCTATACAAAACTCTTCACAACTTAGCTTTCCATCTTTATCATAATCAGCCAAATTCCTAAAAAAGAACGATAATTATTACAAAATGGTGAAAGTTTAAACTCTTTTCCTATTCATGTACATTTGTATATGGGCAGAATATCTTAACCCTTTACTATCAATAAACCTAATAATATAACAAAAAGCAACAAAAGAAAACAAAGTGGGATTGGGCATCACTTTACATTAAACATATAGGATAAGGGATTCAGGACTGCCAATACTATACACTAAAATTTTAATTGCATATCAAAACTTTAAAAATGTGGGTACAATCATAAGCATATTTATATCTGTGCCAAGGGTTTGTTTTCATTTATCTTTTCTCACACAAATGGTTTGTTATATACATTTATTCCTTCAGAAATTAAAATGTGACCACAATTTTGATATGACATATGAATATTATTGATAAGATTAACCATGTTTCCTGATTTAACAAAAAAAAAAAACATGGTGATAAGGAAACCAACTCCTATTACTTCAAAAGCATTTAAATACACTATTGAACCAGTAGATATACAAATAAAATCTGAAAAGAATATGAGTAGTTAACTTACCATATTTGAGCCAATATTGGCTGTGGTAATCCTGTCTGTACCAACAATGCTCTGGCTTCTACACCTGAAAAATATAAATACAGAGTTATTTTCCTTTTGGGAATTATTCCATAGGAGAACAGAGTTCGCAAAAATGGTCGGTCCTGTCGATCAAAATGAGGCTTGGACCAGTATTTTGAAAGCTGGTGCCGGTCCCAATGACAGATGTAAAAACAGCCGTTGCAGTGCCTTTTTTATCGGTAATTAGTTGTACCGCAACTAATTCCAGTACGTGTTTACATCAGTCATCAGATGTACCTGCTGCTAGCCTGCTAAATTATAAACAAACAGAAACCAGAGTGGCGATCTACAAGTGGCCTGCTGAATTTTTTCATGTAGCTAAAATTTTTCATGTAGCCATCTCATTCAGACAATCAGCGATTAAACTCTTCGATGGAGATAACAAATACTGAGAAAGTGATTCAGATGATAAAATGGATAGTGAAGATGGCTTTGAATAAGAACAATCAGAAGAACAGAACTGGTCCTTTATTGTTAATTTGTCCGTGGCTAAAGTTATTTTTCGACAAAATATGTTATTATTTTTATTTCAGTATAAAATTGACAGTTTTTTTAAGAACTGGCTAAAATTTTGTAGGACTGACAAATAATCTTGCAATGTTGGTCCCATGACCAACGGGTCAAAAAACATTTTTGCGAACACTTTTTTTTGGGGGGGGGGGGGGGGGCCATTTTACAAGAAAAAACATAGGACTTGCCACCATAAAAAAAAAGAAATAGACATCTGTATGTATACCTAGCAAGTTCACAATATAACATGAGAAACTGCCTACTTGAAAGGATTACACAAATTGGTCCTAATTTGTCTTTTTTTTCAATTATATATTTTTTGTCTCATTCTTTGGCAGTTTTTTTAATTCATAACTTAAATACCTGTTAAATGTCCACGTTTATGTCTATCATTGGTATTAAATGTCTGTGTATGTCTTACCTGTTAAATGTCCACGTTTATGTCTATCATTGGTATTAAATGTCTGTGCATGTCTTACCTGTTAAATGTCCACGTTTATGTCTATCATTGGTATTAAATGTCTGTGTATGTCTTACCTGTTAAATGTCCACGTTTATGCCTATCATTGGTATTAAATGTCTGTGTATGTCTTACCTGTTAAATGTCCACGTTTATGTCTATCATTTGTATTAAATGTCTGTGCATGTCTTACCTGTTAAATGTCCTCGTTTATGTCTATCATTGGTATTAAATGTCTGTGTATGTCTTACCTGTTAAATGTCCTCGTTTATGTCTATCATTGGTATTAAATGTCTGTGCATGTCTTACCTGTTAAATGTCCACGTTTATGTCTATCATTTGTATTAAATGTCTGTGTATGTCTTACCTGTTAAATGTCCTCGTTTATGTCTATCATTGGTATTAAATGTCTGTGTATGTCTTACCTGTTAAATGTCCTCGTTTATGTCTATCATTAGTATTAAATGTCTGTGCATGTCTTACCTGTTAAATGTCCTCGTTTATGTCTATCATTGGTATTAAATGTCTGTGCATGTCTTACCTGTTAAATGTCCTCGTTTATGTCTATCATTGGTATTAAATGTCTGTGTATGTCTTACCTGTTAAATGTCCTCGTTTATGTCTATCATTGGTATTAAATGTCTGTGCATGTCTTACCTGTTAAATGTCCACGTTTATGTCTATCATTTGTATTAAATGTCTGTGTATGTCTTACCTGTTAAATGTCCTCGTTTATGTCTATCATTGGTATTAAATGTCTGTGTATGTCTTACCTGTTAAATGTCCTCGTTTATGTCTATCATTAGTATTAAATGTCTGTGCATGTCTTACCTGTTAAATGTCCTCGTTTATGTCTATCATTGGTATTAAATGTCTGTGCATGTCTTACCTGTTAAATGTCCTCGTTTATGTCTATCATTAGTATTAAATGTCTGTGCATGTCTTACCTGTTAAATGTCCACGTTTATGTCTATCATTTGTATTAAATGTCTGTGTATGTCTTACCTGTTAAATGTCCTCGTTTATGTCTATCATTGGTATTAAATGTCTGTGTATGTCTTACCTGTTAAATGTCCTCGTTTATGTCTATCATTAGTATTAAATGTCTGTGCATGTCTTACCTGTTAAATGTCCTCGTTTATGTCTATCATTGGTATTAAATGTCTGTGCATGTCTTACCTGTTAAATGTCCTCGTTTATGTCTATCATTGGTATTAAATGTCTGTGTATGTCTTACCTGTAAATGTCCTCGTTTATGTCTATCATTGGTATTAAATGTCTGTGCATGTCTTACCTGTTAAATGTCCACGTTTATGTCTATCATTTGTATTAAATGTCTGTGTATGTCTTACCTGTTAAATGTCCTCGTTTATGTCTATCATTGGTATTAAATGTCTGTGTATGTCTTACCTGTTAAATGTCCTCGTTTATGTCTATCATTAGTATTAAATGTCTGTGCATGTCTTACCTGTTAAATGTCCTCGTTTATGTCTATCATTGGTATTAAATGTCTGTGCATGTCTTACCTGTTAAATGTCCTCGTTTATGTCTATCATTTGTATTAAATGTCTGTGCATGTCTTACCTGTTAAATGTCCTCGTTTATGTCTATCATTTGTATTAAATGTCTGTGCATGTCTTACCTGTTAAATGTCCTCGTTTATGTCTATCATTGGTATTAAATGTCTGTGTATGTCTTACCTGTTAAATGTCCACGTTTATGTCTATCATTGGTATTAAATGTCTGTGCATGTCTTACCTGTTAAATGTCCTCGTTTATGTCTATCATTAGTATTAAATGTCTGTGCATGTCTTACCTGTTAAATGTCCTCGTTTATGTCTATCATTGGTATTAAATGTCTGTGTATGTCTTAGCTTGGAATTATGTGGAATAGCAAACCCTACAGCTGGTGGACCGCTGGAATATAAAGAATATATCTGATACTGGCAAAAATGTAAACTTTGACTGAAAATAAATGCCTCCATGATCTTATGGTTGCAATAACTGCTTAAAATTTGAGCATTTTCCATGTCCCAACACTTATGTTATTACGCCAATTATTCAATGATGTCACTATATCAATTTTCTGCCAAGCAGATAACATTCAAGTGCAAGAAGATACATTTTTGTTGTCAGGTAAGCTGATGTCAGAATAGTGTCTGAGAGGGATTTAGGTGTATTTGAGAACTTAATTTTACAAATAAAGAAAAATACTGTACAAATTTGATGATTTTTTTTACCTTTGATGGATTTTAGCTCTATCCTTTTAATAAGCATTGGAGTTTTGAATATTTTGACATTGTGAGCATCACTAACAAGTCATTTATTGTCAAAATGTGCATCTGATGCAGAAACATTAGTACTGGGTTCCGTTACTATTATTACTGGCAATTGAATGATCCTCTAATTTTCACATTTAACAATTTCCAAAAAAAATTTTTTTTTATCATCTACAAGTATTAAAGTCTTCAATTAGATGGGTAAATCTAAAAAGAAAAGACCATTATTTGCACTGCTGTTAATATTAAAAGCCTACCCTGGTTGAGATACTTGGGCCACTTGAGGTGAACCAAACGAACCTGCCCTTGGTTTTCCATCAAATCCAACCTGCATACCCATAGTTTGTGCACCTAAAAAAAATATATAGTTTGTCATATCATTCTCACTATTTTGAAATCTAAAGATGATCATTACAAAGAGACAAAAACAAGAAGAAAATTATCACCAAACTACAGTAGATTATGTTCAATCAGAGACAATTATGCATGAATATTCATGAATGTTCATTTCTAAGGAATGGTCCATAGGTATAAAAAGAAGATGTGGAATGATTTCCAATGAGACAACTCTCCACAATAGACCATAGACACAGAATCTAACAAATAAATGTACGGCCTTCAACAATGAGCTAAGCACATACAGCAAAGTCAGATATAAAAACTCCCCCCCCCAAAAAAAATGACAAATGTAAAATAATTCAAACGAAAAACTAATGGCCTAAATTATGAACAGAAGAAATTAAATTCAAAGGGTGTAGAAGTGTGTATTTTAAATGAAATGTTTTGCAAACTCTTGTGAAATTTTGATTTGTAAAACAATCAACTTTACTTCTATAAATGCTACTTGTATTGAATATTGGTTGGCAGAACTTTATATCATTATAACTTACCCATGTGCCCCATCTGTGGATTTACACCATTGGACATAATAGGCATTGTCATGGAACTTGCCACCATGTTGGTTGGTGCTAGACCACTCATCATAGGCATTCCTAATAAATAAAAAATTATAAGTGTAAAAGAACATTTTACAAAATACCATTCTACTCAATATTTATAATATTAATACCATGTCCAATAGTTAATAGTAGTATTTTTGAAACTCTTGTCCAATCTCAGCTCTTTTAACAAGCCCCATAATAATTTTACCAATAATTCAAAAGTGTAATTTTGAAACTATCTTTCAATCTCAGCTCTTTTATTGAATTACCAATAAATGCATGCTCTTCATTTAGATATAAATGTATATGTTTTTGTTAACTTGTTGAAATAAATGTCAAAATTTTGAACTTGAAATAAATTTTCCGTTTTTAAATTTGTTTATAAATTTTTTTTCTTTCTCAAACCAATCCATTTTTTTAAAAAGTCTTTCAAACCCTTGCTTCAAACTCAAATATGAAAAGTCATGAGGTCAAGGCTGTTACCGCCAACCTTTGGGTATTAGGTAAGTATTCAAACTAAATAGAACAAATATGTACCTGTAACCATACTCATCCCCATAGGAGCAGCCATGCTAGCAGACATTGGTGATGGGTCAGCTTTCAGACTTTGTGGCAATGCTTTTGGGAGCTCAAATCCTTGTAATTTTTTCTTGATAAGATGCATGGCTATAGAAAACTCTTTCTTGTCCATCTTTCCATCATTGTTCATGTCAGCCAGGGTCCTGAAAATCAAATTAATGCATTTATAGTAATCTATCCATATGTGCAATTTTCTGTCAGAGACCAAAGTTACTGTACTTTTAAGATTAAGAGATCTACAAATATAAAGTGAACAGTGTATTACCTGCAAATTTTAACCATACAACTTTCCAGTTAATATCTTTCTATTATATGCATAAAATAGCAAGAAGGGAGATGAAATTACACTATGAACAAGTTTTGGTCTTGCAACTTTTCTATATTTTATCACAACAGTAGTCCACTTCCAAGTTTTGTCAAAATCTTAATAAGGAAACAAGAGTGGGCTTTTTAAATTAATTTATTGTGTTAAAGGAATGCACTAACAAAATTAACTAAAGTCCTGGTCAATGTTTGATACTACAATGTGTTGTTTTCTATTGTTGTTTGAGTTTGTGTTCATTTTTTTTTTGCAAGAGTCAGTTATTGGTGGTAGGTTATAAATAAAGCATGATGTTCTGATCAATTAGTAATCATGGTAATTCTTCTCCCTACAAGTTATATGTTTTTTCATCAAGCATTTGTAATGATTATTTGTCATTGTGAGTCAAAAAAATATTTGACTTACCATATCTGACCTAACATAGGTGTTGGTAGACCAGACTGCATAAAAAATCCCTTGGCTTGTTCTCCTGTAAAAATTGTACAAAGTATTAGTTTATCTAACATTTACATAAAGAGCAAGCATGTGTGTTTATAAAATTGTATTACAATTATAACTCAACCATCAAATCTGGATCAAAACCCTAATTTGTCATTCATTTTTATATTGTTCACTTTTTATCAGTTTACCTTTTTTTTAGCTTACTATATATGCTATATAGTATTGATTTTTCTACTGGTAGAAGGCTTAATGGTGACCTATAGTTACCTCTGCCATTTTCATCCTTTTGGAATCTGGTGAATAATTGTCTCAAAGCATATCATGCAATACCTCATTATAAGCTCTATATATATATATATATATATTCTTAGTTTCAAGTTGATGTGACCACAAACTACATTCAACCAAAACTTTAACTGGACGGCAAACGGACAAGAGGACACACAGACCATAAAACGTAATCATGGTAATAGCCCACCAATACATTATATCATAGACAGGACATAAAACAACTTTTTTTAAAAGCAGTTTATATATAATTAATACCTGCTAAGTTGACAGTTATAGTAAATTGTATGTAAACTAGGTGTAATTAGAAAATACAAATCTTCCTGTAATAAACTATTTCCATTATATTTTCTATCCTGTGAGAAATTAATATTACCAGTGATGAATCCATTAACTGGTTTGAGTTGAAAGAACTGAGAATCATGCTTCATTCTCTCTTCACCTGATATCCTCCAGGCATCTCCACCTAAAAATAATAAAAATATGAATGCAATGTTAAATTTTAGATTAAACAAATAAAGATATCATATCAATTTAGTAGTTGGTCTTGGTAAGAGGTTCATATGAAATATTTGCCACCCAACATTGAACTATGAGCAATTAATCTACCATCTACAGATCATTACCAGAACTAGATTGACTCTGTGGACATGATTGTTCTCTAATCTATACAAGAAATACATTTATATTCCTAAATAACAATTTTCTAAGACTGAGGAAAAAGTATTTTCTTGGATATTTGATTCCTTTGTTTGGCCAAAGTGTATTTTGATGAACATTTAAAAGCCAGGGGTCTGTATTAAAGACCATATTTTATCCTATAATGGTTTACTTTAGCAAATTGGCACTCATACTACATCTTCTTATATCTATCTAATTATCATTATAATACCCAGAAATGCATGAAAATTGTCATTGTTATCTAACAAAACTAGAGGCTCTAAAGAGCCTGTGTCGCTCACCTTGGTCTATTAAACAAAGGACCCAGATGGATTCATGACAAAATTGTGTTTTGGTGATGGTGATGTATTTGTAAATCTTACTTTACTGAACATTCTTGCTGCTTACAATTATCTCTATCTATAATGAACTTGGCCCAGTAGTTTCAGAGGAGAAGATTTTTGTAAAAGATAACTAAGATTTACAAAAAATGGTTCAAAATTGACTATAAAGGGCAATAACTCCTAAAGGGGTCAACTGACCATTTCAGTCATGTTGACTTATTTGTAAATCTTACTTTTCTGAACATTATTGCTGTTTACAGTTTATCTCTATCTATAATAATATTCAAGATAATAACCAAAAACAGCAAAATTTCCTTAAAATTACCAATTCAGGGGCAGCAACCCAACAGTGGGTTGTCCGATTCATCTGAAAATTGCAGGGCAGATAGATCGTGACCTGATAATCAATTTTACTACGTGTCAGATTTGCTCTAAATGCTTTGATTTTTGAGTTATAAGCCAAAAACTGCATTTTACCCCTATGTTCCATCTTGGTTGGTTGGCCGGGTCACGCCACACATTTTTTAAACTAGATACCCCAATGATGATTGTGGCCAAGTTTGGTTTAATTTGGCCAAGTAGTTTCAGAGGAGAAGATTTTTGTAAAAGTTAACGACGACGGACGCCGGACGCAAAGTGATGGGAAAAGCTCACTTGGCCCTTCGGGCCAGGTGAGCTAAAAATAAATAAATGCACAAATCTTTAAATGTTTAGTAACATGACCATTCCCTGGTTAAAGCTTGTAAAAATGTATATGTAGTTATTGAATAAACAGACAAAAGAGATTTTCATTGTCGAAAAAATTGTACTTTTCTGAATTGTAAAGACTTCTCCTAAAGACAGACAATTAAAAACTCCATCAGATCAGCAACAAACATTTAATAAATTAAAAAAACTGTAAAGGGAGATAACTTGACCCCAAAAGCGTTACCTTCACTAACATGACGAATAAAGAAAATTAAATAATTTACTTTCAAATTCAGACATTTGTCAGACCACATGTTTTTGGTGGGGTTCATGTTACTAAGCCTTCAGCTTTGTAAGTTTTGTGTTTTGCCTTTTCATCATTTATCATCTTTTTTGACAAGATTCTGTAGGTCGTTTTTTTGTCTAGTTCATTTGAATATCCATATGGTATCTTATAAATAGTCTCTTTTACATTTTTGAACAAGTTTAACTCCTGAGTCCTGACTGTTGGTGTTACAATGTATGTATAAAATAACAAAATTCAAAAGCACACATCTAAAAGTGTATAATTTTCATTTTTGTCTTGCACACAATGAATTGCATGCTTAAGCTAATTTAATTGCAAATTTAGAAGATTTACATACCACCTGTTCCTGCCATTTTTTCACTTATCTAGTGTCTATAAATAGTGTCTAATTCACCTGAAATGGAAAATAGAATGATTATTGATGATGTTCATCAGTATGATCAGTTAGTTCAATAATTTCGTTAAATGTGTTGCTCGGTATTTTTATACACAATTCTTTAACAAGATGCTAATTTAATCATTCTTTACTTTTTTAATTTCCAAGGAATGTAATGATTTCTATAAGGCCTTTTCTATAAGGCATTGTCTGTGTCTTATTGCATGCAGGGACAAGTAGTCAAATTGCTATTTGTAGGCCACGCATATAATCATATGTCATCAGATCCGGAAAAACGCCTTTCTATAGTATGAGCATACATAATTGTAAACTGTATTTTCACTATTTTAACAATGTTAAATGGAATTCATTGAACGTGTTGAAGGAAATGTACAGTTTATGAATTACAATACAATACAGTTGTCTATACAAACACAAAGTGCATATCTTTAAAAATAGCTATGTCTTAAAACTTTTCAAGGTTTGTCTGCGTTGCATACCTGCCAACTTTCACGATTTAGGCGTGTACTACACGATTTTGACCCTCTGTCCCGATTACACGATCGTGAAAATAGCCAAAAAACACGATTTTAGTAAAATTTACACGAAAAATATTTTGTTCCCAATTTTGAACTTTTGAAAGTTTTCCCAAGGGAGATAAATCGTGTCTGACAAATTTCATCCAATCAAAATTTAGTGATCATGCATTCACCAGTTGATTAATGCCGGCATAGTAAACAATCAAAGAATCGAAATTTTGAGTTGTTTTTTTTTAGCTTGGGTGTTAAATTTATAAAAATTGGAATCATGATGGGCGAGTTAT
Source organism: Mytilus galloprovincialis (assembly GCA_037788925.1). Lineage (NCBI taxonomy): Eukaryota > Metazoa > Mollusca > Bivalvia > Mytilida > Mytilidae > Mytilus > Mytilus galloprovincialis. The sequence goes on along the minus strand of CM075340.1, from coordinate 6,180,785 downwards.
CACTTGCAAAATAGTTCTGTCACCGCCTAAGAAAAAAAAGCGTGTTGCTTCGTGCAAATACTTAGAGAAATCGGAGAATGATGTCAAGTACAGGGGCTGGTTGTCTAAATCAACGTTAGGATTGTCACATGCCTTTTGTAAAGTTTGCAACAGAGACTTTAAAGTTGACCACGGTGGCCTTAATGATGTCTCCAAACATTCTAGTACTGCTTGTGATATTGATCTATATAATATATGAGGGTTTCGATGGGGTTAAATGATTAAAGAATATAATGCCCTTAAAAAATGAAGATAAGGGAATAACGGGCAAAAAAAAATGAAAATTGGAGAAATGTGTGGTCAAATTTTTTGAAGATTAGAGAAAAAAGGGGTGAAAATTAAATGTTTACAGGACAACAGACCCCCCCCCCCCCCATTCCAGACCCTCATATATTGTTGTTTTTTTTAAATTTAATATTAAAATTATTACTTTTTTTTTTATTTCTTGACAATGTATCAGACAAACATAAAGTCATCTTACTGGTGTTTATCTCAACAAAAAGAATACAACAATCAAACAATTTAAAAAAAGATAGGTTATAATAGCATCTTCAACTATCACCCCCCAAAAAAGAAGAATGTCAGACACTTTTAGGAGGCAAATCATCACACGAAAAAATGCCGCGAAAAATTCTACCCTCAAAAATGGTGCCGCGCACAAAAACCCCCATGGCCATTTTCAAAAGTTGGCAGGTATGGCGTTGAGGTGTAAGCAGCCTTTTATGCCCCCAATCAGACACCACCTGTCATGCTTACAGTACTGAGTCTGAGGTGGCAAGATCATAAACCTTTTACTTCAGGCTAATACAAGTAAGGTTACTCTTTCTTGAAGGTGTTGGAAGTTGAATAATATAAAGGTGTTCAAAATGTCGGAACAACTGTTGTGATTTAACTGCTGAATTTTATGTGTGATGGACTTGAAGCTTAAATATCAAACACTGAAACAGTCAAAAAACGGCCCATGGAAGATAAGTTATTTGGAAGCAAGTGCTTACATTAAATTAAAAAGAATCATTTCAAAGTTTCGTCTCTACAAAACAGTCACACATGTCTTCCGTAAATTTAGTGGTTGCAATCACGAAAGTAAAGGGAAAACATTTAAAATCCTAATTTTATGTTCTGCAGTGTACACCCCAACAAAACCGGAAACGAAATGCATTGTGGTCAAGAGGCGTGAGAAGAACTTCCGGTTTCGTTTTATCAGTTGTCTGCTAAAAAATAGAAATAGAATGGGTTTATTACTCTGATGGTAATTCATAACACTTAACATTACCAAATATATTTAAAACATGGAATATTCCAAAAATAACATTATCATTGACATTGTGGTGGTAAACTCCAGTAAACAAATAACACATCACTCATCACTCACATCAGGCTCAGCTACTGTTGACCAGTGATCATAAGAACTATCAAAATAGAATATTACAAGATACTGATTTATGATAGGAAGGTTCAAATAAAGACAAAACCAATAAGTTCTATATTTTGTTCAATCAATGTTAACAGTAACGTGAGTGGTAAAGGGTTATATCATGCAACGTTTTTGGCTTTTTTTGTTTTCTAGTCCTAGATTACTCTGACGTCCCACGGCCCCAGCTTGTCTGGCAAAACAGCTGTTGGACGTCAGAGTAATCTCGGACTAATGTTTTTCGTGTTTTGGGGTTATAATACATGTTTTCTTGTTTAATTAGAAGTGTGACACACTGCTTCCTGTTTTTCCTGATTTTTTTTTTGTGTTTCATATGTCGGTACTCTTAATTTCTCATGCTTGTCCCGGGCTACATTTCATTAAAAAGTAAACCAGGACTAACAATACACTTCAAAGTCAGCCAGAGATTGTTTAAAATTATGTGTTCATAGGATATAATAACTATTAAATCAGATGCAAGTAGCGTATTAATGACTACATGATCTCCAAGAATGACTAAGTATATAGCTTTTGTCTTTTTTCATTTAAAACAATATTTATGATTGTATTTCTCGTGCTTTAATCGTTTTTCCCTATTTCTATTTTCTGGGAAACTTTTGCCATTTTTTATTTCACGTTTTTAAGCTCAGAGCGGGCCAGGGCCCACTCAAAGCCCCCTTTACCACCCTCAGTAATGTTTAACCGTTTTTCTCAGTTGAGTGCTAAAATAGTAGCTCCTTGAATTTGACAAAATAAAGTAATAAAAAAAATACCTAGCTCAATCACTTAAGTTAATTTAATATCAGTATCAATTAAAAAAGTGTATCAGAACTATCGAAGGGATATTTCTCTACTACTTTGTTGTCTCCTGGTTGTCATATTAATAGAATGTTCCATTGATTTTCCTGCCTTTATTTTAGGTACGAATATAGGCCCCATTTCCAATTAGAAAAACCCTATTTTTTCCCCAAATGAACACTGAAAATTCCCAATTTAATCAAGTTTCACAAATGATATCGGATATGTTCCTTACGTCGTAACTACATTCCCCTTCCCTTTCATAAATGTGACCTACCGAATTAGACTATTTACTGGATTTGTTACCTCATAAGCAACACGATAGGTGCCTCATGTAGAGCAGGATCTGCTTACCTTTCCGGAGCACCTGAGATCACCCCTAGTTTTTGGTGGGGTTCATGTTGTTTATTCTTTAGTTTTCTATGTTGTTTTCTATGTTGTGTCATGTGTACTATCGTTTGTCTGTTTGTCCTTTTCATTTTTAGACATGGCGTTTCAGTTTATTTTCGATTTATGAGTTTGACCTTTCGTCCCTCTTTTATCATTCATATAAAAAAAAAAAATGACGATATATATATATATTAAAATGCACCAAGAAAAAGAAATGATTTGTTTAAATTGGTCATATTCATGATAATAGATAATTGGAATTTTAATAAATAACCTCATTAAACTTTGATGAAATATAATTATTAATTTTTTCTCAATTCACATGTTATACGACACATTTTCCCCATTGCCTATAGCCCAGGCCCCATTTGAAAAAAGGTAGGAAAACCACTGCATTCCTAAGAGACAAGCCCAGCCGGGATGTTAGGTACCTGCAAGAAACAACAAGTTAGTAACCCAAAACAGGAATAGTTACGAAACTTTTAATTGCTTTAATGATATCCATTATGACTCTAAAACATTCTTGATATATGTCATCTCTAACCACAGTGGGTTTTTGAATTGGTGTCAAATGAAGCAGGAGAGCATTGATTCACATTCTCATTTGAAAATCACAATAATCTCCTTGGAGTCCTTCAGGACTCAAACCCAGGATCTACATTTTTGTTTGTCAAATTGAGCTGACTGAGCATTAGCAAAAAGTTCCTTAATTTAATCAATTGAATACAGCTATTTAAGTATCTTAAAAAATGCCAGTGAAGCAATATCCTGTCACCCTTTCATATTTTAAGAATAAACATGTTTATATCATGTATATCTTATGCTTATATTTAGTGTTTACTTTGTGCAAAAAATACCAAGAATCTTTTTCTGAAATCATATTTAAAGACTGAACTTATGACGTTATTTCTTTATTTGTCTGAATCATACAAAGCTGAGATTCCAAGAAATACTTGAGTAATTTGTATTCAAGAAGTAAACCCATGGTAAACAGTTGCATTTGTTCTTTTACCTAACAAAAATAAAACAAAGGAAATAATAAAGCGTTTTTATTTTTACCATGAAACTAACTATTAATTTGTTTGCAGTTTATTTAAGGTTGCTGATACAGAATGAAAGGAATCTATATCTTGAGTCCATTGAATCAGCAAAAATTTATATTGGATCAGGAGGTAACAATTTTAGATTTGTCTCCCCTTTTTTTTCAGTAAAATTTACCCTAGACCAGGAGGTTACAAGAGCGCAAATATTTGTTTACATTTTACCGGCAAGTTTTTTACCCCAAGATGGTACTCATAATAGAATCCTATACGGCTCTGATTGGACGATATGGGATTGGAATTACATTTAATCGAAAGCTTATCGAATTAGCATGATTAGGTTTAAAAATTGCAGAAAATCATATTCACATTTTACGAAGTATAGAAAATATCTTCCATTTCTGCAAGTCAGAGCCATTAAAAATATGCCTTTTTCATTAAGGGAAAAAAATAGACGATCTTTTTCAAGTTGATTTTTGCTGCATATATTTTTTGGTTGTAATGCAACACTGGCATTTCTAGTAAAAGGAACTGCTACCAGTTTTTCCCTAGTTTGTGTAGTCTTAGAGAAAAAAAATACGGAACACCAGTGGTACCCTATGGAAAATGCATTACGAATAATTGCGCTCATGTGACCAGGTTAGAATTTTAGATTTATCTCCGCTTTTGACAAAATTTACCCTGGATCATGGGGTAAAAATTTAATATTTATTTCCCTTTCTTGACAAAAATTATCCTGGATCATGAGGTAACAATTTGATATTTATCTCTCCTTAGTAAAACTACCCTGGCCAGGCGATAGGAATTTTATATTTATCTCCCCTTCTTTTTAGTAAAATTTACCCTGGACCAGGAGGTTAGAATTTTAGATTTGTCTCCCCCTTCTTCTTAGTAAAATTTACCCTGGACCAGGAGGTAAGAAATCCTGAGTAATTATGATTATTGAAGCACAGCAATGTGCACACATGTTTTAATGATTGATTCATAAATGTATGTATGCTATTTTTAAAATTGCTAGATTTCTCCTATCATAATATTTGATAAAATTAAAACAGTATATGCACAGCACACATAAAAAGCAAAAAGCAGTGCTTTTATTGTGGTTCTTCAGCCTAAAGTCACAGTGAAACTTCAACAAGGAGGAAAACAACTCGATTGGGATTCTTTGCAAAATAATTCAGATAGACATTGTTAGATGTTATACTACCATATATATATGGCCTACAAGTTTATGAATTATATAATTGTACTACATGAATTAACTTTTCTAATTTGCAATTTTCTTCTGTTAAGCTAATATATATGAAACGTCGCACGCTACTGGTGTTACTTTGGTGAAATCACGGACAAGACACATTCATCTTATTAATTTTTAAACATAAAAATTGATATTATAAAGAGTTGTATATCATTTTAAAGCTTTTAAAATCTTCTTTCAGATTATTGCAATTTTGTCTATTTAACAGACCATTTTCATTAATCAAAACTCAATAAAACCTCAATTTTGCAATATGATTTCCTTGTCCCGCGTTACACTTTTAGTTTTGTGAAATTCTGAATACCGTAAAAAACATATAATTTTTTTGACCAAACGATATAAAAGTTTGTCTAGAACAAGCAATTCATAATTGGGCGATGACGTAATGTCGATTTTTTTCTCTCGAAAAGACGGAAATATGAAAAAAAGGGATCAAGATGATACAAATTATGTGTCCCATGCACGAAACGTTGCCGTAATTTTTTTTAAATTGTCCCAAAAAATGGAATTCCAGAGCAATCCCCTTGTCGAAAGTAAACAATTCTTATACTAGTATTTTGTACAAAGATCACACTTTCGCCTCTTGCAATAATCAGGATTTTTTAAAACAAATTCTTTTTATTCTAGTTGAATAGCAATGTCCGACATTTTGTCCCCTTCAAACCAAATTAAACGTAGGGTTACGTTTTCTGTTTTTTCATGATGTTTATTTAATACAGTGCCATTCGCTACATAATTTTTTTTTATAATGGATAAAAGTACAAAAAATTATCTCTATTTTGATATTAAATTCCCATAAATTAAAACTAATATACGAGATATCAGAAAAAACTAAAATGTCCGATACAATGTCCCCACATACGATTTTGACGTTATTTAATAAAATATACAGAACGGAACGTCTAATTATCATTATTGCGGTTTTCACAGACGATTTGGAAAACGGCTATTATATTTTGTTGCTTAATAAGAAAACTTTAAAATTAAATATTTTAATGTTAAAGCTCTACCGATTCATAGAGGAGGTTAGGGAGAGAGATTTCCTCGCGGAACTGAAGTGTTTTCCGGACTATGATAGTTGGATCCGCTATGATACAAATTAATAGAAAAAAAACCAGCTATAATAATTGTTCCCGCTAATTCCCTTGCATATATTTGTGCAGAACTGCCATGCTAGATATGCCGTAGTCCTTTCGCCTTGACATTCTGGAGTGCAAAAATGAGTGCATTTGCAGTGCATAGTTTATCCATAAAAAAAGAAATCGATGCCTTTATAATTAAAATGTATATAAAACAAATGGTTTCAATTCAAGTTACTTTTTTATTTTTAATTTGTTAATAAAACTATAGCTTAACATGTTTTATCTAAGAAAAAAAATAAATCCTTTAAAAAAAATCAATCCTTTAAATTTTATGGTAAAAAGAAACAACATGCATTCCAACGTTTTTATTTTGGCTTACGTCTTTGAGTGTGTAACGTTAGGTGACACCAGTATCGTGCGACGTTTCTATACTTTTTTTCAGATAGAGAAACCAACTCCAGATAAATATGAGATTGTGGTCCATATTAAGTCTTGTGCTCTAGTTTGTCCAAATTGTAAGGTAAATATAAGTAAAAAATCAATAGTACATGTACTGGCATTTCCAAATATATGTGTACTGTTGTAGTAATTATTGGTAATAAGAAGAAGGGTACAACAAGTCAACATTGAAAAAACATTGGCATATTGAGGGGAAAACTCGGAAATATTAAAATATTAAAAGATTGGCCATTTTGGTAAGTTTGCCAAATCAATCAATTTAAACTATTGATCTTCATTTTAGATATTCTGTATGGAAAGAAAAGTATTTTTTATGGCCCCACAATGAAGTTGTTGGCGCCATATAGTTTTACCCTTGTCCGTATTTCTGTAATTCCGTCATTCCGTAATTCCGTCATTCTGTAATTCAGTCATTCCGTCATTCCGCAACAAACCATTATACAGAGTTTTTTTCTAAATGCTTCAGATATTGGACTGATTTGAGGTATGTGAGTTAACCAAGATGAGTTACAGATCAAGTTTAAGTGTCATTCCACTCCGCTAATTTTTGCCGAAATTACAGGCTTTGGACTTTGATAAATTGTTGAAAATCACAGTTATAATGACTTTTTTTCTAAACGCTTTCAGATATTGGGCTGATTTTTTGTATGTGAGCTAACCATGATGAGTTACAGATCAAGTTTAAGTTTCAGTCCGCTTGGCTAATTTTTGCTGTAATTTCAGGCTTTGGACTAGGATAAATTTTTGAAAATCACAGTTATACAGACCTTTTTTCTAAATGCTTGCAGATATTGGGCTGATTTTTGGTATGTGAGCTAACAATGATGAGTTACTGATCAAGTTTGAGTTTCATTCCACTCTGCTAATTTTAGCCAAAATTATGGGCTTACAACTTTGAAAATTGTTGAAAATCACAGTTATACAGACTTTTTTTCTATATATATGCCTCCAGATTTTGAGCTGATTCTTGATGTGAGACTACCATCATGTTTGTGTCTACATGTATTATTGAAATTGCAGATTTTTAAAACTTTTTGAGACATGGCTATTCATGTTGCTTTGACACATCTAGTTTTATACTTTAAAACCAAGATTATCATTATCATATTGTTATATAACATAATTTATATCTAACAATCAACAGCACTTTAGTCTTAGATATTTCTTCAGCAGCCAAAACAATCAGAAATTGTTATTTTTTTTCCCAAGGCATTAAATGAACTGTATAAAAAGAACCCCAGAGAGAAGTATATAGTTGGTCATGACATTGCTGGAGTGGTAGTAGACATAGGAGAAAGTGTATCTAATGTTCATGTAGGAGACTCGGTCGTTGGTGAGTATATTTTTAATTCCATGTGACACATACTTTTATCTGTGACATGACCCTACTGCTAAGTCAGGTCTGGTAACTGAACAACAACGTCTGTAATTCTGTAGTGTCCGACCAGAAGACCTCTGCCACAGTTCTAGACCTAGTATTGTTCTTTTTAAATGATTTATTGTGTTTGAAATTACTACCTTCACAAAGAAAATGATCAGACTTTTGCATCAAATAAAAATTACAATTATATAATTAAAAATATGTTTGCTGTATGATAAGTTTATTATATCCACTATTACTTACTTTTACTATAACATTATCTCACACTTGAGTAATGGAGATTATATCAAGATAACTAATGAATATATATTACTTTGTTACCTTGTTCAGCTCAGTTCATATCAACATGTATTTAAGATACGAAAGACAAAACAAAATAGTTTTCTTTTCTTCATGACCATCTGGATTTTTTGGGATGTATATAGTAGATGTATTCACAAAACCTTCAAATAGACTTATTTAGAAGGGATATAGTTACGATACTGTTGTCAGGTCATTAAAGATTGCATATTTTGACGTTAATATTGATTCACTTATAGGGTCTTTGCATCGAAACTAAACACATTTATTTAAAAACCAGTTGTTGGCGTGACACGGGTTATGTTCTTCTCATATATGTTATGATGGTATGATACTAAACCCCTCACGGGAAGGATTGTGCCTGATATTCATATGATGAAGGCATAATCTTTCAATCAGTTTAATTGAAGTCTGGAGCTGGAGCTGGTTATTTATGTATTATTGTCATTTTGTTTATTTTCTTTGGTTACATCTTCTAACATCAGACTTGAACTTCTCTTGAACTGAATATTAATGTGCGTATTGTTATGAGTTTACTTTTCTGCATTGGCTAGATGTATAGGGGGAGGGTTGAGATCTCATAAACATGTTTAACACCGCCGCATTTTTGCGCCTGTCCCAAGTCAGGAGCCTCTGGCCTTTGTTAGTCTTGTATTATTTTTAATTTTAGTTTCTTGTGTACAATTTGGAGTTTAGTATGGCGTTCATTATCACTGAACTAGTATATATATTTGTTTAGGGGCCAGCTGAAGGACACCTTCAGGTGCGGGAATTTCTTGCTGCATTGAAGACCTGTTGGTGACCTTTTGCTGTTGTCTGCTTTATGGTCGGGTTGTTGTCTCTTTGACACATTCCCCATTTCCATTCTCAATTTTACAATAGAAGTGTTTTCTATTAAAGATGATATGCATCAATTTCAAAACTATATAAAAAAAATGCTAGCTAATTAAAGGCAAAAAATATTAATATTCATTGATTGAATAAAAAAAAGGTTTGCCAGCTACTTTCTGCAGAACATGGTGCATATTCGTTCTAATTATTTACAATGATAATGATTTTGGACTTTCAGTACTTGATACTACATCAGTATATCATTTCTTACTGTTTATATATTTATTTACGTATACATACTTTCAGGAATTATACCTGTAGACAGTTACTATCCAGGATGTGGAGAATTTTGTTGTGTGTCAGAATATGATGTTGGTAGGTGGAATTTGACTGATTACATATATAAACACTATTTGTAAGAGTTTTAGAGATAGGAAGAAAAGTAAAGTTCTGTTTTTGTTTTGTTATGTTTCTCAGCAATATAACTAATAACAAAAGAAAAAACTGGTAATGTTTTAAAAGCTTTTTAATGTACATAGTAGTACTTGTTTTTTTTAAAACTTAATTTATTTATGTGGTAGCCACAAAAATGGAAATTTTGTCAGACATTTATTCCCTGGAAATTTTTTTTAATCAATTTTATCATTTCTTGTTATTTGTTTTATTTTTTTTTGTAAATTTGATATAAAAATTTAAAATTTTAACATTTCAAGAGAATGTGACCTGGCATCTGAAAATACTTTTTTAATTACTGTTAATTCAGAAATTATTGCGTGCATTTATTATTGTGATTTTGTTAGTTTAGACTTAAATGCGATTTTAATTTTTATGATTTGAGAAAAATCTTGTTTAATTCATATAAAAGATTTTAAAATGGGAGTTTAAATTATTGCGTTTGCAACTCTGTCACGTTTTTTGCAAAAATAAAACTTTGCATTAATTTCTGAATTTACAGTATTGTTTTGTTTTCCGTATTTCAGTAAAGAAACCTGAGAGATTGAGTTTTGAAGATGCAGCAGCTGGGATTGGTGACTGTGTGAAGGCATACACAGCTTTGTTTTATCAAGCAAGAGTCTGTTCAGGAGATACAGTCCTAGTTATAGATGGAGCAACCCCATTTGGACATGTCGTCATTCAGCTAGCTACACAATGGGGAGCCAAGGTTAATATAAAACAAGTCACAATATAATTTTTTCTTACAGCAGAATGCATCGAGTGTGTAGGTAATACCTTTGGTGAGCTTGCTTGCTAGCTGAATCGTGAAGTCATTATTAAGTTTTGTAAACTACCCTCCTATAAGAGATGACTAGTCCGACAGATATCCAATCTATTTATGTTTCTGTAGGACAAACCATTTCCAATGGAGGATAGTATACCTACCCTAACAATGACTTCACAGTTCAGCTAACAAGCAAGCTAACCAAAGATTGTACCTTTATCTACACACTCTATGCATACTGCTGTAAGAATTTATTATTTACTGTTAACGAGTGGGGATTTTTTCAGTGAATGCTAATTGATTCATTCATTCATTCTCTAACATTAACTAGATATTATGTATATTGAATGAACATGTTTTTATGTGATTCACACAAAACTAACAAAGATAAATTTTGAATTAAATCACATCATGTGAAATTTAATTGCTAAAAAAACCTTAGTTTTTATTTTATTTTATTTTATCAATTTTGAAGTAAATCACATCATGTGAAATTTAATTGCTAAAAATACCTTAGTTTTTATTTTATTTTATTTTTGCAAAGGTCATTTGCTTGTTTTCATTTTCAAGCTTGATAATTTTCTATAACATGATTTAATAACAGATCGAACCACACAAATTCTCTTGTTTATTAATTGTATCCAGACCATCCTGTATGTTTTTAATGAAACAATATTGATTTGTGTGCTTCATTTAATTCATTTTCTTGTTACCCTTTAGGTTATAACTACAGCTAGTAGTCAGGATGAACAAATGTTTCTAGAGAAAGTTAACCCACCAGTAGGTAAGTCAAATTACTGTAGTCATTATATCTTAGGTTTTTCAAAATAGATTTACATTAAGTAAGGTACATACATATAAGAAGATGTGGTATGAGTACTAATGAGACAGCTCACCATCCAGTCATAATTTGTAAAAAGTAAACCATTATAGGTCAAAGTATGGCCTTCAACATAAAGTCTTGGCTCACACAGAACAGCAAGCTATAAAGGACCCCACAATTACTAGAGTTAAAACCATTTAAACAGGAAAAACAATGGTCTAATCTATATAAAAAAAAAACAATGCATGTTTATATTAATTAATTCCTTTTATTGTTTGACAACCATGAACACATAGTTTTACTTTATAACTGAAAAAAAATATTTCTTTTTATGATTATTGATCTAAATTTTTGTTGCTAACTATTACAATTGGGTTTTAAAGCCAAAGTTAACAAACTTGTAAAATACCGGTAAGTGAAATGATAGATAGATGTTAAGTTTTTGTTGGTTTTATTTTGTAGCATTTCATAGCATTCATTTTGTCAATAAAACTTGTCATCATAATTGTGAAATGGTTTATCTTTTAGATATTCTGGTCCATGAAAATGTGTTGGTAAAGGCAGGATGTTGGAATACTCAGGTGTCAGATTAGACAGTTAACACTGTAGTTTTAATCTTCCTTTTGTTTCCTTTCCTTCCATCACGGTTTTTGTCTTCCAACTTGAACTATGCCATTGTCAAATATCTTATGTCGGCAATTATGTGGAATGACCGAAATTCAAAATCAGTACATTTCTGAAGATTTTGATCAAATAAAGATTTTTCTTTTAAAAGAATGCCTATATTCTCATGTTTTATAGTAAAACTTAGCCAATCAAGTAATTATAATACATATTCATATTTTTTGCTTAATTTTAACAATCATATGACTTCAAGAACTTCTTTTACAGCTCAGATTATTGATATAGAGAAAAGAAGTAATATTTTGGTGAGCAGTGTGATGGAAGAGACTGGAGGCGTTGGTGTGGATGTAGTTATAGATAATGGAGGTAATGGGAAAATAAACATTTTTATTCTTTCAACTTTTTTTGGTGTTTTAAGAGATGTTGTAAATAAATGAATAAGATTGAATTAAACGCTTTATTATTATTATGAATTAATATCAAACACAGATGAGTTGCATGATATTTTCTAAACATATGCATGTGTAAACAATTAACATCTTGATCCTCTATAAATTTGCTCAAGTTTTCCAACATTTCATCATTTTAATACAAAACAAAATACATTTTAAACTATTGGAAAAAAAAATACAGACCAGTTTAAAATAAATGAAAATAGTTGAAAAAAACATACAATTGAAACAAAAATACATATAAGTTACATCTGAAAGTGTTATGTATGATTAGAGGACTCTTCCAGACGAGGTATCAGAAATACTTTAAAAACTGCATTTGTAATGGTCCAGGAAATAGGTTCCAAATTATAGTTAAAATCGAGAAAGGAAATGGTGAATGTGTCAAAGTGACAACAACCCGACCATAGAGCAGAGTTATCTAGTTACTTCTTAAACAAGTTTCTTTGTCCTTGACAAATGCATTATATGTTTTTCTGATACTTGGTACATATTTAAAGTTTAACTTATGCTGTCACTATAATTTTAAGATTCTCAGCTTGCATACACATTGGTAATTGGTCTGACATTAGCAATTTTAGGGGTTATAAGATTTCTACTATGAATTGCCAGAAAAGGAAAATATCCAAATTGAAATTGCAGTTATATTAATATTATATCTATTTACATTTTTAAGTGAGAATGTTTACTCAAGATGAGGATAAACGAGAAATTGAGGAGAAAAGAAAATATCCTGTCCTTCATAAGCATGATGTCATATCCTGTTTGGGGATGTCTGGGAAATGGATCACAAGCCAAAGTGACTTGCAGGTATATTGGTTACTGCTTAATTCTTACTTTGATAATTTACAGTGTAAATCTATGATGATGACTTGTTTACCTTGGACACAGTAGCTTACAGTTTCTCTATTGTTCTAAAACTGTCTTTTGTAGAAGACCCAATGGTGGCCTTCAGCTGTTGTCTGCTCTTTGGTCGGGTTGTTGTCTCTTTGACATGTTCCCCATTTCCATTCTGAATTTTATGAAGACTATTCTAAAATATGGTATTATACAATTTATGTCATAGTGCCTTACAGAATACCTACCTTTGGTCACTGTTTGATTTTTAAATTTTAATAACCTAAATGATTTTAATTTATAAATGCATAGCATGCAGGCACTTTTGTTGTTTGATGCATATAGCAATCAAAAGTGTGGAAAAAAAAGTTTGAAATAGACAAAGTAGCATATGCTAGCAATTTTTAGTTGCAATTGAATGCATATTAATTCCTAATTCAAACTAAATTTAAAATAGCACATCTTGACTAAGTGGATCTTTTGTATATTGTTAGCTAAGCTATGTCTCATCCACTTTTCTGTTTGATCTTACTTTTAATTCTATAAACATATTTATTTTTCTCTAAATATTGTTTAGCTATATATATACCATATCGTAGCATAAGGTATCTGTGTACAAGATATGTAGCATAAAGGTCTTTCTTTAGAATACAGACAAAAGCCCTACTTTTAAAAAGAATTCATTTTTATAACAAACTAATTTTTGTTTAAATCTAATGTTAAAATAAAATTGAGAATGGAAATGGGGAATGTGTCAAAAAGACAACAACCCGACCAAAGAGCAGAAAACAGCCGAGGCCACCAATGGGTCTTCACTCTTCAACACATTGAGAAAATCCTGCTCCAGGAGGTGTTTTTTTGGCTTATGTTTAATATCTGTATTATTGTAGCTTGACCCACCAGACAGCCAGCAGTTATTTCTACGAGGTGCAAGTGTTAACTTTCTATTTGAAAATGTATGGACCTTGTCATATGCCCAGCATGGAAGATACCAACGTATCCTTTATATAGAAATCTGTGTGTAACATTTTTCTCTTGGTTGGTTAATCAAATCACATGCCAAGTCAAACTATTTATCATGGCAAACAGAATTTGATCATTTTCATTCCATCATCCTGACCATATATGTGGTCACATTTTTATCTTAGTTTATTAATCAAATCATGTTCCTATTCAACTATTGATGTCATACAACAATCACTTTTCTATTTTGGGGTTGGTTATTTTCTTTTGTAACATCAACATTTTACCGGAACCTCTGTGAAGTCCAATAATGGCGTTTTAAAGGAGAGTAAGAAGATACCAAAGAGATATTCATACTCATAAGTCTATGACAAACTGACCCATTGTTTGCATTTTTGTCCAGGTTAAATTGCTGTCTTTTATTTAATGGTTCAGTTTCCAGACAATATATTTAATTTGAAGTCATAATTCTACCAAAGATGTACGTTCACTTCTTGATAATGATCACTCATGCATACCCGACACCTTTATAAAATATGGGGTTTTACATGCAAGTGGCTCATATAGAGCTACAAAACCTTCAAGGGGGCTTTCAAATATAATTTAATATTGTTTTATGGCTTCATCATACTTTTACCAGCCTATAGCCATTGTAAAATTAATTGTTTTGTATAAAATTGTGGACAAAATTGCTCTTTCAAAATTTCCATTTGGGATCCTCCATGGGGGAAATCCCCCACAAATAGTGACAATTGGCAGGTAAATAAAAAGGGTTCCATGGCATTGTGGGTTGTAATTCATCCATAGTATTATTAGCTCACCTGGCCTAAAAGGCCATGTGAGCTTTTCTCATCACTTGGCGTCCGTCGTCGTCGTCGTCGTCGTCGTCTGTCGTCGTTAACAATTTTTCAAACATCTTCTCCTCTGAAACTACTGAATGGATTTGAATGAAACTTAAAATGATTGTTCCTTAGATTATCCTGCACAAAGTGTGTGCTTCGATTTTTGATCCGTCAAAAAACATGGCCGCCATTACTTAAAATAGAACATAGGGGTCAAATGCAGTTTTTGGCTTATATCTCAAAAACGGAAGCATTTAGAGCAAATCTGACATGGGGTAAAAATGTTAGGTTAGGTCAAGATCTATCAGCCCAGAAATTTTCAGATGAATCAAACAAACCATTGTTGGGTTGCTACCACTTAATTGGTAATTTTAAGGAAATTTTGCAGTTTTTGGTCATTATCTTGAATATCATTATAGATAAAGATAAACTGTAAACAGCAAAAATGATCAGCAAAGTAAGATCTACAAATAGGTTAATATGACCAAAATTGTCAATTGACCCCTTAAGGGGTCAATGTCCTTTAATGACAATTTTTCACAATTTGTTCATCATTTGCTAACTTTAAAAAATCTTCTCCTCTGAAACTACTGAATGGATTTGGATGAAACTTAGCATGATAGTTCCTTAGATTATCCTGCACAAAGTGTGTGCTTCGATTTTTGATCCGTCAAAAAACATGGCCGCCCTTACTTTAAATAGAACATAGGGGTCAAATGCAGTTTTTGGCTTATATCTCAAAAACGAAAGCATAAAGAGCAAATCTGACATGGGGTAAAAATGTTCATTAGGTCAAGATCTATCAGCCCTGAAATTTCACAGTCCATTGCTAAGTTTTAAGTGTTTGTGTTTTGGTCTCATTTTCTTTAATTATAAACAGTAAGTCATATATATTTGTAATATTGAAGAATTGTTAGCTGTACATGTTTGCCTGGCATGGTTCAATATGTTCAGTAAGGCATTGTTTACCAGGTGAGCGATTCAGGCTCTTGAGAGCCTCTTGTTATTATTCCTTAATGATTTATAGATATCCTTCATGATGCCATTAACAAACTGGAGAGAGGAACAGTAAAGTAAGTTTTTATTGAGTTCTGTTGTCTTTGTGCTTGTTGTTTAACTGTGAAGTTGTTGTTTGATGGTTGTATTACTTTTGTCTTTATTACAGAGCTAAAGAAACAAAAAAGCTCTCATCTTGCTATACTTTAAACTTCCAAAAAGTAGACATGGTAGATAACTATAAACACCCTCTTGGCCCTAAATAAAAAATTTAAAAAAAAATTAATATTTCAAATATAGATGCCTTAACAGTATGTCTCTTGATATATGTATCTATATGTGTAAATAAGATAATTAGTCAAAAACACATTACCGTTACAATGGTCAGTTATTATTGTAATGCTGATTCAAATTAACAGGTTTAATTTATTAGTACAAAAGCTTGTGGTTTTTCCCAGGCAAATAAAAAATTACTGATGCAAAATAATTGATAGTGCTGAACATTTCAATAAACACTAACACTCAATGTATTCTCGTTACATTGAAGACCTGTTGGAGACCTTCTGCTGTTGTTTTTTCTATGGTCAGGTTGTTGTCTCTTTGATACATTCCCCATTTCCATTCTCAATTTTAATCATTATTAACACAATTATTAAAACTTTAGGTCAAATGCAGCACTCCAGAAACTTATTTAATAATACTTAGAAGAAGTGAAGCCAAGAGACTATGCATGTAGTTATTCTGACCTTATATCAGGTACTTTTGATGATTTTATGCTCCCTACTAGGGGCATTATGTTTTTCGGTCTGCGTCAGATCATCTGTTCCTTTTCCTGTCTGACCTGCCTCAGGTTCAAGTTTTTGGTCAAGATAAATTTTGATGAAATTGAAGTCCAATCACCTTGAAACTTAGTACACATGTTCCCTATGATATGATCTTTCTAATAGTAATGCCAAACCCTGATTTCATGGTCCACAGTACATAGAAAATGATAGTGCAAGTGGGGCATCTGTGTACTATGAACACATTCTTGTTTTACATGTATTTGTATTTTATTTCAGGACAAAGATTGCTAAAACTGTGAGTTTAGAGGAGGCTGTGAATATATTACCTGAATTACAGAACACTAGAATAGGAAAAACCGTAGTGAACATGTAGCAGAACATGAAGGGAACATGTAGCTGAACATGTAGCTGAACATCCAGGGCTCTACTTGTATTTGTGCAATATCAATAAAATATTACTTTATTTCCTTAGAATTTCAATTCAGCTGATATCAATTTAACTTCATGAACCTTTGATTTAGACTTAAGACAAATATTATGTATATGGTGCTGTAAATTCAGAGATTATGGCACACATTTATAATTGTGATATTGTCATTTTTCACTGAAATGCGATTTTGATTCTTGTGATACATGTGTGTATTGAGAAAAATCGTGTTTAATTCATATAAAAAATTTCAAAATGCAAATTTGAATTATTGGGATTATAACCCTGTCACATTTTTTTAAATAATTTCTGAATTTACAGTATATGCAAGCTTCTTGTCTCTGGTTGGAAGTTATGTAAAATAGTTGAAGTTTCTACATAATGTGGATTCATTATTATTCGTTGGATACCAATTTTCATTGATTTCGTGGGTATAGGTTATTAAACCACTAATTTCAGTGTTTGAAGATGTAGAAATTTTCAATAGGCTTATCAGCAGACTTTGGGAAAACAACAAAATTAATTATCCACGAAACAATTTTTTTCTAAATCCACAAAAATAAATGCATCCACAGTAGACTGTATAGGGATTTAGACTTTAAGAGTGCTTTAGCAAAAATGTATGGACCTTGAGAAGTGTTTTACTCAAAATGTCTGGACCTTGAGAAGTGTTTTACTCAAAATGTCTGGACCTTGAGAAGTGTTTTACTCAAAATGTCTGGACCTTGAGAAGTGTTTTACTCAAAATGTCTGGACCTTGAGAAGTGTTTTACTCAAAATGTCTGGACCTTGAGAAGTGATTTACTCAAAATGTATGGACCTTGAGAAGTGTTTTACTTAAATGTCTGTACCTTGAAAAGTGTTTTACTTAAATGTCTGTACCTTGAGAAGTGTTTACTCAAAATGTTTAAAAATGTGATGGGTAGGCATGACCATTTTGATTACGAAGGGAGGCAGGAAAAAGAACTTTTTTTTGCCATATTCTTAATCATTCTTATTTTGAACACTCTGTTCATAGCTTAATGTCTATATCACTACTTACATCTCTTTAACAATGTGTCATTTGAACCTAGATTCATTGGTTATGTAAGCTCTCGTGTGACATTTGAGTTTTGACAAAAAAAGTGAAGTCTAAAGTAGCAAGAAGAGTTGTCTCATTGGCAATCATACCACATCTCATTTTAATGCCCCACTTAGGGGCATTATGTTTTTTGGTCTGTTCGTCTGTGAATTGTCCGCTTCACGTTATCGTTTTTGGTCAAGGTAGTTTTTGATCAAGTTGAAGTCCAATCAACTTGAAACTTAGTACACATGTTCCCTTTGATATGATCTTTCTAATTTTAATGCCAAATTTAGAGTTTTTAACCCAATTTCACAGTCCACTGAACATAGAACATGATGGTGTGAGTGAGGCATCTGTGTACTATGGACATATTCTTGTTTATATGTATGTTGACTTCTAAATGTCTTTTATGTGTTTTAGCTCACCTAAGAGCCATATGAGCTTTTGTAATCTGTTTGCATCTGTCAATCCCATGTTCTTTAACATTTCTTGAAAAATGTTGTCCTCTGGGACTGAAACTACTCAATGGGACCAAACCAAAGTTTGCCTTCTTCATCAACCGTATATGATGTTAACTACAATGTACATTATTTTTATGCCCCACCTACGATATTAAGAGTTTTTATCCCAATTTTAGGGTCCACTGAACATAGAAAATGATAGTGCAAGTGGAGCATTCGTGTACTATAGACACATTCTTGATTATTTTTGTCCAGGATGATCAACCAACATGGCTGTTGTGTCTAAAAAAAATAACATAGGGGCCTAACTACAGTTTTGGCTTATCTCTCTAAAACTGTAGCAATTAGAGAAAAACTGAAAGATAAAAATAGTCAGCACAACAAGTTCTATCTAGCATTAAATTTTTAGAGAAATCTTTGAATAAATAGTTCACCCAGCAATGAAAAAAGGGATGTAAAGCATATTTGATAGTCATTTCAACAGATGGAATGATATAGTAATGAAGTATTCTTGTAACAATAAAAAGCGAGAGGATTGATTATTTTAAAACAAGAGTGCATATGCTGAAATCTCTTGCCTTTTGTACTTACTAATCATGTTTTTTTTATTTTTTGTGTTTTATTGCCACTTTTAATCACCGCTTTTGGGCTATTTCGTGGCAGCGAGTTTTTCTTGTTGGGGGAAACCGGAGTGCCTGGAGAAAACCACCAATCTTCGATAGGAAAACTGACAATCCTAGCCAATTAATATTGGACTCGAATGCACCTGCATGAGCGGGGTTTGAACTCACAACCTCAGTGTTGACTGGCTAGTGATTACAGTAGTAACTACTTAGACCACTTGGCCACCGAGGCCCCGATTTTATGTTGCACATAAACTTAACATGATCAAAGAAAATGAAGTCAAGGTCAGATAAACCAAACGGAAATACATGTAAACCTAATTACAATCATTTAATACACCAAATACAGTTGACCTATTACTTATAGTTTATAAGAAAAAGAATTAAACAGGAAAACTAAAAATTGACCAATGAACCATGAAAATGAGGTCAAGGTCAGATGATAATTATCAGACAGACATGTTCACCTTACAATCAAATCAATCTATGCATTAAATTAAATATAGTTGACCTATTGCTTACAGTATCGCATTGAAGACTGAGATAACTTAACATTAACCGAATGAAGCATGAAAATGATATCAAGGTAAGATGACACCTGCAAGACCGACACATTCACCTTACTGTAATTTCATACAAATAAATAATTTACCTATTGCTTAGAGTAAAACAGACCAAAACACAGAAACTTACCACTGAGTAATGAACAATGAAAATGAGATCAAGGTCTTATTAAACCTGTGAGACTCACTGGTATGTTCATCATAGAATACTATACACCAGAGTTGACCTATTGCATATAGTATTAGGGAAAAAAAAGACCAAAACACAAAAACTTAACTGACAACTGAACCATTAAATTGAGGTCAAAGTCAGATGACACCTGCATGTTGGACATGTACAACTTACGATCATTCCATACACCAAATATAGTAGACCTATTGCTTGTAGTATCTGATATATTGACTTGACCACAAAAACTTAATCTTGTTCACTGATCCATGAAATGAGGTCGAGTTTAGATAAAAATTGTATGACGGGCATGAGGACCTTCCAATGTACATACATAATTTTTATACATGGAAATACATTTAATGTGGCTAGGGAGTCTTCATTAAAATTAATAGAATTTTTTTACAACTTGTCAAAATGAAGTTTTTATCATGCTTTTTTCAAAAATATATTAAAAAGTATGGGTCACCGGACTTTTTTTCAAACTACAGGTTGTGCAAAATTGTCAGATTTTGTATAGATTATGCATGGAAAATCAAATTGTGTGCGATAAAAAGAAAACGTTCTATCAGAACTTTAAGATAAAATGTGAGAAGATTGCTTTAAGATAAGAAAGAGAAAAAATGAGATCACCGAACTTGTTTTCTTGCTACATATCAAAATAGGTAAATTCTTAAACACTTTCTATTATGAAAATTACTTTATGAGTTACCTCCCCTTATTTGGCAAAATTGAAAAAAAATCTAATCAAACTCAAACAATGTGTTTTTGAGAAATTACAGCTGTAATTATGATTAAACACACAATTTTCTATATTTATATCAAAATTATTTGACATAAATTATATAGAACTCTCAAACTTGGCAAATTTCATCAAATATCTATACCAAAGTTATCTGCTTCTTCAAGATGGCGGAACCCATCCGAGCCACCTTAAATAATATGAAAAATATAGATGTATTTTCCCTTGGACGAGAATGGGTGAACATGTTCTAATTTCTAAAATACAGCTATATATAGTAACTTCTGAAAATAACAAGATTTAACATAATTATACAAATAAATGTATAATTAAAAATGTATACAATTTTGTTTTCAAACTTTATGTCACTGCCACTCTAAATTCCAGAGGCGGACGTGAACTTTGAACCTCATTATTTAGGTTAAAGAAAGCTAGTGTTTATCAACTTTTAAAGGTAGAGAATTTTAATCCAAAATGTCAAGACTGCCGATGAGATTATATAGATAAAATCAAATCAAATTATTTTATATTTTAATCCGGGTATCACAGGGGGCATTTACATTTAACTGTTTAACAATTATTATTAGATATGACAATATCAGCAACAAACATGAGACATTGTAAAGTATATTATAATGTTACATTTATCATATCAAATCAATCAATCAAATATTTATTGTCATATAAACTCTGTTCAGTAAGTTTGTGACAAATAATATAAACATACACAAAATACATTTAACAAACAAAACCATAAAAGCATAAACAATCTATCTATATGATAATAGATATATGAAAACAGAATTAATGAACAAATATACATCAAAGTATACTCTTTAATTTTTTCCCGCTTTAAAAATATTATTTCTGTGTCCAGCAAGTACCTCCTTTTTACATCAGCACAAATATCATTTAAGATTTATTAGGTATATAGCCATATAGGCTATTGGTACTTTACGGGACGGAACGGAACGGAACGGAACGGAATTTCATTTAAGGTATCCAAAGGGGGCATTTATCAAAATTTCGAAAAATCTTTAAAACAAAACAAACTTTAAAATTTCTGTGTTTTACAGTTTTCCATATACAAATAACACAAATGTATACTTAATCTCATCTTCACAGGTGAAATGTGTAATAATGTATAACATCGGGAAATATTCTGTAGATGAATATGTCGGATTGTCCTGATAAATTATCATGAAATTAACGCATTTGCAAGTCATGCATTATGATATCTAGACTGACCTCACGTCGTCCTTGACAGAGCAGCCATTTAACAAACGCATGAATGGTCATCGAAGTGACTAGTACACTTGCAAGCCCGACCTACCCGTAAGTCGTCATTTGAGATCACCTGGACACACACAAGCTGATCTCAAAAACCTTACCATCACAATCATAGACCACAACGAGGGTTGGTCGAAGGTCGACAGAGTCGCTCGGGAAAGATTTTGGATAAGAAAGTTACTGACAGTTTCACCAGAGGGCATAAATGAAAAAACATAGAACGAGTCCTTCATTTTCCTGTTTCAAACAACGCCGGATTTAGTACTGGCTTTACAGTTCGAAATTATTTTAAAAAATAACAGTTTAAATTACAGGTTTCCATTGATTCGTGATGATGTACAAGTACGTTGCCACGTTCAATTATTTTACCTCATTATATAAAACTTATTTTTTCAATCATTATTAGACTGCTATTCGTTTGGGAGGCTTAAATATGTAGTTTCTGTTGTTATTGCCCTACCGTTGTCTAATTTATACCATCCTGGATCGGTTAGGACATTTTTGATCTTTTTGTTTGAGGACTGCCCTCAATGCAGTTATAACATCTCAACTGTCACAACCTTTGGAAATCTAGAGTTGTGCCAGTTCACAACGAAAATAACTATTTTCATTTGGCATGTCTTTGTAATCTTTGCGCCGTGTTTGGAAATTTTAAAATTGTATCAGCGTCTGTGGTGTTCGCTTAAATTTAGTCCTATAACATATGACCTCGGGGGCATTATTTACTATTTCTATTTACTGCATGTTCTGATATTTTTTTTTTACTATCAATGTGCCACCAAAAAATAAAAAAATGAAAATATCAGTATAAAAACGTTAAAATTGAATAAGAATGCGAAGTCATATGTTATAGGACTAGCTTAAATTGTATAAATTCAAGATTTAGAAAAAGTATCTCAGTTTGAATATATTGACATGATTCATTTGACATCGTGCTATTATTGAAGAAGGATATCTGTTATCCGAAATATCTAATATTTGTATATTTTATAAATATTTAATGGTGATGTTGTACCCTTTTTGACTTGTTATATATTATATTTTGTAGTGTACAGAATCATATTACATGATCCATCGCCCTGTAAGATTGATCGTTGACTATTTATTCAGTCATTATATATATATATTTATATAGTTTGTTCATCCGATGGAGACAACAAGGAACGATGCTTATAGATAGATAAACACAGTGTTGTTATAGCTACAACAGAAATCTTCCTCTTGTCAATAACTATAGGTCACCGTACGGCCTTCAAAAAAGAGCAAAGTCCATACCGCATAGACTAGTCAGCTATAATTGGCTCCGATAAGACAATGTAAAACAATTCAAACGAGAAAACTAACGGCCTTAGTTATGTAAAAAAAATGAACGAAAAACAAATATGTAACATATAAACAAATAACAACCACTGAATTACAGGCTCCAGACTTTGGACAGATGTTACTTATAGTTTATTTAGTACTGAGTACTCACAAGACAGCAGCTACAGTAATTTCTCTTTATCTCTCTTGGAAAATTAAGTTTAGCATCAGAAATAAGGCCATGATTTCGTAATAATGTGATATAAGAGCGGTCTGCCTTGGACAGTTTTGTGCAATGAAAGGGAAAGTGAACTTCATCTTCGATATTACCCGAGATACACTGCTGACATATAAAGCTAATGGGTGGAGGAGTACCCTGATATCGTCCTATTTCAATCTGAAAATGGTGAAAAATCATTACACCGTAGAATTTTTTAACTTGGCGATCTCCTCAGCTCAAAATTGCTTATAATATTTACAATACAATACAATGCAATATTTTTATTTTCCAAATTAAAGTCATTAAAGGGCCCATTAAGAGCATAACATTGATAACAACATGACATAAACATTACAGAGTGATTAAAAAAACATAAAATAATAATGCAAATGCACGAGGAAAGGGTCAGTAGTCAAGGGGAGATAATTTTGCTATAATAAGTCTAACATTTTTACATATATGTGTGGAGTCTCCCTTGGCTTCGGACTTCATGCTAATTAAGTCGATCCTTCCAAATTGTTATACATTTCTCTTTACAATATATACTTTCGTGATGGTAGTAGTATTCCCATCATGTGTTCGTATTTATGTAACAAAGTTCTTGTATCATCATTATATGCGTCAGCAATTTATAAGGATATGTCAGTCAAGATATAACAGTGGAACCATAATTCTACAAAACCTCGTGAGCTTACAAATGACCAATACATTGTGTTAAGAAACATTAGAACACAACACACATTGCTGAGGTCAGCAGTGTGTTTGGATATATAAACTGTATAACAAGGGTGTGTGTGTGTTTGGGTGGGGGTGCCGGGTCGACACCACTATACGAACATTGTCTCCAACATGCATTATGAAATCATGTAATAAAAGTTTGTCAAATTATCTAGTGTTACATCTGCTTACCCTTCCGAAGCACCTGAGATCACCCCTAGTTTTTGGTGGGGTTCGTGTTGTTTATTCTTTAGTTTTCAATGTTGTGTTATGTGTACTATTGTTTGTCTGTTTGTCATTTTCATTTTTAGCCATGACGTTGTCAGTTTGTTTTAGATTTATGAGTTTGACTGTCCCTTTGGTATCTTTCGCCCCTCTTTTACCGAGGAATATTTTTTTCTTGTTGGAGAGAGCCATGTCGTAATAAAGAAATTATGGTCAAAGCCAATTGAATACTTCAAAATAAATTTAATTTGAGTCAAAGTATGCCAATGTATGCAGTGAGAAGCGACCAAGTTCAGATAAGACAAGTTTTTAAAATTCACTGTAGCTTATTACAAGTTAAATTCGAATAATTTTATCTTATTTAACCTGGTTTCCAGATCTTAATTTTGTTACAAATTAGGGATTATATTAGCTCCAAATTTCACTTCCATAAAGAAGAATAGGCTTAATATTAAATTTAATATAATATTAAGATAAAAAAAAAAAAAGACAAGAATATTAAGCTCGGATTAGATATAATCATAGATGCAATACCCATTTTCTCAACATATGATTTTAAAGCTTTCGTGTGTAATTCATTCTGATCATAGCAGACTGTACCTGAAGCACTGAAACAGTGAAATACATACCTAGATATTTACAATTTACAATAGTTATGCTAGTGGTGACATTTTATTAAAGTGTGCGATCTTATAGTGAAAATATTGTAGATAATATATAGCTAACAGAATTTTAAGCAATACATGAACATTCAAGTTAGTATACAACACAAAGGACCTTTTAGAAGAAATGAATAATACTATAAATAATACAGCTTTTAATTCATGAGGAAGAGGCACTCATTCATTCTTTTATCTTTTTACTGTTTTTACCGCAATTACAGTATGGAATAATGCTACTGATATTTTTAAAGAGTGATACTAATTAACTTTTAAAGAATACATCTATCTGTTAGGGGTACAAATGTGATACCAGTATATATAAAGAAAGAGAGGAATTTTAAAGTACGTGACTTGGCTTTTAATCAGCACAGAAACATTGTAAATATATGACAACGGATTTTTAATATAATATTGTGTGTGGGTAGAACTTCACTGTGTAAATAGTCTCAGCACTGCAACATATTTAGTGGAGGCATCACTGTATATAGAAAAGATCACAAGTTATACATACTAGCGTGTGGTTCCTCTACAAAGGGGGTTAAAGATACAGAGGTAAGGTAAGGTTACTGTATACACATTCAGATCTATCATAGATGTATTTACATCTCATCTATGGATCTATATATATCATATTCTTTGTATTCAAATTTGAGGCGACGGCGTAGTCATGGTATATGTCCGTTTGCTTTGTTGAAAATCACAAGTTTGGGAAAATGTATATATGTGCTAATAAAAATTAATATGTAAGTTATGTATACGGTTTTTCTTTCTTTCTCTCTTCTTTAATTATTTCAAAGGTTGGCCCATTTATTCTATAATCTTGTCCCATTATTCTCTATTCTGTAAACCCCGTTCAGACCCCCTTCTATTGGCCAAGTTTATATTTGTGTAATATCTCAGTGTACGTTCTATACACTATCCAACTTGTCCAACGTGCTAAAGGCTCAGTATTAGAGATTAACATTTTAACAGTTCATAGCGATATATTTATTGCTGTTCAAAGGAACTACATACGCGGATTTACTCTAATGTAAGGCTGAGACTACTATTATAGAAGTCTCGGTGTAAGGCAACTATTTTTATTTTATTTTTTATTTGTTTTAAATAGAATATAAAATCTGCATTGCTTTTTTAATATTAATTTGCTTATCATATGTAGATGTGTTATGATGTTTGTTTACTAGCTGGTAGGTTAAATTATGGGTATGAGGGTCTTCATAGGGTATATGTAACAGTTCGTTTCTTCCTCTGTGATATTTTATCCTGGGGATAATTTGTCACAGTATTTTTTTTTCCAGGCATGGTATTTCACAGGTAGATTTTATCTAGAGGAGTGAAATTCTATCTGTCTTATGCAGATGGTATTTACCCGAATATATTTTCCGTTCTACATTTCACAGAACCTTGTGAAATGGAGTCCCATAATCTATTATGTAAGGTATATACTCGCAATCAATAATACCTTACCTTAATTATAAATGTTTCACCAAGGTAGAACATATAATATTTGCATAATTCATCAAGCAAAGGGAGGTAATTATAAAATATTTATATTTTACAGATATTATATTCCGGAATCTTTTTGATAAATTCATGGTGAAAATTTTCCATTATTCTTATTTTTTAGACTTATCTATATAAAAAGATGACTTAAACATGATTTAAAAAAAAACTACATTTCTACGTTTGTGTTTTTTTTTTTTAATTTGTACTGAAATCGGAAAACAATTTTAACTCACTTTTACCTGTATTTCACTTACCTTATTTTATATTTGAAATTACTCCTGGATTTGTTTCATATGTTTCATGTCTTTTAAAAGAATGATATTTACTCAAATAAATCAGGATACTGATTTTTTTCAATTGCAGTACTGAGAAATTATTTTCCATTATAATTAGTTATCAAAAGAACCAGGATTCTAATTTTATACGCCAGACGCGCGTTTCGTCTACATAAGTCTCATCAGTGACGCTCAGATCAAAATAGTAAAAAAACCAAATAAATACAAAGTTGAAGAGCATTGAGGATACAAAATTCCAAAAAGTTGTGCCAAATACGGCTAAGGTAATCTACTCCTGGGGTAAGAAAATCCTTAGTATTTCGAAAAATTCAAAGTATTGTAAACAGAAAATTTATAAAAATGACCATATACATTAATTTGTTTTTTTTTATTTACTAATTTAGCTTATATTCAAATACACTGTTATTAGTACATAGTATTTGCAAAGATTAGGTGTTCTTTATTAACTATTCAATATTTTAACTTCCCATATAGAATTTCATGGCAACGGATAATATATAACAGTGAAATATTTTCCTCCATATAAAAAAATCACAACTTCTGTAACATTTTTTCATCCGGATAGAATTTTGCTTTGTATATATATATATATACAGAATAGAGAAGGAGGCCCCCTAAAAAATGATTAAAAGAGAAAAGTGATCACAACATATAAAACCTGAATCAGATACATTTTTCAATATATATATAGATAGACTAAAAACCTGTGATAATTCAAAACAATTAAAAAATATTAAAAGCTATATTAAACCCCAAATAAACTCATACTACAACAACCTGTTTATGGATAAGTTGAGATCTATTAATGACAAAATTAAATTAATTTTTTATAAAGGACTTGAGCGAAATCTATTGATCAAACCTTACTTCTCTAACTCAAACTTTGAATTTAGAAAATTAATTACAAAACTTAGAATTAGTGACCAATCATTATTAATTAAAAAAGGAACTTGAAAGTCATTTTAAAATTCCCCGTGAAGAGAGACTTTGCAAAAAATGCAACAACAAGCTATAAAGGGTCCTAAAATGACCAGTGACAATTAAAACCGGAAAACCGAAGGTCTTATTTATAAGAAAAAAACACGAAACGAAAAACACTTATGAACCACATAAACAAACGACAAACGCACTAAACAACTGGTTCCTGACAAAGAACAGGTGCAAAAAGTGACAATTGCAGCGGGTCTTAACAGGCGCCATATGGAAGAGTAGTATAACATACAACACTATAAAATTTCAATTGAAATGGCCTAACTCGATCAAAAAGAAATATTAACAAAAAACAAATAAACATGGTCACAATGAACGAATAGATTTAATCTTTGACACAATACGATTTCGAGACACAAACTTGCCGCCCAGTTCGGAAATTTTCATGTTTATAAAAGGAATGTGCTCCGACTCCCACCTTTCCTATAGAAAGCCCCAAAAATCTTAAGACTACCAGACATCAGTACAATTTTGGACAACAAGAGTCAATGAAAATGGAAGGCAATTATATGCTGAGTAGGATAGTGTTAAGCGGGAAAGAGGGGACAGGCCAGACTAAGGCAGTTGCCTCCCCTTTCCCGTTAATTTATCTTTAATATAGTAGGAATAAAATTTTGCCTCGAAACACTGACGACAAACAAACGACAAACAATAATTTTCTATACAACAACATGCTAAAATATATTTTTTTTTATAATATTATTTCAATAAATTGACAGGTTGAGTATCATGATCATGCAATGAATTGAAAGAAGAATACAGCACAAGAACAGTCAAATAGTATAGCAGATATTACTATAGTCAAGTATACGTAGTTGTGAACAAAATTACATTTGAGACAAGGATATCATAGATCCGGAGATATATAAAAGAAGAAATAGTGATGGAAAAGAATGCTGAAATTGAGAGGGAAAATATTTCATGAAATAAAAAAGCGATAAGAACACATTTGAAAATATTGGAGAAATAAAAACGATCAATAACGAAGGAAGAAAAACAGAGAAAGGCAATTTAAATATCAAGTCAGTGTAAAGGAATGACGAACGAAGAGATATAACAGCGGACGAAAGAGACGAAATGGAAGAGGACAAAATGTCAAAGAGAGATGAAAGCAAGGAAGCCGACGGAGAAGTCTCCAGTAAAAATGAAAGTAATTTAACAGACGAAGAAGTCTCGCAAAAAATGAAAAGTAATTTAACCGACGGAGGAATCTCAAATAAAAAGGAAGGTAATTTGACCGACGGACAAATCGCTAGGAAAAATGTAAGCCTACACAAAACATCAAAAACTCAGAAGAGAAATAGATGTTCTATTTGTGATATTAAATGTCAGACCCCATCACATTTAAGACAGCATGAAAAAATACACATGGGTATAAAACCGCATACCTGCCAGGTATGTTTTAAACAATTTCTGAATAAAGCGGATATGGTCCGTCATCAATTAATACATACTGGTGAGAAAAGTCAAACTTGTCCCGAGTGCAATAAAACATTCGCTGCATCAACGAATATGATCGAACATCGACGAATACATACGGGAGATAAATTCTATCAGTGTTCTATTTGTAAAAAAGAATTCCTTCGCAAGTCTTGTTACATAACTCATAAAGCTACACATACAGATTTAAAAAAACATTCGTGTGATATTTGCAGTAAGCTTTTTAAGAGTAGATATTCGTTGGTAAGCCACAAAAAAATACACAGTGGCGAAAAGCCATTTAGTTGTTCTGTATGTGGAGCAGACTTTATCGACAAGAGCCATCTAAGACGACACGAACAAATTCATGTTCATAAACCTGCCTTTGGTACCGTGATACATAAAGGCGTCAAACAAATTATGTATTTACAAAAACACCTAAGCATGTATGGGGATGAAAAGCCTTTTGTATGTACTCTTTGTGGGAAAAGATATAAAAAGTCTTGTAGTTTAAGAGAACACGAAAGAGTACATAGTGGAGATTCGAAAACATATACATGTTCAACTTGTAAGAAAGTTTTTACAGCTAGACATGCTTTAACAACTCACGTCATGAGAACACATTCCGATGAAAGACCTTTCTCGTGTTCACTATGTAAGAAAGCATTCAAATGTAGAGCGGACTTAAACATGCACCAACGTATCCACAACGGCGATAGACCTAACTATTCCTGTACAGTGTGTGACAAATCGTTCACTTTGAGAACGGCCTTGAAAATCCATATGGAGGTTATACACGAAGGAGCCAAGCCTTATAAGTGTTCAGTTTGTGGCAAAGATTTCGGTAGAAAGGGAATTATGCTTAAACACGAGAAGACCCATTACAAAGAGCGACATATCTGCAAAGTTTGCAATAAGGAATTTACAAAGGCGAGTGTCTTGGAAACCCATGTAATTGTCCACAATGGACACAACCCATATATCTGTTCAATATGTGGTAAAGGTCTCAAGTCATCCAAATGTTTGTATCTTCACATGAAAACTCACGAGGAAAACAGGAAGTCATACTTTTGTTCTTTTTGTCAAAAGGAGTTCATTTCCAGAGGCGGCTTACGAACACACGAAAGAGCTCATTCTGGTGATCATCGAAATAAACGGCACAAGTGTCATCTATGTGATGAAGCTTTCGTGACTAGACCAACATTAGAAGCACACATTTTTACACATACTGGAGAAAAGCCATACAAGTGTACTGTTTGTCATAAAGGCTTCAGAACAACGAAATACTTGAAAACTCATGAACAAAGACATAAAAAATCTACACATTGTTGAACCAAATTATCTGTTGAAATGATGAAACACGCATGTAATGAGTTGATATGAAAAAAAGTCATTGGATTTGTTTACCTTATTATTATTTTTGTGTACATACTAGCCACAAGATTTTAGTGTAGTACTTACGAGATAACGAAATACTTAATTTGTATATATGTCGTGTACAAGTTGTGATTTTGTGCAGATTATAACATATACACAAAATTTGTACATGTTATAATTTGTACAATGCAAAAATACAAGTTATAGATGTACAAAAGTACCTCATACATCATGTTATAACATGTAAATAATTTTGCTGCAAAATGGTTATAATTTGTACAAAATTTGAAAACAAAAATTATGTTTCTATTATCACATTAAAAAAACCTTAATAATATTTTCATCATTATTTTGTTATTGTCCTTTAGTTAGTTTGATACAGTTAATGATCAATGAGATAAATAGTTTTGATAATTAAGGATGTACTTAGGTGAGGTTAGGTAGAAATTAAGAAATTAAGAAATTAAAAATGATACTTTAAGCTGGTAGAGCATCAATAAAGGATAAAGATAAGCTAAAAATATTGATAGGTCATGGACCTCCTTTTCGAGATATTTGAGATTTGAAATATGGCGGGAAAAGGCTGACTCGGACTTTTACCTTATATTTGCATTGGTATTATTTGGGTCTCAAAACAAAAGAAAAAAATTTAAGAATCTTCTAAAATTTTAGTAAATGACCTTTCATGAGCTATGTCGTCTTATATGAAAAAATAAATGGGTGTTATGGGGCAAAATATGTTACATTGTATTGTATGGAAAAACACCAAGGAGTCCGAACATTTGACACAAATTTCAAAACCTCACCTAAGTACATCCTTGACACTTTAAAAGAGGACTTTGAAATACACATTTAGTCAATAAACCGTTTTTATGTGGTATTCTATGACATGGTATTAAAACAGAAGAAGACATAGAAGCTATATTTGAAGCAAGTTCTGTATTCAATAATACAGATTGTGAAGACCCTTTTACCGATACGGTGTGAAATCTGGGGTTTGGTCAGGGTATCGCTTCTGAAACGATTTACTGATATAAAAAGCTTTACCTTTTCATACAAAAAAGCAGCAAATAAATATAAAATTTTGTATTATACGCCAAAAGGGTGCAATTCGTACCAGAACATTTCGAGGTCAATCGCCCTCCTCCCATCGTGTTGCTGTTCACATATTTACAGTACGGCAAGTTGTTTTCCAACTGTATGTCACTTACTAGTTTGATTATATTTTTAAACCGTCCTTTTCAAGACTTATAACATTATTACTTGAAAAGGACCGCACATACATATAACAAAACTAACAGGTTAATAATTTAATTATAAATCAAATATAAATATAACCCACCTAACAGCATTGTCGATCATGGTACATGTATCGTACACAATGTTTTGAAGGTTTCAATCATATCCCCTTCTTTTGTTTTTATACGACCGCAAAAATTTTAATTGTTCGTCGTATATTGCTATCACGTTGGCGTCGTCGTCCTGCGTCGTCGTCGTCGTCGTCGTCGTCGTCGTCCGAATACTTTTAGTTTTCGCACTCTAACTTTAGTAAAAGTGAATAGAAATCTATGAAATTTTAACACAAGGTTTATAACCACAAAAGGAAGGTTGGGATTGATTTTGGGAGTTTTGGTCCCAAACTTTTAGGAATAAGGGGCCAAAAAGGGCCCAAATAAGCATTTTCTTGGTTTTCGCACTATAACTTTAGTTTAAGTAAATAGAAATCTATGAAATTTTGACACAAGGTTTATGACCACAAAGGGAAGGTTGGGATTGATTTTGGGAGTTTTAGTTCAAACAGTAAAGGAATTAGGGGCCAAAAAAGGGCCCAAATAAGCATTATTCTTGGTTTTTGCACAATAACTTTAGTATAAGTGAATAGAAATCAATGAAATTTAAACATAAGGTTTATGACCACAAAAGGAAGGTTGGGATTGATTTTGGGAGTTGAGGTCTGAACAGTTTAGGAATTAGGGGCCAAAAAGGGGCCCAAGTAAGCATTATTCTTGGTTTTCGCACCATAACTTTAGTATAAGTAAATAGAAATCTTTGAAATTTAAACACAAGGTTTATGACCATAAAAGGAAGGTTGGGTTTGATTTTGGGAGTTTTGGTCCCAACAGGTTTTTAGGAATAAGGGGCCCAAGGGGTCCAAAATTGAACTTTGTTTGATTTCATCAAAAATTGAATAATTGGGGTTCTTTGATATGCCGGATCTAACTGTGTATGTAGATTCTTAATTTTTGGTCCCGTTTTCCAATTGGTCTACATTAAGGTCCAAAGGGTCCAAAATTAAACTTAGTTTGATTTTAACAAAAATTGAATCCTTGGGGTTCTTTGATATGCTGAATCTAAAAATGTACTTAGATTTTTGATTATTGGCCCAGTTTTCAAGTTGGTCCAAATCGGGGTCCAAATTTAAACTTTGTTTGATTTCATCAAAAATTGAATAATTGGGGTTCTTTGATATGCCAAATCTAACTGTGTATGTAGATTCTTAATTTTTAGTCCCGTTTTCTAATTGGTCTGCATTAAATACCAAAGGATCCAAAATTAAACTAAGTTTGATTTTAATAAAAATTGAATTCTTTGGCTTTTTTGATATGCTGAATTTAATCATGTACTTAGATTTTTGATTATGGGCCCAGTTTTCAAGTTGGTTTAAATCAGGATCCAAAATTATTATATTAAGTATTGTGCAATAGCAAGAAATTTTCAATTGCACAGTATTCAGCAATAGCAAGAAATCTTCAATTGCACAGTATTGTGTAATAGCAAGATATTTTCAATTGCACAGTATTGCACAATAGCAAGAAATCTTCAATTGCACAGTATTGTGCAATAGCAAATATTTTCAATTGCACAGTATTGCGCAATAGCAAGAAATATCTAATTGCACAATATTGTGCAATAGCAAGAAACTTTCAATTGATTGGAGTTATCTTTCTTTGTCCAGAATAGTAGTTGAATCAACTTAAATCATTGTTTTATACAATACACAATGTATATTCACTTTTACTACCAACTGATAAATTAAAACAATCTTTACCATTCAGTGATAACAAGCACTTTTTGTTACATTTTAATATTTTTTGATGTATTTAAATGAGTAGTTATTGTTTCAAACTCCATTAGAAATTTATATTAAGATCAGTTTTGAAAAAAGGGAAAGGGGTGTGTGAAAAAAAATGGTGGGGGGGGGTAAACTTTTCTCATTTCAGATTTCATAAATAAGAAAATTTCTTCAAACATTTTTTTGAGAGGATTAATATTCAACAGCATAGTGATTGCTCAAAGACAAAAAAAATATTTTAAGTTCATTAGACCACATTCATCCTGTGTCCAAAACCTATGCTGTGTCCATACTTGCCCCAACCGTTCAGGGTTTAACCATTGCGGTCGTATAAAACGCTGCGCCCTGCGGAACATCTGGTTGATTATTGTTCTTTATTATTTAATAAATTTGAATCTTGCATGTATATTCTGCTGTATTATTATTTTCAAATTGTGTACAGGTTAAAAGCCATTTGTCAATTTTCTTCTTTTGTTTTTGATTATTGTTCTTTATTATTTAATAAATTTCAATCTTAAAGGTTAAAACCATTTTTAAGCAATATTTTGTACATGTTATAACTTGTATTTTAGCATTGTACAAATTATAACATGTACAATACTTTTGTACATGTTACAATCTGTACAAAATTTCAACTTGTACACGACATATACATATCATTGTCATTGTATTTCTTTTGTTACCTTTCCTGCACAGGCACTTGTCTCAGAAAAAAAACCCTATATATACCTAAATATCGGTCTTTTTCTGAATGTTATGCCGACAGCCGAGACATAACTCTATGTCCACAGTTATCTAAATAAAAGTTTATTTAGGTAATTAAAAAAAATATTCTATAAATGCAACTAATGATTTCATTATTTTGTTCAAGGGTTTGTAGTCTTACAATACAAATCCTTGTTTTGTTTCACTTATTAGTTTTTATTTAATTTTCTGATTGTATCAATCTGATCAGATTTTTTAAAATTTTGTTAATGGAATTAAGTGATATTATAAAAGTACATGATAATTTTTACCTTTTCACAATACTAAATAGGTTACAAGAGCGCCATTTTTTTTAAACATTTTTTTTTACCCCAAGATGGTACTCAGAAAAAAAACCTTTGAAGTTCCTAATTGGATGATTCAGGTTGGAATTATTTTTTATTTGAAAGCTTACTATCCATTGAGGTTCGAAAATTGGTGAAAATTAAATACATAATTCACAATGTGTAGTAGATATAATTTTTTTATCAACTGAGGAGCAATTCAAAATTAGCCTTTCCAATTTAGTGCAGAATTAGGAAGCTTCCATAACAACTACATTTTAGGACACTTTTTGCCGCATGACCATATACTTTGTTTTTGCTGTAATAAAAGACTGACATCTATAGTCCATATGCTGCCCATTTTTTATAGTTTGTTTATTCTTCAAGAAATAAATTTTTGAATACCACTGGGGTCCTATGGGAAATGCATAACAAATAATTGCGCTCTTGTTCCCTATACTACGTACGTGTTTTCAATATCTACTTCCGGTTGAAATCGCAAAAAAGGAGTAGGTCCGGTAAGGACCCATTTTGGCCCAAAATTTCAGTTTCATCAGCTGTCGGACGAAAGATTTTGACCTCTTTTCAAACACTTTAGAATCTATTTCATTTGATTTAATTAATTTATGTGAAAGATTTTAACTAATAAAGTCATTAAAAACGAGCCGATTTAAGCTCACATATGAACAATCTACCAAATCGGTCGAAAAATATGACTTTTCAGATGCTTTTTGTCAAAAATGAAAGTGGCCGCATCCGTGTTCATCCTCAACCTTTATATATGTTATGTATTATCATCAAATACAACTTGAATTTCAATATTTAGGGTGAACACGAATGCGGCCACTTTCGTTTTACACGGAAACCGTCTAAAATTTAACTGAATTGATAGAATTGTGAAGATTTCAGTAATTTAGCATGACATAATTCTGCTAGTACCCGATATATGTGCATTGTATTGTCAAAACAGCCCATATTTATGTAGCAGAAGCATTCTACTGTTCAATAAATATCTAAAAGTTTACATTTTAACATTTTGTAAAACCTTTCTTTTCCCTAATAATTAATGAATCTCAATACGTTTTTACCTCCAAAATAAAAGATCGATGAAATTCTTTAGAGTTACCATAAACATTCGGAATTCTCTTATTATTATCGAATTCATTCAAATTGGTTTCTGACTTTCTAACCGACGGAGACATCTTGAATAACAAGGAAAGTAATTTAACCGACGGAGAAGTCTCTAGTAGAAACGAAAGTAATATAATCGACAGAGAAGTCTCGAGTAAAAAGGAAAGTAATTTAACCGACGGACAAATCTCTAGTAATAATGAAAGCCTACAGAAAACATCGAACACTCAGAAGAGAAATAAGTGTTTGCTTTGAAATAAAGAATATCAGGCCCAATCACAATTAAGACTGCATGAAAAATACACATAGGTATAAAACCCCATTCCTGCCAGGTATGTTTTAAACAATTTCTAAGTAAGGCAAATATGATCCGTCATGAATTTATACATACTGGTGACAAAAATCAAACTTGTCCCGTGTGCAATAAAACATTTGCTGCATCAACGAATATGATCGAACATCGCCGAAAACATACGGGAGAGAAATTATATCAGTGTTCTATTTGTAAAAAAAGAATTCCTTCGCAAGTCTTTCTACACAAATAAAGGCAACAGTAGTATTATATACCGCTGTTCAAAACTCATAAATCCAAGGACAAAAAATAAAATCGAGGTAACAAAGTAAAACTGAGGGAAACGCATTAAACACAAGAGGAGAACAACATTAAAATGTTACACACACAGAAGGCACAAAGCTACACATACAGATTTAAAAACAAAATTCATGTAATATATGCAGTAAGCTTTTAAAGAGTAGAGACACATTGGTGAGCCACAAAAAAAATACACAGTGGCGAAAACCCATTTAGTTGTTCTGAATGTGGAAGGTGTTCCATTTGTATTAAAGAATATCAGACCCCATCACAATTAAGACTGCAAGTAAAAACACATTCCTGCCAGGTATGTTTTAAAAATTTCTGAGTAAGGCGAATATGGTCCGTCATAAATTTATACATACTTGTGAGAAAAATCAAACTTGTCCCGTGTGCAATTAAACATTCGCTGCATAAACGAATATTATCGAACAACGCCGAATAC
Organism: Mytilus galloprovincialis; assembly: GCA_037788925.1. Classification (NCBI taxonomy): domain Eukaryota; kingdom Metazoa; phylum Mollusca; class Bivalvia; order Mytilida; family Mytilidae; genus Mytilus; species Mytilus galloprovincialis. The sequence goes on along the minus strand of CM075340.1, from coordinate 6,143,934 downwards.
ATATTGGAGAGAAATTCTATAAGTGTTCTATTTAAAAAAAAAAGAATTCCTTCGCAAGTCTTTCTACATAAGGCACAAAGCTACACATACAGATTTTAAAAAAAATCATATGATATATGCAGTAAGAGTAGAGACACATTGGTGAGCCACAAAAAAATACACAGTGGCGAAAACCCATTTAGTTGTTCTGAATGTGGAACAGACTTTATCGACAAGAGCATGCATCTAAGACGTCACGAACAAATTCATGTTCAAAAACCTGCCTTTGATACTGTGATACAGAAAGGCGTCAAACAAATTTTGTATTTACAAAAACACCTAAGCATGTATGGTGATGAATAGCCTTTTGTATGTACTCTTTGTAGGAAAAGATATAAAAAATCTTGTAGTTAAAGAGTACACGAAAGGGTACATAGTGGAGATTTGAAAACATATACATGGTCAACTTGTAAGAAAGTTTTTAGAGCTAGATATGATTTAACAACCCACGTCATGAAAACACATTCCAATGAAAGACCTTTTTCGTGTTCACTATGTAATAAAACATTCAAATGTAGAGCGAACTTAAACATGCACCAACGTATCCACACCGGCGATAGACCTAACTATTCCTGTACAGTGTGTGACAAATCGTGCACCTCAAGAACAACCTTGAAAATCCATATCGAGGTTATACACAAAGAAGCCGAGCCTTATAAGTGTTCAGTTTGTGGTAAAGATTTCGGTAGAAGGGGAATTATGCTTAAACACAAGAAGACCCACAACAAAAAGCGATATATTTGCAAAGTTTGCAATAAGGAATTTACAAAGGCGAGTGTCTTGGAAACCCATGTAATTGTCCACCTGACACAACCCATATATTTGTTCAATATGTGGTAAAGGTCTCAAGTCATCCAAATATTTGTATAATCACATGAAAACTCATGAGTAAAACAGGAAGTCATACTTTTGTTCTTTTTGCCAAAAGGAGTTCATTTCCTGAGGCGGCTTACGAAAACACGAAAGAGCTCATTCTGGGGATCATGGAAATAAACGACACAAGTGTCATCTATGTAATGAAGCTTTCGTGACTACACATTCCTTAGAAGCACACATTTTTACTCATACTGGAGAAAAGCCATACAAGTGTACTATTTTTCAAAAGCATGAACGAAGACATAAAATATCTGCACATTGTTGAGCCAAATTATTTGGTGAAATGATCAAACATGTAATGAGCCGATATTGAAAAAAAAACCCTCAATGGATTTGTTATCTTTATTATTATTATTTTTGGACATGCTAGACACTAGATTTTAATGTAGTACTTACGAGATAACGAGATACTTAATTTGTATATTCATATCATTGTCATTTTGTTGTCGAGCCTACAACTTTAGTTGCAGAAAGCTCGACATAGGGATAGCGATCCGGCAGCGGCTACGGCGGTTCCAGCGGCGGCGTTAGCTTACTTCTTAAAAACATTATATTTTTGAAAGTGGAAGACATGGATGCTTCGTTCTTTGTTTATAGGTGTCCCATGTTACGAAGTTTCCGTCAGTCACATGTTCAATGTCCTTGACCTCATTTTCATAGTTAAGTTTTTGTGTTTTGGTTGTATTGTCATACTGTTTGCCATTGGTCTACTATATTTGATGTATGGAATGATTGTAAGGTGTACATGTCTAGCTGTCTATAGGTCAACTATATATGGTGTATGGAAGTGTTTTATGATCTTTATCATGTTTATGTCAGTCGCGTAGGTTTTATTGGACCTTGACCTTATTTTCACGGTACATTGCTCCATGTTAAGTTTGTGTATTTTGGTCTGTTTTTTCTTAAACTATAAGCAATAGGTCAACTATATTTGTTGTGTGGAAGAATTCTTAGCTGTGCATATACCTGCCTGGCATGGTTCAAATGACATTGACCTCATTTTTATGGTTCATTGGTTCATTGTTTAGTTTTCTTGATTTATGTTAAGTTTATGTGACAGTTGTGATAAAGCTTTATATAAGGACTATCAATACGATATCAATGACTAGTAAAGAAGGCGAGACATGTCAGCGTGTGCACTCTTGTTTCTTTTGTAACCTTTCTGCACAGGCACGTGTCTCAGAAAACCTATATATTCCTTAATATCAGTCTTTTTCTAAATGTACGTTATGCCGACAGCCGAGATATAACTCTGTGTCAACAGTGTATTTAAATAATAGTTTTTTTACAAGGTAATTTTTAAAACATCTATAAATGCAATTAATGATTTCATTATTTTGTTCAAGGATTTTCAAAGTTTTCATTTCATTTTCCCAATTGCACCAATCTGTTCTGATTTTTCTCACAAGTATGTATAAAATCTGTTCTGACTCTTTAGTTTTTTTTTAATGGAAATAAGTGATATTATAAAAGTACGTGATCATTTTTTACCTTTTCTCAACACTCAATACTACGTGTTAACTGTAACAAAGTTCATTTATCAGTAAAATACGCAAAGTATTTTCAAAATTTTGCTCTAGATGCAGTTTTTTAGTGGAGTAAGGCGGAGTGCCAAGAGAAAACCACCGACCTTCGATGGAAAACCGACAAAAGGACAACTGACTTTGGAAAGGGTTTTAGTGTACGTTAAAAGAAGACCAATATTATCATTATTTAATATGGGCCATGTGCCATCAAAGAGATGTTGATAAAATTAACGGTACCAATTTTCTTACACCAGATGCGCATTTCGACAATACATGTCTCTTCAGTGATGCTCGTGGCCAAAGTATTTGAAATCCAAAGCTTATATAAAAGATGAAGAGCTATAATCCAAAAGGTCTAAAAAGTAGTCTTCAAGATGTATGAGTTTGTCTGTCCCTTCGGTATCTTTCATCCCTCTTTTATAACCACTGGGTCGATGTCTCTGCTGTTGGACATTTTGTCCCTGAGGACATCATCCGCCCAGTAGCAAAACTACAATTGCATGAATTTACGAAGATCAAACAGGAAACTGGCTCGGACGTCGCCCAGTTTAAAAAGGTCCGAAACAGACGTCATCATGGACGCAGTGTCGTCTGATACGGCGGCAGGTGTGTCCTCATCACCAGACATGACATATATCTCAAACATGACTAATTCAGATCATCGTCATAGTGACAATAGCAATTCACTAGCAATTTGACCAAGAAGTCATATTTTACCAGAAGTTACGGTGATCTGAATTGTAAATCGATAAATGTCGTCTACGGATTAGAGTGCTACCTTTGCGGATTGGTTTACGTCGGTGAAACGAAAAGAGCTAAACAAACGTATGTGCGGTCATAGATCAGACATTAACCTCAATGCTAACGACATTCTATACCAGCAATTCAATCAGCCCGATCATTCCATCGTTTCTATGACAGTTCTCATTATCGACAAGATATCCCATAGCTCTAACAATCCTAATCTTTCGATGACTCTCCGTAGACAAAAAGAAGACTGCTGGATTAGACAATTGGGAACTGCGACACCTTATGGTTGCAATGACAAAATTGATGGGATAGGTATTCTATCTAGTCCTTCGTGTAACCCGGTGAATGTGATGAATATTTTCAACTCGACCCCTCGACGTAGACGCAGTCATGATCATCGTCATTATATTACATCACCTTGTCTGCATGATGTGTTGCTGCCATTTATACAAAAGCCGTTAGGTATTCATCACATTCTCACGAAACTTTATTCATTACCCCTATCAAAACTTCATTCTGTGTTTAATTTATGTTTGGAATCCACTGTTACAAACTTTCATTCAAACCCATATAAACTGGAAGCTATAATTTCAGATATTGCAAGTCACAGACTTTTCAAGCCAGTCCGCATTGGAAAAAGATGAAAAAGAGAAAAGATCTTTCCTTAATCTTTCCTTTGCAAACAAAGGTCTAGATGGTGTCAACTTAGGCAATATCCTTCATCATAGATTAGTTCAATCGAAAATACCTCCTTATTTCAAAGACCAGTCTATACCACAATCATTTCTTATACCTATACCAAACCCATTGCAACTAAAATTTTCAATTACAAACACGTTTTGCAGGATCTCGATATTGACGACTTCAGTTCTAAACCTCCTGATTGCACATGTTGCACTTGTGCTAGTTCGTAATTCACATATAATCCGGCTGGCCACGTTATTACCGGTGACCTCAACATTGTTAATAACACTTCTCTACGAAATGTGTTATCGAAAGGTCCGAAACATTGTGAGCCTAAATCCATCAATTTGGAAATACAACTTTAAAATTTTGATGGATTCAGTCGAAGATTATGCCAGGCAATGGGCTACGCGCGAGAAGGAAGACGAAGACACTCTTTCCGAATGGATTAAGGCAGTGAGGTCGTTGATACAAATAAGAATTAAGAAACTGAATAGGTCTATCAATGCCAATGCTAATCTTTAAAGACCCAAATATTGCAAAGCACTTATCCTACCTCCATAACAAATATGTTGTTGTCCCCGCAGATAAAGCCCCAAACAACATTTTTTTGTGTGTAAAACTCATTACACTAACTGCTTGATAAACGAATTAGGTATTGAGAATTCACTTGGAAACTCAACATATACCCTCACGATACTTACCAAAGAGGAAGTCCTGGATAATCATAGGTCTGTTCTATGTTCCTTTGGAATTTCAACCAAAGATGAAGAACTGGATCTTCCATCAGTGTATTGGATACCTAAACTACATAAATGTCCTTACAAACAACGGTAAATTGCTGGGTCTTCTAAGTGCTACACGAGACCTATTTCTAAATTAGAACATCTATTTTATCAGCAATCAAAGACGGGCTTCAAAGTTATTGTGAAACCGCCTATTCTAGAGGTGGCGTGAATCAGATGTGGATACTTAAAAATTCCAAAGATCTTTTAGACTACATCCAATCTCACTCTCTTTCATCTTGTAACAGTATTAAAACATTTGACTTTTCTACTCTTTATACAAGTATTTCACATTCCAAAGTAAAAGACAAATTGAAAGAGTTGGTATTGCTTTCTTCATAAAAAAGAATGGACAACGTAGATAAAAGTATCTTGTCTTAGCGAGGGATATATCCTACTTTGTAAAGGATCACTCTGATTCAAACCAAAAATTCTCTGAAACTGATATTATCAAGATGCTTGATTTCTTGATTGACAACTTATTTCTTACGTTTGGCGGACGTGTTTTTCAACAGACTGTCGGCATTCCAATGGGAACAAATTGTGCCCCTCTACTTGCCGACTTGTTTCTTTATTATTATGAGGCTGGCTTCATAAAAGCACTTCTGAGGATAAGATAAGAAGTAAACGATATCCTTTAACTCTACTTTCCGCTATATAGATGATGTTATTTACTAAATAATTCAAAAATTTGGTGACTATGTGGAACGCATCTTTCCCATTGAACTAGAGATAAAGGATACTACAGGTACAGTTAAGTCGGCCTCATATCTTGACTTACATCTAGAAATTGACAATACGGGTCGGTTGAAAACAAAACTTAACGACAAAAGAGATGATTTCAGCTTTCCAATTGTGAACTTTCCATTTCTAAGTAGCAACATTCCAGCAGCACCTGCATACAGGGTATATATCTCCCAATTGATACGATATTCCCGTGCTTGCATTTCTTATCATGATTTTCTTGATAGAAAGTTGCTGCTTACAAGGAAGCTATTAAACCAAGAGTTCCAAATGGTGAAGTTGAAATCATCCCTTCGTAAATTTTACGGACGCCAGCAAGAGTTGGTTGACCGTTATGGAATAACCGTTTCACAAATGATATCGGATATGTTCCTTACGTCGTAACTACAATCCTCTTCCCTTTCATGAATGGGACCTACCGAATTAGACTATTTACCGGATTTCACATAAGAAACACGACGGGTGCCACATGTGGAGCAGGATCTGCTACCCTTCCAGAGCACCTGAGATCACCCCTAGTTTTTTGTGGGGTTCGTGTTGTTTATTCTTGAGTTTTCTGTGTTGTGTCATGTATACTATTGTTTGTCTGTTTGTCTTTTTCGTTTTTAGCCATGGCGTTATCAGTTTATTTTTGATTAATGAGTTTGACTGTTCCTTTGGTATCTTTCGTCTCTCTTTTCAAGCACAGGGAACTCAAAAGGACACTTGACTTCAGTTTTGGTGTCTGTTGGAAGAAAACTAAAAGTGATTTTATTTCTATTTCCTAGTCTCTTATTCTTGTATCTTAGATATCCCAACAAGACATACAAGAGCTCAACCTTTTTTATCAATCTCTCCAAAACAATTATTTCATCATTTTAAACAAACAGGAGAATAGTTATAATTCTTTGAGTTTCCATTGGAAGACTTAGCTTACCTACACAAATTATGATTCCTTGAGTTTTCATTGGAAGGTTAAGCTTACCTACACAAATTATAATTCCTTGAGTTTTCATTGGAAGACTAAGCTTACCTACACAAATTATAATTCCTTGAGTTTTCATTGGAAGACTAAGCTTACCTACACAATTATAATTCCTTGAATTTTCATTGGAAGTCTAAGCTTACCTACACAAATTATAATTCCTTGAGTTTTCATTGGAAGACTAAGCTTACCTACACAAATTATAATTCCTTGAGTTTTCATTGGAAGACTAAGCTTACCTACACAATTATAATTCCTTGAATTTTCATTGGAAGTCTAAGCTTACCTACACAAATTATAATTCCTTGAATTTTCATTGGAAGACTAAGCTTACCTACACAGTTATAATGACTGTTTGTTTTGATTACACTTAATGTTAACCAGACACTATTCCTTTATTGCAAACATATTTTTGACCTGTATAATGTCGTGGCACCCATTTTTCAGTAGATCAAATGATGTAATTATTCAAAGAAAAAACCCATTATAGGTGATAGTTGGTTGGTTTAACGAAATTGTGTATTTAATGACTTTACACGCCAATTAAATAAGTTATTTTACTATGTTTACAAAAAGAAGTGTTTCAAAAAAGGACCTTCGCAATATTAATTTTAAGCGCACACGTTTCAAACATAGTTTGACAATGTTACTTTGATATATATATTTGATTTTGTTATCAGCAACTTAAAAGCAAATTAAATATTTCTAGTATTTCTAGTATTATACATATACACATTCATGGACCTACAATCTGTCGTTACCTGTATCTTGGCAATGCACAAAGTCATGTTTTTCTATGACTGTTTATGACGTAATCTATTGGATGTTGGATGTGCACAGATTGATAATTTAGTCTTAGGTGCATGATTGTTTTTATTAGAGCTTTGTAAGTGGCTTTGAACTAGCTGTCAGTTATCTGTACCACTGTCCCAGGTTCGTGAACTCTGTATAGTCTTCTTGAAATTCCAAAATCAAGAACCACGTCATATCGTTCTTGCTGCAACGGTCAGGTGGAAAGATACAACAGAATTATCATTCAATGTATTCGTTGTTTTTTAAAAGGGAAGCAAAGAAACTGTGATCAAAACTTACAGCTGTTAGCAGGAGCCATTAGATCACCTGAAAACAGATATACAGGTTATTCCCCTAACATGCTAATGTTTGGACGAGAAGTGCAGCGTCCTGTGGATTTGCTAATGGGCACCTCACACGCTAGTGGTAACAATAAGCAACCATCGGAATATTTTGAAGATCTAAAGCAAGTAATGGAAGAAGTACACTAAATTGTCAGGGAGAATATCCAGTCGGAACAATTCAGACAGAAAAGAGATTACGATATTAAGCTTTTTCAAAGAACCTATGACGTTAGAGATGCTGTTTATAGAATAAATTCCGCTACTAAAGAGTTAAACACTGAGGTCACCTCGGCAGGAGCCAAAACTAGTCATTAAAATTCATATCTCCGGTTTTGTACAGAATCCAAAAGCGCAAGAAAGCTCTCGTTGTGCACCGTGATAAATTGAAACCCTGTGAGGACAGAGTTTTACCCAAATGGCTTAAATATGCTAGACATAGGCTTTCACTAGGCGTTCCTCAAGAGAATGAAGATTTTGATATTATGATACAAGACCCAGATATTGGCCATGATCTCTCAGTGTTATTCCCAGATGATATTCCAGATAATGATCTGACCATGATATCCTCCAGTAGTTCTGGAAATTATGATCATATCACTAATGGAAGTTCTGTCCAAGATGTTGATGTGAATAATCAGGTTATAGATACCGCAGGAAGTATTTATAGCCATGTTATTGATGCTGAAGCTATCAGTTCATGCCCCTTTTGTGTAACCGGCAGTGCTGGTAAAAAGGAGTGTGAACATCATTATAGGGTTGTATCAGATTTAAACGACTCATTTAGTGAAAGTGATTTAGATGAAACTTTTCTCTATGGAGTAGAGGATTCAGAAAGAAACGAGTATGTCGTTCGTACGAGGAACCGTCCGAAATATCTGGATGATTATGTTACGACATATGATGAATAATTGAACATTTTGTGTGTAAATCTTTTATGTTGTGTTGTTACTGTGTAAAAATATTATTTTATGTTGTAATTGTTTATTTGCAGCTTTATAAGAATGGCGTCTATTGAACGCAAACTGGAATACATTGTAGGGGAAGAGATCGAGTTAGAAGGGAATAGGACGGTTGTGATTATGGGGAAGGAGATGGAGGTGCTGAATGAAAGGGTTGAGGAAGATCCGAAAGCTCCGCAGTGTCCACTGTGTCCATTGAAGGCCCGACATCCAGCCAGACATGCATTGGATACACACCTACTATAGTCAGCAGACTGCATGCTGGAGCTGTAGCAAGCAAGAAAGAAGATTAGAGTACCACGGCAAGAAACATCATAGAGCTGAGGAATGTTTCCTGTGGGATGAGAATGAGTACGGGGAAAGTTGGGTTCAACTTATGAACGGGTTGTTTAGGGAATCAGCAGCGGTGAATAAAGTTGAGTACCCTGAAGGGTTAATGAAGCATGTAAGTGAAATAATGGAAGGGGTGAAAACAAACCGAATTTCACAGAACAAGAACTGTCTTTAGTCAGACTTTTTAATCGGTTGAATGATTATCCTATTCTACAAGGAAAGAATTTAAAATCAACAGCATTGGCTTTAAACATTTGAATGTTTTAAGAATATAAATCTGCAACAGGAATTTCATTAGGACCTTTGGGAATCAAACTTTCTGAACCAATTTCAATTGCTGACTCCCATTTCCATTTGGACACGCTCTTGGTTCGTACCGGCTGTTCTGGTTTCCATGGGCTGTCCGACTTTGGAAATCGGGACTACTACAAAACGTGCATGATGTTTATGGTGGCTAATTTCTGTTTTCCTTCATCCTTGCCAAATTTGTCGAAAAGAATATAGTTGCGCAAAACACCATCTGTCCATTTCAGTTTTGGTATCCACCCATGCACCGTCAATTCATCATCCCTGTCAAATCTACATAGACATCAGACAGATTTAGAGTACCATGTCCAGTCCTCCAGGACTGTTGACATTGGAGAGTGTGGACTGGATACTTCAGATAGGAATGTTAATCTATCTAAACAAATTGAGTATTTTGAGAAACAACTACAACTTGCCGTAAAAATAGTCTTCCAGTCGTCATACATTGCCGTGGGAATGATTCCCTTCATCTTACTCTACTTATCTCCCTTCTCAACTGCTCCCCAAAAGAACAGAAGATCCACTGGCATTGCATTACTTCATCTCAAGAAATTTATCTAACAGCTTCAGGACACTTCATCAATTTGAAGTTACACTGCCCATTACCACCATAACAAATTTGCACAAATGACTAATTCTACTATGAGTGTATCATATAGATATATATATAAAACAAAATTACGGAACTTATATGCAAATTCAAAATGGGGATGTCCATAAAATGTCACAAAATCAAACAAACCAATCAACGGAACAAGTGAAAAACATGTGGTCATATTCCTCACTTGGTACAGCCTCCATGCATTTTCGGAGTAAAAAGGTGGATAAACCTGGTTTTATAGCTAGCTAAACCTCCCACCTGTATGACAGTTGTTTATAATTTTGTTTTATAAGAACAAATAAGTTTTTATGAAATCTCATTTTAATTATAAAGCATCAAATAAGCACTGTTAGATTTATAGGTACATCCTGTTATCAACTCTCACCACTGCCACCAGATGTTGTGTTATTTGTATCCTGTGATTTTGTTTCTGCAGTTGAATCTTGTCCATCAGGCGACAAAGATGGCTTTGTATTGTCACTTGTATCATTTATCACAGGAAATATAAGTTTATGAAATTCTTCTTTCCTTATTGTCAAATGCTTCACAATTTCATTAGGTTCTGTTAATAGATGGGGTGAAACCTGAAATTAATATATATATTGATTGATTGTTGATTGCATATTATCTAGTAAACAAATATTTGAACGTCAAAGTAAATGCATATTCAGGACGAGAATGTGTTTTATGCAATATGAATATTAAGTCTACTTTGACCTATAAAACCGAGACAATACAGCATTTTTTTCACATGTTACTAGTACACAAGGCAACAGTCCAGAGAAAGCCATGTCACTCTACCTCGACTCCGAGCCGTTGGTTTTCCCGTTTGAATGGTTTTACATTAGTAATTTTGGGGCTCTCTATAGCCTTTTGTTCGGTGTGAGCCAAGGCTCTGTGTTGAAGGCCGTACATTGACCTATAATGGTTTACTTTTATAAATTGTTATTTGGATGGAGAGTTGTCTCATTGGCACTCACACCACATCTTCCTATATCTACCAACCAATCTTTGCTCTTGCTACTTAATGGCAGGTGGTAAGCAGAGGAGCAGCAAATAAAATTTTTAAAGTCTTTGGTTTGAATACCAAGGGTATGACCCATGACCTCCCTCACTCAAGGCTAACATACTACCAGAAGATCATGGAGGGAGTTGATCTGCGAAATAACAATTTTCCAAAATCTCTACATATCAATACATGTACTGATAATGACAGTTTTCATCCAAAAAAAAAGGGGCTGAATGCGAATGTACATAGTGCTGGGTTGCTGTTGTGTTGCCTTTGTTTGAAAAATTATATCTTTTGGAATTTTAATATCAAAGACTAGGTTTGACTTTAGCTAGGGATCAGACCTAGTAACTCCACACACTCTAAGCAAATTCAATATCACCTAATAGACCGGTTATAGGTATCATAAGTGAAAAATAGGTAAAGAGCAACCTATAACTCAATTATTTACCTTTAAATCTTTAATCTGATTGTCTCTACTGGAATATTCTCTTAAAATGTAATCTTGATCAACCTGTAATGTTAGTAACAGAAATGGTGAACAAAATGTTGTCACAAATATGGAAAACAAAAATTTTTAAAACCCTTTCTTTTGAGATCTTATTTTAATCATGAGTAATTTAAAGTTCAGAAATGTCTTATAAATATTACGATAAACAATTTTAATAACATGTGTGAATAAACTAGTCATAGATACCGGATTTAAATTGTGTATGCAAGATGCCCTTTTTATCAACAAAAGAATCATCAGTGGCACTGGAATTAACAAAGTAAAAAAATCCAAATAAAGTATAAAGTTGAACAGCATTACAAACCCATCTAAGTTTAACTGTGGCCAAAAAAATACACAACATTGAGTACAAAAAGTATTAATTCGAAACTGCTTGCAGTGTTACAAATTGTTTTTCTTTCATTTTTTTGTAGATGAATTAGGCCATCAGTTTTGTCTTTAAAATTGTTTAACATTGTTATTTTGGTTAATTTGTGTGTCATTTGCTTTCCTGTGGAGAGTGTCTCATTGGCAATCATACCATATCTTTTTTTTTATATTTCCACTTGAAGTATAAATGTTTATATTTCATGAATAAAATCTCCTAACACTTGTTCTAAATTAAAAGTTAAAGTTCTAAAAATCAAATATGGTAGTTATTTTTTTTCAGTGTTAATACATGTAACTGGTTATGTCAAAGTTTCATTTAGAATAAGTAATATGGTAGTATAGTATAATACATATCTATACAGTAATCATGCTTTTTGCAAAATATTCTATTACATTTGAAAACATGATTATATTTCACTGAATATTGTTTCTATTGGAAATTCAATTTTGTTATAAATTTATACAATGACAAAAAGAACAAAAAAAACATGTTAAAATAAAATGTCTGATTACTAATTTGTATCAAAATTATGGAGACTTCTACCTCATGATAAATTCTGGTCTCGTTCACACGAATCATTACACCATCTACTCTCATAAACAATCGTAACAAAATAAAGAAACTGGACGGCATAATTCTCTACAAAACAGATATATATATCTCGTTATCTCGAAGTCAGCCGGACCGGAGAAATATTTTGAGATACACATAGTTCGACTCAAACGAAAACGGGAAGTTTGACTGAACAAGGGACACAACTCTTGCTTAGCATGGTAAAGCTAAAATAAATCCGGGTGAATATGGGAAGGGGATCGATATTCTGGTATCAGATCGATGTGTGGATGTCATGGTCTTTCGTTATTATAATAAAATTGTTTTACTTATTCAATTGTTTCAGTTACAATTGTTTCCTATAGCTTTTATCCGAGAGAGTAATTTCAAATCGATAGTTTCATTATTCAGGTCATTTAAAGTTGACAAAATTGTTTATTCTCGGATACAAAAGACTTTAGAAAATTTAGATTTCTCTTCATTTTGTTTTGTCTCACTCTTTCTATTAATAAAAGAAAATACAACAAGATTAAAGACGCCAATTGAATAGTTTTTAGGTGATCATCAACGGAAGTCATAATCCTTACTTTATACACACCCAAGCTCATTAGTGTAAATCACAATTAATTGTTTTGGAAACATTTTAAATACTTTTTCATGAACATTAACAATGTATCACTAATTATTTATACAAATTCTATAAGAGATAATCTTAGGTACACTCGTGGAAATAGCATGTCATAAATCAATACAGTGGTCAGTGACTGGAAATTTAATTACACGTGTATTGTCAGATTAACTCTTCAATCCATTTAAATGCTGGAGGTCAAGTTTTGACATATGTTTATTAGTTCGAGATAAATAATGAATTTTGAATGCTTTTGTTTACCTTGGGATCGTTAATTTAGTCCGACTCAACCGAAATTTCAACACATCAAATTTCGACTCATCAGGAGTCGAATTACATACATTTATATGGAACAAAGTTCGGGACCACATGAAAACTTGGACTCATCCGAAATTTTGAGTCAACCAAGTTCGAGACAACGAGAGTTAACTGTATTTATAATCCCAAACTTAACTGGATGAAAAAACTGGAACGCACAATTCTTTATCAAAAATACATATACATAAATATACATATAATTAAAGAGATTATTTATGGCTATGCGCTGTTGGTCAATATTCATCTGTTTTTGTATTTCGTTTCATTTGTTTGTTTACAGTCTAGTTTTATTGGTAATTCATGTGACTGTGGAATCATTTATTATTGTTGGTATTAACTTTTGAGGATTGTGGAAAAATTGCATTTAAGGTGGTACCTAACACTACAGGGAGATAACTCTGTAAAGTCAGCTAAACGTTTTAATTACGTTGTGTTGTAAAAGGAATATTAAGCTTCTCAATGATCAAAATTGGTGTTTGTCAAATTGCTATATAACCAGTGTAATTTTTCTGACAAAACGGTTGGTTCAAAATTTTAAAATTTTTTATATTTTTGTCAAAGGGTCAAAGTAAATACTTTGTCAAAATTTTATAAAAATTAAACGAGCCAAATTAATTTTAGTTAAAGTGTTGAGTACCACCTTAATAAGCTACAAAACCAACAAAATGTGGTATTCAACGAATGACATTGACTCCACAGTATCCTTTGTATACATAAATAAAATTTTGATTGAATGATTGCTAGTTGCCTAATTAGGAGTGGTGAATGCATGTTCATGACCAAGACATTTGGACGTTTGAATATTGAATATCTATTTGAAATAATTATCAATCGAAACAAAACTACACAATGTAAAATTGGCACTTACAATTATAAAGTAAATAAAAACTTCTTTCAAAATGAACAAGATAGTAACCCATTGAATCACAGGTATGAGATACTGTCTGATAATACATATTTACAATGTATTAATCTAGGGCTGTTCCTAATTTTTGGAGTGGGAGACACATAAACTAATTAAATATCGATGGTTGTATTTTCCTCAAAATTTTGAAAGAATCATACACATGTAATCTGAAATTTGTTTTAATAGGTGATTAGGGTCTTAAAACATGCTCCCAATGTAAAAATTCGAATTCTGGAACAGCCATTCTACATTTATGAACATACAATCCAAAGTAATGCTACCTCATCTATTAAGAAATTTCCTAAGTTTTGCTTAAAAAATAGAAATGTAATGTATTACTAGAATTATACTAGTGATATACTATAAAATAAAATATCATTGTAAGAAATACATATCAAAAGTATAAGTCTTGTTACCAGAACAATGATACATAAATACTTACAATTTTAACATTTAGTTCAGAGGTACCATTGTCAGCCAACTCATCTTCAAATAATAACATATCTTCATAGAACATAATCTTATCTCTTTTTTTAAGTTTTTCTAAATCTATTCTCTCTGTTGTAGGCTCTACCTTTAAATAAAAAATTAAAGAGGTATTTTTATATATGGAGTGCAAAAATTGATATTCTAACCTATTCTAATTTAACTCGGATCAACTTAAACCTCTTTGGTTTCATCAGCACATATCCCCATCTGTAATCCAAGTAATGATCTGAATCTTGACGCAGCAATTACACAAAAAACACAAATGGCAGGCAAGTAAAATTGGATCCTATTTCCATGGAGGATTAATGTTGAAATTTCTTTTAGTTCTGAGAAGTTTTTACATTAAACTGACACCTTAGTTTTGAATGTAGTTCGGTTACTTGTCTACATTACTATTACATCAACAATGCTAATACTGCACATATAAATCGGTGGCGGATCCAGAACTTTTCCTAAGGGGGGGCCCGCTGACTGACCTAAGGGGGGGGGGGCCCGCTCCAGTCATGCTTCAATGATTCCCTATGGGTGCTATAAACAGTTTCGTATAAAAAACTAGGGGTTATTCCCCAACTAAAAATAGACATGGAGGGAAGTCCCTTTTTATCAACATAATTGGTGAAAAAGTATCATGTTTTTTGTATTTGGTTGTAAAGATATGTTAATTAACTTCAATTAAAACAGGTTAAATGATTAAAATAATTAAAAAAATTAGATTAAATATGCATGTTTTGAGGGGAGACAACACTGTAAACAGTCTGTTTTTTTGCCAGTGAAAATTCAAAACTTATTTGCAGCCACTGTAGCTCTTTTCGGAGCAGGCAAACGTACCCTGAATAGATATAGGAAGATGTGGTGTGAGTGCCAATGAGACAACTCTCCATACAAATAACAATTTAAAAAGTAAACCATTATAGGTTAAAGTACGGCCTTCAACACGGAGCCTTAGCTCACACCGAACAACAAGCTATAAAGGGCCCCAAAATTACTAGTGTAAAATCATTCAAACAGGAAAACCAACGGTCTAATCTATATAAACAAAACGAGAAACGAGAAACACGTATATATTACATAAACAAACGACAACTACTGTACATCAGATTCCTGACTTAGGACAGGTGCAAACATTTGCAGCGGGATTAAACGTTTTAATGGATCCAAACCTTCTCCCTTTTTCTGAAACAATAGCATAACATCACAACAAAGAAAAACATACGATAAAATATCAATTGGCAGACTTAACTCAATCAAAAAACGTATGATTAAACAATGAACGAATAAATTTGATCTGCGATATCTGAATACAAATGCACAGTTAATTAAATATTAGAGACAAACATTCATGACCAAAAAGCTAACAAACAAATTCAAAAACAGGACATGACTGAGAAATATTTAACCAATCAATGTTCACTTTAGAAAAAAACCGTTTTTTTTATAATCTTGAAGTTTATACAAATGTTGTAAGAATAAGTGAAAAATTGAAGATATTACAAATAATCAAAGCTGGTGTACAGACAAGATCCATATAAATAAAAAATAACAAAAAAACATTATAAACAGTATCAACAGGTCGAATTAACAAGAAAATACGATTTGAGAGTACTCGCAGTTACTGACAGCTAGTTAAAAGCCAAAACCAATTAATAATAAAAAATCATGCATCAGAGACTAAAATCGACTAAAACACATCACAGGGATTTAGTATTTTAACGTCATTAATAGTCAAAGAAGACATGACTTGTGCAATGCCAAAAATAAATGTATCAACAGGTAGTAGTAAAGTGAAGAGCGACTTCTATAGAAATAAAAGTTAACGTGTCTGTGTCTCTATACATCTCACCTCAAAAGATAATGAAATTTAGTTATGTTTTAATTTGCTAATGACAATATCAATATTAGTGCCAATGTGAACTATATTCAGAGATCTTATTACAATATTGGTACGATAACCCTTACTTATAAGTTTGTTTAAAGGTTCGATGAGTTTACAAGGATCACATAGTGATTTCCTCGCTTTAAGTACAATATTACCATAAAATTTAGGATGTGAAATACCATTTTTAATAAGCTTTCTACAGGTATGGCCAAATTTACTAATTAAATCTTTGTATCTATGAAAGAATTTAGTAAAAGTTTTAAGTAATTTATGGTATCGAAATCCCTGACACAACAATTTACCAGTGATGCATTGATTACGTTCGTTAAAATCTATGGCATGAATTTTTTGAAAGACCAGGTAAAAATCTATGAAATTCATACAACTTTGATAATGAAAAATGTGCAGGTATCATGTCTTCAGGGGTGTGCACATGACCTGATTTCAGGTTTTTTAAGCTTAAATTAGGCAATGTTTTTCCCAGTTTCTCTGGATAAAACTTTTTTATACTATTAAAAGTACAATTTTTTTTTTATTCCATTATAAACTAGAGAACATTCTGATTCCAGTGATATCTAGTTTTATACAGGTATCTTTATTAATCAGTCCACCACTAAGGGTCACTTATACATGGTCCCTCAAAATATGACGTCAATAAAAAAAACTGTTAATTGCACCCTATATAATCAACCAAATTTTTCCCACAAAAGGGGAGGCCCAGGCCCCCAGGCCCCCCCCCCTGGATCCGCCTATGTAAATTCCTTATTCTGTTAGCCTATCAGTGTTTTGTTAACAAGTCACCAACAGACATATGTAGGATTTTTGGAGACATAAAACTAATTTCCAAGAAAAAACTTTACCATGAAACTAAATAAAATGTAGTATTTTACATTCGGATTTTCGTTACCTTTAACTGAATTTCATTCGTACCAAACAGTGAGCCTTTATAATCTGTTGTGTATGTCCAATCAAATGGCTTTATTACATCTTTGATATGTTCACAGTCTGACCTGAAAAGTAATAAATCCAGTCACATAAACATTATCAAAATCAAACAGCTCAAATACAATGGTTGATACAAATCTTAAGCTGAAATAATAATTTTACAAAATATTTCTTTTTTTTTGTTATCTGTTGTTATTCAAAATAAATGATAAGAAGACCCAATAAACTTTTTTCAGTACCAACTTTCAACTCTGGTGTATACTATTAGTTACATAGTGTGCTAGTGACCTAATACTGTATATATGGGGTCAGTAAATTCCATATGGGGTGAAGCTCGAATCCCCATATGGAATTTACTGACCCCATATATACCGTATTACGTCACTAGCACACTATGTAACAAATTTATCTTACCGACTATCTTTACGTGTAAAATTTAGACAAGTGACCTATCAAAATGAGCAAGTTTTCAATACAGTTAGCATTAACAGGGACTTCCTTTGATCCTACAAAAACAGATGCCAACAATGACAACCTGTTCGATTTAAATGTATTTATGAATTGTAGAAATCCTAGAAATGTATAGGAGGTAAGATAAAGTTTTATACAAGTTAGCTATTCTGTGATAGGGCATTCTGGTATTGGGTCGTGTAAGAGCAACTTAAAGAAGTAATATCAAAATTACAATAAAAAATCAAACACCTAATTCATTCCCCAAATACGCCCTGAGCAAATGCATTAATTTTTAGCTGGACAAAATAATTACTGACAGATCTCTTTTAGATCTGACACTTTCGTACCAATCAAAGGTACCATTAATTGATTAGCATGGCTTATAATTTTACCAAACTTGTTATGCCACACATTTTGTTTTCAGATGATATTGAGTTTTTTTTTATTGATTGTAATTGTGTTGATCAAACTTGATTTTTGGACTAAAAACCTCATCAGTTAATCTGTAAATGAAGATGATCTAGTAACAACCTTTCTCTCAAAGAAGAGCCAAATAAAGGCAACAGTAGTATACGGCTGTTTAAAACTCATAAATAATGGACAAAAAACAAAATCAGGGTAACAAACTAAAACCGAGGGAAACGCATTAAATATAAGAGGAGAACAACGACACAACACTAAAATGTAACACACACAGAAACGGACCAAGCATTAGACAAAATCCCACGAGAATAACAAATATAACAATAACAAACCTAGCCTGTCTCCACGCGTCAGAAACAGCCACTTTCAGTAAATCATTTCGAGGGTCCACCAATTTAAGAGCATCAAGAGCATTGAACTCCAAACCAAATCCTGCTGAATGTTCTAATCGTAGTAAGTTATCAGCAAACACCATCTCAGGGACCTGTGGGAGCTCCAACTGACTCTCAAATCTAAAATGAATCAGAGAGACTCGCTAAAAATTTAAATCTATAAATGAGTTAGTTTGAACACATTGAATAGAGTTAGGGACTGGAGCAACCATTTAACTTTATTATTTTTTCGTCCGAGTCAGAATTGGCTTTTTTTTAGTTTTTCAAAGCTATCCATCAAACCATTTTTGTTCAAAATCTAACACTATAAAGTAATGGTTTGTCATCTGCACGACCACAATTCTTTTTTTCAAAACATAACCCCCTTTCCCCCTTTTCAGTCTTTACTTTACGTTTCAATTGATGTAATTTGATATAGAGTTAATTTTCTTGCCATTTTGAAGGGGTAAATATAGACAATGTTTATATTTGACTTAACATCCAAATTGAAATATGCAGTACAAACAGGTCTGACAAAAGATGGATCTTATATGAATCAAGAAAGGCCAAAATAAATCAAAATTGTTTTAGTCTAGCAGTCAGTATGACATTGAATTTGGCTGATTTATGAAGGACTTAATCCGCCACCATGGCAACTAAAGGGCAGTAACTCTTGATCAAATTGTGTTGATCTGAACCTTTCTATTGTTAACTTATACATGTACATGCATCTTGGTCTACTAATTAATTTTAATAATAAAATATAAAATATATAGCAGTTGGTATCTGTTTGTTGCTCATTTTACAAAATTCCTTCCAACTGTTTTAAGGTACAAAATGTTAAAAAGTGAATTTCTAATTGCTATTACTTTTGTAGTTTTTTTTGTTTGCGAGTTGAATTTCCAATAATACAGTATATCCACCTCAGGAAAATCAATATGAGTGTAATAACAATTTTTTCAGCTTTTAAGGCTCATGACAATATGCATTGGTCTTCAATCTTAATTGACTAAGGATAGTCAGTTTTCCTGACAAAGACTGGTAGTTCTCTACGGGTACTCTGACTTCCTCACTAATAAAAAAAAATGGCAAAGATAGAAAGTGATGTTGAAGACAAATAATCAATCCTAATTTGGCAGCATTCCTCATGTTACACACTGATTGATTGATTGAGCTGTTTAATGTCATGTCAGATCAAACATTTTATGTTGTGGTGAGTTAACTTTTCACAGTGAATGACTCAACTTTTTTAGTGTGTACTGCAGGTTTGTGTAAATTGTAATCATCTTCTCATCATTAGACATTACCTCTCTCTGTCTGGACCTTCCGATTTCAGAATGTGTGACTTTATAGACGTACAACGCCATGGTCCAAACTGGAATTTCTCTGTAACAGATCTAGCTTTAGCTGCAGTACTGTCACCTCCCATCATCCTGAAAAATATATGCATCTAAGAAAATTATAACCTAGCTTTTCAAAATAAGAAAACAAACTAGTATCTCAATTGTTTGTAAAACAATTGAAAGGTCTTTCCTGTAAAAGTGATGTTTTCGTAATGTTCTTTGTACGACCTTTCGTTTGATATACGACAAGCATACCTTTTGAAACTTTTCGCTTTTTACACTTAATGACCTCATCCGCCTACATTTTTGAGATCGGAAGTATGATATATGTAACACAGGGTAGATGAGCTTTCATTTAATATGCGACAACGCCATGTTCTAAAAAGTTTGATTTTTGCACTTAATAACCCCATCCAACATATTTTTGGAGGTTGGGAATTTGATATTTCAAATGTACACATCATGACCTTTCATTTGATATACAACAACCCTATCGTAAAAGAAAATTTATTTTTTGCACTCAATGACCCCATTCAACCAATTTTTGGGGGACGTCAATTTGAAATTTGAAATGTACGCTTTATGTTCTTTCATTTGATATGCGACAACCTTACCATCTGAGAAATTTGAATTTTTGCACTTAATGACCCTACCCTTCCACCTGGGATGAAAAAGAGGTTTAAAATTTTCATTTGTAAGTAGAGTTTATTGAGACCGTCAATTTGATATATCAGATGACCCCATTTGACAAAGTGCCAAAAATGATGCAATATCAACTATATAAATAGAAGTTATGAAACTTATAAAGTCAATGGAAAACATGAAAATTTCAAAATGATTTTTTGGTGTTTTTTTCAATGGAATTTTTTTGGTATTTGGTCAAACATATAACTATGTTAACTTCTTCAATTTCTTAAACATTTTAAGTGGTAAGCTGTTGTTGATTCAGAAATACATGCCGCCGCTCGCAAAATTTCAAACTGCATTATCTCTAAAACGACATAAGATATCTCAAATCTGTTAAATGATAAATGATCTACAGTTAAAGGACAACATTATAGAAAAAGAATTGGAACAAATTCAAAGTTCACCAAGGTCACAATTAATCATCAAATATATGATGCAATATCAAACTTGAGAACCGGAAGTCGTAGAGAGATGGGACTACCACCATTCAACTCAGGACCACTTGACCTTTCAAATATTACAAGGTCAAAGTCATAGTTATATGTGAAGGTCAAGGTGAAATTTCATCATGACCTGGCATTGACCTCAAATTGAAGGTCTTGAATTACTGATCATCTTTGCAGTTTATAGTAGGTTGATAAATGTTACCTTTAAAAAGATATACACAAAATACTATACTTTTAAGAATCATCCCGTTGTAACTTTTAAACAGACGGTTGGACATGTTTGGGCTTATTGCATAAAAGGTAGAGCTCGTCGAGAGGAACAATTTACACGCTGTATGTAGGCAGCAAAGTCTTATCGTTTTCCTTATATGTAAGCTTGAAATTGCAGCGTAATATTTTTTTGCACTCGGTGACCTTTGACCTTGGGTGCATATTAAAGGTCAAATGAATTAAAGATTATTGGTGAATGTTTCAAGTCTCTATGACTTCTGGTTTACGAAATAAAACTTTTCAAAAAATATTTATAATTTTCAAAGGGAAAAAACTCCTTATAAGGCTTGGTAACAAATTAATTGTTTATGTTTATAAACAGTGCCATCTGTTCCTGTACATGTTGCCGTTTTCAAATCGATTCTATCTTTAATACTTTTTGAGAAAAATGCAAAGGAAAGAAATTACTTCAAGGGGATATAACTCTCATAGGGGATGATGAAATCCTATGCAGCCTCATATGGTAATACATCATGATTAGATCTACCTATTGTTCAAATAAAGTCATGATATCTTTAAAAACAACGAGGGGGGCCATGTTGAAAAAAATCAATAAAAGGAAGATAACTTCTCAAGGGGATGATGAAATCCTACAAAAGTTCATCTGGTAAAACTTTATGATGAGGTCTATCGATGGTTCAAATTTTGTATTGATAACTGCAATAGAAGCGGTAGGAGGGCTTGCCAAAAAAATGCTGGAAGAAAAAAAAAAAGAAAAAAAAAAAAAAACATTAGAAAAACAATAAGGTCTTTCCCATGTAGGGGAAAGACCTTAAATATTCATCGTATGTTATGGAAAATGGAGATCTTCTTTCACATAAACCAGGCCATAATAAATAATAGGTTTGTTTGCCCAAACGCTACCTACCCAGAAAAAAGCTGCCTACTAAATTCTTTTATTGTCCTGCTTTGAAGAAGTTTTTTTTTAATCAAATAGGCATGAAGACTGATAAACATCTGATACTTCAATTTCTTTTTTTGAAAAAAAAAAAGAAAATGCCTACCTACCTACCCACTGTCTCTTGAAACCTTTGGGTAGGGTTTGGGCAAACCAAAATATTTTCAAGTGTGGCCCCACTACAAAAGATCCAACACAAGGCTGCTGCTAAAATTTATTTGCCTGAATCCGGGTCTGTTTGACCCAAATCTGACACGTCTGTTTCTACACATGTTCTATACACATTATCACGAGTCGTCCGCCATTACTGGATATCAATAAAGTTCTCTTAAATTTTATACGTCATAATAGAAAATATCCGATACCACAATGGAAAAGTGATTGTTGTACGACGTCAAAAGTTCAAGCAGGACAGATTCTCAGGTCAGCAGGACAAAATTCCAAATAGTGATAAAATGTTTGTTCGCCACCTTTCAGGTTCACACCCCTGGGTAGGTTTAAACCCTTTTTAAAAGCTTTTGTGTTGAATAAAATTTTAATCATGCTTTAATAATGGGACGAAGTCCCCAATTACGGTAGAAAAATCAATAAAAAAAAATAAAATTTAAAAATCGGGAAAATTTTCCCAAATTTTTCATTCTACTAATGAACTCAAAATCGTTAACTTTTTTTTTCAGATCTACTTCCTGTTCCAGTCTTGTTGCTTCCTATTCCGGTCTTGTTGGCATGAGACTTTGAATAAAATGTATATTTATCAACATATCATCAAATATAGGAAGGAATTCAACACCCAATCATTTTCAATAATTGTTTGATATGATAAAAACGTTACCTGATTACAGGGTTTCTTTGTTTACATTGAATATGACGTCATAACGTAAATAACGTCACAATTAAATCCCTAACAACAGAACCAATATCAGAAACGTTATGGTATTTCCGTTTATCAACATGTTTGAATAAAAAAAAATTAATACAGACTTTGTCCCCATTCCGTGACAGGTAATGCCTGCCTCATATTAAGTGTATTACTATAAAATTTAAAAAAGAAGTGTTTTTTTTTTTTTTTTTTTTTAAACCTTGTCATTTTTGTGATTATGGTTGAGCTTTCGACCCAGAGAAGCTGATATTCATTTTTATCAATATCACCAGCACACTTTGACAAAAAATATGGCTGTGTTTAAATAAACATAAGATTCTTGACATAAATTTGTCAAGAAGATCATGTATGACAGTGTGTACCTGATCATAAAAAAAAATAACTTTTTTTACATGTTTGCCATAAACTGGTTTCTGTAAATGTCGTTTTGTTTTTATTGTTTAAGTTTAAGTTCCATCACTGTAGTATACTAGATTTATAATATGAATTCGATTAGAATTTTAAAATTTCATATTCATATCAATTAATACTAGATATAAAGGAATAAAAAAGTTATCAAGAGTTTTGCGACATCTTTTGCGGAATAATGTGCAAAACGAATTACCTGTAATTTAAACAAGTAATAGCTTTTCTAAAAGGCTAGCCGTCTCTTTGCTTATGGAATATCATGAAAGTTGGGAATAAAGTATTTTCACTTTGTAGATTAATTCATTCCGAATGCCTTGTTTAAATTGTAGCGGATTACAAAATGAAAAAAGTTAAAAATTGTAAAAATATTCAAGTTCAGTACTCCATGACCCAAGTTACAACAAAATATATAATTTTATTTACCAGTGTACGTTATTTTATTTGGTGGCATGCAGTCCAATATTATGGTTATCTTTCTTGTTTAACATCTCACCCCTTATTTTAGTGATTATGTAATACGAAGAAGGCACTACCTTAAATGCCAGCTTTGATACCAACACTATTTCCTATATACTGATTGTTTGTTGGTTGCAAAAAGTCCAGTGGCAAATATTTCATGCATGTTCAGGACGAATGTCCTACATATAATTTTTGTCTAAAATAAAAAATAATAAAAAGTTCAGAGGGAAAATGCTTAGGGAATGATCATTGAATTTCAAAGGGCAGGAGGGAGTATGATATTTTTCTAGTCCAAATAATTATGACGTCTTGAAAGGCTATTATAATATATTTTCTTTGACACGTCCCTGGAAGGCGTCAATGCAAAAATTTAAAATAGCCTTCCTAGAAGTCAAAAATATTTGGACCAGTATTTTTCTATTTTATTGATTTTGTATGATACATTGTCCGTTCAGTGTATGTTCACATGTTTTTGTTAATATGTTTTTGATTGCGTTTGCCATTTCAATTGATATTCTTTAGTGTGTCTTTCTATGTTGTGATGTTACACTAAATTTTTGTTTAAAATAAGGTTGAAGTTTTGGTACCATTAAAACATTTAAACCCGCTGCATTTGTTTGCACCTGTCCTAAGCCAGGAATCGGTTGTTCATTGGTTGTCGTTTGTTGTTGTGGTTTATAAATATTTTACGTTTCTCATTTTTTTTTACAAAGATTAGACTGCTGGTTTTCCTTCTTGAATTATTTTACACTAGTAATTTTGGGATGGGACCTTTATAGCTTGCTGTTCGGTGTGAGCCACAGCTCCGTGTTGAAGGCCATACTTGGATCTATAACTGTTAACTGTTTACACATTGTGACTTTGATGGAGAGTTGTTCTCATGTCTTTTTACAGTATATATGTAACAAAAAATTTGTTCCAGCGTGACACTTGTTCCACCGGAACAAATTTCATAGGAAATATGTTCCACCGGAACTTATGTCACAGAAAATATGTTCCAGCACTATACAATTTGTTCTGGAACTAATTTTTTAACTAAGTGTGAAATAAGTTCCGGAACAAAAATCACAACACCATGAATTTTGTTTCAATATTAAAATTTAAAAAAAAAGTGAAATAAGTTCTTGTGATGTTAGTTTTTAACGAAGGTATTTTATAGAAATCAATGAAAATGTTCTGCTCGAACCTATTTCACAGAAAATAAGTTCTGTGCTTGCATGGGGTACATTTGCAATTGAAGGAATGACTTTAGGATGAAGATAAGAAATAAAAGTGATGATAATGTATCTATGTTTGATCGTTTATGTGGTATTCAACCTCCTTGTTTCCTGATGATCTGTCATTGGTGTTCTAATCATACATGTAATTAGCTATGGTCATTGCACAGTTTTTAAAGAGCGTGTATTTTGTTTCTTTATGTCTTTTAATATAATTGATCAGCCACTTTGTCCTTTTCAAAAAAGTACAAATATTCATCTTCAACTATAATACTTTTTTCGGAATGACTTTTATTATTATTTCTTATTCTACTCTTTCCTGGCTCATCAGTGCCATTTTTATTATTATTACTTGAGCAAGTTATTAAACTTTTTCTTTACTCCACATGATCCAATTGGATGTTTACACTTTTTATTTATTACATTATGCAATATAATACATGTTTTTTATAATGACTTTAAACTCACTGATGACAAGCGCTCAGAATATAAGAAAACTTGTTTAACCAGTGGAACATATTTCACAGACAAGGAACTTATTTCACCAGGTGAGGAACAAATTTCACAAATCCAGAACTTATTCCACCAGGTAAGGAACAAATCTCACAAACATGGAACTTATTTCACTAGGTAAGGAACAAATTTCACCAACCCAGAACTTATTTCACCAAGTAAAGTGTGGAACTTATTTCATAGAGATGGAACAAATTATATAGAAATTGTCTGTGAAAAACATATTTCCTGTGAAATTAGTTCCACTGGAACTTTTTTCACAGGAACAAATTTTGGCTCACATATACTCACAGTAACTGAGATCACCAATGATTTTGAGTGGGGATCGTGTTGCTCAGTCTGTAGTTTTCTAGTATTGCTGTGTATTTTGTATACTGTTGTTTGTCTTTCGATTGTTGGTCCTTTTTTTGTTGCCATTGAGTTGTCAGTTTGACATCGATTTATGAGTTTGAATATCTCTTTGATATCTTCCATCTCTCTTTTGGATTATAGCTCTTCATCTTTTATATAAGCTTTGGATTTCAAATATTTTGGCCACGAGCATCACTGAAGAGACATGTATTGTCGAAATGCGCATCTGGTGCAAGAAAATTGATACCGTTAATTTTATTACTGGAAGCTAGGTTAAAGTAAATAACGACTAAATCAAAGAAATTGTGTTCATCTTAACTTTCCATATATACATGTATACTGCCACTTTCGAGTGCCAACCTGAATAATTCACGGTTGGAAAAAGCCAAATAAAAAAATAATTCTGAACTCCAAGGAAAATTAAAACGGAAAATCCCATATCAAATGGGAAAACCAAAAAGCCCAAAACACATCTAACGAATGGATATCAACTGTCATATATTCCTGACTTTGTACAGACATTTCCCTATGTAAAAAAGTATGCATTAAACTTGGATTTACAGCTAGCTAAACCTCTTACTTCAAGTTATGACAGTCGCATAACATTACATTATATTAACCACAATGTCATTAATTACAATATTTATAAGACAAAGTTTTCATCTCAGTCGAAGTCACTGCCAATTTGAACATGTTATATTCTTGATAAGATTAAGCTGTGCCAGTGTTTGTTATTTACTTTTTTATACCATTTTTTAATTCGTTTTGCCCATCATTATCTATTCTTTGTAGAGTTAGCACCTCATTATTCTCTATTCCTTATTTGTTTTGGGCCATTTTTCTCTTTTCTGTTATGTTTTGTCCATTTTCTCTATTCTGTAAACCCTATCAACACCTTCTCTAATTCGTTCAAATTATAATTTGTACATGGTTTTTGTACAATTTATAAGTTTTTTGACACATACCTTTTTGCACCAGGTTTAATTATCTTTTAATAATTTTTAATAATGTCTTGAATTTAAATTTATATACTTCAACTGCAACCCAACGATTAGGGCTTCTCCTCTTATTATCAAACTGGAAATAAGGATATTTGAATGGTTCAAATTAAAATTTTATTTTTCTCCTCATAACAAACATGCCAAAATCGTGTCCATAAAATTTGTATTTTCAAAATTCGTTTTGTAGAATCAAACATGAAATTTATAACTACTTGCACTTTTCAGAATATCAACAAAGTGTGATTTGTGGAGTGACAAGTGGAGATCAATATAAATAAACAGTAGCTTATAATAATATTGAACGATTTGGTAAAATCCGAAAAGTTGACATTAATATAGTCTAGCTATGAATGTTTATTTGTGAACGACAAATAATGGATACTTGAACGGAGCAAAATCCTGGTTTTGTTTTGACTCTCATTTTTAGATGAGCATGGCATTCCAAAATGGATTTCTTAAAAGAAAAGTAGACCGGGAAATAAATGTAATTACATTAATATATTTTGAATATTCTACATGCACACATTTACACAAAATATGCAAATACACATTCATGTTCATTCGTCCTGAATACACCTTATCGCTATTTGTCCGCCATTACTGGATATCACACAGGTTCCCGTAAAATTTTGACGTCATAAAACAAAATATCTGACGCTACAATAGAAAAGTGATTGTTGTATGTGTCAAAAGTTCAAGCGGCCGGGTCAGCTGGGATTAGCGTTAATGTGTATATGCATGAAATATTTGCCACTGGACGTTAAGCAAACAACATCATTCATGAGTATTGATAATCTCTTTTGGGATTCTGTGACTTTCTGATTAGGTCTCTTAACTGACTGATCATGATGATGATGATGAATGTCTGCTTAACGTCTAGTCCAAATAATTACGATGTCTTGAAAGGCTCTTTTATTTTCTGCTTTGAAGTCACTGTAACCGAAGGCTTCAAAGCAAAAAATAAAATGGCTTCTCTCAACATGTTTCAAGATGTCATAATATTGATTGAACTACTCTTAAAACAGAAATTGGAAACATGTCTATAAAGATTTTGCTACATGTATACATTAATGGTTATTTAAGCCTCATTGGCTGTATGAAATGATCTCTCTTTTCAATCTGTCTCGCTTGTCCTCTGGGAGTGCAATACACAATTTATCAGACATAGTACATGTAATAAGGAGGTAACGTGTATGTTGAATTGTGTAATGCATTTTTGTTTAATTTGAGAGAGGAGTTGAATAGATTTTATAAAGTTTTTTAGAATCACAAATTAATATATCCACCACAATTATCAATCCTATACTTGAGGAAATGACTGTTCATTAAATATTTAACAATTAACCTTGGTTTGTTGTCTTCTTATAACTCAGAAGTGAAATGAAAATATGGTTATAATTGTTTAGATGTTTACAAGAGGGTCTCGAAGATTCCTTAATGTTTAGATATAAATACATCACCACACACATCATCATTTGATTTGAGCTTATTATTCTTGCTCTTTCTTTGTCTTTTAAACTTCTATGATTTTCTGTCTGTTTAAAATAAATATTGAAATAAGATGCATTTCTATAGTCATGATACAAGGTTCAAGGTTTGCTGTATTGGCCCCGAGACCCTTAGAGAATCTATACCAGTGCCAATACAGAAACAGCCAGTTCATAAATGATCCTTTATTTTTAAACTTTTTCAATATCATGAATATAGACTTGTTCTGAATGCTGTAATACATACATCAAATGTGAATGTAGGGCCAACAGATTCAATATGGGCTGGCAATGAATCCTGAATTACATGCACAGTATATGTTTACATGTAATTCTGGATTCATTGCCAGTCCGTATTGGAAATATTGGACCAGGCTGAAAAGCAAAATAGATCACATGATTTATATGACCAGGACGACATCACCAGTATGACACATGTCGTTTTGGTAGTTTAAGGGCTGTTCTAATTGTATTATTTAATAATACACGTACATTGTATTGTATTGTATGTACATCAATGTACTTGTATGTTGAAAATGAAAAATTACGATCTAGAAGACTTCTGAATCTTATTCAGTTATTTTAAAACCAGAGTTTAGTTTGATTAAACATAAATTATTTAATTTGCATTTGACAAACACAAGTTGGATCAGACATAAGTCAACTAAAAAATGTATATTGAGAGATTGGTATGTTGTATAGGCCCTTTTATAACCGTTGAAGACTACATTGTATATACTGACCTATAGCATGTACATGTTTAGGTTGTATTAATGTGTAGTTGGTATTCTTTTTAATTTCAGAATGTCAGTAGACAAACATTTGAGAGAAGTTTACAAGTTACTCCAGAGTTAATAGATAGACTGGGGTTAGAGAAAGAACTTGAGGTAAATATTATATGACCATATTTTCTTAAGGGTCAGACTTTTTTTTCTGTATTTTCTTTAAATGATACAGAAAATCTATGGAAAAACTCAAGATTGTGTTTCAGAAGGTTTGAAAGATTTTATCCTTTATATTCAATATAGGTAAGTACATCTACATTTGTACATTTTTTTTTTTTACATTGCTGAATATATAAGAAGATTTCTGAACATATTTGCTGAAGGATCTTTAAAAAGACAATGATCTCAGACATTTTCTTATTCATTTATTTATATTTCCAGGGCCACCATGGTTGTGTTAATTGTTTGGAATGGAACGAGAAAGGAACGTAAGTGCATTATCTTTTTACAAATATGCTTCGTCATGTAAAAAATTGCATTGTTTCATGAAAAATTAACTGTGATTTTAAAATTAAAAAAATATTTACAAATTATATAAATGTATTGGGTAAGTATCATTATAATGCGTTAATACCTTGCATTTTATTTATATGTCAAGAAGTGAAAGTAGTAACAACTTCCAACTTTATTTGATCCCTCAGACAACTATCCATACGTGTAACAATGTCCCTGTCTTATACCCCAAATTATATGTTAAGAATTAAAAAAGAAATTGTCTTATAGAGTTATACTCCAAATCTTTAGTAATACCTTCAATATTTACAGTAGATCAGTATTTTATAATCTGGTTAGCTAAGTTTTGTACTGGCTTTAACATATATTGCATGGTGCTGGAACAAATATGAAAATAAACAGATGTACTGGTATGTTTGCCAATAGGCTATCCGCCAATTCCCGTAATTGACCTTGTATTTAGAGATCCCTTTTTTAGTTGTCTCCTTTTTGAGGGACATTGATTTTTATTTACAATGGAGAGAAAGCAGAAAGAACAAATTTACCTGTGTGTAATGTGAATAATCTGTTAGGTTTTCAAATCTTTTGATTACATTAATTTGTTGTTAAACTAAATATTTTTGACGTCAGAAAATATTTTTCATGAAAAATTAGTTAAACCGATGATAAATCAATTTCAAATCATCATGCTTTGCATTTAGCAAAACCCAATTTTGTCCAGTACGGAACCAGTCTACAATTGACAAAGGGAAGTAATTTGTTTAAAAAGTGTGTAATAATAGAATCAAATCTGTAATTGGCAAATGGACTATTAGACAACTATCCACTTAAGATCAATGATTGAGGATATTGACTTGATATTTGTTATATATTTGACACCATGACAAGTTATAGATGAAGTGAGGATTTTGTTCCGATTTGAAAAAGTTTTAAGCAGTAGGGGACTATGTATTGCCACTTAGTTATTATAAGAGGAATCTGCCATTATTGAAATAGTATTTTTGTATTTCAGGTTATTAGCCAGTGGTTCAGATGATGTCCAAATTATTATATGGGATCCATTTCATCATAAAAGTTTGACAACATTACGAACTAGACATGAAGGAAATATCTTTTCTGTTAAGGTAAACTTTTTTTTGATAACATTAAACTGGACAAATTCCAGACCAGATGCACAATTTGACAATTTAAGTCTCTTCTGTGATTCTTAAAGAAAAAATATTAAGAAATTTAAAATATTTTAAAAATGTAAAGAGCTGATATATATATGTAATTGAAAAAAACAAAAAGTATAACCAAATGGAGACAATTACAAGGAACCAGAGCTAGGCATTTTGGAGAAATTTTTTTTAATTTCAAATGATTTGCTAAGATTATAAAGTTTATTAATATACTGTTAAAACCTAGTAATTTTTTGTTGCATTTGATATTTTCAGTTTTGTGAAACTTCTGAGGACTAATAAAGCATCTGCTTTTCATTTAATATAATATTGTATGTCTTATATTCAAGAGTATTTTTTAATATAAAAAAAGATGTGGTATGATTGTCAATGAGACAACACAAAAAAGTAACAGCTATAGGTCACAATTTATGAAAACATCTTAAAATCAAAATTCTTAAATGTAAATCTATTTTTTCAGTTTCTGCCAAATTCTAATGATTCCATACTTGTATCTGGTGCAGCTGATTGTAAAATTCATGTACATGATCTCAATCAAGAGGAGACGACTCACGACTTTGGTTGTCATAGCGGCAGAGTAAAACGTCTGGCTGTAGCTCCTAATGTGCCATTTATGTTTTGGAGTGCTGCTGAAGATGGCGCTATCATGTAAGTTATTAAAGGGAGATAATTCATTAAATTAGTTGTCATAGCAAGAGTAAAATGTATGGCTGTAGCTCCTAATGTGCCATTTATGTTTTGGAGTGCTGCTGAAGATGGCGCTATCATGTAAGTTATTAAGGGGAGATAATTCATTACATTAGTTGTCATAGCGGCAGAGTAAAACGTCTGGCTGTAGCTCCTAATGTGCCATTTATGTTTTGGAGTGCTGCTGAAGATGGCGCTATCATGTAACTTATTAAGGGGAGATAATTCATTACATTAGTTGTCATAGCAGAGGAAAAGAGAAAAGAGAGGCAATTCATGATTTTGATAACCTTGAAAGAATTATTTATATGACTGTAATTTTATTCCATTATGTCATCATAATATGCATGATAACTCATGATTTGATTGTTATTCAGAAAAGTAAAATGTATTGCGAAGACTCTTAATGGTCTTTGAGCTTTTGATATTTTGATATTAATTCTAACCGTTAAATAAAAAAGGAGAAACATCTCATGATTTTGGTTGTAATTAAGGTAGCACAATACAAAGATTTTTTTACTTCCAATCACTAACCTTTAAAATGCTGTAACTTTCTTATGAATGCATACAAAATAATAAAAGAGGTATATTTAGATAGATAAAAGATTAAACTTTTAAAAGAATGCACTATTTTTATTATGCAATCATTATGTAATCAATTATTATGTAATTAGTGGCAAAGTCTCGGTCAGTTCACTTGAATGAATTTAGCTCTTTCATCTCTTTAACTATACAAAAAATTTTAACGAAATCTTAATCAACACATCATGGGCTTCAAAAGAGTGTCTCAAATTGTCCCTATGGTATTTCATTCTCTCATAAATCTCTAATTAGTGTGACCATCCTAACCACATAAAAGAAGATAATGTTTAATTAGGTGTAAAATTTGTTCTATACATTCTATCTGAAATCTGAGACATTCTTTTGTAGATAATGGCCATAGGAACAACATATGAGCTGCGTCGGATAGAAATCGACCTTATGCAAGTGCATGTACACATATACATATCTAAGACTTTGATCGATTTTGGAATAACTAAGATATAAAAGCTGCATTTAAAAGGGTTGTCATCTTTTGAAAACCTACTTTTGGAACAATTACAGACTTTCCGTAGAAATTATTTTAACCCAAAATAGGTTAACAGAGGTATTGATTTTGCGTTTGCATAAGGTCGATTTCTATCCGACGCAGCTGATATAATAAAATCAATCTTCTAGGAATACCTATGAGGAAGCTAATTTCAATTGAAAGTGGAAATTTGAGGAAAAATGTTTTAGACACAGTTAACATTATGATTGGTTACATAATTGTTGCATCATACTAACATTGCATTCATTTGAAAGAGTAATCTGTTAGCTATCCATAACTACCACTTTTATAAATTTTCAAGCATTATTAAGAAAGTTACAGCATTTTAAAACTTGGGAGTTGGAGTTATAAGATCTTTGTATTGTGCTACCTTAAGACAGAATAAAAGTCATAATTAGTTGTTTAGAATTGAAAAAGTACTGCATATTGATGCCTTATAAAAATAAGTTTTGTACAAATGAATACATTCTATATGATTTAATAAGTCAAAGTACATTTATCTCTGTAGGCAACATGATTTAAGAACACCTGAAACCAGTAAAACCAACCCAAAAAATGTCCTGATTAATCTGAATGCCCACATGGGTGGTAATGCTGAAGCCAAATGTATAGCTATAAACCCTGTCAGACCAGAACAGATAGCTGTAGGAGCTAACGATCCATATGTAAGGCTGTACGATCGTAGAAAATTAACTTGTAAAGCCATGAAAATGCCAGAGGAAACTAATGGAAGGTATGTCAGCCATTTTCTTTTTTTTGTAAGAATTTCTTAAATATATCAGTATCCCAAATGCATGCGCAGTGTCCAGAAAGTTGATGCCTTAAAAAAAAATTGCATAAGTTGATGGAAATATGAAATTTATACATAATTGATATGTAGTATTGAGACTTCATATATGAAAGATACTGAAGATATTTTGTCAATGTGGTTTTAATAAGTCATCAGTACATGTACTTATTTGTAAACAAATAAAATAGTCCAACAAGTTGTCTTCTTCTTAATCATAACTAACTTGATCAATATAGTACAAACAAGATACTGTAAGAATGTTCTCTTTGTACATTCCTTATGAAATACATATAACAAGGTTGTTAATAGAAGTTAATATCACCTAAATTCACCAGGGCCAGCATCAACCCTGATTCATCTGACAACAGCAAGAGAAATTTGTGCTTAAATTACCTTGTGTGTTACTGTAGCACTGCATGTGATTGATTTTGTTAATTATTCTAATCTGTAGATAGTTACATACTCTATTTAATTATAACAGTGTTCTCACCAGAAATTTTTTAAGGCGCAAAATTTTAGGGCGCGTAACTCTTTTTTCGTAGACTGAACTATTGTGACCTGAAGCAATCAGTCATAAATTTGAATTATAATAAAAACAAGAAATACACCTTTGCCAATTATTAGAAAGGTAATTACAGTATATTCACCAGTGTCTGTTAACACTTGTATTTTTACATTCCAGAACTTTATGGGACAGTCCGTCAAATTCGATACAGTATCATCCAGATGATTTTGCAATGCAGCAAGACTCTGTTCATTATTTTATAGCAGGTAAGCTAAACTGTAGTACAAAGTGTATATGGTGGAGAATATGTTATTGAAAAGGTTCACTGCTATTTTGATCAGTGGCTTTGTAGTTTGCCCTAAGCACTGTACAGTAATGACATTAACCAAATGTATAATAAAAAAATGATTTAAACCCAAATAGCACTTTTTTCTGTACTGTTTTCACTGATTGTGTAATCAACACAATTGAGTGATATGAATTTTACAATATTTTTAGCTCAGGGCCAGGTGAACTTTTCTCATCACTTGGCCTCCCTTGTCCGGTGTCCCGGGTCCGGCTTCAATAAACTTTTACAAAAATCTTCTCCTCGTAAAACTACTGGGCAAAATTTAACCAAACTTGGCCACAATCATCATTAGGGTATCTAGTTTAAAAAATGTGTCTGGTTACCCAGCCAACCAATCAATATGGCTGCCATGGCTAAAAATAGATCATAGAGGTAAAATGTAGATTTTGGCTTACATGAAACCAAAGCGTTTAGAGCAAATCTGCCCTGAAATTTTCAGATGAATTGGACAACCCGTTGTTAGGTTGCTGCCCCTGAATTAGTAAGTTTTAAGGAAGTTTTGTCGTATTTGGTTATTGTCTTGAATATAATTATAGACAGAGATAAACTGTAGACAGCAATAATGTTCATCAAAGTAAGTTCTACAAATAAGTCAACACGACCAAAATGGTTAGTTGACCCCTTAAGGAGTAATTACCCTTTTATAGTAAATTGTTAACAATTTTATTTTATCTTTTACAAAAATCTTCTCCTCTGAAACTACTAAGATGAATTTAACCAAAGTTGTAAACGATCATCATTAGAGTATGTTGTGTCTAATGACCCCGCTCCTTAACCAAGATGGCCGACATGGCTAATAATAGTACATAGTGTAAAAAGCAGTTTTTGGCTCATATATCTAAACCCAAAGCATTTCGAACAAAACTTTTTCAGACAAAATTGTTCATTAGGTCAAGATCTATCTGCTCTTAAGTTTTCTGACCATTCAGGCATTCTGTTGTTGGGTTGCTGCCCCTGAATTGGTAATTTTAAGAAAAATTTTCAGCTTTGGGTTATTAATATCTTGAATATTATTATAGATAGAGATTAACTGTAAACAGCAATAATGTACAGCAAAGTAAGACCTACAAATCAGTCAACATGACCAAAATGGTCAATTGACCCTTTAAAGAGTTATTGCCCTTTAAATAAATTCCACTGAAACTACTGGGCCAAGTTCATTATAGATGGAGATAATTGTAAGCATCAAGAATGTTCAGTAAAGTAAGATCTACAAACACATCACCTTCACTAAAACACAATTTTGTCATGAATCCATCTGTGTCCTTTGCTTAATATGCACATAGACCAAGGTAAGCGACACAGGCTCTTTAGAGCCTCTAGTTAGTATTGCAACTGGAAAAGTTTTCTAAAAATGTAAAGTTGCCAATCAAATTAGAATTTTTGATAGCTAAATTTTTATGTAGCATTTCCTGAAGTCACAATATTTAAGTTAATGTGTTTAGAGACCACTTATGTCAGTACACCTTTCCTATATTGCCTCACAATATTTAAGCTAATTATAATTATAATGACAAATTTTCAACAATTATAATATAATCGCAAACAAACATTTCTGAACTCACAGTAACACATTGATGAAAAATACTTGACCAATATGTAATAATTATATCTTTTAATCAGGCCACCTTCCACAAAAACAGAAAGATTATAAGAAACGATACAGAACCTTAGCATCAACCTACCTGACATTTAGTCCTGATGGAACAGAGTTATTGGTCAATCTGGGCGGAGAACAGATCTATTTATTTGATGTCAACTCACAGAGAAAAGCTGAGAAGTTTGACATATCAATGATTCTAGCTCAAAATGGAGTTGCTAAAGGTTTGCATTTTTATACGACCGCAAAAATTTTAATTTTTTGGTCGTATATTGCTATCACGTTGGCGTCGTCGTCGTCGTCGTCGTCTGAATACTTTTAGTTTTCGCACTCTAACTTTAGTAAAAGTGAATAGAAATCAATTAAATTTTAACACAAGGTTTATGACCACAAAAGGAAGGTTGGGATTGATTTTGGGAGTTTTGGTCCCAACATTTTAGGAATTAGGGGCCAAAAAGGGCCCAAATAAGCATTTTCTTGGTTTTCGCACTATAACTTAAGTTTAAGTGAATAGAAATCTATGAAATTTTGACACAAGGTTTACGACCACAAAAGGAAGGTTGGGATTGATTTTGGGAGTTTTGGTTCCAACAGTTTAGGAAATAAGGGCCAAAAAAGGGCCCAAATAAGCATTATTCTTGGTTTTCGCACAATAACTTTAGTATAAGTAAATAGAAATCAACGAAATTTTAACACAAGGTTTATGACCACAAAAGGAAGGTTGGGATTGATTTTTGGAGTTGAGGTCACAACAGTTTATGAATTAGGGGCCAAAAAGGGGCCCAAATAAGCATTATTTTTGGTTTTTGCACCATAACTTTCGTATAAGTAAATAGAAATCTATGAAATTTAAACACAAGGTTTATGACCATAAAAGGAAGGTTGGGTTTGATTTTGGGAGTTTTGGTCCCAACAGTTTAGGAATAAGGGGCCCAAAGGGTCCAAAATTGAACTTTGTGTGATTTCATCAAAAATTTAATAATTGGGGTTCTTTGATATGCCGAATCTAACTATGTATGTAGATTCTTAATTTTTGGTCCCGTTTTCAAATTGGTCTACATTAAGGTCCAAAGGGTCCAAAATTAAACTTAGTTTGATTTTAACAAAAATTGAATCCTTGGGGTTCTTTGATATGCTGAATTTAAAAATGTACTTAGATTTTTAATTATTGGCCTAGTTTTCAAATTGGTCTAAATGGGGGTCCAAAATTAAACTTTGTTTGATTTCATCAAAAATTGAATAAATGGGTTCTTTGATATGCCAAATCTAACTGTGTATGTAGATTCTTAATTTTTGGTCCAGTTTTCAAATTGGTCTACATTAAGGTCCAAAGGGTCCAAAATTAAACTAAGTTTGATTTTAACAAAAATTAAATTCTTGAGCTTATTTGATATGCTTTATCTAAATATGTACTTTGATTTTTGATTATGGGCCCAGTTTTCAAGTTGGTCCAAATCAGGATTCCATATCAAGTATTGTGCAATAGCAAGAAATTTTCAATTGCACAGTATTGCACAATAGCAAGAAATATCTAATTGCACAATATTGGGGGGGGGTTAAATTTTTCTCATTTCAGATTTCATAAATAAAAAGAAAATTTCTTCAAACATTTTTTTGAGAGGATTAATATTCAACAGCATAGTGAATTGCTCAAAGGCAAAAAAAAAACTTTTAAGTTCATTAGACCACATTCGTTCTGTGTCAGAAACCTATGCTGTGTCATGATCAACTATTTAATTTTAGATTTAAAAAGTTTGAAGAAGAAATCTTTAATTGATTTGTAAAAAAAACCCATGTAATGTCAAAAATTTGATCACAATCCAAATTCAGAGCTGTATCACGCTTGAATGTTTTGTCCATACTTGCCCCAACTGTTCAGGGTTCGACCTCTGCGGTCGTATAAAGCTGCGCCCTGCGGAGCACCTGGTTAATAGATATTTGGATGCCAGAATCATTATTATAAAAGAAATATTAACACTTTGAAAAAAAAAAAGATTTATATGTTTGTTAAAAAGATGAAATGATAAACATTTATTATGATTGTTTGTTTAGTTTTCTTATAATTTTACCATATTTAAGGCAAACTTCATGTATGCCTCATTTCTCGCCATGTTCAATGTTAACAAAGTACTACATAATTTACCTACACAACTGTTTTACAGGCTGTGAAATACAAACAATGAACACCAGGCAGATTTAATTGTCCCTGTACTTTACTGATCATATAACTCTACAATATAAAACTTCAAAACTATAGTACATGTATAATGCAAAATTACATCAAAATAACATATGTTTCAATAGTTTTGTTTTGCCCTGGTTGCATTTTGCTTTTAAAAGATATATAGGAATGATTATTTTACTGTATATCTATCATGGATAGTTGTTAAACTCTTCAGAAATATTTGCCAGTCATTTGCTCACCCTGACATACATCAGATACATAAAGTACAAAAAATGTACTTCACTTTAGCTTTGCTTTAGTTCAACATCTAATTCGCCTTTCAGAATCCAATGGACTATGAGTAATCTCATTGTTTGTACACCAAAATCAAAATAATATCATTTCATTGGTTTAATTTCCATTGCTTATAACATTTTTAACCATTCACAAGGTTTTGGCGTACACTTTTGAAAATATTAAAGAGGATAATATCCTGAAAAGACCAATGATCAATTACATGTAATATTCTGTGAGATATACATGGTAACTTTTTGTCAGATTTGATTTTTCTCATTTTGTTTGTATCTGTCAACAGAAGCTGCTTGTACAAATGGATTTAGTCTACATAAAAATGGTACAACGAATGGGGTTGCTAATGGTGTTCAGGCTGCTGCCGCTGCTGTGATGAAGGCAGAATTAGAAGTGGACGCTAAATATAGATCAGTTAAAAGGTAACAATTCAATTTCCAGGAAAACATTAAGAAAAATATATAGATTCATTTTTAACTAAAGTCTTTTTGATATTGAAATGTCTGCTTAAATTATTTTGCAGTTAAACGTTGATTTTTCTTTAAAAAAAATTGAGAATTTTTTATTTTTTTTATATGAGTTTAATAACTGTGTAATGATTATGATTACTGTAAACCAATTTATTTTCACAAGTGATTTATTTTCATGAGTTTCGCAAGTTTGAAAATAACGCTAATACAATGTAAAAATTGTTACAAATATGTAAAACTTTTCCTTATTTAAATACATCATGAAAATGTGGAAATGAGGGAACTTTGATGGTCGGGAAGTGAGATTGAAAGGGCTAAAAGAAAAATAAAGTATTGTTAACAGTATAAAAAAATGTATATTTTAAAGTGCAAGAATCATGGTTGGTTGCTTATATTATTTTTTTTATATTTTTTTTAATCAGTGTTATAGATTTGAAGAAATATATTTTTTATTTTAGGCACAAGCTAGATAATAAAGGCTTACCACAGGGTGTGGAGTTACTAAAGAAGAAGGCTAACAATTATTTTGAAAAAGAACATTATTCTAAGGCTATATATTTATATAACCAAGCCATAGCTAGATCTTCTAATTCATCTGTGTTGTTTGGGAATAGGGCAGCAGCTTACATGAAAAGAAAATGGTAGGTTGCTTCTGTAATGCCAATTAAAATTAATTGATAGATTTTCATCCCCGCCCACAACTCAGAAATCGTCCTGCCCGGAATTTTTTTATTTTAACAAATTTTCGATTTACAAATTTTGTTCATTTGCGTCACTGGTAACAGTCGATAATTTCGTTTCATTCAAAACTTCCTGTTTTAAATTTTGGTTTTCATATTTCTTTGAGTAATCTTAATAAAATGAATATGTCGACATACTGCTCTATGATGACAACATCATCTACCGAGAATAGAGATTAATTACGAGAAGGGCATGAACCATAAATTTTGGGTTACAAGTATTACCCTGTGTCCAAAAAATGCAAATCAAGGTTTGTCACAAATTCAGTGATACTGCTAGGCAAACAGTTGACACTTTTATTTGTGCAATAACTTTGTGTAAGGAAATATCTTTGAACATGTTGAATGAATTCCAAACACAAGAAACGTGGAACATATTGGTACAAAACATATCTGGATTAAAAAAATTGACACAAGCACGAACATTTATTTATGACCGTATATTCAGATAAAAAAGTTGACAAACATGCGCATTTTATTATAGCATTTAAGCTCATAGATCTACCCATGGGTGACAAACAACAAACACCCTCTGTCATAATACCCCCCAATAGAGTCATTAACCAACTTCTTTTTTTTAAATATAAAAATAAGAAGATTTAGTATGATTGCCATTGAGACAACTCTCCACAAGAGACCAAAATGACACAGAAATTAACAACTATAGGTCACTTTATGGCCTTGTAATTATATTTGCACCTTGCATAAGTTAAAAAAGCACCAACCCTATTATTTTCAAAACTGTTTTTATACGACCGCAAAATTTGAACAATTTTTCGTCGTATATTGCTATCACGTTGGCGTCGTCGTCGTCGTCCGAATACTTTTAGTTTTCGCACTCTAACTTTAGTAAAAGTGAATAGAAATCAATTAAATTTTAACACAAGGTTTATGACCACAAAAGGAAGGTTGGGATTGATTTTGGGAGTTTTGGTCCCAACATTTTAGGAATTAGGGGCCAAAAAGGGCCCAAATAAGCATTTTCTTGGTTTTCGCGCTATAACTTTAGTTTAAGTTAATAGAAATCTATGAAATTTTGACACAAGGTTTATGACCACAAAAGAACGGTTGGGATTGATTTTGGGAGTTTTGGTTTCAACAGTTTAGGAATTAGGGGCCAAAAAAGGGCCCAAATAAGCATTATTCTTGGTTTTCGCACAATAACTTTAGTTTAAGTAAATGGAAATCAATGAAATTTAAACACAATGTTAATGACTACAAAAGGAAGGTTGGTATTCAGTGCTCTAGCTAGAAATCAAAAGGGGCAGGGTGCCAGTGGAGGGCAGGGCACTTTTTATGATAAGAAAAGGCACTGCTCATTTTTTTGTCTACGTTTCTGTGTGTATCATGAGTTAACGAATCTCTTTTTTTTTTTACTGTACATGTTGGTTTTTTTAAATAAAGATGCTTTTCAACGATAGTCTTTATTTCATTGTTTGTGTAGTTATGATTGATATAGTACATCTTCATCAACATATTATGTTTTTACAGTTCAACTTCACTCTACCCATTATCAAAGAATATGTGTTTTTTTTGTTTGTTTTTTTTTTTATCTATATAGGAATTATAGCTTTGAATACATCATATGATTTGAAACAGAGAGCATTACTAATTTAACAATGTTTAGAACATGGATTGCTAAAAGTATAATTATCAAGTAGAAATTGCAATATATATTTATTTAATATGTTCAAAGACAGTTAATATCTTTAAGGTAACATTATTATGTTATTATATATTCAATTGGTAATTTATTCCTTTTTTTGGTACTAGATAATATTTTTAGAGCACAAATTTGTAATAAGCTAAAACAGGGGAAGTAACTCCAAAATCAATTTCCACCACGTTTGGGTTAATTAAAAACTGTGCTTGTCGCTAACAAGTTGAGATGGAAGGCATTTCTGTAAAGGCATAGTTTTATTTTGATGACTTAAATTCAATTCTAAAGTCATGAAAGTCTTCATTTATATACGCTCTTCCATTGTAACTTGGAGATCGAAAATGCCGACCCAAGCTTAACACACTCGCTGACACATTCATCAAAAGTATGACAAAAAGATACATTGTCCTAATTAAATTACCTAGTTATTAACACCTTTGAAGTCTTTATCATTGTAATTGATTGTATTGACATGATTAACCTGGGGGCAATCACACAGGTGTCGTATATGTAATTAACTTGGAGATC
Organism: Mytilus galloprovincialis; assembly: GCA_037788925.1. Lineage (NCBI taxonomy): Eukaryota > Metazoa > Mollusca > Bivalvia > Mytilida > Mytilidae > Mytilus > Mytilus galloprovincialis. Next base: position 6,102,108 of record CM075340.1, on the reverse strand, counting down.
AGAAATCGATGAAACAAAATTTTACCAAAACGGCACAAGATAATTTTGGAAAAAGACGTCAGGGCAGAAGGGCGCGGATGAAGGCACCCAGGGCGCAGCTGAGGGCACCCAGGGCGCGGCGCCCTTCTATTTTGGGCTAGCGAGACCACTGGTATTGATTTTGGGAGTTTAGGTCCCAACAGTTTAGGAATTAGGGGCCAAAAAGGGACCCAAATAAGCATTTTTCTTGGTTTTCGCACCATAACGTTAGTATAAGTAAATAGAAATCTATGAAATTTAAACACAAGGTTTATGACCATAAAAGGAAGGTTGGTATTGATTTTGGGAGTTTTGGTCCCAACAGAAAAGGGGCCCAAAGGGTCCAAAATTAAACTTTGTTTGATTTCATCAAAATTGAATAATTGGGGTTCTTTGATATGCCGAATCTAACTGTCATGACTGTGTATGTAGATTCTTAACTTTTGGTCCCGTTTTCAAATTGGTCTACATTAAGGTCCAAAGGGTCCAAAATTAAACTTAGTTTGATTTTGACAAAAAATGAATCAGTTAGGTTCTTTGATATGCTGAATCTAAAAATGTACTTAGATTCTTGATTATTGGCCCAGTTTTCAAGTTGGTCCAAATCGGGGTCAAAAATTAAACTTTGTTTGATTTCATCAAAAATTGAATAAATAGGGTTGTTTGATATACCAAATCTAACTGTGTATGTAGATTCTTCATTTTTGGTCCTGTTTTCAAATTGGTCTACACTAAAGTCCAAAGGGTCCAAAATTAAACTTAGTCTGATTTTAACAAAAATTGAAATCTTGGGGTTCTTTGATATGCTGAATTCAAAAATGTACTTAGATTTTTTATTATGGGCCCAGTTTTCAAGTTGGTCCAAATCAGGATCTAAAATTATTATATAAAGTATTGTGCAATAGCACGTCTTTTCAATTGCACAGTATTGCTCAATGGCAAGAAATATCTAATTGCACAATATTGTGAAATAGCAAATTTTTTTTTAATTAGAGTTATCTTTCTTTGTCCAGAATAGTAAGCAAGAAATATCTAATTGCAAAATATTGTGCAATAGCAAGATTTTTTTTTAATTGGAGTTATCTTTCTTTGTCCAGAATCAACTTAAATCTTTGTTATATACAATATACAATGTATATTCACTTTTTACTACCAACTGATAAATTAAAATAATCTTTACCATTCAGTGATAACAAGCAGTTTTTTTTTACATCTTAATATTTTATGATGTATTTAAATGAGTAGTTATTGTTGCAAACTCCATGAGAAATTTTAATTGAGATTAGTTTTGGAATAAGGGAAAGGGGGATGTGATTAAAAAAATTGGGTTCAATTTTTCTCATTTGAAATTTCATAAATAAAAAAGAAAATTTCTTCAAACATTTTTTTGAGAGGATTAATATTCAACAGCATAGTGAATTGCTCTAAGAGAAAACAAAAATTTTAAGTTCATTAGAACACATTCATTCTGTGTCAGAAACCTATGCTGTGTCAACTATTTAATCACAATCCAAATGTAGAGCTGAATCCAGCTTGAATGTTGTGTCCATACTTGCCCCAACCGTTCAGGGTTCAACCTCTGCGGTCGTATAAAGCTGCGCCCTGCGGAGCATCTGGTTGAGTTTACATTTTATTCTGTACTCATAACGCTTGTGTTGCATACAAATACATTTGCTTCATTTTATGGGGCAAACCATCCCTTAGAGAGCAAAATAAATTTGGTGTAGGTAGTCCAACTGCTGCTTTTTTTATTATATAAAATAGGTTCTAAAGGGCCAATTACACGAATTATATTTGCACCTTGCATAAGTTAAAAAAGCACCAACCCTATTATTTTCAAAACTGTTTTTGAGTTTACATTTTATTCTGTACTCATAACGCTTGTGTTGCATACAAATACATTTGCTTCATTTTATGGGGCAAACCATCCCTTAGAGAGCAAAATAAATTTGGTGTAGGTAGTCCAACTGCTGCTTTTTTTATTATATAAAATAGGTTCTAAAGGGCCAATTACACGAAGAAACGTGGTTGCCAATCGGATATATATATATTTAAAAATTTGAAAAATTATGTACCATTCCTAATACATGTATATACATGATATAAGTTTCTTATTACACTTGCAGATATGAAGAACACGTCATAAGAGGGTTTGAAATGAAATAAAATTTAAAAAATAAAATCCTCCCACCCACCCCATTTTTTTCAAACATTTGGATGAAAATCTACAAATTAATTTTAGTTGGCCTAATGACTTGATTTAAATGAAACATTTTGAAAGTGAAGGGCCATTTGGGGCTAATGTTTTATATATTTGAAGTTATCAAAAGCAGTATATATTCAGTAAGAGCTGTTTATGGTCTCTATTATTATAAAGCTTTATTATTTCAAGATTAACAGTGGTATATGTTTAGGTATAAACAAGCGCAAAAGTGAAATAGACTAGTTAATTTAGGTTCAAAATGGTCTTAGATATGTTTCTCTTTCACCAAAAGTTTCATTTCTGCAAATTTGTTGTTTAGTTTAAGTAAACAAGGACATCAAAAGCACCATTTAGTGTCCGAGTAGGTCTACTATTACATTCATTCTAAATTGGAAGGAGTAAATAGTGTCTGACACCTTAATAAATACTTAATATATTTGAAAGACCACACAGTTTAGAATTCCAGTTTTCCTTGTCACATCTTTATTACATATATGAGGTTTAGAATGTCAACTGGTATAGGGAATTCTCAAATCGTTCAATTTCATTGGTATTTTTTGTTGAAGAGTGGTAAATAGCCTCATTTGCAGATTAATACTCTCATAAAACTCACTTCTGAATAGTTGAATTTTTAACCTTTTAACCATTAATATTTCAGGGATGGTGATTTATATGCAGCATTAAGAGATTGTCATAGTGCTTTACAATTAGATCCAAACCATTTAAAAGCTCATTTTCGATTGGCTAGATGTTTGTATGAGTTGTCATGGCCACAGGAAGCCTATGATTGTTTACAACAATTTAAAAATAAGTTTCCAGACTATGCAAAAAGTAATGCTTGTGAAGCTTTAGACAAAGACATAAAAGCAGCCATAAGCTCCAACGCAGGTAAGTAATAGAGTTGTCGTGAGGGTTTGAATGGGATTCAAATGAAGAAAAATGGAGAAAAAAATAAGAAAAGTGAATAATGAGATGGTTAAATATAAAGAATAAAGAATAATGGATAAAAGCAAATTGATAAAAGAGAAAAATGGCTTACAAATTGAAATAAAGAATTATGAAAAATAAAAGACACATCTGCTTATGTTTGTTTGAGACTGTCATGTTTTCCTGTATTAAAAAAATGAAAAGAACTAATATTGAATTGATGAAAATACGTAAATGCAATGAACATGACAAAAATAACATTAAATCTATCATCCTAAATATTGACCTTTAAATATGTTCATGACATTATCCTATTATGAAATAAAGTTTTTTTTTTGTGTAACAATAGATGATAAAGACCCAGATAATGCTGTAGATCCACAAGCTGCCATGAGAAAGAAGTCCTTCCCAATATCTGACCAGGAGAAGTTATGGCGGGAAGCAGCCTTTGACCATGAGTCCAGGTTTTGTGGGCATTGCAATACAACTACAGATATAAAAGAAGCTAATTATTTCGGAAGGTAAAATTTAGTTGAATTTACTTTAATAAGAACGACATGCTTGCAGTAATTAGAGTAGATACTGTGTAGTCTGGTAGTTTCATACTTCTGTTTAGCCTTTGCATTTACTTCATGTACAATATACATGAATGCGAGTAATGCGACTGGGTGACTATCACTATAATATGAATTCTCATTCTTTAGCCAAACAGTTTTATCATATTCATATAATTCAATTTATTGTGAGCTGCTTCATATTCTGGACGCCAGTCTTTGCTCCTTTCCAATAAAATCCACATAAGAGCCTTCGGCTGTTGTCTGCTCTATGGTTGGGTTGTTGTCTCTTTGACACATTCCCCATTTCCATTCTCAATTTTATCTCATTTTAATATCTGATACATATATCTGTATGCAGATTTTCCTGAAATCTCAATATTTAATCTGGCATTTTTTTTTATTCTGTAAAGTTACAATAATAAATTCATGGAATAATTTCAAAATTTACAGTAATTTGATCCTGATTTAAATCATTAGCCAACTGTAAAGTTAATTGAAGTAAGATAAGGATGGTGGATTGGAGATAAATAACATGGATAATAGTGATTTTGAGATTATTGGAAGATATATTGACAATCAAATTTATATATTGATATACATGATATATACATAATGATAATTTAAGGGCATATCCAACAGTTTCAGGGGAGGTAATAACAAACGTAAACGTCGTCTATTGTTTCCCGTTATTTAACGTTGTTTCAAAGACGTCACAACGGAATCACCATTGGAATTGCTATGACCCTCTGGAAAGGGAGGGTTCTTTCATCAAAGGAAAGAGCATGGCGGGAATCGGCAAAAAAACTCATATAGAATATTAACGGAAATTAGAACTCAAATCTTTAAAGATATTTTTGTCCTCTTGGTCTATCATAAAAGAAATGCACTTATCTTGATCATTATAGAAAGTTTCCGTTTTATTGAAATTATCGTCAATACATTCAGTAAGGAACAACGAGAAAAAAGGCGTAATGATTTATTATTGCATTAGAATGCAAATTGTAATTAATTCTTTACCAACTTTTCCGAGATTTTGTCATTCAGAATAGAAAACTCAAAGTTTGGTTTTACTTGAGAAAGATGAAAAAAAAAAGGTTTCTTGAGAAAAATAAAATACGGCGTAAACTAACATTTATCAAGCTTTGCGTTGAAGTGCTATTAATGTACAGTAGCTTTTTAAATGAATACGACCTTTAACTCGTAAACAATGTAAAACAAAAGGTGACATTGTAATAATTTAAAACAAAAAATGAAATAGGAAAACATTGTAATATATACACTGACATACAAGTTGAAAATATCTGACGATTTTGGTGTTTAAGGTGTTTGAGGAAACAAATATAATTTAGCAAAAAAAAAAGCGGTGTAGGTCTTCATGTAGGTCTTGACTAATTAGACACGCCCTCACAAAATCAGCGGATCCATAATAGGATAGGACTAATAAAAACAGCCATCAAAATACCATAATTCAAAATTGGGGAGGGGGGAGGGGGCTAATAGCTTAACTCAAGATTTTGATCTTATTCAACTTTATTCTAGTACGGCATACGTTTTACCGCTAGCAAACTCTTTATCATAATAATGTATCAATGATTTACTTCAGATCCACTTTCGCCTCGTCGTAAATATGCGTGATATATTTGCCACTGGAGCACGGGAGCAATCAATTTATCAGTTTCATATAGTGATGCATAATCATTAGTTCTCAACTGATAATTGTCTCAAACAGTTTTTCAGTTTTGGTATTTTGTTTTTATTTATATTTTATTTTTAAACGAAAATTTTAGACTTTCTTTCCGCATTTTTTTCTTTCAATTTATTTGTTTGAATAATCAATAATAAATAGAACTCAACATCAGTAGTTACATTGTATGCAGCCAAACTAGGTGGAGGGCAGTAGAACAGAAAATAATCTCCATTGTGTATATGCAATAACTCATATATTGAAGCGTAAAACAACAACAGTCATGCTCGCTTTTCGGCCCTTTCATTTATTCTCAATTTATTGTTTTACTGATCTCTTTTGTTAAATAAAGTTTTTTTTTCATCTACAACTGCAAAAGGCGCAGCATATGTGTGAAAATCAGCAAAAGTTCGTATATCCTTTCAACCATTTATTTAGATGTTTGTTTAACGTATAGATAGCGCGAAACTCTCACTGCATTATTCATCGGATATACGACATTTTTATTTCGACTAAACGAGGCTGCAAATTTATACTAGCTAAACGGTCGCACCCAATTTTAGCAAAGATATTCTGTCGGACGGGAGAAGTTCAGAGATGTGAATATTTCCATACCCACATCAATCCTTTTGTTTTGAAAAAGATTTAAAGGTATACATTAATACGACAGCAACCCAACGACCCATATAATTCAAAACACTAAGAGCCAACATACAGATTTTTGTTATAGCTAGAAGCCTATAAAGAATAAAAAGCCCGAAACTGCAAAATGAATAAATAATACGGAGTCAGTGAGTTTTTAGACAAGTGTTTGGTTGCAAAATTTCACGTGCTCTTTGTTAATGTCGATATAAGCAAAACGCTTCATTGTAAAGTAACAGTAAAATAAATAATGATTATGGATGACGGACGTCAAGTGGCATACTAAATGAATATTCAGAACAAAAATATCAAATGGAAATAAAATATGAAAATTAACCCTGCTTTGGTACTATAGACCGAGACACAGAAACGGATTTCTAACGTGTGATACTGTTGTTTTTAAAAGAGATACCAGAGGGACTATTTAAATAGTCTGTAATTCCACAGTTTGTATGTTTCACACCCGGGTTTCATAATTTTGACGAGCACAATAGTAAAACTAACTGAATTGTTATCTCGTCCAGATACTGGTTCATTATAAATAAGAAGATGCGATATGAGTGCTATCGAGACAACTACCCAACAAAGTCACAGTGTATACATTTGTCTGCCACTCCGTCGCACTACCTTTGAAAAATTAGCGGGGAAATATAACGTTATTTTCGGAAAACGTCTTAATTTTTGGCGCAATTTGTGAGGCTTACGGGAGGGATTGAGTAAACAATATTATATTTCTCAATTTTCCTCAAAAACGAGTATGGTGACAAATATTTTTCAAAACGTTATGACGTTCCATTTTTTTCAAAGAATAACATATCTTACTTTGGCCAAATCGACACCGTTAGAAATATTTAAAAAAATCAAAAATGTGCATTTCAAATGTTCATTTCTTGCCGTTGTTTGGGTTCACCATGACGTTTTTGGCTTTATTTGAGTGAGAATTAATGCTTTAAATGGTAAAGTTAGATTTTTCTTACCATCTTAAATTATTTAGCTTCAATTTGAGCCCAATTATATAAGTTTATGTTGATTAAAAAATCATTATTAATTTTTTTAAATGAAAAACGTTTTTTATCCCAAAATTGCAAAAATGTTCAATTTTCAGCAGCATTTTTTGCAAAAACGAAATCGACAACATATATTTTTTTTGGCAAAATTTGATTCTCTGTCAGTTGAAGAATAAAATATCTTAAAGGGAAAAAATTCTCACCGTTAGAAATAAACTGTTGGATATGCCCTTAAGAGCTTATTTTGATTTTCCTCATATGTAAACTTCAACCAAAATCAAAACCAATCATAGCTCTCTCTTAATATTGCAGAAAAAATTGTTTCAAATATTATTTATAAATTTTAGGGAACTCTCTTAAAACCTGTAAGATATAGATAAAAAAAACACAGTGACTGTAAATTCAGAAATTTTGCAATGTTTTGTTATTGTAAAAAATCACATCATTCACATTTTGGTAGCCATTTGTTAATACAGCATCTCATGTGCTTGTCTCTTGTTCCACAGTTGAGTTAATAAATGAAAAAATAAATATAAAATTGAATATTCAAATTTTACAATACATGTATATTATGTAAATTTTTTGCAGCAATGGTCAGTATATAGTAGCAGGATCTGACGATGGTTCTTTCTTTATATGGGAGAAGAATACTACAAATATTGTACGGGTATTAAAGGGAGATGACTCTATAGTAAATTGTCTACAGCCACATCCAAGTCATTGCTTGTTAGCCACTAGTGGAATAGACCCAGTGGTACGATTGTGGAGTCCTTTAGCAGAGGTATATATGCATTTGGTGATAAATTGATTGATTGGTGTTTAATGTCTAGAGACAAATGATGCATTCATTATCTAGAAAAAGAACTTGGTAGATTCATTTTTATAGACCTTAATTTGTACTGAACAGACAGGGATTCAAATTGGCTCTGTATAAAGTCAGACTGTTTTCACCATTCTGTTATAGGTTTTTGTTTGGCTTTGTATAATGTTTTAGGAGGGTTGTCTATGTCATATCTTCTATCTTTTTTATCCAGATTTTTTGTTACATACTGATGAAATTTCTGAATTAACAGGATGAGAGAAATATAAAAATAGCAATAATTTTCGAATCTACTTTAGATTGCACTTAGTATAGTTTTGAAGAGGATAAACGTTTAAAAATCAAGATTTTTAAAATTTACCATGTTAGATTTTCTCTGTTTTCTTCTATACACCTTATCGCTATTTGTCGGCCATTACTGGATATCACACAAGTTCCTGTAAAATTTTGATGTCATAAAACAAAATATCTGATGCCACAATGGAAAAGTGATTGTTGTATGCGTCAAAAGTTCAAGCGGCCGGGTCAGCGGGGATTAGTGATAAGGTGTATTCAATGGGTCTGCATGGTGTTTACAGAATAGAGAATATTGGGCAATATATTTATGATGTATAGGGATAAAATTAAAGAACAGAAAATACAAAATAATGAAGAAAGAGACGATATAACCCATCCAGATTCTCATGTATGAGTTTTGCAGCTACAGAATGGAATATGCCATTTATTAATTGTAAGATCTACCAAGTTGTTTTTTTTAAATCTGTAATTACTTGGTTAGGTAGTTTGGAAAAATTCTAAATTGAGAATGATGAAATTCTTATCTTTCAGGACGGTTCAAAGAATGAAAGAGAAATAGATAACTCAGATGACGCAGCATTAGCCAATCAAAAAAGAATGAATGCTGACCCCTTAGAGGTCATGCTTATGAACATGGGATACCGAATCACTGGAGTGTTTGATGTAGATGAAGAAGAAGAACAGAGGGGTGACCAAGGGGTTAATTGTCGACCCAGTTGAGTTGCCTTGATTTATAGATTAATAATTTAAGACAGTTTATTAAGTTTAAAACTTGTTTTTGTATATGAATTGTTATTGTGATGTTGTTAAACCAGATTATGATACATAATTTTGGAAATGGCTGTATAACAGTATTTTGTTCCCCTGTGTAAGGGCCTCATTGCTTGATAGATTTTTGTTATCTCCCTTTGCTTATTTTAATGTATGACAAGTCTGGATCATACATATGTTTTGAAGTAAAAATTGAAGAGGTCATTGATCCATGCTTTCTTTTGATTTGAATAGAAGAAAGAAAATCAAAATGTATACATAATTAGGTATTGTTTTAATTCTTAATGGATTTATATTTTTGATTATAAATCATAATGAATTCAAAAATATGTGCAGGAAATAAACACTGTTATTTTAATCCTTTTTGAAAACAAATTCGTGAAAATGTAAACAATTTGTATTTTCATGTACTATTTGTATTCTTAAAATATTCTTCTATATATCAATTTAAATAATTCTTACTAAAATTTGCTCAAAATCTCTCTGTTTTGTGTATCTTTGTAAAATGATATACTCGCTTGGAATGATATGTGTCAGATATAAGATATTTTTGTCGGAGGGAAGTAATAAAATCATTTGTTTCTGCTTTCAAGCTTACATAAAAAAACATTAAATGATCTAGACAAAAGCTCAAAAGAAAATATAACTGTTTATAATCATGAATTTTTTTAACAGTTAACGCTAATAATCTGAAACCCTTTCCTAAAAATTTATCCCTTATATCAATGTAAAATATTTCATAAATTTCATAGATTTTCAATTTCGGATTTTCTCCTTTTATCCCAAAATTCCTATTGTAACTTCTAATTAATTTTAACAGTATGCTCAAGTTTGATGTATTTGCTTGAAGCAGTTTTTTTTAAGGTATCCTGTATAAAAAGATGCTCAATGTTAAGAAATGAACAAATCAATTCGAATATCAATTTATATGTTTTAAGATATATATATATCATAACTTATTTCATATCCTTTACACAACCAGTTGATTAATATATATTTGATAACAAATAATTTAATAAATTTTTCTCGATTTTGTCATTTGTCAGTTTTCAATTATGATATCAAATTGTCTTGCAATTCTCTTGTTTTGGCTATTTAGATGTCATCAAAAACATGATGCACGTTTTGAGCATATGCAATGATAGTTCTTCACCTATTTTGTTAATAAAATTGGTGTTTCTAAGCAGGGACAGAATGTATGTTTATAAATTGTTTATAAAGTACAGTAATTGTAAATTCAGAACATATTGCTTGTATTCATTATTGCAATAATTACTTACCAATGGACAAAACTGGGAGGCAAATCAATTTTTCTCAGTTAATGCTTCATAAAAGTTAAAAAGGTGCCTGGTGGAGTTGAATAAATGTACTAATATTTCTGTTATATTTTTTTAAATCCGAAAATGATATCAAATAATTCTGAAGAATGTACATTGGTTATTTTATTTCACAATGAAGTCATATTATTTGTTTTCAATTTGTTTGAGCTCTTAGTTTTTAAGAAAAAAGATAAAAACAAGGAGAGTGTTCATTACTAGCCATAGCTTGTAAATAAGTAAATTTATGTGAAGTTTTAGTAATTATACTACTTCTCTTGAAGTCGTAGACAGTCTGTTTGGAAAAATGAACAGATTTTTTTATTACCGGTATACAAAAAATCAAAAAAAGAATGGAAGAAATCAGTTAAAAAAAATATTAACTTTTCACCTTTTGGCTAATTCTAATTGGACCATTAAGTCATTATTGTATTGCATTGTATTCATTACACATTTCTTATTTGTTACTTTGAAATTAATACTGTTCTAGTTAATCATTTAAACTGAAATTTTATCAAAATATCTTTGCCTCTTATGAAATGTTATGAAAGAAAAATTGCAATTTTGGTTTAGACTTTTAGAAACAATAGTCACAAAGGGGTTTGATAAGCATATAATTTTTTCAATATAAAAGGGAACTTATGATGATTGATTTGGTAAAACAATAAAGCAAGATTAAACTTGTTGGAAGTAAATACTCCCTATTGTATACTTCTATAAACCTGTATGTAATGTGTTTGATTGAGTGATAGACATCTATGGCAATTATAATGTCGTGATTAATTATGAATAGTATTAGGTATGTGATCATGTTTTTTATTCAGTTGTTTTATTTTGTACCAGGAAGGTATACATTTTGTTTTAATTGCCATGCTTGCAGAATATTTGTAACAAAAAGCTTTGATTAAAAGCTACAAATAAAGAAATTGTCATATTCAGTTGTTTTTGTTTTGATCAATAGATTATGATACTGTTTACATTTGTTATATTTCTCATAAAAATGACATATCTTGTCTTTCCTAAACACTCTTTCTGACCATCCCTTAAACTATGATTATAATGATTGTCATGCTGACTGACACTGATTATATAGAATATTTTCAAAAATGGTGCAGCCAATTTTTTGAAAATTCATACATGAGTTCAGTATTATTGAAATATATTTTTTTTTATTTTGATCACTGTTACAGTGATCCATTGATAAAATCCGTTGATAGATTAAAAAATTAAAAATAAAATTATTTGACCTTGCCCTCATTTTCACTGTTCATTGCTGAGTGTTTAGTTTTTGTGTTTTGGTCTGTTTTTCTTAAAACTATAAGCAATAGATCAATTATATTTGTTGTATTGAAGTATTGTAAGCTGTATATGTCTGTCTGGCAGGTATAATCTGACCTTGACCTCATTTTGGTGGTTCTTTGGATGCATATGGTTTTTATAACAAAATGGATAGTTTTCATTATTAAACTTATGTACATATACTTTGTCTGAAGAAAATTCTTTGATTTGTCCACATTTAGAAGAACTTTACTTTTTTTTAATTGCTTGCTTCCAGAAAGCAATTTGCTGAAATATTTTCCGTATTCAAAGTGACCTTAGCGTGACCCTTCTTGTAAAAATCTGGTGATCCCAAAACGCATGAATCTGTCACTGAAATAAACTTTTATCTGATTTTACATACTATACATGTGGTCAATATCCATGCTTCTTTGTTGATTGTTTACTGTGAGGTGACAATCGGTAAACTACTGCTCCAAAACACGACAATTAATGAGCTGCCGTATTTTCATAACAGACAGAGAGAAAAAAAATGACGATTATACAATATTTTTGCGTAAAAAATGATAAAATCATGCACAGAAGACTAAGTTTATGATATATACATGCATTTGTTCATGAATTGGATAAACATTATTTTTTCACCAGTAACTCGTTTAATATTACCCTAAGTTTGTTTCTTAGAAACTATAAACAATAGGTCAAGTATATTTGATGCATAGATTCAATGTAAGGTGAACATGTCTGTCTGGCATGGTTCATCTGACCTTGACCTTATTTTTATGGTCCATTGGTCAATGTTTATTTTTTTTGGTTAAGTATGTTTGTAAGATGTTCTTGTATTTGTCGTTTGGTTTCTTTGACCTTACCCACATTTCCTAGGATCATGTTTATAGTTGATGTAAAGCTTTATATTTAGGATTATCAACATAACATTAATTGTTTGGAAAGAAAATAACGTTTGACATTACATATTTAAAAAAGAAGATGTGGTATGATTGCCAATGAGACAACTGTTCACAAGAGAACAAACTGACACAGAAATTAACAACTATAGGTCAACATTCGGCCTTCAACAATGAGCAAAACCCATACCGCATAGTCAGCTATAAAAGGCCCCAAAATGACAATGTAAAACAATTCAAACGAGAAAACTAACAGCCTTATTTATATTTAAAAAATGACGGAAAAAACACATAAACAAACGACAAGCACTGAATTGCAGGCACCTGCCATTACAATAGGATTATATATTCTCCTTAAATAAAAATGCCAATATGCCAGTTCCTATGTCAAATCAAAAATTTATCCGCATATAGGTGAATGTACACGTGTTAATGCTTCTGTGCCTTTTTAGGTTTAAAATCAGAAGCGTAACTGTAGTATAATGTTGCTATATAAGATCATATAGAATGAAGGAAAATTGTAAAAAAAGCAAGATTCAATACAGAAATACATATGCAAGAAGATATTGTTCATGATTTGTTCGCATATAGGACAACACTTTGAAGGTTGCATTTTAAAGATAAATAACTTTTAACCTTCCTGCTTTCTTAAGTTTTCGGCCAAATTCTTTTAAAAACATGATGATCTAAACCTTCCCAATTCGGAAAAAGTCAAATTTTAAGCATTTTCCCTTAGAATAACACAACATTTTTGTAAATATCCGTCAAAGAGAGTTTTCATAGACTTATTAGTTTTAGAGTCATGACGGAAAAAGACTGGGTTCTCCGCAAATTCTAAATAATTTATATTTTCAATCTTAAACTAAGGGTAGTAATTTAGTTGGTGCAATTCATTTGAATTAAGTACCTCTGATTTTGCCATATCATGTAACTAATAATATATATAGATAAACAAAAATATATAACTTAGTAAAGGAGGGGCGAAAGATACCAAAGGGACAGTCAAACTCATAAATCGAAAATAAACTGACAAAGCTAAAGCTAAAAATGAAAAAGACAAGCAAACAAACAATAGTACACATGACACAACATAAAAAACTAGGGGTGATCTCAGGTTCTCCGGAAGGGTAAGCAGATCCTGCTCCACATGTGGCACCCGTCGTGTTGCTTATGTGATAACAAATTCGGTAAATAGTCTAATTCGGTAGGTCACATTCATGAAAGGGAAGGGGATTGTAGTTACGACGTAAGGAACATATCCGATATCATTTGTGAAACGGTTATTCCATAACGGTCAACCAACTCGTGATGGCGTCCGTAAAATTTACGAAGGGATGATTTCAACTTCCCCATTTGGAACTCTTGGTTTAATAGCTTTCTTGTGAGCAGATTCCTTCTATCAAGAAAATCATGATAGGAAATGAAAGCACGGGAATATTGTATCAATTGGGAGATATATACCCCGTATGCAGGTGCTGCTGGAATATTGCTACTTCGAAATGGAAAGTTCACAATTGGAAAGCTGAAATCATCTCTTTGTCGTAAAGTTTTGTTTTCAACCGACCCTCATTGTCAATTTCTAGATGTAAGTCAAGATATGAGGCCGACTTCACTGTATCTGTAGTAACCTTCATCTCTAGTTCGATGGGATAGATGCGTTCCACATAGTCACCAAATTTTGAATTATTTAATGAAAGAACATCATCTATAGAGCGGAAAGTAGAGTTAAAGGATATCGCAAACTTCTTATCTTTCTTCCTAAGAAGTTCCTGCATGAAGTCAGCCTCATAATAATAAAGAAACAAGTCGGCAAGTAAAGGGGCACAATTTGTTCCCATTGGAATGCCGACAGTCTGTTGAAAAACACATCCTCCGAACGTAACAAATATGTTGTCAATCAAGAAATCAAGCATCTTGATAATGTCAGTATGCTACTTATTTATTGTAATTTGTGTGTATATCAAGTCTATGTTACATTGTTTTTCAATAAAATACTTTTAATGTTAATGATGACAGTATTTCGCCACACAAACTTCGTCTACCAACGTGACAAGGAAGGTGGAAACAGAACTCGGCGGGGGGGAACAGTTCTTGTTCGCAGACAATGTCAAATCAGAAAAAATCCTGATGTTTACATCTGCTTGTAACTTCACCAACCTTGTAGCAGCAGTCATTATTCATGGAGATGGCACTGGCTATACATCTCCAACCCACGATAGATAAAGACACATAATCGTGGACTCGCCATCGCTTACAAGTACATAGTAGACGGGTTGTTCTTATTTTATCACTCTATAGGAAAACGAATCAAAGTCTTGCAGACGGTTAAAAAATCCATTTTTCATACCAACAAAGAAATCATTGAATTGTTTTAGTGCAGTGTTAAATTAAAAACCTTCGTGAATACGTTTTTACAAATAGAAGGATCAATAAGTTTACATGAATCGTAAGTGATGCAACGGATTAAAACTACAAAATCAAGATATATTCAATATAAAGTCGGATAATTTTGAGCGCTTTGGTATTATCATGTATAATGGCAAGCAAAAAAAAAGAAGACGTTTTTTAATATACGTAAAGTAACTTTATGAATATGTATCCCCGGCTTAGTTTATTTCTATGATTTTGATTGGTTAACGCACGTCGTTACAAAACCTTGGGCTGTTGCTAACCCATATACCCGGACGTTGGCAACTTCCTCCCATCACACTGGGAAACTTTACTCTGGTTTTCCATAGTTCTATGATTGTTCTTTTAGTGGTAGATATAATGGAAATAGTTGTGCAAATCGTGATACAAGCATGAAATTTGGTATGCAGGTTGACTAAATGATAATTAAAAAATCAGCTGCTGACCATCACAACTTTTAACTTTTTCAAGGCGGCCACCGCTCATTTTGCAAATGGCGTAATATCCAATTGGCTACATTTCGTAAATCCTTTGAAAGCTGTGTTATAGGTATAATCCAATGTAAGTTTTGGTAAAACGTAAATAACAGTTCCTAAAGTACGATGAAACAATATATAAATGACTAAAAAGTGACTTCCGGTAAAAAAATTTGATGCAAAAACGTGGAAAAAAAGTCAACTTTATTTTATTTTCTTCTAATTAACAAGATATACCACTTACTTTGTTAAGTTCAAATACCTAGTTTGGATAGAAAGACAGGTTGATTATTTTATAATTATTTGACAGTTGCCAATAAACAAACCCGCACAAGGAAGGCCAGAAAGGTCGCTTTTCAGTTACCAACAAAGCTAATTGCTGGCATCCGCAATTGAAAATTCCTGACATGAGGGTGCAACAGCAGCCAAAGAAGTTAATATAGGTTTCCAACTGTCATTATTTTTTTATCGTTCATCCAAACCCAGTGTTCATGAATTGGTATGTGTACCTATCAAATGCCTAAATGCAGTTGATTTAACCTTGATATGCTTCTCTTTTGATGTTTTCCGGAAGAGAACATTTGGTAGGCAGAATAGCATCACAAGGCCGTTGCTTCCTGGCAAACGGTTTACACTATTGTGTCACGTGATTTGTAAAACATGGACGTATATTTTTCGCTCTCAACTTTCATTGAAATATGAGTTTTTTGTGGATTTAACAAAATTGATATAACGAAATCTCAAAGACTTGTGATGTATAATGTCTTAACGACAAAATCCAAGCGTAATAAAGGAAAGTAGTAGTGGCAGTGAATCCCAAGATAACCCCTCTAAAGATTATGTAAACAAAGCGAAACACTCCAAAACAGACGATCTTCAATCGGTGAGTGAAATTCTAAACCAAACTAACTCTGTGCTATATGATTCAGACGAGCTAGATAGTTCTATTTTCGCTGCCTTTAAGCAAGACACCGATCCTGATCTATCAAATAATGTTGATTCTATTATAAACTCTATAAAGGAATTAAAAACAAGCCAAGACAGTATGAAACGTATGTTCGAATCAAAATTAGATAAATTAAGAACGGATTTAATGGCAAATGTTGATAACAAAGTCAAAGCATTGAGAGACGAAATGTCGATAGATATAAATCGTGAAACCAATATAACAGACCAGTTATTAACCACAGTTCAGTCTATACAAACTCGACTAGATAGCCTCGAGCAAGACACAAAAAACAGTGTACTCGCTTTACCAAACACAAAACCCTTTAGACAATCCCGATATCACAATTATAGCAAGCGGTTTGCCGTTTTCAGATGATGAAAATATAGTAGAGAAAGCCATTGATTTGATGTGTGCCTTAGGTGAAGACGTTTCAGATAATGTAAATGTTACAGCAGTAGTTCGCCTTCCGTCAAGGTTTAGTGATAGACCATCTATTGTCAAGATAAGTTTCAGGAATTTAGATGAAAAAGTAAAGGTTCTGAGAAATAAAATGAAATTAAAACAAACAAACACATATAAAAATGTCTGTATTAAAAGCATCAAATCAAGAATCAAGAGATTGATAGAAGTTAACGCAAGAGCCGTTTTACGAAATATCCCAGGCGGCCGCGCTTTGCGAGTTGACGCTCCAGGTCGTATAAAATCACGGAATAACCAACAACAAGTAGACGAACCGAACGATAATCTACCAGGTGTACACGCATATGAGGAAACCAGGCCCATCGAGTTTATCAAAGTTGGCCACTTAAATATAACTGGATGGACACTACGAAACTATGAATTAAGAAGAAACATTTTAAATTCTACTAAATGCGATTTAATTTGTATAAGTGAAACACATTTAGCAGGACAGGACGAAATATCTGTATCAGGTTACACATGGTTAGGTCACAACAGAACGAACATTCATCGAAACGCACCTAAAACTTCTGGTGGAGTTGGAATATTGATTAAGAATTGGATTTTTAAATACTTCAAGGTTTCGGAAATAGACAAGTCATTTGATGGAGCTTTTGGAATTAAATTTACAAATCTTTCTTCTGATACCGAATTTATAACTTTTGTTTGTTATCTACCTCCCGAAAACCCATCTCGAGGAAGAGATGCACACAGTTTTTTTTGCTCACCTGTTAACTCAAATTAACACATACTCTGACTGTTATAATATTTTACTACTTTGGGATTTTAACTCGAGAATTGGAGCTTTATCAGAAACATTATGCTTAACAGACAGTGTACCGAAACGAGATATTTTGGATAAAAGTATCAACCAACATGGACATGAATTCGTTGACTTTTTAAATGAAGCAAAGTTCTGTGTTTTGAATGGACGATTTGCATTGAACGACAATTTCACTTCGATATCACGCAAAGGAAAAGCCGTTGTAGACTACATATGTGTACCACAAGATTCTTTCAATGACTTCCGAAAGTTTAAAGTGCTAACAACTCAAGACATTGTTGACAATAACAACTTACAAGTGTTAATTGGCGATAAATCAAAGCTACCGGGCCATTCAGTAATCATCTGCGAATTTAAAGTTACGCATTGTATTCTTGTCAACAATAATACTGAAACATCAAATCAATCAAAGAATCGTTCCAGTCACAGATTAGACAGGATTCCATCAGATTTCATGTCAAGTGATTTAATGCGACAAACTTTACTGAATCTTATCGGTCAAATTGAGCATAGTAGAGACACTCAAGAAAACGTTGACAAAATATATGACAATTTATGCAACTTAATTATCGCAGAGATGGGTGAAAAAATTCCTAAAACAAGTTCTAATAAATCCAACAGACGTTATAAGCATACGAAACCCTACTGGAATGACAATCTTAAAGACTTATGGAATGTTATGTGCATGCGTGAAAAGGATTGTCTTGCGTGTACAGGGAATCGACACAGAAAAACGGCTATTCGACAAGAATATATACAAGCAAGAGATAAATTAGACAAAACTTTGAGAAAACAGAACGCGAATTCAGACGATTAAAAGCTGTAGATATAGAAACAATGTCAACCAAAAATCCAAGTGAGTTCGGGAAGGAAAATTAAAAGTCTATGTCCGACAAAAGATACCACAATACCGATGGAAATAATCAACGAAAACGGATATCCACTTAGAACGGAATCCGATGTCCTCACAAAAAAGTGTTTAGATTTTCAGAAGCTCTACAATGGAATCAATAGTGACGAATTCAACATTATGATCAGGCTATAATACACAAACAGTTACTCAAACAAGACATGAAAAACCCATTATACTCACAAATTGATCAGATAAATAACAAAATAACTATAGAGGAAATAACAGAGATTGTAATGCACTCACGAAATCGTTCCGCATGTGGATATGACCAAATTAGTAACATTGTCTTGAAATTCCCTTTGATTATAGAAACTCTACATCATCTGTTTCAGATCATATTCGACACAAGTATTTCACCATCTATATGGAGGAAATCTATTATTTGTCCGATTCTGAAAGATTGTGACACTGATTCGAGAGACCCGATGAACTACAGAGGGATAAACCTGTTGCCCTGTATAAGTAAACTTTACAGTGCACTTATTTAAAATAGAAGAGTCACGAATTATTTAGAAGATAATGAATTGTTAGCGGACGAACACAACGGATTTAGACGGAATCGTTCATGTGAAGACCATATTTTCACCCTTAAGGTAGCACAATACAAAGATTTTTTCACTCCCAATCAGATAACTTTAAACTCATGTAATTCATTTCATCCTTCTTCATATTTTAAAAATGAGGTACCAAAAGAAAGAAGAAAGATTATTCTTTCAAATTGTGATAATTTCATTATGACATAATTGTTATGTAATTAGTTGCTATATTGTGATGTCCACACTTGAATGAATTTAGCGTCTTTGTTCTTCATAGCATCCCAAAATATTTTATAGATTCTTGTACAACACAGCTTGACCTCCAAAACTGTGTCTCAGATTTCCAAAAACATCAATAGAACAAATTTTATACCCAATTGAATTTAGTGATCTCTTATGAATTGATGTTGCAAACTTCATTGAAGATTTATGAGAGAATGAAATACAATAGGAAAAATCTGAGACACAGTTTTGGAGGTCGAACTGTGTTGTGCAAGAATCTATAAAATATTTTGGGATGCTATGAATAACAAAGAAGCTAAATTCATTCAAGTATGGACATCACAATATAGCAACTAATTACATAACAATTAATTATGTAATAATTATGTCATAATGAAATTATCACAATTTGAAAGATTAATCATTCTTCTTTCTTTTGGTACCTCATTTATAAAAGAGGTAGGGCCAATATGCCGAGGATTTTTTTCACAGAAGGGCCAATTTCAAAAAGTGCCAACATAATTAAATTTACTATAAAAACAAAAAATAAAAATGCTTTTTGATCAATATCTCGATTTACATTTAGTATGATATGTTTGATCAATAATTAATTTAAACCTCAAAAAGGATGAAAGTCCAATATCCGGATTTTCGGGTGTTTTTATGTGGAAAAAACAGGGAATCCCCCCAGAAGGACATTTCAAACCAAAAAAAAGTTATGCTTTTTATGACTGTTGTTATTCATACTACTTTTTCCTTCAAAAATGAAATTGGTTTAGTGTGTCCTAATTACATAAAAAACAACTTTTAAAAGAAAAAATTGTAACATAAAATTGTACCGATATAGCTTCTTAATAAGGGTCATGATGATAAGCATCGCCGTAGCTCCACCAGTAGAGCACAGAACTACTAATAAATTATGGTTTTGAAGAAAGGGTTCGAACATCGCTCAGAATAATTGTATTTTTTGTGTTGTTATATTAAATTTTAAAGTTTCTATCATATTTTTTCGGATGTTTGCTTAATTCATAGAGTCATTCTGGTTCATTTTGACTATTTAGTTTACTAGTATATAGTTTTACATGTATCAAAGAAAAAATAATGTATCGCTTATTGTGTGCAATCCTATGACTGTCCATACTCTTGAATTACCTTCTATTCATGTGTTTACATTTATTACATATATCCAAAGGACAACAGCAGTCAAACTGATGTAGGTGTCTGTACATAACCAATAACACGAGAATTAATTCTATAGAAATGAAGCCTAGGTTCATGTTGCGGTTGTAATATACACATAACTTAACATAAGGCCATTGTAAACAAGTTTCATAACAACAACAAAATAATTTTCGAAACCTTTTTTGAACATGGTATTATATGTAACAAATGCAGTCAACAACAATTTTGTCGCCAAATCACAAACTGTATAGATACTAGTACTGAAATTTTTACCACCGTCCCTACACCGGTACCTAACCCATCAGAAAAATAAAACAACATAACAGAACAAATCAGTTACACTAGTCTACAAATCTTGATTGTAGGTAAAACATCAAGAAGCTGTTGCATCTGTATCACAACGAAGGGCCGATTTGTTAAAATGACTGAAAAGGCAATATAACATGTGTTAGTAACACAGGGTGATATATGACCAACTGATGTAAGATGTTCTCTCGTTAAAATATAAACATGTATTATCTTATCTTATCTTATAGACAATAAAATCTTAAAAGACCAGGACAAATACAGATATACATATTAAGAATGAGAAAATCACGATTTGAATACGTTCGATATTATTTGGCTCCTTGACAAGTTACATGGTATGGCACCTTGCATAAAGGATGTTAATAATAATATAAAATCAATATTAAAAAATCAATAGTCATGGCCTTGTTTTTGAAGGAATACCTGTTCAAGGTATGAAAATAGATGACGTATTTTCATGTACTATAATTAGCATCTATTGGGCTATTTAAAACATGATTTACCTATCTTATCGAATGAAACAAATTGCCGGCAAATCGGCTCTACCTCTTTAAAGAAGGATGACTGGAATTACATCAGTTTAAAGATGTCTGATTGGGGATGAAAAATCTTTGTATTGTGCTACCTTAATAGTGCAATCCGAAATAATGAGAACTTATTCGTTGCTTTTATCGACTTGAAAAAGTGTTTTGATTTTATTGACAGGGAGATGATGTTGTACAAACTACTACGATATAACATTAATGGAAAAGAGTATAACTCTATAAAAAAAACTTTTACCAGAGTTCTGAATCATGTGTGAGATTAAACGGTAAACTTACCGACTGGTTCTGTTGCGAAACGGTTGTAAAACAAGAAGACAATTTATCGCCGACATTGTTTTCGATATTTGTTACTGACCTGGTGATGGAGTCGAACGATATGAATCTTGGAATTGAATTAAAAAAACAGCAATCTCTCTATATTGCTTTATGCTGACGATATTGCTATTTTGGCAAAAAATGAAAAGGACTTACAACAAATGTTAGACAAACTTCAGGACTGATGCAAACGATGGAGAGATTTGATAAACACAAGTAATTCGAAATGCGTCCATTTTATAAAATCTAGAGCTAAACCTTGACTTTGAATTCAGCGTTGGTCGAAATAAACTTGAAACTGTTAATGAGTTTCAAGTATTTAGGAGTCGTGTTTACTTATAATGGAAACTTCTCAACGCACACTGAAGCATTATCAAAGGGATCAGGACGAGCATTGGGGAAAATAGTATTAAGAATTCATCAGTTTAAAGAGTTTTGAGTTAAAACATACGAAAAACTGTTTTATGCCTGTGTAGTGCCTATATTAGACCATGGATCAGGAATTAGGAGATGCCGTAATGTCCAAGCTTTGGAGAATATGCAAAATAGAGCAATACGTTATTTCTTAGGAGTACATCGCTTTGCACCCTTGTTGGAGATTAATGGCAATATCGGATGGCTACCTTGTCACTACCGACATTACATTAACATGGCCCGTCTTTGGAATAGACTTATATCGTTCGACGATCAGCGGATTACAAAACTTGCTTTCGAATTTGATTATGAGCGATGCCGAAACAATTGGTGCTTTGATTTCAAAGACATCCTTATTAAACTAGATTTAGTAAGCCATTTTGAACGTAAGGAAATCATCGATATGTCGTTATTGGACTTACGATTACAAGACTTCTACCTATCTATGTGGAAAAGGGACATTATTAACGTTTCCAAGCTTAGAACGTACGTTCAACTGAAAACAATGGTTGAACAAGACTCATACGTTAAACTAAATCTCAGTAAATCACAACGATCGTGCGTAGCACAATTACGGTGTTGAATTCTACCGCTAAGAATAGAGACTGGTAGGTACATTGGTGAACAACGAGAGGAACACATTTGTAATTTTTGTACCGAAAACAGCATTGAAGACGAATCACATGTTGTGCTTGACTGTTCGCTTTATACTGAACTTAGAAATGAACATTTCAAAGACATTATATCAGATGTCAACTACTTGCAAATGAGCAATGACGAAAAACTTTATCATATCTTAATCAACTTTTCACGAAAAACTGCTAAATATCTGGTGGACGCAATTAGTAAACGACGTCAAGTTGTATTCGGACAAGTTTAATTAATTATCTAAAACTTTAATTCATTGATGAATATATTTCCTACTGTAATAACTATATTTTCTGACTAGAAACATTGATTATTGAGACTCACTATTTTATCAAATTCGTGACACAAATCAGATATGAACTTTAATATTTAATATTTAGGTGACTTATAGACCCAGTGGGTCGGGTGTATGTGTATATACAATGTATTATGTTAAACTATGTTAATTGACACATTACTGTACTTACACAAGTCACTATAATAAATAATCTACTTACTTACTTAATATGCCTTGTTAAAAGCAAATGTTGAGGTTGCAATACATGATGCAAACTCATGTTTCTTTGATATCCGTGTCTGTGTCTTCATAAAAAGTTAAAACGGACAAAAACGTCCGTAACTTCTGGAAACACTTCCAATGTTTGACAAGCTGACCTCTTTACATTCCCACCAAATGCTTCCACAGTGTCACGTCCATCCACAGAATACATGGCAGGAAGGAACAGCAGCTACACGAATACAAAGCGCATCTGAAATTGCATGTACAGGAAGCAATCGAAAGTCTTTATTCCTTCAAAAACCTGTTCACAATTTGTTCACACCTAATCCTGCAAGTTCTGCAATTCATAATTCTACTACATCTACGTCATTTTCACCATTTTCAGCAGCAGGCTTATCATAGACAAACATTCATGTATCTGCTTCTATAGGTTACAAGGGGATAGCTGGAAAGTATCCGTATTGAAATTACAAAGAATATTTTCACCTTGAGTAACAACCTTTTTAAAAAGTCTATAAAGAAGCAATTCTATCGACAAGAAACTTGTACAATTTCGTGTTGTTTCATCTTCACAGAGAAAACTAATTTCAACCCTTGGCGTTCTACCAGCACCTTGCCCTGTTCTCGTCCAAGCCTATAAATTATTCATTTAGTAAAAATCAAATACAATGTCTACTTTTTAATACTTATCGGTGTAAAATCTTATGTTAGGCAGTATTACATCATTTGCATAATCATAAAAATTGAACAATCGATGCCCCACCAACGATAAATACGTTAGAATTTGGATCAGTTGATGGCAGATGGTACAATGTTTCAAGTATATCCATTTGCTGTGATTAAATACTACTGTTTAAAGTGACATCCTTAGACAAAGACAGAGAAGCAATTTGGTTTTTATACATAAAGAAATCTTCCAAGTCAAACTACCTACTTTGAAAAGAATAGAAAAGTATAGTATAGAGATCGCAATCACTTTTCAGGTTCTCCAGTTTTCATTTTACAGCTATAATAAGA
The DNA here is from genome assembly GCA_037788925.1 of Mytilus galloprovincialis. Taxonomy (NCBI): domain Eukaryota; kingdom Metazoa; phylum Mollusca; class Bivalvia; order Mytilida; family Mytilidae; genus Mytilus; species Mytilus galloprovincialis. The sequence goes on along the minus strand of CM075340.1, from coordinate 6,078,006 downwards.
AATTGTTCTTTTTTACCTGGTTATAAAAAGCAATTTCGCCCTCATTTTGCATTTACTTCAAAAGATTTTTGTTTTGTTTGGACCAAATATATTGGAGTTTATTTACATTTTTTACCTGCTTCCGGGTCAATAATTTCCTTAAAAGGGTAAATTTTGTACAAATCTGACGACTGTTCAAGAAATGGATTTTCAAACTCGTTTATCACTTTAGAAAACCTTTGACGCTTTTCGAAGATCGGTAACAACTATGGCACCAACATCGCCCTTCACAATTGCATAACTCTGTTTTTGTGCCTGATCAATTGTGATATTAGAAATCAACTTGGTGGTCTTACGTACAGGGAAATTACAATTTGTAAATTACATTGCCACCTTCGGATAATGTTCGCGATCGTGAAGGGAAGCCACATCTCGGAGATAGATCGTAACCATCGAGCATAATGTACACGATCAAGACCCAAGTATTACGGTATTATGCATGATATGGACCGTTTGTAAAGTATTATATCTGACTCATAAAATGAGCGTACTACCGGAAGCACAAACAGTTCTCGAGAGGACTCTCTTTCCTTACACCAGTCTATCAAATAATCGAACATCACAGAGTCAAGAGTTATATTTTTTTGGCGTTTTCGTTTTTATAAGCAGACATTATTGATTTAAGCAAAACAAATGCAGTTATCTGATGTCTGTTTGTGTAGTATAAAGTACATTTGATTTATGAGTTTGACTGTCCCTTTGGTATCTTTCGTCCCTCTTTGAATATACTAGTATACGGAAAGAATATGCCGTTCTAGTTGTTGCAATATTTGCTTCAGTGAAGGAACATGTCCATACACTATTACGTAATATATTAACCAGAATTTTAAAACTAGCCGTTTCAATGTACAATTTACCAAATAAAGGCAACAGTAGTATACCGCTGTTCAAAACTCATAAATCCATGGACAAAAAACAAAATCGGGATAACAAACTAAAACCGCGGGAAACGCATTAAATATAAGAGGAGAACAACGACATAACACTAAAATGTAACACACATAGACAAAATCCCACGAGAATAACAAATATAACATATATATATAACATCAAAACCAAATACATGAATTTGGGATAGACAAGTACCGTGACACGTCTTATCGCAATGTGAATTTACACTCAAAAATAAGAGAAAACAAACGACACAACGTTATAATGTAATACACACAGAAACGAACTATAATATAACAATGACCATATTCCTGACTTGGTACAGGGCATTTTTAAAGGAAAAAATGGTGGGTTGAACGTGACGATAATATAAAAAGAAGATGTGGTATGATTGCCAATGAGACAACTATCCACAAAAGACCAAAATGACGCAGACATTAACAACTATAGGTCACCATAGGCCTTCAACAATGAACAAAGCTCATACCGCATAGTCAGCTATTAAAGGCCCTGATAAGACAATGTAAATCAATTCAAACGAGATAAACTTATCTTCACCGTACTAATCTGGCCATTTCCACTGACGTTCTGCGCGATGTTCGTACCGTTTACGTTTATTGCATGTTTCGTGAGTATAACTTCGCTACAGGAGCAGAAAAAAAAAACGTATTTTAATTAAAACAAAGATATGAATGTGCTGGATATAAATGTCCTTGTTCATTAATCTCCATTAAAATAATATAAAACGCATTTGTTCGAGTTAACAAGCCTTTGATTCTGGATTTTGGAAAAATAATGAGTTGTCCCGGGGGTAACATTTGACGATGAAAACTGAAGTATACACCTTATTTTCGGCCTCTTTTTGCCGATTTTGATTAAATTTTCTTTTCCGCGAATTGCCATGAAATGACAACCCATTATGATATATTTATTTGACGGCAAATTGCGTTTTATTCTGTTACACCAGGTAAACTGGCAAAGTTTCATTGTGTCCCATCTCCATTTCCAAAACTACTTTAACGAAAATAGTTCAAAAATACGGATAAATGAAGTCATCAGGTGAGACAATGAAATAGCTAATATAATGTTGTTTTTCTGTACTTAATTAATTTCAAAAGCAAAATTGTTCAAACACATAAACAAAAAAGATGCTATTTTTTTTAATTTGATGAATTAAATGTCACACGTTCATTTTTTTGCAAAAACATTGCGTACAGTCGTAATTAACGTTAACTATGTTTAGTTTTGCACTTGATTGTCGATAATAAAAATCTAATATAAACATGTTATTTTTCTAGTCTTTTGAAAATTTCTATATTGATCTCCATAGCATTCGTACTTTCCGAATTGTTTTTGGAAAAATTGTGAAAAATAAGTCACACGCATTAAATTGATTACGACGACAACCTGACGTCGTTACAAATAGTGAAAACAACAAAAACGCTGCGCATTAAACCTACATAACAACCGCAAAACATTGTCGGTGCATGCATTGTTCAACAATATATATATATGTATTTAGATACTTTTGAGCTACTATTTGATTTATATATATGCTACTGATTTTTCGGATCCTTTTTGTTTTTCCGTGATATTAATAAATGTTTGTCTCGACGCAGAACAGATTGCATGTTTTAATTTACCCGCAAATTCTAACTTGGGTGCAAAACGAAAAAGTTTTTTAAACAACTAAGACTTTGGTGTGTAATTGTACAAGATATCTTTTATGCGTTTCTATCTTTAAGCACTAAAGAGGCTTCTTTTAAACAAGCGATTCGTTTCTTAAAACTCAATCAAAAATGTTTGATAATGATTGTTCGTCAAGACCAAACGATTGTGTTACCTGCTGTTGTCGCTACCACGTAGAAGTCAGATCTTTGTTTTAGAAAACAATGGAGTTTAGAAAAAAATACACGAACATTTTTGATTTCGAGCAAAACTTGTTCCCTGTTTATGAACACCTGACTGATATTGCCATTGCTACTCTATGTGATAAGGATCATGTTAATAATTCTTTCTCGAATGCGTGTTTCGGTCGTGAATGTAGTGAATTTGGACTTTCGTTATTAAAATTAAGGACGAAGAGTTGAATGATTCAGATGATGCTCACAATGTATCTTTGAAACGGTACGAATATATCACTATGAATTCTAAGAAAAACAAACTTACATGTACACTTGTCAGAAAATTCACTTAACCGGGTGATATGCTTAATTACCTAAGACAACTTTTAGGTAAATTCGCTGGACATCAGTTCGGTGCATAGTGGCAAAATGCACAACTTAAATCTTTAAATGAAAACTTATTACCTAATAAGTGTATTATATTTCATGACTTTTCCAAAAACTACGGTTGCAAAGATAAGTTTGAACTTCAACACACTAAACGGACGTGAAAGTTTGCCGGATATTTCATGTATTATCACGGAGCATTTCTTTGTAATAATTCCTAATGAGAAACATGACCAATTTTACCAAAAAAGGTCCAACCCTTGTCAAGGAGTATTTAGATTCGATTCGATATTATGTAAATGATATTCATGAGTTTACTGACAGTTGACAGGTTCAGTATAAGTTAAGAAATTGTTTTGGAATGTTACATATGCTACGTTTTGTCAAAATTTGTAAATTCTAGCCACTTCGGATTTCAATGAAACTTAACATTAGTGTAGTATACTATACAGGGCCAAAAAAGTTCAGCAACAAAATTGTAAAATTTTATTTTATTACAAAATCATAACAACATATAAGTTAAAAGATTACAAATTGGAATTATATGGCATGTCAGAAGGAACATGCATGTTTATCACTCATATTCACTAGGAATTTGTTTGTATGGAGAACAGTAGGGTCAAAATGCAGAAATTGGTATAGTGATCTTCAAAATCAATTACTCGTCCATGCTCCACGTGCATAAATGAAGGATTGGCAAGCACCCCAACAGCTTTCTTTAGTCAATGCACTACTCATGTGGCCAGAACAAATTGCCACGTGTTGAGGTAAAGCGAAGGTAGCGTTCCTCCCTTGACGTTAGTTTGTTTAGGTCTATGAAATTTCGACCTATCCTGTGCAGTTACAATTTTTAATTATCTGTTTATTAGTCTCTAAACTGTTGACTTATGCACATTAAATCGAGCCGTGACGTCAGCAACACTCATTCCGGCATCAACCATTCCAAGAGCTTTCTGACGGTCATTTTCGGGGAGGCCTGGTTGACGCCCAATGCATTTTTTGTAACGTTTATGTGTTTTTCTTACCAATGGTGAAATAACCGTATATAAACGTAAATGAAATATAAATTAAGAATGATCAATTACACGTGCAAAGTTTAAATGGCGGGAAATCAATCACCCGGAAAAAAGTACGACTGTTTAAAATTTCAGGTGAACGTTAGGACTATATCAATGTTCCGGACCATTTGAGTATTTGGACCATACGCGTATGGTCATGAACATATGCGTATACTCATATGGTCCGACCATATGAGTATAATACTCGTTTGGTTATTAACGGACCGGACCATATGAGTATTGGGACCATATAGGTATTTTGTTGTAAATTACATTATTAAAGTTTCAATAATACAAAAACTTTATCTAAAAAAAAGCAATGATGGTTAGATAACAATGTATTATTTTTATGATTTACAGGGGCACTAGCTGTCAAATTCGTAGTCACCGATTTGACTCAAATTCTCATATTTGATTTATAATAGTGTAAAACATTTATCCAAACTACCAAAAGTCTAAAATAAACCGTTTACAGAGCATGGGGTAGATAATATGTAGGTTCGTTTCGTGTGTATTTTAGTCCAGACGTCATCTAATTAACTATCGATTTGACCTCAGATGACCATATAAGCGATGTAAACATGAATGAAGATATGAATAGATTAAACCAACACGTGCAATTGAATTTTTTTAGGTCTGTTTGAGTTTATTTAATAGCTTAAAAATATATGCTTCTCATTGTTTTAACCGTATAAGGATGATTTTATATGGATCGAATCAGTATTCAAATGATTTACCGTAGTTTCACTTTCATTGTTGTCATTCTTTTTTTTAAAATAACCAGTACACGTACAATGCATGCGTTGTCAATCTCTAGCAAAGGATTAAATTGAAGTTCACATGATAACGGATTTAATGAGGTCGACTAATTCACTTGCAAGTGAATGAGTATAATTATCAATGTTTCTACGCTTAATTTGACAAAATTGAACCATTTTGGCTGCTAAAAGCGAATTATTATTTCACTTTTTCACTTTCAGTATTGATTGAACAAAAACAAATCTTACTTTAGTTTTTTTATATATCTCGTAGCTAGTACCCCTTTAAATACTACGTAAAAATTAAATATTGATGCCATAGTTAGTTTTCATCGCTAATTACATTCTTGCATACAGGCTTGGTGACATTTACACTTTTTTCATTTGCAAGTCTTGGTTGTGCACAATTCTTTTCATTTTGCACCTTTTGTTTGCGAGTGAAAAGCTAACCTTTTTGTAGCTGCGTACATTGATACCGAGGTTTTGGGCCATTCCGATATGTCTACGGTGGTTTTTTTTAAAGAAGCTCTAGATCTCAAATATCATAGCATGACTGCAACACACCATACTCATAAGATAACTTAAATAAACTATGTTACTTTCCAATGACTTCTTGTGTAACAGTTCATTAAGAAATTTTTGAAATTTATTTTTTTAAGTCGACATATTGCCATTCACTCATAATAACAAATCGGTAATGGCCATCGGTAATGACCATCGGTATAAAATGTGTTTATTATAGTTTTCAGTGACAAGCGAGGAAATTAACTGTGTGAAACTTCATATTTTTTATTTAGCTAATCGTTTTATTATAATATTATAATAAAATTACCTAATAAATATATGATAGCGTCTTTTTAATGATCGAGTTTAGAAGTATAAAAAGTCAACTGTTACAGAGTGTTAATTACCCCGACCATACGCGTAGGGTCGGACCATATGAGTATATACCCATATGGTCATGACCATACGCGTATGGTCCAAATACTCATATGGTCCGGAACATAAATAAATAATTAAATATTGTTTTTGGCAGAAACAACGAAAAAAAAGAAAAAAAAAGTGTTGCTAAACTTTTTTGGATCAATATATTTGCATAGATGTGCATAAAAAATGATAATGTACTAGATAACGACTGTTAGTTGAGATGATCTTAATTTGAGTTATAAAGAGGGAGGTGAACAGTTCCCGTTTTATCTGTATTAGAATGATATTGAAATCATTGATTTTAAAAGAGGTCAAATGGTTTGAAAATAGTAATCATATTTATTGTATTGTTATTAACGTTACTTATTCTAGATGTATTTTTGATGCGTCTGGACATCGCGCGTAATTTGCTAATCCAATACAAAAGGTGCTTGATCTGCAGCTTTAATTGATATTTGCCCAGGATTTAGAAAGTTAACCAATGTTTTAACCTTATCAATCGATTGTTTATGTGTGTTACATCTTAATGTTGTTCTCCTCATATATTTGATGCGTTTCCCTCAGTGTAAGTTTGAAACCCGGATTTGTTTTTTTCTCAGTCGATTTATGAGTTTCTAACAGCGGTATACTACTGTTGCCTTTTCTTGATTATTGCAACTGAATGGGCGTTTTTCAAACACTTCCTTGAACAGAAGAGCCTAGATTTTTAGAGGAATCAAAATGACGACAAAAATTTGTTTACGAAATTCAAATCCTCGTCAGTTCGATGAACTACGATTTACATCAGTGTGCCCTGGCAGTGCGTGCAAATCGCTCTGTATGTCCATAAATAGTTTGCGAAAATTGAGAAACACATGTGCTTTATTTAAGAATTGAATGCTCTTTTTTGTAAATTTATTGGGGTGTAAAAGCGTTGACCGAAGTACATTTTGTATGAAGCGCGGAAGCGCTTCATACTTAAAATGTGCGCACGGTCAACGCTTTTACAACCCTATAAAGTTACAAAAAAAAGCATTCAATACTTATAATTACATTTTTACCTATAGGATCATGAAAACACGCCTTTTATCAAGTTTTTATTTCATTTACCTGTGCACTTTATTGTGGGACCTCGTGTCATCATGAATGAGAAGTTTTATTGAGTGAAACAACTGCTTACGGAATAACACATGATGTGCAGTTAGCCAATCAGAATAACGTATTGTAATGAAACATACATCTAATGTAATTATAACCTTAAAAAGTATTATCAAACCAAACTATAATATCATTAAAAATTTAAAAGCAATAAGTGTGTAGTAAATAGTTTAATGTGTATGCGTGAATTTTGTTACATTTTCGCGCATGCGCAAACCCTTAAGAGTCAAATATTTATTTCTAGCATTTATATGTCACATGTAAGGAATATAGCTACCAAAACCTGATACTATTTTTTACTAAAAGAAAATCAAAGAAAAAGTTTTCCAGAAAAATAAGTGTTTTAGAACTGGAAAAAAACTGACATTTTTGAAAATGCCGTTGCCATCTTAAATGTTTTTTTTTTTATGGCAAGCATTTATTTCTTAAAGAGTATATAATAATGATGCTTCGTGGCAATTGTCTTGCTTGTATCATCATTTGCACAATTCTTTCGATTTTGCCTGCTAATATTTTCCACTATTTGCGAAATATTGAATTCTAAAGATTTTTCATGATTTGTAATTAAATATTTTACCCACTAACGATTTTAACCTATTATGACACTACTCATTTTAAGAACGTAAATAACTTATAACAATATACTATTTTAACAAGGTTCATTGACAATTCTGTACAGAATCGTTTTTGTTTCATAATCGGTGAGGTTTTAACATAAACTAAATTTTAACTGCAAATTTGACACCAGTTACCAAATTCGGCAAACACATTATAACTTTACATCAATGTTGCGTATAATCCACCACACACGAGCCATTTTTAATTTTTGTTTTTTAACAAAACCAAGGTTTTTGTCCCATTGATTCCTTATTTTGAATAGGCTTTATAACTATATTTCATAAGATGAAAAATTAATTTTCACACCAAAAAATACTGGTATGCACATGCAAAACATTGTTTAAATAGGCATCCTTGATGCAGGATCCCCAAATAAGGGAAAACCAAATTCATGAACAAATTTGGTATGTTTAACGTTGTATTTTCAACACCTTATCGTCAATGTTTTCCATCTAAGGTTTGTTAATAAATCTTAAACTCTGGTTTCAGTCTTTTTCTAAATCCTGGACTTTCTTCCTTTGTTCCTCATATTCCTTACTTGTATTCTTTAAGGCCTTCTTTTTTTCCTCAATTTGTTTATTAATGTCTGCCATCTTTTTCTCAATCTCATACTAGTATTAACAAAGAAATAGTAATTAAAATGCATAGCCAAAGAATGAAATAACATATCCAAATATAGAAACATTACAGGATTTAAAAAATCTACGTTTGTTGGATGAAATGTATATGGTCCATGCAAATAGCGCAATCACGGAATCATATATGATCTACTACCATCGTACTTTCGTCTGATACTACAGTCAATGATAGATAATGTAATTTCTACATTCGTTTCAAATTCAATCAATTCGAAACCAAATTTCAGCATACTTTAAAAACACTGAAACTTTTGCTTTCAACATGTATATTTACTCTATGTATTCTAATATTTTTATTTGATTTTATCTATAGTGTTATTTCTTTAAATATATATTATTTTTGTATTATCACACCTACAATTTTATATGCATGTTTTAACTTCTTTGTTACGTTTGAACTTGTATGGTTCGATGAGATTAAACTTTTGATCTATAAGAGTTTATCTGTAGTTTTTACCAAGTTTACCACCAAGTCAAGAAAAATATGTACGTTCAATTGAAAGTTCTCATGTACAAACCACAAAATCAGGAAATTAAAGGTAAACGATTTCAGAAATGAAAAATAATTAGGCAAACGATATAGAAATCAAAATATGTATAAGGATGGAACATTCTGTTGAGGGTGACATGGATTCCATGAGGAATGTTAAAAACTCATAGGCGAAGTGATATATATGAAATATCATATTCATGTTTTGTCAACATTTTAAGAAAATCACAAAAACGCAGTTGTACTTTGAATTGGGGAATGTTCATTTATGAATGCAAAATTACCTACATTCAGAGAACAACTGAAGGTCTTTCCACCACTACAAATATATTTTGATAATAGAAAATTAAAAATCATTCCGAAATGTCAGTTCCTATGGTCTTATGATGTATAAATATGAATTTAGAGCAAAGGTTAAAATCTAGAACGTCCTGTTAACCTTTGACCTTGACCTTAACTTCAAGGTCACAAACACAGGACTTCGAATCAGAAGACCATATGTCTTTAATATGTATGGTTAATGAGTTATATCACTTTACGCATAATTCTAAGTATAAGAATGGCGAAAACTCCCATTTATTGTCTACGCACCCTTTCAACAAAAATTAACGAGTTACGACATGTCGCAACTTATAATTTAGTATAAATAATTTGTCGATATGTTATACGGTTTTTGAAAATAGCCAAAATCAAAATTTAAAATATGACCTTGACCTCATTATTATTATTATTTTTGTTTTTGTACCAAGGACCTCAAATAAAAAGACGCTAGGCCAATATCACTAATGGTGTACTAGTTATGCATATTACTTATATCAAATACATAAGGGGGAATAACTCTCATATGGAGTATCCGGCTAGTTTTGGTCAAAATAAAAATCCTAATCCTGAAGATGTTACGAGCAATTTGGTAAAAATAAAATTGTCGTTATCCTTTACAGTTGCGAAGGAGTAGCGGCCACAAGAAAAACAGAGTTTGGGGAGATAACTCTTAAACGTAAAGTATTTAGTTACGCGGTTGTCATTTTTTTAAGCGTATAAACTATACGATATCATATTCCAAATATCATACAGACATCTTATGAAACAACAAAACTACGCAGAAAAATAATTAGGCGGAAAAAAAATTTAATCAGAACAAAATCAAAAGGTCTCTCCACGGAAAGGTGGAAAGACCTAAATAGACAGATATATATAAACAATATAATTGTGACAAAACCATAATACTAGCCCCTTGTTGCATAATTTCTTCTCCGCAAAACTGTAAAATTCAAGATCGAGGCGACTCGGCAACCACTAGGACATTATTTTAAGTATCTTTTACAAATTAATTATTTAATGCAAATTTACCTCTTTCAATACCTCGCAAAATACCTGCGAAATACAGCCCCATGCATACGGCTGGAAAATAAAATATATCTGATGTTAAAGAATTTCAAACATTTCAATGAAATGATAACTTAAGGATGTTTGCTTGTCATGTTTTGTAATTTTTGTCAGATTTTTTAAATCCTCTGGTCTTATCCATTTGAATGCCTTAACAAAATTTGCCCATGAGCCCCCATTTTTCTTTTTACAAATCTTTTACACGCATAATTATAAGCCATTTGTCAAAGTCTTATAAAATCTTATTTATTTTTTAATAGTTTTTGAGAACTTTAACTGATCAATGATAAAGCTATGAAAAATCAAGAAAGAATATTTTCCCACAAAAATTTTAAAAGCTAATATTTCGAAAACAAGCACATTGACCCTTATTTTTTTTTTGTTGCTTTTTTGATTCTTCAATTAATCCCCTTTCAATATATATTAGTTTTATGGAAAGTTATTTAATTTTAAACTCAGCATCAAACATCCTTAAATACTTCTAACTTTAAAATCCTAATAATCACGAATAACAATGAACCTAGTTGTCTTCACCTGATATATCTACATTATTGACAATTGAAATGTTCAGCTACCGATGTGTTTGTATTCCGTTACAAAATAATATTGCCGTTAGTGCACACTCGATATTTATATTTTCAAACCCAAAATCAATAAATGCATGACCAGGCAACATTAAAAAAAATCAGTAATTTGTAGCAGTATTTAAAACAATTTTAGAGATGTTAATGTATACAAAAAATGTGTTAACGATCCAAATATTCACTCTATGAAGATGTTGACTACTGAAATGTTAAAACAGATAATTAAACTGTGTCTACTTGGAAAGCATTCTTTACGAAATAAAACTTACATGCAAATGTTCACCTTTTTTATGAAGTGTTAATCTAAATCAAGGATAACTGTTATTGCAATGACATATTGCAAGTTGTTATAAAAAAAGTAAATCTTAATTCAACTTGAAGAAGTGTTTAAAGTGTTAAATTCAGTACCAAACCACAAAGACATTAATTAATATTTTATGAAGAAAGAGCAATGAATATATATTAATATCATCAGGCTTGTATTTCTCCTTTTCCAAAAGCAGCAGGATAACTCTTTATACTCATACATTTAAACCAAGTAATCTTGGATCGACTGTCTGTGGAAAGACATATGTGTTACAAAAATAATAATCATTTGCTGTCCAAAGTAAGTCTATAGGCCTGTGTGTACTGTAATTTTTAAAGTGCAATTATATCAACAAGCAAACATTGTAAATAAAAACGACCTGTTGTTTTTATATATCCCTTAACAAAACTTCATTTTGAAAACAATCATGTATGTATTGTTTCATTGTATTTAATGGAAGATGGGGGTTTGTGGCAAACCAACCTTTAACTTTTAGAGAAAATCTTTACTTCACTGAAAGTACAGTATAAGAATTTAAACACAGATTAAAAACATATGTTTTGTGACTAGAGATGTAAAAAGTTATCTTTTAAATCATACTAAATAATACACATAATGTATTTTCACGATACTAAACTATTTCTGTCGATACCTTTAGTTTGGATTTGCACAAGATTATGTTTTTCCCTGACTCTTAATGACACCTTTTTCGTTAGTTTTATTCGCTTTTACCTAACTATCATTATGACCAGAATATATTCATTCTGTCTGTCTCCTCATAATGAAAATATATCATTCATCTATATGTAAGTAGTGTATTGCATATATATATAGTTTTGTTACTTTAAAGGGGAAAATAAACACATACATACTTTAGACCATTGTCACTGGGGTAAAGCTGATGAGCGTAACTGCATTCACGGTCATCCCAAGATGTCGGATGAAAAATTAGGTCAGTATCTGTATTGTCTGTTTAAGTGTTTCTATATCATTTTCCTTACAAATCATACATTTCAACGATGTAAATTCATAAAAGATTCACACGGAAATCACTAATTACTACCGAGAAATGTGCATGAAACAGGAATTTCGATTTGAAAAAATCGCTCAGATGACCGTAAATCACAATCGAGATGACCGTAACAGAATTAGCGATTCATAACAAGGGTGACCGTAATTGGTTTTAAGATGACCGTAATTTGTAAATGATGACCGTAACTTTTAAAGGATGCCCGTCATTTATTAGAAATATCCGTATTTATATAACTACCTTTTTGTATCCAATGAAGTTAATCGTGTTGGTATAAACGTATTAATATGAGAGTATTATCCTATAAGTAAAAGAAACTAAGACGTGCTTCAAATGCATAGTTCACCATGTATGTATCTTTTTTACAGTACAGGGTTGAATTTTTAAAATGAATTTGCAACAAGACATGCACATGAACAAGTGGGGAAACCATGCAACAAAAGTGCGATAAAATGACACCTTACAAGTATAATGAAAAAAAAAATGCGGTGCACAGCCTCCAACTACAAGACAAAATTTTTTTTTTTATTTCTGGGATAATAAATACACACACATTTTTAAAAATGCCAATGCATGAACACCCATTGATATTATATCGTCTTCCATTTTGTCGTGCAGATAAAATAACAGAAAATATTTTGAAAATATCATACGACTAAACTAGTGATGGTGATCTGCAGCAAAGTAGATCCTTAAAATAGTCTTGTACAAATAGCGTATCACTAGGGGAAACGTTGTCAATTTGTATATACACAGAAATGTTATTCATATTCAGGATTCTTCTTCGTCAAAATTATCTCCCCATTACGCCAGACAGTTCATTTTCACAATCGTAGAAATGGCAGCCATTGTAGGGATGACGCGCTGCCAATTTTGCTTTTGAAAACCGAAAAATTTATCCACATAGCACCATTACGATCCTTATATGTCAGTTGTATTTTAAAAGACAAATGTATCTACTAGCTATTGAGCATCAGTAAATGATTTTGTCTGCATTGATTCAACTTAAAACTATTGTCTAATCGGATGTCAGGTGGAATTTTCGAAAATTCTTAAACATTTAAAAACAAATCTGATTAAATATTTCATGGAAGGGCAGACAAAAAATGTTCAGTGGTTGAAGATTATAAACCCTAGTTATCACACACACAATTTTTTTTTTTTTCGAAGATATGCATTTTCATCATCCAAAAACAGACTGTCGTAAAGTACTTTTAGAAAAAAAAATAGCTATTTAAACACACCTACTCTGTTTTTGTGATTCATTAGATAGGTTTTTCACTTGACCCATATATTTCATCTTTGGTCCGTGTATATCTGCGTCCATTCGTTTTTCGTTTTGAAATATCAAAAACAAAAAAACAAAAAACGAAAGTGTTTTCATTTTTCGTTTTTGATTTCATAAAAACCAAAATGAAAAACGAAAGTGTTCTCATTTTTCGTTTTTGATTTCTTAAAAACCAAAACGAAAAACGAAAGTGTTTTCCTTTTTCGTTTTTGATTTCTTAAAAATTAAAATGAAAAATAAAAGTGTTTTCGTTTTTCGTTTTTGATTTCACAAACAAAAAACGAAAAACAAAAGTATTTTCATTTTTCAATTTTGATTTCTCAAAAACTAAAATCGAAAAATGAAAGTGTTTTCCTTTTTCGTTTTTGATTTCTTAAAAATTAAAATGAAAAATAAAAGTGTTTTCGTTTTTCGTTTTTGATTTCACAAACAAGAAACGAAAAACAAAAGTATTTTCATTTTTCAATTTTGATTTCTCAAAAACTAAAATCGAAAAATGAAAGTGTTTTCATTTTTCATTTTTGATTTCACAAAAACAAAAAAACGAAAAACGAAAGTGTATTTATGTTATCTTTCCGACACAGTTTAATTGTCATTCAAAAAATAACAACGTTGTCATTTGTCATTCATTTAAAGGTCGTTAAAGTATACATGCACAGCGGTTGTCAGATCAATACTACTTTAATCGAAGATAATGTCGACGGATGCAAAAGCCTTTAGCAATCGGAACAATATGGATGCGTGAACTTTATTACTTTTAAGTTTAGAAAGGTCGATCCAAGATTATTAGAATTGATGACCAAGATCCATCTGCCAGTATTTTACGAACTACGAGGACGATAAATGTATTTTGCTTGATTTAATTTTCAAAATTTCCGCAATTTCACAATTCAAACTGGGATATTAAATTGGTTTGTCATTAGGAGCCTATAAGGTATTAATTTTGCTTATTTGTGAAGACTATATTAATTTAAGGTGACATTAACTAGAGGTCGTTGATGGGGGATTATGGAATTGGGAATAGTGGACAAAAAATATAAACAATAGAGACAATGGACCAAGAAATAAATAAAAAAGCTAGAATAATGGTGTTAAAATGTAATGATAAGAGAATAATTGTCAAAAAGTATAAAGAATAGAGAAATATGACATAAAATATCACAGAATACAGAAATTAAGAACCCCGAATCCAGACCATCATACTAGTTGCCTTAATGAACGTTAGTTTGTCTCTGGGAGATTGATATTGGTTATCATATGGTTTCTCTTTATTTCTATGTCTATTAATTCAGAAGCATGCTTTCATTATTTACCAACATTTTACATATCACATTATAAAAAAGACTATTATTTTGCAAACAACCATAGATTTCCGGTAATTGTTTTGCATAGACCACACCACATTGGAGTCCCTGTAATTTTTTTTCAAGTGGACCGCAGTTACCCACCCTACCCCATCATTACATAAAAGTTAATAAACAAATGTCTACGGAAATACTTCTGTCCGAACAATGTGTAAAGGGGAGCTTGGTAGCTGATGTCTGCTGGAGAAAAAAATCAAGGTTGCTGTTTAGCTTATTTTTTGTCAAAGATAGGTCCAAAGTTGGGGTCGAACACCGAACCCCATCCTTACCGAAAGTGTAATAAAAATTGTCCTCACTAGGTGCAAAGGGAAGCTGGGTAGCTGGGGTCTACAGTAGAAAAATCCAGGGTGTTGTTCTGCTTAGTTTTTTTTTCTAAAGTAGGTCTAAAGTTGAGGTCGTATACCCTACAAAAACCCTTACCAGACAGTTAATAAAAAAATTCTGCGGCAATACTTTTATCTGCTCTAGGTGAGAACGTAAGCTAGAGATCTAGGGCCTACTTGATCAAAATTACAAGTTAATTTATAGCACGGATCAATCTTTTTTCAGCTAATAAATAATTTCCTTGCCCACCATACTTTGAATACAAAAAATAAACCTTTTGTCCAGTCATATTTAAGCGAAATCCACTAGTTCAGAGGTAGAATGTTTTGTAAAAACAGTTTTGTGTGGCAAAAAAAAGTTGAAGCACGAGTGCAACTTTCTTTTCTTTTAATGCAGAATTATTATTACTTTTCATGAACTATTTGACAGGATGCCGATAATAAGTAAAGCTAAATCACCCAATAGTGCAATTTTGCCATCATTAAAAAAAAATCATAATTATTTACGATTCTATAAACACTCCAAGACTGACTATTTAGGCAGCAACCATTTGATTTTCTGGGGGGGCTATGGTGTTTTTTTCTGGACAAATTTTTTTTTCGTGACAAGTCGAAAACAATTTTCTCAGAATCAAAAACAAATTATTTTTTTCTCCAAAAACTGGAAACAAACTTTTTTTTCCCAAAAAAACCATAGCCCCCCCCCCCCCCCCCCCCCGAAAATCAAATGGTTGCTGCCTTAAAATGTAAAGCGGGCAGTACGCTGTGTAATATATCGAAAGCGATTGATTATGGCTTTATATAACTAATAATAACATAAGATGTATGTTTCATTATAATTCGTTATTCTGATTGGATAACTGCACATCTCATTACACAACGAAAATCATTATTCATGATGACACGAGGTCCCACAATAAAGTGCAAAGGTGAATTTAATAAAAACTTGATAACAATCGTGTTTTCATGATCCTAGCTAAAACATGTAATTATAAATATTGAATGCTTCTTTTTGTAACTTCATAGGGTTGTAAAAGCGTTGACCGTGCGTACATTTTCAGAATGAAGCGCTTCTGCTTTTCATACAAAATGTACATTGTATTTCGGTCATCGCTTTACACCTCAATGAAGTAACAACACAAAAGCATTCAATTCTTAAATAAATCAGAAATGAAATTTTAAAATCCATTGAAAAGTGTCTTTGACTGCTTAATTATATTTTAAAAACTGATGATATAGTGGTTATATATTAATATAAACATTTTAAGTACGTTTGAGTCTTATGCAATATTTGTTTTTATATATTTGAAAACTGACTGCTACCGACTGGTTGCTTGAGCCTGGTCTCTTGGGACAGGCGCAAAAATACGGCGGGGCTAAACATGCTTTGTCAGATCTCAACCCTCCCGCTATACAATTATATCTAGCTCATGTAGAATAAACAAACACACAACAATATGCACAGAGAAACTCAGTTTAAAAGAAATCCGAGTCCGATGACAAAATAGTAAACAAAAGAAACTACACAAAACGAATATGATTCATAAATTAACAAAGAACTACTTGCAGTAACTGACATGCCAGCTCCAGACCCCAATCAAAAATATCGAAAGAATATATAGATACAAGAAGATGTGCATGGTATGAGTGCCAATGAGACAACTCTCCATCCAAGTCACAGTGTGTAGAAGGAAACTATTATAGGTTAAAGTATCCTCTTCAACACGAATCCTTGGCTCACAGCGAATAGCAAGTTATAAGGATCCTCCAAAATGACTAGTGTAAAACCATTCATAAACGGGAAAACCAAAGGTCTAAACTCTATATATAACTAGAGGCTCTGAAGAGCCTGTGTCGCTCACCTTGGTCTATTTGTTTTATGTGATGGTGATGTGTTCGTAGATCTTACTCTACAAAACATTGTTGATGCTTACAATTATCTCTATCTATAATGAACTTAGCCTAGTAGTTTCAGTGGAAAATATTTTGTAAAAATGTACAAAATTATGAAAATTGTTAAAAATTGACTATTACTTAAGGGGTCAATTGACCATTTTCGTCATGTTGACTTATTTGTAGGTCTTACTTTGCTGTACATTATTGATGTTTACAGTTTATCTCTATCTATAATAATATTCAAGAAAATAACCAAAAGCTGCACAATTTTCTTAAAATTTCCAATTCAGGCGCAGCAACATAACAACAGGTTGTCTGATGCATCTGAAAATTTCAGGGCAGATAGATAATGACCTAATAAACAATTTTACCCATGTCAGATTTGCTCTTAATGCTTTGATTTCTGAGATATAAGCCAAAATCTTCATTTTACTCCTATGTTCTATTTTTATCCATGGCGACCATCTTGGTTAGTTGGCAAGGTCACCGGACACATTTGTTATACTAGATATCCCAATGATGATGGTGGCTAAGTTTGGTTGAATTTGGCTCAGTAGTTTCAGAGGAGAAGATTTTTGTAAAAGTAACGACGACGGACGACGGACGCCAAGATATAAGAAAAGCTCACTTGACACTTCGGGCCAGGTGAGCTAAAAAACGAGAAGCGAGACGACATCAACAAACGACAACTACTGTTTTTTGTGTGATTTTTTTATTACTAGACCAAATATTTCATGATTTTTTATTATCTAGGACTGTATTTTTGATTAACAATTGATAACCAAGTTTAATAAAATCATATGTGTGTATAGCAAATATATTAACTTTGGCTTGAAAGACGTCTATTTAATTGTTTTCGACTCGCTCTGCTCGGTCGGAAAAATTGACAAGAATAAAATCCTAAGATTGGACGCGATCGTTCAACAATCTTATTAAAATTAATATATGTATGAACTTTTTCATACACATAAGTATTACGAAATTAGAGATATACATTTTAATTAGATTAGTTCGTCTAATTTACAAATGTAGTGAGTGTAAATTTACTGACTTCTTTAATAAAGGATTTGAATAAGAATGTGTCCATACCACATAAATTCCGCACTCGCAATATCATTTTTCATGTCTAGTGGATCGTGGAATTGAGGGTCAGAACTCTATATTTGGCATTGAAATGAAAAAGATCATATGATATAGAATATGTGTACTGAGTTTAAAAAAAAATATATCTGTACATTAACTTCACTTTCAAGTATAGAGATGTGATTTTTATTCTGAGACAAGTGCTTGTGACAATCCAAAAGAACTTGCAGTCATTCGATGTTCAGTACTTCAGTACTTTGATTGTTTGAAAACGATGTATAAATACCCTGCCACATTCGGTATGTGTTTTTGTTAGACCTTTTTTTTTCCTTCTGTTTTGTATCGATCTCATACGTTAAGCCCTTTTCCGATGATTTGTATAGTTTGTTCTTATGCTGTGCTGTAACAAACTGTTTCAGGTTCAGGGGAGGATTGAGCGCTCACAAACATGTTAAACTCCGCCATATATTGCATGTGCCTGTTCCAACCCAGGAGCATGTAGTTCAGTGGTTGTCGTTTGTTGATGTCTTCATATTTGTTTTTCGTAATTTTTGTTGTTTTAAAATAGGCCGTTATTTTTCTCAATTGAACTGTTTCATATTTTTCATTTCATGGACTATTGTAGCCGACAATACCGTATGTTTTTTTTCTCATTGTTGAAGGTTATATGGTTGCTTGTATATAACTGCTTACATCCACTACATTTGAACTTTGTGGGATAGTTGACTCATTTGCAATAATACCATATCTCCTTATTAAAAAGTTGAGGGGGGGGGGGGGTGTATTTCTTTGGAAAGTTTCAATGTTTTTCTCCCAGGTAACCCAGTTTGAACAGAATATTTTGACAATTTGCTGTGCTCTTGGATTTGAATTAAGAGCCAACCAGAGCTCACGGCCTGTTGGTGGGTAGTTGATGACTATGGTAAGCTCTGGATGTCTTTTTGAGTATTACATATATGTACGGTGATTTGGTGATGTCTTCATGTCATGCATTGTCCCATTACTTTATATAGACAGCTTATCAGTCAACCTGATCTATCAAAGTAGCTCTTCTAGCCTTTTGTATAGTCAGACGAGAAACAAGATATAAACTGACTTAGCTTGGTATATACATGTATATTTAATATACTTATATAAATATAAAAAAAAGAAGATGTGGTATGATTGTCAATGAGACCAAGAGACCAAAATAACACAGAAATTAACAACTATTAGTCACTGTACGGCCTTCAACAATGAGCAAAGCCCATACCACATCAGAAGCTATAAAAGGGCCCGAAATAACAATGCAAAACAATTCAAACAAGAAAACTAACGGCCTAATTTATGTACAAAAATTGAATGAAAAACAAAAATGTAACACATAAACAAACGACAACCAATGAATAACGGGCTCTTGACTTGGGACAGGCACATACATTTAAAATGTGGCGGGGTTAAACATTTTAGCGGAATCCAAAATTAAAGTCAAATTGATATTTTAAAACAATATAAAAATAAAAAAGTGTAAAAAAAAAATATTTTAATAATTGTTGAAAACATTGTTGTATTTGTGAGTGAAAAACTGCTTGAAATTGTAGAAATATTCGAAAGTAGCTCTCTCGTTTTGTTCTGCAGCTACGTTAAAGGAACACCAATCAAGTAATCGATCTCTGTGACTATGGATTCAATATTCAATGGTATAAAATATCATGTTCTGCTTGTCGTACACTCAATAATACTTAAGTTGGAATAGATCTACGAAGACTCAAGAACGGGCATGTGTTGTTTGGCAATTGTACATGCCCACGGCACAGATGTCCAAATATTGCTCGGAAGATGTTTTGAGAAGTTACGATGCTACCGGACATGGAAAATTAAACTGTTACAGTATATTACAGAACACAAAGTTGGCTATCTTTGCTGTAAACACAAGTTAAAGCTGACAAGGGTTACATTAAAGCTAAAAATCCCTTTAGCATTGGAGGGCTAAAACTAGCATTGAGCCGTATCCAGGTCCTAAATAGAAAATAAAGAGATGTGGAGTAAATGTACACGGGACAAAATCGAACACAATATATTGAAAAAATACAAATTGTTAATGAACAGGGCTTTTATTCCTGTTCTTCATCTTGAAAGTAGCGGGAGGGTCTTCAACGAGGAACCGGACCATTGATACTCATTATACAAAAGTAACATGGGTTAGTGCATCGGACTACAAGAACAGAAGTTCCTGGTTCGATCCATGTTCCGAGGAGAACATTGCCAATCCACTATTAATAAATATGTTTAAACTAACAATAGCCACACACTTGACTAAGTAGATTACATTGTTTTTTTATTCATCCTACATATGTCTTTTGATATTGCTTCTACATGTAAATACTTAAAGTCTTACACTGTATCTATATATTTTGCTCCGAGACCAGAACATAATAAAATAAATAAGACAAAACTTGCGCTTTAGATTAAGAAAAGGTTCGAAAATTTTGTAAATATTTTTCCAGTTTTTCCGGGGTCCTTGAGCCCTTCCCTCGCCAAAATATAGTTTGCTTTATTTGTAATAGAGGCTAGTTAATACGCTTAGTATATTATCATCTTATATCAACCTCTCCAAACTTAAAAGTTAAGATCACACATCCTTAGTGTTTAGATTGATAAAGACTTTGCATCCGTCGACATTTTCTTCGATTAAAATAATATTGATCTGACAACCGGTGTTCATGTATACTTTAACGACCGGGCTAGTTTTCTTGTTAGTTTTAAAAGTAGTTACCTCCCTTGTTAGTGTGATGTTGTCATCAATCTATTTATTTGTACCACCTTTATATAATATTATATTGTACAATTTAAATTTGTGATTCGTAATATTTAGATATAATAACTAATTCTTTATCAAAGATATAAACAAGGTAATTTGAAAGTCTTTGATTACTTCATCACCGTAGTTCAATTCAGAAGTCATGCGGTCTATTTTGTCTACATTATGTTGAATGAATATCGGAGTGTTTGCATTAGCAACATTTACTATCAATGACTGTACACCAAGAAAAGAAAACATTTTACATTATAAATCGAGAAATAATTAAAATTATATACAAAACTTTATGTTCACCCTTTTTGGTGTGTAACAAAAATCGACAACATTGATATAATTTCATTGTCTGAAGCACCTTTAAATGAATGACAAATGACAACATTGTCATTTTTTGAATGACAATTAAAAACAGTGTGGGAAAGATAAATTGAACACACTTTCGATTTTCGTTTTTCGTTTTTTGTTTTTGTGAAATCAAAAATCATTTTTCGATTTTAGTTTGTGAGAAATCAAAAATGAAAAATGAAAATACTTTTGTTTTTCGTTTTTCGTTTTGTGAAATCAAAAACGAAAAACGAAAACACAATTTGTTTTTCATTTTGGTTTTTAAGAAATCAAAAACGAAAAATGGAAACACTTTCGTTTTTCATTTTGGTTTTTAAGAAATCAAAAACAAAAAATGAAAACACTTTCGTTTTTTGTTTTTTTGTTTTTGATATTTCAAAACGAAAAACGAATGGACGCAGACATACACGGACCATCTTTTCGTACTGTCATTTTTTTACGTTATATAAAGTCAACCTGTAGCTTTGATATATAAAAATTATAGAATCAGAAGTGAGATGCTATATCAAATACTCCTGCTTTGTACGTTTTTATTTAAAGACAAAATATACAAATCAAACACGCCCTAACATAAAAAGGTACACTCGATTTTCTCTTTTCGATACAATCGTTACCTAGTTTTGGGGATTTTTTCTTGATTCACATAATGGAAGGGCAGACTAGAAAAATTCTGAACTATTAGATTGAAATTTTCTCCGTCCGTGGTATAAAAAAAATCGGAGGTTATGCATTTTCTACATCCAACTTATAGTGCCCATGTCGTCGACTTGATATCTTATTGTTCTGCATTACTATGTAATAGATACATTGAAAACTTATGCAAATGGTGTTTTTAAAATTAAACACTTCGTAATTGAGAAGAAAATTGTCGTTTTATTTTTTTCTAATAACTTTTAAAAATTGTGTTACTATAGTAAACATTACAGTAAACATTTATCGCCTTCTCTAACAAAGAGCTACGATTCGTTTGTTCTATTTCAACTGGGTTTCCGCCTGCATATATCAAGACAAATTAAGATTTTAATCAACTTCCTCTGGAACCATACACATGGGCTCGATTACTGAATATTCATACATGTATGTATTATTAATGTTTTTTTATGCTCCATTTATGAACATTATGTTTTTCTGGTTTGTGCGTGCGTTCGTCCGTTCGTCTGTTCGTTTAACCGTTTGTCCAGCTTCAGGTTAAATCAACTTGAAACTTAGTACACGTTTTCCCTATGGTATGATCTTTTAAATTGTAATGCCAAATTACAGTTTTATCCCATTTTCACGGTCCACTAAACATTGAAAATGATAGTGTAGATGAGGCATCTGTGTACTAGGGACACATTCATGTTTCTTTAAATTTTCGTCGTATCGCTGTCAATTTTTATTAAAATTTTAACGTCGTTATCAATAAATATTTCATTGTTTACGAGAAATATGCAATTTACTATCATTGTCATGAACCCAAAATACGGCCAATAGTTTAAAAATTTATGAAACATATTTATATCCGCTAACCGAGCCCCTATTGAAATCGACAAACTCAACAAAAAGCTTTGAATACAAGTACGGATATTTCTTAAAATTGACGGTCGTCCTTTATAAATTACAGTCAGCCTATACAAATTACGGTCATCCTTTACAAGTTACGGTCATCTTTTTACCAATCACGGTCATCCGTGTTATATGTTACGGTCATCTTGAAAATATTTTGATTATGATTTACGGTCATCTTAACGATTTTTTCAAATCGAATTTCCCATTTCATCATGTTCATGCACATTTCTCGGTAGTAATTTGTGATTTCCGAGTGATTCTTTTATGAATTTACGTCGTTTCAATGTATGATTTGTAAAGAAAATGATATAGAAACACTTTAACAGACAATACAGAAACTGACCTAATTTTTCATCCGACATCTTGGGATGACCGTGAATGCAGTTACGGTCATCAGTTTTACCCCAGTGATTGTGAGTAAAAATCAATTATCGTATTATTTCTAATATTACTTACATTTATAAATGCTGCCGCGGCTTTTGCTTTGATTTCGTTGCTGATTTCTTCTGTTCATGGATAAAAGAAATCGTAAATTATAGCTCTTTGTACAAAATGACAAATAAGAAAACAAATTAAGATTATAAAAATTATGGTTCAATGGTTCGGTGAATGAAAACTTTACTTCATATGCATATTAATCAAACTCTGCCTGGTTTCGTTTGCCCTACTTTAATTTAAAAGAAAAATATTGGTAATACTGTTTTAAAGGTGTAGAATAATTCACATATTCACATAATAAAAGTTAAAGAAAATATATACTTCTCAAAAACCGATTGGAAATATTTTGAAACTAATGTCTATATTTCATTGTTATTTTGTTTTTATTCAGAATAACTTTCAATGACTGTCGATTGTAATCAAGAATTATATAACTAGGTAAAGATATCCTGAGAGTCTTTGATTTTGCTGATTGGTAATTGTTTTTTTAGAATAAAGTAGAGTAAAAGCAGACGTAAATTTGTTGTGAAGCCATGCTTCTTTGATCTGTTTGTTCTGATCAAATTTTTATATGAAAGTAGACTGTTAGTTGTGTTTTATGCAATACATTTGCACACTATAATGCAATTCAAAGAAAATAATCATCTGCTTGCAGCAATGCAACATAAATATTCGGTGAAAAATTTAAAAGACCTTTTACATACTCTTTTTGAATAACAAATACTTTTAGTAGTATACAACAAGAAATACAAAAATCAGAACGAACGGACCCAGGGCGAACAAGTGATAGGCCAAGCAGGTGCTGGGCGAACTAATTCGGATTCAAATTAAACAACATAAACACAAGAAACATGCGTAGTGTTTGCACAAATCAATATCTAATTTTAGTTCATTTATATGTTTCGGAGTTTAGTATCACATCTATTATCACTGGACTAGTACACATTATTTTTATTTATTGACTGTCTGAAGCACGCCTTAGGGTGCGGGATTTTCTCGCTGTGTTGAAGATCCGTTTTTGGCCTTCAGCTGTTTCTGATCTTTGGTCTGGTTTTTGTCTCTTTGATTCATTCCCCATTTCCATTCTCAATTGTATTATATTTATTTTGTTGCTTTCTTTAGCTAACCATACTGTGTCTGTTGTTCTAATGGCAAAATCCCGCGGTGACGTGTTCTTTACATCTGTGTCTTTGATGTATTTTAACATGTTGATGGATAGTTAACAACTATTTCACATATGACTGTGATTGTTTTTATTCCTTTATCTTTGTAAAAGATTATTTGATTTTCTTTAAATATTAAGCACTTTGTTTTGACTAAATTTTGGTGGATAGTTGTCTCATTTTCAATCATACCGCATCTTTGTTTTTAAAATAGGTGTGTTCTATCATCTATTGAAACACATGTAGTATAAATGGGTACGTAGGGATTGTCAATTGCTGACAAAATGAATGTTACAAGTTATAAAGGCTTCAGCCGGATTATATACTAATATGGATTCACTATTCAAATCTTGAAATCCGAGTTAGTAGTTTGAAATTGTCGTCATAGTAGGTGTAGTTAGATGAAGATGTAATAGTACTTAAATCGACAAGTAAATGAACAACCAACACCGAGTGATTCTAATGAACCCCCAAAATAGAACGATATCGGCTGTGGTTATCGTTTGGATGATATGTATACCAAACAGCTGTTACAAAAAAGGTAGAGCATCAGTAAAAAAGTCACCATAAAGATTTGATGATGTATGTTACGATGATCATCTCATTCTTCAATCTGTAGAAACCACTTCATACAATTAATACCACCAACGTTTTCATAACGACTAAAATGCATGTTTAAGTAACCATATTATGAATGCAACAATCCCCTTTTGCCCCACAATAATGATTGTTATTCCGTTTGTATATGTATTCGATATTGAAAAGATTCAATAAACTGACTGACAAAAATATCAATAAACAATATCAATTTGCATTATATATTTCAACAACATGAGAAGATTTTTAATTCAGAAAATCTCGAATCGTTAGCTATGATAAATTTAGCATATCTAATAAAAAAACTTACGGATTGAACTTATCATTGGCACTCGAATCAAAACAGTAAAAATATATACCACATAAATGCAGAGGTGAGAACAATGAATTTCTTTTTTTTTATAGAAAGACGGCTACGGCTTTCTCTGCCTCGGTGTAGCTCAAATCTTAGTGTTTTAAAAAAAAATAATAATGTTTTATCAAATAACGGTAAAAGAACACCGTCGTATTGAGACAACGGAGAGTCACTATGTAGATTTCTTAATAGGCTAATCAGAGGTTATTTTCATCATGAAACAAATATCATCTATTCAGACATTGGAATCGTACTTCTTTTAAACTGTGCGTATTGCCGTGTGCTTCTTTTTCGTCAATGGCTATAGATATAGGGGGAATTATCATATCCCAAAACATGTTTAATCTCGCCTCAGGTTTGCACCTGTCCCAATCAGGAGCCTCTGACCTTTAGTAATCTTGTATGAGTTTTAATTTAAGTTCATTTTATATTTCGGAGTTTAGTATGACTTCCATTACCAATGAACTATTACACATTTTTATGAACCAGCTTAAGCACGCCTCCGAATGCAGGATTTTCTCGCTATGTTGAAGATCCATTAGTATTCGTCGGCTGTTTTCTGCTTTTTGGTCTGGTTGTTGTCTCTTTGACATATTTCCCATGTCCATTCTCAATTTTATAACCATTTGAAATATTTTACTCATCCTAAAAAAACACGAGGAAAATGGCAAAGGTTAATTCAAAACTCACAACCCAAGAAACATATACAACGTCATGGTGAAATAACGATAAACGAAGATAAGACAAACAAGTTCACAAAACACTACACAGGACACTAAAGACTAAGCAACACGAACTCCAACGGAAACGGAAAGGGGGATATCAGCAAAGGTAGTAAGCAAGTCCTGCTATACTTGTTGCACTCACAAAATGAGTGATTATAGTCTCATTCAGTTGTGTTTATCAAAATTTGAAAGTAAAGTCAAATCAAGTGATCATGTTATCACTGCAACCAATCCTATCCGTACTTGATAGAAGAGTCGAACGGACAGAAGTACGAACAAACGTAAGAACGGTCAGATAGACGAGATGAGGTAATATAAAACGGACTATAACTGCAAAATAGTTAAATGGAATGAACTAATAGTTGTTAATTTCTGAGTCATTTTGTTTCTTGTGAAGAGTTGTCTCTTTGGCAATATCACAACATATTTCTACATACGAGATTCAGTGGTCATCATTTATTTCTGTTAATCGTATTCATTTTTTTGGTTAATTGTTTTGAACATAATAAGTCTATTATTTTTCTCGTTAAACTGTTTTACGTTTGTCATTTCTGGGCATGGCATAGCTTGCTATACGATATGGAGCTTTCTCAATGATGAAGGGCGCACGGTAATCTATAGCTGTTCATTTCTAAGTCATTTGGTAATTGATGGAGTGTCGTCTCATTAGTAATCATATCATATCTTCTTATTCTTTTCTACAAAAGAGTATTGTTTATGAAGGAGAATAAATAAATGATAAGTTCGTATCTACCAAAACAAAAGCAACTAAAAAACAAAACAAGCAAACCCCCCTCCCCCCCAAAAAAAACCTCATCCCACCCAAAAAAACACCCCCAAACCAAACAAACAAAAAAGCAAAATACAATCCATCAACAAACAAATAAATAACAGAAGAAAAAAAAGTCAAACACGAGCTGATTTTTTATAATAAAAAAGGGTTTAATTGCCTGTCGTCAAATAAGAGGGAGTTCAAAAACTGATAAACAGATAGTCGATATTAATTGGACCATCACTATCCACGAAGTAATGCATAAAATAGTAACTTTTTCTGTTTTATATTGCAAGATTGCAAGAAAAGAAGTAAAAGGTTTGTATATGGATTATTCTAATATGACGTCCTTATTACGCTTTGTAAATAAAGCCGTGTTCTAATAAGCACAAAATATGTATGACACATGCGCACAAATTTACTGTTTATATTAAAGTTATTTCCATTGTTATCCTATAAAATATATACTTTATAGTAGCTTACATAAACTTTTATAATATATGTTATATCGAACAACTTATATTTACTCTGCTCGTATTTTTTAAACTTATCAAATATGAAATGTAATGTAGAGACGCCGACGGCATTTTCGTACGCTCGACCTATAAAAATACTGTATTTGTCCTATTAGAATCGAAATAATTCCTTCATGTCATGCTCTATGCTCATTTTAACATGGGATAGCATTATATATTGACAAATATAATGCCTACCAATGTTAAAATGAGCATCGAGCATGACATGAAGGAATTATTTCTTAAGTACAACGTAAATTACGTGGTTAAAGCGTCGGTAGTAAAACTGTTACAATACTTAAAGTTGAGGGTAACATGATAATCCCGTTTAGATATTAAAGCATTTGAGACACACTAATAATCGTTGAAAAGTCTTTTTCAACACTTCCATTGCAAGCAATATATTTACTGTACCCCTCATCTCATACCTGACGGTTTTTTTCCCTTCACTGGATCGTTTGCCTGTTTAACGTCATTACCCTTTGTATTGTCGCTTATGGGTGTAACAATTTCATCTTCCATCACTTCAATTTTCGTTGGTACCTGACTTTACTGAAACATAAAAGTTTGACAGATTTCGTTCAAGGTTTTTTTTTTTGAAAGAATGAAAATAGCTATACTAAATCAATCAGGTGGATATTTCGTACGTTTCGTATTCGAATTGCAAACATTTGACATACACTATCCTCCTCCAGCATGTATAAATGGATGTTTCGTCTTTAATCGTAAATTAAATAGTTAAGGTAATTCAAAGTAAAGAACAACAGATTATAACCTTTTCTGTTTATTTCCGGTATATAAAAAAACATAATCGCGTTACAAAATTTAAATATTTTATTCCAAAGAGATCTACTCAATTTGAAGAAAACTAGCTGTCTTTCGATTTTTTTTCTCGAAAAATAAATAAAAATGAAAAAAATATTCCGTTTTTTACAGACAAATGATAGTTACTTTCAGGTTACACCACTAACTCGGGCCCGGCCAGAAAGCACATACCAGGAAATAGTACATATTTAACACAAAATACTTCCTACGCATGAATGTAGCTTTCACAATATGTAGAATATTTAGAAATTTTTGTTTTGTTATTAAAAGGAAAATCATATTTCTGATTATCCCAGTTGATTGTATTGAATCGAAATTCCTTTGAAAAGTAAGCCTTCTTAATTTAAAATATGCGGAATTTTTAAAAAAGAAGGGCAGGATTATTGATATTGTACATGTATTCAGTGGGTGAAAAAAATTGTAAAAGCCGATAAAAACAGAAAATGCCAGTGATCATAAGAATAAACAAAAGCAGAGAACTCAAAATGAACAAGTTGTTCATATATTTATATTAAAATAGTTCGAAGAATAACTTGGAATATTGTGATAAGCATTAAGTAAAATTTAGTTACAAAATAGTTTAATATTATTATACTTCAAGAGTTTTTTTCCTATATAAAATAAATGAAATAGTTGTGCTATTTCATTCTAAAGACAATTTGCCAGTTAATAGTTTCAAAGACTATTGCCCTGGTTAAAAGTTTCATAATCATCTTTCCCGTACTTTTCCATGCTTATTTTTCATTGGACGATAATGATGTCATTGACTACTCTGCTTGGTTATGTATGCTTTGCAACGTCAAACTCACTCTTATATTGTAAACGGTGGAATCTGTTTGTTTTGATTGTAATTTCACTTACAAGAAGCAATTATAAAAGAGAAAGAAAATCTTCATGGAAATTTTTTAAAAGATCTAAAATATAGTACCTTATTCATAATATGGGTTCGCTCTCCGTATATTAAAAGTGAATTTGCGTTTGGTGTACTTTAACTAGGATTTATAATAAGCACGGAAAGTTTAACCCAAGTATTTGTAGTCTTGATTGAAATTAATGAAATATTTATAAATACAAAACGAATTATAAAAAAAGTAAAGTTCATCATGTGCATGTAAAGTTATGTCACATTTTTTCTTTCTTTCAAATAAGGTATATATGTTACAGTGAATTTGTAAAATCAGTGATTATGTAGAATCCCTGATCTTTCAGGGATTATGTAGAATCACTAAAATCATTAGTGATTATACAGATTCCCTGAAAATTACCAGTGATTTCACATAATCACTGATAATTTTAATTAGTATTCTACAAATTCCCTAATATGATTTCAGTGATTATCAATAATTAAAAGCTCCAAAGATGATGAAACAAATTAACATAGACAAATTATCATTTTTTTCTTATTCCTTGAAAGTTTCAGTAAACATGCAGTTTCTATTCCTGATCTACTATTTGATTCTTAAGTGATGAGTTTTGTCGTTTATATTTTATCCAAGTGTTGAACCTCATTATGCTACTAACAAATAAGCTCGGCACAGGCACAGGTGTTGCTTAGGTTAAAGAAAACGTATGCTCAAAAGTTAATGCAAATTACAGAGGAAAACAACATATATCTCAAACCAATTCCACAAGTGGTTCCAGGAAAGGGAGATCCTTGTTATATATAAATGGACTCCTGCTCGGATCTTTAATATAAGAAATCAGTTTGAGGTTGCTGATTTCCCTTCATTGGTACCTTCAGATGTTTGTGCTGAAAACTCTATTTCTCTGAGACGTGCCGTAAAATATGATTGGATATGGAGGACAAGGTTTTTTAAATGTTGATATTGTGGTGAAAACAAATATGAATTTAATAGATATACATGTAAAAAAACAGGACAAATGTGTAATAGTCGATGCCATCATCCAAATCTAGTTTGTAAATAAAATGTTTATTTTTAAAATATTGTGCATAAAGTTAACAATTATCAAAAAGATGTCGCGTAAAAATAGTTATGATGACAATTTCAGTTTAATTCATATCTCAACCTAAAAACAATTGCTAAAACAATACGATAAAAAAAAATAATCATTATGCCATTTAATCATGTTAATATTTTAGTACTAACTTCATCAATCCGCCCTTGTGGGCTCACTTAATATTATTAATACTGATACAGTAAATATCAAAAAGGGCTCGCTTGATATAATGGCTGATAAAGTCAGTATTAAAAACAAAACATCGATTATTCAATATATATTTTGCTTATCATTTAATTATATTTTGCTTATCATTTAATTATGCCATTTAATCATGTTAATATTTTAATACTAACTTCATCAACCCGCCCTTGTGGGCTCGCTTGATATTATTAATACTGATACAGTAAATATCAAAAAGGGCTCGCTTGATATAATGGCTGATACAGTCAGTATTAAAAACAAAACATCGATTATTCAATAAATATTTTGCTTATCATTCAATTATATTTTGCTTATCATTTAATTATGCCATTTAATCATGTTAATATTTTAATACTAACTTCATCAACCCGCCCTTGTGGGCTCGCTTGATATTATTAATACTGATACAGTAAATATCAAAAAGGGCTCGCTTGATATTATTGCTGATAAAGTCAGTATTAAAAACAAAACATCGATTATTCAATATATATTTTGCATATCATTTAATTATATTTTGCTTATCATTTAATTATGCCATTTAATCATGTTAATATTTTAATACTAACTTCATCAACCCGCCCTTGTGGGCTCGCTTGATATTATTAATACTGATACAGTAAATATCAAAAAGGGCTCGCTTGATATTATTGCTGATAAAGTCAGTATTAAAAACAAAACATCAATTATTCAATATATATTTTGCTTATCATTTAATTATATTGTGCTTATCAGTTAATTTTATTGTGTTTATCATTTCAATATTTTTGTGTCTTTCATATTAATATATTATGCCTAACGTTATACAATATTAAGGGTATTAGTCTGATATGAGCCAGTCCATGAAAAAAGGTACACCTACAAAAATTTTACGAAATTCTAAAAAGTGTGCATAATTATTGGGTGTAGACTTGTGATTTATAAAACACATTTACTTTTCCTCATATCCTTAAGCTGTGAGCTACACGCACCTGCAAGTGTTGAGACCCCCTTTAGTTTTATCAATTGATTTGCCAATTGATAATGTGACCCCGGTAGCAGTGGGGATAAGGCTCTCGCTTACGATGCAGATATCAATGCAATCAGACCGGGCAACGGTACGAGTCCCGTGCAACGACGGTTGATTTATATAATATTAAATAACTTAACTTTGTTAACTTAACTTCGGTTGATTTATATAATATTAAATAACTTAACTTAACTTAACTTCGGTTGATTTATATAATATTAAATAACTTAACTTAACTTTCAATTTCTAAAACACAAGAGGTCATAGTTTTTGTATTTTCCCTCATGTTTTAATATTGTCTTACTTTCCTTAAACCGGTAAAACTGAAGAAAATTATTGACTTTTGTCTCTCTAGAGTCATAAAATTTTAAGTTTCTGGTCGGTATATCATTAGTCTGGGGAACAAATGATTTACACTTGCTCAAATACCAAAACATTCAGATATTTCTACGTCTTTTGCTGTTTCAATTGACAAATTCGGGAGAGAATTGACAATCTTATGAATGTTTACATTAATGTAATATATATATATATTTTAAATAATATAAAAACATACAGGAACAAATTTTTTGTCAAATTTTAGAAAGACACCTTATTACTACTAAACAAACAACCCAATAATTAACAAAAATAAAAAAATTAAAAAGTTGGATAAATGGGAAGACACCGTTATATATTTTAGTATCATTTCAGTTATTCTGTATAATACCTGACGTTTTTTCTAGTGATTATACATAATCCCTGAAAATTGTAGTGATTATATATAATCCCTAAACTAACCAGTGATTATACAAAATCCCTGTAAATTTTAGGGATTCTACATAATCCCTGATTATACAAATTCACTGTAACATATACACTTTTAGAAAATTAGTTATTTGGTATATAAAAACACTTAATGGCTGTGTTGTTCAGTATAATAAAACACCTAATGACTGGTTGTGCGGGTAATAGCAAGTTTCTTGTCCCTTCGCATACCAACTATTGCTCTCGGCTTTGCCTCGAGCAATAGTTGGTACCTCAGGGACAACAAACTTGCTATTACCCTCACACTCAGTCAATAGGTGTATACTAGTATCTATGATGAGTTTATTTACCACCATTTATCAACAATGCTCTTCAACTTCGTACTTTATTTGGCCTCTTTATTTTATTTAATCGAGCGTCACTGATTAGTCTTTTGTTTTAGAAGAAATACGCGTCTTGCGCAAATTCAAAATTTCAATTCTGGTATCTTTGATGAGTGTATTTACAACCATTACCTATATTTTACAAAACTTTTAGAAATTTTTGTTCCACAATGCTCGTTAACGTCGTAGTTTATTTGTCCTTCAAAACTTTTTTTATTCGAGTGTCAATGATGAGTCTTTAGCTGACGAAACTTGAGTTTGGCGCAAATAAAAAAAATATAATCCTGGTATCAATTATGAGGTTATTTACATAAGTCTTTAGCAAACATTCAACCCATAAAATTATATGAAATGACGTGTTGAAGGCCGTACTTTAACCTATAATGGTTTACTTTTTTAAATTGTTATTTGGATGGAGAGTTGTCTCATTGGCACTCACACCACATCTGCCTTTATCTATTAGACATCATTTCGCGATAATACAATCATCAACCTATAGAAGACTACACAATCCAGGTTATAAACTGAAATTGAGGGAACATATCAAATATAAGTGGAAAACAACGAAACCACGGAAAAAACTACAGTGCAACAAAAAACCAAAGACAATGCAACACACACAGAAACGTGATATAAGATACAAATTGTTAATAAAAGATAAAGGCCACCATTATGTCTTCAACTAAGCGATAAAATCCCGCTGTCGATGACAGACATCAACTGGTCACTAAATAAAAATGATTCCTTGAAAATGGACGTCATAATTAAACACTAAAACATAAATGAAATAAAACTGAAAATAATACTAGACTAACAAAGGCCAAAGGCAACAGACATACGATAGGCGCAACCATTCGGCGGGTTAAACATGTTTTTTGAGATTTTAACCCTCCCCTATACCTCTATCCAATGTAGATCAAACAAACACAGGGATACGCACAGTTAATGTCAGTTTAAAAGAAGTCTGAGTCCGATTTCAGAATAGGTAACAGAAGAAACTGAGAAAAAGGACAAACATTAACAAAGGACTTCTAGCAGTTACTGACATGCAAGCTCCAGACCTCAATTAAACTGATAAAAAGATTACTAGTATGACTTCGTCATTTGACAATCAAGCACGATTTCTTCCGTTAGGAGTTTAGTATTATACCATCATAAAATATATGAGAAGAACATTAACCGTATCATGCCAACAACTGGTTATAGAATAAATGTGTGTATTTCCGATTCAAAGACCATTTGAGTGAATCAATATTAATACCAAAGCTATTCTTAATGATCTGACAATAGTATCGTAACCAAACCCCTTCTGAAGAAGTCTTTGTAAAGGTTTGGTTAGCCTTTGAAATGAATGCCGACATTTGTGGGCTTGTAAAGAATATTACAAAAAAAAAGATTGAATGTAAAATACCTTAAAGTACCATATTGAATGATATCCGTTAACGATGATAAAGTTTAGTAAATGTTTTGATTGGTTTGTGGTATCGAAAAACCTGGTGTAATTATTTTCAGTAATACAGAGATTTCTTTCGTTAAAATCAAATACGTTGTAACATACACGAGCTAATCGAGCTTTATTTAAAGTGAGTGCAGCAAAATAATAATCTTTAGTGTACATACTGAAGTCGTCATTTTTTAGAGCCAAAAGAATCATCCAAATATCTAAAAGGTATATCAAATTTTTGTATCAGATAACTTTGCGATATACGGAATCTCTATAGCGAACAGACATTTTATCTTATGATAATTATTCAAGAGCATTTGAAGTCGGTCGAATTTACAAAAATCTTTTGTTTCTTGTAACTAAAAATTGTTGATTTTTTAATGCCCATTTAAGGGGTTATCTAACATTACCCCCCCCCCCCCTCCCCGCCTAATGAAAAAAGTGTCGTGTAATTTTTCTTGTTTTACATTCATTGGAAAACTAGGTCTAGCTAAACAAAAAGTCATACGATTTGAACCATATGTTTCAAAGGTTTTGAAACTGAAATATGTCATCTTTAACATGATAATATTGACCAATTCTTTGAACCAAAATGTAACGTTTAATTTCCTCAAAACCCTAACCATTTGTAGTTCTATGTAATTCTGTTGTTCTTGCAAACATTTATAAAATTAAACCAGCACATGTTTTTTCTATTAAAGTTTAAAACACACCCCTTCCTCAAATTGAATCAATAAATAACAGCAAAATCCATTCTGATTGTACACAATGGCCTTGCATTTGTTTTCTTTTGAATTAGGCCTTAGATATTTTGCATGTGAATATATCATCTTTAGGTTAAGTGTCGTGTATCATGTGTTCCTCAAATTCGACCACAAAGTCAACTTTATATAATTTGTTGCAAGAAACACAATAAGGTCATAACATGTCGTCTGAAAATAAAGACCTTACATCTTCGGCAAGTGGATTATCGTCATTAGGTGGTGAGTCCCTTTACAATTTTGACCTTCATGTGACCTTGAATTGTGACATCGAGGACGAGAACTGTATTGTTGGACAGAAACATTAGAACAGGTCATGGCTTGTTGTTGTTGAACTAGGCCTGATATTTTGTTATGGTGTATTCAATTTAAAGTTTTATTTAGCGTCAATATTCAGTTAACAAATAATATTACACAAGCTCCAATCAACTATACAATAATATAGAAACAAGTTACATGCACACGAAATAAATAAAGTTATAACAAATTCAAGAAGATATAGTTTCTATTGTGTCGAAGTGTACGTATTTAGCTACTCCACAGAATGTTATATTTTTTATTTCACAATCAGATTCTGGTTGTAAAAGAAAATGAGATAATAAAAAAGGGAATAGACGTTTACGTTTTTGAGATACGATTGGTTAAACAAACAGCACGAGACACCTAAAATACAAAAGATACATAAGAAAAATCTTATAAATCAGCAGTTATTTTATATAAGCAAGATTTTCATTTTTTTTGTCTACAAATTTAATAAAAAAAGATATACGATTAAAAAACAACGTCGAATCTATATGTGGAACTAAGTGATAAAGCTGACGTGGCAAGATAGTGTTGTATAATCAATTTCGTTTAACAAAACTTTGATAGTATGTCTGTAGAGGTAAGGCTATTCAGATACATTTAGTTTTAGCTTAAAGCTAATCAATCAGTCTTAGTAACATGAATAATGCTATCAAATGTACTAGTCTTAACTCATTTCATCTCTCATTCCACGAAATAACACACTGCAGTTACAGGTCGACCTACTTATACGCTATTCAGTCATAATCTTGAATTGTGACATGAGATGAAAAACCTTACTTCAAATCTGCATTTACTAATTCGAAAAGAGACACAAAAGCTCAATAATTGAAAAAAAAATCGCTATCCCATTGAAGTAAGCATGTGATATATATAAGCAAAAATAACATGTTCTTTTCCTATCATGCACTTGTAGCTTCAGTTTCAACCATGGTTCTAAATTTAGTCTTTACGTTCCCTACAAGTTACAGACGGAATATAAGACACCTTGGTTTTTTTCTACACCTGCTAGGAAAAAGGTTGAAAACTGAGAGTTTAATAATACTTTTTTCATTATTATTAAGATAAAGGGCAAATATGTTAGTTTCTGTGTAATTCTTTGTGGACTGAATCTGATGTTTTTTTCTTGTTAATGTCTTCTCGACTTGTAAATGATACACTAGTGGTTGAATATTGCCTTGGTATCTTCTTAATTCTTATATGAATATAAATAATGTCCTAAAAAAACATGCCAGCGTTTTTCAACACAAATACACATATATAAATTATTCGTAACCTACAATTGTGCACTTCTAAGTTGATTTCATTCAAAACTGCTGCTTTCCAAAAAAGTAAAGTGGAGTCAAGTATGGTTTATTCATTTGTTTTATCAATTTGGTACGAATAGACGCATAATTGTCCTTGGTTTATTTATTTATTTGGTAATAGTTGTACTGTTAGGACTTTTACTTTTTATACTTCATTGTATTATATGAAAGGCATAGGTTAATCAACGATACAGTTATGATACTTGTTGTTTCCACTCCATTTGGCACTTTGAAAAATCTGACTTTCTGGTTTTCTTTTGTAAGTTTATTCTACTTTGAAATTTTACTATTTTGTATCTTTAAAGATTAATTTATGGAAAATGTGTTACTATAAACATGATAAATGGATTAAAAGATTAAAGGAAAAACAATAAGAGTAAATCTGCTCCTAGCTATAATGTTAACATTATGATCATGATCTTTTAAGTTCTTACATTTTGCATGTGATTGAAATTCGCTGCAATGAATAAGACCTTGCGTAAGAGTTTTCTCTTCTAAGGGGTTCTATACCCCTTAATTAATTGTGTGATTTTTTTCTTAATAAAATTAGGAGGCAAAGTGTTATATGGGGCAGCAAAATCAATGCTTTGAACATAATCGAAATCAATTATATACTGATATAAGCATGCAATTTATCAACTACTTGTAACGAATTTTTGACACCCCAAAAAATTATTAAGTCCTCTATTTTCAATTTTCAATTTTTACCAGGTTTTTTATTGTACCAAATCTACTAGTCAAAAGAATAGAAAGTGTAGTAGTAGTACAATGACTTGAAGACGAAATGAATCTATGTGGTGTTTTTGTGCAACTTCGGAAGCGAGTACATAGTTTGAACGTTTACTATATTTGTTTTTTTTTTGTAAAGAGATAGCTTAAAGTTTATGTTTATTATAGATGTCATTTTCTGATATAGAGTCAGTTTAAATGATGGTGAATTGGTGATTTTCTTTATTAGAACCTCATTGTGAAATTTGCGTCAAATAATAGTTAAAAATGTATTGTTTTAAAATTTGAGAAATCATTTTTAATTAAGGAATGGAGTGAATGTCCTTTATGCAAAGCTCTGATTCCTTGTCCGAATTTGGCTATACTTTATTTAGGGCCGTTTTTGATTGATCTGCACTTCAACATATTCCAATATATATAAGTCTCGAGTATAACCATGATAACTGAAGAAGCATTGTTTGTCAAAATGCCCATCTGGTACATCAAATTGATACCGTCCATGTTATTTTTTTCCTGTATTCATCATGAGATTCGTCCAATAAACGAAATACTAAAAAGCGATGATCAAAGAAATAACCAAGAAATTATGCGTCAAAATCATTGTTCATGCACTTTAAGTTATATACAAAGAACTTACTTTGAACTTTTGTTTTCTGAAAAAATTAAATGTCTTTTTTACAAGTATGACAATCAAATCATAATTAAAAGGAAACTACGTGGTATTTCTCAGTAAAGAAAAAGTTTTTTAATGTTTGCCTCAAGCATACAATCTTCACTTTCTTGATATTAATTATAATGGTCCTTACATAAGCATTTAAGCTGATATGTTGATGTGTTGGTAACACTTTGTGGTAAGAAAACCATACGTACAGGCATTTGAAATATCTGAATAGCACGATATGCAATATCCTCCGGGTGCGGGAATTTCTCGCTACATTGAAGACCT
The DNA here is from genome assembly GCA_037788925.1 of Mytilus galloprovincialis. Lineage (NCBI taxonomy): Eukaryota > Metazoa > Mollusca > Bivalvia > Mytilida > Mytilidae > Mytilus > Mytilus galloprovincialis. The sequence continues at coordinate 6,040,089 of CM075340.1, read as the reverse complement.
GTTGGTGACCCTCTTCTGTTGTTTTTTTATTTGGTCGGGTTGTTGTCTCTTTGACATATTCCCCATTTCCATTCTCAATTTTAATAATTAAAGAAAATAGGTTGAAGAGGACAAAAAATTATCAACTGTTTCATACTTTTTGACTTCTAAGTCCACAAATTATTTTTATACAGATGAGTCAGGAATCCCAATTGACCAAACTAAAACACCACGACAAAATACTAACCTTTTACAATCTATGAGACGGACATATTTAAAATTCTAGTATCAATTATATGAAACAAAACTAATCAATTATAACAGGATTATGATCTTTTACACAAGACGCGCGTTTCATATACATAAGCCTCATAAACGAATGGAAACGTAAAACATCTAAATTATAGTACATTACAGCTGCTTCTGATTTGTAAATTTACATTATTTACTAGAATTGAGTGTTTGAAATAAGAATAAATTTAAAATGAAGGTGACCTTACCTTAAGTTTAAAAAATATTTCTAATACTGTAGATTACACAACATTTGTTAAATATTAACAAGTATAATAAAGCTAAAATGTTTTGTAATATAAATGTATGTTTAACTGCGTACAATTAATAAATTGGCAAGAATCAGTTGTGATGAATCAAAATGAGTTAGAGCGTTTAGAAACAACAAAGAACAATTTTGGCGTTTAAGATAATTATTAATAACTATTATTAGGACCTTTGCAATATTTTGTTAATGCTTTGTATGAAACACGTGACATAAAGAAACAAAAAACTATATTAAAAGGTCTCTGTCATTAAAACATTGAAAATCGTTAATGTTATTCACAAGTATTTCATTGAAACGTCATATTTATCAAATAAAATGTATGTATGATTAGTTGTCAAAGTGAAACAATTCCTGAAAATATTTCACAGTCACTTAATATGATAATTGTATGTGTGAGGCGTTAGGTTGAAACAACAATAGAACGTAATTGTAAAAAGTTTCAAAAGCCCAATGACGGTTTGCTCAAAACTACAATTTGTGTGAATTGTTGTTAAAATGCCCCGTTAAAATAAACCAAACACGCCATTTGGTCGACATGTATCACGTACAATAGAAATGTTCATCACTTTTGAGAATGTATATAAAGCTACTAGATTAAATTTGATGTCTCTTAAACCCATATACCAATTTGTAGTAGTCCCCAAAATTATTTAGATGAAAACGGTACTTTACACGTTATGTTTATCTGCATGCAATGATAGCGGTATTATTTTGAATAAAACTACTGAAATGAAAGACTGAGTAATTAAAAACTAATTGTAAAAACAAAATATATAACAAGATGCTCCGCAGGGCGCAGCTTTATACGACCACAGAGGTCGAACACTGAACAGTTGGGGCAAGTATGGACACAACATTTAAGCTTGACACAGCTCTGAATTTGGATTGTGATTAAATAGTTGACACAACATAGGTTTCTGACACAGAATGAATGTGGTCTAAGAACTTAAACTTAAAAACTTAAAATTTTTAAATTGGACATTTACCTATTATGGTTCAATATTCAAAATCTAAATACATGGTTAGATTCAGCATACCATATATATAAAACCCCAAGAATTTAATTTTTGATGAAATCAAATAATGTTCAATTTTAGACCCTTTATACCTCAATGCGGACCAATTTGATAACCGGGCCCAAATATTAAAAATCTAAATACATGGTTAGATTAAGCAAATTGAAGAACCCCATATTTTCAATTTTCATTGAAATCAAACAAAGTTGAACTTTTGACCCTTTGAACCTTAATCATGTTAATGTAGACCAATTTGAAAACGGAACAATACTGTGCAATTGAATATTTCTTGCTATTGCGTAAAACTGTGCAATTGAAAATTTCTTGCTATTGCGTAATACTGTGCAATTAGATATGTCTTGCTATTACGCAATACTGTGCAATTGAAGACTTCTTGCTATTGCACTATACTGTGCAATTGAAGATTTCTTGCTAATGCGCAGTACTGTGCAATTGAAAAAAAAATTCTATTGTACAATACTGTGCAAGTGACGATTTCTTGCTATTGCGCAATACTGTGCAATTGAAAATTTCTGGCAATTGCACAATACTTGATATAATAATTTTGGACCCCAATTTGGACCAACTTGAAAACTGGGCCAATAATAAAAAATCTTAGTACATGTTTAGATTCAGTATATCAAAGACTCTAATAATTCATTTTTTGTTAAAATCAAGCTCAGTTTAAATTTGGACTCTTTGGACCTTAATGTAGACCAATTTGAAAACAGGACCAAAAATTAAGAATCTAAATACACGGTTAGATTCGGCATATGAAAGAACCCCAATAATTCATTTTTTGATGACATCAAACAAAGTTTAATTTTGGACTCTTTTGGCCCCTTATTCCTAAACTGTTGGGAACAAAACTCCCAAAATCAATCCAAACCTTCCTTTTGTGGTCATAAACCTTGTGTTAAAATTTCTTAGGTTTCTATTTACCTATATTTAAGTTATTGTGCAAAATCCAAGAAAAATGCTTATTTGGGACCTTTTTTGGCCCCTAATTCCTAAACTGTTGGGACCAAAAATTCTAAAATCAATCCCAACTTTCCTTTTGTGGTCATAAACCTTATTTTGAAATTTCATAGATTTCTGTTTACTTTTACTAAAGTTATTGTGCTAAAACCAAGTGAAATGCTTATTTGAGCCCTTTTTGGCCCCTAATTCCTAAACTGTTGGGACTAAAACTCTCAAAGTCAATCCCAATCTTCATGTTATGGTCATAAACTGTTTTTCAATTTCAAAGATTTCTATTTACTTATACTAAAGTTATAGTTCGAAAACCAAATGTCTTCGGACGACGACGACGACGTCAACGTCATACCAATATACGACCAATAAATTTTCATTTTTTTGCGGTCGTATCAAAATTAAATAAACTTTCACTTATTATCTAATTGGGTTTAAAAGTTTAAATGAATACTTTGCTGTTTTAAACTGTTCTCAATACTCGTCTACTTTTAATTATCCTTTAACTTTGGTATAAGATAATTGATTTGAGAGCAACTTTCAAATCGTCTTGGACGCACGTGTTTCAAACATGGTTTTACGTCTCGACTTTTTATTTTATTTACGATGGTCCAGAAAGGAAAATATGTCAAAAAGTAAGAAATATTTAAATCTCTGACTTTAGTTTTTACCCTCTAAACAAGAAAAGAAATATATATCCGATAAACTTATTAAAAATGAATCTTGTGATTTCCTAGAAATCAAAATGATGATTTCTTAATTGCAATTTTTACAGTTTCTTTTAAAAAGTAAATATTTTTTTTGTTTATTCATTACAATGTAGACTAAAGGAGCAGATTAAGAGAATAATCATACACCTCAATGGGACAAACTCTAAGTGTGTTATTTATCCTTAGTTCCTTAATCAGACAGTCAATGTAGTGTTTCTTGCAAACAAAAACAATGTTTGAGGCTTTGTCAGCTGGAACGACAACATATTTGTCATGGAGGCAAGACAACTCCTCTATGACCCGAGGGTCCTCAAAGATGGAAGGAGCTTTGGTGCTCATTGACCCTTTAAGCTTACTTACTCTTATCTGAATCAATGACCTAACTGATTTTACCAACTCCGAAAGAGTGTCAACTTTTTTTTTCTCTTTTTGACCAGTCTTTTGCATAACCCTCAACAGAATCCATTAGTAGTTCGAAGTTCTGCTTCCAATTGATTGGCTGTGGCTCTCTGTATTTCTGAGCCTTGGACAAAAGTTGTCTCAACTTGTATTTATTGACTATGTTTAGGTCTCCAGAAATAACATGACCAGCAGGATTATACACGAAATGGGAATGTGAACAGGTACAATCAGGTGGTTTGACTAAAATACAGACAGATCGATTATCTTGGTACTGTGTAATACTATATAGTTGATCACAATGATTACTTTGATATGCGTCACTTAAATGGGCACAACTCACCTCTGTTCATTATCTGGCTAATTAATAACGAATATAACGGGATCTATGTACGAATAAGTTTTTTAATTTTTTTAATTTTGATTGTTGCAATGGTTCCCTTTGACCTTACAGAATACAATTATATAGACTACATTTTAGATTTTAGAAGGTGATAAGACAATTAAGAAAAATCCATCAGCGTATATACATTGTAGTTTCATATAGAATTCTCTTGGATAAGAAGCGAAAAGTAAAATCACAAAAATACTGAACTTAGAGGAAAATCAATTCGGAAAGTCCATAATCACATGGCAAAATCAAATAATAAAACGCATCAAAAACAGATGGACAAGAACTGTCATATTCCTGACTTGGAACAGGAACAAATCCCGTCTTCAGACAAGTTTAATCTGTTAAACCCGCTTCTATGAATGAGTTTGTTATGCATTCAAATGACTGCTTTGGACTGAAAAGTCGGGAATTGTGACCTCTATTTCGTTTTGGGCATACAAAAAGAGTAATACGCTTCCTCAAGTGAACACAAATAATTTTGTTTTCATGCGCGTTACACTAGCATCACGAAAGTATCCTTTACTTTTATGCCTGCCATCAAATGTTTATAATATGATAATTTTTCTAGATAAAAGGCATTCCTGCACTAAGTATAACAAGGACACGTTTGATCTCATCCACCATAAACTTGAATAGGACAACAACAGTAAAATAGAGAACGCCGTTGGCACCTAATATTATAAGATTTTCAGTTTTTGCGGTCGTATTAAAATTGAATAAAAAATGTCTTCATCCAAAATATATTTGAAATTAAATAAACTTTCACTTCTAATTTAATTGCTTTTAAAAGTGTTAATGAATACGTTGCTATTTGAAACTGTTCTCAATCCTCGTCTACTTTTAATTAACTTGAAATTTTGAGATTTGTGTGCTATGAATTCCATTATATAAGTACTGTCCGTCTGTCTTTCACAACACGATTACAGGAATGTGAATTGTACAATCGGATCCGTTCACTCGTACTGTCATGTCAATATCAGGAAAGGATGGAAACCTTATCGAAAAAAGAATCATAAGTTTTCATGAAAATTTTGAAGTGTTAAGTTTCTTTTCGTATACTGGAAAGTAAAATCATCACAGATACCAGGATTGAAATATTGTATTTGCGCCAGACGAGCGTTTCGTCTACAAAAGACTCATCAGTGACGCTCGAATAAAACAAATATTAAAAGGCCAAATAAAGTACGAAGTTGAAGAGCATTGAGGACCAAAAATACCTTAAAGTTTGGCCAAATACAGCTAAGGTAATATATTCCTGAGGTAGAAAAGACTTCGTATTTCAAAAATTCAAAGATAGTGTTGTTAACTTATTTATCAATATTATAAGACGACATTGCTGCCACAGTTATATATACAAATTTGAACAACTAATATCCATTCATCATAAGAACATTTAAAACAAAAATGCTGAGGGACATGCATTCCTATATCATGTGTATATATAATATGTAGATTTCAAAATAGAAATGTCATGTTAATCGGATATGTTCCTTAGTCGTAACTAAAATCCCTTTCCCTTTCATATATGTGACTTACCGAATTAGACTATTTACCGGATTTGTTATCTCATAACGTCGTAACTAAAATCCCTTTCCCTTTCATATATGTGACTTACCGAATTAGACTATTTACCGGATTTGTTATCTCATAAGCAATACAAGTGTGCCACATGTGGAGCAGGATCTGATTACTCTTCCGGAGCACCTGAGATCACCCCTAGTTTTTGGTGGGGTTCGTGTTGTTTATACTTTAGTTTTCTATGTTGTGTCTTGTGTACTACTGTTTTTCTGTTTGTCTTTTTCATGTATAGCCATGGCGTTGTCAGTTTATTTTCGATTTATGAATTTGACTGTCCCTCTGGTATCTTTCGTTCCTCTTTTAATAAATTCTAATCTTATACGTACCACGTCCACATGTTCGATGAATGCTTTTCATTGTACTTATAAGGACATAATTTGTAAAACACCAACAAACCTAAAGATTTTTTTTTGTTATATGAAAGTGAAAGCTTTATATTTCAAACAGTCTGTTTTCCATCTTTTCATTTATTCTAAATTCCAACATGTTTTGATGAATAAGTCTTCATAATGAGAGAAGAATGTCGATTGGTTAATTATGCACTGGTATGTATATCATTCAAAAGATTATTGACACACATTACATGCACTAGAAATGGAACAAAATCTAAAAGAATCCATCACCGTCAGGTCAAATCATGCATTATAATGTCTAACTCGCCAAATCATATGGGAATTTAGAATAGATGACAAAATGGAAATGATGATATCCTTAAAATTAAATTGTTTAAGCTTCTGGTAGGATTATATCTTCAAAGCATGTTTATCCACTTCAAGTGACATTAACCAAGCTAAAGTTATACATTTATAAAAAAAAAAAAAAAAATGGGAATGTTTGTTATCTGCACATATACACTTTGTAATGTTCTGAAATCATCCATCAGACATGTTAGATGCAACGGCATTGTAAAGCTGCTATTTACACACCTTCTTTGATTTTTGAGGGTTGGGGGTTATTTCCCTCTTTATTTTGAGTACTATTTATTACTGAAAATTAAAACGCTAAGACGGAGAAAATGTAATTGTGGAGACTGTAGTTTGACCCATAATTTTGACATTTTTACCTATTATGTCTGTTGTCTTGTTCACCCATTGTTGTCAATATAATGAAATTATACATAAGCATACAAGTTTGTGGTTAAGCTAGCTATCAAACAAGGTGTAACCCAATATTCTACATACGGAAATGTCTGGACCATGCAAGTCAGGAATATGACAGTTGTTTTCCATTTTATTCGTTTGATGTGTTTGAGTGCTTGATTTAATTTGATAAGGGACTTTCCGTTTTGAAAAATTTCATTGGGGTTCGGCATTTTTGTCATTTTACTTTTTATCGATGTTTCAAAACATTATGTCGTAAGGTACAGAATTTGCATTCTTATGTTTTATATGTTTTACGGTTTTCGCGTTCTGTCGGCTGACCACGGTTAGTCTGTCTTTTAAATATTTTCTTTCTATGTATGAACGATTCTTAGGCCGCTGATCAAAAGGAGAGGAAAACGAAATACTTCATTTGATGCATTTTACGAAAATTAACAATGCGAAATGCACTAACATATTTTTAGCAGCATGCGAATACGTGTTTTGGTACTAACATGTTTTTAAAAATACCCCGTTGAAAAATTGATTAATTACTACGACACTTATTTGGCAACTCCCTCAGACAAATTTAACCTAATAATATTTTTTTTCCATAGAGCTCCTAATCTAGATATAGAAAGATGTGGTATGAGTGCCAATGAGACATCTCTACATCCAATTCACAATTTTTAGAAGTAAATCATTGTAGGTCAAGGAACGGTCTTCAACACGGAGCCTTGGTGCACACAGAAGGACAAGATGGTTTTTCATACACTTTTGTCAACTAATATAACGAGCAACCTAGTTCTTATTTAATTTCCTGTCCTAATTGAGTGTCCCAGTTGACTTGTACTGAGTTAAAACATAATTCCCAATACAAACCCTAATAAAAAGTTGTAAAATTCATTTAAACCAAAAGGTGTCCATAAGTAAAGCCAAACTCAGACTCTACACGGGATGTTATTTTCGAGATTTCAATGCATACATTTTTGTTTGAGGTTATAAATTCTTGTATCAAACTGTAAATTCACTTTTCACACAAAATCTTCTTTTCCTACAAGTAACTTATGCCGACAATACTCTGATGTATTTTCGTAAGTCAACAAATGTAATCTCTGCTTGAACATTCCCAAAACTAAATATTTTCTTGCTTGTCTTACAATGATCAACATTAGAATTGTTGTTGTTATTGATTTTGGAAGGCGGCTTACTTATGTAGTAATTGCGCCTTTAATTCATATAACATAAATTTTATGTATATATACTTTCAGGCTTTAATTTATTTTTAGTATTACGTTTTAAGCGAGTAATAGTATGAAACTTTGACGAACATGGTTGACTGAATTACTAGGAAATATATATATGTTGAGAGACAAAAAAAAAAACACATATCAGAAGGTACATGTAATAGGAAAATGAAAAAAAATTGAACAAATGATAGTCCCTAATGAAATGTACATAATTAATTGATAGGTATCATAAAATTGTTTAGAAAATTTAACTGTTGTTCACCTTTGTGTCGTCTGTGATATACTTATATAGACTGTAACAAATGTTTCTATTGTAAATTATCTGAGCATAGTGCGTTGTGTTTGTTGTTTTCATATCTTAAAAAAAATATGACTGTAATTGTCCGTTGTAGAGAATATTAAAGTGATGTTGTATTTTCCCTTAATATGTACTGTTAACTTATCTAGTATACTAATCTTCAATAGATCAGAGTGTTTCAATTAAATGTTTATACTTGTTAAAATTAAATGCGTGCATTTCATGGTCAATTAGTACTGGTGTTTGAAAGGTGAATGATTTACTGATGTATGACACAGGTTGAAAAAAAATCTATTTGATAACGCTCAATGGACTGACACAAAGATGAAGTGTGCATTGCACTTGTGACTTACGTATGCTAATTCTAAAAAAAAATCAAATTCGGGTGAGTTTTTTATTTATCTATAATCTTGCTGGTTGTATACTGAATTGATTAAATAATTTAATTTAGGGACCATCTGCGAAATAGTTCATATACACTAGTTCCAAATACATAATTATTTGTTTTATAATCTCTAAACTAAGCTAAATGACACTTATACATGTAGTTGAGAGTCTTACTATTTTCTTTAAGTATATTAGTTTCCCGTAGATAGTTATGCACGGGACTAAAAGTGTGTGTGTATCCGGATAGAAGGTGTTTCAATGAGAGATCTACGAATCCATTATTTTTAAGCGTATCAAACATCTGTTTACGTTGCACATCATGTTTTGAGCAGACTAATAGAAAGTGTGCACCATCGTCTGTAATTTTGCAGATTCATAAATTTCACTCGGGCTTTTCCCTATTTTGTTCAGATATTTATTGACATTAATAGAGCCAGATCCTAATCTGAAAGTTATTCGTTCTTTTTCTCTATTCATTTGTGGTATAGTAATCTTAAATGATACATTATTTTGGGAGGAGTGTAGTAATCTTCCTTTTGGGTTGTCTGACCATTGTTTTTGCCAAATTTGTTTTAAAATGTTTTTTGTTAAACATTTGATGTCTTCTTTAAATAGGGGAATATGACACTCTATTGTATCTTTATTAAGAGCCACTTTGGCAGTCTGGTCTGCAATTTCGTTTCCTAAAATTCCGACGTGACTTTAGTTGTAGTTCTACAAAATAAAACAAATTAAACATTTGTTATTGACTAAATAAGAAACATATGCATTTACAAGACTTTACACAACATAATTATAGCTGATTCTATCGTCCTTTCATAGTTAATAAATGACAAGAAACAGAAACAGGTGTGAAAAATATGTTCTTGCTTTTATCTTAATAATTCCTGATAATATCAATAAAATGTCATTCAACTTGTGTAATAACATGAATAAATGATGAAAGGGTACATGTATCTCACTTGTAGTTTGTCACTTCAGATTTGTCATAATAGCATTCATGTCATCTTAGAAGGGTACAGGAAATCAAAAAATTGTGGGGATGACATTTCCAATTTCTAAAACTGTTAAAAAAAATTGGGATTATCTTATGATCCTCTTTTGAAGACAATTTTTTGTTCCGTACAACAACTTTAGTTTACATGAATGGATCTCTTTGAAATTTATTAAGAAGGTTCAATACCTCAAAAGAAAGGTTAGGATCAAATTATGGAATGATGATTTCACTGGTTTAGAAATTACTGGTCCAAAGGGCCACAAAACAAACACTTTTTTACTTTCAGGATAATAACTTGTGTACAATATATAAATGCAAAAACCTGTGAATATATTGATACCAAAATCTTAGTGGGCCATTGCGTTTAAAATGGATTTTATTTAATATTTTGTAGTATGAGTGATTTAGTGAGATCCGTTTTTTTTACCTTTTCAAGTGTGATGACAGTGGGGAGATTTCCAGTAAGGGACAGCCTCTAAAGGCACAGAAGGAGGTCACATAGTAACGAATTTATTAAGTGTCGCTGGTGCCGATATTCACAACCAAAGAGTGATGGCTACAGGGTAAAACAGCATGATAAATGCCACGACAAGTACACCAACCTTATAACTACCAGAAACAGTTATGTGTTTGAGACTAGGAGGGAGGATATATACACGCCAGAAGACAAATCCATATTCACTGACACAACCAGGCAACTTACCGAATTTCTAGACATTGATTTGGAACCACAAGAACACTCCATCTTTTTACCTCATCCTAAACCATCATTGCTATTTTCTACTGCCACCATTATTGATCCTGAACCACCATTATCTTTATTTTCTATAGCCACCATTACTGATCCTGAACCATCACCTCTAGTTCCTACAGCCACCATTATAGATAAACAACCGTCACCAACAGAACACATTTTAGATTTGACCATGACCAGGACAAAACAACCTGTACACCAGAAGACCAAATTACCACTACACCAGAAGAACCAATTACCACTACACCAGAAGAACCAATTACCACTACACCAGAAGAACCAATTACCACTACACCAGAAGACCCAAAATGCCACCCATCAAGATGAACCTTTAGATCTCTCCATGAAATTGAAACTAGCTAATAAATTGAATTTAAGACTGGTGCTCCGTCCCAATATAACACACACATTTTGGCTACTACCTTACAAGAAAAAGTTAATTTATGCAGAAAGACTCAGAAAGCAAGATATAAGTGGCAACTTGTGCCAATTGGAGTTAGAACTATAATGAAGGAGGAACGTTGTTACCTACCGGATGGCACTATATAGGAGATGTAGGAAGTTTGGACCTCTGACCAGAGCCAACACCACCATCAACAGAAGAATAAGGATTTATTTAAGGGTATATTTTGTAAGTAAGTGCTGGGTAAGTAGGTCTCTTATTTTTAGTTCGAGGACGAACCCTTTTTAACCCTGGGTGGGGGGGGGGGGGGGTAGTGGTATGCCTAAGGGTAGGAGTTAAGGATGAAAGGCTTATATGTATCATGTTTCATTCTTTTCTTGTGTTGCTCAGAGAGTTCATTTCTACTTTCACTTTTATTTTCGTGTTCCGCTATTCTGAGCTGAACTGTTATATTATGAACTGAAGGACTATGCATATGAACAGTTTATGTTTCAGGTATCGCAGCCGTATTGTAATTGTATGTTCTATATCATTGATTATTGGAAATATTTATAGGACAGGGTTCGTTCTCACTGTTTGAAAAGGGGGAAACTTTGACATAATCCCAGCTTTAGTTTGACCTATATATCGCTTGTCCCTTTTGCTCACCTGTTTTATTCGATCACGTTAAGGGTCTATATTTTAACCAGGGTACGTTCCCACTGAGGGTGATTCTTGATAAGCCCATATCTCCCCTTTTCCCTCGACAGTTGTGTATTCCTATTTGTTTTTTGCGCCATTTTCTATATCATTGCCCCGGGAACTTCCGGTTTTAAGGACCAATCGGAATGGACAGAGATAACCTAGTTTCAAGAACCCGGTATTATGTATATTTAGCATTACAATCAATCTCTACGTTTATTTTACGGACACACTTATCGTTATAGTAACAGACACACTTTCTGTGTCCGCAGACTTCCGGACTATATAAACGTTTGTAGCAGACGATTCTGGCAGCTCACAAAACGCTGACTATTTTGATAGATATACCATTTGTGAACCATTACCAGGTTAATGATAACCCCGATTTTTATGATATTTACGACCTGACAAGTGACCTATATTAGTTGCTATAATACTATTAATAGTAAAACCACTTTCCCATGTTTACGCACGACGATTAACATCCAAGGGGGTCTCTGAACTGTTTTTGCTTTGGGATATTTATTTATAACATAGTTAAACTTGTAACTGTTTTTGTTATACTTTATCTTGAAATGAATAAGAAACCAGTGGCTTAGGTTACTCAGTCCAGCTACCAAGGTTTGCAAGTTACCATTCCATGTTTCACGCTTACCAGTGAAAGACTTTAAAAGGCCTGCTACCAAGGTTGGTTTGATTCGCGTGTTAAACAAGTAAATACACACACACATTTAAATACGAGCTTCGTAATGCTATACCAGAGGCGTTACAAAATAACCTTAAATTGGTGTAGAGCGAAGCAGTCCATAGGTTTTTAGAAAGATAAAACTTGTTTGACATAGGTTTGCACCTGTCCTAAGTCAGGAATCTGGTGTACAGTAGTTGTCGTATGTTTATGTAGTTCATACGTGTTTCTCGTTTCTCAATTTGTATATAGATTAAACCGTTGGTTTTCCCGTTTGAATGGTTTTACACTATTGTAATTTTTGAACCCCTTTTTAGCCAAGGCTCCGTGTTGAAGGCCGTTCCTTGACCCTTAATGGTTTACTTTTATGAATTGTTACTTGTATGGAGAGTTGTCTCGTTGGCACTTATACCACATCTTCCTATATCTATAAGACAAAACATGCAAAACGCGCGTCTGGCATGCACATTTAATTCCTGGTATTTATGATAAATATATCTACATAACTATGCGTATTTGGTTTCAATTGAATTAAAACATGACCGGCAGATGAAGGTGTTTATTCTCAATTGCAGTTTTAATTAATATTTCTCTGCATTAGCAAAGCAAAATGTTTTAAAACATGCCAGGTTTGACTTTTATCTGTAGTATTTCATTTTTGTATTGGAAGACACACATGGTGAAATTGGTGACACATACGATGTACTTGCAAGTGAAAATCAATTAAAAACTTCATTGACGTGTTCTCCTATTTTCATCACTAGGCCTAATTGGCATAAAAGTTGAGAGGGTTGGCTGATGTATGTGCATGTATTGTTATTTTAAAACGATTCTTTATGGTTCCAACTGGACAAAAACCATGTACATGAAAGCGATCTTAAATTCCGATTGACCAACAGTTGTCACTGGACCTTAATATTATACACGCTCCATCTAAAATCATTTACACAAATAGGTACCATTAATTGTTTTACCCGTTGAAATTGTAATATAAGTTTTGTCATGAATGTTTTGTTTTGTTTTGTTTTCTTAAGGGTTCATTGGTTTTTGATAAATGTTTGAGGGTACCAATTTTCGTTGAAAAAGGACAAATTGTTTTTGTTGGTTCACAGTTTTACACTAGTATGCATAAAAATCTATATGCATTGTATTACATTACATATCTGGTAAGCCAGTAATAACGAAATCCACGAAAATTTGTATCTTAAGAATAATAATGAATCAACATCATAGATTACATCCAATAGGGAATCTGTCGAAACACAGTAATGTGTTAAAGTAGGAATTATTTCAAACTATACGTATGTGTTCTTAAATTTTATCGATAATTGCATATTGTTTTAAAATATTTTGTACTATTGCGCGCTTTAGATCTCAAAATTCAACTGTATTGCGTGGGGAAATATCGTAACACACTTCTTGCAGTGATGAAATCTTCACAGGCAGAGTCCGTTACAATACAGTCCCTGTACAATTCTTCAAGTTGTCTTTGTTCAGCAGTGTAAAATCTTTGTTCCAAAGAAGGACGAATTCGTGTTCGTACGGTCATCTGGGTGTCGATGTAGTCGTCTTCCGAAACATTTGTCCAAATGCTGTTGCCTTTGAATTCATCACAAGGATAAGTTATCCAGGCAAAGTTCAAACATGAGATAGCTGAACCATATCGCAATTGAACAATTCTACACCTTAAAGAATGTAGATAACTGTGTTCACCACGAGATATTTCCTTTCTTTTAAAACCCCATGGTCCGAGAGTTCCACCATTGAATGGTCCGATTTCTCTTCCAAAATTCGTTTTAAACGACAAGTCTTTGATTAGACATCCCAGGTACAAGTTCACCTCGATTACAACCTCATCGTCGTCTAGATAAAATTCCTTTTCCAAAACACACTTCCTCGGCTTTGTATTATATTCAATTTTTTTCCCCCTTTTATATTCAATGGTCAATCCTCCGAGAACTGCCCCGCCATCCCAATCTACATACCAAAGAGACATTTTCTTAGGCCTGTCATTTTCATCTGTATATATTTCTCTACACACACGATCAGAACGTATGCCTCCCAGAAATTTAGAATATTTCAAAAGTGCCTTTGCTGATAGGCCATATGATTCATCTCCAAATTCTATGTTCCGTTTACAGTTTGAATAGAACGTTTCGCTGATGTTTTTATTCAACCTTAGAAAGAGGTTTATATTTTTCTTACTCTTACAATATGCAGTCACTATTTTTTGTAAAACTAAACCCGGGTCATCAACTGGAATTCCGTATCGAAATACTGATAAAAATTTATTCGAAAACAATAATTTGAAATCATACTCACATAGCTGTAATAATTCGGTCGCAAGTTGATCAAAATTTTCTGAGACATATGCACATACAGCTTTTAATATTTTTGGCGACTGATATTTGTCGCCGAGTTTGATCATGGATGCTATATCAGATTTATCTTTGTTTTGCATATTTTGAATGATTACCTTTTCACATACTTGTATAATATAGCGACAAAGTAAATAATGTGCGATCTGATAAAGTTTTTCTATATTGAGTGATGAAAACCTAACCACACCGGTATTTGCATACTGCACGACACATGCAATGCTTTCTTTATCCTTAATTGGCTCTGTATTTGTCTCTAGATCAATTTCACTGACATATCTGTTCCATTTGAAGTATGGGTTGAAGTATTCAGACACCATCCCAAGTATTTTTGGATGAACATGGTAAGACTCTCCTCCTGAGTACAGAACAACATATTCATCTTTTAGATTTTGTAATTTCTTGAAATCATCGGTTTTTGTTACAGCAACGTGAACTTCATCTATTGCTGTGAATTCCATACACCTGCAGTGAAATACAATTAATGAAACCATACATCCGCACTCGTATTTATTAATTACTATCATGGTAAAAATTTAAGATTAACCCAATCAAACTGGTCGTGGAAAAGATAACCTCCAATGAACTGAAACGTACAGTGGCTTTATAACACACGCAAACACACATGTTCGTCTAAACGGTATGCTGGTTATATTTCTGAGTCAAACACATCCATTTTTAATAATGAGCTGTTTTAAACACTGTTTTTTTAAACATATATGCCATTACACTATAAACCAGTAAAAGTCTGAAATGGCCTATATCTGTACGGGACTGTACTAATTTTTACTCGATCAGTCTGAATTAGTCTGAATTTTATTAGATATAATTCGACCCAAATCTTAACCATTATCAACTGTACTAATTTGTACTTAATCCGTATCTTTGCCATCGAAATAGTACTCGATAATAAGTCTGAACCATACTCGACCAAACGTAGGAACAATACTCGACCAGTTAAAAAGTTGGTTTCCGTTCTCTAACTTTAGTTTGCTTCAACCAAATGTTAAAACTTATACACAATGTTTATTACAACAACAAAAAAAGATCCAGTTTGAATTTTGGTGGCGTCACTTTAGCCGTTCAAGAGTTATGCTCTTTACAAATGAAAAAATGCTGAATTTGTCATTCCCGTTCTATAACTTTTGTTTGCCTCAACCGAATGTTATGAAATTTATACACAATGTTTATTGCCACATAACACAAATTAAATATGATTTTTTTTGGTGGCGTCATTTTAACCGTTCTAGAGTTATGCTTCTTTTAAAATGATAAAAATTGCTGAAATTTTCGTTTTTCGTTCCCCTACTTAAGTTACCCTCAACCAAATATTATGAAACGTATACACAATGTTTATCATTACAAAATACAAATAAATTGTGAATTTAGGTGGCTTCACTTTAGCCGTTCTAGAGTTATGTCCCTTTACAAAAGGAAAAATTGCGGAATATGTTGTTTCCGTTCTCTAATTTAAGTTGGGCTCAGCCATTTGTTATGAAACTAATACACAATACGCATTACTACAAAACTCAGTTCAATAACAAATTTGGGTAGTGTCATATTTACCGTTCTTCATTTCCTTTATAACTTTATATGATATGCAAGCGGGGGCATCATCTGTGTGACATGCACACATTCCCCATTTATTTTTGATTTTAACTGTGTGTGCTAGAATAATTTTCTTTTTAACTGACATGACAACAACTACAATAAAGTAAAGATATATACAAACAGATATATTTACATCCGTGCATGATTATCAATTTTATCAAATAGAGATAGTTAAATGATCTGATTTTCAAGTCTTAGTCTTGTTAAAAATAAAATATTTTTTTTACCTGAAACTTTGTAACAGGGTTCTTGGACGGAATAAATGATTTGTCTAGATGTTAAGATGTTTTATTCATTCGACATAAATTAATAACCCTGAAAGTACACAAATAACAAAGCATAAATACAAAGATAGTTCAGTGTACAAAGGGATATAAATCTAATTCGTATAACGGAAAGTACATGTATAAAATACAATAAACTAGCTCTTTTCTGTAAGAATACAACCAGTACTATTAAAATGTATATATTATAAATATATGAATTCAATTAAACTCAATTATAAACCAAGTCAGGATTCAGTACTACGTTATGTCCAATCATATTAAGCTACTCATTCATAGATTTATGAATGAACTATTGGTTACTATAATGTTTACATGTAATAATTGACATATAGGGAACTTCCTTTCCCAAGACACAAACAATACATAAACTGAACTTAAATTAAGGTTCATGTGGACCCTTTGGCTAATATGGCTGCATTTTCACCTCAAAATGTACAGACAAACCTGTGCATCTGGAAAAGTTTTAAGGCATAGCATGCCCTAGATAAATAGAATTTAAATGCATTGTACAATTCAGAAAATTCATCACTTAACTGGATTGTGCAGTGCATTTTTGTTCGTCCCAGTAGAAGATGATAAAATTAACAAACAGTCGAGTTTTACTTGTTATGGACCACTCATGTACACAGTTTGAATCACCAATTATTGTCAGGTATCTATTGTTCAACAAAACAGCTCACTTTAATAATTACCTTTGGGGAAGATTTCAAACCTCTTTCCCAACTTAGTTTATTTTGGAACCTTCTGGAGGAATGAAAAAAAGTACACTGCAAAATCCTGTTAAGATTTTCTTTTTCTAAAACATAAAACATTTTCAAAATTTATTTATCTAGGGCATGCTATGCCTTAAAACTTATACAGATGCACAGGTTGTCTGCACTCAGAGTAAATTTTGAGGTGAAAATACGGCCATTTTAGCCAAAGGGTCCACACGAACCTTAAATAGACAAATACGGATAATACATTGAACTAAAAATACATTGAAACACTGATCGTACCATGTATATGGTGCTTAGGTCTATCTCCAATTTAGAAACATCATCAGATCAATATAACATGAAGATATTCTGGTCCTGTTAAAAATACAAATATAACCTACATAAGTCTAATGATCTAAATTGTATCTGCATAGCATTCATAAACAATAAGTATGTTGTTCAATAGCCATTGCTTAAGACCTTTTATAGTAATAATATAACTATACCAATACATGTATCATTAATATATCTATGCTATATTATTTCTCTGAGTTCATGAAAATACTTCTTTAAAATAAAATATCTATCATTGATGCCCAACCATTCTGACTTATTCATAATACATTTTCTCTCAGATTCAAACTAAAGGAATACTGTGCAAAATATTGAAGACTTAGAAATATTAGAAACTGACCTGATAAATATGGAATTCATGCCCAGAATATTAAACTATTTAACTATTTTAAATATGGCTGCCCTCATGTAAAGCTTTCTCTCAGGGTATATATTAAAGTGTGTCAAAACTATGGACTCAATGACTATGACCAATAGAAGACAAGATAATATGACACATGACTAACTGACTAATGAACCAGAAAAATAGAGTAGAACATAACTAAGAAGATATAAGAGAATAGAAGAATTGATGAACTCTTAATAAACATATAATAAAACTACTAATCAATATTCATTATTTTGAAAGAAATAAATATTAAAAACCAATTCTTCACAGAACATGTACAATTGAAAGTCTTTCCACTTCGATAATAAGAAAGAAATTAAAAAAACGATGTTAGAAAATGTCACTCCGTGTTGATGTAATGTGGTAAATCAAACTGATATAAAAAAAATAAGATTAATAGGTTTATGCAGAAGACTTAATTGTTTTATAATGAACCAGAAATAATTTTTAGCAAAAGTCAAAATCTAGAACGTCAAATTGACCTTTGGCCTTGACCTCAACTTTGAGGTCATAGGTCAGTGATCTCAAATTAAAAGACCCCAGGTCAACCACTTGTATGGTTGTGGAGAAATACTGATTTCAAATAAATAAGGGGAGAAAACTCCTATAAGGGTTAACCAAAACTCTTCGACTTAAATACATTGAAGTTGCGCCTTATTGTAAACAGTAATTTGGCAAACACATCATATCATTTACTGTAACAGTTTCTTTTGAATAACAATAACAAGCAAAATTCAAAATTCATAACATGACCTTGAACTTTGACCTCGACTTCAATTTCCTTCAAATGGATCAAGGACTTCATATCAAAAGACTGTAGGCCTTTACGACTTATAACGTATGAATGTATCCAACATATCGGCTTTATCTTAAATATTCAAAGGGAAATAACTCCCAGAAGATGTCCTTCGATCACTACAGTTAAAATTAACCAAATTATTCTGCGGTGTAGACGAACAATTTGGTGAAAACAGTTTGTTAAAATCTTGTACGGTTTAAGAGATATAGAGATAACAAGAAAAAAAGAGGACGCAGGGAGATAACTCCTATAACAATAAGTGTTGGGTCACACAGGGTGAGTTTTTTTGAAACCCCCGTTACTGTACAACATCATTGGCCAAAAATCCATTCGATATGTTGTAAGACAAAAAAGCATCTCAGACGGCAGAAGAAAAAAAATATAATCAGAAGTAAAACAAAAGGTCTTTCCACGAAAAGTGTAAAGACCTAATTAATGCTAAACACTCTACCACATCTGTACTGAGAGTAATACAACCTGATCAAAATGCTTCTTGTTTGGCATGCGTTTTTGTTTAAAACAAAATTTAATTCACCTAGATATTTAAAAAAAATAATACATAGGTTTCACTGTTGTGCATTAAGTAGTTATATATGTAACTATCTTTTTTTATTGAAGTAACAACAGCCACAAAATCACTGAAATTCTTAACCTTATTTCAGAACTAAAAATCTATATAAATATATATCTAAATGGGATTAAAAAAAATTAAGATATTATTAAAATTATTCTACTGACTTAATGAGGTGACCTATAAAGTGATACCTCCTGCTTGAGGCATACCCATTTAAAAGATCACGTCTGGGAAGAAATTAATGAATTTTGAATAACATCTATAGAAAATGAATAAGCATCATTTAAAACTTAAATAGCAAGGCCTTTTGAATTACTAAATAAGTAATATGCGAGTTTGGTAAAAAAAAGAGTACCTTTTATCTGTATAACACACCTGTGCTAGTGTAATTAATCTGACAAAAGTGCTACTTGTATACCATGTTTTTAAATTATACAAAACTGAATTAATCAACCTGAATTTTTTAAAAGATTTTATCAAGGATTGCTATGGAAGTTCTATAATATAAAAGACTTGGTTTTACAAAACAAAGGTGTCGGTTTCACAATTTATTAAGTTACTTTATAAACAATAGAAAAATGATCACTGTGTAATCAACTGAACATAAAATTGAGAATGGAAATGGGTAATGTGTCAAAGAGAAAACAACCCGACCACAGAACAGACAACAGCCGAGGGTCACCAATAGGTCTTCAATGTAGCAAGAAACTCCCGCACCCGGAGGCGTCCTTCAGCTGGCCCCTAAACAAATATTTAAACTAGTTCAGAGATAATGGACGTCATACTAAACTACGAATTATACACAAGAAACTTAAATTAAAAATCATACAAGACTAACAATAACTGACACCACAATTCTATACAAGACTTAAATAAGTGTTGATAATTTTCCAGCAACCATAAATTACATGTATATCTGATATATCAATTAAAACGTATCCGTTAAGATTTGGTCCAAAGTTCTAGTATTTTTATGTACATAATGCAATGTGAAGATGATACCATGTATATAAAAAAGCATTTTACAGAGAACTTAATTTAGTACATAATATTTTTTGATCTGATCAGAATTTACGTCTTTTGATCATCTTGTTTAATTTTCATTTTTAACGTGATAAGCATAGTTTTGATGAATTAAGGTGTTGCTTATTACATTATTTTTATTGTTAAATTTTGGTTTCAATGCTGTATCATGTATATCAAATACATTTTTATTCAAATTGTTGTTCAAATTTCTAGCCGAGGGAATTATCTGTTGTTAAAAATAGTTCCTAAATTGATGAAGTATAACAAATAGAAACACAAATTATGTCAAGGTTGATTAAGACTTGGTCGAGTATGGTTCGGATACTTATAAAAAGGTTAAGTACTGATTTAGTAAAGGTCGAGTACATGTTCAGACTACAGTCGAGTAATTTCTACTAAATTTCAGACCAATTCAGACGGGTCAAGTAAAAACCATTACAGTTTAGTAAAGATATGGTCCGAGTACACAGTTATTTCGAAGTGCATATCTTTTAGACAATAAATGAAAATAAAAAAAAATCACCTGCGCTTTCCCGATAATATTTTTACAGTGTGTTGTACTACTTTTGGGACAAATCATATCAAAATTATAAAAAAAAAACGTCATCAGCTCTAACTCAAAATATGGACAATTTTATGTTAAGGGGGTCTTGAAATGTTTTGACAGCTCCCGAAGTACTAATGTTTTTCCTTTGTCAGCTGGACTTTTCACTATTTTACATTAATATTTATGACTCAAATTTTGTTACAGTGTCATTTCACCCCCTACTTGCTATATGAGGCATAAAACATGGAGAAATAAATTTGGTAGGGGTATAAAAAAAATTGGCAAGTAACACACTGTCCACACTAAGGACTATATTCGAAAATCAAAGGACGATAACTGTGTACTCGGACCATATAGGACATATCAGACTTTTATTGGCTGGTGGTGTTATCAATTTCGTTCAATGGGGCTTCGAAAAAAGGATCGAGTGTACGGACAGTGCCTTCGTAAGACTCCCCTCCTGAGTGCTATGGCATTGTAATTTTTTTCGACAAATGAGTTTATATGTCTCTTTGGTATTTTTCACCTCTCTTTTTCAAAGAAGTATCTTTTGGAATAATTTATAGATATATAAGATATAGTTCAAAATAAAACTCTGTAAGCGTCCTAAATATTTTTTGTTTTATTTAATACGTTGAGAAAAGCACGAAGTGCATTCAAGTTTTGATTTTTTTTTTAAATACATTTAGTTTTAATATAGGTGACATAAAAAGATTCAGGCTTAATATTTGTATTTTTAATATCGATATTTATATTATTTAACACTTACTTTTTGTCTTTATTTGTGTTGAAAAATTATTCTCCTTGTTCATTATTTTCCACGTCTTTAGTTTTTATATTCTTGGTAATCTTTGTATGTTTTATTCCAGACATACCAACAAGACCAATAAAAAAATGAAAAAGGACACATATTATTAAAAACAAAATTGATTTCGAACACCAATTAATGAAAGTCGTCTGAAAATAACAATTTAAATTGCCATTTACAATGCGTAATTACGATTATATGCTCTGTTTATTTTGTATAAAAGAGTGTAGCAATATTAACTGTTAAATCCTATCAGCTTTGTTTTAGTTTCAGTCCATTAATATTATAGAACAATAATTTTAATATACAAATCGTTTGTTTGCTTTTAGCAATTAACTATCTATAGTTTGTGCAGTGTAATAGTGGGCGAGTAAAAAGAATAGTGCAGTAACCTTTTACACAATATGAGCAAATAAGATCATTGAAAAGAAAAATGAATCACAGGATATTAATGTTAACTAGCTGTAAAATGTCATTTTGAAAAGAGGATAATTTTGTTAAGTTTTCCACAAGTTTATGTGATATATATCTTAAAATACTTTATATGTGACAATCTCTAGGTATGTTTACATGTAAATATGTAAATTTAATCGCATAAGCATCTTACTGATCTTTTTTCCCCTTTCTATTAAGTTCAACCTCTAATTATACATGTTACTAAACATGTATGCCATCATAATTTTGTACTTTTAAAATATCTTACTGTTTTTGTTTACCGTAACTATTGTATCTATAATTCTATTGTATGTTTCTCTGTAAACTTGTATTTAGTTTTAAGAGAATAAAGTATCTATCTACATCAATTATCAGATTGTTCTGAAAAGTCCCTACTGTATAATATCGTATATTCTGTCCTTTTGCGTTTTGTAATTCCTTTCCCCCTCTATGTTGTGACAATTTCATCGCTTTAATTTTTGAAACAGTATATATATCAGGTGCAGGTATAGTCACAGGAGAATTATAATTTCTATATTTTGATGATTTCTTATTGATAAAAGACAACGAATGAAAATAAAATTACTAAATGTAAGGGCTGAACAAAATATATTTGGTCAATAACTAATTTAATCAGTTGAAAAAGGCAAGTGAGGATCGAACATAAATCTCGTGTTTGTAAATAGTCACCTATGCATATATTATTCAGGTGTGCATTGTTTTATGGTCCAGCACTGACATTGACCAAAACTGACTCAAAAGGGAAACACGATATCATTCACTCGTCACTACAACGATTGGTTACAAAAAAGTACTAATGGGTGTGTATGGTTGTCCTCGTCCTGACACAAGTAAAGTTCTGCCGTCAGATACAATATATATAATTACAAATGTATGTACCCACAGGGTCCTGAAAGGAGGTGAATATCGGAATGTATCCCACTCTAAGTTAGATAAGGTCTCAACGAAAGGATTAGCCAAAGAAAACAATGTCGCCGTCAAGATAAAAAAGATGTTGAAGGCAGACGTGCTAACCTGCAAGTCGAAATTCAAGCATTCGGGGATGACATCACACTTTTGAAGGTAACAATTTGATGTCTTGTACCGTTTTACAGGTAAAGAGTCAGACGATGTCAATGGAACAGTCAAACGGGAAAAGAAGATTCAACAACCACACGATTGATAAAAAGTAGCGAACAGCATAACTCACAACAATCTGAGGATATAAGAACACGAATATTTGCAGAACATGCATAACTGAAATTGAAGGCAGGTTTTATTTTCACTACAGTTAACATATATTTGTTCGTTACAGGTTCAAATATAATGAATTCGTATACCGCGTTAGTCATTTATTAGGAAAGGAAGACAGAATTCGAAACACAGTAAATTCGGTCGAAATCTTTTGTCTTAAAATATGAGACATTTTCCGTAACGCTCAACCAAGTCATCAGGCTTTCCGTAAAACATTCAATGAGATGAGAACCAAGTGAAGATCTTGAGTTCAATCCAAATTGTTGTAACTGATACCTTGTGAAGTAATGATAGGATTTGACGTGTCGGTCGAGTAAAACAAGGTTTTAAAAAATGATAAATATGTCATCGTCATGAATATTTATGGACAGTAAGTTATTCTGCTATTTGGTCGGGATGTTGTTTCTTTGACATATTCCCCATCTCCATTCTCAGTTTTATACTTCAATTTCATTATAAAAAACATATTAAATTGAATTGATATGAAGAAAATTGACTCTTTAGATGTTATTTACCTTAATGTTTTAACACTTGTAGCACTGACATTAAGATAAGACGCCTTTTCACCCCGAAAAAAAATAATCAAATAACAATACAAAAGAATATTAAATTAATCAGAAAAATTAAAACATTTGTTGCAGCTTTTAAGCATTCTTGAAATGTTGTTGATGAACGAACGACACCAACCAGACAATAAAAACTATTGGAGCCAAAAAATATTCCAAATTGCTACACGGATTATCTAACATCATTTGTGTCTATTTTTTGCATGCAAAAGAAATTTTGATCAAAAGAACCTAAATAATAAACGACAGATATACAGGGTAGATAGTTCAAATACATCAATACACAACATTTATGTTTTGGGATATTTTAAAAGTATTGGGAATATTGTTATTTTGTGATAGTTGTTAATTACTTTAGTAAAGGAGAAATACAAATGCATTTTTATTTGATAGGTTTTTTTTTGGTGGAACACCAAACAGGAAACAATAACGAATAATTTGCTGAAATTAAAAGTAAATAATCGAATTTTTCTTATGATTAAATAAATTCTATTATTGTATAGAAATATAATATTTACCACAGGAAGTAACCAAAAGTTAGCGTGCAATAAATTCCAATATTGCACTAGTGCAATAAATCTTCAAAATTCATGACGTCATGAACGTCAAAATCTTAGTTTAAACCAATTTTTACTTTCAAATATTATATTGCTATACAATAAAAGGGTTATTGCATGAATTTTAAGGAATAGTGTCCCTCGTAGAACATATATGCACTCGCAAACTCGTGCAATATAAAATTCTACTGGGGACAATATTCCCCAATATTCATGCAATAACCCTATAATACGAAATGCGGGTGGTGTTGTGATTGTAGGTGAACGATAACAGCAAGGTCACTGGAGCAAAAGTTTTGAAAAGTACTTACTCTTATCGATCAATATAAGTATTAAGTAGGTCCCAGATATAAAGGACCTTTAAAGGTTAATTGTATTTTATAAATTTCAAATATTATAGCGATTAATATCAAACCGAAAAGATAACAGATAAGCAACTGAATATCTCCAGAATGTATCATAAATTCGGTCGTCTTTTGGTTATGTGAGAAGACGGTAGACCTACGCACCAGATCTGCATAAACAAATATTTGGCAACACTTTTACAAAACAAATCTTGACAAATATTACAAACAATGTATGGATATTTTTTATTAGAAAGTGAGGTAAAGGTTAACAAAGGAACATTCAAACTCATAAGTTGAAAATAAACTGACAACGCCATGACTGAAAAAGAAATATACAAACAAAAGTGCACACAACATAACATACTATTAGGAAGAAGGAATACAAGACATTTTAACACCATGTCAAATTTTATTTACTGCTTAAAATATGAGTAAGGCAGGATGTCGCATAATTCTTGCCAAAAGAAAAACATATTTTATAGAAACATGCTGATTTTTTTTGTTTTGCATATTAGCAAATTACAAATAAATGTATGCGTCAATTTAAACAAACACGCTTCGCTCGTATTCCTTCTTACCGGACCAATCAGACCAGAGGCGATAAAAAGAAACGTTATGCATTTCCCTAAAACATAGGATTGCATGTGATTTCTTATTTCCTTCTCTTTTGTACAGCTAGTCCGTCAGTATTGTTTCTCTGTCATATGTTTAACACCTTACAGAAAGTTGAAATGAAGGTTTTCTAATTTATTCCTGACCTCACTTTATCATTCTATGTATCAAAACAATCGCATCAACTCTTTATATCAGGTCAATACCACTGCCGGGGAAATGTTAGTCACTTAGGATAAATAAATCATAGTGTAGTCAGTGTTTCAGAACAGACATAAATTATAGAATTTATTTCACACATACAAAAGTCTGAGTGCTCCAAAAGAAAAGGGTCTGAATATCAATTTTATTTCCACTTTAAGAACTTTAGCAAATGCAGCAGACTGTGTTTTTTCATGCAAACTATTCAAATGATTATATTACACCATCTATATTCGAACATTACCGATCAATTTCTTTCGTACTAAACATCATAGTAGTCTGGCTAATCCGTGAAAAAAATGCTCAAATAATGAGGAAAGTACCAAATTTTGCATCATGGTACATTTTTATTTTTGATTTGAGCGTCACTGATGAGTTTTAGGTAGACGAAACGCGCGTCTGGCGTACTAAATTATAATCCTGGTACCTTTGATAACTATTTATGTACAGGGCAATCTTAGCTATGGACCCTGCCTCAAAATTTAATATGGCGGCTTATTTCAAGATGGCCGCCATACATTTTAAAATACTTTCCAGTATTGCACAAACGACAATGGATTTGATCCTAGAAACACAAAATTAAACATATTTGAATGACTTGGTGTACTTAGCAAGATTTTGTTTTTATCAATCTTTGAAAGAAGTTAATATTTATCATTGAGAATTTACCTTAATTTAAGCATTTTAATAAAGTATAGTGTCATTTAGTCTCTGTTCCAGTTATGTCCTTTTGATTTTGCCTGGCTTGTCATTTGATATACAAAGTAGTAGCTTTCATAAAATGCTGCAGTTGTAGCTTTCATTAAAAGCTGCAATGTGTTTTATCTTGGTTCACACATAAAAGCTGGGATTTTAAATTTATCTGCCCAAGATATTGCTCAGTGCCTATCTTATTTCTTGTGTTGCAATATTTGGCAAGTTGCGATAGTATACTGTGATTTGAAAATTGTATCAACACATATCAGTGGAACAGCAGGAATTGAGGACAACAAAGACAAGAACATTGAAATGCCAGAAACTAAATCACTTGGGGATATCAAGAAACCCCAGCCGAAGAAACTTTCACAAAGGACAAATCAGAAATTACCATTCAGCAATTGTACCAAGAATTTTTAGCAGATAGGAAATATAATGCTCACAGAACAATCTGAGATTGACCGCAATATAAAACAAAGCGAAGCACAAATTGATAAAATATGTGTCAATGTGTTATTACGATGTAAGCTGGACAGAAAGAGGCAATGGATATCAATAATGAGCAGATGGGAGTAATATCATAGCAACTTTATCAGTCTGAAAACAGGATAAATAACAAGGCTAGGGGTAAGCGCTTGGCGGAATTGACAATCAGACTAATGAGAAATTAAATGTTGTGGTGAGATGGATGGACAAGCTGACAAAAACTGATAAAGGAGACACAGTTCAATTTAAAGTGCATTTGAACAGCAGGGTACTTTCCAACAAATGGCATCTGTTGTAAGGGAATTAGTGGAATAGCGAAATAAAGAAGTTAAATTTCCCGCAATGGATACGTCTAAGCCAAAATGTGACCTTAGCCAGTACATCGCAAGTATAAAACAAACTCCCTGCCTTGGGTCTTAGTTCTAAGTTCGCATGAACTATCAACCGCACCATCTCTGTTGAAGGCAATTTTGGTGTCTTCACATAAAGTCGGAAGTCTTATGTAAGGGCCTTTGGCCCTGCATGAAACAGTTTAAATTATTCAACAACAACCTTAATTTAAGAACATACTAGAAACCTGTATGATACCAGCAAATGGCTTATGTGTCTTCTTACGCACACTTATCACCTACTATGAGTCAATCATATTTGGTTCAGAGCAGCACCCCATTATACAAAGATACAATTGGCTGCAAGTGGTTTCTATCAAGCTCCCAAATGCTGACTGCAGTGCCTACTAATAGTACCATCCCTGTCGAGTCAATGGCAAATCCTCCTCCTCCCCTATTTATGACTCTAATTATGACAACCTCGTCAGCTCTTACAGGCTTGCTACAACAGCAGGCTGACTCCACTAACCAAGGGCAGAAGAAACTAATAAAGCGTGGCAACAGCCCTTATTCCGACTCCTCTATGGAGAGAGAATATACTCGATGGCAAGAAAATTCCTGTGTATGGGACCCTAGCTGAAGCCCACAGCTTTCAAATATTCAATGGAAGAGGATCCATGACTTGAGAGGTGTTCATTTACCAATTTGAACGGACTGCCGCTAGACGCAATGGCAAAAAACAAAAAGGTGTGTATGATCAAAATTGCCTTGCCGATGTTGCCTAGGAGTACGCGTAGAACACCCACCGAGAAAGATATCATGTAGTCCCTTATGACAACGGTGAACATCGCCACGGACAAACACCAGAAATCCCGAATTTTAAGCACCGGTCGCCTTCATCAGGATACAGAGCAAATTAGAGCAAAGCGCAACCCAAACAACGGGGTCTTTTCACAGCAACGAGTTGTGCCATGAAACATCACCTCATGACAAAACCGAACAGAGGCCCACGCCTCGTCCGATATTGTCATCAGACGAACTATTGAAAAAAGCCTAGTAGTACGAGGTACTATATATAACCAGAATGTGAGCATGATTGTGGACACTGCTGCAATAATAAAATTAGCAAATGAGAAATTAATTCCAGCAGATAATGAAGATTCGGAGACCGTAACGCTACGTGGTTTGATTGAACAGCTTGTGCTTGGGAAGCTTAAAAAGAACACCTCTCTCGACATTGATAGAGTTAACATACAATGGGATGTGTGCAAAGCGCCGTTAACAGACGATGTTATACTTGGGCTAGATATTTTTGACACACTTGGCGCAGAAATAAATCTGAGTACGCCAACACTTACCATCAACAACAAAGTAATAAATGCGGCATTTGTTAACGGTGAAGGTGAGATTTCAACTCAGCAAGTTTGCATAAAACGAACCATCATAGTTCCGCTAAACTCTGAAATGACTGTTACAATTAAAACTAATAAAAGTGCTGACCAGGAGTTCATTTTAGAACCATGCCCTCTGACTATAAGGTTTTGCACATAGTTGGAAAAAGGAAAAAGTTGTCCCTTAACCATTTTAAATGATGGCAATCGTCTCATCCGCCTGAAGAAAGGTACACCTATTGGTTCCATATAATAATATGACGATATAGTGGGTACAGCAGATGAACACCCAATAAGTGACGTAAGACGTGGTATTGCAGAGACATGAGAAAAGGTGCCATTGGCATTGCTGCAAAGTTAAGATGAGTTACCTTATATGCCACCCCATTTAACCGACCTATATCAACGTTCAATCGACTTACTTCAACCTATTGCATTCCAAGCATTCAAACTGAAAGCGATTAAAAAACAATTACAATAACATGTTACATATTGATTAACATTTTGATTTTCATTATTTGTTTATGTATATGCAGCCATATTTGCAAAATGTATTCGTACTAGAAATAACCAAACTAGTTTATTTATGTTTTAAAATGAATAGATAACAAAGTAAAGAACATGAAGATCATTTTTAAAGAATCTTTTCTTTAATTTCCGAAACTATATAGAATACCTTGCGGACAATATTGACATAATAACGTTTTTTTCCGCCATCTTGAAAAATGACAGCCATATTGAATTTTTTCTGAGTGGCTCTATAGCTAAAATCGAAGGGTATACAACCAAGAACTACTTTGCAAAGTTTCATGCTTTCCTCATGCAGTGACCAATTCTGCTCTATATCTGCACCAATCAGCCGGAATTATATATTCGTACATATTACCAAAACAAACAAAAAAAACACTCAATCATCACCTCTGGTGAATATATAATTAACAACCTTCAACCACAAGTTGATATTTCTATGATTTGCCGAGATTGTGATTCAGTCCTTCCAAATTGGTTATACTAGCTGAGTCAGGCTCAACATAGTAAATTGGCGGCACCCTGTCTATACATATCCAGACAAGAAATTACTACGTTGCATCGTTCGTAGCTGTTACATCGACAGTACACAATACAGCGTGTATGTACCAGACAGCAAACCACTAATGTTGATCGTTCGGAGCTATAATGCAGGAACAGGCTCTTGAAAGGAAGGCAGAGATTGAACAAGAAGATTCCCTTAAACAGGCAGAGAATGACAAAGAAGCTTCTCGAAGGAAAGCAGAAATTTTACAGACTACTGTACATCGAAAAGCGAAAGAGACCGCACGTGTCGTTCGGGAAAAGGCCGAAATGAAGAAGCTATTAACTTTCTTGAAACACAAAGAGATGATACAGTTGCAGAAGCTAAAGCACCTGCCCTGGAATACGACGACAGCCAAGGACTGAGTGATCTTCCTGACGAAACTGAACGCCCGATCCAACGCGTGCAATATTTCATCAATAAAAATCTTGACCCCTAACGTACAGGAAGTAACAAACCCACAAGAGAAAAAACAAACGACTGTGGTAATTGAAATAACCCATGAAGCACCAGAGTTCGTGCCATCTGTGGTCGTGCCATCTGTGGCATTGAACTTGCCAACACAATCACCTGCTGTCTTACCGGCAACTTCTAAGTTAACAGAAGTTAATTTATTCTCAGAACTGGGAACCGTAACAAGCATACGAAAACAGGCCGTTTCAGAGTTCCCTGTTGCACATTAAAAACAAGGTGTTTCAGAAGAGATCCTTGTTTCACACTAACATTTCCTACCAACGGATAGCAACCAATATATCAACCCGACATCAAAAATCACTCAAATTCTCCTACGCAAGGACCTGGTGTTCTCCAGGTTAACATACAGTAACGACCGGACTGAATCCTTCCATACATGGAAAGCTAGTTTAAAAAATGTCATAGACGAATAACAAATTTCAGACTCGGAACAGATAGATCATGTAGATCTACTGATCAAGTAGCTTGGACCCGAGTCTGCTAGAAATGCCACTAAAATAAGAGCGTCGAACGCCAAAAACCAAACAAAAGACCGACAGAAATGATGGCAAAGACTTGACGAACAGAAATGTTGGAGACGTCTCTTATGAATAAACTTGTCATCTTTTCTACCTTGACTAACAAGGACAACTCGCGTCTTAATGGGTTGTATGATATTCCATCACAAAGAGAATATCACAAGGAAAACCCCAAGCTGGGAAGTCTGCTAGCTTATTATGACTTGCCGTTCGGAATAATCCCTATCATTAAAAAAACGGACATATGGATTTCAGGAAAAGTGAATGAATATCAGGGGCATCTATATACAAATTAAACCACGACGTTGCCCTTCCGTCTTTCACAGAATTATCTGCGTTCATCAGTGAAAATAGCAAGATTAAGAACGATCCTGGGTTCATCTTTTTGGTCAAAAGTAACACAAATACAAAAGGTGCTGCGCCAAGGATCACAGATGCCAATAAATCAGCGGTTGAGCAGCAATCTGGAGACGGCAGCAATCATAGTCTTTGTATTTTACATAACACTAAGTATTCGTTAACTGAATGACGAGCGTTCCGAGCCAAGTCAATAGAGGAACACAAAGGTCTGTTGAAACGAAACAATGTTTGTTACAAGTGTTGCGATTCCACCAAACAAACAAATCGAGAATGCAATGCACGCATAAGTTGTAAAGAATATGGAGGTAAACAAAACAACATCGCTCTTCACATCACTAGACCACAACCACCTGCAAGCTCTCCGTCTAGCTCTCCCAGAACAGACTATGGCGGGAAGCCGACAGAATTGGCTGAAACTAGATCCACCTAAGTTAATTCTACCTGCCCCGAGTTCTTCAAGGATACATATAGCGGGAAATATTGTGCTAAAATACTACTGTGAAATTTTTTCACAAGGACAACCAGGACAAAGCTTTCTAGATGTACACTATCATTGATGACCAAAGCAACCGGTCTCTTGCCTCGCCTGACTTTTTCAGTCGTTTTACGTACAAGAAAACCCCGAAAACTATACCCTTTCAACATGCTGAGCTCCGGCAGAGAAATAACTTCCAGGAAAAGAGGAAAGGTTTCGTCATTGAATCTATACTTGAGAATGAAAATTTGACCTGCCTGAACTAATAGAATGTGATCAAATTCCAAATGATAGGGACGAAAATCCTACTCCTGAATTAACAATGCATAATCTATTATCTATTATAATCACGTTTAGGTAAACACAGGTTAATTAAACTTATTTATTTATTTAACTGTTTACAATTAACCCTTCTGTAAGTTAGTCTTAGTGTCATGATCACGCATGAGGGTTCTTGTTTTAAGAAATAGCTCGTCACCTGCCGTTACTACGCTAAGACTTGGATCAGCAGCTCAGGCATAAGAACAAGAGTTCGGAAGTTACGTGACTAGCTTTTATATGACGAGAAACTTGTATGTCGACGATGGTCTTCCGTCAAGTCCAACAAAAGAGGAAGCAGTTAAGCTTGGTGTTCATCTCTTACTACAAAACAGCGAAATATGTGTTGGATGTCGGTAGTTACTGCCACCATTTCTTTCCTGAAACGCAATAGCACTCCCAAGAGATAATTGGTCAAGTTTGGACCTGTTAGCAGGACACATAAAAAGCATTAGAAAAACATGTAAATTTAAGTTCGCCTCTGATTATGCGGAAGTAATGTTTGCTTTTCAAGCTAGTGATTTGGCTTCCAATCTAAAGGATCTAGACTTAGTAGCAGACAGCAAACCCCTGCAACGTTGTCTTGAACTCAGCTAGGACGTGAACACTGACAACTGATCATTTTATCAGAAAATAAACCGATCACTCGAAGAGGAATTTTGTCGACAATAAACAGCATCTACTATCCTCTTTTTGTTGGCTCCAGTGATTATACAAGGAAAACTCCTACTTAGGAAAATGGTATCAGAAATCATTGATCGGGACCAACCTCTCTTGGTGGAGACAGCATCTGAATGAAAATCTTGGAAAGATACTCTAATAGCTATTGAAACTCTACACATTCAACGTACCTACATACCGTATCCCAGCAAAACTGCCACAAAGGAGTTACATGTCTTTTCTGATGCGTCAGAAAAAGCCATAGCAGCTGTTGCATATATCCGCACGACCAACAGTAGTTGTGAACCAAACATAGGGTTCATTCTTGGGAAAGCAAATGTTGCACCAACAAGAGGTCACCCTATTACTCGACTTGAACTATCTGCTGCCGTATTAACAGTTGAAATCACACAAACTATCGTGGACAATTTAGATATACCCGTAGACACTATGAAATTCAATCTATAAAGCCAGTAAAATGTTATTAATTGCAATACTCATATACGAAGACCCTATATCAATACTGAACGAATACCAATGAGACGAAGAACAACGATCAAGAGATCTCAAGAGTTGTTGACGTATTTTCTAAACTATGTTAAAAATTAAACTAGAGTTGTCTCTCTTTGTGTGTTGTTAATTGTAATTCACAAATACCAAAATTAAAATACTGTACAAACTTTCTGTATATTATACTCATTTGTGTAGAGGTTCCATCCTCTGTATTTCATTTACAACTTATACAAAAACAATCCTTTGAATTAAAAATACATTTTATTACACCAACTTGTATTTACATTTTCATGACTAGAATATACATTTTTACTTTGTGGCATTACTTTGGCTACAGAGTATTCTATAATATTTTGTTGAGGCGCCAGGGTGACTACCGATTACCTATACACAATGGCTATCAGCTGACCTATGTTGACATAGTGTCATAAAACCCCTGGTAGTTAAACACGGTTACACCACCACCTACCATGGGGAGTGACCGCGGAAAACACTCGTATTACCAATGCTCCAGTTATTAGTGCCCCACCTGTTGGCAGGTGTAGGCCTCCCCTCTATAAGATGAGGTGGAGGAGGTCCCAGAGTCACCCATCTGTAGACCCCACCGTTACCACTAACCACATTTTCCAAACCTGCAAGTTTTAGAACTTGTCAGGCCCAGAGCAAGGGCCGAGTGAAATAATCCCCCAATCACTACCAGTCTCCCTGGACCTCCCCCATTCAAAATTGACTCTGCGCCTAAGGATAGTAGAAGATGATTAATTTCTAAAAAGTGTCTTGTTTTCTTTTCAATTATTAAAATTGTTAATTACTAAAAACTAAAATTAATTCTGGATGCTTAAATCACAATAGTCCATAATATGTTAAAAAGTGCTGAATAACTGAAATGTCCAATTAATAGAAACGCAAGTTTATTCGAAATTGTCCTGTATTGGTCCAATACTATGAAGGTCAGCCTGGATACTGGTAACCATAATATTCCAATCAAATACATCAAACAAGTGCCTGAAAATATAAAACAAAAACAGCAGCAACTATTCTCATAGGGAGGGTGGGCGGGTTTTAAATAGTTTAACTTATTTGTGAAACACCTGCTTTCAAGTCGACAGCAAATTAACAAGTGCCCGATACGGGAATTCCAAAATTCTAATTCAAGCTGATACGGAAATTCCAAAATTCTGATTCAAGCTGCGAGCGCCATCTATGGCCATGCCGAATATGGCAATGAGCTACAGACTGCAACACCCACGCACCCACACAAATATTCGATTGAATTAAACCAGATTATTGAAAATATAAAATTTTTATAATCTCTATTAATTGCAATACTCATATACGAAGACCCTATATCAATACTGAACGAATACCAATGAGACGAAGAACAACGATCAAGAGTTGTTGTAACATAAATTGGATTTTTTCCTTTGATGTTTTTATGAAATAATTTGCTTAAAAAGTGTGGTGAGGGAAAACCATGGTATATTATATGCAAATTTATGTTGTACCATACTTTGCTAATTAAATATGCAACTCGACTAGAATCCAAAGGAAAAAAGGCGGAGCTTCAGCCATGGTATAACATATTCATTTTCATGTTATTCCATGGCTGAAGCTCCACCTTTTTTTTATATATGTATCCGCCTCTAAAATATTTAGGAAACTGTAAAACATACTAAAAGGTCAAGATCTTCATTTTTTTTTTCATTTTATAAGAAAAAGCAATAACTTATGTGTACCACATTTCAAGAAACCCTTTTCAAACTATATAGGATTGTTACGAATTCCCTTAATTTTGGAAACAATTACTAAATGTTTCTTCTTTCGTTTTGAAAAAAATAAAATGTATAACTATCATTTCCTTTGCGAAAATTCAATTAAATTTCGATTTAAAAAGGGGGGTATCTATACAAAAAGGAATAAATATCGGCTACAAATATCTGTGAAAAACATGATTAGGGGACGTACACTATCTACGCCCCTGGATCCGACACTGTTAAAATATTGTTTTATCATTAAAATTGTGTTTTAATAAATAATCTAATAAAATAACGGAAGAAAAGCATTTTTCAATTAGATGAAAATTCTGTAAAATATGATTAATTTGTATGATACATTGAAAAAAAAAAACTCTTACCGTCATTAGAATAATTATTTAATCCTTGTCGCTGGAATCCGACATTTTTGTTTACCTCAGTCTGATGACATTATGAAATTACCTGCGCCTATACAATCATACACGGGGCGCAAAACTAAAATCCGACATTTTCTTTACTTTCTGCAAATTCAGGGGTTCTATTACATAAAATTGTTTTTTAATTCTTTATTCTTTATTGAAAAGCACAAAATAATCTAATAAAATAACGGAAGAAAAGCATTTTTCAATTAGATGAAAATTCTGTAAAATATGATTAATTTGTATGTTACATTGAAAAAAAAACAACAACTCTTACCGTCATTAGAATAATTATTTAATCCTTGTCGCTGGAATCCGACATGTTTGTTTACCTCAGTCTGATGACATTATGAAATTACCTGCGCCTACAATCATACACGAGGCGCAAAACTAAAATCCGACATTTTCTTTACTTTCTGCAAATTCAGGGGTTCTATTACACGAAATATACAGACGATCATACACGAAGCGCAAAAGTGACTTGCGCGAGCTTCCATTTCATTGGATAAAACTGTAACGTGATCAATTTCCAATATTAGTTGAAGGTCTTGAAGCTGTCAATCATTTTATTTATATTACAAATTTTATATACCATGTGTCTTACTCATTAACATATCTAAACAAACTCATCCTTCGGATTCGTTTGTTTAAATATGTTAACTCGTAAAAACCATGGTATATATAGTACTTGACGTATTTTCTAAACTATGTTAAAAATTAAACTAGAGTTGTCTCTCGTTGTGTGTTGTTAATTGTAATTCGCAAATACCAAAATTAAAATACTGTACAAACTTTCTGTATATTATACTCATTTGTGTAGAGGTTCCATCCTCTGTATTTCATTTACAACTTATACAAAAACAATCCTTTGAATTAAAAATACATTTTATTACACCAACTTGTATTTATATTTTCATGACTAGAATATACATTTTTACTTTGTGACATTACTTTGGCTACAGAGTATTCTATAATATTTTGTTGAGGCGCCAGGGTGACTACCGATTACCTATACACAATGGCTATCAGCTGACCTATGTTGACATAGTGTCATAAAACCCCTGGTAGTTAAACACGGTTACACCACCACCTACCATGGGGAGTGACCGCGGAAAACACTCGTATTACCAATGCTCCAGTTATTAGTGCCCCACCTGTTGGCAGGTGTAGGCCTCCCCTCTATAAGATGAGGTGGAGGAGGTCCCAGAGTCACCCATCTGTAGACCCCACCGTTACCACTAACCACATTTTCCAAACCTGCAAGTTTTAGAACTTGTCAGGCCCAGAGCAAGGGCCGAGTGAAATAATCCCCCAATCACTACCAGTCTCCCTGGACCGCCACATGAGAGCCCAAGTCAGCTACCAAATCTGACATGGGTTCTCACCTCCACAAAATTTTCATTATTGAATCTTAGGAAAAGTTGATTATGGTGTGCGTAGGAAAGACTCAACCCCCACACCCTTGTATATTATTCAAGAAAACCTGATTTCCAGTTTGTGACAAATTAGTTCCATTTGTTCTGTATAAAGACACTTCACTTGCCTTAATGTTCTCGTGTAATATAGCTTTACCCCCATTTTCTGTAACAAAGTTTTTGGCCACTAAATTTCTCTTTTTCTGTTCTGTTCTATTATTGCACCCGCATTCAAGGGTGCAACATGCCAGTATCGCACTGTAGCATTGAAGACCATATTATAATAACCTTTTTAAATAAAGCCTGGTAACGTAGGGTAGACCATTTTTACATTTTCAATTAAACCATTCCCTGTCAATTCTAAATCTGTCAAATCATTAGCTCCACAGAGAATAATAATAAAATGAGGAGATGGTAAAAAACAAATATTCTTTTTGCATCCATTAGGGAGTCCAAATCTTAAAGAGACTATAGAGACAATAACAAGTGGAAACAAGGAACTATCGTTCCTAAACTCGGAACAGTAACTTATCAAGTCCAATTTGGAGATTTAGTATGGAAGAGACATATTGATCAGATTCGTGAATTCGTACCGCAGGAAAATAAAAACATACCAAACATACTTGAAATTACCATATCTGATATTGACACTGAATTCATAACAATACCAACATGTAATTCAATTGCGATACCGAAAACTCTGAAAATAACAATGAATCCGAACAAACTAAAATAACCAAAAATAAAACAGTTGAAAATGCTAATGATACTATCGTTATGCACCGCACAGAAATAGTAAGAAAGGCACCAGAGAGACTTATTAGAAACATATGACTGTAAATATTTGTGGTTAAGTTAGTGTAGTGATATCACTGTAGGTTTAGGATTTCATAATTGAACATTAAAGATATAGACAGTAAAACTTGTAGCTATTAAGTTCAACAGAGCTCCAGATAAGAATTCACAAATTGGGGTTTTTACCCACCATTTTCTTATGTAATTGGGTGATTAAGTTTTTTATTGCATTATCAATTCAAATTCACCCCTCAAGTTAATATCAAATTGGGTTTTTCACCACCAAGCTCCTTAAATGTATTGGGTTTTTACATCAATACAATATTGAATATTTAGGCAATCAACCCCAGATGTCTTTCCATCTTAAATATGTTTCTTTCTTTTTATACGTGCTAGCTATTTTATTTGGTTTATTCACTGAAGAGCAATTGTAGGTTTAATTTGTGTCCAGTTTCAAGCCTTCTGCTAGTTTTGTATTTTCTCACAACTTATATAAACTGTAAAAAATGGATATGTGTTTTCACAGGCACTCATCTCAGAATTTTTTATCACTCATTAACCGTAAAATGAAAAAAAAATAGTATATAAACTCTAACTATACTTGAATGTTTTTGTTTTATTCAATTTACATAAATCTGGGTTAAGTGATCCCTTATTAGAACTTTTGGTTTCCGATGCTTTCAAACTACATATCATGATTTGGCCTTCACTTTTTCCAACTGAGTTTGTTTTTGATGAAACCCCGTGTTTATTAGCAATGTTCTCGTTAAGTTACGCAAACACGCACGTGCGTTAGATGGACGCTTCCTAAAATCACTGGCTGAGTCTTGTTATCATCATAACTTTCCCTCAGCTATTCAAAAGAAGCTGAAAACATGCTTCTACTCAATATTTTCACCGGACATTCACTTTCGTTTTAATTCAATGTATGTTATGATAAATCCCGAGCAATTCGAAAAAAATATGTCAAAATGACACAAGCTAATTTGGTAAACGCCGAGAAGATCAAAATGTTTTCAAAAACATGTGTACCTTTGGGCAACGGAAAATTCCAGCAGGGACCCATTTCAGCTACTTGATGCAGGGATCTATTTTTAGAACAAAAGGGCATTTTCAATTATAAATATTATACAAATAGATTTACGCGACGACTAAACAGATAAGGGTAAATAACGAAAATGGTAGCCAATAAAAGGGTTGAGCACTCATGGTTTTGGCATATAATTGGGTTTTCCTTTGAACTAATTGGGTTCTTGAACCCTGCAATGGGCAATTGCATTGGGTTTTTTATCATTTGTATTGCGTGATCACGCAAATACGCAGCTTATCTGGAGCTCTGGTTCAATTGAGTGCAAATTGAATTTATTACTTTCATTCACTAGAGATTAATCTTGTTTATCTTGATCTTCTAAATTAAAAGAGGGAGGATTGCAGAGGCGGATTTAGAGGGGGGCCCAGGGGGCCCGGGCCCCCCCTTTTTGGGAAAAAAATTGGTTGCTTATATAGGGAATCACTGAAGCGTGACTGGAGCGGGCCCCCTCTTAGGTCAGTCAGTGGGCCCCCACTTATGAAAATTTCTGGATCCGCCACTGGATTGTTATGTTAACATTATACGTTATCACTTTTATAGTTGAATTGACTTATAATTAATACTGACAGTTAGGAATTTATAATCATCAGATTAGCGGATGTGGTGTATTTGTTCTATAACCCTATGATTGCACTGACACACTGTTTTGTACTATGGGAGATGTGATGTGTAATAGCCAATATTCACCGTGTATATTTCCCCAAGATAAATTTGGATTCTTTTCTATTTTTAGCCTAAATTGCTCGTCATAGGTGGCCCAGTTTTCTGACCTCGCTGCCGCTAGTCTTATATCGCGCATATATTTTAACAATTCCTGTGCCCGTGTGCTGTATTTCTCAATGTAGACACTCATAAAAACCATGAATGCTGAAGTCCATTCATTTATGGACAAATAAACACTCGACGATCTTTTTTCAATGCAAATTTTCCCCCTTTTTAATTTCAAATCGCCCTCGTCCACCTCTTCCATTGCTTTTCGCGTTCTCAAAAGAGAATGAAGCTCAATAAACTTTCCCTCCCAATTTTTTTTCTTAATTTTAAAAGACACGTGTTCCCCCACTGTGTCATGAATGCTAGATTCTTGTGACGGAGAGAAATCAATGGAATTATTTGCAATTTCAAAGTTTTGGGGTAACGGGTCGTGCCTTAAAGAGGGGAACGCTCGTGCATCCTCCTCCGACTCATTACCTGATGAGAAATCAGTAGTTTCCACCATTCCTTCTGCCACCACGTGTCCGACCCCTTGTGTTTTCTTGGCAGTTCTTCTCCGTCCAGCTCCGTCCTTCTTTTGTGGGATTTCCTCGTTCTGCATTCTCTGTCCGCCTGTCCTGTTAGCCGTTCTTCTCTTCTTTCCCATGGCCCTGGATGGCGATCCTATGGCATTTCTCTTGTTTGGCATCTTTTCTTTTTCTTTTAAATAGTTTAACTTATTTGTGAAACACCTGCTTTCAAGTCGACAGCAAATTAACAAGTGCCCGATACGGGAATTCCAAAATTCTAATTCAAGCTGATACGGAAATTCCAAAATTCTGATTCAAGCTGCGAGCGCCATCTATGGCCATGCCGAATATGGCAATGAGCTACAGACTGCAACACCCACGCACCCACACAAATATTCGATTGAATTAAACCAGATTATTGAAAATATAAAATTTTTATAATCTCTATTAGATTAGATCAGTAATGAATCAAGAAGATTCGTTTTCTACGTTGCTACAGTTGTAATAGAGTATGAAAAATAAGGATGTTTAGCTGTCCAAGTTAATGGAAACACGTACCAACTAACCGTCACCCCGTAGATTCAGGGACAAGATCCGTAACAGCGCACGAAATTAATAGTAGTGAGTGGTTATTGGGACCGAGACAAGTTCTTTCCTCAGAACAGAAAGAAAATTCCGAACACGTATATCACATAATCGATTCTGTGGAAGATGGTGAAATCCGTGCAACCGTTAATGTTGCAAAGACGTAATCAAACAAATTAGCAAAACCAGAGTGTGCAGGTATCGGAACTGAAAGATACCATCTATTCTGCAACTGGACACCACATGTGCGAGCGATAGCCTTTTTGAAACAATTCTCCTTTTATACTGGAAAAGAAAGCCAGAATCAGTGACTATTGTAGAAAGCTTCTCGAACGCCGAAAATTTGCATTCTGATGTCCGCAGAAAACGAAATTTACGGAGAAGAAATAGATAGCATTCGAAGTAAGGAAAAAATTCATAAGCGAAACCTAATAGCTAACCTCAACCCGTTTTCGTTTTCGACGAACGAGGACTATTACAAGTAGGAGTCCGTATCGTTGAATTTAACTTGAACCTCCGTGAAAAGAAACCACTGATCGTTCCTGGACACTGTCATATAGCAACATTATTAGTCCGACACTACCATGACAAGATCAATCATCAAGATCGCCTCTTCACAGATTGGTCAATTAGATTCGCAGAATTCTGGATCGTTGGGGCGAAACGCTTGATCTCGTCTATTATTCACAGATGTATGACATGTCGCAAACTAAGAGAATGATCGAGTGTCAAATCATGTCGGATTTGCCAGAGGACCGTCTTGAATCGTCACATCCTTGAACTGATGTTGGAATAGACACCTTTGGATCATGGACAATTGTTCTTACCGTGGATCAAACTGTATCATTGTTTATTGGAGCAATCGACGACTTGAAAATCGACTCAATCAACGTTTAGGACGGACCCTTCAAGAACTTGCAGGAGAATACTAGATTCTATACTTGTTAACGTCACCGCAAGAGTCTAACGCATGGTCTAGTCAATACGTTCATTACAGAAGTTTCACCAATAATGAACGCAAGACCTCTGGTAACTGTATCGACAGATCCAGAAAATCCGTTCATCTTGACCCCAGCTATGTTATTGACACATAAGACCGATTACATCTTCATTTCAGATTAGCTTGGAGAACTCGACAACGAGATCTATAATTTGACGAATGGAGACGTGTACATACTATGGCCAGTGTTTTACCTGCCGTTACTGCAACAACGACGGAAATGGACCGAAAGTCGCGGTGATCTCATCGAAGAGAAGACCTCATTATTCTGAAGGACAAAAACCTTTGCCATACCAAGTAGCCCGTTGGAATCATAGTGAACTGATTAAAAAGTTTCGACAAACATGTCCGAAAAGCAGAAGTACGAATAATCGTAAATAAAAAAAGCCCCAACCTACACACGACCAATCGCAGACATGATTCTTCTCGTTATGTGTACATAGTATGGATCTATTAGGGACATTCACTTGTGTTATACATTCACATGTGTTATATTTTATAAAATAGTGATATCAGATAGATATCAGACGGGCAGTGTTCTGTATCACATCCACTTTAAATAAATCATAACCTATATTGGATTGTTTTTACAGACATTCATATTTTCCGGTGGTGATTCTGAACTTCATTGTATGAATTTCCGTTTACTAGTACTTTCGTTTCCTTGCCTTTCAATTGCAAATAGATGACACGGCAATTTGATCATAAAGATATTGTGACATATAACCATCAAGTACATTTCAAGTCGAATATAAACTGTTTCATTCTTATAATTCCGTTCACATGACTTGCACGTTTATTAAACAAATACGAACTGTAACTGTTTATTTCTTCGAAATGATCTGCAACTTCTACTTTCGTTTTGACTCGATTTTTAATATGTGCATTTAACGTTAATATATTTCATTCTAACATATTGTAAAATATTGTTTTTTCATTTCTTTCAGTTTACCAAAAAAACTCAAACAAAATTCATTCAAACAATTGCTGCATCACTTCTAGTAGAATTATAATTTACAACCTTCAACACAAGTTGTTATTTTCATGATTTGCCGAGATTGCGATTCAGTCCTTCCGAATCGGTTATGCTAGCTAACTCAGGCTCAGCTTATATGATATATAACCAGATGATCCGCAGGGCGCAGCTTTATACGACCGCAGTGATCGAACCCTGAACAGTTGGGGCAAGTATAGACAGAACATTTAAGCTTGATACAGCTCTGAATTTGGATTGTGATTAAATAGTTGACACAACTGAGGTTTCTGACACAGAATGAATGTGGTATAAGAACTTAAACTTAAAAACTTAAAAATTTTAAATTGGACATTTATCTATTATGGTCCAATATCAAAAATCGAAATACATGGTTAGATTCCGCATATCATATAACCCCAAGAATTCAATTTTTGATGAAATCAAATAATGTTCAATTTAAGACCCTTTAGACCTTAATGTGGACCAATTTGATAACCGGGCCCAAATATTAAAAATCTAAATACATGGTAAGATTCAGCATATTGAAGAACCCCATATATTCAATTTTTGTTGAAAACAAACAAAGTTTAATTTTGGATCCCGATGTGGACCAACTTGAGAACTGAGCCGATTATCAACAATCTAAGTACATGTTTAGATTCAGCATATCAAAGAACCCAAAGAATTAAATTTTTGTTAAAATCAAACTAAGTTCAATTTTGGACCCTGTAGACCTTTATGTAGACCAATTTGAAAGCAGGACCAAAAAATAATTATGGTCCAATATCCAAAATCTAGAAACAAGGTTAGATTTGGCATATCAAAGAACCCCAATAATTCATTTTTTGATGAAATCAAACAAAGTTTAATTTTGGACCCTTTTTTACCCTAGATTTCTAAACTGTCGGGACCAAAACTCTCAAAATCAATCCCAAACTTCCTTTTGTGGTCATAAACCTTGTGATAAAATTTCATAGATTTCCATTTACTTATACTAAAGTTATTGTGCAAAAAACAAAAAAATGCTTAATTGGGACCATTTTTTGGCCCCTAATTCCTTAACTGTTGGGACTAAAACTCCCACATGCAATCCCAACCTTCTTTTGTGTTCATAAACCTTATGTAAAACTTTCATAGATTTCTGTTTACTTCTACTAAAGTTATCGTTATTGATACAGCTCTGAATTTGGATTGTGATTAAGTAGTTGACACAACATAGGTTTCTGACACAGAATGAATGTGGTCTAAGAAATTTAATATAAAAATCTCAAAATTTTTAAATTGGACATTTACCTATTATGGTCCAATATCCAGAATCTAAATACATGGTTAGATTCAGCATATCAAAGAACCCCAAGAATCAGTGATAACCGGGTCCAAATATCAAAAATCTAAATACATGGTTAGATTCAGTATATATCAAAGAACCCCATATATTCAATTTTTGTTGAAATCAAACAAAGTTTATTTTGGACCTCGATTTGGACCAACTTGAAAACTGGGCCGATAATCAAAAATCTTAGTACATGTTAAGATTCAGCATATCAAAAAAAAAAGAATTCAATTTTTGTTGAAATCAAACAAAGTTTA
Source organism: Mytilus galloprovincialis (assembly GCA_037788925.1). NCBI lineage: Eukaryota > Metazoa > Mollusca > Bivalvia > Mytilida > Mytilidae > Mytilus > Mytilus galloprovincialis. The sequence goes on along the minus strand of CM075340.1, from coordinate 5,996,370 downwards.
ATTTGGACCCTTTGGACCTTAATGTAGACCAATTTGAAAACGGGACAAAAAATAAGAATCTACATACACGGCTAGATTCGGCATATCAAAGAACCCCAATTATCACATTTATGATGAATTCAAACAAAGTTTAATTTTGTACCCTTTGTGCCCCTAATTCCTAAACTGTTTGGACCAAAACTTCCAAAATAAATCCCAACCTTCCTTTTGTATTCATAAACCTTGTGTTAAAATTTCATAGCTTTCTATTTACTAATACTAAAGTTATTGTGCGAAAACCAAGAAAAATGCTTATTTGGGCCCTTTTTTTGGTCCCTTATTTCTAAACTGTTTGGACCAAAACTCCCAAAATCAACCCCAACCTTCCTTTTGTAGTCATAAACATTGTGTTTAAATTTCATATATTTCTATTTACTTAAACTAAAAATACAGTGCGAAAACAAATGTGTCTTCGGACGACGACGACGACGACGACACCATCATCATACCAATATACGACCGCAAAATTTTTTTGCGGTCGTATAAAAATCATCCATAACGGCCTGTTAGCTTTTAATGTGTTTTCTGCATTAATTGTAATCGTTCGTCTAAAATTTTTCGTCTGCACAACTTAAGAACCAACCACAAAACAAAAAATAAATAGAAAAAGACACGAAGTACCAATCTAAAAGTACTATCAGTTATCAGTTTAACCCCGTTATATTCTGTAAGTGTATGTGCATAATCAGGGACCGCAGGTAGTATTATGTATATAAATTATGGCAATTATATTCTGATTTGAATGGTTTCACATTTTGTCATGTTATGTTTTTAATAGCTTGATACGCGAAATTATTGGAGGCTTGAAAGAGTTGGTCGTATGTTCAACATCTTCGCTAGCCAAAGGTTACGATAAACTCCCTTCCTCTCCACACTTGGCAGATTGAATCTACATTTGTGATAACAATGTTGCGTGCGCCATCTATCGGACGATAAAAGTCCCGCCCATTCCGAATAAATTATTCTTGACCAATGGTAGCACTTGAACTCTCTTCAGTGTGGAGGTGAAACACGGTAGCGTCTAAGATCTACAAACTTGGTGAAGCAGGAATTAGAAATATACGATGACATTCCAACATTTGTACAAGCAACATACAAAGGAACTTCTATTGTTTGATTAAGAAATGTATATGTAACTGAATATCGGCTACAGTTTTGGGGATACAAACTTGTTGCACAAGCAACACGTGGCAATTGTTTATATACATTTTCCACATTTACACGTGATCATGTTAAAAGCGCTTTTTGATTGGATGCAGCCAGTTACGACTGCGACCAATAGAAATCAAAACTTTGTGTCTCCAAAATTCTATCTCAATTCGCCAAGGGTGGAGAGGAAGAGAGTGGATCGTAATTGTTGGCTAACGAAGATGTATGTTCACCTACCATTATATATAAATAGAACATAGCTGAGAGGGTGGTAGAGCATATAGTTACCTCGAGAAAACATTGTCAACCGCGGCGAAGCCAAGGTTGACGATGCTTTTTCGAGGGTTATCAATCTGCTCAATTACCCTCTCAGCTATGTTCTATTTTATTTATTAGACTGAATGTCCTATCATTATAGCCTTTACATATTTTCTATGACATCATGTACATAACAACGCCACCGGGTATGAACAAAATTAACAGAAGTGAATTAAGATGTTTTTGTTTTTTTTTAATTTGACAGTCAAATGATAAAATCTGAGCCAAATCGTAGAATTTAAGCATTGCCTTTAATTTTTGGATGTAAATTTAATTCATTGTCCTTTAAATTGTCGATTTTTGATTGGTCTGGACTAGAAGTTGACATTCAAAATAAATGTCACCCGCTCAGCCATGTGTTAGAGTAAATTATTACCCTCGTATTAGCCAATGAAAATACGGCATTTTAACGTGAACATAGTAATGTCATTTGTGTTATAATGAATAGTTTTCTCATTGGCAAAAATAATACCATAGGAAATCATTTTTCATATAAAGAGAAAACAGGGGAAAAAAGATAAAGATACAGATTTTTCACAGAACAGATAAACAATTCAATGTATAAAAACAAAATAAAATAAACAAAATTATACTGATGCAATGAATTTCTCTCACCAAGTGTCATTCAAGAATCCTCAAAATAAGTAATGGCAGACTTAATATTTTCTGAGAAATATCTCATAAAAACGTATGTGACAGTATGCACAAAACGTTGGTCGCAGTAGGTAAGAGCCAAATGAATATTCTATTAAAAAAAAATGTTTCCGAGCATACGAAGGAGAAAATATCTCATACTCAGCACTGACAGCTATAATTATAAAGAGTTGGCGTAGGAGATTATGTACTATTGGCAATGAGACAGTTGTCCAACCATATCAGGATAAACAATAGACAATAGACAATACTTTATTATTAAACCTCAGACACATAGGTGTACAAGAGGACATCATATATACAAGTATACACATGTTTATGCTCAATATATTTACACTAAACAGAATAAACAGAAAAAGTTTATTTGTTGAATTAATATTGTTAAACACTCGTATAGGTCAAATAATATAAGGTAAATACACATTTTACAAAATTTTAAAGAATAATAAACATCCAACACAATTATATGTAACAGCACTTTAAAGTTATCGTTCATCTTGACAATTACATTGTCTCATATCGATGAATACAACGCATATTGTTTGGCCATTAATTGGAATATTTTCTGTTGTACATTCTTTGAATCGGTTTTTTTTATTATCTAAATTAACCTTTAAAGTATCGCAAAGACCTGCCTCTACTGAATGAGAAATTATAAAGCTAAAGAAATAAAACATTAACCATTGGCCTACTGACTACAATAAATAAACTAATATAAATGTTTTTATTAATTCTAGGCTGTTTGTTAGATACATGTACCATGACTGATTGTAACTTATATGTGGCGGTTGGAACAATATTTATTTAATGATTTTTAAAGGTCTTTGATGGGATTTTGTATACATTTTAAAAAATTCTTGCATCTCCATACATTTTATCGTTTACAGCAAGCTTTTCATATGCCTTAAATTTTCAATAAGATATGAATTGAATTTTTCACCTATCTTTGCCTTTATTTAATGTAAACATATACTAGTACATATGATATAAATTAAAGTTAAAATGCTCATTATTAATAATCTGAACTTAATTTGATTTTTATAAGATTACTATATACAAATTCATTATGTACAACGTAAGTAGTGTGTTAGGCATGTCAGGCCTACGATAGATTACAAAACAATCAAATATTTAGATCAATTTTACCGACAACATAACAAAATATTCATAACACTTTGTATGTTCCGCTGAAAAAATTATTGCAAAGGATGGACATCATGATTCATGACTGTCCAAACTTTTTCATGGTACATCTTGCAAAAGCTACAAATATTCTTTCTGCAGGTGTTACACCTAGACGTTGCTCTATTCTTGTCAACACACAACTGGCACTTGAGTTTTACTTGATTCGAAACATGATGTTTTTCCTTAGTAATTCGAACGCTGATCTTCGAAGAAATAGAGATAACCTAAAAGATAAATAATTCCATGATTATAAATAAGATCAAATAAGTTTGTAAGTGCCATTTCCCACATTTCAAATTAATGATTTATTGGTTGATTTACAACTGCTTGATTCCAATGAAATTTTTTTTTTTTTTCAATAAAACATTTTTTTTATAACCCTTCACAAATACCAGGATTACAATTTTGTATTTGCGCCATGCGCGCGTTTCGTCTACAGAAGACTCATCAGTGACACTCGAGTCAAATAAAGTTAAAAAGGCCCAAAAGAAATCATTTTTCACCTTAAAAGTATGAAATGGCTATAAACAAAACAAAAAAGTAACCAAAAAAAATGCAGTCGATTCAATTATTTAGGAAAATATTTCTGAACATCCTGATACCATCTTACGATACATAGTGTGATTTCAGGTATGTGAATCATAGTGCCAATAATTATTCAACAACAAATAAACATAGCTGCAAGAACTGCTGACAAAATTCCTATTTTAAATCTTTTGTGTGACATTGGTAAGTTTACTTTAACGTACATGTATCCACAGTACTAACAGAAGCATGGTCATCTCTGGTGCCAACAACAATCTGGAACTATAGTCTCTAATGAAACAGTCTTTGATTTCAACTGTATGAGCTGCCAATTCGATCCCGATACGTTTTCCAGACTTCATATTGTTTTCTTTCCAATCATTAACTGAATCTTTACTTGATCTCCCTATTGAAATAGCGATTTGACTTTTAGAGTGATTAAGATTATATTCAATATCTAATACTGTTCCCCATTTCTTTCACATTTTTACCAATCATATTGATACAAGAAGATGTGGTAGGAGTGCCGTTCAAGTCAAAATTTTAAAACTAAATAGGTCAATGTATGGTCTTCAACACTGAGTCTTAGCTACCAATAAATAGCAAGTTATAAAGAACTTAAACATGACTATTTTAAAACCATTCAAACAGGAAAACCAACGGTTTAATCTATATATTAAACGAGTAACAAGAAACACTAAGTCTTATGAACCACATCAACAAAAGACAACAACGTAACATCAGGGCCCAGTTTCACGAAGCTGTCTTAGGACTAAGACATGTCTTAGGATGGTCTTACGACATATCTTAGTCCTAAGTGGGTTTCACAAAGCGGTCCTAAATTAGGATATTCTCTTAAAGTTGGTCATAAAGTTAGGACAACGCGAGAGGTGTCTTATGATGGTCTTAGGATAGTTATACGTTTATTTATATAAATTACACTCATTTTTTATATTAATTTTGAAAAAAAATATCTTATTATTATCTAATTATCTATTCTCCTGTTCCTGCTTAAAACATATATACATTGACGGATTATCAGGATTTGTCAACAATGAAAATTCGATGTATTGATATAAAAATTGCACGATTTTATCTCTTAACCTTTTATAACCAATAAAGTTGAAATTGAATCAACTGACTTGTACCAAAACAATGTCATAAGTTTTATATTATTTTTTCTTAATTTTGCATTGAAAATTTCATATTTATATTGATGTATTGTTTAAAGATAATTTATATATAAATTACTTTTATTTTTTTATATTTATTTTGCAAATTATGTCATTATATTAATCAATACGTTTAGAATAATTTATGGTAAGACATACTACATTTACATGATTTTTTTCCGTAGATCATATTTATATTTAAAAATTTAAAGAACTTGCGACAGGTTTAGGATGTCTTAGCTAAGAGCATCCTAAGACAGCTTCGAGACGAGGTCTGAGATATGTCCTAGGATAGTCATAAGAGGATCATAAGACATGTCCTAAGATATGTCTTATGACATGTCTTAGGATAGCTTCGTGAATCCGGCCCAAGGTTCCTGACTAAGGATAAGTGCATAATGTAGCGGGTTTCATTTTGATGTAAATACCATAATTCTACCTGTTTTTATGATTCTGGATAGTTTATGAACACAGTTTAATTATTCAAATTTACAGCAGGTTTTACATGTATAATTTGCGATTACACGTAATCTACTCGCCATCGGATAGGTCACTTATCCGATAACTAACCCCCGCCCGCAAAATCGAAAGTTACCGTGACATAGTCTTGAAAAACTTGATGAAATATGTGTCGTTATTGTCTTCTATTTAATATTGATTTGAAAGTATTCACAGGGAAAATGATAATGCAGTTACAATTTAATTTATGCATTTAAAGAGGAACCCTATGTTTGTTGATCAGAAATGTCCCCTTACAATAACCTAACTGAAATTTTGTGAACTACATTTTCGGATTCGTGTTCTAATCCTCATATTTGAGCAAGCAAATCATGCAATAACTGCCTACATGTTTGCATGCCTGAATCAAACATAACTGTCATAGAAGGACGTTTGGATATAAATTCGCTAGTAATATAATCTTGGTCCCTGTCTGTTACCAAAACAAAGGCAAGTTTTCATTTCGCACAAAAGTCACAAAAGTCCATTAAATACTTCCTAAGTCCTTACTGTTTAAATACTAAAACACAACGTTTGACATGCAATTTTGTAATTATCAATCAGGGTGTTAAATTTCCCTTTTCATGAATATACATATATTTTGGATTAAAATAATCAGCTACATTCCTGAAATATAGCATAATAGTTCACTATTATTTATTATTGTAAATAGAAATAATTTCTCACCACTAGAAATCTGTCCTTTCGTTTTCCAGTCGTTGACTTTGGGTTGATCATCAGTTCCTACATTATCTTTCAGGAGGACAGTATTGGAAACATGTTCTATTGAGTCAATCAAAACCATACTAGGTAGTACCGATGGATCATCATCTAAAATTCATCATGAAATACCAAAAAAAAATATAAGATTTTTGACTTGAGATTGCACGTCATATGTTATGTTTAATTGCATACCGGCTATATATTGTTAACGCAGATTCTCTGTAGAATTTTAAAAATACATTGTAAAAAAATATCGCTGAAAAATAATGAATAATGTTACAATATCATACATAGGAAAAAAATATGGTTTCATGAAAAAAGTGCGAGTAATTCTTTTTCTTTGAAAATAGGGAGCTGTTATTACACTGCAGGCGCGGATCCAGAGGGGGGGTTCCGGGGGTTGGAACCCCCCCTTTTTTTGGACGATCAATGCATTTGAATGGGGACATGTAATTGGAACCCCCCCCCCCCCATTTGTCCTGGGTTAGGAACCTCCCCTTTTTAAAATGGCTGGATCCGCCCCTGCACTATGGTTTCGTTATTCATTTGTCCTCTTCGCACTTTTATTTTTGATTTCATTTTTTTTCCGACAGTCACGGCACCAAAATGTAGTGGTGAGTAAGAGATATATAGAAATACAGCCGTTCAAGACTACCATTTTTAAAATAACATATAAAATTACTTCCGCCCATGCCGACGTCATTGATGTTCCGACGTAGACAAACAAGAGTACATTAACATAGGAACGTAGTTCGCGCTATAGTCACGACATGCTTAAATTAAGGGAGACAATTAACTACTTCTGGTGTTTGACATGACAATACAGTGACACGAACAATAAAGTGACACGAACAATAAAGTGACACGAAAAATACAGTGACACGAACAATACAGTGACACGAACAATACATTGACACGAAAAATATAATACACTTCATATGAAAGTTTGCAACTCACTCATTTGTAAAATATATAGTTTCTAGGTACTTTTGCATGGGATGACTACAAAAAGGTTATTTTAAAACCATGTGAGGCCAAGCATACTGCCAAACAAATAATGGCTTTATCACGGTCCAGTATGAAGAAAAGCAAAGGCAAAATCTAGATCGTGAATTTAAACTTTGACCTTGATCTCAATTGCAAGGACCTCAAAACAAAGATTTCTACTTTTTACGATTAATGGATTATATATACATTGTATCATCATACAGCTATTTTGCAACATAATTTTCAAAAATAAACTCCCAATTAATATTAACGTACCATTTCAATCTAAATGTATCTTTTAATTCAAATCGCAACTAACAAGTTTGTAAAATATCTTGTCGATGGTTATACGATTTCTTAGCGGAAGGAATATTAAGCCGCAGTCAAAATTTAAAACATAACTTTTACCTTAATCATCATATTTTTGTTGACTTCCAATAAAATAAAGCTAGGTCTCTATCACTAATGGTATGTCAGTTATAGAAATACATTGCTATCCCTTAATTTCAAACTATAGAAGGAAAAAGCTCTTAAACATTCTTATGCTATGGCAACTTGGAAAAATGAAATTTGTTGGTGTCATAAACGGTTGCAAAGAAAACAAGATTTAAGAAGAAAATCTTAAATGTAAAACATTTCGGTAAGCTAAAATGAATGGCAGCAGCAGTAAACAAAATAAAAAAGTTCTATCAATGAAAAGTTTAATAGAACTTCCTCAAATCATAACAAAATCAATAGTTCTTTCCACGGAAAGACAAACGTCCCAATAATCAAAAGGTCTTGCTACAGAAATGCGAAAGGAACTAATTATAGGTACATTTGGTCATTTTTCACTATAAAACGTATCTTTTGCTAAATATTATTGACAAACAAATTTATCATAAATTGTAAAAACGTGATAAAATCTTTACAATTGGGAGAGTGGTGTGACAATCATTAAGATGTTTTCTATCCAAAACTTCGATCTTTGTAAACAAAAGTAATGGGAATTTAATTACCGAAGTCATTGAAACAAATAATTAAACTAAATATTCTAAAGAGTCTTAATTGCTAACTTGTGCATTTACTGACTGCATTTTTCAGAATGATAAACAAGTTAGATTGTCAAATAAGAAATGCAAACTGATAATTATATGTAAGTGAATATTGAAATAATCCTTTACCTCCAGAATATCTGAATACTGTTTTATCGGTAGTGTTCTGATCATTTTGATGTTGACGCTCTGGTATCTCACAATAGTCATCCCTTTGGAAATGGAAAACTTCAATGAACGAAATCCCAATTTCTTTACTTGCTTTTTCTTTGTCTGTCGAGGGATCAAAGGATTCACTGATTTCATTCGACACTGCCAAAATATAAAATACTGTATAGTTCGTGTTATTTTTGGAATGAATCTTATCTGTTTTTCCTTAAATCTGTTGCCAAGATGCACTCTTTTTTTTATACTACACTACAAGCTGCAAACTAGATATGATGCACACTGCGACTAAATCATAATATCTGAGTGAATAGTACAAATACGCAAGTCCCTGTTGTTTTTTTGTTTTTGTTTTTTTGTATCCTATGGTGTTTATCGTTGAAGAAATATGTTTGTTGATGATCTGCTGTTGTATGTTGTGGCGACTATTATAATTTTTATGTGATGGTGCTGTATTTCTGTCACGTAATGTTTAAGCAATATTCTTAGCATTTGCATAAATTGTGAGGTTTGACATGCCACTAGTTCAGGTTAAACCTACCATGTTTTTCTTGAAATGACAAGTATCAAATAAGGAATATGGAACTTGTTATCAAATAGTTCGTTTTCATGCACGCAGGCGTGTTTTTGTTTTTGCACTTCAGCGTGCCTGCTGTTTCTTTGTTTTCCACTTATAATTGATGTGTTTTCCTTGGTTTTGGTTTGTTACCCCGATTTGCTTTCTCCCAATCGATTTATGACTTTTGAACACCGATATAATACTGTTACCTTTACAAACCTCCATAATTTCCGAATACTGTTTTTCTAGAAGTGTTTTGAAAATGTTATGTTAATGGTCTGATATTTCCTGTTACAATTTTTTTAATTTTTCGAAAAACTAAGGATTTTCTTATCCCAGGAATTATAGATTACCTTAGTCGTATTTGGCCCAACTTTTTGGAATTTAGGGTCCGCAATGCCATTCAACTTTGAACTTGTTTACCTTTACAACTATTTTGATCTGAGCGTCACTGATGAACGTTAAAATCGTACGACCAATTTTAATCCATTTTATCAATACACTTTATTTCTACAATCGATTGATCAAAGGAACCACGTATAACAAAAATGCTATAAAAATTTCAGGAAATGACAACGTAAAACGAGAAAAACCAGTGGCTTGTACAAAATAATAAGTGAAAAACATATTTTATACACTGCTACAAACGACAACCATTGAATTACAGGTTGCAGCCTTGGGACCGAAACATTTACTTTTGGAAGTCATAGGTTGTTGTAAACATTGATTGATGGGACATAGTTTGACATTAGCCATGTATGTCAAGTCGTAGTTTGCTTTTCTCATTTTTTAGCTCACCTGGCCCGCAGGGCCAAGTGAGCTTTTCCCATCACTTGGCGTCCGGCGTCCGTCGTCGTCCGGCGTCCGTCGTCGTCCGGCGTCGTCCGTCGTCGTCGTCGTTAACTTTTACAAAAATCTTCTCCTCTGAAACTACTGGGCCAAATTTAACTAAACTTCGTCACAATCATCATTGGGGTATCGAGTTTAAAAAATGTGTCCGGTGACCCGGCCATTTAACCAAGATGGCCGCCACGGCTAAATATAGAACATAGGGGTAAAATGCAGTTTTTGGCTTATAACTCAAAAACCAAAGCATTTAGAGCAAATCTGACATGGGGGTAAAATTGTTTATCAGGTCAAGATCTATCTGCCCTGAAATTTTCAGATGAATCAGACAACCGGTTGTTGGGTTGCTGCCCCTGAATTGGTAATTTTATGGAAATTTTGCTGTTTTTGGTTATTATCTTGAATATTATTATAGATAGAGATAAACTGTAAACAGCAATAATGTTCAACAAAGTAAGATTTACAAATAAGCCAAGATGACCGAAATGGTCAGTTGACCCATATAGGAGTTATTGCCCTTTATAGTCAATTTTTAACCATTTTTCGTAAATCTTAGTAATCTTTTACAAAAATCTTCTCCTCTGAAACTACTAGGCTAAATTAATCCAAACTTTGCCACAATCATCTTTTGGGTATGTAGTTTAAAAAATGTGTCCGGTGACCCGGCCATCTAACCAAGATGGCCGCCACGGCTAAATATAGAACATAGGGGTAAAATGCAGTTTTTAACTTAGAACTCAAAAATCAAAGCATTTAGAGCAAATCTGACGGAGTTAAATTGTTTATCATGTCAAGATCTATCTGCCCTGAAATTTTCAGATGGATCCGACAACCGGTTGTTGGGTTGCTGCCCCTAAATTTGTAGTTTTAAGGAAATTTTGCGGTTTTTTGTTATTATCTTGAATATTATTATAGATAGAGATAAACTATAAACAGCAATAATGTACAGCAAAGTAAGACCTAAAAATAAGTCAAACATGACCAAAATGGTCAATTGACCCCCTAAGGAGTTATTGTCCTTTATAGTCAATTTTGTAAGCAGCAAGAATGTTCAGTAAAGTAAGATCTACAAACGCATCACCATCCCCAAAACACAATTTTGTCATGAATCCATCTGTGTGTCCTTCGTTTATGATATGCACATAGACCAAGGTGAGCGACACAGGCTCATTAGAGCCTCTAGTTTAATATGTCTTTATAAGATATGTATGATATATATTCATATATACTGCCTTTGATATAATTATTTCTCTAATTCTATGGAAATTATCCCTTTCCGAACCCATTGTATAAAAAAATTTAATCAACGTGTGGTTGCCGATGATCTCAAAAGATCATTGAATGATTTTAAGGGTCATAACCTTTTTAGCTAACTGGACAAAATATGCTAACAGGTGTTAATGAAATTGACAACTTCGTAGAATGTGAAAGACACTCTAAGGGGATTTTCGTTTAACAAAAAAAGAAAATTAATTTTTTGATCATTAGAGAAACAGATTCTTACATAGTTACTTGTGGATTATCGGATTTATCAAATCTCGATAGTTAAATTTAACTACCTCGATTGGATAAATCCGATAATCCACTGGTATCAATGTAAGAATCTATATATACTGAGTGCCAATGAAAACGCAACACTTTTGTTTTTCCAAAAAATCTTATAATTTTTATTTTATTTATATTAGAACTTTGTATAGTTGGTTGAAAATGACTTTTAAGACAATTTTCGACAACTTTACGGTTGAGTGATTTTTTGAACAAATGCGAAGTAAGGGTTATTTTGAACGAACAAAAACCGAGTTCATCGCTTTTCAACATACGCACCATTTTCACGATTTTGTCATTTAAAGCTTGGCTAATGTCATGAATTTTCCCGCCCTTATTGTTAGGAAACTGCAATAAACATCTGAGTTAATGCCAATACTTTCCGACAACCAGTGACATGCAGTTTTGGGCATGATCCAACGAAGCCTTTCACAGTATACAATTACGAGAAGACTGAAGTTGTAGTCTCTACAATAACCCAAATCATCCACAAATTCAACCAAAATGGATCATTAAATGATAAGCCACATCCCGGGGTACAAAAAGCAAGAAACGCTCAGCAAGACCGATACATTTGGCCTTTCACATATCCGATATCGACTATGATGGCTGTCCAAAGGTCAAAGAGTTCAATGGTGGTCACGGTAGAACCTTTGGAGCAATTCAGTTGAAAGCACCATTTGCGCAGAAATTGTTTAAGAGCACCACAGTCTTTCCTTAGTGACATTTAAACGGCCGTCTGGCGTAAATATCGAATTCTGTAGACCAAAAACCATTCATTATGTACAAAAAACGTCAATGGTGGTTACATAGACATTTGGCACCCGCCTTGGCTAAAAGTCATGCTTTTCGCCGGATTTTGGTCCGATCGACCAAATTTTGCATCAGATTTGACATGTTTTAGACGATGAAAACCACCTCCAATATCATAAAGTCAGCTTGAGTTTACTTGCGGGACAAGAGGAATAACATTCCTCGGGATCACATTAAACGTCCGGGATGATCAATTCCACGGCGCTGTCTAGATTGCGCTGCACCACGGGGTTGTAACATTTTTTGTTAGGACTGTTAGTTGATGATTCGACATTTGATGTTTCGTTTACCTATTGCGCCCGAAAGATGACAATAAAACATTTTTGTTTGATATCGATCTATTGTTAAAATAGTTAATTTTCAAGAACAATTTATTTGGAGAGATTATCATATCTTATATAAATTTCATTTTTGAAAAACCAAGTGTTGCGTTTTCATTGGCACTCAGTATATATACATTGATATGATTAAGATAATAATTCTTACCTGTTAGATAAATGTCGACGAAATCAAAATCCGAAAAATCGTTCTGTAGTGAGTGGTCTGACATTGCACACTTGATGTCTACTATAGAATCATTACAGCATTTGGACAATGTTTGGGAACATTCTTCAATACTTTTTTTATTCTCAGTATTTAGCTGAATGACATCCTCACTATATCCAACACTATTCCTGTACTTGATTTCAGAATTTCCATTGTCTTTCGATAGATCAATGATTTGATTCGACTCTGTTAAATAAAGGTTACAGCATCTTAAAAGCGCCAAAAATATCGCAGAGTCGCAGAAACTAAATCAAAACTTGATGAGTAGTAAAAGGCTGGACAAGGCCTTTTGAAGCATAATTTGAAAGCAAATACATGTAATGTTATCTGATGTACAGTAGTTGTCGTTTGTTTATGTAATTTATACGTGTTTCTCGTTTCTCGTTTTTTATATAGATCACCGTTGGTTTTCCCGTTTGAATGGTTTTACATGTGTAATTTTGGTGCCCTTTATAGCTTGTTGTTCGGTGTGAGCCAATGCTACGTGTTGAAGGCCGTACATTGACATATAATGGTTTACTTTTATAAATTGTTATTTGGATGGAGAGTTGTCTCATTGGGTTTGAATTTGTCTTCAGCATTTTAACCTGCCTTTCAAATTTGAATTAGCATAAGATTTATTCTCGCTAGGTAGGACATTTTTATAAGTAATTCTAACCGGGGTGGGGGCTCAGTTTAATCGAAGAACGCAGTAAAACATAAGTTTAAGTCATAAAAAAAAATTCAATCGTAGTTCATGAAAATTTTTAAAATAATTCAAATGGAACATAATTTTCCAAATTTCTTTTCACTGACAGCAAATTATTTTAATATTTAAGGAAATTCGCTACTCTGTTTCAAAATAACAAGCTAATTACTACCACGATTTAATATTAAAAGGTATTGTAATTTTCATAGTAATAAATATTTTTTTATCAGTCTTACAAATCTAATCTTGAATTCTATCCTAATTCTATCTTATTTTGGGGAAATCTTTTTAGAAATTCAAATGTGACGTCACCAAGTTCGTTGATGACTTCGGATGATGTGCAGGTTTAAGTTGTTTTATGTAATGTATTCTGTAGTTAGTCGCAATTTCGGTTTTATCATATACATCTATTATATAGACATTTTTTATACAATCTACTGTTTACAAAAGGGTGAATTATTCTAAATAATAAGGATGTATTTATCCCAGGCAGAAAACGTTAGCCGTATTAATCACAACTGTTGGAACTTTTGGTCTTCAGTGCTCTTCAACTTCTAGTAACTTGTTTTGGCTTTCGAACTCTTTTCATCTGTGTGTCACTGGTAAGTCGTGTGTAGACGAAGAGCACGTCTGGTGTATAAAATTTGAAACCTGATACCTTTTCTTAGCTATTATTGTGTGTTTCTCTGTCCTATATTTTCTCCAATTTTTTTATTGTAGTATTGTCATATAATGGTGTCATTTTAATTTTGTATTTAACATTGCTATTAAAGAGGGATGTTTGGCATGCCACAAAACCAGGTTCAACCTACCATTTTTTTATGTTACATTTTAATGTTGTGTTTCTGTTGTGTCGTAGTTTTCCTCTTATAATCGATGCGTTCCGCTCAGTTTTAGTTTGTAACCCGGATTTTTTTTCTCAATCGATTTATGAATTTCGAAGAGCGGTATACTACTGTTGCCTTTATTAACGGGAAAATGTACTCTCTAAGATTTCCATAGCTTAATCATTGACAGTTTTAGTTCTAAAACCCTATTAAAAATAACAAAGAGTTTATAAAACTTTTACAGATGGCTTATAATTATACGTGTAAAAGCTTTATGAAAAGAAAAATGGGAGTCAAGGGCAAACAAATTTAAGGCATTTAAATGGATAAAACTAGAGGATTCCGAAAATATGACAAAAATTCCAAAACACCCTTAATGAAAAAATAAACATCAAAGAAGGACAGATTTTATGCAAAAAATATATATTTATACAGACGGATCTATGAACATAAATGGTACCTTTTTGTAGTTTGTCCAGAAGAATGAAGCCTTCATTTATTATAACAACCATGCTGAAACAGAAATTATTTTGGTTGCATCATCTTCTCATCAGTATCGTTTTTTAAAAATATAAAATGAATGCTTACATGCAGTTTGAAATTCTTATAATTATTATCAATGTTAGTTATAATTAGTGTACTTCACAATAGTTTCCCTAATAAAATTATTACAATTAACATTAATGTAATTTTTTTTATTCCTCAAGAAATAATATATATAACCACTCTTTCCCGCGACAGATTGCGCACAGGCACAATAACTTTTTAGGTATGTGCACGTAGGCAAAATAACTGCTTCGAATATGCACGTAGTCACATTAACTGTTTGGGATTATGCGCGTATGCAAACTCTTTTGGAAATCTGCGTAAATGTATGGTCAAAATAACAAAGAGATAGCGATGCCATATCATTTGTTGATGTCTTAAAATATGACTGCGTCCAGATTTGACTCAAGATTTATAAACAATAATTATATGTTTGTATCTAGTTCGGTATACTAACACGGCTATGTCTTTCACGAAAAATTATCCAAAGTTATTTCATTACGATTTCAAAGTGTGGGAACGGAACTGTACGGTTATGTAAGGTTTTTGGTCATTCGGAGACTGTCAAGCGGAGCTCCGACATTTGCAACAATAACAAGTTGCTTGATGCAAAGTTGGATGAACTCAAATACTTACTATAATTATGGCGTTTCTGCTTCAAGTTTTGGTAACCAAAACATTCTATATGTAAATATAAACCAATAAAATAAGAAAAACGACATAAGCATCCAAACGTTTTCCTAAGTTTGGTGGGGCTCCGAGTTAATCGATCAAAACTGTCACAAGGCAGCGATCAAAAATGTTAAATGTCGAACTTGAAGCAGAAACGTTATATAGTAAGTATTTGAGTTCATCCAACTTTTCATCAAGCAACTTGTTATTGTTGCAAATGTCGGAGCCCCGCTTGACAGTCTCCCGAATGACCAAAACATTACATAACCATACAGTTCCGTTCCCACACTTTGGATATACTTTTGTATATCATACGCTTAGTTGTAATCATTGTCTACTTCTTATTTTTTCAACGTATTTCATGAGATGTCTATCATAAAGGAGGAGGTCATAAAGGAGAAGGTATGATAAGAACATTTTCTTGGCATCTTGCAGAAGTCAAAGTAGGTCAATTACTCAATATTTTTGGATCAGAACTAGAAGTAAAAGAAACAACACGGCTTTCTCTGCCTTGTCAGATTCATACCTCGAAGTTGGCATAAGCGGTCATCTCAATACCAGAATCTATGACAAACGAGAAGATTTTGATTTTGAAATTATCGATTACCCTGACTTCGGGAGAAATATGCCTATTTTGCCTTAAGCCCCGGTCACAACAGATCGTACGATTTTTTTTTTGTCGTGGAAGATCTATAAAAACGTTGTCGTGGCACTGTCGTGCAAAATCTCAAAAAGTAAGAAATATGAATTTCCCAATTCACTCGGTATTCAAGAGCTTGCAGTTACTACTCGGACTTTGTTAAACGTCACAAGTGTCTCAGCACCAAGAGAACGAACCAGAGGTTTGTCAAGGAACATATCTGAAAGAGTTCATCGAAAATACCAAGACCTTGTTGATAAACATTACGTATCAACTTCACAGATAATCGCGATGGTCTCGAGGAATATATTCTAGTAACTATTGTGTTTGTACAAAAAAAGAAATGAACGAAAAACAAATATGTAACACATCAACATACGACAACCACTGAATTACAGGCTCCTGACCTGGGACAGGCACATATATACAGAATGTGGCGGGGGTCAACTGGTCAGCAGGATTCCGACCCTCCCCTAACCTGTGACAGTTTATTTGCCGTTGTTGTGTTATTGTGCTATGTTTGTTATGTTTTGATTGAGATTGTGACACGGCATTGGTGACCGAATCCCTATTGTGACAATTTTACCAATTGTGTCTGTTATAAATATTAGGGAATTTGATGCGACTGCCACACAAGTGAGAGGTTTATCACTATAAAACCAGGTTCAATCCACCATTTTTGACATTTGGGAATGCCTGTACCAAGTCAGGAATATAACAGTTGTTGTCCATTCGTTTGATGTGTTTTATCATTTGTTTTTGCCATTTCAATAGGGACTTTCCGTTTAGAATTTTCCTCGGAGTTCAGTATTTTTTTTATTTTATTTGTATTCTTGTATTTCGTTTTTGCTCATGTGCTTTATTTGTAGGCATTTTTATTTTTCTTTGTTGATATATTTGTATAAGTAAGATTACAACACATTGTTGACTGCTGTACTCCTTTTAACATGTTTACCTATTATGTCTGCTTTTACACATCGTTGTCAATATAATGGAAGTTCATGCGACTGTCAGACAAGTGAGAGGTTGAGATAGATATAAAACCTGGTTTAATCCATCATTTTCTACACAAGAAAATGTTTGAACCTAGTCAGGAATGTGACAGTTGTTTTCCATTCGTTTGATGAGTTTGAGCTCTATGTTTTGACATTTGTTTATGGACATAACGTTTTGAATTGTTCTAAGAGTTCGCTTTTATTTTGTTATTCAACTTTTGAAACTTTGTTTTCTCTTTTGAATATCATATGCCCGTTTACATGCAGAAACACACTTGTATGGAACACATGTATGGTTACCAGGATGTCACAAAAACATCTCCTAAACATTTGGAAATTGAAATATTTGACATATGGTTATTTTACACATGGTTTTTGACAAAACAGACATAAGTTAAATATCAACAAATATAATTTGCATACATTTGTACATTAACATCTTTTTATTTTCCAGCAACATAAAATTATCATATGTGATAAATCATTGTCTATAAGTACTGATGACAGGCTTTTGAAAATATGCTGTTTGGCAGTTTCCGTGAAATTCTAGTTTAGTCATGTCGTTGACAGTTAATTTTCGACCAATGAGTTTGAATATCCTTTTGATATATTTCGGCTGTCTTTTTTCAAGTTGAAATGCAAATTTGTTGAACAAAATTCTCCAATTGGATCAAATACTTTTTTTTTCAATTTTGCAAAATTCAGTATTTTTAAGGATGTACTTAGGTGAGGTTAGGTGAAAATTGATAAATTAAGAAGTTAAAATTGATACGTTACGCTGGTAAAGCATCCACAAAGGATAAAAATAAGCTAATAATATTGATAGGTCATGGACCTCCTTTTCGAGATATTTGAGATTTAGAATATGGCGGGAAAAGGCTGACTCGGACTTTAACCTTATATTTGCATTGGTATTATTAGGTCTCAAAACAAAACAAAGAAAATTAAGAATCTTCTAAAATTTTGGTAAATGACCTTTCATGAGCTATTAAGTCTAATATGAAAAAATAAACGGGTGTTATGGGGCAAAATATTTCACATTGTATTGTATGGAAAAATACCAAGGAGTCCGAACATTTAATACAAATTCCAAAACCCTCACCTAAGTACATCCTTAAATACTTATTTATAAGCAGAAGTATCACCTACTTCACACAACATCTATGAAGCAAAATGTATTCATGAAATGTAAAGCGTAAATCAATATATAACATGTATAAAACATGAAGTTGTTTTCACTGTGCTAATGTCTTCAACATGTTCCAGATTGAAGAAGAAAACTCCTAGCTTGGATGCAGAATTTTGTTCCCATTATGTCAACTTTCATGTTTTGCTACTAAATAGTTTGGATTATTTAATAAAGCAAAAATAATGCTATGCTGAATTAGATTGTTAGAAAAAGTTAACAACAACTATGAAATAAATTAGTGGAGAAATGAAAGAAGCTTTAACTTCGACTTCCATCATTATCAAATGTCAATGTAATTAATCAGGTAGCCAACTAGTTGTTGCTGGGGCTGAGTTCAGGTGGAATTTTAAAATGTGAATTTCGATGTATTTTGGAAAGCTTCAAGTAATTTTTGGTCCTCAAATAAATAAAGGCAACAGTAGTATACCGCTGTTCAAAAGTCACGCATAGAACGCGGCTCTCTAACTATTCTAATGCATAATCATACTTTGCTCGAAGTTAATCATCGTATGATAAGTTTCAAATGCGCGAATAACAAATATGGATTCGAGCGACTAATACAAGAGCGAAGCTCGAATCCCCATATGGAATTAATTGACCCCATATATACCGTATTACGTCACTAGCACAGTTATGAAACGAATTTATCTTACCGACTATCTTAAAAAAAATCGACTCAAGGAATTTAGATTCGTGATCTATCAAAATGAGCAAGTCTTCAATACTGTTAGCATTAAGAACCTCTGATTGGTTGAATTATGATGCAGCTGAGATACAGCAACAGCAAGCTATTGGCTTATAGAGATAAAGAATTACAGACTTTTCTCGTCCAAGATAAGACATCGCATGCCAGAAAATTTAATTATGTGTATTTCGGTTCCAATCAACTGTCATTAATTCATGTTCGTTTTATTATGCATACATTTCACAGATGAATTCAATATTGAAATATCAATTATTAATACGTGTTTATTTTCTTTGTTACTCTGCAATTTGCACGATTTGCTTTGCTTACACAAATGCAGTATCTTTATTTTATAACTTCTGACAATCAAGGCACAATTCCGGAAAGGCACACGTCAAGAGTCGTGTCTATTTATAATTGTTTAAATCTTCAACAAGATTTTTTTTTTAAAGCATGGTTGTATAACGCCCACTTTTAAAGTACATCCATTTTATATCAATCAATATCTAAAAATACCACATTTTAATACTAATTCAACAACCACATGCACACATATTACCTTAAATTAGGGTAGAGCGAAGCAGTCCATAGCTTTTTAGAAAGCTAACATTTGTGGTACTTTTATTTTTATTTTGAGACGACCTCCCTCATTTTTCTCGTCATAGTCGGTGTCAACAGTTGGTTATCACAAATTCGACAAATACTTTCTGCCTCACCTTGCTGTTGATTTATTTAGAATCAAAGTGTGTCAAAATCTGGTTTAACTAATTAATTTTTCGACTTACAATGTACATACTTGTCATTTTTTTGGTAGATCAAACACGCTACAGCCACTCGTTTAATATTATATTTGTTTTTTTTCTGAAAAATTTTGTTGTAGTTTTGATTTGGATTTGTAAATATCTTTTCCTTTCGTTTCATTCTTATACCGTTTCGCACTTGTAAAAGATATCCACGTGTTAGTCCTTTCTCCTTTCTTATAATATTATAATAAAAAAAAAAACATTCAAACTATCAAATATTCGATATGATCAAAACTGTATGTTCAGTTTAGGATAATTAAAGTTTGTTTTAATATCTAAACTAGTAAACCTTTAAATAGATGGAGTCGGAGGGGTCCTGATCCCGAAATCCCGGGCTTAAAAACATGAAATCCCGACATCCCGAAATTCGAAAAAAAATCCCGGATCACGAAAGGGTAAATCCCAAAATCTCGAGCTTAAAAACACCCGATCCCAATGTCCCAAAAAAGGTCATGCCCCCCTCTTTAAACGGAGTTTATGATATTTTAATTTTAATTATTTGGTGAAATTTTAGATATTTCTAAAAAAAAAAAATAATATGGAAAATTTTTAAATCATAATTTTGAAACCTGATATTATCAGAAATCAGAAAAACTAAAAGGTAAAAACTGTTGACATATACATGCTAGAAACTACATTTTATAAATCAATTTTAACTCACTTTTTCCCTTTTTGATAGTCCTTCTGTTTCAATAAGGTGGATAACATATGTATAAATAGAAGTCTCTTAAATTTAAAGTTATAATAAGATTTGTTCTGGAATTTCCATAAAGTGTATGAATTGAAACAACTATTTAGTTTACATGCAGTTGCAATAAAGTTTTAAATAACTCGCGAATTTAAAGTTAAAAATAACTTTAAAATCTAACTAAATAGAACTAGTTTATATTTGTCCTGGAATTTCCATAAAGTGTATAAATAGAAATAACTATTAAGTTAAATTTGATTTCAGGCTGTTTGAATAAAGCTTAATAACTGCTATAATAATAGATGGTCAAATCAAGTACAAAATTCTATAAATAGAATATTTTCTTATTATAATATTTTGAAATAATTATCACACTTTATTTGGACAGTCGATCGTGTCTGTTTATGAAAAAAAATCCAAGATCGTCAAAGGTAAGTCTATAATGTTTTATTTTATATTTTGAAAACTTTGTGTATATTGATTTTGAAATATAAATAGTGACAGTCCCTCCGAAATATAGGAAACTCTAAATATCGCTGCTTTTTCCTCCAAAACATAACTGGGAAGTGCGCATACCTTAATTTTTTTATTGACATCATTTCATTATATTAATACTGACAGGTTAAGATGCAAACATAATATACACAATTGACAAGAAACATAATACATAATAAATGTTTTAAACAAGTGAAGCTGATTAATAATATATATAGAATCATATTCAAAACAGTGTAGCTGTGGCCATTGATTGACAACCTTAAATTATCCCATTGACTGGGGTAGATTATGTGAACGTTCGCTGTTACAACCGCTGCTCACTATGTACTTGTTAAAGGCACTTGAACTGTGAGGTCACAAAAGGTTCTCAACACCTAAATAAAGAAATTAGAAAAACTAATCAGGAATAACACGATGTTTTGATTTATATCAATAATATAAATCAAAACATAAAGTTATTCCTGATTAATTTTTCGAACTATTTTAATATTAAAGGCGTTAAGAACCTTTGTTGACCCCACAGTTTAAATTCTATAATAAGTAAGAGTGAGCAGTTGTCGTTACAGACACACGTTCACCTAATCTGCCCCAGTCAATGGGATAATTTAAGGTTGTCAATCAATGGCCACAGCTACACTGTTTTGAATATGATTCTATGTTAACTTACAGGCATTTTCTAAATTTAGGCATTTTGTAAAATGCCTGAAAACTTTAGGCATTTTCTAAAATGCCTGTAAGATTCAGTCATTATACATACTGACTAAATTTTCTAGGCATTTTACAAAATGCCTGGAAAAATCGAAAAGCATTTTACAAAATGCCTGAAATCATTTTATAGAATAAAATCTTAACTTTGAACACCAGAGCTGTTTTATTTGTGATAATTACTGAATTAAAAAAGAAGATTTTAAAAAATCAAGAATACATGTTACTGAATAATTACACAAGCACAGAACTTGACATTTGTTTTTTAATTTCCTAAATACCTTCATTTCAATTTCAAGCTGCAGTCTAAATTTCTGTCCTTTATACAGGTCAATCCACTGTTGAAATAATCCATACGAATTATAACCAATTGTTCACATCTTACAAAATGCATGACATATTTGCAACTGAAAGCAAAAAAGAGTAAGACCAACTTTTCTCTACTTCATATGTTTCACTATACTGTTTTGAATCTAAATTTTCTAAAAATGTGATTGTAAATTTTGTTCTAATGACAGAACAATATGTATTTTTGCCATATTGACAAAATAATCATAAATTCACTGTTGGTATCTGAAATACAGAGTGAGTACGTACTTAACGTAGTTTCACTAAAAAGAACATATCATAAGGCATAACAAAAATTCCGATCTGGTTTTTGGAGAATAAATTAGTTCTACCAAACCATTAGTTTTTTTCTTTGTAAGATATTGTGTTTTTGTCAACTTTTGTCATACGCATTTAAATGATATCCTCCTACAAATTGCCTGAAACTCAACAGGCAATTTGGTGAATTTTGAATCAAAATTTCAGTCATTTTACAAAATGACTAGGTATTTTTTAGTCATTTTGTAAAATGCCTGTCAAGGATAGGCATTTTCTAAATTGCCTAAAAATTCAGTCATTTTACAAAAATGCCTAAATTTAGAAAATGCCTGTAATATATTTATATATATATATATACTATAAGTATAAGTATATAACTGACCACTTTGGACCTTATTTTCGGATTTCCATAGATTGTTTGATATAGTCTACAATACTAGACACAATATCTTTATTTGGATCTAGAATAGTTTTAAGTTTAGAGTTGGGGTCAAGCTGGTTAAAATTAGTATAATGGGTTTTAATTGCATTTATAAGGGGATTTCTTACATTACTGTTAATTTAGCAATTAAGGAAAAAGTGTTCTTCTTCATCTAAAATGTTACAAACTTTGCGCAGTCTTTGTTCTCTTTGAATTTTTTTATAGCGTCCTTTTTCAATTTTAAATTGTGGTCACTTACACGGAATTTTGTTAAATGTTGACGACTATTAAAATTATTTAGATTGTGCAAGAAGTAGTCTTCCAATTTAATTTCATTTTTAAGTTTACACTAAAGATAAAGTTTTAAACTGTTATCAATATTTGATAGTTTTTCAGGAGTGATTTTATTATACTTTTCCTTTACAGTATGTTTAAAAGTTTTTTCAGTTAACTTTTTATAACATATTCTTCTTCATCAATATTAAATTCTTTAAAAATATGATTGCCAAAAGTATACCAAGGATATATCCCATCTTCAGATAAGACTTATTTGTTTTAAAATATTTCTTGATATCAATTTAATACTAAACAGAAAACAATAAACTTTAGGCAAAGACGTTATACCACAAATATGAGGTGCAAATGTATATGTCCCCCTCCCCCACGTGACAAAATGTCGAGCACGTTCGTTAATTTTGATCTGTCCGTCCATTCATCTGTCCGTTCGTTTGTTTCTGCAAGTAAATAATTCATCAGCGATGTCTCTTTTCAAATTAAACCGAATCGGGTGCGATCATTTAAGTGAAAATTCCTTAATTGATTTCAGGGTGAGGTCAAAAGTGAAAATATTTGTTTATGGACAGCGATCCTAGTCTTCTATCATTACAAATTCTACAATTGCTCTCAATTCTTTTTCATATACTATTTTAGAAACCGGGTTAGTCTTTCCCTATAGTGATAATTAAATCACTATAGCAACATGGATGCATTGTCAGAAGATTTGATCAAAAAACAAGGTAAGTATTGTATATCATACATAGAACCAACAATAAACCAGAAAACATGGAAATCGTCATGATAAATCTTTCATGGTTGATATATTTTCATAGTGCTGCATGTTAATCGAGCTGTTAATATGCCACGCCGTAGCGGAGGGGCCATTAAGTTTTACCCTTGTCCGTCTGTACGTCCGTCCGTTAGTCGTACCGTATGTAAGTAATCTAACTTTAGTTTGCCTCAAATGTAATGTTATTCACTTGAAACACAGTTCAAGTTCAAAATTAAATGGCGTACATGTTACCGTTCTTGGGTTACGCCCCTTTCTATACATAAAACTGCTGAATTTTTTTGTTTCCGTTCTCTAACTTGTTCAAAATTGAGTGGCGTCACTTATACCGCTCTTGAGTTATAATACCCTTGAAACATAAAAAAATACTGATTTTTTTATTTCTGTTCCATGACTTTAGTTTGGCTCTACCAAATGTTATGAAACTCATACACAATGCTTATTACCATAAATACCGATCAAGTTTTAATTTTAATGATGTAATTATGTCAAGTTGCAAGTGTTCCTAAAATTTGTACAATTATAATTGCAATCTAATTAAAATAATCAGAGATCTGTTTTTTAATTAGATTGTGATTATTGCAGATATGATTCCTTAACTTTGTAGCATGGCGTGTTAGTTTTTTTGTTGAACATACATGTATCAAGAATTTTCTTCTCCTCTCCGGGAACCTATACAATTTAAAACTGTTCCTGTGTGTTATTAAAAAAAAGTAGTTTTTTGTCGAGCCTGCAACTTTTGTCGCAGATAGCTCGACATAGGGATAGTGATCAGGCGGCGGCGTTAGCTAACTTATGATTTAGAAGGTGGAAGACCTGAATGCTTCATACTTTGTATATATATGCCTCATGTTACGAAGTTTCAGTCAGTCACATGCCCAATGTCCTTGACCTCATTTTCATGGTTCAGTGACTACTTGAAAAAAAGTTAAGATTTTTTGTAATGTTGAATTCTCTCTTAATATAAGTAATAGGATAACTATATTTGGTATGTGCGTACCTTGCAAGGTCCTCGTGCCAGTCAGACAGTTTTCACTTGACCTCGACCTCATTTCATGGATCAGTGAACAAGGTTAAGTTTCGTGGTCTAGTCCTTATCTCAGATACTATAAACAATAAGTCTAGTATATTCGGTGTATGGAAGGACTGTAAGATGTACATGTCCAACTGGCAGGTGTCATCTGACCTTGACCTCAATTTCATGGTTCAGTGGTTATAATTAAGTTGTTGTGTTTTGGTCTGTTTTTCTTATACTGTATGCAATATGTCTACTATATTTGGTGTATGGAATGATTGCAAGGTGTACATGTCTAGCTAGCAGGTGTCATCTGACCTTGACCTCATTTTCATGGTTCAGTGGTCAAAGTTAAGTTTTTAAGTTTTTGGTGGTTTTTTTTTTAATACTATATGCAATAGGTCAACTTATGCTTCGTTCACACGGACATTTAATCCGAATTGAATTCGAATCGAATGCGAATCGAATTCGCTAACTGCGTTCACACACTCTTCTTTTTTAATTCAAATTACCCAATTCGAATTAGAAATACGTTTTTGTTAATACGAATTAAAAGTTAACGTCGTTTGGACAGTAAAGCGATTTTGACGCGCATTGTAATTCGAAATAGAATTGACGATAGGACGTAAAACGTTTCGAATGCGAATTAAACTAATTCGAATTAGTTAATGCGAATCGAATTCGAATTACGTGTGAACTCAGCATATATTTGGTGTATGGACATATTTTATGATCTATATGTCAGTCGCGTAGGTTTTATTTGACCTTGACCTATTTTCACGGTTCATTGCTCAGTGTTTAGATTTTGTGTTTTGATCTGTTTTTCTTAAACCATAAGCAATAGCTATATAGGTCAACTATATTCATTGTATGGAAGAATTATTAGCTATACATGTCAGCCTGGCATGGTTCATCGGACCTTGACCTCATTTTCATGGTTCATTGATCAATGTTTCGTTTTCTTTGGTTAATGTTAAGTTTATGTGACAGTTCCAATACAGATTTATATTTAGGACTATCAACAAAATATCAATGATTAGTAAAGAAGGCGAGACATTTCAGTGTGTGCACTCTTGTTAGATTATGACAATATTATTGGCAATACGTCATTATTTTTATTTTTAATTTCTGATTTTATATGGCTAACATTTGTCTTATTCTTACAATTAGTCGCTATGTCTTGGAGGCTATTGGCTGGTAAGACATTTTTATACGACATTTGGTTTTCGCACTATAACTTTAGTTTAAGTTAATAGAAATATTTGAAATTTAAACACAAGGTTTATGACAGCAAAAAGAAGGTTGGGGATGAATTTGGAAGTTTTGGTTCCAATAGTTTAGGAATTAGGGGCCAATAAAGGGTCCAATCAGCATTTTTCTTGGTTTTCGCACAATAACTCTAGTATAAGTTAATAGAAATCTATGAAATTTTAACACAAGGTTAATGACCACAAAAGGAAGGTTGGGATTGATTTTGGGAGTTTTGGTACAACAGTTTAGGATTTAGGGGCTTAAAAAGGACCCAAATAAGCATTTTTTTTGTTTTCGCACAATAACTGTAGTATTAGTAAATAGAAATCTTTGAAGGGAGTTTTGGTTCCAACAGTTTAGGAATTAGGGGCCAAAAGGGTCCAAAATTAAACTTTGTTTGATTTCATCAAAAATTAAACTATGGGGGTTCTTTGATATGCCGAATCTAACCGTGTATTTAGATTATTAATTTTTGGTCCCGTTTTCACATTGGACTTCATTAAGGTTCAAAGGGTCCAAATTTAAACTTATTTGATTTTAATAAAAATTGAATTCTTGGGGTTCTTTGATATGCTGAATCTAAACATGTACTTAGTTTTTTATTATGGGCCCAGTTTTCAAGTTGGTCAAAATTGGGGTCAAAAATTAAACTTTGTTTGATTTCAACAAAAATTGAATACATGGGGTTCTTCGATATGCTGAATCTAACCATAATTTAAAAGCATTGTAAGGTTGGTAATTGAAACTCATTTGAATATCTCACCTAAACTGCTTTTAAATTATGTATATTGGAAATTTGCCAAACGCTTTATTATTAATAAATTCCTTTGGAAATTTACCAATAACTTTAGTTTAATGAACTTCATAGGAAATTTGCCTATATAAAAAGTTGCTGATGAAACTTTTTTGTTTATCTCACCGAAACTGCTTTTAAATTATGTACATTGGAAATTTGCCAATAACTTTAGTTTAATGAATTTCATTGGAAATTTGCCTATATAAAATGTTGCTGATGAAGCTTTTTTGTTTATCTCACCGAAACTGCTTTTAAATTATGTACATTGGAAATTTGCCAATAACTTAAGTTTAATAAACTTCATTGAAAATTTGCCAATATGAAATGTTGTTGATGAAGCTTTTTTGTTTATTTTAAGCCATGATTATTATTCTTTGAAAATTGGAGTTATCTTTCTTTGTCCAGAATAGTAGTTGAATCAACTTAAATCAATGCTATATACAATTTACAATGCAATATTCACTTTTACTACCAACTGATAAATTAAAACAATATTTGCCATTCAGTGATTACAAGCACTTTGATTACCATTCTAGGGTTATGCCTCTTTACAACTGGAAAAATTTTGGCCCCAAGCGTTCAGGGTTCAACCTCTGCAGTCGTATCAAGCTGCGCCCTGCGGAGCATCGGTTAGCATATGTATACCAAGAATATGCACCTTTGTAAATTAAAGTTTAAAGGCCTCTTTCCACAATGAGTTTAAATTATCAATATAAAGTCAAATGAATTGTCTTCCCTGAGAAAAACCTATTATCCCAACAAAAGATGTATTAGTCAATGATTGTGTTTTAAAACTTTTGTGCTTTCATTCTTGTTAATTTACCTATCTTACACTAAAAAAATATCCATAACTATGCTATAATTCCTCAATTACATCTGCAGCCAAATCTGAAACAACATACAGTCAAGATGTTTATATAATTGATGCATTCCTGGAAATATTTTGAAATGAAAATGAAAGAATAAATGTTCAACTTATTTTTGCAACATGCAATAAAAACAACACTCATACTATACACAGCTGGAAGCTTTTGTCATAAGTTTTAGGTAAACAATTTTTTTGGTATTTATAAAAAATAATTAATGTGATGAACGTGGACATTTTGTTTTAATCAAAATTCTCTTATTATCTCCTCGGGTGTCTAACTCAATGGTAGTGAACTTTTGTATACTTGAATTTCGAAATAACGAATTTTAAAACCATCCATATTTTTTTTGTAGATCTTTGTATGATTCAACTTTACCATTTACTTCAATGTCTTCTGATTTTTAAAAGAGAAAATGATGCATCCGAAATTTATCATGTGGTAGAAAACTGGGTGCGTTTTTATTATAAGAACCACATACAATGTGGAATGTGTGCTGACAAGGGTTTGGCTGTTGGATACTGTAGAGATTGTGAAAAGCCAGGGTTCATCGATGGTTTTTGCTTGAAAGTTCACAAGAAAATAACAACATTTGAGAGACATAGATTCATTGAATTCACAAAAGATGGGCGTAATCATCGCATACTCGATTTTGCTCCACAAAAATTTTGCCTAAACCATATAAACGAAACCGAATTAGAATTGTATTGCAACAAATGTAAAATTGTTTTCTGTGAAAAATGTGAAGGCAAAAAACATGACCATAATCATAAAGTGCATTCCCGAAAGAATATATACATACTGCTAGACAATGTTCACGACACCAAACGTCAAATAGAGGAAATACTTCAGAGACAACAAAACTTAAGCGAACTTGAACATAAAAAATTAACAACGATGATCATGTGGATTGATGTTGCGTTAGGCATCGTAAAGAGATATTCAAATATAAAGGATGTGCCAATTCCACCAGAAATTAACAGACTTTTTGAAAATGAGTTGTCGACTAACAAAAGCTTGGTGAAATATAAAGAAGTAATAGCAAAACTAGCAGAAATTCAAGGAGATCTTCGTTTGGTTTTTACATCAGATGCCATATGTGAGGAAGGTAAATACAAAGCAACTTTGTTTAATCCTACAATTGTTACACTTGTACCACACCACGCCATTTTAAGGTTTATGTTTAGCCATAGAACTGTTTGTTTTGTTTTACCCCTTTTAGACAACTGATTCGCCCCACCAGAAAAATTAGGAAATTTGCGAATTCCATCTGATTTTTAGATAAGGGCCAAGTGAGCTTTTCTTATCACTTGGCGTCCTTCGTCCGTTGTCGTTAACTTTTACAAAAATCTTCTCCTTTGAAACTACTGGGTCAAATTTAATAAAATTTACTTGGCCATACTCATTATTTGGGGAAACTAGTTTAAAAACGTGTCCGATGTTTAGCAAAGAAAAATCTACAAATAAGTCAACTTGACCATAATGATCAATTGACCCCTTAAAGAGATACTGCCCTTTATAGTAATTTTGTTTACATTTTTTTGTTAATTTTTTAAATATTACAAAATTGTCTTCTCCTCTGAAACTACTGAAACAAATCTAAAAAACTTGGCCACAATCATTATTTGGGTATCTATTTACAAAGTGTGTCCGATGACCTCCCCTGCTAATCAACATGCCTTAAATGGTGAAAAATAGAATATAGGGGTGAAATACAGTTTTTAATACATATCTTTGAAACTATTGCATTAAGAGCAAATTGAGTAAAAATGTTCATTAGGTTAAGATCTATCTGTCCTGAAATTTTCAGACGAATCAGACAAGCCGTTGTTAGGTTGCTGCCCCTGAATTAGTAATTTTTAGGAAACGTTTTTGGCTATTATCTTGAATATAAATTTAGATAAACTGTGAACAGAAATAATGTTCAGCAAAGTTAGATCTACTTATCAAGTCAACTGGACCAAAATGGTCAATTGACCCCATAAAGAAAAATGTAGTTTATTACTTATATCTCTGAATCTTAAGCCAAGTTTAACGGTTAAATTGTTTCATGCATGTATTGTTAATTAAAATATCACTAGAACACACCCGCGAAATCGCGGGCATTCAGAGCGTAGTTTAAAGTATGTAAAGTGTTGTTGGAAGAATTTTGTGAAATATTGAATGACTGGAGAATTTCAGCAAAATTATCATAAATCATAGGTTATTGGGGACAGGAAAATGTTTTTTTAATTCCTCCTCCTTTATTTCCAAAATTCCCAATGTGTGGTTTTCTATCAATTTCAATATGAATATACATTTAGTATGTTATGAACATTTAAGTAAGGAGCCTGTACTTCAGTGGTTGTCGTTTGTTTATGCGTTACATATTTTTTTTTTCGTTCATTTTTTGTACATAAATAAGGCCGCTAGTTTTCTCGTTTGAATTGTTTTACATTTTCATTTCGGTGCCT
Organism: Mytilus galloprovincialis; assembly: GCA_037788925.1. Lineage (NCBI taxonomy): Eukaryota > Metazoa > Mollusca > Bivalvia > Mytilida > Mytilidae > Mytilus > Mytilus galloprovincialis. Next base: position 5,966,202 of record CM075340.1, on the reverse strand, counting down.
TTTAAAGCTGAGTATGCAGTATGGTCTTTTCTCGTTGTTGAAGGCCGTACGATGACTATAGTTGTTAATTTCTGTGTCATTTTGGTCTCTTGTGGAGAGATGTCAACATGGCAATCATACCACATCTTCTTTTTTTTTTTGTAATCAATGAATTTTGTAAAAGATTTAATGAAAGGTATCAAAAGTGCACATGAATAATTTTAGCGCTTATCTGTATATTATGAACATTCACTATATAAATAAAGTGTATTAATTTACTAATTCTAATTCTAATTCTAAGTTTTCTAATCGATCCATGGTGGTCATTGATATAGTATACAGACCCTCTCTATTTAACAAACTCTGTGACCACCGTGGATAGTAAACTTGAAAATGATAGCAGATAGAATTCTGAAAATACACTTTATTCGTAGTATATATGTTCAAAGTATACAGAAAAACGCAAACCGGAAGTATAATCTGACTTAAAATTTTGTCCAATGACGGGACAATATCCGGATGACCTTTTTCTCGATTTTCTCCCACAATAACTCAATCTGAATAATCATATGAATGGATGTCAAATGCGACTATGCACTGTACCTATAGGACACAGAGGCGTGTTGATTAATTTATTGTGGAAAGAAGAGAAGCGACACCCAAAATGAGGTCTTCTCGTTTAATAGTATAGATGTGAGCGACACAGGGTCTAAATTGTATTTGGTTGCATATACATGTACCTCTGTAACATAATAATCATGATATATCATGATGTTTGCTTAAAAACAGTCAAATATGCCTTGGATTATATTTTTCATGTAGACACTATTCCAAAGTTTGCAAGAACTAATGAAGATCAACATAAGCGAGCGGGTGTTCTTAATTTAACATTGTAAGTATTTTATTATATATATAATATATTCATGTACACATTTATCTAAAACCAAAATCACAACAAATATCTCTTCCAAAGTAAAAGAAGGAAAGTGGAGTTTTGTACGAAATTCCATATAATTCTTTTATAATTTGCATATTAGGGAATACGTTGCTATGATTGGTCGAGAGGACTTCCGGTAGTTGTTATTGACGCTGGTTATTTTTCGATAGACGACGTTGACCGAACTTCTTTTCGTAACCGATGTAAAGAAGATGACTAGGATGAGATTTTAGCAAATCATAAGTCATTCATGGCTTTAATGAATATTACATTGAACACCAAATCGAAGGACTTACCTTGTTTCTATAGGATACCTAAGCTTCATAAAATTCCGTACAAACTACGGTATATTACTGGCTCATCATGTTCCACTAAAAAATTGTCCATTAGATTGACTAAAATTCTGTCCGCAGTGAAAGAGGATCAGAAATACTGTGAAACTGTTATAACCATATGTGGATTCTTAAAAATTATAAAGAACTTCTGGGCAATTTTAAATCTCGGTCTTTTTCTGAAACTAGTTCTATCAAAACTTTTGATTTTTTAACCCTGTATATCACCATTCTCCATGTGAAATTGAAAAATCGCCTGAAAGAAATAATTCACAATGCCTTTCAACATAAAAATGGTAGAATACGCTATAAATTTATTACTTTGGCATATGGCATATTTTATTAATTGTGACAAACAGAAAGGTAAAACATGCTACACAGAAGAATAAGTGATCAGTATGCTGGAGTTTCTTATCGAAAACATATTTGTTGAGTTTGGAGGTAAACTTTTTCAACAAATTGTCGGCATTCCTATGGGAACAAACTGTGCACCTCTTCTTGCCGACCTCTTCTTATTTCATATGAAACAGAGTTCCTTCAGACACTTGTCAAAAACAAGAGGATCAAAGAAGCCAGATTATTTAATTTCACTTTCAGATATATTGATGATGTTCTTTCCATAAACAATCCGAACTTTTCTGATTGGTTTCCATTATTATATCCCCCAGAACTAGAAATTAAAGAAACAACAGACACGGCTTCCTCCGCCTCATTTTTGGACTTATATCTCGAATTCGACTTACACAGTCATCTCAGTACCAGAATCTATGACAAACGAGACGATTTTAATTTTGAAATTATAAATTTCCTCCACCTTAGTAGCAATATACTAACTTCACCTGCATATGGGATATACATTTCCCAACTTATTCGATATTCAAGAGCTTGCAGCTTCTTCTCAGACTTTGTAAAACGTTATCAGTGTCTGTGCAGAAAGTTGATGAACCAGGGGTATGTCAAAGAACGTCTCGTCCTTTTTCTAAAAAAGTTCATCGGAAGGTACCAAGACCTTGTTGATAAATATTCCGTATCAACTTCACAAATAATACGTGTCGATCTTGATGTATAGATTCTGCGTACTGATGTTGTTTATCATCAACTATTTTAAATCTCGGTCTATTTCTGAAATTGATTCTTACATACTTTTGAATTGTTAACCCTGTATGCTAACATTGCCCATGTGAAATTTTAAAATTGTTTGTATAAACATTCAACGACAAAAATATGTGACGTATAAAAAAATTCTGACCTCTGACGCGCAAATCAATGAATGTGTTTGTAGATAGATGTTTTTGTGTTCTGTTAAATTGTTCCTTTTAAAATTGTTACACGATGATGACTGCTGTGCCCATATTTTGACTATTTTATTTATTGTGTCTGTTTAGTTAACTCATCATTGTAAATATAAGGGAATTTGATGAGACGGTCATCAAACTGAGAGGGTTATAAAACTAGGTTTAATCCACCATTTTCTACATTTGAAAATGCCTGTGCCAAGTCAGGAATATGACAGTTCTTGTCCATTCGTTTTTGATGCGTTTTGTTTTTTGCCATGTGATTATGGACTTTCCGAATTGATTTTTCTCGAAGTTCAGTATTTTTGTGATCTTGATGTTTACACTTAAACCCTTATAAATACCAATTCGATTAAATCAATATGGCCTTTAACTTCCAAATTTGAACATAGAATACAAATCTCGCATTAAACTGACATTAGAATTTAACACATTTTAAAAAAGGTTTTGTTTTTGCTTTTTCAGGGGAAAGTCAAATATGCCACATCATACAGAGTTTGGTGTGATGAATAATGTACCAGTTCATAGAAATAATAAATTAAACCAGGTAATCATTTACACACCTTACTAAAAACATTATTGACTTTTGATCTTAACATAGTTTGATTGCCATCCCAATGTAAAAACATTGTATAAGGTGGAACATGTATGTAACTGTTATGTATTCATTCCTGTTGTTGACTTCTATATTTTATTAAGTCGTGTAATGGCCTGACCATTAAGTATAACCGACGATTGGGCTCAAGGAGAAAAGACTATCAGGTGCTGATACTTTAATTATGAACCAATCTGACATATGGTAAAAAGCTGAAAAACAAATAAAATACAATTTTACAATGTGTTCAATTAATGTTATTAAAACAAAATGTCAAAGGTAATAGATAGCACAGTCCGTTGAATCCGAGAAAATGTTGTACTTTCAAGAGCAGTTAAATTTCCAGTGTTTCACGGAGAGAATGTTCAAATATGTATAGAGTAAATTGAAGGCTTCACAAACAATGTTGTAAAGTTAACTCACTCTGTGGTTAGCCCCGAATTGTGTCCTAGATGACGTTTGTCCTTTGAAAAGATCTCCAGAACTGGTATGACCTTGCAATGTTCGGTTTGAGATCCGTGTGAGCAGGGGAAAGGTAGCGATGATACGATGTTTTAATGTTCTTATAAGGTTAAAGATGAATAATCCTCCTAGACTGGAACACATAAATAGATTAAGAATATAATCAAACGAACTATATAAATTACGGAACGGTGTAACAGAATACTCCCCGTCTGATGTCTATCTGATATCACTTTTCCATAAATTTTTCGAATATGTATACAAGATTTACACAAATGAATTAATCCCAATATAAATTGAATATATACAGGTGAAATGTCCACTATTTCGTGTGAGAAATATCAGATCTCAACGATTTTTCACTATAAAGGTTCCTAATAAGTACGTTCCACGTGAAACTGGGTAGGCACAGTTTTTTGTCCTTTAGAAGAAGGGTGTCTCGGACGACATTGTTGTGTTCTGTAGAATGTTCTATTACTGCTGTATCGATAATGGGAACTGTTTTCTCCAACGTAGTTAGACGGCGATGACGATCGAAGATAGATCGAAGTATAACAAGAGTTAGTAGTTGGTTGTCTTCCGATTTGGCGATATGACACATCTTTGTGAGTATCAGACGAAATTAGGCGTTTCGTCATAACGTCCAATCCTGCAGATCTAGTCACTCTATCTGTAGAGTGGCGTCCTCTATGTTTGATTTTGTCGTAGTAATGTCCAAGAAAAGGTGTTACTCTGTGACGATGTCCAGATAAGACTACTGGTTCCTTTTCACTTATATTCAAGTCGGATTTGACAATACTGCTTCCTCCTCGTAGTAGACGTTGCTCATGCAATGGCAGATTGAGATTGACAATAGGTCCTTCTTTCGGAATAGGTTTGTGAATGCTATTGATTTCCTCTCCATGAACTTTAGGTTCTGTTGATTTCGGATTGAAACTGTCTTTATCTATAGATTTGTCTATAGAAGTCACAGATTTTGCTTTTAGTGACGCGAGTGATGTCCCTTTAGATGAATTTGTGCGTTTACCAGGCTTGGTACTAGGTCCATTACATTCAAGGGATTGTATTGAATGCGATTTAGCGACCTTGGCATTCGAATGAAAGTTTTTGTCGTTATACTGAACAACAATTGGATTCTTGTCCTTGACGGCTATTTCCGGTCTTGAGGCAAGACGTTGTTCTGATTCCGTGATTGAAACGTTAGTTATCTTTGTGTTGACTTGAATAGGAGAAGTTTGCTTGTCAATGTATGTATTTCCAATTATGACCCAACCAAGTCTCAACTTTTGGGCAAATGGAGTTCGGGATGGTCCTAGGCGTTGTTCAAGGACGTGGTGTGCCTCTATAAGGTCCCTTCCAATAAGGAGAAGAATTTGACAACGTTCCTCTATTGGTGGAATGCTTCCTCTGAGTTCTTTCAGATGAGGATGATGCATTGCAACTTCAGGAGTAGGAATTTCGTCTCGATGATTGGGAATATTATTACATTCAATTAATGTAGGCAGATCAAATTGTACGTCACTATGTACAGATTTTATGACGAAATCTTTTCCTCTTTTCCCGGAAGTAGCTACTCTGCCGGAGCATGTCGTAAGAGAGTAGTTTTCAGGTTTCTCCCGAACGTTAAACAGACTGAAGAATTCAGGAGAGGCAAGAGACCGGTTGCTTTGGTCGTCAATAATGGCGTACATCCTGATAATTTTGTTTGTCTTGTCCTTGTGGTACACGTCCACAGGTAATATCTTGGCATAAGATTTCTCGCTCTTATGATCTTTGTAGATCTCTGTGCAGATCGAACTTACAGAGGTTAACTTTGTTTCAGCTGACTCTGTCTGCTCCCCGCCGTAGACTTGTGTTAGCTCCCCGCCGTAGGCTTGTCTGGGTGAGCTAAACTGGGAACTTTCAGATTGTTGTGGTCTAGTGATGTGAAGTGCTGTGGTATGTCGTTCACTTCCACACTCGTTACAACTGATACTTGCGTTGCAGTCCCGACTTCTGTGTGTGGTTGACTCACAACACTTGTAGCACACATTGTTTTGTCTTAACAGTTCCTTGCGTTCCTCGATTGGTTTGGCTCGGAATGCTCGGCATTCATTCAAGGTATGCTTTGTCTTGTGTAGGATACACAGATTTTGTTGTTGACTGCTGTCTTCAGTTTGCTGTTCAACAGCCGTCTTATGGACGTTGACTTTAGAGTACGTCTGAGGTGTGAACCTTGGCGTAGAGTCTTTTGTATTTGGTGTTACCTTTGAACCAAAGATGAACCCAGGATCGTTCTTAATTTTGCTCATTTCCCTGATGAAGGCAGAGAATTCTGTAAAAGGTGGAAAGGCAACTTCATATTTAGACTTGTATCTTGAAGCCCTTGTTATCCACTTTTCTTGGAGTCCGTATGGTAATTTTTCAACAATAGGATTTATCCCCTTTGACGAGTCGAAGTAAGCTAGCAAACATCCCAGCTTGGGATTTTCTTTGTGATACTCTATTTCTGAGATAATGTCTGACAAATAGTAAAGGAGTGAGTTGTCTTTATTTGTCAGTGTTGGAAAGTTGTCAAGTTTGTTGACGAGAGACGTCTGCAACATTATTGGAGCACCATATCGATCGTCCAGTCTTTCCCATAATCTGTGTAGGCCTCTTGTTGGGTTGTTGGCATTTGATGCCCTTATACTCATGGCATGTTTACCTGACTCTGGTCCAAGCCATTTAATAAGTAGGTCTATCTGTTCTGAGTCTGAAACTTGTAGTTCGTCTATGACATTTTTAAAGCTGGCTTTCCATGTATGAAATGATTCTGCCTGGTCGTTAAAGCTTGTTAGCCGGGAGAACAGCAAGTCCTTGCGAAGGAGAAATCTGGTTATCTCTAACGTAGGATTGTTTTGTTGCTGGTATGCTACAGGGTTCTCTTCTATTACGCCTTGTTTTGGGTGTGAAACAGGGATCTCTTCTATGACGCCTTGATTTTGGTGTAAGACAGGGATCTTTTCTGAAACGCCCTGTTTTCCTATGTTAGTTATTGTTCCCAGATCTGGGAATGCATTAACATCTGGTGACTTAGCACGTGTAGGCAAGACCTTGGGTGTTTGTGATGGCAAGTTCAGTGCCACAGATGGCACAAACGCTGGTGCTTCATGACTCAGCTCAATTTTAACAGGAATTTGTTTTTTCTTTTGAGGTCCTGTTACTTCCTTTACAGCAGTTGATACAGGAAGTTTATTGACGAAATCTTGCACACGCTGGAGCGGGTCTTCCTTTTCATCAGGAAGATCGCTAAATGCTTGGCTGCCGTCGTATTCTAGGACACGAGCCTCGGCTTCTGCAGCTGCAGCTTCTCTTTGTGCTTCTAGAATGTTCATAGCAGCTTTAATTTCGGCCTTTTCCCGTGTTGCACGTGCAACCTCCTGTTCCATTAAAGTTTTCCTGCGTATGGCCTCACGTTTCATTTCAGCTCTCTGGTGTGCAGTCTCGGCATTTCTACGTATAGCCTCTTGCTCCGCCTCGGCTTTTCTGCTTGTGGCTTCTTGATCTGCTCTGATGGCTTCTTGTTCTGCCTCGGCCTTTATTTCATTTTGCTTGAAAAGAGTCTGTTCTTCTATCATTGCCTCCTGCTTTAGGAGCAAGGCCTGTTTTTCAGCAAAGGCTATCTGAGTTCTGGCAGCCTCTGCTTTAGCACGCTTCTTCCGTGCAAGACTTGAAATGTCAGAGACGTGGGAGCTCCCACTGTGCGAGGTGGTCTTGGCTTTAGATGTCCTCGTTTTTGTAGATTTAGCCTTTGTCAAGGTGAGGCGATGCTCGTGCAAAGTTTCAATTGCCAGTTCGACTTTAGACATTCGGATATCCGTTGAGAATTTGCACGTATCAATGTCTTGAAGGCTGTCTAATGTTTTTGTATTTTTCAGAAATGTCAAGTACTCGTCTGTGAGCCTGCGATACTTAGTACAGGCTTGTACAATTTTATCTTGTGCTGTTAACAATTGCTGGAGATCGTTAGGAGGCTTGGCCGTTTCTAATAACTGAGATTCTAGGTTTGACCATAGGGCCTCTAAGTCGTGATAGAACTTGTCCCGTTTTTCTATAAAGGCTCCCTGTCCCTTTTCGGTAAGTTCACGCACTCGCCTAGTCTCGGCATTTTCATCTACATTTGTTGTTTTAGACGGATTTTCTTCTGTTTCTTCAGTGACATTTCCCTCTGGGGGCTGAACCTCTTCTTGCTGTTCCGCGTGACTTGGATCCATGATGTAAATCAACTATGTGTAGGCAATGTTTGTTCAACGTTGTTGGTTTGCTGTCTAGGACGCACAAGCTGTGTTGCGTAGTGTCAAGGTAACAGCTACGAACGATGCTCCGTTGTATTTCCTGTTCAGGAGATGTGTAGACAAGTTGTTGTCAATTTACTGTACGTCAAGGGATGACGCGTACATGCAGGGCTCAACAGGTAGGTTGCTGTGTAGCTGTGGAGTGGCGTTATCTGTGAGACACAACAGGCAAGTTGTAGACTTTTTACTGTAATGGCCTGACCATTAAGTATAACCGACGATTGGGCTCAAGGAGAAAAGACTATCAGGTGCTGATACTTTAATTATGAACCAATCTGACATATGGTAAAAAGCTGAAAAACAAATAAAATACAATTTTACAATGTGTTCAATTAATGTTATTAAAACAAAATGTCAAAGGTAATAGATAGCACAGTCCGTTGAATCCGAGAAAATGTTGTACTTTCAAGAGCAGTTAAATTTCCAGTGTTTCACGGAGAGAATGTTCAAATATGTATAGAGTAAATTGAAGGCTTCACAAACAATGTTGTAAAGTTAACTCACTCTGTGGTTAGCCCCGAATTGTGTCCTAGATGACGTTTGTCCTTTGAAAAGATCTCCAGAACTGGTATGACCTTGCAATGTTCGGTTTGAGATCCGTGTGAGCAGGGGAAAGGTAGCGATGATACGATGTTTTAATGTTCTTATAAGGTTAAAGATGAATAATCCTCCTAGACTGGAACACATAAATAGATTAAGAATATAATCAAACGAACTATATAAATTACGGAACGGTGTAACAGAATAAGTCGTATGTCAAGTTGTGATATTTTGTATTGTTTTGTTGCTGTCTTCTCATTGGTTTTGATTTGTACAGGAATGCAATGCAGAAATAATAAAATATGCATTTCATCTATATTTTTCTTGAAATCGATCTTTATAAGAGCTTTTATGCAAATCAGTGTTCTTCCCAGAAATTTTGGAAAAACATCACATTTAGTGTAAAAGAATAAACAGGGTTTTACAATGTCAGTTGTCATGTCACGACGATCATGCTTTATTTCCTCTTAGTGTTAATTATTTTGTTCAATGTATAACTGAGAATACAATTAAAGTACAACACTTATTTCAGTTTATATCTTCAATATTCTAAATTTACACACAATTATATCATTCCTCTTGTCAGAAACGACAACTAAATATCTAACAGAAAAAAGAAATATTTCATATCAAAAAGAAATATTTCATATCAAAAAGAAATATTTCATATCAAAAAGAAATATTTCATATCAAAAAGAAATATTTTATATCAAAAAGAAAAAGAAATATCAATCTCAATTGAAAAACTATACTGTTCATTATGTTTATGAAATTCATTATTTTCTGGAACTCAATGTATTAGTGTCGGTTGAGTGTTTCTCATCAAAAAGAAAAACAGTTTTAAAAGTTAAGCTACCATAATCAGTAACTTGAAACAAGTTACAATGCATTTACATAGATATTATGTAATTGATCTAGCAAGGAGATATATAACTCATAGTTTGTTAATGCGTGTGGTATGAGTAGTTTTCCTTTTTGGGATCATTATTATTCTGCCAGTTGCAAATGAGTGCCATTTGTGCATCTGTAGTTATTATCGTAAATATGTGGATTTTGGTCATAGCTTACGATAATCAGAAGTTTGTACAAATTCAATGGCGGTCGAAGAAAAATAAATGATATGAAATATTTTATTTACAAAAGTATCCTCTTAAATTGTGAAACAATTCTTTTAAAATAATTCATTTTTATTATGTCTCACATAGGGGCGTTATGTTTTTCTGTCTGTGCGTCTGTTTGCCCGTCATTCGAAATGTTAGTCAAATACCTAAAAACTAACTTTTATTGTTTCAAAAGATACACACATATCTAGTTTGTCTAGTTTTTCAGCGATGACAGGCGTTGTCAGTTTATTTTCGATCTAGTACCTTTCGACCCTCTTGTAAAAGACTTTAGTTGAATTTGGAGAATTTGAAAGCGAAATAAAAAAATTAATGTTGGTCTTTTTCAAAGGCTTTTTATAACAACTCAATGTTCAAACAGTTACAGACTTTCCGTAGAGATTTTTTTAACCGGAAATAGGTTAACAGATGTAGCTCATTCTAAGTTAGCAACGTCTTTACCTCCCCACTATCTTTATAGTATACTCTTTAAAAGTGTTGTTTGGTCACACACAAGTTGAATATTTTTCGATGTTTAAATTCTTTTAAGTACCTTGACATTGAGGTTTTTAATAGTTATTATTAAAATAGAAATGCATGGAACTATATCTCTTTCTAAGGCACTCATAAATTGTTTTGATGTAACATCATTCACGACACTTTTTTGTTTTACGAGTTTATAGGAGTGAAATTATCCAGTTTATTATACCCCCCGGAACAAAGTATACATTAAAGTGTTGATGATTTTTTTTATCAATAAATCAAAAGTAAACTAAATATTACACATATGTACTTTCACAATACATGTATTGTGGATTCATTAATATTCGCTCAATACCAATTTTCGTAGATTTCGTGGGTAAAGGTGAACCACAAATTAAAATGTTCAACGAATTACAAATTTCTTAAGGACTTTGCCAAAACAACAAAATTGATCACCCACGAAAATGCAAGTTTTCCTCAATCCACGAAAATTGGTACCCACGAATAATTAATGAACCCACAATACTACAATCTGTCAATACCTATATTTTTGAATTAAACAAGGTCATGATTTTCTTTGACTGTTAATGACATCTTTTCACGAAATCCATTGGATGCTGGATAAAATTCACTAAAATAATCTGTTTTCCACAAAATAAAATTCATTCTTGAAAATATCGATTTGATAATTGATTGATAGTTTTATCATGACAGGTTAAAGATCAGTTTCGAATTTTGTTCCAGTCTGATGATTTTGTGCAAAGTTATGGTGCTTTCCTTTAGAAAATTCACTCAAATAATAAGTGTTAGCACTTTTTTCCGTCATGCTTGATGATATTGATTTGAAAATTGGTATTAATTTGAATCATAACAAGTAACAGATCATGTCTGACTTTGTTCTGGTCTGATGATTTTGTACTTAGTTATGGTCATTAGACTTAGAAAATTCATTGCGATGGTTGCGTGCAGAGTAATGGTCCTTCGACTCAGAAAATTCAGTTAAATAATATAGTTTTAACACTTTTTTTCGTCATGTTTGAAGAAATTGGCTTGATATTTGTGGTATGATTTACAACATGACAAGTTATAGACCAATTTAGAATTTTGTTCAAATACAATGAATTTTTAACAAGTAGGGGACTGTGTATTCCCATGCAATACTCACATAATACTTGTTAATTTTTATTTGATTAATTTTTATTGTTAGTTGTTAAAAGGGAACAACCATTTAACCTGAAAAAAGGGGGTATGATTTAGTCGAGCATGCGAATTTCGTCGCAGAAATCTACACATAGGGATAGAGATCCGCCGGCTGCGGTAGCCAACTAAAAATTAAGCTTTATATCTTAGAAGGTTGAAGATCTGGATGCTTCATACTTTATATATAAATGCCTCATCATATCAAGTTTCTATCTGACACATGTCCATTGTCCTTGGCCTCATTTTCATGGTTCAGTGCCTACTTGAAAAAAATATTAAGATTTTTTGAAATGTTAATTTCTCTCTTATTATGAGTAAGAGGATAACTATATTTGGTATGGGCGTAGCTTGCAAAGTCCTCATGCCCGTCAGACAGTTATTACTTGACCTTGACATAGATCAGTGAACCATGTTAAGTTTTGATGGTCATGTCCCTATCTCAAATACTATAAGTAATAGGTCATGTATATTTGGTGTATGGAAGAAATGTAAGGTGTACATGCCAAACTGGCAGGTCTCATCTGACCCTGAACTCATTTTCATGGTTCAGTGGTTATGCTAATAGTTAAGTTTTTTTTGTGTTTTTGGTCTGTTTTTCATATCCTGTATGCAATAGGTCTACTATGTTAGGTGTATGGAATAAGTGTAAGGTGAATATGTGTAGCTTACAGGTGTCATCTGACCTTGCCCTCATTTTCATGGTTCAGTGGTCATGGTTAAGTTTGAGTTTTTGTCTTTTTTATCTAATATTATATGCAGTAGGTCAACTATGTTTGGTGTATGACATATTTTATGTTGTACATGTCAGTCTCGCATGTTTTATTTGATCTTTACATCATTTTTACGGTTCATTGCTAAATGTTAAGTTTTTGTGTTTTGGTACTTTTTTCTAAAACTATAAGCAACAGGTCAACTAATTTTGTTGTATAGAAGAATTGTGAGCTGTACATATCTGCCTGGCATGATTCATCTGACCTTGACCTCATTTTCATGGTTCATTGTTCAATGTTTAGTTTTCTTGTTTAAGTCTGTTTCTGAGAACTATAAGCAAAAGGTGAACTATGTTTAATGAATTGAATGATTGTATATAGTAATAGTTAATGTGATAGTTGTAGTAAAGCTTTATATTTTTAACTATCAACATCATATCAATGATTAGTAAAGAATGCAAGACATTTCAGCTTGTGCACTCTTGCTTGTCTTAGTTAGAAAATTTTCCGAACAAATTTAGTTTTTTGACGAGATCAACCAGATTATATTTTTTTAACACTATAAGGTTTGGGATGAATTTGCATTCAGAATGAAAAAAAAAATGTCATCTGCTTGACCAGAATATTTTTTTCATCAAATTGGGAATATGTTTTAGAAAAAAAACAATAACCCCATGTTAAATGGCCGTTTCCTAAGGTTATTCTAAATGTACAATGACAAGTCCTTTAGAGTATATAAATCATGGGCTAGCTTGTATAATACATATAGCAAAGAAAACATGAGTTTTAGTTACTTTGTGCCACCTGTAGTTTCCACTTTTGTGATTTAAGTATATTTATATTTTTAGGAGGATACCAGCTATAACAATGACTTCCTAACATGTCCCAAATACATGAGTTGTATGCCCGTCAGTAACGAGGACCTAGCTGGTGTGCTGTTTACAGGGACAACCAATGTATGTTTGCAATTCAAATATAATTTAAGGGGAAAAAATTATCTTTTTCAGTTTGTGTCGAGCCTGCGACCTAGAGATAGTAATACAGCGGCAGTGTTGGCTAAATTCGTAAAATCTTGATATATTCCAAGGTGGAAAACTTGGACGCTTCATACTTTGTATATAGATGCCTTATGTTATGAAAGTTTCCGCCTGTCATAAGTCCATCGTCTTTGGCCTAATTTTATGGTTCAGTGACTACTTGGAAAAAAAATTGTAATGTTAATTTCTCTTATTATGAGTAATAGTATAATTAAATTTTATATGTGTGAACCTTGCAAGGACCTTAGCTTGTGCCTGTCAGACAGTATTCATCTGACCTCGACCTCATTTCATGGATCAGTGGACATGTTTAATTTTTCGTGGCCAAATCTATACATCAGATATTGTAAGCAATATGTCTCTTATGTTTGGTTATGGAATGAGTGTAAGGTGTAAATGTCCATTTTGCAGGTGTCATCTGTTCGTGACCTCATTTTCATGGTTCAGTGGTTAAAGTTGAGATTTTGTGTTTTGGTCTTTTTTCTAATACTACATGTAGAGGCAATAGGTCAATTCTATTTGATATCTGGAAATATTTTACAATATATATGCCAGTCAGACAGGTTTTGTTTAACCTTGACCTCATTTTCACGGTTCATTGCTCAGTGATTTGGACTATTTTTTCAAACTATAACCAATAGGTTAATTATATATGTCGTATGGAATGATTAAAAGGTGTATGAGTCGGTTTGGCAGGTATCATCTGACCTTTGCCTCATTTTCATGGTTCCTTGGTCAAGGTTAAATTTTCTTAGTTTAGTTTGTTTCTATGATAATAAAAGTAAAAGGTCACCTATATTCAATGCATAGATTAATTGCAAGGTGAACATGTCTGTTTGGCATGGTTCATCTGTCCTTGACCCTATTTTCATGATTCATTTGTCAATATTATTGACCCTGTTTAAGTCTGTTTCTTAAAAACTCTTAGCAAATATATTTGGTGTATTATATGATTTTAAGTTGTAAATTTATTTTTGGTTTGGTTTTTCTGACCTTGACCTCATTTTCTTGGATTATATTAAGTTTATGTGATTCTTTTAGTAAATCTTCATATTTAGGACTATTGATATAAAATCAATGGTCAGAAAAGGAGGCGAAACCTATCAGCAAGTGTACTCTTGTTGACTTATTCATAGATTAACATTTACACAAGCACAGACATACTTAACTGGGTGACCAATATTTGATTTATGTTTTGACTGGTATATAATGTTTACACAAATAATCTGTTAATATCCTGTGGGTTTAATTGCGTGTTGATCCTAAGAATGACCTGAATTTGCATAATTTGGTTAAAAATAGATAATTTTATAATTAGAGAAGTGCTTATTCATTGGAATATGATAAATGCAATATATATATGTAAAAACAAAGTCTTGAATAAAATACAGTGTTTTTGTGCACAATTTTTGTTTAGGGTTGAATGGGAGTAAAATGGGCATGGAGATAAAGATAGATCAGAACTGAAATTTTAAATGTATACAAAAACTTATCATGCTTTGATACCACATACTTTCAATTAACCAGTATAGTTTTTGCACATTGTTGTTGCCATATAGTTACCTATAATTCCCCATGTACTTCATTTGAAATCTTGTGGGTATTTGTCAATCATATCTTATCTCCTTATTTTCTTATTGTGTTATCAAAGTAAACCATAATATGGCTTCACATTTGTTGAAAGATATACCATTACATGACCATTAACATACAAATAATAGCGCAACAAAAGTACATTTAACCATTAACTTCTTTTCATTGTGACCAATATTTTTAAAAGAATCAAAAACATTTGTGTCCTGCTTATTTCTTTTATAACCTGAGAACTTGGTTAACCAAACATGTTAAGCATATACATCATGGGATATGGGATTGTCATATATCTAAGTCCGTTCACTCTTACCTTAAATTTGACCTATGATAAGTAAGTAAAACATTGTCTGATTTGAAGCTTATGAGAAACAACTAATGGTAAGTAAATGATATGTGACAATCAGTTGTTTTTACCAAGCATCGGTAAATCACTTAATAAGAAGTTTTTTTTATTCTTGTCCTTTAACAAAAATGACTGCCATGACTAAAAAAATACACAAGTGTAAAATGCTATTTTTAGCTCACCTGGCCCGAAGGGCCAAGTGAGTTTTTCTCATCACTTTGCGTCCGTCGTCCGTCGTCGTCCGTCGTCGTTAGCTTTTACAAAAATCTTCTCCTCTGAAACTACTGGGTCAAATAAAACCAAACTTGGCCACAATCATACTTGGGGTATCTAGTTTAAAAATTGTGGCGTTACACGGCCAACCAACCAAGATGGCCGCCATGGCTAAAAATAGAACAAAGGGGGTAAAATGTAGAATTTGGCTTATAACTCTGAAACCAAAGCATTTAGAGCAAATCTGGGTAAAATTGTTTATCAGGTAAAGATCTATCTGCCCTGAAATTTTCAGACGAATCGGACAACCGTTTGTTTGGTTGCTGCCCCTGAATTGGAAATTTTAAGGAAATTATACCGTTTTTTTTGCTATTATCTTGAATATTATTATAGATAGAGATAAACTGTAAACAGCAATAATGTTCAGCAAAGTAAGATCTACAAATAAGTTAATATGACTAAAATGATCAGTTGACCTCTTAAGGAGTTATTGCCCTTTATAGTCATTTTTTACAAATTTTTCGTAATTTTTTCTAATATTTTACAAAAATCTTCTCCTCTAAAACTACTGTTCCAAATTTAACTATACTTGGCCTTAATCATCATTGAGGTATCTAGTTTAACAAATGTGTGCAGTGACCTAGCCAACCAACCAAGATGGCCGCCATGGCTAAAAATAGAACATAGGGGTAAAATGTAGATTTTGGCTTATAACTCTGAAACCAAAGCATTAAAAGCAATTCAGACATGGGGGATAAATTGTTTTGCAAGTCAAGATCTATCTGCCCTGAAATTTTCAGATGAATCCGACAACTGTTTGTTGGGTTGCTGCCCCTGAATTGGAAATTTTGAAGGACATTTTGCTGTTTTTGGTTATTATCTTGAATATTATTTTAGATAGAGATAAACTGTAAACAGCAATAATGTTCAGAAAAGTAAGATCCACAAATAAGTCAACATGACCAAAAAGATCAGTGGACCCCTTAAGGAGTTATTGCCCTTTATAGTCAATTTTTGTAAATTTTGTAAATTTTGTAAATTTAAACAAAATATAATCCTCTTTTACTAATGGGCCAAGTTCATTATATATTGAGATAATTGTAAGAAGCAAGAATGTTCAGTTGAGTAAGATCTACAAACACATCACCATCACCAAAACACAATTTTGTCATGAATCCATCTGTGACTTTGTTGAATATGCACATAGACCAAGGTGAGCGACACAGGCTCTTAAGAGCCTCTAGTTGGGTTATATCGCAAAGACTGAAACAGTTAAAGCAAAACTGACAGAGCGTAAATGATAAGAACTAAAATAAATACTGTACAGACCAACCCTTTTGGGAATAATGATCAATAATTTCCCACTGAAATAATACTTTTTAAGAAATGTCTATTATTGGTTATTTTCTTGAAATCTATAGTAGACAAAGAGATATTCTACAAATAAGCTGTAAATGGATTCCTTACAAAATAGATGGGATCGAGCTAGATAAAATTTACAAGTGCTAATATTATCAGCTTGACAGGATCTGATCATCACCTATGTTGCATGTATGGCTCCTGAAGTGATTTCTACACTATTTTTGCAGTTTTGTTAAACGCTGAACATGTAAATTGCAAAAATGCAACACAAAGAGTAACTATAGTATTTTGTGCATTTAAAAGTCATAATTAGAAAACTGTGTTTTTTCCCAGCAGGTGATAGATACAGTCACTCTGAGTTCTTCTAAAGACATGTTCATATTGTTACAAGAGATGGGATTTAAAGACTATGATGTTAAAAAGGCTTATGCAGTTTTAAAGAAATCAGGGCTAGAAGGTTAGTAAGGTCAATGATAATGAAGAAAATAATTAAAAAGAATTTCGATACTTATATTTTCAAATAACATATATAATGAACAAAATGTATTGCAAGAATTTATTATTGGTCAAAATTATAATCACCTGAAAATAGTGAAATAACAAAAATATGTACTCTCTAGAAAATTTAAGAAGGAAAGTCCCTATAGCAAAATCGAATGCTCAAACACATCAAGCGAATTGATAACAACTGTTATATTCAGTAAAAAGTCTGTACAATGAAAATGATCGTATGACTAATATGTTCAGTAAGTAAGTTATTTATAAGTTAAGGCATAAAACAAATGATATTAAAATGAGAATCGAAATTCGAACTCGAACTTGAATAACATATGTTACAGGGAATTTGTGAAATCAGTGATTTTGTAAAATCACTGAAATTTCAGGGAATTTGTAAAATCACTGAATTGATTAGTGATTTTATAAAATCCCTGATTTTGACTAGTGATTTTACAAAATCCCTGAAATAATTAAGATCTTTTTTTACAGATTCACTGATTAAACTCAGGGAATCTTTAAAATACATTCATTCATTTTTATTAAGAATTTCTAAGAAAAAAAGACTACAACAGTAACACTCAATAAGTTTGAGGTTAATTTATTCTTTATCTTAATATTAAGTGAGCGGTTTTCATGCACAAAACAACTGACATACTGAAGAACAATGACTCAGGCACAAATGTCTTGAAATCAAGAGCAAACATATCATACACACAAAAGTTACTTCAAATAATTGAGGTAAAATTAAAGTGCAACATATGGAACCAGGGAAAATATGATAAACATTTTGGAATATTTTGTCAATGAGCCACAAAAAGAAGACAAACCAAGCTCTTATGACTACCGTGTTTGAAAGAAAGTTACTGTTTTTCATAGTTTTTCTGTATAATTACTGTAGAAAATAAAACCAATTATATCAATTTTTTAAATCAAATATAAAAACTGAACATAAGGTTGATTGCTGTCATTAGAGGAGAAAAACACATATGTAAGGTATAAGAAATTGAGTGGGTTAGGGTATTTGATCCAGTGGCAAATATTACATGCATATCAGATCAAGAGCATCTTATTGATTATTGATTATTGATATATAAAAAGCAAATAAGTGTTGTATTATTAATTTGCTGCCTACAAAATAACATTTATATTCACAAAATAATAATAAAAAAGACAACAGAAAATATTGGTAATAATACTTTGTTTTGTACTTGCATGTTTATTTTAATATGTTAATCTAACCAAGCAAAAATAAACAAAGTTTTATCTACTTTGGTCATTCATCAGACACATGTATTCTATCACAAAGTGGTATAACTTTGAATAAGTTTCTTAAATTTCTCAACTCTTTTAAACCAAATAAAGTTAATATTTTGTTGATAAATGAAGGTATGAAGTTCTTCAATGTGGAGATTTGAAAAAATTGTTAAAAAAAACGATATTCATCAGATGAAGATGTTTTAAAAATATTATGTGTGTCTTGAAGACATGTACAGCATAGTTAAGAAAATTCACATATCAATAGCTTATAGTAGTAGGGATGTCACCCAAACTTGTCTTGCGAAAATAAGCAAATTCAGAGTGGTCTAAATACCCGTTTATATGCCTTTTAGTCATTATCATTATACACAAGTTCTAGCTCAAAGTGTTTATTAAACAAATATATTTCTAAATCATTAGTGATCATTCATTTGGTCTATCTTTATATTAAGAAAAACTCATTTCTAATAGCATGTTATACTTTATTGTAATCAGGGATTTTTCAAAATCCCTAGTTGTATTTTCAGTGATTTTGTAAAATCCCTAACAATTTCAGGGATTTTACAAAACCACTGAAACTGTTAGTGATTTTACACAATCACTGATTAGTCCAGTGATTTTACAAAATCCCTGATTTTACAAATTCCCTGTAACATATATACATTAAAAAGATTTTATCAACCAAATTAAATATTGAGCGATTGAGGCTCTTGATAGCCTGTTGTTTGTTTTGTCAGCTGTTCAACGTTTGGGATTTTCAAAATGTTTGGCCATTTACATAACTAAAGAGTCAAATAAATAATAAAATGCACAACTGATAAAGTGAGATTTGTATCTTTTTTCAATAAGATTTGTATATCAAACTATCATAAACAGATTTTGTACTACATATAGTTACAATTTTAACATTATTGATAATTTGGGGTAACTACTTGTCTATATATTTAGGTCTCCATTGTTTTTTTTTAAATGATTTCAATTATCATTTCATTTATAGATATAACAGTTGACATGTTGCTTAATGAAATATTAGAAACACAAGAAGATCCTACAGATGTTAGTTCATTATTTGCATGTGAGTAGATACTGTTTGATGCCTATACTGTGATGGTCAAAAATATCATTGTTAGATAGGGGGTCAATGTGATTTTATTTCTTATCTTCAAACAAATATTGGTATATGTTAGGATATGAACAAAACCATTTTACAGTACAACATATTGAGAGTTAAAATGATATGTAAATAAACTAACATTAAAATTTCATTCTTATGGGATTTAAAATTACTACCTTTTCATAAGGTCTAATAACATTTTCTTTAACATCTACTGTAGTATTGTCAAATGTTATGCCCTTGCCGTAATGTTCTCTAGCTTAAGTTTGCCTCAACCAAATCTTATAAAACTTATATACAATGCTAGTAACCACTTAACTAAGATCCAGTTCGAATTTGGGTAGCATCACTATTTATTATTCTTGTGTTATGTCCCTTTAAAATCTCATATGTAAATGGGGGTATCATCTGTGTCTCATGAACACATTCCTCATTTATTAATTACTTGTTGATTTTCATCTAGAAATTGACAGTCAGTGTCAATGGGAACAACATAGATGATTTCAACTTCCCAATTATGCACTTTCCATTTTTAAGTAGCCACATTCCAGCAGCACTAGCATATGTAGTATATATATCCCATTACATACATTATTCCAGAGCTTACATTCCTTAACATAAGTTTTGTCTCGCCTGCAACGAAAAATGCAATATGCAAGACATATGTATTACTATCTGACGGCGTCGGTGTCATAAACTATTTGAATAAAGCTTTGTGTTTCAGACGATAACTTTATATCTTGTATGCAGATACTTAATGCTACGTAGTTTCTGTCATATGTCCAATGTCCTTGACCTCATTTTCAAGGTTCATTGACTGCTTGAAAAAAAAAAGTTTGTATGCCCCCGGTGGCATCATCTGTGTCCCGTGGACACATTCCCTATTTATTTTGTAATGTGAATTTCTCACTTATTATGAGTAAAAGTATAACCTCATTTTCATGGTTTGTCAATGTTAAGTTTTTGTCTTTTTGTCTTTTTTTTCAATTACGACTTAGTAAAAGGTCAACTATATTTAGTGAATAAAATAATTGTAAGGTATGGACGGCGTTAGCCAATATCATCTGACCTTGACCTAATTTTTTTGATTTATTGGTCAATTTTACGTTTTTGTGTTTCAGTCTATTTTTTTAAAAATTTAAAGTAATAAATAGTTCAGCTATATTTGGTGAATGACATAATTGTAAGGTACATAGGTCTGTCTGGCAGGTATTACCTGGGTTCTTTAATCAATGATACTTTTTTTTCAATTTTGTCAGTCTATTAGATCCTATATATTAGCAACAGGTCAACAATATTTGGTGTATTGAATGCTTGTAAGGTGTACATGTCTGTCTGTCTGATTCATCTGACTTTGACCTCATTATCATAGAATATTGTTAATGTTAACTTTATTTGATACTTTTTGTAAAACAGACTTTCAGCATGAATTCATGTAAAACAGGCGAGACATTTCAGAATCCTTCACGAGTTTGTTGACTGTTATGGAATGTCTGTGTTATAGACGAATATGTTCCTCATTTCCTTGAATGTGACCTTCAAAATTAGACTTATCACCAGGTTAACACCAGCAATACAACAGGTGCAACATGTAGAGCATGATCTGCATACCTAGAGCACCCACATGGTGGGGTTGGTATTGCCCAGTATTTTTTGTTTTTGTTGTGTTTGGTATACTGATGTTTGTATTTAAATTGTTTTTAAACTGTAATTATTTGTGTGCTCTTTGTGGTCATTGGAAGGAAGTTCGAGGGATTGAAAAGTTCAATTAATATGTCATATATCCTCACTTATTCATCACATGGACGAGTGACATCACCAATATTTGGTTTCCCTAATTGAATGATTTCATTAGTAAAAACTTGTACTTTGTTATAAAAATAAACGTTATTACGTGTTAGTTAATTGATTTACATTGCAATATGAGTTAAATTGGAGATGACATTTAAGTATTTGATGAAATTGGTGTGTTATTGTAGCACAACAAAGAAGACGAGACGAAGAAGAATGTAAAAATGAAGTTGAGATGCTTTGTAAAATTTGCTCAGAAAGTATAGTAACAACTGCTTTCCTACCTTGTGGTCACTTAGCTGCATGTGTAAAGTGTGCTCCGGCGTTAAAGAAATGTCCAATCTGCAGAACAATTATCCTAGTTTCATAAAGACGCCCTTACTTAGTCTTTATGAGAAACTTTTATTGTCAAATTATTTTATTTAACAAAATTGGTTAGTGTATAAATTATATTTATGTTGTGATGTTTTTACGGCGCGCCGAATGGGAGTCTTGTTGTTTTGTACTCGAAATTCAATTTTGTACGGACAAAAGTGAGTTTTGTTCAACAAAAATGAGTTCAGTTTAACAACAAATTTAAGTTTTGTCATACAAAATTATCTGTCAGTGCCGTGGACAAAAGTTACTTTTGTCATGACAAAATTCATTTTTGTAACACAGACTATACTTTTGTTTCCTAATTAAAAAAATCAATTTTGTGTAGACAAAATTGACTTTTGTGACACAAAATTGACTTCTGTCACAAAAGTCAATGTTGTGTTAAATTTTCACTTGTCTGACAAAACTCAATTTTGTCTACACAAAAAATAATTTTAATTACAAAATCACAGGCCTAGGATGCTAATTTAATCAACATGTTAATTGCGTTCAAATTAAATTTTGTCTCACAAAGTTGACTTTTGTGTTTTTATTTCCATATCAGGTAACACAAGTCAATTTTGTTTGCAAAAATGAATTTTGACATGACTAAAATGATTTTTGTCTAAAAAAAAATGAATTTTTGTCATTACAAAATTAAAGTTCTCATAAAACAAGTCTGTATCACATAGTTTTGTAAGACAAAAATGATTTTGTTATGACAGAATTGCATTTTGTGTACACAAAATTGATTTTTATAACAAAATGTTTAAGTCCCATTCGGCGCCCCGTAGTTTAAGTACACGTTTTCTATTGTATCCCTTGTGTATAGCAGATAAGTTACAACTTAGAAAAACATGATTCCTCTAAACAAAAATATGAACTGTAGTTATAGACATGAAAGTATTGGTACATTATAAATGATTATGTTTATTAAAACATTTGATGGCTTACCGCCTTCTGAAAAATCTGCAGCTACTGCACTTCATTTGGTGGTACTGGACACGTATTATATCGATCTTAGTATTAAATTATCATGTTCTGACCCTTTATATATCTGATATAATCTCCATCAAAAGAAATACCAAATATACAAATTGTGTATGGACATCAAAGCAAAAGGTTTCTCGTCATTTTCTTCCATAAATAAAAGAAGATTGCATTGTCCCCTTATTGTAATATATCATGTCATGTCCAGTTCATTTATAGCTCTGTCAAGAATGTGGCTGTGGGTTCGAATCCTGATCTTGGCGGGTGCATTTGACAACTATCTAAATTGAACAGTCAATTTCCAGTATTCTTTTCGACGGTTAATGTTATTCCCATGTTATCTAGCTCTCTACATATGACAAATCTGGCTGCCATGACATATCGAAGACTACTGAAAGAAGCGTTAAACTCCAACCAAGCAGTTAATGAATGATAATACATAAGATATAAAAAATTGTGTTGAAATATTTAAACTTCAAACATAATTTTATACATTGTGCATCATTACGGAACAGTTTAAGAGTAACCCTTCCCCATTTTTATTATCAAAACATGTTAATTCAATAGTGCCTTCGACTGTGCCTTCTCCGTTTTTGCATGCATAAAACTAATTGTGAGGGCGTATTATTTTAAATGAGACTGTATCTAGCTTGATAAATACAAAATGATATTTTTCAATTATTTAGGAGGAGGTCTTTCCGCGATTTGACCCAATGTTATTGAAAAGGGCGATCCTATTTCATTTTATAACAGGTTTTGATGTAAGTAAAGTTGCAGTTTTACCTAGTTCACTAATAGCAAGCTCACAATTTTGACATTAATATATACAAAAAACTTATTTTGTGAAAGCCATCAATAATATTAGAAATCCTTTTTTATGGACCTTTAGTGTATGTGACTACCGCTTGATGTGCAATTTCCAAATAAAACATATTGTAGTTCAATATAATATATCAACAAAATATGTACTAATGCCAACAGGTGCAGCTTTTGGTTAAATTTAACTATGGAGGAGTTACGTCAAGGACTTTGATCAATGCGTATTACCAAATTATTCGGTTTGAAATTTAAATTTTTTTATTATTAATATGTGTTGTTTGTGAGTCATAATTTCTCCCACGTATTGACTTAAATATACATGTCCACTGTTTTGTTTCTATAACGTATTTATAGCATTTGAGCATTCATTATATTCATGCTTGGTTAAAATAGGGCATTTGGTGAGGTTTCTGTTGCACTTGTTCCTAAAAATAGAGTGTACTTCTATTTTATATTTATATTTTTTTTGTTAATGCTCTAAGGTGGACTTTACTATGTATTTATAATAGTGCAACTTGTGTTCTGTTATCCCACCCTTTTCATATCATTGCATTGTAATGCTTACAGCAATATTGCTGCCCATCACATTATTTGTTTTTGTACATACGATAGTCGAGAAATATCTCTGCCAACAGTTTATAGTTATTCATTTTTTTATAGTAGTGCTACCTTATATCATGTGCTTAATCAAATCAGTTCTATTTGTTTACATGTAAAGTTGTGTGTGTTTTATTTTCTTTCTTTTACTAAGGGAGCTACCATTTGATTTTTATGGGGAGGGGGGGTTAGGATGAAAAATTGTGTTACAATTTTTCTTACCTTATCCTGACTTTTTTACATTGTCATCCTGCCTCTTTTTTGCCAAGTTACTCATCTTGTCTTTTTTTTTTACTCAAAATCATGTCCTGCCTCTTTTTCCTTTTTTTCAAATTTCATCCTAGCCCTCCCACCCCTCCCACCCCTAAAAATCAAATGGTAGCTCTCTAATTAAAAGATGTATGACAATAATGTTTTTAAGTATGTGTGGCATCCTACTACAGTGGAGATCATTCAACCTCTCATCAAATCTTTCAGAATCTGTCAAAGAATAGTTCTTAACTGTCCTATAACAGTTCTACCTAGACTACTTTTACCCTAGAACTGTCAGAATCAGTTATAGCTATAGTTAGAACTGACAGAATCAGTTCTAGTTGGAACAGTCTATCAATTCTAGTTGTATGACTGTCAGCGAACTGACAAAATCAGTTCTACTCGTAGAACTGCTATCAGAACTGACTAAATCAGAATAGTCCAGTCAATCTAGCATAAATTTGACCCTGACCTGAAAGTAATTGCAACAGAAGAATTTAAAGTTTTAATCGTTAGCATTATACCCCAAATATACACATATAAAAAAGTCCCAAAAAATCTTACTCGAGGAAGACTAAAAAAGTCGCCATTTAAAATTCCTATAGAGATTTGCATTTAAAAGGGAGATAACTCTAACAACAAATGCAGAAATATCAATAAATATTGATGCAAAAATTATTATTTTACCGCTTCTATTCATCAGAACGTATTGATTCATGATTTTTAGCGGTCTTAAGAGTATAACAAACAACTGTAAGGGGTTTTCATATATTTTATCAAGCTATAATCTAGCTTTCGCAATTCGTTAGTTGACCATTTATTGAATTTTTCAACATGTCAAGGTAAAGAATCTCAAATTTGATAAAAGTAATTAAACATGTATTCTTCTTTTTGTGGTTTAAAGTTTCTTTAGATAAGTAAGATGCTGAAAAAATATAATATACAGATATAAACAATATCAAATGTTCACATTATTTTTTCAAAATGGTCACAAAGCTGCAAATTTGCAATTTCTTTAATGAAAAATGCACGAAAACCTACCCATAACACTTCGGTTTTGTACATTTCATGAGCAGAAGATTATATAATTTAGTCAAATACAAACATATACAAACATATAACCCCATAAAAGTATAATACTTTACATAAATTTCAAGAAAATCAACCAAACACTGAACAAAAAAAGACTTATTTTTGCAGAATTATCTCCCCTTCCAATGTTAATTTCCATAGGAAATTACAAATGCCGATTTTGAGCTTTCCTCAAGTTAGATTTTATGGGACTTTTTCTGTGCATGTAAAGGGCATAATGCTATAGATAAGAACTAAAACATTTCTGTTGCAATTAGTTTGAGGTTAAATCTTAGTTTGACTGGACTACAAACCTGTCATTATAGTAGAACACTTCTAAATGACGTCGCCGCAGTTAGGGAATCTCATTATTATTATCTTTGTAAAAGCCACACGCAAAATGCCTCCTGTCAAAGTTAACAAAAAACTTTGTATTTGAAACAGCGAATAGTAAATCTTCACCAAAGTGGAAAATCGTATGTGTAGATTTCCAGTATTTTATCTGACACAAAATTTCCGCTGTAAAAGCAACCGAGGAAACCGTTATGGACACATGCCGTAACATGAAATGTTATAAGTGCTGTGATGATGATTTTTTTTATATAGATCATATTCCTTTAACTTATTCATATTTAAGACAAAGAGTTCTTTAAACCGTTTTATGGATTGAACGGACTAAATTTATTTCTTGCCATAGAACTGAACAAGTCGGTTCTAATCGTAGGACTGTTCTAGTCGTAGAACTGTTCTATTAGTAGAACTGACAAAGGATTTGGTTAGTTTAGGTAAAACTTCTAAAACTGTTCTAGGGTAGAACTGTCAGGGTCAGTTCTAGGTAGAACTGTCTAAATCAGTTCTAGAAAAAAACTTCAGTTCAAGGTTTAAACTGTTCTAGCTAGAACTGTCTAAAAGGTGTCAGGATGACCAAGATAATCTCCTGACAGATTTTGGCAGATTTGATGAAAGGTTATTATTACTTATTAATGATCTCCACTGTATATCAAAGAATTGTTAATTGTGATAGATCTCAAATGGACTGTAAAATTGTAAATAATGCAATATTCTTAACCTTTTGATACTAATTGTTATACATTTAAGTTTTGTTTTAACAGCTTCTCGTATTAAAAAGATTTAAACATTTTAATACTGTTTAACCTTCTTAATGCTCTTTTACTAGACAAGTGTGGATTGTGGGGGAAAATACCCACCAGTGGTCAAGTATTGCGATTGGATCGTGAATGCTATGGTGCAGGATCGTGAACTCAATCTTATCGAGAAAACATTTGCAAGGTCAATTACTAGTCTAATTTAACAAAGTAAAACTGTTCGTCAAAATGGTTCAACATTACTATCAGTATGTGAGAAAATCCAGGTTAAGAAGTACATCGTTTTTACAGAACTAAAAAAGGCAGATTGCTCCTCGATATTTCAATGCCATTAAAAGTGTAAACAAACATGAATATTTTTCATAATTCGAATGACTTCTACTTTTCTAAAAAAGAAAAAGGCCATTTCATTTGAATGATGAATCCAATGTTTCTCAAAGTTATTTTGTGTAAGCATTATCAGAAACTTTGTAAAAAAAAAGAAATATTTACACAAAATTGTATTTCGGATCGTGTAAGATCACGTACCGCTTTTTAGCTCACCTGGCCCGAAGGGCCCAAGTGATCTTTCTCGTCACTTGGCGTCCGTCGTTCGTCATCGTCGTTAACTTTTACATTTTGAACTTCTTCTAGAGAACCACTCAATGGAATGGAACCAAACATGGCATGAATGTTCATTATTGGGTGCTTTCCAAGTGTTGTTGGATCCTCAATGCTCTTCAACTTTGTACTTGTTTGGCTTTATAAATATTTTGATATGAGCGTCACTGATGAGTCTTATGTAGACGAAACGCGCGTCTGGCGTACTAAATTATAATCCTGGTACCTTTGATAACTATTGTAACTTTGTAGCTTTGAGTTTTGTCTATTTTGTTATGATTTCAAACACTCAAGTAGAATCAGGTGAGAGACACATGTAGGCTCTTAAGAGCATCTAGTTAAAGATTGTGAAAAGAATATAGAAATATATGATGCTATGAAGACGTTCGAATCATTCTTCAATTATATGATAATTTACATTTGTTATTGATATAGAAAAACACCAGATTTGCATGACTTGCCTGGATCTCTTTTGTTGGTGAATAGGGCTTTAATCGTGCAATGCCATTGGATCTAATTCTCTTATAATATATTACACAGACTTGGTTAATTTTAGCAATATCAGTCTATTTGTCCGTCATTCATAAGTTTTATTTTCTTATACAAATTTAAGATTGTTTATTTTGTATTAATAATTTTCAATATGTTCGCTCGTATCCTATATTTCAAAACAACAATGTTTCCATAGTACACGGATGCTTCAATTGCACTATCATTTCTGTGTTCAGTGGACCATGGCATTGGGGTAAGAACTCTAATTTGACACTAACATTAGAAAGATCTTATCATAAGGAACATGCATACTAAGTTTGAAGTTTATTGGACTTCAACTTCTTCAAAAACTATATCGACCAAAATATTTAACCCGAAGCGGGACAGACGGACGAACGAACGCACAGACCAGAAAACATAATGCCCATAACTGGTGCACAAAACAAGCATTTGAAAAGACTATTATAAATTGATAATATTCAAATAATGGAACTTAAAAAGGAGAAACAAATGAAGGGTCATTGTCCAATGTTGTTTTTGGGACATACGCCAATTGGGCGGGAAATGATTCTATCTAGGTTAGGGTTAGGGTTATGGTTATTGTAAAGGTTAGGGTTAGGGTTTTTGCTAAGTTTACGCCGGAATTTGACCTATAATTGTTATTTTTACATTGTGTCTTGGATGGAGAGTTGTCTCATTAGCACTCAAACCACAGCTTCTTATTTACTTTTGACATTAGCACCTTTATTCTTTCATAAACTATGCAAAAATAGAAACGATTTTACAATATTTTCAAAAATGTCTTTTTAAACAATATTATATAAAATCATGAAAGAAAAGTAAGGGGTTAGCGAGCAAAATATTTTATTGGCAAATCATGAATAATACTAGAGGATTCCGAATTTCTGACAATGTGTCAAAAACAAGAGTAGCAAACATCCTTAAGCCTTTGGGTCATGTTAGCTAAAAAACTGTCATAACGTATTTAATCCGAAATCACGAATTACAGAAAAACTTTGATAACTAATTTAACAATATAACGAATTCCACAAATTCGTTTTCACGAATTTAATCTGTGATAACGAGTTATACAATTCCATGGCCGACACTCGGCTAACCGAGAGATTGGTCGGTTAATCTATATTGAGTATGCGGCTATATGGGCGGTTGGTCTGTTAATCGGATTGGTTAAATGTCTGTTAAGAGTAAAACGCACAATTTTATGTTAAATTCTATAATATACAGATTTTTGGCTATTATAAGAACCATATCAAAAAAAGAAAAGTGTCTGACAAAATGATATCTATCATAGAATGTTGTCCACCTGTAAAAACATTTCATAGTCTGCGCAGTTTTCAGTAAAACTAAAAGGCGTCGCGCAAGTATGTATAATTTATGCTTATACGCATAGCAATTTTATTTTATAAAAGGCGAAACAAACAATTTTAGATAGTATTTAAAGGACACAAAATAGTACTTTGCTTCTAAAAAAATAAATTGACATTAGTAAATATTTTATACTTGTAATATAACGTGAATGATACCACGTTTTAGTGAAAATTATGGGAATAAAGTCTGTTAATGGGTTGGACAATTGAAATTGTATCAGTTAAGAGTTATTTGGCCACGGCAATAGTTTTGCTACCTTTATATTTTCCATTGAAAAAGTTAAGAATGAGATGTTCTTGAGTAAAAAAAAATGACAATACGGTGCAACAGTATCCTTTTAGTAAGAGCATTTTTATTGTGACTTTCTTTGCATTTTATTGAAGGGTGTGTCACTTCAATACAGCGTGATATGGATTAGCCGCTGGAATATGCATGAATTTATTATTAACGTTTTCAATCAGCCTTAATTTTTGTATCTGTTCAAGTAGCACGTTCTTGAATCCGACTGCAAGTGTCTTTCTAATACAACACAGGGTACATATAACGTGTTGTCGTTGTCATATGCACATGATATTTGTCACTGGACGTTAAACCCTAATTCGTCAGCTCATCCAATTGGTTCTTCCTTCTATTACTTAATCATATGTTGTTTTCAAATCATTCTTAAGAAGTAAATGGAAAGGAGCGAATGCAGCTACATTTGGTCAACTTAAGATGTAAGTCATTTTATTCCGTTTAGTTCCTTTCTACAGTGCAGATGAGAACTGCAGTTGTCCGCATGTAAACTTCTAGCATTTGTCACCAATATGAGTACATCGCAATCCGTTACTGTTTCAGCACCCAGGAGTGTTTTATGTTTGTATTCTTAAACAATTATTATTTTTATGCCCCACCTACGATAGTAGAGGGGCATTATGTTTTCTGGTCTGTGCTTCCGTCCGTCCGTCCGTCCGTTCGTCCGTTCAGGTTAAAGTTTTTGGTCAAGGTAGTTTTTGATGAGGCTGAAGTCCAATCAACTTGAAACTTAGTACATTTGTTGCTTATGATATGATATTTCTAATTTTTAAGCCAAATTAGACTTTTGACCCCAATTTCACGGTCCACTGATCATAGAAAATGAAAGTGGGAGTTTCAGGTTAAAGTTTTCGGTCAAGGTAGTTTTTGATGAAGCTGAAGTCCAATCAACTTGAAACTTAGTACACTTGTTGCTTATGATATGATCTTTCTAATCTTAAAGCCAAATTAGACTTTTGACCCCAATTTCACGGTCCACTGAACATAGAAAATGAAAGTGGGAGTTTCAGGTTAAAGGTTTTGGTCAAGGTAGTTTTTTGATGAAGCTGAAGTCCAATCAACTTGAAACTTAGTACACGTGTTGCTTATGATATGATCTTTCTAATTTTAAAGCCAAATTAGACTTTTGACCCCAATTTCACGGTCCACTGAACATAGAAAATGAAAGTGGGAGTTTCAGGTTAAAGTTTTTGGTCAAGGTAGTTTTTGATGAGGCTGAAGTCCTATCAACTTGAAACTTAGTACACTTGTTGCTTATGATATGATCTTTCTAATTTTAAAGCCAAATTAGACTTTTGACCCCAATTTCACGGTCCACTGAACATAGAAAAAGAAAGTGGGAGTTTCAGGTTAAAGTTTTTGGTCAAGGTAGTTTTTGATGAAGCTGAAGTCCAATCAACTTGAAACTTAGTACACTTTTTGCTTGTGATATGATCTTTCTAGTTTTAAAGCCAAATTAGACTTTTGACCCCAATTTCACGGTCCACTGAACATAGAAAATGAAAGTGGGAGTTTCAGGTTAAAGTTTTTGGTCAAGGTAGTTTTTGATGAAGCTGAAGTCCAATCAACTTGAAACTTAATACACTTTTTGCTTGTGATATGATCTTTCT
This sequence comes from Mytilus galloprovincialis, assembly GCA_037788925.1. Taxonomy (NCBI): domain Eukaryota; kingdom Metazoa; phylum Mollusca; class Bivalvia; order Mytilida; family Mytilidae; genus Mytilus; species Mytilus galloprovincialis. The sequence goes on along the minus strand of CM075340.1, from coordinate 5,935,468 downwards.
AGTGTTAAAGCCAAATTAGACTTTTGACCCCAATTTCACGGTTCACTGAACATAGAAAATGAAAGTGGGAGTTTCGGGTTAAAGTTTTTGGTCAAGGTAGTTTTTGATGAAGCTGAAGTCCAATCAACTTGAAACTTAGTACATTTGTTGCTTATGATATGATATTTCTAATTTTTAAGCCAAATTAGACTTTTGACCCCAATTTCACGGTCCACTGAACATAGAAAATGAAAGTGGGAGTTTCAGGTTAAAGTTTTTGGTCAAGGTAGTTTTTGATGAAATTGAAGTCCAATCAACTTCAAACTTAGTACATATGTTCTGTATAGTATAATCTTTCTAATTGTAATGCCAAATTAGATTATTACCCAATATCACGGTCCATGGACAATGGAAAAGGATAGTGCGAGTGGGTCATCCGTGTACTTTGGACACATTCTTGTTTCTATCTTTTCTAGCAATGCATCACTCTCTACTGTCCTTATCTATTATTCTATATTTATATGCGTCTCCATCCAGATTCTCGTGTATACCATGATGGCTGGATTGGGGGTGTTATTTATTTGTGTATTCTTTAAATTGTTATGTTTTCGAAGGTGATCGAAAACGGCGGATAGCAAAATGCATATTGCACAGCATGAAGCATATCGCACGGTAATTTTTAGAATCTCTAAAAACCGACATACTTTGTGACGTCATGTTATGAATATTATGATATTGTTAAAAGTTTTATAAAAAAAAATTCGATTATTTGACGAAGAAAAAATCTTCAAATACATATAAAGGTGTAAAAAAAAAGGAAAAAAAATAACTATTTATATGATGTTAATGTCTAGGAGACAATATGATATCTATAAAATTCCAAAATCAAATGACGATTTTGAGACAAATATGGTTGGAAATGAGGTCATACAGGATATATCGGCCCAAAGAAGTTTATCTCTGGTTACCAATGTAGATGGCAAATTGGTGTCATTCATAACATTTAAACAGAATCCACATGATATATTCAACCATTCTTGGATGAAATTAATATTACTTTAATATTACACTTTTTGAAACCATTTTTATCAATTTTCAATTTCCATTGTCTAAATTGTTCATTGTTCATGTATTGTTACTGTATATTTTATGTTTCATTGCTCATGTGTTGTTTCCGTATATTTTAGCCGCTCGTCTTGAGCCTATCCATTTGATCCGATAACACCCCATATAGCAATAAAATTAAACTTTCTTGCCATTCATAACTCTTAACAGACCAATTAACAGATCGGGTTTTATACATCCGACTCATTAACAGACCAGGTTTTAAATAAAGATTAATTTATGTCACTAAAATACAGATTTTTGTGTAGATTTTTCACACTAAGATATCAATATGGTTAACAAACATAATGCCTGTCTTTTTTCGAAGTTCAAAATATTGCATGCAAGTAAATTTAACCAACGTATCATTTTGTGTACATTTTGTGTGTGTGTAAAATGTGTATAAATTTATTGATGAGTAACCCGCCTTTTCATTTTACATCGAAGCTAGAAAAATAACAATTACACCACTAGATTCAGTATATTGAATTGTTTTGTTAGACATGAATACTGTTTATGATAAAAATATATTTAAAACGTTATACTATGAAACATGCTAAACTTTCAACGATTTTCTCGATAACACCTGATTAACAGACTTTACTTTAGCCAACCCAATCAAAAGACCAACCGCCGATATAACCGCATACTCGATATAGACTAACCGACCAATCTCTCGGTTAGCAGAGTGTCGGCCGTGATGTGATATGAATTCGTGATAATGATTTAAATTCGTGATAATGATTTAAATTCGTGATATCGAATTTAGATTATATTTTTGAATGTCCTTAATGGGCTTCCGTAGCTTCATACATTTTTAGAATTAAAATGAGATTATGTTTTTTTTTATCTGAGCGTCACTGATGAGTCTTATGTAGACGAAACGCGCGTCTGGGAAACTAATTTATAATCCTGGTACCTTTGATAACTATTATACATTATTTCATATCGGTTGAGAATAAGCTTCTCTTATTGGATAAAAAGGAGTCACATGATATTCATTATTCTTCAGTAATAAATTCCATCGGTCATTAACAGAACAAAACGGACCAGAAAACCGGTCATTAATGGATTCTTACATGATAATGACCGGTGGGGCGCGGTTTCAGTCTGTTAATGACCGTTGGGGCGTGGTTTCTCTGTTAATGACCGATGGGGCGTAATTTCTCTGTTTTCTCTGTTTGGAGATATGTTCTTTTAATAAACTTTTTTATGTCTCAATATTATATTTAATTTGTTGAATTGTTTGCCATATGTTTTGGTAAACTTGATTTAGTATTCATATACTGAAAAATTGAGCTAAAATGAATAGCAGTACTACTGCGACTGATCTTCACTCTTTGCCACAGAAATCGTACAACTACTCGAGTTTGCTGTGGACATTTTGAATTTTTTAGAATTTTCAAAAACATGGTTCCTCAATGAAATAAACATAATAGTTCTTGAATAACTGGTCATTATCGTGATATATGGACTGCCCGTAGGGCAGTGGTATTGACTTTGACAGCGATAATGACCTCGCCTTCGGCTCAGTCATTATCACTATCTTAGTCAATACCACTGTCCTGTGGGCAGTCCATATATCACGATAATGACCAGTTATTCAAGAACTATTATGTAATCCCATAACACTGGATTCATAACGGAGTGAGATAGCTCCTTGGATTGCAAGTCTATAACCAAATGTATCCTGTTTGTCCGATATTGACAACTATTATTATATTATGTAACTAGGTATCGTCATGATTTTACATGTACTCAGAAGGTTATTACCGTTAGTCTTAGTTTGACCAAAATTCTGCTTTTCTCGCGTTTTAACTCTTCGCGTAGACGACTATAAAAGTGCTGTTTGTAATTTCCCACTCAATTTCATCGCTGTCGAAATATCGGTTCTCATAATTTATTTCACGAAGAAGCATTTGGTATCTCTTTATCTACTTCATGTTGTTTTAATTTGTTGATTAACATAGCATCAATTCTTCATGACAGTGAAATCATATATTTAACGCTTGCCAGACAATCGTTCTATGCAAGATTGATATTTATGCATGCTTTATATCAAAATAAGGATATGTCATATTATTGCAATAAGGATATGTCATATTATTGCAATAAGGATATGTCATATTATTGCAATAAGGATATGTCATATTATTGCCAAAGTGGCAACTATCCAAGAGACCAAAGACTCAGACGTAGACAAGACTGGAGCTACTTATTTGGATATTCAGATTAAAAACATGCATTTATAAATGCGAGGGTTTTTTTTCAAATCAATTATACAAATGTTCTGCATCAATGGTATATTTGTGACTTTTGCTCAAATAAAGAGGACACAAAACCACATTTTTTTTATCACTGTATTATCATGATAATTTTTCCTGCAAATTTAAACCACTATTGCAATAAAAATCGCATTAGTTAACTTGATATAATGTTAACAAACCCGCCAGCAAAGAAAATTTTAACAGGGCAACCAACCTAGGTAACAATTTACAATTCATTTATATTCCTAGTTTACTTGTACGACCTTCAATGTTAAGCAGTCTTCACGGGGTCATACTTTATGCATTTTTATTCCTTGCGCAACTTTCATAAAAATATATTTAAAAAACCAGATTTGGGTTGGAAAAACCCACGAACAAAAAACCAACATCTTTTTTTAAACTTTAGTACTGTGCCAATAAATACTGATAAAAATAGAACACTGAAATCAAGGAACCAATGCATTAGATAAACCCTCAAAGAAAAACCAATACTATTTTTATACATATGCACATTTTCATCTTAAATCAAGGAACCAATGAATTGGATAAACCCTCAAAGAAAAAACCTATTACTATCTTTATACATATGCATATTTTCATGCTGAAATAGAAAGAACAACCACTTGCTAGTTGGGAATTTTCAATACGAATAACCTTTAAAAAAGAAGATTTAGGTCAGATATGATATCTGTTTAAAGAGTGGTATTTGAACAACCTAGGCTTTCTTAAGCTTATCACAAACACTTATAATTAAAAATGTAAAGAACATCAAGTTATATACTATATTGAGAATAGAAATATTTCTTAAGAAAAATCAACTTCTAGTTGACAGTTAACATTAATATATAGGCAATAACTGTTTAGTGTCTTTAAATATCAGCTGTATTTGTACGAGGCTAGGAAACAAGGTGTATGCGAGCTTTTAGCGAGCTACTACACCTGTTTCGAGCCGAGTACAAATACAGCTGATATTTAAAGACACTAAACAGTTATTGTCTTTATCCTGCAATTAATTCTGTATATTGTTTGTGTTTTGAAAGACACAAAAACTAACATATTTAGCATTTATTTTCGATTTGTAATCCCTTGAGGCCTGCGTAGTAATATTAAAATCACACATTACGCTGAAGACGGGTTCGCAAAAAAGAATCTCGAATGGTCAACAATAATACATCGCTCAAGGTGAATAATTATATATTTTAACATAACAACTAATTTCAACAGTAAAAACAAATAACAAAACATTGTCAAATTTGAAACAGAAGTGTACGAGTTGTCCTACGCTTCAGACTTGACATTCACTAAACATGCATGCTGAAATCGACATGGTTGATTTTGTAACACAATCATACACAATCGACAATTGTCATCGTCATTGGAATGCAACTGGAATACACATTCTGAGGTCACACAGGTTCAAACAATACTCAGTCCGGCAGTGGGCGGAGCTTTAAAGCGATATCTGTATAGTATACAGATACAGCATAGCGATATCTGTAGGGCTGTATCTGTATAGTAGGACACCCAATTGCAGGATAAATTAAGTTATCTGGCAAACTTTGAACATTTTTAAAGATCTTTCAAATAAAGAGTTTCATTATTTCAAATATACTATTTATATACATCAAACATGGAACATGTGTTGATATGTCACTATTTTGACAATTGTGACTATGGAGTATTATGAAAGATTATGCATGCAGGTCCGACATTTAAAATTTTTTTCTTAGATAATTTAAGTATAAAAATAAGGAGATGTGTTAAGATTGTCAATAATATAACTAACCACCGGAGTTCAAATGCAGCAAATGCACGCAACTATATGCAACCGTACGGCATTCAACAATGAGAAAATTCCATACCGTTTAGTTGCCTTTAAAAGGCACCGACATCAAATATTGAAACAATTCAAACGTAAAAGCTAACGGCATACTTTATAACAATACACTATACTAAATCATATAGTTATTATATGTTTAACTTATCCTGACCAACTTATTGTGTACTATACGTCTTCTTCCGTTAACACCCATATATCACAACCACACGGCCGACACTCGGCTAACCGAGAGATCGGTCGGTTAATCTGTATTGAGTATGCGGCTATATCGGCGGTTGGTCTGGGTTGGCTATACGTCTGTTAAGAGATAACAATTTAATGTTAAACTCTGTTAAATATACAGATTTTTGGCAATTTATAAGAACCAAATCAAAAAAAGAAAAGTATCTGACAAAATGATATATATCATAGAACATTTTCCAGCTGTAAAAACATTGCATAGTCTGCGCAGTTTTCAGTAAAACTAAAAGGCGTCGCGCAAGTATGTAGTATTTATGCTTATACGCATAGCAATTTTTTTTTATAAAAGGCGAAACAAACAATTTTAGATATCATTTAAAGGACACAAAATATTACTTTGGTTCTAAAAAATAAATTGACATTTGTAAATATTTCATAATTGTAATATAATGTGAATAATACAACGTTTTAGTGAAAATAATGGGAATACAGTCTGTTAATGGGTTGGGCAATTAAAATTGTGTCAGTTAGGAGTTATTTAGCCACGACAATAGTTTTGCTACCTTTATATTTTCCCATTGAAAAAAGTTAAGAATGAGATGTTCTTGAGTAAAATAAAATGGCAATACGGTGCAACTGTATCCTTCTAGTAAGAGTAGAATCATATTCAAAACAGTGTGGTCCTGGCCATTGATTGACGACCTAAATCATCCCATTGACTGGGACAGATTAGGTGAACGTTTGTCTGTAACGACCATTGCTCACCTCTTGCTTATTATAGAATTTAAACTGTGGGGTCACCAAAGGTTCTTAACGCCTTTAATAATAAAATAATTCGAAAAATTATTCAGGAATAGCCTTTATGTTTTGATTTATATTATTGATATAAATCAACACATCGTATTATTCCGGATTCGTTTTTCGAATTTTTTTATTTAGGTGTTCAGAACCTTTGGTGACCCCACAGATTCAGTGTCTTTAACAAGTACATAGTGAGCAGTGATTGTTACCGACAAACGTTCACCTAATCTGTCCCAGTCAATGGGATAATTTAGGTCGTCAATCAATGGCCAGGACCACACTGTTTTGAATATGATTCTATTTTTATTTTGACTTTCTTTGCATTTTATCGAAGGGTTTGTCACTTCAATATAGCGTGATATGGATTGGCCGCTGGAATTATATATGCATGAATTTATTATTAACGTTTTCAATCAGCCTTAATTTTTGTGTCTGTTCAAAGTAGCACGTTCTTAAATCCGACTGAAAGTGTCTTTCTAATACAACACAGGGTACATATAACGTGTTGTTGTTCTCATATGTACATGATATTTGTCACTGGACGTTAAAACCCTTATTCTTCAGCATCATCCAATTGGTTCTTTTCTTCTATTACTTAATCATATGTTGTTTACAAATCATTATAAAGAAGTAAACGGAAAGGAGCGAATGCAGCTACATTTGGTTATCTTAAGTTTTAATTCATTTTATTCCGTTTAGTTCTTTTCTACATAAGTGCATAAAAGAACTGCAGTTGTCCGAATGTAAACTTTTAACATGTGTCACCAATTTTAAGTACATCGCAATACGTTACTGTTTCAATACCCAGGGGTGTTTCATATCTGTATTCTTAAACAATTATTATATTTTTCTCTTTTTTTTTTTTTTAGCAATGCATCACTCTCTACTGTCCTTATCTATGATTCTATATTCTGCGTCTCCATCCAGATTCTCGTGTATACCATGAGGGTCTGGATTGGTGGTGTTGTTTATTTCTGTAATCTTTAAATTGTTATGTCACTTTTCTCTAGATTTTATTTATTTTACTCATTATTCTTTCTCTTTTTTTTATATTTTAGCATCTCAATATATTTTACTTACTGATGTTTAGTTACATTACGACGTTTATCTCTGATTTATATACGGGTTACCAATGTAGATGACAAATTGGCGTTATTCGTGACAATCAAACAGAATCCACATAATATATGCGACCATTCTTGGATGAAATTAGTATTACTTTAATATTACACTTTTTGAAACCATTTTCATCAATTTTCAATATCCATTGTCTAAATTGTTCATTGTTCATGTGTTGTTTCCGTTTATTTTATGTTTCATTGTTCATGTGTTGTTTCCGTATATTTTAGCCACTTTCTTGAGCCTATCCATTTGATCCGATAACACCCCATATAGCAATAGAAATATACTTTTATTGTCATCCATAACTCTTAACAGACCAATTAACAGACTGTGTTTTATACATCCGACCCATTAACAGATCAGGTTTTAAATAAAATTGATTAGTGTCACCAAAATACAGATTTTTGTGTTGATTTTATGATATTAATATGGTTAACAAACATAATGCCTGCCTTTTTTCGATGTTCAAAATATTGCATGCAAGTAAATTCAACCAACGTGTCATTTTGTGTACATTTTGTGTGTGTAAAATGTGTATAAATTTATTGATGAGTAACCCGCCTTTTCATTTTATAGATCGTTTATCGAAGCTTGACAAAAAAAATACACCCCTGGATTCAGTACATTGAATTGTTTTGTCAGACATGAATAATTTTTATGATAAAAATATATTTAAAAAGTTATACAATGAAACATACTGAACTTGCAATAATTTTCTCGATAACACCTGATTAACAGACTTTAGCCAACCCGATTAACAGACCAACCGCCGATATAGCCGCATACTCTAAATAGATTAACCGACCAATCTCTCGGTTAGCCGAGTGCCGGCCGTGAACCACTGATAATAATCATTCTAATAAATAACAAAAAAGAGTAAAGTGCAATACCACACGACAGAGCCGAGCGCTGGTTTAAAAACAACCATTTAATAATATTTATTGTATACAAATTACGAATCAGAAAGAAAAGTCATCATATATATATATATATACTATCGAGTAGACCCTGTCGTGCCGAATGATTTAACCCCCAAATCACACAATACACTAAATCTAAACGCCGTATATGGGCAGACGATTCAGAAGAAAATAATTTCATTCTAATTCATAAAATCAACCGACTGAAATTAAATATATATATGGATATCTATTTACATTTTTCTTTTCGGGCTGCTCGTTAGTTATCTATATCAACCACACTTGCATTAAAATGCATTAGTCAGTATTTAAAAGAAAAAACATATCATATATTCTTTATCTCATATTCTTTACGAACTTGAACCTTTTTTTTTATTTCATTGTATGTATTGTATTATGAAAGTTATTAATGTATTGATGTTGTAAGGCCTATTCTTCTTCTTCTTCGTCTGGAGCAAATACAAAATTTAATCCTGGTATCTATGATGAGTTTATTTACAACCACTGGGTCGATGCTACTGCTGGTTCCCCGAGGGAATCACCAGCCCAGTAGTCAGCACTTCTGTGTTGACATTATTATCATTGATTTGGTCATAATTATGAATTAACTGTTTACAAAACTTAAATGTTTGAAATACTAAGGCTTTTCTACCTCAGGAATATATTACCTTAGATTTGTTTGGCAAAATGTTTAGGAATTTGTGGTCATCAATGCTCTTCAATTTCGTACTTTATTTGGCCTTTTTAACATTTTTTTTTTCATTCGAGAAGATGCGCAAATACAAAATTACAATCGTGGTATCTATTATAGGTCTTCATGTATTAATCATTCAGATTTCTTTTTGTAACAGGCCCAACAAGAATGTAAAAATACCAAGTGTTTTAAGCAAAACGTTTGAGAAAGTCAGTCAATACAAAGAAGAAGAAAGTACGGGAAAGCCTCGTACGATTGTCTTATATATAGCATTACCTTCGAATTTTCTCATTCACGATGTGCTGTTTGCATATCATGTTTAATATCAGTAATTCATTACTTTCATTTTTGAGAACTTTAATTGTTTTCTTTTGTTTTACCTTTAATTTGATTTTACTCACACTTTAAAGTTACTTTCACTTTCACTTTCATCCTGTCAACAAAATAAAAGTGAACGTGAAAGTGAAAGTACAATCACATAAAAGTAAAATTAAAGTAAACAATAACTGATACTAAACATGATATACAAACAGCACACTCCTCGTCTGATATGAAAAATATCACCACATTCATAAAAAGAAAAATTTGACTTTAAATACATATATATAAACCCTCAAAAATTAGTTTAACTAACTAATGAAAAAATGCTACAGACTAAACCCCGATAATATCAGTCTTTTACAATGCATTGCGACACAAAAGAACATTCTGTGTGACTGATTGGTCGCACATATACGCGATATTGTCCATCTCTGATTGTTCTCACTAGCAGTTTTCAAACTAGATTGTCTTTACTAGGAAACATTTGTTAAAATAGTTTTTGTAATTCGGTTGCTATGGTAACAAATATTTGAGACATTTTTTAAAATAACCAAGTTCGTTAATATCTCTCTCACATCAAATTGATTATTTCAATTCTGCAACAAAATAGGCAATAAATGTATGTTGCATACAAATGAGCAAAATTACCCTTATCAAAATCTTAAATAAATTAAGAAGCCTTTTAGTAAAGATATTGAAAAAATTGTGTTACGTAAAAAATCAGTTTTGTGGCTATTTTTATTTTTTCAATTTTGAATACTAGAGCTGAATTCATTCACAGAAAAATCTTTCTAAAGGAATATTTGTATTAAAAAAAAATCTTGCATAAAAAAGACAAACTAGCAAAAAAAGTCCTTCGCAACCAGTTATACACCATAGCAACAACCCCCTCCCCATGAAAGGTGTTTTTTGTCGATCATACACTAGTTTTTGATTGAAAAATTATTATAACATTTAGATACATTTAATTATGTGGCATAAATTGGAAATAAAGAATTAGTTCAATAATTTACATCTTAGAAACTAATTTTATAACATAGCAACAATTGTATACCTTAACAGCTTAAGTCTACAGAAAGAAAAAAATTCCTGCACAGTAATTTTATGACAACACATCTAATGAATGATATACTCTTCTTTTTTTCAACATTCATAGCTTGTAATAAAGTGAGTTAAAAGCCGAGACCTCAAAACAAACGAAAATTTATTATCACTGCGCTGAGAACTCGGAAGTCGAATGTAGCCAATAACAGTAAAAAGTAAAATCACAAAAATACTAAACTCCGAGGAAAATTGAAATAGGAAAATGCCATGGGGCGGATTTAGGGGGGGGGGGGGGGGGGGGCAGGGGAAAAAATGTGGTTGCTTATATAGGGAATCACTGAAGCGTGACTGGAGCGGGCCCCCTCTTAGGCAGTCAGTGGGCCCCCACTTATGAAAATTTCTGGATCCGCCACTGGTGCCTAATCAAATGGCAAGATCAAAAGCGCAAACACCATGATTAACGAATGGACAACAACTGTCATATTCCTGACTTGGTACAGGCATTTTAAATTAAATTATTGAATTTCTAATTTTAAATTAATATGCGTTTGATAATTATAAAAGATGGTTTAATTTTGTTTATATTTGAAGGACATGAATCAACCAGCAATTTCATTAGAGCACATGCACCAGCAATTTCATTATAGCACATCAATAGGGAAATGGCCCACATCAAATATGAAGTATAAACGACACACGTCTAGAAGACGATAAAAATGAGATACGAAAGAATAAATATGTATAAATTGCTTAAACTTATTTTGTCAAATGCACATACACTTTTTTGTTCTCCTTATTAGATTAAGATTAGAGTTATTAACGTATATATAGTCACTGGAATAAAAACGTTTCTGTAATTTGTTTTAGTTACGGTACATTCTTCGGTAAGCATTTAACTCATTCCGTTCACTTATTGTGTCCTCGGTTTCTGTTTCGGTTAATTGTAAAGATGTTGGCTATTATTGCTGTTTGCCGAGGTCTCTCTGTATAATAAGACCATTTTCTCTAGAAATCTAACTTTATAAATATAAACAGAGACATATAATACAATTATATATGTCTCTGATATAAACAAATGAAAAATCTTTTAAATTGAACAGTTACTCTATTACCATCATGTCTGTAATATGAATAAACAAAGCTTCAGTTTACTTCCAAAAATTGTGTCGGTACATTATGCAGCATGCATATGGTATTGTATGAAACGTATCAGAGGACAAGAAAGAGACATATAAAGAGGAATAACTCAAATGTTATTTATAATTATTTTTTAAACTATATAGCATATGAAATGAAAGCATGAAGCTCTCAGTCTATATAAAATTTGAAATCGTTAACTGTTTTCTTTTCGTTTAAATTTAAAGTCATATGAAGCGAGTGACAAGTGAAAAATAATGTTAACCCTGTCCCAATTCTTGAGCTAATGCGTGTATATGTCATAAACTTTTTTTTATAATTTTTTCGGCGATTTATTATCTTGGAAACCAATATTTTAAAAACAAGTTGATCCGAATCCCTGTATTCCTATTGTACTTTGTGCACTTTAGAAAATAAAATATTGTTGAAACTAAAAAATGTAATTTTACTGTTTATAAATTTGTATAAATATATATATATGTGCATTGTAGTTTACAATAATAATAGATGCCCTGTAAAATTTGAATATACAGTACAGTTATTTCCATCCTAGTAAATGTAGCTGAGCGAAACACAGCGTGTGTGTAAATCTCTTATAATTATGCGTTTAACTTCATAACCATCATTCGGGGGATTAGTGACGGTATGAAAAAAATGAACGTTGCAGATGACAACCAGGTTCCTACATGTCTTCGGACAGGTGCAATCAAGGCAGCAGCTTTAAATGTTTTATTATAAATAAATAATAAATAAATAAATAATTTGTTTAATAAAGTGTCACATATTGATTGCAATAAAAATAATTCATATGCAATATACATACAAAAGTCATAATAAAACAACCAATATCCAGCCAAAAACTGACTTACGAGACACTATGTTATACCAAATACATATTTACAAATCAAAATAGCGTAAAAATAAAATATTAAAATTGATATACGTCTTTTCCACAAATAAATAATCCTGAGCTTGAATCTCTAATAGTTAGTTATATAAAACATGAAAAAATTATACTCATTTCACAAAAAATGATAAAAATTCTCATTTCCATTATAACTGAATATCAGTTTATAAATCACATTGTCTAATAAATAAAATAAAAATTTAACTATTTATATAATATAAACTTTTAAAAATGTAAAACCCTTTTATTTGTCTAAATTAGGCATTAAAAGGAAGTTGAATCATTATAAAAATAATTTTCTACGGATAAAAAAATTGTGTAGACTTTTACAAAAATAATGCTGGATTTCAGTGCCATTCATAATACTTAGAAATTTGTCATTAATGTTCATATTGTCAAAATTCGTAATGAGCTTAGAACATTCGTAAAATAAGTCATATCTTAGATCACTATACAAAGGACATTCCAGTAGGAAATGTTTTTCATCTTCAATGACTCTAGAATCACACAATACACATAATCGTTCCTCTGTAGGAATAAGCGGCCTGGAGTATCTCCCTACCTCAATTGCTAGCGGAAGAGATCCTGAGCGGAAGCGGGCCATAGTTCGTCTTTCCATTCTAGAAATGTTTAATTTAACGTATGTTTCAGTTTTCACAGAGTCTTTGTACATACGAAATGTCCGAAGCTTGTTCCCATTTTGTGTGTTGTATCTGTCATTAAAAAGTTCTGTTTTGGAAGGCAGTGATACAACTGAACTCCTTTGTGCCCCAAATACCGCTTCCGTACATCAATATCGGTTCTACTGTAGAGGAGTATAGTTTGGTATATACTTTATGCTTCATACCTTTTCCAAATAACGTTCATTAAACCAGACTCCAAGATACTTGTAACTGTCACTATAATCGATTACTTTATCAGAACATTGGAATATAAAATCTGATTTACTGCAAAATTGTGGTCTAAAATGAACAATCTTAGTCTTATTAATGTTGATACACAATTTCCGCTCTAAACACCAATCTGTCACCACATTCAGCATACTTTGAAAACTGTTCTAATCTGGTGCTATCAATGCGATATCGTCTGCGTACAAGAGAATACTCAATTTGAAGTCATCTATATTAACTCCACAGTTTAGAGAGTTTATACGTTCAGTCAAATCGCTTATGTACACAGAAAAAAGTGTGGGCGACAAAATACAGCCCTGTTTCACACCAGCCTCAACTTGGAACCACGGGGTTAGGTTGTCATTAACACGAACAGTACATCTTAAATCGTTATAAGGTGATTGAACGGCGGTTAAATATTTTCCTCGTACACCAGCCCTCTGTAGCTTGTACCACAATAAATAGTGTTCAACGGTGTCGAACGCCTTCCGCATGTCAACGAAACACACATAAGATGATTTCCTTGATATTTTTCGGTCATTTAATACGGAGTGAAGCGAATGTATATGTTCCTCACAGCTGCGACCACCCCTAAATCCATTTTTCTCATCGCATAAAATATCATTTTGATCAAGCCAAACACTTAAACGTTGATTTAATATGTAGCAATATATTTTACACGGAACGGAAATCAGAGTTTTTCCACGATAGTTCAAAGGTTGTCTGTCGTCATCTGCTCCTGGCTTAAGTATCGGATTGATAAGTCCACTATTCCATTGAGAGGGTACCTTTCCTAAGTTGAAGCATCCGCATATAATTTTAAAAAGTAAATCAATTGCTGCTTCATTTTTCAGGACCTCGGCAGGAATATCATCTATTCCTGCTGCTTTTCGAAGTTTAGCATGAATAACGGCTTTTACGACTTCCTCTCTAGAAATTGATTCGTTTAAACATGTCACATCTATTTCCGTATTACATATTGTTGTGCCTAAATGATCATTTATATCTTCGTTACGTTTAAATAAAGTTTCAAAGTCATTCTTCCAGACGTTTAAAATATTAGGGAGCTACCATTTGATTTTTATGGGGGGGCTAGGATGAAAAATTTTGTCCTGCTTTTTTTTTTAGTTGTAATCTCTGTCCTGCCTATTTATTTTTTACTCTATTCGGTCCTGCCTTTTTTTTACTAGTTTATCCTGACTTTTTTTACACAAATTGTCATCCTGCCTTTTTTTTTTAACCAAGTTGCTCATCCTGCCTTTTTTTTTTACTCAAAACTGCTGTCCTGCATATTTTTTTCAAATTTCATCCTAGCCCCCCCATAAAAATCAAATGGTAGCTCCCTTACTGAGGTCATTACTTTTGTCATTTGTCACATTCCCACAACTATCAACAACTGCTAATGGAATCGCTCGTTTCCTATCGTTCGCAATTCCGGTTTTCCCGACCGACTTCCAAAAATCTTTTTGATTCATGTTACTTAATTTGTCTTCTAGCTTTAGCTGTTGTTGTAATTGATACTGTCGCTTATACTTTCTATTCAGTATACTATATGTCAACTTAATTTCAACCAACCTGAAACAATGGTGTAACATCACAAAATAGAAAGACACATTTCAAATAGCAATATAATAAGATCATGCCAAACCAACCCATGTTAAATCTATAAAACTCAGACTGGCAAAAAATAAAAAAACATTTATTATAAAGAAATCACACATAAAAATGATAGTGAAGACACAAATACACCTTGGTTGATATCTATGAATTCTTTACAAAACACTATCTCGAAGAACATACTACAGAAATTGATGAGACACAGTAAAAATCTACTGGCTTTGGATAACAGACAGTCTTACAAGACAAATGAAAAAGTATAAATTGAAAGGTAAAGGGAAACAAGACCAGCTTAAAAAATTAAGATATATAATATACAAAACAATAAAGAACATCCTATTGGAAATATATTGAAGATATGATATGTGGTATACCAGTTGATGACAACCCTAGCTACTACTATATCAAAGAGCTTCCCAAAAACTCTGTTCAGTTACATATAAACACAAAAGTCGGAAAGCTTAAACTTTCCACCACTTCTTAAAGAGGGCTCACTTACACCCGATTCAAAGCAAATGCTCATATATTAAATGCATGAACAGTTTAAAGAGGCATTCATACCTGTAACAGATGATCCAATACCAGATAAGGGCATCAGTAACTACATCCACCGATGCCTAATATTAAAATACAAAAACAGGGCATAGAAAAGCTTCCAAAGAACATCAATATTAACAAAGCAGCTGGGCCTGGTCTCATCCATGGAAAAACATAAACAGTGTAAGACATCTATCACTCCTGTCTTGTCAATTATATTCCAAAAATCACGGAACTCTGCAAATAAATCAGATGACTGCAATGTATGTCAAGCATTCAAAAAGGCGATAAACACAATCCTATAAACTATCGCCCTATATATCACTAATAACATGCATATATATGCTGCAAACTATTAGAACATTTAATTGCTAGTAATATAAGGAAACTTCTGAGAGAGAAAAAAATCAAATCCTTTATGACTTACAGCATGGTTTTCGATCATTCCGTTCATTTGAAACTCAGCTAATATCATTTATTCAAGATCTTGCAAATTCAAATAATAAAAACATTCCAACAAACATCATAAATAATGGATTTTGCAAAAGCGTTTGACGAACTTTTCACACCATCATCTCACGTATAAAATCGGTTTCTATGGTGTAAAGTGCAATGCACTACATTAGATTCAATAAAATTCCCGTAATATCCGGAGAACCTCAAGACACAGTGCTAGGTCCAATTTTTATAAATGATTTGGCAGAATATAGTAGAACATAGTATATTTAGATTGTTTGCAGATGACAGCATTATATGCCATAATTATTCATAGGGAAATTAGAAAACCAGATGATATACATATTAAATTTACTCTTACTTGAAAGCGATAAACATATTGATAACATGACATCAAAAGCCGAAATCAGTCTGACTCTTGAATTATTCGTAGAAACCTTAAAATAGCCTCACCTAAAGCTAAAGCTCATGCATTTAAAGCTTTTGTCCGACGGCAGACTTACATTTGTACCGACTTGAAACTAGGCGTTTAAGATACAGATTTGTTAAAATTTCTACACAAAATTATTGTTGCAGTCCCTACATTTAACCGGCTATAAAGTTTGATCTCTCTAGACAATAGAACCAGACATAGCAGTTCACAATCATTTAGGCAAATGCAAACATCAAAACGGACAGTACAGGGATTCAAGAGAATGGTCACAGACTCCGCTCTCATCCCTATTTTCTATCCTTATCAAATGTATATAGGTTTATCTATGATGCTTTTTTTCAAATGTACATACTTTATTTTTGATTTTTGATTTTGTTTGATTTTTTTCTGGTTACCTTGTGAATAATATAAATTTGTATAGTCGACGCTTGGCGAATATTCTTTAATAATTGAAAGAAGAAAAAGAAGAATAACATGTACTACGAATTTTCGAGTCATGTTTTACTTATAATGATACTGTACGTTATTGATATGCGGTCATCACATTCTCCTCCGGTGTGTAAATCATTTTAGCTTTATACGTGATACCAAATGAAATACTACCTATCACACCCAAGTAAAGAAACAAGAAAAATGTTAACCAAATTTAGAATAAGCGATCATTGTCTCTTAATAGAAACTGGACGATATACCAAAATATCACGAAATGAAAGAAAATGTAAAATATGTAATATCTTAGACGATGAATTTCATTTTTTCTTTAACTGTAAAATAAATGAAAATAAAAGAGAAATCTTTCTAAAATATTATATACAAAAATATGTGAATTTTAATACACTTAATTTTACTGATAAACTCGTGATTATACTAAATCCATCAACACCAAATGATGTAAAAGCAGTTGTTTCTTTTATTAAAGAGTCATTAGAACTGAGGAAAGGAGAACAATAACTATTTTTATCATATATCTATTATAATATTGTCGCGTTTTCATTATGTTTGATCATGTTTGTTTTGTATTTGCCATAACCTATATTGGTTTTTCTCTGTTTTGCAAATAAAGAATTATTACGTGATATTTAAAAAAAAGCAAATCGTTATTTCATTTTGTTTTACGAGTTGGGAAGGCAGTTGAGTTGAGGCTTTGTCGCTCTTTCTTATGTAACGTGTACACAGGGTAAGCGTGTCTATTTCTATTTAGAATGTGTTCGTTACCAGTTTGATACTGGATCCAAAATTGTTCTATTTACAAAACATATAACAAATAATCTTTATTCAAATATTAACGTCAATGAACCAAAATATGTACAACTGCTCTTTGCAATCTTTAATAAACTATCTATAAATATTCTACTCAAAATATATACACTGGTACAAATTTGTACTCTCTTACAAATTTGTCCTGGGTCAGGAACAAACTTGTCCTCCTGGTACAATAATGTACCCTACAAGTTTACACACTTGTCTTTATTCCTCTGGTACAATTATGTACTTTACAAGGTGGTCACACAGACTCACACTTGTCCTATACGGTACAATACGGTTCCGCTTGTAAATATACAAATCCGTATTTATAACAGGCACCGACCTGTTCTTTATTACTCTTAGAAATAATATTTAAATATATACGAGCGAGCGATCTCGAATATCACCGTACCGTGGTCTTATGTCTCTGAAGACTTTATGACAATCGACCCTGAGCTAGGAATCTCTCCAGCTTATATACCCAGATGGAAACTGTACCATTCTTGAAGGAGGGGTGTTCTAACAAAGTGTCTCTTTACTCGTATCTGAGTTTCATAAGGAACACCCCTTTACATTCGACCTGACCCAAAGTTTACCCGCGAAACATCTTACTCTTTTCTATGTTTTATTAAAGTATATATACAATGCATAAAATAAGGCTTCTACCGAACTGTAACCAATATAAACAATCTAGCCTTAGATACCAAATCATCACATAACCCACGTCTAAAACTAACTTTTAAAACGGATAAAACATAGAAATACTATATACACATGCTAATTTAGTTAAATGTACAAAAACTATTTAACAATATAATCTGCCATCCAAGCTGGTTTTCGCCTTGTACGACGCCCTTCATAACTAATTTCTTGCGTTTCTTCCTCAGGCAACGTTGACTCATGAACAGCAATGTCTTGTGAATAAGGGTCGTTTTCAGCTGTATCATTTTCAGTGTCTAATGGAACAAAAATGGTATTATCTGATTCTGTCCTTAATGTCTGTTTGTTCTTTTTCTTAAGTCTGTCGACATGTATGACTTGTGGTTTCCCTCTGTATCCACAGTCAACTTTATATGTAAGGTCACCATATTTGTCGAGAATTTTGAAAGGACCTTTCCAGAAACTAGTCAATTTTGAAGACATCCCAGGTTTCTTAACTGGGAAATAAACGTACACCTCGTCATCTTTTCTGAAATTTTGGTATGACAATTTGAGGTCGTGATAGTGTTTCTGTCTTCGCATTTGCCCTTTTATTTTACCTCTGACAAAACTGTGGGAGTGTTCTAACTTCTCTTTAAGCTCCCAAGCCA
Source organism: Mytilus galloprovincialis (assembly GCA_037788925.1). Taxonomy (NCBI): domain Eukaryota; kingdom Metazoa; phylum Mollusca; class Bivalvia; order Mytilida; family Mytilidae; genus Mytilus; species Mytilus galloprovincialis. The sequence continues at coordinate 5,916,664 of CM075340.1, read as the reverse complement.
ACTTGTGTGCAGGTATATCTTTAATAATCTCTTTTTGTAACATTTTGTCAAGGTTGTCATTTACTACCTTGTTCAAATGATATGGTGTACGACGAGGCGGTTCTTTAAATGGCCTTGCGTTTCCCGTATTAATTTCGTGTTTTACAAGATTGGTCCTTCCTAAGTCAACATCAGAAGAAGCAAACAAGTTCTGATTTTCTATCAACAAAGATTTTACTTTTTGTTTGTCTTTCGAAGTCAATTCATCTGATGTCCTGTCTAACAGATCTTGTAAATCTGGTCTAAGTCCGTCATGTTTCTGTTCATTTGAACTAATATTATCATCTAGTACTTGTTCAACACCAGACATTTGGGCTATAGTTGTACCAGGATAAATTGTCTTGGGATCTAGTTCTGTGTTCATTAATCTAACAGGGACTTTTTCGCCTGACCTTACCAACGTTCTAGCAGTCAAAATGTAGTCTTTCCCTGCATGCTCATTTGCTTCTAACAAAGCATTGTCAGCAGGTAATTTCTGACCTTCTGCTAAGCAAACCGTGCCATTAATGACAATTTCTGACCTTGGCGGTATGACAACCGCTTCTGAAGCAACCACTCGGTAACAGCCTATTGATCCCTGAAAACACAAATCTACCTTAAAATCTCCAATACAAAAGTGTCCATTCTTAACATCAATTAAACAATTATGTCGTTTCATGAAGTCTAAACCAAGTATACCGTCAACTTGTAGATCAGTCACAACAGCTTCAGATTGCAACATATTTGGACCGAAATGCAGATTGAACCTGCCTTTTCCACGAAGCTCTAGCTTATTGCCACACACTGACCTAACAGTTGTCTTAACTTCACTTAGATATGATTTATCTAATGGAGTCAACATATCGTATAACTTGGAAGATACCAATGTCAAAGTTGCTCCTGCATCAACCACAAACTTGGCTTCAATGTCTCCTACATTTAGTTTGACATACATACCAGCATCTTCAGATGCTGTTGTAACCGCACCTTCATTTGTCTTACGGTTATTTTGTTTCCTAGTTTTCATTAATGTTTTTACAGACCCATCCCCCTTATTTCCATTATAATTGTTCTGATTTCTTCGGGGTAGGCGACAGTCCCTTGCTAAATGACCAAATTTGCCACAATTGTAACAACCCTTATTTGTCCTCTTACTTTGGGTATATCTAGTTTTAGCATAAGAAGACCCCACATTTGTACCACTAGTTTTTAATTTTGCCATTTCAGTCGTAAGAGTACTTAGACTTTTCTCCATTGTTTGCATCCATGATGCAATGTCTTTCGTTGGTGAGTCACTTTTTGTAATCTTTTCTTCCCTATCGAACTCGTCATCATTCATAGTCTGCCGTAAATAACCTCGTCCCTCTCTTACTTTATTTTCGGCTTTATTGTACGCCTCTAGTTCAACAGCAAGTCTTACGGCATCATTTAAACCTTTCGGTCGCGATTGTTTTATTCTGAGTCGCATTTCCGAATCAACGAGCGCGTCAATAAACTGCTCTTTTCCGAGAGTTTCACGTACGTCCAATGGGGCAGTAGGATATGCCAAGTTGGACAATCTTCGAATTGACTGACCCAATTCGGGAAGTGATTCGCTGGCTCTCTGACGTCTCTCTTTAAACTGAACTCTATATAACTCAGTTTGACTAGAAGGCGCGAATCGCTCTTCAAGTGCGCTGACTAAATCGGTAAAGTTTTGTCTTTTCTCACTTGGTAAATCTCCAAGTACCGCTTGTGCCTGTCCCATTAACGATACCGCTAAGTATAACCCTTTTCGATTTTCCGACCAATTATTTACAAGTGCACACATTTCAAAATGGGACAAATAGTCTGTCCATGATGTGCTACCGTTATAGTGACATGGTTTAATTTTCACACCAGAATTATCTGTGTTACCAGTATGTCGGTACTTTGATTTGTCAGTTTCGTCTATTTCCCTAATGTAACTATTGTCTATGGGTAAAGGCAAAGTATCCCCTTCCCTCAAATCAGTTTGGGAAATTTTTACAGTTTTGTGCGTATTCGGGTTGTTGAATGTTGGTAAATCAACTTTTTCATTATCTCCCTTTCTTGACAATGATGACCCTCTTGGTCCCAAACCCGAATCATTTCTTGATACAATATTATATTTTTGACGAACACCTTGATCTTTGGGTGTTGACGAAACAAAACTATTTCTATAAGTTGTTCCTTCTTCCATATCATATATTTGTTTTGTGTACTCGTCGATTGTATCATCAAAAGACATGTTTGTACTTTAATTTGCGGTTTAACCATGCATACACAATATAATAATGTCAACACAATGTCATAAATGTACAATGTAATAAATGTCAATCACAAAATTGCCTGTACCACTATCGATCGTTAATCCCTAATGTAAATAAACCGTGGGAAATTTAAAACATTAACAGGACAATTTTGATCTGTGCAAAAGTGAACAGTTTGAACAAAAATGATCTGTGCAAAAGTGAACAGTAAATTCTCACAGGACAGTTTGGATATAAGTTTATTAGATGATCAAATTTGGATATATAATCTTTCACTATGGATTTAAAAATGAACAATTTGGATCCCACCGCTGCCACCAAATTATGTAACGTGTACACAGGGTAAGCGTGTCTATTTCTATTTAGAATGTGTTCGTTACCAGTTTGATACTGGATCCAAAATTGTTCTATTTACAAAACATATAACAAATAATCTTTATTCAAATATTAACGTCAATGAACCAAAATATGTACAACTGCTCTTTGCAATCTTTAATAAACTATCTATAAATATTCTACTCAAAATATATACACTGGTACAAATTTGTACTCTCTTACAAATTTGTCCTGGGTCAGGAACAAACTTGTCCTCCTGGTACAATAATGTACCCTACAAGTTTACACACTTGTCTTTATTCCTCTGGTACAATTATGTACTTTACAAGGTGGTCACACAGACTCACACTTGTCCTATACGGTACAATACGGTTCCGCTTGTAAATATACAAATCCGTATTTATAACAGGCACCGACCTGTTCTTTATTACTCTTAGAAATAATATTTAAATATATACGAGCGAGCGATCTCGAATATCACCGTACCGTGGTCTTATGTCTCTGAAGACTTTATGACAATCGACCCTGAGCTAGGAATCTCTCCAGCTTATATACCCAGATGGAAACTGTACCATTCTTGAAGGAGGGGTGTTCTAACAAAGTGTCTCTTTACTCGTATCTGAGTTTCATAAGGAACACCCCTTTACATTCGACCTGACCCAAAGTTTACCTGCGAAACATCTTACTCTTTTCTATGTTTTATTAAAGTATATATACAATGCATAAAATAAGGCTTCTACCGAACTGTAACCAATATAAACAATCTAGCCTTAGATACCAAATCATCACACTTATAATCCTAAAATTCACCTTGCGGATACCCCTCCAGCAACTAGGACGGTTTCATGATTACATGGGGGTGGAAAGATTTTTTAACAGTTGTGATAAATTGTTTGTATTCCTACTATCGGATAATTACATTAAAAAAGTCAACATTTATAGTCTTATATATTTAAGATAATAGATGTTTCAATGACATGCATAGTAGTTCCTGAGAGTAGTTCAGCCATTTCTAAAAGATTATTGTGTATCAGAAGTTACAAAGTCAAACACTCCCTTCGTCTAATATTATTGTCACATGATTTCAAAATGGTGGATGTACCATAACACACATGGAAAAATCACGAGAATCATACTTCCTTCATTTGAGTATTATCAGGCTTATAATTTAATAATAGTTGCTGATAATTTAATGTACTTAATCATACGTTAATATAAAATCATTCCAGTGTGTGTGTTTTTATGAATTCTTTAAACAACCATTGAATCAAATGTCAAAATAAGATTTAGTCAACAGTTGGTCTTTAAAACTGACTTAACTCACATGGTTTAAATACGTGACTGGCATTTTGTGCAATGTGATTGAATTGTTGACATATTTTTCAAACTTTTATTGAGGACTTTATAAGTTGAGTGTGACAATGGAAGATGTAGATCCTTTAGGAACACGACCTACAGTTGTGCAAATAGAAGATCTCACTCGATGGAACCTTACAGCTTTGTTAGAAACAAGAGAAAATGATAACAACTCTGAGGACTTTCATCCATTTCCATGGAGGAATGACTTAAATGCTAAAATAATTCTATGGTATGTAGTTAATGCTATGGGTGAAATCAGAAAGATGTAATATTTTTAAGTGTCCAGATAGCGGTAGTCTGGAGTTGGTTTTCACTAAAAAAAACTTACGACTAAGATTATTTGTAAGAAATGAACAACTCAGGAGTCAGTTTCACAAAAAAACTTGCGACTTAGATTCGTCTTGTGTACATGTATACTGAATTGTTCATGACTAACGATCCATCTTAGTCTTAAGTTTTAATGTGAAACTGACTCCAGTTTTAAGGTAAGTGTCAGATCAAAATTGTACAGGTAAAAACACAAAATTTGAAAAATTTGTGCAAGCTTGGACTAATGCCTACATTTGGCCTAAGCACCCAAACCACTGAGGGTAGAACACTACAAGTATCTACATGTTACGTATGTATAATCTTTTATTATTGGAATTAGATTTTTATTCATGTAGAAGCTTTATGATATCTAAAAAATGATAATTCCATGGAGATCTCAGACATTTCAGAACTTAAAAACTTGACCAAAAAAATCTGTGAAACAATAATGAATTTTATTTTATAATATTTACATGTATTGTCAATGACATGAATGAGACAACTCTACATAAGAGACCAAAAAGTCACCAAATGATACAGATATTAACAACTATAGCTCACTGTAAGGTCTTCAACAATGAGTAAAACCCATACTTCATAGTCCGCTATAAAAAGCCCTAAAATCATAATTGTACATTTGTAAAACAATTTAAACAAGAAAAACATACGGCCTGATTAATGAAAAAAATTAATAAACTAAAAACAAATTATACATTTGTACACCAACAACTGACAACCACTGAATTATAGGCTTCTGAGTGACTATGGATAGGCATATACATTTGTACAGAATGTGTTGGAATTAAACAATTTGAAGGTGCGCCAACGTCCCCTAACTTGGACAGTGGTGGACATGGTGGAACAGTATAAAAAGTATAAACAATGTTTGTTTAATTTTTTTGTTGTGAATTTTTTGTAAAATTTTTATTTAGACGGGTAGTTTGGAAGTCATAGTAACAAGATAAATTGTATGCTTATACACAGGGTTCTCACTAAGGCGAGTCCATGAGTCCTGGACTCATCAAAATCTGTCTGGACTCATCATTTTCAAAACTAGGGAGTCCACAGATGCATCAAGATAGATATATTTTGTATAAACTAAACACAATTAAATACAAATATCATCATTTTATAGCAAAAGTTTAAAAGTAATCTGAATTTAATGTCATTTCATTGCTCTGTTAGGCTATGGAGACTTAAATATTACATTATATTGCAATAAAATATCTTCTCCTTGCTGTTGGACTCACCATGTCTAAAAATGACGAGTCCCTGGACTCGCCTTTAAAAATCCTTAACGAGAACCCTGTTATACATGTCGTTGGAATTCTTAAAGCATGTATAGAGTATATGTTTATGATAAATATGAAGTTTTAAATTTTGCCACTACAAATGTACATGTAATGAAAATAAAAAGGATATGGGGTATCTATTTATGACACAAAATAAGTAAATACACAACAACAAAAGAAAACAACATTAACATACACTAAAAGCAAAGGGACAGTGCTTTTATTGCGGTTTGACTTCATCTCACAGTTAGGCCTTCAACAGAGACCAAAAAGACTTGATCAGCTTACTGCAACTTGAAGATGGACCTTACATACATGACATATGTAGCACTGTACAAATGTACTTTCTGGATATGAGAAAGTGATATAGAACGGCTGTGGATCACTTTGGTCATATACATGTACATGTACGTAGAAAAAAGGAACTTTTCCGTTGGATTAATATTTTGATCAATACAAGCATATATGAATTTGAAGGTCAACATACTGCCTTCAACAATAAGCAAAACCCATAAGCTGCATCAGGCATTTATTGATAAATTTGAATATAGAACAATTCAAACAAAATTTTTTTTTTATAAGATTTATATACACAACAATCAACAAAAACAAATATGATATGCAGGGGCGGATCCAGTCATCTTAAAAAGGGGGGTTCCTAACCCAGGACAAAGGGGGGGTTCCAATTACATGTCCCCATTCAAATGCATTGATCGTCCAAAAAAAAGGGGGGGTTCCAACCCCCGGAACCCCCCTCTGGATCCGCGCCTGATATGCAACGTCAAACCTGTACAACAACCATTGTATTACAGGCTACTGATTAAGGACAGGCACAAATAGAATGTGGATGGATGAATGAAGATAATGGTAGTTTGTTTATATTTTATAGGTGTGGTGACGTAACAACATTAGATGTACATGCTATCGTTCACTCTACAAATGAGAAACTGAATGATAAAAGTATAGAAACAGAGACATTGTATGCCAAGGCTGGACAGGAACTTGTTGATGAGATTAGAAATAATGTGAGAGGTAAGTACTTAAAAAATCTGGATATTATTGTTATACCCAGGCTGGGCATGAACTTGTAGATAAGATTAAGAATAATGTCAGCAGTAAGTACTGTAAAGAGTCAGGACATATAATTATGCTAAGACTAGTCGTCATGGTCATGAGCTCAGATAAGATTAAAAACAATGTTAAGTAATTATATTGTTATGCCAAGACTAGTCATGAACTCAGATTAATTAGACACAATGTGAAGTAAGTACTGTAAAAAATTTGGGACAATTGTTTTGTTTGTTATGCCCAGATAGGATGTGACCTCAAATGAAATTGAAATATACACTAAAAAGTAAAAAAATCGTAAAAAGTCTGGTCATAAAAGATCTTTGAAAATATCAGGTAAGTTGCAATGTGCAACTTTTTTCCAAGCTCTCCGATCATGCCAATCATATGCCAACTTTAAGGAAACTTACCAATTTTTGAGCTCAAACAAAAGAAGAAGAAGCATTCAACTGCTTTGACATTTTATGTCAAGGTTACCTGAAAATTTTGTCTTGGGAGGATTTTGGAGTTTTTTCACCATCTTCCTGATTGTTTTTGATTTGACCTATTAGACACATTCATTTGATTTCCACTGATGAGTTAAATGTTGACAAAATGTCCATTTGGAATTGAAGATTTTAGGCCTATTGTCCTTGTTGAGAAATGGTATGCTTGGTGCATTTAACATAGATTCGTTATCAACTATCAACATTATTTGCATGATTGATTCTCATATATTTTAATAAGTTTTGTAATACAGTATTTATTTTTCAGTATGTAAAACTGGAGAAGCCAAGTTAACCAAAGGCCACAAACTTCTTGCCAGATATGTCTTACACACGGTTGGACCTCGATATAATGTTAAATATATCACTGCTGCTGAGAGCGCCCTCTATAGTTGTTACAGAAATGTAATGCAATTAGTCAGGTATATAAAATGTTATTGTTTTGTATCGAGTGTCAAGTGTTTTTAAGATGTCACATCATTAAATTTGGCTAATTTCTTTTTTTTCGGGGGAAACAGGCTGTAATGCCCCTTCCCCTAACTTATTATACCCATCTTATGATTATGTTAAAACCGATATGAATATTCAACAGTAGTAAGGTTTGGAAAGAAAGTTTTCTTTTTATTCATGAATTGACAAAGTCCATAGAATTACTTATTTAAGCTTTAAGAATAAGGGGGGAACAAAGATTTGACATGATGAAAATTCTTAGATAAAATATTTATTTAGTGTACATATACATGTATATATATGCAGTCTGTGCCAAACTGTATTAGGATTTGTCTGACAGAAAAAATGAAAATTTGAAATTTTCTGCTTTAATTTATATCCCCAAAAAATCCTAAATATTCTGTCTGACCGAATAGAGTTTGGGATACAATGTATATGGAAAAATTTTTGATAATTGTCAGATATTTATTGGTTTAAAATTTGGTTATGAAAAGAATGATGAAGATCAATCACTGAAAAATAATTAGGATAACAGGGCATGAATTTGAATTTAATCCAATTTATTCTGAAGATTATATACTATATAGAAAAATTTTAAACACAATGATTTCATTGGTCATTGAGTGACAACAGGAAATTAACGAGGAAAAACTATAGCTAATAATTGGAAGAACATACAGACTTATCATGCTTATCATTTGTAACTAAGCAGGGGAGGAAAACATAATTGTTTCCAATTTGATAGGAAATGAAATCTCTACTTTATATCAAACAAAGCAATTAAAATCCAACAATGGTATCAATTTTCATTTTTCTAGCCTTCTTAAGTCATGTTAGTATAGAAAAATCAATTTCAAAGTTTTAATTTTAAAAATACACATTATAATTAGAGTCAGATCAGTTAAAATTTGTGTCCTTTTTGTCCTATTGGACTAAAATTATCAATTGTGACTCTTTCCAGTCACCATTTAATTTTTTCTGGTTAAATAAACTGTGAAATGACAACCATTAAAAGATGCTGATGTTCAAGAGAAAGAGAATTTGGAGAATATTTGAAAATAAAAATAATAAACGATTATGGCAAGATGCTCTTGCATCACAAACTAAGCTGCACCCATATATTTAGATTTAGATAAAAAGTAAAATCACAAAAATACTGAACTTAGAGGAAGATCAATTGGGAAAGTCCATAATCACATGGCAAAATCAAATAACAAAACGCATCAAAAACGAATGGACAAGAACTGTCATATTCCTGACTTGGTACAGGCATTTTCAAATGTAGAAAATGGTGGATTAAACCTGGTTCTATAGCGCTAACCCTCTCACTTTAATGACAGTCTCATCAATTTCCGATATTTTTACATTGATGCGTTAAATAAACAGACACAATAAATAAAATAGTCAAAATATGGGTACATCTTTCTGTTTAAACATTTTGTAATATTTAAGATTTAAGAAACTATATGCTGTAAGCAGGTAAGAAAAACTACTTTTTGAAAATAATGTTGTTGTTTTTTTACAGAGAGAATTCTATAAAATCTGTAGCTTTGTATCCAATACATTCAACAAAAAGAAGTTACCCTGTTAAAGAAGGAGCACATCTAGCTATTAGTAAGTATGAGACTGGTGCATAAGGGATATGTGTTCCCCCCCCCCTTCCCCTAAAAAGAAGTAAACAAATGTAATACACTATTAATGTAAAATTAGGGCCAATCTTGTGTCTAAATAAGGTCCTCTCCCTCTCCTGGATCTGCCCCTGCTGGTATCCATCATCTTTGATTTATTGATCAGATATTGGCATGTCTGTTGAAGATAATTAATTTTTTAACTGTATGACCAAAAGGCAAAATGTAAACGCAGTGATCTCAATGGCCATACTGCAGTGTTCTCCCCAGAAATTTTGGATAGCATCACATTTTGCGTAAAAAAAAATTACTGTATTTTTCTTAATGTCATTTGTCGCGTCGCGTTGATGCTCTATTTCCTTTATATGTTTTAGTTTATATTGTTCAATTCATAACTGAGAATACAATTAAACTATAACCACAAAATTAGTTGTTTCAGTTTATGTTTTCTTTATTCATTTATAGTTAGGCCAACTAAAATTAATTAGTAGATTTTCATCCAAATTTAAAAAAAAATGGGGCGGGTGGGAGGATTTTATTTTTTAATTTTTATTTCTTATGAAACCCTCTTGTGACGTTTTCTTCATATATGCAAGTGTAATAATAAGCTTATATCATGTATATACATGTATAAGGAATTGTACATGATTTTTCAAATCTCACATTAAAATCTCTGATTGGCAACCCAGTGGCGGATCCAGGGGGAGGGGGTCAGGGGTTTGGAACTTCAGAGGCGGATTTAGGGGGGGGGGGGATCGATGCATTTGAATAGGGACATATAGTTGGAACCGCCCCCTTTTAAAATGGGTGGATCCGCCACTGTTCCACATGTAACTGCTGCTTTAAAAACCTTTTGTTAGTAAACAGCAAAAACGTAGAGAAATGCTTTCTTCAGTTGGACTACCTCCACCAAATTTGATGGTCTTTCTAAGCGATGTTTTCTGTCTCCATAAAATGAAACTAATATGCATTGGTATGCAACAAACTTTTGAGTACAGATAAAATGAAAACTCAAACTGTTTTATGAATATGATTTTGAACTAAACAAAAAAAAAATAAGAAGAAGTTGTTGAATGACTCTATTATTGGGACAGAAGGTATTTGCTGTAACAGTTGCTGTTTGTCAACAAAAAAAAACAAAAGCCATGTGTAAATCTAAGTGTATGTTTGCCGACTTTTTGAACTCAATATACTGTTATAAATTTAACAACTTCGTGCTTGTGTCAATTTGTTTACTCCAGTTATGTTTTAGTACCAATGTGTTCCACGATTCTTGCTCTTTGGATATAATTGACAGTCCAAAATTCGGCCTGGGGAGAACACTGGCCATAGTGAAGTTTGAGATTTAATTAACTGTTTTCTCTATTTGCGCCATTATTCAGATCAAAATAACTTCAAGTATGTGATAAACTAGTTTCTCTAATTCTATGGAAATATATCCCTTTCTGAACCCATTGTATAAAAAAATTTAATCAACGTGTGGTTGCTTGGAACTCAGAAGATTATTGACCGAGTCAAAGGGTCATAACCTTTCTCAGCTCCTTGCATTGAAATGATCAAAATGTTTTAACAGGTGTTAATGAAATTTACCACTTCGTGGAAAGTGGAAGGCACGCGAAGGGGATTTTGGTTTAGAAAAGAAGGAGTTTTATCTTTTAATCATCAGAGAAACAGATTATTACATAGTAACGTGTGGATTATCGGATTTATCGAATCTCAATAGTTAAATTATAAATTTTAAAGTCCTCGCCAAGGCTCAGACTTTAAAATTGATAATTTAACAATCTCGATTGGATGAATTGGATAATCCACTTGTATCAATGTAATAATCTATGTGTATCCATATATATAAAATATGGATTTAGGGAATTATTTTTTTCAATTCCAGAATTCAAACTTTAATTCACAGGTTCAATTTAGGATTCTAGAAATGAAATTGTACATAACTGTGAAAGGAATATTACTTACATGTAGCTGCTTACAGAACTTTTTGAAATGATTAGAAAAATCAGAAACACTGCACTTAACAAGGTATAACTTGGCATTTTGAAAATGATAGAAAAAAAATCCAAGAGGGTATTTTAAAGGGGCATAACTTTGTGATTAAAATGATTAAAAGAAAAAAGATTTTTGTTTGATATTGTAGGAACGATAAGAAGATTCTTAGAGAAATATGGAGATGATATAGAGACAATTATATTTTGTTGTAATGAAGAATCAATTGTAAGTACATGAAGTAAACGAATTAAAAATAAATAATGATTGAATAGATTACAAAATAAAAAAAAAATATCATACGAATATTGATTAGTGCCTAGACAGAATTGACAAATTTATTATATTGTAATTAGTGTTTAATTGGTAATTGATTTAATATAACTTTAAGCCTAACTCACGAAAACACACTGCAAGTTTTTCATTGATATGAGCAAATCTTATATTTCACAGCATAGGTCCAAGCTAAGAGAGAACAAATTCTAAAGTAAAAAAGTAAACAAAGGGAAACAACACTGTATTTAGATTTGTTATTTAGCATTTATTCATGTATAGTGAACAGATATAATTTCTAGAATGGGGTTTGGCTATACAGTTCATTGGTATATGTAGTGGGTCATATAGTTATTTATTAATGTATGTGCATATGTTATTTGAAAAATTACCAAAGCAATTATTATGGTTTTTGTTGAATTATTTATTATAATATAAAAAAAACTTTCTTTTTTTTTAAATTTACAAAATGACACAAAATTTCTTGCTCACACTATACTTGTAATTTTGCTGTAAAAGAAATATGATTATTTTTTACCAGGATGCCTATTTGAAAATTTTACCCTTGTATTTCCCTCGAAATGAAACTGAGGAAAAAATAGCAGTAACAGAATTGCCTCTGGATATAGGGAATGAGGATGGAGAACCAGTTATACCAGAGAGACAGATAAGAATTATGGATAAACCTACACTGGCAGCCATGAGTAAGTGTGAACAGGGTATCAGTCATTTAGTTGTTTATAATCAAAGCTACATACAGGCCTCAGTGGCCAAGTGGTCTAAGTAGTTCTACTACTGCAATCACTAGTCAGTGCGGGTGCAATGACTCCAATCTTAATTGACAAGGATTGTCAGTTTTTTCTTACGAAGGTCTGTGGTTTTCTCTGAGCACTCCAGCTTCCTCCACCAAAAAAAACTGGCTGCCAAGGAAAATAGCCTAAATGTGGCGCTTATAAGTGATGTTAAAACACCAACAGTCAATAAATCAATCAAAGCTATATAGTTGTAACCTATCAAAACTTTGGATAAACCCTCACTTGCAGCCATGAGTAAGTATCAACAGGGTATCAGTCACAAACTATGGATAAACTATTAAACCTACCGTATCAGCCAATCATAATTATTGGATAAGCCTACACTGGCAGCCATGAGTAGATACATGAAGTAGGAACAGTCATACTGGGATGACCACTCAAAGCTATACAATGTAGATAAACCATAATTCATACCCTGGCAACCAATCAGAACTATGAATAAACAATAAAACTTACCATGGCAGCCAATCAGAATTGTGGATAAATCTACAAAGGTAGCCATGAGTAAGGATCAGCAAGGAATCAGTCATACAAGGAGTAATCAACCAAAATTATGGACAAGCCTAAACTAACAACATTGAATAAGAAGGTTAACCAGGCTATGTATTAATTTACCAGCCTGCACAGATTTCTTATTTAGAAATAAGACATTGTACAAAAATTTGACCTTTTCTCTATCTGTAGGGATAGCACTCAAATAAGACTGACCACATTTTTTAACGGCATCCATTTGTGGTACTTCTTTCAGGGAAAAGCTCTCTAGAAGGGTTTGAAGAAACAGTAGATTTAAATAAAGAATTTGCAACTTCTACTATTGTTGAGGTTGGTAGGCATCCATTTGCTAAGATGGAAGAAAATCCTGACACTCATAAAAAGACACATATGTATGGTAAAACAACAGATGAACAGAAGGAAAAGGACAATAAACGGAGGTATGATTATTTTAATGTTTGGACATATAAAAAGAAGATGTGGTATGATTGGCAATGAGACAACTCTACACAAATTAACTATAGGTCGTGGTACAGCCTTTAACAATGCCATACCACATAGTCAGATACAAAAAGCCCAATAATGACAAATGTTAAATGTGAGAGAAACTTCCTACAGAATAGGTGGGATCTCTCATCATTTTTATAAGGAACAAGGCGGGTGCCACATGTAGAGCAGGATTTTCTCCATCCTTTTGAAGCATCTGAGATCACCTTTTTTTTTGTCGGCCTGTACTGCTCAGTGGTTATTAGTTTTATTTCTGTTATGTGACTTTTGATCTTTTTCCCATGGTTTCAATATTCCTTTGGTATTTTTCACCTCTCTTTTATACCTGTGGCAACACTTTATTTTGCTAACAAGTCTTTTATAGAATAACCGTTTGTCTACATGGGGTTAAAAATTTATGATGGGTATCTGTAATAAGTTTTGTACGTCAATATTGAAATGCTTCCATGCATGCACCATATACCAATTATATCTGTAATAATGATGTTTGTCAGTGTAATTTAAAGATTTTTGAAAATCAAAGACTTTCAAAAATCAACTATACTTATTCTTCCTTGCAGGTATGAGAGGTACCTAAAGCGAGCCAAGACTGAAGATTTAACAGACATTGCCGCATTAAAGTGTTTATACAGGACTGGTACTGATAAGTTTGGGAGACCAGTCATAGTTTTTGTTGGAAAATTATTTCCAGTTAATACTGTAGACTTAGACAAGGTTAGAATTAATTATCTTTGCCGAAAGTCATTAAAATCTTGATTTCCTACATTTACACTATTGAAAAAGAATTATTTCCACATTTCCACTCGTAAAATCTTTATTGAAATTTACCATTACTAATTATTCAATCTCTTTGTCCATGGATTTTGTAAGAGCTAATCAAAAGAGTCTCTGAGAAAAAGTCTAAATATTTTTATACGACCGCAAAATTTGAAAAATTTTTCGTCGTATATTGCTATCACGTTGGCGTCGTCCTCGTCCTCGTCGTCGTCCGAATACTTTTAGTTTTCGCACTCTAACTTTAGTAAAAGTGAATAGAAATCTATGAAATTTTAACATAAGGTTTATGACCACAAAAGGAAGGTTGGGATTGATTTTGGGAGTTTTGGTCCCAACATTTTAGGAATAAGGGGCCAAAAAGGGCCCAAAGAAGCATTTTCTTGGTTTTCGCACTATAACTTTAGTTTAAGTTAATAGAAATCTATGAAATTTTGACACAAGGTTTATGACCACAAAAGAAAGGTTGGGATTGATTTTGGGAGTTTTGGTTCCAACAGTTTAGGAATTAGGGGCAAAAAAAGGGCCCAAATAAGCATTATTCTTGGTTTTCGCACAATAACTTTAGTTTAAGTAAATAGAAATCTATGAAATTTAAACACAAGGTTTATGACCATAAAAGGAAGGTTGGTATTGATTTTGGGAGTTTTGGTCCCAACAGTTTAGGAATAAAGGGCCCAAAGGGTCCAAATTAAACTTTGTTTGATTTCATCAAAAATTGAATAATTGGGGTTCTTTGGTATGCCGAATCTAACTGTGTATGCAGATTCTTAATTTTTGGTCCCGTTTTCAAATTGGTCTACATTAAGGTCCAAAGGGTCCAAAATTAAACTTAGTTTGATTTTAACAAAAATTGAATCCTGGGGGTTGTTTGATATGCTGAATTTAGAAATGTACTTAGATTTTTAATTATTGGCCTAGTTTTCAAGTTGGTCCAAATGGGGGTCCAAAATTAAACTTTGTTCATCAAAAATTGAATAAATGGGTTCTTTGATATGCCAAATCTAACTGTGTATGTAGATTCTTAATTTTTGGTCCAGTTTTCAAATGGTCTACATTAAGGTCCAAAGGGTCCAAAATTAAACTAAGTTTGATTTTAACAAAAATTAAATTCTTGGGCTTATTTGATATGCTTTATCTAAATATGTACTTTGATTTTTGATTATGGGCCCAGTTTTCAAGTTGGTCCAAATCAGGATTCCATATCAAGTATTGTGCAATAGCAAGAAATTTTCAATTGCACAGTATTGCACAATAGCAAGAAATATCTAATTGCACAATATTGTGCAATAGCAATTAATTTTCAATTGGAGTTATCTTTCTTTGTATAGAATAGAAGTTGATAATATATGTTGGAAATTTGCCAGACATGACTATGATGTCATTTTCTATTTTTATTTGCCAATAACTTTATGTAAATAACTTCATTGGAAATTTGCCAATATAAAATGTTGCTGATGAAGCTTTTTTTCCTTATCTTATCTAAAATGTTTTTAGATAATGTATGTTGGACATTTGCCAGACATGACTATGATGTCATTTTCTATTTTTATTTGCCAATAACTTTATGTAAATAACTTCATTGGAAATTTGCCAATATAAAATATTGCTGATGAAGTTTTTTTTATTGTTTTATACAATAAACAATGTATATTCACTTTTACTACCAACCAATCTTTACCATTCAGTGATAACAAGCACTTTATTTTACATTTTAATATTTTATGATGTATTTAAAAGAGTAGTTATTGTTGCAAACTCCATTAGAAATTTGAATTGATATCAGTTTTGGAAAAAGGGAAACGGGGATGTGAAAAAAAAGGGGGGGGGGGGTTTAAATTTTTCTCATTTCAGATTTCATAAATAAAAAGAAAATTTCTTCAAACATTTTTTTGAGAGGATTAATATTCAACAGCATAGTGAATTGCTCAAAGGCAAAAAAAATATTTTAAGTTCATTAGACCACATTCATTCTGTGTCAGAAACCTATGCTGTGTCAACTATTTAATTTTAGATTTAAAAAGTTTGAAGAAGAAATCTTTAATTGATTTGTAAAATCTTGACATTTGTTTTGTGTAAAAAAAAACATGTAATGTCAAAAATTTGATCACAATCCAAATTCAGAGCTGTATCACGCTTGAATGTTTTGTCCATACTTGCCCCAACTGTTCAGGGTTCGACCTCTGCGGTCGTATAAAGCTGCACCCTGCGGAGCACCTGGTTAATCATTAATCTCCTTATTTCTGATCCTTCATTATTAAAACTTAGGCCAGTAATACATTTCCAAAATAAAGTCTATGCTTAAATATTAAGATATTTTATTGAGAGCTTTTTCGGTTTTTAAGTCAAAATTTGTTTTTGTGAACTTAACTGGGTATCATAAATAACTAATTACGTACTAAAAATAGCTGTACTTATGCTAATATAAAAAAAAAAACAGTTCATTAATGACACAATGAAAACGAATTTATCAATAAACAAAACCAGTTATTGTAAAATTATGATAAACAACACTATAACATTAAATGTTTATTTAATATTTATCTTCATCATTCTGCGGGTGTTCATTTAAGAGTTAATATATTTGTACAGTAATACCAAAGTGATTGCTGCTTAAAATTGAAATTAGTCTGGGACAGTCATATTTTATGCAAAAAAGATACATGCTTGGGCTGAAGTAGTCTGAACCAGGTTAAGACAAACTTTTGACAATATATTTTTCTTTTTACAGGCATTCCTCTATTTGATACGGGTGTTAGAGCCGATTGCTGAAAAAGATTATGTTGTTGTTTATTTTCACACTCAGTCTACGGCAGAAAATCATCCAACCATGAATTATCTCAAAAATGCATATTGTGTACTAGATGAGAAGTAAGTTTACAACATTTAATAATAATCATAAAATACCCAAACCTTATTGAATATGAAAAAGAAGATGTGGTATGATTGCCAATGAGACAACTATCCACAAGAGACCAAATGACACAGAAATTAACAACTATAGGTCACCATTTCATCAATGAGCAAAGCCCATACGGCAGAGTCAGCTATAAAAGGCCCATGAAAGGACAATGTAAAACCATTCAAACAAGAAACTAACGGCCTAATTAATGTACCAAAAATGAACGAAAAACAAATATGTAACACATCAACAAACAACAGCCACTGAATTCCACCTGACTTTGGACAGGCACACATACACAGAATGTAGCAGGGTTAAACATGTTAGTTGGATCCCAACCCTCCTCCTAACCTGGGACAGTGGTGTAACTGTACAACATAAGAGCAAACTATAAAAATCAGTTGAAAAAGGCTTAACTCATCATATGGATACAAATAGAAATACATCTAAACAAAAATACAGAGTGGACGTGGCTGTGTACTTGTATACCCCAACAACAAAAAGACACTAAGTACTGATCTGAGTGTACTAGCAGTTACTGACAGCTAGTTCAGAGCCACTCACAACTAATAAAAAAATCATGCATCAAAGACTGAAGTTCATCATAATTTGTTCACGCTTTAGGCTCATTTATTATGGAACTTTACTTGAGAAAGTGCTATAGGATATAGAATTTTCCCCTCCCCCTTTTTGTGGGGGTAATCTATAAGATTAGTGGGGAATTTATGAATATATAGCAATATCAAGTCTTATGGTGACTGCAATAATGTCTAGGGATTAATAAACCCTTGCAATAACTCTTGGCAGTTCAAGTTTTTATTCTTTCAGTCAGTTGATAATAAAACAAGAAATAAATGATATTTTATACCCACTTTTGTACCACAAAAATTAATAATGTTTTGTGTTACAAGTTTATTACTATTAAACTTCAAATTTTCAACTTATCTACATGATCATGATTAGACCCTTCCTCCCGTCAAGAAAGACAACCCTTGGAATGTATGAGTCAAAAGTTCTGACTCCCTAATACTTAAATACAGTCTGATTAAAATCAAACTATATACTGGTAAATAATAAACTTAGACCAAGGCAGAAAAGTTAAACAGTTGTGATAATACAGCTCCTTATTTTCATACGTGTTGTTTCAATTGTTTTTATTTTGTCTTTCACAGATATAAAAAGAATTTGAAGGCTTTTTACGTAGTTCATCCAACATGGTGGTCTAAGGTATAGTCTTAAGAAATAAAATTAAAATAAACTTAATGATTTAGAAAAAAATCAACATAATTTTATTATCATGATCATGATTTGGTTGTTATTAACATACATGTACTGATAATGATAATGATAAGTGACAAGAATTTTGTAAAAATTCTCTTTAAAATCAGCTAATTTCATGGTGGTCAACTTTCTTTATAGTTTAGAAGAAAAACAGTGCACTGGATAATGAAATGGTTAAACTCTTCCACAAACTAATATATCAAGTGTCACTCACAAATTTAGAAAAAAAATTTACCTTCATAATCAGTGTTCTCCTTAGAAATTTCCAGTATCATAATGCATCTTGGTAAACAGAGAATTATGAAATACTTTCTAGTTTCCAGAAATTATAGCATCACATCCATAACACTATTTATAAGAAACTAGTTTCAGATACCATCACATTACCATGTTGCTGAAAGGCCTTAGGGAGAACACTGCTTCATAATATTTTGATTAAGTCAGAATTTTTGTAACATGTATATTATAACATTCAGAAAATGTTATCCCGTAATATTGGCCAATGAACGTTGCTAACTTCAACTACCAATTATGTAAAAATCTTGAACTTCATCCTAATTATGTATTATTTTCAAGGCAGCTAAATCCAAGTGCAACATATACATTGAGCTGCAAAAGTTTCTTATCATCTATATCCAATTTCACCTGGATAGATGCACGCTTGATGAAGCTAGTTGGTCTAGCGAAATATTGCGTTTATTTTCATCATTTTGTAAATATTTTAAACATTCTTATATTTACATACTAAATAGTGTGTTAAAATTACATTGTTAGGCAATCTATAATTTTATTTGTGTCATTGAGTTAATCTCTGTACTGATTAATCCACACTCCCATAGATTTGTATGTCATGTGCTGCTATTTATAGGCACTTTTAACATTCTATTTGACTTGTATACATTCTTCTGATTTTTGTTTCCAGTTGACGACATGGTATTTCACAACTTTCACAGCGTCAGATCTCAAAAATAAAGTATACAACCTGAAAGGTGTTCAGTATTTGTATGGTACCATTTCTCCTGATCAACTTGATGTACCATCATTTGTTATAAACTATGATACTGAGGTATGTACTGAACTCTATTTAGTCTGAAAAATGAACTTCCTTTTATTGTATCAATTTGATTTCTTGTTCATTTTAAGGTGGTACCTAACACTTTAACTAAAATTAATTTGGCTAGTTTAATTTTCTTAAAATTTTGATAAAGTATTTACTTTGACCCTATTACAAAAATATAAAAATTTCAAAAAATTTTAACCAACCGTTTTATCAGAAAAATTACACTGGTTATATATATAGTAGTTGACAAACACTTATTTTGATCATTGAAAAGCTTAAATATTCCCTTAACAACACAACGTAATTTAAATGTTTAAATGATTTTACAGAGTTATCTCCCTGTAGTGTTAGGTACCATTTTAAGAGGGATTTCCCTGATAAGAGGTGTTAGTTTGACTCTTGAAATCCTAATGAACTTTGGACCATTCACTCAAAAGAAAGAATTCTTCATTTGATTTAAAATAAGGATATATCAAATTAGAAACTATAAGTCACAGTATGGCCTTTAGCAATGAGCAAAATGCATACCACATATCAAACTTAAAAAAGACCCACAGAAATTCAAATATAAAACAATTTAAATGAGAAATCCAAGACCTGATTTATAAAATTGAGAAAGGAAATGGGGAATGTTTCAAAGCGAAAACAACCTGAAAAAATGTACAAACAAACAACAACAAAAAGACAAATAAGATCAACAATAACACATGAATGCTAATTCAAAACAATATAATACTTAAACTTTTATGCCAATCACATTTTCCTTTAAAATTTGAAATTATAGCTTCTCGATTTTTGAGGCCAAAATGGTATATTTTATCTAAGATCGCCATTAAAATTAATAAAAAGGGAAACTGAGAAGGCACAAGACCACAATTAATGACCCCGCTTTTTGTTGTCCACGAATATAGTTCTTTTAATTAGAGTGTATTTTTCCTTAATTTTTTTTCTTTCCCTTCCTCACTCATTTCTTAGATTTTTTTGGGTGGAAATGAAAGAAGAGAGGTGAAATAAATTTTTGGATGTTGTATTTAAACTAATTTTGATATAGAATGAGTGCAAAAAGGTAATATTTACAGTTTTCAGAACCTCTCTTGACCTGTCAATAGGGTATGGATGTGTATTGGCTAAATTTGTAAAAGTGATTGGTTCAATCTTTCTGAATTTTTGATATATATTTGGACTATGACTATACATTACACACACAAAAAATTTGACAAAAGTGCATGGTGCATTTTTTTAATGATGCAAAACGTTATAAAGAACTGATACAGGAATTAATTGTGGTCTGTGGCCAGAAAAGGGGTGGATTGGGTCAGGGATGGGGTTGATTACTTTAAAATGTAATCGATTAAATTACAATTACTTTGCTCATAAAATGTAATTGATGACATTACAATTACACCCTATTTCATATGTAATCGATTACATTAGATTACTTTTCTTTGAAGTAATCGTGATTACTTTAGATTACTTATGATTACATTGTATATTGCAGTATCAAAGTTTTTTTTATAACTTTATATCCTCACAAAAAAGCTACTTTTGGTGATTTTTTGAAAAGCCTTAATTTATTCATCTTATTTAAAAGAATTTATAGACAAGTACAGTGTAACATGTGTTATTTGATAAAATAGCTATAAGTGTCCTTTCTCCATGTAAAAGATATAACTTTATTTTATTCTACAAATTTTAACCAACAGCCTAATTAACCAAAAACCATAAGAAATAAGGAAAAATTAATTAAGTATAGTTTTATTGTCTGTTGGGACATAATTGACACATCCATTAAATGTTTTAACAGGTGTTAATCCCTTCTTCCATTTTTTTAACAAACAATAGGTGAGCTTGGGTATTAAAATTCTATTGTCTTAATAACAATATCAATAAAGCTAAAAGTGGTTGATTGTCATTATTTGTTTGAAATTTTTTAATACTTGATCTAATTAATAATTACTGTCAGGTGAAAGCATAAATCAGCATTGTAACTTAGGAAAGTATATGCATTTCTCTTTAAATTAAGAAACAGTTTATTGTAATAAAAGATATTTTGTATTCATGAAACTTCTGACGTCACCTTTTGTTTGTAATATTATGCCATATGTATATACTGTACATGTACTTGTTTATACTGATGAGCCATAAGGGACGACATCAAAAGTTCAATGAAGGATAAAAAACTGAATTCACATAGTTTTTTCACTGACCCCCCACCCCCTCTTAACTTAATTTGGGAAAAATTGATTGACACATATGGATATATGTAAAAATCAATGTCGGATAACCAAATCTTGCAGCCGTTCACCCCCCCCCCCCCCCCCCCCAAACTATTTGAATTAAGTTTTTTTTCTTACATTTATCTTTTGATGTCGTCCCTAAAGTTGGTTTGTTAAAAGATATTCTTTAAAGAATTTTAAAATCATTTTCACACAAACAGTTTATACAAATTTTTATTATATTTTCACAGATTAATGGATTTAGATATTATGTTCCGCCAGAACAAGAAGAGGCCACTGGACTGTAACGAAAGCTTTTAGACTTAGATAGAAAGCACACTGTTATATTGTTTTGGAGTATATAAGTACATTTTGGCTTGACTTAGAAAGCAAACTGTTACATTGTTTTTGGGGAAAATTAGTACATTTTGACTTCAATATTTTTGAGAGATTTTTTAATATCTGTGATAGTACATATGATGAACATTTATTTAGCATATTTGTCAGAAATAGGGTAATATTTTTAAGCTCTGAAATTTATAGTTACTGCTTTTTACAAATTTGTCTTTCCTCTTACTCTTGGTTGACCTTGAGTTTCATGAATTTAATGAACAGTATATTTGAGTGTGATGTTGTAAATTAACTCTACAAGTATCGATAGAAATCTGTTGAAAACCAGTTGCTTGAGAGTGAGATTAAAATACTCTTACTTTGGAGAATAAATTTCTATTCCCCCACTTTTTGGCAACATAATTATGATTTCTAGCCTTCTAGTCAATGGCCTAGAGTATATCCTGCTAATTTCAATTGTAGTCTTCTTCTTTTTTTTAAGTAACCACAGATTGACTCAAAACTGACATTGAGAACATGCATACAGAGATAAAACATACATGTATATATGTAAAAGAATTATATTAAAGTTAATATACTAAATATTCCCCAGTTAAATCTTAATCTTGGAGACTTACTAATAATTGAATAATATGTGCATAGTTGTTGATCCAATAACAATGAAATAAAAGCATATACTGCAGTATTCTAGATAGAAAAAAAGGACACATCATTTTATATAGTAACATTAACACAGTTTCTAGGCTGATAAGGCAAACTTGATCATTTTTACTGATACAAATTTGAAATAGTTCAATAGATTTATCTATTTTTGTTTGATTTATTTATTAAGATATTTCTTATCATTATAATTTGTAACTCATTGAAAATCTTGAATAACAACTTTAAATATATAAATGTAATTGTTTTTTGTTAATATATGATACATGTACCAAGATTGAAAGAGGAAAGTCTGATGATTAAGTGGGTTGATGTATAAACAGGTTATTTATTTATAATAAATGTATTTTTGTATTCTGTATTGCTCTATAGATTTTTTTCTAAATATCATATGAACTTTATATGAGGATAAGAATGAGGTATCGTACCACAAGACGAATGACGGTAATATTTGTTAAACTAAAGTTAACGATTAACATTTTACTCCATTTGACGCTAACAGCAACTTCAAATGAGATTAGACAAATAATGACAAAAAAAGGCTTGTTTGTTGATAACGGTAGTGAAAAACTAATGCATGAAGACAAAGGGCATTCCTATCCACTTACACAGCCAATTTTGCATAAGTACTATGTCTGTACCAAAAATCTGTAGTATTGGAAATCTACTTTTCATATTCAGTACTATTTTGTTACTCTAAAAGTATTGTAATATTTAGGTACCTGTATTTTACAGTACTTGATTTGTACTTGAAAATTTAAGTACTATATATTTTTGGTTACAACGTTACATTTTAGGCATTTTGATAGTATGTCTACTTCAAATCTCTTTAATGTTATGATTTTTAAACATGGAATATTGTGATCGCTTTTGGTATTATTTCTGTACCAAAATTTTAAGTACAAATCAAGTACTGTAAAATACAGGTACGTAAAAAGTACAATAATTTTAAAGTAAAGAAATAGTACTAAATATCAAAAGTTAATTTTCAGTACAACAGATTTTAAGTACAGAAATAGTACTTATGCAAAATTGGCTGTGTATATGTATTTTTTTTTTTCTATATACCATATGAATAATATGTCAGTTTTTTTTTACAATGACAGTATAATATGTTTTTTTATTTTCTTAGTACAGATGTGTGTTTTTTTTTTTATAGAATTCATATTGAATTAAAATGTTATGCTTTATACATTAAATAATACATGTATCTATATCTATAAGTCAGAGAGGCGGCAATATATGAAAGGAAAGTTGAAAATATTTAGATATATTTATACTGCTTTATTAGTGCGACTGTGTTTCGGTACAAAATGTTGAATTGTTGTTGTCACCATATGGGATCCATAGTAACTATTTTGTTAAACTGTGAAAATGACTTGTGCGGTTTATAATATATTATTGAGTGGGATTTGATTAATGGTAATTTTTTTTGATAAAGGAAAAGGTATGATAATGACACTTTTTCTGCCCCCTTAAGGAAGTTCGCTGCAAAGTTTCAAAATAAATAGCTTTCCATAACACTAGTATATATTGATAGGGGATTAATTGAGGGATCAAAAAAGCCAAAAAAATATAGGGGTTAATGTGCTAGTTTTTGAGATATTTGCCATTGGAGTTTTTTGGGGAAAATGTTCTCTCTTAATTTTTCATAGCTTTATCATTGACCAGTTAAAGTTCTGAAAAACTATTAAAAAAATAAATAAGATTTTATAAGACTTTTACAAATGGCTTATAAATATACATGTAAAAGATTTATAAAAAGAAAAATGGGGGTCTATGGACAATTTTTTTTAAGGCATTCAAATGGATAAAACCAGAAGATTTGAAAATCTGACAAAAATCCCCAAAAAATATTATATGTCCTTTCAACGGTCAGATTCAACCTTAGTCTGACATCAGTTTTGATATTTTTTTAGTTTTGTCTTACATATTAGCTTTAGGGCTTCAAATTTACATTGAGTACAAAACACCAAAAACTGACATAAACCCTTATGTTATGGTTATACATTGATTTTAAGATATAAGCAATCAATTTCCCAAGAAGATATTTTGCTTTAAAATGTATTTTACAATGATTATTATATGTTTAAAAAAAACAGGGATACAAGCTGTTGCTCATAAATATTTTGACCAAAATTATGTCTTCATTTTTAGGATGTCATAGTGACATCACAAGTAACCTTTCAGTATCCAGACCTGTTCATTTATCAATAAAATTGACAAAATTTAGAAAGGCTTGAATAAGTTTACTATTTTTGCAATATTTTAGGGGTCAATAAAGGCTATTGTCATACCTCCCCTTTTGATATCATCTGTACAAATATTCTGTATGCAAATTTTGTTACATAAAATATAAGCATGATTTTTTTTATTTGTTATGAACAAATTGTCACAAATTAAAATTTGAAACAAAGTAATGCTCTCTAATATTTCTGTCCAATTTGTCAACAAGTAAACAAGGTTAAGTTTTTGTGGTCAAGTCTATATATCAAATACTAAAAGCAATAGGTCTACTATATTTGGTGTATGAAATGATGGCAGGTGTCATCTGACCTTGACCTCATTTTCATTGTTCAGTGGTCAAAGTTGTTTTTGTGTTTTGGTCTTTTTTTCTAATACTATAAACATAAAGTCAACAATTTCATATAGCAGTCCTAAGTATGAAATTGTTCAAATTATTATGGCCTATTGTTATTCTAAATTATTTCCCAAAATTGATCGCCCTGAAGATCATAAAAAACATTTTATTAAAATTAAGTATGTCAATAAAGGCTTTGATTTTGTAAATATTGCCGGTATATTTAACGACCATTCTGTTAAAGAACAAATTCCTGGATATTTTGACAATACTGAGCTACCTCTTATTTGTTATATTTACAAGAAATCTACCCGGAAATTTGTGTTTAATTATAGTCAATTGTGTAAAGATGCTAATATCAGTGAAAATACACCTACTTCATGTAATTGCAGTAATTCCGAATATATTTATGGCCCCATTTCCCATGTTATAACAGGAGATCTTAACATTGTTCAAGACCGAGAGTTAAAATCATTCCTCAGTAAAGGACCTAAATATCGTCCCCCGTCAATTATTAATTGGAATGAGTGTCGTAATATCATCCACGACTCACTCCATACTTACTATATGAAATGGATAAAACGGGAAAAAGCTGACAAAAAATCTTTGTACTCTTTTTTTAATTCAGTAATGAAGATAGTTGATATACGTATTCAACATTTTAAAGAACATTTTACTATAAACCCTTACAACAATAAACCTATTTCTCGTATCAAACATAAACTAAAAGAACTAGCCAAGGAATTTGTTTTTGTCCCGGCAGATAAAGCTGCTAATAATATTATTATTGTTTGACGTAAATTTTACATTGAGGTTCTGAAAAAGGAAATCACCAATTCACCAACATTCCAACTGACTCCATTTTCAGAAAACGAAATCTGTAACAAACATAAACTTTTAGGCACCGCTTTACAAGCAGAGCCAAATACAATGAAAGTCCCAACTATGTATTGGCTTCCGAAGCTACACAAAACCCCTTACAAATATAGATTTATTTCGTCTTCAAGCCATTGTTCAACTACTAAATTGTCTATTCTTCTTACCAGCACACTTGGTACAATTAAAAATCTGATAATAAATTGTTCAAATAAGGCCTTCGAAAATAGTGGAATAAATTACTTTTGGAGTGTCAAGAACTCGTTGGAAGTACTTGATAAATTGCATGCTTATATTGGTGATTTTGAATCTGTTCAAAGTTTTGATTTTTCTACCCTGTATACCACATTGCCTCACATTCTCATTAAGAAAAAATTCACACACCTAATTAAATGGGCATTCAAAAAATCAGAATGTGAATATATATGTTCAAACTCTTTTAGGTCATTTTTTAGTAGCAATAAACAAAAAAACTATGTTAATTGGACATGCTTTGATACTATATATGCCCTTGAATTTTTACTAGATAACATTTTTGTTCGCTTTGGGGATTCCGTATATCGTCAGATTATCGGAATTCCAATGGGGACTAACTGTGCACCACTTATTGCGGACCTGTTTTTGTATTGTTATGAGTTACAATTTATGACAAAAATAAGCAAAGACCCATCGAAACAACATCTGATAAACAAATTTAATAATACTTTTAGATATTTGGATGATATTTTGGCTCTCAATAATGACGACTTCAGTATGTATATTAATGAAATTTATTCTGTTGAACTTACTTTAAATAAAGCTAATACTAACAATGACCACTACCCTTTTCTCGATCTTGAGATCTATATCACTAATGGAAAGCTGAATACTAAAATTTATGATAAAAGGGATGATTTTTCATTTCCTATCGTTAATTATCCGTTTTTAGATGGTGACGTTCCCTTGTCACCATCTTACGGTGTTTATATATCTCAACTTGTACGATTCGCTCGTGTATGTAACAATGTTTTAGATTTTAACGAGAGAAATTTATGTATTACTGAAAAATTATTACACCAGGGTTTTCGATATCACAAACTAGTCAAAACATTTACTAAATTTTATCATCGGTATAAAGACATTATTCGTAAATATAGCTCAACATGCAGACTTTTAATACGTTCAGGTATTTCACATCCAATTTTTTATGGTAATATTCTTTATAAAGCACAAAGGTGTCAGTATTCACCTCAGAAACTTACAAAACCTTTGAATAGACTTATTAA
This sequence comes from Mytilus galloprovincialis, assembly GCA_037788925.1. Lineage (NCBI taxonomy): Eukaryota > Metazoa > Mollusca > Bivalvia > Mytilida > Mytilidae > Mytilus > Mytilus galloprovincialis. Next base: position 5,889,401 of record CM075340.1, on the reverse strand, counting down.
GAAGGGATATAATTACGATACTGTTGTCAAGTCATTAAAGATTGCATATTTTGGCGTTAATATTGAGTCATTGATAAGGTCTTTGCATCGGAACTAAACACATTTATTCTAAAAACAGTTGTTGGCATAACACGGGTTATGTTCTTCTCATATATGTTATGATGGTATGATACTAAACCCCTAACGGGAAGGATTGTGCCTGATGTTCATATGATGAAATCATAATCTTTCAGTCAGTTTAGTTGAAGTCTGGAGCTGGCATGTCAGTTAACTGCTAGTAGTCTGTTGTTATTTATGTATTATTGTCATTTTGTTTATTTTCTTTGGTTACATCTTCTGACATCAGACTCGGATTTCTCTTGAACTGAATTTTAATGTGCGTATTGTTATGCGTTTACTTTACTACATTGGTTAGAGGTATAGGGGGAGGGTTGAGATCTCACAAACATGTTTAACCCCGCCGCATTTTGCGCCTGTCCCAAGTCAGGAGCCTCTGGCCTTTGTTAGTCTTGTATTATTTTAATTTTAGTTTCTTGTGTACAATTTGGAAATTAGTATGGCGTTCATTATCACTGGACTAGTATATATTTGTTTAGGGGCCAGCTGAAGGACGCCTCCGGGTGCGGGAATTTCTCGCTACATTGAAGACCTGTTGGTGACCCTCTGCTGTTGTTTTTTTATTTGGGCGGGTTGTTGTCTCTTTGACACATTCCCCATTTCCATTCTCAATTTTATATTTGGTGTATTGAATGATTGTAAGTTGTACACATCTAACTGGCAGGTGTCATCTAACCTTGACCTCATTTTCATTGTTTAATGGTCAGAGTTGTTTTTGTGTTTTGGTCTTTTTTTCTAATACTGTATGCAATAGGTCAACTATATTTGGTGTATGGAAATATTTATGATGTATGTGTCGGTCTTTCAGGTTTTATATTACTTCAACCTCATTTTCAAGGTTCATTGCTCAGGGTTAAGTTTTTGTGTTTTTGGTCTGTTTTTCTTAAACAATAAGCAATAGGTCAACTATAAATTTTTGTATGGAAGGATTGTAAGGTGTAAATGTCTGTCCGGCAGGCATCATCTGACTTGACCTTATTTTCAGTGGTCATTGGTGCATGTTTAGTTTTTTTGGTTAAGTCTGTTTCTTAGAAACTATAAGCAAAAGATCAATTATATTTGGTGTCTAATTGATTGTAAGGTGTACATGTACTAGTATTATCCTTTGGTTTATCTGACCTTGACCAGGGCTCACGCTACCAGGCGACTTGGGCGAAGAAGTCGCCTTCCCGACCGTCACTTCGCTTTCCCCGACCCCCAAAAGCGAAAACAAGTCGCCCTGTTCTTGACGGTAGTCGCTTTCAGTCGCTTCCGTCATCGGACATTTTCAATTTTTACCAAGTTGATGAAACATCAATTTTTTTATTGATAATTAAAGAAATTCAGACATAAACGATTCATTATCTTTAGAAAAGAGGTTGAAGCATTTTCTTCGTAGTGTGTAGCAGGTTATTTGATAAAAATACAACTTTTTATCACTTCGTGCATAAATTTTTCTTCAAGTTCCGGTGCTTGTTACTCGAAAACGTACATCAAACTCAAATTCAGCGGCAACATAAGTTTGTTACTTCATTTAAACGTGAAAAAAGTTGCCTCCAGTAAATTTTTAATCCATTTATTGCATTAAAAATGTCATGTTCCTTTCCAAATAATTTGTCAAACATCGTTTATTTTTGAAAATTTTCTTGCATTCGTCCGCCATTGACCGATTTCTAAACTCCGGATCTGAACCGGACCAGCTATGACCGAAATCCGTACTTTTACAATAATTACTACGGACGCACGGATGGAACAGCTGACAGAAGAATATTGATCCCAAAGGGGAAAATTACGCATTCCACACGCATTAAGAGATTTTTTGTAACATCTAATTGATTGGTGTATATAATTCCCTATATTTTTTATGGATTGTTTCAAACTATTGATTAAAGTTGCTTAACTCTGAGACTATTATACTAATATCAATATATTCTGGCCCAGCTTAATAACTTTTATATTTTTTTTATGAGAAACACTGAATGTCATACACAATATAATTTTTAATTAAATTGTTATTGATATATTATAATTTCTTTACATTTTTTAAAATATTTTTTTTTTGTTAGTGCTAGATATTTAGTTGGTAGTTTCTCACAAGAACCTTAGTAAAACTTAAACAACTTTTAATTTCAAATGTTACTTTAATTGTAATTTGTTTTACTCAGATATGAATTGAACAATATAAAAAGAACATTATTTACATATGGCCCTTTATACTATTGTAAAATCCAAACATTGTATCGCACCGTGCAAATGAGCACTTCTCTTTCAAATCTCACCACTTCTCCCTATCAGTTTCAAAAAGAGAAGTCACTTCTCCCTATAATTCTGAAGTAGTGTGAGCCCTGCTTGACCTCATTTTCTTGAATCGTTTGGTTAATTTGATACTTGTAGTAAAGCTCTATATTTAGGACTATCAACATAAAATCAATGGTTTAAGTAAAGAAGGTGAGACGTGTGTGTACTCTTGTTTACTGAATCTTGTATTACTCTGTGTTGTAATTTATAACCCCTCCAGTGACAAGATGTGTTCGACTCTGATCTAGGATTGTTAGTTTTCCTACTAAAGGGAGTGGTTCTCTCAAAGTACTCCTGCTTACTCCTCATATAAAATCTGGTCCACATAGAATTTCCAAGAAAGCTAAAGCCTGCTCTTGTGCATTATTTTCTCGCTGCTGTGAAGACTATTTGGGGCCTTGGGCTATTCATTGGTTGAGTGACACTTTCCTTGGTTGCATTCTCTATTCTATTGAAGTGGTATTAAACACCAACAATAAATCTTATACGAAAGTAAAATTTCAGCAAGTGTTCAGTTTTCATCTTGACCGAAGGTTTCAGTGAATGATTTTTAGATACAAACAGACATGTAAAATAAAATTTTATTTCACAATTTACAAACCAATCAAATTTAATGCAATACCATTGGCACTTATGAGGCATACTATCGTATATACATAAGATTTACAAAAACAAATCTGAAACAATAAAATTATTGATTGATGTCAACAAATTATGTTGTATAATGAAAATGCAATATCTGTTTCTCAATACTGTGAACATATAACAATCCATTTGAACTATGTAGCAATTATCTTGGATGCAAGAGTGGTGAATCACAAATATGGTGAGTATATTACATCGTGCAAATTAAACATATTTTGGACATTGTTTCAAAGGGCAGTAGCTGTCAAATTCATGTTCGCCAATTTTTTACTTAAATTCTCATCGGATTTATACCATACTAAAACATATAGCTAATTCACGAGACATTTAACAAAGTTTATTTATTTCTCTAATTTTTGTGCTATTTTCACATTTCCTGACTAGCGTGAGAAAAATATTTCTCCACACAAATGAAAAATCTGTTCTTGTCAAATGATTAGTCGAAATTTGATTATGACGTTTAAATGTTTTGTTTTCTTCTGAATTTTCCTATTGTGACGTCATGACGGCAGTTAAATTTAGTTATTTAAAGAGCTGGGCAAGCCTCACGCTTTAAATAATAAAATTTAACTGTCTCGAGTGGAGAAATATATGATACACTAATGTTGCAGTGTAGGAATCTATATGTATCAGATTTTCATGAATTTTGTAGAATAAAAATGTTTAAGATCAAATTTTATAAAGTTGTGACAAATTTCAAATCCACAGGATTTTCTATCAATTTTGGAGAGCTCTCCTTGTTTCAGACGTATAAAAACTTTAGAAGTTAAGATCAAGTCTTTATTATAGTATGTAGAATCAATGCAATTGTTCAATTTTCCCTTCTTCAGTTCTTGACATGCCACACTTCTATTGAGCCATGCCAAGTGTAGTCCTTTATTATAGTCAATGGTAAGAGATTCAACAGTAGTGAGTAACAGATACACTTCAAACGACCTTCAAATACTTCATGAACCGATGATGAATGCTTTAACATGGAAAGATTTAACAATAATCAAACAAAAAGTTATAAAAAATAAATCAAATACAATCCTCAAAATAACATGTTTGTTTGTACTGAGTTTAAAAATGTCATTGAAAGTTAATTGATAGGATATCTGATGTGTAAAGACAATAGTCCTGCAACTCTTTCCACTAAAAATCTTACAAGTAAAAACACTTGTAAGTCATGAACATTTCAGAAACACTCATGATCAATTTTACTCATAAGATTTTTTGTGAAAAGAGCCCCTATTTGAGTAATTTGACATCATTGAAGAATTGATTAACTGATGTTAAATTACACCATATACGGTACACACAAGTGAAACATAGACATTGGGTGTGATAATACACTCTAGCTAATAAACAAGCTTTGTCATATTTTATTGAAAATCCCTAAGTTTTACTGATCTAAAAGAAGACACTTAATTTTTTTGCATAGTAGAACAAATGAATTCCCTTGTCTGTACTGTAAAATAAAGTACAATACTGTGGAATCATTAATATTTGTTGGATACCAAATTTCGTGGGTAACGAAATGTCCACGAAGTTAAATATTTGACGAATTACAAGTTTTCTTAAGGAATGTATGCAGACATTGCTGAAACCACGAAATTAAATATCCACGAATATGTAAGTTTTCCTCAAACCACGAAAATTGGTACCCATTAAAATAAATGAATCTACAATATATAATTTATAAATGAATAGCAATGAAGTAGATATCTAATTTTTCTCAATTTAACCACAAAACAAAAGAGTGGCAATACATGAACTTGATTGCTCTAAGGCCAATAAAAATATATGTGTGGTTCCAGTTACCCGACCGACCCTAGAACTTTTTTTTATTCATTTCTGAATTTTCAAACAATCAAATTTTGAGGATTCAAGGATTTCTGTCATCTTCGGGTTGAGGAGTGTATAATACCGGAATAAATTACGGTAAACACACTATTTTTTTCTGGATTTTGACAATCCAAAATAAAAATTTAGAAAAAATAAAATAAAATTTTTGACCGATGGACTCTATTTTTTAAAAGGATGTAACTGGAACCACATATATATTATTATTTGGCCTAAGCTGTATAAATCAAAAATTAACTTTCAATGAAATTTTTAGACTCAGTGTATAATAATTGACCAACACACCTACATATGATTTTACATTTCCCATTGTATATAATTGTGTGGAATGATGATTGGTTTAAACAATACTGAAAACTAATATTTTTTATATATCAAAATTTTCAACTGCTATAAAAAGTTAATAAAATTAATTGAAAGATATAGAAATACTACAAAATCAAAGTGGCATTTCATTATTCAAACATCAAGTCGTATTAAGCTTTGTAATGAAAAGAACATCATGGCTGTTCTACAAAAAGTTACTAGTAACACAAATCCCTTCAAAAGGCCTCATGTAAATGTATGCATTTTAATCATATCTATTTAAATATATAATGATACACTTGCCAACTTTCACCAATTTATGGGGAATTTCTCCCATGAAAGGGATTGACCTGAATTTTGAAATTCTATATTTTTATATAAACTGAACACCTCAAAACAGGCATTCAAATGATTTCAATGGCCCAATTATTTTGAAAAATAAAGAAGATATAAGGCCAAGAACATATCAAAATTCTTGGACATGTGTTGACCATATAATACCAGATAGAGGTCCTTATTTATGCATAATTTTAAATTGGAAAAGTCAACAATTATTTAATATCCGTACACATGAAATTAATTCCTGGTCTTGCAGCAACATGTTCATCTTTTCGACTTATATATTATAACTAGAATCACGCAAATAAACTTAAGAAAAAGGCATGTAAGCTCATCTTACAAATATGACACATTTTCTAGACCACAAAACAGCACGCGCAAAATAGTCGTCGCAAAGTATTGTAACCTTTGAAATTGTTGTCACGCACTAAAACCCCCATGGGCACTTTCAAAAGTTGGCAGGTATGAATTGGTATGAAATGTAAGCATACACGTCCTAAATTAAACAATATGGAAGTAGATTAAAAACATGAATGATGATGATGGAAGCTTTTAACGACCTTGACTGGCTAAAAAACCCTTGCATACTAATAAAAATAGAAGAGGAGAATTATAGTTCCCCTTGTGCTTCAAATCCCTCATGAAGATTTCGAAAGGTTGGCAGGTATGTACATTGGTTTTTGATTCATTCAACAAATTATAAATGTAACAAGCAACAAATATCTACAACTACTTTTAGTACATACACTGTATATGTATAATGTCATTGAAAAACAGATGACACATTGATAACTGGCCCATGGTGAGAAGAACTCAGAAAACAATCCAATCATGTGCATACAAATTTGAGCAGACGGCTTATCAAAATGCATATACAGTCGACTCTCGTTATGTCAAAGTCAGCCGGACCAGAGAAATATTTCGAGATACACGTAGTTCGACTCAAACGAACACCGGAAGTTCGACAATCTAAGGGACATAACTCTTGCTTAGCTTGGTAAAGCTAAAATAAATCCAGGTGAATATGGGAAGGGGATCGATATTCTAGTATCAGATTGATGTATTTGTATGTCACAGTATTTTATTATTAAAATGACATTATTTTTATTATTCAATTGTTTCAATTAAAAAAAAATCGTATGGCTTTTCCAAGAGAGTAATTTCCAATCGACAGTATCGTAATTCAGGTCGCTAAGGGACGACATCAATAGTTCAATTTAGGATAAAAAAAACTTAATTCACATACATGTAGTTTTTTCACTGACCCCAACCCCCTCTTAACGTAATTTGGGAAAAATTGATTTACCAATAGCGATATAGGTAAAAATCGTAAAAAAACACTACCCCAAACTACTTTTTTTATCCTACATCGATCTTTTGATGTCGTCCCTAATAGCTGACAAAATTGTTTACTCTCGGATACAAGAGATTTAAGAAAATTTTGATTTCTACTCAATTTGTTTTATCTCACTCTTTCTTTTCAAAAGAAAATATAACAAGATTAAAGACGTCTTTTGAGTAGTTTTTAGGTGATCATCAACAGAAGCCATAATCCTCACTTTATACACACCCAAGCTCATTAGTGTAAATCACAAATTAATTGTTTTGTAAACAATTTAAATACTTTTTCATGAACAACCAGATGCTCCGCAGGGCGTAGCTTTATACGACCGCAGAGGTTGAACCCTGAACGGTTAGGGCAAGTATGGACACAACATTCAAGCTGGATTCAGCTCTAAATTTGGATTGTGATTAAATAGTTGACACAGCATAGGTTTCTGACACAGAATGAATGTGTTCTAATGAACTTAAAATTTTTGTTTCTCTTAGAGCAATTCACTATGCTGTTGAATATTAATCCTCTCAAAAAAATGTTTGAAGAAATTTTCTTTTTTATTTATGAAATTTCAAATGAGAAAAATTGAACCCAATTTTTTTAATCACATCCCCCTTTCCCTTATTCCAAAACTAATCTCAATTAAAATTTCTAATGGAGTTTGCAACAATAACTACTCATTTAAATACATCATAAAATATTAAGATGTAAAAAAACTGCTTGTTATCACTGAATGGTAAAGATTATTTTAATTTATCAGTTGGTAGTAAAAAGTGAATATACATTGTATATTGTATATAACAAAGATTTAAGTTGATTCTGGACAAAGAAAGATAACTCCAATTAAAAAAAAATCTTGCTATTGCACAATATTTTGCAATTAGATATTTCTTGCTTACTATTCTGGACAAAGAAAGATAACTCTAATTAAATTTTTTTTTGATATTTCACAATATTGTGCAATTAGATATTTCTTGCCATTGCGCAATACTGTGCAATTGAAAAGACTTGCTATTGCACAATACTTAATATAATAATTTTAGATCCTGATTTGGACCAACTTGAAAACTGGGCCCATAATAAAAAATCTAAGTACATTTTTGAATTCAGCATATCAAAGAACTTCAAGATTTCAATTTTTGTTAAAATCAGACTAAGTTTAATTTTGGACCCTTTGGACTTTAGTGTAGACCAATTTGAAAACAGGACCAAAAATGAAGAATCTACATACACAGTTAGATTTGGTATATCAAAGAACCCCATTTATTCAATTTTTGATGAAATCAAACAAAGTTTAATTTTGGACCCCGATTTGGACCAACTTGAAAACTGGGCCAATAATCAAGAATCTAAGTACATTTTTAGATTCAGCATATCAAAGAACCTAACTGATTCATTTTTTGTCAAAATCAAACTAAGTTTAATTTTGGACCCTTTGGACCTTAATGTAGACCAATTTGAAAACGGGACCAAAAGTTAAGAATCTACATACACAGTCATGACAGTTAGATTCAGCATATCAAAGAACCCCAATTATTCAATTTTGATGAAATCAAACAAAAGTTTAATTTTGGACCCTTTGGGCCCCTTATTATGTTGGGACCAAAACTCCCAAAATCAAACCCAACCTTTCTTTTATGGTCATAAACCTTGTGTTTAAATTTCATAGATTTCTATTTACTTATACTAACGTTATGGTGCGAAAACCAAGAAAAATGCTTATTTGGGTCCCTTTTTGGCCCCTAATTCCTAAACTGTTGGGACCTAAACTCCCAAAATCAATACCAACCTTCCTTTTGTAGTCATTAACATTGTGTTTAAATTTCATTGATTTCTATTTACTTAAACTAATGTTATTGTGCGAAAACCAAGAATAATGCTTATTTGGGCCCTTTTTTGGCCCCTAATTCCTAAACTGTTGAGACCAAAACTCCCAAAATCAATCCCAACCGTTCTTTTGTGGTCATAAACCTTGTGTCAAAATTTCATAGATTTCTATTAACTTAAACTAAAGTTATAGTGCGAAAACCAAGAAAATGCTTATTTGGGCCCTTTTTGGCCCCTAATTCCTAAAATGTTGGGACCAAAACTCCCAAAATCAATACCAACCTTCCTTTTGTGGTCATAAACCTTGTGTTAAAATTTCATAGATTTCCATTCACTTTTACTAAAGTTAGAGTGCGAAAACTAAAAGTATTCGGACGCCGGACGACGACGACGACGACGACGACGACGACGACGACGACGACGACGCCGACGCCAACGTGATAGCAATATACGACGAAAATTTTTTCAAAATTTGCGGTCGTATAATAACAATGTATCACTAATTATTTTTAAAAAATCTATAAAAGATCATCTTAGGTAAACACTCATGGAAATAGCATGTCATAAATCAATACAGTGGTCAGTGACCGGAAATTTAACTACACGTGTATTGTCAGATTAACTCTTCAATCCATTTAAATCCCGGATGTCATGTTTTGACATGTGTATTAGTTCGAGATAAAAAATGAATTTTGAATGCTTTTGTTAACCTTGGGACCGTAAATTTAGTTCGACTCAACCGAAATTTCGACTCATCCAATTTCGACTCATCAGGAGTCGAATTACATACTTTTGTATGGAATAAAGTTCGGGACCACGTGAAAACTTTGACTCATCCGAAATTTCGAGTCAACCGAGTTCGAGATAACGAGAGTTAACTGTATATAGTCAAACCTGCTATAAAGGTCATCTATATCAAGGTCATCCTCTTTATTTCCCCATTGTAGTAATACAAATACATTTGAACCTCAATTCAAAGGTCAACCTATCTTATGTGGTCAGTTTTTAATGGCTCCAAAGGGTGAACTTTATAAACAGGTTTGACTGTACTTTAAAAACAAACAAAGAAATAGAAAAAAGTTTATCAATTTTTTCCTCAAATACTTTCAGAAAATGCATTTTGAAAACCAATTTTTTTTTTTTTTCGCTGAATGATTGACCTAGATCTACCACTACATGTATGTTAATGGTAAGTTTTCTTTGAATAAAACTGAATCAGGACACAAATTCACACCCTTTTTCTAAAACTAAATTTACATATATCAAGAGCTGTGTTGTTATAGATACTCTAATAACCATTTGAGGCCACATAGAGAAAAATATGACATGAGTAACACCTATAATATGGTATATTTTCTTACATTTTCATTTAAGTTTATTTACTCTTCTAGTTGTAGATAAAAAAGAACAAAGCTACTTTAACACTTACTGATGAACATATGAAAAAAAGACTTGCCAATTTATCTCCAACCATTTAAAAGCGTGAGGATAAATAAAACTTTTTCATATACAAGACAAAAAACACAATAAAATAAACAAAAAAACATAGTTATAATATCATGAATATCTGCTGTCATGGTTATCATTAGGAATGGATTAAAGATATAATCTAACAGTTCTATAGGATTTCTTTCCAGAATATCTCAAAAGTGGTAGTACAATTTACATGATTAAAGTTTTTAGTTTTATATGCTTTTTATGGAAGTTGTGCAATTATTCAAAAAATATTTCTAACTTAAAGAGAATTCCAACTAAAATGATCATGAAATATATCATATTAAATCTAATTAAATTTCAAATTTTTGATATTTTTTTTAACTTTCATCAGAGAGCTTAAATAATGTTACTTTCAATCTGGCATAGTTCTAACTTCTGAAAGAAAATTGACTTCCCTTTAGAGAAATAAGACATTTTTTTGTTATCTTATCTTGTTAATGTACAACCACCTTTGATGAAATTCCTTGCAATATATACAAAAAAATAAAACTAAAAGAGTAAAAATTTCAGGAAATATACATCCTTTTGTCAAATTAAATCTTAAGAAATACAAACTAAATGAACACACATCGGTTAAGTCTTTTGTCATGCAAATAATTCTTCAATGAACAAACTTTATACAAGTGTAGCAGCCAAAATTTCCTGGTCTGACATGGGATAAGCTTGAGGTGTTACGAAGTTCCCGCCATAAATCACATGTGATGGTAACTCTGATAAGCCATATTTCGATGACATATTAGAATGAGAAGTTCTATTTCGGTTACAATCCACGTAATTCATACTGTCGAGGAAATCTAAGTTTTTATATGGCAGCCCATTGTCTTGTTCAATCATCCCATGCTTGTAACAATCTACATTCTCCTTATTATTTTGCCGCACGCTGCCATTGAATTTTGTAACCGAACTTTCAGAATTGTTTCGTCCCCTGTTGAAAACCAATCTTTCCTCTGCACTGTGAGATTGGTGAGTTGTATCAACTCTCTGAAAATGTTGTCTTTCTTCCGCACTATTTGATCTATGGAATCGATTAGGATAATCGTAATTTAGTCTTTCATTGTAGCCATTTTCTGGGAGCTGTGGCGGTACATGGTCATAGTTTGAATGAAGGTCATCGTTTAAGGTCACAGACTGACAATATTGACGTAAGTGTTCTGGCTGATCCATTTGCATTTGACGAACAAGATTCTGATTGTTTAGATGAGTTAAGTTCACAGTCTTGGCATTCATTTGAACACATCTTGGAGATTTAACAGAAGCAATATGATGATGTTTGTGATGAAGATGATTTAAACGATGAGAATCATGATTATGATGCTGGTGATTATCCTGATTCTGATAATGATGATGAACATGATTTTGATTGACTTGTGATTGTTTTGTATATAGTGATCCCTGATGACTTGCTTCACTGGAAGAAGAAGCTGAAGCACTAGTTTGACTTTCTTCACTGTCAGAAGACTGAGTGCCTGATTCAGTTGAATCACGATTTGATTCTGATCTTGATTCACTTGAATCATTATTAGCGTCTGCTTTCAATTCTTTTGAATCATGATTTGACTTCATTCTTGATTCAGGTGAATCACAATTCAACTTAGTTTTCGTATCACACAAATCATGATTACATTGAGCCTTTGATTCAGGAGAATCATGATTATGCTGAGTGGTTGATTCAGATGAATCACATTTCAACTTTGTCTCTGATCTAATTGAATCATGATTTGAATGCATATAATTTGGATGTTGTTCTGATTCCTGTTCCAAACGTAATTTTGACAAGTCCATCTGATTCAGTGGAGTCACGTGATCATAGTTTTGTAAAATATTCTCAAAATTCTGCTGACTTGTCAGAGAATTGTGCTGAGTCAGCATTCTATTATTATCATTAAACTTTCCATGAATTGCTGGAATTTCTTCTGGAGTACTGATAATAGTGTAACCAGTGAATGGGCCGTGACTATAAATATCACTTGAGGATGAGCTATGACGACTGCTGCCTTGTGACGGCTTCCTAACAGACGGTTCACGACTTTGTGAAGTTTTCTGTGAGGAAGGTTCACTGCTTTGTGATGTTTTTCTAACAGATGGTTCACGATTTTGTGAGGATTTCCTTGAGGAAGGTTCACTACTCTGTGATGTTTTCCTAACAGGAGGATCCGTCACAAGTTCTAGATAAGTTGGTGTACCATTTGTCTGAGGATGTAGATAGTCAGCTGATGCGTCACATGGCTCAGGAGAATCAAATGATGTGGCACGATGAATAATCTTTCTGTATAACTGACTGTCACTCTGTTAAAGATATCAATTTGTATTTATTTATTGAAATATATGGATAGATATATACAAAAACTTTACATGAGAAGGGCTTGCATCTTTTGAATTGTTCACACTTTTTTATCCAATACCATTTAAAACTGTCTTAAACTTACAGTGAAGTGAGAGTTGTCTTACCTCGTATTGAAGGCCTCACTGTGACTTTGAGATGAAGAACAGCAATAAAAACCCTGTTCCTTTGTTTTTATGTGTTTTTTGCTGTGTAAGTGTTGATTTTGTGTCGTGGATGGATACCCCATATCCTTTGTTTTTCTATTTAAAGGTAAGGGTTTTTCCTGCAGTTTTTCGCATTCTTTTCCTTATGTTTTTGATTGACATTTATCTCAATGGTACATTGTACCACATCATATATAGAGTATGAGTAATCTAAATAACAGTAAAGATATGATCTTTATTCAGTAAAATAACTTTCAATGGGATTATCTTATTCAGAAAAACCAGGTGCTCCGCAGGGTGCAGCTTTATACGACCACAGAGGTTGAACCCTGAACAGCTGGGGCAAGTATGGAAACAACATTCAAACTTGATACAGCTCTGAATTTGGATTGTGATCAAATTCTTAACATAATATGAGTTTCTGAGACAAAACAAATGTCAATATCTTACAAATCTATTATGCAATATTTTCAAAAATTTGGGAAAAAAATTTGAAAACTACTACCCCCCCTTTTTTTCAGTAAGTCCAAAACCTGACATTTCTTGATACATAATTTGCAAGTAGTGTAAGGGAGGTAAATTCAAACATACCCAATATTGTATGTTAACTGTTTTTTTAATTACCTCCCTTACACTGCTTTTAAATTGTTTTTAATTGTCCATTGACCAGAAAAACCTAGTTTTTCCCCTTTTTTGCCCCTAATTCCAAAACATTTTGAGCGCCTAAACAATTGGGACCATCACCCCCAAAATCAATCCAAACCTTCCTTCAGTGGTATTGAACCTTCTGGTAAAAATTTATAGAGATTCATTCACTAAATCTAAAGTTATTGTCTGGAAAACCTATTTCCCCCCTTTTTTTATTCAGAAAAATAATTTTCAATGGAATAATCTACTTTTTTTCACTGATTTTTTTTTTTTTTTGTATTAAAACCCTTCTATCAGATATGGTGGTGATTTATTTTCTCAATTTTTAATTTTGTTGGTATAATCATAGTAGAAAAGATATAATTTTGAATTATTATCAACCATTTAAATATTAACTTTATTTTTCCTCTTGCATATATGTGGTGATTTATTTTCATAACTTTCAAAATTTGTTGGTGTTATTAAAGAGGAAAAGATCCAATTTTGAAATATTATCGACCATTTAAGTATTAACTTCTTTTTCGTCTTGCACATGTTGCAAAATACATAGTATTGTTACTCTTGATGACGGTAATTAGTATATTTACATTACTTTAACTTGGTATATGTCTACTTACATCGTCATGTCCAAGTGATGAGGTCGTTCTCTGGTTTGTTTTGTTGTTGAGGGGGTGGGGGTGGTGGTGGTGGGGGAGGTGCTGGTTGTCTAGGTAACCATCCACTGAAATAAAAAATGTCAGAACTGTTCATTTAAACACTTATAAGTTTGTAAAAAAGTATTTTAATGAAAATTCAATAATAATTTTATAACAGCTGATGATTTTTCTAGTTCAGCACAAGTATCAAGTTTATACCATGAATGCTTAATTTTAGAAAAGTGCTATTCAGAATAACAGGATACAGAAACACAGGTCAAACCACCACTATGTATAAAAAAGATAAAATGTTCTATGTAAATCATTTCTTAAAATAAATTTTCTAATTTCCTAATCAGGAATTCTAGCTCTTTATATGTTTTAATTTTCCTGATTAATCTGTTTTGGCATTTTTTGAATCTCTGTTTTGTTGCTGTGATCATTTCAGCAGTTTATAAAATTGAATTCTGTAGAATTAGAATGATTGATGGATTGTTGATTTACGTTCAGTGGCAAATATTTCATGCATGTTCAAAATGATCTTAGAATTAAAAGTGGATGTTTCCAATCTGCCACTTTATTATTGGTTATGACTCATTAAAAGATTTTTTGAACAGTATAAAAGTATGTGTCGCTGAACCTAAACTGCAGTCAACCAGCATCAACCAAGTTCAATTTTGGTTTTTGTTTTCTTTCATCAGAATGTAATTTTTTTCTGACTCGTGGTTTTGGAACCTTTGGTTTTTTTTTTTCTTCAAATAATCAATTATTACAAAATCTGCAGAAATTTTAGTACCGTATGTATAATTTGAATTGCAAGATATGAGACTTAAAAATAAAATAAAATGACAAGAATTAAAAGTTTGATGAAATGAAAACATACATAATTAACATCAAACAACATTTAAAATCAGTAAAAATAAAACCATTATGTCCAGTGACACAGTGTTGATACTATTCTGTACGTTATACGGAAGTCGCGATTTTCGAAGCGACGATTTCCAACTGGCTAACAGGACGGTTTTTCCTACGGTAACTTTTCTCATCATTTGTTTACTTCTATATCTACAAAGTGCTTTGAGGTATATATACATTTTGTAGCATCATAAATATGAGTAACTGTAACAAAACATGCATTAGAATATAAAATATACATGTGCATCACATCAACTTGGTAGAAAAAAGTGAAATCGATGGACAATTTTGCTCTCGTAGTACAAAGCAAATAATCTTTTATTGCAAATATTTGCATCAGTTTACAGTTAAATATATACTGTTTCAATATTCTTTTCGTATTTAAGTAGAATATTCGTATTTCCCATAAAAAATATGTTTTCCTTGAGGATCCCAAAATAAATTACTGTACGATCAGCCTAGAACTGACTGTATTCTAGAAGCGATTTCAGATTTTTTGACTGTATGACCAGTCCTGATTTTGAAGAAAAAGCAACAGCAATTTGAAGGTATATACGTGTATATGTGATATTATGAACTATCTAGGGAACTATAACGTGTAATTACTTTTATCAGACAATACAAATATATTTCTGATGAATTTTTTAGACGGCAAAATAATTGTATTTTTGTTCCATCAGTCTTATTTAAAATCAAATGCCTAAAAGGTAATACATGATTCGCTTGTGGACTTTGTAATAGTGTATCGTTACAGTTATCTGTTTAGCTATTACATTTTTAAAGATTATTTACACCGTCCGCCGTTGACCAATTGATGATAACATAAATCAAGCTTGTCTTTTAAAATAACAAAAAATGGATAAAGACAGCTTTGCGTAGGGGGATAATTCATGTGATATAATTTGGTAAGTTTACAGAAATAGAAGGTCCATAATGCATTAATCGAGTAAAAATGGAGCAATTTCAGAAAACTTTAATGATTGGTTTAGGAGGTGTTGGAAATACCTGATGGGTGCCCCCATATAATGTAATGTTCAAGTCCGTATCTTATATAAAGTAACCCCATAAAAGAGTTTTACTAAAATTCGAAATAGACGGTACACAATACAGTCATTATCATTTATGATAAGGAATCCGAATAAGATTAATTAATAGTTATATCAGTGACGGATTCAAAAAAAGGGGACCCGGCAGTTTGAAACCCTTTTTTAACTATCAATTCATTTGTATGGGAACATATATTTGGAATCCCCTTTTCTCCTGGATTGGACCCCTCTCCATTTAAAAATGGCGAAACATATTGTACCGGTCCAACGGACAAACGGAAAGACGGACTTCTTTATCACTATAACCCCCCCTTGACAAAGTGGTGTACAATTGAGTGTCAAAGAGACATTTTTCTCGTTTGAATTGTTTTACATTGTCTTATCGGGGCCTTTTATAGCTCACTATGCTGTATGGGCTTTGCTCATTGTTGAAGGCCGTACGGTGACCTTTAGTTGTTTATGTCTGTGTCATTTTGGTCTTTTGTGGATAGTTGTCTCATTGGCAATCATACCACATCTTCTTTTTTATATAGCTCTACATCTTAAACAAAGTGAAGGAACTGTGATCAATTATAGGCTTCAGTAAGGCCTCGAATGTGTGTAAATACATGCATTTTTATATAACAACTAAATCTGTGTGTTTGTACAATTTTAAGTATAACGGAGGACATTTCTGAAACTTATATACTAGTATACATCAAACCTTCCTCTTATTTTAGCAACATTTAAACATCCTTATACTTAAGGTTTATGTACCCTTCTGTAGCCATTTTTGTACGAATTTTTTAAACATCAATTGTATCAAAACTACAGATATATTGAATATTAGAGACAGGCCATTTTGAACATATACTAGGGGGAAACTTGATGCAAAGCATTATTATTTACTGATGCATTGCATTTAATAGAAAAAGAGTACTTTGTGGCAAATAAACCAAGAATTTTATAGAAAATCCACAGCCTTTAATAAAGAGATTTTTGTTATAAAATTTGAAACATAGATTACTCACTTACTTTTCTATGATGTGCTAGCGTTTATTTTTTACAAAAAGTTCTAACCAACCTGTAAATTCCAAAATACCTCGTGCAGAGTAACTAAAGTCGAGCGCACCCTAAAAGGTGTACTTGATTTGGTCCATATTTTTATTTGTTCTAACCAATAACTACATTAATAAACTTGTTTTAAGGAAATCAATGCTAGCACTGCATGCAATAATCCTATATCTATCGGTCATCAAATTGACAAATATGATAGAACAAGGATGAAGGCTGTGGATTTTCTATAAAATTTCCATATGTTTAGCATTGAAGCAACACAAGGGTACATAATCCTTAATGTAGTAAGTCGAGTACACCCTATCAAGCTAAAACATGTTTCATAAGTTTTCAGGATGTGAATGTATTGAAATATATTTGTATTATTTAGAAAAATGCCACCTTCTAATGTATCGTAAATAACTTTGAAATCACCACTAGAATACAGTGACATAAAGACTGATCATACAGTTTTAAAATAAACAAGCGAGACTGATCGTACAGTGAGAAATTCAAACAAGTGTAATTTTCTTATTTCTGTCTTCAAAGATCTGGTTGAAACTTTTACCACCACTTGAAATATACTTCATTGAGTTAATTAAGTCTTGTTTTTACGTTAATTTGTACACTAAGAGGGTAAAAAGATTGTTTTTAGGTTCGCCGACTGATTTTTCTTTGTGATGCACTTGAAAATCTCTTGATTAAGGCAAAGACACGGATATTGAATGTGCGGAATTTAATTCTAAACCATTTGAGAATATCGATGTCGGCTGAATTAATCATTAAGCAATGTACAGATGATCATCTTACCGTTTAATTCAGTATACCCATCAAATTTAAAATGTGATCCAAAAAGTTCCCGCTTCGAAAATCGCGACTTCCGGATAGCGTACAGAATAGTATCTACACTGTGAGTGAGAGTTCCAAGAATGTGAATTTCTAAAAACTCTTTCGTTGGCAAGGAAGATATCAACACCAGTGAAAAATCTTCCATAGATTTTTTGCAAGTTTTCTTCAAATGAAACAACAAAATAACAACAAATACATCCTTCATATAACAATGTCAGAAAATACAAAATTTATGTCAATAAGCATAAAAACAAAGAAAAAGATAAGCTTACTCAGCTTTTCTCTGGTTTGATAATCAACGACAATAAATTTTATATCTTTTGACAATGTATATATATAATTAGGTTTTTCTTATCCTGCAATTTATCAATTTATAAATTTTGCTTAAAAGTTGGATTTTTTTTGTTTTAAATTTTAAGTTGTAGCAAATTACTTTTTTTTATCAAATTTTTTAATTAATTGTGTATAGACAATTGGCAAAAAATTATCTGAATTCGTATATTGAAAATGTTGATTGCGGGATAATAAAACAAAAAGCAAATACACAAAATGAAATTAAGAACTAACAAATGATTTTTTAGCAGATGTCAGATGAATGTACGAAGCGTAACACAACAATCAAATTCCGTAAATAACATGTAAATAGATGATATTAAATAAGGTTAAAATATGAATACAAAATGGCCACACATGAAATTTAACAAAATCAAACTGAAGTTAACAACATGGTCACACACAGGGTACCTTTCGTCACGATTGACTTTGTTGACAGATGACGGATGAACATCTTGGCGATTACGCCAACTATTTCTAGATCGTCCAGCACCTCAAACAAAAAACATTTCATATCTCAATTTTTCAGAAAAAAAAATAAACCTTTTGTGGTCTTTGTAAATAAATTTGGTTACTCATAATGCTGTTTTGCTTTAAAGTATTCAGAAAACAAGAATGTGTCCAAAGTACACGGATGCCCAAATCGCACTATCCTTTTCCATGTTCCATGGACCGTGAAATTGGGTAATTATCTAATTTGGCATTAAAATTAGAAAGATCATATCATAAGCAACAAGTGTACTAAGTTTCAAGTTGATTGGACTTCAGCTTCATCAAAAACTACCTTGACCAAAAACTTTAACCTGAAACTCCCACTTTCATTTTCTATGTTCAGTGGACCGTGAAATTGGGGTCAAAAGTCTAATTTGGCTTCAAAATTAGAAAGATCATCTCATAAGCAACAAGTGTACTAAGTTTCAAGTTGATTGGACTTCAGCTTCATCAAAAACTACCTTGACCAAAAACTTTAACCTGGACTGACGGACGGACAGACGGACGGACGAACAGAGCCACAGACCAGAAAACATAATGCCCCTCTACTATCGTAGGTGGGGCATAATAATAAATAAGTTACTATAAGAAGTGAAATTGTATTTCAATTCTTGACACAAAATAGAACATTTGTGCATTGCTAAACATCAGTCCTGGTTAATATTCACCAGTTAGCATTTGTTGTTGTGCTAAGAATATCCCAACTGGTAGGTGTCTTGCAGATTCCAAAAGCCCACATACTTTATAACTCATCACAACTGAGCTGCTGACTAAAACAATTAAATCCCTAAAATTCATGTCCTCATTCCTAAACATATCTAAATTCATAACCACTTAAAACAACATGGCATGAATTGGAAATATATTATAAAGAATTTAACTCTAGAAATTATGGTCCCATAGTATCTTATCTAAAAACCATCAAAAGATTTGGTCCTAAAATATATTTATCCCTAGAATTCATGGGCCTATGATAAATGTATCTAATATAATTACCATCAACAGGCCTGGTCCTAACAGGCATTATGTAATCAGCTAACAAAGTGACACATTTCTCTAGGAACTGTTCTAACTGTTGTAAAATGTAAGTAAAGTCTGGTCTATCTTCTGGGCTATAACTCCAACAACTTTTCATAAGGACAAATCTAAAATATAAACAAATAAATTATTAAAATACAGTCTCTCTTTGTACCATGTAGGTTAGTAGTATGGTCTCTTCTCTAAGCTCCATCATTATTCTAATCTATATACAAAATATACAAAATATGTTCTATCTTTGGACCATGTAGGAACATGTATTAACCTGGTCTATCTTCTAGGCTGCAACTCAAACAACATATAAATATATATTAAAATGAGAAATCCATTCTGTCTTTGGACTCTTTTGACAATAAATAAAGTAAAATATTTTAAAAGTAAAACAAGAATGTGTCCATAGTACAAGGATGCCCCACTCGCATTATCTTTTCTATGTTCAGTAGACCGTGAAATTGGGGTCAAAAGTCTAATTTGGCAATTAAATTAGAAAGATCATATCATAGGGAATATGTGTACTAAGTTTGAAGTTGATTGGACTTCAACTTCATCAAAAACTACCTTGACCAAAAACTTTAACCTGAAACTTGCACTATTATTTTCTATGTTCAGTGGACCCTGAAATTGGGGTCAAAAGTCTAATTTGGCAATTAAATTAGAAAAATCATATCATAGGGAACATGTGTACTAAGTTTGAAGTTGATTGGACTTCAACTTCATCAAAAACTACCTTGACCAAAAACTTTAACCTGAACGAACGGACGGACAGACAGAAGGACAGACGGAAGGACGGACGGACGGACGCACAGACCAGAAAACATAATGCCCCTCTACTATCGTAGGTGGGGCATAAAAATATCTACTTCTGTGCTTTGAATTGGAGAATGTGGTTAAAGTTGAAGTGAATTCTGGTCTAAGATCTTAGATGGGTTTGCACAAGAAAAATATAACACCTGATAAGGTAGAAAGATTTATTACCTAATATATTCACTGAGTATAAAGGCTGAGGTGAATATGATTTTGACTTGTACATTGCAGTCACTTGCTAGGCCATAATCAAGAAAATGTGACAGCTGATAAAGAATCAACAATCACCTATCATATTCACCAAGAATAAAGGCAAAGGTGCAAATGAATTTTTAGCTTGTACATATTTATTAAAAAAACTTACAATTCCTCTGGACAATGTTCTGGTTGTTCTAACTGACCACCAGATCTGACATAATGTAAAACTTCAATATTTGTCCTGGCTTGATAAGGCTGCTGACCAAAGGTTAGGACTTCCCACATCATTACCCCAAAGGCCCTGAAATAAAACATTTTTCATTGACACTTTGATATTTCACTACTTTATTCAAGACTGTCAATATGTTTCAAAAGGTCTATTTATCCATTTAACTGATCAAAACTTCATGTATGGAATGAGCAATATGTTCTATAATAATTATGAAATTTATCTATCTTTTTGTATTCTTTTATTTGAATACTTTATACATAAACCCGATATATCAGTCTTATAACTATTCAGTAAATAACTAAATTTGAAAGCAATGAAAACTGACCACATTACTGCACACACTGCAGCATTAAAATTATATTCAAATTATCCATTTTAAAAACAACTGAAATTATACTGAAATCAAAGAATATATAATTTTGTGTTTGGCGAGTGAAAATACTGTTTTCTATAAATTTACACATACCATATATCTGACTGTGTTGTAAATATTCCATCTACCAAAGATTCCGGTGACATCCATCTAACAGGAAGTAATCCTTCGCCTTCTTTACGATAATAATCACTTTTATAAATATCTCTGGCTAAACCAAAGTCTCCTATTTTGACAACTATTTCTGATGGAACCTTAGATGAGACGAGACAGTTCCTAGCTGCTAAATCTCTGTAAAAAAAAATGAAAGATTGTTATTGGCTTTTTCCTTTAAATGACTTTTGGCGGGTAAATAAGGAAATACAATATTAGGACACTGGTTATGAGTATTTAATGATTGTGACAGTTCATTTAAGGTTGTCAGAAATACCGTCCTACTCTACCACATCTATTTCAGTAGAATATACTTAAAAGATCTGTATATTCATTCATATACGGAGGTATCAAATTTTTAGATTGAGGAGAGAAATTATATTTTTGTTGATACTTGTGCCAT
Source organism: Mytilus galloprovincialis (assembly GCA_037788925.1). NCBI lineage: Eukaryota > Metazoa > Mollusca > Bivalvia > Mytilida > Mytilidae > Mytilus > Mytilus galloprovincialis. Next base: position 5,867,571 of record CM075340.1, on the reverse strand, counting down.
TGCGAAAAAATGTTTTTCTTGATTTTTCGAACTTTATTGAATTATTCGTGAAAGAGAAGATCCTAACTTTTTTTTTAAGGGGTCAAAAAAATCACATAAATAAATTACTCTAAAACTAAAATAAGGAGGTTAACTGGTTGCTAAAGTAATTAGAAAAAAAACCTTTCAGTCTTTTTAAAAATATCATTATAAAAGTTTGATTATCTATTTATAAGGATAAATTATGGATACTGTATTAAAATATCTATATTAATTGATGTTTAATAAATCATAATTTTTGTTATTTTCATTTTCAAATGTCCCTTCCTAAAGATTTATTACTTACCTATGAACAAAATGTTCTCTTTCTAAATATTTACATCCTCTAGCCACATGAACACAAATCTTCACTAAATCTGTTAAACATAAACTGGTAGAATTTGTCTGAAATTGGAAAAAACAAAACAGCTTCCATGTAGAACAAGTTTATAATGTATGCTTACACTAAAGTATTAATATCTGCAGAATGCAGTAGGTAAACTTTAAATTAAAGTTCTATCCAGCAATGGCTAAATAATAATAGAATAACTCAATCAAGAATTCAAGAATAAAAATAAAAATTTATTTAAGAAACAATAAATTAATTCACAAATGTACTTTGTTTTGTGACGCATTAAATAATTTTCTTAATTCGTATCGGTGTGTAATCATCCAGAATGTCTGCACAACATCTGTTGTTAAAAGACATCAGCATAGTGAAAATATTTATACTTAACTGGGAAATCTCAGTATTTAATTGCAACCAATTAAATTACATATAGTAAAGAAAGTAATAGTATATTATGTCTGGTAACTCACCGACATCCCTCTACATGTCCGTAAATAAGACAACAGGTCGCCACCCTCCATTAATTCTAGTATAATAAACTGTGGATCGTTATCAAGGCAGACGCCCAGTAAACTCAGGATGTGATCGTGTTTAAAATTGCTCATCAGTACTGCCTCTTTCAGGAACTCCTCTTTTTCATGGTCTGATGCACTCTTTCTCAATGTCTGCAAAAAATATTATATTAATTCTCTGTAAAAATTTGATAATCTTGTGTCTAAATTGTGTATATTGGTCATAACTTGAAAGTTAAGTTTTATCCATGCTCAGTCTTTTAAAATTTAAATATTTGTACAAAAAAGTATAAATTTTTATCCATAATATTAGTTGAATTTCTTACATCTGAGCTTTACATTAAATTTCTATGAAGTAAATGAACATGCATTACTTTTGGGGCCTTGTAAAGCCGACTATGGGGTTTTCTTAATGTGAAAGGACGTATGGTTGCCTATAATTGCTTACATCCAAATTCATTTGAACTTTGGCAGATAGTTGTCTCATTGTGATTACCACATCTCCTTATCTGCATATTTGTCAACAAAAACCAGGAGCCTATGCTATACGTCAATTTTAAGAGTTTACCTAATGTAAATTCTTTTAATGCAGCATTCACCCTGTCATACATTTCTCATTAATGATATCATTGCAAAAATAAATCAGATTTAAAAGTATAATAACAAACCTTCACTGCGGCTTTTGTTTCTCCTGAGCTATCACTTAAGATATTCTTTGCCACCCCTTCAAAGACTTCACCGAAGGCACCACTACCTAGGAATTTAGTCAGCATCAACTGGTCACGTCGGAAGTGAGGCAGTTTGGCAATATCACTGTCTGTAGGCACAACGCTGAAAAAAAGATTTAAAGTTTTATAATCAAAGTTAAATCACTATTTAAAACTACTTGAATGGAAAAACGAATTATTGCAGGGGCCAAAAGAGGGACGAAAGATACCAAAGGGACAGTCAAACTCATAAATCTAAAACAAACTGACAACGCAATGGCTAAAAATGAAAAGGACAAACAAACAAGAGCACACACGATACAACATAGAAAACTAAAGAATAGACAACACGAACCCCACCAAAAAACTAGGGGTGATCTCAGGTGCTCCGGAAGGGTAAGCAGATCCTGCTCCACATGAGGCACCCGTCGTGTTGCTTATGTGATAACAAATCCAGTAAATAGTCTAATTCGGTAGGTCACATTCATGAAAGGGAAGGGGATTGTAGTTATGACGTAAGGAACATATCCGATATCATTTGTGAAACGGTTATTCCATAACGATCAACCAACTCGTGATGGCGTCCGTAAAATTTACGAAGGGATGATTTCAACTTCACCATTTGGAACTCTTGGTTTAATAGCTTCCTTGTGAGCAGCAAGAAAATCATGATAGGAAATGCAAGCACGGGAATATCGTATCAGTTGGGAGATATATACCCCGTATGCAGGTGCTGCTGGAATGTTGCTACTTAGAAATGGAAAGTTCACAATTAGAAAGCTGAAATCATCTCTTTTGTCGTAAAGTTTTGTTTTCAACCGACCCTCATTGTCAATTTCTAGATGCCAAACTGGTCCTGAATAGACAAACTCTCCTGCAAAATGGGCTCTAATTTTCACATCCAAATGATAAACATATGTATTCATGGTGACATCTTGTATTCCAAAACTTCACAACTTCAACAATGAATGGAATAAAACATCAGTATGTCAATTTAATAATTTTTTTACAATGAAACATTGCAATTAATGAATGCACACAATTGTTTAAAATAACCTACTTGATAGCATATAACGTGTTACTCTCTGGTGCTGTGTGCAGTGGAAGCTCTCTCAGAATAGCTAGCTCGTGGTCTGGTCCTCGCACAATGAATTCTTTTGGTTTCCTATTTTTTCTATTTCTTTTTCTCATTACTGCAAAATAACATTGTGAACATGTAATACATTTAATACATATATTGGTTGTTAAATTTGGTTTTAGTGGACATTATTCGTGCGTTTAGAGGCATCATAAATTCAGTTTCCATGTTGAGCAAGTGGTTGGGAAAAATATGATGATATATTGCCCTTATTATTCTGCAATTGAATTCTCATAATTGACAATTTAAGCACTACTGTCATTAGGGAATTGTGATAAAGTATCAACAAAACAAACATTATTTCTAGTTTATCCTGCACAATGACAATCATCAAGACGCTTGATCAACATTAATAATGCACAGAAACAGGCGATCCCCTTTATCTGGTACATGATGTCATAAAGGCACATAATTGACATTTTTTTCCAGTGAAGGAAATAACTTGTAAGTGGTTAATTAAAACAAATTATAATAATTTGATACTTGCTGCTCAAGAAAACAATGCATGATTTGTCAAAAGGAATTGACAAGAAAAACCCCTACAGTAATGTGACAAAACTAAAATAATGCAGAGTTCTATGTAATCAAAACTCACCATAACATATAACAAACAATAGCACCACCAGGAATACAAACACAAATGATAGAGAGATAACCACAATGGCTACCGTGTCGTCTGCTGCTGCAACAACATCTGCAAAATGAAAAAAAAAAAATTTAATATACCAGTAAAAACAATAGGTAAAACTTGTTATCACCTGAATTGTACTTACCTGAGCAACACATAGAGTGCCACATGTGGAGTAGGACTTGCCTATCCTTCCAGAGAATCTGAGAGAGTGCCACATGTGGAGTAGGACTTGCCTATCCTTCCAGAGAATCTGAGAGAGTGCCACATGTGGAGTAGGACTTGCCTATCCTTCCAGAGAATCTGAGAGAGTGCCACATGTGGAGTAGGACTTGCCTATCCTTCCAGAGAATCTGAGACCACATGTGGAGTAGGACTTGCTTATCCTTCCAGAGAATCTGAGAGAGTGCCACATGTGGAGTAGGACTTGCTTATCCTTCCAGAGAATCTGAGACCACATGTGGAGTAGGACTTGCTTATCCTTCTAGAGAATCTGAGACCACATGTGGAGTAGGATTTGCCTATCCTTCCAGAGAATCTGAGACCACATGTGGAGTAGGACTTGCTTATCCTTCTAGAGAATCTGAGACCACATGTGGAGTAGGACTTGCCTATCCTTCCAGAGAATCTGAGACCACATGTGGAGTAGGACTTGCTTATCCTTCCAGAGAATCTGAGAGAGTGCCACATGTGGAGTAGGACTTGCTTATCCTTCCAGAGAATCTGAGACCACATGTGGAGTAGGACTTGCTTATCCTTCTAGAGAATCTGAGACCACATGTGGAGTAAGATTTGCCTATCCTTCCAGAGAATCTGAGACCACATGTGGAGTAGGACTTGCCTATCCTTCCAGAGAATCTGAGAGAGTGCCACATGTGGAGTAGGACTTGCCTATCCTTCTAGAGAATCTGAGACCACATGTGGAGTAAGATTTGCCTATCCTTCCAGAGAATCTGAGACCACATGTGGAGTAGGACTTGCCTATCCTTCCAGAGAATCTGAGAGAGTGCCACATGTGGAGTAGGACTTGCCTATCCTTCTAGAGAATCTGAGACCACATGTGGAGTAGGATTTGCCTATCCTTCCAGATAATCTGAGAGAGTGCCACATGTGGAGTAGGACTTGCCTATCCTTCCAGATAATCTGAGAGAGTGCCACATGTGGAGTAGGACTTGTCTATCCTTCCAGAGAATCTGAGAGAGTGCCACATGTGGAGTAGGACTTGTCTATCCTTCCAGAGAATCTGAGAGAGTGCCACATGTGGAGTAGGACTTGCTTATCCTTCCAGAGAATCTGAGACCACATGTGGAGTAGGACTTGCTTATCCTTCTAGAGAATCTGAGACCACATGTGGAGTAGGATTTGCCTATCCTTCCAGAGAATCTGAGACCACATGTGGAGTAGGACTTGCTTATCCTTCTAGAGAATCTGAGACCACATGTGGAGTAGGATTTGCCTATCCTTCCAGAGAATCTGAGACCACATGTGGAGTAGGACTTGCCTATCCTTCCAGAGAATCTGAGACCACATGTGGAGTAGGACTTGCCTATCCTTCTAGAGAATCTGAGACCACATGTGGAGTAGGATTTGCCTATCCTTCCAGATAATCTGAGAGAGTGCCACATGTGGAGTAGGACTTGCCTATCCTTCCAGATAATCTGAGAGAGTGCCACATGTGGAGTAGGACTTGTCTATCCTTCCAGAGAATCTGAGAGAGTGCCACATGTGGAGTAGGACTTGTCTATCCTTCCAGAGAATCTGAGAGAGTGCCACATGTGGAGTAGGACTTGCCTATCCTTCCAGAGAATCTGAGAGAGTGCCACATGTGGAGTAGGACTTGCCTATCCTTCCAGATAATCTGAGAGAGTGCCACATGTGGAGTAGGACTTGTCTATCCTTCCAGAGAATCTGAGAGAGTGCCACATGTGGAGTAGGACTTGTCTATCCTTCCAGAGAATCTGAGAGAGTGCCACATAAGGAGTAGGACTTGTCTATCCTTCCAGAGAATCTGAGAGAGTGCCACATGTGGAGTAGGACTTGCCTATCCTTCCAGATAATCTGAGAGAGTGCCACATGTGGAGTAGGACTTGCCTATCCTTCCAGATAATCTGAGAGAGTGCCACATGTGGAGAAGGACTTGTCTATCCTTCCAGAGAATCTGAGATCACCACATGTGGAGTAGGACTTGCTTATCCTTCTAGAGAATCTGAGACCACATGTGGAGTAGGACTTGCCTATCCTTCCAGAGAATCTGAGACCACATGTGGAGTAGGACTTGCCTATCCCTCTAGAGAAACTGAGACCACATGTGGAGTAGGATTTGCCTATCCTTCCAGATAATCTGAGAGAGTGCCACATGTGGAGTAGGACTTGCCTATCCTTCCAGATAATCTGAGAGAGTGCCACATGTGGAGTAGGACTTGCCTATCCTTCCAGATAATCTGAGAGAGTGCCACATGTGGAGAAGGACTTGTCTATCCTTCCAGAGAATCTGAGATCACCACATGTGGAGTAGGACTTGCTTATCCTTCTAGAGAATCTGAGACCACATGTGGAGTAGGACTTGCCTATCCTTCCAGAGAATCTGAGACCACATGTGGAGTAGGACTTGCCTATCCCTCTAGAGAATCTGAGACCACATGTGGAGTAGGATTTGCCTATCCTTCCAGATAATCTGAGAGAGTGCCACATGTGGAGTAGGACTTGCCTATCCTTCCAGAGAATCTGAGAGAGTGCCACATGTGGAGTAGGACTTGCATATCCTTCCAGAGAATCTGAGAGAGTGCCACATGTGGAGTAGGACTTGTCTATCCTTCAAGAGAATCTGAGAGAGTGCCACATGTGGAGTAGGACTTGCCTATCCTTCCAGAGAATCTGAGAGAGTGCCACATGTTGAGTAGGACTTGTCTATCCTTCCAGAGAATCTGAGAGAGTGCCACATGTGGAGTAGGATTTGCCTATCCTTCCAGATAATCTGAGAGAGTGCCACATGTGGAGTAGGACTTGCCTATCCTTCCAGATAATCTGAGAGAGTGCCACATGTGGAGTATGACTTGTCTATCCTTCCAGAGAATCTGAGAGAGTGCCACATGTGGAGTAGGACTTGTCTATCCTTCCAGAGAATCTGAGAGAGTGCCACATGTGGAGTAGGACTTGCTTATCCTTCCAGAGAATCTGAGACCACATGTGGAGTAGGACTTGCTTATCCTTCTAGAGAATCTGAGACCACATGTGGAGTAGGATTTGCCTATCCTTCCAGAGAATCTGAGACCACATGTGGAGTAGGACTTGCTTATCCTTCTAGAGAATCTGAGACCACATGTGGAGTAGGATTTGCCTATCCTTCCAGAGAATCTGAGACCACATGTGGAGTAGGACTTGCCTATCCTTCCAGAGAATCTGAGACCACATGTGGAGTAGGACTTGCCTATCCTTCTAGAGAATCTGAGACCACATGTGGAGTAGGATTTGCCTATCCTTCCAGATAATCTGAGAGAGTGCCACACGTGGAGTAGGACTTGCCTATCATTCCAGATAATCTGAGAGAGTGCCACATGTGGAGTAGGACTTGTCTATCCTTCCAGAGAATCTGAGAGAGTGCCACATGTGGAGTAGGACTTGTCTATCCTTCCAGAGAATCTGAGAGAGTGCCACATGTGGAGTAGGACTTGCCTATCCTTCCAGAGAATCTGAGACCACATGTGGAGTAGGACTTGCCTATCCCTCTAGAGAATCTGAGAGAGTGCCACATGTGGAGTAGGACTTGCCTATCCTTCCAGAGAATCTGAGAGAGTGCCACATGTGGAGTAGGACTTGTCTATCCTTCCAGAGAATCTGAGAGAGTGCCACATGTGGAGTAGGACTTGCCTATCCTTCCAGAGAATCTGAGAGAGTGCCACATGTGGAGTAGGACTTGTCTATCCTTCCAGAGAATCTGAGAGAGTGCCACATGTGGAGTAGGACTTGCCTATCCTTCCAGAGAATCTGAGAGAGTGCCACATGTGGAGTAGGACTTGCCTATCCTTCCAGAGAATCTGAGAGAGTGCCACATGTGAAGTAGGACTTGCCTATCCTTCCAGAGAATCTGAGAGAGTGCCACATGTGGAGTAGGACTTGCCTATCCTTCCAGAGAATCTGAGAGAGTGCCACATGTGGAGTAGGACTTGCCTATCCTTCCAGAGAATCTGAGAGAGTGCCACATGTGGAGTAGGACTTGCCTATCCTTCCAGAGAATCTGAGAGAGTGCCACATGTGGAGTAGGACTTGCCTATCCTTCCAGAGAATCTGAGAGAGTGCCACATGTGGAGTAGGACTTGCCTATCCTTCCAGAGAATCTGAGAGAGTGCCACATGTGGAGTAGGACTTGTCTATCCTTCCAGAGAATCTGAGAGAGTGCCAGATGTGGAGTAGGACTTGCCTATCCTTCCAAAGAATCTGAGAGAGTGCCACATGTGGAGTAGGACTTGCCTATCCTTCCAGAGAATCTGAGATCACCACATGTGGAGTAGGACTTGCCTTTCTATCCAGAGAATCTGAGAGAACCCCTGGTTTTTGGTAGAGTTTATTATTAGTTACCTATGTTGTGTTTTGTATACTTTTGCTTAACAGATCAATCTGCAGATTATTGCTTCAATTATTTTGTTTCTGTAATGCAATCTTTGGTAGTGGGTTGGTATTAGTGACACCTCTCCATTAATTTTAATAGGGAGTGTATAGGATTTTCACTGTAACCTAGCAACTATGGAGGTTTTTTTTTCAAATAATAGAGGAATTAAAGTATGTACATACATTTAAACCTATGTTATAGCTATATTACCTCTATATACAAAAGCTGTACTGTTATTACTGAATGGTCCAAGTCCATTAGCATTGTCAGCAGCGACACGGAAGAAGTATTCTTTACCACTCGTTAAAACACCATCATCAATTACCCAACGAGCCTCAGTTCCATTATATACTTCAGTCCACATCTGGTAGTGTGTACTCCTGAAAAATTATAATCATGTACTAACAGGTGTCAATGGATTTTTGGTAGAGTGGGTGGCACATATTCGCCATGGACACATTTTCGCCGTTTTGCTATTTTTCTTTAAATTTGTGTGCCTTTACACAGGACTTGCCTAAATAGATGGTAAAGACGGTTTGTAATGTTATAACGGTTGATATTCCTCTTTACTCCATTTCCAAGGTTATTTGCACATATAAAGAAATATGCAGGTATTTTTAACAATTTTTAGCTATCATGTAAGATTTATATGGCAACTGTGCGAAGTCTAAAAGTAAATATTTGTGAGAATAATCGTATAGGAATGATCTCTCAAGCTTAATCATTTAGTTACACACTTTGGTTTTCATAATATACCAGGATAATGAGGATGGTCATATCATACATTGCGGCAAAAGTGTGTCCAACATGGTACACGAACAACTTGATTTCCTCTTGTGTTTACAAACATTTTTTTCACATAGTAAAATTTCTGAAACCTACATAAAAAAGTCCAAATATTGGAATGTAGGTCGGATGTAAGTGGAAACGAACGAATTATGCGGCGAATATGGGTCACTCACTCTATTTCCTCATGTCCATTCAAAAGAGAACTTCAATGTCTGAGGGATTATTTGTTAAACACTATACATTCAAAAAGTATTGCAATGTCTTTATCATTGCTAAAATTGCCACTGGATATGTTTAAAAAAAAAAAAAAAAAAAAAAAAAAAAAAAACTAGAGGCTCTAAAGAGCCTGTGTCGCTCACCTTGGTCTATGTGCATATTAAACAAAGGACACAGATGGATTCATGACAAAATTGTGTTTTGCTGATAGTGATGTGTTTGTAGATCTTACTTTACTGAACATTCTTGGTACTTAGAATTTTCTCTATCTATAATAAACTTGGACCTAAGATACAGTGAAAAATATTTTGTAAAAATTTACAAAACTTTACCAAATTAGTGAAAATTGTTAAAAATTGAATAAAATGGGCAACAACTCCTTAAGGGGTCAACTGACGATTTTGGTCATGTTGACTTATTTCTAGATCTTATTTAGCTGAACATTATTGCTGTTTACAAGTTATCTCTATCTATAGATAATAACCAAAAACATGCAAAATTTCCCTAAAATTACTAATTCAGGGGCAGCAACCCAACAACAGGTTATCCGATTTATCTGAAAATTTCAAGGCAGATACATCTTGACCTTTTACACAATTTTACCCCTTGTCAGATTTGCTCTAAATGCTTTGGTTTTTGAGTTATAAGCCCAAAACTGCATTTTACCCGTATGTTCTATTTTTAGCCATGGCGGCCATCTTGGATGGTTGGCCGGGTCACCGGACACATTTTTTAAACAAGGTACCCCAATGATGATTTTGGCCAAGTTTGGTGTAATTTGGCCAAGTAGTTTCAGAGGAGAAGATGTAAAAGATTACTAAGATTTACGAAAAATGGTTAAAAATTGACTATTAAGGGCAATAACTCCTAAAGGGGTCAACTGACCATTTCGGTCATGTTGACTTATTTGTAAATCTTTTTTTGCTGAACATTATTGCTGTATACAGTTTATCTCTATCTATAATAATATTCAAGATAATAACCAAAAACAGCAAAATTTCATTAAAATTCTGGGGCAGCAACCCAAAACCGGGTTGTCCAATTCATCTGAAAATTTCAAGGCAGATACATCTTGACCTTTTACACAATTTTACCCCTTGTCAGATTTGCTCTAAATGCTTTGGTTTTTGAGTTATAAGCCCAAAACTGCATTTTACCCGTATGTTCTATTTTTAGCCATGGCGGCCATCTTGGATGGTTGGCCGGGTCACCGGACACATTTTTTAAACAAGGTACCCCAATGATGATTTTGGCCAAGTTTGGTGTAATTTGGCCAAGTAGTTTCAGAGGAGAAGATGTAAAAGATTACTAAGATTTACGAAAAATGGTTAAAAATTGACTATTAAGGGCAATAACTCCTAAAGGGGTCAACTGACCATTTCGGTCATGTTGACTTATTTGTAAATCTTTTTTTGCTGAACATTATTGCTGTTTACAGTTTATCTCTATCTATAATAATATTCAAGATAGTTGGCTGGGTCATCGGACACATTTTTTAAACTAGATACCCCAATGATGATTTTGGCCAAGTTTGGTGTAATTTGGCCCAGTAGTTTCAGAGGAGAAGATTTTTGTAAAAGTTAACGACGCCGGATGTCGACAGACGACGGACGACGGACGCCAAGTGATGGGAAAAGCTCACTTGGCCCTTTGGGCCAGGTGAGCTAAAAAAAGACAAGCATTGTGAATTTTATTGGCATTATATGTGTATGAAGCAAATACTTATCATTACTAAGGGGTATTTTAATTGTTGATAGAACTCCAATGGGAGTTAACTCACCAATACTGTAGTATATAATGGAGGATTGCAGCGCCATTGTCATTTGGTTCTGACCATTTAACTTCATACCCTTGGGTTGACAAAGATTCTGTTATTGGTGGATCAGGAGCACTTGGAATGCTTGCTATAAAAGAAAACAGGATCATAATAATACAATAAATTCAGAAATTATTGCAATTTTTTTTATAAATTCATGCACAAATAATGTAACATACCATACTCCCCTCCCCAAACTTACCTAGTGTCCTAAAATTAATCCGGCTCTTAACAGTCAATTCATACATATCAGTTGTACAAACGACACTCCCCTCCCAAAACTTTTCCTGTAACCTAAAATTAATCTGTCTTTAACTGTTCTTTTATACATATTAGTCTTGCCTTTATACACACTCCCCTCCATATACTTAAAGTTGGAAACTACCCACAGAAGAATATGTTACCGTCATGCAGTATTATTGTATATTGCACTTGAGTTATCAATACAAATTCATTAAGTTTAGACATTTTTATTTCTATACATGTAGTTTTGGTAAAACCACTTTACGATACTTACACTGTGTCCTGAACATAAATCTATCTCCACCGGTCCAATACGTTTTAGTGAAAGTCCCTTTGTATAAAAGGACCATACGAAAACAGTAATCAGTGAAGGGGTCCAGGTCTCTGAATGTTGTATTGAAGTTCTGGTTGGATGACGTGTAGTAAGGGAGATCACCCATATTGTTCCAGTTAGCATTTTCTGCATATGGACACTGAAAATGTTGATGAAATTTTAATAATTATTTTTGTTACACTGTTGTTCAAGTCAAAACAGTTTAAAACTTTATGTAAAGTTTTCAGAACAATAGTAATCATTATGCAAATTATGATGTTTAAAAAATTACTGTATGATTATTTAAATGTCTGTGATATAAACAATTCCAATATATTCAACATCAAACTATCAGACTTACTGTCAATTTATTTATTTTCATGTATATCAATTTTTCTTGGTATCAGGAAAACTTTACTTTTCATGGCTATTTGATTTGGTTGGGTGTCTGTATACCAGCCTGCAGGAAAGTTGTACACAGCTGAACATCTAAAGTCATGTTTTACCAATACCCAATAAAACCAAAGAAAATGATTTTAAACCCGTTAAAACTTGTTTTATTTTTGTTCAATTGGAAGTTTCAAAATCTAATGGAATATGGGTAACTTTATAGTTTATACCCTAAAAAGAAAAAAAACATCACATCATTGGCCAAATTTCCATTTTTTAGAACATTTTGATGTACACTTTTTAAAAAGTTACCCAGAATGCATTAGTTTCTAAAATGGTGAATTGATTCCCTGATTGAAGACTTACCTTTATGTACTGAAACTTGGCTATTTCCACACTTCCATCAGATGGTGATGTCCAACTTATGGTCAAATTATGTCTAGCAGACGACAATAGAATTATGTCCCTTGGTAGCTCAAATGTTCTGATTGTTTGAGGATCACTTGTATTGAAAATCTTCTTTTCAGAGTTAGCAGCCTTTACCTGAAAGTAGATTATTACTAGAGATTTGAGAAACTTCAAACAGAAAAATGTTACAGTGAGACCTCATTCATATCCAAAATTATCTAAAGCCTATAATAAAAGCCTAGTATCTTTGATAAGTTTCTACTACAAATGGTTAGATGCAGGCCAAGTTTTTTAAAACATTTCTATTATTCCCTTAAGGAGCAAATATGTCATGGCTAACTAGAGCAAAGCCAAGCTGTTTTTTCTAGGTTGGTTTTTATGTTAATGTTACCAATTAATGAATATTTTCACTTTGAAACATTTTATAAATCAAAGTGATTACAAAAGAAAGCGTTATCAAAGGAATACTTAATATACTTATTATAATAATTTTTTGTTGTTGTATGCATTAAAAGAATGACCTCTAAATGTTGTTAAGTTATTTGTGTCCTTGACCCCTTACTGACATGAGCCCAACAACTAGATTTATTTGTATATTAATTTACCTCTATAGTGTAATTGTGATTTGGCAGTAAGTTTGATATAGTCTGCTCGTAGACATTTTCATCATGTGACACATTGACCTCTACTTCTGCCCTCAACAATCCTTTGTTAGTCTGGGTTGACCAGTGAATGGCATAGACCAAATCTTCTGGAGGGCCATTTGAGACAGAGGGTCTAGACCATTTCACATTAATCTGTTCTGGAGATGTTCCAATCAAAGATTCTATGGTTGCTTTGTGAGGCACTGGAATAATAATGTAACATTACTGCTAACACATATCAATGAGGTCTCAGAGGGAATATTATCATTCTGAGATAGCCTGAAATAATGTCCCTATTATTGTTGAAAATTTGCCAAATTTGTTTGTTGTTTATTGTTTTTACACAAATACTAAGTCCATTGTTTTTCTATTTTAAATTGTTGCACATTTAGTCCTACTGGGACCTTTTTAAAGCTTACTATAGTGTATTACTGACTAGAATTCTATCTTGTGTTGTCCTTTTCTTTTGTTATACAGAAGAAAACAAGAATATGTTAATAGTACACGGATGCCCCATCCACAATACCATTTTCTATGTTCAGTGGACTGTGAAATTGTGATAAAAACTCTAATTTGGCATTAAAATTAGAAATACCATAACATAAGGAACTTGTGTAATAAGTTTCAAGTTGATTGGACTTCAACTTCATCAAAAACTACCTCGACCAAAAAAACTTTAACCTGAAGCGGGTTGAACGTACTGATGAATGGGCAAACGAACGGATGAACAAACTAACGAACAGACCAGAAAACATAATGCCCATAAATGGGTCATAAAAAATCTTAACAAACCTCCTGCTGTGGTCTGGAATACTGTTGGAGAACTCAAAACCTCAGATAAATACTCTGTGTAGTAGTTGCTGACGGCCCCATGCACTATGTACATTGTATAGGGCTGTAGCTTGGTCAAAGTTATGGTATTGTTGTAAGAAGCCTGAAATATAAAAATACATATTTTACACACAACCAAATACTCATACACGTAAAATAAGTGTACATTGTCAAATAATATTTGTAGAATTGCTAATCAAAGAATTCAAAAGAGGAAAATTTTGACCTAACATCAATGATGATTCACACATGAGCTACATGTATTCATGAATAATTGTATTGTTCAAACCATGTATTCATGAATTGATGTGTTGTTCAAACCATGTATTCATGAATTAATGTGTTGTTCAAACGATCAAATTAAATTTATATAAAATATGACCTTACCTCAGACAAACATCCACTGCCAGCAGAACCACATGGCTGGGTCCCTGCCTTATAATATACTGAATACTTAGTATCAGGAACAGAGATACCAGCACAGGATGAAGGCCAGGTGATGGGTTCTAGTTCTAATTCAATGGTCTGGTTTGTTTTTTGTATCAAGGTAACAGAACCTTTATATGGTTGAGGATAAAGACATTCTGTAGCTAAAATGAAAGACACATAAATAAATTTCTACATATAGCAAAGTGCTTTCCCTTATTTTTTGCTTTTGAAAATGCTAAAAATAAATATCAGATTTTAATCTAAGCAATACAAATCTTATAATTTTCTCTCAAATTAAGTTTAATGCTACCGGTACATACTTATTCTAAAATAAAAGAGCTGCAGTTGTGTATTTATTTATTTATCTCTGATAGATTTGAACTTTTGACCCTATTACTGAGGATTCATTACTATGTTTAAATATAATTAAATGTTCAACAAATGACAATTTTTTTATAGGCTGGTGGTATGCAGACCTTGGTAAAACCATGAAATTAAATATCCACAACATACAAGTTTTCCTTTATCCAAGAAAATAGGTATCCACAAAAAATAAATGAATCTACAGTATGATAGAAGGAAATCAATAAAAGTGCTGTTTCAATGAAAATATTAAGTAATTATATACTGTGATGCATTCCTCAAATACATCCACATTTGTAATGACAGGCTCATTTTACATTGTCTTATCAGGGCCTTTTATAGCTGACTATGTGGTATGGGTTTTGCTCATTGTTGAAGGCCATACAGTGACCTATAGTTGTTAATGTCTGTGTCATTTTGGTCTTTTATGGATAGTTGTCTCATTGGCAATCATACCACATCTTCTTTTTTATATCATCATACTTACAAGGTAATGGTTGGAGATGTGTCCCGTATCCAATCATATCATGAACATCTACTATACTCTTGGTAGTAACAATACTTGTCTGTTTATCCATTATGTATAATATCTTTTCTGTTTTGTTGTACCAGTAAATATTGGAATGATCAACTGTTAAATTGTCTGGTGGAAAACCTGAAACAAAAAGTGTAAAAATTTTAATGAAACTCAACATGAGGGATATTTCAAGATGCAACAATAAAAAACACTAACAATTTAAAACGTCTTATAGAAATTAAGGCTTAAAGCATTTATAATGCAATTTTCCATATAATTTATATTTCCGAAGGGACAAGTGAATTTTTTTATTTATTTAAAAGTTGATTGCAATTGCTTTTGAACATGTCTGATCGAGACATAAGCTTTTGATATAAGTTTAATAAAAATCTAAAAGTTTAATAAAAATCACCCGCAAAGTGGAAAGGGATTAATATAAGTTGCAAAACTTGTTTCCCAATCCACTATAAATAAATATGTTAAAACTAATAAAAATTTGGAAAGAATTGTACACATGAGGTTCCTTATAAGACTGGACAGACAAACCCCTGATAATTTGATGTACCTGCATCTATTATAATTGTAGGTCTAGTAAAAAACTAACCTTTCTTGCTGTTAGAAGTTTGACTGGTTACAGATTTACAGAAACATCCATTTATATCTGTAGCTATGATGGATTTTGTTCCTTCATCATAAAATAAAATCTCAGTCTTTGCATCCTCAGTATTATCCAAAGCTATTCTAATTCCTAGTTGGAAAGAAGCTGAACAGTTACAACTAGAAGCCTCTCTTTTATTCCTGGCATTACTAAATAATGGTTTGACCTTGTGGTCTGGACCCATCTTGTACAACTCAGAATGGCTCTCACTGATATCTGATTCTGTCCATGCTATAGTACTGGAATAAATTAAAATTCGTAATAAAGTTTTCATTAGTAAGTGGAAATTGCTGAGGTGCAAGTTTACAAGGTAACAATCTGAAGGAAAACGAATTACCTTAACCCTACATATTATTCTGATGCTGAGCCAACCATTCCTTTCTATTACTCCTAATAAAATGCTGGAGTCTTAATGCATAACAAGCAAATCTATTTTTTATTTAAATAGCGGCAAATTGAACATACAACATAACACGATTGAGGTGTAAGGCTAATACATGACTACCAAGACAATTTTTGCATTTTAGGATTTTTGAAAAAAATTCATTACAAAATCATACCCAAGGAAATACATATTAAATTACCTTGCATGAGGATCTGACACTATACTGTTAATAATACCATCTCTTGACTGTAGTTTATAACTAGTACGCTGATCCAGTAGATATGTGACAATTGAACTTGTAGACTGTGATGAGTTGACCTCTACAATGAATAATGACCGTCTAATCCAATCTGCAGCAAGGTCAGTTACTTTTCCCTCCAATTCTAAAAGCTAAAAATCGAATAAATGTTACGATATATTTATTTTTTCTTGTACATTGAATTGCAATTAAGTTGAACTATGGGATAATGTTTAATCATGGTAACCCCACACATCTGACCTGCAAAAAATAATATAGTACAGCATGCTCTCTTGATTCCAATACAGGTGCCATATGTGGAGAAGGATCTGCTTACCCTTTCAAAGCACCTGAAACTACAAGGTTGGTTTTTTTTTTTTTTTGGGGGGGGGGGTTATGGGATAGTTCCACCTTCAATTTTCAATGCAGTGTTTTTTAGACATGACTTTTCAATGTTTTTTCATTTTTTGCTATGGTTACACTTCAAACTTGTATTACCCCTTAGGTATCTTTTGCCCTTTTTAATAGATAGATAATATAAATACTGATGATTTTACCTTTTTTTGTCCCTGTTTACCATGTTCCATCAACACATTATTTTTATCAACCCAGAACATCCTATTTTCCTGAGCCAGGTACGTGGCAACCATTGGTGATACAATTGGCTCTAATACAACTGTCTTATTACCCACACTATCAACCTCCTCTATTGATATCTGATTGGCTGACACTACTAGTAACTTAGGAACAGGATTTACAGCTAAAAGTAGAACATAGGATAAGTATGATAAATATAAAGTGTCCAAAGATCTTTCTAAGCCCAAAACTTTTGAATAAGAATTTTGCATGCATTTCTTTTTGTGATTATTGAAGGAAATCAAAGCGTAATTGATAATTGTGATTTAAAGAAATACAGCATACAAACAAAACTATAAATATTTTTAACTCAAGACTTTAGTTTTTTGCAAAAACCTATCTTTTTCAATCTTCCTCTATAAGTCATAATACATTTCCTACCACTGCCTCCCTTCCATGTTTCTCAGACACTTACCATTGGCTTCCGCAGATACCAGGTCAGTTTTGGGTCCACATCCCTTTTGTGTACAAGCTGATACCTGACAAAATAAAAATATATCAATGGAACCATAACTATATTTTTTAATTATTTTACTAAATATCATGCTGAATATCGATTTTTTTATAGCCCTTTTAAAAATCCTGAGTTTCCCCCTGGGTTGGTTGTTTGTTCAAATATTCTATATTAAATTCCAAGCTAAAAATTATTACACCATGAGTCAGTCCCTAAATAACTGATTTTTTTAATATTGCTCACCTGGAAGAAATAAGTCATACCAGGTTGTAGACATGGTAGATTAAAATGTCTGACAGTACTTGGTACTGATGTCATGTTTTTATCATTTTCGTCTCCATTTTTCCAGGAATAAATCTTGAATTCCATAATTATTCCATTTAAAAGTTGGGGTAATGTCCAACGGAAATCTGCAGCAAGAGAATTCTCTGATGTCATTGATTCCTTATGCTGGGTCACATAAACTCTTGGCGTTAATGGTTTACTAGGAACTGAAATATATAAAACATTTAATCACACCAAGTTAAAAAAAGTGAATAAATTTATAAAAAGTCATCAATATATGAGCTGCGTCGGATAGAAATCGACCTTAAGCAAACGAAAATCAATACCTCTGTTAACCTATTTTGGGTTAAAATAATTTCTACCGAAAGTCTGTAATTGTTCAAAAGTAGGTTTTCATAAGAAGACAACCCTTTTAAACGGACCAAAATGCAGCTTTTATATCTTAGTTATTCCAAAATCGATCAAAGTTTTAGATATTTATATGTGTACATGTACTTGCATAAGGTCGATATCTATCTGACGCAGTTCATATGATAAGGTTGGGAAAAATATAATTTTTGCAATTTCAAAACATATATAATATATCATAGGGTATGTATTTTTGTTATTCAAAGTATATCAAAACAGTGAAGTACTGGATGTCTCTGCTGTTCATTCCTACCAGTACCACAAAGGAACTGAAATATCCTGTCCCCTACCACCCCATAACTTTATAAGGTATTTATTTACTTACTTGACATAGGTGTATTGATATTGGCCACAGTAACTGGACCATACCCCCAGTATGTGTAAGTTCTTAGTGTAACGGTCATCTCTGTATAAGCTGATATATTAGACAATTAACTTACCTGACATAGGTGTATTGATATTGGCCACAGTAACTGGACCATAACCCCAGTATGTGTAAGCTCTTAGTGTAACGGTCATCTCTGTATAAGCTGATATATTAGACAATTAACTTACCTGACATAGGTGTATTGATATTGGCCACAGTAACTGGACCATAACCCCAGTATGTGTAAGCTCTTAGTGTAACGGTCATCTCTTTATAAGCTGATATATTAGACAATTAACTTACCTGACATAGGTGTATTGATATTGGCCACAGTAACTGGACCATAACCCCAGTATGTGTAAGCTCTTAGTGTAACGGTCATCTCTGTATAAGCTGATATATTAGACAATTAACTTACCTGACATAGGTGTATTGATATTGGCCACAGTAACTGGACCATAACCCCAGTATGTGTAAGCTCTTAGTGTAACGGTCATCTCTGTATAAGCTGATATATTCGACAATTCTATAAAATTCTTAGTGGTTTGCTGTAAATACAGATAATTGTTTTATTTATTCAAAACTAAAATAGGCATCCTTCACATAGAAACTTTTGTATTAACAATGGATTGTAGAATAAGATAACACAATGTAAGGGCTGATTTCAACTTCTGTGTAAATGAATATTAGTTGCTTCAATATAAAGATGCATTTTTTTCAGCTTAAATTTTCAATTTTAGAAGTCACCAAAATACCTATGTCTTGCTTTAATAGCTATCATTGTAGGCAAAAAAAAAACCTCCTAGGATTTTTACACAGTACATCTTGATGTTATTTCAATTTCTTTGAAATAAAAACTTTTCAAAAATTTTTTAATATACTGTAAAGCATAGAAAACTAATAATAATCTTCAACCAGATATACCAAATAATGACCTCAGACAAACAAACAATTACCATGGCAACACTTCTTCCAGCATCATCATGTATTTGTATGGAAACCTCATAAAAAATATCACCATGGTTAACTATGGCCTTCTGCCAGGTCAGGTTAAAGGCTGACCAATGACCTTCACATCTTATTGTCTGTTCTGGAATTTCTGTTGGTACAATTTTAAGGCTTTTCTTGTTTAAACTCTCTGTAAAAAGTATGTAAATATTCAATGTATCAGAAGTAAAGAACTCTTTGATTACAATTTCTCCTGATAATTATAATATTGAACTTCCACTTATAATCCAGTAATTTTTGTTTAATGATTTAATTCAAATTTTGTACTTTTTGACAGAAATTGTTCTCTCTTTATAAATATTTTTTTCCATCTTTTTACATCATGTGCTACTTTTTGAGTAAAATGAGGTCCAAATTTTATATATTTGCTCAAAATTCGGACTTGTGGATGTATTTTTCCTTTGACAGAAATACATAACTTTTTTGTTTTAAAAGATAAACACAAGCTGTTTTTTGTTAAATTATTTGTAAATTCTGTTTTATATATCAATGTCCTTTAAATTTGTGCAATTTGTCTTTTTCAAATAACTCATATTTAACAAAAGTTCACAAATGTAGTAAAAAACGTCATTTTCTGCCGCATATTTATCAAATTTAAAAAAATTGCACTATTTACATTTTCATGAAAATTGGCACACATAATCTTTATTTGTAATCAAAACAAGTGGCAATTTAAAACAGAATATTTTCAAGTTAGATAAGTTTGAATGATAAAAATCAGTCGAAAACAGAATCCTTTCCCAAAAAGTCATAGTTCGACGTCGCGAAAATAACAATTTACGTTAGCAACGTCATAACCTCCCCTGTTACTGTATCGTATGCCCTTAATCTTGTTGTAATTAAAATGTTTTTAAATTTCCTTTGTAATGTTTGTTAAAAACCAAAATAAACAACAAAAGAGATAATTTCAGCTTTCCAATTGTGAACTTAACATTTATGTTAAAAAAGAAGACAGATTTGTCATAGCAAACATTTAAACTGGTTCCTAAGTTATCTTTTAATGTATAGTTACCTGGATATGGATGGAGTGATGGATGGGTAACAGTAAACACAGACACTGGTTCTACTGTTATTTCTGATGTGTAGTTACATTCAAGATCACCTACAATGATGGAGCCTTTCTCATTCTGCCAGAATAAACGGTGAGAAAAATACTGCATGACAGAAAATCTGAAATGAAAAAAACAAAACATTTTGGCTTATAAAAAGGATTTATATTGACAGATATACTTTTCCCAAATTTAACCATGAAAAAATCATGAGTTTCATGAGCAGTGTAATTGCAAATAAAGGTAGAAAATCTAACACCTATGTGAAATTTAATCAATAAAATTGAATTTTTGTTTGCTGTGTATGTGATGAATTAAAAAAAACCAACATAACTTCTCATTTTGATTTACCTGCATACCAATTCTCACATAAATGTTTTACTTAAAAAATACCTTTACAAGAAGAATATAATTTAAACTTACGGAGAAATACTGCTAAAACTTCCAAGAGGTTGCACAGACAGTTGGTCTGGGGTCACACCATTACCCAGTAGATCTGACATATACAACTCCTGTCGTTCAAAACTCTTCACATACCATAAAACTTTTCGAAGGTCAAAGTTCAAGGTCAAACTGATGACATGCTTCCCACAAAAATATGGTAGATTGAAGTATACAATATGATCTTCTCCGTTTAAGTAAGCTGCTTCTAAGGTGTTCATTGTAACCCAGTAAATACGACCTTGTAAAGCATCAATTGCCATATGACGAGCTGTGCCTTGTATTACAAACTCTATATTATCTCCATTGATATCGGACCTCCTAATCTGTAAATATAGAAATGTCAAAAATGCAAATGAAAATCATAAAATAGAAAAATACATTTAGTTAACCAAGAGTTATTCTTTTCTTGTTGTTTTTCACCACTGTTGCAGGTAAGGGGAGGGTTGAACATGTGCAAACAAGTATAGAAGCCTATAATTCAGTGGTAGTTTTTGGTGGTCTATCATATTTTATTTTATTTTTCATACCAGGTAATTTAAAATATGGGTTTTTCTCATTGTTAAAAGCAGTAGATGACTTAACTTGTTTACATCCATTTCATTTGGTCTCTGACAAATAGCTTTCTCCTTGTCAATTTATATCACATCTCCTTATCTTAATATCATTAGACTGGAACAGCTCCTGTCCCAAATGTAATTGACACGTGTAGCCATGTGATAGTAGCAATGACAGTTTCATAAATCTATTTATACTTACGACATTGTATAAAAAAGAAGATGTGGTATTATTGCCAATGAGACAACTATCCACAAAAGACCAAAATGACACAGACATTAACAACTATAGGTCACCGTACGGCCTTCAACAATGAGTAAAGCCCATACCGCATAGTCAGCTATAAAAGGCCCTGATAAGACAATGTAAAACAATTCAAACGAGAAAACTAACGGCCCTATTTATGTAAAAAAAGAACGAAAAACAAATATGTAACACATAAACAAACGACAACCACTGAATTACAGGCTCCTGACTTGGGACAGGCACATACATAAATAATGTGGCGGGGTTAAACATGTTAGCGGGATCCCAACCCTCCCCCTAACCTGGGACAGTGGTGTGTTTAGGATAAGACCAGTACAGCTTCTGTCCCAACCAATCATAACTGAAATTTGAGGTCATGTGATAGAAGTAATAAGATTTTGTCATAGTTATTTTTATACTTACAACATTGTGTTTAGGATTAGACCAGTACAGCTTCTGTCCCAACCAATCATAACTGAAATTTGAGGTCATGTGATAGAAGTAATAAAATATTGTCATAGTTGTTTTATACTTACAACATTGTGTTTAGGATTAGACCAGTACAGCTTCTGTCCCAGCCAATCGTAACTGACACTTGTAGCATATCTGATGTGGTAGATGATCTCTGACTCTGCTGTAGTTCTGTCAAATATTTGAACTCCATTTACATTAGACGCCCACATTATCTTATCTTCAACCCAGGTCAAATCTGTGATAAAAAGATGTTTTATTAATATGGAAGTATCATAGCTATATAAAAATTCACAATTTTTAATAATCAGCAGAACTTTGCGTACTTTCATTGTTTGTATCTCTAAAATAAAGACAATACCAGGACATTGATTGAATTTTTAATTGTTTATGTTGTTTTTAACCAATCATAATGTTGTGTGTAGACTTTTGAAAATGTTAACCAAAATGGGCAGATTCCAGAAAAGACAATTATGGATTCTCTTTTTCTTACAAGTCAATAACAAAATTTCTCTAGTCATGATGTGTTAGAGATTTTCCAAACAGAGCACCTACTATAATATCAAGCTTGTCAACACTAAGGATGTGAGTTTTAACCCTGCTTCTGACAAAATGCTTTTTGACTACAATCTTTATTGACTAGCATTGGCAGTTTTTCAGCTGAAGGATATTGGTTAAACAAAAAACTGGCTGCAAACAGTGAGCTGAAAGTGGTATTATAATCAATCAATGCTTTTGTTTATATTTCACTCAACCCTTAATCTTACCAAGAAGTTCTTCATAAAATAGATGTACAGTGGTTAGCTGTGTTCTATGTTGTCCTTCCATATCCATTTCATATAAACCAGTAGTAAAATCTGACTGTGAAGCTGCTGCAACAATTACTTTAGCTGTTGATGCCTCTGTTTAAAAAAAAAAGAAATCGAGTCAAGTTGTCTCCCTTTTGATTTTTACAGATAAGTCCATGCATCACCTCTATGTAGATTTCATATTAGAAACTTGACAAATCTGATTGAGATACTGCTGCAACTATTACTTTAGTTGTTGAAAGAAGTGAGTAAAATTATCTCCCCTTTATATCAATAGTTGAGTAAATTATCTCCCCTATGTAACCTATAGGTGAGTAAATCAGGGCATCATGTCTTTGTTAGTTTCATAAAAATTAGAAGGGAAATTTGACCAAGATGCTGCTGTAACTAAAACAGTTGATGCCTTTGTTAAGAATAAAGAAAATTGAGTTAAATTATATTCCCTTTAAATCCTTTATGTAAAATTGTTTATGCACAAAAATGAAATTATCCTAATTGCATATGTTGATTTCAGTTTCTGAAATAATGATCTTTTGGAGAATTTCAACCCAATTTTAAAGAAAAATTATTAAAGGACCTAAATTATCCTATCTTGTTGGATATTTATTAAAACAGGTTTTTAATTATCATTTTTGCAAACTTTCAGACATGGAATTTAAGACTTCTACTTTACCATTTTTAATCTGTTATTACCTAATGAGAGAGTTCTACCAACAAAGACTTCTGACCAGGGACCAGATCCAGTCTGTGACCAAGCCCTGACTTTAACTTGATAGGCAGTATCTGGTACCAGATCTTCTATTTCTAAGAAAGAACCAGTGACTTTCTCTACTATTTCATTGTCTGTTCCATCATCAGCATACAGGCTGACTTCATAATACCAATTCTTATATGCTCCTTTACCTGAAACAAAATAAAAAGAATGCATTTCAAAATCTTTTTCTTTTCATTAAAGAAGAAAACTCATGTTAATGTATTTTCATTGATCTGTATACAAACATTTTGTCTCTAGCAAAGAGTTTTCTCATTGACAATCATACCACATCTTCTTATTTTTTTAAAAGAAATTCTATGAATTATTTCCCTAACTTTGAGGTTATCTTATTTTTCTTTTTATTATCTCCCCTTGCTTAGTGTTGGTCAGTGCTTTCTAGATAATTTTTGTCTTCTGTTATTGGAAGTATATATTTTTTAATAATTGCATACTTTGAAATCAATCTATGGTAATGCACCTGTATGGGTTGAAATTCTTGGAATTACAAGAAGGTGGAGGATCTAACCTTGATAAGAGAGAGGCTTTGGTCGGTTCCACTGTATAATAACACGTTTATCTGTAAACAATCCCCTAACATCCTGGGGAGAGCTGTGAGGCACTGAAATTTAAAAATCAAAATAAAATTCAAATCAAAGTATTCAAAACATGTTTCCCTGCTTGAGGTATTATATTGGTGGATACTGTGTGTGCTATCCTACAAACTTTTTAATATCCTTAAACTGATGTTTTCTGTTGGAGAATTTTAAACTGATACCAATATCATCATCCATGGTGGTAACAGGAGTCCCATTTATTGCTTTACACATAAAATTCACTTGTATTTACATCTATTAATTATATCCTTATTTATATGTGCTCTATTTTTCTAAAGATAATTTAAATAGCAAAAAAGGATTAACAACATATCACTCATTATATCTAGATATATATGTTTTCCAGTTTGAATGGTTTTACATTACTAATTTTTAGGGCTTGCTGTTCAGTGTGAGCCAAGGCTCCGTGTTGAAGGCCATACCTTGACCTATAAAGGTTTACTTTTTTAAATTGTTATTTGGATGGAGAGTTGTCTCATTATCACTCATACCACATCTTCCTATATCTATGAACAAGTTACCCAACAAAGCATTCTACAGATAAAAAAATCATCATACCTGGGTATGGCTGTGCTGTCGGGTGATAAATGTTGAATGATGAATATTTCGTCACATACATTTCATTCACATAAAACTTCCCTATTTTCTCATCGTATTCCTCAATCAAAAGTTTGGTCCCGTTAGTTAAGAAGAAAACTCCACCATAATACACCATGCTTCTTATACTATAATAGTTTGGTTGTATCACTTTGTCTTTCCGGACATCGGCTAAACCTGTGCCATCTAGAAACGCTGACATGAGAGTATTCACAATCTCGTTAGGAAAATATAACTGCATATTGTTGAAATCGATAGCAAATGAATTTAATCGGCTGCTAACTAGCAAGAAATGGCGTGCAGGTTTTGATGGAGTTATTTCCCCTATGTCTACTGCATACAGCCCCATGTTTATACTTCCTTGTGTGAAAAACAGGAATCTGAAAAATAATTAAATTTATTATAAACAAAATTTGCATTCATAAAGGTTTTAATTTTATATCCAAAGTTGATTTTGATTTTGTAAATATTGCCGGTATATTTAACGACCATTCTGTTAAAGAACAAATTCCTGGATATTTTGACAATACTGAGCTACCTCTTATTTGTTATATTTACAAGAAATCTACCCGGAAATTTGTGTTTAATTATAGTCAAATGTGTAAAGATGTTAATATCAGTGAAAATACACCTACTTCATGTAATTGCAGTAATTCCGAATATATTTATGGACCCATTTCCCATGTTATAACAGGAGATCTTAACATCGTTCAAGACCGAGAGTTAAAATCATTCCTCAGTAAAGGACCTAAATATCGTCCCCCGTCAATTATTAATTGGAATGAGTGTCGTAATATCATTCACGACTCACTCCATACTTACTGTATGAAATGGATAAAACGGGAAAAAGCCGACAAAAAATCTTTGGACTCTTTTTTTAATTCAGTAATGAAGATAGTTGATATACGTATTCAACATTTTAAAGAACATTTTACTATAAACAATAACCACAATAAACCTATTTCTCGTATCAAACATAAACTAAAAGAACTAGCCAAGGAATTTGTTTTTGTCCCGGCAGATAAAGCTGCTAATAATATTATTATTGTTTGACGTAAATTTTACATTGAGGTTCTGAAAAAGGAAATCACCAATTCACCAACATTCCAACTGACTCCATTTTCAGAAAACGAAATCTGTAACAAACATAAACTTTTAGCCACCGCTTAGCCAAATTCAATGAAAGTCCCAACTATGTATTGGCTTCCGAAGCTACACAAAACCCCTTACAAATATAGATTTATTTCGTCTTCAAGCCATTGTTCAACTACTAAATTGTCTATTCTTCTTACCAGCACACTTGGTACAATTAAAAACCTGATAATAAATTGTTCAAATAAGGCCTTCGAAAATAGTGGAATAAATTACTTTTGGAGTGTCAAGAACTCGTTGGAAGTACTTGATAAATTGCATGCATATATTGGTGATTTTGAATCTGTTCAAAGTTTTGATTTTTCTACCCTGTATACCACATTGCCTCACATTCTCATTAAGAAAAAATTCACACACCTAATTAAATGGGCATTCAAAAAATCAGAATGTGAATATATATGTTCAAACTCTTTTAGGTCATTTTTTAGTAGCAATAAACAAAAAAACTATGTTAATTGGACATGCTTTGATACTATATATGCCCTTGAATTTTTACTAGATAACATTTTTGTTCGCTTTGGTGATTCCGTATATCGTCAGATTATCGGAATTCCAATGGGGACTAACTGTGCACCACTTATTGCGGACCTGTTTTTGTATTGTTATGAGTTACAATTTATGACAAAAATAAGCAAAGACCCATCGAAACAACATCTGATAAACAAATTTAATAATACTTTTAGATATTTGGATGATATTTTGGATCTCAATAATGACGACTTCAGTATGTATATTAATGAAATTTATCCTGTTGAACTTACTTTAAATAAAGCTAATACTAACAATGACCACTGCCCTTTTCTCGATCTTGATATCTATATCACTAATGGAAAGCTGAATACTAAAATTTATGATAAAAGGGATGATTTTTCATTTCCTATCGTTAATTATCCGTTTTTAGATGGTGACGTTCCCTTGTCACCATCTTACGGTGTTTATATATCTCAACTTGTACGATTCGCTCGTGTATGTAACAATGTTTTAGATTTTAACGAGAGAAATTTATGTATTACTGAAAAATTATTACACCAGGGTTTTCGATATCACAAACTAGTCAAAACATTTACTAAATTTTATCATCGGTATAAAGACATCATTCGTAAATATAGCTCAACATGCAGACTTCTAATACGTTCAGGTATTTCACATCCAATTTTTTATGGTAATATTCTTTATAAAGCACAAAGGTGTCAGTATTCACCTCAGAAACTTACAAAACCTTTGAATAGACTTATTAAGAAGGGATATAATTACGATACTGTTGTCAAGTCATTAAAGATTGCATATTTTGGCGTTAATATTGAGTCACTGATAAGGTCTTTGCATCGGAACTAAACACATTTATTCTAAAAACAGTTGTTGGCATGACACGGGTTATGTTCTTCTCATATATGTTATGATGGTATGATACTAAACCCCTAACGGGAAGGATTGTGCCTGATGTTCATATGATGAAATCATAATCTTTCAGTCAGTTTAATTGAAGTCTGGAGCTGGCATGTCAGTTAACTGCTAGTAGTCTGTTGTTATTTATGTATTATTGTCATTTTGTTTATTTTCTTTGGTTACATCTTCTGACATCAGACTCGGATTTCTCTTGAACTGAATTTTAATGTGCGTATTGTTATGCGTTTACTTTACTACATTGGTTAGAGGTATAGGGGGAGGGTTGAGATCTCACAAACATGTTTAACCCCGCCGCATTTTTGCGCCTGTCCCAAGTCAGGAGCCTCTGGCCTTTGTTAGTCTTGTATTATTTTAATTTTAGTTTCTTGTGTACAATTTGGAAATTAGTATGGCGTTCATTATCACTGGACTAGTATATATTTGTTTAGGGGCCAGCTGAAGGACGCCTCTGGGTGCGGGAATTTCTCGCTACATTGAAGACCTGTTGGTGACCCTCTGCTGTTGTTTTTTATTTGGTCGGGTTGTTGTCTCTTTGACACATTCCCCATTTCCATTCTCAATTTTATTGAAATCTATAATTTTCTACTTAAATCTTCTCATCTTCTTATCTCTTATCTATTGAAGTTAAATTTTGCACAAAAATAATTATGTCCCTTGTTTTTTATCATGTCAAAGGTACAATGTTCAAAAACTTAAAAATCAGATTTGCATGTAACTTCAAAACACATGGCTGCATGCAACTCTCAACCCATATGACTAACAGAAAATATATGCACTGTATCTTTTATATATTCATGTGTATGAGTATCTTAAAAGATTATTTAATGCTTAGCATAAGAAGCCTTAAACCTGAAAACTATGTGTTATAAGCTTTTCAAGTTTTGGAAATCCAAAAGTATATAAGACTAAAAAAATCATAAAGTTAAAGGTAAATCATAAAACAATACTGAAAACAATTGGTAAACATGTAAATTTTCTTCCACAATTCTAACTTTAACTGTATTGCAAAAAGTATAACCCTGAAGGGCTAAAAGGCAAACATAACATTTACATTACATTTACATAAGAAACATACAACACATGTGAATAATTATTAACCAGAGTTGTCTCTCTTCAAATACTCACCCATTGATAGGATCAACCTTTATGACATCTGGTTGTGAAGGTAACATTTCTGTTGCCATGATACAGCTCGGCCTATCTAAATCACATCTTTTGATCTAAAAATGCCATGTCAGAGTCATATTATGTCAAAAAGTTACAATAGAATATTATTGTGAATAAAAAAAAAAACATGTAATAATTTCAATCACTCATTCCACGTCAAAATAAAATATATTAGAATCAAAATACATGTAAGTCTAAAATTTGTGCTAATATCATTTTTACCAGTGCAAATTTACAGCCTCTTAGAAGGACTTATATTGTATTCTGATGTTGCAAACTAAAACAAAGTACTCAGACCTATAATGGTTTACTTTTACAAATTGGGACTTGGATGGAGAGTTGTGTCGTTGGCACTCATACCACATCTTTTTATATCTATCAAAAGTCTTACCATTAAACCATCTACAATGTATGTATAATTATGTAACCAGTCAATAGTTATTGCTCCAGGGTGAGAGATACTGGGGTAGAAGTTGTCCGTTATGGAACTGTCAACCATGCTAACTTGATGAACCTGTCCCGAGGAATCGCTGCAGACAATCATCTTTTTCTGGATATGAACTGCAACTCCTTCACAATGAAAAACACACTCAGTCAACGTTAGTCAGTATATTTTTTTCCCACTCTGAATGGTATAAATCAACTTATTTTTGTTCTTAAGGCCAACCTCCCCTGCATTTTTTTTGCAATTTTCTAACTTGAAATCATATCCATAGAAAGTAAGATTCAACTTGATTTATATTATTTAAATATATTTATTCTTAGAAAGTACTGAAAAATAAATCTTTTACGAAAAATTGTTGGTTTACAGTTATATAGTTCCATCTTTAAGATCTGTGACCTGAAAACCTGTATATTTTGTTAATATAAATAGATTAAAACAAAAAAGCAAAATAATATCAACTTCAGCTATCATTTAATTGAAATAAGCTCATATCTATAGATAATAAGTTCATAAATATTCAAATGTTAAATAAATAAAAATAACAGTTGCTAAAATATCTCAGCTCAATAAAATTAAATAGGAAACAGAGAAAATATATAGTTTTTATTCAGTAAAAAATCTACTGTTCTAAAGTTTTGACGAAACTAAAACTATCGTATGTTCGAATAACAAAAAACTGGGAACTAAGCCTTATATACTTTATAAATTTCCCTCTTTAAGCATATTTCTAGGAAATCTAACCACTGCTGTATTTTTAGCGATGATAAAAATTGATAATATCAGTAAAAGTGACAGAAATTGATATACTTCATTTAGAAAATAATATGTCTGAAGTTTTGACAAGGAAACTTGAATGCATATTTACAGATATAATTTAAGCCATGGTAATATTGATAATTTCTGTAATCAAATCTTGAAATTGATCCAATAAAATTTATCATAGGATAAGTCTGAAGATTACTTAATGGCTGTACATAACTTGGCCAGTAAAAGCAACATTGGAATATCTCTAATTGAAAATAACATTTTGACACAATTGTCAGTGATGGATGATGTTCCATCAAATAATTCTATGTAACTGGCCATGCAATCATCAAATAACATGCAACAAGGTTTAAAATAAAACAGACGGTTACAATGAATTCTGATTCTCAGATGAAGATGAATGAACCAAAAATGATCTTGTAATCAATAATAGTGAATAACAAGTATGATTAAAAACGAGGACAAAATCTGTTTTTAATCGGAGGGTTAATGTTGTTATCAAAATCTATTGTATATTGTAATTAGCAAACAATAATGATTCTTCAAGACCAAAAATTAGTAGCTAATCAGCTCATCATATTTCGTTGACCAATCTCATCCTATTGTGATGCTTTAACCTTATCAACATGATTGATACAGTAATTCATCAGAATAAATCTTTCATAAGGAGAGACTTATCAAATATTATCAGTTCATAGAATCGTAGATATATAAAGAAATTATCCCTTTTATCAATCTGTACAGCCATGTAATTAAGAAAGAGTAATTAAAGAAGCAAGTAAAATATTAGATACCATCAGTTCTTACATCTTGGATTTATTTTATTTCAACCTTGAACTGTAGATAAAGGTGCACTCAAGGTCATTAATATTTACATTGCACAAAATTTTACTTTTGTAAGTTTTCTAGGAGTTGTTCTAAATTTTCTTTATATCCCTGTTTTGTGTGTCATTGCACCTTTAATTCAAAGTTTACTGATACTTTATTGCCAAACAGTGTGCTTTGGAGAGAAAGTTAAAAAAAAAATTGGGAAGAGAAGGTAGATAGTATCAAGAAGGATTATATTGATGACCCTCAAATACTGTGGACTTAATTTCTGTGAGCACCATTTTTAGAGGATTGGGAAAACATGGTATTTTCTTTGATATTTGATTTGTCATGTTTTGCCAAAGTCTGCATGCACTAAGAGTCTTAAGAAAATTTGTATTTAGTTGAACATTTAAATTCTTGTTTCACTCTTATCCATTAATATTGGTATCCAACAAATATTAGCAAAAAAATATTCTTCTTAAGAACTGGTTGACCTTTTTGTGGAGGAAATGTGTTTAGGCCAATTAAAATTAATTTATAGATTTTCATCCCCGCCCGCCCCTCTGAAATCGTCCCGCCCCGATTTTTTTTATTTTGCAAAATTTACGATTTCCGGATTTTGTTCATTTCCGTTACCGGTAACCGTCAATAATTTCGTTTCATTCGAACTTCCTGTTTTTAAAATTTCGGTTTTCTTATTTCTTGTTTCGAGTACTTTAAAACGATTATGTTGACAAAATCTGCTGCTCAATGATGACAGTATCATCTACGGAGAATATAGAAAGATTACCAGAGGGGCATGAAATATTCGGGTTACGAGTATTAAATACGCTGTGTCCAACGCAAATCGCGGTATGTCACACATTGGAAATTTCTTTCATCAGAAAATTGTGGATTTATTTAATAATACATTGACTTTGTGTAAGCAAATTTGGGCTGTGAATGATTTCCAAAGTGCAAGAATCGTGGAACAAATTGGTAGAAAAAAAAGTTCAAAAAGTCGGCAAACATACACATTGTGTACTGGAAAACCCTTAGATTTACCTATGGCTATTGTTTTTGTTTGAAAACACATAATACCATTTATAATGTAATTAAATATGCGTCACTTCTTGCATAACTTGAAAATCTTAAAAGCGCTAACTTTACTATTCCTGGCAACACTTGTTTGAGTGTTCATTTCATTCATAATACTTGTGATGCATACCATTGCATTTGCATAAGTTTATGGGGACTACAAACCATCGCTTAGAGAGCAAAATAAATTGGAGTTGGTAGTCAAATGAATAGAGAATTTCTCCATGGTTTTACTGTTTGCTGAAAATATGTTTCTAAAGTAGCAATTGCATGTAGAACAGTCCGCGTTGCAAATCAGAGATGTTTATTCAAGAATTATGTACGATTCTTTATACAGGTTTAAACATTTACATGGTATAAGCTAAATTTTGTAATTATAACACTTGCATATATATGAAGTTCACGCCACAAGAAGGTTTCAAATTGAATAAAATTTAAAAAATAAAATCCTCCCACCCGCCCCATTTTTTTCAAAACTTTGGATGAAAATCTACTAATTAATTTTAGTTGGCCTTACAAACCCAATCAATAGTAAATTCTCTTATGAGAGTAGACATTAAAAGCAGTCATTTGTCAAATTTTAATTATCATTAAGTTTGGGATGAAAATGTAAACTAATGGGTTTTCAAAAATGTCATGTACATGAAGTTTAAGGTTAATGAAGAAATTGATCCTAGACAGATAAAGTAACATTTTATGAAACATGGACGGACTATAAAATATACTGAAATAAACATAAATCGATTGGTCAGAAAAGAATACAGTTTTATCACTTTACTGCTGTGGACTCATTTACTTTTTGTGATGTATTACCAATTTTCGTGGATTGACAAAAAGTTCTATTTTGAGGATGTTTGATTTGTGGTTTTTCAAAAGTCTGCATACAAGCCTAGATACATTTTTTACTTCATTGAACATTTAAACTAGTGGCTGACACCTTTACAAATGAAATCAATAAAAAAAGTTGTGTCCAAGGAATGATAAAAAAACAAGGACAATTGTTTATTTTTTTTATGGGAGGGTAAATGTTGTTATCAAACTCTCTTGTATATTGTAAAATGATGAGGAATCACCAGTATATAAGGCAGAATAAAAAGAATTAAAGGAAAACACAAATGAGAGCTACAATTTTTCAATTTTTCCATAATCATCATTCACAACTGGAAGAAAACAAAATGAGAAAAAAAAACAGTATGAAGCATTGACAGAGGATATTATTTATTAAAAAAAATGTTGCTTATATTATTCTCCCCAAAAACTGTTGGTTAATTTAACATTTTTGACAACTCCTGCACTGCAATAATTATAATCACATCTTTCAACACTTCAATATCTGATTGTCCAAATTTACAGAAAAATTGCAGAGAATATTTGCCAGAATTGGTGACTAATTAGTCACAATTTATAAACAAAGTAACAGATGATATAGACTACAAAGTGGATGGTGATTTATCATACATGCATATATGTTTATGGAGTATAATAAAACTGTAACAATTCTGTGTTCTATTGCCAAGGAGCTAATCAAAACAGGTGTGCAAGGAAAGTTTTCATTTTAACTGGAATTTTTTGGAGGGTAAAAGAGGATCATGCTTGATAGGAACAGGAATTTTGTCTTGGGACAGGTAGCTTATAAAAACAGGTGTACAAAGAAAGTATTGATTGTAACTGTTGTTGTTTACTTAAATATTCCAGTGGCAAGTATTTGATACATTTTTAGCAGAGAACAAATTAACTGTTACTCCAATAGGTAGCTTCTGCATAATGGTCACACCATGCAGAATATAAAAAACAGGATATTTTTACAGTCAATCTGTCTGCGGCAAATGAAGATGATGTTTAATTAAGGCAGAAATTTGTAAGACACGACAGCTAAAAGAGACCATCAAAGAGTTAGAAAGTTTTAACATTTGGCTTACCAATATAAAGTACAAGCTTTGTCAATTATCAAAACACAAACTTTTTACAATTTAAGTACTCAGTGTCCTTGCTTGTCAAAAGGAGTGGAGTTCCCCCTCTTCCCTTTATATGCACCCCTCTGTATGAAAAGATCCTACTAATTGAATTCTTTCCGACAATAAATTACCAATTTAGAAACATCAGTAAAACTGTCCAACATTTTTTTCATCAGATATGAACATATGAACATATGATTATAACACGATTTCTTTTGTGTAAACAATAAATTAGAACCAAAAAAAAACCCATCTTTATAACAGGATTAATTAAACCCAGAGTGTTGTATATATTGCATCAATTATATGAAGATTTGTGGTTTTCTTGATCTTTATAGATTTGCCCTTCTAACGAGTTCTGACTTATGATGTCAAGAATTCTTCTTTCTGCCAAGTTAACGAAACAAATACCTAAGACAGTTTGTATAGTTTAAATAAAACTGAAAAGACAAGGTGCATGTAGAAATTCATCCTTCTTTGTGGTGGGGTTTATTTTACTCAATTGTTAGTTTTGACAGTCAGTTTCAATTTACTTCAAAGAAAGTAAATTCTAGCTTAACTTTAAGTGAAATGCTCTTCCTAAGGACTTTAAGTGAAAGACTATCCCTAAGGACTTTAAGTGAAAGGCTCTCCCTAAGGACTTAAAGTCAAAGGCTCTCCCTACAGATTTTAAGTGAAAGTCTCTCCCTAAGGACTTTAAGTGAAAGTCTCTCCCTAAGGACTTTAAGTGAAAGTCTCTCCCTAAGGACTTTAAGTGAAAGTCTCTCCCTAAGGACTTTAAGTGAAAGTCTCTCCCTAAGGACTTTAAGTCAAAGTCTCTCCCTAAGGACTTTCAGTGAAAGTCTCTCCCTAAGGACTTGAAGTCAAAGGCTCTCCCTATGGATTTTAAGTCAAAGGCTTTCCCTAAGGACTAAGGACTTTAAGTCAAAAGCTCTCCCTTAGGACTTTAAGTCAAAAGCTCTCCCTTAGGACTTTAAGTCAATTAGGCTCTCCCTAAGGAATTTTACTCAAAGGCTCTCCCTAGGGACTTTAAGTGAAAGGCTCTCCCTAAGGACTAAGGACTTTAGGTCAAAGGCTCTCCCTAAGGACTTTAAGTGAAAGGCTCTCCCTAAGGACTTTAAGTGAAAGGATCTCCCTAAGGACTAAGAAATTTAAGTGAAAGGGTCTTCCATAGGACTTAGGATGACAGGGTCTCCCTAAGGACTTTAAGTCAAAGGCTCTCCCTAATGGCTTTACCGTAAGTCAAAAGCTCTCTCTAGGGACTTTAAGTCAAAGGCTCTCGCAAGGACTAAGGACTTTAAGTAAAAGGTTCTCCCTAAGGATTAAGGACTTTAAGTCAAAGGCTTTTCCTTAGGACTTTAAGTGAATTTAGGCTCTCCCTAAGGACTAAGGAATTTAAGTCAAAGGCTCTCCCTAATGACTTTAGGTGAAAGGGTCAAAGGTCCAGTTTGAAGCATCTTTTGTTAAGAATAGGTCAGCAAGGTCCTAAACTTTGTAATTATCAACTCATAGATTGCCCCTAGAAAAGACACGTATTGGACAATAATTTAAACCCCTGAGTTAAGAGTTTCTTGTCTAAATCGTCCTTTTTATTTTTCCATGGTGTCTTTATGTGGTTCCTCCAATTACAATTTCGATTATAATAAATGGAAATATTATGTGGATTTAAATTGTTTCCCTAAGTCTTACAGCATTTAAATAATTTGTTCAACTCAGACTGTGGATACTCCCAAAATCAAGTGCAGAGACTAAAAAACTGGAACAGTTAACCCAGAAGTGTTTCATTAATTGTTTCTCACAATAAAATATGGAATCATGTGGAGTTAAATCCAAACTATTTATTAGTATATCAAACAACAAACCATAAATCTAGATAATTAATGTCTTCCAAACAATATTACTGACAAACTGAAGTATCTCTGATCTGCTTAATATATCAAGGTTATATCAATACCAAAGGAACTAAAAGGGTTTAGACCTATTTATTGGTTGGCAACATTCATAACGAATGATAAACTCTTTGACCTAATTCAAGGGAGATAACTCTTTAAAATCAGCAATGTGTTTGTAATACTCCGGCTTTTTCATTAAAGCTTTTTTAGCAGTCATGTGAACCTGATTGAAGATAATCAATGTGTTATTTAAAAGCATATAAGAATTTTGCCATAAAAAAGCTGACGAAATTGTACCAGTGACTTACTAATTTTAATATAATGTTCAGTATAAAGCTAGTTACCTCCTAAAAATGTTAAAGGAATATTTTCAATACATACGTAAAATGAAATGTATTAAGATAATGACAATATAACTATTAAAAATAATGAACAATGAATAATAATAAAAAAATATCAGAAATTGTCAACACTCATGTATATATATGATATTTTGTTTTATTTGATTGCTTGATGGTTGGTTGCTTAACATCCAGTGACAAATATTTCATGCATTCATGCATGTTTGGGAAAACTGTCCATGTTTGATTATAGTGGATACTTAGATTGGATTAAGCAAGTTTATTGAAAAGAATTTTTAGTCCTCATTGAAAACTGGAAAAGACTTATTTTTACCCCATGTATTGATCTTGAAAACTAAAAATGGCATGCTATATGAATAGTACGCAACTATCTTTATAACAATACAATTGAATATACGGCATAAAACAAATTGTTGTTTTTTTTTACTAAAAAATTCAAGATTTTGCTCTAACAAAAATACTCAACAAATCTAAAACAAAAGTTGGAATCAAACAATTAAAACCTGAACTACTGCACAAATTGGCAACTTTACCACATACCCAAGAATACAGAAGTCCTATTCATGATGACAGTCTTTACGAGTTCATTCAGGTTTTATCCATTATCATTTTCCATCATAAAAAGTACATTTCTACATAAGCCTACATGTTAAAGAATTATTTCTCCTGGGACTAGACATCAAAGGTTTAGCAGTAATTAAAGTAATTATCATTAGTACATGTAATTATTGCATAACGCCCTCATTCTTTAATGGTCTCCTAAGACAGCATCCAGTTCCTCTTTACTGAATTTTTCATGAAAGATTCCATTTTTACAGCATTTTAATTACAGGTTAGCATAATTAAAACCTTTAACATTCTGAAATTTCCTGCTTGAGTGAGAAACGAGGATTGTTCAGTTTAAACAACACCTGGTATTATCTGACTCATTGTTGCATGTTGATGCAGAATATTTAAGACAAAATGTTAATGAAATTATGATAGTTTAGTATTTTTCTGACTAATTCCAAAAATCATCCATTTTTTTAAGTCTGATCACGTTTTGGGCTTTTCAATTTCCTTCCTTTTCTAATTAAAACCTTATGTTTTCTTTATGATAAGCTTTTATTTTAAAGTCCAATACAATTATAAATCAAAATGAAAAATAACATCTACAAGAAAAGGATGAGTTGAGTTTTTGGAAAATAATAAGTAGATATGATTTACCTCTTGAAAAATTAACATAGACAAAAATCCATGGACCTAATGGCATTGAAAACAAAAGTATTTGAAAAAAAAATGATTTGTTTCTATTGTTTATCTAAATATTTTCCAGTTGTTAAACAATTAAGTTTTTGTTTTAACTTTATCATCTTGGTGCTATTCATATATTGAATTTTAAAAGCTTTAATATCATACCATAAACTATATGTGTTGACAATTTCTGGAGACATAATAAAAACAATAAATGAATGTACATAAACTAAAAATGTCAATAATGATAAAAGGAAAAACAACAAGATTAATAAATCTGTAAATCAAGAAAAATAAATGTACTACAATGATGTAATTAGATGCATTGTCAGCTGGAATCAAAACATAATCAGATATTTTATATTATTTGATCCTACACATAGTTCTGTGTGGTTTCAGTGCTGAAAATGGATTGAAGCTGACAGAATCTTTAATATCACTCTAGTACAGGAGACACAGGTCTTCCTCAAAGTAAGAGACTCTATAGAGGCTGTCAATCAAAGTGAAGGAGGCAGGTTGTTGTTGTTTATGAGCATTAATGATTCTTTAGTGGTTTACAAGATTTGTAAATATCTTAATTAATCAATAATGCATCCATTTGGATTTATCGATAATTATTAGGGCTTAAATTCCAATAAGTATTAATTTTCAAAAATAAGGTTTTTAATGCAAATTCTTCATAAGCTTTTTTTTCAATTATCTTGATAAGCCTATTCTGATTTACCAACAATTATTCTGACTTTGATACTGAAAATTTTAAATAAAGATAAAAAAAAATACAATTTTTATATACAATTTTTTTTTTAAATACCTTCCTTCAAATTTTTTAATCGATTCACCCTATGGAGCCTCAAATCACCACAATCCAAAAATTCTGGTACAACAACAAACAACAACTGATGAAGATGATGATGACGACGAAATGTCATGTTTCCATAGTTACCTGTTAAACTCTCAGCAATCTCATAAATAACTTTTTGTCCTTGTAAATAAAACATAATATACAAATACTTAAAATATAATAAATAACTTTATTTGAAATGCACATTTTTACACTGTAACCTGTTGGTGACATAATAATCCAACAAAAATTAAAACAAGATAAAAAATTCAAAAAAGTGGTTTTAGATTTTGAAATTTTCATGCCATAGACAACTTAATTTTACAGATTTCCCTGTGTTCACACACATTGTATAACCCTTGTAATTGCTGGTCAATTCAATACTAATTTGTTTTCCAAAAAGCCTTTCAAAATTCTGTGATGTTGTCAAGGTTGTAATCCTAACACATATTCTAAGTTGATATTTCAATTTCAACTAAAATTTACCAGAAATCTATTTGTCAGTAGCTTTGGTTTCAATAATAAACAATTTCAAATAGCTCTTCATATAAGCAACAAGTTAGCAGACATTATCATGCTAAACAAACCCTAAGAAATGGAAAACAGAAGAGGGGGGTCGTTGTGCGACAGATTTGAAAAGCACTCACACCTTACAATAGTTATCAAAGGTACCAGGATTATAATTTAGTAAGCCAGACGCCCGTTTGGTTTTCATAAGACTCATCAGTAACGCTCATATCAAAATACCCATAAAGCCAAACAAGTACAAAGTCGAAGAGCATTGAGGATACAAAATTCCAAAAAGTTGTGCCAAATACGGCTAAGGTAATCTCTGCCTGGGAAAAGAAAATCCTTAGTTTTTCAAAAAGTTCAAAGTTTTACAACTTATCATTTATGAAGCTGCCCCTCCCCTAAATCTGTATTTGACCAGTCATGTAAATATGAAGCTGATTGCTATAAAGGGAAAACCAAAATTGGACATACATTTCTAATAGAGTAGACTTATGGGAAGATAAACTTCCAATTACAAAGGCCAACACTTCAAGGCCAAATTTCAAAGAGTTATTCAGAAATATTATAAATCAAAACAGCTGCAATCTGCTGCTTTTGACAATAATTTCAAATATATTATTTATTCCCTTAAGTCATAAAACACACGAAATACAATATCTGTTAAGAGAAACTTTTTAATTAATGATCCAATGATACACAATTACATAGCTTGTGGCTAAAAACAAAACAGCTTTTCATCAAATATTTAATTTAATATTTCAAAACCTTTTGTCATTTTTACATAAACATGTGTATTCAATTTCAAACTTTTCATCAAATATCAGTCAATATTTTCAATTCATCAAAATTTTATCTTTATTATAACGTTTCAATTTAACAAAAGAAATGCAGAAACATTATTCCATATGTTTTTAATAATTTGAGTTAAAATAATTAGACACTGAAGCATGTTCAAAATTTAGATAAATATTTACATAGGAGACAATATGGAACCATTTTTTGACTCAATATGCATTTAATTAATAAATGTCTGTTGAAAAAATACTGAATCCTGAATTTTCAATACCTTTGAGTGTAAATAAATCCCGAAAATACACATGGTGCTGTAGCTTTTTTTTTTTAATTAAAAAATGGCATTTATTTAAGAATCGCCTTTTTAAAACAATTTGCATGAAGACTCGCCACTGCTATCATAATATTTTAGGCATATTGCCACAGTACCACTTCCATGATATTTTAGGCACAGAACTTTCTTGCAGTCATTCTACAAATGGCTGCAGACACAATTATTTCCAATATTTTGATTTCTTTTGTATCATATCACCGGAAAGCAGAAAATTGGTTTACTTCTAAAATAATTTTGGGATCTTAAAACTTTGTGGCGCCAGCCATCCTTCTTTGCTTCCTTTTATTTTATACCGATAGAAACTGGATTTTTTTTCCTAAAATGGTAAATTTCTATATTCACCTATTTCTTACACATTGTCTTCAAGTTTTGTATTAAAGCAGAAAATGTGCATTATTTAAACTCAATATCTAGATAGATAACCGACATATTCAGAAAATGTTATTTTTTAACGACTTAGATGAATTTGACCAGTCTTTCAAAGTACAATGACCAAGAAAATTAACAATTGTCTAGAGAAATCGAGGAAAGACCTTAAATATCTTCACTTTAACCAAAACAATGGAGACATATGATAGTGGGAAAATTCAATGTGACAAACTAATCATATATTGAATATCACTGTCCGTTATTCCTGCTGCGAAAACAGCATCAGCCTCTTAAGAAACATACATACAGATTATTATCTTTAACAATGTCATAGAATTACATCTTCCTGCCAATTCTTTTCAAAGAATATTTTACTAATGTCAGTTTCATAGATTGTCTTGTGAAATGATGCAAAGGAAATATAATTCCTTTGAACAACAAGAACTAGATTATGGATGTGTGACCTTTATTCAAACATGTTTTGCAGACGTTCTGCAAAAATATTGTATATGTTTGTAATTATGAAGCAATCTTGATATTATTCTTCTGTTCAGTGCCATGTTGACAGAAAAAAATCAGAAATTCCAGAAAAATATACTAGCCTCAGCTAAGATTAGAAATAATATTATGAAAGAATTGTTTTGTCTTGTTATTTTAAAAGTTGCATTGTTTCCATACATAGGTGACCTTGGTTTTTAACCTGTCCTAGATTAGAAAAACATTTTTTTTATAGCAAATCAAAATTGAAAATCAATATCAACTTAATTTAATTATTCTAGTTAAAGGTCAACAGTCAAGGTGAGTAGAAGGTCAAATAATTTTAACACCAATGTATGGTAATGCAAACAAACAGTCCAAAATATAATTTGGCTTAAGTTTGAAAAAAAAATGTAGATTTTCAAGATGGAATTTGAAGCCTTTAAAATTATGTTTTGTAATATGGTCAGGAGTTATAGGTCAAGGTCACAGATGAGTCAAAAGGTAGTTTATATACTGCCCAAAACATGTTCCAGTTTGAATGGTTTTACACTAATCATATTTTGGGGCCATTTGTAGCTTGCTGTTTTGTGTGAGCCAAGGCTCGATCCTTGTTGAAGATTTTACTTAGAGCTATAATGGTTAACTTTTACAAATTGTGACTTGGATGGAGAGTTGTATCATTGGCACTCATACCACATCTTCTTACTCAAAGTCGAAAGCTTTTTTATTACCTAAGATGTATATGACAAAAAAATGGGAATTTAGAGTCCTTGTTTGGTGTGAGCCATTAAGGCACCTTGATGAATGCCGTACTTTGACACATTGTGACTTGAATGCATATATCAACAGTTGTCTAATTGGCCTCATGTGGTCTCATACCACATCTTCTTATTTCTATATATGGTATCTTTGATAGTTTTTTGTTGTTTTTAAATCTAAATGTTTTTATTTTGGTTAAAATATACTTTTGAACTGGTGCATGTCTCTTTAGTAATTTTGATGTATATTTATTAAACAACTTAAGTGAAATTATTTCACCCATAAATGTTCAAATCAAGAAGTAATTTGTCGACATTATAACACGTTTATCTGTTCAAACTCTATAGTCTGGTTCACTCAGATTTATTCTTTGGGGAATATCTGATATTCTGATACATTTCCAATAATATCACTAAACATGCTAAAGAATGACACAAAAGTCTGTAAATACTTTCTTTTATAGCAGTGCCATTTAATATTAACAAATAGCTTTTTGCACCTCGTACATACATTATATAATGGAAAGTTTCCCAGTTTGAATCTTTCAAAAATAATGAGGTTTCACACTAAAAAGACAATTACATAGCTAGATTTTTTTCTTTAGTAATTAAGTTTATTGCCTAGCTTACTAGCCCATGACCTATATTTCAGCAAGACTTATGAGAAAATAATCAGTTTATATGCTTCCCTACCAGGCTTACTATTGCTTATATTTTTCCCTTTTTTTTTGTAAGTTAAGTAACTACTCTGGTATACTCAAATTTAAAAGAAAACAACCTTTTTTCCTTCTTTTGTTATTTTTTTGTTTTTATTTTTTAAGGCAATTAGATTAGGAATTCATAAAAACAGACCCCAAAAAATGTTTAGAACAAGAGGCTCTCACAATGACAGCAAACCGGATTTATTAACATTTATTTGTGTCCTGGCAATATCACAAGAACCATTACTGATGAATGGTGAAAGTGAAAATCGTCAATATCAAATTTGACCTCCATTTTGTCATCAGTATCAACATATTAAAATTTGAAAAGCTTAGATTGAATGGTTCATGAGTAAATGCAACAACGTGAATGGAAACGCCATTTTACAATCTTTCAAGAACCATAACTCCTGAACAGTAAAAGTCAAAATCGTCATTATTGAACTTGACCTTTATTTTGTCATCAGTAACAACATATTAAAATTTCAAAAGCTTTGGTTGAATGGTTCATGAGAAAATGCACGGACACGACGGGAAACACCATTTTTCAATCTTTCAAGAACCATAACTCCTGAACGGTAAAAGTCAAAATCGTCAATATTGAACTTGACCTCCATTCTGTCATTAGTAACAACATATTAAAATTTGGGAAGCTTTGGTAGAACAGTTCATGAGTAAATGCACGGACACGACTGGAAACTCCATTTTTCAATCTTTCAAGAACCATAACTCCTGAACGGTAAAAGTCAAATTCGCCATTATTGAACTTAACCTCCATTCTGTCATTAGTAACAACATATTAAAATTTGGGAAGCTTTGGTAGAACAGTTCATGAGTAAATGCACGGACACGACTGGAAACTCCATTTTTCAATCTTTCAAGAACCATAACTCCTGAACGGTAAAAGTCAAATTCGCCATTATTGAACTTAACCTTCGTATAGTTGGCAGAAATAACATATTAAAATTTTAAAAGCTTTGGTTGAACGGTTCATGAGTTAATGCACGGACAACATTTGATTGCCGCCCGGCCGCCCGCCGTACATCCCCAAATCAATAACCGACATTTTTGTCACAAAAATCCGGTTAAAAACAGTATGCTAAAATATTATTTTTCAAATTAACAAGATGAAATCTTTTCAGATTGGGACAGGACTGGCAGAAATTGGTGCTAAAATTTCTAGTAAAACTTTAACTGAAAAAGTTATCTATTGAAAGAATCTTAAATTTTTAAGTCTTTTTTTCCCGAATTAAACTTTTACAGTTTTCTCCTTTCTTACTCCCTTTTCTTTTCTTTCCTTTCATCTTTCCATCTTTTTACACTTCACTAAGGCATCTGCCCAATGCTAGGGGGATGCGGTGTTGTCGTAAAAGTATGACGTGAAAAGTAAGCAAATGTCCTCTCAAATTCTCCTGAATATCGTATCAATGTTTGCCCCTCTCCTATAAATACCTTAAGTTTTTTCCCTTTTAATACCATCATGTTGTCGCCACCCCTTAATACCCTATTAAAGATGTGCGTCTTTATAAAAATTGAAAAATGTTCAAAACTTTAATAATCAAACGACAATGTCAACCAAACCAGAGATTAACAAAGCCTTTCTTTCAAGACTGTTTATTTGTTAAAATAAAATGATATCCCATGCCATACACTGAAAATAGTATTACGGAAAAAATCCTCTAATTAGAAAACAAAAATATAAGATGTCAATCCATTTGAGTACTTTTAAATCTTATAAATAGTATGGCATTTTCATTCAATTAGAAAATACCCTTTGAAAATTGATTATCTTCTTAAAAGATGAACAAAATTTAGAAGGTTCTCTTTGGTTCTATTTTAAATGATGTAAATATTGAAGATTGTGTGTCGTCATTTAATCCATTTGAGACTATCGTTTTCCCCCCAAAGTTGACATTCTTCAAATAAATCAAATTCCCACTAGTTTCAACCCCCTCAATCCTTGTTTTTGCTTCTTCTAGTTTGGACACAAAAACAAAATCAACTTCTTCATTTCTCATGTCAAATTTATTACAAATGTTATTTCAACTGATCGGGCGGGGCTTATGTTTTAATTTGCAT
Source organism: Mytilus galloprovincialis (assembly GCA_037788925.1). Taxonomy (NCBI): domain Eukaryota; kingdom Metazoa; phylum Mollusca; class Bivalvia; order Mytilida; family Mytilidae; genus Mytilus; species Mytilus galloprovincialis. The sequence goes on along the minus strand of CM075340.1, from coordinate 5,823,544 downwards.
AAGGACAGTCTATTTGAAAATGTGTGTGATAAGGATGATTGCTGTTATAATCATTATTGAATTCTAATCACTGATCAGTGTCACCAAATGCATATACAAAAGAACTGAATGTATGGTATGAGACGAATAATTAGACACTTCATTGATGAGCTTATCCCAAAACTCCTGTCTATAGATGGGACTGGTCTTCAATGAGCGAACTTCTTAAACTCCGCCCAGTCAAGTGAAATAAATCTAGTAATACAGACCTTTACATAAACGAGGCAAAAGATATGAAAATTTTGAGTGTCTACTAATAGACAGCACCATATACCAAAAGGTTCTGTGGTAAATCAAATCTACTATCTATCATAGATCTACTATTTGAGCAGAAATATCTTAATTTGATTTTTAAGAAAATCATGAAAATCACAAAGATTTATAGATCTTTATTAGACAAATAACTATACATATATTTTCATAAGTATAATTTGATATAAGTTTTCAAGATCTAAATGACCACACCCTATAACCAGCTACCATTACTGCAGATACAATTGCTATTAAAGACAATTGGTTTTCTATTATGTACAGCAGGTTTTTATCATGTACTTGCAATTGTGTAAAGCACATTTTGATATGGTACCATAATTCACCTTTTCAGAATCCAAAGGATTATGGGTAATGTCATTGTTAGTTCACCAAAATGAAAACATTTTAACTGGTATGTTAGATTTCCATTGTTTTAAGGTGGTACCCAACACTTTCACTAAAATTAATTTGGCTCATTTAATTTTCTTAAATTTTGACAAAGTATTTACTTTGACCCTTTAACAAAAATAAAAAAATTTCAGAAATTTTGAACCAACCATTTTATCAGAAAAATTACACTGGTTATATAGCAGTTTGAAAAACACCAATTTTGATCATTGAGAAGCTTAATATTCCCTTTACAACACAAAGTAATTAAAACGTTTAGCTGATTTTACAGAGTTATCTCCCTGTAGTGTTAGTTACCACCTTAAACCAATTATAATGTTTTGATGTATACTTTTGAAAATATTACCCAGAAGCATTGGATTCTAAAATGGTGAATTGCATGGCTGCTACATGTTTTGTTACTGTAGTGTGTCATGACATGTAGTATTTGTTCAAGAAATAATTTCCTAGTTCATATACTTAAAATAAGTTTAAGATAAAGAAAAGGCTTAAGATTAATTTAGTTTGGCTATATGAGGTTTTACTATACATACCTTTTATAAGATCAGAGGCGTTGAGTCTTTTATGTATGGTCTGAGGACTGGAGAAAAACTCAGTCATATCTTGCTTTATAACTTTGTTGTCTTCAGCAATAACTAAGAACACATCATTTTTCAACACTAAAAATAAAAATTAAATAGAATTTAAATTCAAATAATTAAGTTAAATGAATATGAAGCCTCTATGGCTGAGTAAAGTAGTTCATCTTCTATATCAATAAAATTCGTAAGGGTTCCGCAGAACCCAGTGTCTCGCCTACTCTTTCTGTTAATCGCAGGCTCAACAAAAATGAGGAAATAAATCAATGAAATATTCCTGTTGATACTATCTTTTGATTGTAAGAAGCTTCTGTCCAAGTTTTGTAAAAATCCAGGATAGTTTATGAATTCAATAAATGTTTAAAAACTTTAACTGCAGACTGAATGTAATGTTAACTGGAAGAAAACAAAATTTCCTTCTAGATACTAGCTTTTGATTATAAACAAGCTTCTGTCTGTCCAAGTTAAGAACAAATCCAAAATAGTATAACAAAGTTATTAAAATTTTAAAAAGTTTAACCACAGAGTGAATGTGTTGTTTCCTGGCAGCAAATCTAAGTCCATTTAAAAGTAAAATATGAAAATATAGATTTAGTCATTTACAAAATTTCCTTCCTGATACTAGCTTTTGATCATAAACAAGCTTCTGTCAAAGTTTGGTACAAATCCAAAATAGTATAAGAAAGTTATTAAAATTTTAAAAAGTTAAACCACAGAGTGAATGTGTCGTTTCCTGGCAGAAAATCTAAGTCCATTTAAAAGTTAAATTCAGAAAAATGGATTTATTTGTTTTACAAAATTTACTTCTGGATAATATCTTATGATCATAAACAAGCTTCTGTCCAAGTTTGGTACCAACCGAGGATAGTTTAAGAAAGTTATTAAAATTTTAAAAACCTTAACCACAGAGTGAATGTAATATTTTCCGGTAGAAAAACTAAGTCCATTTATAAGTAAAATACGGAAAAAATAGAATTTTATTTTTACAAAATTTACTTCTGGATACTATCTTATGATCATAAACAAGCTTCTGTCCAAGTTTGGTACCAACCGAGGATATTTTAAGAAAGTTATTAAAATTTCAAAAACTTTAACCACAGAGTGAATATTTGTGGACGACGCCGCCGACGACGACGGAATGTAGGATCGCTTAGTCTCGCTTTTTCGACTAAAGTCGAAGGCTCGACAAAAATGAAAAGAGACAATAACCCAACAAAGAGCAAACAACAGCAGAAGGCCACCAATGGGTTTCCAATGCAGCAAGAATCTCCTGCAGAGGCGTCCTTCAGATGGCCAATAGCCTGTCAACATTGAGGTTGTGTGTTGAAACCCACCACATGTGCACGGTGGGTTTTAAATCCAATCTTAATTGTCCTGGGGATTGTCAGTTTTCCTGTCTAAAGTTGGCTGAAAGTGGTGCTAAAAACCAACAACAACAATCAATCCATCTATGTAAAATTTAAGTTAATTTAATTAAAATTAAAATGTCCATAAACTGTCAGGCCCAGATGCAATCTAAAACAAAATATTTTTCTGATGAAGAATAAGATTCTTAAATGTCAGCTATTTCATACATTCAAAACAAAAATCTGTTTGCATAATATTGTTAAAGAAATTGATTTAAATTCTATTAAAAATGTTCGTGATTAAATATACTTTTTATTTATCTATTTACTTATTCAATTATTTCTTAATTCCTCTATATTATTTAATCTTTCTTGGATTTCTTATGATCAATTATTTTCCAGTAATTTTGTATGCAGAGCACTATAAGCATGGGAGATAACTCAATATATTTTTTAAAATCTACGGTATGTAAAATAGTTTTAATGTTATTTATTTTCAAATAAAATGAAAATTTTATTCATATTTTTTGAAAACTTAACAAACTGACTGTTTTTTAACATACTTTAACATTCTTTACAAATGATAATAGCAATGATTTTACTTTTAATTGAGATTTATATAAATACAATCATATTAAAAGTAAACAGCTTCTTAAATGTTGAAGCACTTTTAGTAACATCTTTCCAACACTTTTTTAAAGAAGCGCCTTTAAAAAATTTAATAACCACAATGATAGTGAAAGAGTGTTTCCTTCGTATTACTTGACATTTTAAATGAAATAAGCAATTTAAATTTAAACAATCTGTCATATATATTAAAAGAGATACTGGAAACAAAATTAGGCCATTAGTTTTCTTGTTTAAATTGTTTTACGTTGTCATTTGGGGGTCATTTATAGCTGATTATGAAGTATGGGCTTTGCAGGGTGACCTTTATTTGTTAATTTCTGTGTCAATTGCTCTCTTGTTGAGAGTTGTCTCATTGGCAATCATACCACATCTTCTTATTTTATATTACATGAAGATGTTAAATGAAATTGGATAATCTATTCTTTGTTTTTTTAATTGAAAGCTACATATATTCAAGGCATGGTGTTTAAATTGATGAAAGACACAACTTCTTAACTATTAGAAAATATAATTATTCTGTATAGACAATAATATCTAGGTGTAAATTAGATACACAAAATCATGCTCAACGCCCTCATAGGTGAATCTACCTCTCCTGTGTTGTACTACACACTCAATTGTTTTAAAACATCTGTTTGTTAACTAATATTATCAGTCTTTTAATCAGCCTGCTCTGACAGATTTATAGCTCTACTTTATCACTTTATAATTGAGAGAAGATATAAAATTTCCACATTTAAAAGAATAAACATTATAAATTTGAAAGAAAATTGTAATTAAAATGCTTTCCAGCCATGTCAAATATTTCAGTCCATGGGTCTAGTTTATTCACAGTCCATGAGTCCAGTCCGGTCAAGCCATAACACTTTTTCACTTTAAAAAGATCAAACAGGGGAGGGATGTAAGCAACTTCTACAAATTCCACACAAAAAAATATCAATATGATTTGAAGTCTTCTTTTCTCTACTTGATTTTTATCTGATAACTAATTTCCCATTCTGACATTTCATTAAATAAACCATTACAGCTCTGAGACATATGGCAAGTTTTGATATCAAATAATTTATAGCTATTGGAAAATCCTCTGGTTGCTTCAGTGTACCAGTTTAAAAAAAAAAGAAACAAGAAGGTCGTCCATAACAAAAACTTAAATCCACAGTAAAATATTAAAGAAGATTATCTGTTCTATTTATTTAACCATCTTGAATTCAAAAGAAACTTTTTTTTTTGTATTTTTTTTCAACTTTTGTACACAAACATAACCCATCTGAACTCAGTTAAAAATGCAAACACATTTTGAACTGTTAAATCACCTACAAAAGATAAAATTTTATCAAAGATCTTTCAAGGGAGATAATTTCTTTGAAACACTACCTGAAAGGGAGACAACTTCTTTGATGAAGCATTACCTGAAAGGGAGATAACTTCTTTGAAGAACTACCTGAAAGGGAGACAACTTCTTTGAAACACTACCTGAAAGGACTTAATCTACTGTTTTAAGTCCTTGAAGTTTTAGTGCAAATAGACTTTTTATGAAATAAGAAATTTTTGATGAAAGTATTTATTCATTTGTTACATACAATTAGCAAACTTTAAAATCATACATTTGCCATAATCAGCTTTATTGCACCCCATTTATTAAATAAATGCCATAATACTTTAGAAATTAGTTTCTCTAAAAAATAAAAATCTGTTTTTCATGAATATAACTTTTTTTTTTTTTATTAAATCTTCAACCCACTTATATAGGTAATTAAGCCTTAGAAATTAATTGTGACCCTAAAGTTTAATCAAAATCTGCCTATTAAAAAGATGAACTTTTATCAAAAACAAAAGATAGGAACAACATTTACAACTTCCAGCAGGCACACTTTTAAATTAAACCACAGTAATAACCAATAAAATATATACTCCATTGAACTTAGTTACCTAAATGTTGACAATATAGGAGCAGAATAATTATATAATACTTAAGTCTGCTAGCAGGAGGGGCGTGTTTGAAGTTTGTTTACCTCTCTTCCCAGTGACACATGTTTTTCCTCTTGGTCTGATAGAGCAATAACCATCCGTGGGAAAAAGAAACCTAACTCCATGATCTGGGTCACTTTTACATCTTTTTGTGTATGACAAAAATGTTTACTACTAAAACATTGGTAAAACATGTGTTTTTGATGAAGTGGTTTTCAATTTGTAACCAGCCAAAATATAATTTTATTCACAGACAGGGCAATTTAGGATAATTTGAATGCATACTGTTTATTATATAATGTGTGTTAAACTTTTCTATAAGTCAAAGTCATTAAATGACAAAAAATCTGTCCTCAAACAAAGAAATTGTAATATTAGTTAAAAATATGAGTCAAAACAGTTTGCTGTCAGTGTTCATAGTTTTAGTTTGAAAGTTAAACAAATTTTGTGATTTTTTTTTCAACCTGAGAAATAAGAGCTGCCAGGCTGAAGATGGCATGATATGCCAGGAGGCCATTAAATCAGCCATCTGTCAAATACAATTCTGTAGCTTTTTGTAGATGACAACTGTTAAGCAAGGGCAAGGCCAGATAGGCAGGCAATAAGATGATATAGTTTAAACAGAAAAAGATCTCAAATATTGGATGTAAAAACAATGACATCAACCCAAAAACATCACTTTCTTTAAAATATTTTTCTTAGTGATGTGTTGAAAGTTGGTTTAGGTTTAGGGATCATGCCTGAGTCTGCTTTTTTAAGAAAGGCCCCTTGGTATTGGTTCCCTCTTTTTTAAATTACCAAATTAGTTTGCAATATATTTAGTGGTCTATTGACAAATGGATAGACAAATAAATGTTTTGCAAAAAGGGGACAAAGCACATGATAAGAGGGGGAGCTGTTGTATATTATATATCAATTACACCTCACAAGTAGGTTCATTTTATAACCTACTAAAATGTACATTATAATTTCTCAGTACATATGAACAAGTGTCAGTAAAGTCAAAACATATTAATTTCTATGTTTTTTTTTATGCCAGATGTCATGATGGACTCCATATGTTTGAATGGTAAATGATCTATTGCTCTCCCTGGTGTTCACCAAAGGGAGGTAATTAACCTTGTTTTGTTCAAGTTCAAAGTTACATGTGTTAATTCCAAGATAAAAACAAATTTTAAGATGATTTTTTTTCTATATCATTATTCCATTTTTTTTTTTTCAATTTGACTTTCCAAGTCTCTTTTATGGAGTTAAGTATGTAAAGAAAACTAAAGGTACCACAGAAAAAAATTGAAATGTGCATACAAGAAATCCATTTCAGCATGCAAATATATAATATTTGGATAACTTATATTTTGTGTTCTTTATACATGTACTACCCTTTTTGGGGGAAAACATGAAAATATTTAATGCTCATTTAAACTATGCACCACCAGGCATTTTCTGAATTTCTCTACCTTAAAATTCCATTTTTCTGACCTAAGATTAAGAAGTAACTAACGTTGTTACCCATAAATCTCTACAAATCCTCTTTATTTTTCCACATTTTCAAAAACGTTTTTTTCAACTTTATTTAAACTAAAGCATTTTTAAGTCAAAGAGAAATTTGATCACATATAAATCTGGTTGATCTCCTTCCTCATTGGCTATCACTTACATATCAATGACAAAAGTGCAGTAACACAGATCTGATAAACATCTGACAAGCTTATAGATTAACAGGAGGCAATGCACTATAAAAACACAAGATTGATAGAGATCAGACTGAAATTCTGAATTAAATAGAGGCTCCAATGACACACTATTAAATAGGAACACCTTGGTAGATAAAAGAGTTCATTACAAAATCTCCAATTATCAAGAGGCTCCTAGCATTACATTATTTATGAATATATCAAACAAAGATTAAAAAAAAATTCAGACACGGAATTCTCAACTCAAACAATCAGCCAATGAAGAAAAAAAAGAACTTTGAATTATGAAAAGAAACAATAAGCATTAAAACTGTTTTTGGCATATCATGTTGGTCACATGACCTGACTGTTTCAAAATACTTCAACATACATAGGTTGATCCAGGAGGCTGAACCCGTTCATCATCTTTTTTTTAATCTGATGTTTTTCACATGAAGTGTAAAATTGTCCATTTTTTTTTAATTACATACACAGCTACTTTTGTATAGGTACTATTTCTGTACTAAAAAAATGCAGTACTGGCAATTTACTTTTAATATTTAGTACTATTTCTTTACTTTAAAACTATTGTAATATTTAGGTACTTGTATTTTTCAGTACTTGATTTGTACTAAATATTTTGGTACAGAAATAATACAATATTCCATGTTTGAAAATCATAACTTTAAGAGATTTGAAATAGAAAAACTTTCAAAATGTTGAAAATGTAACGGTAGTAACCAAAAATCTATAGTACCTAAATTTCAAGTACAAATACAGTACTGTAAAATACAGGTACCTAAATATTACAATAAACTTAGAGTAACAAAATAGTACTGAATATTAAAAGTAGATTTCCAGTACTACAAATTTTTAGTACAGAAATAGTACCTATGCAAAAGTAGCTGTGTAGATGTAGGAAGATGTGGTGTCTTTCAAAACCCTAACATGAGTCTTTGACACATAATGTTACAGAGACTTAATGTTTTTATGACTGTTGATTGACCTCTAATTGTCTTTAGGTTTTTCGGTTAATGCTTTGATATCCTTTTATTCGCAATCTCTTGTCATCTATAAAAGGAGAGTTAACAGGACATTGACATGAAATTTATTCTATTCGAAATGAACTTTTATAATAATTTAATCTACATACTTTTAAGACATACCATAACATAGTTCCTGTCTACCAACATCAAAATCATTCTATATCTTAAATCAAACTTTCAGTTTCATTTAACTTCTTTTATTGTAAATGGAAATTGCAAACAATTTGAAAACATGAAATAAATTTTGTTATGCAAAGTTTATATGTTATTCTAACTAAATAATGACTTTACATGTCAACTAAAAATTGAATATAGTTTCCATTAAGGTTGTTTAACTTTATGCAAATAAGAACAATTATCAAAGATGTCAAAAGCAGTAACATTTTACTCAAGTAACACAAGTGTTTAATTTAAATTAAAAATTGTATCTATTCATTATTAAATTTCCCTTCTTTATGCATTTAAGAACAATCAATTTAAAAGTCACTAAATTACATTTTGTATCTATTTATAATTGAATTTGGTCTTTTTTCATAAACCTAGAACAATTATTTTGGAAATTGATTCAATATCTAATTCCAGAATGTTAGATTACAGCACTGATTACTTTACTAACTCACTTACAAGAAATATATTACACACATTTATTTAGTTCTTTAAACTTATTACTTTAGTTCCCTTTCTATGGCTCGATGGTGAATTAAGTTTGGTAATCAGGGCTTTTTCAGTTTTCTCCCAATTGATGCCACTAATTTTCCCTTTTTTAATGGGCTAATGAGGAATACAAAAAATGTTACACTGACAATTATAATTGATTATTTTTCTGAATAAAAATTATTTCTTGCTGCTTTTTATCAAATTTGCCCTTTTTGTCAAGTCTGCCTTTGAAACTTGATTCATTAATATTAAAACATAATTCAAGGTTACACCATTTAAAACTATAAAGATACACAGAGGAATTTGCTGAACTAGCCAGAAATCCGAAAATCATTTATATTTATTTGAAAAATACCAACACCCCATTATAAAAAGGGTAATTTTTTATCAGTTATTACATTCAAAGTTGATCATAATCTGATTTTTTTTTTACCCTCTCCCCTTAATTTTGGTTGCTCATCCCCAAGTCCCTAGCTAGCTTTCTTTAGTTCTGGTTCCTTCCATTGTTTACTTTGGTAAAAAAATTATGCCTGCATGCAGTCAAATTGAACATATAGATCTGTCTACAATTTCTGTAAAAATAGCTATAAAAGTGATGATATTGATCTAAATAAATGTAAGCAACAAACTAAATAAATAATGGTACTCTTTTGCAAGTTTGCTTTTATTTTTCCATGTATCATATTCTATATCCAATCTGTAGCTATACAAATAAATCGTCAAATATAATAACTCTTTCCAAATTACGTGTTTGTATTAATAACTCATGAAGAATGATAGTTTGTCCAAAAATCTTGTGTTAATGCTGCATCAATTAATCATATATAACGGTACTTCGTAGAAAAAGTTCGGTACTTCGTAGAAAATTTGCGATATGAAGTGACAATGTAATGAACTTCATACCTCAATCAATACCAAACAATCAAAGACAGATCAACAGAACGAGATTAAAATGTCCAAATTCAACATCGATGTGATTTCCGTAGCGATATTATATATCTGATCCAATATAGATATGACCTCTTCTCGCCAATATTTGTTTATTTATGTTGTACTTCTTGTGACCATCCAATATATCTATCAAACAAAGTTAAGTTCAAGAACTTTTGTCTGAGAAATCGTAGAAATACTCAGTTGTAGTCTCAAATACTCTTATTGGTAAAACCAAAATGGCTAAAACACCACCACCACAATTCTAACAATGCAGTCAAACCAGGAAGAAGTTCCAATTGAAGACAACTTGATCGTTTTTAGGAGTTCATCTTGATTACTTAACGAAGCCTTAATTTAATCTCTACAAGTCTTATTTTCCTTGTTCTTATAGGGCTACAATAAGCAAAAACATAGAAATATTCTATAGAAAATCTATTGTTTTTGTGATTGTAGCACACAGCATAAAACATTTTATCTGTTAACCAAGTTTTCCTATGCTGTTGTCAGTCCAATGTATGTTCCCAACATCTTGATATAATGAACTCTTGAATTCAATTCCTAAATTCAAGACAATTTTACATTAGACTATTCCAAAATTGTGAAGATTTAAATGGATTCTTTATCTTGAATTCCTGAAAAAAGGTTCTTCCATTTTTCCATCAATTAAGAGACAAGCATCACAAGCATCTGTACTTTAAAAAATCCATTTCAATTAAAAAAAAACAAAAAGTAAAGCCATTAAGGATTTATTTTTCCTTTTTCCTTTTATATTTTTTGACAAATTGTGTATTGCCTTTTGTTATAGGTGTCAAGAGTATCCATTAAGATATACTTACTTGGCACACCTGATTTGGGGATAAATGTCCCTGTATGTAGCAGATTTTTTTTTATCTTTCCTTCAAGTGCTAAAAATCGTTTTTCAAAGATAAAAACTAACACATTTTCAAATGTAATAGAATGGTATCTATATCTTTCAATTATCAGTCCTCACTGAAAGTGCTAAATAATGAAGTTTCCCATCCCAAAATTTTTCTACAACTTATAGCTGTTCTCTGCTTGTTTCTAAAATTAATAGCTATTTTTTGTCTAATTTTATCTTGCCATTATGTTCTTAAGTTGCATTAAGAAACAACTAATCAATCAATCAACCTAATAACATTATTTGCATTACCATGCAAAGTTAGTTGTGTCATCATGTTGGTATATATATAAATCACGGATTTTCAAGGACTTTTTTCATATCTATCTTCCTGTACATACATGAAATATTTGCCACTGGATGTTAAGCAACCAGCAATCATCAATCAAACAAAAAAAAAAAACAAAAAAAAATTCATTCATTTATTCAATTTTTTATGATTTGATTTTGTTTTTGGAGGTTGGGGAGGGTTTCTTCTCTTTTTAAAAAAAAAGTCTTAAGAATAATTGCCCGATTCCTTAAACCGTTAACACCTAAAGTTATTTGATTTTGCCTTCAGTCTAATGTCCCTCAAGTCATCTTGAAAATCCTGTTTGTTACTAAATAAATACAAATGTTTGAAATAATTACCAGAAAGTCTGTGTGCAAATATTGAAACAACGAACCACATACAAATTGTTGTAACAAAAAATAAAATAATTCTGGAAAACTTCAGATAAATAACTATTATGCAAACACTACTGATTAATAACTCTGAATAATTCAAAAGTAATTCAGTTCTGAGTAAATTTCCATTTTTTTTTTTGATAATTTTCAAACCTGTCTACTAATCCCTCAATTTACACTTGCCAAAAATCAACTCAATAATATTAATTGTAACAAATTTCAATTTACAAGGCTGACAGTTGTTCAAATTGGTTTTTGGTATAAGTAATGGCTTATAACAAACACTGATGGTGTTTTACATGTCTTCTGACAAATCAAACTTGCATGTTGTAATTCCGTAAACAAATTAATTATCATTTTTACATAAGTTGGGATATCAACAACTGATTTATCAGGGGTTTATCTGGGTATTTTGGGAAAAAGGACCCTGGCCAGTTTTGGGAATTTTTTAGCGCAGTTTTCAATGAAATTGGGAAAAACAACCAATATACCAGATGTTAGTTTTAGTGTTTTTAGTTCATTAAATTTGTTTTTAAATATAACAACATGGCATTAAAGTTTATTTGAGTATCAAAATAATGAGTTCTAACTTTTTAAAGGATTGTTATTTTTTTTTATTTTGACATGAAAATTTGTGAACTAAAATATTTTGAGTTCTGTATAAAATATATCCTGTTTCTATTTTCTTTTATATATATCTTTTACTTTTCAATTTTAGTGTTGCTATGATAGCTGTCACATGTTTGGTTCTTTTAATTTTTTATTTTAAACTGTATTTGATTGACAAACCCGGAATTATATACTTATTCGTTTCTGGATTTGATCTGGTTTTAGTATTTTCCCACACTTCCTGTTTATTTATGGCAGCCATTGTTTGTCAAATGTTGTTTGTCATTCAATATGTTTCAACTTGGATTTACACATTACTTGTTGATGATTTTTGACATAAAGCTAGCTGTTAAATAAAATAAACATCTCTGTCATGAATAATAAAGATGAAAATAAATTTTGTGATCATTTGGGAATTTTACTCCCAAAATTGGGAAAAATATGGGGTTTTTGCCGTTGGGAATGGGTCCGAAAACCAGACCCTGTGGAATGCTAGAAAAATCCATGTTTATGTGTTTGTGATTGAAATTTACAGTAAAACAGAAAATTGCATAATTCATGACTTTTTCTTACAAAAATTATACATTTTAAATAGCTTCATTCTTATTTAAAATTGAGTCTTTCATGGAATACATGTGGTCTGCAAATAACATTAGGCTTAAACAAAAGTCACTGCTTTAAGATAAAAAATTATATATTATATATATTATATATTTTTAATTTTTATTTTTCCGTAAACAAATTAATTATCATTTTTACATAATTTGAGATATCAACAACTGATTATAAGTGTTTGTGATTGAAATTTACGGTAAAACAGAAAATTGCATAATTCATGACTTTTTCTTACAAAAATTATACATTTTTAATAGCTTCATTCTTATTTAAAATTGAGTCTATCATGGAATACATGTGGTCTGCAAATGACACTAGGCTTAATCAAAAGTCACTGCTTTCAGATAAAAAATTAAATAGCTGAGTGCAAAACTTCATGTCCATTACTGCAGAAGTATTTGTACAAGTTTTATAACATCCCTTTGGTATCTTTCGCCTCTCTTTCATAAAATTCTGTCTAACAGTCTTTAGTTTTCTCGTTTGAATTGTTTTACATTGTCTTATCGGGGCCTATTATAGGGCTTTGCTCATTATTGAAGGCCGTACTGTGACCTATAGTTGTTAATGTCTGTGTCATTTTGGTCTTTTGTGGATAGTTGTCTCATTGGCAATCATACCCTATCTTCCTTTTTATATTTCCAGAAGTTGTGGATTAACAAATGAAAAGTTTATATATATTCTAATATTTTATTTTCCAACAATAGAACTTCATTAGCATGAATTTGTCCCAAAAAAACTTTATGCTTAAAGGAGTAACCTCCCTTGTAATAAACATAAAATTCAGATGATTCTGTAAATTGGTTAAAATCAATAAATCAGTGCAGCCTGTTGGTGATGTGTAGTATTTATCTTAACTATTCTACTTTAAGTAGACAATTTACATGGTAATCGTTTCTTTAACTGTTACTTTGTAATTTTAAGAAAGAGCTTTATCATGTAATATCGCATTATTGTTCAGAAAGCTTATCAGCAACAAATGGAACTAACATAATACATAGGGAAGAAAGGAAATCTGCTGATAGCTGTGTGACTTAGGGAGGAAACGAACCATGTTGCGATAATAGTTTTTTCCTAATGTTTAATTTTTATAATTCAATTTGAAACATTCATTACAATTCCACTGAACAAAGTACAGTGTAACCTGTCTAATCTGACACCTGAGTATTCCAATATCCTGGTTTAAGGTGGTACCCAACACTTTTACTAAAATTAATTTGGCTCGTTTAATTTTCATAAAATTTTGTCAAAGTATTTACTTTGACCCTTTAACAAAAATATAAAAATTTCAAAAATTTTGAACCAACCGTTTTGTCAAAAAAATTACACTGGTTATATAGCAGTTTGACAAACACCAATTTTGATCATTGAGAAGCTTAATTTTCCTTTTACAACACAACGTAATTAAAACGTTCAGCTGACTTTACAGAGTTATCTCCCTGTAGTGTTAGGTACCACCTTAACGACAAATTTTCATGGTCCCAATATGTGCCTAACCTTGCAGAAAAAAACCCATGCTTAATCTGACATTTTTTCCTGGTCCCCAAGCGTGTTGGATAACACAGGTTACACTGTACCAAGAAATAAATAAATAAGTCAAGATGAAATTTCTTATGGTACAATGGGTAAAAAATATATACCATATTCAGTTTTTGAGTTTTCTTGGTCTTTATCAAAATCTAAAACAAACAAAATGCATACAAAAAGCTATAGTACACATTTTATCTACTGATGTAGTCTTTCACCTATTTCACAGGTAACACCTGCCCCAAATTACTTGAGATTGTTAATAGAACTGCTTAACAACCCTAGATATTGGTAAACGAGCATTCTCTAAGACAATTACTGTCACTAAGTGTTATAGAGTACATACGTAGGTAGTATGTTCTATACTAATATTAGTATGTACTAGCTGTTGTACTCTTTGGTATTCTACGATTTGTGTTTGCTGTACGTCATCAAAAAAACACAAGAATTCTTTTACATAGTGCTAAATATTGACACAAAGTAGAATAATGAGTACACTAGTAATTATTCCGCTCTTAACCAATTTTCTTGCAGAAGATCAATGCCAAAATTAAGCTGAATATTGCTCTCTGGCAAAAAATGGTGTTGTGAATATTAAAATCACTCAAGTAGAACTGTAAAGATGAGTAACATTGATTCAGATGGTTTTTTTTTTAGCAACTAGCAATTTTATTTTAAATTCTGTAACTGTAAAAGTTTAAAGAAAGTAAGTTAACCATTGTAAATTGTAAATACAATTGATTTTACAAAGAAGCAATTTCTTCTGTTTCCAATCAAATACATGTATTCCATTTACTTCATTCTATTTATAACAGCTATTTCCAATTTTGTAAAAAAAAAAAAAAAAAAAATCCTCCATTTTGATGTTTTAATGTAACAAGAATCAACATAATCAATTTATCAAGATCTTTTTAAAGGAAACTAATCTTGAGGTCACATAGTAAAATGACCAATGAACCATTCAAATTTGTTGCTTTAAAAACAAATACAGATGATTCATTTGTCATTTGGGCATGCAATCCTTTGTAATTTTCAAATCAACAAACTGAAACACCAAAAAAAACATACAATTTCTAAAATTTCAGTAACAAAAATAATTTTCAAGTCTCAAATTGAAGTTACCATGACTACAGATAGTATCCAATCACAAACTACTTACAGTTGCCTGAACTTGGTGTTGTCATATTTGCTCTGTCTGTGTGTCCTTCACCATCTTGATTTCTTGCAGTCATGGCAACAATATATTCCTGAGATGATTTTAACTGACGGAAGGTCCAGGATGTGACATCGGGAGGAACTTCCACACTCGTGTCATAGACATCTTTGTTGTTGATAGGTTTCAGGTATAATCGGTAACTTAGTAGATGCCCATTGGTGTACACTGGTGGTTTCCATGACAATGATATCACAGAGCATGTTGGTGCAGAAATTTCTGTGATTATTGGAGCAGATGGAGCTGAAATAAAAGACGAGAAAAGAGAATCATCATCACGCTATAAATATCTTTAATATATACCAACAAGGTATCCATGTTGAAGGCCTTACATTGACCTATAATGGTTTACTTTTATTTAAATTGCTATTTGGATGGAGAGTTGTCACATTGGCACTCACACCATATCTTCCTATATCTATATAAGACATGATCTGGAGAGGAAAGCAAAACCAGTGGCGGATCCAGGGGGGGTTCCGGGGGTTGGAACCCCCCTTTTTTTTTGGCCGATCAATGCATTTGAATGGGAGCATATAGTTGGAACCTCCCCTTTACTCTGGGTTGGGAACCCCCCTTTTTAAAATGGCTGGATCCGCCACTGAAAACACAGTACAAGGTGGATAAATATCATTAGTGGCCTATCTTCCACCAAGGGGCAACATGTTTAAGCAAGTAAGTAAACAAGCAAGAAGACCATTATAATGGTAACATTTTTGTTAAAATAACATTTTGTATTTAAATCGACACAACTTGCAATAAACATTTGTTGTGGTGAATTATGGGAAAATTTTAGGAAAATTAAAGACACATCAGATTGCTAAAAGAAGGTATTTGAACTTAAAAGCTTCACGATAAAGGTCATTCCTACATTTTCACAGTCACCAAAATACAAAATGAAACTGTCTAGATAAAACAAAGCCAAACAAATAAAGATTACAATTTGTGGGTTATTTTTACACTTGACAAGTAATTAAAAATAAAATTATTCACGAAGCTTTGACCTAGTTATAAGGTTTACAAACTTGTGTCTTCCATTTTATTACTCTCTCTAAACTTATATAAACAAGAATGTGTCCTCAGTACATGGATGCCCCACTCACACTATCATTTTCTATGTTCAGTGGACCATGAAATTTGGGTATTAACTCTAAAAATAAAATTAAAATTAGAAAGATCATATCAAAGGGAACATGTGTTGTTGATTGGACTTCAAATCCATCAAAAACTACCTTGACAATAAACTTTAACCTGAAGGGGGACAGACGGACAGACTGACAAAAATACAGGTGGGAGAACGAACGGACGGACGCAAGGACCAGAAAACATATCTTAAAAAAGAAAAAAATTTGATGAAAACTGAAAATGTTTAAAATTCAATAAATCAAAGGAAGCACTACTAAGGCTTGATGTTGTTAACAATTTATTTGATTTCTTCTTAAATCAACATTTCTAGGAAGTGCTGAACTCATTGTAGAACAGACTCAGATAGACAGGAAATAATCAAATTGTATCTTGACCTATAATGGTTTAATTTTATAAATTGTGACTTGGATGGACAGTTGTCTCATTGGCACTCATACTATATCTTCTTATATCTATTTGATGCTTAAATGCTTGTTTAGTGCAGGAATACAAATTAAAATAATTGAGTTTTCCAAACAAATGCTTAGATATAATTTTATATGCAATCTGATGAGCACATGTTTGGCATATTACTTAAATACTTTACTGAGCATGTTCAATTTTTTACATAGACTATGCTAGTTTTCTCTGTTTGAATGTCAGACTATTTTGAAACATGTTAAAATAACTAAAAAAAAAATATATTAAAAGTCAAACCATATTGAAGAAAATTCAAAAATGTAATGACGTCTGAATTCAACCATATTCTCAAAAGTCTGCACGATATAAGACTTATAAACGTAATATGCTATGAAATTGGAGCAAATATCCCCCTACAGCAATATTTGTTTTTAATTATAATCTGAGAATCAACATGCAAGTGATATTTTATTACTGGTACTACATAATCTTATTAATTGAAGATTACATAATAATTAAGATTTTAACGTGAGCTGATTTCTTCTATCAACATTGTCTGCCAATCCTTAAGTGTCATACATAGCCTCTTAGTGATATTAATGGAGCTAGCACAGACATGAATATCCTCCGTCAATTAAAATTTGTCTTCAAAATGCAAATTAATTCAAAGCTGTATTAACATGGTACCAAACATCACGTCAAACATGGCATCTATCTAATGAAATTGATTCAAGCAAATTCAAGTGCTATTAAAGATAGAAACTCTTCATGTCAGACTTTTATTGAATAACAAACAACTTATTCTGTACAGGATGTAACAAAAAAATGGTGCAATAATACGGTGTTGTTAACTGGCTGTTTCTGTATTGGCTCTGTTATAGATTGGAGGTAAGGTGTATTGGACCCAAGACTCAATGGGTATTGCAGATGCTGATTTATCCTTAGTAGGGCTGATTTGCTCATATCATTCAATAATATAGGGTTATTGTATGAATATTGGGGAATATTGTCCCGAGTAGAATTTTATATTGCAAGAGCTTGCGAGTGCAATATATGTTCTACAAGGGACAATATTCATGCAATAACCCTTTTATTGTATAGCAATATAATATTTGAAAGTAAAAATTGGTTTAAACTAAGATTTTGTCGTTGATGACGTCATTATACATTTTGATGATTTATTGCACTAGTGTAATAGCAGAATTTATCACAGGCTTACTTTTGGTTACTTTCTGTGGGAAATATTATATTGCTATGCAATAATATAGCATATTGCACTAGTGCAAATATAAGACTCAAACCTAGCCTTCATACAGGATGTTACCAAAAGTTGGTGCAGTAATATATCTTATTGCACTAGTGCAAATATAAGGCTTAAATAAATATATGACCTTATCAGTGACAAAACTATGTCTTAATCATCTTTCTCAGTGAAGCTTTGCTAATATAAAATAAAAGGGCTGCCACAAAAAAAAAAACGCCGAAATTGATAAAATTTATTTAAGTTTTAAAAGTTCTGTTCACCTACATATTTTTTCAGACACGACAGACAAACTTAAGGTGGTACCTAACACTACAGGGAGATAACTCTGTGAAGTCAGCTAAACGTTTTAATTACGTTGTGTTGTTAAGGAAATGTTAAGCTTCTCAATGATCAAAATTGGTGTTTGTCAAACTGCTATATAACCAGCGTAATTTTTCTGACAAAACGGTTGGTTCAAAATTTTTGAAATTTTTATATATTTTTTTAGAGGGTCAAAGTAAATACATTGTCCAAATTTTATGAAAATTAAACGAGCCAAATTAATTTTAGTGAAAGTGTTGGGTACCACCTTAATGAAAGAACAAAAATAAAAAGTATCCTCACTAACTTAAAAATTCTTCAAATTTTTTTTAAAAAGAGTCACAGTTTGTTTTCAGTACAATCATCTTCCTTATTGGAGGACAATTATACCAAGGCTTGTGTACTTATTAATTTGTTTTTTAAAGGAAGTTATCTAGTTTATTTATATCAAGTGGTTTTTCTTCTTATTGTATTCAACTATCATCATTTATTCTTCTTACAATTCATGTTTCTTTTTCTGGCAAAGTGAAAAACTGTATATAAAAAAAAAACAACTTCAAGGTTTATTCAAACCAGGAAGTCTGTAAAAACTGCAAAAAAACAAACGCTTGAATATGTGTTGTCAACCAATGGAATGATTGAAAACAACTGTCATGTATTTGAGGAAGAAAAGGGGGGTTACTTGGTTTACAGATATCTAATTCTCCAATTTGTATGACAGTTGACTTTAGTTTGCTCATATTGCCAACAATAAGTGTGAGCAACTCAAACAGACATGATTGCTCAATGTGACAATAATTGGGATCCAGTAGCCAAAAAATGTGTAAGCATACATGATAAATAAATAATAAAAAACAAACAAACAATCATCAAGGACAAGATGGAAAAGATATTAAAGGGATATTCAAACTTTCTTTCTATGTTGTGATGTTACACTATTGTTTCAGATAAGGGTGAAGATTTGGTACCATTAAAACATTAAAATCCGCTGAAATTATTTACACCTGTCCTAAGTCAGGAATCTGATGTTCAGTAGTTGTAGTTTTTTATATTGATTACATCGTTGGTTTTCCCGTTTGAATGGTTTTACACTAATAAGTTTTGGGGCCCTTTATAGCTTGCAGTTTGGTGTGAGCCAAGAAAAATGAGAATTAAGTCAGAGATCAAAGACCTCTCCTACAATCTTGGATATCCTGACTTATCTTTAGGTTTTTGACACGCTACTCTACTAACACAAATATCTGGTCCTAAGACATACTATAGTATTTTGATAAAATTATGTCCTGGACAAATATTAATGGTTTCCAAGTGAATAACCGAAAGAAAAATTATTAAGATAGTACAAATTTAGGTCTCATAGCACTATAGACCATTCTCAAGGGTAAAGAAGATGGTCGCATAATTCTACCGATTTAAATATTAGGGGATAGTTGGTGACAAAAAATGATTAAAAGTTGTTAAGCATTATCACAATATTTACATACATATTCACTAGTGGATTTATGTTTTCTATATTTCATGATTTATTTGTCTTTATTCAATGATCAAAATTGAAAAAGTGCAACTTGCCACTTGACAATATTAGAGTTTATATCCATATATCATAAATAATTAGATAAACATACAATGGTGACTATTCTTTATAGATTTTTTACAGTTTTTTAACAAGAGGGAGTATCAGTGTTAAAATCACATTCAAGGGCAACACCAGAAAATTTGGAAGACCCTTGACAACAGTGGCGGATCCAGCCATTTTAAAAAGGGGGGGGGGGGGGTCCCAACCTAGAGTAAAGGGGGGTTCCAACTATATGCTCTCATTCAAATGCATTGATCGGCCAAAAAAAGGGGGGGTTCCAACCCCCAGATCCGCCACTGGACAATCTATTCATCCCTACCTTCCTTAAAGCAACATCAATGACGTATATGTCATATATTCTCATTTTTTTTAAATAAGATAAAATCATATCACTCCAGTAGATTGTCAGATAAAGTGAGCATAAAAAAGATGCTACATAAAGAAATACAAATATCTTATTGTATCAACTTAACAATTCATTGAAAGCCTGAGACTTCATTGTGAATGTGAATATTTTAAGTGTTTTAAATGGTTTCAGATTTTTTTTCATACAGCCCTGCTATTGAAACTTAATTCCCTAACAGCCCCTCCAAGAAAAACCTCCCCAACAAAATTAATGTGATAATGTATTGTTGCGATTTCAGAAAATTTTGTTTGCAGTTCTTCTGTTGCAGTACAATGGATTATAATAAACACTCTCGAGATACAATCTCATGGATTTTGTATACAGTATATAGTAGTTACTTACTCCCTCTGATTGACCAATCACTAAGCACTTACCTCCATGTGGTAAAGTTGTTATTATTTCTGATTCTTTGGTGTACAATACTTCTGTTGTGGTAATGACCAATGAAATACGGAACTGAAAATATAAAAAACAAATCTTTAAAATATAAACAACAAGAATGTGTCCACAGTACACGGATGCCCCACTCGCACTATCATTTTCTATGTTTAGTGGACCGTGAAATTGGAATAAATTCTCTAATTTGGCATTAAAATTAGAATGATCTTATCAAAGGGAACATGTATACTAAGTTTCAAGTTGATTGGACTTCTACTTTATCAAAAACTACCTTGACCAAAAACTTTAACCTGAAGCGGGACAGACGGACGAACGAACAGACGAACGAACAGATGGACGGACAGATGGACGGATGGACAGACAGACGAACGGACGCACAGACCAGAAAACATAATGCCCTATCGTAGGTGAGGCATAAAAAGATGATGTTCCTTTTGTTTCTAATTTGTTGGGTTTGTTATTCATTAAACAAAAGTGTTTATTTGTTGTAATCATCCATACCCTAAGTGGTAATAAAAACCAAGCATTCTTGGTAATTAACAATGCACAGTATGGTATTTGATCATTCCATTGTCCATCCATCCATCTATTGTTAAACGCAGCTTTAAATGGTGTATTATGGGAACCCAGAAAGATCCCACTTAGGTGGCAAGGTCACCTTTAAACATTGTCTTAAAATACCAGATTTATTTTAAGCTAATTTGACAGGTCTATTTCTTATAATAAACCTGTGATAAAAAGCACAGGTTCTTTTAAATGAGACACCAAGTTGCAAGGTGACTTTCAATCTCAAACCCCTCCCCTCCAAAAAAAAAAAAACCAGGCCTAATTTGACTATGTAAGAGCCAGTCATATATATATAAATGTCAAGCCTCAAATCAACAACAGTTATAATACAATTTTGTCATTTAAATATTTGACTGAACAATTTAAAGTTTTTTAAAACAACTTTGAGCCTCTTTTTTGTTGTAAAAAAACACAATCTGTCTATTAAACAGTTACAGATAACATTTATCACCCTGCCAAGGGAATAGTGTTGACTGATTGCCCCTCTCCAGTGCTTTTATCAACTTTTATCAACAACAGCACAGGATTAAATTTCGACAAACAAAGAAATCTCCTAATTATATAATTAAGTTTGTGTTATATAATATCCTGTGCTATGATATAACCCATGCTGTAAATTTAAAGTTCATTCATAAAATATAAAATGTTTAGAGGCATCAACATGGCACAAAAATGTAAGTGTAGCACGTTTTGAGGGCAAAAAATAAATTCCACGAGAGGTACAGACAGTCCACGGGTTTTTCCAGTCGGTAATCACTGATGATTAAGTAACAGTGCAAACTGTCTAATTGTTTTATAATTCTGTGTAAAAAAGAATCTACTAGTTTTTGTTACTGCTGAAATAAAAAATCATGCCATTTATCTTAAAATCAAAATATCAAACTGCTTCAAAATTATAAAAAAAAAATGAAAAAAAAAAATGATCAGACCTGTTCAACTAACGAGAACTGATTGCAGATTTTTTCAGATAAATACAGACAAGAAAATGTTGTTGTTTCTGCAGCTGCCTACCTGTGTCTTATCTACATTTGTACTTATACTGTTTAAACCATAATTACAGCCTTACAAACAGTTCAATTATCAATTCACACTTTGGCGATTTCTTACCTAGTATTTTCTTATTTTCCTCTTTATATATCGTTCTGATCATGCATGAAATGTTTGCCACTGGACAAAAACATACAATAATCATTTAATTCTTTATTTGTTCTTATAAGGTACTTTCAAAGAACAAAGAAATGTAGTTTAATTATGTTTTCTTTTAAGCCATAGTTTTCACTTTCAAATGGTTTCATTGCCCCTTTAGGGATTTTTCTCTCATTATTTTTCTTTAAACAAAAAATTGACCTTGCAAGTCCTACTATAATCTGTTTTGGGATTTGCTTTTTTCTGTGCACAATTATTTCCAATTATCACAAAAATAAAAGTCAGACACGCATCTCTGCATCCCAAAAGGGATAAAAACGCCAACAAAATTCTAAGAAGAAATTTTAAGCTCATCTGGGATAATCTCATTCTTCAAAAGATCAGCCAAAAAAAAGGGGGGTTCCAACCCCCAGAAACCCCCCCCCTGGATCCGCCACTGTTCAACATCCCCAAAATAAATAGCAAAGAGAGACGGAGATATCAAAGAGATATTCCAACTCATAAGTTGAAGACAAACTGACAATACAATGGCCATTGAAAAGTAAAAAATTAGCAACATTAACCTTACCAAAAGTAGAGAATAATCTCAGGTCTTCCTGAAATGCAAGTAGATCTTGCTGCACATGTGGTGAGTTATAATTAATTATCTAAACTTGGTAATTGGAATTTATTTTGGTTGTATATATACATGTATGAGATGTTATATGTACCAAATGAAGTTGTAAGAATGGACTATTTCATCCATTGCAGTTCTTTTGTACATAATTAGATGTTAGTTCCCACATTTGAATTGTTTTACATTTGTCATGACAGGGCCTTTTATAGCTAACTATGCCATAGGGGTTTTGCTCATAGTTGAAGGCCGTACTGTGACATAGAGTGAATGACTTCTACATCTTTTGGTCTCTGGTGGAGAGGTGTCTCATTGGCAAGCATAACACATCTTTTTATTTCACAGTTTTCTACCCAATATATAACTGAAGAAAAAAAATTGATTGTTTTCAATTTCAGTGCTTTTCAAGTTTGGGTGCATTGAATTTTGCAAACACAAATATTCACTAAAGCGTGAAATAAATTCAATATATGAATTTCAAGTGTAATGAGAATAAAACCAGATGCTCCACAGGGCGCAGCTTTATACGACCGCAGAGGTTGAACCCTGAACGGTTGGGGCAAGTATGGACACAACATTCAAGCTGGATTCAGCTCTAAATTTGGATTGTGATTAAATAGTTGACACAGAATAGGTTTCTGACACAGAATGAATGTGGTCTAATGAACTTAAAAAAAAATGTTTGCCTTTGAGCAATTCACTATGTTGTTGAATATTAATCCTCTCAAAAAAATGTTTGAAGAAATTTTCTTTTTATTTATGAAATCTGAAATGAAAAAAATTGACCCTCCAATTTTTTTTTCACATCCCCCTTTCCCTTATTTCAAAACTGATCTCAATTCAAATTTCTAATGAAGTTTGCAACAATAACTACTCATTTAAATACATCATAAAATATTAAAATGTAAAAAAAGTGCTTGTTATCACTGAATGGTAAAGATTGTTTTAATCTATCAGTTGGTAGTAAAAGTGAATATACATTGTATATTGTATAAAACAATGATTTAAGTTGATTCAACTACTATTCTGGACAAAGAAAGATAACTCCAATTGAAATCCAATTGGAATTTCTTGCTATTGCACAATATTGTGCAATTAGATATTTCTTGCTATTGTGCAATACTGTGCAATTGAAAATATTTGCTATTGCACAATACTGTGCAATTGAAGATTTCTTGCTATTGCACAATACTGTGCAATTGAAGATTTCTTGCTATTGCTGAATACTGTGCAATTGAAAATTTCTTGCTATTGCACAATACTTAATATAATAATTTTGGATCCTGATTTGGACCAACTTGAAAACTGGGCCCATAATCAAAAATCTAAGTACATGTTTAGATTCAGCATATCAAAGAGGCCCAAGAATTCAATTTTTGTTAAAATCAAACTTAGTTTAATTTTGGACCCTTTGGACGTTAATGTAAACCAATTTTAAAACGGGACCAAAAATTAAGAATCTACATACACAGTTAGATTTGGCATATCAAAGAACCCCAATTATTCAATTTTTGATGAAATGAAACAAAGTTTAATTTTGGACCCCGATTTGGACCAACTTGAAAACTGGGCCAATAATAAAAAATCTAAGTACATTTTTAGATTCAGCATATCAAAGAGGCCCAAGAATTCAATTTTTGTTAAAATCAAACTTAGTTTAATTTTGGACCCTTTGGACCTTAATGTAGACCAATTTGAAAACGGGACCAAAAATTAAGAATCTACATACACAGTTACATTCGGCATATCAAAGAACCCCAATTATTCAATTTTTGATAAAATCAAACAAAGTTTAAATCTGGACCCTTTGGGCCCTTTATTCCTAAACTGTTGGGACCAAAACTCCCAAAATCAATACCAACCTTCCTTTTATGGTCATAAACCTTGTGTTTAAATTTCATAGATTTCTATTTACTTATACTAAAGTTATGGTGCGAAAACCAAGAACAAGAGGCTGTCACAACGACAGCAAACCGGATTTATTAACATTTATTTGTGTCCTGGCAATATCACAAGAACCATTACTGATGAATGGTGAAAGTGAAAATCGTCAATATCAAATTTGACCTCCATTTTGTCATCAGTATCAACATATTAAAATTTGAAAAGCTTAGATTGAATGGTTCATGAGTAAATGCAACAACCTGAATGGAAACGCCATTTTACGATCTTTCAAGAACCATAACTCCTGAACGGTAAAAGTCAAAATCGTCATTATTGAACTTGACCTCTATTTTGTCATCAGTAACAACATATTAAAATTTCAAAAGCTTTGGTTGAATGGTTCATGAGAAAATGCACGGACACGACGGGAAAAACCATTTTTCAATCTTTCAAGAACCATAACTCCTGATTGGTAAAAGTCAAAATCGTCATTATTGAACTTGACCTCCATTTTGTCATCAGTAACAGCATATTAAAATTTCGGAAGCTTTGGTAGAACAGTTCATGCATAAATGCACGGACACGACTGGAAACTCCATTTTTCAATCTTTCAAGAACCATAACTCCTGAACGGTAAAAGTCAAATTCGTCATTATTGAACTTGACCTCCATTCTTTCATTAGTAACAACATATTAAAATTTGGGAAGCTTTGGTAGAACAGTTCATGCGTAAATGCACGGACAACTCCATTTTTCAATCTTTCAAGAACCATAACTCCTGAACCGTAAAAGTCAAAATCGCCATTATTGAACTTGACCTTCGTATAGTTGTCAGGAATAACATATTAAAATTTTAAAAGCTTTGGTTGAACGGTTCATGAGTTAATGCACGGACAACATTTGATTGCCGCCCGCCCGACCGCCCGCCCGCCGTACATCCCCAAATCAATAACCGACAAGTTTGTCACAAAAATTCGGTTAAAAATGCTTATTTGGGTCCCTTTTTGGCCCCTAATTCCTAAACTGTTGGGACCTAAACTCCCAAAATCAATACCAACCTTCCTTTTGTGGTCATAAACATTGTGTTTAAATTTCATTGATTTCTATTTACTTAAACTAAAGTTATTGTGCGAAAACCAAGAATAATGCTTATTTGGGCCCTTTTTTGGCCCCTAATTCCTAAACTGTTGGAACCAAAACTCCCAAAATCAATCCCAACCTTTCTTTTGTGGTCATAAACCTTATGTCAAAATTTCATAGATTTCTATTTACTTAAACTAAAGTTATAGTGCGAAAACCAAGAAAATGCTTATTTGGGCCCTTTTTGGCCCCTAATTCCTAAAATGTTGGGACTAAAACTCCCAAAATCAATCCCAACCTTCCTTTTGTGGTCATAAACCTTGTGTTAAAATTTCATAGATTTCTATTCACTTTTACTAAAGTTAGAGTGCGAAAACTAAAAGTATTCGGACGACGACGACGCCGACGACGACGACGCAGACGACGACGCCAACGTGATAGCAATATACGACGAAAAATTTTTCAAATTTTGCGGTCGTATAAAAAGCAGCACTTAAAACATTAAAATCAGAAAATTTGGTAATACCTTTAAAAAGATGAAATAATCAAAGAATTTTTTAGTTATTTATTCTATTGATAAAGGACATTCAATTAAGCTTCTGTCATTTCTGACAGAATAATTGACATCAGAACCTAATTAACCTCTTTAAACTGACAACTTATCTCTATACACTGTTAACTTTCTCCTTAATAATTGTCCTTTATTGGCCTTGTTAGGTATCATAACATAGGCTGTTATCAGATTGTACTTAAATTATGACATTTGGTAATAATTTCTACGATTTCCAAGAATTCAACCAAGCAGTAGGAGTATTAAACGATAAATTTGTAGAAATGTAAAAGTCTGAATAATCAAGATTTTATATTACTACTCTAGGGTTACATTGAAGACGATAACCTTAAACTGAAAGGATTAGTATTTTAAAACAGCCATTTTTACATGACATTGTCTCCTAAATTAGTTTGTTGGAAATAAGTCAAATAAGTTCTAGAATAGTGACTTGCTATTTCATTATCACATAATTTGTGCAGATTTCTTAAGTAATAATAACATTAATTAGATGTATGTTTCATTATAATATGTTATTCAGATTACTGAATGCTTCTTTTTGTAACTTCATAGGGTTGTAAAAGCTTTGACCCTGACTCATTTTAAGAATGAAGCACTTCATACAAAATGTACTTTGGTCAACACTTTTACAACCCAATAAAGTTACAAAAAGAAGCATATTCAATTCTTAAATAACTGAGCAAATCACCAATAGAATTTAATGAATTAAGAGTAAACTTGTCACAACTGTTATCCAATAGTGTACTGTTGCTTTCTTTTAGGGTTCTATCCATCACCTTTTGAGATTCTTTAAAGGCCAATTATTGTCTTTTGCCATTGGGATTTAAGCTCCAATAGATTTAAGGAATTAATATCGACTGAGGTCACAGACAGAGGTTAATATTGGTTTCTTAGGACTATAAAAGCTCATTATGTCCAAATTTGCAAGACTGTTATTGTTTATCATATTTTAAGAAAGTGAAGTGGATTTGATATAAATTGGGATCAACAAGGAACACTGTCTGGATTGTAAATCAATGTTACAAAGTCGCCTAAGTGGATTTAATCCATTAATATTACATATTAAGGTGGTATGGGAGTCTAAAATAAAAATGATAGAATTTGTTCATACTTTGCCAAAATGTAGTATCTATTGATATATGTTGAAATATATAATAAAAATAGTAGGTCACCGCGCATTTTCTCAAGCTACAGGACGTGACAAAATGACACATTTTGTAAGGATTATACAGGAAAAAACACCATTTTGTGGTTAGAAACTAAACAAAATGATAGAATTGTTAAATACTTAAGGAAAAGATAGCTTTCAAACAATGCTTTGAGAATTTCAAAAGAAAAGATAGGGTCACCGTGAGTTTTTTCCGGCTAAAATACAAAATAGGAAAATTCCATGTAGAATCCTTCAGAAAATGCACTATTTTAGAGTTACCTCCCCTTAAAATGGCAATTAAAAACAAGAGGCTCTCAAGAGCCTGAATCGCTCACCTTAATTCTTTTGGTTAAATCTCTCATCAATGATTATTTTGGCTTTTCAATTTATTTAAATGTTTTTTGGATCGTCCTATTTTCTTCAAAAGCCAAAAAAAATAATCATTTTCTCCTATGTTCTATTTTAGCCATAGGAGCTATGTTTCTTCACATACAAGGAAATAAAATATAAAATTTATACAAGATACTCTGAAACTCATTTAGCCTAAGTTTGGCTGAAATTGATACAGCAGTTTCAAAGGAGAAGATTTTTTAAAGTAAGTCAACATGATGAACAAATTGTGAAAAAAGTCTTTAAAGGGCAATAACTCCTTAAGGGGTCAATTGACAATTTTGGTCAAATTGACTTAATTGAAGATCTTACTTTGCTGAACATTATTGCTGTTTACAGTTTATTTCTATCTATAATTATATTCAAGATAATAAACAAAAACAGCAAAATTTCCTTAAAATTATCAATTCAGGGGCAGCAACCCAACAACAGGTTGTCTGATTCATCTGAAAATTTCAGGGCAGATAGATCTTGACCTGATAAACAATATTACCCAACGTCAGATTGCTCTAAATGCTTTGGTTTTTGAGTTATAAGCCAAAAACTGCATTTGACCCCTATGTTCTATTTTTAGCAATGGCGACCATGTTTGTTGATAGATCATAACTTCGGATACAATTTACAAACTAGATACCCTAAGGAACATTCATTCAAAGTTTGGAAGTATTTGGCCCAGTAGTTTCAGAGGAGAAGATTTTTGTAAAAGATTACTAAGATTTACGAAAAATGGTTAAAAATTGACTATAAAGGGCAATAACTCCTAAAAGGGTCAACTGACCATTTCCGTCATGTTGACTTATTTGTAAATCTTACTTTGCTGAACATTATTGCTGTTTACAGTTTATCTCTATCTATAATAATATTCAAGATAATAACCAAAAACAGCAAAATTTCTTTAAAATTACCAATTCAGGGGCAGTAACCCAACAACAGGTTGTCTGATTCATCTGAAAATTTCAGGGCAGATAGATCTTGACCTGATAAACAATATTATCCTTGTCAGATTTGCTCTAAATGCTTTGGTTTTTGAGTTATAAGCCAAAAACTGCATTTGACCCATATGTTCTATTTTTAGCAATGGCGACCATGTTTGTTGATAGATCACAACTTCGGATACAATTTACGAACTAGATACCCTAAGGAACATTCAGTTAAAGTTTGGAAGTATTTGGCCCAGTAGTTTCAGAGGAGAAGATTTTTGTAAAAGATTACTAAGATTTACGAAAAATGGTTAAAAATTGACTATAAAGGGCAATAACTCCTAAAGGGGTCAACTGACCATTTCTGTCATGTTGACTTATTTGTAAATCTTACTTTGCTGAACATTATTGCTGTTTACAGTTTATCTCTATCTATAATAATATTCAAGATAATAACCAAAAACAGCAAAATTTCCTTAAAATTACCAATTCAGGGGCAGCAACCCAACAACAGGTTGTCTGATTCATCTGAAAATTTCAGGGCAGATAGATCTTACCCTGATAAACAATATTACCCCATGTCAGATTTGCTCTAAATGCTTTGGTTTTTGAGTTATAAGTCAAAAACTGCATTTGACCCATATGTTCTATTTTTAGCAATGGCGACCATGTTTGTTGATAGATCATAACTTCCGATAAAATTTACAAACTAGATACCCTAAGGAACATTCAATTAAAGTTTGGAAGTATTTGGCCCAGTAGTTTCAGAGGAGAAGATTTTTGTAAAAGATCACTAAGATTTACGAAAAATGGTTAAAAATTGACTATAAAGGGCAATAACTCCTAAAAGGGTCAACTGACCATTTCCATCATGTTGACTTATTTGTAAATCTTACTTTGCTGAACATTATTCCTGTTTACAGTTTATCTCTATCTATAATAATATTCAAGATAATAACCAAAAACAGCAAAATTTCCTTAAAATTACCAATTCAGGGGCAGCAACCCAACAACGGATTGTCTGATTCATCTGAAAATTTCAGGGCAGATAGATCTTGACCTGATAAACAATATTACACAATGTCAGATTGCTCTAAATGCTTTGGTTTTTGAGTTATAAGCCAAAAACTGCATTTGACCCCTATGTTCTATTTTTAGCAATGGCGACCATGTTTGTTGATAGATCATAACTTCGGATACAATTTACAAACTAGATACCCTAAGGAACATTCATTCAAAGTTTGGAAGTATTTGGCCCAGTAGTTTCAGAGGAGAAGATTTTTGTAAAAGATTACTAAGATTTACGAAAAATGGTTAAAAATTGACTATAAAGGGCAATAACTCCTAAAAGGGTCAACTGACCATTTCCGTCATGTTGACTTATTTGTAAATCTTACTTTGCTGAACATTATTGCTGTTTACAGTTTATCTCTATCTATAATAATATTCAAGATAATAACCAAAAACAGCAAAATTTCTTTAAAATTACCAATTCAGGGGCAGTAACCCAACAACAGGTTGTCTGATTCATCTGAAAATTTCAGGGCAGATAGATCTTGACCTGATAAACAATATTATCCCTGTCAGATTTGCTCTAAATGCTTTGGTTTTTGAGTTATAAGCCAAAAACTGCATTTGACCCATATGTTCTATTTTTAGCAATGGCGACCATGTTTGTTGATAGATCACAACTTCGGATACAATTTACAAACTAGATACCCTAAGGAACATTCAGTTAAAGTTTGGAAGTATTTGGCCCAGTAGTTTCAGAGGAGAAGATTTTTGTAAAAGATTACTAAGATTTACGAAAAATGGTTAAAAATTGACTATAAAGGGCAATAACTCCTAAAGGGGTCAACTGACCATTTCTGTCATGTTGACTTATTTGTAAATCTTACTTTGCTGAACATTATTGCTGTTTACAGTTTATCTCTATCTATAATAATATTCAAGATAATAACCAAAAACAGCAAAATTTCCTTAAAATTACCAATTCAGGGGCAGCAACCCAACAACAGGTTGTCTGATTCATCTGAAAATTTCAGGGCAGATAGATCTTACCCTGATAAACAATATTACCCCATGTCAGATTTGCTCTAAATGCTTTGGTTTTTGAGTTATAAGTCAAAAACTGCATTTGACCCCTATGTTCCATTTTTAGCAATGGCGACCATGTTTGTTGATAGATCATAACTTCCGATACAATTTACAAACTAGATACCCTAAGGAACATTCAATTAAAGTTTGGAAGTATTTGGCCCAGTAGTTTCAGAGGAGAAGATTTTTGTAAAAGATCACTAAGATTTACGAAAAATGGTTAAAAATTGACTATAAAGGGCAATAACTCCTAAAAGGGTCAACTGACCATTTCCATCATGTTGACTTATTTGTAAATCTTACTTTGCTGAACATTATTCCTGTTTACAGTTTATCTCTATCTATAATAATATTCAAGATAATAACCAAAAACAGCAAAATTTCCTTAAAATTACCAATTCAGGGGCAGCAACCCAACAACGGATTGTCTGATTCATCTGAAAATTTCAGGGCAGATAGATCTTGACCTGATAAACAATATTACCCCATGTCAGATTTGCTCTAAATGCTTTGGTTTTTGAGTTATAAGCCAAAAACTGCATTTGACCCCTATGTTCTATTTTTAGCAATGGCGACCATGTTTGTTGATAGATCAAAACTTCGGATACAATTTATAAATTAGATACCCTAAGGAACATTCAGTTAAAGTTTGAAAGTATATGGCCCAGTAGTTTCAGAGGAGAAGATTCTTGAAATAGTTTACGACGACAGACGACGACAGACGACAGACGACAGACGACAGACGACAGACGACGGACGACGACGGACGCCAAGTGATGGCATAAGCTCACTTGTCCCTTCGGGACAGGTGAGCTAAAAAAATAAAAAACAAACAAAAATAATCAACATTTGCAAAAATATTAATATTTATAAGTTATATTCTTATAAATTGGTTCTTTTAAATTAAAATTCATATTAAATATCTGCATTCCTGCATCAAGTTTTGCTAACTTGATAGAAAATCTGGACCTTTGGTTCACTGTTTTTTACAATCCAAGATGGAGGAAGACACCCATACCACCTTAATAAACATTATGTAATACTTTTTATACATTTTTGTTATATACTGTCTCATTATGATTCTGCTGGGACTTATCAAGAAACAGACAATATTTCCAAGATAAAACTCCAAAAGATTCCAAAACTGTGAACTTGACAGTCCTAAATAACTTTGTATTATTTTTGGCTATCCCCCCTAACACACTAAAAGCCCTGCCTTTCTAGCATACTGTGGATTCATTATTATCCTTGGGTAACAAAATTGGTGTCCACAATTACAAATGAGTCAACAACATTTGTCCTATTTTTCAAAATCAATTAACCAGAAGGAATATATAGTTTCAACTCATTCTTACCGTATAATTCATAAATGGCTGTAAATCAGTAATTTTTAGATCTCCATTTGGATGTTCTAAAGAGCCACCATAAATTGACCAATCACCATTGGTGTCTAATACACGACTCTGAATGTAATATGTAACATTGTTGTTGATTGGTCCACTCCAATGTAGAGTAAGGAATGAGTAACCTTTGGAACCATGCTTTAGTTCTGGAGCTGGAAGATCTCCTAAATATTCTGAAAATATGAAGAGAATACATAATGTAATTAAAAGATATGAAATACAAAGAAGAATTTTGAGGAGCATACTAGGTTTATTTTTTTACAAAATACAAATCAGTCATTTTAAGAAGTAGGCATATTTTGCTCTCATCAGTGAGTACTCCTAAATCTTAATCAGCATTTCAGTGAAAATTCCAAACTCTTATCATCTTTTTTTGATATTTGGAATCGTTTCAGACAAAATTATCAAGGGCCCTTACTGAGAACCTGAGATTACATGGTTTTAAGTGGGATATATGTTACTCAGCCTTTTGATATGTTTTCTTATGTATATTCTTGTTTGTCTTTTGGCCATTTTTCCCTATTTTCGATGGTTATGTCTGTTCGTCTTGGGCCCTTTGGTATCTTCTTCCACTCTGTTATTAGTTTGAAACATACTGTGCCATACATTTTCAAATGCATAATTGAGTGTATAAATAAGTGAGCTAAGACGCTCAGTTTTCAGGAATTTTGTATCAATAACATAGTATAAATCTTCTAAATTAACAGTTATTTTTAAATTATAAAATTCTTCTGACATTGAACAAATTTTAGGTGCCATGTAAGAGTATTGAGCATCAAATCCAGTGCTTAGTAGCTTGAATAAATAAAGCTTCTATCAACAATGTTGAATGTTGTACCTCAATTTTTGACATTTTTATGCCCCACCTATGATAGTAGAGGGGCATTATGTTTTCTGATCTGTGCCTCCGTCCATCCGTTCGTCTGTCCGTGCGTCCGTTCGCTTCAGCTTAAAGTTTTGGTCAAGGTAGTTTTTGATGAAGTTGAATTAGTCCAATCAACCTGAAACTTAGTACACATGTTCCCCATGATATGATCTTTCTAATTTTAATGCCAAATTATAGTTTGGACCCCAATTTCATGGTCCACTGAACATAGAAAATGATAATGCGAAGTTCAGGTTAAAGTTATTGGTCAAGGTAGTTTTTGATGAAGTTAAAGTTACATCAACTTGAAACTTAGTACACATGTTCCCTATAATGATATGATCTTTCTAATTTTAATTCCAAATTAGAATTTTGACCCCAATTTCAAGGTCCACCAGTGGGGCATCCGTGTACTAAGGACACATTCTTGTTACCTAATATTATATTTGTTTGTTTTGTTCACACATCGTTGTCACAATATAGTGGAATATTATGATACTGTCATACAAGTGAGTCAGGTTTAGCTAGCTATAAAACAGGTTTAATCAACCATTTTCTATGTTTATAGAAAAACATTTGTAACAAGTCAGGAATATGACAGTTTTGTCCATTTTTTTTATATGTGTTTGAGCCTTTGATTTTACCATTAGATAAGGGACTAACTGTTTTGAATTCCTCAGAGTTCGATATTTTTGTCATTTTACTTCATACATGTCCTGATGACCTTTATCTTAAATTTTTAAACAAATAACTGATCATTAACTCAGAATTGAACTTGACTGGACATAGTTGAAAATTAAGCGAAAATATCTTAATGATGTTGACATTTGGCTTCCAATTAAACATCTACTGACAGACATTTCTGAAGGATTTTCTATTTATATTATTAAGCTTAACATTAAAAATGCAGCAGTTTTGCAGCAATAAAACTACAGACAAGGATAATGCCAAGACTTAGTTATATACTTTTTTTCTGTTAGAAGTTATTTATATAGCTACTGGTAACAAACTGGAAGACGACACATGAGATGTTGTGTTTTCTGCCACTCTTTCTACCCTAAAAGGTCATCCCTACCCAAACCCATTTTATGGACATATTTTAATTGGTAAATCAACTGATTTTGTTACGCACTGCTTTAAACTTCAGAACATTTTCCTATATAATCTTGTTGTTTTTTTGTTTTTTTTGTAATTTTATTTCATTTATATGTCAAAGCAGTGTGACTTCCATTTTTCATGAACAAGTACACATTTTTGTTTAGGGGGATAATTTCTCGCTGTGTTGAAGACCCATTGGTGGCATTGGCCCGTTCTATGCTCTCTGGTCGGGATGTAAATGTCTCTTTGACACATTCCCTATTTTAATTCTCAATTACGTATAAAAAAAATCTTTTTCAAATAAATCATTATATCACATATTTGTAACAATTGGTTATGGACTTAATGCAGATTTGCTTTATATAACTAATACCTGATACAGGAGTCATATAAAATTGGCTGGATCCACCCCTGCAACATCTCATTTTATTCATATATTATAGTACATGTATTTATAAATTACAACCTTTTAACACTTGTCACATTCTCTGCAACCACAAAAATTTAAATTGATTTATGGTGGGCAGTTTTGATTGCTTGAGGGAGCCAGAGAATCATCAATTTATAATTACATTTAATAATAAACTAATTGTGCAAGACCATTTTAACTAATACGTTTCAATATTAATAAATGATTATGTTTTCAACATTTTCCCCATACACCAAAATCCCAAGTATACATGGATATTGATGTTTTAACATAAACCAGGAAGTTTAATATCATTATTTTTTCACACATCAATTTTCAAACTATTTATCTCAATTTGAAAATTAGTCTACATCAAATGAACTGAAAAATCTAATTTACCAAAACTACAAACACGAATCTGTTAGACAATTTAATATATAAAATAGTTCCTGTTTTATAGTTCAACAACTGACAATTATTAGTATTATAGGAAAACCTTAATGGATACCAATGGCATTAATCGTAAAACATTATCGTAAAAATCAAAAAGCTTTCCATTGTAAGAGTAAGACAAGCATGTATACATGCACAATACACATAATTCTGACCGACTTTCTTTCCATGCTGGCTATGGAAGATTTATAAAGAGCACTGTGGAGAAAGGGTAGTCCCTCTTCCTGTATTTTAAGAAATGTATATTAGGTTAATTATATTCAAATCTCTCCTTAAACTTTCTTCAGAGTGAAATTGTTCAGATTACAGATTTGGAAAACAAGCCTAAAATCTATGAAATAGGATTGTTTTTATATAATATTACAATAATATCTTCAAGAATTGATGGCATTCAAAAATTAAACCAGATGCTCCGCAGGGCGCAGCTTTATACGACCGCAGAAGTTGAACCCTGAACGGTTGGAGCAAGTATGGACACAACATTCAAGCTGGATTCAGCTCTAAATTTGGATTGTGATTAAATAGTTGACACAGCATAGGTTTTGGACACAGAATGAATGTGGTCTAATGAACTTAAAATAATTTTTTTTGTCTTTAAGCAATCACTATGCTGTTGAATATTAATCCTCTCAAAAAAATGTTTGAAGAAATTTTCTTTTTATTTATGAAATCTGAAATGAGAAAAATTTAACCCCCTCCCCACCATTTTTTTTTCACATCCCCCTTTCCCTTTTTTCAAAACTGATCTCAATTCAAATTTCTAATGGAGTTTGCAACAATAACTACTCATTTAAATACATCATAAAATATTAAAATGTACAAAAAGTGCTTGTTATCACTGAATGGTAAAGATTGTTTTAATTTATCAGTTGGTAGTAAAAGTGAATATACATTGTGTATTGTATAAAACAATGATTTAAGTTGATTCAACTACTATTCTGGACAAAGAAAGATAACTCCAATCAATTGAAAATTTCTTGCTCAATCAAACTTAGTTTAATTTTGGACCCTTTGGTATTTAATGTAGACCAATTTGAAAACAGGACTAAAATTAAGAATCTACATACACAGTTAGATTTGGCATACCAAAGAACCCCAATTATTCAATTTTTGATGAAATCAAACAAAGTTTAATTTTGGACCCCGGTTTGGACCAACTTGAAAACTGGGCCAATAATCAAAAATCTAAGTACATTTTTAGATTCAGCATATCAAAGAACCCCAAGGATTCAATTTTTGTTAAAATCAAACTAAGTTTAATTTTGGACCCTTTGGACCTTAATATAGACCAATTGGAAAACGGGACCAAAAATTAGGAATCTACATACACAGTTAGATACAGCATATCAAAGAACCCCAATTATTCAATTTTTGATGAAATCAAACAAAGTTCAATTTTGGACCCTTTGGGCCCCTTATTCCTAAAAACCTGTTGGGACCAAAACTCCCAAAATCAAACCCAACCTTCCTTTTATGGTCATAAACCTTGTGTTTAATTTTCAAAGATTTCAATTTACTTATACTAAAGTTATGGTGCGAAAACCAAGAATAATGCTTACTTGGGCCCCTTTTTGGCCCCTAATTCCTAAACTGTTGGGACCTCAACTTCCAAAATCAATCCCAACCTTCCTTTTGTGGTCATAAACCTTGTGTTTAAATTTCATTGATTTCTATTTACTTATACTAAAGTTATTGTGCGAAAACCAAGAATAATGCCTATTTGGGCCCTTTTTTGACCCCTAATTCCTAAACTGTTTGAACTAAAACTCCCAAAATCAATCCCAACCTTCCTTTTGTGGTCATAAACCTTGTGTCAAAATTTCATAGATTTCTATACACTTAAACTAAAGTTATAGTGCGAAAACCAAGAAAATGCTTTTTTGGGACCTTTTTGGCCCCTAATTCCTAAAATATTGGGACCAAAACTCCCAAAATCAATCCCAACCTTCCTTTTGTGGTTATAAACCTTGTGTTAAAATTTCATAGATTTCTATTCATTTTTACTAAAGTTAGAGTGCGAAAACTAAAAGTATTCGGACGACGACGACGCAAGACGTGATAGCAATATACGACGAAAAATTAAAATTTTTGCGGTCGTATAAAAACCAACAGTACCAGACAATTAAAATGAAACAGCTATGTACAGAGAATTACTATACAATTAATGTAACTATACAGTAAATTTCTAAACTGTTTTTTACTGTACAGTAAGTTGCTATACAGTTTATCACTTTGCCTATATGGTTCATGTCTATACAACAGATAGTTGTGAACTATACAGTCAAGTGATGGTTAACTCAGGTCCACCCTCAAGGGTAATAAGGACTTTTAATAAATGGAGCAACAAACTGCATATAAAGTTCATCTAAAGATAATATTGACAAAAGTAGACTAACATCTTTGAAAGTCTTTCCTAAAAAAGACATATCAAACAATATATTGACAAAGGATGATCTAAAAAACATAATATTCTACAGGAGAACAATCTTAATGTGCTTTGCAATATCTTAAAATAATGACAATAAAGAATATGTAGCCAAGCAAATTACCATTAACGGAAAGTGTACTCATCTTGAGGGGAAAAATAGAATTAAACGTGACAGCTTTGGATCCGATGCATCTTCAGCGATCGGTAAGATTCAAAGGAAACAGTATACACTCCATTTAACTTAATCTCTATGAATCAAGATATCCTTATCAGTTTATATGGTGAATTAAGAAAGGGAATAGACTGATCAATAATTGTGTTAAAAGACAATTTGTTATCGCCATTAAAACAATGTCATAATATATCTTTTTATCTTAAGGATGGGAAATCAGAACTAATATTGATAGAGAGAGAGAGAGAGAAAAGAAAGGATGGGAAACTGTAACTAATATTGAAAGAGAGAAAAGAACAATTTGTTATCGACATTAAAACAATGGCATAATAATTATCTCTTTATCTTAAGGATGGGAAATCGGAACTAATATTGATAGAGAAAGAGAGAGAGAAAAGAAAGGATGGGAAACTGTAACTAATATTGAAAGAGAGAAAAGAACAATTTATTATCGCCATTAAAACAATGTCATAATAATTATCTCTTTATCTTAAGGATGGGAAATCAGAACTAATATTGATAGAGAGAGAGAGAGAGAAAAGAAAGGATGGGAAACCGTATATAATATTGAAAGAGAGAAAAGAACAATTTGTTATCGACATTAAAACAATGGCATAATAATATATCTCTTTATCTTAAGGATGGGAAATCAGAACTAATATTGATAGAGAGAGAGAGAGAGAGAGAGAGAGAATAGAAAGGATGGGAAACCGTAACTAATATTGCAAGAGAGAAAAGAATAATTTGTTATCGACATTAAAACAATGTCATAATATATCTCTCTATCTTAAGGATGGGAAATCGGAACTAATATTGATAGAGAGAGAGAGAGAGAAAAGAAAGGATGAGAAACCGTAACTAATATTGCAAGAGAGAAAAGAACAATTTGTTATCGACATTAAAACAATGTCATAATATATCTCTCTATCTTAAGGATGGGAAATCGAAACTAATATTGATAGAGAGAGAAAAGAAAGGATCGGAAATTTGAACTGATATAAAGAGAGAGAGCTAGCAAAGAAAGGATTGGAAATCAGAACTAATATCGATAGAGAGAGAAAAAAAGGATCTGAAATTGGAACTGATATTGATAGAGAGAGAGAGAGAAAAGAAAGGATTTGAAATCAGAACTAATAATGACATTTGATAGAGAGAGCAAAGAAAGGATGGGGAACTGTAATATTGATAGAGAGAGAGAAAATGAAGAACAGGAAACGTAAATTGACTATAATATTGATAGAGAAAAGAGAGGCACCCTAGTGGAAGATAATTACATGATGGAAAAGGGGGGTTGCAATAATTGTGTTAAAAGACAATTTGTTATTGTTGCCATTAAAACAATGTCATAATATATCTCTTTATCTTAAGGATGGGAAATCGGAACTAATATTTATAAAGAAAGAGAGCAAAAAAAGGATGGGAAATTGGAACTGGTATGAAGAGAGAAAAAAGAAAGGATCAGAAATTGGATCTGGTATTGATAGAGAGAGAGAGAGAAAAAAAGTATTGGGAAACAGAACTAATATTAATAGAGAGAGCAAAGAAAGGATCGGAATTTGGAACTGGTATGGATAGAGAGAAACAAACAGATGGAAAATCTTAACTGATATTGATAGAGAGAAAAAAATAAGGAAAGGCGACATGGAGGGATAGAATTACAAATTTGGATGTGGCAATAAATAATCAAAGAGCTATCATTATTATCAAAATGAGCACAAAATCTTATTTGGACAATCTCAGACCAATATGTTATCCTTTTCATGTCTTGTCAATCTTTAATCATAGTTAATTTTTTTAGATTCAAATACATCAAAATAGTCAAATCAGTTTAAAACATTTATAACTGAAGATATTACCTTAAAAAGATACAGTAACTTGACAAAGCAGTGTTTTATTTGTTTACAATTTAATGTTTTTAAGTTTAAACCAAGAACCAGCGGAGAGGCATTCTTGAATGTGAAATGCCATAATGAACTAATAATGAACCAATCTCTCTAATGGCAATGTCTGCCTAATTCTCACTGAATAATGGTCAATAATACTTGCAGCTGAATTTCAAAATAACAAATTTTCTTAATGAACACTTTTTTAAAAAAAAAATGCTTTTAATAATATGAAAAATAAACATACATTTGTTTTCTAGTTTTCTGTGATACTAATATTTGAAACTTATAATTAATCTTCATTTTTTTATATGGAGTGCATGGGGAAAAATTAATGTTCTTATTTTCAAAATAATAAATTTTACAAGAATTTACAAATATTTTACCATACCAGTAATTGTAATTTAGATATCAGGTTTAAATTAATGCAAACAAAAAAACAATATATTACCAGGGAAAATAAGAAATCAAGAAAAGAGCGCATTCTTGAATGAATTTATCTTATAAATAATAAATACTATCTCATCTTGAAAATTGTATGAATGAATGAATATTTTAATGTTAAAGTGCAATCTGAATTATATCTAGTGCAATTTCCAAAACGACCCTTGCTATAAAAAAAAGAAAATATTCTTCCCAGCTATTACCTCTTTGACATTTTGTCAGAATAAATATATTTTACTAGATTTAGCTATGACAAAGAAATACAGTATGTTTTACTTGGGAAATAAATATGTTAATGACTGTGTTTTTGTGGTTTTGTTTCATTTCACGGCTCAACACAACAGCGGGATATGAGACAAAATGTCAAAATCAGGAATAAGGATGGAATTGTATTGGAACATTGACACAGTTATATTTGATCTTTGATCAATAATTGGGGGAGAAATGTTTTGTAGAAAATAAATCTAATTGTCAATGGTACCAGTTTTAGTACAAGTTTAAAAGTTGTTATATCTATTTTGATCAGTGCAATACAAAATTCAAATTGAGCATAATATTCAATCAAAGGTCGTTCACCTTGAAAATATTTCAAATAGTGATTAAATCATCTACTGAATTGGAATAAGAACATTTTCTTGACTAATCATGGAATAACTAGTTAGAAAATTCAAATATAGAAAAATATTCAAAGTGACTCAAAAACAAATCAATTTTCAACATTCTTGTAGTGCATGAGTAAACTATCAGTGTTTTTTGGTCACATTCAGTTGAATATTTTTCAACATTTCAAATCCTAGCTGTACGTGTTAGTTAAATTCTGTTTGTAGGATTGACCATGGATTTAAATGAAGATTAAAGATTTTGTAAGCATTCTCAATTCTTTCAGCATTGACAATGTCTTGACAACACAGTGAGTGAGTGATTGTTGTATATAAGACTGACTTTTGCTATTTGTAAACACATGTTAAAAGTAAAATAATAAAAATACCACATTCCAAGGAAATTTCAGAGTGGGAAGTCCCTTATTAATTGGTTAAATCAAAAGCTCAAACACATCAAATGAATGGATAAAAACTGTCATATTCCTGACTTGGTACAGGCATTTTCTTATGTAGAAAAAGAAGGATTGTACCTGGTTTTATAGCCAGCTTAACCTCTCACTTGTATGACAGTCACATCAAATTATATTATACAAGGATGTAAATAA
This sequence comes from Mytilus galloprovincialis, assembly GCA_037788925.1. NCBI lineage: Eukaryota > Metazoa > Mollusca > Bivalvia > Mytilida > Mytilidae > Mytilus > Mytilus galloprovincialis. Next base: position 5,782,201 of record CM075340.1, on the reverse strand, counting down.
AAGCTTACCTTTTATGCTATCTGTAAACACATTTAAGGCAAAGCTACATCCCTGAGTACAATATTGTCTCTGAAAAATAAAAAAAAATAAAAAAATTATATATAAAACATCTTTGGTCCTTACTCATCTTGGTTTACAAACCATTGAGTTACTTCAGTTTAACATTGCACTTTCTCATATTATTGTTGAGGCATTATTAGAACCAGTAACTCCGGTCAAGTCACAAAGAACATACAAGAAAGTAGTACATTGTTAAAACAAAACAGTTCCTACACAAAGCTGTAAATTTGACCTGTTCAATGCTAAGTTCAGAAGTACTGCAGCGTTTGCACTACTAAACTTCCAGGACCCAGAGTGCTTTATGTGTCATTAAAGGTGTCTTAAATTTTACAGCACAAGTCAGAATGGTATAGTTTTGACATGAAATGACTATAATCACTTTATTTGAACTTAAAAACACAATTGGTTGAAGTTTAACATAGAAAGTTTTTTTGTTGCTGTGAATAAACTAAGTGGTCTTATTCCCCAACTTAATTTCTAGCAACTGGTCCATTAAATTATAATTTTCTCAAGAGCTGTTTACTCAATTCCTCAGGTGTTGAAACTGAAACATGCCAAGTCATAATCTCCATTAAATGTAACTACTTCATCTGTTACCTTGAAATAAATGTGACCACAAATCCAGAATAAAAAAAGGGGGCTTGTTGGGTGACAAAATTGTACAACAGTTTAAAATATATCTGTCACATTTACTGAATTTGTTACCACTATTTTATCATGATTATGGAATTACACATCTTTCCATGCCATACAAAAGCATGACATATATGTCTTCTTGTCCACAAGAATTATTCTGAAAGGAAAACTGTCATCAAAGGGATTTAGCAATAACACTTCAAGCGATTGAAATTTATGATATATAATGTTGATGTTTGGTGGGTCTTTTATTAAATATTTTAATTAATAATAACCAAGAAAATGTTCATGACACTGCAGTCGAAGACATCAGATATCACTTTAATAAATGACCATGCAATCATCATTAATTTCTATATAAGTTCATATCAAAAGTCAAATTAAAATACTGAGAAACATGAAGGAAGCCCTTCTTTTACCTCTTTGCAGACTGCACAATTTAACAATAAGATAGTCTAAATATCTCTCACAAAAATAAATCCATTCACTATCTGTGTAAAGATTTGTCCATGAGTTTTGTATGAGTGCTTATAAATGTATAATATATATAGCTATTTTCTAATTAAACAGAAAATATAAACTTCAGTAATGGTGCATTTTTCTAGCTGTTAAGTGTAACTAAGACAATGGTTACTTGTAAAGACCAATTCTATCATCTCCAGATCTCCTACACAATACATAAAGAAGGATAAACAACAGTTATGATGCTTTTCTTTGGCTGTTCAGTGTATGGTGACATATAGTCTACTTTTAAAGACTTATACTTTCATTTCAAGAGCTCCTACACACTGCTCCTACACAATACATGAAGAAGGTTTATAAGCCTTCAAGGGATTACCAACAGTGGTGGTGCTTTTTTTGGCTGTTCAGTGCAACAGTGACAATGTTTACTTGGAAATACTATATATAATGCTTTCATTTCCAAAGCTCCTACACAATACATAAAGAAAGATTAACACCTGCGCATTATGGTGTTTTTATTTGACTGTAGAGTGAAACTTTGACAATGTTTACATGTAAAGACTAATGCTTTAATTTCCAAAGCTCCTACACAATACATAAAGAAGGATTTGCAAAAAAAATGTGTGCTTTTTTTTTTTTGGCTGTTTAGTGTAAATATGACAATGTTTTCATGTAAAGACTAATGCTTTCATTTCCAGTGCTCCTACACAATACATAAAGAAGGATTAACAAGACAAAAAAACAGATTTGTGATGCAGTAAGACTTGATGACATAACACTTCAATGTACCAACATAGTCATAACTCAGTTTTAGGAAATGAAGAAAATTCTCAAGACAAATAAAAATTAAAAAAAAAAAAAAAGGCTAAATAAGCAAATAAGTTCTAGGAGCCGTTAGATTATGTCATTGGAAAATCTTAATTACAATCTTAGATTAAAAGCCAATACAAAAACAACCATATATCAAACAATAATTCTGTGCAGTGATGTTTTTACTCAATTTATTTGACACTGCAGAAAATGTTAATTTTCCCTGGGAGTGAAATTTAGATAATTCTATTTTTATATGTATTGTTAATCTTTTAAGGATCCATGATTAAAATATATATATAGAATAGCATATCGAATAGAATAGAATATAGAATATTTTTATTTACCAAATAAGGGTCCCAGGAGAACATTTAACATAATATAAAATGATATATATATATATATATAATTCTAAGGGATTTAAAAAATTTACCAATTCACAATTTCATGATTTTGTGACAGGAGTCTTTAGTCACATTCATAATATACTACAATACATGTTTAGTTACACAGGGGCAATATAACTCTGTCAATTCCGAGACCAAAATAAACCCTTTCAAAGATTATATCATTATGATCACTTCTAAAGCTGTCATACTGTAACCCTTTTTTGTATATGTTTTTTAAGATTATTGATTCTTATTCCCTGATTTGATAATATGAGCTGTTTTGGATACAAACTGAGCTTATGCAAGTGCAAGTTTACATACAAACAAACAAATATTTTATTTGCCAATCACAGCGCCCAAAATGAGCAGAATACATATACATATATTATAGACTAAGATTGATTTTTTAAGTTAAAAATTTAGAATAAAAGATGAATGTTGGTATGTTTTGTAGGGTTCAACTCAATTTCCAAACAGTCACAGACTTTGCATAGGGTTTTTTTTCAACATGAAATAGGTTAACAGATGTATTGATATTGATTTGCATAAGGTCAATTTCTATCTGATGACCAGCTCATATAATATATTAAAACATTTTGTAGTACTATAGAAATATTTCATTTCCCTAGCGGGTAAAACTTTTTTGATTGCTTTTGAGGGAAAATATAATTACAATTCTTGTTTCCACATAGATCAGGATGCCTAATCAACTTAGAATGAAATTCAAAACAGTGTGGCTGTGGCCATTGATTGACACATTAAATTCATCCATTGACTGGTACAATTTACATGAACATTTGTCTGTAATGACCACTGTTAACTACGTACCTACGATAGACATTTAAACTGTGGGGTCACCAAAGGTTTCTTAACGCCTTTAATTATAAAATAATTCGAAAAATTAATCAGGAATAACCTTTATGTTTTGATTTATATAATTGGTATAAATCAAACATTGTGTTATTTCTGATTAATTTTTCGAATTACTTTATTAAGGTGTTAAGGTGGTGACCCCATAGTTTAAGTGTCTTTAAAAAGTACATAGTGAGCAGTGGTCATTACATACAAACGTTCACCTAAATTGTCCCAGTCAATGGATGAATTTAATGTTTCAATCAATGGCCACAGCCACACTGTTTTGAATTTCATTCTAAAAAGGGTTTTTTTTCAAACTTGGTGTACAGCAAATATATCTACTGTTTCCAGATGGATCAGGATGCCTAACCAATTTAAATGGTATAATCTACTTTGGTGTACATCAAATGTATATAATTATTGCACACAGATCAGGATCACATAGACTAATAAATTCCAGTGATTATTGACAGTAATCAAAAACATTACCAGAAATGTAATCTCTGAGCAATCCAATCAATCAGGTTTTGAAACAACTAAAACAAACATGCAGCACTTAAGATTTACATTTTTACATCTTAACTTGTCATTAATCATCTATAAAATGGCTAAAATTGGGAGAAACAAACATCAAATCTCTCTGGGCACTCATCAATATACAAAATAAACTTTATGTTCCAATACAGATGTAATTTCTGAAACATGCACTGATTATGTAATTCCAGCTAAAAGCTTAAAAATGAGCAAACAAAAACTGGGGAAACTTTAACTGTGAGCTTTATAATCAGGGAATATCAAGTTATAATATGAGGACAAATGTTTTTTCCTCAGGGGAAGAGTATAACTTGATTTTAAACAGAATGATCTATGTAATAACCATTAACAAAATTAAATAGTCTGTCGAAAAAGGATATTTTCTTTTACTTTTTTTATTTTGTTATTTCTGCCTAAAATGTTGCAGTTTTGATTTAATTAGTAAATGATTTGTTTTGCAACTGAATGACTTTTATTTTAATGCTTAAGTGTTATGTGACAAAGAACTCAATAAGATTTTTAGATGCAGTCTAATTTAGTTCAATCTAACTTAACATTCTATATTTCTATATCATTGGGATTTACATGTATTTAGAGGGTTTTCAGGTGGCCTGAGGAAAATTTGGTTGATTATATACTGGGAATCACTGAAGCAATGACCGAAGCAGGCCCCTCTTGTGCAGTCAGTCAGTGCCCCACTAGAAAATTTCTGGATCCACCACTGAAACTCAACAAAAATCTCTATTTTTTAAGAAGATGGGTCTGACAAGCCAAGAATCAATAATGTTGCATTATGGGAACATCAGTGTTTTGGATGTTTTGTTTGATGCAGATGTCATATCAACATGCAGTCTTATTTACAAAGAAAAGTATGAATTTCTAAAATGTTTCTTAGAACATGAATGTGGCCAAAGATAAAAGTTATTTTATGCTGCAGCTGAGGTTTCTGAGAAATAAACTTTTAAATGTCTGTGAAGCTTTTCATCACATGGAAAATTTTCAACGGTATTTTCATACTGCATGTAAATCCATATCTCAAAATAAGTAGTTATTTAAGAGATATAAGATGATTTGTAAAAGTGATAGGTTAATTTAGGTAAGATAACAACACAGATAATATCTCTGATCCTAGACAATTATTTTCATCAAGTGAGTTTATATGAAATACTGCATTTTTATACACTGCAAAAATTGAAATTTTTTTGGTCATATTGGTATCACGTTGGGGTTGTCGTTGTTGTCGTCCGGTGTCCTTGTCATCGTCCGAAGACATTTGGTTTTCGCACTCTAACTTTGATAAAAGTAAATAGAAATCTATGAAATTTAAACACAAGGTTTATGACCATAAAAGGAAGGTTGGAATTGATTTTGGGTGTTTTGGTTCCAACAGTTTAGGAATTAGGGGCCAAAAAGGGCCCAAATAGGCATTTTTCTTGGTTTTTGCTCAATAACTTTAGTATAAGTAAACAGAAATCTATGAAATTTTAACATAAGGTCTATGACCACATAAAGAAGGTTGGGATTGGTTCTGCGAGTTTTAGTCCCAACAGTTTAGGAATTAGGGGCCTAAAACAGGTCCCAATTAAGCATTTTTCTTGGTTTTTGCACAATAACTTTAGTATAGGTTAATAGAAATCTATGAAATTTTAACACAAGGTTTATGACCACAAAAGGAAGGTTTGGATTGATTTCGGGAGTTTTGGTCCCAACAAATTAGGGGCCAAAAGGGTCAAAATTAAACTTTGTTTGATTTCATCAAAAAATGAATTATTGGGGTTCTTTGATATGCCAAATCTAACCGTGTATTCAGATTCTTAATTTTTGGTCCTGTTTTCAAATTGGTCTACATTAAGGTCCAAAGAGTCCAAAATTAAACTTAGCTTGATTTTAACAAAAATTGAATTCTTAGGGGTTCTTAGATCTGCTGAATCTAAACATGTACTTAGATTTTTGATTATGGGTCCAGTTTTCAAGTTGGTCCAAATCAGGGTCCAAAATTATCATATCAAGTATTGTGCAATAGCAAGAAATTTTCAATTGCACAGTATTCAGCAATAGCAAAAAATCTTCAATTGCGCAGTATTGTGCAATAGCAAGAAATTTTCGATTGCACAGTATTGTCCGGTTTTCAAATTGGTCTACATTAAGGTCCAAAGGGTCAAAAATTAAACTTTGTCTGATTTCAACAAAAATTGAATAAATTATGGGGTTCTTCAATATGCTGAATCTAATCATCAATTTAGATTTTAATATTCGGATATCAAATTGGTTCACATTGAGGTCTAAAGGGTCTAAAATTGAACAGTATTTGATTTCATCAAAAATTGAATTCTTGGGGTTCTTTGATATGCTGAATCTAACCATGTATTTAGATTTTTGATATTGGACCATAATAGGTAAATGGCCAATTTAAAATTTAAGTTTTTAAGTTTAAGTTCTTAGACCACATTCATTCTGTGTCAGTAACCTATGTTGTGTCAACTATTTAATCACAATCCAAATTCAGATCTGTATCAATCTTAAATGTTGTGTCCATACTTGCCCCAACTGTTCAGGGTTTGACCTCTGTAGTCGTATAAAGCTGTGCCCTGCGGAGCATGTGGTTTTACAATGTTGTCTGTGGCCCTCAGGAATTTAACACAATATTTTAATTTTTCATATTTGATTATAAAACTTATTATTGATGGGTACAAATTTTGTTGGTTAAGGAAAAATTGTATAATTTGTGATTTTTAGTGCAAGTTCTGCATATGAGCCTTAAAAAATTCTGTAATTAATTTATTTATAACACTTTTATTAATTTGAGTTTATCCATCAAATCCACAAAAATCAGTTTATCACAAAAAATAGTGAATCCAGAGTGCTTAAGGTTGGTACAAGGATTCCATAGAAATGGTCAATATAATTGTGTTGTTTCCTATTTCAGCCATTTTACTCCTACAGACAGACACAATAATTTGAGTCTGACATTACGAAAACTAACAAGATCTCTGCTTGCTTGACTTTTGTTCACCGTGCTTTAAAATTGGTAAAAGTCTTTCTCACATGACCAGGTGTAACAGTTATAATGGAAACATATAATAACTCAGGAAAACAATGAATTAAATCTAAACATCTTTGCTTCCATAACACTTATTTTCCCTGTGCTTCAAGATTTTCAGTGCTTTAATGTCATTAAAATCTTTCACACTTTTATTGTAACAATTACTGAATGGAATAAATTACAAAAACAATAAAATTAAACAGAACCCACAAATTGTCAAGAGACCAATTGGAACTTCATAAACACTGGAAAATTTAATCACAAATTGTTTCTTTGGCAGAGTCAATGTGTAGATGACTATCTTCTGATTGGATTATCCTATCTTGATGGTTTTTAATACAGTGTTATTTCAACACTTAATGAAGTAACATTAGATCTTGTGTTTCATTTGAAGAAAAAACACACAAAACCTGTCCTAAAATTAAGTGCTTAAATAAGACATTATCACTTAAATCTTTTTTTCTATATATGTATATATAGGTTTCTGAGGTCAAAAATTACATTGAACATAAAAACAGAATTTGAATTGTTTGGTTTTGCCTATATAACTGAAAATATTTCTTGTCAGAAATAGTCTCAAATTGTTATTTTTAAATATAAAAAAGAAGATGTGGTATGATTGTCAATGAGACAACTGTCCACAACAGACCAAAATGACACACGACATTAACAACTATAGGTCACCATACAGCCTTCAAAGATTTTTCTGCTCCTGCCTTGTTCTTGTTATCGTTTCTAAAACATATATAACCAGTATATTGTTGGCCAATCAAAATCCCTACCTATCTACCTTACCATATAAGGCACAGTTACATGTAGACAACATCAAACTAAGTATTTTTTAAGGGTGGAGTGAAGATTCTTACCAAGCTTATGAAAATTATGTCTTTTTAGCATTTGTATTAGGGTTGGGATTTCAAGTACATGTATCTTGGTCTCAAGTAGATTCAAGATTCAAGATTCAATATTTCATTATAGTCTCACCACATACAAACATAAAATGAGATTCACATACATAGATTTAAAACATTAAAACATTTGCAATGCATGTACCAATCTTAAAAACATTTATGAGAGACTGTAAGTATCACTTAAAAATACAGTACAATTGGTACATGTACAGCTTCTGTTAATACACTGTAACTCTGACAGCTTAAATGACAAAACTACTTATATTGTTCACCTCTCCATTAGAGAAGAATTTAATGACATGAAATCTTTTAATGATCAACAATATACAAATAACAGCTGTTCTAATTATCTATGTCCATTACTGAACAATAACTATGGCTTTAGAGCTACAGGTCAAACTAAATTATGTTCAATTGACCAACTCATTTTCTGTAATTACCAATCAAACAACAAAAGGTCATATAACTTAATATTATAAGTTGACAATGGTGTTAAAGTGTTAGGTACTGGCCACTGTCCAAAGCTGCAAATTTTAAGATTTATTTATTAATGACTGGATCTGTTTTACTTGAAAAATGAATGGCTAATGATTGCATTATCAGCTGATGTTTTAACTAATGATAATAATAATGAACTTATGTAATTTTTTTTTCTGGGAGGGCAGACTAAGTCATTTTAAACATGCATCTTTGAAATCGTTTTGATCCCTCAATGAAGCTTCATTAAAAATATTTTTCCCTTCATTGACAATACAAAATAAATTACCCCCTTTTCGTAGAACATAGACACAGTGACAATGGATATAAATTTGATATTAAACAAATTTTAATTTTAATTCTCAAACTGCTTTTTTCCATATTCATAGTCTCAAAGGTGCTTTATTCCATTTGTTGATCTTGTTATTTTTGAAAATTATTTCCAACACCTAAGTGTTGCTTAAAAACATTACCTAAAGAACTGTCTATTAGAAATAAAGATAAATGTCTCCTCGTTAATGATAACAAACTAGCATGATCTATTTAATTCTCATTTACATTAGAATAATTACCAACAAATATCAGTATAAATTCTGTATTTCATTTAAAGACCGGGGCTAGAGTATAAAAGGGAGACAATTTTTGAAAAAATGGATATATTCAAATTTAAGGCAGGGTTTAGGTCTAAGGAACATTTTTTAATATTTCTTATTCATTAATTAGTTTTTTGGCAAAAAAAAAATGTGCAGAGATGGGAACATAAAAAAGAAATATTTAGAGCCAAACGGATTGAAAATTTTTTTATTAATAATTAAAATATTTTAAAATGAAATTCTGAGGTGCAATATTTTTCAAATTCATTAATGTCTATTAATTGAACCTGTTTTGGTCTAAAGTCGGCTAAATAATTATTTCTACCATCTGTTTGGTGATTGGTGAAATGCTTCTGATCATTATTGCATAAAGTATTTCACTGAGTGTAACCAAAGAGCATGATATGTCTTTAAAAAAATCAACTACTGTACCAGCCAGGATCCTGGACCACTGGCATAGTAAACAACTGCTCTATTGCCTGAGCTAAAGTGGTGCTCCACTAGGGAGTGGGATCATGTGCTTTGGAAAGATGTAGATCCTAGTTGGACATGTACATGCACAATTAGCACATGCCAACAAAATGTCAATCACAATCAGTTCATAAAGGTCAAAAAGCTTAAACTATAACAAAAGACAGCCACAGACAAGATTCCGGACATATGATTGGTCTAACCAGTTTAGATTATTTAACTCCTCCCACTTTTTAAATAATTTTCTTACCTCTGTCTGTTGTAAACTTCTAGCAGAACTGGTCCCATCCTGTTAATATAAAATATACTTCATCAATATTCAGGTATTTTTGTGAAAATTGGGATTTGGACCTAAAAAATAATGCAATCTGCTTCAATACAGATCCTAAGTATCCCTTTGGCTTAAAAGGATTTGACAACACTCAGTTTTATTTTCTGTTATGGCGATTTTAACGTTGGCCAATGAAATTTCTGTCTCCAAATTTTGAACTTGTGTTTCAATACAACAAAACCAGAGGATCCAAAAAAGTCTTTAAAAAAGAAAGTAGAACAGAATGTTATAAGCAGAGATCTATATTTTTTTAGATATGAAATAATGCTGTAACTTTTTCTTTATTAAGAAGAACTGCAATACCATGACAACTGCTGCCACAAATCCACCTCGACTTACCCAGTATCAAATTACATCATAAAAACAATGAAATGTCATAAATGGAACATTTTCTGTGGATTGTTCAAAACAATTCTGGAATCATTATTTTTCAAAAAAATGTATCAGAATTTGTCTGATAATTGTGTTATAACATGAGCAACATGACGGGTGTGGAGTACGATCTGCTTACCCTTCCGGAACACCTGAGATCACCCCTAGTTTTTGGTGGGGTTGGTGTTGCTTGTTCTTTAGTTTTCTATGTTGTGTCATGTGTGCTATTGTTTGTCTGTTTGTCTTTTTCATTTTTAGCCATGCCTTGTCAGTTTATTTTAGATTTATGAGTTTGACTGTCCCTCTGGTATCTTTACTCCCTCTTTAACACATTTTTCAACAGATAGATATAGAAGATGTGGTATGAGTGCCAACGTTTACTATTATTACCTATTTAAATTTCACAGAATTAAAGGGCCATTTATAGTGACCCTTTATGAACCTTAATTACTCTGCTACATGTAAGAGTTGACTACTTTATTGCTTCGTTAATCTTTAAATAAGCTGAAAATGTATCTAGAAATAGTTGGATCATTGCATTAACTTACTGAACATATACCAAATAATTTGGCAACAGGGGGAACCTTCTGTACATTGTAAAGAAACTATCATTTGTACAGAAAACACAATTCTCCATTTATTGTGAAATTAATAATGAAAATGATTCTCTTGAGTTAACAGATATATCCAAGTTATAACTATTCTGTATGGCAACAATCCAGCCAAGGATAGGACCAAGGAGGGACATATCATACAAAAGTTATATTCTTATTACTGGTTATATCCTTTCAAAATGAATAAATTAACTGTTAGTAATTCTGAGTACTCTGAGATAAATATCTATTGTGTTTATTGTTTTATATTTTAGATGTGATTTGTTTCAGTCTGATAAATCAAGGCAATTCCAATTGGTCTTTAAAGTTGTTCTTATTTAGAGTTGTTACACCACTGTCCCAGGTTAGGGGGACCCTTTGAAGCATTAGCACAAACAAACACCCATCATTCCTTATGTGCCAGTCCCAAGTCAAAATATAACAAAGAAGATGTGGTTTGATTGGGAATGATACAAATCTCCACAAGAGACCAAATAACAGAGACGTTAACAACTGTATGGCCTTCAACAATGAGCAAAGTCCCCTGCAATTGAATGGTGTAGTTGGTTGCTGTCAGTAAATTGACTTGTAACTAATTGTAGTTTAGGATTTTGCTCATTCAGATGAAGGCTGTATCGCTCAGTTGCTAAATTTTTTACATACATAAGGCCGTTAGTTTTCTCGTTTGAATTGTTTTACATTATCTTATCGGGGCCTTTTATAGCTGACTATGCGGTATGGGCTTTGCTCATTATTGAAGGCCGTACAGTGACCTATAGTTGTTAATGTCTGTGTCATTTTGGTCTTTTGTGGATAGTTGTCTCATTTTTTATAACATCCACACCATCAGATTCTGATGAATAGTTGCCTCTGACAAAGGCAATCACACCACATCTTCTTTTTTTATATAAACTTACTGCAGATGAATTAGGGTTGGCAGGGGCCTCAACCTTTTATGAAGCTACAAATATTGGTAATGCATTAACCATTAAAACCAGCTTTTAATTGAAAAATAAAGAAAAATAGCAATGTCAGCAGTATTTATCTTCCTTGGAAGTGATTATATAATTTTCCATTATCTGTAATGATAACCAATTTAAAACCAAACCTAAGAATTAATTCCTCTCATTAGAGATTTAATTCGACAAGGAGTTCAATAATGTCAAACTGAAAATGAAGTTGTAATTAACAATATTTATAATGAATCATGTTTCAACAAATTGTTCAAAAACTAAAATTTTCTAAATGTATAAATTGTATTAAACTCTTCAAACTTCATAAATACATCTCCATTAGAAGACAATTTCTACTTAATAGCTGAAATAAACCAAATTTTCATGATTAATAATTTACATTTTTACTATGAAGATGTGGTATGATTGCCAATGAGACAACTCTCCACCAGGGACCAAATGACGTGAAAGTAATAGCCACTATTTAAAGGTTTTTTTTTTGTCATTTGATAAAAGAATTTCAAAATATAAAATACCATTGTCTGGGGAAATCTATAAAAAAAAGTTATAATACAATGAAACAAATAGAGCAGACCTTTGTAAATAACCTTGACACCACTGTCCCTTAGTAGATTAGTTTAATTTTAATCATTGGTTTTATTAATCCCTTAACATATAAAAAGATACATATATATTATATACGACTGATGGAAATTACTTTAAAACAAGAATGTGTCCAAAGTACACGGATGCCCCATTGGCACTATAATTTTCCATGTTCCATGGACGGTGAAATTGGGTCAAAATTCTAATTTGGCTTTAAAATTAAAATGGTCATATCATAAGCATCAAGTGTACTAAGTGTCAAGTTGTTTGGACTTCAGCTTCATCAAAAACTACCTTGACCAAAAACTTTAACCTGAAACTCCCACTTTCATTTTCTATGTTCAGTTAATTGACCGTCAAATTGGGGTCAAAAGTCTAATTTGGCTTTAAAATTAGAAAGATCATATCATAAGCAACAAGTGTACTAAGTTTCAAGTTAATTGGACTTCAGCTTCATCAAAAACTACCTTGACCAAAAACTTTAACCTGCGGACGAACGAACGGACGGACGAACGAAGGGACGAAGTAACGGAGCCACAGACCAGAAAACATAATGCCCCTCTACTATCGTAAGTGGGGAATAAAAAACAAGCAACTATAATTTTTTTTTAGGACAGATTAGGGGATAACTTTGTTATACAAAATTTAAACATATACAGATTTGTAATTAAAGAGGAGACCATCATTTGAAAAGGACACCAACATGACCAAGGGACATAAGTTCATTACATTCAACTGATATTTGTGGTTTTAATAATATAGTTTCGTAAATGCAGATTTGCACATCTGAAGAAGAATTTAATGAAAAAAACATCAATCAAAAATGTTATTTAAGGACAGATTAGAGGATACACTATGTTGTCTACTAAAAGTAAAAAATATATAGATTTTTAATTTAAAATTGAGACAATCATATATAAAAAGGACAACGAGGGACCTAGGTGCATTAGTTCAACAGTAATTTGTGGTTTTATCAATCATGAATATGGGTATTAATGCATTTCTGAATATCTGAAGAAAAATGAAACGAAAGAAGCAATCAATCATAGAAGCCTATAAAATTCCTTTAGTACAAAATATGGATTGATCTTATGATCACAAAATGTAAATAATTCAAAATTGCTCAGTAGGGAAAAGTTAAAAATGATTAAAAGGAACTATAATTTCAAAAATAAGGCAATTCATTTAAACTGTTGAAGATGAGATGGTCCCAAGACTTGTTAATTATATTGTAATTCCTGGTTGTATTCATCCCTCAACATAGATAAGTACATTTTATATATAGGTAAATGAAGTAAAGGTTTAAAAAAATATAAAGATATGCTAATTAAAACACATTTCAGTGCAAATAAGGAATCCATCTTCTAAAAAAAAAAGAAAAAAAATATTGCTCCACACAGAACATTGAAATAAAATTAAAGAACCTTAGTGAGTGCGCTCACATACCCCACCTCCCCACATTGTCATTGGAGAAATGAAATAAGTGTAAGAAAAGAAAATTGTATAAGAAAAAAAAATTGAATCATAATTTTCTGTCAATATGCACATCTACATAGTATGTCCTTATTATCAAAGTGTCATGAAATTCTGTTGTGTGGTTTCAGAGGAGTTGCGATGACAAACTGTTGCAGAAGTACATTGAAGCAAATAAGTTCAAAGGAGCATAACTCCTAGAAAGAAAAAAAAAATCGTAATTTCCTGTCGATATGCACATCTACGTAGTATGTCCTTATTATCTACAAAGTTTCATGAAATTCTGTTGTATGGTTTCAGAGAAGTTGCGATGACGATCTGTTGCAGTAGTACATTAAAGTAAATAAGTTCAAAGGGGCGTAACTCGTAGAAAAAAAATTGAATTGCACAACTACATAGTATGTCCTTATTATCTGAAAAGGTTTCGTGAAATTCTGTTGTGTGGTTTGAGAGGACTTGCGATGACAAGAAACAGGACTGACAGACGGACTGACGGACGGACGGACGGGTCAAAAACATTATACCCTCCGCAACCCGTTGCGTGGGGTATAAATATGGAATTATAATTTAAAAATCATGCTTGAGACAGAAAAGAGAGAAAGGAAGATAAAAATACGAAAAAGGACTTGTCAAACTAGAACATTGAAAAATGTGAGATAGAAAGGGAGTGCAAAGAATAAACCACTCATTAGTCCTTCTGAAAAAGTGCATACTACCCCCATAAACATTAGTATTATTACCATTATATATATCTTCTTTATGAGGCAAATGAACAATACTTTTAACATGTTCATATCATATTAATGTATCTCATGTTTAGATTGTAACATTCAGTAATTCATTGCACATTTGGAATCAAAGCATGAAACAAAATTAAAGGTGTGTTTGAATACTTACTTTACCCTTAGCCATACAAAATTACATGCTCATCTTTTTTCAAATTTAATATTCTTTCTCAAAATCAAAGTGCTCTAACACTAAAATATTGTTTACTACTTTACAAAAAATATTTAACATTGTTTTTTCTCTTTTAAAATGCATAAAATGCATAATGTCACTTTTCCCTTAGATGCATCTTTTTCAAGTTCTTTCTTGCATTCTTTAAAATATATTAACACATACATAAAAGTACAAAAATGACTTTGATGTGGTTGTAAATTAAAAGATTATTACCAACTAGTAACTTCTAATTATGAAATGAATTAATTGGCAACAGAATATTTTGTACTTTTGATTCTTTATTTTATGTGCTTTTAATTTACATGCAAATGATCTCTTACCTTTCTACAAACTGCCTGACAGCTGGAATTTACAGCAGTTGTATAACTATCACATCCTGAGTTACACTGTAAGAAAAGGAAAATATACAATTAGGAACTATAAAACTACACTTGACATATAGAAAATATATCACTTTAAAAAGAAAACCAAAAGCATAAAGAATTATTTTGGAACTCAACAACAAAGATTACCTTGATTATATTACAGGTTTCACTGTTCTGTTTATGTTTATCTAATTTTGTTTCTCACAAACCAACAGTCAAAACTGTATATAAAGGTTACTCTTGGTACCAGAAAAAAAACTGACCCTATATTAGGGAGGTGACCTTTGAATTGAGGTTCAATATGCAAAGGTATTATTACAGAGGGATAATCAGAGGGTGACCTATATAGAAGTGACCTTTATAGAAGGTTTGACTTAATTTCTATTTCATTCATGCTTATTGTAATCAATGTTTCACTGTACATAAGATCAAGGTTGCCAAGATCTAGTTATCCTCTAAGAATATATTTGTTGTACAAATTCATCCCTTACTTAATCAATGATTAAAGGTATTGTCGCATCTGTATAATCACATGTAAATCTAGTAATCAAAGTAATCGATTCAATGAAAGTGACAAGATTAATCAATAATCACTAATAAACAAACATGTTTAAAGTCATTTCAGTTCAGTTTGATTACAGTTAGTCAATATCATAAATACATCAAAGCACCAATATAAACAATTACACAATCTTTCCTACAGCATTTTTATGTCTTTGATGTTGAAAACAACAGATAAGATCTGGGATATGTTTGTTAATCTGGTAATACTTGTCTCTTTGTTTCTGTAAATAGATCTAACGATAAGCACTCGTTAGCATCAGCATTATTTACAGAAACTGAAAGGGTTATAGAAGAGTTGATTGTACATATCTATATAGTGATAGATACCAATAATTCTGTATGTGGGTAAAATGTTAAGGCCAAATAAAAATATATGTGTGGTTCCAGTGACCCTACCTCCCCTACTTTTTTGTCTTGAAATTAGCCTACCCTAAAGATTTTATCGTCATTTTTCATTAAGCACTGTTAAAGTCAGAATGATGCTCCCATAGACTCAATGTAAAAAAAAACATATTTAAAAATTTTTAAAAATCCCTACCTACCTACCCTAACTTTTTGTCAGATGTAACTGGAACCACACATACTATTTTATTTGGCCTAATCGATTGTTTTGTTTCAGCACTCTTTGCTTTATCATGGCATCCAGATTTTTTTTATTTCATGGGAGAAGTTGGATTACCTGAAGAGAGCCACTGACCTTTAAGGTGGTACCCAACACTTTAACTAAAATTAAATTTGGCTGATTTAATTTTCTTAAAATTTTGACAAAGTATTTACTTTGACCCTTTTACAAAAATATAAAAATTTCAAAAAAATTGAACCAACCGTTTTATCAGAAAAATTACACTGGTTATATGGCAGTTTTATTTTGATCATTGAGAAGCTTAATATTCCCTTAACAACACAACGTAATTAAAACGTTAAGCTGATTTTACAGAGTTATCCCCCTTTAGTGTTAGGTACCACTTTAATAGGAAAACTGACAATCACGGATTGGAATCAATGCAGTAACCATAAGCCAGTCTACATTGACAGGCTATAGTGAGTCCTGGTGCACTTCTTACACCACTTAGCCAATGAAGCACCCATGAGTGAAAAAGTTAGGACTAGGATGTTTTAAGAAAAAAATATTTGTTAATTCAAACATTGCTGAAGAATTATTTTTGCCCAGAATTAATATTTTGAGAGGATACCTTTATCATGTATCAAAATTACCCCCACATATACTTAAGATTTAGGAGTAGCGTGAGTGGCAAGAAAATGGTCACTATCAACTATTTTGTATAAAATTGACAAGACATGATGATAACTTGTGTAGATTCCTGAAGACTTAAACCTGTTCTAAGATGTTTGACATTTTGTCCAATGGTGCTTGAGATCTTAGTATTGATTCAAGTCAAGTTCTATGTCTTAGGCTGTCAGGGTTACACTTTATGTCTACAAAGTAGGTGGAATTTTAATATTACTTCAAAGACTTGATTTGTATATCTTTGAGCATAAAACCATGCTTTACATCAATTCAAGCACAAAGTTGGTAGATATCAACACTTTTGACCAAGTTTTAAAAGGTTAGTAACAAATTAACAGAACGAGCTTCAGGAAATTTTGCATAGCTTGCAAATAAAGTCACTGAATTATTCATATAAAGTTTATTTAGAAGGTTAGGTTCAATGACCTTCAAATTCTTATTCAATTCCACGTAATTTTTAGACCTAAATCTAATGCTTGACCTTAAGTCAGAAAACATAGTATAAATGTACTTGGCTTAGGATCAATACCAGTTCTTAAGCACCATCTGACAAAATGTCAAACATCAGAGAACCTATTCTAAGTCTTCAGGAATCTACACAAGATATCATCGCTAATTTCTGTCAATATCTTCAATAGATTATGACAGAAAGATGAACTGATCAGAAAATGTTCTTAATATATATATATTTATATATACCTGGTCATTAGATTCTAATATCTTTTTTATTATGTATAATAAAAACTAATAAACAAAAAAAGTTTGGGTTTTTTTATATATCTGAAACATAATATATTGATGTGTTAGTGTACTGTTTGCAAATTACATGAATAATTTATAATTCATCAGAAATTTAGGAAAAAAAACAGAAAATGAAATTTAAATTTATTATGAAATGGTTATCAATATATCATGATTCTGATTCATTACTGTTGCTGATGCTTATTAATAGATCTATAAAATCTATCACGGAATCTAAAATTATTATCTATTTTACATGGAAATTACAGTAATATTACAGGATTGTCTTATTTGTATAGATATGGTTCTTAATAAAAAAAAATCATGTACAATTGTTCTAGTTTCTATTCACAGAAAAGAGAATAATAAAGTGTTAAAATATAAAGAATAGAGAATAATTGGGTGTGAAAATATAAAGAATATTGGTTACAAAATTATACTTGTATAGCCATAAAAGTGGAATATAAATGCAGTAATGAAGACCAAGTCCCCCCCTCCCCCCACCAAACTGACACTCATACAAAGTATAAAATATTTGTGTCCTTTGTAGGTACCTGCTGTTTACACATCCATCATCTCAATGACCATTATCAATCAAATAATCCTGCTATTTCTCAAGGAACTGTGTTTTAAAGGTCAAATTAGCATGTGGCAAGGTCAAACACTGGTTTTGAAGTGTACTTTACCCATCAATATTTAATGGAAGTGTTATTTAGTAAGATCTGTGTTGTTTGAATTTTTAACATTTGTTTTGGAAACAATTGCTGTTTTTGCTTTTTCCCTAACAATAATATGTTCTTTGTCATCCCTATTTATATTCAAATTATCACAAACCAGAAAAAAAATGTCTAACAGTTTAAAATAGTGGTGAAACATTACAACTCATGTCAGATAAGCTCATGTCGACTAAATATTGAAGTTATACTGTTGAGAAGTACTAGTTTCTGATGAAAGTCTTAATTTTTTTTATAGATATTATTCAACATATTGAAAATTTGCAAGTATCAGAAAACTGAAAGTAGAAGTCTGACAGATCACAAATGTCCCTGTACCTTACAAGTTATCACTGTTGACTTAACATGAAGGTCATCTACTTAGTAATACCAGAGAAAAAGTATAGGAAAAAGTTGTTTGAGGAAGGTACAGACTAACAGATGGACAGACTAGGTAAAAACATTATAGCCCCACATGTAAGAGAGGGTTTATAAAATAACCATGAATTTTCATGAAAACAGGTGTAATTGATTAAAGACTTGGTAATATTGATAAATAATAAATGTAGTACTAACAAATCTTTATTTCAATTAATATTATGTGAAAATATTTTTTGCCTTTTTTTTTTTTGAAATTTAGACAGAATTGTTTTTGAATCTAACTTTCATATATATCCAAAAATTTATTTTTACAAAACAAAATAACAAATTTGGTTCGTTATCATATTTAAAAACAGTCTTCTGCTAAAGATCATGTATGAAATATTTGCCACTGTACATTAAGCAATAATCAATCTACTAAATGTCAACAACACATCTTGTTCTTTAATAAAGATAAACCACTCCTGCCACACAAAGTGATGTCTCAGTTTGGTCAAGTATTTATTTACCTACTGTGTTAACTGTCCATTACTTCTTTGACCTTACCACTCAGCCTCTGACCTTATCAATCAAATTCTGACCTTATCAATCAAATTCTTCTCTTAATTCTCAGTCAAGTGATATATTTGTGTTTCTGGTTGGTCAGTTGTAATAATATCAACAAGTTGCTTTCTGAATAATTAACATATTTTGTATTTGTAAAAATAATTAAAATCTGTTTATTTTTGTTGTCTTCTCAGCAGTACCAGATGAGGACTTTGTACTTATAAAGTACTCAACATGTGTTTGTGTGTACAGTTGATTAACAAAACAAGAAACTAAACTATCTGGTATTCTCATGATTCTAAGTAACCTTAAACTCTTTTTTTTTTATTTTTCTTTTTTCTTATTTATGAACACCTGACATACATTTCCGCATTTAAAAATTTAATTCTTTTTTAATCACAGAATTTTTTTGTCAAGAATTCTGTCTTTGTCAAAATTCTGTAATTTCAAAGATGAAATCCAAACCCTTTAAACCTGAAAAAAGACCCAAGGCACCTTAAAGTCTGATTCATTTTAGTGACATTAGTTGTCTGTTTTTTTGGCTAGTGGCAAATATTTCATGAAATTCATACTTGATGGAAAATAGGTGTTTTCTAATTTCTACATTAGGATGAAAAGGAGGAATCTGAAATGCCACT
The DNA here is from genome assembly GCA_037788925.1 of Mytilus galloprovincialis. Taxonomy (NCBI): domain Eukaryota; kingdom Metazoa; phylum Mollusca; class Bivalvia; order Mytilida; family Mytilidae; genus Mytilus; species Mytilus galloprovincialis. Next base: position 5,762,475 of record CM075340.1, on the reverse strand, counting down.
GGAAAATATGAGATTTTGGATAGGGGAGAATGTAACCATAAACTGAATCTTTCAAAAGACTGAAGACCCATTAGTGGCCTTCATATAAAAAAAATGTCTCATCTAATTTAATTTACTAGTCAAGATAATATGTCCCAAATAAATATACTTTAATATCTATAGGTATATTTATTACATTTACTCTGGTGGTTAATATCATTTTATTGATATTCAAAGAACATTATTTGATCACTTTAATAAACATGATAAAGATTATTCCATTCATAATTCTATTTGTAAACAGTTGAAACATGCACTATTTCTAAAATAATGCATTATCCCCATAAATAACCAACTTATTTTATTTATCATTTTTGACATTTTTCCTCCCACAAAACCATAAACAATAAAATTTCAATTAATTTGAATTTAAAGTACAATAAAGAGTATAAAGTAAGGGTTTTGCTCACTGTTAAAAATCATACAGAGACCTACATGTATGTTTGGTATTTGTCTAATTGGCAATCATACAACATATTGTTCTATCCCAAGTTCAAGGCCAAAATTAGTGTAATATTAAAAAGTTCTTGCCTAAATGCCTACCCTTATATATGTTTTGGCATTTTTGGTATTAAAAAAAAAAAAAAAAAGATAAATCTTATCTACATTAAATCTCTAAAATCACTCATTTCAAAATAACTTTTTTATTCAAATTAAAAAAAAAACATGCTGACTTGCCACTACTTGCCCTACTTTTTAAAGGAGGAAAACCCTCATTACAATTTTTTTGGTATCCCCTTATCAAAGTTCATTGTTCATCTTAAACTCTGGAGTAAATCTTAAGTAGCATACTAAGATTATCACAGCAGAACATTTTTATTGTTAAATCTTACAATTTACATCTTGAAAGAAAAAAGCAGTTAAAACTGTCAGAATCTAAAATAATATGATCCCAAAATCAACATCAACATTCATCATTCTGTAACAATTATCTTGTCTAATCAAATGTTACTTCAAATATCTTGACTTTCAATTAAATTATCGTTTCAAGGTTTGCTATAAACTCAATGAAGTAGAGAAGTTTTCAAATCATTCAGAACCAAAATGCCTCCCTGGGAAATGTCAAAATCAACGAGCTTCAAATTAAAACTCAATTGTATAATGTATAAACATCCACATTTACATCCGATTACGTAGTTCTTTTTCGATTTGATTACATTCCATCGCAATGCAATTTATATCGAAGCTAAAAAACAACTCTAAAAAGTCATTTGTTTAATTGAATAATTTAAATAATCTGTCATAATCTATCAATGATTTGTGTTCAAGATGATGATAATGTAGATGTTTTTTTAGGAAGAAGGAAATATGATTTTGCATCAGTTAATACTGTTTTCTATGGTATCAATTTCTGCTATTACGAAATCATGTGTAAATCTGTCCATTCGTACATAATAAGTACAGAAATCTCAGGATGCCTGTCTACATTTCTGCTAAAATGGGAAAATGACTTTAGTAGTTATTTCCGCCAAATAAAATAGAGAGAGGATAGATACAGGACGTTGCAATTTGTTTACTCAAGAATCCCAGACTTTTTACAACTGTTGATATAAATAATATATGTCATATAAATCAGTCCCCAATAATGGAACTTTTAGTTCTAAAAAGGCAATTACTTCCAGCTTTGGTAGTAGGACTTTTGATTAGATCTTTTTGCTTTTGTTTTATTCTTATTTCCACTTCTCAACATTTATTTGTTTACATACAATTTGATCTTTAGTGTTTTACCATTAAAGAATGCTGACAAATTAGGCAAGTCAATATGAAAGCTGGCAAGAAGTCCTTGAAAATATATTGTATTTTCCCATTTGTTGTATGTTATAAATGGCCCATTAATATTGACATAAAAGGCTTTTTCAGTAAAGTATGCAGACATTTGTACACCAAAAGTTCTAGGACCTTTTTTTATTGATGCAATGAAAAGTTCATCAATTTGGAATGCTGTTTCTTTATTTTGTTAAAATTCTTTACAGAGACAAATCTTAGTCTCTTTTAGATAAGTTTATGAGTTTGACTGTCCCTTTGGTATCGTTCATCACTCATTTTTTACCAAGCTTTATATTAAAAGAGTATCCTATTCTGACACAGACAGCCTAGATAGTATACAGTTTACACGTTTAATCTGTTGAATTTATTAGATACGCCCATGAGGGCATTATACAATTGTATTTGTTTTTACCCCATTAAAGCTTATAAATTTTCTTTTTTTTCAGTAATTTGAAACCCTGCATGTCATGCTTTACCATAACAAAAGGCTAAATTTTGCAAGAACCCTAATATCTTGGAAGGTACACCCAATTAGACTATCACCCTTATAGGTGTATGTAAGGCCAAAAAAACAGTATGTGTGTTTACTGTACCCCTACCAACCCTAATTTTTATCCCCTACCCTAAAATGTTTTGGCCATTTTTGTTTAATTACAGCCACTGTTGAAGTCACAATGTTGCTCCCACAGACTCAATGTAAAAAAATCCCCACCCACCTACCTACCCTGTTTTTTTCAGCATGTGACAGTAATCACACATATTTTTTTGTTTGGCCTTATAGGTGTATGTAATCAGTAAAACTTACCTGATAAAGTTTACAATCTTTATTACAAAACAGATCCTCCCCTTTCACACCTCTCACCTGAAAAATATAAATATAGTCAGTCATTATTTCAATATGCCCTTTTAAGGCCTTTACAATATCCAATTTTCCAGAATCTACTTTCCCTAATCTTACAATGTACAAATCTTTTTATTGTCTCTGATCATCCTGAACATGTGAGAAATATTTGCCACTGGACAATGTTAACATTAATCATCCAACTAGATATAGGAAGATGTGGAATGTGTGCCAATGAGACAGCTCTACATCCAAGCAACAATTTATAAAAGTAGACCATAATAGGTCAATGTACAACCTTCAGCTTGGAGCCTTGAATCACACTGAACAGCAACCTATAAAGGGCCACAAAAATTACTAGTGTAAAACCATTCAAACGGGAAAATCAACTTATAATCTATATTTAGAAACTATAGGATGCTAAAAAAAAAAATATTGATTTATTTAATCCATACTTAAGACAATTTGAAAATGAAGTACTATACAGGCATATTAGGTCAAAGTTTAGTATTTTTTTATTTTGTAATATCTTTTTTAAGCATATTTTAAGGACAATCGCATGTGTAGTTATACAATTCTAATAAGGGTGAGTTCAAATAACTACTTTTATTCTTTCTTTTCTGTTGTTTTTGTTGGATTAGAAACTTTTCTATAATTTATATATTCCAGCAAAATCTAATAAATCACAATACAATTATACATATCTGATTCTTTATCATGTTTATGATAATCAATTGTGTTTTTTTGTTTGATTCAATGCCAAACAAGTGTCTTCACCTGTGCTAAGGACGCTAATGCACTATGAATATGAACTCTGTTTTGTTCTAAATGGACACACTGGGCTTGAATTGTAAACAGCCCAAAGATAGACACCCAGGCACATTATTTTGACTCTCAAGCTGCAGTGGAGGATCTAGAGTAAGGGTTCCGTGGGTTGGAACCACCCTTTTTTTTTTTTACCATTAATGCATTTGAATAGGGACATATGGTTGTACCCCCTCCGCCCTCTTTATCCTGGGTTTGGACCCCCCCCCCCCAAAAAAAAAAAATTGTTTTAAATGGCTGGATCTGACACTGAGCTGACACTTTGTGCTCTTACTCCTTCATACTTATGTTAATGGGAGATGCACTGTGTACTGTCTCAACAAATTACTGAGTTACTCCCCCTTTTATTTTTTTCACAAACCATTGCTGGATGACTGAATTACTTCCTGTTTTACACGGACCATTTTACACAATGTAATCATTTAAAAAAAAAAAAAAACATCATAAAATTACCATTAGGATAAAAAAATGTCTTGCATGTGTTTCAAGGAAGTAATGCATCATAAAAATAAAATGATTGTCATCTTAAAGCATGTATGAACTTTTGTGACAATACCAATAAAAGAATTATGCAATTTCTAAAGGAACTGGAGGGGTAACAGAAAAGAGAATAATGGGAAGACAAAATAAAGAAAACAGAAAAATGACCAAAAACTTGAATATAGCTGGATTAAAATAAGGGAAAAGGGTCTTAAAATAAAGAGCAGAGAATACATGGAATAGTATATAATAACAAGGTGCTCAAATAAAAAGAAAAGAGAATAATAAAATGGGCAAAAATTTGAAAAGTACAGCAATAAATACTTCCCAATAAAGGCCCCATTCTGCAGATCATTATAAGTTATATAACTATTATTAAAACGTGCCAGTGTACAATTAAAATAGGTAATTAAATTCTACAATTTTAAGCATTAAGTGTATTTGTAAAACCAGAAAATGCAATTTGCAACTAACTACTATCTCAACTGGTTAATAGCTATCATTTCCTGGAATATCTCGGAGCATAGTCGTAAAGTAGGGGAAACACAATGAACAACATGCAATTTAAGGGTGGATTTGTTGAGGATGGTTTGCTTATTAAATACAAATTATGCCCTGCCAAACAATAAGAATCTAACCTGAACCATGAGCTTCTTAACTAAGTACAATCGACAGTGGCAGATCAATGCATTCGATGGGGACATATGATTTGACCCCCTCATACCTGTCAACCTGTGACGATGAAAATGCAGGTCATGACCTGCATTGAAGAATCAAATCTCAGGTCATAACGCGTACGAACTTTTTCGAGCTGAATTTCAGTATTTATGGTACATTTTCTTATAATGTATATCAAAGATACCAAAACATCAATGCATGTTCACTTGGTTAAGTCATTTTAAATCTTATTTATTATTGTTTCATTACACTTTTAAAGATTTTTATAAATTTGTGTATCACGGTCTTATGTCCTTTACTTTTTGTCATCATCTAAAATTTATTTTTCAAGTGTAATTTTAAAATGAGACTACTAGCCTTTAAACATACCATGTGTAGAGGTATTACATGTATGAACATTCATCTCTCAATTGACAAGGAAATTAGACTATGATAAAATATAGTAATACAGTTAAAGAAAGTATAAATGTAAAAAATAATTTTCAACTTTTTTAAAAAAATTGTATAAAGGTATAAAAATAATGAAAAATTATTTTTCAATATGTATTTGAATTTTATATTATTATGATTTAATCTTTTTCACCCATAAAACGTAAATATAAGGAATAATTTTGAATGGTGACAAATAAGGGGAAGTAACTCTTAGTTGAAAACAACAGGGCAATTTATTTACGACTTAAAGCTAAGGTAATTGGTGTTAATCAACAGTGTGTTTGACACCAAAGCTGTCAAGTGAAGCCATGCACTTAATGGGTCACTTAATTTGACAGTTTACATAGCTAGATGAACTGCATGTTCATGGAAGAATTACGAATTTGCCGGTATTTCAAAGGAATATTACTTATGAAAATCAATCTCAAGGCTAAGAAATACGGGTGAAATCGGGTCATTTTCGGAATTTCCGGGTTATTTCAATGACCCGGCGGGTGATCCCTCAGAATTGTGAAAATCTCGGGTCACACCCGCAGAATCCGGGTCAGTTGACAGGTATGCCCCCTCCCCCCCTTTTTAGAATAAGAAATTTATTTAATAGATTTTGATAGTAGATCTTTGATCATTTCTATCTAAGTTAAGACTCAGACTTATAAATAAGCTTTGCATGTTGTATATTAAAATGTGGTCTCTGGATGTCATGGTCTTTTCGGGTTTTTTTTATTATTGGATTTCAACTCTTTTGCATAATGGCTTTTAAAGCACATTCCTCATTTCATTATTTCCACTATATTTTACTTAGAAATTAGTGAAAACTTGCAAGTTTTGTACAATGATACATTACTATGCTGGTCAAAATAAATGAATATCAATGGGATTTTTAGGCATGGTGTATAATGTTAAACTAATGTGTCAATGCATTTAAACAGGTGATAGAAATATTAAAAATTACATAATGCTAAATATTTATAAAATGAAGATATACAAACAAAAACGTGCATGTTTAATTTGATCTGTTGATGATCAAAGTAAAAATAATCGAAACGGTTCAGAAAATATCGATATATATACTTGTTTTGTTGCTTTCTTTCAAAAAATGATACAACTCTATTTCTGACTTGGAACAAATCTTTTCTTGCATGACATCACAGGAGTAATCAAAACATCAAAGTCACATCTCAACACGCAAAAGAAGAATGCCTCATTTTTTTAACAGATGTATTAGGGCCAACCGGTGGCGGGGAGTGAAACGTTTAATGAGCATCCGAAACGATACGTCTCTGTTGTCCGCTCTGCAGACACTAAATAATTATTGTGACTTATCAACCACATCATAATTTAAAAACTTAAACCAGTGTGACTTAAACACTTTTCTGGGATTCATCATTACATTTTTAAATTGAAATAAAAGAAAAACAAGTACTTCAATCTTTAGAAAAATTGTATCCTGCAATAAAAACCAAAAAAAAGCAGCCTCAGTCCGAAGTTAGACTATAGTCTAGTCATGATGGTTTGTTTACTATGACATGATCGGAAATGGCCCGATAACACAGTTCTTTCGTAGTGCATTTCTTTTAGACAATAAATTCAAATTAAAAAAATTGCATGTTATACACTGTTAACACTAGGGACTATATTCGTAAAACCAAAGGACGATAACTTGGCGACTATTTCCTTGGTCCACATGCTCCCTCCTTTTGTAGAAAATTCGGGTGGATTATATAGGTAATCGCTGAAGCAGTCAGTGGTACCCCTAATGGAAATTTCTGGATCCGCCACTGCCCGGGGACGTCGGATCAAAGTGCAGAAAACATATACGTGAATAAAAGTTAACATTTTCAGCGCGGGGAGTGGAATGAACATTAGAAATTGATCTTTTACAAATTCGAGTTAAAATCTTGTCGTCCGAACCTCTGTCACTTTTTGATGTACACACTTATTGTAGCTGTGGTTCATGCTTAAACATTCGCCGATTGAACAATACAAATAAATATGTAGCTCAAACCCAACTCTGTAACAACCAATGGGCCACCCACAAGGACAAGAACATTGGAAGTGAACGGTTTAACAAACTGGAAGCTGTAGCACTTCACATATATTCACCAACACAAGACTTTAAAATATGTATCGAAATATTCTATCATAACCCCTTTAAAAGTATGAATAATATGTTATTTCTGTCCAATCAAACAACGAAAAATATATTTCCCCTTCTAAGAACGATATATGTACTAAAACTATAAATACTACTTCGCATTAGTGCATAGCAACTGTTTGACAAACAGTAACATTCTTGGCAATCAGATACAGAAAGACTATAAAGGAAAATTCTATCACACTAAAAGAATGTCAAAGAATCTATATAAGACTCAAGGCTCTAAAGAGCCTGTTTCGCTCACCTTAACTTTTTATAAATGTTTACTCTTAAACATTGAGGGCGAGAATCTAATCCATCTGTCAAATACCTTTTTGGCAGATATTGTATTACTTTTATTTTATTTTATTTCTGTAAACAGTTTATTGCAATCTCAGTCTATTGTTTGCCAAACATACAAAAAGTAAAACATCGTCCGAAAGATTCAAAAGCTCTTGAAAGTAGTGGACAGACAAGTTCCACCTCTTTGACTATTTGTAAATCTTGTCGTACTGATTATATTTTTGCTGTCTAGTCCGGCTACGCTGACCTACTTGTAGATATGTCATTGCTGATCATCATTGCTGTGTACAGATTTTCTTCAAGTGGCGTTCAAGTGTTTTCTATTTATCGTGAACTTCAGACCAAAAAGAATGGTAAAATTTGTCAGTACGGCACATAAAGTACATTTTCATGATTTAATTCTGGATAAAACTTATTAGTTGCACATAACTAGTAATTGTAAGCAATGGCGGATCCAGGGGGGGGGGTCAGCAATGGCGGATCCAGGAGGGTTCCAGGGGTTGGAACCCCCCTTTTTTTGGACGATCATTGTATTTGAATGGGGACATGTAGTTGGAACACACCCCCCTTTTTTGTCCTGGGTTAGGACCCCCCTTTTTAAAATGGCTAGATCCGCCCCATGAAATATATATCCACCTCCGCATTAAACATTTAAAGCCATACATGTCAAAGCAAACAACTTATGTAAATTTGATAATTGTATAAAATATAAAATTATATATATATATCTTTTTGCGTGATATTAGAAATCTTAAAATGTATCAGTGACCGTATTTCAAAAAGTGTCATTTCATTCCCATGCTGGTAGTATCAATGCAGACGAATTAATGTTAGCTGCACATTTGTTGCATATCCTTTCCTGCACATGCAGGTATATAAACGTTGTTCAAATTACCAGATTACGAAGATTTTCTAAATTAAACACTTCTTGCATTGACGTTAAATTATTCTAATGTTTACTTAATTGTCGGGTCAACAGGAAATGGGATATTTTCAGATATCTACGTACAAATGTATTATTTTAAATTGAAATTGAAATGTGCTTCTCAAGTCGTCGACCGTATTCATGTGTGTGTGAAAGGGAAGAGGGTGAAGTTTCTAGAAATTTAGAAGTTAAAGAAGCAGACATCTGTGATTCTACATACTAACATTTATATAGAGTTTTTGCTAGATAGTTCGTTCATTCTAACATGTCTTAAGTAATTATTGCTGTAGATTTTTTGAACAGAAAGTTCCATCACTAACATGTGAGTACTCAGTGGTGCAGATTTTTCTAACAGCATTTTCATTTTTACGGACATAATAAGTTCTTTCATTCAAACAGTCTGAAGTAATTATTGCCGTAGATTTTTTGGACTATAGAAGTACATGCATTCTTACGTGTCTAAAGTAATCATTACTGTAGATTTTTTATAACAGAGAATCTCTTGATTATAAAATTCATTTTTTTTTATTCAAAAAATTGAAAAGTTCAGAGTTTATACACTCATAATCAGGACGATTCAGAACTTTCTGTGCCATTTGGTCTCTTGTGGATAGTTGTCCCATTGGCAATCATACCTAATCTTCTTTTTTATATTGACAATTGGTAGGCTCCTTGTCCAGAACAATAATGATCATGTAGGAGTACAGATCTTTCGTCATAACTCGGCTGATTCCGTACCCTATCTTAGTTTAGCCGAGGGATAAATGGAAAAAATGCGGAGTCAATCATGCACCCGAGGTTGACCGATGTGTTTTCAGTTTCACGGTTTTGCAGATTTGCTGTCTCGACTTTGTTCTTTTATTGTAACATGGCTACAATAATCATTGCTAAAGTATCCATTGACAAAGTATTCATTTCTAAAGTTAATATTGGTGAAGTAAATCATTGCTAAAGTAATCATTGCTAAAGTAGTCATTGCTCAAGTTATCATTGCTCAGGTAAGCATTGCTAAAGTAATTATTGATGAAGAAATTATTGCTTAAGTAATAACTGCTGTGTGTTTTGTGGACTGGATATCAGCTGAATCGCTAGCAGCTATGCAAGTAAACGTAAGAAGATGTGATATGATTGCCTAGACCTAATGACATAGAAGTTTACAACTATAGGTCTTTGTACGGCCTTCAACAATGAGTAAAACCCATACACTGCATAAAATTCAGCTATAAAATTCCCGAAATGACAATGTAAAACAATTTAAATGGAAAGAAATACTGTTTTATTAAAAATACACCCCAAATTGTTACAAGTGTGAAAACGATAATAATAAACGTGAGAAATTAGTATGGAACATACCAGTAAAGATACTTAGGAAACTTATGCATATTTTATTTAAAAGTTAAAAAACGAAAACAGGACTCAGTTTTCAATTTTATATATTTGAAAAAGGAACTGCACCATCAAATGACCCAAATGACCCGTGTATGACCGTGATGACACGTATTCTATACGCCTTTATTTATTTTAGACAAAATCTGACTAATTTCCCACAATGTTTTAAATATTTTATTCAAATACTAACACAATAGTATGCAATTTGAAAGATTTTAAAAATCAATATGGATTATGCACGCTTTCTTAGCTGGAATGTAGAAATTGAGCTTCAGTTACTCAAATAGTTTTTTTTTTGTTTTTCTATATCTAAAAAAAATCTAAAAACAGGCCATGGAAAAAACGTTTGTTTTAGGTTTCCAGACGTGCTCCCACATTTTATGGCCTATCCTAGTTATTGCCGGGTAGTGTGCTGTTCAGGCGATACCAAATACTATAGTGGTCCTCGATATAATATATAAACATAGTATTTCCCCAGTTCAAGTATTACAGTATGTTTGAAATAACTAGTATATTCTCAACCAAAACAGAGATTAGGTCAGTCAGTGGGCCCCCACTTATGAAAATTTCTGGATCCGCCACTGCAAAATAAGTTTGTTTTTAAGTAAAAGTTCAATAAAAAAAAAAGTCATAAAAATTGATCAGAAATTTTGGTTGGACACTGGGTGTCTGGATCAAGCCTTGTTGGTGTCAACTCCCACCCCCTTCGCCGAGGAGGATGAGACTCTTTGTGGATGTGGGAATCATGGTGTCAAAAAGTGGGATTTAGGACTAAAAAATTGGGAACTGAAAAAAAAGAAGGGAACAAATGTGGGATATAGGAAATTCTTAAAAAGTGGGATTTGAGAAATGAGCACCCAGTGTCTCGCTTTCTCCATTCATACCTAGTTGACCATAAACATGAAATATAGTTTTAAATTCTATATACACGTTTTAAATTTTCGTGTTTGAGGATCAAATTATTTATTCATTTTTTGTTCATTATCGCATTGATAAAAGCTCTCACAAAGTGAAGAAATTTGATGCAATTTGATAATATTTAATAGCGCAGAATGTCATTTCTTCTTAATTCCCACGTAAAATTTCGTAACTTTTAAGACAATGCATACAAAGAAACTAAATACACAGTTGTAGTGAAAATGTCATTTGTAAATTAAGTTCGTAGACAATGATTTATATGTAACTTAATCAACGATCAAAGATAGAAAAATATTTGCATTAAGCTTCAAGTTAATGATAAACAATTTCTCTAGATTTATCAAATCGGCTATGTGGCTTTTGTTAAAGAAAGAAATTCAGCGGGAAACACCAGACGATGCAACAATCTGTTATTTGATAGCGCGTGACACAGAAAGACGTGAGAAAATTTCAAAGAAAATTAGAAAAAGAGGGGGAGTGTAGAAAAAAACCTTTTTCCTCCTCACCTGTCTTTCACACTCTTCATGGCATCGTGAAATTATTATATCTCCATCACAAATATACACAAAAATCCAAATCAGAATTAAAATTTGAAAACATTTATATCCCATTAACTTAGTGTGTTTAGTCATACCGCCATGGTAATCCTGTGTTACTGATAAACTTAGCGACTGCTGAAAGATTCGGTTTCACTATGCACGTAAAAGATTTTCTCCCACGGTCACATGATTAGCGTACAAATATTCCCACATTGATTTTGAAAATAATAATTCTTGTTTTCTCAGTGGTGTTTCGACCAATGAAATTACAAAACGGATTATTTAATTCAATAAACAATCTGTTTGTTGTTTTATTGTTTTTATGACTTATTTACGTAGTTGTTACGAAATTAATTTATAAAATTATATGATTTTTTAACAAACGAAGCAATATAATCCTCTATATTCCAATAAAATAATTTAAAAGACTACAATAATTGTGATTTGATGAGTAAATAGATCGACTATTTGCCATGGTTTATAATAGACGACAAATGACGACAAATTGGTAAATAAGCTAAAGTTTAATCATCCAATTTAAACTAATGGATTTACAGCAATATGAGAAATGATAAAACTCGTAACATTGGATCACATTGTTAAGTCGTCTAAAGTTGGTGGGTGTTTGGAATTTTTCGGGTGTAGAAAAAATTAATGAAGAAAAAAGTTCCTTGAAAATCCTGAATTTTATTTTTTACCTTCTCGATGTCCTTCATGAGAACATGTACATGTATTGCCATTATTGAATCAGGCTTTTGATAAGGGGGTAGTAATTCCAGAAAACGTTTTAGAATTATTTAAACGATTTATGCTACAAAACATCGTAAAACCGTCAGAAACATACACATTTTAATAAACTTTATTGAAAAGCACTTTACGCCCATATGTCCCAATGGCTTAAAACATTATACATAATATACAGTCTACATATATAAAACAATGAAAATAAACAATGCAGACACTTAGAACTATAATCCTCGTCTTTTTTTAAATCAATATATATATAAATATATAAGAGATTCAAATTATATCAAGGACTCCCTGCCCTCAGTCTTAGTGACTTTTTAATACTTTTTTGTGATCAAAAATGGGTTGTACGCCCTTTGCGCCTTTCCAAGCTAGACCATCCAATGTTTCGATCAGAATTCTTCCATCTGATTCTTATAGGTTAAATCGTCAACTAACTATTTTTACCGGTTAATTAAAATTAAAACGCATTAAGATGTTATATTCATATTAATTCCCATTTAATCTCATTTTGTTTTCCATGAAGGAAAGATTGCACATTCAACTAATTTGCGAGTATACTTATTCAAGATGGATTTTGTGGTCAGTGCATTTCGTGATATCTATGACGAGTTTATTTCCTCAATTCAGGCAGAGCAAGGAACTAGATACTCAGACTAGATAAAGCTGACACTGAAGAAAATTGTTTAACATTTAATTTGTCTTTGATGATTAATGTTAGACAATAGTCGATACCCACGGGGAATGTGCCATCTACGGTCAACGGTCTTAGCAAATGATGTTTGTGACAAGCTGTCTATCAAGTAACATAAGGGAGATAATCGCATCGGATGATAATGAAATCAAATCGCTAGACGTTGGTAATTTTCTGTCATTTTGAGCATTTGAACGTATGCTATCTATACTGAATTATTTCAAAAATCTTGAAAAATTCTGATCGAGGTCATAATCTGTCATTTTCAACATTTCTGTGTTTATCTCTTCTATTGGAAACAACTGTTACGATATTTGAAAGAAACAAATTGAATGCTACTATGTTTGGTTCAACTATGATTATTTTCAATCACTATGTATACAATATTTTTTTCAACTTTACACTCTAAATGTTCATATTGTATTCAAACAAGCTGGAAAGATGATAGCATATCTTTCAAATCCATGAAGCAATGACACAGCTGAAGTATATAACGGGGGACTGAAGGTTTGCACTCCGTCCGTCCGTCTTTCTGACCGTCCGTCCGTCAGTCCGACAAATCAGTTTTCCAACCTTTTTTTTCTTCGTTCTTGAAGATATTCATTTGATATTTGGTGTATTGTTTTATCAAGACAAGTTTACATATAGAGTTCGAAATTTTTTCAGGTCTGATGATTTTGTGCAGAGTTCTGGTCCTTGGACTCTCAAAATTCACGAAAATAATCAGTTTTTCGCATTTTTTTTTTTTTGTCATGCTGGAAGATACTGACTTGATAGTTAAATAAGGTTCCATCATGACAAGTTACAGATCAAGTTTTAATTTTGTTCCAGTAAAATATTTTTTTATCCGGTAGAGACTTTAATGTTTTGATATGCAATACTCATTAGAATGCTTGTTTTATTTGTCTTGTATACGTATTTATATTCGGGGGAAAACACCCGAGCTGATGTTCGTATGATTTATTTTATTCAGAATCAGAATAAATTTTTATATTATATTCTATCGTATTCAGAACAGAAATTAAATCGTGGTGCTTTCAGACTTCAAATTCGAAAAGTGGGTGTTAATCAGACAAGACCAGAGGACCCCGTAAGGTCTTTAAAACAGAAAGTAGATTGGAGAAATTGATTTCAAATGTTAATTTCATTTTAGAAAATGTTTTTAGCTTGATCATGATAAATGAGGATTTAGATTTTCATACAGTTTTTAGTCTCTATTTAAATACATTTTTTCCAGATTAGACAGGAAAAATAAAGAGATAAGGCGAACTGATAGAGTTATCTCTCTTTGTACTTGCTGTCTCCCCTCATGTACAAAATGTATGTATAAGATATTAATTTTTATTTGTTCTTAAACCCTTCTTTTTTTCATCATTAACAAACAATATGCAATATTTGTTGTTACATTACATGTGTTCTTTGTGTGGATACTATTTAATTTTGTGTTTTGTATTGATTTATATGCTATATATGAGCCCTATAAGGAATAAAGAATTTTGATTTGGTTTGATAAACAGGTTTGTCGATGAAACCATGGAAGTATTATATTAATAATAATATTATACTTCCACGATGAAACATAACGATACAACACATTTTACAATAACAGTATATGGTTGATTGCCAATGAGACAATTCTCAATAAGAGACTAAATTACATAGAAGTTAACAACTGTTAAAGGTCACCAAAAGGTCTTCAGAAATGAGCAAAACTTAGAATACCGCATAGTCAGCTTATATAGGCCCTAAATTGGCAATGTAAACAATTAAAAGGCGAAAAAGAACAGCTGGATTTATTTTCAAAACAATGAACGAAAACCCATATAATATACAGCAACAAACGGCTTCCACTGAGTTTTAAAGTACCGGTCTTTGTAAAAATCATGCAGAAGGTGATTCATGACATGTCACAGAAGTAATTGTTTTTGCCCTATATCATAAGAGCTCTGGTAGATGAGTAAAATTCTGTCTTTATTTTCCCTGTATTATGCCCGTTGCCATGGTAACCATCAAATCAACATTTGCCTGAATATGTGAAAAAAGACCCTTTTGAAAATATAAAATAAGGGAATTTAAAGTCCGATAGAAATAAAGTTAATCAATTCAAACAATATGAATATTTACAGTATTGACAAACTAAACCCCAAACTATACAAAAACGTTGAAATTTTGAATTTACTAAATAGTTTGTTTCCATAGCAACCATTTAAAAATGTGTTAAAATTCGAAAATGAAAAATTTCAAAAACGCCTAAATTTTAAATCTGTTTATCTCCCAAGACCAACAATATTATGATATGTTATTGACAAATTTTGAAAGACCATATTTTATATATTGATAAAATAAAAAGAAAGTCGTGTGGTTTTTTTTTTCTTTTTTTTTTGAGCAAGTGTAAAATCATTTGTTCCCCGGACTAATGCTATACCGACAAAAGTCAATAATTTTCTTCAGTTTTACCGGTTTAAGGAAAGTAAGACAATATTAAAACATGAGGGAAAGTACAAAAACTATGACCTCTTGTGTTTTAGAAATTGTAAGTTAAGTTAAGTTAAGTTAAGTTATTTAATATTATATAAATCAACCGAAGTAAAGTTAAGTTAAATTATTTAATATTATATAAATCAACCGAAGTTAAGTTAAGTTATTTAATATTATCCTGCAATTGGGTGTTCTACTATACAGATACAGCCCAACAGATATCGCGATGCAGTATCTGTATACTATACAGATATCGCTTTAGAGCTCCGCCCACTGCCGGACTAAGGCCGTGTTCACATTGACCTAAACTCGGTGTTGTGTAAGTGTAACTCACACGTAAACTAAACAAAATTACGTTCCCATTAATTTTCTTTGGTTACATCTTCTGACATCAGACTCGGACTTCTCTTGAACTGAATTTTAATGTACGTATTGTTATGCGTTTACTTTTCTACATTGGCTAGAGGTATAGGGGGAGGGTTGAGATCTCACAAACATGTTTAACCCCGCCGCATTTTTGCGCCTGTCCCAAGTCAGGAGCCTCTGGCCTTTGTTAGTCTTGTATTATTTTAATTTTAGTTTCTTGTGTACAATTTGGAAATTAGTATGGCGTTCATAATCACTGAACTAGTACATATTTGTTTAGGGGCCAGCTGAAGGACGCCTCCGGGTGCGGGAATTTCTCGCTACATTCAAGACCTGTTGGTGACCTTCTGCTGTTGTTTTTTTCTATGGTCGGGTTGTTGTCTCTTTGGCACATTCCCCATTTCCATTCTCAATTTTATGTAATGTAAATCATGTTTTGTCTACATGCAGTCGATACTCGATGTAGGCCTTGTGTAGATTAAGTGTACACAAAACTAGGCATTTGAAACATTAGTTTCACCGTGCATATTTAAAGAAGAAACGATTTTTTAATAAAATTGATATTTATAGCAATTATTTATGAAGTTCTTTACAGAAATATTTGTCTCAACTTGATATATTTATTTGTTTTGTTTAGAAATAAAACTTAACGTAGCTTTATTAAGCCCTTATAAAGACCCAAAGCAGCATCATTGCTGAACACATTTCATTTGAAAATTAAAGTCTTTCCGAATTGACTTAATTTACAAAGAAATATTTGCCACTGGTCTTTACTTAAACAACGATTCACTCATAAAATTACTTAAAAAGTGTGAGGTAAATGTATTGTAAATTACCAATTCACCAACATTCCAACTGACTCCATTTTCAGAAATCGACATCTGTAACAAACATAAACTTTTAGCTACCGCTTTACAAGCAGAACCGAATACAATGGACGTCCCTACTATGTATTGGCTTCCGAAGCTACACAAAAAACGTTACAAATATAGATTTATTTCGTCTTCAAGCCATTGTTCCACTACTAAATTGTCTATTCTTCTTACCAGTACACTTGGTACAATCAAAAACGTGAAAATAAATTGTTCTAATAAGGCCTTCGAAAATAGTGGAATTAATTACTTTTGGAGTGTCAAGAACTCGTTGGAAGTACTTGATAAATTGCATGCTTATATTGGTGATTTTGAATCTGTTCAAAGTTTTGATTTTTCTACCCTGTATACCACATTGCCTCACATTCTCATTAAGAAAAAATTCACCCACCTAATTAAGTGGGCATTTAAAAAGTCAGAATGTGAATATATATGTTCAAACTCTTTAAGGTCATTTTTTAGTAGCAATAAACAAAAAAACTATGTCAATTGGACATGCTTTGACACTATATATGCCCTTGAATTTTTACTAGATAACATTTTTGTTCGCTTTGGAGATTCCGTATATCGTCAGGTTATTGGAATTCCAATGGAGACTAACTGTGCACCACTTATTGCGGACATGTTTTTGTATTGCTATGAGTTACAATTTATGACAAAAATCAGCAAAGACCCATCGAAACAACATCTCATAAACAAATTTAATAATACTTTTAGATATTTGGATGACATTTTGGCTCTCAATAATGACGACTTCAGTATGTATACTAAAGAAATTTATCCTGTTGAACTTACTTTAAATAAAGCTAATACTAACAATGACCACTGCCCTTTCCTCGATCTTGATATCTATATCACTAACGGAAAGCTTAATACTAAAATTTATGATAAAAAGAGATGATTTTTCATTTCCTATAGTTAATTATCCATTTTTAGATGGTGACGTTCCATTGTCACCATCTTACGGTATTTATATATCTCAACTTGTACGATTCGCTCGTGTATGTAACAATGTTTTAGATTTAAACGAGAGAAATTTATGTATTTACTGAAAAATTATTACACCAGGGTTTTCGATATCACAAACTAGTCAAAACATTTACTAAATTTTATCATCGGTATAAGAACATCATTCGTAAATATAGCTCAACATGCAGACTTCTTATACGTTCAGGTATTTCACATCCAATTTTTTATGGAAATATTCTTTATAAAGCACAAAAATGTCAGTATTCACCTCAGAAACTAACAAAACCTTTAAATAGACTTATCAAGAAGGGATATAGTTACGATACTGTTGTCAGGTCACTAAAGATTGCTTATTTTGGCGTTAATATTGATTCACTTATAGGGTCTTTGCATCGGAACTAAACACATTTATTAAAAAACCAGTTGTTGGCATGACACGGGTTATGTTCTTCTCATATATGTTATGATGGTATGATACTAAACCCCTAACGGGAAGGATTGTGCCTGATATTCATATGATGAAATCATAATCTTTTAATCTGTTTAATTGAAGTCTGGAGCTGGCATGTCAGTTAACTGCTAGTAGTCTGTTGTTATTTATGTATTATTGTCATTTTGTTTATTTTCTTTGGTTACATCTTCTGACATCAGACTCGGACTTCTCTTGAATTGAATTTTAAATGTGCGTATTGTTATGCATTTACTTTTCTACATTGGCTAGAGGTATAGGGGGAGAGTTGAGATCTCATAAACATGTTTAACCCCGCCGCATTTTTGCGCCTGTCCCAAGTCAGGAGCCTCTGGCCTTTGTTAGTATTGTATTTTTTTAATTTTAGTTTCTTGTGTACAATTCGGAAATTAGTATGGCGTTCATTATCACGGAACTAGTATATATTTGTTTAGGGGCCAGCTGAAGGACGCCTCCGCAGGAATGTCTCGCTACATTGAAGACCTGTTAGTAACCTTCTGCTGTTGTTTTTTCTATGGTCGGGTTGTTGTCTCTTTGGCACATTCCCCATTTCCATTCTCAATTTTATTTGTCTAGTATCTCGGATCCGTGAAATTACACTTAAAAAGTAAAAAAAAAAAAACATTACCCCTCCCTTTGCCAAATACTTCTTGGAGAAGAAATACCATTTGAAGAAACAGAAAAGACAGAAATATAGTGATCCCTAATATATCAATCCTTCTTCTTCGTCTGTAAGCACGCTGTTGCAGCCTACGTTTTCTAATGCTTAATCGAGACATCTTTAGTATCTTTAAACTACTGCAAATCATCAAAATGGCTTTCATAAAGAAGCAACCACTTAACTTCAAAAAAAAAAGGGGGGGGGGGGTATTTTGTTTATTTATTTGAGTCAGAATTTTGCCGCGCAAACGTTTTATTCCGGTTTTTGTTTTTTTTTCGATGCTGGTAATCAATTTTTTTTTTCTTCAACATTTAACACTATAATGTATGGGGAAACTCTTGATTCAGAATATTTTTTATCATCTGTAGGACCAGAATTGTTTTCTTTATCCAATTGGGGTTCGGAATATTTCCATCCCCCCTATTTAGAGTCAAATGGTCGTTCCCTTACTGCTAGAAAAGTTGTCCGAAAATGTTTCATTCGATTCTACGAAATGAACATTTACACGGCCGACACTCGGCTAACCGAGAGATTGGTCGGTTAATCTATATTGAGTATGCGGCTATATCGGCGGTTGGTCTGTTAATCGGGTTGGCTAAAGTCTGTTAATCAGGTGTTATCGAGAAAATCATTGAAAGTTCAGCATGTTTCATTGTATAACTTTCTAAATATATTTTCATCATAAAAAGTATTCATGTCTAACAAAACAATTCAATGTACTGAATTCAGTGGTGTAATTATTATTTTTCTAGCTTCGATGTACGATCTATAAAATGAAAAGGGGTTACTCATCAATAAATTTATACACATTTTACCCACATAAAATGTACACAAAATGACACATTGGTTAAATTTACTTGCATTCAATATTTTGAACATCGACAAAAGAAAGGCATTATGTTTGTTAACCATATTGATAACATTGTGTGAAAAATCTACACGAAAATCTGTATTTTGGTGACATAAATCAATCTTTATTTAAAACCTGGTCTGTTAATGGGTCGGATGTATAAAACCCGGTCTGTTAATTGGTCTGTTAAGAGTTATGAATGGCAATAAAAGTATAATTTTATTGCTATATGGGGTGTTATCGGATCAAATGAGTAGGCTCAAGACGAGCGGCTAAAATATACGAAAACAACACATGAGCAATGAAACATAACATATACGGAAACAACACATGAAATTAAAAATTGATAGAAATGGTTTCAAAAAGTGTAATATTAAAGTAATATTAATTTCGCATATATCATGTTGATTCTGTTTAATTGTCATGAATGACACAAATTTGTCCTCTACATTGGTAACCAGTATATAAATCAGAGATAAACGTCGTAATGTAACTAAACATCAGTAAGTAAAATATATGGGTCCGTAGAAATACCGCAAAGGACCTCCTTAGTGCACTAAGAAAAAAATGTGCACTAAGGACCTGATGGAATGATACAACTGTCACAAAGGACATGGCATGTAGAAATATACTTTGAAAAACTTCATAATTTCAAATTTTATAATCACATCTTTTTTAATTAGAAAGTTATTTAATGTTTTATCGACACGCGCCTCAATCAGTTGATTGTCACCTGTGTTATCGATAGAAATTCATGTTCGCTCAACCTTGACCCGTTTATAATCCACTTATAAACTGATTAAACATGTATATGGTATTTGATATTTCAAAATCAAAATGTTCTGTGTTTGTTGTTACTGTCGTGTTTATTTTGTATTTCTGTCTGTTTTAAAATATAACAGTTGATGACATTTTTAAAACATAACAGTTTACTCCTTTTTATGGGCGTTAAGATCCGTGCAATGGGAAAGCCGTCAGCACCTGACCGTCGGATGTTAACCCCGTCATGCCATGCCTACTTGCAAAGATACAAGCAAACCCGTCCTTCATTTAGTACTTGTATAATTGTACCCTGAAGTGTCGGTTTGATAGTACCCTTCCCGTGGATCTAGCATAACTCGGCTCAAGACAGCGTATGGCGAATTGAGTTTATAAATATATAAAGCGTGTGTGTGTTCTTGAAAAGATTTTGTTCCGGCCACCAGCTTATCAAAGTGCACAATCGGTGCAGTTATTCCTTAATGTATTGTTAATAATGGTGTCACAATCGTCTGATCTTGATATATTTTTTAATTTGAATTGCTCCCGTATATTTTTTATTTATTAAAATACAATTTGCGATGTTAACGATTTTTTATTCTTGAAATATACATTTTACACGTGCAATAGCGATTCAACTTGTTTTTAATAACTAATATCAAGTTTTTTGTAGAATTTTGTTCAATCGAAATACTTTTAATGGATACATAGTACTAGATTAACTAAAGATAACCTAAAATAGTAAGAGTTTTATTTAAAAGCAATACAGCTTGTTAAAGTCACAAGAAACCTCAAATTAAAAAAAAATAATGCATATGTTTTTTTATAACTCAATGGATAGTTTTCATTATAAAACTTATGTACATATTGGGATGACAAAATATGAAAAATAAAGGAAGAATAATGAGTAAAATCATAAAATGTAGAAAAAATGACATAAAAATTTAAAGAATGCAGAAATAAACAATACCCCCAATCCGGACCCTCATGGTATACACGAGAATCTGGATGCAAACGCAGAATATATACTGAGTGCCAATGAAAACGCAACACTTTTGTTTTTCCAAAAAATCTTATTATTTTTATTTAATTTATATTAGAACTTTGTATAGTTGGTTGAAAATGACTTTTAAAACAATTTTCGACAACTTTACGGTTGAGTGATTTTTGGAACAAATGCGAAGTAAGGATTATTTTGAACGAACAAAAACCGAGTTCACCGCTTTTCAACATACGCACCATTTTCACGATTTTGTCATTTAAAGCTTGGCTAATGTCATGAATTTTCCCGCCCTTATTGTTAGGAAACTGCAATAAACATCTGAGTAAATGCCAGGACTTTCCGACAACCAGCGACATGCAGTTTTGGGCATGATCCAATGAAGCCTTTCACAGTATACAATTACGAGAAGACTGAAGTTGTAGCCTCTACAATAACCCAAATCATCCACAAATTCAACCAAAATGGATCATTTAATGATAAGCCACATCCCGGGATACAAAAAGCAAGAAACGCTCAGCAAGACCGATACATTTGGTCTTTCACATATCCGATATCGACTATGATGGCTGTCCAAATGTCAAAGAGTTCAATGGTGGTCACGGTAGAACCTTTGGAGCAATTCAGTTGAAAGCACCATTTGCGCAGAAATTGTTTAAGAGCACCACAGTCTTTTCTTATTGACATTTAAACGGCCGTCTGGCGTAAATATCTAATTCTGTAGACCAAAAATCATTCATTATGTACAAAAAACGTCAATGGTGGTTACATAGACATTTGGCACCCGCCTTGGCTAAAAGTCATGATTTTCGCCGGATTTTGGTCCGATCGACCAAATTTTGCATCAGATTTGACATGTTTTAGACGATGAAAACCACCTCCATAAAGTCAGCTTGAGTTTTCTTTGCGGGACAAGTGGAATAACATTCCTCGGGATCACATTAAACGTCCGGGATGATCAATTCCACGGCGCTGTCGAGATTGCGCTGCACCACGGGGTTGTAACATTTTTTGTTAGGACTGTTAGTTGATGATTCGACATTGGATGTTTCGTTTACCTATTGCGCTCGAAAGATTACAATAACACATTTTTGTTTGTTATCGATCTATTATTAAAATAGTTAATTTTCAAGAACAATTTATTTTGAGAGATTATCATTTCTTATATAAATTTTATTTTATTTTTGAAAAACCAAGTGTTGCGTTTTCATTGGCACTCAGTATATATTCTGCGTTTCCATCCAGATTCTCGTGTATACCATGAGGGTCCGGATTGGGGGTATTGTTTATTTCTGGATGGAAACGCAGAATATAGAATAATATATAAGGACAGTAGAGAGTGATACATTGCTAAAAACGAGAGAAAAATAATACTTGTTTAAGAATACACACATTAAACACCGATGGCTGTTGAAACAGTAACGGATTTCGATGTACTTATATTGGTGACAAATTCTAGAAGTTTACATGCGGACAACTATGGTGGCAGGTTAATGCCATTTTGCGTTTTAGCGCTTTAGCGTTTTCGCCTTACATATTCTGCTTTTTCGCGTTACATATTCTATATGGCGAAAACACGAAACCGATTTCTCGTTTTCGCGTTTTCCACTTCGAGATTTCGCCTTTTCGCGATTTCGCGTTTTCGCCCTATAGAATATGAAAGACGAAATCGCGAAATGGACTTCACCAGCCACCAAAGACAACTGTAGTTCTTCTCTGCACTTATGTAGAAAGGAACTAAACGGAATAAAATGAATTGAAACTTAAAATAACCAAATGTAGCTGCATTCACTCCTTTCCGTTTACTTCTTTAGAGTGATTTGAGTAATAGAACAAAAGAACCAATTGGATGATGCTGACGAATTAGGGTTTAACGTCCAGTGACAAATATCGTGTTCATATGTGAATGAGAACACGTTATATGTACCCTGTGTTGTATTAGAAAGACATTTTCAGTCGGAATTGAGAACGTGCTACTTCGAACAGACACAAAAATGAAGGCTGATTGAAAACGTCAATAACAAATTCATGCATATTCCAGAGGCCAATCTATATCACGCTATATTGAAGTGACACACCCTTCAATAAAATGCAAAGAAAGTCAAAATAAAAATGCTCTTTCTAGGATACTGTGGCACCGTATCGTCATTTTTGTTTACTCAGGAACATCTCATTCTTAAATTTTTCAAGGGGAAATATAAAGGTAGCAAAATTATTGTCGTGGCTAAATAACTCTTAACTGACACAATTTCAATTGTCCAACCCATCAACAGACTTTATTCCCATAATTTTCACTAAAACGTGGTATTATTCCCGTTATTTTACAATTATGAAATATTTACTAATGTCAATTTATTTTTTAGAACCACAGTACTAATTTTTGTCCTTTAAATGATATCTAAATTTGTTTGTTTCGCCTTTTATTAAAAAAATTGCTATGCGTATAAGCAAAAATACTACATACTTGCGCGACGCCTTTTAGTTTTACTGAAAACTGCACAGACTAAGAAATTTTTTTACAAGTGCAAAATGTTCTATGATAGATATCATTTTGTCACACACTTTTCTTTTTTTGATTTGGTTCTTATAACATGCCAAAAATCTGTATATTTAATAGAGTTTAACATTAAATTAAGCGTTTTACTCTTAACAGACGTATAACCAACCCGATTAACAGACCAATCGCCCATATAGCCGCATACTCAATATAGATTAACCGACCAATCTCTCGGTTAGCCGAGTGTCGGCCGTGATTTAAATGACATAGAGTTTACAAATGTGAACAAATCTTATGTACAGGTAATTAAACAAGGTGTATAGATGTGAACAAATTTAATGTGAAACCAATGTCCAGTTCATTAAACTAATTGTAAACAAGTTTACTGTACATGGAATTTGGTGTGAACACGGCCTGAGTATTGTATGAACCTGCGTGACCTCAGAGTGTGTATTGCAATGGCATTCCAATGACGTATTAATTGCGAATTAACGATTACTTTTACACGTTTTGCTTGTTTTCAAACATGTCTTTAGAGCAATAAGAATCACACCATTTTTCTGACATCATACATACATGAATAGCAGTCTTTTCTACGATGACAACTATCGATTTCAAAACTTGGATGTGCACGATTTTTTTGAAACAAACACAACCATGTCAATTTCAGCATGCATGTTTAGTGAATGTCGAGTCTGAAGCGTAGGACAACTCGAACACTCCTGTTTCAAATTGGACAGTGTTTTGTTATTTGTTTTTACTTTTGAAATTAGTTGTTATTTTAAAATAGATAGTTATTCACATTGACCGATGTATTATGGTTGACCATTCGAGATTCTTTATCGTATTACTGTATCGTATTACTACACGGGCCTCAAGGGATTAATGCAAAACATGTGTTTTTGTGTCTTTCAAAACACAAATAATTTTTAGGGAATTAAATGCAGGATAAAGACAATAGCTGTTTAGTGTCTTTTAATATCAGCTGTATTTGTACTCGGCTCGAAACAGGTGTAATAGCTCGCTAAAAGCTCGCATACACCTTGTTTCCTAGCCTCGTACAAATACAGCTGATATTTAAAGCCACTAAACAGTTATTGTCTATTTATATAAATCAACCGTCGTTGCACGGGACTCGTAGCGTTGCCCGGTCTGATTGCATTGATATCTGCATCGTTAGCGAGAGCCTTATCCCCACTGCTACCGGGGTTAACATTATCAATTGGCAAATCAAGCCATTTAAACTGTACTTTGAAAATGATTGAAATATGTGAAATAAGTCATTAAAAATCTTGATAAAACTAAAGGGGGGTCTCAACACTTGCAGGTGCGTGTAGCTCACAGCTTAAGGATATGAGGAAAAGTAAATGTGTTTTATAAATCACAAGTCTACTACCAATAATTATGCACACTTTTTAGAATTTCGTAAAAGGAGTAGGTCCAGTAAGACCCCTTTTCGGCCCCAAAATATAGCAGTTTTACAAAATTGTTCAAATGTAAACTTTAAGTTATTTATTACACAGTAGAATGCTTCTGCTACATAACTATGGGCTGTTTTTGACAATACAATGCACATAAATCGGATACTTGCACCATTAAGTCATGCCAAATTACTGAAATCTTCACAATTCTAGCATTTTAGTTAAATTTTAGACGGTTTTCGTGTAAAACGAAAGTGGCCGCATTCGTGTTCATCCTTTATATTGAAATGTAAGTTGTATTTTATGATAATACATAATATATATAAAGGTTGAGGATGAACACGGATGCGGCCACTTTCATTTTTGACAAAAAACCATCTGAAAAGTGACATTTTCGGCATATTTGGTAGATTTTTCATATTTGAGCTTGAATCGGATCGTTTTAAATGACCAAATCAGTTCAAATCTTTCACATAAACTAATTGATTTGAATGAAATAGACACTTAAGTGTTTAAAAAGTGGTCAAAATCTTTCGTCGGATAAACCTGAAATTTGAGGCCAAAATCGGTCCTTACCGGACCTACTCCTTTTCGTTTGTGTACCTTTTCTCATGGACTGGCTCATATCAGACTAATACCCTTAATATTGTATAACGTTAGGCATAAAATTTGAAAGACACAAAAATATTGAAATGATAAACACCATATAATTAAATGATAAGCACAATATAATTAAATGATAAACAAAATACATATTGAATAATTGATGTTTTGTTTTTAATACTGACTTTATCAGCAAATAAATAAATTTGGTGTATTTACTGTCTTCTGATTGGCTAAAAGAATTGGCTTTATTTTCAATGTTATCAATTTTTATGGAGACACGCCCACTAACCGTTGTGTATTCATACGCAAACATCTGTGTACGTTGATATTAGTATTAATATATATCTTTGAGCATTATTTTTGATAGAAATTTATTTATAATGAATGGCAATAATTTATTTTGAATTTATTGAACCATAAAATTAATTTTTGACTGTTCACATTTAACATAATCCGCTTCGCGGATTATTCAATGTGAAGAGTCAAAAATTAATTTTATGGTTCAATAAATTCAAAATAAATAAAAGCCATTCATTAATAATATCAAGCGAGCCCTTTTTGATATTTACTGTATCAGAATTAATAATATCAAGCGAGCCCACAAGGACGGGTTGATGAAGTTAGTATTAAAATATTAACATGATTAAATGGCATAATTAAATGATAAGCACAATATAATTAAATGATAACCAAAATATATATTGAATAATTGATGTTTTGTTTTTAATACTGACTTTATCAGCAATAATATCAAGCGAGCCCTTTTTGATATTTACTGTATCAGTATTAATAATATCAAGCGAGCCCACAAGGGCGGGTTAATGAAGTTAGTATTAAAATATTAACATGATTAAATGGCATAATAATTATTTTTTTTATCGTATTGTTTTAGCAATTGTTGAGATATGAATTAAACTGAAATTTTCATCAAAACTATTTTTACGCGTACAATCTTTTTGATAAATGTCAATTTTATGCACAATATTTTAAAAATAAACATTTTATTTACAAACTAGATTTGGATGGCATCGACTATTACACATTTGTCCTGTTTTTTTACATGTATATCTATTAAATTCATATTTGTTTTTACCACAATATCAACATTTAAAAATCCTTGTCCTCCATATCCAATCACATTTTACGGCACGTCTCAGAGAAATAGAGTTTTCAGCA
Organism: Mytilus galloprovincialis; assembly: GCA_037788925.1. Taxonomy (NCBI): domain Eukaryota; kingdom Metazoa; phylum Mollusca; class Bivalvia; order Mytilida; family Mytilidae; genus Mytilus; species Mytilus galloprovincialis. The sequence goes on along the minus strand of CM075340.1, from coordinate 5,735,640 downwards.
CAAACATCTGAAGGTACCAATGAAGGGAAATCAGCAACCTCAAACTGATTTCTTGTATTAAAGATCCGAGCAGGAGTCCATTGCTATATGGCAAGGATCTCCCTTTCCTGGAACCACTTGTGGAATTGGTTTGAGATACATGATGTTTTTCCTCTGCAATTTGCATTAACTTTTGAGCATACGTTTTCTTCAACCCAAGCAACACCTGTGCCTGTGCCGAGCTTATTTGTTAGTAGCATAATGAGGTCCAACACTTGGATAAACTATAAAGGAAAAAACTCATCACTTAAGAATCAAATAGTAGATCAGGAATGAAAACTGCATGTTTACTTAAACTTCCAAGGAATAAGAAAAAAATGATAATTTGTCTATGTTAATTTGTTTCATCATCTTTGGAGCTTTTAATTATTGATAATCACTGAAATCATATTAGGGAATTTGTAGAATACTAATTAAAATTATCAGTGATAATGTGAAATCACTGGTAATTTTCAGGGAATCTGTATAATCACTAATGAATTTAGTGATTCTACATAATCCCTGAAAAATCAGGGATTCTATTTTTCAGGGATTCTACATAATCACTGATTATACAAATTCACTGTAACATATATATGTTCCTGATATAAGAACACATTTATGCTATGAAAAAGGCACGTAGATTTAAAAAATAAAAAAGATAAACCCGCTGTTTTGTGAACAAATTTGGACTTATCGCTTCAAAAATTTGGCCAATATGGAAATTAAAAATTATTGCCAGTACACATAGAAACTAATTTTGAACTATTTGTAAAGAATTTTCCTGTTAAGAATTTGTCGGAAAAATGCTAGGTGATTTATATGCTTAACCCATCAACACCATCAGAAGTGAGTAAATGGAGCCCTAAGAAGGTTTTTTTTAATTTTCATTAAATAGGCAAGGAGCGGATGTACTGGTTTCAATTGGCTAAAGTAAAACATAATGCTCTTATAAACAATTAAATTGAAATTTATATGATAATTTATGTGCATTCGTATAAGTATAAGTTATTGTACTCGACCTGTTAAACAATGCATAAATACAAATTACGCAAATAAACTATCTATATTCATTCAATAACGATTTAATATAAAAAAAAAAAAAAAACAACACAAAAACACACACACACACAAAACAATTATTTAATCACTCCATCTCTAACGTAGCTTCATAATAACAAGGACGTTTACTTTTCTTTCTTGTGAAACAGTGTTAATGAGGTTTTGCTGTAATGGGTTGGTTAAATAATCCATCTTCTGTCATCCAAATTCATGCTATCCATACTGTTTCAATGCTCCAAAATACCCATAATGCATCATTAATGCATTGTCAAATGAATTGTCTCCCTGTAATTTTTTTTCACTTGAATGGTATCTAAGAGTGTTCTTCACTGACGGATCGTGTTATGACTTTTTTTATTCCCTAAAATAATAATTAGTTTTATTAATATTTATAGTTCGCATAATCTAATTAACTCTAAAATCTATTTATCTAATCTCAATTGTCAGAAACAAAGACTCTTAATTTAAAATATGGATACCGTCATATATGCAAATAGGTTTATTGCCATGATACTTTTTCTCAATTTTTTTCAATCAAAAACAAGAATAAAAATAAAAACATTTGAACATACCGCCATAACTTCTTTTTCATCTATGTCAACAACGACTCGTGTGTAGAGATGATTAAAGTCAATCTTTAATACTTTATACTTTAGGCTATTAATGCCATCAGTTTTAAAATATTTTTTACTTTCTCTCAGCATTTTAAACCTGCAATCAAGAATCAAAGATGATAGATAGTTTAAACAATTAGGAAGTGAAAGTACATAAAAATAAAAAAAAATGCTGTTTAAACTAAACCACTTGGTTTGAATTAATATATAAGAGTAACTATCGCTTAAGCTTCAGGAGGACATTTTAACCACGATAATTTTGACCTTACCAACTAGAAATTTGCACAGCCAAATTGACTGGTCCCATAAATAAGAGACATATATAATAATTTGCTATACAAATTTATCATAGACTCACAGGAAAAAATGGTATAATTGTACCCCATGATACGACTTATTTGTACATGTATTTATTCATTAAATTTGAAGAATTGCTTTAGCCGTGTGATATGACTTTTGTTATCAACTGCTTCCGGTTTATATCAACTGCTTCCATTTTATATCAACTGCTTCCGGTTATATTATCGCAGGCTTTTCTGTAACGTTATCGCATGACATTTCGACGTCATTCGGTAAATACCGGAAAATTCGCCTCAATGATACGTTTTTTAGCTCACCTGGCCCTAAGGGCTAAGTGAGCTTTTCCCATCACTTTGCGTCTGGCGTCCGTCGTCGTCCGTCGTTCGTTGTCGTTAACTTTTACAAAAATCTTCTCCTCTGAAAATACTAGGCCAAATTTAATCAAACTTGGCCACAATCATCATTGGGGTATCTAGTTTAAAAAATGTGTCCGGTGACCCGGCCAACCAACCAAGATGGCCGCCATGGCTAAAAATAGAACATAGGGGTAAAATGCAGTTTTTGGCTTATAACTCAAAAACCAAAGCATTTAGAGCAAATCTGACATTGGGGGTAAAATTGTTTATCAGGTCAAGATCTATCTGCCCTGAAATTTTCAGATAAATCGGACAACCCGTTGATGGGTTGCTGCCCCTGAATTGGTAATTTTATGGAAATTTTGCTGTTTTTGGTTATTATCTTGAATATTATTATAGATAGAGATAAACTGTAAACAGCAATTATGTTCAGCAAAGTAAGATTTACAAATAAGTCAACATGACCGAAATGGTCAGTTGACCCCTTAAGGAGTTATTGCCCTTTATAGTCAATTTTTACCCATTTTTCGTAAATCTTAGTAATCTTTTACAAAAATCTTCTCCTCTGAAACTACTGGGCTAAATTAATCCAAACTTGGCCACAATCATCTTTGGGGTATGTAGTTTAAAGTGTGTCCGGTGACCCGGCCATCCAACCAAGATGGCCGCCACGGCTAAATATAGAGCATAGGGGTAAAATGCAGTTTTTGGCTTATAACTCAAAAATCAAAGCATTTAGAGCAAATCTGACGGATTGAAATTGTTTATCATGTCAAGATCTATCTGCTCTGAAATTTTCAGATGGATCCGACAACCGGTTGTTGGGTTGCTGCCCCTAAATTGGTAATTTTAAGGAAATTTTGACGTTTTTTGTTATTATCTTGAATATTATTATAGATAGAGATAAACTGTAAACAGCAATAATGTACAGCAAAGTAAGACCTAAAAATAAGTCAACATGACCAAAATGGTCAGTTGACCCCCTAAGGAGTTATTGTCCTTTATAGTCAATTTTTAACAATTTTCATAAAATTTGTAAATTTTTACTAACATTTTCCACTGAAACTACTGGGCCAAGATCATTATAGATAGAGATAATTGTAAGCAGCAAGAATGTTCAGTAAAGTAAGATGTACAAACACATCACCATCACCAAAACACAATTTTGTCATGAATCCATCTGCTTCCTTTGTTTAATATTCACATATACATGTACCAAGGTGGGCGACACAGTTAGAGCCTCTAGTTTGTGTAAAACATAACAAACATGGATAAAAAATATTAAGAACCAGGAAAATATATTATTAAAAAATGCAAAACAATTATTACAACAAATGCATTTTTTCAAAGTTTTAAAAATAGTTTAAGTCTGTATGTCTTCTGCTGAAGTATATCATATCAGACCCCTTATCAGCCCATGGTCAAAATCCTGGAGTCTGTCGGCACTCGGGCTGATGATATGACCTAGGGCGGATTTGGTGTTTGATATGAAAAATGACATGTTATAATCTGTATGAGACAATATCTGAAAAAGTCTAATTTTTTGCAATAAGAAAAAACAAAAAAATGTCTTTAGACCCGGTATTTTAATAGCGCAAATCAAAGAACACAAATTGAGGATCTAGGAACTGTTGTCTGTAATTCAAACAATTCTTAAATGTGGCAACAATGGCAATTTTAAAATGGTACAAAAAAAATCCAGTTCTTTCCTGTTTCCAAAGTGAATAAATTTTAAAAAGTTTCTAATAGGAATAAGGAATAAGTTTAAGACACTATCTGTGTTTTACTAGTATACCCTGCAATATTTTAGTATTTGCAATACAAAAGGTTTAAATATATACTAAAATATAGTCAGATATGTCGGTAACATGAAAGAATCTTGAGTAACAGGACAACGGTAACAGGACAGAGTTGGTAACAGAAAGGATTTTTTTCTCAAAAATATGCTTTATTTTATAGTTTAAGAAAAATACATCATTTCAGATTGGTCACAGTTGGAAGATAACAGCAAACAATGTCATTTATCCTTTGAAACTGTATTTGCAAGATGACAAATCTGCTTAGGTAATTCTAAAATAAATAAATTCCTTTCTGTTACTATCTACTATACTAGAATTGCACAATGTTCTCTGCTGTTATCAAAAGCAAAAAACCATTTTTTTCATTCAATATACTGTATATTATTTTGAAATTTATTTGATATGGTGATGATAACTTATATTTAATGAAATGGTTGGCATATAGTAGATTAACTTTTTAATTCATCAGTGAAATTGTCTTGAACATCCTTCCTGTTACTGATTATGGTTATGCTGTTACTTTTTATCAGGTAACATGACAGAACGTAACAGAAAGGAATTACGCAATACTTTTTGTTCATTTACTCGAATTGTGTAGAAGTTTACTTCCATCTACATATCAATTTGATAAGATACTATAACTAGAGGCTCTTAAGAGCCTGTGTCGCTCACCTTGGTCTATGTGCATATTAAACAGAAGGCACAGATGGATTAATGACAGAATTGTGTTTTGGTGATGGTGATGTGTTTGTAGATCTTACTTTACTGAACATTCTTACTACTTACAATTATCTCTATCTATAATGAACTTGCCCAATTAGTTACAGAGGAAAATATTTTGTTAAAAAATTACAAAATTTATGAAAATTTAAAAAAAAATTACTGTAAAGGGCAATAACTCCTTAAGGGGTCAACTGACCATTTTGGTCATGATGACTTATTTGTAGATCTTACTTGCTGAACATTATTGCTGTTTACAGTTTATCTCTATCTATAATAGTATTTAAGATAATAACCACAAATGGCAAAATTTCTTTAAAAATTACCAATTGGGGGGGGCAGCAACCCAACAACCAGTCGTCCAATTCATCAGAAAATTTCAGGTCAGTCAGATATTGACTTGATAAACAATGTAACCGCTTGTCAGATTTGCTCTAAATGCTTTGGTAATAGAGTTATAAGCCAAAATCTACATTTTACCCCTATGTTCTATTTTTAGCCATGGCAGCTATCTTGGTTGGTTGGCCGGGTCATCACACACATTTTTTTAAACTAGAAACACTTATAATGATTGTGGCTAAGTTTGAATAAATTAGGCCCAGTAGTTTCAGAGGAGAAGATTTTGTAGAAGATTACAAAAATTTACAAAAAATTGGTAAAAAAATTACTTTAAAGGGCAATAACTCCTTAAGGGGTCAAATTGACCATTTTGGTCATGTTGACTTATTTGTAGATCTTAATTTGATGAACATTATTGCTGATCACAGTTTATCTCTATCTATAATAATATTCAAGATAATAACCAAAAACGGCAAAATTTCCTTAAAATTACCAATTCAGGGGTTGTCCGATTCATCTGAAAATTTCAGGGCAGATAGATCTTGACTTGATAAACAATTTGATCTATTGTCAGATTTGCTCTCAATGCTTTGGTTTCAGAGTTATAAGCCAAAATCTACATTTTACCCCTATGTTCTATTTTTAGCCATGGCGGCCACCTTAGTTGGTTGGCCGGGTCACCGGACACATTTTTTAAACAAGATACCTTAATGATGATTGTGGCTAAGTTTGGTTTAATTTGGCCCATTAGTTTCAGAGGAGAAGATTTTTTTGTAAAAGTTAAAAGACGACAACGGACGACGGACTCCAAATGATGAGAAAAGCTCACTTAAATTCTGATCTTTGGGGAGGTCAGATTTTTCAAACTGGCTACTATTCACCTTAACATATGGAGTCATACATTCAGGAAATGATGCTCTTCACGTTGCATTACAAGAAATAAATCTACGGTCTTTCAAACGAGAAATAAATCTACGGTCTTTCAAACGTGTTCGCAGGTGGGAAAAAAAACAACGGTAACAGTCCTGAGGCCGAAATTACCCCTGGTGACAACATTTAAAAGACCATTAAAAATTTTAAAAATTCTTACATGCTTTAGTTATAACAAAATCAGACCAGTAATGGTGAAGTTTTATATATAATCTATCAGATTTGTGAAAATCGGAAGGCTGTTTACTTAATTTTGATTTGATTTTCAGAAAAGAATGATTTAATTTTCAGAAAATAACAGGGGACAACATGATTTTTTTGGGAGGGGGAGGGTTGAGCATTTAAATCATAATATTTTATTAGAAGAAATACTAAAAAGAATGTTTAATTGTGTGCAGTTGGTGCATTGTATACTCTAATAACTTAAAATTTTCCATAAAGATGCCTGAATAAAAAAATAATTGCTGGTGAAAAATTGGACATGGAAATTAGACTTTTTCAGATATTGTCTCATATAAATATTAGAATTTCCATAATAAACATTTCATTTAATTCTAGAGATTCGTAATTACCTTATAGGATTAGCTTTATTTCCCGTTTCGGTGCCATGTTTAATCATCTTATAACGAGCTATTTCCCGGGCATATCGGATCACTTTATATCCAACGTTGTGAATTCTAAAAAACAAAATTAAATAATTATATAAAATATTGAGTTGTCTCTTTTACCGTTCAGCTGATCTTTACAACAAGTAATAGCTTTTCTAAAAAAAAGCTTGCACTTTTTTTTTATAGCTTATTATGTTGTAAATGATTTAAATTTGTAGTGTCCATTCAAAATATTACTCTGCATATAAATCGTATTGGGGTAAAAGAAAAAGAGAGTAAAACATTGGAAAGGTCAATATGTTTATCAAGAGTTAAATTTTCTTTTTGTGAGTGTCAATTTTTACCCATGGAAAGATCCTAATATCTCAATCACTTGCGTTTTTGCCTTTACTGATTTCGGTAAACTTTTTTCTAACTATTTTTTTTTAAGACATGTAATTTATTTACTCTGTTTATTTGTTAGTGCTTGATAAAAAAAAGTGCGATAGTTTTCTTACATTAGTTGTCCCGTCAGATAAATCAAAACAAAAACGGTTTAGATTCCACTGTCAACGTATACTTGTTCCGTCTAACAGAAGTTTCGATGGAAACTGTTATAAACAATGTCATATCTATTCCTGTTGAAACAAATGTTTTATACCATTTATTTCATTAGGAATATATACTGTTTACTCCAGTGACGGAACTTTTATTCCTAAATATGTAATCTAATATGACGTGCTTCTTTCGGTTTGTGAATAAACCCATGCTCTAAATCCAATAAAATTTGTTTGCACATGTATATTGACTACTACAGAATAATGAGTTTTATCAAATTGGCATGCATTTAATATATTTCATTAACTTATTAAAAACACTTCCAAACTCATAAATGATGCACATGTTGTAACTAATTCATTTATTATGACTCTCATGTGTTGCAATTCGAAATTGACATATTTGACCTCTATACGACAACCGTTCATGTTGGCTGGTCAAAAGTCCTCCCTCTGAAAAATCACATTGCCAGTCCTTTGCTTGTTTACAAAAAAAAAAAACATTATTTAGATAGACCGTCATAAAACAATTCCAAACAAAAACGGGAAAACGGATGCCGTATTGATGTGAATATACCTATTTAACGCATGCTCCTTACATGCAGGCGCGTTACTCCCTATACGCCAACACGCACGTGCGTGCACATCGGAATGCTGAACACTTACCTTTTCCACATATCATCGTCCTCACCTCCCCAGCCAAAATATCTGTTCGGAAACCCGTTGACTTTTTGGAACTGTTCTTTTGTTAAAGATGATACGCCTCCAAATATTGAATTGTAGGGTAATCTAAAAGATAAATTACATTCATAATCACATGGTATAACCGATTATAATGGTTTGACAAAAAGCCAAGAAGAAAAGTAAAATTCGGAACCTCTAAACATGGGACGTCGGGATTGGCCATTTTTTAATTCGGGAAATCAGGATGCCTACAATTCAACTCGCTGAACACAGTAATATACATTATATTTCTTACCGGTATTTGAACTTATCTATTGCAACAGACATATGTCTTGGTTGTTTTGGACAGTTGTAAATATTTTTGTCGTTTTCTGGAATCAAGTCGACATCATGGAAGACAAAACATTGATAGTCGTGTATCTTCATTGCCTCTGCATACCCAATATTCATCAGCATGGCACGGTTAAATGCAGAACTTCCATTCTGAAACGTGAGACATGTACGATATGGGTTAACATTTCTAAAACTATCAATATTTTGCGTGCAACAAATCATTAGAATGCGTTAAAGTAAATTGTATAATAATCGCTATAAGTTGCAATATTATATACTTAATGACAACATGGAAGTAATAATGATGACAATCAGACTGGGTATGAGTAGAATAGTATTGTCTCCTGAGGTACAATAGTTGTATCCGAGGGGACAATAAACTTACTATTCCATAAATATCCAGTCAGTGTAAAGTCCATAAAAATACCGTTAAAGTCCACACATTTTTTTTATTATCAAAAAAATAAATTCGCTTTTTTTTAAAATCCCATTAGTACAATACAAAGCATGGGCTTTTTTTTCTTGGAAGACTAGTTATTTTGTTTATCAGTTTGATAAATGATAAAGTAGTTTCTGTAGAAAATTTTGTTCCATTAATTTGATCTTTGTATCATGATGATCCGATCTGAATCAAACAGGCCAATTATGGACAATTTGTGGTACAAACTATTGATTTCGTTCATGTCTTGGTTAGGTTTATTATCAACATTGCATACCAGATTACAAGGCAAGTTTCCTCCTGTTCTCCCCTCAGTGTGACTGGGGAATAGATCTAGAAGTATGGTCACCACTGGTCCTCCTCCGACCGGCAGTAAAACTCTCGCCAAAGTGGAAAGTTTGGCCTTGCAGCCACGTCCGGTCTGAATGGGGACAATAAATCCTATGCCTCGTTTAAAGAGCGTGCACGCTTTAAGAAACCTTGCAACAACTCCTCGAGGTGTATGTAGGTGACCTATTGCAATGCTTAATTTCTGTCACTATTCAATAAACCCTTATTTCCCGGGGCAGTCTAAATTTCACCGACCTTAATCCCGGACGCTTCTATTACAGAACCTATCGAATGTATACATATTGTTTTTTAGCTCACCTGGCCCAAAGGGCCAAGTGAGCTTTTCTCATCACTTGGCGTCCGGCGTCCGTCGTCGTCGTTGTCCGTCGTCGTCCGTCGTCGTCCGTCGTCGTCCTGCGTTAACTTTTACAAAAATCTTCTCCTCTGAAACAACTGGGCCAAATTAAACCAAACTTGGCCACAATCATCATTGGGGTATCTAGTTTAAAAAATGTGTCCGGTGACCCGGCCAACCAACCAAGATGGCCGCAATGGCTAAAAATAGAACATAGGGGTAAAATGCAGTTTTTGGCTTATAACTCAAAAACCAAAGCATTTAGAGCAAATCTGACACGTGTTAATTGTTCATCAGGTCAAGATCTATCTGCCCTGAAATTTTCAGATGAATCGGACATTTCGTTGTTGGGTTGCTGCCCCTGAAATGGTAATTTTAAGGAAATTTTGCTGTTTTTGGTTATTATCTTGAATATTATTATAGATAGAGATAAACTGTAAACAGCAATAATGTTCAGCAAAGTAAGATCTACGAATAAGTCAACGTGACTAAAATGGTCAGTTGACCGCTTTAGGAGTTATTGCCCTTTATAGTCAATTTTTAACCATTTTTCGTAAATCTTAGTAATCTTTTAGAAAAATCTTCTCCTCTGAAACTACTGGGCCAAATTTAACCAAACTTAGCAATAATCATCATTGGGGTATTTAATTAAAAAAATGTGTCCGGTAACTCGGCCAACAAACCAAGATGGCCGCCATGGCTAAAAATAGAACATGGGGGTAAAAAGCAGTTTTTGGCTTATAACTCAAAAACCAAAGCATTAAGAGCAAATCTGACGGAAGTAAAATTGTTGATCAGGTCAAGATCTATCTGCCCTGGAATTTTCAGATGAATCGGATAATCGGTTGTTAGGTTGCTGCCCCTGAATTGGTAATTTTGAGGAAATTTTGCTGTTTTTTGTTATTATCTTGAATATTATTATAGATAGAGATAAACTGTAAACAGCAATAATGTACAGCAAAGTAAGAACTAAAAATAAGTCAACATGACCAAAATAGTCAATTGACCCCTTAAGGAGTTATTGCCCTTCATAGTCAATTTTTAACAATTTTCTTATAATTTGAAGATTTTCAATAACATTTTCCACAGAAAGTACTGTTATAGATAGAGATAATTGTAAGCAGCAAGAATGTTTAGTAAAGTAAGATCTACAAACACATCACCATCACCAAAACACAATTTTGTCATGAATCCATCTGTGTCCATTGTTTAATATTCACATAGACCAAGGTGAGCGACACAGGCTCTTTAGAGCCTCCAGTTGTTCTTGAGCTGAGTATGCATGAAATATTTGCCACTGGACGTCAAGCAACCAACAATCAATCAATTAATCCCCTTGTTCAACCCCCGTTTTATCGGTTTCCGGGTGGTTTGAACTCTACAGTGGCGGATATGGACGGTTGGGGGGGGGGGGGGGGGGGGGTCTGACCCCCCCCATTTTTTTTTTACAGTCAATACATTTGAATGGGGACATACAGTTGAAACCCCCTTTTATCCTGGATCGGGAACCCCACTGTTTAAAAATGACTGGATCCGTGCCTGGACCGTATTTGCATACCTGTTCTACGACATATATTCCATAATCCAACTCTTGTCTATAAAGTATAGGATGGATATTATATAAAAATGTCCGGAGTTGACTATCTCTGTTTCTGTATGGAATGATGATGGCAACACGATGGCGCGAGTAACAGTCGGACGGCTTTCCCCTTCCTCCATCCTGAATCCAGGGATACAGTCTATCTAAGTCAGAGTAAGTTGGGGAGTCGGAATAAGTTGCTAAAGCGCCAACTGAAAAAGAAAAAAAAACCGCATAAGTAATATTATAGAAATAAGAAGATTCGGTATGAGTGCCATTGAAACAACACTCCACCAAAGTCCAATGTGTAAAAGTAAATAATTATAGGTCAAAATATACGGCTTTCTACAAGGAGTCCTGGCTCACACCGAACAGCAAGCTTTAATGGGCCCGAAAATGACTAGTGTAAAACAAATTTAAAAGGAAAACCAACGGTCTAATTTATATAAAACGATAAACGAGAAACACTCATGAACCACATCAACAAAAGACAACCATGCACTAAACTACAGGCTCAGGGGCGGATCCAGACATTTTGAAAAGGGGGGGGGGGGCGGTCCCAACCCAGGACAAAGGGGGATCAAACTATATGTCCCCATTCAAATGCATTGAATTGCCAAAAAAAAAAGGGGGGGTTCCAACCCCGGTCCCCCTGGTTCCGTCAATGAGGCTCCTGACTTAGGACATGTATGGATTAGCATATTATTTCTCAAATATGGATTAGCATATTATTTCTCAAAACCAAAGTCAAAACAGTAGGACAATATAGACCTCAGATTGCTGCTGTCAGTGTCAAATTGTAATGTTGACTTAAAAAAAAGTAAATGTAAAAAAGATGTGGTATGATTGATATTGTCTCCAAATGACACAGAAATTAACACCTATAGGTCACCATACGGTCTTCAAAAATTAGCAAAGTCCGACATACCGAAAAGTAGGTCCATTTATCAGTAAAATCTTTTTCTTTAGATGCTATTTCATGGTTTTGCGGATTAGCTTTTGTCCGAGTTGAATAAAAATTCATGAAGGTTTACAAATGTATCATGTCAAAAAAGTTTAATCCGAGACTGTCTGTTTAATCTTAATTGTAAAAGACTAAGTCCATCTGTCAAAATAATACTTGAAATGAAAAAAAAAATGTTTTCAAAAGTTTCCTTTAGACATTATCTTTCAATGATAAAAAGTTTCATAAAAATTCTATGAAGATTTGATTAAGTAATTTGAAATGTGTGACAAACTTTAACCTAGGATTGTATTTATTTGTTAAATGTAAAAAAAAAGTCCATTCATCAGTTAAATACGGAAAAATGAAAATAAATAGTTTCTCAACTTTGCCCTGGATGCGATATAAGTCATGGACAAGCTTCTGTCCAAATTTCCTAATATTCCATGAAGGTTTGACAAAAATAATTGATGTCTAAAAACTTTAACAATAGAATGACACCACCACCAAAGGAATCTAGGATCGATACAAGTCGTTTCACGACATAAATGTTGCATACTCAAAAAAAGAGAGTCATGTAAGAATTACATTCGTCTCAACTCGGCCGATTCCGTACCCTCATCTAAGATAGAAGGAGAGTAGCGGATTCTACCGAGGATTGCCGAATGGTAAGAATTAGAATAAACTCTTTAGAGTTTTCATTTTTTTACATAAATAAGGCCATTAGTTTTCTCGTTTGAATTGTTTTACATTGTCTTATCGGGGCCTTTTATAGCTGACTATGCGGTATGGGCTTTGCTCATTGTTGAAGGCCGTACGGTGACCTATAGTTGTTAATGTCTTTGTCATTTTGGTCTTTTGTGGATAGTTGTCTCATTGGCAATCATACCACATCTTCTTTTTTTATATCTTTAGAATATTTAACCTCCAGTGGCAAGTATCACAATATATCAATTCATGAATTGATCTTGCCATGATAACAGCAGATTATTTGTCCGTCACTTGATAACAATGGCATGTCCATTTGGTATCGACGTTGCGGTAGATAACTCTTCGAAAAGTTATAATAGTGTGCTTAGGAATAGTTTTTCGGAGACTTTAAATAAAATTGAGAATGGAAACGGGGAATGTGTCAAAGAGACAACAACCTGACCAAAGAGTAGAAAACAGCCCCAGGCCACTAATGGGTCTTTTACTCAGCGAGGAAATCCCGCATCCGGAGGCAGGCTTAAGATGGCCCCTAAACGATGGGTTCTAGTTCAGCGAAAATTATTATCACACTAAAACTCCGAAACAAATAAACTAACCAAAATTAAACATACAAGAGTAACAACGACCCGAGGCTCCCGACTTGGGACAGGCGTAAAACCTCGGCGGGTCAATGTTTTGAGAGAACTTTTTTTACTTTAATTTTCCTATATGACATTAACATAAAAAAACATAACATGTATCAATAGATATAAACAACACCAAAGTTTCATTGCAACTTGGTTAGAGCGTTTTGGAGTAATTGTCCGACATGTTACCGCAAACGGACGAACGGACAGATGGACTGACAATGGTGTACCATAATGATACGTCCAGTAAACGGGCGTATACAACCGCATAAACTTGCACACAGATAAAACAAATCCATATTTCACTTACTGTTTTACGCCATGTTTTTTTTATAATTCTTGTTAAACAATTTATCTTGCAAACTTGACTGTTCAGCTTCCATTAAATTTGAAATTTTTACATACGGCTCAGATACAAATAAAAATGATTGGGAACATATTGACGATAGGAATGTAAGGTAAATATCCAGTTGATACTTTGAAAATGGACATATCTATTTTGAGAGTTGGATGGTATACCCCACATAACAATTATCAGGAAAAAACATTGTTAAAATACCATTTACTGTATTTCAAAATAGCACTTCCATGGTGTGACGCTAACGATACAATGGAACGAATGACGTTAAAGAATATATTGAAACCAGAATGTGTCCATAGTACACGGATGCCCGATGGACCGTAAAATTGGGGTAAAACTTTAATTTGACATTTCATTTAGAGAGATCATATCATAGGGAGCATGTGTACTAAGTTCAAGTTGATTGGACTTCAACTTCATCAAAAACTACGTTGACCAAAACCTTTAACCTGAAGCGGAACAGACGGTACGACGAACGAACGGACTCGCAGACCAGAAAACATAAAAGACAACTATTGTAAGTGCAAGAAGAAGGAGATTATCATTCAAAATACTTAGTAGGTTACCTGACTTTTCTTTAATCCTTTAATTTGGCTTACCTAGTTTATCTGGAATTACTGGACACAACGGCAAACAATCTTCCGTCACATTTATTACATTCTTACTGCACACATAAGTCACGTTGTTATCTGATTGTATCACTGACTGTGTTGACTGTGTTGACTGTGTTGACTGTTCTATATGAAATAATGCAGCACTTGAAGAATTCTTTGTTATCCTTAATATTGATGGTTCCAATTGTGCTAGGAGAGACGAACTCGAGTACAACTGGTCCGATACTTGTACCCATTTTGACATGAGTGTGAAAGATGCCTGTTGAACGGACAAATTGAATGCCATCTGAATCGTTATGAGGATCAATAACAATAAAAACGTAAATCTTAGAACATCCTTTCGCGCAATGCCTTCCATTCGCATCCTGCATTCCATATAACTTGTACGTGTGGTCACTATTCGACGTTTGCAATATTTTTTCTCGATTTTCTTTCATCAAATATTGAGCACGGTCTGAAATTGAGTTGTTCTTTTTCACATCGGTCAAGAAATATATGAAACTGATTATTTGTCTATTCAATGTCGATTTTCGTTGATGATAGAAATATAAAAGTGGTTAGAAGTATCTACTTTTCGATTACAACTAAAATCTATAATATACATTTCCCTGGTTTTTTTTGCAATAAACACGTGTTGACAAAGTTTAAAAGTACTTTTTTTTTTTTACAAAAAACTTAACAAATAGACAAAAACTATATGATAATTCTTTTTAAAAGTTTTTTTCTCAGTGTCCTTTTACGAAAAACTGAAAAATAAAGAATTGATTATACAATAATTTATTAAACAAGACATTGCACAGATGCATAAACGATGATGAAAGCAGCTGGGGGAAACATATGGGCGATTAGGTTAATGTCTTTAGAAAAATTCGTCCTTCGAATTGTAGAAGTTGGAGAAAGGATTAGAGAAATGACTATCTTAGTAACCCGGATATTGTCTGACAACAGCGTCAAGAACTGGTTAATTCTTTTTATCACTCACTGGTTTTGACCCCCCCCCCCCCTTTTTTCCCGGCTACGAAATATAGGACGATCTGTTTTACCATTGTTCGTCCGACCAACGTGGTTTGTCCAGATAACTCCTGCTTCAGTTTTAATTGTTATATTCAGAGGCAGACAGTGGCGTAGCTAGGTCATTTTCAAGTGTACGCCCGAACCTCGGTCAGGGCCTAAAGGTCCTATTGGTTCCAGGCTAATGTAGATGAGCGGGTGCTAAGCCTCCGGAAGTTTTAAAGTTAACGAGAGTGACATACCATTCCTGTCATTGAAAACTCATATCAATAACAACATTCTTTAGATTCAAAATGGTTACTTTTTTATGTTTAATCTGTTCATTGTTTATTTAGAATTGTAAATGAACATGAAATGATTAATACTCTGAGTTGTTCAGGTGCAATATTAAAGTGTAAATAGAACCCTGGTTCTCGCCTGAAATTTCTCCCCGCGAATAGTTTATTCATTTATCAGTCCATTACAGGATTTAAACAAAAAATATATTTTCATTTAATTTCTGCACAAGTTTCATGACAAAATAGGGAGGTTTATAAATTTATCATGTAAATTAACTCGACATCATAGATACCAGGATGAAAATTTATTCTTGCGCTATACGCGTTTTCCTCCAAGAAAGTTCATTAACTTTGACCACAGTTTTACAAATAATTTACATGTACCAAATTTTAACCTCAGAATGTATATGGGTCATTTTCAAAAAATGTCGAATTTTGAAATTGAAAAATTTATTAAAAGTTACTTATTCAAACAACCCTCTACATTAGCAAATCAAAACAAACAGTACTTTAAGAACCACATATTAAAAGATGCAATCTTAATGATGTCATACAAGAATATCTTGAAACATTTTTTGATCGGTGGTACAATATTTTGTCTATCCTGTTACCATTTTCAAAAGAATTTTGGGTTATTAAGAAAAGGTTTAGATAAAATGTTAAGCTTGTTTTACGTTACCAATTAGATGGTCTTCAAGAGAATAAACATAAATATATATTTATTCTGTAAAATAATAGATTATTTGCCAATTTTCTAGGTTGTACTGAAAATGGCTCTAAAAATTGGTTTTCAAAGGTTGTAAAAATTACCACTAGTAATGCAAGTCTAAGATAGCAATTTAAATTGTTCGGCCTTTTTTCACCCTTTCGAATAAACCCAACATCAAGTAAATCCCTTATAAGTTAATTTACTTTTCTCTTTATTTCGTTGGTAACAGGAACGTACGTTTCTGATATATCACTATATAAAAGTCTATCCTGTTACCTTTTTGTCTATCCTGTTACCGATATCAGTATTGCACAGGTCTGCAATTTTCCACCTACATGTTAAGATAAAAAAATTAATGACGTTTTCGTCTATAATTGTCTATCCTGTTACTGTAACAATAGCAACCATAGTAACAGGATAGACATAACAAGATAGACAAATTTCTTCGTTTTTGATTGCTGTTGTAAAATAACTACTCCCTTTGGTGAAGTGATTATGGTTTTCTATTGTGAATTTGGTTTCCAACACGTTATTGCACTTCTTACAACCATTCTGTTAGTGTAATTAATCAAAATGTTGGTAACAGCATAGACATGAAAAAAAGTACGCTCTATTTTTTTCACTAAATGTCTTGAAATTTCTTTTCTCTACACTGTCGTTCAAGAAACGAGGCGTTTTAAATGTAAAGATTACTTTGCATTTTGGAAATCAACACTGACTGATTCAATATTCATAGGGAGAATAATTTAACGACTGATTTAAGTAGCGGTTCAGGATAGACATGAACCTCCTGTACGCTGATTGAATTTAGTTTGTAGATAATCTGTTACATACAATGATAAAGAAGCTACGATTTTTCGTTAGAATTATAATTAACGTTCTTAGAAAGTCCCTTTTGCAGATATCAAGGCGATCAGAAAATCGGAAAAAAATCATTTGAAATGTGTTTTTCTGACAATGTACGCACACAAATACCCCCAAAATCGGTCTTAAATGCAGTTTAATCTTATCAAAATAGATGTAAGGTGTGTTTATTATTAATGTTCTGAATCACAAATCCGACAAGCTTTCATTTGAACCATTACAACTGAAATTTCCATTAGAAATAAAAAAATTAGCATTGGTGTACTGAAAATTCGACATTTTTTGAAAATGACCCATATACTTCAAGAAATTCCTTTTAAAAATCCATGAATTACGGGAAAATTCATCATATATAATTTCGTCATGATGCGCTGGATACTCTTTTGACCATAAACAGTTTTTGTCCAGCTATCGTAAAATCATACGATGGTTTGACAAAGTTATTGATATATTAAAACTTCAACCACATACTAAACCTATATCTACACAGTTATAATTTAAAAAAATGCAAACCACATTTCGAATATAAGTACATAAGGAATTGCATTAAAAAAGGAAAGCGAGTACAGAAATCACGGTAGTTTTAGACTTTGACAGAAAATGAACAAATATATAAATATGACACCAATTTTGTCATTTTTATTCAAAATTACAAGCAATTGAAGAAAGACTTAGAAGGTTGATGTACTGTTAACCAATTCTTTTAATAATATCTAGATGAAAATATTTCGTTTTACCAAATTCAAGTGTACGCCCGGGCGTTTTGACGTAAACGTAGCTACGCGCATGGCAGATCCAGAAATGTTTGTAAGTGGGGCCCACTGACTGCCTAAGAGGGGCCCACTGTCTACCTAAGAGGGGTCCGCTCCAGTAATGCTTCAGCGATTCCTATATAATCAACAAATTTTTTCCCAGAAAAGGAAACCCTCTTATTCCGCCTCTGAGATTATACACAAATGAAAACAATCTTCACCCGTCACATTTATTACATTTGTACTGCACACATAAGTCACGTTGTTATATGATTTTATCACTGACTGTGTTGACTGTTCTATATGAAATGATGCAACACTTGGAGAACCAGGGGTGGATCCAGCCATTTAAAAAAAAGGGGATTCCTTACCCAGGACAAAGGGGGGGGGGGGGCAACTACATGTTCCCAATCAAATGCATTGATTGTCCAAAAAAGGGGGGTTCCAACCCCCGGACCACCACCACCCCAACCCCCCCCCCCCTGGAATAACACTATGAACACAGATTCAATATCGCTACCAAAATGTACCCATCTCTTTTTATAAACCCAAAATCATGAAATATATAGCTATTGAACAATTCCTTCTATTTTTTGTAAACGTAAATTATGAATTAGAAATGTGAATAAAATGAAATTAGGTACAACTTACCAGTGCGAAAGTTTTCCCACATCTAAAGAAATGTTGTCCAGACGAGGTTTGAATTTTCTAGTTTGGACATTGAGCCTCAAGCACGAGAAAAACGATCCCCGCGAAAGTGAACTGACAAACAGTTATATAGATTCTATCTAAAAATAGAAAACGGGGATTTACCATGATCCACAAACGTTACAATTCTACTTTAGGCGCGTTTGTGTTTATTGGAAAGGGGGAGAACTTTCAAGGTTCCTGGGATTTACATTTTTTCTGGTTTTAGGGGGCGCCTCCGTTCTAATCCGTGCCTGAACTCCAATGATGTACTTGAGTAAAAACCAAATTTTCGTTTTCTTTTATTTTTGAAATTAAACCCATGCGTCATAGCTCGCATAGCACGTTGGGCCAGTTAAGCTTAAACAGACAAAAATCGACCACTTAGTTCAGATTTAAAAATGCTAGGATCAAATAAAAATAAAGATATCGTTGTTTGATCTTAGCATTATAAAGTCTAAACTTCCTTTTTAGCTCAACATGCTCAAATGAATTTTGTGTGACATGCTTCTTTTTGGAACTTTATTGAGGTGTAAAAGCGTTGACCGAAGTACATTTTGTATGAAGCGCGGAAGCGCTTCATTCTAGAAATGTGCGAAAAAAGTTACAAAAAGTAGCATTCAATACTTAAAATTACATTTTTTAGCTAAGATCATGAACACACGAATTTTATCATTTTTTTTATTTAATTCACATGAGCACTTTATTGTGAGACCTCGTGTTATCATGAATGTAAGTTTTATTTAAGAATTGAATGCTGCTTTTTGTAAATTTATTGGGGTGTAAAAGCGTTGACCGAAGTACATTTTGTATGATGCGCGGAAGCGCTTCATACTAAAAATGTGCGCACGGTCAACGCTTTTACAACCCTATAAAGTTACAAAAAGAAGCATTCAATACTTATAATTACATGTTTTAAGCTAGAATCATGAAAACACGATTTTTATCAAGTTTTCATTTAATTTATCTGTGCACTTTATTGTGGGACCTCGTGTCATCATGAATGATAAATGTTATTGTCTGATACAATTGTTTCAGGAATAGCACGAGATGTGCAGTTGGCCAATCAGAATAACGTATTATAATGAAACATACATCTAATGTAATTATTGTGTAATGCAATTGCTTAAGGAATAACACGTGATGTGCAGTTAGCCACTCAGAATAACGTATTATAATAAAACATACATCTAATGTGACCTATAACTTTAAGGGTAAGGATTAGGGCTGGGGTAAGAGTTAGATTATAGGGTTATGTTTAGGGTTAGGGTTAGGGCTACGTTAAGGGGAAGGGTTATGGTAGTTTGCATGTTTCCCGGTCGTTATTGAAATTCTTGACAATACTTTGTATATTCCGTAGGAATATTGGATATTTCACGGAGGGGACCAACCTAGGGTTATGGTAAACGTGAGAATTGGGATTATGGTTGGGGTTAACTTAAATGAAGTCCTAATTTCGCGAAATATTCCCTGACGTCATACATCCGGTTTTGCGTACCCGCTAAAAAAGCGGCCACGCTGTTTCTAATATTTTGTGTCTTTATTTTTTGTTTTTCTTGTATAGCATTAGACAGACTCCAAATTATATGGAGAATTGCCATTGTATGATCAAATATAACAGACTATCAACAAAATAACAAAACCGTCTGCATGTGCGAAACCCTCATGGGTAGACAAGGTCGTATAACACCCCCACGTAAATAAAATAATAAATAAAGAGAGTGTCTCATCCTGTTTTGTACTTGAAATTGCAATTGGTACATACAAAAAATTGCCGAATTTAATTGATGTTTTAAAAAACACATGACATATTATGTGTATGTAGAAAAAGGGTCAACAAAAGTCCATTAAAAAGATTTCAAAAAAATATATTGGTGTCATTTTTGGTTTGATTTTTAGCAAATTGATAATAGATGCAGAATTGTCACAGGTTAGTTTGCTTAATTGGTTGTATTTTTTTGTGTACATCAAACTGAATGTAATAGACCAAAACTAGAAAACGCCCGTTCACATGCTGTTAAATGAGCTTGTAATTCAATGGTTGTCGTTTGTTATTGTGAATCATATTTGTATTTCGTTTATTGTTTTGTACTTAAATCAGGCCGTAAGTTTCCCGTTTGAGATGTTTTTCATTTGTCATGACTATGCGGTAAGGGTTTACTCATTGTTGAAGGCCGTCCGATGTCCTTTAGTCGTTAACTTCTATGTCATTTGGTTTCTGTTTGAGATTTGCCGTATTGGTAATCATACCACGTCTTCTTATTTATACATGTATACATGTCATTCAGTAAGGTTGTTTCTGAGAAAAGTAACAAACATATTGTTAGACGATCGGACGGAAGAACAAACAAAGTGTTTGCAATATAGCTCTACTTCTAGACAAACAAGTAAGCCAATAATCATACATATATAAATACATTAGATGTATGTTTCATTATAATATTTTATTCTGATTGGCTAACTGCACATCACGTGTTATTCCGTAAGCAGTTGCATTGCACAATACAACTTTTCATTCATGATAACACGTGCTCCAACAATAAAGTGCACAGGTGAATTAAATAACAAAATATATAAAATTCGTGTTTTCATGATCATAGCTAAAAAATGTAATTATAAGTATTGAATGCTTCTTTTTGTAACTTTATAGGGTTGTAAAAGCGTTGACCGTGCGTACATTTTTAGAATGAAGCGCCGCGCTTCATACAAAATGTACTTCGGTCAACGCTTTTACACCCCAATAAATTTACAAAAAGAAGCATTCAATTCTTAAATAATTACATTAGATGTATGTTTCATTATAATACGTTATTCTGATTGGCTAACTAGCAATCTCGTGATATTCCTTAAACAATTGCATTACACAATACAACTTACATTCATGATAACACGAGGTCTCACAATAAAGTGCAAATGTGAATTAAATAAAAAAAAATGATAAAAGGCGTGTTTTCGTGATCCTATAGGTAAAAATGTAATTATAAGTATTGAATGCTTTTTTTTGTAAATTTATAGGGTTGTAAAAGCGTTGACCGTGCGCACATTTTTACAAAATGTACTTCGGTCAACGCTTTTACACCCCAATAAATTTACAAAAAAGAGCATTCAATTCTTAAATATACGCCGTATAAAAGTTAATGTAACGTATCTATTGATAAAGACATCGTTCAATATTAATCTCTAATATCAGCTGCTGTACTCCCTATGAAATGTTTTACTTAAACAACTTTATTTTCGGTCGATTGAGGCAATACTGACATTTAATTGCACGAAACAGCTATAAAAGATCTGAAAACAACAGGCCATCGTTTCACAAAGAATCGTACGACAATCTTAGATCGTACGTCGGTCGTAAGCAAGGCCGTAGCTAGGGTCTTTTAAGTAGTGAGGCAAGATCCTTTCGCCGAGCGGAGCGAGGCGAAAAATTTTGGCAGGGGGTCTGGGGGCCGCTCAAGGCCCCCAGAAGCTCTGGGGTAAATGGTGCAAAATCCTGCTATCTGGGCGTTTCCTGGGCCTATATTAGTGATATCGATCATATGGGTTTTATGTGCCATAAAAGTAATAAAACATTTTTTTTCTTGAGGGGGGGGGGGGAGATATGGTTACTTATGTGTAAAATGAATTGGAACCTTTTTATCTGGTAAATTATAAATGTGGTACTGTTTACGAATGCGCGGTTATGTGCATTTTCATATCATATGTAGATATTATCGGTGATTATGGCAAATAGAAAAACTGCCAGAGAAAAAAGATAAATAAAATAAAGACAAGACTTGTGGTCATTATACTGTTTCTTCCAAACATCAAAATTCACATATTTATAACTTGAATCGGGGTTACGATTTGCTTGGTTTTCAACACAATTAAATTCATTATACAATTTTTTGACACTTTTCGAAAAGAAAAAGGGTGCGATAACACGTCCCGTACATTACCCTCGGGGCTCTGCTTAGTACGGACCTGTCAGGGCCAAAGTAACAACTAGAAACTGCGTCTATGAGACAAAGGATGACCCTCCCGTACTGCATATTTGACATTATATGGACCTTAACCAAGAACTTAACTAAAGTGTGACGGAAGGACGTACGGACGGACAAGGGTACCACTATATCATGTTTCGTCGGCATATGAGGTCGGGTCAGAAAAATTAATGGAATATTAAGTGATACCCCGCCACATTATATCTTTTTTTATTTTATTGATTTCAATGGCAGATCCAGAATTTCCGAGAAATAACGGGAGTTGCAGTTTTTAGGATGGGACACTGCGGCCATGCCTGGTCATTGAGTCCCTACATAATCACTCATATTTTATTAAAACTAATACCTGCACTGCTTCTTTTTCTGCATGATCCTGTTTTAAGCCACAGATCCATGTTTAACGTTCATTGATCACGTTCGATTTCATGACCTATTGATAATTATTAATTCGGATACTGAAACTTACACTGATAAATTCCGGACACGATTAGAATTTTGGGGATATTTAGAATCATTTAATTTACCGGGCTATATACGATGATTGCAATCAAATAACGTACCCGTCGTCTTTTAAGATTAATTTTGGTCATCGTTCATTATTTGGATATATATCTTTTTTTTTTAAACATCAATTATACCATGCTTGTTCATTTTTTTAGTGAGGCATTTGCCTCACTTGCCTCAATGGATGCTACGGCCTTGGTAAGTCAAATCGTAAGTTTTTGACCGTTTCATAAACAATCGTAAGTATAGAATTTTATCGCAAATTTGATCGTAAACTTACGAGTATTAACAGGCAGTCGTAAGTCAAATCGTAGTGATTTAACCTGTCGACAATTTGTAAAAATCAACAACATTACATTATCTTAAAGAAAAATAAGTGTCATTGGATCATTAGAATACATGTATTTATGTTATATTGTCCCAATCATAAGTAACTGAAAATTTAAATTCCTGAAATAATCTTATTTTCCAGTACATTTGACTTTTTTTCCTTTAACTTAACTTCCAATAGTCCAAATATTTGACCATAAAAACATAGAAGTCAGTACGCTAGCACAGCACTATATATATATACACGGAGCCCGGATAGGGAGAGGGATCGGTACGTCGTGTCACGGTGCTTGTACTAACTGTGTACTAAATACTCAGCAAAAAAAGAAAATTATAAAAGCTTGTTTGCTAGTTCTACAACATTTATCACTCATGTTTTACACGGACTTTATGAAGATAACAATAAATACATAGATATGTCAAGTCACTTAGATATTAAATTACAATCCTTGTTATGACCCCTCCCCCCTCCTTTTCCCCCATCTATCAATGCATGTACTGCGGTTACACTACAGCGGAGGACGATGTTCTTTATTGATAGACATTTTTGAATATATATTACGATTATTTTAAAACAAATAACAGTCCAAAAATTGAGAAATTGTTTCATTGTCATCCCTTTATTGGAGAGCACACAGAAACTGTTTAAAACAAACCCAAAATGCAAATTAATCCGGAAGTGACATCGTGTACTCATTCCTGGTGAGTAAATTGTTCCTGTTTATCTGACTGGCACCCGTCATGTTGAATAATTAAACTTCGTAAAATGTAAAAACAGTATTAATGTTTTAACATTGTGATTAATAATTCACTTAAAAACACGATACAAGAAGTTCATATATATTTTTTTTATCATTCACAA
Source organism: Mytilus galloprovincialis (assembly GCA_037788925.1). Lineage (NCBI taxonomy): Eukaryota > Metazoa > Mollusca > Bivalvia > Mytilida > Mytilidae > Mytilus > Mytilus galloprovincialis. Next base: position 5,711,406 of record CM075340.1, on the reverse strand, counting down.
AATGTATTATAATAAATAAAACAGTTGCCTTAATTCCTTTGAAAAAAGGTGTCATTTAGAAAAAAATCGTTTGTAACTCAATTAATCCAAGCGTATGCGTATAACCCTGTTGTTGACCAATACTGGCACTGCTCTTTGTGGTAAAAATCGGTTACACCTAAGTTACTCTCCATCAGAGCAGTAGTATTTGGGAATGGTTGCCAACGATCGGAAAATGGTTTTCCAGTCTGTACGAAGTTTACAATTTCACGTCGTATTGTTTGTATGAAATCGTTGTCTGTTTGGGTAGGTTTGTAATAATGCTTTATTGCACCAAAAAATGCAATTACATCCCACGCATGAGCTGCGTAGCGAGCATCGTGAGGAATTCCAAAAAGTTTCGAAGGGACTTGAGGTCGAGCTTTTGAAACATAATGGTAGATTGGAGAATCAAATGATGTTTGCATGTGTCCAGCTAACTCCATATTAGGACATGTGACCCGTAAGTCGGATGCCATAGATGTGTACTGGTATTCCGGACTTTCCACACCAGATGGATACAGTTCAAACACACGAGATATGTTCACTTCCGGAAATTCACTTAGTCTGTCTGTTACCCTCTGCGTATAATTGTCCCAAGTCCATTGAGCAATGTCGGAAACAGCCGGGCCATCGTCTATTTCTTGAGCAGTTGTACCTACAAGATTAATTAAAATGTAAAATTCTACTATTTAATTTGATTTAAACCAAAAAATTAACCACTTATATAGGTATGTTATGAATATCTTTTTCTTGTTTCAGTTATCAATGTCTCAATCATACCTCAGTGGTTCAAACCGTTCTGAATCATAGGCACTTGTTTCTATCCATAGGAAGGTCGACTATTTATATGAATAGTCGACCTTCCTATGGATAGAAACAAGTGCCTGTGTTCTGAATATATCATCTCAACATAGACAAACAAACGCGGCAGTTGAGTCACTTATTGAAAGATCATGGAAAGCTAGAACAGTTGGTTTGAGTTGCCTTATTTTTTTTTAAAGCTAGTGTCATATATTTGCATAAGTTTATTACAATAGTTACAATAGTTTTGATACTTTTTGACGATTATAAAGTTATGACTTTCATAAAAAGAAAAATCAAGAAAATAAAATGAAAAATAAAATAAAATTAACAATTACATTACATTACTAAATAACGTCGTCTTGACGATCCCTACATTCCACATTTAAATAAGTCTGGAGCAGTGAATATGTTCAAGACACAAAAATAATTTATTCTTTTGAAGTTTTTTTTTTTGAAGTTTTAGCTGGCACTTCTAATGGGTCATAACAGTGCCAATATATTACAGTTCAATTACGGTAGGAATCTAACATAAGCTTCCCCGGGACCCCGATACGACATTAGAGCCGACGATTTCCAGCTAAAAGGCTCACTATAAAAATAAGATTATTGTATGATAACGTACCTAGCGCACCTCACAAATATTAGTAGGTTTATTTTCAATCTTAAATAGTGTTCGCTGTAGAGGAACTTACTTATTATTACTGGTACATCAACCATTTGTCCTCGTTTCCAAGCCTCTGTTGGCGCCAACGGAAGTACGGTCCCTGTAACCATAAATCAAAACGTCAAACTTCGACATGTCATGTTATACAAACTGTTCATCAACTTAGAATGATTGGTATCTTGGAATGATTGGTAACTTGGAATGATTGGTATCTTAGAATGATTGGTATCTTAGAATGATTGGTAACTTGGAATGATTGGTGTCTTAGAATGATTTGTATCTAAGAATGATTGGTAACTTGGAACGATTGGTATCTTGGAATGATTGGAATCTTGGAACGATTGGTATCTTAGAATGATTGGTATCTTGGCATGATTGGTATCTTAAAAGGATTGGTATCTTAGAATGCTATGTAGGGTATAATGATTGGTATCTTGGAATGATTTTCTAAGAATGATTGGTATCTTGAAATGATCTGTATATTGGTATGATTGGTATGGGTATATGATTAGTATCGTACATGTAGAATTATCAGAATTTTGGAATGATTGGTATCTCGGAATGATTTGTATCTTGGAATGATTGGTAACTTGGAATGATTGGTATCTTGAAATAATTGGTATCTTGGAATGATTGGTATCTTGGAATGATTGGTATCTTTGAATGATTGGTAACTTGGAATGATTGGTATCTTAGAATGATTGGTATTTTGGGACGATTTGTATCTTGGAATGATTGGTATCTTGGAATGATAAGTATCTTGAAATGATTGGTATCTTTGAATGATTGGTAACTTGAAATGATTGGTATCTTAGAATGATTGGTATCTTGGAATGATTAGTATCGTGAAATGATTGGTATCTTGGAATGATTGGTATCTTGAAATGATTGGTATCTTGGAATGATTGATATCTTAGAATGATTGATATCTTAGAATGATTGATATCTTAGAATGGTTTTCTAAGAATGATTGGTATCTTGAAATGATCTGTATATTGGTATGATTGGTATGGTGATTTTCTAAGAATGATTAGTATCTTAAAATGATCTGTATATTGGTATGATTGGTATGGTTATATGATTAGTATCGTACATGTAGAATTATCAGAATTTAGGAATAATTGGTAACTTGGAATGATTGGTATCTTAGAATGATTGGTATCTTGGGACGATTTGTATCTTGGAATGATTGGTATCTTAGAATGATTGGTAACTTGGAATGATTGGTATCTTAGAATGATTGGTATCTTGGAATGATTGGTATCTTTGAATGATTGGTAACTTGGAATGATTGGTATCTTAGAATGATTGGTATTTTGGGACGATTTGTATCTTGGAATGATTGGTATCTTGGAATGATTAGTATCTTGAAATGATTGGTATCTTTGAATGATTGGTAACTTGGAATGATTGGTATCTTAGAATGATTGGTATTTTGGGACGATTTGTATCTTGGAATGATTGGTATCTTGGAATGATAGGTAACTTGGAATGATTGGTATTTTGGAATTATAAGCATAAGCATAACTATTTTTTACCAAAATTAACATCGCTATGATATTATGTTTTTGAGCAGAACGGGGACATATCACTCTTCAGAAAAGCTTTGGTTATTTTATTTATATAATGGCTTCCTTATCTTTGACCTCTAAGGAACGACAATTTCAGCGCTACTCACCGTCAATCACTGGTAGAGCTCCATCAAAAAGGTCACGTGTTGGAAGATCATTTTGATCCGCCATTTCCCAGTACGGAAATACATCCCATGGAATGGCATTTAATACGTCATCTGCCGGAAGTTGCACCAGACAGTTAATGTCTGAACATCTTGTACTTTTCAAAAATACCAAGTTATCTTTGGACGCCTCAGCCAGAGTTTTGTTCATGACAGGAGACGCACTTAACATCCAGGCCTTATTAAAGAGTCCCTTCGCCATCGGTGACGCTAATAAAGCATAAATGCTTGTACCTCCAGAACTCTGTCCGAATACTGTCACCTAGATAAAAGAAACACAAAAACTATGATTTATTGGAACAGTATACGTGTCTTGGTCTCAAATAAGAAAGGGGGGGGGGGGGGGTCGAGCGTGTCTTGGTTCGTAATTTGAGGATATTGAGCGATCACAAACATGTTTAACCCTGCCAAATATGTATGGGTCTGTCCCAAGTTAGGGCCTGCAGTTCAGTGGTTGTCGTTGATTCAATGTCTGTCATATTTGTTTTTCGTAAAAATGGTTTTGTTATTAATCAGGCCGTTAATTTTTTCTTTTGAATTGTTTCTTATTTTCGCTGTCGGAGCCTAGTTTTATAGCCGATAATATATACGGTATGGGTTTTTCTCAATGTTGAAGCCTGTACGGTTGCCTATACATTTTTTGTAATTGCTTACAACCACTTCATTTGAACTTTGGTAGATAGTTGTCCCATTGGCAACCATAGCACATCTCCTTATTTTTATATTAGTTTTCATTGCCCCAACTCCGAAAAGTCAATGCATCAAAGAAAATGCCATGGTCTTAATATTTTTGTCATTGAATATCTTTTTCATAAATGATGCAATTATACCTAACTTATGCAAAGGTGTCCTTTAATTGTTTTGGATATTTTTTTTATGCACTTTTCATTTCTTATGTTATAGAATATCTTATCTTTGGATTTTAAAACTTCTTGTTTCAAATATATCAGAGGAAATTATCTAAGTAACATATATCAGATGAAAATGTTGTAAGAAACGCGTGTCCGATGAAAATTGTTTAAGAGAAACTTATCAATTGAAAATTATTTTAGCTAAACATATTCGTTGATTATTGATTATTCAAAAAGAATCCCTCTATGTTTATTTTTATCCAATATATCTATAGAATGTTGAGTATTTTTAAATATCAAATACCAAATGCTCCTATTCTTCTCTGCCTCAAAAAGTGTTAGTCTATGCAAGTATGTTATGGAAACTTATTTGATCAGGTGTGGCCGGATACTCAGAAATGTTTTATAAATATAATAATAATTTACATAGTCAACCTTCTCCTACAATTTTACTCACCGAATTTTTATTCCCACCAAAATTATGTATGTTCCTTTGTACCCATTGGAGTGCCAGTATTTGGTCCATGAATCCGTAGTTCCCGGATGTTCGATTCGGAGACCTTTGTGATAGTAAATCCAATGCCATAAAACCAAAAGCATTTAGTCTATAGTTCATACTAACATACACCATGTTTGTTGCCTTAACGAGCTCTTCAGAAGGACTATAGGCTGGCCAGTTTCCGTTCAAATAGTTTAAAAAACCGCCATGGATCCAAACCATTACATGGAGGTTAGCATTTTTATTAGTGTTTGGAGTCCATACATTCAAATAGAGACAATCCTCGGATCCAAAGGTTATACTTTATAACCATTCCCCTTTGATAGCAGGAATTTCCGAACGTATTTGCTTTTAATGTTCCTGTCCAACAGTTCTGTGCGGTCTTTGATTTTGGAACTGGTGGCTTCCATCTTAAATTTCCAACAGGTGGTTCGGCGTATGGGATCCCTTTGAATTCGTTGACCGACGTTCCTATTCCTTCCACCGCTCCACAATCTGTTTCCACAACTGGATTATTAAGTAAGAAACTGTTTACGGCTATAATGCATAAGAATGTTTTAAGTATCAACAAGTTTAACACCGAGTACATCGCCATTTTTTATTCATCGGCTGTTTCACTATCGAGATGCACATAAAAAGCATTAAAAGTAAGACGTAATAAGTTAGAAACCTTGTTATTTGATATATCTAACCTTGTCATAGTTTATACATGTAGTTCACTTAAACTCCTGATATAAATAATGTTACCATCATTTATACACGTGACAAGGCTAAGTGTTATTGGGGATAGAATTATTTACAAGGTTTTCATTAAAGTTTAACATTTATCATTAGGCGAAACATGGAAAAAAATGACAGGAAAAGAGTGAAAAGATATAAATCAACGTGTATATAAGTATATCTGGGAAATGTTCTGGGACATGCTTGATGTTCAAGGATACATTATTATCTCTTCGTGTTAATTTCTAGTTGTAGGTTTGCTGTCTCAGTAAGATTTGCCAAATACGTGTATGTTTTTTTTTTTACATTAAAATATATATACTAAATAATATTTTTATCAAAGTGCTTTAAGTGAATTTTGTGAAGTTGTTCGTGTTAAACAGGTTGGGGACAACACGACACATGGGGCACTTTTTCCCAAATGAGTAACAATGATTATCCCTCAATTGAGCAATTATATTCATATTTGGGGTTGTATCAAGACTCACTCGCCGAGGACATTTTTTGAAGTTTTTTTGTTATCTGCTTGACTACGAAATACTTTTCTTCCTCAAATTGGGGATGACATTTTTTTGTAGCGAAAAACTACAACCCCCGATAAACGGCCTTACTTCTCGGTAAATTAGATGGGAACTATACTAGTTGATCTTTTGGAAAATTAGCTGCATTTTATATAAATGCATGCCATTGAGAGTAAAAAGACTTAGTTCAGGAAAAATTGTGTACCTAACCAAGCAGATACAAAAGTATGCTATTTGTCTTCTTCTTCCTATAATTTTGATACCCTCTAGTGTATTATCGCAAATGACTAAAAGGAAACATCTTTCAAACACACTATACATGTACACAAAGCCGGTAAAAAGCCATTGTGGTGTTAAATGTAATGAGAACTGAAATGTCGAACACGAAGCAAGTGTCGAGGGGGGAGTCGACCTTTGAATCCTTTTAATCTGTAAACTGTAGCAGATGGTAGTTCATTCTACAGGACGAATTGCAGATGGAAAAAAAACTGATTGCTGGAGTGGTAATTTTGCATTCTCGAGTAGGGTAGTAAGAATCTGGTGTCATGTCCTCTTGTTGTTAATGCTTCACCCCTCGGTATTCAGTATTGCTCTGCCACGACGTTGGTTTTGCAAAAAGTGTCTTATTCCATCTTAGTCTATGGATCGATTTGATGTTCGTTATGAACATATAGGTAGACGTATTCCCGTAACAGTATGGACAACCGCAATACTTCTGATAGTTCTACTACTGAACCATTTACCTTAAACGTCTTAAGGAAGTTCGCTACTCAGCTTAAAAAAAATGTATAGGTCCGTATGCTTGTTTTCAAGATACTAGAATACACCCGCGAAATCGCGGGCATATACAGCTTGTGAACTGTTGTAGGATGATGTTCGTAAAAGATAATAATGTATCATGAGAATTTCAGAAAAGGTATCAAAAGCCCTCTCCCTTTTTCCAAAGTTCGATATTTGTTTCCTTTCTGTTAAATTCAACTTTTTTCGCGTTTCTGGCCTCAGACCACAATTATTCTTCTCCGTTTTTATAATGCATCTTTTGGTAAAAGTCAAATTAAATTAAAAATTTGCACCGCTTCAAACATGAAATAAATGTAACTACCATTATTAGTCTTATAAAATATGCTTCTAGGACAATCGGATCCATCAGTGAATTTTCTTTTGAGAGCCTTATTAACATGCCAAAAGTAGAATATGAATCTTGTATAAATGACTAAGACCGACTTAGGCTAATTTGAGGGTAGGTCGGAGGGGTCCTGATCCCGAAATCCCGGTCTTAAAAACATGAAATCCCGAGATGCAGAATTTAAAGAAATTCATATCCCGAAATACCGAAATCGAAAAATATATTCCCGGATCCCGTATTGATCAATCCCCAGATCCTGAGCATAAAAACACCCGATCTCGAAGTCACGAAAAAGGTCCTGCCTCCCTCTAGTCTCTACCCTAGTACTTTCATTTTTGCCAAATGACTACTTTCACATTCAACAATAAATTGTTATGCCCCATTTATGTGCATTATGTTTTCACCCGACTCCATACACATTTCTCAGGGTTATTCTTCGTTGAATTCTTAAATTCGTGGTTCGCTGTGACCCACGAAACCCACGAAAATTGGTATACCACGAATAAAAATGAATCCACAGCATTTGTTGATTCTTATAAATTCTATAGGATTTTTGGACTATTTAGATCTTGGACTATTTCTTAAATCAATTTTTACATACTTTTGATGTTTTAATTTAAACCCTGTATGCTAACATTGCCAACGTGAAAATTTGAAATTGTTTGTATAAACATTAAACGACAAAAATATGTGACGTATACATTTTCTGACGTCAGACACAGCAATGAATGTGTTTTTAATTTGATAGATGCTTTTGTGTTCTGTTTAATTATTTCTTTTAAAATTGTAACACGATGATGACCGCTGTGCCCATATTTTGACTATTTTTTTTATTATGTCTGTTTAGTTCACACATCATTGTAAATATAACGGAATTTGATGACACTGTCGTACAAAGTGAGAGCTAAGTTTAGCGCTATAACACCACGTTTAATCAACCATTTTCTACATTTGAAAATGCCTGTACCAAGTCAGAAATATGACAGTTGTTGTCCATTCGTTTTTGATGTGTTTTGTCATTTGATTTAGCCATTATTAGGGACTTTCCGATTTGATTATTTTACTTTTTTTGTAGGCAAAAAACGCGTCTGGCGCAAATAAAAAAAAACTCAATCCTGGTATCTCCAGTTTGTTTGCCAAGCAACAGTGGCTTAACTTAGCAACGGATGTAGAATTACTGTACTGAATGTGTGGACTTTTTGATAGGTCCTGCTATAAAAGTCATACCATCTTAAAGCTAGGTTCACACTGCCGATCAGATCAACTCGATGATCCCGATTGTCCAAATTCCTACGACCAAGCGTGACCCAATTCTTGATCGGATCTGTTTATGACTTCTACCTGACTTCTATCCGACTGTACACGACCTTAAACCGACCTTTCACGACTCCTTAACAACTCCATCACGACTAGTCGGGCATTTGTCGGGTATGTACAAGTTCTGTATAAAACATCTGATTTTTGTTATATCACCCGCTGCAGCCGAGGAGGCATTAAGTGTTACCCATGTCCGTCCGTAACTACGCATACGTACGTTCCAACAATTAGTTTCCGTTTTTTCATCATGAACGCCATACTAATTTCCAGATTGTACACAAGAAACTAAAATTAAAATAATACAAGACTAACAAAGGCCAGAGGCTCTTGACTTGGGACAGGCGCAAAAATGCGGCGGGTTAAACATGTTTATGAGATCTCAACCCACCCCCTATACCTCTAGCCAATGTAGAAAATTAAACGCACAACAATACGCACATTTAAAATTCAGTTCAAGAGAAGTCCGAGTCTGATGTCAGAAGATGTAACCAAAGAAAATAAACAAAATGAAAATAACACATAAATAACAGCAGACTACTAGCAGTTAACTGACATGCCAGCTCCAGACCTCAATTAAACTGATTGAAAGATTATGATTTCATCATGTGAATATCAGGCACAATCCTTCCCGTTAGGGGTTTAGTATCATACCTTCATAACATATATGAGAAGAACATAACCCGTGTCATGCCAACAACTGGTTTTTGAATAAATGTGTTTAGTTCCGATGCAAAGACCCTATAAGTGAATCAATATTAACGCCAGAATATCGATCTTTAATGACCTGACAACAGTATCGTAACTATATCCCTTCTTAATAAGTCTATTTATAGGTTTTGTTATTTTCTGAGGTGAATATTGACATTTTTGTGCTTTTTTCAGAATATTTCCATAAAAAATTGGTTGTGAAATACCTGAACGTATAAGAAGTCTGCATATTGAGCTAAAATTAAAAGTATGTTTACATATATCTATCACGAATTCAAATAAAAATCATTTGTCTTTCGTCTCAATTTTTTATAATAAAATTGTACCAAAAAGCGTATGAAAAAAGTGTTTGTAAACATTCGACCGTACGGTGACATATAGTTGTTCATTTCTGTGTCATTTGGCAATTATACCACATCTTCTTATGAACATACGGAAAATACGGACAGTCAATCAAAAATAGCCCATTTGCAGGCTAGATTAGTCATCAGCTGTCTGATAATGAATTTAAATGCACAAGTACTTTAAATCCTCTGGGGTCAAATTGCAGAATCTACTTTTTTCCCGAAACACCCGAGATGATCACAGGTTTTGTTAGGTTTCGTGTTGCTAAGTTTTTAGTTTTTTATGTTGTGTTATGTACACTTCTGTTTGTCTTCTCGTTGGTTTTCGTTTTTCGCTATGACTGTGTCGGTTTGACCTTTGAGTTTGATTGTTCCTTTGGTATCTGTGTTCTCTCTTTTAAAAATTTACACCTGCTTGCAAAAGTACAGACACGTACTCTACATGGAGGAGTTTGTGTTCATTTAAAAATAGTGAAATAGTGAAATATATTTTTGCAGAAGCAAAGTTATGAAAATTAATCAGCGCTGCACACATTTTTAAAGAATCGTGTAGCAGTCATGTATACTCGTGTACGGCCGAGTAGAGATCGAAGAGCGATCGAATGTGGTCGCGTAGAGATCGGGTTTTGGTCTAGTTTGTCTGAGATGTAAATATATGTATATAGAAGTCGCAGTGATCACGAAGAGATCGGGCATTGATCGAGTTAATCTTGACCACATATCGAGCAAAGACCGAAATGATCGAGAACTGATCGGTAAACTATTGGTATTCTGACTAAACTCGATCTCTACACGATCCTTTCTCGATCGATTCGATTGCTACTCTACGAATTCTCGATCTCTTCTCGAGTGACTGGCTTCTCGATCCCTACTCTAATGATTTTGACATGTCAAAAACTCTCGGGTAGAAAGCCTGATCGATGACGACCAAGGTAGACCACCCCGAACATTCTTGTCGATTGAGACAGACCAGTCTCCCGATCGGTTAATTTGTCTTGATCAAGATTGGTCGAGTTGGTCTGATCGGCAGTGTGAACCTAGCTTTAATCACTATTCGCAGTAACTTAATATACTAGTATATATATATAGATGAACTCGGGCGATTTAGTCGAATAGCTTGACACTGATGGTCTGGGGAAAATTTTCATGTAAACACTAAATCACTATTCGCAAAAACTTGTTATATAGATGAACCCGGGATGAATTAGTTTAATAGCTTAGCACTCATAGGCGGACCCAGGGAGTGGGGTGGGCCCGGTCCCCCTTTCATGAAAAAAATGACTGATTATATAGGGAATCACTGAAGCATGACTGGAGCGCCCCCCTCCCCCCATAGGTCAGTCAAAATTTCTGGATCCTCCACTGACCATGGTAGTCTGGGGGAAACAGTAAATAGTCTGTTGTGTTGGTTTCAATGGGATAAAGTAAAACATAATGCTCATATGTAAACAATTAAATTATATTCGTATGTATTTGTATAATTCATCATACTCAACCTGTTAAACAATGCACAAATACATTTTTACACAAATCAACTATGATCTATAATAATTTAACAACACTTCTATTTAAAAAAAAAAGCATAAGTTATTCCATAATCAATTCAAGCCAAATAAAAAAGATGTGTGTTTCCTATTTGCCTACCTACCCTATATCTTAAGCTTAGGAATAGATTACCTTTAAGTATTTTGGGTCATTTTTCAATAAGCACCGTTAAAGTCATATCAAGTCAGAATTCTCTTCCAAAGACTCAATTAAAAGTTTTTTTATGCCCCACCTACGATAGTAGAGGGACATTATGTTTTCTGGTCCGTGCCTCCGTTCGTTCGTTCGTTCGTTCGTTCGTTCGTTCGTGCGTTCGTTCGCTTCAGGTTAAAGTTTTTGGTCAAGGTAGCTTTTGATGAAGTTGAAGTCCAATCAACTTGAAACTTAGTCCACATGTTCCCCATGATATGATCTTTCTAATTTTAATGCCAAATTAGAGTTTTGACCCCAATATCACAGTTCACTGAACATAGAAATGATAGTGCAAATTTCAGGTTAAAGTTTTTGGTCAAGGTAGTTTTTGATGAAGTTATAAAAGTTACATCAACTTGAAACTTAGTACACATGTTTCCTAAGACATGATCTTTCTAATTTTAATTCCAAATTAAAGTTTTGACCCCAATTTCACGGTCCACTGAACATATGAAATGATAGTGCGAGTGGGGCATCCGTGTACTATGGACACATTCTTGTTTTATTATAAAATTTTAAAAAAATCCCTACCTACCTACCCTATTTTTTTCAAAGATGTTATAGGAATCACACACATCATTTTATTTGGCCTCATCTCATACGTAGCTTCATATTTACAAGGACTTTTACTTTTCTTTAGAAATAGTGTTCATAGGGTTTTGTTGTAATGGGTCGGTTAAAAAACAATCCATCTTCTGTAATCCTAATTCAGTCATTAATTTTTGTCTTTTTCATATTACCGACTTTTGACTCCGGGTTTTGTTTTTTATTTTTTCGACAGATTACCTACTCTGTGGTAAGACATACTGGTACTCGGTCAATTACGAGCGACCATAAAAAGCAATTTAGGTGGAGGAGTGGAGAGGTTTACTGTAAAGAAAGCATTAAACTTTCCCCAACGTAGTACCCATTAAAATCCTGAATTTACTAATTTAAGATGCTCTTGCTTGACAGATTACCAGGATGTTCAACCACAGAGAACGTTACGGGTAACCTGTCAAAAAATATAAATTCCGGATTCAAAACTCGCTAATATGAAAATGGTTGATTCATGCAACCAATGCAATGTTAGGATCATCCAGAACACCATAATACATCTTTAGTGATTTGTCCAACGAATTGTCTCCATATATTAATTTGCTGTCCTTTGACATTAAACGTGTTGTTTTCAGTTTTTTTGACACTCCTCAGTTTTCCCCACTTGTGTATGTATCAACGAATGTTCTTCACTGACGGATGGTGTCATGACTTTTTTATTTCCTAAAATGACAATAAGTTTTATTAATTATAATATGTTTAAGTTCTAATCGAAATTTCTGCATAATCTGATATTCATTCTAAAATCAGTTATCCAAACTTACTACACTATTGAGTAATTTCATATAAAAATAAAAATGGAGAGTATGTGGAACTTGACACCATGACCAAAAGAATGATGACACGTTACCAAATACCAAGAAGTGGTAAGCGTTTCCTGATTTCATGGAGTGGAGACATTGTTGGTAACAATATTGAATCATTAAGCATTAACGTGTTTATCATCGGCTATCAATAACAGTGATTTTACCGTCCATATCAGTCTGTCAGAGGCCTTCCAGTGAGCATTTAAATAGAATAAAAGAGTAAAATACATGCAATTGCACATGCAGGAAAAAAGAAAGTTTAAATATTCAACATGCCAATCAACAACCAAGGTTTAGTCCATTGCTAGTTATTCGTATTATTTGATTTAGGCGTTTAGAAACTTTGGCGACCCCCACAGTTTAAATGTCGATTACAATTAAGATATGCCAAGTGGGCGTTACAGACGAAAGTTCCCTATATCTGACCGTGTCAACTGATAACGTGAGCGCGCCATGAAATGGTCTTGTCCACGCTGTTGTGAAAATGATTCTACATTTTTTGTCATGATACTGTTTTCATTTTTTTTTAACAAGAATACAAATAGAATATTTATACATACCGCTATAACTTCTTTTTCATCTATGTCAACAAGGACTCGTGTAAAGAGATGATTAAACTCTATTTTTAATACTTTATACGTTAGCCTATTAATGCCATCCGTTTTAAAATATTTATCACTATATTTCAGCATTTTAAACCTGTAATCAAGAATGAAAATTGATAGATGGTTTAAACAATTACAAAGTTAAAGAACATCAGAAATAAAAATATGATGTTTAAACCACCCATCTCCGATTTAAAATGTTTAAAAAGATAAGAGTAACTATCGTTTTAGCTTTAGGACATTTTATAAACCACGATAGTTTTGAACTTACCAACTAGAAATTTGGGACAGCCAAATTGAATGGTCCCATAAATCAGAGACATATATATGTTACAGTGAATTTGTAAAATCAGATACTTTTGTAAAATCACTAAGTTAGAGTTTAAGTGATTTTGTAAAATCCCTGAAATAGATAGGGAGTTTATAAAATAACTGAAACCACTGATTAATACAAGTTAAAACTGGATAGTAGAAATGTGTTTTTTTTTTTTAAACAATTGAAATAATGAATTTGAAATACGACTTTTTAATAAATATATTTATCTTACCTCCTATACATTTCTAGGAAGATGATTGGTTAAAAGTGACCTCGTGGAGACCCTGTATATTCCATATTAGCTTAGTAGGGAGGCGGGGCTTATTTCAATACATGGTTAGTTGTGGATTTACGACTTGGGCACTGTTTGGTTATTTAAAAGTATTAAAGTTCTGTTTAATATTGTTATATCAAGGTTTTTGATAATAAATGTTAATCGTTTACATTAGTTGTTTAGTGCAGACCAATTAAAAAAGGTTCTTAAAAATTAACACTTGAACACTTTAATACAGAAAGAAGAAGATGTGTTATGATAGCGAAAAAGACAACTTTAGTCTAAATTCAACAAATAAAGATAGTCGGTAAGATAAATTCGTTACATAGTGTGCTAGTGACCTAATGCAACTAATAATACAAGTCTAAATTGAAAAAAAAATCAAAACTTAGATTGCGTCTGAATGTCTGATAAAACGGAGATATTTATAAGTGAGCATGCACAACAAATTTCTTCGTAGACGGGTCTAACTACTATGGCACGCCGTTATTATATTTATTCAATTTCGAGATATCTTATTTAGTTAAATAAGATATCTTATAAACTAATTGAGATATCTTATAAACTTTTAGAGATATCTTATATATTAATTGAGATATCTGATTTATTAAATAAGATATCTTATATATTAAATAAGATATCTTATTAAAATGTTTATAAAGATATCTTATTAAATATATAAGATATCTTATTTAAAATATAAGATATCTCTATTAATTTATAAGATATCTCTATTAATTTGTAAGATATCTTATTAACTATATAAGATATCTTTTATATAGTTTATAATAGAGATATCTTATTAACTTAATAAGATATCTCCATAAGTTAATAAGATATCTCTATTAGTTTATAAGATATCTCTATTAATAAATAAGATATCTCTATTATTTTATAAGATATCTCTATTAATTAATAAGATATCTTATAAAGTATGTATTTAAAAGATATCTTTATAAAGAAGTAAGATATCTTATATACTTTAAAAGATATCTTATTAATAAATAGAGATATCTTATTAATAAATAGAGATATCTTATTAATTAATAGAGATATCTTATTAACTTATAGAGATATCTTATAAACTAATAGAGATATCTTATAAACTTTTAGAGATATCTTATTAACTTATAGAGATATCTTATTAACTTATAGAGATATCTTATAAACTAATAGAGATATCTTATAAACTTTTAGAGATATCTTATTAACTTATAGAGATATCTTATTTAATTTGTTATAAAGATATCTCTATTAGTTTATAAGATATCTCTATTAATTAATAAGATATCTCTAGTAGTTTATAAGATATCTCTATTAATAAGATATCTTATAAAGTATGTATTTAAAAGATATCTTTATAAAGAAGTAAGATATCTTATATACTTTATAAGATATCTTATATACTTTATAAGATATCTTATTAATTAATAGAGATATCTTATTAACTTATAGAGATATCTTAAAAACTTATAGAGATATCTTATAAACTAATAGAGATATCTTATTTACTTTCAAATTAAATAAGATATCTTATAGAAATTAAAGATATCTTAATACTTAATAAGATATCTTGTTAAATAAATAAGATATCTTGTTAAATAAATAAGATATCTTCAATTTGAATAAATATTAAAACGGCGTGCCATAAACTACAGAACAAACAGCATCTTTATAAAGACCGAAAAAGTTTTAAAAAAAATATTTTTACAATATATATTATATTATTTGTCTAAATAAAAGTCCATCTGTAATATACAAATATACTAATACATATGTTACATATACATATGTCTCTGCATCAATCACCATGTTGACTATATAAATGAAAATCTCACACAGGTTAAAAAGACAAGATGCACTACTGTTTATATTAATGAAAGAAATTTTGATATATTTGTATAGCAAATTACTATTAGTATGGTACCATAGAACTTAGAACAATATGCTACAGGAATACAATGAAACTGTCCAAACTTGTTTCCTAATAATATATTTGAGTTTCATGTAAAATTGTAATACTTTAGTATTGACATGTAATTTTTCATTAATAAATATTGTTTAACCAATAAAGTCGTCATATGTATACATGTAGATATGTCTACCGGTATTAACATAGAATTATAAATGGAGAAATTAACTATGAAATGCCTGCTTGAAAAAAATGAAAAAAATGATTTAATTTTAGAGATTCGTAATTACCTGACAGGATTACGATTATTTCCTTCATCCTTACCATGTTTAATCATCTTATAACGAGCTATTTCCCTAGCATTTCGGATCACCTTATATCCAGCGTTGTGAATTCTAAAAAGTAGAAAATAAAACAAAATAATATAAATATAGAGTTGTCTCTCTTTTCTTCGTTCAACTGATCTCAAAAACAAAAAATTGTGACTTGGATGGAGAGGTGTGGCATTGTGATGATAATGTAAGTTTTAAACGACCTTGACTCGCTATACAGCCCTTGCACGGTCGCTTTAGTAACAACTCGGCCGATTTCGTAAGGAGAGGAGCGGATTCACACGAGGATTGCCGATTGGCACGGTCGGTCCTTATCAGTGTCACTGATATCACGATGGTCAAATGCAAAAAAGCTACTAAAGTTGAGATTTGTTCCGAACGTACGGATTTTCTCCATATCAAACGATTAAATAGTACTACGATTGGATTTTTTACACCTCAAGCAGTTTTATGCAGACGGGACCTGGAGGTATTTCTGTATGCTTCAATTGTTTATGATATCATTCTCTGTTCCTTTTATATTGCCTTTATTCTTTGTTCTTTATATGTTAGCACCTATCATTGTCTATTCTTTATTTTCAAGCAGCCATTGTTCTTATTTTTTTTTATTTTTTTGTCCTCATACCAAGGAGGTAATACTTATTTTTATTAATTAACTTACATATAAGATACTTCCTTGCTCATATTTTTTGGCATATTTATCTCAATTCCTTAATTTGGCCCAAATTTCTCTTTTACTTTATTATTTGTCTATTATTCCCTTTATTCTCTATTCTGTAACCCCTCTTATTTAAAACCTCATAAAGAAATCCAAAACCAAAAGTGGGGAATGAATGCCGTTTTGATGTGAATATTTCCGGACTATATGAGTATTTGGACCATACGCGTATGGTCATGACCATATAATGCTTATATGCTCATATAGTCGGGGTCATTAATACGTTTACTTTTAATACTGAACTCTTCACCAGGGATGAACCATACGAGTATACGCATGTGATCATGACCATACGCGTTGGTTAAAGTACTCTTATTGTCAGGAACAAATACATAAATCTTTCTGATGCATGCTTCTGACCTATTCGACATATCGCCTTCACCTCCCCAGCCAAAAATATCTGTTTGGAAACCTGTTGACTTTTTGGAATTGTTCTTTTGTTAAGGATGATACGCCTCCAAATATTGAATTGTACAACAATATAAAAATATACCACAAAATGGATGCTGTATTGATTAATGTATCTTTACGGCGCATACTCCTTACCTTTTCCACATATCATCGTCCTCACCTCCCCAGCCAAAATATCTGTTCGGAAACCCGTTGACTTTTTGAAATTGTTCCACTGTTAAAGATGTCACGCCTCCAAATATTCTAGGGAAAGGCAATCTATAAATATATCACATTTAAAATCACATTATAACTTTATGCTTTGATGATTAGCCTAGAGGAATTCCGATGCAGAATTCAGAACCTCTAAACATGGGAAAAATAAACCCTCAAGTTTTCCAGTGGAAGTAAAAATTTCCCCACTTCATCCCTGATGGCCTCTATTATCAGACCTGTTGTATTTCTTGTTAACTTGTTCTCGTCCTGAACATGCATGAAATATTTGCCACTGGAAACCAAGCAACCAACAACAAATCAATCTTTATTCTTAGCGTTTACAAACATGATGAGGGGCATATCAATATACAACAGTCAGGATCCTACTTCGTCAAAATTATCTCCCCATTACGCCAGTTCATTTTCACAATCGTAGAAACGGAAGCCATTGTAGGGATGACGCGCTACCAATTTTGCTCTTGGAAACCGATAAATTTATCCATATTGCACCATTACGATCCTTATATGTCAGTTGTATTTTTAAAGACAAATGTATCAACTAGCTAATGAGCATCAGTTAATAATCTTGTCTGCATTGACTCAACTTAAAACTATTGTCTGATCGGTTGTCAGGTGGAATTTTCGAAAATTCATAAACATTTAAAAAAATTCTAAACAAATATTTCGTGGAAGGGCAGACTAGATTTTTTTAGGGTATGAAGACTATAAACTCTAGTTATCACACACAAAAAATTGGAATTTTTCATCATCCAACTTGAAAGACTGTCGTCAAGTACTTTCAGTCAAAAAATAGCTATTCGAACACACCTTCTCTGTTTTTGTGACTCATTAGATAGGTATTTCACTTGACCTATATATTTCATCTTTTAGTACTGTGATTTTTTTGTGTTATAACGTCAACCTGTAGCTTTAATGTATAAAAATGATAGAATTTGAAGCGAGACGATGTATGAAATATTCTTGCTTTGTACGATATCAAGACAAAATACTCAACTCAAACACGCCCTAACATAAAACGGTGCACTCGATTTTCTCTTTTCGATACAATTGTTACCCATTTTTGGAATTTTTTCTTCAGTCACATAATGGAAGGGCAGACACGAAAATTACTGAAGTAATAGATTGATATGGTTTCCGTCCGTGGTAATTTTTTCAAAAAAATCGGAGGTTATGCATTTTTGTCATCCAACTTGAAAGATACCCATGTCGTCGACTTGATATCTAATTGTTCTGCTTAACTATGAACTAGATAAATTGAAAACTTATGCAAATGGTGTTTTTAAAATTAAACACCTCGTAATTGAGAAGAAAATTGCAATTTTGTTTGTTTCTATTAACTTTTAAAAATGTTGTCACTATAGTAAACAATACAGTAAACATTTATCGCCTTCTCTAACAAAGAGCTTCGATTCTTTTGTTCTATTTCAACCTGGTTTCCGACTGACAAGTACTTTTGTCAGCAGCGTCCACAAATATTCAATATGTGGTTAAAGTTCTTTAAATTTTGATAACTTTGTTAAATTATCCTGCATTTCTACCAAATTTGAACTGAAGCTTGTTTGTGATCATAAGATAATATTCAAGAAGTAAATTTTGTAAAAAAAAATCCATTTTCGTATATTCCTTATAAATATTTTTTTCCAGTTAACATAATACCTACACTCTGCGGTTAAAGTGTTTATAAACATTTATTAGATTTCATAAACCATCCTGGATTCCAACTAAATTTGGACAGAAGGTTCTTACAGTACTAGTCAAAAGAAAGTATTTGGAGGAACATTTTAATATGTTTCCCATATTTGTTGAGCCAGCGACTAACAGCAAAAGTAGGCGAGATAGTGTGTTCCGCAAAACCTTTACAATTTTAAATCTGAATACATTGGTAACCTATCTCCAGCTAGTTGTTGAATTGAAGGTCACATGAATACGTATTTAATGAGGTACAATTATTCACTTGCAAGTGCACAACTCATCAACCAGGATTCTCAGCTTATTTTAGTCAAATAGAACCAGATTGACTGTTAAAAGTGAATTATAATTTCACTATATCATTTTCATTAATGATTTAACACACAAAAACCATATTTAATATGCTCCTATAACAAAAAGGTACATTTTAGGCAGATCACTTTTTAAGAGTACTCACTGATCTTCTATACTTAGTATAACCATAACTTTTGATCATCTGACCATATTGCAACATTATTTTAACAGTTAGTTAATAGGTGTAAATATTCATTTCAAAATTAGTAATTACTGGTAATAACTGGGCCGTTTCAGGAATTACTTGTATTTACTAAGTGCATTGGGGATTACATGTAATTCCTAAATTTTAGTAGTTACATGTAATTCCTAATTTCACCTATTTACTGTAACATATATATTATATATATGCAAACGGGGACAGTATCTGTGTATTATGAACAAATTCCTCATTTATTTCTTTTAAACTGTGTTTCCGAGAAAGCTTCTCAAATAACTGTACAGTATAAGCCCTTATAACTGTACAATATAAGCCCATATAACTGTAGTGTAAGCCTATATAAATGTACAGCAATATACCTTAAAATGTAAAGTGCAAGCCCATATATGTATAACTGTACAGAATAAGCTCATATAACTGTACAGTATACGCCCATATAACTGTACAGTATAGGCCCATATAACTGTACAGTATACGCTCATATAACTGTACAGTATACGCCCATATAAATGTACAGTATAAGCCTATATAACTATACAGTATAAACCCATATAAATGTGCAGTATAAACCCATGTAACTGTACCGTATAAACCCATATATATGTACAGTATAAGCCAATATAACTGTACAGTATACGCCCATATAAATGTACAGTATAAATGTACAGTATACGCCCATATAACTGTACAGTAAAAGCACATATAACGGTACATCAATAGACCTTATAACTGTACAGTATATATATATGTCCCATATAAATGTACAGAAATGGACCTTATAACTCGACAGAAATAGACCTTATAACTGTACAGTAATATACATTATTATTCTTACCGGTATTTGAATTTATCTATTGCAACTGACATATGTCTCGGTTGTTTTGGACAGTTGTAAATATTTTTGTCGTTTTCTGGAATCAAGTCCACATCATGGAAGACAAAACATTGATAGTCGTGTATCTTCATTGCTTCTGCAAACCCAATATTCATCAGCATGGCACGATTAAATTTAGAACTTCCATTCTGAAACATTAGAAATGTACGATATGAGTATGGGTTAAAACTATCGATATATTGCTTGATTCAAACTTTTAGATTCAATTTGATTGATTGCCACTTTCAATACTATTGTGCTTTTTCGTACGCTGTGGCTGTCGATTTTTATTGGGGGTTATGGGTTAACATTTTTAAAACTATCGATATTTTGCGTGAATCAAATCATTAGAAGGTGTAAAAGTAAATTTTGATAATTTATTGTGCAATAATCGCCTTAAATTGCAATATATATATTTTATTCAAAATTTTAAATGTTCTGTTAACCTAGTTATAATGTCAATGAATTCTAATGTACCAATACAATTTTTTGGCGAATAAGAATACATGTATGTTCGTTTTTTTTATATATCTTATAGCTTTAGGCGGGCGAAAATTATTTCGTGTGAAATGTTATTTTTGATTTAGTTCAGTCAGTACATAATTATGTACAATTGACCGTTTCAGAATCGAAAGAACCATTGCATGGTAAATTAATTGTTCGTACCCCAAGATGAAAAAAAAAGTCACGTCATTGGTTGTATTTCTATGTGACTTTTTGGTGTACACTTTTGAAAATATTACCCAGGATGCATTAGATTCTGAAACGGCGAATTTGTGGGACAGACTATCGGTTTCCTTCATGCCGTGGCCAGATTTATTATTAACTGTTCATACCAGTTTACATAAAAAGTTTTCTCCTGTTTTCTCCCATGGGTGACTGGGGAATAAAAGTAATACTATGGTCACCGAAGGTCTTACTCCGACCGGCAGTAAAACCCTCGCTAAAGAGCGGCATCCGTTTGAATGTTCGGGATGTACAAATGCCACATCCGGTCAGACTAGGGATCTTAAATCAAATGCTCGTGTAAAGAGAGTGCCAAGCTTTTTACAAGTTAAGATCTCTTGCAACACCCCATTGAGTGGTCTTTAGGTGACCTGTTGCATGACTTAATTCAGTCTGTCCCTATCCAATGTACCCTCACTAGTTTACCATGGCAGTCTATTATTTTCCGACTTCAATTCCAGACGCCACTATTACAGAACGTACCTATTGTATTTAATATTAGGGATGAACGGCCAAGTACTCGAGTATTTTTGTACTCGGAGACTCGTTTGTCGTTCAAAAACCTGGAGACAGTTTCCCTTTCAGATGAAGTTGTGGATCAGATCATATTGCTGAATAAGAACAAAATTAAACAGCCCTGCACTGAACCATCATAACAGATTAGAGACTTTGTACACATATCAACACTTTCGTGGATCAATCACTCATTAGCTTACCTTTAATTGCTAATCAAGAGGTTTTAGTACTCCTGATTGGTATGAGATGTACATTAAAAGTTTATTTTAAACTTTACTATAATAATTCTTTATTCTATAGTTAGAAATCGTTTTATATAAGATTAATTTGAAGTTCAATACTTCGTTGACAAATTATGGGAAAAGTCGTTATATCAAAGTTCAATACTTCGTTGACAAATTATGGGAAAAGTCGTTATATCAAAATTACTTGGGAACAGATGATACAGATTGACTATTAATTTGTACTTTACTTTAACATATCGAATGATTTTATTAGCCAGGTTTCTGATTTGTTACATGCACAAACAAAAAGTTGCTATCATGCAATGTAATTTTTAGAAACGGTGGTCAGTTATTCTAATTCCTGTTCGATTGGCAAATACAATGAGGAGCGATACACATAACCAAGGATTGAGGTCTGCAATAATACGTAATGTCATCATAATAAAAATTGACTCAGTGGCGGATCCAGGGGGTTCCGAGGGTTTGAATTCCCCCTTTTTTTGGACGATCAGTGCATGTGAATTGGGACATGTAGTTGGAACCCCCCTTTTTTACCATGGATTTGGAATTCCCCATTTTTAAAATGGCTGGATCCGCCCCTGTGACTTAATCCGAGTACTCGCAATATTCAAAAAAATTTCAGATATTTTGACATCCCTAGTATTTATTGTTAATTTGTGCTGGCCCTAAATATGCATGAAATATTTGCCCCCCCCCCCCCAGAAAAAAAAAATAAAAATGGACTAGTAAAAGTTTTCCCTTATCAAGGGACACTGCATATTAAAAAACAACTAACACATGCACAAATATAGACTTCTACATTTATACAAAAGAGGGACTAAAGATACCAGAGGGAGAGGCAAAATCATAGATAGAAAATAAACTGACAAACCCATGGCTAAAAATAAAAAGACAAACAGACAAATAATAGTACAGAACACACAACATAGACAACTAAAGACTAAGCAACATGAACCGCACCAAAAACTTCGGGTGATCTCATGTGCTCTGGAAGGGTAAGCAGATCCTGCACCACTTGTGGCAACCGTCGTGTTGCTTATTTTATTACAAATCCGGTAAATAGTCTAAATCGGTAGGTCACATTCGTGAAAAGAGAAAGAGTATTGTAGTAACGACATAAGGAACATATCCGATATCATCTGTGAAACGGTTATTCCATAACGGTAAAAAAACTCGTGATGGAGTCCGTAAAATTTACGAATGGATGATTTCAGCTTCACCATTTGGAACTCTTGGTTTAATAACTTCCTTGTGAGTAGCAATCCTCTATCAAGGAAATCATGATAGGAAATACAAACTCGGGAATATCGTTTCATTGGGAGAGATATACTCCGTCTGCAGGCGCTGCTGGAATGTTGCAATATAGAAGTGGAACGTTTACAATTAGGAAGCTAAACATCATCTGTTTTGTCGTAAAGTTTTGTTTTCAACCAACCCTCATTGTCAATTTCTGGATGTTAGTCAAGATACAAGGCAGACTTAGCTGCATCTGTAGTATCCTTTATCTCCAGTTCGATGGGATAGATGTTATCTTTTTTGTATACTATTGTCACAACTCTTTATGATTTACTAGTGTATGACAATATAAAAGTTCAAAACTTTAAGTCATTGGATTTCATACCTGTTCTACGACATAAATTCCATAATCTAACTCCTGTCTATAAAGTATTGGATGGATATTGTATAAAAATGTCCGCAGATGACTTTCTCTGTTTCTATATGGAATGATAATGGCAACACGATGGCGTGGGTAACAGTAGGACGGCTTTCCCCTTCCTCCATCTCGAACCCAGGGATACAGTTTATCTAGGTCATAATATGTTGGGGAGTCGATATAAGCTGCTAAATCGCCAACTGAAAAAAAAAATGAGAAGGAAATGGTATAGATACAAGAAGATATGGTATGGGTGATAATGACATAACTCTCCTCAAAGCCCAATATGTTACATAATTTTAGGTCGAATATACGACCTTCAACCTGGAGTTTTTGCTTACTCCGAACAGCAAGCTATAATTGTCCCCAAAATGACTAGTGGAAACATTTTTAACAGGAAAACAAACGATCTAATCTTGTAAAAACAAGAATGTGTCCCCAGTACAAAGATGCCTCATCCGCAATGTCATTTTCTATGTTTAATGGACCGTTAAAATGGGGTAAAATCTCTAATTTGACATTAAAATTAGAAATATCATATCATAGGGTACATGTGTACTACTTTTCAAGTTGATTGGACTTCAACTTCATTAAAAACTACCTCGACCAAAAACTTTAATCTGAAGTTGGACGAACGGACGAACAGACGGACGGACGAACAGACGCACAGATCAGAAAACATAATGCCCATAAATGGGGCATAACACCCAAACAAAAACGAAAAACACTTATGATCCACATCAACAACAAACATCACTGAACTACAGGATCCTTCCCGACTTAAGAAAATGTATGGTTAAGCATAGTATTTCTCAAACAAAAATCAAAATATCAAAACAGTAGGAAAAAATATAGACCTCATATTGCTGCTGTCAGTGTCAAATTGTGATGTTGATTTAAACAGTAAGTCCATTTATCACTTTTTTTTTTTTTTTTTTTTTTTTATTATACCCCCAAGGGTGACTGGGGAATAGAAGTTTGGTCACTTGGTCTTCTCCCGACCGGCAGTAAAACGCTTGCCGAAGTGGGGTGTCAAAACAGTAGGAAAAAATATAGACCTCATATTGCTGCTGTCAGTGTCAAATTGTAATGTTGATTTAAACAGTAAGTCCATTTATCACTTTTTTTTTTCTTTTTTTTTTATTATACCCCCAAGGGTGACTGGGGAATAGAAGTTTGGTCACTTGGTCTTCTCCCGACCGGCAGTAAAACGCTTGCCGAAGTGGGGTGTCCGTTTGGCTGTGCGGGATGTATCAAGTTCGCAGTCACGTCCGGTCAAAAGGGGGACGTTAAATCCGATGCCTCGTGTAAAGAGAGCGCCACGCTCTTTGCACGTTAAGAACCCTTGCAACAACTCTTTGAGGGGTCCGTAGGTGGCCTGTTGCAAGGCAAAATTTATGTCCCTATCCAATATACCCTCATTTTCCAGTGGCAGTCCAAATTTCCCCGACCATCATATCAGATGGCCTCTATTGTATCCACCTACCTATTGTATTTATTGTGAACTTGTTCTCGTCCTGAATATCCATGAAATATTTGCCACTGGACGTTAAGCAACCAACATTCAATCAATCAATCTTTTTTTATATTATGCTATTTTATGGTTTCGCGTATTAGCTTCCTTTGTCCGAGTTAAATAACAATCCACGAAGGTTTTTAGGGAGCTACCTACCACTTGATTTTTATGGGGGATTGGATGAAAACTTTTATCCGATGATTACTAGATTTTCTTGTTTAAAGAAATAATTATGATTATGTGATTATATTGACAAAAACTTTGTGATTATGTGATTACTTGGATACCCCCATGAGGGGCCTCATTATTGCCAATCTTTCACTTAACGCTACCTACCTAGTTTATCTGAAATTACTGGACACAACGACAAACAATCTTTATTCGTCACATTTATTACATTTTTACTGCATATATAAGTCACGTTGTTATCTGATTTTATCACTGACTGTGTTGACTGTTCTATATGAAATGATGCAGCACTTTGAGATCCCTTTGGTATCCCTAATCTTGGTGGTTGCAGTTGTGCTAGGCGAGACGAACTCGAGTACAACTGGTCTGATACTTGTACCCATTTTGACATAACAGTGAAAGATGCTTGTTGAACGGACAAATTGAATGCCATCTGAATCATTATGAGAAACAATAACAATAAAAACATAAACCTAAGAACATCCTTTCGCGCAATGCCGTCTATTCGCATCCCACATTCCATTTAAATTGTACGTGTGGTCACTATTCGACGTTTGCAATATTTTTTCTCGATTCTTTAATCAAATATTGAGCATGGTTTGAAATTGAGTTGTTCTTTTTCACATCAGTCAAGAAATATATCAACCTTATTTAGTTCGTCTATTCAATGTCGACTTTCATTGGTAATAGAAATATACGGTGGTTAGAAGTATCTACTTTTCGATTATAATTAAAATCTATAATATATATATTCTACAGGTACCTTTTCTGTTCATTTACGAAAAACTTGAAAAATAGACATAAACTGTATAAGAATAATTTTTAAAAGTTTTTTTCTTAGTGTCCTTTTACGAAAAACTGAAAAACAGACAATTGATTATACAATAATTTATTAAACAAGACATGGAGCAGATGTTCAATTCAATTCTTTATTACTTTATGCTTATCAGTGCAATAAATACAAATACATTTCTATAACACAACATGACATAATACATCAGAGAAGCAAATAAATATCAAGTATTGACCAATAACAGTTTGGTCCTATGATTAAGTGCATTAAACAAGAATTTACACAAATTACGCAAATCTTTTACATTTTCAGTGCTGAGAAGTTGCACTAATTTGAACGACGATGGACGTCTATAATAATAAGGTTTAATAAACTGTCTCCTCAAGTCTCTATAGCTTTCACATTGTAACACAAAATGGAATTCATCTTCAGTGGTATTCAAAGTACAAAGAGTACACTTTCTATCTAACCTATTTACCCCATGATAACGGCCTACTTCAACAAACAAATTATGAGATGACAATCTAAGGCGAGTTAAATACACTCTAAAATTCATATGTTTAGTTAGATAATTCTGTAAACATACATTATTGACAATATATTTATATAAATAACACTTGGATGAAACGTTCAGTTGATCATTCAAAGTCTGTTTTGCTTGATCATATATCCTTGTTTTTACAAATAATAATAAATTTGTATCAATAATCAAATTGTCTTGGTTATACCAGATCTCATTTAAACCTAAGGTTGTAGTTGATAAATCCAACTGCTTCTAATATTACAGAAATTAAACAGTTGTTCCCTGCAGCAGTTTTTAAGAATACAGTTGCTTGTGGATAACAGTACTTCACTATTTTGTACATTCTAAAATATATCAAAGGATATCTACCCAATTCAAAATAAACCATAACATTTGTTGTACATGTTTGACACCTAATATGTTTTTGCAAAAATCAAGTTGTATTTTTTCAATATTTGGAGCTTTATGGAAGCCCCATATTTCACAACCATAACATAAAATACTGCTAATGTAAGTATCAAATAAATTCAAATATGTAAAAACATTCAAATACAATGACGAAACCTTCGACTTTAAACCAAAAACAGCTTTTCTACTTTGTTCAGCTAAATGTTTTAACACATTTACCGTTAAAATTTAACAGTACACCAAGGTAACGAAATTCATCCACTATGTCAATAGCATAGCCATCATAATACAAAATTTCTTCGTCTTTTACAAAACCTCCGTTTCTAAATACCATAATTTTTGTTTTGGCAATATTTACAGTCAAACCCCATTTACAAGTATATAATAATAATGTGTCTAACATATCTTGCAAGCCAATAACTGAATCAGAAAATTAAATCATATCATCAGCATACATAAGTAAAAATAATGACAAGTCTTGCACTTCATATGGTATATTACTATTACGTAGAAATGTTTTACTGGCTTTCTATGCAAGAAGAAGCAAGAGAGAAAAAATATTATGTCATCTATCAGAAGCCTGTGTCAAAAACGGGGTCGGTTGATACAATTTTTTTTTTTTTTTGAAGATCCAATAAAAAAGTTAGGGTCGGGGCTAAATAAACAGGGTCGGTCGGGTTACCGGAAACATCGATCTTTTTTTCTCGGCCTTAGAGCAAATCTGACATGGGGTAAAATTGTTTATCAGGTCAAGATCTATCTGCCCTGAAATTTTCAGATGAATCGGACAACCCGTTGTTTGGTTGCTGCCCCTGAATTGTTAATTTTAAGAAAATTTTGCTGTTTTTGGTTATTATCTAGAATATTATTATAGATAGAGATAAACTGTAAACAGCAATAATGTTCAGCAAAGTAAGATTTACAAATAAGTCAAAAATGACCGAAATGGTCAGTTGACCCCTTTAGGAGTTATTGCCCTTTATAGTCAATTTTTAACAATTTTTCGTAAATCTTAGTCATTTTTGACAAAAATCTTCTCCTCTGAAACTACTAGGCCAAATTTATCCAAACTTGGCCACAATCAACTTGGGGATATCTTATTAAAAAATGTGTCCGGTGACCTGGGCATCCAACCAAGATGGCCACCACAGATAAAAATAGAACATAGGGGTAAAATTCAGTTTTTGGCTAATAACTCAAAAACCAAAGCATTTAGAGCAATCTGACATGAAGTAAAATTGTTTATCAGGTCAAATTCTATCTGCCCTGAAATTTTCAGATAAATCGGACATTCGGTTAGTGGGTTGCTGCCCCTGAATTGTTAATTTTAAGGAAATTTTGCTGTTTTTGGTTATTATCTAGAATATTATTATAGATAGAGATAAACTGTAAACAGCAATAATATTCAGCAAAGTAAGATTTACAAATAAGTCAACATGACCAAAATGATCAATTGACCCCCTCAGGAGTTATTGTCCTTTATAGTCAATTTTTAACAATTTTCATAAAATTTGTAAATTTTTACCAACATTTTCCACTGAAACTACTGGACCAAGTTCATTATAGATAGAGATAATTGGAAGCAGCAAGAATGTTCAGTAAAGTAAGATGTACAAACACATCACCATCACCAAAACACAATTTTGTCATGAATACATCTGCTTCCTTTGTTTAATATTCACATAGACCAAGGTGAGCGACACAGGCTCTTTAGAGGCTCTAGTTTGGCTTTATAACTATTTTGCTATCAGTGTCACTGATGAGTCTTATGTAGACGAAACGCGCGTCTGGCGTACAAAATTATAATCCTGGTACCTTTGATAACTGTTTAATATATATTCAAATTTCATTGTCAATGGGAATAAAAATATGGCGAATTTAAGTGTATGTGGTTTTTTTACCTTAATGATTTTGTTTTTGGTGGTGAGGGCAGTCCTATTTTTGTAGAATATTTTTTTTACATAGAATTTTTACAATGCTGTCCAGTAGGATTCTTACTCCTTTTGTAAAAACTTTGAGTGACAGTTGTTTTTTTACTTTTCTATAATAATGTGTCCCTTAATTAATACACTTCACTGAAAACAAATTTTTTGGATAGAGCAGGTGCTAATTTTAATTAATATTATTTTTGTTGTTTACTGTTATAGATAAATTCATTACGTCATAACTGTTTTTTCGGACCAATATTTCTGTCTTTTTTTACTGACTTCATTTTCCGGGCTATTCAATATAACGTAGTCTATGTATTACTGGTAAATGATTAAGACAGGGATTTCGTAAACATAAATTACTTAAAACTATACTAAATTTTTCCATAGATATAAAGAGTAGGTTTTGAAGTTTGGTTGTAACTGTAGAAATCTTATTTCAAACTGGACTGCACATCCTTATTTTTACGGAAATGTTGTTAACCGTGCCCGGAAATTTAGAAACGATCCTAGCTAACTTATTGATCCTTTAACTAAACTTATTATAAAAGGTTACCAATTCAACACAATAATAAGATCAATAAATGTTGTTTTTATATGTATTAATATTGATTTTGTTATCAGTAAATTAAAAGCAAACTAAATATTACTAGTATGTTATATACATATACACATTCATAGATCTACAATATGTCGATACCTGTATCTTGGCATTGCACACGGTCATGTTTTTCTCTGACCGTTTATGACGTCTTTACACTAAACTTATTGGATGTGTACGGATTGATGATTTAGTCTTAGATGCATGATTTATTCTATTATATTTTGGTGGCTTTGAACTAGCTGTCAGATAATTGTGTGTACTCTCAGATCTGTACCTAGTGTATTTTCGTTATTGGGATGTACAAGTACCCGGCCACGTCTACTTGTGTTTGTATTTTTATCCATCTGATGAGTGACGCCTTTTTAAACTTATTTTTACAGTTCGTTGTTATGTTGTACTGTTATACCACTGTCCCAGGTAAGCAGGAGGGTTGATATCCCGCTAACTTTTTTAACCCCATCACATTCCTGTCCCAAGTCAGGAGCCTGTAATTCAGTGCTTGTCGTTTGTTTATGTGTTACTTATTAGTTTTTCGTTCACTTGTTGTACATAAAAGAGGGATGAAAGATACCAGAGGGACAGTTCAACTCATAAATCGAAAATAAGCTGACAACGCCATGGCTAAAAATAAAAAAGACAAACAGACAAACAATAGTACACATGACACAACATAGAAAACTAAAGAATAAACATCACGAACCCCACCAAAAAACTAGGGGTAATCTCAGGTGCTCTGGAAGGGTAAGCAGATCCTGCTCCATATGTGTCATCCGTCGTGTTGCTTATGTGATAACAAATCCGGTAAATAGTCTAACTCGGTAGGTCACATTCATGAAAGGGAAGGAGATTGCAGTAACGACATAAAGAACATAACCGATATCAATTGTGAAACAGTTATTCCATACCGGTCAACCAACTCGTGATGGCGTCCGTAAAATATACAAAGTGATGATTTCAACTTCACAATAAGGAACTCTTGGGCCGTAAGTTTTTTCGTTTGAATTGTTTTACATTGTCATGTCGGGGCCTTTTATAACTGACTATGCGGTATGGGCTTTGCTCATTGTTGAAGTCCGTACAGTGACCTATAGTTGTTGATTTCTATGTCATATTGTCCCATTGGCAATCATACCAAAATCGTCTTTTTTTTATAGTGTCCAAAATAAGATGGTAGTAATGTAAAAAACTATTATAAATACGAAATAGCGGCTAATTGACCATGTCTCAAGTTTTATCACACGAAGAAACCCCGATCTACACTCGAAAAAAGTGGAACGATTCACTCGAAAAACTGGACCGATTCATTTGAAAAACTACGATCCTAGACGGATACTAAACTTACCATGATAATTCTTTATGTGAAGAGCGAAATAAAAGACACCATAATATATGTTATCGTTAGCTTTTCAAAAACAGAATAGTTGAGATCCGAACGGAAAAAGCATAAACCAATTTTTTATTTGGATTTCGTGAAAATATGAATTTGTTGCCCACATTTTCCTCTATAGAGTTGTTTCCAATTTGTAGTTAAATATGGATACCTTATTTTACCATATACTCTATGGGCATTGAAAACCAGTTCTTCATGATCGTGATTATACGGAATGCCTATAGTCAGAGAGCCACCAATCTTCGTAACACACCAAGCACGTGCTATCGCTATTATATCTCCCCATGGATTTAATGCGTCACCATACCTACCTAGCCCCGAGTGTTCTATGGAACTATACGTAACAATAGCATCAAATGTTCCCAAAGTATTGTTTAAATAACGCATACGAAAATCAAACGGGACGATAGTTTTCACCTTCGGATGTTGGGATATGATACTACCATATTCCAATGTTACAACTTCGCGTGCGCCTGCTTCTAAAACGCATGCCTCAACCCAAGGGATTTCTGATCCAATAACCATAACTCTGCCGTTTTTTATATGTGGTGCGTGTTTTAATCCATCTCTCAAACCATTTGTGTCTGCAGTTCCGTAGGTACCAGATAACTTTCCTTGTTTTGCCATATATATCCAGTCTTCAATCAATTGCTCAGACCACACTGGCTTTTTGGCTTTTTTACCCAAATATAGTTCTGTATCCCAGTACCATTTGCTAACTGGAATCCGGTTATTCATGGTAAATTCAATCATCATATTTTTAGGAATTGTTTTGGGTGCATGCAGTAATCCATGTGCACGGTCTATATTTTTGTTCCTAAATATTTTCCCACAGTTTATTGAAGATGTTATGTGATCAAAAAATAATCCTGGTGAACCTTTTCTTGTTGTATTGCATAGTTGTCCACAGTCCAGACGAATGGTATCCAAAGGGTCCGATGGTTTCTTAGGGTCCGGAGTATATCTTATGGATGTGTTTCGTTTGTTATTATACATATTTATTAGACAAGTTTTTGAATTGACTATTGGCTGCACAAAGTATTCAGTACATAAAATAACAATAACAAATAGCACAACACCAAACCTTTTCCTGTGCTTCACGTTATCCATTTTCTGAAAAAGACAATAAATGAATAAGCAAACATTGTAACCAGCAGTTATTGTGTCCATGTATGAGAAAATAATTAGAAAGCATCTCTTCAAATTACATGTTTAAATTTTTTCAATCCAGTATGAAATCAATGTACTGTTTTGATTGTTTTATGACACTGCCTCGTCTCAAAACAAAATATAGTATATACCACTGAAGAGAGACGAAATATACACCCCCCCAAAAAAATAGTAAAATATTCAAACTCATCAGTCGAAAATTAACTAACAACATAGTAAAAAAGAAAATAACCAAAAGACAAAAAACTGTATCCAAAACACAACTTAGAACACATAAGACTGAGCAATACGAACCCGACTTAAAACCGGAATCGAACACCGGTGCATCATACGGCTATTTGAGCTCCACATGTAGCACCCGTCGTGTTGCTCATGAAAGTACAAACCCGGTGATGAATGGAATCATGTAGGTCACATTCGGAGAAAAAGGGGAACAGAATTGTGGTTATGAAGATCGGAACATATCCGTAATCATATATCAAATAGATATTTTATTACGGTCAACTTACTCGTGATGGCGGCTATAAATGTTCGAAGGTATGATTTCAACTTCACCTCATTGAACTATTGATTAAGTAGCTTCCGTGTAAGCAGTAATTCCCTATGAAGGAAAAAGTGGCAAGGAAAGCCAGCTCTGGAATATCGTATTAACTAGGAGATTGTGTATGTAGTTCATTTATTATACACATAAACTAAGTTTGTAGTTAGTTATCAAAAGTACCAGGATTATAATTTTATACGCCAGACGCGCGTTTCGTCTACACAAGACTCATCAGTGACGCTCAGATCAAAATAGTTAAAAAAGCAAAATAAATACAAAGTTGAAGAGCATTGAGGACCCAAAATTCCAAAAAAGTTGTGCCAAATACGGCTAAGGTAATCTACTCCTGGGGTAAGAAAATCATTAGTTTTTCGAAAAATTCAAAGTTTTGTAAACAGAAAATTTATAAAAATGACCATATAATTGATATTCATGTCAACACCGAAGTGCTGACTACTGGGCTTGTGATACCCTCGGGGACGAAACGTCCACCATCAGTGGTGTAAATAGTTATCAAAAGTACCAGGATTATAATAGATGATTTGCTGCTTAAAAGCTAAGTTGTCATTTTATGGACACATAGAAGAAGTTATTCATTGATACTGACGATATAAATATCAGTTTTTTCCTAAGAGAACAAAATATAATAAATAAGCAAAAGCAACATTCGAAATAAAAACATATTTTTAAATCATATATACCTTGAATTCATTTACTTCCAATTCAATTAATTTATGAGAACGTGTCTTCATAAACCGATTTCAAAAACAAACCACCTAAGGATATAGCGAGTACGTATTAGTACATTATAACATCCAATTGTACTAATAGAGGTTCCCCGATTTGCTACGTATCAAGTACGGTTGGTACGTATCTCAATGGTTAGTACTGTTTTGGAGATATCAATTAATGCATGCGATCATTTTATAACTAATGACATTGTATTCTTTTGATACTGTATTTATACTGTTATCTGAAACTTTCTTAAATATTTGTTATTCTAACTTCTAAAGTAAAGTATCACATGTTTTACTATTTTAGTGAAAATGCAGGAAAAGTATATTGAATGTATAGATAACGAATTTGAACTACTTACAATATTAAGTTATTTGAATGAATGCAAAATTCATACTGATTATGTAGTTAATAAAATTTGTTGCTCCTTTTTATCTTTATTATAATCAAAGTTTGAAATGAAGTTAATGGTGTTTCATAAAACGGATTTGGTGAAAGAGGGACGAAAGATACCAAAGGGACAGTCAAACTCATAAATCTAAAACAAACTGACAACGCCATGTAAATAAACATAGTCACCAATT
Source organism: Mytilus galloprovincialis (assembly GCA_037788925.1). Classification (NCBI taxonomy): domain Eukaryota; kingdom Metazoa; phylum Mollusca; class Bivalvia; order Mytilida; family Mytilidae; genus Mytilus; species Mytilus galloprovincialis. The sequence goes on along the minus strand of CM075340.1, from coordinate 5,677,573 downwards.
GATAATTTTAAGTTATTAGTTTTCAAATTCTCCTTTTCCTCCATTTGTAAGCCGGATGCGATAGCATTGTTGGATACTATTTCATGTATTGTATTTAATTTACAAGTGAGATCCTGAAAATACGTACGCATATCTACGGGTATGTCTTTGAAAGAAGCGCTATTATATTGAATGAGCGGAAAATTTGGGCGTTTCCCATAGAGTATTTCAAATGGAGAAAAATCAATGCTGTTGTTTACAGACGAGTTCATTGAAAATGTAACGGAATGTAGTTCGTTTTCCCATGATTTTCCTTTTAGAACATGAGTTGTTAAACGTTCAGCTAACGTTCGCTGTTGGCGTTCACACGCTCCTACGCAATGGTGGGCAATGCTGGCGTGAACTCCTGTGTTACTTCAAGCAATTTACATAATTCGGCTATACACTTATTGGTAAATTCACTACCGCGTTCCGATATTAAAGTTTGGCAAACTCCATAAGTAGTAAACATCCTGTAAATTGCCTCACATACGGTTATGGCATCTTTATTTCGCAAAGGGTATGCAAATAATAGTTTAGTGAACATATCAACCGCTGTAAACACATATGTATTTCCATTAACAAAAACTAGATAAGGGCCACATAGGTCCATCTGCCACACTTGAAATGATTCGGCCGGCGTTGGGAAAGACACTATTTCCTGTTTTGTTTTTAAATTTGAAACCTTGCGAATTTGGCAAAGGTGACATGATTGTACATAGTCTGGAATGATGTTTCCTATTCTTGGATTGAAAAAGTGTTCTTTGCCCTGTCCAAAGTATTGTTAATCCAACAATGTCCGCCAAGGGGTGAATCATGAACAACTTTAAGCACAGTATTAATTAACGCCTCGGGTATAACAATCTGACAATCATCCATCATTTTGTTACTTTTAGCTTGAGCGATTCGAGAATGAAATAGTACTTTGTCAATCAAGGCGTAATCAGATGATTTTAAAAGAACTCGCCTAGCCTCCTTTTAAGATTTGGGTAAAGTTTCATTTTCGAGATAGTCTATAATTTTTGTCAATATGATATCCTGACGTTTCAGTTGGGTTTTTTTCGGTGGAAATTGATAAATTTTCAAAAACGATTCCGGTTTCTGACTTGTACATTGTTCGATGCTGTTTCGACATTTTTCTCACTGATTTTGTTCTGATATTATCGTCACTTTCATCTGTATCGGTATCATACGGGTCACTGATCAATGTATCTGCGTCGTACGCATTGTCAGTTAAATGGACTGCTTGTACATCGGCAACTTTTGAAGCAATCAGTTCGGAAATTTTTTGACCATTTGGTAATTTTACTTTACCGCAAACGTCTTCGACGAACGGAAAAACGGGTCATCTTCAACAGGGCTTTCTACAACTTCCGCTTTGCTATTTTCGCATCTAGATAAGGCATCTGGAACTTGCATGTCGTCTGCCTTTTTGTATACGATTTCAAACGAGAATTGCTTAAGTATTGACATCCAACGTTCGTAAATTGCCCCTTTAAATTGTTTTTGGTACAAAGGTGTCAATGCTTGGTGGTCACATTCGGCTATAAAATAATTCCCACGCAAATAATCCTCACAATCAAGTATTCTCACGACCATTCCTAGAAGTTCTAATTTTGTTGGACCGTAAGATTGTTGCCATGGACTCAACGATTTAGAGCCAAACCTAATAATACGTGGTTTTTGTGTTTCGTCATCTGGGTCAAGCTGATATAACATATATCCAATACCTCGTGCTGATGTATCTACACTTAAGCGAAAAGTCAGATCGAACTTCGGAAAACTAAGTATGTCGGAATTCACCAATTTATGTTTCAAATCGTTAAATGCTGTTTCCTGTTCACTCCGCCATGTGAATATCTGTTCTTTTTTCAAAAGTCGAGTTAATGGAAATAGAGTGCACTAATAAATCGTCTTAATACCTTTATATTCTTTGGTCTTGGGTAATCTGAAATCGCCTTTACACGGTCGGGTGGCGGGCGGATCCCGTTTTTCGAGATAAGATGTCCAAGAAAAACACAAGTTGATGCTGCTAATGAAAACTTTTTTGGTCCTAATTTTAATCCTGCAGCACAAAATCGTTGAAATACTTCCTTCAAATCGGATAAATGTTTTTTGAATGTGTCGGAAAAAATCAAGACGTCGTCCAAATAGCAGAGACAAGATTTAAATTTCAATCCGTGCAAGACCTTATCCATAAGCATTTGAAATGTATTTGGAGCAGTGTTTAAACCCATTGGTAATCGACTGAATTTATAAGTACCGAAACATGTGTTAAAAGCTGTATATTAGCTAGAGTCGTTTGAAAGTCCCATTTGGAAAAAACCTGAAGATCAATTGACGATATAAAATTCGGTATGACTTCGCTGATTGATTCGGTCAATTCTTGTAAGTTTGGTATTGCATATTTGAATTCCCTAGTTTGTGAATTTAAGAAACGAAAATCGCAACAAAATCGAAAGTCTTGGGCGCACGGTTTTGCAGAATTCTTGGATCGCTTAGTGCCTAGTACAATAGGACTTGTAATTAATAAATCTTCTGTTTCGCTCAGAGGAGCAACAAATCCTTGTTTTAATAAATTGTCAAGATGTTCTCTCAAAATTTCCCTCTTAAAAGGGGGAGTCGATATGACTTTTGGTGTTTGCCAACGGCGTCCGGTTTTAGTAAAATCTTATGTTCCACCACACGTGTAAAGCCTAAATTCGGGTTATCTTCCGTGACAAAAAGATCTAGATTGTCATTCAACAAACACGCTAGTTTATCTGATTCAGTTTCTTGCAAATTTTCGGGTTAGGTAAACAGGGACTTCACTTTTGGATAGTCGGGTTTCGAACAAGTAAATTTTGAATGAGGTGAGTCAATAGTTTCGGAAACGTCTACATGCTGTACTTCCGGTATATTATCTGAAAATGATGCACATTCATATTCATTATTTAATACACTAAATTCTGCTATTGTACGGCCTTTCGGAATAACGACATTCTCACTTGTTGGATTTTAAAGTTTAACCGGAACTTTCCTATTGTACGGTACGATAACAACAGCTTCAGCTACAAGACAACCTTTACTACACGATAACTTGCTTTTGGAGCACACACCTTGTAGTCCCAATGTAATGTAATTCGGAACCCTAGCCCAAACAATAGTTTCTGTATTTGGTTCAAGGCTAGGTCACTTATGAGTTTGAAAATTTGCGGTATTCAATTGACATGACATTTTGCTAAAATCTGACACAACATTGTTTTCATCAAATAATCCGTCCCTAGAATAAACGGATGTGAAGTTACTGGGAGAATATATACATCAATATTAATTTCCCCTCGTGTCTTTATGTACAATTTAATTTTGGCCGTTCCCGTTACTTTAATTGTGTCATTATTGGCTAACCGTATTTCGGAACAATCCAACTTTTCAAATGATAATTTTTGCTTGTCGGAAAAAGAATCAAATAAAGATTTTGACATAATATTTATGGAACTGCCAGAGTCAACTAATGCAGCCATTTTCAACTGATCGAAAACAACATTGATGTACAAAAATTGATGCTTCTTTTGTGAACTGAAGTATATAAAGGCACTTTCATAATCTATCCCTGAAGACCGTGCCTGTCACCCGGGTTCTGTCGGTTTCCCGAATCAAACTTTGTGCAAACATTCGCTGTATGTCCCTCCTGCTGACACAACTGAAATTTTGCAGTCGACATATTTTGGCCCACACCGTTACAATAACATTCACGCTGTCGGTGACCTCTACCATTACATTTAAAACACGGCCCGGAAAAGTTATTGCGATCATTTGTAACCTGTCCGCCATTTGTTGGATAATTTTAATTACGACCAGGAGTATTTTGTCGGACATATGTAGCCTGTGGCTTACTCTGTACATTCATTCCTGATAACAGAGACGTTAGTGTCTGTATCTGATCCTTCATTTTGGATATTTCAGATGAAGCCGCTGCAGGAGACTCGAGATCCGGGGATATTTTGTCGGATTTCATTTCTTTTTGTGCATTAAATAACTCGCTTAACTCCCGAATTTGCTCTCGTAAATCGCTCACCCCACTATTTCAATCATCTGCAGTTCTTCTGTTATCACGAGATTTGTTTTTGAAGAATACTGCGGCTTTTACAGAATCATCATGTTTTCTGTAACCATAGGCTTCTGCCATTTTTGCGGAAGCCAGGGCGTTTTGTATTGCATTTCTGGAGGCATCCCTGCGCAAACAAAAAATTACATTTGGTCTGGTAAGCCACTGATAAATTTAGAGAGCATTTCATGTTCCGGCTTGTCGAGTAATTTACCCTTTTCTTAAATATGACAATAAAAATCCTCCAAGCTTTGACCGGAAGACAAGGTCAGGTTCTGAAATATTTCACTATGCATAAGTGCGTTAGCCCCATGCCCATATAAATTTACATATTTCTCCTTAAATAGAATTCGGCCAATTTTCCAGTCAGATTTGCTTTCATCGCTGAATTAGTTGTACCATGTTAAAGCCGGACCTTTGAGGTGTAAATAAAAACAGCAGCTAGCATGCGCTTGTCAGTCAGGTTAAATTCAGATAAACCATGCAATGTGGAGAAAGATTCAAATTCAGTCAAAAATGTATGTCCATTATCTTGAGGAAATCCGTGAAACTTAGAGCACGTAGCCAAATTTTCCATGTTATTAGTAAATGTGTGTGGAACCGACACGCCGACGCTAGGTTTTGGTTGAAATGATATTTCTGTAGGGGGAGTTTTTCTTGAATAGAAAAAAGTAAAATCACAAAAATACTGAACTTAGAGGAAAATCAATTCGGAAAGTCCATAATCACATGGAAAAATCGAATAACAAAACGCATCAAAAGCGAATGGACAAGAACTGTCAGAATGAGGTTCAGAAAACGGAAGTTTAACTGTTGGTCTAACTGCTGTTGAATGAGTTATTTGCGCAGGTAATTGATCATGTGATGGAGTTTGAAAGGAAAGTAATTCAGTTAAAACATGTGCCTTAAAAAATTAGTCGTTTAAAAAAAGGTGTGAAACCGATTCTTTTTTTTTTCGAGTCTGGTCCATTTTCAATTGTTTCCTCGCGCGTCCGGCGTATATATAAGATTAAGTCCTGGTATCTATGATGAGTTTATTTCCATAAATAATGACGATTTTTGTATCTTAACTCATAGTTATAATCTCAGAATTTGGCAGGACTGTTCTCACCGAAAACATATTTTGATGAACATGGCCAGATACAAATCTACACAGATACATTCACTATATTTTATAGATCAAGGAACAATGTTATCAACGCAAAATTCAATTTATTTACAGTTTTATTAATAACACATATTATATAGAAACAAGCGTTGACTGTTTATTCTGTACAGTCGGTGACAACTCGTCAAATTCTCGACAGCCATATTTAGTCTCGCAAAAAAATCATAGAATGTTGTAAATCAGTGTACAAGGCGTTTGTAGTACCAAGTTGCAACAGGCAAATATATTATTTGGTAACGATGTCATAATGGCGACCTTGAAACGTTTGTCTCAGTTTCAATTTTCATAACCACGTGTAAAATGATTTGTATCGATCACAGCCCTGTTAATGTCTCAAATTTACATTTTTTTAAGGGACCTCCACCATTCTGTATCCTTGGGGGAGTTTTGTATATTAAAGACACATATAATAACGAATAAGATAGTTTTTGTTGAAATATTTTGCACTCAAATAAAAATAACGTCTTCTACCCTCATCGACAAGAAAAAGAGAGAGTTAATATCATTCCGGATACGGAATAACCCTTTCCGATTCCGGAATGCTACAGATACCAAACTGTGAACTAGCAACCATTATTTATAACGAAAATATGTATATAACAATATACGTTAAAACTGATTCAAATCATAAATGAGTATGAAATACATGTACCGTCAAACTATGATGTAACAAAAGCACAAAGCAAAGCAATAGTCCTTTTTAGCATACCTGACCCAAAGAGCCAAGTGAGCTTTTCTCACCACTTGGCCTCCGTTGACTGTCGTCGTTGTCGTCCGTTAAATTTTACAAAAATCTTCTCCTCCCAAACTACCAAGCCAAATGTAACCAAATTTGGCCACAATCATCACCAGGGTATCTAGTTTAAAAAAATGTGTCCGCCGGATGACCTTGGCCGCTAAGTAAGATAGCCGACATGATTTAAATAGTATATAGGGGTAAATTGCAGTATTTGTCGAATATCTCTGGAACCAAAGCATTTAAGGCAAATCTGACATTTGGTAGAATTGTTTATCAGGTCAATATCTATCAACCCTGACATTTTCAGACAAATCGGACAACCCGTTGTTGGGTTGCTAACTATGTATTGGTAATTTTAAGGAAAGTTTGCCTTTTATAGTGAATTTTTAACAAATTCGTTAATTTTTATAAATTTTTACAAAACGTTTTCCTCTTAAACTACTGGGCCAAGTTCATTATAGATAGAGATAGTTGTAAGCAGCAAAAATGTTCAGTAACGTAAGATCGACAAACACATCACCATCACCATCACCAAAACAAAATTTTCCATGAATTCAAGTCTGTTCTTAGTCTAATATGCACATAGACCAAGGTGAGCTACACAGGATTTTTAGAGCCTAGAGTTTTCTGGGTTTTTTTTTCTCAATTATTTGTTGGAATTAATTTTATTGTTACTTAATAAAAGGTATTTTCAATACAAAAGATGAATAAATAATATGATTTTACAAAAATAAACAAAGTTTAAAATCATGTTATACCGAAAATGATAACAAAAAAGGGATCAAGGTATGGCTGTATTGAAAGGCATCTCGAAAAGGCAACATAGTTTATTAAAAGATTAACTTTTACCAAATATATATAAAGAGGACGGTTCTCATTTCTGTATTGTTTACATTTTAAGCTAATTTCTCTTTTATTTATTTGTGTCCATTTTCCTCTATTTTATAGTTGTGCCCATTTTCGTGTATTCTATATTTTTATTATAGGGTGCATTTCTTTCTAACACAAACGATGCAAACGGCTAAGCGCGCACATGTTTTGATCATTTCTTTCAAACATACGTTTGCAAAGTTTACATAAACTTTGACAAACTACGAAAACGCTAAAAATGCGTCTGCAGTATGTCTTTTGTCGTTTGTTAGTACAAACGCTACATTTGTTTCTAACTTCAACCTGATTAAACGAATTATTTGTTTCTACGTTTGTAAAAAAGTCTGTTTACCAACAAAATGTGCATGCATTAATGAAAGTTTAAACAGGGTCAGTTAAAACTTATTAAACGTTATAAATAATGTATTTGTTTCTACTTTCGTAGCGTTTGGAAAACAACAACAAACGCGACACAACGTTTGCAAAATTTTTGTTAGAAAGAAATGCGGCCATACTATTCTATTATATTCTAGTCTTATTTTTTTTCCTTCTCATTAATTTTCAAAGTATTCTCTGGTCTGTAAAACACAATATTTTTATCTTTCTATTCCTATAATTAACAAAGTTGAGTTTTCCAGACAAAGCGCTTCAGACGCGGTAAATTACTGACGCGTTTTCATTTTTTTACCACTGACCATTTATTTCGTGCATTTAAAAAAAACTTAAATTCCTGTTATGAGGGTCAGCATTGAGTTTACATAATAGATAATTATGATAATGTAGAAAGAAAAAGAAAAAAATATGAAGAATAAGAGGTGCTAAAGTACAAGTATGGCGTTCATTATCACTGAACTAGTATATATATTTGTTTAGGGGCCAGCTGAAGGACGCCTCCGGGTGCGGAAATTTCTCGCTGCATTGAAGACCTGTTGGAAACATTCTGTTGTTGTCTGTTCTATGGTCGGGTTGTTGTCTCTTTGACACATTCTCGATTTCCAATCTCAATTTTATTAAAATTACAGGGAAATAAAAGAATTGGGTAATACTAATCTGATTTCAGAAATAATCAATAAACAGAATAAAACCTCATGTAAATACAGATTTTTTTTTATTGCGCAGTAAAATTATGTTAATGAAATTTTACATTTTTAAAGATTAAGAAAAATGAATTAAAAATAAAAGAAACCAATTCCTCCTGTTTTTAAAAGACACCTTATAACATGCATACAAATTAAAGTATAAACATAATTCAAAATAAAACCCTGAGATAATATTTGTAAAATGATAATGAATTAAAACATTTTGTTCAGTGTTCATTAAATAACTACTGATTGCACAAATGCTCTGCTGTCCTAAGCGCGACAAGCTGTAATTTTCACGGGATAAAACATTTTCCTGCAAAAAAACATAATTGGTTTATTCTTCGTCAAAGCAGGGACTTTCTATACTAAGAATATTATGTACTGTCCCTTGGTAAAGCGATCATATAAATAATGAGAATAAGAAAACACATATAATCATTAGACAGATCGAGACCACTAGAATTCAATTCGCCGTTTTATAATCTAATGCATACTGGGTAATATTTTCAAAAATGTACACCAAAACGTTGTGATTGGTTGAAAACCTCCAAAACAATGGAAATTCTACTAATGTTGTGACGTTATTTTCATTTTGAGGGACGAACAATGAAATTACCCAGACTCCTTTAGATTCTGAACCGGCCAATTGTACATTTGCATAGTTTCCCAAATAAGAAACTGTAAACACTTTCTAAGAAATTTCCCATGCAATACTATGAACTGCAGTGCATGGTGGACTACTACGAGTTTACCATCATTCACCTAACACGCGTGATTTAGTAACTAGTTAAATAGTTTTAAAGGTGTAAAACCACCATTGATTTTCCCCTATTAGTCTTTTTTAAATTTGCACTTTTAAAAAAAATTGTGCAGAATTTATCTTTGTTTCAAATAAAGAAATACTTGGCATGAGTAAAGTGTTGTCCTGTCCAGAACTATAGAAAAAAATTCACATAACATTGCATTGCATATTAGAAAATAACTGGAAGTTGACCAATCAAATTTCTCCCCTTATTTAACCTGTGTACAAGCTTTAGTAAGCATGTAACCTCAAGTTTTCAAAATATTCTCAAGAAACACCAAATAAAAATAATAAAGTGCTTTGAAACACCCAAGACATATGTTTATGACACAGAAATGTTTTACTGCAATAAAAGGTAGGATTAATTACCTACAACATTTAAATTCAAGGGAAATTCAATATTTTTTCGACCTATTTTCGTGACAACCGGATGTGACGTACTATGATTTGGTGGTATTACACCTTAAGGAAGTACACCACTAATTAATGGCCCCATTGCTTTCTATGTTAAATTCCTCAATTTCGAGTGGTCACAGCTCTTTTATCTTAAGTTCAAATCAAGTGACAATCATTGCATGTCAAATCAACACCTTCTGGTGTCCTGTACTGAAAAAATCAACATACCTTACATTGCATATAAGAAAGAACTGGTTCCCGGAACTTCGGATGTACCAAAACAGGTACTTCCGATCTGACAAAAAGGCAAAATGTACCCTCCTTTTTAAATTTCATGCCATTTTTTTATTATTCAAATTTATCAGTCAAAAATTGTTCTGCAATGATCACCAGTCATGCAGCTTTCATTTGATACCAAAATTAATAAAATATTCTAAATATATTGAAAGTTATGTCCATGCGTAGGAACTATTTTGTGTTAAATATGTACTTCTTTCTGGTATGTGCTTTCTGGCCGGGCCTGAATTAGTGGTGTTACACCTTAAAAGAACGAGATACATGGTGCTATTTTCTCTATGAACTTTAGTATCGCGCATTTTTATACCTTTCTCAAAACAATGCTCTTGAGAAATAAAGGCAACAGTAGTATACCGCTGTTCAAACTCATAAATCTATGGACAAAAAACAGAAACGGGGTAACAAACTAAAACTGAGGGAAACGCATTAAATATAAGAGGAGAACAACGACACACACAGAAACGGACCAAGCATCAGACAAAATCCCACGAGAATAACATATATAACATCAAAACCAAATACATGAATTAAATTTGGGATAGACAAGTACCGTGACACGTCTGATCGCAATGTGAATTTACACTCAAAAATAAGAGAAAACAAACGACGAAACGTTTAAAACAGTTATCTTGTATAACATCAATATTGTAATATGAAGTATAACTGTCTAGTCATGGAATTATCTGCACTGGTTGTGTTGACTTTTGGCAGGACTTGCTTAAAAAAAATCACTTTTCGCAGTAACTTATTCTTTAGATGAATTCAGGACGATTGAGTCTTCTGTGTAAAATGTAAACGTATATATGTTACTGTAGAAGCCGATCATGAATTGCTGGACTGGTTTAAATTATCTAAGGTAAACGAATGGCCGTGTTTGGATAAATGCATTAGGCGGTCTAAGGTTATCCATAGGTATACCCGCAGTGTCAGTATTATTGGTTTGATATTTTGATAACCATAGACCACAATAGGCGTATATACAAACACAGCATCTATCTCAATCGTTACGACATATTAACAAAAAAAAAAAGAACAATTATATTTCATTTTCAAAATGAGTCCATGGGGTTTTCAATTTGCTTCAATTGGTCAATTCAGAAATAATCCATCCTAATTCATGTTATATATACACAGTTTAAGTTCCTATGAAATGTCATGAATTATATTTAAAACACCAGTGTATCCATAATGCACCATTAATGAATTGTCCAATGAAATGTCTCCATTATATTTGTCGTCATTTGGTGTGTCTAGGTTATTTTTTTTCTCACGTTGAGTAGTTTTCAAGAATATTCATCTTTAAGTTGGTATCATGACTTTTTAAGTCCCTAAAAGAAAAGCAAAATATCATGTTTTTAATATTCAAATTGAAATTGAAATTATCGCATGGTTAGTGACATATAATCGAGTTTTCTAGTCTTCCATCTGAATAAAGATGATTTATAACTTATAAAATCATCAGTAATGCTTTAATGTTTAAATTTGAATGCAACGTCAGTATGTAGAGATATCGAGAACGATTTCATGTAGCGGTGGCATGTTACTAGATATCAATCAGCCATGAAAAGTTACCAGATATCAATCAACCATGAAAAATTACCAGATATCAATCAACCATGAAAGTTACCAGATATCAATCAGCCATGAAAAGTTACCGGATACCAATCAGCCATGAAAAGTTACCAGATATCAATCAACCATGAAAAGTTACCAGATATCAATCAACCATGAAAGTTACCAGATATCAATCAGCCATGAAAAGTTACCAGATATCAATCAACCATGAAAAGTTACCAGATATCAATCAACCATGAAAGTTACCAAATATCAATTAGCCATGAAAAGTTACCAGATATCAATCAGCCATGAAAAGTTACCAGATATCAATCAGCCATGAAAAGTTACCAGATATCAAGCAGCCGTGGAAAATTACCAGATATCAATCAGCCATGAAAAGTTACCAGATATCAAGCAGCGGCGAAAAGTTACCACATATCAAGCAGCCATAAAAAGTTGTCAGATATCAAGCAGCAATGAAAAGTTACCAGATATCAAGCAGCGGCGAAAAGTTACCAGATATCAAGCAACCACGAAAAGTTACCAGATATCAAGCAGCGGCGAAAAGTTACCAGATATCAAGCAGCCATAAAAAGTTGTCAGATATCAAGCAGCAATGAAAAGTTACCAGATATCAAGCAGCGGCGAAAAGTTACCAGATATCAAGCAACCACGAAAAGTTACCAGATATCAAGCAGCGACGAAAAGTTACCAGATATCAAGCAGCCATAAAAAGTTACCAGATATCAAGCAGCGGCGAAAAGTAACCAGATATCAAGCAGCCATGAAAAGTTACCAGATATCAAGCTGCGGCGAAAAGTTACCAGATATCAATCAGCAGTGAAAAGTTACCAGATATCAATCAACCATGAAAAGTTACCAGATATCAATCAACCATGAAAAGTTACCAGATATCAATCAACCATGAAAAGTACCAGATATCAATCAACCATGAAAAGTTACCAGATATCAATCAACCATGAAAGTTACCAGATATCAATCAGCCATGAAAAGATACCAGATATCAATCAACCATGAAAAGTTACCAGATATCAATCAACCATGAAAGTTACCAAATATCAATCAGCCATGAAAAGTTACCAGATATTAATCAGCCATGAAAAGTTACCAGATATCAAGCTGCGGCGAAAAGTTACCAGATATCAAGCAGCCGTGAAAAATTACCAGATATCAATCAGCCATGAAAAGTTACCAGATATCAATCAACCATGAAAAAATACCAGATATCAATCAGCCATGAAAAGTTACCAGATATCAAGCAGTGGCGAAAAGTTACCAGATATCAAGCAGCCATAAAAAGTTTCCAGATATCAAGCAGCAATGAAAAGTTACCAGATATCAAGCAGCGGCGAAAAGTTACCTGATATCAAGCAACCACGAAAAGTTACCAGATATCAAGCAGCGGCGAAAAGTTACCAGATATCAAGCAGCCATAAAAAGTTACCAGATATCAAGCAGCCATAAAAAGTTACCAGATATCAAGCAGCCATGAAAAGTTACCAGATATCAAGCTGCGGCGAAAAGTTACCAGATATCAATCAGCAGTGAAAAGTTACCAGATATCAATCAACCATGAAAAGTTACCAGATATCAATCAACCATGAAAAGTACCAGATATCAATCAACCATGAAAAGTACCAGATATCAATCAACCATGAAAAGTTACCAGATATCAATCAGCCATGAAAAGTTACCAGATATCAATCAACCATGAAAAGTTACCAGATATCAATCAACCATGAAAGTTACCAAATATCAATCAGCCATGAAAAGTTACCAGATATTAATCAGCCATGAAAAGTTACCAGATATCAAGCTGCGGCGAAAAGTTACCAGATATCAAGCAGCCGTGAAAAATTACCAGATATCAATCAGCCATGAAAAGTTACCAGATATCAATCAACCATGAAAAAATACCAGATATCAATCAGCCATGAAAAGTTACCAGATATCAATCAACCATGAAAAAATACCAGATATCAATCAGCCATGAAAAGTTACCAGATATCAAGCAGTGGCGAAAAGTTACCAGATATCAAGCAGCCATAAAAAGTTTCCAGATATCAAGCAGCAATGAAAAGTTACCAGATATCAAGCAGCGGCGAAAAGTTACCTGATATCAAGCAACCACGAAAAGTTACCAGATATCAAGCAGCGGCGAAAAGTTACCAGATATCAAGCAGCCATAAAAAGTCACCAGATATCAAGCAGCGGCGAAAAGTAACCAGATATCAAGCAGCCATGAAAAATTACCAGATATCAAACAGCGGCGAAAAGTTACCAGATATAAATCAGCCATGAGAGACGTTACCAGATATCAAACAATGTTGAGACGTTACATGATATCAAACAGTAACAAGATCTGTATCGATTATCCAGTCGTGTTCATCATGTTGATATTTTACAATATCATATGCAGATAACCTGATAATCCATTTATCGGGCTGTTTTTTGCGTTTTTTAAAGTGTTTTCTTAGATTCACCAGCAACCGGAAAATGACTTAATAAGTTCTGGTCAAACTTATCAACGTCGGTTCAAACATTTTGAGGTCGCTGATATGTCCGGGTTAAAGTTATAAAGGCTGTGTCAACGTATTTGATGTCACAAAGCCGTGATATGCAACTTTATTAAGAGCTAAGCGGAGTGATATAGACAGCAGGACAATAAAGAAACGTTTTCAATACCAAGTAGTAATGACACGTTTCATAATTTTATGAAGTGAAGACAAGTTACCAGATATCAAGCAGTGTTAACACGTTACAGTATTCAGAAGTAAGTTAACACGTTACCACACATACAGAAGTGTGTTAACACGTTACTATACATACAGAAGTGTGTTAACACGTTACAGACTGACAACATGTAGTCTCATTCTTGTCAGTCCTCACCTCAGTTACAATTTATTTTTGTTCTTTGTCGAGATTTACTCTAGATGCTATTTGTTTATTCTTCTGAATTTAAAATATAGATACTCTCCTACATGCATATACACCTTTTCTCATGGTATTTTGCTTTCAAAGTACTCTGCTTTCAAATGATTTTTTTATAAATGTTAAACATGAATATAAATAAAATATTTCTACTTACCGCCATAACTTCTTTTTCGTCTATGTCAACAACGACTCGTGTATAGAGATGATTAAATTCTATCTTTAATACTTTATACTTCAGGCTATTAATGCCATCAGTTCTAAAATATTTTTGACTGTCTTTCAGCATTTTAAACCTGTATTCAAGAGTAATAAATGGTATTACATGTATCTTTATTCAATAATGATAAAGTTTTTGAAAGTGTCGCCAGAACCTACTATAGCATTATAATCAGAAGTATTTTTTTATATATATAATTGATTATGCTGTATTTCAATGATATTCACAAGCAAATTTATATAATCTATAATATGTTTTATCGAATTGTTTTTTAATATTATTTCTTGTACAGTCTCTCATAAATCTTTTAAGATTGGCACAAACAATGTGAATTTAAAGTTTGTTGTTATACATGTATGATTAATGTACCTGTAGCAATATTTTATTGTGTAAATATATGTTATTGTATGTGGTGAGACTTTATATAATATATTGAATCTGAATCTGTATCAATTACGTAGTAAAAGCAATCAATGATTAATCATAGTTCAAAAATACTATTCAATCCTATGATTGTTCTGTTTGGTGGTGATTCGTTATATTGTAAGAGCAACTGTCGTTTTAGCTTCTGGAGGAATTCAAAACCTCGATAGTCCTGCGTATTATGTAAGAACATGGAATATATTTGTAGATTTAATGCTACGTATATAAATTTCAAGGCAAAATACCATTACGGTACCTTAGAAATACAAACAAAATTATGTATGTATAAATGAACTTCTATTAACATTTAAGAACGGAGTTTAATTTGACCTTTCTCTGTGATATGTCAAAATACACTCATCATAGATACCAGGATTTTGTTTGTATTTCATACGCACGTTTCTTTTACAAAAGCTTCACCAGTGACGCTCGAATAAAAAAGGTTAAAACGCCAAATGAAACATGATGTTGAAAAGCATTAAGAACTAAAATTCCTAAAAGATTTGCCAAATACAGCTATTTTTTGTTTGGCTATCTTTTCTGTTTTCCTTTTGATTTGCATAATATTCTCTATGCCTTATCTCTTTATTTTTTGTCCACTATTCTTTTTATCCTGATTTGGAGTAATTTCTTGCAATTTGATTGGCTGATTTTGTCCTAATAAATTTCAGTACAATTTTTTATTACGTCAATTAGAATTATCTCCCTTATTTATTACGTCAATTGGAATTATCTCCCTTATACCATTGACCTAATAAAAAAGTAATTAAAAATTGAGTTGCTTTATAGTCCTAATATTTTAAATTTTTACAGTTTAGATTAAATATCTAAAATATATTTGGTTGATATCGTCCTAATATTGAATTTGAATATAATAATATGTATTATAACAAAATCAAGATAAATTCGTTACAGTGTTCAATTGTCCTAATACGGAATTTATCGGGTCAATAAAATTCTCGCATTAGGACAATTGAACACTGTGTAACTAATAATATCGCTATTTTGTGTATTTTTCCGTTGATCTTTTTTTGGGATAATTTTTCATATCATGCTACTCGCTTGAGATGGAAAATTATCGCTAGAAACTAAGGATGTACGTTGTGTTGCTAATTTAGGAGTTAGAAAAGCCTTAGTATTTCAAAAAATCAAAAGTTTAGTAAACAGTTAATTTATAAATATGACCATATCAAAGATAATTCATGTCAGCACAGAAGTGCTGACTACTATGCTGGTGATACCCTCGCGGAATTGAAACTCCAGCAGCAGTGGCATCGACACAGTGGTTGTAAATAAACTCATCAACGTCTCTAAATAGTTATCAAAGGTACCAGGATCTAAAAATAAGAATAAAATATAATAATTTGATTTCAGTTTTCCGCCATTACCTTCCAGGATTAGCTTTGTTTCCTGTTTCGGTTCCGTGTTTTATCATCTTATAACGAGCTATTTCCCTAGCATATCGAATCACTTGATATCCAGCGTTTTTAATTCTAAAAAGATAATAATATAATGTTAATATAAAATATTTAGTTGTCTCTCTTTTCTCCTTCAACTGATCAACAGAGGAAAAATTATCTATAAAATTATATTATTTTGGACGAGTGACCTTGAGCATTGGCGGTTCTTTATATTTTTTTTATCATAAATAGTAGAAAAGACAGTTTAAATACAGCAGGATAGACATTGGTTCGCTTCCAGGCAAGTAGAATTTCACAGATCAATGACAACCAACCATTTTGTAGAACCTACCTGGTTGATTTATTGTTTAGTTAGTTGAATGGTCTTGAAATATTTGTCACTGGGAGTTAGGCAAACAACAATCAATCAATAAATAATAATGAAGACATATTGTACATGTTTTGTTGATTTTTCGCTTTTTCAAGAATAATATGTGATATATGCCGCTTGTCATCCAAATCCTTAAAATTTTGCTTTTACACTGTAGTGTCTTGTTATGGATTATGTACCCTTGTATTGATTCAATGCTAAACATACGAAAATCACAGCCTTTTCCCTTGTACACTCATATTTGGCAATTCAAAGCTTGAAAGATAGAGGATTATTGCATGCAGTGTTAGTAATAATTTCCTTATAACAAGTTTATAAATTTAGAAATTGGCTAAAACAAATATAAATATGGACCAATTGAAGAACACCTTCTAGGGTGCGCTCGACTTTCGTGACTCACCACGAGGTGTTTTGAAATTTAAGGTTGTTTAGGACTTTCTGTAAATAATTAACGCTAGCACATCATAGAAAAACAAGTGAGTAATCGATGTTTTAAATTTTATAACAAAAATCTCTATATTAAGGTTCATGTGGACCCTAGGCTATGGCTAAAATGGCCGTATTTTCACCTCAAAGTTTACTCTGAGTACAGACAAACCTGTGCATCTAGAAAAGTTTTAAGGCATAGCATGCCCTAGATAAATAGAATTTAAATGCATTGTATGATTCAGAAAATTCATAACTTAACTGGATTTTGCCGTGCACTTTTTTTCGTCCCTGCAGAAGATGATAAAATTAACAAACAGTTGAGTTTCCCTTGATATGGTCCACTCAGGAACACAGTTTAAATCACCAATTATTGTCAGGTATCTATAGTCTCGATCATCCAGCCGCTTTATTTTTCAAAGTAGAGCGTCTGGATGAGAAGTGATATAAAAATGGTAATTTATAACATTCGGAATAGTATCGGGTTTTTTAACTTGTTATTAGAGATAATGTCCAAGACGAATAACCAAGAAGTTGGTTATTGACTTCGGAAGAAATGACAATACGATAATATTATTTCAAACCCCGAGTGTACCGATTGTTGTTGAATGCTATTTATATATTTTTGTGACGACATACAATTCATGGAAAACACCATACAGCATGGCTCACATGGGCATGGACGCGAAGGAAAAACCAGCACATCCAACCTTGGTAAGATGTTATAACAACACACATTGTAACATAAATTGCAATTCAACCTGATACACCGAGTAGTTATATTCTTTCATGCATGTCCGTGCAACGAAAACGAGTGTATAATTATACAATAAATGTCAATTGTTATGGGACCACTCGAACAGTCGTATACGTTATAAATACATTTTGGGCTGATGTGTAGTATCGTTCACTTTATAAATACTTGATGGAAAACTGCTATGACGCCGAAATATCACATTCATCCAAGATAAGTTCGTTGTTTCTATGTAAAAAAGGGGATTTGCATCTTGATATGTGTAAAAAAAAGGGGGGGGGGGGAGAGATACATAATGATGTACACATTCAAAGAAAAACAAAGACTAAGTGTATCTAGAAGATACCAGTTTTTACATAGTACACTAAACGGTCAAAATGAATAAAACATTCGATTTTCTGAAAAACAAGACAATTAAACAATATATTCAGCATCAATGAAAAGAGGTGTCAATGAGGCAGCAACCAGTGAATGACATAAATTACGAAAAGTAGACATCATCATGATTAAGAGTTTATCATGTAGACTAAAACAAAAATTGAAGATAAAATTGCTAAAAGCTCAACATTACACAAATTAGGAGATGCGGTATGAATACCAATGAGAACTGTCCATCAAAGTTCAAATGAATTGAATGTGAGAAATTATAAGCAACTGTATGGCCTTCAACAATGAGAAAAATCCATGCATGTTTTGGATAAAGAATAAAAACAGGGAATGTGTCAAAGAGATACTGGGCAACCCAACCAAAGAGCAGTAAACAGCCCAATGTCACCAATGGGTCGGGTCTTCAACGCAGCGAGATAATCTTGCACCCTGAATCTGGATTCAGCTTTCCCCAGGACAATAATTTATACAATATATTTCTATGATGTTTTTTTAAACAATTTGTTTTTCATATATATGCTATGCTGGTGACTAAAATTGATATGATTTTAATATTTACTTTCTTTTGTAGACAAACCAATGATGATTTATAGACACAGATTTTATGTGTAAAATGTGAAAATTTTAAAAAATGTATATACTCAGAATTTTAATTGTCTCATAAAAATAAACAAGATTCAAACTGAAAGATTTTTTTTAATTACTGAAGCATCAATCAGTATAAATAGATCACAGTACCAAAAATGTTGGGTATACATTATTTTGACAGCCGCCACAAAGCGAGAAAAAAAACACAGACGTATACTGATTAAATGTAACAAATATCAAGAAACTCATTGTTGTCAGATATGTTAGGGAAATTAGATTTGCATTAACAAATTAATAAAAATCATATGAACAATTAAACAGTTAGTGTTTACGGTTGAATTGTATCTCATTTTCATGTCGGGCCCTTTTATAGTTGACTATATGGTAGGGAGTTTTCTTAATATTGAAGGTCATGCAGTGATCACATATACGTATATCCATGTTATTTGAACTCTGCTGGGTTGTTGCCTTGTGAGCAATCATACCAATTTCCTTATTTTTTTTATATAAAAGGTTCACAGTTATTGTTCTTGTGAAGCTGTCCTTTATTGCATGCTTATACATGATGGAAATTAGAAGAGTTGGAGAAGTAGAATACACTTTTGATCATGAGTTATTATCTTTTTTTACAAGTTACTATGCAGTGTGGGATCAATCCCATTCCATCTTTTCCATGTGAATGATTCAAACATGCATTCAAAGAGTTTTAGGTTTCATGACTGACTGGTTAAGTTCTGTATTTCTCCATGGACACGGGCTACACTGGCAAAGTTGTTTTGTGTGAAGGTTGGTTCCTTAATATTTTCTTCCCAAAAGGCAGTTATTAGTGTAATAGCTAAGAAACATTCAGACTATTCTGTCGTTTGCAGTTTTAAGATCAGTTAATTTTGTAAATGGAAATTGAGTTGACTCATTGTGTGATCTCGCTGATATGCCAGTTATACTTGTTAAGGGAGTTTTCTACATATATGCAATCTTAGTATTTGTATGAGATGTTTTTCTTTACATAGACGTAGCTTGGTGTGTGCTTTTTTGTAAGGTAAGTGCGTCAGATATATATATAAAAAAAGGAACTGAGAATAATGAGACAAAATAATAGATAAATGGATAAAAAAAAATTAAGAATAGAGACTAACGGTGACACAATATACGGATGGTTGGTTGCTTAACGTCCAGTGACAAATATTTCATGCATGTTTAGGACGATGTGATACAGTAAAAAGAACAGAATAGAAGCTGGAGAATGGTGGTATTTTATAGTATGAAGATAAGCGAGTGGACAGGTGTGCAATAATATAAGAATAGTTTGATCTTGTGGTAAATAATGGTAATGTTCAGGACGAAAAGAAATTAACAATAATTATAAAAAGTAGGTCCTAATTTATAGTTCGTTCGGGATACACTGAGGTTGGAGAAATTACGACTCACTAAAAAATAAGGGTATATTGTATTGAAGCAGAAATATAGATTTAAGTATAACGGTCTACCTATGACGAGTGCTATAGCCGGGCCGTAACTAGGCCTCGAAATAAAACGAGGCAGGCGTTTGGGTGTCGCCGTCTGCGGTACCCAGGTAATGGGGAAACCAGGGGTGACACAACCGGCCGAAAACTAGAAAAGTATAGTTAATGATCAATAAAAAATTAGATAAAAACATGACAAAAAAAAAGAGTAAAACTTATATAAAGTACTTTTAATAAACGAAAAAAAATATCAAAAGTACGGCCAATTAAAGCTTAATTTTGACTAGATCTTTATTACATGTTTATAAATCATTCAGTTTCAGCTGTTCAGACAAGAACTCTGAGAACATGAATACGTGTGAAATGTTTTTTTAAGCAGTTCTATTTATTTGACTTCATGTTTGTATTAAAATTCCCCATCAGCAAGTTGGCCAACATAGATCAACATAGAGTGAGCTACAAGATATATTGGGGATAACGGAAGTGCTATTTATATTATGATCTATATTTAATTATTTGTTACGCCCCCTATAAATATTTTACCAGTCCGGTTAATCACCCCAGACGCTATATTTAAATATGCGTCTGGGTAATCGAGACTAAGGTATCTATTGTTCATATATTGTCCATGTCAATCAATACCGCTTACTTCAATAATGACATGTGGGGAAGTTCTCAAACAAGTTTCCCAACTTAGTTTATTGTGAGACTTTCTGGAGGAATGAAAAAAGTGCACTGCAAAATCCTGGTAAGTTTTTATTTTTCTAAAGCATGAAACAGATTTGAAATTTATTCATCTAGGGCATGATATGCATTCAAAATTTTACAGATGTGCAGGTTTGTCTGTACTCAGAGTGAATTTGAGGTGAAAATACGGCCATATTATCCAAAGGGTCCATATGAGCCTTAAAGTCCGTGGATTATCTACAAAATTCTTGTTTTGATATTCACCAAATTCTCTTTTTCTACATAATGCAATTGAACTATAAATAATTTTGCACAAAGTTACCCCTTGGTACATATACAATATGGTGACAGTCAATCTCTATTATTCATTATCTTTGCTGTTTTGATACTATTGCAGATTGAAAATCTCGTAATTTACAGTCAACAGAAGGAAGGGGTGATAAACCTTAAGGTATGTTATATACAAATTATATCAGACATGAGTGCACCAGGAACGGATCCATCAATTAAATATTCTTTATATACAAGTATCAATTATTATCGCTTTGATCTTGCTGTCTCATAATTTTCTTCCTCGGCAGAGCCGAGTGTTATGAAAAATTATCGCTAGAATCTAAGGGCGCACGTGGCGTTGCTAATGAAATTGACAACGTCCATAGGTAAACAAACTCATCATAGATACCAGGATTGAAATTTAATATTTGCACCAGACGCCAGTTTCGTCTTAAAAAGACTCATCAGTGACTCTCGAATAAAAAATGTAAAAGGCAAAATAAAGTACAAAATTTGCGTTTAACAGATTATCAGTGGTAATCTAACTCGATTGCTTTTCTAACTTTCGCCGTATCGGCTCAAGCGAGAAACTCAATATTATTGAGATTATCAACGATAACCTATAATTATTTTCCCTTTATTCTTTTTCCTGTAACCGCCTATTTGGAACTTCATAGTGCAATTCCACACCAACATGTGAAAAAATGGATGCCGTATTGATAAACATATCTTTCTGACACGCATGTTTCTAACCTTCTCCACATATCGTCGTCCTCACATCCCCAGCCAAAATATCTGTTCGGAAATCCGTTGACTTTTTGGAACTGTTTTTTTGTTAAAGACGATACGCCTCCAAATATTGAACTGTAGGGCAATCTAAAAAATATGCCACATTTTCAATCACATGTTATAAACATTTATGCTCCGATAAGTTACGAACCGACAAGAGTTCCGAACCAAAATGGTGTCATGAACCCTCAAAATGAGGAAATACAAAAACTTACTGGACACAAGACAGTACAAAAAAAACCCATAAACCTGCGCACATGAAGCAGATAATACTAAAACTAAAGCCAAGACAATAATTACTGTAATTAAAACACGCTTTTGACAAAATTGGGTAATGAGTAATAAGACTAAAAAACAAGTTTGACCCTGAATATAAACTTCATTTATATGTTTTGGAGTTAAGTATGATGTCCATTATCACTGAACTAGTATACATTTTTGTTAAGGGGCCAACTGAAGCACGTCTTTGAGTGTATGAGTTTTTTTTAGGTGTATTGAAGACCCATTTGTGGCCATCGGCTGTTTTTTTGCTCTTTGATCGGGTTGTTGTCTCTTTGGCAGATCCCCGATTTCCATTCTCAATTTTTTTTTATTGTTTCATAGTTTTATACTTGTCCTTTGATAAAAATCTGGTATATTGTAATTAAAAACCAATGTCAAACTTAATCTTCCATGCACAATTGCTGTTACCTGGCCAAATTTTGTTAATTTAGTAGATACAGTTCGAAAATCCTTTTAAAGAACACTATTGAAAGACAAGACTTAAACAAACGAAAATCACAAGCACAAATCCCATATTTGCTTCATCTTGCTCGGTTCTTTTTAGGGTAAATTAAATACTTAATGCATCCTCCGGTGACGGAGGGACATCATTTTTTTCTCTCATCGGCTTCTAACTGTAAAGTGTCTATAATCTAACTGCTAAACTAATTCCAAGAAGACTTATCAATATAAGACCTTATAATTCTTACCGGTATTTGAATTTATCTACTGCAACTGACATATGTCTTGGTTGTTTTGGACAGTTATAAATATTTTTGTCGTTTTCTGGAATCAAATCCACATCATGGAAGACAAAACATTGATAGTCGTGTATCTTCATTGCTTCTGCATACCCAATATTCATTAGCATGGCACGGTTAAATCTAGAACTTCCCTTCTGAAATGTTAGACAATACAGGAGCCTGTACTTCAGTGTTTGATGATACTTCTAGTATCACATATATGTTTTTTGTAAACTGTTCCAATATAGATGTATTTTTTAATTGAATTGTTCATAATTCATGTCGGGATCTTTAATAGCCGGCTATGTGGTATGGATTTCTGTCATTGCCGAAGGCTGTACAATTGCCTATACATGTTTTTGCATTGCTTACATCCACTTAATTAGAACATTTGAAGATCTTTGCAATCATACCACATCTTATTATTCAAAGAAAAATCAACTTTTGATAACAAAGATGAATCGGAAACAATGCTTACAGTTATTCAAATTAAAAAGGATGCTGTTAGTATATTGGGGACATTTTCCAATGTTGTAATCACGGACATTCCTCCTGTTGGTTAGGAAATGCATAGGATTTGTTCGATCTCTGAAGATCCTTATAAACATCCTATATTGCTCTCTTGAATACACAAGCAAGAACATTGCAAGCGTTTTATCAACTAAAAGAGAGATAGGGGTTCCCAGACCTCTCTTTGAAATTTCTCTGAAGTTTTGAGTAAAACAAGAATGCTGATTCACTTAAAATTAGCTAAGAGTGATCAAATAAACTCATCATAGATACTAGGACTAAATTTTGTATATACGCCTGACGCGCGTTTCGTCTACAAAAGACTCATCAGTGACGCTCGAATTCAAAAAAGTTAAAAAGGCCAAATAAAGTACGAAGTTGAAGAGCATTGAGAACAAATATTCCTAAAGATGTCGCTAAATACAGCTAAGGTAATCTATGACTGAGGTAGAAAAGCCTTAGTATTTCAAAAAATTCAAAATGTTGTAAACAGTTAATTTATAAATACATGTATAACCATATCAATAATAATTCATGTCAGCACAAAAAGTGCTGACTACTGGGCTTGTGATACCCTCGGGGAAATAAATCTCCACCAGCAGTGGCATCGGCCCAGTGGTTGTATAAACTCATCATAGATACCAGGACTATTTTTTATGTATATACGCCAGACGCGCGTTTTGTCAACAAAAGACTCATCAGTGACGCTCGAATCCAAAAAAGTTTAAAAGGCCAAATAAAGTACGAAGTTGAAGGGCATTGAGGACCAAAATTCCTAAAAGTTATCCCAAATACGATCTAAAATTGTTTAATTGACGTTCGAGATACCAAGTCGCCAAGATAAAAACCAAGAGAGCGACGGATAAAGAGAACTCTTAAGAGTTACCATGCAATATGAATTTTATGGTCTTTCAATCATTCAAAGATAACTTCTAGATACACTCTTAGCAGATAAGATGATCTTAAGCACTAAGATGGGTTCTTGATACTGGCCCCTGTCTTGATAGGTCAGTTGTTATTTGGTGAGCATATTTTTGTTTCGTTTGCGCTCTCTCTATATGAATTGATTCTGTCTGACTGTGACTACAACGTTATTTTCAAAATCAGCTTATTCCATTATAATCGACTCGAATAATTCAGCGATCTGTATCAACTTCCGATTCTCGAAGATCGTAGCGAGCATAACATAACTACTGGATTATTCGGGTTGATAAATTGCATTGTGTGAAGTCAAACATGTTGAAGGGATGTTGGAATGGTTGCTACAACAAATGGGTCAAATGCTATGTCATCCGTGACAGTCGGCCAGATTGAAATGGGATCCGCAAAACTGTTGAAGTGAAAGACGAAATGTCTGTATTTTTATTTAGCATTTGAATTAGAATTATAGTTTTTTTTTCACATAAACATTTCTCTATTTTTCTCAGGCTATCGAATTATATAACAACCATTCATATATTGGTCTTTTATTGCAAAAGATAAAAAAAATAATGCCAAATTATCATTCATACTACCAGGAGAACGTCCCCAGCTGTCATTGGTTCGCTTATTTTGTTTGTTAGATATGATAATAGTTAAATCTTACAAGGACAGACGAATAAGGACATGCATAATATATTTTGAAATTTGAATAAATGTTTAGTTTTAAATGACCGTTTTTGAATGTCTTGTTAGACTAGTTATTATGGCAATGAATTCTATTTTTTGGAAAATAAGTAAATTTCGTATTTTTCATATTTCATATCCTTACCCGGTAGAAATTATTTTTTGTGCTAATTAGTTTTTGATTCAGTACACAATTATTAATATATATAGTAATTTATTATTATTATTATTATTATTATAGTACACAATAAGGGTATTGTTGGACATTAATTTATTCATGTCTTCGACAGCGTTATTATCAAAAACGGTAACCAGATTACCAGGACCAGTATTCCTTTTGGTCACCTCCACCCCCTAAAAAGATTATCTTCTCTTATCAAGCGACAATACATGTTCAATAACAATTACAAACATCCACATAAATGCACGTTTGTGAACTTCAGTAAAGTGTCCAAAACTAAATCACCACAATTTCAGCTCCGTCCTTGCTAAAACATTTATTAAAAAAATGAAGAAAGAATTTTCACCAGATGTATAGCATCGTTTTCAACAAAATAACATTACATAACGAGCGCCATTTGCTAACCGTTCTGGAGCAACAAATGTCGTCATAGTAGTTGGTTAATTGCATAAGTGGATCAAAAAGGGGTTTCAGGATTCGGAACACCACTTTTTTGACTTTGTAATTTAAAAAAAACGTGTAATGGTGTTGCAGTGGTTAGGAAAAAGTCCCTTTTTAAAATTGCTAGGTACTTGCCTGAACTGTACGACGTATAATGTAAATAATGATGATTGCATACCTGTTCTATGACATAAATTCCATAATCTAGCTCCTGTCTATTAAGTAAAGGATGAATATTGTATAAAAATGTCCGCAGATGAATATCCCTGTTTCTGTATGGAATGATGATGGCAACACGATGACGTGGGTAACAGTCGGACGGCTTTCCCCTTCCTCCATCTTGGACCCAGTGATACAGTTTATCTAGGTAAGAATATGTTGGGGAATCGGAATATATTCTTAAAGCGCCAACTAAAAAAGAAAAAGCAATAAAATGCGAGAAGATAGCTCTAATAACATGCATCCTTTTAGATTAAAAAAAGAAAAATGGGTTACTCAACTTGTTTTCTTGCTATTTATAAAAATAGGGAAATTCACAACACTTTCTATAATAAACTTTCTTTATCGGGGTTATCTCTCCTCATTTTGCAAAGTTAAAAAAAAATATTTTGTATTTTTAGAAAATACAGCCATACACATAATAAAACAAATTAAATTGAGACAAATAATTTTCTTTATTATCACTAAAAGTTTTACACACGAATTAAACACTCCTCTCAATATATAAGATTATATAAATTGTTACATGTTTACTACACAGATTATGGTTATGAATCTAAGTGGTTAAAGTTTATAAAGAATATTTTAGATGATTGTGGTATGTCAAATGTTTGGCAAAACCAAACTGTTTTTTCGTCATTATGGATTTCAAAGTGTATTGAACAGAAACTTAAGGATCAATTTATACAATTTTGGTATTCAGAAATGTTCAAGTCTCCTAAGGCATTGTGCTATAGATTGTTTAAAACTCATTTTTGTTTTGAAAAATATATCTCAGAGTTATCACCCTATTATATGTACATCCTTTGTAAATTTAGATGTGCAAATCACCAATTACCAGTCGAGACCGGGAGATGGCGCAAAGAAGCGAAAGAATGTGCTCTCTATGTGACTTTATGGATATCGGTGATGTATATCACTATATTATGACATGTAGATACTTTATCAATGAAAGTATAAATCTACTTCCCCCTTTTTGTCACGAAAATGTTAACAATTATAAGTTTGAACAGCTTTTTGCTTCCAACAATGTAATTGTATTAGAAAAACTATGTAAATTTATTAAGAACGTCCAAGAGAAGGTCGTTCCTCCAGGTTAAAACTTCTTAGTATCACTTTATATATGTATATGTAATTCACACATGCTATATATAAGTTTGTATATTGTTAATATGTATATGGTCTCTGTAACAATTGTTTTAAGAGAATAAAGTATTAAGGTTTTTGTTTTTGTTTTTGTTTTTGTTTTTAGGGGCATTTTTTCTTCTGGATTCTCTAGGATATTTTATAGAGTTATCTCCTTCCACCTGGTGGTATTATATGTTAACCTATCGTAGGTCCCGAAATCCTATATGTCCTATATATCGGAAAAAAATATCGATGCATGTAGGGTAATGATCTGTCTAAGGTTCCATGACTATTATTAAGATATGTCAAAATAAAGGATCCCTAAAACGAGTCTTACGTATGATTCGTCATGCTTAAGTACCTTTCGTCAATTTGTAAGAAAGCTCTATTATGCGCATACTGTTACTATGGTTTGTAGATAATGATGTAATAGATTGAAGGCTGGCTTTATTTGAATTCATAAAGGTCTTAAATCAAAACATTCTTTCAAAATGGTAAATTTATGGAATCAATTTTAACACTATTGACCTTGCATATATATTTTTACAATTCTAACTTGGTGTTGTGAATTGCATTCAATACAGCATTCATTTGGTCCAAAATATTGATCCTGTTTAGTTTTGATGTGTGAAAATTGTCAAAGACCTGTAGTGAAGCCACTGCCTGTTTGCTGATGGTTTGAACATTAAGTTATCCATTTTTAATTTACAAGGAGAAATGTCGTCAAAGTTCTTGGTTTCTATGAAAGGGGATGAATTTATATTTAATGCAGAGCTTTATCATGTTGAATTATTATCAGGGAGGAGTCTTTTTTATCTGCAATTTATGCATTATCTGTTTGTTGACAGTTTCAATTTTTCAACTTGTTTAAAAATGTCATTATCCAAACTTTGATAAAAAGACTAAATGGAAATATTTGACAGAATGTCGAGTAATGAAATATAAAACTTATGCTTTCAAAATGCAATATGTTTTGTATGTATTACTGTTATAAGAAGATATAATACTAACACAGATGGCTATTCAATATATACCTTGAATAAAATATCCAACAAATTTTGAAAGCTTTGTATCTCATTTTGAAAGGCTGATCAAAAAATCATATGTACAATACTAATTAAGAGGGTTTGTACCAAAATTGTTTAAAATGTTCCATGGATGATCCATTACTTGTTTTTCTATGATATTACATGACATAAATTCTTTGAAACACTGGTGTGGTATGTTTACAAGTCAAGCACCAAAGATACACCATTCAGAAAACTTATTATGATTACATTTGTGCCAATCAACAAAAGATATGTTTTAATTGTCAAACCTATGTGTCAATGTAAATAGCTTTAGTTTGTAACCCGGATTTGATTTTTCTCAATCGATTTATGAATGTCCAACAGCGGTACACTTCTGTTGCCTTTATTTATGCATATTCATTACGAAAATATGTTTACACGAGTTGAACATTAACATTGTTTTACATGGTCGTTAACATAAAAGTTCAAAAACTACATTTCAGAGTTGAATAGGTGATATTTTACGAAATAATCATGTTTCTCATTTAGAGGCTTTCGTTTTCAGTGTTGTTTACTATTGGTCTCTATTTTTTGTTTTGTTTTGTCTTTTTTTGTTTTTGCCATGACGTTGTCAGTTTGTTTTTGACTTATTATATACATTGTGTAAAAAAGAAGATGCGGCATGATTGTCAATCAGACAAAATTACAAAAATCCTCATTTATAAAAAAAAAATCCTGTGTAGCACATGTTTCGATTTAAGATTTAAGCATTTGTCTATATAGTAAATGATGGGTACCAAATGACAAAGGAACAAAATTGCGAAAAGTAATTGCTACCTGTTTGAAACGGTACATGTGTAACGCTGATGATAAAAACTTATCAGTAATTGAAAACCTCTTCAATATATAAAAAGCACGGATCGTCAAATTAAATCAGACGACATCTTACAATTATATTAGTTGTTATACTATGTGGAAACTGACTGTTCAACTTCAATTTCAAATGCATGGAAACAAATAAACGATATACAAGGTCATATATATGAAGAGAAAAAAAACACCTGGAAATGGAAATTTCTTTTCTGGAAGTTGGATTGAATACATAAAAACAAAAAAAGGACAACTGTTGTAAATGCAAGAAGAAGGAGATAAACTTTCAAATTTGATAATCCTTACCGAGTTTATCTGGAATTAGTGGACACAACGGCAAACAATCTTCACTCAGATTTTTACTGCACACATAAGTCACGTTGTTATATGATTTTATCACTGACTGTGTTGACTGTTCTATATGAAATGGTGCAGCACTTGGAGTTCCCTTTGGTATCCTTAATCTTGGTGGTTGCAGTTGTGCTATGCGAGACGAACTCGAGTACAACTGGTTCGATACTTGTACCCATTTTGATATAAACGTGAAAGATGCATGCTGAATGTAGTAATTGTATGCTATCTCAATCGTAATCAGAAACAATAACACTAAGAACAAATATTTAAATACTGATCTTTTTGAGAAATGCCGTACATTCCGATGATTCGCACCCCTCATTCCATTCACAGGGTGGTCACTATTCAACAATATTTTTCTAGATTTTCTGTCACCAATTATTAAGTACGGTTTGAAATTGAGTTGTTCTTTTCACGTCGGTCAAGATATTATTGAAACTGATTAGTTCTATGTCGATTTACATTGGTGATAGAAATATATAGTGGTCATTGGTATCTTCTGTTCAATTTATATCTGATTTGTTGCAAGTACCACGTGATGGCAAATTTTACAAGAATCTTTTTTGTTCTTCTACGAAAAACTGAAGAAAAAAATATAAACAACTATTTATATTCGATTTAATTAATCCAGTAAGATGATAAAGGTTATGACCTTTGAACTCGTCCAATCATGTTCTGAGTACATCGGCAACCACATGTTGTTTGTTTTTTTATACAATGGGTCGAAAAAGGGTTAAATAGTCAAATAATTAGATATAAATAAAAAAAATGAAACGAATTTTTTTTTAGAGAAATGAAGAAAAAAAATAATAAAAAAAAGTATCAACACTAAAATGAAAGAAACATAAAATAGACATACAGTTTGCAATTAGTTCCGTAAAATAGATTTGGTATAACAGATATGTTGAAAGACCACCTGAGATGGTTACGTAAGACACATTTGATTGCCCGTTATAGTTTATGATTTATCCCATACTGTAGGACAATTGTAAGACACATTTGATTGCCCGTCATAGTTATAATTTATTCCATACTGTAGGAAAATTGTAAGACACATTTGATTGCCCGTCATAGTTTATAATTTATTCCATACTGTAGGACAATTGTAAGACACATTTGATTGCCGTCATAGTTATAATTTATTCCATACTGTAGGACAATTGTAAGACACATTTGATTGCCCGTCATAGTTATAATTTATTCCATACTGTAGGACAATTGTAAGACACATTTGATTGCCCGTCATAATTTATAATTTATTCCATACTGTAGGACAATTGTAAGACACATTTGATTGCCCGTCATAGTTTATAATTTATTCCATACTGTAGGACAATTGTAAGACACATTTGATTGCCCGTCATAGTTTATAATTTATTCCATACTGTAGGACAATTGTAAGACACATTTGATTGCCCGTCATAGTTTATAATTTATTCCATACTGTAGGACAATTGTAAGACACAGTTGATTGCCCGTCATAGTTATAATTTATTCCATACTGTAGGACAATTGTAAGACACAGTTGATTGCCCGTCATAGTTTATAATTTATCCATACTGTAGGACAATTGTAAGACACATTTGATTGCCCGTCATAGTTTATAATTTATTCCAAACTGTAGGACAATTGTAAGACACATTTGATTGCCCGTCATAGTTTATAATTTATTCCATACTGTATGACAATTGTAGGACACAGTTGATTGCCCGTCATAGTTTATAATTTATTCCATACTGTAGGTCAATTGTAAGACACATTTGATTGCCCGTCATAGTTTATAATTTATTCCATACTGTAGGACAATTGTAAGACACAGTTGATTGCCCGTCATAGTTTATAATTTATTCCATACTGTAGGACAATTGTAAGACACATTTGATTGCCCGTCATAGTTTATAATTTATTCCATACTGTAGGACAATTGTAAGACACAGTTGATTGCCCGTCATAGTTTATAATTTATTCCATACTGTAGGACAATTGTAAGACACATTTGATTGCCCGTCATAGTTTATAATTTATTCCATACTGTAGGACAATTGTAAGACACATTTGATTGCCCGTCATAGTTTATAATTTATTCCATACTGTAGGACAATTGTAAGACACAGTTGATTGCCCGTCATAGTTATAATTTATTCCATACTGTAGGACAATTATAAGACACAGTTGATTGCCCGTCATAGTTTATAATTTATCCATACTGTAGGACAATTGTAAGACACATTTGATTGCCCGTCATAGTTTATAATTTATTCCATACTGTAGGACAATTATAAGACACAGTTGATTGCCCGTCATAGTTTATAATTTATCCATACTGTAGGACAATTGTAAGACACATTTGATTGCCCGTCATAGTTTATAATTTATTCCATACTGTAGGACAATTGTAAGACACAGTTGATTGCCCGTCATAGTTTATAATTTATTCCATACTGTAGGACAATTGTAAGACACATTTGATTGCCCGTCATAGTTTATAATTTATTCCATACTGTAGGACAATTGTAAGACACAGTTGATTGCCCGTCATAGTTTATAATTTATTCCATACTGTAGGACAATTGTAAGACACATTTGATTGCCCGTCATAGTTTATAATTTATTCCATACTGTAGGACAATTGTAAGACACAGTTGATTGCCCGTCATAGTTTATAATTTATTCCATACTGTAGGACAATTGTAAGACACAGTTGATTGCCCGTCATAGTTTATAATTTATCCATACTGTAGGACAATTGTAAGACACATTTGATTGCCCGTCATAGTTTATAATTTATTCCATACTGTAGGACAATTGTAAGACACAGTTGATTGCCCGTCATAGTTTATAATTTATCCATACTGTAGGACAATGTATTATTGTTTCTGTTGCTCCTTTCAAACTTCTAAACAAATTTGCAAAGTTAACATGATATTAAATGAGAATTGTAGTATTAATACCAGGGGTGGATCCAGTCATTTTAAAAAAGGGGAGGGGGCGTCCCAACCCACAGTTAAGGAGGGGTTCCAACTATATGCTCCTATTTAAATGCATTGATCGTCCAAAAAAGGGGGCGTTCCAACCCCCAGAACCCCCTGGATCCGCCACTGAATACAAAATTGTTCCTGGCAAAATAAAAATCAAAATGTAATTTTATCATGCAGGCTAAAAATAACAATGTTCAACATCCTGTCCATTAGCGCATCCAGAAAATTCCGTATGGAACGCCACAGCTGTCTAATGTGGAACTTTGATATTACACTACATTGTATGTTGTTTTATTATTACTTGATGATATTTTGTCTTTACATCATATGGTTTATACATTCCGTAATGCTGTTTTGATATAACTCAATATGTAAAAGAGGGACGAAAGATACCAAAGGGATAGTCAAACTCATAAATCTTAAATAAACTGACAACGCCATGGCTAAAAATGAAAAAGACAAACAGACAAGAAATAGTACACATGACACAACATAGAAAACTAACGAATAAACAACACGAACCCCACCAAAAACTAGTGGTGATCTCAGGTGCTCCGGAAGGGTAAGCATATCCTCCTCCACATGTGGCACCCGTCGTGTTGCTTATTTGATAACAAATCCGGTAAATAGTCTAATTCGGTAGGTCACATTCATGAAAGGGAAGGGGGTTGTAGTTACGACGTAAGGAACATATCCGATATCATTTGTGAAACGGTTTTTCCATAACGGTCAACCAACTGGTGATGGCGTCCGTAAAATTTACGAAGGGATGATTTCAACTTCACCATTTGGAACTCTTGGTTTAATAGCTTCCTTGTGAGCAGCAACCCTCTATCAAGAAAATCATGATAGGAAATGCAAGCACGAGAATATCGTATCAATTGGGAGATACATACCCCGTATGCAGGTGCTGCTGGAATGTTGCTACTTAGAAATAGAAACTTCACAATTGGAAAGTTGAAATCATCTCTTTTGTCGTAAAGTTTTGTTTTCAACCGACCCTCATTGTCAATTTCTAGATATAAGTCAAGATATGAGGCCGACTTAACTGTATCTGTAGTATCCTTTATCTCTAGTTCGATTGGATAGATGCGGTCCACATAGTCACCACATTTTGAATTATTTAGTGAAAGAACATCATCTATATAGTGGAAAGTAGAGTTAAAGGATATTGCTAACTTCTTATTTTTCTCCCTAAGAAGTTCCTGCATGAAGACAGCCTTATAATAATAAAGAAACAAGTCGGCAAGTAGTGGGGCACAGTTTGTTCCCATTGGAATGCCGACAGTCTGTTGAAAAACACGTCCTCCGAACGTAACAAATATGTTGTCAATCAAGAAATCAAGCATCTTGATAATATCAGATTCAGAGATTTTTTTGTTTGAATCGGAGTGATCCTTTACAAAGTAGGATTTATCCCTCCCTAAGACAAGATACTTGTATCTACGTTGGCCATTCTTTTTTATAAAGCAAAGCAATCCCAACTCTTTCAATTTGTCTTTTAGTTTGGAATCTGGAATACTTGTGTAAAGAGTAGAACAGTCAAATGTTTTAATACTGTTACAAGATGAAAGAGAGTTAGATTGTATGTACTCTAAAAGATCTTTGGAATTTTTAAGTATCCACATCTGATTCCCGCCACCTCTAGAATAGATAGTTTCACAATAACTTTGAAGCCCGTCTTTGATTTCTGATAAAATATATGTTAATAATTTAGAAAGAGGTTTTGTGGAGCACTTGGAAGACCCAGCAATATACCGTCGTTTGTAAGGACACTTGTGTAGTTTAGGTATCCAATACAGTGATCGAAGATCCAGTTCTTCATCTTTGTTTGAAATTCCAAAGGAACATAGAACAGACCTATGATTATCCAGGATTTCCTCTTTGGTAAGTGTCCTGAGGATATATGTTGAGTTTCCAAGTGAATTGTCAATACCTAATTCGTTTATCAAGCAGTTAATGTAAAGAGTTTTACACACAAAAAAAGATGTTGTTTGGGGCTTTATCTGCGGGGACAACAACATATTTGTCATAGAGGTAGGATAGGTGGTTTGCAATGGTCATTACTTGATAATATTTCGATATGACACAATATGGTTTCGTCTTGACTTGATATAGTTCTGTCTATACTTAATATGGTTTTGTCTTTACCCGATGTGGTTGAACCATTTTTTAATGTGGTTATGTCATTAGGCAATGTGGTTTTAACATTTCTTGATGTGTATGTGACTTAACGTTATTAAGTTGTTTCATTACATGATGTGGTATTATTATGTCGTAATGATGATTTGCAAATTTTTATTTGGTTTTCACATTACGTAAAATGTATACATTTGTACCCCTATCCCAGCTGGCAGATTTTCACTTTTTTTTTCATCTGAACATTTTTACTTAAGGAGTGCAAAAAAAACCCAAATATATGTTGTTTTAAATCAACACAGATGTAAACCATGGTGATTCAGGAGGAATTATTGGATTGCCAACTCTATGAATAGTTCATCTGACTGAAAGAAACAGTTGAAGCACCAAATCATGAAAAATGATAATAAAGTCCATTCCACATTTTACAGCATGCCTTACATTACTTTGAGCACTTCCAGATCATGAAAGCAAAACAACAAGACTCTTTAGATTGCCGTTAACTATTATTCAAAGATCTGTTTGACAATACATGTACTAGAATCTATCTCTAAGATGACTGTTGGTCTATTTATCATGTATGCATTAGGTTAAATTATGTCCCCTTTCATTATCAATTTAGCTTTTTAGGGTAAAAAAAATGAAACAATTAATGACATTCGTATGGAAAATGAATAAACTATTAAATCTTCCTGATTTACAATCATCACATTCTTTGTCCCCAAAAGATGTCTTGTCAATGTAAAGAAACCCCTATTGCTATCTCTATTTTAGCTAAATATGAGGGCTAAATGAAAAAAGTAAAGCCCCCCTAACCACTTTCTGGTTCCAAAAATGCTCATATTGGTGTCATGTTAACACAGAACTAAAAAGACTAGTATAGCTGTACTTGTGTGAAAAAAATAAGAAGTTATGTAGTATATTCATTTCGGAGAAAAAAAATAGGACGTACAGGCAACTAAATTATGTCGCGTCTCAAATTCCAGGTGCTGCACATGAGTCAGATACTGTGAAAAGTTAAAGCGAACATTTATATTTAAGATGTATTGCAAGTTACATAAAAATAATGAAGTTCTACTTTCTAGGTAGATTTTTACATTATTACCCACAGATCAGGCAAAATATGCTGAATCAGCAATTTTCACTCCCAGGGGTGGAATTTAAGGTCTGTTTTATTCTAGTTGTACTTAATCAATTTTTTATTGATAAACTTACAAATTCAAAAGGTAAAAAAATACCTTTATTGATTTAGCTTCATCATAGATATCCCCCTTAAGGTGTTACGGTAGTATTTCCTGGCCCATAAGGGATATCGACAGCCTTTTTAGAATTTTCATCACTTTGATACACTGCCAAAAATTCAACATATACAGTTAACTGAAGTACTTTCATTATACTATTCAGAAATGAATTTGAATATGTATCATGACCGTTTAGTTTTTTTGATATCGTTAAAAACCTAGGCCGCTAGTGCTTTTAGGCCTTTTATCATGCAGTGAATACAAAACTTAAAAAAATTCTCAAAATTCAATTTCACCTTTATGTAAAACTATTTCATATTTTTCTACACCTGACATATCCCTCAGTTTGGGAAAGTATGTTCAGTTGATTTTTTGTCCAATCACACTGTCCAGATACATTGACTAAAATAGGGTTCACAAAAGAGCAACTTAAATTCTGGATGACAAATACTACCGTGCTACCAACAGGCTCACTGCCACTACATTCATGTCACATGCTCGACAAAGATCAAAGACTTGTTTTTGATTGTCAACAAATGAGACATTTCTTTTCTTCCTGTGTAGCATTTCATATTTAACAGTCCTCGATTTGTGGTATTTAATTGCCCCTTGGTATATTCACACCCTCCCCTTTAACATTAGACGTAGGCAGAAACGTTTTTCTATTGTTTGTCTTTTTAGACAAGACATCGAAACATCCATGTTAACACACACCCTTCACAGCAAACATTGAATGGACAGGAAATAATCAATTGTCGTTGTTCTCTTCTATTGTGTGGTAACAGTGTTTTTTTTTTTTTGTAAGCGTGCAATTCATTCTCGTTAAAAAAAACTTCTTCACAAATAAAAAAAAAGGCAGTTTATCAACATTTTAATAATGATACAAAACACAACGGATTATCATAAAGCTTGTAAATAAATATAACGATGATTTTCAGTATGATTTATGAACAAATTTTACCCCCAACAACGTTCTAAAATAGACAAATCTTAAACAGAACATTGAATATTCGTTAAAACAAATGCAAATCTTAAAATGAGTCTGAAAAAAACGTCAAAAATAAACAAAGGTTAACATCATGAACTACCTAAATAATGATAAAAAAAATAATGGTCAAGGTAGGAATGTATTGAAAGGCATCTAAAAAGGTCAAGGTAGGAATGTATTGAAAGGCATCTCAAAAAGGCAACACATTGTATTAAAGGATAAACATTAAGCAAATATATATATATAGAAGATGGTTCTCATTTCTGTATTGTTTAACTTTAAAACTTACTTCTCTATTCTTTATTTGTGTCCATTTTTTTCTTCTTTTTTTTTATTTATTTGTGCCTATTTTCCTCAATTTTTTATTTGTGCCCATTTTCCTCAATTTTTTATTTGTGCCCATTTTCCTCTATTCTTTATGATTGCCCACTTTCCTCAATTCTTTATGATTGCCCAGTTTCCTCCATTCTTTATTTCTGCCTACTTTCCTGTATTCTTTTTTTTAATTATTGTTGTATCCTATTGGTTTTATTCTTATTTTTCTCTTCTCATTTTCGCCCACCGCTTTCAAAATATTCTCTATTCTGTACAAACACCATTGAGACCCTCGTTTAAATTGGAGGACAATTAAAAAGCAGAAAAAAATGAAATCATACGTGAAGCGTTTAATATTATTTTTTTAAATTTCTTCTTATAACACAGTCAAATATGCGGAAAAGAGCTTCGGACGCATGACATTTATTACATGTTTTCATTTGTTTAACACTGAACATTATTTCGTGCATTTTTTAAACTTTAATTCCTGTAATGAGAGTCTGTATGGAGTTTAAGGAATAGAGAATTATGATAATGAAAAAGGGAAAATAAAATTGAAAACAAATATGAAGGGAAATAAGTGGTGTAAAGAATAGAGATTAACTAGACAACAAAAAAAAAAAGAATTGAGTTATACTAAACTGATTTAAAAAATAATCAATGTACAGAATACAAATTCATGTAAATACAGAACATTTTAATTGTAAATCATGTTCGTGAGAATTTTATAGAATAATCGTCATTTTAAAGTTTAAGAAAAATGTATTACAAATATGAAAGAATACAGAAATAAAGAACCCATATCAATACTCTTTGTTTAAAGGGGCACTTCATAACAGGCGTACAAATTAAAATATAAATTTGAAAAATTTCAAACCCTGATATAATTATATTTGTATAATGATCGATAATGATAAAATATTTTGTTCCTAGATATAAAAAGATGTAATATGAGTGACAATGAGACAACAGTTTACATACATTACTGATTGCGCAAATACTCTTCTGCATTTAGCGCGTCCAGCTGAAATTTTCAAGTGATAAAACTATATAAAACAATGATAAATCATTTTCCTGCAATAAAATATAATTCGTTTATATTCTTTGGTAAAAGAGATCACGTTATTCACGAGAATAAGAAGACACATATATGTTTTATGAGTTTGACTGTCCCTTTGGTATCTTTCGTCCCTCTTTTATATAATCATTAGACAGATCGAGACCACTAGAATTCTATAGTCAAAATGCATTTTGCATAAATTTGCATAAATTAGATTCCAAAATTACAAAATGTAAACAGCTTCTAAGAAATTTCCCAATCAATACAATGAACTGCGACGCATTGTTGGCTACTACGAGTTTACCGTCACGTAAGAATACGAGGAATGTTGTAACTCAGGGCAGATCCTGTCATTTTTAAAAGGGAGGTTCCCTACCCGAGATAAAGAGGGGTTCCAACCATGTCCCTGTTCAAATGCATATATCGTTTTAAAAAAAGGAGGGTTCCAACCCCGGACCCTCGTTCTTGACTGCCACTGGTAACTTGTTAAATAGTTTTTAAACGAACGGAACACATACTACTTTATGCTCCCGGAGTTTTCGTATTGTGCATTTCTTTACCTTTCAAAACAATGCTCTTGAGAAACCTTGTTAAATACCTTGCATAACCAGGGTTGAATCATCGGCTGCAAACAAAAACTAGTTGTGTCGACTTTTTGCAAGACCTGCTTTAAAAGTCAGTTCATCTAAATCATAATGCATTTGCAGTAACGTGTTCTTTAGATGAACTTGAGACGATTGAGTCTAAGAGTTTGGTGCTCTGAGTAACATGTGAACTTAAATATGCATTGCTGGATTGGTTTAAATAGGGGGCATTGATATGATAATTGTTGTATAACCGTAAAATGTAGTGGACCCAACCAACAAAGTGTGAAACATTTAAACACAAACATACCATATATAATCATTTTAACTACGCTTCTTAGTTCTATAAAAAAACAAACCCAATTATAACCACTCAATCGTTACTTCATATTAACAAGGACTTTTATATTTCATTTTGAAAATGTGTACATGAGGTTTTCAATTTGCTTTAATTGGTGAATTAGAAAATAATTCATCTGCCGTCATCCTAATTCATGCTACAAACACAGTTTCAGTTCCAAGGTAGTGTTATGAATAGTTAGAACATCAATGCACGCCTAATGAAACATATATGAATTGTCAAATGAATAGTCCAATGAATTGTCTCCATATTTTTGTCGTCATTTGGTGTGTATTGGTTATTCATTTTCCCATGAATAGTTTCCAAGAATATTCACTCCTCAGTTGGTGTCATGACTTTTTTATTCCCTGAAATAAGAAAAATATATCTATTTTTTGTATAATTTTAAAATTTGAAATTGAAATTACCGCATGTTGACATATAATCAAACTTCTTTAAGTTTTCCAGTCTTTCCTCTGAATAAAGATGATTTAAAACTTGAAAAATCAGTAATGATTTAATGTTTGAAATCTGAATGCAATGTCATTGTTAAAAATTTCAAAGTCGGCTAAACAGGAAAGTTTCCAAAACAGTCTATAGTGATATTATGAACGGCAATGAAAAGTTAACCGAAATCATAGAGTGATGACACGTCACTCGATTTAGAGTAGTGATAGCACCTAAGATATAAACCAGTACCGAGGCGATATCAGATATCAAGCAGAGATGACACGTTACCAGATATAAAGCAGTAGTGAGACGTTACCAGATATCAAGCAGAGATGAGACGTTACTAGATAGCAATCAGCGTTAGAACATTTTCAAAGAGGGTCGACAGATACCAGAGGAACATTCAAACTTGTTCAAATATTAAGCAGTGATGAGATGTTAACAGCAATCAAAAAGCTCAGCACTATGACACATTTCCGGACTCCAAGCAGTGATTAGACGTTATCAGACACCAAACAGCGATGGAACATTATCAATACCAAGTATTAATGACACGTTTCATAATTTCATGTAGTGAAGAAAAGTTACAGATACCAAATAGTGTTTCCATATATTAAGAAATGTTAACACGTTATCATAAACAAGTATTCAGAAATGTTAACACGTTATCATAAACTAGTATTTAGAAGTTTTAACACGTTATCATATTAAACTAGTATTCAGAAGTTTTTAAAACACGTTATCATAAACTAGTATTCAGACGTTTTTAACACGTTATCATAAACTAGTATTCAGAAGTTTTAACACGTTATCATATTAAACTAGTATTCAGAAGTTTTTAAAACACGTTATCATAAACTAGTATTCAGACGTTTTAACACGTTATCATAAACTTGTATTCAGAAGTGTTAACACGTTATCATAAACTAGTATTCAGAAGTGTTAACACGTTATCATAAACTAGTATTCAGAAGTGTTAACACATTAACATATATTCATTAGTAACAACACATTACCTTATTTTCAGAAGTGGGTTAACACGTTACCATATATTCAGTGATGTTAACACGTTACCATATGTATTCAAAGGTTTTAATACGTTACCTTATTTTCAAACGAGTGAAATACGATATTTTTAGAAGTGCGTTTACACGTAACCATATTTTCATGTGTATTAACATGTTACCATATAAGTGTTAACACGTTGCAGATTCCCAGCATGTATAGTCTCATTCTTGGTCCTGACCTCAGTTACATTTAATTTCTGATCTTTCTCGACTTCTTCCCTAGATACTACTTGTTCGTTCTTCCGGATTTAAAATAAAGATACTCTCATATATGCAAATATACTTCAGATATAATACTTCTACATACCGCCATAACTTCTTTTTCGTCTATGTCAACAACGACTCGTGTATAGAGATGATTTAAGTCTATCTTTAATACTTTATACTTTAGGCTATTAATACCATCTGTTTTATAATACTTTTTACTGTCTTTCAGCATTTTAAACCTGTAATAAAGAATAAATGGAATTACATGTATCAATAACGTACTATAGATTCACTTATTTTCGTTGATTTCAATTTTAGCGGACTGAAGAAAATTGTGTTTTCGTGAATACTTCATTTCGTGGTTTAGCAAAAACCTTATTGTACGCTTGAAATTCATTGTTAGCTGAACATTTAATTCGTGGTTTGTATTAACGGAAGAAATCTGCGAAAATTGGTATACAACGAATAATATTGAATCCACAGTACTTGAATCAATCAATAATTAATCATAGTTTCAACACTTTCTTACACTACCCACTATGCTACATGCACACTTGACAGATAACTGAAGTACCCTCAATATTAAAAAAAATGAATTTAAATATGCATCATGAAAGTTCACTTTTTTTATATATTAAAAAAACCTAAGGCCACTAGTGCAGTGAATACAAAATTAAAATTTGTTTTCACCAATCTAAAATCGCTAACAATAAATGAAGTTGTAAGATAGAAACTTCTATTCACATCGAATAACAGAGTGTAAATTGGCCTTCTTCTATGATAAGCCAAATAAAAAAATCAGTTTGGTCATTCATCCTTACCTTCCAGGATTAGCTTTATTTCCCGTTTCAGTTCCATGTTTAATCATCTTATAACGCGCTATGTCCATAGCATATCGGATCACTTTATATCCTGCGTTGTGAATTCTAAAAAAGAAGGGGAAAAGTCATAAAATAAAAACAATATGGAATATTGAGTTGTCTCTCTTTTCTTGGTCTACAGAATAAATTTAATGTTTTATTCAATGTATATATATGCGTCTTAATCTTTATGAAGTTGGAACTTCGATTCAATATTGTAATAAAATTGAGACAACAACCCGACCATAGAAAAAAACAACAGCAGAAGGTCACCAACAGGTCTTCAATGTAGCGAGAAATTCCCACACCCGGAGGCGTCCTTCAGCTGGCCCCTAAACAAATATATACTAGTTCAGTGATAATGAACGCCATACTAATTTCCAAATTGTACACAAGAAACTAAAATTAAAATAATACAAGACTAACAAAGGCCAGGGGCTCCTGACTTGGGACAGGCGCAAAAATGCAGCGGGGTTAAACATGTTTGTGAGATCTCAAC
This sequence comes from Mytilus galloprovincialis, assembly GCA_037788925.1. NCBI lineage: Eukaryota > Metazoa > Mollusca > Bivalvia > Mytilida > Mytilidae > Mytilus > Mytilus galloprovincialis. Next base: position 5,635,754 of record CM075340.1, on the reverse strand, counting down.
CCTCCCCTATACCTCTAGCCAAAGTAGAAAAGTAAACGCATAACAATACGCACATTACAATTCAGTCCAAGAGAAGTCCGAGTCTGATGTCAGAAGATGTAACCAAAGAAAATAAACAAAATGACAATAATACATAAATAACAACAGACTACTAGCAGTTAACTGACATGCCAGCTCCAGACTTCAATTAAACTGAATAGAAAGATTATGATTTCATCATATGAACATCAGGCACAATCATTCCCGTTAGGGGTTTAGTATCATACCATCATAACATATATGAGAAGAACATAACCCGTGTCATGCCAACAACTGGTTTTTGAATAAATGTGTTTAATTCCGATGCAAAGACCCTATAAGTGAATCAATATTAACGCCAAAATATGCAATCTTTAATGACCTGACAACAGTATCGTAACTATATCCCTTTTTAACACAAGAAATGCCGTTCTTGTATATTTTGAGGACAATTACTAGGAAATTCAGTTAAAATTATAAAAATTGGTACGCTTCTCAATCAATAATCAGAATTTCCTACACGTATTGTATACGTTTTGATGGTTCTCTGCTTATTGCAAAATATGCACGTGATGTGTGTCGTTTTGCGCATGCTCCTTACCTATTCCACATATCATCGTCCTCACCTCCCCAGCCAAAATATCTGTTTGGAAACCCGTTGACTTTTTGGAATTGTTCCTTCGTTAAAGATGATACGCCTCCAAATATTGCAGTGTAAGGCAATCTATAAAAAAATCACATGTTATAACATTAAATATCCAGAAAGTAACAGGTAACCTAAAAAAAGAGAAAAAATATATACCTAACTGGACAAAAGAGAGTACAAGGTCATCGAGAAGGACATACGCATATTAAAAAAGCTAACATAAACAGCTAATGCAAGGGTAAAAATTACTTTGATTAGCTACAATTTGATTTTTGAGGGGGGGGGGGGGGGGATAGGATAAACACTTCATTTCTGCATTTCGTATAGTTGCAATATCTGATTATATCTGTTCTGCCTTTTTTGATTAGTTTATAAAGGCTTTTTTTTTTTAATAAATTGTCATGCTGTCTTTTTCTTTTGCAACGTGTCTTATCCTGCCCTTTTTTTTTTTTTTACTCAAAACCATATCCGTCCTATTTTTTTCAAACTTCATCCTAGCTCCCCCCTTTTGTGGTAATAAACATTGTGTATAAAATTCATAACATTTAATTATGGACGTACGTACGGTCGGACAAGGGTAATACTTAATGCAACCTCCGGTGACCGAAAGAGGCACAACATGTATTTTTCATCGTCTTCTCACTGTAAAGTGTCTATAATCTAACTGTCAAACAATTTCCCCAGAAGACTTCCCAATATTATAAGTTATATGGTTCGGTACTGACCCCTACGGATAGATGACGTCACCATGAACAGTAGACAAGTCATGAACCCCCTATAAAATTTCACCACGTGACGGCGTAAAACCAATCACAACGTGATTATTTACCCGCGGTGCGATAAAATACCTTAAATTCCTTACCGGTATTTGAATTTATCTACTGCAACTGACATATGTCTCGGTTGTTTTGGACAGTTGTAAATATTTTTGTCGTTTTCTGGAATCAAGTCGACATCATGGAAGACAAAACATTGATAGTCGTGTATCTTCATTGCTTCTGCATACCCAATATTCATCAGCATGGCACGGTTAAATTTAGAACTTCCATTCTGAAACGTTACAAAAAAGTAAAATGACAAGAATACTGAACTCCGAGGAAAATTCAAAACGGAAAGTCCCTACTTCAATTGCAAAATCTAAAGATAAAACACTTCAAACGAATGGATAACAACTGTCATATTTCTGACTTAGTACAGGCATTTCCTTCTGTAGAAATTGGTAGATTGAACCTGGTTTTATAGCTAGCTAAACCTCTCACTTATATGACAGTCGCATCAAATTCAATTATATTGATAACGATGCGTGAACAAAACAAATAGAAACAATAGGTAATGTATGATATAATTATGGGTTAACGTTTTCCAAACAATCGATATCAGTTGTCTGACTCAGAATTTAAAATCCAATGTTATTGTTTGGTGTTTAACATCACTTTAAACACTATTGTGCTTTTTCTTGGCGATCAGTTTTTGTTGTAGAAAATAATCCTAGTTAATTAAGAATATATTTGAGGATTATGCCAGGTGTGCGAACTCACAACCTCAAATTTAGGATAGTGAGTATTTAGTTGTTAAAACTGTTAAGACCACTCTTCCTCGAACTTGTTGAATGTCCTACATTTATATTAGCAGGTACTTGTTGGTGTCATCTAGTTATAGCAGGTACTTGTTGAATGTCCTACACTGAAAAAGGTACTTGTTGAATGTCCTACAGTTATCTTAGTAGGTACTAGTTGAATGTCATTTAGTTATATCAGGTACTTGTTGAATGTCCTAGAGTTATATCAGGTACTTGTTAAATGTCCTATAATATTACTAGGAAGTTGATGAATGTCCTTCACACACAACAGGTACTTATTGGATGTCCTATAGCTATAGCAGTTAATTCTTGAATATCAGATAGTCATAGCAGGTACTTGTTGAATGTCCTATGGCTATAGCAGGCTTGTTGGATGTACTTTTGCTAAAGACGGAACTAGTTGAATATCCTATTGGTATAGTAGGTTCACGTTGAATTTCCTACAGTATAGCAGGTACTTGTTGAATGTCCTATTGGTATAATAAGTTCTTGTTGAATGTCCTATTGTTATTACAGCTAATTGTTGAATCACCTATTGTGTAAGTTTTAATGAATCTTACTAGTCATATACGGTACTTGTTAAATGTCCTTTGATATTAATAGGTAGTTGATGAATGTCCTTTATATACAACAGGTACTTATTAAATGTCATTTTGCTGTAGCAGGTACTTGTTGAAGGTCCTATAGTTATATCAGGTACTTGTTGAATGTCCTATAGTTATAGCCGGTACTTGTTGAATGTCCTATAGTTATAGCCAGTACTTGTTGAATGTCCTTATAGTTATAGCCGGTACTTGTTGAATGTCCTATAGTTATAGCCGGTACTTGTTGAATGTCCTATAGTTATAGCAGGTACTTGTTGAATGTCCTATAGTTATAGCCGGTACTTGTTGAATGTCCTTATAGTTATAGCCGGTACTTGTTGAATGTCCTATAGTTATAGCCGGTACTTGTTGAATGTCCTTATAGTTATAGCCGGTACTTGTTGAATGTCCTTGTAGTTATAGCCGGTACTTGTTGAATGTCCTATAGTTATAGCCGGTACTTGTTGGATGTCCTTATAGTTATAGCCGGTACTTGTTGAATGTCCTTATAGTTATAGCCGGTACTTGTTGAATGTCCTATAGTTATAGCAGGCACTTGTTCGATGTCCTTTTTGCTGTAGCAGGTACTTGATAAACATCCTATTGGTATGGCACTCTTGTTGAATGTCTTTTATAGTAGTTTTTTGTTGAATTTCTTCGGTATATGCTTTATTTCCATTCTCAATTTTATATAAATGCTTGATCAAATTTTATTTTGAACATAAACAAATCATCTACAGGTACGTTCTTACTTTACGAATCATGAATTGCTATGAGGAACAAAAAGTGCATATGGTGCAATAATAAAAGGTGTAGTAAAAACGGACTGTACAGCTGTCTTTTGGGTACTAGTAGATGTTTTGTTGCGCTGTTTGATGAAATTGAAATATACCTGTTGCAGTCTAGATAAATTCGATACGTAATTGTAATAAAAGTGTATAATGCCGTGAAATGTATGGCCTTGAGGAATGTATTGCTAACAAAAACTCTCTTATTTGCTATATTCTGATAAAATTTTGGATGAATTGGTTTCTAGTTTTTTCTACCTTTTTTACAGCCAGAAACGATGACCGATGTCTTTGGTCGCCGCCTGTGTGGGATAGACTTAGAAAACTTGTATATTTTGCATACATTTCTTTATTCTACATTGACTAAAGGTGTAGGGGAGGGATGCCGCATTTTTGCACCTGTCCCAAATCAGGAGCTTCTGGCCTTTGTTACCGAGTTTTGTATGTTTCTTTAATCTATTTCTTTTATATGTTTTGGAGTTTAGTGTGAAGTCATGTGTCTATTTTGTCTATTTTGAGCTCTGAATTAATTATTGTAGAAGGATTATTTCCTGTGAATGTGTGACCTTTTATTGTCTAACATTTTTTTTCTATTAAAATAGGCAGCTTTTAAAAATATGCTCATGTTTAGTAATATTTTTAACAGTAATTTCATGAAATATAAGAAAAAAAAGAACTGACTGTCTCTGGAATATATAAGAGAAATATCTTGAAATATTTACTTTTTAATACACACATGTATATTCATATTAAATATATTCATATTAACTGTCCTACATTCGTGTTAAATATGCTAGTTTTCAAGTAAAAATTGGTTGTTAGAATAAAAGATTAGAAAAAAAGATAATACAACAACCGTGAGAATATAAATTTTTGACGTTCTTTTGCGTGCGTGAATTAATTTATTGTTTTGAACAGTCATAAAAATAATTTTTATTTCCTGTTTTCCTGTTATCAATTTATTGGGGGAAGTTGTTATAGAATTAATCATCTGTCTTATATTAGCAATATAACAAGTAAAGCTTTAAATTTGATAATCTGGTCACCTGTTATTACATGTACATGTTAAAATCAAACTGTTTTGTTACGGGAAGATTTAGAAACAGAACAAAAAGCAACTCTTGCTGAGGTTTTCTCTTCTTTCTTATAGCGATTAAACATACATGTACATTTAGTATTTCCGACAATGTACATTTTTGTTTATACATGTATATATATCCTACAATTTATAACTGGCGCTTTCAGGTTTAGTTTTTAAATCTAGTCCTATAACATATGACTTCGCATTCTTATTCAATTTTTAACGTTTTTATACTGATATTTTCATTTTATTTTTTTTTGAATTCGGGTGGCATATTGATAGTAAAAAAAAATAATATCAGAACAGTAAATAAAAATAGTAAATAATGCCCCCGAGGTCATATGTTTAAAGGACTATTTTTAAATCCAAGTCATACATTTTCCAAAGAAGTTTAAACGCGGACCGCGATGTGGACCCCAAATTGAACTGTCACGGCAGAAACAGAAATATTCTCATTACCGTTGGAGTAACAAGAAACTTTATTTGTACAAGAAACAATAAACAAAACTTATTTTTCAATTTATTATTTCATATGCAATAATTGGCTGAGAGCAGGATAAACGCAGGTGTTTCGTGTTATGTTTGTTATTAATATTTTCCACTGATCTAATTCAGCTACATGCTTGCAGTAACGTATGATCGTCGTATACAAAAGCGCTCAAACAACTCTTACATATAGGTGGTGTATTTATTAATATTAAAAATGATTTTTTAATATTTTAAAAAACCAACCCGAATATTTAATATTAAATATTCAATTTTTAATATTAAAAAATAAGACCATTTATTAAAATTAGACTAAATGATTTTTTAATATTAAAAAATGATAATAAATAGGATCTATTTTTAATATTAAATATTATTTTTTGATATTAATAAATCGAATATTTAATATTAAAACATGATTTTTTAATAGAAAATAAAACCTATTTATCAATATTAAAAAATGACCATTTTTTTAATATTAAAAAAATATTTATTAATATTAAATATTCGATTGATTAATATTAAAATAATATTTGATATTAATAAATGATTTTTTAATATTAATAAATAGGGAATAAATTCCACAACGGCTTGCCATAGAAGGCCCTCAAATTATTAGAATGTGAAAATAAATTGTAACGATACAAGAGAAAGACATTTATTTAGATGAAACAAAAATCCATATATCGAAGGACACACAAAAAGATGGATAATAGGCGAATAATGAAATGGGTTGTGATTGCTGAACGTCCAGTTGCAAACATTTCATGCATATTCAGTACTATGAGATGGTTTTTTTTTAGTGTTGTTGTGTTAATGTCTAGCTCGATCATGGTAACTCCACATTTCTATTCATTTATAAAAAAAAACCCAGAGGAACGTAAAACATTACACAGAAATTTAACATAAGATTGTTAATATCATTTTACAATTACAATATTTTACAGATGTCGGCAAAACTAGTAAAATCTAGTAAGTCTCTTATTCAGAAACTCAAATTTTAAAATTCCAGGAAGTTCGAAAAACGCTGACATATGATTAAGATTTGACCCCTCGAGTGAAACAAATACATTGGACCTTGGTCATACCTAACACTCGATGATAATATTAGTAAAACATTAATAATCATGATTAATAGCCCTCCAGGTTAACAAGACAACAATAATTATTAATGTATAAATACGTCATAATGTCCATCTATAACTCGCACCATTATTATGACATTTATGTAAATGATAGAAGATTTGGTGTAAATGTTATTACAGCAACCCAACAGCAAACGGTTGTTAAATTGAACACGCGGAAAGGGCCCGGTTTTCCTCGAGGGAGTTCACATGTACAAGCTAGTCGTCTAAAATAGAAGGCCCCTACAATTCTAGTCAATATATAAATTATGTTAAAAATATACATTTTCGAGGGGTTCGTGTTGCTCTGTCCATAGTGTTTGATTTAGTGTATTGTAAGATAGAAACACAGGGTATAGAAGGACCTCCCCTTTAAGCTGTGTGTGATGCATAAATACGTAACCACAGCTATATATAGAAACACTTCAGGTATAATTTGTGTAGGACGATGAAATACCATCCCTTCCTTCAATTTGCTAAAGTCTGCATTAAGGGGGCTCGCGGGTCTAAATCAGCTTCTTTTTTTTTCTTATATAGGATTTTGCTATTTTTTCCTATGATTGAACTTTATCTTATACCTAATAGAATTATAAAATAGAAATATGAGGTCACCGTCCATTTAAGCTCACAATCTGCCTCCAAAAGAAGCATACATTTTTGTAAATGTCCTTTTTTTCTGTTGAACTAATAGGGGAAATTTGGGTAATATCGAAATAGAAATAGAACTAAATTACAGAAATCGCTAATATTTTACAATTATGAAGTTTATGTACAGCTTGTTTGAAAACAATAATAAAAAATATAGGTCACGGATGAGTTAAAAAAGTTATTTCAATTTAAACGTCAAAAAATGACATTTTTGCACCAAAGGGAGATAATTTGGAGCTTTTTCAATGATATGAACATTTTTAAAGTCATCTGTGGCCAAACCAAATCGATTTGTCTGGGTGTTTTTTGTACCATATATTAAAGTTATAGCTATAGTGTAATAAAAAAAAATTGTAATGAAAAAACAAAGGTTTAATTTTTTGCTAATTTTTTTATACCCGCAAGCCGCCTTAAATATATATATATATTTTACGTGGAGAGGGCTTACATAGGCTATGCCTGTTGCCCAATCCAATTCAATTTATTTGAATAAAATATTGTTTAAGGTGGTACCCAACACCTTCACTAAAATTAATTTGGCTCGTTTAATTTTCAACAAATTTTGGCAAAGTATTTACTTTGACCCTTTGACAAAAATGTAACAATTTCAAAACATTTGAACCAACCAATTTATCAGAAAAATTACACTGGTTATATAGAAGTTTGACATACACTAATTTTGATCATTGAGAAGCTTAATATTCCCTTAACAACGCAACGTAATTAAAACGTTTAGCCGATTTTACAGAGTTATCTCCCTGTAGTGTTAGGTACCACCTTAAACTAAACTAAAACTAGTAAAACATATACTAGTATATCTGGATAAATGTGCACATATAGAGACTCGTAATTTAAAAAAAAATACAAGAAAACGAAATGTATAACATTGCTGATTTGATACTAGGAGCAACAATTGTCACCAACAATGAATTCATCGAGGATTAGGGGTATGGGGGTTGATATACTTTATAAGCGATCATAAAACTGAATCAGACATACCCGACCGTGCAAGGGCTGTATAGCCAGTCAAGGTCGTTAAAAACTTCCATTTGGGATCAGACATACGTGACAGAGACACGTTTGAAAAGTGCACATACAACAGTTTATTTGTTTTGTTGTTGCTGTTAGATATTCTTTTAAATTTCTGAACGCATGAAAATGAATGCCAACAAAGAGCAAACCATTGAAAATAATGTTAATTTAACAATTTATTCACACGAAGAGACCCAGTCTATAAATTATCTGTTCCATTAGACACACGGGATAATAAACATTTACAATATTGGTAACATATGTTATCATAACAATAAAAACATACCTTAATCGCTATAAGTTGCATTTCATACTATTTTTACTATTTTTGTATAATTGAAACTATTTATTGAAGTGAATAAGGAAATTCATTTATTTCAGTATAATGTGATATTTAGGGTGTATCTAGGATATTTTTTTAGAGTAGGGGAAAGGGGTGGGGTCTAATTGCTGTAGATTTAGGGGGGGGGTCCCGTCAACTAATCTCCATCTTTGATCCGCCACTGATTGTTAGTTTAGTTAGTTATTATTCCGTAAACATGTTTTTGTTTCGTTTACGATCTCTCTGTATATATATTACATTTTGACAAGTATTTATATTTAGCCAAAGTTTGTCATAATGCTTTTTTAATTTGATGATATTTTAAAAATCAACACAGTACAAGGATGCCCCACTTGCATTATCATATTCTATCTTCAGTGGACCTTGACCAAAAACTTTACCATGAAGTGGGACAGACGGACGGACGGACAAATGAACGAACGTACGCACAGGCCAGAAAACATAATGCTCCTCCACTATTGTAGATGGAGCATATAACATGGAATAGATAAGTGTTAATAAACACCATTTTTGATAACTGTAAACTAATGAAAGTGAACTATTTGTCAATTAAGAAGGACCATTTGATATTCTTGGAGAGCCAGGCGGATTTTATGCGGATTCAGTTTTCATTTTCTTATGTAACATACTTCGAAATTGGGAAAGGGGCTGGGTCTTCTTCGGTGATCTTTTCCACCTTTTATGGCTGTTTTACTCTAGTAATAGAATCATATTCAAAACAGTGTAGCTGTGGCCATTGATTGTCAACCTTAAATTATCCCATTGACTGGGGCAGATTAGGTGAACGTGTGTCTGTAACGACAACTGCTCACTACTTACTTATTATATAATTTAAACTGTGGGGTCACCAAAGGTTCTTAACGCCTTTAATATTAAAATAGTTCGAAAAATTAATCAGGAATAACTTTATGTTTTGATTTATATTATTGATATAAATCAAAACATCGCGTTATTCCTGATTAGTTTTTCTAATTTCTTTATTTAGGTGTTGAGAACCTTTTGTGACCTCACAGTTTAAGTGCCTTTAACAAGTACATAGTGATCAGCGGTTGTAACAGCGAACGTTCACATAATCTACCCCAGTCAATGGGATAATTTAAGGTTGTCAATCAATGGCCACAGCTACACTGTTTTGAATATGATTCTAGTGTATATGATAAATTTCATTTACTCTTCAAATGCAAAAGAATTCAATACTTTATACTAGAATTTCAAAATAGGGAGTTTCGCTTGAAAATCAAATGCATTCAGTGACATGTTGAAGGGTGGTTGGTATGAAATGAAAAACTAAATGTCAGTCTTTTTATTTATGATTTGAATAAGAATAAAACAATTTTTCACAAACAATTACAATTATCTCCGACAGGCTATCGATTAATAAAACCACTATTCATATTGTCTTATTTGTACAAAAAAATAGTACCAAATTACGAGCCTTGAACGTGTCTACCAGCTGTTATACACCTTATCGCTATTTGTCCGCCATTGCTGGAAATCACACAGGTTCCCGTAAAATTTTGACGTCATAAAACAAAATGTCTGACGCCACAATGGAAAAGTGATTGTTGTTGACGTCAAAAGTTCAAGCGGACGGGTCAGCCGGGAATAGCGATAAGGTGTATTGATTCGCTTATTTTGTTTGGTAGATATGATAACTGTTTATTTAAAATCTTACAAGGAAGGATGAATGAATAAGGAAATGCATAATATATTTTGTAAATTTAAACAGAATTCTGTTAAATTTTTTGAATCCTGTTAGCCTTGTTATTATGTGATTGATTTTTAATGTTATTTACATATTTTGCATATAAGTGAATTTTCGTATTTTTCATTTTCTATGGCTGTAGTTGGGCGAAATTGTTTCGTGTGAAATTTATTTTTATTTTGTTTACAATTATTATGTACAATTGTATGACATATTATTAATGTCTTGGACAGCTTAACTACAAACAGCTCTTATCAGATTACCAGAGCCAGTAATCCTCTTTTCATCCCCCCCCCCCCCAAACAAAAAAATATGATCTTCCCCTTATCACTCTTTGTCCTAATGGAGCAACAAAGTTCATCATAATAGTTTGAATTAACTTCATACACATATCCAAAAAAAGAGGGTCCGGGGTTTGAAACTCCACTTTTTAGTTTTCAATTTTGTGATTTTAGATAAATGTTTTATGGTCTCAACCTTTTTTAGAATATCTAAATCCGTGCTTGAACTGAACGACGTATAGTTTTAAGTTATTGGATTTCATACCTGTTCTACGACATAAATTCCATAATCTAACTCCTGTCTATAAAGTATTGGATGGATATTGTATAAAAATGTCCGGAGTTGACTATCCCTGTTCCTGTATGGAATGATAATGGCAACACGATGGCGCGGGTAACAGTCGGACGGCTTTCCCCTTCCCCCATCCTGAACCCAGGGATACAGTCTATCTAAGTCAGAGTAAGTTGGGGAGTCGGAATATGTTGCTAAAGCACCAACTGAAAAAGAAAAAAGAGTATTAGTAATTTTATGTTTGTTTTAATTAATCAGCATTTTTAAAAAAACAATGTCGAACAATGGTTAAAAAACGATATATACAGTATATTAACCTTTAACCGTTTCGATATATCCGTTCAAAAAACAACCAAGCTTCTATCCAATTTCCGAAAATTCCATGAATGTTTAACATAATTTATTGATTTTAAAAACTCTATTCACAGACTAAACCTATATGTTGACGCTGCCGACGCCGACAATTTTTTTCTCAATGTTGCGACATAAATTTGTTACAGGCTCGACAAAACAACGTCAGATGAAAACTTGATGAATCAAGTTTAACTGTTAAAATATTTTACCTACAGTGGCAAATATTCCAATTAAACTTTTATAGCTGACTATGTGGTATGGGCTTTGCTCATTGTTGAAGGCCGTACGGTGACCTATAGTTGTTAATGTCTGTGTCATTTTGGTCTTTTGTGGATAGTTGTCTCATTGGCAATCATACCCCATCTTCTTTTTTATATTTAATTCTTTATAACATTTACATAAAAAGACACATTACTATATAAACAAGTCGGTATAATTATAAATCGTGCAGTAAAACTTAATGATAAGTATGTATGTTATTTATGAGTGTCTTGATGATTTTTCTTATTAAAGTTTAAGAAAGAAAAATATTAATTAAAAAAAACCATTTTTCCTGTACAGTATTAATATATGGGGTAGTGAATCACACAAAACACTGACACCCACACAAAAGTTTAACTAGTCGGTGACGTTCAAATACACACATCATAGCCATCATAGATACCAGGCTTATTATTTTGTGCTCCAGACCCGCATTGCCTAAAAAAAACTCGTCAGTGACGCTCGATTTTATTTTTTTAGGGGAGAATTTAGAACACAAATAGCATGCTTCATCACAACTTTCAAGGACTAAAGCACCATTGTATAACATATAACCCTCCGTCTCTAAAGGAGGCCACTGCCTACAGACATGCATGTACATATGAAAATATTCCGGTTTGAAAAGTCCGACATTCATTCCCTATATTACATTGTTTTATTTTGACATGTATGTAACACTTTTTCCGAGTGAACAGGATACTGTGGTTCAAATTGTCTAGCAGTAGGTCTAAAAATAAATTTGTGATTCCCCTTTATAATCAACCAATTTTTTTCCCATGAAAAGGGGGAAGGGCTGTATACGCCTATGATTGTTTTTGTTTTCCTTATAAGAGTAAAATAACATTCCAGACACGACGTGTAGACATTTCTTAGTTACCTTTTCATATATATAAATAAATATGTTAAAAATGTTGAATGCATTTCAATTATAACGTTACATAATAAATTATAAAGAAGTTTTAAATTTTCCTGAGTGTCAACGGATATTATTTTGCAGTTTCCATTATTTGTTTGTTTCTTTTGAGAAAAAAAATATAATCTTTTATATGAAGTTGTAATTGCTTAGTTATAGTTTACCAATTTTCTATAACCAGCTTATATACGTGTAAATTCTGTGTTCATGCTCCTGTACATGTATGTGTATTTACTCACTAGTAGGGAAGATGCCAATGAGACAGCAACCGATTGAAAGACTTTTAAAAGGCATTTCAAAAGCAGACTGTTATCTAGTACTGTTATTCATATTTGGCTGTAAAATGGTTTTCAGGTAAGAGGTAGCGGGGCTGGGTAAGCGCTCACAATAGGTCCCCATCACGTTCTTTTGGTGCCGGTGTTATATAGCCATTCTTCCCCCATGCCAGTTTTTCCCCCGGGGGAAAGACTGGCATGAGCCAATGTTTCCCCCGGGGAGATTTTGGATCATTGTCATTCTTCCCCTGCGGAAAGTTGACAATACGTATACATATAGTAACTTTTCCCCCATGCCAATCTTTCCCCCCATGATATAGATTTCAATATATGTATATGCATGTCTGGAAATTAAACCGAACAGTGTTAGAATTATATTTAGTTGTATACAAATTTGTTGTTCATTCAAATTTACACAAGTCTGTCTACGATTTTATCAGTCTGTCAATCTGTCTGTCTATATGTCCACAAGTCTGTCTACATATTCATCAGTCTGTTTACATGTTTACCATTCTGTCTTTGTCCCCTAGTCCGACTAGACTACATTTTTACTAGCTTTGAAATACCTTTCAGTGTAAAAAGCGAATACTTTTTACTTTCATTTCGATGCTTTGTGTCTATTGTTTTTATGTAAGTGATTATGGTGCACCGTACTAACATTTTAGTGAAGTCAATTTCCGATGATATTTTACAGTTTTTCTTGCGGTTGGAGGAGGGTTGAGTTTAAGGCCGCCACATTATTTATGTGTTATTCCAAAGCCAGGAACATGTGACAGTGATTGTTGTCGTTTCATGTCGGTCATGTTTTTTTCGTAAATTATTTTCTTATAAATAAGTCCGTTAGTTTTGTTTCAATTTTTTCACAATTTTATGGTCGGGGCATTTTAGCCGACTATGATTTATGATGGTTTCTCATTGTGAAATGCCGTACGGTACCAGCGGCCTTTAATAACTTACTACCACGTCGAATTTGTATCATGAGTGCTGGAAAGTGTTCGACCCTATGCATCTGTAGGGCAGGTTGGATTTTTTTGTAGATCTTGTACAGCTCAAACTATACTGTGGTTAGTCCTTGTACTTCTACGTCTCCCGTGCTGGCTAGAGAGGGTGTTCATATCTTTTCTGGGTTGGATTAAGTTTCATCCGTATCGGACATCTTCTCCTGAATTAAAGCTTTAAGTCGACGAGTATGCATCTCTATCCGTGCTTTTGGTGAGTTCTATTACTTAGTAATTATACTTTGCATGACTTATCATGTGAAGTCATTTCACCATATTACTTTGGAGACATCATAGACGTCTGTCCTGGGAAAAATCTACTACTTGACCAAAAGTGGTTAAAGTAATTGTATTCATCTAGTTAATGATACCAAGGGTTCACGAAAGAGAATGGATGTGATCATCACATCAGATTGTGTTTCTTGTGTATAAATATAACATATATATCTCTATAAATACCTATCAAATGTATAGTCGTACGATGAAGCTTTGGTAACTATAAACTGATAGAAGAAAAGTGACTATTCTTTTTTTTCATAAAAAGTTCTTACCGTGACGTCGCCGACGTTATATTACAAGGCGGAAAATTTAGCTTCTCACGCTAACTGTGGGGGAAAAATTGGCCTGATCCTGGTTTTCCCCCCATAACGCTGAGGGGGAAAAGTAGGATCATGCCAATTTTTCCGGGGGGAAATATTGGATCGATCCAGTCTTTCCCCCCGGAAAATTTGGCATGGGGGAAGAATGGCTATAGGACACCGGTCCATCATCACGAGCATCTTTCTGTCATATATGTCATTTTAATTCGGTAATTGCCGTGTTATAAAATACACATGACATGCATTTTGTCATGTCGGTGCTTTCTTAAAGCTTTGTATATATATATTAAGATATTAATGTTGCTCTAATTGTTTAAAGGCTGGACCGGGATCTTTAGTTGTTTAAATCATTTCCCATTGGACTGCGGTAGTGCATTTGGCTCAGAACCACAATTATCGCCCTTTAGTTTTTTAAATGTACGAATAAAAAATTCGGTTGATGCCGTACCTATATTTATGAAAAGGAGAACACATGTTTTACCCGACATTTGCCGATAATGCGAATATTTGATTATATAACTTCTAGATTTATTTCCGTTTCACCTTTTGATTATTTTATGAATTTTTTTTTTATTACATTAGGAATTTGTAAAAAAAAAATATGTTAAAACGACGTAGACGGTGAAAAACCAATTGACAGTGTAAACAGAAAAATCTGATCATTTGTGATTTTAAAAGAGTGTGTTAGATTTCTAGTCCAAATTAAACTAAATTAGTTTCCATATTTCACCGGTTTTATTTAATTTTTCATGTTGTTGTTTTTTGTTTTGTTTATTTTTTGTACATAGCTTTGCATACTAAATGACTCATGTTTTTTTTTTTTTTTTTTTCGGGGGGGGGGGGGGGGGGGTATTGCATTAATAATTTGTCAATGAGCATGTAGCTGGTGTGTAATAAATGACAATAAAAACATTTTATCTTTATAAAGTTAGTTCTTCTTTTAGAGTTAAAGCATATGTTTTGACAAAAACTATTTTTCAAAACCGGCAATTATTCTAGATAAATCGCGGGTGTTATTCTTTTTTAAATTGTAAGGAAGTTAGTTTAAACACATTTAATTAATAGTGGATTGGGAAACAAGCTATTGCATCTTATATTAATCCCTCTCCACCTTGCGGGTGCGAGTGCTGCCTTGTAGCGGCATTAGCCTACTCTACAAGGGTGCAAGAGATATGGCTCTCTCTTAACACGGGTCCGCCATTTATTGTCTCCTTAATTTACTTTAAACATATTTATTTATAGTGGATTGGGAAACAAGTTTTGAAACTGATATTACTCCCGGCTTTCCAATTTGTGGTTGCGAGTGCTGCCTTGTATCGGCATTCTTTTTTTTCGAAATCTATTAGGGTGTCTTTGACGTGCAAGAGATATGGCTCTCTCGTAACACGGGTTTTATCGTTCCCTTATCGTCACCTTCCGACGGACTATCATCGTTTCTGAAGACCACAGTCGAAAATGTTGTCAGTCCCTGAAATTTTTCTACCGGAGCAGGGATCGAACCAGGAACCTTTGTGTTAGTAGTCCGGTGCGCTGACCACTATACCACGGCTGTTAGAATGTTAACAAAATGTAATGCATTTTTGGTGTCTCTGATAATATATTCTATCTAAAATTCAATCGATAATAATCAACTCCAAAACACCGCATTGTATACGGTTTCTCGAAAATATCAAATTGATATGCACGCCCAGTAGTGTAAGCTAATGAAAGGACCTCTATAATCAATAAATGAACACTACAAAGGATTATTACAAAGTCAACTTAAATCATGTAAATATCAGTTAATATCGATTTCACTGTGCATTAATTTTGTAGTAACGGATTAACCATAGTATTGCACAGCTGCATATGACATAGTACATAACGTGGCATTTCATCTTTTTTTTATTTACAAAAATTTTAAATAAAATTTATTTCAATGAAACAAACTGTTTTTTTTAGTGTTTTTCAAAATTTTGTTTTATCATAACATTTCTTTTTTTTTTTATTTATGTTTTAAACATTCATAACATTCCACCTCAACCCTTCCGGTATCCGCCACTAGTCTACTATGTTTTACTATCCTTATCTTTTTGAGGAACGAACCACCTCGATATGTTCGGTTTTCAGCAGACAAATAAATAAATAAATTACGAAATTTAGTCAACTGAAGTACACTTTTCATTAAATAAAATAACAAGTGGAAACGGACCTCAACTCTTTCAGCCTTACCAAGAAATGTCACGTCGTTTATGTTATTCATATCAAGAGTGGGCTGGTTGCTCTTAGAATCCATTACCATCTAACACTTATCCTATTTATACTTGTATCATATGATATTCTTCACAATAAATACTTGAACATTTGATATGAGTTCATTTTTTTTTATTTATATAGTTTACAATTCAACATAAATATATTAAATCATAACCAACACTGTTATGCAGTTTTTAAGCATTCATACTCTCTTATTTTTATATATGTATCATTCTATTCTTTAACTAAATCTCAACTGTTGTTGTTTGATTTTAATTTTTAATAAATTGATATTACCTAAAGGAGGTCTTTTTTTTTTTTTAAACAAGTGTAGTAGGAAATATTCTTAGCTTTTTAGTTAACTTAAATATATGTTGTCATGGTATTGCGGCGTCTGTGCTTTTAAAAAAATATTTTACAAGTTGAAACCCTCCAACTACCCAAAAAGAAACCCACCAAAATAAAACAAATCCATAATTAAATAAACACTCCTTAATGTTTGACGCCATGTTTTTTTTAAAAATAATTCTTGATAAACTATTTATCTTACCTTAAGTTAACAAAAGTACTGAGTGTATGTAATGATTAACGACATACATACATGTAGTTTGACTAAGTTTTAATTAGCTTTACATATAAAAAAAAGATATGTTTGTGAATTTTGTTCGTGTTATTTATTTAAGATATTCAAAGGACAGGCAAATTAGCACGCAGACGCAACACAAAGAAAAAAATATACATCTTTGAGTAAAATATACCAAACAATAAAAATATATATTCAAAACTGTTTTTATTTAAGAAGTACTAGAATATTCTATAATAAAACATTTTTTTTTAATTTATGAATACTGAAAATACGATTTTCGTTTTGATTTAATGAAGAAGAAAAATCTGTCTTTTAAGATCCTATTTTATATGATAATTTATTTTTTCCAATTTTATTCAGATATGCAGCCTTGATTGAACTTTGTTATCAGAATCCCTTTTTTGAGAAAACAAAAGAAAACAAATATTTCAAATTACCTATACGATATTGACCACTATCTAAAAAACAAATCAATGGTCACAGCTGTTAACCAAAAGATTATTTTAAATCAACGTCCTGTCCATGAACTGACATGACCCAGAGTGAAGACTGTTTTATGAATGAAAGATATTGTATACAATTATAGTACAAATTGCACTCAGAAATGAGAATATAATAATTGGGAGTATTCACGTTATAAAACTAGAGGCTCCAAGGAGACCGATTCGACCATCTAAGAAAAAATGCGATGTTGATATTCCAATTCATGAATGTTAAACTCTAAATAATTCAATTTTCGAAATCCTCCCCCTTCTATACAATTATATGATTATCCTAAAAGCTTTCATGAAAATATGGGGGACCAAAGCAGTCTATTTCTATCAATTTTTTCAATTATATATTAGTAAAAGTTCATAAAAGGTCAATCAACGTAACTTGTTATAGATAAATGAGGATCTAGACGGGACGCTTAGAGGCAAATCTGATTGACTTCAAAATCTACTTCAATTTTGGAGATAGAAGACAAATATTTGCATATTAAATAGAGCTCTCCATTTCTGATTGATCTTTTTAATTTTCCTTACCTTAAATTCAAAGTTATAAGTGTTTAAACAAAAAAGACGTTTTGAAGTCCTGATTTGTAAGTGAATTACAATGAGTTTGGAAGTGACATGAACGTTTTCAAAGATTGCTTACGAAGGTAATTGATTTATCATGTTAATATTTTTGTTTGTTTATTTTCACCAAACAACAGATAACTTGACTGCATTAATATATATTAATTTTTCATTATGAAACATTTAAGATTGAGTCAAATTTGTTTGGCTATCAAATAACTTAAATACCATTTGTATTAAGAATTTTAAAAGTTGTTGCCGTATCAAATTTATGTGTATGAGTCTTGTCAAATTTATGAAACAATGCATGTATAAAAGCAACATCAAGAATAAGGTTCAATTGTTCCCTGAAAATCTCTCTTTGAAGTTGGATATATTAATTTTGTTTTAAACTACGAAAAATCACAGTTTCAATTTTAAGTACTGTATTTTCAAATTATTTTCGGATACAATATTTGTGTTTTATACCATAAATAATCATACGGATACCCCCCCCCTTTTTCCCCCATTATTTTGGACTAACGTATGTATAATGGGTAAGAATTGTTTTATTCGAGAACAACAAACACCCTTTATTTGCTACAAACGCTGTTTTAGTATTTCTTTTCACCATAACCAATGGTAAAATCACCAAACACAATGCAACGTTTTCATTACTAAAACGAAATCGCTTGTTCTCTATTTCGTTTCGTGTCATCAGCAATGATAAAGATTAATGACGTCGCGTACGGTGTTGGTGATAATACGGGTTTTGCTTTCCAGTTCGCCTCTATTGCATTTGTTAGAAGTTTCGGAATTGATAACTATATAAATGTATATATCAAAATGTGCGTAATTAAAAGTAGAAATGGAATATGCCTTAAAATCAATACTTTTCTTCATTTTGTTACTCGAATGATCCCTAATAACACTGATTTTCAGCGTGTAGACAAGTAACACCGCGACATATGATCAGCGTTGCTTTGAAGTTATTCTTGTCATTTTTTAAACTTATTAAAAAAAAGTTGTACTCCTAGCAAGAGTAGTCTTTCGTGTTAATGGTGTATGTTTTATTTATGACGTCATCGTTAACTGGACGCGTCTGACCCGGACGAAAAGTTCACTTTGTTTTGTGGTCAAGCCGAAAATAGAAAAAAAATATGGATAGAGGTGAAGTTAGGAGTAATTTTAAAAGGTAATTCAAATAGATTATTCCAAAAATGATATATCTTTTTACTCCGTATATATTAAGGAAAAAAATAAAAAGTTTTGTTACAACATTTCAAAAGATCGTGGCAGAATTAATGATTTTTTGAAATTTGTGTTTCTGTCACAAAACCCAAATCTCGCATTTGTCTTGGAGCTCTTCAAAATTCGAACGAATGCTGCAGATCCAAACCAGAATTTACATATCCACCCTTCCTGTGTAAATATTATACAATAAATATACAACTTTCTATGTGTTCAATTAGTAAGTATTGTTTAAATTATGTCGTAAATTGTTCATTTTATTAAATCCGTTGAAATGTCACACTCGCCGTTTTCTGACGTTTTGGCGTATTTGTTAAGTGTCTTATAAAAAGTAAAAGGCAGTTGCAGTCTTTTCTACGATATGAAATTTTATTCAAACGTGAGAACATTTTTTTTAAGTGTATGAAAAAAAATTGTGTCGAAGTTTTAAGAGAAAATAGTGAGAAAAAAATAAACGCGATCTCTTTGTTTTTGTCTAGTCAAAATGTCACAAAACGCCGTTTTTTTTACATTTTTGCTACAAGTATGATAAGTCATATTATACAGTCTTGGAGGGAGGGAGATTTGAAATTATAATAGCACAAAAAATACTATATAACATTAAAATCTACTGTTCAGGGATTTTTTTGAACCCATTTTCGATCACATGTCGGAAGTATTAACGACACAGTCAGCGACGACTTTTGTCTAGTCATAATGTCACACCATGCTTTTTTACTTGTTTTGACGTTACGTTCTGTAAAACTTGACATGTACATGTAGTGCCTAACGTCGCAAATCATACGGAAGCCTTTACGTGCCATGCTAATTAACTTTTTCCAATTTGATATAAAAGATTATGAATTTGATATAACAAATTATCAATTTGATGTAACAGATTATCAATTTGGTATAACAAATTATCAATTTGGTATAACAAATTATCAATTCGATATAACAGATTATCAATTTGATATAACAAATTATCAATTAGAAATAACAAATTGTCAATTTGATATAACAAATTGTGAATTTCTCTACCAATAGTATGATTTAATTATAATAATGAGATTCATTGAAACATTGCGTAACCCAAATTGGCGCATTTATTTGTGTATTGATTCATTGTTTATCTGACGTCCAGCGACAAATATGTCATTGAATGCTTATTCAAAACTTTCGAAACCGGTTTAATGTTTCTGAAACTCTCTCCCTCCCCTTTTATCTATTATTTGAGGCAGTTTGGGGGACTAGTTCGAACGTTCTCTATTCAGTACATGGGACCTGGTGTCTTAGAACGAACGATTATAATAGGAAAAGGACCAATTAGTATTGCACATTTTCAAGTCAGAAAGAATGGATAGTTTTATTAAAATATATTTGTGTTTCTAGGGACATAGGAACATGCAAGGATAAAAAATGGTTCCCCTTCCTCAAAATCCTGGCATGCTTCTTTATCAATTTCGATGGGCACATACAAGGATTTATGAAACGTTCATCCTTGCATTTTTTTTTTATATATTTGTTTCAACATTTATTTTGTTTGCACACTTTTTATTCAAAACAAAGACCCATGCGCGAAATCTAGAAGAGAAAACTCATGCACAATCAGTGCAAAAGGGATCTGATATATCAAATTTATAAATTTTTATTTCAAACTATCATAATTTGTTATATCAAACTGATAATCTGTCATATTACAATTTATTTGTTATATTAAAGAATTAAATTGAAAAAAATAAATTTGCATGGCCCCCAAAGACTTCTGTAGCAAAAATCTTATCATGCAAAACCATAACTTTTTTATAATTTTTTTTTTTTTGATACAATATCTTAACAGATTCTTATCGAATCTAATTAAAATTAATATCTATATCGGTTTCGGCGGAGGACATTTTAGCGCGTTGGTAGGACATTTTAGAGAAAAAAATCTAACGTTTTAGCGCCAAAGTAAAGCCCATTTTAGCCCAAGATTTTTAACCCATTCGAGCGAAAATGGAAATGCTTTAATCCATTTTATGATTTAGGATTAATGATCAATATCTTTTTAAAATAGAAGCAAGACAGTACAACCAAGGAGGTTATATTATAACCTCCTTGGTACAACTAAAAAAAATATAGCACTAAAATTTTAAAATCAAATTTTAAAAGTTCGTTCTAGCCTGAAACCCCCTGTACAATACTGTTTATAAAGTTGCAGTAGGAACTGATTTTTCTCTTCATCATGTCTAGATTGTGGTGCACATTCGTTTATACATTGTATTTTTATATACGTTGTTGTTTGTAATTTGATGATAGTATCAAGACAAACGTAAATAGCTGAGTGACAACTACAGAACTATTTTATTTCCATGATGAACCAAAGTGAACATATATATATACATACAACTTTAATAATATGAAGCCAGCATAAATTAATGCTCATGGTTTTAGTATTATTCAACTAGGAAAGTTTTCGCTAAAATGGTCTATCGAAAATACAGCTGAACAGAATAATCCTGCGCTAAAATGGGCTATCGAAAATACAGCTGAACGGATTAATCTTGCGCTAAAATGGGCTATCGAAAATACAGCTGAACGGATTAATCTTGCGCTAAAATGGGCTATCGAAAATACAGCTGAACGGATTAATCCTGAGCTAAAATGCGCTCTAATGTCTGCTCTAAAATGTCCCCTAGTACATGTAGTAGTTTTTGTTGATGAAATTGGCAAATTAATTTGATTAAATTAATTTCATTGTGGTTAATTTTGCATTTGCTTTCAACTGTTGATTCTTTTAACATTTAATACATGCGATGAAACAAATGATTCAACAAATAAATTTTTATTCGGAAATTATCAAAAGCGGATAAAAGAATAAGTCCTTGACACAATTTGCGAGTATGATGGTCTTTTTAAACAATGATAGTCCGTCGGAAGGTGGCGAAAAATGACTGACCCGTGTTAAGAGAAAGCAACATCTCTTGCACGTAAAAGTCGCCCTTTTAGATTTCGAAAAGAGCACAGGCTAAGGCTACAAGGAAGCACTCGCACCCTCAAAGTGGAAACGGATTAATATAAGTTGTAATAACTTGTTTCCCAATCCACTATAAATAAATATGTTTAAACTAAAAGAAAAAGCAACAGAAAAGACAGTGGTTTAAACTTTTTTTTTAAATATCCTGTTTCAATCAAAAGACTGAGAAAATATCTTTGCTCCAAGGGGATACTAATTTAAATGAATATTATTTTTCTGTTTTAATTTAACTGTACTTAAAAAACATGTGCCGCTTTGGTATTTCGGTTCTATACGTAGCAAGTCAAGCAAACCGCTCATATAAATTATGCTGTATGATTGAGCTGCACAAAAGGAAAAAAAAGTACGACGTTATTTATACAATGCATGAAAAATAACGTCAAACTAACGTTACCAAAACTAACACCAACACCGTACGCGACGTCTAATGCGTTAAATCTTAATCTAATTTTTAATGATAAAAGTACTAATTAGTGAGGTCAGACAAGCTTTTTAGAAAGCGTATACTCGTGGTCAAAATATGAGGAAAATATGATTTCCGTTTTAACATAGACACTTATTGGATAAGGAAACTGCACATGAAGACAAAATCAAACATCCCTATTTTTCATTTCCTTTTCCTGTGAAGTACATGTTTTTGAATAAACATTTTAAAAAAAAACCTTCATTTAAGGTTTAAGCATTTGTTTAAAACGGTACATTACGCTGATGGAATAGAACTCTTTATAAACTTCAGTACAATAAAAGCCCTTTTTAGAACAGATTGTCAAGTTCCAAGCGGACGACATCTCATATTTTTATTAGTTGCTAAACTTTGTAGAATTTGAATGTTCAATTTCAGCTATTTGATTATTATTCATATGGCCCTTATACAAGTAAACATGTAAAAATGTATATGTTACAGTGAATTTGTATAATCAGGAATTATGTAGAATCCCTGATTTTTCAGGGATTATGTAGAATCACTAAAAATATTAGTGATTATATAGATTCCCTGAAAATGACCAGTGATTTTAGATAATCACTGATAATTTTAATTAGTATTCTACAAATTCCCTAATATTATTTCAGGGATTATCAATAATCAAAAGCTTCAAAGATGATATCTCAAACCAATAACACTAGTGGTTCCAGCAAGGATTTATATAGTCTTACTATACAAATCCTTGGTTCCAGGAAAGGGAGATCCCAAAAACTAATGGTCAATATTCACAAAAAGGCTGAAGAAGGATATTGCCTTGCTATATAGCATGGAATCCTGCTCGGATCCTTTATACAAGAAATCAGTTTGAGGTTGCTGATTACCCTTCATTGGTACAATTTGTACCTTCAGATGTTTGTGCTGAAAACTCTATTTCTCTGAGAAGTGCCGTAAAATATGATTTGATGTGGAGGACAAGGTTTTTTTAATGTTGATATCGTAGTAAAAACATATTTGAATTTGATAGATATGCCTGAAGAGAATCAGGGCAAATGTGTAATAGTCGATGCCATTCAAATTTAGTTTTTTTTCATACTGACTTCATCAACCTGCCCGTGTGGGCTCGCTTGATATTATTGTTACTAATAAAGTCAATATCAAAAAGGGCTCGCTTGATATTATTACTGATAAAGTCAGTATTAAAAACAAAACATCAATTATTCCATAAATATTTTGCTCATCATTTAATTATATTGTGCTTATCATTCGATTATTTTGTGTATATGACATTTCAATATTTTTGTGTCTTTCATATTGATAAATTATGCCTAACGTTTTACAATATTAAGGTTATTATTATGATATATTAAGGTTAACTTTTAAGATATTTCAATATGTTATATATTTTAGGGACGACATCAAAAGATCAATGTAAGATAAAAAACTTAATTCAAATAGTTTGGGGGTGGGGGGGTTGAACTGCTGCAAGATTTGGTTATCCGACATTGATTTTTACATATATCTATATGGGTCAATCGATTTTTCCCAAATTAAGTTAAGAGGGGGGTGGGGGGTCAGTGAAAAAACTATGTGAATTAAGTTTTTTATCCTTCATTGAACTTTTGATGTCGTCCCTTAGTATCATTTCAGTTATTCTGTATAATCCCTGACGTTTTTTCAAGTGATTATACATAATCCCTGAAAGTTTTAGTGATTATATATAATCCCTAAACTAACCAGTGATTATACATAATCCCTGAAAATTTTAGGGATTCTACATAATCCCTGATTATACAAATTCACGGTAACATATAGACACAAATATGTGATAGGAATGTAACGCCAATAGATACTAAAAAAATTACTTTGAATATGGAAATCTCTATTCTGAGAGTTGGATGGGAAAAGAAAGAAAAAAAAGGAGAAGACAACGGTACTAAATGCAACAAGTATAGAGATTATTTAAATTTGATAATCCGGGTCAGTTTCTGTAATCCTTACCGAGTTTTTCTGGAATTACTGGACACAAGGGCAAACAATCTTCACCCGTCACATTTGTTACATTTTTACTGCACACATAAGTCACGTTGTTATCTGATTTTATCACTGACTGTGTTGACTGTTCTATATGAAATGATGCAGCACTTGGAGTTCCTTTTGGGATGCCTAATGTTGATGGTTGAAACTGAGCTAGGCGAGACGAACTCGAGTACAACTGTTCCGATACTTGTACCCATTTTGACATAAACGTGAAAGCTGCCTGTTGAATGGATAAATTGAACGCTATCTGAATCGTAATCAGAAACAATAACACCAAGAACAAAGATTTAAACACTGATCCTTTTGCACAATGCCGTTCATTCGCATCCCCCATTCCATTTAACTTGTACGTGTGGTCACTATTCAACGTAAGCAATATTTTTTCTCGATTTTGTTTCATTGGTTTGAAATTGAGTTGTTCTTTTCACGTCGGTCAAGATATACATAAAACTGATTAGTTCATCTATTCAATGTCGACATTGGTGATAAATTGATATAGTGGTTATAGGTATCTACTTTTCGATTTTTATTTTTTCCTGGATTATTGCAAGTAACACGTGTTGACAAATTTTAAATTCCCTTTTCTGTCCTTTTACGAAAAACTGAAAAAATAAATAGACAAATATTTATATAACAGTATATATTTGT
The DNA here is from genome assembly GCA_037788925.1 of Mytilus galloprovincialis. Taxonomy (NCBI): domain Eukaryota; kingdom Metazoa; phylum Mollusca; class Bivalvia; order Mytilida; family Mytilidae; genus Mytilus; species Mytilus galloprovincialis. The sequence goes on along the minus strand of CM075340.1, from coordinate 5,610,534 downwards.
TATGCTCTTTTCTGTCCTTTCAGTACGAAAAACTGAAGAAAAAAAACCCAGTTGATATATAACTTAAACGAAAATAATAAAATATATCTATATAAATTTCTTAAATCTAATATTAATAACCAAATGAAATACTACCTATCGCACCCAAGTAAAGAAACAAGAAAAATGTTAACCAAATTTAGAATAAGCGATCATTGTCTCTTAATAGAAACTGGACGATATACCAAAATACCACGAAATGAAAGAAAATGTAAAATATGTAATATCTTAGACGATGAATTTCATTTTTTCTTTAACTGTAAAATACATAAAAATAAAAGAGAAATCTTTCTAAAATATTATATACAAAAATATGTAAATTTAATACACTTAATTTTACTGATAAACTCGTGATTATACTAAATCCATCAACACCAAATGATGTAAAAGCAGTTGTTTCTTTTATTAAAGAGTCATTAGAACTGAGGAAAGGAGAACAATAACTGTTTTTATCATATCTCTTATAATATTTTCGAGTTTTCATTATGTTTGATCATGTTTGTTTTGTCAATGTATTTGCCATAACCAAAATTGGTTTTTGTCTGTTTTGCAAATAAAGAATATTTACTATTTTAACACACAAGGAATGCAGATGATACATAAACAATAATAAAAGCAGCTTGGGAAAATATGAGCGATTAGATAATTTCTTCAGAGAATTTGAATTGTCTTGACTTCTGGGTTGTAGTGGTGGGAGGGGTATCCCGGAATTGGAGAACTAACCATCTTAGTCACTATAGGAGGTTGTCTGTGAAGTTCTACAAGTACTTGGTTGTTTTATCACTCATTTGTTTTGCATGTCCCTACTCCACTACAAAATGTAGGACAAACTGATTTACCCATGTTCGTCCGCCCATCTGTCCAACGTGGTTTGTCTAGCTAACTCATCCTTCAGTTTAACGCTATAACTGTTATATCATACACAAATTACAACAGGCACGGACCCAGCTATTTAAAAAAGGGGACTGATGTTAAATTTTGTTATTTTTAAGTCCGCGTGATAAAATAACATTTTGATTTTGATTTTGCCAAGCAGAGTTTTGTATTAACACTATAATTTTAATTTAATATCATGTTAACTTTGCGAATGTGTTTAAAAGTTTGAAAGGAGCAACAGAAACAATAATAAATTGTCCTACAGTATTGAAAAAAATATAATTTTAAACTATGACGGGCAATCAATTGTCCTACAGTATGGAATAAATTATAACTATGACGGGCAATCAAATGTGTCTTACACAACCATCTCAGGTTGTCTTTCAACATCTCTGTTACACCAAATCTATTTTACGGAACTATATAATTGGTGACTATGTTTATGTTCAATGTTTGTTTCTTTTTAGTTGCAGTTGGTGTTTTTTTTAGTTCTATATTTTCATTTCTTTATTTTTTTCATTTTTTTTTTGGTTTATTTTTATCTAACTCTTTGGTTATTTAACCCTTTCTTGACCCATGGTATAAACAAATTACTGTGGCTATTCAACCCTTTATTGGCCCATTTTATAATTTTTTTTTAATCAACATGTGGTTGTCGATGAACTAACTCACAACAGGATTGGATTAGCTTAAAGGTCAGAACCTTTATCAGCTCGCTGGTTGAATCGAAATGATGTGCTAACAGGTGTTAAATAAATTGAAAATAAATTCACTCGAAGGGGATTTGTATTTATCAAAAAAGAACATTTATATGATTATCATCAGAGAAACAGATTAAACAGTAACTGTTACTGGTGGATTCTCGGATTTATTCAATCTCGATAGTTATAAATTGACAATTTTAACTATCTCGATTGGATAAGTCCGATTATTCACTGGTACCAATTTCAGAATCTAAGTATTATAGGTCTGGTTCTTTAATGGCGGTAAATTTTCATAGTGCATTTGTAACAGTAAATTTGGTCCGGTAGTAAAATTTGTCCGCCAGACATTTTATCCTAGTTAATCAAGTCCATGTCCATGATTTTACTAGAAGTATAAGTCACACAAACAATGATGATATTTTATGGATAAAGAACATTAAAAATATATTGGACAATGCCGGATTTTCAAACTTATGTTATGTGCAAAATACAGACCTCACCAAATGGTTACCAAAAAGTATCAAACTTAGATTAATTGACCAGTTTAAACAAATTTGGAACTCAGCTATTCAGAACACATCTTTTGACTATACAAGTCTATATATATATTCTTTATATGTTATCTCATCCGAAATTTTGAATTTTATGCATTTTTAATGCATTTTTTATTTTTATGTATACTATTTTTTTTAAACTTCTCTGTACATAACCTTTGTACTTGCATGGTTTTATGAGAATATACTATCTATCTATCTATCCTAGGAAAATAAGTCCATAGCTAGTAAAATATGTCTGGCACTTATTTTCCTAGGAAAAATTGTCCCAAGACTTGTTTTTCTAATAGTTTTATTACATCATAAAAAAAAACCAGTCAAAATAGAAAAAAAAAAAAACATTAAAAAGAAAGGACATTTCCTTTATAACCTAATTAAAACATGAATATTGAGTTTCTATTGCTTATAACATTTTCCTTTTATAATAAAACACATGGACATTTTTACCTAGGAATACTCATGACATGGACATGATTTCCTAGGAAAATAAGTCTGGGAACATAAATTATATTTAAAAAATTGATACACAACTCTTTAACAATATTAAAATATAACATTTATATTCACCTTTTAAAATCAAGGGCATAAACATTTTAACCAAGACCTATTTTTAATGACATGGACATGATTTCCTAGGAAAATTAGTCTGGAGACAAATTTTATTAAAAATATTGATACACAACTCTTTCGTTTTGTCTTTAACAATTTTAAAACATCCATTTATATTCACCTTTTAAAATTAAGGAAATGGACATTCTAACCAACTAAAAAAAAGGCCTAGGACTATTAATGACATGGTCATGATTTCCTAGGAAAATTAGTCAGCTAGGGACATAAATTTTATTAAAAATATAACTATGCAACTCTTAAACATTACTAAAACATAACATGAAACATAAAATTTCCATGGTTTAAATGATTTGAATTTATTATAGGATTATAGGACATGATTACACAGGAAAATTAGTCTGGGGACATATTATTACTAACATCGGACTAAATTTACTAGTAAATTCTGTAACCATGGACTTTTTATACAGTACTAGTAATATTTGTCCGCCCAGACATATTTTACCAGGACAAATTTAGCACTTGCACATTTCTACTCAAGGTGCGGATCCAGGATTTGATGCTTATTGTGGTAAGGGGACGGGGCTCATGAGAATTATGAGTAATAATACCATATTTTTGATTTTTTTTTTAAACTGTAGTTTTACCTAATCAAAATTTGTGTGCCTCACTTCGGTTCGAGCGTCCGTTCCGCTTCGTCCGTCTGTCCGTCCCGCTTCATGTTAAAGTTTTTGTCAATGTACTAGTAGTTGATTAGGAATTTGAAATCCAATCAATTTGAAACTTAGTACTAATTTTCCTTATGATATAATCTTTCTAATTTTAATGCCAAATTGGAGTTTTTATCCCAATTTCACGATCCACTTAACATAGAAAATGATAGTGCGAGTGGGGCATCCGTGTACTGTAGACACATTCTTGTTATTTTTTTCTGTTGTTTGGTACTGAATCCGCACCTGTACTCCAATGATGTAAAATAAACTTTCTTTCGTTCACTTATATTTTTGGCACCATTAGACCCATTTTTAATTAAAAAAAATTGTATTCGAAAATTGACCAATATCGTATTTCAAATAATTTTCTAAATATAGAATAACCATACATTGTCTCAAAATATCAATGTTATTTGTACAAGGCTTAGAAACAGGTAGAAAGCGAGGCTGTGCCGAGCATTTCTACCTGTTTCGAGCCGAGTACAAATAACAGATTGATATTTCGAGACAATGTATGGTTATTCTTTATATACTGCAACTCTCATAACTGTTCAAAATGAAGTATTTAGGGTAAAAACCGTCATTCTTTAATTGTGAGCGGACAACGTAAAATTGCCGCGAACCTGTATGTTTTATTGACGTCATAAATAAAACTCTACGGAAACACATTGTCAACGTCATAAACAAGGCGATATACGGTCAGTGACTGTATATCACATATGAATATACGGTCAATGCAATTTGACTGCTCAAATAGCACAGCTGCAGTATATTTCAAATTATGAAGTTTATATTAGGGGCATTTAGAGTTATGAACAGTTAATCATATATCTATTATAATATTGTCGAGTTTTCATTATGTTTGATCATGTTTGTTTTGTATTTGCCATAACCTAAATTGGTTTTTGTCTGTTTTGCAAATAAAGTTATCGTTAATAAGTGAGTGTCTGGAACAAACAGATGACTTTTGATCTTATTCAAAAATGATAAATTTATCTTGTGTGAATTTTACACAACCAATAACAGTCCTCTTATTGATATAGAAAACCGTGTTTTATTTCTGGTCAATATTGGTTATTTTATCGTTGTGTAAACGAGATAGCAGTCTTACTTAGGATAAGGGCGCTTAAGATAAAGAAAAAAAATGGAACACCATGCATATACTTATTCATAAATACTAAGGAGAAATGTCTTGAAATTAAAAAAAAGACTGTTTAATAGACCTGAAAAAATGCATGGTTTTTTTTATCGACCTTTCAGTGCACGTACAAGACTTATTGGTTCAATAACAATTAATCATTTCAACATGTTGCCGTATAATCATTAATGTTATCGAATTATCCATTTTTGTTAATAAAATACCGAAAAAATGTTCAAATGGTCGAAGGTAAAGAATCTTAATGAAAAAACTTTAATGTATTATAAAAGTTCGACCAATTTTTTATAACTGAAAAAATCCTTAATAAACTGAGAAAAAATACCTGCAATGGCGAAATGAATTTAGTTTGAGATAAGGGAGCTACCATTTGATTTTTATGGGGGGCGGGGGGGGGGGGGTAAGTGTCTCATCCTGCCTTTTTTTTTTTACTCAAAACTCCTGTCCTGCCTATTTTTTTCAAATTTCATCCTAGCCCCCCTATAAAAATCAAATGGTAGCTCCCTAAAGAGCTGTCTACAGGACAAAAGTTCTCTTTGCTTTATAATTTAATTTTCTGATTTGTATTCCCCAAACTTTGTTTAAAATATGTTTAAAAATGTATATTCGTTATTTGTCACAGTCTGGTGTCGTGGTCATTATGTTTTTGTACATTTTATATGATTAAAAGTATTACATTAATCAAACTTGTGTGTGTCCTTTTATCGACAGACCACATCTTGATTGTTTCAATAAACAAAATGTGTACATTCTAAGGAAATGTATAATATATTTGTACTATAACCCAAGAAACAGGAAGGAAAACTTAATTTGTTAAGCTTTTATTCTGTTCATAGCGAGTAGAAAGAAATTTTGTATTTTCCGAAAATTTACGTATATATATGCATTGTGATTATCATGCAACTCTACTTCAACCAGAGACTAAAAACAGATTGTGTGTTATTTTTCTCTGCATCCCGTCTGTTGTTTGATTGTTACAGAAATTGAAACTACTTACACGCGGACCGCGAAGCCCAAACAAACTGTGATTTGTCGCTTTACCAGCGACGCAAACTGAGACAATCAACTTTTTCCCTAGATGGAATCCCCCCCCCCCCCTATTAAGAATTTCTGGACCTGATCATTCAAATCAAAGTTTTTCTATACTACTGCATTTTTTTCCTTATAAGCTGTTCCTGGTCTTAAATGTTTTCCCAGGTCCATGTACAATGATATCTAATATGATCAATACTAAACAATTGACAAATCTTTCAAAATTTACCTTACCCTTTCAAACTGCAGCTTTGTGATTATAATTTTATGACGTGTTAAGAAAAAAGCCAAAAAATTATAAGGACCTCAAAGAATACATTTTGAGCTGTAATACTATATTATATGAATTAGAGTTAAGAATGAAAGTTAAGTTTTGGAAATAGTCCTAGTGTGAAATAAATTTAGGGGCAAATGGCCCTTCGCCTTTGTTATAATTTTGGCAAATATGAAAAAGAAGATGTGGTATGATTGCCAATGAGACAACTATGATGATCCACAAAAGACCAAAATGACACAGACATTAACAACTCAGTATAGGTCCAAAAAAACCTAACTGTAAAAATATAAGGGCATACACTACAGGCACGGGGACACATTATACTGAATCCACACAGCACGAGTAACAAACCCTGCAGAAAATATAAAAAAGAAGATGTGGTATGATTGCCCATGAGACAACTATCTTTTGAAAGTCATTTCAAGTTTCCTGTGTTCTGTAGGCTAATCCTTAAATGCTATTTTTTTCTGTAAATGTCTCAAATACTAGTAAAATAAGAAGTTATAGATATCATACAATAACACGATTTGTTCCTATAAAAATGTTAAAACAAGTAATGTCCATGTTGTCTTGTTTAAATGTAAATTAAGAGTCGTTAGATTAAACAAAATGATTTATTACTTACATCATATTAATTTCATTATAGATAATACGTCCATTTTAGGAAAAAAATGTTGTGTATTTCGTTGTAAACCGGGACCAAACGTTACGTGTATATCCGTTAATATATTTACGACATAAGAGTCAGTTTCGAAAAGCCTCATATTCGATCACACCATCTTATTCATATCCACGTTTGTAAGCTGTCGTAATACTATATATTTGACAAGTCATGCACCTCATAAAAATTAACAAGATGACAACGTTCACCTATAACTTTGACATGAGCTGGTATAATGACCAATTGTTTTTCTCAAATATAACAACGTGTTTGTAAATGTTTCTAGGCAATATATTTCGATTGATTTTCGAAGATTTTTATTCAATATCCTACGAAATCTGCATAAATCAAATACTAAACCGATTTGTGAAGTCTTGAAGCGCACCGATTTATTTTTTCTAGGAAAATATTATGCATGTGATAAACGTATAGCGGAAACGAATATTTTATTGGTTTCAAATCCAAAATTGCAGAAATTTTACTAAAATTTTACAATAGTATTAAGGTAAACATGAATTAACCCACAAGTACAGTCATATATATATCAATCAACATTTATATACGTATAATTAAAAAAAAAGAGACCTACATGTACGTAAGAACTAAATAAAAGTAAGTAGTGACTAAAACTGGATTTTAACTAAAATTTGACAATAGTTATTAGGTAAACATGACTTAACCCACATGTACAGTCGTATATATCAATCATCACTTCTATTACATATCTATATACATGAAGAAAAATACGCATACATATAATTAAAAAAAGAGACGTAAAAACTAAATAACAAAAGTAAATAGTGACAAAAACTGGTTTTTTTTTAACCTTAACAAAAACCTGCCTTACCTTGTCTGTCTCATACACCTGACATAGCTAGGTTGTCCTACAGATAACAGACCTTTCTGATAACACATGAAGATAACGAAAATCCGGAAATCAGGTATTGGTTTTAATATGGAAGTTTATTATTAAATCTCTCCATATGTTAAGTTTGAGATTTGTTTTACGAAAACACCACACTACTTCGTAAATACATAGAAATTTTGTCATATTTCTCATTATAATACAACAATGTACAGATGAACGCCCGGGGCATATAGACTTAGTTCCGTTTTCATTTGTTATTATGTGTTTTACATATTCCGAATGTGTACATATAAACGGGATGACGATTTCAGGCTAGCATAAACCAGCAGGTTTGGCGAGCATCGAATAAGAGTTCTAAAACCAGCAAACCAGTGTCATTTAATTTAAAATTTATAACACTGTATTTGCTAAGCTCTTGGACAGAACTTGGAGAGAAAGAGTCCGACTTCATTAATGTGTAATTTAATCATGTCAACACTCAAGGTATACATTAAGCTCCGCCAAACTCTCTTCAAGGATGTTGACCGCTGGGGGCCCTGTGACCCTGCCTCGATGAGGTTGGGGCGTACACTTAAAAATGGCATATATGTGCGTCACTGGTAAAGAACTCCATACCTTCTCATGACTGGCATTTTTATCTTCAATGAGTTGGTCATCAGTTAATTGTGTTGGATGCATACACACAACTCTAGGGGTTCAATTGTGAGATCAATTGTTAAAAAAAAGAGGGGTGAAATAATTACAGTCGTTGTCTGACAGTTGAACAAAACTTTCATCAAAATTTGAGAGGTTGTGTATAAATATGAAAGTTAGTTTAACAGCTTTGACCTCACATATATATATATATATATATTTCTCTAATTCGTCGTCAATTTATCCCTTTCTGCACCCATTGTATAAAAAAAATTAATCAACGTGTGGTTCGTTTGATCTCAGTACTTCATTGGTTAAAATCCGATTATGACGTCGAATTTTCTTGCTTTCCTCTGAATTTGCTATTGTGACGGCATGACAAAGGCGACCATGCCTGATGACATCACATTCCGGTTAAGATGGCTGCGTCCAGTACATTGTAAAAACTCGGCGTGGTTTTGCCCTTTTAGATGACTGACCAAGAAAAGGATGAGAGTTTTACCCTTCTATAAACACTCATAAGCATTAATATGTCAATATAGATAAATACCAGTGACAATTCGGCGTTATTTCTACACATAAAATGTCAAACTCCTCGTCTGCACACGACGCACAAATCAGCATGTCAGATAAATTTCCATTTGAGATACACGAGGATGAAATTGACAAGTCAGTCACCCCAATATTTAAGGATTATCCAAGAGAATGTCTTCCAGAAAAATTTAAGAATCCCTCGGGTGCAAAAGCCAAGAAACTACAATACGAGATAATTGATCCAAATCTTTATGAGCCCCCCGCAAGAATGGTTGCATGTAGAATTAAGAGAAACAGGTTGGAGGCTTGGATACGTGCACTTGGTGTCTTATATTATGAACATTTTGGTAAAAAAGCTGAATTGTTTCAAGTTGACTGGTACGATGATCCTCACCAGTGGGAGGGGGAAGGTAACAAAGCTATATGCATAAACCTTACCAATGATAAACAACTTATATACAAGATTACATTATTCATCACTACTGGTGTGTTGCAAGCTCAAGGACTTAGCAAAGACCTCTTCACCACAAGGGACTTCCAAACATTAATAAAACTAGTTAATTCTATTTGTGTACACAATCCTTCGTTAATAGTCAACACGGATGTTGATTCTACATGTAAATCTTCAGACAAAAACTTAATCGAAGAATCTACAAGTGTAAAATCAGTTTTTAACTCAACTGCTAGTTCTGTAGACAATAAATTAACAGATAGCAACAACAACTCACATACAAGCATTCAAGCAAATGTTCCCACTTCTAATACATGTACAGAAACTACAATTGCCACACAGGCTAAGATTTCTATCGGATATGAAGACTTAGATAGGCTTCAGACTACTTTTGTTGAAGCTTTAGCTGGTATCACCAAATCTCAAACGGCACTTATAGTGCAAGCAGAAAAAAGCTTTTCGGATGTTATAAGATCAGCAATTACACCAGTTGTAGAAACAGTTAAAAAGCTACAAGAGCAGGTTAATAACAAACATCAATCAGATACAAGTTTGCATAATGCCTCTACGTGTAATATAAAGGAACACAGCAACATGGAAAAACAATTCAATAAACTAGAACATCGCATTGTAGAACTAGAAAACCAAGTCCATAACCTTTCTATGGACAAACACAAAGCTGCAACAGATTACGCTGAGCTTGATTCCAAATTTCGCATTGAAAATAATAAATTTGAAATAGCTAAAACTAGAATGGACCAGAAAATGGAGGATATAAATCATATTAATGATGATCTCAAGGTTAAATTGAACACCAAATCTAGTGAAATGATGAAAATTAGTGAAGAAAACAAACTTTTAAAAGAGAAAACTGACTCTCAATTTAATGAAATATTATCTCTCAAATCACAGCTATCGAGCATGTATTTACCTACACAGCAACAAAATGAGCAGCAATTTGCTAATGGGTCCTTCAACAATGAAGGCAAATCTAACAAACCTACAGCTCTATTTATTGGCACATCAAACACTGATAGAATTAATGAAAACAAACTCTCAACGGCAGTGGATATAACAAAAACTACAGCATATACTTTAGATGAAGCCTACGAGGTAATCTCAACCGCACAGTGTAGGCCTGATGTTGTTATCATACATTCCCTAACTAACGACGTTAAAAACAACAACCCAAATGAATGCATGGACAAACTACAAATGGTAGTAGAATCAATTTCTAGCAAATGGAAAGAAGCTAAAACCATAGTGTCACTAACGACTCCCCGCCTGGATAATCGCCTACATCGTCTTAATTCAGAAATCATTGATGGACTAGTAAAACGAAAATATCTAGACAATAAAGATGTATATGTTTCTGACAACTCAAACATGTGGCATGGGCAAGTCTCAATACAACAACTCTTAAATGAAGATAAATTTCACTTGTCAGAGAGGGGAACATCAATGTTGGCTTCTAACATTAAGAATGCGTTACATACTGTCTTAGGTATTAAGGTACAACAAAGGAACAACAGATATTCCAGATCCACTGACCGTGCTCGTCAACAGTATCGGCCACAACATCGCCAATCATTTAACAATTATCATGATCATAATGAGCAAAATAGGGTCAAGTTCAAAAGAACAGGGTAAACCATGAAAATATACTTATTGTACTATCTTTTTATTTTTTCCTATAATAGAATCAGCAAAGAATTTATTAAGTCAGATAATAGCTAGCTTATTGATCTTTATTTGTTCAAGTGTTATCTGTATATTTTTGGAAAATTAAAAGCTGATAAAAGGTAGTTTGTTACAAGTGGTAATTTTTTTTTTTTTTTCTTCTTTTTCTGGCAAGTAGCCAATTTGTCTCTGAGACTAATTAAGTTTTAGTTTTTGTTGTTTATTTTATTTTATTTTTTAAAGTTTTTTGTTCATTATTAGTAGCCTATTTTGTTACCAATTAAGAAACATTACTTGAAACAAGTATATTTGGTGTCTAATTTAGATTTTTAAATATGGCTATACATGGTCGTTCTATTGTTAAGAACAATTTGAAAATATGTTACTGGAACATTGGTGGTATAAATACACATAATATGAATAAGTTAGAAGATCACCTTTTTGTACAAGAAATAAAAGAGTATGATGTGGTTATTTTAGCAGAAACACATATTGGATATGATGTTAACTTACATGTTGAAGGTTTTAATTATTTTCCTGTTTGTAGAAATATTTCAACCAATGGAAGATACTATGGTGGGTTAGGCATTTTTCGAAGGACTTCTTTAAAAGATCATATTAAGATAATTCCTGGGTTGTCCAAAGATTTTCAGTGGATAAAATTTGAAAAACAGTTTTTCTGTCTTCAAAATGACATATACTTATGTGCAGCATATTTACCCCCTGCTAATTCATCTTATACTAAGAAGTTAGATTTTGATATAATTGATCAAATAGAAAAGGACATTGTTTCCTACAAAAGTAAAGGGGATATTTTGTTTTGTGGTGATTTAAACGCCCGCACCTCCACTGAAGAAGATTACATTGCACAAGATAGCTCCAGATATCTTCCATTGTTTGAATCTTATAAACCTGATAATCAAATTAGATTTAGAAAGAATTGTGATGAAACACTTGATAGTAGAGGGAAAGAGATTATTGATTTATGCATAAGCAATCAAATGCGAATTGTAAATGGTAGATGCATGGGTGATTTACTTGGTCATTTTACTTGTTTTAATACACATGGCCAAAGCACTGTTGATTACCTTATAGCAAATGAAAGATTATTTAATCAGATACTTTATTTCAGAGTGTCAGAGTTTGTCTCAACATTCTCAGACTGTCATTGTAAAATATCATGGGAAATTTTGGCTAAATATCAATTAACAGAAACTCAGTCAAATAATCTTCATGCTGCCCCCGTTAATTTCAGATGGACTGAGGACTCCCCACTTAAATTTCAGCAAGCACTTTTGTCACCAGATAACCAGCAGAAAATTTCATCTTTCCTTAATAATGATAGTGATTGCTCTTCTGAAGACATTAACAAAAAGGCACAGGATTTATGTGATATCTTTCTTTCTGCAGCCAAAATTTCCCTGGTAACCCCAAAAAAGACTAAAAAGGGTTCCAGACCCCAGAAAAAATGGTTTGATAGTGATCTTTTTAAAATGCGCAAAAATGTTATATCCTTAGGTAAAATTTATTCAAGATATCCTAAGGATCCTGTTATTAAAGGCAGATACTATAAACATTTTAGAATCTATAATAAATGTAGAAAAGTTAAATATAAGCAATTTATCAATTCCATGCTACAAAAACTTGATACTCTTAGAGTTGAAAACCCTAAGCAGTATTGGAAATTAATAAATGACATTCAGGATAGCAAAAAAGAAAACTGCTCTTCACAAATTGATTCTGATACATGGGCCAATCACTTCCGTAATCTTCACTCTGCAATTGATAACACATTTTATTCACGACTTAACCAGTTGGAAATGATCCTGAATGACAAAGAAAAAAATTTAGTTTTTAATGATTTAGATAATGATATTAGTAAAAAAGAAATTTCTGATGCTATTGCAAGCTTAAAATCAGGCAAGGCCTGTGGACCTGATTTGATTTCAAATGAAATGTTAAAATATAGTCAGTCCTATTTGATAGGTTGCTTATATAAATTATTTAATTTGTGCCTCAAGAATAGTGTGTACCCAAAGATTTGGGCTGATGGTTTTATTTCGCCAATTTTTAAATCAGATGATCCTTGTGATCCATCTAACTATAGAGGTATAACAATTACTAGTACCATTGGTAAACTTTTTAACAATATTTTGAATACAAGACTTGACAAATTTTTGTACCAAAACAACTTAATTCATAATTCTCAGATTGGTTTTACAAAAAATGCCAGAACTTCAGATCATATATTTATTTTAAAAACACTTATAGACAAATACTGTCACAATAAAGAGGGCAGATTATATACTTGTTTTGTAGACTTTCGCAAAGCATTCGACAGTGTAATTCATATAGGTCTTAAACTGAAGCTTATTAATATGAAAGTTGGTACTTTATTTTATAATATTATATCAGATATGTATAACAATAGTCAAGCATGTGTAAGAGTTGGAGCTTCTCTCACTGACCCTTTTAGCATTAAATTAGGTGTAAGACAAGGAGACAACTTGAGTCCTTCATTATTTAAAATTTTTATAAATGACTTCCCATCTTATCTTGACTCCTGCCTGGATGCAGTTTCCCTGCACTCCGAGAAATTAAATTGTTTGATGTATGCAGATGATATTGTGATTATGTCAACATCAGCCACAGGGCTTCAAAGTAGACTTGATCAGCTAGAAAAATATTGTGCTGACTGGTGCCTTAAAGTTAATATTAAAAAGACTAAAGTCATAATTTTTAATAAGGCTGGAAGGAAAATTCAAGCGAATTTTCGACTGCAGAATAACTTGATTGACTGTGTCGCTCATTACAAATATTTGGGTGTTCACTTTACTGCATCTGGAAGTTTTCATCTAGCTAAAACTGAACTTTATAATAAGGCTCTTAAGGCCTACTATAAACTTAGAAAGGATTTTATCAATTTGTCTCCTGGAATAAAATCTTGTGTTCATATTTTTGATCATACCCTTAAACCCATTCTGTTATATAATTCAGAGGTATGGGGAGGTTATAATGTTTCTTGTAATAAATTACAGTCTTCCTTATTTAATCTTGAAAATATTTTTAAAAATCTTAAGTGTGAGAATCTCCATCTTAAATTTTCTAAGTTTATACTTGGTGTACACAAAAGGAGTGTCAATTTTGCTGTATTATCAGAACTGGGGCGTTTCCCCTTACATTATGATATTGTAAAGTCAATTGTAAAATACTGGTATAGATTTGAAAATCTTACAACTGAATTCAGTCTATTGAAAGATGCTTATAAATGCAGCCAAGAGCTTCACAAATCTAACATAACTTCTTGGTACTCATTTGCTAAGAAAGTATTAGAAGTTTTTGAAATTAAACCAGAAGTAAAACATTTTGGACAATATAAATTTTTGAACATATCTAGCAAATTAATTCACACTAAATATATTAGCAATTGGTATGCTAGCCAAAATAAAGTTTCTGATGGAAAACTGTTTAATTATGTGAAATTTAAGCAGAATTTTGGTTATGAAAATTATCTTTCTTTAATAAAGGACTTTGATTTAAGAAGATCTATATGCAAATTACGTATTTCTGCTCATAAACTTCAAATTGAAGTTGGACGTTTTTCAAATATTCCACGAAATGAAAGAATTTGCAAAAAATGCTCCTCTGGCTGTGTTGAAGATGAAATCCATTTTTTAACTAACTGTGAAAATTCTAAATCAGATAGAGATGCTCTCTTTGACTTTGTTTGCCAAAGAATTCCAAATTTTTCTTTACTGGATAATCAGCATAAATTTATTTATTTATTAAACTGTGAAGACAATCAGGTCCTTAATGCTGTTGGTAAATTTATTAAAGTGAATATGAGTTAGTAATTGTATTGTTACTGTATGTAAAATAATGTTTGTGTCTACATTGTATGTATCTATCAAATTAATATTCTTTTTCCTTATTCATGTATGCTCTGTATGCCCCTTGTGGGCCCTTAATTGGAAATAAAATATGTTCTGTTCTGTTCTGTTCTGTTCATAAAAAGAACACATCTTTTTGCAGATCATTCAAAAAGAAGGAATAAGTTTGCCTGCATAATGTTAGAAAATCATTAGAGAAACAGATTCCACCACCAAATCTCGTGTAATACGATATTTATCTACTCTCGACAGTTAAATTTTAAATATTTAAAACGCTCGGGCAAGCCTCGCGTTTTAAATTTGAAAATTTAACTGTCTCGAGTGGATAAATATCTTATTACACTCGATGCAGTGGTAGAATCTATGTATATATAACGAATTGTTTACTTTTACAAATTGTGTCTTGGATGGAGAGTTGCCTCATCGGCACCGTCATACCACATCTTCTTGTACCTATTTTGGAGAAACTCTTGCAGTTTTTAAGAGGTAGCAATAAAACAAATGAAAATTTGAAGAAACAATTATAATTTGGTATCCTCTAACGTGTGTATATATATATAGGAGTGTCATAATTTTTTTTGCACCCTCCTTTTTTCCACCTTTAATGACTTGCGTCGGGTATTTAACGTTGTGCACAGCCCCAATCCTATACAGTCCAGTCAAACTAAGATTTTAACCTCAAACTAATTGCAACAGAAAATGTTTTAGTTCTAATCTAAAGCATTATGCCCTTTGTATACACAGAAAAAGTCCCATAAAATCTAAGTTGAGGAAAACTCAAAATCAGCATTTTTAGTTTCCTATGGATATTAACATTGGAAGGGGAGATAACTCCGCAAAAATTAGTCCTTTTTTGGTCAGTTTTTGGTTGAATTTCTTGAAATTTATGTATAATACGATACTTTGATGGGGTTATACGTTTGTATTTGACTAACTTATATAATCATCAACTCATGAAATGTACAAAACCGAAGTGTTATGGGTAGTTTTATTTTTTTTGTGCATTTTTCATTAAAGAAATTGCTTTGTGACCATTTTGAAAATATAATATGAAAATTTGGTATTGTTTACATCTGTGTATTATATTCTTTCTAAAGAAACTTTAAACCACAAAAAGAAGAATACATGCTTAATTATTTTTATCAAATTTGAGATTCTTTATCTTGACATGTTGAAAAATTCAATAAATGGTCAACTAATGAATTACGAAATCTGGGTTATAACTTGACAAAAGATAAGAAAACACCTTTAGCGTTGTTTGTTATACTCTAAAGACCGTTAAAAAATCAAGAATCAATACATTCTGATGAATGGAAGCGGTAAAGTTATAATTTGGTATCAATTTTTATTGATATTTCTGCCTTTTTTGCAAGAGTTATTTTCCCCCTTTTCAATGCAAATCTCCATAGGAATTTTAAATGGTGATTTTTTTAGTTTTCCTAAGTAAGATTTTATGGGACTTTTTTCTGTGTGTATATTTGGGGTATAATGCTAAAGATTAAAACTTAAACATCTTCTGTTGCAATTACTTTCAGGTTAGGGTCAAATTTTTGCTAGATTGACTGGACAAATATAATAGAAAGCTATGTAGTTCGATTGCAAGTAACAACTTTAATTGCACAACTTAATGCATGGCATTCGTCTCAACTCGGCCGATTCCGTACCCTCATCGGATAGAAGGAGAGTAGCGGATTCTATCGTGGATTGCCGAATGAACTTAATGGCATACATAAGTTTCCATTGATATTATTAAACTATGGGAGATAACTGTAATATATTTTTAGTACTCTAAACTGCGATGGTACTGTAAAGTGCGATGGTCACGCTAAAGTGCGATGGTCTACGCTAAAGTACGATGGTATATCACGCTAAAGTGCGATGGTTGTTTGTTCGCTTAAGTATGATGGTGTATCACGCTAAAGTGCGATGGTCCAAACGGTAAGATTCGAGGGATTAAAACATCGACGTTAAAAAAGTCTTTTTGCAAAAGCTAGTATGCTAGGGTATAACATATATGATAGGCTTTATAATTTACCGGTAGGCTTAAGTGATTTTTCTTAATCAACAAATCCGACCAAGTAATAATTGCTATAAAGGTAATATATGTGTCGCAACATATTATATTTCATGTACTAGTAAAATGATTTTTTAACAATTCGGAGCGTATTGAATATTTGAATAATTGGTGTATGTTGCCGTTCACACTAATGTTACAACCTCACTTACAGTCGTCATTGAAAATTGAAAAATACAAAACTCGTTCATTGTCGGAATGTGCAACATTTATTTGTATAAGCTTTAATTCAAATGCGAGAGAAAGTTGTTAATCAAATATTCCTAATCTATCTTCCGGCATGTTCATTTTTGGTTTGTATAAACGGCTGTTAACGTCATTATCAAACTACGTTTCAAACGTCTATATTTTCGCGGACCATCACACTTTAGCGTGACCATCGTACTTTAGCGTCCCCATCGCACTTTAGAGTCCTACATATTTAAACCTAAGAGGAGCTATATATAGGTAAGAGGATATATGTGCTACAGTAAAGCCACTTTTTTTTAATCGGCAAACAGCTCGGCAGATTTCGATACCCATAATTTAGATCTACATTGTGAAGTTTATGCTAGTAGTCATCCAATCGGAAGAATTGCATTAGAATCCGCCATTGCTTTGGGTTTTCAATTGTTTTGTTTCAAGAGCCATTGATAAGCCTTAATATTCAGGTAAAACAATCGTCTGGCTTACCAGATTATAGGCTTTTTTCTATATTACTCGAGTGCTTAACGCGAAAAAGAAGTTGCAATCTGTTCGACACTTTTAGATTGACCAATACTGCATGCTGAACGTCTGATTGCAAAGTTTATAATTTGCATTTAAGAACTGAATGCTTCTTTTTGTAAATTCATTGGGATGTAAAAGCGTTGACCGAAGTAAATTTAATCACAAGTCAACATGCTGCAATTCAGCAGTTGCATGTTACTTGTCGTTAATCGATAAAAGTCCGGCTTAAAAACCCCATTTCCTTTGTATCGTTGTGTTGGATGATCGCTTTCCTCTGGTCAGTTTCTATCCTAAACATTGCAACTTTTGACATAGTAAAGGTACATCTCTATTTTTTAATTACATCTTAAACACTTCTAGTAAAATATTTTGATTAGATTTTAATTTTTTCATATTTATACTCATTAAGTTTTTATTAAGGACCCCTCAAACACATCATTTGTAGTTTGGTCCGATTTTTACACTCATACATAAATGATAGAGAATGGAAATGTGGAATATGTCAAAGAGACAACAACCCGCCAATGTGTAAGGCCATCAATAGGTCTGCAAAACAGCTGAAGGCCACCAATAGGTCTGCAAAACAGCGAGAAAATATCAACATAAAAATGAAACAAAATTAAAAGACATGAGGCTCCGGACTGTGGACAGGCGCAAAATTGCGACGGGGTTAAACATATCTCTAGCTAATGTAGATTAAACAAACACACGGCAATACTCACAGTAAAACTCAATTTTCAAATAAGTCGGAGTCCAATGTCAGAATAGGCAACAAAAGAAACTAAACAAAATGACAATGATACATATATTAACAAAGGACTACTAGCAGTTACTGACATGCCAGCTCCAGACCTCAATTAAACTTGTTGAAAGATTATGTCCTTATCATATGAAAATCAACCACAAATTCCATTCAATGATTATGGTAAAGTATCATACCATCTAGCCTAGCATCCTGACCCAATCTAATACTTTGTCGAGCAGTGAGTTTGTGTTGTGTTGTTCGTTGAAACATATGTTTACCGTTTTCAATGTAATCGTGGTGCTCGCCGCTTCCGCTCATGTTGAAAATCAATAAATCTACCCAAACACTTGTTTGCTTTTGTTTTAGTATTTGTACCATGGCATTGTCATATAAAAAAATATGGGTTGATAGCCAATGCAACAACTCTCCACAAGAAACCAAATGACACAGAAATTAACAACTATAGGTCCATATATGGCCTTCAACAATGATTAAAGCACACAAACCGCATAGTCAGCTATAAAATGCCCCGAAATGACAAATGTAAATTTAACCGAAAAACAAATATGTAATACATCAACAAACGACAATCACTGAACTACAGGCTACTGACTGGGGACAGGCACAAACATACAGAATGTGGAGGAGTTAAACATGTAAGAGGGATCACAACCCTCCTCCTAACCTGGGACAGTGGTGTAACGGTTCAACATAAGAACGAACTATAAAAATCAGTTGAAAAAGGCTCAACTCATCAGATGGATACTGTTACACAAATAAAATACATCTAACAAAGACAGAATGGACGTGGCGGGTCCATTTGTTTTCTACTTGTGAGTTTGAATGCTCCTTTGGTATATTTTGCCTCTGTTTAACATTGTGTTATATGTCAAGATTTGTGGTTAATATTCTACATCTGGTCTGAAGTGATCATACAAAACAGCATTGCCTGTCTAAAATTAAAAATAGATGATTTTTGCCGACTTTATTTTGATCATTTTTAACAAGAGTGAGCATAAATATCAACCAAATAAATAAACAGTGCAATTGTACAGTTCTATCGTTGGGTTTAGTTGTTTCCGTCGAGTTGTCTTTCCAATCTGATAATTTCTTCTACTCCTTTCCTCATTTCCTGGATAGCCTCGATTTCAGTTAGACCTAGACGACGTTTGTTGGAAATATCATAGACTCCTCCCTTGTTTTCTGTGTTTTCTCCATCAGTACCTAAATAAATAAATAAATAAATTAAACCATCAACCAATTATACTTTAAATAAAGGCAACAGTAGTATACCGCTGTTCAAAACTCATAAATCCATGGACAAAAAACAAAATCGGGGTAACAAACTAAAACCGAGGGAAACGCATTAAATATAAGAGGAGAACAACGACATAACACCGAAACGTAACACACACAGAAACGGACCAAGCATCAGACAAAACACCACGAGAATAACAAATATAACATGGAAACCAAATACATGAATTTGGGATAGACAAGTACCAACAAGTACCCCAACAGTTCATATATATAAATATTTCATTTTACTTGTAATTCTTACAAAATTCTAAAGAGCAGTGTTGCAATCACAGGCACTTGTTTCAGAATAAAATTTCCTCTATAAGGTATAGAGGAATTTTTTTCCTGAGACAAGTGCCTGTGGTAGCAATCGACCACCATGCATGTCACGACTAATCTCCAATCGGCAATCCTCGGATGAATCCGCTAATCTCCACGGAATCGGCCGAATTGTGAAGAATGGACCAATCTTGGAACACCCATTTGAAATACTAAAGTAATAAATAGCAATTTTGTTTAAACATAACATAATTCATATTATGCCTATAGTTTCTAGTTTTTCAGGTAAAAACAAATAAATAGCAAATACTCCGTCATATAACCTCCTCTTTAATCTCTTTGTTTATTTTATAATCTTCAGACGAGAGGATGGATCGAAAGATTATTGGCATGTGGCCTAATTTAATACATTTATCTTCCAACATAAGTTTTTGGTCCAGATTAATAATAGAGACATAAATTTAAACCACACAATTATCAATCAATTTATTTTACTTTGAATACCAACCTCTTGGCTGTAAATTAAGTTTTTCACAGATATCTTTGAAGTCTGGAGTTGCTGACAGTTTTGGAATTTTGATGTGTACACTGGCTCTAAGAGTGGTTCCCAAGTTTGTTGGACAGAAAGTTAGGTATCCAAGTTTGTCGTGATGAGCAAATGTCAATTTCTTTTCCATTTCTTTGATAGCCTGAAAATATATAAAAATGATTTTAATAATTTTGAATGAAACATCATATATATGTCTTCTGATTTACTGAAGTTTTTGTTATATCAGCCCATGGACAGAATATGTCATGTGACCGTGACGTCATCAACGCAGGTTATTAAACGTCACTGTGTGCACCAAATTTTCTTATGTTATTTCCTTTATTGCTGTTATTTTAAAAGGTGAAATCATGTGTTAGTATTAATATACAATTCGCCGTTCCCGAATCTGGCTATCGCTTTTTGGGTTATATTTGTGATTGGTTAACATCATCATAAACAATAAAAATTCAACCAATGAGTCGACGTTACTTTCATTTTGCGGTACAATCAATAGTCCTAGCTGCATGGTGCACTCTATAGTAATACACTAAGTATGTTGGTCTAGAACAAAGCAGCACATGCAGTAAAGTTCTTGAAAATATTTCGCTTTTATAGGACATTAATTTGGAGGAAAATTGCAGTCCATTCTACATTTTATCAGTCCACCAGACAGTTCTTTGGTTTAAACAAGGATTTGTATAGTAAGACTTACTATACAAATCCTTGGTATAATTGAAATAATCACTAAAATGTGTATGTCATTGTCAAACATCTCATGTTGATTTTTTTGGTAAAATATTTGTGACTAACAATAACAAGAACTCGATGTTCAATGGATATGTTAACATGATATCGTCTGCTGGAACGTAGATGTACGTAATAGTTACGCTCGGTTATATAATGTTTGCAAATCAATCAATTAATCAATCAATCAAACATATTTTTTTTAAACTTCTTTTCAAAATGTTGTGTTTATATATATATAAGTCTGAAAATTACATCTAACAGTGTTAGAGTAAGATTTTCTACTGACAATTTTTTTTGTCCGTCCCTCAGCGAAACTCGAACTCACACCTTTGATACACTATAGCACCAATCGCTTAGCCTCATGTCAAGCGCTCGAGACCACTCGACCACATCCGCTATATATATATGTGGAACTATTACTTACATTGACCAATCGGGTATAAATTTCTTTGAGATTTCCTCCTTTCTGCATGGAGATGAGACGGAGATGATCTTCTTCATTGACCCAGACGAGGAAAGTTTTGTTTTTGTTGAAAAAGATTCCTCTTCCAGTTGGCCAGTCATTGTAACCACCAGCAGATCTCAAACATCTATTCAGTATAAATATAAATTTATTTTAATCATAACATACGATAGGAATAAACAACATGCAGTTAGCGCCAAACTGTGTTTGAGTTTGTCCGACCGAAAAAGAAAATTGACGTTTTTTTTACTAGATTTTCAACTAAAAAATCAGAAAATTTCTGTTTGACTTATGACTTTTTGTCTGACATTTGTCAGTAAGACTGAGTTTAGACACACAAGATTTCATGCTTTTGCATGAAATAATCAAATGCATACTAAATATGCATTTGAAAATGGAAAGAAAACATTTGTCCATTGCCTTTGGCTTCCTGGTAACAATATATATAATTTGATACTTACGAATCGTGGTCATTAAACAAGAAATGGTCAGCTGTGAGCTGGGTTTGAACTTCCTTGGTCATTCCTTCGAGTGGGAAGTACTCTCCAGCCAGCTCTCCGGTCAGACTGTTCAGTGCTGCTACGGATTGTTTCTCCATTTCAACTTTGTCCTAAATAAAAAAAAAATGAGCAAAACAATTTAATTTCATTGAATACAGTTTTTTTTTCAATTTAAATTATTTTATTTACAAGTTGCATGTAACCAGCTTTTAAAATTCAATGATTTCGTGCTGAACAGCATGAGCAATATTAGCAATAACTAGTACAGATAAACAGTAATGACGTTCAGTATATTATCAAACAACCTTCAAAGAGGCATCACAAGCCATAAAAAGAAATTTTATAAAGTAAGATTGATTTCGTCGAAATGTTTTTAGTAAAGACTGCTTTTGAAACCGAATTTCTCCATGTATTTCATATTCATGAATCACACAGACCAGTCAGTGTATCACAAACTCTGTCTGACCGACAAATGTCAGACAAAAACTCTTTCCGTCAGACAGAACTTTAAAGATATTTTGGTTGAATACATAGTAGAAAAGTTCAAATTTCTCTTTCGGTCAGACAAACCATAAAACAGTTTGTCACAGACTGACAGACTATTGTTTAGTTCGGTCAGACAAACCCTAAAACAGTTTGGCACAGACTGACAGACTATTGTTTAGTTAGATTCTTCATCTTTTTCTTTCAGCACAAAGAGGCCATGACAATAGATAGATATAGGAAGATGTGGTGTGAGTGCCAATGAGACAACTCTCCATCCAAGTTTGTTTTTAATTACACAATACATGCTTTGTTCTGATCATTTGTATCATGATTTTTTATTCTGTGTTTTTTTTTTATTCTGTGTTTTTATTTTGTCACAAATCATAATGTAAATGATTCATTGTAAAACGATACAGTTTCGGCTGGACTGAATTCCTCAAGTCACAGGTTTTACATCTGACATTTACATTGTTTTTTGTTGGTTTTGTATGAATAATATTATTAGTAGTCTTCATTATGAAGTGACGAAATTGGAGAGTTATATTTTAATTTATGATAAATCAGAAGAACAAAGAAATAATCGCATACTATAAAAAGCTTTATATATTTGACGATTAAAAAATTACCTCTTTTGAACTGACTGGTGGAAAGGCAAAAGCAGCATGACTTCTTCCAACTCTGACACGTGTAGACAAGATGTATTCGTTTTTAGGATCGAGATCGCCAAATCCTAGGTTGCTGAGATCCCCAAAGTCTGGCTTAGGATGTTTGACTTCTGGGACTTTGTGGTAGTCTTTGATGACTGGGTGGAGAAGATCAGCGAAGGTGTCGTATCCCTCTGGGTCACAGGCATACACACCACAATGACTGTGCAAGTTTTCGCAACCTGTTGAAAGGAAAAACATAACCAGTTATTATATCGGTTCATGAGTTGGCACGAGTGGAAATATTGAAAATTAATGCAATTGTCTGAATTGATACAAAACATAAACAGATTTTTTTTTTTGGGTGGTGGAAGACTAAAACACAAATAAAAAATAGATAGAGAAAGCAGCAAATTTAGATCTGGAAAGACAAGATTTTGATCAGGGCGATTTGCGGAATTGTGGAACCGTAGGCTTAGCTCCTTTTGAATATCCTTTTGACAATTTGGTTCCCTAGTTCCGCAGCTATCACACACCAATTATGCTTTCAAATTAATATTATAAATATTCTATTTCAAGGATTTAAAACAGAAATATTTGGAAGCTTTGACAGTAGTGCTTATCGTTCTTGGGATTTTTGTCCTTGAAATCAAAGTCAGTAAAGTTTAAGTGAAAAATATGTTACAAATCTCAGAAAACTTAAGATTGTGAAACACGAACCCACAATACATTTTTATAATATTAAACAAACCTGATCTGATGCAGTCTGCCAAGGTTCCACCAAGTTTGCTTTTGAGTCCTTTCAATTTGTCGTAAACATCTTGCGTAAGGTATTTTTTCAAAAGAGAATGGCTGTCTCCTTTTTTCAATTTGTTGTACAGCTCGTCAAGTGATGCCATGGTTAAAAAAAATCAAGTAAACTGAAAATAAAAGAAACTAAAAATTAAACGAAACTGAACAGCAAAAAAACAACCAAACAATAAACGGCTTAGCGTCGGCAGGAAGTGATGTAAGACAACGTCAGGCTATTGTGACGTAAATTTTGTTAAAATTCTATCACAAAGTCGGGAAAACCTAGTGATAGGTTTTGCATTTGAATTTCAAGCATTATTACATTTACACCAATAACTAAAACACAGAATTCGTAATAAGAAATGCTCACATCAACTTAAGTACGAAAAACTTTCTAACTTTGTATTTTAAGATTCTTCAGTCCTCTGTTTTAATCCTGATTAAGTTTCTAGCCAACAAATCTTTAATTCCTCTGTAAATGTGTATTACCGTCACGGATTAGAGTAAAATAAAACTGGTTGCACTTTAATAATTCGGTATAAAGTAATTAATCTAACCTTTAAATATGCTTACACATACAAAACTAATTCAATAAATGTCTTAAGTCGCCTATTACAAAATATAAGGCTGCAACAAATTTAAATATATTGATAAGAAGGCAGATAAACGGGACAATAAGAAAATCTTTGAAGGGCATTTGGGACGTATGCAAGATCATGCCTGCGTAAAACCGTATATAAGAATGAACATGTACATTACGAACTACATTATTTTGGCGAATTTCCCTCATGACGTGTCAACAATTTGATATAATGCTTGTTAAAGTAGAAATAATATGATCACAGTTTTCTAAATAGAGACCAGAAGGAACTACTATATAATAACTGAAAGTGCATATGTAATGTAAATGCTATTCAGTGTATTGCATTGCTTGAAAAAAAGTGAAATAATAGCATTGGACTGTCTTGGTATGGACAGACACTGATTTTAAAAATACAATTCATTGTTTTTCTGCATGTTTAAAACTGCATGATAAATTGACTCGATAATTAGTTTAGCTGTTTGAAATAGCTAGGAAATTTGTCTAACGGAAACATATTTTATTCAAATTAGAAGATGTGGTATGACTGCCACTGACTGCCACAACTTTTCATCAGAGTTCATATGACATAAAAGTTAACGAGTAAATGTCATTGTACGGCCTTCAACGATGACTGCGCAAAACCTATCAACAAAGTCCGCTATAAAAGGTACCAAAAAGACAAATGTCGTGTGTACTACGGGGCGCCGAATGGGACTCTTGTGGTTTTGTACTCGAAATTCAATTTTTTAAGGACAAAAGTGAGTTTTGTTCAACAAAAATGAGTTCAGTTTAACAAAATTTGTAGCATACTACAAATTTAAAATTTTGTCATACAAAATCATCTTTCAGTGGACAAAAGTGACAAAATTCATTTTTGTATCACAGACTTGACTTTTGTTACCTAATTTGAAAATTGGGCGACAAAAGTCAATTTTGTATGCAAATTAGTTTAGTTTGGATTCTGTGAACTAATTTGCATACAAAATCGACTTTTGTGAGACAAAATTGACTTTTGTGAGACAAAATTGACTGTTGTGAGACAAAATTGACTGTTGTGAGACAAAATTGACTGTTGTGAGACAAAATTGACTTTTGTGAGACAAAATTGACTTTGGTGTTTTAATTTCCATATCAGGTAACAAAAGTCAATTTTGTATGCAAATAAGTAATATATTTGCATACTTTTTTGACAAAATTGAATTTTGTCTTGACAAAAATGCAATTTGTCTACAAAAATGAATTTTGTCATCACAAAATTGAAGTTCTCAAAAACAAGTCTGTATCACATAGTTTTGTAAGACAAAAATGATTTTGTTTTGACAGAATTGAATTTTGTACAAAACCACAAGAGTCCCATTCGGCGCCCCGTATGTACACAGTAAAACAATTCAAACGAGATTTATATACAAAAAAAAATGAACGAAAAAGAAATATATGATACATAGCAACAACTACACAACTCCCACTGGATTATAGATTTTGGACATGCACATATATACGCACCCGGAGGCGTCCTTCAGCTGGCCCCTAAACAAATATATACTAGTTACTACTAATTTCCAAATTGTACGCAAGAAACTAAAATTAAAAAAATACAAGACTAACAAAGGCAAGAGGCTCCTGACTTGGGACATGCGCAAAAATGCGGCGCGGTTAAACATGTTTATGAGATCTCAACCCTCCCCCTATACCTCTAGCCAATGTAGAAAAGTAAATGCATAACAATACGCACATTTAAAAATCAATTCAAGAGAAGTCCGAGTCTGATGTCAGAAGATGTAACCAAAGAAAATAAACAAAATGATAATAATACATAAATAACAATAGACTACTAGCAGTTAACTGACATGCCAGCTCCAGACTTCAATTAAACTGATTGAAAGATTGTGATTTCATCATATGAATATCAGGCACAATCCTTCCCGTTAGGGGTTTAGTATCATAC
This sequence comes from Mytilus galloprovincialis, assembly GCA_037788925.1. Lineage (NCBI taxonomy): Eukaryota > Metazoa > Mollusca > Bivalvia > Mytilida > Mytilidae > Mytilus > Mytilus galloprovincialis. The sequence goes on along the minus strand of CM075340.1, from coordinate 5,584,102 downwards.
CATCATAACATATATGAGAAGAACATAACCCGTGTCATGCCAACAACTGGTTTCTCAATAAATGTGCCCAGTTCCGATGCAAAGACCCCACAAGCGAATCAACACTAACTCCAAAATAAGCAATCTTTAGTGACCTGACAACAGTATCGCAACCATTTCCCCTCCTGATAAGTCTATTTAAAGGTTTTGTTAGTTTCTGAGGTGAATACTGACATTTTTGTGCTTTATAAAGAATATTTCCATAAAAAATTGGATGTGAAATACCTGAACGTATAAGAAGTCTGCATGTTGAGCTATATTCTAATATGACGTGCTTCTTTCGCTTTGTAAACAACACCGTGATAAAATTCTCGATATATCTATACTTAGCGCAGACTCCAAGATGTACACGAATGGCTGTTTAAATATGCCTCCCACGTAGATCCACATGTATCGTAACCTATGTGTAAACGGTTGTGGATTTCGCTGTGTTAACAATTACAATTGTATAAAACCCTACAGAACATTTATTCTGATTCTGATGCATAACAAAAAGAATTTACACATTAGAGAACGGAAAAATGGACAAAAACAAAACAAATTAAAATTCCGCGAAATTCCAGTAATGATTTTTGCGCATTAACGTCATTTCAAAACATGACGTCATACGAATGAAAACGTCAAAGCTGAAGGTTTTTCTATTGCGTTTACCTTCTAAACTCGGATACAATTGCATTAAAATAAAGTATCGAGGTAGGTGTTGCTTGTTTTCTGTTCTATTGCAATATTCGCACATTTACTGATTTCAGCAAGTCAACATGGCGGCTCCTTGGTTACAACATGTCAACAGTGAATTTGACGGTAGCTTACGATAAAAAATGCAAATCTAAAATTGCAAATGTTGGGTTTACTGAGAAGTAAAAAAAGTAATCACATTTTTTTCTAGCGGTTAGTCAAGAAATCATTCATGCAGGGTTTATTAGATTTGTTTTACATTTATCGAACAGGGGGTAAAATAGAACAGCCACACACACGGTAAACCCATCATCGCTTCAGTTTTTTAATGATCGTATTTGTCCTATTAGAATCGAAATAATTCATGGAAGCCATAGATTTGTTGTAAATTTACACATGGCCTGGGCCGTGATATTCGTTAATTTTATCCCTCGCTGACGCTCAGGATAAAATTCGAATATCACGGCCCAGGCCATGTGTAAATTTCCAACAAATCTATGGCTTCCATGAATTATTTCTTAATTTACGAATGATGTCCTTGTACCGATGATAAAATTTAGTAAATGTTTTGACTAGTTTGTGATATCGAAAACCCTGGTGTAATAATTTTTCAGTAATACATAAATTTCTCTCGTTAAAATCTAAAACATTGTTACATACACGAGCGAATCGTACAAGTTGAGATATATATAAACACCGTAAGATGGTGACAATGGAACGTCACCATCTAAAAATGGATAATTAACGATAGGAAATGAAAAATCATCTCTTTTATCATAAATTTTAGTATTTAAAAGCTATCCGTTAGTATTATAGATATCAAGATCGAGGAAAGATATGTTATATCTCTATGTCATGGAAACACAAATAAATTTGACAAATATCTGACGTACGATTGTAGTTTTTATCGAATGCAGTGAGAGAAAAAAAAATACAACCAAAGAAACAATTAAGCCAGGAAAAAATGGCAACTGACGCAAAACGGAAATATTGAGATAGCGTTTTGTAGGAATTATACATATGCTTGTCACTGTATTAATATACACATATTAACATTACCAAGTGTCTATAATTGCATGAAAACTAAGACATGGAATAAAGCAAATGGTCGAGTCGGTAATTGAATTCACCAGACGAAACATACATAGAGGCTAAAGGAAAATGTCATTGTTCTGTGAAACAACTGATCATAAACAAACTCGCATTCAGAAGAGTTTTTATAATGCAAATATTGTTTTTAATAGATTACGTAAAGCTTTACATTCTTTGGGAGCTACCATTTGATTTTTAGGGGGGGGGGGGGGGTGCTAGGATATGCTCTGATCCTGTCCATAACGTTATAGTATGGTATTAGTTTTCTGTTTTTGCCTTTTCCAATCATATTCTGCATAATATTGTTTTAAAATGGTGCCCTTTATGGGTTCTTGATAGGATTCATAAAATTCTTATCTTATAAAAAAAAATTCCTGCATTTGTTTTTTCGTTGCAATCTCTTTCATGCTTTTTCTATTTTTCACTGTATTCGGTCCTGCTTTTTTTTTATCCTGATTTACTTTTACATAAATTGTGATCCTGCATCTTTTTTTTCAAAAGGTTAAAGTAAATATTTTGACAAAGTTTTATGAAAATTAAACGAGCCATATTAATTTCAGTCAAGGTGAACTTAGGTACCGGTGATATGCGTGTTTTCAGAAACAATCTTCTTTTGTGTTTTTTTTTTTTTTAGAAATTGGATTAAACTAGGTTTCAGTAACTGCGAGTACTAATCTCAGATCTGTACATTGCGTCTTTTGTGTTTTTGTTAGTTGTTTGTGCTTTTTATCGATCTGTGTTAATGTAAAAAAAAAGTGGTTTGATTTAAACTGAGACAACTCTCAAGGCACAAGAGACCAAATGATACAGAAATTAACAACTAATAATAGGTCACCATACGGCCTACAATAAAAAGCAAAACCCATACCGCATATCCAAAGTCCCGAAATGACAAATGTAAAACAACTCAAACAAGAAAACTAACATAGATTTATGTACAAAATAATGAACGAAAAACAAAAATGTTACAAAAAAAAACAAAAACTATTACCACTGAATTACAGTCTACTGATTTTGGACAGGCACATACAGAATGTAGCCGGGTTAAACTTGATTAAAGGCAGCAACTATACCCTAACTCGGGACAGTGTTGTAACAGTAAGAACAAAAAATAAAAATCTTAGCTATAATTATACATCTAACAGAAACACAGTGACGTGGACGGGTACTTATACATCCCCACAACAAAAGACACTAAGTACAGAACTGAGAGTACTCACAGTCAGTTGCTGACAGCTGTGCATGGACAGGTACTTATACATCCCGACAACAAAAGACACTAAGTACAGAACTGAGAGTACTCGCAGTCAGTTACTGACAGCTGTGGACGGGTACTTATACATCCCCACAACAAAAGACACTAAATACAGAACTGAGAGTACTCGTAGTCAGTTACTGACAACTGTGCATGGACGGGTACTTATTCATCCCGACAACAAAAGACACCAAGTACATAACTGAGAGTACTCGCAGCCAGTTACCGACAGCTGTGCATGGACGGGTACTTATACATCCCCACAACAAAAGACACTAAGTACAGAACTGAGAGTACTCGCAGTCAGTTACTGACAGCTGTGCATGGACGGGTACTTATACATCCCGACAACAAAAGACACCAAGTACAGAACTGAGAGTACTCGTAGTCAGTTACTGACAGCTGTGCATGGACGGGTACTTATACATCCCCACAACAAAAGGCACTAAGTACAGAACTGAAAGTACTCGCAGTCAGTTACTGACAGCTGTGCATGGACGGGTACTTATACATCCCGACAACAAAAGACACCAAGTACAGAACTGAGAGTACTCGTAGTCAGTTACTGACAGCTGTGCATGGGCGGGTACTTATACATCCCCACAATAAAAGGCACTAAGTACAGAACTGAGAGTACTCGTAGTCAGTTACTGACAGCTGTGCATGGACGGGTACTTATTCATCCCGACAACAAAAGACACCAAGTACAGAACTGAGAGTACTCACAGTACTCAGAGAGAGTACTCTCAGTCAGTTACTGATACAATGTAGCTAGTTTAATGCCAATAACAACTAATAAAATAAGTCACGCATCTACGACTAAGCCCATTTCAACTGATTTTTATAGTATTTAGTACTATTTACTTGTAAACATGGTAAAGAGGGCGTAAACTTAATTGTTGTTGTTTGCATCGAGCTTTTTCACATTCTTTGTTACAGTACTAGTCTTGTTTGGATCTATATTGTAAATTAATATTGATAATGCATTTCCAGTGTTTTTCATTCCATGGAGCGGAAATCAAATGGAAATTACGCATTCTTGCACATGTTGCATCTATGAGTATTATCTTTATAAATATTCTGTTTTGTATTGCACGACACTAGCGTAATTGCATTATAGTGCACACTTTAATATATACAGTGAAATGATTTGCATTGAAATCTTTATCAAACGTCAATAATATTCTAAATTTATTATGTATGTTAAAAATGATTTCTTTTCTCTATATGTAGTAGAGAGCTTATACCGCTTCTATCTACTTTGCAGAATCTAGCTATAAGAATTAAGTATCTTTTTTAATTTGTGTTCATCTTGACAGTGAATCGTTTGTCACTGAACTATTAAAAAAAGGGAAGTAAGATATCGTGACTTTATTAAAAGATGAGCTCTCTTCAATTTGGACAGCTGTGTAGTGTTACTGTAGCTAAAGTCGTTTTCCAGTTGTGTTGAAAGAGAGTAATGTATTTGTAATATATACAAAATTAGCATAATGTACTGTATACACTATATATAAGAAACCACAATCAAATTTGGGAAAAAAAACCAACACACAACTGTTGTTCTGCGTGTAGTTTCTTCAGTAATGTATGTTAAATATCAGATTTGTAGGTATTTATCAAACACAATTATAATACAAAGAAAATGGTAAACAACTCACTTGTAATGTAACTTGCAAGGTCGTTGTGGGTTTTATATGTTACATGTTTTTTCTTGAGTTATCTCTCTTTGTATAGTGCGCTTTATATTCTAAACATAGAAATATATATTCTGCGCTATACGTTTAAAAATACCATTGAACTTTGATTAATCTGATTATGTCTTGGTATATTGAACAACTTTCAAATGCACATGTTTCTTGTTTCTGTGAAATTACGTGTGAAATGTAATGCTCTGCGTATGACCTTCAATCTCGTCCTCTTATATAAACATTTAGTTGATCTTAGATCTAGTACTTGCCTTCTTTTTCTCTTTCGTTAATTATAAAGGATTTTTACATGTCACGAGTAACACAAGTTTTCTAAAACATTGAAGTTCGTACTTGTTTGAATGATCGTTGCTCAGTCTTCTTATGTTTTGTTAATTGTATAGAATTTAGAAGACAAATATTTTATTTCCAATTATGGTTAAATACATATATATCCATGTTACACTTATAATGACGACGAGGATCAAATCTATATTCTAATATTGCAATAATTAATTCAATAAAACTTGCAACTGTTCAAATTTAATTATTCAAAAAGCTTGACAAGCCTCGCTCTTTAAATTTTAATAAAAATTGAACATTGATAAAATGAATGTTGATAAATAGGAGTCTTTTCTTTGCATCTAGAGGAGCCATTGCCATAGACATGTTTGTAAATTTGGATACTAGTGCAGTGATATAGCATATAATCTTTGGTTTAAATTAAAAGGGAACACGTTTCACTCCGTCACATTATGTACGTGCCTGTCCCAAGTCCGGAACCTAGGCCGGTCATTCAGTGAACAGCCATTTCGTTTGAAAATTTTGACATTTTTTATGTCTGGGCTATTTACAGCCAACTATAAGTTATTGTGTTTTCTTATTGTTGAAGGCTGTACAGTGGCCAACAAATGCCTATAATTCCACACCATCTGAACTTTGATGAATAGTTACTTTGGCAATTATACCACCTATCCTCATTTTTATATGGAAATACCTTTTTTTTTAAATATGGAAATACCTTTTTTTTTAAATATGGAAATACCTTTTTTTACATGGAAATACCTAATGTTCAGTAAAAATGTAGGTAGCATGTGAATAAAGTGATTTTTTAAAATGTTTTCTCAACATAACAAAGCCAATTTTCTTATTTAATAAAATTATTGATTGAAGGAAAACTCGATCACCCATACACAATAATAAATAATATTGCCAATTAAACGTTAGATGATATACTGAAAGTATTTTATGAAAGTTCAATCAAGTGCGAAAAATCTTTAATGTCGACCTCACACTTGTGCAATATTAGGCCATATATAGTAAAACCAGGCTAAACCGAATCCTGCATAAACCGAGAACCTGAATAAACCAAACATGTTCTTAAGCACCGTCATACCAACTGTATGCGTTGTGAACCTGATAAAACCTGATATAACCGATCAAAATATAAAGTCCCGAAGAGGTTCGGTTTAAATAGGTTTCACTGTATTATAATTATTCATATAGATGGAAACTCCTGACATATTTTTCCTCGGTCTAATTTCAAGTTAGTTTGGAAATTAGAAAATTTATGTACCTATGAAAACCATAAAGCACCTTTGATCAACCTACTGGGTCATAAACAAAAATAATTTATAAACTATAATAAATATTATATAGGACTCTGTAATAAATCTTACTTCTGTATATCCCAATTTCAATGGAAACTAATCGAACAAGTTGAGAGACTCTTTGGTATTCTACATCGTCAGTCTAGTAACCTGTAACCACTGTCTTTCAAGTCCACAAAGAGTGTTTGAACTCTGCAGGGTACATTTGGCCTTTTAAAAGTCAACGTTATACAAGAATATACCTCTACAGCAATAAAGAAAAGCACACACACATCTTCATTAGCCTATAAACACTGAGATCAGTGCACGTTCATATTGCGTTCAAAACTTCCAAAGATCGGTGGTTTTCTCTGAACACCAAATATCAATCAAGCATTTAGTCAGATTTCGTTTAAATTTTGTTGTCGCAGAAAGCTCGACGACATAGGAATTGTGATCCGGCTGCGGTGTTTTCTTATCTCTACATACCCTCCATACATTCTTTTGACTTGACATCATTGCATGGATCAGTGAACAAGGTTAAGTTTTCGTGCTCAAGCCCATATATCAGATACCATAAGCAATAGGTCTACTTTATTTGGTGTATAATGAAATGATTGTAAGGTGTGCATTTCCAACTGGCAGATGTCATCTGACTTTGGCCTTATTTTGTTGGTTCAATGGTCAAAGTTATGTTTTTGAATAATATAATTTCTGTATGCAAAATGTGTATGGGCATATTTTATGATGTACATGTCAGTCTCGCAGGTTTTATTTGACATTGACCTCATTTTTACAGTTCATTGCTCAATGTTAAGTTTTTGTGTTTTGGTCTGTTTTTCTTAACCTGTAAGCAATACGTCAACTATACATTTGTTATATGGAAGAATTGTAAGGTCAATATGTCTGTCTGGCTGGTATCATCTGGCCATGACCTTATTTTTAATGGTGAATTGGTCAATGTTAAGTTTGTTTCTTATATACTATTTAGCAATATGTCAACTTTATTTAATGCAGAGATTAATTGTAAGATGTACTTGTTTGCCTGGCATAGTTCATCTGACCTTGACATCATTTTCTTGGTTCATTGGTCAATGTTTAGTTTTTCTTAGTTAAGTCTATTTCTTAGAAACTATAAGCAATAGGTCAACTATATTGGGTGTGTATTCTATGATTGTAAGTATTCATGTATATATTTCTTGTATCGTTTATATAAATATGACCTTGACCTCATTTTCTTGGATCTTGTTAAGTTTATGTGATACGTGTAGTAAAGCTTTATATTTAGGACTATCATCATGAAATCAATGGTCAGTAAAGACGGCGATACATTTTTAGTGTGAGCACTCTTGTGTATAGGAGTAATGTTTACATCATTCAAAATATTGTATTTTATCTATCATTAGGTGTAAATTGAATGGTTTAACAACACCTATTATATTTGATTTGCTGGCAGATGTTGAATATATTTTTTTTCAAATGTTGGCATAGGTTGTAGTTTTTGCATATACATATATTCGTTGTAATTGTTCATGATTTGTAATTGTCATCAGCTACAATAATTAAATTTGTTTAAATGACAAAAATAAAGCAGATAATGTGAGATACTGTATTAAGTCTTTACACGCTTTATTTAAATTTCAAAGTTTATTGTCAATATTAAGTTTAACTATTATATTGTACGGAGATACATTATATTTTATTTGTGGAGTGACGACTGACGGAGAGACGAACAGTGGCACAGCTGACTTGACTAAGTGGCATGAGACGAACAGTGGCACGGCCGACTAGACTAAGTAGCATATCGAACAGTGGCACAGCTGACTAGACTAAGTGGCACGAGACGAACAGTGGCACAGCTGACTAGACTAAGTGGCATGAGACGAACAGTGGCATAGCTGACTAGACTGAGTGGCAGAACGGATAGTGCTAATGAGCTGTTGAAGTATTGAGGTGAATGTTTAATACTAGCAGTACCAATGAATTGCTGCATGTCGGACTAGAGGGAAGACTCTGTTGAAATTTGCTCTTACTATTTCACTTTCTAAAAGGGTCCTTAAAACATGTGGTATACATACGTAGATGTTAGGGTGGGTTGGATGGGGGTTGATCATGAGAATTAGGAATTGTAGGACCTAATTTTTGAAGCTAAATTGAATGTAAATTTTATCCTAATTCATTTAATTCTTTAAGGGAGGAGCGCAGGGTGCGGATTCAGGCACCTGGTTCAACTGTTGACCGAGAACTAGCCATTTCTCCTCGCCTTCTTTTCATCAAGTTACAATGCACTACCATAGTTTGACATATGGGTACGGATACCTTACTTATGATTTTAACCGGAAAAGTGGTTAGTCTGTTTTCCCGTTTGAATGGTTTTACACTAGTAGTTTTGGGAACACTTTGTAAGTTGCTATGCGGTGTGAGCCAAGGCTTCGTGTTGAAGACCTTACTTTGACCTATAATAGTTTACTTTTATAAATTGTGACTTGGATGGAGAGTGGTCTCATTGGCAGTCATACCGCATCTTCTTATATCTATGTATTTCCCCTAAGTCAGGAGCATTTAATTCAGTGGTTGTCGTGTATTGTTGTTTATCATTATTTTGTACATTAAGGAGGCCGTTCACTTTCTCATTTGATATGTTTAATATTTGTCATTTCGGGTCCTTTCATAGCTGACTATGCGGTATGGGTTTTCCTCATTATTGGATATCGTATATGTAAGACCCTTAAGTATCAAATTATCGCACTTTAACGTAGGCCATCGCACTTTATCGTGACTATTGCGTTTTAGAGAATGCATCGCACTTTAGAGTCCTACGTATGTACATACTGTGATCTATTATAAATGTGTAATTTCTGCGTATTTGGTCTCTTATGGAGAGTTGTCTCATATGACAATAATACCACATCTTCATATTTTTATATTAACCAATTTGCAATTGCCTTTTTAAAATTGGAAAAAAATGATAAATTGTTGTGAAAAACATCCCTATTCCCATTAAAAAATAAAATAAAGGAGTAGGTCCGGTAAGACCCCTTTTTGGCCCCAAAATATAGCAGTTTTACAAAATTGTTAAAATGTAAACTTTTATTTATTAATTGAACAGTAGAATGCTTCTGTTACATAAATATGGGCTGTTTTTGACAATACAACGCACATATATCGGGTACAAGCACCATTAAGTCATGCTAAATCACTGAAATCTTCACAATTCTATCATTTTAGTTAAATTTCAGACGGTTTTCGTGTAAAACGAAAGTGGCCGCATTCGTGTTCATCCTTAATAATAAAATGTAATTGTATTTTAGGATAATACATAACATATATAAAGATTGAGGATGAACACGGATGCGGCCACTTTCATTTTTGACAAAAACCATCTGAAAAGTAGCATTTTTTGGCATATTTGGTAGATTTTTCATATTTGAGCTTGAATCGGATCGTTTTTAATGACAAAATCAGTTAAAATCTTTCACTTAAACTAATTGAATCAAATAAAATAGACACTTAAGTGTTTAAAAAGTGGTCAAAATCTGTCGTCAGATGAACCTGAAATTTGAGGCCAAAATCGGTCCTTACCGGACCTACTCCTTTGGTACGAAAGACATAATTTTTTTTGGCCATAGCGTAAATTGTAAAGATCGAACGTGTCTTCGTTCTTATGTTACTGTTATACCACTGTCCCAGGTTAGGGGAGGGTTGGGATCCCGGTAACATGTTTAACCCCGCCACATTATTTATGTATGTGCAAGTCAGTAGCCTGTAATTCAGTGGTTGACGTTTGTTTAAGTGTTACATATTTGTTTTTCGTTTTTTTTTTTTTTTATATAAATAAGGCCGTTAGAATTGTTTTACTTTTGTCATTTCGGGGACTTTTATAGCTGACTATGTGATATGGGCTTTGCTCATTGTTGAAGACCGTACGGTGATCTATAGTTAGTAATTTCTGTGTCAGTTAGTCTCTTGTGGAGAGTTGTCTCATTTGCAATCATACTATACCTTCTTTTTTTATATACACCGTCGCCACCGCCAGATTTTAATCTCCATGAATCACATTTTGCGGCAATAGAAACGAATATTTATTAATTTAGCAACTCCAGTACAAATAAAGGGACAGGCAAACATTCCGTTAGGATCTTCATTTAAGGAAGATCTTTATCTTTTTCTATCAAATTTCGCGGGTCAACACGTATCTGGAAACAGTTGCACTGCATCCATAAATAGCATTGAAAGTTCATTGTCTGATAACCATATTATACAGTTGACCTCTGTTCCTTTGATAAGATGGTACTTGTTTCTTTTGTCCGATTGATTTATTGACAAAATTTACTCGGACAGATCTTAGAAAGAACAACCCGTAGTCAGATCCAGATAATTGATTTATGTTCACATTGAATTTTCAATTGAATTTTCAAACGCGGTGTATTTAGCTATATGTTTACATGTAGAACGAATGGCCATGAAAATCGAATGCTTCATTTACCGACCTCAAAATAATTACATTGTATTCAGGTTAGGATTAATAGTGAAGTAAAATCGAAATCAAACAAATAGCTGAAAAAAATATCCCTCTTTAACAAAGTGCACCAATACAATTGAGAAAGATCGCTGTCAAAACGCTTTAGACATGATTAATTGTGGTCTTTTCAGATCAGACAAAAACACTTTAAAAACAAGAATGACATATTTACGTTTCTTATTCTCTGTTTGTTTAACCATGTAGATAACATTTAAAAATATTCCAGGTTCACAAAAGACGTTCTTAAATTAAAACTGGCTAAGATTTTCATATGTGTTATAAATCTACTTATCTCTTCTGTTAATTTGAAAAAATTAAATACCAATTTAAATACTTAATCTTTAGGCCTTTTAAATCTAAAATTCAGATAGCGCATTAACTTTATTATTAATTTGTCATAACATTTCGTTGCTTAAAAATAATATTATTTAATTGGTTCCAGTTTATAATTTATTTGGATATAAAACTTGTTTACCTCGTTCGATATTTTTTTATTCGTTCTATTTAAAATCAAAATGAAATTAATAAAGTTAATATTGTGACTCTTATTTAAGAAATGTGCCTGTGTCAAAAGAATTCATACGATTGTAAATCGAATCTAATATTACAGAAAGCAACGAAAGTATAACCACTACAACTGATTCTCATGTGACTGGTCCAGGATTTAATATGAGCTCGAGGAAAAAGGGGGGTGTTGTTGAGCGTAAAAAAGAGAAATTTTTGTTTATTTCGCTAGATAATCAGTGGAGTGTAACAGGGTAAATCAAGAGAAGCTTGGACTCTTGGTGTAATTTGTAACAAGCAAGATTAGATGAATAAAAATTATGTTGTTGTTAAAAAAAAAAAAGAGAGATTTTGTTTGAAGATTTTCTGAAGAATTTTTTTATGGTCAGACCAAGGATTTGTGTAGTAAGAATGTTCTTACTTTACAAATCCTTGGTTAGATTAGTTGTTAGGCCCAGTACGCCCCAATAAAATCCTTCACTGTGCTGATCGACAACCAAATAAATAGGGACAATATACAAAACGACAAGTTCTTTATTGACTCTGACGACTTACCCTTATAACATAAATAACAACACTTGTTTCAACGCTGTATAATTTAAGAAGTTCAGTATAATTTATTGTATATATATAATTCACGGAACTGATCATTGTAAAGACCCGTTGCCACTATCACAGTTTTCTGTTACAAGTTTTCTTGGTCAAAGATTTTGATGTTTTTTTTATAGTGACAACCGACCAAAAAACCTTGACCAAAACTTTCACGGACTTAAAGGAAATAGAATGAAAGTCGGATGCACGTGAAGGGGAATTATCCAATCACAGTGCAGTTGTTTTTCATCCCACCTAGGGGCACTATGTTTTTCGGTTTGCTCGTCCGTTCATTCGTCTGTCCCGCTTCATTATAGTTGTTGGTCAATGTACTTTTTGACGAAGTTGAAATCCAATCAACTTGAAACTTAGAACACATGTTCCCTATGATATGATCTTTCTGAATTTAAAGCCAAATACGAGTGTTTATCCCCGTTTCAAGGTCCATTGAACATGTAAAATGATAGTGTGAGTGGGGAATACGTGTACTAAGGACACATATTTATTTAGCACAAATTTTTCATGAAAAAACATTGACAATGTTAACAATTGAGGTGACGTGGAGTGGTCAAAGTTAACTTTAAAAATGACAACTGACCTACAAAATCCAACTTAAAAAAACAAAATGATCAAACATTTTATATAACCTGAATTGAATGGACAAATATTTCTCTTAATTAAGTTACAACTTGGTAACAATTAACGAGTTATAGAAAACTAATAAAGCTAATAATTGACAAAAGTACATTATACATCATTGAAGGTAAGATTGAAGTGAAATGTCACTAATTATAAAACAAATTGAAACTTGAAACTATAGATATTAAGCTTAATTGTTTGAAACTTGAATTAAACCCTCAAACACATAAGTATTAACGAAATCTCTACAAATGAGTAATAGTTTAAAAGTTTTAACAAAACGTCCTAAAAGGCACAAACTTAAAAAAAATCCATTTCACACTGCGACATAATTATCTAACGTATGCCTAATATAATGTAAGTCTCGTAAAAAAGTGAATTGAAGGAATATGGGGTATTTATAAAAAAAAAAAGATGTGGTATGATTGACAATGACACAGAAATTAACAACTATAGGTCACCATCCGGCCTTCAACAATGAGCATAGCTCATGCCACAGTCAGATAAAAAAAAGCCCCGAAATGATAATTTGTAAAACAATTCAAACGAGAAAACTTACGGCCTGTTTAATGTACAACAAATGAACGAAAAACAAACATGTAACACATAAACAAACGACAACCACTGAATTACAGGCTCCTGACATGAGACAGGCACATACATACAGAATGTGGCGGGGTTACTTTTGTCAATGGTGTCTGCTGTAGAAATTCATAATAGCACAAATGGTGTTACTGTATATCTATTGTGGCAGATATTCGACATACATTTTGGACAAAAAGGCGATACAATTATTGCTAAACTGTTGTGTTCTTATGAAATGTCTAAATACAGAGAAAGTGTGCAATAAATTAGTACTACTTATGAATATGTATCGTTTGTCTGTGTATCGTATATGTAATTGTTTGTAATACTATTGTTTGTACGCTATATGCCCTCCTGGTGCCCTTGTTTGGGGAATAAAAGTATTCCATTCTATTCTATTCTATTATGTACCTTAAGGTCTACATTTTATTGCAAATAGTTAGCATGTGACAGTGCGGACCTTTTCTTATCTAACACAACATTTATACATTTTTACTAAAAATAGGGAGACATACAGTCAGTACCAAGAAAAAAAAAACTATTCTTGGCTATCAGAGTGGACAGGGCTACTTTTTGTCAACCTTTTGTATGCTCCTGAAGGGGTTGCGTTAAAGAATTTAGAAAAAAAACGCATTAGGAAGGGATTCAGCCCCTCTCTGTATCCGTTGCTATGAAGGCTTAAGGTAAAACGGTATGCGGACATACAAATTAAATAATGACTTCTGAGTAACGGGCAAACCACAGAATAAACATGTTAAATGTGAATTGAAAATTAGATTATACGAGTTTCTTATATACTATGTTCCTAATTTTGTCATTTCTTTTTAAAGGGAGACGGATTTATATAAGTTTTTCTTGTTTCCGAATCCCTGTATTTATATTGTATTATTATATTTCATGCACTTTTTTTTTTAATAAATATTGTTTAAACTAAATTAAATAATGTTTTTTTAGCCAACAAATAGCTTACATTGAATGCTTAAGTTATTTGAGGTATACATGGTATAGTCGGCAATTTATCGTATCTGAAATAAGTCTCGTGGATTAGGAATCGTGCATATAAAAATATGAATCATTTTATAATTTTATAATAAAAGATTTATTGCATGCATATGGGACTTGTCTGTTTATTTACATAGACAACCTGTGCAAACAGATACATTAAAGGAAAATCAATAAAATAAACTATAAATTAAGTTAAATAAAATCTTTAAACAAAAACGATTGACATAATAAAAACAATTATAAACATTTATAAAAGATTAACAGAAAAAAATCAAGAAAAGAAACAAAAGTTATATATATATGAGCAACACGCATTTTATAATACTGATGCGGTAAATTGTATATGAAGCGCACCCAGATTCCGGCAAACATAGAAAGAGTTCAAAAGCAATATATATATAATTATTTGCAAAAGTTTATGAACTGCACAAAGTATGGATAAAAATACACGATCAACAGAACTGTCAAAGCTTAAATCCTTGTATCAAACCACTCCACCGCGGTATCTCAGCGGTTGAATCTTCATCAATGCAAATAAATGATTTCAGCTATCTGAAAAATCGAAATAGTTCACAATGCTCCTGAACAAATCCGAATAAAAGATGCTCCGAATGTCTGTTCCGAAAAAAGTTATAATATTTATCATTATCACTTACTGTGCTGACCTCCACTTTACAAGATCACTAGCAGGAATTCCAAACTTCTTTTTCTTATTGTCCGTTCCACGACTGAAGAAGAAACCACAAGTTGGTTTCTCTTCCGTAAAAAACGGAGCTAATGAATTGACAAGCACCTTTTCACCTCCTATTATGACATACTGTTGAGTTTTACCGGCTTCTTTCGATTGTAGCAGACTTTTCGAAAATTCCGGATTCGACATTGTTGTTGGTTCTCGTTGGAATCTCTGAAAATGTCTGGAATATCTTTTAGCGCCAAGACCCAATCTTTCCAATCTTCTGTTTTCCAATCTTTCCCACGTTAAAGTTTTTGGGCTTGGATTAAACTCCACTAAGTGCGGATATAGATCCGACGAATTTTTACTAACGTTTGGCTGTTGGCTTACTGTAGCCGGCATCGCCTAACGGATTTTATCTGTGTACGATTAACTTTCCTCTTTGGAATTAGTATTAATGTCGGTGTTTTCGTTGCTAACGAGGCCCGTGGTAGATCTGGGTAAATTTTAAATCTATGTAGAAGATTAAACCGATCGATAACAGTAGGTATTTACAGCTATAGTACTTACTCGGGCGATTTTTAACGCTTGATGCACTCCACGTTACTATGCACTGATCATTGTGTGTGCCTCCAAAATTGATCCCATTATTATGGCTATTTAATTGTGACGTCATCAAACTTATATATTTGGCTATGAATAAATTAACGAATATATACTTTATTCGTCCATTGAATAATTGATGAATTGATGTTTTGAGGTCTTTATGATACCAAGGACTTTGAGTATTATGTAAATATGTAGACCATAGATTTCACCCAGACTCTTTTCTGATAAAATCAAAGTTTGTTGTAGAATACAATCGATAATATACACCTGGTAGTTTACGCCAAATGTAAGGGGGGAAACATCGCCAAGTCCTTAGAATTCAGCAGGCTATTAGTATTTTACTATACTATTATACAAAATGTAGTATAATATTTCAAGAATTCAATAAATAAAGAAAACTGGACTGAAACTTGAAACTTGTATGTTTGGGTCAGGGGACGATCGACTTTAACTTGATATTCATACCATCGGGTAGCAGCATTTTTTAACTTCTATAGCAACTGACAAAATTGTATAACCATTGATTGGAAAAAATATAATAACCTTACAAAATTTGCTACATTAAAAAAAAGACTGCTAGACAGATGAATTTTTAGCAATCCTGCAGTTAAAGAATTGACTTCAGACGCGTATTTAGGAGGGGGAATCCTCCTTTTCGTATAATGCATATATATCCACCTCAAAATGTTGCTTAGTTTGGGTCCCTCCCTTTTTCAAAATCTTGGATCCGCATCTGATTTACAGTAATTCGGCGGTAAAGAAGGATAACACGGGCTTCTGTACCAAGACACAATATATCATGTCACTTTTTTGACACACTATTTGCATAAATCGACCTAATTTTCATCTTCTAAACCAAACCACAATATGTGTTTTTAACAAAAGTCTTCTTGTTCAACCACTTGGACATAGTAAAATCCCTTTCACTTGTTTGAAGGCTAGGGCGTGAAGTCTAGTCGACAGAAAAACAATCTTTCAAGTATTAAACAAACAAGTCTCGGACCATCCCGCCTACTTGTTTAATTCATACTAAAATTATTTTATATTGATAAGTTTGAAATGTGTACACATTATTATTTATTGGGTCAACACTCAATTCATATCATTTTATGTACATGTCTATGGATGTTTTATTACTTTAAAATTTAAACCTTATAATTCTAAAGCATCATACTTTTACACTGAGACTTCTATAAGATCGTAATAGTCTCAGCTTTAATAATATAGACTGAATTTCCGAGAATAAAAAATACTATAAAATAGTTTGTTAATCCTGCAACAGGCTTGGATCAAAACTATTTTTGAAGCGAGAATACAATCACAAGACTTGGCCAATACAAATACTGAGAAAATAACATAAACAGATGAAACACACTACTAGTAACCCGAAATTACAAAATGACTTGCAATCAGTCGCCACTGACGAAAAAGGAATCTATTTCTGCTGGAAATAGACATACATTTGACCCACCGATGAAATGATATAGAATATGCAGTGATGACCACAGGCTCTTTAAGGTGGTACCCAACACTTTCACTAAAATTAATTTGGCTCGTTTAATTTTCATAAAATTTTGCCAAAGTATTTATTTTGACACTTTAACAAAAATATAAAAATTTTAAAAATTTTGAACCAACCGTTTTGTCAGAAAAATTACACTGGTTATATAGCAATTTGACAAACACCAATTTTGATCATTGAGAAGCTTAATATTCCCTTTACAACACAACGTAATTAAAACGTTTGGCTGACTTTACAGAGTCATCTCCCTGTAGTGTTAGGTACCACCTTAAGGGTGGTGCTCCTCCACATTTGTTTTACCTTTCTGTGAGTTACAGAAAACGAATGAAAAGACTGATAATGAATGTCAAGCAGCAAGTATTGCATGTACAACATGTATATTTATAACAACAATAACATGTAAATGTAAAAGCTAAGAAGATATTCTGCATTGTACTTCTTATATTTTCTAAGAGATATTTGTGATGTTACAAGCATACAGTCTGTGAGTAGACAATGTATCCTATATGATCTGGTTTCCTAGCTGACCAGTCACTACTCTTACTCTTTTATGGCTAAACAGGGAAGCAGTAGAAAACATATTTAAAGTCGTAGGTATGACCTGATATCACACCTACATTCTATTTTACTTTAGGTAAACTTTAAATTACTGCCTCCAACATCCTTTAGACTCTGGAGGATAAGTTACTACATCTTTTTCGCCCATTAAATGAAACAGCATCACAAAAACACAAGTTAACCACAACTACAATGTATATGCACTACCATGACAGATACCAAAGTATACTTTTCTTTCTGTATCTATTTTTCATAATAATAAATAGCCATCAACTAATGTAAACACAATAGAAGTTAAAGAAAATGGACCAAATTTTACATTGTATATCATCAAATTTACTGATATTTTAATGGCTATGACATCAACCAAGCCCCCTACTCCCCTTTTCCAAAAAAAAGAATGGCACTTGCTTAAACTGCATAATGAAGGCACATGTTCTTTTTCTTTCTTTTTAATAAAATAACAAACACAAGCAAAGCAAATAAAATATGTATCATTGTGTATCAATAAAGTATTTACAACCTTAAATAAAGCTAAATTTATTCCTAATCATAACCAGTTCAGAAATGTCCAGATTTTCCTGAACTATAAATCTAAACAACTGCATAGATTTTATTTAAAACTTGTCAAAATGGATAAAAAGTCATGTTTCATAATCATTACATCTAATTTATTATGTTCGTTTTAAGTATTCAAAACCATATTGTTGCTGATTGCCAAAGCTAAATGAAACCTGAATGTTAAATATAAAAATAATATGGCATATGTTGAAATTATACCACAATCTGTTGATAAGATACACTGTTGTTGAACAAAAGAATAAAGTTCACAGAAATTTCAGACAAATTTGGTTTGGTCAGGTAGACTTTAGCAGAAATTTTAACTTTTATTTATTGTTAATCAGACAGAAAATACTACATGCATATTTCAATTTTGTTTGAAATTCAAATTCTGAATATCAAAATTTTTCTTAAACAAATATCATTGCAGGATAAACAGCACTGTATGTTCAAAAAATTTTGGGATGTTTTTTGTCATTGCCAAAATTGAAATATCATCATTTTTGCTTTATAAATTAAAACTTGCAATTTGTATTGCACTGTTTGTATGCAACATTTCTGAAACCAGTATACATTTTGTTCATCAATTATACTCTCAGGATAAAGCTGAAATTATTCACAAAATAATTGCATATGTGTATAAAATTACAAATATAGCAAGATATCAAAACATATATATTAATAAGTACAATGCACATAACTAAATTAACTATAGCACCATAATGTTATGTAAAAGGGTGATTTTTTGTGATTTAAAAAAAAATTAAAATGGAAAAACTTGAAAACAAACTGATTTTGATGGAAAATAAAACATTTTAAGAGATGGAAAGTATATAAAAATATATTTTTTCAGGAACAATTTATTTTAATTTATTTAAGTTAAAAATTCAAACTGAACTGGAAGAACTAAATCAACTAGATTTTTGCTGCATTTCAAGTGAGTTGATATTCTTTTTTTTATCTTCCTTTCTTCAAATCACAAAAAGACACCATTTTACATAGTAAATATTTAAATATTGAGTATTATAATAAATATGGAAGACATGATTATGAATGGACATTCAAACAAAAAAGCAGTTTTAAAGTTAAGCAAAATTTATTTACTTTCAAGATGAGAGGAAACAACTAAAAATTGCAATTTTTGTCACAATGTGAAAATCCAATAACAATTATTTTGATGTAATTTATATAGACAGTGATAGATGACTCCCCCCTTTTATTGCTGACTGCTTTAACAATTACTTAGTTATTACTGAATACAAATAAAGTAACTAAACTTTAATCAGCAAAGTTTTAGAGTATGGAGAAAAGAATTCTTCAAATTCAAAATCTTTCTCAACTATTTGAAAATTAAAGATATTTCTTATTTATTTTTCAAACCTTCTCATATTTATAATTACAGAAAAATAATCATCTTTAAAAGCAATCAAGTAGTTTATTCAACTTTTCATTTACGAAAATTTTATAAATCAGACAAAATGTTTTTTTTATAATAAACACATCATAAATTTCTTCATTCCAACATTCATACATTCCAATTTTCAACCTTAAAACATGTCTCAAGCACTGCATAATATGAAGTCACAAAACATAAACTAAAATATATCTAAAACACAAAACAGCAGTAAAAATATGTATATAGTTCGTCATAACTAAATCGTCAAAAAAAGCTTAAGTACTGTAATGTCATAACTTTGGACAATAGATATAATAGTTGTATTTAATCCTTCGTATTAATCCTCTTACTGAGCGTATTAACTAAAATGACTATAGAAAATGTAATAAGAGGGAACTGACCCCTAGGATTTTAAAACATTATTATCGCTAATTTTCACCTTGAAAACAAAGGTGGATGATGAATCGGTCATTGAAATCAACCTTTAAATATCTGCTGACCAGAATGGTCCAATATTTGAAGTAAAATTCACTCCAACTGTATAAAATAAATATAACAGGTTCTAATTTGCTTTATAAGAGTGGGTTGTGCATTTTTGGCAAACTACCGCTGGAGTTAATCTATCATATATGCTTAGGAATGCATTTTCATTTCATACATTATAGACCCATTTTAATATTACCTATCCTTATATAAATGATCAATTAACAATCCTAGGTTTAATATTACCTGTTGGTGACCCTCTGCTGTTGTTTTTTATTTGGGCGGGTTGTTGTCTCTTTGACACATTCCCCATTTCCATTCTCAATTTTATATTCTTATGAAACTGTATGCGATTTTCTTTTTTATATAAAATATATCTTGAATATTTCTTCTCTTTTGATAAAAAAAACCCCAACAATATAGCCTAGCTGTGCTCTTTGGTATTTTTACAATTTAATTCAACCCCTCCCGCCCTTTTTCTTCAGACCCTGTATCTACCTGTTGGCATCCATGTGAGAATCAAACAGATTTTTGTTTCATGCACACCAAGTTTTACTTCTTCAAACTTCATCATTTTCTTTTTTTTTTAATCAAGCAACATTAATGGATACAAAAAACTACAAATATATTGTTGAAAAAAATTATATTATATTTTAAGTGCACAACATTAACATCAAAAGAACTTCTTTCATCATTATTTCTTTAAAATATTTTACTATAAAATGGGGAAAGGTATGTACACTTGTTTCGAATTCATCGAACCAATAAATTTGACTCGCTCGGTGTAAGTCATTTATTACCCATAAGTGAAAGGTACAAAATAAACATTCAACAGTAAAAAGTTTATATTACTTCCCATGCCTTTATTTCTACAAAACCTGTCCGATTCTCACATGGAGCTAAACTTTAATCTTCTTTTATAAAACAGAAATTAAATACAATTTAACAAGATTAAATATACACCCATTGACATGTAAAAAAATCAATACATGTATTTAAATGTCAGATCTACATGTATAAAAAGCAATTAAAAAATTCTTTATAACTCTATAGCACATAACAATCAAAAATATCAGTCAAAACATTGAATAACAAATTCTATAACGAAATAAAATATCAATATTCTAGTTCAAACAACAAACTAAATATAGACCCATTTTAATATTACCTATCCTTATATAAATGATCAATTAACAATCCTAGGTTTAAATGTTTTCTTTCCACTGATATAATTAAAACCTCATAAAAAATCAATTTGAACTCTTTCTATAATATTATCCATTATTTATAATTGAATCTGAGAAAAAAACTTAGTTATATTTTTTTTATCATGGTAAATGATGAAACAATTGTGTTAAGAATAATTGGATAAAAACTAATTTTTAACCAATATTACAACAACAAAAACTTCATACATGAACTCTGTTACAAAAACAAATTAGTTCTGCAAGCAATCTTGAAACAAATTCATAAAAAATTATTTCTAAAAATTAACTTCTTTATCAGTAAAAAAAAACTAACCTTATCTTGGTATTTTGATTAATAAATCTTTGATTCAATAAATTGCATTGTAAAATTTTAATCATGATGCATGTACATTTCATATGCTGAAACAATACTCTGTTATCATGCCTTGAAATTAAGGTAACAAGTGCGTCCTGCCTTTTTTTTCTAGTGCAATTCGTTTCACATCATTTTTTTTGGTGCATAATTAAGAAACAGCTGGCAAGAGTTATCTATAATCTGGAAAGCCTATATTTCTGGATTTGAAAAACTGAATAAATAACTTAAAATACAGAAATTTTTCAGGAATTTAAGCCATACATTATGGATTTCACGTATGATTAACCTGGCTACCATAAACAAGTTATATGGGAAGAAAATTTCATTGATGACTCATGATCTCTCCTAACCACAAAAAGATTTGGGGACATTTTTATTCCTAAATGAGCTATCAAATTTGGAACTGGACAAACAGTACGATCCCCTTCTGATACTTTTAAATATTGTCACATGAATCAACCTTTCACATCACTGTTCCATACTGTGTATTTACTGTAATAAGAATGTACAGATGACCAGACTAAGAATAGATGTCACTGTACTTAGAACCTGTGCACCAGCTCCTTTAGGACTCTGATCTACCTGTTGGGAAAATACAAATCCTCCTTCCGTCAACGCTTCCCTGAAAATATAAACGATGTAAGTTTAAATATTACACGCTTACTCCACATAAAAGATTTATATTAGTAAAAATAGATAAGAAGATTTGGCATGAGTGCCAATGGGACAACTCTCTATCCAAGTCCCAAAGTCTAAAAAGTTAACATTTATAGGTCAATGTAGGACCTTCATCATAGAGCCTTGGCTCACACCAAATGGCAAGCTATAAAGGGCCCTAAATAATTAAAACAAATATTGTTTCAATAAGATGGATAAATAATGCACAACAGCAACTACATATTGCCTGAAATTTTCTGATGGGATATTTTTCATAAAGTACAACTGTTTTTCTTTCTAAGCTCTTCCATTCCTGTCAAGATAAGTGTAAATTTATTTTAAGTATATTCACAGCTCTTCAAAATCAATATCATTATATGAGCAAACATTGTTAAAAATTTCGAATCTGTTTTGCTTATGTGAAAAATTTCTGAAAGATGATTATGACAAGGTAATAACATGACCCTAACATAAAGCATTTTGGTAATGTTGATCTTTCAATTTAAGAAAGTTAGCGATATGACCCTAGTATTCATGACAATAGATTTAAAATTAGCAAAGGATTCAATGATTTTCCACAAAAAGAATGCTTTCTATAACTAGTATTATTTCAAGATGATTCAATGTTTTTTCAAGTGTTTTAAGTACCCACCTATAATCCATGACCATTGATCTAAGGCCAGCATAGACATGTTTGTTTCCTCTAAAATAATGTTTTCTGTGAGCAGTAATACTATCTATCAAGTCCTGGTTTAACCTTCTATTGGCAGTACCTCCAGCAAAGGTGAAAACCTGAAACAGAAATTTCAAAGTTTAGTCTACAATGTAAGGGAAATAACTCAATTGTGAAAAAAATGATTCTGAAAAATTTATTTTTTTTCAACAATGAGCAAAGCCCATACCGCATAGTCAGTCATAGGCGGATCCAGGGGGCCCTGGCCCCCCTTTCGTGGGAAAAATTTGGTTGATTATATAGGGAATCACTGAAGCATGACTGGAGCGGCCCCCCCCCCCCCCCTTAGGAAAAGTTCTGGATCCGCCACTGGTCAGCTATTAAAGGCCCCAATGTGAAAATGTAAAACAATTCAAACGGGAAAACTAACAGCCTTTTGTGTTGTTTAATCACTGACTTAAAGTAATGACATTTACGAACATTAAATCTTTTAATCATTCCAAAAATCTTGAAATCTCCAAGAAAATTCATACAGACTTTTTCTGACATTATTCAAGTTTTGGGCATATATTTTATAAACCAACAAAATATTGCAAACAAAAATAAACGTACTGCTCCTTCTTCAGCCGAGTAAGCAATGATAACATCCTCGTTACATTCTCCAAACCTCCATTTATTGTTCTCAAGGTCAAATGCAAATTGTCGTAGAGCTGCAAGCTTCTCATTGTTATCCACTGGACCAGGACCACTACAAAGAAAAATAAAATATCAGGTAAACTAGAGTTGTCTCCCATTGTTAAGTCATCCAAGAACAGATGATAATTTATTTTGACACTCTGTTTTTATATTTGTATCTTACAAATATCAACTGGTATAACCCTAATACTGTATTAATCATTTCTGTATTGGTGTTTACAACAGTAAAATTATTTGATTTGATTTTTATATTCAAAATGTGGTCTTTCAATTTGAGACCAGATTCATTTGTTATAAATTATGTTTATAATTGCACACACTGTCACAATACACTGCAATCCACTTTCAAATATGGTAAAAAGAAACTTTGGTTGTCACCAAACTCTTATGTGCAATATACAGGAATTAAACATGTTTTTTTCCCCCCTAGATATCAAGTCAGTCCCATAAGGTATTGATTGCATTTCATGCAATTTTTACCTAAAAATGAGTGAGTGCAGAGATTTAATTTTAATTAGATTGCATTCAACTACAAGTATGCAATATGGACAAAGGAAGACAACTCTAATTTTAAAGACTAAACTTTTTTAACAATTTTGAAGACAAAATATATGCAATGTCCTAGTGTCAGACTTACGTCTTAGAAATGTTAAGTTTATGTCCGACTTACGTCTTGGGAATGTTAAGTTTTTTGACTAATGCTATGGCAACAACATATCCTGATTTCTTTGATTCACATTTCCAGGCAGAACATGGACACTTGGTATCATTTACTACTCCTTTCAACAACCAGTCCAGGATATCAGCTAAAATATAAAATAATATCGGACTATTGTTTTTTGTTAACAATTAGACATGTAATAATGCAGTGCTAGTCAACATGGTCAATTTGCTTCATACTTATGTGTGTATTTATAAAAATAAGAAGATGTGGTATGATTACCAATGAGAAAACTCCACAAGAGACTATTTGACACAGAAATTAACAACAATATGTAACTATATATATACTGCATATATAGTCAGCTTTAAGAAGTCATGCAAGGATTTGATCGAGAAAACTAATGCCCAGTTTAGGTACAAAGAAATAATAATAAAAAATATGATATACAGCGAAGTGAGGGATTTATTCCAGTCAAACAAAGTTTATACCTCAAACTAATTGCAACAGAAAATGTTTTGGTTCTAAACTGTAGCATTAAGCCCTAAATATACACAGAAAAAAGTCCCATAAAGTCTAACTTCAGGAAAACTCAAAATTGTCATTTTTAATTTCTTATGGCAATTAACATTGGAAGGGAGATAACACCATATAAGTTAGTCTTTTTTCAGTTTTTTATTGGTTTTCTTAAAATTCATGTAAAGTATGATACTTAGATGAGGTTATAAGTTTTTATCGGTCGTCCCACTGTCTATATCACTCTGTTCAGCTCTTAATATTATTCTGTATCATGTCTTTGTGACGTCAAATACGTTGACCCGGCCTTAATAACTTTGACCCGGACATATCAGCGACGTCATAATGTTTGAACCGACGTTAATAACTTTGACTCAAACTTATCAAGTCATCTTTTGTGTGCTGGTGAAACAAAGAAAACACTTCCGAAACACGCAAATATAACCCGATAAATCGATTATCAGATTATCTGCATATTGATATTGTAAAATATCAGCTGCTTGACATTATATGAAGGTTTTTTTATCTAGTTCGCTACGCTCACTCGACAAAAAGCTTCATCAGGGGTTAAAATTTTTTGTAACAGCTAACTAGCCCAAGACTTGTTGGCAGCAGGATTTCACTAGCCCTGTTGGAAGAACTGCTAGTCCATCAAAACTGACCTGCTAGCCCTCTTATGCCGTAAAAATCAAGAGTTTGCTGCCTAATACAAAATGTGTGTCCTTTGTTTTGAAGAAGACATTATACATGTTATACACTGTATTTCATATTTTTTGTTAATCTGCTATTTATTCTGTTGGTGCTTAACCTAAGTTAGTTGTTCCCACATTCAAAGCAGACTTAATATTTGCGTGCTTGGGGCAATTAACAGCAATTTTTACAGAGCATCGTCTGTTTTTTTCATCACCAACAGCCAACCTTGCCAGAGGAATCATTGTGTCCTAGTTCTGCCAACTTTTTTTACAGGTAGTAAATATGGTAAATGCGTGAGTTTTTGGCCAAATTGTAAAGATCAAATACAAAACAATAGATCAAAGGCAAATGCTTCCAAATTAGCATGAAAATGTGTGAATCTCGCGATAAAGACTTGGCAGGCTTCCTGTCTTACTTTTTGGACCTTTTGGATTATAGCTCTTCATCTTTTATATAAGCTTTGGATTTCAAATAATTTGGCCACGAGCATCACTGAAGAGACATGTATTGTCGAAATGCGCATCTGGTGCAACAAAATTGGTACCGTTAATTATTAGACACTATAAAAACATTTCCACTTTTCCCGGTCGTATTTGGCATTTTTTGGGGGGATGAATTGTCAGTCTCATTACCCCCTTCATCTACAGTTTTTCGTTTTGAAACGGATAAAGTTCCTGGGGTTCCCGTATTAAAAGATTAAGAAATATTTTGTTGCATGGTTTCGTGCTCAAGAGCAGTGCGACAAGACAGGTCAATACCGATCAATACATCATACCCCCAAATACCGTTAAATAAAAATCTCGGCATCAGCAATGTACAATACCACAGGCCATGGTATGAGAAATCAATATTTAAAGTACTATAATTGCAATCAACATACGATACCGAGCAGCCAGAGTTGTTTTTTCTATTTTTAAAATATGTACAACAGGACCTGTACAAACCAGTTCAAATTCTTGGAATCCCAGATGACTTAATTGAATCGGATTGGCTAACATAGAATAGTGATGAAGGGATTTTCCACTTTCTATATTGGAAACGTCAAGAATTTTGTGTTACTAGTCCGTCGGGCATATCGGGTTACACATTTTAACTGCCCGAGGCGTAATTGATCTAGTCCCGGGCGTCGGGCTAGTGGAATTTTTAACCCCTGTTCATATTATGTCTCGCAGCTGATATTTTAGGATATCAACATGTAGATAACCTGATAATCGGTACGTATATGACTATACTAATTAATCTTCTGCTCATGAAATGTACAAAACCGAAGTGTTATGGGTAAAAAAAAAATTTGGCACATTTTTCATTAAAGAAACTGCCAATTTATGGCTTTGTGACTATTGTGAAAAAATCATGTGAATATTTGGTACTGTTTATTTTTGCCATACTCTGTATGCAAAGCTTATGGAAAAATTGTAATTTGTTGAACATTTGAATTTGTGGTTAACTTGTATCCTCGAAAAACATGAAAATTAGTATACAATGAATATTTATATTTGGTTGTTTCAATTATTGTTTTGTACATCATGAACATAGACATGATAAATCTGAGGCCCTGAATAGTTGTCTTGAATTATTTCATATTTGTCATTTCAGCTTGCTATGCTGTATAGGTTTTGCTCATTGTTTAAGGTGACCCATAGTTGTTTAATTCTATGTCATTTGCCTCTTGTGGAATTGTTTTCTAATCATGCTAATAGGAAATCCTAAGACATGTTGTTTTTAATTTTAATATCACTTGAAAATCTTATACCTTCTTTTGTATTGAGAAGGCCATTTGGATCACAAACAAGGGACTTTTCATATCTCCCACATGTGGTCCAATCCCTGGCTGGGTTAGGATAGTCTGCAGCGGTCCATTCTGACAGGACCTTGTTACTGACAGCCATTCCTCCATCTATGACAAGCAATGCTAGGATGGTTGTTAATACAGCATACATCTTGTTTTTATTCTAAAAAGAAATCACAAAAAAACATGAACACTTAATAGTGATTATTAGTATATGTGCTTATAATTTTAAATTTCATTTCAGTTCATTTATATGTTTAGGAATTTAGTATGACATCCATTTTCACTAACTAGTACATCATGTACATAGTTTTGTTCAGGGGCCAGCTGAAGTTGGGGTGCCTCTGGGTGCCTCTGGGTGCAAGATTTTCTTGCTGTGTTGAAGACCCATTGGTGGCCTTTAGTATGTATTTTTACTCTTTGGTCGTGTTGTTTGTCTTTTTGACACATTCTCAATTTTATTACTAGATCATGAAGATTGCTAGATGTTATATACATGTAAATGCAATTTAAAATGAAAATAAAAGTCTTTTCATCTTTTTCTGTTATAGCCATGATAGTGTTCATTGTATTCTGTTTTCCTTTAAAATATATATTCAAACATATAAATAATCTTTTTAAAACATGTCACAGAAAATTCTTACCAATTACTGAGGAAAAGGAGAATTTTAAGTCACAATTACTATATTTTAAGTCCTAAATCTCCAAAGATACACATCAACATGCAATTTCAAGTAGTTTTTACCACAAAAATGTATTTGAAATAACTCAATCAACTACACATACAAGGTACAATGGTAAAAGAGTGACCTTCAATATAAAACTGTGTGTAGGAATCTGATCTTAGTACATTTACATGAATCATTAGAGTCATTACACACATGTACACTTTCATCTGCCTACACACTGTATGAATTCATGTGTACCTATGCACAGTGCTGTATATTTATTAGATAATTATATAATATGAACAATATTTTTTACTTTGTATACACAATGTGACATGAAAGGTTTTATGATTAAAGGGAGATAACCTAGACCAGTGACAACATTTAAATAAAAAATAAAACAATTTAATTTTTCGTTTTTCATTTTAAAAAAACATTATGGACTTTCAATAATTTTTTTTTTACAATTAAAAAAAAAAATGTTACACCAATAGCATGTTAATAGATGTATATGGTTATGAACAGAGAATTTATAAACAATTAGAATTCAAAGCTCTTTGAAATCTTTTTATAAGAAACTGTTTACACTGGTCATGGCTAAGAGATATATAGCCTGTGTAGTTGCTTAATTATTATAATACTTATTAAGTGTTTATAGTATAATATACATGCAATTACAAAACTAATTTTTTATCATATCAAGTACAAGTTAATTTCAGTCTATACTTAAGCAGGCATTATAATCATGATAAAAATAAGGCAAAGTTTGTTCTACATGTACTATACATATTTGCTATACACTTACATGTAAAACATGTAAAAATAATATATAACCAGTTTTGTCCTTCGATAATCCAGATACTATATGTAAACTAAATGGTTTTAATTTGACCTTTTTATGCACTAAAGTGTGTTTTTTTCCCTTCAGATTCCTCTGCTTTTTATATACTTACTGGCTCACTTATTTATATACATGTAAATATATGATGGAAGTGGTGAATCAATAAAATAATCCAAGTTTGAAAGTTCCTTTCATTTTTCATCATTCTTAGGGCATTGTACAATGTACATATGTAAAGAACAAATAAATAAAATTTGAACCCAAATAGGCATTTGTATGTGCTGTACATCAGTTGTACATTATTCAATGAAGTTCAAGATTAAATATAATCCCTACCTTTAACATGTTTAATGTGTCAATTCTCTTGTGATTCACATTATATTATACACAATATGTGTGTCTGGAGGCAGAATAAACAACAACAAGATACACACCTTACCTTTAGGCTTAGTTATACAGTCTTATTGTACACACTCAACCATTTAAATAAGATGTTATTTAACATCTCACTCCTGTTTCCCTTTTTTGTAAATTAAATGTCCAAAACTCCCCTCCCCCTCCCACAAAAAAAAAAAAAAAAATGAAAAAAGAAGCTTGAATTTACTTAAAAGAGTGAGATTTGTTATGCCTTTAAATATTTGATGTATGACATTCAATAATTTCCTGTCATTAAAATCACATTTACCTACTTTCACCAATATTTATTATTTTTTGTTTGTTTTTTCTTGTTTGTTTATATTCAGATTGTACACAAAATTATAATACTAGATTGTAAATAAATATTCAACTCTCAAAAATTTATACATGCATCCTTTATACAAATTGATGAAATTTTATTCTCTTACGGTGGTGGCCTGTTATTTATTTTTTGCAAGAAGTGATTGATATACATAATGTATTTCTGCATGGTTTATTACAAAATGTGCAACTATTACTCAATTCATTTCACTTGACTGGGCGGGGTTTAACCGGTTCGCTCATAATAAACCAGTCCATCTATAGATAGGTGTTATAGGATAAATTCATCAATGATGTGTCCAGTCATTCTTTTGTAAATTCCTTTGATGACACTGATAGGTGAATATAAATCAATAATTATTATAACGGCAATCATCCTTATCATACATGTACACATCTTCAAATAGACTGTCCTAATGCAAATTAAAACATAAGCTCCGCCCGATCAGTTGAAATAACATTGGTAATACAAGGCAAAATATAGTTGATCTATTGCTTATAGTTTCTTAGAAATAGACTTGACCAAGAAAACTAAACATTGACCAATGAACCATGAACATGAGGCCAATGTCAGATGAAGCATGCTAAACAGACATATATATGCACCTTACAATCAAACTATGCATGAAATATAGTTGACCTATATATTGTTTAAAGTATGATCTAAGAAACCAACTCAACCACGAAAACCTAGTATTGACCACTGAACCATGAAGATGAGGTTAAGGTCAGATGACACCTACCAGTAGTAAGTTTTTTGGTGAAACTGACTCCAGATTCTGCTTATTGTATTGTCAGAATCCTGTATCCTGCTTATCATTATTATATGAGTGGTTCAATGTGAATTGTAATTTCACATATACAGCTGGACACCCTTTCCCCTTTTCATGCAAAATAATTTGACATTTCACATGTCACACTCACAAAATATTGACCAATCCAGCATTATGCTTACACCCCAATAAGAACCCCTTAAAGGGCCCCTTTTAAGACCATATATTGATTCCATGGTTAGTTTGTCTTTAACATGTTTAACTGACAATTTATACCAGCGTATATATCTGACCTGACGTACACAGAGCATGTTAAAAAATCATATACGCTGCCAATACACATGATACACTAGTAGTTTTGGATGCATTTAACTTGACAATCATATCTGTATCGTGTGCACAATGAGTTTTAAGTGTGTATTGGACGTACGATAATTGCTAAGGATGCTTCTCGTACGTCCAATACACAAGTAGCAAATGTCTGGCGTTTGTTTAACGTAGATGACATGCATGATATGAAGGGAATTTTTTTACTTGAACGTATTTGAGACGCATCCCGGAGGTAATCTGCTTGCTGCATGTCTGGGAGTTTTAATTATCGGGTATTTGTTACAATTTAAACATACCCACATATGTTTTAGTAATTTAATCGAACAATCTTGAAGCGTATACAACATGCCCTTAACGTGTCTCAAGCTTATCTGTAGCATTTTCAACGCGCTTGTAGCATATATGTGTTGTACGTGCTTGTAGCGTTCAGGTATACACTTGGCAAACGCTTAAGCTGGATGAAAATTTTTATGTTGCTTGAAAATTTCTTGGAGTAATAATGTTTATCTAGCATATACTGATATATATATATTTGCATTTCAACGTACTTCAAACTTATGAAACCCTTGTTTAACGATTGCTATGGATTCCTCAAGCGTTAAACTAAAGTAAACGGATTTGGTCTTTTTTCTCTGTGCACGCCAGTTTATAAGCCAATGTGTGATTTTGTGATAATTTTTTAGTGACTGTGTGATGGGCGCTATTTTCTTCATTGCAGAAGAAGAGTAAAAACAACACAGATGTAAAGATTTGAAAATCTTCAGTCTGAATCTCAAGGTGTGAATTCAGCCTGTTGAAAGATGTATATACATGTACATGTAATTGCAGCCAAGAGCTTAAAATCTAACTAAACTTCTTGGTTCTCACTTGTTCAGAAATTATTTGAATTTTTCAAAATTAAAAGAAGTAAAATATTTGGACAATATAAATTTTTGAATATTACATCATGTA
Source organism: Mytilus galloprovincialis (assembly GCA_037788925.1). Classification (NCBI taxonomy): domain Eukaryota; kingdom Metazoa; phylum Mollusca; class Bivalvia; order Mytilida; family Mytilidae; genus Mytilus; species Mytilus galloprovincialis. The sequence continues at coordinate 5,552,570 of CM075340.1, read as the reverse complement.
CATGCATCTAACAAATCAATTTACACTAAAATAAATATATGAACAATTTGTGTGTTAGCCAAACAAATTCAAATTATTTCAAACTTAAACAACATTTTGGCTATGAGAATTATCTCTCTTTGGTTAACCCTTTTCTCCATAATAACGCATTTTGACGCCTGTGTGGTAATTCAGTTAAGACGCTTTGACTACAAAATGTCTGCATCAGACTTAATAAAATAGATCCAATATGAAAAGGATATTCATGAGAATATCTTACTTAAATTCATTTGGTGAAATATTTGTTTTTTGCAATGCATTTACTACCATGTATACTGTTTAAAGCATATTTTCAGCATTTTTATTGAAATTATTTATATATTTATTAAGCTGTGAAGACAATCAGGTTCTGAGAGGAATGGTTGAAGGGTTCCTGTTCCAAAAATCCCCCACTTAAAAACATGAAATCCTGAGGTCCCGAACTTAAAGAAATTAAATCTTAACATCCTGAAATTCGAAAAAAAGAATACACAGACCCCAAAATCCTGGGCTTGAAAAAAAAGGTAACTTTAATTTTTTTTATGGGATGCCTACCTAGTCCAAATAATTATGACTGTCATAATTATCTAGACTAGACTCAGACATGTTTTAATTTCTGATAATATATGAAATCCCAGCATCCAGAAATTCAAAAAAAGAATTCCCGGATCCCGAAAGAGTCAATCCCGAAATCCTGTCAGAGCTTAAAACACCCGATAAACATGACAAAGGTCCTTTCACCCTATATATAATATATTATATACTATAAACCTTTTTTTTTGTAAAGGTCTAATTGTATATGTAAATGTATGTAAATTCTCTGTATCTATGTGGTAGTCAATGTTATTTTTACTTATCCGGCTTGTAATCTCTATATGTCCCTTATGGGCCCTTATATATTATTGTAGCCATTTTAGTTTGACAGTATAATTATTATTATGTAAGATATCTTTTTATTAATATATTTGGGTTAAATTACATTTCTACAGGGCAATGTCCAGTATTTTTATTTATTTTGAACGGTATCTATATTACTTAAATTCACCGCCCGGTATCTTAAGAACCGCCCGGTAACCCCATCTTTGAAACTGTCAGGGTACCGCCCGGTAGCCAATCTTAAGAACAGCTGAGGTACCGCCCGGTATCTTTAGAACCGCCCGGTACCCATCTTTGGAACCGTTGGGGTACCGCCTGTAATTATGTATATAAGGGGATGCGAGAGAGATCAGAGTGTAAGAGATAGAATTGAGATTGTTAGTTAGAAGTGTTGAGAGTAATATTGTGTTAGTGAATTAGGATTATTGTTCAACTGTTTTATTATGTCAAACTGATATACATTTCAGATTACATAGTGATTTGATTTGAAACTTTGTGTTGTGGTTTGTTTTCTTTGTGCCATTTGAATATGGATTTTTGAATTTACCCTACCAAAATAACACATCGACAAACACGAATCCATACAAAAACGACAACGCTACATTATTGACAATTTGGTATACGTAAAATACATGTATATCTAGTCCAAATAATTATGACGTATGGCAAGGCTATTTTATTTTTTTCTGGAAAGCCTTCCTACGTCCCAGAAAGAAAGAAAAAAAAAAGCCTTGCCAGACGTCATAATTATTTTGATTAATGTCTAATTAGGTATCTCTGTATTATGTTTATATTTTAATTGTAAAATAAAGATGCTACCACATTATATGTAAAACATTATTCACGTGCATATTAACTAGCCTACACATTTAAATATAATACACAATTGTCGAAATGTTTAGCTTGTGAGGAAAGTCTTCAACTTCTACTTAATCAGTAACTGCAGTCCTCCTACTCAAATTTCTTTGCAGTTTGACTCAACTTTGGGAGTGTGCATCTGTCATTGGTTATTATCTGCGAATAAATGCAAATTTACGCTGTTTTGAGATTTTAAAGTTTCTGAAACAAATGTTTTAATAAATTGTGAATTCTGCTATTTTGTTAAACAATCAGGTTATATTACTTAAATCGATTGTCTTACCACAGTTTCCTAACAAGGCGAAAGAAGTCAGCTCATTCATAAAATACAGCGACACCTAGCGGATACTATTTACTATTGTACGGTTCGTCTTATAACCATATGTTATATTTAGATTTTAAACACATGCATGTACCTATTTGATTTAACGGATTTCGGACATCATATATTTTACCTGGGACATGATATATTGACCCCCATATAGTTCATCATTAATGACAATCTGATAAAATATCAGTTTTTTTTTGGTGGCTGATTTTTTCATACAATGGCTTTTGAGCAGAACAATCATAATTTTCTTCTTCTTAATAATCATGACATTGCAGTTATATGGCTTCTTGCACATGGAAAAAAGGAATAATATTTTCGTTCATATAGGGAACATGTGAAGAGGATCATTTTGTACTTGAATGTTCCGTTCTGTATTGATAAGTTGGCATTGGACTCAGTTTAGTCCAAAGCCATGTGATTACTGGGAATGTACCATGTTCTCTGCACATATATAAGAACCCTGTCAATTGGTTCCCTGGTGTTTGGTTAAATTTTTGCCCTTATTCAATATAATTTCATTATCATTTTTTTTTTTTATAAAAAGATAACATGTATTTATCATTTTTTTTTTCAAATCAAATCAAATATTTTATTGTCGTAGAAACTTTACAGTTTGTGACCAACATATATTAACACAATAAACGCAATAAACATATATACATAAAATTGAGAATGGAAATGGGGAATGTGCCAAAGAGACAACAACCCGACCATAGAAAAAAACAACAGCAGAAGGTCCCCAACAGGTCTTAAATGTAACGAGAAATTCCCGCACCCGGAGGCGTCCTTCAACTGGCCCCTAAACAAATATATACTAGTTCAGTGATAATGAACGCCATACTAATTTCCAAATTATACACAAGAAACTCAAATTAAAATAATACAAGACTAACAAAGGCCAGAGGCTTCTGACTTGGGACAGGCGCAAAAATGCGGCGGGGTTAAACATGTTTGTGAGATCTCAACCCTCCCCCTATACCTCTAGCCAATGTAGAAAAGTAAACGCATAACAACACGCACATTAAAATTCAGTTCAAGAGAAGTCCGAGTCTGATGTCAGAAGATGTAACCAAAGAAAATAAACAAAATGACAATAATACATAAATAACAACAGACTACTAGCAGTTAACTGACATGCCAGCTCCAGACTTCAATTAAACTGACTGAAAGATTATGATTTCATCATATGAACATCAGGCACAATCCTTCCCGTTAGGGTTTTAGTATCATACCATCATAACATATATGAGAAGAACATAACCCGTGTCATGCCAACAACTGGTTTTTGAATAAATGTGTTTAGTTCCGATGCAAAGACCCTATAAGTGAATCAATATTAACGCCAAAATATGCAATCTTTAATGACCTGACAACAGTATCGTAACTATATCCCTTCTTAATAAGTCTATTCAAAGGTTTTGTTAGTTTTTGAGGTGAATACTGACACCTTTGTGCTTTATAAAGAATATTTCCATAAAAAATTGGATGTGAAATACCTGAACGTATAATAAGTCTTCATGTTGAGCTATATTTACGAATGATGTCCTTATCAAAAAGGGACGAAAGATACCAAAGGGACAGTCAAACTCATAAATCTAACACAAACTGACAACGTCATGCCTAAAAATGAAAAAGACAAACAAACAACAACACACATGACACAACATAGAAAACTAAAGAATAAACAACACGAACAACATACACAATAAAACAGCATCAAAATTTATAACAACATTACAAATAGGCTGTTAAGAGTCCCATGCCCTTAGTTCTAATGAATTTTTAAGAAGGATCCTAACTTATTTGTTAGTAAAGTCGTTGAGGGATTTAGTAAATAATGATTTTTTCTTCTTCAGTTAATTATTAAAGTTATTATTTTCAGTACATATGTGTTGAAAAAATGCATTTCTTAGAATTTTATGATAATCACAATAGAGTAAACAATGTTTCTCATCCTCAAGTATTTTACATGTATTAATGCTACTTCACGGTTTCACGTTTTGCTTACCAGGGACTGAAGTTAAAAATAGTGGATTTTTTTTTGTTCTGGGAAGCCCTGTTAAAATAATAAAAAAAAAAAAAACCAAGATTCTTTAATCATTAATTATATTTGAAATCTTCTTTTTAAGAACAATCTCCATGTTGATATGAACAGTAATCGATTTCTTTCGCATTTTTTTGTTGCTGTTATTCAACATCAATTGATCAATGCTGAATAAATGCAGCTAAACTTTCATTTATTTAATTACTTTTTAGCTCACCTGGACGAAAGGGCAAAGTGTTTCACATCACTTGGCGTCCGTCATCCGTCATCATCATCCGTCGTCCTCTGAAACTACTGGACCAAACATAGCCAAACTTAGCCACAATCATCATCATTAAAGTATCTAGTTTAAAAATGTGTCCGATGACCTGGCCAACCAACCAAGATGGCCACCATGACTAAAAATAGAACATAAGGGTAAAATGTAGATTTTGGCTCATATCTTTGAAACCAAAGCATTTGGAGCAAATCTGACAATTTTCAGACAAATTGGACAGCCCGTTATTGGGTTGCTGCCCCCTAAATTGGTAATTTTATGTAAATTTTGCAGTTTTTGGTTGTTATCTTGAATATTATTATTGATGAAGATAAACTGTAAACAGCAACAATGTTCAGCAAAGTAACTTAGAGACTTACAAATAAGTCAACATGACCAAAATGGTCAATTGACGCATAAGGAATTATTGTCAGTCATAGTAAATTTTTAACAAATTTTGTAAATTTTTATAGTCTTACAAAAATCTTCTCCTCTGAAATTACTGAGACAAATTTAACCAAATTGTTCACAATGATCATTAGGTTAAGTAGTTTAAAGAATGTGTCCGATGACCCCGCCTGCCAACCATCATGGCAGACATGGCTAAACATAGATCAAAGGGGTCAAATGCAGCTTTTGGCTTATATCTCTGAAACTAAAGCATTTAGAGCAAATGTGATATATGTTTAGACATGTTCATCAGGTTAAGATATATCTGTTCTAAAATCAAGTTATTAACCACCGAGTGATTGTGGCAAAGGTTCGACATTGATATACATCCCCCTTTTCTTTCTTTAAAAAAATAATATTGTAATGATAGATCAAGTGTATTCGTTCAGTAAATGTTTACTTGTTTTTTTTAATATGTCTTTCTTATCGAGCTAAGCAATTTCAATTGATATCTTATAATGTGTTTTTCTGTGTTGTAAATACACTACTGTTTTTAGGTTAGAGTGAAAGTTGACCATGTTGACGTCTACTAAAACATTTAAACTCGGAGCAATTATATGCACTTTTCCTTAGTCAGGAGCTTGTAGTTTAGCGGTTGTCGTTCATTGATGTGGTTCATAAGTGTTTCTCGTTTTTTATGTAGATTATGTACCGTTTGTTTTCCTGTTTAAATTGTTACCTGTAGGTCTATGTTAAAGAAGCTACCATTTGATTTCTATGGGGGGAAATGGAGGGGGAGGGGCTATGATGACAAATTTTGTCATGCATTTTTTATTAAGTCGTAATCTCTGTCCTGCCTTTTTTCACTCTATCCGATTGTGACTTAAAGGGAAAATTCACGATTTTTTACTTATGGTTTAAATATGTTCATTATGACATAATATATATATTCACAAAGTTTAATCGCTATATGTGCAGTAATAAAGGAGAAATTCAATAATTAATGAAAAAATATTAACTACTTCCTGTAGGTCGTGACGTTTTCTCCTGGTTTTTGCATGCCGGGATTTAAAATACAATCATTAAAAGTCTTGGTTTTTAACTATATTTTAACGTAAACGTAAGCGCGCCGATGACTAATGCTATATCTAATAACCATCCGATAATAAGAAAATAAAACGCACAGACGTGCAGTTGTACACATTCATGAGATAATTTTTCTATATTTCCCTAAATATTTCGATTTATTTTTGTAGAAAGCACAAGAAATTTTTATTAGGTCTTTCCACCTTTCCGTGGAAAGACCTATTGGATTTCTTCTGATTATTATTAGGTCTTTCCACTTTTCCGTGGAAAGACCTATAGGTTTTGTTCTGATTATTAGGTCTTTCCACCTTTCCGTGGAAAGACCTATTGAATTTGTTCTGATTATTATTATTAGGTCTTTCCACCTTTCCGTGGAAAGACCTATTGAATTTGTTCTGATTATTATTATTTTTTTTTTTTTTTCTTCCGCCTAATTTTTTTTCTTGCGTATTATTGATGTTTCAAAAGATGTCGCTTAGATATTTGGAATATGGTATCGTATAGTTTATACGCTTTAAAAATTTAGAACTGTGTAACAAAATACTTTACGTTGTAAGAGTTATCTCCCCAAACACTGTTTTTCTTGTGGCCACTACTCCTTCGCAACCATTAAAGATTACGACAAATTTATTTTACCAAATTGCTCGTTACATCTTCAGGATTAGGATATTCATTTGGACTGAAGCTTTACGGAGACTCCATATGAGAGTTATTCCCCCTTTTCCATTTAATTAAGTGATATGCATTTCTAAATGGTAAACCATAAGTGATAAACACATAGGGTCTTTAGATTTGGGGTCCTTGGTCCAAAATAATAAAAATGAGGTCAAGGTCAAAGGTCAAGGTCATATTCTAAATTTTGATTTTGGCTTATTTTCATTTATTTTCAAATACCTTATGACATATCGACAAATAATTTTTCATAAATTGTTAGTTGCGACATGTCCTTACTTGTATATTTTGATTGAAAGGGTGCGCAGAAAATAAATGGGAGTTTTTGCCCATCTTACATTTAGAATTACGCGTAAAGTGATATTACTAATAAACCAAACATATTAAAGACCTTGGGTCTTTTGATTTAAGGTCCTTGGTTTGTGAACTTGAAATTGAGGTCAAGGTCATAGGTTAATATGACGTTCTAGATTTTGACCTTTGCTTTAAATTCATATAAATACATCATAAAGCCATAGGAACTAACATTTTAAACTGATTTTTAATATTTCAATATCAAAATAGATCTTTACTAGTGGAAAGACCTACAATTGTTCTCTGAACAATTGGTTTTTAATTATTATTATTTTTTTTTTTTTTTCTTCCGCCTAATTTTTTTTCTTGCGTATTATTGATGTTTCAAAAGATGTCGCTTAGATATTTGGAATATGGTATCGTATAGTTTATACGCTTTAAAACTTTACAACTGTGTAACAAAATACTTTACGTTGTAAGAGTTATCTCCCCAAACACTGTTTTTCTTGTGGCCACTACTCCTTCGCAACCGTTAAAGATTACGACAAATTTATTTTACCAAATTGCTCGTTACATCTTCAGGATTAGGATATTCATTTGGACCGAAGCTTTACGGAGACTCCATATGAGAGGTATTCCCCCTTTTCCATTTAATTAAGTGATATGCATTTCTAAATGGTAAACCATAAGTGATAAAGACATAGGGTCTTTAGATTTGGGGTCCTTGGTCGAAAATAATAAAAATGAGGTCAAGGTCAAAGGTCAAGGTCATATTCTAAATTTTGATTTTGGCTTATTTTCATTTATTTTCAAATACCTTATGACATATTGACAAATAATTTTTCATAAATTGTTAGTTGCGACATGTCCTTACTTGTATATTTTGATTGAAAGGGTGCGCAGACAATAAATGGGAGTTTTTGCCCATCTTACATTTAGAATTACGCGTAAAGTGATATTACTAATAAACCAAACATATTAAAGACCTTGGGTCTTTTGATTTAAGGTCCTTGGTTTGTGAACTTGAAATTGAGGTCAAGGTCATAGGTTGATATGACGTTCTAGATTTTGACCTTTGCTTTAAATTCATATAAATACATCATAAAGCCATAGGAACTAACATTTTAAACTGATTTTTAATATTTCAATATCAAAATAGATCTTTACTAGTGGAAAGACCTACAATTGTTCTCTGAACAATTGGTTTTTAATTATTATTATTATTTTTTTTTTTCTTCCGCCTAATTTTTTTTCTTGCGTAGTATTGTTGTTTAATAAGTTGTCGCTTAGATATTTGGAATATGATGTCGTATAGTTTATACGCTTTAAAAATTGACAACTGCGTAACAAAATACTTTATGTTGTAAGAGTTATCTTCCCAAACACTGTTTTTCTTGTGGCCACTACTCCTTCGCAACCGTAAAAGATTACGACAAATTTATTTTACCAAATTGCTCGTTACTTCTTCAGGATTAGGATATTCATTTGGACCGAAGCTATCCGGAGACTCCATATGAGAGTTATTTCCCCTTATGCATTTGATATAAGTAATATGCAATTCTAACTGGTAAACCATCAGTGATATAGGTCTAGAGTCTTTGGATTTAAGTTCCTTGGTCCAAAAAAATGAAAATAAGGTCAAGGTCAAAGGTCAAGGTCATATTCTAAATTTTGATTTTGGCTTATTTTCTCTTATTTTCAACAACCGTGCAAGATATTGACAAATTATTTTTACTAAATTGTGAGTTGCGACATGTTGTAACTTATAAATTTTGGTTGGAAGGGTGCTTAAACAATAAATGATAGTTTTCGCCCATCTTATATTTAAAATCATGCCTAAAGTGATATAACTCATTAACCATACATATTACAGACCTAGGGTCTTTTGATTTAAGGTCCTTGGTTGGTGACCTTGAAATTGAGGTCAAGGTTATAGGTTAAAAGGACGTTCTAGATTTTGACCTTTGCTATGAATTCATATAAATACATCATAAAGCCATAGGAACTAACATTTTAAACTGATTTTTCATATTTCAATATCAAAATAGATCTTTACTAGTGGAAAGACCTTCAATTGTTCTCTGAACAATTGGTTTTTAATTATTATTTTTTTTTTTATTCTTCCGCCTAATTCTTTTCTTGCGTAGTATTGATGTTTCAAAAGATGTCGCTTAGATATTTGGAATATGATATCGTAAAGCGTATGCACTTTTAAAACTGACCACTGCGTAACCAAATACTTTACGTTGTAAGAGTTATCTCCCCAAACACTGTTTTTCTTGTGGCCACTACTCCTTCGCAACCATAAAAGATTACGACAAATTTATTTTACCAAATTGCTCGTTACATCCTCAGGATGTTCTGTTTTATTTTGACCGAAGCCGTATAGAGACTCCATATGAGAGTTAGTTCCCCTTTTGTATTTGAAATTTTGAAATGTATTTTAAACTGGAAAACCATAAGTGATAGAGACCTAGGTTCTTTTGTTTTGAGATCATTGGTCCAAAAAAATGAAAATTAGGTAAAGGTCAAAGGTCAAGGTCATATTTTAAATTTTGATTTTGGCCTATTTTCACTAATTTTCATTAACCTTATAAGATACCGACAAATTATTTTTACTAAATTGTTAGTTGCGACATGTCGTAACTTATATATTTTGGTTAAAAGGGTGTGTAGACATAAAATGGGAGTTTTTGCCCCTCCTATATTAAGAATTAAACGTAAAGTGATATAACTCATTAACTATACATATTACAGACCTAGGGTCTTTTTATTTGGGGTCCCTTGTTTATGACCTTGAAATATAGGTCAAGGTCATCAGTAAATTTGACGTTCTAGATTTTGACCTTTGCTCAAAATTCATATTTATACATCATTAAGGGCATACGATACAGTTTTGAACCTGTATTTACAAGTTGATGAAAATTTGCATATAGGCTATTTTTTTACCTGATCAAATCAAATATGTAATAAAAAATATACCTTCATGTGCTACTTTTTGAGTAAAATGAGGTCGAAATTTTGTATATTTGCTCAAAATTCAGATTTGTGTCCGTATTTTCTTTTTCGAAAGAGAGACATAACTTTTTTGATTTAAAAGATAAACACAAATTGTTTTTTGTTAAATAATCAGTATTTTCTGTATTTTATAGGTATCATTAAAAAGTATTCAACTTTTATCCGAAATAACTCTATATTTATCAAATGTTCATGAATAGAGGAAAAAACGTCATTTTTTTGCTGCATGTTTATCAAAATTAAAAAAATTGCGCTATTTACAGTTTTATAAAATTTGGGTCACATAATCTCCTTGCAAAATGAAACAAATTGCTGTTTTAAAAAATAGTGGTCCATGCATTCGTTTTCAAATTAAATCAGTTTGAATGATAAAAATCAGTCGAAAAATGCATCTTTTCCCGATATGTCATAGTTTGACGTCGCGAAAATAACATTTTACGTTAGCAACGTCATTACCTTCCCTGTAACTGTATCGTATGCCCTTAAGCCATAGGAACTGACATTTTCAACTGAATTTTAATATTTTCATATCAAAATAGATCCTTATTGGTGGAAAGACCTTCAATTGTTCTCTGAACAATTGGTTTTTTTAATTATTATTATTTTGCTTTAACATGTTTAATATATGCTTTTTCATACTGATAAAGTGAATAAATTGAAGTATATAACTTTAAACTGTTAAGACAAATATATATAGGTTTACGCTTATTGACCTTTTACTATCTACGTTATTACTAAGTTGATGCGATGTGTGTATTATTCTCTGACAAGAATTTGTGAAGGTAAAATGTTATTTGAAGATCGGTAATTAGCTTGGCCTCTAGGGCACTCCGTGCCAGGTGCGACTGTCTATTCGGATCAGTGGATTATAAGACAGGAGGTCGCGTTTAATACACAAATTTAAAATACATTTTCAAGGTGTTGACAAATACAAGTGAATCGCCGTGGAATTATTTAATTATATTTGATGCTATTATTTTATTTGAAATCAAATAAGTAACTAAACTAAAAAATGAACCGGTTAAAGTATGGAAATTGAATTTAGTTTTCAATGAAATGATATACACTCTTATGATTTATTTGTGTTTTTTAAAAAGGGAAAATAGAACTAGTTTTACAAAAGCATTTTAATTGTCTTATAAAGGTAAAAAAATGTACGGGAACACTTAAATGTAGACATTTGAAAGCCCTGATCAAAGAAAGGTGTACCTGTATTACATTTTTACTTCTAGCGTTTGGCATTAGATTTTAGCTGTATATAAATATTACTTCCATGGTATAACACAGTTTCAGATTTAAGTGAGGTCGGAAGGGTTAATCTTATGAAAAATAATTATCTGATATCATTTGGATTATGGAAGGAGCTATACTATAAAAATACATAAATTTATTACCAATACACTCGAGATCAAAGGTTGATAATTTTGCTGTTCAAGTTAACTTTTACTCACATATTTTTATATTTTGATTTGAGGGGGTGCTTGTTTTTATATGACAGTTTTTTCAGTTCTGTTATCTCGTTAGACGAAAGCAAACCTGCACAGTATATTCTGCATTTGTATAGTCCGAAGATTACAGATTGATATTCTTATTTCACATGTAAAATGAATGAACAGTTATTAAAATAAAACGGCATTCATTACAAAATATACCACTGTTTTCTAGAGTGAAAATGAAGTCACATATGTGAGGATAAAAACTAGACGAATTACTTGTATGAAATAACGGGACTAAAAATTATATATAAAAACGGAAGAGTAGGTGCTGAAATATATATAAATAAAAGTAAAATTGAAATTAGATAATACTGGGATAATCTATACGTATTCTTGCGATCACTCTTAAAAAAATAGTTAGATTTTGTACACAGGCCGTATATCACGGACAGTTTTATATTGGTATGGTATATTTTATAAATTTTACCTGTGCACACCTGGTTCACTCGCGATCACGCATGTGATTCGTTGACCTTGTTCATTGCGTATTAAATTAAACAAGCCTGCCAGGAAGTCGTCCATTAGAATACCCGAATATGTCACATTTACAATACCCCGGTATTTACCTGTATTGAGCCATGCTGATTACAAGAAGACAAGTTTTTGAACGTGGGTCAAGTTAGGTAAAAACCCAAAATAAGCTAAAAATATACGTTAGAAAAAAAAGCATTAAAAAACTTTTACATAGGAAATAAATCTCAGTTTATCATAAGTATCTCCGGACTTTTTTTCACTTTATTGAGACATACTTTAACATTATTATAGCATAATTCATACAAAACTTGATACTGTATCTGGGTGCCAAAATGTAAATTTATTGACCAGCTAAAACCATTGTACGATATTATGTCATTTACAGCTTTTTAACCTGACCTGAGTATTGTACATTAAATATTTAACCCTCTTAAAAAATTAAGATGTTCTTTAAAGTATTTTTTTAAATTATTCTTATCAATCTTAGTGAATCATTACTTGATTTGATGATCTTGAAAACTATGTAGACTTCTTCAGCTTCCATTACTTGGTCGGGTAGAAAATCCATCAGCTTGACAAGTCATATTAACACTGATTAACGGACATGTCATGCCGTGTACTAGGACTTTGTGGTAATTAGATATCCGTGGTCATTAGTTTTCAAGATGACGTCTTGCCGAGAATTTAGAGTCGATTTTAAAAATCTAATAACTCACTTATCTAGACAAATAAAGCTTTAATATTTTGAGAATATGCTTATTTATTTAGGATGAACATAATATCAAATTTTTTTTTTTTTGCGAATAATGTAGTTTGATAGGTTCTTTGTTTGGGCGGGGTAACGTCGTTGAATGTAGGACAGAAAATCACAGGACAAAAAGTCACGGACAAAAAGTCACAGACAAAAAGTCACAGGACAAAAAGTCACAATTCAGTTTTGAGATTATTTTTCTTTGAACAAGAAAACACTTATTTTGAAAATATTTTTTGGTATTTTTCTTGAAGTTCCATATATGAAGCAACTTTGTTATTAAAATTTATTCAATATATATCAACAATTATCAAATAATTGTTATGAAAACAAAATGTCAAAGTGACTTGGTACTTAAATGGCTTCATTTTGCCAATAAATATATCCTTTGCATGAATAAAATGAAATACATTTTCATTTATCAAGGTTTATGAGCAAGTTTCTTAACTTAAAAATGAATATATGTAATAAAAAGAAAATATTTCAATATATATATTTAAACAATTGTCAAAAAAAATATTTGTGACTTTTTGTCCTGTGACTTTTTGTCCTATCAAATTTGTGACTTTATGTCCTGTGACTTTTTGTCCTGTGACTTTCTGTCCGTTTACCACGTCGTTTCGGTGTTTAGACCATTCCGAAACAATGAAGATACTGCATGGGTTGCCTTGGAATGATTAAAATAATGCTGTCATTTGCATGCTCTTATGATTGACAACTGCAGGTTGAGTGACCGATGATTGATAGATAAAAAGAGTATTGTCTATGACTTCATATACATAGCAGAGGCAGGATATAATAAGAAATTATGAAATAAGTTGATAAATATAATCGCCTTAATTTTTTTTACCATAATATAATTTTACATGTCACGGCGTACGCAGAATTCAAATATTATATTTGATGTTTATTTTAAGTCAGTAAAAATATTACGTTTTTTGACATCAGTCAGACTCCAACAGATTTTCCTGTTTCATTTATTTTGAGGCTTGTATAGGGTATATTGGGATACGGGATATTTGCCATTTTAATTTTAGGGATACGGGATATTTGTCCTAAAAGTAAATGGGATATGGGATATTGATGCATTTATAAGGATATTGAAGTTTTAACATGAAAAAAAATAAGTGGAATTTAAAAGTTAAGTACAGAAATATTTACATCTCACTTGATAAAATTGCCCCAAAAAGTTTAATATTAAAGTTAATTTTAGTGCTTTGTTGATTTTAATTGAGTTAATGGTCGTTTTATTTAAAAGTCATCCAAACCCAAGCGAAAAGTATTGATCTATTTTCGATATTTATATGCTCATATGTACTGATAATTTTAAAAGTATTTGTTTTGCTTTCCATACTTCGTTCCTTATTGTTAATTTTCCTTTTTTGGATGGTGATATTCCTTTGGCACTATCGTACAGTGTTTGTATATCACAACACCTCCGCTATGTCCGTGTCTTTTGTAACGATTTGGATTTTTATGAACGAAATCTATGTATAATAATAACTGGTAAATAATATTAAGTCAGGGATTTAGTTACCACAAATCACTTAAAATCTTTACTAAATTCTAGATTTGGTTTTGAAGTTTGGTTCTACCTGTAAAAAATTTATTTCAAACGGGATAGCACATCCTCATTTTTACGAAGATGTTGTTTACCGTGCCATTGGATGTTGGATGTGTAATGATTGATAATTTAGTCTCAGATGCATTACTTTTTATTAGTTGTAATTGGCTTTCAACTAGCTGTCAGTAACTGCAAGTACTCTCAGATCTGTACTTAGTGTCTTTTTGTTGATGGGATGTACAAGTACTCGGTCACGTCCACTCTCTGTTTTTGTTAGATGTATTTCTATTTGTATCCATCTGATGAGTTAAGCTTTTTTCAACTGATTTGTATAGTTCGTTCTTATTTTGTACTGTTACACCACTGTCCCAGGTTAAGGGGAGGGTTGGGATCCCGCTAACATGTTTAGCCTCGCCACATTCTGTATGTATGTGCCTGTCCAAAGTCAGGAGTCTTTAATTCAGTGGTTGTCGTTTGTTGCTGTGTTACATATTTGTTTTTGTTCATTTTTTATACATAAATTAGGCCGTTAGTTTTCTCGTTTGAATTGTTCTACATTTGTCATTTCAGGTCTTTTTATAGCTAACTATGAGGTATGAGCTTTGCTCATTGTTGAAGGTCGTACGGTGACCTATAGTTGTTAATTTCTGTGTCACGTGGTCTCTTGTGAAGAGTTGTCTCATTGGCAATCATACCACATCTTTTTTTTATATTATATGCTCATATGCATTGATAATTTTCTTGAAATAATCATAGATTTTTGTTAGATTTGTTAAGCCTTATTGTTGTCAATGTTTTCCTTTGTTTTGATGCTTTATATGATTACATGATATTTTATACCTCTTATTTTTTACGTGGCGTGGCAAGGATCTTCAGAGATCTCCACGTTTCACAGATTGTTTTGATATGCAACGGCTGTTTTGCCAGACAAGCTGAGGCCGAGGGACGTCAGAGCACGTCCCATATCAAAAAGTAGATATTTCGCTGTATAAACTATGTTAATAACGAATAATTACTAAATAATCAATGTACATTAATATATTTTCTTTCTATTACTGGTGTTGTGAGGAAGGAAATTAAAAAAAAAAGTAACAAAAATATTGGGATCTATGTAATTCATAAAGGTCAAGATCACAGAGTCAAATGTTGTCTTATTTCTTTGCAAAACAAGGGCTGTGCAAATTTTGCCTGCGGTAAAAATATTGCAACAGTTAAGTGTAATGTAGGTACATTAGCAGAAAGCTTTCTTGTGTTAAATTTTGAGTTATTGAACTTGCATGCTAAATATCCACTTTTTGATATGACGTGATCTGACGTCCTATACATTCCAGCTTGTCTGGCAAAACAGCCGTTGGATGTCAGGGCAATCTTGGACAAGAGACAGGGTTGCGTCCTTCTATTCTTTCCAACATAGGTTAACGTATAGGATGAAGTTTCTTATCAATGAAAGAAAAATGCTAGCAAAATTATATTTTACTGTCATATGCATCACGGTTTGAACAATTAAAAAAAAAGTCTGAAATTAGACCCCTTACACTAAATTTATCGTTTAACATCACATAAAAGAGCTTGTTATACAAGGCTCTAAGATGGAACACTTCTTCTTTTGGACACATACATTGTATATTCTTATTTAACACTAGAAGTATGCACAAAATTTCCTTTAACACAGTTTGTTTTCCCAGAGTCAAAATTGTTGACGTTGTGATGATGAGGGAAAAAATGGGCTTGGGAATGAATTTATAATGATTTTTTGGGATATTTCAAAATAGTTTTAGGGATATGGGATATTTGTAAAAAATATTTATTGGGATATTAGGGGTAAACATTATAGGGATACGGATATTGGGATAAAAACTTAATGGGATATGGGATATTGATACCCCCCCTAAACAAGCCTCATCATTACACTCAATGCCTCTTACCATGATTATATCCTACATTGCTCATATTTTCACTCTATCACTTTGTGTATAATTTATGTATTGTATCACTAAAAATGTTTATCATTATCATTGTATTAATATGATGTTTATGTATCTTGCCCGACAAGGGCATGGTATAATAAAATAATGTCTAATGTATAATAAAAGATGTCACATTAGCACTCATACCACATCTTCTTATTCATCAAACACATATCATGAGATATGTGTGTTGATTGGCTTAATTCCTTCCATAACCAAAAACATTTAATCACATATGAATAAAGTTAGAAGTTGTTAAGGGATGACTATGATCCATCAAATCTCGTAAAAAGGGCAGCATAAGTCTCCAACAATAGACAAAAACTGACCATTTTGTCGGAGGTAGTGAATACAAAGTAGAATAAGTTCACGTGACCGGAATTAACCCTACCATGGCCATTTTTCTCAATATTTACTTTATATTTAATACTCCTTCGTTTATTCTCTAAGCGCTATAATACCCTGTTGCAATAGTTAAAGATCCTAGACAAGGCCACCATACATCCATCGTAGATTTTTAGTTAAGTCAGAAATTGAGGAAAGTACATGACATAACACTGTCCTAGAGTGATTGATTTTAACATAATATTATGACCTCTAGGAACATGTCAAGGACGTCTGACATGTCAACAACCGATAGTCTTCCTGATATAAGATACATTTTTAATTGAGATTTCATTCAGAATGAGCTTTAAGGATGTCTGCTTGTCATGTTTTGGAATTTTTGTCAGATTTTCAGAATCCTCTGGTTTTATTCATTTGAATGCCTTAAAAAAATTTCCCCATGAACACCTATTTTTCTTTTTATAAATCTTTTACATGTATAATTATAAGTCATTTGTAAAAGTGTTATAAAATTTTATTTATTTTTTAATAGTATTTGAGAACTTTAACTGGCCAATGATAAAGCTATAAAAAATCAAGAGAGAACATTTTCCCGCCAAAATTCCAATGGCTAATATCATGAAAACAAGGACATTGACCCCTATATTTTTTTTGCTTTTTTGATTCCTCAATTTATTCCCTATCGATACATACTAGTTTAATGAAAAGTTATTTATTTTGAAACTGAGCAGCAAACAGCTTTAAGTACCAACTACTTGTCATTCTGAAATGAATAACTAGTATGTAATTAAAACCGTACAAGGAAAAGCTGAATTTGTAGAATTGACTATTAGCAAATTAACAATAACTTAATTTTATACATATGCAGGATAAAACATATATACACATTACATATGCAGGATAAAACATATATACACATTACATATGCAGGATAAACCATATATACACATTACTTATGCAGGATAAAACATATATACACATTACTTATGCAGGATAAAACATATATACACATTACATATGCAGGATAAAACATATGGATTAAGGCAGTGAGGTCGTTGATACAAATCAGAATTAAGAAACTGAATGGGTCTATCAATGCCCATGCTACGTCAATCTTTAAAGACCTAAATGTTGCAAAACACCTACCCTACCTCCATGACAAATATGTTGTTGTCCCCGCAGATAAAGCCCCAAACAACATCGTTTTTGTGTGTAAAATTCATTACATTAACTGCTTGATAAACGAATTAGGTATTGACAATTCACTTGGAAACTCAACATATACCCTCACGACACTTACCAAAGAGGAAATCCTGGATAATCATAGGTCTGTTCTGTGTTCCTTTGGAATATCAACCAAAGATGAAGAACTGGATCTGCCATCACTGTATTGGATACCTAAACTACACAAGTGTCCTTACAAACAACGGTATATTGCTGGGTCTTCCAAGTGCTCCACGAAACCTCTTTCTAAATTATTAACATCTATTTTATCAGCAATCAAAGACGGGCTTCAAAGCTATTGTGAAACTGCCTATTCTAGAGGTGGCGTGAATCAGATGTGGATACTTAAAAATTCCAAAGATCTTTTAGAGTACATACAATCTAACTCTCTTTCATCTTGTAACAGTATTAAAACATTTGACTTTTCTACTCTTTATACTAGTATTCCACATTCAAAACTAAAAGAAAAATTGAAAGATTTGGTATTGCTTTGCTTCGTAAAAAAGAATGGCCAACGTAGATACAAGTATCTTGTTTTAGGGAGGGATAAATCCTACTTTGTAAAGGATCATTCTGATTCCAACAAAAAATTCTCTGAAACTGATATTATGAAGATGCTTGATTTCTTGATTGACAACATATTTGTTACGTTCGGAGGACGTGTTTTTCAACAGACTGTCGGCATTCCAATGGGAACAAACTGTGCCCCTCTACTTGCCGACTTGTTTCTTTATTATTATGAGGCTGACTTCATGCAGGAACTTCTTAGGAAGAAAGATAAGAAGTTAGCAATATCCTTTAACTCCACTTTTCGCTATATACATGATGTTCTTTCACTAAATAATTCAAAATTTGGTGACTATGTGGACCGCATCTATCCAATCGAGCTAGAGATAAAGGATACTACAGATACAGTTAAGTCGGCCTCATATCTTGACTTACATCTAGAAATTGACACTGAGGGTCGGTTGAAAACAAAACTTTACGACAAAAGAGATGATTTCAGCTTTCCAATCCCGCTAACATGTTTAGCCTCGCCACATTCTGTATGTATGTGCCTGTCCAAAGTCAGGAGTCTTTAATTCAGTGGTTGTCGTTTGTTGCTGTGTTACATATTTGTTTTTGTTCATTTTTTATACATAAATTAGGCCGTTAGTTTTCTCGTTTGAATTGTTCTACATTTGTCATTTCAGGTCTTTTTATAGCTAACTATGAGGTATGAGCTTTGCTCATTGTTGAAGGTCGTACGGTGACCTATAGTTGTTAATTTCTGTGTCACGTGGTCTCTTGTGAAGAGTTGTCTCATTGGCAATCATACCACATCTTTTTTTTATATTATATGCTCATATGCATTGACAAACAGCTTTAAGTACCAACTACTTGTCATTCTGAAATGAATAACTAGTATGTAATTAAAACCGTACAAGGAAAAGCTGAATTTGTAGAATTGACTATTAGCAAATTAACAATAACTTAATTTTATACATATGCAGGATAAAACATATATACACATTACATATGCAGGATAAAACATATATACACATTACATATGCAGGATAAACCATATATACACATTACTTATGCAGGATAAAACATATATACACATTACTTATGCAGGATAAAACATATATACACATTACATATGCAGGATAAAACATATGGATTAAGGCAGTGAGGTCGTTGATACAAATCAGAATTAAGAAACTGAATGGGTCTATCAATGCCCATGCTACGTCAATCTTTAAAGACCTAAATGTTGCAAAACACCTACCCTACCTCCATGACAAATATGTTGTTGTCCCCGCAGATAAAGCCCCAAACAACATCGTTTTTGTGTGTAAAATTCATTACATTAACTGCTTGATAAACGAATTAGGTATTGACAATTCACTTGGAAACTCAACATATACCCTCACGACACTTACCAAAGAGGAAATCCTGGATAATCATAGGTCTGTTCTGTGTTCCTTTGGAATATCAACCAAAGATGAAGAACTGGATCTGCCATCACTGTATTGGATACCTAAACTACACAAGTGTCCTTACAAACAACGGTATATTGCTGGGTCTTCCAAGTGCTCCACGAAACCTCTTTCTAAATTATTAACATCTATTTTATCAGCAATCAAAGACGGGCTTCAAAGCTATTGTGAAACTGCCTATTCTAGAGGTGGCGTGAATCAGATGTGGATACTTAAAAATTCCAAAGATCTTTTAGAGTACATACAATCTAACTCTCTTTCATCTTGTAACAGTATTAAAACATTTGACTTTTCTACTCTTTATACTAGTATTCCACATTCAAAACTAAAAGAAAAATTGAAAGATTTGGTATTGCTTTGCTTCGTAAAAAAGAATGGCCAACGTAGATACAAGTATCTTGTTTTAGGGAGGGATAAATCCTACTTTGTAAAGGATCATTCTGATTCCAACAAAAAATTCTCTGAAACTGATATTATGAAGATGCTTGATTTCTTGATTGACAACATATTTGTTACGTTCGGAGGACGTGTTTTTCAACAGACTGTCGGCATTCCAATGGGAACAAACTGTGCCCCTCTACTTGCCGACTTGTTTCTTTATTATTATGAGGCTGACTTCATGCAGGAACTTCTTAGGAAGAAAGATAAGAAGTTAGCAATATCCTTTAACTCCACTTTTCGCTATATACATGATGTTCTTTCACTAAATAATTCAAAATTTGGTGACTATGTGGACCGCATCTATCCAATCGAGCTAGAGATAAAGGATACTACAGATACAGTTAAGTCGGCCTCATATCTTGACTTACATCTAGAAATTGACACTGAGGGTCGGTTGAAAACAAAACTTTACGACAAAAGAGATGATTTCAGCTTTCCAATTGTGAACTTTCCATTTCTAAGTAGCAACATTCCAGCAGCACCTTCATACGGGGTATATATCTCCCAATTGATACGATATTCCCGTGCTTGCATTTCCTATCATGATTTTCTTGATAGAGGGTTGCTGCTCACAAGGAAGCTATTAAACCAAGAGTTCCAAATGGTGAAGTTGAAATCATCCCTTCGTAAATTTTACGGACGCCATCACGAGTTGGTTGACCGTTATGGAATAACTGTTTCACAAATGATATCGGACATGTTCCTTACGTCGTAACTACAATCCCCTTCCCTTTCATGAATGTGACCTACCGAATTAGACTATTTACCGGATTTGTTATCACATAAGCAACACGACGGGTGCCACATGTGGAGCAGGATCTGCTTACCCTTCCGGAGCACCTGAGATCACCCATAGTTTTTTGGTGGGGTTCGTGTTGTTTATTCTTTGGTTTTCTATGTTGTGTCGTGTGTGCTGTTGTTTGTTTGTCTTTTTCGTTTTTAGCCATGGCGTTGTCAGTTGTTTTGGATTTATGAGTTTGACTGTCCCTTTGGTATCTTTCGTCCCTCTTTTACATATGCAGGATAAAACATAATACACATTATATATGCAGGATAAAAATATATACACATTACATATGCAGTATAAAATATATATACACATTACATATGCAGGATAAAACATATATACACATTACATATGCAGGATAAAACATTTATACACATTATATATGCAGGATAAAACATATCTACACATTACATATGCAGGATAAAACATATATACACATTACATATGCAGGATAAAACATATATACACATTACACATATATGCAGGATAAAACATATATACACATTACATATGCAGGGTAAAACATATATATGTTCCGGACTATATGAGTATTTGGACCATACGCGTATGGTCATGACCATATGCGTATACTCATATGGTCCGACCATACGCGTATGGTCCGACCGTTTGCGTATGGTCGGACCATATGAGTATAATACTTGTTTGGTTATTAACGGGCCGGACCATATGAGTATTGGGACGATATAGGTATTTTGTTTTAAATTACATTATTGAAGTTTCAATAAAACAAAAACTTTATCTAAAAAAAACCAATGATGGTTAGATAACAATGTATTATTTTTATAATTTAAATACTACGTAAAAATTAAATATTGATGCCATAGTTAGTTTTCATCGCTAATTACATTCTTGCATACAGGCTAGAGGTGACATTTACTTCCACACGGTATTATAGCTTTTTTGCATTTGCAAGTCTTGGTTGTGCACGATCCTTTTCATTTTGCACCTTTTGTTTGCGAGTGAAAAGCTAACCTTTTTGTAGCTGCGTACATTGACTTGGGCCATTCCGATATGTCTACGGTGTTTTTTTTAAGAAGCTCTAGATCTCAAATATCGTAGCGTGACTGCAATACACCATACTCACAAGATAACTTCAATAAACTATGTTACTTTCCATTGACTTCTTGTGTAACAGTTCATTAAGAAATTTTTGGAATTTATTTTTTTAAGTCGACATATTGCCATTCACTCGTAATAACAAATCGGTAATGACCATCGGTAATGACCATCAGTATAAAATGTGTTTATTATAGTTTTCAGTGACAAGCAAGTAAAATTAACTGTGTGAAACTTCTAATTTTTTATTTAGCTAATCGTTTTATTATAATATTATAATAAAATCACCTAATAATATCAGATTATTACATGGCATTTTTCATATCGCATGTATTATCAGCCCTAGGTTCAATATCAGCCCAAGAGCCGCATGGCTCGAGGGCTGATATTGACCGAGGGTTGATAATACATGCGATATGAAAAATGACATGTTATGATCTTTTTATCATATGCTTCAACAATGGAGAAAAATAGCAGATTCATATATTGATCCTTTTACGTGGTTCCCAAATAGAAGTTCAAAGAGAGAAAAGTTCACGGACGTCGGACCCCAAATTAGGTACATTAGGTATGAAATCTTTCTACCATATGCCTCAATAGAGAAGAGAAACATTTTGATATGGAAGAATCGACCAAAAAAAAAATCAACAATATACATAATGAACACTGTTTGGAAAAGTCAACTTTTTCAAAGTAACTTTCTAAATTATGTTTGAAACTTTTAAAAAATGTATTTCTTTAATAGTTTGTTTGTTGTTTATTTTTTTATCATTATTTTACACAATTTACTTTTCAGTATCCAAATAATTGTTTTTTTTCACTACTTTGTAATGGTTTTCATTGAAAACGTAGCATTGAGGTGTATTTTCCGGAATATGCCGAGTATCACCGGAATGCCATGCGATAACGTTACGGAAAGGCATGTGATAACAATCGAAGCATGTGATAAACTTTTCATATCAGCCCGCTAAGCACCAATTCGAAAAATATGGAATTTACGTTAATTTAATGCTATTATCATACAGTAAAAATCATTTATTATTTAGTCTAAGTATATGATAAATATATGATAGTGTCTTTTGAATGATGAGTTTAGAAGTATCAAAAGTCAACTGTAACAGAGTGTTAATTACCCCGACCATACGCGTATGGTCCAAATACTCATATGGTCCGGAACATATACACATTACATATGCAGGATAAAACATATATACACATTACATATGCAGGATAAAACATATATACACATCACATATGCAGGATAAAACATATATACACATTACATATGCAGGATAAAACATATTTCTAAAAATTCAAACAAAAATTCAGCTTTTCCTTGTAAGGTTAAAAAGGTGACCATAGCATGTAATTTGATAGGTTAAATATTTATGAAGAAAGATAATGATATATATTATATAAGTTTATAGTCTTTGATGCTTTAAGAATATATTTTATACGAATATCTTGTGACAGAATAAAACAATCAAATTCAAACCTATCCAATCAAATGTAATGCAATTTAAACAAACCAATCCAAACCAATCCAATCTGTTTCCATGGAAACACAAAAAATGTAAACCAAACTCAATATGATACAAAGTTAATGAAGCATTGTCTGGCGTATGTACATGTAGATGTGCAAAGCGACTTTAGATTTCCCAAAATGGTAACAATAAAAATTGAAACACGCTCCAAATTTTATGAAAATTTACAGATAAAAGTTGTGTAATTTATATATGAAAGTTAAAGTCATAACTGATTTGAAGAGTTTTCTTTCTGAACCAAGGTCTACTCCCTTATATTAAAGATATACAGCAAGAGGAACTGAGATGGGATTACAGTTATCCTACTATATCTTTTTCAGGATAACATGTAAATTTTCATTTAGCTTAGTAGATATACTTGGCAATTTGAATAGATATATATTTGAATAGGAAGCACAAATGACATCAACACATAATTATCGAACACTCTTCTTAGTCTTTAAAGGGACATAAGCTGCCAAATACATGTTCACAAATTTGACTCAAATTCCCATATTTGATTTATAACATTCTAAAACGTGTATCAAAATTACAAAAAAAAGTCTAAAATAACCTACATGTATTAGCATTGCCTGTACAATTTAACATATATCTGCATTTCGTGTGAATTTTTGTCTAGATGTCATTTAATTAACCATCGAGTTGACCACCGAGAACTGCTGATGGTCATATAACCCGATGTAAACATAGATATAAATAGACAGCGACCACATGCAATTGGATCTTTGTAGTTCTGTTTGATTACATTTTGTAGGTTTTAAGTATGTTTATCATCGTTTTTACTTGTATAGAAAACACTATTTTGCACTAATCAGTCAATCATATTACGTTTATCCTTGTTTCACTTTTAATGCTAACATTTCCTTTCCTTTTAAGCAGAATACTTTGGTAACCCATTTCCAACTCAGGGTCTGAACTGAAGGTCACATGAAAACGGATTCAATGAGGTCGAATTGTTCACTTGCAAGTGAGTAATTCTTCAGCGTTGGTTCTAAGCTTTTTTTGACAAAATTGAACCAAATTGACCGCAAAAATCTATAATTTGTATATCACTATTACTTTCATTAATGATCAAAACAAAATAATAATCATATCTTATTTTGTATCTCGTAGCTAATACCCCTTTTAGTTCCATTACTGAAAAAAAACATTCCTTTAATACAGCAAAGGAGCAACTGTTTCAGTCTAATGTTTCAACATAAAAGCAATCAAAAAAAGTATTTGAAGTTTTTTTTGATAAACAATAAAATAATTAACTAGTCCTCAAATAAAAGAGGGGCGAAAGATACCAGAGGGATAGTCAAACTTATAGATAGAAAATAAACTGACAAAGCCAAGCCTAAAGTAGAAAAGACAAACAGACAAATAGTCGTTCACAAGACACAACATAGAAAACTAAAAACAACAAATACTGATCTCAGGTGTTCCGGAATGATAAGCAGATCCTGATCCACATAAACATTAATTCTATAGTAAAAAGTAGAAATGGTCAATATAAACATGATAAATATTGTTTTAAATATTGACCCGTACATTTTTATGAATTGAAAAATATTTTAAATATACCCCCCAAAAAATGGTTTCCAAATAAATTTCCGAATAGCAATTATGTGCTTATAGCATTTAACTTTCTAGAGAATTATATAAAAAAAGTAAAATCACAAAAATACCGAACTCTGATGAAAATTCAAAACGGAAAGTCCCTTATCAAATGGCAAAATCAAAAAGTTCACACACAGCAAACGAATGGATAACAGCAGTCATATTCCTGACTTGATACAGGCATTTCCCTATGTAGAAAATGATGGAATAAACCTGGTTTATAATAAGCTAAACCTCTCACGTGAATGACAGTCGCACTAAATTGCATTACATTACATTACATTACATTACATTACAAACAGACATAATAGGTAAAAATGTCAAAAATAGGGGTACTTAATCGCACTCGTGGTTTCTTTTCTTAAAATCCTTTCTTTTAATTGGCTCTTAGTTAGAGGGATTAATTTATAGTGGCTCTGGTGTTTCACTATTTTGTTATCAATCATGTATACATGGCTATTGATAACTATGAGTAATCAAATATTCAGTTACTCATACAATCTCTACATTATACTCTACGCCATTGAAGTTTAGCGTTGGTTTTTATGTTAAATGACTACTTTTATTTATAATTAACTTGAAAAATTATGTTCATCAAGATTACTTTTCTTTAAGATATGTTGATTATTGTTATTTTTCTTAGTTTCTTCTGTTTCGTATTCTGATATCGGATTTGGAATTATTCTAAAACTAGAAAGAAACCAAAGGAACAGTCAAACTCATAAATCGAAAACAAACTGACAACACCTGGCTGAAAATGAAAGAAGACAAAAAGAAAAACAATAGATCACATGACAAAACATAGAAAACTTAAGAATAAGCAACACGAACCCGCGCGTTTTGCTGTGAATTAGGTTATTCCACATAAACTAAATGTATCAGGGGAGGGTTGAAATCCCACAAAAGATGTTAAGTGACCTATAATGATTTACTTTTATAAATTGCGACTTGGATGGAGAGTTGTCTCATTGGCACACATATCACATCTTCCTACATCTATTAGGCCTGCCGCAGTTTTGCGTCTGTCCTAAATCATAACCTTTGGTCTTAAATTATTAGTCTTGTATTTTTTAAAATTTTGGTTCATTTATATGTTTCGAAGCATTTGTAGCGTTTAATTCGCTGATCTAGTATACATAATTGTTTACAGGCCATCTGGAGTCCATAATTTGAAATAATAATGGAAATATTTTTATTTCTTGAACAAGTGAATTGAAATTTGTTAATGGCAGTAACTTAAAATTTCTCTCTTATATAATACGGCAAAATGTTGATGGCACGTTTGAGTACTTTCATGTGAATATGTACGTAAAGGACCAACTGTCGTTCTCAATACATGTTTTCATCATATATCATATGATTTTCGAATTGCATTGTTGATATGTTTGATTTTCATATTGATTGAGTAATCAAATTCTAATTTCATCACCTTTATGTAACTATGGTGATAAAATTAGCCTTTGAATGAATACTTTAAAAAGATATCAGCTTAACATCTAATAACCCTGTTCATGTTCAATTGATGATTTGTACTGTTATAAGTTTCAAATAATTCTATTTAAAAAACATTATCTTCGAGTTGTTGTCTCGTTGACACATTCCCCATTTCCATTGTATATGTTCAGATAAAATTATAATTCCCTAAATACATACTGTTTTGAAAACATCTGCTACGTTGTAGATAATGCACATTTAAGTCTTTTTCTTGTCGTAGAACACACCAAAGGTTGCCAGGATTGATCAAAAGAAAGACCAACCGATCCACTCGAGAAAACCAGGATAATAGTCGGACACTAAACCTACCGTGGAAAAGCTTTATCTGAAGAGCAGAGATGCAAGACACTATGTTATACGTTATCGTTAGCATTTCAAAAACAGATTCGTTAAGATCAAAACAGACAAAACACATTAACCAATTCTTTATTTGGATTTCGTGAAAACATGAATTCGTTGCCAACCTTTTCCTCTATAGAGTTGTTTCCAATTGGTAGTTAAATATGGATACCTTATTTTACCGTATACTCTATGGGCATTGAAAACTAGTTCTTCATGGTCGTGATTATACGGAATACCTATAGTCAGAGAGCCACCATTCTTCGTAACACACCAAGCACGAGCTATTGCTATAATATCTCCCCACGGATTTAATGCGTCACCATATCTACCTAATCCCGAATGCTCTATAGAACTATACGTAACAATAGCATCAAATGTTCCCAAAGTATTGTTTAAATAACGCATACGAAAATCAAACGGGACTATAGTTTTCACTTTCGGATGTTGGGATATGATACTACCGTATTCCAATGTTAATACTTCGCTTGCACCTGCTTCTAGGACGCATGCCTCAACCCAAGGGATTTCTGATCCAATAACCATTACTCTGCCATTTTTTATATGTGGTGCGTGTTTTAATCCATCTCTCAGACGATTTGTGTCCTCAGTTCCGTAGGTACCAGATAACTTTCCTTGTTTTGCCATATTAATCCAGTCTTCAATCAATTTCTCAGACCACACTGGTTTCATTGCTTTCTTACCCAAATATGGTGGACTATCAAAGTACCATTTGTTTACCGGAATCCGGTAATTCATGGTAAATTCATTCATCATATTTTTAGGAATTGTTTTGGGTGTATGCAGTAATCCATGGGCACGGTCTATATATTCGTTCCTAAATATTTTCCCACAGTTTACTGAAGATGTTATGTGATCGAAAAATGGTCCTGGTGAACCTTTTCTGGTTGTATTGCATAGTTGGCCACAGTCCATACGAATGGCATCGAAAGGGTCTAACGGTTTCGTAGGGTCCGGAATATATCGTATGGATGTATTTCGTTTGTTATTATACATATCTATGAGAAAAGTTGTTGAGTTTGCTATTGGCTGCACAAAGTATTTAGGGATTACAGTGCATAAAATAACAATAACAAATATCAAAACACCAAACGGTTTCCTGTGCTTCATATCCAACATTTTCTAAAAAAATACAATAAATGTATTAGCAAACATTGTAACCAGCAGCTATGGTGTATTTGTATCAGAAAATGATTAGAAAGCATCTTTTCAAATTAGATGTTAAAATCTTTTCAATCTAGTATGAAATCAATGTACTGTTTGTAGACGAGACGCGCGTCTGGCGTATATACAAAATTTAGTCCTGGTATCTCTGATGAGTTTATTTACAACCACTGGGTCGATGCCACTGCTGGTGGAGATTTATTTCCCCGAGGGTATCACCAGCCCAGTACATTTTGTAGTCATCACTTTTTGTGCTGACATGAATTATTATTGATATGGTTATATTTATA
Organism: Mytilus galloprovincialis; assembly: GCA_037788925.1. Classification (NCBI taxonomy): domain Eukaryota; kingdom Metazoa; phylum Mollusca; class Bivalvia; order Mytilida; family Mytilidae; genus Mytilus; species Mytilus galloprovincialis. The sequence continues at coordinate 5,524,165 of CM075340.1, read as the reverse complement.
AATTAACTGTTTACAAAATTTAGAATTTTTGAAATACTAAGGCTTTTCCACCTGAGGCATAGATTACCTTAGTTGGATTTTGCAAAAACTTTTAGGAATGCTGTTCAACTTCGTACTTTATTTGGCCTTTTTAACTTTTTTGGATTCGAGCGTCACTGATGAGTCTTTTGTAGACGAAACGCGCGTCTGGCGTATACACAAAATTTAGTCCTGGTATCTATGATGAGTTTATTTTAACAGTTTTGTGACATCGTCTTGTTTCAAAACAAAATATAGTATGTACCACTGAAGAGAGACGAAATATACACCCCCAAATAAAAAATAAAAAAATCAGTCGAAAATGACCAAAGAACATGGTGAAAAAAAAAATGACCAAAAGACACACAACAGTATACAAAACACAACTTATAAAACATAAGACTGAGCAATACGAAACCAGCAAATAACTGGAATCGATCTCAGGTGTACCGTACGCGTAAGCAGGGTTCCACATGTAGCACCCGTGATGTTCATGAAAGTACAAACCGGGGGAAGAATGGAATTCGGTAGGTCACATTTGGAGAAAATAGGAACATGATTGTTGTTATGAAGATCGGAACATATCCGTCTTCATCATTGAAATAGATGTTTCGTTACGGTCAACTTACTCGTGATATCGTCCGTAAAATGTTTAAGGTATTATTAACTTGGCCACATTGAACTCTTGAATTAGAAGCTTGCTTGTAAGCAGCAATTGTCTATGAAGGAAATAATGGTATGGAAAGCAAGCCCTGGAATATCGTATCAACTGGGAGATTGATGCTCCATATATCGAAGCTACTGGGATGAGGTTACATAGAAAAGGAAAATTCACATATGGTGTTATCTTTTTATATTTAGTATAGGAACACAGGTATGTTTTGTTTTCTTTTTCTTAACATTGCCATTTGATTCACTCAGGTTTTGATTGCCTCTTGGGTTTGTCTTCCTAATCGTTGTATTATTGTCTTAATTTCAGCTCTAGTTGTTACAAACGTATGACTGTCATAAATTTTTAACTAAACAATCGAAATACTTTTTTTTTACAATTACCGATCCGTTTATATAGGATAACGAACTCGTATTTCAATAGGCCAATTTCGTTGCATTTTCTTCAAAATCTTTGATTTTAGTGATCATTATATTTAGAGGAATGGTCCCTTCTTTCCCATGTTGAACGATTGACAAAATATGATGGCAAATCAAATTCTTATAATTGATAACTAGCATTGATGTTATTAGGGGGATTTGTGATTAAGGTCCTACGGAACAACACTTATTTCTAGTTGACCCTGGATAGTAACGACCACGAAGACTTAAAGACGAACAGGCAATTCCCTATTTCTAGTAAATGACGTTCAAATGGCGTCGAACTTCTCCGGTGAAGGACATAACTCGGAAGTAGTCTATAAGTATCAATATTATAGAGAAAAAAGACTTATCGTTAAATTAGTTTTCCCAAACTCTGAATCCCTAATCTCGAATTATGTAAAATGAACACATCGTATTCATTTATTATACACATAAATTAAGTTTGTAGATGATTTGCTACTTAAAAGCTAAGTTGTCCTTTTATGGGCACATGAAGAAGTTAGTCATTGACACTGATGATATGAATATCAGATTTTTCATAAGACATCAAAATAAAGCAAATTAACAAAAGTAACATTAGGAAAAACACCACTTATATTTTAATAGCATATTTACCTTGAATTCACTTTCTTCCAATAAAGTTTTGAAAACGTGTCTTTGTAAACCGATTTCTATAACAACTCACCCAAGGATATATAGCGATTACGTATACATTATAACATCCAAATGTACTATTGTGGGACAACACTTGCTTCTAGTATACTCTTATATGTATATGCTATCATAAACAAGAATAATCAAACAAAAAACACAATATTTGATATAAGACGTGTTAAAAAAGAGAATTGATTTAATATGATATAATACAGATATGATTATGTTCGGTTGATTGCAATTCAAAAGTCACATTATGAATATTTTGTAGCATCTTGAAATACATGTATAACACTCTATAGAAAATCACATGGAAATAGTCAAATACCGTTTTGTCAATAAAAAAAAATCAATTTAACTTGCAAATATAGATATGTATGAGCTTTTTCACAGATGTGCTTGTTCTACTTACTTAAAACTACAAAAAAACGTTCCCTAAACTTGTAACTTTGAAAATAACCAATAAAATCACATTCAAAATAATCAAATTCAATTATCAATAATAGGTGATTTACCTTGATATGTTATTAGGATCGTTCCTTGTAATTCCGTCAATGTTGGTTTTCTATGAGTATTCTTTATAGAAAAATAATCGTTACCTTCCAGCAATATTCATGCAACTAATACGATGCAGTTTCTGTCGCCTTTTTACCTTATGCGTTTATACTTTTTTGCTCAGATATAACGAAGGGTCACATATGGTTTATAAGTAGCGATCATAATTGCATAGAACCTTATAATATCCTTCAATGAATTGTTGTATAATCAATACCATTTGTAGTAGTTGAGTTAAACTAGCTTTTAGGGAACACTTCCAGTCAAAATTATTATTAAAAATCCTTGTTAAGAAAACCATACTTTTAAGTTTTGTCAAAATCGTGAAATTGATGGGCTTTTTGGTTAAATATTCATGAAAGATGAAATCGAATTAAAAGAAAGATAACCATGACGAATGTTAAAAGAAGTCGTTTACCTTATCGGGGCCTTTTATAGCTCACTATGCGGTATGGGATTTGCTCATTGTTGAAGGCCGTACGGTGACCTATAGTTGTTAATGTCTGTGTCATTTGGTCTTTTGTGGATAGTTGTCTCATTGGCAATCATACCACATCTTCTTTTTTATATTTAACATAAAACCCATTGGTAAACTTCAATGTGGTAGACTATTGTAAATTTAATGTCCCCGAGACTCAGATGCGAACATATCCAACTAAGTTAGACATCGCGTGACATTTGTGACGTATACTAGCCGCTTTTGTGTATTCTATTGCCCCATGTAAAATGCATAGGTGCTTCAATAGAGTTTAATTTTCTCATTAACTTGATCCGTTTTCTAACTTTTGCAAATCGATGCTCGATATTGAAACATATTTCTATCAAACAATGTCGGTCCTGGCAGTTTATTTTTCGATTAAATTCTGTCAAAGGGGAATCATAAAAACATGCACTATTTCTCATTTTTCCGTTGACTCAATGCTAAATTACCGATACCCATGTCTACTTGTATAACAAAAAAAAAAAAAAAAAGAAATTCCGTAAATAAAAATCAAACTTTGCAAATCATTTAAGTATATTAAAACACATATCTGCCTAAGAATACTACTTAAAACAGTTTAATTTCAGGGCAAATTCTGTTAAACATCGATTCAAAAAAGTGAATTTTTCGGGATTTTTAAAAATGATGAATGTATATGGAAATGTTGCATCAAATCAAGTATTTGTATAGTAAGACTTTCTTTCATTTAATTTTTCATGCAGAATTGCTGATGTTTCTGTTATTTTCGTTGGTGATATTTCGATATGATTGATTTCAAAATTTCTTGATAAATAATATTATTTTAAGTGTGACACGGAACATTTATTTTGACAGATATCTAGGATATTCTGTTACCAGAAAATAGTTAACATTAAAATTTATAATATCTTTTTCTCTTCTTTGTTTTAAAGGTGTTTTTCTTGTTTTCTGTATAATTTATCATTCTTTAGAAATATATTTATACATTCCTTTGGGAACAATAAAGTGTTTTTGTCTCAAGAGAAAAAAAACCAAAACAATCCCCAACAATTATTATAGATAAATATTATATACCTTAACAGATGAAATCTGACTGGGATTATAATGTTACATAACAATGTATTGTCAGGTAGACGTGCAAACCAAAAGCAACAAGGTGACATTCGATGTTTAACAGAATTTGCTCTGAAATTAAACTGTTTTAAAATTTTTTTAAATAATAAGGATTTTCTACCTCAGGCATAGAATACCTTAGCTGGATTTGGCAAAACTTTTAGGAATTTTGGTCCCCAATGCTCTTCAACTTCGTACTTTATTTGGCCTTTTTAACTTTTTTGGATTCGAGCGTAACTGATGAGTCTTTTGTAGACGAAACGCGCGTCTGGCGTATATACAAAATTTAGTCCTGGTATCTATGAAGAGTTTATTATTAAACATCCTATGTATACATGTATTACCAGAGTGTACATTTTGTGATATACAAAAGTTTTCATAAATGTACAAATAAATATCTTCTCTTCCCCGTGTCAAATCAGAAGAAGTATGTATCATAATAAACTTTAAGAAAATATGAATATTATTAAAATTTCTTTAAAAAAAATAATTTTTTGCTTAAAAACATAATCAAATATTCATGTTTCAATAATTATTTTAAAGAAATATTATGATTCAGATTTTAATTTAAATGGATTTTTTTTAATTCATAGAAAATTAAACGCGTTCTCATTGCAGACCATTGCATATGATTTTATTTTTCATTCTTTTAAATTCAATATTTTAAGCAAAATCCAGCATGCTCAATAAATCGGCATTGAAAGTTTAACTTGTTTGATTTATTTTTAAATTTTATGTACTGTATAATATAGACAGAGGCATATAATACAATAGTTCTGATTTCAACAATATTTTATACTCGACAATATTTAACGACAGAGTTATCGGTTCCGATTAGGACTGATATAGTTGGTATGTATTGCCCTCAGGCGTAGCCGAGGGCAATAGTTATATCCGAGAGGACAATAAACTTACTATTCCACGAATGTCCAGTCAGTAAGTATTCTATTATACTGAAAGAGACATCATAAAATAAATGTCGGGGCTAAATGAACTGTCGTAATATAAAGAGCAGAAACACAAGTAAATTGTTTCATGTTTACTTCATATTCTGAATATTAATGCTACGTTCTGCACTGACGTCAACCCTAAACACAAGAGGTAAAAAGCGACGCTGTTATTCCCGCGGCATTCCCAAAATTAGTCAATCCCGTAGTTGCATTTGAAATTCCGCGAAATATGATGGCGCTTGCGGTCAAATAGTTTCACCGAAGTCCAATAGTTGGAAACTATTGACCGGTTCAATAGTTCAACGCTTGTAATTTGATAAAATAGTGAAACTATTGTTATTGTATACTGATTTTATATAGAAAATAATGACCGAGGTATAATAAAAAATGAATATTGTTAATGTTCGAGATTGTATGAGTTCTAAATCAACCAAATATTTGAATATTCGCTAAGACACCATGAGATACGTTATTGTTAGTTTTTCAAAAACAGAATACGTAAGACCCGAACGGACAAAGCATAAACCAATTTTTTATTCGGATTTCGTGAAAATATGAATTTGTTGCCCACATCTTCCTCTGAAGAGTTGTTTCCAATTTGTAGTTAAATATGGATACCTTATTTTACCGTATACTCTATGGGCATTGAAAACTAGTTCTTCATGGTCGTGATTATACGGAATACCTATAGTCAGAGAGCCTCCAATCTTCGTAACACACCAAGCACGTGCTATCGCTAATATATCTCCCCATGGATTTAATGCGTCACCATATCGTCCTAACCCGGAGTGTTCTATAGAACTATACGTAACAATAGCATCAAATGTTCCCAAAGTATCATTTAAATAACGCATACGAAATTCAAACGGGACTATAGTTTTCACTTTCGGATGTTGGGATATGATACTACCATATTCCAATGTTACAACTTCGCGTGCGCCTGCCTCTAGGACGCATGCCTCAACCCAAGGGATTTCTGATCCAATAACCATTACTCTGCCGTTTTTTATATGTGGTGCGTGTTGTAATCCATCTCTCAAACCATTTGTATCCGAAGGTCCGTAGGTACCGAATAACTTTCCTTGTTTTGCCATATTTATCCAGTCTTCAATCAATTGCTCAGACCACACTGACTTTTTGGCTTTTTTACCCAAATATAGTTCTGTATCCCAGTACCATTTTCTAACTGTAATCCGGTTATTCATGGTAAATTCATTCATCATATTTTTAGGAATTGTTTTGGGTGCATGTAGTAATCCATGTGAACGGTCTATATATTCGTTCCTAAATATTTTCCCACAGTTTATTGAAGTTGCTATGTGATCAAAAAATGGTCCCGGTGAACCTTTTCTGGTTGTATTGCATAGTTGGCCACAGTCTATACGAATGGCATCGAAAGGGTCTAACGGTTTCCTAGGTTCCGGAATATATCGCATGGAGGTATTTCGTTTGTTATTAAACATATTTATGAGAAAAGTTTTTGAATTGGCTATTGGTTGCACATAATATTTAGAGATGACAGTACATGAAATAACAATAACAAATATCAAAACACCAAACGGTTTCCTGCGCTTCATATACTCCATGTTCTACAAAAGACAATAAATGAATTAGCAAACAATGTAACCAGAAGCTATTGTGTCATTGTATCAGAACATAAGTAGAAAGCATCTTTTCAATCCAGTATGAAAGCAATGTACTGTTTTTATGGTTTTGTGACACCATCTTGTCTCAAAACAAAATATAGTATGTACCACTGAAGAGAGACGAAATATACAACCCCCCCCCCCCCAACAAAAAAAAATAAAATAAAAAAATCGTTCAAACTCATCAGTCGAAAATTAACAAACAACATGGTAAAAAAAAAAAGAAAATTACCAAAAGACCAACAACAGTATACAAAACACAACTTAGAAAACATAAGACAGAGCAAAACGGAACCAGCTAAAAACCGGAATCGATTTCAGGTGCACCGTACGGGTAAGCAGAGCTCCACATGTAGCACTCCAATCTCCGGCGCAGAGTCCATATCCGTTCCATACATGCTCCGCAATACTGTACTTAATATGAGTGTAGCGTTACAAAGTATTGAACGGAACGGATATGTGATCTCTGCGCCGGAGATTGGTAGCACCCGTGATGTTCATGAAAGTACAAACCTGGTGACGAATGAAATTCGGTAGGTTACATTCAGAAAAAATGGGAACATAATTGTGGTTATGAAGATCGGAACATATCCGTCTTCATCATTGAATTATATATTTTATTACGGTCAACTTACTCGTGTTGACGTCCGTAAAATGTTTAAGGTATGATTAAATTGACCACATTGAACTCGTGATTTAGTAGCTTGCTTGTAAACAGCAATTGTCTATGAAGGAAATAATGGTATGGAAAGCAAGCCTTGGAATATCGTATTAACTGTGAGACTTATGCTCCATATATCGAAGCTATAGGAATGATGTTACATAGAAAACGAAAATTCAAATATGGTGTTATCCTTTTATATTTAATATAGAAACACAAGTTTTTTCTTTCTTTTTTTTTCTTAACATTGTCATGCGATTCACTGAGGTTGTGTTTGCCTCTTGGGTTTGTCTTCTTAATCGAAGTATGATTGTCTGAATTTTAAACAGTTGTAGTTGTTACAAACGTATGACTGTGATAATGATTTAACTTAAAAATCGAAATACTTTTTGTTAACAATTACCGATCCGTTTATAAAGGATAACGTTGCAGTCTTGTAATTGACTGCTCCCTAGGCTTGCATGCAAAACAGCTGATCTTTGAAAATAAAAAAATAAAAAATGCTACATAGAAAAAAAATTTCATGTACATATCATGTATTTACCAATGTGAAATTGTGATTTAATCGAAAAAAGTGGGTCTTGCCAGGAAGAATAAAAAGTTACGTAATCCTGAAGTCAAAACATTTTTTTTCTACTTTCTGCTTGCTGTTTTTACTAGGCCGCACCACTTCCATTAAACATGATATCATTTCACTTTTCTGGATTGATATCCCCCAAAAGATGCAAGATTTGTTTTAAGTCTATATATATGTTTCAATTGGCGCGCATTATGTCGAATTTTTCCGGTGAAGGACATAACCCGAAAGTAGTCTATTAGTATCAATATTATAGAGAAAAAAGACTTATCGTCAAATTACTTTACCCAAACTCTGAATCCCCAATCTTGAATATGTTAAATGAACACATCGTATTTATTTATTAAACACATAAATTAAGTTTGTAGATGATTTGCTATTTAAAAGCTTAGTTGTCATTTTATGGACACATTAAAGAAGTTATTCATTGATACTGACGATATGAATATAAGTTTTTTCATAAGACAACAAAATATACCAAATTAGCAAAAGTAACATTCGCAAAAACACCACATGTATTTTAATATTATTTACCTTGAATTCATTTACTTCCAATAAAGTTTTGAAAACGTGTCTTTGTAAACCGATTTCTATAACAACTCACCCAAGGATATATAGCGATTACGTTTACATAATTAACATCCAAATGTACTAACGTGGGACAACGCATACTTCTAGTATACTCTTGTATGTATAGGCTATCATAATCAAGGATAATCAAACAAAAAAACACAATATTTGATATTAGACGTGTTAAAAAAGAGAATTGAAGACTGCGCTATTGTTAAAAAAAAATACCGATACTTTATTGAATTGTAGACAAAAAAAGTCTAAAATAACCTACTTGTATTAGCATTGCCTGTACGATTTAACATATATCTGCATTTCGTGTGAATTGTTGTCTAGATGTCATTTAATTAACCGTCGAGTTGACCACCGAGGACTGCTGATGGTCATATAACCCGATATAAACATAGATATAAATAGACATCGACCACATGCAATTGGATCTTTGTAGTTCTGTTTGATTACATTTTGTATTTTGTATTGATAAATATTGTTTTAAATATTGACCCATACATTTTTATGAATTGAAAAATATTTTAAATATACCCCCAAAAAATGGTTTCCAAATAAATTTCCGAATAGCAATTATGTGCTTATAGCATTTAACTTTCTAGAGAATTATATAAAAAAAGTAGAATCACAAAAATACCGAACTCTGATAAAAATTCAAAACGGAAAGTCCCTTATCAAATGGCAAAATCAAAAAGTTCACACACAGCAAACGAATGGATAACAGCAGTCATATTCCTGACCTGATACAGGCATTTCCCTATGTAGAAAATGATGGAATAAACCTGGTTTATAATTAGCTAAACCTCTCACTTGAATGACAGTCGCACTAAATTGCATGACATTATATTACATTACATTACATGACATGACATGACATGACATGACATTACATTACATTACATTACATTACATTACATTACAAACAGACATAATAGGTTAAAATGTCAAAAATAGGGGTACTGAATCGCACTCTTGGTTTCTTTTCTTAAAATCCTTTCTTTTAATTGGCTCTTAGTTAGAGGGATTAATTTATAGTGGCTCTGGTGTTTCACTATTTTGATATCAATCATGTATACATGGCTATTGATAACTATGAGTAATCAAATATTCAGTTACTCATACCATCTCGAACAATAACAATACTACATTATATTCTACGCCATTGAAGTTTAGCATTGGTTTTTATGTTAAATGACTTCTTCTATTTATAATCAACTGTAAAATTATGTTCATGAAGATTGCTTTACTTTAAGATACTTAAGTTGATTATTGTTATTTTTCTTAGTTTCTTCTGTTTCGTATTCTGATATCGGATTTGGAATTATTTTAAAACTAGTTTAAAAGAGGGACGAAAGATACCATAAAAACTCATAAATCGAAAACAAACTGACAACTCCTGGTTAAAAATGAAAGAAGGCAAACAGACAAACAATAGATCACATGACACAACTTAGCAAACTAAAGAATAAGCAACACGAACCCGTGCGTTTTGCTGTGAATTTGTTTATTCCACATTGACTAAAGGTATCGGGGAGGATTGAGATCCCACAAAACATGTTTAATGACCTATAATGATTTACTTTTATAAATTGTTACTCGGATGGAGAGTTGTCTCATTGACACTCATACCACATCTTCCTACATTTACTAGGCCTGCCGCAGGTTTGCGTCTGTCCTAAATCAAGAACCTTTGGTCTTAAATCATTAGTTCTTTTTTTTAAATTTTGGTTCATTTATATGTTTCGAAGCATTTGTAGTGTCCAATTTGCTGATCTAGTATACATAATTGTTTATGGATTAACTGAAGTCCATCTCCGGGTGCACATGTTAAACATAATTTGAATTAATAATGGAACTATTTTTATTTTTTGAAAAAGTTAATTGAATTTTGTTAAAGGCAGTAATATTTTTTTCTCTAAAATAATAAGGCAAAATGTTGATGGCACGTTTTATTACTTTCATATGAATATGTACGTAAAGGACCAACTGTCGTTCTTAATGAATGTTTTCATCATATATCATGTGACTTTTAAATTGCATTGTTGATATGTTTGATTTCCCTATCGATTGAGTAATCAAATTATAATTACATCACCTTTATGTTACTATGGTAATGCAATTAGCCTTTTAAATAAATACTTTAAAAAGATATCAGCTACACATCAAATAACCCTGTTCACGTTTAATTGATGATTTGTACTGCTATAAGTTTCAAATGATTCTATTTAAAAGAACATTATCTTTGTTCGTGTTGTTGTTTCGTTGACACATTCCTCATTTCCATAGTAAATGTTCAGATAAAATCAGAATTCCCTAAATACATAATGTTTTGAAAACATCTGTTAAGTTGTAGATAATGCATATTTTAAGTTTTTTTCTTGTCGTAGAACACACCAAAGGGTGTCAGGATTGATCAAACGAAAGACCGATCGATTCACTCGAGAAACCAGGATAATAGTCGGACACTAAACCTACCGTGGGAATGCTTTATCTGAAGAGCGGAAATAAAAGACACCATGAGATACGATATCGTTAGCATTTCAAAAACAGAATAGTTAAGATCCGAACGGATAAAGCATCAACCAATTCTTTATTTGGATTTCGTGAAAACATGAATTCGTTGCCAACCTTTTCCTCTATAGAGTTGTTTCCAATTTGTAGTTAAATATGGATACCTTATTTTACCATATACTCTATGGGCATTGAAAGCCAGTTCTTCATGATCGTGATTATACGGAATACCTATAGTCAGAGAGCCACCATTCTTTGTAACACACCAAGCGCGTGCTATTGCCATTATATCTCCCCACGGATTTAATGCGTCACCATATCTACCTAGCCCCGAGTGTTCTATGGAACTATACGTAACAATAGCATCAAATATTCCCAAAGTATTGTTTAAATAACGCATACGAAAATCAAACGGGACGATAGTTTTTACTTTCGGATGTTGGGAAATGATACTACCATATTCCAATGTTAATACTTCGTTTGCACCTGCTTCTAAGACACATGCCTCAACCCAAGGAATTTCTGAACCAATAACCATTACTCTGCCGTTTTTTATATGTGGTGCGTGTTTTAATCCATCTCTAAGACGATTTGTGTCCGCAGTTCCGTAGGTACCAGATAACTTTCCTTGTTTTGCCATATTTATCCAGTCTTCAATCAATTTCTCAGACCACACTGGTTTCATTGCTTTCTTACCCAAATATGGTGCACTATCAAAGTACCATTTGTTAACCGAAATCCGGTTATTCATGGTAAATTCATTGATCATATTTGGAGGAATTGTTTTGGGTGTATGCAGTAATCCATGTGCACGGTCTATATATTCGTTCCTAAATATTTTCCCACAGTTAATTGAAGTTGCTATGTGATCAAAAAATAATCCTGGTGAACCTTTTCTGGTTGTATTGCATAGTTGGCCACAGTCTATACGAATGGCATCGAAAGGGTCTAACGGTTTCCTAGGGTCCGGAATATATCGCATGGAGGTATTTCGTTTGTTATTATACATATTCATGAGAAAAGGTGTTGAGTTGGCTATTCGCTGCACAAAGTATTTAGGGATGACTGTACATGAAATAACAATAACAAATATCAAAACACCAAACGGTTTCCTGTGCTTCATATCAAAGATTTTCTAAAAAACACAATACATGAATTAGCAAACATTGTAACCAGCAGCTATTATGTCATAGTATCAGAAAATAATTAGAAAGCATCTTTTCAATTTAGATGTTAAAATCCAGTATGAAATCAATGTACTGTTTTTATTGTTTTGTGACACCGCCTTGTCTCAAAACAAAATATAGTATGTACCACTGAAGAGAGACGAAATATACACCCCCCCCTCCCAAAAAAAAAAAAAAAAAAAAAAAAATAAAAAAAAAATCATTCAAACTCATCAGTCGAAAATTAATTAACAACCTGGTAAAATAAAGAAAATTACCAAAAGACAAAACAACAGTTTACAAAACACAACTTAGAAAACATAAGACTGAGCAAAACGGAACCAGCTAAAAACCGGAATCTATCTCAAGTACGGGTAAACAGAGCTCCACATGTAGCAACCGTGATGTTCATGAAGGTACAAACCCGGTGACGAATGGAATTCGGTAGGTCACATTCGGAGAAAAATGGGAACATGATTGTTGTTATGAAGATCGGAACATATCCGTCTTCATCATTGAAATAGATATTTCATTACGATCAACTTACTCGTGATGGCGTCCGTAAAATGTTTAAGGTATGATTAACTTGACCACATTGAACTCTTGATTTAGTAGCTTGCTTGTAAGCAGCAATTGTCTATGAAGGAAATAATGGTATGGAAAGCAAGCCCCGGAATATCGTATCAACTTGGAGATTTATGCTCCATATACCGAAGCTACTGGAATGATGTTACATAGAAAAGGAAATTTCACATATCGTTGCTAGGCTTCTAAATGTCGTATATGACCTTTTTGGCTAAAAATACTTTTTGACACCAATGGTCTGGGCGGGAGAAAATCTTTGGTATTACAAAATAGCATACAGTTAGACCAATCAAAATGTGTGAAATAAGACATATTACAAAATTGCCAATGTCAGTTGTTTGTAAAGTTTGCTTCCCAAATGTTGTATGAAAACTTGAAAATCGTTGTAGAATGGCTTTGGGAAAAAATAATTGTACATTTCTTTATTTCTGTGAAAATAATTTAAGTTCTTGGATAATCCAGAAATGTCAAAGTGATTAACTTGACCACATTGAACTCTTAATTTAGAAACTTGCTTGTACGCAGCAATTCTCTATGAAGGAAATAATGGTATGGAAAGCAAGCACTAGAATATCGTATTAACTGGGAGATTTTTACTACATATGCAGAATCTACTGGAATGATGTTACATAGAAAAGGAAAATTCACATATGGTGTTATCTTTTTATATTTAATAAAGGAACACAAGTATGTTTTTTTTTGTCTTTTTCTTAACATTGTCATGTGATTCACTGAGGTTTTGTTTGCCTCTTTTGTTTGTCTTCCTAATCGTTGTATTATTGTCTTAATTTCAGCTCTAGTTGTTACAAACGTATGACTGTCATAAATTTTTAACTAAACAATGAAATACTTTTTGTTTACATTTACCGATCCGTTTATATAGGATAACGAACTCATATTTCAATAGGCCAATTTCGTTGCATTTTCTTCAAAATCTTTGATTTAGGGGAATCGTCCCTTCCTTCCCATGTTGAACGATTAACAAAATATGATGGCATATTACACGAAGTATTTGGCAAATAAAATTTTAATACTTGAGAACTGCATTGATGTTATTGGGGGGGGGGGGGGGGGGGGGGGTTTGTGATTAAGGACCTACGGAACAACACTTATTTCTAGTTTATCCTGGATAATGACGACCACGAAGACTTAAAGATGAACAGGTAATCCGCTATTCCTAGTAAATGACGCCATAATGGCGCGCATAATGTCGAACTTTTCCGATGAAGGACAAAACTCGGAAGTAATCTATTAGTATCAATATTATAGAGAAAAAGACTTATTGTCAAATTACTCCACCCAAACTATGAATCCCCAATCTCGAATTATGTTAAATGAACACATCGTATTCATTTATTATACACATAAATTAAGTTTGCAGATTATTTACTACTTAAAAGCTTGGTTGTAATTTTATGGACACATTGAAGAAGTTATTCATTGATACTGACGATATGAATATCAGTTTTTTCATAAGACAACAAAATATAGCAAATTAGCAAAAGTAACATTCGGAAAAACACCACTTGTATTTTAATAGCATATTTACCTTGAATTCATTTACTTCCAATAAAGTTTTGAAAACGTGTCTTTGTAAACCGATTTCTATAACAACTCACCCAAGGATATATAGCGATTACGTATACATAATAACATCCAAATGTACTAACGTGGGACAACACATACTTCTAGCATACTCTTATATGTTTATGCTATCATAAACAAGGATAATCAAACAAAAAAACACAATATTTGATAACTTTCTCAAATGCAAAAATATTCTTGCGAAGAAAGATTTATCTTTGTGGTGTTTGATAATGAATTGTTGGAAAATTTTAAGGATTTTCTTATCCTAGGCATATATATTACCTTAGCCGTACTTGACACAACGTTTTGTAATTTTGGGATTTCAATACTTTTCAACTTTATACCTGTTTAGCTATTTTGATCTGAGCGTCACTGATGAGCAAGAAACGCGCGTCTGGCGTATCAAATTATAATACTGGTAGGCTTGAGAACTATTGATACAGAAAGCTAACAGTTAAAGTCTACTCCAAATGATAAGGTGTTTATGGGCAGTTTATGTATTTAATTATTATACCTCACATTAAAATGGATAAAAATGTATTGGCTAATAAAATATCACGTGTTATGAACTAATAATTGCAAATATAAATAGGTAGGTGTTTTTGGTCTCGCTAAATTCACAGTATGATGATTTTGCAGATGTGGTTTTGTTTACAATCATAAAACTATTCAAGTCGTCTTTTCTATAAATTTCGCAAAAAAAATGTACATTCAAAATAATGACAATGAAATTATTTATAGTGTATTATTTGATAATGAAATCTTTACCATGACATGCAGTATAAGAATTTTTCCTTGTCATTCCGCCATTTTGGATTTCTTTGAGGATTCTTTTTTTAAAAAGTATTCGTCTCTTTCCTAGGAAAATTCATTCAACTTATAAGATGCTTTTACGTAAAACGGCACTATGAATTTTGTCACGATATAATGAAGACTTACATAATTATGTTTGTTTTTGAAGTTATCATTAATACGAACTTGAAGAAATATCTTTCGAACATGCTGTTAGTAATATTTCATACTTATTGACTGGGTATGAATTGAATTGTAAGTTTATTGTCACCAGGAGCAACTATTGTCCTGAGGAGCAGCCGAGGGAAATAGCTGTACCCGAGGGACAATAAACTTACTATTCCACGAATATTCAGTTAGTAAGTGTTTTATTATATCGAAAAAGACAACAGACAATAACTGGCGGTGATAAATCAAATATCGTAATATTAAAAAGAAGAAACAAAACCATAACATTTACTTCATAGATATGTCCAAATGCTAAGGCTACGTCTTGCACTGACGACAACCCTTTACTAGATACAATAGGTAAAACACGACGTCGTTACTCCCGCGTTATTTTCAAAATCATCCAATCGCATAGCTGCATTTAAAATTCCGCGAAATATAATGACGTTTGCGGTCAAATAGTTTCACCCAGGTCCAATAGTTGGAAATTTTTGACCGGTCCAATAGTTCAAAGATTATAATTTGCAAAGTAATAAAAATATTGTGTACTTATTCTATATAGAAAATGATAACTGAGGTATAATAATTGATCCTACCTTTCAACATTGAACTATTGAAGAACCTCGCGTTTTGTGTTAAAAGTTATGTAACATATTTGGAAATGTTATTCTTAATTTAATTAAATATTCACATAATCAATTTGATATGATATAATACAGATATGATTATGTTCGGTTGATTGCAATTCAAAAGAGTCACATTATGGATATTTTGTAGCATCTTGAAATACAAGTATAACAATATATAGAAAATCACATGAAGATAGTCAAATACCGTTTTTGTCAATCAAAAAAGAAGAAGAAAAAAATCAATTTAACTTGCAAGTGTAGATATGTATGAGCTTTTTTGCAGATGTGCTTGGTCTACTTACTTAAAACTACAAAAAACGTTCCCTGAACTTGTAACTTTGAAAATAACCAATAAAATCACATTCAAAATAATCAAAATTCAAATATCTATAATAGGTGATTTACCTTGATATGTTATTAGGATTGTTTCTTGTAATTCCATCAATGTTGGTTTTCTATGAGTATTCTTTATATAAAAATAATCGTTACCTTCCGGCAACTCATGCAAATAATACGATGCAGTTTCTGTCACCTTTTTACCTTATGCGTTTATACTTTTTTGCTCCGACATAACGAAGGGTCACATATGGTTTATAAGTAGCGATCATAATTGCATAGAACCTTATAATATCCTTCAATGAATTGTTGTATAATCAATACCATTTGTAGTAGTTGAGTTAAACTAGCTTTTAGGGAACACTTCCAGTCAAAATTATTATTAAAAATCCTTGTTAAGAAAACCATACTTTTAAGTTTTATCAAAATCGTGAAATTGATGTGCTTTTTGGTTAAATATTCATGAAAGATGAAATCGAATTAAAAGAAAGATAACCATGACGAATGTTAAAAGAAGTCATTTATCTTAACGGGGCCTTTTATAGCTCATTATGCGGTATGGGATTTGCTCATTGTTGAAGGCCGTACGGTGACCTATAGTTGTTAATGTCTGTGTCATTTGGTCTTTTGTGGATAGTTGTCTCATTGGCAATCATACCACATCTTCTTTTTTATATTTAACATAAAACCCATTGGTAAACTTCAATGTGGTAGACTATTGTAAATTTAATGTCCCCGAGACTCAGATGCGAACATATCCAACTAAGTTAGACATCGCGTGACATTTGTGACGTATACTAGCCGCTTTTGTGTATTCTATTGCCCCATGTAAAATGCATAGGTGCTTCAATAGAGTTTAATTTTCTCATTAACTTGATCCGTTTTCTAACTTTTGCAAATCGATGCTCGATATTGAAACATATTTCTATCAAACAATGTCGGTCCTTGCAGTTTATTTTTTGATTAAATTCTGTCAAAGGGGAATCATAAAAACATGCACTATTTCTCATTTTTCCGTTGACTCAATGCTAAATTACCGATACCCATGTCTACTTGTATAACAAAAAAAAAAAGAAATTCCGTAAATAAAAATCAAACTTTGCAAATCATTTAAGTATATTAAAACACATATCTGCCTAAGAATACTACTTAAAACAGTTTAATTTCAGGGCAAATTCTGTTAAACATCGATTCAAAAAAGTGAAATTTTCGGGATTTTTAAAAATGATGAATGTATATGGAAATGTTGCATCAAATCAAGTATTTGTATAGAAAGACTTTCTTTCATTTAATTTTTCATGCAGAATTGCTGATGTTTCTGTTATTTTCGTTGGTGATATTTCGATATGATTGATTTCAAAATTTCTTGATAAAAAAATATTATTTTAAGTGTGACACGGAACATTTATTTTGACAGATATCTAGGATATTCTGTTACCAGAAAATAGTTAACATTAAAATTTATGATATCTTTTTCTCTTCTTTTTTTAAAGGTGTTTTTCTTGTTTTCTGTATAATTTATCTTTCTTTAGAAATATATTTATACATTCCTTTGGGAACAATAAAGTGTTTTCGTCTCAAGAGATAAAAAAACAAAACAATGCCCAACAATTATTATAGATAAATATTTTATACCTTAACAGATGAAATCTGACTGGGATTATAATGTTACATAACAATATATTGTCAGGTAGACGTGCAAACCAAAAGCAACAAGGTGACATTCGATGTTTAACAGAATTTGCTCTGAAATTAAACTGTTTTAAAATTTTTTTAAATACTAAGGATTTTCTACCTCAGGCATAGAATACCTTAGCTGGATTTGGCAAAACTTTTAGGAATTTTGGTCCCCAATGCTCTTCAACTTCGTACTTTATTTGGCCTTTTTAACTTTTTTGGATTCGAGCATAACTGATTCTTTTGTAGACGAAACGCGCGTCTGGCGTATATACAAAATTTAGTCTTGGTATCTATGAAGAGTTTATTATTAAACATCCTATGTATACATGTATTACCAGAGTGCAAATTTTGTGATATACAAAAGTTTGATAAATGTGCAAATAAATATCTTCTCTTCCCCGTGTCAAATCAGAAGAAGTATTTATCATAATAAACTTTAAGAAAATATGAATATTATTAAAATTTCTTTAAAAAAAATAATTTTTTGCTTAAAAACATAATCAAATATTCATGTTTCAATAATTATTTTAAAGAAATATTATGATTCAAATTTTAATTTAAATGGATTTTTTTTAATTCATAGAAAATTAAACGCGTTTTCATTGCAGACCATTGCATATGATTTTATTTTTCATTCTTTTAAAATCAATATTTTAAGCAAAATCCAGGCATGCTCAATAAATCGATATTGAAAGTTTAACTTGTTTGATTTTGTTTTATTGTATATACTGTATAATATAGACAGAGGCATATAATACAATAGTTCTGATTTCAACAATATTGTATACTCGAAAATATTTAACGACAGAGTTCTCGGTTCCGAATAGGACTGATATAATTGGGTATGTATTGCCTTCAGGCGTAGCCGAGGGCAATAGTTATATCCGAGAGGACAATAAACTTACTTTTCCACGAATGTCCAATCAGTAAGTGTTTTATTATACCGATAGAGATATCAGGCAATAAATGTCGGGGCAAAATGAACTGTCGTAATATAAAGAGCAGAAACACAATTAAATTGTCATATTCTGAATATTAATGCTTCGTTCTGCACTAACGTCAACCCTAGACACAAGAGGTAAAAAGCGACACTGTTACTCCCGCGGCATTCTCAAAATTAGTCAATCCCTTAGTTGCATTTGAAATTCCGCAAAATATGATAGCGCTTGCGGTCAAATAGTTTCACCGAAGTCCAATAGTTGGAAACTATTGACCGGTTCAATAGTTCAACGCTTGTAATTTGATAAAATAGTGAAACTATTGTTATTGTATACTGATTTTATATAGAAAATAATGACTGAGGTATAATAAAAAATGAATATTGTTAATGTTCGAGATTGTATGAGTTCTAAATCAACCAAATATTTGAATATTCGCTAAGACACCATGAGATACGTTATTGTTAGTTTTTCAAAAACAGAATACGTAAGACCCGAACGGACAAAGCATAAACCAATTTTTTATTTGGATTTCGTGAAAATATGAATTTGTTGCCCACATCTTCCTCTGAAGAGTTGTTTCCAATTTGTAGTTAAATATGGATACCTTATTTTACCGTATACCCTATGGGCATTGAAAACTAGTTCTTCATGGTCGTGATTATACGGAATACCTATAGTCAGAGAGCCTCCAATCTTCGTAACACACCAAGCACGTGCTATCGCTAATATATCTCCCCATGGATTTAATGCGTCACCATATCGTCCTAACCCGGAGTGTTCTATAGAACTATACGTAACAATAGCATCAAATGTTCCCAAAGTATCATTTAAATAACGCATACGAAATTCAAACGGGACTATAGTTTTCACTTTCGGATGTTGGGATATGATACTACCATATTCCAATGTTACAACTTCGCGTGCGCCTGCCTCTAGGACGCATGCCTCAACCCAAGGGATTTCTGATCCAATAACCATTACTCTGCCGTTTTTTATATGTGGTGCGTGTTGTAATCCATCTCTCAAACCATTTGTATCCGAAGGTCCGTAGGTACCGAATAACTTTCCTTGTTTTGCCATATTTATCCAGTCTTCAATCAATTGCTCAGACCACACTGACTTTTTGGCTTTTTTACCCAAATATAGTTCTGTATCCCAGTACCATTTTCTAACTGTAATCCGGTTATTCATGGTAAATTCATTCATCATATTTTTAGGAATTGTTTTGGGTGCATGTAGTAATCCATGTGAACGGTCTATATATTCGTTCCTAAATATTTTCCCACAGTTTATTGAAGTTGCTATGTGATCAAAAAATGGTCCCGGTGAACCTTTTCTGGTTGTATTGCATAGTTGGCCACAGTCTATACGAATGGCATCGAAAGGGTCTAACGGTTTCCTAGGTTCCGGAATATATCGCATGGAGGTATTTCGTTTGTTATTAAACATATTTATGAGAAAAGTTTTTGAATTGGCTATTGGTTGCACATAATATTTAGAGATGACAGTACATGAAATAACAATAACAAATATCAAAACACCAAACGGTTTCCTGCGCTTCATATACTCCATGTTCTACAAAAGACAATAAATGAATTAGCAAACAATGTAACCAGAAGCTATTGTGTCATTGTATCAGAACATAAGTAGAAAGCATCTTTTCAATCCAGTATGAAAGCAATGTACTGTTTTTATGGTTTTGTGACACCATCTTGTCTCAAAACAAAATATAGTATGTACCACTGAAGAGAGACGAAATATACACCCCCCCAACAAAAAAAATAAAATAAAAAAATCGTTCAAACTCATCAGTCGAAAATTAACAAACAACATGGTAAAAAAAAAAAGAAAATTACCAAAAGACCAACAACAGTATACAAAACACAACTTAGAAAACATAAGACAGAGCAAAACGGAACCAGCTAAAAACCGGAATCGATTTCAGGTGCACCGTACGGG
This sequence comes from Mytilus galloprovincialis, assembly GCA_037788925.1. NCBI lineage: Eukaryota > Metazoa > Mollusca > Bivalvia > Mytilida > Mytilidae > Mytilus > Mytilus galloprovincialis. The sequence continues at coordinate 5,503,506 of CM075340.1, read as the reverse complement.
TAAGCAGAGCTCCACATGTAGCACTCCAATCTCCGGCGCAGAGTCCATATCCGTTCCATACATGCTCCGCAATACTGTACTTAATATGAGTGTAGCGTTACAAAGTATTGAACGGAACGGATATGTGATTTCTGCGCCGGAGATTGGTAGCACCCGTGATGTTCATGAAAGTACAAACCTGGTGACGAATGAAATTCGGTAGGTTACATTCAGAAAAAATGGGAAAATAATTGTGGTTATGAAGATCGGAACATATCCGTCTTCATCATTGAATTATATATTTTATTACGGTCAACTTACTCGTGATGACGTCCGTAAAATGTTTAAGGTATGATTAAATTGACCACATTGAACTCGTGATTTAGTAGCTTGCTTGTAAACAGCAATTGTCTATGAAGGAAATAATGGTATGGAAAGCAAGCCTTGGAATATCGTATTAACTGTGAGACTTATGCTCCATATACCGAAGCTATAGGAATGATGTTACATAGAAAACGAAAATTCAAATATGGTGTTATCCTTTTATATTTAATATAGAAACACAAGTTTTTTCTTTCTTTTTTTTTCTTAACATTGTCATGCGATTCACTGAGGTTGTGTTTGCCTCTTGGGTTTGTCTTCTTAATCGAAGTATGATTGTCTGAATTTTAAACAGTTGTAGTTGTTACAAACGTATGACTGTGATAATGATTTAACTTAAAAATCGAAATACTTTTTGTTAACAATTACCGATCCGTTTATAAAGGATAATGTTGCAGTCTTGTAATTGACTGCTCCCTAGGCTTGCATGCAAAACAGCTGATCTTTGAAAATAAAAAAATAAAAAATGCTACATAGAAAAAAAATTTCATGTACATATCATGTATTTACCAATGTGAAATTGTGATTTAATCGAAAAAAAGTGGGTCTTGCCAGGAAGAATAAAAAGTTACGTAATCCTGAAGTCAAAACATTTTTTTTCTACTTTCTGCTTGCTGTTTTTACTAGGCCGCACCACTTCCATTAAACATGATATCATTTCACTTTTCTGGATTGATATCCCCCAAAAGATGCAAGATTTGTTTTAAGTCTATATATATGTTTCAATTGGCGCGCATTATGTCGAATTTTTCCGGTGAAGGACATAACCCGAAAGTAGTCTATTAGTATCAATATTATAGAGAAAAAAGACTTATCGTCAAATTACTTTACCCAAACTCTGAATCCCCAATCTTGAATATGTTAAATGAACACATCGTATTTATTTATTAAACACATAAATTAAGTTTGTAGATGATTTGCTATTTAAAAGCTTAGTTGTCATTTTATGGACACATTAAAGAAGTTATTCATTGATACTGACGATATGAATATAAGTTTTTTCATAAGACAACAAAATATACCAAATTAGCAAAAGTAACATTCGCAAAAACACCACATGTATTTTAATATTATTTACCTTGAATTCATTTACTTCCAATAAAGTTTTGAAAACGTGTCTTTGTAAACCGATTTCTATAACAACTCACCCAAGGATATATAGCGATTACGTTTACATAATTAACATCCAAATGTACTAACGTGGGACAACACATACTTCTAGTATACTCTTGTATGTATAGGCTATCATAATCAAGGATAATCAAACAAAAAAACACAATATTTGATATTAGACGTGTTAAAAAAGAGAATTGAAGACTGCGCTATTGTTAAAAAAAAAATACCGATACTTTATTGAATTGTAGACAAAAAAAGTCTAAAATAACCTACTTGTATTAGCATTGCCTGTACGATTTAACATATATCTGCATTTCGTGTGAATTGTTGTCTAGGTGTCATTTAATTAACCGTCGAGTTGACCACCGAGGACTGCTGATGGTCATATAACCCGATATAAACATAGATATAAATAGACATCGACCACATGCAATTGGATCTTTGTAGTTCTGTTTGATTACATTTTGTATTTTGTATTGATAAATATTGTTTTAAATATTGACCCATACATTTTTATGAATTGAAAAATATTTTAAATATACCCCCAAAAAATGGTTTCCAAATAAATTTCCGAATAGCAATTATGTGCTTATAGCATTTAACTTTCTAGAGAATTATATAAAAAAAGTAGAATCACAAAAATACCGAACTCTGATAAAAATTCAAAACGGAAAGTCCCTTATCAAATGGCAAAATCAAAAAGTTCACACACAGCAAACGAATGGATAACAGCAGTCATATTCCTGACCTGATACAGGCATTTCCCTATGTAGAAAATGATGGAATAAACCTGGTTTATAATTAGCTAAACCTCTCACTTGAATGACAGTCGCACTAAATTGCATGACATTATATTACATTACATTACATGACATGACATGACATGACATGACATGACATTACATTACATTACATTACATTACATTACATTACAAACAGACATAATAGGTTAAAATGTCAAAAATAGGGGTACTAAATCGCACTCTTGGTTTCTTTTCTTAAAATCCTTTCTTTTAATTGGCTCTTAGTTAGAGGGATTAATTTATAGTGGCTCTGGTGTTTCACTATTTTGATATCAATCATGTATACATGGCTATTGATAACTATGAGTAATCAAATATTCAGTTACTCATACCATCTCGAACAATAACAATACTACATTATATTCTACGCCATTGAAGTTTAGCATTGGTTTTTATGTTAAATGACTTCTTCTATTTATAATCAACTGTAAAATTATGTTCATGAAGATTGCTTTACTTTAAGATACTTAAGTTGATTATTGTTATTTTTCTTAGTTTCTTCTGTTTCGTATTCTGATATCGGATTTGGAATTATTTTAAAACTAGTTTAAAAGAGGGACGAAAGATACCATAAAAACTCATAAATCGAAAACAAACTGACAACTCCTGGTTAAAAATGAAAGAAGGCAAACAGACAAACAATAGATCACATGACACAACTTAGCAAACTAAAGAATAAGCAACACGAACCCGTGCGTTTTGCTGTGAATTTGTTTATTCCACATTGACTAAAGGTATCGGGGAGGATTGAGATCCCACAAAACATGTTTAATGACCTATAATGATTTACTTTTATAAATTGTTACTCGGATGGAGAGTTGTCTCATTGACACTCATACCACATCTTCCTACATTTACTAGGCCTGCCGCAGGTTTGCGTCTGTCCTAAATCAAGAACCTTTGGTCTTAAATCATTAGTTCTTTTTTTTAAATTTTGGTTCATTTATATGTTTCGAAGCATTTGTAGTGTCCAATTTGCTGATCTAGTATACATAATTGTTTATGGACCAACTGAAGTCCATCTCCGGGTGCACATGTTAAACATAATTTGAATTAATAATGGAACTATTTTTATTTTTTGAAAAAGTTAATTGAATTTTGTTAAAGGCAGTAATATTTTTTTCTCTAAAATAATAAGGCAAAATGTTGATGGCACGTTTTATTACTTTCATATGAATATGTACGTAAAGGACCAACTGTCGTTCTTAATGAATGTTTTCATCATATATCATGTGACTTTTAAATTGCATTGTTGATATGTTTGATTTCCCTATCGATTGAGTAATCAAATTATAATTACATCACCTTTATGTTACTATGGTAATGCAATTAGCCTTTTAAATAAATACTTTAAAAAGATATCAGCTACACATCAAATAACCCTGTTCACGTTTAATTGATGATTTGTACTGCTATTAGTTTCAAATGATTCTATTTAAAAGAACATTATCTTTGTTCGTGTTGTTGTTTCGTTGACACATTCCTCATTTCCATAGTAAATGTTCAGATAAAATCAGAATTCCCTAAATACACAATGTTTTGAAAACATCTGTTAAGTTGTAGATAATGCATATTTTAAGTTTTTTTCTTGTCGTAGAACACACCAAAGGGTGTCAGGATTGATCAAATGAAAGACCGATCGATTCACTCGAGAAACCAGGATAATAGTCGGACACTAAACCTACCGTGGGAATGCTTTATCTGAAGAGCGGAAATAAAAGACACCATGAGATACGATATCGTTAGCATTTCAAAAACAGAATAGTTAAGATCCGAACGGATAAAGCATCAACCAATTCTTTATTTGGATTTCGTGAAAACATGAATTCGTTGCCAACCTTTTCCTCTATAGAGTTGTTTCCAATTTGTAGTTAAATATGGATACCTTATTTTACCATATACTCTATGGGCATTGAAAGCCAGTTCTTCATGATCGTGATTATACGGAATACCTATAGTCAGAGAGCCACCATTCTTTGTAACACACCAAGCGCGTGCTATTGCCATTATATCTCCCCACGGATTTAATGCGTCACCATATCTACCTAGCCCCGAGTGTTCTATGGAACTATACGTAACAATAGCATCAAATATTCCCAAAGTATTGTTTAAATAACGCATACGAAAATCAAACGGGACGATAGTTTTTACTTTCGGATGTTGGGAAATGATACTACCATATTCCAATGTTAATACTTCGTTTGCACCTGCTTCTAAGACACATGCCTCAACCCAAGGAATTTCTGAACCAATAACCATTACTCTGCCGTTTTTTATATGTGGTGCGTGTTTTAATCCATCTCTAAGACGATTTGTGTCCGCAGTTCCGTAGGTACCAGATAACTTTCCTTGTTTTGCCATATTTATCCAGTCTTCAATCAATTTCTCAGACCACACTGGTTTCATTGCTTTCTTACCCAAATATGGTGCACTATCAAAGTACCGAAATCCTGTTATTCATGGTAAATTCATTGATCATATTTGGAGGAATTGTTTTGGGTGTATGCAGTAATCCATGTGCACGGTCTATATATTCGTTCCTAAATATTTTCCCACAGTTAATTGAAGTTGCTATGTGATCAAAAAATAATCCTGGTGAACCTTTTCTGGTTGTATTGCATAGTTGGCCACAGTCTATACGAATGGCATCGAAAGGGTCTAACGGTTTCCTAGGGTCCGAAATATATCGCATGGAGGTATTTCGTTTGTTATTATACATATTTATGAGAAAAGGTGTTGAGTTGGCTATTCGCTGCACAAAGTATTTAGGGATGACTGTACATGAAATAACAATAACAAATATCAAAACACCAAACGGTTTCCTGTGCTTCATATCAAAGATTTTCTAAAAAACACAATACATGAATTAGCAAACATTGTAACCAGCAGCTATTATGTCATAGTATCAGAAAATAATTAGAAAGCATCTTTTCAATTTAGATGTTAAAATCCAGTATGAAATCAATGTACTGTTTTTATTGTTTTGTGACACCGTCTTGTCTCAAAACAAAATATAGTATGTACCACTGAAGAGAGACGAAATATACACCCCCCCTCCCAAAAAAAAAAAAAAAAAAAAAAAAAATATAAAAAAAAAATCATTCAAACTCATCAGTCGAAAATTAATTAACAACCTGGTAAAATAAAGAAAATTAACAAAAGACAAAACAACAGTTTACAAAACACAACTTAGAAAACATAAGACTGAGCAAAACGGAACCAGCTAAAAACCAGAATCTATCTCAAGTACGGGTAAACAGAGCTCCACATGTAGCAACCGTGATGTTCATGAAGGTACAAACCCGGTGACGAATGGAATTCGGTAGGTCACATTCGGAGAAAAATGGGAACATGATTGTTGTTATGAAGATCGGAACATATCCGTCTTCATCATTGAAATAGATATTTCATTACGATCAACTTACTCGTGATGGCGTCCGTAAAATGTTTAAGGTATGATTAACTTGACCACATTGAAGTCTTGATTTAGTAGCTTGCTTGTAAGCAGCAATTGTCTATGAAGGAAATAATAGTATGGAAAGCAAGCCCCGGAATATCGTATCAACTTGGAGATTTATGCTCCATATACCGAAGCTACTGGAATGATGTTACATAGAAAAGGAAATTTCACATATCGTTGCTAGGCTTCTAAATGTCGTATATGACCTTTTTGGCTAAAAATACTTTTTGACACCAATGGTCTGGGCGGGAGAAAATCTTTGGTATTACAAAATAGCATACAGTTAGACCAATCAAAATGTGTGAAATAAGACATATTACAAAATTGCCAATGTCAGTTGTTTGTAAAGTTTGCTTCCCAAATGTTGTATGAAAACTTGAAAATCGTTGTAGAATGGCTTTGGGAAAAAATAATTGTACATTTCTTTATTTCTGTGAAAATAATTTAAGTTCTTGGATAATCCAGAAATGTCAAAGTGATTAACTTGACCACATTGAACTCTTAATTTAGAAACTTGCTTGTACGCAGCAATTCTCTATGAAGGAAATAATGGTATGGAAAGCAAGCACTAGAATATCGTATTAACTGGGAGATTTTTACTACATATGCAGAATCTACTATGTTACATAGAAAAGGAAAATTCACATATGGTGTTATCTCTTTATATTTAATAAAGGAACACAAGTATGTTTTTTTTTGTCTTTTTCTTAATATTGTCATGTGATTCACTGAGGTTTTGTTTGCCTCTTTTGTTTGTCTTCCTAATCGTTGTATTATTGTCTTAATTTCAGCTCTAGTTGTTACAAACGTATGACTGTCATAAATTTTTAACTAAACAATCGAAATACTTTTTGTTTACATTTACCGATCCGTTTATATAGGATAACGAACTCATATTTCAATAGGCCAATTTCGTTGCATTTTCTTCAAAATCTTTGATTTAGGGGAATCGTCCCTTCCTTCCCATGTTGAACGATTAACAAAATATGATGGCATATTACACGAAGTATTTGGCAAATAAAATTTTAATACTTGAGAACTGCATTGATGTTATTGGGGGGGGGGGGGGGGGTTTGTGATTAAGGACCTACGGAACAACACTTATTTCTAGTTTATCCTGGATAATGACGACCACGAAGACTTAAAGATGAACAGGTAATCCGCTATTCCTAGTAAATGACGCCATAATGGCGCGCATAATGTCGAACTTTTCCGATGAAGGACAAAACTCGGAAGTAGTCTATTAGTATCAATATTATAGAGAAAAAGACTTATTGTCAAATTACTCCACCCAAACTATGAATCCCCAATCTCGAATTATGTTAAATGAACACATCGTATTCATTTATTATACACATAAATTAAGTTTGCAGATTATTTACTACTTAAAAGCTTGGTTGTAATTTTATGGACACATTGAAGAAGTTATTCATTGATACTGACGATATGAATATCAGTTTTTTCATAAGACAACAAAATATAGCAAATTAGCAAAAGTAACATTCGGAAAAACACCACTTGTATTTTAATAGCATATTTACCTTGAATTCATTTACTTCCAATAAAGTTTTGAAAACGTGTCTTTGTAAACCGATTTCTATAACAACTCACCCAAGGATATATAGCGATTACGTATACATAATAACATCCAAATGTACTAACGTGGGACAACACATACTTCTAGCATACTCTTATATGTTTATGCTATCATAAACAAGGATAATCAAACAAAAAAACACAATATTTGATAACTTTCTCAAATGCAAAAATATTCTTGCGAAGAAAGATTTATCTTTGTGGTGTTTGATAATGAATTGTTGGAAAATTTTAAGGATTTTCTTATCCTAGGCATATATATTACCTTAGCCGTACTTGACACAACGTTTTGTAATTTTGGGATTTCAATACTTTTCAACTTTATACCTCTTTAGCTATTTTGATCTGAGCGTCACTGATGAGCAAGAAACGCGCGTCTGGCGTATCAAATTATAATACTGGTAGGCTTGAGAACTATTGATACAGAAAGCTAACAGTTAAAGTCTACTCCAAATGATAAGGTGTTTATGGGCAGTTTATGTATTTAATTATTATACCTCACATTAAAATGGATAAAAATGTATTGGCTAATAAAATATCACGTGTTATGAACTAATAATTGCAAATATAAATAGGTAGGTGTTTTTGGTCTCGCTAAATTCACAGTATGATGATTTTGCAGATGTGGTTTTGTTTACAATCATAAAACTATTCAAGTCGTCTTTTCTATAAATTTCGCAAAAAAAATGTACATTCAAAATAATGACAATGAAATTATTTAAAGTGTATTATTTGATAATGAAATCTTTACCATGACATGCAGTATAAGAATTTTTCCTTGTCATTCCGCCATTTTGGATTTCTTTGAGGATTCTTTTTTTAAAAAGTATTCGTCTCTTTCCTAGGAAAATTCATTCAACTTATAAGATGCTTTTACGTAAAACGGCACTATGAATTTTGTCACGATATAATGAAGACTTACATAATTATGTTTGTTTTTGAAGTTATCATTAATACGAACTTGAAGAAATATCTTTCGAACATGCTGTTAGTAATATTTCATACTTATTGACTGGGTATGAATTGAATTGTAAGTTTATTGTCACCAGGAGCAACTATTGTCCTGAGGAGCAGCCGAGGGAAATAGCTGTACCCGAGGGACAATAAACTTACTATTCCACGAATATTCAGTTAGTAAGTGTTTTATTATATCGAAAAAGACAACAGACAATAACTGGCGGTGATAAATCAAATATCGTAATATTAAAAAGAAGAAACAAAACCATAACATTTACTTCATAGATATGTCCAAATGCTAAGGCTACGTCTTGCACTGACGACAACCCTTTACTAGATACAATAGGTAAAACACGACGTCGTTACTCCCGCGTTATTTTCAAAATCATCCAATCGCATAGCTGCATTTAAAATTCCGCGAAATATAATGACGTTTGCGGTCAAATAGTTTCACCCAGGTCCAATAGTTGGAAATTTTTGACCGGTCCAATAGTTCAAAGATTATAATTTGCAAAGTAATAAAAATATTGTGTACTTATTCTATATAGAAAATGATAACTGAGGTATAATAATTGATCCTACCTTTCAACATTGAACTATTGAAGAACCTCGCGTTTTGTGTTAAAAGTTATGTAACATATTTGGAAATGTTATTCTTAATTTAATTAAATATTCACATAATCAATTTGATATGATATAATACAGATATGATTATGTTCGGTTGATTGCAATTCAAAAGAGTCACATTATGGATATTTTGTAGCATCTTGAAATACAAGTATAACAATATATAGAAAATCACATGAAGATAGTCAAATACCGTTTTTGTCAATCAAAAAAGAAGAAGAAAAAAATCAATTTAACTTGCAAGTGTAGGTATGTATGAGCTTTTTTGCAGATGTGCTTGGTCTACTTACTTAAAACTACAAAAAAACGTTCCCTGAACTTGTAACTTTGAAAATAACCAATAAAATCACATTCAAAATAATCAAAATTCAAATATCTATAATAGGTGATTTACCTTGATATGTTATTAGGATCGTTCCTTGTAATTCCATCAATGTTGGTTTTCTATGAGTATTCTTTATATAAAAAAATTCGTTACCTTCCAGCAATATTCATGCAACTAATACGATGCAGTTTATTTCATCTTTTTACTTTACACGTTCATATTTTTTTGCCTCGATATAAAGAAGGGTCACATATGGTTTATAAGTAGCGATCATCAATGCACAACACCTTAGATATCATTCAAAGAATTGTTGTATAATCAATACCATTTGTGGTAGATGAGTTAAACCAGCTCTTAGGGAACACTTCCAGTCACAATTATGGCTCAATTATTCAAAATCCTTGTTAAGGATAACAAAGTTTTAAGCTTTGCCAAAATACATGAAAATGATAGGCTTTTGGTTAAATCTTCATGAAATATTAAATCGAGTTAAAAGAAAGATAACCATGAAGAATGTAAAAAGAAGTCATTTAACATAAAAACCATTGGTAAACTTCAATGTGGTAGACTATTGTATACTTATTGACTGGGTATAAGTGGAACAATAAGTTTATTGTCCCCGAGACTCAGATGCAAAATTGACCTCAGGCGTAGCCGAGGACAGTAGTTATAATCGAGAGGACAATAAACTTACTATTCCATGAATGTCCAGTCAGTAAGTATTCTATTATACCGAAAGAGACATCAGACAATAAATGTCGGGCTTAATGAACTATAGTAATATAAAGAGTAGTAACACAATCAAATTGTTTTATGTTTACTTCATATTCTGAATGGTAATGCTTTGTTCTGCAATGACGTCAACCCTAGACACAAGAGGTAAAAAGCGACGCTGTTATTCCCGCGGCATTCTCAAAATTAGTCAATCCCATAGCTGCATTTGAAATTCCGCGAAGTATGATGGCACTTGCGGTCAAATAGTTTCACCGAGGTCCAATAGTTGGAAACTATTGACAGGTTCAAAAGTTCAACGCTTGCAATTTGATAAAATATTGAAACTATTGTTATTGTATACTTATTTTATATACAAAATGATGACTGAGGTATAATAAAATGTAATATTGTTAATGTTCGAGATTGTATGAGTTCTAAATAAATCAAATATTTGAATATTCGCTAAGACACCATGAGATACGTTATTGTTAGCTTTTCAAAAACAGAATACGTAAGATCCGAACGGACAAAGCATCAACCAATTCTTTATTTGGATTTCGTGAAAACATGAATTTGTTGCCCACATTTTCCTCTATAAAGTTGTTTCCAATTTGTAGTTAAATATGGATACCTTATTTTACCATATACTCTATGAGCATTGAAAACCAGTTCTTCATGATCGTGATTATACGGAATACCTATAGTAAGAGAGCCACCAATCTTCGTTACACACCAAGCGCGTGCTATTGCTATAATATCTCCCCATGGATTTAATGCGTCACCATATCTACCTAACCCCGAGTGTTCTATAGAACTATACGTAACAATAGCATCAAATAATCCCAAAGTATTGTTTAAATAACGCATACGAAAATCAAACGGGACAATAGTTTTCACTTTCGGATGTTGGGATATGATACTACCATATTCCAATGTTATTACCTCTCGTGCACCTGCTTCTAGAACGCATGCCTCAACCCAAGGGATTTCTGATCCAATAACCATTACTCTGCCATTTTTTATATGTGGTGCGTGTTTTAATCCATCTCTCAAACCATTTGTGTCCGATGGTCCGTAGGTACCGAATAACTTTCCTTGTTTTGTCATATCTATCCAGTCTTCAATCAATTGCTCAGACCACACTGGCTTTTTGGCTTTTTTACCCAAATATAGTTCTGTATCCCAGTACCATTTTCTAACTGGAATCCGGTTATTCATGGTAAATTCATTCACCATATTTTTAGGAATTGTTTTGGGTGCATGTAGTAATCCATGTGTACGGTCTATATATTCGTTCCTAAATATTTTCCCACAGTTTGTTGAAGTTGCTATGTGATCAAAAAATGGTCCTGGTGAACCTTTTCTGGTTGTATTGCATAGTTGGCCACAGTCTATACGAATGGCATCGAAAGGGTCTAACGGTTTCCTAGGGTCCGGAATATATCGCATGGAGGTATTTCGTTCGTTATTATACATATTTATGAGAAAAAATTTTGAATTGGCTATTGGCTGCACAGAGTATTTAGGGATGACAGTACATGAAATAATAATAACGAATATCAAACAACCAAACGGTTTCCTGTGCTTCATATACTCCATGTTCTACAAAAGACAATAAATGAATTAGCAAACAATGTAACCAGTAGCTATTGTGTCATTGTATCAGAAAATAAGTAGAAAGCATCTTTTCAATCCAGTATGAAATCAATGTACTGTTTTTATGGTTTTGTGACACCGTCTTGTCTCAAAACAAAATATAGTATGTACCACTGAAGAGAGACGAAACATACACCCCCCCAAAAAAAAAATTAAAAAAAATCGTTCAAACTCATCAGTCGAAAATTAACAAACAACATGGTAAAAAAAAAAAGAAAATTACCAAAAGACAAACAACAGTATACAAAACACAACTTAGAAAACATAAGACAGAGCAAAACGGAACCAGCTATAAACCGGTATCGATTTTAGGTGCACCGTACGGGTAAACAGCTCCACATGTGGCACTCCAATCTCCGGCACAGAGTCTATATCCGTTCCATACATGCTCCGCAATACTGTACTTAATATTGGTGTAGTGTTACAAAGTATTGAACGGAACGGATATATGTGATCTCTGCGCCAGAGATTGGAAGCACCCGTGATGTTCATGAAAGTACAAGCCTGGTGACGAATGAAATTCAGTAGGTCACATTCAGAGAAAATGGGAACAGAATTGTGGTTATGAAGATCGGAACATATCCGTCTTCATCATTGAAATAGATATTTTATTACGATCAACTTACTCGTGATGGCGCCCGTAAAATGGTATGGAAAGCAAGCCCTGGAATATCGTATCAACTGGGAGATTTATGCTCCATATACCGAAGCTACAGGAATGATGTTGCATAGAAAAGGAAAATTCACAAATGGTGTTATCTTTTTTTATATTTAATATAGAAACACAAGTTGTTTTTTCTTTTTGTTTTTTAACATTGTCATGTGATTCACCGAGGTTGTGTTTGCCTCTTGGGTCTGTCATCTTAATTGTTGTATGATTGTCTTAATTTGAAACAGTTCCATTTGTTACAAATGTGTGACTGTCATAAATTTATAACTTAAATATCGAAATATTTTTTGTTAACAATTACCGAACCGTTTATATAGGATAAAGAACTCATATTTCAATGGGCCAATTTCGATGCATTTTCTTCAAAATCTTTGATTTTAGTGATCATTACATTAAGGGGAATCTTCCCTTCCTTCCAATGTTGAACGATTTACAAAATATGATGGCATATTACGCGAAGTATTTGACAAATCAAATTCTTATAGTTCAGAACTAGTCTTGATGTTATTGGGGGAATTTGTGATTAAGGACCTACGGAACAACACCTTTTTCTAGTTTATCCTGGATAATGACGATCACGAAGACTTAAAGATGAACTTTAATAGTACAGGGATACAGGCAATCTCCCATTCCTAGTGAATGACGTTCTAATGGCGTGCATAATGTCGATCTTTTCCGGTGAAGGACATAACCCGAAAGTAGTCTATTAGCAGAGATTTACGGAAAGTCTCGGATCCGACTGTTGACACCGACTCTGACAGTTAAAATGAAGGGGGTCATCTCAAAATAGAAAAAAAGTACTAAATAATTATTTTTTCGAGAACAATTTAACAAGATTTGACACCAAGATTTAATTAATCAAATAAGTTTTGTCTTCTGTTAACAAATCCGGCACAAGTCTCCACAATTAGTCTGAGTTTTTGTCTTGGTTGCCTCCACAAAGTACCCATCACTTTATAATTTTTAAGATCACCAATGGCATGTTCAACAAGAATTTTATATTCTGCAATAACTCTGTTAGATTTTCTACTCTTTCGTTTCTGGTGATCTGTTTTTCTAGTAATCTTTTATCGCGGAAATGGCGTAATGACGGGATGCCGATTAGGATAGATTTTATCTCCCAACAGCACACATTCTTCTGAAAAATTTAGCGGTGCATTGGCTTAAATTTGGTGGCCAAAAAATCCGTTTTCAACATGGCTAAAGCTTTCACTACAAAAACTGCTGAAAATAATCCGGGAAACCATGGATGCATTACCTGTCAGATTCAGCGGAAGAGTTAGAAGAAGCCCAAGTTGATGCAGAAATAGAAGCGCCAAATGCGGTCGTCACAGATGACAAATAACCCTCTCTTGAAAATGAAGCTGGATCTTCACAAACACCAAAGAAACACAAGCGAAAGGCCAAAAAGCGACCGTTGATGCACATCATCTGCGATAACTAAATGGCATATAACCGATTTATTACAAAAAAAAAGAAAGTTATCGGAGTTAGTTCTTCTGAAAACGATTCCGATATTATTGTAGATTAAGAAAAAAATAAAATTATTTCCTTCATTTTTTGAATTTATATATTATATAGTTTGAACATTCACAAATCTTATTCACTGTTTCTGAGCTCAAAGGTATTTGTGAGTTATAGTCTGATCACTTGGCGTCTGTAGTTTTTTCCGTCATCTTTTATGTTTCAAAAGGTGACTGTCCGCTGCGCAGTAAAACATGTCAACCATCCGTAACGCAATATTGTGACTCAGGGTGGACCATGCTACGTGCTCTTAAAAAAGGGGGAGATCAAATTTTGCAAATCAATTCCGTTAGTTTAATAATATGTATCCACATCTGTTATCTAGAACAAAACTTGGTAGACCCCCCCCCCCCAAAAAAAAAAAACAACAACACACACACACCGATTTCTTTTTTTTTTTTATAATTTATTTTTTTTATTCATCATGGATTAACAGGCATTTACATAAGTTATCTATAGAGGCACATAATAAAGCAAGCGAGAAAAATAAGTATAATCAAGCAAAAAAGAGTAAACAAAAATAATACTAATAATACGATATATGAACGAAATATGGATGAAGTATAACATTTTCATCAAACAATATATAGTGATAATGGAAATTACATTTCAAGCACATCTATACATAATAATTCACTATTAAATTAATTAATGATTTTATCCCAGGGGTTCCAGTACATGTTATAATCTTTCACACTCATATTTTTTGAGGAAATATGTTTTTCTAAAATTAAATTTTCTTTGATATAATTTTTAAGTCCCTCTATATGAGGTTTTTCCTCTCGCATCTTTGATCTGTATATAAAATACTTTACTAGTAAAATGACTTTATTTTTTATAAAATTAAGTTTATAGTTATCATACAGACCAAACATGACTATATCTATATTAAGTGGAATTTCAATATGTGTTGTTTCAAAAATCCAGGCATTCAGGTGGTGCCAAATGTCTGCTACAATATGACAGCCCCACAATAAGTGTTCTATGCTTTCTGGTTCTTCCTTGCAAAATGTACATAAATTACACTGTACTCGGTTCATCTTTAAAAGTAAAGTATTAGTACCTAAAATACGGTGAATAATTCGATATTGAAACCAACATAGCTTGGTATTTTTTGAAATTTTAGTGACACAGTTATGGATTTTTTTCCAATCCCCTACAACGTTATTCAATATACCCTCCCATTTTCGCTCAGCTGCTATTACAACTGGTATCGCACCTTGATTTAATATATTATACATATCTTTTGAACCTTTGTTTGACTTGAAAAAAATGTTAATATTAAAAGGTAACAGAGCTTGTTGTTGTTTTTCCCTTTCAGTGTTGATTCCCATAGATTGTAACCATTTTTTTAATGCTACTTTAATACCATAAAATTGTAAAAATGTGGGTTTAAAAGTATATAACTGTTCAAAATTTTGATAAGACAATATATTTCCTTGCTCATCTAGAAGGTCATTTACAGTCCATACCCCGTTTTGTGCCCAACTTCTATAATAAACACTGACGTTATCAATTTTAATGTTCTCATTATTCCATATAGATGAAGATATGACTTCCTCAAAATAACGAGGATGTCGGAATCTCGACATGTTTTTCCAGGCACAAATAACTTCTTTCCAAAAAACGTTATCTAATTTTTTAGTTGTTCCAAAATAAGCCAACTCTGTAAAATTTATATTTTGTGTAGCAGTAAATAATTTGACCCACTTTGAATTTGAATTAAATAATCTCCTAACCCAGGTCAATTTTAGCCCTTGTATAAAATTTCTCAAATTAATCATTTTTAAACCACCTCTGCAGTATTCTTGACATAAGAGCTCCCGATTTACCTTGTCGGGTTTACCATCCCAAATGAAAGCATAAATTTTACTATTGAGTTGTTGTAGTACATTTTCATCTGGACTTGGGATGGATAAGAACAGATGATTCAATTTTGATATAATTAAAGATTTTATAATAGTTATTTTACCAAACGGAGTAAGCGACTGTTTTGACCATTTTTGTATAATACTTTCTATTTCTTGAATTCGAGGAGCATAATTTAGATTTAGCATTCTATCCAAATCAACACAAAAAGTGATACCCAATAATTTGAAGGTACTGGAACCCCATTTCAATCCCCATTTTACGCATATTTTATCTTGACTATGTTTTTTACTTCCTATCCATATAACATTTGTTTTATCTAAGTTAATTTTCAGTCCTGATATCTCAGCATAGAATTGTAAGATACGGAGGGATGCATCTAAAGAGGAAGGAGATCCATCTAAAATAAGTGATGTATCATCAGCATATTGAGACAATATAAACTCTGTATCATCTATCGTAATACCTTTAATATCATTACTATTTCTGACTAAAATGCCAAGTATTTCTGCACACACACCGATTTCTATCCTAAAGATTACTCCCTAACCTTGATGTTCCATTTATCTTTGTATCTGTTAAACCGGAAAATGTTTACTCAAGAATGCAGGATATGTTTATCTTTTTTGTCAATCCTTTTTGAGACGATCCCTGTAATTTTTGCTGTCAGAGTCGGAGTCAACAGTCGGATCCGAGACTTTCCGTAAATCTCTAGTATCAATATTATAGAGAAAAAAGACTTATCGTCAAATTATTTTACTCAAACTCTGAATCCCCAATCTCGAATATGTTAAATGAACAAATCGTATTAATTTATTATACACATAAATTAAGTTTGTAGATGATTCGCTACTTAAAAGCTTAGTTGTCATTTTATGGACACATTGAAGAAGTTATTCATTGATACTGACGATATGAATATCAGTTTTTTCCTAAGTTAAAACATTGTTGTGAAGTCATTCTATTGTTTTACCTGTTATTTCTTTCGGTGATTGGACTATCTTTTACCTGTAAGAAACCCTTATGTCACCTTTAGCTGTCCAATATTTTTAAGAATAGCCCTCTTATTTCTTAAAAAGGTAGCATAACTGATACTTACAGGTAAATGATAGTTCAATGACTGAAATAAAAAACCATCAATTACCCTAATTGTTTTCATCATGTAAAGAAAAATACAATCAAAGAACAAATGACAATTAAAAAAAAATAAAGTCAACTTTCAATACAATAATTATGTCATTCATCAAAACGATTTCTTGAGGCAAAAAATCACGTTATCTCTTCGCACTGATTCAATATGATGATTATACTCGTTGTAAGTCTTGTTTTCGTTGCCAGTCTTGTTTTTGTTGCCTTAATGAATTTCTTAACAGATTTATCCTCGTCCGTCTTTAGATAATCAGAATTTACCTCTTATGTTGCTCTTATTCTTCCTAGTATCATTTTCAAGTACAAAATGAAACTAGAGGCTCTAAAGAGCCTGTGTCGCTCACCTTGGTCTATGTGAATATTAAACAAAGGAAGCAGATGGATTCATTACACAATTGTGTTTTGGTGATTGTTATGTATTTGTATATCTTACTTTACTAAACAGTCTTGCTGCTTACAATTATCTCTATCGATAATGAACTTGGCCCAGTAGTTTCAGTGGAAAATGTATAATAAAAATTAACAAATTTTATAAAAATTGTTAAAAATTGACTATAAAGGACAATAACTCCTTAGGGGGTCAATTGACCCTTTCGGTCATGTTTGACTTATTTGTAAATATTACTTTGCTGAACATTATTGCTGTTTACAGTTTATCTCTATCTATAATAAGATTTAAAATAATAACCCAAAACAGCAAAATTTCCTTAAAATTACCAATTCAAGGGCAGCAACCCAACAACGGGTTGTCCGATTTATCTGAAAATTTCAGGGCAGATAGATCTTGACCTGATAAACAATTTTACTCGTGTCAGATTTGCTCTAAATGCTTTGGTTTTTGAGTTATAAGAAAAAAACTGCATTTTACCCATATGTTCTATTTTTAGCCGTGGCGGCCATCTTGATGTGATGACCGGGTCACCGGACACATTTTTTAAACTAAATACCCCAAAGATGATTGTGGCCAAGTTTGGATGAATTTGGCCCAGTAGTTTCAGAAGAGAAGATTTTTGTAAAAGATAACTAAGATTTACGAAAAATGGTTGAAAATTGACTATAAAGGGCAATAACTCCTAAAGGAGTCAACTGACCATTTCGGTCACTTGACTTATTTGTAAATCTTACTTTGCTGAACATTATTGCTGTTTACAGTTTATCTCTATCTATAATAATATTTAAGATAATAACCAAAAACAGCAAAATTTCCTTAAAATTATCAATTCAGGGGCAGCAACCCAACAACGGTGTTGTGTGATTCATCTGAAAATTTCAGGGCAGATACATCTTGACCTGATAAACAATTTTACCCCTTGTCAGATTTGCTCTAAATGCTTTGGTTTTTGAGTTATAAGCCAAAAACTGTATTTTACCCCTATGTTCTATTTTTAGCCATGGCGGCCATCTTGGTTGGTTGGCCGGGTCACCGGACACATTTTTAAAACTAGATACCCCAATGATGATTGTGGCCAAGTTTGGTTTAATTTGGCCCAGTAGTTTCAGAGGAGAAGATTTTTGTAAAAGTTAACGACGACGGACGACGGACGACGGACGCAAAGTGATGGGAAAAGCTCATTTGGCCCTTCGGGCCAGGTGAGCTAAAAAGCAATAAAGTAATGCTTAAAATTTGATAGATAATGCCGCAATACAAGGGCCTCGAACAACCTAAACCTTATCATGTGTACAAAGTGCGAATCTAGAACTTCGATTATGACCGACGATGAATATGGGAAGCAGAATAAAGGAAGTCATTACCCCGTTTTATCTGTTAAAAAACAATCGTGTGTCCGATTCGCACTTTGTTCGCAGTGATCATTTTATAAAAAAAAAATCATACAAAAATCGAGACAGAATTACGTTTCTGTAACATTTAAAAAACACAAGGGACTCAATACACAAATACACGAAAAAAGAGCGATACGACCTTGCAGAAAGAAAAAAAAAAACAGAAAGGGGGTAGGAGGTTCAGGTGGTACTGTTTGGGTAAACAATAACAGTCTTTTGAAAATTCCAAAAAAGAATATTACTGATTGCATGTTGTTATCTCTTCGTTTGTTCATATTAACTATGTATTTGAAATAAAATCGACTGCGGTGCACTCGATGTGGTTCAGCAAGAACATGTCCTCGTATGCTACTCTTTTTTCTCATTAACCCTGTAAAGAATAAAACTCGAGAAGAAACAAGAAACTAATAGGAGAGAACTACATTTTGAAATAAAATATATATAAAACTTGCCATTATTTGCTGCTTTGACTATATCCTCTTTGTAATCCACACTAAAATAATGTATCTGAATACACATTTGATTTTTATCCAAAGTTTGAAACAACACAATCACTAATAACGACATCTCTGTCTTTGTTTTTCCATAAGGAATATACTTTCATCACTTTATCAGTTTTGAAACACAAAACGCATGTAAAGGTATTCACGGAAACTATGACTATGAGCGGAAACTATGAGAGGTCTTTGCGCACGCAAAAATCATGATACGCATATCCTATGGCTTATTCTTCATATAGCAATACATGTTGTAACTATACGTTTTTAGTCAATTTTAAGTTGAGCTTCTGTTTAAAGAGGCCAACATGTAGGATAAAATTGAGAATGGAAATGGGGAATGTGCCAAAGAGACAACAACCCGACCATAGAAAAAAAACATCAGTAGAAGGTCACCAACAGGTCTTCAATGTAGCGAGAAATTCCCGCACCCGGAGGCGTCCTTCAACTGGCCCCTAAACAAATATATACTAGTTCAGTGATAATGAACGCCATACTAATTTCCAAATTGTACATAAGAAACTAAAATTAAAATAATACAAGACTAACAAAGGCCAGAGGCTCCTGACTTGGGACAGGCGCAAAAATGCGGCGGGGTTAAACATGTTTGTGAGATCTCAACCCTCCCCCTATACCTCTAGCCAATGTAGAAAAGTAAACGCATAACAATATGCACATTAAAATTCAGTTCAAGAGAGGTCCGAGTCTGATGTCAGAAGATGTAATCAAAGAAAATAAACAAAATGACAATAATACATAAATAACAACAGACTACTAGCAGTTAACTGACATGCCAGCTCCAGACTT
Source organism: Mytilus galloprovincialis (assembly GCA_037788925.1). Taxonomy (NCBI): domain Eukaryota; kingdom Metazoa; phylum Mollusca; class Bivalvia; order Mytilida; family Mytilidae; genus Mytilus; species Mytilus galloprovincialis. Next base: position 5,483,594 of record CM075340.1, on the reverse strand, counting down.
CAATTAAACTGACTGAAAGATTATGATTTCATCATATGAACATCAGGCACAATCCTTCCCGTTAGAGGTTTAGTATCATACCATCATAACATATATGAGAAGAACATAACCCGTGTCATGCCAACAACTGGTTTTTGAATAAATGTGTTTAGTTCCGATGCAAAGACCCTATAAGTGAATCAATATTAACGCCAAAATATGCAATCCTAAATGACCCGACAACAGTACTAGTACCACAACTATATCCCTTCCCAATAAGTCCACCCAAAGGTTTTGTTAGTTTTTGAGGTGAATACTGACACCTTTGTGCTTTACAAAGAATATCTCCATAAAACATTGGATGTGAAATACCTGAACGCATAAGAAGTCTGCATGTTGAGCTATATTTACGAATGATGTCCTTATACCGATGACAAAACCCAGCAAATGTTCCGACCAGCCTGTGACACCGAAAACCCTGGTGCAACAACTTTTCAGCAACACACAAACCTCTCTCGCTAAAATCTAAAACATCGTTACACACACGAGCGAATCGCACAAGCCGAGACATATAAACACCGTAAGATGGCGACAAGGGAACGTCACCATCTAAAAATGGATAATCAACGATAGGAAATGAAAAATCATCTCTTTTATCATAAATTTTAGCATTCAGCTTTCCGTTAGTGATACAGATACCAAGATCGAGGAAAGGGCAGTAGTCATCGTTAGCATTAGCCCTATTCAAAGTAGGCCCAACAGGATAAATGTCTTTAATATACATACTGAAGTCGTCATTATTGAGAGCCAAAATATCATCCAAATATCTAAAAGTAGTATTAAATTTGTTTATCAGATGTTGTTTCGATGGGTCTTTGCTATTTTTGTCATAAATTGCAACTCATAGCAATACAAAAACAGGTCCGTAATAAGTGGTGCACAGTTAGTCCCCATTGGAATTCCGATAATCTGACGATATACGGAATCCCCAAAGCGAACAAAAATGTTATCTAGTAAAAATTCAAGGGCATATACAGTATCAAAGCATGTCCAATTGACATAGTTTTTTTGTTTATTGCTACTAAAAAATGACCTAAAAGAGTTTGAACATATATATTCACATTCTGACTTTTTAAATGCCCATTTAATTAGGTGTGTGAATTTTTTATTAATGAGAATGTGAGGCAATGTGGTATACAGGGTAGAAAAATCAAAACTTTGAACAGATTTAAAATCACCAATATAAGCATGCAATTTATCAAGTACTTCCAACGAGTTCTTGACAGTCCAAAAGTAATTAATTCCACTATTTTCGAAGGCCTTACCCGAACAATCTATAATCAGGTTTCCAATTGTACCAAGTGTGCTGGTAAGAAGAATAGACAATTTAGTAGTGGAACAATGGCCTGAAGACAAAACAAATCTATATTTGCAAGGTGTCCTGTGTAGCTTCGGAAGCCAGCACACAGTTGGGACCCTCATTACATTCGGCTCCGCTTGCAAAGCGGTAGCCAAAAGTCTATGTCTGCCACAGATGTCGCCCTCTGAAAACGGAGTCAGCTGGAATGTTGGTGAATTGGTGATTTCTTTTTTCAGAACCTCAATGCAAAACCCACGTCAAACTATAATAATATTATTAGCAGCTTTATCGGCCGGGACAAAAACAAATTACTTGGCTAGTTCTTTTAGTCCATGTTTGATACGAGAAATAGGTTTTTTGTGGTTTAATGAAAAGAAGTTTATTCACAAAACAATTTTCATACTTAATGAAAATAAATCTGTGCTTGCTTTTTCTTTTGTTTTACCTTTTCAGACGTGTTAAACAATGTTTTAAGTAAGATATAAGCCTCTAACAATCCATTCTTTGAAATATTGAACAGGTCTTCGGCCTTTCCAATATTTTACAGAATGGACTGTTATCAGCTTACTGTAAACCAATTAATTTTCGCGAGCGATTTATTTTCGCGACTTTCGCCAGTAGAAAAATAACGCGAATTTAAATCGTCGCGAATATGATAAACTTGGATCTTTCCTTATTTAACTACATCAAGTTAAATAGAAAATCGCGAAATTAAATTGCCGCGAAATGAACCCGAAAGGGCTAAATGCGAAATAAAGTATCCGCGAAAATAAGTTGGTTTACAGTATATCCCTTACAGAACAAAATATAATAAATCAGCAAAAGCAACATTCGAAATAAAAACACTTATATTTTTAAATCATATATACCTTGAATCATTTACTTCCAATAAGATTATGAGAACGTGTCTTCATAAACCGATTTCAAAAGCAAACCACCTAAGGATATAACGAGTACAGGTACATAATAACATTTAACAGTACTACAAGAGGTTTTCCGATTTGCCACGTATCAAGTACGGTTGGTTCAATCTCAACGGTTTGTGCAGTTTTGGAGATATCAATTAATGCATGCGATCATTTTATATCTAATGACATTGAATTCTCTTAATACTGTATGTATACTGTTATCTGAAACTTTCTTAAATATTTGTTATTCTAACTTCTAAAGTAAAGTAAATCATGTTTTACTATTTTAATGAAAATGCAGGAAAGTATATGGAATGTATAGATAACGAATTTCAACTACTTACAATACTAAGTTATTTTATTGAATGCAAAATTCATACTGATTATGTAATTATTAAAATTTGTTGCTTATATTTTGTTAATCTCCACCTGCTAACTTGCTCCTTTTTTATCTTTATTATAATCCCACTTCCTTTATACATATCACAGCTTACAAATACACATTTATCAAACATTGATATCAATTACTGTCATTTTGTACTGAAAAGAAAGCTTAGCCATGGCGTTGTTAGTTTATTGTCGATTTATGAGTTTGACTGTCCCTTTGGTATCTTTCGTCCCTCTTTTCACTTGTGGAATCCCTGTCACAAACAGACGTTGCCTATATACCTTGAATTTATTTACTTCCAATAAAATTATGAAAACGTGTCTTCATAAAAGAATTTAAAAAAAAAACACCTAAGGATATAGCGAGTACTATAGGTACATGATAACATTCAAAAGTACTTATAGCGGTTTTCCGATTAGCTACGTATCAAGGCGGTTGGTATTTAACTCAACGGTTAGTGTTGTTTTGGGGATACCATAATCATTTTATACATCATGATAGAATCAAAAAGATTGAAAGGAATAACAGAAAAAAAACTAGCTTAGCCTTTTATTTGATAAAGAGTTAAACGTTTCTAGAACACTTTGTGTATTGTTCTTTATGAAATTAACTATTTGTGAACAATAGACCTTAAACGAACTGAGTTTTCAAGGCCTTGAAATTCTAACTATAGATTTGTGTTTCTGCTTGTTATAGGTATTTGTATTGATAGAAAGAAAAAGAAACAAAATTTTGAATAATTGAAATAATATCTATGAACTAGTTTTAAAATACGTGTAATTGGTATAGGGTTATACTCGTTACCGTGTTAAAAGTTTGTAGATTTTATATCGATGATTAGTTCTTTGTATGATTTTGAAATTAAATATTCTATTTCGATAGTTTAATGAGAAGATTTGTATGCTGAGATTGTAAGAGACCTGAGATTTCATATTGAGTGAGAAAAGGGCAATCTCCTTATTTTCTTTTATCCACAACTTAAGAGATTTTTTTTTCTAGAAATGCGTTCTAAAAGAGGAAACTGAAAATATATAAAAAAACAAATTCTGTTGTCGATAAAAAAACTACAAATATAAAAACAAAAGTAGATGCGATATGATTGACAATGATACAACCCTCCACAAGAGACTAATAAAATTAACGGTACCAATTTTCTTGCACCAGATGCGCATTTCGAAAATACATGTCTCTTCAGTGATGCTCGTGGCCAAAATATTTGAAATCAAAAGCTTAAATAAAAGATGAAGAGCTATAATCCAAAAGGTCCAAAAAGTATAGCCAAAGTATAGTAAATGACACAGAACATTATAACTATAGTTCACTGTACGGTCTTCAACTACCATGAGCAAGCCAATACCGCATAGTCAGCAATGATACGCCCCAAAATGACAACTAAAGCTCTAAGGGAATACTTCCAGTCATGATTATGGCTCCATTATTTAAAATCCCTTTTAAGGAAACACATTTGTATGGCTTACCAAAATAATGCGATTTTGATTAAATTTCATGGATTATAAAATCGAGTTTATTGACACGATAAAAAAACCATGACGAATGTAAAATTTACTCATTAACATAAAAACTTCACTAAAATAAATTATTAATAATGTTCGAGATTTCATCAGTTCTAACTATACTTATGTGTGAGTATTCGTGGTTCAACAATAACCATGCTTATACACTTAATGTGAGAAAAGGGAAAAAAAGGAATTATACAACTGCTAAGATACAATAACCTCCCTTTAACTATTAGAGCCAAGGAAAAGAAAGGGTTCTCATAAGAAGATCCAAGAGAGCAATCTTGTGTCTTATGTTGAATATCAAAAACGTAGCAACAGTACAGTCACTTTATCAATGACAAAATATCTTGGAAAACAGGCAGTGCTTGTGACACTAGTGACACATGTCAGGCAGTGCTTGTGACACTAGTGACACATGTCGTCTTCTGTGTGATAAATCGCAGTTGAAAAAAAACCCGTTTACAAAGTATGAATTGAATGTAGCTGCAACAGCTGAGAAAATATTAGCACATCACTTTTAAAATTGATTTTTTTACATAACTGTCGTACAAGTAGTACAGATTCGAAAACAAATGTGACTGAACATCTTTCTAAAATCTTACGCGTGATACTAACTCCCCGAATCCATATGCTATTTAACATTATGAGAATTTGCTTATCAACTATCAATTAGAGTTCCCATGATAATCTTTTACCGATTTTGTTGTCATTCGTTTGAGGCAAACACCATGCAGCATTATTTTTTAACTTTATTTTCCGCAGCAAAGATGATGCCCTGTCATTGAATAATCCATAGTTTGGTATCTATATTAATCGCACTTGAAATAAAAGTACTACAGTTGCAATTAAATCTGCTTAATATGTTGACTAACATCTAGAAATTGACAATAACACAAATAGTCCGAATTGGTTGGTTATAAGTTACAAGAATCTAATTTCCCAATGTGAACATTTCATTTCTATGTTGAAACACTCAGTTGATATAATATTTCAAAGCTTGCATTTCCTATCATGATTTTCTTGATAGAGGCTTGCTGTTTACACGGATGCTATTTAACAAAGAGTTTAAAATGGTGAAGGTATCGCTCTATAAATGTTATTGACGCAATCACGAGATGGTTAACTGTTATGGAATATCTAGATCTGTTTAAACAGATTTCGACAAATATGTTCAAATTGTGGACACAAATTCCCCACCCTTTTCTTAAACGTGACCTACTCAATAAGATCTATCACCGGGTTGGTACTTATAAACGCAAATCGACAGGTGTGGTGCCACATGTGCTCCCTTATCTTCTTACCCTTTTGGAGAATTTGAGATCAGTCCGGGTTGTGGTGGGTTTGGTTTGCTCATTTTTTCCCCTATGTTGTGATTTTACGACTGATACTCGTCTTTTGGTCGTTTGTGGTTCATTGGTATATCATAGAGTCGTCACTGGTTCGGACAGACGTACTTATAATAAAATTGTTTCTGTAACTGCATCTTACATTTATTTGTATGATCCTTTACGATAGATAATTCAGCTGATCTGTAACAATTCAATCTTCATGCCTTATATATCATGTACTGTGTTATGACACTAGATTGACACAGACGAGTAAATTAACTTTACACCCGGCCACGGAAAATTTTATTTTTGTAGAGCCTAGATGGTCGAGTGGTCTAACGCGTCGGATACAGTGCAAGGCGATTTGGTGCCACGATATCTAAGTAGCATGAATTCGAATCCAGATCCAGGGAAGAACAAAAATTGGCTAACGCAAATTCACAGATCTTACCTTGTTCGGTTGTTATGTAGACGAATTATATATATATATATAATTATATATATTAAAAATTAAGTACACAAAAAGAGTTTTAAAAGCAGCATTGACTAGCGCTTTCATCCATCTTGGGACTTTTCAAGACTATGAACGTCATTATGGGGAACACATTAGTACTATGACGCAACGTCATTGTTCGTAACATATTAGTAGTATGACGCGACGTTATTGTTCATGTAACTATAAGCATTAAGCTTGGCGTCAAACACTTTTATGAATTTTCTTTCTAGTACTTTACGGTATTTTTCTGTTGGTTCCGTACATTTGAAGAATGGGAAAAATTTGAATTTTCCTCTCGCTCAAATGTCTAAATGTTCGCTCAACGGAATTAGTCTGTACTCGGGATGTCGTATTTGTTGTTTATGGATCCTGACCCGTTCACACACACTATTTCCTGTTTGACCTATGTAATTTTCTTTACAGTTGACACATGTTCTACAATAGAGTAAATTTTCTGATTTGCAAGCCATATTTGCGTTTTCTGACAATTTCTTACCGTTTTTGAAATATTTCTTACTGCCGATTTCTAAGTAATTATAATTGTCTGGAACATACCCCACAGCGTGAATCGCCACAACTTTGTACGGATGATACGTTTTTAACTATATCAAATCGCGCTTTTGTTAGTTGGCGTTTATATATATATATACATGTATACATAAATATGTGTGTGTGTATAAAACGTCTGAATAACAGTCAACGATATTACGCACGAGGGCGCTACGAATAACGATCCATGTACACAATAAATATATTACATAAACGTCCTTAAGTACAAAACAACACCAATAACAAAAAAAGGAAACTATGAATGGAAATATTTATAAATATTTCGGATAACAGATATCTTTCATCAGTACAGTGGGATTTCCAGTGACACTAGAACAATAGAAAAGTCACTCGTCTTATGAAAGAGTTAAAAAAGGTCAAAAAACAGGAGAGACGATTTACGCATAAAAACCAATATGCATAGGGATGAATATCTCTTAAAACACAAAACCATTATATAACTTTTATACAACCACTATAAGTAAAGCATATGTTAAAGCTAAATTTGTTAGTATATGATTTTTAAATTGCCAAACATGCTGTTAATTGAACAATCGATTATTCAACATGGGGGTGTGTACAAAACTGCCAGATTTGACTGCTAATTTTATCTTTTTTTAAATATATATCAAACCTTAATAATGTAGCTTTCTGAGTATCCAATTTTTAACGTGTTCCGAAATGTAGTTTCGTCACAAGAATTTTTCAAAGTTGGGTTGTTTTGTGTATATGAATGTCGATAAATTCGTATGATCGAGCACACCGACAAGTGTATCGTTGGGACAACTCGATATAATGTAACCAATATACGTGACAAATAACCTAATGTGAAGTTTATTAAAATCATCATAACATATATAATTGATCAACACATTATGTTTTAAAAACATGAGTCTTATAATATAAGACTTTAAAGGTTCATATCATTTACATTCAACGTTTTTATTGGATATTTTTTTAATACAATGTAACATCGAGGTTGAACGTTGATAGTAAAAAAAAATCCCAGAAATTTTTTTGATTGATGTTGTAAATGATATAAACCTTCGAATTCATATTATATCGGAATAGAAAATATGTGATCCAAATTAACCATGCACGTGTGTTAAAGAAGATTTTGCACTTTTATGATGTACAGGGGGAAAGTTTTTTTCTTAAACAATATTATGATCCCAAATTTGATGAAATTTGTTGGCAATACTTTAATACAAACACTACATATAGAAAAGTATATGTTAAATCTCAATGGATTATTATTATGAAAAATGTTTGACTCGATTAAAAAACAAAAACTTCCGGAATCTAATTATCTCTACTGATAAATAACGCAACACTAATGACACATTTAAGTTTTGGAATGATTTTATTCACAAAGAATGTTTCTCATTGATGTACATTTCTATGCTTTTGTCTTTTCGGAGTTTATATTGGAAATTAAAAATTGCTGCATGAAAGAGACTAGCTCCACATTCCTATGCATATGATTGTCATATGTACGTGAGAATCATTCCATAAAACATCCGTTTGATATCCTTTCAATGCCAGACACTGTCTAGTGGTTTTTCTGCCACAATTACAAGAAAAACCTGGCTTAACTTGTGCTGGATCAGACACTTGAATCTTAATTGATGTTAAGTAATTAGTTTAAAGGGTCATCCGGAACTGTTGGATTTAATGACAGTCTTCCTTCCATACAGACCATCGCTGCAAAATAATTTGAACATTCAATTAGGTGTTTATAATATCATTTAGCAATCCAAAGAGAACCTGAAAATATTAGACCAAGGTTTGAACAGAGATGCAAAACAAAAACAAAACAAAAAAAAACAGCCATTTTCCTGTACAATGAAATTGAAAAAGTAGTTAGTTGCATGTCCCATCATCTTTTGGTTGACGACCCCAGATAAATATAATCTAAATTTCGTAGCATTCCCCCCCCCTTTTTTTACTGAATTTGTTCAAGGTATGGTGGTTTTACCCCATTTCAGATTTCAGTATGTCATGTTGTATATCTTTTATAAATAAGATGATTTTCTAGCAAGTTTCAACGATATTCTTTATCATTTGACAAAATACTATGCATCTGAACTAAATTGTTTACTATTTGAAAAACGCGCCTTCTATACTTAAATTTACCTCCCTTTTTCACATAGCAACACAAATTAAAAACTGCCAATCTTTGCTGCATATCAATTTTTCCCCCAATAAAAATATATATCATGCAACATAACCAACTTTACAAATTGGGAGAAAATCAAGGTGTTCCGACCATTGGATAGTATTTAAAAAAAATAATGAAAGGATGGCATGATTACAAGTTTGAACCCTGACGACACTGAAAATCGAAAATCATCACGCATTTACCTATCATATGATGATACGATGAGGTGATGAACTTAACAATAAATATTTTACCCGATTCCTTATCATATTCACAGTATGTTGACACGTCTTAGTTCGTTTGTGCTAGCTCATTTTAAACAAGCTAAACAATTACAGCATCATCCGTTTTTCTTTACCGATTACCTCTAGTCAGAAGATCGCACTGTTTACAGGGGAGTTAATATTTTGTCACCAGTTCGCCCACTGAGTATGATTATGATATTTGTGTGCAACGTACACATTTTTAATGATACCGATGGCGGTATAAAAGCAACCAACATATATAAGCAATTGAAAGAGAAGATGTTGTCTGGTTTAAAATTCAGAAGTTATCTGTGCTTTTTAGTTGACGTACTGATCATTTCTGAAACCTTCGAAAAGCATTAAGACCATATCTAGGAAAAACGATTTCGAGACTTTTTTTTTACATTTGTTTGTTTTATAGTGATTGAATTGATAACACAATGTGGACTTCTGTACCCTCTTTTTTACATTTTTATCTTATTTCGTCTGTTTTATTTGTTCACGCATCGTTGCCAATATAATGGAATTTGATTCGACTGTCATACAAGTGAGGGATTAGATAGCTATAAAACCAGTTTCAATCCACCACTCTAATGCAATTATTTTGTAACGATGCTTTTTATTGGACGTTGACAATTATTTTGAGGGGTTAGATTCCACGTTCTACCAGTCCATAACTAAGAAAGCCAACATTTTGAATTCTGTTGTTTAAGGGTATGTAATTTCTCAACAAATAAACAAGACAGTCACATTTTGAGCCTCAAAATCTTCTTTTTGTCTATATTGAAATCATTTTGAAGCGTACGAAAAGTTCAAATACGTTTAGTATTTATGTTTGACATCCAGAGTATACATATGACGTCACATTGTTTAGATGCTAAAGACGATGCAATAGTTTCGCGGACTTTTTTTCTTTTTTGGCATTTTTAAGCAAAGATATTTATTAAATGAAATTTATTTTAATATGTGGCATTAAAATGGAGATAAATGTATTGTACTTTAAGCTTGTCCTTCGTAAAACTTGATTTTACTGTCGCAAATACCCGTTTACCTATCTTCGCTCCGCGTCGCTAGGTAAACTCAATTTGCGACAGTAAAATCAAGTTTTACGAAGGGCAAGCTAAAAAAACAGTTATCTCCTAATTCTCAAAAAATGCCAGTGCCAAGTCAGGATTACGACTGTTGTTAACCATTCGTTTGATGTGTTTGCGATTTTGATTTTGTCATTCGATAGGGACTTTCCTTTTTAAATTTTCCAAGAAGTTCAGTTTTTTTGTGATTTTACTTTTTAAGAGAACGGAAAAAAAGAAAAACCGCCGTTTTTTATTATAACAGTGTGTATGGCAGACACTTGTTTCTTCAAATAATGCCAATACATTCGTGTTTACAGCAGTTGATGTATCCAGTATTGGTTTTGATGTGTGATCACGAATGAAACAATTCTTCCTGAAATTTTATTCACAATCAAAAGGTAAGCAAATTCATGATCAAAACATTCTTTTTTAGAAATTATCTACGAATAACTACCAAATAGTCCGTTATCGCCTTCCTAAGTTGTTGATTTCCAAGATATTTCGAAGGTGTAAAAAACCTATGTTGGAAATGTGGATGTCCGTTTGATCTTTATTCGATAGCATGTAAAATTAAATACTTTGTCGCTCAACGGAAAATGGTAGAGAGAGGCAAATATGCAGGTAACCTGCATTTAACATGTTTAACATGTTTAAGATAATAGAATGAGCCAAACAAATACAAGTCGACAGTTCTTAGGTAGAAAAACCTTGAACACACAATTTAGTTCGACGTTCTGTATTTCAACTTTTTCAAAGATATTCTTAAATGTTCAGGATTTACAACATGCTCTCATTTCTTGTAATATATTGTTATGTATCTTACACTATCAAACTTTTAATTTGATTATTATGATAATTTACCTAAAACTTGACGATAAATAACATTTTTGTATTGTTAACAGTACCGTGAATTAATATTAATGCGACCTTATTTATAGATTCGGCGAACAAATACGCACAGTAAAAATATATTATATAGTTTGGTATGAATGACCGCCTGAAAAGATAAATACATGCAAAACATATGAATGTTGGTTAGACGTCAATGTATGTAACAAACCACACAGCAATCAAGTGTTCTCTAATGAGTAGTTCTTATGCTCCGGTACTCATTGTATGCTCCACCTTCGACAGTACAGTGAATTATACATCGTGTATGTGTTGAGAACCAAATTAATATATCAAGAAAAAGATAACTGTAGTTGCTTGGTAACGATATTTTATTACAATTTTATTATAAACAAAAAACTCATCAATTTAGTCTGTTTGGAAATTTATTGCGTTTTGTCTTTCTATCGGAAATGATTGTAATCAAATTCCAAAGAAGGTTTTATAGCATTGCAAGTTTTTGATTATATGCCAATCAGTTTGGTAGGTTTTCCTTTTGTTTGCTAGGTTGAATATTGTCATTTTCCTTTTTAATTGATAAGTTTGTTATTTCTTTTTATACTGTTAATTGGTTATTAAGGTTCAAGTGCCGATCATCGACTACCAAATATCCAATCTTCATCCAAGGCCCCAAGGTATAAATGTCCATTATCATCAGGCGTTAACGTTAGCGTCAAATACCCTACATGATTATAGTTTAGTCCCTTTTCTTTAGCAAACGTCATCGTTAATAGTAATCAAAGATACCAGGATTATAATTTAATACGCCAGACGCATTTTCGTCTGAATAAGACTCATTAGTGACGCTCAGTTCAAAACAGTTATGAAGTCAAACAAGTACAACTTAGTAAAACGTTTATTATTTAACCAAAAATGTTAACCTTCATTTGTCGTGTAGTTCCCCAATCCTACCCTCAACAAGCTTATCAGCAAGATTTTTAGTAAGTCCCATCGATTTTTAATCATTCGTCATTACATGTAGGTCTTTTGTATTGGTAGACGGTTTACTTTGAAGCGGGAATCGTAAGTAACAAATATCTAATAACTTGTTGTATGTTTATCTATTTTTAAAGAAAACTAAGGTTACATTTTGTATGGAGGTATTATTCGCTTTAAGGTAATAACATTGGGCCATTAGTGGTAGATGATATCCGATAAAGCAAGAAGAAAATAGATATAGGAAGATTTGGTATGAGTGCCAATGAGACAACCCTCTATCCAAGCAACAATTCATAAAAGTAAACCATTATTTGTCAAGGTTCGGCCTTCAACACCGAGCATGAGCTCACACCAGACAGATAGCTATAAAGGGCCCAAAAATTACAAGTGTAAAACCATTCAAACGAAAAAACAAACGGTTTAATCTATAAAAAAACGAGTATGAACTACATAAACAGACAACAACTACTATACATCAGATTTCAGACTTAGGACAGGTGCACACATTTGCAGCGGGATTAAACGTTTTAATGGTACCAAATCTTCTCCCTTTTCTGAAACAATAATATAACATGACAACATAGAAAGACACACTATAAAATATCAAAATTAACACACAATGTACGAATAAATTTGATCTGTGATACCTTAATGCAAATTCATAGTTATAACAAAAATTATAAGGGGTAAATGAGTAAGGTCAAAAGTAAATAAACAGGTTTAAACAAAGTGAAAGTATGAAACCACTGTGAAATGTTAAACAATATTTAGAAAAAACCTGAGTCATATTATACACAGGTAAATGAAAATAATTGTGTTGTTAAGAAGCATGTTTTTCGATAGCAGACCAAACAATGTTGTTTAAATAAATCGGAACGGGCGAATCGGAGGTTTTTTCATTAATTTTGGTCATTTGTTCAATTAACAAAGACTTATTCATTGGTTATTGTTAGATAAAAACTTGGCAATATTTTGATGCCCGAATTTTATTTTTTGAGTCATTTGTTCAACTAATACCACACTTTGTTAATTAGATTAATTTGGAATAAACAGGTCAAACAAAGTTTACTGGTGGCACTGGTATACTGAAACTGGGAAAAAAACTCCGGTTTTAGAATAATACCTTTTCATGTATGTGTAACCTTTAAGAAATGTATCTAGAAAATTCCCCTTTTAAATACAATATTTATATGTATAAGAAAAACGTAAGTTTTTATCTAGTATGTATATAATTGATTAGATTGTTAGGCAATTTATATTTTTAATCTTCGTATCGATTAAAATATGTATATACATATATATATATAAACAAGTCTAAATTGAAAACTACGTTCAAACCTATGATTGCGTTGGATAAAAAGCGCAATTTTTATACGTGTGCATGTTAAACAAATTTCGTTGTAGAAGGGTCTAAATACAGCACAAACATCATTTTCCAAAAGACCAAAAAAGTAAAAAAGTATATTTAAATAAAACGCATTTGACTAACAGGTCGAACAACTGATGTTCTTTAACCCTGCTGACTGCCCTGCTGACTGCCATTGGCGATTGCCAAATAAAATTGATCACAAGATGTAACAAAATGGATCTTAATATAACTTTAATACTAGACAGAAAACAATTAACCTATATATATATATATATATATATATATATATATATATATATATATATATATATATATATATCTTTTTTTCTGATGAACCTTCGTAAGAACAAGGGTATACAGAAGTTACATGTAATAAATAGCACTGATAAAAATTACGGTAAAACATAATATGTACACTATTTAGATATAAGAAAATGTGGTATGAATGTCAATGAGACAACACTCCATCGTAGGGACAATTTGTAAGGAGCCAGGAGAGCACGCACATGAATTGATTTGCCTTAAGAATGTACATAGCTTTTTACTTATTCATAACTTCCTTAATTGAAATCATATTTGTATAATCAATAAAAGTTTTTCTTTCTATATCCATAAATTTACACTTTATTACAAATGCAATACATTCTAAGATCTCTTAAGTCACATGCATTGTTCGTTCGACTATTCTTTTATCTGCCTGATTTCGTTTCCATTTGCAACTTTCTATTGGTAATATGTGGTTAATTTGAACTCACGGGGTTCAAAAACATCTAAATACGTATTGATTCCAAAAAGTTCCTTGAAATGGCGACAATTTAATGTTTTCGAGTTCGTTTAAATAACGGAGTACCATGATTGTTTAAATTGATCTTGGAGTGATGTTCATTAACAGTATTTAACCAAATTTCTTTTATGCAAGTTTGAATTAACCACATATTTTGAGATAACCCAGTTTCATTAAGAACATACTAAATACATTTCATCCAATAAAATTAGTTCCATGAGATACTCAAAACATTAAATTGTATCTTAATGTTGATCTTTTACTGGGTTTGCTAAAATTCTACTTTACTCAGTCAGAAATCATGCGAACTTTGATATCTGACCTAATAGGACAACGTTCTAATTGTTCATATATATTACAACTCAACTCGATTTGTATACATGTATTAAGTGGTGCTAGTTATATGTACTTAGAAACAAGTATATGAACACAACTAACAAGCATCAAGTTGTCTAGAACAAACGTATTACACAAACAAGAAAACGAAATTGTCATAAAGATACTGACACAATATAGTTTTAAATATACTTTCTACATGCAATACAAGCCTACAGACACATATTGTGGCTCAACAAACGACCTATTTCAGTGTCCCTATTTTTCAAAATGTAGAATACTACTTTGTGATTTATATGTATGTTAAATGAACTCAATGATACTGAAATATGTTTAACATAAACTTTTAGCTACCGCTTTACAAGCAGAACCAAAAACAATGAAAGTCCCAACTATGTATTGGCTTCCGAAGCTACACAAAAAACCTTACAAATATAGATTTATTTTGTCTTCAAGCCATTGTTCCACTACTAAATTATCTATTCTTCTTACCAGTACACTTGGTACAATCAAAAACCTGATAATAAATTGTTCAAATAAGGCCTTCGAAAATAGAGGAATTAATTACTTTTGGAGTGTCAAAAATTCGTTGGAAGTACTTGATAAATTGCATGCTTATAGTGGTGATTTTGAATCTGTTCAAAGTTTTGATTTTTCTACCCTATATACCATATTGCCTCACATTCTCATTTAGAAAAAAGTCACACACCTAATAAAATGGGCATTTAAAAAGTCCGAATGTGAATATATATGTTCAAACTCTTTTAGGTCATTTTTTAGTAGCAATAAACCGAAAAACTATGTCAATTAGACATGCTTTGATACTATATCTGCCCTTGAATTTTACTAGATAACATTTTTGTTTGCTTTGGAGATTCCGTATGTCGTCAGATTATCAGAATTTCAATGGGGACTAACTGTGCACCACTTATTATTGCGGACCTGTTTTAGTATTGCTATGAGTTACAATTTATGACAAAAATCAGCAAAGACCCATCGAAACAACATCTGATACACAAATTTAATAATACTATTAGATATTTGGATGATATTTTGGCTCTCAGTAATGACGACTTCAGTATGTATACTAATGAAATTTATTCTGTTGAACTTACTTTAAATAAAGCTAATACTAACAATGACCGCTGTCCTTTCCTCTATCTTGATATCTGTATCATTAACTGAAAGCTTAATACTAAAATTTATGACAAAAGAGATGATTTCTCATTTCCTATCGTTAATTATCCATTTTTAGATGGTGACGTTCCCTTGTCACCATCTTACGGTGTTTATATATCTCAACTTCTACGATTCACACTCGTGTATGTAACAATGTTTTAGATTTTAACGAGAGAAATTTATGTATTACAGAAAAATTATTACACCAGGGTTTTCGATATCACAAACTAGTCAAAACATTTACTAAATTTTATCATCGGTATAAGGACATCATTCGTAAATATAGCTCGACATGTAGACTTCTTATACGTTCAATATTTCACATCCAATATTTTATGGAAATATTCTTTATAAAGCACAAAAATGTCAGTATTCACCTCAAAAGCTAACAAAACCTTTAAATAGACTTATCAAGAAGTGATATAGTTACAATACTGATGTCAGGTCATTAAAGATTGCATATTTTGGCGTTAATATTGATTCACTTATAGGGTCTTTGCATCGAAACTAAAAACATTTATTTAAAAAAACCAGTTGTTGGCATGACACGGGTTATGTTCTTCTCATATATGTTATGATGGTATGATACTAAACCCTTCACGGGGAGAATTGTGCTTGATATTCATATGATGAAGACATAATTTTTCAATCAGTTCAATTGGATTCTGGAGCTGGCATGTCAGTTAACTGCTAGTAGTCTGGTGTTATTTATGTATTATTGTCATTTTGTTTATTTTCTTTGGTTACATCTTCTGACATCAGCATCGGACTAATCTTGAACTGAATTTCAATAAGCGTTTTGTTATGCGTCTACTTATCTGCACTGGCTAGAGGTATAGGGGGAGGATTGAGATCTCACAAACATGTTTAACTCCGCCGCATTTTTGCGCCTGTCCCAACTCAGGAGCCTCTGGCCTTTGTTAGTTTTGTATTATTTTAACTTTAAGTTTCTTGTGTACAATTTGGAGTTTAGTATGGCGTTCATTATCACTGAACTAGTATATTATTTGTTTAGGGGTCAGCTGAAGGACGCCTCCGGGTACGGGAATTTCTCTCTGCATTGAAGACCTGTTGGTGACCTTCTGCTGTTGTCTGCTCTATGGTCGGGTTGTTGTCTCTTTGACACATTCCCCATTTCCATTCGCAATTTTATTTTGTTTGTTTTATAAATTATGTTTTAATATGCTTGTCCCTTAACTGAAATGCAACTATTTCATACAGATTTGCGGCAGACTATAAAGTAGACTAAGTCGTCGCCAAATTCAAAAGCAAAAAGAAAAAAAAAAGAACTAATTGTTACAACAAAAAAGCGCAGTTACTCGACGAGTTTGAGTTTTATTCCGATCTATTAACTGTTTAAATCCAAGCACAGTAATGGTTTAATTTACTATTGAATGTTATTCTATTAAATTTAATATATAAGTATTTAGTTTAAATATTTGATTGAACATTGCAGATTTTTTGAAAAATGTCGTCAGTTACAGGAATCGGCATGGAGGCTCTTAAAACTGTTGTCACAGCTGGAACTGCTGGAACAGCATTACTTTATCTTGGTTTTTATACATTGGGAATAGTGACCGGTTTTATTATCGGGGTTGCGCTTTCTATTCCGGCAGTAAGAAAATCATTAAGAGACATTAAAACAGATTTGTTTGGATAAGTTCAACAGAATTGGAAGAATGATAGACAATTAAAAACTAGTCTGCATTTAAAAATCAAGAAATATTACATAATAAGAAAAATGAAACGAATTATGCATATTCAAGCTGTAATGGAAAATTATTGAAATCTTACATTATCTATGTTATATAAACTTAGTCAATTGTGCAATATATTAGAATCAAATTATATATCTATATGGAACTATGTATCATTTATTTTATCAACACCTCCTTTTAAAAACGATGTTTTTTTCTTTTGAGAATTAACTCAATGATACCAAGTTTCAATGAAATCTGCTTTAAGGTTGAAAGTAATGGACCTGTTGAAATGTGTAAGTCATCATTTATCCTTATTGTTGCAAACCAAATAAAATTTTTCCACAGAATCTCCTCTTCTTGGTAAATTTATTTGTTTGTCAGCCAGTTACGGTTCTCCTTCGTCACAATCATTTCCCCATTATTCAAAAAGTTCTAGGAAGGGCAGCCTTAACATTTTAAAGATTGAATACTTATAATCATAGATAACACACACACAAACACAAATTATTAATTTTTTTTTTAAATATTCATTTTTAGATCCAGTTGTATAAGTCTGTCGTCAAGAAATTTTAGTAAACATTTATTGTTATAACTCACCTACACCTTTGTAATGAATCATTAGAAGGGTATTTCACTTGACCCATGTGTTTCATTTTTAGTACTGTAGATTTATACTATGATAAAATTAACCTGTAGCCTAAATATAAAAAAAAAATGATTCTAAAGTAAGATGATGTATCAAATATACATTTTCAAAACAGAAGAGTCAACACAAACACGCCCGAATATAAAAAAGAGTGCTATCAACTTTCGTTCGAGGAAATCATTGCACTTTTTTATGTTTTCCCCGAAAAATAATGTCACCTGGAAATGCAAATTAATGGTTTAAAAATACCAATCTTTCTGTGAAATTATTTTCGGTAGAATTTAAGCTTATGTTCAAAAGCGATCTAGGTCTATCTACTACCATAAAGTAAGAATGCACCACGTTTTAAGGTAACCCGTTTTAAAATAAACATTAATTATACTGCATATACATTTTGGTTTTATTATATTTTATTATTAATCACATCAGAGATCCTGATAAATCGTGTGCATAGTTTAGCCTTATCTATTATATAGTCGTCGCGTAAATAGTTTAAATTTGAAATGTCCTTTCGTTCTTAAAATAAAGCATTGAAAGGTTCCCTGTTGAAATTTTCCTTTACTCCAAATGTACACGTGGTGATGAAAACTTTTCGATCATCTCTGTCTTTATCGAATTAGCGTTTTTCATGTCGTCATAATTCTTTTCGTATTGCTCGGGATTTATCATAACAGTTGCAATGGACTGAAACGAAAGTAAATGTCCGGTAATAATATTAAATGTGATTAGCTTCTTTTTGAGAGCTGAGGGGTGATGATGATAACAAGACTAAGCCATTTCGTTCAGGGACAGCATATCACACTTTTAAACTATAAAATAGTGTCTCCCTTAGTGAAAATTTGTCCCAAGTGCTTGGACATAATTTCATGGATGTTTTATAAAAATATGTCAAAAAAAGGGTATTAATTTAGCAATCATTGAAATGTTTTAATCAATTCATTAACAGTAAAAATGCAAGTTTTGACAAACAAATTCCTACCGTTAGATTTCTTTGGTGTTAAATTTTTTAAATTTTTTTTTTTTCTTATGAAGATATAAACAAGTATGAAATAGTTATTTTTCAGACTGAAAACATCTTCTTAAAAGGCCTCAGAATGCCGCAGAATGCAGGATTTTGCATCCAAATTTCAAGAAATTTCGGGGGGGGGGGGGTATGTCTCCAGACCCTCCTAGAAAGTCTACGGCCCGCTCACTCGTGGGCCGTTGGCCCACTCACCGGGCTACCTTACACAGAAAAGGGCTAGTTGAATATATTTTTTACTAGCCCTGCGGGCTAGTGCCTACAAAAGTTAGTGTCAACCCCTGCTCAATAAACTGATTTATGAAAATTAGATTAATGCAATTGTTCTCTGCGCAGTTTATACAATGGGACCTATAAAATTCAAGAGAAAAAAGTAAAATCGCATAAATACTGAGCTCCGAGGAAAATTCAATCGTAAAGTCCCTAATAAAATTGCAAAATCAAATGACAAAACACATCAAACGAAAGGACTACAACTGTCATATTACTGACTTGGTACAGGCATTTTCAAATATAGAAAATGGTGGATTGAACCTGGTTTGATAGCTAGCTTAACCTCTCACTTACACGAAAGTCGCATCGAATTCCGTCACTCATTGGTAAGTGTATTCTTTTTCTAAAAAAAATTGGAAATTTCAAAAAGAATTCTGGTCAGAAGTAAACTTTTCATGACTAATTTATGTTTGATATTGAACTGATAGAATATACATTTTTGATAAATTAGAATAAATACAACATTACATGCAACTATCCGAAAAAAGAGATGATTTCAGCTTTCCAATTATGAGCTTTCCATTTCTAAGTAGCAACATTCCAGCAGCACCTGCATACGGTGTATATATCTCCCAATTGATACAATATTCCCGTGCTTGCATTTCCTATCATGATTTTCTTGATAGAGGGTTGTTGTTCACAAGGAAGCTATAAAATCAAGAGTTCCAAATTGTGAAGTTGAAATCATCTCTTCGTAAATTTTACGGACGCCATCACGAGTTGGTTGACCGTTAAGGAATAACCGTTTCAAAAATGATATCGAATAAGTTCCTTATGTCATAACTACAATACCCTTCCCTTTCATGAATGTGACCTGCCGAATTAGACTATTTACCGGATTTGTTATCTCATAAGCAACAGGACGGGTGCCACATGTGGAGCAGGATCTGCTAACCCTTCCGGAGCACCTGAGGTCACCCACAGTTTTTAGTGGGGTTCGTGTTGTTTATTCTTTAGTTTTCTATGTTGTGTCATGTGTACTATTGTTTGTCTGTTTGTCTTTTTAATTTTTAGTCACGGCGTTTTCAGTTTATTTTCGATTTATGAGTTTGACTGTCTCTTTGGTATCTTTCGTCCCTCTTTAACAGCTTGAAATTTACTCAGAACTATTATATTCCAACCATGTTGTCAATTGTACCAACTAGACGTTCCCTAATTTTTATATGAATGAAGATAGCACCTGTCCTGTAAGTTTATCGAATAAAGCCGTATGATTGAAAGGACAAACACATGTGGGTGTGTCTGTTCTGTCACAATGGTCGTGCAATGCCTCAGAACATCTATAAACCCGAATTTGTATTGCCAATATTTGTAGAGAACAGTGGCAAATTTACAGGTTACCTGTGTTTAATGTCATTAATAAAAAGGTGACAAACAAACAAAAGGCGAACAGGTTTTTAGGAGAAAATCCCTTACACACGTAAATAGTCTAATTCGGTATGTCACATTCACGCATATTCGCTAGCCAAGGGTTACGATCTACTCCCGCTATCTCCACCCTTGGCGGATTGAGATAAAATTTCAAAAACACAGGATAAGGATTTTCATTGGTTGCAGTCGAAACTCGCTGCATCCAATCACAAAGCGTCTATAACATGATCACACATGATCACATGTAAATGTAGAAGGTGTTTGTAAACAATTGCCACGTGTTTATTGTGCAACAAGTCTTTACATCCCTAAACATACGACTATAGTGTTTAGTGATAACTTGAATGTTTTTAATCATCTTATAGAAGTTCCTGTGTATGTTTCATGCACAAATGCATGAATGTTGACGTATATTTTCGTTTCCGGCTTTACCCAGTGTGTAGAATCTAGACGCTACCGTGTTTTTTCCTCCAAATTGAAGAGTTCAAGTGCTGCCACTGGTCAAGAATAATGTATTCGGAATGGGCCTGACTATAGTCTTCCGATAGATGGCGCAACATTGTTTTCACAAATGTTGGCTTAATCTGCCAAGGGTGGAGAGAACGGGAGTGGATCGTAACCCTTGGCTAGCGAAGCGAAGATGCATTCATGAAAAGGGAAGGTGATTGTAGTTACGACGTAAGAAAAATATCCGATATCATCTGTGGAACGGTTATTCTCTAATTTTGTGCTATTTTCACATTTCCTGACCGGTGTGAGAAAAATATTTCTCCTCACTAGTGAAAAATCTGTTCTCGGCAAATGATTAGTCGAAATTTGATTATGACGTCAAAATGTTTTGCTTTCTTCTGAATTTTCCTATTGTGACATCATGAAAAAAGCGACCTTGCCTGATGACGTCGCATATATAAAGAACACAAGTTTCTAAAAGTCTTTGAAAAAGAATGATAAAAGTCATCAGAGAAACAGATTCCGACACTATAACTCGTGTATTACGATATTTCTCCACTCTCGACAGTTAAATTTTAATTGTTTAAAAAGCTCGGCAAGCCTCGCGCTTTAAATAATAAAATTTAACTGTCTCGAGTGGAGAAATATCGTAATACACTTGTTGCAGTGTAGGAATCTATATTTCCATAATTGTCAACCAACTCGTGATGGCGTCCGTAAAATTTGCGAAGGGTGATTTCAACTTCACCATTAACTGTTTTTCATAGATATTCCTACATTTACAGAATTTAGACCATGCTCTCTTTTAATGCGCAAAAATATGTCACAAAGTGTTGTGTGAATAACCGACAGAAAAGATAGATACATGCAAAAACATATGAATAAAAGGGTTGTAGTTACCAGGCAATGTTCAACAAACACAGCAATCAATCATTTTCTAATGAATAGTGCTTAATCTTCAATACTGGTGTTATGCCTTACCTACGATAGCAGAGGGCATAATACATGGTTTGTGTTCAAGCTTCGATTGTAGATGATATTATACTGTAGGGTCTGTTCTTGTGGTATTCCTTCCGTACGTCCGTCTGACCACTGTTTGGTTAAAGTTTCGTTTTTAAGGAAGATTGAAGTTTTGGTTTACAAAATGTACATTAACTTGAAACATGGTAAACATATTTTATTTTGAAGTGAACCTTTTTAGTTATATATTCCAAATAAACTCATCATAGATACCAGGATTTAATTTTAGGTTTGAACCATATTTTGTGGTTCACTGCACATAATGAAATTGAAAGGTGTCGCCCTTGCGACCGGGGCATGGAATGTCGACACGCATACCTATTATCTTTATCTTTTTAAATCTTTTTTAAATTTTTAGAATTTGAATTTTTGAACATTTAGACTACAATGACTTAATTGTTTAATGAAGTCTTTTAACTTTTTGATTTTAGAAATGTTTGTACATAAGTGTCTCATAAGTCTACATAAGGCTGGATATTTGATCTTTTTATTTTGTGTTGTTTATGAAATTGTGTATATATGTATATGTCTGATCAAATATGTGACACTATAATAAAATAAATCATTATTATTATTATTATTATTATTTATTATGCTTCAGTTAAATTACCTTTTTGTTTGTGATTCCGGGTCAATATAAATGCTATTTTTAGCAGGACGAGACCACAATATTTCGGACTTCAGAATAAATGTACATTTGCAAAGTAATTTCCTAAAAAACACAAAATATT
Source organism: Mytilus galloprovincialis (assembly GCA_037788925.1). Lineage (NCBI taxonomy): Eukaryota > Metazoa > Mollusca > Bivalvia > Mytilida > Mytilidae > Mytilus > Mytilus galloprovincialis. The sequence continues at coordinate 5,460,880 of CM075340.1, read as the reverse complement.
AACATGTCTCTAGGGAATAAACCAATTCTCACAATGAACCACAATGCATTCTGTGAGTTTACTATCGCTTAAAGACACGTATAACTTAGAGGAAAAATGTCATTTAGTTTGTGCTAGCTGTCTTTTTCTAAACTTATTAATGATTGGCTTGTCCGTCGTTGCTTTTTGACAATTATTTAACAATAAGAGGAAACGTTCTCACACACACAATATCTCCACGTACCAGAAATAGACTGCTACCAAATAAAAATTTTGTCCACTCCACGTCCTGTTATTGCAAGGACAGAATAACCTGTTGTTCATTTCAAACCGATCTAATACGTCCTTTTTCAATGGTGTTTGCCTTTAAATTACATTGCAATGTTTCAATCTGAAAGTAAAAAGATGTCCTTTTAACATGTCATAAACCTCAAATTAAAAAAAGATATGCATATGTTTTTTATAACTAAATGGATAGTTTGCATTATACAACTTATGTACATATACTTTTTTTCTGAGGAAAGTTCTTTAATTTGTCAACATTTAGAAGAAGTTTACTTATTTTTAATTGCTTGCTTCCAGGAAGCAATCCCCCCGACATATTTTCCGTATGCATACTGACCTGAGAGTTGCCCTCCTCGAAAAAATCCGGTGATCGCAATACGCATAAATCTGTCATTAAAATAAACAATTACCTGATTGTACATGTTAAACACGTGCTCAATACCCATGCTTTTTGTTATTTATTTACTATAAGGTGAAATTCGGCTTCAAAACACGACATTTAATGAGCAGCCATATTTGTTAAATCATAAAAGACAGAGAGAAAAAAAATTGACGATTATACGATATATTTGCGTAAAAAATGATAAAACCGTCCACAGAGGACTAAGTTTATGATATACATATGCATGCATTGGTTCAAGAATTGGATAAACATTATTTTTCACCACTCACTGGTTTTATATGACTTTAATTGATATTACCTTTTCAAAACTGTAATTAAATCTGGCGATTGTTTTTATTTGCGTAAATATTGATTTTGTTATCAATAAATTTAAACCATAGTAATTATTACACATAATGTTATTTCAGGCTACTACAATTAGTCGATAAAAAATATGTTGACATTGCACATTAAGGTCATGTTTTTCTATGACTGTTAATGACGGCTTTACACTAAATCCATTGGATGTTAGATGTGTACTGGTTGATATATTAGTCTTGGATACATGATGGTTTGGCATTACAAGAACGACCAGACACTCCGTACCAACCTATACCACTAGGTCGGAGCAATATGAAAGGGAAACGGAATGCTGATCCAACGTACGCTGCAAGAATATGTTATTGTAGTCCTCAATATCTACCAAGATACCCAGACGATTAAGACACAACATCAGTCATGATTTTTTTCATTAGTTGTTATTGGCTTTAATGGTTACATAGACCTATCATGGTTTAATTTTATAAATTATGACTTGGATGGAGAGTTGCCTCATTGGCATTAATACCACATCTTCCTATATTTATATAATGTATATTAAATGGTAATCATATAATCACATATCTTTCAGGTATAACTGTCCTTTATTCTTGAAGTGGGTGTGAGATTAACATGATTAAGGAGCATTATGTTTTAGAGACAAATATTAAATTACTGAATGATTATAATTTTAACATCCATATTTCTATGTCAATTTATTTATAATGTTGGTTATTTTTTTTTTTATCTGAAATTGTTATTTTCCCCTAGCAATTGCTATGTATGCAGTGAATGTCATTTTCATATGATAGCCGGTTATAGCTGAAACCTAGCATTATGTCAAGCATTAAAATGTCCGGTATTTATTTTTTTTCTATTTACAGCTTTATGATGTAAGTTCTGTTAAAATGTCGGTCATTTCAATGAGAAAGTTGACCTATCACACTATTTCACCGAATTTCAGTTCATAGATTACGTCCCCATATGTATTTAGATTTAAGGAAAATAAACTATAAAATCCCAAATATCTAAATTTAAATTGAGAAAAAAAACGCAAGCGGTATTTTATATGCTATATTTAGAATTTTTCACATCAATACCGATGCTATTATTAGAACATTTCACAGTTTTAACAATCTCAATTGATTTGACCTGTAAATGTTTGCTTATAAGTTCTATGTTTACAATAAAACGAGGTTAAGGCTATATCGTTCTGTACGAATTATAATTTTCAGATTTGCTTTGAAAGCTGAATAACAAAAGGGACGTAACGTGAGTATAAAGCTAAAGAAGGTTCGAAATAAATTTCAAGGTTTTCTAAATTCGCGGATATAGTTGAGGTGGTACGTTCAACAATTATTATTTCTATGATATCCAAAAAAATAGAAAAGTCATACATTGTATTAATAATTAAAAAAATCTATAAAGGATAAACATTCACCCGGGTCCCCCAACATGCTAAAATATACAATCGTGTATATTTACACCAAAGATGTCGTTATACATATGTATAGGGTATTGGATATTTTATCATGAATGCTTTTCAATAATATATGATCAAATACCTGAAGGATAAAAATCTAAAATATGCATATATAGTCGTAAACTACAAAATTAACTGACCATCAGTTTTTATGAGTAGCTATATTAAGATGTAGTGTGAGACAACTTTCCATCCATGTCACAATCTAAAAAAGTACACCATTACAGGCAAATTTAAACCATTAAAGTCAATACCAACTAATGAAAAAAATCATGACTGATGTTGTGTTTTATCGTCTGGGTATCTTGGTAGATATTGCGAACTACAATAACATATAGTCACAATTTATAAAAGTAAACCATAATAGTACGGTTTTCATCACGGAGCATTGGCTCACACCGAACAGCAAGCTATAAAAAAATTTAAAAAAAATACTAATGTTTTAAATTAATGTAGTTTAATAATAGAAATTGAATGTCACCCTATCATTGTAGCCATGACGTTCAATGAGATCTTTAACGATTGTTAGTTTCAGGGGTCGAATTTAAGCTTTTTTGTGTACTAGCCAGCCGGACCAGTAGACTAAAAACTCTACTGGTCCGGCTCCAAATCTATTGGTCCTGCAAAAATTACATTTATTTGACAAACACTTATATAAATATAATTCAACCATTCAAGATCTTTTTCCCATGATTTTTGGTATATTTGCGTTTCCTTTTGTCAATTTCATATACTTTATTTCGATCTTCCTTTTGATTTTCACTTATTTTAATTATTTTGTCCGGCGGTTTAACTCCTTCCAAAAATTTCCACATTTTATATTGTTCTGAAGGACGCTCACCCGAGATATTAATTAACTTGATCAATTGTAACGATAACAATGGATGTATGTGTGCTATTTACATTGAATTACTTTCAGACCAAAATCGTTGGAAGCAAAATAAACTAACATGCAGTCTCGTTTGTTATTTGATCAATTGCCAAATGCTTAAGTCTTCTAGTTGCATATGCTCTTAAATTTATATATTTTGTAGTAGAGAGCTCTACCCGTTTAATTTTCATTATTTTATTCCATTATCATTAAATATATGTCTGTACTTATCATTGACATATCTATGGTTATAAATCTTCCTTTGGTAATCATAGCACACGTACACCGTTACATTTAAATGGGTCCAAATGAAATTGCTGAAATAACTAGAATTAGGATTAAACTTTGGGTGATTCACTGAAGGTTTTCAGTTCTTTTGTTGAGATCTGTGTTGGTTTTTCTCTTTTAAACACCAAAATCCTTCATTTCTTTTCACGCAGTTTGTTGAATTTGCATTGTCAAAATTTGGAACAAAGATATTCCTTACGGACGTTATCAACACAAAAAGGGGAAACATTAACTTAATACCTCAGCTTAATTAAATAATACCCACTAAGAAGAAAAAGCACAGAATAAAGGCTGGATGACAATTTATGTTAAAAAATCAGGATAAACTAATAAAAAAGGCATGGCCGAAAAGAGTAGAAAATATAAAGGCAGGACAGATTAGAATGTAAAATATAAAGCAAAGACGGAGATTACAAAAATGGAGGGCAAACATTTACATTCTAGACCCCCCCCCACACACACACACGCTTTCCCCCCCATTAAAATCAAATAGTAGCTCCCTGGATATCGGCTCTCGACGCAAATGTAAAATTTCGCTTTTATTTAGATACCAACGTTTGTTCTAATAATAGTTTTATTGACTTGTTTACTCTCTGCTTGCGCACATGTTTATATAAATAGCTGGTGGTATTTTTTCATGATTAATCTAAAAATAGCAAAACAACTATGGAATTTCTAAACAGCTATTTTTAGATAGACCAGGAAATTTTCTACAGTTCAATATATTATCTCACTGGTGTATTTTAATAACCTTTGATCGATTAGATCGATTTATTCATGTACATATTTACAATTTTATATGGTTACGATTACTACTGCTTTGTATTAAGGTTAGACATGAACGTGATCGATGTAATAGATATCAAAGGCCAATTAAGTTTTGAAATCACAAATTTGCTAGTTTTGGACACACTGTTCCTATTTAAAATAATTTATCTGTGTACCATGGCCCTTTCTTTGTCAGACTAACAAGGTTAATCGAAATAAAGAAATAAACTTCGTCATATAAATACGCCAGAGATGTATTTATTAATGGGAATTCATGTGAGAATTATAGATATGATTTACATGCATCTAGTAAAAAAGAACCTGTAGAAGAGTATCACTATGAATAAAGACATTTAAACGTTAAGATTTTGTAACCTATTCTGACATCGGACTCTTTTAACTGAGGTTTACTGTGCGTATTCTGTGTGTTTGTTTACTCTGCATTAGTTAGAATAGAGGCATAGGGTAGGGTTGAGATCTCACAAAACATGTTTAACATTCGTTGCATTTTTGCGCCTGTCCCAAGTGAGAGGTTAGTAGGAAATGTGTAAGTCTTGCATGTTTTTTTTTAAATTTTGGTTCATTTATATGTTTTGAAGTTTAGTGTGACGTTAATTTTCGTTTTACTAGTTCACATTTTTGATAAGGTCTAGCTGGAGCCGGACTCCTGAGTGCGGAATTTTCTCGGTGTATTATAAACGACCCATTGGCGGCTTTTGACTGTTTTTCTCTTTGGATGGGTTGTTGTCTCTACAGTTTCCATTGTCAATTTTATTGTTTTATATTTTTCGTTGTTTCGTGTGTTGTCCACTTGACCGAATTTACATATGTATTGAAAATACTGCAACTCTTAATTCTGCTGATTAATTTTAAAAATACAGTTACCATACAAATGTGAAATCGGCTTATGATGTTACAAACAAAATAAAAATAAGATGGCTAAAATACTTTTAAAATTTGTATTTAAATTTCTGTAATCAACAAATAATATACTTTCTACATTGTAGATACATTTTTTCTCTACATTGTAGATACATTGTAATTACTTGACTTAATAACGTTTTAGATTTGTTTTTATGTATTCAACAAATAATATTAATTCTACACAGTAGATACACTTTTTTGCTACACATAGTGCAATACTGTTTAAATTTTTTTGAAATAAATTTTCAAAATATCATTTTAAAAGTTTCATAAGTTCTTTGCTTTACATAATGGAAACTGTTTTGAATCTTAATTTTGTTTCTTTTTATGGAAACGTATCTACCTATTATATCTACTTTGGATGACTATATATGACCAGTATAACAGTGACCAGAAGCCAAACAAAATCAATGCCGAAGTATGCCAATCTAACTCCTTCGTTTCTATTCCACCTCAAGCCAAATCTACATTCTATTCGATTCCACCTCATGTCAAATCTTTATTCTATTCGATTCCACCTCATGTCAAATCCTCCTCTAGTGTTCAACAAGACCGTTGTCATATACACTCCAATCAATGACGTCACCTCTGTTTTGTCTGGAGTAACCGAAGCGTCTGTATATTGTCTTGAGTAACTGCGACGCCTCTTTTTATGTCTGGAGTAGCCCAAGCAAGATTTATTTATTTAGAGAGGCTTTGGGATGCCTCTATGTGTTGATACATTATCAGGATAGATAAGTTTTCACAGATCCACGTACATGTTTCCTACATATTGGACATCGCTTCATGGCCGGAGCACATTGACCACACGTCGCCAGATGACCACATGGAAGGAAAACTATGCTGACATCTTCTTCCAAACAGACTTTACACAGAAGTAAATCTTTGTTGCTAACATCACCGTTTGTAGAACCTTTAAAAGAAAAAAAAATAAGGTCAAGTATATGTTAACTACATTGCATTGAGGCATAATGGGGAGTTAGTCAATAATAGGCCAAAAGTTATAAGCATACAATTTAAAAGTTCCACTTCTATCTTGTTTTAACTTAGAATCGACCTTATTACCCAGATTGATTGATTATCTTCTTGCTTAGCGCCTAATATGAATTAGTTTATTTACTGATTACTGGGCAGTTTATTCCTTTTTCGATTAAAAGGGATCAAAATGGGATTATGAATAAAACTGTACTGGGTGAGCTAAACCATGCTTACCTTTGCATTCGCCTGTTGTTGTTTCGTACTGAACACATGGGATTTGGTTGTCTGCTGAGCTGGGTACTGGTTTTGGTACATCTGATGACGTTTCAGAATTTTGAATACTTTGGTTTGTTTTTTCTGTAGCTGACATATTTGCACTTGCTCCTTCAATTGGTTGTGCCTGGGTAGTATTTGATGAACGTTCTTCTATTTCAAGTACCTTTTCCATAAGTTGTACTGCAGAAATGGCGGTTGTTTCTAAAAATAAATATAATAATCTGTTAGTCCAATTCGATTTGGGGTTAAACTTTGATAATAATGTAAACGTTTGCGGGCCATTTTATTAATACACTTATAAAACAAAAAAAAAAGAGTATATCAATCGAACAGTGTAAATATGTGAATCAAAGAAAATATAACAGATACATCAAAAACGAGAGTTGCGTAAATTAAATCAAGAACACCCCAAAAAGTTGTAAATATCCTATTTCGACCAAAATCAAAAGTTCAATCATATGATCCGGAAAGGTAAATATTCCTTTTCTTTAGTGAAACCTTTCGTATCGTTTAAGTAGTTAAGGCTTTTTACTTACTGTGTTGATGTACGGCCTCTTTGTAAGCTGGTCTTATAATTTCCATTGTGTAACCCATTTCTTTCACACTTCTTACAGATATAAGTCCTTCAATATCAGTTTCTGTTTCGGATGTATTATAATTGCTACAGGTAGCGCCGACGCCGAGTGCATCACCGGTATTTTCGTGCTAAAATATAAATATATATCTATAAGTATAATGTTTGAATTGAAGTATATTATTCGTGCATGCATTGTTATTCTTCTGTTTGTTTAGGTGTTGGGATGTTGTTTCGTTGAAGTACTCTTCTTTAAATCAAATAAAATTACACAGAATGTATGAGATTTTTCAATGGAAAATTCAACCATGGTTTCATCAGTAGTTATTGAACTATAATATTTTGCTTTATCCAACATAGTTTTTTTTACTATCTTTTTCCTATGAAATGCCAAATTCCTGTCCTTCATGCCCACTTATTTCCAAAAACTTTTACTTATATTGATTTTTGTTTTAGTTAAATTGTTTTTATACTGAACATGGATGAAATATATCTGCCACTGAATGCTAATCTAACAACACTCGACCTAGAGTTTTGATATGACCGCGTTTCTAATTTAAAAAAACCCGGGAAGAAAAAAATTCAAAAAATGATTTTTAATGTCAAATTAAGTTTATACCTGCTGATTTGATTCTTCCGTCAGTTCACCAACCATACTTTGAACGAGTTGGATAAACTCGTCACCTTTATTTTGACGTAAGTATGTACATTGTGGAAACCAATGGGCGTGTTCGACCCATGCGTTATCTTCTGCCTCCCAGCTTGTCAAACCACCGCCACAGTGATAGCATCGGACTAGATCGTTGATACCTAAAATAATTATTGCATAATTAGATAACTATAATCATTGACAATGATAAAAGATAGTTTATAAGTATGTATGTATGTTCTTATAGATACACCAGAACTATAGTAAAAGATAGTTCACAAATATTTGTGTATTTTCTTGTAGATACATCAGAAAAGACAGGAACAAGTGACATTTGAATTTGTTATCCTAATATAATATCGAAAATATTGATGAAATCAGTGCAACTTTGAACCAAAAAATTAAAAACAATGATTACTATTGATTGAGCAAGCGAGGTACATTTCATCAATTTGAACTAAAATTGAATCATTATTCCTCAAATTAATAAATTTTGTTCTTATTGTCAACATAAATATAAATCATAGGGCACCATCCGTCTGTTTATATTTTTTTTACTTTGAGGGAAGGGGACTTGAAACAAAAAATGTATTTCTTCTAAACAAATCAAAACATATATTTTTTTTAATGAATTAATTGTCTTCCTATTTTTTCTCTTCTATAAACAAAATTTAAAACCAATCAATGTATTTACTAAATGTATTTACTAAAAAATCAACCCTCTTTTTTCAACTGGTTGTTTCCTTTAGCTTCAAATTCCAATTACATATAAACACGGACAGTTCTTTAATGCCCATTGAAATAAGATAAGTTAATCATATTTTCATAAAATACCCTTTAAATCAAATATGTAGGCCAGGACTTTTTAAATATAGAAACCTATGTAACACCCAGGTTTCGGTTCCGGATTTAGTGCAAATCAACTATTATAATCAATATTTCCGTGAACAACCTACATATTTAGAACTTTTCATAAGGATATGAATCACAAACAATTAAGGATTTTTATTGGCAAAATGAACTATTGAATAAGTATACTAGTATGTTTAGTCACGAATTTAGTGAAAAGAAACAAAAAAAATAACGCATACATTATTCCATGCAATAAACCCAGAAAATCGTAGATAATTTTAATTTTCTCAACTCCAAACATGCAAAACTAAAAACACTTTATAAACAAGATTTAGTTCGAAAATTACCAGTAATGAAACATTTTAAAATTTATACACGAATGCAATGAAATAATCTTTGATATAGACATGGAAAAGCATGTACCTGTATAGAAAAATCCCGCTTTTGCTAAGTTTTCAGGGGACTGTGGATAATGAGATGGCCAGTTGTTGAAGGTCTTTAATCTCTCGGACATAATGGTGTTGTTTGGATATCTTGGGTTAGTGTACGGTATCATGGATGATGAAGAAGGCAGGCTGTTTGGAGATGGTGACATATGTACGAAATTACCACTCTCTGTGGAACTGTTGCTGTCTAAACCATCAATACGATCGTAAGACCCATAACCTGAACTGAAAGCTGACATGCTTTCGGTGTTGTGTTGTTGATTTGTCTCGTCATTTTTAGTTGACAGGTCTTTGGTTGAAGGTTTTGGTTCCAATTTGAGTAAAAAGTTTCCAGGGTTGGCTGATCTATCACATTTGTCTGACGTTGGTGCCTCGAACTTTTCTACATCTTCGCTACATTTTGAACCAGATTTCATATCGTCATAGCTATCCGTCTTACGCAAACTTTGTATGAGTGGACAAGAAGGAGATTTTCTTGCATGAACCAAAAGTGGAGCTTCTATTCCGTTCCAATTGCCTTCTTTCAGACCACAAGCTGAACACGTAACAATGTCGCCTTTTCCTCCATAGCTAAATCCTGCAGACGACAAGCGAGAAGCGAAAACAGGACATGATCCAGGGAAATTGGAATATGTGCTGTAACGCAAGAGATTTTCGGAGAGTATGTTAGAAGATGCCATGGTAACCTAAAATAGATACAAAGAAATACTTTAAAGTCATTATTAAAATGAAACTATATCTTCAACTAAACCATGACCAATAGATTGATGCATCAGAGTTATTAGAGAGACACTCAGAGACAAAAATAGGACAAAACGCATGTGATGCTGAATTTTATGCAAAATGGTTACGTTGATTGCAGACATGCACATCAGAACATGCAAAGTATTACAATAAAAAATATAATTATATAAACACGAGTTGAGAATATAATATAAAATTCAGTGTTAAATATGGATGTATGACCATATATGCATTTATGTATTTAAAATCTTCATTATGTATTAATAACTTTACTAAATATAGATCTGCATTAGAATTAAGGAAAAATTAATCAAATCAGCAATAATTAATATCTTACCATTCTGCTTGAGATAGTTATAGTGAACAAATAATACAAGAAGATTGATATTTATATACAAGTTTGTTAGTATTTATAAATAGGTTTTACCTGGAAATTCTCAATCTAAAAATAAACCATAAAAAAAGATGCCCTAGCTTTGCCTTTGGGAAATATCGGCCAAATAAACAATAACGATCAGAATTTTCAATCTATAGCTTCAGTTTTGTTTCAAAAGCGTCAGAACATGCAGAATTACACGTCCCTTTTTTTGGCAAATTCTATAAAGTGGGCAAAATCAAGAAATTTGAAAATTTAGGTATATATTGATTGTTTTGTAAAAGAAATAACTGTTTTGATATCTATAACGTGCATCTTAGAACATGTACCAAGCACTTCATGTTAAGTCGTAGTACATATTTGGGCAATTTTTTAAAAGGATCTCTTATTTTGTGTTGTTTTCGGTACAGTGCATAGGACAATTTTTTAAAAGGATCTCTTTTGCTTTCGGTACAATAGAGAATTTAGCATGTTTAGTTTATAATGATTTTAAAAGCCAATAAAAGTATTTTAAAATTTTTAGATAATGCAAGTCTTGCACAAATTAATTTTTAAAACAAAACAAAAAAATCATTTTTTTTAAATAGAAACCAGTTTTGATTGTATATGTTTTCTTTGTCATTTTGTTCTGTTGTTATGTCTGAAAAATCCTCGGGGTGAAATTGGGACTTATTAACTATCATTTCTTGTTTTACTACGGGTAAAAACATGCGTTTATCCATTGCGTATAAATTTGAATAGTCAAAATGCTTAAATTCAACCACTAGGAATCAAATATGTATTTCTTAAAATAAATTGATATTTTAAAATCCCCAATATTAGTTATCCGAAAACCTTGCCGGTTTTGACAATTAAACTAATCAAGAATTACAAGAAACACCAAATTAAAAAAAGGGGAAAATATAGAACAGTGTTAAAACTAGCATTGTAAGAATTCAAACCTCCCCCTTTTTATCTCCATCCGATACAAGTGACCGTGCGGAGTTGGACCCTGTGACAGTAGCCATTCCTGGACCGTCATCTTCGAGAGTTCCGATGTCGAGTACAAATTCTCAGCGAGTTGAAGTCATAAAACTTTGCTCAGTGCTCGGAGCACAAAAATCATGCTCGAAACATGAAATCCAACATTTTGATTGGTTGATTCTCGAGCCAGAGCGGCCGGTTCATCACTGTTACCAGTTTTGAATTTTATTTTCCGAGTACCGAGGAAGCGTTATTCGAGTTATGGCCTAGCGTCAGTGTGGGGTCGTGCTCCTCGTTCCCTCTAATTTTCCTTAGAGGAACTTTTGTTACTTCTGTTACCAGAAGAACACCTACTTGCCGATATTAAAAATGCCGGCGGTTTGTATCGTCTTGCCAGACCTCGTTTACTGTTTTCCCCTGCGGCCGATTTGATTCCACATAAGATTTCTTGAATTATTTAATATTAAGGAGTTGCGGAATGATTGCCTATGAGACAACTCAACTGTAAAAACAACGTTGGTATTAGCATCTAAAGGTACCCGTACAACCTTCAACAATGAGCAAAACCGTTACCTTATGCGGCCTGTTTTATTCCACACAATATTTCTTGAATTATTTTAATTTTTAATTAAATACTGTATTATTAAGATTACTCGATTTCCCAAATTTTCTTCCAACTTTAAGAAACTTTTGAACAAACCAACGAGATTCTGTCTATGCATATGCTCTTTTTAAAAATACTATGACCATGTGTTTTAAATCTAGTAAGTTCACGAAAAGATATTTCGCGTTAAACGTCAACATAAATATGTTATACATTGGATGCAAGAAACTCAAGCTGTAGGCAGTGAACATTGATAGTAAAATTGTTATAAGATCCGAAAACATTTCCCATAGCTTTTATGTTTTTTTCAAAAGTTGAATATGACCCCCCCCCCCCCCCCCAAACACACACACAAAAAAAAAGTTTATCCTGCTGTATTTCAAAGGTCACACTTACTATTTTAGGAGCATGAGGACACTGAGATCTTAAATTGCCAATAATGTAAAAAAGTATAAAAGATAATTGTCCTACTCTTGTTACCTATTCTGACATCGTACTCTTTATGACTGAGATCAGTATTGCTGTGTGGTATTTGTATGGCCCCGCAACGAAGTTGTCGGTGCCATATAGTTTTACCCTTGTCCGAAATTCAGAAATTCCGCAAGAAACCATTATACGGAGTTTTTTTCTAAACGCCTTCAGATATTGCATGGGCTGATTTTTGGTATGCGAGTTAACCATGATGAGTTACAGGTTAAGTTTAAGTTTCGTTTTCGCTCCGCTAATTCTTGCTGAAATTACGGGCTTTGGACTTTGCACAGTTATACCCTTTGTTTTTCTATACGCCTCTCGATTTTTGAGCTGATTTTTGATATGTGAGACTACCATCATGTTTGTGTCCACATGTGTTGATATTGAAATTGTAGATTTTTCAACTTTTTGGGACGGGGCCATTCGTGTCGCTTTGACACATCTAGTTTCTACATTGCTAACGGTATAGGGGGAGGGTTGAGATCTCACAAAACATGTTTAACACCGTCGCACTTTTGCACCTTTCCCAAAGCAGGAGCCTCTGACCTTTGTTATTCTTGGATGAATTTTAATATTTTAGTTCATTTATATTTATTTCGGTTTAGTCTGACATCCATTATCACCGACCTAGTTCACATTTTTGTTAAGGGGCCAGCTCAAGCACGCCTCCGGGTGCGGCCGGCCAAGATTTTCTCGCGGTGTTGAAGACCCATTGAATTGGTGGCTGTCGTCTGTTTTCTGCTCTTTGGTCGGGTTGTTGTCACTTTTACACATTCCCCATTTCCATCCTCAATTTTATTACTTTTAATACTTTTAAATACAAATGACAAATTATTTCAAAAGTAGAGGGATGTAAATGCTTGAAAGTTCAAGTATTGTTCAGTGAAATTTCATTAACATATACTATTAGGTGAAGAAGAAACAAATGAAGTCTGTGACAATGATATTTTTCAATGAATGAAATTGGTAAACTAAATTAATGTTTTTGGATAATCAATGTTTCCATTTTAAGTTTTTATCACACAGGAATTTTAAATGAATTTATGATTCTAAGAATTCCTCAGCTATGTTCTGAAATGTACATAAGAAGAAAATTGAATTGAATCTCTTATTATTATCTTTTCCGCTTGTTCATCTGTCCACCTGTCTATTTATCCATTTGTCAGCATTTATAAGTCGTATTGTAGGTCTAAATTGCTTAGGCCAATTACAATATTTTTATGCATATTTATTAATTATAATATAAAAATATTACCAATTTTTTAAAACATCTTATTGTGCCAAGATTTAAACGAATATTGAAATATAGTGGTATCATATGCAATACAAATTTTTACATTGCAATGAATTTGTTCTTTATTTTTATAGTGACCCTAAGGTTCAATGATAATCATGACTACTAGTTTTGGACATATTGAAGACGGGTGTTTTTCTTGTTCCTCCGTAAAAGAAGAGTGTGTCGGACAGAAACGGAAAATATGTCTAGTGCATGAACACGTGTGACTTATTGGTGGTTTTAAAATGGAAAAATAATAATTATAAGTTATAAAGACATTAAAAAAAATCATAAGCATAGGAAACAGATGTTTTTCTGATAAGTTCTATAAGCAAACATATTTATTATACTACTATGTTTGTTTGTGTGCTAATATTTTGTGTGTTTATTGTTTGCAATACTTGCTGTAGACGTGTTACATGTCCCTTCCTTATTATGTTTTTTTCTTTCAATTTTGCCCCTTTAACAATTTTACTGCTATAACTAGGAGATTACCATTATACTGACATCTCCAAGGGCAATCAGTAGGCTGGCACTTATCAATAAACATATAAATTAGTAAGAAAGAAAGGAAAGAAAGGGAATTGTAGCAAGTCTATACTTGCTGCAATATAGCCTTAAGTTTTAGTGCTGATGCCGCGTAAAGCAATCACCAATCAAACTATACTAGCATTCTAATGATAGAATAGGAATAAGAATAAGAATAAGAATAAGAATAAGAATATTTATTATACCAATCAAGGGCCCTTGATGGGCAGCATTACATGTATACATAAAACAATACATCATTATTTGTAACAGAAAAACATTTTTTTTATTAACTAAAATGAAACATTAAAAAAGTTCAGACATGTTATTATCTTCATTCTATAAAATCATATACATTTAATTCCAGGCAGGATCAGAACCATAAAATCATTACAATTATCATTGTTATTTCATACATTAATTAACATTTCGTCTAACATCTAGACATGTAATAATATAGCTCCCTAAATATTTAAGTACAGACAAATTTTTATTAGTAAATAACCAAACAAATTTTGCCTCATTTGAAAGATGTACATGTATAAAATTAGGTCAAATACAGTTTATCTCCTAAAAAATATCTCCCTATCATTTTTGTATGCTGGACAACTAGTTATAAAATGTTGTTCATCTTCAACCAGATTTAGAGTACATTTATGATATGATAATTACAATGTTTGTCCTTTCTAAATTTAAACGACACGATAAATATAGATCAATAGTATTTTAGAATTTATATATATATAAATAACTATCAAGAAAAAGATTATAAAAAGAACTATGATGTGTAAATGTAAAATTGGATAGAGGAAAATGGTCACCTTCGCATCGACCTAGATGATACTTCAGAATTTTCCGTTAGCGGACTTAAAATTTTTGATAAAAAACTGAGCATCAAATATGTCTTTGTACTGTCAAATTGTATGCCAGTAAATACTGTAGAGAAATCAAGTGTACGTAAATTTGTAACAGTATTCGTTAAATGATGACATAAACTTGCAGATATATCTGGCTTAATCGCATGTAAGGAACGTATGAGTGCATGCAACTTGGGGAACATTAGTTTTGATATAGTTCTAGTTTGTCTTCCCTACTCCAAAATTTATCCAAATCTTAGTTAAGTATTATTCAGCTTTGATTCTGTATGTTTTAGTTACTAGCTATTCTTTATTCTTTATTCTATTATGTTTTGCCTAATTATTCTCTATTATGTTAAGCCCCATCTGAACCCGTAAAACCCTCATGAATTAAGACTGGCAATTTTTAAAGTCTGCATGAGGAAGAAGACTAAGAAGGGCTGGCAGTTTTTTTTAAATCGATTTAAGTTTAACGCAGTAGGATATTTCTCTGGGAAGCTTTCAGGCTTTTTTATTTAATTAAATAATTCTTATCACTAATGGGACGATCACTGGATTTTCGAGGGGGTATCGATGGCTTAATTATTATTTAAACTCTTGTATACATACAACTATTCCCTGCATTGTCCTGCATTTTCTTGGTAAAAATAGCATTTTCATCTTTTTCTTGGGCAAATTTTAGTTTTCATTTTTTTCCAGACCAGACAAATTTCAATTTCAAGATCGATGCTCTTTTCCCCCGAATATGGCCATGCACCCACTTGTATTATAGTTGCAGTGATACTACTTATCGCAAACAAGGAAAATAGAAGTCTGTTTCATTTCTTCTTTATAAAGAAAAACAAGGTAGGGGTATCCATGATCCATGACACAATCAGTACATTCACCATTGTTCACGGCCATATAAAAAAAACAATATGGTGGAAAATCGTTTGACCTAGGTTCGCACATCTTAGACCAATATATATGTACTTCGGTCAAAGCTTTTGCATTTTTAGACCACCCCAATAAATATACACATTGAAAGAAGAAGTCATTCTTAAATAATTTTAGCGATGATTTTCATATAGCGAATTTGTATTTGATAGACATATAGATCTATTATTATCATGAGGAGGTTTAACATAGTGTAGTAAAATCTAAAAATAAATCAACAGGAAAAACCGAAATGTAATCTATGTATATAGATAGAAAGAAAATACTTAAAATACTAAAAATAGCGTCTGGAATAAATTTACTTATATGATCTTTCTGTTTTAAAGGTCAAAACTAAGTTATATATATAACATTCGCAATTATATTTTTTACGAAATCATTCATACTTTTGACAGTAATTGAACCATTAACAGACGGTGCAAAATAATAAAAATGGAGAAATAGTTTATTGTTTCTGTTCTTGATTTGTTGAACAAATTAATCATCGGCAAACTACTTTACCATGTTCATGATGTTTTCGCTTCTTTTTTTTTTTAATTAAAAAAATGAAAAGTTTTAAATCCATTCTTTTTATATATACTGCAGATAGGCATGTTGTATTTTTCAAAAATCTACGACAAGTATATTTCTTTTCATATCTAAAAATATCTTTTTTCCTTTTTTTCAAGAATCAAAATTGTATGTTTCGTTTTATTGATATCCGAATGGGAAAAAAATATGATTTACATGTTTCTACTGTTGTTTAAAAATAACCAGCAACATATATATGCACCTACATGTATATCCATGTCATATCTTTGATTTGATCTAATATCAGAATTTGTCTTTCATATATGGCTGTCCATTGTCACACGTGTCAATCGACAAGCCTTCAGACACTTTCAACAAAACTCCAGGCACTTTCGCCAAACCTCCAGCACTTTCGAGAAACCTCCAGCACTTGCAACAAAACTCCAGGCACTTTCGACAAACCTCCAGCACTTTCCACAAACCTCCAGACACTTTCGACAAACCTCCAGACACTTCCGCCAAACATCCAGACACTTTCTACAAACCTCCAGACACTTTCGATAAACCTCCAGACACTTTCAAAAAAACTCCAGGCACTTTCAACAAAACTCAAGGCACTTTCGACAAACCTCCAGACACTCTCGACAAACCACCAGACACTTTCAACAAAACTTCAGGCATTTCGACAAACCTATAGGCACTTTCGACAAACCTCCAGGCACATTCGACAAACCTCCAGGCACTTTCAACAAAACTCCAGACACTTTCGACAAACCTCTAGGCACTTTCGACAAACCTATAGGCACTTTCGACAAACCTCCAGCACTTTCAACAAAACTCAAGGCACTTTCAACAAAACTCAAGGCACTTTCACCAAACCTCCAGCACTGTCGACAAACCTCCAGACACTCTCGACAAACCTCCAGACAGTTTCAACAAAACTCCAGGCACTTTCGACAAACCTCTTGGCACTTTCGACAAACCTCCAGGCACATTCGACAAACATCCAGGCACTTTCGACAAACCTCCAGGCACTTTCAACAAAACTCCAGACACTTTCGACAAACCTCCAGGCACTTTTGACAAACCGCCAGACATTTTCGACAAACCTCCAGCCACTTTTGACAAACCTCCAGGCTACACTCCTTACAAGTGTGTCAGAAACATACGGAGGAGCTCAGTTTGATCATCTATAGAGAGTTGCCGTTGGAACAAGGATTCTTACAATAAAGCTGATGTCATCTCTCTGAATTTATATCGTCATCACGACTTCATAAAACTGCATTGACACAATTGACTATTCACTGTGTTCAATTTATCAAATCGCAGTCCAGTCCCCTATTATTTTCCAAGACTCGTAATATTCATTGCGACTTTCACGAACCCTAGTGCTTATTTCTTATTAATTCTTCCTAAACGTGTCTAGAACTGGGAAATTTGAATTTGCATGGATGGATATCTGCTTACAAAAAGAAAATGTGTACCGCAATATAATCTTGACAAAAGTTGCCGAAATCGAACTGACGACTCGCTACCGAAGCTCGATCCTGTATTAAATTATCTTTTTCTCACCTTTTTGCCAGTGGAGCATTTAATTTTCGTCATTGTGTTGACACGTTTAAATTCCTTTCCCTGCATGGTTTTTATCCATATAATCTGATAGTTTTTCTAATATTTATATACTTATCAAATAGGTCCCGTGATTATAATATATATAGTGATGATTAAATAACAGTCATTTATCAGCATGTATAAGATATGGAACTAGATATTTATCTTGTTTTGCGAAATAAGTTAAATATATACATAATTACCATGATTACATATGCAAAATTGTTATCACATATACGTATATACATACGTCTAAAAAAAATGACACTTCATAATTGTATTTGTATCCGAAGCTTTTTTTTTTTATCTACAATCACCAAGAACGCTCTGTTGTGAGAGTCTTAATATTTGATTTTACCACCGCGATCTCAATCGGGTAATCTAGGGTCTAACTGGGCTGCATGCAATTATGAATACAACAGCTTATATAATACTTCTGAAATCCTCCGTTTGCTCTAACAAACGGGATCCAGACCAATCTTTTGAGGCATCATAACTGCAAATCCTACACTTTTTCCAACGCTCTAAACCACTAGGCCAGCTAGGCTAAGCAATTATACGAATATATATTCCGAATAGCGTAAAATATGAGATTTCTCGGAAACAAAATTTTGTTCTTTATTCGAAGGGGTTTTCAACCCATGCTGCATTGTACTATGACATCACACATACCCCACAATTAAACAAGAAAAAAGAGCAGATAAAACAACGATTCATATTTGCATGCAAGAGAGAAGAAAAATAAAAGCAATACTGATTTCGTTCCAAATTTATTAATATATTTGAGTCTTAGATTATCTTTCTTTTAGTTGTTAATGACTCTGGACTTGTTGTCAGTAGCTGTTAGTACTCTTAGATCTGCAATTTGTTGGATCAGGGATGTATAAATCCCTTGACAACCCCTGGACTCACTTTCGAGCATGATTTTTGTACTCAGACTCGAAAATTAACCAATCAAATTGCTGGATTTCATGTTTCGAGCATGATTTTTGTGCTCCGAGCACTGAGCAAAGTTTTATGCCTTCAAGGCCAGGTCTGTGCTTTTGGGAGTTGTTTTTCTGATTTGTATCGATCTGATGGGTAAATTCAATTTCAACTGACTTTTATAGTTCGTTCTTGTGTATTACCGTTACATCACTTATCCAGATGGGCGGAGGATCAAGTGCCAGCAAATGTTTAATACTCGCCACATTCTAGTCCATATCCCTATTTACAAGCCATTACAAACTTGCAGATCTAATATTGACCTAAATTTCAATTGAGTATATATTTATAATGCCAAATGTAATTTTAAAAATCAGTGATCAATGAGATTACATCAAATCTAAATTATTTTTTGCTTTATAATTAAGTGTTACACATGTACATTGATCATAATGTACTGCACCAGTGTGTACTAAGCTAATTGATAACTTGTGATACTAAAACAATTAATTAGTATGTCAACAAGTGTATTGTAATAGAAGAATCTTAAGAGTCTCCTTAGAATAATGACGGTTTATAAAATAACCAGTATTTTCATAACAACATGACTGATGCATACTCAGGACGAGGGTTTTCTGGAATTGCCCATATGACATCTTATTATACCGGCAATATTTACTGCAGATGCAATAGTTTAAAAGACAGATGAAATGTAATGTATGTATATACATGAGGTCAAATATGACATATGTTTCTTTAAACGGCTACGCGATGAATACCGTAAAACAAGAAAAACAAGAAAACTAATAGCTTGATTCATGTACAAAACAATAAACGAAAAATAAATAAGATATACAGCAACAAACGACAACCAACGCTTGACAAGCTACCAATTTGGGCCAGGCACATATACACATGTTTGCAGACGCTGAACCTTCATATCACCTGGGACCGTGGTGTTACAACAAAACATACATTTTAAAAACAAACTGTTACAAACTACTTACTAATAGACTTAAGTCTGTAAGAACGGTTCCGTGAACATAGAATGCTCATATGGAAAACATTTTGAAAGTTTTTGCATCATTTGATTTTGTAAATAATACCAAATTTGTATATTTTAAGTCTCAAGCTATCATATATAAGGGTGACAAAAATAAAGGAAACCTGCATACTGTTAAGAGTGTTAATAATGCTTCTTATTATATAGATGATAAATTGAAGTTTAGATGTACTTACATGTAATTGGACATTGCAAGTGTTTGGTCGTGAAGTTGAATAAATGTAACGGTTGATTTTTTAAACATCCCTGGATTTTTACAGTAGCTTTTTCGAAATAAAACGAATTGCACTTTTTAGTTTTTTCATACTAATTAAACTTCAGTCTTTATAAATTTATTCTTCGTGACCCTTTCGACAGATCCTGAGTACTTCATGTTTTAATTTGAATATAATTTTTATGTTTTGACGTCAGAAAAAAAAGAAAAGTGTTTACATGTATATTGTTCTTATAGTTTCTACTTTATGCATTTAAAGATCTAAATACTGACCTTTTTTATGAAGAAAAACTTTAAGGAATGGCATATCAAATCACCATTCCCTCTTGTTCCAATTCTCATTCCAGAAAGGTTCTTGGTTTTCTTTCAATTTCCGATTGACAGTTTTGTCCGATCACTATTTGCATGTTTTTTTTTCATTTAATATGCATGGTCTTGGCTTTTTTCTTCGATATGTGTATTTGATTTTGATTGTTTCCCTTTGTAGCTTCTTGTATAATATTAAAAGTGTTCATCACAAATGTATTATTAAATGTAAAAAATCAATGTCCATATCACTGTCTTCTTTTGGCAAAATTCTGCTCAAAAGTGTATTTTTATGTGGCTGTTCCAAGTCAAGAACCTTGTAATATTCTTATGGGTTTTTTTTTCTCTCGTTAATTGCAGAATTAGTATGTTAATGGTAGGATTTTTTTTTCAATCTCTGGACCCTTTAGAGTGTGGGAACGGAACTGTACGGTTTTCTATTAATTTGGTCATTCGGGAGACTGTCAAGCGGGGCTTCGACATTTGCAAAATAACAAGTTGCTTGATGGAACCTTTGATGAACTTTTATGTTACTATATAACGTTTCTGCTTCAAGTTTTGGTACCTATAAAACATTCTTTATGTAAATATGAACCAATAAAATAATAAGAAAGATATATGCATCAAAACGTTTTCCTTAAAATGGTGATGCTCCGTGTAAAACGATCAAAATTGTCACACAACAGCGATCAAAAATGTCAAATAAACATCGAAAAATCAATGTTTGCTACCTGAAGTTTTAATGGCAGGATTTATTTTTTTCAATCTCTGGACCCTTTAGAGTTTGACATTTTTTATATATAGACACCTGCTTATTACTTAAGAATATATTTTTCCATCTAGATTACACTAAAATTGAGAATGGAAATGGGGAATGTGTCAAAGAGACAACAACCCGACCAAATAAAAAACAACAGCAGAGGGTCACCAACAGGTCTTCAATTTAGCGAGAAATTTCCGCACCCGGAGGCGTCCCTCAGCTGGCCCCTAAACAAATATATACTAGTCCAGTGATAATGAACGCCATACTAATTTCCAAATTGTACACAAGAAACTAAAATTAAAATAATACAAGACTAACAAAGGCCAGAGGCTCCTGACTTGGGACAGGCGCAAAAATGCGGCGGGGTTAAACATGTTTGTGAGATCTCAACCCTCCCCCTATACCTCTAACCAATGTAGAAAAGTAAACGCATAACAATACGCACATTAAAATTCAGTTCAAGAGAAGTCCGAGTCTGATGTCAGAAGATGTAACCAAAGAAAATAAACAAAATGACAATAATACATAAATAACAACAGACTACTAGCAGTTAACTGACATGCCAGCTCCAGACTTCAATTAAACTGACTGAAAGATTATGATTTCATCATATGAACATCAGGCACAATCCTTCCCGTTAGGGGTTTAGTATCATACCATCATAACATATATGAGAAGAACATAACCCGTGTCATGCCAATAACTGTTTTTAGAATAAATGTGTTTAGTTCCGATGCAAAGACCTTATCAGTGACTCAATATTAACGCCAAAATATGCAATCTTTAATGACTTGACAACAGTATCGTAATTATATCCTTTCTTAATAAGTCTATTCAAAGGTTTTGTAAGTTTCTGAGGTGAATACTGACACCTTTGTGCTTTATAAAGAATATTTCCATAAAAAATTGGATGTGAAATACCTGAACGTATTAGCAGTCTGCATGTTGAGCTATATTTACGAATGATGTCTTTATACCGATGATAAAATTTAGTAAATGTTTTGACTAGTTTGTGATATCGAAAACCCTGGTGTAATAATTTTTCAGTAATACATAAATTTCTCTCGTTAAAATCTAAGACATTGTTACATACACGAGCGAATCGTACAAGTTGAGATATATAAACACCGTAAGATGGTGACAAGGGAACGTCACCATCTAAAAACGGATAATTAACGATAGGAAATGAAAAATCATCCCTTTTATCATAAATTTTAGTATTCAGCTTTCCATTAGTGATATATATATCAAGATCGAGAAAAGGGCAGTGGTCATTGTTAGTATTAGCTTTATTTAAAGTAAGTTCAACAGGATAAATTTCATTAATATACATACTGAAGTCGTCATTATTGAGAGCCAAAATATCATCCAAATATCTAAAAGTATTATTAAATTTGTTTATCAGATGTTGTTTCGATGGGTCTTTGCTTATTTTTGTCATAAATTGTAACTCATAACAATACAAAAACAGGTCCGCAATAAGTGGTGCACAGTTAGTCCCCATTGGAATTCCGATAATCTGACGATATAAGGAATCCCCAAAGCGAACAAAAATGTTATCTAGTAAAAATTCAAGGGCATATATAGTATCAAAGCATGTCCAATTAACATAGTTTTTTTGTTTATTGCTACTAAAAAATGACCTAAAAGAGTTTGAACATATATAGAATGAAATTCAAAACAGTGTAGCTGTGGCCATTGATTGGCACATTAAAATCATCCATTGACTGGGACAATTTAGGTAAACGTTGGTATGTAACGACCAATGCTCATTATGTACTTTTTAAAGACACTTAAACTATGGGTTCACCAAAGGTTCTCAACACCTAAATAAAGTAATTCGAAAAATTAATCAGAAATAACACGATATTTTGATTTATATCAATTATATAAATCAAAACACAAAGGTTATTCCTGATTAATTTTTCGAATTATTTTATAATTAAAGGCGTTAAGAAACCTTTGGTGACCCCACAGTTTAAATGTCTATCGTAGGTACGTCGTGAACAGTGGTCGTTACAGACAAACGTTCACGTAAATTGTCCCAGTCAATGGATGATTTTAATGTGTCAATCAATGGCCACAGCTACACTGTTTTGAATTTCATTCTATTCACATTCTGATTTTTTGAATACCCATTTAATAAGGTGTGTGAATTTTTTCTTAATGAGAATGGGAGGCAGGGTAGAAAAATCAAAACTTTGAACAGATTCAAAATCACCAATATAAGCATGCAATTTATCAAGTACTTCCAACGAGTTCTTGACACTCCAAAAGTAATTTATTCCACTATTTTCGAAGGCCTTATTTGAACAATTTATTATCAGGTTTTTAATTGTACCAAGTGTGCTGGTACACTGTTTATTTGGTACACTGTACACTGTTTATTTGATTATTTTTGACGTTTCTTTGCGGTCTCCGTCAATATTTTGACCAGACGTGACTTGAAATTTATACATCCCTCACCGCCAACCGAAAACAATAACTGTGCTAGATTTATTGGAATAATCTTCGACATGTACATGTACATATGTAATCACCACTCAGGTGTATTTTTCAATGCACGTGAACAGCATAGTTGACATCTAGCAAATAATTCCAACAAGTTGCTAACTATAAGGATGTCTTGAACTTATAGAAAGGGTGGAGTTTTTGTGACAAGTTGGTCACCACATTTGTACTTTTAAATGCAGTATAATAATGTAAGAGTTGTTCCTTTGCTTTGCTTTTGTTTTGTTTTTTCTTTCATATGCGTGAATTAATTTTGTGACGAGTTGGTCACTACATTTGTACTTTTAAATGCAGTATAATAATGTAAAAGATGTTCCTTTGCTTTTGTTTTGGTTTCCTTTCATATGCGTGAAGTAATATTGTGCATAGTGTCCTTTATTTCCAGAATGTTTTCAATATCAAATAACAATTTTCACATGTTGATAAATGTGTCCTGAAAAATAAGTTATTTGAAACTCTAAGACTTTTTCATACAATTTATAATAAAGCATGTGACGCATATTTTGCAACATTTTCATTTTAGGATTAGAAAAAAATAAAATTGTTGACATTTTAACATTTGCACGTAATATTATTTCCATCCTTATTGCTGAGCAGCTAATTACCAATAGTGGCCTTGTAGTAATTTGGAAGTAGACGGTTATGCAATAATATTTACTGTCTTTTTGCTTCCAATCAATTTACCAGTCACCGATCGTTTTGTTTGTACTATGAAGGTTAATACGATCTCATATTCTATGTGACGTCAATTCCCTACCTTTAATCAAATAAAAAACATTTCTGTAATAAAAAAATATTTCTATTTCACAAAAGGTCATCTTTAAACATTTTCAAGAGTTTTCTATCATATCAAAACAAGGTTGCAGGCACCTCGTCCTAACTTGATATATATTTAAAAACCAAAAACTCATAACGGATTTATATAACTTTAAAAAGATACTGCCATACAATTAAAAAAAAAAGGGGGGGGGGGGCTTGAGGCCTTTTTTTTTTTAGAAGGTTTTAAAAAGAGAGGAGGGCAATACATTTTTTCGAATAAACCAAAACGAGCTTTGAGGAATTTGAAAACTAATAAGTTTATGTAACGATCTCTGTCCATTTGATATTTATTTATTTGATTGATTATTCCAGACTGGTACTTTGACCTAATTGTTACTTCTGACTATCTTGATCTGATTCAGTTACCATCTTTATGTCACTTTCTCTTTCTCCGTATTTGTAAATGTTTAGAATAAAACTCCTTATGTTTGATGACCACACTTCTTGTACATGCCATCGCAAAGGTCGATAGCATTATTTTTTTTTCCCATAGAATGTCAACTTGATTTTATTTTATGAAACCTTCAAACCTAGTACATATTATTATTCTATATAAGGAAAAGGTGGTTCTCAGTGTTATTTTGATATGTTAAAACAAACAGATGGACTTTGTTTGACTGAAACGTGTTTTTTTTCTCAAATAGAACATAATATATGATATATCGTAAACGAAAGTTCCTCTTGAAATGGAAGTACAGTGGCGAAATTCATTCCGTATCTTAATATAAAATAATGAGCCGTGGTATGATTCAGTGCTATCCACCAAAGTTCTAAATTAACGCGAATAATCAAAACACGGGCGGTATAAAGCAGATAAAACTTTTACATTGGCGTTGTTTGTTATTTCTGTCTTCAATGTTATACGTCTATGCCCTTGTTGCACCACTGTCCTAGGTTAAGGAGAGGGTTTAGCGCCATCTAACTAGTTTGCCTCTGCAACATTCTGTCTTATCCTGCATCCGAGTCAGAAACCTGTAATTCAGTGGTTGTCGTTTGTTGCTGTTTTTTTGGTTCTTTATTTCGTACATAAATAAGGGCATTTTTTATTCGTTTGAATTCTTTTACATTTTTCATTTCGGGGCTTTTTATAGCTGACTCTGCGGTATGGGCTAATTGTTGAAGGTAGTACGATGACCTAAAGTTTTTTAATTTCTGTTTCATTTGGTCTGTTGAGGAGAGTTGTCTCATTGTCAATCATACCACATCTGCTTTTCATATATGATAACAAAAGTCTATTTAAGGATATCTCATTTATTATATGATTTACTAAGACAGAAGAAAGAACAAACTGATTATTATAAATTGGTATCGTATAGACTTACGCTGCATGCGGCTGGTCAATTTTATAACCTTTCAACATGATCAGTAAAACAGAAAAAAATACTCGGTCAATCTTGAATACACAGAAAGAAATACATAGGAGTTTGGTTCTTAAAAACTACTTTACTGTATACTTGATTCGTCCTGAATATGCATGAAATATTTGTCACTGGACTTATGCATTTATTTGATAATCAACCTACTTTTCATGATAAATAAGTTTAAAGCTCAATCGAGACCTTTTCTAAATCAAAGAAAGGGATATGCTGTCAACGCCCCTTGAATACGCCTCTGATAAGGTTTTTTTTAAGATAGTACAGAAAATAATTGTGTGGTTCAGGGATCTATTATTATAGATTTTAATGTAAAGAGATATTTTTGTTATTTTCAACAATTATTATTAAGAACTGGTTTTTTTTTCAATTTTGAAATGAGTAAAGAATGACTTGTCTCTTTTGAAATGTGTAAGTGAATCATACACGTCTAAAGAGTCTCGACGTGACGTCACGTAAGGAAAACATAACCACAATATTTTGCCATAATTCAAAAAATAAAAACAAAACTATTGAAGTTAAAACGTTTTTTTATACGTAATTTATATTAACAAAGAATTGTCTAATTATTAAAACACTCAACTGTTCCACGAGACTGTTTGCACAGTAGGAAAACAAGGTACTTATAGAAGTAAGATGAAACCACGAACCACAAAGAACCTTTTGTTCTATGACCATGTACCAATAACTTATCCAAGGTTAATATTGAAAGTATTCTCCTTTGTCAATATTGTACCCGGTAATTCTTAAGATTGTACGTAAATTTAAAGTTTACATCGAAATAATAGATAACTTATTTAAATACCCGGAGTTCATAACAAATTTCAGTATTAATTGACTTGGTATTGGAAACAGTTTTATTTATCAAAAGAAAGTAACTAAAAGAATTAAGCAAAATTAATTGTAGACGGATATTTCATACATAACTTAAACAAGTTGATTGATCTGCAATCTATTCCAATTACAAATATGCAAGATAACGATGTCGAACGATACTTGAAGGAGAGTTCGAAAAGTTATAAAGAAGCTAAAGTAAAGAATTATGCGAGGAGGAGCTCGCTGCAGAAACGAACACTTGGTATTGAGACAGAGAAAAGAATAGCAGCTGCCAGCTTTAGTAGAGAAGAAAAACAATTAAGAGAACAACTGAAACAGATGAAAATAGAAAAAAAGAAGTATTCAATCATAAACGACTTGAGAGGTATTTATATAATTATCCTCCTGTTATACAAAATATGTTCTTTCTTTCTTTCCCTTTTCTTTTTTCCTTTTTTGATTTTTAAATTCTTAGATTCCATGGAAAATAGTGTTAATGATTTTAACGAAAAGTGGTTAAAACAATGAAGCCATCGGCATAATCTGGATCATTGTAGACGGTTACAATGGGAGACATAGGGTTGCAGTTTTGACTTGCAGTATACAAAAGAGCATATTAGGTTTGGTCAGAAGTATAAGCATCACAAAACGTCTGACACATAAAGGTTTCTACGACAACACGCTTGTCTGTCATACTGTAATGCAAGAACTTTGCCAGTATTTGGGTTTTTTTTCAAAAAGGGGGGGGGGACTGATATTTGAGAATTTGTTTTTACCCAGTTCAGAGCTTGACATGGTGTCTGGACACCTGTCTGTATTGTAGACTGTATATTGATTTATAAATGTCTATTTGAATTTTGTTTGGTTGATCAGAAATCCCGAGCACCACAAAAGGTTGCCTACATACTTCTTTGGCGAATTCTTGCTTTGGAAACCTAGTTTTCTTCATGAAGATGGAAGTGTTTAACGACCTTGACTTTCTATACAGCCCTCGCACGGTCGGGCTAGTTTTCTTGAGATAATTATTATATGTATAGGGTACTGCATCATTGACTATATCACATAATGTTCTTTTTCATACTAAAATCTTGAATAAACTTTGAAAACTAAAGTTTTTATTAGCTTCTGCACCCCTTACTGCACCTATCCTGTTATTGAAGCTTTGGTCCTGTGTTTTGCGATATTTTATGATAAGTCACAAGCAAGGATAGCAAAGCAGGATTGTTCCTACTTACATTTTCTAAATTATGCGTTGCAATATGTGTAAATAGTCAAGTTCCAAGTGACATATAACTTTGATCGTGAAGACATCAAGGATTTATTAGTTAATTTGCCATGTATTTAAGATCAATTTGAATTTTATTTTTCATTTATATCTAACCGTAACCTGTAAATTTTACCCAAATATGTAAACAAAAGGCGACAACTATACCGACGTTTGTAAATAAAATACGCAATAAATCTTGAGATATAAATTTTCACAAATACTTATTAAGTAAATTTATTTTCAGTACAATCCTACATTTGAATGATACATGTACTTGTACTTTATTTTTCAAATTTTCTACAAACTCTTGTAGCTGTCATAAATCATTCAGCGCATATATGGATTGAGCAACTCATATTATAATCTTGTGTAGGAGTGTCAGGAATAATTGTTTGGTCTGGGTCTGGCATTTGTTTCAGAGTCTAACAAAAAGAAATAATGACTTATTTAGTTTTCTCGTTTGATTGTTTTACATTGTAATTTCGGGGCCTTTTAAAGCTGACTATGCGGTATGGGCTTTGCTCAATAGTGAAGGTCGTACAGTGACCTATAGTTGTTAATTTATGTGTCATATGGTCTCTTGTGGAGAGTTATCTCATTGTGTCAATCATACCACATCTTCTTTTTTATTTTTACTACATAAAGATGTCTTTCGATTACAGAGCCTCAGTCATTACTGAAACATTTTACACGCGTACATTAATCTTTTTATTGTATTTCATATTTTCGGTGTTATGTAAAGAACTAAATAATTACATGTATTATTTAAGAAAAGAAGATATGCATGTGTAATTTATTTTGCAACTGACAGATTCGTGTTAAATACTTTACTACTTTTCCGTGTAGGCTACTTAAAATAATTTTAATGTTTGAGAATACATTTATGTAATGATTCCAACAACTGACATACAGACAACGGTGGCTAAGAAACGCCAGTCCATGTAAACTATTTGCCTCAGTCGTCACCTAAAGCAGTTTTTATGTTTATTGCCATATAATTCAAGGTTTTTTTTCAAGCTTGGTATCTTTAATTACTTTTATTAAAACAATCCAGCATTGGAGGTTGGTGTTTCTAAACGTTTTTTTATGTTTTGATGTTCAAATCGGGCAAAACTAGTATGATTTTATTCAAAGGAGTAGGTTCAGTAAGACCCCTTTTTGGCCTCAAAATATAGCAGTTTTACAGAAGTATGAAAATGTAATCTTTTAGCTATTTACTGGAAAGTAGAATGCTTCTGCTACATAAATATGGGCTGCTTTTTACAATACAATGCACATATATCGGATACTAGCATCATTAAGTCATGCTAAATTACTGAAATCTTCACAATTTGAGCATTTTAGTTAAATTTTCGACGGTTTCCGTCTAAAATGAAAGTGGCAGCATTCGTGTTCATTCATAAAATTGAAATGTAAGTTGTATTTAATGATAATACATAACATATATAAAGGTTGAGGATGAACACGGATGCGGCCACTTTCATTTTTGATAAAAAAAAAAAACCATCTGAAAAGATCCAGCAATGCAGTCAATTTAAGAAAACTCGTGACCATCGTGTTTAAATGTTTGAATACAGTTATACATTTATAAAATAAACGTAAACTTGCAATACAATTAACGTTTGACAACATTGAATTAATCTGTAAATCTTATACACAGTTATTATTTTACCGTTTTAATAAATAAATGGTAAACCAACAAAGACAACTCAGGAAAATTGGTAATGGATTCGCTAGTGAACTGCTGATTATATTGAAAACCCGGAGATCTACACGGAAACTATAATTTACAATAAATGGTTATTTCCTTTCTTTCCGAAACTATTGAATATACAAGTTTTCACCAATACGTGTGGATTTTTGTGTTTGATTCATAAAAATAATGCGCTGTTGTTCTGTTATCCGCATTTATAAACCAAAACAAAGGGGACCAATTTTTTGTTTCTTGTCATTTTCCGAATGTCCGGACTTAGATAAACACACAATCAAACAAAATAAAGGCTTTTACTATTTATTATTTTATTTTAATTATTTTAACATAGTATATTATTAAAAAACAATAAATAAGCGGAGGTCCATTGCATGTTTTGGATTGGATCCAGTGGCGGATCCAGGGGGGGGGGGATTCCGGGGGTGCGCACCCCCCTTTATTTTTGCCGATCAATGCATTTGTATCGGGACATATGTTTTGCACCCCCCCCCCCCCCTTTGCCCTGGGTGCCCTGGGTTAGCACCCCCCCTTTCGAAAATTCCTGCATCCGCCCCTGGGATCCGTTTATGTTTCCAGCTAAAAGTACTAATAGCAGGCGAAGCTCTAAAGGTATTTATCGGCGCTCATACGCTTGGTATATGGTTGGCACATTTCTAATATTGGTGACTGTTTCTTTTTGTTTTCTGTGTTTTGATATGAAGTTGTGTTTTCGTTACTTATCTTCTTTCATTCTTTTTTCTTTCTCCATCCCTTTTTTAAGATTGTTTTCCTACCATGTTTACTTCTTTTCAATTGAATCTTTGATTTTCTTGTATCAGTTGCTACTTTTTTCTCTAATCATAATTTTTGTGGCAATAATCTTTGATGTACTCGTAATTTTGGCTTTACATACGTCATAGTTTGTTGTTGAAGATTAAACAAATACAGATGACAAATTCACAACAAAATTTCCTTGTCCATAGATTATGATAGAAAAGTTTTTATCAATACAATTGCTTTCAAAGATTTTCATTTTGGAAGGAGGCTATGGAGATTTTCACTTGACGAAAAATGTTTTAATCATATCTTAAGATAAATTATCTTATACCACAAAGGACAATCAAATGCAGTCAAAACTACACATTTCAGAAAAGAAATCAAGGGTTTTTATCTCTGGAATACTCATAAATTTTATCAAAATATGTTGACTAATATGACATGTGTAAATACGAATAATCTCATAAATTTCTCAAAATCAATTCTAATTGGCACTTACACTTTTGAGGGTTATTTTTCAGTTTCGAAATCAAAAGTTTAAACATTTAATGAAAATTTTCGGATACAGTTTGAAATTTAATTGGCGGAAGACAAATATTAATTAAAACTGTAAGTGAAATTGAGTGACGTTTAATTTGGGTCATTTGTTGTGGAACTAAAATTGATTTTGTATAGTCTTGCATAATTAAATGAGTCTAGTAAATGCAAATAATCATTTCCTTTTTCACTATTGACTATTTAATTGGAATGACTGTTGAAAGTCGAAAGGATAGAAACAAAGTTCTTAGAGCTGCCCCTGCTAAACTGAAAGAAACATCTTTCAGCGTCTTTGAGCAATATCCATACGAAATGGTAGAAAGAAGAAATGTTCTATGGCCTATTTTCAAACGAGAACAACGTCTAGGAAATCATGCACGTCTTAAGGAAGACAAGCTATACGTCAATGGTCACAGAATATATCCTGAAGATGTAATTGAGGCTCAGAAAAATGCATCCAATGTACCCAACAACCCTTCGCAAGACAACATGTATCCATCTCAACAAGGCAGTCAATTTCTAAGGGAGCACTTTGGCTCACGAGACGAATCAAGAGCAGGTTTTGGCCGTCCCCGCCACATATAGGACAGGCAAACAAGAGGACAGTTGAACTTTAAACCCAGTATATGTAACAATTCTCACTCATTAAATATTTCATGCTTAAATGTATGTGGCCTAAAAAATCGATTAATATTTAAAGAATTTACTGATTTGATTGAACTAAATGACATTTTTGTATGTATTGAGTCAAAACTAGATGATTTAGACCAGCTTAACTTGCCGAAGGGATATGATTATTTTACCAAAAATAGAAAAAAATTTGAACGAAAATCTGGAGGTATAACAGTTATTTTTAAAAAATGTTTAAAAAATTTTCTTACATTTATCAACACAGACTCTGAGTTTGTACTTTGGGTTAAAGTATATATTCCAATGCAATTAACTAAAATTATGTTTGGTTGTATTTATGTACCTCCCGAAAATTCAAGGTACTCCTCCAAGGATGCCTTTGATGAAATTGAAACAGAATTAATTACGTTAAAAGATCAAAGCACTGCAACTGCACTACTTGGCGATTTTAATGCCAGAACAGGGTCTCTTTGTGATTATATTATACCAGACGATGAACTTTCAAAAATTTTGAATTATGATAGAATAGATGAGATAGATAGATGTTTATATGACTATTACAATTTATGTTTATATAATGTATCCTTACAAAGATCGTCTGAGGACAAAGGTCGCATCAATGTATATGGTAACAAACTTTTGCAATTATGTAAAAACAATTGTTTATATATTGCCAATGGCAGAATTGGTAACGACAAAAATATGGGCAAAGTAACTAGCAAAGAAACTAGTCTAGTTGATTACTTAATAGTATCAGGAGATTTGTTCCCCTATATTACGGAATTTGAAGTTATTGATTTTGATTCGTTATTTTCTGATATTCATTGTAGATTGCGATTCAATCTTTCAGCGATGTTACCTGATGATTTGCTTGATAAAAACAATTCACCGAATGTGCCTAGTAAGCATATTCGTTGGATTGGTGACAAAAGAGATCAATTTGTTGACAGCGTTGAAAGTAAATTGACCATTGATAACTTGTCGAACCAGTTAGACACGCTTGATATAACTAATGAAAATTTTCAAACTGACCTTAACGAATTAGTCGAAAGTTTAAATAAAGTGTTTCTTGATTCAGCCATCGAAAATTTCGGAAATAAACCCGCCAAAATTAATCGAAATTCAAAACAACATCAACCGTGGTTTAATGCGCAATGTCGTTTAAAACGAGATAATTTTCACCAAGCAAAGAAAACACATAATTTATTTAAAACAGAGGAAAGTAGATACGATTTGAAAAAAGCTAGTAAGGCATATAAAACAGTAATGAACAAAAGTTACGAGGAGTTTCAATTTAAAGCTGAAAACGAGCTGCGTAGTATGGATCAACATGATCCAAAAAAATTATGGAATGTTTTGAATAATTTTGAAAGACCACAGGATAAAAACACACCAATCGATCTTGATGAACTTCACGCTTATTTTAAAAATTTGAACACAGACGGAGAACGAGATGATGTAGATTTTGAAATACCAGATTGCAATGACGAACGTGTAAATGCAATCTTAAATGGTAAAATTACAGAAAATGAAATTTTTAAAGCCGTTAAAGATTTAAAAAACGGAAAAGCGCCAGGTTACGATATGGTCATCAATGAATATGTGAAATCTACCATTCAATTTATGATGCCCCTTTATCTTAAGTTATTTAATAAAATATTAGACTCTGGAGCCATTCCTGAAGCTTGGACATTAGGTATTATTTTGCCATTTTTCAAAAATAAGGGGGACCCCCTTAATCCTGACTCATACAGAGGAATTACTCTAGTATCTTCTCTGGGAAAATTATTTACTGCCATACTGAATGGGAGACTTTCAAAATATGCAGACTTATTTGAAATAATTCCAAAAGCACAAGCTGGCTTCAGGAAAGGCTATTCAACTCTGGATAACATATTTTGTTTACATGTGCTGATAGAATTATATTTATCATTTGGTAAAAAACTTTATTGTACGTTTATCGACTTTAAGAAAGCGTTTGATACTGTTTGGAGATTGGGGTTATGGCAAAAGTTGGTAAAAAATCAAGTTACAGGAAAAATTTTAAGAGTGATTTTTAATATGTATGATAACATTAAATCTTGTGTCAAAAAGGGAAATGATATTTCTGGCTTCTTTTCGAGTGATCTCGGGGTACGCCAAGGAGAAAATTTATCACCTTTTTTGTTTTCTATTTTTCTTTCGGATCTAGAAGAATTTTTGTGTGAAAATAACATAAATGGACTTGAAACAGTATCAACGCATTGTCAAGAACATATTGGACTATATTTACAAATTTTTATCTTATTTTATGCAGATGACACTATCATACTTGCTGAAACAGCAAGTGATATGCAAAATACATTAGATATGTTTGAATTATATTGTACTCAATGGAAACTTTCTGTGAACACAGATAAGACAAAGATTATGATATTTTCAAAAAGAAAAAGCAAAAGAAACCACTTACATGATTTTAAATTATATGGTTCTGATATTGAAATAGTAGATCTTTATCCTTATCTAGGCTTGCTGTTTAATTGTAACGGTAGATTTACAAATGCCAGAAAAAAATTGATAGAACAAGCAGAAAAGGCACTCTATGCTCTCTACAGAAAAATAAGGAATTTAAATATTCCTATTGATTTGCAACTAAAATTGTTTGATTCTTTGGTTGAACCCATACTGATTTACTCTTGTGAAATATGGGGTTTCGAAAACATAGATGCTTTAGAAAGAGTTCATTTAAAATTTTTGAAAAGAATTCTTTCATTAAGAAGCAGTACTCCTAATTATATGGTGTACGGTGAAACTGGCACGTATCCCTTGGAAATTAAAGTACGATTACGAATTTTATCATTCTGGTCAAAATTATTGTTAAACAGCACGAAATTATCAGGATTATTATACCAATTTTTGTATAAGATGCATAATTCTGGAAATATTGTTTCTAAGTGGATTAATTGTATTAGATCTACATTAGACAACACAGGTTTAAGCTATGTATGGAACAATCAATGTATTTTAAGAAATGTTGACATCAAAATATATGTTAAGCAAATTTTACAAGATCAGTTTATTCAAAAGTGGTTTAGTGATGCTGACAACTCTTCTAGAGGTGGATATTATTTACTGTTTAAACACGCTTTTTGTTTAGAAAATTATTTGGTAAGATTAAAAAAAGAAAATAGAATATATATTACCAAACTTAGATGCTCAAATATCAAAATTCCACTAGAAACTGGTCGATGGCATAATATTCCAAAAGAGGAAAGACTATGTACTTTGTGCAAAAATAATTGTATTGGAAATCAGTTTCATTACTTATTTGTATGTCAAAATGACGAGGTTAAAAAATTAAGACGTGCATATATCCCAAATTACTATATTGTTAACCCCTCAGAATATAAAATGAAAGGTTTGATGTCTTTATGTAATGTAAAAGTCTTAAATAACTTGTCTATTTTTATCAAAAAACTTATGAAATATCTATAATTTTAATATATTATCACTTACATGTAATCGACTGGCTATCTCAGATCCCATTATTATAGCTTTAAATAATTATCACGTGTTATGTATGTGTATACTTGTGTACAGAGAATTGGGTATAATGAACTATGTACATGTATGTATATTTCTTTCTATCTTGTTCACCATTGTAAATTATTACTTGTATTATTTGTCTGCCTCTTGTTACAGTGTAAACTGTCTAGAGTGTTAATAAAAGTTGAAAAAAAAAAAAAAAAAGTTGAGAAAGATATGGGGCTAGGTTTTTGACTTGTTATATATATTTGTTTCGTAAAGGAGCACAGTCACACTCATATACATTTACATGGAACTTTGTAGAGACTTTAATTTAAAAGTGTATATTACAAATTATTTGTACAAAAAAAAGACAGCAGTATATAAATGGTGAAAAACGAATTGATTGACCATCCTTTCTGACCCTCTTTGCCTTTTCGATTATATTTTATCTTTTATTTATCTTTTAATGGGACCCGTACTTAACAAATGACACGAGATATATTCATGTAGTGAAGTATCAATTTCAAGACGATTACAATTCTTTTAAAGACACAAACGTTCATTGTATCCTATCTTTTACAAGTATAATTGATTCTTCGATCTTTAGTAAACAGATTTTGAGGTACAAGTTTTAAACAATAGATAAATTTCCTCTAAAAGAAACTTGTCAGAAGAGAGAGAAAGGGGGACATACATGTATACAAGGAGAATGTGAAGATACTGTAAAGAATTTTCCGCGCAGTTTGAAAATCAAAACAAAAGATAAATGTACACGTTGCTTTTTTACAAATTTGCACGAAAAACGGAATTGCAAAGATTACGCACGAAAATAACCCTAAACCGTTACTGATGCTTATTAAGAACTTTGAATTAAATGTGGCTGTGCTAGCGCTTTTTCATTACATCAACTGGAATGTTTTAGATTCAGGGCGGACAAAAGCAAAGTAATTAGAATGTATCTTTTTGGAGAAAAACGTTACTACATGTACGTCTGTAGATTTATCTTTTTCTTAAAACATTTTAAAGATAGATTGATCGATCGATTGGTTGTCTACGTCTAACACCACTTTCATCTGACTTTTGGCTTCATTTGCTATTTACTGCAAAAGAGGGACGAAAGATACCAAACGGACAGTCAAACTCATAAATCTAAAATAAACTGACAACGCCATGGCTAAAAATAAAAAAGACAAACAGACAAACAATAGTACATATGACACAACATAGAAAACTAAAGAATAAAAAACACGAACTCCACCAAAAACTAGGGGTGATCTCAGGTGCTCTGGAAGGGTAAGCAGATCCTGCTCCACATGTGGCACCCGTCGTGTTGCTTATGTGATAACAAATCCGGTTAATAGTCCAATTCGGTAGGTCACATTCATGAAAGGGAAGGGGATTGTAGTTACAACGTAAGGAACATATCCGATATCATTTGTGAAACGGTTATTCCGTAACGGTCAAGCAACTTGTGCTTAGACTGCTGACAAAAAGTCACATTTTCGTGTGAGTCGTTTTAAGTTTTCTCCTTTTTCTCATGAAATTAAATCACATTTAGATATGATTAATGAAAACCCATCATAATATTCCTGACTTTAAGCAGAACATGAAAGAAACAATTTAAAAACACATGATGTAATTACAAGGGAGGTTAGGACGTCTTTAACGTAAACTGTTATTTTTATTGACGTCGAACCGTGATATGTCAAGAAAAGATGCAATTTTCGACTGAGTTTATCAATCCAACAAATTTAAGTCACTTATGTAGATCACATATTGCTGATGGTTTTTTTTTAACAAAACAATAACTTCAATTTATCTTTTGAAACAAACAAAAACAAATAATAGGTATGTCTTCAGGAAAGAAAAACGTCTAGTTAATGTACATATTTTGACCTTATTTATCTTTAGAAGTAACAAATGAAGTTAATTTTTTTAATTTTATATTAGAATTGACTAGATGATAAACTATATGAGAATGAAAACCCTGCAGGTGAAATTATTTATCATCATGAAAAACAAAGGGAAAAATTTATTTGGAAGGACAAGGTGCCGCCGGCCTCTCTTTACAGTTAAAGTGGATAATGTGTGTTGTAGAACATTTTCCTGATTACATGTAGTGACTTAACAAATGGATTGACGAATCTGCCCCTGTTTGAAAGTTCTGGATCCATCGCCGTAATATATAATTGTCAAATCTGATAAAAACAAATATGTATACTTTGATTCAATTCACAATTGCTTCATTGTCACAAAAGAAAGTTAACTTCCCTAATCATTGAAACAGGACAATGACATTTTTATTTGTAAATACTATAAACTACATAGTTTCTGAAATCAATTTATACGACCTCATTTATCTCTAAAAGTAGCACACGAAGGTAGATTGTTTTATTTCATATTTGAATTGACTAAATGAAACCCATATTAGTATAGAGGCAATGCTGTTGAAAATCATTACCGTCACTGAAAACAAAGTGGAATATTCTTTTGGAAGGACAAGGTGACCGGCCTCTCTTTACAGTTAAAGTAGACAATTTGTGTTGTAGAATATTTCCCTGATTTGTGACTTAACAAATGGATTGACGAATCCTCCCCTTTTTGAAAGTACCGTTTTGAAAGTTCTGGATCAATCGCCGCAACATATAATTCTCCAATCTGATAAAAAC
This sequence comes from Mytilus galloprovincialis, assembly GCA_037788925.1. Classification (NCBI taxonomy): domain Eukaryota; kingdom Metazoa; phylum Mollusca; class Bivalvia; order Mytilida; family Mytilidae; genus Mytilus; species Mytilus galloprovincialis. The sequence continues at coordinate 5,423,065 of CM075340.1, read as the reverse complement.
AAATTTACAATAGCTGCATTGTCACAAAAGAATGTAAATTTCCCCAATCATTGAAACAGGACAATGACATCTTCATTTGTAAATACTATAAACTATATAGTTTCCGAAATCAATTTAAACGTGTCCTAATATAGTAACATAAAGATTAACAAGATGTTTTTCATTGAACACGGATTTTAGAAAGCTGATAATGATTATAGTTTTTATCAACGTAAAATGTTTCATGATTATTGTCTATTCATGTTGAAGTATTTCTTCCTTATTTGAAGAGGAAAATTAATGTTATTAGATAATTGATAATACGGTTTTGACTGGATTGTATATATAGTTAACATCACAAGATATAACTTGGTCTTCCCCTTGCTGTACATTCACCAGTTCATTTATATAGTAATATTGAATGACTTCTTCTAATTCCCTGTTTTGTTTTAATTTTGGGATTTTTAGTCACATGTTGGTGTTTCGGTTTTACTGAATCAAATGTGTGGTTTTTTTTTATAATAATATCTTTATTTGTCATATAAGTAACATTATACTTGTGACATAAACAAAAGTAACAACAACAATAAAATAACAAAGTTGAACACACACATATCTATATATATACAAGTAAAACTAACTAAGGGTCCCCTGTTCTCAGCCCTTAAGACTGTTTTATAAAGGAACCTGTTTTTTTCACTTGGTTTATATTTTATAAAACGCCTGATTTAGTTATTCCTATTTGTATGGTGTTTTAGTGTTCTGTGTATTGGAGGTTTGTATCTATGTATCTATACTATTAAACGAGAAGACCTCATTTTGTGTGTCGCTTCTCTTCCTTCCACAATAAATTAATCATCATGCCTCTGTGTTCTATATGTACCATGCAAAGTCGCATTTGTCATCCATCTTTATAATTATTCAGTTTGGGTTATTTTGGGAGAAAAATGAAGAAAAAGGCGTCCGGATATTGTTTCTGTCATCAGACTGACTTTTAAGTCATACCCGGCCAAGACTTCCGATTTTAAACTTTAAAAAAAAAAATAACGGATGAAGGGTTATTTTCGTGCAAAGTAGTTTGTTCCTTTTTTATTTTACGTGCAGCAATTAAAAAGGTTCGTTATTCACCGTGTTTCGTAAAATCGATAAAAAGATCAACGTGCAAGAAATTTTTAATTGTGAAATGGCAGTTTTGATTCGCGTTCTTTCGTCCCCCTTTACAGTTCCCCTCTTAAACATAATGCATAATTATTCGGGTACACGACAATTATTTTCGCTCGTTATTCTGCATGTATACTATGATTATAATCCTATAATATATAGAAACTCTCTATATAATATAGCAGTGATCGCCGTGGAAAAGAAACTTGGAATTGATAGTTAATAGCAAATACACTTTATACATATACTAGTAGTATGTATGTTCATAGTTTACAGAAACTCGAAAATCATGAAATTTAACAGAAAGCAATAAAAGAGGGGGGGCAAGGGGGGTCCCAATAACAGCAAAACAGCAAATTGATTTGGCTCATAACAGATAACAAGGAATTAAAATGGACAAAAACAGATAACAGTAAATGAAATATTAAAATAATTCGGTCTTTGACAAATCAGTATTTCTTATTACGGATATAATCCTTTGTAATGCATTCCATTTTTTATGACTATGTTTTTAGTATTAATTTATGTATCTAGAATGTGTTTAAATTACTACTCAATATATTATAATATTTTTTATACGCTCGTTTACGGAACGTATTATGGTATACTGTTGTCCGTCTGTTGTCAACATGTCGGACATTAACTCATAAACTCTTTAACCTTTTGCATTAAACTTTGGGAAATTGTTTATATCTATTGACGTGAGCTCTCCCTTTTTTTTTCTTTTTTTTTTTATAAATTTTAGATTTTAAGTTTCTGGGTAATAGGTTTTTATTCAATAAAATTGATGTTTTTTTTTCAGTTTTCTGATAATATCTCAAAAATGCTTTCACAAAGCAAGGAATTTTGGTGAATTGTTTATATCTATAAACATGAGGTAACTTTCAATTTTTATAAATTTTAGATTTTACGTCTCCGAGTTAACGGGTTTTATTAATGAAAAAGGGGTGATTTTCCAGTTTTCAGACATTAACACAAAAATGTTTTCAGCAGTTCTCATGAAACGTTGGTTTATTGTTTATATATATTGACTGAAGCTCTCTTTGTTGCTTATCAAAAAAGTGACCTAAAAGAGTTTGAATATTCTGACTTTTTCTAAATGACCATTTAATAAGGTGTGTGAATTTTTCTTAATAAAACTATGAGGCAAAGTGGTATATAGGGTAGAAAAATCAAAAGAACCAATTATAAGCAATTTATCAAGTACTTCGAACGAATTTTGACACTCTAAAAGCAATTTATTCCACTATTTTCAAAGGCCTTATTTGAACAATTTTTTATCAGCTGAGGTTTTTGATTGTACCAAGTGTACTAGTAAGTAGAATACATAGTTTAGTAGGGAAACAATGGCTTGAAACGAAATAAATCTTTGTTTTTAATGAGTTATGTGCAGCTTCGGACCCAAGTACATGGTTGGAACTTTCATTGTATAATGCATTCGGTTCTGCTTTGAAAAGAATTACAGAGCTGAGTCTATGTACCATATTATATAAAAGGTTAAGTGGTTGTTAGGACCTAGTCCTTAATTGAGATCCTTGTCAGATATTCCTGGCCATATGTTTTCCTTTTTGTCATATTAAGAATTGTTTTAATTTAATATGTTCGTACGGAAAACAAGGAACATTATTCTCATACAAAAAATTAAGATAATTCTAAATACACATTCATAAAAAAAATGGAATTTATTACAAAGGATAATCATAAGATATACTTGAATTGTCCTGGACCTCACTTCTGTGATGGGTATATGTTAATGGAATCCTTCTCTGAATACGGGACAAACATATTAGTAGTGGTAGACCCCAATGGCCAATGATCTTCAATTTATACCGAAAATTGACTGTCAAAAAATGCTAACATTCCAATTTTCAATAACAGTTAACAGCAAATAAAATATCACAATAACAGATAACAAAAAAACTAAAAGCCCAATAACAGCTCACAAAGAATAAGACAATAACAGCTAACAGCAAATATATTTTCAAAATAACAGATAACAAAGAATTAAATTGCCCCATAACAGCATAACAGTTAAACCCCTTGCCCCCCCATAAAATAACGGACTTTGGAAAAAAGGGAGAGGGCTTAAAATAATTGTCCTGTCTCCAAGTGCCTGCAATGACTCAATTTGATACATTTTCTAAAATTCTCCACACATAAAATATTTTACAAAAATTCATCCTACAACAGTTTACATACTTTCAACCACGCTCTAAATACTCGCGGGTGTGTTCTAAGTTTATTTGATATTTTATACTCAAGGAAATCAAGAAATTCAAAAGTTTATACATGCATTAACTTTTAATGAAAAGAAGAGACAAAGGAACAATAAAATAATACAGAAAACACATAATAGTTAACCTATATTGTATATGTGTATATTGTTTTTGAAAAGGATACCCAAAGTTTGTTTCTTAACAAAGAATTCAAACTTTAAGCTTCTCATACAGGAAAACAAACAAAGAAGCTTATGCAAATGACAAAAAGTCGAATGGTTTCTGATTTTGGAAGCATTTGAGCAAACTATGACTGCCTCGTTAAATATTAAGTGTACACATTAGTTTTGTAAGTTTAAACATTAACACGTTTTAAAAGCTTATAAGTAACTTGAGCAAATATACAAAAAGTCATGCTACTAAATACATATAAGATTTACATGTCAGAATTATTATAGTAATATACATTTGTGTTAGTTCATAATTCTACAAAGTGTAATGTTTTGTTCGTTAAATAAAATACGAATCGCGATGTTTTAATATACATGTACACATGTACATATATGCAACATCTCTAGAAATTTCGTGGAAACATTGCCTGGTGTACCGTCTCCAAATATTAACCATTTTCGAACCGATAAAAGTACAAAAAGTTTAAATTTACCACTATTACATTAAACATCATAATGTATGGCAATTTGTAAACAGATTGAGTGGCTGCTGCTTTACAGATTAAAAAATGACGTTGGCATGGAATCGATGATAAGATGGTGTATTAAGAACTGATTAAACGATTCCTCGAAAGAATCCTGCTTCCATTCAGAAATTTCCCTTTTACGAATATTAATATTATTGTTGTACCGATCTTTATCATCACGCATTAATTTTCTCAGACAGGGAACACAGTCACAGTGTACCAGAAGAACCACATGTTCATGAAATCAGGATACCTACAGAACCTTATCCAATCACAATTAGACCTTTAGGTAGCCCAAAGACTCCTAGGAAGAATGGCAGAAGCTTTGAGGAAGAAGGTAATCTGTCTTTTTTATAGAGCATCATATTTGAGGATGTTTATAGTGGAATCAAGTGTATTGTAAGATCTAACCATCCCCAACTTTAATCAAAGTACGACATAAAAAACAGAATAGTCAAAATCTTGCAAAGAAGTAGAAATTTTGTTTTAATAGATATAGGAAGATGTGGTGTGAGTGCCACTGAGACAACTCTCCATCCCAATAACAATTAAGCATATATTCATCACATTACTTGCAATTTACATTGAAATGCACATTGAATTTTTGAATGATCATTTAGAATTATCTTGTTATTCCTTAATTCATGAAATCTCCTTAACCATTTAGAACGAAAATTTAAGATATAGGTTTCGAAGATTCCAGTTCAGTCGAATAAATGAAAAACAGAGTGCCAAAATGTATGCGGAAGATACCAAAGGCATATTAAAACTCATTTATAAAAAACGACTAACAGACAAACACAGTACACAACATCGAAAACTAATAACTGTCAAAAATGCACTTCGGCTATAGTACAACAAAACTAGATTTTATTGTAAAGAGATTAAAAAAAAACTGCACTCTTAGTCACCAAGAAAATCAAATCCCATTAGGCGCAGTAAATGTACTGAGTATTTCAACATTAAGTATATTTTCTTGATTCTACAGGAATGAGATATGCCAGAAACAGAGGAAGAAGAGTATCGAGAGAATTTGAAGACTTACATATAAATACAAAAACTGGTCAGTTAAATAACCGACCAATGAATATGGCTAAAAAGGTTATGAAAGATAAACTCTCTGGTGGCATGACTCGTAGTTTGACCTCATTACCTCCTACCTCACCAAGTACTCCACGAAAACGAGGCTTATCCCGAAAACACAGTCAGAATAGTGACAGTTCTTCTCCATCTCACAGTGTGTCTTCCATGGACAATATTCATTGGGTAGGAGAACAACTGGAAGCTACAAAATCAATACGCCGGAACCGGAAGACAGTCGAAGAACAGGAACTCATTACAGAATACAATCGACTGTCAAAACATTCTCCATCTTGATTTAGAAATCTGCTGACTATAACTCAATAAAGAAAAAAGATAAAGATGGGTGCATATATAACTATCAAACGGACGGTAAACAGATTATTATGATAATCTTTTGAAAGCGTGATGCTATTAAAATGTTACAGAAATGATTATGAGATATATTCGCATATAAAATTAAGAAAGTGACCGCTAGAATATAATGAAAGTTTCAGTCATACTTTTAAGTATCATACATGAACATAAAAAGTATAATTTTGCCAATTTAGATTCATATTCAGTCCAATGCACTATAATGATTCAAAAGCAGAGTCGGATGTTTAGAGGTATTTTCTCTAGTATACAACTGTGCGAAAAATCAAAAAGGCTATAATTTATATATCCAAAGTTGTTAAAAAAACAACAATTGAACTCAAAGCATGTCATAACTGACTCAACTCTTTTTGTATTTTTGTCTTAACTAAAATCATGTATCCATCCTCTTATTTTGGGGATAATACTGAATTTAATATGAAAGATTTCTAAATATTGAAATGCTCGATACAACATAAATAGCGTATTTTCTTCGCTTTTAATGGCGATTTTTATTTAAGAGTGATTCATGACTGCCAATGTAATGATAGTTTTGTGCAAAGCTTGGAGAACTATATGATTGGGTTATAAAAAAAACCCACATATATTGAAAGAATTGCAGATCGGTGGTAGAGATAAAAGTAAAAATATAGATTAAATTATTCTAATGTTTCCCGGTGCTATAACATTTGTACGATAATAATTTATGTATTATTTCATTGACAATTTAACGACAAATTACAAAGTACATTAACCTTAAAAGATTGAAATCTTTATTAAAGAAATTGTAATTCATAAAACTGTCAAAATAGTATGTTTATACAATAACAACATACTCAGCATATAATGGGGGGGGCAAGGGGTTTAACTGTTATGCTGTTATGGGGCAATTTAATTCTTTGTTATCTGTTATTTTGAAAATATATTTGCTGTTAGCTGTTATTGTCTTATTCTTTGTTAGCTGTTATTGGGCTTTTAGTTTTTTTGTTATCTGTTATTGTGATATTTTATTTGCTGTTAACTGTTATTGAAAATTGGAATGTTAGCATTTTTTGACAGTCAATTTTCGGTATAAATTGAAGATCATTGGCCATTGGGGTCTACCACTACTAATATGTTTGTCCCGTATTCAGAGAAGGATTCCATTAACATATACCCATCACAGAAGTGAGGTCCAGGACAATTCAAGTATATCTTATGATTATCCTTTGTAATAAATTCCATTTTTTTTATGAATGTGTATTTAGAATTATCTTAATTTTTTGTATGAGAATAATGTTCCTTGTTTTCCGTACGAACATATTAAATTAAAACAATTCTTAATATGACAAAAAGGAAAACATATGGCCAGGAATATCTGACAAGGATCTCAATTAAGGACTAGGTCCTAACAACCACTTAACCTTTTATATAATATGGTACATAGACTCAGCTCTGTAATTCTTTTCAAAGCAGAACCGAATGCATTGTACAATGAAAGTTCCAACCATGTACTTGGGTCCGAAGCTGCACATAACTCATTAAAAACAAAGATTTATTTCGTTTCAAGCCATTGTTTCCCTACTAAACTATGTATTCTACTTACTAGTACACTTGGTACAATCAAAAACCTCAGCTGATAAAAAATTGTTCAAATAAGGCCTTTGAAAATAGTGGAATAAATTGCTTTTAGAGTGTCAAAATTCGTTCGAAGTACTTGATAAATTGCTTATAATTGGTTCTTTTGATTTTTCTACCCTATATACCACTTTGCCTCATAGTTTTATTAAGAAAAATTCACACACCTCATTAAATGGTCATTTAGAAAAAGTCAGAATATTCAAACTCTTTTAGGTCACTTTTTTGATAAGCAACAAAGAGAGCTTCAGTCAATATATATAAACAATACACCAACGTTTCATGAGAACTGCTGAAAACATTTTTGTGTTAATGTCTGAAAACTGGAAAATCACCCCTTTTTCATTAATAAAACCCGTTAACTCGGAGACGTAAAATCTAAAATTTATAAAAATTGAAAGTTACCTCATGTTTATAGATATAAACAATTCACCAAAATTCCTTGCTTTGTGAAAGCATTTTTGAGATATTATCAGAAAACTGAAAAAAAAACATCAATTTTATTGAATAAAAACCTATTACCCAGAAACTTAAAATCTAAAATTTATAAAAAAAAAAAAAAAGAAAAAAAAAAAGGGAGAGCTCACGTCAATAGATATAAACAATTTCCCAAAGTTTAATGCAAAAGGTTAAAGAGTTTATGAGTTAATGTCCGACATGTTGACAACAGACGGACAACAGTATACCATAATACGTTCCGTAAACGAGCGTATAAAAAATATTATAATATATTGAGTAGTAATTTAAACACATTCTAGATACATAAATTAATACTAAAAACATAGTCATAAAAAATGGAATGCATTACAAAGGATTATATCCGTAATAAGAAATACTGATTTGTCAAAGACCGAATTATTTTAATATTTCATTTACTGTTATCTGTTTTTGTCCATTTTAATTCCTTGTTATCTGTTATGAGCCAAATCAATTTGCTGTTTTGCTGTTATTGGGACCCCCCTTGCCCCCCCTCTATAATGCATTGTAAGTGAAGTACTATAGATAATATTACTTCAAGAGTTTACTTAAAATATACATTATTGATTTTGTACTTAATAAATAAATGACACGTTCTTTGAATACTATCCTTTCTTTATATTGGCCATTATCAACGCATTCTGTTTTTAAATCATTTATGAATTTATTCGAAACCAGTTGAACTCCAATAAATGTTATGTAACAATGATTAGTTGTGGGTTCTAGTAATGTGATATCAGGGCAGCTCAAATGATGTTAGGTTGGTAGTTTAATTTCCCGTTTGAATTGTTTAAACATTGTTCATTTCGGGGCCTTTTATAGCCTATGTTGTATGGGCTATGCTCATTGTTGAAGGCCGTACGATGACAATAAGTTCAGTTAGTCTCTTGCGGAGAGTTGTCTCAATGGCAATCATACCACATCTTCTTTTTTTTTTATACAAAATGTATTTTTAAGAAATATAATTATTTCAGGTCATTATAAATACCCTTTTTATCATGGATTAGTATAACACTATAGTACTTTTAATATCTTCAAAGCAAGCGTAAGAGAAGTGCATAACATTAACAAATGTAATGCCTACACGTAATAAAGTTTTAATTGGCTCGCACCGAACAGCAAGCTATAAAGGGCCCAAAAATGACTAGTGTAAAACCATTCAAACGGGAATTGTTTCAAATCTCCTTTTAAACGTATTTTTAAAGTAACTCGTTTTCTCTAAAACAAACGACCATTATAGATTCCAAATTAACACAATGATATCGACATAATAAAACCCAAGTCATTGAAAAGATAGGCGAAACATACAAAAAGGGATTCAAACTCATCAGGTGAAAACAAACTTTGAAATAATCAACCAACTCGTAATAGCAATCTTAGAATTTTCAAAGGGATGCTTCCAACCTCATCACTTGAAACTTTATTACAGCCTCGTAAGGAGCGACCTCATTCAAGGAAATCATGATTGGAAATACAAGTTCTGAAATATCGTATCAACAGGGAGCTATCTACTCCATATGCATGCTCTACTGAAGTGTTGCTACATAGAAATGGAAACGTCACAACTGGGAAGCTGAAATAATCTCAAATGAAGCAAAGTTTTGTTCTCCAACCCACCAAGAATGTTGCTATTCATGAATTTTTAATGACAGAAATTGTGAGTTTTTTTCTCATAATAATGCATTAGTTTAAAGGGGTTTCGTCCCCTATCCGGAAGTCCTCTGCCCTTAGGCCACAGCTGCACAACTAGTTTTTCTCTATCGTTGTGGTCAGATTTAATTGACAGAGGGAGCAGGATTCCCCGGATAGAACCACTGACCTTCTGCAAAACAAACTGTCAATCCTTGTCAAATAAGATTTGGTGAACGCACCCGCCACGTGATACGTTACAACTCACAACCCGCCACGTGATACTTTAAAACGCACAATTTCAGTAGTGAAAAGCCAAGGAGGCAACATCATGTATTGAAAAAGTAAACTCGATTCCGATCTGAAAATTGTATTCTTAAAAGTGTTCAAATGTAGTATATAAGACTACAGTTACCTCTCTTTGATCTATACATAAATGTAAAACCTACCTACTGTTATATGTTTAGGGGAGTGAAAAATCGGGAAAAGTCGCTTATTTTTAAAAAGAGTTTAGTGTTGTTATTTATAATGACATCGGACTCTGATTTCTTTTAAACAGAGCCATACTAGTACTGTGCGTATTGCTGTGTGTTTTATATTCTATATTGGCTAGAGGTATAGGGATCCGGAGAGGTTTGAGATCTCACTGAACATGTTTAAACCCGCCACATGTTTGCGCCGGACAGTGTCCCAAGTCTGGAGCCTCTTGCTTTGTTTGTCTTGTAAGTTTTTTTTTTAAATTTAGTTTCGGAGTTTAGTATGACGTCCATTTTCACTGTACAAGTACACACCGTGACCTCCGGTGCGAGATTTTCTTGCTGCGTTGAATACCCATTGGTGGCCTTATCTGTCATCTGCTCTTTGGTAGGGTTGTTGTCTCTGATATATTCCCCATTTTCATTCTCAATTTTATGTTTTATTACGTATCACATCAACAGTTCGTAATCTTCAATATTAATAAAGCTGTAACTGTTTACCAGAAGAAGAAGAAGATATAAGAACCGTTCCGTTTTCAGAGAGGAACCATTGGATTTTTATAGGTCCGTATGATTCTTTGGCTATTTATTATTACCAAAAGTAGATATCAATGCACCAGCTAAAATATATATCTTGATGTCATGCGAGAATGAATTCGGAAAACAAACACAAATATTTCTTTTATTTATTTTCTGAATTGAAATTCCATACGGTGATTTTCTAGACATTGCACAAGATCATGTCATGTAATACTGTTCATCTTAAATCATGCACAGGAACTAATATTAGAGAGTAGGAAGACAGCAGTTCAGTACATTGACTTTATATCTGAAAACAGTATACGTTTGTTTGTTTGCTTTTGTTCTCGATTACAACGTAATTGCAGCTAGAGTTCAGTATTTATTTATTGTATGTTATTTTATCTTCATACACATGGTAAGCAAGCAGCATATTAATCGAAATTGTAATAGGTATATAAAAAAGAAGATGTGGTATGATTGCCAATGAGACAACTATCCACAGACCAATACAGTTGAGATCTAAAATAAATTGTTTAACTCTGCCACAAATTCTTATGTATGTCAAGTCAGTTCTAAATACGTGTTTTTCATTAAACTAGTACAAGGTTGTGTTTAGGGGCCAGTTGAACCCCCATTTGAGGCCTTCGGTTGGTTTTAGGGGCCAGTTGAACCCCCATTTGAGGCCTTCGGTTTGTTTCTGCTCATTTGTCGGGTTGTTGTCTCTTTGAATCATTCCACATTTTCATTCTCGATTCTATACATGCACCTTAATATAAAAAAAGAAGTTGTGGTATGGTAGCCAATGAGACAATTCTCCACAAGAGATGTTCTTTCTTTTTTATTTGCAGTACTCGGAGTTCATTGTAGACACATTATAGTTGTGTCGTAATAAAAGAACCTACTGCAAGCAACACAAAGTCATCCCATATTACTTTTTCTTTAATGAACAAACTGAATAAACCATATAAAAATAATCTAAAACTGGGCAAGCAAGTCGAGTGAAAATTTAATTACATTAGAAACAAAAATATTAAAGAAATAACTTTTAATTGATGATAATCATGCAACATTTTCAAAGCTTTAAGAGTTAAATGTAATTTTTACATCGGATATTACTTTGGCAGGCACACGATGGACTATCTACATGTACATTGATCGGTTGATGAGCGTTACGCCAAGCACCAAATATTACAATTATGCTGAGGGTGACAATTCGTAAATGTTATATGAATGAACTTGTAGCTTGATGTATGCTTAACCGAAATCCTGTTTTGGATTTTAATGTACTAGCTTTAATCTTCAGGAAGACATAATATGATTTTACTCTTAGATTTTAGGTCCTCCATGCTATTTTCTTACCAATGTGACCTATCGAATAAGACTATTAACCGGGTTTGTAGTAACATGAGCAACACGACCGGTGCTGCATATGGAACAGGATCTGCTTACCCTTCCGGATCACCTAGCATTACCCCTAGGCCTACTTCGATTCGTCCAACTCGGGTAATCCGAGTTACTCGAGTTGCAATCGAAGTACCCGATTTTTTTTCATTTTACAACCCTCGAGTTAACTCGATATCAACCCTGCCCCTGATTTAATCGAGTCGAGTTAAACGGCAATATGGCGACGAAAGATACGGGAGTGCTTTTCCAAAATATATTTTTACGATTTAAACGGATTTTAGCCATTTTATGTGACGAAATAGAAGTTTAAGTGTTCAACAACAATAGTCACATTAAAACACCGCAATATATATCTTTTGTATTATATCAATGTCCATCAATTGTAAATATTCTCTATAATATACATGTACACATGTGAACCTCCGTTATACTTTTCGGAAGGGAGGGGGCAAGGTGGCGTTTACTGTTCTTGTGTTCTGGGTGTTTTTTATGCATTGTTATCGGCTATTGTGAATATATGTCTAGCTGTTGTGAATATATGTCACTGTTCTCAGGGACTTTCTATATATACTTAGTATAGAAAGTCCCTGCTGTTCTGCTCTTATTAGGACCCCCTTTGCCCCTTTCCGTAATCATAAACTACATGTATATGCTTAGCCTACACGCAGCCATGTATGGGGTTTATAAGGGGTCTGATCCTGTATCCCAGGGAAAAAAATCATCGAATCCCGAGATCCGAAATAAATGAAAAAACTTTGCATTTCCCCGCTGAGGTGAAAATACATGTCCCTGGGCAACAAAGTTGTTAATAATTGTATTAAGAATTTTGGTTAGAATCAATTATATACTAAATTGCGATCATTTATTCATCATCACTATAAAATAAAATTGAGAAAGGAAATGGTGAATATGTCAAAGCGACAACCATCCGACCATAGAGCAAACAACAGCCGAAGGCAACCAATGGGTCTTCAATGTAGCGAGAAATCCCGCAGCCGTAGGTGTCCTTCAGCTGGTCCCTAAAATATGCATAATAGTACAGTGATAATGGACGTCATACTAAACTCCGAATTATACACAAGAAACTAAAATTTAAAATCATACAAGACTAACAAAGGCCAGAGGCTCCTGACTTGGGACAGGCGCAAAATTGCGGCGGGGTTAAACATGTTTATGAGATCTCAACCCTCCCCCTATACCTCTAGCCAATGTAGAAAAGTAAAAGAATAACAATACGCACATTAAAATTCAGTTTAAGAGAAGTCCGAGTCCGATGTCAAAAGATGTAACAAAAGAAAATAAATAAAATGACAATAATACATAAATAACAACAGACTACTAGCAGTTAACTGACATGCCAGCTCCAGACCTCAATTAAACTGATTGAAAGATTATGTCTTCATCATATGAATATCAGGTACAATCCCTCCCGTTAGGGGTTTCGTATCATACTATCATAAAATATATGAGAAGAACATAACCCGTGTCATGCCAACAACTGTTTTTTTAGAAATAAATGTGTTTAGTTCCGATGCAAAGACCCTATCAGTGAATCAATGTTAAAGCCAAAATATGCAATCTTTAATGACCTGACAACAGTATCGTAACTATATCCCCTTTTAATAAGTCTATTTAAAGGTTTTGTTAGTTTCTGAGGAGAATACTGACATTTTTGTGCTTTATAAAGAATATTTCCATAAAATTTTGGATGTGAAATACCTGAACGTATAAGATGTCTGCATGTTGAGTTATATTTACGAATTATTTCCTTATACCGGTGATAAAATTTAGTAAATGTTTTGACCAGTTTGTGATATCGAAAACCCTGGTGTAATAATTTTTCAGTAATACATAAATTTCTCTCGTTAAAATCTAATACATTGTTACATACACGAGCGAATCGTACAAGTTGAGATATATAAACACCATAAGATGGTGACAAGGGAACGTCACCATCTAAAAATGGATAATTAACAATAGGAAATGAAAAATCATCTCTTTTATCATAAATTTTTGTATTAAGCTTCCCGTTTATGATATAGATATCAAGATCGAGGAAAGGGCAGTGGTCATTGTTATCATTAGCTTTATTTAAAGTAAGTTCTACAGGATAAATTTCTTTAGTATACATACTGAAGTCGTCATTATTTAGAGCCAATATATCATCCAAATATCTAAAAGTATTGTTAAATTTTTGTATCAAATGTTGTTTTGATGGGTCTTTGCTAATTTTAGTCATAAATTGTAACTCATAACAATACAAAAACAGGTCCGCAATAAGTGGTGCACAGTTAGTCCCCATTGGAATTCCAATAACTTGACGATATACGGAATCTCCAAAGCGAACAAAAATGTTATCAAGTAAAAATTCAAGTGCATAAATAGTATCAAAGCATGTCCAATTGACATAGTTCTTTTGTTTATTGCTACTAAAAAATGATCTAAAAGAGTTTGAACATATGTACTCGCATTCCGACTTTTTAAATGCCCAGTTAATTAGGGATGTGAATTTTTTCTTAATAAGAATATGAGGCAAAGTGGTATATAGGGTAGAATATGGTTTAGTATCGTAAATTCATCCATGCTGATATAGTAAACAATGGACCCTTAGTAACTCTCTATCAGTTTTTGCTTCGATTGATACGCTCTTGACGCATGCGCAATCAAACTTAAAAATGTAACTCGAGTAACCCGAGTTGGGCGAATCGAAGTAGGCCCTAGTTTTTGATTGGGTTCGTGTTGCTTATTCTATTGATATTAGCTTGTGTACTATTTTTCATCTGTTTGTCGTTTTCTTTTTTGAGCAATGGCCTTGTCAGTTTATTTTCTATCTATGAGTTTGAATGTCCCTCTAGTATCTTTCGCCCCTCTTGTGAATACAATTGTTTTATTTGATCATGAGCGTCACTCATGATCTTTTTGTAGATGAAACGCAAGTATTTTATTCCGGGATCTTTGGTGGGTTTATTTACATCCACAGGATCGATGACACTGCTGTTGGAGGTTTCCTCTCAGAGGGTACCACCAGCCAAGTATAGTCAGCACGCATGTGATCACATGAATCATCAATCAACGGTTATATAACGGTCATAACTATAAATATTATTAATCTTTTTACAAAACCTGATTATTTTTTTGGGGGAAATACTAAGGATACTCTTGAAATTGACAGCAAAAATGTATATATATACTTTAACTGCTATTGGTTAAAACAAAATAGACAGTAAGATAGCAATGAAACGAAATGAAAAGTGTCTTGTCCAAGTTATCTAAGAACGATATATACATTTATTTACATTTAAAGAATAAAATATAGCAATGAGCCCAAAATGCACGATTTTCATAAGCAAATCAATTAAATAAATGTTCATTTTGATTTATACAGTGTGTCATTGTTTTTGTCAATGAGCTGATGTTGCTGTTATTGGCATTGGTACTTGTTTTGTGACTGGATTCCTGTACCGCTTTTTAGGTTCAGGTGGAGACTTCGACGAGCCTGAATCTGATCTTTGACGGAAACTTTCGGATTCTGAGACAGTTGGTTTTCGAGCGGATTTTGCTGAAACTGCTCTTGGTCGATCCGACTCCACTACAAGGCCTTTTTTAAAGTCTTTTTTCGATCCTGAGTCTGTTCGATTCCTAAATTTGTCTGAACTTGATCCTACACGAGGTCTGAATCCAGTTGGAGAATCCGCTTTTGGAACTGACAACGATGTTGCAAGTTTTGATTTAATGATCTTTTCTTCAGCCTTACACATATTAGTTTTTGAACTAGTTCTGTGGATGATCATATCCATTCTCTGTTCATTTGCCGACTTAAGCGGCCTCCGAACTGAAAGAGTCTCGTCACTTCCTGTGCAATCTGCTTCCGGTATGTTCATTATCTTTCTTTTATTCTTGTGTAATGGTTCATGTGTTTTTAGTCGTAGTCCATGTCTAGTCATATCTAAATCCTCGAATTCAATAGACTTCCTCCTTTCTCCTACAGAGCCTGGTATCAAGGTATTGGCCTTTTTCTTTGCTAAAAAGAATAAAACAATTACCACATATTAGTATTATTACAACAAAGAGGCATTTTTATAGTTTTTTTTTATGTAGCTAATCTTTCGAAAAATAAGCTCCGAATTTCAATTAAGCTCACCTTAAAAGTAACAAAAGAACTGATTTGGTTTCTTTTATTATAATTTATTATGATAAACATATTATTGAATTTGTTTTGTCCTACCAAGGTGGAGTTACTGTAGCAGACATATTTCTATTTATAAAGCTGACACCAACCTTACCTAAAAGTGCAACCATTTAACTTCAAAAGGGGGAGGGTGTGGTTTTTTGTCTGATTAACATTTTTTAGTTTTACGACGCTATTAATAAAATTATTTTTTCAAAATAATAAAATATATGCCTTTATGGATAAAATCTGGATTCAGAATATATTTTTTTTTTGGTCATCTACTTGAAAATCATCAAATTGGGGATCATATATTTGTTTTAGGAAAAACCATACCCCTCTCTCCCTTAAAGTTAAATGGTCGTTCCCTAAAGAACATAATGTAATTAGTTTCCCTTTATTATCAAATGCTTTTCAATGCAAACACTATAATCAATTCTTTTGAAAAATCATTTGAAACTAGTACAGTTTTTTTAAAGCGTTGTTTTCCAAAATAACCATGACAATTGAAAGCTTGGTGTCAATCAATCTAGTTTGTATCACAATTACATCTTCGCAGGATTTTCTTAATTGTACCTACTTGTGTTGTAGAATGGTCCTCAATCTTATATGATATTTATAATTCTTCAATTGTTGATCTCACCAATTTATTTTAATTTTCCGATCAGATTTACTACTTTGCAATTTTTTCTATCTCTCAAATGTTGTATAAACCGGTCTTACAGGTAAACTTCATCTGTCATTTAAGAATTGAATGCTTCTTTTTGTAAATTTATTGGGGTGTAAAAGCGTTGACCGAAGTACATTTTGTATGAAGCGCTTCCTTTTGAAAATGTACACACGGTCAACGCTTTTACAACCCTATAATGTTACAAAAAGAAGCATTCAATACTTATAATTACATTTTTTTTTAGCTAGGATCATGAAAACACAATTTTTATCAAGTTTTATTTAATTCACCTGTGCACTTTATTGTGGGACCTCGTGTCATCATGAATGATAAATTTTATTGTCTAATACAATTGCCTACGGAATAACATGTGATGTGCAGTTAGCCAATCAGAATAACGTATTATAATGAAACATACATCTAATGTAATTATACTAAAATGAAACTTACCAAACAGAGGAGACAGATACCAAAGGGATTTTCAAACTTAAACTTACAAGTCGAAAACAAATTGACATTGCTGAAGGCCGTACGGTGACTTATACTTGTTAATTTCTGCGTCATTTTGGTCTCTGGTGGAGAGTTGTCTCATTGGTTATCATACCACATCTTCTTTTTTTATACTGACAACGCCTTTGTCAAATACAAAAAAAATACCAAAAGACAAACAACAAATTACGAAACACCACATAGAAAACTAAAGATCGAGCAACAGAAACTTTTCCATAAACCTGGGGCCTGGTTTTCGAAAGTGTCCCAAGTTACGATTTGTCATAACTTTTGCCGTAAACTTAAGACCATTCGCGACATGACTTATGATGGTCTAATGATTGTCAACTAAAATTTTAATTACTTTTCATGTATAATTTCATGTTAATTGCAATAAAAATATTTGTTGTGTTTCTCGGTTAGCTAAATAGTATAGATTTTATTTTTCTCAACTACGTGAATTCAAATTTTAATCTCCTGCGACACACAATTTGGAATTATTTTCTAACTTATGGTTTTGTATAATAAATATACATATTATTTCGTTTCTAGTATATTTAAAAGTACTATATCAACGTATGTGCACGGGCAATTCGTTAAGCGGGTACTCGATGTACCGAATCTAAAAAGTATTCACAGTTAAATAACAATGCATGTATG
The DNA here is from genome assembly GCA_037788925.1 of Mytilus galloprovincialis. NCBI lineage: Eukaryota > Metazoa > Mollusca > Bivalvia > Mytilida > Mytilidae > Mytilus > Mytilus galloprovincialis. The sequence goes on along the minus strand of CM075340.1, from coordinate 5,405,466 downwards.
ATAATACACGAAAGCGAAGTTCAAGATTTAGTATATTATATTACAAACTAAATTTAAACAAATTATCAACTCATATTTCAATTCCTTTTTGTATAAAATTTTATGTTCATTTTAATGAAAGAAATAAAATATTCGTAAATATTAAGAATGGAAATAATTATTATGTTCATACTTTCCATTTCCATTTTTATATTTATCACTTTTTAACCATGATTATTTAAAATAATAGAAAATAATGTTCACTTATGACAGTCATAAGAGCATCATAGCTATGACTCTCTCAGGACAGCTTTGATTTACATCCTATGACATATCAGATGATCATAAAATATGTCCTAAGATATATCTTATGACATATGTTATGATACTTTCGAAAACCAGGCCCCTGGCCTTGAAGTCATAAAACTTTTGAAATTGTTTTTTGTACTCATACTCCATACTCATACTCATACTCCAAAATCAACCAATCAAAATGCATGATTTTTTTGCTCCGAGCACTGAGCAAAGTTTTATGACTTCAACCCCAGAGGTGATCTCAATTGGTCCCGATGGGTGAACAGAGCCCCAAATGTGGCACTCATCAACTTTTCCTGTATTTAGTATCTTGTATCAGACTAAACATAACATTGCTTGCCTCTTCTTTCTTTTCTCTGTTGCACAAACCGTTTAGCAATATCCGTATTGTTCTTTTTCCAGAATACTATTAAGTCTTTTAACATCTCATCTGAAAGCTCTTCATCTGAAAAACGAAGTGATGAAAAATTTAAGACTACAAATATTCCAAACATGTTTATCACGAATTTATTTATCATCACTATTCTACGAAATTTTCTTTTGGTCTTACTGACTGATAATTTCCTTTCTCAACACAGTAGAGTGATATGAAAAAATATCGCTAGAAACTAAGGGCGCACGTGCTGTTGTCAATGAAATTAACAACGTCGACATAAGTAAAATAGCAATAAACAGATTATCATTGGTCATCTCAACTCGATTACTTTTCTAACTTTCGCCGTACAGGATCGTTGAAATGACCAACGATAATCTATAATTATCGCTGCTTGTTTGCAAACAGCACAATTTTGTTTATCCATTTTTACCTGGAAAGACAAAGAGAAAATAGGAAAAACGAATGGAGAAAAAAAAACAATTATGTTTAGGTTCATTTTTGGTATCTACACTGTAAAAATAGAGTTTAGAACCTAAACACAATTCTAAGTACATCATTTGTGCACTTTTTTACATGTTTAGGTCTAAACGTGTCTCAGTACAATATGTTTATGATTGTGTTTATAATCGTGTTTAGTTTAAAAGTATGTGTTTGATTTCTAAACACTTTCATTTTTAAACGTGTTTAAATAGATATTATGTGCCTACTGAGTAATGTGTTCAGAAATTAAACACAATCCTAAACACGATTAGATCTAATAATGCAACACAAGTGTTTAATTTCTAAGCACTACTTTTTCAGTGTATATTATTTTCAAGCTAAGGATACAATTCATTAAGAAGCTTTGACCGCTTTTTACAACTGTTCAAGCTAAGTAAATTTGCTTGCCAATGTATTCACTATCCATGAACCCGATATGTCATACTTGCCGAACATTTTATGCCATGTGAAAAGTTTTTAAATGTTTATACTTGTGAGTCATTTTTTAACATTTATGTTTTGTTAATCAAACTGACGCGCAATTATTACCCAATATAAAAAAAAAGATGTGGTGTGATTGTCAATTAAACTCTCCACAAGAGACCAACTGACACAGACATTAACAGCTAGAATACGGCCTTTAACAATGAGCCAGGCCCATATCATATAGTTAACTAGAAAAGACCCCGAAATGACAACTGTAAAACAGTTCAACAGAGAGAAAACTAACGGCCTAATTAATATGCAAAATAATGAACGTAAAACAAATATGTAACACAGCAACAAATGACAACCACTACTGAATTACATCCTCCTGACTTTGTACAGACACATACAGAATGTGACAGGGTTAAACATGTTAGTGGGTATCAAAGTTCACTTAAGGTTAGACAGATTAGAATGGACATGGCAATATTGTGATTTCAACTTTATTGAAGTAGTATTATGTTTCGTATCAATTATTGAAAATTGTATCAATATTGTAGATATAGGAATGATTATTTTGTATACATGTGTTATTTAAATTGACTGTAAATAATACTTATTAAAAAAGTTAAATCTCACTTAAGGACGCCAAACTTATTCCTAATTTCAGATTATATATCGGGTATTGGACTAGAAACAAACAATTCGCTTTACAACACAACTATTGGAAATATGTTCAGTGTTTACAGTTTCATGCATGAAAATCTTATCATAGGTTCAAAGCTGAACACAATATTTTACCCCCAGACGAGAGCTTCATCTTCATAAGATACATTAGTAATGCTAGGATACAATTAGAAATTGAAAAGCTTAACTAAAGAACGAATTGAAGAGCATTCGGGACCCACAAATCCCAAATGGACATCGAAAAATGACAAAGTTGCAAATATTTTTTTTTAATTCAAAAAAAGTTTGGCATATCAGGAAGTTGAGTGCTCACTAGTTTATGTACCATTCCAAAGCCAGGAAATCGGCGACTGTCTTTGTCATGAAGGAAATATGGTTTGAATTGTAGACATAAATTTGTTAAATGTACATCTTTCTCTACGCTTGATCAATTTGACTTATGCTATAGCAAACAAATGGAAGTTTTTAACGACCTTGACTGGCTATACAGCCCTTGCACGGTCGGTATGCTATAGTATGTGATTTTTGTAACATGTATTTCTTGGAGGGTTTCTTTTTACCGAAATGCGGGCAATACCCTTTCTAACATGACAAAAACAACTTAATATAAATTCACAAAATACTTCTAGAGGTCAACATACGACCTTCAACTATAAGTACGGGCCATATGCTATAGTATGTGTTGTGGCCCGTACTTATAGTTGAAGGTCGTATGTTGACCTCTAGAAGTATTTTGTGAATTTATATTAAGTCGTTTTTGTCATATTAGAAAGGGTATTGCCCGCATTTCGGTAAAAGAAACTCTCCAAGAAATACAAACACGAGTAATCTGCCAAACAACCAAAGCAAACAGATTGCACGCGAAAGGTACAACCAAAAGTGCTTAATCAGAGCGATAATAAACTGTTCATGCTGTTATTTAAAGGTGATGTTTAGAAAAGTAGAGAAAAAAATCTCAGTGTTTTGATCTACTTAATCCATCCTTAATGTTCGCACAGAACTATACTATTTATCTTGATTAATATTTGAGGGGAGGATAAATCTAATGATACCATTTTATCCTGGTCTCGAGTAATAGGTATAATTATACATGTATTTACATATATTATCAGGATAAGTAAAGATCAAAGTAAAGATGTGTAATTGTTCGTTTTAGGTTTTAAAACTTTTAAATTAAAGTATTTAAAAACCTATTTTTCTATTCGCAATGTTTATTACCTAATTTATTTTTGTCTAGTTAATAACTTTTTTCTCAAATGATTTATGAAAAGTACATTAAATTTAGGTTTAATATTTAAAAAAATATATATATATATATATATTCTTTAAATTGACTCATAATGTTATTCATCGCAGAGTCTACATTAGATAATAACTGTTTTTCTCTTCAATATCTCAAAAGATGGCACTACTTATATTAGATTTTCGTTGAGTTCCATTTTGTAATTCTGTAAAGGGCCTGACTATATGCATTAAAGTCTAATTGAGGTCTGTGTAATTTAAAACAAATAACTTATAACGTAATTTTTAATTTGTAATGTTTTTTTTTATTTCAAGGCTATAAATACTAACTGATGTTTTTCTCAAGTGGTTTTGAAAATAAGTGCACAAGTTCAAATATGAAATTAATTTAAAACGTAAAAAATACACTCCTTGCATTTGTTTTTCATTAGATTCTATTGGATAAATCGGAAAGGGTGCATTAGAGGATTATATGCATTATATAAAACATATACCAGTAGGTATAAAAGACAAAAAGACTATTTGTGTTGTCGAGTATCGCCTACTTATTACATGACAAAACATTTTGACGGCTTTGTATGAAATTCAATGTTAAAAATATTCAATCAAAGTTTCTTTTATTTTGTTTTTTAATATGTTACTTTCGTTAAATAAATGGATTTGATCAAGATAAGTGATACAAATCTTTTCAGGGGTTGAGCAGTATACGAAATAAAAGAAATAACAATGTACATCGTAAGCTGATCATGTTTTTCTTTGTCAGCTTTTTACGTTTGAATTATATATTTGATAAACATTTAAAATTTTCCTCACACAAAGATGACATTTTGTTTTAAACCGAAAAAGAAAGAAAATATTTTGTCTATTCATTATATGAAATAAACACACACACTATTTTGAGTTTTGTTTTTGCGCCTTATTTTCTTTTTGAGTATTGACGTCTTACTTCATGTTCACAAACAAACTCCGTAATAAATCTGTGCGCGTACGTACACAGACCTTGATTTTTCTTTTAAAACCTTCGAAAATGGCACGGTTTGTATGCCTATCAAATTACGAATTTTCAATCCACACTAAACATGCCCATTTTTTCAGTGAACATTTCTCATTCTTCAGCGATCACAAAGCCCATCTAATTGATTATAATGATTTGTTCTTTTTCGATGAATTGCATAAAACATTTGGATGCAAAAAACAGGAAGTTAAACAAAGAACAATCAATAAGTTCGTGTCATTTAAAATTACAGTTTTGAGATAAGACCAGCATATGCAACATAATGCAAACACTATCGTCACTGAAAAATGCAATTTTGCATTGATTATAATTATGTAGTTATAACTATATTGATCAGCTGATAACAATACTTTAGTATTTCTTTGTCAAACTTGATTTCTTGTTTATGCTAGAATAAAGATACGACAAAATACTTAAGGAATGTAAACATGAAAGAGAGACGAAACTGAATACCAAATGTATAGTCAATCTCACAAGTCGAAAAAGCAAAGTGTAATAGGGTAATCATGCTTTAGATCTCCCCCTGTCAAAACGTTAATATAGTTTATTGTAAAAGTACAATATTATGCCCAAATTATATCGTTCGAATCACTTCAATATTCGTTTTTTAATGACTACGTCATGTTCCCATATTGTATAGGAAGGTACGAAAAGAAGCAGCAACAGCGACAGAGTGACATACATGTAGGAGTCTTGAAGAACGCATCTAGTTTAATTAAGAATAATGTGTGTTCTCTGGAACAATCACATTTCCGTGTTTAGTGATCGGTGAAATCTGGGTGAAAACGCTATCACAATAAAGTTATGTGTTGGGTTTTGTATACGGTAACATGTTGTTAGTCCTTTCCTGATTTTATTTTTTTTGTCATGGAACTGTCAATTTGTTTTCGACTAGTGTGAATATTCCTTACGTGTATTTCGCCTTCTTCTTTAATAAACTAGGGTACAACATATAACATATATGCATGGTTAATAACCATTACAAATAATTTTTTAAATTATTTTACCAGGGCTACCGCACATACAGCCAGACAGACGCAATACCGGAAAACATAATGCACCCTTACTATCATAGGTGGGGCATAAAAAAGGTTTATTTGATGAATAACTTACCGTCGTCTTCGTCATCGACAGGTTTATGTGTTGTTACCCTTAGACGACTCATCCGACGTCGGAGTGCAATGTAGTCTGCGTCTGTTTTCACATCTAGCAAATCTGGAGCCGCCATTTTGCAGCAAACTTCCAAGTGGATGTTTGATTGCTTTTTTCTTCCTTCCTTCACACAAGTTTTGCTCTTTTTTCCTTCGTACACAAAAGTTTTGCTCTTTCCTTAATGTCAACTTGTTTTATAACACGTGTTTTGTTAATTTTTTCTTCTTTCGTCTATTTATTTCTGAAAGCTTCAATCCCTCTAGTCTTCATACATATATATTCTTTCAAGTTATCTTAAATGATACAAATCGTCACACTTAGTAAAGTTCCATAACCTACAAACACACAAAACCAATCTAATTTAATTCTGCGGATAATAGATCAGTTCCGAAACGTTGATAATTATAAATGAAAATAAGACGTTATCTCGAACCAATAATTGAGAGATTTGCAATTTCATCGGTCGACGCTTTACAGGTGTAATAACACAGTTCTATTACTTATGTACATATACATATAAATGAACTTTTTAATATTTCTATCTGCTTATATACTCGTGTACCTATGTTTTTGATTGTACACATGAGAGAGTGCTTTGTATGAGACCATTATTCTCGCTTGCATTATCTTTTTTTAAAGCGTAGTCAAACGGACAAGGACTTGCACATATTGTATTGTAACAATACACGTCGAAAAACATTGTCTTTTACGTCAAACCACGCGGTAGGAAATTCCTGTTTACAGGTATTTGTTACAAATTCTGTTTATTGCTTATTCGTGCTTAATTTGTTTTAGTATAAAAACAAAACCTACAGTGTTCGTAGAATCTTCAACTCAATACATTTTCTTTATTGAATAATAATGGAAATAAGTTACGCAAAAGATTCTCTGAAGGGTTTGACAATATTTCAGATAATGTTTTATTTAATATATTATGTCATATAACAATGAATATAATAAAAATGTATGCAGCGTAAGATTCTTTGAATAAAGTTAGACAATATTTTTAGAATTTTGTTAAAAGGAAAATCCTGTTCTACGTATACCATTGTCTTTATTCCGGATTAAAAGGAAAACAAACAAATAGAGGGGTGGCAATAATTACTTTGGAAGTAAAAATTCATGAATTGTATTTTTTGTAACTTTTTTGGTCTTGTTAATTGACCGATAATATTCAAACTCTTAGATAGAAAATAAACTGACAACGCCATGGCTAAAAACGAAAAAGACAAAAAGACAAATAATAGTACACAAGACACAAGATGGAAAACTAAAGACTAAGCAACACGAACCTCACCAAAAACTGGGGTTGATCTTAGGTTTTCTGGAAGGTTAAACAGAAACTGCTCCACATGTGGCACCCGTCCTGTTGCTCATGTTATTATGCACCCGGTAAATAGTCTAATTCGGTGGGTCACATTCGTGAAAGGGGAAGAGGATTTTTTGTCCTACATGTATATGTTAAGGGACATTTCGTCAAAATTAGTTTAGAGCTCAAGCATTTACTTTGCCCATATTTTTGTGACCAAAAAAAAACCACTTCTTCACATAATCACATTTTAAAAAAATGGCCAGTTTATAGTCCCCCCCCCCTAACCGTATGACCCATGAATGGCAAACCATTTTAAGTATATACTCTCAACATTTAGTTCTGCAAATTTAAGAATTTCTTTGCAGCGTATCATGATGCGAATTACTAAGAAGTATTATTTTGAGACAGTATGTATACACAACATCTTGAAATTATAACTCGCGACGATTGTTGCTTAAAAAAATCACAACGAGCCTGTTCCCCAGGGGCTAGGCAGCCATTTGTGTCATTTAAAAATAAAACTGAAACCCAAATAAAACTATCAGAAACATATATCAGTTGACAAATCAATTTCACATCCTGAAGAATCAAAGGGGTAACAAAACAATAAAAATCTGTAAAACAGTCGATTGAATTTGAGACCATATTAGGGACGACATCAAAAGTTCAATGAAGGATAAAAAAAACTTAATTCACATAGTTTTTTCACTGACCCCCCCCCCCCCCCCCCCCCCCTCTTAACTTAATTTGGAAAAAATTGATTGACCAATAGGGATATATGTAAAAATCGATTTCAGATTAACAAAACTTGCATCAATGTTGACACCCCCCCCCCCCCACCCCCAAACTATTTGATTTAAGTTTTTTATCCTACATCGATCTTTTGATGTCGTCCCTAACATACATACTTATATCGACATAGTTAATAAAAGGGAGAGTTCAATTCAAGTCAAAATGACATTGTATTTTCTTGATACGCTCGTACTATATAATCAAACTCGATCAATATTTTACTTTATTACAAACAATACATGTATCAAATTTCGTTTTGTGTTCAATAATTAACACCGTACGTCAAACCTCATTGTGCAGATTGTGTTTACTTTCTACTTCTTGTTTACAAAATAAATGGGTTTATCTTACTAGGCCATTACAGCGGTATGATTTCAAAAACAATGAAGTTCATTTGTACTGTTTATTAATTTTGTGCGAATTAACTGTAACAATTAGATTGAGGTATTTCAAATACAACCCTACAGCCTAACTAAATATGGATTTGAAATACAAAAAATTGCTTTAATAAACTTATAACCGAGACATTAAAATATGTAAAACTATAATAATATCAATTGACAGAACTAGGATTATTTTTGTTTTACCTCTTATTCATTTTTCAAAACATATACCGGTATAAGGTATAATCCACTACGTAAACAAGATATAGAAATAACCGGCATCGTCAAATTGTTTCCAGGATGGCAGTATTTTTTGTTCGCTACTCTGTTTCAAAACAACAAATTTTATACAGACTGCCATAAATTGAAAGTATATGAATAACAGAACTTAAAAAGCGGAAAAAACATAAATAGTCACTCACTTACTCGATTCCTAACAGTTACCGTAAGTAACACTATCTTCCCTTGTGTATTTCTCCACTTATTTGGGTAATCTATTCTTTACAATTTCATTTAGTTAAACTTGAGATACCAGAAGATTATCTTGTTTGGTATATTTATCGTATTATCCTTTGATTATTCGTATGAAAATTGCAGTAATCTCACACTTCCTTAAAGTCCGTTGTACTTTGTAGATAACAAAGAATAATTACAATCATTCAGTTTTAAGTGGAGGAACATAGATTTAATCCTAATTAGAACTATTGAAAGTGTCAGGTTTAAAATCTGTAAAATTTATATATAATAATTCTTAAGACGATGATGCTGATAATAGCTTTATGTAAGGAGCAGTTAGAGACAGAAATATTGAATTGTCTATTTACCAGTCATGTTTTTTTTAAGAATCGTCTGTGGTTCAAAACTATCGTGCAGAAATCGACTTGCTATACTATATATGATCTATAGTAGATACTTTTTGTGTCATTTGGTCTCTTGTGGAGAGTTGTCTCATTGCCAATGATACCATATCTTCTTTTTTACATATTTATTTTAAGTACGAACAGATAAATTAAATGCAACAAATGCTTCCCATACTTTTGACAATTTGGTATTCTTATTAGAGATGACCAGGATATTGACGAACGAACCTATCTCGACGAACGAACGTATAAGGAGCGGTAAAACCAAAAGGTGTTGTTATGTAAAGATTTATATGTTTGAATTGTATTCGGATGCAATCAAGATAATTGAGGGAAATGATTATAAGTACCAATTTTAAATGGTTTCATGATTTATCGATAAAAAGACGTATAAAAGTGTTACGTAAGTTACGATATCATATACATGTAGTTTTTATAATTGTTGGACGCATGATGAAATAAACATCACGCTCAGGAGTATTCGAGTGCGTCGACAACTTTTACTATACTCGTACAGATATGAATGCATAATTTAGATTCTCTCAAACAATATGTAAATGTGATGCTTTGGGATCGTTTTTTTTTTATCTGTCTTTTTAATTGGATATTCAAGTTTTATATGTAATCTCACCGATCAGTTTATATATAAAAAATATGTCGGTTTTTTGTTAACCCGTTCAAAAATGTTTTTTTTAAATGAAGAGGGGGGTGGGGGCAGTATGTTAAATGTTGTCCTGCACTTTTTGTGATCTCTGTCCTTTTTATTTTTCACCCTATTCGGTCCTGCCTTTTTATATTAGTTTATCATGACTTTTTTATTACATAAATTGTCATCCGGCCTCTTTTACACCACATTGATGATCATATCCTGCCTTTTCAAATTTCATACTAGCCCCCCCCCCCCCCCCGCCCTTCCCCCTTCTCCCCCCCTAAAACTCATATGGTAGTTTGGAACCTCACAACAAATTTATAAGATAAATGCAGATACTAATGTGTATAAAAAAATACCAATAGCGTTTGTGAGGTAGAACACCCCCACCACCCCACCCAAGCTTATGAAAAAAAATACATTATAGCCAAGGCTTCGTGTTGAAGGCCGTTCATTGACCCATAATAAAAGGAGGGTAGTATATCTTATATAATATTGACTTCATTGTTTAGCTAACAAGCAAGCTAACAAAAGATTCTACCTTTACCTACACACTCAATGCAATTGGCTGTAATTCTGTTAAATTATCACAAAATAACAATACAAAAAATAATCAAAATGGTCCTTTGAAATTGCAAGCCTTATTGTGATTTCCTGACATATTCTCCTTTCACCATTAGGCAAAAACCTGGACCGCTGTTACAAAATAAAATCAGCAAAAAATATTTTTAAATATATTCAGAATGGAAATGGGGAATACTTCAATAAGATAACAACCCGACTAAAGAGCAGATAACAGGCGAAGGCTACCAAAGGCCTTCAACTCCGCGAGAAATGCCGCATTCGGAGGTGGGCCTCAGCTGGCCCCTAAATAAAATTATGCACTAGTTCAATGAAAATGGACGTCATACTAGACTCCAACACAAATAAACGAACTGAAATTAAAGAAAACATACACGACTAACATAGGCCAGAGACTTGGAATAGGCTCAAACATGCGGCTAGGTTAAACCTGTTTTGTGAGATCTCAATCCTACCTTATACCTCTAGCCAATACAGTTTTGGTTCTCGTGGGAGGAAATTTCGTTTAAGAATTTTAGTTATGATCAATGACGCCAACGGTAGAACTAACGGAAATACAATAAACGATTCAAATCCAGAAAGTGCTGTTGAGGCATGGAGTACAAATGTATGTCATTCGTAAATTGTAAACTTGGTTATCGCTTTGGAGTTTCGGCGAGAAAATAATGTATTTCGCTTCTTCCCAATAATAAGCCTTTCAAGTCTATAGGTCATTATTTTTGACGTTTGAAATGTGGAAGGATTTCGTTTAGTAATATACTCATTGATTTAGTGTAAAAACATAGGTACAAAACAACTTAATTTCCGGTAATTACATGTTAACTATAATTAAAATAAGAGATTTGTCCTAAATTGTCGATTTTCACATGAAGCCATATTTTATAGCAATCGGACAAATGTCAAACAAAAAAAATGTATTTGTCTTAAGAAAGTCTAAACCAACATTTCAAAATGATGTTTTAATTATATTGTCTGATTTTTTTGATTTTTTTGATGCCATAATGTGATACTCAGCCAGTTGAAATGTACTTTAGGTCCATCTGTTTGTGTGGGTAGGATGATCTGGTCCAATTTTTCAAGGGCTATATTCCTTAGTACTCGAAGATTGGACCCTCACCCGTATCCGTGGTAAATTGGATAATAGTATCCGTATAAATTTGCAATTAAAATGAATTAGCTAATTAAATTAGCGGAAAATATAATAACCACTGCACTTTGATTAGCAAAAGTATCAATACACTAGTAATAAACTTCAATATCTATTTTTATAGCATCACCTTTTACGACGTGCAAAATATTTAAAAAACAAATTTTAGGAACTTATTTCCTTGATTTGATCAGGGTTGATCAGGGTTCCTTGTAATCAGCCTTATCTGGCTTGTCTGGGGGGCATAATCCAACGAAGATAGATAAATTTCGGAAAAGAAAACAAGATTTAAAATTAAAAATAAATTATATCAATATAGTAAAATTTGATATCTATGCTTCCACCATTTTATACTTCCCAAAAACACTTTTGTGACCTCAAATTTTAATGCAGAGTCTTGGATATCGAGTGCACCTTTTTCTATTGTAGCAAACATTAATCTATTTATGATTGGAGTAAGCTTGTACATTCAGATAATATTTCTTTATACTACATGCAGAACCATGCAATTTCTTTCACTTGGACGAGTTTATGTTGGATTAATTCATTAATATGTATAAACTACCGCTCCCGCTTCGTACGATTCGTCAAGTTACGCTTTCGTACGTTCGTTCGTCATTATCCTGGTCATCTCTATTAGACCATATAAAGCACCCATAATACAAGATGCGGTCTGAACTAAATAAATCAGAACTTTCAAAGGCGTTGTTAGTGTTTCGCAGATATTTGTATAATTTTATATGTAAATGAATTCATAAATTTGTCTTTCTTGCTTTTATATCTTTGTTCTGCAATGTTTTTCTATTTAATATTTTTAATTAAATAGCGGAATGTGAATAGACATTAAAACTTAAATCTTTTATGTATTTGTTTTTTTATTTCTTATTTTTTTTTTATTATTGTGTCATGAACATGAATCCTAAAGGTAACTGATGCATAGCATGTCCATGAGTATCTAGTGAAAGTAAAAACCTTCCCAAGTGATGTGTTCGTTATTCTGAATTTTAGAAGTAGCATACTCTATGCACGTTAAACTCCCTTGCAACAACTCTTTTTGGGGTCAGTAGGAGGGCTGTTGCAAAAGAACGGGGGCTTCTCCCCTCTCAAACTTGGATTGTTTTCCAGGGGCAAACCAAATTTTTGAACCTTCATCCAATTGCGGAATATATTGTTCTCGACGACATTAATATGTATGAAATAGATGCCACTGGATGTTAAGCAAACAACAATATGTCATTCTACCCATCTCAATTTATCAATCTATTTAATGTGTGTGAATCTGATGTCATATTCTGCAAGTAATAATATGATAATATAAAAAAGAAGATGTGGTATGATTGTCAATGAGACATCTTTCACAAGACCAAATGACACAGATACAGTGAGTAGAGTCTTCAAACACAGAAATTAACAACTATACGTCACCGTAGAGTCTTCAACAATGAGCAAAGCCGATACCGCACAGTCGGCGTACGTATACCAAACAGTTAGTTTAAAATTTGTAGTAAGTTAAGTGTAACTAGTTTAAGTAAATAAACTTAATTATTAGTTCAACCGTCGGGTTAACAGAAATTTTAGTAGACTAGTACATGTAATACGAATCATCGCAAGTTCTTATTAGAAGGATATAACAAATATCATTTGATTTCAGCTTTTAACTTATCATGATTAAAACATAAAGTTTATTTTTGCATAAAATACAAAATGTCAATTTGCCTACCTTTATTCGAAGACTTTTTCACCTGAAATGCCGTCTGTCACACCTGTATTTTTGATTTTAATCAACTTTTTCATTTAATCTCTGTTGATTTGACTGGCATTCATACAAAACCAATCTAACTGCACGTCAATTCGTTTCGTAAATATAGATGTATTGTGTAATGGAATACCTGATAATCCAATACACACAATAACATCAAAAGAATAACACGTCAAAAGTCAGGTCCAGTCCGGGGTGACTTGAAATTTATGTCGACCGGTTAAATGTTGAACATTGTATTAACTAACGTCACATCACATCACACGCCTGTTGTGAATGAAATAGGGTTTATAAAGTTAGTGAAAAGAGGATAAATTGTTCAGTTGTAAATTGCGATCAATTCGTATGAACTATTCTACATTAAACACAGTATTATCATTATAAAATGGTATTTAAACTATTTGAAGCCCACCTCTGGGTGCAGGATTTTCTTGCTTTGTTGAAGACCCATAGTTGGCCTTGGCTTGTTTTCTGCTGTTGGGTATGGATATTGTCTCTTCGATGCAATTCCTATTTTCACATTTCAATTTTATGCCCAAACACTACTTATGTGATCGAAACGTCATTCAATGGTTATGATTGGTTAATTTCTGGGGTCTTAGTACAATCACGAGAAACATTGAATAAAATTGAATTATAATTAAATAATAACATTCATGATACATGTAACAAACTGAACCATGTAACACAGTGTTATGCTGATTGCTTTAATCTGACAGTCATACAAGAGGGGCGAAAAATACCAGAGGGAACTCATAGATCGAAAATAAACTGAAAACGCCATGGCTAAAAGAGAAAAAGATAAACAGACAAATAATCTAATAGTTTATTGAATAAATGCACATTTATACCCCAATGGGGTTGAAGGCATATATAAATGAACACAATACATCATACAAAAATAGCAACAAAAGAACAAACATTATATACATATAAGTATCTATCATGCAGTTGTTGAGTCCACTCTCCTCAGTGACCATGACTTTTTAACAAATGGAGCCGTATACTGCATAATTGACGGACACGAAAGACATAAAACCAATTTATCCACATCATCCATATTATCTATATCAGAATAGGTATTTCTAACTTTCTGCAAAAATTGAAGTCTCAAATCTTTATTTTTAATACATGTAAATAAAAAATGTTCTTCATCATCTATTTTATTTAGACAACAATGTTGACATAAACGTTCTTCCCTTTTTATATTTTTGTATCTACCCCTTTCAATTTCCAAAATATGGTCACTTACCCTTAATTTAGTAAATTTTTTCCTTATTTCAAAGTTATTCTCTTTAAGTAAATAAGGCTCAGTTTCATATTTTTTTTTGATTTTACTATAGATAAATAATTTATTATTTTCTGTTAAAGAATTTAATTTTTTAAAGAACAGCTTTTTATAGTTTTCTTGCATAATATCTTTCATGTGTTTATTCATTTTATATTTTTCTTTTATGAAGTCAATATTTTGTATATCAGATATATTTAAATTATTTTCATGAGTTATATTTTTTACAAAAGTATACCAAGAATAGGTTCCTGTTTCATCCAACAGTTTAGTTGTGCAGTATGCATCATATAACAACGGATTAATTTCTGTGTTAGATACTCTTGCCATATATTTTAGTGCTTGAACCTTTACATATACATCTATTGGATATTGTCCTAACTCTGCCCTTGATGCAATGTTAACTGCTTTTTTACTTAAACCTAGAATTAATTTGCAAAATTTTAAATTCACCTTTTCAATAAAGCTATTATCAATTGATGTAAGTATATCAAAATCTTTATCATTATTTACTGCTCTACTCTGAGACCTCAGTACTTTTTCATAGTAGTCCATATACCAAATTTCTGAGTTATACATAAAAATTGGTTTTATTAAAGATTCAAATAGTTTTTTATGTATATTTATAGGTATATTTTCTATATTATTCATATATTTAAACAAACTGAATAGAACTTTTGTGCCTTTTTTTGATAGTTCCATATGTGATATATGGAATTTACCAGAAGCCTCTATAATATTACCTAGATATTTATATTTTAATACTTTTTCTAATTTATAACCATCCAAAGTAAACTCTGCTTTAGTGTATGGTATGTTTTTTTGTTGAAATACTATCACTTTAGTTTTATTTATGTTAATTGACAACTGCCATTTTTTACAATAGTTGCTTAATTTCTCTAATGACTTCTGTAAACCCTCTGCACTTTCAGACAATAAAAGTAAATCATCGGCAAACATAAGACAACTTAATGACATGTTATTGAGATTTACTGGTTTACAGTCACTATCAAAAATTTCAGGAAGGTCATTTATATAAATTTAAAAAGATTAGGACTGAGGCTGTCACCCTGTTTCAAGCCTCTATCTATAAATACTGAATCAGATATGTTTTCTTTATATTTTACTGAAGCTTCAGTGCATTCATACATATTTTTTAACACTTTATATAATTTAGGTCTAATATTATCAGTCTTGATTAATTTATATAGAAGGCCTAGTCTCCAAACTGAGTCAAATGCCTTCTTCAAATCTACAAAACATCCAAATAATTTTTGGTTTTTATTATTTATATATTTATTAATAACTGTTTTTAAAATAAACAAACTATCTGAAGTTCTATTATTCTTTCGGAACCCAAACTGTGCTGGATTCATGTTATCTTCAAAAATTATTATCAACCTGTTATTTATGACAGAATTGAATATCTTACTTAAACAATTCATTAGGGAAATACCCCTATAATTAGCTGGATCGAGTAAGTCTCCCTGTTTAAAAATAGGTATTATATATGATTTATTCCACTCATCTGGATAAATTGAACTATCTAATAGTACACATGACACAACATAGAAAACTAAAGAATAAGCAACACGAACCCCTGTAAAAACTGGGGGTGACCTCAGGTGCTCCGGAAGGTTTAGCAGATCCTGCTCCACATGTGGCATCCGTCGTGTTGTATTGCTCATGCTATTACAAACCAGGTAAATAGTATAATTCGGTAGGTCACATTCGTGAAAAGGGAACGGGATTGTACTTAAGACATATCCGATATCATCAGTGAAACGGATATTCTATAACGACCAGCCAACTCGTGATGGTGTCCGTAAGATATACAAAGAGATGATTTCAACTTTTAATTACCATTTGGAAGTGTTGGTTTAATACTTTGTTAGCAGCAACCTCATCAGTGGTTGTCTTTTGGCTCATCTTTATGTTTGAATTGTATTTTTTCTGGTTTTTAATTAAGATTGAATGTTTCTTTTAGTAAATCTATAGGGTTGTAAAGGCGTTGACCGAAGTACATTTGGTATGTTTTTGTTAGGATCATGAAAGTTTTCATTTATCTACATGTGAACTTTATTGTGGAAGCTCGTGTCATCATGAATGCTAAATTTCAAATTGAAGTTATTCGGTTGGCACCTAATCGCTATTAGATAACCTGTCTCGCTTGAATTTTCGACGTCGAGGTAGATTTTGATGAAGTTGAAGTCAAATCATTTTCTCGGTTCACTGAACATAGAAAATGACAGTGAGGATGGGGCATCCATGTACTGGGACACATTCTTGTTTTTACATTTTAAACAAACAACCCACTTTCCTTCAATAGCAGTCAAAGTCAATAACAACTACATGTTCTATTTTCTTATATTATAAAAATTTCTGAATATCAAGCATATATATTCAGGGAAATTGTCTCTTTTGAGTTTTTTTTATATTTATGATTAAACATATTTCTTTTTGTTGTCCAGCAGTCTTCGTGCTTTTGTATTTACTACAGTATTGGCTAGTATAGCAGTTTGTATGATTTAGTTGTTGTCCTCTTGAATAGTAAATTAAGCTACATAAGATTGGTTTCAATGCAAAGTGTGTGTTGAGTTATTTATCTCACTATTTCCCTTTCATCAATAATTGAAAAATAAGATCATATCAGATTTTTTCTACATAACTCGTATCTAGTGCGCCTTTTTTTTTAGAAGACTACGTTTTAATTTTTTTCATTTAAAAGAATATTTGCACGTGCTTTAGATGACCTTAAATATTCATTATGCAATGTCAAATATGCGGATGACTCCTGAATATGATACAACATACAGTTTGTTAGTATGAAAATGAATTCCGTATGATAGCATAATTCCATCTTTTGCGGTAAGTAATGTTCTGCTATTTTCACCATCTGCCGATATCACCATGACACGTTTGTTGTTATTCGAAATCACGTATACGATGCCGTGTTGATCAACAGTTATTCCAGTAGGATGATTCAGAATTGATTCGTTCTTGTATTCCCAAAGTTTCTCCCCCTTTACACTGTAGCATTTGACTGTAGAACCATTATCAGTATAGAAAAGGTTCTCACCTGAGGTTGCTACATAACTGTTATCGCTATTTATGGTGCAGTCCTCAACAAGTATACATAATTTATAGTTTGACAGTTGTATCCCTACGACCCCTTTCCCTAATTCACAGTATAAAATCTGTCCTTGTCTGTATGTAATACCTCGACTAGCGCCTGTGTTGATTGTTTTGGTGACTTGTTTGGTTTTTGTGTCTATAATTTGTATCGTATTGTTCCAAATTGTAACAGCTACAGTTTTGTTATCAATACATGTTACATCAAATGGATATAGAGGCGAGAGAGGTATTTCAGAATCTAGACTGCAATCACTTTGTACGATTATTAATCTCTTATTATAATAACAGTCCGCAAATATTACCCTTCCATCAGGAAAGACAGATGATCCTGTTATATATGTATTGAGTTGTCCTGCTGGAACTTGGATATCTCCAGTTATTGAAGCAGTTATACCATCAATCGATCTACTACGGGTCGGAACAGCCGTGAAAATCTGAGCCTGCTTTTCATGGCCGAAACCAATGATGGTTGGTGATTGACTTTTTTCAATTGTTATTGATCCGAATGCAGGGATTTTGGATAATATGGCTGTAATCTTATCGTCTATCTGGCATTTCAAACCTAATTGGCTAAATCCATCATCTTCTGATAGGTTTTGTATGCATTTTAACTCATCACTGACGTCCTTTTCTAACATTTTACTGCCAATGAAAGCCTGCAGATCGGAGCCATGTTGTTTGACGGACATGATATTTGTCTTCAAAAGCTCAATTGTTGTCATTTTTGTGGATAACTTATCAAGGAGTGTTTCAATTTTAAGTTTCAGTTGTGTTTCAGTTGAATTCAAATCGTCAATTATGTTTTTCTCTAATTCATCTAAGCGGGAATTTACGTTTCGTCTTTTGTCTTTTATATCATTTAAGATTTTTAAATGATGTTGCTTTATTTCATCAAGATTGGCTTCCCGATCCTTTACTACCTTCTCAATGTTATCCTGAATATCTTTTAGAGTCTTTTCCAAACTGTCAAACAAGGTGGAGGATCTTGATGACTTAATGGCGTCGTCAATTAAGAACATTCCAGTGCATTCTTTGTGGTTTTCAGACACGCACATTATACAGCAAAGTTGGTCATGACGTGGACAAAACATTTGGAATTTCTTGTCGTGTTCTGTACAATTTTGTTCAATTTTACAAATTTCAACCGGAAGTTTCTTGTAGTCGTCAATAGAAATGATCCCATGTTGTCTGGAAGCTTTTGATATGCTGTGGTAATTTTTACATGTCGAACACAGGCCTTCATCACATTCAGGACACCAGTAATCAGCGACGTGCGAAACATGCTGAACATCACAGATTCCACACAGTATAACATCTACATTTGAGGCAGCCATCTAAAATACAGACGATAAATTCTTAAAATAAATATATCTGAAAGAAAAATGTGTGTGTTAAACAGATATTGAAACCTGTACTCAGCGTCATATATTTTTGAAATGTTTGTAATGTTTAAATTATTATATTAAACATAAGTGAAAGATTCAAAACGGTGCAAATAAAAGTAGTTCAGAAGGTAATCTCGAAAATTCATCAACTCACAAAAACAAGTAGTTATCCAAATTAAATGCAGATAGTGTTAAAAGTGATATAAGATTACAACTTCTAAAACAATAACGGTCAAATTTAACAAAATATCAATCGCTTATCGCTTTTATTTGGCTTACGATATTTAATATTTATACTTAACACTATTACGCGTCTGAAAATGTCACATTGCGTCGTGAATAATAAAGGCAACAGTAGACATTAATCGATTAAGAAAAAAACCAAATCCGGGTTACAAACTTACACTGAGGAAAACGCATCAAAAGTGTTAACTAAACAAAAATAAACAATTGTTTGAATCTTCAATATCAATTCAAACACAAAATACACAAAATAAAAATGGATGATCTTAATGACCATGCTAGACAAAACACTTCTGATACTTATTTAAAAACCACCATTGATTTTGTTGATGTTTCAAAAGAGGGACGAAAGATACCAAAGGGACAGTCAAACTCATAAATCTAAAACAAACTGACAACGCCATGGCTAAAAATGAAAAAGACAAACAGAAAAACAATAGTACACACGACACAACATAGAAAACTAAAGAATAAACAACACGAACCCCACCAAAAAACTAGGGGTGATCTCAGGTGCTCCGGAAGGGTAAGCAGATCCTGCTCCACATGTGGCACCCGTCGTGTTGCTTATGTGATTACAAATCCGGTAAATAGTCTAATTCGGTAGGTCATATTCATGAAAGGGAAGGGGATTGTAGTTACGACGTAAGGAATATATCCGATATCATTTGTGAAACGGTTATTCCATAACGGTCAACCAACTCGTGATGGCGTCCGTAAAATTTACGAAGGGATGATTTCAACTTCACCATTTGGAACTCTTGGTTTAATAGCTTCCTTGTGAGCAGCAAACCTCTATCAAGAAAATCATGATAGGAAATGCAAGCACGGGAATATCGTATCAACTGGGAGATATATACCCCGTATGCAGGTGCTGCTGGAATGTTGCTACTCAGAAATGGAAAGTTCACAATTGGAAAGCTGAAATCATCTTTTTTGTCGTAAAGTTTTGTTTTCAAGTTAGGGGTAGGAAGTTACAATAGCTATCATGTGTATGCAGATCAAACATAAGAAGAAAGTATTCAAAACTTGGAAAAAGTGAGAGTAGCTGATTATACAGGAACGAGCTCTTTTTTTTATAACTACAATCTAATATATATCATAGCTGCTAGGATATATAAGACAGATATTTTTTAATATTTTTTTTTAGTTGATTTGAAATATTACGAACAATACCAATATGATAAATATAAACGATGTCTGCGATCTGACGGCAAGGAACGCACGCTTTCAAGAGAAATCGTTGGGGAATTTTATTTATTTATATAGCAGAAAAATGGAGTCGATTTAGTTGCCCTTTTGTTTCTTAGTATGAATAGTCAAATTGGGCTTTTTCTCTGAGTCGTTTAAATCACTCGAAACTAGGTGAGACGTGCACAGAAGTGATACATAGGACTGCACTTTATTATTGAAACGGTTTTTTGCTTTTATGCTTTAAATTGTCCACGGGTGAACATTTTTGATTATTTATTGATATGATAAATAAAGAAAGGCTGACACAAGATAGATCACTGTCAGGCCAAAATAAAAATACAGTTTGTTTTCCCTCGCCCGACCGACTTATAGGGAAACGGTACTATTTATTCTGCCATTGGCGACAATGTTAACATTTTCTAAATTTAACACTTTTTAAGATAAAAACCTGGATAAAACAGTTATATGTTGTGTTAGTACTTTATTACTCTGTTTTAAAAATTAAAGCCAAATAGTATCATGACCAACTTCCAACGGAGCTTGTTTAAGTTATCCATGCCCACCGTCATTTTGCACCAAATTTATGAAATTTTGCAAGTCTTTTCGAATAATTCTCTAGAAAATATTTCAATAGGTTTTAAAATTTATATTGTAAATATACACACTGCAGTTATTCATAGATAAATAAAAAATATAGTGTACCCTTACATCCAATCACAGCGCTCCTAATTTGACTTCCTTCACCTGCCTTGGGCACACAAAAGGCCAACCTAATGCTGGGAAAATTAAATACTACCGTTTTCCCTAAGAGAAAGTCCTACCGACCCAAAAGTTTTTATTCCGATTTTTATATCCGCTTTTTCCCGGAGTTTTTCAGGATTGTTTCCGGTACGGACTGTCATTTGTCAGTCACCGGAAGTTTCCTATTTTTCATCGGATCATATCAAACGTTAAGAAAGGATACGATTAGAGGTGGTCTGCAATAAAGAAAATCGTCTACACGAGGAGAAGAGATACTATGAGCGGCGGAATATTTACGCTGTGTTTATCAGTGGTTGCAAAATGTTACAGTATCAGTGACATTTAACAACCACCTGTACGAGTATGACAATCATGAGACGTGGAACGACCATCTTCGCAAGCCAAGGATTACGATCCACTTACCTCCTCTCTATCTCTGGCGGACTGAGATAGAATTTCGGAGACACAAGGTAATGATTTTGATTATTTGCAGTGGAAACTCGCTGCATCCAATAAAAAAGCGCCTATAACATGATCACGTGCAAATGTAGAAAGTGTGTGTATATAATTGCCACGTTCTTATTATGCAACGTCTTTACATTTCTAAACATACGACTATATTGAGTGACAAATTGAATGTTTTTAATCATCTAATAGAAGTTCTTGTGTATTTTTCTGTATTGCTTTAATAAGTGTGTAGAATCTAGACGCTACCGTGTTTTTACTTCCAAATTTAAGAGTTCCAGTGCTACCATTGGTCACGAACAATGTACTCAGAATGGGCGTGACTTTCATCTACCGATAGATGGCGCAACATTGTTATCACAAAGGTTGGCTTAATCTGCCAAGGGTGGAGAGGAGGGAAGTGAATCGTAACCCTTGGTTTGCGAAGATGTGGAACGACGTGCATAGACACCAAGTTCATGACGTTTTGCCTTTAGAAAAAGATAACTTTAACTTTCCACAAAAATACATGTGTGACTGACAAAATAATAGGGACAGCAACATGTAAGCCTAATATGAACGAACACATCAGAATCGTTAGGGTATTTGACAGAATCCTTTACAATAAACAGAGACAAATATGTTGGTTTGACCAACACAGAGTAGTCTGATATTAACCCTGACGTCCGACAGCTGTTCGCCAGACAAAGCTTGTCTGGCAAAACAGCTGTCGGATGTCAGAGAAATGTCATTTAAAAAAAAATGCCAAATTCAAGGATAAAACAGCCGCAAATTTGAAGTACTAGGTTAATAGAAACAAAATCATTTTTTAAAGAGAGGATTGGTTCTTTTAGGATAAGGGGAACCTTCTCCCATCTTTTCGAAGCTTTTTTTGTTGTTGCATCCGACAGTCCGCGGTTAAGAGATTGGTGGGAAAAAGCTTAAAAATGGGGGGAACCCCTGCTCAATTGTTTTGAGATACAACAAAAAAATTTTGCAAACCCTTTTAATGACTTAGTGCCATCAAGATAAAACCATATATCATATTTTTATTTCGAAACTTTGACATGTGAACAAATGGTAAGATGCTGAACTTGTGACTGAATGGTTGTGGGTTCGACTCCTGTCACTGGTAATAAAACTTGGAGCAAGATACTTCCCTCGCTTGTTCGAGTTTTCTCAACTGTTTTAAACTGAGTACATGGTTCGTGGCAGTGGACATGTTGAATTGTGTATGCTGTTTGCTTCATAAAGTTCATATAAATTAAACAAGAAATACATGTTCACCCTACAATCATTCAATACACTAAATATAGTTGACCAATTGCTTATAGTTTTTAAGAAACAGACTTAACCAAGAAAACTATAAATTGACCAATGAACCATGAAAATGAGGTCGAGGTCAGATGAACCATGTCCGGCAGACATGTGCAGTACACAATCCTTCCATACAACACATATAGTTTAAGAAAAACAGACCAAATCAGAAAACATAACACTGAGCAATGAACCGTGAAAATGAGGTCAAGATCGTATAAAACCTGCGAGACTGAAATGGACAATGTAAAATATTTGCATACACCAAATATAGTTATTACATATAGTATTAGAAAAAAAAAGACTTAAACTAAAAAAATTAACTTTGACAACTGAACCATGAAAATGAGGTCAAGGTCCGATGACACATGCCAGTTGGACATTTACACCTTACAATTATTCCCTACATCAAATAAAGTAAACCTATTGCATAGAGTAAAAGTAAAACAGACCAAAACACAAAAACTTAACTATAACCACTGAACCATGAAAATGAGGCCAAGGTTAGATGACACCTGCTAGTTGGACATGCACACCTTACACTCCTTCCATACACCAAATATACTAGATCTATTGCTTATAGTATCTGAGAAATGGACTTGACCACCAAAACTTAACCTTGTTCACTGATCCATGAAATAAGATCGAGGTAAAGTGAAGACTATCTGACGGGCATGAGGACCTGACGCACATACCAAATATAGTTTTTCTGTTACTCATACTATTAAAGAGAGAAATTAACATTACAAAAAATCCTATCTTTTTTTCAAGTATAGTCACTGAAACATGAAGTCAAGGACAATGAATATATGCATGTGACAGACAGAAACTTCGTAACATAAGGCATCTATCATGTGTCTATATACAGAGTATGAAGCATCCATGTCTTCTACCTTCTAAAATATATAGCTTTTAATAAGTAAGTTAACGCCGCCCCGCCGCCGCCGGATCACTATCCATTTGTCCAGTTTTCTGCAGCTGGAGAAAAAAAACTTTTGACCTACACATCTGTGAAATCCAGGTTCGAGAGAGGGAAAACAAACATATTTTAAATTTGGCCTCAGTTGCAAACTGATTGACGTCTTACGAAAATTTCGACGTGATTTTAAAGTTTGAATTAAAATTGGTCTAATTGTTTGAAACGGTAAAGTTCAACAAGATAACTGGGTTTCACGCCACATTATTATGATAATGTTGTCAATGTATATACAGTCAAATTACAGTGTAGTATAAACGTGAAAAATAGCAAACAAATTTACGTGTCTATATTGGATGAATCAACGCAAAACTACAAATATACATAAAATTTCAGAATATAAGTGCTCGAAAAGGTTCATAACGTACATAAATATATAAATTACCTTTACAATTTGATACACATACAGGAAGTAAAAAGTCCAAAGTCCACTTTTTGAACTATATAAATAGAAATTGTTTATTGTCGAAACAATCTCATGTCACGTGTGATCTTAATTCGTCTGCAATATTCTTATAATTTCTCTCTTTGATAATGAAGAAAAGGGAGGGAACGAGTGATTAAGTGTTCCTTGTAGTTCCCAAAATCATTACAACAATTAAAAAACAGCTATAAATAAAACCGTTTTTTTTTTATATATTATAAAAGTCCAACCCTTATACATGTTATATGTATTCCCATTTAAAGTCATACGATGCTTTACAAATTAACAAAAAAGTTTAACTGTAAAAAAATGTACGTGTACGTTAACCTTTTTTTAACGAAAATGAATTGTTGAAAATCGAAATCTTCAGAAAAGCAATGCTACTGACCATACCTAATCGCTTTTTAGTCCAGCCACAATGACAACTTACTGTGTGGGTTGAGTCTCGCAAAACAAAGATCATCAGTACCGAGCATCAGTACCTAGCGTGAACGTGTGGAAGAAAAGTTTAGAAAGCAAACATTTCTAAACTTTGAATAATTATGGTCCAGTGTATCAAAACACGAATAAAAGTCACAAAAATGTTTTGCTTAAAATGTTGACACTGAATATGTAAAAGTTTCTTTTTGAAACATTCTATTCATAACACATTTTAAAATATTGCACCGCAACCCCCCAACCCCAGCCGCCCAAATAGCTTCAACTAGATGAACAAGTTTTGAAATTACAAAACTTATATGGATTTGACTGAATAGCGATGGGTGTGTTGTCTTTCAAGGGAAAATTCGCGATTTTTTACTTATGGTTTAAATATGTTCATTATGACATAATATATATATTCACAAAGTTTTATCGCTATAATTGCAGTAATAAAGGAGAAATTCAATAATCAATGAAAAAATATTAACAACTTCCTGTAGGTCGTGACGTTTTCTCCTGGTTTTTGCATGCCGTTATTTAAAATACAATCATTAAAAGTCTTGGTTTTTAATCATATTTTAACGTGATCGTAAGCGCGTCGATGACTTCTGCTTTACCTAATAACCAGCCGATAATAAGAAGATAAAACGCACAGACGTGCAATTGTACATATTCATGAGATAAATTTTCTATGTTAAACGTATATATTCAAATTATTTTTTTAGACAACACAAAATGTTACAAATTTATTTTTAATTAATGCATTTTCGGACTGATAAGGTGAACAAATTAAAGTACAATAATCTGTAAAGACAATATGTTTCTGTACTCTTATTAACCTTTTGCTGTCTCTGCTATGACTAGGTTTATACGATGTGTGTATTCACGGTTCTGTGGCAAAACTCGTAGATGGCTTGTTGAAAGGTAAATTGTTATTTGCACTTCGGTATCATGTTAACCACGCCTCTAGGGTACACCTTGCCAGGTGTGACTGTCTATTCGGATCAGTGGATTATAAAACAAGGGAGCATTTAATACACACATTTAAAATACATATTCAAGTTGGTGACAAATGAAAATAGATCGCCGTGGAATTATTAAATCATATTTGGTGATATTATTTATTTGAATTCAAATAAATTAATTTACTAAGAAATGAACAATTTTCGGTTAAAGACGGGAAACTTAATTCATGTGTCAGAATGAAATGATATACACCTCTTGTCCTTGATTTATGTCTCATAAAAAAGGGGAACTTAGAAATTAGAAATAGCTTTACCAAAGCATTTTGATTGTCTTTATTAGGCAAAAAAATGTACGAGAATACTTACATTTAGACTTTTGAAACCCATGTATAAATTGATATCTGAAACTATTTGAAGATAACTCTACCGAAGCGGAATATAATACGTACAAATAAAGAAAAACTACTGTTGTTTTTTAATCTTTGCACATTAATGATTAATTATTGTTATCAATAATATTGTTCATTTAATTACTTAATTAGTACCTAAAATATGTCTACCGCTTTGCATTAAATCTCGGTGTGGTACGAAACGATTATTACATATAGATTATATTATTTGGATGAGGATTTGAGCTAGTCTATAAAAACACATTAATTAGTTAACATACATTCGAGACCAAATACACTTGTTGTAATAAAACTTATATTTTAGTCATGCATAACTGATATTGACGAAATTAGAATTGTTCGTCCCTACATCGTTGTTCTTGAAACAAACATTATTAGTATACATGTAAGTTTCCTGACGTATAAGCGCCATTGAGGTGAGCTCCAGAGAAAGCAGACTAGTAGCGTTTCGTTAGTTTGTTTGTTGGGAAAGGAGAGGAAATGCAACCAGTTGTACAGATAACTTGAACGACAGAATAACCATACAAGCATATATAGTCAACACAACCAGAAAGAGTTCAAATCGTTGGACGGGGAATATGAAGGCTTCCAAGAATGAACAAGTGACATGTCTAACTCTGAACAGTTAAAAAACGGACTATCGTCATCGACCGCTTGTTCTTGATATTTGTAACTGCATGCATATATACGTATACGTTTATGATAGCGATGAGTTCTTGCGTCTGACAAAAACTAAATTCCTTCAATCATGGTTATATCATGCCATACGTTTATATTGGTTCGTTAGGGGATTACTCAAAATCGTTATTTAAACATCCTGTTTGTGAGATATAGATTCATTTCAATACCGAAATTTCGTCTATATATTAAGATGCACAAGTTATAACACGGAGAAGCTCTGAAGGTACATCACTCCCATTTTGTTTGGGTGTGAACCATCGATGTTAACAGCAATATTAAAGAATAAGATGATGATGGTAGAAAGAACTATGGGCGTCATGTGGCAAATATTACATGCATATCGGACCATGAGTTGCCAATCTGTATGAAAAGATTTCCAATACAACCATATTATTGAGAAGGAATGTTTACATGCAATACTCTCGTACTAGCATTACAGGGTTCTTGTGGCGTTCACCTTAGACACACATCTTTTTAACGATGTTTAAAAAAAGAAGACAGAACCAATTTAATGTCATATTTCCCTATTTTTTTAATATAACTAAAAGTCTTTTATCTGACAAGAATACCCCTATTTAGCGGACAAGAAATTTATTTTTATAATTAGTGTCCGTCCAGTGGCATATATAACAATTGTGATGACGAATTCCTTCCTTTGTTCGAGAACAATCTTATTGAAATATAAATCTGTGATTTTACTATGTCCACAACTTCGATGAACCAAAGCAAGTTATACATTGACCTGTATTTAAATCAAATTGGTCTCTTCTTCTTCTTCTTTTAGTATACAATAGTCTATCAACATTCGATGATTACATACTGTTGGCATACGTGGACTAGTCTATTTACAAAACTTTTACCCCAATTTATTCAAAATATATATTTTTTTCTTATGTTCAATGTATACATGTATATATTTTAAATTGCGCTATAGTTCCGTAACTTTCTACCCAGTCGTATAAACAAATCGTCGACAAGTGCGTTCATTTTTTAAATCAATATTTCTGGTATGTTCCACTCTGTCCTTCACTATTGACAACGAGTATATATTACATTTTCCCAAATTCACCCTTGGAAAAAATATTTAAATAGATTTTAATTTCATCAAATCTTATTTTTTGGGGTATTATTTATATTTTTATGAATAATATTCTTTACACCAGAAATGTTATTTATAAACAAGCGTATGAGTTTAGTAATGACAAGTAAGACAGACTTGTATATTATACATCTGATAGTTCAAAATGGAAAGTTATAAGTTATCGGCCGTGTACACTGATCAATACCTGCAGAAGTGAAACGATGCATGAACTTGCAAGCCCGACAGGAAATCGCTTGAATACCTGGACGTGTCACCTCACACGCCTCACAATACCTTTGGAAGTAATACCTGTAGCCATGCTGGTGATCAGATGAGGGAAGATCAGAATTTATTTGAAAAAAGTTTATTACTTTAAAGAATTATGAACAAATTAGATTTTCGAAAACAATTTTCACGGAACACTTATTTATGATTTCAACTTTGACTTTTTACCTAATTCCAATATTAACAGTTTAAAAACAACAGACCATAGTAATTAAAAAAAATAAGAATATTTTCCGTATGAAGTTAGTTAGTCGGATAAAACAACCGTACGAGTGACAAGATATCGATACGCAATTACGACTACATCGGTTACTGTCGTTTTGTTCCTTTGTGGTTTATAGACATATCGTTGTTATTAATCGAGAAAGAAGACAAAATGGCCGAACGCAGAGAATTGATACTTTAAATTTAAAATCGATGGTGATCGCTTATCTAGCGGAATAAAACTTTAATATCTATGAATTTGAGCATTTTTATACAGAATGAACATAATATCAATTTTTGATTTTTTTGCGAAGTTTCCCTTTCAGTACTTTAATTCGCCGTCATAGGACTTTTTAAAGAATAAAATTAGACCGTATCAGAGGTGTATTTTCTCGTTTTAAACGCTTTAAAAAGGTTTATCAGTCCAAATTTTTCTATTTGGATGCAAACTTCTTGACCGTTATTTTTCCCCAGTAGTGAAATTATTTTCTAATGAGTAATGCATTTTTTTTCGAGTGGGATGGCAATTAGAATACAATTATGATTTTTTAATTTGTAAGTGTTATAATTACATGTAGCAAAAAAGAGAACATTATATTGTTATTCAAAAGGACAAAAAGGGGAACCTAAAATGAAATATGTTGTGTTTCTATTGGCCCACAGTATCTAAATGAAAACGACTTTGCTGCTTACTATAAATTAAAGTTTTTCAATCTTATATAATTGAGACGTATTTTTTTCCGGAAAAGTGTGTATTTCAGAAATATTGTTCTTATCAATACTTCTCTGCGCCTCTTTAACCTAATACATTTAATGACAAAATGAACTTCATCTTAACCCTCTGATTTATATGGAACACAAACTATCAACTCTACCGAGCTCTTTTGATGTTACTTTCACGTTTTTTTTTATATAAAAATGTGTATGGTGCCGTTTGTGAATCATAACCTGTGAACGAATATTTTTTTCTTATAAAAATTGTTAAAATTTGCGATGGTCGGAAGATGGCCTGTCAATGGATTCACGTAAAATGAAAACGTTCTAAATAGTGTATGTACAAAATACGTTTTGAAAAATATTGCTCTCATTTTGAACTATTATGAATACATAACATTATTATTTTTAATCTTACCTTTGAATTATATCATTTTGAGTGTATCATATTATTCGTGATTATGGATCTAACAATTGAACATTATAAAAACAGTAATGAAGGGTTATTATTATGCAAAGTATCAAATAAAGGCAACAGTAGTATACCGCTGTTCAAAACTCATAAATCCATGGACAAAAAACAAAATCGGGGTAACAAACTAAAACTGAGGGAAACGCATTAAATATAAGAGGAGAACAACGACACAACATTAAAATGTAACACACACAGAAACGAACTAAGCATTAGACAAAATCCTACGAGAATAACAAATATAACATCAAAACCAAATACATGAATTTGGGATAGATAAGTACCGTGACACGTCTTATAGTAATGTGAATTCACACTCAAAAATAAGAGAAAACAAACGACACAACGGAAACACAACGTTAAAATGTAACACACACAGAAACGAACTATAATATAACAATTGCCATATTCCTGACTAGGTACAGGACATTCTTAAAGGAAAAAATGGTGGGTTGAACCTGGTTTTGTGGCATGCCAAACCTCCCTCTTTTATGGCCATGTGAAATATAACATTAAAATGACAATTTATTTTTGCCCATTATTCTCTATTCTGTGTACCCGGTCCACTCCCTCATTTAAATCAATAAGATAGCAACAGAACTACGTAATATACAAAAGATATGTTGAGGGTCACAAACAGTCGGCAACACTACACAAGTGTGCGTGTCTAAGTTACTTAAAATTCCAAACAGTCTTGCAACCTTTTGATGACTATTATTCGTTTGTCATGTTTGTTTCTCTGTTCCATATTTTCTCCCATTTATCCGTTTATTTATTGTAACCCTGTCGTGTAATGTTTTCATTTTAATGTTATAATTACCACTGCCATTAAAGCGGGAATTGGCAGGCAACAAAACCAGGTTCAACCGACCATTTTTTCATAAAATGCCCTGTACCAAGTCAGAAAAATAACCATTGTTACATTATAGTTCGTTTCTGTGTGTGTTACGTTTCGATGTTGTGTCTCTATTGTGTCGTAGTTCTCGTATATTTGATACGTTTCCCTCAGTTTCATTATTAACCCGGATATGTTTTTTCTCTATCGATTTATGAATTTTGAACAGCGGTATACTACTGTTGCCTTTATTCATCAATATTTTAACATTATTTTAAGAAATATCTGCATAGTAAAAGCCTTTTGTTATTCATAAGCCTTGTCAGTAGTTTTTCTATGTTCTCTCGCGTAATATTTTTAGTTATGTGGAGAATTCTATAATGACAAGAACCCGGTTTACAATTACTCTAACCAGCTTTGAACATATATGTAGGTTAAACACATGAGAACTTCTTTAATCCCAACAAATAGAAAAACATTGGATATTCCCTCTATTTACTGTTCACAAACGACCAGTAATGACCGCTTTGACGAGTTGTCCGGGTAATATTTCAAGTAAAGCCGTAAAAAACAAACATTTTTGACTGACATAAAAAAAAAATACCGTGAAAGGCGAGACATAAACATTTGAATCAGTGTTTTTGGATTTTGGATATTCCAAAGTTAACTGATATCAATTATCACAGTATTTACAAGATATGTCAACTCGGTGAAGATTTACTTATCGAGTACTCGTTGGATTTACCGAATGATACTCGAATACTCGCTCGAAAAAAGCAACCTACAAATTGATACACAAACTACATGAACTAAACTTTTTTAATGTATTGTGGGTTATTGTATTATAGACGTTTAAAAGTCTTCAACAATAGATTATAGTCCCAGGAATTATATAAAATGACTTCATAGTTCATTTACTGCATGTACTAATAACGTCATCATATTAACTGACAATTATGTAATTAATTAATTAATAACCACCTGTAGAAAAATAATTACTCAAACAACAGTATTTGGGAATCATAAAAAAAATTAATGACCGACAAAGGGGAGCTGATTAAAACTAAAACATGCCTTTAATCAATTCTCCTGTTAATTTATTGTTTAATATTTAGAAACATTCGATCTACAAACTTTGATACGTAATCATCAGTCTTTCTGATGAAAATATAAGATCTGATGCTACCGGAGTGGCGGAATGACTAAGAGACGACGATGAGGTAAAAGTCTAAGCATCGGACAGGTTCTCTTGTTCATAGTGTACTTCTGGTTAAAGGAAATTTTAAAAGGCAAACTTTTGAATTTTTATTTTTTTATTTTTATTTTTTATTAATGTTCAATTTCCTTAGAGGCGCTCTTAATGCAAATATGTTTTCTTTAAGGAGGCAACAGCACCATGACAGGAAACCGAATAGTTGAGTATTAGGCAATGTCAAATTTGAGGATGTTTCCAAAGAAAGGTACAACACACAGTTTGTTAATAAGAAAACAAATTCCGTATGATTCACCAATTTTATCCTTTGCAGTGAGTAAAGTTTTGCAAGTTTTACCATCTGCAGATATCAACACTACACATTTGTTTTTATTTAAAATAACGTATAAGATGCCGTGCTGATCAACAGCTATTCCAGTAGGACAACTCAGAATTGATTCATCCTTGTATTCCCAAAGTTTGTCTCCCTTTACACTGTAGCATTTGACTGTAGAACCATTATCAGTGTAGTAAAGGTACTCATCTGAGGTCGTTATGTAACTAAAATCGTTTATGGTGCAATCCTCCACTAGTGTACATAATTCATAGTTTGACAGTTGTATCCCTACGATTCCTTTTCCTTTCTCACAGAATAAAATATGTCCTTGTCTGTATGTAATACCTCGACTAGTGCCGATCTTGATTGTTTTGGTAACTTGTTTGGTCTTTGTGTCTATAATTTGTATTTTATTGTCGTTACAAATTGTAACAGCTACCGTTTTGTCATCAATACATGTAACATCAAATGGATTTAGGGGCGAGAGAGCTATTTTGCAGTCTAAAGTTCCATCACTTTGTACGATTAGTAATCTCTTGTTATAATAACAGTCCACAAGTATCATCCTTCCATTAGGAAAGACAGATAATCCTGTTATACACATATTGGATTGTCCTGCTGGAAACTTGACATCTGTTATCAATGAAGCAGTAATATCATCAATCGATCTACTACGGGGTGGAACAGCCGTAAAAATCTGAGCCTGTTTCTCATGACCGACACCAATGACGATTGGCGATTTACTTTTTTCAATTTTTATTGATCCAAAAGCAGTAATTTGTGATAATATGTCTATAATCTTATCTTCTATCTGACATTTCAAACCTAATTGGCTAAATCCATCATCTTCCGATAGGTTTTGTATGCATTTTAACTCATCAGTGACGTCCTTTTCTAACATTTTACTCCCAATGAAAGCCTGCAGATCGGATCCATGTTGTTTGACGGACATGAGATTTGTCTTCAAAAGCTCAATTGTTGTCAATTTTGTGGATAACTTATCAAGGAGGGTTTCAATTTTAAGTTTCAGTTGTGTTTCAGTTGAATTCAAATCGTCTATTATGTTTTTCTCTAATTCATCTAAGCGGGAATTTAGCTTTCGTCTTTTGTCCTTTATATCATTTAAGCTTTTTAAATGTTGTTGCTTTATTTCATCAAGATTGGCTTTCCGGTCCTTTACTACCATTTCAATGTTTTCCTGAATATCTTTCAGAGACTTCTCCAAACTGTCAAACAAGGTGGAAGATCTTGATGACTTAATGACGTCATCAATTAAAAACATTCCAGTGCATTCTTTGTGGTTTTCAGACACGCACATTATACAACAAAGTTGGTCATGACGTGGACAAAACATTTGGAATTTCTTGTAGTGCTCTGTACAATTCTGTTCAATTTTACTAATCTCAGCCGGAAGTTTCTTGTAGTTGTCAATAGAAATGATCCCATGTTGTCTGGAAGCCTTTGATAAGCTGTGGTAATTTTTACATGTCGAGCACAGACCTTCATCACATTCAGGACACCAGTAATTGGCAACGTTTGAAACATGTTGAGCATCACAGATCCCACACAGTATAACATTTGAGGCAGCCATCTGAAACAGAGGCGAATATTGAAAACAGTTATTGAAACATGCATTGGTGGTAAAAAGTTAAATAACAAAATACCAAAATACCAAACGCCGAGGAATATGTTAAATGTAACATGTGTAAAGTCCCTACGGAAATGGCAACATCAAAAGCTCGAATACTCCTAAGGGATGGTTAACTTCTGTCATATATATTCTTGAATTTGTACAGACATTTTCCTATGTAGAAAATGGTGGTTAAGCCTTTTCTATAGCTAGCTTGCTTCTCACTCAGTGTTCCAGCTAGGCCGTTTTCAGAGGGCGCGGCGCCCGCCCTTTTCCGAGTGGCGCCCTGTGCCCTTTTTACAGTTTCCAGGGCGCCCTGCCTTTTTTGAAGATCGATTGCGTATTGATATGATACGCTAATTACTAAATTTTACCTGGGGAAAAGATTATGACTTTGTTTACCACCCCAAGCTAATCAATGGTTACAACTGGTCACTTTACTGGTGTCATAATCTGTTGTTATAGGTAATCCGTTTATCGGATGGGTCATTAATAATCATCAACATTAATTCGTTCAAATAGAATCGGTCAGTCGGCAATTATCTTTGAAGAAATGTGCATACAACAACTTGGGCACAATTTGCGATGTTTACCGTAGTTTCATGGAAGAAACGTAATGACAGAAAGTTAGAAAACCATTATAAACTCGTTGAAGACATTGTTATACTTGTTTTCTGTAAAATAAACAGAAAATTCAGACGTATTTGTCATTGACTGCCTTCATTTTTGATACGAAAATAACAAAATTGACCGCCATATTGTGATCATATTTACATCATATTTAGGTACTGTTTATAATCCTCCAAAGCAGGAGCACACCCGAATAAAGAAAGATAACTCAATCTGATTTTTTCCCTAGCATTGAGTAACCCATTTACATATTCTAAAATGTGTCTCCATACTTCTTGCTTAAGAATATATATGTTTAGGTATGTATTTTGAGTTATGGGAAAAGTTAAAGAGGGTCTTAGTAGCAGTGTTGGTAGGGTGCCTTGGTCATCTTTTTCTGTATTCTTTATTTTTGATACTATTTTTCACTGTTGCTTTATATCCTAAAATTGTGAATTTACTGAGCACAGCTGTTTTGTGCTGTATTGCCATCAAGCACAGCAGGGGTAGAAAGGTGAAACTGGTAAAATGTGGTAGACCATAGAAACAGTATGAAACAGATCTCCTTTCAAAACATACTGCATATAAAGTTCAACTGTGCCAAGCAATGATAAAAAACTTGTGTGACAAGCTGCTTGACAAGTTTTTCAGCCTTAAAAGTAGAAAGATAGAGTTCTATATGGGCTAAAGATGTTGTTCTTGTATAACCTGTGATTCAACGAATAAACACAAATGTTTGATTAACATCTTTTATTAAAATATGCCCTTTTCATATTATCATATCGCGCGTTAAATGCCCTTTTTCAGGATTGGCACCCTGCCCTATTGAAAACCTAGCTGGAACACTGTCACTTATATCTTTGAATCATTTCATTAAACATTGGTGGAAGTTTAAAACAGCTCCAATAAAATTTGGCTTGGTTGGATCAATTTTCGATAAATACCACTACGATTCTTGCTTTTTTTTAAAGGAAATATGTATTTGCATAGCCACATATCTTGTTAAATTAGCTGATATAACGTTTGATGAGTTTTATAATTTTTATGAAAGTCTGTTCAAAATCAAATAAACAATAGTTCATTTATGCTTACGATTCTTCATAATGATTTTGTGCTTTGTCAATATACCTTTTTGTTTTCCTTAATCGGTATATATGTTTGTTTCCATAGTGATGTAAAGCTAAGACACAATGTTGACTGCTGTACCCTATATTTTTTTTTTATATTTTTACTTCTTATGTTTGTTTTGTATACACATCGTTTGCGATAGAAGGGAATTTTATGCGGCAATCATACAAGTGGTAAAACGCCTTCGTTTGTCTCGGCATTTTTCATTTCATTTTCAAAGATTATCACGTGACCACGAAAAAACAGTGATGATTTATGCAAATGTCCATAATGTAACACCTCGTTCATTTACGATGCAAGTTATCTAAATGTCCGAGAGCTTCCGATTGTAACGTGGTTGGAACTAAATGCTTCATACCGATCTCCTATAAAGGAGGTGAAAAATCATGGTTGGCTACAAAATGTTAAACATCAATCTCCTATAAAGGAGGTGAAAAAATATAAATATTTGCATGTTTCGAGTCTCGAGACCACGAACTCTCTCGTAACTTGACCTCCATTTGAAAGTGAAAGTCAAAATGCCGAAATCGATGGGTCACTGTAAAAACTGACTAATGATGAGAAAATAAAGGTTGGCAGGTAGGTGAAACTTACATAAATGAAGAGATAAATGAAAAATGAACAGATTGATGCCCGATTTATATAAATCCAAGGCCGTCAGTCGGCACCAGAAGCGACGAAGCAGCGCATCTATTTTGGGTGGGCAAATATCCACTTTTTGATATAGGACGAGCTCTGACGTCCCACGGCCCCAGCTTGTCTGGCAAAACAGCCGTTGGACGTCAGAGTAATCTCGGACTAAGATTTTGATTGGTTTTATCATAATGAGGCAGAGATACAGCAACAGCTATTGTAGACTGGTTCGCCTGTCTAGATCAATGTGCATATTACATATTTCATATATCTATAGAACAAGGTGATTATATATAACGGGATCCCAGTCTACAGCTATTGGCTTAAATGAGATAAAGAATTACAGACTTTTCTCGTCCAGGATATTAAGACATCAAATGCCGGAAAATTAACTTATATTGAAATATCAATTATTAATACATGTTTAATTGCTTTGTTACTCTGCAAACTGCACGACTTGCTTTGCTAAACAATGTTCCAATACAATGTTTACACAAATGCATTATCTGTATTTTATAACTTCAAGAGTTGTGTCTAAATTTATAATTGTTTGAATTTTCAACAAGAAATTTAAATTTTTCAAAAACATGGGTGTACATGTATAACATATAACGCACAATCTCAAAGTACACCCATTTTATATCAATCAATATATAAAAATACTACATTTTCAATACTAATTTAATAAACACATGCATACATATAACCTTAAATTGGTGTAGAGCGAAGCAGTCCATAGCTTTTTAGAAAGCTAAAACGTGTATAGAAGGTTTGGATCCATTAAAACGTTTAATCCCGCTGCAAATGTTTGCACCTGTCCTAAGTCAGGAATCTGATGTACAGTAGTTGTCGTTTGTTTATGTAATATATACGTGTTTCTCGTTTCTCGTTTTGTTTATATAGATTAGACCGTTGGTTTTCCCGTTTGAATGGTTTTACACTAGTAATTTTGGGGCCCTTTATAGCTTGTTGTTCGGTGTGAGCTAAGGCTCCGTGTTGAAGGCCGTACTTTAACCTATAATGGTTTACTTTTTAAATTGTTATTTGTATGGAGAGTTGTCTCATTGGCACTCACACCACATCTTCCTATATCTATATGATTACATTTGAGTTAATGAACGCCCCTTTCAAAATTAAAACTCCTTAAATTACAGATAAATTTGCAGTTATTCTGTCAATGGCTGTATGTATATGAGCATTGCTTTCTTTTTTTATATGCGAAACGTGTCTACACACATGACATTGGTATATATAAATTAAATGATAGAAGATGAAGAGAGGTACGAAACATTCAATGTTCTTAAACACAGGCTACAGTTAAATGTGTGTGTTAATGTATTAGTGACACTCATCTCTTACTTATATAAATATCTCGTTTCAACCTACATGACCCATGGAAACAATTATTTAAACGCTACACAGAAACCTGAGCAAACATGATATATATGTTAGCGGCAATAAGTGAAATTAGGCATTAAGCTTAAATCCTAGGCAATAAGCTAACGCCTAGGCATTTTGTTATTGCCTGAAATTTTCAGGCATTAAGCTTATTACCTGAAATCTGATGATGATTATTCATCCTATTGCCGAACATAATTTTAGGCAATAAGTGAAATCTAGAATTAATGCATATTTGGTGATTTATTCTTGATACAAAGGAGTTACTTAATCTATTTCTAATATAACATGTGTAAATATACATTCATTTGACAGACCTTCAAATTTAGTAAGTTTATTTAGAAATTTTAGCAGTTAAAAAACAGAATTTACACTTACTTTTTTCATGTTTTTGTGATATTACAAAATATTAAAAAGATTTAAAAAAGTGATTGTTATAATCCAATTAAACAAGGGGGAGATTCTATAAAATAATTTTGGAATATTTATTTGAAAATTTTTTCACTTCACTACTGATTCAAACTGGTCAAAAGTAGACAAAATTAAAATAATTAAAATGTGATTTTTTTTTTGCTCACACCATTTTCAAAATTTTTAATAGGATAAGTCAATACACGGTTAGGACATCCTAGCTAAGATAATCCTCAGATAACTTCAATGTGCATGCTGAGACATGTCGTAAGTCGGTCCTAATTTTATCATAATTTCTGTCCTAGGCCTAGGACTATCTTATAGGATCGATCTTAGGAAAGTTTAGATAAACAGGCCCCAGTTCTCATAATGTTATTATTTTACAAATATATTGTTATTTTTAAAAATGAATAAATGTCTTTTATTTACTCGCATTTATGTTTTAGGCATTAAGCTTAATGCCTGCACATATTTTTCAGGATTTAAGTTTAAATCCTAGGATTTAAGACTAATGCCTAACATCATTTAGGCAATAGACTTACTGCCTAGGCGTTAGCTTATTGCCTAGGATTTAAGCTTAATGCCTAATTTCACTTATTGCCGCTAACATATATACATATAAATCACTTCCTGTTGCAAATCTGCTACGTCTCACCAAAATTTGGACTTAGTTTAGACGTTCAATAAAAATTAAGTGCGGTTACAATCTAGGTACATACAGTTGTAAAATATTGTTGCTAGTATAGGTTTTTAAAGATGATAGAAACTACATAAACATATAAATTACCTGTAATCTGTAATTTGTGCACACAGACAGAAACCAAAGTTCAAAGTCCAATTTCGAAACGATATTAATAGAAATAGATCAATTTCAGGGACTTTCTCAAAATGTCAACGTTTACTTTCAATATGTTTACTTTGTTTATAAAAAAATTCTAATCTTTCATAATGAAGAGCACGAAAGGAAAGGGTGAATTATTGTTAAAATATTGATATTAAAGTTCTCAATCTAATACGTGATGGTCGGATGATTGTCTGTCAATCGTATTTAGATATATCATATTTATTTTATCGTTATACATGTTATAAGGATTATGTACCCTTGTTTTGATATGATCCCTTTTGTATTCTCATATTTGGCAATTACGTGCTTGAAAAATAGAGGATTATTGCATGCAGTGCTAGCATGCAATGCTTTCCTTAAAACAATTTATAAATTTAGATGAGGGTGGTAAAGGGGGTGCTAGCTTGCACGGGGAAAACGTGAAATAAGACATAATTTGAACGTGAAATAATTTCTGCTATGAACGTTGCACGAAAAAATAAATTCTTTGATGTGAACCTTTTGTGACTGAGTCACTGTCTTCTTGTATATATATTAACTCTCTGTTTTACTTGACATTCTCGATTTAGTATGAACTAATTTGTTTAGGGCTTTTAAAAAGTATTTCTTGACGATCCCTGCCAAGAGTTTGAATTTATTTTTGAAAAATACCGAGCACGCAAAATAAGGATTTAATAATCACGATGCACTTTAAATTAAATAAGCAGAACACGTTGAACGAGGCACCTGTCTTGCACGACTGAGCGTTAAATAAAAAGTAAAAACACGTTGAACGTGAATTAAAAACCGGCGATCACGTTGCACGAAAATAACCCTTTACCACCCTCTTAGATATTGGTAAAAACAAAAATAGATGTGTACCAATTCAAGTACACCTTCTAGGGTGCGTTAGTGAGCCAGCATGACGCTTTTTGGAATTAAAAAGTTGTTTAGGACATTTTGAAAAACGTAAACGCTAGCACATCATAGAAAAACAAGTCAGTAATCTATGTTTAAAATTTTATAACAGAAATCTCTGTATTAAAGTCTGTGGATTTTCTACAAAAATCTTGGTCTTATTTGTCACAAAACCCTCTTATTCTATTAAATGCAATGAAAATATAAATAATAATGCATTGCATGCAGTTTTCCCTTGGTATATGTACAAAACAGCCCATCTCTATCATTCACTATCTTTGCTGTTTTGATACTAATTATATATAATTGCAGTTTTAAAATTTTTGTAATTCACATGGCTACAGAAGGGGTCATAAACCTTAAAGCTAGAACATTTGTCGTATATGAAAATAGATTTACGAAACATGATAATTAAAATACAAGTATGTATTTACGCAATACTTTTCAAAATATATTCCTCTGATTTTGAGCCTCAATGAGAACCAATATCCTTTATAAACTGCATATTACTTTAAATCAAATTCGTGTTCACTTATTTGAGTGAATAAGATCTCGTCATAATAAATATGCAGAGTATTTGGTAAGTGAAAAGTATTGTAACAAAAATACCGAACTCTGAGGAAAATATAAAAGGGTAAGTCATTAATCTAATGGCAAAATCAACAGCTCAAACACATCAAATGATTGGATAATAACTGTCATATTCATGACTTGGTACAGGCAATATCTTATGTAGAAAATTGTGGATAAAACCTTGGTTTATAGCTAGCTTGACCTCTTGACACTTAAAACACAAAACAGACTTTAATATTTAAAAATGTCAAACTTAGGGTACAGCAGTCAACACTGTATAACATTCTTATTCACTATAAAAACAAACAAATATGTCAACAAAAATACTTATAGACAAATCATATTTGTCAAATAAACAAAAGACAAAAATACACAAATTTACCATAGCACAATAATACAATGACGGGTAAAAAATAAAATAACAAAAAAATTACGAACTCCCAGGAAAATCCTAAACCAATAATGTCTATGCAAATGGCACACCACATCTTTCTATATCTAATTAAAAACTCAAACACTTCAAATGAATGGATAGCAACTGTCATACTCCTGACTTGGTACAGGCATTCTCTTATGTGCAAAACGTTGGATAAAACCTTGTTCTATCGCTACCTAAACCTCTCACTTAAATCACAAAACAGACTTAATAGGTATAAATGTCAAAATAAGGGGTACGGCAGTCAATGTTGTATAATGATCTTAATCACAATAAAAACAAACAAATATGTCAACAACGAAAAGCAAATATGCATATAGACAAATCAAAATAAAACAAAAGACAAAAATAATACAATGACGGATAGAAGGTAAAATAACAAAAATACCGAAAGTCCCTAAGCAAATGGCAAAATCAAAAGCTCAAACACATCAAACGAAGGCATAAGAACTGACGTATTCCTGACTTGGTACATGCATTTTCTTATGTAGAAAATGTTGGATTGAACTTGGTTTTATAGCTAGCTATTTCTCTCACTTGTATGACAGTCGCATAAGATTTCATTATATTAACAACAATGTTTGAACAAAACAAAGACATGATAGGTTATATCAAAACATTGTGTTATAATCTGAATCGCTAAAAAAAACAAAAAAAATTAATGTGTCAACAAAGAAAAAAATGGAATATAGACAAAGCAAATTATAGCCATACGAAAGACAAGAATAAAAAATTGACCAAAGCACAATAACTCAATGACGGGATGTTTAAAGTATTGAGCTACAACAATGATAATAAACAACGTCAGTACCTAGAATCAATACGTAAAGATCATCGTGTATTATTTGTGAATTTGATTCGGAATATTTATTAGCAAGGTCTTGGTACCTTCCCATTAACTTTTTTAGAAAAAGAGCGAGACATTCCTTGACATACCCAAATGTGCATCAACTTTCTGCTCAGACAATAGTGACGGTTTACAATGTTTGATTATCAGCTACAAGCTCTTGAATACCGAAGAATTGAAAATTATATCCCATATATGTATGTGAAGTTGGTATATTGCTATTAGTGGGCAAGTCCGGACATGTTGAATAAAATAAAGCAAAGAAATAAAGCAAAGAAATAATGAACATAGTTTCTTTTGGTATCTAGCATAATACATATGAACTGGTAATGAGGTTAATATCTCGGTTTTTACAACAAAAAAAAAGATAAAATAACAAAGAATATTGTGTGAGTAAAGGACAATTAACATCTACTTTTATGTTTGATTGCGTCTCTAAGCCGTTAATTTATGATGTCGTGTGTTACATTCACATAGACCAACTCAAGTAGATGAGGAAAGGCAAAACAAAAGAATATCTGTTGGCATAATACCAATCAGACCGAGGCACTACACTCGGGCGTTATTGTTATGACAGTTTTAGTTTGAATCTAGCTCAGTAAACGATATACTTTAGTATATTGACAGTGCTAACATTGGAACTACATAGGAACGAATCAGTGAAAAACACAAGATATGGGGGGGGGGGGGGGGGATATGGGATAAACGTCAATGAAACAGCAAAATATACAAAAGACAACATTTGTAAAAGAGGGACGAAAGATACCAAAGGGACAGTCAAACTCAGAAATCTAAAATAAACTGACAACGCTATGGCTAAAATGAAAAAGACAAACAGACAAACAATACTACACATGACACAACATAGAAAACAAAAGAATAAACAACACGAACCCCACCAAAAACTAGGGGTGATCTCAGGTGCTCCGGGAGGGTAAGCAGATCCTGCTCCACATGTGGCACCCGTCGTGTTGCTTATGTGATAACAAATCCGGTAAATAGTCTAATTCGGTAGGTCACATTCATGAAAGGGAAGGAGATTGTAATGTTTGTACGTATACTATTTCTACAACGAAATACAACTGATAAACAGAAGATTTCCGCCAGTACATTGAAGTCACTACAAGTCTCCTTAAGGGAGTTCGCTTCTCAGCTTCAAAATAATTAACTTTTCAAAACACTAGTTTATATCGATAGGGGGTAATAAAGGAATCAAAAGAGCACAAACAATATCTAGGTCAATGCGCTAGTTTTCGAGATATTAGCCATTGAAAGTTTGGCGGGAAAAGATTCTCTCTTGACTTTTCATAGCTTTATCATTGACAAGTTTAAGTTCATAAAAACTATTAAAAAATAATTAAAAAATGTATAAGACTTTTACAGATGGTTGATCATTACACACGTAAAAGATTTATAACAAGAACTATCTTTAAAAAAGATATCCGACGTATTTAAATTTGAGTATATGTTTAAAACTATCATTTCGATAACTTGAGAAGCACAAAGATACCATTTAAATAACGTTTTCTCTGTTTGTGTTCAGTATTGTCGGTCCTCGTATCTTTCTGTTTACATTCACCAAAACCCTGCGGAAATCTCACATGCGTAGGGGGTGTTGCTAAACGGCGGAAACGGAAAACGGAACGGAAACGGAAACGGAAAGAAACTGTTATAAAGACGGAATTAAAGGGGGAAAGAAAGAACAATGAATCAATTGGTAATTTTTGCTATTAAAAGTTGTATCTATTTACCATATATTTCAATATAACAGGCGAACATGCAAATGAGAAAATTCGTCAAATAAGGTCGATAACTCTTGTAAGAAGTCGTTTGACTGTTTTTACGTGAATGGAC
Organism: Mytilus galloprovincialis; assembly: GCA_037788925.1. NCBI lineage: Eukaryota > Metazoa > Mollusca > Bivalvia > Mytilida > Mytilidae > Mytilus > Mytilus galloprovincialis. Next base: position 5,362,307 of record CM075340.1, on the reverse strand, counting down.
AATAGGTAGAGCCCAACATTCTAATAAAATTGAGAAGGAAAGTGGGGAATATGTCAAAGAGGCAACAACCCGACCTAAGACCAGACAACATCCCAAGGCCATGGGTCTTCAACGCAGCGAGAAAATCCCGCACCCGGAGGTGGTATCAACTGGCCCCTAAATAAAAATGTGTGCTAGTTCAGTAAAAATGGGCGTCACACTAAACTCCAAACATATAAATGAGATTAAATTAAAATATTTACAAGACTAACAAAGGCCAGAGGTTCCTGACTTGGGACAGGCGCATAAATACTGCGAGGTTAAACATGTTTTGTGAGATTCAAACTCTCCCCCTATACCTCTAGCCAATGTAGAATAAAGAAACACATATGAAGCACACGCACAGTAAAACTCATTTTAAAAGAAGTCCGAGTCATATGTCAGATATCAGACATGTTTTTCACATCAGGTCTTCGTTATTCATAGAGTTTCTTAATAGACAGCACTTGCATTTTATCCCTATGTTTTAATTTAAGCAATGTCGGCTAACTTGGCTGACAGGAAGGGTTATCCAACACAAATTAGATACACCAATGGTTATTGTTACAAAGTTTAACCAAAACTATCAGGCGACTCCCTGAAAGACATATGTCCAATACCATTTGGCCCTGTAGTTTCAGAGAATGAGAAATTTGGTAAAAGACGAAATCGGACGACGAACGCCAAGTGACGAGAAAGGCCCACTTAGCAGGGCTAGGTCAGATTAAAAAAACTCTAGCAAAGTATACAACTAAAGACTAAAGCAGGTCTTAGTACCAGCAGAAAACCACCATGACAGAGCAAAAACATTGAATGCTCATTTCACTATAATTGTATCAACTAAGAAGACATCAATTAATAAATCTGTACCTCTAAATAAACCGTTACATCCAAAATGGAAAGACATAACTACTTAAGTATGGGCGAGATCAAAATTAGAATATGGATTCAATGCATAAAAAGTATGAGGGCCAGAAGAAACAGGCCATAGAATCACTGAATGTAAATTAAAAATAGACATAAAAAAATATAAAATGAATTAGCAGCTATCATAATATTATTCACCCAATTTTCAACAATCATCAATACCAACTTGATTCCTGATTAATAGATAACAGGAGACATTTGTGCATTTCCGCAAATTAAGTATCTCAAAGATGTATTCTCTGCAAGATGCTGCAGCATCTAGTATAGTCTAACATAATGTGTTACCGTTTAGATTATTATAATATCATCAATGCTTTACGTCTTAGACGCATGATTCTTTTATAAGTTGTAAGTGGCTTTGAAATAGCTGTCAGTTAACTGCGAGTACTCTCAGATCTGTACCGAGTTTCTTTTGTGTTATTGGGATGTACAAGTTCCCGACCACGTCCACTTCTATTTGTGTCCATCTGAGGAGTTACGCCTTTTCAACGGATTTTTATAGTAAGTTCGTTCTTATGATGTAATATTATACCACTGTCCCATATTAGAGGGAGGGTTGGATCCTGCTAACATGATTAACCCCACCACATTCTGTAGGTATGCGCCTGTCCCAAGTCAGAAACCTGTAATTCAGTGGTTGTCGTTTGTTTATGTGTTTCATATTTTGTTTTCGTTCATTTTTGTACATAAATAAGGCCGTTAGTTTTCTTGTTTGAATTGTTTTACACTGTCATTTGGGAGCCTTTTATAGCTGACTATGCAAAATTGAGAGGAATTGAATTTTTAGAGAAGAATCAAGCGACATGATATTTGAAGCAGCGAAGACAATTTGATTTTAAAACCTCAGGACATGACTACGACTAACTAAGTGAGAGCACTGTGCAAATCGTATATATCCATGTAGGCTACTAATTGTTCGCCACTTTTTGCACATCAGTTCGTATTTATTGATTTAAATTCTAGGAGATATAATGCTTTTCCTATGTAAATAACAAACAGCATACTTCAGTATTGTAAGGATTTACTATACAAATCTTTAAGTATTGTTAAAGGGTGAGAAAGGCTTTGTATAGTGAGAGATTTTGCCATTTTTTTTCCATTAAAATAAAGTATATACAAGTTTATATTCTAGTTCCCTGGTTTCCATATCAGATTTTGTCCATACACCATTGCCCTATTAGGTTTCTTTTACGTTTTCTTTCCATTATACAAGAAAAGATACAACGAAAATCACCAATGCAGAACAACGCAACAAGATACACCACAACACTCATCTGGATGCAATGCAAGCAAAAAAAGAAAACAGAAAAAAATGATGCAAAGAATTTCCCAAAAAGTTTATTACTTCACAACCTATTTATAGAATCGAGGCCGATGTCAATCTTTTTTTAGGTCTATATTGAATTTTTGTTGTTGTTGGGTTGCTATCTTATTGACATTGATCAAACTTTTTAAAAAAAATCGAACAGACTATCCTGAATCGCACGAACGACGTACACATGACTTTAATTTTAAATTCATTCCTCTAGGTTTTTTCTTGTGAACATGTATAATACTATATAAAACATGCCTATGTATATAAAATAACCAAAAAGAACCGATGCATTATTAATTCTTTCTTTTTCCGTTTCCGTTCCGTATTCCCTTTTCTGTTTCCGCCGTTTAGCAACACTCCATGCGTAGGTGCGTTCTAAAAGTCAAAGTTTACATTAAAAATTATATAATTGTCATAAACAGCTGTCACGGATGCAAAGAGCTATTGGAGAAACAATTATTTTAATAAAAATATAAATATTAGTAAGATCTGGCTAGTTCAGATATTTATAGTCTTTCACTTGCTTTCCATCACGATATAATTAACGAGACGTTTTTTCAAACACCAAATCACCCACCATGACAGCATTTTGACCAATCACAGAAAGGATTTTTGAGCATGCGTATTCTGTTGCCATAGTTAGGCGTCTTTAAGTTCAAAGGGCACAAACCGAAACTATACCGACTACGTCGGAAAAAGAAAAATGAGGGTCAATGGGCACATTTTTTTAAGGCATTCAAATGAATAAAACCAGAGGATTCCGAAAATCTGACAAAAGTTCCAAAACATGACAAGCGAACATCCTTAATAGATTCGTATCTGGTTTTTTTTTCAAGATATAAGGAATATTTGAGCGTCACTAATGAGTCCTTTGTAGACGAAACGCGCGTCTGACGCAAATACAAAATTTCAAAATCCTGGTATCTATGATGAGTTTATTGATCACTTGGATTACCGGAATGTCATTTTTGAAAATAACAGCCGTTTTGATGTATTTCGCAAATACATCAAAATAAAATACCACTAACACAAACAAAAAACACCTACTATTTGTAAACAAGCGAAATTGAGAATACGTCACATTAATGAAAAGTGATAGTCTGGTTTGTCGAGGTTAAGGCCAACGCATTGTAATATGTTGACAAGGCATGAAGACCAAGTAAATTATGCCAACCCTATGTCGACTGATACCCAATTCACAAATGTTATTAAAGTAAATATTCTTTAACACTCAGTCTGGTTTTTTACCGTTCTACATGCAATCTTTAAAATTGTCTTTGACACTGTTGATCATTGTCAATGTTATGCACGGTGTTCACTGGTCAGTATTAAATATAATAACTTTTGTTTATGTTTTTGTTGCAGTTAAGTGTTTCTTTGAAGTTGTTCCTGTATTTTTCTCTTATAGTTGATGTGTGTCCCTCGGTTTTAGTTTGTGACGCGGATTTGTTTTCACCTAATCGATTTATTACTATGGAAAATAGCCTTTATTTTGAACCTAATATCGAGTTTGGTATAGTGAAAGTAAATATGACTTAATCAAATTACTACTAGTATTATAAATATAGTTCTGATCGTCATTTTCTATACTTATGGTATCTGGCGAACGGAATTATTGTAACTTACAAAATGAATGAACTTCAGTCTTGGTGGATCCTTCAATTCAGTATAATTCCTTAAATATTAAAGCCATTATTCTCTATTCCTTTTCAATTTTGTCCATTGCCCTATATTCTGTATACTTTAGCCTCCAATTATTTTCTATTCTTTATTATTTTTCATTTGCCCATTTTTTAAATCTGTAAACCCCATCTTTACTCTTAATAATGATCAATTATCTTGCCCTCTGAAATGTACTTTTTTTTTTTTTTTTTAACTCTATCATCATTTCAAAATCATGCTCATTTCATAGATAAAACGAACAGGAGAATAAAATAAGGACACGTGATTTATTATTATGGTACTGTAATACATGAACTGTTGCAATTTGTTTGCATTTTTTTCACGAGATTTCCTGATCTTAATTCGCCATGTTTCGTGAAAGTTGATAAAAAAGCGTCGTGAAATGACCACTTATGTCACGTTTGCAAATGCCGGGTTTTTTTTAAGAACTTATATAACGATGATAATCTTATGCATTGGGTGTTTACTTGCACTAAACTGGAATGCTGGGGAAAAAAACTTGAACAGGAGAACACAAATATTGAAACAAAGCTGAAGTACACAAGTATTCTATAGTACATATATGTATGGTTTTTGACCTACACAGATGGTTCACTTAAAAAATAGAACCATCAAATAAAATCAAGGTCTTGGAGGCTGACATCATAAAAAGACAACTGTTAATAATTTAAAATGAAGACTGAATTGTATGGCTCTTTCATAGATTGATGTTGTTTGACTATTGTTGTGGCGAGGTTGCTGTCTCATTGACAATGTATCTCCTTATGTTTATAAGCAAATCCATTAAAAGAGCTATAGAAGATAAATGCAAACAAATAAAAAAAGAGTTTTCAAAGTACAAAACCTCTTTTATCATATAAATTTACAGAAAAGGATAAGAAAGGCAACTCTTATATTTCTCAACAGAAAATACGCCAGTGATTTGAATAAAATGAACCGAATATTTTTCTTAAGTTAGGACCCCAAATAAAACAAAAGAGGAACCCGAAGTATAACCAACTGCAACAATAACCTTTGCCGTTTGCCATATAAGTTCTATTTAACACCGGTCTAGGGATATTTGAAATAGTACATAAATAAAATTCAGAAAGGAAATGGGGAATGTGTCAAAGCGACAACAATCCGACTATAGAGCAGACAACAGTCGAAGGCCACCAATGGGTCTTCAATGTAGCGAGAATTTCCGCACCCGTAGGTGTCCTTCAGCTGGCCCCTAAAAATATGTATACTAGTACAGTGATAATGGACGTCATACTAAACTCCGAATTATACACAAGAAGCTAAAATTAAAAATCATACAAGACTAACAAAGGCCAGAGGCTCCTGGCTTGGGACAGGCGCAAAATTGCGGCGGGGTTAAACATGTTTATGAGATCTCAACCCTCCCCCTATACGTCTAGCCAATGTAGAAAAGTAAACGCATAACAATACACACACTAAAATTCAGTTCAAGAGAAGTCCGAGTAACAATTTAATAAAAACATGAAACAATTTATAACAGTTATTAAATGCTTTCAAAAATATCACAGATGAGATACATGTAAATTCGAATCAAGGCAAAGACAAATGCTTAGATAAAAATGCAATAATTCTAAATTTGAATATAAATTCATCTGGTCTTACCTTACATTTTTTAACAAACTGAATGCATGAATTTATTTTAAAAAAATGTAAAAATTATTTAACTTTTTCTGCATAGCGCTTAAAAGTACATATGAAGGTTAAAATCTTTAAACGGTTGTTTGTGTCTTTGTTCGTATTCAAAGAATATTGGTCTGATTTCCAGTCAGCCTCATAGGCAACACGGTTGAGCATATTACGTGACTTTTGTCTTCAAATTTCTCTTCTTAAAGAAAGGACAATCACTTAAGAAAACGAGAAAAAACAACTAATTTGGAATTGTCAGTCCATCTTTATCAAATTTTGGCGTCGGCGTCCTGCGCTTACTAGATCCAGGACGTGTTATGTGACAATAACATGACCTGAACCGGAAAATTTTGACACAATGTGGTCCAGAAATACTGAATTCTGTCACAATCAAGTGACCTTCCTCGCCTATTGCGCATGTCTGTACAGGACCGGCTGCATCAGCAGGACAAATAGCTTGTTTCAGTAAGGCTCCTCGTTCAGAATAAACATTGACGGTATGGTTAAGAGCGTCTGTAACAACAAGATTACCGGTTCTGTCGATGCATATTCCTGATGGGACCATTGATAACCCTTCTCCCGTAGGTTGGGGTGTAAATCTATACAAGAGTCTGCCGTCATATGTAAAATATTTAATTAAACATTCAATCGTATCACACACTATAACTTCAGACTTATTGTTCACACATATTTGGCAACCTGCTTTAGTCTTCTCGAATCCCCCGAGGGGAAAATTGTGCAAAAGTTTTCCTCCTCTTCTGTAGATTTCTATCGTTCGAGCACATGTACACACGACTATATTGAAACTTTTATCACAAGAAACACTAAACGGTTCGTGTGAAGTCGCAAATTGGTATTTAAAATTCCCTTTCGAAGAAAAAACCTGTATCCGTCTATTATTTTTATCGGCTACTGCAATGTCGCAGTTCGGTAATTCAGTTACTCCGGTTGGTTCGTTGAATTGTCCCTCTTTAAAACCGCGTTTACCGAAAGTCCGCATTAATACGCCAAACTGGTTTAAAACTTGAACTCTGTGATTCTTTGTGTCTGCTATCAAAATAGCGGAATCTATGGTTGCTGCCAAGCCTCGTGGGTAGTGAAAATCTCCTTCGGCTCTGCCTCGTAACCCAATGTTGAACAATAATTTATTTGGCCTGCAAATGTTAAGTAAAAAAAAGTGTTAAAATTGACTCTTCTGTTTCCTCCTATTTCTTTGCTTAAATATTTACTTTACATATACTGTGAAAGTACTTTAATTCGTGGGTATCAATTTTCGTGGCTTGAGCAATATTTACATGTTCGTGGGTTTTTAAATTCGTGGATTTTAGTTTTCTAAAAAAATAATAATTGAAAAATCAAAGCCTTTAGAATTGAAGTATAGAATAGAATAGTCTGGAGGGCACCGAGTCTGGAGTGTAGAAAATTGCAATGTAAACATTGACCCGTGTTAATCGTAGTGAAAACACTAATTAACCCATGATAAAGTGATCAACAGATTAAAGACCATCAAAGGTGTTAATTAGGTCATAAACATTTCACCTAAAAAACCAGCAACATTTAGAAATGTTATAAACGTATCTTGAATTGTCAAATAATTCTAACCAAAATCAAGCCCAGCATTAAATTATTATTTCCCATATGTACAAGAACTATAAGAATATAAAATGAACACTTTATCATACTAGCATATCAATACCAGAAATCTGACTTTCATCGATTTAATTTTTTTTTTATGAGAACTAAAAAATCAAACGTTGTACAGGATAGGTTATTAAAGATTAAATGTGTATAATCCTGCATGCGGTTGTAGTTCTGTGACTGCTATTAAAGTATTCTCAGATTTGGCGTTATTCAATATATTCTCTAGATCATATCAGTGATCAAACCTACCGATGGGGATCTTTTATTTTGTAAAACTTACACATTTATGATCATTTGTGAGTAAGTTTTTCAAACGTTTTGTAGTCCTTTGTAATGATTAAGATATAAAACACATTCATCATAACTTTTCGGTCATTCACCATATGCTTTTATAAAATGTTTACAATCACGAGATATCATTTTTGCAAATTTCATGAAGGTATCCTTTCAGCCATTCTTTGAATGAGATCATGCAAAGTTAGTATGAACCTTTTCTAATACTAAACATGCTCGGAATTCACATTTTAACTTGTTACTTCACATGGTAATTTACAAATGTCTAGATTTGTACAGCAAATACCAGTTTTTAAATCTACTAGGAATAGTAAGCGTCAAAACCCTATTTCCCACATTTCCCGGATACAAAATGGTTGGTAATTTTGTAAATTTAAGATTACATGAAGAATGTGACTTGTATGGATAGTTGTCTCACTGGCACTCATACCACATCTTCTCATATCCATAGAATTACCTTTACCTTTATCATTTAACTCCGATGGATACTTGTTTCATTGACATTCATACTACATCTCCTTATTTTTATAATTAAATTATAATTAAAATTACGCGAAGGATTTTAAGCAAAGTTTACTTTTTAATGCCGTCCTCAGTTTTCTCTATTTTCTTCACTCTTAAGCTGTCGGTACTTTTCCTAGTTTCAGCCAATCCTTTAGCTAATACCCATGCTTCCCATTCCCGACGATCTCGCAAATCTTTCATGGACTCTTGTCGACAGTCATGTGCTGAAAAGATTTTAATTAAACATTTTTACAATCACATTTTGTTTGAACATCACACACTCTTAAGGACATGTTTGTTTAGGGGCCAGCTGAAGAGCGCCCTGGGTGCGGGAGTTTATCGCTGCATTGGAGAACTATTGGAAACCTTCTGATGTTGTCTATTCTATGGTCGGGTTGTTGTCTCTTTGACACATTCCCCATTTCCATTATCAATTTTATAATACAACATTTTAGTGCGTGTGTACTGATAATTGTTATAAATGATGATCATTTTAAAACCATTTCGTTTTGAGAATTCATGAAAGTGCATAGAAATACAATATAAAAAAGATAAGTAAAAAAATATAAAAAAATATTGTAATTTACTGAGTTACACAAATATTCAGAAACATAGTCAATATGGTATTATATTTTTTCTTAATCTTTTATTATATAGATATAAAATTATGTTCAGAAGCAATGTTCCTGTAAAACTTAAAATGTATAAGACATTTGTTTAGAAACGAATCCAACATCATTAAAATGTGGTTCACACTGAATAATATAACCCGCGTAGCCTTATATTTTCATTTTTAATTTCATTTTTAAGGAGTAAATCATGAGAAAAACGTTGATGACGTCACGGTCACATGACAAAATAGTGTCTATGAGCTGATAGACAACATCATTTTAGCAAATCAGAATACGAGTTAAAACCAAATCAAATGATATATTTATACCCCTTTAGTACTTAAAAATCAACTGACGGTGGAAAGATTCAATGAGTTTTATACAACGATTATCCATTTTTTTAATAGGAATAGATATGGAAATTAACAACCACCACCAGTAAAGCTATATAAATGAAATATCTAAAATTCCATTTTCACTGAACTAGTAGATGTTTTATTTAGAGGACAGCTTAGGCCCATCCGCAACCGGGTTTTCTGGCTGCATTGAAGACTCATTAGTGGCCTCTTTGACATATTCCCTATTTTGCATTCTCTATTTTATATTAAACTTCGTTAGTCTTTTGTAATTTTGATTACGTATGAGATCCAACAATACCACGACTAATCTGGGATAAGGGGGGGGGGGGGCTAAAAGAACTATGCATATGCATCCATATGCATCCAACAATTCTTTGAGGGTGTTGCTTAATTTGTTGTAGTCTCCTCAATATACTTGAAACATTTGCCCCTGAACGTTGAGCTTACAGCGAAAAATCAATCAAGATCACGATTTTGTTGTTTGAATTTTTGAAGGCCACTTCCTGTACTGTTATGGAATTTTTTGTCGTCTTTATAGAGTGGCCCTGTGTTATCGTCATATTAATTATTTTAGAGGGGGTCTTTTCTTTCTACCTTTATTGGCATTAACAGAACTTGAAATGTCTAGCTGCACTTGAGCGTCATATTCACCTACTACGGAAGACGATGTGCTTGAGTGAAGCGGCTAATAAAAATATGTTTATCTACATCTGTAACTATTGTTACTGCTTTCCTTTTCCATGTTTTAAGCATACACATGACTAGAATATAATGTTTATATTACACCATAAACCTCTCTGTCACATCTAAGCTAAAGATAACATTTAAATTATGAATTCAGCAACTAAAATACATAGAATCATATTCAAAACAGTGTAGCTGTGGCCATTGATTGACAACCTTAAATTATCCCATTGACTGGGGCAGAGTAGGTGAACGTGTGTCTGTAACGACAACTGCTCACTACTTACTTATTATAGAATTTAAACTGTGGGGTCACCAAAGGTTCTTAACGCCTTTAATATTAAAATAGTTCGAAAAAATAATCAGGAATAACTTTATGTTTTGATTTATATTATTGATATAAATCAAAACATCGTGTTATTCCTGATTAGTTTATCTAATTTCTTTATTTAGGTATTGAGAACCTTTGGTGACCCCACAGTTTAAGTGCCTTTAACAAGTACATAGAGAGCAGCGGTTGTTACAGCGAACGTTCACATAATCTGCCCCAGTCAATGGGATAATTTAAGGTTGTCAATCAATGACCACAGCTACACTGTTTTGAATATGATTCTAAACAATAATCTAGCAAATTCATCAACCATCTAAAGTCATACTTTCCCACTCCGTTTCTGCTGAAATAAAACATAATGTAATTTGACCTATGGTCTTTAGAATATTCCGAAATGAGCCATGTTCACATTGATAACTTATTGATGAATGCTATACTATTATTAAATCTCAGATCATGGTCTATTTTAAAAGCACTTGTATTCGAAATGCGTTTTACTCGTATACATGTAGTTGTATACGACACGTTGAGATACATTGTATATGAGTATACAAATGCAAGGGCAAGTTCCTGTGCCTATTCTTTAGAGGTTACGTTTCCACATAAAAGAAGTCATCTAATAGATATAGGAAGATGTGCTCTGAGTGCCAATGAGACAACTCTCCATCAAAATAACAATTTAAAAAAAGTAAATCATTATAGGTCAATGTACGGCCTTCAACACGGAGCCTTGGCTCACACCGAACAACAAGCTATAAAGGGCCCCAAAATTACTGGTGTAAAACCATTCAAACGGGAAAAGCAACGATCTAATCTATTATATATAAAAAAAAAAACGAGAAACGAGAAACACGTATAAATTACATAAACAAACGACAACTACTGTACATCAAATTCCTGACTTAGGACAGGTGCAAACATTTGCAGCGGGATTAAACGTGTTAATGGATCCAAACCTTCTCCCTTTTTCTGAAACAATATTGCATAACATCACAACATAGAAAAACACACGATAAAATATCAATTGGCAGGCTTAACTCAAAAAACGTAAATTAATACACTATGAACGAATAAATTTGATCTGCGATATCTGAATGCAAATGCACAGTTAGTAAAATATTAATACATGTTTCTACGTTTATTGTTCAAGTGTTTATGCACGTGTTGTTTTTTGTATGTCTTTGAATAAACATTATCGGTGGGTCCAAACCTCAGCCACCCCCTTTTTTTCGTTCTTTCTTCCGACTTATATTTTATTGGTATTATTAAAAGAGTGTATCTGATTTTTAATTATTTGTGTACTGATCGTTTTCTGCATGTATTTGTATTTTGTGTTAAATTGGCAGCGTCTATTGCAGATAAGTCAGATTTTATAATGGACTTTGGGAATACAACCCCTCTTACATATGAAACTCCTCTATAATTCTTATTTTCTCGGGTATGCCTGCAATTGTAAAACCGTATCGATGAAAACAAGAACACATAAAAAAGTATAGATAAGAAATTAATACCAACAAAATTTAAAACAAAAGATATATAATCTATAGAAAAAAGGGGGGTTCAGTATCTAGGCGCCTATTTGGTGGAGTGTTACTTTCTTGACGTGTTATTCTTAAAAAAAAAAAGAAGAAAAAAACATATAATAAGGAATAAATTTAAACACTAAAAAAAGAATCAATAAAAAATCTAAACTATGAAATTGTGTGGTAAAATAGCATGCAGCTCATATTTAAAACTTGCAACAACAATGGCGACATATTATGCTGTTGAGTGGCGAAGTAACTGAAAAACAGGAGAAAAGGAGAAAAAGGGAAAAGGGGGCGGGGGTAACAACAATCCAGTATCCAATACTTTTACTCCAGTCATTGTTTGGCATTAATTAAAAAATTTAAGAAATAGATATCATATAGTCGGATTTGAGGATCTTAGTCTGAAAAAAAGTTATTGGTAAGAAATAAAACACAATCTTAATTGATCAAGTGTGTGCATTGATTTGCTAGTCGCATGCAGTGACTGTTGTGCTGGTTTCAAATTTCTTTTTAAGTTGACCCCTTTGTAAATACTGCGTGATGTTTGTGTAGAACGTAACTTCGACTGGTCCTGTTTATACAAGGAACTTACCCTTTGGCCTTCGGTTAAATATATACGGAGATCGGTCGTGATACAGCTCCTTTAACGATGGCACACTGGAACGGATATCCGGTGAAGTATATCCATGGCCGTATAGTCTGTAACGGGACAGATAGTCCACCATGTTGGTCTTCTGTAAACAGAAATTACAATTTAAATACAATAATACCGCTTTAAAATAAATTCCAAATTATTCCATTCAATTCCCGATCCGCTGCTCTAGAGTGCGATATTAAAATATCGTAAATTATAAAACTTCATAAGGTAAGGAGGTGTGGACACATACACATGTCTCTGATGTGGGTTTTACGTCAATGAGACAGCAAACTAACAAATCGATTAACAAAAAAAAAATTACGAAGAAATTCTATACAATTCTGCAAATATGTAGGGAATTGTAAATAAGGGGTAAGACTGTAAAAAAAATTGACGAATCTCTATTCAAGATAATTATATTTTTCGTTGGCCGGCTTTGTACATGTATGTGATGCAATCAGACGATTTCCAAAAAGGATGAATGGATGTACATATTTATTTGCATTATTAAGTTCTCCTACAGTTTGCAAACGAGTCTTCAAATTTCTTAAAGTGTATATAGATGCGTTCCACACTTTGTGTATTGTTATGGAGAACTTGTGCAGTTTTTGTAGATGGCTAAATATAGTATTAAAAAAACATTTCTTAAAGAGGTGCACATTTTAATTAATAAACTCTTTAGTTTTTCATCAGAGATTTCCAGAATGTCTAAATATATATATTGAAGATGTGCGTTCCACTTTATGAACGCATATATATGGAGAATTTTAGTTCCTTTAATATCTCCTGAGAGACTATGGTTTCCTCGCGTTAATTAAAGTGGTATATCTTTAACAAGCTTTCAAATAAATGCTCACTAAATCATATCAAAACACCCCAAAAAAATATCACAGGTCTGTATGAGGGTTGTATGGATAATGGAAAAAAAATATTAAAGAAATAAGAAATATGGACCAATAAATTAAAGAATATAGAATAAGCGACTGCTAAAGTATAAAGAATAGAAATATGAACCAAAAATATGAAGAATATGATAAAGGACTACTCCTCATCCTGTTCCTCATATTAACCACCCGGTTAAATTCTTATGTTATACAAAACCAAACAAATTCCTATATCATGGTATTTATTCAAAGATACGAAACTTCAAATCAATATCATTATCTTTGTACGATTTCATACAAGTATGGATGTAATAACAAGGATAGTCGTCTGGAAATTTCCATTAACAAACCATTATTCGTATATGATGGTGTTTCCATGTACCTAATTGTTCACCAATGGTGTTGTTCATTTCTATGATGAAGTTTACACAGGACAACTTTGTAAAGCATCTATAGAAAGAGGACTTTTAAATTTCAAAAGAATATTGAATTTTTAACAAAAATCAATTAAACTCCAATATTGATGATTGATAAGTTTGTTTTTTTAATGTCACAGATAAACAAATAGAAAAGGTCGTTTTGAAAACCTGATCACTCGTGTAATCGACCTGCTCAATTATGTATGGCATAAAAAGGGGGATGGATAAAACTCACAAACAAAAATATAATTGATATTAAATATATTTCAATATAAAACTCGAGACATTTAAATATAATGACTTAAATTTTATTCAATGGAATGTGTACAAAAAGATATAACGTGTGTACTCAACAAAATCACCCAAGGAATTTAACTTTTAGTCTGGTTTAATTGATTTTCAGTGCAAAGATAAGATACATATCGTAATTATTAAAAAGTATGATATCTGAATTATATATTTAATAACTGTCAAAAATATAAATAAAATCCTTATGAATCTAAGATAAACAAAGATCATATAAAACTAATAAAACAAAATATTCCAATTGTTAAAATTTAATCCTTGGTAGATTTCAATCTATAGACGTGAAGTAATTTGGCACGGACCGGGATCAACAAGTCCTAATGAAATCGACAAAAATATAAGTAAATAATTAAAATTTCATACCTGACTATATTTGAAAGGAAATGTGTGATCTTTTACATGTCTCCAGATAAATGTTAACGGCCTTGTCGGATATCGGGTAGCTTCGCTAGCAACGGAAGTCCCGAAACAAGCTCGAACACGCAGGACACCCGATATAGAAATGTATATATGTTTACGTTTTAAATGAAAACCACTGGAGGTAGACTAAACTTGTCATTCAAAGTTCGATAACAAAATGTCGATATGATCTATATCAAGGCTAATATAATATATGTCTATATCATTATTTAATAGGTATTAAGTATTAATTATCTGTTATTTATTCGCTTCACATGTCAAAATTGTACGCGGGATCAGTGGCTCGCGAAGGACAGAATGTGGATTTTTTTAGAATAATAAATGAAAAAAATAATAGGAATACAAAAATAAAAAATAAACAAATCCGATCAGATTTATTGTCATAACATATGTGTATTGATATACAAAGAGTTCAGAATAATAAAAAAAATCTATATAGTACAATAGTACTAAAATATGTAATTAAATATGTAAGTACAACTTCAAGAAAATCGTACGTCACTGAATACTATTTGAGAACGAAAACAAATGATAAAAATAGTATCAGCTTAATCTGTTTAATAAATGTAATATTTTAAATGTCAAAGATTAATTAAACATAACAGTAAATCTACTAAAACCAAGTGTCGGATTAGAGCGAGGCTTCTTACAGGCCTCACTTTGATAATGCGTTTGGTTTTGCTCTTATATTTTTCGTAAAAAGAAAAGTGTAAAGCCTCGCGTTAAGAAAAGCTGTAACGGTTACTGTCTAGTGGAGAAACATCGTAGTGTATCCTCTCTAGCAACAGAATTTAGTCACACCGAACTTACTAGTTGACGAAGTTCCAATTTATGATTATTTCTTATTCTTCAAGACACAAAGTTGAAATAGTGCAGTTAACATAAGAACAAAACTGTGGTCTGTGACGATGGAGATAAGTTGAAACTCCCAATTAATCTTTTGGCCACCTTGAAACCTGCATGATAATTGTCCCAAGTAAAGGACATAATTATGATAAATATACACTATACTTAGCGTACACTTATAAGATATGTCTTATCTAAGTACCATTATTACAGAATGTTACTTATATGGATAGCGGTTCTTTTTATCATCGGCCATGTTGGATCCTCACCATTCGGTCCCGTCTATCCAATTACTGCTGCCGTTTTTCGAAACAGATATTCTGATGTAGAATGGAATGAAACTCTAGATCAATTCAAGAATGTAGGTGGTGATACCGTTATTTTCCGAGCACCTGCTTTGGAAGTTCGGACAAAATCTAGCCTTGACAACGACCCGGATTATTCTACTTGCGGGTCTTCGTTCGTGGGGTCAAGTTGTTACGACACTGCTACTCAAGATTTGACTGGAAAGGGATTAAATGTTACTGCTGTTATAACCTACAGTAACGACGAAAACTACGGAACGTCCATTCTTAGTTGTCCTGGATATGACAAACGACTTAACAGTGCATCCAACAAAATATACAACAGAATAGTTCTACCTTTACTTCCAGTGAGGTACGCATATACATGTCGTTCTTTAAGCATAAAAGCCTTATTTTAGCATTTCTAATTTGCAACAGAAAATAAAATAAAAAAAAATAATACAAATGCATATCATCATCATCATTTGCGTATGTCCTTTTTTATACCAAAAATATACAAAAAAATAACAGATTATGTCATCTTTTGTTGCTATAGATAAAGGCAACATGTAGTTTACTGCTGTTCAAAAGTCACAAATCGATTGAAGAAAACAAATTCGGCTTACAAACTAAAACCGAGAGAAACACATCAATGTATGACCACTTCAAATACTCATTAAATTTCAAATCAATGTTCCATGGTTTAAGTGTTCTTTGTCTTTATTTCACAGCGGCAACTGTTCTTTCCAAAAAGGCAGTAAAGTTGTGGTATTGCTGTCAGTGTTCTCAGGAGGGGATCCTCATGAAGTATTACTCAAAAGTGCTGCCAGTCGGAACATCTCGGTTTTATTAGGACTTCCGGCCAAACAGGAGCAGACATCCATTTCAGCACTTAATCTCATGCCAGTATATCTGGCTTGGATAGAACGTGTTTTAGAAGACCATAAAAATAGATATTCTCCGTCTATGTACAAAACAATACTAGGTTATTATTCCCGTGATGAAATTCTTCTCAGTGAAATCGAATTGCCTTTGACTCAGTTTTATAAGGTAATAGCCAGTACCGTTCATGGCTTTGGGAAGAAGATTCTCGTATCGGCGAACATAGATCTAAGGCGCCTAACTCTAAACAAGACTATTGCAGACCATGTACAAGGATTTTCTAAATTGTCTGACCGAAAATCGGCAAATATTGACTGCATTGCTGTACACGAAGGCCGAGGTTATGGTCGAGGTGGATTATATTGGCCGACGCAAGTAGATCAACCAATAAACGCTTGGGATACAAAACTTATGCAAATCTTACAACGACGTCATCCAATGGTAAAACCAAATGTAACATTCGGCGAAGTATTCACTGGAAGCATACAAGAGGTAAGACTATTACATTATAAAAATAAGGTCTTCATAAAATTATTAATAAAATTATGTTCTGCGTACCATTATAAATATGTTCTGCATACCATTAACAATATACTATTATGTTCAGCATACCATTGTCGATATATTAATGTTCTGCATACCATTATCGATATATTTATGTTCTGCATACCAATATAGAACATATTTTTTTGTTCTGTATACCATTATCAAGTTATGTTCTACATACCATTATCAATATATGTTCTGCATACCATTGTCAATATATGTTCTGCATATCATTATCAATATATGTTCTGCATACCATTGTCAATATATGTTCTGCATATCATTATCAATATATGTTCTGCATACCATTGTCAATATATGTTCTGCATACCATTAACAATATATGTTCTGCATATCATTATCAATATATGTTCTGCATACCATTATCAAAATATAGAACATATTTTTTTGTTCTGTATACCATTATCAAGTTATGTTCTACATACCATTATCAATATATGTTCTGCATACCATTGTCAATATATGTTCTGCATACCATTATCAATAAATGTTCTGCATATCATTATCAATATATGTTCTGCATACCATTATCAATATATCTTCTGCATACATTGTACCATTGTCAATATATGTTCTGCTTACAATTATCATGTTCTGCATACCATTATCTATATATGTTCTGCATACCATTATCAATATATGTTCTGCATACCATTATCAATAAATGTTCTGCATACCATTATCAATATATGTTCTGCATACCATTATCAATAAATGTTCTGTATACCATTATCAATATATGTTCTGCATACCATTATCAATATATGTTCTGTATACCATTATCAATATGTTATGTATACCCTTATCAATATATGTTCTGTATACCATTATCAATATGTTATGTATACCATTATCATTATAAGTTCTGCGTACCATTATCAATATATGTTCTGCATAATTATCAATATATGTTCTGCATACCATTATCAATACAAGTTCTGCATACCATTATCAATTATATATGTTCTGCATACCATTGTCAATATATGTTCGGCATACCGCCATTATCAAAATATTTTCTGTTTAACAATAGCAATATATGTTCTGCATACCATTTTCAGTATAGGTCTTTATAACATTATCAAAATATGTTCGGCATAACATTATCAAAATATGGTCTTCATAACATTATCTAAATAGGGTCTTCATAATATTATCAAATATGTTCTTCATAACATTATCAATATAGGGTCTTCATAACATAATCAAAATATGTTCTTCATAACATTATCTAAATAGGGTCTTCATAATATTATCAAATATGTTCGTCATAACATTATCAATATAGGTTCTTCATAACACTAGTACTGTCAAAATATGGTCTTCATAACACTAGTACTATCAACATATGGTCTTCATAACATCATAATATGGTCTTCATAACATTATTATAATATGGTCTTCATAACTTTATCATTATATGGTCTTCATAACATTATCAAAATAGGGTTTTCTGGTAACATTACCAAAATAGGGTCTTCATAGCATTATGAAATCAAAATATGGTCTTTATTCAATTGATTTCAGATAAGGGTGAAGGTTTGGTACCATTTAAACGTTTAAACCCGATGAAATTGTTTTCACCTGTCCCAAGTCAGGAATCTGTCGTTCAGTAGTTGTCGTTTGCTGATGGGGTTCATAAGTGTTTCTCTTTCTCGTTTTTTTATGAAGATTAGACAGTAGGTTCCCCTGTTTGAACGGTTTTACACTAGTTTTTTGGGGACCTTTTATACATTTGTAGCTTACTGTTCGGTGTGAGCCAAGGCTCCGTGTTAAAGACGGTACTTTGACCTATATTGAATTACTTTTATAAAATAGAAAGTTGTCTGTTTGCACTCATACCACATCTTCTTATATCAATTATATCAAACAATTAATTAAAAAAATTATAAAACTACATATTTCTAAGTAAGATTGTCTAGATGGGATTTAGGTGAACGGAACAATGAAAATGCGGTACAACTAAATTTGTGAAGTGAAACGTAATACATATACAATATACAATTTCCATTTTTACAGCTATTCCAAGGTCTTAACAACTACAGAGTTCTGAACAAGGATACATCTGATCTGTGGCTATTATTGGAAGCAGAAGAAGACTTGATTGACGATGTTTGTCTCCCAGTGGATACTAAAGCGTCTGGTAATTCTGATCCAATCGACAGAACCAGTAAATCTAGACTTGATCGTTCCCTGTCGGCTACTGGTGCAGCAGTGCAGAAGGTTATGGCGTTTGCTTACGATCCAGAGTTTACGTGTACAACAAAGAGCCAAACAGTTCCATTGGTGGAGGAGATATCAACAGATTCTGGTAGACCAATCATTAGCAACTGCTCTTTTCATTCTTCTGCTAACAGATCCGTAGTGGTGATTGGGTACAATCTTGACGGTGAAACACAGGGTTTTCAGGTAATATCTGTCCTCATAGCTATAAGAGTTTTAAACAATAAAATGACAACCGTTACCCATTAATGTAAATAGAGACGGACATTTTTTTTATATGTGTTTAGGGCTTTGAAATGCCGCGCTCCCGCCTGAATCTCGCGCCTTCTAAAATGAACTTATCAGATTAATTTCTTTTTTCTTTTCTAGATAATTATTCATAGAAATTATAAACAAACGAATCGAAACAAACCTGACTTCTTAAAAATGACGATCTGTAGAAAATATATGGTTAACCTTTTCAAAGTCAGAAGAAATAGGTAATTATTAAATATTAAGTACGATAATGGATGCAACCAGAATCAAGATAACAAAAATACCGACCAGCAAAGAAAATTAGAGTTTATTGCTAGCTAAACCTCTAACTTGTATGACAATCGCTTAAAAGTCCAGATTTTTCTATTTAAAAACTTGATCTCGACGATTAGGACTAAGACATCGACCATTGCTCTTTTCGGTTCTGTAGGTGCTGATTCAAACACTAAAACGTTTCTGGTATATTTGCTTGTCATCCGTTTGGTCTTGAGTGTATAGTAAGTAAGTAAGTAAATGTTTATTATAGTGACATGTGTAATCACATTTCAGTAAAGTACAAATATATTACATACACAATCAAATACATCCGACCCATTGGGTCTATAAGTCACTTTCAAATCATAAAACGTAATTCTTTTATCACGGATTTCAAACAAATTATTAAAAGGTAAGATTAAGCTAAATTTCAAAATAATTAATTAATACTGAAAAATTCAAACTTGTATATAAAATAAATGTCAAGTTGAATGCAAAATTAATTAATAATGAAAAGTTCAAACTTATATAAAAAAATGAAGTTATTAGAAGATCGACTTAGTAAATGTCAAGTTGAATGCATAATAAATTAATGTATATATACGATGTCGTAATACAAAAGAGTTGCCAGAGCTCTACCCTTATTTGGCCCAGGGGCTCTTTAAATAATGTTTAAGGGCTCTGGCATCCACTAATTTGACCCCGGATTCAGAAAGGCGAGCTCCGGTCTCCATCTTAACTGCAGAGCTTTTTTTTTATAACGAGTTCCATAAAAACAATCAAAATTTAAATGAACTTATTCATGGATGGATATTTCCGATGACGTACATTCTACCACTTGTAATATCGAATCCTTGTTATTTAGTTTAAATCTAAATAATGTAACATTTACTAAATTTTATCATCGGTATAAGGACATCATTCGTAAATATAGCTCAGCATGCACTTCTTATTCGTTCAGGTACACGTATTTCACATCCAAATTTTTATGGAACTATTCTTTATAAAGCACAAAAATGTCAGTATTCACCTCAGAAACTAACAAAACCTTTAAATAGACCTATTAAGAAGGGATATAGTTACGATATTGTTGTCAGGTCATTAAAGATTGCATATTTTGGCGTTAATATTGATTCACTTATAGGGTCTTTGCATCGGAACTAAGCACGTTAATTTAAAAAACAGTTGTTGGTATGACACGGGTTATATGTTCTTCTCATATATGTTATGATTGTATGATACTAAACCCCTAACGGGAAGGATTGTGCTGGATATTATGATGAAATAATAATCTTAATCATATGGCGCGGAATCAGGGTCATAAACATCGATTTTAGTATATCCTAAAATGATTTCAGTATATACTAAATTACACTTAGCATACCCTTAATTGATTTTAGGGTATCCTAAAAGGAATTTAGTATATCCTTAAAATCATTTTAGGGTACTAGTATACTAAAATCATTTTAGTATAAACTGAATTGACTTTAGGATACCCTAAAATGATTTTAGCACATACTAAAATAATTTATATACTAAAATCATTTTAGTACATACTGAATT
This sequence comes from Mytilus galloprovincialis, assembly GCA_037788925.1. NCBI lineage: Eukaryota > Metazoa > Mollusca > Bivalvia > Mytilida > Mytilidae > Mytilus > Mytilus galloprovincialis. The sequence goes on along the minus strand of CM075340.1, from coordinate 5,341,223 downwards.
GACTTTATGATACCCTAAAATGATTTTAGCATATACTAAATTCATTTTAGGGTACCCTGATTCCGCGCCATACAATAAGTTTAATTGAAGTCTGGAGCTGTCATATAAGTTAACTGCTAGTAGTTTGTTTGTTATTTATGTATTATTGTTATTTTGTTTATTTTCTTTTGTTACCTCTTCTGACATCGGACTTTTCTTGAACTGAATTTTACTGTGCGTATTGTTATGCGTTTACTTTTCTACATTGGCTAGAGGTATAGGGGGGAGGGTTGAGATATAAAAAAAAACATGTTTAACCCCGACGCATTTTTGCGCCTGCTCAAGTCAGGAGCCTCTGGCCATTGTTAGTCTTGTATTATTTTTAATTTTAGTTTCTTGTGTACAATTTGGAGTTTAGTATGGCGTTCATTATCACTGAACTAGTATTATATATGTTTAGGGGCCAGCTGAAGGACGCCTCCGGGTGCGGGAATTTCTCGCTACATCATGTACATTGAAGACCTGTTGGTGACCTTCTGCTGTTGTCTTTTCTATGGTCGGGTTGTTGTCTCTTTGACACATTCCCCATTTACATTCTCAATTTTATATTTGTTTTTGTGATATATTTTTTTAGGTCGACTGGCCAGATCGGGATGGCAAGCAACACCAGGACCATGTAAATGGATACTATTTTGAATTAGACTATGGTGAGCAGCATGGACTAATTCCGTCTCTGGAATATACACAACTGTATGACCCGTATGACGTGATAACATTGGCCGACCACGGATACGTTAATGTTAAAGCAATTGGAAGTTACCATGGTTGCAGTTTTGTTTTTGACTATCGACAAACCAGTCTGAGCGACAATGACACTTATGTACTCTGAAAATAAAATCACTTGTTTTAAACTTGATACAGCTTAAACAGTTATGAGCAAATATATAGTTGAGCTTCTTAGCTGCCTGATGTGCTTACCCTTTCGAAACACCTAGGCTTGATCGGGATTTTGTTACTTGATTCCTTTCTTTAATATTGTTTAGTGTTTAGTACACAGTTGTCAAGATATATAACCGTCAATTTTCTCCTTACACTGGCGTTATCTATCAGTCTCTAAAACTCAAAATAATGGTGTCCGTTTACATTTGGTACTAACTGGAAACAAAACGACCATATATGGCGGCCATGATAACAGAGATTTAGAGTATTCGCTGGGATATTGTCGTTATAATGGTTTGTATGACAGATTTGAAGGTCACTTACTTGGAAAAATTGAAAGCATGTTCGGCGATGTTTGTAATTTACTTGATTAATCATTCCTGATCTGGCGAAACCAGTGCTGGCCTCCTATGACCAAGCAGCCGTGATATTAACCATAACTTGTATGCCGTGTTATTTAAAGTATGTGCCAAAACACAAAAATTGTAACTTTGCATATATAGAATAGACATGCTTCTGACAGTTTAATTCATACACTTTTAGATCTGTATTCATTTGTATGGCCCACCTACGATATTTTTTTTTAGAGGGGCATTATGTTTTCTGGTCTGTGCATCCGTTAGTTTGTCCGTTTGTCTGTCTGTCCGTCCGTTTGTCCCGCGCCAGGTTAAAGTTTTTGGTCAAGGTACTTGTGGATGAAGTTGGAGTCCAATCAACTTGAAACTTAGTGCACTTATGTTCCCTATGATATGATCTTTCTAATTTTTATGCCAAATTAGAGTTTTGACACACGTTTCACGGTCCACTGACCATAGAAAATGATAGTGCGAGTGGGGCATCCGTGTACTATGGACACATTCTTGTTGATAACGTTTTTCTTCTTCACAACGCAGTTGTTAAATTGTGGTTTCTAGTTCTTACAACAAATGGAAGTTTTTAACGACCTTGACTGGCTTCTAGTTCTTTGTACCACAGATCCAGATATATACCGGTACACTTCATTCTCAAAGTTCACGGAGAACACGTTTTATCACGTGTATGTTCACTATTTACATGTATATATAACTGTTTGAAAGGGTTCATTTGTGGCAAGGTAAATGTATGCAGAAACCCATTCATGAGGCCTAGTAATCAATTCACATTGGGCAAGGATGTGCATAGTGAATTCACTATAAACATCATTGCTTTTCCCCAAGTAAACAACTGCAAAGCACACTTTTTGTTGAGGTTGAAAAAATACTGCAGTACAAAAATTAATTTCATCCAACTTTTTAAAAGGGCAGTTTTGTACACTTTTTATGTTTGACTAACCCCTCTTCAACGATGTAAAGGGGTGTATGATGTAAGCCATAGGTCTTTGAAAGATCTAGTTTATACATGTAATTTGGTATGGTATAAACATTATGACTTCGAAATTCACAAGGTTTAAGGAAAAGTAAGTTTGTAAAAAAAAGCCTTGTTTAGCAACTAGTCTTACTTTGATTGAACTAAATATTCCAACACTCAATGCCATTATGTACTAATATTATATTCATCCACCCATAGATACATTGTAAGCCTGTTCTTAAGAATTCTTTCCATTCTTCGCTGACCTCTTGTTTGATTATTTATTGTTCACTTTCTTATGTAGATGTCAAGTAAGTTTTCAAAATTTCCTTTAAGGTACAATACTTGGACCTTGTAAATGGCGGATCCAGGGTGGGGGGACCCCCCTTTTTTAAATGGCTGGATCCTTCCCTGCTTGCTCAACTGTTTTATTGAAGGGCAAAGTTGTTATTTTTCAACAAATTTGTCTTTATGATATTAACCTGCAGTATTCAAAATCATATCACATCTCTTTTTTTTATATGGGTCAGGTCTTTTATTGTTGTATAGTATTTTTGTTTGTTTGTTTTTTGTTTTTATGTATGCATTGCTGAAAGGGTTAATATTACATGTAAGTCCAAAATATGATGTGTGTATCTTTGCCTCCACTCAAGAAAGCGTCTATAAAATATACTTTGAATACTTAATAATGGAAATGAGTGCATTGTGCTATTTTTATATAACCATCATAATGGAAGTTTTATCTGCATTCTTCTGATAAAAAATCTCAATATTTCAATGTGTAAAAGTTTTCAAGAATTGAAATATATTTTCATCTGACCCTTTTATTCAACATGGTTGAAAGTATCTTACTGACCTTGGTGATCATGAAATTTCCTTGCTGTTTACTACTATCAATTTTTGTCACCTCAACACTTAATCAAGTTAGATCTTCTGTTTAAACAATTAACATGTATTGTTGTAGTTGATTGATTGATTGTTGGTCCAGTGGCAAATATCTATTGTTGTAGAGCTGTTTACCTATTTTGTACGGCACCATCAGTAGTCAGCATCCATTGGCAGTGTTTTTGTAAGAAATATAATTATTTAGATGGAGTCTATATTTATTTGTCAAAAGAAAACTATTGAAATTTTAAGGCATTTTGGAGTGTGTGGATAGGGGTTTACAGAAAAGAGAAACATGGACAAAATATATAAAGAATAGAAAGAAAATGGAATAAAAAATAAAGAATAGACTAATGATGTGCTAAAATATAAAGAATAGAGAAAAAATGCCTAATTTGTTTTGGCAGACACAGAAAATGTTTATACAATAAACTAACCAGAAATCTGTGAAACATATGGTTATCCCATTTTCTTTTTGAACTGAGGACAGTTTTGTCTGAGGCACTTGAAAAATAAAAGTACTTGTAAGCACTGAACGGTAAAAAATGCTAAAATTCATTTGTGGGAAGTAAAATTAAATATTGCATTGGTTGTAGATGATTTAACAGCAATACTAGACAAAGGAAGATAACTCCAATTTTTAAATTAAGGATGTTTGCTGCTCAGTTTCAAAATAAATAACTTTCCATAAAACTAGTTTATATTGATAGGGGATTAATATAGGAATCAAAAAAGCAAAAAAAATATAGGGGTCAATGTGCTTGTTTTCGAGATATTAGCCATTGGAATTTTGGCGGGCAAATGTTCTCTCTTGACTTTTCATAGCTTTATCATTGACCAGTTAAAGTTCTCAAAAACTATTTAAAAATATATAAGATTTTATAAGACTTTTATAAATGGCTTATAATTAAACATGTAAAAGATTTATAAAAAGAAAAATGGGGGTTCATGGGCAACATTTTCTAAGGCATTCAAATGGATAAAACCAGAGGATTTCGAAAATCTGACAAAAGTTCCAAAGCATGACAAGCAAACATATTTAATTGTCTTTTTTTCTTATTAACTCTCCATTTCATTTTGTACATATAAAAAAGAAGATGTGGTATGATTGCCAATGAGACAACTGTCCACAAGAGACCAAAATGACACAGACATTAACAACTATAGGTCACTGGACACCTTCAACAATGAGCAAAGCCCATACCGCATAAGATGGCTTTAACAATGACATCATTTATAATCATATATAGAGAAGATTTAGATATCAAGTCAGTCCCATAAGTTTTAGATAGCATTTCATGTAATCTTTACCAAATAAAAGCAAACACAAGATAAAAGACAAGACAGTTTTATTCACCAAAAGAGAAAAAGTTTCTACAGTAATACAGTGGAATGATAACTATGTGTGACCTTTAATGTTTAACCTTGACATGTCCATCAATCTACTGTCAAGGTCAGAGACAGTGAAACCTTTATCTAACCTTGACATTGTCAGATGTTAAATTTGTTCATCCATTCCTACATAAAAATATTTAAATTTAAAAATTTAGTTTATACGTTAAAAATAGATTTCAAACATTTGAAAATTCTGCAAAACAATTTTTAAATAAATGTTAGAACATTTGCATTTTTTTTTCTATCAAACAATATACTGAATAAACTAATACATACATACTGACAGAAATTGATGGACAAACCTTTTCTGCCAAATAAAATATCATGAAAATACTGTTTCCATAGTTTTTATGTAAATAAACAAACAATTTCTATAAATAAACAAAACACTGGTCCCATACAACCATGGAATTAAAGCAATAATTCCCATAATTCTCAACTCAGTATACTATAAAAGAGTTGTCTCCCTTCCCCAACCCTGAGAATAACTCAAATTTATCCATGTATGGCCATTTGTAAATATTTTGTCACAATAGCTATTTCTTGTATCTGCTACAGGAATCTACACAGTAAACTTTGAGTGTGGTGCCCATAAAGTCAAAACAAAATCATCAGGATTAGATTAAGTAGCAATACATTTGAGAAAGAAGTGCTGTTTATCTTCATGAACAATTTAGCTACATGTATTCAGTTATGTAAAATTTGGAAACATGAACTACATAAAACTTTTTTTTTAAAAAAGGTTGTAAGTGTGAACTTGAACCTCATCCACTCCATAAATTATAACCTTAACTTGAGGCTCAAGATGTGTCGTAACCTTGGACTGCATTCAAGCTAGAAATAGCAAAAGGAACAAAATATTTTACGAATGGCCTAAGGAAATTTTATGGGTATGACGCTACAAATAAAAAGATTTTACATTTGTTTACTACTGTTCACAACACAAAATCATCTTCTTTTTACATAATGTTACAACAAATTTTTGTTATATTTTTGAGAATAATTTGTATTTACAAGTGAAATTTATGAAACAAAATAATCATTTTCTCCCAGAATTTTATCAGATCTTTAGTATTCTTAACCAGCTCAAAGAAAAAAAAATCATTTCAGTATCATACCTCGTCTGGACTCGGGAGATATGAATTTGGTGAATGGTAAAATCTTGACTTAAAACTTAACAACATTTACAACCTCTTCCTGACACTAATGTTTTTACATTTAAAGTTTCCAGGAAATAGGGAATGGAATCACTCCTCAAATAAAAATTTGAGAGTCACATTAGAATGTTTTTATAAATATTTGAATGTGCAAGCTTAACATAATCAATCTATTCTTTGATCACTTTAAAAAATCCTTAAATGTATAACTTTTTTAATCCTAAGATTAGAAACTATTTGCAAATCTTTTTCCCTTTTGTCTTAAATGTACAGAAACTGAATGACAATAAAGAAAACTTAACTCTATCACAGAACAAAATCACCGCTATAGTACTCAAACTTTTAACTCCAACTAATATCTATTTACAGATAAATCTCAATTCTTTACTCATTACGCTTCAAACCTCCAAAGAGAGAACATTCAGTGTTCATTAATATCAGCTATTCTTGTTCTTACAAAAGTTTTAACTTTTTATTTATCACAAAGATACCATATTTGCTATATTATTTTTACATGGTTCAATTTAGCCAGAAATAATAAGAACCATATCAGTTTTCATAATTTAAAACTTTCCACAATATCTATTCCATAGCTTTACCAGTCAGAAATGGTAATATATTTTGCCAAATTATGTATTCATTTTGCTCAGCCAATCACAATTTGATATATATTTTCTATGTTTTTTATTCCATTTCTATACCAATCAGAAATGGTGATGTCTTATCTAAAAGAAGGAGCAATATTTCAATGTTTTTGGAAAGATGAACAATTAATACAGCAAATACAGTATAAATACTTCAATAAAAATATCTATAGATAAAGCTTATAAATGCTAGTCCAGCTAACATTCAAAATGAGTTACACTTGGCGTATATTTTAACCAGTACATGTATATTTTGTTTTAATCAGAATAGTGGCGCCAATTAACAGGCCAATCAGATTAGACTTTTGGTCAATCTTTTTATCTGGTCCCTGGGAAACCAGTTTGATACTAAATAACCAGGTCACATTTTGTGGTTTACTCAGATTTTTATAAAATTTCAAAAACATATAACAGAACTAGAATATTAATAATCCGGAACATTAAGTATTGAATATTAACCCATAAAATTAAAAAAAATTGTATCACTTTAATATCCTTCATCATTACACTCTAATGTGTAAATTATTTAATATTCAAGTTCAGCCTCGCCATGAAAATTTTCAGAAAAATGTTTTGAAATAGACTAAATGTTTGTACATCTTTTTTTTCAATTCTTTTTTGTATCTTATATTTCAACAACACAAATAAAACAAGATAACAAGTTCGTTTAACACATAATAACATCATATTCACATAATTTTGAAATATATTTGTGACAGTATTTTAAATATGATTTTTACAATATTTTAGATTAAAAAAATCTATAACTTCACAAATGAAGGGAAATTCTAATATATATTTCTCAAAAGTCTCTAGAGACATGTTTTCAACAATGAACTTTTTAATACTTTACCAGGTCTGTTATAATCATGGACATTTTTTTTTACAAATCAACACTTCAATGAGAACTTCTTTACACCAAAAATTAACACTATACTTCACCAAAAAGACCTATATCAGATCTTCCAATGAACTTTGAACCTTGCTACAATGTGTGAAAAACACATAAAATTTACAGTGAGTTTTATGATTTTATATGAATAACAATAAATACATGGATTTCTGTTGATTGCACAAGAAATTCTACAGATTCTTCTAAAGTTATCTCCCCTTAATTTTTCTCTGGTACTTCCTGTAGTGTGTGCCACTGGGCAATAGGTCGCCTTGGGTTGGCAAGCATGTCACTCCAGTGACGTAACTCTGTTCCGCTTGAGTTACAACCTAGGTTAACACGTCCAATGGGCTCAGATGTACCTATTCTGTCATAATCTACGACAGTTACTATCAAGGAAACTTTCTGGAAATGAATAAAAGATAGAATTAATTTGCTGATTTTTACTAAAAATTAATGCAATTTATAACTACGCAGATGAAAATTTTGCTGGCACTATATCATTATTACAAGTTCATTTTTTAAGTTCTCTATATAACAATGCTACAGACATAGATATTTTTGCAGTTTTTTGTCATATTCAAAATATTCATGTTTTCAATTTTAGTATGTTGCTGGATTGAAATGATGAACAAAACAATTTGAAAGATTCATCTCCAAATTTGTCATTGACTATTTATTAGCTTGAAGAGGAATTTTGCATTTTTCATGGTGAGAATAAATACATAAAATCTGCTAGCCTATGTGAGAAGAGTTAAATACTCTCAACTGCACATTACAAACACTGACAATAACTTTTTAAGGAGTCTATCAATAATCTATTTTTCAATAATCTATTTTGAAAGAAACACTTTGAAGAATTTGTCTTATTCATATTTTGCTTCATCTTTTCCTAAAAAAGGTTTGAACCATTTACACTAGACATTAAGCTAACATGGATGATTTTATTTCTACAAACGATGATATTTACAATCTCAATGTTAATGTCAGATATCAATACCTATCAATTAAATTAATATAATTACTTGGATAGTCCAAGAAAGATAACTCTAGTCAAACAATTTCAATGAAAAAATTGACAGTACTTACATATTTGTTATTATTTCTTGGATACAATTTTTTCTTAGATTTCATGGGTAAAGAACCACAAAGGACAAGGTTGACTTTATGCCATATATGGAATTTCAACTTTATCATAACATTCAAAATGGCCGTAATTTGGTTAAATGGATCTATTTCAAAAGCCTTACTTCTTTGTTTAAATAAATCTCATCATAAGAGTATATTTCATATAGCATGTATAGTGGATATTGATCAAATTGTGTATTATTCGGACCTAAAAGCTTGAGGAAACCCTTGGCCACACCAAGGATGCAAAATGTTCTGTAACCAAGGGTTGACAATGGTGATATTAATCCATAAACACAAAAACGTCTGTTATATTCTAAGTCAAATTGGACCCAGTATATCTTGAAACAAACTACTGATTATTGAATAAAAATGCTTGTACTTTATAATTAGAGTTGCATAATTATAGACACAACAAGTACTACATGTATTTCATGCATACCTACCATTCTTAATAACACACAAGGTGATTTAATTTATTTATTATAATACCTTTTGGAGGTGAATTTTCAGTGACTGCTGGTGATTGTGTAGGATAATCTCAATTCACCAACAATCCCCCTGATTCACAGTGAATCACTCAACACCAGCAAGAGTGATTTTTTTGTTATTAAATTACCTTGTGATTACTGATAATAAAACATTCATACAACACAATTTAATATGTACAGTAAGAACCACCTCAAAGTTATAGCTTTTTTCCAATTAAATATATTTTAATTTGGTTTGTCACTTTCATCTCCAAATATGATGTTTTTGGAGACAAAATATAATTTTAAACACTGAATGGCCAGTGTATGTTATTTTGCACATGTCCATATGCCTGGGGAAGGTAGGTGGTAAAACAAGAAATGAAATTATATTTTGTCCATAAAATGCCACACTTTGAGACGGTCTACCATAAAAACAGTTCAGTGACAGATATTTGACATGTAAATAGTCCTTAGAATCAAATTTCATAATTTGATGAGAGAATTCTAATAATAGATTTAAAGAAAAGACAGGAATCAATACTTTAATTTGGTAATATGCTACAAATGAAGTGAAAAAATTAAGTTGAATAATTTTAAAAATAAAAAAAAACAAACTATTTAAGGTAACTTTTCTGGAATTAGACATAGTTTGATAAGTTTGAGGCAAATTTTGTTTTCTTGCTATTCATGATATAACATATTTAGAGTTTGAAAAAAACCAAACTGCCCATACAAATTCAATAAAGTACTTTGCTTTCCATTCAAATCCAAATACAATATTTCTTGAAAAGCTCTGTTCACACAAAAGAATTAAATACTTATTCAGTTATGAAGGTTTAAATAATTTTGGTCATTGCAGTTCATACTAATAGATATATTTATGAGTTGCAGATGCCAGTTACTACATGTATGAAATGATTCTGAGGACCTGTTCCCTGTGCATTGTTGAACTAAACAAGTGTTCACACAAAACGTAATTCATTGAAGTGCCAGTTAATGATTGAACTAAAATAGTTTTAAACAACATTTCTGTGCATTATAAAAAATATCCACATTTTCTGCATTTACACAATTAACAAAAAGTGCAAGAAAACTAAACTGAAAAAAAAAAATGTATTTCAGGGGAGATAAGTCATACAATTTAGCATTTGAGTGAAAAACATACTAGAAGGGAGCGTGCAAGTTTATTGTTGTTCAATAAAAGGAATCTAATCTGAAACAACTTATCAACTAGATAAGGGTGTGTGTGAGACAATCCATTCCTTTAAAGGGAGGTAATTTGATTAAGAATCACTGACTGTTGTATAATATTTGACATTCCAACTACTAATAATGCTTTTTAAGCTTTAACAACAAAGACAGCAAACAGCTGAGATATGATATTGTTAGATGCCATTAAACAATTCTGCTATCTTCTTCCACAATAAAATAAAACAAAAATAATTTGAAACTTGAAGAAAAAGCATTTGATAAAAAGAAAAGACAAGAAAAAGCAAAATGAAAATATTATTCTATTAAATTTAGCAGTAAACAATTACAGAACAAAAAACAAAGATGTTAATAAAAAGTTAAAGTTATAACGATACAACGTATAAGGAAACTTTAATAAATTACTGTCTTATAATTAAAAATAATTAAAAAAAGAAGTACATGTAATAAATAATGCCTTAATTTTTATATATCGAGTGTTTTCAAATAATTTATGCTAAAAAAAAGGCTAATAAATGTATTTATAATTCTTACACTAAAACTGTTTTCTTATTTTATTTAATAGCCTTTTTACAAATTTTACAGTTGCTGATAACTTGCTGCAAAGATGAAAGAAGATGAGCAGACGTTAGTTACTATGACAACATAGAATATATGTGTTAGTTGTCACAGGGAGCTATGTTCTACAGTGCAGCTTCACTACGTCTGGTACCTGAACTTGTTCAAAAGGAACCTCAAATGAGAAAGACTCATTATAGTATGGATTCAACGTGAACTTCTTTATCGTGGTTTTCTTCTTTTTCATACGTTTCCCGCCTAGCATCAAACTAAGTTTAACATATGGATCTGACAAGAAAAACAAGACAAAAAATAACAATATAAATAGAAAAATAAACAAACATGCTTGTATAACACCAATATCTTGCCTTTTAGTGCAATGGCAAGACAAAATTACACCTGGGAGGCAAATGCGAAATAATTAGAAGGTCAAAAGGTCACAAGGTGTGAATGTACCTGTATCTGTTCAAATGGAACCTCGAAAGTGAATGACTCATTGAAGTAGGGATTCAAGGTACATTTCTTTATAGTCGTTTTCTTTTTCTTTAGACGCTTGTTTCCCTGATACAAAGCAATTTTCACATACGGATCTGGTAAACAAAATGAAACAAATTAGTGTACATGGTACATCATGACATTTTCACAAAAGATGACAACTGCCGAGTATTTAACATTAATATTATATTTAAACATAAAAAAACTGCTCTTTATACTAAACTCATGCAAAATACATCTATTTTAAAACATATTCAAAAACATGCAGATTAGCTAGAATAGGGGGGGGCTAGGATGAAATTTGAAAAAAATAGGCAGGACAGGAGTTTTGAGTAAAAAAAAAAGGCAGGGTGTAACACTTGCAAAAAAAAAAAGTCAGGACGACAATTTAGGTAAAAAAAAAGTCAGGATAAACTGAAAAAAAAAGGCAGGACCGATTAGAGCGAAAAATAAAAAGGCAGGACAGAGATTACAGCTAAAAAAAAATGCAGGACAAAATTTTTCATCCTAGCCCCCCCATAAAAATCAAATGGTAGCTCCCTAAGAAACATTTTCCACTGGTAACAGGTACAAAGTAGGGCGATTGCAAGGATTAAAGGTATGTGACTTCTGCCATTATCTTTCAGAAGGATACAAAATTTCCTTCCTAATTTTCTTCATCTTTCTATTTTAATATCATTAACAGAATTTTATATTGTCAAGAAATGATAAATCCTTCATATAAACCTGGCTTGAAACCTAAATTTGAAGTTCTAATTCAACTGTATTTTGTAACTGTCAATTTTAGAAAAGCAGCTTATTACTGCCTTAATCTTTCACAATTTCTGTAGCTGTAAACACTATCACATGATCAAGTAACATATAACATGTAGATGATATTTCATATTACAATCTGAAATCTGCAAAGTGATAAGAAAAATGTCCATACAATAACTTTTCCAAAAACTACAGTCTACTCTAGTAATCATAATTAAACAAATTTTACAAAAATATATCATTTTAATGTTCAAAGTCTGAAGCACAAATAAAGTAAATAACTTATTCAGAAATGCGTTATATTTTTATCATTTATCTTTAGAAAACCTTTTTTCAATGAGAAGATAATAACAATATTTATAGCATTTGTTAAATTTTTGAAATGGCAAGTTACAAAACAAGATTCATATGAACTCCTTAATAGCAGACTACAGTTACTATGGTTACCTGATAAACCACCAACATCCATCTTTTTAAGGTTTTTGGCTTCAAGTATAACTACAGTTAGTTTCCCTGCTGTGGGTACATATCTGAGGGAAAAACATATGTCACCCAATTTATTTTCCTGCAAAAGAAAAGATTACAATTTAGTGTTACACAGATTGATTGATTTAATGGTGTTTGTGACACTTTCAGCACTTTCAGTTATTTCCTGGCTGCCAGTTTTTATTGTTGGGGAAGGCAGAAGCACTGAATGGAATAATGTCTCTAGCAAGGAAAGTGGCAATCTTGGTCAATTATGATTAGAACTGAACCAAACTGTGTTGATATGCTAGTGATACAGCAGACAAACTACTTCATTTGGTCTCTGGTGGAGAGTTGTCTCCCTGGTTAATCTACTTTCTCCATACAATCTAAGGCTCATGTCTTACAATCATGACAGTTCATTTGAAAATTTACGAAACAGTTTTTAAAGAACAATTTTAATTTAAAAATTTTAAATGTATATATCTGAAACACAAGTACATAGACCTTTAGTTAATTCCATTTTTTATAATGTTGATATACATGTATTATACAACATAAAAAACCCAAATAGTCCAGTCAAACTAAGAATTAACCTCAAACTAATTGCAACAGAAAATGTTTTAGTTCTAATATATAGCATTTATAATGCCCTTTATATACACAGAAAAAAGTCCAATAAAATCTAACTTGAGGAAAACTCAAAATCAGCATGTTTAATTTCCTCTGGAAATTAACATTGGAAGGGGAGATAACTCTTGCAAAAATTGGTCTTTTTTGGTCAGTTTTTTGTTGTTTTTCTTGAAATTTATGTAAAGTATGATACTTTGATGGGGTAATAAGTTTGTATTTGACTAAATTGTATAATCTTCTGCTCATGAAATGTACAAAACCGAAGTGTTATGGGTAGTTTTATTTTTTCCATGCATTTTTCTTAAAAGAAATTGCAAATATGAAGCTTTGTAACCATTTTGAAAATTTGGTATTGTTTATATCTGTATATTATATTTTTTTAGCAACTTACTTATCTAAAGAAACTTTAAACCACAAAAAGAAAAATAGTCATGCTTAATTATTTTTTTATTAAATTTGAGATTCTATACCATGACATGTTGAAAAATTCAATAAATGGTCAACTAATGAATTACGAAATCTAGATTATAGCTTGATAAAATATATAAAAACACCTTTAGAGTTGTTTATTATACTCTAAAGACCGTTAAAAAATAAAGAATCAATACATTCTGATGAATAGAAGCGGTAAAGTTATAATTTTGTATCAATTTTTATTGATATTTCTGCCTTTATTGCAAGAGTTATCTCCCTTTTCAATGCAAATCTCCATAGGAATTTAAAATGGTGATTTTTATAGTCTTCCTCAAGTTAGATTTTATGGGACTTTTTTCGGTGTATATTTGGGGTATAATGCTAAAGATTAAAACTTAAAAATCTTCTGTTGCAATTACTTTTGGGTTAGGGTCAAATTTATGCTAGATTGACTGGACTAAAAGATTGATGAAAATGATGATCTTTTTAGTACAGCAGTTAACATTCATAATATAAAATATATAGCTAAGAGTATAAGGGATAGCCAGGAGTGCTCCTAATTTGTAGAAATAACACAGTAGTGGTACCAACCCTAAACCCATAACAGTAATGCAATAGAACGATTATGTCTATTTTAACTGTAATTGAGATTGATTTTTTTCCCTCTGTTTTATAACACTGACGTCATACATATCCAATATTCGGATTAAATATTTAATGGATATATATTTAGAGCTCAGCTAGGTGTTTGGAAATCAATGGTGCTGTTTGGAAGTGACATATGAAAACTTAAGGTTAATTAGTTATCGTTAGAATTATCTATAAATAGAACAATAGCCGGTAGTTCATGACAAGTGTCACTCTGTGATGGATTATGTTATATTAAGAAAAGCTACCTGAAAAAAAAAATAGTAGCTAAATGGGTGACCTCTTTTTTTTCTTGGAAATCCTTTCAGAGGACATTGTCCTAAAAAAGTTTTATTTAACACTAAGGTGAATTGAGAATTGATATAACTGGCCGAAAATCTACAAAGCTGTACTAATCTTTACCCAGCTCAAGTTTTTCTGATATTGTTTCACATTTCACAGCAATATAATACTGTTACTGTTATTATTCATCCCTTATTTTATTGATTTTGTATTTACATTGTATCAAAGATCAAATTTATTCGTTAAGTGTATGTTCACTAGTCTTAATATGTCTTTCAATTAATTTAAGCCCTTTCAATTGATATTTTATAGTGCATCTTTCTATGCTGCGATGTTACACTATTGTTTCAGATAAGGGTGAAGGTTTGGTACCATCAAAACGTTTTAACCCACTGCAATTGTTTGCACTTGTCCTAAGTCAGGAATCTGATGTTCAGTAGTTGTCGTTTGTTGATGTTGTTCATAAGTGTTTCTCATCTCTTGTTTTCTGTATAGATTAGAAGGTTGGTTTTCCTGTTTGAATGGTTTCACATTAGTAATTATTGGGGCTCTATAGCTTGCTGTTCAATGTGAGCCAAGACTCTGCGTTGAGCCAAAACTCTGTGTTGAAGACCGTACTTAGACTTATAATGGTTTACTTTTATAAATTGTGACTTGGATGGAGAGTTGTCTCATTGGCACTCATACAACATTGTCTTATATCTTTCTAGAATGGGAACTATAATTCTTTAGACTAAATAGAGCTAGTTTGTTGTTAAATAATAATAATAAAAAAAAACCCCACAAAAATCGATTTTCTGGCATTTAAAACTTTGTATCTTTAAAATATCTTACAAAAGTCAATAAAGTTCTTGAATCATGCATTACTAGACTTTTGCTTACCTTTTCAGAATCATTATCTGGACTAGCTACATCTCTCCATTCCTCTATCACTTGACAAAGGTCAACAGAGTTCAGAGGGACTTGTACTTGTCCTATTTGATCGTGTTTAGAAAATCTGTCGAAATCATAAATAGCAAACACCAGTGTCTTCGACCCTGTCTCAGCATAAGGTACATTCTGAAATAAACAATAATAAAATTAAGAAAGGAAGTAAAATTGAGAATTGAAATAAAATTGAGAATTTAAATAAATTTGAGAAAGAAAATTGGAAATGTGTCAAAGAGACACCAACCTTATGAAAGTGCAAAAAACAGCCCAAGGACACCAAAGTGACCAAAAGAAACATATTTTGACCAAATTCCAGCTATTAATACACATTTATAATGATGCAACAACATAGACAACATCTTGTAAACACCCATTCTCTTCAGAGGAGAGAAATAATCAGATGTATTTCTCATGCGAAATATAGTTTTTGTTTCACTCAAGGAAATATAAATTTTTCGTTTTACAGGAAAATAGTTTTTGTTTTAAAGGGAAATATGGTATTTCAATGTGATATATATTATAACATTCTTTATTACATGTGAACAGACTAATTTGGCATTCCACTTAACGCCCATCAGATTGATTCCTAATAAATTGCAGTATATAGTAAAAGTGCAATTACTCATGTACTTTAGTTAAATGTTATTATGTATAGAAATTAACATCACAGTGTGAAGCACTTGTCAATCATTATGCACTTCTAGGCAAATTACATAAATTATATGTAAATTGATCTGTTTTCCTCTCTTTTTTCGGATGCATTTATAGTGAAAATCAATTCCAGCTTTAGAAAATGTGTCTGTGTCTCTGTTTGAGTTGATTTCAATGTTTTTAAATTTGAGAGCAATTGGACATCATTAAGGTGTTTTATTCATTAATATATAATTTTTTTTTACAAAAAAATCAATAAAAAAAAAAATCACTGGTAAGATGCAAATGAGAGAATATCCACCAGAAAACTAAAGATTCATCAGTGATACTCAAATCAAACAAGAATGTGATAATATTCTAACATGTTCATGTGATTAAAATATTTCTATAAAAACTTTTTTCATCTGACATTTTCACATTAAAAAATAAAACTTCCTGCATCAGTTTAAGTACTATGATGTAACCAGCTGATATTTTCAATTTCAAATTAAAGAGAACTGTGACCTTCAAATGTGACCTTTATGTAACATGTTTACATCAAGCTGGTGCCTAAAGTCTGATTTAATTGACTATTTTTCTTACATTATTTATATTGTGTTACAATTATTTGTTCTAACACTAGATGTTTGTGTTTTTAATTTCACACATGAGAGAAGTTACCTCCCCCTTACTATCCTAGATCAACAGTTATCTTCCATTGGGAATAAACATTATTGTACTGGAAGATATCTCCTTTTATTCATATTAATGGAAAATTAAAATTCAATGATCTATGCAAAATCATGAATTTTAAATGAAAAATACTGTTTGTTTTACAAAAATAGTCAGTAAATAATGAATTGCCATATGAATCTATTGATAAAGAATTAAGGCGACATGTCTATCATGTTGAGCATAAATAAAATCTCTTGTTTTCATTTAATTCAGTTTGATTCTGTAACATGGTATCAAATCTAATGAATTAATTAATCTTGCATTGTGGTTTAATTATTATATAAAGGATTAAGAATATTTGCATGCATTAATATCTAATTTTGTGTGTTGTGTTTTATATATAATACTACATTTGAAAATGTCTGTCAGGAATATGACAGATGTTGTCCATTCGTTGGATCTGTTTTTTCCTTTGATTTTGCCATTTGATTTGGATCTTTTCTGAATTTTCCGTGGAGTTCAGTATTTTTTTAATTTTACTTTTGTTTGTCTTTTGCCAAAAATTTTTTTTTGTCATGGAATTGTCAGTTTTTTCACTTTATGAGTTAGAATATCCCTTCGGTATCTTTTGCATCTCTCATTGAATTAGAAACACAGCAAAGAAAATGATTATATCCTTTCTGTTTTTAGATGAGTTTTTTCAACCTCTAATTTTTTTTTAGTAGAAATAATTGCGATACCTTGAATATAAACGTTTCATTGAAGACAGGATTAAGTGTTTTTCTGTGGACTTTCGTCTCAAATTTCTTCTTTTTGTCAGGAAGCAGGTAGACTTTAACATAAGGATCTGATGTCCCAGACATATCCATTCCAGGCAGATCAGCGGCTTGTATCACACCAACACTCAACTGAAAATTAAAATATTATAAGATTTTACATAATGACCAAATGAATGAATATTAAAACTATTTACCATAATTTTATAATAGATTCTGTAAAATATGAGGTTTTTGCCAGATGGTCTATTTTTGCTAATTATGCATTTTCAAAAAATCTGCCAAAAAATTTACTTGCATAAATTTGATCTTAGAGGAACACAAGAGTCAAAACAATACAAATATGAAAAATTTAAAAGACTGTGTGGATATACATGTTCTATACTGAACAATATAATGATCTTTCAGAGTCATCCTTGATAGATTGAGATAAAATAAAGTTTTATCTCAATTCAAGGATGACTCTGAAAGATAAGATTTTAGAGCTATCTTGCTATTTGGGAATAAGAGCAAAGATAGATGTTTCAGGGTCAGAACAATTTGTCTGGGGTAGGCTGACACCAATCATTCTCATGACTATTTTATTTAACTTTAAATAAGAAGATATGGTATGAGTGCCAATGAGACATATCTCCATCCATATCGAAATGTATTAAAATCAACAATTATACGCCAAAGTACAGCCTTCCGTCAAAGTACAGCCTTAATATTGTAGACTCTGGTGTGGAATGATTTAAGGCTGGTCATATTGTTTCAACATGTGTCTATTGTTGATGACCTTATGTTGACCTCTAAGTGTCTTTTGATTAGTTTTACTGTCATTGGGCTGCTCTCTCATTTCAATAAGATCCATATTTCCTTTTGTTCATATTGACAGAGGACTTGTATGCTAAACATCAATCCATCGATTCAGAAACGATTTTCTTTTTTTAGACTGATTACTTGTACTGGTACCAGCTTGAGAGCATAACAGCATAAAACAAAACTCTCTCAAATGGAACATTGTCTATAACACCCCGCTGACCAAAACGAATGTCAAATGTATTTGTTTGAAAGTTTATTGACTAAAATCTATGCAAACCATCCCACAACAGCGATCGGTACGATTCTCTTCCCAATAAATATGGAAAAACCATCGGACTGATAGATTTGATCCATTTATTTCAATCCAAACTTAATTATACAATCAATAATATAAATAAATGGCGTTGGTCCATTTTCTTGTTGGTTTTACTCTATTTATAGATATAAATGGTGGCAGGAAATCAATTTCTCTTTGAAATTAAATTTTAGATGTGTCAGTCTGTATTCCTATATCAATGCTAACTTTAAAATCTAATTTACGTACAGTGTTTGCCGGATTTAAAAAGGACATGGATCAATAGAGATGCATTATTGAGAAAAAATAATAAACAAAATGGAAATCTCCGTCTAGAATATCTCGTAAAAATCAATTTATGAGCAAATAGATCTTCATTTTAATCAAACACTATCATGATACATTATAAATAACTCAATAACTGCTGCTAGAGGCAGGTGCTTAAGTTGATATGAATAACGGTCAAAGGTTTAATACAATGAAGATGGGTTAAAAGTCATTCACTAAGAAGTATGATTAAAGTCCTACATGATAAAATCTGTAATGAAACCTAATGGTTGTGTCAATGTATTTGAGTTCCTTGTCACTCCTGACTTTCCCCTGACTGGATTAATCTATTCTAATCTAACCTTAATTATACTATCAATAACATTCATTACACATCAATAACATAAACGAACGGCATTAGTCAATTTCCTCTTTGGTTTCAAAATATTTAATGATTTCTAAAATAGGAGACACGATTTTAAAGGGATGGGAACATAAATAAGAGCCAAGTAGTCCATGATTTCCTCTCTGGTTTCAAAATATTTAAGATATAATGATTTCTAAAATAGAAGACCACAATTTCTAAGAAATGTTTTCATTGAAGTTCTAATTCAACTGAGATCAAAAATAGAAAAGTAGGATTGATAGTTCGTGTTTCTTTGACTTTATAACATCATCAAAAGGATATGTCAAGACAATTAAATAACGTTCTATATCAGTAATTTGTAATTCTAAGTCTTGCAGAGAATAAATTCTAAATATATCACTCCGGGTTTACCCAAAACCTTGAGCCATTTTCAGATACAATTATTATGAAGTAGGAATTAGACATATCTAAAAATAGCTCATTATATATACTGACAAAATATAATCAAGGACAACCAGTTTAGTGGCCCTGAATAGGGGAATAGAGATATTCGTTGGACGGTCAGACATATAAGTGGACAGCTGAAAGACAAGGTGAATGCAATAAGTTCCCCCTTTCCCTGAATGTAAGTTTAATTATATAAAAGTTTGGTTTAAAAAAACTATCCACATCAACAATGCAATAGAACTAAGTAATGAGATGCTTCAAATTATCTCCCTTTGTACTTTTCACAATACTAAAACTTTGAAAAAAACTCTCAAAATCAATTTTCCATTTGTTTCATGTCTGCTTGCTATTAAAACCACACTTCATCATCACCCAACAGACTCCCTATCTCTGTGTAAGGTCGATAACATATATATTTTCCCGTATTTTTCTCATTTCTCCCATAATATATTAAACCTTAGATTGTTTTTATAGCAGAAAATCAATGAGTCTTTGCTTAAAGAAGTCCATAAACCTATTGCCTGATATTTGTTTTCACTTATGATGTACCATGGGAAATCTTAACTACAAACCACGGTAAAATCAATTTTTTGTTATGTATAGTAGGTGGACATATTCAATCATAAATCGTATAAATTATTGTAACCAATGTTAAATACACATCATGGTATGTAGTAATAGAGAAAACATTAAACTAATCAGATTTTGTTTACAAGGAACAAATCTGTAAATAAATGGTTGATTTACAGTACAGCTAAGGTTTTATTTAAATTATAAATTTTCACAAGGAATTAAAAGTAAATATTTCTTGAACCAAATGAGCAAACTCAATTTTGGACCTTTGTGGTCAAGTTGTCAGGTAGACGTGGAGGTGACTTAAGCCTGTCATTGCTGTTATAGATAAGAGTTGAACCAGTTAAATACCAAAATGGGAAGTGACAAGAGTGAGTTGATAACGGGGAAAAATCAGGGACAACCAGAGGGACTTAGTTCTAATCATAGAATGTGAGCTGCTCAGAATGCACATGTTTTTAGAAGTCACAAATTTAATTTCCAAAAAATAGTAAGGGAGCTACCATTTGATTTTTATGGGGGGGGGGGGGGGTGGGGGGGGGGGGGGTGGGGGGGGGAGGGCTAGGATGAAATTTGAAAAAAATAGGCAGGACAGGAGTTTTGAGTAAAAAAAAAAGGCAGGATGAGACAATTGCCAAAAAAAAAAGTCAGGACGACAATTTAGGTAAAAAAAAGTCAGGATAAACTAAAAAAAAAAAGCAGGACCAAACAGAGTGAAAAATAAAAAGGCAGGACAGAGATTACAGCTAAAAAAAATGCAGGACAAAATTTTTCATCCTAGCCCCCCCATAAAAATCAAATGGTAGCTCCCTAAGACAGGAGATGTCTCAAATAATATTTTTGCCCCTCCCCCTAAAAAACAAACAAACAAGAATGTGTCCCCAGTACTATCATTTTCTATCGTCAGTGGACCATAAAAATTGGATAAAATCTCTAATTTTGGCATTAAAATTAGAAAGATCATATGATAGGGAACATGTTTACTAAGTTTCAAGTTGATTGGACTTCAACTTCATAAAAAAATACCCTACCTTAAATTATATGTAAAGACCATTTAGATGTGATTAGTTAGATAATGAATCTAAATTTTAATATGATCACTAATATTGGAATATTGGCACTTTTTAATTAATTCTTTACCATATTTGTGATATTATACAAATTATCCATTATAACTACATGATAACTTATCATGATATTTTTTATTATATGTTTTTAATCATCAATATTTTTTATTATATGTTTTTTTTCCCTACAAGATATGTATCAAGTATTTATGTATTTAGAGTCCAGCTAGCTTTTCTATATCCAAACAAGAATATTCCTGAATTCATCATGGTCGTAATGTATCAATTCATTCTAAATGGAATTTCCAATATTTACATCTCAATTGAATACCAGCTAGCTTTAGTTCTCCCAAGCCTCTACTCAAACCAACAATTATAATTAAGATATTCTGTACAATGAATAGTTCTGTATTCTGGAGAATTAATCATGTACATGTTTTATGATCACAAACTGGGAATAGAAAATGTTTAACATCACAATTAAGCCATGTTTTTGGAACTGCAAGTAGGATCATGATTTAAAACTCGTAATTTTAAATTATTGGCATTTAAAATTTGTGCATATAATATACATAAGAGTTCAACAAATGCTAATGAATTCATGACACTTTCTTCATTTTTAATAAACAGTAGTAAAAATTGTTAGTTTACCATATCTCCCAACTGTTAATATCAGCATCATTGGGTTTCAGTTTGTGACATTATTTTTTCACAGTGTTTAATTTACTTTACATGTGTTTATAAACGTATGCTTTCATAAAATGCATGAAAAATTGCACTTTCTGAGATAATACAGAAGAGGAATGAGAAGTAAAAATAGAATTAAGAGTTTATTCAATTTTCAATTAACACAACCCCAAAAAAGTGTAGACCAAGACTTAATGATTCATCAATGTCAACAGATTTCTCTTTATAAATAACTCCAAAAATCATGAAAATCTTAAAATTTGTAACCTCCAAAAACTTAAAATTTGGTTAGCAATCTTTATCTTAACAAATGAAAGAATTCGATCACGGTTAGTATTTGTTTTAACTAGGAGTTATAATGTAGACTTTACTATATGGTTAATGGATTTGGGCATAATTGAAGTCTGAATTATCATGTCTTAAGTATCTTTTATCAATTTTTATTGTCTGCTTGCTGTCCTATCTAAAGTTATCTCCTTTCATCTATAATAATTTGTTTGAACCAATTTTGTCAATCATAGGACATATTGATTGGAACATATTTATATATTTCTATTTGTGATGACTTTTCTTTACTACTCGACTTGACGTAAAAACACAATACACATACACTAAATATCTTCCAGTTGACAGGACCTCAAATCATACAAAATTATCTATTGATTTCAATGTTTACTGATGTTTTTCATACGAGTTTTCACCAGTCAATCAATAAAATAGCAAACTCAAACAAAAATTTCATCTTCATGATCTTTTTCTGTCGATATTCTTTGTAAATAAATTCATGTTTTTCAACAGGGATTAATTCGTCTTAAGTTACCATCCAACTTAATCCACAAATACATCACCAACTTTTCTTTCCAGTCACATTCTAATTCTCAAAATATTACATCACGGAATAATTAACCAGATTCAATTCATTTCTCCTAAACAAATTACTCCTATTCATTACCTTAGGAAAGAGAAATTTAGATTACAGAATGCAATAATACCAAGCTAACCTAGAATTTTAACTAAATTCTGCTCCGTCACATCGATAATTGATTAACCCACTTATCAACAATAGCCATTTTTTTCTATTCTCTATCTTTCTAACTGGATTTACAACTGAATAAATTGAATCAAATTTGGGAATCCAATTAAAGAACCTGTTTGTATCGTAATTCACAATGAGAACGCTAAAATGACCAGGATGTAAAAATAAAAAGTACAAAATCTATGCCACAGGCGGTAATTGTCTTATGACATCTACAAACTTCAGACACAGCATACTATAAGTTAATTTAAATTTAAATTTAAGGTACATTAAGGTGACCAAAGTGCTGTTAAGGTGGTACCTAACACTACAGGGAGATAACTCTGTTAAATCAGCTAAACGTTTTAATTACATTGTGTTGTTAAGGGAATATTAAGCTTCTCAGTGATCAAAATTGGTGTTTGTCAAATTGCTATATAACCAGTGTAATTTTTCTGACAAAGCGGTTGGTTCAAAATTTTTGAAATTTTTATATTTTTGTTATAAAGGGTCAAAGTAAATACTTTGACAAAATTTCAAGAAAATTAAACGAGCCAAATCAATTTTAGTGAAAGTGTTGGGTACCACCTTAAGACCATGTATATGCTAATTGTTTGTTTTCTGTTTTTTTTTTTTTGCGTAGTCCAGTGTTAGTTAATTGTTGGTGAGGTTTTTGTGAGTGTAGTATTGCCACTTTATTTTTTGTGTTTCCTGTTATCAGTTTTTATGTATTATACTTTTAATAAAAGAATAAGAAGATATGGTAAAATTGTTGATGAGACAACTCTCCACAACAGACCAAGACACTAGCAACTTTAGACCACTGAAGGGCCTTCAATAATGAGCATAATTCACAGCCTATAGCAAGATACATTTGTAGTGTCTTCATTATATCTGTGCACATTAAGAACTGCAATTTCATGACATCCTAATTAAAGAATATATAAAAAAAATCCTAATCATAAAAAGACAAGATACAAAAGAAAAATTGCAACCGAATCATATAATTCCTAAACCATTAAAACAGTGGTACAAAATAAATAGAAACTTAGACAAGCTATGACCATGGCATACCTGAACTATTTATACTTTAGAGTTTCTTAGACTAATGTTTGTCTACCAGATGCTACTAAATTTCAGAAAGCCTTTTAGTATCTGATACAATTCCAGTATTAAGCCATTACTATAACTAAATTTACAGCAATGTTTTTGTATGTTGTCCATTAAGACAGAAAATTTTCACTTTAAATAAGAACTTATTTGATATAAAGTACAAATCCATCTTGACACCGAAAAAGTGGAATGAAATTAAAGAAAACAACAAAATCAATGTTACCGTGGCAATTAAATAAGAACGATGTTCTTATGTAACCTTATTGATGAAACAAGCACTTAAGATAGTTTGTGACTGAAATATATACAATTATAGGTCACACCTAAACAGAATATGTAACACAACAGTAACACTTCAAATATAGAGAAAGGGTGAAAAAATCACCAAGTTTTATACTTTTTTTGCGATCTAGGTCAAAATTATTGTATAATTATTGTGAACAAACTTTGCAGGTATATAAGTCATAACTGTTATTATTATGGGAATAATCTCCCCTTAACCTCACCACTCCTTTCATGGAGTCATAATCTAACAGTAATTGTAACTTTTATCTCCCCTTAACCTCACCACTCCTTTCATGGAGTCATAATCTAACAGAAATTGTAACTTTTATCTCCCCTTACACTCACCTCTCCTTTCTGGAAGTCATAATCTAACTGGAATTGTAACTTTCCGAGTTTGACCTCAGATTTTGTACTTTCTGCATCCTCATTATCCTCCATGTTTTGTGTAAGATCTGCTACGTCAGGTTGTACCTAGAATATATATGATATTTTGTCATACATAAGCTTTCGGATCACTTTCATTTCTTGACAACGATTTTTAATTGTCCCTTAGGAATCTTCTGTGACGTTTTTGATGAATCATTAGTTTAAAAATGAAGCAAGAGTTAAAGCTTTGGTAACAAGTGCATGTAAAGGTTTTGTGTCATGAATTTATAAACAAAATCTGTTTAATTTCAAATAATTAAAAGTTACAAGGGAAAAATGGTGAGCACAGATTTTTTCATACATGTATGTATATATCCTCTCTGTTATAGTTTTGTACTTTTTCCCCCGCTGCAGCATCTGGCAAACATTTCAGGACATAATGGAAGAGATGTTTGGTGTAGTAAAATTGGTACCAAATAAGTTATTATTTCAATTTTTTTCTTTATTTATCAAAATGTTGTTTTATCCCTTTTAGCAGTAAACATTTGTCAATTGATTTGCCTCATTATATCCTCCTTACCTTTTCCTTGTAAGAATTTCCTAGCAAAGCAACATTTCTTAGATCAACGGCCCCTTTCAGTCCTTTTTTCCCTTCCTTCTTTTTCTTTTTCCGACAGATACATCTTTTACATATACAATAACAACAACAACCAAGCACTAATAACACACCAGCTCCAATCAAAATCAATGCCCATATTGGTACTGAAAAAATAAAAATAATATATGTAAAAGTACTGTGCCTTCAACAAGGATCCATGGCCCACTCTGAACAGCAAGGTACATACCTGCCAACTGTCACTATTTGCAAGAGATTTCCCACATGAAAGCTCCCAAATGGAAATTTTAATAGAGAAATGTTGTCCACAATTTTAAACAAAAAAGTTAAATTTACAAAGGCTTTAGGCTTTAAAAAGTATACAGAAGCCAAAAAACAAAATAAAGATACATTTGAAGGCCCCCTTGAAGGTTTTTTTAGGATTATAAGATCCATCTTGGGTATAAAACCCCCATGGGCATTTTGAAAAGTTGGCAGGTATGGAGGTATAAATTAATTAAGGGCCCTAAAAATGACTAGCATAAAAACAGTCAAACAAGAAACACTTATGAACCACATCAACAAACAACAACTGAACAACAGGCTCCCACATATACTTGCTATAATTCTCATTGAAGCTGGTATTTTCAGAAGCACAACTTAAAATTTACTTTTGACTACTACCTTACCCAAAAGTAGATGATTGATTGATTTTTAATGGTTGATGCTTCTTGGCTATGTCAAAATGACATTTTTTTATTTGGTGGAGGAGCAGGAATACCAGGTTCTATATATACATAAAACCACCAGCTTTTAACAGGAAATCATTGCATTAGTATTAGAGTCATTAAATAAGGGCATACAACAATGATCAAAATCCATACCCTACAGTCTAAATAGGGTCACAAATTAAAGCTATAAAAGGCCTAGACATGGCTAAATGTGATTTTTGCCTATATTTGCACTCACAACCTCAGTGTTATTTTCTGATTGTCTGTTTACTTAGTGATTACTGTTGATGTACAGCTTCCCTTACTTCTATTTCTCTTTCACTATATCTTAGTGGTTGTAGTTAGTGGTTGTAGTTAGTGGTTGTAGTTAGTGGTTGTAGTTAGTGGTTGTAGTTAGTGGTTGTAGTTAGTGGTTGTAGTTGGTGGTTGTAGTTAGTGGTTGCTGCTTGTCATATTTTATGTCATTTACTTTTTGTATATATATGTGCTCTTGGTTTAAAAAAAATTACTTTTAGCCATGTCCAGACCTTTTATAGCTTTGTGACTATACTCAGACTGTAGGGTATGAATTGTGATCATTGTTGAATGCCCTATGGTGACCTATGATTGCTTTATTGGCAATCATACCACATCCAGATCTCCATACTTTATACCTCCCTTATAGATGATGATTCAAATAAAATGTTGAACACAATAGACCACTTTCAAGTTCATCCGTCACCGGAAAAAACTCGTCAATTATATGCACCTTTATGACGTCATTTACCAGATAGAGGGGATCGCCTGTATCCCTGCACTATTAACGTTCATCAAGCGTCTTAGTGATCATCTTTGTGCAGGATACACTAGAAATAATGGTTGTTCTGTAGGTACTTAATGACAATTCCCTAATGACAGCAGTGCTGATATTATTGTCAATTTTCAGAATTCAATTTGCCGAATAATTCGTACAATATATAGAATTATAGTTTTCCAACCACTCGCTCAACATTGGAATGGAAGCCACGATGCCCCTAAACGCACAAATGACATTTACTAAAACCAGAGTTTTTGACGGAAATGCATCGAACTCGAAAGTTGTATATTTACAGAAAATATAACTGTGATATCCTATAGTCACACACATACATGTTTGTTTCACCATAAACATTGCTTCATTCCAAGTATAATTATGGATTACCCTGGCAGGGTACACCCAAAGAATAAGATTAATATATCATCTATATATAATCTTCTGTAGACTAATACATCTAATCTATTTTAAAAATTTAGCCAAAAGTTGTAAACACATTTAAATGTCCTCTAATAGATCATAACCCAAAACATTAGGTACTGAAGTTGTGTAATAAAGACCTGAACACTGTTCTTTAAATAGTGAGTTACCCTTCAGGCCATTTAAAAGCATAGATAAAATGTTTAAATTATATCTTCCAGTTATTGACTATCATAACAGGTCAAATCAAATCCATTCATGCATATCTATTTAGAAAGGAGTGAGTTTTGTTCTACTGGGATATGTTTTGTTTATAAATTTATCAAATATAAAATATATACATGTTTCACATCTTCCTATATCTATGTGTATGGAAGGATGATTATGTCCCCTATCCTATCAACTTTTCAGTAAACAAAATAAAAAAAATTATAAATTGCTTCGCGGAGTGCAGCCTGATACGACCGCAGATGTTGAACCCTGAACAGCTGGGGCAAATTTGGACACAATATTCAAGCTTGATACCATCTGAATTTGGATTGTGATAAAATTTTTGACATAGTATAGGTTTCTGACACAACATAAATGTCAAGATCTTACAAATGTATTGCCCAATACTGTGCAATTAAAGATTTTACTTGAAATTTTTCAAAATTTGAAATTTTAAAAATTAAAAAAAAAAAATGGTACCCCTTAAAAACTTTTTGAATCCCCCCTTTTAGCAATTACCCCCACACTCAATTCCAGCATTTCTTTTGTAGTATGGAACCTTGTAGTATAATTCCAGAGAGATCCATTATCGTTTAAACACAAGTTATTGTCTGGAAACTACAAAAATGCTTGTTTTTGGCCCTTAATTCCAAAACTGATGACATCATAACCCCCAAAATGAATCCAAACCTTCTTCTTGTGGTATTAAACATTGTGGTATAATTTCAGAGCAATTGACATACTTATACACAAGTTATTATCCTGAAAGTAGAAAAATGCTAGTTTAGCGTCTCTTTAAGTCTTTTGGGCCCCAAACTCCTAAACGTTTAAAACCATAATCCCCACAATCAATCCCAACCTTCCCCTTTGTGGTATTGAACCCTCTTGAAAAATTTCATAGAGATCCATTCCCTTAAACTAAAGTTATTGTCCGGAAACCAAATGTGTTTTCGGAGGACGACGACTACGACACAGACAACAACATCATACCTTTATACGATCCCAAAACTTTTTTACAGTCGTATAAAAACTACATGATATTAATGATAAAATTTGCAATTTCTACAAAAGTATAAAATTGAGAATTAATGGTTATGGGGAATATGTCAGAGACAACAACCCAACCATATTTTCAGGTTCAAGTTCTGTATTCCCCTTTTCAAAATCCATGTTCTGCTACTTTTATCATTACCGGTAATTATAAACCAATGTCACTGACAATATTCTTTTTCATTTTAAGAATGTGAACTTCTGCAAATTCAAATTTGACTTCAACTCAATAAATGTAATTTTACAAAATTTAAATAGCTCAGACAGCTAGCCTTTGTGGATCCCCCCCCTTTTTTTTTAATATCATAAGTGCACTGGCTATAAGTCACATGCACTTTGGAAATTTTGAAATTTAGATGTTAATTTGTCTTCTGTTAATTATGCCTACAGATCTAGTTTCTATGTCAATTAATAATGATTAATGCTTTGTAATAAATTTCATACATTTTGTTTAAGGGAAGATTAGAATATCATGTGACAGGCCTGTCATCTGAATATTCTAATGCCAGACTATTGGTCGATATATCAAATTGTGGTAGAAATTTAACCCTGGTATAATCATGATAATGTTCTACATCTGGGATAAAATAAGGGAATAGGAGAAAACAATCATTTTATTTTCAAAAGTTTTATAGAAATGTTATAAAATGAAAAAGATGTAGGACATACACAAATGAGACAGCAACTTGACAATACAAAGAAAACATTTTAAACACTAATTTCAGAACTATTGGGTATACTGTGGCTGTCAGTCTTTATTGGTGGAGGCAGTCGGAGTGCCCAGAGATTTTATCCCTCCTTTAGAAGGAAAACTGAAAATCCTAGTAAGTTAAATAAGATTGGGTCGCCTCTGATGACCTACCATGTGCAGGTTTCCAACTCACCACCTGTGTTGACAGGCTAGTGATACAGTAGTTGGAATATTTAGACCACACTTGGCTACCATTATAGGCCCCAATATTGATTATAAACAAATAAACTGACCTTCTTGTCCTAGTATCAAAGACATTGAAGTAATAATTCCATTAAATTATATAAAATAAGCATCTTCCATCTTATAACTCCTTTAAAAATATATAACTATAAACATCCTCCATCTTTAGTAAGTTGCTAAAGCAATTTAAAAACATAAATATGGATGTGTTACAAACTGAACTAATAAAACGAACCTGAAAAGGTTTTTTAGTATTTATCAATTAGAATTAAATGCCTTATACAAACAATTATTTTGTAAAAGGAGTTGATGCAACATTTCATGCACCATGAACCAAAAATATTTTAAAATTAACATATCAAAATAAATAAAATCTAGGCCAAAATGTTACATAAACCAAAACGTTTTTGTATAATTTGTGTACTGGCAAATATACAGAAAGGGCATTGAACTTTAAGTCATAAAAAGATGACATTTTTTTCTATTTTGAAGGGAATGATTTAGTAACTTTCAGATACTGCATTTATAAGAAAGTTTTAAAGAGTTTTTTGTGTAATTGGGTACTACAAGTGGAGCAGGAACTGACTTAACCTTTTAGGAGCACCTGAGATCACCACTTGTTTTTGAGAGGGAAATTGTTTTGCTCACTCTTTTAAGTTGTCTACATTGTGATTTTTTTAAATCTGTTGTTTTGTCGTTTGTTCGTTATTCGTTACTATGAGTTTGAATATCTCTTAGGTATTTAAATCTGCATACATCTTTTACTGAACAGTTACCTTGAATTCAATTAAAATCTCATTAAAAGATAGTATTACCAGAACTTCAAATGGAACTGCAACTGATACTATAGAACCTGTTACTGTTGCATGCTTGCAAAATGTCATAGAACAATGTTATAAGTATATATAAAATATATCTCCAAAGCAAATTGTATGTATCAACAAATCAGCAACAGTTTGAACATCCACAGTATATTGTAATTTTTCATCGCTAAACATGAAGGTAAGAATAAAAATTAAGGATGTTCGCTTGTCATGTTTTGGAATTTTTGTCCGATTTTCAATTTAAATGCCTTTAAAAAAAATTGTCCATTGACCCCTATTTTTCTTTTTATAAATCTTTTACATGTATAATAATAAGCCATCTGTGAGAGTCTTATAAAATTTTAATTATTTTTTAATAGTTTTTGAGAACTTAAGACTTGTCAATTATATAGCTATGAAAAGTCAAGAGAGAACAATTTACCACCTAATTTCATAGGATTAATGTCTTTTTTTAGACTAAGGAATTGTAGATAAACCTTCAAAATTTTAGAGCAACATCAAATAGTTGAGGAGAACTGAATGGTAAGGGGATGAACATTTATGACTCAATTAAAGAAATTTCAAAGGACAGTGGAAATTTTAATTTCAGAAATTCATAAAAACTAATGGGAGGTGAAGCATTTTTTAGTTATTGTTTTCGAAAACTGGAAAATCCCCCCTTTTAAGTGAAAAAACCCCCAAAAACATGAAAACTTAAAATCTAAAATTTTCAAAACATGTAAGGGAGCTCACATTTAGATATAAACAATTCACCAAAGTTTCATGCCATTTGGGTAAAGTGTTTTTAAGTTCTGTCTAACATGTTGACGACTGACAGATGGACGTATAACGATATATCATATATAATATGTCCTGTAAAGGGCCGTATAAAAACATGAACAAAGAAAAAAAAAATCTTTTTCAGAATTATGCCACACCTTTTCATATATAAAGCTTCTCATTTCCATTTATGCTTAAAATTAAAAAAAATGATAAATGTTTTATTTATTCACAATTTTATATATTGTGGGGTATTGAAATAGTTTTTTCCATAATTTGTTGCTAAAAATTAACAGGAATAATGTATTTTCATCCTTTTCTACAGCTGGTGAAATTATTCATTTCTTTTATTGGACCATTCCTTTATTACTATGGAGATGAAGTATCGGCTGCTGGAATTCTTGAATCTATTCAGTCTGATGTTCATAAAATTCTAGCAAGGTCTGGACGGGAAAACCCAGTTAATGGTAAGGAATGATTCAATTCAAATTAAATTAAAGAACAATGCTCCAGCTATTATTCCAGCTACCATACTTTTGAACGTAACTAATAAATTTTTCATCTAAAAGAAACAAATCAAATCGTAATTTTTAAAAGACTTAATTGTTGTTCCTTGAACAGAAAATGTTACCCTTTATGTACATTGTAGGTCAGAATACTCAATCAAGACAACCACAGCCTTTTATTTCCAAGAATTAACTTTTTTGAGAGTGATCTTTTCTTGTGATCAAATATTGTTGACACTCATACATACATAAGATTGGCTATGATAGCTTATCTCCTTTATCATATATTGAATTCTCAAATTTCATATTATAATTTTAGTGACATATAAGCCTGCCTTCCTCGCAAACTTGTCACACTCATTAAGCAACCTTCAATCTAACCAGATAGTAAAGTTTGACACAGTTATAACAAATATCGGTAAACATTACAGTCCAGCGACGGGAAAATTTACAGCCCCACAAGATGGAATATACACCTTTTCTTGGACTTGTTTGACTCCTGCTGGAAGCAGATTTGAAACACGACTTTTAGTAAATGACCGTTATATTTCTGCTAATAGAGCAAATGCTCAAAACATCAACCAATATGTTCAAGGCACAAAGAATGTGGTAGTACAGATGAAAAAAGGAGACGAAGCTGCTGTTAGAGTGCTTACCATTGCTGGTTTAAAATTACATGGAAATGGTCTTTTTTCAGCCTTCTCTGGTTTTATGATTTAATATTAAATATGTGATCATTAAAATAAAATCAATAAAAATAATGTCTTGATCTTTCTTTCTATATAATTTTATTGAATTAAAAATACACAAAAGTTTAAGACAGTGTTTAAAACACCTAAAAACACTTCATGTATGAATAAAAGTAGATGAACACTAAACAAGGTCCAATCCTCTGCTGGTGAACAGTAAATATCATTGTTTCAGTAATCATTACTGGCATGATTTATAACAAACCTTTCTAAAATCGTCTGTTTCTAATATTTTTAAATTATAAAGAAACTAAGGAGCCAGGCAAAGTTGATTTTTTATAGATTTGGTTATTTTTCTAAGGTCCTTTTTGGTCATTTATAGCTTCAGCTGTTTCGGCCCTTATACAGCTGTCTTGGCTTTCAACATTTTTGATGAATTCAAGATAAATTCCAGAAAAGCGCTTAGTACACATGAATGATTTATAGGGTGTTGTTTTCATTCTTTATCTAAAAACAGACATCTAGAGGTAAAAAAGTCTACAACAACAGACCACTGTCTATACAATATGTCAAATTCTTATTGCTAAATGCATTTTATAAATTTTTAAACCAAAATCTTGCGTGCATGTAACTCAAGGGATTCTTTGGTAGTCACTGTGGCAGCAGGGGTGGATCCAGCCATTTTAATTAAAAAGGGGGGTTCCCAACCCAGGATAAAAGGGGGTTGGGGGGTTCCAACCACACGTTCCTATTCAAATACATTGATCATAAAAAAAAAAGGGGGTTCCAACCTCTGGATCCGCCACTTGGCAGAGCATATTTGGTTTACAGGAGCAATATTAGTTACAACAAAGATAATGATTAAATAGAGATTGGTACCAGCTCGTTATGTAAAATAAAATTCCGGAAAATGCTTGTATTTTTACAGACGGTATTACTGATGACAGTGCTATATTTATGCTAGCATTTAATCAGCTTTAAAAGATTTGAAGATGAAGAAGCAATATGCTTCGTTTGACTTAACGACATTAAAGTTGAAATAGTTATCAACAACTAAATTGTATTTCTTAAGAACAAAATAATTAGTCTTTGTCAGTTTAACTTAATGGTAAAAAAATAATATCTCTGACAACATTTTAAAAACTAAAACAAGTAACTTTAAATCAAAGGAGGGCTTGCAAGGGGAAATAACTCTACCGGTAAACTGTTACAAAAAGATGGCAAATGTCAGAGGAATTTAATGATTTTTCAAGCATTTTTTGTTTGTTTTGAAATTTTAAAGTTCAGTTTGACGAACTTAAACAACTGAAATAAAATTCCATTTGTTTTCCAGTTTTCAAAATAACAGTGTGTGATACTCAGACAACCATACCTCTTGGTGATTTGCATATCAAAACAAATTATTCATTATAAAGTAACATGCCCTCATTTAGTTTTTTATAGATGAAATATATCATATGTAAAAAAATTAAACTTCCTCGTAAATTACATACAGAAATCTGGTATGTAAACGTGTAATTGAGAGGAGATGAAGCCAGCTGTTCCCGCTTGGTCAATACTTTGTTTATATACAAATATAGATTTATTTGTTATTTTTTTCCAGCCAATTTCACAAATTAGATTTATCTGTACTTTTTAGATTTGTTTTATACATGTACCTGAAAGGAATTTATGACATCTTTTCATATTGAAGAAGCATTAAAGGGGTCTCTGATACAATATCTGTCTGATAATCATGCTGATAATGTTATTTCAAAGGGGATATATTCTATCAAAAGAAAATAACTTCAGGGATGTATTTTACAGGGATTAAAAATATGTCACAAAATGAATGAGTTTCCATCAGAAAGATACAGCTGAATTCAAATATTTTAATTGAAGCTTAATATGCATCAAATCTAAATATATCAATCATGTCAATAAAAGGATATGTTGGATTCAGGGTTTAAAAAAATATTCAGAGCTAACTTAACTTAACTTTGTAGTCATAAATATTCAATCATCTATTGCAAAACCCTAAATAGTCATTGGTCTGCAGATGAATTTAACAGATATCAACACCAAATTTCCTAAATGTCAAAATTCCTCATTTTAAGAATACTAAAAGATATCAGGGAACTAAAATTGTATGAAAGCTTCCAAACATTCACAGTTCAAATTTTCATGTCAAGTACACAACACATTTATTGACAATAAAATTGAGAATGGAAACGAGGAATGTGTCAATAAGAGACAACAACCCGACCAAAGAGCAGAAAATACATACGCTGCGACAAACCAAGGGGTTTTATAAGGATCTTATGGACAACCATTGGTCAGATTGTAGTGTACTGTGAAGGATCTGAATGTACAAAGACTCATAAAACCACATAAACTCATCTGTGATGACAAAGTACATATGGCAGTAGTTGGAACCTTAGATTCTAAATGTTTCTTAATTCATTGAAAGAGAATTTAAGAAAGCTATCTTCCAATGTAACCTTCAATTCTTATACTTACAAGAGTTAATCTCATCCATAATTTTATTCTTTAGATTATCCATAGCTGATGGTTTGGATGTGGAAGCAGCCACATCGTTTGCCATGGTACCAGATCCTCCACTACCATTGCCAGCAGACGGCGATGTGGATTCACCCACATCACGACGATACCGATAAATTGAATCCATCATAGGCATCTTGGAAACCTCTGAAAAATAAATTAAATAAAAATAATTACTCTGATTTTATTTGTTACAGATTTGTTACTTATTTATATGGAATTTTGTGGGTATAAGTTAACTATCATTGTAATTCAAGCGATCGAAGAAATAAAAATTACCTATAATAGGTGTATAAAATAAAACTGAAAGTGGTAATGTCAATGGGGGAATTATTAATAATGTCCATACCAAGAGATTACAACTGGACCAAAGAGCAAACAAGAATGTGTCCCCAGTACAAGAATGCCCCACTCGCACTATCATTTTCTATGTTCAGTGGACCGTGAAATTGGGGTAAACCTTGACCAAAAACTTTAACCTGAAGCGGGACAGACGGACGGACGAACGAACGGGCGGAAGGATGCACAGACCAGAAAACATAATGCCCCTCTTCTATCGTAGGTGGGGCATAAAAACAGCTGAAGATAGGCCACCACTGGGTCTTCAACAGAATGAATACTCAAATCCCACAACCAAGTCTGGCTTCAGTTGACCCCTAAATAGTCACATGTACTAGCTCAGTGAAAATTTATACATAATTTCGCTAAACCACAAAATCAAGCATTATAAAAAGCCAATTTTTCCCCTCAATCAAAGAATATTGGAACACACAAAATGTAAACGAATCCACAATATTAATTTAAGAATCACTGAGTAACCATTTTAAATGCTGCTATAACATTATCATTTAAAAAAAAATAAACATAGAAGCAAATTGTAATTGACTATTATATATAGTAATGAAAGTAATGACAGTCTGTAGTATATGCCGTCTATTTTTAACCAGGTTTTATTGTTTGTCAAACCCCCGCCCCCCCCTCTCTTCTTGAAAGGCAGAAATATATGAGTCAATAAACCAACTGTATCTTCAAAACAATGTCCAAAATTATTATAAGAGTTAGTAGGTTTAGAGTAGTTCTGCATTTCAAAATAAATGATTCACATGGCTAAATGGAGTTTGCTGTCACATATCACGGTCAATGATTGAATGCCCTTTCTCCATAACCACAGCAGAGCTTAAAGTGTATTTCTCCTGAAGTTAACAACAAATGTGTATATTACACCTCAACAGATGCCTCTTTGGACTCTTATTAGAGTTGTTTTAAAAAGTCAGTGTTTGATCTGAACAGACGTCTTTTCCTGAGTACGACAGACAGATTGTTGTATCCTAATCCACAAGCTGCTCACTGACTTTAAATGTTTGTTCACACCTGTTTTAGACCTAATCACGATAAACAGATAATATTTTCACACATATCAAATCTATATAATCAAAATATAGATCACTGAACTTGGATTGAAAGCATGTACGTCATTTGAAGTAAATTTGGTGTTGACACCTTATTTTTGAGTCCCTTTTAAAAGAATACAACAAAAGTCA
Organism: Mytilus galloprovincialis; assembly: GCA_037788925.1. Classification (NCBI taxonomy): domain Eukaryota; kingdom Metazoa; phylum Mollusca; class Bivalvia; order Mytilida; family Mytilidae; genus Mytilus; species Mytilus galloprovincialis. The sequence goes on along the minus strand of CM075340.1, from coordinate 5,305,055 downwards.
CAGGTCTACAAACAGTCTCTGTTGATAATAAACTATTTTTGAAAGTGCATAAAAGCTCCATTTTTGCCTAAATTAGATGATGTAGAAAAAATACAAACCTCTAAAATTCAAGCCCAAAGATTCCATATGGTATATCTATGATTATACTTAGTCTTTCAATTTAGAGAAAGCTCAAAGCAATACTTTTACAGGAATATTTCACTAATTTAGTAAATAATTCAAGCACAATTGCAACAGTTCTTTGAAAATTAATCCCTCCGGTTGAGTATATATAGTTTTGGTTGTAAATATATATAATATTGCTTAATTCACCAATCAAAGAAAATTATTTTCTAAAGTCTCTTATAGCTATTTTTATTTTTTAAATTTCAACTAACCATGCAGTACTTACTACTGGTTATAACCAGCCAGAATTACTGCATGGTTAGTTTATAATAGAATTCTTATTACACAATTTTCATCGCACATAGATTTAAGTTCCGTCAAAATATCAGCCTCGATCATTCTAAATAAATCATAATTGGTCATCAAATCTGGAAAAAGTTACAAAGAATTCAGGCTTAATTAGATCATAATTTTTACGTGATTAAATCCTTTTTTAAAAACCTCTGAGCCCATCCCTAGATTTACTAATTGACATTATAACAGAGCCTCCACCCCATAACAAAAACCTTCTTCATCTGAGTATTTCATTTGCGCTTAGAATTAAAACTAATGAACTTATAATCTTATTCTTTATTACTTGCATAAGAAACAAGAAAGTTTCATAGTATATTATCAATTCAAAGGTTAAGGTTATTTAATAATATAAAACCGTGAAATCGAAAGTCAGCTTTTAAGGAGAATTAATCTTACAAACTTCTGCTCTAGAAAATCACAAAATCGATGAAAAGAAAACCTACTTCTAGCTGTAGTTTGTAATTACCTCAGTACCAAAATCAATATCAATTTTGGGCTATTTTTCTCCATTCAAATCACCCATTCAAAACACCATATATAGTAAATAAATTCTAATTAAATGAATGCAACATTTTTTCGATCATTAAATACTAGATAAAAGAGATGCAAATTCTCGAATGATTTTTTCAAATTATTATTTAAACATAATATCATTCATAGAATACTTTTTATAATAGTAGCTCATTAAGATTGGGTGAAAATCAATCGTTACTTAACAACTGAAATTGACGTCAGTCATACATTTCAGAAATCCATTACACACAGGATATGACTATTTCTACAATTTCAGCGTCGTAATAATCGTCAAAGTAAAAACAGAAATGATTTCTCCAACTTCCTGACCCTATACAGAGGCAATATATAACTGCCATTTTTAATATTTCTCATGTTGTTATTGTCAGTAGAGTACTAATTACATATAGTTATTCCATTAGATCTTTGTCCAAAATTAGAATTAACACGGAGCTTGTAACAATTTGTTTTCATTATGTTTTTCATAATGAAATTTGTTTAAGGGAAAAACTTTCTATCTGAATTAATAAAGTGTTTTATGTTGTGTTGTTGCTGAAAAACTCAGTACTTTATGATTAAATTCTTTAAGGGATTAGAGAGAGTTCACACATTTTTTTTTTTAGCTTACTCAGCATTCAGCGCTTATTTTTACTGAAAATTAAAGATGGCACCACTTCTACATCCCCCTCCATCAACAGCACATGTGAAGCACTACTCCTAGAATCTTCATTCAATGCCGTACCATTTATTAGGATCACTCAAAATTTTTAAGTCCATCTGCTAATTGGACTGCCTCAGTGAAAGGGAGAGTTTACACGCTATAAATGTCCAAAAACATTTCAATCCAGAGGTCTCTGATCTGGGAATTGGTAAAATTTAAGGAGTTTAGGGGGTAACCTACATCAAAAAGAAATCTAGAATTCACATAGTCTTTTATGATGGACAATCCCTCATTATTATTGTTTATTTAAAACAAATTGTTAAATAATTTTTGAAAGAAAATGGGGAATGTGTCATAGATGGAGTAGGATTTTCTTGCTGCGTTGAAAACAAGTGGTGGATTCAGAAATTTTCATAACTGGCTGGCTAAGAGGGGGCCCACTATTGTAATGCTTTAGTAATTACCTATGTAACCAATAAAAAAGTTTCCACAAAAAGGAGGAGCCCTGGCCCTGAGATCCCCCTCCCCTACATCCATCTCTGAAAGACACATTGGTCAGGTAATTGTCTCTTTGACAGTCTTTCCATGATTCTATTCTCTTTTCTATTGTCAAAATTTCCAAACTATCAGTATTCAGTAGTACACTCTTTATTAAATGCAATAAAAAATTACCATGTAGACAAAAGACCAAATTATTACAAAGTATTTACATTAGGGGTTACCAGTACCCGATAGTCGTAATAATATTTGTTTTATGCCTGACTTTCCATAGATATTACATTATCCATACAGACTGCCGAGTCCAATAACATAAAGCCTCCAATGTATATTTATCTTGCTTTATTACTTATTATGTAACTACGCACAAGCCATATGTTATTTTAGCTTCAATCAATGACAAGTCATTTCTATGGTAATTTCTAAAAGCTCTGAGAAATCATCCTTTTATGCAAATTGTCACATTATCCTTCTTTTACATGACTGACAAACTCTGATTTATTATATGACAATGTATTAAAATAACAGAATACTTTTGGTGCATATAGTATACTGTTATACTTTATTCAGTGACCATTCATTACTAATTGAAAAAGGAAGGCATTTTAAAATTCCTCGTGAAGAGAGACTTTGCAAAAAATGCAAAGTACTAGATGATGAGAAACATTTCTTAATAAATTGTTCTCATAATTCAAATATTAGATTAACATATTTTAATTGCATTAACAGAGAAAGTAATTCATTTGCTAATCTCACTGACAATGACAAAGTTATATATATACTTAACCCATCAACACCAACACAAGTGAATAAACTAGGATCCTTTATAAAAAAGTCAATGGAACTGAGGACAGGGGACCCTTTAATATTTACCTGAATTTGTGTATATATATTGAGTTACTTAGTTATTGTCTTTATTAAGGTCTTTCCTTTCTTAAATGGAAAGACCTTACTGTATTTCGTTTGTTTATTATTATTATTATTATTATTATTATTCTTTTTCTTCCGCCGTTTTTAAAGTCCAAAAACAAGAAAAGTACGCAACATATACAAATGATCTTTGGTATCATGTATCAGGGGTATAATATCTTTCTTGTATTAGAAGAACCAAGATTTACTATTTATCTTATAGGAGTTATCTCCCCAATTACAAAAAACACTGTTATCACTACTCCTCATAAACTATAAGACTTAGCGGCAAATGGTTTTTTTTTAAATGTTCCTTGCCAAAAGTTACAACTTCAAATAACTTTAACCGAAGCGATCCAGTGACCTATTATAGGAGTTATTTCCCCTTGAATATTTAAATTTTCGATATGCATATAAATCTCATGAACCGTAAGTCATAAAGACTGCGGGTCTTCAGATTTGAGTTCATTGGACCAAAACTAGAAAATATAGGTCAAGGTCAAAGGTCAAGGTCATATTTTAGATTTTCAAAAGTTTTTCATTTCCCTATAACTATTGAACGGTTATAGATACAGAAAAATTAAGCAGTGAAAAATGATTGGTACATCAAGGGGCAACTTTTTTACATTATGACTATACTGATTTTACCATCATGTAAGGGACATAACTCCCATTGATGGTTTTTAAAAAGCCATTTTTAGGCAAAACTCTTTAACAAAAGGTCCTTGACCCATACGGTCTTTTGCAATGACCTTGTGGAGCAATGACCTTGACGAAGGTCACAAGGTCAAAGGTCAAGGTCATCAAATTATGTGTTTTTGGCACTATTTAAACAGTTTTATGAGTGTTTGAATTCCAATCAATCAATCAATCAATAAATCAATCAATCAATCAATCAATCAATCAATCAATCGATCAATCAATTAAACAATCAATCAATCAATCAATCAATCAATCAAAGCAAGTTTCCGTTTCATGTGTTTAATACGGGATCCAAGGTCTCTTTTTTTCGCTTGTTTTAATTGACACTTTCCAACGTGTTTAACCAACGTGTTTAACCAACATGTTAACCAACGTGTTTAACCAACCAACCAACCAACCAACCAACCAACCAACCAACCAACCAACCAACTAATCAATCAATGCATGTTTCCGTTTCATGTGTTTCATACGGGATCCAATGTTGTTTTTTTTCGCTTGTTTTAATTCAGCCTATCCAACCAACGTGTTTAACCAACGTGTTTCACCAACGTGTTAAACCAACATGTTTAACCAACGTGTTTAACTAACCAACCAACGTGTTTAACTAACCAATCAATCAATGCATGTTTCCGTTTTATGTGTTTCATACGGGATCCAAGGTTTTTTTTCCGCTTGTTTTAATTCAGCCTATCCAACCAACGTGTTTAACCAACATGTTTAACAAACGTATTAAACTAACCAACCAACGTGTTTAACCAGCCAACCAATCAATCAATGCATGTTTCCGTTTCATGTGTTTAATACGGAATCCAAGGTCTCTTTTTTTTTCGCTTGTTTCAAGAGACCCTATATCAAGTGTTTAATTAATAAACCAATCATCCAACCAACCAACCAACCAACTAATCAATAAATTAATCAATCAATATATATGATATATTTATTTATGACAGTATAATTAAAAGAAAATGGAAGGAAAGACCTATCAATTATTCAAGAAGAATTGAACTTTAATTTGTTTTTGTTGTTGTTATATGTCACAAACTGTATAGTTTATATGGCAATAAAACTTTGAATTGAATTGAATTGAATTTATTCACTCAGGAAGCACTTTAAAGTCCTTACTAATTAAAACTTAAACAGATTGTTCTCCATTTTCTTGACTTATATGCCATTAAACAATTAAATTACAGATTGCATTATTATAGTTGAAAAAAAAAGAGAGGGTTATTTCCCCTTAAAATTGAAAACTATATATTTTTTAGAATGAGGCTGAAGTTGACTGATCTAAATGTGTGAAATTTTCATCAATGCTGACATCATTAGAATAAAACGGTGTTAAAATTGTGTAGGCAGGATTCTATATATGGTTTAGACTGGCATGTGTTGGTTATTGACCAGCTAGTACTGGTCAGATAAAAATTAAAAAATTAAAAAATTCCTTCCATGTGAGAATCAAGTAATATTAATTGCTAACTGTGCGAGCCATGTTAGTCAGTCAAGGTTGTTAAATACTTCTGTCATCATCAAGCAATTTACATAGAAGTGTAAATCAGGAAAATATTAATAATTTGGCAATAAAACCAGAACAAAGGCTAAATAATAAAGCAATTCATATTGCCTTACAAAGGCACATGTATCAATTTGATGACAGATTCCAAATCCATAAACATGTCCAAAACAGAGGCAAAAGTTACACAAAGGTCATCTTATCATGGTTAAAAATGGAGAAGTCGATCTGTCTATTATCAAAACCATTAAATTAGGATTTATTTTCTTTTTCTTTGAAAGTCAAAATTGAGAAATCAGAAATAAGGAAAAAATATCAGATCATAAATTATGTTTTATGTTAAAGCTAATATAAAACTGATGGTTATTACTTAATTCAGAAAATTGTACTTTGTCATTTAACATACATTAATAAACTGGAAAAAAGCTTTCCTATTTATCTTTATTTTGTGAATAAATCTATATTCTATTTTTTTTTTTTATCAAATTATCAAAATTATCTCCCTCTATTCAATCTGTATAAGTGATAAAAAAAAAAAACACCTTGAAAATACTACCCTGAGAAACTATTTTAAAAGCAGGGGGTGCTTATGTATGTTATGTGTTGCACATGTTGTAGTTTGAGGTGCTATGAATGAATATTCCCCCTCCCTCACCCTGTGATTTTGTCCAAAAGATATTTGAATATAACTAGATATCCCTGGAATCTGAATTTTTCTTAAATCTATTTTGAAATTAAAATACATTGTGCCAAGAAGAGAAAATGATGAAAACCTTGTCCTCTTCAAACATGAAAGGTGGAAAAGGGGGAGAGAGAGAGAAGGAATAGATACCAAAGGGACATTCAAGCTTATAAGTCCAAAATTAGCTGACAACGTACGCCATGGCAAAAAAAAAGAGAAGCAAAAAAAAAAAAAAAACAAACACAACAAGAAAACTAATGATTTAAATGCTACATAAAAACAGGGGTGATCTCAGGTGTTCTGGAAGGGCAAGCAGATCCTACTCAACATCAGAGCCGAGAAACTCAAATCAATGGTCAATATGTTTCTATTCATGTACATATATAATTATTATTAAGTAATTTTCTTTTATTAAGCTAATCAAATCATTAGAACATTTAATATTTTCTTCAATATAAAAAAAACTCTTAAATCATATATCAAATAACAAATTCTCTAAAAAATAAAAAGTGTTTTTGGCTAGGTTTGGCTGTATAAATTTGGTCCTTTTTGGTTATGAATGTCAGCTTGATTTGGGTTTGGATTTTTAATATTTTAATTTGCAAAAAAAATTAAAATAGCCTTCCAAGACGTCATAATTATTTGGACTAGCTTCCAAACTACTGTATAAACATGCAATAACATTTCTATTGAATTTGTTGCTTCAAAACGTATTGAACAAATGATTCTTTGTGGATTTTTTTTCATACTTTTAGGGGATTTAGGGACGACATCAAAAGTTCAATGAAGGATAAAAAACTTAATTCACATGGTTTTTTTCACTGACCCCCACACCCCCCTCTTGACTTAATTTGGGAAAAATTGATTGACCAATAGGGAAATATGTAAAATCGATTTTAGATTAACAAAACTTGCAGCAATGTTGACCCCCCCCCCCCCACACCCCCAAACTATTTGATTTAAGTTTTTTATCCTACATAGATCTTTTGATGTTGTCCCTTAATGATATTTTTAAATGGAGCTGCCAACAGATTGCATGCAGATATTCCAGTTACCTTAATTTACTCGGCAAAACTAGTTGGAAGTACAGAGCCAGCAAATTAATATACAGAAAGGAGAACTTGACATGTATCCTTTTGCATAAATAACCCAGGAATCCCAGTGGCAGTGCAATTGGAATTGCCAATTGGTGCATGTATATCCTGTTGGGATTTATTTTGGGGATCCCGCTTTTTTTCCCCGGGAATCCCAGTATATTCCAATCAAAATCCCAGTATATTTCCACTGGGATTTACATCGGGATGCCGCTTCTTTAACGGGAATCCTGTAATTTTATCTCAGTACATTTACATCAGGATCCCACTTCTTTTGCGGGAATCCCGATATTTTATCCCAGTGGGATCCCAAATGAAATCCCACAATATCCCAGTGGGATCCCAGTATATTTCCACCGGGATTTTTATCGGGATTCCTGGTGGAATTAGGTGGGATCCCAATTGGAATCCCATCAAAATTCCAGCTGGGATTCCAGTGGAATTCCAGATTTATTTTCTCTTGGGAATTGGCCTAGAGCATCATTCAAGGGACATTATAGTTGTTGAAAATGTGCATCTTGTGCGTTAAAATAGGTACAGTTTAATATATTATTTTAAGAAATTTAAAAACAGATTATTTAATATGTAACGTTTCATTTGTATATTTATAGATATGATGGCATATACTACAGGATAGTATAGTTTAATTAAAATTGGGGCGGTAAAAAAAACCCTCATGGAATCAAACTATACATATTTTATGCTAATTAATGATTTCTAAGAAGTGTTTGTTTTAATTATTGTAATACATACAATATCTAATTTCTCAACAGAAAATGATTTGTTTAAGATAGAGATAATTGCTGAGTATATTTAATTAAATGTATGAAATTATCATCAGCAACAAATTACAGATCTCAAGTTCAAAACTGTCATAAGGATTCTCTCTTCCAGAAATGTCAAAACAACTTTCTTCCATAAACCGACCAAAAATCAATAGTGGAAAATGGCGGAGTTTATAATCATTTTAATTTTAACATCCATTTTTTGTGCTTACATACATTCTCTCTTACCTGCCTGTTGTGGTCACTAATTTACAAATCTGATAAGTTTGATTAAAATCACAAAACTTTAATAATAATCCATGTCACATTTTGGAAATAGAGAAAAATTATCCATTTTCACATTGAAGACAAAATTTCCATGATAACAACACCAAAGCTAGATAGTATTGATTGATGCTGTGAACGTAATCAATAGAAGCATTGCATTCTGGGATATATTATTGATGAAGCCTCTGTTCCCGATCTACCATAAGGCGATTGATGTCCGTAGTCTATAATCAATACAAATTATGTATTATGACGTCTCCAGGGATTATGGATTTTATAATATATGAAACACTGTCACTTAATTATGAATCTGTCACTAAATTCACAAATATTAACCACCAATCATAATATTCAATATGGATCTAATTAATTATTGGTGATTTAACTGTATAATAGGCAGGTGGTTTCTGTATGTTAATTAATAATTGTACCATTTACCTGTAATTAGCAACAGGTGACATAAAGAATGTTATTTTCTGACACTTAATCAAAATTACCCCCCCCCCCAAAAAAAAAAAAAAATAAAAAAAATCCCCCCCCAAAAAATCAAAGCTTTCAATTGCATCTAAATGAAACAAATTATACTGAATCTAAACCAAAAACAAATAAATAAATAAATTTGGTGACATACATTTAAACTTTATGCTTATTTTTGTTAAATTCACACTATTAGATTATAAACTTTCAGGACATCTATCTCAGAATGTGAAAACGATTAAATTGTTTGAGTGACACATACTGAACACAAATTTCAATTGAGCAAATACAATAAAAGGTGATGTAATCTATTTGTTTAAGATACTGTCCAATAATCAAATAAAATCTCCATTTTCAATGAGTAGAGATTTAAATAAGAAGCTTCAAGTTTCTATACAGTTTGTGGTCTTGTATTATCTACATGTATTTCCAATATTATCACAGGGTACATGAACAAACTTGCATAACTTAACAAATGGTCAACATATTTAATAAGCAGCTTTAATATGTATTTGAAAAAAAAAAACATATCTGCATTCTTGTTTGTCTAAAGTTGTGTTTTAATATACATGTAAATCGATTTATTTTTTGTGAGGGATGGAAGATGAGCAACCAACCTTGTAACACAAGTAGGACTGTACATAAATGAAAATAAGACAAAATCAATGAGGGTAAACCCGAACCACCTTAACAATACCAAAATGACAGATGCTGAAATTGAAGATGTCTGAGAAATTACATATCTTGAAAGTGTAATCTGTACATCAGGAGGGACAGATGAAGATATCCAATCTAGAAAAAGAAAAGCACAACAAGACTTTGCAATCCTTAAACCAGTCTGTAGGAGCAAAGCACTCAGAACAAACATTGAAATCAGGATCTTCAACTTTAAAGTAAAGTCTATACTTCTCTATGGGTCAGAAACTTAGAGACTAACAGCTGCGTCTACCAAACATTACAAGTTTTCATGAACAGGTGTCTTAGAAAACATCATTGGAATCAAGTGGCCAAATACCATCAGCAACAAAGAACTATGGAAACGGACTAGACAAGAACCAATACACTGGACACACGTTACATAAAAACAACACAAATGTAACTAAACAGGCATTTAAGACTGGAATCCGCAAGGTCATATATAGTAAAAGAGGGTGACCAAAATCCACCTGGCGCAGAGATCTAACATCTGATGATTTACAGAAAATTGGTAAAACATAGGGAGAAGCAAAGAAAATAGCCAAGGACAGGACAAGATGAAAAGCTACTGTAGTTGCCATGTGCCCCATGGGACGAAGTGGATTAAGTCAAGTCAAGTAAAGAAGATGAGTTGAAAAGTGCAATATCAAAATAGACTTAAATAATATGTCCTATTGCAGTATTTTTATTCAAATTTATAGAATATATTATAACGTTTTAGTGCTTTCCAGAAACTTGGCAAAACAAGTCAATTTTCCCTTCAAATCCATCTCAGATGATCTCTATTGACAAATGATTGATCTGCTTATAACAAAGATATGAGCCTAAATCATCAAGTAGTTTTTGAGTAGATCCTTGAAAAGTTAATAATGTCCATTATGACAACAACAACAGATGCTTCTAACAATTGACTCCAAGTAATAGCAGAAGCTCACATTACCATTTTTTTCTAAAACATCTTCCACAAATGAAAGTTAATCACTGATTACACTGGTGTTATGTGTTTATGGCACACCGAAATAATTATCATTATTGCATAGAAATATAATATTTCCCACAGAAAGTAACCAAAAGTTAGCGTGCAATAAATTCTAATATTGCACTAGTGCAATAAATCTTCAAAGTTCATGACGTCATCAAATGTAAAATCTTAGTTTAAACCAATTTTTACTTTCAAATATTATATTGTTATACAATAAAAGGGTTATTGCATGAATATTGGGGAATATTGTCCCTCGTAGAACATATATTGCACTCGCAAGCTCGTGCAATATAAAATTCTACTCGGGACAATATTCCCCAATATTCATGCAATAACCCTATATTATTTTAATTGTTCTCATAGATATTTTTTTAGTTTATTTACTTACAGACTTTGTTTAAATATAGAAGTGATAACTGTCAACAAGAAAATCACCACCATTACTATCGAAATCGACAAATTTACAAGTTTATATTATATAGCTTTAGCATATACATTTATTAGCATCTGACAAATATATATCTATATTTATTACTAAAATAAGGCAGGTGCCATCCTTGAAAAAGTCATATAGTAAGATTAGCAGTTATTTAAAAGAGTATTAATATATATATTTAGATTTTTCTCTATCTAATATGTTTGTTTTTGCAGAAGTACATAACAGTTTGAAGTACTTAATGACTTTTTCAAAATTCCGACTCTCAACATGATGTGTGGAATTTTCTTCTTTATCATCTTAACTGTTTTTCTCAGGAATTTATTCACATTTAAAAGCAAAATACAATAAAATTGATGGAAATACATGACTATGTCCATAATACATGGATGCCCCACTCGCACTATCATTTTTATGTACATTGGACTGTGAAATTGGGGTCTAATTAGGCATTATAATTATAAGAACATATTATAGGGAACATTAGTACTAAGTTTCAAGTTGATTGTGGACTTCAACTTCATCAATATTAACCTTGACCATAAACTTAAACCTGAAGAGGGACAAACAAACGAACGAAAGGACAAACAAATGAACAGACACATCAACAGAAACAGGTTATGCCCCTGAGTGGGGCATAAAATATTAGTTATTATTTGTTTCATAGACAATTTCCTGTATTATATATATAAATCACTACGCATTGAGGGTGGTAATAAAGTAGCAACCGTGAAAATTGACAGTAAATTTTTCGTTTAATATAAACCAAGCATTAACCTTTTTCGGTAAATAGTAGCTGAAAAGTACAATCTGACAGCCTTAATAACAATCATATTCAAGATTAATATGATACCAACAGTAGTGAAAAGAAGGCTTTTGATGCCCGAAGTAAAAAGCTACTCCTACATACCTATATAAACAGTGGCTTTGCCATATCAGCATTTCTAATTCATTCCATTTGCAACAACATTTGACAGCATTATATTAAATCATTCTTGCCCTAAATATGGGACATATATATTCCAGTTTATTGCACAGCAGGTAAAATATCACGTTGTGATTGGTTTAGCGCCGTCAAGTGGTGACCCCCTATGAGACCGTAGGGGCTAGTAAATTTCATAGGGGGTTCATGACGTCACGTCCTACTGTTAATAGTGACGTCGTCTATTGATGTTGTTGTATTTCATTGTTTATTTTTCTACAAAACGCAGCAGGAAAAGTCCTGTGTGCGATAAATTCGTTATACGGTTCACTACTGAACCCCTACGAATTCATAGAGGGTGAGTAAAAAATCCATAGGGGGTGAGGCCTAGGGCCTCACCCCTCTGGATTTTACTAACCCTCTATGGATCTGTAGGGGTCAGTAGCAAACCATATAACTTGTAAGGTACATGTATCTATACAAATGCCATTTCATTTATGGGGTTGTTTTCTCATTTATTATGCATAATTAAGACTGCCCCTTGGTTTTTCAATTCATCCCTGGAACACTGTTTTTTATCAGTTTTTGCTTTACTCAGTCTTTTGTTGTTTCTTTTATTGATCAGTTTGTTTTTGGTCTTTTTGATTGCCCCTTTTGTTTCTTTAATCTTCTCAGGTTCCAAGATATTATCTCTTTGTTTAATCTCATGCATGCAGAGAAACAATTTATGAATTTTCACAGTATAATATGCAGGTGGGTAACATTCTAATTGAATTCTAAATAAACAACTGTTACAAATATATATATAGTGCATGTGATTTCTTATAATCTATTCAATGATATAAGATAAGATAAGATAATTTTATTAAGCAATCATGGTGCCCAAAATTTGAGCTATACAATTGAATGAATCACAAAATAAAGCACAGAAAATGATTAGAATGATTACAGTACATTTAAATAATAAACACAAAAAAAAAAAACAACAACACATGAATACACATATGATGTCTTATGAAACTTTGTAGTAAAAGTTGGACATTTTCAGATGTAAAATATTTCTTGTAGGAAATTGCATTAATTGTCTATGTCTTCAGAAGTTCAACATTTAAGAAGAAGATATTTAATTTCCCATTATTGGCCTATAATGTTGGTAAGATATATAGATGATCATTTTTTTCTGAAAAATACTTAAAACCTCGCTTGGAGTCTTGGACATATTTTTTGCATGCTGACCGACTCAGCAAGATTTGACATTATACTCAGCAAGATTTGACATTCAAAAATACTCAGCAAGATTTAACATTTTTTATAATGTATAAAAAATAAAAAGGAGAAAAAAAAAACAAAACAATATCAACACATTCGCCTACTGACATCTGATCCACCCACATACAAACAATAATAATTACTAGTACAATCATCAGCAGAATATACTGTTTGTTGTTTACATGAAAAGATAGAACTATAATTGCTAACTACCAGCTAGTCCATTTGAACTCTGGTAGATAATTGTCTCACTGGAAATCATGTAACTATACATCAACATTTTTATAATATAAGGTTAAAATATCAAAAATATATTCTAGCCTGGCGATGATAAAAATTTGCTGCACAATAACCATGCTCAAACTCAGAAATCAACTAATCAAAACACAGGATTATGTGTTTCAGGCACACTTTTTGTACTCCCAAGTAATGAGTACAGTTTTGTGACAAAGGGCCCATTTTTATTTCAAAATATGGAAAACAATGCTAAAAATACAGACAGAACAATCATCTTTTTCACATTTAATGAGGAAATATCTTTTTATCAGGTATTGATAAGAATTTAGGAATATTATATGTTCGAAAATGAAATATTCAGGCACGAATAAAAAAAGAGAAAAATCTTTGATTTCACAGCTTTAAATAAGAGATATGTTCAGACCATTATGCAATATTGTAACCTTGTGGTTTTGATCATTGATGATTTTTTTTAGGATAATAGAAACATATAATGACTTCTGTGAGCATCAAATATTATTATAAAGCAGTTAGCAAACTCATTATTCTTGACAATGAAGAACCCTAGGGAAAGAATTTCTAATTAGAACAGTCAGATTTATCAAGTTTTTAATGTCAGAAGCCAGATGAAAATTTTCTGGCAGAAAAAAGGTTTCCCTGTCCTGCAGAGTTCGAAGTCTGGAATTTCAAAAATAGCAACAATGCTAGAAAATTTTCTCAAGTTATATATAAAAGATGAAAATATATTCATGAATACTAATTTTGTGTTTCATAGGACCAAGTCTGTAGAAAATTACAATTATGTTACTAGAGATCTGTATTTGTTTTTGTCAAGGGAATCAGTCTTCACGATAAACTTTTAAGTGTGGTGCCAGGCCTGGAGCTCAGGTTTTAGAAAACATTATTTGGCCTTGTAGTGATGACAAGCCCGGGCTGCTGGGCCTCAGCTGGCACTGACTGGAGACTACTCTTAGCTGTTGATTCTTTTCTAGAGTGTTTTGTACCAGAGGTTTATTATAGATTAATTTTGCTACTTAGGAATTATCACCGACTGCAGGGCGTTCCAGTTCTGGCACATAATAAACATCTCCTTTACAGTGAAATATTTATAGGTCAAAATCCATCAAATACTTGATTTTTCACAGAATCTCCACACAGGAAAAATCATTATCAAATCAAAAACATTTATGTCGGAGCCTCTTAGCAACCATGACGCAAGTTGCACCGATGTCCCATAATAGTTTACAATTACTGCTGGTCCATATATAAATACAGATAGAATGTGAACAAAGAAAGAGATAAAAGCAATTAAAATAACATCAAAAGATCCATTCATACAAATTAATATTGATTAAAAATTGAACATAATTACATTTTATAAACAAACTCTTAATGACAGACGGCCAAGGTTAATAAACAGCTGGATTGGCAAAAGTATCAGCCATTTGTCAAATGTGTCAACGAACAAACAGATAAAAGATTATTGACCAATCGTATCTCTTCAATCAAAATTGTTTATTGTCAAACTAAATAAAAAACATCTACGAAACAACTAGCAATATTCAACAACAAAATAATTAGATGAAATATTTTGCGTTTCATTTTTTCAAGATAATTTTTAAATTATGCAATAAAACAATATTCAAATCCCTTAAGTCAAGGTCATCATAGACAGACTTGGCATTTTTTTTATTTTTAGGCTTTATGGTTTGAATTCAACCATTTGGTGTACATTGAGATGTACTTTAAAAGAACAGCAACCATTAAACAGAAGCTAAAAAATATTTATAAATGTTTGGCTTCCAATACTTTTGGAAATAACATTATTGGCCTATTGTGAATGTTTCTGAAAAATTGCAAGACCTTGACATTCTTCCATACCCACAACAAGACTATGACAGTTTATCTAATGACAACCTGAACAAATTAAACAATTTAAATTGAATTTATAATAGCAGAGAAACAAATTATCTTTAAAGAAGCTTGCATTGCCCAGCAATTGGATAACACAACCACAAAATACAAGAACAAGTTATCACATGCAATATCAACAGGACAAACAGGTTTTGTTTATTGTTGAAGGTCCTAATTGTCAACTACTACATCATTTGGTCTCTAGTGGAGAGTTGTCAATCATACCACATCTTCTTACTTAATATTCATTTGCACAGTTTATACAAGCTTTGGTATGGAAATTATATTCTTTCATTAGAATTCCCAGAGTATCAAGATGTCCGTCACACGAACACAAAGTGGATTAAAATGTTCTGTTGTTGTCAGAATCAATGTAACTTACAAAGAAAACAGATCAGACTCGTATTTCACAGAAGTCAATATTCGGAAACAATACACATTTATTGGAAAACAAAAACAGAATGTTTCTTTGTTGTCTAGATATCTGCTATTGCTTTATGAAAAACAAACATGGACAGATTCATATTCAACTGAAGTTAATATTGCAATTCTAAACCATTTTAGTGATGTTGTTATGTCATTGAAATATCTTAGTTTCAAAAGAAGGCGATGATACCAAGTAGGCAATTAAAATCAAGATAGACTATAAAATTTGTATTTCAGCATTATGAAGAAAAAAAAGGGAAACCCCAAAAAACAGAAATCTTCAAATCTTCATTCTTTTTATTTTGTTGATTGACATAAATGAACTACATAAAACTAGAAGAATTCATTTAGAAATCTCTCAGTCACAAGCACAATAACCATATATAGAAAACAAGAGTAAGAATTAAGTGTTAAAATAAATAGGGAATGTGTCCATGGTACACAGATGATGTCGCCACATGCATATAACTCAAGAACGGTAAAAGTGATACTGTAACCCTAATTGCTACTTGATCTTTGTTTTGTAGTAATATGTTTGTATATATAAGTTTCATAACATTTGTTGAGGCGAACATAAGCTAATGGACAGAAATGAAAAATTCAGCAATTTTTTTTAATTTGCAAAGGGGCAGAACTCTAGAAAAGTTAAATTGACACAACCAAAATTCAAACTTGACCAGAGTTTTGTATCAACTGTTTGTGTGTATAAGTTCATGACATAATTTAGAGAATGGAAAACAATTTCAGGACATAGGGATTGAAATGCAGACAGACTTAATGCCCCCTCAGCTACAGTAGGAGCATGAAAATCAAATCCTTTTACTGTAAATTTGAAAATTTTGAATGAAGTGATTTTTTGACAAGTCATGTGCAAGTGGAGAAAAAAAAAAATGTGAAATCAATTGTTGCAATTTATGGTTAATGGCGCAGAAAAATAATACTTTAAGAAATTAAAACATTAAAATAAGAATTTTTAATTTTGCAAAAGTTATATAATCTAAAAATTTTGCGAAGAATTAGCAAAAATTTATAAAATTATAACATTTTGCACTACAAAGCTAGCTTTAAAAGGTGGGCAACATTTGGTCAATTGTACTAAAACTAGCACAATATTCCCATAAAATACCAGTAAATTGTAAATTTCCCCACAGAACGGCATCTGATATGAAACAGTCAACAAGATACATTTTTTTGTTTATCTATTCCCAGAGTGATGGTAACGTTAGTTAAGTTAACACACAATCAATACCAACTATTTATGTCTATTGTTTCCATCAAGTCCAATATCCATATTTTCTATTTGTAAAAAGTTACCAAAGTCAATACTCTTTATTGATCTGGTATCTACTTCAAAGAATTAAAGACCATAATTATGTTACCATTGCACTATTTACCAGTTTTATTCACATGCTTTGATAAATAGTTCTTCCCAGAAAATATAAAAAAACAGTTCCTTTGAAATAGGCTTAAACAATTTTTAATAATTAATGGTTGGTATTATAACAATCTCTTTGAGTGGATACATCATTTAAGGGCATACGATACATTTACAGGGAAGGTAATGACGTTGCTAACGTAAAATGTTATTTTCGCAATGTCAAACTATGACATATCGGGAAAAGATGCATTTTTCGACTGATTTTTATCATTCAAACTGATTTAATTTGAAAACGAGTGCATGGACCCCTATTTTTTAAAACAGCAATTTGTTTCATTTTGCAAGGAGATTATGTGACCCAAATTTTATAAAACTGTAAATAGCGCATTTTTTAAAATTTTGATAAACATGCAGCAAAAAATGACGTTTTTTCCTCTATTCATGAACATTTGATAAATATAGAGTTATTTCTGAATAAAAATTACATAATTTTCAATGATACTTATAAAATACAGAAATTACCGATTATTTAACAAAAAACAATTTGTGTTTATCTTAATTTAAAAGCAAAAAAGTTATGTTGTTCTTTCGAAAAAGAAAATACGGACACAAATCTGAATTTTGAGCAAATATACAAAATTTCTACCTCATTTTACTCAAAAAGTAGCACATGAAGGTATATTTTTTATGACATATTTGATTTAATCAGGTAAAAAATAGCCTATATGCAAATTTTCATCAACTTGTAAATACAGGTTCAAAACTGTATCGTATGCCCTTAACACAAAAAACATCTTAAATAACAAAGAGGATTGATTGATTGTTGGTGCTTAATGCCACTTTCAGTACATTCAGTACATTTGGCTATACCACAGCTGCCAGTTTCATTAATAGGGGAAGCTAGTGTATCTCGAGAGATCATGGAACCTGTGGCAGGAAAACTGGTAATTCTAGACACGAGATACCATAGGTTGGTTTTTCAGGCCACTCTCTCATTAGCTTCCTCTGCCAATAAAAACTGATCGCCACAAAAAAACAAAATAGTGTTGAAAGTGGGGTTTAACAACAATCAATCAATGCTAGACATAAGTAAGATCATAGTCAAACACACCTTAAAGTTGGGTTGAGGGTAGACATATAGGATAATGCTTGATTTTAACTTAGAAAGGAATGCCATACCTTCTTTTTAACTCAGAAATGTTCATATGTCATGTATGCGCAGGTCATGTAGGAATATTGTTCTAATATAACCATACTGCACTATAGATTCAACAACTTAACGACCATAATGAAGTACAATATGATACATGTATCAAACTGCTGAATTTTATGTATTCCTCATCCTTAACGTTTGTTGGATGGACAAACCAAAACTTGTCTCTAGATTTTAAGGCAAAAACTGAAATTCTATCAAATTGTGTGGCAGAATATCTTGGAAAATCTAATTTTTATGAGATTCATCCTTAGTCCCTCATTTAAAATTAATAAAAAAAACCTGACATTGATTTGGTATCAAAAGTAATCAATTCAACTGGCATTGAAAATAATAAATATCCTGATATTGGAAAAAAATTCAATGCTCCATCTTTTACCAACCATCTTAAGCCAATAACAATATTAAAATCAATATCTATACACATGTACGTACCCGAGCTATGATAAATCCATATTCTTTCTTGCACCTATAACACCTAATTAAAGTCGACAGGAATCAGGGGCACCTGAAAAATTGACCATATAAGCTTGTATTAACATACATTCCTTATTGCGTACAATCAAAAATCAATGTCAGATCAACCAATCAGCCGGCATCTTTGACAAATTGAAATTACGACAATATTGGGAATAACGGCAAAATCTATGACTGACATTTCAATAAGTAAAGAGCTCTCATTGTTCTACGCAGTTTTTAAGTTTAAAACTGCTGCAATTGCATCTTATTTCATAATTTCGAAAACCTTACGTAATTTTATATTTTCAAAGGTCTTAGGTATTATTTTCTGAATTTCTTGCCCTTTACCATTCGCAATTACTTCAATGTAGTTACTTTGTTGAAATGTTTCATTTTAATGTCAATTTTATACAATATAAAGGTCAGGTTGTCTTATTTTATCATTGTATAACAAAATCAGGACACTGAACTGGAAACAGCTAGAATTGAGTTTTAACAGTTCTACAGATATTTAATGGGCACATTAGAATATAGAATAGGTCTTTGATCATTTGTGACAAGTGGTTTATATGACAAGGACCAATGAGGGAATCAATAAACTACTCTATCTCATGCTTTGTGTAATGAGATATTCAATATTGCTAATATATATAGCTCTATTTGTAGAAAATACCTAGAAAAACAAGAGTGCACACACTGAAATGTCTCGCCTTCTTTACTAATCATTGATATTATGTTGATAGTCCTAAGTATAAAGCTTTATTACAACTGTCACATAAATGTTACATTAACCAAGATAACTAAACAAAGACCAATGAACCATGAAAATGAGGTCAAGGTCAGATGAACCATGTCAGGCTGACATGTACAGCTAACAATGCTTCCATAAAACAAATATAGTTGACCTAATACTTATAGTTTAAGAAAAATAGACCAAAACACAAAAACTTAAGACTGAGCAATGAACCGTGAAAATGAGGTCAAGGTCAAATAAAACCTGCGCGACTAATATATAAATCATAAAATATTTCCATACACTAAATATAGTTGACCTATGGCGTATAGTATCAGATAAAAAGACCAAAACTCAAAAAACTTTGACCACTGAACCATGAAAATGAGGTCAAGGTCAGATGACATCTGTCCGCTAGACATGTTCACCTTACAATTATTCCATACAACAAATATAGTAGACCTATTGCATAAAGTATGAGAAAAACAGACCAAAACACAAAAACTTAACTATAACCACTGAACCATGATGTCTCATCTGTATGTGATTTTGATAGTAAAATAGAAATATGTTAATTAAAGAATCAAAAAAGCAATAATATCAAATAATTTCTGTGGAAACAAGATTTTTCAATGCATACAAAGTTCTGCATACCAAATATCATTGACTTATCATAAGTGGCTCCCCTTAAACTGACTTTTTTAAACACAAACTTTAACACATAAACTATGCTAAATTTCTTAAGACAATAGACCATGACCGAGAGGGCAGGACCAATTACTCTCCATGGAAATAAGTTTAATAATAACTGAGTAAACGACTGCATACCAAATATCATTCATTAGTAATTACCATCAAAATCAATGATTAGTAATTCTTCTTAAACTGACCTTAAATCATAATTAAACTTAAACAAAATTTAACTTTTACTTATATATATATGTCCTTTAACATGCATGTTTAACATGTGTTACATTACAATATAAATTGCAGTGAAATCTCCATGTAGTTTTGTTGGTGGTGTTCCATGATTGTACATTATTGTTTGGCAACAACTGACAGTTTTTTTAAGAACAGCTAATTGAATTTTTTGTATTTTATTGATAAATCTGAAAATAACTGAAGTGAATGACTGTAAGGGACGTCATTGGTTGGTAATCTTGTCCTTCTAAGATTCAAGTTCTATAGCTCAGCAAATCTTTAATATGAATTTAAAGGAATATTCAACTTTTACTGCTGTTTTATTACTGCATTATTAATGACTGCCAGAAACACCTTTTCCTCAGTCTTGTATTGTGCAGAACTGCACGTGTCAGAATCTATTTGGAATCTATTGCATGTGTTATATCAATTATTTCCAACATTGGGAAATGCATTATTTTGTCATGTTTCATTCCTTTATCTAATTCAGTTGGTATTTTCATATATATCACTTTCATTTAGGGAACATGTAAACAATGTACTTTTAACTATGCTGTAATGACTTCGACAACTTCGAAGGATAAATTTATTTAATAAACTCACTTCAACAAGATGGGTATAAATGTTAGAAATGAAATTTCACCATATAAATTGAAAGTGAGTTGATACGGCTCAAAACCAATAAAGTGAGAATTTGTAAGAATTAAATTTTCCATCGGTCTGTCAGTTAAGTTAAAATTTCATTAAAATCACTTTCAAAAGAGAAGGAAATTTTCATTTGGAACTTGCGTTATACAGGCAATAACATTTTTATTAAATTTAAATGCCATATACAACCTCATAAACATATCATGGAATTTTACAATGATCATTGACGAAAATTCAAAATAACAACATTTTCATAAATGACATCTTTTGAAAAGAAAATAATGTATAACACATTAATTCAACATAAAATAAAAATAATGTTGAATGCTGTAAGATTTTCATGATTGTTTTTGAGATTCATACATTCTGGTCTGAGTACACAGTTATCGTCCCTTGATTTTCATTGTTCACGAATATAGTCCCTAGTGTGGACATTGTTTTACTTGTCATCTTTTTTTTAAACCCCTTCCAAATTTATTTATTTATGTTTTATGCCTCAAGTAGCAAGAAGGGGGATAAAACTACATTGTAAAAAAAATTGATTCATGAATTATAATGTAAAGTAGTGATTTGGTCCAGTTGAAAAAGGTAAAAAAATTAGCATTCCGGAAGCTGTCAAAAGATTTCAAGACCCCCTTCACAAAAAATTGTCCATATTTTGAGTTAGAGTCGATGAAGTTTTCTATAATTTTGATATAGTTTGTCCCAAAAGTAGTACAACACACTGAAAAATATCATGGAGAAAGAGGTGGCATTTTTTTATTTCCATTTATTGTCTAAAAGAAATGTGTACTTGGACCTTCTAGTAGGGGGAATTATTTTACAGGTTTTTATGCTTGTTTTTGCAACTCTGCAACTCGTATATTGTAGTATGGTGACCAAAATAACAAGTAACTGTTTAACATGAAGTAAAATTAGTACTGACTGATCCAATTCAGCCTATAAATTTTGTTCTGACTTCACAGTTTGTTCAGTCAAGGGATGTATGTTTTCAATAGGTTTGCCTAAGGGCTATTCCAGAAAAAAATGTATTGGGGTTTTGGAAGGCACATTATATTAATAATACATGGGTGATGGGTATCAGAGCAACTTTTCACACTATAATGCACTATAAGTCTCAATTACAATTGTCTGGGTGGCTGGTGCTGACAAAAAGTGCCTTCCAACCCCCCATACATTTTTTTCTGGAATAGCCCTAAGACATGTTATACATTTTGTTGGTATAAAGCACATAGTTTTTGGTAGGGTTCTAGATGTTGCTCATTATTTGGTTTTCTATGTTTTCTATTGTTTTTGCAATGGCATGGTCAGTTTTCTTTCCTTTTTTTCTCTGGAATAATAATGAGTTTTTTAATTGTCCTGTTCAGGTATCTGTTTAAAGTATACTTTGCCTATTTTTGCCATAAAAGTTGAACATTGAATTTTTTTATTACATTGGTTGCAATATATTACATTGATTTCCCAGTTAAATAAAAACCGATAATTTCACATGTGAAATTAACGTGGTTATTTCACTCTCTGACGTCATACAACAATAGGCGTTGTCAAGACGTCGATAACGTCGGATCAAAACAAATTGTCAATGTGTAGGAAAAAGACATAGTTCCTTACATTTTCTACATTAATTTCATAAAAAAAAAGCCATTTGCCAATGTAATAAAAAGAATAACTAATCGCCATATTTGAATATAAAAAATAAGACAACTTGTGACCGAACGCTGCTATGGATTAAACTCGTGCTGCGCACTCGTTTAATCCATGCGTCGTTCGGTCACGCGTTGTCTTATTTTTGATATTCAAATACGGCGATTAGTTATACTATAAGTGTAAAAAAATATGGTATCATTATCTATCTTTTTATACATACTCTTTCAATCCTTTTGGTCAACAGCATTTAAATAATGTAATAATTTAAAATTACCAGACTATCTTTTCTTCTCAATTTAAAACTGTACAAATGTTACAACTGGTTTTCAACAATTCCTTGTTATTAATCCATTATGTCTAACTACAAAAGAAAACAATCAATGCTTTTAACATTCTGTATCAAAATAACACATTGTTTGTTTAAGCTTAAGGCAGTTAAAATGTGTTTGTTAAATATGTTTTTCTTAAACATTATATTATTGAACATTTTCATACTGTCGGTTTGTAATTCAGATGACAAGATAATAATTAGAAGCAAAAGAAGATGTGGTGAACATAAGAGGGAGACAGCTACCCAACAACATAAAAAATTGTTTAAAGAATTTCAAAAACACTGAAACTTGCCAACAATTGCTGCAATTGTAGCAGTGAACTATAAGTCCTTGTAATCCTATATACAAACAGCAAAAGATCAAAAGACAATTCAACATGTATGTGAACCTCCAGACAGGAGTACACTAATCACTTTTTCAAGGGTCTTCTCCTTCCCTCATGTTGAAGAAAAAAAAATCATGTTTATGAAAAATTTCAGATGCCATTGACTGTCAACTGCACTTTAAATTACCAAATTGTCACATCAAATCATTTAGTAAGACCTAATCTATATAAATCCAGGGTAACTTAATTACTGCTGATACAAAAAATAAATTATGTGTGATATTAGTAAAGTACAGATGTCTTTTGCTCTTTGAATGTTCTTTTAAAAAAATAAAATGCCAAGGCTCTCTGGAGTTCATTATATCTTGCATTCTTCCTATACATTCCTTTTTAATTTTGTATAAACATTTTCTGAATATAAAACAAAATCAAAGAACTTTTTGCATTTCAGCGGTACCCGTAGTTGTCCTGGATTTATTCAGATTAGGTGTGACAAGTACAGTTGACTTGTCTATTGGGTCTTTAGATGTTCATTATTATATAAAATGCCAAAGCTCTATAACATCTAGTAATCTTCCTAAATATTCTTTTTAATTTTGTTTAAGCATTTTGTGTATATAAAAAAAATCAAAAACTTTTGGCATTCAGCAGTATCCTGGATTTATTCAGATTTAAGGTGTGCAATGAAAAGTAAAGTACAGATGTCTTTTGGTCTTTGGATGTTCTGATATAAAATGTCAAGGCTCTTCGGACTCCATTATATCTATTAATCTTCCTACATATTCCTTTATATATACTTTAATTATCTTCATCCCCAGTATCATATTGATTATAAATATAAACTCCTCAAGCCTTTCTTGTCTGCGATGGCAGATATCTTAAAATGCACCTTTTCAATGTTAATTATCCTGTAGAAGTTATAATTTCTAACAAATTATTGATCATTATCTGTGACAGATCTTGCTCCTAGCCAATTTTGATTATAAAATCCAATTCTTTATAGAACATGTCTTAAATGGGAAAATTTCAAAAACTTGACAAATTGGAAAAGTTTATAATAGACATGTTATTGATGAGAAAAAAATCCCATGAAATACGTCAATTTTCACTGATCAATATGCATATTTTTGTTTTAGGGGCCAGATAATCTGAAATATTTCAAATCTAATTCACCTTATGTACGTATGAGAAATATTTAAATGAAAAGTGTGTAAACAAGAATTTGTCCAAAGTACACGGATGCCCCACTCTCACTATCATTTTCCATGTTCAATGGACCGTGAAATTGGGTAAAAAATCTAATTTGGCATTAAAATTAGGAAGATTATATCATAGGGAACATGTGTACTAAGTTTCAAGTTGATCATGGACTTCAACTTCATCAAAAACTACCTTGACCAAAAACTTTAACCTGAAACTCCCACTTTCATTTTCTATGTTCAGTGGACCATGAAATTGGGGTCAAAAGTCTTATTTGGCTTTAAAATTAGAAAGACCATATCATAAGTAACAAGTGTTCTAACTTTCAAGTTGATTGGACCTTGACCAAAAACTTTAACTTGAAGCAGGACGAACAGACAAATGGACGCACGGACAAACGGACAGACCAGAAAACATAATGCCCCTCTACTATTGTAGGTGGGGCATAAAAATGAAATAAATCAATGTTACATTGATTGATTGATTAATGGTTGTTTTAAGCACTTTCAGCACTATTGCAGGGTTGTTGCAGTCATTTTGTATTTGGTGGAGGAAACTTAGGAGTGCCGAAAGAGAAAATCAGTATTACAATGACAATTCCTGTCTCCTTTACTATCATATAATGAAATAGAAAGCTTATTATCTGACTATGTCATCCAATGAGACAAAAGAATTACAAATTGATCTGAAATAACAAATATTAAAGGAAAGAGATATTATTGATGTTCTTCTTCTTTCAGCAGAATTGGTATTTGGTCAAATCTTTGTCTGATAAATTATCTTTTCGTCTGTAATGTCTTTCCAATACTTGATATTTAAACTTATAATTAATAAATAGATATTAGAAGATGCAGCATGAGTGCAAATGAGACAATTCTCTATCAAAGTTATGGAAATCTCCATCGAATGCATTTATAGTATATATTATTTATCACAGTTGTGGAAGATGCATATGAATTGGAATTATATAAGAACTCATTAATCATGCATTTTGTCAGTTTCTGAAGCTCTGCATTCATAAGTACACTCGTCACTAAATGAATCGTAGAGACTAAATATTTCAAATCGCTTCCATTCCTAAAGAATTTCAAAGTAGAGACAACACCATTTATTTGTTCAATCATAATAGTAGAATTAATCCTTTTAATTTGACAGCTATCCAATTAACTGTCAGTTTCTGAACTATAAACATAACCAAAAATAGCAGTACATGTACTTTAATTATCTTCATCCCCAGTATCATATTGATTATAAATATAAACTCCTCAAGCCTTTCTTGTCTGCGATGGCAGATATCTTAAAATGCACCTTTTCAATGTTAATTATCCTGTAGAAGTTATAATTTCTAACAAATTATTGATCATTATCTGTGACAGATCTTGCTCCTAGCCAATTTTGATTATAAAATCCAATTCTTTATAGAACATGTCTTAAATGGGAAAATTTCAAAAACTTGACAAATTGGAAAAGTTTATAATAGACATGTTATTGATGAGAAAAAAATCCCATGAAATACGTCAATTTTCACTGATCAATATGCACATTTTTGTTTTAGGGGCCAGATAATCTGAAATATTTCAAATCTAAGTCACCTTATGTACGTATGAGAAATATTTAAATGAAAAGTGTGTAAACAAGAATTTGTCCAAAGTACACGGATGCCCCACTCTCACTATCATTTTCCATGTTCAATGGACCGTGAAATTGGGTAAAAAATCTAATTTGGCATTAAAATTAGGAAGATTATATCATAGGGAACATGTGTACTAAGTTTCAAGTTGATCATGGACTTCAACTTCATCAAAAACTACCTTGACCAAAAACTTTAACCTGAAACTCCCACTTTCATTTTCTATGTTCAGTGGACCATGAAATTGGGGTCAAAAGTCTTATTTGGCTTTAAAATTAGAAAGACCATATCATAAGTAACAAGTGTTCTAACTTTCAAGTTGATTGGACCTTGACCAAAAACTTTAACTTGAAGCAGGACGAACAGACAAATGGACGCACGGACAAACGGACAGACCAGAAAACATAATGCCCCTCTACTATTGTAGGTGAGGCATAAAAATGAAATAAATCAATGTTACATTGATTGATTAATGGTTGTTTTTAGCACTTTCAGCACTATTGCAGGGTTGTTGCAGTCATTTTGTATTTGGTGGAGGAAACTTAGGAGTGCCGAAAGAGAAAATCAGTATTACAATGACAATTCCTGTCTCCTTTACTATCATATAATGAAATAGAAAGCTTATTATCTGACTATGTCATCCAATGAGACAAAAGAATTACAAATTGATCTGAAATAACAAATATTAAAGGAAAGAGATATTATTGATGTTCTTCTTCTTTCAGCAGAATTGGTATTTGGTCAAATCTTTGTCTGATAAATTATCTTTTCGTCTGTAATGTCTTTCCAATACTTGATATTTAAACTTATAATTAATAAATAGATATTAGAAGATGCAGCATGAGTGCAAATGAGACAATTCTCTATCAAAGTTATGGAAATCTCCATCGAATGCATTTATAGTATATATTATTTATCACAGTTGTGGAAGATGCATATGAATTGGAATTATATAAGAACTCATTAATCATGCATTTTGTCAGTTTCTGAAGCTCTGCATTCATAAGTACACTCGTCACTAAATGAATCGTAGAGACTAGATATTTCAAATCGCTTCCATTCCTAAAGAATTTCAAAGTAGAGACAACACCATTTATTTGTTCAATCATAATAGTAGAATTAATCCTTTTAATTTGACAGCTATCCAATTAACTGTCAGTTTCTGAACTATAAACATAACCAAAAATAGCAGTACATATATTCTTAAGATTACAGGGCAGAGACCTTCGTCCTTTGTTGGAGTTTGTCCGTTGACTCTCTATTCTAGGAGAAGATAATAGGTAGTATGTATATATAGAGTATGCACAATTAATTGGCCGTCTCATTGATTAAGACATTCAACCGTCAATGCAAGTTCAAAACACGACAACATCATTATATGAACACCTGCCTTTGTTAGGTTTGAAGCATAATTGAATAACAGAAATACATTTACAATGGGGAATATATATCCTAATGTCTCATTCAGTTTTTATCATATAACAGGCTTTTGAGAGGTCAAATATTTATCATTCAGAAAACTATTCAAGTGCTGTGGTTCCTAAATAACTGTCCACTTTAAAATGAAACTATTTTTATTACCCTGGGTGAGGTAAATAGGTGAATTCTATTGCAATATAAAACCAATCTCCAGATAATAGGTGAATTCTATTGCAAAATAAACCCAATCTCCAGATTTGGGATTTTCTTTCTGCATTGAAGATCCATTGGGTGGCCTTGGGCTGTTTTCTGCTATTTGGTTGGTTTATTATCTCTTTGACACATTCCCTGTTTCAATTCTCTATTCTTTTATGTTATCTTTTATATGATATGAAGGAATACTGACTTTTGTTGAGCAGCTTAACCCCAGTTTTTGGTGGGGTTCTTATTGCTCAGTATTAAGTTTTCTATGTAAGATTTTGTAATATTTTGTATGTCTTTAAGTAATATTTTTTGTCCATGGTCATGTTCAGTTTTTCTTTGACTTAAATGCTTTTTTTATTTGTTTCTTAGTATTTTATACTACCTCATTTTTAAGTTAAAATCTTCAGATTAGTTGCAAGTTCTTAAGTCCTGTAAGGGTTCAAGGATCATTAAAGATTTTGTATAACTAAACTTCATTTACAAAGGGGGATAATCGTAATGTTTTGTTAACTTTTTTTAATTAAGGTAAGGAGATTTTCACTCCATAGGGGGAGATCTGTTCTCATCAATATTTTTGTGAGAAGATCCAGGTATTAAGAGGGAGGATTCCTAATTTCTGAAATAGAGGCTCCCATTTATATTATGAGGGTGACTCCTACGTGAGAATATTGTCTTGTGTGCACCCCCTCCAAACCCCTCCCACCCACCCCTTATTTCTTATATTTTCTCTTTTCAAAGTATTCTAACAACAATGATTGTTTCTTGGATATATATGACTATCTCCTCCAAATAACTTTTTCTCAATTTAGATGTGAAAATATTAAGTTAATATACTATTCAGATATATATATAGGAGCAAAAGTATTTACCTGTTAACATTGAAAACTATCCTTTACAGATGTACACACAGTGAATTACCCAATTTCTTATTTTTGTTTATAATCCTCTAGGTATAACAAATTATTTTTCAAACAACAAAAGCTACAGATGATAAAATAAACAAGATACGTGGAAAATATTTAGATTTTACCTGAGTTGAAAAACATACACCATGTTTAAAGATTTAAATTCAGTGACCATTAAGTATTTGTTCATCCATAAAGAATTTCCGTCTTTTGTATAAACTTCGTGATAGGCTTTCTATACCCCAGGTGTAAATAACACCTAGAGCTGTGACGTGGATCTTTAAATTTCTTCTACGTCATATATCCCTTTATAAGTATTTTTGTTGGTGATAATAAATTTTTGTGTGAAGATCTTTTCAAGTTTACTATTTAAACAATTTAAAGATAATTTTGTATTTATAAATAATTTACTGTATCATGAGACCTCCTTTGTAGAGTTCTTGTCCTTTTTTCCTTTCTTTTGTAATTTAATAAAGTTACCTTTTCTTCATATCACGTAAGGTACTATCTGAAATAGAAAAATTTAATAATGACAATTGAGTATTGACAGTCCCAGTTTTTAACTTTTATGCACCCATATGAAGACATACACTTGGATGAACAAGAGCTTTGATGTCAGAAAACTATCCTTATATTATCATACCATAGTGATATTTTTACACAATGTAATTGTAGAAACTTTAGACAGAAAAAAAAAAAGAAAAATATGTTTATCAACCACAAAAGTTTGTCCTTGAATTGCTGTCTTATTGTTTCTCTTAGGAAAATTACAAGAAACAAAAAAAAAAATCTAAAAAAATTTAACAATTAGGGGTTTAAAGGGCTTTTTTATTAAAAAAAATTGTTATTCTCAGCATTTGAATGCTTTGAATTTTAAAATCTTCTAAATTATTTCTCTTTTCTCATCTCAAATGATGCCAATCCAACTTCATTAATTATGCGTACAAGATTTTCAGTTTAAAAATATATATATTAAAAAGAAAAATAATAAACAATATTTAACTAAACAGTGCTTATCTTAGGTAATCTCAAACTTGAGGCACATATAACAATTCATATGTATTTTTGTTGCCAAAATAACCACCATAAAAGAAAATATTTAACAATTTTTATTGTTGAAAATGTCTATTATTTTCTTT
Source organism: Mytilus galloprovincialis (assembly GCA_037788925.1). Lineage (NCBI taxonomy): Eukaryota > Metazoa > Mollusca > Bivalvia > Mytilida > Mytilidae > Mytilus > Mytilus galloprovincialis. The sequence goes on along the minus strand of CM075340.1, from coordinate 5,275,466 downwards.
TAAATTTCACATACAATGGAATCTATATAAAACAAATCACATAAGTAATCCTAAGTATAGACCTATATCTTCACTTGAAAAATAAAATAAATTGTGAGACAATCATATCTCAATTGTGTTTTAAATTACCTATCAATACATACTGTATGAAAAAAGAACCTATATTTTCACCTGTTTTATAGCTGACTATGCGGTATGGGCTTTGTTGAAGGCCATGCGGTGACCTATAGTTGTTAATGTCTGTTTCATTTTGGTCTTTTGTGGATAGTTGTTTCATTGGCAATCATACCACATCTTCTTTTTTTATATTAGATGTATATAATGTATGCGAGTTGTTTTTGTCCCCTACCAATCTTTTGGATAAGACAATTGAAACTTATTTTTACAGTTCGTAATTATGTTGTGCTGTCACAACACTGAGTTCAAGGTTAAAGGAAGGTAAACATGTTTAACCCTTCCACATTCTTAACGTGTCTGTCCCAAGTCAGGAGCCTGTACTGTCCATTGGTAATTGTGTTTGGTTGATGTCTTTAACATAAAATTGTTAATCGGTAAATTGTTTTATTACAAAAAAGGCCATTAGTTTTCTCGTTTGAATTGTTTCACATTTTTCATGTGTGGGTTTTAACTGACGATACCTTATGGGTTTTACTCATTGTAGAAGGCTGTATGCTTACTTTTATTTGCTTACATCCACTTCTTTTGAGCTCTGGTGAATGGTTATCTCATAGGTAATCCACAACTCTTCAACAAATTGTAAGATCATTATATACAGAAATTTATTTTGAGACAGTTTAAATCATTTTTACACTTTGATGACTTGATTGTGGTTCTTCATAGTTTCATAGTTCATGAAAAAAAACTCAGCCGCAGAAGACTGCGTAACAGGAGCATATAATACACAATACAAATCACAACATATTTCATAATATGTACTGTATACATTTTTAAATTATACATCTTCAGAAATAAACATTTGTTTATTGCAATTTTACATCAGAAAAGCATCTTTTCTACCTTTTGAATAAAAATTGACAGTTTAGACAGCATGTTTTTATTACAATATTTAAGCATGCCCAGTACTTTTTTAACATTTGGATATTTTAAATAATATGGAGGTATCAACTTCCCCCTTAAATCTTTAACTTCTCAATTGGTACATATACATCATTGTACATATATAGTGGTACACATCCCCAAGACCAGCTTTACAAAGTGGACAAATTATCTCATTTTGTGGTACATTTCTCTATCTTCCTGTTTCAATGAGAAACTTTGTATTACATACCCTTAATTTACATATATTTATGGTATGGTTCTAAGCAAACCTTTTCTTTAAAGTGTAAATAAAATTCTCCCTTCTAAAGCAGTTAATTACAATTTTCAACTAGCTGAACATTTTGATTTGATGAAACAAATAGAAAAACAAGAGTTATTTTGAAATATTGAATTGCAACAAAAAAATGCTAGCATATGCTTCTTATGTCTATATCAACAAAAACAAGAGGCTGTCACAACGATAGCAAACCGGATTTATTAACATTTATTTGTGTCCTGGCAATAATATCACAAGAACAATAACTGATGAATGGTGAAAGTGAAAATCGTCAATATCAAATTTGACCTCCATTTTGTCATCAGTATCAACATATTAAAATTTGAAATGCTTAGGTTGAATGGTTCATGAGTAAATGCAACAACATGAATGAAAATGTCATTTTCCGATCTTTCAAGAACCATAACTCCTGAACGGAAAAAAGTCAAAATCAACATTTTTGAACTTGACCTCCATTTTGTCATCAGTAACAACATAAAATTTGAAAAGCTTTGGTTGAACAGTTCATGCTTAAATGCACAGACACGACTGGAAATGCCATTTTTCAATCTTTCAAGAACCATAACTCCTGAACGGTAAAAGTCAAAATTGTCATTATTGAACTTGACCTTCATTTTGTTGTCAAAAACAACATATTAAAATTTGAAAAGCTTTGGTCGAACGGTTCATGAGTAAATGCACAGACAACATTTGGTTGACGCCCGCCCACCGTACATCCCCAAATCAATAACCGACATTTTTGTCACAAAAATCTGGTTATTAACAATAACAAACTCCATTGAAAATTCATTGTAGAAAGTTCATTATCAAATGGCAAAATTCAAACCTCTAATCCATCAAATGAATGAAAAACATAACAGTCAAGTTTGTCATATTTCTGACTTTGTACAAGCATTTCCTCAGGTAAATGATCTATTGAAGAATTAGAGCTTGACATATTGTACAGACATTTGTTATAGTGTTTCATAATGTTTTCCATTTGCCATATCAGCGGGAGGTTTGGCTAGCCATAAAACCAGGTTCAACCCACCTTTTTTTTTCTTGAAATGTCCTGTACCAAGTCAGGAATATGGCAGTTTTATCAAATAGTTCATTTCTATGCATGTTGGTGTATGTTTTTCTTGTAGTTCAGTGTTTCTGTTTTTCCTTTGTTTTTCTCTTATAGTAGGTGCATTTTCCTTCCTTATGGTTTGTGACCCAGATTTGTTTCTGCTTAATCAATTGATGACTATTAAACAGCAATATACTATTGTTGCCTTTATTAATTGCTGACATCGCTTTTGTCCATCCATTAAGTTTGTTTTATAATTTATTATGAGTCTCTCATGTGGGTGGTTTTTTTCTTTGAAAATTCCTATTTTTGTAGCATTGTTAAAAGTATATGGCAATTATCACCTTTTATTGATCTACACTTTGATTATTAAAACCTGTAAGGCAAAAAAAAGCAACCATAATTAAGTACAAAGCAAATTATGACTATGTTTATTGTCAAACTGGGAAATTACTGCAGAAATACAGATATAATATGTGCCAAAGAGATATGTTCTTACAGATCAGTTATAAATATACCTATAGTCAGAGGTTACAAATGTTTCACAACTCAGAAATACTGTTATATGTTTCAAAAGAAATCTCATTTATACAAAAAATTGTGAAAAATAAATTTAGACTGTTCTTGAAACTCATAAATGTTGTTTATAAAACAGATTTATGACATATGTCATTATCAAGAAATCTTTAAATAGTTAAATACACAGTAATCTTTTATCTTATTTTCAAAACTTCAGAGTATAATAATTCAGAGTCCAGAAATGTTCATAAAGAAGGGAAACTACAGACCTCTCTGGTCATGCTCCAGCGATTTGCTTTATAATCAACCATAATTTTTCCTATAACAAGTGGCATCCCCTCCCCCACTTCCTTAATTGTCCATTTGTTTATAGAAGAAATGTGCTTGCATTAACATGCTTCAGATTATAGATAAAAATAAATCTTTGTTGCTTTTTTGAAGTAGTTCAGTACATGTATATTGAGAGCATAGTTATGATCAAAATGGTTGAAACAAAACACCAAAATAAGGTTGATACAAGCTATTAAAAGGATAGTTATAAATACAGTATAAAATTCATTTCTTCTGTTGTTGGAGGTCACATGTTGACCCAATAGGTTGCTTGTTTTGATTTTGTTGCTGTTTCATTAACATATATTCCTCACATATAACTTTTAAATCATATAAACATGATCAAAAATATAAATGTCACAATTTATATGCAGATCGACAAAGCTTAATTCATATTTTTTTTTATAATCGATGCAAAGAACTAGGCTGTTGGTGCATTTGCTAGTTAAAAACTATAAATTTGTATTTACATAACATTTTTCAATGGTTTTTAAGTAAGGCATACCAACCTTAGCTTCATTAATTTCAAAGATCAAATTGACATTTAACTGTTTTAAAAAGGTTTCTTCACGCAGCAACTTAGTCAATAAGTAAAAGCTGTGTATTGATTTGATGTCTGTGTCATAAGAACGTTTTCTAAAGCTTTATATTTCTTAGAACTTCCTGCAACCTATAACATATAATCAATACCTATGTCTTAATACTCAGCTTCTATCAACTATAAATTCATGATGTAAAAACAATAAAACTATTTCATTTCCTTCATATTTTGTCCCCTTGCTAATTCGCTCTATCTATTATATGTCTTATTTTGCAATTTTTGAGACAATATCTGATTTCAAATAATCATGGATAAAAATTTGTAAGGGTTCCACGGAACCCAGTGTCTCGCCTACTTTTGCTGTTAATCGCAGACTCAACAAAAATGAGGAAAAACATCAATAAAAATTTCCCTCTCGATACTGTCTTTTGATTGAAAGAAGCTTCCAAGTTTGGTAAAAAATCCAGAATAGTTTATGAATCTAATAAATGTTTTATAAACTTTAACTGCAGACTGTAGTGTTTAACTGGAAGAAAAACTAAGTTCATTTATAAGTAAAATACGGAAAAAGTTTATTTTTTGTTACAAAATTTACTTCTGAATAATATCTTATGATCAGAAACAAGCTTTTGTCTAAGTTTGGTAGAAATCCAGGATAGTTTAAGAACATTATAAAAATTTTAAAAACTTAAACCACAGAGTGAATGTTTTGTTTCTGGCAAAAAAAAACTTAGTCCATTTATAAGTAAAATATGGAAAAGTGGAAATTTATTTTTACAAAATTTTCTTCTTGATACTATCTTATGATCATAAACAAGCTTCTGTCCAAGTTTGGTACAAATCAAGGATAGTTTATGAAAGTTATTAAAATTTTAAAAACTTTAACCACAGAGTGAATGTAATGTTTCCTCGCAGAAAAACTAAGTCCATTTATAAGTAAAATATGGAAAAAATGCACTTTTATTTTTACAAAATTTCCTTCTGGATACTTTCTTATGATCATAAACAAGCTTCTGTCTAAGTTTGGTAGAAATTCAGTATAGTTTAAGAAAGTTATTAAAATTTCAAAAACTTTAACCACAGAGTGAATATTTGTGGACGCCGCCGCCGCCGCCGGAATGTAGGATCGCTTAGTCTCGCTTTTTCGACTAAAGTCGAAGGCTGGACAAAAATTGAAATCATAATGCCAAAGATTTATCAATAATTTGTTGGCAATCAAAGGGAGATAATTCATGCTTTTGACAATTATATTCCCACAGAATTCTAATACTTATATTTTTCCTTTAAATGTTCAACAGGCAATTTAATAGAAACAATTTCAAAATTTTAGAGGAATTATACCTAGTATCCTTGACAAGAGTGACTTATAACATTTATTTGATTCTATTTCATAAATGTCTGATCCAATGCAATACAATGCAATAATAATTTTTGAATTAGCTCCCCTGGTTGTCAAATTTTCCACTTTCAATATCATATACTGGTCAGTTGTTTCTTTTTTCTTTTTAAAACTGTGTATGACATCTTTGTGAAGATATTAAAAGCTGACTTGAGGGTCTAGTTAGAACTGACATTTCTTTAAAAAAATACAAGCTTTAAAAATATTGAGCTTAGTTTTCTTTCATCTTTCATCGATCACTATATGTACATACGGGAAACCTAATAAGAACTAAAATCAAAGAAAATTTGCATTTGGGGGTGTGAAAAAAGCGTGGAAATTCCATTTATAAACTGTAAACAATAGAATGTTGAGAACAGATACCCATGAGATTAAGCTAGCAATTATGAAATAAAAAACATTCAATGATATGTCTAAATCCCTTAAGGTGGTACCAAACACCTTCTCTAAATTTAATTTGGCTCGTTTAATTTTCATTATATTTTGACAAAGTATTTATTTAGACCCTTTGACAAAAATATAAAAATTTCAAAATATTTGAACCAACCACTTTATCAGAAAAATTACACTGGTTATCATAGTTATATAGCAGTTTGACAAACACTTATTTTGATCATTGAGAAGCTTAGTATTCCCCTTAACAACACAATGTGATTAAAACGTTTAGCTGATTTTACAGAGTTATCTCCCTGTAGTGTTAGGTACCACCTTAAAAGCTACAAAAATACTTCTTTCACAGAAATAATTGACTTATGTTTAGATCTTACTTCCCTTGATATGTTTTTAATGTTAAACATTTGTTTCAATTAAAGTACTGTAATATATACAATTTTACGGTACATTTGTACCATGAACAAAAGACCTTCAAATCCACATTATAAAGAAAATAAATGTTTTCCATTTTCAAATGTATTTTCTAAAATCACACAAAGTTCTTCTTCGCGGATATGTGATAACCTGTCAGCATTGTCTGCAAGAGAGATAACTCTTTGTTCATTTTGCTCTTTAGCGTAATATGATTGCAGTAAAAGTCTATCTAATGGAACTACCTCTACTGCTCGCAATTGATCGTAAGTGAAATCTTTAATATTGTTCAGGAAACTGAAATATGTGTTTGGAAAAGCTTTTATCCAATTATAAACGATATCGGCTGTACCATGGAAATTACATAAATGAATCTTTTGTTTCTTTTTACACCACAGTTTAACTATATACAGCACATCTGTATAAGCATTTTCGCTACAAAGATCATCCTCTGTACCATGAACGTTTATTATGATTGGCTTCAGCACTTTAAATTTATATGTTTGTGATAAGCCCAACATGCGCTGAAATATAATTTCCTGCTCCACCCAGGTAAGTCTGTGTTGTCGCCGGTCTAGTCCTATTTCACCAAGAGCGCAAACATGTTTATTTCGAAACAGTTTCTTCAGTACAGAAAACTTCTCCTTTGTTATGAATGTAGCTTTTGTAGGGTGTATTCCAATAGCAATCTTCCATTTCAGATTGTCAGGAATTATAGTAGGGTAAAAGTTTGGATCACACAAACACATTATTCCATATGGAATAAACTCCTCTTGTTGTACTGTCAGTTCAGGTGTGTTAACATGTTCAGACCAGAATTCCCATTTTTCTGTTTCACATTCAGTCTTGCTTGTTTTTAGGTTTGAATTCCAATCTATCCATCTTTCTTTCTCCAATACATGTTGGTTTATCCCAAAATCATTATCAAATCTAGCAATTGAATATGGTTTTGAATCTGCTGTGGTATTTTTATGCCACTTTATATGGTCACAGGGTTTTATACTCAATACTGTGTTTATTTCACTGCTATCCTGTTTTACATTGTTGTGCAGGTTTTTTTGCTGCTGTTGTTCAATGCTCTTCCAGAAATTATAGGTATGCAAGTTCTGAGGCAGGTCAATATGAAAGTGACAATCGAACGCTTCCATTTTATAGGAATTGCTATTTTTAGATCATTAAAGAAGAAGATTTAGAAGCTTACTTGGAGTCATGTGATGTATTGTTTCATTCATCAGCTATAACTGTATAATGGTACAACCTCTTCTTTTCACTTGTAGGCTAATGATTCAGTTAAAAGTTTTCAAACCCAAAAGAAATATATATATCATTTGTATATATATTCACAATTTACAAAAACAAAAACAAAAAGCTTTTCCTGATTCACCAAAAAAAAAAAAAAAAAATGTCCTTAGATAATTAAAATGTCATTAAAATGTTGACCCCAAAAATGAGCATGTGGCATAAAATTAAATTTCCAAATGATAAGCCTAGTTTCATTATTTACTTTTTTAAACAAATTTGTTTTACACATTTAACATGGTTAAGTTTATTGTACATACAGATCTAGATAAGTAGAGTGCAGGCATATATACATGTTATTTCCAAGTCACAAAACTCCATATATGATATTAAAGGTCTTAAAAATATTCCAATGCAGTACACTGATTATTTTGATAAATTCTATCCACATCACATGATCACATGCATTTCCAGTATATACTGTATACATACTAAATATACATTTTAAAACACAAATGTCAACCTTTAAGAATGTCCACAACAAACATGACAAAACTTGTAATAAGACATTTATTTGGTAGACTATTGTAAAAATTTGAAACCTCTAGCTATAATAATCATGATAATAATAAAATTCTCCACTTTTTAATTATTCCTCATTCATAAATAATCATACATTGCAAAAACATTTGCAGAACTTTTATCAATACAAGATATATATATAAGAAAACTTTTACATGTGATGGTGCAAGAGTTTAAATTTAAATATAGAAATTAGATTTAAGTTAAATCACTAATTACTAAATATAGATTTATGCTTACCTGTCATTACCTGTGTTTTGTAATCATCTGCGGGTTATTAATAATAAATTGTAGCACCTGCCATGCCTGCAAAATAATCATCAAATATTATAAAAGTGGAGAAAAGTAAAACAACAAATATACCGAACTCTGAGGGAAAATTTAAACAAATTTAATCGGAAAAATTAAAAGCTGAACACATCAAACAAATGGATAACAACTGTCATCATGGTCATATTGCTGACTTCGAACAGCAGTACGACCCATGATTATCATATGGCAATGAAAAACTACCTTAAAATGTTCTAACAATCTTATTATAAGGGAAACATACTGTATGAATTTATAATACAGCTACTTAACTCACTCAGGCTACAGTATTTAACTTTGTTGAGTCAAGGCTTGTCAGTGTCACGGTTTTTTTGTGAATTTTTTGTGTATGTAACAAATGAAATAAAATATCAATTTGTCATATCAGGGACTTTATTGATTGTTCATACATGTAGCTTATTACATTGTATAAAGTATTAGTTTTGTTCATTTTTGACCTATGGTTACTTTCATCCATGTCTTTCGGCTTTTGTGGATAATTGTCAATCACAACTTATCCATGACATTATCTTAAATTTTAATATACCAGTAGCTATAGTGCATGTAGTGTATGTCTATGTATTGTCACAATCTTACAACCAAAGTTGAAATCATTAAAAAATTAGCTACATGTATCACTGATAAGAAGAATATGAATGCATAGCTTACTCCAACTTGTAATTAAAAATATTTAAAAACAGGAAGGTTATGATGATCTGGCAAATAAAAATATCCTCACTCTTTACATTACTCAGCACTGTCCAGTTACAGACTAAAATGAAAATTGTAAATTTAGTAATTATTCTGCAGACATGAGTAACAAAAATAAAGATTAGGTCCATTAAAAACATACATATAATGAAAAATTCAAAGTATTGGGCTATAACAGAAAAGAAGGTGTACATATTGACCTGAAGATGAAAAGTTATCACATTCCCTATTTCCAAAATATTTTCTGAATTTTATACGTTACTTGAAAACTCACTTCCAAGCCGTGAACAAGATATGAAGTCATGGTGACAGCAATATTTGTTGGTAGAATGCTCATGAAAGCAGTAATCTTGGAAGTGACTTTAAAAACAAAATCAACATTACATAAAGGCCGTTTAAGTTTTCTCATTTGAATTGTTTTACATTGTCTTTTGATTCGGGGCCATTTATAGCTGACTATACAATATGGACTTTGCTCATTGTTGAAGGCCATACAGTGACCGATAGTTGTTAATTTCTGTGTCATTTTGGTCTCTTGTGGAGAATTGTCTCATTGGCAATCATACCACATCTTCATTCTTTTATAAATATATCCTAAAATACTGAGAAAATAAGAAGAAAAAATTAGAAGAAACATGAGAAAGAATGGATTATAGTACTTATAAATGATAATTGAATGTAAATTTTCTGAAATCCCTTACACAAGAAACATTGAAGGGTTAGCTGCGACAGGACAAACTTTGATACTTTTATTTTTTTGAGGAAAAAAATATAACAAGCACATGCAGTTTTGCTCTATAGAGAATTTTATTCTTAAACCATGGACAGATAACAATTAGAAAAAATCTAGTTTATCATGTTTATAGTTATTTCTTGATCTATATAATTTATTTTACAGGGCTGCCAAGTCTCAAGCATTTAGTGTGAGACTCACGCATGTTCATGCTTTTTTGGCGGCATTTTCCATTGATCTAGTTTTTTTTTCTCACTTTGATCTTTTGAAATTTTGGCCAAATCTCACACATTTGCTTCATGAAAAGTTGGCAGAACTGTATTATGTATATTGTGAATATTTTTAAGGTTCATCTTAACCTATTCACACCACAAATTTCACTCTGAGTACAGACATACTTCTCTGAGTACAGACAAACTTGTCCACCTGCGAAAGTTATAAGGCATGGCCATGATGGCTGGACCTAGATAATAAAATTTTAAATGCATTTCATGATTCAGAAAATTATAAACTTTTCTGGATTTTGCAAAATTTCATTTTGTTCATTCCTGCATGAGATGCAAAAATAAACTAAGTTGAGAAAACGTTTTAGAAGCTCCCCTCATATAATCAATGTTGTGAGTAGTATTGATTTTGAATGGACAATAGGTGGACAATAGACACCTGTAAACAATAGGTGATTTAAACTGTGTAAATGAGTGGACCGTATCAAATGAAACTCATGTGTTTGTTTATTTTTGCTAGATCTTTTGCAGACTGGAAAAAAATGCACATCAAAATCCAGGTAAGTAATTAATTTTCTGACTTCATATAACTTTTATATATCTAGGTCCTGCCATGCCTTAAAACTTTCCTGGATGCATCAGTTTGTCTGTACTAACTCACTAATAGTAAATGTTTGGGTGTACAAACGGCCATATTTTTCAATTGAAAGTTAACACAAAAATTTCCACAATCAAAGCACCATTGATTATTGGTTTGAAGGAGGTTCTTTCACTTGATTTTAGCTAACCTGGCTCGAAGGGCCAAGTGAGCTTTTCTCATCACTTGGCGTCCATCGTCCATGGTCCTTCGTCGTCCTTGTCCGTCGTCGTTAACATTTTACATTTGGAACTTCTTCTGGAGAACCACTGAATGGAATGAAACCAAACATGGCATGAATGTTCCTTATGAGATGCTGACCAAGTGTTGTTGTTACTTTGTAGCCGATCCATCATCCAAGATGGCTGCCAGCGGGGAACTTAGTTTAACATAGGACCCTATGGGAAATGCATACAAATGACTTCTTTTAGAGAACCACTGAATGGAATGAAACCAAACATGGCATGAATGTTCCTTATGAGGTGCTGACCAAGTGTTGTTACTTTGTAGCCGATCCATAATCCAAGATGGCCACCAGCAGGGGACTTAGTTTAACATAGGACCCTATGGGAAATGCATACAAAAGGTTTCTTCTAGAGTCAATCACTGAATAGAATGAAACCAAACATGGCATTAATGTTCCTTATGAGGTGCTGACCAAGTGTTGTTACTTTGTAGCCGATCTGTCATCCAAGATGGCTGCCAGCAGCCTGAGCATGCATACAAATGACTTTTAGTGAACCACTGAATGGAATGAAACAAAACATAGCATGAATGTTCCTAATGAGATGCTGATCAAGTGTTGTTACTTTGTCACCGATCCATCATCCAAGATGGTCGCCAACGGGGGGGGGGACTCAGTTTAACATAGGACCCCATGGGAAATACATTCAAATTGAACCACTGGATCAAACATAGCATAAAAGTTTTTTTATGAGATGCTGACCAAGTGTTGTTACTTTGTAGCCGATCCATCATCCAAGATGGCTGCCAGCGGGGGGTTTAGTTTAACATAGGACCCTATGGGAAATGCATACAAAAGTCTTCTTTTAGAGAACCACTGAATGGAATGGAACCCAACATAGCATGAATGTTCCTTATGAGGTGCTGACCAAGTTTTGTAACTTTGTAGCCAAATTTTATCTTTTTTTATATGATTTCAAAAACACAAGTAGAGTCAGGTGAGTGATACAGGCTCTTGAGAGCCTCTAGTTTCAATGTATCTGTCAAAACAAAAAAAGAATTGCATGACCTTAAGGGTTTAGACAAAGCCAAAAAGGTTGGTTAGGGGAAATAATAAAACAAATAATTTGCATGGCGTGTCAAGACAACTGGAGTTCTTTTTAGCAGGTTGATCAGAATTATCCGCAGCAATCCTGACAAAGTATGTCATATCAGACCCCCCTCCCCTCCCCCCCCCCCCAAAAAAAAATCTCTCAGTCCAGACATTGAAAAAAAACATTAGAAAGTGTTATCAGAAATATCTATATAAAGATAATTTTTATACCTGAAAAGGCGTTTTTAACTGTCAGATACAGATGAGAAAACTGTAAATCGAGCGCACCTTTCCGACCTCTGTTGATTTATCTTGGCAAGATTGAAGATATTGATTACGTATTACATTATTTTTTGGACATTCTGACTGTGCTTTGAAATAACAACTATGCTCTATGTCTCACAAAGAATATACAACTATCGCGGCATTTTTCATTTGATTTTCCACAGCAACCAAAGGGAAGTAACTGAATCTTTCTTCTTTATTTGACAAAACGATTTTCAATATAAAATTTATTATTTTTAGCGTATAGTTCTACTTCAGAATATTGAATTCATTTAATGCAACTTAATTTTTAAACTGGTTATGATTTTGATCCGGACATATTAATTTCTGTAGATCTACCGGTATCCGAAATCGCAGTTTCGTTTTGCAAAATTTCAGATTTCGAAATCATAGCAGAAGCTATTTTTACTTCTGACAATCACTGAATGTTTTGATACTTTTAGCTAATTCTGCTTAAAATGGAATTCCTCAAGGATTTGGCAAAGTCTCTGAGAAGTGCTAGAACTGTTGAACTTCCTGATGGTAACGAAACATTTTGTCTTGATAGATGAATTTGTCTTTTTCATTCATAAGTTATTTTACAACAAATGACAAAAATATTATGTGAGGAAGTAATTAAATGTCATGAATGTAGAATAGACATGCTTAGTTTGTTATATCTATTGTTAGTTTTAAGAAAGAAATACACAATGTATTACCCTTAAAAGAATAATAAGAGCAGATTTAAATTAGCATTGTTTCCACAGCCATGGCCATGCATGGCATAGGCACAGAGTGACAGACTATTTCTCGAATTATGTTTTTTCACCGTAAAACATTGTCAAATATGCACACCTTAGATATAAGTCCTCTATCTCTGTACTAATAAAGGTTCAAGCATTTTCAGGGTCGTGAATCTGCAGGGTAGTCTACACTGGCGGATCTAGAAATTTTCATAAGTGGGGGCCCACTGACTGCCTAAGAGGGGGCCCGCTCCAGTCACGCTTCAGTGATTCCCTATATAAGCAACCAATTTTTTTCCCAAAAAGGTGGGGCCTGGGCCATGTGGGCCCCCTGCCCCCTTCTAAATCCGCCTCTGGTCTACATATACATGTAAGTGAATCATTTCCTGAACAACAGATTGGTGGGTGACCAGGTGGATGTAAACAATTTTTAAGGCAACCATACAGCCTTCAACAATGAGAAAAACCCTTACCATATGGTCTGCTTTGAAAGGCCCAAGCAGAAAAATACAAACAATTCAATTGAGAAAACTAATTATATGGTCCAATTATACATGTTATTTATAACCAACAATTTACTAAAAAAACAAATATGACAGACATGAAGAAATGACAATCACTTAACTACTGGCTCCAGCCTCAGACTTTGGACAGTCACTTAAAGACTATGACATTGAGATGTATTATATTTTACTGCTTTTTTTTATGTACCAAATTTCTTGGTCGTACATAATATTAGTTTTTTTCATGTTTCTTTCTTTTTCCAGACAAATCCTCTGCATATTACATGCTGATGTCTATGATCATTGGGAACCAGTACAGGTTTGAATTTAATATATTTTCACTGTTTAAGTATGCCAACTAAGTACCTCCTAAAAAAAATTGTTTATACATGTCATGCATGTGGGCAGCAATTTTAAGAAGATTGCAAAAAAATGTATTTACATTGATATTTCAAGTATTTAGTTTCATGGTCAAAGTCTGCATACAAGTCTAATAGAAAATTTGCATTCCCCTGAATACTTAAAATCATGGTTTGCGAAATCCATGAAAATCTGTATCTGATACATAATATTAATAAAATTGAGAAAGGAAATGGGAAATGTGTCAAAGCTACAACAACCCGACCATAGAGTAGACAACAGCCGAAGGCCACCAATGGGTCTTTAATGTAGCGAGAAACTCCCGCACCCGTAGGTATCCTTCAGCTGGCCCTTTAAAAAATATGTATACTAGTATGTAGTGATAATGAACGTCTAAACTCAGAATTATACACAAGTCTTGTCAAGAAACTGAAATTAAAAATCATACAAGACTAACAAAGGCCAGAGGCTCCTGACTTGGGACAGACGCAAAATTGCGGCAGGGTTAAACATGTTTATGAGATCTCAACCCTCCCCCTATACCTCTAGCCAATGTAGAAAAGTAAACACATAACAATATAAACATAATGTCTTTATGAATAAGAATAAATGTACATGAATAGTGATTTTCAATATATCTTTGAATAAAAAGTATTAATAATCCATTGCACCTGATTAAATGGACCAACTGTAATGAGAGCCACCCTTTGTAAAATACTTTATAAAACCTTACAGTTTACATAGGAAGCTGCAGGAAAGAATAAATCAGACTGGGGGCAATCATGATGGTAATGTGACATAATGCTGGCCAAAAATGTGTTAGGGTTATAGATATAACTCACATTTTGAAACTTTTAATATGATTTAAACAGAATTTTAAATTATTAAAAAAAAATCACATTTTAGTCTCAAATGACAAAATCGCAATAATAAATGCACACAATAATTTCTGAATTAACAGTATGTTAATGCTCAAAGATTGATTATTTATTTCTTTTTAGGTCTGTTTCAGATTTACTGTCAGGACCAAAATTTGATGTGAATTATGCCCATGGTAGACCAAACAGAAATCTCTTACATATTGCTGCTAAGTAAGTAATCAGAAAAATAAATTAGTTCGAAAATATCAAGAGAATGGCACAAAGGGAGGTAACTCAAATTGCAAATTTTAAAAATATTTTATTTTCAAGAATGAAATCTGTCGGATATGCATCAATGAGATATCAGAGAACCAAAATACATCTCGAGTCCAATGTAAATGTCAAACTCTTGAACCCCCCCCCCCCCCAATTTTTTGGTTTATAAATAAAGACCAGAACAAAAAAAATGGAAATGTACATGGTATGGTTGCTATTTAGACAACTATGCAAAAGACAATGTGTGGCCTTGACTAACATTAAAGAAAATCTATACCTTAAAAATGTGAAACAATATAAATGAGTTATAAAAGAAAAAACTGTTCTATGCTTATTAAAAGATTAAATGAAAAACAAAATAGCAGACAGCAACTAAAGATATATTCGCTGAAACATTGATGATTAGGATTACTCAACTCTTGGTGTAGCAGCACAATTTAAGTTAAATTTCAGTTTGAAATAGCTTGTTTAATCAGATCAGAAAGGATAAAACAACCCTAAAATAACTAAAATAAAGGTAAAGGTAACTATATATAGATATTAAAGATTATTTGCAGTAACTGAAAGCTTGATCAAACCCAATTACAACTAATTGATAAATCAGGTTTTTCAGACTAACATAAAGATTTGATTAACAATATGATAAAAGCGTGCCAATTTGGTTACTCTGCTGGTTGTCAAATAAAAATGTTGTAATATAGTTAGCATGGTTAGACAAAACAATTGTTTAAGCCTTTCAAAAAAATAATTGGCGTGATAGAGTGAAATTTAGTTTTTGATATCTGCACAGTGTAGATACTATTCTGTACGCTATCCGGAAGTCGCGATTTTCGAAGCGATGATTTCCAACTGGCTAACAGTACGGTTTTGCCTACGGTAACTTTTCTCATCATTTGTTTACTCCTATATCTACAAAGTGCTTTGAACATCTTCAAGGTATGTATAGCATCATAAATATGAGTAACTGTAACAAAAACATGCATTAGAATATAAAATATACGTGTGCATCACATCAACTTGGTAGAAAAAAGTGAAATCGATGGACAATTTTGCTCTCGTAGTACATTGTATAAAGCAAATAATCTTTTATTGCAAATATTTGCATCAGTTTACAGTTAAATATATACTGTTTCAATATTCTTTTCGTATTTAAGTAGAATATTCGTATTTCCCATAAAAAATATGTTTTCCTTGAGTATCCCAAAATAAATTACTGTACGATCAGTCTAGAACTGACTGTATTCTAGAAGCGATTTCAGATTTTTTGACTGTATGACCAGTCGTGATTTTGAAGAAAAAACAACAGCAATTTAAAGGTATATACATGTATATGTGATATTATGAACTATCCAGGGAACTATAACGTGTAATTACAATCATCAGACAATACAAATATATTTCTGATGATTTTTTTAGACGGCAAAATAATTGTATTTTTGTTCCATCAGTCTTATTTAACATGTTTAAAATCAAATGCCTAAAAAGTAATACATGATTCACTTGTGGACTTTGTAATAGTGTATCGTTACAGTTATCTGTTTAGCTATTACATTTTTAAAGATTATTTACACCGTCCGCCATTGACCAATTGATGATAACATAAATCAAGCTTGTCTTTTAAAATAACAAAAAATGGATAGACAGCTTTGCGTAGGGGGATAATTCATGTGATATAATTTTGGTAAGTTTACAGAAATAGAAGGTCCATAATGCATTAATCGATTAAAATTGAGCAATTTCAGAAAACTTTAATGATTGGTTAAGGAGGTGTTGGAAATACTTGATGGGTGCCCCCATATAATGTAATGTTCAAGTCCGTATCTTATATAAAGTAACCCCATAAAAGATTTTTACTAAAATTCGAAATAGACGGTACACAATACAGTCATTATCATTTATGATAAGGAATCCGAATAAGATTAATTAATAGTTATATCAGTGACGGATTCAAAAAAAGGGGATCCGGCAGTTTGAAATCCTTTTTTAACTATCAATTCATTTGTATGGGAACATATATTTGGAATCCCCTTTTCCCCTGGATTGGACCCCTCTTCATTTAAAAATGGCCGGAACCCCCAATGTATATTAAGTGGTTTATGAGGAGATGCGCTTAAAAAACCGGCTAAACATATTGTACCGGTCCAACGGAGGAACGGAAAGACGGACTTCTTTATCACTATAACCCCCCGCTTGACAAAGTGGTGTACAATTGAGTGTCAAAGAGACAGTTTTCTCGTTTGAATTGTTTTACATTGTCTTATCGGGGCCTTTTATAGCTCACTATGCGGTATGGGCTTTGCTCATTGTTGAAGGCCGTACAGTGACCTATAGTTGTTAATGTCTGTGTCATTTTGGTCTTTTGTGGATAGTTGTCTCATTGACAATCATACCACATCTTCTTTTTTATATAACTCTACATCTTAAACAAAGTGAAAGAACTGTGATCAATTATAGGCTACAGTACGGCCTCGAATGTGTGTAAATACATGCATTTTTATATAACAACTAAATCTGTGTGTTTGTACAATTTTAAGTATAACGGAGGACATTTCTGAAACTTATATACTAGTATGCATCAAACCTTCCTATTATTTTAGCAACATTTAAACATCCTTATACTTAATGTAGTAAGTCGAGTACACCCTATCAAGCTAAAACATGTTTCATAAGTTTTCAGGATGTGAATGTATTGAAATATATTTGTGTTATTTAGAAAAATGCCACCTTCTAATGTATCGTAAATAACTTTGAAATCACCACTAGAATACAGTGACATAAAGACTGATCATACAGTTTTAAAATAAACAAGCGAGACTGATCGTACAGTGAGAAATTCAAACAAGTGTAATTTTCTTATTTCTGGCTTCAAAAATCTGGTTGAAACTTTTACCACCACTTGAAATATACTTCATTGAGTTAATTAAGTCTGGTTTTTACGTTAATTTGTACACTAAGAGGGTAAAAAGATTGTTTTTAGGTTTGCGACTGATTTTTCTTAGTGATGCACTTGAAAATCTCTTGATTAAGGCAAAGACACGAATATTGAATGTGCGGAATTTAATTCTAAACCATTTGAGAATATCGATGTCGGCTGAATTAATCATTAAGCAATGTGCAGATGATCAACTTACCGTTTAATTAAGTATACCCATCAAATTTAAAATGTGATCCAAAAAGTTCTCGCTTCGAAAATCGCGACTTCCGGATAGCGTACAGAATAGTATCTACACTGTGATCTGGGGAAGTTTCATCAGCATTGTTCATTTTGAATTTTATATCTTTTAGATAAGTAATTAATTATATTGAAACTTTACACTTTTATTTGCAAACCATATGTTTTATACAAATGAATTAGTTCGTTTTATCTTTTAGTTGTGGCAGTTATGAGTGTCTTAATATTTTATTGAAGAAAGGAGCCAATGTAAACTTTCAGGATATGTCAGGATGTACTCCTTTACACCTAGCTGCTAGAAATGGGTTAGTATTGTATACACTAATAGAATGTTTTGATGTTCTTGGGTTGAAGTCATAAAACTTTGCTCAGTGCTCGGAGCACAAAAATCATGCTCGAAACATGAAATCCAGCATTTTGATTGGTTGATTCTCGAGTCTGAGTACAGAAATCGTGCTCGAAAGTTTTATGACCGCAAGGCCAGATATTCTCACTGTATTCTGAGAATGGTAAAAAAGAGAATATTACAACAAAGAGAAGTAACTCTTGATTTACTGTAAATTCAGAAATTATTGCTATGTTTTTATTTTTACAAAAAATGGGACATGGTTATAATCGCAATAATTAAAACTCGCATTTTGAAAATTATATATAAATTATAGGGGATATTTTCTCAATATCGCAAAAAATTTAAATCACATTTTCATTAGAAATGACAAAATCGGAAAAATAAATGCAAACAATAATTTTGGAATTTACAGTAATTGTATCCGAAACTACAAAAATATGTAAAACTATGTAAAACTATGTAAAACTATGGATATATCTATTCAAATCAGGAGGATTCAGTATTATTTGATGGATACACAATTTCATTGTACAACTACTTTAACAAGTGAACCACAAATTATAATGTTCAATTAATGACACATGTTCTATAAGGTTGTAAGCAAACTAGGAAAACTACAAAAATAAATATTCATAAAAATGGAAGTTCAACTGAGTCCATGAAAATGGCACCCAAGAAAACGAAATATCAGTAGACAATATGGCTTTAATGGTCTTGTGGTATATCTGGATGTGCTGTGTTCTATCCATGACCAGGTAATACCAAAGACTTAAAAATTGATGTTTTCTGCTTCTTCTCTGAAGATTCAGCATTTAGGTTCAGCATTTAGAAGTAAGATTAATGACTAGTTTGATCAGAAATCACAGAATAATGTTGTCCTGTTAGGGTTACATGTCTTTCTGTCAGCCTTATACAGAGCAGGAATCATATTCATATAAATTCTACATGTTTCTGTCTTGATAATAGTTTCAATTGACCATTACACTCTCTTTACAATATCATCTATATACCCATATAGCAGGTTATTTTCAAGGGGTGTAAATTTTCGCTTATTTTCACAGATAGAACAAAAATAAATTCTGCCAATTTAAAAAGCACATGCAAAGGTATTGGTAAAAGTTTAGAATCTGCCAAAATAATAAACATCAAAATATTAACCGCCAAATTATTTCGTATACCTTCAATATTGAGTTATTCAATGAAATCGTGAAATTTTTCGCCCCCAAAAATCGTCCCTATACCGTATATCATCCTTATTATGCATGAAATATTTGACACTATATCCTCAGCAGTGAAGTAGCAAACAATCAATCGATCAATCATTATACTAATAGACACAAATTTTATTGATTTTTCAGTCAAAGAAAGTGTATCAATAAATTGCTGGAATATAAAGCAGATGTGAACATCAGAAATAATGAAGGTTTGACCACAGTAAGTTGGTAACCCAAGTGTTTTTATTCACTCAGGATAAGTCAGTTGTTTTTGAAATATTGACTATTCATAGTTTTAAAAAACAGGAAAATTGCAATTCTTACATTTGGTCCACCTTTATATATAGATATCTTTAAAAGATAACAAGAACCTTGCACATTCAGAAAAGGGGAAATTGACAGATATTTGTATGGTCCTATCTTTAACTTGATTAGATGATGTACATGCGTAAAGAAAACAAAATCATGTGATTATTCAAAGGTCAGCTATCAAATAAGGTCAGTTTTCTCTTCTCCAGAGGTTGGCAATTATATACAGTTTTGACTATACAAAATGAAATGAAGGATTGCACAAAAAAAATCAACAAAAGTTACAAACACTTCTACAGGGTAGGCATTCCTGCTCCATGTATGGGATCTATTATGTTGGTTGGGAAGAAGAAAAAAAGTGTTATATAATTTGTATACATGATCATGATGGTACACATTTGTTTTTTTTAACCTGTAGATTCATTGGTTGGCAGTGAATGGAAGAACAGAATTGTTACACGATTTGTTTATGTATACACAAGATGTGGATGTTGAGGTGAGTATGTTCTACAAATATTTGCTTACAGTTCTAAATAGATTGTTCTTTAATTTTGTCTGGTGTTATTTACTATCTGTACAATTCTGCTATTTAAGAATTATAGATTTATATTTGGTCATCTCAACCAGATTGATTTTCATGAAAAGTGAGAAATGCAATCGAGTTGAGATAACCAATTATAATATGTTTTTTGGTATTTTACGAATGACGATGTTGTTAATTAATTACATTAACAACAGGCATGAGCACCCTAAGTTTCTAGCGATAATTTTTCATATATATCACTCTACTAGGCTGAGAAAGGAAATTATCAGTCAGCAATCTTGATCAAAGTAAAATTTCATAATATAGCGATAAGGATGGTTATTTGTGAATTGTGGAGAATTGTTGAAGAAAGCACATTTTGTATGTAATGCTCTTGAAATCAAGCTTTTACAACCCTATTAAATCGAAGTATAGCTTCATTTTAAAGCTGAAAACATGAAATATTGAGTTAAATCAAAATTTTTGTTTTTTTTTCTTATGACTTATTGTGGAGTTGTCACAGGATTCAAATTCCTTCAAGAATGTTATTGGGAAATAAAAACTAATGTTATGTGGTTATTTCTCTTTACAGGATGCTCAAGGACAAACAGCTTTACATGTGGCCTGTCAGAATGGTCACAAATCTGTAAGTAACTGTACACATTGTGTATCATGATAATTCTGTATTTCGTTAGAAGTGTTTTGAATGGTTCACATATTTTGTCTAGCAGCTTATAAATAAAGGCAGTAGTATACCGCTGTTCAAAACTCGTAAATCTATGGACAAAAAACAAAATCGGGGTAACAAACCAAAACTGAGGGAAACGCATTAAATATAAGAGGAGAACAACGACACAACATTAAAATGTAACACACACAGAAACGGACTAAGCATTAGACAAAATCCGATGAGAATAACAAATTATATTTGTTAAACAATACCTCTGCAGTCTTGAGGTAGCCTGCATATGCAATAGTTTGTGGGTTTGACAGACTGCTTTATTATGAACTTGCAGGATAAAAATTTGGCATAGCATGTCGGTCTAGTACAAAGCAGGTTTTATATTTATAATGACATGCTGTTCCCTAAAAATGAATTTAATTTACCACTGCTTGGACATAAAACATCCATCTATCCATCCATTTAGGACTATATTGCATTTACTGTGTCCGTCTGTCTGACAGTGTTGATTTAATATGAAAAATTATGAGAAATTGTTGAAAATCACAGTTATACAGACTTTTTTTCTAAACTCCTTCAGATATTGGACTGATTTTTATACGACCGCAAAAATTTTAATTTTTTGGTCGTATATTGCTATCACGTTGGCGTCGTCGTCGTCGTCCGAATACTTTTAGTTTTCGCACTCTAACTTTAGTAAAAGTGAATAGAAATCAATGAAATTTTAACACAAGGTTTATGACTACAAAAGGAAGGTTGGGATTGATTTTGGGAGTTTTGGTCCCAACATTTTAGGAATTAGGGGCCAAAAAGGGCCCAAATAAGCATTTTCTTGGTTTTCGCACTATAACATTAGTTTAAGTGAATAGAAATCTATGAAATTTTGACACAAGGTTTATGACCACAAAAGAAAGGTTGGGATTGATTTTGGGAGTTTTGGTTCCAACAGTTTAGGAATAAAGGGCCAAAAAAGGGCCCAAATAAGCATTATTTTTGGTTTTTGCACCATAACTTTGGTATATTAAGTAAATAGAAATCTATGAGATTTAAACACAAGGTTTATGACCATAAAAGGAAGGTTGGGTTTGATTTTGGGAGTTTTGGTCCTAACAGTTTAGGAATAAAGAGCCCAAAGGGTCCAAAATTGAACTTTGTGTGATTTCATCAAAAATTGAATAATTGGGGTTCTTTGATATGCCGAATCTAACTATGTATGTAGATTCTTAATTTTTGGTCCCGTTTTCAAATTGGTCTACATTAAGGTCCAAAGGGTCCAAAATTAAACTTAGTTTGATTTTAACAAAAATTGAATCCTTGGGGTTCTTTGATATGCTGAATTTAAAAATGTACTTAGATTTTTAATTATTGGCCTTGTTTTCAAGTTGGTCCAAATGGGGGTCCAAAATTAAACTTTGTTTGATTTCATCAAAAATTGAATAAATGGGTTCTTTGATATTCCAAATCTAACTGTGTATGTAGATTCTTAATTTTTGGTCCAGTTTTCAAATTGGTCTACATTAGGTCCAAAGGGTCCAAATTTAAACTAAGTTTGATTTTAACAAAAATTAAATTCTTGGGCTTATTTGATATGCTTTATCTAAATATGTACTTTGATTTTTGATTATGGGCCCAGTTTTCAAGTTGGTCCAAATCAGGATTCCATATCAAGTATTGTGCAATAGCAAGAAATTTTCAATTGCACAGTATTGCACAATAGCAAGAAATATCTAATTGCACAATATTGTGCAATAGCAATTAATTTTCAATTGGAGTTATCTTTCTTTGTATAGAATAGTAGTTGATAATATATGTTGGAAATTTGCCAGACATGACTATGATGTCATTTTCTATTTTTATTTGCCAATAACTTTATGTAAATAACTTCATTGGAAATTTGCCAATATAAAATGTTGCTGATGAAGCTTTTTTTCCTTATCTTATCTAAAATGTTTTTAGATAACGTATGTTGGACATTTTCCAGACATAACTATGATGTCATTTTCTATTTTTATTTGCCAATAACTTTATGTAAATAACTTCATTGAAAATTTGCCAATATAAAATGTTGCTGATGAAGTTTTTTTTATTGTTTTATACAATAAACAATGTATATTCACTTTTACTACCAACCAATCTTTACCATTCAGTGATAACAAGCACTTTATTTTACATTTTAATATTTTTTGATGTATTTAAAAGAGTAGTTATTGTTGCAAACTCCATTAGAAATTTGAATTGATATCAGTTTTGGAAAAAGGGAAACAGGGATGTGAAAAAAGGGGGGGTTTAAATTTTTCTCATTTCAGATTTCATAAATAAAAAGAAAATTTCTGCAAACATTTTTTTGAGAGGATTAATATTCAACAGCATAGTGAATTGCTCAAAGGCAAAAAAAATTTTTTAAGTTCATTAGACCACATTCATTCTGTGTCAGAAACCTATGCTGTGTCAACTATTTAATTTTAGATTTAAAAAGTTTGAAGAAGAAATCTTTAATTGATTTGTAAAATCTTAACATTTGTTTTGTGTAAAAAAAAAACCCATGTAATGTCAAAAATTTGATCACAATCCAAATTCAGAGCTGTATCACGCTTGAATGTTTTGTCCATACTTGCCCCAACTGTTCAGGGTTCGACCTCTGCGGTCGTATAAAGCTGCGCCCTGCGGAGCACCTGGTTGGTATGTTGGTTAACCATGATGAGTTACAGATCAAGTTTAAGTTTCATTCTGCTCCACTAATTTTTGCAGACATTACAGGCTTTGGAAAATCACAGTTATACAGACTTTTTTCTGATTTTTTCTGATTTTTGGTATGTGAGACTCAAGTTTATGTCCACATGTGTTTGTATTGAAATTGCAGATTTTTCAACTTTTTGGGAAGGGGCCATTCGTGTTGCTTTGACACATCTAGATTTAATTTCTTTGTCATTGATGATAAGATCCCAAAAAGTAAATTTGATATTTATGAAACTAGTTCAATCAATATTTTATTTTAGAAATGATTGTAATATTTTTTTCAGTTTATGAAAAAATAGTATAAAAAATGTGGTGTACACTGAATAACATGTGTAGCAGGTTATAAATTTTAAGTGTGCACCACATTTTTATGCCCCACCTACGATAGGCATTATGTTTTCTGGTCTGTCCGTCTGTCCGTCAGGTTAAAGTTTTTGGTCAAGGTAGTTTTTGTCGAGCCTTCGACTTTAGTCGAAAAAGCGAGACTAAGCGATCCTACATTCCGTCGTCGTCGGCGGCGTCAACAAATATTCACTCTGTGGTTAAAGTTTTTGAAATTTTAATAACTTTCTTAAACTATACTGGATTTCTACCAAACTTTGACAGAAGCTTGTTTATGATCATAAGATAGTATCCAGAAGTAAATTTTGTAAAAATAAAATTCCATTTTTTCCGTATTTTACTATAAATGGACTTAGTTTTTTCTGCGGGGAAACAAAACATTCACTCTGTGGTTAAAGTTTTTAGAATTTTAATAACTTTCTCAAACTATCCTGGGTTTGTACCAAACTTGGACAGAAGCTTGTTTATGATCATAAGATAATATCCAGAAGTAAATTTTGTAAAAATAAAATTCCATTTTTTCCGTATTTTACTTATAAATGGACTTAGTTTTTTCTGCGGGGAAACATTACATTCACTCTGTGGTTAAAGTTTTTAGAATTTTAATAACTTTCTTTAACTATCCTGGGTTTGTACCAAACTTGGACAGAAGCTTGTTTATGATCATAAGATAGTATCCAGAAGAAAATTTTGTAAAAATAAAATTCAATTTTTTCCGTATTTTACTTATAAATGGACTTAGTTTTTTCTGCAGGGAACCATTACATTCACTCTGTGGTTAAAGTTTTTAAAATTTAAATAACTTTCTTAAACTATCCTGGGTTTGTACCAAACTTGGAAATAACCTTATTTATGATCATAAGATTGTATCCAGAAGTAAAGTTTGTAAAAAGATTACTCTGTTTTTTTCTGTAATTTACTTTCAAATGGACTTAGATTTTCTTACAATCATAAAATAGTAACAAGAGGAATATTTTTATTGATTTTTTTCCTCATTGTTGTTGAGCCTGTGATTTACAGCAAAAATAGGCGAGACACTGGGTTCCGCGGAACCCTTACAAATTTTTGATAAAGTTGAAGTCCAATCAACTTGAAACTTAGTACACATGTGCCCTATGATATGATATTTCTAATTTTAATGCCAAATTAGAGTTTTGACCCCTTTTTACGGTCCACTAAACATAGAAAATGATAGTGCGAGTGGGGCATCTGTGTACTATGGACACATTCTTGTTGATGTTATTTTGAATAGACAAAAATGATATTAAACTCATTCCTTATAATTTAATTCTAAATTCCGTTTTAAACCAGTGTAAATCATGAAAAACTGTTGATGACGTCACGGTCACATGACAAAATAATGTCTATGAGATAATAAACAAAACCCTGTCAGGCCTCTAACTGAGGGCAATAGCGTTCTAATACTACAATTAAATAAGAAAAAAACTTACGGTTATTATACAGGAAGTATGTTTGTTACTTTGTTTAATTGTAATGCCTATAATATTTGTTGACAGACAGTTGTATGTTTACTGGACCATGGAGCAGAAATCAACAGACCAAATCATTATGGATGGATGCCTTTACATTTTGCCTGCAGGTAAAACTGTTTGTATTGCCCATGCAGACTCTTTTGCGTTTGCACCAACTGGCAATTCATTTTCCCGAAAAGAAAATTTTTCATAACAATGTAAATTTTGGATCATACTTACATTTTTGTCATGTTTGAGAACAAATAAAAATTGATTAACTCCCTTTGTCATCTATTTGAGAATAAAATAAAATAAAAAATGTATTGTAAATTTATTATAATTCATTTAACACATTTTTATGCCCCACCTACGATAGTATAGGGGCATTATGTTTTCTGGTCTGTGCCTCTGTCCGTCCATTCGTCGGTCCGTGTGTCTGTTCGCTTCAGGTTAAAGTTTTTGGTCAAGGTAGTTTTTGAAGAAGTTTAAGTCCAATCAACTTGAAACTTAGTACACATGTTCCCCATGATATGATCTTTCTAATTTAATGCCAAATTATAGTTTTGACCCCAATTTTATGGTCCACTGAACATAGAAAATGATAGTACGAAGTTCAGGTTAAAGTTTTTGGTCAAGGTAGTTTTTGATGAAGTTAAAGTTACATCAACTTGAAACTTAGTACACATGTTCCCTATGATATGATCTTTCTAATTTTAATTCCAAATTAAAGTTTTGACCCCAATTTCATGGTCCACTGAACATAGAAAATGATAGTGCGAGTGGGGCATCCGTGTACTATGGACACCTTCTTGTTTTTAAGAATATTGTGGGTATAGGGAAACAGGAATTTAAAAGTTTAACAAAGTACATATTTTGAAACGGTTTGTATGCAGACTTTGGTTGAACCTAAAAGTAAAATATCAAGGAAAATACAATGTTCCCTTTAAGTAGGGAAATTGGAACCCATGAATATCATGAATATGAATGAATCCACAGTAGTTTCTACAATTCTTTATTTTTACAGTCATGGACAGCATGATACAGCTACAATATTATTACAAAGAGGAGCAGTATTTCTACCAGATAAAAGTAATAAAACACCACTGGATTTTTGCATTGAGGTATGTATTGTGAGGGATGAACAGATGTCTACCAGACAAAAACAAGAAAACACTTCCTCATCCATGAATTATTTTTTTCCAATTGATGTTCGAGTCTCACACAGAATCTATAAATATTAGGTAATTTGTAATTGGTATATGGAATAGTTGTAAGGTGAAATTTTTTTATTACCAACTGATAAATTAAAGCAATCTTTACCATTCAATGATTACAAGAACTTTGATTACCATTCTAGGGTTAAAAATGTATGCTTCTTTACAAGTGGAAAAATTGAAGAATTTTTTAGTTTCTGTTCTATTAACTTAAGTTTGTTTCAACTAAATTTAATGAAATGCGTATATAATGCTTATTACCTCTAAACTGAGTTTAAGTTCAATTTTTGGCAGCTTCACTTTTACCGTTCTTGAGTTATGTCCCTTTATCAAGTTTTATGCTAGCGGGGTATCATCTGTGTCCTTTTGGACACATTTCCCATTTATTTTTTTAGAAGGTATTATCAATTGATATTAATTTTAACCATGACTGTATGACATTTTATATTTTAATATTTTAAGATGTATTTAAATCAGTAGTTATTGTTGCAAACTCCATTAGAAATTTGAATTGAGATCATTTTTGGAATAAGAAAAAGGGGGCAGTGAAAAAAAAATTGGGTGGGGGTCAAATTTTTTTTCTCATTTCAGATTTCAGAATTTAAAAAGAAAATTTCTTCAAATACTTTTTCTTTGAGAGGGTCAATATTCAACAGAAATTGCTCAAAAGCAAAAAAAAATAATTTTAAGTTCATTAGACCACATTCATTCTGTTTCAGAAACCTATGCTGTGTCAACTATTTAATCACAATCCAAATTCAGAGCTGTATCCAGCTTGAATGTTGTATCCATACTTGCCCCAACCGTTCAGGGTTCGACCTCTGCAGTCGTATAAAGCTGCGGAGCAAGTGGTTAGCCATATTGTACTGCCATGGGGATTGTCTAGTTTTATGGACTTTGACTTTTTTTGGAGTACTGTAACAATAACACCTTATAAAGGCAACTCCTCTATTAATTAACTGAAAACTTGGTACTTGGTAAAATTATTTGCCATCATATGTATAG
This sequence comes from Mytilus galloprovincialis, assembly GCA_037788925.1. NCBI lineage: Eukaryota > Metazoa > Mollusca > Bivalvia > Mytilida > Mytilidae > Mytilus > Mytilus galloprovincialis. The sequence goes on along the minus strand of CM075340.1, from coordinate 5,247,751 downwards.
TTGACCATATTACACTGTCATTTTGATCTAAACATTTTACGAGAGTCATGGGACTTTGCCAATTATTTTACTTGTGAATGCACTTCCTCTGAGACTATATGATAGCAAGCTCTTGTACTCAGTAGGATTATTTGCTATCATGTGTACCGGTAGTTGAAATATTGTACCTTCATTTTGAACTGACTACTTCTACAGGAGTTAGGGACTTTGAATTTCTTTTGGTAGTATTGTCAAATTGTGAACACAACTCCTGAGAGACCATTTGACATAAAGCTCTCATACTTGGAAGGATTGTTAAATGCTGTTCTGTGAAGTTTACTTTCTGATTTCAACCAAGGATGAAGAACTGGATCTTCCATCACTGTATTGGATACCTAAACTACATAAGTGTCCTTACAAACAAAAGTATATTGCTGGGTATTCCAAGTGCTCCACAAAACCTCTTTTTCAATTATTAACATCTATTTTATCAGCAATCAAAGATAGGCTTCAAAGTTATTGTGAAAGTGCCTATTCTAGAGGTGGCGTGAATCAGATGTGGATACTTAAAAATTCCAAAGATCTTTTAGAGTACATACAATCTAACTCTCTTTCATCTTGTAATAGTATTAAAACATTTGACTTTTCTACACTTTACACAAGTATTCCACATTCGAAACTAAAGGACAAATTGAAAGAGTTGGTATAGCTTTCATAAAAAAGAATGGCCAACAAAGATACAAGTATCTTGTCTTAGGGAGGGATAAATCATTATTTGTAAAAGATCACTCTGATTCAAACAAAAAATTCTATGAAACTGACATTATCAAGATGCTTGATTTCTTGATTGACAACATATTTGTTACGTTTGGAGAACATGTTTTTCAACAGACTGTCGGCATTCCAATGGGAACAAATTATGCCCCTCTTCTTGCCGACTTGTTTCTTTATTATTATGAGGCTGATTTCATACAGGAACTTCTTAGGAAGAAAGATAAGAGGTTAGCAATATCCTTTAACTCTACTTTCCGCTATATAGATGATATTCTGCATCTATCCCATTGAACTAGAAAGAAAGGATACTACAGATACAGTTTAGTCGGCCTCATATCTTGACTTACATCTAGAAATAGACAATGAGGATCTGTTGAAAACAAGACTTTATGACAAAAGAGATGATTTCAGACAATTATTTTACTTCACCTTGTGAACGCACTTCCTCTAAGACTATTTGAAAGAAAGCTCTTGTACTCTGTTGGATTATTTGCTGTCATGTGTACTGGTAGTTGAAATGACTACCGGCACAACTTTTTGGAAGTTGTGGGTCCTCAATGATCCTCAACTTTGTACTTGTTTGGCTTCATAACTATTTTGATCTGAGCATCACTGATGAGTCTTATGTAGAAGAAACGCGCGTCTGGTGTATTAAAATTATAATCCTGGTACCTTTGATTACTATTTACACCACTGGGTTGAAAAGCTGGTGGACGTTTCGTCCCCGTAGGTATCACCAGCCCAGTAGTCAGCATTTCGGTGTTGACATGAATATCAATAAATTTCCTGTTGACAAAACTTTGAATTTTTTCGAAAAACTAAGGATTTTCTCATCCCAGAAATAGATTACTGTAGTCTTATTGGCACAACTTTTTGGAATTTGTGGGTCCTCAATGCACATCAACTTTATACTTGACTAACTTGTTTGGCTTCATAACTATTTTAATCTGAGTGTCACTGATGAGTCTTATGTAGACGAATTGCTCGTCTGGTGTATTAAAATTATAATCCTGGTACCCTTGAACTTACATTGATACTGCCATTTTGATTTGATCATTTTCATTGGAGTTTTTGACTTGAACCATATTTTGTGAGTAATTTAGAATACTGAGTCCATTACGATACATAATTTAATTTCTCATAGATACAGCATGTGAGACAATAATTAATAATATCATTATAATTTATGTTATGATAACAGAAATTATAATGAGATTTTTAATTCAAATAGCTACAATGTATTTCTCCTCTCACATGTATTGTTTTTGGGATACGATTGCTTTCAAGCAATCTGTAGACTTTTACCGTTGACTCAGGGCTCATTCCCTCACGTCAACCGTTTTATTCTAAACATTCAGCAACATCTCAGATTCTTATGATTGTCTTGCTTTAAAAGGTAAAAACAAGCAAAAGGATTGAACATAAACAACTTTCCTGTAATGTTCTTCTAATAATCTTCATGTTTGATTTTTCCCTTGACTTATATGCGAGTTTTTAACACACGGAAAATCAGAATTAAGCAGTATTTATATTTAGTGTTTTTATAAATTTAGAAACACGTCAGAGGGAATTCCCCAGTTTTGAGAAATGCGAGAGTTATTTGAATTTCGATAATTCTATTTCTGTCATATAAGAACTGAAGTGGCGTTTTCTATATTTTACCGTTATGAAACTGATATTGTACTCTCATAAAGAAATTGAGACTCATCCATCATATCATAAATTAAATAAACGTTCTTGTTCCAAATCGCTAGTAGCTGGTTTGTTTATGTATTAATGCGCATGCGTATAGCTTTCTTGATTTCAAGGGGTATCAGATTGAGTTTTTGTTCTGGATTCCCCGCTTATTAATTAATTTGAAACTCATTGGATTCTTTCTATGTCTGCCTGCTATTGAGGGTTTAATATTGTTGTTGTATAATTTAAAATCATATGCATTATTTAAATTAAAATCAATGAAGTTTTTCCTATAACACCCCTTTAGCCGAAATGGAGTCTTCCATATTATCGTTTCGAGTTGTCTCCCTTTCAGAAGTATTTCCCGTCAAAATCGTCAAGAAAAAATTAACTCGTTAGATGGTGATACACGTTGTATTATATTAAGAACGATCTCAATTTAAACAGAGGAGTGTGTACGGAAAGGAGTCATGCCCACTGACCCAAAGGAAATTAATAATTAAAGAGTTAGAAATGGGGTTCCAGGGGCGGATCCAGTCATTTTAAAAAGGGGGGGTTCCCAACCCAGGAGAAAGGGGGGGTTCCAACTATATGTCCCCATTCAAATGCATTGATCGTCCAAAAAAAAGGGGGGTTCCAACCCCCGGAACCCTCCCCCTGGATCCGCCACTGGGTTCCTCCTAGAATTAACGGTGATAAGATACGAAGTGAATAGTCCGAGATTTATACTGGGTACAAGTCAAATCGGCACCTGGCTAAATCGGCATCTAGTCAAATTGGCACCTATTTAAAAGTCAATTCGGTATCCAATAATATTATGTAATATATGGGACTGGGAAATGGGGTTCCTCCTAGAATTAACGGTGATAAGATACGAAGTGAATAGTCCGAGATTACTGGGTACACGTCAAATCGGCACCTGGTTAAATCGGCATCTAGTCAAATCGGCACCTATTTAAAATTCAATTCGGCATCCAATAATATTTGATATAATATATCTGATTATATGGGACTGGGACTATTTAAGTTTGTAATTTAAGTATACTAGCATTAAAGTCCCCCACGGTCCCAGCTTGTCTGGCAAATCAGCCGTCAGACATCAGAGTAATCTCGGACTATGAAGTGAAATACATTCTCTCTCTGACTCTCAGTGACTGCTGTGGAAAGTAAACTTGGAATTGATAGTACACAAATAAAACACAATAAGTACATTGCTCGTACACTTGTATCCGGGATTGGCTTTTTTTAAAGTTGAGTGACTATTCAGATTTATATTACCTTTGCATGTGCAGTTGAATTAGTTTTGAAAATAATACTATCCAGCTGTATCTTGCGGTCATAAAACTTTCCAGTCAGTTTTTTTGTACTCATACTCGAAAATCAACCAATGAAATGGCTTGATTTCTTATTTCGAGCATGATTTTTGTGCTCCAAGCACTGAGCAAAGTTTTATGCCTTCAAGGCCATAGTCCAAATAATTATGACGTCTTGAAAGGCTATTATAATTTTTTTCTTTGAAGCCTTATTTCGAAGTAAGGCGTCAAAGAAAAAAAATATAATAGCCTTTCAAGACGTCATAATTATTTGGACTATCAAGGCCAGGGCTGCCAAAAATGCGTGAGACTCACGCATGTTCATGCTTTTTTGCAGCGTTATCCTTGGATCTATTTTTTTCCTCTTTGATCTTTTCTACTTTGGTCAAATCTCACGAATTTGCTTAATGAAAAGTTGACAGAACTGCTATACATGTGTCAATGAAAACTATATGGCAATCGTATCCCTCAGAGCATTCTGCTCTTTGATTAATCATTGCAACATAGAATTCACAATGCGTTATTTGTCACTCTATATCATTTAAACTCGAACTCCAAGATATAATTTATAAATCTTGAATCTTATTCTTGGTATGTACACATCATTTTGGCTTAACAATCGGCGCTTTAGACTACGGTACAGGCCCTGAAAGCGACCTGAGACTCTTTCTGTGCACATTCCCCCACATAAAGTGAATTTGAAAGAAAGTCACAAAATTGTTAAAACTAATCACAAAGTACTTACCTTTTACTGTTTGTCCATATAAAAAAGAACCAATATGGCAGCCAAACAATTACTTCGAATTTTTCGGTATTTATAACTGAATAAGGAAAAAACCCGAGAATAGCGATATCACTAATGACCAAAAAATGAAAAGAACGAAAAAGTGTGTAATTGCCTGTAAAGTGGTGAAAAGCGTGTACACGCCATGTGACAAAATCCTCGCGTGTAAACCGTTGAAAAAGTGTGTATTACACGCAAATATCATGTCACTTGGCATGTATGCTGTTATCCCTTTTATGATATATGTATTGCTACACTTAGATAATGACAAAAAATAATTATAGTATAACTAATCGCCGTATTTGAATATCAAAAATAAGACAACGCGTGACCGAACGATGCATGGATTAAACGAGTGCGCCGCACGAGTTTAATTCATAGTGGCGTTCGGTCACAAGTTGTCTTATTTTTTATATTCAAATACGACGATTAGTTATTCTTTTTATTACATTGGCAAATGGCTTTTTTTATGAAATTAATGTAGAAAATGGAAGGAACTATATCTTTTTCCTACGCATTGACAATTTGTTTTGATCCGACGTTATTGACGTCTTGACAACGCCTATTGTTGTATGACGTCAGAGAGTGAAATAACCACGTTTATTTCACATGTGAAATTATCGGTTTTTATTTAACTGGGAAATCAATGTAATATATTGCAACCAATGTAATAAACAAAATTTTATTAATGGATACAAGTGTAATATACAATTTTTTAGATCTTGTGAAAACTACGTACATTCGATAATTCATACTTTTGCAGGTAACATTGTTTTTTTCAAATTTTGTGGAAAAATATAAGAAAATGCTATAAACACAAACTACTTGTTTCTGTGATTTAAAAAACAGTGTTTGATTTAGTAATTTTTTTTTCAATTCCTGATTCTGAAATCATTTAAAAGGGGGATTATTAATTATACATAAACTTTTAGTTTCCCTGTCTGTCTTATATGGTCAGCTAAGCAGAACTGTTGTCTTGCTAAGCTGGTCTCACCTATCATTTGATAAGCTATGCCAAGAAATGTCATGGCAGATATTCTAGTACTTATTTTAAAGCATTCTAAACTTGATTGTTCTAGTTCATGTAAAGCATATGCACAAGATGTAAGATCATGTAAATGAAAGTAACACAGGAAATGAAGGAAATGTGCATATTGTTTTGAAGGAAATTCAACACTATCTTTTGCTACCGTCATTTGTAGTTCTGGTGGAATGATTGGTGACTCAATAGAAAATGTAATGCACTGAACAACCAGCATTTTAAGTACTGTGTAAAGTTTCCAATGCTTTGTTAGTTTCATCACATATTCCTGATTCTGATTCCAATATATTTTTGCTTCATGAAACAGGTTGCATACTACTGAACTATCTATTTTTTCATCTGTGCACTTCCACAAAGAATAATCTGTTAGAAGTAAAGCTGTTTTAAAGTTTTTCTGAACATAAAAATATGATGCTAATTTCATCCATCCAGATGCTGCATCTGAGTGAACACCTATCAACAGATGACTGAGGTAATGTTTGTACTTATAGTATTGGACTTTGTTGTTTAATTTGTAAGGTTTTGGTTGTGTCTTGGGAAAATCCTTGTATGCATTTGCAAAAAAAAAGGTAAATAAACCTACAGATAAATCACTTCTGGAATAATGTAGCATATTACACAGTAGAACTTTATATTCCATTTTAACAAAAGGAATTTTATATACTTCTATGAATTCTATGATATGTTCATTTATTGATGAATTATTAGTTAGTCTGGGATAATCAGACAAAGTTTCTGATAATGCTAACCAATGAAATCCTTGCTGTTGCTGGTATAACGTATCCAGGATGCTGATCAATTTATGTTTGCTCAAAGAATTGAATCGTAAATAAAATAAATTATTGTCTGGAATAAAATAATGTAATAAAGTTGAATAGTGTATACAATAAATAAGTCTTTGTAAACATGCCTTGAAACATGAGATGATGCTGTCAGGCCTCCAGGTGGAGGTATGTGATTCCTCCATAATCCAAAACATCAGTGTTTTTAAGAAATATGAGCACAGTAAACCTTTCAAATCTTCCTGCTTTTCTATAATTTCTTTGAGTACAATCTTCAACAAAGCATAGCATAATAATTGGGTATGGTTGAAAGAAAATATGAGGAATTTTTCTGCAATTGAAAATGATATTCGCCACTCTATTTCCTCATTCACTGACCCTTTACACCCAACTGGAACAAAAAAAACACCGCAGGAGGTTATTTTGGAAATGATTTCTGGTAACGGCCATGTTCTACGTGATCTAGTAATCCAAGGTTGTGCCGCAGATATCCATTGATTACATTGAAGAACCATTGCAAGGTCTAAGATATCATTCAGGTCAGATAAACATGGCCCATGTATTTTGTATTGGGCTTTAAACGGCTGAAGTAATAACATTTTAAATAATTTACTGGAAAAAAAATATTTACCAAAACTATCAATCTGCTCTATGTTTTGTATTACTTTAGGATCATTGAAGATAAGACGTAGCTTTGTGAAACATGGAGATACATCATCTGTATCCATAACAGCAGGATAAGACATATTAATTGGAGGAACATCTCTAGCTGATTCATAAACTTTTATACCTCTAAAAATAACCATTATATCGAAGTCACTGCCTTTTAAATTAAGTCCTTCACCTTTGCTTCCACTATAGATTCGTTTCAATTTTGAGTTACTTCCTATGTCACCAATTGTGGAAGTTAGCCGCCTTACTCTCACCACCTGTTCAGATCCAATCTTCTGACACAAGAATTTGTAAAGATGTAATGATTCACTTTTTTCTGTTGCCATTGTCACACTTTATGGAATGTACATAGATGTAGGTTTCTATAAGAAAATAAAAATACATTAGAGGAGAGCAGTGATACACGTTTGTAATAATAATACATGTTCCAGTGTCTTAAATGACAGTAAAATTTGAACACAACAGCCTTTTTTTTATATGATACATTTCAATCAGATATATGTCAAGTTTGAGGCCTTTTTTTATATACAAGGTACATTTCCACCAGATGGTTGTGAAGTTCTCATTATTGTCAAATATATTACACTGACAAAAATTGAACACAATAGTTTCTTTACTGTTTAAAAAAATAATGAAATGTGTTCTTTTTTAGCTAGATAAAGAGAAAACAATGAAGTAAATCATTGAACAAAATGAATTTTGAAAGAAATGACATCTTTTTACTTTGGTATCCATAAAAGAAAAATAAAGAACAATTATATGCAAAAGTATCAATGTATACTGCGCTTAATATATATGTTAAAGGGTTCTTAAACTTCCAGCATACATTGGATGTGATTTAATTTTCTCAGTGTACATATATTTTCTATGTCATAAGCTTATATACCTGCCAACTGTCACTAAAAGAAGCAAATAAACAATATTGATATAGATTTGATGGTCCCTTTAAAGTTTTTTAGGACTGAGAGCCACCTTGACCATTAAACCCCCATGGACATTTTTAAATGTTGGCAGGTATGCATAAGATTTATTAGCACAATTTTTTAACCAAGGTTCTTAATACAAAACTGAATATCCATTAACTCTGAAATATGAAAATCTTCATTACATTCATTACGTTCAGTTTTCATCTGGTGGAAAGTTTATATTGTATTTACACAGCGAGACAAAAAAAAAAAGAAACAACACTTAATAAATTTTATGTGTCCGAAGCCATTATACTGGATTATATTTCATCAGGAATGCTCAATGCTGATTATTTGAAAGCCAAGGCTTTATAAGTTCTAAAACAGTTGATCTACTTTATGACCAAAAAAGCCTAAAATACTAGCAAAATCCTTTGCTATTCTTAATCTAACTTTGTATTTAGATTTTTGATTTTTTTACCCTGTTATCAAATCAGGTCAAAATGAGGTCAAAAGGGTCCAAATTTAAACTTTGTTTGATTTCATAAAAAATTTAATTCTTGGGATTCTTTGATATGCTGAATCAATCCATGTATTTAGATTTTGGACATTGGACTATAATAGGTAAAAAAAAAAATTTAAGTTCATTAGACCACATTCATCTAAGGTCAACTTTATTTACCTCATGAATCTAATCTTATCAATGAAAAATGAAATAAAAAAAGGTTTCGTTATGAGTCATGTTAGCAGGAAATAATCACCATTGTTTTATTTTGAATTTTGGAAAATATGGTATCACTTTCATTTTCATGTTAGTATATTTTTTAAGAACATCTTCCTGTTGTGTCTATTGTATCCATATAATTTCATAAGATTTATTTCCTTGTCAATTGTTACATATTTCATACAGATTTGACAAATTTACTGAAACAATGAAATTACTTTTATATGTTCCTGTAAACAAGCTTTTTTTATTTTAAGGTCAAAACAATCTCAGGCTCAAGTATCTTTCATTAAGTTTAAAGTTCACACAACCTAATTGAATCGACTAAAGTAGACACTTAAGTGTTTAAAAAGTGTACAAAATCTTGTGATGAACCTGAAATTTGAGGTCAAAATGGGCCCTAACTTTAACATTCTCTTTTATATATATATATACAAACCCTTTCTATTTTATCTATTTCAGGGAGGCTACTGTGAAACCTGTGAAAATTTACTGACACATTTTCCTAAATTATTTGAACAATTGATTCAGATGATCAGGAAAGAACATCTCAAAGAATCTATGGTAAATGAAATTATAAAATCTGTACATATAAAAAATAAGAAGATGTGGTATGATTGCCAATGAGACACCTCTCCAAAAGAAACCAAATGATGTTGAAATCGTCTCTTGTATTTGTGACACTTTTATCTATTAATTGTGTTTGTTTTGTTCACACATTGTTGTCAATGTTATGGAATTTGATGCAACTGTCATACAATTGAGAGGTTTAGCTAGCTTTAAAAACCAGGTTTAATCCACTATTTGCTACATTAGAAATTATGTCTGTACCAAGTCAGGAATAAGACAGTTGTTATCCATTCGTTTGCTGTGTTGGAGCTTGTGATTTTGCCATTTGATAACAGACTTTCCCTTTAAATTTTCCTCAGAGTTCAGTATTTTTGTGATTTGATTTTTTGCTATGCACACATCACAGTGAGGCCATGCAAATCCATACACAGTAAAAATTTTACAATCGGCAATCATACACAATCAGTATCATAATACAGATCAGACACCCAGAAATTAAGATAAAAACTTTCTTTTTTATATTTTAAGTATTTGAAGGTGCTGAAATTTCTGTGCAAAAAGAATAATGAAATGGCAGATAGAATATTGGTAGCTTTAGCTGAGGAACTGTCAAACATTGGACATAATCTTCTGAGGTTAGTTGACTTATTTTTACATTGTATAAAAAGTCAAGGGTAATACAAAGGGGCAATAAAATACTGTTTGTGTAACAAACACCGTGGCCAAAATAGATTGATTGATTGTTGATTGCTTAACGTCCAGTGGCAAATATTTCATGCATATTCAGGATGAGAACAAGTTCACAATAAATACAATATATAGGTCTTGTCATAATATAGGCCATTTGGGATGATGGTCGGGGAAATTTGGACTGCCACTGGAAAATGAGGGTATATTGGATAGGGACAGAAATTTGGCCTTGCAACAGGCCACCTACGGGCCCTCAAAGAGTTGTTGCAAGGGTTCTTAACGTGCAAAGAGCGTTTCACTCTCTTTACACGAGACATCGGATTTAACGTCCCCATTCTGACCGGACGTGACTGCGAATTTCATACATCCCGCTCTGCCAAACGGACGCCCCACTTTGGCAAGCGTTTTACTGCTGGTCGGGAGTAGACCAAGCCAAAATAGAAGAAATAAACATACAAATAACAGCAAACAAAAGCTATCTGAATGCTTAATGACATGATCTGTACCAAAAACTGAGGATGAACTCAGCTACCAACTATCATAAAATTCAACTGTTTGCTTTGATATTCCTATTACTGTTATCTGGTTATGCATATTACAATTTTGAAGCCATCTGATCAACAACATATGGTTACAGCAATAAAAAGGCATTGCATGTATTATAATACGAAATTTCCTTGTAATTTAAGATTTTCCAGCATTTTTTTTACTTTGACCCCTTTGAAAATATGAAAGGGTATTTATTAATGTAGATTTAGGATAATTTTTAACCAAAACTTTTATCAGATAAATTAGTGGCATTAAGGTGGTATGGGAGTCTAAAATAAAAATGAAAGAAATTGTTCATACTTTGCCAAAACGTAGTATCTATTGATTTATGTTGAAAAATATAATAAAAATGATAGGTCATCGTGCATTTTCTCAAGCTACAGGACGTGACAAAATGACACATTTTGTATGGTTTTTACAGGAAAAAACACCATTTTGTGATTAGAAACTAAACAAAATGATATAATTGTAAAATACTTAAGCAAACGATAGCTTTCAGACAATGCTTTGAGAATATCAAAAGAAAAGATAGGGTCACTGTACGTTTTTTCCGGTTAAATTACAAAATAGGAATATTCCATGCAAAATCCTTCAGAAAATGCACTGTATTAGAGTTACCTCCCCTTAAAATGCAAATTTTTTTTTTTTTATAAATAACCAAAAATAATCAATATTTGCATAAATATTAATATTTATAAGTTATATTCTTATAAATTGGTTCTTTTAATTGAAAATTCACATTTAATATCTGCATTCCTGCATCAAATTTTGCTAACTTGATAGAAAATCTGGACTTTTGTTTCACGTTTTTTTACAATCCAAGATGGAGGAAGACACCCATACCACCTTAAATATATTTTGTTTGTAAAGTATCCCTATTTCCTTGAAAATACATAAAACTGGACAATTTGACATTGCTTTAATTGCTATAATTTTGTGAATTAACATACCTATTAATCTCACAGTCCTATCAATCTCAGCCTCTTCTTACTTTACATTAACTAATCTATACACTGTGTGAGCACGACCAACTACAGTTAACAATTGATAGGTTTAGCTGAAAGGAAATGAGATCTTATAAATTTCAATGAAATTTAATGTCATACAATGATGTATATTTACAAATATAACTTTCATCTGAAAAGTTAAGTGAAATATTTTAAAAATAATTCAAGGGAAGGAAAACTCTTAAACTGTGACATCCTGCAGGATGGAAAGAAATGTACAATACCAGTTTGTTCTAAAATATTTCCTGCTTTTTTTTTCATATATATGTATGTAGATACCAAAACCATAAATAAACCACTTATTTGGTCCTGGTTAGAAAGAAAGTAATATAAAAAATTATAATATTTTGTAAAATAGTTCGTATGTCAGATAGCTGTAACTTTGTCAATAGTGAACAGTTTTAGTAATTTTGGTAACAAATGAAAGCTTAAGGACTTTTAATCACTGAAGAACCCTTGTTGAAAGTTTCTTTTGAATAATAAAAAAGATATATGAAATTATAACAGGGAGCACATTTGCTCTGCTGTTCAGATCAGAAGTTTTTTGTACCACCGAAATATAGGAACCAGTGCACACTAAGTATGTTGAATTATCCAATACAAGTCAGGATAGTTCTATAAATGACATGATTGATTGACTGCAACTGTTTTTGAACTTGAGATAAAATAGCCATTTATGCTTCAAATTGCAGATTTAATATAGAAAGCAATTGGGCTATGAATAAGTGGCTTTTTATGCCCCTGAATTAAGTGTTACCTTTGTTCATCCTATCTGTCACATTTGTCCATCCTTATGTCCCCAAAATTGGTTTCCGTTGTCTTATTTTAGTTTGCATCAAACTTGCAAATATTATAAAACTTATACACAATGTTTTTAACCACTAAACACAGATCAAGTTCGATATAGAGTGACATCACTAATACCATCCATGAGTTATTCCTCTTTATAAACATAAATATTGCTGAATTCTTCGTTTCAGTTCTCTGACTTTAGTTTGCCTCAACCAAATGTTATAAAACTTACAACACAATGCATATGACCCCGAAATACTGATTATGTTTGAAATTGGGTGGCATCACTATTACCATTCATGAATTATGACCCTTTATACATTGAAAAAATGCTAAATCTGTTGTTACTTTTCATGAACTTTAGATTGCTTCAACCAAATGTTATGAAATTTATACACAATGCTTGTAATCACCAAACGGTCTAAACTATGGGAATACTGTATTTGTACATGGAAGTTGACTGAAGCATATTTACAACTTGGGGCATCTGTGGCCTATTGACACATTCTCTATTTATTTCCTTAAGGGATATGCCAGTAGGTGTACATACATTTAATATCCTACATTAATATCCTTAATTTCTACAATGTTTTCTCTGCTTACAGTTTATCTAGTAATGTTGAAGTCTATGTTATTCTCTGCTTACAGTTTATCTAGTAATGTTGAAGTCCATGTTTCTGTACTGTTGACCTGTGTCAGAGTTCTATGTAAACTTTACACATCAGTGTACCAGTCTATGACATCTTCCATACAGTCAGCTGTAGCCAATGGGGTCACACCAGTCTCACCAAAAACTATAAGGATATTCAAGGTTATTTGATTATTTATATCACATGAACTATTGGTGACAGTGAATAATATAGACAAAATGATATACTAGCTGTTAATTGAGAAACTTTTGCACTGATTTGTTTATTTTGAAAATTGTGATTTTTTCAAAAACAAAGAGTGACATTTTGAATTTTGATAGCTTTTCTTGTCTGGCTCCCGATAATACCAAAAATTATAAAAAATAATCTCACATTTTTAGCTCTCCTGGCCCGAAGGGCCAAGTGAGCTTTTCTCATCACTTGGCGTCCGTCGTCTGTCGTAATCGTCCGTCGTCGCAGTCGTTAACTTTTTACATTTTGAACTTCTTCTAGAGAACCATGGAATGAAACCAAACATGGCATTAATGTTCCTTATGAGGTGCTGACCAAGTGTTGTTACTTTGTAGCCGATCCATCATCCAAAATGGCCGCCAGCGGGGGACTTAGTTTAACATAGGACCCTATGGGAAATGCATACAAATGACTTCTTCCAGAGAACCACTAAATGGAATGAAACCAAACATTGCATGAATGTTCCTAATGAGGTGCTGACCAAGTGTTGTTACTTTGTAGCCGATCCATCATCCAAGATAGCCGCCAGCAGGGGACTTAGTTTAACATAGGACCCTATGGGAAATGATAACAAATGACTTCTTCTAGAGAACCACTGAATGGAATGAAACCAAACATGGCAATGAATGTTCCTTATGAGGTGGTGACTAAGTGTTGTTACTTTGTAGCTGATTCGTCCTCCAAGATGGCCGCAAGCAGGGGACTTAGTTTAACATAGAACCCTATGGGAAATGCATACAAATGACTTCTTCTAGAGAACCACTAAATGAAATGAAACCAAACATGGCATGAATGTTCCTTATGAGGTGGTGACCAAGTGTTGTTACTTTGTAGCCAATCCATCATCCAAAATGGCCGCCAGCGGGGGACTTAGTTTAACATAGGACCCTATGGGAATTGCATACAAATGATTTCTTCTAGAGAACCACTAAATGGAATGAAACCAAACATTGCATGAATGTTCCTAAAAATGTGCTGACCAAGTGTTGTTACTTTGTAGCCGATCCATCATCCAAGATAGCCGCCAGCGGGTGACTTAGTTTAACATAGGACCCTATGGGAAATGCATACAAATGACTTCTTCTAGAGAACCACTGAATGGAATGAAACCGAACATGGCATGAATGTTCCTTATGAGGTGGTGACCAAGTGTTGTTACTTTGTAGCCGATCCATCATCCAAGATGGCCGCCAGCGGGGGACTTAGTTTAACATAGGATCCTATGGGAAATACATACACATGACTTCTTCTAGAGAACCACTGAATGAAATAAAATCAAACATGGTATTATTGTTCCTTATGAGGTGCTGACCAAGTGTTGTTACTTTGTAGCCGATCCATCATGCAAGATGGCTGCTTGCGGGGGGGGGGGGGGGGGGGGGGGCTTTGTTTAACATAGGACCCTATGGGAAATTCATACAAATGACTTCTTTTAGAGAACCACTGAATGGAATGAAACCAAACATGGCATTAATGTTCCTTATGAGGTGCTGACCAAGTGTTGTTACTTTGTAGCTGATCCATCATCCAAGATGGCCGCTTGCGGGGCGGGGCTTAATTTAACATAGGACCCTATGGGAAATTCATACAAATGACTTCTTCCAGAGAACCACTGAATGGAATGAAACCAAACATAGCATGAATGTTCCTTATGAGATGCTGACCAAGTGTTGTTACTTTGTCTGCGATCTATCATCCAAGATGGCTGCCAGCGGGGGGCTTAGTTTAACATAGGACCCTATGGGAAATGCATACAAAAGTCTTCATCTAGAGAACCACAGAACTGAATGAAATCAAACATAACATGAATAGTCCTTTCCTTATGAGGTGCTGGCCAAGTGTTGTTACCTTGTAGCCAAATTTTATCTGTTTTTATACGACCGCAAAAATTGAAAATTTTTTGGTCGTATATTGGTATGATGTTGGCGTCGTCGTCTGCGTCGTCGTCGTCGTCCGAATACTTTAGTTTTCGCACTCTAACTTTAGTAAAAGTTAATAGAAATCTATGAAATTTTAACACAAGGTTTATGACCACAAAAGGAAAGTTGGGATTGATTTTGGGAGTTTTGGTCCTAACATTTTAGGAATTAGGGGCCAAAAAGGGCCCAAATAAGCATTTTCTTGGTTTTCGCACTATAACTTTAGTTTAAGCGAATAGAAATCTATAAAATTTTGACACAAGGTTAATGACCACAAGAGGAAAGTTGGGATTGATTTTGGGAGTTTTGGTTTTAATAGTTTAGGAATTAGGGGCCAAAAAAGGTCCCAAATAAGCATTATTCTTGGTTTTCGCACAATAACTTTAGTATAAGTAAAAATAAATCAATGAAATTTAAACACAAGGTTTATGACCACAAAAGGAAGGTTGGGATTGATTTTGGGAATTTTGGTCCCAACAGTTTAGGAATTAGGGGCCAAAAAGGGGCCCAAATAAGCATTATTCTTGGTTTTCGTACCATAACTTTAGTGTAAGTAAATAGAAATCTGTGAAATTTAAACACAAGGTTTATGACCATAAAAAGCAGGTTGGGTTTGATTTCGGGAGTTTTTGTCCCAACAGTTTAGGAATAAGGGGCCGAAAGGGTCCAAAATTGAACTTTGTAGTGAATTGTTCAAAGGCAAAAACAATATTTTAAGTTCATTAGACCACATTCATTCTGTGTCAGAAACCTATGCTGTGTCAACTATTTAATCACAATCCAAATTTAGAGCTGAATCCAGCTTGAATGTTGTGTCCATACTTGCCCCAACTGTTCAGAGTTCAACCTATGCGGTCGTATAAAGCTGCGCCCTGCGGAGCATCTGGTGATATGATTTTAAAAACCCAAGTAGAGTCAGGTGAGCGATACAGGCTCTTGAGAGCCCGTAGTTGTTAGTTAACAACTGTGAAACATAGAAAAAAGGAAAAAAAAGGCATCCAAAAATTTATGAATGTACAGTGTATGTTAATAAAAGTGTCATGAAGAAAAAAACAGTGAAAGTCCATCAAGTTAATAGTCCTTGGCCTTTAAATTTTTAGCTTTGAGCATTCCTAATGAAGATAAATCCAGAAAATCACTACATCAACATGACCCTACAATGAATTCCCAATGTATTCTTAGTTCAGCTTTTTCTTTGTCATCATTGCTATGTCATAAATAAAATTCTGGTATTCATTCATTTGTATAACATGTATAATGTTGTGTGTTTTAAATCAAAAATGTTATTTTCTAATAAAATGTTTCAGCCAGCAGAAAGTCTATGGCAGCTTCTGGAAGATTGGTTAAATTTACTACAAGTAGAATTTGATCAGAAAAGTCCCAGACAATCGATGGCAAATCTTTCAGAAAAAGATAAGGAATCCCAGCCAGCTGAAAAGCCAAAGACAATGAATACCACTAACTCCTCAAATGCATCTCCACAACAACAAAAGGCAGTTAATCAGTACTCAGATGTGAACTGTAGTAAAGATAAACTTCAAGTATCTGAGGGAATTTTAAAACATATGAGTTTAGAGGACCAGGATGTCATTGGTGCTACATTACCAAGGATCTGTGGAGTTGTTCAAGCATTTTATATCACATGTTCTTGTCACACCCAATCAGAGTAAGACATTTTATATCACATGTTTTTTGTTATACTCAATCAGAGTAAGACATTTGATATCACATGTTCTTGTCATACCCAATATGAGTAAGACATTTTATATCACATGTTCTTGTACTTTCAACCCAATATGAGTATAAGGCATTGTATATCACATGTTCTTGTCATACCCAATCAGAATAAGACACTTTATATCGCATGATCTTGTCATACCCAAGCAGAATAAGATACTTCATAATCACATGTTCTTGTCATATCCAATCAGGGTAAGACATTTTATATCACATGTTCCTGTCATAACCATATCAATGTAAGGCATGGCATCTCACATGTTCTTATCATATGCAATTAAAGCAAACATTTTTATATCACATGGTCTTATCTTACCAAATCAGAGCAAGACATTTACATATAAGATATTAAATAGAAATATCAACATTTGTTAAAGTATCCATTTACTTACTAATCTCATTTAGACATTCGGCTGACAGCTGGAGTGTGCATATAATTCTATTTTATGCTTCAGTTTTAATATAAGGGGTTGGTGTTGTCTATTGTGTGTGTATGTTTTTTTTATATCTAAATCTATATAATAACTATTTAAGACCAAAAATATATGAAAATAATGGGATGTCGTATAATTACTATCCAACAAAAAACACAAACAAGATACAAACAATAGAGTGAAAATTTTAAAAAGTAGCCTTGAGAATAAGTTAAACTTTTGTATGCCAAACATGTCTTTCCTATACAGAAGGCTATTCAGTGATGCTTGAATCTAAATGAGTGAAACAATGTATACTGTAATTTCTGCATTGTTTGCATGAAGAAAATGTATGTTTTTGTTGAAGACATTTTGTTTTAAAGCAGAAATTTTCTTGAAAGTTTTTTTTTTAAAATGCATGACATTTTTTAGTCTGTTTACTTCAAAATGCTTTTGAGTTATTTAAAAATGATTAGTTTTTACTTTAATTTTAGGATTACATCTCCAAGATTCATAGAGTTTGTTTGTAAACATAATAAGGTGCTCAAAGCTTTAGTTCAGAGGTAAACATACATATAGTTTGTTTTACATTATTAAGATACCTATAACATGATGAGAATACTTCTTGCATATCATAAGATGGTTGAACACATGCTATTAATTTAAGCAGTAAAATTTAGGAATTTTTAGTATAACTGACTGAAAGATCAGATTATTTGATAATTATTCATTAAAAGATATGTTTTTGCATCAGATACCCTAGTTTGAAACTGTAAATTTATTATCATTAATGAAATAATGTTGGCATTTTTTTTATAATTAATGAAATATAGTAAATTGCCAGATACATGTAAAGCAAGGTCATATGTTAGTTAGAGTAGAACCTCATTGTGTTGAAATACTTGCAAAACTTATTCCTCCTTTACACTCCTGGCTGGGGATATATGATAGATTCTTGAAATGAAACAACATAATGTAATTGGGACCTTGTAGGATTAGAATGTAAAATAAGTCAAATAGTTTTGTTGGGTCCCTAAGACTTCACCATATTGATGTACTATTGAATGTCCATAATTAATGTCTCAGTTGATATATTTTCAGAAATACCACTGTGATATTTGATCATTTCCATTTCTTATTAGAATGTCCAGAACTGATGTCCCAGTTTATACATATCATTAAATTGCAGGTATGAATTAGTATATATATATATATATATGAGACTATGAGTACTGTAATTTAAGAAATAGTGACATGCAGGTATTTTTGTGATTTTGTCATTTTAGACTAAAATGTTAATTTTTGCGATATGGAGAAAAATCTAGTTTTAATTCATATATAAAAAATTCTAAATGCGAGTTAAAATTATTGTGATCACCCTGTTGCATTTTTTGCAATAATAAAAAACATCTCAATAATTTTTGAATTTACAGTATTACAGATAACTAATGACATAGAGGTGACTCCAGGTACCATAACTTCATGTTTATTATGTGTATCATATATAACAAACAAAAAGTATAGGTAATGCAAAAAAAACACATAATTGACAGCTCCTGATGATTCATAGTCCTTTTTGAACCTTCTGCACATGCTGCAGGGACAGAATGATGGATTAATAGTGGCACCATATTGCGCTCAAGGAAATTTGTATATTTAGCATTAATGACAGTGACTATAAAAGTGTCTATATATATAGAATAACCATACATTGTCTCGAAATATCAATGTTATTTGTACAAGGCTTAGAAACAGGTAGAAAGCGAGGCTGTGCCGAGCATTTCTATCTGTTTCGAGCCAAGTACAAATAACAGATTGACATTTCGAGACAATGTATGGTTATTCTTTATATACTGCAACTCTTATAACTGTTCAAAATGAAGTATTTAGGGTAAAAACCGTCATTCTTTAATTGTGAGCAGACAACGTTAAATTGCCGCGAACCTGTATGTTTTATTGACGACATAAATAAAACTGTACGGAAAAGCATTGTCAATGTCATAAACAAGGTGATATACGGTCAGTGACTGTATATCACATAAATAAATATACAGTCAATACAATTTGACTGCTCAAATAGCACAGTTGCAGTATATATATAATTAAGTTGTACCCAAAATATGCTTATATAACTAATTGTGCAGAGTACCAAATTAATTTTTAAGTGAAAATTGTCACATACAAAGCTGAAGCTTTTAACTATTAGTGGTGTATAATACCAGTGTCTTAATCTGATGCAAACAGTATGGTCTAACAATGCTAGTTATATATAAGTACTCTATAGACATGTTGCGGCATTAATGTTGTATGGTAGTAAAAAAGAACTAGCTGCCATCTTGAATTGCATGATTTATATTTAGAAAATAGAAAATAAAAAAGAAGATGTGGTATGATTGCAAATAAGGCAACTCTTCACAAGAGACCAAATGACACAGAAACAATCAGCAACAGGTCACCTTACGGCCTTCAACAATAAGCAAAAAACATACCCCATAGTCAGGTTTAAAAGTCCCTGAAATCACAAATACAAAACAATCCAAAAGAGAAAACTAATGTCCTAATTAATGTATACATTTTTTTACCAAAAACAACCCAAATATATCACACAGCAACGAACAACAAACTTTATTGTAGCAAAGACAACAATAATTTTTTTTATAAACTTCCAAATTATCTCACCTTTAGCTTGTATTTGATTCAAAAAGAAGAATTAGTTCATTATATTTACGTTTTAGGATACAAGTTATATCAATTTGATTGTTCGTTTCCTATGAGCTGTTGTACTGTTATAATGTGAAGCATGTACTGTAATGATGAAGTACATTTGAAAATGAGATATAATTTCGGAATGCCTCCCAATTGTTTCTTCTGCCAATCAACGTTATGGATTATTGTGCAACATAAATAAAATAAATACTAGTCAATTTGGAAATTAGTATGGCGTTCATTATCACTGGACTAGTATATATTTGTTTAGGGGCCAGCTGAAGGACGCCTCCGGGTGCGGGAATTTCTCGCTACATTGAAGACCTGTTGGTGACCCTCTGCTGTTGTTTTTTATTTGGTCGGGTTGTTGTCTCTTTGACACATTTCCATTCTCAATTTTAAGTTCAAATTTCAATTTTAGAAAAAAAACTTTGTGATAAAATGTTTTTAATTCAATTATTTTAATAATTTTCCTCAGCCTTTCGTGAAAAGAAGAGAATGGTTTTACCAGAATATATCCGATGATGAAAATCCAAGTGAAGTATGTATTGTCGAAATGCGCATCTGGTGCAACAAAATTGGTACCGTTGATTTTATTACTACCACTGGGTCGATGCCTCTGCTGGTGGACTATTAGTCCCCGAGGGTATCACCATCCCAGTAGCCAGTACTTCGGTACTGGCATGAAAATACGGATTTTTTGTGTTATTAAAATTTGCTGTTACAAAATATTAGAAATTTATTATAAATTTAAGGAATGTATCTCCCTCATGCAAAGCTCTGATTCCTTTCACGAATTTGGCTATACTTTTTGGAACTTTTGGATTATAGCTCATCTTTTATATATGCTTTGGATTTCAAATATTTTGGCCACGAGCATCACTGAAGAGACATGTATTGTCGAAATGCGCATCTGGTGCAACAAAATTGGTACCGTTGATTTTATTACTACCACTGGGTCGATGCCTCTGCTGGTGGACTATTAGTCCCCGAGGGTATCACCATCCCAGTAGCCAGTACTTCGGTACTGGCATGAAAATACGGATTTTTTGTGTTATTAAAATTTGCTGTTACAAAATATTAGAAATTTATTATAAATTAAGGAATGTATCTCCCTCATGCAAAGCTCTGATTCCTTTCACGAATTTGGCTATACTTTTTGGAACTTTTGGATTATAGCTCATCTTTTATATATGCTTTGGATTTCAAATATTTTGGCCACGAGCATCACTGAAGAGACATGTATTGTCGAAATGCGCATCTGGTGCAACAAAATTGGTACCGTTGATTTTATTACTACCACTGGGTCGATGCCTCTGCTGGTGGACTATTAGTCCCCGAGGGTATCACCATCCCAGTAGCCAGTACTTCGGTACTGGCATGAAAATACGGATTTTTTGTGTTATTAAAATTTGCTGTTACAAAATATTAGAAATTTATTATAAATTAAGGAATGTATCTCCCTCATGCAAAGCTCTGATTCCTTTCACGAATTTGGCTATACTTTTTGGAACTTTTGGATTATAGCTCATCTTTTATATATGCTTTGGATTTCAAATATTTTGGCCACGAGCATCACTGAAGAGACATGTATTGTCGAAATGCGCATCTGGTGCAACAAAATTGGTACCGTTGATTTTATTACTACCACTGGGTCGATGCCTCTGCTGGTGGACTATTAGTCCCCGAGGGTATCACCATCCCAGTAGCCAGTACTTCGGTACTGGCATGAAAATACGGATTTTTTGTGTTATTAAAATTTGCTGTTACAAAATATTAGAAATTTATTATAAATTAAGGAATGTATCTCCCTCATGCAAAGCTCTGATTCCTTTCACGAATTTGGCTATACTTTTTGGAACTTTTGGATTATAGCTCATCTTTTATATATGCTTTGGATTTCAAATATTTTGGCCACGAGCATCACTGAAGAGACATGTATTGTCGAAATGCGCATCTGGTGCAACAAAATTGGTACCGTTGATTTTATTACTACCACTGGGTCGATGCCTCTGCTGGTGGACTATTAGTCCCCGAGGGTATCACCATCCCAGTAGCCAGTACTTCGGTACTGGCATGAAAATACGGATTTTTTGTGTTATTAAAATTTGCTGTTACAAAATATTAGAAATTTATTATAAATTAAGGAATGTATCTCCCTCATGCAAAGCTCTGATTCCTTTCACGAATTTGGCTATACTTTTTGGAACTTTTGGATTATAGCTCATCTTTTATATATGCTTTGGATTTCAAATATTTTGGCCACGAGCATCACTGAAGAGACATGTATTGTCGAAATGCGCATCTGGTGCAACAAAATTGGTACCGTTGATTTTATTACTACCACTGGGTCGATGCCTCTGCTGGTGGACTATTAGTCCCCGAGGGTATCACCATCCCAGTAGCCAGTACTTCGGTACTGGCATGAAAATACGGATTTTTTGTGTTATTAAAATTTGCTGTTACAAAATATTAGAAATTTATTATAAATTAAGGAATGTATCTCCCTCATGCAAAGCTCTGATTCCTTTCACGAATTTGGCTATACTTTTTGGAACTTTTGGATTATAGCTCATCTTTTATATATGCTTTGGATTTCAAATATTTTGGCCACGAGCATCACTGAAGAGACATGTATTGTCGAAATGCGCATCTGGTGCAACAAAATTGGTACCGTTGATTTTATTACTACCACTGGGTCGATGCCTCTGCTGGTGGACTATTAGTCCCCGAGGGTATCACCATCCCAGTAGCCAGTACTTCGGTACTGGCATGAAAATACGGATTTTTTGTGTTATTAAAATTTGCTGTTACAAAATATTAGAAATTTATTATAAATTAAGGAATGTATCTCCCTCATGCAAAGCTCTGATTCCTTTCACGAATTTGGCTATACTTTTTGGAACTTTTGGATTATAGCTCATCTTTTATATATGCTTTGGATTTCAAATATTTTGGCCACGAGCATCACTGAAGAGACATGTATTGTCGAAATGCGCATCTGGTGCAACAAAATTGGTACCGTTGATTTTATTACTACCACTGGGTCGATGCCTCTGCTGGTGGACTATTAGTCCCCGAGGGTATCACCATCCCAGTAGCCAGTACTTCGGTACTGGCATGAAAATACGGATTTTTTGTGTTATTAAAATTTGCTGTTACAAAATATTAGAAATTTATTATAAATTAAGGAATGTATCTCCCTCATGCAAAGCTCTGATTCCTTTCACGAATTTGGCTATACTTTTTGGAACTTTTGGATTATAGCTCATCTTTTATATATGCTTTGGATTTCAAATATTTTGGCCACGAGCATCACTGAAGAGACATGTATTGTCGAAATGCGCATCTGGTGCAACAAAATTGGTACCGTTGATTTTATTACTACCACTGGGTCGATGCCTCTGCTGGTGGACTATTAGTCCCCGAGGGTATCACCATCCCAGTAGCCAGTACTTCGGTACTGGCATGAAAATACGGATTTTTTGTGTTATTAAAATTTGCTGTTACAAAATATTAGAAATTTATTATAAATTAAGGAATGTATCTCCCTCATGCAAAGCTCTGATTCCTTTCACGAATTTGGCTATACTTTTTGGAACTTTTGGATTATAGCTCATCTTTTATATATGCTTTGGATTTCAAATATTTTGGCCACGAGCATCACTGAAGAGACATGTATTGTCGAAATGCGCATCTGGTGCAACAAAATTGGTACCGTTGATTTTATTACTACCACTGGGTCGATGCCTCTGCTGGTGGACTATTAGTCCCCGAGGGTATCACCATCCCAGTAGCCAGTACTTCGGTACTGGCATGAAAATACGGATTTTTTGTGTTATTAAAATTTGCTGTTACAAAATATTAGAAATTTATTATAAATTAAGGAATGTATCTCCCTCATGCAAAGCTCTGATTCCTTTCACGAATTTGGCTATACTTTTTGGAACTTTTGGATTATAGCTCATCTTTTATATATGCTTTGGATTTCAAATATTTTGGCCACGAGCATCACTGAAGAGACATGTATTGTCGAAATGCGCATCTGGTGCAACAAAATTGGTACCGTTGATTTTATTACTACCACTGGGTCGATGCCTCTGCTGGTGGACTATTAGTCCCCGAGGGTATCACCATCCCAGTAGCCAGTACTTCGGTACTGGCATGAAAATACGGATTTTTTGTGTTATTAAAATTTGCTGTTACAAAATATTAGAAATTTATTATAAATTAAGGAATGTATCTCCCTCATGCAAAGCTCTGATTCCTTTCACGAATTTGGCTATACTTTTTGGAACTTTTGGATTATAGCTCATCTTTTATATATGCTTTGGATTTCAAATATTTTGGCCACGAGCATCACTGAAGAGACATGTATTGTCGAAATGCGCATCTGGTGCAACAAAATTGGTACCGTTGATTTTATTACTACCACTGGGTCGATGCCTCTGCTGGTGGACTATTAGTCCCCGAGGGTATCACCATCCCAGTAGCCAGTACTTCGGTACTGGCATGAAAATACGGATTTTTTGTGTTATTAAAATTTGCTGTTACAAAATATTAGAAATTTATTATAAATTAAGGAATGTATCTCCCTCATGCAAAGCTCTGATTCCTTTCACGAATTTGGCTATACTTTTTGGAACTTTTGGATTATAGCTCATCTTTTATATATGCTTTGGATTTCAAATATTTTGGCCACGAGCATCACTGAAGAGACATGTATTGTCGAAATGCGCATCTGGTGCAACAAAATTGGTACCGTTGATTTTATTACTACCACTGGGTCGATGCCTCTGCTGGTGGACTATTAGTCCCCGAGGGTATCACCATCCCAGTAGCCAGTACTTCGGTACTGGCATGAAAATACGGATTTTTTGTGTTATTAAAATTTGCTGTTACAAAATATTAGAAATTTATTATAAATTAAGGAATGTATCTCCCTCATGCAAAGCTCTGATTCCTTTCACGAATTTGGCTATACTTTTTGGAACTTTTGGATTATAGCTCATCTTTTATATATGCTTTGGATTTCAAATATTTTGGCCACGAGCATCACTGAAGAGACATGTATTGTCGAAATGCGCATCTGGTGCAACAAAATTGGTACCGTTGATTTTATTACTACCACTGGGTCGATGCCTCTGCTGGTGGACTATTAGTCCCCGAGGGTATCACCATCCCAGTAGCCAGTACTTCGGTACTGGCATGAAAATACGGATTTTTTGTGTTATTAAAATTTGCTGTTACAAAATATTAGAAATTTATTATAAATTAAGGAATGTATCTCCCTCATGCAAAGCTCTGATTCCTTTCACGAATTTGGCTATACTTTTTGGAACTTTTGGATTATAGCTCATCTTTTATATATGCTTTGGATTTCAAATATTTTGGCCACGAGCATCACTGAAGAGACATGTATTGTCGAAATGCGCATCTGGTGCAACAAAATTGGTACCGTTGATTTTATTACTACCACTGGGTCGATGCCTCTGCTGGTGGACTATTAGTCCCCGAGGGTATCACCATCCCAGTAGCCAGTACTTCGGTACTGGCATGAAAATACGGATTTTTTGTGTTATTAAAATTTGCTGTTACAAAATATTAGAAATTTATTATAAATTAAGGAATGTATCTCCCTCATGCAAAGCTCTGATTCCTTTCACGAATTTGGCTATACTTTTTGGAACTTTTGGATTATAGCTCATCTTTTATATATGCTTTGGATTTCAAATATTTTGGCCACGAGCATCACTGAAGAGACATGTATTGTCGAAATGCGCATCTGGTGCAACAAAATTGGTACCGTTGATTTTATTACATATCCCAGCTACTGACGAGGACATTCTTATTATAAATAGAGGTAAGGATATATCCCAGCAACTGACGAGGACATTCTCATTATAAATAGAGGTAAGGATATATCCCAGCAACTGACCAGACGAGGACATTCTCATTATAAATAGAGGTAAGGATATATCCAATGATGAGAATCCAAGTGAAGCTTTACATATCCCAGCAACTGACCAGGACATTCTCATTATAAATAGAGGTAGTGTTTTGCTAAATTATATAAAAAAAGGGAAATAATCTTATCTTTTGTTATTTTTACTCCCCCCTCCATATTTTCTTAATTAATTTAAATACAGCTTAATAATAAAGCAAAGACTGATTAATTTGATGAGTAAAATTATTTTTATTCAATTGATTGATCAAGATGACTACAATAGCATCGCATATTTAAGTTATATTATGTTGCTAATATGATAAGTTTAAGTACACATATTTGTTTATTCAAATACACAAACCACAACTAGTTATTAGAAAAGAAATATTTAGTTAAATTTTATGTTTATTTGTAAATAAAAAATATCATTGTGTAACGAAGGGGTGTTCCTTACCAGATTTTTTTTTTTTTTATTATTTCATGACTAGAAAGTAAAGTCTTCCATATGTCTCTTATACAACATATATTGAATGTTGGAATTGTGTAAAAAACATAATGATTTCATGTTTACAAAACTGATTACCGTACCTATTTTTTTATGAACAGAAAGAATATTTGACAGTAGCTGTGATAGGGTGCTTAAAGAAAATCCTGATAAATTGAAGAAAGGACTGGCGTTAAAGTTTGATGGTGAAGAGGGCATGGTACTTATATTATTTGGATTATTTGTAATCCATCTTTTGTACTTCTCTTTAAAATATTTTGTAGATATAAAATTTGTTTTTAAATATTTTACGTCAGATAAGTAATATTGATTATTGTAACTTTAATTAGGTCTTTCCACTTTTCTGTGGAAAGACCTATTGTTTTTCTTCTGATTATTTTTTTTTTTTTTTTTCCGCCTAATTTTGTTCTTGCGATAAACATTTGTTTCGCAATATGTCGCTTAGATATTTGGTATATGATATCGAACAGTTTATGCACTTTTGAAATTTACCCTGCGTAAACGAATACTTTTCTTTGTAGGAGTTATCTCCCCAAACACTGTTTTCCTTGTTAGCGCATCTCCTTCGCAACCGTAAAAGATTATGACAAATTTATTTTACAAAATTGCTCGTTATATCCTTCGCATGATTTGTCCTATTTTGACCGAAGCGATATGACCGCTCCATATGAGAGTTATTTCCCCTTATGCATCTGATATAAGTGATATGAATTTCTATCTTATAAATCATAAGTGATAGAGACCTAGGATCTTTTGATTTGAGGTCCTTGGTCCCAAAAAATGAAAATTAGGTCAAGGTCAAAGGTCAAGGTCATATTCTAATATTTGAATTTGGCTTATTTTCACTTATATCCAAAGACTGTATAAGATATCAACAAATTATTTTTACTAAATTGTTAGTTGCGACATGTCGTAAGATGTAAATTTTGATTGCAAGCGTACGTTGAATGTAAAAGGGAGTTTTCTCCCCTCTTGTATTTAAAAATACGCGTTTGGTGATATAACTCATTAACTAAATATAATAAAGACCTATGGTCTTTTGATTTGAGGTCCTTGGTTTATGACCTTGAAACTGATCTCAAGGTCATAGCTTAATTTGACGTTCTAGATTTTGACCTTTGCTTTTATTCTATATGTATACATGATAAAGATATACAACTTTAAGAAAAAGATATCAAACCATTTAACCTTGTAAAAAACAACCGGAAGTGACCT
Organism: Mytilus galloprovincialis; assembly: GCA_037788925.1. Lineage (NCBI taxonomy): Eukaryota > Metazoa > Mollusca > Bivalvia > Mytilida > Mytilidae > Mytilus > Mytilus galloprovincialis. Next base: position 5,220,168 of record CM075340.1, on the reverse strand, counting down.
TTTGTAAACCGGAAATAGCTATTTTTTTGTACTTTTTAATATAAAAGTATATAGAACCAGATATTTTTGGAATCAGTGTCAAGTAAATATTCAAATATAATCGGAAGTAACATTTTTCAAACCGGAAGTAACAAATTATCTCCCTTATTTAAAAAAAATGTATGGAAACAATATATTTTTGGAATCAGCTTACTAGGAGCTATCATTTGACGATTGAAATGACATTTTAAACTTAGTTTCACAACTTTTCATATCAAAATACATTGTTTTGATGGAAAGACCTTCAATTGTTCTCTGAACAATTGGTTTTTAATTATATATTCTTGTTGTTAAATATTAAATCTTTAAATGTCATAAATATATCAATATTTTCCAAAAAATAGGTCTTATGTTTGTTTATTCTTTTACATTAAGAAAATGAATGAATAACAACAAAATTTCTTACTCTGGTTTTTGTCTAAATGTCAAAGGAATACCTATGATACATATCATTTCCATTACAAGAAATACTCTTTTACTATTCTCTGAATTCTTATGTCATTTGAATGTGTTATAGGCTATCTGGATCCCGCCATCTGACACCAATTAAAACCAAACACTAGATCAGAAAGTTAACAATTGGAAACAAGCATATTTCTTAGGATAAGAATTCATAACTTGCTCTCCAGTATTACTAATGTTATTTCAACTGATCGGGCGGAGCTTTTATTTTAATTTGCATAAGGACAGTCTATTTGAAGATGTGTGTGACAAGGATGATTACCGTTATAATTATTTCTGATTTCTAATCACCTATCAGTGTCATCAAAGGAATTTACAAAACAATGACTGGCACTTCATTGATGAGTTTATCCGAAAACACCTATCTATAGATGGACTGTTTTATTGTGAGCGAATCCGTTAAACTCCGCCCAGTCAAGTGAAATAAATAGAGTAATACCATTTCTTGATAAAGAAATTTAAATGCAATGGCTATGAAATAAAAAAACAAATGGGATATCTTAATCATTAAACATTATTTTTACTTGATTAATTGTAGGGGCAGGGAGTAGTGAGAGAATGGTTTGATGTTTTATCTAAAGAAATCCTAAATCCAGATTATGCATTGTTTACCCAGTCAGCAGATGGTATGTAAAATATTTTAAGGCTTAAAGATAAATGGTTTAATTTTTTTTTAAGATAACCGTTTATATGTTTTAAATGTCCAAAGCACTCTTCTGATCTACCATCAACAAGAACGCTCAAAAAAACTTGAAAGCTATGAATGTTTAAATACTTCAATTGCTACATGACCAAATAGACCTTAACAAATAGATATGAGGAAAAATAAGGAGATGTGCTGTCATAGAGACAATAAACTTTGGATGATTTCAGAAATATTTAAAAATGTCAGATCTTTAAATTTAATGTTGCAAAAGAAGCACAAGAATTTCAAAGATGGAACCATTTTTTACACCAAAAACTACTGTCACCAAATTTAGATCTTGGTATAGAAATACATTTCCAAGGTCTTGTTGAGAGAGAAAAAATGAAACTAGTGCATACCTGAAAAGGAACACGTATACAGGAGGAACTGGGAAAAAAGTTCTAAATACTCTATAATTATATTAATGGATGGTTCTTATAATGTATGCATTAATACATGACAACATATATTATGTACGTTGATATATATTTAAGATGTACTTTTTAGCACAAAATTACATTCTCATCCTATTATTGCGTGAATATCTTTTTAAGGAGTTCTCTTGTACCCTTTTACGAAAATATCTTTTTTAGGGAGTACATTCCAGCCAAACAGTAACTCAGCTATTAATCCAGACCACCTTAACTACTTTAGATTTGCAGGACAAATATTAGGACTTTGTCTCTATCACAAGCAGTTAATCAATGTTTACTTTACCAGATCATTCTATAAACATATCCTCGGTAAGCTTGATTTACTATAAGTTAAAACTCATCAAAGGATTCAGACTTATAATTTTGAATGTGAGAAAATGCTTTAAAGTAAAAATTCAAAAAGGAAGTTTGTAAGACTGACAAACAAAAAATTCTGAAAAGTTTTTCAAAATATAGTTCAATTGGTTAATTTCATTACGGTAGTTTGAAAGACATAAAATTGAGAATGGAAATGGGGAATGTGCCAAAGAGACAACAACCCGACCATAGAAAAAAAAACAACAGCAGAAGGTCACCAACAGGTCTTCAATGTAGCGAGAAATTCCCGCACCCGGGTTTGCTTTTGAAAAAAGAGAGGCAAAAGATACGACAGTGATATTTTCACTCGTAAGTCAAAAGCAAATTGACAATATGAATGTGATAGCTAACAACCAAAAAACAATGAAAAAACAAACTACATAAAACGCAACCTAGAAAACTAAAGATTGACTTAAAAATAGGTGATCCCAGATCAGCTCCAGAAGAGAAAGAAGATTTTGTTCCATATGTGATACCCATCGTGTTACTCCTATAAAAGAAGTAGACACCTCAAGTGTTCAGGCATTGCGCAAAGAAAGCATCACAAGTTAACATACCATACTATCTTTCAGCACATTCTAATTAAATAAAATAACAAATTGAAACACTATGATATCTGACTATTTTAGATAGTATATTATTATTCCCATAACAAACAGGAATAAAAACATATGTACAATTTGACCTTTAATTTGTAGGTATTCCAGTGAACTATACAGATGTGGCATCTATTGATCCTGACTACGCTAAAAACCTACAAGTATGTGTTTTATTCAAAATATTTTCCTTTAATCAATCAAGAATATGAAACAATTAATAGAAGAAAGATTTGATATCTCTTGAAAAACTCGATATTTGAATCTATGATGTGTTATTCTTTTGACTACATTGGCAAATTGCTTCTTTTCTGAAATTAGTGTAGAAAATCTAAGGAACTATATCTTTTTCTAAGCCTTCACAATTTATTTTGATCTAAGGTCTTGATAAAGCCTATTGTTATCTAACATCAGTGGAGTGAAATAACCACGTTTATTTTTACATGTGAAATTATCGTGTATTTTTTTCACTGGGAAATTTATGAAATTCATTGCAACCAATGTAATAATTTCTCATAACGGTTGTTGACTTTATATAACAGTGGATACTTGACCATGACATTGACAACTTAGGATTGGACCTGACATTTTCTGTTGAGACTGATGTGTTTGGTGTGATGCAGGAAGTAGAACTAAAACCTGGAGGCAGTAAGATAACAGTGACAGAGGAAAATAAGGTATGGTTGAGCTTGTAAGAGCTATGGAATTATATAAATGCATGGAGTGATTCACTGCATAGGCTGCCTAATTCTAGATATAATTTTATTACAATGCTTGTGACTGCAACTTTGGTAAACAATTATTTTAAACACCCGATATGCATGAAACTAATATAAAGATACAAGATATCACCTAGTAATTTACACTTGTATATCAATCTTCTAGTCTTTCAAAGACATTTATCATATTGAAAAGAAATGATTACAGACAAAAGCACAAAGAAGTAGGTAGAGAGTTTTATGCAGAACATGATTGATGCAATTTCTATTTGCTTAGTACAATTTGTAACAGAAATTCCAATGATAAATAGGTTCTCAATTTAACATCATCAATACAGAATTATTATATTGTATTGCAGACAGAGTACGCTCAGCTAGTAACAGAATTAAGAATGACAAGAGCTATACAGCCACAGATAAATAGCTTTCTATCTGGTTTCCATCAGTACATTCCCCAATCACTTATACAAATGTTTGATGAATATGAATTGGTTAGTATCATTTATTACAGAAAAATCTAGAGACATACAAATTTTCAATTTTGAGGTTATATTTTATTTATTATGACTTTCAATTTGATTCAGAGAAGGAAAACAACTAAGGTGGTACAAAACACTACAGGGAGATAACTCTGTAAAATCAGCTGAATGATTTAAACGCATTCTATATTAAGCTTGTCAATGATCAAAACTAGTGTTTTACAAACTGCTATATATCCAATGAAATTTTTCCGACATAGTTTGTGGTTCATTTTTTTCTTCAATTTTTATATTTTTGTCAAATAGTCAAAGTTAATATTTTTCAAAATTTCATGAACGAGCCAAGTTAATTTTAGTCAAGGTATTTGGTAAATGTACCACCTTAAGGAGTTCAATATTAGTTACATTGAACTTTTTACCTTTTAAAGGAAGATAATTAGTCCAAACTATTAATGCATTTTACACATTTCAGGAAATAAATTCCCGTGACAGAGATACTCTTATATTTTGTATGTCACTGAAGAGATGTTCTTTATAATTTTTAATATTGCTTAACAAAATTATATAAATGAGTTTGGTTTCTATGGCAACAGAATTCTAATTAAAACAAAACATGAGTTACTGTATTTATGTACTATTTTAGGAGTTAATGTTGTCAGGTATTCCAGAGATAGATATAAGTGACTGGGAGAATCATACAGAATATAATGGCTATGATAGACAGTCATCTGTTATCCAGGTTGGTGTGAAATAATTAAATAGGTGCTCTTTGGAAAGTTAGCTTAAAAAATTTGAGTATTGCGCCCATATCAAAATAAAAAAATATGGTAGTAAGATTAAATGTTAAAAATGTTGAATAAAATATTAAACAACTTAGCACCATTCATTCAAATACAGCTTTCAACACCACTTATTATATATGGTTCTAAAGTTTGCCAAGGAAATTCAGTTGATAAACATTTTATACTTACAACCTTGCCAATGTCTTTTTATGGTTATGTGGTCAAATAAATGGAACAATGTCCTTATACTGATATTAAAAAAGACAATATCAAGGTTAACAAACAAGACATTGTTGTGATGTTAATGATTTTAAATGATATTGTTTTGTATACACCTTTTAGATATAAATAAAAAAACTGTATAAATACTAATTTTTTGGTAAATATTTCATACTGTTAGTGGTTTTGGGAAATTGTTGAAGATTTCAGTCAAGAGAACAGAGTTTTGCTGCTTCAGTTCACCACTGGCAGGTAATGTAGACATAAAACTGCTTACATCTCATTAGAACTTTGGTGGATAATTGTACATCTACTGACAATCATATCACATCTCCTTATTTTTATAAAGAAATGATAAAATTATTGGTTTTTTTTTAATACACAATCCTGAACAAAATAATTATTTGGTCACAGTTCAATTTTTTTTTATATTAAAATTAGTGATCTAGACATTCTATAACACATAAGTGATTAGGGATACCAATAGTATCTACATGATTAATAGTTATTGACAAATGAAATGAATATCAATATATTAACCCAAAACTCATACAGAAATTTTGAATTTCACTTATAAATCTACAATATTTCCTATATCCAGTTTAGGTTTAAGTTTAGGTTCCTTTTTAAGACAGTCGATGAAGAGGACAAGGGAATCTCAACAAAATGATTGTTAACACAAATGTAGATACATATGTATGTGTTATGTAATTTGTATTTTGTTTATCACAAGCAATTCTTTGCATGCTTATTGATTTTTATTTTCAAATACAGTTCTCGAGTACCGTTTGGAGGTTTTGCTAAGTTTGTTGGTGGAGGTGGTCCACAGCATTTTACCATAGCTATAGTTCCTTATAAAGAACACACTTTACCTACAGCTAGTACTTGGTAAGAATATTCACTCCTCTTTTGTGTAGACTTCTTCTTATTTATTTGTACAGGCCTAGGGTATCTTGAGTCAAGATCAATAATCTGTTTACTTATGGAGAACGAATATTAAGGATATTTTAGATTTATTGAAGAACAAAAAATTGTGGTACCATTATAACATATGATAATCTGCGTAGAAAAATCAGCTTCGAGTAAATGAACATGTTGACTGACTGAATGTTTTATTTATGTGAAGTGATAGCCACCAACCATAAACACAATCTACATATATAAGAACATGCGTTTTGTTGGCATTGCATTCATGCATTATAGCATCACATCCAACTAAAATAGCACAATAACTTGATGTAAAAGAATTTAGTAATGTTGCATGGTATCCTTCCGATAAATTCCTTTCACATACATTTATCTGACCATTTTAACTTTTATGATATAAGAACTACATTGCATAAGAATATTTTTTTTATTGGTTTTATAGTATCAACATGCTGAAGATGCCAGAATATAAATCAAAGACAGAGTTACATAACAGACTGATGGTAGCTTTACAGTGTGGTAACCAGGGTTATGCTTTTGCATGAACAGGAAGTACAATGAATTCTGGGATTGGCAATGATGACCAGAAATTTGATTGTTTAAGAGTTAGAACATGTAGAATGAATTATAGAATATGATGATTAATCAAGGAGAATATCGAAACTCAATGAAATAATCTATCCATTTATCAAAGAGTGGTAAATGTTTTTTTCAGTAACCTTTCCATATCTCTTCTCTACTGTAGAATATATGTTAAAACAGACAGTGTAGGCTTTAACCAGAAACAAACAGGATCATCGGATTTTCTATGGCAAATCTATTGTAACTTCATATATTTTTTTAAATATGAGAACAGAAACTCTATTCAAAATTTAAAGTTAATATCTCTTTCCTCTGAAAGGCATGTAACTTCAATTTAAAATATATTTGAGAGATATAAAATCCTACCCTCATTGGTACAAGCCATGCATTTTACTGTATCAACAGGGGCGGATCCAGGAATTTATTAGTGGGTGGTCACCTTTTAAAATCTTAAATTAAAATTAAATTAAAATTCAATTTTTTTATGGCCCCTTATAGGAAGATTCTGTTTGCCACAAAGCAAAACACACTTGCATATAGATTTCAAAACAGTTCTGTTTGCTTTTATACGTTCATTCATTGCTTTATCAATAAATGTTTGAATATCAGTAGTCCTTTGCTCAATGTTGTCAAGAAAAAGTTGAGCTTTTGCTCTAGCTTCAGTATGACTTTTTTTTACATGATTTCTCATCACGGCCGAAATGATCGTTAAGTCTTGTACTTGCATGTGCCATATCTGTTAGTGGTTTGCATGATAATGTTCCCAAACTATCAACCCCAAACAGAGCACAGTATATGCAGTAAGCTCCTTCTTGTGAAGGTGAGTACACTAGCCCATCATATCGATTTATCCAATTCAGCTGAAACAGTCTGTTCTTTCCTGCATATTTTTTTTATAGGAAAGTTATAGTTTATTCCAGGTTGGAAATGATTTCTTATCAAATTAAATTTCTCTTCGTTTGTTAATTTACGTGTTGATTGTTTTACAAAACCAATGTCGTTTGTTCTTATATGTTAGTCGGGGGTTGTTTCTTTAATCTGATAACTTTTATTCGTATCAATGCTAGGTCCATTACAAGTCGTTGGTTTTTCAGAGGGGGCTGATTTGTGGCGTTTCCTGAAGGAAAGAGGGTATAAGTTACTAAAAAATTGGAATGAACGAAACTTTTAGACAAACAGATGATGGAACGGGGGTATTCATTCAATATAGAATATTTATGTGACTTTAAAACTTTAAAATTATTTTTGAATTTTGGCATCACAGTAAAAAAAATATTATTGGTCTAGAAAAGTTATTATACAAACTTTAAAAATTTAGATAAACGTATTGTAAAAAAGTATAAATTATCTGCTAAAAACATCTAAGATTGAGGACTGTCTCTTCATTTTTACACCTTAACATTAAAGAAATCGACCAAGTAATTAGCGATTGTTGATTACATGTTCATTGTATAAACATACCTGTCAAGGTACATGTATTTAGCCTTAAGGTAAGTAATGACAACTTTATGACTGTTGATTACGATAGACAAATTGATTTGATTGACGAATTTATTTTTCAAAATGTTCAAGGTGCACCATTTTTTGGTACATGGTGCACCATTTTTGCAAACCCAGGGGGTGGTCACCGGCACCGGATGACCACCCCCTGGATCCGCCTCTGATCAAACTTAATCTACAATAAGAATTTTCAAATTTTTTAAAACTTAACAAAATAATTGTTAGTTTGTGATTAGTAGCCATACATTTTGACCAAATGTTGTTTAACCATTTTACACATTTTTGCACAGAGTTCATTTAAAACTATTCAAGATGAGACCCATTGTGACACCAAACAAAAAAGCATGCCTCACATTGACCAGAGAACTCTGATGTTTCTGAATAGCCTATAGTTATTGAAAGTTTTGTTTTGAAAACCTCTGGAATTTTGAATTCTGAAACTACTTGGAATTTGACTTTTTTTCATACTATACAGAAAGGTTTTAATTGCTTGAGTTAGAAGGTCTGATGAACAAACGTTTTACCATATTTTCTGTTTGAAATTGAGAAACAATTTTATGTTACAGAAAATATTAAGCCATCAACCTTTTCAACAAGATATATTGAAAACTAAAACCTGCCACAATACAGGTTCTATAGAATACATTTTCTTTACAACGTGAACATTTTGATTTTCTGCCAAATTAGGATTCTGACTCTACTGACAATAGAAATGTGTTAGTGGGAAATAAGTACATTCTCAGGATAATTTGTTTGTTTTAGGTGGTTTACCAAGAATCATTTGAAACATTAAATTGCTAACGCAACCTAGTACACATGTTCATAGTACGGTCGACTGGAAATATTATATGACAAATTACAATTTTGATACTGATTTTACAGTACAATGAACTTAAATATAGAATAGTGCTAGCCATGTATGGTGGCCAATAGAAATATGTTATTACTTTATCATATTTTCATGTTACTGAAGTTAACCAAATATTTTTTATCTTTTATTAACAAATGAATGTATATATTTAACAATTACTATAATACAGTATAGCATAGGAAAATGATGAGTATTGACATGTTGAAAGAATATGTTATTTTTTTTTTAGAATTCCACAGAATAACATTTATCCAAATATAATTATTTACCAAAAAGATAATAAAATATTATGTAATTTGTTTTAACATATTTATTTGAATTATGTAATTATCAGTAGACCATTTGATAAAAACTATTATTTTATTGTTTTGTCTTAATTTTTGAATTGATATTTATTCGATTTTCCATTTGATTTCTATTTTTTATGCAATAAATTGCTGTGATATTTTTGTAATCATATTAAATATTTTGAAATCTTGTGTGTTGTGTACTGCTGTTTGTCTTCTATCCTTGTCTTGTTTAGCCATGGGTTTGTCAGTATATTTTCACATTGTGAGTTTGAATGTCCTTTTTGTATCTTATCTTTTCTTTGTTGAGGATGTCCACAGATTTTGATAAAAGTTGTTTGAATAGGCAGTCAATATTTAAGATTTAGTGAAGGGTGAAATGTTTTAGAATGCGATACATAGGGATAATATTAGTAAACAGCCGTGGTAGCAGTTGAAATAGTGTTAACTTTTTGTAAAAAAAATTTTTAATTACTTTCTTAAACTGTCCTGGATTTCTACCAAACTTGGACAGAAGCTTGTTTATGATCATAATATAGTATCCAGAAGTAAATTTTAGAAAAATAAAATTCCAATTTTTTCCATATTTTACTTTTAAATGGACTTAGTTTTTCTGCCAGGAAACTTTACATTCACTCAGTGGTTTTGGGATACGATTTTAAGCAATCTATAGACTTATACCATTGACTCAGGGCCATGCCCTCATGTCAACCGTTTTATTCTAAACATCAAGGAACATCTCAGATTCTTGAGATTGTCTTGCTTTTAATGGTATAAAAAACAAAAGGATGAATTTAAATAACTGTCCTATAATGTTCTTTTCATAATCATCATGTTTCGATATTTCCCTTGACTTGTATGCATGTTTTTAACAACATGGAAAATCAGAATTAAGCAGTATTCATATTTAGTGTTTTTATAAATTTAGAAACACGTCAGACGGAATTCTCCAGTTCTGATAAAATGCGAGAGTTCTCTGAATTCAGATCGATTAATCTATTTCTGTCATCTTCTTCTTTAAGTTTTCCAGTTTTGAGTTTGTCATACATGTAGAAGAACTGAAGTGGAGTTTTCATATATGTCACCGTTATGAAACTGATATTTGATATCGTACTTCCATAAAGAAATGGAGGTCTGTTAATTAACTTGTTATATACGTCCTTGCTATAAATAACAAGTCTAGGGTTTGTTTAGGTAATTATGCAAGTTAAAAAGCAATATACTACATCCCAACAAAAAAACAAACTTTTCACTGGGCGTTTTAGATTGATCCGAGTATCATGAGCAAGTACTCGAGTATTAAATTTATTATCTTTTGACATCCCTAGCTAAACACATCCAACGAATTGATAACTAACAACCGTCATTTTCATGACAAAGTACAGGCATTTCCATATGTAGAAAATGTCGATTTTAGCCTGGTTTTATTTCTAGCTATACCTTTCATTGTATGACAGATGCAAAGAGTTCCATGATGTTAATTGTCATAATAGAATACAAAATGAATTGACAACAATAAACGCATAGCATTTATTGTATGCACGTTTATGCAAAGGAATTTTCGTTTCTAATGAGATGAGGTGAATTCTGAGAAAACTAAGTGTTTTTACTCTGTCTTCATAATTTAAAGTATTTACATGTCTTTACGAAATAGGTTATGCCCATTTTTTGAAGCCGTACTGTGACCTACAGTTGACACTTCACCTTATTACACTTACCAAAGAGGAAATCCTGGATAATCATATATCTGTTCTATGTTCCTTTATAATCCCAACCAAAGATGAAGAACTGGATCTTCCATCACTTTATTGGATACCTAAATAACATACATTGTAAGTTTCCCTTAAAACTACGGTATATTGCTGGGTTTTCCTAGTGCCCGACGAAAACTGATTCTAAATTATTTAGCCGGGCTTTAAAGTTATTGTGAAACGGTCTCTTCTAGTGGGGGTGTGAATTAAATTTGGATACTAAAAACTTCAAACGATCTTTTAGAGTACATACAGTCTTAGACTCTTTAATCTTGCAAAAGTATTCAAACGTATGACTTTTCTACACTTTACAACAGTATTCCTCATTCCAAACTAAAAGACAAATTAAAAGATTTGATATTTCTTTGTTTCATAAAAAAGGGCCAACGTAGATGCAATCCTAATTTGTAAAGCATCAGTCTGATTCAAACAAACAAATCTCTGAAACTGACCTGATCAAAAAACTTGATTTCTTGATTGACAACATATTTGTTACGTTTGGAGGACGTGTTTTTGAAAAGACTGTCGGCATTCCAATAGGAAGTAATTATGCCCCTTTTCTTGCCAACTAATTCATTTATTGTTAATAGGCTAACTTCATACAGGAACTTCTTAGGAAGAAAGATAAGAAGTAAGCAATATCCTGCATCTTTACTTTCCGCTAAACAGATGGTGTTCTCTTACTAAATAACCCAAAATTTGGTGACTAGGTTCAACGCATCTATCCCATTAAAGTAGAGATAAGGAGACAACAGATATAGTAAAGTCTGCCTCATTTCTTGACTTCCATCTAAATATCTACAATGAGAGCGGATGATGTCAGCTTCCCGATGGAGATATTTACACAAACGGCAAAATCAAAGGTACTTTATTCATATGATTTGCACCACGTTACTTTGGCCCTTTTGATTAAATATCTGTCCTTTGTTTAAGATTGAAAATATAAATTATATTAAATTTGCAGGTAATCTATTCCTTTTCCGTCATGGATCTAAAACTAATATGTTTTTGAAAACTACCTTTGTTGTATATTGAAATTTTGACTTTTTACGAAGTGGGAAGTTTGAAATCATCATGCTTTTGAAAGAATTTGGGCGAAAACTTTAGAAAAGCAGGTAAGTTAAAAGTAATTTACCTGTAAAATACAACCTACAAGGTGTTTCTCTTATATGACAATTCTTGTCCATTCGTTTTTGATGCGTTTTGTAATTTGATTTTGCCATGTGATTATTGACTTTCCGAATTGCTTTTCCTCTAAGTTCAGTATTCTTGTGATTTTACTTTTCCCTATATGCGGAAAAATCACGCACGACATCTTCTTGCATCTTAATTTGTGTTTTGATCTTGCTTTGTTACGATTCTTTGTTAGTTCATATAGCAACTATACTACGGTTATCAGCTGGTTACGCTTCCGATTTTCAAACTAAAAAGGCCGAAAGATTTCAAAATAGACGATGGTCAGTCGTACACGGGCAGATGCCACAAAACATGTACAATTTATCTGTATACGGACAAATTGTTGATTCGATACAGGAATTGGCATATTGGCATTTTTATTTAAGGGGTATATACAATCCGAGTGTACATGTTGTAACGGCTGCCGTCATGATAACGGTAAACGGCCGGTATGGAAATTAGCAAAGTACCTAAATTGAGCCATATGCTTTCTATGATATTCTTGTAGCGCCTACATACGGAGTTATATTTCCCAACTGATACGCTATCCCCGGTCTTTTATATCCTATCATGATTACCTTGATAGAGATTTGCTGCTGACAAAAATGCTTAAACCAAGAGTTCCAATTTGTGAAGTCCAGATCCTCCCTTCGTAATTTTACGGACGCCATCATGAGTTGGTTTACCGATATGGAATAACCGTTTCACGGATGATATCGGGTAGGTTCATCGTGTCGTTTCTCTAATCCCCTTCCCTTTTCACTCATGTGACCTTTCGAATCTGACTACTTACTGGGTTTGTTATATCATGAGCAACTAGACGGGCAAGAGGTGATGCTTTTTTTTGTGCTGATTTAGGTTGTTTTACGTATCTGTTTTTATTCTGAAGTTAGTCACCACTTCGGTGTGAACATGAATATCTATTATATATTCTAATTCAATTATTTTGCAACAATTGTTCTGATTGGATAACAGCAAGCGTAAAATTTTCTATCTCCTTGTCTGTAACTAAGGAAGCCGACATTTTGAATTTCGGAATGTATTGACATGTTTTTTCTACAATAATAAACAAAAAAAATTAAATTGTTGCGCCTAAAAATCTTCTTTTTATCAAATTTTATTACATTCTGAAGCGGCACAGAAGCCAGAAAACGCCCGGTGTTTATGTTTGACGTCAGAAGCCTACCTATGACGTCACGTAGTGTAGGGACTAAAGAACATACCATCTTTTCGCGGAATTTTCTTTAATGAACATTTTACACCCAAATAATGATTGAAATTTAATTATAAACTTGTTTTGCATTAGAATAGAGATAACTGTATTGTATTTGAAGCTTTGCGGACGTCCATCGGTAGTTTTACTGTCGCAAATACCCGTCAGTTACCTGTCTCCGCTCCGCGTCGCCAGGTAAACTAAATTTGCGACAGTAAAACTACCGATGGACGTCCTTAAAGCTTCAAATACAATACAGTTATCTCTTAAGTCATTTTTATAAATTTAATGTTTGCAAAAGTATGAATTATTCTAAATAATAAGGATTTTGCTTATCCCAGGCAAATAATTTTAGCCGTATTTGGCACAACTTTTCGGAACTCTGGTCGCCAATGCTCTTCATCTTTGGAGAGGTACTTGCTTTGGCTTTTATTTTTTTATCTGAGCGTAACTGATGACTTTTATGTAGACGAAACATGCGTCTCGCGTTTTATATGATAAGCCTAGTACCTTTCGAATGCTGTTTTTTTAGTGTTTTTCTGTCCTATATGTTCTCCAAATTTATTTGTATTGTAGACATGTCTTGTAATGATGTCTTTTTAATGTTATATTTGCCATAAAAGCGGAAGGTTTGGCTAGCCACAACACCAGTTTTAAGCCCTACTTTTTCTACATGTCAAAATGGCAATTAATATCGTATTGCTTGTTTCTGTGTATGTTAATTAAAAATCTCGGTCTTTTTCTGAAATTTGTTATATCAAAACTTTTTATTTTTCAACCTTGTATCTTATCGACAAAGAAACTTGTCGATTTTTTCAACAAATTGTCGGCATTCTTATGGGAACGAACTGCGCGCTCTTCTTATTTTCATATGAATCAAAGTTCATCAGACACTTGTCAAAAAAAAGAAAATGAAAGAAGCCAGATTATTTAATTTCACTTTTAGATAAATTGATGATGTTCTTTCCATTAACAAACCGAACTTTTCTAATTGGGTTCCATTATTATATCCCCAAGAACTAGAAACTAAAGAAACACCAGACACGGCTTTCTCAGGCTAAATTTTAGACATATACCTCGAACTTGACATACACAGTCATCTCAGTACCAGAATCTATGACAAACGGGACGAATTTAATTTTGAAAGAATCAATTTCCCCTACCTTAGTAGCAACTTCTATTATAGCTGACTATGCGGTATTGGCTTTGCTCATTGTGGAAGGCCGTACGGTGACCTATAGTTGTTAATGTCTGTGTCATTTTGGTCTTTTGTGGATAGTTGTCTCATTAGCAATCATACCACATCATCTTTTTTTTTTATATTAATCAGCATATGGGATATACATTTCCCAACTTATTCGATATTCAAGAGTTTGCAGCTCCTACTTGGACTTTGTTAAACGTCACCAGTGTCTGAGCAGAAAGTTGATGAACCAGGCGTTTGTCAAAGAACGTCTCTCGCTTTTTCTTAAAAAGCACTGGCGGATCCAGAAATTTTCATTAGTGGGGGGCCCACTGACTGCCTGAGAGGGGGCCCGCTCCAGTCACGCTTCAGTGATTCCTTATATGAGCAACCAAATTTTTTCCCGAAAAGGGGGGTCAGGGCCCCTTGCCCCCCTAAATACGCCTCTGTAAATGTTCATCGGAAGGTTCCAAGACGTTGTTTATAAATATTCCGTATCAACTTCACAAATAATACATGATTGTCTTGATGTATAGATTTTGCGTACTGACGTTGTTTATCATCTTAACAACTAGTTATATTGCTCTTTCATTTGTCTTTTTTTCTATTATTAATATTACTATAACTGTTTAGTCTGTTTTCTGTGATATTCATTTTGACGTGACTCGGTACTTATATATCCCGTCAATGTGTTTGTATTATCTTTTATTTTTACTGGTGTGTTTTGTATGTTCTACTTTTTGTGTTTCTTAGGTTCAGATGACGTGACTCTGTACTTATAAAGATCTTGTCAATGTAGTATTGTTCTATTATATGTCATTATGATATTAATCTATTACACAGTTATAAATACATTGAAAGACAAATTATTTTACTCGCGTAGAGGTATTAAACATATGTGGATTCCACCATTTCCCATGTTAAATTTTTTTTTTAATAAACATTGAACGGCAATTTTTTTTTATATTTCTTCCAATGTGACGTTTATATTTTATGACGTCAAACACGCGAAGGAATGCATGTGGTTTTTAAATTCGGTAGATGTTTTTTTTTTGAGCTTTTGTGTTAAATATATGTTTGTTTTGAGATTGTGACACAGTGACTATTTACCTATTATGTCTGTTTTGTTCACGCATAGTTGTAGATATAATGGAATTTGATGTGACTGTCATACACGTCAGAGGATTAGCGCTATAAAACCAGGTTCAATCAACCATTTTCTACATTTGAAAATGCCTCGTACCAAGTAAGGAATATGACAGTTGTCCATTCGTTTGTTTTTTTATTTGTTTTATCATTTGATTTTGCCATTTGATTAGGGACTTTCCATGTTGAATTTTCCTCGGAGTTCAGTATTTTTGTGATTACCTTTTTCCATTGTTGTTTTTTTCACTTCAGTGTTTCAGTGGTTTCGTTGTCGAAATGTATTATCTTGTATGAATGTTCTTGAATCTGTACTGTATTCCTGTCATCTAGTGGTGTCTTTTTTTGTGTGCCATAAAAGTGCGAGTTTGAGCTAGCCACAAAATCAAGTTAGACCCACTATTTCTTTGTAAAATGTCCTGTACCAAGTCAGAAAATGGCCATTGTTATATTATAGTTTCTGAATGGGTTTCATTTTAGTGTTGTGTTTTTGTTGTGTCGTTGTTCTCTTCTTATATGTGATGTGTTTCCCTAAGTTTAGTTTGTTCCCCGGATTTGTTTTTCTCTCTCAATCGATTGATAAATTTCGAACAGTAGTATACTACTGCTGCTTTTATAAACCCTCCAGGAGCACCTACGATCAATTCCAGTATTTGTCGGAATTCGTGTTGATTAGTTTTTAGTTTTTCCATGTTGTGTTTTGTATACTATTATTTTTCTCTTTATCTTTTTTGCCATGGCGTTGTCAGTTTATTATTATTTATGACTGTCCATCTGGTATCTTTCGCCCTATTTTTCTACATTGAGTCTGTAGTGAAAAGTTGTCTCGTTTGCAAATGTAGCACAACTTTATATGCGTGGTGAAAAAATGAACATGGGTAAACAATGACGTTCTAATACATTCTGGGAAGAGATACTACTCAAAGTACTGGCTTACTGTTTCCTCGATGAACCAATTATATGATGGTTTGAGAAAAAGTCTTACAGATTTCTATCTCCCGGTAGAGAACTAAAAGAAACTTGCGATTGCTTTTTCTACTCGAGTGTCAAACATTGCAGCCATATTTAAGATGACATCATTAGTATTAAAAATTTAATCAATTTACTTTGATATTTAGGAACAGTGTGCACATTTGAAAGATATATCTGAGTAGAGTCAAATGTGCTGTGCACTGTCTAAAGATAATGTATTCAATCAGTGAAAGTTCGCATTTGAAACAGACGTGATTAATTATAAAACAGACACACTTTGCAAGTACAAGACACTGGAAAGTTTAAGTGACTATAACTCTCTATACTTATGAATAAGAATAAGAATAAGAATAAGAATTTTATTAGTTTAAAATCAAAACAATAGGATAGTTACAAAATAAACACACAAAAAAAACAATATATAAATAACAAAACTATAGACAGAAATTAATACACACACGTAGCATTGAAAAAATAATAAAGACTACTAGTATTAGACAACATGCTTCCTGTATAAAGTTATCATTTCAACATATCTTGATTATATACTACTTTGTAATTTTAGTCACCAATCATACACAGATAATTTATTGACATTATAGTTGCTTCTCCCATTATTTAATACACTAATACTGTTATAAACATAAACAATGATAATAAATATATCCAATTCTTCATCAAGAAAATATAGAATCAAATTTGTTTTTCTTACCATTTGAAGTTCTGTATATGTTATAATAAAGTATCAAATACATCGTATCAACTATGGTATTTGTACTTACAGATTGAAAAATAAAAAACGAACCACTTTGATCTAGAAGAATTAAATATGTCTTAAACTGATGATTCTTAAATGTTCTCTTAAGCTTGTTGTCTCCGATAATGATGTTGAGTGTTTCAGTTTGAAATGATTAAATCTGTCAGAAGTTCTAATCAGTTTTATGCTTTTTGGATTTATAATAGGAATCAATATACTTTACAATTGATCTGTCAAATTAATTACCGCGACGATATTTAAATGGAACAAAACTATCAAATGATTTCAATGATTTCAATTATCATTTATATATGAAATCTATTGAAATTGAAAAAAGTGCGGTTAACCGGTTAGCGTTTTTAGTATTCAGTATTTGGTCGTTAAGACGTTTTCGACGTTTTTGACACAACTTTTAGAAATTTCGAGTCTTAAATGCTTTTCAACTTTGAACTAGTTTGGCATTATAAAAAAATAGATCTGAGGGTCACTGATGAGTCTTATGTAGACGACACGCGCGTCTGGCGTATTAAAATTATAATCCTGTTACCTTTGATAACTATTAACCGGTTGACCGTTGGCAATACACGTATATTTTAACAAAATGTATTTGACAAGCTAGTCGAAAAACTGATGTTCACTAACAAATGATGTTCTAAATAGCCTATCCAAGTGTTTATAAGAACATTAGTATCACTTTTTAAGTCATCTGATAATAATTGAACATTCATTTTATAAGCCACACCATGAAATTTAACTTTAGAATCAAACATACATCGCTGACTCAAGTTTGTTTGCATATTTAAACGATTAAGTACTTGTGATGGACAATACATCGAATATTTCTGATATCTATAAACCTAATATTTGTATACAGTAATTTTTATATACATATAAAGAGAGATAACTCTGTTAAAAAGTGAGAACAGTATAAATAAGAAATACAATAGTAAAAATTAAAAAAACCACATACATAATATACATTATGTAAACATAAGACAGAGATTGAAATATGATAATAAAAGCATAATCCCATTATGACTGCTTGCTGTATTCAGTTATAATTTTTAATAAAAGTAAAATAACAAAAATACCAAACCAAAAAAAAATCATATCGGAAATTTCTTTTCAAATGACAAAATAAAGAGATCAAATACATCTAATGAATGGAAAACAACTGTTATATTCTAAACTTGTACAGGTATTTCCTTAAATTGAAAATGGTGAAATAAACCTGGTTCTATATCAAGCTGTATAGCATCTACTTGAATTACAGTAGCACAAAATTCCGTTACATTGACAACACTGTTTGACCAAACTAAACACATAATATGTAAAAATATAAAAAAAGGGTTACAACAGTCAACATTGTGTTATAATTCATAATTATAAAAAGAGAGAAATGTGTCAACAAAGAAGACACAGTGGCATATACACAAAGCACATATGTAAAAATTTAAAGACAAAAATACAAAAAATAACCACTCCACAACAACACATTGGTAAGATGCACAACAACCGAGCCACACCAAAAGGAAATTAAAAAAAATATAAACAACGTCAATACCTAGACCATCTTATATTAATTGTGAAGTTGATACAGAATATTTACAGACAATGTTATTGGTATCTCCCGGTGGACTTTTTTAAGACAATTTTTTCTGCTCAGATACTTGTTACTGAGTAGAAGTTGCAAACTCTTGAATACCAGATCAGTTGTGAAAAGTTTATCTAATATGCATGTGAAGTTGGTATATTGCTATACTAAGGTGGGGGAACTTAAGAATTTATAAATTACAATCGTCTAGGTATCCATATATTACGGTACTGAGAATGACGACTTATGTCTAATTTATGTATATGTCTAAAACGAGACAGAGAAAGCCGTGTCTGTTGTTTATTTGATTTCTAGTTCTGAAGGATAATTATACTAATGAAACCTTACCGAAAAAAGGTGTGGTTTTGTAAAGAACACCGTCAATATATCTATATGCGAAATTATTGATGTGGCTTCTTTGATCTTCTTTTTTTTAAGTTTAAATATGCGTTTGAAGTAAGACAGTTATACAGTAACTATTTATGATAAATTGGTTTCTAAGCAAAGTAATTCAAGTACTAACAACAAGCTTCTTTTATTACAAGACTCTATCCTTCAAAAAAATGACTGCATAATGAATGGTCTGAAGGAGCAGTAGTTCCGGTAAGGGCCGATTTTGGCATCAAATTTCAGGTCCATCTGACGAAAAATTTTGGACACTTTTTAAACACTTAAATGTCTATTTCAGGTGATTAAATTAGTTTATATTAAAGAGTTTTACTGATTGAGTTATAAAATACGCTCTGATTCAAGCTTAAATATAAAAAATATATCAAATATATATTCCAAATAAACTTCACTTTTTAGATGAGTTTTGTCAAAAATGAAAGTTGCCGCATCCATGTTCATCATCAACCTTTATATATGTTGTGTATTATCATCAAATGCAACTTTCATTTCAATATTACGAATGAACACAAATGCGGCCACTTTCATTTAAGAGGGAAACCGTCTAAAATTTAACTAAAATGCTAACATTGAGCAGATTTCAGTAATTGAGCATGACTTATTGATGCTTGTGTCGGATAAATGTGCATTGTATTGTAAAAAAACAGCCCATGTTTTTGTAGCAGAGGCATTCTTCTTTCCAATAAATAAAAGTTTACATTTTAACAATTTTGTAAAACTGCTATATTTTGGAGCCAAAATGGGGTCTTAATGGACCTACTCCTTTGAAAACAAAACAATAAAATAATACTTACACAAAAACAATTTTAATCTTATACCCTAATTCTTTTTCAAATACATATTTATACCCTAAAGTGCTGATGGTATACAATAACTTATAAATAAACTCATCATAGATATAAACAATAATGCAATCAAAATTAGTTAAATAAACACAAATACCCATAACAATGTTAATTACATATGTGTGTTTTGAACTTCTAATGAGTTTACAATAAATCAAATAATCAAACTGTTACAAGTTAAGCATATATGAAATGTTTGTCTTCATCTGACATGTTTAAATATATAAATAACAAAATGTGGTATGATTGTCAATCAGACAACTCTCCATCGGACCAATTTCATTTTACAGTGGGAAGACATTTTTCAATGTACTTATTGTAAAAAAAAATACCAACATGAAATAGAGTTAATATCCGTAATCTCCACACAACCCAAAGTTCAACCTTGTAATCAATTATTATCTTTACAATCTCCGAATCATAAAATTGGCAGCCAATTCGAAAAGGAGAAACCCAATTAGCTCTATATTTATTGTTGTCTGGCTTGTTGTACAGTAATATCTCAACAAACCTCAGTTATTATATCTCATATAAATGTCTACCTTGTTGTCCAATAACACCTTTACTGGCTCTTTTTGTTTAAAAAAAAACCAAACAGCATTCACTAGAGTCGCTCCATTATTTGCACATTTGTTGATAGCTGCCCTGTTGTCCAGTTATAGTTTGATTATCGCTTTACGATTATTCTGAAATGCCCTATATAAAGCATTTGCTCTATTTCCTTCATATTCATTAATGTCTGCATTGTTGTCAAGTAATATGTAAGCTATCTCTTTTTTAGTTATTCTGACAAGCAACATACAGAGGAGATTCTCCATTATCTTTACACTATATATATATTCTTTATTCCAAAAGCAATACAGATTATATGTATCAAGTACAATAAATATTAAGTGTTAGATGCTTCTTATATTATATGGATATATTTTATTTTACACTAATTATAAATCCAAAATAACAGGTGGACTACAATTTTTGCCTTCTATTTTTCCTAGATAAATGGTTCATATTGTAAACAGGGACCCTTCGCATGTCCCTTGACGACTAAGGTGATTGTATACAGGAAATAGTCAGGAATAAAACGTGTATATGTTTTTTTTTTAAAAGTACAATAAATATTACATTAAATATAGTAAGCAATAGATATTACAATAAGGTAAATCATTAATATGCAATAATTAATGTCTGTCTTGTTCTCCCATAACACCTTTACTTTCTGTATTCGATTGTTCTGACAAGCAATATATAAAGGAACCCCCGAGATCATCACAATCATTTACGTCTGCCTTGTTGTAGAGTAATAGTTTGACTACCTGTATATGATTATTCTGAAAAACCATATACAAATAAACTCATCCTAGATACTAGGATTGCAATTTTGTATTTGCGTCAGACGCGCGTTTCGTCTACATAAGACTCATCAATTATGCTCGAATGAAAAAGCTAAAAAGCAACACTCCTTACTATCACACGTATGAATGTCTGCCTGGTTTGTTGTCAAGTTATATCTAAGCTATATATATGTGATAATTCTGACAAGCAATGTAAAAAAGGAATGCACCCTGTCAACTTTACACGCATTGAGGATGCCCTAAGGTAAAATTAAAAGAACCAAATCACTTAAAGTTGATGCTTTAAGTTGCAAACGCATTAGCTAAGGAACAAAATAATCCTCACATATTGATAGGTAAAGGAACTCATTTTACAGATAAATTATTTTTAAAAATGGTGGGAAAAAGCTGACGCGGTCTTTTACGTTATATTTGCATTGGTTTCATTTTGGTCTAAAATCGAATGGAAAAAAATCTAGAATCTGCATTTTTTTTTATAAATGACCTTTTTAGAGCTACTTGATTAGTGCTTAATTGAAAAAAGAATTGGTGTAATAGGGTAAAATAGTTTACCCTGGAATGTCGGTACAATACATCCGAACATCTGTAACAAATTCTTCAATCTCACCCAATGTCTACTTTGTTGTCCGTCGTGTAAGAGTTTGACTACCTCTTTATCATTATTCTGCACTTGCTCCATTGTCATTACTTCCTTCTATTCATGGCTGCCTCGTGTTCTATTAACAATTTTACTAGGTCTATATGATTATTTTGAATAGCAACATTCAAAGGAGATGCTCCATTACTTGCACATCTATTGATGTCTGCATTGTTGTCAAGTAATATTTTGACTATATCTTTATGATTATTCTGGCATGCCATATACAAAGCGGTTGCTCCATTACCATCGATCTTATTAATGTCTGCCTTGTTTGCCAATAAAACTTTTACTAGCTCTACATGAACATTCTCACATGCCACAGTAAAAGGAGATACTCCATTATTTGCACATTTATTGATGTCTGCCTTGTTGTTCAGTAATAATTTGACTAATTCTATATGATTATTCTGGCATGCCATTAATAAAGCAGATAATCCATTACCATCAATCATATTAATGTCTGCTTTGTTTTCCAATAACATATATACTAGCTCTATATGATTAGATACACAAGCCACATCCAAAGGAGATGCCCCATTAAGTGCACATTTATTAATGTCTGCCTTGTTGTCCAGTAACAGTTTGACTAACTCTTTATGATTATTCTGGCATGCCATAAACAAAGCAGTTGCTCCAATACCATCACACTTATCAATGTCGGCTTTGTTTTCCAATAACATATTAACTAGCTCTATATGATTAGACACACAAGCCACACTCAAAGGAGATGCTCCGTTGTTTGCATATATATTGATGTCTGCCTTGTTGTCAAGTAATAGTTTCACTATCTCTTTTTGATTATTCTGACATGCCATATACAAAGCAGTTGCCCCATCATCAACACACTGATTTATTTCTGCCTTGTTTTCCAATAACACCTTTACTAGATCAACATCATCATTCTGACAAGCCACATATAAAGGAGATGCACCCTCTTTTGTACATTTATTGATGTCTGCCTGGTTGTCCAGTAAAACCTTCACTAATTCTATATCTTTAATCTGACAAGCAATATACAACGGGCCCCCGAGATCATCACACGCATTAATGTCTGCCTTATTGTGGAGTAAGATTTTGACTATCTCTTTATGATTATTCTGGCATGCCATATACAAAGGAGTTGCTCCATTCTCTTCACACTTATCAATGTCTGCCTTGTTTTCCAATAACACCTTTACCAGCTCTACATAATCATTCGCACAAGCCACCATTAAAGGAGATGCTCCATTATTTGCCCATTTATTGATGTCTGCCTTGTTCTGGAGCAATAGTTTGACTATCTCTTTGTTATTTTTCTGACAAGCAACATACAAAGCAGTTGCTCCAGTACCATCACACTTATCAATATCTACCTTGTTGTCCAGTAATATCTTTACTGTCTCTATATGATTTTTGTAACAAGCAACAGTCAAAGGAGATGCCTTAGTAGCTTTACATGCATTAATGTCTGCCTTATTGTCGAGTAAAAGTTTAACTAACTCTTTATGATTTTCCATACAAGCAATATGCAAAGGAGTATCTACAACATCATCACAAGTGTTAATGTCTGCCTTGTTGTTTAGTAACACCTTTACTAGCTCTATATGATTACAAAAACAAGCAACATGCAAAGCAGAAATTCCTTTTTTTATACGTTTATTGATGTCTGCCTTGTTGTCCAGTAATAGTTTTACCAATTCTATATGATTTTGTTGACATGCAATATACAAAGGAAATCCCCCGGTATCATCACACTTATTTATGTCTTCCTTTTTGTTTAATAATACCTTTACAATATCTATATGATTCAAGAAACAAGCAGCATTCAAGGGAGATTGAGATGCTCCATTATCTCTGCACTGATTAATATCTGCCTTGTTGTCGTGTAATTGTTTTAATTTCTTCATCTCTTCATGAATATTCTCAATTCCATCATTTATATGACTTTCAACTGTTTCACCGATCTTACCTTCAAACACATCCTGAAATAACATCCACATGATTTGATTAATTCAATCATAATTAGGATTATGCTACAATATATCAAAAATATAGTTTCAAATCGGAAAGAAAACATGATAAGTTCCTGTGCATGTTTAATGAAATTCAAAGATATGTCTAATTCGGTAGGTCACATGTGAAAAGGGAACGGGATTATAGTTACGACATAAGGACGATATCATCTGTGAAACAGATATTTCATAACTGTCAACCAATTCATGATGGCGTCCGTCAAATTTACGAAAGGATGATATCAACTTCCCCATTTGGAACTCTTGATTAAAAAGCTTCCTTGTAAGTAGCAAGCCTCTATTAAGGAAATCATGATAGGAAATACAAGCCCGGGAATATCGTATCAATTGGGAGATATATACTCTGTTTGCAGGCGCCACTGATAAGTTTATAGGGTATTGATGATTCACTTTGAAACTCAACATAGACCCCCAAAACAATTCCTAAAGAGGAAATCCTGGATAATTATAGGTTTGTTCTATATTCCTTTATAATTTCAACAGGAGATGAAGCACTGGATCTTCAATCATTGAATTGATACATAAACTACACATGTGTCCCAACAAACAACGGTATTTTGCTTAGTCTACCAAGAACTCCACGAACCTTTTAACTAATTTATTAACCTAAGTTTTATCAGCAACCGATGCCGGGCTTAAGAGTTATTGTGAAACTGTATATTTTTATAGGTGGCGTGAGTTAGTCGTTGATACTAAAACATTTCAAGGATTTTAAAGTACATACAATCTAAGACTCTTTCATCTTGCAGTAGTATTAAACTATGACTTTGTTATGGTTCTCAAACGTTTTTCATCAGAGCGTCACTTGTTATGCCGGCGTCACACTTTGGCATATAGACCGGCGTGCACCAGACGTTCAGAGAAAATTGACAACGTCGGTGAACGTTAGTTGCACGCCAAAGGAACGCTCGGCAATTATTAAACGGGCGTTGCATCAGTTAGAAATACGTCCAAACGCAAAGGTATACGCTTGGTGAACGCTATAATTCCATGAAATATGTGTGCAGCAAAAACAATTTCATTCATCTCAAGCGTTTGTTCAGCTTTTACCTGTATGCTACACTCACGTTATACATACGCTACAAGCACGTTGCAAACGCTACAGATAAGTTTGAGACACGTTTAGGGCACATTGTAGACGCTTCATGATCGTTTGGCCTTGACTAAAACGTATGCGGGTGTGTTTGTAACAAACACCCCATTATTACTCTTCTCAGACACACCGAAAGCACGGATTATCATCCAAGGTTCGACCGGGACGCGTCTCAAATAGTTCAAGAGACTTTTTTAACTTCGTAACGTGCATTCCATCTACGTTAGACAAACGCCAGGCATACGCCAATATACGCTACTTGAACGCCCGATAGAGGTTTCCCGATTTGCTACCATACCAACTGTAGTACGAACTGGGAACCGTCATTTAACTTTAGGAAATAATTGATGTATACGCTTAATATCAACGTATGTTTTATGAATCATATACAGAACGGAAACCGTCTAAAATTTAACTAAAATGCTAAAATTGTGAAGATTTCAGTAATTTAGCATGACTTAATGATGCAAGTACCCGATATATGTACATTGTGTTGTAAAAGACAGCCTATATTTATGTAGCAGAAGCATTCTACTTTCCAATAAGTAGCTAAAAGATAACAATTTCATAATTTTGGGGCCAAAAAGGGGTCTTACTGAACTTACTCCTTTTAATCCTATATAAATTTTGTTCTTAATAACTTTATATCAATATAAAATATTGACGTTTTGAATATTTTGGTAGGCTTTTAGAAAACATGGACAAATAAAATTTAATTGAACAAAATAAATTGACCTCATTAACGAAACATAACGATACAAAAGATTTAAAGCCAAATATATTTAAAATTTGTTTGACTAAAATAAATAAAAAAAATGTGTCAAAACGACACGAAAAACTGCAAATTCAACAACACATGTAGACACAAACATAATGGTTGTCTCACATATCAAAAATCAACTCAAAAAGTCGTGTGGAAAAAAGTCTGTATAATTGTAATTTCAACTTTTTTCAAAGTTGTAAACCCTTAATTTTGACAAAAATCAGCGAAGCGAAACCTTACTTACACTTGATCTCGAACTCATCATGGTTAACTCACATACCAAACATCAGTCCAATATTTGAAGGCGTTTAGAAAAAAAAGGATGCATAACTAAAAACCACAGTTATACAAAGTCCAAAGCCCGTAATTTCGGCACAAATTTGCGGAGCGGGACGAAACTTAAACGTGATCTGTAAATCATCTTGGTTCACTCACATACTAAACATTAGCCCAAAATCTGTAGGCGTTTAGAAAAAACCCTCCGTATTATGGTTTGTTGCGGAATGACGGAATGACAAAATGACGAAATGACGGAATGACGGACAAGGGTAAAACTATATGGCACCGACAAATTCGTGCGGGGACATAATAATAAGAAAGGAATGGTTATATTTCCAGTCTTGTCATTAAGAAATTGTTAATCTGAGGAAACCACGAGTGAATAACGAATAAAAATGAAAAAAAAATGAACTTGTTGTATGGCATGTACAGATAGAGTATATTCCCTGTAACATTGATCAACTTCTGTTCTATATAGATATAAGAAGATGTGGTATGAGTGTCAGTGAGATAACTCTCTATCCAAGTCACAATTTATAAAGGTAAACCATTATAGGTCAAAGTACGGTGTATTATC
This sequence comes from Mytilus galloprovincialis, assembly GCA_037788925.1. Classification (NCBI taxonomy): domain Eukaryota; kingdom Metazoa; phylum Mollusca; class Bivalvia; order Mytilida; family Mytilidae; genus Mytilus; species Mytilus galloprovincialis. Next base: position 5,193,471 of record CM075340.1, on the reverse strand, counting down.
TTAAAAGTTTTAATAGACAGAGAAATACTTCAAAAGCAAAAGTGATTAGTAATCCAAAATCATCAGTCGACTCGTTATTGTAGTTATTGCCTTTGATTGATAGAAACTATGAATACGTTTAGTAGCAAATTAATAAAAAATACAGGATCTGCAAATAGGTCCTAGATGGCACTTTTATTTGTTTACATATGCCCTTACTTTAAATGTCAATGTTTACACTCTTGTAAGTGTACGGCAAATTATGGAAGAAAGGGAGAAATTTAGAAATCAAGAAAAATTATCAACAAATATGAGATTTTAGTCGTGAATGATATTGTAATCTTGCTTTTAGAGCCTCTAGTTTCTTTTGATTTCGACAACCTGATAGTAAAGATATGATTTGTTTTTGAGCAATTATGCATAGAGCTATAACTGATATCATATTCACTTGGCATCTTTCCTATTTGGAAAATTAACTGCACCCCCGGACTAGAAGTTGTTACTCCTTAAATCACTACGCTATATAAAGTTTTAGAAACATATCTTTTTTTAAAAGACAAAAGTTTATATATCTTTTTTTCGCAGTAAGCCGAGTGAGAAAAATAAAAAAAACTTAAAGTTAAAGTATGTTTGGTAAAATTACCTAGAAACATTTACCAACCGGTGAAAATGATCCTTAATTTTGAGTTCATCAATCAGTTGTAAATGGAACAAAAGGCATTGCATAGTAACATATTGTTTCCCGTAGAACAATATCAAGAGTTAGAAAGAAATACTCATATTGCATAAGCGCAAACATAGCGTCGTCAAACTACTGCCGTAATCAGTAAACAAAATACGCTGGGAATCCATTGAAGACGTTTTTCTTAGCATTGCTGTACGATAAAAAGATTAATGGATGGATATTGGTTTAGATTATCGGGCCTCGTAAATTATATATACTACTCGCAAGCTGGTGCAGTACACAAGTTAACTCGCGATAAATTTTACCAATATTGATGTAATAACAATATTTGATGATATAATAATAAATAAACAGGACGAAATAGTATGTAAAGGATATAAGTCGATAACAGTCCATTCTGTAAAATGTTGGACAGGTCTGAGGCCGCCAAAAAAAGGTGAATAAATGCAGGCCAATAAAATTTTTGTTACGATTTATTTCATCAAGTGTTATTTAAAAATGTTTTGTGAATAAACTTTCTCTACATTAAAATTTAGCCTACAAATTGGCTTCTTTAAGCAGTAGCTCAACTTAAACAATAGACAAAAAGAAAGTACAGATGAAGGTAAACAACATGTATTGCTACATGAAGATTAAAACATATGGTATGCGTGTCATGATTTTTGCGTGCGCACCAACTGTACCTGATATGTAGCAAATCTTGAAATCTCTGATAAATGCTTAGGTACGCTTCTCCTACACCCAATACACGCTTAAAGCTCGTTGTCCACACGATACAGATATGATTAACAGGTTAGATGCATACCAAATTACTAGCGTATTGGCAGCGTACATAATGTTTACTACGCCCGGCGTACGTTGAAGCTATACGCTGATGTGTGACGAAAACATATTTCCTGAAATTCGAATAAAAGTAAACAAAATGAGTGAAAATCAATTTTTTGATGAGGGTCGGTTAAGAACGAATTGTACAACAAATAAGATGAATTTAGCTACCCAATTGTAAACTTTTCATTTCTATATAGCAACATAACAGCAACGATTGCGTCTATGTTCTACTAAAGGAAGAGACTGATTTCATTGAGCTGTAACAACTCGAAAAATTGTCTCTGCATGCTCAGTCGACGTACTGCCTCCAAATTTAGAAAAACAACTCTTTGTTTCAACACTTTCCCAATTGTAACGCAATTTTGCAGCATCGTCTTGTGGAGTGACGTTTACTGCTCACAATGACGCTATTAAATAAATAAAACTAGAGTATACAGCTACTCAATAGTTAAAAATCGATGAAACGAATCCGGGTCACAAACCAAAACCGAGGGAAACGCATCAACTATGAGAGGAAAACAACGTAAGAACAGAAACACTAAATTTCTTCAAAAACAAACGTCAACAAACAGAGACACAGCCTATTTAATGACAACTGTCACATGCCTAACTTGATACAGGACATTTGAAGAAAAATGGGGGTTTAAACATGGTTTCAAATGCAACGTTTCATGAAATCATCATTTCGAAAATTTTATGGACGCTACTACAGCTTGGTTGACAGTTATGGAAAATGTGATTCGCCAGATGACGACGTATAAGTGCAAATCGACGTTACCAAAATACCTTCATCTCTGCATTGAATGACACCTGTCGAATAAGGCTTATCAACGAGTAAGTAATTGCATGGGTCACAAGACGTGTGTCACCATGGAACAGAATCAGTTACTCAATCTGTAATTTTATATGCTGTGCTTTGAATACTGTTGCTTGTCGGTTTCGTTTCATGTCCCGGCTTTGTCACTTCTTTTTCAAATTATGGGTTTGAATGTCCATTTGAGATTTTTCGTCTCTCTTAAAGTAGTATAAGTTTAAAAAATTGTGGTTAAGTGTATCCTAATTAAAATTTGCTTATATATATATATATATATATATATATATATATATATATATATATATATATATATATATATATATATATAAAATGACTGAATAAATAGTCAACGATTAATGTTACAGGGCGGTAGATCATGTAATGACACTGTTCACTACAAAATATAATATATAACAAGTCAAAAAGGTTACTACATCGCCATAGAATAGCTATAAAATAAACAAATATTAGATATTTCGGATAACAGATATATATCCTTCTTTAATAATAGCACTATGTCAAATGAACCATTTCAATATATTCAAACTGAGACATTATCAAAATCTTGAAATTTCTACAATTTAAGCGAACATCACAGACGCTGGTACAATTTTAAAAGTTCAAAACACGGTGCAATGACTACAAAAATATGCCAAAATAAAAATAATTATTTGCGATGTGAACTGACCCAACTCTTAAAACTTCCAAAGGTGGTGGCAGTTGAGATGTTACAACTACTGCATAAAGCCTGGCCTAAATGTATAAATTATTGCGAAAGTACATGAACTCTATCAATAATCTATCTTGAAAATTTTAATCTACGTTAGTACTATCCTAAACTTATTTCACATGTACTAAAAACCTCTTTTTCACCAGTAGTGATAAAAGGTATGCGTTATTTTTTATTTGTAAAATTTATTGAGCAATTTATTATTTTGTATACTACATAATGCTGTTCTTGTTGCACACACCATGTGCGTGAGTGTATTAATAAACTTGTAACTTGCATGGATAGCAGTCCTGATCCAAGTTGGTATAATATTTCAAATTTGACAATGGTAGGGCAATTGCAACAGAAACTACATATTTAAGCCTCCCAAACGAATAGTAGTTTAATAATGTGGCAAAATAAGTAAAATTCTATTTATTAAGGTAAAATAATTGAACGTGGCTACGTACTCATACATCCATCCCGAATGAATGGAGCTCTGAAATTTAAACTGGTATGATTTTTTAAATTTAAACTGTAAATCCAGTGCGGAAGCCAGAATTACTGGAAACAAGTGATAGTAGGCAAACAATTTTTGAAAAAAAGTGATGACATATATGCATATATAAACGATTGGAATCCGGCTAACATGTTTAACCCCGCCACATTATTTATGTATGTGCCTTTCCCAAGTCAGGAGCCTGTAATTCAGTGGTTGTCGTTTAAGTGTTACATATTTGTTTTTCGTTCATTTTTTTTTACATAAATAAGGCCGTTAGTTTTCTCGTTTGAATTGTTTTACATTGTCTTATCGGGGCCTTTTATAGCTGACTATATGCGGTATGGGCTTTGCTCATTGTTGAAGGCCGTACGGTGACCTATAATTGTTAATGTTTGTGTCATTTTGGTATTTTGTGGATAGTTGTCTCATTGGCAATCATGCCACATCTTCTTTTTTATATATATAAACGAGTCTAAATTGAAAACTACATTCAAACCTATGATTGCGTTGGATAAAAACCGCAATTTTAATACGTGTGCATGTAAAAAAAAATCGTTGTAGAAGGGTCTAAATACAGCACAAACAACATTTTCCAAAAGACCAAAAAAGTGAAAAAGTATATTTATACAAAACGCATTTGACTAACAGGTCGAACAACTGATGTTCTTTAACCCTGCTGACTGCCATTGGCGATTGCCAAATAAAATTGATCACAAGATGTAACAAAATGGATCTTAATATAAATTTAATACTAAACAGAAAACAATTAACGTGTGGCCACGATGTTATGGCACAAACATAATGTGTCAATATTATTTTGTACACCAGTTTCAGATTTCGACAATAAATGTATCTTCAGGATGTTAGGGATCGAAACGGTATTTGGAAGGCCATATAAAAAGTACCCTTTTTTTTAGAAAAAGTACCCTCATTTTTAGATAGACTCTTGAATTTTGAGAGTCAATAGGATGAACGGATCATATAAACCGGAGGGAAAATACGATACAAAGCCCAAACGAAAAAATATTAACGAGTCTAAATTGAAAACTATGTTCAAACCTATGATTGCGTTGGATAAAAACAGCAATTTGTATACGTTTGCATGAAAAAAAAAATCGTTGTATATATATATATAAGTGCCTATAAATAGCAGCACATGACATACAAATATATGGGAGTGTGGATTAATCAGTACAGAGATTAATTCAATTACACAAATAAAATTATAGATTGCCTAACAATGTAATTTTAACACACTATTTAGTATGTAAATATAAGAATGTTTAAAATATTTACAAAATGATGAAAATAAACGCAATATTTCGCTAGACCAACTAGCTTTATCAAGCGTGCATATATCCAGGTGAAATCGGATGTAGATGATAAGAAACTTTTGCAGCTCAACGTCTGTGTTGCACTGAACTGCCTTCAAAATAAGAAAATTTTGCAGCTCAATGTATATGACCTCTTGCATTTAGCTGCTTTGAAAATAAGAAAATTTTGCAGCTCAATGTACATGTTGCACTTGGATTTAGCTACCTTAAAAATACATAATTGGTAGTTGAAGTTAGCAACGCCCATTGGCCAATATTACGGGATAAAAAGGACGATGCTTTGTTTTAAATTATTCTTTATCTTTCCTGTATCTTTTTTCGTCTTTTTCGTTAAGACCATCAGGTTCTAAAGTGTGGAGTTGGTGGATCCAAAAGTTTTCTCTTCTCCTTCTCGCCGTGGTGTCCCATTCGGTGTTGACTTCTATAATTTGGAAAGTGACATTATCAAAAGGTTGTTTCGTTGAACGAAGATGTCTTGTGAGAGGACAGTTTTTGTTGGTTTTGTACGATGAACGATGGTTATTGAGCCGAATATTAAATTTGTCCATTGTTTCTCCCACATACTGAATGCCACAAGTGTCACATGTTAATATATAAATTGAGTTCTCCGTTTTACAGTTGGAATTAGAGTAGATGGTATAATTTTGTTTAGTAACGGAGCTGATGAAAGAACTGCTTGTATTGGCAGCTTTACAACACAAACAATTCCTTCGACCACATTGTTTGTAGCAACCGGGCGATGGATTAGGCTGCTTGGTTAATACAGATGTCACTAATTTGTCACGGATGTTTTTAGGTCATCTGAAGGCCATGACTGGTGGTGAAGAAAATACTTTTTTTAGATTTAAATCATTTTCTATAATTTTCCAATGCTTCTGAACAATGGATGACACATTTTTAAAATCAGGATGGTAAGTGAGTACAAGGGGTGTTCTGTTAGCTGCATTATTCTTATCTTTGTACTCAAGAAGTTCTTGGTGACTAGTTTTGTTTGCTCTTTCGAAAGCGCTATCAATAATGTTGTTATTGTATCCTCGAATAACTAGATGTTTACGAAGTTGTCCAAGTCTAGCTAGACTTGGACAACTTCGTAAACATCTAGCGCTATCAATAATGTTGTTATTGTATCCTCGAATAACTAGATGTTTACGAAGTTGTCCAAGAAAGTGATTTAAATCTAAAAAAAGTATTTTCTTCACCACCAGTCATGGCCTTCAGAAGACCTAAAAACATCCGTGACAAATTAGTGACATCTGTATTAACCAAGCAGCCTAATCCATCGCCCGGTTGCTACAAACAATGTGGTCGAAGGAATTGTTTATGTTGTAAAGCTGCCAATACAAGCAGTTCTTTCATCAGCTCCGTTACTAAACAAAATTATACCATCTACTCTAATTCCAACTGTAAAACGGAGAACTCAATTTATATATTAACATGTGACACTTGTGGCATTCAGTATGTGGGAGAAACAATGGACAAATTTAATATTCGGCTCAATAACCATCGTTCATCGTACAAAACCAACAAAAACTGTCCTCTCACAAGACACCTTCGTTCAACGAAACATCCTTTTGATAATGTCACTTTCCAAATTATAGAAGTCAACACCGAATGGGACACCACGGCGATAAGGAGAAGAGAAAACTTTTGGATCCACCAACTCCACACTTTAGAACCTGATGGTCTTAACGAAAAAGACGAAAAAAGATACAGGAAAGATAAAGAATAATTTAAAACAAAGCATCGTTCTTTTTATCCCGTAATATTGGCTAATGGACGTTGCTAACTTCAACTACCAATTATGTAATTTTAAGGTAGCTAAATCCAAGTGCAACATGTACATTGAGCTGCAAAATTTTCTTATTTTCAAAGCAGCTAAATGCAAGAGGTCATATACATTGAGCTGCAAAATTTTCTTATTTTGAAGGCAGTTCAGTGCAACACAGACGTTGAGCTGCAAAAGTTTCTTATCATCTACATCCGATTTCACCTGGATAGATGCACGCTTGATAAAGCTAGTTGGTCTAGCGAAATATTGCGTTTATTTTCATCATTTTGTAAATATTTTAAACATTCTTATATTTACATACTAAATAGTGTGTTAAAATTACATTGTTAGGCAATCTATATATATTGTCAGTAGAAAATCTTACTCTAACACTGTTTGGAGTAATTTTCAGACTTATATTATATATATAAACGCCTAAAAAGTGTACATAACAACACCAATAATATAAAAAGGAACTATAAATGTAATTATTTATAAATATTTCGGATAACAGATATCCTTCGTCAATCAGATTCTGATGTTAAATGAATCATCTTTAAGTCTTCTTAGATTAAATAAGTTTAATCTAAGAAGACTTAAAGATGATTCATTATTACAGTGTTGAATTTGTTACCTTTTAATTTTTTTTTTTTTTTAAATCGATTAGTTTACCAGGATCGTTTCTTAATTTCCTTGAATGGTAAACAACATTTCCGTAAAAATGAGGATGTGCTACTCCGTTTGAATTCAGTTAATTCTGAATCTACAGGTACTACCAAACTTCAAAACAAAATCTTAATATCTATGGAAGACATTAGTAAAAGTTTTAAGTTATGTGTGGTAAGGGGAATAGTTTATCAGTATTACAAAGATTACGTTAGCTAAAAACTAAAACATCAATATAGTCATAGGCATAACGAACTAGCTGTGAAATATAACCACAGTAAGATGGTGTAAAAGGGAAAGTTAACAAATACGTATTGATATCAAATATTACTTAACATTCATAAATTATTATTTCTGATGGTTTTTTCAATAAATAGTACGCACACGGAAACATTGATTGACTTAATTTCTATCAGATATTAATTGAAAAGCAAAAACAGAAGCAACAAGAGTAAAATTTCACCATTTTAATGCATCTACAAGACTATTATTGCTCAATTGAGTAGCACGGACGTTATTTTTTTTTGTAATGATCTGCATAAAGCATTCTTCTTATCTATTTTTTTATCACTTTTTAATTGGAAAATGTTGATATATTAACCAACCTATCACATCTATCAGTCAGGGGTACGGTCAATGTAAAAGAGACATCTGTAATTTAATTTTTAGACGACGTTACTGATGTAGGTTAATCCAGAAAAGTGTGTTTGACGCATGGGATAATTAAACGTGTTGTTTTCAATTTTGGTATATCACTGGGTCAATACCTCTGCTGGTGGACTATAAGTCCCCGAGGGTATCATCAGCTTAATATTCAGTACTTCGGTACTGGCATGAATTAACACTTATTTTTGAGTATAAATTCACATTGCGATAAGACGTGTCATGGTACTTGTCTATCCCAAATTCATGTTATTTGGTTTTGATGTTATATTTGTTATTCTCGTGGGATTTTGTCTGATGCGTGGTCCGTTTCTGTGTGTGTTACATTTCAGTGTTGTGTCGTTGTTCTCCTCTTATATTTAATGCGTTTCCCTCGGTTTTAGTTTGGTACCCCGATTTTGGTTTTTGTCCACGGATTTATGAGTTTTGAACAGCGGTATACTACTGTTGCCTTTATTTAACAAACGTTTCTAAAAATGTCTAGCTGTTTATAAATATTTAAATTATTTAGAAACTTAGGTTTCAACTCCCTCAGGCAAAGTTGACTTAAGACAGACGAATTTGACTATTTATTTTAAGCGTTTTTGTCTTATAGCCTTTTATCGGTTTCGTTACTTATACATCCAGGGTTTTCAAATGATTGGTTTTGAGCGTTCCTGATGAAGGTAAACCAAAAATGCGCTTCAAACGCATGGAACTAATAATTTACGCAATTACAAGGTAAAATATCTACGCCTTATCAAAATTTATTTTTAAGATTATAAATGTTTAAATTATTAAGAAACTAAGGGTTCAAGTCACTTACTCAAAGTTGACTTAAGATACCTTTGATTATTTATTTTAGGTATTTTTGACATATAGCTCTTCAACGGTTTCGGACGCAATGTATTATTTAACGTGTTGTTTTCAATTTTTATCTTGATATGCAAAGATAGAGTCAATGAACATATTTTAGATAGACAGTTTTTCTTAATAATTAAATTTTCGTCATAAATTCTGCAAACAAAGTTTCTTAAACATCTATGTTATAAGTAAAACAAAATTATAAATTGTTTTAAAATAAATCATCTATGAACGGAGTAAAATATATCTACAGCTGAATAGTGATATTTGGTAACTTTTTGTCAAATGGTCTTGTGTGAATAACCTATCACGCATATGATTAAATTAAATACAGAAATTAAAATATTTTTCTGTTGATCTTTTCCTTTTTAGCCATGGCTATGTTAGTTTGATTTTGATTTGTGAGTTTAAATGTCCCTCAGGTAACTTTTGCCTTTCTTTTATAATTAAATCTAATATCACATTTAGTCCTGGTATATATGATGAGTTTATTTACCTTTCCTAATTTCGGTAGATATGTTTCTTCATTAAATTTCTCTTGTTGGCTGTTTGTTGACTGTTTTGGGTCTTCTGATTTAATTGCATGTTCTTGTGCTTTGTCCATGAATTTATTGTCAGGTTTCTGATTTGTGTTCTCCCGTACTTCTGGGTTATGGTCAGTTTCTTGTGTCTTGCTAACTGTTCCTTCTGATTTATGAGCATTTTCTTGTATCTCATTCACTGAAGAGACATGTTTAATCAAAATGTGCGTCTGGTGCATGGAAATTGGTACCGTTAATGGTATTGTTATTATTACTGGTACATCTGATTGATACACAGCTACTTGTATATATACTGGTACATCTGATTGATACACATCGTCTTGTGTCTTGCTCACTGTTACTTCTGGTTTATTAACAGTTTCATGTGTCTTGTTTACTGTTAAAAAATTATTTGTCTTGTTCTCTGTTTTTTCTAAATCACTCTCTTCATTCATTTCACTATCAATAGTTCCTTCACACTTTCTTTTGAAAATCTCCTGTAATCATTTTCACATATTTTGTTAATCAACCATCGTTTATAAATGCCAGAACAATGCATTCTATCCCGGTAACTTGCAGTAACCAATCAAATCAATTTAAATCTTTTAAGTTTTTGTCACCTCTCTGTCATTTTTGAAATGAAGGCGCCTCTCTTTTCGCGATCAGAACTCCTGAACAGCAGAAGGAACAATTTAACTCAATTTCTGTATCTGTTACAATATTTACAAAGTGAAATATTTTGAAAAGTATCGGCTTTTTAAAGCTTTAACTAATTCTCAATTTAGATATTGGCCTCTCATTTGTCATTGCTAAAATCAAATTACAATTTGTAATGTATTGGTTGAGGCAAACAGATAGATGAATGAGTAAAAGAATCATTATCCTAAGCGACTCATGCGCCACGTCCGTAAGACATTACTTTCTGAAACTAACCTCATTTGCATTTCTCATTCCAGGAAAATTTATTTCTGGAGAACTTTTTAAATCTTTGTTTGACACTGTATCGTCATGTTTAATACCTGTATTCAAAATGAAATTCATACGATATTTTTTATATATTGTAATAATAACTTAAAGTATGCATCATTTTGATTCAGTGAAAGATAAGCATTTTTTTATAACAGAAGTGACCTTGATATTTTTTGTTTTGTCCTTTTCTATGATATATTTCTTTAAAAGATGAAAATACGTGAATATCAAAATTTGTCTTCGTCAACTCAAGATGTCATTGATATATTTGGTTTATAATAAATTGTGTACTTTGAAACTGATTTCCACCATTTTTAGTTATCTTACTTATCATTGTTTTTCTTGATTTTCCCCCTAATACATATATGCAACACTCAACGGTTCCACCTAACGATGCAACTTTACCAGTGCGTATAGCTTGGACATAAAAATAATATGCCAGCTCGGTGATCAATGACTATGCGGTATAGGCTTTGCTCATTGTTGAAGGCCGTACGGTGACCTATAGTTGTTGATTTCTGTGTCATTTCGGTCTCTTGTGGATAGTTGTCTCATTGGCAATCATACCACATCTTTTTTATTTATCTCTTGTTATCGTCAGATTTACTTCAAAGGATCGAAGAAACTGACCAAATACGAAATCTGTACAATCACACGGCCGACACTCGGCTAACCGAGAGATTGGTCGGTTAATCTATATTGAGTATGCGGCTATATCGGCGGTTGGTCTGTTAATCGGGTAGGCTAAAGTCTGTTAATCAGGTGTTATCGAGAAAATCATTGAAAGTTCAGCTTTTCATTGTATAACTTTTTAAATATATTGTTATCATAAAAATTATTCATGTCTAACAAAACAATTCAATGTACTGAATGCAGTGGTGTAATTATTATTTTTCTAGCTTCAATGTACGATCTACAAAATGAAAAGGCGGGTTACTCATCAATAAATTTATACACATTTTACACACACATTAAGTACACAAAATAACACGTTGGTTGAATTTACTTGCATGCAAGAATTTAAACATCGAAAAAAGACAGGCATTATGTTTGTTAACCATATTGATATCATTGTGTGAAAAAATCTACACGAAAATCTATATTTTTGTAACATAAATCAATCTTTATTTAAAACCTGGTCTGTTAATGGGTCGGATGTATAAAACCCGGTCTGTTAATTGGTCTGTTAAGAGTAATGAATGGCAATAAAGTATAATTTTATTGCATATTGGTTGTGATCGAATCAAATGGGTAGGCTCAAGACGAGCGGCTAAAATATACGGAAACAGCACATGGGCAATAAAACATAAAATATACGGAAACAACACATGAACAATTTAGACAATGGAAAATGAAAATTGATAAAAATGGTTTCAAAAAGTGTAATATTGTAGTAATATTATTTTCATCCAAGAATGGTCGCATATATCATGTGGATTCTGTTTAATTGTCATGAATGCCACCAATTTGTCATCTACATTGGTAACCAGTATATAAATCAGAGATAAACGTCGTAACTCAACATCAGTAAGTAAAATATATTGTGATGCTAAAATATAAAGAATAGAGAAAGAATAATGAGTAAGATAAATAAAATTGAAAGAAAAGTGACATAACAATTTAAATAGCACAGAAATAAACAACACCCCGATCTGGACCCTCGTGGTATACACGAGAATCTGGATGGAGACGCAGACTATAGAATAATAGATAAGAACAGTAGAAACTAATGCATTGCTAAAAAAGAGGGAAAAAATAATATTTTTTTAAGAATACAGACATGAAACCCCTGAGTTTTGAAACAGTAACGGATTGCGATGTACTCATATTGGTGACAATTGCTAGAAGTTTACATGTGTAGTTCTCCTCTGCACTTATGTAGAAAGGAACTAGAAATGGAATGAAATGAGTTAAAACTTAAGATAACCTTATGAACATGTAGCTGCATTCGCTCCTTTCCATTTACTTCTTTAGAATGATTTGTAAACAACATATGATTAAGTAATAGAAGAAAGGAATCAATTGGATGATTCTGACGAATTAGAATTTACGTCCAGTGACACGTTATATGTACCCTGTTCTGTATTAGAAAGACACTTTCAGTCGGATTTGAGAACGTGCTACTCTCAACGCACACAAAAAAAAAAGCTGATTGAAAACGTTAATAATAAATGCATGCATATTCCAGCGGCCAATCCATAGACACATCCTTCCATAAAATGCACAGAAAGTCAAAATAAAAATGCTCTTACTGGAAGGATACTGTTGCAGCGTATTCATTGTCATTTTTTTTTTTTACTCAAGAACATCTCATTCCTAACTTTTTCAATGGGAAAATATAAAGGTAGCAAAACTATCATCGTGGCTAAATAACTCTTAACTGACATAATTTCAATTGTCCAACCCATTAACAGACTTTATTCCCATAATTTTCACTAAATAAAGGCAACAGTAGTATACCGCTGTTCAAAACTCATAAATCCATGGACAAAAAACAAAAACAGGGTAACAAACTAAAACAGAGGGAAACGCATTAAATATAAGAGGAGAATAACGACATAACACTAAAATGTAACACACATAGATAAAATCCCACGAGAATAACAAATATAACATATATATATAACATCAAAACCAAATACATGAATTTGAGATAGACAAGTACCGTGACACGTCTTATCGCAATGTGAATTTACACTCAAAAATAAGAGAAAACAAACGACACAACGTTATAATGTAATACACACAGAAACGAACTATAATATAACAATGGCCATATTCCTGACTTGGTACAGGGCATTTTTAAAGGAAAAAATGGTGGATGAAACTGGTTTTGTGGCATGCCAAACCTCGCACTTTTATGGCCATGTGAAATATAACATCAAAATGACAACACAGGACTACAATATAAATAAATTGGAGAACACAATTGACAAAGAATCACACGAACAACAGCCAACAAAAGGCAACAAGTTCAAAATTTTAATACGCCAGAAGTGTATTTTGTCCACACAAGACCTACGTGTGACGCCCAGATACAAAAGTTTGAAAGCCGAAACGAGTACAAAGTTGAACAGCATCGAGGACCAACAGATCAAAAAGGTTGTGCCAAAAACGGCAAGGGTTTTCTGTTAGTTACCAGAAAATCCCTATAATTTAGAATACAGTAAATTTGGTGGTATTATTCACGTTAGTTGATAAATTAGATTGGTCGGTTAATTTATATTGAGTATGTGGCTATATGGGCGATTGGTCTGTTAATCGGGTTGGTTATACGTCTGTTAAGAGTAAAACGCACAATTTAATGTTAAACTCTATTTAATATACAGAATTTTGGCATATTATAAGAACCAAATTAAAAAAAGAAAAGTGTCTGACAAAATGACGAGTGTCGGCCGTGAATCATGTACAGTGCAAAGCAGCTCATGTATAGCCTGCCATACAGACACACACAACTTACAATAGTTGCACACACAAAAAAAAAGTTTCGAGACGGGTCAAAATCACTTAAACTTAACATTAATTAATGAACCAAGAACATGTGGTCAAGGGAAGATGAGTCTCGGAAGATGAATACAGACACTTGAAGTTCCCAAGTTAATTTCATCGATTTGAGTCACTTCATCGAGAGCCGTGGGGTAGTGGTTAGCGGACTACTAACACAAAGGTTCCTGATTCGATTCCCGTCTGGGATGAAAATTTCACGGACTGAATTTTCGGCTCTCAATTGACACCATTTGCGAGTATGGTCTTGAGGAAACGATGATAGTCCATCGGAAGGAGACGATAAATGGCTGACCCGTGTTAAGAGAGAGTCATATCTCTTGCACGATAAAGACACCCTTGTAGATATCGAAAAGAGCAGGCTAATACTACAAGGCAGCACTCGAACCCGCAATGTAGAAAGGTGAATATAAGTTGCAAAACTTGTTTCCCAATCCACTATAAATAAATAAGTTTTAACTAATCGATTTGTAAAGTTTTTCTGGGTCGTCTGTTTTGTACCTTTACTTTTAGCCAATTACATGGCTAACTTTTTTATTTGAATATTGTTGTTGGCTGACCCTTTGTTTATTTTTTCTCTTTTAACACTATATCATGGTATTGTCATTTGAGACATAAATCATTCAATACTGGACTTATATTTACCTACCTCTAATAAATAACACAATTAGTACAACAATTATTGTAACACCTGAAAAAAATTATAAATAACATATCAATCATATAAAGCAAATCTTGAAATATATATTGGAATAAGAAAAGTAAATTTAATTTGTTAAACAGCAGGGGAAATTTGTATTGTTTTATTTTGCTTTGAAACGGATGAAGAACACAATTATAAAATTGACTGTCCATATAAGATGCAGCTTGTAACATAAATATTCGTGTATTTTTATTGTTGGTATATAGATTAATGTTATTTCAAAATTATGGCTTTTACGAATCTTGTATTTATCAACTAGCATGTTCGTAAAACATTTATGCTGAAAGGAAACTGTATGCAAATATTTTATCATGATGTTTAATTGATGAACATAGTTTGTTTCAATCCATTTATTTTATGTATGAAATGTTTCAGTATACTTCTTCTTCTTTTTTCGTAAATCCCGTAGTATTGGAGCACTTGAAAATAAATCCAAAATATATATATTGTTTAAATCACTAAAATATAGTCGAATAATCCTCCACCAGTAGAATAGTGTATTTACATCCCTAAGTGCAAAGTTTAAAATTCTAATTCTATACACAAGCAATAACTTATTCAAATGTCCACTTAGAATAGTTAAAATCTAAAAACATATTGTCTGTAAAATCATAGAATTTAACTTATCGTCAGACTCACAATAGACTATAAGTATTAAGCTTCTAAAATGCACAGCAAAGCAATTTTCTCTAGAGATTACTGCAACTGTTCGAAGAAATTCCTTGTCATTTTGCAATAAGTTTTGCTGAACGAGGCATTGACAGTCAATTGTTAGTTAGCATATTATTTGTCTATTAATAAACTAACGTTTCCATTTTTCCTGACCAATTTTAGATATAATAAGCCTTTTCAGTATTTGAAATTGTGATTTTCTTATATCATTATATGCCGAACATCTAGTGAGTACATGGAGAAGAGTCTCATCTTCCAATCTGCATATATGGTAAGTTGGATCCAGCTCAGACTGATTGTATCTCACTTAATATATCTGTAGAGTATATATTCATGTTGCCATTCGAGCTTTAGCTACTGCCTGTTTCACTTATTTAACGGAGTTAGTAATGGTATCCCATACATTATGTGTTTTTCCTATTTCCATAATGTCAAATGCAAGTTTGTTCAAAGTTGTTTTTAAATTAAAATCGTCTCTTAATTTGGAAGTTCAATATGAATTGATTGATGTTCTGACATTTTTTTCCAATCTAGTTTATCAAAATAGCCGTTCATTATTTCACTGAATGAAGGTAATTGGTACATAGTGAGTACGTCTTGTATTTTTACAAAGAAACTAGTTGGTTTTCCTCTTATATGTTGTCGACGAGCTATTTCTCTGATAGACATGTTATCACTAGTAGCAATGGAATGTAAGAGGCTCAACTATTTTTTGTGGCTTTTTGCGGCAATTAGAAGAGCGACAACTAAGAGATGTACTGCTGAGGTAGCTGTTATATTTGGAAAGGACTGAAGGTGTTTTAGTGTGCTTCGATGGAAGCTGCAGAGTTAGACTATGTCCTTGTTTTGAATATATATAGTTTCAAGTCCATACAATAATCTTGGGATGACATATATTTGGTAAATTTGGATGGAAGTTCTGGGATTTAGTCCATTTGTTCCATGGACTCAACTTTTGATCAATGAGTAAAGAGTTCTCCTAGCCAATGTTAGCCTTTTGTCAACTTTAATTTTACTGGCATCCGAAGTAGTTTTCTTCAGTCCAAGGTGTGTGGCTGGATTTGAAATCTATATCATTTCGTCCAAGTTCAAGACTGTCTAAATTATTATTGAAGTTCTTTGATTTTTGCTTAGAGATATTTTTGATAATGGTATTACTCTTAACAGGATGTACTTGAAATATATGGTCTCCAGCATATGTTTACACAGTGGCCAACATTTCTTGCATTTCTGTATGATCATAAGAAAGTAAGGCGATATCGTCAGTACATGTAGGGCATCCTGCATAGGTGTTCCGAATTGAGATACCTATTCCATGTTTTTTCTAGATTGCATAGTAGTTCGTTAATATATTGTTTATAGAGATGGGTTGACAGGACTGCACCTTGTCCTACGCCCTGTTCAATTCTAAAGCTTAAGCGTTGATCTTTGTCCCACAGCAGCTTGTATGAAATTGTATTTTTCTTTTTTATATTTTTCTGTTTAGAATCAAGTTCCTTTGTTGTTATGGCTTTTACTGACTGATCTGTTGAGGAATTTATAGGACTTTGCTGGATAACCATTGTTGTTTCAGGTTTATGTACCCTTCTGTAGCCATTTTTGTACGAATTTTTAAAACCTCAATTGTATCAAAACTAAAGATATAATAAATAATAGAGATAGGCCATTTAGTACATGTTCCAAGGGGAAACTTGATGTAAAGCATAATGTTTTACTGTTTCATTGCATTTGATAGAAAAAGAGCACTTTGTGGCAAATAAATCAAGATTTTTATAGAAAATCCACAGCCTTAA
The DNA here is from genome assembly GCA_037788925.1 of Mytilus galloprovincialis. Lineage (NCBI taxonomy): Eukaryota > Metazoa > Mollusca > Bivalvia > Mytilida > Mytilidae > Mytilus > Mytilus galloprovincialis. Next base: position 5,176,518 of record CM075340.1, on the reverse strand, counting down.
ATACAGAGATTTTTGTTATAAAATCTGAAACATAAATTACTCACTTGATTTTCTATGATGTGCTAGTGTTTATTTTTTACAAAAAGTTGTAAGTAACCTATAAATTCCAAAACACCTCGTGCTGAGTCACTAAAGTCGAGCGCACCCTTAAAGGTGTACTTGATTTTGGCCATATTTATACTTGTCTTAACCAATAACTACATTTATAAACTTGTTTTAAGGAAATCAATGCTAGCACTGCATGCAATAATCCTATATCTATCAGTCATCAAATTGTCAAATATGAGAGTACAAGGATAAAGGCTGTGGATTTTCTATAAAAATGTTGTTTTTCTCTATAAACTTTTTAAATGTTGCATCATAGCTGTTATGCCTATCATTTAGACATGTACTAGTCATATCTCCACAGACTAGTACTAAATGAGTGTCTTCATATTTGTCTACTATTGATTGTAAAATATCAAGGTGTTCTTGGCCTTTTTAGTTGACCTATAGGCATTTGCTAAGCATATGGGTTTGTTGTTCGATAAAATTTCGACAGTCATTATTCTATCTTTCCATCATTTAGTTTTTAAACAATGGGGCTCCATTCTGTTGGCATAAAATCAAAACTTCACCGCGACGTCTTGGAAATTTGAAATTGGTTATTTGATCGTTAAAGTCATGACATCTTGTAACATTTTCCATTTGTGGTACGGCTTCATCAAAAAAGTCTTGTTCAAATGTCCAGAGCCAGTGTGCCAGTATACATAAGACATTTTGTAGTTTTGAAATTTCATTCAAGTATACCAAATTTGATTAAATGCCCTCAATGCTGAATGTTGTTACGCCTATAATTTGTGGACTGCTTCTAACAATAGTTTGTCCTGATTAGGTGGAACTTTCTGAGGCTTGGTTAAAGAAGAGACTGATATTTGGTGCTTATCGTTAGCTTGCTTTGTCTCTAGCTGCTTTATAGCGCTTCTTAGATCGTTGGATGTGTTGGTCCCAGTGTTCCTAATGTGTTGTATGACTTTCATACCTTGCCATTTTGTTTCTTTGTCATGAGTTATATTAGCTGGTCCTTGTGCTGTAACATACTTGGCACTGTGTGGCACTCCTGTGTGGTCCATTTGATGTTCTTGAGAGTAATACTTTATGTTTGTATTTGGTTCATCTGGTATTGCCTGAAAATTGCGTTGGTCTTTATATTGCGGTAGGCTCGAAACATAACCTGGCTGAAAAGGAGTATATGGACCTTGAGGTAGTTGGAGGCTCTGTTGTATTGATGCTGACATTCTAGATTGCTGAGAGTAGGATGGAGGTGGTTTCGTTATTATATTGCTTTGAGTATGTACTGGCTGAGCGTTCTTCATACTGTCGACATAATTTGTATCTGAAGGAAGCTATTAAACCAAGAGTTTCAAATGGTGAAGTTGAAATCATCCCTTCGTAAATTTTACGGACGCCGTCACGAGTTGCTTGACCGTTATGGAATAACCGTTTCACAAATGATATCGGATATGTTCCTTACGTCGTAACTACAATCCCCTTCCATTTCATGAATGTGACCTACCGACTTAGACTTTTTACTGGATTTGATATCACATAAGCAACACGACGGGTGCCACATGTGGAGCAGGATCTGCTTACCCTTCCGGAGCACCTGAGATCACCCCTTTTTTTGGTGGGGTTCGTGTTATTAATTCTTTGGTTTTCTATGTTTTGTCATGTGTACTATTGTTTTTCTGTTTGTCTTTTTCATTTTTAGCCATGGCGTTGTCAGTTTGTTTTAGATTTATGAGTTTGACTGTCCCTTTGGTATCTTTCGTCCCACTTTTGCATCTGGCTGGTTTTGGAAGTACAGCTGATATGCATGAGCATGATGAGGTATTCCTTGATTATACTGATGTTCATCGTGCTGGTTTAAATAAAAAGGTACGTTTTTTTGGTAGACCTTAGTTGACAGTATGATTTTGATTTTGACTCACAAATCTGTGCCCATGTACTTCTTGGATGAAGTGTGGATTTGTTTGAATGAAAGGCTGGTTTTGTGTTTCAGACCTGGTAATATTTGGTTGAGCAGTGTATCAACCTACATTTCAAAAAGTCTGCCTAACAAGCATATTTTGTTGTAGTTGCATAGCCATTTATGTAGTTAGAGCCGTATTTATACTCATGTGCTGAGTAAGTTGTTGCTCTAGGGATTTCACATTATTAATTACGCTCTGTAATTGACAGCTATAATGGTTGTTGTAATGACTGTTTGTATTTATCCCATTATAAAGTGGTTGGCAGTTACAGGAATTACTAATTACTTCACTAGTTTTTGGTTTGATTAGTGTCTTTGTACCAGTTGAGAAAAGTCTAGACTCCATAATTTGAATAGTTTTGTCTCTATCTTGAAGTTTTCTCTCTAGTTTCAGTATATAACTTCTTAGAAGATTATCTACCATGCTTGATTTTAGCTTTTGATCATTTCCCATAACTCTCTTTGTGAAATTTGTCTCTTTGGATGTCCTGTCACATTTGGATGAATTATCCTCAGTATGTATATAAATAATCTCATAGTCTATTTCAATCGGCTTTTGAATTGGATCTACTTGCTCGAAAGCATATGACCGGCACTTCTTCGGTGGTTTTGCCTTTTGTAATTTACTGTTTGTTTGTTCCTTTTCAAGCTCTGGTGATTGCAATTGTTGATCTTCAGATATAGATACTCCAGTATAGCTCGGATAAGCCCGTGCTGACTGGAAATCTAAATTTTGTTTTTGCTGAGTCACATTTTCTTCCTGATAGACATTATTTAGTGAAATCTTCAATTGAGTTTGTTGTTCTTCAGGTATAGATACACCAGTATAGCTCGGATAAGCCCGTTTAAAAATACATAGTTTGTCAGTTTTTAAAAAGCTAAGAAAATATTGACCGTTTAGAACTTTTTCCGTCTCTGTTTCTCTGTTAAAGACGCAAATATATGTTTAAAAACTCAATATGGAAGGTCATTTATCAAATGCCAAATTCAACACTCAAACACACCAATCGAATAGAAAACAATTGTTATATTCTTGACTTGGTACAATATTTTCCTTATGTAGAACATGGTAGGTGAAACCTTGTTTTATATATGTTATAATTATCTACATTTCACTCGCATGACAGTCGCATAGAATTACATTATATTGACAAAAGCAGATCACATAATACTATTGATTTGCATAGAAAGTAATTAATCCAGATCGAAGAAGTATCTTGGAACCTGATAACTCGTGTAAGGTGAATACCACGCTCTCAAAAAACAATTTTCTGATAGCTCTGTGGGTTGCTTGTTGCATTGCAAAATTGCGATCAACCATATTCTAGTAGAAGAGAATAGTCACCCTACATTTATTTCGGTCAACATACTTTCTAAAACCTACAAATAATTTCACTGGGCGTTACACAAATAATCTTTGCAAAATCAATCAAATGACAATAAGGTCTTGTGAAAGCATACACATTTTTTTTTATTAAAACTGTATTGTATTCATACTTAGAGTATAACTTACCGAAAATAGAGAGTACAACTATAACGAAAAGCTTCTTCAATGGTTCTAAAAAGACATGAAAATAGAAATTTGACGAAACCTGACAAAAAAATCTTCATTTTAATTTCCTTTTTCTTTCATTGAAATTCATGGAAGCGTTTCTGTTTCTATACAATACTTTTCCAATCAATAGATAGACAAATATGAGTCATGGCATTATCAATGGTATTGCTATAGATGTATAGATATACAGCCCAGCCAGCGCACATGATACATCTTTTTGCAAATAAAAATGGTGTAACTTTTACCTATCGTAACAACAGTATAACGTTTGTAGTAATATAATGCATGCATTCTATAGCTTCCATAATAGTTCATATCAAAGTAAATATCACATTCAATCACACATTTGGATAATTTTAGAATACAAAATTGAAACATTTTTAATGTTTAAACAAACTGTACTTTTAATCAATTCAAGAACTGTGTTAACTTTTTATTAAATCTATCCAAACATAGCTCAGTTAGTTAGGGTGAAACATTTGTAAAGTAAGAAAAGATGTAACAGTTAATATCCAGTAACAGTAGAATGGCAAAGATTTAAAAGAAAGAAACGGTAGTTTTCTTTGATCAGTCCCTATTTGAGTGTTAGTAGACTCTTGGTTATATTTGAAATTGTGTTTCCTTCAGTTTTAGTTTGTAACCCGGATTTGTTTTTACTCAATCGATTTATGAATTTCGAACATCATTATATTACTCAATTTACTGTTGCCTTTATCTATCCTTATTGATTTAATTCTTTTAACACCGGTTCGACAATTTGTTTTTCAAAAAGTACCTTTCCGTTGGTAACTATTAAAAACACTGTGTCGATGTCACTGCTGGTTAACGTTTCGTCCCCGAAGGTATCACTAGCCAAGTAGTTAGCACTTCGGTGTTGACATGAATATCAATTATATGGTAATTTTAATAAATTTCTTATTTACAAAACTATGATTCTTTTTCGAAAAACTAAGGATTTTCTTAGCCCAGGCATAGATTACCTAGACGTATTTGGCGCAACTTTTTTGTAGTTTTGGGTCCTCAATATGGTCTTTAACTTTGTACTTGTTTGGCTTTATAACTATTTCAATATAAATCCTACCAACAGTATTCAATTTTAAGCAAATTAATCTGAGTTCAGTACACCTGCAAACTACTCTAAAAAAAGTGATCATGCAATGCATGGATTTAAAAAAACCACAAAAAACGTAAAATGCATTCAATCATTGCGATATGCATAAGAAAAGGGCAACAGGTAATTTCATATATATCTGCGCAAGTAGTTGACTATGCCGATCTTTGAAAAAAAACAAATCTACATCTCTGACTTTCATATGTTTGGTTGATATCATGTATGATTTTGGGAAACTGCTAACATAAAAAAGGAAACAGAAAATTAAGTTTTAATAAAAGTCAAAACATAAAAATTCATTTGCTGATATACATGTGTAAAAATGAATTGTTTTAATTTTCTTATTTCATGTTTTACACGATTATGATTTTCTTAAAATCTTAAGGATTTATTCACCTGACGTTTCAGTCTCGTTGAAATCTCGTTTTGGATAGTAAAGTCACAAAAATACTGAACTCCGAGAAAAAATCATTCGGAAAGTCTCTAATCACAGGGCAAAATCAAATGACAAAATACATCAAAAGCGAATGGACAAGAACTGTCATATTCCTGATTTGGTACAGACATTTTCAAATGAAGAAAATGGTTGATTGAACCTTGTTTTATAACGCTAAACCTTTCACTGGTACGACAGTCTCATAAAATTCTGTTATATATACAACGATACGTGATTATTTCTTATCATGTGACAAGTTGAAAATATTACTGAATTTAGAAATATATACAATCAAGCACAGCTTTGTGAAAAGTTTGTGTATTTACAATGAATAGTTTTTTGATTTACATAGTTTTCAAATTTTACCACCAATCAAGTAATTTTTTTAGCAACATTTGTGAGAAAATTGTCGAATGGTTTAATAAATGGTTTTAGAAGAATCATGTACCTCCAAAATCATTGTTGTCTTTTCAAAAGACTTAGATATGTATTTTTTCAATCCTACATGTATGTAACAACAACAATTGAAATATTATTCAATTTGGTCTTTTAACTGAGAAAAAACACAAATTTACAAGACAAAATGGTAATTTTGACACAAAAAAGCTTTAAAATATGATAAAACTTTCTTATATTAAATCTACTCAGGTTGGTCAACTTCATCTTTATTGTAAGTATGTAAAAAATATTTAATTGATTTTTTTTACAATAATAGCCCAAAACTAGGTACAAATTGAGGTAAAATTGGAAAATCATCAATATAAGGTATTTTGAAAGGGCTGTAGCCAAAACAATAAACCCCAATATGATTTTTATTCACCAGTTGTATAAACTCAAAAATAAGGTTAAGATAAAAAAAATAATTCTCGAAATGTTTGGCTCCTAAGAGGTGTAAATCCTTAAGTGAATATATTTTTTTCATTTTGTTTCTATTAGTTTTGAATTAAGTATTTCATTTTTTAATGAATAATTCAGATTTAATTTTCCGTCTTTTTCACTATGTTGTATATTTGACACTTGACAAGAAAGATAAAAGCTGAATTAAGACACTGTTTGTTGTGTATTGCTGTAAAAACGTAACATTTATGTATAAACAAAATTGAAGTTTAAAAAGTTTATTATTTGCAATTAACAATCATTAAAATGATATAAAAAATATAGTAGTAAACCACTATCCTATTTATCTTAATGTTTAATTTGATTTAGATGAAATACATGATTTCATAATTATACTTTATGAGGACAAACATACGATACTGCGTGATTTTGAAATCTAAATCTAAATATTAATATTTATATAGTTTTATAATAAAATCTGTATGCTTATGATTTTTCACGTTTACCTCATATGTACATGTATGTATTAATTTCAACAGGTTAGTTTTCAGACAATTTTCCCCAACATATACTTTTGTATTTTGTAATTTAACCTTTTGTTAAAAAAGATTTAATTTGTTAACAAAAAACATATTTTATAAATTGAAGTATAGGTCACTGGTTATATGCACATAATGAAAAGAATAAGATGTAAAACAATTTTATGGTCCAGGTTTTGTATTTTCCATGCAGATTGATCAAATGACCCCGACATGACAATGTAAAACAATTCAAACGAGAAACGACCTAACAAAATAATTTATTAACAAAAAATGAATGAAAAACAAATATGTAATACTTAAACAAACGACAACCACTGAATCACATACACAGATACAGATTCAACATTAAGGAACTCCATTTTGGGGGGGGGGGCAATCATGGGCTGATTCAGCCGGGGGTTTCCAACTCAAGAGCAAAAAAAGGTCCGTTTTTTAAAGATCAATGCTTTAGATTAGAGACATATTACTTGGATAAAAAAAATACCTTCGATCAAAGTCGTACTTAAAGGATTATTTCAAAGTATTTAAAGTAGACGCTTATTTTTTTTTTTCGACATTGGAATTTCTTAGAACATACCCACCCTTTCTCGTCCACAGAAAAGTCAGTTTTTTCTCTCTAATTTTTATAGTACATGGCTTTCCATGCACTATAAAATGCTATACATAATGAATTTTCATTGTAGGTTAATTATGAAAGTGAACTCTAGATAATCGCACTAACGAAGTGTACAATTTTCTGAGGCATTCTCTTTGGGAAAAAAGCCAACTGATTAAAGATGAAAGAGAAAAGATAAAAACAACAAAATTTTGAATTTTGCAAGTGTTAATACATTCCTAATGGTGCACTTTTATATGTAGAATAAACAAAAACAAAAATGAAACGGGGGTATGGATGTACGTAAAGTAATACTTTTTTTAATTTATATACCTGACATTTATTTTGGTCCTCACCAACTATGTCAGTGGTATTTTATTTATTGTATTACTTACAGTTAATTACTATTTCGTCCATTGAATTGATCATTACCCGTGTTTTACATTTTATTCATTATAAAAAGTGAACTTTCATTTAGGTTTGAATATTACAATGGGAAAGGATAATTTTGTTAGGTCATTCGAAAGTGTTATATGTTCTAAATTGTTCAGACAATACTTTGTCATGTTTTATGAAGATTTAAGCCTTCGGCTTCGCCTTGGGCTTAAATCTTCATAAAACATGACAAAGTATTGTTGAAACTATACTAAAATGTGATTTTATAATATCTTGATACAAATTTTAGTGAACACTATTAGTAATTTCTGATGTTCATGCTGTTCAAATCAGGATCAATTCCTATTGTTACGAATGCCAATGGACTTTGTTTGCGGGATAAAGAATCTGGGTTTTTCAGAAACCCCGCTCGTCACACCTTGTGGTCAAAATCAATTCTTATTCGTAACATTAGATCTATTCAATTTAAACTTGTTTCAGAAATAGAATCTATGAAGTATTACAATAGAACTAGGGTGTAATTATTTTGAACATATACCAGCTTTGGTTAGTGTTTGGAATGACTATACACTCTCACTTCTGTACTTGTATTACGAACACAAGAATTATTTTTTTTAACAATATTTTCGTTCTCCATTTATCTGAATACCTTACAGCAAAACCATGATCACTTTATTCGACTTTAATTATTAAGTCTGATTCAGTATTTTATAATCTTGATGTAGTCTGAAATGGTCTCGACCAAGGTTCGACTTAGGCTCGACCAGTCTCCACCTACTCGACTAGTCTTGACCTTGAAACCTAGTCTTGACTGGTCTGAATCAGTCCAACTAACTAAATTAAATATAGATTTAACAAAATTCCAGTTTATTTAGTAGTTGGTTAATTGTGAGGAATTAAATAATTTAATTGATAGGTAAAGACAATTTAATTAAATTATGATAGTAATCTTTAATTATTTCTATAACTTTTTCAATGACACATAATTAGTAATTAAGATACGATCTAGGTAAACTCATCCATAATGTGGATTTCTTATCCTATCCGTTTGATGGATTAAGCCATTTATAACTGATTTATATACTGTGGATTCATTATTATTCGTTGGATACCAATTTTCGTGGATTTCGTGGGCACAGTCAAACCACGAAATTAAATATTCAACGAATGATAATTTTTCTATAGGTTTGTATGCAGACTTCAGCAAAACCACGAAATTAAATATCCACGAATATGCAAGTTTTTCTTAATCCACGAAAATTGGTACCCACGAAAATGAATGAATCCACAGTAGTTTTTTCAGATGGTGTACTGTAACACCTCTGTCACAGTTTAAAGGAGGCTTCAGCAGTCATAAATATGTTTAACCCATCTACTTTCTATATATACCTGTGCATTGTCCGGAGCCTGTAGTTCTGTTTTTGTTAGTTCATGTTCGTCATATTTGATTTTCTTAAACGGTTTTGTTATAAATTCGTCATATTTGATTGTCTTAAACTGTTTTAAATTAGTCCGTGTGTTTTCTTAATTAAAAGTTCTGGGCCACATGTGGAGCAGGATCTGCTTATCCTTCCGGAGCACCTGAGATCACCCCTTGTTTTTGGTGGGGTTCGTGTTGTTTATTCTTTAGTTTTCTATGTTGTGTCAAGTGTACTATTTTTTTTTCTGTTTGTCTTTTTCACTTTTAGCCATGGCGTTGTCAGTTTGTTTTAGATTTATGAGTTTGACTGTCCCTTTGGTATCTTTCGTCCCTCTTTTATAGCTGACCTTAGTGTCTGTCATTGTTAAAGACCTTAATGCTGTCTATGACTGCTTGTATTTATTACATCTAGACCTTGGTGAATAGTTGTTTCATTGGCAATCACTCTATATTTTTAATAATGTATAAATTAGTTTGATTTTTTTATAAAATGTTTTTTTTTTAAATAATCAAATTATGTTAAAATGTTTTGTATGAAGTTAGTGCTGCATATGCACACATTGAGAAAACCAATTCAGACATACTTCTTTACGCGTTTACATTTTAAGAAATATACCTAAAGCTTGGTCCAAATAACTGTCGTGTGCATGTACAGTCTCTGTCACATTAACTATTTTTCCATCGGTATCACTGCAATAAATCAGAATTAAAACTGTAAGTAACACAATAATTGAAATGTTCAGGGAAAACCAAAATATTTCAAAAATACAAAGTATGAGAGTATTAAGTGATGAGGTCTCAGAGGAGTAGAGCTCACAATGTTTTATTTACCAAATAATCCAAACAATAATAGAATCCCGTACTAAGCACTCGTTATTCTCCTCTTACATTTGATGTGTTTCCCTCGGTTTTAGTGTGTGACCAGGATATGTTTTATTTCAATCGATTTATGAATTTTGAACTGAGGTATACTACTTTTGCCTTTATTTAGAGTCTCAGGACTGAATATTTAAAGGCTTAAATCATAATGGTTGATGAAAACGGGTGTGGAATTGAAATGAATTGTAAAAATATGCATACATGACTCAGTTAAGATAGTTGCGTACATTGCAAAGTCTTTCATCCCCGAGGGTATCGCCAGCCTAGTAGTTAGCTCTTCGGTGTTGAAATGAATATCAATTGTATGGTCTATATTTACCAGATTTGTTATAACATGTGCAACACGACGGATGTCACATGTGGAGCGGGATCTGCTTACCCTTCTGGAGCACATGAGATCACCCCCAGTTTTTGGCGGGGTTCGATTTGCTTATTCGATAGTTTTCTCTTTTGTGTAATGTGTTTGTCTGTTGGTTTTTTTCATTCTAATCCATGACGTTGTCAGTTTATTTTTGATTTCTGAGTTTGACTGTCCCTTTGGTATCTTTCCTCTCTCTTTTATATAAAATTTTCGTTACAAAACTTTGAATTTTCGAGAAGAAAAAAACTAAGGATTCTATAATTCCAGAAGTATATTACCTTAGCCGTATTTGACAAAACCTTTTGGGATTGTGGGCCCTAAATGATGTTCAATTTTGTACTTATTTGGTTTAAGAACTATTATAATCTGAGCGTCGCTGATGAGTCTTATGTAGACGAAACGCGCGTCTGGCGAATTAAATAATAATCCTGATACCCATAATTACTAATTAAACATTATAATCACCAGAAGTTGACTAAACCTAAGATTCTTTTTTTTCTCATTTTAAATTACATAGACTCAAACAATAACAAGAAGTAATTGTAACAGGATGCTGTTACGAAGTCTCCCAAACAAAGCTCCCATAACTCGCCATTCATATGATCCCATGTTCATTTGATTTGATTTTTTTGTCCCATACAAGAATATATATGGCTTACGAGTGGTGATCTCCACCATTTACAATTATTCAAACAGGAGGGGGTGGTGATGACCCCCAGGGACTTTACCTACATTTCATTTGATTTGTTTTATTGTCCCCTACAAGAATATATATGGTTTAGGGGTGGTGATGTTGACAGTTTACATGTTTTCAAACAACAAGGGGGTAGGATGACCCCCTCGGGGCTTCCCTTTTATATCATTTCATTTGTTTTATTGTCCCCTACAAGAATATATATGGTTTAGGGGTGGGGTTCTGTACCGTTTACAAGATAATAGCACATTCTCAAATTGAACAGGGTGGGGGCGACCCCCAGGAACTTCCCTTTAATTTCATTTGATTAGCCTTGTTGTCCCATACAAGAATATATATGGTTTAGGGGTGGGGATGTTGACCGTTTACAAGTTTTCAAACAAGAGGGGGTGGGTGACCCCCTCAAGACTTCCCTTTTATTTCATTTTCATTTGTTTTATTGTCCCCTACAAGAATATATATGGTTTAGGGGTGGGGATCTGGACTGTTTACAAGATAATAGTACATTCTCAAATTGAACGGGGTGGAGGTGACCCTAAGGAACTTCCCTTTAATTTCATTTGATTAGTTTAATTGTCCCATACAAAAATATATATGGTTTAGGGGTGGGGATGTTGACCGGTTACAAGTTTTCAAACAAGAGGGGGTGGGGTGACCCCCTAGGTACTTCCCTTTTATTTTATTTCATTTCTTTTATTGTCCCCTACAAGAATATATATGGTTTAGGGGTGGGGATGTGGACCGTTTACAAGATAATAGCACATTTTCAAATTGAACGGGGTGGGGAGGACCCCCGGGGACTTCCCTTTAATTTCATTTGATTTGTTTTATCGTCCCATTCAAGAATATATGAGGTTTAGGGGTGGGAATCTGGACCGTTTTCAAGATAAAAGCATATTCTGAAATTGAAGGGGGTGGGGATGACCCCCATGGACTCCCCTTATAGTTTATGTGATTTGTTTTATTGTCCTTTAATCATTTCTGAAGACTACATATATCTATCACTTACAGTTTTCAAGTTATATTCATTTGAAAATTTTAGAAAATAAAATCCCATAGGGTTCTATAGTAAACCCCTCCCTTCTTTCTGCCCCCCAAAATACCCCTTAATAGACCCCAATGCACAAACGAAAGATCGATGGTTCAACTAGACATATTAGTCTAACATTATATGAAACCCTAAGTTAATCTCACCAGGGGTTTTTGAGAAACGCTGCGGACAAGTTCAATTGTCATGTGGCGGAAGAAAAAGAAAAAGAACTAGATTTGTAATTGCTAGCAATAACGGATGGCACCCTCGTTCCCCTATTGTCAGGCGAGCGGCAGCCATTTTGAAAATTCATAAGTCAAAGAGGTCTACAGATGACTTCTTATATTGGTGTAATTGTAAAGTTTCATTAATTTTGAAGCATTTTAAAAGTTAAGAAATATTAGCTGTTTATATTGTAACTGTTCCAATTTCCAAAAACCCAAAGACAGGTGCAACTTAGGGACATATAAATATCCATAAGTGTCATAAGGTTTCATCAAATATCCTTGCAGGAAATGCGACTTTAAATTGTTTTCGCTCTGTTTCCATGACAATGGCGGCAATTGAAAAGTATCCTCAGTTACATTACGAACCTCGAATTGGTGAAAGGAAAAATGCATTCAGTTATGCAGTTATTCTTACAGCTATTACATAGTGAAGTATATACTAAAGGTACCTAAAATCATTAATGCAGCCGTTAAAACATATAGGGAACAGAAAAGAAAAGCATTATTTACATCAAAGGTTAAGTATGAATATATTGGTTTTGTGCAGAACATGGTAAAAACATGTGGAAATGAAAACGATATCACCATTTACATTACTAATCTCGACTTAGTGATGGGAGGTATGTAATTCCTGTTCATGTACTCATTAAAAGATGATTAAGTATATATAAAGGAAATCAAAAACATTATTTACATCAAAAGTGAGTACGGATATATCAACCGGGCACTGATCGTAGTAAAGACTTTGACCAATAGTTTAAAAACTAATATTTATACACTTTGGTATAGGGAGCAATGGATTCATCTGATAAAACAGTCATTAAAACATAAAGAAAAGAATGAAAATATTATTTGTATCAAAGGTGAGTACTAATATGTTGATTTCGTTCAAACTATGGTTAAAAAAATGAAGAAATGAAAACGAAATCAACATTAACTTTCCGAATCTAATTTTGGTGAAGGGAACTATGAATTCAATTGTTGCATATATAGCAGCCGTTAAAACATGGTAATATAAAGACAAAAGGAATCAAAAAGAGTATTTACAAAGGTAAGTACGAATTGGTTTAGTATAGAACATGGTGAAACAAGGAAATAAAAACGTAATTATTATGTACATCCGGAACCTCATTTTGGTAAAGGGAACAATGTGTTCACTGTTCTTGCTGCCGTTAAAACATAGTGATACAAGGAAATACAAACGAAATCATTATGTACATCGGGAACCTCATTTTGGTGAAGGGAATAATGTATTCACTGTTCTTGCGGCCGTTAAAACATGGTTAAACAAGGAAATAAAAATTCTTATGTACATGCTGAACCATATTTTGGAGAAATATAAACGAAATCATGACGTACATATTGAACATCATTTTGGTGATGAGAACAATGTATTCACTGTTGCCGTTAAAAAATGGTAAAACAAGGAAATAAAAACGAAATCATTATCTACATGCTGAACCTTATTTTGGTGAAGGAAACAATGTACTATTTACTGTTCTTGCAGCCGTTAAAACATGGTAAAACAAGGCAATAAAAACGAAATCATTATGTACATCCGGAACCTCATTTTGGTAAGGGAATAATGTATGCACTGTTCTTGCTGCCGTTAAAACATGGAAAAACAAGGAAATAAAAACGCAATCATTATGTACATATTGAACCTCATTTTAGTAAAGGGATAATGTATGCACTATTCTTACGTGCGTTATAACATAGTGAAACAGGAAAATAAAAACGTAATCATTATGTACATCCTGGACCTCATTTTGGTGAATGGGATAATGTATTCACTGTTCTTACGGTCATTAAAAAGAAAACAAGGACATACAGACGAAATCATTTTGTACATCCGGAACCTCATTTTGGTGAACGGAATAATGTATTCACTGTTCTTGCAGCCATTTAAACATGGTGAAACAAGGAAATAAAAACTAAATCATTATGTACACAGGGAAACTTATTTTGGTAAGGGAACAATGTGTTCACTGTTCTTGCTGCCGTTAAAACATGGAAAAAGAAATGAATAAAAAACGAAATCATTATGTACATCGGGAACCTCATTTTAGTCAAGGGAACAATGTATTCACTGTTCATGGTGCCGTTAAAACATGGTTAAACAAGGAAATAAAAACTAAATCATTATGTACATCGGGAACCTCCTTTTAGTGAAGGGAACAATGTATTCCCGGTTCTTGCGGCCGTTAAAACATGACAAAACAAGGACTCAAAAACGAAATCATTATGTACATCCGGGACCTCATTTTGGTGAAGGGAATAATGTATTCAGTGTTCTTGCGGCCATTAAAACATGGTGAAACAAGGAAATAAAAACGAAATCATTATGTACATCCAGAACCTCATTTTGGTGAAGGGAACACTGTATTGACTGTTCTTGGGCTGTTTATAAAACATGGTGAAACAAGGGAAAAAAACTAAATCAATATGTACATTCTGAACTTCATTTTGGTGAAGGGAACAGTTTATTCACTGTTCTTGTGGCCGTTAAAACATGATTAAACAAAGAAATAAAAACGAAATCATTATAAACATCCGGAACGTCATTTTGGTGAGGGGAACAATGTATTGAATGTTCTTATAACGGTCGTTAAAACATGATAAAACAAGGAAATAGAAACAAAATCATTAAGTTCATCCGGAACCACATTTTTGTGAAGGGAACAATGCATTGACTATTCTTTAGGTGTTACAACATGGTGAAACAAGGAATAAAAAACTAAATCATTATGTTCATTCGGTACTTTATTTTGGTGAAGGGAACAATGTATTCACTGTTCTTGCGGGCGTTAAAACACGGTGAAACAAGGAAATAAAAAAGGAATCATTATGTACATTCATTTTGGTGAAGGGAACAATGTATTCATTGTTCTTGCTGCAATTAAATATGGTGAAACAAGGAAATAAAAACGAAATCATTATGTACATCCGGAACCTCATTTTGGTGAAAGGAACAATGTATTGACTATTCTTGGGCTGTTAAAACATGGTGAAACAAGGAATTACAAAAACTAAGCCATTATGTGCATTCGGAACCTTATTTTGGTGAAGGGAACAATGTATTCACTGTTCTTGTGGCCGTTAAAACATGATTAAACAAGGAAATAAAAACGAAATCATTATGTACATTCGGAACCTCATGTAGGTGAAGGGAACAATGTATTGACTGTTCTTGTGGCCATTAAAACATGGTGAAACAAGGAAATAACAACGGAATCATTATGTACATCGGGAACCTCATTTCGGTGAAGGGAACAA
Source organism: Mytilus galloprovincialis (assembly GCA_037788925.1). Lineage (NCBI taxonomy): Eukaryota > Metazoa > Mollusca > Bivalvia > Mytilida > Mytilidae > Mytilus > Mytilus galloprovincialis. The sequence goes on along the minus strand of CM075340.1, from coordinate 5,161,148 downwards.
TGTATTCACTGTTCTTGCGGCCCTTAAAACATGGTGAAACAAGGAAATAATAACAAAATCATTATGTACATCCTGAAGCTCATTTTATTGAAGGGAACAATGTAAGCACTGTTCTTGCAGCCGTCAAAACATGAATAAACAAGGAAATAAAAACGAAAGCATTTTAAACATCCGGAACCTCATTTTGGTGAGGTGAACAATGTATTGACTGTTATTACTGGCGTTAAAACACGATAAAACAAGGAAATAAAAACTAAAACATTATGTACACAGGGAAACTCATTTTGGTAAGGGAACAATGTGTTCACTGTTCTTGCTGCCGTTAAAACATGGAAAAAAAAAAAAGAAATAAAAAACGAAATCATTATGTACACCCGGAGGTTCATTGCGGTGAAGGGAACAATGTATTCACTGTTCTCGCGGCCGTTAAAACATGAGAAAACAAGGACATAAAGACGAAATCATTTTGTACATCCGGAACCTCATTTTGGTGAACGGAATAATGTATTCACTGTTCTTGCGGCCATTTAAACATGGTGAAACAAGGAAATAAAAACTAAATCATTATGTACACAGGGAAACTTATTTTGGTAAGGGAACAATGTGTTCACTGTTCTTGCTGCCGTTAAAACATGGAAAAAGAAATAAATAAAAAACAAAATCATTATGTACACCAGAAACTTCATTTCGATGAAGGGAACAATGTATTCACTGTTCATGATGCCGTTCAAACATTGTTAAACAAGAAAATAAAAATGAAATCATTATGTACATCGGGAACCTCATTTTAGTGAAGGGAACAATGTATTCACTGTTCATGATGCCGTTAAAACATGGTTAAAGAAGGAAATAAAAACTAAATCATTATGTACATCGGGAACCTCCTTTTAGTGAAGGGAACAATGTATTCACGGTTCTTGCGGCCGTTAAAACATGACAAAACAAGGACACAAAAACGAAATCATTATGTACATCCGGAACCTCATTTTGGTGAGGGGAACAATGTATTGACTGTTCTTATAACGGTCGTTAAAACAGGATAAAACAAGGAAATAGAAACGAAATCATTATGTTCATCCGGAACCACATTTTGGTGAAGGGAACAATGCATTGACTATTCTTTGGGTGTTAAAACATGGTGAAACAAGGAAATAAAAAAGGAATCATTATGTACATTCATTTTGGTGAAGGGAACAATGTATTCAAATACATTGTTCTTGCTGCAATTAAATATGGTGAAAAAAGGAAATAAAAACGAAATCATTATGTACATCCGGAACCTCATTTTGGTGAAGGGAACAATGTATTGACTATTCTTGGGCTGTTAAAACATGGTGAAACAAGGAATTACAAAAACTAAATCATTATGTGCATTCGGAACCTTATTTTGGTGAAGGGAACAATGTATTCACTGTTCTTGTGGCCGTTAAAACATGATTAAACAAGGAAATAAAAACGAAATCATTATGTACATTCGGAACCTCATGTAGGTGAAGGTAACAATGTATTGACTGTTCTTGCGGCCATTAAAACATGGTGAAACAAGGAAATAACAACGGAATCATTATGTACATCGGGAACCTCATTTCGGTGAAGGGAACAATGTATTCACTGTTCTTGCGGCCCTTAAAACATGGTGAAACAAGGAAATAATAACAAAATCATTATGTACATCCTGAAGCTCATTTTATTGAAGGGAACAATGTAAGCACTGTTTTTGCAGCCGTTAAACATAAAATATGATAAAAAAAAATGTAAACATTATTTACACCAAAGGAAATTACAAATATAAAGGATTCGTCCATAATATAAAAAACCTCGATATAGGGAAGGGGATATTGTATTCACTTGTTGAATCAGTTATTAAAGCATTGTTAAATATGGACAAAGGAATTCAAAAACACTTCAAACATTCGTTAAAACATGATGACTATGGACAAAGGAATACATATAGATTATTTACACTTTGAACTGAGATAGGTTACCAGAGCAAGATATCGCAGCCGTTGAAACAACCGTCACAACATGGTTGAGCACTTGAAATGATTTTTTGGCTTGTCAAAGCAGCCGTTAAGACATGGTTGAATAAAGGAAAAGAGAATGGAAACACAGTATTTACATATTCGCATGATTTACTTAGTTGGCAATTTAATATTCAATGACACCATGTTGTGGTAACTGTAGTAGGTCTGAATTATTTCTGCAGAAATTTGTAAATTGCCATGAAGGTAGACATGGTCAATAAGGGTCTCTCCGTCTGTTGTAGGATGAGAAACAACTTGTGCGAATCCTTGTTTTGTCATAAACTGTTCAATAGAGGAATTTTTCTTCAGAATATCCTGATTAAAATCTCCTAAAACTATAGTTGAAGTGTTCACATTTTCTTGTGGGAGTGAAATAAGCAATTCGTATAATTCTTCTAGAAACACAGATGAAGGGTAGGCTTCTGTCCTATAAATAACTATTAAATTGGAATTAATGTCCTTGATGTATATCACTATACATTCCATGTTCACTGATTCAAGTTTAATGGGACAATACTGTTGATCGTTTCCAATATAAATTCCGACACCACCGTGTGTTTTGCGTTTTAGTTGCTTGAAAACATTTTTCTTTGATGGATATGATGAAAATCTGTCCTTTTGCAACAAATCAAAACCTTTTAAGCATGGTACAGTTTCCTTTTCCAACCAAGTTTCTGTCAAACAAATAAAGTTTGCAGATGAAATGTCTGAGTTTGATCTGATGTCATTTATATGTGGGATTAACCCTTGTATGTTGTGAAGGATTATTACCATATTATTTTGCTGTGTGGTTCTATCTTTAACTGTCAAATATTGAGGCATTTGTTTGAGAGCTTTACAGATCTGCTCATTACAGTAAATGTTTTTTTCATCAAAATCTTTGATGGTTAGTCCTGCCATCGATGTAACACGACTAAGAGCAACATATGACATACCAGGAGCAAATATGTTCTTAAGAGATACAACAGCTGCATCAGTAGTTAAACCCTGCACTTTATGAATAGTGCAGGCCCAAGCTAATCTGAGTGGAAACTGAAACCTTACAGCTCTTTTGGGGAGATTTTCTTCAAACTTGGTTATCATGATAGCATGATGTAAAGATCTCAATGATGTTTTATCTTGACAAATTCTCTCATTGTTAAAAAGTACCATGACTCCTGCAGGCATAGACGATCCTGGTTTGGGTGATAAAACTTCAGTTATAGTTCCCATTGCCCCATTCACTAAACCGCATGCCACGTCAACATTTCTAATGAGCATTACCCTTGCCTTTGGTCCTACAATTAAATGTGCCGGTAGATAATCATGTGATGTTTCATAGGGCTCATCTCTGTGTGTGAGTCTTCCTGTCTGAGGATGTTTATTGTAATCCTGTGCACATATAGTTTGAGTGATTTTACAAACTGATTCTATAATTTGGCTGTTGTGTGAATCAACCTCTTTATTAGTACCAAAAATGTGAAGCTTTTCAGGGGTAATTGTATGATGTTCACACGATTTTAAGAGGGCTTGGTCTCGTAGAGATATATGCTTTTTTTTTTTCCTTTTGACTCTCAAGCGGTTCAATAAATGGGCAAAAACCGAATCGTCTTTCTGACGCATGACCTGTTTAAGCTCTACTAAGGAAAAGTTAGAACTCCAAAGTGGAAAGGAGTTTTCAGGTCGTACGTCATAAAGGCATTTCTGTTTAACCGGTGGCAACTGGTAAAAATCTCCAACTGCTATAACACAAATATTACCAAAAGGTGCATTCCCGCTCTGTTTGATTTGTCTCAATCTCTCACTTATATACAAGAGTGATCGCTGACCAACCATAGAGATCTCATCAATTATCAAAATGCTTAGATTTTGCAGCTTTGAACGTAGCTTGTTAATTGTTTCATCTCTCAGGTAGATGTACGGAAATGGTAGAGATTGTGGCAGTGAAAAGGCTTGATGCAGTGTAGTTCCTCCGATATTAAAGGCTGCAGTTGCTGTCGGGGCAGTTAGCAGGACAACTATATCATCTGGATTAGTGGAATGAGTAGATAAAATTTTGGTAATTTCATAATGCAGGCACTTAATGAGGTGACTTTTGCCTGTTCCTGCACCTCCATTAATAAAGACTCTGAATGGCTCAGGGTTTTTACCATTTACCTTGTCAACACACCACTGCCTTATTCTGTAAAAGACATCCTTCTGTATTTTGTTAAGTTGCTGCATGAAGGTTTTCATTTGCGAAGCAGGAAATAGGGTTTGCCTTATTTCAATAGCCTGACCTTGGTTGCTTTTTCGTGTTGTAGCATCCAATTCTGGAATTTCAAAAATGTCTTCTTTATTCAACCGTTCTTTATTTCGTTCTCCTTCTAATCGCTCTGCCTCTGCCTCAGGAGCAATTTGAGCCCAGGCATCTTCCTGAGCTCCATCAGCTTGTAACATCTCCTCTGCTTCGTCCAAGGCTTCAGCATTTTGTTCAAACTTGTTTCTATTGGCATCAACGATGGATTTCACATTAGCTGGTTCTGTGTCTGGGGGTATTTCTACTGCTCCAGTCATATACATTTCTTTATATGTTTGAAAGCGTATAGGCTTTAATTGACTTTCTGTTCTGTGAGGAAGAAACAATTGTAGATTAGACTGAAAATATAATTCCGGTCTCTTTTCTAATGAAAACCTTGGATATTTTATAACTGCTGCATCAGTTCTGGAGCGTTTTTTGACGGATCCCAGATCATTTTGTAATTTGTAGACTTGAGATTTTTCAGGATTTTTAGGTATTTGGGATGCTGATAGAACATAGTATTCTGAACAAAATGATGCATAGCAAATAGTTTCAAACATAACATGGAATGGTCTGGCTTTGTACCTGTCATATAACGACGGCATCCAAATATCGTTGTCTTCCAGTTGGTTTGCTTTCTTTTTAATCACACTCAATGGGAGACTCATTCTGACTGGATTGTCACCAACGGGAACAAACTGGACCTTCCTTGAACATTCTTTTAGATGAAGACCACACACTCTGTAAACAGCTTCTTGCGATCTGACTTCCCGCTGTCGAAAGTATGCTCCCCCAATCTTCTTCATTGCCTGCTGTGCATCACAATTGCCCTCAGTCGCTTCCTTGCTAGCGTTTTGTAAAACCAGTCCCATTTCCCTCTCCGCTTTGGAAATATAGGATATAATATACACCACACATGCATAAACATCTGTGATGAATTGCAAATCCATATTCGCGTTCCAACATCGCAGAAGATCTGGATTATACTGATTAATCCACAAGTCAGATGGAGTGCGTTTCAAAGTGACACTGCTCCTTTTGGTGAGAATATTTGATGCTTCCTCAAACTCTTTTTGTGTAATGCCTGCAGCAGCAAACAACTTTTCAGTTGTGATATTATCCAAATGCTCATTATTTAAAACAGTCCAAAGGTTGTGCAAAACAGATTGAGCATAATCGTTTAGTTGTTGAGGAGATTTTTTTATTAATGGATCTGTTAGGCTCTGACGTCTCGAGATAAATGTTTTTTCGGAAGGGGGACGAGGAAAATTAAATCTGCAACTGCTTCCTTTTTTAAGGCAGGATTTCGAATGGTTTTTACTGTGCTGCTGGACACTACTTACAATTTCATGGAGCTCGGGATCAACTGTCTGATCTGGAACTTGACAACTTACATATCTATCAACAAAGTCACACACTGTTTGGTCATCATCCGTGTCAAGCTTTGGGGCATCTTCGATCCAGAAAAGACAGTGAGCATGAGGAGAGCCACGTTGTTGGAACTCTATCCTATGGAAATGGTCCTTGACATTTCCAATTAATTTACGTTTGATGACGATCTCTTTCAGGAAGGTGTGAAACCTGTGGTCGAACATGACAGCGTTCATAACGGGATTGTTTCTCAATACTTCAGATTTAGCAGTCCAGTCTAGATCTTCCAACGATTGCGTACTTTTTTGCTGTTCCAAAAGCAACTGCAGAACTTCTGTCCATCTCATATCCGCAGCTGAGAATGTTGCAAACCATGTAGGAATCCCAAGCTGACGATCTGTTGCCAATAGATCCTTTAATGCTGACTGCCAATAAGGAGGAGTACCTCGAATTGGAGCCATAAATTTATAACCTTGATCGGTACTTAACAGATTTTTCAGCTGGTTTCTATCCGTCAACATGCTAGCTGTTATAGCATTACCTGTTGTATCTTTTCCTGTACTCTTGCAAAGCGCTATAGAAACTTTGGACATTACTTGCTCCAATTCTGAAAGATACTGAGCATAAAATATATATGACGAATCACTGGAAAATCTTTTATCACCACTAAGGAGTCGAGCATGAAAGTATCTCGATCTTGTGAGGTGGACTTGTCTCTGGCTATCATACGACCCAAAAGATCCTATAGGAAACTGTGCAGGGAAAGACATAGCCTCATTGCCTTCCTCTTGCATCATGCTCACAGGTGTACTGCCTTCACCTGGAGCAACACAAAATATATCATCGAAATGCTGATCTAGCATCTCTTGTCCTATATCTACAGGCTGCAAGCATGTATCACACGGAAATCCTCTGTCTTTCACATTGTTATCTTCCTCTTGTGGATCCTCGTCGCTCTGTTGCGTTAGGGTGTCCTGTTTTACTAAAATCTCCGAATTAACTTGATGATGCTCTGCCATCGTTAAATCTTCGAAATCTGGAGGAAATCCATCATGCCACGTTTTATTTAAAGACGTCTCCTTGTAATATGGGTTGCTCTCTTTTAAATATTGAAGGGCCTTACATATCTTTTTAGTACTGATAAAGCCATACTGGCTGTAACCTACGTATGATTGCTTTCTTTTCAGTTTGCATCTCACCAGGTGTGTTTCATCATCAGAACGGGGAAGTATATTAACAGTCTTTTGAGTGTCTGTTGGAATTGACACACATGGGCCAATTATACCTCTCTGGTTTCCTTTTGGTAGTTGCACTAGTTTCATGAACGGTATACGTTGCGAAATGAGCTGTTTCTCCAATAAAGACAATGACTTCAGTTCATCTGGAACAGGTGATAACTGTAAACCATTTACCCTTGCATCTGCTGGAATTTTACTTAGAAGTAGGTGACGATGACAAGTGTAACATATCCAGAGTTTGTGGTTTATGGTTTCACATTTGATTGGACAATTAGCTGTACAAGTAGTTTGGAATTCAAAACTAATACATCTATTCGCCAATGCTTCACTCTGTTTGCCCTTCTTTATATATTTATCTTTATCCAATTGTACAACCTGCTTCCTGAATTTTAACTTGATACAAACAGAGCAAGTGTATATTAGCCCATCCCTTACTTGCTCCCTAAACCATGTTGCAATGTTGGCTACAGTCTTTGAACGTCGGCCTTTTACTAATGAAATCTTTTTTTCTCTATACTGTAACTCACGTCTGTATAGTTCACGCTGAGTGTTCTTGCACTTTTCTCTGAATAGCACATTCTGTCTGTATCTTAGAAGATTTAAAGATTTCACTTTCTGTTGGAGGTCAATATCATAAGCATACCTTTCAGCTCTGGCCTTTTTAACGGCTTGTTTGTATTGATTGTTCAATCTGTATTTCTTATTGCTGTAATTTTTCTGTGCTTGTTGATATATAATGTTAGACTTATATTTGTTTTTAATGTAATCTTTACGTGATTGTTGGAACGTAATGCTTGATTTGTATTTCTTATTGATTTTATCTTTACGTTCTTCCTGAAATTGCTTGTTTGACTGGTACCTATTGTTAAAGTAATCCTTCTGTGCTTTACGGAACCGACTGCTTGATTTATATTTGTTCTTAATTACATCTTTACGTGCTTCTTTAAATTGCAAATCATATTGATATTTGTTTTTAAAAGCAAGTTTCTTGGCTATTTTATATGGTATATCACTGCTATATTTGTCTCGGCTATATGCCAATTTACTTTCCCTATACTTTAAACTGGTTTTATATAATGTTTTAAATCGTGAAGCTGATGATTTTACTGTTTCATCTTTCAATTCTTCAAGTTTGGAAAGTGCTCTCTGCTTTCTTTTTCGCTCTTTGTCTTTATTCCTTTTAGATCTAGAACTTGTTATACATTTCTTTTTCTTTGCAGGAATTTTGATATCTTTCTTCAAATAGATTGATGGTAGATTAAAATCACGAATTACAGAGCATTGGTATCGTGTTTCATCCAATAAACCTGCAACTGCCTTTTTTAATTCATAATTGTCTACGTGTTGTTCGTGTGGGTCCATTATGAAAATCAAGTAACATTTACTTTAAATTTTAGTACTTCTTTATTTCTCCTGCTTAACAAAATAATGACCGACTTGTTTGCTCAAGAATCTGGACTGAAATGACTCAAACTTGTTCGAATTGATAGAATAAAAGAACGCTGACTTTTCTAAAATTAATCTTTATTATATGAATTGTATGAATTTCAAGATTTAATTTAAATTGACAGTTTTTCAGTGAAAAAACTTTATTTTGACACGACGGTGAAAAAACCAATAAAACAATAAGTTTTAATGTCAATTTTTCAAGGATATTTCAGTCCGTTGAAAGAATCTTATATGCACCTTTTAACTGGACGAAAGAATCTTATATGCACCTTTTAACTGGACGTGGCGACGTAACTACATCCTGTACACCAGTGGCGTATTCAGAACTTTTTGTAAGGGGTATCCTCTGACTGACCTATAAAGGGGGGGGGGGGGGCTCCAGCCAGGCTTCACTGAATACCTATACAAATTTTTCCCACAAAAGGTAGGGCCCAAGAAATAATGTAATGTTGTAAAGTGACATAATCATTTTAAAAACGTGTTTGTACATCATTGGATTTTTATCATATAGTTAAAACCTGCACAATCAAACTGCTGTCGATTTTGCTACGGCATTTCTGTAGATCATAATGAGCTCATATTAACCAGATTTAAAAAACTGACTGATGGATTGTGGTTTGCTTAACCTCCAGAAGCTTAAGGGAAGGTATATATGCACAATGAGTACGATTCGTGTGAACCTTAATTTGATATTACTGTGTGCTAATATTAATACATCCTATAAAGAGCTTGCTACGCGCTGAAAACGCATCAACATAACCTTAACAAGTGTGTTAATGTCTGTCAAAAGAAAACTGTATCATTGTATATTGCTAGGTATTTATAATTGTGTATCCTACACAAAGCGATCTTCACCTTCATTCATAGGTATTGTGCAGTGTTGCACAATACGGCGCATAGGGCGCACCAAAATAATGTCTATTTTTCAAGGGTTCTGACTCCCAAAGGCATCAATCAAAAACAAAACTCAGCTTAACAATGGTTCTAATGTCCGTTGAAAGAACAGCGAATCAAGTAATGATAAAATGTGGCTATGTACTTATGCATCCTGAATACCGTGTTATATGCTCTGAAAATGATTCATAAACAAAAACAATGTCGACATTTCAAAGGGTGTTACTGTCCGTTTGAAAAATCCAAAGCCACTTCTAATCGGACCTCACTGTGTATCTATAAATCCTGCACAGAACCTACCAGGTTCTAGACACGGGCATAGTAGCTGAGTTATAAGATATCCTGTACAGTGTGGAATACCCTTACAACGAATGTTTTCTATGTCGAAAAACTACCAAAACAACTTCTGATCAGACGTGCATGTGTACTCGTACTCCCTACACAAAGTGTACTACACATTCTACAGAGCGTGGTTTCATGATTATAACTGCATAATAAGACAACCAAAATCTCTTCTGATAGCGATGCAGGGTCTAAACACAAGGCAGCGTATTTGTGTAAAGATATATAAAAAAAAAGATGTGGTATGATTGCCAACGATACAACTCCGTGACAGAGACTAAATGATTCAGTAATTAGCAACTTAAGGCTATACCGTATATCGGACGTGCATGTGTACTCGTACATCCTACACAAAGTGTACTTCACATTCTACAGAGCGTGATTTCATGATTATAACTGCATAGTAAGACAATCAAAATCTCTTCTGATAGCGATACAGGGTCTAAACACAAGGCAGCGTATTTGTGTAAAGATATATAAAGAAAAAAAAAGATGTGGTATGATTGCCAACGATACAACTCCGTGACAGAGACTAAATAATTCAGTAATAAGCAACTTAAGGCTATACCGTATAGTCCGCAATAATAGGCCATGAAATGACAAAATAAATAACAAATGACAATTCAAACGAGCAAACTTACGGCCTAATGCATGTACAAACAATGAATGAAACACACATATGTAACACATAAAAAAATCAAACCACTGAATTATAGGTTCCTACACAAAGCGTTCCATGCTTTCAATAATAGGCATTGTGCAGTATAGCAGTATAGGTCTCACCAAAAGGAAGTCTTTTTTCAAGGGTATCATTGCTCGTGAAAAAGGATACTTTATCAACCTTAATTGGACGTGAGTGTGTATTTGTACATCCTGCACACAGGAATACTCTCAACACGAGGCCCAAACCAAAATGTCAATGGCAAAGGTATTATTATCTGTTGAAAGAAACTCGAATGTGAGTGCGTATTTAAACATCCTGCAGAATTAATTGCAAGCTCTTAACATAAGGCATCATAGCTGCACATGTATACATCCTGCTTAGAGTACGGACTCCCAAAGGCATCCGTATTTAAACATCCTGCAGAATGTATTAAAAAGCTCTAAATATAAGGCATCATAGCTGCAATGTATACATCCTGCTTAGAGTACGGACTCTCAAAGGCATCAATGAAAACAATTTCAGCTTAACAATGGTTATAATGTCCATTGAAAGAACACCGAATCAAGTAATGTTAAAATGTGTCTATGTACTTATCCATCCTGTATAGCTTTTTACATGCTCTAAAAATGATTCTTAAACAAAAACGATGTCGACATTGCAACGGGTATTACTGTCTGTTTAAACAAAATCCACTTGTAATCAGACGTGACTGCCTACTTATCAATTCTGCGCAGAACCCACCACGTTCTAGACACAGGCATTGTAGCTGAGTTATAAGACATCTTCACATGTCAGTCACTATTCTGTAAAGTTTCATCCAGTTTGCAGCATTTTGATTTTTTTTGGAAATTTTGAACATTTGTCCTGCAACCATGCTGTTACCATGGAAACGGCGGCCATCTTTTACCATTCCATACCAAGGTGGACAACTTTACATAGGGGGCCTCATTATAGTAAAGTTCCATCAACATTGGTCCATAGGATTCCGAGAAATTTCATTGGAGCATTTTGAAATTTTGGACAATTTTGCTGTTTCCATGGTTACGGCAGCCATTTTGGAAATTCCAACTTCAAAATGCAACTCCGCACATGTCAGTCACTATTCCTGTAAAGTTTCATCCAGTTTGCAGCATTTCGATTTTTTTTGGAAATTTTGAACATTTGTCCTGAAACCATGGTTACAATAGATAATTCCAAAATTCTAAAAGCAGACATCATATTGCCACATGTCATGTTATATATCCATGCAGTTTCATTTACTTTGTTGCAATACTCTCTGAGAAAATGCAGATTTTATGCATTTTTCCATAGGGTCAATGCAAAACTTTGCCCCAGTTTCCATGACAACGGCGGCCATTTTGGATTATCAAAATATTGTTTTAACATCTTAGCATACCGGGTAACATTTTTATAAAGTTTCATCCAGCTGAGTGTTATAACGAAAGAGTTAGAATTTTTGATATTTTAGCTGTTTCCATGGTAACGGCAGCCATTTTGAAAATTCCAAAGTCAAATTGGAAATCAGCACATGTCAGTTACAATTCCTGTGGAGTTTCTTCAAGTTTGGAACACTTTGATTTTTTTCGCATTTTTGCTGTTCATATGGAAACGGCGGCCATCTTTTACCATTCCATACCAAGGTGCACAACTTTACATGGGGGGCCTCATTATAGTAAAGTTCCATCAACATTGGTCCATAGGATTCCGAGAAACACGACGGACAAAAATGTGTGGAAGAAGAATAAGAAAAATAAGAAAAAAAAGAAACGTAGAATAACAATATGTCACCCCAACTCCGTTGAGGGTGCCATAACTAGAATTGCCATTGCGAGCAATAGCGGATGTCACCCTGGTCCGCCAATTGCCACTAAGTGGCACCCATTTCGAAATTTTTTATCTTTAAATTAACTTAATTATTTATCTTTAAATTAACTTAATTACTTCACAATACATCATTTTGCAAATTTTCAGAAAATTTAAAGCATTTCGAAAATTTGGATGTTTGGACTGTTTCTATGGCAACGGCCGCCATTTTGAAAATTCCGAAGATGGATGGCAAGTCTTTTCATGCCAAGTAACATTTCCACAAAGTTACACTCATTTTGGAAGACTTTCCGATTTTTCACATTATTTCTGTTTCCATGGCAACGGCAGCCATCTTGGAAATGCCAACCCCCGATTGCACATCTGCACATGGGGGTTAACATTATGGTAAAGTTCCATCATCATTGGTCCATGCAATTCCGAGAAATAGTCTGGACAAAAAAGTGTGGAATAATAATTATAAATAAAAAAAAGAATGGAACAATAACAATATGTCACCCGACCTCCGTCAGGGTGACATAAAAAGAAGAAGATTAATAAGAATAATAAGAACTGAGCAAAAACAATAAGTCTCCAAACTTTGTTTGGGAGACTTAATTAAAAGAACCTTCATATCGTAACTTACATTTCATGTTTCATAGCTGGACATTGTGCCACAGGAGTAAAGCCGTTTTCAAAAATACATGTATAATCTGCAATAAAAAATGATAAAGTTAACAATATCACTTTTGATTTGTGATGTCATTTATTATTGCTGTGAGTTCATTATTATTCGTTTGATTCCCTTTTTCGTAGGTTTGAATATACAAGTAAACAACTAATTCAAATGTTTAGTGATTAACAAAAAAATCCTAAAAGTTGTGCAAAATACGGCTTAGGTAATCTATTCATGGGATAAAATCCTCAGTTTTTTGAAAGGTTCAAAGTTTTGTAAACAGGAAATTTATGAAAATTATCATATAATTTATATTCATGTCAACACCGGAGTGCTGACTACTGGGCTGGTGATACCCTCATAGAACGTCCACCAGCAATGGCATCGACCCAGTGGTGTAAATTGTTATCAAAGGTACCAGGATAAAAACAAAACCAGAAAAATACATTAGAATTTTTTTTACTTAAAATAGCGTGCATCTTAAATAATAATTATGAACTGGTATGACATTCTTTAAGCATTGTTATCGTTTTTGATGTGTGTCTAGGCTTTCTTGAAGAGAAAATGTCACAGGCCACACAAAGACTTGGAAATCTAAAAAGTATATGTATATTTTTATTTCATATTCTATAATGCTATGCTGTGCATTTGCTACACATATGATTGTCATCAGGATCGAGATAAAAAAAAATTAATAATAGCATACATGGCTACGTATTTATTAAAAAAAGTGTTAAACTACAAGTTTAGTCAGATATTTGCTACCATTCATTAATGTTAAGTAATAAATCAATGCATTAACAAGAACTGGTGCGTAGATATGTCTCCATAGGCGCACACTAATTCGTATTCATACTCATTTTGCATATTTGCTAGACAGTTCTATGCATAATGAATATGCGCAAGAAGTTTGACATAAAAGTAACTTAAGCCAAAAGTTAAACCTCACACAGTCTTTAACTGACATTGCATTGAAAACTAAATATTGTTTCAAACTTAAAAGCCAAGTGGCGATAAGGGTTATCTTTTTTTTAAATTTTAGACCTGTCGCAATTCTCATTTTGTTTCTAATGTTGTAACCGTTAAGATTTCTTGACTCTTTTTTGTTTATCTGAAATAAATTGAGAATGAAAATGTTGTATTACTCGTAACAACATGTTTACACGTAATTAGGACGATAAAGGTTGAAGACATTAATACATCTACATGCTCTTTTATTAATACACAAACTTACGTGTATACTCTTTGGCAATAGTTTTTATATACTGTGGATTCATTATTATTCGTTGGATACCAATTTTCGTGGGTTTCGTGGGTACGTGTGAACCACGAATTCAAATGTTCAACGAATTTCATATTTCAATAGACTTTGTATAGAGAGATTACCAAAACCGCGAAATCAAATATCCACGAAGATGCAATTTTTCAGCAATCCACGAACATTGATACCCACGAAAATAAATGAATCCACAGTATTCTAGTTGTAAGAATTTTCGGATTAAACGGATGCTAGTAGATACATGTATTTAATTTACTTATTTCGATTTGCCGAAACGTATATAAATATCATTAATGAGAACATTAACGGACTAATCATCTCATCACACCTCCAGAAAGTATATCTAGCATATTTAGCTTTCTCCCTAGAGAAGAAGGCTTTAAATAAGTTGCAGCAATTATAATTGCATTCAGATCTACCAACCGACCATTTAATTAGATAGGAACACTTTTGTTCGATAGTATAGGGAGGAATTGTAGTGTAAAGAGTAAAACAAATCAAAACTGTCAACAGAATCAAAAGGATCAACAAAATGTCTTCTCCCTCTCTGATAGGCACAGCCAAAAATGATGTAAGATATAATTGAATTGACAACAGAATAATGATGTCCAATTCAACATGCAGAAAAGACGAAATATGCCAGAGGGACAGTCAAACTCATCAAGCGAAAATAAACTGACAATGCCATGGCTAAATATGAACAACAGGACAAACAAACAAACAAAATAAAACTGAGAAAGAAAATGGGGAATGTGTTAAAGAGACAACAACCCGACCATATAGCAGACAACAGCCAAAGGCCACCAACGGGTCTGCAATGTAGCGAGAAATTCCCGCACCCGTAGGCGTCCTTCAGCTGGTCTATTAAAAAATATGTATAACAGTACAGTGAAAAGTACACATGACACAACATAGAAAACTAAAGGTCAAGCAACAAAAACTCCACCACTAACTAGAAATGATCCTAGGTGCTCCAGAAGGGTAAGCAGATCCTATTCCACATGTGGCACCCGTCGTGTTGCTAATGTTATAACATATCCGGTAAATAGTCTAATTCCGTAGGTCACCATTCATGAAAGGGAAGATGATTGTTTTTACGACGTAAGGAGCATTCTCAATATTATCTGTGAAACAATTATTTCATAACGGTCAACTAACTCTTGATGACGTCCGTAAAATTTACGAAGGAATTATTCAAACTTCATCATTTGATTCTCTTGGTTTAATAGCTTCCTTGTGAGCAGTTACCCTCTATCAATAAATTCGTTATAGGAAATACAATCACGAGAATAGCGATTCAATTAAGGTAGATAGGGTGTCTTCCTCCATTTTAGATTTTTAAATACCAGAAAACAATGTCTAGATTTTTGATAAAATGTGCAAATTTTGAAATTAGTAGGTAATTTATTGAGTCAAATTTTTATTATAATATAGAATATGCCATGTTTTATCATATTTATGGTTGTATTTTACCAAAAAACAAATACTTTTGTTTGATTCATTTTCTTCCAATTTTTACCAAATAAGGGGAGACAAATCAAATGCTAGGGCAGTTAATTCAGATAGTGTTACTTTTACAATAGAATGTGTTAGGAATTTACCCATTTTATTATGTAGCAAGAAAACGATTAAGTGACCCCATTTTTTCTTCTTATTATTTGAAAGAACAAGTGTAACAGTGAGCTACTGCTCACTGATGATACCCCCGCCGCAAGTGGATAATGTTAATAGTGTAAAAATATGTAAGTGTTCGGTAAACAGGAAGTTGCCGAGTGATGAATCTGAAAACGTATCACACAGTATAACTGACTTATATAAACCCTGAAATTTCAGAAATCCTGGCATTGTAGTTCCTGAGAAAAATGCGACGAAAATTTTCAACTTGGCCATCATGTGTAAAATGATAGTAGTGTTCGGTAAACAGGAAGTTGTCGAGTGATGAATCTGAAAACGCATCACACGGTATAGGTGACTTATATAAATCTTGAAACCAAATATCAGAAATCCTGGTAGTGCAGTTCCTGAGAAAAATGTGACGAAAAATTTTCAACTTGGCTATCAGGTGTAAAAATGATACAAGTGTTCGGTAAACAGGAAGTTGTCGAGTGATGAATCTGAAAACGCATTACACGTTATAGGTATAGCTGACTTATATCAAGCCTGAAACCAAATTTCAGAAATCCTGGTAGTGTACATTGTAGTTCCTGAGAAAAATGTGACGAAAAATATTCATGGGACGGACGGACTGACTGACAGACTGACGGACTGACGGACTGATGGACTGATGGACTGACGGACTGACGGAAGGACAGACACAGGTAAAACAGTAAACCCCCTTTTTCAAAGCGGGGTTATAATAATATTGAAGCTATCTTCTCATATTTTATCTCAAAATGATATGGTGTAGTTCTCGTTTTATGACCGAAAGTTGGGTTTTCCATGCATAATCTATACAAAATTTGACAATTTTGCACAAACTGTAGTGTGAAAAAAAGTCCGGTGACCCATTCTTTTATTGATGTTCTTAAAAAAGCAGGATATAAACTACATTTTGGCAAATTATTAGAAAATTGTATGTATTATAACTTAGACACCCAATCTACCTTAAGAGATATATACCCCGTATGCAGATGCTGCTGAAATGTTCCTACTTAGAAATGGAAAGCTGAAATCAACTCTTTTGGCGTAAAGTTTTTGTTTTCAACCGACCTTTATTGTCAATTTCTATTTGTAAGTCAAGATATGAGGCCGACTTGTGGTATCCTTTATTCCTTGTTCGGTGGGATAGATAGGTTCAACATAGTCCCGAAATGTTGAATTATTTAGTATGAGAACATCATCTATATAGCGGAAAGTAGAGTTAAAGAATAATGCTAACTTCTTATCTTTCTTCCTAAGAAGTCAGCCTCATAATAATAAAGAAACAAATAGGCAAGAAGAGGGGACACAATTGGTTCCTATTGTAATGTCGATAGTCTGTTGAAAAAACAGACCCTCCGAACGTAACACATATGTTGTTAATCAAGAAATCAGCATCTTGATGATTTTCTTTTTTTGAGAATTTTTTGTTTGAATCAGAGTGATCCTTTACAAAGTAGGATTAATCACTCCTTAAGACAAGTATCTACGTTGACCATTCTTTTTTTATGAAACAAAGCAATACCAACTCTTTCAGTTTTGTTTTGTTTAGAATGTAGTATACATGTGTAAAGTGTAGAAAAGTCAAATGTTTTAATACTATTGCAAGATGAAAGAGAGTTAGATAGTATTTACTCTAAAAGATCTTTGGAATAACTTCGTACGTTATTTGGCCTTTTTAACTTTTTTTGGATTCGAGCGTTACTCATGAGTCTTTTGAAGACGAAACGCGCGTCTGGCGTATATACAAATTTTAGTCCTGGTATCTATGATGAGTTTTTATCAGTATCCACATCTGATTCACGCCATCTCAAGAATAGGCCATTTCACAATAACTTTGAAGCCCGGCTTTAAGGGCATACGATACAGTTTTAATCCCGTATTTACAAGTTGATGAAAATTTGCATATAGGCTACTTTTTACCTGCTTAAATCAAATATGTAATAAAAAGTATACCTTCATGTGCTACTTTTTGAGTTAAATGAGGTCGAAATTTTGAATATTTGCTCAAAATTCGGATTCGTGGCCTTATTTTCCCTTTCGAAAGAAAGACATAACTTTTTTGTTTTAAAAGATAAACACAAATTGTTTTTTGTTAAATAATTTGTAATTTCTGTATTATATAGGTATTCTAAAAAGTTATGCATTTTTTATTCAGAAATGACTCATATTTATCAAATGGTCATGAATTGAGAAAAAAAAACGTAATTTTTTGCTGTATATTTATCCAAATTAAAAAAATTGCACTATTTACAGTTTTATAAAATTTGGTCCACATAATCTCCGGGCAAAATGAAACAAAATGTCGTTTTAAAAAATAGGGGTCCGTGCACTCGTTTTCAAATGAAATCAGATTGAATGATAAAAATCAGTCGAAAAATGCATCTTTTCCCGATAAGTCACAGTTTGACGTCGTGAAAATAACATTTTACGTGAGCAACGTCATTATCTCCCCTGTAACTGTATCGTATGCCCTTAATCGCTAATAAGATAGATGTTTACAATTTAGAAAGAGGTTTGTGGCGCACATATAAAAGACCCAGCAATATACCGTTGTTTGAGAAGACGCTTATTTAGTTTAGGTATCCAATACAGTGATGGAAGATCCAGTACTTCATCTTTGGTATACATTCCAAAGGAATATAGAACAGAACTAATGTATGCTTATTCAGGATTTTCTGTTTAGTATTTAAAGTGTCGTAAAAGTATATGTTGAGTTGCCACGTGAAGTGTCAATACCTAATTCGTTTATACAGCAATTAATGTAATAAGTTTACACACAAAAACGATGTTGTTTAGGGCTTTATCTGCGTCATTCGGGTCTTTAAGGATTGCAGTAGCATTTGTATTGATAGTTATACTTAATTCTGATTGGTATCAACGACCTCACAGTATTAATCAATCCGGAAAGAGTATCTACATCTTCCTCTTCGCGCTAAGCATATTGCCTGGCATAATCCTCGACTGAACCCATCAACATTTTGAATTTCCAATTGATGGATTTAGGCTCACGATATTTCGGATCTTTGGATAACATAGCACCTTGCGAAATTCTTTCATTTTACATTCCGATATATTGATTATGTCCTACTGATACTAGAAGGACTGCTTCATATCTTGATCTTTTACTCAATATTGACACAGATGGACGACTTCACAAGAAAATCTATGATAAACGGGCGATTTCAACTGCCCAATTATCAATTTCCCATTACTCAGCAGTAACATACCCTCTGTCCCTTCGTATGGTGTTAACATATCTCAATTGATACGTTATTCTGGTGCTTGTTAACACTATACGGACTTCCTATACAGGAGTGTGCTCCTAACTCAGAAACTGCTCCAACAAAGTTATGAGGAGGACAGATTAAAAATGACACTCCGTAAATTTTACGGATACCATCACGAATTGATTGATCCATACGAAGATTTATTTTCCAAACTAACTATGGACAATTTTACCACGTGTTAGATTGTGATTAGTCATTACGTCATCAGATCTTTTTATTACCGAACGTTACTTGTTCCCGACTGTTATTGTTTACCTGAGTGTGAATTCACATTGCTATAAGACGTGTCACGGTACTTTTCCATCTAAAATTCATTTATTTAGTTTTTATGTTATATTTGTTATTGTCATCGCATTATTTTCAAATATCTTTACGTTTGTAGTTGTACATTTTTTTTTCGGTTGTATTTGTGCGTTATGGTAAATATAATTAATCATCCAGTTTATTTATTAGATTTTAGTATGGATCAACGTTTACACGATATATTTGGTTTACAGTTTGATTCAGAAAAAACACCGACATAGCTAGATAATACAATTAATTATCTAATTGCTACTACAATTTTGTATTAATTAGAATTGTAATTTGCGCTGTTATTAATAAATGTAATATAAGTCATACAAATCTTATCTTGAACTCCATTCAAACTCTTTCTTAATTTTGAGAACTCGTTTTAGAAATTGAAATGTGACGTCACGTTGTGCGATGCACTGGCTTTGGCTAACACGGCTGTGTCTTTTTGTAATGTATCCGTTTTTATTCTGTAACTTGTCGCCACTTGATGTATATCTATTATATAATCATTTTTAATATTTACTGTTTGCAAAAGTTTAAACTATTCTAAATAATAGATGGATAATCCTGGCCGTATTAGTTACATTTTTTTAACATTTGGTCCTCAGTACTCTTGAACTTTGTACTGGTTTTGGCTTTCTAACACTTTTCACCTGGGCCTTACTGGTTAGTCTTGTGTAGATGTAACGCACGTCTATTGTATTAAATGTTTAACCTTGTACTTTTTGTTGGCTATTATTCGTTTGTTTCTCTGTCCTATATTTTCTTCCATTTATTTGGATTGTAGTCCTGTCATGTAATGTTGTAATTTTGAAATTCTGAAAATGCCCTGTACCAAGTCAGGAAAATTGCCATTGTTATATTAAAGTTCGTTTCTGTGTGTGTAATATTTAAATATTGTGTTTCTGTTGTGTCGTAGTTCTCTTATATTTCATGCTT
Organism: Mytilus galloprovincialis; assembly: GCA_037788925.1. NCBI lineage: Eukaryota > Metazoa > Mollusca > Bivalvia > Mytilida > Mytilidae > Mytilus > Mytilus galloprovincialis. Next base: position 5,140,987 of record CM075340.1, on the reverse strand, counting down.
TTTTAGTTTGTTACCCGGTTTTGTTTTTTTCTCCATCGATTGATGAATTTCGGACAACGGTAACTACTGATGCCTTTATATTTTGCAGGGAAGTGTTATTGAGAATGTTGAGATCACCAGAAATAACGTGGCCAGCCGGTTAATATGTAAATTGGGAACTAGCACAAGTGCAATCAGGAGGTTTAGATTTAAAGTCGTCAATATTTAGATCATTCAAAACGTGTTTGTAAATGAATATTTTAGTTTAAATAGGTTTGTTATAAGTATATAAGAAATGATTCGTACAGACTAATCTTTGAGATATGGAGGTATTATTGACCGACTAATTTATGATGAGGGATATTGCCTAAGTTATCCCCATCGAGACCTTTGTTGGGAAAGGAAATATTGAGAAAGGTCTTTCCTCTTTTTAATCTTTTCCAGTGCGGACTAGTTTGAAAAGTCTGTGACTTGCAATATCCGAAATTATAAGTTAAAGTTTGTATTGGTTTAAATGAGGGTTTGTAACAGTGGTTTCCAGACATAAAAGGAACAGAAAATGAAGATTTGAAAGGGATAGTGAAGTTTCGTGCGAATGGGATGAATTACTTAAAGGCTTTTGTAAAAATGGCAGCAAGTCATTAATAGAGACACCATGCAGAGTAGATGATGTATAATGATGATGACCATGACTGCGTCTACGTCGAAGACTAGAGTTGATAATATTCATCAACTTTACCGAGCTACATGAAGTACTAGATAGAATACATATGCCATCAGTTTTGGTATTGCAACCATATGGTGTCGCAGATCCAAATTGTCGAATCCAGTAGTACTCTTTTTGTCTACGAAGAGGCTTTGCAAGATAAGGGTTGTTAGTGCTGTGGTATATTTTTAGCTCACCTGGCCCGAAGGGCCAAGTGAGCTTTTCCCATCACTTTGCGTCCGGCGTCCGGCGTCGTCGTCCGTCGTCTGTCGTCCGTCGTCCGTCGTCGTTAACTTTTACAAAAATCTTCTCCTCTGAAACTACTGGGCCAAATTAAACCAAACTTGGCCACAATCATCATTGGGGTATCTAGTTTAAAAAATGTGTGGCGTGACCCGGTCAACCAACCAAGATGGCCGCCACGGCTAAAAATAGAACATATGGGTAAAATGCAGTTTTTGGCTTATAACTCGAAAACCAAAGCATTTAGAGGAAATCTGACACGGGGTAAAAATGTTTATCAGGTCAAGATCTATCTGCCCTGAAATTTTCAGGTGAATCGGTCAACCCGTTGTTGGGTTGCTGCCCCTGAATTGGTAATTTTGAGGAAATTTTACCGTTTTTTGTTATTATCTTGAATATTATTATTGATAGAGATAAACTGTAAACAGCAATAATGTTCAGCAAAGTTAGATTTACAAATAAGTCAACATGACCGAAATGGTCAGTTGACCCCTTAAGGAGTTATTGCCCTTTATAGTCAATTTTTAACCATTTTTCATAAATCTAAGTAATCTTATACAAAAATCTTCTCCTCTGAAACTACTGGGCCAAATTAATCCAAATTTGGCCACAATCATCTTTGGGGTATCTTGTTAAAAAAAATGTGTGGTGTGACCCGGTCAACCAACCAAGATGGCCGCCACGTCTAAAAATAGAACATAGGGGTAAAATGCAGTTTTTGGCTTATAACTCAAAAACCAAAACATTTAGAGGAAATCTGACACGGGGTAAAAATGTTTATCAGGTCAAGATCTATCTGCCCTGAAATTTTCAGATGAAGCGGTCAACCCTTTGTTGGGTTGCTACCCTCCAATTGGTAATTTTTAAAGAAATTTTGCTGTTTTTGGTTATTTTCTTGAATACTATTATAGATAGCGATAAACTGTAAACAGCATTAATGTTCATCAAAGTAAGATCTACAAATAAGTCAACATGACCTAAATGGTCAATTGACCCCTTAAAGAGTTATTGCCCTTTATAGTCAATTTTTAACAATTTTCATTAATTTGGTAAATTTATGTAAATTTTTACCAAATATTTTTCTCTGTTACTAATGATCAAACTTCATTATAGATATAATTGTAAGAAGCAACAACGTTTAGTAAAGTAAGAACTTCAAACACATCACCATCACCAAAATACAATTTTGTCATGAATCCATTTGTGTCCTTTGTTTAATATGCACATAGACCAAGGTGAGCGACACAGGCTCTTTAGAGCCTCTAGTTTCGATAATGCGAACTTTTATAGAAACGATGGAATGAAAAGGCTGATTAAAATGCTGGTAAAGAATGTCGTTTGCGTTGAGGTTAATGTCTGATATATGACCCCACATACGTTTGTTTAGCCTTCCTTTTGTTTCACCGACGTATACCAATCAGCAAAGGTTATACTCTAATCCGTAGATGACGCTTATCGATTTACAATTCAGATCATCGTAACCTTTTGTAAAATATGACTTCTTAGTTTAATTGCTAGTGTATTAAGCATCTGCTATTAAAATTGCACAAGTTGTTTAGGCTTTGGGCTCATATTTCGAAATGCGACAGCGTTGTTCAGAGTCATCAAAATCCAAATTGCTCTTAGAAGAGCTGAATATGGCTGTATATGTGTCATATTGCTAATGTCACTAGTATGATAATGTGAATGAGTCATGATTGAGATATTGTCATGTCTGGTGATGAGGGGACACCTGCCGTATCAGACGATATATTGTCCATTGTGACGACTGTTTTGGCCCTTTTTGTATATTTTCGTAAACTCATGCAACTTTTAATACTTGGCGGATCAGAGGAAATACAAGCATGACAGTATGCAAAATTTGCTAGTTTCAAATATGACTTTTTCTGGTTGCGTGTTTTCTCTCAAAATTATAAAATAAGCATCAACATGATTCACATTTAATAAACATTAATTAAAAGAAAAAGATTAATGATACTTTCCAAAGTTATCATACTCTGTTTTCTGAATCAGTTCAATCGGTGTAGGATTCTTCCTTTTCAATCTATCGTTGATATTAGAAATAAATTATATTCTCACCAATATATATTGTGTAGTTTATAAGGCAAGCTGATCTGATGAACATGATTATGCAAAAAATTGCATGCAATACATAAAAGGATAACGCTCAAAATTGTTTTCTTTGGTCAAAATATATTGTGAATGGAAGTCACAGATATGCAAGTTTTCAATGAGTATACTTAAAATAAAAGAATAACCATTGTGACAGACATGTATCATTACACCAGGGTTTCCGATATCACAAACTAGTCAAACATTTACTAAATTTTATCATCGGTACAAGGACATCATTCGTGAATATAACTCAACATGCAGACAGCTTATACGTTCAGATATTTCACATCCAATCTGTTATAGTAATATTCTTTACAAAGCACAAAAATGTAGTTATTCACCCCAAAAGCTAACAAAACCATTAAACAGACTTGTTTAGAAGGGATATAGTAACGAATCTGTTGTCAGTTTAATAAAGATGCATATTTTGACTTTAACATGAATTCACTTAAAGGGTCTTTGAATCGAAATTAAACACATTTATTGAAGAAGAAAACAAAACAGTTGTTGAAATGACACGGTTTATGATCCACTCATTTATTTTGTGATGATATAATACTAAACCCCTAACGGGAGGGATTGTGCTAGATATTCATATGATAAAGACATAATCTTTCAATCAGTTTAATTGAGGTCTGGAGCTAGCCTGTCTGCAACTGCTAGTAGAGTGTTGTTATAAATGTATTAATGATATTTTGCCTAATTTCTTTTGTTACCTTTGGGACATCAGACTCCGACTTCTCTTGCCCTGAATTTAAATGTGCAGGTTGTTATGCATTTACTTTTCTACATTGGATAGGATTATAAGGGGGTTGAGATATCAAAAACCATCTGTACCCCTGCCGCAGTTTTTGCGCCTGTCCCAAATAAAGGCAACAGTAGTATACCGCTGTTCAAATCTCATAAATCCATGGACAAAAAAAATTGGAGTAACAAACTACATGTAAAACTGAGGGAAACGCATTAAATATAAGAAGAGAGCAACGACACAACACTACAATGTAACACACACAGAAACGGACAGAACATCAGACAAAATCCCACGAGAATAACAAATATAACATCAAAACCAAATACATGAATTTGGGATGGATAAGTACCGTGACACGTCTTAGCGCAATGTGAATTTACACAATATTCCTGACTTGGTACAGGACATTTTCAAAGGAAAAAATGGTGGGTTGAACCTGGTTTTGTGGCATGCCAAACCTCCCTCTTGAATAGCCAGGTGAAATATAACATCAAAATAACAACTCAACACCACAGGACTACAATATAAATAAATTGGAAAACACAATTGACAAAGAAACACACGAACAACAGCCAACAAAAGGCAACAAGTTCAAAATTTTAATACGCCAGAAGTACATTTTGTCCATACAAGATTTACTAGTGACGCCCAGATACAAAAGTTTGAAAGCCGAAACAAGTACAAAGTTGAACAGCATCGAGGGCCAAAAGATAAAAAAAATGTGTGCCAAAACGTGCCAGAACATCCCTATTATTTAGAACAATTTATACGTTTGCCAACAGTAATTTTTATAAAATGACTATACAAAAGATGTACATGATAAAACTGAAGTAATAACTAATTATAGGAAACCACTGAAATACATTACATAACCAGACATTTGCAACACAAAGTGTAGACACATCTGAATAAGTTTAAAACTAAGTCAGGAGCCTTTGACCTTTGTTAGTTTTGTATATTTTCAATTTTGGAGTTTCCCGCTGCATTGGATTTCTAATGGTGATCTTTTGCTGTTGTCTATTCTATGGTCGCGTTGTGGTCTCGTTGACACATTCCTCATTCCAATTTTCAATTGTATGTATAGTTTTAACTTTACAATTCAGTATTGCTCTCTAATTGAATAAACCACCGGAAAACGAAAGTATTAAAACATTAAATGATAATTTAACAGATTCGTTTTGCTCCTAACAAAGATATACAAGCACTACTCACCTTGTGAAAGTATATGACTACTATTTGAGCAAATCTTGACGTAGCAAGAACAATCTTCATGTGATGGCTCACAAAAGCATGGGTTGTTTGGTTTGATTATAAAATCATAGCCTTTTCTGTAATCACATCTGCAGGTAGCATCAGTGGTACGATTTCCTTTGTCATGTTCAACTTGACCCTCCTCATTGCAGAATGATTTTACAAAAATACAGTTTGTACTGGCATTTGTATATAAAGTGTATCCAGACGGCTGATATCTTTCATTAGAACAGACCACTGCATCTATTCCTCCACGAAGAACTGATTTTCTACCTGTAACGAATAATTTTACAATATGTTCAATTACATGTAAAAAAAATGTAAGAAATAACTTTATTCTGTCATTTTCGACCTTGCCAGTATGTGTTTACAGATATATGTGTATGTGGTTTCTTGTTGCACAAATTACCACAATGCACACAACTTGTGGCATCAATTTTAAAAGGACATTTTTTCTTTGGTCTTAGGCTTCTAATTGGCAAATTACAATTGACAGCATCCAACTTAAAATGCAAATAGGATAACATTTTCACAATTTCCTATATACATTTATGCTAAATGTTTGAGGTTTGACTTTCAATACCATGCGTTAGTATAATGATAAGCTATTTCACTAATTAATTTACCTGCTTGTTGAAAGTCAGAACTTGTACAATTTTCAGAATATCCGTTGATGAGATCATTCCGTAGACAAAAATATTTTGATGGATCAGCACAGTGACCATTTGCACGGAGTCTCCATTGAGCTGGTTCAGGGCATTTCAATGGAAATGTTGCACATAAATGTACCTGTAAAAAGAACACGGGCTCTCGTATATGATGGTATTATACTAAACCCCTAACAGGAGAGATGGTGCCTGATATTCATATGATGAAGACATAACCTTTCAAACATATTTTAAAATGGAAATCGGACTTCACTTATCTGAGCTTTACTATGCGTATTATTGCGCGTTTGTTTTATTCTACATTAGCTAGAGGTATAGGGGGAGGGTTGAGATCTAAAACACATGTTTGACCACGCTGCAGTTTTAATTTGCGCCTGTCCCAAGTCAGGAGCCTCTGGCATCTGTTAGTCTTTTATTATTTTTAATTTAGTTTTCTTGGGTATAATTCGGAGTTTAGTATGACGTCCATTATCACTGAAATAGTATATATATTTGTTAAAGGGTCAGCTGAAGGACAACTCCGGTTGCAGGAGTTTCTTGCTACCTAGAAGACCCAATGACGGCCTTCGGCTTTTGTCTGCTCTATGGTCGGGTTGTTGTATATTTGAAACATTCCCCATTTTAGTTCTCAATTTGACCTGAAATAGAAAACTGCACATATTTTCTTTTTTCCCCTTTATACGAGGTTGATACCGTTTCTAATGGTAACGTATTTTTTGTGAAAGCTATATATATTTACGTGTTGTAGACAGAAAATATGAGTTAATTGAAAATCATAAAATGAAACACCGATAACCATGAACTCATCATAAATACCTGGTTTAAACATTTGACAGCCAGTCGAGAATAACATCTGGTTCAATTACCTGATTGCGTCTCAAATTAAGGAAACATAAGGAGTGTATATAAAAAACAAATCTGTGTTTCGATATTGAACAAGACACCTTGAGGATGTACTTATGTGAGGTTAGGTGAAAATTAATAAATTAAGAAGTTAAAATTAATACTATAAGCTGGTAGAGCATCAATTAAGGATAAAAATAGGCTAAAAATATTGATAGGTCATGGACCTCCTTTTCGAGATATTTGAGATTTAAAATATGGCGGGAAAAGGCTGACTCGGACTTTTACCTTATATTTGCATTGGTATTATAAGGTCTCAAAACGAAAGAAAGAAAATTAAGAATCTTCTAAAATTTTGGTAAACGACCTTTCATGAGCTATTAAGTTATATATAAAAAAAATAAATGGGTGTTATGGGGCAAAATATTTTACATTTTATTGTATGGAAAAACACCAAGGAGTCCGAACATTTGACACAAATTCCAAAACTTCACCTAAGTACATCCTTAATTAACAAGTAACTGAAATTAAAACTTTTGTGCCGACTTAGAAAGCAGAGAACCATACAATAAAGTTGGTGAAATGAAAGAGTTAAAAATTATGGCAATAACTGAACTCGCAAAGGATTTATTATATGAAACGAGTGATTTGTTTTCTTGAGAAGCTGCATCACTAAAATCTTTTCGAAGTCTGCTTAGTTATGAAAAAAAACCAATCTCAATTGGTACCCGAAACTATAACCAAATATGTAAAAAAGTCAGATCACAAAAGTACTTAACTCAGAGGAAAATCTAATCGAAATGTCCATAATCGCATGTCAAAATCAAATGACAAAACACATCAATAACAAATAGACAAGAACTGTCATATTCTTGACTTGGTACAGGCATTTTCAAATGTAGAAAAATGATGGATTAAACCTGGTTTTATAGCGCTTAACCTCTCACTTTGTTGACAGTCTCATCAAATTCCGCTATATTTACAATGATGTGTGAATTAAACAGACATAATAAATACAATAGTCAAAATATGGGTACAGCAGTCATAAGATACACTGCTTCCTAACGAGCCATGAAACATATGCAACTTTACGATAAAAGCAGAGAAATTGAAGCTAAGTATACAATTACCGCTTACTTAAAATAAACCACCGGATCGTTCTCATAACTATTTTTGTTTCATCCGAGTAATACATTAACCAAATAAACTCATCATAGATACCAGGACTAAGTTTTGTGATAAAGCCAGACGCGCGTTTCGTCTTATAAAGATCCATCAGTGACGCTCGAATCCAAAAAATTAAAAAGACCAAATAATGAACGAATATGTAAAGCATTGAGGACACTGAGGTACAAACTCAGAAACACATCTTAAGTTTGTTATTTTCAGAGTATCGCATACTATTTTACAATAATGTTAACGTTTAACTAAGTAGAACTATTTTGAAAATTGTTAGCTCATATGTTGCAAGAACTTCGCTTTCAAACGCTTAAGAAAAATGTAATAACATCTCAAATTAGTTTTACTAAAGATAAATGATAGAAGGATACAAACGTTTCTTCAAAATATTGAATCAAAGGTCAGTATTTTACTGACTAAATTTTCCGTGAAATATTCTAAAACATCAGTTGCCAAATGTTGAAGTTCCTAACTGTTTATAATTCGCAGTACCTGAATGCACTCATGTATTTCAAAGGGGGGGATAACTTCCTATTATTGGGTATACGGGGATGTGCCAAAAATATAGGTCATAATTTTGCGAGATTTTATATAAAAATGACCCTCCTTTTTAATGACATCCTATATCAAAATGCATTTACGTTTGAAAACCGTATATTGATTTGGGGTATGATCTACATATCATATATAAATATGCTATTGAGAATTTTACATTATTAATGGTCAATTATTATATTAAATTAAATCAATTCATTTGAAAGTTCACCTGCAGTTAATCCAACAATCCATGCGTATATATAACGATAAAATATATGTGCACCAAACGATGTCAATTCATAAATAAAAACTGAAGGGTATATTTATGAATTATGAGTGATTATGAGTTAGTGCTTATATATAAGCATGGATCATATCTTAAATATTGTATATAAGTATAGGTTATTCTTTCTTAAATATTTATATAACTATAGGTACTGAATTTCAGTGAATGTTATATTAAAGTGGGTACTATTTTTGAGGAAATTATGGCACACCCCTACCAAAAAAATATCGAAGTAACAACCCCCCTGATGTATTTTGGAGGTTTGCGTTGCACGTCATAGAGGCGGATTAAGAGCACGCTGTCCCTCATCTTTTTGTGGTCACAATTTGATTGATTATTTTAAGGTATCACTGAAGCATGATAGAGGCCCCTTCTTTAGCAGTCAGTAGGCCCCTTATCAGAGGCGGATTTAGGGGGGGGGCCGGGCCCTCCTCTTTAGAAAAAATTAGTTGATTATACAAGGAATCACTGAAGCATGACCGTAGCGCCCCCTCTTAGACAGCCAACGGGCCCCAACTTAGGAAAATTTCTAGATCAGCCACTGCTTATGAAAATTGGTGGATCCGTTAGTTTTATGTCATCGTAAGTCCAACAGGTTACTTTTGTTTTTATCGTTCATTCTTTTGACTTTTCTCGATTTACGGCTGTAATTAACTACTACTTTAATTGTTATCCAGTACCATACGGAACGAAGTATGTAGTCTAAGTGACAAGTGTTTGTCATGATTTAAACACGATAAAAAACCTTATAAGCCGCATTGAACAAGATAATACATCAGACCTCAAACAGTTACACTCTGAAACTCTGAATAAAATGTCTATTTATCAACATATCAACAAATATAGGACGGAGTTCAACACCCAATCATGTTTAATAACTGTATGATATTATGATATGAAAAAAACCGTTACCTAATAACAGCGTTTCTTTGTTTACATTGAATATGACGTCATAACTTAAATAACGTCACAACTAAATCGCTAACAATAGAACCAATATCGGAAACATTACGTATTTCCGTTTCTTTTATCAACATGTTTGAAAATAATACAGACTTCGTTCCCATTTACAGGTAATGCCTACCTCATATTAAACCACATCCACAAGGGTCATCAGGACTATTGAGGAAAAAACCCTCGTAGTTATAATAAGTAGCAATTGCACGCAACGTTTTCCGTTCAACGCACCGCACATATGTGGGAAGTTACATCTGCCGATAAATTCATTTGCGATTTCCTGCCACTCCGCTAGGGTAGTGGGACATGCGATTTCCTCAGCAGCGTACTGATCAATGATGGCTTGGCAGACTTCAGGGAAAAACATTGACATGGTGCTACTGGGAACCCTGAAGTCCCTCCCACTTAATACTACTGTAACTGTCGCCGGATGCCAGATGTCTCATGGTACAGACAAACTTTGGTCCTGGATCTAGGGCTTTCCTCCACCAGGTATCTAGTTTGGTAATATGGGGTGTGATTCGAGCCATCACGTCATCGTACACGTCAATGGGCAGCCTTATATAGCTCTTTCATCAATGTGTCGTTCTGGTCGAGTTGCCCCTTCTAGATATACAGGGCTTGACCCAGTACCTTTTATTTCTACCGAATCGTTGTGTCCTTCTTATAAAATAATTGACAAGTAGACGGTCTTCTTCTTCTTCCATTTTCCTAAGAGCAACCTGCTGTAGAAATCTCAGCATACGAGCACATGTCAAAGTGGACCGGTCAAAGTAATGTCAATGAATGATACTCTCTCTCTCACACACACACACACACTACATTCACATACCTACCCCCACACCCACACACCTACACACACACACACACCTACATACACACATACATACCTACCGCCACACCCACACACACGGGCTACTTAGGACATTAGCAGCTCAGTTGAATCTTGAAATCTACGCAACCAAAATCCTTCACCTGTCGTCATATTCGGGATGATGTCGAAACGCAATCCTATTTCAGTCTGGTTTACCGCATTGCAAACGGCTTTGCCTGGACTAAGTCGTTTTATGTTCTATAAGAATTGGGAATCTGACGTGGGTATTGTTGCCGAATTTCGTATTAATAACGTGACTTTTCTGGAACAGTCTCGAAAAAGACCGTTCATATTCGGCAATATCTGAATGCAATCTGGACACATCAGAACAAAACAGCGATGACAAATTTTTCTAGATCATCCACGTTCCATGGGACACCATCTAGAAAACACAGAAGAAATCGGCTGAATTTCCACGAATATTATGGAAACTAACTTAACTGTCGGGATGCTTCGACGACCTCTCCGGACTATTCCTGATCCGTACGAATCTGGTTCGAAAGTCTACAACTTTGTTAAGACAATGATAGGACATTGCAGATTATTGAGAATAGTATTCCGATTTTTAAATTTTTATGACAGTGAACCCCGCAATAACCAAAACGACGCATCAGGACACAAATAGTCAGTGATTTGTTAATTTTAATCATTTAAACGTTTAAAATATGTTTTTTACCAACGAAATCATATCTATAAAATTAAAATTGGGAATGTGACAACAACCTGACTAAAGGGCAAAAAACAACCGAAGGCCACCAATGGGTATTTAATACAGCGAAAAAAATCCGCACCACAAGTCGTGCTTCAGTTAGACCCTTAGTAATCGATATTCGGCTAATTAATATATTTCGTTTCAGATATGAGCATTATCACATACAATTTGCCTATATGTCCTATCTACATTCAGAACTGATATCTGAGTCAACAACACTTTTTCTTCACTTCGTTTGGCTTGAAGTACTGTTCCGTCATTAGAAGTAAAATTGCTGATCCATGGAAAAGCATCCGTTTCAATCTCTTCAGACGTGGATATGATTGATTTTCTATTCATTTTTTTGTCACAAAAAGAGGGGAAGGCTTCTTATTTAGAAAGGACTTCTACTATGTTTATTTCTATCTTAAAGCTTAGGAGAAAGAATATTAATTTTTCAAGATTATTTGATATGCATGTGTATTAAAAAAGTTAAATCACAAAAATACTGAACTTAGAGGAAAATCAATTTGGAAAGTCCATAATCTCATGGCAAAATCATATAACAAAACTTTAAACGCACCGAAAACGAATGGACAAGAAGTGTCATATTCCTGACTTGGTACAAGCATTTTCAAATGTAGAAAATGGTGGATTAAGAGTGGATAATTATCGTACATGAGATTATTGTTGGTGGAATCTTTTATTTTCTTATGCAACATGCAGGCACATATATTTTTAGATGATCTGCAAAAAGATGTGTTCTTTCTATATGAAGTCATTTTTCAAGTCGTCTCAATAAAAAAAATTCAGAGGAAAGCAAGACAATGCAACGTCATAATCGAACTTTGATCAAAGAAAAATTGTGATCAAACAAACCACATGTTGATTAAATAAAAATAATCAACACGTCGGGAAAGCATAAATCGTGGAATAATTAGAGAACTATAACTTTCAACATTTGATAACTTACTCGTACGTAATCTGATTACAGAAAACGAAGTTTACACACAACACTTGTTTTAATGGTTTCCAAAGTTGATACCTATTTCCATCTTTGTTTCATTTAATTACTTTGATCCATTTCGTCTTTATTTAAAAAAAAACATTATCTCCTCTTTTAAAACAATTTTGAACACAACAACAAGTTGATGGCATTGGTATATATTTTCATTTAATATCATAATAATTTTTTTTTAAAGTAAAGCATCTCTAGAATCGCATTATAGTATGAATCCGTCTGGAATTCTTATTATGGGTAATAACTGATTTGGTTTAATGATTTCATGAAAGAAAAAACAGCACATTTTTAGTTTTGGTCTTGCTTTGTGTGTTTGTTTGTTGCATTCGTAAAACCTGGAACCTATCATCGCATAGGGTCCTATCTAAAACACACACTCTTAATCACTGTATGAATCCAAAAAACTAATATTAAATCGATGTGTAAATTAAAAATGTATGATACTTTGTGGACTTACCAGTGTCATCAGTTTGAACAACATTACTGGCCCCTCTTTAGTCTAACACTCTCACATGGCGTCTACATTTACAAACCTACAAAGTATGATGGAAGAAGAAATACTTTTAATTATCTATTTTATATAACGAAATTGAAACTTGAATTTGTTATAGCTTTAACAATTTTATAAACTCAAATATGTCAAATAACTTAAATAGTACAAACTTAGACTAATATTTTACTGGAAAGTTTTTAGCTATGAAAATGTTTGAATATTCTAATGATCCATATCATCCGTTACCTTCCATTTACCAACAAAAACTCGCAGTTTAAGACTCAATTATGAAACATAAATGTACTCTTGTGACGGTCCTCAAAAGATACATTGAACTAAGCCGGATATTTACAAGAAAAACGTCCCATTAAATAAAGATGACTTTAAACAAAATACTTTATGAAATGAAGATAAACAAACATATAGTATATTCTCTTGCACAAAGACTTATGCAATATTGCATAAAGTTATTCACAGTGATAAAATAGGTATGTAAAGTACAGATATATCGAGAGCAATATCAAACATGTTAATGATATTATAGGGTATTCAGATCAATTCAATGTAGATGGGTTTTTTTTAATAGATACGACAATGTATCACAAAGACAATTGACGCGCCAAAATGGCCATTTATATATTGGGCTCCCAAAAATCTTTATAACAGGAGAATATTCAATTTGAATATAGACATAAGGGTTGTATATTTGTAAAAAAGACCCTTCACATGAAGCGCGGAATCAGTATAGATTGTCCCGCGATTCTATAATTATTTTTATATTGCCGTTGCAATTTGAGATATGATTAAAATAAGAGAAAGAATTAAAAGGTTTTTCAATTTAACCAGATAATAAAACCCATACTTTAAAAGATATGCTAGCTTGCAGTTGCCACCATTTCAATTATAAAAAGCATAGCATTGAAGTTTCTTTGACGTAGATTATCATCGAAATTTTTGGATCATTTTCAAACCTTAAGCTCAATCGATATAAAACAAACGGAAATTCATGATCAGGCCTAATGCTTGATATAAAAACCAAAAGTATAGATATGTCCCGGCAATTCAGAATCCTTTAAAGATAAGATGGAGTAAATCTTCAGTGCATAAATGCAATGATTAGAGTATTAGGAATATACAGTGGTCTAAATAAAAATGAGTGTAAAATATATAACTTGCAATGACAATACGAAAAATCATGAAAAAAATACTCAAAGACTGGAATAAAAGGAAATTAACTATGTTTGCTAAATAAACTCTTGTTTAATCATAAAATCCTACACAGTTTATCAAAGGATACCAAAATTACAAAAAAAAACAACTTTTCTTTGGAACAATAAACCAGAAAAAATAAGCAAAGTATAATAAGTAAAATTAAAACCAAATGTTCAGCGAACGGTTGAAGGTATTGCAACTTTTTAGGATTTATTTTGATATAAAAATATTGAGATTCGGTTTGAAATATCATTTCAGTGTCAAATGATAGGTAATTCTTAGCTGATTCCAAAAATATCAATGGTTTTTTGCACTTTTGTACGAAATAAAGCAAAAATGAAGCTACTTCCGGTTTACACAAGGTCATTTCCGGTTTATTTTTTTTAAATGTTTATGGCTTGTAACCTAAAACACAGAGTCATATGGTGTTATGATGTATGAAAATGAATTTGAGGCAAAGGTCAAAATCTAGAACGTCCAATTGAACTATGACTTTGACCTCAATGTCAAGGTCATAAACGAAGGACCGGTAAATGAGTTATGTCACTTTACGCATAATTCTAAGTAAAAGAGGTGTGAAATCTCCCATTTATTGTCATCGCACCCTTTCAACCAAAATGTATGAGTTAAGGCATGTCGCAAATGACATTTTGATAAAAATATGTAGTCGATATCTTGTATGGTTTATAAAAAGAATTGTTGATTAGCAAAAATCAAAATTTATAATGTGACCTTTGACCTTAACCTTTGACGTTGACCTAATTTTACTTTTCTTGGACCAAAGACCTCGAATAGAAATACTCAGGCCTAAATCACTTATGGTTTACCAGTTAGAAATGCATATCACTTCTATCAAATGCATAAAGGGAAATAACTCTCATATATACTTCGGTCAAAATTAATCAAATCATTCAGAGAATGTAACGAGCAATTTAGTAGAATAAATTTGTCAGTCTCTTGCAACAGAGAAGAAATTACAAGTTAAACAGTTGTGGGGGAGATAACTCATACATGGAAAAGATTTTGGTTACGCGGTGTCAGTTTCGAAAGCGTTTTAACTGTTCAATATCATATATGCCATAGATCTAAGCGAAATCACGCGGAACAAAAAAAAAAGCCGCGCAAGATTGTAGCTTCACGAAACGAGGCTATATAAAAGCGAACCTTTTTTTAAAAGATTTTATTACATTTTAGTTGGAAACATGATTAACTTTTATATGTGTGTGTTTGTTTGTTTATTCGTTCGTTGGTTTATTTTTTTTTCTATACAAGGTCCATTTTAGTGTATCGGTTAAGTATCTGTTTAACCTTACCTTTACCTCGGAAATTATTTTATTCTATTTCAAGGCGTCTTTGTCTCGCGCAAGATTGTAACTTCATTAAACGAGGCTATAAAAAAGCGAAACTTTTTTAAAAGATTTTATTTCATTTTAGATGGAGACGTTAAACAGACAACATGTAAAGCGACGGAATACACACAATGTATTTCATTTGTCATTGTAGGAAATTGACAGTTTGATAACAGCTCACGAACAGTGCATGCTTTAGATGGAATTGAACCGGTGGGATTTCATACAATTCACATTTTTCAGCAGCAGTTTATAACACAGATTTGTATTTAAATCTAGGAACAGACATTTTATTGTAGGATTTTACTTAAAGATAGTGAAGGAACTAGCAAGCGATTTTTACGGCATTGCAATTTTTTTTTTCTGAAGGCAAATTTTTAAGAGGTAGCTGCTCAAAGTTGTTATATGAAGATGTAATATATGTATACTCTGCTGACTGCAAATTTTGAGGTCAATTGGTCATGTGGTTTCAAATATCATCAGATAACAACATGTGTTTTTTTTCGTCAGAAGAGATGTAAATACAATATTAAAAACCAATTGTTCAGAGAATGGTTAAATGTCTTTCCACCCGATACCATATTTTCTTATGTTAAACATAAAAAACTAGATTAGAAATGTAATTTTTAGTGCTTAATGATAACTTATTGTACGTTGAATTTTACAAATATATGGTTTCTACACATTTTTGTTCGAAATAAGGAAGATAAGTTGTTACTTCCGATTTGAAAAAAATGTCAATTTTGGTCTCATTTGATAGTTTACTTGACACTGATTTCATAATTATATTGTTCTATGTAATTTTACAATAAATAAGTACAAAAATGGCTACTTCTGGTTTACAAAAAGGTCATATCCAGTTGATTTCTTCAAGGTCATATGATTGCAACTTAATGCACCAAGTCCCACAGGTTTATTATGCATCAATTAAAAGTTACAGCAAAGGTCAAACTCTAAAACGTCAAATTAAGCTTTGACCTTGATCACAATTTCAAACAGGGTTTTCAAATTTCAAATTTAAAGACTCTATACCTATCTATATATTGTTAAAGATATATTACCATACAACTAATATTAGATCTAAAAGAGTGAAAAACTCCCATTAAAAGTCGACATACCCATTCAACTTCAATTTTATTTGTAACAGTATATATATTTCTAATATCGTAGCTTTTTTGGCGTAGATTAATTAAGTTCTTTAATCTGACAGAAATACACCAAACTACATACCAACCTATGATTCAGTAAGATCAATATATATCTAAGATAGCTGCATAGTTTGATGAAAATCCAAGTTGATTTGAAAAAGTTATTAAAAAATTAAAGTGTACTCTTTTTTTTTTGTTCGAACTGCAAATTCTAGCTTTTTTGACCTAGATTAATTTAATTCTTAAATTTGACAGTAGTACAACAACAAAACAAAATAATCTGGGATTCAGTAAGCTTAATATATATCTAAGATAGCTGCATAGTTTGATGAAAATCTCTATTTTGTTCGAACTGCAAATTCTAGCTTTTTTTTTACCTAGATTAGTTTAATTGTTAAATTTGACAGCAGTAGAACAAAAAACAAAATAAACTTGGATTCAGTAAGCTTATTTATATCTAAGATAGCTGCATAGTTTGATGAAAATCTCTATTTTGTTCGAACTGCAAATTCTAGCTTTTTTTTTACCTAGATTAGATTAAATGTTAAATTTGACAGCAGTAGAACAAAAAAAAAAATAAACTTGGATTCAATAATCTTAATATACATCTAAGATAGCTGCATAGTTTGATGAAAATCCAAGTTGATTTGAAAAAGTAATTAAAAAAATTAAAGTGCACTATCTCTATTTTGGTCGAACTGCAAAATCTAGCTTTTTTGACCTAGATTAGTTTAATTCTTAAATTTGACAGAAATACAACAGAAAACAAAATAACCTGGGATTCAGTAAGCTTAATTTATCTAGAATAGCTGCATAGTTTGATGAAAATCCAAGTTGATTTGAAAAAGTTATTAAAAAAAATTAAAGTGTACTATATATCTCTATTTTGTCGTAATTGCAAATCATAGCTTTTTTATACCAAGATTAATTTTATTCTTTAATTTTACAGCAAAACAACAAATAACTAATTGACATGGGATTCAGTAAGCTTAATATATATCTAAGATAGCTGCATATTTTGATGAAAATCTAAGTTGATTTGAAAACGTTATTAAAAAATCAAGATGTACTATCTCTATTTTGTCCGAATTGCAAATCCTTGCTTTTTTTTTTACCAAGATTACTTTAATTCTTAAATTTTACAGAAATACAACAAAAAACTGAATGACATGCTTAATACATATATCTAAGATAGCTGATCATAGTTTGATGAAAATCCAAGTTGATTTGAAAAGATGCCTATCTGAATTTATAATTTATAATTTATATAATAATTTTTTTTTACCCATTGTAAAATTAAATTCTTTCATTTCACAGCAATAAATCAAACTACCTTAAAAATAAATATGATAAGCTTGATTTTTGTAAGATCAATATCTAATTTAGTTAAATGGGCTGATTTACACTAGTTAAAACTAAATTTGAAAGTGAAGACTAGTCGAGACAGGTCGAGACTAGTCAAGATAGGTCGAGACAGGTCAAGACTAGTCAAGATAGGTCGAGACTAGTCGAGACAGGTCGAGCCTTGGTCTAGACCATTTCAGACTACACAAAGATCATCAAGTACTGAATCAGACTAATTAGGTAAAGTCGAGACCTAGTCGAGTACACTTAAGCATAGTTAAGAACAGTCGAGACAATGTCGAGACTGGTCGAGAAAAATGTGCGTTCGATTTTACTGGTCGAGCACAAAAACTGGTCAATTCAGACTCTCAGCAGTTTGTAGTGATAATAAATGAACGAAAAACAAATATGTTACACATAAACAAACGACAACCACTATATTACAGGCTCATGAACTGGGACATGCACATGCGACTGTCATACAAGTGAGAGGTTTAGCTAGCTATAAAACCAGGTTCAATCCACCATTTTCTACATTTGAAAATGCCTGTACCAAGTCAGGAATATGACAGTTCTTGTCCATTCGTTTTTGATGCGTTTTGTTATTTGATTTTGCCATGTGATTATGGACTTTCCGAATTGATTTTCCTCTGAGTTCAGTATTTTTGTGATTTTACTTTATACTTAGATAATGTGGTGGGGTTAAACATGTTAGCGGGATCCCAACCCTCCCCTTACCTGGGACAACTGTATGACAGTATCAAATAAGAACGAACTATAAAAAATCAGTTGAAAAAGGCTTAACTCATTAGATGGACAATAATACAAGTGGACAATAATACAAGTGGACAATAATTAGTATATCACAGGTTTTACAATTTTTACGGTTACATTTGGAAATAGAGCAGTATTGGTTGTTGTCATTGAAATCTAAAATATTTGAAAGTTGAACAGTACAAGGCCGAATATATACAAAATTGTCTGAATTTTTATAGTACAATGAGGATTCAGAAGATTGCACATGTGTCATTTTCATTACATCATTTAAGATGATCCTGGGGACACCTGATAAAATCGGTATTGTTGTGTCCTTGACAACAGCAAGTTATCATTCCTCAATTTACTTCAAAAATCATATTATGGATAAAAGTAAATCATGAAAAGGAATAAGAACGACAATCATATAAACAGCCTAGACAGCAAAGTATATGGGGGAATAAGTATATCAAATTCAATTCTAAATGCTTTATTTTCATAATGATAAACATTACAATTGCATTTGTAAATGACATGATTGATAACAAAGAAAAAATGATAAGATATATTTTAAATGAACTATCTTGCCATGGTGATTGATTAGTGGAATTGTTGAATAAAAAAAGCAATACTAAACTCGTGTAGAATCAATTAGAATAAAATTTTATACTAACCGAGAGTTTAAATTTCAAAATGGAAAAAGAAAAATGGTACCAATAACTGTAAATTCAGGTTTTATTGCGTGCATTTATTGATGCAATGTTGACACTTTAGACTAAAATGTGATTCTTATTTTTCCAATATTAAGAACAATCGTGTTTAATTCATATAACTATTTCAAAACGCGAGTTGAAATTATTGCGATTAACAGCTTGTTGCATTTTTAATTTTTAAATAAATTCCATCTCAAGACATTGGCATTTACCTTTCATAAAGATATAACGATTCGCGAAAGGATTTTAATCTAGGACAGGATAATTAATTCAGACAGCAACATAAGTAAAATAGAATTCATGCTGTATTCTATCTTAAACTTTATCAAGGACAATAAATTGAAAATTGCCAATCGATTTGAAAAGTGACCCGTTAACTGTAAATAACATGTTACCAACATAACATTTATTTTTCTCTTGGAAAATAACTTAAACTTTTTTGTTTAATATATGTCACGTCATTTATTTTTTGTAACGCAAATTTCTGTAATTATTTTGAGACCAAATAAAATTGAATAAACTTAATTTGAATATCATATAATATCCCTTGCATCACTTTTTGAAAGGATACAAGATAAACGATACAAATTATAATGGTATTATAACGGTATAAATGATAATCTAACAATTATACTATATCATGTAAACAAAACATTTTAAAAACAGTTAATGCATTTGAAAATGATTTCTTCAATATTCAAAATATTAATCAATAAAGAAGGCAAATGTGAGTACTTACAAAATTTATAAAAAAGGACATTTTCATTCCGATTTTTAATCAACTTTTTTTGCAGTGTACCACTAGACATTCCAAGTAAAATAAATAACAAAAAGATAGATAAACCACAACAATGAAGTCAAGGTCAGATAAATCCTTCTGAACAGACATGTACACTTTACCATCATTAAATACCCCAATTATAGTTGCCTAACTGCTTAAAGTAAAATAACAAAAATTCCGACCTGCAAGAAAATCCAAAACAGATTAATGAAATGGCATAATCAAAAGCTCATACAAATTTGAATTACGTTATTGACAATGAATACAACCAACCTTAAACACTGTCCACCTAATATGGTTAGGTTTTTGTATTCGAGCGTCACTGATGAGTCTTTTGAAGACAAAACGCACGTCTGGCGTATATACTAAATTTATCTGGTATCTATGATTAGTTCATTTAGGTACATTATGTATTGTGTTTAGTTTAGATAATTTTTGTATCCCCTGGAATGTTAACTGAATTGACTTTAATACTGAGGTCAGCAATATAAATAAACCTGATTTGACTTTTTTTCATGATTAACTTTTTATTTTCGAGATATTTCAATTTGTTCTTGATACATGCAATTGATCAGGACATAAAGTAAATACTTTGATTCAAAGAAAAGATTAATGTTCATTTTCCTTGTACAGTGATTGTCGTAAAATTTCAACCTATCTATAGACAGGAAGCGGTTGCATGACACATACTAGTAATTGGTAACACACTGCAAATTACAAGCTGCAGATTTGATACAAAAAACATTCCCTTTTGTAGAAGAAAAAATAACTTTGACGTACATTTTCTTTGTACGATTAGTGCAGCACAATTCCTGCAAATCAACATTATCTAGCTGTAAACTACTTTTTTGATACTGAAATAAATTGTTTCTATATACTTTGTGTGAAATAACTGAGATAATGAGCTATTTCCGGTTATGTTTATAATGTATGTGTACTACAAAATATATTAATTCGAGTACTGTTCGATGACCAAAGTGCAAAAATGACTCATGGGTTCCTAAAGGTCATTTCCGGTTTACTTTTTATAACGTCATATGTTGCCGATAATTTTCAAAGACCATATGGGGTTATTATGAACCAATTTAAAGCAATAATGAATTAACCTTAATTCAAAACATTAAAGGAGCAAAAACTCCTGTAAGATGTCTTTTGATTGTCTTAGATGTATCATATCTTCATTACTACGAAGCTAACATATTGCACTCGTTTTTTTTACATAATATATATCTGTAAAAGTGTCAGAAAAAATTAAGAACATTACCTTGACATTTGACCTTGACTTTTGACCTTGACTTTTGACCGTGACCTCATTTTCTAGTAAGAACCCGTGCCTAAAAAACACTTTCTATGGTTATACGACCAATGGTTAATGAATTACAAAAACATACCGACACATTCTTTTTGGCAAAGGTAAATTACTCATTTTGCACGTATTCGCTTCGATCAAAATTAGCCAAACATGTCTGAGGAAGAAACAAACAATTCAGAAAAATAATTTTGTAGATAATTTTTTTTTTATGAAGAGAAGAAACACACGAGGGTGAAATTTAAAAGCGGATATACTGTAAATTATATAACCAGAAATATCGAAGCGAAATGTTGTAAAACAAAAACACATTCCGAGAACAAAATAAGGCGGAAGAAAAAAATAGTAATAGGAATAAAATTGAGAATGGAAATGGGAAATGTGTCAAAGAGACAACAACCCGACCATAGAGAAGACAACAGCAGTAGGTCACCAACAGGTCTTCAATGCAGCGAGCAATTCACGCACCCGGATGCGTCCTTCAGCTGGCCCCTAAACAAATATATATGTACTAGTTTAGTAATAATGAACGCCATACCAAACTCCAAATTGTACACAAGACACTAAAATTAAAAATAAAACAAGACTAGCAAAGGTATAAGTACAATAGGTATTTCCACAAAAGATAAGTTGCCAATTGGAGGACAAAATTGAAAATAGATGCAATTACGGCAACATTCGGAAACATCTTTTGAAACTGTTACTGCATCTGAAAAATTTTTTTAAAGACAACAAAAAAGATAAAAAAAACTTGTTTTTTACTTCGATGTAATCGTCTCACATATTCGGCGCTAACCCACCTTAGTTATGAGTTAGCATATAGCTAGATACTTTTTTAACGTACAAAGGTGATCTTGAAAATATTGATGAACAAGATAGTATAATGCATCCCCTTTGTACGTTGAACAAAATGTATTCGCTGAATAAGTAGAATACATTTTCTGTGTTTCTTACATGAGGTATTGCTAATGTACTAAACTTGTAACCATTCAAATCATGTGAATTGCTATTTGAAATACTAAGTGACATACATTGGAATTTATCTTTTGTTATTCAAGAGAAGTAAAATTGTTTGATATCCTGTACTTGCCAGCCAATTTATCTATTTCGTGTCTTTTATCAAAACATTAAATTTATTTTGTACAAACTAATCATGATATAAGTGAAGTTCTTTGTCATATGCATGTACTAGTTGATCTTTGTCGCTGATCAATATTACCTTTTAAGCTAGCTTGACATGCCAAAAAAAAACAAAACACAATAAAGGTGGACAAATATATTGCTGTACTGAGTCAAACAAAGTATTTGTGTCCTTTTAAAAAATAATCAATTCAAAAATGTATCTATTAAACTGATATTATATTCTGATAATAGTTTTAACTGTATGACCACCACAAGATTGTCCATATTCATAATCATCATATCAAACTAAATGGAAAAAAAATGTATGACACTCCAATATTGAAATAAATGTTTACCTTATTGTATTATACCAAAATGTCGGCTGACGTAACATTGAAAGAGCACATCATGTTGCAAATACAAACAGGCTGTTAACATTCCTATTGTTGTTTTTTTAATTAATTTAATATACATAAGATATTTATTTTTTATTTTTAAAGCAATGTTACGAAGAGAAATACAAAAATTATCATACGTATGTGGCAAAAAATGCAATAATAACTTTAACGGTACCAATTGTCTTGCACTAGATGCGCATTTCGACAATACTTGTCTCTTCAGTGATGCTCGTGGCCAAAATATTTGAAATCCAAAGCTAATATAAAAGATGGAGAGCTACAATCCAAAAGGTCCAAAAAGTCAAGCCAAATCCGTGAAAGGAATCAGAGCTTTGCATGAGGGAGATTAATTCCTTAATTTATAATAATTTCTAACATTTTAAAACTGCAAATTTAAATAAAACAAAAAGATCAATGAGTATTTGGAAATACGCTTATAGTCATGGCAATATGTGTAAATTCTTATACATGTATGGTCCGGATAATGAACCCGATAAACGATGGAAAGGTGACACCGTGTTGCATAAATTAAATGTTTTTAAAAATGAATGTTACTTATTTAATTATATTATAATCATAGTTACATGATTGGTGAAATAAACATGATAAAGTCAATCTTACTTGCAAGTAAAAATTATAGTAAATTCATTTGTGCATGATCATCGTTTATTTACACCCACTGGGTCGATGCCACTGCTGGTGGATATTTATTTCCTCGAGGGGATCACAAGCCCTGTAGTCAGCACTTTTTGTGCTGACATGAATTGTCATTGATATGGTTATGTCTATAAATTTACTGTTTACAAATTTTGATTTTTTTTAAATACTAAGGCTTTTCTACCTCAGGCATAGATAACATTAGCTGTACAAATGCTGTATTTGGCAAAACTTTTAGAATTTTGGTCCTCAATGCTCTTCAACTTCGTACTTTATTTGGCCTTTTTAACTTTTTGGATTCGAGGTCACTGATGAGTCTGTTGTAGACGAAACGCGCGTCTGGCGTATATACTAAATTTAGTCCTGGTATCTATGATGAGTTTATTTGTATACGAAACGCGCGTCTGGTGTATATACTAAATTTAGTCTTGGTATCTATAATGAGTTTATTTGTAGACGAAACGCGCGTCTGGCGTATATACTAAATTTAGTCCTGGTATCTATGATGAGTTTATTTGTTTTTATATTTGTACGAAACGCATTATGTCAACTTTTATATAAAAAGAAGATTTGGTATTATTGGCAATTAGATTACTCCCAACAAGAGATCAAAATGACACAGAAATTAACAACTATAGGTCACCATACGGCCTTCAACAATATAATCATCTAAATGAACTGTTAAATAAAGGCAGCAGTAGTATACCGCAAAACTCATTAATCCATGGACAAAAAACAAAATCGGAGTAACAAACTAAAACTGATGGAAACGCATTAAATATGAGAGGAGAACAACGAAACAACATTAAAATGTAACACACGCAGGAACGGACTAAGCAGAAGTACATTTGTTTACTCAAGGAAATTTTGATTATTTAATTTTTTTTTTAAATTTAGATTCTTGTTTTTGTTCAATCAAAATAAAATGATTGTTTCAAATTGTTTTAATTTATTTAATGTGTTACATTAACACAAAAGTCATATGAATTACAATTATATGATTAGCGATTTACAAATCATACTATGTATCCAACCAAAAACAATAAATCTATTAATATATTTAGTCTCTTTAAATCGGAATTCGACAGATGCGTAAGATCCTACAATCTTGACAAAGAATATCATGCAGTCCGAGTGTTTCAAAATTTTATTTTAAGAACAGAATTTTTTTCTTCCTAACAAAATAAAACACTAGTATGACATTTTCAAGCAAACTGATAACTTAACTATACAAATCAATAAATTACTCATCTTATAAATTTAAAATCCAAATAGAAAGATATCAAATCGGCAAATTCCACAATAACTATCCATTTAAAAGATTTCCTTCACTTTTATCTTGGTAAACCATCCGATTCAGAAAATCTATATTTCTCACACTTTTTATAAACGAGATAAACGAACAGTACATAATCAATTCCGGATAAGTTGTATTTAAATATAAAAAAGTAAAAAAAGTATTACATTATTATTCAACACTGTATTTAATTGTACTATTCTAATATGAAATATAAGAAAATAATACTTTGTTTTATAGATATTCACAATATAAGGGTACCTTACAGTTAAAGCTGTAACGGTAAGATCATTGTAAACAGCTTTAGTGCAAAAAATCAGGTGTTAAAAAAATCGTATGAATATGATAAGGAACACAATCATTAAATATTTTGAAAAAAGAAGAAAACGTGTTTCTGAAAAAATAATTGAAAGGCTAAGAAATATATAAAAAAAATCACTTCCCAAAATACCCCTTGGTTTCACTTGCGAGCAAAGATTTCGACAAGATATAACTCTCTGAGTTGATGCTAGCACAGGGAAGATACATTGATTAAGACAATATGCAATACTATGAGTTTTTATAAGGAAATCAAAAAAATTAGAATTTCACCCATTCAGGTGTCATAATTTACAGTTTTAGGACAAGGATAGATCCACGACAATTATGTTTTTGGGATGTTAGGTCTTGGATACACGAGGACTTTGCAGATTATAAAAGGAAGCCGTTTTCCAGTCGCAACCCAGGCATTCGAGTTATCTTTGTTTGGTCAGACGTTATTGTCATGCCTGGACAAGTTTTTTTTTAACTGCAAATCATGCAGAGTATTTAGATTACCTTCCAATGCTATCTTTGTATCAAGCATTTTCTTAATTAGTTCATAATTTTTCATACTTAAAATCTTATAACTTACCATGAGATCAAGAGACAATCATTATATATTGTTAAAACAATGCACCACTCGTTTGATTATTATCTCCGAAGGTGATTATCATTGTGAATATGCCAGTGTAACTTGGGACTTATCAGTCTAAAAACGAAACTATCATTTTCATTGGTATACAAGATCACATGTTTACTCAATTTTTGTTGCTTGTGATTACATTCCTTTTGTGCATGACAACCCGTACCAGTATCAATATAAATCAAATCTTAAGAAAATATAAGGAATAGAAAAGTTTTGTAAGAAAGAAAAAGAGTTCTACAAAAGGAGATATACAAATAATCTTTGAGGCCTAATTGATGAATTGATTGGGATTTTTGTCATTTGAAACAAAAGAAGGAATAAACGAAATACCCCATAGACAGGTGATGTATTCGGGCTTTTAATCGCCTCTTGTTCATATTATAGTATTCTTGACACAGATAACTGCTTATGAAATCGTTATGTTTTGAATATTAAAGATGTTTAAAATCAAAGAAGAAGTCATTATAGCACTGATAATAAATGATTTACTCATTTTTATTCTAGCTAAACGGTGAAAATTTCACAAGAAAGTCCTGACAGAATTAATTTGACTTTTAATGTTTTTTTTCCTTAGCAGAGTGTTAACGTCAGGTATACTACTTTTTTTTTTTTTTTTTTTTTTTTTTTTAGCCCAAACAGTCCTAAGATTCGAAAGAAATTGGTACACTGCATTGAAAATTATATCAATTAAATAATCATGCTTCAAAATCAGATCACAAATTTTTGACACATATCTTTTAGAATTGTAAATCAAAATCATGAAGCCTTTAATCTCAAATCTTTACATTCGATAATTCTATTTACTATATGAATTAAACAATTGGATCTATTTCACTATTAATTTTTCAAACATAATTATTCATTTCAATTGTGTGTGCTTAGTGAACACATAAATAATGTAATTATCCGTTATTTATCATGGATATGAATTTTGACACAAAAGCGCCTTATGCATTTTACACTATTCAAAGTTCAGGAAAAAGCGTTTTGGTGTTCTTCATTTTATAATCCTAATAACGCTATCTTTCATCGTTTGGATAATAAACATAGTATTTGGTAATACGATAGACCAATCAATAAATTATCACTCTGTTCTTTAAAATTAAAATTCAAATTCTTTATCGAAGAGCTATGTCATATCAGTTTAATCAACTGGCAAATTCAAGACAAAATACGACTGAAACCACTTAATTATCGTTGAAATTATTGTTAGAAGATTGTAGGTTGGCAGTTGTAGAAACTATAATTACTCAAAAGGACAAGTAATGCATAAGAAAATTACTGAAAAATATCAAAGTATTGCTATGCTTTTAAATCGGACGATTCACTTATCTGAATAATGACTTATTCTAATGCAATTAATTTTTATCAATGGTTTTGATTGGATGACAGTTAGCGTAAAGTTCTCTATCTCCATCGCCAGGTTAACTAAATTTGCGACAGTAAAACTACCGATGGACGTCCTTACAGCTTCAAATACAATACAGTTATCTCATTATTCTCGTTTCATTATAATTTTTAAAATTTTTATTATCAAATTTCAGGCGATTTCAGAAAAAAATAAATAGACAAAAATCTAAAAGGTAAGTTGTTATGTTGTACTGTTATACCACTGTCTCAGCTGCAGGTTAGGGAGAGGGTTGGGATCCCGCTAACATGTTTAACCCCGCCACATTATTTATGTTTGTGCCTGTCCCAAGTCAGGAGCCTGTAATTCAGTGGTTGTCGTTCGTTTATGTGTTACATATTTGTTTTTCGTTCATTTTTTAACATAAATAAGGCCGTTAGTTTTCTCGTTTGAATTCTTTTACATTGTATAATCGGGGCCTTTTATAGCTGACTATTCGGTTTGGGCTTTGTTCATTGTTGAAGGCCGTACGGTGACCTATAATTGTGAATGTCTGTGTCATTTTGGTCTTTTGTGGATAGTTGTGTCATTGGCAATCATACCACAATTTCTTTTTTATAAGGTTTGACTCGACTAGTTACATATATACTTGAAATTCGATTATTTCTGGAGAAACAGTTAGTACGATGGAGTAAGATGTTTTACCTTGCCACCTACATTTATTTGATTTACATCGTTTGGTATCGCGAATAAAACTTCTACATATTTATTTACATCATATTTATAAATCTTGTATATATAAAGTAATTCAATCTAACTTGTTCATTTTAGTGAATTTTGATTTAAAGTGTGCTTTATTGTTAAATTTTAATCTATGAGAGTTTCAATCAATTGTCATTTGTTGACGCTTATTCATTTTTTCCCTGGTAAATGTTATTATTGTATTGTTTTCTCAAATTTTTGATTTGGATTCTTTGTTGATCCAACCTAGCTCATCATAGATACCAGGATTTTGTTTTCATTTGCGCCAAATGTGCGTTTCGTCTATTCAAGAGTAATCCCTGACAAATATTGCTTATATGAAATGCCTGTAAATTTATTAATAGTTGCACAAATTGTTACTGAGATGCAACCTTAACAGAAATAAATTCTGCTTTTGACATGTAATAACTTTAACAGTTTACTGTAAAATATAGTTTAATTGAGTAACTTTCTTCGTGTTTATTTGAAGGAGCTCAAACTTCAAAACTAATAAAATTAAAAGTATAAAAATCACCTACACATTCAAACGTGTACACAAGCACAGCATTCCCTATCAATGTAATGTTTTTTTCATAATTATGTGATATAGGGCAAAAAAAGGTAGCAGTTTTTTGTGTCTTGTTGTTAAGCATTTCTAGGGGAGATCATGTTATTTTTCACGGTGTGTTTGATAGGTTTGTTACATTGTAACATTATATAATACACACTCATAAAGTGGATTAAAATAACCTTCCACACTCAATTAACTGGATTTCGATTATTCTATTTACCGTAGTGCTATTATATAAGACTTCGGAGGTTCATATCACTTATATTCAACGTTTTTATATCGGATTTGTTTACTATTGATGTTGAACGATTCATAGTAAAAAAAATCCGATAAAACCGTTGAATGTAAATGATCTGAACCTCAGAAGTCTTATGTATTGTCCTTTAATATAAGACCAGAGGTTCATATCATTTACATTCAACATTTTTTATCCAATTTGTATACTTTCAATGTTGAACAGTTCAACGGTTCAACATTGGTTGTTAAAAAAAATCCAATAAAAATTAATGGTTCAACATTGATAGTAAAAAAACTCAGATAAACATCTTAAATGTAAATGATATGAAACTCTGAAGCCTTACAGTATTGGACTATCGTTCGTTAGTTCTTTGTCCTAACTAAATGTCTTTGTTGTGTATATTACAAAAAAAAGGGGGGGGGGGTTAAAAACACAAAAATACCTTAACATTACAATATCTGTTTACAGAATGAGAGAGATATTTCGTGTTCTAAAACTAATTTTTCTCACATGTTTTGGTAGATATGTTGAAAATACAGACGAAGGATTAGTACCTATACCCATCCCCTTTTTTTAATTCATTAGTACAAGATACACCTCTGAAGAATATGTAATAACCTATTTACCTATTTTCTATGACGAAATTGAAACTTTGAATTTGTTATAGCTTTAACAAATTTATAAACTCTAATGTGTCAAATAAATCAAATATTACAAATTTAGACGAAACTAAAATTATACCAGAAAGTTTTTAGCTATAAAAATAAATAAATATTTTAATGATCCAAATCATCCGTTACCTTCCATTTACCAACAAAAACTCGCAGTTTACCAATGTTACATCACTTACATATGGTTGGTAAAGGATACCTTGCAAAATAAAAAAAAAATAAAATTCAAAATTTTTCTTAGGAACAATAAACCAGAAAAAATAAACAAAGTATAATAAGTAAAAATAAAAACTAAATGTTCAGGTATTACCACTTTTTAGCTTTTATTTTGATAAACAAATATTAAGATTTGGTTTTAAATGTCATTCCAATGTCAAACGATAGGTAATTTTTAGCTGATTTAAAAAATATCGATGTTTTTTTACACTTTTGTACGAAATAAAGCAAAAATGAAGCTACTTCCGGTTTACACAAGATCATTTCCGGTTTACTTTTTTAAAATTCATATGGCTTGTAACCTAAAACACAGAGTCATGTGGCTTTATGATGTATGAAAATGAATTTGAAGCAAAGGTCAAAATATAGAACGTCCAATTGAACTATGACTTTGACCTCAATGTCAAGGTCATAAACGAAGGACCGGTAAATGAGTTATATCACTTTACGCTTAATTCTAAATAAAAGAGGGGCAAAATCTCCCATTTATTTTCATCGCACCCTTTCAACCAAAATGTATGAGTAACGGCATGTCACAACTTTGACGTTAATTTTCTTTGTACGATGAGTGCAGCACAATTCTTACAATTCTTACAAAACAACATTATCTAGCTGTAAATTAAAAACTTAAACTGTTTCACTTCTTTGCGGCAAAGATAGCAATGATGGAAATTTTCTACCTCTAACAGAATGACAAAAGACGTCATGTTTGAAAAAATTTCAAAGAAATATTATTACCTATTAAAACCAATTGTTCAGAGAACAATTACAGTTTTTCCACATCACTTCTTCCAGTTTATTAAAAGTTACTACGGGCATCCAATAATATTTTTTTTGATACTGAAATAAATTGTTTCTATATACATTTGTACTTTGTATAATGAGTTATCTGTCACTTCTGGTATCATATGACAACTTCTTTCACACTGATTCCAAACATATATTATGATTTCTATATATTTTTGCCTGTAACATGTGTAATAAAGAAGATGAATGGCCACTTACGGGTTTATTGAAGGTCATTTTAGTTCCCTAATGATAAGTTTATAATGTATGTGTATTACAAAATATATTAATTCCGAGTACTGTTCGATGACCAAAGTTTAACAATGGCTATTCCTGGATTCCTAAAGGTCATTTCCGGTTTACGTTTTTGAAAGTCATATGTTGCCGATAATTTGCAAAGACCATATGTGGTTATTATGAACCAAGTTACGGCAATAATGAATTAACCTTAATTCAAAACATTAAAAGAGCAAAAACTCCTGTAAGATGTCTGTTGGTTGTCTTAGATGAAATGTATAATATCTTCATTACTACGAAGCTAACAAATTGCACTGGTTCTATTTTTATATATATATATATTTGTAAAGTGTCAGAAAAAATTAAGAACATGACCTTGACATTTGACCTTGATTTTTGACCGTGATCTCATTTCAAAGTAAGAACCCGGGGCATCAAACGAACACGAGGGTAATACGGCCAATGGTTTATGAATTACAAAAAAATACCGACACAGTTTTTTTTGGGAAAGATAAACGACTCCTATAAGATTGCACTTATTCGCTTCGATTAAAATTAGCCAAACATATCTGAGGAAGAAACAAACAATTCAGAAAAATAATTTGTGATATCTTTTTTTATGAAGAGGAGAAACACACGAGGGTGAAATGTAAAAGCGAATATACTGTACATTACTTTAACAGAAATATCGAAGCGAAATGTTGTGAAACAAAAACACATTCCAAGAACAAAATTAGGTGGAATTTAGATTCTTGTTTTTGTTCAATCAAAATATGATGAATGTTTCAAATTGTTTTAATCTATTTAATGTGTTCTTGGTTTTTTTTCTTATACGATCTTTCATTAACACAAAAGTCGTATGAATTACAATTATAAGATTTGCGATCTACAAATTGTACTATGTATCCAACCAAAAAAATATCTACTCATGTATTCATTGTCTTTAAATCTGGATTCGACGAATGCGTAAGATCCTACAATCTTGAAAAATTTATCAAAGGTACCGGGATTATAATTAAGTGTTTAGCGTTTCGTCTGCACAAGACTCATCAAAGAATATCAAAGACTTGACAAAGAATATTATGCAGTCCGAGTGTTTCACAGAACAGAAATTTGTTTTTCCAAACAAAACAAAACACTTGTATGACATTTTGAAGCAAACTGATAACTTAACTATATAAATAAATAAATTACTCATCTTATAAATTTAAAATCCAAATACAAAGAAATCAAATCGGCAAATTCCACAATAACTATCCATTTAAAAGATTTTCGTCACTTTTATCTAGGTAAACCAATCGATTCAGAAAATCTATATTTCTCAAACTTTTTATCAATGAGATGAACGAACAGTATATAATCAATTCCTGATAAGTTGTATTTAAATGAAAAAAAAGTAGATAAATAATTTCGGATTAGTGTATTAAATTATTATTGAACACTGCATTTAATTGTACTTTTCTAATATGAAATATAAGAAAATAATACTTTGTTTTTATAGATATTAACACTATCAGGGTACCTTACAGTTAAAGCTGTAACGGTGAGATCATTGTAAACAGCTTTAGTGCAAAAAATCAAGTGTTAAAAAAATTCGTATAAATATGAGAAGGAACACAATCATTAAATAATTTGAAAAAAAGAAGAAAATGTGTTTGTGAAAAAATAATTGAAAGACTGAGAAAAAATATTTAAAAAAAAACTTCCCCCCAAAAAAACACCCTTGGTTTCACTTGCGAGCAAAAATTTCGACAAGATACAACTCTCTGAGTTAATGCTAGCACAGGGAAGATGCACCGATTCAGACAATGTGCAACATTATGAGTTTTTTTTATAAGGAAATGAATAATTTTTTTTTAACCAATTCAGGTGCGCTAATTTACAGTTTTAGGATAAGGAGAATTCCACGACAATATATATGTTTTTGGGATGTTATGTCTGGGATACACGATGACTTTGCAGATTATAAGAAGAAGCCGTTTTTTAGTTGCAACCCAGGCATTCGAGTTATCTCTTTTTGGTCAGACGTCATTGTCGTGCCTGAACATGTAATTTTTAACTGCAAATCATACGTCTGTGCAGAGTATTTAGATTATTTTCCAAATGTTACCTTCGTATAAGGCATTTTCTCAATTAGTTCATAATTTTTCATACTTAAAATCTTATAACTTACCATGAGATCAAGAGACAATCATTACATATTGTTAAAACAATGCACCATTCGTTTGATTATTATCTCCAATAGTGATTATCATTGTGAACACGCAGTGTAACTTGGGACTTATCAGTCTAAAAACGAAACTATCATTTTCATTGGTATACAAGATCACATGTTTGCTCTATTTGTTTGCTTGTGATAACATTCCTCTTGTGCATGACAACCCGTACCAGTATGAATATAATTAAACTCTAAAGAAAATATAAGGAATAGAAAAGTTTTGTAAGAACGAAAAAGTGTTCTACAAAAGGAGATATATAAATAATCTTTGAGGCCGAATTGATGAATTGATTGGGATTTTTTGTCATTTGAAACTAAAGAAGGAATAAACGAAATACCCCATAGACAGGTGATGTATTCGGGATTTTGATAGCCTCTTGTTCATTTTATGGTGTTCCTGACACAGACAACTGCTTATGAAATCGCTATATTTTGAATATCAAAGATGTTTAAAATCAAAGAAGAAGTCATCAAGCAAGAAATGATTTTACACATCTTGATTCTAGCTAAACGATGAAAATTTCACAAGGAAGTCCTGACAAAATTATTTTGACTTTTAATGGATTTTTATTTTTAGCAGAGTGTTAACGTCAGGTATACTACCTTTTCATCCCAAACAGTCATAAGATTAAAAAGATTGGTACACTGCATTGAAAATTATATTGATTAAATAATCATGCTTTAAAATCAGATCCCAAATTTTTGACACATATCTCTTAGAATTGTAAATCTAAATCATGAAGCCTTTAACTCCAAATCTTCACATTTGATATTTGTCTTTACTATATGAATATAACAATTGGATTTATTTCACTATTAATTTCTCAAACATAATTATTCATTTCAATTGAGTGTGCGTAGTGGAGAGGGACCACATAAATAATGTAATTATACGTTTTGTATCATGACAATTGAAAATATTGACTATTCTGTACCGGCAGAGGGATATGAATTTTGACACAAAAGAGCCTTATGCATTTTACATTTTATAATCCTAATAACGCTATATTTCATCGTTTAGATAATAAACATAGTATTTGGTAATACGACAGACCAAGACCAATCAATACATTATCACTTTGTTCTCTTACATTAAAATTCACATTATTTATCAAAGAGCTATGTCATATTAGTTTTATCAACTGGCAAATACAAAAAAAAATATTACTGAAACCACTTAATTAACGTTGAACTAAACTTAAATTATTGTTAGAAGATTGTAGGTTGGCAGTTGCAGAAACTCTAATTACTCAAAAGGACAAGTAATGTATAAGAAAATTACTGAAAAAGATCAAAGTATTGATATGCTTTTAAATCGGACGATTCATTTATCTGAATAATGACGTATTCTCGTTTTATTACTGTTTTTAAAATTCTTATTATCCAAATTCAGGGGAATTCAGAAAAAATTAAATAAACAAAAATTCAAAAGGTAAAGTTTGATATGTGACTCGACCGAGTTACATACTTGAAATTTGATTATTTCTGGAGAAACAGTTAGAACGATGGAGTAAGATGTTTTACCTTGCCACCTACATATCTTTGATTTAGATCGTATGGTATCGCAAATAAAACTTATACATATTCATCTAACTTTAGAGCATATTTATAAATCTTATATATATATCAAGTAATTCAATCTAACTTGTTCATTTTAGTGAATTTTGATTTAAAGTGTGCTTTATTGTTAAATTTTAATCTCTGAAAGTTTCAATCAATAGTCATTTGTAGACGTTTATTCATTTTTTTTCCTGTAAATGTTATTATTGTATTGTTTTCTCAAAGATTTTATTGGCGTTCTTTGTTGATCCAACCCAGCTCATCATAGATACCAGGAATTTTTTTTATTTGCGCCAGATGTGCGTTTCGTCTATTCAAAAGTCATCTCTGACAAATATAGCTTATATGAAATGCATGTATATTCATTAATAGTTGCACAAATTGTTACTGAGATGCAACCTTTTCTGAAATAAAACCATATTTTTACATGAGACAACTTCAACAGTTTACTGTAAAATATAGTTTAATGGAGTAACTTTCTTCTTGTTTACTTGAAGGAGCTCAAACTTCAAAATTAATAAAGTTAAAAATATTAAATACATTGTCAATAAAAAAACTTATGTAAATTACTCTTAAACCACCAAAACAAATCATGCTTAAATTAACGTGGACATTAAACTAAGACTAAACAGAAGTACATACATATGCATGTTAAAGTTTTTTTCTGTTTTTTTCAAACTTTCATCTCCAATTTTTTGTACATATTACAAACAAAACTAACACATTTTGTTTAATTTAGATTAGCAAATGTTTTACAGATATTGCAAACATATACAGTTGTATTTTGGTGAGTATTCTTTCAGAAAAGAAAGTACAACAACGTAAAATAGAGAAAGAGAGATACATAAGCTAAACAGAGGAAAAGACAAAAATATATACCAAAATGTTTACGGAAAACCAATGATTGAGCAATCAATCACTTGTAAATTTAACGTGAAAATATGCGCTCAAGAAGAACTCACAGTTCCTCTTACACTATCGTACTTCGTACTTTATTTGGCCTTTTAAACATTTGTTTTTATTCGAGCGTCACTGATGATTCCTTTGTAGACGAAACGCGCGTATGGCGTAAATATAAAATTTCAATCCTGGTATTTATGATGATTTTATTTACATGAAAATGTAGTCATGGTGATTTGTTTATAAATCTATTAAATGTATTAAATCAGAAATACAAAAAAAAAATAGAGGATTTGAATTATAGTTGAAAACAAAGCAATTTCTTTTTGTTGAAGTTCAATTTTAAATATATATCCAAATATTTCTTTATCTTTTTCTAATTTATTTAATGGATTTCGAATGAGACGTACTATTCGCGTCCTCTTCTCTGTGTACCATGGTTTCATAAAGGTTAGTGAACGAACACATGTTTTGCGCATTAAAATTAGATCAAACGTTGATATAACATTGTAAAACAGAAACATTGATAAGATAATCATTTACACATCATGTTTGCATACTGTTTATCTGTTGTAGGTATTCTATCAATCTGGTCATACACATTTTTGTCATCTGTTGTTCCAAGTTCTATGTTAGCTGATACATTATTAATTCCCACTTCTTCGTATTGGCCTCCACTGCAATGTAAAAAATAGTTTGAGAAAACATATCGGTTAAGCAATGTATTTATTTTGTTTTTTTTACTCATACCCATTTATATATCTCACTAAATTAAATATTGCTCCTGTGACCGTATGTCAGTCACAAATAGTTAGTCATTCAAATTTGGTTATCCCAGGCGCTGATGTTGTCACGAAATATAAGTTCCTTCATGCTATCAGATCAAAATGGAAAAATATTCTCAAATAGTATTTCCACTAAAATAAATATTACAGTATGTGTCCTTAACGGAAATTAGGATATAGAGTATTTGAGATATTAGGATATTGTTTAAAAAAATATAATAGTAGATCATCTGTAAGACGGAACAAATATACGTTGACAATGCTGTAATATTTATCTATAGATGAATCTGTTCTTCTTTATGAAACACAATCTTAAAAATTCCAAACAGTTGTTGTTCCTTCGAAAAATGTTAAACCAGAATTTTTGTCTTTTGTATCTGTATAATATCATATTTTTGAAATAGGTCATTGTATTTTTTTAGTATAAATAGACGATGTCTTATGATTTCCGATGAGACAACTCTTCACAAGAGATCAAGTGACACAGACGTTAACAGCAATAGGTAACCGTTAGTTCATATGTGTACATTGACAAAAATATTAAACTCCTAAGATAAAATGTCCCTTATCATGATGCAAACTCAAAACCCCAAAAACCTCAAACGAATGGAAAACTCGTTTTGTTTTTTATTCGGTACAGGCATGTTCTCATGTAGAAAACAGTGGATTAAACCTGGTTTGAAAACAAGTTATACCTCTCAGTTGTGTGAGCCTGTTGAATTTTGAAAGTAATAGTTAAAAAGTTGGAACAAAAATTCTACTTACATCTTTGACTCTTCTTGGGTATGGTTTGATTCTGTAAAAACAACAGCATCAACGCAATTAAGAAGAATAACTACTGTACAATATGGTATCGGTTAAACAATTGCATGTAAAAAGTAAAACTATAAAATAATTTGTAATTTTAGTATGGGTTTGGTTTGAACACTGATTTCTTTACTGAGATAAAAGCGACTTGTAAAGGAATTGAACAATATAAATTCCCATTCAAATTAGTTAAAGCGGTTGTCGATTAATTGGGAAATTTCTAAGACTTAGTAGGCAAGCATATCGGTGTTGAAAATTTCGATTACTATTAATGATAGGAAAGGATTATTCTTGTATTCTATGACAATACAATTACTTAATGATGCAGAAAAGGCTAGTTGACATTTACGACCAACTTCCTATGTAACATTGCAAACTACCGCTAAACTGAAACAAAACTCGAATCTTAATTGTAACATATAGTAAATTCATTGTATATAAGCATCGTGTGCAATATCGTTTGGAAAAGAGGTTCAAGGGTATAGCCCCTATAAAGGCCTAGAGGTTTTTTTTTATATAATAAAATCAACATTTAATGACGTCATATATAATCTTCTAGTTACTATGCAAGTACATTATATTTTTTTCTATTTTTCTCGTTCGTGTGTTTCCTCATTGATATCGGTCTTATACTGTGCATCAATTGGTTTCTCTTTTTTTCATTTATTTCCATTCTGTATATGTTCAAATGTTCACGTACTACAAAATTTGGTCAAAACCAAATACTGAAAATAATTGATTTAATTGATAAACATTCTCTGCAGAAAGTTGTTATTTTTGTGTAACCTTGCCAAAGTTTACTAGTATACAATATTACAATATGACAGCAACCACTGAAACTCACTTGATTGTTTTGAATTGATTTGTCTTCTGCGCCTTCGGATTAAACAAAATACAAGACCGCCCACGATGAGACCACCGACTATGACACAACCAACTGCAGCTCCTACTACTGTTTCTATTGTATATCCGTTAGGTGACACTTGTGATTGTGCTAAAATTATATAAATTCTCAATGTCTCAAAGTCAATGTAGAATTACAAAATGTAGTCCAAATCTAGAATCATTATGTTTATAAAGATCCGATGCAATATACGATGTAACAAAAATGACGTAGTAGAACCTACCTATGTTTCATAGTCACAATTGAAAACCAGATTAACACACTAGACTAAATACCAAAAAAAAAAGATATTCTATAGATATCAAAGGATGAATAGGATCAAAACATACTTCAAAAATAAACGAAAGGTAAATAAACAAAACCAAGATTCATTCGAATAGTAATATTAATTTTTCTCAAAATACCTCCCAAGCACAAATCAAATGACAATTAATTACGTGTCGTAATGAGTATTCTACCGCAAAGATTTTAACGTTTTAAATATGTCCAAATTCAACCTTACTTCGTGCTTTCTATTAAATCAACATTTCAAGAGAAACAGGATATATTTTAGTTTGATAGAGCACAATTACTTGTCTAGTCTTGTTTGATGTTCTTTGCTTTCCTTGTTCTTGCAGCGAAAAGACGTCACTTTTTAAACAAAGGAATTTACTAGGCCAATCTTTGTTTGCACATAATACATATTGCTATACTAGTCAGCCATTGAAATTTGAAATCAATTCACTGGTAGTTGAAAATGACGAAAAGCTTACATTCAATTTTTGATGAAGCGTAATATGTTTTCAGCAACTTTACGCCAGCTTGGTTGTGTGAATTCACAGCATATATCTGAAATTTATGCAAAAACATTTAACACACAAATTCCTTAAATATTATTTAGTACTTGTGACAATCGAAACCCTGAAAAGATATCAAAAATTAGATAAAAACTTCTTGCGTTTAGGAAATAAAATGTTAATACTTTTTGTCGACTTATCATATGTAGCAGCAAGAAAATCATGATCATTTAAAAAATTTTCGAGGGGGGCGGGGAGATTTTGTAAACTCGATTTCAGATTCTACAGTTTAGATGACCAGTGCAACGTATATTTATCGGAAAGTTTCTTTCTATTTTGTTTAGCATGTTTAGCATGTTTATTATCTATTACATTTCTTGATACATGCATGAACTGCTCAATATGTATTGACTGAGCAGTTAACAAAAGACGCGTTAAGTATTTCCTTTGACCGTCCATCCTCCCTTCCGTATGTATGTTTTTTACCGGCAGCGCAGTATGCTTTTGTTTCCGCACTTCAATTGAAGGATTATCCTTCAAACAAAATTTATGAAACTCATACCCAATGCGAAGAACCAACGCTAGCAGACAGTATTATAATTTTGGCAATGAGTCTAGAATTATGCCTCTGTATAACTTGGAACATTGCATTTGTATTCGTTGCAACATTCAAACTTAAGTTAGCTCATCCATATTAAATGAAACTCATATACAATGATAAGAACAACAAAATACATACAAGAGTTTAAAGAAAGTCACTAATCGTTCTAGAGACAAGCTCCTTTATAAAAAAAAGATTTTTTTTTCAGTTTCTGCATTCTAATATAAGTTTGCCTCATTCAAAATTTAATAAAACTCGCACAACGAATTCGAAGTCCGACTGTGACTCATTACCGTCCTAAAATTACGCCTTATTTTTTTACTTTGGATCATTGTAAATCATGAGCGGAGACATTTCTGTTCTCCGACACATTAATCTTATATTTATGTATTGGTTCTTGGTATTTCATATCTTTCGATTAGAATTTGAAGTGTATAAGGCATGTCCTCTGAATATTTGCATAAAAAGTAAAATCACAAAAATACTGAACTCCGAGGAAAACTCAAAACGGAAAGTCCCTAATCAAATGGCAAAATAAAATTCTAAAAAAACATCAAACGAATGGACAACAATTGTCATATTCCTGATATGGTAAAGGCATTGTCAAATGTAGAAAAGGGTAAAGTGAACATGGGATAATAGCGCTAAACATCTCACTTGTATGACAGTCGCATCAAATTCAATATATCTATAACGATGTGTGAACAAAACAGACATAATTGTCAAAATTGTCAAAATAGGGTTACATCAATCGTACAATCACCTTGTAGCAATCTTAATCAGAACAAACAAAAACAAATATTTAACAAATATTGCTTAATAAAACTGACCTCAATCTGATAATATCTATCCGGTGTGATGTAATACAATTTTTGGAAACTTTCAAATTCTGCAGCTATTGTTTCTGTTGTTGTTGTCTACAAATAAATGGACAGGTGTATGTAGCAAAAACAAATTTAATAGAGTATCGTCATAGTACATGTGCATTGTATATATGTGTTTACTTGTGTTAAACTGACGTGTATTTTTATTACAAACAAAACGAATGTACTTATTTTCTACGATTTTCTGGTTATAGCAATTAATACTTACCATGCCAGAACATCCGACAATACTTATGTTGCATGCGATTACCTTAATGTTAATTTGTTTTTATGCCCCATCAACGATAGTAGAAGGGCATTATGTTTTTTTCGGTCTATGCGTCCGTTTGTCGGACATACTGTTCAATCGTTTGTCCGTCTGTCTCGCTTGTTTTTGGTCAATGTAGTTTTTGTTGAACTTGAAGTCTAATCAACATTAAGACTTAGAACACATGTCCCCCTATATGCTATGCTATTTCTAATAATATGTCAAATCAGAATTTTGATTCCAATTTCACAGTCCACATAAAAAATGATAGTACGAGTGGGGCATTCGTGTGTTATTGTCAAATTTGTGTTTTATTTGTCTTGTAAATAAATGAGAACATGATAAATGAGACATTAACAAATCCTGTGTTTAATTGACAAATGAGACTCAAACTTAGGTTATAACACGTATCGATTTTTCTAGATGTCTCTGAGGTGATACCCGAGGCCAAACTATCCAATAAAGGTTTTGTCTGAATTGTCCGTAAACTATGTAAACAGTAGTTTATGTTTAGGTAATATATTTTGTTGAAAGTTCAATATAGTTATCAATCATTGGACTTAAAACATTTAGGCAAATATATGCCGATGTGGATTTTCAATGTACATGTATATGAGATACGATATGATGCTTCAGAAATGAACACATTATTGTCATGCAATTTAATGTTTGGAACTCCACCAAAATAAGTAAAGAAGGTTCAGAATATATACCGCTTACCTCACTGATGTTATGGTCAATCTTATACTCCTTAATGATACCATTTCTTTCTCTTAATAAAGGTATAGACCAGGAAACTTCCATTGTCGTTAAGATCACCGATGGTCTTTTTATTTCAAAACTAGTTACTCTGCCTGGAGCTGTGATAGTAGATTAACTTTTAGTGTTAGAAACAATCAGAGTATCAAATATGGTATAATATTTCATAAATTTCAAAACTTATATCTAGTGTTAAGCGTCATATAAAAATCTTTTTCACATTGACAATAGTCGTAAGTAAAGCATTTAAAGAATAACAAATGTAGAGGCAAAAAAAAACTATTTTTAATATGATGAAATATTAAAAAAAAATTAAAATCAAACACATGAATCAGGAGAGAAAAGGAAACCAACTATATATAAGAATGATTTAACATTCATCAATAGCACATACATTTCCCCTCGTTCAACAAAAAATATAAATTAGTTGAAAAGGGATTTGGTCATCATATCGGCACAAAGTACAAAAAACAACAAACAAAAACGCTGAAATTATGAGTACACACTATTATTGAAAACGTGCCATGTATAGCTTATAAAAATATCCTCGTTATTTGAAAATTATGATTTAGAAATTTCCAAGATAAAAGACGCATAACAGAGTATTTGTTATTGTACTAGTTCAATCAAAAAGGACGTCACTATAAACTCAAAAAAAAAATAGAAATGAACTAAAATAAAAATATATAAGACTAATAAAAGAGGGACGAAAGATACCAAAGGGAAAGTAAAACTCATAAATCTAAAATAAACTGACAACGCCATGGCTAAAAATGAAAAACAAACAGACAAGTAATAGTACACATGACACAACATAGAAAACTAAAGAATAAACAACACGAACCCACCAAAAACTAGGGGTGATCTCAGGTGCTCCGGAAGGAAGAGTAAGCAGATCCACATGTGGCACCCGTCGTGTTGCTCATGTGATAACAAATCCGGTAAATAGTCTAATTCGGTAGGTCACATTCGTGAAAGGGAGGGAGATTGTAGTTACGACGTAAGAAACATAT
Source organism: Mytilus galloprovincialis (assembly GCA_037788925.1). Lineage (NCBI taxonomy): Eukaryota > Metazoa > Mollusca > Bivalvia > Mytilida > Mytilidae > Mytilus > Mytilus galloprovincialis. Next base: position 5,099,099 of record CM075340.1, on the reverse strand, counting down.
CCGATATCATTTGTGAAACGGTTATTCCATAACGGTCAACCAACTCGTGAAGCGTCCGTAAAATTTACGAAGGGGTGATTTCAACTTCACTTTTTAGAACTCTTAGTTTAATAGCTTCCTTGTGAGCAGCAACCCTCTAATATGAAGAAAATCTTAATAGGAAATGCAAGCACGGGAATGTCGTATCAATTGGGAGATATATACCCCGTATGCAGGTGTTGCTGGAATGTTGCTACTGAGAAATGGAAAGTTCACAATTGGAAAGCTGAAATCTTCTCTTTTGTCGTAAAGTTTTTTTTTAACGGACCCTCATTGTCAATTTCTAGATGTAAGTCAAGATATGAGGCCGACTTAGCAAATAATTAACGTGTTCAACTTTTTTGGGAGAACTTATCCTTACCTAAATACCTTTAGCCAATATAGAATAAGAAAACACACAGCAATGTGCACAGTAGTCCGAGTTCAACTTCGATGTAAGACAAGATAACAAAACTTATCGGTCGTCCCACTGTCTATATCACTCTGTTCAGCTCTTAATATTATTTCGTATCATGTCTTTGTGACGTCAAATACGTTGACCCGGCCTTAATAACTTTGACCCGGACATATCAGCGACGTCATAATGTTTGAACCGACGTTAATAACTTTGACCCGAACTTATCAAGTCATCTTTTGTGTGCTGGTGAAACAAAGAAAACACTTCTGAAACACGCAAATATAGCCCGATAAATCGATTATCAGATTATCTGCATATTGATATTGTAAAATATCAGCTGCTTGACATTATATGAAGGCTTTTTGATCTCGTTCGCTACGCTCACTCGACAAAAAGCTTCATATTATGTCTCGCAGCTGATATTTAACGATATCAACATGCAGATAACCTGATAATCGGTACAAACTAAGCAAAATGACAATGATACATAGATTAAAAAGACTACCAACAGTTACTTACATGTTAGCTTCAGCCCTCTATTAAACTTTGTATTATTATTGATCGACGAAAAATATATTTTTTCAAATACTTTTGAATAAAACGGTATATTTACCATCTTGATATGTTGTAACTACGGATGACATATCAGACTGTTCACTGCTGCCTTTATCTGTCGTAGCAACTACTGTAAACGTATAATTCCAATATGCCTGCAATCCAGAAAACTGTATTACCTGCTTATCAAAGCCTAAAAAAAATCATAGCGTATACTTTTCTTTATATCTAGATTTCTCACATCTAAAGCCCGTAAACTCAAAGATTAAACTAGCGTAGCAATTAATTTGTTCACAAAACAACAACAAAATATTAAAAAGCGCTTTTCTTGATTTACCTTCATTAGGAACGCTCAAAGCAAAATATTTGAAAGTCAAGGATTTATTTTAACAAAAACTGTTGAAGAGCATTTTGACAAAACAATTACTTAAACAATAGCATAGTCCAACCAAGGTCAACTCTTCCTTTCACTTTTTCAGCATTTGATTTAATCAGTTTTATGGACTTTCCAATTTCTGAATATGCATTCAAGTCGGAACTTTTTCTCCAGTGTCGTGTAATTGTGTGTCAACGTTTGATTTTATTGAGAAGAAACTTAAAAAGATTAAGGAGACTTATCATTTCGGAAGTCAAAATCTGTAAATGTTGAACACATCAACAAACGACAACCACTGAATTACAGGCTCCTGACTTGGGATAGGCACATACATGCAGAATGACAAATGTAAAAACAATCAAACAAGAAAACTAACGGCCTAATTTATGTATAAACAAATAAACAAGCATAAAATGTTTAACACACCAACAGACGACAACCACGAAATTACAGGCTTCCGACTTGGCACAGGCACATACATACAGAATGTGGTGGGGTTTAACGTGTTATCAGGATCCAAACACTTCCCATAACCTAAGACAGTGGCGTTACAGTTCAACAGTGAATGATTTCAGTCGAAAAAGGCTTAACACATCAGATAAACACAAATAGAAATACATCTAACAAAAGAACAGAATGGACGTTGCCAAGTAATTGTATATCCCAACAACTAAAAAAAGATACTTAGGTAAGTTTAGAACCTCTAACCTGAAATGCGTAGCACATAGACATGAAATATACCTACCAGTTATGTTTTCTCCTTTTATAAATGCTGGTTGAGTATTTAGAACCATTTCATAAACTTTGATATGATATGTTGTTATCCCTGGTTTTGGACCTGGTAGTTTCCATGTTACTTTTATTTCACTTGAACTAACAACGGAAGCAGCTACATCTAACGGTTTCTGTGGAACTGTCAACAATATTAATAGAAAAGTTTTTTATTACACATGAATTCCGTCATACACAATATTTGGAAATATCAAAATCAATCATGAATGACAAAATCCGAAATTAATCTGTTAAGTTTTTTCTATTTAGGTTCAGCTAATTTTTCATGCAATAACTACAGTCACTTTCACTAAAATATATACCTTCGGAATCAGTTGTTACTAATGATTCACTCCTGTTACCATTACCAGCGTCATTTATCGCATTTAGCCAAACGGTATGATCTGTATAAGGTAGTAACTGGTTTATTTCATACGATATTGGTTCCATCAGGTCGGTATTTCTTCTATTTTCTCGAATCTGTCTTTTGTCGGCTGAGCACACATGCTGTATCAGCTAAAATTGAATTAGAAATAATTGTCTTGAGGATCTGTTACTTCATGTATGATCAGATCAGAACGCAATTAGAACTTACATTTATTAAAGGATATTGACACATTGTTTTACTTATTTCTTCTATAATAAAGACACAATTTCAAGATTAATTCATATTCCTTCCCGAATTCTTTCCCAAATGCTCAGACCCAACAATACGAAGGCCAATACTATGTTCATGTCTGATACTCTAAGTTAAGAACTTAAATGAAAGAAAATCTATTTCATGTTTACACTATCTATCTGATCTTTGAAGGTTTTTTTCACATTTTCTATTTCAGAAACGAATGCTTTTGAATATTTTAAAATGACAATATGTGACAATCAAATCAACAAATCAATCATCATGTGGTAGTACATTGTTAAACGACCCCCCCCCCCCCCCCACACTTCTTTTGGTACAATTTAAATAAATGAATAATAATAGTATTCTTTAAGCATAAGGGATTTCATATCCAGACGGTTGCAAAATCTTAGTATTTGAACATTTATTTGAATTAATACCTGCGTGACGACAATCGGTTAGGGGAGAAACTTCTGGAAACGCTGTGGCTTCGATCGAAATGATTCTTTTATGATTGAGCAACATGTGTTGGTTATAAGCTTGTACTCGTCTTAATATGATTGGCTAACAAAGAGTCTTTACTAACCAAAAAATACTTACTACATTTGTACAGCCAGTACTGCAAACAAGGAGTACTTCGACTACACAGTCACTATTTACTAAGACTCTTAAACGATATCCTATTATGGTACTTTTTGAGTCAACTGGGTTACTCCATGATATCTGAATACTTCTGCTTGTCGCACGTAGAGTGACGCTTGATGGAACACTAGCCACTGAGAACAAAAAGAATATAAAGAAAAAAGTGTACCATTGGAACATTTAGATATTAGTCTGGAATAAAACAAACCGATAACTTTCATGTTATGATCGGATCTATGAAACCTATAAATGTCATAAAGATATAATGTTTCGCTCAGTTTAATGAGGCTAGGGGTATTGTGGCAGTAACTGCTAGTAGTTCTGTCTTACTTTGTGCTGATCATTTTCATTTTGCTTAGTTTCTTCAATTTGTTTTAACATCAGGCTCTGACTTCTTATTAAATCAGGTTTAGCTGTTCTTATTGATGTGTGTTTGTTAATTTCAAATTGGCTAAAGGTATAAGAGCGGGAAGATATCTGATAAAACAGTTCCTTTTTTTTCTGTTCCGGATTTTCTTGTAATGTCTTTTTAATGAACTGGTATACATTTGTGTGACGGAGCCAGCTAAAGGCAACACTTAGCTGTGTATTTTTTCCCGCTTGCTTCAAAGATCCATTTGTGGCCTTGTGCTGTTGTTTGTCTTGTGTTTTGTCTTTTTGACACATTCCTCGCTTCCATTCTCTATTGTTTCTAAAATAATTTGATAAAAATATGCAAAAACTACCATATGGTTGAAAATGTGATAGAATTGTTGTACGAGAATAAAATATGAATTATCCATTTTATCATAATTGATATATAAGGATCTTACTTACGTGCAGCACATGTTAACCCTGTCCAACGATGATTTATAGCACATTCACATGTTCCCCCTGCACAGGTCATTGGTCTTAGACACTCTGTATCAGCATTACAGTTTACAGAAGCACTCTTTTCTGTGGACAAGAAATAGATTTCGGTACCTTACGTTTGTCATTTTGTGGTAATTTTTGTTCTTATTTTTCTTAAGATTTAAAACGGAAAGGAATGAGAATTATTACAAAAATCGTTGTACCTCGTTACCAAAAGTTATGAGTATACATTAAATGAGGGATCTTGCCAATCATAGACTTTTGTATGTAAAAAAAAACACAAAAAAACCCAAGTTTTCATCATTTTGAAATATGGTGTTGGAATATTTCTCTTAAAGACATCTTTAACTTGATCTATTTTGAATTTTGAAATGAATATGTACCAGCATGTCAATTGTTTGACACCGTACATTGAAATAAATGTGTGTGTCTGTTTATTTGTAGGCGTTGTAAGGCAATTATAAATTATATAAATAGAGACCTTTATAAAATGCAATGCATATTATTGTAATAACCTATAGACATAAATAAAACTCACGTGCCGCACACGCTGATCCTGTCCAGTACTGATTTGTAGAACATAGACAACGACCACTTGAACAATTCAGTGTACTGGTACATTCTTTATTAGCAGTGCATGTTTCGTTCACACGTTTTTCTAAACATTAATATCAAACTATAAGTACTCCTCAATGAAATGTTTTGTTCTTCAAAACTTACTCAATTGAATTAATATGACTATTTTCTTTTCCAAATGCAAAAAAGAGGGAGCCTCATTGACCAAGAGGTCAAAATAGTTCAACTGCTAAACCAATCAATCAATAAATCAATCTATACAAAAAGCTGCATTTTGATTTGAGTTCTTCTTATTTGATTTTAGCTTTTTACAAAAGTAATTTAATGTAAAACAAGAAGAAAAGATACATGAAATTTATTTTTTTTACATATTTGTCAAATTATAAAATAAAATTGAGAATGGAATGGAAATTGCATACTTATATGTTACTCAGCATTGACTAAGGTTTATATTGATACAATTATTGTAAAATTCATAAACTAATTTGAGTTAATTATCTTTTTAAGGTAAATAGAAACTGAGCAAACGAAATATCATGAGGAATGAGACAGATATCCAATTTAATGTAAATAACGTTAATCAATAATAAATGGATCACCTATTTGGAAAGTTCGATAAAAATTGTATCTAAACATTTAAATGTACTAAGAAAATTACTGTGCCATACCTAGACAAGTATGCGCCATTATTGAAAGCTTATTCTTAGCAAGTAGCAACTTATTACATATTTTAGATAAATTTTGTTCTCTAAGACTAAGACATTGGTTAAGATCTAGTTATAACATACATTATAAGAAAAATCACAAAACGACTAAAACGTCTATGCAACATATTTACACTGTCATATGACATACTACACTATCTGCCCGCAGTGTATGTTTCTAGTTCTGATTAGATATATCATAGATACTATATAAAGGTTTTAACACTTTGGCTTGTTGGAATTGTTTGGAGAACATGCAGGGTAATGATGTTTTTTTATGTTATATTTTGATCTAAGCTGAAACCATTATGTTTGGGAGATAAAAATAAGAATGCGTATTGCGGATGGTTGAAAATATTTGTACCATAAAAGAGGGGCGATAAATAACAGTGGGACAGTCAAACTCATCAATTGAGAAAAAAATGGAAAACGCCATGGCTAAAAAATAAAAATCAATAGACAAATAATAGTATCAAAGCAAGACAACATAGAAAACTAAAGACTAAGCAACACGAACCTCACCAAAAAATTGGGTTTATATCAGGCAGGGTAAGCAGATCCTGATCAACATGTGAGAGATAAGCATGAAATTAAAATCAGACCTTTAATGATATAATTTGGTGTGTTGTCAAAGTGATCAATTTTTTGTTTGGACTTTCTATATATGATTTTGATAAAGCTTATGTTAGAAATCATTTGTAATCAATGCACACTATGTATTACACGACTTCTTTTAGGTAAATCTGCACTTGATAATAGTCTGCCATATACTAACCTGTTGAATGTGAACAGCGATAGAATTATCAACATAAACATAAATAACAGAAAAACTTTGTTATTGAAATTGATTTACAAATATGTTTTTTTACTACTTGTTGGATTACTTTCATCATATTTCGTGACATTATCCCTGATACTAGATTGTTGATCTTTAAACAAATAAAAGACGCGATTATGTGGGAATGAATCAGATATAATCTAACAACACAATCAATAATACGAAATCTTTAGACCATCATGAATTGTAGTATTATGGTAGTTCTGCATGTCAACTTTATGTTTAACTCAGAATAAAAATATTACTAAACATTACCTGCAGAACAAGTATAACCTGTCCAATACTGATTTATAGCACATTGACAGGTCCCACCTTTACATGTCATTGGACTTAGACATTCATTATCAGCATTACAGTTTGAATCAATACTTTTTTCTGTAAATAAAATAGGGTAAATGCTTTGCCTCTATTTGCAATTTTGGTTTTTATTGTAATTTGTTATGGAACTATGAACCCTTGTGTGTATCGAAAAGTCATCAGACTGTTACATCGTCTATAAAAAAAAATGATACATACATTTCTCTTATAATAAAAATATAACAAGAACTTATTACAGAAAGAAAAATACAGATGCACTGGTGTCGTTCAACTCTAAACTCCATTTATAATAGTTTTCCCTTTTTTAAAAAAAATTAAATTGAATGTATAAAGTCACTTTCATTTAATTTAAAACAGCAGGTTATATACATACATATCACATGATCAAGCAGCAATCATAATTTTACTACTTGTTGGATTATTTTCATCTAATTGTGGCATTATCCATGATACTAGATTATATACATACATATCAAATGATCAATCAGCAATCGTAAATTTAACTCACTTGCAACACAAGTTGATCCTGTCCAATACTGAAGTGTAGCACATTGACAAATCCCACCTGTACAAGAAAATGGATCCAAACACTCTATTCCAGAACTGCATGTCTGACCTCGATTCTTTCCTTAAAAAAAGCCAAAGAGATCACAAATGGAAAGAACTTGTTCAGTGGATGTTTTGGTTATATGGTATCAACTAATAAACTAGATATGTATAAACACGTTTTTCTAATTTTTCCCGTCAACTCATAATTCTAAAACACGAAGACGCATACATAAATTAAAAAATTTAAACCAAAACACATTTATTAGTTATATACTAATCATCGAAAAGAAATACTTTGTATTGGTGCATATGGATTCTAGCACTGCATCTATATTTTTTTTAACTTAAGACGTAAGATTTTTTAAAATCTAAAACGCGTCACAATGGAAATTTTAGAAGAATGCACGAAAATTTGACGTCATAATCGATATTTGACTAATAAGAAACTGAGAGCAAATGACATACACGTTGAATAGATACAAATAATCTGACTGGTCAGGTTATGATAAATCGAGTAAGAATTGGATAAATAGAAATACAACTTACGTTGGTAACAGTATGAATCAATACAGTACTGTTGTATACTACAATCACAAGAACGTTCAGGTTCATGACAAACATTCCGTAATTGGCATGGTAAAGCATTTCTCTTTTTATCTGAAAACAAACCACTGTATGTATCAGTAACCACAAAACTTGACGGTACAAACATGGAAAGGAAAATAGAAGAATAAAAAATCTGTGCAACCAACGCAGGATATGCATATGGCATGTTATGGTTTTGCTCAGTACCATATAATATGTTGTGTGGTGTATTCACTACAACTTTAAGGAATTTTCGCCTTTTACTGTTCTTCAATTATATATTAGATTTGGCAATCTAACTGTCTTGGTTGGTCTATATCAAAAGCAAGTCCGGCGTTCCAAATTGTCGGTCTAGTACCTTTGATGAATTTGTACAAACACTTAGTCGATGCTACTGCTGTTTGACTTCTCGATCCCGAGGGTACAAGCTATATTTAGAAGATTCAAATATTGTGTTTATAAAATTTTGAATCAATTGGTTCTTCAAGCATACATAAATTACCATTATAAATTTGAAACAATGTTTCAAGATTTTCAGTGTTTTGTATATTTTTTTTCCAACTATTTTGATTTTAGTTTAATTAACGAGCCTTATATAGAGGGGGCATACCGAGTTATAATTTTGATATTTTGTTTTAGTTTTTACAACTACTGAGTCGGTATCCCAGCGTCCCTGAGTATAACACCCTTTTTTCAGTTTTGTTTATCAGATGTATTTTTTTTTATTACAAATCATCGTGAAATTATCGATAACAATGTAAAACACATTTTTTTATTTCGACATAATGACACCTTTAATAACGGTTTGGAAAATATTACTTCCAGTATTATTTGATAGTTTACACTTAATCATTACATATATGGTTCTACATACTTTAAGATTAAATAAGTATAATAACATAGCTTCGTCCGGTTAACACATGGTCACATCCGGTTGACTTTTTCAAGATTATATGGCTTGCAACCTAATTCAAAAAGTCTTATGTCGTTACCATTTGTACATGATAATTTCAACCAAATATAAGATAAACTTCACAATTATCTTTGACCGTGACCTTAATTTCAAGTTCATAAACACCTCCCTTCAAGTCAAAGACCCTCTAGGTCTCTTTTCTATATTGTCAATAAGCGATGTCAAAATTTATAAGTATTTCTAATAATAGAGTAAAGTAAACGTCCATTTAATGTCAACTAACACGTACCCTTTTATCCAAAATGTATGTTACGACTTAAAGTTTAGAAATAAAATGTGGTGGTCAATATCTAATATGTTTTTCGAAAAGAAGTGGATATGACAAAATAAAAATTTAGAGTATGATCTTGACCTTTGACTTTGCTTTTTTAACAATACCCTCAAATCAAAAGACCTTATGTCTCTATCACTTATGATGTACCAGTAAGAAATGCATACATTTGTCGGTTTCATCTGCATTTGCGAATGCAAGAAGAAAGACAGAGTTGGGGAGATAAATCCTATGTGAAAACGTGTTCAGTTAAACAGGAGTCAACTCTAAAGCGTATAAACTGTTCGATATAATATACTAAAAACATTTGGCTGAGGATAGCTTTAAAAAACAGTCATTTTTAATATTTCAAGAAATAAAGTTCCTTGACTGTACAAATGGCATTTTTAGACACAAAATAACTACATGATTTGTTAACAACGGCGTCTCTAATATGTATGTTACATGGTTAGCAAAAAATATTTCTAATAAATTTCGTTATTTTTTTTTTAAATGTGGCCCTTTTGAAAAAGTATTTTTAACTTCAAAGTTGTCGGAATCTAATTTATTTCGAAATCCACACATCATTATTTACTCACTATAGAACGTGACCTATTCCCAAAATATCACTGTTTTGCCTTTTGTGATCTCGCAGTGATATACGACGTGTGTCGGTATTCATATATAAAGACAATTGTAGTGAACTGCTGTTCAAAAATCATAAAAATCAATCAAAACAAACTGAATTCGGGTTACGAACTAAAATCACTTCAAATATGAAAGGAAAACAACGGAACAACAGAAACAAATCATAACATTATAACAAACACAATTTCATTTTAATATTCTAGTCATGGTTAAAAAATACGTAAAACAACACAATTACAAACTAAATCCTTATCTAATATTCGTTTATGTATTTAAAATACAAATCTATTTTATTTCTAAGTAACCTGTTAATAAAAACATAACAAAACAAAATGTGTCCCAATTACACGGGTACTCCATCTGTCTATGTTCAGAAGACTGCGAAAATGGGTTAAAAACTTTAATTTGGCATTAAAATTAGAACGATCATATCATAGGTAACTTTTGTACTAAGTTTCAAGTTAAATTAAATTTCAACTTCATTAAAAACTATCTCGACCAAATTTTTTAACCTGAAGCGGGACAGACGAGCGAACGAACGGACAGACGACGGAACAGACGAACGGATGCACAGACCAAAACACATAATGCCCATAAATAGTGCATAAACATCTTTTTGTGACGTTGATCCATTTATGTGACGCTGAGTTCATATTTCGTGTGTGGTGTCGTGGTGTGCTGTTGGAAATTTCCTGTGAGCTGTCTGTTGTTATTCAGCGGTTTAAATGATTGAATGTACTGTTATATCTTTTATTTGTATATTTTTCTGGGCTTAGTGTTTCTGAATTTGTATGTACTGTATTGCACTGTAATCTACAGTTCTTTTTTATGTATGTTGGCGTTTGCTTTTGTTGTAGTTTTAGTCCCCTCATCACCAGACATGACAAATATCACAAACATGACTCATTCAGATCATCGTTCTAGTGACAACAGAAATATTACACATATACAGCCATGTTCAGTTCTCCTTAAAGACATTTTGGTTTTTTATGACACAGTAAAACACTGTCGCATTTCGAAATGTGAGACCAAAAGCTGCAAAACTTGTGCAATTTTAATTACAGATGCTGAATTCACTAGCAATTTGACCAAGAAGTCATATTTTACCAGAAGTTACGATGATCTGAATTGTAAATCGATAAATGTCGTCTACGGATTAGAGTGCAACCTTTGCGGATTGGTATCGTCGGTGAAACGAAAGGAAGGCTAAACAAACGTATGTGCGGTCATAGATCAGACATTAACCTCAATGCTAACGACATTCTTTACCAGCATTTCAATCAGCCCGATCACTCCATCGTTTCCATGAAAGTTCGCATTATCGAAAAGATATACCATAGCTCTAACAATCCTAATCTTTCAACAACTCTCCGTAGGCAAAATGAGGACTACTGGATTAGACAATTGGGAACTGCGACACCTTATGGTTGCAATGACAAAATTGATGGTATAGGTATTCTATCTAGTCCTTCGTGTAACTCGGTGAATGTGATGAATATTTTCAACTCGACTCATCGACGTAGACGCAGTCATGGTCATCGTCATTATACATCACCTTCTCTGCATGATGTATCTATTAATGACTTGCTGCCATTTATACAAAAGCCGTTAGGTATTCATCACTTCATTCTCTGTTCCATTTATGTTTGGAATCCACTGTTACAAACCCTCATTCAAACCAATACAACATTACAGCTATAATTTCCGATATTGCAAGTCACAGACTTTTCAAGCCAGTCCGCATTGGCAAAGATGAAAAAGAGAAAAGATCTTTCCTTAATCTTTCCTTTGCCAACAAAGGTATCGATGGCGTCAACTTAGGCAATATCTTTCATCATAAATTAGTTCAATCGAAAATACCTCCTTATTTCAAAGACCAGTCTGTACCAATCATTTCTTATACCTATACCAAACCTATTCCTACTAAAATTTTCACTTACAAACACGTTTTGCAGGATCTCGATATTGACGACTTCAAGTCTAAACCTCCTGATTGCACTTGTGCTAGTTCCCAATTCACATATAATCCTGCTGGCCACGTTATTACCGGTGACCTCAACATTGTTAATAACACTTATCTACGAAATGTGTTTTCGAAAGGTCCGAAATATCGTAAGCCTAAATCCATCAATTGGAAATAAAACTTTAAAATCTTGATGGATTCAGTTGAGGATTATGCCAGGCAATGGGCTAAGCGCGAGAAGGAAGACGTAGACACTCTTTCCGAATGGATTAAGGCAGTGAGGTCGTTGATACAAATCTGAATTAAGAAACTGAATGGATTTATCAATGCCCATGCTACGTCAATCTTTAAAGACCCAAATGTTGCAAAACACCTATCCTACCTCCATAACAAATATGTTGTTGTCCCAGCAGATAAAGCCCCAAAAAACATCGTTTTTGTATGTAAAACTCATTACATTAACTGCTTGATAAAAGAATTAGGTATTGACAATTCACTTGGAAACTCAACATATACCCTCACGACACTTACCAAAGAGGAAATCCTGGATAATCATAGGTCTGTTCTGTGTTCCTTTCGAATTTCAACCAAAGATGAAGAACTGGATCTGCCATCACTGTATTGGATACTTAAACTACATAAGTGTCCTTACAAACAGCGGTATATTGCTGGGTCTTCCAAGTGCTCCACGAAACCTCTTTCTAAATTATTAACAACTATGTTATCAGCAATCAAAGACGGGCTTCAAAGTTATTGTGAAACTGCTTATTCTAGAGGAGGCGTGAATCAGATGTGGATACTTAAAAATTCCAAAGATCTTTTAGAGTACATACAATCTAACTCTCTTTCATCTTGTAACAGTATTAAAACATTTGACTTTTCTACTCTGTACACTAGTATTCCACATTCCAAACTAAAAGACAAATTGAAAGAGTTGGTATTGCTTTGCTTCGTAAAAAAGAATGGCCAACGTAGATACTTGTCTTAGGGAGGGATAAATCCTACTTGGTAAAGGATCACTCTGATTCGAACAAAAAATTATCTGAAACTGATAATATCAAGATGCTTGATTTCTTGATTGACAGCATATTTTTTGCTTTCGGAGGACGTGTTTTTCAACAGACTGTCGGCATTCCAATGGGAACAAACTGTGCCCCTCTACTTGCCGACTTGTTTCTTTATTATAATGAGGCTGACTTCATGCAGGAACTTCTTAGGAAGAAAGAAGTTAGCAATATCCTTTAACTCTTCTTTTCACTATATAGATGATGTTCTTTCACTAAATAATTCAAAATTTGGCGACTATTTGGAACGCATCTATCCAATCGAGCTAGAGATAAAGGATACTACAGATACAGTTAAGGCGGCCTCATATCTTGACTTACATATAGAAATTGACAATGAGGGTCGTTTGAAAACAAAACTTTACGACAAAAGAGATGATTTCAGCATTCCAATTGTGAACTTTCCATTTTTAAGTAGCAACATTTCAGCAGCACCTACATACAGGGTATATATCTCCCAATTGATACGATATTCCCGTGCTTGCATTTCCTATCATGATTTTCTTGATAGAGGGCTGCTGCTCACAAGGAAGCTATTAAACCAAGAGTTCTAATGGTGAAGTTGAAATCATCCCTTCGTAAATTTTACGGACGCCATCACGAGTTGGTTGACCGTTATGGAATAACCGTTTCACAAATGATATCGGATATGTTTCTTACGTTGTAACTACAATCCCCTTCCCTTTCATGAATGTGACCTACCGAATTAAACTATTTACCGGATTTGTTATCACATACGCAACGTTAACACGATGGGTGCCGCATGTGGAGCAGGATCTGCTTACCCTTCCGGATCACCTGAGATCACCCCTAGTTTTTTGGTAGGGTTCGTGTTGTTTATTCTTTAGTTTTCTATGTTGTGTCGTGTGTGCTGTTGTTTGTTTGTATTTTTCATTTTTAGCCATGGCGTTGTCAGTTTGTTTTAGATTTATGAGTTTGACTGTCCCCTTGGTATCTTTTGTCCCTGTTTTAGTGTTTCTGTATTATCAGGTTTTCTTTAATAAACCTGTGTTGTTGGCTAGTTCTCGTTCATATTCAATTGTATTATATTAAACAATTTATAATGTAATTTAAGTAATTGGTTAAAAATATCTCATGTAGTATACGGAGGGATATATTATTATCAGCCACCTGGAAACAAATTAGAACAAAGGGTAACTAAGCCATTATTGTCACGTTTAAACGTCATTTTCTGATTTTTTTAATTTCTTACTTTAGTATCTGAATTTAATGGTGAACAAATGACAGTTCGTTTTTAATTATCACAACGATGTTCTAAAATTCAAATTATAATTCGGAAGTAAATTTAGGCTTCATTTTAAATAACTTAATATATTGAATTTTATTCTCATCATGTGTTATGTTCATATGCATGTACAGTGAACCAAGGCTTCTCATTTTAAGTATATGAATTATTGTTCTCTGATGTTGAAAATTAACAAACCAGTCAGCACCAGCTCTATTTTCTTCTTAAAATCACTTTTAAATCACTATAAATACCAGTTATATGATACCCAATAAAATTATGTGATTTAACTTACTTGTAGCACACGCCGATCCTGTCCAGTACCTATTTGTACTGCATTGACAAGTTTCACGTATACATGTCATTGAACCTAGACTCTCGTAATCAGCACCACAGGCCGCACCAATACTATTTTCTAAAACATTTATAATTTAAAGAATTGATACAGTATATAAGTTCAAAGATTGGACAGTCAAAAACTTCTGCTTTGAATTCAATTATTTTTGTGGGTAACAATTTTAGAGATTGTGAAAAACTTGCATTTTCGTGAGTATTTTATTTCGTTGTTTTCCAAAAGTCTTCAACTAATCATACAACAAATTTGTAATTCGTTGAGCATATAAATTAGTGGTTTCCATGTACCCACGAAATCTACAAAAAGTGGTATCCGTTGAAAACGAATGATTCCAAAGTATAAAACTAAAAAAACTCATAATATAGAGAGTTGTAGAGTTTACAGTAAAAAAGATATCATGTAAATGATGTAGGGTTATACTGTTCATTTACAGAAAGAGAAATATGTTTCGTTCACAATTCATATACAAAACTTACTTTTTTGACAGGTTGATCCATCATCATAGTAATTATCCATACACCGACATATGCCTGTATCACACTTTGCATTACCATACTTTGTACAATTGTCAACTTTATCGAAAGTACACAAAATATCTCTTACTGTTGATTCACACGTAAAACACAGTAAACATACCAGACAAATCTACAAAAAGACACAAATATGTAATAAAACTCCAGTATGCAAATCAGTTCTTTGAAAATCCTGTTTGAACAACCAAATATTATTATTATTTGATTCAAAATTACTCACCTTATGGAGAAAATATTGTCTGGACATTTTGCATAAATATTTAGTTCCGAATTAGGAAGTACTCCGAATAAGAATAAATTGTCAATAGATCGGTTTCAATAAAAAACATCTTTCAAATATATGTATTATATCAATTCAAATGAATTTATTTTTAGAAGTGTATCATTCACAAATTCTTTTCATAAAACGATTGAAAATATATTCTTTTATGTAACGCAACTTCGCTAAATCAAATGTGATATTCATGTTTCCACTAAGATGGAAGGGTAATGTATTTTACAAACTGCATTTAATGTTTTAATATTAATATATATATTCTGAAAATGATAAAGAAGGTAATATGTGTGAGAGGAAATGTAATAAGGAAATAAACTCATCACAGATACCAGGACTAAATTATGTATATACGCCAGACGCGCGTTTCTTCTACAAAAGACTCATCAGTGACGCATAGTAACCCATAGTAAGAGATATATTGATATAAGTAACAAGGTACACCCAAATATGAAATTTGAATATGACGGTTTTTTTTTACCTCAAATACATCAAATGGAGCAGATATAAATAAATTTAAGAAGATGTAGTATGAGTACCAATGAGATAGCTCTCAATCCAGGTGTACAAAGAGTAAACAAGTACAAAAACAATGTATAAGTTAAAGTACGGTCTTTAAAATTTTAATCAGAATAATGTACACGTGACACATAGCACATTGTCTAGTATTCCCTAATTGTGTCAAAATCAGTAAGAATATTTATATGTTTAGTGAATGCTTCAAAAACGTCCTATTGCATAATACGTTAAAATACTTGCAGAAAAAAACCTTGCATTTGTACAAAATATTGAATAGAAAAGGTATATTTAATTATTGAGGTCATTGAATCTTTGTCAGTAATATCCCTGTCATCATTGATACGATATAAATATATTTTAGGTAAAAAAAAACTCGTTGATTTGTTATCTTTTATCATGTTTAAATGCAGTTAGTTAATAAACGTACTTACCATGTATTATGATTTATACCAGCTAAATCGTTTATATGTTGATTAACTAAAATAAAATTCCTACCGAAGTTTAACAAAGCTAACAAAATATTTTGCTTTAAACGTGTTTTTGTTATATTTTATTAAGTTACCCAAATTATTACCTACGGCTATATTACTTTAAAATGTAAGTGTATACAAAGAAGGAAAAATAAACTGTATGTGCTACACTAGTTTCCTGTCATCGATATTGTTAGTACTTTTATTCAACGTTATGTTAAACCAAAGCAAACTTTGTATGGTGATTGGAAACACGTGGGTGTAGCTGAATACCGATCTGGTTTAATTTACGATTTGCAATTCTGGAAAAGCTTCAACCTACAACACAAACTATTTATGTATGCAAATCGTCGTACATGGTAGCTGTGGCATTTTATCTTACTTTTTAAAGTTAGTTAGTATTTCCTGCTAGTTCTTTTATCAATTGATATGTATCAGCAATATGTATTTATTGCACAAACCCGTAAAATTGGCCATCAATTTGTTTACAAGAAACATAAAAACCTAAAAAATTAAAAGGAATCAAATGAAAATAATACTAGGTCACTTGTGTATCTACAGTCTTGCCAGCAGAAAATTTACGAGTTTTATGTTTCGATATCTCCTTGTCTCAATTCATCTATTCATCATTGGTGTAGATGCTTTTCATCTTGTTAATGTTGTTCTGAATAGATCCCATAAACTAACTAAACAACCCAACCCAAGAGAAGAACAAGATCGTTTATTCATCTTAATCTCCCGAGATCACTCCAAGTTTTAGGCTGATTTGTGGTGGTCAGTAGTTTTTGAGTTATGATATGAGAACAATCGAAGAAAAGATTTGATACCAAGCGATATAGATATCAAAACGATATGGTATGATTGCTACTCTCAAAAGGTCGAGACCAAATCACACAGATATAAACCGTACAGCCTTCAACAATGAACAAGCCTATACCGCATAATTAGTAATAAAAGGCCCCGAAATGACAAATGTAAAACAATTCATACGAGATAACTAACGGCATAATTTGTGTACAATAAATAAACGAAAAACAATTATGTAACACATCAACAAACGAAAACCGATGAATAACCGGCTCATGAGTTGGGACATACACATACATCAAGAATGTTGCAGGCTGAAACATATAAGCACTTTTCACCATCAGATATTTATAATCCACTAGTTGAGAGGTGTCTATTCAGTGACCTTTCTATATTTATCAAGGTAAAATTGTCTAATACAAAATATCAAAAACCTGTAAACTTCATAAACTGACAGTAACTAAATAAAAAGGATAATGTATATTACATCAGAAGAAATAAATAACTTTTAGTTTGTAAGAATTAATATTTCAATTTTCAAATTGAAAAAGTAAATACAAATATTATCTAATTTGCCATGTCCTATTTTCATCGTGTACCATAGTATCACATAATATATTTAATATGATAAAGTTGAAACCCAAATATTGGCAAAAATTACATGATACTCTTTTTAAAGTTAAGTTATATTACATTAAAGAATCTTTTAATTGTCGCATTGTTGTTCGTAACAACAAGGAAAGATGAGGATACAATTTAGAATAGTAATAAAGAAAATTAAGAATGATGACCACTCAACTACTCTCAACCTCGTATTTTATGTGGCCTTTTAACTTTTTGTATTTTAGGCTCACCATTCTCACTGTTGAGTATTTTGTGACAGAAACGTGCGTCTTGCATACGAAATCTCCATCCTGTTATGTCATTAGTATATGATTAGATTATTTTCTTATTAGAAACCTAGCGTTTGCGACGTGTTTTAACACAAGTCGGAATACAGTTCGTTTAACTTTAAAACCATGGTTCATTAGTATATTAAATGAAACCAACGAAAATTGATATTTCTACAAATGACAAGGAATTTACAATAGAACTAAAGCGACTATACACACAATTACCTTTTAAACTACATAGTTTACGTTCATTTAATTGTTTATAGATAAGCATGAATCGGAAGAATGCAAAACTACTGGTAAGTTACCAATTTATTTATTATCAATCAGTACATAAATAGTTCAATCCTTTCAACAAATAGAGGTAACTATTGGCAAAACTAGTGTAAAATTAACATATATTGATAGCAATCTATGAAAACAAATACCGCTACCACAAGGTAATACCATCATGTTTAACAAGCACTTCCATGGTATTTTCTTCTAGAACAAAACAGATCTTCAGCAACGATACAATTAACTGTTTACTATATTAGTTGATCAGTCGTGTTGTAAAACTAAAGTTGAAAGCCAACATTTCCCATGGTGTTGTGTATTCTCACAATGTCCAATTAGTTTTGATTGTTATCATTATGCGTTGTTGGTGTTGAGAGTTTTCATTTTGTAGTGTAAGTGTTGAGAGTGTTCATTTTTCTCGTGTTGGTATTAATCGTCCTCATTATGCCTTGTTTAATAAATATGTACTCGAAAAAAAAATCGCAAAGTTATGACGGTTTGTCAATGTACATGCGTAGTGAAAGATACAAGGATGAAATTAACAAGGATCAAAATACTTTTATGATAACATATTTTCATAGTGTTTGTCTACAGTATGTACTCGGCCAATCTGGTCATATTCATTTTGATTATCTTTTGCTCCAAGTTCTTGGTAAGAGGATATATTGTCCATTCCTAGGTCTTCGTATTGGTTTCCACTGAAATGATAAAAAAAATGTAAAGGTTGAGGATATGTAAAATAATGTGGTCATGGTTTATTCTGTTAATACCTTATGTTGTGCTTAAAATCGACGTATTTCTACATTGTCAATAAAATATCAAGGTATCGGTAGAAACGTATTCCTCCAGCTCTTATTTTCAACACTTGATATTTTTTGTATTTCTTATATTTGGCATTAAGGTAGCTCATTACAAAGATTTGTTCACTCCCAATTAGACAACTTTAAACTGATGTAATTCATTTCATCCTTCTTTATATTTTATAAATGAGGTACCAAAAGAAAGAAGAAAGATTAATCTTTCAAATATTGATAATTTCATTATGACATAATTATTACATAACTAATTATTATGTTATTAGTTGCTATATTGTGATGTCTACACTTGAATGAATTTAGCGTCTTTGTTCTTCATAGCATCCCAAAATATTTTATAGATTCTTGTGCAACACAGCTTGACCTCCAAAACTGTGTCTCAGATTTTCAAAAACATTAATAGAACAAATTTTATACCCAATTGAATTAAGTGGTCTCTAAAGAATTGATGTTGCAAACTTAATTGAAGATTTATGAGAGAATGAAATACATTAGGAAAAATCTGAGACACAGTTTTGGAGGTCAAACTGTGTTGTGCTATAATCTATAAAAAAAGTTTGGGATGCTATGAAGAACAAAGAAGCTCAATTCATTCAAGTATGGACATCACAGATTGGCAACTAATTACATAACAATTAATGATGTAATAACTATGTCATAATGAAATTATCACAATTTGAAAGATTAATCCTTTTTCTTTCTTTTGGTACCTCATTTATAAAATTTAAAGAAAGATGAGTGGAATTACATCAGTTTAAAGATGTCTGATTGGGGATGACAAATCTTTGTATTGTGCTAACTTAAGCACAACTGGTGACAAATGAAATGCGTATGCAATATGCAATTACTATTCTGTATCGTTCATAGAAATTAAAATAGCCAACACTAGGTATATGATTTCACTGGTGGTTTTTATGTACACGTTTGTGTCACATGCCAAATAATTAATGCTTTGTTACAGACTAAAGAGTTCATCCTGATTTATGGAAGTTGATATTTGCAGCTTAAAAATATTACCCTCCAAAATGAAACAGACTTCATAGCTGAATATATCATACTTTGCCGTGTGTCACGATTTTTTTTCAGGTGGGTGTATTAAACCATATGACAATACATTTTTTGAAGGGTGTGTTAAAATTGATTTTGATGTCAACATATGTTATATCACAATCCTTACAGAATGACATTGTTGGTGAATATTAAGTTCATGATAATATTACGAGTTTGATTGGTGGTAGGGTTTATGTCTTTGTATGAGTTCATTCTTTCAAGTATATTCATGTTTATATGCATTCAAAATAATTCTTTGATTTCAATGATATGATTATATATTAGTAGGTTTATTGTCTTTTTTCGAATTAGGTGACGTCTAACTCTTTTCAATATGTCATATTATGCAATTCGTTAATAATGTTTTATTTACAATCAATAAAAAGTAACTTTTTGTTAGGAAAAATAGCGCGATAGATCAAATTTTGTATCAATAAACTTAGTATTATACATGGCATGTAAAAATTATAATAATAAATACCTAAAAACTAATATCTGTGTTTGTTGCACGATCATTGATGAATGCAGTCAAGTGCTGTGTCTATATGCCTTTTTGTGTTTCGTTGTTATATATTTGTGTTTTTTTTATAGTGTTAAAGATCATACACAATATTGACTGCTGTTCCTCTCACTTTAACGGACACCATCACGAGTTGGTTGACCGTTATGGAAAAACCGTTTCTCAGATGATAACGGATATGCTCCTTATGTCGTAACTAAAATAGCCTTTCAGTTTCATGATTGTGACCTACCGATTTATACTATTATCGGATTTGTAATAGCATAATCAAATGATCTGCTTCTCCGTCGGAGTACCTGAGATCACCCCAGTTTTTGGTGGGGTTCGTGTTCCTTAGCTTTTGGTTTTCTAAGTTGTGTCATCTGTTCTATTATTTGTCTGTTTGTCTTTTTATTTTTTGCCATGGCGTTGTCAGTTTATTTACAATCTATGAGTTTGACTGTCCCTTTGGTATCTTTTGTCCCTTTTTTAATCTATAATGTCTGTTCATTTGTTTCACACATAGTTACAATTGTAATGTAATTTTTGCAACTGTCATACATACTAGAGGTTCAGCTTGCTATAAACCCACAATTGCCTGCGAGAGAAGATGGCTGTTCTAAGTCAGGAATATTACAGTTGTTATCTATTTGTTTGATGTGTTTAAGCTTTAGATTTTGCCATTTTATTACAGAATTTTTGTTTTGAATTTTCCTCACACCACCAAGTTCTATGTTTGTATGACGATTCTACTTACAAGGTTGACTCTACATGTGCTTGTCTTGATCCTGAAAAAAACGTCCAGATTATTTAGAATTTGAATTAATTTTCTAGACAATACATCTACAATTGATTAAAACACTAATGTATATGGTCCATCGATTTGCAGAAACATTCTCTTTTCTGATCGTGTTCATTAAAACACATCTTTCGGAACATTCATTTATCATTTTGCTTTTTTGTTAAGATAACGCATATTTATAGATAGAGGCAAACATTTTCAAGAAAACATTTTGTGTCGTTTTTTATTATTTCTTTTCATGAGCAACACATTTTTGTTTTTGAACTAGTAGTGTTAATGAAGTCAATGTTCAAAAATCTTACAAAATCTTTTTGTACAGCTACATACTTTTACATGTAGGAAGGCGTTATACTAGGAGATACAATATTTGTTTTTATTTCAATTCACTGAAAGATCTAGAATTCCTTGGTATATAGATATAGGAAGATGTGGTGTGAGGTAGATTATTTACATAATGTTTAATGGTTTTTCTGTACTTAAAGACCAAACAGCCTATTGTTTATGCGCATCAGCTAACGCAACTTGGTAGTGACATAAAAGCTCTATGACGTTGTTTCTAGCAATGAAAAAACGTTAAATTATAACGTCCTATTTCGCGTTTTTCACGGATTCCAACATGGTGTACGCTACGTCTCCCAAGAAAAGAGGAACTATTATGCGTCGCGCTACTTTAATATCCTGTGGAGATTAAACACAAATGTACACATAAGAGACTACACTATATTTAACCTTCGTTCTAATAAAAATAATAAAATATAAATTTTGATCTCGACTTTTTGCATTTGCGCCGTTTTGCATTTCATTTTTTTTTATTCTTTCACATGCGTAGATTTTGTCTTATATTTGCATCGATCTGCATTGCATTTTTTCTTCTTCTTCACTTGCGTAGATTTTGTCTTTCGTTTGCGCCGATTGTGTACAGATAAGGTGAAAGTTTGGTTTTTTTTGCCCGATTTATGGGCATTATGTTTTCTGGTCTGTGTGTCCGTTCGTTCGTCCGTCCGTCTGTCCCGCTTCAGGTTAAAGTTTTTGATTACAGTTTTTGGTCAAGGTAGTTTTTGACGAAGTTGAAGTCCTATCAACTTAAAACTTAGTAAACATGTTCCTTATGCAATGATCCTTCTAATTTTAGTGTAAATTTTTCAAAAAAAAAAACAATGAGTATTCACAAGGTTAGGCCGATAATCAAATATTCCTAAAAGTTTTGACATACTGGCAACATGTGCATGTAACTGATGTCTGGATGATTCTCGTAAAATAATGTCCGATCTTGCAATGAAGTTAAAATTTATTTATACTGCTTATTTGACAAAATCTTATAGTAAAAATAAAATGATAACAAAGGGTCATTTTTGTTTGTCATTTGTTTCATTTCAAATTGTCTTAAGGAGAAATGATAAACATATTGTCTAATCTCACTGAAGCTTACAGCTAATTTCCTAATGTATGTAGATCAACAATTTGGTTTGCCTGCTTGCTTTGTTTGTATATTTTGTATAATTATATTTTGATAACGTCAAATTCAATTAAATAGCATGTATACAGGTTTACATATTAAGATGTCAATCTTAATAACACAGCTTGAGTAAACATTAATTAAGGAAGCCAACCAAAGTTTCACCCTACATGCATTAGGAAATTAGCTGTAAGGCAAAAAGTATTAATAAAACTAATACTCTGAGTCAGCGAATGTGAATGTGAATTAAAATCAAAATTTTCGGTGTTTAAAACTAAATTGTTGTAAGTTTAACTTATGAAAACAATTGCTCCAAGAATAATGTCTTACATAAAATCGCTCCCTTTCATTTAGCTACAACTGTGACCGGAAAGATTTAAAACAAATTTCGATTTTCAATGCCTGCAACAACCTTTTCTTTGTTTTAATTTCCAAAATAAGCAATTTAGATTTATTATATTTTATCCTGTTGGAGAAATCTTACTTTGTAGTTTTCAACGGAAAATTATTTCTAAATTAATTTTTGAATCAAAAACTTTTTGTATTTTATATTTACTGTCTAGTTTATTGAAAACACATGAGGTAGTAATAAAAGGATTGTATTTTAAGATAGATGTATAACGTTTTAGAATCAAAACTTTCATTCATATATTATAACTATAATTTTAATTTCCTTATATCTTAAATATTCTAAAATAATGAATTCACAAACTCGATGCAATAATTTCTAAACGTTCGTCGGGAAAAATAATGGTATAAAGAACTCCGTCCATGCTTTTGTATGTCCGTCTTTCAATAGTACCGAATGAGTTCGTTACGGCAATCTTCTGAAATTGACGCGAAAAAGCAACAAGCACATCTAGTCTGGTATAGTCAAATACTCTGTAAGTTAACCAGTGCCATCTTTCATTTCTTTTTTAATTTTTCAATCATTTTGCTTATGTGGGACAGAGGACAAAAACAAACTTTCCTAACAAAAGCGGCGTGAAAGGTTATTTTAAACAATTTTCAATTCCGACGGATGGTGTTTCTGAAGGTTAATATAGTACGGCAATATCGTAAGATCTGATACTGACACATGCATCTAATCTCTTGTATTACCTGACAATAAAGTAGGTGAATATAGTTGTCATTATTGGAAATTTAAATGTGGGTTTCAAACGTCCAATTTGCGATTTTTTTCAAATAGTGCGCCAGCAAGGAAAGTTTGTACTATGACGTCAAATGCAATGTTCTGAAGAAAGACAACTCTTTTCTTCAAAATGAACGAGAAAAAAACATGAAAATTACTCATAACTTTTTTGAAAGGTCGGTGGCATACGCTTTTTATTGCTTTATTTTGAAGAGTACACATGGCACTTTCCTTCTTGAAATTATTTTGAAGAAATCACTGGTAGATATTTTTTAATACTGGAAACGTTTTTCATTTTTACGTTTTATTTTTGGCGGGAATGAAATAAATGATATTTTTAAAGATCATTACAATACGAGTCTAAAACTCTTGAACCTTTATTTGATAGATACAAATCTACTTTTTAACGTGAAACAAGAATTATGCTTGTAGGTTTGATAAAAAGTATTTTTTGGAGAGTTTATATAACAGGCACATATTATGTTAATATTCGGGAAAACACGAAACTGAGGTTGCTATAGCTACAAAACTAAGTCGGTGACCCCCATTTTTTTTCATCATATTTTGTTCCTCAAATCATGAAATACCTTCACACAAAATTTTAAGGAAAAATCACTGGTAGAAATGAATAGGCTGTTTGGTCTTTAAGTTGTTGTAATTCCTTATTGTACCTTATTGTACCGATATAAAGTTTTGTGTTTTTTCTATATTCTTTTATAGTCTTTTAACTAATATATTTGTGATTTAGAAAAAAAATCAAGGTGATGATAGCTTTTTATTTAGTGCTGGTAAATATAATAACTTTTTTTTTACTACAAGCAATTCCGATTTCGGACACTTCTCTTTATCACGACCGTGTGTTGACCCATATAAATCATTTCATTGGTTGTGTTGTTCAGCTAATTTTTATTTGTTATATATATCTAACATATATTTAGGCATAATGAATGAATCGTGTGTGTTTTTTTTACTTCAAAAAACTATATAAGAATTAAAATACTAAAACTTACGAGATAGTAACTTTGAAGTTTTATTTCTTATGTGTCGAAGTATCACACAAAATAGAAATACCATGATAAGAACACTGAATAAAACACAACCAACTGCAGCTCCTACTACTGTTTCTATTGTATATAGGTTATCTGGCATTTGTGCTATAAGAATACAAAAAAAGTTATAACCGACAACATTAATTTACATCGAGTACTTCTTTTTTCAAAGAAGATCTGAACAAATAAATGTATAAAGGTAAATGAAATGACGTAATTTTTTTACATTTGAGGACTACATGTATTCTTTCTGTAAAAGTTAAATAATTTCAGATCACTGTATAAATCACAATTTTGGTGACTAAATGGGACGCATATATACTTTCAAACATGCAATAAAGAATACTCATGTGCAGTTAAATCTCAGCTTATATTAAAACAAAAGAAGTGTTGGTATGATTGCCAATGAGACAACTTTCCACAAGAGACCAATTGACACAGAAATTAACAACTATAGGTAACCATACGGCCTTCAACAGTGAGCTTAGTCAATACCGCATAAGTCAAATGAGAAAACTGACGGCCAATGTTTTGTACAAAAATGACAGAAAAACAAATATGTAACACATACACAAACAACAACAACCCACTGAATTTACTTGGGACAGGCACATACATACAGAATGTGACGGGATTAATCGTTTTAGCGGGATCCCAACCATCGACACTGGACAGTGGTGTAACATTACATGAACTATAAAAATCAGTTGAAAAAAGGTCAAACTCATCAGATGGATACAAATGGAAATATATCTAACGAAACACAGAGTGGATGGCCATTTAACAATGTTACCCATTTACCCCTATGATTTTCCTGAATTTGATAACATTTTGTTTAGAATCTTTGAAAATCTATAATATTCGAGTAATTATTTCAACGGTTTTTTTTAAGAAAAAAAAGGTGTCAATGTTAAATATATGAAAGAATTTAGAGTGAATAATTTCCCGCCAAATTTTGATTGACTTATATCTCCAAAACGAGCACACTGACCCGTACTTTTTTTAGTCCTTTAAAAAGCTTGTTTTTCTTTTAAACAGATTATCGAACTTTCTTAACTGAGACATAGGTTGTAAATTAATTTTGTTTCTACAAACCAGGTTGTGTTGAATATGGTCCTAACTGTTCAGATTCAATGCATCCACCAGCAGTACAGGAAAATGCTACGATGCTGAAAAAAATTACATCCTGCATTTTCTGACTGTATGCTTACTTATTATTAATAGAATACCACCCTAATATACTTCAAACAATTAAAAGAAATTAATTCGTGTTTCTTAGTCTTTAGTTTTCTATGGTGTGTCTTCTGTACTATTATTTGTCTGTTTGTCTTTTTATTTTAGCCATGGCGTTGTCAGTTTATTTTCGATCTATGAGTTTGACTGTCCATCTGGCATTTTCGTCCCTCTTTTCCATGCATTTGTTTGCAACGATAGTCGATAATCAAGACAGATATTCCTATATCTGAAAAAGAAATTAACAGAGAAAAATTGAATACAATATTTATTTATTCGACAAGTTAGTTCTTTTTCAAAATTGCGATTTTAATTTGTGTTATTCTTTTCCACCCGGCTTTGTTGAAAGTTGCAATGATGTCCTAGGAATTAAACTTTCATTTTAGTATTGTATTCTACTTTTGAGAAGCAATAACGTCATAACATCAGGCATTATTTTAAAAGTATTTTGTTGCAATGATAGCTCTATTCTTACAAACAGCAGGATACGTTCCAGATCACATACTTTTAACTGTCAAATTGTACAATAGATTACCTAACCTGGAATAGTGATAAAAAAGTTTCTATTTAAAATTGCTTAGTAAAATTATATCAGCAGCTTGCAATGTTAAAAAAAGTGAATCATTAAGATGTGTGATCATGCAAGAGATACGACTATCACATTGTTTTTGAACCCATCAACTAAATATAATTGTCAAACAAAACCGAATATTCTTGCTATTCTTGCTGTTCGCTACATCCAGCACTAAAACAAACTTGGTTAAATATGTGAAAATATAATTTTGTTTTACATGTAATTCCTTCCTGGAACCAAAGGACCATTACAGTAGACTGAAGATTCTCTTTTCACACATTCATCATCCTCTCCGATCACAAGTTCTACATTATTAACATTCCTTTTGCGTCTTCCTACTCCACGATCTGCAAGAAATATATCTTTAATTAGCAGCTTACACACATTTTAAGTCATATGTCTCTCACACATACCTAGTGCAAAGGGAAATAGTTAATGTCTATCTCGTATTGATTTCTCCGCTGTTATATCAGACTTTCTAACCAAGGAAGGATGTCACACTTTTTTTCGTTTATACTGCTATGGGGTTTCCAAAATCAATATGACTCTTCCTCTTATTGTGAGTGGCCATATATCAAATTTTACATTAGTTGTGTTAGTACCTTAGACCTTGACATTGGGCAGAGTCATTGAAAAATCGATATAAACTATTAAATTACTGACTGAATATGTCAATTATCCAGGAAGAATTTGTAGCTCTGTAAGGTTCTGTGAATCCAATTTTCTGTGCCTCCTTCAAGGTATTGAAATTTCCAATTCCAAAATGATTACTTGTCTTGTCTGTACCATCTCCTGTATAAAAAAATATTATAAAGAAAATAAGCTCACACTGCCATACAACATTCCACGACAATTAGCTGTAGAGAAATAATTAAAATTAAGAATGGAAATTAGGAATATGCGTAAGAGACAATAACCCGAACAAAGACCAGATAAATAAAGGCAACAGTAGTATAGCGTTGTTCAAAACTCACAAATCGATAGAAAAAAACAAATCCGAGTTACAAACTAAACTGAGGGAAAAGCATTGAATATAAGTGACCAACGACACAACATTAAAATGTAACACACACAAAAATAAGTATTAGACAAAATCCGAACAGAATAACAAATATAACAAATATAACATCAAAATTAAATACATGAATTTGGGATAGAAAAGTACCGTGACACGTCTTATATTAATGTGAATTCTTACTCAAATATAAGATGAAACAAACGACACAAAAGAAACACAACGTTAAAATAAAACACACAGAAACGAACTATAATATAACAATGGCCATATTTCTGACTTGGTACAGGACAATTTTTAAAAGAAAAAAATGGTGGATTGAACCTGGTTTTGTGACATGCCAAACATCCCGCTTTAATGGCAAGTTAAATATAACATTAAAATGACGGCACAACATAACAGGACTACAATACAAATAAATAGGCGAACATATAGGACAAAAAAACAATCGAATAATAGCGAAAAAAAAGGCACCAGATTTAAAATCTAATACGCCAGGAGTGCGTTTTGTCCACACAGGACTTACTTGTGACGCCCAGATACAATAGTTCGAAAGCCAAAACAAGCAATGGTCAAAACCGGAACAAAATGAAATATACTTATGAAAAAATATGATAAGAAATACTTTATAACTCAAGAAATATTAATAACAGGTATTTGGAAGCATAAAAGAGGGACGAAAGATACCAAAGGGACAGTCAAACTCATAAATTTAAAATAAACTGACAACGCCAAGGCTAAAAAGGAAAAAGACAAACAGAAAAACAGAAAAACAATAGTACACATGACACAACATAGAAAACTAAAGAATAAACAACACGAACCCCACCAAAATCTAGGGGTGATCTCAGGTGCTCCGGAAGGGTAAGCAGATCCTGCTCCACATGTGGCACCCGTCGTGTTGCTTATGTGATTACAAATCCGGTAAATAGCCTACTTCGGGAGGTCACATTCATGAAAGGGAAGGGGATTGTAGTTACGACGTAAGGAACATATCCGATATCATTTGTGAAACGGTTATTCCATAACGGTCAACCAACTCGTGATGGCGTCCGTAAAATTTACGAAGGGATGATTTCAACTTCACCATTTGGAACTCTTGGTTTAATAGCTTCCTTGTGAGCAGTAACCCTCTATCAAGAAAATCATGATAGGAAATGCAAGCACGGGAATATCGTATCAATTGGGAGATATATACCCCGTATGCAGGTGCTGCTGGAATGTTGCTACTTAGAAATGGAAAGTTCACAATTGGAAAGCTGAAATCATCTCTTTTGTCGTAAAGTTTTGTTTTCAACCGACCCTCATTGTCAATTTCTAGATGTAAGTCAAGATATGAAGCCGACTTAACTGTATCTGTAGTATCCTTTATCTCCAATTCGATGGGATAGATGCGTTCCACATAGTCACCAAATTTTGAATTGTTTAGTGAAAGAACGTCATCTATATAGCGGAAAGTAGAGTTAAAGGATATTGCTAACTTCTTATCTTTCTTCCTAAGAAGTTCCTGCAAGAAGTCAGCCTCATAATAATAAAGAAACAAGTCGGCAAGTAGAGGGGCACAGTTTGTTCCCATTGGGATGTCGACAGTCTGTTGAAAAACACGTCCTCCGAACGTTACAAATATGTTGTCAATCAAGAAATCAAGCATCTTGATAATATCGGTTTCAGAGAATTTTTTGTTTGAATCAGAGTGATTCTTTAGAAAGTATGATTTATCCCTCCCTAAGACAAGATACTTGTATCTACGTTGGCCATTCTTTTTTATGAAGCAAAGTTATACCAAATCTTTCAATTTGTCTTTTAGTTTGGAATGTGGAAGACTTGTATAAGACATAAATTGCACTTGTTTTTCAATATGGACACAATATGCTTAAAAACCTTTTTGGGAATACACTTATGATAATTAGCCAGAGTTTACCTTGACCCTAGAAACAACTAGATCTCATTGTACATGCTCAAAAAAAGAGGGACGAAAGATACCAAAGGGACAGTCAAACTCATAAATCTAAAATAAACTGACAACGCCATGGCTAAAAATAAAAAAGACAAACAGAAAAACAATAGTACACACGACACAACATAGAAAACTAAAGAATAAACAACACAAACCCCACCAAAAACTAGGGGTGATCTCAGGTGCTCCTGAAGGGTAAGCAGATCCTGCTCCACATGTGGCACCCGTCGTGTTGCTTATGTGATTACAAATCCGGTAAATAGTCTAATTCGGTAGGTCATATTCATGAAAGGGAAGGGGATTGTAGTTACGACGTAAGGAACATATCCGATATCATTTGTGAAACGGTTATTCCATAACGGTCAACCAACTCGTGATGGCGTCCGTAAAATTTACGAAGGGATGATTTCAACTTCACCATTTGGAATTCTTGGTTTAATAGCTTCCTTGTGAGCAGCAAACCTCTATCAAGAAAATCATGATAGGAAATGCAAGCACGGGAATATCGTATCAATTGGGAGATATATACCCCGTATGCAGGTGCTGCTGGAATGTTGCTACTTAGAAATGGAAAGTTCACAATTGGAAAGCTGAAATCATCTCTTTTGTCGTAAAGTTTTGTTTTCAACCGACCCTCATTGTCAAGGGTATAGCTTAAAATTAAAAAAAATGATTTCAAGATTGTTTATACATTATGTAGAAAGACTACAGAACTAGTGTTCCTCAAAGCAAATGCGAATATTACTTTTGTATCTGTGACCTTCATACACTTTTGATATTTTAATCATACTTATGTCTTTTAATCCTTTTGTCTCTATAATTCATTTTTAAAATCCTTTCCAATAAAACATGACAAAACAATCATTGACAAAGGAGCCATCGGGAAATCCTAAATTGCTTTTTTTTTTATAAACAGTGACCTTACATCTTTTAATAACTTAAACTTGGTGTACAAATTCCAATCCGGTAAAGTTTATTGTTTTAAAAACAAATTATATATTATAGTAAAAGTGAACTTCACCTTATGTATTGTAATGTAATGTTTATTCTCCATCTATGTTTCAATCCAATCAAGAAAGAAATACTCAATTTTGTATCTTCGACCATGAATTGCAAACAAACACACAGATGGACACAGGAAGGAAGAAAAGTTAAACAAGACAGATAGTTTTACAAATGAATCTAGATATGCAGAATTGTTGTCAATCACGAAATCAAGCATCTTGATATCGTCAGTTTAAGAGATTTATCTCTTCCTAAGACAAGGTACTTGTATCTACGTTGGTCATTCTTTTTTACAAGACAAAGCAATACCAACTCTTTCATTTTGTCTTTTAGTTTAGAATAGGGAATACTTGTGTGAAGTGTAAATGTTTTAATACTATTGGAATTTGAAGGAATTTTAGGCTGTATGTACTCTAAGAGATTTATGGGTTTTTTAAGTGTTGTTTTTAAACTATGTACTATTTTGGTCACTAAATGTCTGTACTACCTTTTTCCAACTTGAATTGTTCATTTTTTCACATTTTTTGCAGCAAGTCACGAGACTTTTTGAGAGATACAACGTAACAAACGAAAGATGTGTTTTTTCTTTAAATTAGGCCACGTCAATTTAATTTCTCGTTCGGTGGACCCGCCCGCATGCACATTTTTCAAAACATAAAAAGATATTTTTATAATTTGATGTGACTGTCATCAAGTTGAGAGGATTAGCGCTATAAAACCAGGTTTAATCCACCATTTTCTACATTTGAAAATGCCTGTACCAAGTCAGGAATATGACAGTTCTTGTCCATTCGTTTTTGGTGCGTTTTCTTATTTGATTTTGCCATGCTATTATGGACTTTCCGAATTGATTTTCCTCTAAGTTCAGTATTTTTGTGATTTTACTTTTTCTGAACCATACTTTCAACTTTGCTTGATTGAATTTTGTAGCATTTTCATGCATTTGAATCCTTAACGTTAGACTTGATTCTGTCAATGTTAACATAAACCACCAACACAAAATTATATATAAACAATAAACCTGTACAAAGTACAAGACAAGCATTTTAAGTCATGCCATCTCTGTCAATAAGGGAACATGATGAAACAAAAATATTGCATAATTTTACAAACCATAGTTTTTACAAGAATCTCTCATACACACAATTACTCCCCAGTCAGTAAATCTCCCATTTTCCTTGTTATAAAAAAACCAATCGCCATTCAGTGTGATAGGTATTGTTCGTTTGGTTGTCATTTGTTTGCATAATTCTGTGGTTGTTAGTTTAAACGGTGGCTTTTTGGGAGCTGAAAAAATACTTTATTTTGCATTAAACTCCTCCATTAATAGTCACATCATTTACCGCTTGAAACTGTGAGTTAGATATATAAAGAGGTGGGTATAAAAACTAAATACCTTAATTATCTTTGTAATTGATTTTGATGTCATAAAATTGATGTCAATCAAACATGCATTTGATTGATATACGGTGGACTCAATTATTTTATCGATTGAGGAAAGTATGTAATATACACAATATATATTTTTGTTCTGGTTTTTGCAAAAAAGTCGTAAAAAAACCTTTAGAAACTAATTTAAAGACAATAACAATCTAAACCAAGGAGTAAACAAAGACTCATAAAACTAAAAGACAGTTACAAATAATAAATAAGAAACAACACGAACTCCACTAACAACCGGGAGTGAAATAAGGTGCTCCGGGAGGGTTAGTATTTCCTGCACCGTATACGGCACCCGTCGTGTTATTGCTTTGTTCAGTTTATAGTTGTTAAATTATTGGATAACCAACACACACGAAATCAATAAAAAAAGATATCACAATAATAAATGATACAGCGATATTGTTAAAATATCCTCTAATTTTGGCTAGTTACTATTAAATTGAATCATTTGGGCGTCCACCAATATGCTGATACAATTGAATAAACCTTAAAATACTCATAACCCTTATAGATTTTAATGAGATTGCAGGACCTTTATATTTGAAACGATAACATTTCAGTGCTTGAAAACTGGCATAGCAGTCTACTACTAAAATCGACATTATTTTAAGTTCCGATGGGAAAAAATTCCCATTTCAAATTAATATTGACCTTACATTTCTTTTTCTTTTTACTAGCATTATCAAGGACATAACACGCATTAGACTGAGCTTATTCCGAGCTGATGATTTATGTATACCATTACTCGTTTCATCAGAAATTGATCCTGGCAATTTTACATGTTTCCTGGGGTAGATGTTGAAGTTTAATATATAACTTTTGTGAAATTGAATGGTTACAAGTATGAGTGACGTCACATGATTTTTATTATTTCATTGTTACAAATGGCACCAGTGCCATACAGCATGATGGAAACTGAACATTCCTTCATTTAAAAGTACTGTAAGAATACAATGTACTCACGTCCAGGTGGTACATAATATACTTGAACAACTTCTGTCCCAATTTGATTCCACTGATTTTTTGCTGACAACTAAAATACAAATATTTGGATTGATTGATTGAATTGTTTAAAAAAATTCTTCTGTCAGAACAACCAACTATTGTCAGGCAACCTGATTACCATCATCATCTAAGATGGGAGTCGAAAATATCTTCCTTCTGGTTCTAACGAAAAACCATAGAGTTAACAGACAAGTGAAGCAGTAGTTGAACTATTTAGAGTTCGAAACATAAGTCCCACAATATGTTGAATGTGATAAATTGATTTGATTCATTCCTAAATCAAAGATATTTGTAAGAATCATTTTTATATGTCTTGAACATTGTTTCTGAAAATTTAAACGTATCAATTCAAACATTGATGTCTCAAAGAAATCATACTTAATCGCTATATGTATATAATCAGTAAATATTTACTTCGCCTTGAAAAAGAGTATTGACTTTATTCTGTATCGGAAATTTAGCTATGGGAGACACAGCATTAACATAAAAATAACAAGATACATACCTTGATTTCATAATATTTTTCAGTATCTACATCCAATGTATGTACTAAATTGTCAGCTGTGTTAAGTATTGGATTAACTGTAGTCTGCAAAACAAATTCAATAATTGTTATTTTATCAATTACGACTATTATTCAATGATTTTGCTTCCATAAACACATGGTTATAATCTTTTCAATATGATATACATAAAAGTAATTATATAACATAATTATGAGAGACAATTTTGAGTGGCAATCACAAATTCAAGATTTTTTGAACTCATGTTGATTTCCCTATAGAATGCGTTTTTTTCATTTTACTGCATGTGCTATTATTACAAAAATACCTGCAAATAAAGTCAAATATTAACCATTTCTTTCACTAAACTTAGATATTCTGATGTTCTTTTTTAATGAAACAATGTTTTCTCTCTACCTCATCTTAATCTTTTAAAACTGACATACACAATTGTAAGAAGATCAAAACGGTCATCCTGATCATATTTCCAATACACTACTAACCCCGTTATACTTTAGAATATATTCTTTTATGATACCATTTCTGTCTCTCAGCAGAGGAATACTCCAGCTTACTTTCATTTGAGTGTAATTTCCCTGCGGAGTTGTTATTCTTAAGTTTTCAACTCTTCCAGGAGCTGTAATCATAGTATAGATTGAATAAAAATCCGACAAAAGTGTGTATGTTGTAATGCTACTCCTCTTTTCTTACTAAAGTTAGCGTTCACATACATATTTATTAACACGTCATATTTTTTGAGCATTATATAAAGTTAAGAGGGTAGTGTACTACTAGTTTCCTGTAAAAGTTGTTTCGGACCTTTCGGATTCATATTGACTTGATACATTTTGAGGATTGGATATGTCTTCTTGTTTAAAAAAAATGGACATCATTGTATATCCTGAACAGAACAAGTTTTGACACCCATCAACAACTACACATGTTTTGCAGTCAGTGATGTCATATGGACGCGTATGAGGAAATCGGATATGTTTGAGGATGGGGCCCCTTTTTTTATTGTAATATATATGATAAGAAACATTACTGAATGTAACCGATCAAATTTGAACCTTTCTTCCTATAAACAAGTCTTGAAGAAACACTGATTTAAAAAGAATGGTGCTTTGAAACATCCGAATATATATCTATTTATTTCTCAGATTTTATTTTCTGCAATGAAATGTACTATTGATTTCCCTTAACTTACAGAGTCAAGGAAATATTTATTTCAAAATCTTTTACTTGTCAAACAGTATTGACGAACCATGTTCTGGAGGTATTCTAAAGACTATTTCCTTCTTTTATTGTTAAAAAACGAACGTTAAATCTCATTTCTTCCTGTAACATAAAAATCAAGGAAACCGAAGTTTTAGATGAATGATTTTTTTCATATTTTTTCAATATCTGATTATTTACACAGAAATTAGTAATTAGATGCAAAGGCGTGTTAATATAAAGCCTAAGAAATAAATAGTCCTTAGAAGTCTGAAATTCAGTGGTTGACGCTTGTTGATAGTTTGTCTGCGTTTATTGTTTTAAATCTAATTAGAAGACTATTATTCTCTTCTAAGTATTATTCTGGGATATTTAAAACTAGCTGTGAGAAGAGGTTGTGCCGCATCATCATATATATTTACCTAAAACAGAATACTACGTTTAACTATGATCTGAAAACATTTACAAAACAACATATCTAATAAACTAAAGTACCACCTGCATAATTTGTTTTAACAGCCTGAGACATATCAGATTCCATAGTTCCAACTGATGTTCTTGCGATAATCTTAAACTTATAATCCCAGTATTCCTCTAATCCAGTTATAGTGGCAGTCTGAGTATAATACCCTAGAATGGTAAAATCAGAAGAAAAATATAAAAAAAGAATATAATTATGTTCTCTTTTAGAGTATTAAACCAGATATTTTATGTTTAATTTGCATTTCCCTATTTACTGTAAAGCATTTAATTTTTATTTCTTGGTGTTTTCAATTAAATACATTGATTTTTAAGTTGATAATGACGTTTTTGACAGATTAAAAATCAATTTAAATAATGCTATTCAAGATGATAAAGGTCGAAATGCATGCCTGTCAATATACACATGCATTTATCTCTATCAATAGATTTCTGCTTGATTGACGAATAATGGACATTATAGCATTGGTTGCAATGATTTAAATTGATTTTCCAGTGAAATAAAAACCGAAAATTTCTCATGAGAAATAATAGAGGCTAATCGCATTTTTGAATTAATCTGTTGTTTGGTCACTCTTTGAATATTTTTCTACATTTGAATTCTTCGATCAGCTATCCTTTAAATACTATTATTGCATATCAATATGATATTTTCCACATAAAGTAAACAAAAGTTAGCGTGCAATAAACCCCAATATTGCAATACTGCAATAAATCTTCAAAATTCATGACGTCATCAACGACAAAATCTTAGTTTAAACCAATTTTTACTTTCATATATTATATTGCTATACAATAAAAGGGTTATTGCCTGAATATTGGGGAAGATTGTCCCTCTAAAATTCTAGTCAGGACAATATTCCCCAATATTCAAGCTACAACCCTATAGTATCATATTCTTAAATTCACAAAAGAACAAATAATAAAATATTCTAAGACAGAGGATTTTAAAAAGACACGATAGAGGTTGGAACTAAAGACACATTTCAAATTTTTATCAACAATTTGAAATGCTGACATGAAGAAAAATATTTCCTTTATACAAACGTCATATGAATTCTTTAAATTTATGCACACTTGCAGACCTTTATCATTATCGTGGACTTGTTAATGACTTGTATCAAAATATATGGCTTTATATAAATACACCCATACTTTCGAACAAAATCCTGCAGTAAAGGTAATACTTCTACTTTGGTAATATGTAGGTAAACCGGTGCTTAAATGTAGATGTATTTATCATTACTGTAAACCAACTTATTGTCGCGGATATTTTATTTCGCGTTTTACCCTTTCTTATAAACTTGATGAGGTTTAAGAAAGAAAGATCCAAATTTATCATATTCTTGATGATTTACATGAATATTCGCGTGCGTTATTTTTCTACTCGCAAAAGTCGCAAAAATAAATCGCACGCTAAAAAAGTAGGTTTAAAGTAGCTGTTTCTCTGGAAGTTTTTACAAGTTGAAAGTAAACCGTTTATTGATATCTAATGTTGAAAAAATGGTTGATAATTCCTAATTCTGTTAATAAAAGTATACCTGTTATAGTTTTACCAAAGATTACTTTCAAAATAAAGGTGCTGTTATCATCCTTTTTTTCATAAACTCTGACTGTGTAAGTTGTAGTTCCAGGTCGTGGTAATGGCTGTACCCATGAAACTTGCAAGACAGTTGGATCAGAGTTCT
This sequence comes from Mytilus galloprovincialis, assembly GCA_037788925.1. Classification (NCBI taxonomy): domain Eukaryota; kingdom Metazoa; phylum Mollusca; class Bivalvia; order Mytilida; family Mytilidae; genus Mytilus; species Mytilus galloprovincialis. The sequence continues at coordinate 5,062,086 of CM075340.1, read as the reverse complement.
TAGTTGCAGTAACCTGTGTAGTTTTCTGAGGAGCTACAAATGAATATTCATATAAACAGTAAACTAAAATACTTGTCATCAGTAACATTAAAGTCAGATTTTGAAGCATTGTATAAATGGTTTTCTATGTTTTGAGAAGACAATATTGAAAATGAAATCTATATTAAATAAATCAAGGTCCATGGTTTCTGAAAAACAAAAGTGAAAAATGTCAATACTTAATGTATCATAGTTACAATTTCCGGTGACTATTACGAAAATTTTGACCCCGGAATTTCTGTGAGAAGAATATATTTGCAGTAGAATTGGACAATTGATATGTAAGAACACTTCCTTATTCATCGGTTTACCATTAACTGTCATTTAATTGGTGACTTTCATTTAGTTTAGTGTCAAAAGTCGATTTTTTTTAAATCCCTTTTGCCACACGCAAACATTGAGCAACACAAGTGATTCCCCCCCCCTCCCCGTTATATGAATGTAAAGACTTTGAGGACATCACCAAGCGTTTTGTAAAACTTCATACTCATTTTCGCAGATACTTTATTTCGCGTTTTATCCTAGTCCACATCGCAAACGCAAAATATCGCGAAAATAAATCTCTCGCGAAAATAAGTTGGTTTAAAGTATACATATCAAGAGAAAAGTTGAAATGTTGAAGACAAATCAAAAACTGAATCGGAAAGCTCTAGAAGTGTTGATCTCATAGAGAATCACAATGAAGGCTTTTCTACCTCAGGCATAGATTACCTTAGCTTTATTTGGCAAAACTTTTAGGAATTTTGGTCCGTACTGCTCTTCAAGTTATACTTTATTTGGCCCTTTTAACGTTTTGGATTCGAGGGTCACTGATGAGTCTTTTGTAGACGTCTGGCGTATGTACAAAATTTAGTCATGGAATCTATGATGAATTTATTCATAAACTCTGAACGACATTCAATCCATTATATATACACATATACCAAATTCTTCAAACCCAGTAACAATGTCAAAGAAACATATGTGTAATGCCAAAGAATAAGTAAACAGTATTAAAGCATGTAAATAAATTTATCTATTTGAATGTTCTAAGAGAATTCGGTATGTTTGTTAATGACTTTTTTACTTCCAGAATCAATATTAAGTGTTACCAGCTATTATTGTTGACAGGTAGAATCATATTACAGCTCTTTTACATGTCATAACCAATAAGGAGTATAGCCATGTTTGGTGCCAATCGCCCAAGTAGTTAAATATAAAGATAGTTTTGTTTATTCCGCCCCCTACACCCCTAGCGGTGTAGGAGGAGGGTTAAGATCTCATAAACATGTTAAACCCAGCAGCATTTTAGCGCCTGTCCCGAGTCAGGAGCCTCTGGACTTTGTTGGCCTTGTATTATTTTTAATTTTAGTTTCTTATGTACAATTTGGAGTTTAGTATGGCGTTAATTATCACTGAACTAGTATATACATGTATATTTATTTAGGGGCAGCTGAAGGACTCCTCCGGTGCGGGAATTTCTCGCTGTATTGAAGACCTATTGGTGAACTTCTGCTGTTGTCTGTTCTATGGTCGGGTTTTGGTCTCTTTGACACATTCTCAATTTTCAGTTTCAATTTTAAAGTTAATAAATTACCATCACAACGTTGGTGCAAAATATTGTAAATAGCTCAAAATGTGGCTGTAAATTACCATCTTGTAAAGTTCTTCTTAACACATCTGCAGGATTTCCAGGACCTTTGAAACTAACAGCTTGTATCCTCACTTCATATTCCACATCCGGTGATAAGTCCTCTATAGAGTAATTCATTGTCATTGATAATTCATTGGCTGCTTTTGACAAATGTATATTCCTTGTACATATATTCGACAAAGAAACAACCTGAAAATTGCCATTTTATCAATATATGATTATTACAATCGTCCCAATGACATTGGTAATTTGAGAAATTCAAGTATGACCGAATAAAAGATGGACGAGTGATACCAAAGGGACAGTCAAACTCATAAATCTAAAACAAACTGACAACGCCATGGCTAAAAATGAAAAAGACAAAAGACGAATAAGGCAACTATTGTAAAATTGAAAAATAAAAAACAAGTCTCACTAAGTACGAGCCAAATCAGTGAAAGATTATAAGAATAAAAACAAATAAAGTGCAGGGTAATATTTTTGAATATCAATCAATCCTTTTTGTTTCACTTGTACATAGTACCAACGTATGTCTTAAAATTGTTGGCATAACGTCGAAATAAGAAATACTTGATCAATAATCAGCTGTGTCAATAGCTTATAAGAAACAAGTCTTTTGCGTTTAAAATTGAAAACACAACAAAATAAAACATTTTGAAAAAGTGCATATAAGAAGTTAGCAATTGCTACTGTAAACAAACAAGATAGCTTTTGCAGTTATAACGGTGCATTAAGTATGACACAGAAAAAGTCCCATAATTTTGTTCCCGACCAAGAATTACATTTTAAAATCAGAAGCCAGTCTGCAGAAACCAGACTTAACAGGATTGTAATTTTTGTAATGATTTGATTTAAGCATAATTACTCACAATGTAATTATATCACTTAGATAAGCAAATCAAACAATGTTTAAAGGCAAAAAAGTATCTAACGTGCATGCGTTCCAACAAATGTATTGTAAATCGAGTCAATCATCAACAAGTTATGGTACATAATTTCAAAAAGTTACAAAATCTTACAGTTAACTTTACAATAGAAAACTATAAAGCTATCCAAATATAGAAAGGGATTTCTTTTATCGATTTCAACAACATGTTAAGTTGAAAAAAATCCAATCCAATCCAATCAAACTTGAGTCACTATTTCATAAGTTAAAAATGTTCAAATTTTCATGATTAGAGTCCTGTTAATCTGAAATGACAACTGTGAATATCAGGGTGCTAACAATTTAAGCTATGTGGTGAAATTTAAAGGTAAAGGTTGCACTGCAAAGTTCAATTTTATATGAATTAAGTCATATAAGTTTGGAACTGGAATTTTAGAAAATCGGAAGAGAGCTCTTCTATCAAATCTTATGTTGTGTTAAAATTTCTATAGGATTGGTTTGAGCAATTAAACAAATAAATAACAAATGTCAATTTCCTGATTTCTTCAATATAAACCTCCTTTTGGAAAAAATCTCCTTTTTAACACTTACTCTGCATGTGCTGCATTGAAAAATAACTTCCTGAACACATGTTTTAGTCCCTTCTGTCACATTACTAACGGTCAGCTTGTATGCCAATATTTGACCTCCAGGTTCAGATGGAGGATTCCATTCTACAGTGGTGGAGTTTGTTGTCACAGAAGTTGATACTGCGTTCAGAGGTTTTGATGCCACTGTGAATGAAGAAACAGTATTGGTCAAGTTTAAACGACCCCAAACGACCCTGACCTATTATAATAGTATGAGATATTTCTAAAAGTCCCCAATATTAAATAAATAATTCTATATTGTAGAGATGATACAACTCATTTGAGGTTTGATATAAATGAGCGGAAACTCTGGCGAAAAGTTTGGTCATCATTGACTGAAGTAATCAAGCTAACAGCTAATACTAGTATGATTATTTAATAACTTACCAGTATTAGTCCGGCTGGTCGGTGAAAAAAATTACTCAAATAAGGAGGAAAGCACCAAGTTTTGCATAATGTTACATTTTTGTGTGCTAAGCAATATTAGCTATGGACCCACCGTAAACATTTAATATGGCGGCTTATTTCAAGATGGCCGCCATGCATTCTAACATATTTTTTTAGCATTGCAGAAACCACAGAGGATGTGATGATGGAAGCACAAAATTCAACATATTTGAATGATTTGGTGTACTGAGCAAGATTTTGTCTTGATCTATCTTGGATTTTCAAAATGGCGGCTATTTTCAAAATTGAAAATTAAGCAAATATTCATTATTGATAATTGACATAAATTTAATTATTTGATTAAAGTATAGTGTCATTTAGTCTCTGCTCCAGTTCTGTCCTTTTGTTTTTGCCTAGCTTGTCATTTCATATACAAAGTAGTAGCTTTCATAAAAGCTGCAGTAGTAGCTTTCTATATTGTTTGTCTTGGGTCACACATAAAAGCTGTTATTTGAAACTTATCTGCCGTAAGATATTATTCAGTGCCTATCTTATTTATTGGGTTGAAATATTATGTAATTTGAGATATTATACTGTAATTTGAGAAATGTAAAAACACATATCAGTGAAATGACAGGAAGTGAGGACAACAAGGACAAGAACATTGAAATAGCAGAAACTGTATCACTTGGGGATATGGAGAACCCCACAGCTAAAGACATTTTAAGGGAGACCAACTAAGAAATCACAAGTCAACAATTGTACGAAGTATTTATAGCAGATATGGCCCTGCATGAGACGGTTCAAATTATTCAACAACAACCTCCTTTTGAGAACATACAAGAAACCTCTGGTACTGATCAAGGATACGAGCAAATGACTTTTGTAATGATTTGATTTAAGCATAATTACTCACAATGTAATTATATCACTTAGATTAGCAAATCAAACAATGTTTAAAGGCAAAAAAAGTATCTAACGTGCATGCGTTCCAACAAGTGTATTGTAAATCGAGTCAAGCATCAACAAGTTATGGTACATAATTTCAAAAAGTTACAAAATCTTACAGTTAACTTTACAATAGAAAACTATAAAGCTATCCAAATATAGAAAGGGATTTCTTTTATCGATTTCAACAACATGTTAAGTTGAAAAAAATCCAATCCAATCCAATCAAACTTGAGTCACTATTTCATAAGTTAAAAATGTTCAAATTTTCATGATTAGAGTCCTGTTAATCTGAAATGACAACTGTGAATATCAGGGTGCTAACAATTTAAGCTATGTGGTGAAATTTAAAGGTAAAGGTTGCACTGCAAAGTTCAATTTTATATGAATTAAGTCATATAAGTTTGGAACTGGAATTTTAGAAAATCGGAAGAGAGCTCTTCTATCAAATCTTATGTTGTGTTAAAATTTCTATAGGATTGGTTTTAGCAATTAAACAAATGAACGAAGTATTTATAGCAGATATGGCCCTGCATGAGACGGTTTAAATTATTCAACAACAACCTCCTTTTGAGAACATACAAGAAACCTCTGGTACTGATCAAGGATACCAGCAAATGACTTTTGTGTCTTCTAACGCACACTTACCACCTAATAGGGTGATAATAATATGTGATTTAGAGCAGTACACCATAACAGAAACAATCGGCTGCAAGTGGATCCGCTTAAGATCCTCCTATGATGACTGCAGTGCCTACAAAGAGTATCATCCCTGTCGAGTCCTCCTTCTCCCACATGTATGACTCAAATTATGGCAACCTCGTCCTGGAGCTCTAACATGCTTGCCACAGCAAGCTGACTCCACTAACCGATCTAGGAAAAGGCAGAGGAAACCAAAAAAGCATTGCAACAGCAAGAAAATGCTGGTGCCAAAGACCGGAGCCGAAGCCCACAGCTACCAAAAATGCAAATATTCAATCCAAGAGGATCTTGGGAGGCGTTTATTTACCAATTTGAACGGACTGCCTGAAAAAAGGTGTGTAGGCTTCTAGATTGCCAGACCAATGTTGCCTTGGAGGCTCAAGAAAACCATTGAAGCAGCGCTTCAGCAATAAAGACGATCAGGCCGCAGATTAGAACCGAAGCATTTTCCGAGGATGTAAAGTCCAAACTTTTACAAGGCAAAAGAGAGGAACCCAGAAATGATCAACAAGGCTTTAAAACAATTGAAAACCTCAATAGCCAACCAGATGGCGATATATGGATCAAAAAGTGCCAATTATGCCCATGGGCAAGTCTTCTTTGATGATGGCGCAGTATCACCGACCGATTAAGGTAATACGAGCAGTTCTTTGGGAAATGAGATGTGTCACCTCACTCAAATTGTCACTAATCAGCGTAACCATTGATTGGCCGATTAATTTAACCTTGGGCCTTCTGATCAATTTAATTGTGGAAGATCACCAGATCAAAGGAAGATAATATGATCAATATACATGTGGAAGATCCCCTGAACAATATAAACACAGTCGAACGCCAGATAGAAATACATCCAAGTTTAATGCCTCTTGACCAGCAACACCCACACCAAGCCAGAGATCATATAGTCCCTAAGTACAATGGTCAGCCCTCCACGGACAAATTCCATAAATATCGGTTATTTTAAGCAAAGGTCATTTTCACCAGGATACAAAACAAAGCGCTACCCCAACAACAGAGTCTTTAACAGAAACGGGTCGGGCCAGCAGTTTAACGCTCGAATCCCAAGTCCACTGGCCCTAAAACATCACCTCTTGTCAAAACCAAACAGAGGCCCACATCCTCGTTCGATATAGTCATCAGATGAACCAATGGAAAAAGACTAGCAATACGAGGTACTATATATGACCAGAATATGAGCATGATTGTGGACACTGCTGCAATGATAACATTAGTGAGTGAGAAAATAATTCCAGCTGATAATGAAGATTCGGAGACCGTAACGCTACGTGGTTTGGGTAAACAGCTGGTTACTGGGAAGATTATAAAGAACACCTCTCATGACATCGATAAAGTAAACATACACTTGAATGTGTGCAAAGCGCCGTTAACTAACGATGTTATAGTTGGTCTAGCTATTTTGGACCCATTGTGCGCATTGATAAATCTGAGTACTCCCACACTAACCATCAATAACAAAGTGATAAATGCGGCATTTGTTAACAGTAGAGTAGAGATTTCAACTCAGCAAGTTTGCATAAAACGAACTATCACACTTCCGCCAAACTCTGAAATGACTGTTACCATTAAAACTAATAAAAGTGCTGTCCAGGAGTTCATTTTAGAACAAATATCCGCTGACTAGTTGCGTATTGGTTTCGCATGTAGTTGGAAAAGAAATAGTTGGCCCTTAACCAATTTAAAAGATGGTAATCGTCACATCCGCCTGAAGAAAAGTACACCGATTGGCTACATAGAATAATTTGATATGGTGGGTACGACAGATGAAAACCCGATAAGTGACGTAGGCCGTGGCATTGAAGAGACACGAGACAATGTGCCCTCAGCACTGCCTGAAAATTCAGATAAGTAACTTAATATGCCACATAATTTAACCGACCTATATTAACGTTAATCGACTCTCTTCAACCTATTTCATTCAAACTATTACAACTGAAAGGGATTAAAGAACAATAGACCACTTTCGAGTTCATCCGTCACCGGAAAAATCTCGTCAATTATGCACTCCTTTATGATGTCATTTACCAGATAGAGGGTATCGCCTTTATCCCTGCACTATTAACGATCATCAAGCGTCTTAGTGATCGGCATTGTGCAGGATAGAATATAAATAAAGTTTGTTTTGTAAGTACTTCATCACAATCCCCTAATGACAGCAGTGCTGATTGTCAATTATGAGAATTTAAGTTGCCGAATAATTCGTGTTATATAGCATTATAGTTTTCCAATCACTCTTGCAGTACTGGAACGGAAGTGACGATGCCCCTAAACGCACGAATTGTGTTCACTAAAACCAGAGTTTATGACGGAAATGCATCGAACTAGAAAGTTGGCTATTACAATAAAATGTTACATATGGATTAATATTTTGATTTTCACTATTTGTTTTTATATATTTATCCATAGTTGCAAATGTATGCGTTTATGAAATAACCAAATTATTTTATCTATATTTTAAAATTAATTGATAACAAATTCAAGAACATGAAGAATTTTTTTAAAGAATCATTACTTTTATATCCGGAATTATATAGAAATCCTAGCGGACAATTTATGATATTTAAAACTTTTTCCGCCATCTTGAAAATGGCAGCCATATTGGATTTTTCTGAGTGGGTTTATAGCTGAAATCAAAGGGTATAAAACCAAGAACTACTGTGCAAAGTATCATGCTTTCCTCATCAAGTGAGCAATTCTGCTCTATATCTGTACCAGTCAGCCGGACTAAATAAACAATTCCTTATTCCTATATGAAAATTAAAACTTTAATAACATTTCATTGAGCAACACGACGAGTGCGTCATATGGAGCATGATCTGATAACGTTTCAGATGCACAAGACATCACCCTAGCTTTTTGGTTGGGTTCTTGTTGCTAAATCCTTGGTTTTATATATTGTGGTATTTGTAAAATTGTTTCTCTGTTGGTCTTTTTCTTTTTCATCCTTGACGTAGTCAGTTTATATACTGTCAATGAAATGAATATCATTCTAATATGCCGTGCTTCTTTTGCCTATTAAACATCTCCGAGAAAAAATCTCGATAATAATGTTTATCGGTTTACTGATAATAAAGGTTTAATAAAAGTTATAATTCCGTATTAATTCTCGAGTTCCTCCTTTTATCTTTGCATTCTGAACTTTGACCGTGACTGCTACATACTTTAGCGTATTGTGACGTCACTTCATGAAACCTCAGAAAAGAAATAGGCAACCGCCTAATAGTTTACGATCTGGTGCAGAGAAAAGGGCTACTTCTAAGCGTAAAAGACCAAACGTTAATAAAAGTCATATCCATTCTGATCTGAAAGACCCATGGCTCCTTGTGGGAATCAGAACATTATCGCGGCGAGTAGTCATTCAACTCAAGTTATGGTAAATGAAAGAGGAGACGAGATTATTGCCTGCAACCAAAACCATAGTGACCGTGCAAAGTTAGATCCTGTGATAGTAGCCATTCCTGGACCGTCGTCTTCGAGAGTTCTGATGTCGAGTACAGAGTCTCTTCGACCAGAATCACACGATGTCACCACAACAATCCACAGAAGAGCAGCCGATAATGATTCCAATATAGTTTACCAAGTCGAGACGGTCCCATCGATTCAGGATAGTCATGGTATGTATACACATACAGGGTACCAAAATGCACTCCCCTTTTATCATAGTAGGAGGTCCCAGTCGGTAATTACAGGCTCGCATTTGGCTAGTAAAGAAATTTCCCTAGTTAATCGCATTCCGGACACCATTTGCATATCTGATCCGATTGGGGCTCATATTCCATTAAAGATTAAGGAAAAAAATGGCGGGTTGAGTTTATTCATTTAGGTTTATTGCTAAAATCTGCTGCAGATTTGGGCTCTGATTTTACTTTAGATGGCGATATTGTTTTGAAAAGAGATGCTCTGACTGTGGTTAATAAGAAACCAGATTCTTTAAATAATATAGAAATTTGGACTTCGGCCTTTATGATCTATATGGCAATTATATTAGAAAAATGGCCTATGAAATCCCAATAGTATTTGAAATATAGGCAAAGCATTTGATGAGCGTCGTCTATGGGTACTAATAATGGTTGGGCCGTGTACGATGATCAGTACCGTCTAAAAAAAGCGCTTTATATCATCTTCCTGGGGAGTCATTGATCAGGATTTTCGGGTTTTGTGCGTGGTGACGGGGAATGTCCGTCAGTCATCGTCTGTAGTCATTATTAATAATTTTCATTCCTCCTCGAATTATCAATCTCGTAAGGTTTCGGATATCAATCCTATTAGAATTTAAGGGAGGACTCCTCATAACCAAAGTTATTTTCGATGTTACAGTGGAGCGCTAGAGTAATGATTGTAGTAAGAAAACTTGTATTTATTTCCCTCAAACATAATATTTTGATAAAGGCTCAGCACATTTTGGGTAGCCGGAATGTATTGCTGACGCTTTGTCTCGTTGTCATTGGCAGCTTTTTAGACAGTTAGCACCACAAGCAGACAAGGAACCTACTCCAATGCCAAGCCTACTATGGAAATTCTAGACATGACAGTTGAAAATTTGGTACATTTTATTATGGCGAAAAATACATGAAAAACTTACAAGATAACACTAGAGTCGTTAGCAAAGTTTAGCAAGGAATATGACTTAAATGTATTATGGCCAATTCAAACTGATGTGTTAACTCCTTTAATAGCTTACTTATCGTATTCTGGTGTAACATCATCTACAATCAACACATATTTATCCGGGATTAGCCATTAACATAAATTATTAGGTGTTGTTGACACTACATGTGCTTTCATAGTTTCTAAAATGTAAGAGGGAGTTCGAAGAAAGAGTCCCAAATTATCAGATATTCGCGCTCCTGTTACGTTAGACATTTCGCACACAATTATACGATCACTCCCATCCGTTTGCTCTTCTCATTATGAATCTTGTTTGTTCGCTTCTGAATTTAGTCTTGCTTTTTTTACTTTATTAAGAATAGGTGAGTTCACGGCCGATACTGGTACAGATAAAGGAGCCCACACAATTGTCGTTAATGATCTGTCATTGAAATTTTCAAATAGTAAATAGTAATTGCATTTGAAGATTTGCAGTTCGAATGCTGACCAGAGAGGTATTTCAACGACTTTGGTTATTCCTCAAAGGGAGGAAGATCTTTGTCCTGTGAGTCTGTTGCGTGTCTCTTTTGGGAACTAGATATCCTGCTACTGACAAACCCTTGTATTTACATTTCAATGGGTCTCCCTTGACTAATTTTCAGTTTATTTCTATACTTAAGAAAACCCTATATTTTTGTGTCGTTAACGACCACATCCGATCACATTCGTTTAGATTAGGCGGAGCATCGCATTATAGCAAAATGGGGGCTTCGGATTCAGAAATTAAGAAGTGGGCTTCTGACGGATACACGAGTAACGTTCGGATTTGGTAGATTTTATAGATACGAAGATCTTCGAAACTGTATTTTAATATGTTTTGAAAAGGTTTAAACAAAACAAGAATTTTTGTCATTGTAGAACATCGTTAAGTTTGGGTCATGGGATCATCTATTGTATATTGGACGACCAGAAGCATTAAGAGAAGACCAGGGAGTCAAAACCTCGGATTACAGTCAAAAGGTTATAATTTTCATTAGTATAGCCATCGAGGGATGAAATTGAAAAATTTGTTACCCTCAGTTGAAGAAAATCTTAGATGCTATCCAACCTCCACAAAATTTGATCATACCTTTTTTCTTACATTTTTGGTTTAATCAAAGGAAGAGAGCTTATTAAGCAGATAAGGTTGGACATTATGCGATTACCTGTGTTATTGCCAAATCTCTCTTTGGTATGGAGTAAAATATTGCCTCGTAGATACTGGCACTTTGCAGAAAATCAGTTGGCTATCATTACGAGTTAATGCAGCTGTTCGTAATATATTCAAAGAAAAATTAAATCATGGCCTTGTAATTTTCCAACCAAATAAAAAAGCTCAAGAAAAAAAATTGTTCAGGCATGACGAAGTGCACTTGTCAGATGTAGGTAATGATGTTTTCTTGAATAATTTTCAGGGAGCTTCAGAGTCGATTGCAAGTTCTGACCGTCGAGTATTCCTAATTGATGAGTTAATTGTATTTTCGTACGGGTAGTAAAGTCGTTGGGGATAAGAGTGTATAACCTTCTCATTTGGCTGGATCTGGCAAGGTGACAGGGGAGTCATGACCCTTTCATTCTACGTTAAACTATATGTTAAAATATTCTCCTGTGGTACCACATGGAAGTTGTGCTTTTTTTAAACGTCTTTTCTTTTACCAGTTTTGAATGTTATCCTCCGAGTACCGAGGAAGCGTTATTCAAGTTATGGCCTAGCGTCAGTGTGGGGTCGTGATCTTCGTTCACCCTTATTTTAATTAGAGGAACTTTTGTTACTTCTGTTACCAGGAGAACACCTACTTGCCAATATTAAAAATACTGGCGGTTTGTATCGTCTTGTTTACTGTTTTTCCCTGCGGTCGATTGTATTCCACCTAAGATTTCTTGAATTATTTAGTTTTAAGGAGTTGCAGAATGATCGCCTATGAGACAACTTAATTGTACAAACAACGCTGGTATTAGCATCTAAAGGTAATCGTACTACCTTCAACAATGAACAAAAAATTTACCATATGCGGCCGGTTTTATTCCACACATTATTTCTTGAATTATTCTTATCTTTAATTAATTCTATAAATAGCGCAGACTCGGGGATAAACATGATAATGGCTGTTACAATACAATATCTTCTACGCAAATACACCTGTTTTCTTACATGTACATACAGGTTCAAAAGCAATTTTAATTTCACAGTGTCAAGAACTGCAATTGAAATAATTACAAAACCTTTACTCTTATTTTGATCTATAAAACATAAAAATTTAGATCTCTGAAAATTGTTCAAAAAAGAAAAAAAAACGTTAAAGCTTTTGGCGCATTAAAACATTTCAAAAAGTTGTGAAAACTCATCAAAGATACCAGGATTAAAATTTTATATTACACCAGACGCGCGTTTCGTCTACAAAAGACTCATCAGTAACGCTCGAATCAAAACGTGTTTAAAAGGCCAAATAAAATACGAAGTGAGAAGAGCATTGATGACCAAAATTTCCTCATCAAATTTTGCCAAATACAGCTAACTAAGGTAATTTATCCTGAGGTAGAAAAGCCGCCTTATTTTTTTTTTAAATTCAAAGTTTTGTTAACAAGTACTCTATAATTATGAACATATCAATGATAACTCAAGTCAACGCAGAAGTGCTGACTACTGGGCTGGTGATACTATCGCGGAAAGCAGAGGCATCGACCCAGTGGTTGCAAATAAACGCATCATAGATACCAGCATTAAAAACTTTGCTGACGCCAGACGCGCGTTTCGTCTACAAAAGACTCATCAGTGACGCTCGAATCAAAAAATGTTTAAAAGTCCAAATAAAGTACCAAGTTGAAGAGCATTCAGGACCAAAAATTCCTAAAATGTTTTGCAAAATACAGCTAAGGTAATCTATTCCTGAGGTTGAAAAGCCTTAGTTTTTTCAAAAATTGTCAGCTGTGATTAATTTAATAGGGAATAAATAGCACAAATGGCACCAACCATCGCTTCATCATAAATGTAATGATTTTGTGGACTGAACTTTAAGTACGTATTTAAGGAAAATGTGAGCCCTAGTCAGAAGCCTAGAATACAGTGGTTTCCATTTGTTGCTTTTTATGGTAATTTTGTGTGTTTATAAATCAGGTATCTGGTTTTCTTGTTTGAATGGTTTTTGCAATGGTCATTCAAAGCTTTTCAATGCTTTCTATAAACATGTATAGTATACGGGTTATGCTCTTTGTTGAAGGCCGTACGGTGTCATATAGTGTATGACCTTCTGCATATTAAGTTTACAAATGTATACCAATTATTGGTCACCTGCTCTTGTTAAATTACCTTGTCACAAACTTAAGTATTCAACAAATATTTCAAAGTCAACCCTAATCATTGTAAATCTGAGACCTAAAGTTATCCCCTTTTCCTTTTTCATTAACGCCTGACAAAATATTGTATGAATATGATGTCAATTATTCCATTTGTATGCTCATTTTACAATGTTCAACAACATAAGTACTTACAAGCTGTTTGTGTCTGACATTGTTTTTGAACTGATTGTCCACTTGTTCCTGATGTTGCATCATTTACGGTTGCTACAGCAAATGTATACCAAGTTTCTGAAAACCCAGAATATGAGTCTCAAATTTTAAAATATAAGCGTTTATACAATATATAAACTAATACGCTGAATCAGTGTTAAAATAAAGTGGTCTGTTATAGTAACCATCAATAACACGCAACTTATATAAAATAATGAAATCTTATTATTATAGAACAGATATCGCCATATTTCATATCATCACACATAGGGGTTAGAAATATCTCTTTTAAAAATGTAACTAACATATTTAAATAAAAAAGCGTCCGAATTTCACAAAGCATAACAGGTGGAAAGTGATCATAAAATATTATCATGGTGCACAAAGACACTCAGACTAACATTTGAAGGGGTGACACTGCTTGCAATGTAATAGGGAATTTACATTACATTTCAAAGGCACTTAATTCAGGTAAAAGAATTGACAGGCACTCATTTTCGAGCTGGTCCTAGGCAAAAATGTTCATGTTTTAGAGATATTGCAGGAATCTAACAAAAGCCTAGTCTAGATGGAACTATGTTTCTTCACTCTATAGTTTATACTTTACCAAATTTCAGAACTATATTTTATTTGGTTAGCATGAATAACCTACTCTAATGTAGTAAGTACCATATGACGTGCCATGAACTATAACTCTCCGGTATTATGAAAAATGCACAAAGATAAACAATCACACACAAACATATAAAAACAAACATATAACTACATACCAGGATATAATCCCTCCATCTGGAGTTCTGATACACTCCCATTTGTCTGTATCTGTGTATTGAAGCTTTTATGGTATACAATATAGTGCAGTATATATCCATTCGGAGGGTTTGGCTCATTCCATGTCAAGGTCAGATATCTATCAAATACATCCTTACAGTTAAGATTTGATGGGGGTGGCGGAGCTAAAAATAGAGTATGTTAAACGTTTGGTCATTTTCAACAAGTAAAAAAAAACTTCAAAGCAGAATAAAATCAACGCAACGTTTTAATCTAGTATGTTTGGTACTAACAGTCAATCCTTAAACAATTGCAACTTTTAAATGAAGTGAATCTTTTAATTATAAACAAAACTATGTTATATGCGAAGTGTTGGCTTCAGTTTGGAAAGAAGTTGGTTGAAATAAACTGCAAAATTAGTGCTTTTTTATTAGTATCATCATCAGAAACAAACTGTATGCTTTAAATATATGCTACACAACTTTTTGTAGATACCATCAATTCATAGTTAAATACACATGTTAAATGGTCTTTTGAACTATCTCATTGAAAATTGATTTGCTGTAAAACGTTTATAGCCTTTTATGTAATGAAAAAGGAAAGTATGTTAGATACACTATCTAGACATGCGAACATATGATTGAAGCTTTAAGTTTTCACCTGTATACCCTACATTTTGGCGATTAAGTATATCGACAGGTAAATGTATTTCTTATGTGCACTACTTGTGCCCTTTTAATAGCGGATTTATTCATGTATTGTTACGAGTCCCAGTGTCTTATCAAACCCAGTAAAGTGGAAACGCCATTGGTTCATTTGGTTGATAAATTCAACAATACCTATCATTGCCTTATTTTTTCGATAAATAATCAAGAGTTCTCTAAATATACTACCGAAAAAATACACAAAGTAATATGTTTTTCATTGCCTATTGTTAATTTTCCATATTTATACGGCAATGTTCCTCATACGGTGTTTATATATCCCAACTTAACTTGCTCGTTATGCCCCTATGGTAGTGATGTCATAGATTTTAACGAACGTAATCAAAGCATCACTAGTAAATTATTATGTCAGGGATTTTCGATACTACAAATTACTTAAAAGTTTTACTAAATTCTTTCATATATTTAAAGATTGAATAAGTAAATTTGGCTGTTAAATCGATATTTGACATCCTCAGTTTTACGGTAATATTGTACTAAAAGCGCCAAATTACAATGTGATCCATGTAAACTCGACAAACTTTTAAACAAACATACAAGTAAATGATGTCTTATCAATGTTGCAATTATATCTTTGAATATTGTTTACAATAGCACAGATATCGATTTGTACATCAACATAATAAAACCCATACCAAATTGAATTATTTTTGAAAGGATCTTCGAGATGTATAAATGCACATCCACGTTCATTATCTTTTATATATTACTTGTATATATATATATACATTAAACACTATACCACTCTTTTAAAAGGTTAATTTCTAACTATCCTACTACCTGTCGATACTTTTATTTTGACATTGCACAAGGAATGTTTTCTATGACTATCCATGACGAAAAACATTAAATCCCTAGGTATGTTTTAGTTGATTTTACATGTAGACTATGGTGAATGATTGTTTTTTTATTATTATTTTTTTTTTTTGGCACTTAACTAGCTTTCAGTAACTGCAAGTACACTCAAAATCATACGTTTGACCCGTTGATACAATTTGTAATGTATTTTTGTTATTTAAAGTTACCCTATTTTGTTTTTCTTTCGTCTCAATATTTTTCTTTATGCCACCTTTTATAAGAATTTAGTATGCCGATATGTACTCATAACAACAAAATTAGTTTTATTTATCTGTGTACGTTATTATACTTAACGGCATTTTGTCCAAGGTTATATTTGTCTTTTGTTATACTTTTTGACATCTCACCCCTTTTTAAAAATTTTGGTAATAATATTGTGTCAAACATCAGATTTATTCGTTCCGTGTATGTTTACTTGTTTTTTTTAATATGTCATTTGATTGAGTAAAGCGATTTCGATTGATGTTTTATAGTATGTCTTTCTATGTTGGGATGTTACATTTTACAGGTTTGGTTGAAGGGAGGCGCCTGTAAATGTTTAAACCAGCTGCATTTGTTTGCAACTGTCTTAAATCAGACACCTGTTGTTCAGTGGTTTTCATTTGTTGATGTGGTTCATCAGTGTTTCTCGTTTCACGTTGATTTTCTATTTGAATGTTTTTACAAGTAGTTTAGTCATATTTAGGCCCTTTATAGCTTGTTGTTCAGTGTGAGGCAGACTCCGTGTTGAAGGCCTACGTTATGTGACCTATAATGGTTTACTTTTCCAAATTATGACTTGGATTGACAGTTATCTCATTGGCATGAATACCACATAATCTTATAAATACATTTACAAATCATTGCAATGTAATGTATCTGCACAGAATTTAATCTTATTGAGTGTAATATATTACACTTTAAAACTAACCTGTGTCATTAGCACACACTATTTATATTGACTTATGTTGTTAAACAAACTAGAAAGCTCAAGGTGCCTGGTCGTTTATATGGTTTTGTTATTGCATATATTTGTAGTGTAATACAAACAATTCTCAAGACAATTTTGGTCAAAATGCACTTCATGTAAACTCTAATAACCTGAATTTCTGCCGCTTCAAACTACCCCTACCAAATCCAGAGAAATGCAAATCTTTGCTTAATATTCTACTGTCCTGAAAATGGTCCTAGCCGTAGTGATGGTCTGCTTCGCGGAATCATATGTCAATTTTTCTGACAATTATAGGCAAGTGTGTTTGTTATTCTACCAGTTGTTTCATTCACTGAACAACTTATGGTTGACAAATAAAAAAAATCACCTGGAAACAGGTGAACTAAATACGACAAACATTGACAGTGTCCATAGTTTTCGTATACCTGCAATAACTTAGGTGATACCAAAATAAATGATATATATATATAATAACTAAATACAATTAACGTTTTGTGAAACCTAAATATGGAATTATAAAATTCTTCTCATGATACCATCACGTACCAGTCAAAATTGTGATCTGACTTATTTTTTTTTGTAATTTAGGGTCCTCAATGCTCTTGAACTGTGCACTTGTTTGGTTTTATAACTATTTTGATCTGAGCGTCACTGATGAGTCTTATGTAGACAAAACGCGCGTCTGTCGTATTAAATTATTGGATGTTGTCTGTTATCATACTAATTGACAGTCCTGATACATATAAACTTACTGGTAGGTATGGTTCTGATGGTCTGTGTTCTAGAATAACTACTGAATCCATTACTGTGAGACACCACTGTGAATGTATAATGATCTCCAAATCTTAGTTGAGACACATATAATGGAAGAGGTAATCTATTGATTGCTGTCAGGTTAAAAGTATTTGGATTGGCACTTGTATCATTGATTGCTCCACTAAAGAATTCCACATCACCAGTAATTGTCCACACAAAACTTATACTGGGTGCATTAAAGATACTTCCTTGAAGTAAACCAGGAATAGAGGGTCCTAAATAAAAATCGTGGGTTTAAAGATCGATACACAATATATGTGTAAATGTCTTTTTTCAAATTTTTGTTATTGAGAGTCTCTCTGCACTAAATTACGTAAGACTTAGTATGATAAGTGATTTAAGCTGTCAATATCATGGTTTACATTCAGAGTTCTTGTTAACAATGTTGCTTAATTGCATTCAATAATTCTCTGATATTTGAAATTACATCCCAGCTCCTTTGTTCTAACAGGGGTGATCTGAGCCGGATCATCCCTGCCAGATCACCCTAGTTTGAGTTTCTTTGTTATGCATGCTTTCCTTTGTTCTGTAACATTTTGGCGGGAATGTCAAATCCACTATAAAACTTATAATTAATTTTACGGAAAAGACTATCTATCAAAATTCACGTAGAAAAAATCCAGTAGATATGCTGGGATTCGAACTCAAGACCTTTAGCATATCAAGCCACGACACATACCACTACACCAGGACGACTTGATACGAAAAATAAAAGTAATTTGACATACTTAAAGGAAGCAAGATTTTTTTTATGTGGGGCGAGTTGTCAAACCTTTATTCAGTGGGGTTTTAACCTTTTACGTTAATTTGTGAGTTTTCAGACTGATTGTTCAATTTGATTTTACACTTTTTCAAAGTGGGGCAAGTCGGTAAACAAGATTGGGACGATATTTTTATAAAGTGGCGATATAGCGTGGGTCGATTGGCAAGTGGGGCGAGTTGACATTGTTTGATATCTACTCATCGTGTTTGGGGGTCAAAAAGGGTATACATCATATAGTAATATATAAAGTATATTGTTATGGTTGTGTGGCGTTCTAAACTAGATTTTATGAATTGTAAATGGTTTTTCGTCTAATCTAAAACAGCTGGGATGTAAAATAGTTATCCCAGTCGGACTTGGTGTGTCAGTGTTAGATCACCCTCTGGCCTTCGGCCATCGGGGTGATCTTACACTGACACACCGCGTCCTTATGGGATAACTATTAATGCTTAATTTGAAATATTTTAAACTTTTGCATTAGAATAGGAATAAAAGAGTTACCAGCAACATTTTTAATTGTTCGATCTTTACAGTACTGTAGTTAGAGGATCACTGTCTCATTTGTTTTAACTCCAATATTCTTTAAAGCTATCTTCAAATATTGATTATAGTCTAGTTATAGAACATTAACAATCTATTTAATATTATAAAATCAATTTCATAAAATAACTCGAAATGTTATCAATCTAGATATTTTAGTCAAGCTATACATTACATGTAATAGACACTGATATTTTAAAAATGTTGTTTGAACTCACAGAAGGTTAACAAACATTATTTTATATTCATTTAACTTACTGCATCCATCCATAATTTCTACTTCTGTTGTCTGTTGTGTTGGACGACTTGCTGTTTCGATAGATCTCAGAATAATTCTATATTTTCTTCCTGGAGTTCTGGAAGTTACATTATGATTAGTTTTTGATTTAGTTATTTCAAAAGGAGTTTCTTGCTGTCCACCAAATGATATAATTAACTGATATTTGTTAATGAAGTTGACAGTAGTTGGGTTTGACCAAGTTACTAAGAAGTATGTTTCCCCTGTTGTTACTCCTGGAACCATCAAGTTGTTAGCCTTTAAATCGATCACTGAAATATGAAATTTAATAAACTGAAAACAAAAAAAATTCTCAATTTGCATTTATTATCACAGTCAAGTTAATGTCTTGATTTACACTAAACGATCCGAAGCACACAAGCTTACATTACCCCACGCCATCATCTTATTCGATGGAAGCATCAAGGTAGGAGACGTTTTAGCTTACTATGCAACAGTCATTCTTCTTGCTGAAGGAAATACATATATTTCTGTGTCACTTTTTCACCGGTATATAACTGTCACATTGGCAATCAAACCACATTTGCTTATCTTATCCTATGATAAAGGTGACATCCCCAACACAGGCTCGTTAAAAATACTTGGAATTGCATAAAATCACTATTTGTAATAACTATTACCTCAACATTAGAGCATTTAGCATTTAACATGTTTAATCATAAGAAGTAAAAACACAAAATACTGAAGTCTGATGAAATCATATGTGAGTACATAGCTCGGTATGGTTGCTATCCGATATATGATTTTTTTTAAATCAATGAGTAACTTCTTTTTTCGCACTTGTTGTTTTTATTTCTTTTCCGCATACCCTTCACCTTTAAAGTCTTAAGGCTCGGTCACACCTTACCGGATAGCGCGAATGGACTACGAATGGATATATATATCTAAATCCGTTCAAGTTCATGTGACTTACGTTCTTATTCGTTAGATGTCCGTTTTATCCGTTGACGTCCGTTCTGTCCGGTGGAGTTTTGAGCATATTCAAAACTTTGAACAGATTTCCAGTGGATGAAATGTCCATTGAAAGTCCGGTAGGCGTCTGTTTTGTACGGTCCTCGTCCATAACGGTTCTGTTCTGTATCCGTTACTAGTCCGTTCTAGATCCGTAGGAGGTTTGGTTAACGGATTTCTACCAGATGTATAACGGATAAAACCGATGATGAACGGGTGTGAAACGGATGTGAAACGGACATGAACGGATGTGAAACGGGTGTAAATGGAAGAATAACGGGCGAACATCGGATTAAACGGATACATACCGAATGTATCGTTTATTCATGCGTGACTAAACTTATATGTTGCAAATATAAACATATAAGCTTCCGAAAGGAGAAGAAGAAGGAGAAGACAAAGGAGATGGTGGACCAGATCATGGCTTTGTCCTGCAAAGCGAAACAGTTTGGTCTTTATGACCAATCAATGACCGAATTTAGAGGGGAGGATCGGAAGTCCTCTGTACCCTTTTATCGAATGGCATCAGAGCCGTTTGACGATATACTGCAGCAGGTTGGCCCACGCATAACAAAGCAGAACACATTTTACCGAAATCCGCCAAAACCAGGACTCATATATTACACCTTGTTTCTGATAAAAATGTCGTAGCATGCAAATGTGAAATTTCTGCATAAAACCATATCCCTTTTCATACCAGAGGTACATATATTACATGATTTGATTGTCAGTTTTTATGGTGACATATGCATACGCCAACATGTGCGTACGTTGCTATTGTTAATATGAATAATATAAAAGTGCTTTGAGCCTTATTTTTTATAGAAATTTATTTATAATGAATGGCAATAACTTATTTTGAATTTATTGAACCATTAAATAAATTTTTGACTCTTAACATGTTACATAATCCGCTTTGTGGATTATTCAATGTGAAGAGTCAAAAAGTAATTTTATGGTTTAATAAATTCTAACTAAATAATAGCAATTCATTAAATGAGTTTCCACATTGATTCAAAATTTTCCGAATCAGAGTAACACACATATCTGACATGTAAAACAAAACGAAAATAGAATCAACTAAACAAATGCACTAAGGTGTCCTTGTCTTTTAGAAAACAATTGGATAAATTGTTCTTTTTGTGTGTAGCATGTCTTTGTCCTACTGATCCCACTTTTGCAAATCAAAGATCATGATAAACAGATGACGCAAACTAATAAACAATGTCCATCTGACACGTTCCCGTCATAGCTAGGGACAACAGTGCGCAAAATTTTTTCAAAGTTCGGTACTATCAGTTGTTTGCATGTTTATTATTTAAGGTCATCGATTTTCTCCCGTACGTATCCGTTAGGTGTCCGTTTTACGAGGTACTCGTCCGTTTGATGTACGTAAGTCATCCGTTCTGCCCGGTACGTTTCCGTTTTTCGTGCATTGCATATCATGTGTATGTCTGTAAGGGATAAATATTATGTCACCGGAAAACTTATTTTTGTCTGTTTGTCTTCCGGTAAAGTGTGACCAGAACTTTAACCTAAAACTCTTTTTTCTTTCAACAATATATGTGAGCATATGTTCAAGTCTGGTTACAAATTGAATCAAAAGTGACCATCCTTTATTTACAGTGGAGATCACTTCTAAACTCTCATTATAATTGTCAGAATAATCTGCCATAGAACTGTTCTAACCTGTACTCGAACAGTTCTACCTAGAACAGTTCTACCCTAGAACTGTTCTATGTAGAACTGTCAGAATCAGTTCTATGTAGAACTGTCAGGATCAGTTCTAGGTTAGAACTGTCTTAAACTGTTCTAAGTAGAACTGTCCAAATCAGTTCTAACCGTAGAACGGTCAGCAGAACTGACTAAATCAGTCAGGACTGTAGAACAGTTCTAAATGACGTCACTGCAGAAAGGGCACTTTGGAATTTAGAAGAAAAAAATCAGTTCCACTTACTTTACTTTATTAATATAAGGCCAATTAAAATTAATTGATAGATATTCATCCCTGCCCGCTCTGATTTTTTTTATTTTTAGAAATTTACGATTTCCGGATTTTTTTCAAAAATAGGTTTCTAAAGCAGCAATAACATGTAGAACGTCCGTTTGCCCTGATTCATGTTCACCCTAGTACCTGTTCGCCCTGATACCTGTTCGCCCAGGGTCCATTCGCCCTAATGTTATTTTTTTCTAATTTTTGACTAGTCGCATTATTTTAAGTATTTGAACAAAATATGTTAAAGTTTGTTTTGTTTTTAAATTGACAGAATATTTATATTGCCGCAATCAATTTATCATTTACCCTTTGATTTGCAGAGTAGAATACTGGAATACAATGTATTTATCTTTATTGATATTTGTTAACAAAATAATTGTATTCAGTCAATCACGAATGTATGGCAGTATGACTAGTCTTATACCAGAGTATAAATAAATGAACTTGTAAATTTTATCCGTTTCATAATTAACAGTTGTATTTCATTGTTTTTATTAATTTCAAGCTGAATATTTTATCAAAACAAAATGCTTATTTTTATTATTAATCCACCAAAAGACAAGTATCACAATAATCAGTGATTCGAATTATTTTGTCGTTGAACAATTAATTATCCTAAACAAGCCATACACTTTTTAATATTTCAATATTTCAATAAATTTCAAGAATATACATGATATATATAATAGAAATATCTTAATATGTTAATTCCACTTCAATGCCCTCAATATTAATATTTTTATAGTAGAACGAACGGACTCTATGGGCGAACGAACTCAGAGTGAACGGACCTAGAGAGAACTTGTTATCAGGGCGAACGGTCCCGATACCAAGTAGAACAGTGGTTGCCAATCAGATTTGTATCTAAGATTTGAAAAATTATTTACGATTTCATATACATGTATATACATGATATAAGCTGATTATTACACTTGCATATATATGAAGAACACGTCACAAGAGGTTTTCATAAGAAATAAAAATTAAAATATAAAATCCTCCCACCCGCCCCATTTTTTTCAAACATTTGGATGAAAATCTACTAATTAATTTTAGTTGGCCTAATAGCAGATTTTCTATATTTTTACTGATCAAACTTTACATGTACAAATATCGACGTGAATAGAAGGTTATCCAACTCATCGGAGAAACATTTTTATAAGATTGCAAATGAAACATCATTCCTTACTTTTCTTCGTTCCCCTTTTTTAACAGTCTCTCCCTAAATATAACGCTGCATTAATTCATGGAATTTTAATCGTAATTTACTTTGTTTGCCTTGGATTTACATTCATGATTTAAGATTCTATTCTGTTTTGACAAATGTTCAAACAGTGAAAATTGTACAGTGGATACATAAAGGGATATTAATGAAAAAAGTGTTGTATCAGTCGGAAACCCGAATGAAATAGAACAAAAGAATCGAAGCTCTTTGTAAGAATAGGCGATAAATGCTTACTGTAATGTTTACTATAGTGACAAACATTTTAAAAGTTAATAGAAACAAATAGAATGGCAATTTTCTTCTCAATTACGAAGTGTTTTATTTTAAAATCACCATTTGCATAAGTTTTCAATTTATCTAGAACATAGTTAAGCAGAACAATTAGATATCAAGTCGACAACATGGGTATCTTTCAAGTTTGATGTAGAAAATGCATAACCTCCGATTTTTTTTTTACCACGGACGGAAAATATATCAATTTATTAGTTCAGTAATTTTCGTGTCTGCCCTTCCATTATGTGACTCAAGAAAAAAATTCCAAAAAAAGGGTAACAATTGTATCGAAAAGAGAAAATCGAGTGCACCTTTTATGTTAGGGCGTGTTTGAGTTGATCATTTTGTCTTGATATCGTACAACGTAAGAATATTTCATACATCGTCTCGCTTTAGATTCTATCATTTTTATATATCAAAGCTACAGGTTGACTTTATATAATAAAAATATCACAGTGTTAAAAGATGAAATATATGGGTCAAGTGAAATACCTATCTAATGAATCACAAAAACAGAGTAGGTGTGTTCGAATAGCTATTGTTTTACTAAAAGTACTTGGCGACAGTCTTTCAAGTTGGATGATGAAAATGCATATCTTCAAAAAATTATAATTTTTTGTGTGTGATAACTAAGGTTTATAGTTTTCAACCACTAAAAAAATCTAATCTGCCGTTCCACGAAATATTAAATTCGAATTTTTTTAAATATTTAAGAATTTTCGAAAATTCCACCTGACAACCGATCTTACATCCCAGCTCCTTTGTTCTAACAGGGGTGATCTGAGCCGGATCACCCCTGCCAGATCATCCTAGTTTGAGTTTCTTTGTTATGCATGCTTTCCTTTGTTTTGTAACATTTTGGCGGGAATGTCAAATCCACTATAAAACTTATAATTAATTTTACGGAAAAGACTATCTATCAAAATTCACGTAGAAAAAATCCAGTGGATATGCTGGGATTCGAACTCAAGACCTTTAGCATATCAAGCAACGACACATACCACTACACCAGGACGACTGGATACGAAATAATAGTAATTTGACATACTTAAAGGAAGCAAGATATTTTTATAAGTGGGGCGAGTTGTCAAACCTTTATTCAATGGGGTTTTAACCTTTTACGTTAATTTGTGCGTTTTCAGACTGATTGTTCAATTTGATTTTACACTTTTTCAAAGTGGGGCAAGTCGGTAAACAAGATTGGGACGATATTTTTATAAAGTGGCGATATAGTGTGGGCCGATTGGCAAGTGGGGCGAGTTGACATTGTTTGATATCTACTCATCGTGTTTGGGGGTCAAAAAGGGTATACATCATATAGTAATATATAAAGTATATTGTTATGGTTGTGTGGCGTTCTAAACTAGATTTTATGAATTGTAAATGGTTTTTCGTCTAATCTAAAACAGCTGGGATGTAAAATAGTTATCCCAGTCGGACTTGGTGTGTCAGTGTTAGATCACCCTCTGGTCTCCGGCCATCGGGGTGATCTTACACTGACACACCGCGTCCTTATGGGATAACTATTAAAGACAATAGTTTTAAGTTGAATAAATGCAGACAAGATCATTAACTGATGATCATTTGCGAGTTGATACATTTGTCTTTTAAAATACAAATGGCATATAAGGATCGTAATGTTGCAATTTGGAAAATTTATCGGTTTCCAAGAGCAAAATTGGCAGCGCGTCATCCCTACAATGGCTTCCATTTATACGATTTTGAAAATGAACTGGCGTAATGGGGAGATAATTTTGACGAAGTAGAATCCTGACTGGTAGAGCGTAAAAAAACTATGTTCATTTGCACCATGCATCTCGTCAAGTTAGCCTGACTTATCCATAACGATTATAAAGGATATCTGGAAGTCTGGAACATCAGAAAAATATACCCGATCTGAACATGAATGAAACATTTGCCCCAGCTGGACGTTAGGCTATAAACAAAATCAATCATTTTTCTTTGCCTTCTTCACATTATATTAACAGTACTTATACTATTCAAAGAAGAAAACTTCTCATACATGTACTTTTCATTTTAAAATAAAGTATACGAATCAGTCATGTGAGTGTTAGATGATGCCGTTAAATAGTTTTGTTTTAAAAAAAAAACCATAACCAACAACTGATTTAAAAAGTCACTTTTAGTGACGGTTCATTATTATGGATACAGAGAGGACATAATGGTGCGCTAAATTGATGTGGACAAATTTTTAGATATGGTAGTCATTGTGTTCCAAAGTGTCATCTTTATCATACGATCCATCCTGACATAAAAATATTATTGGTTTACAATGATGCCATATATATTTACACGATAAAGTGTAAATATGGTCAGTTTTGGTTGGTGCTGTCAAATAATTTTAATTTGGTAAAACGATACAGTCTGATATATCGAAACTACTGAAATTTTGAATAAAAAGAGGACATCCTCGTATTCTAAATCGATGTGGAAATTTTTTTGTAATCAATGTGTTCAATCATTTGAATTATACAATCCATCGTGATATGTAACTATAAGTGATTTACTATGCGGCTATTTATATATATTAAGATTTACATAATAAAGTGTAAATATGGTCAGTTTTTGTTGATGCTGTCACATACATCATGTACATGTATGGTCAGTTTTGGTTGATGTGTCAAATATGGTCAGTTTTGGTTGATGCTATCAAATATGGTCAGTTTTGGTTGATACAGACAAATAATTTTGTTACATGAGTCAGTCTGAGATATTAAAACTACTGAAGTAAGTTTACGATTCAAAATTAGAATATTAAGAGGACATGCTGGCACTATAAACTGATGCGAGCATAATTTTGTAGTCATTGTTTTCCAATATTGCTTTCATTTATATTAAACAATGCATCCTGATATAAAATATAAATGATTTACTTTGCGGCAATTAAGATTTACATCATGTACTACATAATAAAGTTAAAATATGGTCAGTTTTGGTTGATGCAGACAAATAATTTTGTTATACCAGTCAGTCTGAGGTATGAAAACTACTGATATTTGTTTATGATGCAATATTTTGAAAAAAAGAGGATATGCTGGCACTCTAAATTGATGCAAACGAAATTAGGTAGCATTGTGTTTCAATATTTTTATCATTTGTATTATACAATCCATCCTTACATAAAAATATTACAGATTTACTATGCGACTATAAGAGTTACATAAAAAAAGAGTTAATATGGTCAGTTTTTGTTAATACGGTCAAATATGGTCAGTTTTGGTTGATGCTGTTAACTATGGTCAGTTTTGATTGATGCAGACAAATAATTTTGTTACATGAGTCAGTCTGAGGTATGAAAACTACTGATATTTGATTCTGATGCGATATTTTGAATAAAAATAGGACATGCTGGCACTCTCAATTGATGCGAAACAATATTGTGGTCATTGATTTCCAATATTGCAGTTATTTATATACTACAGTGCCTCTTGACCTAAAATTATAACTGAATTACTTTGCAGCTATATAGATTTACATAATAAAAAGCAAATTTGGTCAGTTTTGGTTGATGCGATCAAAAGATTTTATTACACGACTCAGTCTGAAGTATGAAAACTACTGATATTTGTTTACGATTCAATATTTTAAATACAAAGAGGACATGCTGGCACTATAACTTGATGCAAACAAAAGTTTGTGGTCATTGTTTTCCAATATCGCTGTAACTTGTATATAACAGTCTCTCTTTACCTAAAATTATAACTGAATTGCAGTGCAGCTATATAAATTTGCAGATAGAAGGAGCAAATAATGTCAGTTTAGATTGATGCGGTCAAAATCTTTTTGTTTAAAAACGAGTCCGTCCGAGGTATGAAAACTACTTGTAAACAGATATCACATTCGTTTATGATTCACTATTTTGAATAAAAAGAGGACATGTTGTACTATAAATTGAGTGCAAACAAAATTTTGAACTGATTGTTTTCCAATAAATTTGCTGTCATTTGGACAATACATGTACATCCTTGCCTAAAAATATAACTGGATTAATGCAGTGTGTGGCTAAATGCATGTAGATTTACATGATGAAGAGCAAATATATATGGTCAGTTAAAGTTAAATTTAAAAAAAAAATTATATATAATAGTGGATTGGGAAACAAGTTATTACATTTGGTTAATGAGGTCAGATCATTTTGTTATGTAAAACGAGCCATCCTAACTCCCGGAATGACAAATGTAAAACAATTCAAAAAATAATTCTCTCCCCCCCCCCCCCTAATACTAACGGCCTAATTTATGTACAAACAAGTCAAACTGCGAGCTAATGCTCACTGATGATACCCCCGCCGCAAGTGGATAATTTTAATAGTGTAAAAATATGCAAGTGTTCGGTAAACAGGAAGTTGTTGAGTGATGAATCTGAAAACGCATTACACGGTATAGCTGACTTGTATAAATCCTGAAACCAAATTTCAGAAATCCTTGTAAAGTAATTCCTGAGAAAAATGTGACGAAAATTTTCAACTTGGCTATAATATGTAAAATCATACAAGTGTTCGGAAAACAGGAAGTTGTCGAGTGATGAATCTGAAAACGGAACACACAGTATTGCAGACTTATATAAACCCTGAAACCAAATTTCAGAAATCCTTGTATTGTAGTTCCTGAGAAAAATGTGACAAAAATTTTCAACTTGGTTATCATGTGTAAAATAATACAAGTGTTCGGTAAACAGGAAGTTGTCGAGTGATGAATCTGAAAACGCATCACACGGTATAACTGACTTATATCAAGTCTGAAACCAAATATCAGAAATCCTGGTAGTGCAGTTCCTGAGAAAAATGTGACGAAAAATTTTCAACTTGGCTATCAGGTGTAAAAATGATACAAGTGTTTGGTAAACAGGAAGTTGTCGAATGATGAATCTGAAAACGCATCACAAAGTATAGCTGACTTATATCAAGCCTGAAACCAAATTTATGAAATCCTGGTAGTGTAGTTCCTGTTAAAAATGTGGACGGATGGACTGACTGACAGACTGACGGACTGACGGACTGATGGACTGAGGGTCTGACGTAAGGACAGACAGAGGTAAAACAGTATACCCCCCTTTTTTCAAAGCGGGGGTATAAAAAATGAAAGAAAAACAAATAATTTATGTAACACATCAACAAAAGAAAATCACTGAATTACAGGCTCCTGACTTGGAACAGGCACATATATGTATGCAGAATATGGCGGGGTTAAACATATTCTCTTGCCGATTAAAAATCTGAAATAAAACCGGCAAAATAGCAAAAATCTATATAATATTAATCGCTATTTTGCCGAAGCCTTCAAATATATAGACAAAGAGTTCTTAAAACTTATAAATCAATTCTAGCCGTAGAATTTATAAATCAATTCTAGCCGTAGAATTTATAAATCAATTCTAGCCGTAGAATTTATAAATCAATTCTAGTCGTAGAATTTCTAATCAATTCTAACCGTAGAAATGTTCTAGAAGTAGAACTGACCAAAGAATTGGTCAGTTCTGAATAGAACTGTCCAAAACTGTTCTAGGGTAGAACTGTAAGGATCAGTTCTGGGTAGAACTGACTAAAATATATCAGACTGACAGTTCTACGTACTGTCTCAATGCTCTTCAACTTTGTACTTGTTTGGCTTTATAAATATTTGATATGAGCGTCACTGATGAGTCTTATGTAGACGAAACTCGCGTCTGGCGTACTTAATTATAATCCTGGTACCTGTGATAACTAACTAGAACAGTTCTCCTGACAGATTCTGACAGATTTAATGAGAAGTTAGAAGTGATCTCCACTGTATATTTAAAAGTCCAAGCAAAAATATTTAAGTATGATTGCAATATAATATAAAGTATTTTAAACATCTTACAGAGACAATAATTATTGACAGATGGACAGATAAATATAATGAATGACTTATGCACGTACTGTAAACCAGCAAATTTTAACTAGCTATTTACGTTTCGCGACTATCAAAGTATCTGAGAAAATATGTTGCTTTACAGTTGATGGCAGGTTGGAAATATTGGACACTTAGATAAATCATATCGTAGTTTATAATAAAACGTTTGAAGTTTAAGGTCAAACTTCAAATATATGATACCAATTCCTGGAAAATTTATGTTTGCCAAACAAAACAATAATGGACATTATGGTTCTCCATTGGTAACAGAAATAGATAAATATCACTTATTTAGGTTCACAATATGCGAAACATTTGCTATATGTTTGTTCAATTGTTCATCCTCAATAGAAACATTATACTTACATGCTTTACAAATAGAATCACTGTAATAACCTGCCATACATAAACATTTACATGTATTCCCTCCTGTGCTCTCATGAATACATTCTGTGTTTGTTACAGAACATTGATTTGCTGGTTCTCCATTTATGCATTCTACACCTAGGCCACTCTCTGTAAATAGAAATATGATAATTTGTATGAAAATTCTTTAATGAATTTCAGCATGCACTCTTTATAGAAACATTTCATTTCGCAGGCGCCCTTAGTTTGAAGAAAATATAAAAAAAACTTAACTTCTGAGCAGTCAAATATTGAACAGTTGTTTGAAGCATTGCGTTTATCTCCCTTTTGAGGCACGTCGATCAATGCATTTGCATAACACTTGATAGAAAATATTTTCATTGTGGCAACATGAATCTTTAAAGTCTGTAACCAGCAAACTAAATGTGATACAAATCTGCATGTGTGCCCCCCTCACAAGCATACACACATTTTTAATCGAGTAACCGTTCTTAAATTATTGAATTGAACAAATGATATAACGATCATAAATAATTGTTTACTAAAACAAAATTGACACTCGCTTCATAAGAAAAATGTTTTTCTCCACTAATCCGTTACTGGTGTTCTAGATCCGCAATATTGGTATACAAACAAACAGTGTCAGTCCTTATGTTGATTGAAAGGTCAACATGAAGACGCTAACAATACAGCGGTTTTTTACAGATAGAGTAACAGTTAATTTCATTCATGCATTACCAACAAATGAATGAAATGTTCTGTTCTCATCGAGATATATCTCTAATTTTTACTCTTTAAATGACAGTTTAGTGCTTTCTTAGTAAACAAAAAATGTTTTCTCCCTCAGCTTCAATTTGATTATAAGCAAATATATCATAAGTTTTTAAATTCAAACAAAATATGATAGAAAAAGGTTTTTTTTTTATATATAATTACACAAAGTTATTGCGAGATTTTCTCGCTGCGTTAAAGCTCCATTAGCGGTATTCAGCTGTTTTCTTACTTTGATCGGGTTGTTGTCTCTTTGACATATTCCCCATTTCAATCCCAAATTGCAAGCCTAGTATAACTATTTCTAAATGAACAGTAAGTAGACATGGCGCAACTAAGACCTTATGAAAAGGTAGACTTGTCTGTATCGCTCATTTAAGTCTATATATACACCAATAAACACTTTCCAACAGTAGACTAAAACATAATTGAAGACAACACAAATCTTGCCATACAGTCACCACAGGACTTCAAATATTTCATGAGTTGATTTAAAATTCATATATGTAAGCAATTAATGTGGTTGTTGAATTTCATAGATGCTGTCGTGTGGTTCTTTTTTAAATATTTGTTTGTTTTTTGTTCTAATTGAGATTGTGACACGGTGATGACTTCTCTACCCTTATTTTGACAATTTTACCTATTCTGTCTGTTTTGTTCACCAATCGTTATCAATATAATGAAATCTGATGCGACTGTCATACAAGTGAGAGGGTTGGCGATATAAAACCAAGTAGAATTCACCATTTTACATTTGGAAATGCCTGTACCAAGACAGAAATATGACAGTTGTCATCCTTTCGTTTGATGTGTTTTATCATTTGATTTTGCCTTTTTATTAGGGACTTTCCTTTTTGAATTTTCCTCGAAGTTAAATACTTTTGTGATTTTGTTTTTACTTAATTTTCTCTCTATCATCTTTAGTTTATGTCCAAATAGTATTTGTCATTTAGTTTGCCTATCTATGTTTTTAATGGTTACCAAGATAATAGGCAATTCACCAAGCATTGGTAACACTCGTAGGTTAAGAGTAAATATTCCGAAAACGACTGTCATTTTTGGCCATTACATGTATATTCGATTTTAAATCTTGTTGAGCTAATCATTTTCACTCTTAAAATTTCAAAAATAGTTTGTATAGCTAAAATGTAAAATAAAATGATCAGTTTTATTATTTAAAGGGCAATCACATCTAAATATTTTGACTTTGCTGACTTATTTGTAAACTCTGTCTTGTTGATCGGTTTGCTATTTAAAGAGTATATCTATCCATTATAATTTCAAGCTAATATTCAAAACTCTTTTAATTGGTTAAAAACGTCATATAAGATTACTTACTGCAAAAAGTAAAATCACAAAGTTACTGAACTCCGAGGACACTTCAAAACGGAAAGTCCTTAATCAAATGGCAAAATCAAATGATAAAACACATCAAACGAATGGACAACAACTGTCACATTCCTGACTTGGTGCATGCATTTTCAAAAGTAGAAAATGGTGGATTGAACCTGGTACAATAACGAGTCAATAGACGATTTCAGTAATAAAACGTATTTTTCTTTCTTGTCGTTGTTAAAGATTTTGTGTTTAACGTTTCTATCTTTCTTTTATAGTATTTAAGATATGAGGCAAAAAACATGAATTGCATTTTACTCTTATGCTCTGCTCTATTTCTAGCCCTGTAAGCCATTTTGGGTGATAGGTGGGGTCACCAGACGCATTTTGTTTCAATACAATGCCCTAGTGGTGATTGTTGCCTAGTTTGATAAAATTTAGTTTCAGAAAGGAATATCTTTGTAAAATGTATCAGGCGATGACGACTGACTACACAAAACGACCGTTGACAGAGGCCTAGTGATAAGAAGGCTTACTAAGCCGCTTTATGCCAGACATGCTTATAAAAAGTTGCTTCATGAGAGCAGGATACGGCCGATGCCCTTTTAGCTCGTCATTATGTTTTAACTGAATTGATATTCCTTATTAGAAATACTTTGATCACTGCTTCCCTAAACAAAAAGACATTCAACATACAGTGGGACCTATTGATCAAACAAAACATGAACAATTTAGCACTATCAAGATTATCTCTAGTTTAACAAATTTTTGGTCTCCAAGTTTTGAACGAATTAAATTAAATAATTACTCAATTAGTGAAAATCGATCAGTTTTCGACCATTTTCAACAAAAACAATTTCTTAACTTAGTAATGTCATAGTAGTTATCAAAAGTACCAGGATTATAATTTAGTACGCCAGACGCGCGTTTCGTCTACATAAGACTCATCAGTGACGCTCACATACAGGGCTAATTTTGATTCACCACAAAAGGTTAAATAAAGACTGCTCAAAGTTTTATCAGTTTCTCCACGAACACTGTAAATTTCACTTTTTGTTTACAGTCCCAAAATACATGTACCAAAACAGGAAACAGATATCCTTCAAAATCGAAACGTACTTCAACTCATAATTCACCAAATATTCATGAAAATTTCTCAAAGTAATCTTTCTACGGTCAGAAAATGTGAGAATCCCGAATTTGAGCGTGAATAAAATTCTGTAACTCGGAAACATCGAATCTAAAATTTATAAAATTAAAAATGATTTATATGAGTTTTATATGTATCTGTTTAAGTTGACCAGACGGATAGAAGGACAGACGTAAGGACAGACTGACAGATAGACGGACAACGGTGTACCATAATTCATCAAGTGAAACAGAATTATCATCATGATCATGGTTGTCAATGAGGGAAAACACTGGTAATGCATATTAAGAAAAATGTCTTATTTCATACTAGACTTTCATCCTGGCTCATTTCATGCCATTAGACTCGGGCAGACTATACTCAATTTTAATTGTTTAGTGTCTGGCATCGTAGGATATCATTATTTTATGACACATGACTGGAAAAATTTATGTTGTAATGATGAAAATATTGCTGACGTGTAGCTGCATTGTTTCTTTCGCATTGTTGTTAATTAAAATTAATTTGTCTGTTTTATAATTTTAACTACCAAAATTGCACTTTACAGAAAACGTCAATGAATTATTTCGATATCAAGTTTTATAAACGGAGATTATATTGAGGTATCTTTTTCTCTAAAACATGCAGAGTAGATATATTCATCTATATATCTCTTAGCAGTAGGTAATGCAAAATAGCATGATACAAGATAATAGCCTTGTTTTATAACAGAATATATAGCTCACACAAAGGTACTTTAAAAACTTACTTGCATAGCAAATTCCAGCAATATTTTGATAGAAGTTATTTTTACACAGACATTTGTATGTTGTCCCTGTATCAGCCTGACAGGCTGCGTTAGTATCAACACACTGGTTATCGGGTTGTCCTGTGGTACATACAGCATTCAAAACAACCTCTGAAATGTTCACAGTTCAGAAGAAGAAGTAAACATCAATTTCTAAAAATCAAACCTTTGACTTACTTTACATGTAAGTCAATGTGACCGAATTGTGTATGGACCTTCAAAATAATAATGTATTATTATATATAAATAAGAGTTCAAAATTCTCTTAAACAACTTTAATTCATTACATTTTTTCAAACCGGTTTCATGTCCTTCTGATTTTCACATCTTTACTAGCCAAGGATTACAATGACTCCATTTTTTTTTAGGAAGAGGGCTTATTTTGAAGCTTTTACATAGATTAAAGTGTAAATAAAATGTAAAGGAGATATTATTGCAATTTGGTAGATCTTAATAGTAATATTTGTCTTTAACCCTTTCCCTCTAAGTCATTTCAGACCTATAATTATCGAAAAGAAACTATCAACTTTCAATTGAATACTACATTCGCACCATTTGTCATGCACATTCCATGTTGGGCACATATGAAAGATATTTTTTTAGAAAATTAAGTTTAAAGATAATTCATCGTTTTTTGTACAGTGTTATGTTTTCAAAAGTCACGTGATTATTCGAGAAATGTGAAAAAATACGAAATCCTTTGGCCAAAAATCGTGTAGAGATACATTATAGCACTAATAGGATAAGGTTTTTACAGTCAGACAGGTTTTCATATTGGTATAAACAGGGGAAATACGTTCTATATGCTTTGAAATCTCGATGTCAATATCAACAAAACTGATTTCAGACGTTCTTTTTGTCCAATTCCATACTCGGACACTGGTTTGTTTTGTCTAAATCATCGTCAGTCAAGTAGTAACCTAAAGTTTGTGTTTACAATGGAAAATTCATTGAATTACTAATGATAACTTGGTGTAGCGCACCCTGGACCGAGCCTGATGGCGCAAATGGGGAGGGGGGCTACTTGGTGCACATATTCTTTAAAAAAAAAAATATTCCGTTAAATTTTATTTTATTTCAAAGTAAAGTTAAGTAAAGTTAATGTTACATTTTATAGGGATTTGATGCAACTGTCATACAAGTAAGAGGATTGACTAGCTATAAAACACATCCAACATTTTCTAAAAAGGATCATGCATGTACCAAGTCAGGGTTATAACAGATATTATCTATTCGTTTGACGTCTTAAACTTTGGATTTTGCCGTTTCATTAGAACTTATATCTAGAAACTGATAATGAGGGTCAGTTAAAAACAAACTTTACGACACAAGATATGATTCTAACTTCCCAATCGTGACCTTTTCATTTTGAAACCAAGAGTTTAAAATGTGGAAGTTGAAATCATCATCTCGTAAATTTTACGGACGCCATAACTAACTAGTTATTTGATCGTAATGGAATATCCGTTTCACAGATGCTTTCGGATATGTTCCTTATGTCGTAACTATAATCACGTTCCCTTTTCACAAATGTGACATACAGAATAAGACTATTTAACGGCTTTGAAATGAAATAAGCAACACAACGGGTACCACACGTAACATAGCACATGCGATCACTCCAAGTTTTTGGTGTTGTAAGTATTGGTCTGTTTGTTTTGCGCACATATCTTTGTCAATTTAATGGAATTTGATGCGACTGTCATACAAGTGAGAGATTTAGCTAGTTTTAAAACAAGGTTTAATTCACCGTTTTCTACATAAGAATATGCCTGTACAAAGTCATGGAATATGACAGTTTTCATAAATTCGCTTGATGTGTTTCAGCTTTTGATTTTGCAATTTGATAAGGGACTTTTTGTTTTAAATTTTCCGCGAAGTTCGATATTTTTGTGATTTTTCTTTTTGATATAGGAAATGATTTTTCCATCTCCAGCAGTGAGCTTGAACAAGCGATCTTTCCGCCTTTTGTTAGGTCAGCATGCTGTTGCACCACTAGCATAGTTTGGAACGTATTGAAATTGAAGTACTTAGGTCTACTACTCAAGACGTTAACAAGAATGGTTTACTTTTATAGATCTGTTATTTGAATGGAGAGTTGTCTCATTGGCACTCTTACACCACATCTTCCTATATATATGTGAAGATCCTCACCCAGCTTGTTTTCAAATTTTCGAAATTATATATTCAGATTATATATTTTGAAGCCCAAATGCTTGATTTTTACTTAAATGAAGGAGAAATCTAGTCCTTAATCAATGTTTCCATTGACATATACATGTTCTTTCATTTAAATAAAAGTATATTCAAACGAAACCATATTTTGATACATCCATTTCAACATTTAAGAAAGAAAAATCAGGATATTTTAGTGATAATTTTTTTTTAGCACATTTCAAGTTTGTGATTGCACTGGTACAATTACATTTTTTTAATTGTGGACAAGTTGGAATTATCATTCTAATGCTATTCTTCAAAAACTCACTGCACAGTTATTTATTTATTGAAAAAGTCATAACTTCCCAAAAAGAAGATTTTCTATGCACCTTTTTTTTTAAATATTCTTCAAAATTTGTAGAAAAAGAATGTTTTTGTAGAAAAAATAATGCTTCATGATACATTACAGTGACGTAACAGCATCAATTGACCAAATTTTAGCTTAAGAAGGCTCGAGGGTATAAAAATTTCAGAATTTTTTTATTTTTTTTAATTTTCTTTACAAATATTATTGATTACTTTATTAGTTGTTACTTTATAATATTGTACAAAAATCATTCAAATAAATCAATTTGTGTTGGCCCAAGATGACTTTTGGAATGCATCTATCATTAAAAAGCTCCAAATTATCTCCCTTTGGTTCATAAACGCCATTTTCTGGCATTAAAATTGTAATATCTTTTTTAACACATCGGTGACCTATATTTTATTTTATTTTCAAACAAGAATGTGTCTAAAGTACACGAATGCCCCATTCGCACTATCCTTTTCCATGTTCCATGGACCGTGAAATTGGGTAATAATCTAATTTGGTATTAAAATAAGAAAGATTATACTATAGGGAACATATGTACTAAGTTTCAAGTTGATTTGACTTCAACTTTATCAAAAACTACCTTGACCAAAAACTTTAACCTGAAACTCCCACTTTCATTTTCTTTGTTTAGTGGACCGTGAAATTGGGGTCAAAAGTCTAATTTGGCTTCAAAATTAAAAAGATTATATCATAAGCAACAAGTCTACTAAGTTTCAAGTTGATTGGACTTCAGCTTCATCAAAAACTACCTTGACCAAAAACTTTAACCTGAACGGACGGACGAAAAAACGGACGAACGGACGAACGGACGCACGGACGAACGGACGCACGGACGAACGGAGCCACAGACCAGAAAACATAATGCCCATCTACTATCGTCGGTGGGGCATAAAAAGCTGTACTTAAACTAAACTATTGTAAAATTTTAGCGATTTTTGTAATTAAGTTCTTTTTTTATTTCGATATTACCTCTTTTTCTCCTATAAGTTCAACTGAACAAAAAGTACTTTTACAAAAATGTATGCTTCTTTCGGAGGCAGATTGTGAGAGCAAATGAACAGTGACCCCATTTTTTTATATTTTATTTTTCTATTAAGTTCAATTATAGAAATATATAGCGAAATCCTATATTAAGACAAAACTAGATGTGTAAAAGCGACACGAATGGCCCCGTCTCAAAAAATTGAAAATTTTGCAATTTCAGTAACACATGTGGACACAAACATGATAGTAGTCTCACATATCAAAAATCAGCTAAAAATGTGGAGGCGTGTAGAAAAAAGTAACTGTAATTTTCAACAATTTTCAAAATTGTAAACCCTTAATTTTGGCAAAAAATACCGGAGCGGAACAAAACTTAAACTTAATCTGTAACTTATATAGATATAGGAAGATGTGGTGTGAGTGCCAATGAGACAACTCTCCATACAAATAACAATTTAAAAAGTAAACCATTATAGGTTAAAGTACGGCCTTCAACACGGAGCCTTAGCTCACACCGAACAACAAGCTATAAAGGGCCCCAAAATTACTAGTGTAAAACCATTCAAACGGGAAAACCAATGAGTAGCTCACATACCAAAAATCAGCCCAATATCTGAAAGCGTTTAGAAAAAAAGTCTGTATAACTGTGATTTTCAACAATTTATCAAAGTCCAAAGCCTGTAATTTCGGTAAATTTAGCGGAGCGGAACGAAATTTAAACTTGATCTCCAACTCATCATGGTGAACTCACATACTAAAAATCAACCCAATATCTGAAGGCGTTTAGAAAAAAACTCCGTGTAATTGTTTGTTGCGGAATGACGGAATGACATTTCGGAATTACGGAATTTCGGAATTACGGAATATCGGACAAGGGTAAAACTATATGGCACCGACAACTTCGTTGCGGGGCCATACAAATTGTTTAGACCCGCGATCTCCCTTAAGAATAGATTCCGTCTAAGAACGTTTGGCCCTAATAAGAACAATCAAAGTAAGATTACTGGTATCAATGTGTTTGCACGAAATACGAATTTCGCCAATTTGTCAAGTGATTTTCAAAGACCTAATATTTTAAGAGAAGATAAAAACGATTTTTGTCAACAAGTAAAAATACAATTTGTTTTTAAATCATTCTTGACGGTACTGCTCTTTATTTAGGTATGACAATGTGTATATCAAATTGTCTCAATAGACCTAAAATAAATATTGGTCTTTTTATCCATTAATGGAAAATCTCTTGAAATGAAACCGCGAAGCCTACTAGACCCCATGAATAATAAACCGTAAAAAAATAGTGCTACTGATATGAACTATATGAACGTTTAAAATAAAATTGCAGATGGTCTCAGTATAATCTCTTTTATTTCTATGACAAACTTACTCGGGGTACATTTATCACCAGTATTCAGATAATACCCGTCCTTACACAAACATTTGAATGTATTAGAGTCTGATTGGCATGCTGCATCTCCATCAACACATTGATCTGAAGGCTGATCGTCTAAACAAATATTGTTGATCGTGATCTCTGAAATCAAAATGAATATGTGTGTTTATTGACTAACATAACGTATAAGAAATAAAACTTTACACAGTAAAATGTCTCCTGATCTCAACAAGGATTACGATTTTTACCGTAATAGAATTTTTGTGGTTTTATTTATATGAACTTTACCATGTATCAACGATGGTTATAACTTTTTCTTCAAAACCTGTTCCTCGTATTTTTCATATTTTCCTTGAATTTTCATATATTTTCTTAAAAAAATATTCTTCATCAAAATTGTGATTGGTCAGTGTTAGGCTAATGGATATCTGTTATCGGTGAACAGGGGTGATTCTGGCGTAGACTAAAAACAACCGGAAACAACTGTATCCCTCACAAAATAGAGGCAGCGGACATATCAGATTGGGATATTCAAACTCATGAGTCAAAAATAAATTGACATTGTTGTGCAAAAAAGAATGATAAATAACAGATCAAATCGCCTTTTTAGATTCAAAGGGTTAGGGACAATCTCATTTTTCGTACACCAAAGTGAAAACAAATAATTTCTTCGTTGATTGAGTTTTCATTATTTAGGATTTTTTAAACCAATCACAACCTTTTGGGAGTACAAGTATTCTTTTGAAAATCTGACCGTAGATATATTATATTCTGAATTGGTGAATGCTCACACTAATTAAAGAATTGAAAAAAAAATTGAAAACGTGTTACACTTACTTGTTGTACAAATATTAGCACTATATTTGTAAAAGCCTGTTTTACACTGACATCTGAATTCATTTGTTACAGATGTACAAGCTGCGTTGTCATCATTACACTGGTTGGATGGTCTTCCGTCGACACATGTTTGTCCAAGGATAACTCCTGAAATTAAATTTGCCATGATAACAATATCTATATATCTGATGGTAAAAGGATCCAAAATATTACCTCTTGAATGCACAATACACTTGCCAAACCTTTAGTCACCACTTTATTTTATATATATATAGGCTAGATTGATAGATTAATTGATTGTTTGTTATTAAACATTCAGTGGCAAAACTTTCATGTATATGCAGGCGACATTTAGGCAAGAAGTACAGAGTTTAAAGGTAAAAATAAAATGCGATTTGTGAATAGCGATGATCACAATATAATGCATATCTATTATCATATTGCCTTCAATTATATTTCTAAAATACAGTCAAAACTTCCAGTTCATCAATTTAATTATATAATTGAACGCACCCATAGGAAGAAGGTAATTTGACCACCACAATTTTTGTTTTGACAATATACTTGCTTGCTGTACACGTATCACTGTATACATAATATCCACTGTTACATAGACATCTGTAATTACCGTCATCATTTAATATACAAGCGGAGTTAGGATCACTACACTGGTCTGAAGAACCTCCTTGTGCACATGGCTGACCTATTGCAGTGTCTGTAATTTTTAGAACAATTACTTTATTTGCTGTAGTGTCACACGTTGCTTTTGTAAATAGAAATTTCACTAAAATAACTAATAATTCATTGTCAAAGAGAACAAATAATTTTAAATGAAGAAGTAAAATTAATCAGTTGATTCAAACCAAGAAAAATTCAAGTCGGCATGCAATTTTCTACTCGAGTACCTTTAGTAACAATGTTAAAGCTCAAGTCATTATTTTGTCATATTATAAATGAGATGCATATGTGATTGACATTATGAAGTATATGAATGATGATCTTAATGCTATGTTATATATGGATTCATTATTTTCGGGGTATTAATTTTCATTGATTTAGTAGGTAAAAGAAGTTCCTAAAGCATGTGCCACGAAAAATTTTAATCCAAATATATACTATGTAAATTGGGTTGAAAAATATAATTGGTCAAAACCATGAAATAAATTTTACCCATGTGATACAACTTTTCCCCACTGCAAAATATTCCATAGTATATATAATTGGTTTTAAATGCTCACACACAATTGTATGTGAAAGCAAGATGTTACTTTTGCTAGTAAAAGTAAGAATACTTACTAGTTGTACATGTTCCAGCATTATTATAATAATTGGCAACACATTTACATTTGTATGTACCGGTACTAGTGTCAGATGTGCAGGCTGATTTAAGATCTTTGCATTGATCACTTTGCCCTCCATTCATACAGACATCACTAACAAGTATTTCTTGAAATAAATATACATGTTTAATTTTATTATGTGGAAATAATAAAAAGAAATTTCACACTAACAAATACAGAAATGAGATCAAATTCAGAAGATCCCACCTGAAGTAATGAACATCTGACTTATTCATATAAACAAACAATGATGTACGAAACCATGCAAAAGATGATATCTGTCCACTTTCTTATGGCTGCATCGTGTATAATGATTTAACAAGTCAAATATAATTTACCAATAGCTTTTAGTATCTGAGTAACTGTCCTTATTAAGTAGTCGTTGAAAAATGAGCCATGAAAATATGGTTATGGCATGATGACCCCAACTGGACATACATGTATGTAAAGTGTAAAATCATTGAAATTCTATGTAGCAAACATAATAGTTCTACTCTTATCACAAACATAAATATTTTCACTGAGCCATAAAATGTGGTCAAGGTGAAGTGAAACCTGTGCTCAAAGAAGGAGCAATAATTTTGATGAAACAATTTCTGTACATTTTATTAAGAGTTGTAACAATAAAGATAAGATTTCTCAATGTATAATAATCAAAATCTAATATACCTTTATATAGTTATACTTTATGACTGTTATTCTTACTTTCTACACATGTTCCTCCACTAGTCAGGCCATTGCTATCATAATAATCACTAGTACAAGTACATTTGTAATTCTGACAAACAGCATTTGGTACACACTCTGTTGTTTGTCCTGTCTCTGTGCATGCTTCACCTGGAGTTTTGTCTGAAAGATTTAGAGCACTAACCATGCTTATCTTGACACTAATTGACAAACCAATTAATTCATGGAAAGTCTTTCTATAACAATGTATGTGATATTCTCAATTTAATTTGTAGTGAGACTGTCATGATCTTGAATACCAATTTTACCATACAACCCAGTGTTTCACCAGAAAACGTAGACAGTAAGGCACCAGCTACATAACTTTATTTTGGATTTTATTAACATAGCTACACAAAGCAATAATGGTATGAAGTTATAAAGTACATTACATACACGAACTAAGTATTATTATATAATTCTTCAGAAGATTGTCGGTACCGACAAACCGACTAAAATACTTTGGTCTACAAACAAAATTAAGCAGAAAATTAATCACCTTAATAACAACATCATCATCTATGCCGAAAAAATAATCCCTATATATCGCTTTCTATGACTTTCATGGCTGCCAAAAACACTGAACCAGGAAAATGAGGATAAGGTCGTATGAAACCAGTAAGACTGACATGTACCCCTGGCAATTATTTCATAAACCACATAAAGTTGACCTTTTACTTATAGGTCGCACTTCTGTCAATATAGACAATGCAATTTCCCAGATTTTTCTTTGCAGCTGAAACTGTTCCACCCTATCTATGAAGTTTTGTAAAAAATATATCCTAAAACGGAAAAGTGTTATGCACTACTATTTTATTCAATGGTCAAAACAAAGGACTGTGCAGCATATTTTCAACACTTCTATGCCCCAAACTTCTAAGAATTAAACTAATACTAAAATCTAAAGAACACCACTGTCACTTTGCGTCTTACTAAGAATTCAAATTTCACTGCTTCCATGTGTTTTTAAATAGATAACATTCCCAAATTATGTTATGTTTCTATTAGATAAAAGATTGAGATCATATCCCAGGCAACCAGTACGTTTACACAATGAAATATCTATGAATATTATGTATCAACCCAAAAGAGGCGGTTTATGAAACAGCTGTATTTACAAAGTGCTACCTACAGTCTACGAGTAACAAACCATATCATGTATCTTTAACCTTGATAACCTATATATTGAATTAGTTCAAGGTCAAGGGAATACTATGTGCCTGACATGTATATGTTGCAAGGAACCCATATACTAAGTATAGTTAATCATATTACTCATTATCAGTGAGAAATTCACAGGAAGAAAAAAAACTTTTATTTTAAACAGCGTTGCTGAACCATGATAATAAGGTCAAAGACAATTGACATACATAAGCTTAATTTTCCTGCATACAAGCTATTAAGCATCAATGTCTTCTACCTTCTGAAATATAAAGCTGTACACAAATAGTTTACACCACTGCCGCACAATAGTACTCAATATAAGTCCCATACTGAGGCATTCATACCAGGCAAAACAAAAATGAATAAAAATATAAAATTGTTTTACACAGAAGAAAATATAGCCATATAAAATGCAGATATATGTCTTATTGGTGTGTGATTTAATTGTAAACAAACCTGGCACACATACTCCACCAGTTGCACTGATGTCATAATATCCAGTATCACATGTACAGGTCAACCCAATAGTACCGTCACTTTTACAAGTGGAAAACTGTATACATTCATCTGAATTTGCCTTCATGCAGCTTACTCCTGCTTTTAGTTCTGTAAAATGTTAATATTCAGAACTGAATATAAATGACCATGGTAAACAAAGTATTTTTCATAATTGAGATTATGATAATATATACGGTAACCATTTAGAAGTACTCAGTTGTTTCTAGAGAATTACAAGTTTGATGTACTTTTTGAGAGAAAAATAATAAATTTACCATCATGTAATATATAAACAGATAACGTCAAGCTCTGTATAACTGATGGTCCTTATATAAATTTTTCCTACAGTTATCTTCACATTGAAATTATGATATATTTTTTTTCCTTTTCAACTTGACTATTTTCCTTCAAGTGATGATGTTACCGTAGCTCAATAGGGAGTATACATTTTTAGTAAGATTAATATTTACATGTTTGTAGCCAAAACTCAGATGACAGTCTGATTTCAAGAACATGTTTTACAGAAAGGATACAGATAACATGAAAATTTTACCACATATCAAGAGTTTCTAATTGCAGGAATTCAATGAAAAGAGGTATAACATCCAAAACATTTCATATTACTTAAAATGCATACAAGGAAAGAGGTCATCATAATCTTTCTTTTTAACTGTATACACTAACAGTGATTCGTCCGGCTTAATTCAAAACTCACCTGATTTTTAAACCCTCTTCTGTCCCTCCCATTAATTTTATGTATGGCCAGTCAAACTTCCTTTGTCGCCAATTGATATTTCAAATCTTCCGATTTTAATCCACATGTCATCACAAAGAATTGTCAGTCTCCAAATTGTCTTACATCAATTTAATACTGATTTTGAGTCACAGATGAGAATATGAGTGACATGCTAAGTATATATTCTTATATATAACTTAATTTTTTAAATAGGTATTTATCCTGCTGCATGGCTTACAGGATACAATAATGAACAACTAGAAAATATTAAAGAGACCAGGGAACAAAAGCAATGTATAGTTTATTGAAGAAATGTCAAAGACATAATTTATGAATTAAATGTCAATTTGATATGTTGGATAAAACTATTTTTCCTTAGTACATGTAATATTTACAGTTTAGATAGTTTTGAAAATCTGGATGTTTTAAAAAAAAGTACACGTGTTATTTTACAAGATCATATTACTTTTTAAAAACCTCAACATTGCTTAAGAAGACAATACCAAATAGCACCAAACAGTTATTTATTATGTTTAT
Organism: Mytilus galloprovincialis; assembly: GCA_037788925.1. Lineage (NCBI taxonomy): Eukaryota > Metazoa > Mollusca > Bivalvia > Mytilida > Mytilidae > Mytilus > Mytilus galloprovincialis. Next base: position 5,017,516 of record CM075340.1, on the reverse strand, counting down.
GGAGAACTGAAGACGATTTCACATTTCACTGACAGAAATTTCAAGTTTGTGCACATATGGAAATGGTGAAGAGGAAAAGTTCTCATCATTTTTTTATATAAATTATGGCTTTGAAAGCAAATAGCTGAAAATTGTAAAAAGCATGATTGATAGTTGTGGTCTCCCATCTGTATGGATGTTCCAGTTTCACTTTTCATCATATGGTAAAGAAAACTGGGTAGAACTTTGAGACTTTAATAAAAGACCAATTTAAGCAAGAATGATCATGATGGTCGCCGGATATTTTTAATTTAAATTAATAATAATAAATTATAGAATATTAAAGAATGTGTTCTTTTTTTAGTTTTTTTTAATACTATCATAATATCTTATGTGTTTTTTATGTAAATTCAGACATGGCTGTAAATTTTTGCCCTCTTGAATCAGACACAACGCTGAAATGTCTCGCCTTTTCATTATTAACCATTGAATTTATGTTGATAGTCCTAAATATAAAGCTTTACAACTAGTAATTACACATAAACATTATCCAAGAAAATGAGGTCAAGGTTATATATTGGTTATAGTTTCTAAGAAACAGTTTTGAACAAGAAGACTTAACATTGACCTATGAATCAAGAAAATGAGGTCAAGGTCAAATGAACCATGTCAGACAGACATGCACACGTTACAATCAATCTATGCATTGAATATAGTTGACTAATTGCTTGTAGTTTCTTAGAACATGAAAACCAAACTTAACCATGAAAACTTAGCATTGACCTTAGAACCATAAAAATGAGGTCACGGTCATATGAGACATACACACCTAACAATCCTTCCGTACAACAAATGTAGTTGATATATTGCTTATAGTTAGAGAAAAGTAGACCAAATCACAAAAACTTAACAATGAGCAAATAACCGAGAAAATGAGATCACGGTCAAAAACCTGCAAGACTGACATGTTCATCATAAAAGAAGGACGAAAGATATCAGAGGGACAGTCAAACTCATAAATCAATAAACTGACAACGCCATGGCTCAAAATAAAAAGGACAAACAGACAAACAATAGAACACATGACACAACATAGAAAACTAAAGAATAAACAACACAAACCCCACCAAAAACTAGGGGTGATATCAGATGCTCCGGACGGGTAAGCAGATCCTGCACTACATGTGGCACCCGTCGTGTACAACATATGTCCATACACCAACTATATTTGACCTATTGCATATAGTATTAGAAAAAAGAATAAGAATAAAAAAAAAACTCAACCTTGACCAATGTGCCATGAAAATGAGTTAAAGGTCAGATACCACCTGCCAATTGGGCATGTACAACTTACAATCATTCCATATACCAAATATGGTACACCTACTTACCTACCCTATTTTGAAAGCACGTAAGCAGGAACACATCTATTTTTTTTACCTTATTGTTTCAATCTTAGTTTTCAATCTACCAACAAACCATGTTTCACAGTATATGACCTCAGTACAGTATGGGTCTTCGCCATTTTAATGCAGCTTTACTTATTAATCTATTCAAAGGCAGTTATAGTATTATAAAATATAATTTAAAATTAAATAAGTGTTTAAAGGAAACAGAGATTAAATAAAAGGAGAATGTGCCTATGGGTCAAAGATGCGCCCGCTTGATAATATACATGAGTCAACTTTCACATACCGCTGCAGTCATGTAGTTAAGACCATTTGTTTTTATTATAAGCATTGTGTTTAGGTTTCATAACATTTGGTTTAGGCAAACTAAAGTTAAAGAACAGAAACGACAGATTAAGCATTTTTTTATCAACAGAACTTGATTTGGGTTTTGAGGAAACGACAGATTGATAAATTTTTCCATTAATAAACTGGCATACCAGTAACTCTTAAACGGTAGGAATTGATCCCACCAAATTTCAACTTGATTCCTGTTTTGTGGTAATAAACATTTTGTATAATTTTTTAACACTTACTTAGTGCACAAGTTCCGCCAACATTGGTATCATCAAGATCATTATCGTAGTAACCAGATTTACATTTACATTTATTTTCTGCTGAACACTCCGACATACTGTCTAAACATTCTGTTGTCCCTTTGTCGATACAGCTACCACCTGGCAATTTTTCTGAGAACAAATTGAATAGTGATTTCTTGGAGCTGTTCAATTTAGATTGATGTAAAAGTCTATTAATAGATATAGGAAAGTGTGAAACCTCCTAAATGTTAGAGAGGTCACACCTGCTTGAATAGATATATATATATTGGTTAAAATTAATTGTTGAAGTATGCACTCTTCGATAGCTGTTGGTAATATTTATTTTTTTTCTGTGATTTTGCCATAATTTAGGTAGTTGATTTTCTTGTTTAAATTGATCACATTTTGACATGTGGGGCACTAAAAAACTGACCATAAATTTGATGAGTTAATATAAAAAAGAGATGTGGTATGATTACCAATGAGACAACTGTCCACAAGAGACAAAACGGACAAAGACAAAAATAACTATAGGTCACCGTAAGCCTTCTACAATGAGCAAAAACTATACTTCATAGTCAGCTATTAAAAGCCCCGATATGACCATGTAAAACAATTCAAACGAGAAAACTAACAACCTTATTTAAATAAAAAAATGAACAAAAAAACAAACATGTAACACATATAAAAACGACAACCACTGAAATTACAGGCCCCTGACTTGGGACAGGCACATACATAAATAATGTGGCGGGGTTAAGCATGTTAGCGGGATCCGAACCCTCTCCTAACCTAGGACATTGGTATAACAGTACAACATAAGAACAAACTATAAAAATCAGTTGAAAAAGGCTTAGCTCATCAGATGGACAAACATACAGGTAATCCTTTTTTAACTTCTTTTTAATTTGTTCTTATGCTGAACTGTTACAACACTGTTCATTGTTATGGGAGGATTTGGCGCCATTAAACTAGTGTAACCTCACCACTTTCTATTTGTGCCTGTCGAAAGCTAGGAGTCTGTGATTGAGTGATTGTCGTTTTTTGCTGTTTCTCATATTTGTTTTTTGTTTATAGTTTTGCACATTTTGATCTTATGTTGTGCCACTGTCCCAGGTTAGGAAGAGGGTTTGATGTATCGTGCCAACAAACTAGTTTAACCCCGCCACATTCTGCATCTGCCTGTCCCAAGTCTGTAGCCTGTGATTCAGTGGTTTTGCTGTGTAACATATTTGTTATTGTTCATTATTTTAGACATAAATTAGACCGTACGTTTTCCTTAAAGGGGGGATTAGGGGCAAATAATCTCCATGAAAATGATATATGCCAGTGCTTATACAACTGCATACCAAATATCATGACTACCACTAGTGGTTTACTATAAACTAGACCTAATCACAAACTATTACCTATAAATTAAGAAAAGTTTTAGTCTCTAGACCATGACAGAGGGGGCACGTCTAAATAATCTCAATGATAAGCAATGATAAGTGCTAATGATAAATACAATTGCATACAAAATATCATGACTACAACTAGAGATCACTATAAACTAGACCTAATCACAAACTGATACATATTAACTAAGAAAACTCACTAGACCATGATTTTGAGAGGACAAGCGATGAGTTCTAAAAAACATTATGCTTTACTGTAAATTCAGAAGTATTGCAAGGTTTTTATTATTGCGAATTATGCGACTAGGTGAGTATCACAATAATAAGAACTTGCACTCTGATATCTGATGCAAATATCTGTATACGACAATTCTTGAAATCTTGAATTTTCGACAAGACTGCACATGCTGAAATGTTTCACCTTCTTTACTAACCTTTGTATATTCTTATTATCTATTGGCGCTAAAAAAAAAATGGCAACTTCAGAATATATGTTACAGGGAATTTGTGAAATCAGGGATTCTGTAAAATCACAGAAATTTCAGGAATTTCGTAAAATCACTGAACTGATTAATGATTTTATAAAATCCCAAATTCTGACTAGTGATTTTACAAAATATATATATATACCTAAAAAGTTAATCAGTGATTTAACTTTTAATAATTTTCAAACACAAGCTCAAAGTGTTTAATAAACAAATATATTCCAAAATCATTAGTGATCATAGGTCAAGAAAAACACATTTCTAATAGCAAGTTATACTTAATTGTAGTCAGGGATTTTACAAAATCAAATTCCTAGCTCTATTTTCAGTGATTTTATAAAATCCCTAACAATTTTAGTGATTTGACAAAACCACTGAAGCTGTTAGTGATTTAACAAAATCACTGATTAGTCCAGTAATTTTTCAAAATCACTGATTTTACAAATTCCCTGCAACATATACACTAAAGAGATATATGTTGTTGAACTGACAACAGATAAAAGCTTATACTAACAATGAACAATGCTCTTTCCTGGATAACGATATCTATATCATTAACAGGAAGCTTGATACTAAAATTTATGATAGATAAACTCATTATAGATACCAGGATCATATTTTGTATTTACGCCAGACGCGCGTTTCGTCTACTAAAGACTCATCAGTGACCCTCGAATCCCCAAAACGTTAAAAGGCCAAATAAAGCACGAAGTTGAAGAGCATTGCAACCCAAATGCCACAAAATGTTGCCAAATACAGCTAAGGTAGAAAAGCCTTAGTATTTAATAAATTCAAAAGTATTGTTAACAGTTAATGTATAGAGATCACCATATTAATGATAATTCATGTCAAAACAAACGTGCTGACTCCTAGGCTGGTAAAACCCCGGGAAATTAAAACTCCATCAGCAGTGGCATCGACCCAGTGGTTGTAAATAAACTTATCATAAATACCAGATTTAAATTTTGTATTTACGCCAGACGCGCGTTTCATCTTCAAAAGACTGATCAGTGATGCTCGAATCCAAAAAAGTTCAAAAGGCCAAATCAAGTACAAAGTAAAAGAGCATTGAAGCTCAAAATTCAAATAAAAGAGATGATTTTTAATTTCCTATTTTTCATTATCCATTTTTATATGGTGGCGATCCCGTGTCATCATGTTATGGTATTTATCCCAACCAGTACGAAACGCTCGCGAATGTGACAACATATTATATTTTGGCAAAAGAAATATACATAAACTGAAAAATTATTACACTAGGGGTTTTAATATCACAAACTATTTAGATATTTATTAAATTTTATCATCGATGCAAGGACATCATTTGTAAATATAAATCAACATGCAGACATATTATTCGTTCAGGTATTTCATATACGATCGTTTATGGTTATATTCTTTACATAGCATTATATAATTAAGGTCTTTCCTCTCCGTGAGGAAACCCCTTATTGTTTTTCTAATGTTTTTTTTTTCTTTTTCTTTTTTTCTTCCAACATTTTTTTGACAGGGCCTCCTCCCCGTTCTGTTTAAGTTATCAAAACCAAATATGGACCATCAATATACCTCATCATGAACTTTTACCAGATGAATTTTTGTAGGATTTCATCATCCCTTTTAAGAGTTATCTCCCTTTTATTGATTTTTTTCAACATGCCCCCCCCCCTAAATGTTTTAAAAGATATCATGCCCTTATATGGACAATAGGTAGATATCATCATGATGTATTACCATATGAGGCTATATAAGATTTCATCATCTTCTTTGAGAGTTGTATCCCCTTATAGCAATTTTTTTATTTGCATTTTTCTCAAAAAGTATTAGAGATAGAATGTAATTGAAAATGACAGCATGTACAAGAACAGGTGGCAATGTTTATGAACATGTACAATCATTTTGTTATTAACCCTAATAAGGAGTTATTCCCCTTGAAAAATTGTACATAATTTTAGAAAAATTGTATTTCGAGAACAAGAAGTCGTAGAGACTTGGGACCTTCACCAATAATCTTTAATTCATGTGACCTTTAATATGCATTCAAGGTCAAAGGTCACTGAGTGCAAATAAAAATTACGCTGCAATTTCAAGCTTACATATTAGGAAAACGATAAGACTTTGCTGCATACATACAGCGTATAATATGTTCCTCTCGACGAGCTCTACATTTTATATGATAAGTCCAAAAATGTCCGAAAAGTTACAACGGGATGATTCTTAAAAGTATAGTAATTTGTGTATATCTTTTTAAAGGTAACAGATATCAACCTACTATAAACTGCAAAGATGATCAGTAATTCAAGACCGTCAATTTGAGGTCAATGTCAGATCATGATGAAATTTCACCTTGACCTTCACAGTATACTATGACCTTGACCTTGTGATATTTGAAAGGTCAAGTGGTCCTCAGTTGAATGGTGGTAATCCCATGTCTCAACGACTTCCGGTTCTCAAGTTTGGTATTGCATCATATATTTGATGATTAATTGTGACCTTGGTGAACTTTGAAATTGTCCCAATTCTTTTTTTATAATGTTGTCCTTTAACTGTAGATCATTTACCATTTAACAGATTTGAGATATCTATTGTCGTTTTAGAGATAATGCAGTTTGAAATTTTGCGAGCGGCGGCATGTATTTCTGAATCAACAACAGCATACCACTTAAAATGTTTAAGAAATTAAAGAGGTTAACATAGTTATATGTTGAAACAAATACCAAAAACATTCCATTGAAAAAAATCAATTTGAAATGTTCATGTTTTGCATTGACTTTGTAAGTTTCATAACTTCTATTTATATCGTTGATATTGCATCAGTTTTGGCACTTTGTCAAATGGGGTCATCTGATATATCAAATTGAAGGTCTCAATAAACTCTACCTAAAATTGAAAATTTTAAACCTCTTTTTCATCCCAGGTGGAAGGGTGGGGTCATTTAGTGCAAAAATTCAGATTTCTCAGATGGTAAGGTTGTCGCATATCAAATGAAAGAACATAAAGCGTACATTTAAAATTTCAAATTGAGGTCCCCCAAAAATTGGTTGGATGGGGTCATTGAGTGCAAAAAACAAATTTCTTTTACGATAGGGTTGTTGTATATCAAATGAAAGGTCATGATGTGTACATTTGGAATATCAAATTCCCAACCTCAAAAATTGGTTGGATAGGGTTATTTAGTGCAAAAATTAAACTTTTTAGAACATGGCGTTGTCGCATATCAAATGAAAGCTCGTCTAGCCTGTGTTACATATATCATACTTCTGATCCCAAAAATGTAGGCGAATGAGGTCATTAAGTGTAAAAAGCGAAAAGTTTCAAAAGGTATTCTTGTCGTATATCAAACGAAAGGTCGTATAAAGAACAATACGAAAACATCACTTTTACAGGAAAGACCTTTCAATTGTTTTACAAACAATTGAGATACTAGTTTTATTATACGGTTGTATTTCATATCATTGGAAAGAGGAACATTAACCTCGTCAAAATATAGATGTCGTTGGTATCTAGAATGGTTACCTTTTTACAAAATTTACGTCAAAGGTCAAGGTTCAAAATTCCATGGAAAATGCACAGTTACGTTAAAATATTGGCGATTTGATTCGAGCGTCACTGACGAGTCTTTTACTGCAGTAACGTGAGTCTGGCGCAAATGTACAACTTCAATATCATAGTTATAAATTAACTGTTTACAAAACGTAGCATATTTTAAATACTTAGGCTTTTCTACCTCAGGAATAGATTACCTTAGATGTAATTGGCAAAGCCTTTAGGAATTTGTGGTCCTCAATACTCTTAAACTTCGTACTATAATTGACCTATTTTACTTTTTTTTCGAACGTCACTGATGCGTCTTTTGTAGACGAAACGCCCGTCTGGTGCAAATACAAAATTTTAACCCTGGTATATTTAATGAGTTATTAATGGCAAAACAAAAGAGAAGGGGTTCTGTTAAGTTGACAATGACAATTAAAAATGAGTTAAATATGCGGTATAGGCTTTGCTCATTGTTGAAGGACGTACGGTGATCTATAACTGTTAATTTCTGTGTCATTTTGGTCTCTTGTTTAGAGTTGTCTTAATGACATTCATACCACACCTTCTTTTTTTATAATCACTCCATCTTGTATATTATATCAAGTGTTCATTATATGATATCCTCAGCATAAATTTGCGTACAACTGACATCAACTTAAAGATCTACAAAGTATCTACAAAAAGAGTGTTATAAAATCTTGTAACAACATCGATGTATTTTTTAACACTTTTAATATAATTTTGATAGACAATTTAGATCTCTGATTTCGATAACCTCAAATGTGCTAATATATACTAGTGCACTCATTAATCTGAATTTTATTAAATTTAATCAAAATAGAAACATTGCTGAAGCTAGAACAAGCAATAGCGTTTCAGTATCTACTGTTAAGTAAGTGAGACTACCGACAAGGTTTACGTTACAAAGCTAATTTCAGATTTTATTTTTTAAATTGCATTGCATAGATCAATGAATTCGGACATATAGGATATAATCATTATTTGTTAAGCTTCGTATTTCAAAGAGCAGAGGAATTTGACAATGTTTTATGATTCATAGATTGTATATAGAATTTTTCATATGTCGTATAATTATTGTCCTTTACCTCCTTTTTATTGTTATGTGCCTGTTAAAAAACTGCATAGCTTTTATCAACACGTGAATGTTTCACTTACTATTTATCTAGGATAATTTGTTTTGCCTACTAGTGTATGGTATCCTCTCAAGGTTTTTATATCAGTCGGACATGGTTCACCTGATATTGACTACTTTTCATGGATTAGTGAACAAAGTTGCGTTTCATCGGTGATGTCCTTATCTCATATGCTATAAGTAGTGAGTCAAATATACTAGTATTTAATATGACATCCCCGTATTTATATGGAAATTGTTAATTTTATTTAAAAGCATGTATTATATAGATTAGAACGTTGGTTTTCCCGTTTGAATTGTTTAACACCAGTCAATTTTGGGCCCTTATAGCTTGCGGTTTGGTGTGAGAATAGGCTAAGTGTTGAACACCGTAATTTGACCTATAATGGTTTACTTTTACAAATTGTGACTTAGATGAAGAGTTGGCTCATTGGCACTGGTATGACATCTTCTAATATCTATGATCAAAATCATATGGTATTTCACCCTGCTTAACAGACATATGATCTTGAAATGTGTCAACAGGAAGTGACCTTTGTAAAGTGGATGTAGCCATTTTATAGTGAAATTGTGAAATTTAGTATCTTTATCTTTCGGAAGATCCTACGTGTCTTTCAATTTTTAGAAAAAAGTTTTTAGTGATTATACATTTCTCTAAAACTTAAATTAAGCAATTCTCAGTCACTAACTTTGACATTTTAAACAAATCATAAATATGTTTCTATCAAAACATATGCATTTGGATGGAAAAACAATTAATTGTTCACTGAACAATGTTTTATTTTTTATTTTTGTGTTTTAAAATTAATATTAGGGAAATAACAACAGCGAGATTCATCAAGGAGCACAAACCTTGAACAGTTTACAAAAAACGAAATCAATCAGTACACATCTTCTTATCTATTATATGCCAAATGGCTATGAATCATAACCCGAAAACAAACACAAACCCAATTGTGTATGATTTAAAGAAATATTTTTTAAAAGATATATGTCAGAAGTATTCTAAAAGAAACATGACCGGTAATTTGTGATCGCTTCTTAAATCTTACTCTTCAGACAGGTTGTTCCGCCATCATAGTAGTCATCCTTGCATAGGCAGGTATTGGTGTCACCACAGACTGTATTATCATACATTTCACAACTGCTGTTAGTACTTGCAGAACAAACTAAATTCCCTACTAATGCTTCACATGGTATACACATCATATATGGCAGTAATATCTACACAAAAAAGCAAAAATACAGTAAAAAGGTCAGATATTTATATCTTCTGAAATCGTGAAATACAATTGAAATATTCGAATGAGAATAGACAGAAAAAGGTGTTGCGATAACATTTTCATAAAATAATAAATCAACTGTCTATCTTAATTTCACTTATAAACAATAGTACTACATAGGTACTCACCATAAAAAGAGAGAATTTATTTGACATTTTGCGTGATTTGTTGGTGTACAAGGAAGTAACACTTGTATTATAAATAATGCATTCTCTCTTTAAATCAATATTTATGATACATGTTTACCATTTAAAATTCAGGTTTAGGACATTTAAATTATGGATCATCTCAAAAGTTTTGACTTAATTTAAAATTTAATCGTCGATCAAATTCTTCTTATATAAACATTATTCAGATTTTGATAACATTGCTTCTAATATAAATAAAAGTTGTGCATCAAGATATATTGGTTTGATGATTTAAATGATTTAAATAGTTGAAAGTAGTAAAGCAGGTTGATTGATAGATAGATTTAACACTCCCTTTTCCTCTTAAAACATGTCTTTGCATACCTTATTATAACTAATGATGGGGCGCTGAAAAGTAACACAAATTAATTGATTGAGTCGTTATCCACATTATTACACATAAATGCAGTCAAGTTTAGCGTTTGATAGTTTATTGATAACATTCTGACGTATCACAAACAAACAACTTGTAAAGCCTTTTTTCAAAGGCCGAAATATTAAAAAACAACAACAACAATCGTAATTGACACAGGTGACTTACAATGGAATGTACTATGCTACTACGAGCTTAGAAACAACGGTTTGTATAATTTACAAATCTTTAGTCAAAAGAATTAAATAAATGTTTTGTGAATTTTAAATAGTTGTATCGAAATATTATACTGCAGCGACACAATCATCTTGTACCGCATTATGAAAAATATAAGAATAATTAAGATAAAAAACATGTGCCGCTTTTATACAAATAAATTAATAATGAACCACTTTTAATTTCCTTCAATGTCGTAGTTACTCATAATAAGGATCGCATAATACTGATCATTTACAATGGTTACAATAATTTAAGATGGGTTGCAAACTCCTCTTGAAGTGTTTCCATGCAATAAAACGAACACAGAGACGTTACGCAATAGCTAAGCATTTGGTCATTTAGAAATTACGTATCACAAACGTAGTTTTTTGTCCCCGAAATATAGAAACAAAACAACAATACCCGTATCATGTGTACACGTAAATGAAGACGTAGTATGAAATGTGCTATCATTGTCACCACGAAATTCAAATGAATTCAGTGAAGGCATGATGGTGTAAAAAGGATTGAAATGTTATATCGGCGAATATTTTTCTTTTGCATGTGTGGAACTAATAATTAAATAAATACTTGTGAGAAATATCGTACTTTATGAGGAACAATATCAATGTACTAATGTCGATTTTAATACTTTATTAAAGCACAAATTACACCCATAAGAAGGCAAAAGGCATGACAATTACAAGTTATAACAACAATACATTGACGACATTAAAATTTACATAAAAAATTAAAATAACCAAAACATTAGCACAGCAAATGACATCAAGTGCTTCCTGTCCTCAGTTCTATAGACTGTTTAATAAAGGAGCCTAAAGATTTCACCTGCTGACACGTGGTAGGATTTAGTATATATTTTATTTTATTATTAGAAAAATCTTTGTATTGAGTTTTTAAATCATTAAAAAAGACATATCTTAAATCATCATTTATTTTACATATTAGAAAAAAAATAATTTAGTCCTGGTATCTATGATGAGTTTATTTACCATTCATCATCCAGAACTTTACACTCATAAGAAAGACATATATGACAATAACATAACAAACTTCTATTGTTTTAGAATATAAAAACTGAATATAAACAAGAGTTTTATTTGAAATACTCTAATCTTGATACAAGAAAACTAATATGCAAGTTTAGAATAAGTGATCATTCCTTCGCTATTGAAACTGGACGATATCAAAAATGTCCACGCCCTCAAAGACTTTGCCAATTTCTGGATGATGAATCGTATTTCTTTATAAAATGTAAAATAAAGGATGATTTAAGACATGTCTTTTTTAATGATTTAAAAACTCAATACAAAGATTTTTCTTACAATAAAATAAAATATATACCAAATCCAACCACTAGTCAGCAAGTGAAATGTTTAGGCTCCTTTTATTAAACAGTCTATAGAACTGAGGACAGGGGGCACTTGAGGTTATGTGTTGAATTTAATGTTTTGGTTTTTTTTATTTTTTAATGTAAATTTTAATGTCGTCATTATATTGTTGTTATAACATGTGGAAGTAATGCCTTTTGCCCCATTATGGGTGTAATTTGTGCTTTAAAAAGGATTAAAATCGAAATTAGTACATTGATATTGTTCCTTATAAACTACAATATTTCTCACAAGTATTTATTTAATTTTTAGTTCCACACATGCAAACGAAAAATATTCGCCGATATAACATTTCAATCCTTTTTACACCATCATGCCTTCACTGAATTCAATTGAATTTCGTGGTGACAATGATAGTACATTACATACTACGTCTTCATTAACGTGTACACATGATACGACTATTGTTGTGTTGTTTCTATATTTCGGAGAATTTATACTCCGTTTATGATACGCAATTTCTAAATGACCAAATGCTTAGCTACTGTGTAACGCCTGTGTGTTCATTTTATTGCACGAAAACACTACAAGAGGAATTTGCAACCCATCATAAATTATTGTAATCATTGTACATAATCAGTATCATGAGATCCTTATTATGAATAACAACGACATTGAAAGAAATTAAAAGTGGTTCATTATTTATTCATCTGTATAAAAGCGGCACATGTTTTTATATTTTAATTATAAAAAAATATATATTTTTTTTTATAATGCGGTACAAGATAATTGTGTTGCTGCAGTATAATATTTCGATACAACTATTTAAAATTCACAAAATATTTACTTAATTCTTTTGACTAAATACTTGTAAATTATACAAATCCTTGTTTTTACGTTCGTAGTAACATAGTACATTCCATTGTCAGTCACCTGTGTCAATTCACGTGCAACTACGATTGTTGTTGTTGTATTTGAATCTTTCGGCCAATGAAATGGGACGTTATAAGTTGTTTGTTTGTGATACGCCAGAATGTTATCAATAAACTATCAAACGCTTAACTTGACTGCATTTTTTTGTATTTTCAAGGTATATTGGACAAAATTGATTATTTTATGTTTATGTGTGAATTTTTGATGTTTTTTTCTATTTAAATCGGACCTAGATGTTGACTTTTGTTTTTTTGTTATTTTTCGTTTTTATCCCAATTTAAAACATACATTATCTGATCTGGATATCATACAAACAGTTCATTAATGAATTATTTTATAGATAAAGTGCATAACAAGATTGTGTGAGGTAGACGAATCCGACCTTTATTTAATCGAATTGACTTGTTATGTAGATTTCTAGGCAGATCGGTCATATTTCCAATTTATCAAGTCATTACTGTCAGTTTAAATAAAATGGAATGAAAACAGCTAAATAAAATTGTCAAATAGTTACTCTCTTTTATGACACACTAGTTTTTTACATTGAGAAGATTCAAAATATGAGAAAATAAAGGGTGGCAGGTAGGTGAAACTTACATGAATGAAGAGATAAATGAAAAATAAACAAATTGATACCCGATTTATATAATTCTAAGGCTGTTAGTCGGCACAAGAAGCGACGAAGCAGCGCATCTATTTTGAACGGGCAAATATCCACTTTTTAATATGGGACGAGCTCTGACGTCCCACGGCCCCAGCTTGTCTGGCAAAACAGCCGTCGGACGTCAGAGTAATCTCTGACTAATCAGTCATCATCGTATAACAATTTTAGAAGGAACAATTTAACAGAACACAAAAACATCTATCTACAAAGACATTCATTGATTTGTGTGTCTGACGTCAGTAAATTGTATACGTCACATAGATTTGTCGTTCAATGTGCATACAAACAATTTTAAAATTTACCTTGGCAATGTTGGCATACAGGGTTAAAAAAAATAGGCAATGTTAGCATACAGGGTTAAAAAATCAAAAGTATGTAAAAATAAATTTCAAAAATAGAATTAAACACTTCATAATAACAGTAACCAGTCCATGTCAAATATGTTTTAAAGGATAGTTAGGAAGGGAAAAATACAAACGCGTATTAATTCTATATAACAGTCAACACCCCAATGTTTATGCTACAATTTTAAAATTTAGATTGTTGTATTGAAAATACTTCAAAATGTTTAATTTTGTTCAATGCAGTAGTATGTTCTTTAAAAGCATTTAATTGGACCTTGCTACATCAAAGATAGCATTTTTACAAAGTATCTTATCACACACACCATTACATTACATTACATTTTATAGATGCCATCGCGAGTTGGTTGCCAGCTATGGAAAAATCTTGTTCAGAGACGACAACAAATATGTTCAAATTTTTGTATCCACAAACATGTTAGTTTTCCGTAGAAAGTGACCTTACTGTGATAATACTTATATGAAAAACAAGACGGCTGCCAACTTGAGGTCGGGAAGTCGTGTAGCGCAATCATTAGCTTTCTATGTTGTTGTTTGTATATTGTTGTTTTGCCTTTGCTTTTTCCTGTTCTTTCTCATGGCGTTGTCAGTTTGTTATCGATAACTGAATTATAAAATCCTTTCAAAGAATATACTCTAAGTTAAATCCATTAAATAATGTTAAAATCGTTACATTGACGCTTGTTTCACACGAAATGAACTACATAGAATATTTATTTTTGGAGGCCGTACTTTGACTATACTTGTTTAGTTATTACACATTGTGAAGTTGATGGATAGTTGTCTCATTGGCATTCATACCACATCTTCTTATTTCTATCATATAACAATAGAACATTTAAAGTATTCTTCATCAATTGCTATTTACTTACATAGTTTAATGAAAAAAAAGACTTATTGACGAAGGGAAAATCTCACAACTTTTAAAGATAAATATACTGGAGATAATTAAATGCAAACATGTGTTCAGTTAACTAACATTGCACGCCTTATTTAATAATGTACAGTCTTGATTTGTATAGATTTGCATAGGGTCTACAATTGAAGTTTTATTAGCTCGGATACTATAAAAATATCTTCCACCAACTTTTTAGACTACCATTGTGTGAACATTCAAGGGCAATTAAAATGGAAAAACAAAAAAAATAAAAATCAATATATGAATATGCGTTGGAACCAGTTTTTTTACAATGTTTTACTTATTCTAAAAAGTGTCAGAATATAAATAGCACATTCAATACAAAGGAATTTGTTTCTGGTCATTTTACTTTCAGTATCCTTTTGAGGAGAGGTTTGCAGCTAATTGGTTAATTTAAGCTTGTCCAGTTGACATATGTATTCTGTTCTAAAAACGTTTTTGTCCAAATTGTTAAGCGTATCATTGAATACATTGATCTTAAAAACACAAGCACTATTGGATCGGCAAAATTACTCTGTATACCTTTTTAAGTTGAACAACTTATATGAATATATATGTGTTAGAGACAACTAATTGATGTGCGCAATTTTAAGAAACGTTAGATGTGTACGGTTAAATTAAGAACGTTTGAATATGACCCAAATGACATGACATTACACAAAAAAATTGTATAAATGTACACCCATCTAAAGACTTCTGGTTACTTTTATGTTATTTGTATGGAGAGTTGTCTCATTGGCACTCACACCACATCTTCCTATATCTATCTAAGTATTGTAAATAGTGGACTCTGAAACAATAATGATATTGCAAATATCATCCCTCGCTAATTATAGCTGCGGATATTTTCATTCTATAAATTATCTTCCATGAAAAATACCAAGTAAAACGAATAAAAAAGTATTGTAATCATACTCTATTGTGGTTTTAAATATACACATATTGATACCAAATAGTGTTTTAACAATTAACAATCTTCTGTGTCTTTGTTTATATTGATGTGTACCCCGATTATACTTTGAGAAAATAACAATAACCTGAATTTGTATTTTTCTTCATACATGTCGGGACTTTGAAAGTTTATAAGAATTCAGAAATTGTTTTACTTTAGAACTACTTAACGGTCTTGATCTTCACTTACTAGAGTAATCATGAATATGATATCTTTCAAGTTAACAATTATGTGTATCCTATACCACCGTGTATAAACCGCACCGGCAAAAATTGTTCGGACAATAATTATCATGATTATAGATAATACTTCACATATAACACTCATTATGTAAGTATGAAACACCTTTTCAGATTGTTTTGGTATTCCATCTCTTTATTTACACTACGTATACATTGTGTCTAAACCACACTGGCAAAAATTGGTCGGACTCGATGGTATCTAACATCCGGTACACTGACGCAACATCAAAAGAAAGAAGAAAGGTAGGTTTCTCCTTATTTTTTTTTTATCTTCTTTTGATATCGAAGAATATATATATACATATACAACTATTTTCTATTGTGAGATGCAATATTGTTTACAACTGTTCTATTTTAACGGACAAATAAGTAAAAATGCACGTCAAAATGACAAATTGAGTAAACCTTGCTTCGAAATTGTTTAATTTCTCGTTAAATTGTTTACATTGTACGGAAAGAAAGGTACGGGAAGATAGATACTGACACGGATATTGCAAAACTAGTCATTATTAGCATATCAATTATTGTGATACTGTGTATGAATACACCGGTTTTGTCAATGTTATTTACTACACAATCACCCGGTGTCGGCTATATATATCACCCAGTTTTTTTTATTTTTTAAAACCAACAATTTATGAAAAGCAACGTTAACACGGATCTGAAGATTGTCTTTCAAAAGAATTTGAAAATATACCTTTTGTAAAGTAAAATTGGTCTGTTTATTTTAAACGGGCATTTTTGGCCTTTGGTAATAATAGTAATACACATTATCTTAAGGAAAGGCGTATCCCTTATTTCACTTAACTTTAAACTAATTTTAAATGATATATAAATACTCAATTGCAAACACTGATATCTAATTATTTTATAACACTATTACAATTATTATATAGATTTTGAGATACATCGCAATATGTGACCCCCTTTTTCCCCCAAAAAATCAATAACTCTTAAACATAATTTAAAACATCACCAAAAGGTATATAGAAGTTAAATTTATAAGTGTGTAAAGTTTGATGCAATAATAATAAATCGTTTTTGAGATATGGCGCGACATGTTAAAAAAAACTCCTGTCTTACTTTCAAAGTCCTGTAACTCAAAAAGATTTCATTTGATTTTCACTAAAAGGTTTACAGATCGTGTGACCATTATCAGAAATAACTATGTTAAGTTTGATGCAAATTAGATAAGATGTTCTCAAGTTAGGGTGCGACATGTTTACGCTGGACAGAAGGATAGACGGATAGATAGACGGACAGACGGACAGAATGACTGATAGATGGAGGAACGGACGATTGGAAGGAATGACCGACGGACGGACGGACAGACAGATGTATACAATACTACGACCTGTCAAAATTGTAACGGGCGTGTAAAAACGCAAAGAAATGAAAAAAAAACTCGTTCTTAATAGTCCGGCGGCTACAAGCATATTTCAGACGAATTGTGCACATCCTGCTACAAGCATGAAATTTGGCATAGATCTTCCTCAACTATTACTCTTTCATTTCAGATAGGGAGGCATTTGAAAAAAAATGTCTCACTTCCGGTAAAATCCAAAATGGCGGACATCATACTTAAATCAGCCCTATATCGAAGGCTATTAAGTGAAAAGGTGTTATTATCATGCTACTAACATAATATTTGGTATCAACCTTTTTCAAAATGTAAAGAAAATGTTTTTTGTTGGGTTTTTTTTGCTTGTCATTAAACTATTGGCTTCTAGTTATTCTCAAAACCACTAATTTTTTTCTAATGTAAATTCTTAAATCACACTTCCGGTATAAAAAAAAAAACAATATGATTAAAATTTAAAAAATGAGTCCTCAATACATATCTTTGATTTAGAGTTTTAGATACATTGGTTAAACCAAATTAAAATTACTGAAGTACTAAAACATTTTTCAAATTATTACTATTTGGCTGAAAATACATGTGTATTCACAGTCATAACCACATGTAAACAAAACGGTGTACGGGAGACCCGATTTTTCACATTAACAACGACCGCGACATCCTCTGTGTCTGTATGAATGCGTTGTCTTGCTTATTCGACGCTATCACTGTCTTTACAAAGAATGAGTTTGAGAATTGTGGTGTTTTGCTTAGTGGAATGTCAAAACACTTAGAGTGATTCTTTACTTGCTTTTCCACAACATTTGTTGCGTGGTATTCTTCGAACTTCTTTGCAGTTATGTTTCTCTTAGGACGTGCTTTTTGGAGAAATTCGTCTGGTTCAATAGCGTGAATCAGCCCCTAGAAAAACACTTTGTACATAAATATCAACTTCTAGCTTGTTCGTCTTGCAATTTTCTGGAGGTCTTGTAGTTCCAGTTTGGCAAGCATATTGGAGACACACCCGTCCTCTCTTGACTTTTAACCTATGGTGATAAATCTTGCCGCTTGACGTTGTATCCTTTCTAGCTTATTTATGTTTGTTACCATGTTGGGGTCCCATACTATGGCTCAACATTCCATCGTTGATCAACGAGCGAGATGTAAGCTGTTTTTTGCAACCTTGTGGGCAGTATTTCAAGTTTCTTCTTTGAAAGCCTAGTGTTGAATTTACTTTCTTTGCCACGTTTAATATGTGGGTGGTCCATTTGAGGTCTTCCGAAATTTGTATGCATAGGTACCGGTTATGCTTGACTTGTTGTAGTATGTGTCCATTTAAACTGTAGATTTTATGGCTTTGTTTCTGATGCTTAGGATGTAGCATGTTTTGGCATTGACCGCATTCCCAAGTACATGCACAATGTACAAGCTTCTGACAAAATGATGAGGCCTTAGAAAGAGTTATTTAAAAGTTATCCTATCTGTCCCTTCGCCATTCATAACCGCTTGAACTGGGTATCATAAGAGTCAATTCCAAGCTCGTTCACCTAAACACCTGCCTTAGTATATTGCACGTTTTACCCTCAATTAGTCTTCCCTTTTTCGCAAATAGTTATTTTTTTGATTCGATAACCATGTTAACCCCATCTGATAAGTGTGTGTGTTCTTACAGTTAAGCCTCGGTGATTTAGGCTGATCAATCATCATTCTTTATGTCAAAGTCACATCTTCAAATCCCATTAATGTCTCCCACGCAGTCTCATTTTCCTTTTCAAGCAATCAGAGAACCATATCACAACTGGTAAAGACATGGAGCACAATAAGTGTGTGTAATCACTCATTGTCAGGTGCATTTGTAAATATATTTATCCAAAGCTTTTTGCCCTCCAAAACACAATCCATAGTTCGTCTACCCCTGTCACGGAATAGCGAAACAATAACGACTATTCGAATCATGACTCGTGCAAGTTCGTGGTTCATTGCATCAAACACATGCACCATGATTATATTGTCAGCCTCTAAATGTGAACATTGTAATAAACTTGAAATACATCTCGAGGTAGATAAGATAGAATGTCCTGAGCATGTGTTTTACGAAGCAAGAGCTACATTTAGGGGAAAGAGAATACACTGACGAATCAAGAGTCAAAACAAGATTACGACAATAAGAAAGAACTTTTAAGTTTTCATTCGCAACAGCTTGCTCAATAGATTTTGAGGGTGATAGTTGTAGCAACAATTACTCAGGATGTTCTGTGCTATCCATCACATGGTGATGTTTCAAGCTGATCATCATGTTCACGGAAACAGGCTGACACTTGAATCAAGATGTATGTGTCTTATGCAGTGAAGCACAGATTTAACTGAGTCATGACTCGAACATTCGATACTGATGTTGATGTCATTGCGGTTTCGCTTTTAAGTGACCTAAGGGCAGACAAACTTGGGCTTGCATTTGGAAGTGGGCAAAGCTTCAGATATATATCTATCCATGACCTTTCAAATACACTAGGCATTGAGATATTACACGCATGCTGGAAAAGGAACTACGTTGGTGACATGGATGGTGTTTAAAGATGTGACTTTATCATTTAGAACGATGATTGATCAGCCAACATCACCAGATATGGATTTGACAATGTCATTGATAGAACGATACGTGGTTTTGTTGTACGATCGAACAAACTTATCAGATGGGGTTAACGAAACAAGAAAAATGTGTTTTTGGAAAAGGAAATACTTATTGAGGCTATTCCCACGACTCGGTCTAGTCTTTTTCAGCAAGTAAAACGTGCAATATACCATGGCGGATGTGAATGAGTAACAAGCTTGGTATTGGTTCCTTTTCTAACTAGTCCATCCCTTTTGAATGGCGAAGGGGAAAATATTATCCATGGCACCCTTTTCAACAACTCTTTTGTGAGGCCTCTTAATCTTATCAGGCACTTGTACATTAAAGATGTAGGAAACAATACCACGATCTTTGTAAATTTGGAAAATAAGCTCTTCGATTGTGAGTAAACATGTATATGCGGCCATAAATCAGTCATTTTAAAGATGTTTAACAACTTGAGTGATTTTATTTTGTTTTAATCAATCTATCCAAAACTCTACATCGAATATATGGATTGAGGCCTCATCTTTGTAATTTTCGCCATATTGATTTTTTACTGGAAGTGTTAATTTTGTATTGAAACATATGCAGCTGAATAGAATTAGTGGTTTTGAGGATGACTTAAAGCCAAAAGTTAAATGACAACCCCGAAAGATTCATTTTATTTACATGATTTACAGTTTGAAAAAAGTTGAATATAAAAATGAAAAATTATCAATACTTCTATGTCAGCTATATTTGATAATACCGGAAGTAAGGATTTTAAAGGCATATGTCTTATACATTGTATCCATGAGAAGCACCAAAGAAAGGTTCCTGCACAATATAATGATAGTAACAATACTTTAAAACACATTTCAATTATCCTCCCTAAAAATAAAATTATTGTAGTACTATATCTGCCATGTTTGATTTTACCGGAAGTAGGGTTTTTGAAGACATCTTATCTATATCATATATCCAAAAGTAGTACAAAACAAAGGTTTGTACCAAATATTATGATAGCAGCATGTTAATAACACCTTTTCACATACTAACCTTCGATATTGGGCTAATTTAAGTATGATGTCCGCCATTTTGGATTTTACCGGAAGTGAGGCATTTTTTTTTCAAATGCCTCCCTATCTGAAATGAAAGAGAAATAGTCGAGGAAGGTCTATCCCAAATTTCATGCTTGTAGCAGGATGTGCACAATTTTTCACGAAGCCGCCGTACTATGAAGGTCAATACGTTTTATAAGGATATTGGCCAAGTCGACTTATTTGTATAAAATGTAGTTTTTTCCAAAAGAAAGCAAAATTCCTAGGTCGCATTGTTCCAGAAAAAGGTATAAGCACACTGATCCAGGAAAAGTAGATTCTGTTGAAAACTGGCCAGTTCCCAAAACTATCAAGCAAGTTTGCAGTTTCCTAGGCCTAGCCTCGTATTACAGACGATTTGTGGAAGGATTTGCAAAAAATAGCCCGCCCATTAAACAAATTATGTGAAAAAGGGGTAAAATTGACCTGGACTGACGAGTGTAATGTTTTATTTCAGACCCCGAAAGTGGCACTTTCAACGTCACCCATTATTGCTTATCCTGTACCGGGCCAAACTTTTATTTTGGATACGGATTCCAGTAAACAAGTTGTTGGTGCTGTACTTTCACAAGAACAGGAAGGAAGGGAACATGTGATAGCTTACATGAGTAAAGCTTTATCAAGGCCTGAACAATCTTACTGTTAAACTAGAAAAGAACTCCTAGCAGTCGTAGCAGCTTTAAAACATTTTCATTTATATCTATACGGTCAAAATGTACTTTTAAGAACAGACAATGCTGCAGTCATTTGAATGAAAAATTAAAAGAAACCTACAGGTCAGACTGGAAGATGGCTCCAGAAGCTAGGTACCTATGATCTGAATGTTACTCACCACCCTGGCCTGAAACATACCAATGCAGATGCCCTATCCAGAGTGCCTCGTACATGCTGTCTTAACCAACAGACACAGAATGATGTGCAAAATATTGAAGAAGACAGCAAAGAGACAGTAATCCCCTAATGCACCCCACTTAATCAAATCAGAGCTGTTACCAGATCCAGACAGGGTATTCCAAGTGCAGGATTAACGAAAATTAAAGACCTAGTGATAGATGGTTGAAACCAAATCTCACAATGAAAATCACAATTAGATGACCATGAGATATCTGAAATTCTAATGAGAATAGAAGACAAAAAGCGCCCAGAATTGAACGAAATTTCCAATCAATCTGCAGTTATAAAAACCTTCTGGAGACAATGGGATCGACTGGAAATACACCAAGGTCTTCTTCATAGGAAATGGATCGGAAAATGAGACGAATTTTTGCAACTTATCGTACCAACATCGAAAAGACAGAAGCTATCAGATATTTCCATGATATCCCAACAGGAGGTCACTTAGGCATAGATAAAACCTTAGATAGAATGCAGAAAACTTTGTATTGGCCCTCAATGAAACACACCATTGTCGAATACATAAAACGATGTGACAGTTGTGCAGCCAAAAAGCAACTACAGGCAAGAAAGGCCCCTATGGGGAAATTCCTCACTGGTCAACCTATGGAGCGAGTTGCCATGGATATACTTGGCCCTCTCTCAATGTCTAAAAACAACAAAAGATGTGTACTAGTCCGATCAGATCTGTTCACAAAGTGGACAGAAGCATATCATCTACCAGACCAAGAAGCAAAAACAGTGGCCCAGGCCCTAACCAATCAATTTATAAGCAGATTTTGAACACCTCTCCAACTATACTCAGACCAAGGTCGGAATTTCGAATCAACACTTTTAAAAGAAGTATGCAACCTGTTACAAATAGAAAAAACGAGAGCGACCAGTATGAGGCGACAGGCAAATTGCTCTGTTGAAAGATTTAATCGCACCTTAGTATCCATGGTTAAAAATGTATTACCAAGACAATCAAGACTGCTGGGATGAGTTTATACCCAAGTTACTGATGACATACTGGTCATCAAAACATGCAAGCACTGGTATAACACCAAATAAAATGATGTTAGGGAAGGGAGATAACTCTTCCAGTCCAAGCCTTTATCCCAGAACCAGAAATAGAAAATGAAAACAAGATTAAACCCCATGAATATGTAGAACTACTCCAAAGTTCCTTTATCAAAGCCCATACCCATGCAAGAAAACACCTTAAAGGAAGTCAGGAATATCAGAAAAAATTTATTACGACCAAAGTGTCAAGAAGAGAGAATTAATTGCAGGACAACCAGTATGGCTACATGACCCAATCAGGAAACCAGGCGTTTGTTCAAAATTGTTGCCTAACTGTAAAGAACCCTTCATATGGGGACGGAGTCCCCAATAACAATAGACAATTCAATAAAAAAAAAAAATACGGGAAAATTTCCCGAATTTTTCATTGTACTAATGAACTCAAAATCGTTCAAATTTTTTTTGTCGTGTTTTGAAATCCCGGACCTGCGCAGAAAAGTACAATGTACTTCCTTTTTCCGGTCTCGTTTGTATGAAACTTTGAGTAAAATATATATTTATCAGTCTAGTATAAAATAGGAAGGAACGCGCAATACCAATTTCATTTTTAATAATTCCTTGATATGAAAAAACGTTACCTGATGATAGCGTTTCTTTGTTTACATTGCATATGACGTCATAATTTAAATAACGTCATAACTAAATCCCTAACAACAGAACCAAAATCGGAAACGTTACGGTATTTCCGTTTCTTTTTTTTTAAACAAATATTTAAGTTACAAAAAAATAATTCACACAGACTTCGTCCCCATTTACAGGTAATGCCTGCCTCATATTAGTTTTGAAGAAAATTGATGATCTTATATATATAGTGAAAATGTCACCACGGCAAACAGCAAAATATTACTACATAGACCGGCTAATACCATTCAAGGGCAGAAATCCACCAACCTGGTACAAGGATAAAGTAGAACAAAATAATGAGAAATAAAAGTTGTAGTGATTGGCAGAAGATTTGATACATAGGTAAATACTGTTTATTGTTAATTTTGTATTATGAAGAGAGACAGGAAGAGTAATACTAGTGACGTGACGATGCGCACTTGACAGTAAATTTTTTGTTATAGATCCTGTGACGTCTAGACTCATTTGATACTTGAAGATAATCTTTATTTTTTAAAGTGGAATAATGGGATTGGCCATCCTAGGAATTCCGCTAAATATTTTATGTTAAATTTTATACTCCTGAAGGTAGGAGAGAGATGAAGAATAGAAGTCCTGTACAGTCAGCGAAGAGACTGCTGATGATGTATATATTATAATCAGTTTACCATACCATATGTAAAGATAGCCATATTGTAATCCTTGTACCAGTGTTGAAATGTGACAAAAGAAATAAAGTTATTTCACTTGTAATTGAAGTAGTTTTGTGTGTATAAAAGGCCCGTCCTGTCTAAGCTTCCCTTGTAGACAGGTTCTCATTGTAACGGTGGCCATTTTGGATATTCCAAAGTTAAAAGTATCATTCAGACTTGCTGGTCAACAATCATATTAACTTTCATAAGTTTTGGAGCATTTTAAAATTTTTGGAATTTTTGACATTATTGATGGTTCCTATGGTAACAAAGACCATTCCCAAAATTGAATAGCAGATACCACCTTAGTACATGGGAGGAAACATACCATCAAAGTTTCAATCGATTTCACCTACCATTTTAAGAAAGTAAATACAACTTCAAGGTTTTTAAAGTTTTCATTTAATTTGGAGCATTTTGGCATTTTTGAAAATTTTGGTGTAGTTTCCATGGTAACATAGTAGTTGCAATGGTTGCCAAAATATCTGCATTGTATCAAAATATAATGATTCTATGTTTAAGCATATCCAAATAATCAACCAAAACCAAGAAGTGGAATTTTTCACATTTGTTCCGATTCCATGGTAACGGCAGCCATTTTTTATGTTCTGAAGACCTACTGCAAAAGAAGTTGTGCCAAATACGGCTAAGGTAATCTATGTTTGGAATAAGAAAATCCTTAGTTTTTCGGAAAATTCAAAGTTGTGTAAACAGGAAATTTATAAAAATGACCACATGATTGCTATTTATGTAAACACCGAAATGTTAACTACTGGGCTGGTGATACCCTCGGGGACGAAACATCCACCAGCAGTGGCATCGACCCAGTGGTTTAAATAGTTATCCAAAGTACATGGATAATAATTTAGTACGCCAGACGCGCGTTTCGTCTACATAAGACTCATCAGTGACGCTCAAATCGAAATATTTATAAAGCCAAACAGGTACAAAGTTGAAGAGCATTGAGGATCCAAAATTCCAAAAAGTTGTGCCAAATACGGCTAAGGTACTCTATGCCTGGAATAAGAAAATCCTATTTTTTTTCGAAAAATTCAAAGTTTTGTAAACAGGAAATTTATAGATTTAATTACCTGTTGAATTCTGTCAAGATCAGTTCAAACGTCCACCAGCAGTGGCATCGACCCAGTGGTTTAAATAGTTATCAAAAGTACCAAGGTAAGTTACCTGTTGAATTCTGTCAAGATCAGTTCAAATTCAATCATAATCATGTTTTCAACGGAAAATCCCCTTTTCATATCCCGAATCACACAATAACATTGCGTGCACGAAAACAGTTCGTTAAAGTTCAAGGTTAATCATGTAAATCAATGTCAGTACGCACATTAATATTGAATTATAAAGAAAGCAAGCCCGATTTGATACGTCTCGACACCGATTTATCAATATAAAGCATTTTAATACAAGTAACTAAAGAAATGTAGGATTAATAACAACTGGAAAACAAAAGATGTTATGTGACTGCCACATGTTGGCGGAATTTCGTAACGTTATATCGGCAACAGTCAAATTGCCAGGAACGACGTAACGTTCACAAAAATGTATTGCCGCGTTATTTAACGTCCAACACAACCGGTATACGACTGTTGCCTTTATTTGTAAAAAAATGGAACTATTACAAAAAATATTTACGCTCAATTGATTAAAAAGTCCAAAGTTTTGCAGAAAGTGGACTTGATAAATGTATCTGTATAGTTACCACTTATTGATCAGGGACTTTCCGTTTTGAGTTTTCCTCGGAGGTCGGTATTTTTGTGATTTACTTTTAATTTATATAGTATTCTTGTTTGTCAATAATTACATGTCATTTACCTTTCGGGGTACAATTGTTCATTTGAAATATATATATACTTAATCAATACTGTTTTTGGCTATAGTGTGATATGACTGCTATGATCAATACCCATAAGTATGCCGGACATTTCATAATTTTTGTTTATAGATAAGAAGATGTATGCAGATACCTTATGATACGAACATTTGTATCTGTCTTATGTCCATTGTCACTGGCCCCATTTTCCTGCTTCAGCGACTGCTTGAATTTCTCATTTATCATAAGTAATACGAAAACTGTATTTGGTATATGGGTTCCTTGCAACGTCTTTATGTCCGTTAGACCGGGTTCAATCGTAAATTTTACGGAAGCCATCACGAGTTGGTTGACCGTTACTGAATATCCGTTTCACAGATGATAGAGGATATGTTCCAATTGTCGTAACTAAAATTCAATTCCCCTTTCCCCAAATGTGCCCTACCGAATGAGACTGATTATCGGTTATGTACTAACATGAGCAACACGACGGGTGCCACATGTGGAGCAGGATCTACTTATCCTTCCGGAGCACCTGAGATCGCACCCAGTTTTCTGTGGGGTTTTGTGTTGCTCAGTCTTAAGTTTTCTTTGTTGTCTTTTGCGTATTGTTGTTTGTCTGTTTGTATTTTTCTTTTTTAGCCCTGGCGTTGTTAGTTGATTTTTGACTTATGACGTCTACGTATCAGTTAGGTAGGCTTCACATGACCTCAACCTCATTTCTTGGATCAATGATCAAGGTTTAAGTTAAGGTAAATCGTACTACTACGAGTGCCTTGTGAAAGAATTAGGAATAAACGAGCACTCAGGTAATTCCACATACAAAACCATATCATTTGACGAGGATGAGCGTTTGGCGAATCATTAGCCCTTCATGGCTTCAATGAACATTACATTTAACAGCAAATGTGAAAATTCCCCTTGTTTGTATTGGATAACTAAGCTTCACAAAATGCCGTACAAACAACGGTACATTACTGGCTCATCTGCATGTTCGACAAAAGAATTGTCCATAAGATTGACAAAAATTCTGTCCGTAGTGAAGGAGGGTCTTCTTCAGAAATACTGTGAAACTGTTTACTCACGATGTGGTATTAACCATATATTGATTCTTAAAAACTCTATGGAGATTCTGGATAATTTCAAATCTTGATCTTTCTCTGAAATTAGTTCTATCAAAACTTTTGATTTTTAAACCCTGTATATCACCATTCCCCATGTGAAATTGAAAAATCGTCTGAAAGAAATAATCCACAATGCTTTTCAACATAAACATGGTCGCATACGCCATAAACTTACTTTGGGATACCGTACGGCATATTTTTTTAAAAGTTAACAAAAAAGTAAAACATATGTGTTGAATTTGGACATAGACTTTTTCAAGAAATTGTCGGCATTCCTATGCGCCACTCCTTGTCGACCTCTTCTTATTTTCATATCATTCTGAGTTCCTTCAGACTCTTGTCAAAAACAAGAAGATCAAAGAAGCCAGATCATTTAATTTCACATTTAGATATATTGATGATGTTCTTTCCATTGAAAATCCATTTTTTTTATTTGGTTCCATTAATATATCCTCCAGAACTAAAAATTAAACAACCAACAGACATGGCTTGCTCTGCCTTATTTTAGACATATACTTCGAATTCGGCATAAGCGGTCATTTCAGTACCAGAATCTATGACAAACGAGACGATTTTAATTTTGAAATTATCAATTTCCCCACCTTAGTAGCAATATACCAACTTCACCTGCATATGGGATATACATTTCCAAACTCATTTAGTATTCAAGAGCTTGCAGCTGCTACTCAGACTTTGTAAAACGTCACCTGTGTCTGAGCAGAAAGTTGATGAACTTTGGGTATGTCAAAGAACGTATCGTCCTTTTCTAAAAAAAGTTCATCGGAAGATACCAAAACCTTGTTGATACATATTCCGTATCAACTTCAAAAATAATACACGATGGTCTTGAAGTATAGATTTTAGGTACTGACGTTGTTTATAATCTTAATTACGTGTTATATTATTCTTGTATTTGTCATTGTAAATTATTACTTTTACTGTTTAGTCTATGTTTAGTAATATCCATTTGTCGTAGCTCGGTACTTATACATTCCATTCGTTTGATGCATTTGAGCTTTTGATTTTGCATTTGCTTAGGAACTTTCAGTTTAGAGTTTTCCTCGGAGTTGGGCATTTTGGTTATTTACCTTTATACATCCCGTCATTGTGTTATTGTGCTCTGGTAAATGTTTGTATTCTTGTCTTTCGTTTTTGCTAATGTGCTTTGTTTAATGCCTTTTTGTTTTTCTTTGTTGACATATTTGTTTGTTTTTATAGTGATTACGATTATAACACAATGATGACTGCTGTACCCCTATTTTTGACATTTTTACTTATTATGTCTGTTTGTTTTGTTCACACATTGTTGTCAATATAATGGAAATCAATGCGACTGTCATACAAGTGAGAGGTTTAGGTAGCTAGAAAACCAGGTTTAATCCACCATTTTCTACATAAGAAAATGCTTGTACCAAGTCAGGAATATAACAGTTGTTACGCATTCGTTTGATGTGTTTGAGCTTTGATTTTTCCATTTGATTAAGGACTTTCTGTTTTAAATTTACCTCGGAGTATGGTATTTTTGTTACTTTACTTTTTACATGGCCAAGTCCGTTTCACGGATACTTAAAGCATTAGGTCAACTATATTTGATGTATGGAAGGATTGTAATGGTTACATATCCAACTTGCAGGGTTTTTCCTGACCTCTACCTCAATTTCATGGATTATTGGACAATGTTAAGTTTATGTGGTTTAATCTATTTCTGAAGTGTAAGAAGCAATACGGCCACTATAATTAGTGTTTTGGATAATTGTAAGGTGTACATGTATGTCTGGCAGGTATTAAATTACCTTGACCTCATTTGTATGTTTCCTCAATGTTAATTTGTCACTCTTTTGTCAGTGTATCGTGCACAATAGTATTCATTCATTTATTTTACAAAGTCATATATGAAAAAAGATATCACGTGAGCTTCATTTATCAGCATGCTTTCAATACCAGCTTTGGACCTGCGATAAACTCGGAGCACACTTTATTTGGATACCCCTGATGTTATCTATGAAATACGAAGATATCATGTTTTTATTACTAAAAGGAGATGTGGATAAACGTCAATGAAACAGCAACACAACAAACAAAAAAGGGCATCTAGAAGGGAACAGTCCTTCTTCAACAATAGCCAACTGTCTGTACAAATTCCCTAGGTCTACATCTTCAGAAGCCCAACAAGTTGCAGTAAAATTGAACAGTGACCTAAACAGATCTTGAATTAATACATCCAGCTTCGATATCCGATAACAGTCAATGTCATCAATTTATTTACATGACGGTGTAACTTTGTGGAGCAGGAACAGCTGATTCTTTGGAAGCACATAAGTTATGTAATGTGATTTTGGTTTTCTGTGTCGTTCGCTGTTGTCTCCTTGATGTATATGTTAGCGGTAATAAGTTAAATTAGTCATTAGGCTTAAGTCCTAGGCAATAAGCTAACGCCTATATTGCCTAAAGGATGTTAGGCATTAAGCTTAAATTTCAGGATTTAAGCTTAAATCCCGAAAAATGTGTGCAGGCATTAAGCTTAATGCCTAAAATATAAATGCAAGTAAATAAAAGACATTTATTCATTTAAATAAAAATATATTTGTAACATAATAACATTATGAAAACTAGGTTTATCGAAACTGTCCTAAGATTTGTCATATAAGATGATATTCTAATGACAGACATTATGATAAAGTAAGGACCGACTTACGACATGTCTCTACATGCACATCAAAGCTTTGTCTTTAAGGATTATCTTAGCAACGATGTTCTAACTGCTGTCCTGAGTATTAGCGTAAAAGAAAATAGCAAATGAAAAAAATGAAATATTGTATCAAATTTAACCTACAACATTAATTTAAAAAAACGATTAATTATTAGAAAATACTTGTTGATTTTAAATTCAATGGTAATAAATAATTTTAATAATATAATTGTACATTTAAACTCTTTGAAACAAAAAATAAGTAAAAAAAATATAAATATGTTTTATATTAAATTGAATTGAAAATAGTTGAAATTAAATATATAATCGTACATCTTTCATATAAATACTGAGTATTTCAAATATTATATTTTATTACTGTAAAAGAAAAAAAAAACTACAGGTCCCAGTTTCATCCTAAATATAAAAAACGAAGATGTGATATGATTGCCAATGAGACAACTGTCCACAAGAGACCGGAAATAGAATCACTTACAAAATATGTTATTTATATTAAAAAGCATCAAATAATAATTTAAAAAAATGAAAACTTGATAGAAATTTGTGTTGAAATTATTTTGTTATCACAAGTTGTAGAACTGTTAGCAAAGGTATTTATTTCTCAAATAAAAACAAAATGGAAAATGCATGGTGTGAGAAAAATATCATATCTTAATTTTGTTTATTTTTGAACAGTTCGAACCATCTCGACTAATGAAGTATACAAATTTACAAATAAATATTATAATTATTCTATAGAATCGCCCCCTTCTATATTTGGATACAATCACTTTTGTTAATTTTAAATCTTTTTAATATTTTGTAATACCACAAAAACATGAAAAAAGTTATTCTGTTCTTTAACTGTTAAAGTTACGAATTATACTTACTTTTGAAGAGTTGTCAAATGAATGTATATTTATATATATAATATTAGAAATATAATTAAGAAACGACTGTATATCGAGAATAAATCATCAAATATGCATAAACATACTAAATTCCAGAGTTTACTTATTGCCTAAAATCATGTTCGGCAATAGGATGAATAATCATCATCAAATTACAGGAAATAAGCTTAATGCCTGAAAATTTCAGGCAATAACTTAATGCCTAGGCGTTAGCTTATTGCCTAGGATTTAATTTCATCCCTGATTTCACTTATTGCCGCTAACATATATATCACATTCATTTGTGAAAAAAGCCTGAAGCACAAGGTCTAACTTACCTTTATGCAAAGGACTATAAAACAGTGTCAAAAGATCGGAGTGCTATTTCCAAAGTTAACCGTCATTGTAGGAATAACACACAAAAATATAGAACTTAGCAATGATCATTTGTGTTTGCTTTATTGTTGTAGGTCGAAAAGTGGCCTATAGTTTTTTATATCTAAGTCATGTATACTCTGGTGGATATTTGTCATATTGGCAATCAAACCACATCCTTATTTTATAAACATAAGTCGTGTAGGGCCTAAGTCACATTCTTTGCATTAATCTAGTTTGCAAAACACTATTAGCGTTGACAGGTATTTTACGCAATCTCATATACATATTGTATGAAATTGGTCTTATAAAATAATCAGAACTATGCTAAATACCATATAAATTTTATCGTGAACAGGAATCCACACGATGGTTGTTTGCTTTTGGTATTTAATTTTTAGTTTGTCTTTGTGTATGTATATCCTCTGTCAGATTTCAAGGTTCAGGAGGGGGATCTTAAAATTTATACTATCGGCGAACAAGATAAGGCTATAGGATTGATGCATGCAATATGATCGCGATAGAATGTAAATTGAAGTATAGCTAATCATTCTCTAAAATCATTTAAGCCAAGAAACTTTCCATGTACTTTAATGTGAAACTACCAGCAAACAAAATATTGCTGCACGGCATATTCATACACGTTCAAACTAAACATAATTAAGCAAACAAAATATTAAATCCTGCCCTATCATAGAAACCAAATCTAAATGAAACTGTCCTAGTACAGTGAGCGTTGAACAATTTCATAATATAGGCAAACAAGAATTGTCTGTACTGCGAATGTAAAAATTGCTCAAACACAACAACTCAAAATTATCAAGCTGCAGACCAAATATAAAACCATTCCTTTCTTAGAACATTTGATTAAAGTTTTCAACCAAAGGTCTTTCGGAAATCGGAATTACTGAAGGAGTCGAGCGGTTACTAGACCTGCCATTGGAATTACTTAGAAAAATGTAAAGCATCCAAAAACAGGATGAAGGTATCTGACATACATGCAAAGCGCTAACAAGTTACAAGTTATCAGTGCCAAGTTACTGATAAAATAAATATATTGTAAGGTCATTATGTTGATGTTGAGTACTTTTTGTTAAAGGAAGCTGTTAAATCGAAGGCTTATTTAACATATTGATTTTTTTTAAGTATCGACAAATAGGAAGTTTGTGTCTGTCAAAGTTGAAATGAGTCGTCACAATTTAAATCAGCACTATCAATCTGCTGATCCAATATGAAGTGATTCTGTGTATAAATATTCGCGAAATGTGTGACGAAAATTATTGTTTGAAAAACGGACAGACAAATAGACGAACAGACTAACAGAAGTTCACTGCAACATATATGATATTGAAGTGGGGTATAAAAAGCGACAAAGTTTTTTTCAGCCTTCCTGCCATCACTTGATATGTAACCACATCTGTGCATATCACATTATCATTTTCTCGTCCTGAATATGCATTTATCATGGGCACTAAACGTTAAATTCAATCCTTCCATCCATGTTAAGATATACTCGAAAGGATACAGCGGATAAATAAAGAAAAATATTAGTGCACACTACTATAATTGTATATATAAAATTATGGTTTGAGAAATAAAGTTTATTTCAAGTTATTGATTGGTCAGTTATTCTTCCATTAAGCAATAATAGAGCATAATCATAATCAACCTCAATTCATGGACTAAAGGCTTGTTTAATAAAAAAAAGTGTTTCACTCAACTATACAACACATTTTATGTGCCGTGTTTTTATTGATAAAGATTTGAACGAGCGATGAACTTTCTCCAGCTGTTTAAGATTTAAATGTGTGTAACGGTACAGATTAGATCTGTCATAGATACAGACTTAGAACGACTGATGAAGTATAGCAAATTGCCACCTAAGTTAAAGTAATCAAATCAATTAAGAATGACTAATATTTATTATATATAAATACACAGGCTTGTATTCAAGTTATAATATATACAAAAGAAATAAAAAACATAATATAATAAAAATACAAAATATAAAATTGGCGTTACGGGCAACATGCTAGCAATTGATATGTATTTAAAAATAAAAATAATACATATCTCAATTAAATTCACATTATTCGAGCATCGATCGCGGCACTTGCACTTGACGACAGAGTGTAGATGTGGTACCGTGACTTCAAACTTTGACCATATACTTTAAGGAGAAAGTCACGAGCCACTGTAGTATACATCAAACCGAAACATAACTCGTAGATTATTGAATGAAACCTCAAACAATGTGAACCTAATAGCAAAGCGAGCCTTTTAAAAGAGAGTATTTACAAGAGCTTGAAGCATAATTCAAAGAACAATATGTTACTTCAAAATAC
The DNA here is from genome assembly GCA_037788925.1 of Mytilus galloprovincialis. NCBI lineage: Eukaryota > Metazoa > Mollusca > Bivalvia > Mytilida > Mytilidae > Mytilus > Mytilus galloprovincialis. Next base: position 4,983,984 of record CM075340.1, on the reverse strand, counting down.
CTCTCTACGAGTGACATGTTAAGCGCTGGCCCATCCCATGTCAAACATAGGTAACTCAAGTATACCCACTCTTTTAGTTTATTTTAATTAATTTTAATACCTGCATGTTGAGCGCTGGCCCAGCCCATGCTTAGAGGGTATGGGCTCCTTTGCAACCTGAGACGGATAACCTCGAGTGAAAAAAACATTTGCACCCTAAAACATGTATCCAAAAGAACTGTCAAATGGACAAACAAATGATTCGTTTACCCGACGAGAGGGCTGCCTAGTCATCCATTTTATTCAGGGCTGCCTGAGAACTCAGGTAATAATTTTGTGACAAGTAAAGAATGGATGAAATTCATTATTACATTGCCCAAACGAAATGCTACACATGCTGCCCTTGTAACGCATTGCGTATCCCCATATAAGCTATGTTTAAAGCTATTTATATCTAGGATAACAGTAAGAATAGTTAAAATATGACAAATAAAGATAGCAAGTATTTGGCTCTTTAGTTAAAACATATTTATAAGGCATTATGCTAAAAACAAGCATGAAAATTTTTAAATATACGATGTGCTAAGGGGGATAACATTATCAAAACTCAGAAAAACAAAAGCAAATTGGCTGTTTGCTGCAAGCAGTTCAAATTTTTTAATGATGAAAATATTCTTTTGAAATAACACAGTGATCAAATAATTATTTGTGATTGACTGGATAATTCAAGAACTAACAACATGATTGTATGTAATTAAATTCTATACATTAAAGTAAAGTGATATGCACACTGAATGGTCCTAATTTGAAATTAGTAGTAAGATAATTCTATAACCAATACTATAACGAAAACAGTTTTAAATAATTCTATATCTATTTCAGATACAACTGAGAATGGAAACGGGGAATATGCCAAAGAGACAACCAAAGTCCAGAAAACAGCACAAGGCAACCAACACAGCGAAAAAATCCAGCAACCGAAAGCGGGCTTCAAAAAAGTGTATACTTGTTCAGAGAAAATGGATGTCACACTTAACTCCGAAAATAAGAAAAAACTAAAGACAGACTATCAAAGACCAGAGGCTTCTGACTTGGGACAGGGTAAAACATGCGACGGGGTTAAACCTTTTTGGTGTGATCTCAAACCTCCCCTATACCTTCAGCTAATGTGGAATAAAAAAGCACAAAGAAAAACGCACAGTAAAACTCAGTTTAAAAGAAGTACGAGTCCAATATTACTTAAGATAACAGAAGAAACTTAGAAAAAGGGCAATGATGAACATAAATTAACAAAAGACAACTAGCAGTTTCTGGCATGCCATGTCCAGACCTCAATTAAACTGATTGAACGATTATGTCTACATCGTATGAAAATCAAGATCATGAGGAAAAGTGTTATATAGGGTAGAAAATCAAAACGTTGAACATACTAGTATTCAAAACCATCAATTTGAGCATGCAATTTATCAAGTACATCCAACGATTTTTTTTAACACGCTAAAAGTAATTAATTCCTCTATTTTCAAAGGCCTTAATTGAACAATTTATTACCAGGTTTTTGATTGCACTACATGTACTAGTAATTATAACAGACAGTTAAGTAGTAAAACAATGGCTTGAAATGAAATAAATCTAGATATTGGTTAGGTATTTTGTGCAGCTTCGGAAGCTAATACATAGTTGGAACTTCCATGAAATATTATACTTGTGAAGAGGTTGCTAAAAGTTTATGGTTGTTACAGATATCATTTTCCGAAAATTGAGTCAGTTAAAATGTTCGTGAATTCGTGCTTCCTTTTTGCAGAACCTCAATATAAAATTTACGTCAGACAATAATGATACAATTGAAAACCTTATCAGTCAGGACAGAAAAAAAATCCTTGGCGAGTTCTATAAGCTTACGCACGTTTGATACGAGAAATAGGGCTTATTTTGAGCTAAATATGTTTAAAGATTTACTTATTATATTAAAATTAATTATGTTTCTGACATTTAATCGCTCCAATTTCGATGCAACTAAATAACTTGTATTATTAGTTATACATTGTGCTGGTGAGCTAAAACAACATATATGGGTCAGTGACTTCCGCTTCGCTTCGCTCTCACCTTATAGAATTTACTGACCCCATATACGTTGGTTGAGATCACTAGCACATTGTGTAACGAATCTATCCTACCTTTAACATGTGGCATTTAAAGTAGTGGCCTATCAATGTAACTAGAGGCTGTCAAGAGCCTGTATCGCTCACCTGATTCTACTTGGGTTTTTGAAATCATACAAAAAAATATAAATCTGGCTAAAAGTAACAACACTTGGCCAGCACCTCATAAGAAAAGGAACATTCATGCTATGTTTGGTTTCATTCCATTCAGTGGTTCACTAAAAGAAGACATTTGTATGTATTTCCAATAGGGTCCTATGTTAAACTAAGTCCCCCACTGGGGGCCATCTTGGATGATTGATCAGCTACATAGTAACAACACTTGGTCAGAATCTCATAAGGAACATTCATGCCATGTTTGATTTCATTTCATTCAGTGGTTCTCTAAAAGAAGACATTTGTATATATTTCCCATAGGTCCTATGTTAAACTAAGTCCCCCGCTGGCGGCCATCTTGGATGATGGATCGGCTACAAAGTAACAACACTTGGTAAGCATCTCATAAGGAACATTCATGCCATGTTTGGTTTCATTCCATTCAGTGGTTCTCTAAAAGAAGACATTTGTATATATTTTCCATAGGGTCCTATGTTAAACTAAGTCCCCCACAGGGGGCCATCTTGGATGATTGATCAGCTACATAGTAACAACACTTGGTCAGAATCTCATAAGGATAATTCATGCCATGTTTGATTTCATTTCATTCAGTGGTTCTCTAAAAGAAGACATTTGTATATATTTCCCATAGGTCCTATGTTAAACTAAGTCCCCCGCTGGCGGCCATCTTGGATGATGGATCGGCTACAAAGTAACAACACTTGGTAAGCATCTCATAAGGAACATTCATGCCATGTTTGGTTTCATTCCATTCAGTGGTTCTCTAAAAGAAGACATTTGTATATATTTTCCATAGGGTCCTATGTTAAACTAAGTCTCCCGCTGGCGGCCATCTTGGATGATGGATCGTCTACAGAGTAACAACACTTGGTCAGCACCTAATAAGGAACATTCATGCCATGTTTGGTTTCATTCCATTCAGTGGTTCTCTAAAAGAAGTCATTTGTATGCATTTCCCAAAGGGTACTATGTTAAACTAAGTCCTCCGCTGGCGGCCATCTTGGATGATGGATCGTCTACAAAGTAACAACACTTGGTCAGCACCTCATAAGGAACATTCATGCCATGGAAGAAGTTTAAAATGTAAAAATTTAACAACGACGACGGACGACGGACGACAGACGACGGACGCCAAGTGATGAGAAAAGCTCACTTCGCCCTTCGGGCCAGGTGAGCTAAAAAAGAAGATGTGGTATGATTGCCAATGAGACAACTATCCACAAAAGACCAAAATGACACAGACACTAACAACTATAGGTCACCGTACGGCCTTCGACAATGAGCAAAGCCCCATTAGAGGCCCCGATAAGACAATGTAAAAAAATTCAAATGAGAAAACTAACGGCCTTATTTATGTTAACAAAAATGAACGAAGTCAAATATGTAACACATAAACAAACGACAACCACTGAATTACAGGTTCCTGACTTGGGACAGGCACATACATAAATAATGTTGTGGGGTTAAACATGTTAGCGGGATACCAACCCTCCCCTTAACCTGGGACAGTGGTATAACAGTACAACATAAAAACGAACTATAAAACTCAGTTGAAAAAGGCTTAACTCATCAGATGGACAAAAATACAAGTGGACGTGGCCCGGTACTAATACATCCCGACACAAAAAGACACAATGAACAGATCTGAGAGTACTCGCACTTATCTGACACCTAGTTCAAAGCCACTAACAACTAATAGAAAAATGATGCATCTAAGACTAAACAATCAAGCCGTACACATCCAACATCCAATAGATTTAGTGTAAAGACGTCATAAACAGCCAGAGAAAAACATGACCTTGTGCAATGCCAAGTTACAGGTATCGACAGATTGTAGCTCCATGAATATGTATATGCATATAACATACTAGTAATATTCAGTTAGCTTTTAGTTTACTGATAACAAATTCAATATGTATACCAATAAAAACAATATGCAATGATCTTATTACAGTGTTGAATAGGTAACCTTTTAAAATAAGTTTATTTAAAGGAGCGACAAGTTTCTAAATTTCCGAGCACGGTTAACAACATTTCCGTAAAAATCAAGGTGATCAAGTCTTCGATATAAAACATACTTTGGTCTATTCAAAACAAATGCCAACAATAGCAACTTGTTAGCTTTTACTGTGTTTTCTGCATTTATATCAATCGTTTATCATTTATTTTGTCTGTTTTCTAGAAAAAAAACATTTCAGATTTTTCCTGAACGTCGTGTTGTTTTTATAAAGAAATGTAACACCACTGTTAACCGTGTATTAAAATAAACCACGCTTCCTAATCTCATATTAAATATACACGATCTCCAAGAGGTCACTTAATTTTTACCCATGATATTCTTAAGAATGTAAAGGAGGTAAGATAAGTTGATATATCTGTCTGAGTATTTATTATCTATGATATGAGTTGTACGATTGCTTTTCATTCATTCTAGGGGTAAAAGGCATAAAGCAAGTACATTTTCTGTACTTTTTTGAATTCTTAAAGGTATGTAAATCAAGAAGTCTAATGCTAAGTTAATATTGGCATTTAAAGACCTCCTCACAAATACATTGGTCATTTATTGTATGGAATTCAATCGGTTGTGGGTTTTTATTTGGTCACATCTGGTTTATTTAAGATATTTGTTACTTTGTATTTACATATAGAACAATTGGAATAATTTAACAACATAAATAATTTTCATTGTAATTACAATATTACGAACATATCTGGTAATTTTTCTGAAAAAGTCCGCAGGCAGCAATCCCCAAAAAAGTAAGTGTAAATATACAAAGACTATGAAGTCTTGTGTTTCCATCTGTAAAGCAAGATTATTAAAACAAGACTAGCGGATTGCTGATGCAACATGACGTGAACTTGATTGATCGTTGTCGGATTGGTGACTGCTGAATGATCACCTGAACAGTAACGCATACGATTGCAAGTATTGTGTATTGGTTTTTACACAACGACATGTATTCAAAGGAATATAACCAAAGTTCCAGCAATATAACAGTTTCGTATCTATGAATTAAATCAAATGATAATAATTATAGTCCCTTGGGTGAAATCTAAAGTGAGTTTAAATGACATAAGAATCTCCGTCTAGTATCTTCATATCGATCTTCTTAAATACACCTTATAGTTTTAGACAAACCAATAATCAGTTTACATTTGATGACATTTAGTTGGTAAAATGATAGGAAAATGATCCATGTTATGTTAATCAATGAATGAAAAAATGTTTTTTTTTCTGAAATTAAGGTGTCAGTACATGTAGTTTATCGATGTTTAAATCTCAAATAGATTAAAAGAGACAAATTCATGAACCAAACTAAAACTGACAAGCTATATACAATTCAAGCACAAAAGAATAACAAGAATGTGTCCATAGTACACGGATGCCCCACTCATACTATCATTTTCTATGTTGAATGGACCGCGAAATTGGGGTAAACACTCTAATTTGGCATTTAAATTAGAAAGATCATAGGGAACATGTATACTAAGTTTCAAGTTGATTGGACTTCAACTTCATCAAAAACTACCTTGACCAAAAACTTTAACCTGAAATTTGCACTATCATTTTCTTTGTTCAGTGAACCGTAAAATTGGGGTCAAAACTCTAATTTGGCATTGAAATTAGAAAGATCATATCATAGGGAACATGTGTACTAAGTTTCAAGTTTCAAAAACTACCATTACTAAACACTTTAACCTGAAGCGGGACGAACAGAAGGACGGACGGACTGACGAACGGACGAACGAACGGACCCACAGACCAGAAAACATAATGGCCCTCTACTATCGTAGGTGGGGCCTAAAAACAGACTTTAGGGAAGTCTGCTTTTTTATTCAATTTACTTTTTACATCTATATATTATCACACAGTTAATAAACAAGGAAATCGCTCTATTATATGTCCACTTATTAAGGCAAGCCTTGTTGTCAAGTTATATCATCAGTATATTTAAATTTTTTAATTTTTGTTTCTTGTGTACAATTCGGAAATTAGTATGGCGTTCATTATCACTGAACTAGTATATATTTGTTTAGGGGCCAGCTGAAGGACGCCTCCAGGTGCGGGAATGTCTCGCTACATTGAAGACCTGTTAGTGACCTTCTGCTGTTGTTTTTTCTATGGTCGGGTTGTTGTCTCTTTGACACATTCCCCATTTCCATTCTCAATTTTATTAAATGCCTAGCATTGAATATGCAAACGTAACTCATCATTATGTAAACCCTTTTCCATGTCCATCTTTTTGTTCAGACAAAACAATATTGTCAATATACAAATTAGATATTTCGAAATCTCCAATCTAAAAGAGGTCGACATTGCAATCCAGTAATATCTTTACGATCTCTATATAATTGAAATGACAAGCAATGCGCAAAGGAGATACTCCATTACCACTACACTTATTAATGTCTGCCTTGTTGTCCAGTAAAACCTTAACTATCTCTTTATAATTATTTTGACAAGAAATGAACAAAGGAGATGCTCCACCACTTGTACACTTATTAATGTCTGCCTTGTTGTCCAGTAATACCTTAACTATTTCTATATAATTATTTTGACAAGCAATATACAAAGGAGATGCTCCACCACTTGTACACTTATTCATGTCAGCCTTGTAATCCAGTAATAACTTTACTGTCTCTATATTGTTATTTTGACATGCAATATATAAAGGGGATGCTCCATTATGCCAACACGCATTAATGTCTGCCTTGTTGTCCAATAATACCTTTACTATCTCTTTATGATTATTTTGACAAGAAACGAACAAAGGAGATGCTCCTCCAAATATACACTTATTAATGTCTGCCTTGTTATCCACTAATACCTTTACTGTCTCTATATGATTACTTTGACAAGCAACAAACAAAGCAGATGTTCCACTTATTGTACATTTATTTATGTCTGCCTTGTTTTCTAGTAATATCTTCGCTATCTCTATATGATTCAATTGACAGGCAATGTGCAAAGGAGACCTTCCATCATATATACACTTATCAATGTTTGCCTTGTTGTCAATCAATACCTTTACTATATCTGTATGATTATTCTGGCAAGCAATATATAAAGGAGATGCTTCGTTATTATCACACTTATTAATGTCTGCATTGTTGTCAATCAATACCTTTACAACATCTTTACTATTCTTCCCACTCGCAATACATAAAGGAGATGCTCCATCATATCTACTCTTATTAATGTCTGCATTGTTATCCAGTAAAACCTCTACTATCTCTTTAAGATTATTCTGACAAGCAATGTGCAAAGGAGATGTCCCATCATCTGTACACTTATCAATGTCTGCCATATTGTCCAGTAATACCTGTATTATCTCTATATGATTATTCTGACAAGCAATAAATAAAGGTGATGCTTCATCAATTCTGCACTTATTAGTGTCTGCCTTGTTGTCCAGTAATATCTTAACTATCTCTGACTGAACCGTTTTTAATGATACTATCAAAGGAGAGTGACCATATATATTACACTTGTTGACATCAACATCATGATAAATACACCACAGTACTAATGGAATATCACCATATTGAATACATCGAACCAGTACAGTATCTTTGACAATAGCATCACAGATATTTGCTAATTTTCTCTGGAATGAAACATCAAGAGTTTTCAAGTAACGTAAGAATCTCTCTCTGAACTTCTGTATCTTCATATTTATATTTAGAAACACAGTCGTTACTACACCTTCAGACCAGTCATTTATCAACCTCTGTATGTATATCAGATGATATTCGTGTGGCACAACTGTTATAAACTGATCCATATGATCTGTTTTGTCTAATACAAATCTTTGTGAAATCACCCAAATGTCTGCATTCGTGAGTACGCACTGGATCATTTTTTGTCCAAAATAGCAAACTAAGAAGTCAAATATTTTATCATGTTTAGTTTTGTATACACCATGCTCTCTTTTAAATAAATAATGTTCTAGTGAATTCAGTTCATCTAGAAGGGCAAGTGTGGACGTTCTTCTGTCAAGTTTACATGCCTGGCATGTGTTTTCTATGGTTGTTCTTATATTTGCAGTACTCTCTTCTATGAACCATTCCTCTTTCAATCTATTGTTGAACATAACAAACAAAGCCAAAGCACAATATTTCCCATTATAGCCCTTCCGATACAACTGTTCAATCTCTCCGGCATAAACTGAAAATGGGTTCTGAAAGAATTCTTTAGTATCTAATTCCGGATTATCATTGCACAATTTACAGAGAAGTGGAAAGCAATCATATAAATCACAGAACTGAATAATGTCTGAAGCTTCTGTTTCTAGATATAATTCTGCTATTGACCTCTTTTCTGTTTGTGATAGACACAAATCATCTGATAGCAGGTTGCATTCACATTTCTTAAAAATCAATAAAAATTCAAACCTGTAATCCTGAAAAACTTGTAATCGGCATGCTGCAATAATTTTCATTAGTTTATTTTGAATGAGTGATTCGATTTGGGTCATGACTGTTTCCCAATTGTTCAGGTCCGTTTGGTTAATAGAATAAGTTCCACAAAGATCATCAATTACAAACAACGTTTTCTGATTAGGATCGTAAAACTTAACAATGTCATGTGGACTGGTAACTGGTAGTATATCATACCCTTCGTCTGCCATTTGTAATGCCACATGTTGAAGAATAGCTGTCTTTCCAACGCCGGAACTAGCTGTTATAGTTACACAACTGTTTGCTTGTACACATTTTAACACTTGTTTGGCAGCTCTTGTCTTAACAAAGCTAGAACTTTTCGACTTCCATGTTTCTAATATGTTGTTGATTTGCACTAAAATATAGCAATTTTGAGATTAATAATTCTATGATATATTCACATTTAAATATTATTTGCTTATAATAGAATGACGAAACAGACAAAACCATAACGACGAAAAACTAAACAATCACCATAGTGTTACATTTAGGATATAGAAGACCATTGTAAACCGGTAGTTAACATGGATGCTATGAATAGTGAAGTCTATTTCATCAGGATCGATCTTGATCATCGTGACAAGTTAGATTTTATGAAAACTTGCATTCGGTAATGTCCATTTTGATTAAACGAGGATATGACCGAGGCTTCAAGTGGAACATGTCCATGTTTTTAAAAGATTTAAATGTTATAAATTGTTGAAATTATTGGAAGAACATCATATGATGATATAAAGTACCAATGTCTGAGCAAAAAATTGATTCACAAAAAAGTTGATTAACCAGGATCCTTTTGGCACAGGTATTTTCTGAGTTGAAAATTGGGGATTAAACCTGATTTTATAGCTAGCTAAACCTCTCACTTTAATGACAGTCGCATTAAATTACATTATATTGACAACAATGTGTGAACAAAACAAACAGACACAATAGGTAAAAAAGTCAAAAATAGGGGTACAGCAGTCAACATTGTGTTAAAATCTTAATCACTATAAAAACAAACACATATGTCAACAAAGAAAAACCAAATGTCATATAGACAAGGCACAGAAGCAAAAACGAAAGACAATAATACAAAAATGGCCATAGCACAATAACACAATGACAGAATGTATAAATACGCAGCTCCAAGCTCTTGAATATACTGAAGGCGTTGATAAATTGTATTCCATACACAAATGAAGTTTGTATAGTACTGATAAGGTAGGAAATTTCATAATTACAAATTTAAAATCGTCTCGTTTGTTATTGATTTACTCATAGTGAATGAGAAACCTACCTATTTATTTTAATGACATCCTTGTTTATACAAATGTATTCACGTATTTATCTTAATCGATCAAAAAGTAAAATAATAAATATACCGAACTCCAAGGAAAATTCAAAACAGAACGTCCCTTATCAAATGGCAAAATAAAAGCTCAGACACATCAAACAAATTACATTCATGAATACCACTACGCAAGTAAACAGTTTTAAAGTATTTTGAAGACCTTCTTTCACTGTGTGCAGAAGTTCTGTCAATTTAGGTTTTGGTACAATAAATAAGATGCCCGCTTATTTCATATTCGTCTAAGTCTACAAATGAGGCGGAGAAGACCGTATCTGTTGTTTCTTAAATGTCTTGTTCTGGTGGAAATATTATTGGAATCTAGTCAGAAGAGTTTGGTTTGTTAATGTAAAGAACATCATCAATACATCTGAATTGAAAATTACATGATCTGCCGTGGTTTAATTTTTTGGGGACAAATGTTTGAAGGAACTCTAACTCACACTAAAATACAAAGAGGTCGGCAAATAGAAGCGCACAGTTCCATTAGGAATACTGGCAATTTGATTGGGATGATTACCTTTAAATTGAACAAATATGTTGTCAATAAGAAACGTCAGCATGCTGATCACTTGTTCTTCGATGTAGCAGGTTTTACTTTTTTGTTTACTATTAACAAAATATGCCGTATGGTATCCCAAAGCATTAGATTGTAAGCGTATGCTACCATTATCATATTTCTTTAAGCCGATTTTCAATTGCACATGTTAAATGGTGGTAGATAAAGGGTTAAAAAATCAAAGGTTTCGAAAGAATGAATTTAAGAGAATGATCGAGATTATAAAAATTATTCAGAATTGTATGGTTAATACTTTTACGAGAGTTAACAGTTTCACTGCATTTCTGAATACCCTCTTTCACTGCGGACAGAATTTGTTGTCAATCGAGTGGAAAAATCCTTTGAAGAACATGCAGATGAGCCGGAAACTTACCTTTGTCTATGCGGAATTTTGTTAAGCTTAGATATCCAATACAAAAATGGTAAGTCCTCAGATTTGCTTTCAATGTAATGTTTATTGAAGTCACGAAGGACTTATGATTCGCCAAAATCTATTCCTTAATATGTTTTGTTTGTAAATTACCTGAGTGGTCATTTATTCATACAACATTTACAAAACACTCGTAGTAGTACGATTTACATACGCAAACAATATTATTTGAAGCTTAATCCACATGAACAACAAATTTATCGCGATGAGATGATAGACATTTCACAACTTCTATGTTTCTGAATACGGACTTTATTCGATCATTTACATGGTTTTTCAACTTTTGGATTTGACGTTGATCACAGATCTTGTAGATTTTACCCGTTGTGATAAGTTGTAAAGTTCAACTTCTTCTCGTTTAAACAATGCTATCAGAGGAACCATGAATTAATTCAACTTTTTCGTTCGGACATCTCATGCTTTAATGGACTGATAACTGGTCTGGATATTTGGTTCATCACTATGAATTGAAAGGTACTAAGAATCGCATGGTCTAAGGTTTTTTTTTATACTTCTTATATTCAATGTACTTATATTTGATCCGAAGTTTTGGTTCTTACCTCTTAAATTCCAAGGCACCGTTGACTGGTACAACTTTTGTGTCTTCAAAATTTTACATTCGTCAAGCATACTTTGGCCACCTAATCGTCCAACAGCCTGTGAACATTCAAAATCTCAGGTATATGTATATCTATTCATCAATGTTCATATAAATTAATTTATCAAATTTAACTAAATTTGAATTTGTAATTATTATACCACATGTTCAGGTTATAAAGAATTTTCCAGTCTTAAAGCAACGCATATTAATAATGAGAAAAGATAATATGGCATACACCTGGCTACCTCATACATCTTTAAGAAAGCTTTACACTCAGCAAGCACATTTTATATCCAACTAAAATTTGTATCTCCAACCATTCAAATGAATAAAAGTATGTGTCCATAGGAAACTATACCTGTAGCTCACTATAAATTGTAATACAAACCCTGTTTGATTATGAACATTTGTATATACTGAGGTACATATACCATGTACATCTTTATGGTATACCTTTAAAAAAAAACCTCTAATATGGCACGGAAACAGATGAATTAACGGAAACATTAAATACTCCTTGATTATCGAAGGTTGGCTATTACTGTGTGAAATGGTTAATACAAACCTTTTTATTGAAAAAAGGACAACATAATATTTATTATTTATACCTCAATAATATCCTCCCATGTTGTGCTAAAAAATGAATTGTCTATCTTTCCATCTTTATTATGTGATATCCAGTTTCTATAATATTTTATCCTCGTCAAATCTGCCCGTGGTGTAGTGTCAGTTACCAATGGCAATTTATCTTTGCAATGGTGTATCTCAGAAAAATTTGTAAGCAATGTAATCAACAATGTCACATCAAACATGTTTGAACTTGGACAACCTGTAAAATAAATCCCGTAGTCAAAGTTGCAGCATGTTGGAGTTTTTTTTTCTTTCCCGTTTATAATCATATTAAGTCCTAATTTATTCCAATATATATGTTAAAATGAATTTATATAATTAGGAATTATGTATAATCAATGGTAACTTTAGTGGTTATATATCATTATTAAAATGTTCAGGAATTATGCATAAGCACTAGACAAAATGTCCGTTATTATACATTTTCAAAAAATGTAGAACTTTCAGTACACCCATGCTAAAATTTGTATTTCTTATGGAAATTTCAGTTGTAATGGTTTAAATGAAAGCTTGTCGGATTTGAGATTCAGAACATTAATAATTAACACAACTTACATCTATTTTGATAAGATTAAACTACATTTAAGTCCGATTTTGGGGGCATTTGTGTCCGTACGGTGTCAGAAAATCACATTTCAAATGATTTTTTTTCCGATTTTCTGATCGCCTTGATCTCTGCAAAAGGGATTTTTTAAGAACGTTAATTATTATTCTAACGAAAAATCGAAGCTTCTTTATAATTGTATGTAACAGATTATCTACAAACTAAATTCAATCAGCGTACGGGAGGTTTGTGTCTATCCTGTTACCGCTACTGAAATCAGTCTTAAAATTATTCTCCCTATGAATATTGAATCAGTCAGTGTTGATTTCAAAAGTGCAAAGTAATCTTTACATTTAAAACGCCTCATTTCTTGAACGACAGTGTAGAGAAAAGAAATTTCCAGACATTTAGTGAAAAAAATAGAGTGTACTTTTTTCATGTCTATGCTGTTACCAACAATTTTGATTATTTACACCAATAGTATGCTTGTAAAAAGTGCAATAACGTGTTAAAAACAAAATTCACAATAGAAAACCATAATCAATTCACCAAAGGGAGTGGTTATTTCACAACAGCAATCAAAAACGAAGAAATTTGTCTATCCTGTTATGTCTATCCCGTTATTATGGTTGCTATGGTTACAGTAACAGGATAGACAATTGTAGACAAAAAACGTCGTTAAATTTTTTATCTTAATATATAGGTGCAAAACGAATGAAATATTTCATTGTTTGAACATATCTTAAGGTTATAACGTCTTAATCTTCCCAATTAAGCATTTACAGGTGCAATACTGATATCGGTAACAGGATAGACAAAAAGGTAACAGGGTAGACTTTTATATAGTGATATATCAGAAACGTACGTTCCTGTTACCAATGAAATAAAGAGAAAAGTAAACTAACTTATGAGGGATTTACTTGATGTTGGATTTATTTGAAAGGGTGAAAAAAAATGCCTAACAATGTAAATTGCTATCTTAGACTTGCATTACTGGTGGTAATTTTTACAACATTTTAAAACCAATTTTTAGAGGCATTTTTCAGTACAACCTAGAAAATTGTCAAATAATCTATTATTTCACATAATGAATATATATAGAAGTTTATTATCTTGCAAACCATCTAATTGGCTACGTAAAACAAGCTTAACATTTTATCTAAACCTTTTCTGAATAACCTAAAATCTCTTTTGAAAATGGTAACATGATAGACAAAATATTGCACCCCCGAACACACAATGTTTCAAGATATTCTTGTATGACATCATTAAGAATGCATCTTTTAATATGTTGTTCTTAAAGTACTGTTTGTTTTTATTTGCCTATGAAGAGGGTTGTTTGGATAAGTAACTTTTAATACATTTTTCAATTTCAAAATCCGACATTTTTGAAAATGACCCACATAATAACTGGAATGCAGTGGCAATGCATAAAAGTAAAATAATTTATTCTATAGAATTAATTTAAACATCTTAAGAAACAGAAATATCAAATTCATAAGCACATTATTCTAGTACAAATCATTTCTTTTTACAAACTGTATTGTCAATTTTGATGATATCTACGAAGAGAGTCTCGATAGGGGTCCCTCATTTCTTTGCTCTTTTTTATATCATTTTTCTATATTCTTTATTTTTCGTCCTTTCTGCTCATTATCTCTATATAGTTAAGCACCTGTTTATTCTCAATTTCTGTTTATTCTATATCTTTTCAGTCCATTATTTTGCACTGGTTGTTCATTATTCTCTGTTCTGTAGACACCACTATTATTGAACATTTGCTCTGCATTTTGTTTTGTTTTATTTGCAACAACAGAAACCAAATAAAAACCCTTAGCCTACACATATTGAATCTGATTTTACTGCACTTTGAAGAAACATAAAGTGTCCATTAAAACATCTGAAGGTATTAAAAAGTTCAATCAGACAACCAAATTGATTTTCTGTATATTATCTTAGCATAATTTCATGCTTCGTAGTCAGTTATTTACATCCCTTTTATAAGGGATGGCCATCATATTTTTGGGGTCTCCCTTTCCAGGATCAACATGCAGAGTCGGTATCACAGACTCCTCCACAAGTATGCTCAATCTATGAAGCATGTGTTCTTTTTTGTGTTTCTGGACGTTTTTTGCGTTTCTTTGCTTTGTTTGAATTCCTTGTTTGTTTAGTTCTATTCCCTTTGTTTTACATCAAATAATATAATTTGTGCATTTATGTTGTTATTTATTATTAATTACAATTAATTTTTTGTTTTTTTTGTTTATGAGTTAATGTGATTTAACAAAATCAAATAGAATATCAACAGCAAAACTGTCCAATTTAATTGAGCAGGGAATGACAACTGACCAATTACACCATAAAAAGGTTATACATATGATTTATTTATCTGTATTTTATATATTTTCACCAAAACAGAGAATCTTTGTATTATTCATAATCCTTGAAATGAATTTTGTAGAATAATCTTTAAATTTGCAGTGATTATGTTAAATCACTGGTCATTTTCAGGAATTATGTATAATCACAAACCCTCTGCCCCTTCGTATGGTGTTCACATATCTCAATTAATACGTTATTCTCGTGCATGTTCATATTATTATTAGTTATTATACGGACTTCATATACAGGAGTGAACTCCTAACGCAGAAACTGCTCCAACAAAGTAATGAGGAGAACAGATTAAAAATGACACTACGTAAATTTTACGGTACCATCACGAATTGGTTGATCCATACAATGTTTCTTTATCCAAACTAATTATGGACAATTTTACCACGTGTTTTGTGGTTTTTCATTACGTCGTCTGATCTTTTGATTACCGAACGTGACTTATTCCCGAATGTGACTGTTTTTCTGAGTGTGAAAACGTATTGCTTTAAGACGTGGCACGGTACTTATCCATCCCAAACTAATTTGTTGGGTTTTGATGTTGTGTTTGTTGTTGTCATCGGATTTTTTTCAAATGTTTTAACGTTTATAGTTGTAAATCGTATTTTTTCTGTCGTATTATTGTGTTGTATTGGG
Organism: Mytilus galloprovincialis; assembly: GCA_037788925.1. NCBI lineage: Eukaryota > Metazoa > Mollusca > Bivalvia > Mytilida > Mytilidae > Mytilus > Mytilus galloprovincialis. Next base: position 4,968,161 of record CM075340.1, on the reverse strand, counting down.
AGATAACTACTTATCCAGTTCATTTAATTTTGGCTCAACGAAATTTACACTATATATTTGGTTTGCAGTTTGATCAGAAGAAACAACCACAAAGCTAGATAATACAATTAATTATCTAATTACTACTTCAATTAAATATTAATTAATTTTATAATTTTCACTGTTATTAATATAATTAGATGAGTCATACAAATCTAATCTTGAATTTCATCCAAATTCTCTTCATTTTCGGAACACGTTTTAGAAATTTATATGTGACGTCACTTTGGGCGTTGCATTGACTATGGCTAACAGGACTGTGATTTTGTAATTTATTCGTTTTTTAATTCTATAGCTAGTCACCATTTCAGTTTAATCATGTATATTTATTATGTAGTCATTTTATAAAATGTACTGTTTGCAAAACTATATTATTATCGATAATAAGGATGTTTTGTCCCAGGCGGATAACCCAGGCCTCACAACTTTTTGGAACTGCTGGTCCTCGGCATTCCAAAACAGACCATGGATACAAAATTATGTTAGGATGTTATCAGACCGTGTCCAGTCGTATTCAGATTTTAATAATTTGGACAAAAAAAAACTTTCCAAGTGTTTATCAGGGGTTGCTCCCCTTTTAATAAAAATAATATAAAAAATAGAAAGAAGACGGTTTATAATAACTTAAAGGTCTACCACGTCCACTTAATCATGTTAATTAAATAAAAAATAATCAATTTAATTCTTTTACTTCTTCCTATTTTTTTTATATTATAAGCCCAAAGTCATACTACTGCACAAATCGCTGCGAATTGAGTTACACATCAACGGATTTAAAGCCGAAATGATATTTATTTAATTTTTATAATATAAGCACCTGAAACTTTATATTTAATGGTTTACAAGTGATTGCAAATAAATGTTAATGCAGTTACAGCCTGGTGTCGTGGTGAAAAAATTGTCACCTTGACGCAACAAATCATTTAATTTTTTATGTATTCCTTTCAAAAATAAAATAAATATGGATGTCGGCCGTGAACACTTGAAAACGTAATCTTAATATGTTTAATTCAATTTTTTATGTAGACTAACTATTTTTATTAAATATTATCAATGAATATGCATTATTATTTAACTTTTGATTTTACCTATATATATTGCATTTGAATTATTGTAAATTTGAGGCAGGGATAAACCATAACTTTTATATTTCTTTTGTCGTTTTTCGTTCATTGTCAAGACATTGTGCGTTCATTTTTGGCAGACTTGTGCGTTTGACTTTCCATCTTTATTTTTTATTGTGTCTATAATTCAAGAGCCTTTTGTAACTTTTTTATGCACCAGAAGCCTTCGTTAAAAAATAAAGTTTGAATATTATTGCAGAAAAGGGCATAAACGAATTACTTCAAATTTATATTTGAAATAGGTTTGATAAATCATCATGAAAATGTAACGTCGGTGTACCTGAAGTAAATGTAATGACTGAATTACATATATAACATGTATGCAGCACAATGAAGCTGGTTTAATTTGAATTAATATCCATTAGGCCCGGCCATTAGGGACTTTTCCCGATGATAATTAATCAAATCTGTCAAGTTTTAACAAAAACGGATAATAATTCTTCACCCGTAAACGATTTAACGTTACCGTACCCTCCTTTATTTGTGTTGTATTCTTGTCGACAAAACATCGCTTTGGAGAAGTTATTTTACACAAAATCGTAGACATGATAGAAGGGACACTACAGTACAATATAAGCTGAGCTGTAAATTGCAATTGGTGAGTAGAAATGAATAATATTTTAAAACATGTCTTAGAATGATCATGGATCCAAGATTTCGATCTTGAAAGGAAAAATTTGCATACATGTATGAATCGACTTTCCTTATAACCACACTCGTGCATAGTAACCTGTTCAAAGGCTAAGTTAGAATGTACGTGGGCTTGTTCTGGGACTATTATACTAGTATAATGATCCCAGGCTTGTTAAAAAACTGTTAATGTGATTGGACCCCCCCCCCCTTTTTTTTGGGAAGATCAATTCATTTGAAAGAGTAGACATAGAAGTTTATATACAACGTGACTTTCTGTCCTACATTCTTTGAATCTGCCCTTTTAAATGGCTGGACTCACCCCTGTTCATTAACTTACCATGCTCACTGTCCTCAGAGGTGGATTTAGGGGGGCAGGGGGCCCGCCCCCCCCCCCCCCGTTTTGGGAAAAAAATTGGTTGCTTATATAGGAATCACTGGAGCGGGCCCCCTCTTAGGTCAGTCAGTGGGCCCCCACTTATGAAAATTTCTGGATCCGGCACTGGTCCTATATATATTGTGGGGCATTCAGAAGGTTGTGGTTGTGCGGGATGACCTATTACAAGACATAATCCTACATATTGTTAGTCCAAATAATTATGGCTTCTTTGATGTCTTCCAATATAATAGCCTTTCAAGATTACTTAATTATTTGTACTAACATATTGTAAATTAATGTATTGATAACTGTCACATCCTTAATTAGCATGAAATATTTGCCACTGGATTTTTTAGAACCAATAACCAACTAATCTTCACATGTACATATATGTATAGCCGCTGGTGTGTGATGTACAATAATTACTATTATTGTATAGCAATATAATATTTCCCACAGAAAGTAACCAAAAGTTAGCGTGCAATAAATGTGTCTTATATTATCAATTCAGAGAACTTTTAATAAAATTAGTGTGGCCTAAACTATTTATTTTCATGTGAACTATGTCAGTTTTATATAGATTTTTCCCTGTTAGCATGATTAGTCAAAGTTCATCTTTTTCCTTTTACTTGTTTTTGGTCTGGGCTGCTGTCTCTCTATTATATTTATAATTTATATACACCTGTTTTTAAACATTCAGTATGTGGGGAAAACAAATACAAAAATCTTTCTGTAAGGCAAGCATATTTTTCAGGTAAACGGACAGAAAGTTACAGGACTGATAAAGTTCAAAAATTTGATAGGACAAAAAGTCACAGGACAGAACATCCTTTCTCAATTTTACACATGATTTGTTGACAATTGTTTGAATATACTAGAGAAAGATCTTGAAATATTTTGTAACACATATTTAAAGCAAAATTTAATCATGATAAAAATATATTTCGTGGCAGAATGAAGCCATTTTAGTATCAAGTCACTTTGACATTTTGTTTTCATAACAATTATTTGATCATTATTGATATTTTGTCTAAATTTTAATTACAAAGTTGATTCACATATATAAATATAGTTCAAGGAATAACAAAACTTACTTATTGAAATAAGTGTTTTCATGTTCAAAGAAAAATAATCTCAAAATTGAATTGTGTCTTTTTGTTTGTAGCTTTTTGTCCTGCATTTTTTTAAATGTAAATCAGGTCTAAATTTTGAGTATTTAATGATTTTTATTAAAGATATTGCATTACAGAATACGGGTAAGTTGTCACAAAATGGAATTAGTTAACTAAATGGTGTCTCAGAATTTGGTTTAAAAATTCTATAATTCAACTTGCAATTAAAATATGTTTACTGAACCCAATTCATGACCATGTAAATGTGATATTATAATAGGTAACAATCAGGATGTTAACACTGAAATGGTAATTGTCAGAACTTCTTATATACATGTTATATGTAATAAACAGAGATTAAGACACCACACTAACAGTTTATTGCCTTGAGGGGGTGACTATTAAAATGTCATTAGTATAAAAGAAGATTGTATAATGATGTTCACAAGTTTCAAATGTCCTTTTCAAATTGTGGATATATTTATAATTTAATTTACTTAAAAAATATGAAACACCAGGATATAATTTTATTCTATTTTTTTTGAATATATACATATGTATAAAAAATACTGGTTTTAAAAGAAGTATTAGTTTTGATATATCAACATGAAAATGGGTAAATACTTGTATAGAATAAGGAAAATGTAGTACAATGGTCGGTCTACGCTAAAGTACGATGGTGTATCACGCTAAAGTGCGACAGCTGTTTGTTCGCTAAAGTACGATTGTTTATCTAAAAGCTTTAAATAACACGGATGTAATGATAAATAGCCTTTTTGCAAAAGCTAGCATGACAAGGTTTTATAACATACGTGATAGGCTTTATAATTACCGGTAGGCTTTAGTGATTGTTTCTAAATTAAGAAGAACGACCACATAATAATAGCTAAAATGGTAATTTAGGTGTGATCTGTATATCCTGTATATGATAAAAACAAATTAATTCGGGCGTATCAAATATTTGGATATAAATTGGCGTAACTTGCCGTTCACGTGTAGTCTATCACTAATGTCAAATCTCCCCTTGAAGTTGTCATTGTAAATTACAAATACAAATCCTTCATTGTGAAACATTTATTTGTTTAAAACATTCTTAATTTAAATGAGAGAGAAATGCAATGTTCTCCGAGCTTTCACCTTTTTTTTGCAATTGGTTTAAAGTGGTTAATCAAATATTCTACATTTATCTTTCGGCATGTTCATTTTTTGTTTGTATACAAGACTGTTCACGTCATAATCCATAGTACATTTATTACGTCTATACTTTCGTCGACCATCGCACTTTAGCGTGTGTAGGCATCGTACTTTAGCGTAGACCATCGCACTTTAGCGTGACCATCGTACTTTAGCGTCCCCATCGCACTTAAGAGTCCTACATATATATATGCACTTTATAAAAGGAAAGTATATAGGGTATACGTAGCAACAGTGCATTTCCTTTATATCTTTTTCATTTTTTTCATCTTTTAATCTCATAAAATTGAGAATGGAAATAGGGAATGTGCCAAAGACACAACAACCCGACCATAGAAAAAAAAACAACAGCAGAAGGTCACCAACAGGTCTTCAATGTAGCGAGAAATTCCCGCATCCGGAGGCGTCCTTCAGCTGGCCCCTAAACAAATATATACTAGTTCAGTGATAATGAACGCCATACTAATTTCCAAATTGTACACAAGAAACTAAAATTAAAATAATACAAGACTAACAAAGGCCAGAGGCTCCTGACTTGGGACAGGCGCAAAAATGCAACGGGGTTAAACATGTTTGTGAGATCTCAACCCTCCACCTATACCTCTAGCCAATGTAGAAAAGTCAACGCATAAAAATACGCACATTAAAATTCAGTTCAAGAGAAGTCCGAGTCTGATGTCAGAAGATGCAACCAAAGAAAATAAACAAAATGACAATAATACATAAATAACAACAGACTATTAGCAGTTAACTGACATGCCAGCTCCAGACTTCAATTAAGCTGACTGAAAGATTATGATTTCAGTCAGTCATCTTTGTTACAGTAATTTATTTACTATTAAAATGACCAAAAGAAATTACCAGTTGTGTTTTAGAGAGAAATAACTATGTCTGACTTTAAGAATTGATCAAAACAAGTATAGTGCTAAAGCCTCTATTAGACAGCAACCCTTCAATGAAGTATACATCTAAGAAAACATAATGTAGAAAGAGAGAACATTTCTTTTTAGAAATAAACCCCAAAAAAGGGTTTTAATCTTCTTCTCAAAAGGGACTTTAAATTAAATTTTATAAGTCATCAATTCATTTCTTTACATCATTGAACTTTGTTGTCAAGCAAATTAGGATCGCTAGTTTTTCATGTATGTAGATAAATAAAAGTTAATAAATACAATATTAGATGAGTTTGAATACTTAATTCTTAATGTATATTATTTTTTTTTAGATAAGATTTCACATTGGTTTGAGCATGATTTCCAGCCAGATTATGAAGCGGCACATATTATTTATATTTAGGAAATATAAAGTGTCACTAAGTTACTCTTATACAGAACCTCATTTGTACCTGTAGCTGTAAATTGTGAAACTGTGGATTCATTCATAATTTTGTGTTACTTGTTGTGTTCGGAAATAACATTGATAGGCTAACAGGTCAGCATTATGCCATGATGTTGATGGGATGTTCTGATTGGACAAAAAGGAAATTGTGAATTGAATATATAGCAAACTTACAGTTCATAAGAAATACTACATTTCTTGATGACAGTGCATACCTTTGACAATTATTCATTTGAAACAAGTTAATAACAATTTGAAAGAGAATTTATAGTTTTATTGGAATATTAGTAGTGCATCATATCTTAATTCTATGATTATCTTGGATAGTTATTCATTAAGAATAGAAAATTGGAGTAATGGAAATTTAAAGTTTCAGTGAATATCAATCATTGTCAATACTAAATGTGCATCATCATGATCATATCTGAATTCACCTTGGATAATAATTCATTTAAAATAAGAATTTGAATATAATAAGAATTTCTATGCTGGCATTGCTATTGTTGACTACATGTTCCACCAGGGAGTGTTAAACCCCCTTAACTGTCATGAGGGTCTTTCACGGTCCGTCACTATTGGTTAGCGTCATATGCATGATCATAGGTTTTTACCAACCTGAACAAGCTTGACATCCATGGCATGGTTGTTGGTTAGCGTCAAATGACAGTTTGCTCTACGTTTACTAGTCTGAATGTATCTACATGTATTTTGATAATCTTCTAAATTACTGTTCATTCTGAAACTGGCATTTTATACTAGTAGTCGAACATATTAAACAATACATGTACTTCAAAGTATCATTTTATTGTCTTTCCTTAAACTAAAGTCATGAAAGTTGGTTGTATGCAAGAAATAGGTTTTACAATCTGGGGATGATGATGTAAGCTTTTTTTAATACAGCTTTACATTTTAAAAGCTAAAAAAGTTGGATGTTTCTTACATGTATCTTGTATTCAGATACTAGTAGCTAATATGTTAGGATGTTTCAGTCTGTCATTATATGTTCATTGCACCTGACCTCATTTTAATGGTTCAATGACTGCATGTAAAAAAATGCTGTTATTTAATCTTATACTGTACATTTTATATATGTAATTGGATACATTTGTATACCCCCGCTTTGAAAAAAAGAGGGTATACTGTTTTACCTCTGTCTGTCCTTCCGTCAGTCCGACAGTCAGTCCGTCCGTCTCATGAATATTTTTCGTCGCATTTTTCTCAGGAACTACAATATAAGGATTTCTGAAATTTGGTTTCAGGGTTTATATAAGTCTGCTACACCGTTTGATGCCTTTTCAGATTCATCACTCGACAACTTCCTGTTTACCGAACACTTGTATTATTTTACACATGATAACCAAGTTGAAAACTTTCGTGACATTTTTCTCAGGAACTACAATACAAGGATTTCTGAAATTTTGTTTCAAGGTTTATATAAGTATGCTATACCGTGTGATGCGTTTTCAGATTCATCACTCAACAACTTCCTGTTTACCGAACACTTGTACTATTTTACACATGATAACCAAGTTGAAAATTTTCGTCACATTTTTCTCAGGAACTACAATACAAGGATTTCTGAAATTTTGTTTCAAGGTTTATATAAGTATGATATAATGTGTGATGCGTTTTCAGATTCATCACACAACAACTTCCTGTTTACCGAACACTTGTACTATTTTACACATGATAACCAAGTTGAAAATTTTCGTCACATTTTTCTCAGGAACTACAATACAAGGATTTCTGAAATTTTGTTTCAAGGTTTATATAAGTATGCTATACCGTGTGATGCGTTTTCAGATTCAGCACTCAACAACTTCCTGTTTACCGAACACTTGTACAATTTACACATGATAACCAAATTGAAAATTTCCGTCACATTTTTCTCAGGAACTACAATTCAAGGATTTCTGAAATTTGGTTTCAGGATTTATACAAGTCAGCTATACCGTGTGATGCGTTTTCAGATTCATCACTTAACAACTTCCTGTTTACCGAACACTTGCATATTTTTACACTATTAAAATTATCCACTTGCGGCGGTGGTATCATCAGTGAGCAGTAGCTCACAGTTTCACTTGTTTTGTATATAAGTATCTTGCAAGGTCTACTTGTCTATCAGTTGGGATGACTTGACCTTGACTTCATTTCATGGATAAGTGATTAAGGTTATTTCAGTTTAATACAATGTAAACATGGTTAGGTTTGTTACTCAGTTACTTCGTAATAAAATTGAGACTGGAAATGGGGAATGTGTCAAGAAGACAACAACCCGACTGAAGTAGCATGGCTGTTTAGGTAGTAATAGTTCAATTCCGTAGAGTAGCACAGGTCTATTGTATGTTTTAAACAGGTGTACCAATGTTTCTTGATCTAGTCCATTATGTCCATGGAAACCACCACCAAATAGGCCGTATGCACTTCGTCTAGCTTTCTTGATGTTTTCCTTCACATTCATAACAACGTTTTCCTTCATTGATGTTGTTCTAATTATTCCAAGATGTAGTACCTGTTTGACATTTGGCATAACGTTATTTCTAATGTTGAATATGCACTCGTTGGTATTGTTCTTTTTATGAGTTTTTGACAGCAGGTTTAAGGCCACACTTTTTTTTTGGGCTGTAGCTCATAGCCTTCCATGTACGCAAAATCGTGCGTCATATTTATCAGCACTTGTGTGTCGTCTTCTTTTGTACTCATTAAAGCTATATCATCTGCACAGGCGCTGGCATTGCATGTTATATTAGCAATCTTTATACCAAGATTTGAGTTTTCCAATCTGTCTAGTAGTGGAGTTACGTACAGTTTGTATAGATGTGTGCTGAGTATTCCACCTTGACGAACACCCAATGAGACTGGGAAGCACTCAGATATATTACCTTCCCATTTGATGGTACCGGCAGCATTTTGTTGCAGACTACTTATTAGTGACCAATGTTTGTCTTTGATACTGCATGGTACACTCTTCTCATCATATGGGTATGTATCACTTTGTCAAACGCTGATTTGGCATCTAGCAGTATTATTTGTGCTTCTGTTTCACCGTCTTGAACTTCACGGTACACCTCTTCCACTGGTAGTGCTGAGTTCATTGGTCCTGAACCACTTGTGAATCCACGTTGATATTGATGTTGCACGGCTTTTACTGATGATTGTGTTCTATTTTTCAGCACTGTGTCTATTATTTTGCTCACTACTGGCAGCACTGTTATTTCTCTGTAATTCCCTGCATCATTCTTACTTCTTTTGTTTTTGAAGATTGGTGTGATGAGTCCGATTTTTAGGAGATCTGGCACATATCCTTGTTGGAATATTTCATTCATGATGTTTTGGAGCAAGATGACCATGATTTCTCCCGCATTAACGATATGTTCAATTGTGAAGCCATAGTAGTCAGCAGATTTACTCTTGTTGATATTTTTTTATTGCGTTTGAAATTTCTTCACTTGATGCATCATGAATGTTCTTGCCTTTGACCAGTTGATTTATTATATGAATTTCATGGTCCACATTTTGATGATAGTCGTTGTCAATGTTAATGTTTTCATCGTATGTTGCTATTCGCACGAAACTTTATTCATTACCCCTTTCAAAACTTCATTCTCTGTTCAATTTATGTTTGGAATTCACTGTTACAAACCCTCATTAAAACCAATACAAACTTCAAGCTATAATTTCGGATATTGCAAGTCACAGACTTTTTAAGCCAGTTCGCATTGGAAAAGATGAAAAAGAGAAAAGGTCTTTTCTAAATCTTTCCTTTGCCAACAAAGGTCTCGATGGCGTCAACCAAGGCAATATCCTTCATCATAAATTAGTTCAATCGAAAATACCTCCTTATTTCAAAGACCAGTCTGTACCAATATTTTCTTATACCTATACCAAACCTATTGCAACTAAAATTTTCAATTACAAACGTGTTTTGCAGAATCTCGATATTGACGACTTCAAGTCTAAACCTCCTGATTGCACTTGTGCTAGTTCCCAATTCACATATAATCCTGCTGGCCATGTTATTACCGGTGACCTTAACATTGTTAATAACACTTCTCTACGAAATGTGTTATCGAAAGGTCCGAAATATCGTGAGCCTAAATCCATCAATTGGAAATACAACTTTAAAATTTTGATGGACTCATGCGAGGATTATGCCAGGCAATGGGCTAAACGTGAAAAGGAAGACGTATACACTCTATCCGAATGGATTAAGGCAGTGAGGTCGTTAATACAAATCAGAATTAAGAAACTGTATGGGTCCATCAATGCCCATGCTACGTCAATCTCTAAAGACTCAAATGTTGCTAAACACTTATCCGACCTCCATGATAAATATGTTGTTTTCCCTGCAGACAAAGCCCCAAATAACATCGTTTTTGTCTGTAAAAGTCACTACATTAATTGCTTGATAAACGAATTAGGTATAGACAATTCACTTGGAAACTCAACATATACCCTCACGACACTTACCAAAGAGGAAATCCTGGATAATCATAGGTCTGTTCTTTGTTCCTTTGGTATTTCAACCAAAGATGAAGAACTGGATCTTCCATCACTGTATTGGATACCTAAACTACATAAGTGAACTTACAAACAACGGTATATTGCTCGGTCTTCCAAGTCCTCCACGAAACCTCTTTCTAAATTATTAACATCTATTTTATCAGCAATCAAAGACGGGCTTCAAAGTTATTGTGAAATTTCCTATTCTAGAGGTGGCGTGAATCAGATGTGGATACTTAAAAATTTCAAAGATCTTTTAGAGTACATACAATCTAACTCTCTTTCATCTTGAAACAGTATTAAAACATTTGACTTTTCTACTTTTTACACAAGTATTCCACATTCCAAACTAAAAGACAAATTGAAAGAGTTGGTATTACTTTGCTTCATAAAAAAGAATGGCCAACGTAGATACAAGTATCTTGTCTTAAGGAGGGATAAATCATACTTTGTAAAGAATCACTCTGATTCAAACAAAAAATTCTCTGAAACCGATATTATCAAGATGCTTGATTTCTTGATTGACAACATATTTGTAACGTTCGGAGGACGTGTTTTTCAACAGACTGTCGGCATCCCAATGGGAAAAAACTGTGCCCCTCTACTTGCCGACTTGTTTCTTTATTATAATGAGGCTGACTTCATGCAGGAACTTCTTAGGAAGAAAGATAAGAAGTTAGCAATATCCTTTAACTCTACTTTCCGCTATATAGATGACGTTCTTTCACTAAACAATTCAAAATTTGGTGACTATGTAGAACGCATCTATCCCATCGAATTGGAGATAAAGGATACTACAGATACAGTTAATTCGGCCTCATATCTTGACTTACATCTAGAAATTGACAATGAGGGTCGGTTGAAAACAAAACTTTACTACAAAAGAGATGATTTCAGCTTTCCAATTGTGAACTTTCCATTTCTTAGTAGCAACATTCCAGCAGAACCTGCATACGGGGTATATATCTCCGCATTGATACGATATTCCCGTGCTTGCATTTCCTATCATGATTTTTTTGATAGAGGGTTACTGCTCACAAGGAAGCTATTAAACCAAGAGTTCCAAATGGTGAAGTTGAAATCATCCCTTCGTAAATTTTACGGACGCCATCACGAATTGGTTGACCGTTATTTCACAAATGATATCGGATATGTTCCTTACGTTGTAACTACAATCCCCTTCCCTTTCATGAATGTGACCTACCGAATTAGACTATTTACCGGATTTGTAATCACATAAGCAACACGAAGGGTGCCACATGTGGAGCAGTATCTGCTTACCCTTCCGGAGCACCTGATATCACCCCTAGTTTTATGTGGGGTTCGTGTTGTTTATTCTTTAGTTTTCTATGTTGTGTCATGTGTACTATTGTTTTTCTGTTTGTCTTTTTCATTTTTAGCCATGGCGTTGTCAGTTTGTTTTAGATTTATGAGTTTGACTGTCCCTTTGGTATCTTTCGTCCCTCTTTTGCTAGTGTGCGAAAATGTTCCTTGAAACCAACTAGTATGTTTTCATCTCCAGTATATCAGTGTCCATTTACATTCAGGTCCATGATAATTTCTCCCCCTTTTTTACGTGTATTTCTGACTAGCCTATGGAATATTTTCATATTTCTGGTTCCAGTTTCCATGATCAGCTCTTTTTCGTCCTCTCTTCTTTTGCAATTTCTACACGGATTGTTTTTCGAAATTGTTTTTTTTGTACGTCGTATCTCCAGGAAAAGGACATTATCTAGATCTTCATGTTTTCCAGAATTTAATCACGCATTGTAGCTATTCCGCATCTCCTTAAGAGCAACCTGTATTGCAGGTGTCCATACTTTGAGTTTCGGTTTTGCATTGTACGAGGGTTTGATGTTAGAGGATTTAATGGCTGAGTTGGCCATTATCTCACACGTCGTCTGAATAGATTCTTCTAGTCCTATCTGATTATTAGCTAATTTTTCCACTATCACCTTTGATGATGTGTCGACCATAGCTTTATATAGGTCCATGTCCATTTTGTCCCATTTTATTTTAGGGGTGACGTTGCTACTTTTCTTTTGCTTTAGTGTGTCCTTAGCGAAATCAAGCACACACGTCATTTGTACTGGATGATGATCTGACACATTCATTTTTACGGAATGTAGAACTGCTTTGTTTGAGTATAACTTTTGGTCTTTGAAAGTGTGCAGAAAATAGTTAAGTTCTGAACATTCTACTTCAGATGCCTTGATGAAGGTTTTTCCTGCATTGTTAAAGGACAAGTTACAGTCTGAGATAAAGTTCCTCGAATATCTATTTCTTTTGCTTGACGTCACTGTATCGTTTAAGTCCTCATTTAGGTCTCCTGCAATTATTATGTCATGTGTTCCATAGTACTTTTGATAAAGTTCGTAGAGTTGGTCAATACATTCTAAAAATTCCCGAATCATCATGTTCAATCAACCTTATCCAATAAACAATTGTCTTTTGATTGTTACTTATTGATTAATTAATGGTGGTTGTTGTTGAATAAACCTAACGGTTTAGCGTGGTATAATTTCAAGTTAATGAAAGAAAAATAAAAAAAAATGAATTTTGTGTTTACTTTGCCTTTGTTGTATTCTGTTTTTAAAGAAAATGCTATGTAAGCCTCTTTTTTGTTTCAAGAAGCCAATTTTGAGATACAAATTGAGAAAAAAATGCTTTTGAGATTTCCTTATTTACAACACAAAAGTTTACACACTATCATTATACCTTGATAGACATATGAGAGTATGTGGTGTCCGTGGGGTTCTTCAAAATCCGATTACAGATTCTGAAGTAATATAGAAAAACTTCATTATTTATAATGTAATAAGCATAGTGATGTAAGAATTATAATTCACAATGTGTTGGCGCGGATCCAGAGCTTGAAGTCGGGGGGGGGGGACGAAAAATGTTTTTGAACACTAGAGAAGTTTTCTTGTTATACCAAACCATATGTTTTTCAATACATGGCACACTTTTTGTTCATCCGGCATATGGTTACTCTTAATAAACTTTTGATTAGTTTAATTATTTGATTACAGATAGTTTCACCCGTTTTGCAATTGCTGTATCACCCCTTGCATCTATTACACTAGCCGCGTCTTATCATGTGTGTTGGTAAAGTTTTGTGATCTTAATAAGGCTGTTTGGTGGTATTTTTTTGTTTGTTTGTGAGGTTAAGCTTCAACCTTTGCTTTACCCAATACTGAACGTGGTTTTTTTTTAACGAACTGTCCGGAGTTGTCGTTAGTAGCGAACAACACGCAAAATAATTTGCAATAAATTTCGTCCTGTGAATTTGCATTGGAATTAGGGCAGCCACGCATATTAGAAGCATCTTTTTAACCCGTATACTTCAAGTTTATGAAAAGGAAAAGAACTAGGTGGATTCCAGTTGTCATTTAGAATGCTATGCATTTGAGCACTAGATACATATGTGGAAATAAAGACCTAGGCAGCAAAGATATTCAATAGAATCTTTTTGATTTGCATGTGTTCTATCCTTTTTAAAACCTTGCTGTGAGGCATGGTTCCTGACATCAGAACAATGAATGAATTATTGGCTACTGGACGTTAAGCAACCAAATATCAATCCTCACCTTTCTGTGAGGTGTTCACAATTATTTGTCTTTTTAAAATTAAAAGGATAAAAAATTCCCAAACTGAAAAGAGTTGATAATACGTTATTACCTTAGAAGTAAAAAATATAACAGACAGAATAAACACGGCAGAAACAAACAAACGAAAAAAAGCAAGAGAGCAATTTGAAATACCATATTCATGTTTAATCAGTATACAAGCGCATTATACACGGGTCAAGGTTGAGCGAACATGAATTTCTACCAATAACACTAAAGGTGGCAATCAACTATTTGAGGCACGTGTCGATAAAAAATTCGATAACTTTCTAATTAAAAAAGATATAATTTATGAATTTAAAAAAAGCCTATTTCTATATGCCATGTCCTTTGTGACAGTTGTATCATTCCATCAGGTCCTTAGTGCTTATTTTTGTTCTTAGTGCACTAAGGAGGTCCTTCGCGGTATTTCTACGGACCCCACAAATAAATGAAGTCCGTGTGATCCATGCGTCTAGCTCCCGTAATATTTCGATTTATTCAAAATTCATGTTGAACTTCATGTTATTGAAATTCAAGTTACTCTTAAATATTATACCGCATGAAAACTACACTGGTGAGTTCGATGTCATAAAACCACAGTTCTGGTCCTGAACATGCATGTATAATTTGCTACTGGACAATAAGCAACCAACAATTAATCACAATTCACAACTTATAGTATATATAGTTGTGAAATATAAATTGTATGAATAGTGATACAATTTGCCAAATAAATAGAATACAAATACCCACCACTCACTACAAACTCCTCAGAGTCTGAATTGACCAGTTTTTGTGCTTGACCAGTAAAATCGAGTACACATTTTACTCGACTAGTCTCGACATTGTCTCGACTGTACTTAACTGTACTTAAGTGTACTCGACTTTACTTAATTAGTCAGATTCAGTACTTGATGATCTTTGTGTAGTCGGAAATGGTCTTGACCAAGGCTCGACTTGTCTCGACTTGTCTCGACCTGTCTCGACCTGTCTCGACTAGTCTTGACCTTCAAATTTAGTTTTGACTGGTGTAATCAGCCAATCTAACTAAATTAAATATTGATCTTACAAAATTCAAGCTTATTAGGTAGTTTGATTTATTGCTGTGAAATGAAAGAATTTAATTTTACAATATGTAAAAAAAAAATTATTATATAAAAATTCAGATAAGCATCTTTAATTTTTTTTTATAACTTTTTCAAATCAACTTGGATTTTCATCAAACTATGCAGATATCTTAGATATATATCAAGCTTACTGAATCTCATTTCATTTAGTTTTTTTTTTTTGTTGTATTGCTGTAAAATTTAAGAATTAAAGTAATTTTGGTAAAAAAAGCTAGGATTTGCAATTCAGAAAAAATAGAGATAGTTTACTTTAATTTTTTTAATAACTTTTTCAAATCAACTTGGATTTTCATCAAACTATGCAGCTATCTTACATATATATCAAGCTTACTGAATCCCATTTCATTTAGTTTTTTGTTGTATTGCTGTAAAATTTAAGAATTAAAGAAAGGCCACACCAATTTGATTCCTTGTTCGACGGACCCGCCCGCACCTATTTTTTTCAAAACAGATTTTTTTTATTTTTTTTATTTTTTTTATATTCCCGCTTCCCGCATCCGGAAATGTAATCATGTCCATTTCCCGCACCGTGTTTTTTTGTAAACATTATAAAAAGATATCAACATTTGTTTTTAAAATCACAGTCTAACCTGTATATAACGATTTTAAACATAAAAGCCAGCACACTTTGTAAATATCTGTGAGAATATTTGTTTCTGCATGAAACCTACTTATCCAAAGCGGGAGTGCTCCGATCAAGGATTTGTATCTCCGATATAAATCTATATCAGCGGAAATACCGGAGTAAAGAACAAAAAATTGATAACTTTCCCCTTACTTATATTCCCTATCAAAACATGTTGTTAGAATAAAGTACAAAGAACTTCTGAAGGATTTGATTTCAACTGCAATTATATTGTATGCTGGCGAAACAAAACTATCCATAGCCTCTGTATGTTTATGCACCTGTCCTGATTGATTGAGGGGCCTGTCGTTCAGCAGTTATCGTTTGATAATGTTGTTCAGTGGTATAATTTTTCCCGTTTGGATGTACATGATATATAAATTAGATCGTTGGTTTTCCTGTTCGAATTGTGTACGCTAATAATTTTGGGTCCTAAGACTTTATAGCCTGCTGTTTGGTCTGTATCAAAGCCCTGTGTAAAAGGCCGTACTTTGACCTGTGTTTGTAATATTTATATCAGGTTGAGAACCACCCTCCCTCAGACAACATGGACAAGGGGTCATTTTACTGATGTAGAAAAGAAAATAGAAATACCAAGGATTTGTATAGTTCTTCTATACAAAACCTTTGAAAACTTAGAATTTTGTACCCAAAAAGAGGAGAGTTACATCATATTTTAAACAACTTTTTTCTAAAAGAGTGGTCCACTTATTTTGAATAATATTAAACTGTTAAAGTAAATGTGTTAACATGGTTAAAGTCCAGGAATATTACAAAATTCTTGGACATGTTTTGACCATTTAATACCAGATAGATATATAGTTCTTTGAGAAAATATGAGCCCTTTTGTACAAACAAATATATTTTAACTTATATTGATCCCTCATAAAACATGTAAAAGGGATATTTATAACATTAAGGGGTTCTCCCCAAACTGATTATGACTTGGATGGAGAGTTGTCTCATTGTCAGTCACACATACATGACATACATAGACCAGATTTAATTATTTCTTGGTGAACAGGGAACAAATACTTCAGAAATTAAAGAAATGTCAAAGTAAAAGTGATAAATCAAGCTTTAATATTGTCAAAACCTACTATTTTATGTTTACAAAAAAAAATATAATCGCTCGCCTCTACTTTTCAAGCTTCGCGTCAAAAATTTGCAAATTAAATATTTTTTTATTTAAATTTTCAAATCGCTCGCTCGCCCCAAATTTTGAAGTCCAAAAATCCGTAGAACAAGAAATTAAATTGGTGTGGCCTAATCTTGTTATAAAAAGCTAGGATTCGCAATTCGGACAATATGTAAGATAGCTGCATAGTTTGATGAAAATCCAAGTTGATTTGAAAAAGTTATTAAAAAAATTAAAGTGTACTATCTCTATTTTTTCCGAATTGCAAATCCTAGCTTTTTTTACCAAGATTACTTTAATTCTTAAATTTTACAGCAATACAACAAAAAACTAAATGAAATGGGATTCAGTAAGCTTGATATATATGTAAGATAGCTGCATAGTTTAATCAAAATCCAAGTTGATTTGAAAAAGTTATTAAGAAAATTAAAGATGCCTATCTGAATTTTTATATAATAATTTTTATTTTTACATATTGTAAAATTAAATTCTTTCATTTCACAGCAATAAATCAAACTACCTAATAAGCTTGAATTTTGTAAGATCAATATTTAATTTAGTTAGATGGGCTGATTTACACCAGTCAAAACTAAATTTGAAGGTCAAGACTAGTCGAGACAGGTCGAGACTGGTTGAGACTGAGTCGAGACTAGTCGAGACAGGTCGAGACTAGTCAAGACAGGTCGAGACAGGTCGAGCCTTGGTCAAGACCATTTCAGACTACACAAAGATCATCAAGTACTGAATCAGACTAATTAAGTAAAGTCGAGACCTAGTCGAGTACACTTAAGTACAGTTAAGTACAGTCGAGACAATGTCGAGACTAGTCGAGTAAAATGTATGCTCGATTTTACTGGTCGAGCACAAAAACTGGTCAATTCAGACTCTGACGAGTTTGTAGTGACTTCTTATAACTGAAACAATTTAAAGGCTCTCCTTTGCCATGCAGCGCTCAAATATTTAGCATTATATTTTGCTATAGGGTTTAGAAATATTTAATGTTGTATAAAGATCTTTAAGGTAGTTCGGGGGTTTAAATTTTCGCGCCGTCTGCGCATAAAGTTGCGCATTGATATCAAGTCATGTACATTGTCGTAATTTTCCATAACAATAAAATATGATCATTTAAATAATCTTTTTTATTCAAATACATTGAGAAAGAGTTGAATAACTTTTAAATGCAATTTTAAAACTTAATAACGTTTATTGTTACAATTGTCATTGTCGAAATAGTACTTCCGTTCTAAAAATAAATAGGCACTGGCTACGGTTACATGGAAATGTAACAATAATAAAAATATTATTGTTACATTAAAGACTAACTGCCGGAATGCAAAGTTGGGTAAGGAACCGATTAATTACGAATGTAACAATAATTATTTAGGCTACGGTTACATTACGTTGTTGTTACATGAAAAACAGCAATGTATGCTAGATTTATTAAACTTAAATCTTCTATATAGTTTTGTTGCCTAATTCATTCATGTCTACTAAATAATACTTGTTATAATAATAAATAATAAATATTAATATTCAACAAATGGTGTTTAAATAGTTTTAGGTATTAATGGATTTGATGTTCTTAAAGATATACTACTTCAAATTAGTAGTGCCAAAGGCGAAAAATATAGTTCAATGGTTTGTTGTTGAAAACTCGGGCTGAGAAAACTGTTCACTTTTAAGTATTTAACTGCACACCTACTCGTATTACTGTCATTATACTTTGAACAAAAGATGAATAGATTCCTATTACCAATTTTGTTTGGGTGAAAAATGTAAAACTTGCATGGGGTGCGTTTGAAACGAAACTTAAAAACAATATCAAGACACAAATTTCATACAGCTATACAAACGCACATACCAAAAATTGACACATCAAAAGCAAAGTTTGCTTACTGTGAACTCACACTGTGAACTTCTGTATACATGTATAAAATTGAAAATTGAAATGGGGAATGTGTCAAAGTGACAACAACCGAACATAGAGCAGACAACAGCCGAAGGTCACCAATGGGTCTTCAATGTAGCTTCAATGTAGCGAGAAACTCCTGCACCCGTCGGAGGCGTCCTTCGGTTGGCCCCTAAACAAATATGTATACTAGTTCAGTGATAATGGACATACTAAACTCCGAATTATACACAAGAAACTAACATAAAAAAATCATACAAGACTAACAAAGGCCATGCAAAGGCTCCTGACTTGAGAAAGGCGCAAAATTGCGGCGGGGTTAAACATGTTTATGAGATCTCAACCCTCCCCTATACCTCTAGCCAATGTCGAAAAAACAAACGCACAACACTACGCATAGTAAAACTCAGTTTAAGAGATGTCCGAGTCCGATTTCAGAATCCATGGAGGACGTACTATAAAAAAATTTAAAAAAAAAATGTATGTTATACTTGTATGCATTGTAAATATAAGATAATGTCTTCAACTTTTATTATTTAGTACATATTACTAGTCCCATCGAACATTGCTGTTTTTCATGTAACAATAACGCAATGTAACCGTAGCCTCAATAATTATTGTTACATGCGTAATTAAACGGTTCCTTATCCAACCATGCATTTAGTCCCTAATGTAACAATAATATTTTTATTATTGTCACATTTCCATGTAACCGTAGCCAGTGCTAAATAAATATGGAGCATGTTTTTGACGTAGGAGAAGAATGAAGAGAGAATAACTCATATTAATTGAACACGTGAACTGCTTTTCATGAATACTGTAATGCAGATTGAAATTATAGATAACGATCTTCATTTTGGTAGCTTATGAAGCAGTTTCACCCTTGTCTTACACTAGAAAAGGTCCGACAAACATGCGAAAGATGGATGTAAACAAATCATGAAAAGGGGGAAATTTAAACTGAAAAGTAAGTACTAGTGAATTGAATATACATGCTCAAAGAGCGATTCATGACCACTGAAAAATAATATGTAAGCGTCAAATTAGCGGAAATAATTTTCAAGACAATATCCGTGTCGAACAACAAAACAATGACACCCACCCCCCCCTTTTTCAGACTGAAAATTAATTATACATGTAACCATAGGCATAGCTCATGGTATTTCTATCATGTAATAGATTTTGAATGAAAATTTGTGGACCTGAAAAATATGTCATCTGCATAGGGTTTAGACCATTTGGGTTTCTGGGAGAAAAGGTCATGATTCATGAAAGTAGCCTGTTTATATAAGTACACGTACATGCAAACAGAATTTTCTTGTTGTAAACCTGGAATATTCGAATACGAAGGCAGTTGATTTTGCCCAGATTCCAGTTGTGCGTAAAATGTTAGGTTAAGCATGCACACTTAAAATTTAGAACATATCCCATCTATATAAAAAAGAATGTGTGGTATGATTGCCAATAAGACAACTTCAATGTATCCACAAGAGACAAAAATGACACAGACATTAACAGCTATCGGTCACCGCACCGCTTTCAACAATGAGCAAAGCCCATACCACATAGTCAGCAATAAAAGGCCCCAATATGACAATGTAAAACAATTCAAACAAGAAAACTAAAGGCCTTATTTGTATAAAAAATATGAACGAAAAACAAATATGTAACACATAAACAAATGACAACCACTGATTTACAGGCTCCTGACTTGGGACAGGCACATACATAAATAATGTGGCGGGGTTAAACTTGTTGGTGGGATCTAGACTGTATAAATTATTTTTAAGAATGAATCATTTCACAAAACTACCTTTCTTACCGATGGTCTAGATGGAGGGTCCTTCTTTTCATTCTTATCTAATTCTTTATGCAATTTATCTCTATTTATTTTTTTGTTTTTCCATTTTTCTGTACTTCTTATAATTTAGCACCCCATTTTTCTTCATTGTTACATGTATGTTTGTTTTCTTTATTAAAAAATGTATTGTGAACATTATTCTCTATTCCTTAGCATTTTTCTTGACCCTCCTATAATATATTTGATCCTACAGAACCTTCATGAGAGAAAAACAAAACTTTTACTACCTAAACAGGAAAAGCGGTCTTGTCATAAAATGATTTTTTTCTAAATTTAAAAGCTTGTTAGGTCTCTACACAGTTATTATGAAGTGCATTTCTTAAACATGTTTAAAATGTTAAAGAATTTAAATGCAAACTTTTAAAAATTACACCTGCGCTAGGTTGGTGTTATATTCTCTTGATGGCTTCAGACATTTTTTAACCTTTTTCAGCTGGTCCATTCATGACCAAAAGTTACAGTATAATTTCAACTCTTAAAATACTTCCTCTTTATATTAATTAAGGCATATTTTTTAAAGGTGTATGAAAAAAAATTGCAAAATATGTAATGTTCACAAAAGAGTCTATATTTTGTAAATAACGATAAAATCAAAGGATAATAAATTAAGTATGTTCCTATCTAATAGGATAGTAGGAATTAACTGATCTTAACCAATTTTGTATGACCAGAGCTTACTCAATTAAAAGCCTGTGGACCAAGTTTCATGGCAATTATAAGATATATATTATAGACAAAATGTTTTTAAAAGACTAATTTGATGTACATGTATCAGACATGTCAAATGTATAAAAATTATTCAAAGTCAAAATTATAAAAATGTATGAGTATGTGCCTTTTAGCATGTTAAGTAGGTTTTTAATGAAAAAGGGGGGGGGGTCTTGTATGAAGATGTGAATTTTTGTGATATTTTGCAGCAATTTAAAACTTGTGAATGTTTTTGTTGAATAAATAATCCCAGTGGCGGATCCAGAATTTTTCATAAGTTGGGGCTCACTGACTGCCTAAGAGGGGACCCGCTCAGGTCATGCTCCAGTGATTCCCTATATTATTAACCAAATTTTTTCCCAGGATCGCCTCTGAAATGTACTTTAAATAGAAAGAAAATTACAAATTGCATAGTATATTACATGTAATAACTTAATAGTACGTTATTTATTAAAAAGTCTTAGGCCAAAAACACTTGAAATACTTCAGGGTCAATTTAAGCCCTACATGTAGCACATACATTGTATTTACATTTAAAAATGCAAACTACAGCTGTAGTTATTAAAATTTGCTTTTTTGGGGTCTTATTTCTATTGCATGTAATTTTAGTCTCAAGAGGCTTACATGTATATATTTTGAACCACTTACTATCCTACAGTAGAAAAGAAAAATAACATGTGAAATACAGCAGTTACAACAGATATTGTAAAATGCGAATATACTGAAATCTTTAATTTTATGACAGACTTTTATGTACATACAAACCTCGTCACATTTTTCTTGCTTCATAAAGGTTGTAAGACAAGGATCCCGACTCATTCTGCAAATTTATCTGTGATAATCTACTTTTCGCTAGATTCAGAGCTCACAAACGAATAATAAAAATTGATAAAACCCATATATTGTACCAATTCACACCACTGTCCCAGGTTAAGGGGAAGGGTTGTCACTTTCAAACATTAACCCCACCACATTATGTATGTGCCTGTCCCAAGTCATGAACCTGTAATTCAGACAGTGGTTGTCTTTTGTTGTTGTGTCACATATTTTTTTGTTTTTACATTAATATGCGTTCAGTTTTCTCATTTGAATTGTTTTTCACTAGTAATTGAAGGGCCTTTTACAGCGAACTCTGCGATAACGGCTTTTGACCTGTAGCTGTTAACTTCTGTGTCATTTGGTCTATTGCGGAGAGTTGCCTCATTAACAATCAATTATCATACCACATCTTCCTTTTATATTGAAACACAAATATTGACACATAAAAAACTGTCAGATAGAAAGTCAGAATGAGACTTATGGATAAAAACTTAGCAGACTGTCAGCTCACACTTTTCGTATGTTGTCACAATCATGGTTTAAGCACAATAATAACAAGATGCTCCGCAGGGCGCAGCTTTATACAACAGCAGAGGTCAAACCCTGAACGGTTGGGGCTAGTATGGACACATCATTCAAGCTGGATACAGCTCTGAATTGGGACTATGATTAAATTGTTGACACAGCATAGGTTTCTGACAGAGAATCAATGTGGTCTAATGAACTTAAAATATTTTTTTTTATTACAATTGAGCAATTCACTTTGGCCGTTGAATATTAATCCTCTCTCAAAAACAAATATTTGAAGAAATTCAGATTTAATTTCTGAAATATGAAATGAGAAAAATTGACCCCCCCCCCCCCCAATTTTTTTTCTCACCTCCCCCTTTCCCCTATTCCATCAATGATCTCAATTCAAATTTCTAATGCAATATTTACTACTCATTTAAATCCATCATCAAATATCAAAATATAAAACGTCATACAGTCATGGACTTTTTGGTTAAAATTAATATTAATTAATTGTACCTTCTAAAAAAATAAATGGGATGTGTCCAAAGGGACACAGATGATGCCACCGCTAGCATTTAACGTCATAAAAAGGACATAACTCAAGAACTGTTATGGTTGCATTTCTGTAAATATTGACAATGCAATTTCCCATAGGAACTCATTTTACGGCTAAAACTGTACCACTTTTACTATGATGTTTTGAAAAAATGTTATCCTAGAATTGAAAGTTCATATGCACCAGAATTTTTTTCAAAGGTCAAAATATAGGGCTGTGCGGTATATTTTCAACGTTTATATGCCCTGAACTTCTCAGAGTTTAAAATAACGCTAATTTTCTTAACTACACCTACGGAAAAAATCTAACAATACCATCTGTAACATTTGATCTGCAAAATGATATTTCATCCGGATAGAATTTTTCTTATCATAACCATCTATCCATGCAAGACAAGCTATGTTTATTCAAGTGTAAAAAATAGAATGAAATGTATTTACACTACTAAATTATCCATTTTTAGATGCTGACGTTCACTTGTCACCATCTTATGGTGTTTATATATCTCAACTTGTACGATTCGCTCGTGTATGTAACAACGTATTAGATTTTAGCGAGAGAATTTTATGTATTACTGAAAAATTAGTACACCAGGGTTTTCGATATCACAAACTAGTCAAAACATTTACTACATTTTATCACCGGTATAAGGAAATAATTCGTAAATATAACTCAACATGCAGACATCTTATATGTTCAGGTATTTCACATCCAATCTTTTATGGTAATATTCTTTACAAAGCACAAAAATGTCAGTATTCACCTCAAAAGCTTACAAAACCTTTAAACAGACTTATTAAGAAGGGATATAGTTACGATACTGTTGTCAGGTCATTAAAGATTGCATATGTTGGCTCTAATATTGATTCACTTATACGGTCTTTGCATCGGAACTAAACACATTTATTTAAAAAAAAACAGTTATTGACATGACACGGGTTATGTTTTTCTCATATATCTTATGATAGTATGATACTAAACCCCTAACGGGAGGGATTGTGCCTGATATTCATATGATGAGGACATAATCTTTCAATCAGTTTAATTGAGGTCTGGAGATGGCATGTCAGTTAACTGCTAATAGTCTGTTGTTATTTATGTATTATTGTCATTTTATTTATTTTCTTTTGTTACATCTTTTGACATCGGACTCGGACTTTTCTTGAACTGAATTTTAATGTGCGTATTGTAATTCGTTTACTTTTCTACATTGGCTAGAAGTATAGCGAGAGGGGGGAGATCTCATAAACCTGTTTAACCCGCCGCAATTTTGCGCCTGTCCCAAGTCAGGAGCCTCTGGTCTTTGTTCGTCTTGTATGATTTTTAATTTTAGTTTCTTGTGTATAATTCGGAGTTTAATATGACGTCCATTATCACTGTACTAGTATACATATTTTTAGGGGCCAGCTGAAGGACACCTATGGGTGCGGGAATATTCTCGCTACATTGACCCATTGGTGGCCTTCGGCTGTTGTCTGCAGTCTATGGTCGGGTTGTTGTCGCTTTGACACATTCCCCATTTCCTTTCTCAATTTTACCCTTACTATTAAGGTAATCAATGGTGGAAACACTAAAATAAAAAAAAAATGAAAAAATTAAGTGAAGTCCTATGGAAGTTGCATATATGAGATATGAGAACTATTATAACAAATGCCAATTGTAGATATGGTTTTGTCCATGCCTTAAGCCTCGATCACACCTTACCGGATAGCTCGAACGGACGCCTAACGGATAAATTTTTTTTAATCCGTTCATGTCCGTTAGTTGTCCGTTCTTATACGTTAGACGTCCGTCAATATTTGTTGCTTGTCCGTTAAGCGTATGTTTTATCCGTCGACGTCAGTTCTGTCCGGTGGAAAATTTTGAGCATGTTCAAAACTTTGAACGAACGTCCAACGGATAAAATGTCCATTGATCGTCCGTTATGCGTCCGTTTTGTACGGTATTCGTCCGTTTCGTTTCCGTTTTGTATCCGTTACGTGTCCGTTATACATCCGTTGGAGGTCTGGAACATAAATTCAAAAATTTTCAGGAAATTACATATAGCGGCTTCTTATTGCTACCAAAAAATACTGAAGTGCCTCCTCCCTACAAACAGACTTGAAAGGTAGTTAACTATGTGGTATTAAGAACCATCACAGCCTTATTACTGAACTGGATAAGTAAATGTCACATCAAGATATGCCTGTTCCATGTACAAATGTATTATTTACACCATATCCCATGGTGGTACTCCTTAGAAAGGAGATATATAGAGTACACATAAATAGCTAAGTCCTTGTTTAACATAATTGACCACACAGTCAGAATGGTGGATACAAAAAATCTATATGCTTAGGAATTTGTACATCTACAAATGGTACTTGAAATTAATCCTATGAAGTTTTAATTAATTCTTACAAATGGAAATTGCAAGCGATATGATGATGACATTTGAATTAAAGTAATGGCTAATTATAAAGTCCATGTTTTTACCATGGGAAACCCCTAAAATGAACTTGTGAATCTGCAAATAGTACCTAATTACACTTCCAAATTTTATCAAATTCCCTTGGAAACTTTTAAAGATAAAAATGTATATGTTGATATGAAACCTCTACATGCATAAAATTTTTTTTTTTTTTTATGAATTGGCACATATATGTCTACAGCCATGGTATTTTTTTCAGCAGCAATAATAAAAAGAAAATATTTTTCTTATCTTGCCAGTGACCCTTGAAATTTTTTTAATTATATAAGATATAGACATTAAGCAACTTCTGTCATTTTATTTGCTGTGAAAGTTCGATCAACGAGTTTTTTTGCCTGTTTTCCCTATAATTAGTCTATTTGCACTCATTTTCAGGGGTAAAAAATCTCTTTGATGGTCGGTGACCCCCAAATTTTATTCCAAATTTATAAAATAGAGAGATCAAGATTTCACAGTATGAAATAATGAAGAACTTCTGTCATTTATTTTGCTCTGAAAATTCAATCACAGAGATTTTCTGTCTGTTTTTCCTATATTTAGCCTATTTGCACTCATTTTCAGAGGTCAAAACGTCTCTTGGATGGCATATAACCCCCAAATTTTATTTCAATTTTATGAAAAAGAGACATCAAGCTTTACAGTATGAAATAATGAGCAACTTCTGTCATTTATTTTGCTCTGAAAATTCAATCAAAGAGATTTGATGTCTGTTTTCCCTATATTTAGCCTTTTTTCACTCATTTTCAGAGGTAAATAAATCTCTTGGATGGACGATGACCCCCAAATTTTATTTCAATTTTATAAAATAGAGACATCAAGCTTTACAGTATCAAATAATGAGCAACTTCTATCATTTATTTTGCTCTGAAAATTCAATCAAGGAGATTTTATGTCTGTTTTCCCTATATTTAGCCTATTTGCACTCATTTTCAGAGGTCAAAAAATCTCTTGGATGGACGATGACCCCCAAATTTTATTTCAATTTTATAAAATAGAGACATCAAGCTTTACAGTATGAAAAACTAGCAACTTCTGTCATTTATTTTGCCTTGAAAATTCAATCAAAGTGTATTTTTGTCCATTTTCCCTATATTTCCATATAACCTATTTGCACTCGTTTTCAGAGATCAAAATATCTCTTAGATGGCCGGTGACCCCTTTTTTTTTGCATTTTTTCATTTACAATACTTTAAAGTTAAATTTCACAAAGTATAAGAAAATTCTGTCATTTTTTTTTTCTATACCCCTGAACTACCTTAACAGTGAAATAACAGTATATATTCATACTAAGCTATAACAGATTCAGATTCATTATCTAATTGAACCGAAAACATCCATAGCATATATTAAAACTGACGGTCAAACATCAACAGCTTAAATACTAATAGTTTACGTATATACAAATTCAAGAATTCTTTAACTTTTAGCCGTACGGTACCTTTGTATTGTATATTGTAAAATAGTCATTTACTTCTTGCGTTATGGATCATTGATTTTGTTACCTGTTGACCCGGTTGATTACTAGCACGTGCCATTGAACTCAAGCATTTTAACTAAAACGGATTTTTTTTTTATTTTAAGCCATCTATACTATGGACGGATTCAGATTTTTTTTTAGAGATGAATATATGAAAGTACTAGTGAGTTTTCTTTAGGGGAGTGGAGCTCAGATCATCATTTCTATATTTCTATATCTTTTACTTATTTTACCATTTATCTTTATACTGAATATTTGCCTGCCTTAAATGCATCAACTATTTGCCACTGGATGTTAAACAACGAAACAATCAATAAATTTTACCTATTGTTTTGGTTGTAATGTTCACACATCGTTGTCAATATAATGGAATTTAATGCGACTGTCATAGAAGTGAGAGGTTTAGCTAGCTTTAAAACCAGGTTCAATCCACCATTTTCTACATTTGAAAATGCCTGTACCAAGTCAGGAATATGACAGTTCTTGTCAATTCGTTTTTGATGCGTTTTGTTATTTGATTTTGCCATGTGATTATGGACTTTCCGAATTGATTTTTCTCTGAGTTCAGTATTTTTGTGATTTTACTTTTTTTACAGTTTTTTTGTTCTTTATATTACATCATCTATATATTATGTTTATCTTTATAAATGGTGACCGTTTCTTATCCTCATACATGTACATGGTAATTAAGAAAATGTACAAATTTTAGAACTGTATGCTTGGGCTTTTAGAGAAATGTATAAGTCCGAGATTCTGCTCCAAAGTAGATCTTGTATAAAAAAAAAATTTGATTGATGTCAATTAATTTTCCTGGACCGGAGGAAATAAGAGGGGAAGGAATTTTGACATTCCGTTTAAAAAAAACAAATATTGTACATGTATGGTATTTAAAAAGAATAGCCAGTTTAATTTGTTGCTGAATACATTCACGTTTTCGAAGAAATATAAGAAAAAACATCCACAAAT
Source organism: Mytilus galloprovincialis (assembly GCA_037788925.1). Lineage (NCBI taxonomy): Eukaryota > Metazoa > Mollusca > Bivalvia > Mytilida > Mytilidae > Mytilus > Mytilus galloprovincialis. The sequence continues at coordinate 4,940,062 of CM075340.1, read as the reverse complement.
TATGTTTTTGTGAGTACTAAATTTTGGAATGAAGAGATATCCAAATATAGATGTAACTACCATTATCGACATTAAACAATCATATAGTTGTACCTATTCTTTAAAAACACAGATCAGAAGTTTCACCTAGCTGTTAATCGATTTTAATCTGTATTCATCTTCAACATGCATGTAAATGTATTTTACATCAAAACTTTTGCAGAGATATTACACACATGTGTCAATATATACACACTCACCGTTAAGTTGTCATAAATCACGCACGTGGATGTTTGTATTCATTAACTGCCAGTTTAAGAAGTCAAATCAAGCCGCTTTAGACAAGAAGATACAGTGGCAAAACAATTATGTTAGACATTTTTTGGGGGACCTGCACGGAGGGGTTTACAAAGGGTTCACAACATTTTAAGGTTAAATGTATGGCAAACATGTTTGTGTGTATAATATAATATAAATAAAAAAACAAATATTTATAAAAAAAATGAAGCAACATATAGAGACGAATAATTTATTGGTTCCTCAACAAAACAACAACAGAAATAAAGAGGATTTAACCTTGAATTACTCTTTTTATTATTATTTATTCGAGAGATATAATACTTTAACTTCAAATAAACATGTAATTAATCTAAAATGCACTAATCAAGCAGCAGGGGCGTAACTCGTGGTATTATATCGACATACTGAACGGATCTAAACAATTTTGAACGTTAATTTTGAGATTTTATTTGAATTGGTCTGACACGGTCTTAACGAGTCTAAACAGCTCGCTAGAAGATTCAGTCTTGACAATCTTGACATGCCTTAACGGACTGATTTACCTGATGAGACTATCGATCGGAACGGTGCCTTAACGGTCTTAAAAATCTGACTTTTTTTCTAGCAGTAAATCCAGTCAATTAATATATGATCAGACCAAATTGACCGTTTCAGACTGAAATCGTGCTACTAGTGTAGTTTTGTTTGGACGTAGCGCGCGTCTGGTGTATAAAAATATTTTTAACCTGATACCTTTGGACGGCTATTACTCGTTTGTTTCTCTGTCCTATATTTTCACCCATTTATCTGTTTATTTATTGTAACCCTGTCGTGCTGTCGTGTAATGTTGTAATTTAATGTTATAATTAACACTATCATTTAAGCGGGATGTTTGACATGCCACAAAACCAGGTTCAACCCACCATTTTGTCATAAAATGCCCTGTACTAAGTCAGCCAAATGACCATTGTTGCATTATAGTTCGTTTCTCTGTGTATTACGTTTCGGTGTTGTGTCTCTGTTGTGTCGTTGTTCTCTTTTATTTGATAAGCTTCCCTCAGTTTTAGTTTGTAACCCGTATTTTTTTTTTCTCTATCGATTTATGAATTTTGAAAAGCGGTATACTACTGTTGACTTTTATTTAGTGATTAAGCAAAATCCCTGAAAAATCAGGAATTCTGCATAATCCCTGATTATATAAATTCACTGTAAAATATATACATCGATGACTTTTAAGGATCATCGTTCCAAATAAATATAGATTATACATGTACCACTGCATCGAGTGTGCTACGATTTTTATCCACTCGAGACGCGAGTAGTTTTAAATATCAAAATTTAACAGTTGAGAGCCGATAAATATCGTTTGCACGATATTTGGTGGTAGAATTGTTTTTTTCTAATGAATTTAAGACGATATGCAGACAATCTTAATCTTTTTTTTCGAACGACCAGCAACTGGAGTGACGTGACATGACGTGACGGCATCAGGACTGGTTGCCTTTCTTCATGACTTCATAATAGGAATTTCAGAGGGAAGCAAGAACATTTGACGTCAAAAACAATTTTTTACTAATGAAGAACTGACATCAAACAAACCACACGTTGATTAAATAAAAACAGGTCATGAAAGGGATAAATCGAGTAAGAATTAGAGGTGGTATAATCCACCGAAGCTCTACAGATGTAACACATTTATAAAGTGTTCTTGTCCCCTTTTAGAAACATGCAACCTATCAGATGGATAAACCATTTCATAAAAACGGACATATTGAAATGTTTACCGGGTAGTTAAACCAACTAATGTATCAAGACTTCATTTATAATCTAGAGAGAAGAGTTAATAATAGTATCTTAAACTGGGCCATACGTAGAAATAGATATGCTGAAAAAAAAGCCAAATTTATCCTAATTCATATAAGGCAGTTGTCCATTGATTTAGGGGTTGAATTTGAGAAACAAAATTAAAAAATGTGAGACGAGCAAGATAAATTCAAGATCAGACGAACCCTGCTGGAACCCTGATTCATATTTTACAATAATAATATACACCAAATATAGCTAACCTTTTGCATAAAATTACATACAAACAGAATTAACCACAGAAATGTAACATTGATCAATGAACCATGGAAATTAAAGCAAGAAAGACATGTTCCCCTTTTAGTAATTTTATACATTAGATATAACTGAACTTTTGCTTCTATTAAATGAGATACAGACTTCATCACTCGCATAGCCTTGATCGCTGGATCCATAGAATGAAGTTAAGGTTATGTGAATTCTATCTGACGGACATGTACGCTTATCAGTGTTTCCATATACAAAATATAGGTTTTTATAAGTGAGAAATTTACGCGACAAAATAACTTTAGCTTATTAAAATAATAGCTGAACCTATGAAAAGTCGGCGAAGAGTAACGGGTATATGATGGATTGACACTTGTAACAAAATGCATCTATACTCAAGGCATAAATGTCCTAGATCCTCAACACTTTAAATATGAAATATAAAGCTTCCTAATAACATCTTACATTGTCGCCGCTGCCATCGGATTATCACACATTTTAGCAAGATTTTACTCAGTATGAAAACTGGTACTCTTTGTAGGTACTGTTTACATCTAATGCTTATAAGGACATGGGAGGCAACACAAAACGTTGTTATAAAATGACATACAATGAACAGAGCAAAACAAATATTTCATTAATTGATTGTGTGTATTAATTTGTGGATATATTTAATGATTTTTACAAATATTCAAATTTAAAATAAATTGATTATAGCAATGTTCATTATGCAATTACAAATCAAATAAAAAAAAAAGAGTTTTCTTTAAGGAATACAGTTGCAATACATAATGAGTTGTCTTTCTGGCATTTAAAATATAGATTGAAATATCAAAATAGTGAAGCCCCCTATTTTTCCACCAAAGGCATAATATTAACCCGAATGCTGTCTTAGTTTTCAATTTTTTTATTCAAACTAAAATTGACCACATACAATATTTGAGGTGCTAAACAGTTGTGTTTTACGCAGTTGACAGAATTAGGACAACTGTTTGAGTTGAAATGATTAACTGTTACATTAATATTGATTGCAGTATAATGAAGATGCCAAAACATTTTTTGCATTGAACAAAGAATGGTATATGTGTAAAGGGGACTAACAGTAGACCACAAACATTTGGGTTTTCAATCAGTTTTACAATTTGTAATAGATTTTCTGCAAAAAGGTGTTATCTTTTTAAAACACGTTTAAAATATTTCGAAGTGTGCTTAATAAGTGACTGTTTATTTCTCTTCCTAAAGTTTGCTGTATTCGCATACATGATTTTATTATAGAGATATCATAAATTCAATCATGGCAACATTTTGAAAATAAAATAAAATGTTCATCCTTGACCTTTGATCTTGATGTCACAGAAACTATGTCACTGTTTGTTTTTTAGGACTTGGAAAAACAGAAGTAAAGATTTCAACCTTTCAAATACGACAGTATACAGCTGTCTGTTAAGTGGGTCAATTAAAATATAATTGTATGGTTAATTGCACTCCACTTAATGCCATAACGGATGACGCTAATGTAAAATTTATAACTTATTATTTACATTTGTTTTATTGGCATCAGCCTTACCATTTATATTTTCTTTTTGTTTCCCCTTCTTTTTCTTATACTTATATCCCTGTCCCTTTTGATATTATTGAAAGGTTATATTTGTAAACGGATAAATTGATTTGATGTTCAGCAGTCAACCTTACATCAAAATAGCATACAAGGCGAATGTGGGACACAAGGTAATGCTGAAAAATTAATGCCAATGAACTTATATTCGCGGTAATTTCTATTTTTACGAATTTCGCGGTAGGTATATTTTCGCGAAAAAAAAGGTACACGCGAATTCAAATGCAGATTTCATACATAGAAAAATCATTGAATATGTATCACTGGAATTTACAACTGTACATGCATGTTCATCTTGTTGGCCTTAGAAAATCTCAATTGAACCATGAAACTGTTAAAACAACACCAATTATCTTTACAGAAATTTAATTAAGGATAAATGAACAAAAGGTGAAAAATTATAGCCAAAGCTAAATATGACAACTATATTAAGTAATTATTGACTTAATCAGGTTATTTAATATCTATCAAAAGTCTAATTTTATGATTGTAATTTTTTTGTTTATTTTGTTTCATATTGTTGGACAAATGAACATCTAATTAATGACAATTTTAAGAATTATAAGTCCGTTATTTATGTTCTGATATTTTTGGAAATACCGCGAAATTAAATACACGCGAATTCTTCGACAATACCAAAAATCGCGAAAAAAAACTCGCGAAAAAGAGTACATATACAGTATAGTTAAGCTTAAATTGATAAAATCTTTTTCTTGTATTAAAGAGATATACCAACCCTACTGATTTCAGATTTTGGATATTTGAAATTCATTCTCGTTAACAAATATGAAAAATGTATTGGAAAAAGCATTTGTATACAACTCGATCGGACGGTTATGAATTGGTGGTACTTGTAAGGCAACGACGTAAAATATTAACAATGTTGTTTCCTTTTGTTTACTGCTTTTACTTCCTGAATGCATTTTTGTTGTTATAGAACTATGTTTCCATTCAATACCTACCTTTATGTGAAAACAGAAGATTCCACTGTGATGGGTTAATTATTCTTCTCTTTCGTAGATCATTCAATTTATTGTACTCTTTTCTTATGAATACAGCTAGATAGGATGGATGAAATTCACGATCAAACACAACTCTTACTGCGCGAGCGGAGATTCCAATCAGCAGCAAACTCATCTTGACATAGTTTTCTTCTTCTTCAGATATGGTCATCATATCATGTTCAACACTCCTCCAACTTGATTTCTATAAAAATTAGTACTCGATTAGTAAAAGTGCTCTTCGTAGTATCTAAAAAAAACGAGAGAAACGGATATTCTTCCTTTCCATTTTTTACTAAAAATGCGACTAACCTTGGTTTTGATAGGGAGTTCATCTATGTCTTAAACTTAACTAGCTATACATCTGTAGGGTATAGTTTAGGATCACAGGGTGCATACACTACAGAAAAATGAATGCATAAAACATGGTGGTCTTGATCTTGAACAACAAGTGATACACAAAGTAATAGTACCATAACCATAAATATATTGCTTGGTTAATTCAAGTTGACGACATCAATTTCGCACATTAACTTTTAGCAATTAAATTATTCTAACCACCATTTTGCAAAAAAGGAGATATTGGATAAAAGGCACACTAAAAAGTATTTAGGCCACACCAATGTAATTCCTTGTTCGACGGACCCGCCCGCACCTATTTTTTTCAAAACATATTTTTTTTAATTTTGTTCCCGCTTCCCGCATCCGTAAATGTAATCATGTCCATTTCCCGCACCGTGTTTTGTAAATATTATAAAAAGATATAAACATTTGTCTTTAGATCAAAGTCTTTTAACCTGTATATAACGATTTTAAACCTATTAGCACCCCCCCACATTGTACATATCTGTGAAACCAATTAATCCCAAGTTAGAGTGCTCCGAAATATAACAGCAGAAATACCTATACAGAACAAAACATAGGTTTCTTTCCCCTTTACTTATATTCCCCATCACAAAATGTTCGTTGTAAGAATAAAATACAGGGAGCTTCTGAAAGAGTTGCCTTCAAATGCAATGATATTGTATGCTTGCGAAACAAAACTATCCATAGCCGCTGTATGTTTATGCACCTGTCCTGATTGATTCAGGGACATGTCGTTCAGCAGTTGTCGTTTGTTGATGTGGTGTATTGGTATTTTCCCGTTTTTATATATAAATTAGGTCGTTGTTTTTCCTGTTTGAATTGTGTACACTAATGATTTTGGAGTCCATTATAGCTTGCTGTTTGGTATTGATCAAAGCCCTGTGTAAAAGGCTGTACTTTGACCTGTATATGTTATTATCAGGTTGGGAACAATACCCCCACCCCCTTTTCAGACAAGGGGTCATTTAACTGTTGTAGAAAAGAAAATAGAAATACCAAGGACTTGGAAAGTGCTACTATACAAAACCTTTGATAACTTATAATTTTTTACTCAAAAAGAGGTTAAATACAACATATTTTTAACAACTTTTCTAAAAGAGGGGTTCACTCATTTTGAATAATATTAAACTTCTAACGTAAATGTATTAACATGGTTAAAGTTCAGAAATATTACAAAATTCTTGGACCATTTAATACCAGATAGATATATAGTTCTTTGGGAAAATATGAGCCCTTTTGTACTAAAAACACGAAAAAATATAGTATAAAGTTCAGTTATATTGACCCTCATTAAAAGAGATATTTATAACATTTGGGGTTGTTCCCAACCTGATTATGACTTGGATGGAGAATTGTCTCATTGTCAGTCACACATACAAAGACCAGATTTAATTAATCAATTATTTCTTGTTTAAAAGGGGAAAAAATACTTCATAAATTAAAGAAATGTCAAAGTACTAGTGATAAATCAAGTTTTAGTATTGTCAAATCCTACTATTTTATGTTTACAAAAAAAAAATTATAATCGCTCGCTTTTACTTTTCAAGCTTTGCCTCAAAAATTTGCAAATTAAATATTTTTTTATTAAAATTTTCAAATATCTCGCTCGCCCTAATTTTTGTAGTCCAAAAATCCGTAGAACAAGAAACTAAATTGGTGTGGCCTTGCAAACGATAAAAATGATGTAGACGTAAAAACAAATTAGGTCATCGCACGGCCTTCAACGATTAGTAAACCCCTTTACATATATTAAGCTATGAAAGGTCAATACATCTCACAATATATTAGAAAGAAAAAAATATTACATACAGCAAGCAATGACCACCAACGAATTACAGCCCACTGACTTGTGATAGGCATGTTTTTAATTAGGAATCAAAGTAGAAGTTAGATTCAGTGTTACATTTTAAATAGCTTATGGTTTATTTAGACATGTTAGATGATCAAGCATTACTGAGATCGTTGATAATAACGTGAGTAACTATTGGCTTCAGTTTGTCAATTACAGGGAAACAACTCTGTTAACCTTACTGTTACTACATGTACCAACAAGGTTTGATTAATTACACGACTTTCTGCAAAACATGTTTTTATATATTTTTAGTATGTTGTTCAAAGATAGTGACTTATTGTTGAAGGCCGTACAGTGACCTAAAATTGATAACTTCCAAATCATTTGGTCTCTTGTAGAGGGTTGTCTCAATAACAATCATGCCACATCTTATTATTTTTATATAGAATTTATCTGTTTTACATTAATGGTCATCTATAATTGTCTATATGTGTTCAACTTGAGTGATACCTAAATTTAAGTTAGCAATGATTAAAAGTGCCAATATTTAGTTTTTTTCTCTTTAAAAGTCAGCATTAAAATTCTATCTTTTTGGAAAATGATCGATAGTTAATTTTTACAAATTGACATCTACATGTATCAGTTTTACAGAGTTGCAGTATTTAATTTTCTTATGATTATTTTGTTAAGCAACCCTTCATATATATTTATCATTTCTTTCATATGATTAAGTCACTGGAAATAATGAAAATGAGAGTGTCATTTGCTATGGACACTAACTTATTGAATTTAAAATTAATATTTCTTGAGAAACGTATGAGTATTTTGTAAACGAAAAGCGAATCTGGTATACAAGATTAAATAAACTCATCATAGATACCAGGAATGAATGCAATTTTGTATTTGCGTCAGACGCGCGTTTCGTCTACATGGTATGGTATGGTATCGTTGATACGTTCGATGATAGAAAGTACTTTTAAAATATTATTGTTTTATATGCAATTTTTAAAATAGTAAATATAACAAGAAAATAAAGTTCATTTATAACTTTCAAAATAGTTATTGTGAAGAGTAAACGCGCGTATATTTTCAAGTGCACCTTATTGTAAAGGTGCACAATCTGTAGTAAACGCACGTTAACTACTGACTAAACGGACACAAAGTAAAGGTGCATTAGTTTGGTTGGTCATTAGAAATTTCCATTTTGACTGCGTTAACGTAATTATAGTAAACGGAAGCTTGCTAGAAAAAGTGAAAATGGAGAAAACAAACCAAATATGTGCACACGGCGTAAACATGGGATTATATTATGATGTCTACGTTAATTGGTCTTTGTTGAATATATGAAGTTGTTTAATTAGCAATCGTACCTAATTGTCTAATTTTTAAATTCTAAATGTTCTCATTTCTTTTTTTAATAGAAATTCTACATGGGCACATAAGGATTAATAATAGTCAATACTGGTCGCTTGCTATTTCAAAATCAGTCCATTCCTGGTCAAGTATTGTATACCTCAACACTATTTCGTTTAAGTCATTAATGGACATTTCATACATTTTTATTTCTAATGCTATTTCAAATAGTACATGGACACAATGATAGGCAATGCGTTAATTCTTTAATGTTTTAAATTAACAGAAAAATACACAAGCCACACGCATGGCAAGACTAAAGGTTCTTCTATTGTTCCATTTTCGTGTATTTATACGATTCTTATCGCACAATTGAATAGTAAAATAAAACTGAGATACCTGTATTTAAATTTTTAAGTTAAACAAGTTGAATGTTTCTTGATGTATGTATATACGTTGAATAAAGGTTATAGTCAATTAAATAATAAAAATACCGAACTCCGAGGAAAATTCTAAACGGAAAGTCCATAAGCAAATGGCAAAAAACAAAAGCTCAAACACATCAAACGAATGGATAACAGATTTAATCTGGTTTTATAGTTATCTAAATCTCTCACCTGTTTTACAGTCGCATACAATTATATTATTGTATTGACAACGATGTGTGAACAAAACAAACAGACAGAATAGGTAAAAATGTCCAAAATAGGGGTATATTGTGTTATAATCCCAATCACTATAAAAACAAACAAATATGGCAACAAAGAAAAACAAAAAGGCATATAGACAAAGCACATTAGCAAAAAAGAAAGACAAGAAAACATAAATTTACCACAGCACTATGACACAATGATGGGATGTATTAGTACTGAGCCACGTCAAATGGACACTACCAAAATAGACTAAACAGTAAAGGTGATAATTTATAAAGACAAATAGAAAATTACTATAACACGTTATTAAGATGATAAACAACGCCAGCACATATAATCTATACTTCAAGACCATGGTGTATTATTTGTGAAGTTGATACGGATTATTTATCAACAAGGTCTTGGTACCTTCCGATGAACTTTTATAAAAAAAAAAGGACTAGACGTTCTTCGACATACCCCTGGTTCAGCAACTTTCTGCTCAGACAATGGTGACGTTTGACAAAGATTGTGGTACTGAGATGAGATGAACGCCTATTTCAAATTCGTGATATAAATCTAAAAATGAGACAGAGGAAGCCGTGTCTGTTGTTTCTATAATTTCGAGTTCTGGGGGTTATATTGTTTGAACCAAATCAGAAAAGTTTGGATTGTTAATGGAAAGAACATCCTCAATATATCTGAATGTGAAATTAAATGATCTGGCTTTTTTTATCTTCTTGTTTTTGACAAGTGTCTGAAGGAACTCCGACTCATATGAAAATAAGAAGAGGTTGGCAAGGAGAGGCGCACAGTTCGTTTCCAAAGGAGTACTGATAATTTCTTGAAAAAGTCTCCCTCCAAATTCAACAAATATGTTGTCAATAAGAAACTACAGCATACTGATAATTTAATTGTTCCTCTGTGTACATGTAGCATGTTTTACTTTTTTGTTCATTATTAACAATTTTGCCGTATGGTATCCAAAAGTAATAAATTTAATATATTCTTAGATTGATATTTTGTTTTCACATTTTTATTTTTATTAATAGATTGTGCTTTAAAAGTTTCTCAAACATCTATAGAATAAATAAGAAAAAAATCAATAATAATTAAAAACCAATTGTTCAGAGAACAATTGAAGGTCTTTTCACCAAAACAATGTATTTTAATATGAAAGGTGTAAAAATAGGTTTAAAATGTCATTTCAATCGTCAAATGATAGCTTATTGTACGCTGATTCCAAAAATATATGGTTTCTAAACAATATTTTTTTAGATAAGGGAGATAATTTCTTACTTCCGGTTTGAAAAACTCTATTTCCGATAATATTTGACTATTTACTTGACACTGATTCCAAAAATATCTTGTTTTTTATACTTTTATGTTATAAAGTACAATAAATAGCTACTTCCGGTTTACACAAGGTCACTTCCGGTTGTTTTTTTAAGTTTAAATGGTTTGATACCGTTTGTCAAAAAGTCTCATGACTTTATTATGTATACAGATGGGGTAAAAGCAAAGGTCAAAATCTAGAACGTCAAATTAAGCTATGACCTTGTGATCAATTTCAAGGTCATTAACCAAGAACCTCAAATCAAAAGACCATAGGTCTTAATTATATTTAGTTAATGAGTTATATCACCAAACGCGTATTTTTTAATACAAGAGGGGAGAAAACTCCCTTTCACATTCAACGTACCCTTGCAATCAAAATTTACATCTTACGACATGTCGCAACTAACAATTTAGTAAAAATAATTTGTTGATATCTTATACAGTCTTTGGATATAAGTGAAAATAAGCCAAATTCAAATATTAAAATATGACCTTGACCTTTGACCTTGACCTAATTTTCATTTTTTGGGACCAAGGACCTCAAATCAAAAGATCCTAGGTCTCTATCACTTATGGTTTATAAGATAGAAATTCATATCACTTATATCAGATGCATAAGGGGAAATAACTCTCATATGGAGCGGTCATATCGCTTCGGTCAAAATAGGACAAATCATGCCAAGGATATAACGAGCAATTTTGTAAAATAAATTTGTCATAATCTTTTACGGTTGCGAAGGAGATGCGCTAACAAGGAAAACAGTGTTTGGGGAGATAACTCCTACAAAGAAAAGTATTTGTTTGCGCAGGGTAAATTTCAAAAGCGCATAAACTGTTCGATATCATATACAAAATATCTAAGCGACATATTGCGAAACAAATGTTTATCGCAAGAACAAAATTAGGCGGAAGAAAAAGAAAAAAAAATTAAAAACCAATTGTTCAGAGAACAATTGAAGGTCTTTCCATCAAAACAATGTATTTTGATATGAAAAGTTGTGAAACTAAGTTTAAAATGTCATTTCAATCGTCAAATGATAGCTCCTAGTAAGCTGATTCCAAAAATATATTGTTTCCATACATTTTTTTTAAATAAGGGAGATAATTTGTTACTTCCGGTTTGAAAAATGTTACTTCCGATTATATTTGAATATTTACTTGACACTAATTCCAAAAATATCTGGTTCTATATACTTTTATATTAATAAAGTACAAAAAAATAACTACTTCCGGTTTACAAAAGGTCACTTCCGGTTGTTTTTTTCAAGGTTAAATGGATACCTTTTTCTAAAAGTTGTATATCTTTATCATGTATACATATAGAATAAAAGCAAAGGTCAAAATCTAGAACGCCAAATTAAGCTATGACCTTGAGATCAATTTCAAGGTCATAAACCAAGGACCTCAAATCAAAAGACCATAGGTCTTAATTATATTTAGTTAATGAGTTATATCACCAAACGCGTATTTTTAAATACAAGAGGGGAGAAAACTCCCTTTTACATTCAACGTACGCTTGCAATCAAAATTTACATCTTACGACATGTCACAACTAACAATTTAGTAAAAATAATTTGTTGATATCTTATACAGTCTTAAGATATAAGTGAAAATAAGCCAAATTCAAATATTAGAATATGACCTTGACCTTTGACCTTGACCTAATTTTTATTTTTTGGGACCAAGGACCTCAAATCAAAAGATCCTAGGTCTCTATCACTTATGATTTATAAGATAGAAATTCATATCACTTATATCAGATGAATAAGGGGAAATAACTCTCAAATGGAGCGGTCATATCGCTTCGGTCAAAACAGGACAAATCATGCCAAGGATATAACGAGCAATTTTGTAAAATAAATTTGTCATAATCTTTAACGGTTGCGAAGGAGATGCGCTAACAAGGAAAACAGTGTTTGGGGAGATAACTCCTACAAAGAAAAGTATTCGTTTACGCAGGGTAAATTTCAAAAGCGCATAAACTGTTCGATATCATATACAAAATATCTAAGCGACATATTGCGAAACAAATGTTTATCGCAAGAACAAAATTAGGCGGAAGAAAAAAAAATAATCAGAAGAAAAACAATAGGTCTTTCCACAGAAAAGTGGAAAGACCTAATAATCTAAAAATAAATCATTTATAAATGAAAGAAAAAATATTCCAAAACTAAATTGTGACTTTGGTACTATGACCTTTGTGTCCGGGACTTTTCATCAGTGACTTTTTGTCCACATTCTATTTATTCACCTCAATGTAGAATCTTAAAATTACATGGCCTTGTGTATAGTCTATCTCAATTTTGATGCAATTGAATATAACTAAATAAGTGGTCATTTTATAGCATCGTCGCCTTTTGTGTTAGAGTTTGTAGGTTTGATCTTATTTAATTATAATACATTTATGTAGCATCACATGTCTTTCTATACACTGTTACCTTATAAACTAACATGTCTAAAATTAGGCCCAATGTGTCCGTGTAACACAAAGCAGTGTTCAATTCATATCACATTAACATGTTCATGTTTCGATTTCGGTTTCTAAACGTATTAGTTCATCATCTTTCATTTTATTATTTTTGCTTTTTACAATTTCGCTCTATCTATAAAAACATAAAAACCGCAATATAAAGGTGACATTGTCAGTCAAGAGCAATATCTCAATATAAAGGGTCAACGGATGATTTCGGCTCCATTGACTGTATTTGTAAATCTACGTTTGCAGAATCTTTGAAATAGTAAGTAGACAAAAGATTCTTCCTATGTGCTAAATCTTTATTAAAATTCTCGTAATAAAATAAGAAATCACTTTATAAATTGTATGCGCTTTTCTAGATTTACTTTTATCGGGACCGTTGAAAGCCAAATATCTGAAAGCCAATGATATTTAAGAATTAAAAGAGAGGCGAAAGATTCCAAAGGAACATTCAAACTCATAGGCGAAAAATTAAAAAAAACACCAGTACACAAATCACAACATAGAAAATTGAAAACTGAGCAATACGAACCCCACCATAAACTGGGGGTGATCTCAGGTGCTTCCCTTAAAGGTAAGCAGATCCTGCTCCCAGGGTGTTAATCATGTTAGAACAAACACAGTCATAAGTCTAATTCGGTAGGTCATATTCAGGAAAATGGAACGGGATTGTAGTTTGGAAAAATTTTGACAACTCGTATTCATTCGCCATCTGTAAAACAGTCAACCAACTCGTGATGGTGTCCGTAAAATTTACGAAGGGACGATTTTAACTTCAACACTTGGAACCTCTCGTTTAGTAGCTTGCTAGTTAGTAGCAACCCTCTATCAAGGAAATTAAGATAGGAAACACCAACCCTGAAATATCTTATAAACTGTGACTTTGGTACTATGACCTTTGTGGCCGGGACTTTTTATAATTTTCATTATATAGACACTGCTGGAATGTTGCTTACATAGGAATGAAAAGTCCACAATAGGGAAGCTGAAATCATCCCTTTTGGTTGTAAAGTTTTATTTTAAACCGACCCTCAAATGTCAGTCAGACTTAACTGTATCTGTTATATCCTTTATCTCATTTTCGATGGGATATATGCGTTTAACATATAGTCACCAAATTTTGAATTATTTAGTGAGAGAATATCATCTTTATAGCGGAAAATGATGTAAAACATGTTAAAGGAAACTGCTAACTTCTATTATTTCTTCCTAAGACGCTACTGTATGACGTCAACTTCATATAAATAAAATAACAAATCGTCAAGATTGGGAACACAGTTGATTTCCATAGGAATGCCGATTGTGTTTTGAAAACACGTCCTCCAAACGTAAGACATATGTTGTCAATAAAAAAATCAAGCATCTTCATAATATTAGTTTCAGAGAATTTCTTGGTGGAATCAGAGGATTGTTTTACAAAGTACGATTTATTCCTCCTTAAGAAAAAAGATTTGTATCTACGTTGTCATCCTTTTTGATGAAAGCAAATTAAAGCAGGACCAACTCTTTAAATTTATCTTTTAGGTTGGAACAGGAAAAAATTGTGTGAAGTGTAGACAAGTCAAATTTTTAAAAACTATTGTAAGAGGAAATAATATTGGATTGTATATACTCTAAAAGATCTTTGAAATTTTAAAGTTCGATATCTGAATCGCGTCATATCTAAAAAAGTGTAGTTTCATAATCACTTTGAAGCCCAGCTTTGAATGCTGAAAAAATGATGTTAATAATTTAAAAGAGATTTCGCGGAGCACTTGGAATACCCAGCAATATAACGTTGTATGTAAGGACATTTATGTAGTTAATCTAATACAGTGCAGGAAAATCCAACTCTTCATTTTTTTGTTGAAATTCCAAAGGAACATGGATCAGACCTATGAATATCTAGGATTTTCTAGTGATTTGTTGAATTTCCAAGTAAATTGTCAATATCTAATTCATTTATCAAGCAGTTAATGAAATGTGATTTACAAACAAAAATGATGTTGTTTGGGGCTTTATTTGCGGGGACAACTACATATTTGTCATGGAGGTAGGACAGGTGTTTTGCAACATTTAGGTCTTCAAAGATTAATATAGCATGTGCATTCATCCAGTTTTTGAATTCTGATTTGTATCAACGACCTCATATCATTAACTAATTCGGAAAGAGTATCTACGTCTTCATTCTCGCGTTCAAAACAGGTGACTAGATATACGACAAAAAATGTATGCAAAAACATTTCAGGTAAAATTTGTTGGAGGAGGTTAATAATTTAGTTTCTTTGTAATTTATAATTTTACTAACCTTGTCCTTTAACTATCTTTCTTCCCTTCAATCCATAGGGAAACTAACAGTCTGTGTATTCATTGTTATAAAATAAACAATGCTATGAAATACTAATGATCTTTAACATTTTGTGGAACAAGGATATGTGTCGGTTGGACAACATGCCCCACTCACTATTACACTTATTCATGTTCAGGGGACTGTGAAACCCGGTCAAAACCCTAAATTTGGCATATATTTTTACTTCATATTACTATACCGAACGAATGTATTAATGTTTATCATTTAATTTGACTATGTAGAAAACTACCTTTAACCCATTATTATGGGACACACGAAAGGATACATATACTGGAAAACATAATGGCCCTGCCATTGTAGAAGAAATTAGGCTAGGCAAACACATACCAGTATAGTTTGTACCAATTTGCCAGTAAATTTTTTTCACATTTACCTTGGCTACTGGAGATTGATATCTTCCTTCATTAAATTTCTCTTGGTGAATATTTACTGACTTTTCTGGTTCTTCTGATTTAATGGCATATTCTTGTGTCTTGACAACTGGTCTTTCGAATTTACTATCAGTTTTTGGATTGATGTTCACTGGTACTTCTGATGTCCTGAGAGTTTCTATTGTCCTGTTCACTTGCCTTTCTAATTCACAGAAAGGTTCTGTTGTTTTTTTCACAAGTACTTCAGATTTATTGACAGTTTCTTGTGTTTTGTTCACTGGAACTTCTGATCCATGCACAGTTTCTTTTATCTTGTTTACTGAAACTTCTGATTGATGGGCTGTTTCTTGTAGCTGGTTTACTGATACTTCTGATTTATGGACATTTGCTTGTGTCTTGTTCTCAAGTACTTCTGGTGTTTGCACAATTTCTTGTGTTTTGTTCACTGGTCCATCTGATTCATGCACAATTTCTGTTGTTTTGTTCACTGGTAATTCCGATTTATGGACTGTTTTTTGTGGCTTATTAAATGATACTCCTGATTTATGGACAGTTTTTTGTGTCTTGTTTACATGTCCATCTGATTTATAGACAATTTCGTGTGTCTTGTCTACGTGTTCTTCTAGTTCAATGCCAGTTGCTAGTATCCTGTTCACTTGTTTTTCTAATTCACTGACATGTTCTTTTTGCATATTAATAAGTCCTTCTGATTTATGGACATTCTCTTGTGACTTGCTAACTGATACTTCTGATTTGTGGACTGTTTCTTGTTTCTTGTTTACAATTTTCTTGGATTTATAGACAGTTTCTAATGTCTTGTTTACTGGTCTTCCTGATTCACTGATATGTGTTTGTGTCTTGTTCATTTGTTGTTCTTCAAATTTACTGGTATGTCCTTGTTGCAAGTTCACAAGTCCTTCTGATTTACGGGCAATTTCTTTTGGCTTGTTTACTGTTACCTCTGATTTACTGACAGGTTCGTTTGTAATGTTCTCTGGTTTTCCTGTTTTACTTTCAACTTGAAGATTATATAAAGCAGTTTCATTCTCCACATATAATTGACCATACAGATTTGCATCACCCTTACCTTTACAAACCTCCTGAAACAATTTCCTCATGATGTTAATTCAGTAATGTTTTAGATATATCAGAACACGACAATAAATCGAAAAAAACATAATGAAATGAAAAATAAGGATAAGCATTTATGCATGTTTTGACAAAATTGTTTAAAAAAATCAAAGTGAAACTTAACTGTTTCTAAATATTTGTGAAAATGTTTTTTTTATAATTCTAATCGTCAAGGACAAAAGTACAGCTAGCTCAAATTTTGAAAAAAAAACAATCATCGTCAGCAAAAAGTCCCATAAATCCTGTAAAAACGTTCATATCATAATGACGATAAAACATAGATAACTGCGCATGATGTAAAGTAACCTCCAATTATGAACTATTTTATCAATCGGTCTCCGATAATTGAAATGTTTTACACTGACCGACAGACAGACTAAAGTATTGCAAAGAAACCATTACCACACACCCCTCCTACACGACGCACGTAGGGTATTACTGTTTGAAATTTACCTCATCTTTATTCTTCATCCAAGGCAAATATATTTCTTCAGAACTTTTCAAGTCTTTGTATGACAATATATCTTCTTGATAATGGCCTGTTTTGTGTAAAATATGAAAATCACAAAATATTGTTTATATATTGAAATTAAAACTTAAAGCTATCATATACAAAAAGAAGATGTGGTATGATTGCCAATGAGACAACTCTCCACAATAGACCAAAATGACACTGCAATTAACAACTATAGGTCACCTTACGGCCTACAACAATGAGTAAAGCTACTTAGTTAACCGAAAATTTCTATTTTTTTTCAATTCACAACTATTTTGATTAAAACAAAATCTCCATTTTTATTTGTAGCAAGTTTATTGTTTGTCGTGATATTTCATAAGTCGAAAACACACTAACAATGATATGGAAAAAAGCAGTCAATAAAACACAACAAAAACTAAATACTAATAATTCCATGAGTTTTGTGCCATTGTTATCGTTGTTGCAAAAAAAAGAAAAAAAAAAGGAAAAGACCATCATTGCAACTAACTTATAGGAATAAGCAATATGCCTGATATATTTGAATATCGATAGCGACCGTTTGTTTCCAAAATTACTAACCATACCACAGATAAGTAATAACAGACCCATAAAAGAATTTTAATAATTCTCACCTTCTTCGTTAATCCAAACTACATACTTCCCTTCAAAAATTAGGCCTTCTGCTGTACTTGGAATGTCAGTTTGTCCTAAAATTATCCATCAGCTTATAGACTTTTGATGTTCATAGTTATCATTGATTAATTATAATATGTGAAATAAAGAAAACAAGGTCTCATAACCTCATTTTGTATAATAATGTGCAGCTTAAACTGTCACGACTGTTTTTCATGTTATATCGTTTAAATAAAGGCAACAGTAGAATTCCGCTGTTCGAAATTCATAAATCGATTGAGAAAAAAAACAAATCCGGGTAGCAAACTAGCTAAAACAGAGGAAAACAACTCCCTTAATTAAAGTTATTTCTCACGGGGAGTTCCAGCTTATGTTAAGAAATATTAACAAAATCTGTGATTAACTCATATGATCACACGGCGATCAAAATAACATTTCTAATGGCAACCGTTAATCAATACAAATTAAAACACTTACTTTTCTCTTTTAAGATTTGTTTTCCTTTTTAAGGTTTCAACGTCGATCATGCAAATTTAGTATTGTTAACTTTTATCAACAACAAAAAAAAGAGTTTAAGGTATCTGTTTTTTTTCTTCTGTACCTTGCACAAGTCACAAGTTATGTTTGTTTTTAATTTTTACCAAAATAATCATAAAATAAAGAACGTTTTATCAAAGGATGTAGACACTCTTTTATTGCAATTGATTACCGGTGTTGTAGAACGCATCCTATCGATGTACAGTTATCATTTGAATGTTTAATAAAACATCCAGTAGTAAATGCATTTGATGTATCTTTTTAAAAGATAGTTTTCCAACATATCTGTTCCGCAAATCATATTTTTGTTGAATCGAAAAAATTTGAATAGTGAATTGTTTAGGCCAATATGTTAATATAAAATCTAGTGTTATAATTCTTATCCAAAATATTACATGTTGTTTGAACCACTGTCTGATGAATATTTAATATCAACGCATCTTTCTCGTTGCTTTTGTCACTAAAGATTTGTAAATTTCCTTTATGAATTGTTATTAGGCATACGATTAACTCTGTTGAGACTGGGAATGGACGAATAGTAGGCAAAATGTTTATTATAAACTAGTAGTGAGGACTTCAGTAAAATTAAAAAAAAAGAACTTAAATAATATAAGTTTTTGTTACCTTTGTAGATTCATTATTTGCCAATAGCTATTCATTTAATAAGGATAATTATTTAAATATATACAGATACAATTGAATAAATGATTGTTGAATTTAAAATTAACGCTTTTATAGCACAAGTGTTATATACCATTTTTTACCTAAAAACAATGACAGAAAAAACACTGCTGGTGGACGTTTCGTCCCCGAGGGTATCACCAGCCCAGTAGTCAACATTTCGGTGTTGACATGAATGTCAATAATGTGGTCATTTTTATAAATTTCCTGTTTACAAAACTTTGTAATTTTCGAAAAACTAAGGATTTTCTTATCCCAGGCAAAGATTACCTTAGCCGTATTTGGCACACCTTTTTGGCATTTTGGATCCTCATTGCTCTTCAACTTGTACTTGTACTTGTTTGGCTTTATAAATATTTTGATATAAGCGTCACTGATGAGTCTTATGTAGACGAAACGCGCGTCTGGCGTACTAAATTATAATCCTGGTACCTTTGATAACTATCTAACACACAAATTCCCCAAGAATGTCACGATTTATCCACATGTTTTCGAAAAACAGATATGATATGCACACCCAGACAAAATATCAGAAAAAATCCAATGTGCAATATTATTCCATACTTTTCAAGAACAGAATAATATTTTCCTCCGTTGAAAATCTATTCAAACAAATAAGAAGCTAATAGAATTGAAATTTATAAAAATAATAATTATTGGATACATGTACTTATGACACTTTAATTTTTGATAATTCACAGTTTGACGCAATGTTCCAAATAGTCATAAATCCTAGTATAACTCTTAGAATTATACTTTTTCACGTCTTAGTATTGCTGCACGCCGGTCTACTCATGCCTTGGGAACAAGCACTATAGGGACATTGCCTTATCGTGAAATAGTTACCAAAGGTACCGGGCTTGTAATTTGATACGCGTTTCGTCTACATAGGACTCAGTGACTCTCAAATAAAAAATAGTTATATAGTCAAACAAGTGTAAAGTAAAAGCGATTTAGAACTTTAGTTTGTGCAGGTTGAAAGATTAAGCTTTATATTTTTACAAAATATGTTATCTTTTAAAGGATTTATATATATATTTTAAAAAATATTCCAAGAATCTTTCGTCTCACATGTATTTGTGGTCTTCTCGGTGTATTTGCATTTAATGTTCCATTGGTATAAGATTGGTTTTGAATCCGTAGTAATCTTTACTGCATAACATTCGGTTCTATTTGGCACTATTGTCCTTAATTTAACTCTTGTAAATATAAAAAAAGAAGATGTGGTATGCAAATGAGACAACTGTCAACAACAGACCAAAATGACACAGACATTATCAACTATAGGTCACCGTACGGCCTTCAACAATGAACAAAACCCATACCGCATAGTCCGCTATAAAAGGCCCCGAAATGCCAATGTAAAACAATTTAAACAAGAAAACTAACGGCCTTATTTATGTACAAAAAAGAACGAAAAACAAATATGTAACACATAAACAAACGAAAAACACTGAATTACAGGCTCCTGACTTGGGACAGACACATACATACATAATGCATATGTATATTGATGTTTTTTTTCAAGAGAGGTAAAGAGCCAGTAGAAACATAAAGAGTCAAGGAATTAATTTACATTGCAATCTTTAAAATCATTTGACACTAAGCTAATGGAAACCTTTTGAACTGTTATCAGAGGGAATTGATCAAATCAATTGGACATTTTGTTTTTATTTCAATTTACCTTCATTGTAAATAATAATTATCAGAATTCTCACTAATCAGTTTTGAGATTTTTTGCAGGGGAGGCATTATTTTGACATCATCTTTTCTTTTGGGAAAAGAAAAATAAAATCACAAAAATAATGAATTCCGAGGGAAATTCAAAACGAAAAGTCCCAAATCAAATGACAAAATCAAATTATATAACACACCAAACGCATGGAAAACAACTGACAAATTCCAGACTTGGTACAGACATTTTCAATTGTAGGAAACGGTGGATTAAACCTGGTTTTGTAGCGCTAAATCTCTTACTTGTATGACAGTCACATCAAATTCCGTTATATTTACAATGATGCGTGAACAAAACATACATAATCGGTAAAATAGTCAAAGTATGAGTACAGCAGTCATCATTGTGTCATATGGCAAAACAAACAAATATTTAACAAAAAAGCACAAAAAATATTTATCAAATTTTAAAAACCACATTCATTGCTTCGCATGTTTGACGTCAGAAAATGTAAACGTCATATCGAAAACTATGTTAAAACTATATTCCAGAAGTTCTTTAGAATTTTTAAGAATATTGTTAAAACCACTACACGGGTAAAATAATCTAGTCGTTCAAAGTATTTTCAAATTTATAATAGAACAATTACATAATGGCGGGATCTTTAAAAGTTCAGAGTCACGTCATATGAACCAAAGTAACACAAAAAGTGGCAAAAAGAAAGATAATACAAACACGATGGGATATATAAGTGCGGAGCCACGTCAAATGGGTATCTTGGAAAACAGACCAAACAATAAAAATAATTTTAAAAATAGAACAAAGACAAATAAAAGAACAATATAACACGTTGTTTAAATGATAAACAACGTCAGTAAGCAGACTCTATATATCAAGACCATCATGTATTATTTTTGAAGTTGATACGGAATATTTATCAACAAGGTCTTGGTACCTTCCGATCATTTTTTTTTTTAGAAAAAGGACAAGACGTTCTTTGACATACCAAAGGTTCATCAACTTTCTGCGCAGACACTGGTGACGTTTAATTTAGTCTGAGTAGGAGCTGCAGGCTTTTGAATATCGAATAAGTTGGTAAATGTATATACCATATGCAAATGCAATTGGTATATTGCTACCAAGGTGGGGAAAAAATTTATGAATCCACCAATGGTTAATACAACTACGCGAGTAAACAGCTTCACAGTATTTCTGAAAACTCTATTGCTCCTTGAAATTTTCACTTTCAAAAACTATTGATGAAAAATCATGATAGGCTTCCGACGAAATAAGTCAAAGTGAAGTCATAACAATCCAAATATCTTTATAGAATAAACTAATTAATTTTGAAATACCTGAATTCAAACAATCTCTCATTTTCTTCACAGTAAAATCATTTGCAGAATCGTCGATTAATTCCCAAAGCGTATCTGATTCAATCATGTCTTCTGCAATATCAAGAAATTGCTTAACTCGTTTACGTCTCTCTGGTATTTTATTGATTTCACTAAATTGCTGTTTGAAGCCCGCAACGTATTCAGGTGAGAGGTTTTCAACACTTTTGTACTTTTTTATATTTTCAGCAAAAACAGCTTTTAAAAGCGGCTTTGGATCATATTCTTCCTCTAAAAGGTTTCTGTTGGCCTTTATGATTCTCATTTTTGGATCTTTTTTCAATATGAAAGCAAATGTAAAACATATTATCAAATATCTAAATTCTTATTCCAATGAGTCAATACAATGTTTTAAAACCTAATAATGACAAAAGAAAATGTAGTACGCAAGCTAAACATCAAATCTTCAAATCCACAGCTGAAAGTTAACTTAGATATTTCTTCAATATGAAAGCAAATGCAAAACATTATTATCAAATATCTTAATTCCGTTTCCAATGAGTTAATGCAAAGTTTTACAGCCTAATAATGACAAAAGAAAATGTAGTACGCAAGCTAAACATCAAATCTTCAAATCCACAGCTGAAAGTTAACTTTAGGTCGCAAATTTTTCTTCTTCTAAATTTGCTCGTTTATACATTTTGAAACTATAAAGAAAATAGGATTTCAACTCTCTCTTAGCATGAATTGATTAATATTTAAGGTCATTTCGTGTTATATAGCTCTTAAACTGTGACAGTTTAGTCCTAAACAATCTTGGCTTTTAAATACTCGGTTTTGAACCTTCCTGATTAAAATAAATCCAGAAATAAATCCAGAAAAGCGCTTTGAACGCATTACATTTATAACGTGTTGTTTTCATTTTTTAATAATGTCCAATCTCATCAATCAGATACATATCAAATATTATTGACTAATCGCCCATTAATGGTTCATCTCATTCTTAGCTGCTCACAAACGTTAACATTCCAACAATGCAAAAGTTTCAAAGTAAACGAACTATTAGTGAGGGGGCGTGCACAAAAATCTTCATGCAAATTGTTTTGTTTTAAATGCTTATACAACTGCATACACATTATCATTAATCTATCATAAGATATTCGATTTAAACTCACCTAATCACAAACTTAAACTATGTTAACTATGTTAAAAAAAAGACGGTACATAGACACCGGTTGAGGTGGGAGGGACAACTAATGTCCATGAAAAATTTCATGTGTACATGCCAAAAAACTGTACATGTACTTTAGTTCGCGGTGTATTTATTTTCATGCATTTTGCGATGTTTATACTTTCGCAAAAATATAGTACACACAAATTAATGAGTGTAAAAACCTGTGAATTATTTTCTTTGAAAAAAAATGAGAACAACACGTTTAATAATTTCTTGCATCCGAAGCGCTTTTCTGGATTTACCTTCATCAGGAACGCTCAAAGCCAAACATTTGAAATCCGAAGATGTATAAGTACCAGAACCATTGAGGAGCTATATGTAAAAAATACCTAAAATAAATAGCCAAATTCACCTAAAGCCAACTGTGATCGAGGGAGTTGAAACCTAAGTATCTTGATAATTTCAAAATTTATAAACGGACAATTTTAGTAAAGTTTGTTAAATCATGTCAGTATAGAGGTACTGACTGCTGAGCTGATGATACCCTCGGGGACTGATAGTCCACCAACAGAGGTATTGATCCAGTGATGTATAAAATTGAAAACAGCACGTTTAATAATTTCTTGCGTCCGAAGCGTTTTTCTGGATTTACCTTCATTAAGATAGCTCAAAGCCAAACATTTGAAATCCGAAGATGTATAAGTACCGAAACCTTTGATAGCTATATGTCAAAAATACCTAAAATAAATAGCCAAATTTATCTAAAGCCAATTTTGCCTGAGGGAGTTGAAACCTTAGTCTCTTTATAATTTCAAAATCTGTCCCAAGTCAGAAGCCTCTGGACTTCGTTAGTCTTGTAAAAAAATTAAAGATTCGTTTTTCAAAAATTAAGATTTTTTTTCAAAAATTAAGATTTTTTTTCAAAAATAAGATTCGTTTTAAATTACGATTCGTTTTAAAAAATTAAGATTGTTTTTCAACATTCGTTTTCAAGATTCGTCTTCATCGTTCGATTTTCAACTTTAAACATTCCAACATTCGTTTCAAACATTTAACATTCTTCTCAACATTCGAATTTCCATTTCAACATTTGTTTTCAACATTAAACATTCGTTTTCAGCTTTCGATTATCTACTTTAAACATTCATTTTACAAATTTAACATTCGTTTTCAACATTCCTTATCAACATTCAACATTCGTTTTCAACATTCCACATTCGTTTTCAACATCTAACATTCGTTTTCAACATTCAATTTGCATCTCCCAACGCAATGTTTCAACATTTAACATTGTTGAATGTGGAAAAAGAATGTTGAATGTCCAGTCAATAATAACCATATCATGTAATATCGAACATTCTTTAAGTAATGACTATTCCATATATAGTTATAGCAATACATAAGTATGGATAGTTAAAATCATATTATATAAAAACAAAATATCATCATCAAGTAATGCATATGATAAAAACATAACATTATATCAGATTACTACATTAAATAACTGTGGCGTTCCATATTTAAGGGTTTAATCAGAAAGAGTATAGCGTCAGCACATTGTTATGAGTTTGCTATTAGCGTCGCACGTTTAATAAGAAAAACAAACACTCAATGTTGTTTCTTATATTTCGTATCTTTTGTTTGTGTCAGGAAATATCAATGTGTGAGTATTTTTCAGTTATGAATAAAATAAGAAAAATATTAACAAAATTTCCTGAAGATCGAAAATATTTGACAACTGACGACAATAAATACCTGAATATGATTCTTTCTTTTGGTCTTTTGCGTGTAAGCTCACAGAAAGGTTGTACTTTTTGTCTGTAGTCATATGCTTCTTAATATTTTCGTCATTCAAAAGATTCATAATAAAGCTGGTCAAATCACCGTTCACAATGCCCTTTTCGACCATTAATTTAACATTTCCACCGTCAGATGATTGCAAATGAATTATTACTGACGATCGTTCTGTATCTGTAATGACCATCTCGAGACCACGAATCCCTTTGTTTTTATACTCAGGGGATGCTACTTGTTGGTATAACCCTTCTTCTATCTCATTAACCGCACGTAATGTCAATATAGCTTCAGTAACTGTTTCTACAATTATGATTATAACACTCAGCCTTATTTCTTGTAGTAAAAGATGAAAATTAATGAACTAATGTGCATGTAAATGAAACGTTCTTTTCGTGTAGTACCAAATGTTGTTGTTTTTGTGGATGGCTTAATCTACGATTTCAAGTATCAAACGAACTATAACAAATACTGTATAAATCTAGGCATTTTGGTATGACTACATCGTACACTACGTGGAATAACTTATAGAATACATCAAATATTAGCAAACGTACTATGAAATATGTACAACTTCAAACATCAGTTTACTCATTTACTCTTTAAAAACTTAAATGTTCGACTTTTGACCTTTTAGTTCTCGTGAATAATAGTTTTGCTCGATGTGAATCAGACTTCCGATTCTGAGGTATTTTTTTTTAATAATGTCATGATTCCCATACAAACAAAAATTATCATGATTTCATATTGGGCTTGATGTTTTTTTATAAATCAGAATTAGTTTTACAATTAAGGTATATTTATAGAATTTTTTCATGAAACTAGTTTCTTCAAGTGACTTATTTAGTGTTCAATCAACTTCATTAATTTGTTGATCATTCGATATCGGATTAATGAGTGCCAATTCCGATTACATATGTGCTACACTCAAATTGTACTTTGCAATTACTTTCAATGAACACAATTTGTAACGACCTTGACTGGCTATACAGCTCTTGCACGGTCGGTATTTTTCTTCATATATATAGTTCATTCTTACGTTGTACTTTTATACTATTGTCCAAGGTTATGAGGAGGGTGTGTGCCTGTCCCATGTCAGGAACCTGTAATGCAGTGGTTGTCGTTTGTTTCTGTATCACATATTTGTTTTTCGTTCATTTTTTTCATATGAATTATACCGTTATTATTCTCCTTTGAATTGTTTTACATTGTTATTTCGGGGTCTTTAATAGCTGACTATTTGGTATGGGCCGTACGGTGACCTATAGTTGTAAATTTTTGTCTCATTCTTGTCTACTTCGGAGAGTTGTGTCATTGTAAATCAAACCACATCTTCTTTTTTATATTTCGTTGGTCACATGCTTTTTTTAGTTTAGTATACTAATGTCAGTCTATGTGTTTCTGTTGGTGGGTGTGTCCTTGGAATCATTATGGCTCTTCACTAAGTATTTTTTTTCATGTCGTGTTCATGCAATTTGTATCTTGTCAATGGATTTAGGAAATTTTAGCATCTTTAAACAACTTTTGTTTCTATTTCAATATTAAATGTCTATGCTCTCAACATTAAAAATTACGAATGTCCAAATATTTGCCTGAATCAATCCATTAACACCAGGAAAAGAATAAAACATGGTTTAATTCAAACAGTAAATTGATTAAATTACAGAAAAATGAAGAAAAAACCCGTTCTTTTTTACATTACACACTGTAATCTAAAAAATCTTTAAAATAATTGTATTTTGAATTTTGACTTAAAGGTTTTGTAATATGCATCATTCATGGAGAGTAAACGGGAATAGCCCAACATTCCTAAGGTATTTTTGACGCATCAATCCTTAGAATCGCTATAAATATCCTTAATGTCGTGTTCTCGCTATCGTTCAGTTTAAAATATCGACAAATATAATGCCTACCCATGTTAAAATGAACATAGAGCAAAACGCGATGGAATTATTTCTTGGAAAGAAGATCTGCCTCATCTATATTTGTTACTTTCTCGACTTAACACTGATAGATGATTTCAATCAAGGATCTATAATATTTTTGATGGTTTTACTTTTTCATTTTTCAGCAGTAACTTATTATTCTTTGTGTTCATTATTATTTGTGGGATTTTACAATAATTTTGTCGATTATTAAAGGCAACACTAGTATATCGCTGTTCATAATTCAATAATCGATAGAGAAAAAAAAAATCCGGGTTACAAACTAAAACTGAGGGAAACGTATCAAATATAAGAGAACTACGACACAACAGAGACACAACACCGAAATGTAAAAAGTAAGATCACAAAAATACTGAACTCAGGGGAAAATCCAAACGGAAAGTCCATAATCACATGGCAAAATCAAATGACAAAACACATCAAAAACGAATGGACAAGAACTGTCATATTAAACACACAGAATAGAACTATAATGTATCAATGACCATTTTCCTGACTTGGAACAGGGCATTTTATGAAAAAATGGTGGGTTGAACCTGGGTTTGAGGCATGACAAACCTCTTGCTTTAATGGCAGTGTTAATTATAACATTAAAATGACAACATTTCACGACAGGGTTACAATAAATAAACAGATAAATGGGAGAAAATATAGGACAGAGAAACAAACGAATAATAGCCATCAAAGGAAAATAAAGGCAACAGTAGTATACCGCTGTTCAAAACTCATAAATCCAGGGACAAAAAACAAAATCGGGGTAACAAACTAAAACCGAGGGAAACGCATTAAATATAAGAGGAGAACAACGACATAACACCGAAACGTAACACACACAGAAACGGACCAAGCATCAGACAAAACACCACGAGAATAACAAATACAACATGAAAACCAAATACATGAATTTGGGAGACAAGTACCGTGCCACGTCTGATCTCAATATCTCAAAAATAAGAGAAAACACAAACGACTCAACGTTAAAATGCAACACACACAGAAACGAACAATAATATAACAATGGCCATCTTCCTGACTTGGTACAGGACATTTTTAAAAGTGGTGGGTTGAACCTGGTTTTGTGGCATGCCAAACCTCGCACTTTGACGTCACATATGAAAAACTATCAAAGTGAGATAGAATTAGGATTGATTTAAGATTATATCAGAACTAAATACTGATAATTAATTTAAACAAAATGCATATTGCAATACTTATTAATAGCAATTAACTGTAATATATATATGTCCAGTTTGTTATGAATCCAACAGGTTAAAAAATATTTTTTATACACCAGACGCGCGCTACGTCCACACAAAACTATGCTCGGATTTAAAAAGTTTGATAGCCATAACAACTACAAAGTTGATGATCGCCGAAGACCAAGAGTTCAGAAAGTTGTGAGGTCAGGGTTATCCGCCTTGGACAAAAACATCAATCTGCCTGGGACAAAAACATCAATATTATCATTATTATCAAGAATAATACATAGTTTTGCAAACAGTAAATTTTATAAAATGACTATATAATAGACATACATGATTAAACTGAAGTGGTGACTAGCTATAGAATAAAAACGAATACATTCACAGCCCTGTTAGCCATGGTTAATGCAACGCCTTAAGTGACGTCACATTTAGATTTCTAAAACGTGTCCCGAAAAAAAATTAAAATATTATCCATGAATTTAAAATTTTCCACGGAGTAAACATTTTCAGACATGAAAGGCTTGCATGCAGACTTTGGCAAAACCACAAAATTATATATCTGTGAAAATACAATGTTTTCTCACTTCACGAAAATTGGCACCTACAACAATAAGTTTATCAAATTAGTTTTAAAATAAAGGTATATATATATATACTAATTCTGCGTAACGTACTAGTATTCTCAGGATAACATTCTTCTCTTAAAGGTTCACAATTAAGGTTTGAAATCTTTTTGACTGAAAAGTAAAAAAAAACATGTAATACATAACCATGATATATGCAACTCTTAAAACTCCAATACAGTGATGTTTATGTAAATTGTACGCTGTTATCTAAAATGAGTACATTTTATATAGAAGTTTCATCTGCTCATTAATCATGTTACAACTGCATTTTTCAAATCGATCGATAATACGATGCCAAATATAGTTGACCATAATCATTTTACTTATTAATTAATGAAAATGAATTAGGGCTAGTTTTATACATTTGAACTCAAAAAGACACAATGATTAAGTGATTCACTATGAATTTGTTCCATATACCTCTTATATGTTTGGTGTCATTCAATACCGAAATCAATGAGCAATGCCTCTCTCTCTCTCTCCTTTAAACAACAAATATTTTACCTGTACATATGTGTGTTCGGTTTACCTTTTTGCAGTATTTCTTTTGATAAACATTGTGCAAGGTTGTTTCTCAATATCTTGTGTGGTTGAACTTCACTGTTCTCCAAACAAAATATTAAACAATCAATGGATCCTTTTTTAATGTATTTGATGTCTGAAATCTTTTCGTAAAAACACGTTGACACTACTCTGCCAAAATTTTCGGCTTCGCAAATCATTTCATGATCATCAACATCAAAAACATTCCGTTCCACAAATGAGTCAATGTCGTTTTGATGAAATACGACCTCTATGTCGTGCCTTGATTTTTGTAGACAATCTAACTGTACCTTTTTTGCACCTGATAAAGAGAGAAAACAAGATACATACTTTTAGTAAAATAATTTGAAGGTTTTTGTTTGATATCATTTTAAATCGTAGATCTCGTGTAACTTTATAAGACAAACTAAAGTATTGTATAGTACATATCACTTCAGATACTTGGATCTAGTAAAATCGTGTAATCTATATAATGGTATCATATTTTCTATTTTAAAAACCAAATATTTCAATATAAGAACACTCATTACTTTTGATAAATCTCGTCTGCTGTACGAATGAGTAAAGTAGTTGATACTTCCTGTAATTTCAAACAGTTGCTTAGAATGTGAAGGTGATTTTTCTGGATTTTTTTTATGTCCCATTTTGGGGTATTATGTTTCTGGTATGTGCGTCCGTTCGTCATTCCCGCTTCCTGTTACAGATTTTGGTCAAGGTACTTTTTGATGAAGTTCAATCAACTTGAAACCGAGTACATATGTTTCTGATGATATGATCTTTCTAATTGTAATGCCAAATTAAAGTCCCCCCCCCCATTTTCATGGTCAACTGAACATAGGAAAAGATAGTGCGGATGGGTCATCCATGTTCTATGAATACATTCTTGTTTTATGTATCAAATCGTATTCAATCGTCTAACAACATATCAATAATCTTGTATAACTATCTATGTACTACATGTAGTATGTATTTCATTTTTTATTGGAATAGAAACTGATAGTGCGTCATTAGCTTTTGAACGATGGCTGACTGATCAATTGTTATAAGTACAAAGCTGTTAAAGTGTCTGTTCATTTAAAAACTGAGAACAAATGTCAGGAAAAACTGATTTAGGACTTTTTCATCTTGCACGATTTTTTCATTCCAAATTAAAAGATAATTTAAAGAGTTGTTCTTGCTATTTTTTTTATCAAAATGAATGGCCAACAAAAATACAAGTTTGTTTCTAAGAAGGATACATCCTTCTTTAAAAAACATTACTCTGATTCAAACAAATTTTCTGAAACTGATATAGTCAAGATGTTTGATATTTTGACTGACTACTGGTTTGTTGCGTTTAAAGAACGTTTTTTTCCACAACTATCTGTGCACCTTGTTCAATTGTTGCTTCATTAATAAGAGGCTGTTTTTAAACAGGATCTTTTTATGAAGAAAAACATCAAAAATTAGAATTAGCCTTTCACTTTACATTTCATTATGTAGCCGATGTTACCACACTACATGATTCAAAATTTGGTGATTATGTAGAACTCATCTACTCCATTGAACCAAGATAAAGGATATAACAGATACAATCAAGTCAGCCTTATAAATGAATTACATCTAGATATTTACAAAAACGGTCGGTTAAAAAATCAAACTTTACGACAAAAGAGATGATTTCAGCTTATGGTGAATTTGTTATGTAGGAACAATCCAGACGCGCCTGACCACGGTGTATATAGTTATCAAAGATACAAATCTTATAACATGATATGCCAGACACGCGTGACGTCTACATAAGACTTATGGGTGACCTTTAGATCAAATTATTTGAAAGCCAAAGATGTGTGAAGTTGAAGAGCATTGAGGACCCACAATTGCAAAACGTTATACCAAATACGGCTAAGGTAAACTATAGCTGGAAAGTTTTCCTTAGAGGAATCATGCTCACAATGCAGCTATGAGATAAGGTTTTTTAAGTGAGAGATGAAGTTGAAATCATTCCTTCGTAAGTTTTACGGATGTCATCACGAGTTGGTGACAGTTACTACATATATGTTTCGCCGATGATAGCGGATCTATTCAAGATGTCACCCTCTTTTCTTTCAAGACTACCTATCGAAATAGTATTATTATTCTGTTTGTATTAAGATGACAAATGTGGAGAAGGATTTGCTGATCCTTCCGGAGTGCCCAGTTAAACGTTGAGTTCATATCGTTAACTAATGACTAATGACCTTGAGTGCCCTTTTTATTTACTATGTCTCTCTTTGAGTGTCTGACAAAAATGTGACGAATGTCAAATATATGTAAGACTACAAAAACATGATAAGTATTCAGTAAGCAGAAGTAGTTGAATATCAATGAGCCTGAAACCACATCACATGGTTGCATGTTCTTATTTCACCGGAAGTATCAAGGTACACCCTGAGGCGCAGCCGAAGGATGCACAGGATACTGAAGGGTGTTAAAATAACTATATCTACGGATATGAACGTAGATAACGAATTTCTCCTCGGTAAAAGTCTAAATCTGGCGATTTTTTAGAGAAATTCGACCACAAAGTTTAACGTGAAAGTAACGGTTTTTTTTATTTTTCAATATCTTTTATTGAAATTTGGGATTTTGTCATACATGTATTTTTAACGGGGTGTAGGGTACTGCCTGTGGTAGAACTCAGCAGGTAGACAAATTTAAGACGTTTTTAATCTAAAGACAGAGAAAGTGAAATGGGTCACATTTGGCGCTCAAAGTTGTGAGAGTTACATCATAGACTGTGTGACGTCAACGTGGGTCATTTGCATTGCTAGGTCAGTAGTCCCATTCATTGACATTGGCAGAATAGTGAAGCATTTACTAAAATGAGTGCAAATAATCGTTATTATAAGATAGAATCGTTAGTCGATTAAGTATCTAATTATACAGAAATCATGGATAATCTACAGAATTTGGTATTTCATAAGGAACAACCATAAAGACTAAGGAAAACTTGCGTTAATTTTCCCGATGAAATGGGAAGAAACGTCCGGGGATATGGATTACATGTAGCAACACTCAGGGGCTATGGGTTTTGTAACGACGTGCGTTAACCAATCAAATTCCTAGAAATATACTAAGCCGGGGATAAACATGTTTACAAACCGATACAGGAAAATCATTATAAATGTACAAGCACTTTAGTATTTTTTTCAACTTTAGGAATATATCAAAAATCAAATTTAGAAAACATCTATAAAAAAAAATTTTTTTTTTAGTAACAGTGATTGAAAACTGCTATCAAAAGTCTCTAAAATAAAAGGAATTAATTCAACATCCTTATACTTCCGTCTGCATATGATTGATTTCAATCATGCAAGGGAAACACAAATTATCATCGAAAAAACATCTTAATTTATCACAAAGACAGGACAGAAAAACAAAGGGACTAATACATGCTTCAAAATGTGCCATTAGTTGATAATGTTAAAGACATAGGCAATAACTGTTTAATGTCTTTAAATATCAGCTGTATTTGCACGAGGCTAGGAAACAAGGTGTATGCAGCTATTACACCTGTTTCGATCCGAGTACAAATACAGCTGATATTTAAAGACATTAAACAGTTTCTTTATCCTGCAATGAATTCTGTATATTATTTGTGTTTTGAAAGACACAAAAACACATGTTTTGCATTTATTTTCGATTTGAAATCCCTTGAGGCCCGTGTAATAATACGATACAGTAATCACATATTCAGCCGAAGACGGGTTCGCAAAAAAAAAAGAATCTCGTATGGTTTACAATACTAGTAATACATCGCTCAAGGTGAATAATTATCTATTTTAAAACAACAACTAATTTCAACAGTAAAAACAAATAATAACAACACTGTTCGGTTTGAAACAGGAGTGTACGAGTTGTCCTACGCTTCAGACTCGACATTCACTAAACATGCATGCTGGAATTGACAATGGTTGTTTGTTACACAATCATACACGAGAAAAGACTGCTGTTCATGTGTGTATCTTAATAGAAAATTGGTGCGATTCTTATTGCTCTTAAGAAATGTTTGAAAACAAACAGAATGTATAAAAGTAATCGTTAATTCGCAATTTATACGTCATTGGAATGCGACTGCAATACACATTCTGAGGTCACGCAGGTTCATACAATACTAAATCCGGCAGTGGGCGGAGCTTGAAAGCGATATCTCTCTAGTATACAGATACAGCATAGCGATATCTGTAGGGCTGTATCTTTATAGTAGAACACCCAATTGAGGATAAAGATCTTTACACAAGTGACATCACGGTATATATTCTTAATATCAATAAAACTTTAATACACAATTAAATTTTTCTTTCCATAAACAAAAAGTTAAATCACAAAAATACTGCACTTAGAGGAAAATCAATTCGGAAAGTCCATAATCACATGGCAAAATCAAATAACAAAACGCATCGAAAACGAATGGACAAGAACTGTCATATTCCAAATGTAGAAAATGGTGGATTAAACCTGGTTTTATAGCGCTAACCCTCTCACTTTGATGATAGTCTCATCAAATTCCGTTATATTTACATTGATGCGTTAACTAATCAGAAACAATAAATAAAATAGTCAAAATATAGGTACATCAGTCAACATCGTAAAACAATTTTAAAGGGAACAATTTAACAGAACACAAAAACATCTACTATCTACAAAGTTACTGAAAATAACAATGTTGCTGATGTAAATAAAGGCAACAGTATTATACCGATGTTCAAACTCATAAATCCATGGACAAAAAACAAAATCGGGGTAACAAACTAAAACTGAGGGAAACGCATTAAATATAAGAGGAGAACAACGACACAACACTACAATGTAACACACACAGAAACGGACCAAGCAACAGACAAAATCCCACGAAAAAAACAAATATAACATCAAAACCAAATACATGAATTTGGGATAGACAAGTACCGTGACACGTCTTATCGCAATGTGAATTTACACTCAAAAATAAAAGAAAACAAACGACGCAACGTTAAAATGTAACACATACAGAAACGAACTATAATATAACAATGGCCATATTCCTGACTTGGTACAGGACATTTTTAAAGAAAAAAATGGCGGGTTGAACCAGGTTTTGTGGCATGCCAAACCTCCCCTTTTATAGCCATGTGAAATATAACATTAAGATGACAACTCAACACTACAGGACTACAATATAAATAAATTGGAGAATACAATTGACAAAGAAACACACGAACAACAGCCAACAAAAGGCAACAAGTTGAAAATTTTAATACGCCAGAAGTGCATTTTATACACACAAGATTTACTAGTGATGCCCAGATACAAAAGTTTGAAAGCCGAAACAAGCACAAAGTCGAACAGCATCGAGGACTAAAAGATTAAAAAAGTTGTGCCAAAAACGGCCAGGGTTTTCTGTTAGTTACCAGAACATCCTTATCATTTAGAATAATTTATACTTTTGCAAACAGTAAATTTATAAAATTAATAAACAAAAGCTGTACATGATAGAACTGAAATATTAACTAATTACAGGAAACAACTGAAATACATTACATAACCAGACATTTGCAACACAATATGTAGACACATCCGAATATGTTTAAACCACAACACCAAGTGACGTCATATTTGAAATTGTAAAAAATGACCAAAAAATGATGACGTCATTTGAATGTGTAAAACAGATCATCAAAAAATGAAAAATGACGTCATTTGAATGAATAAGATAGAACTAGGACTGACCCAAGATTACATCTGAACTAAATACCGATATTGCACTTAATAACAATGCACATTTCAATATTTATTAATAGCAAGCTAAGGCAGCAATTAACTATATTATAAAGTAATGTACAGTTTGTTTTGAATCTCACTTGAAACGTAAAATATCGTACTGATTACGTTGAACAAAATGAAATCTAATACATGAATGCGGTGATTAATATTATTTACCATAACACATAAATATAATAGAAAAGAAGTCAACACATTTGACAAAATCCGATGAGAATTACAAATATAACATTAAACATTTAAACTAAATAGAATTACATGAATTTGGGATAGACAAGTACTGTAACACGTCTTATAGTAATGCGAATTCACACTCAGCAAAACAGTCACAATCGGGAATAAGTCACGTTTGGTAATTAAAAGATAGACGAAATAATGACAAACAACAATCTTCCATGTGGTAAAAATGTCCTTAGCTAGTTTGGTCAAAGATACATCGTATGGATCCACCAATTCGTGATGGTGTCCATAAAATTTACGGAGTGTCAATTTTAATCTTTCCTCCTCATATCTTTGTTGGAGCAGTTTCTGCGTAAGGAGCACACTCCTGTATATGAAGTCCGTATAGTGTGAACAAGCACGAGCATAACGTATCAATTGTGAAATGTAAACACCATACGAAGGGGCAGAGGGTATGTTACTGCTAAGAAATGGGAAATTGATAATTGGGAAGTTGAAATCGTCCCGTTTATCATAGATTTTAGTGTGAAGTCGTCCATCTACGTCAATATTGAGGAAAAGATCAAGGTATGAAGCAGTCCTTCTAGTATCAGTAGTATCCTTAATTTCAAGTTCACTGGGATATATGAGATGAAGGTATAGGCTGTAACACATTACGATTAAAATATTTGTTAGTCTGTTATTGAGGTTTTGAATGACATTTATATTCATTGATTTATCAATACAGGCATAACACATAGTAATCGCAATAGTTTTATTACCATTACCTCAAGTATAGAAAGTAAGTTCAAAATAACAAAGTTTACCGATCACTTAGTGGTGAATTTTAAAGTGATTGTATGTGTTTAATTTACTAACAAAATGAACACGATAAAACTACCAGATATTTCATGCCAGAACAGAACATAATTACTTTGATGGTAATTTCCTAGTTGGGCTGAAATATAATTACATATACGAGGCTAATAATTTGGTGAGGTTCAACCTGGAACACCTTTATAAATTCTGAATTAGTTAATTTGAACGTGAACATTAAACGAGTACTATCATATTTTTATTTAGTGTCTCTTTCTGTTGGGATGTGAAAGTACCCGCCACTTCCGCTCTGCGTTTTTTTTTAGATGTACCCATATTTTGACTATTATATTTATTGTGTCTGTTTTTGACTATTATAATTATTGTGTCTGTTTATTTAACGCATCAATGTAAATATGTCGTAAATTGATGAGACTGTCATTAAAGTGAAAAGGTTAGCGCTATAGAACCAGGTTTAATCCACCATTTTCTACATTTGAAAATGCCTGTACCAAGTCAGGAATATGACAGTTCTTGTCTATTCGTTTTTGATGCGTTTTGTTGTTTGATTTTGCCATGTGACTATGGACTTTCCGAATTGATTTTCCTCTATGTTCAGTATTTTTTGTGATTTTACTTTTTCCAATTTGTATCTATCTGATGAGTTAAGCCTTTTTCAACAGCAGACTTTTATAATCCGTTTTTATGTTGTACTACTAAACAACTGTCCGAGGTTAGGGGAGGGTAAGTATTCATTAAGAAGTTGCATCCCACCTAACCCTGTTTGTATGTGCATGTCCCCAGTCAGAAGCCTGTTATTCGGTAATTGACGTTTGTTATTGTGTTACATATTTGTTTTTCTTCCATTTTTTGGTACATAATTGAGGCCTTTATTTTTCTCGTTTGAATTGTTTTACATTTGTCATTTTTGGTCCTTTTATATCTGACTACGCGGTATGGCCTTTCTGCATTGTTGGAGGCCGTACGGCGATCTATAGTTGTTAATTTCTGTGTCATTTGAGCTCTTGTGAAGAGTTGTCTGTCTCATTGAAAATCACATCATATCTTTTTGTTTATTTATAGAAGCAAAGTCTATTCTCACCATATTCCTTCGTTGAAGCAAATGTTTCTTGTGCTGCCTTGTCCATCAATACTTCAACAATGGAACTTTCTTCCGTCTTTTCTAAGATCGATATTAGTTTTGAAAACATCACTGGTCCATCAATCCTTCTTACAACATTTCGAAGTGTTGAATAAACCTTTTCAAGTCTACGCTTCTTTTTTATAATCTCTTTTCTGTCCTCGTCGACTAATCCAGCAGTAAAAAGGTCGTCTATCATATCGTCAGGAGAAAAGTTATCCATTAAATATGTCCATTTACAAAGTATAGCATATCGACAGCCATCCCTTTTGTTAATTAGCAGTTGAAGATCTTTGTCAACTATTTGAATGAATATTACTATTAGAATATTGCAAACTAAAATATTATGTTATATGTAATTGAAAGTTTAATATAAGAAAGTATTGATAAAATGTATATATTGAAACTATTTTAATAAACAGCTGTTCAAAGGGTGCATGATATGCTTAATTATGAATATTAAGACTGTTTCAAAAATATAATTTAATATTTAAAAAGCCTCGAGTCAGAGGCAAATAAAGCAGCTCTATAGAAAAAGACCATTCCTGTAGTTCAGACAATAATAGTTTAACACTTGATCAATTCCTTTAACTCAAGTTAACAGTCACAAATATATCCATACAACGGTGATATGCTGTTGAAATTTTATCATATAGCTTTCTGTAAAAATTCACATCTGGAATGAGTCATTTTTTTAATTAAGCTAGATCAAACAATTCCAATGCGTTTCCCTCAGTTTTAGTTTGTTACCCCGATTTTGTTTTTTGTCCATGGATTTATGAGTTTTGAACAGCGGTATACTACTGTAAACATATTAGCAAATAAATCCAAACACACTTGAGTTATGACAGACAATGTAAAAAAAATGATTAAATCTGAAATTGAAGTTCCGTAACGCTCGAAATAAAAGAAGTTGGAAAAAAGTTTCCTTATATTAATCAAAACAAAATTGTGTAATTTCGAGGAAATTAATTCAGACAAACTGAAGAAATTGCGACATATGTTTAAAAACTGTATGAATTCAGGTTAAACCCTAGCAACCCCGAAAAAGAGAATCAGAAAGATTAAAAAATAAAAAAGAGCTTCCATTTATTCATCCTATTTTCGACGTAAAGTTTTGAGGAAAGCAGTTCACGCTTACTCTAGTTTATGATATGAGAAGATCTACATAAGTCTAACAGTTAAGGTTCCAATACCCCAATGAAAATTTGATTTATTGATTAAGAGGGAGCTACCTTTCCTATATCTCAATAAATATGTTTTGATGAAATCAATCTTGACATTATTGAGTTATTGCGCGATATGTAAAAGACAATTCCCTTATTTATTGCTGCAACCGAAAAGACAGGAGCTTGTAATTCAGTGGTTGTAGTTCGTTACTGTGTTACATTTTTGTTTTTCGTTCCTTTTTTTTTACATAAGTTAGGCCATAAGTTATCTCGTTGGAATTGTCTAACACGTGTCATTTCGTGGTCTTTTATAGCAGACTATGCGGTATATGCTTTGCTCATTGTTGAAGGCCATACTATGACCTATAGTTGTTTATTTCTGTGTTATTTGATCTCTTGTGAAGATGTGTCTCGTTGGGAAATCTAACCATATCTTCTTTTTTATATTTATGGACGGACAAAGGAAAGGATCGACATGGAACCTCCCGTGTTCGATGGACAAAACATAACCACGATTGCATTAAAACAGGTGGATACAAAACAGTGAAAAGCACAATTCTGCATAAGATCAAATTTCATTTAGATAGTTATAACAAAAAGGGATCCTGATGAGTTTTATGTAGACGAAACGCGCGTCTGGCGTATTAAATTATAATCCTGGTACCTTTGAAAATTATTGATACCACTGGGTCGATGCCATTGCTGATGAACGTTTCGTCAACGAGGTTATCACCAGCCAGGTACCTTTAGTAACTATTCACAATTTTATGAGAAAAGTGAACATTATGACGAATTAATTTTACATCAGGTCCTGATAAAACGTTAACATATCTAGTGTAAATAAGTCTGCGTCTTTGGTTACATCTAAATTGCTTGGCAGCCTGAAAGCCGTACGGTGACCTATAGTTGTTAATGTCTGTGTCAGTTTGGTCTTTTGTGGATAGTTGTCTCATTGGCAATCATACCACATCTTCTTTTTTATATGAAACGCCACAATTGGAACATGCTTGTAATTAAGCAATGTTTCAGTGCCATATTCTTTTTTTTTTCGAAGCATTAATGTTTTAGAAAGGCATGACACAGGATTACACGGTTTAATTTTTAAAATGGACAGTTGTCACATAGTTGGAAATTGCTCCTTTTCACGGCAGGAAATTATTTTAACAATAGTTACAGGTACAATGCATAATAGTGGACAAAACTTGTTCAACTACGATTACAGTTGAAGATTGTGTTATATATTCTAGATTAAACACATTCACTGAATAAAACATTTATTATGATAGTCCTACACTTTATATTAGTTGACTATTTTCCCATTAATTCTACCTGTTTTTAAGGGGTAGTAATCTCGTTATAGCCCACAATGCATTGTTGTTCAAAGAGGCGATTTGTCAGAACCATGTTACCTACTATTTTGAAGATAACAATGCAAATAAGTCCTAACGTTAGGAGATCTAGTTTTTCAAACCTGGCAATAAGGGCAATAACTTGTTTATGAATAGGATATTTTCCATCATATCAGGATTTTTGTTGTCATCAATTGGTTATGTTTGCCTTGATATATTCTGGTATTTGAGGTAATAGGCAAACACTTGAAAACGATGTACCGTCAGATTGCTCGAATTCTCTTTTATCATGATAATAGTTCAAAATCCAAAACAGTTCAATAATTACCGTATATATTCTATTCTTAGCAGTGAAGACTAAGTATATGTAAATTTAAAGGAGAAGAGTTTTGGTTAGACGACATAAACGGACGCCAAATGATAGCTTTATCCTATTGAATAAGGCAATTTAATACTATATGTTTAAAATTACCAATAAATTTTGAAATGCCATTTTTGAAAGCGATATCCATTAGCTTTGATAACCGTTTTAATACTTTGTTGTGTTCCTTTTCAAAGCTATCAACCAAGCACTTTATTGATCCTTTATTTATATAAGATTGCTTCCGAATTGTTTCTAAAAAGGAATATGCCATTTCTTGTCTGATATTTTCTTTTTTTCTTAGCACTTTGTGGTCTTCAAGCGAAAGGATGAACCATTCCAGAAAGCTGTCTATATAATCTTTAGGGTACAATTCTTTTTCGATAAGTTCTCTGTTTTCTCTTAAACGTTTTTCTGCTTTTCCTGCTAATCAAAAAGAAATGACGTAACATGATTAATAGGAGGATAAAGAAGCAGTAACTCAGTAATACAACATGGGTGCACAAGCTGACATTGGTTGCCTGCTTTACTAATAGGGTTACATTTATGCTGAACACCTGTAATATGAGGCTAATACTTCAAATTTCATATAATCAATGATCAGATGAACCCTGCTAGTCAGAAATGCACACCTATCAATTATATCATGCACCAATGAAAGCTACTGTATTGTTGTTTGTAAGTATTTAAAACAAACCCATACCTTATTACACAAATTTACCATTTACCATTGAACCATTAACATGAGATCAAGGTCATACGACCCGTGCAAGGCAACATGTAAACCTTGCAATTATTCCACCAATACAAAATATAGTTTACTTATTGCTTATGCTATCCAACAAACAGACAAAACCATGCAAACATAACATTAATCAATAAATAAAATGAGGCCAAGGTCAGATTAAACATTTCAGCCATACATCTTTCAATACACCTAATTAAGGGCTTATAGCTTATTGCATCTGAGAATTATATCAAACTAGACAATTTTAAGATGGTACAATGAACTATGCAAAATATCAAGGTAAGATGAATCCTGGCAGATTGACTTCTGAGTCTGAGATACAAACTTGACGTTGAACACTTAACCTTGATCACTGATCTAGGAAATGAGTTCGAGATTAGATGAACCCCGTCTGACTGGAATTTTTACCTTGTTAGGATTCAATATATATTAAATATAATTTTACTTATGATAAGTATGTATTTTACATTGCAAAAGAACAGTAATTAACTATTGATCATGAGCTGTCGTTGAACCATAAAATGTTACGTTTTTGAATAATTCTTAACATGTCTGAAAACTTCCCTGCAACAAAAAACAAAGAATATGTGGTTTCATTGACATTTTGTATAGGTCATCGTATGGTCTTCAACAACTAGCAAAACTCTTTTTATCATAAGGAGGAATACATTTTATGTGGCCTATTATTACGATTTAACTTATTCTGGGGAGGGGGGTTCCATCTTAAAGAGCTACTAAGACTGAAATTCTGAATAAAACTAACATAAAGTAAGAGCTTGCATTGTTGTTCTTAGACTCTAACACATTGGATTTATCTTTTATTCTTTTGTTGAAAACATTGTTTATTAATTTTCTTAGGG
The DNA here is from genome assembly GCA_037788925.1 of Mytilus galloprovincialis. NCBI lineage: Eukaryota > Metazoa > Mollusca > Bivalvia > Mytilida > Mytilidae > Mytilus > Mytilus galloprovincialis. The sequence continues at coordinate 4,898,299 of CM075340.1, read as the reverse complement.
TTTTGAAGTTAGAATTTTGGATACATGTATTTGTGACGAGGATATATTATTATTGTTATAATCGATGATTTGATTAAAATTGATGTTTTGTTGACCAAAATTGCAAATAAAAATGAATTGCAAAATTTGTAGATAACACAAGACATTAGTACAGTTATTGACTGGTATCGTCGGTATACATGTATATAGAGGAATCACCAAATCAAATATTTGAAGACGTATACACTTTTAAAAGGATTGTGTGTATCCATGGACAAAACAAAAACACGCGTCTTACTGATACAAGATAGGAACATCAATTGATACCTTTATGACCACTGACCAGCAATAAAAATAACTTTTATGAAAAAGAGGTGGATTCGAGATTTATGGAAAAATAAAGATATAAATACATTTCTATATTGGAGCTGTCAGAAAAAAAACCCTTCTATAGATAATCAAAATATAAATGTATAAATAAAGGCCCAGACCCACCAGACCACGATTTTGAAAGATTAATCTTTCTTCTTTCATTTGGTACCTCATTTATTCATATTAAAGCTGAAGGAAGGTAATTACATCAGTTTCAAGACGTCGGATTAGTGGTGAAAAAATATGTGTATTGTGTTACCTTAACATATAACTACAAAAGTTCAAATTAAGTGGATTTAAGCAATATATAGGTAACCGCACGGCATAAACCAATGAAAAAATCCATACCGTATAGTCGGCTATAAAAGAGGGACGAAAGATACCAAAGGGACAGTCAAACTCATAAATCTAAAACAAACTGACAACGCCATGGCTAAAAATGAAAAAGACAAACAAACAACAACACACTCGACACAACATAGAAAACTAAAGAATAAACAACACGAACCCCACCAAAAAACTAGGGGTGATCTCAGGTGCTCCGGAAGGGTAAGCAGATCCTGCTCCACATTCGGCACCCGTCGTGTTGCTTATGTGATAACAAATCCGGTAAATAGTCTAATTCGGTAGGTCACATTCAGGAAAAGGAAGGGGATTGTAGTTACGACGTAAGGAACATATCCGATATCATTTGTGATATAAAAGGCCCAAATGAAAGCACCCATACCGTATAGTCGGCTATAAAAGGCCCAACTGAAAAAATAAAAACTAACGGGCCTAAATTATAACATTACAATTTTACGAAAAACGGATTTGCGCTTATCAGAATGCTAAATACATTAGTACAATCTTACTGTTCACTGGAATGATTTCATCATTTGGTGTCTTCAATTCTATGGTGGGGGAACGTTCAAGTACAATTGCTTCAAATTTTTCACCGGCATTAGCTGTTTCTATATTGTTTATAGCACCTGTCAGAATTGAATCCATTTGAGATCTTCGGGACAGATCTTTTATAGTATCCCTTTGTTCTTTCGAAATAAATGAATCCATAATATCTACAGGTTCTAGTGTATTTTTCAACAACGTCCAATTAAAAATGATTTTTCGTTTGGCCATCCAACTTTTTTCTTTTGCCTCTTCAAAATTACTTCTCTCTACAGATATCAATTTTCTCTTTTCTACAAATATCAACAGTATTATAAACATGATATTTCATACTTATACGCTTCTAATGAAAAGCAATTTTAATCATTATTTGTTTTTTTGGTTATATAATCAGACTTTAACAAACACTCCTAACTATATGAATAAAAACATTAACATTTGTAAACAAAAACAAATTGTAATTATACACACGTAAAGATTTTGTGTTTAATGCAAAAAGCTGTCAAAATGAAAGAAAAAAACTTTCATATTTTTAATAAATTAAATGTAATTGTAAAATGAATTACGACAATAACCTATTAACGGCAAATTTATCCTGTGAAATACCTAAAAGGTCTTTGTTGAAATGTTCTCATCCTTTTGCACAGAATTGACACAAAATAATGGATTATTGCTCCTTAACTGCAGATGAGAAAGTTGTCAATATGAAGCCTGATTCCGATTTTGTCATCATTTACAACACACTAAAAATTCGAAAACTATTGATTGAATAGTTTTCAAGTTTCGAGTTCATTTGAGCTGTCAATTTTCTATCATTCATTGACAATTACTTAAGAAATGACTGTAATATTTTTTTCTGTCTATGAAGAAATAACATAAAAAATGTGGTGCACACTGAATAACGCGAGTAGCGGGTTATTTAACAGTGTGCACCACATTTTTTTTAATGTTATTTCGAATAGGCAGAAAAAATATCACAGTCATTTCTTATAATTTAATTCTCAATTCCATTTTAAACCGTAGAAAACCATAAAAAAACGTTGATGACGTCACGGTCACAAGGCTAAATCATGTCTATAGGCTGATAACAAAATAATGTCAGCCAAATCAAAAAACGCGTTACATTCAAAATTAAATTATTTCTAAATTGCAGAAATGAAACTGTTTTCAGACCTGATCTTCATTTTGTCATCAGTAACAGCAATTGAAATTTGAAAAGCATCGATTGATCATGAAAGACTCATATTTTCATGAATTTATGTGCATGAGTAAAATACCCATCCATCCTTTAAATCTAAAACTGTTTTTTCCGTCGTCCGACGCCCAATTTAAAAAAAAACCTTTAAATCACAACAAAAAGTTTTATACTTTTAGTGTGTAAAACAAGCATTTCTGGATTTAACATTCATCAGGATCATCAACAATCTGCCACAAACGACAGAATCTATGATCGCTTTGTCGCCATGACGTAAGAACCTTTTAATCGATTCTCGTATAATGAACCTAGTAAGTGATCAATCAGATCAATAACCGATGTGATTTGTTGTGATTATCGAACCAAAACTTATCGTAAACGCACCACTGTGTAATAATGAATCTCATCATTGTTTTTAGACAAACAAATGACCTCAAAATTAACATAATGTAACTAGAACAACTAGAACTGTAAGCTATTGCACACTAAAGATACCCTGCTTTCAATAGTCAGTAAACAAAAGAAAACAGATTACACGGTTAAGCATGTTCACTGGAAGCCTAGTGACAAACTTTTAGGAAACTCTTATTTGTATTTCCATAGATTAAAAATTTATAATGCATAGCTTGTGTGCGTTAGAACAATATATAGGCATTTGTGTAAAACAGGAGGTTGATGAATCTTAAGCTGTGACCAACAGTAAATCGTGCTAACTATATAAGTATTACACAGGAAGTTACTAAGTCAACGTCACACAGTAAAACATATAAACTTGATTTGTATTTCAGGAAAAAAAATGTTATACACATTTCGGATCAACTACAGCATACAGAAGAAATAGTTCTCATCAGCGGATTGTTATGAGTGCATCGGCATTTAATTTAATGGCTAATACGGACATATCGACACATCGACATATAGACACATCGACACATAGACACATCGACACATAGACATATAAACATATCTACATATACATATCCGCATATCGACATATCAACACCTCGGCACATAGACACCTCGACACATAGACACCTCGACAATTAGACACATCGACACATAGATATATCGACATATAGATATATCGACACATCGAAAAATCGACAAAAACGTAACCTTAACCCTACCCCTTACCCTTACCTGAACCTTAACTAAGATAGCTCTTTAACACAGCCTACGGCGCTGAAGTGCTCTCTGACACAGCCTACGGCGCTATATAACTTTTTGACATAGCATACGATATAAGATTGCATTTCCCACAGCCAACGGCTCTAGATTACTCTTCGACATAGCCTACGGCGTTAGATTGCCATTTTACACAGCATACGGCTTAAAAATTACCTACCGTAAAAGATAACACTAAACCTAACATGAATCCATACCCTTACCCTAACCTTAACCCTAACTAAGATTAATCTTATACAATGTCTACGGCGCTAGATTGATCTTTGACAAAGCCTACGGCGCTAGATAAATGTTTGGCATAGCCTACGGCGTTAAATTGTCATTTGACACAGCCTACGGCGCTAGATTACTGTTTGACATAGCCTATGGCGTTAATTTCATTAATATCCTGTGTAATACTTATATATTTTAAATATAAAAAGCTTGTAAGAAATTTTTGCAGCATATTTCGAGGGAACTCATAATCAGCTTCTTGTCAGAATGCTTATGATGACTTGAGTAACACCAGTATCACTCAGATTACAATTTTACCTTGACAGGTAAGTTTGTATTTAGCCTATAAAATACTTATTTAGCCTTGAGAATTGAAAGGTCAGTTTATCCCATTCATACAATAGAAGTTTACCTATAAGGGTCAGAATGGGGTTTCCAGAATAGAGAACACATGTAATAGCAACAAAATGATAGAGAATAGAGAAAATGAACAACAAAATAAGGAATAGAGAATAATTTAATGCGGTGCAAAAGTATAAAGAATAACTTAATAAATAAAATAAAAAGGTAACTTGGGTAACTGTTATGCAATACTTATAAAAAATGATCAATGTACAGAATTGATAAATAATCTTGTAACAGAAAGACTAAATAGTAAAATAATTCTCATGAGAATTTTACAGAATGAGAGTTATTTTTAAGGCTATTAAAAGAAAAATGCCCGAAAAATTTAAAGAATACAGATATTAAAAAAACCCATGCAGGTCCTCATATCATTTACATTGTCAAAATATAGGACACATCTAGTCAAACTGATTTTACACTAGACATCTAGTCAAACTGGTTTGGTATAACTGACTGTTTCTTGCCCTAGATGTCTATTTCACAGTGATCTTATGTGTTTGTGCTAAGAGTACACTGTACTATCATATTTATTGATTTTCTGTTGGGAAATGACCTACATTGTTAACATGCAAAACAGTGGCTTGAGATGTCAACTGATATTAGTATAATAAATTAATATTTGGAATGTTGTATCCTGGTTGATGATGTTTTTTAGGGACCAAGATGTTTTCTTCATTCTTGTTCACATTATGATTATTTTAACCTTCAATGCACATTTAAAGATAGAAAAAATTTCAGCTCTCATTTAAAATATTTTGCAACTAAATTATAATCTGTCAGATTTGGTGTAAACAAAAAACAAGACAGTGTAATATAACCTGCAAGCATAGTCTATTTCTATAAAGTCAAGCAGATAGTTTTTTTTATATCTGAAAAAAAAGCTACCATGTAAAGAAATATGCAATAAAGGTGGTACCCAACACTTTCACTAAAATTAATTTGGCTCGTTTAATTTTCATAAAATTTTGTCAAAGTAAATGCTTTAACAAAACTATAAAAATTTCAAATATTTGAACCAACTGTTTTATCAGAAAAATTACACTGGTTATATAGCACTTTGACAAACACCAATTTTGATCATTGAGAAGCTTAATATTCCTTTTACAACACAACGTAATTAAAACGTTTAGCTGACTTTACAGAGTTATCTCCCTGTAGTGTTTGATACCACCTTAAAAGGCTGAAATAACCCCAAAAATTCAACATTAACAGATTTTTAACAATTAAATCAAGATGCACAAATTTTTAAGTATTGGTCAGAAAATAGGGTTCTTTTGTACTCTAACAATATCACAATAACAATAAAGTGACCTTAATTTTGGACAAGGTAAATGGCATGAAGCCAAATTTATCAACTTCTATTGTATGAATGGGATAAACTGACCTTTCAATTTTCAAGGCTAAATAAGTATTGTATAGGCTAAATACAAACTTACCTGTCAAGTTAGAATTGTAATCTGGTTACATTATGTTAATTTTGAGGTCATTTGATGGTTTAAAAACAATGATGAGATTCATTATTACACAGTGGTGCGTTTACGATACGTTTTCGTTCGATAATGACAATAAATCACATCGGTTATTGATCTGATTGATCACTTACTAGGTTCCTTATACCAGAATCGATTAAAAGGTTCTTAGGTCATGGCGACGAAATCTCTTAAATATTCTTTTGTGTCGGGGAGTATTAGTTTTATCAATATTTTATTTAAAAAAAAAAAGTGCACGAAATATAATTATACAACATAAAAACAGGGATTCGGAAACAAGAGAAACTTATATAAATCCGTCTCCCTTTAAAAATGACAAATTTAGGAACATACTATTAGAAACTCGTATAATATAACTTTCAATTCTTATTTTACATGTTTATTCTGAGGTTTGTCCGTTACTCATATGTCAGTTTGATCGAAAAATGTGATCAACTCATTTCTTTTTGTATACTAGTCAACAAAAGAAACGATACAAGACTGAAATAAAATTTATCAAAAAATATTAAATGTAAAAAAAAAATGAGATACACTATTTTAAAGAACTTTCATTTGCAATGTATGCACACAAAGTCATATGATAATGAAAATCAAAACATGTTAAGTAGTATATAATAATGGTCTATGAATAGCTGCGAACTATGCAAATGTTTCGAAAATATTTACTTTAAATAATGTTTCAACATCTTAATCGACATCGACACAAAAATAATTGTTGTTGACCAAATTTTCCTGTTTCTAAAATAAATCTTTGTACAACTTTAAAACTATTTTCCTTTTCCTCATCACTGATAAGTTCACTATCTGATAATAATGTTTGTATATTGTATATTGGTAGTGTAGAAATGGTTTATGTCCTGATGAGTCTATAATTATGACATTCTAGCAAATAGTGTTTGGCCACATATACAGAGGCTAGAAAGAACAATATTTTTCTGGAAAAAGTGTTTATTTAAGCCACTGTCGTTTACAGGAGTCTGGCGTGAAGTATTTGGCCTTTTCTACAACCAGCATTATAATATGTAGGGACTTTCTTAGTACATGTATCTCGATTTATATAATTTTTAAGTGTAAATGTTTTATCATGTTTATGGATTACATCTTGTGGAAGCCTGTTCCATTCATGAATAATAGATGGTAGAAAAGAATTTTGAAAAAAGGTAGTTCTACAGTTCATATTTTGAACATTAAATGCACTTCAAGTATTATAGTTATAGACTTGATAAAGTCGTTGAGGTACGAGACTACAAAGATTATTAGGAGCTTGATCATGAAACCTTTCGTGAAATTTAATAATTTTATGCCTGGATCAGAGATACCCAACCAGTATCACTTTAAAGATTAGTTTTAGAGCAAAGCTTAGTGGCACCTGTGACTATACGATTTGCTTCTATGTGGATGCTCTCCAGTTTGTCCTATAAATAAATTGGTATGTTATCTCACACAGTATCCGCATATAGGCCTGATGAAGCTGATATATATAACTTGTAGATTATTACGCGATAGCTTAAACGTTAAACTCCTCATAAGATTTAAACGAGGCGTAGTTTTATCAATAATATAGTTAATTAGTATATATACCTCTCTCTATAAGTAAATGGTGAGCAGATATGCGAAATCTTGTTCGACTCCGTCTATCTTCAAATTGTTTTACAATATTAAAACATTTTTCACAACCAAAATTTGAAGGTTACATATGCGCATAGTTTTGCTTCTGGGCTAGTTTTGAGATCCCCGCCCCAAAAGAAAATCTTTCTACACGGCATTTCTAAGTTGTTTGTTATCAATTGGTTTAATCCTGTCCGAGGATATTTGATAGTCATTAATCAGTGAAAAAAGCTTCTCCGATGACATATACCACGATGCTTTCTTTGACTCAAACCATATCTTTGAGTTGTTTTTAATACAATTCATCCTGGGCTACTGCAGAGGAGCCTCATGCACAAAAATGTATACCGAAATATTTATGTGTATAAATACACTCTAGTTTTACACCATGTAGCATAAAATCATATTTGTTAATCAATCTACCTGCCTTGTTGAATATAAGAACCTTTGTTTTGTTTGACATATTTTTGGAATCTTGTCTTGCTAAAGCTAAGTTTAGTTTTCAACTTTGTAATCTACATGATCTATATTTAGTTTTTATGGTAGTTTTCAAGCTAAAAGGCAAAAGCAACAAAAACTGGTACAAACTATCATTAAAGGGTAAAACCTCCAAAAAGGTATGGTTTGTCAATTTCGTCAATTTTGGATTTGCATTAATTTAGCTTAGTGGTTTCATAGCTGTTGATTTTCAGAAAAATCAGCAGACGGTTGATGAAAAATGGTCTTATATCATTGAAATACAGTAAAAATTGCCAAGGGATCTATGTTTTGATTATGAAGAAGCCGACGAAGCTTCCGTTTAAGCTTTATATGAAATACAACGAATATTTAACGAACGTTTTGATGTTTTACAACTTTAAACCTAGGCTATACTGTATCAAAATGGTAGTACAAGAAATTTTAAGTAATATTGTAGTAAATAAAAACAGGCTGATTATCGTTGAATGCTGTTTCTGATTGAAATCCATAAACTGGCCCGAAAAGTTGTCTTTCAATTTCGTATTTACCGTAACAAGAGACTAGGAATCAATAAATGTAACGACTTGTAAAGATGTTTAACATTAAATGGTAGACTTATTCTACATACTTTTCAATCTGTGTCTTCTAATACATAAAAAAAGCAGGATCATAAGTATGGCAAAACCTGTAAATAATATATATATAACTCATATTGACCGAACATGCTCTAATGATACATGTTAGGCAATTGTTTACATTAGTATATAGCGTATCAGTGATAAGGTGAGTACATGTTAGTACACACTACATATACTATGTATGTGCCTGTTCTAAGTCAGGAGCCTGTAATTCAGTGGTTGTCGTTTGTTTATGTGTTACATATTTGTTTTTAAAAGCCGTTAGTTTTCTCGTTTAAATTTTTTTACATTATCATTAGTGGGCCTTTTATAGCTGACTATGAGGTGTGGGCTTTGCTCATTGTTGAAGGCCGTACGATGACCTATAGTTGTTTCTGTGTTATTTTAGTCTCTTGTGGAGAGTTGTCTCATTAGCAATCATACCACATCTTCTTTTTTTACCTCTTCTTTTTTATAATTCAGTTAATAAATTATATGCAACTGGTTCATAAGAAAACAACATAATTTTTTGTTAATAGTTTTTAAGAAAATAAATAAACTCATCATAGATACCAGGAATAAACTTTGTATTTACGCCAGACGCGCGTTTCTTCTACAAAAAGACGCTCGAATCGAGAAAAAAAAACTAAAAAGGCCAAATAAAGTACATTGTACGAAGTTGAAGAGTATTGAGGCCTAAAATTCCTAAACGTTTTGCCAAATTCAGCTAAGATAATCTATTCCTTAGGTTGTTATTTTTATTCTGTAACCTTATTTTGGAAGATCTCACATGTGCCTTCTTTATTTATCCATTTTAAAAATTTCAAACACATTAACTTGTTTTGGTTTTTTCTCGGATGTATAATATGTTTTGTAAACAGTAAACAGTACAATCGTTGATACTGTAATAATTTGCATCGCGCGTCTTGTATCCATACCCTCGTTTTAAAACATATTGGCTTCTCATAATATCTATTTAGGAGGAAAATGTAATTGTCTTTGAAGGATTTTTTATTATTAATACCATTTTTCCTTTTGTAACTTGAAATTTAAATTCGGAGTCAGAAGCAACTTTGTTTTAAAAAGATTTGTCTTTAGTAAGTTCTTGTTAGCACGGTTTTGTTATTGCTTTCATGAATTTAGAGTATTCCGAAAACCAATTAGCCTGGCAAGGTAATATAGTGTGAATATGTCTTTCCATGGCCACATTTTCTAACACGATTATTTGTAAATTGGTTGGTAAATAAAAAAAAATGTTTAAATAACATTTGGTGACAATTCTGCATATAGTTTGGATGGTTGTTGGTAGTTTAATTCATTGATTTGGCTGATTTTGTTTATCGACAGTTTGAAAAATATATTATTGACGAATTTAGAATTCCTTAATCGATGGACTCACTCGGCATCAGTTTATTTGAATTTCACCTGCGCAAAATGTGACTGTGTATTTTCTTTTTCTTATATAAATATCAATTTCCAGGTTAATCCTGGTAAGACAATTATTGTATATATACTACGGCAATTGAAAATGTGTATTACTTACCAAAACTATAACAGGTATACAGTTCTCGATAAACAATAACGACAACTAGAAAGAAATATACAGCATTAAAAATTATAGCCAAAGTTTGACTTAATACGATTGTCATTGATTAAAATACAGTCATTTGTTTTTGTATTTTTAGATTTGCATATCAACAGATAGACAAAAACTTTTGATTCATTTCAGTTAAAGTGGTTTTTAAATTCCAAGTACTCAGGCAAAATTTGCTCACATGAATTTCACAAGAAATTCTCAAGAAACATTCACGTGAGATTCACCTAAAACGAGCTTATACATGAAACTGACGTGAACATTTTCATGTGAATTTGACATGAATTGAGATTTACATGAATTTGATGTGAAATTTTTCACATGAAATTTACAAAAAGAAATTGATATTTTTCATGATCTTAATTAAATTTGAAAATTTAGATGTTATTTGAATTACTCTATTTCAAAATTTCATGTGAATTTTACATGAACAAAATTTACGTGATTTTCAAGTGAAATTCAGATGAGTTCCATATAAGATTCACGTGAAACTAACAGAAACTGATTTTACGTGAGTTTGACGTATAAGCTCGTTTGATATGTAAATTTCACGGCATATTCACATGAATTTAAATTCATGTGAAATTGATGTGAATGAAATTTGCCTGTGTATCAAGTGCACCAAATATAAAACTATGGGCGCAAGAGAGCCTGCATTGCATACCTGGTATGTTTGCATAAAAATAATGCAATGCAATCGGGATATTTGCAAAAGATTCTATGAAAACACAAGAATAAATAAAGGTCCACATGGTCTATGTGTATCTTCAGCCATTGACACTCTCCGAAGTTGAAAATTTGGGCAAAAAGTAAGAACTTTAATCACTGCTGTTGATTTTGAATTGCTTTCACTTTCTGTTTAATTTCTTTATAAGGACGATTTTGGCAATAATATGACTGACAATTTTTCCTGTTAACATTTTATTTTTGGATATTTTCAAAGCAATAAGCAAAAATGCAAACCCGTTGATTAAAATCGTCATTAAAGTGGATAGACTCTAAATAAAATTTAGACTGATAGCAATATATGTAGATATTATGTTGCTGATAAATTTGACTGTTTTAAAGTCAATCTCCATCTATTACAAATGAAAATCAAGTATGAAAATAAATTATGTCAAAATCCCTCTGGTTCTCTATTTTAAAAAAAACATGTAGTTTTAAAGATGAAAGCCGAAAATGAAAAAAAAAATCGTAATTTAAGGGGAAAAACATCCTTTAACAGACATTTGACGGAACAATATACAAATCTAAACATACGACATACGTCTGCCGTTTTAGATTAAAACTATAGGTTGCATTTCTGTAAAAACAGACATGAAAATTTTCACGTTAGTTTCATGTAAAAGCTCATTTGAGGTGAATCTCACGTGAAATTTTTCACGTGAATTTCATATGAGTTCAATTGTGAATTGCACGTGAGCAAACTTTGCCTGTGTAGATTTCTATATTGTTACGTCTGTACTATAATTTGTCTGTTTGTCTTTTTATTTTTAGCCATGGCGTTATCAGTTCATTTTCGAGCTATGAGTTTGACTATAACTCTTGTATCTTTCGTACCTCTTTGGTCTCTTTTGAAAATTTGTCTCATTCGCACTGACTGACATTACAGTCTACATAACGTTTTGTTACTTCTAGTTTCAATCCTTATGATTAATCCTTCACATTTTTTACTATGAACATAATACATTGACAAATTGTGTACCTTGAATAAAATTATTGTCTTCTTTAGGGACAATTTCTGTAACGTTAGGTATTCTTCCATTGTTGTCACTGCAATACACCAGAATCAAAACGAATAGAAACATATGAATATAATTGACTTCGTTTTCTTTAACTATACCTTTTAACACAATTAAACCTAAAATGCATTATTAAGTACAGATTTTTTTTATGTAATTACATACAACAATAAATTTTAGAACTAGTAGGACTTTCTCCTCTAAATCAAATTTACCTTTCATCATCAGATTTCAAAATATGACAAATGTCTTGTAATTTTTCATTTCTTTGTTTGCTAATTTTGCTACTCAAGTCCCTCCCTTCAAAAATATTGAGTTCAAATAGCACCGAAAAAGCAACAAATTATAATTCCACAATTGGCTGTCACGTTTGTTGACTGATTATTATATAATGTATCGAAATAAATCCAAACACTTAAAGACTCATTTTGTAAAGAATTTCTAACAATATCAAAGACCAGATGAATGATTTGTGGATGTCAGTTTGCGTTAAGACAACTAATCAAATTTAAAGACAGTTTATGGTTTTAGTCATATTAGTATATTCACGTTTTGAGAAACAACCATAGGATAAAATAAACACAACGAAAAGAAAATTATATATATCATGGCTTACTTTTCATCTGTTATTGGTAGGCATTGTGATACTTGAGTAAGGTCTGTTTTATAAATGCATTTATAATCTATAAAACAAAAAAAAGAAAGTTTCGTTAGTTATTACACTTTTTATTTTATCGATAATGCTAGACGAATGGTTTAACTCATGTCTAATAACAGTCAAATCACGTTTTTTTTACCTTGGCTGGTCGATTATTTAGTCAAGTTCTGTTTTCAGTACAAGTACAGATCTCATGTGTTTGTTGTTTTTGAAGTTAAAAACATTCGTAATTGAAATTACTTATTTAAAAATTAAATCGTATATTCCTATTGATAATGGAAATTGGTTTCTTTCATCTGTGGAACGTCAATCATTTTTTTTTTGTTCAGATGTTTCGCTTCTTACTTACACTTTCCAATTTTCGGTTTTGATCGTTCCTGTTGTAGGTAAATCAAGAAAAGCATTTTGGACGAAATACATTCATAACGTGTTATTTTATATTTTACAGCACTGGGTCAATACATCTCCTGGTATATTAATAGTCCCTAGGGATTCGTCACCCCAGTAATCAGTACTTCGGTACTGACATGATTTATAACAAACATTTTCGAAATTGTCCGTTTCTGAATTTTTATATTATAAAGAAACTGATGTTTAGTCCCAATCAAGCAAAGTTGACCTTAGATGGATTTGGCATTTTTTTTTAAGGACATTTAGTCTTAAAACTTTTCAACTATTCCGTTTCTTATACCTCATTGGCGTTCAAATATTCAGCTTTGAATGTTCCTGATGAAGACCAATCCAGAAAAACAGAAGTCAGTAATTTGGTTCTGACTTGATTTATAACAAACATTTCTAAAATTTTCCGTTTATAAAATTTGAATTTATAAACTGAGGTTTAAATTCTCTCATGCAAAGATGATTGCACTAGGTATATTTGGTCATACACATGTAGCTCTTCAACTGTTTCGTTTCTTATACACTCTTGACTTTTAAATATTTGACAGTGAGCGGACCGTGATGAAGGTAAATACAGAAAAACGTGTTGTTTTCATATTTTTACGAAGGATTATGCCGAGAAGTATATTTCAATGACCAAAAGTATGTCTGTCAACAAATTGTTTTTGACCTAAATCCAAATCGTCAATTGCGATCATTCATCTTTAGTTTAGGTTTTTTTTTTTTTTTTTTTTTTGTTGTTTTTTTTGCAAGAAAGGACCGTTTGATGAACCCCATGGTGAAACAACATTAAGTCAGTATGCAACCCTTAACTAGATTTTATTCCTGCACCCAATACAACTTTTCTGCACACATGAGTTTGACCTTTATCTTTTTTTTTAAATAGGGATCTTCATCTCACTATATATATAGCTATAGACAACAAGTTATCTTGGTAAGATTATAATCTCATTATGTAGCGTACATATATCATTGTATGTTCTGTTGTTCTGCAATTTCTAAATTACGAGATAAAGTCCCTGTCAATGTAAAAGTGTTAACTTATTATTCTGATTGAAATCACCAATTTCAAATACAAATGTTTGTTCATCTCCTAAATGATCGGCTTTATCAATAAAACAGTGCAAAGCAAAATCAGAGATTGAACACAAGTGTTTTCTCTCTTGAATTGAATAGTCGTTAAACTGGAGGGATTGAATATATAAATCCACGCAAAAAGGTACAAACTGGCTATCAGATAAACCTTACAGGACACATTATTTAAACTCGTTACTATATTATTCGTAAAAATTGGTGTTGTGTTTACGTGCATAAATGGTTAATCCCTATCCAGAATATGTTATTTAACGATATGAGACGTAGCAATATCTGTATTTTCGTATTTACAAGTGAAAAATCTTTTGCTTTGCGGAACAATGCTATACTAAGCCAAATATCATCGTTTACGACAGTAAAGAGACAAATTCAACTGTTTAATCATCTTTACCTATGCAAACAGAAATTGATATAACAGTTTAACGTATAAAAATATGGAAAAACTGATGGCATCGTGTTTTTGACATCAAAATTAAAGTTAAGCATGTTAAGTTAAGTTATTTAATATTGTATAAAACAACTGTTCTTGGCGAAGGCCTAATCCAGAATTGCTACCTGAGAGAACATAATCAAGTGACATGCTTAGATACTGACTGTCCTTGGACAACTGAATATTCCAATCGAAATTATTGAGCAAAATCTCTAAAAAGGGAAGTGTGTGCATACCTTACAGCTTTGTCACATGCACTGTATGTATTAAAATTTTTCAGAATTTGACATAATTTTCGTTTTTATAGCTTTTTTGCATGGATTAGCTCGTATAGTAAAGGATTTACTTAACAAAACAACTCTTCTGTACAAATTTATGTCTATTCTAAGTGATGTAATGTGACAGAAAGGGTTTATAACTTTACACATAAACCTTATTCATAATGGCTATCATCTGAACCTTTTTTGTTATGTTACCTTTTTATTAGCATATAAAAAATACGTACAAAGGTAGCAGGATTATAATTTAGTACTACATAAGACTCATCAGTGACGCTCATATCAAAATATTTATAAAGCCAAACAAGTACAAAGTTAAAGAGCATTGAGGATCCAAAATTCCAAGAGTTGTGCCAAATACGGCTAAGGTAATCTATGCCTGGGATAAGAAAACTCTTAGTTTTTCAAAATATTTACAGTTTTGTAAACAGGAAGTTTATAAAAATAACCACATTATTGGTATTCATGTCAACACCGCAATGTTGACTACTGGGCTGGTGATACCCTCGGGGACGAACAACGTCCACCAGCAGTGGTATCGACCCAGTGGTCCAAATAGTTATCAAAGGTACCAGGATTATAATTTAGTACGCCAGACGTGCGTTTCGTCTACATAAGACTCATCAGTGACGCTCATATCAAAATATTTATAAAGCAAAACAAGTAAAAAGTTGAAGAGCATTGAGGATCCAAAATACCAAATACGGCTAAGGTAATCTATGCCTGGGATAAGAAAATCCGTTGTTATTTCTTAAATACAATGCTGTACTATTTCTTATCATGATTTGGATGAAGAGTTGTTTAGTTTGCACTTATACCACATCATCTTATATCTATATTATTTTTATTAATTGCAACATTTTCACTAAAGGAATTAACAAATCTTACCTGGTGAAAGTATTTGACTACTATTCACGCACATCTTATAGTAGCATGAACAATCTTCTACCGATGGTTTACAAAAACATGGCTTATTCGGTTTTACTAGGAAATCATAACCTTGTCTGTAATCGCATCTGCACATGGAGTCCCTGTTACGAGTTCCAATGTCATATTCAACTTGACCCTCCTCGTTACACAATGATCTCAAAAAGATACAATTGGTACTAGCATTTGTATAAAATCTAAGTGGAAATGGCTGATATCTTGCCACAGAACAGATAACTGCATCTATGCCTCCACGAAGAACTGATTTTCTACCTATGATAGATAAGTTGACAACATGTTCCTAATGTGTATCACTTTTATTACAACTAAACTATAAATGAAGGTCCTTGTTTTAATTATTTTTGAATTAATAATGATCTGTTTATCATGACACTTTTATATAGTTTCTGTTTTCCAAAATTAATCACAGCCGAAACCATAATTTTCAAGGGATCATATTCTATTTGTTGTGAAGTTGCATTCTGTCATAAGACAACAATACCAAACAAACCAATTTACTAATGCATATATATTTATTCACATAATTTGCGATGATGTTCTGTTGTAAACCATCGTTTTTTTTATAAATTGCATCAGTAAATGCTTTGAAATAAAAACAATATTTAAAGTGTTTTTACAAGCGCAGAATCAAATGCAGTTGGTATACAATTTTTTTATTAGGAATTCAACAGTCTATTCTTGTATATTCTTGTAGTGTTCCTTTTGAACATTATCATGTACCTGTAGCCTTCAAATAAAACAAAACTAACCGATTGTTTCAAATGGTTTTACCTGGTTGTTGAAAGTCAGACCTTGTGCAATTTTCAGAATATCCATTGATGAGATCATTTCGAAGACAAAAATATTTTGATGGATCAGCACAGTGACCATTCGCACGGAGTTTCCATTGCGCTGGTTCAGGGCATTTCAATGAAAATGCTGCACATACATGTACCTGAAATAGAAAATGATACCTTCTTTCTTTTATTATTTCTATTACATGTAACTGATTCCATTTCTAAAAGGGAAAATCCATTTTTGTCCTTTTTTACCTTTTTAATACTTTTAAAATTACTAACTTAAGTATTAGATTTTTCATATTGGCTATAGAACTTTTACAAATTTTACAATATCATGAAATGTTTCCTTTAATTTACCAGTCCAAAGACCATGTTTAACATGTACACCTAGCATAAAGTGTGCTATCTGGTCGTTAGACCAAAACTGGAGAAATGACTTTTAATTGTTGTAAAAAAAAACATCAATAAAAACTAAATAAATACCAAATGTTTAATCCACAAATGTTTTGAATAAATATTGTGGTCTTTCAACCAAAAAAAATGTCAAACGATATTGTATTATTTTGGTCTATCTGATACCTTTTATAAGTATGATGTATGTCTTGTAAAAATAAGACACATTTATAGACTGAGATATGAGTTATTCGAAAATCATAAAATGAAACATAGGGTAACATAAGCTCATCATAGATATCAGCCTTAAACAATTGAATGCAAGTCGAGAGTAACGCCTTGGTCAATTACCCTAATGCACCACAAACTGAGGAACACAAAAGTAGTGTCTAACCAAAACAAATATATATAGTGATATTGAACATGACCCAATAGATTGTAACACAGTGATGACTGCGGTACCCATATTTTGACTATTTTATTTATTATGTCTGTTTTGTTCACGCATCGTTGTAAATATAAAGGAATTTGATGAGACTGTTGTAAAATTTAGAGGTTAAGCGCTATAAAACCAGGTTCAATCCACCATTTTGTACATTTGAAAATGCCTGTACCAAGTCAGGAATATGACAGTTGTTGTCCATTCGTTTGATGTGTTTTGTCATTTGATTTTGTTATGTGATTAGGGACTTTCCGATTAAATTTTCGTCGGAGTTCAGTATTTTTGTGATTTTACTTTTTTTAAACAAGTAACTGCATTTAGTGTCTTTAACATTTCAAACATGTCGGCTCTTGTTTTAATCAAAACTATATACAATCATTGCAGTCCTGTGTATATAGTAGCTTTAAACTTAATGCTTTGAATGAAATTTATATCTCAACTTTTACATGCATATAGGAAATATACACCAAATAACTGTAATATAAGTTCAATTCTATGTCAATTCTTAAAAAAGATTTATAGCCATATTGGTAAATCAACCACCGTAATAAATCACTTGTGTTATGCATGTTATGGTTGACCTTCTACAGGAGAGACACACACATTAGTATGTCAATTTATTAAGCAGTTTCAGAGGAGTAGGATTCTAACCATTTGTTTTACAATAAAAACACCAACTAAAGTGTACATTTAAATCGTTTGTTAATTTCAATAAGTATACTTAGTTAACTTACCAAAGTCATGAGTTTGAACAACATTACTGATTCTTCTTCAACTTTACACTCTGACAATGCAGTTACATCTACAAATCTACAAAACATGATCGAAACAATAATACGCATTCAATTTTAAGACTGAAACTGATGTTCCAAAAAAATAGCTTATATAATACATATAATATATGTCTCTTGTCTAAAAATTGAAAGACGATTGAAAAATAAAATCCAATATGACTAATATTGAGAAACAAGTACCGTACAAGAGATGTTAAAGCTATTCAAATGTTTAAATAGATTGAAACATACGTTTGTCAATGTTTAAATGAAAAATGGTCAGTTACGTTTCATTTAGGGAAAAAACGCGATCAAAGAACAAATTTTAAAGAAGCATTAATGTACTCTGGTTAAGGGCCTTAAGACTCGATTTCCCTCAGCCGGACATTTTACAATTCCGTTTTTTAATTATTTATTTAGACGGTGTAACAATAGACAATCGCGGTAGTAATTTGGGAATCATGATAAAAAAAAATCACATGAAAACAATAACTTTAGTTAATACTTTCGATTTGGATTCATTGAATGTCATAAACTCATACATCCATTGTTCCACTACTAAATTGTCTATTCTTCTTACCAGCACACTTGGTTCAATTAAAAACCTGATAATAAATTGTTCAAATAAGGCCTTCGAAAATAGTGGAATTAATTACTTTTGGAGTGTCAAGAACTCGTTGGAAGTACTTGATAAATTGCATGCTTATATTGGTGATTTTGAATCTGTTCAAAGTTTTGATTTTTCTACCCTGTATACCACATTGCCTCACATTCTCATTAAGAAAAAATTCACACACCTTATTAAATGGGCATTTAAAAAGTCAGAATGTGAATATATATGTTCAAACTCTTTTAGGTCATTTTTTAGTAGCAATAAACAAAAAAAACTATGTCAATTGGACATGCTTTGATACTATATATGCCCTTGAATTTTTACTAGATAACATTTTTGTTCGCTTTGGAGATTCCGTATATCGTCAGGTTATTGGAATTCCAATGGGAACTAACTGTGCACCACTTATTGCGGACCTGTTTTTGTATTGCTATGAGTTACAATTTATGACAAAAATAAGCAAAGACCCATCGAAACAACATCTGATCAACAAATTTAATAATACTTTAGATATTTGGATGATATTTTGGCTCTTAATAATGACGACTTCAGTATGTATATTAAAGAAATTTATCCTGTTGAACTTGCTTTAAATAAAGCTTATACTAACAATGACCACTGCCCTTTCCTCGATCTTGATATCTATATCACTAACGGAAAGCTGAATACTACAATTTATGATAAAAGAGATGATTTTTCATTTCCTATCGTTAATTATCCATTTTTAGATGGTGACTTTCCCTTGTCACCATCTTACGGTGTTTATATATCTCAACTTGTACGATTCGCTCGTGTATGGAACAATGTTTTAGATTTTAACGAGAGAAATTTATGTTTTACTGAAAAATTATTACACCAAGGTTTTCGATATCACAAACTAGTCAAAACATTTACTAAATTTTATCATCTGTATAAGGACATCATTCGTAAATATAGCTCAACATGCAGACTTCTTATACGTTCAGGTATAATTTCACATCCAATTTTTTATGGAAATATTCTTTATAAAGCACAAAGGTGTCAGTATTCACCTCAAAAACTAACAAAACCTTTGAATAGACTTATTAAGAAGGGGTATAGTTACGATACTGTTGTCAGGTCATTACAGATTGCATATTTTGGCGTTTATATTGATTCACTTATAGGGTCTTTGCATCGGAACTAAACACATTTATTCAAAAACCAGTTGTTGGCATGACACGGGTTATGTTCTTCTCATGATGGTATGATACTTAACTCCTAACGGGAAGGATTGTGCCTGATGTTCATATGATGAAATCATGATCTTTAAGTCAGTTTAATTGAAGTCTGGAGCTGGCATGTCAGTTAACTGCTAGTAGTCTGTTGTTATTTATGTATTATTGTCATTTTGTTTATTTTCTTTGGTTACATCTTCTGACATCAGACTCGGACTTCTCTTGAACTGAATTTTAATGTGCGTATTGTTATGCGTTTACTTTTCTACATTATCTAGAGGTATAGGGGGAGGGTTGCAATATCACAAACATGTTTAACCCCGCCGCATTTTTGCGCCGGTCCCAAGTCAGGAGCCTCTGGCCTTTGTTAGTCTTGTATTATTTTAATTTTAGTTTCTTGTGTACAATTTGGAAATTAGTATGGCGTTCATTATCACTGAACTAGTATATATTTGTTTATGGGCCAGCTGAAGGACGCCTCCGGGTGCGGGAATTTCTCGCTACATTGAAGAACTGTTGGTGACCTTCTGCTGTTGTTTTTTTTATATGGTCGGGTTGTTGTCTCTTTGGCACATTCCCCATTTCCATTCTCAATTTTTTTTTATAGTTGTGTTAATTTCCATTGAATCGTCGTTTGAATTATATAACATATGCATACTACGTTTGTGTAATACCAATGCAGAACGCATTTAAAAGTAAACTTTCGTTTGTTATTAAAAAAACAATGTTTTCCCGAAAATTCGTTGGAGACTTAACAAAGAAATATCTAGGAAGAAAAAGAGAATTTGTGACAAGTATACACTTTTTCTCGAGTACGAGTACAGTATCAATGAGTTTAAATAGTTTGCTGTACATTATTTCTTTTTTCTTACATAATTACCTTACTTATAAGTATCATAGTAATCCGTACGTTTGATAAGCTGATAACAAAAATTGAAAACAACACGTTTAATAAGTTCTTGCGTCCGAAGCGCTTTTCTGGATTTCCCTGTAACGAAACTTTTATGACGTTCGAAACATGACAAAGTCATGACCTAGCACCAGAACGCAGTTGTCATGTACTTTTATTCAACACCATTTACATGATTTATACAATCGTTTAGATACAAACCAATTAAACAACTTCAAAGACAACTATTGGTAAATGATCTCAATTGAGTGTCATAACCTAATATTTGAGAAAATATATGAAAATTTGGTACACATTGTTTTATGAGTACTAACTCTACGGTATTTATTTGACCCGAACACTATACTTGTATCAACAAATACGTCAGAACTAAATGGTCGCCTACATTTGAGGTTGTAACCCAGATTTGTTTTCTCTTAATCGATTTCTGACCTTTGAACACCGGTATTCTTCTGTTGCGTTTATTTGATGAAATGTGTTACAAAAGCAAACAAACACTTGGTAACAGGTTAACAGCAATGAGGATAACAATGAACAGTGTGGACTAAGGTAAGGAAAGCGGATCAGGACGAAGGGAATTCGAGTTAGTGAGAGCTGTGGGATCAGAAAAGGGGGCAACATGTGGAACATCTTGGGAAAATATTTTTCATCGATTTTCGTATTTTCGTCTGGGAGTAAGAAGGAGGAAAGTTGGAAGTGGGGAAGATGTTGGAATCTGGAACCCAATGTCCATCACATCTTAATTGCATATATAAACAGATATTGAATAAATTTTCTCGATCGCGTACGGACTATACTATACTACCGCTTGAACATGTCAAAAACAGTTTTCTGATGTACACATATTGAATTATTTGCATTTATGGTTCAACGAGTAAGGACAGGCTAACATATTTTGACTGATCCTATCAACTTGAATGTCTACTAAATATCTTAGAACGTTACACAACAAGTACAACATACAATCAAAATGTATTGATCAAGGTAAATAGTACAGACTAACCCTGTCATACGTACGGACATTGATGTCTTAATTTTCTGTTCACAAAATTGTGCTAACATTGCATTACACTTACAGAGTCTTAGAAACTAAGCTAGAATTATTTTTTTAACCACGGAATCATGAACTTGAGTTCAAGGTAAGGTGAACTCTACCATATATATATAACATTCAGATATGTAAGAAATCAATTACTTAAAACCTTAACTAAATTTTTCCATAGATATACAGATTTGGTTTTGAAGTTTGGTTGTATTTTAAACGGAATAGCACATCTTTATTTTTACGGAAATGTTGTTAAGTGTGC
Source organism: Mytilus galloprovincialis (assembly GCA_037788925.1). Lineage (NCBI taxonomy): Eukaryota > Metazoa > Mollusca > Bivalvia > Mytilida > Mytilidae > Mytilus > Mytilus galloprovincialis. The sequence goes on along the minus strand of CM075340.1, from coordinate 4,876,331 downwards.
CCGGAAATTTAGAAATGATCCTTGTAAACTTATCGCTCCTTTAAATAAACTTATTCTAAAAAGTTACCAACTCAATACTGTAATACGATCATTGAATATTGTTTTGGTATAAATATTGATTTTGTTATCAGTAAATTACACTACAAAATTCAAAAAGTCTGAAAAGACCAGTTTTTGTCTGAATTTGCATGAATTTTTACTCGACATTCTTAATTTGTCTGAATAATTTTTAAAATTTCTTGACATAGTATTTATTTGTCTAATAAGGTTCTTGATTTTTCTTGACAAGTGTCTTGACAGTATGAACATTGTCTTAAAATTTCTCGACACATCCTGTATCATCTGATAAGAGTCTGGATTAGTCTCGAGCAATTCTTGACTGTCTTAAATTTGTCTCGATCTGTCTTGACATATTCTTGACATTCTTAATAATGTCTCGATCTGTCTTGACATATTCTTGACATTCTTAATAATGTCTGAATGTGTCTTGACATATTCTTGACATTCTAAATAATGTCTGAATATATCTCGACACATTCTTGACAGTCTTAAATATATCTTGACACTATCTCAACAGTATAAATTTCGCCTTAGAATGTGAACAGACTTATTCTGCACTGATTATGACATTCTATTGCTGTTATATACTTATTATGGCTAAACTAAACTTTGAAGAATCAAGGATTAATTTGGTATAGTGAGATACCCTTTTGGTGCAACTAAATTGAAATACCCTGAATAATCCCTCATGTAGTTTAATTTTGATTTGTTTTTATTAAACGTTGAATTAATTGTTTTTACTTGGAGTATAAGTTGAAGTTACTGACAAACAACATTTAGATTTTTACTGTTCGCAAAACTGACAGTCAAATTTGCTTTCTTTACTAAAACATGTAACGTAGGTGTTGTGTAGGCAGTTTTAAAATGTGACCATGCGTCTCTTTTGGACCCTTCTGTGTGTGTGTGGCTAAAAAAAAGAGGGGGGGCTTTGTGAAGGTCAAATAATTTGTTCCCATCTTGATTCAAATACCTTATTAGTTTTTTAGGACAACCAAAACACATTCTTTATTCCAATTTGAGTGTTGAATTTTATAATTTTTTAACAAACATAAATATTTGTGATAACTCCTTCCGTAAAAGAAAATATGTTTAGATCTATATTATGCATGTCTTTTTGAGACCAATGATTTTTATAGAAAATGGACCAATTATAAATACATTTTTTTAAATTATGCCTGGAGAAGATAATACTTTTCTTTTAATATTTGGGAAATATTCATTGTTTTTTATGTTAAAATAATTAACTTCATAAGTTTGATGAAGAAAATCAATTTTAATTAAAAAAAATTTCATCAAAATGATGATTTTCATGTTCATATACGAACAAGCTTTTACAACTGTAGTGGCATGGTCGGTCAACTGATAAGTTGTATGGTTAAGTACAGGTAAATCAGTAATTTCTATTTGACAGTTGCGTGTACTCTGGAGTGTGGAATACCTTACTTTTATGGGGAACATCCTGTCCATGTGTAATACTTAATATATATTCCAACAGATGACATTACACAAATTTTTCTTCTGTTAAATGAATGATTTGTTTATCATCATAATTTGCTATTTATATAAGCCACATTTTGGTACAATAATTATTTACCATATAAACATTGAATACTATGAATGTAGATTTAAATATGTATACAGTATGATTGGTTTTAATCATTTAATTTATAAGATTTAGGAATCAAAATTTGTAATTATTTATTAATAAAAACCCAATTTTAAATTGTTTTATATCAACACACCCACATTTAAATTATTTTATACATTAGATTTCATAGCCATATATGCATTTGTATAGATATTTATATACCCAAATTTTCAATTATTTTACATGCCCAACTTTTATTTGTGAAGTGTAACTTGAAACAACTGTATATTATATAAAGAGAAATAAAGATTAAAGTTATATCATGAATATTGGTAATGATTTGTAAAACTCAGAACTGTCGAGTAAATTTAAGACACAATTCAAAATGTTCAGAATATGTCAAGCCATACTGAGAAAAAATAAGAATGTCGAGAACATGTCTAGAAATTTCAAGACAGTATTCAAATGTCAAGAATATGTCAAGAAATTTTAAGACCATATTCAGAATGTCGAGAATATGTCAAGTAAATTTCATACAAATTTGATATAAATGAGAATTTGTCAAGAAAAATTAAGACACAAGTCATACTTTTGGAGAATGTCAAGTAAAAGTTCATGCAAATTAAGACAAAAACTGGTCTTTTCAGACTTTTAGACTTTTGTAGTGTTAAAAGCAAACTAAATATTACTAGTATGTTATATACTGGATCTACAATCTGTCGATACCTGTAACTTGGCATTGCACAAGATCATGTTTTTCTCTGACTGTTTATGACGTCTTTACACTAAATCCATTGGATGTTGGATGTGTACGGATTGAAAGTTTAGTCTTAGATGCATGATTTTTTATTAATTGTTAGTGGCTTTGAACTAGTTTTTGGATAACTGCGAGTACTCTCAGGTGTGTTCCTAGTGTCTTTTTGTTGTCGGGATGTATAAGTACCCGGCCACGTCAACTGTTATATCACTGTCCCGGGTTATGGGGAGGTTTTGAATCCCACTGAAATGTTTAACCCCGCCACATTATTTATGTATGTGCCTGTCCCAAGTCAGGAGCCTGTAATTCAGTAGTTGTCGTTTGTTGATGTGTTACATAATTGTTTTTTTCGTTCATTTTTTAATGCAAATCAGGCCGTTAGTTTTCTCGTCTGAATTGTTTTGTGTTGTCATATCGGGGCTTTTTATAGCCGACTATGCGGTATGGGCTTTGCTCATTGTTGAAGGCCGTAAGGTGACCTATAGTTGTCAATGTCTGTGTCATTTTGGTCTCTTGTGGATAGTTGTCTCATTGACAAGCATATCACATCTTTTTTTTTATATAAACCAAGAACACTTAGAATTGACACTTGTTTTCAAATAATCTGTTTTATGCATGTCGGTATATTTTTTTTTTGCTGCTCAGTGTTTCTATTGTTCAGTTGTTATACGTGATAAGATTCAATCGAGTTTAGTTTGTAACTCGGATATGGTTTTGCTTAATCGATATATGACCATCAAACATCGGTATACTTCTGTATTATAAAATCATGAAAACTAGGCCATGATAATATGAACCCTCCGAAAATTTACCTTATAATCATTCCATACACACGCTATGAATTTTTTTTAATTCGATGATAGAAAAATAGATGCATTAAGATAACATTCCAATGCTACAAAACTACAAATATTCAGATGAAAGATATACTGCATCAGAACAATTTGAGACTATGACATTTTTCCTAATTTATAAAAACGAGTTTCTCTTTTTAGAACAAGAGAACAGATATGATACTTATTTGTTACACCTAAATATATATATATATATATATATATATATATATATATATATATATATATATATATATATATATATATATATATATATATCAGATGTTATTGTCTCAAACATACGGGGCTAACGACTCGCAGATATGAGAAGCTAACATCTTATACCTATTTAAGAGTTTATATTCTTTCATCTATTTATATTTTTGTTAAAGTTATTTACAATATTCTTTTAAATTGTATTAAAATGTTATGTTAATTTAAGAAGTTGATCTTTAAAAAATATATGAAACCGATAGTTTAAACCAACCCCGTTGTAAGGTAAATTGAATACATTTTTTTTTGTGTGTATCTTTTGTAAAGGCTATTAAACTACACACTGTTTGATCTGAACATTGATATTTAAACTATCAAATGACATTCATCATTATTAATCTTTTGTTATTTTAGATACTAGTAATTGTTAAATATCATGTTCGAGCCATACAATATTAAAACTATTTACCTGTTTTAGGTCTTTATTAAAATCTTTAATTCAGTTTATAAACAAAGACAACAGAAGTATACCGATGTTAAACATTGAAAGTTAAATGTTGTCATCATTTGCTTGTTTATCATGTTTATGTTCTAAATAAAATCTTTCTCTATCAAAGTGATCAAAGTTAGATTACAATATAATGAGAAAAGGAAATAGAGGTAGGAAAAATATATTGTTACATTCAGAGTCGAACGAGGTATTTGCCTCCTTTACAAAAAAATCAATTAAAAAATGTACCCGTGAACCAGATATGATATATAATAAGGGCTTTATAATTTTGAACAAAAGTTTCATAGCAATGATATTAAACTGAATAACATATGATAAATGGCACTTCATGTAGTCGTAAATTTGTATTACAATCGTATATGCTACTAGCATACCGAAACAATGTCTCCCGACGTAACTTTGAAAGAACACACCATTTTGAAGATCATGCAAAAATAAACACGACGTTTATTTACATATTTATTTTTTGTGTTTTAAAATAATTATATCTATCTGTGTAAGTGCATAAAAAAACATTGATATTCATCTTACAGTCAATTTAACGAAAAGACTTAAAATGTAATGCATATATGTATGACAAACAAAATTAACCCATTGTACTCATGTTATTACAATTGTGCTCAATTTTTAAAAATTGTAGTTAAATGGAGGCTATTATAATTACCCCTAGATGTGTCATTGGCACTATGAGCTATACATTAACAACATGTATTACCAATCAAGCAAGAATGAAGAATACCTCACATATTAATGAAAACGTAACACTTGCTTCTTTTTTAAAAAGCTATGTGGGTGTACATTAACGAAAGAAGAAGAACATATTAGTTCATCGTTACACTTCATTTGCACAGTAGTCATAACGAAACCAAAAATTAAATGTTTTTTCTTTTAAACAAAAATAATCCTAAAATTAGAATGAAAGCTTACTTAACAAATAAAAGGATAATGAACATATTATATATGTATATATATAAATATTATACATATATATATATATATTAGCGAAAGACGTTTTTTTTTTCTCACGCCAAATATTTCCTCGTTCGAGTTATCTCCCTTTGGTCAACTGTCGAGATTTTCTATAAGTTCCTGTTTTATTAAAAAAAACATGTTAAGGAAATATGAGTTCCCTTGAAGGCATAACTTGAATACGTCATTGTGCTCTTTCAGACTACATTCATTTTAGTTGAAATGGCTCTACCGCGGCAAGTTTTTGATCTATGCAATGTTTTTTGTTGCATTTTAAGTCTGATGGAATTAACGTCGTGACATTTTGAAACATTCTATATTAAATTGAATATACATTATATTTGGAAAAAAATCAGAAGTTCTTAGAAATTGTTGTCGTATTCGTGGGGTCATTGACGTTTATAACATTTTCATTTTCCACTACAAATTGCATGACCTGTACTATAAATGAAGTTTACTTTTCAACCGTTGCATTGTATAAATCTTAATTTTAATTAATTGTAATGCTTGTGTTAGACTTACTTACCATGAGACCAAGAAGCAAACGTAAACATCTTCGGCATTCATATTTTTTGGTAAACAAAACACACAATTTGCATGCCTACTCTTTGGTAACATGCAAGTGTAACTTGGGACTTTTCAGTCTAAAAACGAAACTCATTTTTCGATTGGCGTACATAATCACGTGTTTGATATACCATTCAATCTGTAGTTGACAACTCGTACCTTTATGAAATCGTACTAAATCAACGCCTTCCTTTTCTTTCCCATCTCGTTTATGCGAAGCATGCGGTAATTTCAACATTTATATCCAATTTATGATATCTATTTATATAGCATTTGTGTATTTCTTGTATAACAATACGATCCAGGTGTTACCTGTTAAAAGGGCCGACGTTCGTATATATATCGATTGCAAACTGATGTCAGCAATGTCAAAACTACAGTATTAAAGGTAGATTTAATTTTAAAATGACTAAGCCATCAATTATGTTCACATTTATCAAATCATGACATAAGTACAAATATCACTTTGTGTATTCTTTAAAACTATCAGCCATTCTTGAGATATTTTACATTTCTTTAGATAAGCGGTTACCTTAAGATATTAGATAACAGTTATGTTAGAGATGTGCATATAGCGATACAAATACAACAAAAACCCTATCAAAATTAAAGTACCGACAAACTGATCACACAGATAACTTCCAATCGGTTTGAAAATTAAACTGTTAACTCGTAATTTGAAGGCAGCACACCATTGATTAACTATTTGTCCCATTTTCAAATGAATGCATTTGTAAATATTTGATCGGCGAGATGGGTTATTTAGAACAAGCACGGGCTGTAAGGGCTGTAAAAGACACACGTTTTCTGATCAAGATAAATAACATACTGCGTTCACTTTAAGGAACAACGGCGAAAAAATATCCTGCTTCCCCGTTGGACGTACGCAAAACTTTCAAAAGAGAACTTTATTGAAAAGCTTGTAGATTCGTAAACATTTTAAACTATACCATGAGTCTAACTGTCAAACTATGTACTTACAGTTAAGCCGAAACTTGAGCTAGAGAGAGACGAGGTTATAGCGACAGAAAAAATAACTGTCAACGAGAGACATCGCATCATAGTTTCAAACACTAGATAATATTCCATGTACTCTTTATGGATGAAGTAGCATAATTATAAACTATTTGGGAGAAAAACGGGTTCTACATGTACTTAAAACATGAAATACTCTAAATATAAGGACCGTACAGTTTTTGGTATTTTGCGATGAACAGATCGTTCCAACAAGAAATATTAAAACTCATTTGAAAAATAAATATGAATCAAGGGGATTTGTCTGTTAAAACTTAGGGAAAAAGGTAAGTCTTATCAAACTTTCTTATCTTTTTGCTTTAAAGTGTGTTTCGCTAATACATGTTATTCTACATTACTTTTTGTATACCAATTTTAATATTCATTATTATGTTCACATATCATTCTTCCCTCTCAAAGATTTTTATTGATTTCTTTTTCTTTTTGTTTTTTTTTACTGATCTGCTCATCCAATAAATCTTATGTGCTAAATCTTTCTTAAAAGGTCAAAACTTGATGACATTTTGTCAAATATTGCTAAAGTTATAATGTGAAACGATAATATATGTTGTTCAAGCTGTTACTGTTACTGTGACGCAATTTTTGCTGAAGAAAGGCTTGCGTATGATATGTGCCATCTTCAACTATATGGTTTAATAAAATACTTTCTTTTATATATATTTGAAAAAGGTTAAACATCATACATGACACAGTTCGAATAAACGATACAACGTCATTATTAACTTTATGTAAGCCGATCTGAAACAACATAAAACATTCATGGGTACATGAATAAGAACAGTAAACAAAGAAATGAAAAAAAGGTGCAAATGTTTTATCATTTCTTCATCAAAATGTCATCTCCAATTTCATATGCATTAAACACAAAAATAACAACTTTTATATAATGATATACATACAACTTATTTATTATTACATCCAAAGCCAATTATATTCCAATATTGAAATAATTAAAATATAGTGTGCTTTTGGTAAAAATCATGACAGAAAAAAAACTTTATAGGGTTAAACGAACGAAAGACAAGAGTTAAAAAGCAAAAAAGCCCAAATATAAAAAAAGAAGATGTGGAATGATTGACAATGTGATAACTCTCCACAAGAGACCAAAATGACACAGAAATTTACATCTATAGGTCACCGTTCGGCCTTCAGCAATAAACAAAGCCCATACCGCATAGTCAGCTATAAAAGACCTCGAAATGACAATGTTAAACAATTCAAATGAGAAAACTAACGGCCTTATTTATATAAAAAAAAAACAAATACGTAACACATAAACAAACGACAATCACTGAATTACAGGGTCTTTACACAGTCTACTTAAATAGTTCACTGCAAACCAACGATTGAGCAATCAATTCATTGTAAATTTGTCATGAATATATGTGTACAAGAAGGATTCGAAAATTCACCTACACTGGTGACATGAGTGATACACAAGTAGTTATAATGATTTGTTTGAAAATCAAGGTACACGAAATAAAAATCAAAATACAAACAAAACTGTTACAATGTATTTAAGGAATGACTGTACTATTGTGTGTGTCTAATGAAAAGTTACCTGCATAGCGTGTTATTTTCAAGCACCACATTTTTATGTTATTTTGTAAAAAAATATAATAGTCATGTCTGATGATTTATTTATAAAATCCATTTAAAGCTTGAGTAATTCGAGAAAAACGTTGATGATGTCACGGTCACATGACTAAATTAAGTCCATGAGTTAATACATAAACGACTGTCAACTAATATGTTAATTTTGAGAAAGAAAATTCAATAATTGCCATGTTGCCGTTATTTATGCTGACAGATGTCAAGTGTGTCGTAGTACTTTTGAACTCTTCTTCATCTAATAAGATTTCTGAAACGTTAGTCTACGAACATAAGTTTTGCACATAAAAATAATTCATACGTTGAAAAAATAAAAAGATAGATCAGATAATCATTTACACATCATGTTTTCATACTGTTTATCTGTTGTAGATATTCTATCAATCTGGTCATACACATTTTTATCATCTATTGTACCAAGTTCTATGTTAGCTGATACATTGTTAATTCCCACTTCCTCGTATTGGCCTCCACTGCAATATAAGAAATAGTTTGAAAGTATATTGGCTGAGGATTTTTTTACTCCCACCCGTTTATATATCTCACTAAAATAAATACTGTTCCTGTGACCGTATGTCAGTCACAAATTGTTAGTAAGGCGCTGATTTTTAACAAAATAGAAGTTCCTAAATGTAATCAGTTCCAAATGGAAAAAGTATTCTTAAATATCATTTCCACTACAAATATATATTACAGTATGTGTTCCTCACGGAAAAGATGATAAAGAACATTTGAGATATTAGGATATTGTTTAAAAAAAAGTCTAGGGGAACATATGTAAGGCGGAGCACATATACGTTGACAATGCTGTAATATTTATTTGTAAATGAATCTGTTCGTCTTTATGAAACACAATCGTACAAAATACCAACAGTAGTTGTTCCTCTGAAAGATGTTAAACTTGAAATTCTGTCTTTTGTATCTGTATAATTACATAATTTTGAAAAAGGTCATTGTGATTTTGTAAATATAAAGAGACGATGTGATATGATTGCCAACGAGACAGCTCTTAACAAGAGACCAAGAGACACAGACATGAACAGCTATAGGTGATCGTTAGTTCATATGTGTATATTGACAAAAATACCAAACTCCTAAGAAAAAACGTCCCTTATCATGTTGCAAAGTCAAAACCTCAAACACATCGAAGGAATGGAAAACAAGACTGATCTTCCTGACTTGATGAACACAGTGGATTAAACCTTGTTTGAAAACGAGATAAACCTCTCAGTTGTGTGAGCCTGTTTAATTTTGAAACCAATATAATAAAAAATCTACTTACATCTTTGACTCTTCTTGGGTATTGTTTGATTCTGTTTAAACAACAACATCAACTCAATTACGAAGAATAACTACTGTATGGTATCGTTAGAACAATTGTATGCAAGTGGTAAAACAATAAAAATAATTTGTAAATTAAGTATATGTTCGGTTAAAACAATGATTTCTTTACTGAGGTAAAAACGACTAGGAAAGGAATTCAACAATTTGGAATTCGGAAATATCCAAGATTTCTTAGGCAAGCATATCGGTGAAGAAATTGTCGAGAACTATTAATGATAAATATGATAATTCTTGTATTCTATGCAGTACAATTACTCAATGATGCAGAACAGGTTAGGTGACATTTTCGAACAACTTGCCATGAAACATTGCAAAATTTTGCTTAAACGAAACGAAACTATAGTTTTAAATGTAAAGGTATTCTAAAATACATTTAAAAATAATATAAGGACCGTATGCATTACCAAGGAAAAGATGCAAGGGTATAGCCCCTATTAAGGTCTAGACCCTTTTTTAATAATAAATCAACATTTAATGACGTCACATATAATCTTTTAGTGGCCATACAAGTACATTAAAAAAAATCTATTTTTCTCATTCGTATGTTTGCTCATTGCCATCGGTCTTATTTTGTGCATCAATTGGTATCTCTTACTTTTTTACTTTTTTTTAATTCATTTCCAAGTTGTAAGTATTCACGTACTTCAAATTTTAACCAAGCATACAAATTTGTGAAAAACGAAAAACTGAATACAATTGATTTGATAAACATTCTCTGCAGAAGGTTGTTATTACTGTGTAACCTCACCAAAGTTAACTATAGTATACAATATTACAATATCACAGCAACCACTGAAACTCACTTGATTGTTTGGAATTGTTATGTCTCCTACGCCTCCGGATTAAACAAAATACAAGACCGCCCACAATGAGCCCACCGAGTATGACACAACCACCTGCAGCTCCTACTACTGTTGCTATTGTATATCCTTTAGGTGACACTTGTGGTGATGCTAAAATATACAAATTTTTATCGCTATGTTGAAAACATTATTTTGGAAAATATGTATCTGTATAAATGTGTAGCAATCTGAATAGATGACATCATTTGTAATCTTATAACAGATTATGTAGAATTTTTCGAAATCTAGAATCATTATTTTTATAAAGAACGGATAGTGTTTCAAGCAATATAAGATGTAATAAATAATGAATTAATAAATAATTAAAAAGAAACTTCACATATTTCATAGTCAAAATGGAAAAACAGATTACACACACTAGATTATATAACAAAAAGAAGATATCAAAGGCTGAATAGGATCATAATCATCTTCAAATACAAACGAAAGATGAATAAACAAAAGTACCAAGATTTATTCGTATTATCAAAATACCTACCAAGCACAAATCAAATGATAATAAATTTTATGTCATAATGAGTATTCTACCGGAAAGGTTTTAACTTATTAAATATGTCGACATTCAACCTTATTTCGTGCATACTATGAATCTACATTGCAAGAGGAGCAGAATATATTTTCGTTTTAATAGAGTACAATTACACCACTTGTCTCGTCTTGTTTGATGTCCTATGCTTTCTTTGTACTTGGAGCGACAGTGACGTCACTTTTTAAACAAAGGATTTTACTAAACAATTCTTTTTTACGCATAAAACATATTACTATACTAGTCAGCTATTCATATTTGAAAATAATTCACTGGTAGTTGCAAAAGACGAAAAGCTTACATTCAATTTGTGATGAAGCGTAATATATTTTCAGCAGTTTTACGCCAGCTTGGTTGAGTGAATTCACAGCATAGATCTGTAAAATTATGCAAAACAGATTTTACACACACATTTTTTTTAGTCCTTTAGACAATCGAAACGCTGAAAAGATATTAAAGATTTAATTAAAAGTTCTTGCGTTAAAAATTAAATGTTCATACTTTTTGTCAACTTTTCAAATGAAGTAGCAAGAAAATCTAAATTTTAAGTCTGTTTTTTGGGACACATTTTCAACTCAATATCAGATTACACTTTAGATGACTAGTGCAACGCATATTTATCGGAAAGTTTCTTTCTGTTTTGTTTACCATGTTTAGCATGTTTACAATCCATTACATTTCTTGATATATGCACGAACTGCTGAATATATAATGACTGTACCAATGGCAAAAACAAGGCGTTAATTGTTTCCTTTGACCGTCCGTCTTTCCTTCCATATTTTAGTTTTTCCGGAAGTGCAGAATGACCTTTTTCCACACTTCAATTGAAGTATCCTTCAAATAAGATATATGAAACTCACACGCAATGCCTAGAACCAACATTAGGACAGCAGACATCATTATAATTTTGGCCCTGATTCTAGAATAATACCCCTTTGTTCCTTGGAACATTGCATTTTTATTCGTTGCAACATTCAAACTTAAGTAAACTCACCAATAATTAATCAAACTCATATACAATGATAAGAACAACATAATACATACAAAAGTTTACAGAAAGTCACTAATTATTATAGAGATAAGACCCTAAAAAAAATTAGATTTTTTTTTCAGTTTCTGCATTCTAATTTAAGTTTGCCTCATTCAAAATTCAATAAAACTCACACAACGAATTCGAAATCCGACTGTGACTCATTACCGTCCTAAAATTACGCCTTATTTTTTTACTTTGGATCATTGTAAATCATGAGCGGAGACATTTCTGTTCTCCGACATATTCATCTTATATTTATGTATTGGTTCTTGGTATTTCATATCTTTCGATTAGAATTTGAATTGTATAAGGCATGTCCTCTGAATATTTGCATAAAAAGTAAAATCACAAAAATACTGAACTCCGAGGAAAACTCAAAACGGAAAGTCCCTAATCAAATGGCAAAATATAATTCTAAAAAAACATCAAACGAATGGACAACAATTGTCATATTCCTGATATGGTAAAGGCATTGTCAAATGTAGAAAAGGGTAAAGTGAACATGGGATAATAGCGCTAAACATCTCACTTGTATGACAGTCGCATCAAATTCAATATATCTATAACGATGTGAACAAAACAGACATAATTGTCAAAATTGTCAAAATAGGGTTACATCAATCGTACAATCACCTTGTAGCAATCTTAATCAGAACAAACAAAAACAAATATTTAACAAATACTGCTTAATAAAACTGACCTCAATCTGATAATATCTATCCGGTGTGATGTAATACAATTTTTGGAAGCTTTCAAATTCTGCAGCTATTGTTTCTGTTGTTGTTGTCTACAAATAAATGGACAGGTGTATTTAGCAAAATCAAATTTAATAGAGTATCGTCATAGTACATGTGCATTGTATATATGTGTTTACTTGTGTTAAACTGACGTGTATTTTTATTACAAACAAAACGAATGTACTTATTTTCTACGATTTTCTGGTTATAGCAATTAATACTTACCATGCCAGAACATCCGACAATACTTATGTTGCATGCGATCACCTTAATGTTAATTTGTTTTTATGCCCCATCAACGATAGTAGAAGGGCATTATGTTTTTTTCGGTCTATGCGTCCGTTTGTCGGACATACTGTTCAATCGTTTGTCCGTCTGTCTCGCTTGTTTTTGGTCAATGTAGTTTTTGTTGAACTTGAAGTCTAATCAACATTAAGACTTAGAACACATGTCCCCTATGCTATGCTATTTCTAATAATATGTCAAATCAGAATTTTGATTCCAATTTCACAGTCCACATAAAAAATGATAGTACGAGTGGGGCATTCGTGTGTTATTGTCAAATTTGTGTTTAATTTGTCTTGTAAATAAATGAGAACATGATAAATGAGACATTAACAAATCCTGTGTTTAATTGACAAATGAGACTCAAACTTAGGTTATAACACGTATCGATTTTTCTAGATGTCTCAAAGGTGATGCCCGAGGCCAAACTATCCAATAAAGGTTTTGTCTGAATTGTCCGTAAACTATGTAAACAGTAGTTTATGTTTAGGTAATATATTTTGTTGTAAGTTCAATATAGTTATCAATCATTGGACTTAAAACATTTAGGCAAATATATGCCGATGTGCTTTTTCAATGTACATGTATATGAGATACGATATGATGCTTCAGAAATGAACACATTATTGTCATGCAATTTAATGTTTGGAACTCCACCAAAATAAGTAAAGAAGGTTCAGAATATATACCGCTTACCCCACTGATGTTATGGTCAATCTTATACTCCTTAATGATACCATTTCTTTCTCTTAATAAAGGTATAGACCAGGAAACTTCCATTGTCGTTAAGATCACCGATGGTCTTTTTATTTCAAAACTAGTTACTCTGCCTGGAGCTGTGATAGTAGATAAACTTTTAGTGTTAGAAACAATCAGAGTATCAAATATGGTATAATATTTCATAAATTTCAAAACTTATATCTAGTGTTAAGCGTCATATAAAAATCTTTTTCACATTGACAATAGTCGTAAGTAAAGCATTTAAAGAATAACAAATGTAGAGGCAAAAAAAAAAACTATTTTTAATATGATGAAATATTAAAAAAAAAATTAAAATCAAAGACATGAAACAGGAGAGAAAAGGAGACCAACTATATATAAGAATGATTTAACATTCATCAATAGCACATACATTTCCCCTCGTTCAACAAAAAATATAAATTAGTTGAAAAAGGATTTGGTCATCATATCGGCACAAAGTACAAAAAACAACAAACAAAAACGCTGAAATTATGAGTACACACTATTATTAAAAACGTGCCATGTATAGCTTATAAATATATCCTCGTTATTTGAAAATTATGATTTAGAAATTTCCAAGATAAAAGACGCATAACAGAGTATTTGTTATTGTACTAGTTCAATAAAAAAGGACGTCACTATAAACTAAAAAAAATAGAAATGAACTAAAATAAAAATATATAAGACTAATAAAAGAGGGACGAAAGATACCAAAGGGAAAGTAAAACTCATAAATCTAAAATAAACTGACAACGACACGGCTGAAAATGAAAAACAAACAGACAAGTAATAGTACACATGACACAACATAGAAAACTAAAAAATAAACAACACGAACCCACCAAAAACTAGGGGTGGTCTCAGGTGCTCCGGAAGGAAGAGTAAGCAGATCCACATGTGGCACCCGTCGTGTTGCTCATGTGATAACAAATCCGGTAAATAGTCTAATTCGGTAGGTCACATTCGTGAAAGGGAGGGAGATTGTAGTTACGACGTAAGAAACATATCCGATATCATTTGTGAAACGGTTATTCCATAACGGTCAACCAACTCGTGAAGCGTCCGTAAAATTTACGAAGGGGTGATTTCAACTTCACTTTTTGGAACTCTTAGTTTAATAGCTTCCTTGTGAGCAGCAACCCTCTAATATGAAGAAAATCTTAATAGGAAATGCAAGCACGGGAATGTCGTATCAATTGGGAGATATATACCCCGTATGCAGGTGTTGCTGAAATGTTGCTACTGAGAAATGGAAAGTTCACAATTGGAAAGCTGAAATCTTCTCTTTTGTCGTAAAGTTTTGTTTTTAACGGACCCTCATTGTCAATTTCTAGATGTAAGTCAAGATATGAGGCCGACTTATAGCAAATAATTAACGTGTTCAACTTTTTTGGGAGAACTTATCTTACCTTTAGCCAATATAGAATAAGCAAACACACAGCAATGTGCACAGTAGTCCGAGTTCAACTTCGATGTAAGACAAGATAACAAAACTTATCGGTCGTCCCACTGTCTATATCACTCTGTTCAGCTCTTAATATTATTCCGTATCATGTCTTTGTGACGTCAAATACGTTGACCCGGCCTTAATAACTTTGACCCGGACATATCAGCGACGTCATAATGTTTGAACCGACGTTAATAACTTTGACCCGAACTTATCAAGTCATCTTTTGTGTGCTGGTGAAACAAAGAAAACACTTCTGCAACACGCAAATATAGCCCGATAAATCGATTATCAGATTATCTGCATATTGATATTGTAAAATATCAGCTGCTTGACATTATATGAAGGCTTTTTGATCTCGTTCGCTACGCTCACTCGACAAAAAGCTTCATATTATGTCTCGTAGCTGATATTTAACGATATCAACATGCAGATAACCTGATAATCGGTACAAACTAAGCAAAATGACAATGATACATAGATTAAAAAGACTACCAACAGTTACTTACATGTTAGCTTCAGCCCTCTATTAAACTTTGTATTATTATTGATCGACGAAAAATATATTTTTTCAAATAATTTTGAATAAAACGGTATATTTACCATCTTGATATG
This sequence comes from Mytilus galloprovincialis, assembly GCA_037788925.1. Lineage (NCBI taxonomy): Eukaryota > Metazoa > Mollusca > Bivalvia > Mytilida > Mytilidae > Mytilus > Mytilus galloprovincialis. The sequence goes on along the minus strand of CM075340.1, from coordinate 4,860,596 downwards.
TTGTAACTACGGATGACATATCAGACTGTTCACTGCTGCCTTTATCTGTCGTAGCAACTACTGTAAACGTATAATTCCAATATGCCTGCAATCCAGAAAACTGTATTACCTGCTTATCAAAGCCTAAAAGAAATCATAGCGTATACTTTTCTTTATATCTAGATTTCTCACATCTAAAGCCCGTAAACTCAAAGATTAAACTAGCGTAGCAATTAATTTGTTCACAAAACAACAACAAAATATTAAAAAGCGCTTTTCTTGATTTACCTTCATTAGGAACGCTCAAAGCAAAATATTTGAAAGTCAAGGATTTATTTTAACAAAAACTGTTGAAGAGCATTTTGACAAAACAATTACTTAAACAATAGCATAGTCCAACCAAGGTCAACTCTTCCTTTCACTTTTTCAGCATTTGATTTAGTCAGTTTTATGGACTTTCCAATTTCTGAATATGCATTCAAGTCGGAACTTTTTCTCCAGTGTCGTGTAATTGTGTGTCAACGTTTGATTTTATTGAGAAGAAACTTAAAAAGATTAAGGAGACTTGTCATTTCGGAAGTCAAAATCTGTAAAGGTTGAACACATCAACAAACGACAACCACTGAATTACAGGCTCCTGACTTGGGACAGGCACATACATACAGAATGACAAATGTAAAAACAATCAAACAAGAAAACTAACGGCCTAATGTATGTACAAACAAATAAACAAACATAAAATGTTTAACACACCAACAAACGACAACCACGAAATTACAGGCTTCCGACTTGGCACAGGCACATACATACAGAATGTGGTGGGGTTTAACGTGTTATCAGGATCCAAACACTTCCCATAACCTAAGACAGTGGCGTTACAGTTCAACAGTGAATGATTTCAGTCGAAAAAGGCTTAACACATCAGATAAACACAAATAGAAATACATCTAACAAAAAAACAGAATGGACGTGGCCAAGTAATTGTATATCCCAACAACAAAAAGACACTTAGGTAAGTTTAGAACCTCTAACCTGAAATGGGTAGCACATAGACATGAAATATACCTACCAGTTATGTTTTCTCCTTTTATAAATGCTGGTTGAGTATTTAGAACCATTTCATAAACTTTGAAATGATATGTTGTAATCCCTGGTTTTGGACCTGGTAGTTTCCATCTTACTTTTATTTCACTTGAACTAACAACGGAAGCAGCTACATCTAACGGTTTCTGTGGAACTGTCAACAATATTGATAGAAAAGTTTTTTATTACACATGAATTCCGTCATACACAATATTTGGAAATATCAAAATCAATCATTAATGACAAAATCCGAAATTAATCTGTTAAGTTTTGTCTATTTAGGTTCAGCTAATTTTTAATGCAATAACTACAGTCACTTTCACTAAAATATATACCTTCGGAATCAGTTGTTACTAATGATTCACTCCTGTTACCATTACCAGCGTCATTTATCGCATTTAGCCAAACGGTATAATCTGTATAAGGTAGTAACTGGTTTATTTCATACGATATTGGTTCCATCAGGTCGGTATTTCTTCTATTTTCTCGAATCTGTCTTTTGTCGGCTGAGCACACATGCTGTATCAGCTAAAATTGAATTAGAAATAATTGTCTTGAGGATCTGTTACTTCATGTATGATCAGATCAGAACGCAATTAGAACATACATTCATTGAAGGATATTGACACATTGTTTTACTTATTTCTTCTATAATAAAGACACAATTTCAAGATTATTTCATATTCTTTCCCGAATTCTTTCCAAAATGCTCCGACCCAACAATACGAAGGCCAATACTATGTTCATGTCTGATACTATAAGTTAAGAACTTAAATGAAAGAAAATCTATTTCATGTTTACACTATCTATCTGATCTTTGAAGGTTTTTTCACATTTTCTATTTCAGAAACGAATGCTTTTGAATATTTTAAAATGACAATATGTGACAATCAAATCAACAAATCAATCATCATGTGGTAGTACATTGTTAAACGACTCCCCCCCCCCCCCCGACACTTCTTTTGGTACAATTTAAATAAATGAATAATTAATAGTATTCTTTAAGCATAAGGGATTTCATATCCAGACGGTTGCAAAATCTTAGTATTTGAACATTTATTTGAATTAATACCTACGTGACGACAATCGGTTAGGGGAAAAACTTCTGGAAACGCTGTGGCTTCGATCGAAATGATTCTTTTATGATTGAACAACATGTGTTGGTTATAAGCTTGTACTCGTCTTAATATGATTGGCTAACAAAGAGTCTTTACTAACCAAAAAATACTTACTACATTTGTACAGCCAGTACTGCAAACAAGGAGTACTTCGACTACACAGTCACTATTTACTAAAACTCTTAAACGATATCCTATTATGGTACTTTTTGAGTCAACTGGCTTACTCCATGATATCTGAATACTTCTGCTTGTCGCACGTAGAGTGACGCTTGATGGAACACTAGCCACTGAGAACAAAAAGAATATAAAGAAAAAAGTGTACCATTGGAACATTTAGATATTAGTCTGGAATAAAACAAACCGATAACTTTCATGTTATGATCGGATCTATGAAACCTATAAATGTCATAAAGATATAATGTTTCGCTCAGTTTAATGAGGCTAGGGGTATTGTGGCAGTAACTGCTAGTAGTTCTGTCTTACTTTGTGCTGATCATTTTCATTTTGCTTAGTTTCTTCGATTTGTTTAAACATCAGGCTCTGACTTCTTATTAAATCAGGTTTAGCTGTTCTTATTGATGTGTGTTTGTTAATTTCAAATTGGCTAAAGGTATAAGAGCGGGAAGATATCTGATAAAACAGTTCCTTTTTTTTTCTGTTCCGGATTTTCTTGTAATGTCTTTTTAATGAACTGGTATACATTTGTGTGACGGAGCCAGCTAAAGGCAACACTTAGCTGTGTATTTTTTTCCCGCTTGCTTCAAAGACCCATTTGTGGCCTTGTGCTGTTGTTTGTCTTGTGTGTTGTCTTTTTGACACATTCCTCGCTTCCATTCTCTATTGTTTCTAAAATAAATTGATAAAAATATGCAAAAACTACCATATGGTTATAAATGTGTAAAATTGTTGTACGAGAATAAAATATGAATTATCCGTTTTATCATAATTGATATATAAGGATCTTACTTACGTGCAGCACATGTTAACCCTGTCCAACGATGATTTATAGCACATTCACATGTTCCCCCTGCACAGGTCATTGGTCTTAGACACTCTGTATCAGCATTACAGTTTACAGAAGTACTCTTTTCTGTGGACAAGAAATAGATTTCGGTACCTTACGTTTGTCATTTTGTGGTAATTTTTGTTCTTATTTTTCTTAAGATTTAAAACAGAAAGGAATGAGAATTATTACAAAAATCGTTGTATCTCGTTACCAAAAGTTATCATCATTTTGAAATATGGTGTTGGAATATTTCTCTTAAAGACATCTTTAACTTGATCTATTTTGAATTTTGAAATGAATATGTACCAGCATGTCAATTGTTTGACACCGTACATTGAAATAAATGTGTGTGTCTGTTTATTTGTAGGCGTTGTAAGGCAATTATAAATTATATAAATAGAGACCTTTATAAAATGCAATGCATATTATTGTAATAACCTATAGACATAAATAAAACTCACGTGCAGCACACGCTGATCCTGTCCAGTACTGATTTGTAGAACATAGACAACGACCACTTGAACAATTCAGTGTACTGGCACATTCTTTATTAGCAGTGCATGTTTCGTTCACACGTTTTTCTAAACATTAATCAAACTATAAGTACTCCTCAATGAAATGTTTTGTTCTTCAAAACTTACTCAGTTGAATTAATATGACTATTTTCTTTTCCAAATGCAAAAAAGAGGGAGCCTCATTGACCAAGAGGTCAAAATAGTTCAACTGCTAAACCAATCAATCAATAAATCAATCTATACAAAAAGCTGCATTTTGATTTGAGGTCTTCTTATTTGATTTTAGCTTTTTACAAAAGTAATTTAATGTAAAACAAGAAGAAAAGACACATGAAATTTTTTTTTTTACATATTTGTAAAATTATAAAATAAAATTGAGAATGGAATGGAAATTGCATACTTATATGTTACTCAGCATTGACTAAGGTTTATATTGATACAATTATTGTAAAATTCATAAACTAATTTGGGTTAATTATCTTTTTAAGGTAAATAGAAACTGAGGAAACGAAATATCATGAGGAATGAGACAGATATCCAATTTAATGCAAATAACGTTAATCAATAATAAATGGATCACCTATTTGGAAAGTTCGATAAAAATTGTATCTAAACATTTAAATGTACTAAGAAAATTACTGTGCCATACCAAGACAAGTATGCGCCATTATTGAAAGCATATTCTTAGCAAGTAGCAACTTATTACATATTGTAGATGAATTTTGTTATCTAAGACTAAGGCATTGGTTAACATCTAGTTATAACATACATTAAAAGAAAAATGACAAAACGACTAAAACGTCTATGCAGCATATTTACACTGCCATATGACATATCTACACAATCTGCCCGCAGTGTAGGTTTCTAGTTCTGTATAGATTTATAATACATACTATTTAAAAGAGTTTAACACTTTGGCCTGTTGGGATTTTTTGGAGAACATGCAGGGTAATGATGCTTTTTTTTATGTTATAGTTTGATCTAAGCTGAAACCATTATGTTTGGGAAATAAAAATAAGAATGCGTATTGCGGATGGTTGAAAATATTTGTACCATAAAAGAGGGGCGATAGATAACAGAGGGACAGTCAAACTCATCAATTGAGAAAAAATGGAAAACGCCATGGCTAAAAAATAGAAACCAATAGACAAATAATAATACCAAAGCAAGACAACATAGAAAACTAAAGACTAAACAACACGAACCTCACCAAAAAATTGGGTTTATATCAGGCAGGGTAAGCAGATCCTGATCAACATGTGAGAGATAAGCATGAAATTAAAATCAGACCTTTAATGATATAATTTGGTGTGTTGTCAAAGTGATCAATTTTTTGTTTGGACTTTCTATATATGATTTTGATAAAGCCTAATGTTAGAAATCATTTGTAATCAATGCACACTATGTATTTCACAACTTCTTTTAGGTAAATCTGCACTTGATAATAGTCTGCCATATACTAACCTGTTGAATGTGAACAGCGATAGAATTATCAAAATAAAAATAAATAACAGAAAAACTTTCTTATTGAAATTGATTTACAAATATATTTTTTTACTACTTGTTGGATTACTTTCATCATACTTCGTGACATTATCCCTGATACTTGATTGTTGATCTTTGAACAAATAAAAGACTCGAGTATGTGGGAATGAATCAGATATAATCTAACAACACAATCAATAATACGAAATCTTTAGACCATCAGGAACTGTAGTATTATGGCAGTTCTGCATGTCAACTTTATGTTTAACTTAGAATAAAAATATTACTAAACATTACCTGCAGAACAAGTATAACCTGTCCAATACTGATTCATAGCACATTGACAGGTCCCACCTTTACATGTCATTGGACTAAGACATTCATTATCAGCATTACAGTTTGAATAAATACTCTTTTCTGTAAATAAAAAAGGATAAATGCTTTGCCTCTATTTGCAATTTTGGTTTTTATTTTAATGTGTTATGGAACTATGAACCCTCGTGTGTATCGAAAAGTTATCAGACTGTTACATCGTCTATAAGAAAAATAAACTGATACATATATTTCTCTTATAATAAAAATATAACAAGAACTTATTACAGAAAGAAAAATACAGATGCACCGGTGTCTTTCAACTCTAAACTCCATTTATAATAGTTTTTCCCTTTTTTCAATTAAATTGAATGTATAAAGTCACTTTCATTTAATCTAAAACAGAAGGTTATTTACATACACTTCAAATGAGCAAATCAGCAATCATAAATTCAACTTACTTGCAACACAAATTGATCCTGTCCAATACTGAAGTGAAGAACATTGACAAATCCCACCTGTACAAGAAAATGGATCCAAACACTCTATTCCAGAACTGCATGTCTGACCTCGACTCTTTCCTTAAAAAAAAGCCAAAGAGATCACAGATGGAAAGGACTTGTTTAGTGGATGTTTTTCTTATATGGTATCAATTAATAAACTAGATATGTAATTTTTCCCGTTAACTCATAATTCTAAAACACGAAGACGCATACATAAATTAAAAGAATTTGAACCAAAACCCATTTAATAGTAATATATTAAGCATCGAAAAGAAATACTTTGTAGTGATGAATATGGATTCTAGCACTGCATCGATATTATTTTTAACTTAAGACTGCTGATTTTTTTTAAATCTAAAACGCGTCACAATGGAAATTTTACAAGAATGCACGAAAATTTGACGTCATAATCGATATTTCACTAATAAGAATTGAGAGCAAACGAACTACACAATGATTAGATATAAATACTCCGACAGGTCAGGTTAGGATAAATCGAGTAAGAATTTGATAAATAGAAACACAACTTACGTTGGTAACAGTATGAATCAATACAGTACTGTTGTATACTACAATCACAAGAACGTTCAGGTTCATGACAAACATTCCGTAATTGGCATGGTAAAACATTTCTCCTTTTATCTGAAAACAAACCACTGTATGTATCAGTAACCATAAACTTGACGGTACAAACATGGGAAGGAAAATAGAAGAATAAAACAGCTGTGCAACCAACGCAGGATATGCATATAACATGTTATGGTTTTGCTCAGTACCATATAATATGTTTTGTGGTGTATTCACTACAACTTTGTAGAATTTTCGCCTTTTACTGTTCTCCAATTATATATTAGATTTGGCAATCTAACTGTCTTGGTTGGTCTATATCAAACGCGTGTCCGCCGTTCCAAATTGTCGGTCTAGTACCTTTGATGAATTTGTACAAACACTTAGTCGATGCTACTGCTGTTTGACTTTTCGATCCCGAGTGTACAAGCAATATTTAGAAGATTCAAATATTGTGTTTATAAAAATTTGAATCAATTGGTTCTTCAAGCATACATAAATCACCATTACCAAATTTGGAACAATGTTTCAAGATTTTCAGTGTTTTGCATTCTTTTTTTTTTTCCAATTATTTTGATTTTAGTTTTATTAATGAGTCTTACATAGAGGAGACATACCAAGTTATAATTTTGATATTGTGTTTTAGTTTTACAACTACTGAGTCGATATCCCTGCGTCCCTGAGTATAACACCCTTTTTCAGTTTTGTTTTTCAGCTGTATTTTTTTTTATTACAAATCGTCGTGAAATTATCGATAACAATGTAAAACACATTTTTTTATTTCGACATAATGACACCTTTAATAACGGTTTGCAAAATATTACTTCCAGTATTATTTGATAGTTTACACTTAATAATTACATATATGGTTCTACATACTTTAAGATTAAATAAGTATAATAAGAAAGCTTCGTCCGGTTAACACATGGTCACATCCGGTTGACTTTTTCAAGATTATATGGCTTGCAACCTAATGCAAAAAGTCTTATGTCGTTACCATGTATACATGATAATTTTAACCAAAAATAAGATAAACTTCACAATTATCTTTGACCGTGACCTAAATCTTATGTTCATAAACACCTCCCCTCAAGTCAAAGACACTCTAGGTCTCTTTTCTATATTGTCAATAAGCGATGTCATAATTTATAAGTAATTATAATAATAGAGTAAAGAAAACGCCCATATAATGTAAACTTACATGTACCCTTTAATCCAACATGTATGTAACGACTAAAACTTTTATAAATAAAATGTGGTTAATATCTTATATGATTTTTCGAAAAGAAGTGAATATGACAAAATCAAAATTTAGAGTATGATCTTGACCTTTGACTTTGATTTTTTTTACCAATAACCTAAAATCAAAAGACCGTATTCTCTATCACTTATGATGTACCAGTAACAAATGCATAAATTTGTCGGTTTTATTTGCATTTGAGAATGCAAGAAGAAAGACAGAGTTGGGGAGATAAATCCTAGGTGAAAACGTGTTCAGTTAAACAGGGGTCAATTCTAAAGTGTAAAAATTGTTCGATATAATATACTAAAAACATTTGGCTGAGTATAGCTTTAAAAAACAGTTATTTTCAATATTTCAAGAAATAAAGTTCCTTGACTGTACAAATGGCATTTTAAGACACAAAATAACTACATGATTTGTTAACAACGGCGTCTTTAATATGTATGTTACATTGTTAGCAAAAAGCATTTCTAATAAAGTTAGTTATTTTTTTTTTTAAATATGTTGCCTTTTTGAAATTTTGCATATCTACAATTGCCTACCTGACCCACTTATTTCCCTACGGACTATGTTCTCAGAAAAATAATCTCATTCGGTAAAATTCAAGATATTCATCTTTTAAATAGTCGATAATTGTATTTACTAAAAAAAAAAGTATTACAAAGTATTTAAAACAAAAATCAACTATAACTTCAAAGTTGTCGGAATCCAATTTATTTCGAAAAACACACATCATTATTTACTCACTATAGAACGTGAACTATTCCCAAATTATCACTGTTTTGTCTTTTGTGATCTCGCAGTGATATACGACGTGTCTCGGTATTGATATGTAAAGACAATTGTAGTGAACTGCTGTTCAAAAATCATAAAATCAATCAAGACAAACTGAATTCGGGTAACAAACTAAAATCAAGGGATTCATTTCAAATATAAGAGGAAAATAACGGAACATTAGAAACCAATACTGCAAATATATGCACAAAATGTTTTTGTTGATACACAGTTTTGAGTAAAAAGAAAAGCCGACATGGTTAGAATATACAAATCATGACATTATAACAAACATAATTTCATTTTGATATTCCAGTCATGGTTAAAAAAATACGTTAAACAACACAATTACAAACTAAATCCTTATCTAATATTCGTGTATATATTTATAGTACAAATCTATTTTATTTCTAAAAGTAACCTGTTGATATAAACATAACCAAACAAAAATGTTTCCCAATTACACGGATGATCCATCCGCACTATCATTTTCTATGTTCAGTAGAATGGGGTAAAAACTCTAATTTGGCATTCAAGCTAGAAAGATCATATCATAGGGAACTTTTGTACTAAGTTTCAAGTTAAATTAAATTTCAACTTCATTAAAAACTATCTCGACCATATTTTAACCTGAAGCAGGACAGGAGAGCGAACGAACGGACAGACGACGGAACAGACGAACGGACGCACAGACCAAGACACATAATGCCCATAAATGGGGGAAACACATCTTTTTGTGACGTTGACCCATTTATGTGACGCCGAGTTCATATTTCGTGTGTGGTGTCGTGGTGTGCTGTTGGAAATTTCCTGTGAGCCGTCTGTTGTTATTCAGCGGTTTAAATGTTTGAATGTACTATTATATCTTTTTTTTGTATATTTTTCTGTGCTGAGTCTTTCTGAATTTGTATGTACTGTATTTCACTGTAATCTACAGTTCTTTTCTGTTGGCGTTTAATTTTGTTGTAGTTTTAGTGTTTCTGTATTCTGGGGTTTTCTTTAATAAACCTGTGTTGTTGGCTAGTTCTTGTTCATATTCAATTGTATTATATTAAACAATTTGTTATGTAATTTAAGTAATAGGTTAAAAATATCTCATGTAGTATACGGAGGGATATATTATTATCAGCAACCTGGAAACAAAATGGAACAAAGGGTAACTAAGCCATTATCGTCACGTTTAAACGTCATCTTCTGATTCTTTTTAATTTCTTACTGTAGTATCTTAATTTAATGGTGAACAAATGACCGTTCGTTTATAATTATCATAACAATGTTCTAAAATTTAAATTATAATTCGGGAGTGAATTTAAGCTTCATTTTAAATAACTTAATATATTAAATTTTATTCTGATCATGTGTTATGTTCATATGCACGTACAGTGAACCAAAGCTTCTCATTTTAAGTATATGAATTATTGTTTTCTGATGTTGAAAATTAACAAACCCGTCAGCACCAGCTCTATTTTCTTCCTAAAATCACTTTTAAATCACTATAAATACAAGTAATATGATACACAATTAAATTATGTGATTTAACTTACTTGTAGCACACGCCGATCCTGTCCAGTACCTATTTGTACTGCATTGACAAGTTTCACGTATACATGTCATTGAACCTAGACACTCGTAATCAGCACCACAGGCCGCACCAATACTATTTTCTAAAACATATATAATTTAAAGAATTGATATATGAGTTCAAAGATTGGACAGTCAAAAACTTCTTCTTTGAATTCAATTATTTTTGTTTGTTACAATTTTCGAGATTGCGAAAAACTTGCATTTTCGTGGGTATTTGATTTCGCTGTTTTCCAAAAGTCTTCAATTAATCATACAACAAATTTGTAATTCGTTGAGCATATAAATTAGTGGTTTCCATGTACCCACGAAATCTACAAAAAGTGGTATCCGTTGAAAAAGAATGATTCCAAAGTATAAAACTAAAAAACCTCATAATATAGAGAGTTGTAGAGTTTACAGTAAAAAAGATATCATGTAAATGATGTAGGCTTATACTGTTCATTTACAGAAAGAGAAATATGTTTCGTTCACAATTCATATACAAAACTTACTTTTTTGGCAGGTTGATCCATCATCATAGTAATTATCCATACACCAACATATGCCTGTATCACACTTTGCATTACCATACTTTGTACAATTGTCAACTTTATTGAAAGTACACAAAATATCTCTTACTGTTGATTCACACGTAAAACACAGTAAACATACCAGACAAATCTACAAAAAGACACAAATATGTAATAAAACTCCAGTATGCAAATCAGTTCTTTAAAAATCCTGTTTGAACAACCAAATATTATTATTATTTGATTCAAAATTACTCACCTTATGGAGAAAAATATTACTAAACATTACCTGCAGAACAAGTATAACCTGTCCAATACTGATTCATAGCACATTGACAGGTCCCACCTTTACATGTCATTGGACTAAGACATTCATTATCAGCATTACAGTTTGAATAAATACTCTTTTCTGTAAATAAAAAAGGATAAATGCTTTGCCTCTATTTGCAATTTTGGTTTTTATTTTAATGTGTTATGGAACTATGAACCCTCGTGTGTATCGAAAAGTTATCAGACTGTTACATCGTCTATAAGAAAAATAAACTGATACATATATTTCTCTTATAATAAAAATATAACAAGAACTTATTACAGAAAGAAAAATACAGATGCACCGGTGTCTTTCAACTCTAAACTCCATTTATAATAGTTTTTCCCTTTTTTCAATTAAATTGAATGTATAAAGTCACTTTCATTTAATCTAAAACAGAAGGTTATTTACATACACTTCAAATGAGCAAATCAGCAATCATAAATTCAACTTACTTGCAACACAAATTGATCCTGTCCAATACTGAAGTGAAGAACATTGACAAATCCCACCTGTACAAGAAAATGGATCCAAACACTCTATTCCAGAACTGCATGTCTGACCTCGACTCTTTCCTTAAAAAAAAGCCAAAGAGATCACAGATGGAAAGGACTTGTTTAGTGGATGTTTTTCTTATATGGTATCAATTAATAAACTAGATATGTAATTTTTCCCGTTAACTCATAATTCTAAAACACGAAGACGCATACATAAATTAAAAGAATTTGAACCAAAACCCATTTAATAGTAATATATTAAGCATCGAAAAGAAATACTTTGTAGTGATGAATATGGATTCTAGCACTGCATCGATATTATTTTTAACTTAAGACTGCTGATTTTTTTTAAATCTAAAACGCGTCACAATGGAAATTTTACAAGAATGCACGAAAATTTGACGTCATAATCGATATTTCACTAATAAGAATTGAGAGCAAACGAACTACACAATGATTAGATATAAATACTCCGACAGGTCAGGTTAGGATAAATCGAGTAAGAATTTGATAAATAGAAACACAACTTACGTTGGTAACAGTATGAATCAATACAGTACTGTTGTATACTACAATCACAAGAACGTTCAGGTTCATGACAAACATTCCGTAATTGGCATGGTAAAACATTTCTCCTTTTATCTGAAAACAAACCACTGTATGTATCAGTAACCATAAACTTGACGGTACAAACATGGGAAGGAAAATAGAAGAATAAAACAGCTGTGCAACCAACGCAGGATATGCATATAACATGTTATGGTTTTGCTCAGTACCATATAATATGTTTTGTGGTGTATTCACTACAACTTTGTAGAATTTTCGCCTTTTACTGTTCTCCAATTATATATTAGATTTGGCAATCTAACTGTCTTGGTTGGTCTATATCAAACGCGTGTCCGCCGTTCCAAATTGTCGGTCTAGTACCTTTGATGAATTTGTACAAACACTTAGTCGATGCTACTGCTGTTTGACTTTTCGATCCCGAGTGTACAAGCAATATTTAGAAGATTCAAATATTGTGTTTATAAAAATTTGAATCAATTGGTTCTTCAAGCATACATAAATCACCATTACCAAATTTGGAACAATGTTTCAAGATTTTCAGTGTTTTGCATTCTTTTTTTTTTTCCAATTATTTTGATTTTAGTTTTATTAATGAGTCTTACATAGAGGAGACATACCAAGTTATAATTTTGATATTGTGTTTTAGTTTTACAACTACTGAGTCGATATCCCTGCGTCCCTGAGTATAACACCCTTTTTCAGTTTTGTTTTTCAGCTGTATTTTTTTTTATTACAAATCGTCGTGAAATTATCGATAACAATGTAAAACACATTTTTTTATTTCGACATAATGACACCTTTAATAACGGTTTGCAAAATATTACTTCCAGTATTATTTGATAGTTTACACTTAATAATTACATATATGGTTCTACATACTTTAAGATTAAATAAGTATAATAAGAAAGCTTCGTCCGGTTAACACATGGTCACATCCGGTTGACTTTTTCAAGATTATATGGCTTGCAACCTAATGCAAAAAGTCTTATGTCGTTACCATGTATACATGATAATTTTAACCAAAAATAAGATAAACTTCACAATTATCTTTGACCGTGACCTAAATCTTATGTTCATAAACACCTCCCCTCAAGTCAAAGACACTCTAGGTCTCTTTTCTATATTGTCAATAAGCGATGTCATAATTTATAAGTAATTATAATAATAGAGTAAAGAAAACGCCCATATAATGTAAACTTACATGTACCCTTTAATCCAACATGTATGTAACGACTAAAACTTTTATAAATAAAATGTGGTTAATATCTTATATGATTTTTCGAAAAGAAGTGAATATGACAAAATCAAAATTTAGAGTATGATCTTGACCTTTGACTTTGATTTTTTTTACCAATAACCTAAAATCAAAAGACCGTATTCTCTATCACTTATGATGTACCAGTAACAAATGCATAAATTTGTCGGTTTTATTTGCATTTGAGAATGCAAGAAGAAAGACAGAGTTGGGGAGATAAATCCTAGGTGAAAACGTGTTCAGTTAAACAGGGGTCAATTCTAAAGTGTAAAAATTGTTCGATATAATATACTAAAAACATTTGGCTGAGTATAGCTTTAAAAAACAGTTATTTTCAATATTTCAAGAAATAAAGTTCCTTGACTGTACAAATGGCATTTTAAGACACAAAATAACTACATGATTTGTTAACAACGGCGTCTTTAATATGTATGTTACATTGTTAGCAAAAAGCATTTCTAATAAAGTTAGTTATTTTTTTTTTTAAATATGTTGCCTTTTTGAAATTTTGCATATCTACAATTGCCTACCTGACCCACTTATTTCCCTACGGACTATGTTCTCAGAAAAATAATCTCATTCGGTAAAATTCAAGATATTCATCTTTTAAATAGTCGATAATTGTATTTACTAAAAAAAAAAGTATTACAAAGTATTTAAAACAAAAATCAACTATAACTTCAAAGTTGTCGGAATCCAATTTATTTCGAAAAACACACATCATTATTTACTCACTATAGAACGTGAACTATTCCCAAATTATCACTGTTTTGTCTTTTGTGATCTCGCAGTGATATACGACGTGTCTCGGTATTGATATGTAAAGACAATTGTAGTGAACTGCTGTTCAAAAATCATAAAATCAATCAAGACAAACTGAATTCGGGTAACAAACTAAAATCAAGGGATTCATTTCAAATATAAGAGGAAAATAACGGAACATTAGAAACCAATACTGCAAATATATGCACAAAATGTTTTTGTTGATACACAGTTTTGAGTAAAAAGAAAAGCCGACATGGTTAGAATATACAAATCATGACATTATAACAAACATAATTTCATTTTGATATTCCAGTCATGGTTAAAAAAATACGTTAAACAACACAATTACAAACTAAATCCTTATCTAATATTCGTGTATATATTTATAGTACAAATCTATTTTATTTCTAAAAGTAACCTGTTGATATAAACATAACCAAACAAAAATGTTTCCCAATTACACGGATGATCCATCCGCACTATCATTTTCTATGTTCAGTAGAATGGGGTAAAAACTCTAATTTGGCATTCAAGCTAGAAAGATCATATCATAGGGAACTTTTGTACTAAGTTTCAAGTTAAATTAAATTTCAACTTCATTAAAAACTATCTCGACCATATTTTAACCTGAAGCAGGACAGGAGAGCGAACGAACGGACAGACGACGGAACAGACGAACGGACGCACAGACCAAGACACATAATGCCCATAAATGGGGGAAACACATCTTTTTGTGACGTTGACCCATTTATGTGACGCCGAGTTCATATTTCGTGTGTGGTGTCGTGGTGTGCTGTTGGAAATTTCCTGTGAGCCGTCTGTTGTTATTCAGCGGTTTAAATGTTTGAATGTACTATTATATCTTTTTTTTGTATATTTTTCTGTGCTGAGTCTTTCTGAATTTGTATGTACTGTATTTCACTGTAATCTACAGTTCTTTTCTGTTGGCGTTTAATTTTGTTGTAGTTTTAGTGTTTCTGTATTCTGGGGTTTTCTTTAATAAACCTGTGTTGTTGGCTAGTTCTTGTTCATATTCAATTGTATTATATTAAACAATTTGTTATGTAATTTAAGTAATAGGTTAAAAATATCTCATGTAGTATACGGAGGGATATATTATTATCAGCAACCTGGAAACAAAATGGAACAAAGGGTAACTAAGCCATTATCGTCACGTTTAAACGTCATCTTCTGATTCTTTTTAATTTCTTACTGTAGTATCTTAATTTAATGGTGAACAAATGACCGTTCGTTTATAATTATCATAACAATGTTCTAAAATTTAAATTATAATTCGGGAGTGAATTTAAGCTTCATTTTAAATAACTTAATATATTAAATTTTATTCTGATCATGTGTTATGTTCATATGCACGTACAGTGAACCAAAGCTTCTCATTTTAAGTATATGAATTATTGTTTTCTGATGTTGAAAATTAACAAACCCGTCAGCACCAGCTCTATTTTCTTCCTAAAATCACTTTTAAATCACTATAAATACAAGTAATATGATACACAATTAAATTATGTGATTTAACTTACTTGTAGCACACGCCGATCCTGTCCAGTACCTATTTGTACTGCATTGACAAGTTTCACGTATACATGTCATTGAACCTAGACACTCGTAATCAGCACCACAGGCCGCACCAATACTATTTTCTAAAACATATATAATTTAAAGAATTGATATATGAGTTCAAAGATTGGACAGTCAAAAACTTCTTCTTTGAATTCAATTATTTTTGTTTGTTACAATTTTCGAGATTGCGAAAAACTTGCATTTTCGTGGGTATTTGATTTCGCTGTTTTCCAAAAGTCTTCAATTAATCATACAACAAATTTGTAATTCGTTGAGCATATAAATTAGTGGTTTCCATGTACCCACGAAATCTACAAAAAGTGGTATCCGTTGAAAAAGAATGATTCCAAAGTATAAAACTAAAAAACCTCATAATATAGAGAGTTGTAGAGTTTACAGTAAAAAAGATATCATGTAAATGATGTAGGCTTATACTGTTCATTTACAGAAAGAGAAATATGTTTCGTTCACAATTCATATACAAAACTTACTTTTTTGGCAGGTTGATCCATCATCATAGTAATTATCCATACACCAACATATGCCTGTATCACACTTTGCATTACCATACTTTGTACAATTGTCAACTTTATTGAAAGTACACAAAATATCTCTTACTGTTGATTCACACGTAAAACACAGTAAACATACCAGACAAATCTACAAAAAGACACAAATATGTAATAAAACTCCAGTATGCAAATCAGTTCTTTAAAAATCCTGTTTGAACAACCAAATATTATTATTATTTGATTCAAAATTACTCACCTTATGGAGAAAATATTGTCTGGACATTTTGCATAAATATTTAGTTCCGAATTAGGAAGTACTCCGAATAAGAATAAATTGTCAATAGATCGGTTTCAATAAAAAACATATTTCAAATATATGTATTATATCAATTCAAATGAATTTATTTTTAGAAGTGTATCATTCACAAATTCTTTTCATAAAACGATTGAAAATATATTCTTTTATGTAACGCAACTTCGCTAAATCAAATGTGATATTCATGTTTTTACTAAGATGGAAGGGTAATGTATTTTACAAACTGCATTTAATGTTAGAATATTAATATATATATTCTGAAAATGACAAAGAAGGTAATATGTGTGAGAGGAAATGTAATAAGGAAATAAACTCATCATAGATACCAGGACTAAATTATGTATATACGCCAGACGCGCGTTTCTTCTACAAAAGACTTATCAGTGACGCACAGTAACCCATAGTAAGAGATATATTGATATAAGTAACAAGGTACACCCAAATATGAAATTTGAATATGACGTGTTTTTTTTTACATCAAATACAGCAAAAAGCTCTGGCAAAATTTCTCATTTCGGTATCTCATTCGACATAAACCATATCTCCTGCCTTGTAATTGATTGTCATTTTGAGTGTTGTGCTTAAACGACATGCAACATAATGAAGCAGATATAAATAAATTTAAGAAGATGTAGTATGAGTACCAATGAGATAACTCTCAATCCAGGTGTGCAAAGAGTAAACAAGTACAAAAACAATGTATAAGTTAAAGTACGGTCTTTAAAATTTTAATCAGAATAATGTACACGTGACACATAGCATATTGTCTAGTATTCCCTAATTGTGTCAAAATCAGTAAGAATATTTATATGTTTAGTGAATGCTTCAAAAACGTCCTATTGCATAATACGTTAAAATACTTGCAGAAAAAAACCTTTCATTTGTACTAAATATTGAATAGAAAAGGTATATTTAATTATTGAGGTCATTGAATCTTTGTCAGTAATATCCCTGTCATCATTGATACGATATAAATAAATTTTAGGTAAAAAAAACCTCGATTGAAATGATTTGTCATCTTTTATCATGTTTAAATGCAGTGAGTCTATAAACGTACTTACCATGTATTATGATTTATACCAGCTAAATCGTTAATATGTTGATTAACAAAAATAAAATTCCTACCGAAGTTTAACAAAGCTAACAAAATATTTTGCTTTAAACGTGTTTTTGTTCTATTTTATTAAGTTACCCAAATTATTACCTACGGCTATATTACTTTAAAATATAAGTGTATACAAAGAAGGAAAAATAAACTGTATGTGCTACTTTAGTTTCCTGTCTTCGATATTGTTAGTACTTTTATTCAACGTTATGTTAAACCAAAGCAAACTTTGCATGGTGAATGGATGCACGTGGGTGTAGCTGAATACCGATCTGGTTTAATTTCCGATTTGCATTTCTGGAAAAGCTTCAACCTACTACACAAACTATTTATGTATGCAAATCGTCGTACATAGAAGCTGTGGCATTTTATCTTACCTTGTAAAGTTAATTAGTACTTCCTGCTAATTATTTTATCAATTGATATATATCAGCAATATGTATTTATTGCACAAACCCGTAAAATTGACCATCAATTTGTTTACAAGAAACATAAAAACATAAAATTAAAAGCGAATCAAATGAAAATAATACTAGGTCACTTGTGTATCTACAGTCTTGCCAGCAGAAAATTTACGAGTTTTATGTTTCGATATCTCCTTGTCTCATCTATTCATCATTGGTGTAGATGCTTTTCATCTTGTTACAGTGAGTTGCTTATAGGTGTTACTGTAAAATTTTACCTATAGCTCAACCTGTTTTTAAAATTGACAACACAATAGGGACATTTAAATTGACCAGTTGCATTTGTATTGTTAGATTTAAATCTACCTTGATGCTACCTGTAAAGATTTTTATTCACCTAACCCAAAGTTTCAGCATGATTTTTTCCTGAACTTTTTCTTACCTAGGATTATTTTATTAAAACATTGATAGGGAAGAAAATAGTTTTGGTTTTCAATGTTTTAAATCCATGATATATATAATTTATCTATTTTTTACCTAAAATTCTAAATCAGTAAAAGATTAAATTAAATATGTATTACTATGTTTGAAAATTAAACTGTTTTTACACACTAAATGCTTCTTTAAAATTCTAACCCTTATATATAGTATTGTCCAGCTGCCAGTGAAACAAGAAATAGCTGTTCAGGTGTTTACAGTTTAAATTTTCAGATGGATATGTTGTTCATTTCTTCACATGTCCCTTCAAGATTCTCATTTTGGATTATTATTTGCCATGTTTGAAATCTTTTGGTGTCATTGTGCATACAATATTGGATTTATTTTATTTGAATTCACTTCTTAGATTTTTTATAGCAATTTTGCTTCTTAAAATGTGATGTGTTTTTTTCAAGATTTTATTGTCATGAAGGACATCAAGGAGGAAATAATTCATTTTAAACTGTTTTGTGGGGCTTACATATGATGTTGTACATGTAAAATTCGAAAATAAGTTTGGAGTATACCTTGCTGTGTTCTTTCTTTGAAATCTATTATAATATTAGTGGGACTTTTGTGCATAAAATGCTGTGTTTGCTCAAGGAAATTCAAATTTTCATACGATGGGATCTAGTTATGTTAAAGATAAAAAAATTTCAAAACTGGAATTCAAGTAGGAGATATAGTGTGAGTTCATCCAACATGTTTCTGTGGCTTTAAATGTGATTTTAAAAACATTCATTATTAATTTGGGATCTATTACAAACTTAAGATGATTTACCATTTAAATGGAATCTTGGAAATGAAATAAAATGTTGAATTAATGTAGTGGATATAGTCTAATCTAGTGATATAAAGTGAAAAATGAAAGTAAAATATTCTAAAATATTCCTAACGTGGGGAAATGTTTTAAGTGAATGTGAAATTGGAAATAGTCATTATAAAATTCTGGATCAAATATTGTTTGATTTGGAAATTTATAATAGGACATGAAATAAAATGTTTACTGTGGATATAGAAAAATCAAGTGATATATAGTAAAAATATAAATAAAATATTACAAAATATTTGTAAAGTGAGGATAACTATTTGGAATATAGTAATGGAAATGATAAAATTTTTTTACAAGATTCTGAATTATGTATAGATTCTGCACCTGTTAAATTAGGATGTATATCATGGGAAGTTAATCAGAATTTATACTATGGATTTAGAAAAAAATCTAGTGAAGTACTGAAAAATGAATAAAATTGGGAATTATTTAAAAACTTTGGAATTCTGGATGAGATGTCAAATATCAGTGTAAACAAATAAATGAAATTGTTTATATTCAAATATGATTTTGATGTTTCATAAAGTGAGTGAAATATTACGACTGGATTATTTACGGTATTAAACACTGCTAGTAGTGGCTATGCAAACATTAAGATGAAATGTAGTGCATTTTAGGCCATGCAATTTTAAATAAACTGCAAGAAAATAACATATATGATATAGTCATTCTTGTTGGGCTTGATAACTCCTAATATTTTGAATGACAGTAAAATAAAAATCTCTCAATAGAATAATCCTAGGTAAGAAAAAGTTCAGGAAAAAAACATGCTGAAACTTTGGGTAAGGTGAATAAAATTTTTTACAGGTAGCATCAAGGTAGATTTAAATCTAACAATACCAACTGGTCAATATAAATGTCCCTATTGTATTGTCAATTTTAAAAACAGGTTGAGCTATAGGTAAAGTTTTACAGTAACACCTATAAGCAACTCACTGTAATGTTGTTCTGAATAGATCCCATAAACTAACTAATCTCTTCAATCAATTTGATTATCTACTGTTTTGTTTTATTTCTGCGTATTGCGATTGTGTGGGATTCATGCTTCTTTGGCATGTTTGGAGAACTCCAACATCCGATATTGTTTATGATAATATCTTTGAGCAGACCGTAGTCAACTAATTTTGATCCGAGCGGTCCTTTTGATACAAACAGCTGTAAGAAGACTGAATAAAAATCTATTTAGTTATTGGCAGTCATTTAGCCAAAAGATAACGAAAAATGCAAAACTACGATTAAGGCAATAATTTACTTGCAGTTAATTAAGGTCTGGTCAGTTAATATTCACGAAAATGGGAATAGGAGACTACAACCCAACCCAAGAGAAGAACAAGATCGTTTATTCATCTTAATCTCCCGAGATCACTCCAAGTTTTAGGCTGATTTGTGGTGGTCAGTAGTTTTTGAGTTATGATATGAGAACAATCGAAGAAAAGATTTGATACCAAGCGATATAGATATCAAAACGATATGGTATGATTGCTACTCTCAAAAGGTCGAGACCAAATCACACAGATATAAACCGTACAGCCTTCAACAATGAACAAGCCTATACCGCATAATAAGTAATAAAAGGCCCCGAAATGACAAATGTAAAACAATTCATACGAGATAACTAACGGCATAATTTGTGTACAATAAATAAACGAAAAACAATTAATATGTAACACATCAACAAACGAAAACCGATGAATAACCGGCTCATGAGTTTGGACATACACATACATCAAGAATGTTGTAGGCTGAAACATATAAGCACTTTTCACCATCAGATATTTATAATTCACTAGTTGAGAGGTGTCTATTCAGTGACCTTTCTATATTTATCAAGGTAAAATTGTCTAATATAAAATATCAAAAACCTGTAAACTTCATAAACTGACAGTAACTAAATAAAAAGGATAATGTATATTACATCAGAAGAAATGAATAACTTTTAGTTTGTAAAAATTAATATTTCAATTTTCAAATTGAAAAAGTGAATACAAGTATTATCTAATTTGCCATGTCCTATTTTCATCGTGTACCGTTGTAACCCAAATATTGGCAAAAATTACATAATACTCTTTTTAAAGTTAAGTTATATTACATTAAAGAATCTTTTATTTGTCGCATTGTTGTTCGTAACCACAAGGAAAGATGGGGATACAATTTAGAATAGTAATAAAGAAAATTAAGAATGATGACCACTCAACTACTTTCAACCTCGTATTTTATTTGGCCTTTTAACTTTTTGTATTTTAGGCTCACCATTCTCACTGTTGAGTATTTTGTGACAGAAACGTACGTCTTGCATACGAAATCTCCATCCTGTTATGTCATTAGTATATGATTAGATTATTTTCTTATTAGAAACCTAGCGTTTGCGACGTGTTTTAACACAAGTCGGAAACAGTTCGTTTAACTTTAAAACCATGGTGCACTAGTATAAATGAAACCAACGAAAATTGATATTTCTACAAATGACAAGGAATTTACAATAAAACTAAAGCGACTATACACACAAGTACCTTTTAAACTACATACGTTCATTTAATTGTTTATAGATAAGCATGAATCGGAAGAATGCAAAACTACTGGTAAGTTACCAATTTATTTATTATCAATCAGTACATAAATAGTTCAATCCTTTCAACAAATAGAGGTAACTATTGGCAAAACTAGTGTAAAATTAACATATATTGATAGCAATCTATGAAAAAACAAATCCCACTACCAGAAGGTAATACCATCATGTTTAACAAACACTTCCATGGTATTTTCTTCTAGAACAAAACAGATCTTCAGCAACGATACAATTAACTGTTTACTATATAAGTTGCTCAGTCGTGTTGTAAAACTAAAGTTGAAAGCCAACATTTCCCATGGTGTTGTGTATTCTCATCATGTCCAGTTAGTTTTGATTGTTATCATTATGCGTTGTCGGTGTTGAGAGTTTTTGTTTTGTAGTGTAAGTGTTGAGAGTGTTCATTTTTCTCGTGTCGGTATTGATCGTCCTCATTATGCCTTGTTTAATAAATAAGTAATCGAAAAAAAATTCGCAAAGTAATGAGGGTTTGTCCATGTACATGCGTAGTGAAAGATACAAGGATGAAATTAACAAGGATCAAAACACTTTTATGATAACATATTTTCATAGTGTTTGTCTACAGTATGTACTCGGCTAATCTGGTCATATTCATTTGGAATATCTTTTGCTCCAAGTTCTTGGTAAGAGGATATATTGTCCATTCCTAGGTCTTCGTATTGGTTTCCACTGAAATGATAAAAAAAAATGTAAAGGTTGAGGATATGTAAAGTAATGGGGTCATGGTTTATTCTGTTAATACCTTATGTTGTGCTTAAAATCGACGTATTTCTAAATTGTCATAAAATATCAAGTTATCGGTAGAAACGTATTCCTCCAGCTCTTATTTTCAACACTTGATATTTTTTGTATTTCTTATATTTGGCATTAAGCACATCTGATGATAAATGAAATGCGTATGCAATATGCAATTACTATTCTGTATCGTTCATAGAAATTAAAATACCCAACACTAGGTATATGATTTTACTGGTGGTTTTCTTGTACACATTTGCGTCACATGCCTAATAATTAATGCTTTGTTACAGACTAAAGAGTTCATCCTGATTTATGGAAGTTGATATGTGCAGCTTAAGAATATTACCCTCCAAAATGAAACCGACTTCATAGCTGAATATATCATACTTTGCCGCGTGTCACGATTTTTTTCAGGTGGGTGTATTATACCATATGACATTACATTTTTTGAAGGGTGTGTTAAAATTGATTTTGATGTCAACATACAATGTATGTTATATCACAATCCTGACAGAATGACATTGTTGGTGAATATTAAGTTCATGATAATATTACGAGTTTGATTGGTGGTAGGGTTTATGTCTTTGTATGATTTCATACTTTCAAGCATATTCATGTGTATATCCATTCAAAATAATTCTTTCATTTCAATGATATGATTATATATTAATAGGTTTATTGTCTTTTTCGAATAAGTTGACGTCTAACTCTTCTCAATATGTCATAATTATGCAATTCGTTAATAATGTTTTATTTACAATCAATAAAAAGTAACTTTTTGTTAGGAAAAATAGCGCGATGGATCAAATTGTGTATCAATAAACTTAGTATTATACATGGCATGCAAAAATTATAATATTAAATACCTAAAAACTATTATCTGTGTTTGTTGCACGATCAGTGATGATTGCAGTCAAGTGCTGTGTCTATATGCCTGTTTGTGTTTCGTTGTTAATATTTGTGTTTTTTTATAGTGTTAAAGATTATACACAATATTGACTGCTGTTCCTCTAACTTTAACGGACATCATCACGAGTTGGTTGACCGTTATGGAAAAACCGTTTCTCAGATGATAACGAATATGCTCCTTATGTCGTAACTACAATACTCTTTCAGTTTCATGATTGTGACCTACCGAATTATACTATTATGAGATTTGTAAAAGCATAATCAACACGGCGGGTGCCACATGCGGAGCAGGATCTGCTTCTCCGTCGGAGTACCTGAGATCACCCCAGTTTTTGGTGGGGTTCGTGTTCCTTAGCTTTTGGTTTTCTAAGTTGTGTCATCTGTTCTATTATTTGTCTGTTTGTCTTTTTATTTTTTGCCATGGCGTTGTCAGTTTATTTACAATCTATGAGTTTGACTGTCCCTTTTGGTATCTTTTGTCCCTTTTTTAATCTATAATGTCTGTTCATTTGTTTCACACATAGTTACAATTGTAATGTAATTTTTGCAACTGTCATACATACTA
Source organism: Mytilus galloprovincialis (assembly GCA_037788925.1). Taxonomy (NCBI): domain Eukaryota; kingdom Metazoa; phylum Mollusca; class Bivalvia; order Mytilida; family Mytilidae; genus Mytilus; species Mytilus galloprovincialis. Next base: position 4,836,495 of record CM075340.1, on the reverse strand, counting down.
GAGGTTCAGCTTGCTATAAAACCACAATTGCCTGTGAGAGAAGATGGCTGTTCTAAGTCAGGAATATTACAGTTGTTATCTATTTGTTTGATGTGTTTAAGCTTTAGATTTTGCCATTTTATTACGGAATTTTTGTTTTAAATTTTCCTCACACCACCAAGTTCTATGTTTGTATGACGATTCTACTTACAAGGTTGACTCTACATGTGCTTGTCTTGATCCTGAAAAAAAAACGTCCAGATTATTTAGAATTTGAATTAACATCTACAATTGATTAAAACACTAATGTATATGGTCCATCGATTTGCAGAAACATTCTCTTTTCTGATCGTGTTCATTAAAACACATCTTTCGGAACATTCATTTATCATTTTACTTTTTTGTTAAGATAACGCATATTTATAGATAGAGGCAAACATTTTCAAGAAAACATTTTGTGTCGTTTTTTATTATTTTTTTTCATGAGCAACACATTTTTGTTTTTGAACTAGTAGTGTTTATGAAGTCAATGTTCAAAAATCTTACAAAATCTTTTTGTACAGCTACATACTTTTACATGTAGGAAGGCGTTATACTAGGAGATACAATATTTGTTTTTATTTCAATTCACTGAAAGATCTAGAATTCCGTGGTATATAGATATAGGAAGATGTGGTGTGAGGTAGATTATTTACATAATGTTTAATGGTTTTTCTGTACTTAAGTTGTTGTAATTCCTTATTGTACCTTATTGTACCGATATAAAGTTTTGTGTTTTTTCTATATTCTTTTATAGTCTTTTAACTAATATATTTGTGATTTAGAAAAAAAATCAAGGTGATGATAGCTTTTTATTTAGTGCTGGTAAATATAATAACTTTTTTTTTACTACAAGCAATTCCGATTTCGGACACTTCTCTTTATCACGACCGTGTGTTGACCCATATAAATCATTTCATTGGTTGTGTTGTTCAGCTAATTTTTATTTGTTATATATCTAACATATATTTAGGCATAATGAATGAATCGTGTGTTTTTTTTACTTCAAAAAACTATATAAGAATTAAAATACTAAAACTTACGAGATAGTAACTTTGAAGTTTTATTTCTTATGTGTCGAAGTATCACACAAAATAGAAATACCATGATAAGAACACTGAATAAAACACAACCAACTGCAGCTCCTACTACTGTTTCTATTGTATATAGTTTATCTGGCATTTGTGCTATAAGAATACAAAAAAGTTATAACCGACAACATTAATTTACATCGAGTACAACTTTTTTTTTAAAGAAGATCTGAACAAATAAATGTATAAAGGTAAATGAAATGATGTAATTTTTTTACATTTGAGGACTAAATGTATTCTTTCTGTAAAAGTTAAATAATTTCAGATCACTGTATAAATCACAATTTTGGTGACTAAATGGGACGCATATATACTTTCAAACATGCAATAAAGGATACACATGTGCAGTTAAATCTCAGCTTATATTAAAACAAAAGAAGTGTTGGTATGATTGCCAATGAGACAACTTTCCACAAGAGACCAATTGACACAGAAATTAACAACTATAGGTAACCATACGGCCTTCAACAGTGAGCTTAGTCTATACCGCATAAGTCAAATGAGAAAACTGACGGCCAATGTTTTGTACAAAAATGACAGAAAAACAAATATGTAACACATACACAAACAACAACCACCCACTGAATTTACTTGGGACAGGCACATACATACAGAATGTGACGGGATTAATCGTGTTAGCGGGATCCCAACCATCGACACTGGACAGTGGTGTAACATTACATGAACTATAAAAATCAGTTGAAAAAAGGTCAAACTCATCAGATGGATACAAATGGAAATATATCTAACGAAACACAGAGTGGATGGCCATTTAACAATGTTACCCATTAACCCCTATATTTTTCCTGAATTTGATAACATTTTGTTTAGAATCTTTGAAAATCTATAATATTCGAGTAATTATTTCAACGGTTTTTTTTAAGAAAAAAAGGTGTCAATGTTAAATATATGAAAGAATTTAGAGTGAATAATTTCCCGCCAAATTTTGATTGACTTATATCTCCAAAACGAGCACACTGACCCGTATTTTTTTTTAGTCCTTTAAAAAGCTTGTTTTTCTTTTAAACAGATTATCGAACTTTCTTAACTGAGACATAGGTTGTAAATTAATTTTGTTTCTACAAACCAGGTTGTGTTGAATATGGTCCTAACTGTTCAGATTCAATGCATCCACCAGCAGTACAGGAAAATGCTACGATGCTGAAAAAAATTACATCCTGCATTTTCTGACTGTATGCTTACTTATTATTAATAGAATACCACCCTAATATACTTCAAACAATTAAAAGAAATTAATTCGTGTTTCTTAGTCTTTAGTTTTCTATGGTGTGTCTTCTGTACTATTATTTGTCTGTTTGTCTTTTTATTTTAGCCATGGCGTTGTCAGTTTATTTTCGATCTATGAGTTTGACTGTCCATCTGGAATTTTCGTCCCTCTTTTACATGCATTTGTTTGCAACGATAGTCGATAATCAAGACAGATATTCCTATATCTGAAAAAGAAATTAACAGAGAAAAATTGAATACAATATTTATTTATTCGACAAGTTAGTTCTTTTTCAAAATTGCGATTTTAATTTGTGTTATTCTTTTCCACCCGGCTTTGTTGAAAGTTGCAATGATGTCCTAGGAATTAAACTTTCATTTTAGTATTGTATTCTACTTTTGAGAAGCAATAACGTCATAACATCAGGCATTATTTTAAAAGTATTTTGTTGCAATGATAGCTCTATTCTTACAAACAGCAGGATACGTTTCAGATCACATACTTTTAACTGTCAAATTGTACAATAGATTACCTAACCTGGAATAGTGATAAAAAAGTTTCTATTTAAAATTGCTTAGTAAAATTATATCAGCAGCTTGCAATGTTAAAAAAAGTGAATCATTAAGATGTGTGATCATGCAAGAGATACGACTATCACATTGTTTTTGAACCCATCAACTAAATATAATTGTCAAACAAAACCGAATATTCTTGCTATTCTTGCTGTTCGCTACATCCAGCACTAAAACAAACTTGGTTAAATATGTGAAAATATAATTTTGTTTTACATGTAATTCCTTCCTGGAACCAAAGGACCATTACAGTAGACTGAAGATTCTTTTTTCACACATTCATCATCCTCTCCGATCACAAGTTCTACATTATTAACATTCCTTTTGCGTCTTCCTACTCCACGATCTGCAAGAAATATATCTTTAATTAGCAGCTTACACACATTTTAAGTCATATGTCTCTCACACATACCTAGTGCAAAGGGAAATAGTTAATGTCAATCTCGTATTGATTTCTCCGCTGTTATATCAGACTTTCTAACCAAGGAAGGATGTCACACTTTTTTTCGTTTATACTGCTATGGGGTTTCCAAAATCAATATGACTCTTCCTCTTATTGTGAGTGGCCATATATCAAATTTTACATTAGTTGTGTTAGTACCTTAGACCTTGACATTGGGCAGAGTCATTGAAAAATCGATATAAACTATTAAATTACTGACTGAATATGTCAATTATCCAGGAAGAATTTGTAGCTCTGTAAGGTTCTGTGAATCCAATTTTCTGTGCCTCCTTCCAGGTTTTGAAATTTCCAATTCCAAAATGATTACTTGCCTTGTCTGTACCATCTCCTGTATAAAAAAAAATATTATAAAGAAAATAAGCTCACACTGCCATACAACATTTCACGACAATTAGCTGTAGAGAAATAATTAAAATTAAGAATGGACATTGGGAATATGCGTAAGAGACAATAACCCGAACAAAGACCAGATAAATAAAGGCAACAGTAGTATACCGCTGTTCAAAACTCACAAATCGATAGAAAAAAACAAATCAGGGTTACAAACTAAAACCGAGCGAAAAGCATTGAATATAAGCGAACAACAACACAACATTAAAATCTAACACACAAAACGAACTAAGTATCAGACAAAATCCGAACAGAATAACAAATATAACAAATATAACATCAAAATTAAATGCATGAATTTGGGATAGAAGAGTATCGTGACACGTCTTATATTAATGTGAATTCATACTCAAATATAAGATGAAACAATCGACACAAAAGAAACACAACGTTAAAATGTAACATATAATATAACAATTGCCATATTCCTGATGTTGTAAAGGACAATTTTTAAAAGAAACAAATGTTGGGTTGAACCTGGTTTTGTGGCATGCCAATCACCCGCTTTAATGGCAAGGTTAAACATTTCGGTGTTGACATGAATATCAATAATGTGGTCATTTTTTTAAATATCCTGTTTACAAAACTTTGAATTTTACGAAAAACTAAGGATTTTCTTATCCCAGGTATAGATTACCTTAGCCGTATTTGGCACCACTTTTTTGAATTTTGGATCCTCAATGCTCTTCAACTTTGTTCTTGTTTGGCTTTATAAATATTTTGATATGAGCGTCATTGATGAGTCTTATGTAGACGAAAAGCGCGTCTGACGTACAAAATTATAATCATGGTACCTTTGATAACTATTACATATAACATTAAAATGACAGCACAACATAACAGGACTACAATACAAATAAATAGGCGAACATATATGACAAAGAAACAATCGAATAAAAGCGAAAAATAGGCACCAGATTTAAAATCTAATACGCCAGGAGTGTGTTTTGTCCACACAGGACTTACTTGTGATGTCCAGATACAAAAGTTCGAAAGCCAAAACAAGCCATGGTCAAAACAGGGACAAAATGGGAAATAATTTATAACAAGATACTTAAGTAACATATGAAAAAATATGATAAGGAATATTTTATAATTCATGAAATATTAATAACAGATACAAAAGTATTTGGAAGCATAAATTGCACTTGCTTTTCAATATGGACACAATATGGTTAAAAACCATTTTGAGAATACACTTGTAATAATTAGCCCGAGTTTACCTTGACCCTAGAAACAACTAGATCTCATTGCACATGCCCAAGGGTATAGCTTGAAATTAAAAAAAAAGTTTGATTTCAAGATTTTTTATACATTATGAAGAAAGATTACAGAACTAGTGTTCCTCAAAGCAAAGGCGAATATTACTTTCGTATCTGTGACCTTCATACAATTTTGATATTTTAATCATACTTTTATCTTTTAATCTTTTTGTCCCTATAATTCATTTTTAAAATCCTACCAAATAAAACATGATAAAACAAACATTGACAAAGGGGCCATCGGGAAATCCTAAACTGCTTTCTTTTTTATAAACAGTGACCTTACATCGTTTTATAACTTAAACTTGTAAAAATTCCAATCCGGTTAAGTTTATGGTTTTAAAAACAAATTATATATTATAGTAAAAGTAAACTTCACCTTATGTATTGACATCAATATCTAAAGTATTATTCTAGTTTTGTTTATTCTCCATCTATATTTCATTCCAATCAAGCAAGAAATACTCAATTTTGTATCTGCGACCATTAATTGCAAACAAACACACAGATGGACACAGGAAGGGAGAAAAGTTATACAAGACAGATAGTTTTACAAATGAATCACGATATGCAGAATTGTTGTCAATCACGAAATCAAGCAACTTGATAACGTCATTTTTAGAGATTTATCTCTTCCTAATACAAGATACTTGTATCTACGTTGGCCATTCTTTTTTACAAGACAAAGCAATACCAACTCTTTCATTTTGTCTTTTAGTTTAGAATAAGGAATACGTGTGTGAAGTGTAAATGTTTTAATACTATTGCAATTTGAAGGAATTTTAGGCTGTATGAACTCTTAAGAGATTTACGGATTTTGTAAGTGTTGTTTTTAAGCTATGTACTATTTTGGTCACTAAATGTCTGTACTACCTTTTTCCGACTTGAATTGTTCACATTTTTTGCAGCAAGTCACGAGACTTTTTGAGAGATACAACGTAACCAACGAAAGATGATTTCTTCTTTTAATTAGGCCACGTCAATTTAATTTCCTGTTCGGCGGACCCGCCCGCATGCACATTTTTCAAAACATAACAAGATAATTTTTTTTAATATTTTCGCTTCTCGCAACCGAAAATTTATTCGTGTCTTTTTCCCGCGTCATTCTTTTTTTCATAAACATTTAAAAGATAAAAGATCGCAAGAGCGTTTTAGTCAAAGTCAAATGTGGTCCTATAAACTGTTTCCGACAGTAACACAGATTTATTATCAAAGTCAACAAATAATGGCGTCCGATGTTTGTTATCAGAATAAAGTATGCAGTGTTGCCTTCAACTGCAATATCGTTTGCCAGCGGAACAAAACTATCCATACCCGCTGCATGTTAATGCAGATGCACTGAGTAAGAACCCTGTTGATCAGTATTTGTCGTTTGTTTGTTTGGTTCATAGGTATTTCTACGTTTGTATATCATGTATATATATAATTGTTGCCTTGTCGACTATCTTGGAGTCGACTAGGCAACTCAAAATCAAGGACAAATGAGCAACAAGAACTTTGCCAGGAAACCATAAATCAACTCATGGGAGAATGCACACGAGAACAAGCAATATCGTTTACAGATGGATCCTGTTTAGGGAACCCAGGACCCTGTGGAGCAGGAGCAATTATCTATCCTGAACACATAACACCTGCTGCAAGACTACATAGACCTGTGGCACAAAGAGGATCCATTCATCTAGCGGAACTCAAAGCAATTCTCATGGTCCTAGAATACTGCATTACAGAAAATATGTACAATGTAATACAAATAAACAGCTGCGCCATGAGCGCATGATACGCCTGACGTCTTGAGTGGAAGTTTTATGCAATAATCATAAATAGTTTCTGAGAAAGTTTTAAGCAATTACCATTTATTGCTTTTGAGACACGGCGGGACATGTGAACCAAACCCCCCCCCCCCCTGGGTTTTTTTTTTAACAAATATCACTAAAATAAAATTTTGAATCAAACCAAAAAGTATACAGATCTTTAAATTAACATAACAAAGAAGTGTGTACAGTTTCAAGCAATAATCATAAATTGTTTTTGAGATACGGCGCGACATGTAAAAAAAAACCTCCCCTTTTTGACAAAATAGTCAATAACTCAAAAATAAAATTTTGAGTCATCACCAAAAAGTATACAGATCTTTAGATTAATATAACAAAGAAGTGTGTAAAGTTTTAAGCAATAATCATCAATCGTTTTTGAGATACGGCACGACATGTAAAAAACCCCTCCCCCTTTTTTTACAAAATACTCAATAACTCAAAAATGGAATTTTGAATCATCACCAAAAAGTATACAGATCTTTAGATTAATATAACAAAGAAGTGTGTAAAGTTTTAAGCAATAATCATCAATCGTTTTTGAGATACGGCACGACATGTAAAAAAACCCTCCCCCTTTTTTACAAAATACTCAATAACTCAAAAATGGAATTTTGAATCATCACCAAAAAGTATACAGATCTTTAGATTAATATAACAAAGAAGTGTGTAAAGTTTTAAGCAATAATCATCAATCGTTTTTGAGATATGGCGTGACATGTAAAAAACCCTCCCCCTTTTTTACAAAATACTCAATAACTCAAAAATGAAATTTTGAATCATCACCAAAAAGTATACAGATATTAAGATTAATGTAACTAAGAAGTGTGTAAAGTTTTAAGCAATAATCAAGAATGGTTTTTGAGATACGGTGCGACATGTGAAAAAAAAAAACACACCCCTGTTTTAGTTACAAAGTGCCGTAACTCAAAAAGTTTAAATCTTATTTTCACCAAAAAGTATACAGATCATTTGACCATCATAAAAAAACAACTATATTAAGTTTCATGTAATTTAGATAAGTCGTTCTCAAGTTACGGTGCGACATGTTTACGCCGGACAGACGGACAGACGGACAGACAGACGGACGGACACCGGACATTTGTATACCATAATACGTCCCGTCAAAATTTTGACGGGCGTATAAAAATCTAAATTTTCTCTGACAATCAAAGCGCCGTGGGATTATTTACCCTGAACTGGGCCCCAAACAGCTACATCTCCGTAATAAGAGAAAAAAATAAAACGTTGAACATCTTTGGCAAAAAGGACTAAATGTAATTATATCATGGCAATGACGAGGCCGACACCCTTGAAAAAACAGCGGCAAGGACGTCAAACAAGCAGCATATAAAAGTACATTAAATAAATGGCAGAGAAGATGGGAAATATCTGAGAGAGGCAGGGACCTTTATGAAGAAAATACGTCGCGGAAAACGCAGCAAAAAGGTAAACAGCACATTGGGACAATTTGTGCCAACAGACCTTAAGATGGAGGACTGAGAAATTTAGTCGTTGGTTCTGTTTGTATTGTTTAACATTTGATGTCCTTTATAGTTTGTTGTTTGCTGTGGGTCAAAGCCCCGCGTTTAACAATATAACACAAAAATCTATAATGTACACAGATTTACAAATAGCTCTCCCCACCCACCCCCCCCCCCCACCCCCCCAAAAAAAATTAAAATAAAAAGACACACCGTATTGCTAGGTATAGGTCATTTCCTGGCCTGGGAAGGAGCAAAGATACCTATCACATTGCAAGACAATTAAGAGAACAGCCATTTGACTTCAAAAGGGGATGGGATGTGTTATTTTACTAGAAAAATATTCTGATCCCCAATTTGATGGGGAAAAAATGAATCCAATTTTTCCCTCACCTTATATTGCCATGTTTGTTAAATATTATAAAATATGGTTTGATTGAAAAAAGGTTCAGTCCCAGACAAAAAACTATACCCCCCCCCACACACACACACACCCATACACATAGTGAAGTTAAATAAAAATAGTTGCCTAAGAGATAAGAAGTCATTAATCTGCTTCAATTAAATGTAGGCAGTACATGTCTTGGTGAGTGAAAAGGGGAAAAAAGCTTGATAAAGTAAAGAAATGTCAAAACAAAAGTGATAAATCAAATTTATACCATCTTGTTAATATTGTCATTAAGATTTCATGTTTTACAACTTTAACTAGAATTTTCAAATCGCTAGCTCGCCCCTATTTTTTGGGGCGGAAAATCCGTAGAACAAGAAATTAAAAAGGTGTGGCCTTATCTATTTTGGAAACTCTAATCAATAATCTGTCAGATGAGTCCGAGTTGGCAATTTGACCGATAAGCCAAAATCTTTTAACATTAACATATTTTGACATACAGTTGAGGACTCAAATCTATTTTCGGAATATGCGCAACACGACTTATTGTGCATGAAACTAGTACCATGCAAAGCGTTATATATAAATTTGCCCTATTATGACAATAACATTTTTTTTTAATGTTTTTATCTTTTTACTATTTTGAATACTGTTTCGTTTTCTTTTACTTGAAGTGATGAAACGCACAAATATCTTCTATATCAATGAAATGTAAGGTAGAAGCTGCAAAAAAAAAAACGACAAACAAGGTAAAACGTAGAGACAATTTGGTAATTATTCATACTAAGTCTCTCTAAATTCTATTTATAACGTTTGGACTAGTTTAAATCTCGGTCTATTTCTGAAATTTATTCTTACATATTTTTGACTTTTTAACCCTGTATGCTAACATTGCCTAGGTAAATTTTTAAATTGTTTGTATGCACATTGAACGACAATTCTATGTGACGTATACAATTTTCTGACGTCAGACACACAAATCAATGAATGTGTTTGTAGATAGATGTTTTTGTGTTCTGTTAAATCGTTCCTTTTAAAATTGTTATACGATAATGACTGATGTACCCATATTTTGACTATTTTATTTATTGTGTCTGTTTAGTTAACGCCTCAATGTCAATATAACGGAATTGATGAGACTGTCATTAAAGTGAGAGGATTAGCGCAATAAAACCAGGTTTAATCCACCATTTTCTACATTTGAAAATGCCTGTACCAAGTCAGGAATATGACAGTTATTGTCCATTCGTTTTTGATGTGTTTTGTTATTTGATTTTGCCATGTGATTATGGACTTTCCGAACTGATTTTCCTCTAAGTTCAGTATTTTTGTGATTTTACATTTTCTGAGCCATACTTTCAACTTTTGCTTGATTGAATTTTGTAACATTTTCATGCATTCGAATCCTTAATGTTATACTTGATTCTGTCAATGTTAACATAAACCACCAACACAAAATTATATATAAATAATAAACCTGTACAAAGAACAAGACAAGAATCTGTCATTTAGGGAACATGATGAAACAAAAATATTGCATAATTTTACAAACCATAGTTTTTACAAGAATCTTTTATACACACAATTACTCCCCAGTCAGTAAATCTCCCATTTTCCTTGTTATAAAAGAACCAATCTTTATTCAGTGTGATAGGTATTGTTCGTTTGGTTGTCATTTGTTTGCATAATTCTGTGGTTGTTAGTTTAAAAGGTGGCTTTTTGGGAGCTGAAAAAAACCCCTTGATTTTGCATTAAAGCTCCTCAATTAATAGTCACGTCATTATCGCTTGAAACTGTAAGTTAGTTATATAAAGAGGTGGTTATAAAAACTAAATACCTTAATTATCGTTGTTATTGATGTTGATGTCATAAAATTGATGTCCATCAAACATGCATTTGATTGATATACGGTGGACTCAATTATTTTATCGATTGAGGAAATTAAAATATGTAATTTACACAATATATATTTTTGTTCTGGTTTTTGCAAAAAGTCGTAAACAAATATTTAGAAACTAATTTAAAGACAATAACAATCAAAACCAAGGAGTAAACAAAGACTCATAAAACTAAAAGACATTTACATCAACAGTTACAAATAATAAATAAGAAACAACACGAACTCCACTAACAACCGGGAGTGAAATAAGGTGCTCCGGGAGGGTTAGCATTTCCTGCACCGTATACGGCACCCGTCGTGTAATTGCTTTGTTCAGTTTATAGTTGTTAAATTATTGGATAACCAACACACACGAAATCAATAAAAAAAGATATCACAATAATAAATGATACACCGATATTGTTAAAATATCCTTTAATTTTGGCTAGTTACTATTAAATTGAATCATGTGGGCGTCCACTTATATGCTATACAATTGAATAAACTTTAAAATACACATAACCCTTATATATTTTAATGAGATTGCAGGACCTTTAAATTTGAAACGATAACATTTCAGTGCTTGAAAACTGGCATAGCAGTCTACTACTAAAATCGACATTATTTTAAGTTCAGTAGAAAAAAATTCCCATTTTAAATTAATATTGACCTTACATTTCTTTTTCTTTTTACTGACATCATCAAGGACATAACACCTATTAGAAATTGATCCTGACAATTTTACATGTTTCCTGGGGTAGATGTTGAAGTTTAATATATAACTTTTGTGAAATTGAATGGTAACAAGTATGAGTGACGTCACATGATTTTATTATTACATTGATACAAATGGCACCAGTGCCATACAGCATGATGGAAACTGAACATTCCTTCATTTAAAAGTACTGTAACAGAACAATGTACTCACGTCCAGGTGGTGCATAATATACTTGAACAACTTCTGTTCCAATTTGATTCCACTGATTTTTTGCTGACAACTAAAATACAAATATTTGGATTGATTGATTGAATTGTTTATGAAATTCTTCTGTCAGAACAACCAACTTTTGTCAGGCAACCTGTTTACCATCATCATCTAAGATGGAAGTCGAAAATATCTTCCTTCTGGTTCAAACGAAAAACCATAGAGTTAACAGACAAGTGAAGCAGTAGTTGAATTATTTAGAGTTCGAAAAATAAGTCCCACAATATATTGAATGTGATAAATAGATTTGATTCATTCCTAAATCAAAGATATTTGTAAGAATCATTTTTATATGTCTTGAACATTGTTTCTGAAAATTTAAACGTTTCAATTCAAACATTGATATCTCAAAGAAATCATACTTAATCGCTATATGTATATAATCAGCAAATATTTACTTGGCCTTGAAAAAAAGTATTGACTTTATTCTGTATCGGAAATTTAGCTATGGGAGACACAACATTAACATAAACTAAACAAGATACATACCTTGATTTCATAATATTTTTCAGTATCTACATCCAATGTATGAACTAAATTGTCATCTGTGTTAAGTATTGGATTAACTGTAGTCTGCAAAACAAAATTAATAATTGTTATTTTAATAATTACTACCAAACATTTAATGATTTTGCTTCCATAAAAACATGATTATAAATTTGTCAATATGATATAAATAAAAGTACTTACATTTTGAGAGACAATTTTGATTGACAAACATATTTTTTTTTTAATTAATGTTAATTTCCCTTTTGAACTCGGTTTTTCCCCATTTTACTGCATGTGCTATTAATACAAAAATACCAGCAAATAAAGTCAAATTTGAACCATTTCTTTCACTAAACTCAGATATTCTGATGTTCTTTTTACAAAAAAATAAAAGTATCTCCCCTACCTCATCTTAATCTTTTAAAACTGACATACACAATTGTTAGAAGTTAAAAAAAATATTTCCAATACACTACTTACCCCGTTATACTTTATAACATATTCTTTTATAATACCATTTCTCTCTCTCAGTAGCGGAATACTCCAGCTTACTATCATTTGAGTGTAATTTCCCTGCGGAGTTGTTATTTTGAAGTTTACAACTCTTCCAGGAGCTGAAATCAAATTATAGAAAAAAATCCGACAAAAGTGTGAATGTAGTAGTGCTACGCCTCTGTCTTGAGTTAAGTTAGCGTTAACAGAGTCTGACATATTTATTATCACGCTATATTGTTCGAGCTTTCAATTCAGCTAAATAAATTTTATATATGTTTATTGATTTTATAAAAACCGGAACTTGTTTTTTTTTTCGTATGAATTGGTTTAATATTGTGTTACGATAGGACATTTCATAGCTGATCATACGGTATGGGTTTTATAAATTGTAGAAGATCGAATGGTTATCTATAGTTGCATTTACATTCTCATGTTGGATAAATTTATTATTGGTTGACACGAGGTTACCATTTGATTTTGACAATGCTTGGTCTCTAGTAGAAAGTTGTGTTAATGAATATACATGAATTCTTACATCTACATTAAATTCAGTAATGAAAATGATTTTGACGCGTTAAATTTGCAAACACCGAATGAACTGTTAAATTGAGAAAAAAAAAATCAATCACATGGTGATTATTATTATATTAATTAGGTCTTTCCACCTTTCCGTGGAAAGACCTATTGAATTTGTTCTGATTATTATTATTAGGTCTATCCATCTTTCCGTGGAAAGACCTATTGAATTTGTTCTGATTATTAGGTCTTTCCACCTTATTCTGATTATTATTTTTTTTTCTTCCGCCAAATTTTTTTCTTGCGAAGTATGGTTGTTTCATAAGTTGTCGCTTAGATTTTTGGAAGATGATATTGTATAGTTTATACGCTTCAAAAACTGACAACTGCGTAACCAAATACTTTACGTTGTAAGAGTTATCTCCCCAAACACTGTTTTTCTTGTAGCCACTACTCCTTCACAACGTTAACCGTAAAACATTACGACAAATTTATTTTACCAAATTGCTCGTTAGATCTTCAGGATTAGGTTGGCTGTTTGGACCAAAGCTATCCGGAGACTCCATATGAGAGTTATTCCCCCTTATGTATTTGGTATAAGTGATTTGCATATTTAACTGGTAAACCATAAGTGATAGAGGCTTAGGGTCTTCAGATTTGAGGTCCTTGGTCCAAAAAAATGAAAATGAGGTCAAGGTCAAAGGTCAAGGTTATATTCTTAATTTTGATTTTGGCTTATTTTCACTTATTTTCAAATACTGCATAACATATCGACAAATAATTTTGGATAAATTGTTAATAGCGACATGTCCTTACTTGTTTATTTTGGTTGAAAGGGTGCGCAGACAATAAATGGGAGTTTTTGTCCATCTTACATTTACAATTACGCGTAAAGTGGTATTACTCATTAACCAAACATATTAAAGACCTAGGGTCTTTTGATTGATGGTCCTTGGTTTGTGACCTTGAAATTGAGGTCAAGGTCATAGGTTAATAGGACGTTCTAGATTTTGACATTTGCTTTAAATTCATATTAATACATCATAAAGCCATAGGAACTAACATTTTAAACTGATTTTTCATATTTCAATATCAAAATAGATCTGTACTAGTGGAAAGACCTTCAATTGTTCTCTGAACAATTGGTTTTTAATTTTATTTTTTTTCTTCCGCCGCCTAATTTTTTTCTTGCGTAGTATTGTTGTTTCACAAGATGTCGCTTAGATATTTGGAATATGATATCCTAAAGTTTATGCGCCTTAAAAACTGACAACTGCGTAACCAAATACTTTAAGTTGTAAGAGTTACCTCCCCAAACACTGTTTTTCTTGTGGCCACTACTCCTCCGCAACCGTAAAAGATTAGGACAAATTTGTTGTACCAATTTGCTTAATACGTCTTCAGGATTAGGATTTTAATATTGACCGAAGCTATCCGGAGACTCCATATGAGAGTTTTCCCCTTTTGCATTTGATATAAGTGATATACGTTTGAACTCATTAACCTTTCGGCGTATAAACCTAGAACCGCTTATTTGGTATCCTTGGGTCCCAACTTAAAAAATGAGGTCAAGGTCATGTTCTAAATTTTGACATTCACTTCAAACTGCTTTTTCTTAGCAAATGGTTAGGGGTAAAATTGAAAAACATGTGAGCCAAATGTTAGTCGCGACATTATTTATGTCGTGAAATTTTGTCGAAAAAATACCTAAAATCCTAGAATCAAACTTGTAAACATGTATTAAAAAACAAATCTGTGTTCCCGTAGATACGTGTACGAAAAAAGCATGCACGATCCGACATCAATGCATGACCTGTAATTCCGTTTGCACATTCTTTATACGTAGGTATGCTCAGGACGACGTCTCTCTCTGCAAAGGATTATAATAATCTGTTTGACTATATCAGCTTGGTGACGTAACAATCACTGCATTCGGTACTACCTAAAATGAAACTAGAGGCTCTAAAGAGCCTGTGTCGCTCACCTTGCTCTATGTGCATATTAAACAAAGGACACAAATGGATTCATGACAAAATTGTATTTTGGTGATGGTGATGTGTTTGAAGTTCTTACTTTCTGAACGATTTTGCTTCTTACAATATTATCTATAATGAACTTTGCCCATTAGTAACAGAGAACTATATTTGGTAAAAATTTACATAAATTTACCAAATTAATGAAAATTGTTAAAAATTGACTATAAAGGGCAATAACTCCTTAAGCCTAATTTAAGGGGTCAATTGACCATTAAGGTCATGTTGACTTATTTGTAGATCTTACTTTGCTGAACATTATTGCTGTTTACAGTTTATCGCTATCTATAATAGTATTCAAGATAACCAAATACGGCAAAATTTCTTTAAAAATTACCATTTGGAGGGCAGCAACCCAACAACCAGTTGTCCAATTCATCTGAAAAATTCAGGGCAGATAGATATTGACTTGATTAACAAATTAACTTCTTGTCAGATTTGCTCTAAATGCTTTGGTTTCATAGTTATAAGCCAAAAACTGCATTTTACCCCTATGTTTTATTTTTAGCTGTGGCGGCCATCTTAGTTGGTTGACCAAGTCATGCCACACATTTTTTAAACTAGATACCCCAAAGATGATTGTGGCCAAGTTTGGATTAGTTTGGCCCAGTAGTTTCAGAGGAGAAGATTTTTGTAAAAGGTTACTTTAATTTACGAAAAATGGTTAAAAATTTACTATAAAGGGCAATAACTCCTAAACGGGTCAACTGACCATTTTTGTCATGTTGACCTTTTTGTAGATCTTACTTTGATGAACATTATTGCTGTTTACAG
Source organism: Mytilus galloprovincialis (assembly GCA_037788925.1). NCBI lineage: Eukaryota > Metazoa > Mollusca > Bivalvia > Mytilida > Mytilidae > Mytilus > Mytilus galloprovincialis. The sequence continues at coordinate 4,820,617 of CM075340.1, read as the reverse complement.
TTTATCTCTATCTATAATAATATTCAAGATAATAACCAAAAACAGCAAAATTTCCTCAAAATTACCAATTCAGGGGCAGCAACCCAACAACAGGTTGACTGATTCAACTGAAAATTTCAGGGCAGATAGATATTGACTTGATTAACAATTTAACTTCTTGTCAGATTTGCTCTAAATGCTTTGGTTTCATAGTTATAAGCCAAAAACTGCATTTTACCCCTATGTTCTATTTTTAGCTGTGGCGGCCATCTTAGTTGGTTGACCAGGTCACGCCACACATTTTTTAAACTAGATACCCCAAAGATGATTGTGGCCAAGTTTGGATTAATTTGGCCCAGTAGTTTCAGAGGAGAAGATTTTTGTAAAAGATTACTTTAATTTACAAAAAATGGTTAAAAAATTGACTATAAAGGGCAATAACTCCTACACGGGTCAACTGACCATTTTGGTCGTGTTGACTTATTTGTAGATCTTACTGTGCTGAACATTATTGCTTTTTACAGTTTATCTCTATCTATAATAATATTCAAGATAATAACCAAAAACAGCAAAATTTCCTCAAAATTACCAATTCAGGGGCAGCAACCCAACAACCGATTGACCCATTCATCTGAAAATTTCAGGGCAGATAGATCTTGACCTAATAAACATTTTTATCCCATGTCAGATTTCCTCAAAATGCTTTGGTTTTTGAGTTATAAGCCAAAAACTGCATTTTACCCCTATGTTCTATTTTTAGCCGTGGCGGCCATCTTGGTTGGTTGACCAGGTCACGCCACACATTTTTTAAACTAGATACCCCAAAGATGATTGTGGCCAAGTTTGGATTAATTTGGCCCAGTAGTTTCAGAGGAGAAGATTTTTGTAAAAGATTACTTTAATTTACGAAAAATGGTTAAAAATTGACTATAAAGGGCAATAACTCCTAAACGGGTCAACTGACCATTTTGGTCATGTTGACTTATTTGTAGATCTTACTTTGCTGAACATTATTGTTGTTTACAGTTTATCTCTATCTATAATAATATTCAAGATAATAACCAAAAACAGCAAAATTTCCTCAAAATTACCAATTCAGGGGCAGTAACCCAACAACCGATTGACCGATTCATCTGAAAATTTCAGGGCAGATAGATCTTGACTTGATTAACAAATTAACTTCTTGTCAGATTTGCTCTAAATGCTTTGGTTTCATAGTTATAAGCCAAAAACTGCATTTTACCCCTATGTTCTATTTTTAGCTGTGGCGGCCATCTTAGTTGGTTGACCAGGTCACGCCACACATTTTTTAAACTAGATACCCCAAAGATGATTGTGGCCAAGTTTGGATTAATTTGGCCCAGTAGTTTCAGAGGAGAAGATTTTTGTAAAAGATAACTTTAATTTACAAAAAATGGTTAAAAAATTGACTATAAAGGGCAATAACTCCTACACGGGTCAACTGACCATTTTGGTCGTGTTGACTTATTTGTAGATCTTACTCTGCTGAACATTATTGCTTTTTACAGTTTATCTCTATCTATAATAATATTCAAGATAATAACCAAAAACAGCAAAATTTCCTCAAAATTACCAATTCAGGGGCAGCAACCCAACAACCGATTGACCCATTCATCTGAAAATTTCAGGGCAGATAGATCTTGACCTAATAAACATTTTTATCTCATATCAGATTTCCTCAAAATGCTTTGGTTTTTGAGTTATAAGCCAAAAACTGCATTTTACCCCTATGTTCTATTTTTAGCCGTGGCGGCCATCTTGGTTGGTTGACCAGGTCACGCCACACATTTTTTAAACTAGATACCCCAAAGATGATTGTGGCCAAGTTTGGATTAATTTGGCCCAGTAGTTTCAGAGGAGAAGATTTTTGTAAAAGATTACTTTAATTTACGAAAAATGGTTAAAAATTGACTATAAAGGGCAATAACTCCTAAACGGGTCAACTGACCATTTTGGTCATGTTGACTTATTTGTAGATCTTACTTTGCTGAACATTATTGTTGTTTACAGTTTATCTCTATCTATAATAATATTCAAGATAATAACCAAAAACAGCAAAATTTCCTCAAAATTACCAATTCAGGGGCAGTAACCCAACAACCGATTGACCGATTCATCTGAAAATTTCAGGGCAGATAGATCTTGACCTGATAAACATTTTTACCCCATGTCAGATTTGCTCTAAATGCTTTGGTTTTTGAGTTATAAGCCAAAAACTGCATTTTACCCCTATGTTCTATTTTTAGCCGTGGCGGCCATCTTTGTTGGTTGACTGGGTCACGCCACACATTTTTAAAACTAGATACCCCAATGATGATTGTGGCCAAGTTTGGTTTGATTTGGCCCAGTAGTTTCAGAGGAGAAGATTTTTGTAAAAGTTAACGGACGACGGACGACGACGAACGACGGACGACGACGGACGACGGACGACGGACGACGACGGACGACGGACGACGACGGACGACGGACGCCGGACGCAAAGTGATGGGAATAGCTCACTTGGCCCTTCGGGCCAGGTGAGCTAAAAAGGGGTTTTCCCCTTTTCGAAAAAAATAAAATGTACACGTACATTTAAAACCATGCAGGTCAGGTTCGATTTACTTTAAATACAAAATTGAATACAATGCACACACAATAAGATAAAGAAGTAAATAAGACACACATTCTGGGAAACCCTATAAAAAAAAGCATTTATAAAGGAAGATGCAAGGATTTTTTTATAGGCGTGTATTCTTGCAAGTTCCTACAAATATCATAATTTCAATAGAATTCAAATGTTGCACGGATCTGTTTTCACGTGTTCCTAGAGGCTAGGTCTCAAGTGTTTAAATACGGACACTAGGCTCTCAATGCCGTTTTCACGTGTTCATAGAGGCTAGGTCTCAGGTGTTTAAACACGGACACTAGGCTCTCAATGTCGTTTTCATGTGTTCATAGAGGCTAGGTCTCAAGTGTTTAAACACGGGCACTAAGCTCTCAATGCCGTTTTCACGTGTTCCTAGAGGCTAGGTCTCAAGCGTTTAAACACAAAAATTACGCTATCAATTCCTTTTCAACGTGTTCCGTGAAGCTATAAATCTATCTATCTATCTATCCATCAAACAATCAATCAATCAACTAATCAATCAATCAACCAACCAACCAACCAACAAACCAACCAACCAACCAACAAACCAACCAACCAACCAATCTATCAATCAATCAATTAATTAAGCAATTAATAACAATCAATCATGTTTCAGAGGGGAAAGACCGTTAACAATTGTTTTTTAAACAATTGATTTATATTTATTATTTTTTTTTTTTTCTTCCGCCTAATTTTTTTTCTTGCGTAGTATTGATGTTTCTTAAAATGTCGCTTAGATATTTGGAAAGTGATATCGTATAGTTTATACGCTTTAAAAATTTACAACTGCGTAACAAAATACTGTACATTGTAAGAGTTATCTCCCCAAACACTGTTTTTCTTGTGGTCACTACTCCTTCGCAACCGCAAAAGATTACGACAAATTTATTTTACCAAATTGCTCGTTACATCTTAAGGATTAGGATATTCATTTGGACCGAAGCTTTACGGAGACTCCATATGAGAGTTATTCCCCTTTTTCATTTGAATTAAGTGATATGCATTTCTAAATGGTAAACCATAAGTGATAGAGACCAAGGGTCTTTAGATTTGAGGTCCTTGGTCCAAAAATTGAAAATGAGGTCAAGGTCAAAGGTCAAGGTCATATACTAAATTTTGATTTTGGCTCATTTTCATTTTTTTCAAATACCGTATGACATAATATTTTTTCATAAATTGTTAGTTGCGACATGTCCTTACTTGTATATTTTGGTTGAAAGGGTGCGCATGCAATAAATGGAAGTTTTTGTCCATCTTACATTTAGAATTACGCGTAAAGTGGTATTACTCATTAACCAAACATATTAAAGACCTAGGGTCTTTTGATTTAACGTCCTTGGTTTGTGACCTTGAAATTGAGGTCAAGGTCATAGGTTAATACGACGTTCTAGATTTCGACCTTTGCTTTAAATTCATATAAATACATCATAAAGCCATAGGAACTAACATTTTAAACTGATTTTTCATATTTCAATATCAAAATAGATCTTTACTAGTAGAAAGACCTACAATTGTTCTCTGAACAAGTGGTTTTTTTATTCTATTTGATTAACAATCATCATTTAATAAATTGACTTATTGTTGAGGGCATTGTGCCGCATCCTCATATATATTTACTTATGGAAGCTGGCTTGTCATGTTTTAGGGTTTTTGTCAGATTTTCGAGATCCTCTGGTTTTATCCATGTGAATGCCGTGAAAAAAGTTGCCCGGTGACCCCCATTTTTCTTTTTGTAAATCTTTTACATAAATATTGATAAGCCATCTGTAAAAGTCTTATAAAAATTTAATCAAACTTTAATAGTTTTTGAGAACTTACACTATGAAAAGTCAAGAGAGAATATTTTCCCGCCAAAATTTCAATGGCTAATATCTCGAAAACAAGCACGGTGACCTAAATATTTTGTTTGCTCTTTGGATTCCTTTATTAATCCCCTATTAATATAAACTGGTGTTTTAAAAAGTTATTTACTTTGAAACTGAGAACGAACTCCCTTAAAATAGAATACTGCGTTTAACTGTGATATGAAAACATTTGCAAGTAAAGTATATCAAGAAATTTAGATATTACCTGCATAATTTGTTTTAATAGCCTGAGACATGTCTGATTCCATAGTTCCAACTGATGTACTAGCGATAATCTTAAACTTATAATCCCAGTACTCCTCTAATCCAGTAATAGTGGCAGTCTGAGTATAATACCCTACAATGATAAAATCAGAGGAAAAACATAATCCAACTGTCTGTTAGTTTAGAGTATTAAAACCAGAGATTTTATGTTAAATTTGTGTTTCCTATTAATTGTCCAACATTGAAGGGATTTGTTTTGCTTAGTGTTTTAATAAAACATGTAAAATACAATTGTTGTTAAGTTGGAAGTGACGTTTTTGACAGATTCACAATTCAATTACAAACCAAGGTTATAAAGGTCGACACCTTTCAATATACAGCTGCATCTACCTCTTTATCTTTATCATTATTTATGTATGGCTTTTCGTTTGATGAATAATGGACATTATAGCATTGGTTGCAATGATTTACGTTCCTTTCCCAGTGAAATAAAAACCGATAATTTCACATGTGAAATCAACTCTTAGTAAGTAATTCGCATTTGTGAATTATTGTGTAGTTTAGTCATGTTAGTCGCTCGTTGAACATTTTTCTATACTGCATTCTGCGATTAGTTATTCTGTACGTATTTCATTTTTAAATTCACGAAAAAAAATCATACAATAAATATGAAAAGAATTTTGATTAGAGGATGGAACTCAAGAAACACTTCGAATTTTTATCAACAATTTGAAATCCTGACGCGTGAAGAAACACACTATAATGTTTCCATCAATATAGGATATACTTCTACATTTGGAAATGTGTAGGTTATCCGGTGCTTAGAGAAGATGTATGTCTAAATAACAGTTCCCCTGCAAGTTCAGTAAAACTTGAAAGTAAATAAGGTTCTGATAACTAGTGTTGAAATTTAGTTGATCATCTCTATACTTTAAAAAGTAATTATACCTGTTATAATTTTGCCAAAGTTCTCCTTCAAAATAAAGGTGCTGTTATCATCATTTGCTTCATAAACTCTGATTGTGTAAGTTGTACTTCCAGGTCGTGGTAATTGTTGTACCCATGAAACTTGCAAGACAAATGGATCAGAGTTCTGAGTTGCAGTTACCTTTGTAGGTTTCTGAGGAGCTGAAAAAAAAATATTCACATGTATATTTATGAAACAAAGCAAAACTCAACGAAAGATGACAGCACACCGTTCGATTTATAGTTGTTAATGTCATTTCGTATAGCAGGTAATGCCAATAACTCTTAAACAGTAAACTCAAAACTTGTCATCAGTAACATTTAAGTCAGACTTTAAAGCATTATTTGGATGGTTTTTAATCAACTGCGAGGTAAATTATTAAGTCAATCAAGTTCCATGATTCCTTAAAAGCAAGAGTAAAATATATCAATACTAATGTATCATAGTAACAGCATATAAAAAGTATTGGTCTATTTACAAATGTACTCTAACAGTGGTGGCCCAGAAACATTTTCTGCAGATATCATACACAACCTCACCACTAACAAGATTAAACAAGTTGTGGATTGATGGAATAAAGAATGTCAAAATACAACCGTTTCTGCTATAAAAAGTGTTTATCTATCAAACATATTTTTCAGGATCATGTGAAAAAACAGTAAAAGCTAAAACAAAATCTTCAAAAAAGAGCAATAACTCCAATAAGGAGTCGTATGACAATTTCAGACATTTGACTTATTCGTAGATCTGTTTATTTTTCAAGATAATTATAAAGGACAATACGTCTAATAAGAATTCGTCTTACAGTTTAGGCCGTGTTTACCTATATGTATCTGTTGTTGCATTAAACAGTTTTTCTATTATAGTTTTCGAGATAATAGCCAAAAATTTAAAACTAAACTGTACAATTATTTATTATACAACATAAAAGTCGCTTGACAGTGTTTACGGAAATAGAAACAAAATAGATCTCAACACTCCTAACAATTCTGTTTTAGTGAGATTGTTTATTTCGAAACTTGCATTTTAGCCCTATGCTCTATTTGTAGCCATGTCAGTCGTTTTGGATTGGAAGGCGGGGTCCTTGTATATGTTTTCAAACTATTTACCCCAATGACGATTTGAGCCTAGTCTAGTATACTTTAGCACTATATATTCAGAAGAGAAAATGTCAGCAAAAACGGACGACGACGGACGACAAGAGATAACTAGATTATTTCTAGTCTAAAATATGCATGCAATGTTAATACTACACAATGCGTACATGTCTTGGTTTTTGTTGACTTAAATATACCTGAAAAAATGTGAAACTTTTCAAACGAGAAAAATAATATAATTTGAACAATGCATCTACGACACCATATACGACATATCGATGGAAGTTAATCAACCAAAAACATAAAAAAAAACATATACAATCCAATAAAGAATATAGTCAAGTTTGGTGCCAATTGCAAAGTGTTACATAAAAAGAGAATTTTGTTACAATTAACAGATTGCAGAAATACCTAGGGCAGGCTGTGATGGGAATAGCTAAAAAAAATGTTAGAAATTATTCTTGGAAATTACCATCTTGTAAAGTTCGTCTTATGATATCTGCAGGATGTCCTGGACCTTTGAAATTTACAGCCTTTACTCGCACTTCATACCTCACATCTGGTGACAGGTCTTTTATGGAGTAATTCATTTTAATCGCAAATTCATCCGCCGTTTTTGACAAACGTATATTCCTTTTGCAGAAATTTGAGGAAGCAACAACCTGAAAATGATTTGTTCATGAATATATGACTATTTCAATTATCCCAATGACATTGGTACTCTGGATTATTCCAGCATGACCGCATAAAACAAATATTTTGAAATATAATAAAGAAAAAAAAACAAGTGTTACAAAGTACGAACCAGCTTAGTGAAATATCATAAGTATGAAACAAATAAAGTGCAGGGTAATGTTTTTAAATATCAATCAAATTTCTTTTCAGAGTTCTAATGTGTGTCTTTAAATTGTTGACATATAGACGACGTAAGTAATACTTGTTCAATAAGCAACTGTTTCAAAAGCTTATAATAAACCAGTCTTTTACTTTTAATATTGTTAATTAAAAAAAACCATTTGTTTTGAAAAAAATCAAAAGCTAGTAATGAATTCGGTAAACATAAAAAAAAAAGCTTCTACTTTTTTAACACTTTGTTAAATATGACCCAAAAACAAGTTCCACAATTTTGTTCCCAAACTAGAATATTCTTTTTTCTAAATCAAAAGCCAGCTTAAATTAACCAAACCTAACAGCCTTGTATATTTTGTAATGATTTGATTTTAGTTTACTTACTGAAGATTCCATTCCATTACTTAAGATTGACAAATCAAACAATGATGAAAGGAAAAAAGATATCTAACGTACACCATTTCCATCATTTGTGTTACGTGTATAGTAAATCGAGTTAATCATACACAAGTTATTTTACTTTTTGTGTGAAAAAATTACATAAATGTTACAATTTAACTTTATAATAGAAAACTATGAAATTTTCAAATTAAAGAAAGGGTTTTCTTTTATCTGTTTCAACAACAGTGTAGGATTAAAAGAATGGAAAAAAATTCATTCAAACTTGAGTCAGTATTTTAAACTTGGAAAATGGTCAAATCGTCATGATAAGAGTCCTGTAAATCTTAAATACAACTTTTGATATCATGAAAAAGTGAAAGGGTGCTTACCCTGATCAATTCAAGCCACTTGATGAAATTTAAAGTCAATGTTTCCACTTCAAATTTTAATCTTCATTAATTAATTCATATAACTCTAAACCTGGAATATTCAAAATCGAAAAAGACCTATTCTATCGAATTTATGTTGTGTCAAAATTTCTAAACAATGGGTTTCAGCAAATTTGTATAATCACCCCAGAAATGTTTAATTACGATGAGTGGATTGACTGTGGTATACCATCATACGTTTACAACTAAAACGGTCGAACAAAACAAAAAAGTTTTTATCTCTATATGATAAACCTTGAGCATCAGAATATTTAAGAAGCATTTCGTTCGAATGTTTTTCAACAGTAATTAAGATTGATTATAAACAATATTTTACTTTAATTGGGATTTTCTGTATATAGTATATAAACCATTCATTTCAAAAATTAAAATCACAAAAATACCAAACTCCGCATGAGAAAATTCTAAACGAAAATCCTCTAACCAAATGGAAAAATCAAAAGCTCAAACACGCCAAACGAATGGATAACAACTGTCATATTCCTGATTAATTACATATACTAACAACAGATGAAAGGCAACGGTAGTATACCGTTGTTCAAAAGTCAGAAATCAATTGAGAGAAAACAAATCCGGGTTACAAACTTTAACCGAGGGAAACACATCAACTATAAGAGTAAAAAATGATGAAAAAAACCCAGAACACTGACGTGCAACAAAAAACAACAATGCAAAATACATAGAAACTAACTATTATATAACAACAGGCACATTCTTGATTTGTATATGACATTCTAAGAAAATCATTGTTTAAATCTCTTTTTAGAGCATTCCTTCCTTTAAACACTAACATTGCAGGTGCTGCATTGCAAAATAACTTCTTGGACACATGTTTCTGTCTCTCCTGTCACATTACTAACAGTCAGCTTGTATGCCCATATCTGACCACCAGGTTCAGCGGGTGGATCCCATTCCACTGATGTGGAGTTGGTTGTCACATATGTTGATACTGCATTCAAAGGTTTTGATACCACTGTGAATTGAATGATGCAATTGTAGTGAGCAAACTTACACAATCCTGGCTCATTATAATGATATTTAATACTTCTAAGAGTCTCTATATCTATAATTAGCGCAGACTCAGAGAAAATTAGGATAATGGCTGTTACAATACAAAACCTCCCAAGTAAAAACACATGTATCCTAACATATGTGCAAACGCTACTTCAATGTGTGAAGAATTTCAATTGAATTTTTTTTAAACCATGGTTCTTATCATGATATATAAAACAAAACGAAATAATAGTCAGAAAATTGTACAAAATAGAAAACAAAACGTATTGAAGTCGTTTCAAAACACAACATAAGTTATGAAATGACAACTGTACATAATTTCAAGGGAGTAAAATAAAACAGGCACGCAAATGGCATACGATTCATCACTTTAGTTTTTTTAATTATCGCATTTGATCTATTAGAATTAAATTATTTTATTCATAGAATAATTCTAAATTAAATGGATAAAAAATGTAACGCTTTGTGGGATGTGCTTTCAACGTTTATACCAGGAAAACATTTTCCCAAGTCAGAAGCTTATATTTCATTGGTTTCCGTTTGGTACTTTCCATCAGATGTGTTTAAAATTATTGAAAAACTGAGACCTAAAATTATCTTTTTTTTTTCCTTTTTCATAAAAGCGGGATAAAATAGTGTTCGAATATGACATTCGTTATTCATGTTATTCCAAAAAATGTTCCATGTATGTGCTCATTTTGCAACAAAAAAAATAAACTTACAAGCTGTTTGTGTCTGACATTGTTTTTGAATTGACTGTCCGCTCGTTCCTGATATTGCATCATTCACTGTTGCTACAGCAAATGTATAAACAGTTTCTGAAAAACCCAGAATATGAGACTAAGGTTTAAAAATATAAGCGTTTATGAAATTTATAATCTAATTTTCTGAATCAGTGTGAGAAATGAAGTGCCCAATGAAACTTACCATCTTTATAACAAGCAATATATATTAAATATAGAAGTCTTACCATTATAGAAAAGATATCGCCATCCATGTATTTTATACATCACAAAAAGAGGTTGTCAGAAATCTCCCTTTAAATGTAACTTACATATGTGAATATAACAGCGACCGCATTAAACAAAACATAACAGGTGGAAACTGATCATAAAAAATACAGGGTGTACAAAGTCATAAAATCTATTATTTGAAAGTATGACATTGCTTTCAATGTAAAAGAGGGACGAAAGATACCAAAGGGACAGTCAAACTCATAAATCTAAAACAAACTGACAACGCCATGGCTAAAAATGAAAAAGACAAACAGAAAAACAATAGTACACATGACACAACATAAAAAACTAAAGAATAAACAACACGAACCCCACCAAAAACTAGGGGTGATCTCAGGTGCTCCGGAAGGGTAAGCAGATCCTGCTCCACATGCGGCACCCGTCGTGTTGCTTATGTGATTACAAATCCGGTAAATAGTCTAATTCGGTAGGTCAAATTCATGAAAGGGAAGGGGATTGTAGTTACGACGTGAGGAACATATCCGATATCATTTGTGAAATGGTTATTCCATAACGGTCAACCAACTCGTGATGGCGTCCGTAAAATTTACGAAGGGATGATTTCAACTTCACCATTTGGAACTCTTGATTTAATAGCTTCCTTGTGAGCAGTAACCCTCTATCAAGAAAATCATGATAGGAAATGCAAGCACGGGAATATCGTATCAATTGAGAGATATATACCCCGTATGCAGGTGCTGCTGGAATGTTGCTACTTAGAAATGGAAAGTTCACAATTGGAAAGCTGAAATCATCTCTTTTGTCGTAAAGTTTTGTCTTCAACCGACCCTCATTGTCAATTTCTAGATGTAAGTCAAGATATGAAGCTGACTTAACTGTATCTGTAGTATCCTTTATCTCCAATTCGATGGGATAGATGCGTTCCACATAGTCACCAAATTTTGAATTGTTTAGTGAAAGAACGTCATCTATATAGCGGAAAGTAGAGTTAAAGGATATTGCTAACTTCTTATCTTTCTTCCTAAGAAGTTCCTGCATGAAGTCAGCCTCATAATAATAAAGAAACAAGTCAGCAAGTAGAGGAGCACAGTTTGTTCCCATTGGTATGCCGACAGTCTGTTGAAAAACACGTCAAAGAGGTTGTCAGAAATCTCCCTTTAAATGTAACTTACATATGTGAATATAACAGCGACCGCATTAAACAAAACATAACAGGTGGAAACTGATCATAAAAAATACAGGTAGTAATATGCAATTTACATTTAACTTTCAAAGCAACACAATTCCTATAAAGGAATTGACCGGCACTCATTTTGTCTTTTTTCTACAAAGAAATGGTTTACATGGATAACCTACTTTAACATCATATTACATAGAGAATATCATATGGCTTTTTCAATATCGCATCCATATCAACCCGAGACACCAATATAATCCCAAGAGCTCTGCTCAAAGGATTATATTGGTTGAGGGTTGATACGGTGTGTGATATTGAAAAAGCCATATCATATACACTTTATTATATACATATACCTCAAGTAGATGTTTTTATGTGACATGACGTCATACAGATAAGGAGGTTTGAAATGACGTCATACAGAATATAGGTTTGACATGACGTTATACAAATAAGGGATTTGATGAACGCCTTTGCAACAGTGACTGCAATCGATGACGTGACGTCATACAGATTAAAGGTGTGATAAAGCTTTTACAACCTTGCTGATGTCGATATCATCACGGGTGGCTGATAAAGCACGCTTGCCAATGATTGTATTACACATACAATTAATCTGTATTTACTACTAAGTATATGATAAGTGTTATTATAAGTTATCTACGTTCATATCCGTAGATATGGATATTTTAACACCCTGAAGTACCCCAGTACACCATGAGGCGTAGCTGACAGTAGTTGGGTTTGACCAAGTTACTAAGAAATAGGTTTCTCCTGTTGTTACTGCTGGAATCATCAAATTGTTAGCCTTTAAATCGATCACTGAAATTTGAAATTTAATTAAATGAAAATTAAAACTAATTAATTTGCAATGATTATCACAGTCAAGTTAATGTCTTCATTTCCCACTAAACGTCCGGGATATGGGTTAGCAACACCCAGGGGCTATGGGTTTTATAACGACGTGCGTTAACCAATCAAAATCCTAGATATATACTAAGCCGGGGATAAAGAATATTACTCTCCAGTATTATGAAAAACTCACAGAGATACAAAAAGGTGCACAAACATATAAGAAAACATATACACTGTAAACCAATTTTTTTTTCGCTGATACTTTATTCGCGTTAAACTTATTCCTGTTTACTTCGCGGCTATTTAATTTCGCGAAATTCTAATTAACATAATGTAGTTTAATAAGAAGATACCCAAATTTTAAATATTCGCGACGATATATATTCGCGTACTTTTTCTACTCGCGAAAGTCGCAAAAATAAATCGCTCGCGAAAATAAGTTGGTTTACAGTACTTATGTACGTTTACGTGTACTTATACATTGATGCGAAAGTCATCAGGGTGAGAGATTTAGCTAGCTATAAAACCATGGTTAACCTACCACTTTCTACATTAGGGTTGATCGTTTTGAATTTTCCTTGGATTCAGTATTTTGGACTTTTTTCTTAATACAAATACAAACCAGGATTTAATCCCTCTATCAGTAGTTCTGCTACACTCCCATTAGTCTGTATTTGTGTATTTAAGTATTTATGATACACTATATAGTGCAGAATATATCCATTGGAAGGGTTTGGCTCATTCCAAGTTAAACTCAAAGATTTGTCAAATACATCCATACAGTTTAGATTTGATGGTGGTGGCGGAGCTGAAATTAAAAGAGGTTACATGTTTGGTCATTTTCTTCAAGTCACGAAACATTCAAAACAGACTAAAATCACCATAGAGTTTCAATCTAGTATGTTGAGTGTTAAAAGTCAATCCTAACACACGTTGCTATCTGAAACTTTCAAATGAAGTTGCTCTTAAAAAAAGAATTATTATATTCAATAATACCTACCGTAAGCTTGATGATACTGTTTCGTTTAATAATCAAGAGTTCTCTGAATATACTACCGAAATTCACCCAAAGAAAATACATTTGAACAAATCAAACATCAACAGTAGAAGTTGCCCTTTTCTAGAATCAGACATTTCAATTTCTAAAGGTAATCTCCATACTGAAATTTACGACAAAAGAGACGATTTTTCGATACCTATTGTTAATGTTCGTTATTTAAAACGGAGATGTTCCTTTGGCTCCATCAACCGGTGTTTATATATCCCAACTTGTTCGGTATGCCCGTCTTTGTTGTGATGTCACCAACAATAACGAATGTAATCAATGAATCACTGGTAAATTATCAAGTCAGGAATTTCGTTACTTTCAATAACTTAAAACTTTTACTAAATTTTTTCATAGATACAAAGATTTGATAACTTTTATCTGTAACAAAGAAAACTTTTTTAAACAACAGTCACAGCCTCAATTGAACGGTTATATTGTACTAAAAGCGCGAAATTACTGTATGGTTCATTTAAACTCAAACTCAAACTTTTAAACAAACATATGAGTGAAGGTTATCTTATCAATGTAATAATTAGATCTTTGAATATTTTTACATTATCATTAACATCGATTTTGTCATCAACAAACCTATATTTGTAAATTGTACTTTTTTCGAAGGGGTTTCTTTGGAATGTATAAATGCACATCCATAATCATTGTCTTTAATATATAACTTTATCTATATATAACATTAAACATATTTAAAAAGGGTTAAATCCTTTCTTTTCTATTGCATGTCGATCCTTTTTTTGACATTACACAAGTCATGTCTTTTATGTCTGTTCATCACGTTAAAACACTAAATCCCTAGGTATGTTTTAGTTGTTTTAAGTCTATGGTGAATGATTATTTCTGATGGTAAATTATGTTTGGCTTTTAACTAGCTTTTAGTAACTGCGACTACTCTAAAAACTAGAGGCTCTAAAGAGCCTGTGTCGCTCACCTTGGTCTATGTGCATATTAAACAAAGGACACAAATGGATTCATGACAAAATTGTATTTTGGTGATGGTGATGTGTTTGAAGTTCTTACTTTACTGGACGATTTTGCTTCTTACAATTATATCTATAATGAACTTTGCCCATTAGTAACAGAGAACTATATTTGGTAAAAATTTAAATTACATATATTTACCAAATTAATGAAAATTGTTAAAAATTGACTATAAAGGGCAATAACTCCTTAAGGGGTCAATTGACCATTTAGGTCATATTGACTTATTTGTAGATCTTACTTTGCTGAAGATTATTGCTGTTTACAGTTTATCTCTATCTATAATAATATTCAAGATGATAACCAAAAACAGCAAAATTTCCTCAAAATTACCAATTCAGGGGCAGTAACCCAACAACCGATTGACTAATTCATCTGAAAATTTCAGGGCAGATAGATCTTGACCTGATAAACATTTTTATCCCGTCAGATTTCCTCAAAATGCTTTGGTTTTTGAGTTATAAGCCAAAAACTGCATTTTACCCCTTTGTTCTATTTTTAGCCGTGGCGGCCATCTTGGTTGGTTGACCAGGTCACGCCACACATTTTTTAAACTAGATACCCCAAAGATGATTGTGGCCAAGTTTGGATTAATTTGGCCCAGTAGTTTTAGAGGAGAAGATTTTTGTAAAAGATTACTTTAATTAACGAAAAATGGTTAAAAATTGACTATAAAGGGCAATAACTCCTAAACGGGTCAACTGACCATTTAGGTCATGTTGACTTTTTTGTAGATCTTACTTTGCTGAACATTATTGCTGTTTACAGTTTATCTCTATCTATAATAATATTCAAGATAATAACCAAAAACAGCAAAATTTCCTCAAAATTACCAATTCAGGGGCAGCAACCCAACAACCGATTGACCGATTCATCTGAAAATGTCAGGGCAGATAGATCTTGACCTGATAAACATTTTTACCCCATGTCAGATTTGCTCTAAATGCTTTGGTTTTTGAGTTATAAGCCAAAAACTGCATTTTACCCCTATGTTCTATTTTTAGCCGTGGCGGCCATCTTGGTTGGTTGACCGGGTCACACCACACATTTTTTTTAAACTAGATACCCCAATGATCATTGTGGCCAAGTTTGGTTTGATTTGGCCCAGTAGTTTCAGAGGAGAAGATTTTTGTAAAAGTTAACGACGACGGACGACGACGGACGACGGACGACGACGGACGACGGACGCCGGACGCCAAGTGATGAGAAAAGCTCACTTGGCCCTTCGGGCCAGGTGAGCTAAAAACGCACTCTCGTGTTAATTCGGCCTGTTGATACAATTTGTAATGCAGTTTTATTATTTAAGGTTTACCTGTTTTGTGTTTAGTATGACGATATGTACATATTATATTTTTTGTCTAAGATTATATTTGTCTTTCTCTTACTATTTTACATCTCAACCCCTTTCAATTAATTTGGTATTTACATTGTGTCAAAGATCAGATTTATTCGTTCTGTGTATTTTACTTGTTTTTGTAAATGTGTCATTTGATTGAGTTAAATTATTTCAATTAGTGAAGTGTGTCTTTCTATGTTGTGATTTTACACTATTATTTCAGGTAATGTAACTATGATGATATATTGGAAATGCAAAACAAACAATTCTCAAAAACAATTTTGGTCAGAATGCACTACGTGATAATCTGTCCATTCTGCAAAACAATCCTGCTGCGTTACATTTCCCATTCGAAAATAAAGGAAATCCTGGCTTAATATTCTTATGTTCCAATAATGATCGTTTGATTTACGGAATCATAGGTCAATTTTTCTAACAATTATGGCTAAGTATGGTTTTAATTTTACCAGTTGTTTTAGTCTCTGTACAACAGATGATTGACAATTACAAAAAAATATTCACGCAGCCCTGATGCATATATTCTTACTGGTAGGTGTGGTCCTGATAGTCTGTGTTCTAGAATCACTACTGAATCCATTACTGTGAGACACCACTGTAAATGTATAATGATCTCCATATCTCAGTTGATACACAGGTAATGGAGGAGGAATTATGTTACTTGTTGCTGTCAGGTTGAAAGTATTTGGACTAGCACTGGTATCATTGATTGTACCACTAAATAAACTTAACCATTAGTGTAATCTAAAACTGTTATTACTTGTTATGATACCAATCTCTAGCCATAATTACTGTGATCTGACTTGTTATGTTGGATGTTGACTGTAATCATACAGATTGACAGTCGCAGTGTAAATATATACTTACTGGTAGGTGTGGTTCTGATGGTTTGTGTTCTAGAATCGCTACTGAATCCATTACTGTGAGACACCACTGTAAATGTATAATGATCTCCATATCTTAGTTGAGACACATATAATGGAGGAGGAATTCTGTTACTTGTTGCTGTCAGGTTGAAAGTATTTGGGCTGGCTGTTGTATCATTGACTGTACCACTTAAGAATTCCACATCACCAGTTATTGTCCACACAAAACTTATACTTGGTGCATTAAAGAAACTTCCCTGAAGTAAACCAGGAATGGAGGGTCCTAGATAAAAAAAAAAAGTGGGTTTGATACACTATTTAATTATGTGTGAATGTCTATAGCTAAAATTTGTGTTATTGAGAGTCTGAATGCACTAAATGACGTTACACTAAATATGCGTATACGATTTAAGCTGTCAATCCCATGGTTTGAAATTAATTTGATATTATTAATTAGGTTATTAATGTTCTATAATTATACTATGAGAAAAATAAGAAGATATATAAACAAGGAATACTGTGGTTAAAACAAATGAGAGAGTGGTCCATTAACTACATTACTGTAAAAATTAAACAATAAAAAGTGATGGTGATAAATTTTTTGAATATACAGAACTTTTATTCCTATTCTAATGCAAAACTTTTAAAATATTTAAAATTAAGCATTTCAAATATCAGGGAATTATTAACTGCAATTGGTCAACATTTCTTCCAATAACTCTTATTTTTCTCATAGTATAATTATAGAACATTAATAACCTAATTAATAATATCAAATTAATTTCATAATAAAACTGGAGATGTTAACTATGTAGATATTTTAGTCTACCTGTACAATCCATTCAATACACACTGCTATTTTAGAAATGTTGTGTTAACTTACAGAAGATAAACCATCATTATAATCCTTTAACTTACTACTTCCACCCATAATTTCTATTTCTGTTGTCTGTTGTGTTGGACGACTTGCAGTTTCGATAGATCTCAAAATAATTCCATATTTTCTGCCTGGCGTTCTGGAAGTTACATTATAATTAGTTTTTGATGAAGCTATTTCAACAGAAGTTTCTTGCTGTCCATTAAAGGATACAATCAACTGATATTTGTTTATGAAGCTGACAGTAGTTGGGTTTGACCAAGTTACTAAGAAATAGGTTTCTCCTGTTGTTACTGCTGGAATCCTCAAATTGTTAGCCTTTAAATCATTCACTGAAATTTGAAATTTAATTAAATGAAAACAAAAAACTACTTAATTTGCAATGATTATCAAATCAAGTTAATGCCTTGATTTTCCACTAAACGATTCTTAGTGCATAAGCTTACATCACCTTATACCATAATCTTATTCGATGATAGCATCAAAAAGAGGGAAAAAAGATACTAGAGGAACAGTCAAACACATCAATCGAAAATAAACTGACAACACCTTGCTAAAAATGAAAGAAGACAAACAGACAAAAACTAGTACACATGACATAACATAGAAAACTAAAGAATAAGCAACGCTAACCCCAAGGTAGGGGCCGTTTATGCTTACTATGCAACAGTCATTCTTCTTGCTGAAGGACATACATATATTTCTGTGCCCCTTTTTCACTGGTAAATAGCTATGACATTGGCAATCATACCACATTTCCTTATCATATCCTATGACAAAGTTGACATTCCCAACACAGGCTCGTTAAAACTACTTGGAATGGCATAGAATCACTATTTGTAATAACTATCACCTTAACATTAGAGCATTGAGCATTTAACATGTTTGATCATATGTGAGTCTATAGATCGGTTTCGTTGCTATCCAATATCTTGGTTTTTTTTTAAATCAATCAGTAACTTCTTTTTTCGCACACATTGGTATTTATTTCTTATCCATATACCCTTCACCTTTAAAAATCTTAAGGCTCGGTCACAACTTACCGGATAGCACGAACGGACGCAGAATGGATATATATACTTTTAATCCGTTCATGTTTATTTGACCTACGTTCTTATTCGTTAGATGTCCGTTTTATCCGTTAACGTCCGTTCTGTCCGGTGAAGTTTTGAGCATGTTCAAAACTTTGAACAGATTTCCAATGGATGAAATGTCCATTGAAATTTCGGTAGGCGTCCGTTTCGTTCTGTTTTGTATCCGTTACTAGTCCGTTATAGATTTGTTGGAGGTTTGGTAGACCAATTCACCAACGGACTTCGACCGGATGTATAACGGATAAAACAGATGATGAACGGATGGGAAACGGATATGTATGGATTTGAAACGGGTGTGAACGGAAGAATAACGGTCGAGCTTCGGAAAAAACGGATTCGTACCTAATGTATCTCTTACTCATGCGAGACTAAACTTATATCTTGCAAATATAAAAATATAAGCTTTCGAAAGAATAAGAATAAGAAGGAGAAGACAAAGGAGATGGTGGACCTGAAAAACGATACAGTTTGGTCTTTATGACAAATCAATGACCGAATTTAGAGGGGAGGATCGGAAGTCTTCTGTACACTTTCTGCGAATGGCATCAGAGCCGTTTGACGATATATTGCCGCGGGTTGTCCTTCGTATAGCAAAGCAGAACACATTTTACCGAAATCCGCCAAAACCAGGACTCATATATTACACCTTGTTTAGGAGAAAAATGTCGTAGCATGCAGTACGGATGGAGCATCAAGTTTCTGCATAACACCATATCCTTTTGTATATCAGAGGTACATATATTACATGATTTATATAATAAGAATAAATAAATTTGGTGTATTAACTGTCTTCTGGTTGGTTAAAAATATTACTTCTATTTTCAATATTGTCAGTTTTTATGGCTACACGCCCACTCTAACGTTGTGTATTCATACGCCAACATGTGCGTACATTGCTATTGCAAATGTATTGTTAATTTGAATAATTTAAAAGTTCTTTGAGCCTTATGTTTTATAGAAATTTATTTATAATGAATGGCAATAACTTATTTTGAATTTATTAAACCATAAAATGAATTTTTGACTCTTGACATTTTACATAATCCGCTTTGTGGATTATTCAATGTGAAAAGTCAAAAAGTAATTTTATGGTTTAAAATAAATAATAGCAATTCATTAAAAGAGGAACGAAAGATACCAAAGGGACAGTCAAACTCATAAATCTAAAACAAACTGACAACGCCATGGCTAAAAATGAAAAGGACAAACAAACAACAGCACACACGACACAACATAGAAAACTAAAGAATAAACAACACGAACCCCACCAAAAACTAGGGGTGATCTCCGGTGCTCCGGAAGGGTAAGCAGATTCTGCGGCACATGTGGCACCCGTCGTGTTGCTTATGTGATAACAAATCCGGTAAATAGTCTAATTCGGTAGGTCACATTCATGAAAGGGAAGGGGATTGTAGTTACGACGTAAGGAACATATCCGATATCATTTGTGAAACGGTTATTCCATAACGGTCAACCAACTCGTGATGGCGTCCGTAAAATTTACGAAGGGATGATTCCAACTTCACCATTTGGAACTCTTGGTTAAATAGCTTCCTTGTGAGCATCAACCCTCTATCAAGAAAATCATGATAGGAAATGCAAGCACGGGAATATCGTATCAGTTGGAAGATATATACCCCGTATGCAGGTGCTGCTGGAATGTTGCTACTTAGAAATGGAAAGTTCACAATTGGAAAGCTGAAATCATCTCTTTTGTCGTAAAGTTTTGTTTTCAACCGACCCTCATTGTCAATTTCTAGATGTAGGTCAGGATATGAGGCCGACTTAACTGTATCTGTAGTATCCTTTATCTCTAGCTCGATTGGATAGATGCGTTCCACATAGTCACCAAATTTTGAATTATTTAGTGAAAGAACATCATCTATGTAGCGAAAAGTAGAGTTAAAGGATATTGCTAACTTCTTATCTTTCTTCCTAAGAAGTTCCTGCAAGAAGTCAGCCTCATAAGAAACAAGTCGGCAAGTAGAGGGGCGCAGTTTTTTCCCATTGGAATGCCGACAGTCTGTTGAAAAACACGTCCTCCGAACGTAACAAATATGTTGTCAATCAAGAAATCAAGCATCTTGATAATATCAGTTTCAGAGAATTTTTGTTCGATTAAATGAGTTACCACATTGATTAAATGAGTTACCACATTGATTCAAAATTTTCCGAATCAGAGTAACAAACATATCTGATATGTAAAACAAAACGAAAATAAAATCAACTAAACAAATGCACTAAGGTGTCATTGCCTTTCAGAAAACAATCGGATAAATTGTTCTTTTTGACCTTAATCTTTGTCCTACTGACCCAACTTTTGCAAATCAAAGATCATGATAAACAGATGACTCAAACTAATAAACAGTGTCCATCTGACACGTTCCCGTCATGGCTAAACACTTTTTTTAAAGTTGGGGTTCTATCAGTTGTTTGCATGTTTATTAATCAAGGTCATCCATTTTATCCTGTACGTATTCGTTAGGTGTCCGTTTTATGAGGTACTCGTCCGTTTGATGTACGTAAGTCATCCGTTCTGACCGGTACGTTTGTAATGCAATCGTTACGGGTTCGTTTTATTTGGTCAGTGCATCAACGAACTCTTAAGGGATAAAAATTATGTCACCGGAAAACTTATTTTTATCTGTTCGGCGTCCAGATAAGGTGTGACCAGAGCTTTAACCTAAAACTATTTTGTTTTCTTTCAACAATATATGTGAGCATATGTTCAAGTCTGGTTACAAATTTTTCGTTTCAATAATATAAGTGAGCCTATGTGCAAGTCTGGTTTTTGAATCAAAGTGACCATCCTCTTTATATATGTAAAAGTCCATGCAAAAATAATTAAGTATGATTGCAATATAATATAAAGTATTTTAAATATATCTAACAGAGACAGTAATGATGGACCGATGGACGGATAAACATAATAAATGACTTATGCACGTACTGTAAACCAGCAAATTTTCACTAGCGATTTATTTTTGCGACTTCCGAAGTATCTGCAAAAATACGTTGGTTCAAAGTTTATGCAGGATGGAAATATTAGACCTTAAGCTAAATCATAGCGTAGTTTATAATACATTGTTGAAGGTTTACGATCAAATCTTTAAATTAATGATTTAGATCAAAATTTTACAGCAAAATCTATAACAGTTCTTGGAAAATTTATTTTTGCTAAACAAAACAATACATTACATTATGGTTCTCAATTGGCAACATAAATAGATAAAGACCACTTTTTTAGGTATCACAATATGCGAAACATTTGCTTTATATAACTTAAGAGTAATATAAAGCGTAAAACGCATACGAATTAAATAATAACCACACGTATTCTTTATCGTGTTATCACTCAAAGCAAATATTTTCTCATTTTAAGCAAGTAACAAGACAAGAATAAAAATCATACGTTCAAAATAATTTAAGTTCTCATTTCAACACACGAGTGGATCAATGTCACTTACTGTCTTAAATTATTGGTGTTTTTTGGCTGTTACTATGTTTGTTAAAAAATTGATTACGTGTCACTTGTTCATCCTAAACAGAAACTTTATACTTACAAGCTTTACAAGTAGAATCACTGTAATGACCTGCCATACATAAACATTTGAATGTATTCCCTCCTGTGCTCTCAGCAATACATTCTGTGTTTGTTACAATACATTGATTGGCTGGTTCTCCTCTTATACATCCTTCACCTAAGCCACTCTCTGTAATTACAAATATGATAATTTTTATGAAAATTCTGAAATGAATTTTAGCATATACTAAGTTTATTAATAGTGCTTCTCCGTTTGATAAAGAGTTATGACTAGTAAAACAAAACATGTTCATGATTCAAAGTAAATTGAGAAACTGGTATTCACTTCACTTTTAGTGCATATGGAACAATAATTTGTATTCTTTTTTAATAGAGCATACACTTTTGCTTCTGATTCATGTTTCACTTATTTAAAAGTTAACACATTCTAAAATATCATTTGGTATGTTCTATTGTTAATTAAACTACTGGTATATTATTTTTTCCATTTGACCTTTGTATGTAGATTTTGACTCTTACTTATTCTTACAGTGCAATTCACAAAGTTCAACATTCAGGACCTCTATATATACATTCAAACCTTCCATATTGACGACATACTGTATGCAACCCCTAATAAAATTTCACTATATATTTTATCTGTATTAGGCCACCATCTGCATAACCCGAACAGCAACCACAAAAATTTGTGAGAAATGGCTATTGAAACTCTGTGAAACAACTATTTATCTTATCCTTGAAAGGATCAATGCTTGGGAAATATACATATATATAAGTTTAACAGAAGTTGCAGGCTTGACAAAATTTAAGTTGACAGAAAATTTCAATGAATTAACCAATTAACCAATGAATTAAAAACAATTGTTTTGCTTAATTGAATATAATTTTGTGCTCTCTTTTTATCCCAAACAAGCAGAGTATCATCTAATGTTAGACAACAAAACTTTAGACGGGATCATAAAACTTAACATGCCATTTATATTGACTGACAAAGAAAAAGATTTTAAAACTCTACATAGAAATCTTATAAGCATTATATATTCAAATTAAAATTTGGTTGACTTTGTAAAGACTTTTTGATGCCTTTATCTATTAGCTTCTCATATAAACTTTGACTTCTATAAATTGTTGCAAGGTTTTTATATCAGAAATTCCGGAAATCACATTTATTAAAATCACATTGATTTCATTCATTAAAATCCCAATAATAAATGCTACCAAAAAAGTCTGAATTTATTGTTAGGCCAACTAAAATTAATTAGATTTTCATCCGAATTTTTGAAAAAAAATGGGGCGGGTAGGAGGATTTTATTTTTTACATTTTATTTCATATGAAACCTTCGTCACGAGTTCTTCATACCGCGGGATATATGCTAGTGGAAAACAAGCTTGTATAATGTATATACATGCTGTATAAGGAATCCTACACTATTTTTTAAACTCTTGTATAAAGAACAATGATTGGCAACCACTGTTATACATGTAATTGCCGCTTTAGAAACCTATTTATAGTATACATCAAAAAGAAGAGAAATGCTCTCTTCAGTTGGTCTATACCTTCACCAAATTTATTTTGCTTTCTAAGCAATGATTTGTAGTCCCCATAAAATCAATATAATTGGTACAATTGTATGCAACACAAGTATTATGAGTACAGAATAAAATGTAAACTCGGTTTTGAAAGTAATTATGATGTAAAACATGAACTTAACCAACACGTAGTTGTTGTTTAATTACTAAATTGAGGGTATTGGGACAGTTACAAAGGCTGTTTGCTGTTTGTCAACAATTACAACAGCCATGGGTAAACATAAGGGCTTGTTATAATTAAAATGCGTGTTTGTCGACTTTTTTTTCTCAATATACGGTCATAAATCAAACAAGTTCGTGCTTGTGTCAATTTCTTTAATCCAGTCATGTTTTTGTACCAAATTTCCTGACACAAAGTAATTGTATGAAGAAAGAAAAAAACATGGTTTTCGATTCACTTCTGACTACCACAATTTGCCTTCTAGGACAAGGCGTTTTACTCGTAACTCGAATAATTCATGCCTTTCTCGTTATCAATCTCTATTCTCGGTAGATGATGTTGTCATCATAGAGCAGCAGAATATATCGACTTAATCATTTTCGTTTGATTACTCGAAGAAATACAAAAACATAATTTGAAACAGGAAGTTTTGAATGAAACGAAATTATCGATGGTTCCCGGTAACGGAAATGAACAAAATCTGGAAATCGTTTTTTTGTTAAATAAAAAAATCAGGGCGGGACAATTTCAGAGGGGGCGGGGATGAAAATCTAGCAATTAATTTTAATTGGCCTTACTTACAGTAAAATTAAAGCATCAGATTTTTGTTTTACTGAAATTTGTACTAAATCTTGATTTATTTATTATTGCCCCGCCTCCAAAAATCAGATAGCAGTAGGTAATGCAACATAAGCATGATACATGTAAAACATGTGTTTTGACAACGAAAATTCAGCTCACAAAATAGAACTTTTAAACAAACTTACTTGCATAGCACTTTCCAGCATTATTTTCATAGAAGTTATTTTTACACAGACATTTGTATGTTGACCCTGTCTCAACCTTACAGGCTGCGTTAGTATCAACACACTGGTTATTCCCTTGTCCTGAGGTACATATACCATTTAAAACAACCTCTGAAATGAATCACAGGTCAGAATAAGAAGTAAAGAAAATATAGTCATTCTACGAACATTATATCTGGGATTTTAAGCAATTATGTAATTATTAATGAAACAAATATATCATTAACCTTTCTTTAAGGTGTTACCTAACACTATAGGGAGATAACTCTGTAAAGTCAGCTAAATGTTTTAATTACGTTGTGTTGTAAAAGGAATATTAAGCTTCTCAATGATCAAAATTGGTGTTTGTCAAATTGCTATATAACAGTGTAATTTTTCTGACAAAACGGTTGAATCAAAAAAAAAAAAAATTTTATATTTTTATTAAAGTCTCAAAGTAAATGCTTTGACAAAATTTTATGAAAATTAAACGAGTCAAATTAATTTTAGTGAAAGTGTTGGGTACCACCTTAATATGACAGAACTTCGTTTTTTTTTTATATATATAAGCGACTTTACCTACTAGATTTTTCTTTAAAGTCTGTATTTTTCTTAATTTATTTTTTCCTTTTTTTTTAAACTGGTCAATCTTGTGAAGATGTAGGTGATGAGACAAGCATTTTACATTGATATATATTCATTACTGTACTTGAGCAAATGACCCATAATAGACAGCAGCATTTACTTATGTATGATAAAGGATGTTCGCTTGTCATATGTTTTGGAATTTTTGTCAAATTTTCGGAATTCTCTGGTTTAATCCATTTGAATGCCTTAAAATATTTTGACCATTGACCACCATTTTTCTTTTGCTTGTATAATTATAAGCCATTTGTAAAAGTCTTATAAAATCTTATTTATTCTTTAATAATTTTCGAGAACTTTAACTTGTCAACTTGTCAGTGATGATAAAGCTATGAAAATCAAAAGAGAGAACATTTTCCCGCCAAAATTTCATTGGCTAATATCTCGAAAACATGCACATTGACCTCTATATATTTTTTGCTTTTTTGATTCCTTAACTAATTTCCTATCAATATATACTAGCTTTATGAAAAGCTATTTATTTTTAAACTGAGAAGCGAACTTCTTTAGGAAGCATTAATTTTTTCTTGTTTTTACAAATATCTAAATTAACCAGTTTCAATCATTCTATTAACCATTTCTTATCTCTGACTTTGGGAAACTCAAGTTTTGAACTGACTTCAAATTGCCTTAATTCAAATTTAAAATTGGACAATATAAATTAGCAAAGAATAAAACAACTTGATGATACAACTATTGATTCCTTTTTTTTAACTAAAATAGTGTAGGCAGTAATGAATAGAGTAAAATAGCAAAAATATTAAACTCAAAGGAAAATTCAAAATGTAAAGTCCTTTTATCAATGACAATATCATGCAGGTTTGTAATGATATTACAAAATGAATTTGTTTTCATTTCGGCACCAACCAAAGCGGTAATAAACCAAATTTGAGCTAAAAAAAGGGCTTAATGAAAGAAAATGTTGGCTTAAAAAATATAGAGCATAAGAATCATTAAAATAAGCATTGTGTAAATTAAGTTTTAACATTTGGTTTAGGTTAACTTCAGATAGAGAACGGATACAAAAATTCAGCAATTTTTCCATTTGGAAAGGGTTTTAACACTAGAACAGTAAAAGTGACACCACCAAAATTCAAACTTGATCTGTGTTTTCTGATAATGAGCATTGTGTATGAGTTTCATAACATTTGGTTGAGGCATATTCAAGTTAGAGAAGAGAAACCAACTTTGGGGCGTACGGATAAATACACATAGACCAGGGTAAAACTTAATGCCCCCTCCGCTATGGTGGGGGTTTACAAATGATACCTCTAAACTTATAGGCTTTTCACTGTTTTGTTTTTTTTAAAGATGTACAGAGGTAAGTATGTACTGTGGGGGTATAAAAATTTAACTTATTATTTTTCTATGACCCATTACAAACTTACTAATGGGACATTTATTTCCACTATTCAGATAAAACCCATCCTTACACAAACATTTGAATGTATTAGAGTCTAATTGGCATGCTGCATCTCCATCAACACATTGATCTGAAGGCTGCCCATCTAAACAAATATTGTTGATTGTGATCTCTGAAATAAAAATTATTAATTTCGTTAAAAGACTAACATAACTTATAATGAACAAAATTATACAATAATTATCAAAGGTACCAGGATTATAATTTAATACACTATATAAAACTCATCAGTGATGCTCAGATCAAAATAGCTTTTAAGCAAAATACAAAGTTTAAGAGCATTGAGGACCAAAAGTTCTAAAAAAAAAATCTAAAAAGCATTTTACATTGATATATATTCATTACTGTACTTGAGCAAATGACCCATAATAGACAGCAGCATTTACTTATGTATGATAAAGGATGTTCGCTTGTCATATGTTTTGGAATTTTTGTCAAATTTTCGGAATTCTCTGGTTTATTCCATTTGAATGCCTTAAAATACTTTGACCATTGACCACCATTTTTCTTTTGCTTGTATAATTATAAGCCATTTGTAAAAGTCTTATAAAATCTTATTTATTCTTTAATAATTTTCGAGAACTTTAACTTGTCAATTTGTCAATGATGATAAAGCTATGAAAATTAAAAGAGAACATTTTCCCGCCAAAATTTCATTGGCTAATATCTCGAAAACATGCACATTGACCTCTATATATTTTTTTGCTTTTTTGATTCCTTAACTGATTTCCTATCAATATATACTAGCTTTATGAAAAGCTATTTATTTTGAAACTGAGAAGCGAACTTCTTTAAGAAGCATTAATTTTTTCTTGTTTTTACAAATATCTAAATTAACCAGTTTCAATCATTCTATTAGCCATTTCTTATCTCTGACTTTGGGAAACTCAAGTTTTGAACTGACTTCAAATTGCCTTAATTCAAATTTAAAATTGGACAATGTAAATTAGCAAAGAATAAAACAACTTGATGATAAAACTATTGATTCCTTTTTTTTAACTAAAATAGTGTAGGCAGTAATGAAAAGAGTAAAATAGCAAAAATATTAAACTCAAAGGAAAATTCAAAATGTAAAGTCCTTTTATCAATGACAATATCATGCAGGTTTGTAATGATATTACAAAATGAATTTGTTTTCATTTCGGCACCAACCAAAGCGGTAATTAACCAAATTTGAGTTAAAAAAAAGGGCTTAATGAAAGAAAATGTTGGCTTAAAAAATATAGAGCATAAGAATCATTAAAATAAGCATTGTGTAAATTAAGTTTTGACATTTGGTTTAGGTAAACTTCAGATAGAGAACGGATACAAAAATTCAGCAATTTTTCCATTTGGAAAGGGTTTTAACACTAGAACAGTAAAAGTGACACCACCAAAATTCAAACTTGATCTGTGTTTTCTGATAATGAGCATTGTGTATGAGTTTCATAACATTTGGTTGAGGCATATTCAAGTTAGAGAAGAGAAACCAACTTTGGGGCGTACGGATATATACAGATAGACCAGGGTAAAACTTAATGCCCCCTCCGCTATGGTGGGGGTTTACAAATGATACCTCTAAACTTATAGGCTTTTCACTGTTTTTTTTTTTAAAGATGTACAGAGGTAAGTATGTACTGTGGGGGTATAAAAATTTAACTTATTATTTTTCTATGACCCATTACAAACTTACTAATGGTACATTTATTTCCACTATTCAGATAAAACCCATCCTTACACAAACATTTGAATGTATTAGAGTCTAATTGGCATGCTGCATCTCCATCAACACATTGATCTGAAGGCTGCCCATCTAAACAAATATTGTTGATTGTGATCTCTGAAATAAAAATTAATAATTTCGTTAAAAGACTAACATAACTTATAATGAACAAAACTATACAATAATTATCAAAGGTACCAGGATTATAATTTAATACACTACATAAAACTCATCAGTGATGCTCAGATCAAAATAGCTTTTAAGCAAAATACAAAGTTTAAGAGCATTGAGGACCAAAAGTTCTAAAATTTTGTGTTGGATCAATGCTGAGTGTAATGGATATATCTACTATCTACTAAGAGGAGTGTTTCTAAGTCAGACAAACTGACTGTGATATGCCAAAAAACAAAAACAACTGAAACACAATGATCAAGGCCCTTTTGCTTTTGTACAATACACTTTACCAAAAAAAAAAAAAATTTCAAAAAATCCCTACCCCAAAGTTACTTTTTACATGGCAAAAAAATAAATATTTCAAGTGATTTTTTTTTTAATTTTTGAAATCTGAAGAAAAAATTGTCCTTCTCCACAATTTATTCCCCCCCCCCCCCCTCCCCTATAATTTTTTTCACTCCCCCATCCCCCCTTTTCTAAAAAAAATTAAAAAAAATATCATCAAGATTTTAAAGCAGTGTAAGTGGCACGGTAGTTTTTCCTGGCCCCTAAGGTATAATGATAAGAGTTTTTAGAATTTTCACTACTTTCTAACACTTCCCAAAGTACTACATTTACAGTTTACTGAAGGCCTTTTATTTAACTATTCAGAAATGAATTTGAATGTGTATCATGACTGTTTACTTTTTTTGCTATATTTAAGAACCTAAGGCCACTTGTGCTTTTATGTCTTTTATCGTGCAGTAAATACAAAATTTAAAATTTAAAAAAAAAATCATTTTCATCTGTGTGTAAAATAAATTTATATTTTTCCTACACCTGCTTCATCCCTCAGTTTGGGAAAGTATGTTCAGTAGATACTGTATGTGTTGTCCAATCTCACTGTTCAGATAAATTGACTAAGGTAGGATATACAAAAAACAACCTAAATACTGGAATGCAAATACTACTGTGCTGTAAGGAGGTAATCCAAACTTAACATTCTGGTATTGAACCTTGTGGTATAATTTCAGAGAGATCCATATTCAATACACCGTTCCACAACTTATTGTAAAATGCTTATTTGGGCCCCATTTTGGCCCCTAATTCCTAAATAACTATTAGATCTACAACCCTCAAATCAGTCCAACCTTCCTTTTGTGGTCATAAACCTTGTGTTTAAAGGAGTAGGTCCGGTAAGGACCGATTTTGGCCTCAAATTTCAGGTTCATCTTACGAAAGATTTTGACCACTTTTTAACCACTTAAGTGTCTATTTCATTTGAATCAATTAGTTTATGTGAAAGATTTTAACTGATTTAGTCTTTAAAAACGACCCGATTCAAGCTCAAATATGAAAAATCTACCAAATATGCCGAAAAATGTCACTTTTCAGATGGTTTTTGTCAAAAATGAAAGTGGCCGCATCCGTGTTCATCCTCAACCTTTATATATGTTATGTATTATCATAAAATACAACTTACCTTTCAATATCAAGGATGAACACGAATGCGGCCACTTTCGTTTCACACGAAAACCGTCTAAAATTTAACTAAAATGCTAGAATTGTGAAGATTTCAGTAATTTAGCATGACTTAATGGTGCTAGTACCCGATATATGTGCATTGTATTGTCAAAAACAGCCCATATTTATGTAGCAGAAGCATTCTACTGTCCAATAAATAACTAAAAGTTTACATTTTAACAATTTTGTAAAACAACTATATTTTGGGGGTAAAAAGGGGTCTTACTGGACCTACTCCTTTCATAGATATCTATTCATTTATACTAAAGTTGTTGTCCGGAAAAACAAATGTCTTCGGACGACAAGGACGAACATAACAACAATGATGTGATAAGCAATCTATGATTGCAAAACTTTTTGCAGTAATATAAAAATAGTAACACTTACTTGCTGTACAAATATCTTCTTTATTTTTGTAAAAGCCAGTTTTACACTGACATCTGAATTCATTTGCTACAGATGTACAAGCTGCATTGTCATCATTACACTGATTGGCTGGTCTTCCATCGATACATGTTTCAGTCAGGTTGACCCCTGAAATTACATTTTACATGAAAAAAACATAAGAAATGGTAATTGTTTAAAGATTTTTTTCAGACAATATCCTCAATTTAAGATCTAGCTTATTACTGTATGTTATTTTTAAACCTTGAGAAACATGGTAAATCAGAACACTTCTCCCATTCTTCATCAGGTTAGAGTAGGACGTTTCATTCTCTTTATTGTGTTCATTGTAGGGGACTCTTGTAACAACACTTTAATGGGCTGTTGTGTGACCTTTGGCAAAGGTAAATTTCTGTCCCTATCATATATAACCTCATTTTCCGTTGAAGTCTAACATTTTTTTGGTTGACCCCATTATAGGACCTACAAATAGTATTTGTTATTTTTTCTCATTGTGAATATGAATGCAATGCCATACGAAGAATTTAAGCAAACAAGAATTAATCACTCAATCAATCTCCAGTAATTAACTTGGATGATACAGGATATTCTTAAAAAAATCTCTTGACCTTCAAAAGCAAAGGTATAACTACTGGTATATACATATAATATGTGGTTTATTATAATAACTTTTTTTTTTTAGTTTTCTGTACAGAGCTTTGAGGAATTTGTTTTAAATTTTGCTTTGAGCATGGTGTTGTCTAACTTTTGTTTACCTTTTTAGGGGGAGGAGGATTAACAATTGTTTTTTTTTTTTATCTGTGGTATCTTCTTTCACCTTTTATAACAATGGTTCAAAATAGGGACATGATATTGACTGGCTTTGCAAGCACCTGTGATTATATAATTTTATGATCTGTACCTGTGACAGATTACTTCATTTTCTAAACAATTTGGAAACTTAAGAGAAGTTGAAATAGCACTAATTTAAAACACCTGCTCCCTAAATTATAGTGTTTCCCTGCAGAGTGTCCGAGATAATTTTTTCCTCACTGTCAACCTTGTTCAAACTAATTTTTTTATGAAAATTTCTATGACACTGAGATTTCAAAGATCCCAAAAATTACCTTTGGCATGCACATAAGTGACATTACACTTTGAAATCCTTCTATAGCCTATTTATCCAAATACCTATATCATTATATTCAATACTTATTTAAAAGTATAAATGAAATGCTATTATACTTACTTGCAGTACATGTATCAATGAGAACATAATATCCGTTGTTACATAGACATCTGTATTTATTATCATCACTTAATATACAAGAGGTTTTAGGATCACTACACTGGTCTGACGCACCTCCTTGTGAACATAGCTGACCTATTCCAGTTGCTGTAATGTTTAAAAGAATGACTTAATAAAAATGTCCCTCCAATAAAGATCATATAATTGGTGAATCTGATGTATGCAGTGAAAAATAGGAGATGTTGAGCTTACATCAAACAAATAAATTCTGTCAACAAAGCTTTATTACAGTAAAAAAAAAAGCACACATTTTTGGAAAAAAAGTAATAACATTTGTGACAGACTTATAATAATATGTCATTAAAAGTTTTTCACCAAAAGTAAAAAAAAACAACATTATGACATAAACACAAAACACTGTACTAGAAATATACACAGTTTTAAATGAAATGGAGGAAATGAAACATGATCTTTAAGAAAAGTAAGACGTATAGACAAGTAAATATTCCATTTTACCTATCTAATTTTAATACTTGTTTAAGGAAGTTCTGCTAGCAAGGGAAAGAAATGCATTTGATTTAGTAGGAGTCAGTTGAGGTATGAGGAATAGTTATTTCTATAAATCAGATTGAGACTAAAGAAGTTCTAAATCAAATTCACTTACCTTAATAAAGTCAAACAATTGCAAATTGATTAAATTCATCATCAAACATAAGTAATTTTAAAACTATGAGGAAGTAAATTTGATACAGGCCTGCATGCAAAGTGATACTAGAATACCTTCAGTAAAAAGGTCAAAGCTCATGTCATGATGATTTCATATAATGCTATTATAAATGAGGAGTGAATGACAGGATGAGGTATATGAATGATGATCTTTATGGTATACTATATATATAGATTCATTATTATTTTATAGGTATAAATTTTCATTGATTTAGTACGTGTAGATGTACCACATTTTCATTTTTTAATAGAAGTTTCTTAAGCATATGATAATGCCTACAATAATTATTAATCCAGTTACTAATATAAAATGTGAACTGGGTTGAACATTTATAATTGGTCAAAACCATGAAATCATACCCATGTGATACAAATTTTCCCCAATCCATGACAGTTTGTACCCATTGAAATGAATGAACCAATATTATATATGATTGGTTTTAAATGCTGACACACAAATGTATGTGAAAGCTAGATGTTGCTTTTGCCAGTAAAATACTTACTCATTGTACATGTTCCAGCATTATTATAATAATTGCCAACACATTTACATCTGTATGAACCGGTATTAGATTCATCAGTACAGGATGAATAAAAATCTTTACATTGATCACTTTGCCCTCCATTCATACAGACATCGTTGACAAGTATTTCTGGAAAGAAAAGACGATATATGTTATTGTAATTATGTGCACATTATAAAAACAAAATTAACATTAACAAATTAACCATGAAAGTATTCAACATCTGACTTTCCAAATAAACAAACAATGGTGACCTTCTGCTGTTATTTTTTTATATGGTCGGGTTGTTGTCTCTTTGGCACATTCCCCATTTCCATTCTCAATTTTAATGGTGTATGAAACCATGAAAAAAATGAAATCTTTAAAAGAAAAAGATAGTGGTATTGATTCAATAAACATATTAAGTTTACCAATAACTTTTAGTATCTGAGTTCTGACCTTATTAATTTATTGTTGACAAATAAGCCATGAAAATGTGGTCCCCAGCTAGGCATATATGTAAAGTGTAAAGTGGAATAGTTGTATTCTAATCACAAAAACAATAAAAAAAATTCACTTCACCATAACACATGGTAAAAGTCAGGCGAAGCCAGTTGTGTTAAATGAAGGAGCAATACTTGATATGAAACAGTTTCTACATTCAAAGAGTTAAGTGAAGATAAGTGTTCTCAGATGTAACATAAAAATACTTCTTATTCACTCTTATAAAGATATATTTTTATGACTATTATCCTTACTTTCTACACATGTTCCTCCACTAGCCTGACCATTGCTATCATAATAATAACTAGTACAAGCACATTTCAAATTCTGACAGACAGCATTTTCTACACATTCTGTTGGTTGTCCTGTCTCTGTGCATTCTTCTCCTGGATTTTTTTCTGAAAGTTATAAAGCACTGAACATATTACGGTTGATAATAACTATCTGAATGTCAATATATATTGACAAAGTCTTTCTATAACAAACCATGTTGTTTAAAGTTGTCAGCCAGCAAAAGATCCAGGTATTGTGTGTTATTGAAGAAATGATTAATAGCACCAAATCAAACTTTTGGTAAAAAATCAGCCGAATCTCTTCTGTTGGGAATAGGTCTTGAAAAATGACAGTCCCCATTTATCAACTGTAATTAGATCCAGCAATTAATGTATGGAGTATGACTCTACAAGGAGGGAGTTGTGTGTAACATCTGTATCTGGTAATTTTGTCCCCATTTCATAAAATTTCATTTTTGACAAAGTTATTGTTGACTGAAAAATAACTTCAGACTGAGCCTAATTGGTTAACTATAAAAAAAAATCAAAACAAGAATGTGTCCCCAGTACACGGATGCCCCATCCGCACTATCATTTTCTTAGTTCAGTGGACAGTATAATAGGGGAAAATCTCTAATTTGGCATTAAAATTAGAAAGATCATATGATCATGATGATAGGGAACATGTGTACTACGTTTCAAGTTGATTGGACTTCAGTTTCATCAACAAATACCTCGACCAAAAAGTTTCACCTGAAACGGGACAGACGGACGAACGGTACGATGAACTGACGAACAGATGGATGCACAGACCAGAAAACATAATGCCCATAAATGGGGCATAATAAATGACTTTCTGTTTTGAATTTACAGAAACTTCTCATTTTTTCAAATTTATGACAATGAGGTCAAGGTGATATAAATCTTGTCAGCCAGACATAACATCTTCAATTTTTGTTGTACACCAAATATAGTTAATTACCTATACTATTTAAAAGACAGACCAAACACAAAAGCTTAACATCAATCAATGAACCATGAAAATGAGGTCAAAGTCAGATATAGTTGACCTACTGCCTATAGTATCTGGGAAACAGACTTAAACATGCAACTCCAACTCAGATTACTAATCCCTGAAATGAGGTTAAAGTCAGATGAACTCTATCTGACATGTTAACCTTGCAAGGAACCAATATACCAAACATAGATATAATATTACTCATGACTAAATTTAAATTTTTTCCCAAGCAGTTACTCACTCACTCACTCACTCAGAACCATCAAAGTGAGGTAAGGGACAGTGGACATTGATTAGCGGAAACTTCTTAACATAAGCTATGTGTCAAAAAAATGTGAAGCATCCAAGTCTTTTTCCTTCTGAAATATAAAGCTTTATACAAACAGTTTATGTCACAGCCAGAAAGTAAAACCTCACAATAAGATGACTGTTAGAGTTTACAGTACTTATTTAAGATTTACAAAGCACAGCAAACTGTTTTAAAATACTTTTTTTTTCACATGATTAATTTTTGCCAGAGGTTGTCAACTATGTTTCTCCTACAACATTTCACGCCAAAAGTTTGCAAAGAGAATTGTTCCTGAAGTACAATAAAGGATAAATGAGAACGAATCTACAATATTGATACATACAGTTTTGTTTGTATCTGAATTTATCGGAAACAAACCTGGCACACATGATCCACCAGTTGCTGTTTTCTGTACTTTGGTCGGGTTGTAGTCTCTTTGACATATTGCCCATTTCCAGCTTAAATTTCATGCCTATTATAACTATCTCAAAATGAACAGTAAAGAGACATGGCGCAACTAAGACCCTCTATAACGGTAAACTATTCTGAATCGCTCATTTAGGTCTATATGCAAATACATCAATATACACTCTCCAACAGTGTAGACTAAAATATAATGGAAGACAACACGAACCCTTGCCATTCAGTCACAGGACTTCAAATATTTCAATCCTTTATGGGTTGATTTAAAATTTATATTGAAGTAATCAATGAATGTGATTGTTAAATTTGATAGATACTTTTTTAATTGTGCTTCTTTTTCAAATATTTGTTTGAGTTTGGTCTAATTGAGATTCTAATGCAATTTGGATGTAACAATTTTTTTCATTGGCTAAAAGTTGCCGGCAAATCCACAGTTGACCAGGCGTAACTAAGGAGGGACCCGCCATTTTAAATTGATGAATCAACAAATGTTCGATTACTACTATATAAATAAAGGCAACAGTAGTATACCGCTGTTCAAAACTCATAAATCCATGGACAAAAAACAAAATCGGGATAACAAACTAAAACCGAGGGAAACGCATTAAATATAAGAGGAGAACAACGACATAACACTAAAATGTAACACACATAGACAAAATAATCGAAAATAAAACAACACCTACCTCGAATTCGCCGTTTTAATGTAATTTTATCTGAATTTGAAGCGTACAGGTAACGTAATAAACTCCAGTTTGTAAGTTTTCATTTGTATGACGTCACGTTTAGGCATGACGTCTTTGTGCCAAAATCATTCATGAAGTTTCGCGGATTTTTTTTTATTAGACATTTTTTCAAGTTTTATCGTATTTTTTCTTTTTGTAATGCATTAGAATCGTAATAACAGTACTGTAGTTGAAGAGTTGCCACCGTCAATTTTGATTTGACGGTCGCAAATCTCCGTTTTACTGTCTCCGCTACGCGTCGCCAGTAAAACTGCATTTTCCAATAAGATGCCCTAGTTTGATAAAATGAAGTTTCAGAGAGGAATATTTTTTTTTCAAAATGTATCAGGCGATGACGACTGACTACCCAAGACGACCGTTGACAGACGGCAAGTGATTACTTAGCCATTTTAGGCCAGACACGCTAATAAAGAGTTGCTTCATGAGAGCAGGATACAGCCGATGCCCTTTTAGCTCGTCGTTGTGCTTATACTGAATTGATATGCCTTATTAGAAATACTTTGATGACTGCTTCCCTAAACAATAAGACATGCAACATACAGTGGTACCTATTGATCAAACAAAACATGAACAAAATACAGGTACAAAAACAGAAAACAGGCATCCTTAAAAATCTACGCGTACTTCAAAAATATTCATGAAAATTTCTCAAAGTATTTTTTCTTCAGTCAGAAAAAGTGAGAATCTTCAATTTTTTCATGAATAAAATCCTGTAACTCGGAAACATAAATTCAAAAATATATCGAATTATAAGTGAATTTATATGAATATCATATATATCTGTTGAAGTTGACCGGAGGGACAAAAGGACAGACTGACAGACAGACGGACAACGGTGTACCATAATACGTCAAGTGAAACTGAATTATCATCATAATCATGGTTGTCAAGGAGGAAGATCACTGGTATTGCATATAAAGATAAATGTCTTATTCATAGTAACCTTTCATTCTGGTTCATTTCATCTCAATAAACTCGGGCAGACTATACTGCATTTTGATTGTTTATTGTGTGGTATCGTAGGATATCGTCATTTTATGACACACGACTGGAAGAATTTAATTTGTCATGATGAAAATATTACTGACATGTAGCTGCATTATTCCTTTTGCAATGTTGTTTATTAAAATCAATTTGTCTGTTTTATAATTTTCACTACCAAAATTGCACTTTACTACGGAAGCCCATAGGGGACCTAAAAAAAAAAATTATTTCGTTATCTCAATATATATATCGTTATTTCGATATAATTAAATCGTTATTTCGATATAATTAAATCTTTATCTCGATATATTTATATCGTTGTCTCGATAATTATTTATTTCGTTAACTCGATATAACTATATCGTTATCTCGATATCTAAATCGTTATATCGATATATT
Organism: Mytilus galloprovincialis; assembly: GCA_037788925.1. Lineage (NCBI taxonomy): Eukaryota > Metazoa > Mollusca > Bivalvia > Mytilida > Mytilidae > Mytilus > Mytilus galloprovincialis. The sequence continues at coordinate 4,782,901 of CM075340.1, read as the reverse complement.
TATTTCGTTATCTCGATATAATTACATCGTTATCTCGATATATTTATTTCGTTATCTCGATATAATTATATCGTAATATCGATATATTTATTTCGTTATCTCGATATAATTACATCGTTATATCGATATTTATTTTGTTTATCTTGATAAATTGACGCGTCACGTGTTTATTCCAGCATGGCGTCTAGGAATGAAGAGGAACCGAACGTGAGTGTGATTGTTGTATTTGTTTATATCGATTTGTTGACTTATCACAAGTAAAAGTATTTTTCTTTATCTTTGTGAATGTTCGGCATGTATATACTATATTAAATGTATTCTATTTATGGTTCGCAATACAGGAATCGTGCGTATGGGTTTTTGACTTTGTTTAATTAATTTTGTCTGTTGTTGGCCAACTTAGATTGGAAACCACCATTTTTATACAGCCAAATGGGACTGGATATTTGAAAACAGAACCAAGGTAACTGTTATCATTATTCAAAAGGCAAAGTCCATATATATTTACAAGGCAGAAACATAATAAGAACACGAAAAGCTAAAAAGAAAGCAAAACACCACAGATAACTAAACATAAATGGCCATGGGCGAATAGTACTCAACAAAAAAAAAATAACCGGAAGCATGAACTAAAACTATTTTTTCTTGTTTTGTGACTTTCTGTGGGAAATTGATGAGACGGAGAGCCTAAAGTATTACTTTCATTCAATAATTTAAAAATACATCACTGTATATTGCACAAAAATACGGACTTTTAAGAGGAATTTACTGGGTAGGTCTATGAAACCATTATAAACTATCATAATAATTTGTGTTTTCTTTGCAGAAGGTTTTCCGTCTTGTGGAGAATTATTTCTACATGAATTTACCATACAAAGACATTGTAGAAGTTTTATTGTTAAACCATGGCATTTCTTTGTCTTTACGCCATCTAAAAAGGATTCTACGGAACATGCACTTGTCTCGAAGGAAGGAATATACGGATTTACGTACGGTAATAAATTTTGTAGAATCAGATGTAGAATCAAACGGTTCACACGGATATAGATGGATGTATAATAAATGTGTCCTACATGGATTGAAAGTAACCAGAGAAAGTATTAGACACATTCTTAAACTAGTTGACCCTAGAGGAGTAGAAATGAGGTCAAAGCATCGCTTAATCAGAAGAAAATATTTCAGCCAAAGCCCCAACTATTGCTGGCATATTGATTCATACGATAAACTCAAACCATATGGCCTATGTATTAACGGTTGTGTAGATGGCTTCTCGAGAAAAATGATGTGGGTTAAAGTAGGAAAAACTAGCAGCGATCCAAAAGTCATAGCAAAATACTTTATTGAGGCTATACAGAATGCAGGTGGGTATCCTTATCATATGAGGGGTGATATGGGTACCAAAAATGGCACAGTTGCAGCAATGCAGAATTTTTTTTATCAAGAAACGAAAGAAATGAAGATTCATTCATTTATGGAAAAAGTACTTTAAACACTCGAATAGAGTCTTGGTGGGCAATTCTACGCAAACAATGTACTGGGAAATGGATAAAAGAAATGAAGGATCTTAGAGATACTGGGAATTTTACTGGCAATAAACTTGATGTTAATCTAGTACAGTTTTGCTGCATGAAGTTACTACACGGGTATGTTATTCATCTTCACATGAAATCCTTCATCGAGGTATTGGGTTGGAGATGTATGGGTCACGGGTATGGCGGTAGGGTATGTGTGTGGTGGTGGTGGAGGTTCAACCTTGAATCAATCTAATTAAAAACCGATCTCTCATCGCTCCTGTTTCTGATATGTCGCATGGGGGATCTAACGAAACCCACTTTGAGGTCACATGTGAGTGACCTCGTAGGTGTGTCTTTTTCGACCAATGAAATTGAGTCTTCCACGATCTTGGAAGTTTAACGTAAGGCAAAGGGATGTAACTCATTTTATTTACGACGAAATCGTCAGTCATAATAATTCATAAACTTTTTTGATTGGCTTATTAATAGGTCGTCAACTCATTTGCATATCTTTATAAATTCATGACTTTTAGTTCACTCACATGTGACCTCAAAGCCGGTTTCGTTAGATCTCCCACTCGACATATCAGAAACAGGAGCGATGAGAGATCGGTTTTTAATTAGATTGACCTTGAATATCTTTCTGAGCAGATTGGTTTGTTGTTCTGGTTGCATTACTCATTAACTTTGGTAAGGATTTGAAATTTGCTGAAATTATATTTATTATTGAGTCTAAACATGTTTTCTGCTCAAATTAACAATGATCATCCATCTCTGTAAAATTTTGAAAAAATGCACGTGAATGTTTTTTCACTTGGCCAGAATGAAAGGAATACAAGTCATTATAATCACGAAATGTCAATAAAATATAATCAGTCTTATGTCAAATTAATGTACCATTGCTGTCTTTCAAGTAAGGCCATACTTATTATATTTTATGTTTAGGACATTTTCTGACAAAATTCATAGTTTGAGGATTCATAAAAATAAAAAAAATAATAAAAAACGCCGGCCTCAGCATTATCAAGCATTTTGCTCCTCGTCCGCGTCGCATTTGTAGAAGTGCAGTGGATAGTATACATGTGTCAATGATTATTTTTCAGGCTGAACTCGACGAAACAGCATTGGTGTGGGATATGCATCGTATCAGGCGAAGTCGTTCAAACCTTCCTGATGATCGTCCAATAGCTCTTTACTTACTACCCGAATTATGGGCATCAGCAGATTATGTACAAAGTATTTCGGATGATGAGTTGGAGATTTGTAAATCGGAATGCGCACATGACGATCTTTTTCCATGTGAGGAAGAGTTATTTGAACTTGGTTGTTTGTACATGAGGGCTTATCAAGTAGATCCTCCGACAAATATAAACGAATGCAAAGCTCTTTACTTAGGTCTTCGTCAATGGTTACTTAGTCATTTGTGAATCATATTTGACATCACACAATTATTGAGTGTTTATCCGTAAAACGCAGGATATTTATGGATTTGTGAATATTTATGTTTGATAATGAACTATGTTGATATCATTACATAATCATTAAGCCTCGAGGATAGATAGATGTATGATGGACAATGATAAAAAAAAATAATAAACAAAATACAATTCTCAGATAAATCTTCATTTTACGAATTCCAAAGTTTGAAGCACTTCGTCTTCTGTTCAACGTATTTTGCGAAAAAAACTTATCATTTAACATTGTTTAATTAAATTGTGTGCTGTATATAATATTCATAATATTTTAAGCATTTGCAAAACTAAGTTATGCAATCTCAAGAAATCTTTCCAGTTGACATTGTGTTTTTGTTTGATGTATTTCTATTTGTATCCATCTGATGAGTTAAGCCTTTTTCAACTGATTTTTATGGTTCGTTCTTATGTTGTACTGTTACACCACTGTCCCAGGTTAGGGGAGGGTTGGGATCCCGCTAACATGTTTCACCCCGCCACATTCTGTATGTATATGTGCCTGTCCCAAGTCAGGGGCCTGTAATTCAGTGGTTGTCGTTTGTTGCTGTGTTACATATTTGTTTTTCGTTCATTTTTTTGTACATTAAGTAGGCCGTTAGTTTTCTAGTTTGAGTTGTTTTACATTTGTGATTTCGGGGCCTTTTATAGCTGACTATGCGGTATGGGCTTGCTCATTGTTGAAGGCCGAACGGTTACCTATAGCTGTTAATTTCTGAGTCATTTGGTCTCTTGTGGCGAGTTGTCTCATTGGCAATCATACCATATCATCTTCTTTTTCATATTTATATGTTGGTTTGTGTTTTGTTGCACCTAATCTGAAGAATCACATGAGCCTCAGCCAATGCCATCATCATGCATCCGTCTTCCGTCCATTAACCGTTTAGTTTAAAAATCTTCTTTGGAACCACTATGGGTATTCTTGCATATAGTGTTACCCTTGTCCGTCCGCCCGTCCATACGTACATCCACCAGGGGACTTTGAACATTCTGTTTGGTCGATTTTCAAGAGTTTTCTATAACTACTGAATTGATTTGATTGAATCTAATTATAAGTAAATATGTTCTTACCAAAGTCCTTAACAAGTGTTGTTACTTTTTGAGCCGATCCGAAATTCAAACTGTCTGGCCACTAGCGGAGGTCAAAATTTGCATTGAAACCCTATGGAAAACCACATTTGCATCTCCCTTTTTGAGAATCACTAATCAGAATCGAACCAAACTTGATATAGGTGTTCACTATATAGGTCCTACACAAGTGTCGTTACTTTGTAGTGGATTCGTTAAACAAGAGTGCACACGCTGAAATGTCTCGCCTGCTTTACTAACCATGATTGGTTTAATGTTGATGGTCCTAATGATAAAGTTTCACTACAAGTATCACATAAACTTAAAATTATCAATGATCCATGAAAATGAGGTCAAGGTCAGATGAACCCTGCCAGACAGACATGTACATCTTACAATCATTCCATACACCAAACATAGTTGACCTATTTCTTATAGTATACAAGAAAAAGACCAAACCATGAAAACTTAACATTGACCAATGAACCATGAAAATGAGGTCAAGGTCAGATGAAACCTGCCAGACTGACATGTACCCGTTACAGTCATTCCATACACCACATATGGTTGACCTACTGCTTATAGTATTTGAGAAACGGACCTAATCACGTAACTTTAACCTTGATCACTGATCCATGAAATGAGGTCCAGGTCAGGTGAAACTTGTCTGACAGACATGAAAACGTTGCAATGAACCCATATACCAAATATGATTATCATATTACTCATAATAAGTGAGAAATTCATATGACAAAAAAATCTTTTTTTTTCAAGCAGTCGCTGAACCATGAAAATGAGGTCAGGGACAAAGGACATATGACAGACGGAAACTTCGTAACATAAGGTATATGCATACAAGATATGAAGCATACAGGTCTTCTGAAATATAAAGCTTTAAACAAATAGTTTACGCCACCTGTTATCCGACCGTGCAAGGGCTGTATAGCCAGTCAAGGTCGTTAAAAACTTCCATTTGTTGTTACGCCACCTGATAGTAATACCTATGTCTCGCATACTGCGACATTCGTCGCAGGCGAGACAAAAATTGCAAATAAGGGGCCATAGCTCTTAAACAAGTTTTTCGATCAACCTGAACTTAAATTTCGGCAGAGGCAAATCATTATGACTGATTGTACAGATCAATTTTACCCTCTGCTAGAATATCTCTGATATCTGTATAAGTTTTTGACTTATTTGCAAAGAAGGTGCCATAACCCCATAGTCTATTTCAGCCATGGTGGACAAAAATCCTTTCAGAGGTTTCAGAGTAGGAGATTTTAAAAGAAAAGTGAACCGGGACGACGGACGCAAGGTGATGGCAACAGCTCACCCTACATTTTAGGTAGGTGAGCTAAGTATAGGTTTCACCATGAGTGAAGGTTGAATATCGAAAAATATCAACACGAGTTATGTAATTTCAACGAAGTAACAAACGAGCCCCTGGCGATGAAAAATTTTGTCCTGCATTTTTTTTTTGTTGTAATCTCTGTCCTGCATTTTTATTTTTCACTCTATTCGGTCCTGCCTTTTTTAAATTAGTTTATCCTGACTTTTTTTTCACATAAATTGTCATCCTGACTTTTTTTTTACTCAAAACTCCTGTCCTGCCTTTTTTCAAATTTCATCCTAGCCCACCCCCCCCCCCCCCCCCTTAAAAATCAAATGGTAGCTCCCTAACTAAAAATTCGAGCTTCATTTTAAATTATTTCCAATGTTCTCCAAAAGAAGATGAAAATGACGTGTCTCAAAGTGTTTCAATCCAAACTCTGACCTTTGCTGGTGGCCATTTTGAATTTCGGATCGGTCCAAAAAGTAACATTTTTGAGGATTTCAGTAGAAACTATGTTGTTAGTTCCAGTTCAAGTTCTTTCAATGGTTTGTGAAAAAAAAAGATTCTTCAAAATTGACCAATCAAAATCTGCCAGTTTTGATATTTTAAGTTATTTGTAAAAACAGGTGTTGGACTCAGATGGTCTATTTAAGCCATGGCAGCTATGTTTTTTAACAAATCAAAATAATGGATGCAATTTTAAAAGTTAAGATACTCTGAGGAGCATCTGGACAAAGTTTGGAAAATCCTGTCAGTGGTTTCAGAGAAGATTTTTTCAAAGAAAGGTAACGAACGACGAACACAACAGTGTATCAATAGCTCACCCTACCTTATATTTAGGTGATCATGAGCTAATAAGGTGCACAATGACATCGTGTTCTGAAGATGTTGTGTTTGCCAGCTTTCATTTGTTTATTCTGACCAACACTAATTGGTAACTGAAAAATCATAAAAAGATAGTTTTTCAAACTTTTATTAATCTTACTAAAATACTACGTTAGTTATAACTTATCAGTGGAGTCAAAAGTCTTGACAAATATGATATTCTTTACAGATCTTCATGATTGTGGAAAGGCTCACACCTCATAGGAAATAAAAGAAATGTGTCTCTGGTCATTGACACCTCTGTCACGCAAGAAAGAGATGCCCAACAAATCTCTGAACAGCATTCTACATAAAATTAAAAGTTCTGATCAATTTTTAATATAGGTGTAATATAACTTTTGAAGTAAGATCAAATAATCCTTTTTCTAAAAAAACAACATATTTCATGCTTGTCTCAGCAGTTAAATTGTGTAAAATATTCTTCAACAAACACAATAGTCATTTTGATCGTGTACAGAATACATGTAATAGTCAAATATTCAAACATCTCTTGTATGTCATATTTATCATACATGTAAACATAAAAATAACTGTATTAATTAAAACAAATACCAATTGCAATCTAAGTCATTGTATTTCTGACAGAGTAACAAAGAAGCATTGCCTGGCATAGTAATCCTGTTTCGTCATACAAATCTGCAACTGTGCAATCTTCTTCGATAGACTCTCCCATGAAATTTCGTATTTCAAAATCAAACTCTGTTACCATTCCCTTTTTGGACTTCCCATTGCTAAAAAACAATTTCTTACCATGTTCCATTATATCGTTTGAAAGCCAAGATTTTGGAGCAGATACATGTCTGGCTCCTCCCCCGTTTGGGATTTTCACTTGGTGATAAGCATTGTCATCATATTCATAATCAAACCATCCTATTTCAATTTGTCTGACTGCCTTTTTTGCATTTGAATTGCCCCGAAGTTTTTCACTTCTGTTGCTGTGCAGCTGAAATCCATCTGTCTTCTTGGATTTTTTTCTTGTGCCTTTTTTGTCATCTTCACCTTCTTCCTCACTATCTGAGGACTTTTCTTTTCCCATCTTTCTCCTCAGTTTTTTAAATAGAGAATCACTTCGTTGGTTTTTATGTTCCCTTTTCATTAGATCTTTAAAGTATCTCCTGGCAGCATAAATGTCCCCGTATGCTGGTATATAAGTATGTAACTGTTCATCTGACATCGCTAAAAATGTCTTGGGATCCATCTGAAATAATACAGTAAATTGATTTGTTAAACAGCATTATTAAGAGTCACTACACTCAATTTAGAGACCTGAGAAGTTTAATGAGATTACACCAGAAGCTGGAATACTGACAAAGTCACAGAGGGTCCTGTGCCACAATTACAAAAATTTAAAAGGTGTACATAGAAAACAAAAGGGTATGGAGTAAATGTACATGGGTCAAAATCGCACACAACACACATATTATATAAATAAAATATTATCAATGAATAGGGCTTTTATTCCTGTTATTCATCTTGACAGTTGATGTAGGGTCTTCAACAATGAACGAATCGTTCATACCCTACAACAAGGTAAAGACAGTCTCTAGCGTCTACTTAAGCGGTACTATTGATAAAAATGAACCACGGTTCACCTTCTTGCTCCCCACCAGCCTCAGAGTGCCAACTTGTGCGATGCTTGTGTACGACATTTCTCCAGTCGAAAGCACCGAAATACAAGAAAAGTGCAGTAATTTTGAACGGCATCAATCGCTGCTAAAATATGCTTTGAAGTTACACATGTAGGGAGCAGTCAATGAATTGCATAATTTATAATTACAGGCAAGGGTTTTCAACCCATATTTATCATACATTGCCCAACAAAATACCAATACATATAATACATGTACATGTACATCTAAATATGACGATTATCAACAGATCCTCAATGTGGGGCCCTAATGAAGACAGAATGTGTTCATGAGTCACAGATGCCCTGCTTAAACTAGAAAATGTGTCTATGAGCCACAGGATGTCCCTCCTGTTATTGATAAATATATGAGCATCAAAAGTAGGTAGGAATGACCAAATTCTTAGTGAACCCAGATGTACTACCTACGATCTATTTCTTGACAAAATATCATTGCATGGTCTACCATGTATAGTAGCTGAGTTTGTTGCTAAATGTCCAGTCACAAATATTCAATTTTGAAATAATAACCATATTGACAATTCTATTTTGATGTCCTACATTTGGACTTGGACAGAACCTTAATACTTAGCAGACCTTTTTGGACCAAAGTCCTGTTACTTCACGATTCCTGTATTGCGAACCATAAATAGAATACAATTGATATAGTATATACATGCCGAACATTCACAAAGATAAAGAAAAATACTTTTACTTATGATAAGTCAACAAATCGATATAAACAAATACAACAATCACACTCACGTTCGGTTCTTCTTCATTCCTAGACGCCATGCTGGAATAAACACGTGACGCGTCAATTTATCAAGATAAACAAAATAAATATCGATATAACGATATAATTATTTCGAGATAACGAAATAAATATATCGATATAACGATATAAATATCGAGATAACGATGTAATTATATCGAGATAACGAAATAAATATATCGATATTACGATATAGTTATATCGAGATAACGAAATAAATATATCGAGATAACGATGTAATTATATCGAGATAACGAAATAAATATATCGATATATCGATTTAAATATCGAGATAACGATATAATTATATCGAGATAACGAAATAAATAATTATCGAGATAACGATATAAATATATCGAGATAACGATTTAATTATATCGAAATAACGATTTAATTATATCGAAATAACGATATATATATTGAGATAACGAAATAATTTTATTTTTTTTAGGTCCCCTATGGGCTTCCGTATACTTTCAATGAACTTTGCTTGTTTAAATAGTTTATTCATATCCTTCAATTTTTATAATAAATTAAATACAAAGTAATCAACAATTTCGGCAACGTTTGACATTTTGTAGATCAAAATTTGCTGATTATTTCTGCGTTTGTAAATGTAGTAATCTATCTATATTATCTAATAATTTTAAAGATAATAGCCAATAACACTTAACATTATCTATCAATTTTGATATATATACTCCGTATGAATGTTACTTCATAGAAATGGAAAGTTCACAAGTGGAAAGCTGAAATCATCTCTTTTGTCTTGAAGTTTTGTTTTCGACCAACCCTAATTGTTAATTCTAGATGAGAGTCAAGGTATGAGGCAGGCTTGACTGTATCTGTTGTATCCTTTATATCTAGTCCGATGAGACAGATGCGTTCAACATAGTCACCAAATTGTACATCATCTTTATAGCGGGAAGTAAATTTAAAGGATATTGCTTACTTTTTTTTTGTTTCTTCCTGAATAATTTCTGTATAAAATCTGTCTCATAAAAATAAAGAAACAAGTCGTCAAGTAGAGGGGCACAGTTGGGTACAGATGCGCATTAGTTTTTCCATAGGCCGTAATGGTAACGTTTTCTTCTGTTGCTCAGTCCATATCGTTAACTTGGATATGTGTGATGGCTCGTTTCGAAGCTGAGACATTTTGACATATGTGGTTAAATTTTCGGGGTACGAAGTGAGATTACTTTTTCCGTAAATTAGCAAACCCCGAGTATCCTTTTGTGATGCGGCTCCTCATGGTAAATAATCCCATTTTTAACACAAAAAGTTCTTTGAAAATTTAATACTTTGAACACATTTAATAGCTCCATAGATTTTACACATTTATTCTGTGTTCCCCTACTTTCTAAATTAACTCAAATGGTTAAGCTCAGTCACTTGTTTATCATAGAAAAGTGTCAAATATCACTACACAGAGAATTTTTGTTTACACGTGACTTTTTAGTTCCTCATTTCAAGGCGCATTAGGGATCTTGTCCCAGTTGGTTTCCATGGGAATGCAGATAGTTTGTTAAAAACACGTCCTCCATACGTAACAAATATGTTGTCAAACAAGAAATCTACTTATTGCAGTTTTACATTTTTTTTTTAAATCAGAGTGATTTTTTTTTCAAAGTAGGATTTATCCCTCCCTAGGAAAAGATATTTGTATCTACTATGGCCATTTGTTTAAATGATACAAAGAATTAAAACCTCCTTCAATTTATCTTTTAGTTTGGAATGGGGAATACTTTTGTAAAGTGTAAAAAAGTCAAATGTTTAATACTATTGCAAGACGAAAGAGTCTTATGTTGTATAAAATTGAGAATGGAAATGAGAAATGTGTCAAAGAGACAACAACTCGACAATAGAACCGACAACAGCAGAAGGTCACCAACAGGTTTTCAATGCAGCGAGAAATTCCTGCACCCGGAGGCGTCGGTCAACTGGCACCTAGGCAAATATACATGATATATATACTAGTTCAGTGATAATAAACGCCATTCTTATCTCCAAATTGTACACAAGAAACTCAAACTAAAAATAATACAAGACTAACAGAGGCCAGAGGCTCGTGACTTGGGACAGGCACAAAGATACGTCGGGATTAAACATGTGTGTAGTCTAAAAGATCTTGGGATTTTGAAGTATCCACATCTGATTCACGCCACTTCTAGAATAGGCAGTCTCACAATGACTTTGAACCCCGGCTTTGGTTGCTGATAAAATTGATGGTAATAAATTAGAAAAAGGTTTAATAGAGCACTTGGAAGATCCAGCAATGTACTGTTTTGTGTAAGAATAATTATATAATTAAGGTATCCAATACAGTGATAGAAGATCCAGTTATTCGTCTTTGGATGAAATTCCAAAGCACCATAAAAAAAACAAGACGTTTAATTCTCCAGGATTTTCCAGTGTTACTAGATATGTTCAAATTGTAAACAGAAGGGGAAAAGTCAAGCAATTAGTATGACGAATACATTTAATGTAATTTATAATGGGCAAACAGGTTAACATTTGTACAAAGCCTAAAGCTGTATAATCAATTCTCCATCGAAGTCACAATTTGTAAACTTAAAGTAAAACATTATAAGTCAAAGTACTTTTTTTACTTATCTTCAACACGAAGCATAGGCTCACACCGAACTACAATTAAAGGGTCCCACATGACAAGTGTAAAACTATTTAAACGGGAAAACTAACGGTCTAATGTAAAAAAAAAAAAAAAAAAAAAAAAAAAAGACCGGAAACATTTATGTCCTGCATTAACATCAGGTTTCATTTTTTTTAGTTTATATGATTCCAGAATCTGTATCAATCGCAATACAATTTAATACAAACAAAATAAAATCCAATATATGACATTTCCAACCGAATGGATGCATCTGAAGCATTTTGAAGAGCATGTTGTGTCATGTCTTCACTTCAAACACTTACTTAACTGGCAGGTTAGTTCATTGTCATAATGGTTAGTTTTACAAAGGCATGTATTTCCATCGCACTCTGCTTCACCATAGGTTGTACAGTTACTAGGGTCACTGGTAGAACAAGTTACATCTTCTACAATAGCTACACATGGTATACACAGTAGACAAACCAGTAAAATCTGAAAGGTGAAATAGAAAAACATAACAAGCAGGACAAGAACCTGTAATTCAGTGGCTGTCGTGTGCTGTTGTGTTACATATTTATTTGTCTTCATTATTTATTTTTTTCATCAAATAGGCCGTTAATTTTCTCATATGAAGTGTTTTACATTAGTCTTTTCTGGGTCTTTGATATCTGACTATCATGCAGTATGGGCTTTGGTCATTGTTAATGGTCGTAATGTGAACTGTAGAATTAAATCAGTATGCTGCAGAACATCTACCAGATAAAATAATTACTTTAACATATTTTATAGTAATCTTTGAACTGTAATTTTAATATTCAATTTATTTTATTTGTCAAAAGTCAACAAATCTTAAGATATGATTTTCTCAAACTTATCCACTTATAACTTGCTATTGTGTTATTCAATGAATTAGTAACACAGGGAAATAATCGACAATTGATCAAGAAACATCCTTAAAACAATGTTAAACAAACTACCGTATTGTACTCAAGTGGATGGCCGATTAAAATGATTGTTCAACAGTTAAAACGCTTCCTGGTGTAGTTAGAGAACAAAAGAAAATGATTAACAATTTTTTTTTGTCGTGGATACATTTGTCAATATCATCTTGTTTACACGCACTATGAGTCTTCCTTTACATAACTTAGTCATGCTATTAATAGGTACTACAGATTTATCAATACATGAAATATGGAATGTGTAACTTAAACAACTGACATACACAAACGTCTTGCTAAGTAACTATAGAATTTGAATTACCTTTTAAAATCAAAAGTTACTAAACTCACATTGATTTAGCCTAATTTATGTGGAAATTACATTTACAATTGTTGGACATTTTTGCTTTTTTATAGGGAAACACATGATCTATTTTGAAAATACCTTGAACAGTTTAAAGTCATTTTTTTTCTGTGTCATTCCTACCCCACTTTGGTTTTTTGTCAGTTGTTACAGTGAAAACTTGTATTATTTCAAAAAAAAATTCACTTACAAAATAGACAGGCTGTGATCGCCATATATGCACCTTGGATTTAAAAAAAAGGGTTTGTCTAGTAAAGGTAGCAGTAGTATACCGCTGTTCGCGAAATTCAGAGAAAACAAATCTGGGTTACAAACTTAAACCGAGAGAAACACATAAACAATAAGAGGAAAACAAAGAAACACCAGAAACACTAAAATAGTTCTGATTGATAATTGCGTCAAATCGGCGCGGTGTAATGACTCCATATTTCTTATTTGCTTATGCATGGGCTTTTGTCTACAGAATAAACATTAAGACAAGTCAGTCTAATGTCGTGAATCGTTTTTAATGCTACTTGATTCAGCGTCACCAGCAGTTTAGCAGGGGTTATACCTTTATTCAAATATAAAATATATAACTGTCGGCTTTATAACACAATTTATGCTTTTTAGCCATGGCGTTGTCAGTTTATTTTCGATTTATGAGTTTGACTGTCCCTCTGGTACAAAAAAATGTATCTCTCGTCCCTCTTTTAGTCAAACATCTGGACACAACATTCATCATTCTTATTTACACAATGTATGAAAGTGCAAAGTTTATTGATTGCGAAAATGAATAAAGCAACTATTAAGTCAGGGAGAGATAGAAAAATGTAGCACACCACGACTTATTAAGGTGAATATTGAATAGTAAAACTGCTTTATGTTTAGCATTATAAAATACTTGTAAAAGTTGATATGTATGTTTTGTTCAAATATGATGAAACAAAAATAGTTGGGTATTGGTTGTTCTATTATTTTTTTTTCAAAACCGACTACAGATGATGTGTGTAGGAAATTTGATGTACTGTGACGGTAAGATTAAAAACAAAATACATGCAATAGAATTCTTCATATTCACTCCATACGTTATTTCATATTACTTTGTTAAGATATTAAATGAAAGCTGATACATTGTTCTATCATTTTATATGAAATACCTTCATCCAGGAATCAGTTAAAAGCGTTTTCATGTTTGATTATAAAAAAGGGAAAAAGTCGGAAATAACGCTTCACCACGATTTTTACAACAACAAAAAAACTGCACCGTGGAAAAACTCTTCAACATAGCTTAAATGATAGTTTTATGGTATCACCAACCCAGTAGTCAACACTTCGTTGTTGACATGAATATTAATAATGTGGTCATTTTTATAAATTTCCTGTTTACAAATATTTTTCGAAAAACTGAGGATTTTCTTATCTCAGGCATAGATTACCTTAGCTGTATTTGGCACAACTTTTTGGAATTTTGGATCCTCAATGCTCTTCAACTTTGTACTTGTTTGGCTTCATAAATATTTTGATATGAGCGTCACTGATGAATCTTATGTAGACGAAACGCGCGTCTGGCGTACTTAATTATAATCCTGGTACTTTTGATAACTGATATGCTTATTCTCTCATAATGTGTATTTTAAGTCGTAAGGTATGTCGGCCAATTCAAATCTTAAACAACCGAAGTGGGGACGTTGTAATCGTTGCATATATATATATATATATATATATATTTACAAACATTTGACTTTTGAAGTGGTCAACAGATCCCTGTTTAGTAAATTTCTTAAATGTATATTTCCTGCTGAAACATTTTGATTTTATATTAAAAAAAAGTTATAACGCTGTACAAATGTAGTTGACACATTTATTGGCGAAGGACATCATGTAATTGAAAAAACTTAACAATGGATATTGGAGTCATGGGTTTTGCCCAATGATATAACAGTAACTTGTTTTAAGACAGTTAGCAATAACCAAATACATAAAATCACACGATACAATTTTCAATAAACAAAATAAAATATCCCTGTAATGACTTCTTCCTTGAAACTTAATGCTGTGTTAAGATTTTATGAAAATTGGTTTTACTTTATGTTTAGATATTGCGTTAGAACCGAAAGAAGGACATACTCCGGTATACAATAATAAAACTGAACGTCATGAGTGCCTACAAACACAATCAATTATTCAATAAATCATTTACATCAACTGTTTTATATACATTTAACAATAGCTGCTGCATATATCAAAATAAATACTTTGTATATGACGTTTTGAAAACTTCTATATCACTGCCCTTTTGCAGATTAACTAAAACAACATATATTAAAGGTTAGCGATTAATTTGTCCCTTTTATTCTGCTTTAATTGATCCCTCAAGTATGCCTTGTGTTAGTGTTGTACAAATAAATTGATTTTGCCACTAGCTAGATGCATTATAACCCTCTACTTATCATGGTATTTTTCATATTTTCGATCGGTTTGAGCGAATACTTCGTATCTCTAGAGAAAACTTTGTTGTTGTCAAATAATTGGTCGAAATTTAATTATGACATAAAGATTTGACTTGATGTCTTCTGAATTTCCTATAGGGATGTCATGAAAAATGAGATCATGCATGATGACGTCATGATATAAAGAACGCAACTTTCTAAAAAAAAAATTAAAAGGATAAATACATGTTGTTAAGATATTGTTTAAAAAATACACCACTGGTATAGTACAATATTTCACCAATGTCAACAGTCAAATCATAAATTTTAAAATTTGAATTTCTCGAGTGGGGAATTTCGTAAAACATTGATGTAGTGGTCAGTGTATGTAAAGTGCGGATCCTAAAATACCATTTTCACTGTATATGCCACGCATTTCTGATGTAGAATGGTAAATAAACAGACGAAAAAATTATGATACTTGAAAAAAATGCAGAAAAATAGTTCACATGTAAATGTTTAGTAATAAATAATACAAGTTAGACAAAATAAGAGATGGGAACGGGTTTGTATCGCGACGAGAGCCATCCATACGTGAAATATATACCGAAATAGGTGAATATTTAGGACGTTTTACGAACAAATCGTGCAGGTGATTAAAAACTAGCAGGATAGATGTAGTGGAAGAAAAATATTATTTCAACACAATTATTAATGTTGTATAACGTAGAATAGCTTTTGTTATTCGGTTTGTCCATATTATATTGAATTCCACTATAATGCTATCTTTATGCGAGTCATGTTTACTGTTGAATAATGATACTTTACTTTCATTTTCACTGTAGAGCGATTCATTAGTATTGTATAAGCGGTGCATTTTCACTGTATGAGTTTTATTTATTTTTATGCAATAAATTCCTATTTCAGCCGACTTGCTCAAACAATGATTAAAGTAAGAAAAGGGTTTGATAGTACTGACTTTGAGATGGAAAGTTTGATTGAACAATCCATTTAATTCAATAGAATTAATCTTTATTTTATATATACATGATATAATACATTGTAGTAATGATATAACAACATGTTGAACATTTTAGAGTTGAAAGTGTAACTGTTTTAGATTAAAGAAATATATTAAAAAGCATGCTAATTTGATAAAATTCATGTTTCTGCAGTATTCATTATACGCATGTGCTAACAAATTTTATCATTGGAATCGAGTATGGGTCTATTTACAAAGCAGAAGAAGCATTTCATAGATTTTTTTTAATTATAATTCATCAGCATCTTTATTTAAAGTACAGTTATATTTATCCAATGCAATGACACTTCATCACTGAATACGTACATCTATCATGTCTATCGAAATAGAATGGGATAGAAAGGGATAAAAAACAACAATGCTTTTCTAATATTTTTTTATAAATCACTTCTTGACCAATTTCAACGAGGTTTTGACGTAAGATTTTTGATTTTGGGTCCGGTTTTAAATTGACCCACATGGTCCAAAATAAAATTGAGGTTCTTTGGTAGGCTGAATCCATACATGATTGTGTTTATTATTTTTTTGGTTCATTTAACAAGTTTGTGGGGTCCTAACTGTCAAGAAATAAATTCTTTTGAATTTCAACAACAATTGAATATTTGGGGTACTTTGGCATGCTGAATCTCACCGTGTTTTTAATTTTGGGATTTTGGTATTTTGGGCCAAGTTATCAAAATGGTCCACATTGAGGTCCAAAGGGTCCGATATTCAACATTTTCTTTATTTCATGAAAAATGATGTCTTGCTTAAATGGTGTGTACATACTTGCCCTAAACTGTTCGGGGTTCGAACTCTGCGGTAGTATCAAGGGTGCTCTACAACACGTACGTCATGTACCAATGCAACTTTATCAGTTTATATTTTTGACAGAAAAAGTTTACCCTACATAACTTGACTTCATTTCACGCTTTGATGACTTTTGATAATTTATATGTCACATGTCGTTTCTTTTTATACAGTAAAGAACATGTAAGCAATAATCGAGCTAAAACTATCTTTTCTTCAGAATATGAATATTGAAGCATTTGGGGTTCTACAATACGGGAAGCAAGTGAAGATGAACCACAGAACTAAAGTTAAGAAGGAGGGGTCTTCATACCAATGCACTTATTGTCCTTTCAAGACAAAATTGATAGCTATTTTTCACAGGCATAAGAAGATCCACACTAATGAGTTACACAAATGTGACCAGTGTGAATTAAAATGTTAAGACTTCTCAATGAGCATGAAAACTGATAGCATGGAGAAGGCCTGATTTGTACTCATTGTTCCAAACACTTCAAAAGCAGAAGTGGGCAGTGGCGGATCCAGAACTTTTTGTAAGGCGGACCCGATGGATGACCTAAAAGGGGGGCTCCAGATACGCTTCAGTGATTCCCTATAAATATAATCAACCATATTTTTGCAGGCACCCCTTGATACGCCTATGCTGGCCTGGCTCACCATATGAAGAAAGCAACAGGAACTTTTAATCACCTCAGCTCGTGTTGCAGTCAAACATTTAAAATGCTTCGCTGACCGCAGAGGTCGAACCCTGAACAGTTGGGGCAAATTTGGACACAATATTAAGGGCATACGATACAGTTACAAGGGAGGTAATGACGTTGCTAACGTAAAATGTTGGTTTCGCGACGTCAAACTATGACATATCGGGAAAAGATGCATTTTTCGACTGATTTTTATCATTCAAATTGATTTAAATTGAAAACGAGTGCATGGACACCTATTTTTTAAAACGAAATTTTGTTTCATTTTGCAGGGAGATTATGTGGATCAAATTTTATAAAACTGTAAATAATCCAATTTTGTTTAATTTTGATAAATATACAGCAAAAAATTACGCTTTTTACTCAATTCATGACCATTTGATAAATATGAGTTATTTCTGAATAAAAAAATGCATAAATTTTTCGGATACTTATAAAAAACAGAAATTACAAATTATTTAACAAAAAACAATTTGTGTTTATCTTTTTATCTTTAAATTATCCCCGAACCTAACCCCAGTCTTCCCTTTATTTGTGATATTGTTCCTTGTGGCACAATGCCAGAAAGATCCAAAAACTTACACACAAGTAATTGTCCGGAAACTACAAAAGTAACAGGATTGTTTTTTGTCCCTTTTTTTGTTCCTTCATTCCTAAACTGTTAGTACTATAACCCCCAAAATGAATCCTAGCCTTCTACTTATGGTATTGAACGCTGTATTACAATTTCGGAGCAATCGAAATTCTTATACACAAGAAATTATCCTGAAATTAAAAAGAATGCTTTTTTTTATGCCCCTTTTTCGTAAAAAGTTGGAACATGATCCCCAAAATAATCCCAACCTTCATTTTGTGGTATTGAACCTTCTTTAAAATTTATATAGATCCATTCACTTAAATTGTAGTTGCCTGGAAACCAAATGTGTCTTCATAGCAATATACGAACCGAAAAAAAAAATTGCCCTCGTATAAAAACAACTCTTTGATGGACAAGTCAACAAGCACATAAACAACAAGCCCTATAAATTTAAGAAAGTATTTTTTTTACAAACATAATTTGAAATAACATGCACCAAGAAAACAACAAAAAGTATCAGTGTGATTTGTGTAATCAGGAATTTGCAACTTATAAAGACCTAGCGAATCACAAAGCAGGGAAACATGGCAATACAGTTCACACATGTCAATACTGTGGGGAAAATATAAATGGCCAGCCAGTTTTTATAGACATAAACAAGTTTTAAATAGATATAAATATTAAAGCAATCTAATAAGTTTTTCATTTGTTGCAAGTCTAATTATCACAATAATCTACAATAAAAATTCATCGCATCTTCGAAAATTCTACATCAGAAATGAATGCCATACAGTGATAATTCATCGCATCTATAGTGAAAATGGATCGCCTTTAATAATTAATATTCTTTATTATGTGCTTTTATAACACATATTTGAACTTCATACATTTATTTTACATTAAAAATACACATCATAATGAAAATATGTTAAAATTTAGTTTCAAATCAATTATTTTGGTAATTTCAAAACGTAAACAAATATTATTGTTACCCATGATCCTTTATTCTACAATGAACATACTCGCATACAACAGTGAAAATGAACTGACTGGATTCGCACTTTATATACACTGGTGGTGTAATCTATATTGATATCATAGTTATATCAATGACAAACTTGACATTTAAACGTCACTGAATAAATATACAATAGAATAAACACCTATGTAAGTTGGTGGACTAATAGATTGAAGGCCAAATGTGTGTGTCGACTTAGTTTAATTTTTTTTATTTTTTAAAAGACTTTTGATATAAAATGCTATTTATGTTCTTATTTTTAACATCAAACGTGTGACTTTTTTTAAAATTTACGATTGTTATAATTTATGCAGATTGAAAGCTGTTACGAGTGCATTAACAAATATGAAATGATCTCTTTGGTCTTTTTGTGTATTTCCATCCATTCTATATATATACCGTTATTTTAGTTTTTGGTATAAGACGCTTTTTTGTTCCTAATAATTGTTTTAAAGCTTTCATTTTCTTTATCAACGTTTACTACGTTGTACATAAACAAATCATTTCAACTGATTATATAGTTTAATTCATGCATTGAATACTCACAATTCCGTGTAAGGCAAAACTGAATAAACGTTTAAAAGTTACTTTATTTTAATAATTCAAAAGTCTGGTTCGGAGACATCATTTAAACGAAATATATATATCCTTCATCTAAACAAATATTTTTTTAAAGTAGGCATTCAATACAAGAATGTTCAAGGACACATGTTTTATAGGAAAAATAAGCTATTCAGGGGCCGTGTCAATGAAAGTATCCTAGGATATGTCCTAAGATATGTCTTAGGAAATTATTTAGGATGGTCTTAGGAAGTGTCTGAGACATGTCTTAGGATGTAGAACAAATCTGTCTTAGGACAGTCCTAATTACGATATTCCAAAGACCATCCTAACATTTATTTAATTGAAAAATAGGTATAGCTTTCTATGTCATAGATCTTATGGTATTTTAGTATCTTATCTTATATGGAAAAAATTAATGCAAAAGAAAAGTTACAGTTTTAACGTAATGCTAATAAATACGTTATTAAATATGATAAAATAAATAAATAAATCTAATACGAAAACAAAAGTAAATAGTCACAAAATTTGTTAAATGCGATATTCGTGCTACAATTTTAGTACATAAAAAAAGTATTGTACTTAGGGCCACTCGATTTCATTTCATGTCTCGAATCAGGATCAATTGAAAAAAGTATAGAATATTTGTACTCACCTTAAAAAGTGACAACTGATTTGCCATTTTGCTGATGTATTTGTGTACAGGAAAATATTGTACACCTGTGCATTATCACCATTAAAAAACATGTGTACAAACAGGAAGGTATTACTGTCTTTTGTTGATCCATTTATAGGGAAGGGGGATACAAACTAAAATGATACTAAAATAAAATACCAGAACCTCATTAAAATTGAAAGGTTGACATTGTCCTTTAAACAAGGGGAATGCATTAAGTGTATAATGCTAAGGACTAATGATTATTTAACTGTTTTAAGATGAATTAATAATAGAATTTGTTGAACTTTGAATGTTAAAATTATCAACCTTTAAATATGTCTACTTTACGTGACAACACTTTTAACAGAAATATGTAATGATTTATAATTATCTTATCGTGTCAAAGACGTAGATTTAAGGTTTAAAAAATATTTTTTAAGTTTTAAATCAATAATCTTCATTACGAAGCGAGTGTATTTAGAAGTGGTCAATATTATATTTGAGAATGTCCTCTTTTTTATCTGTTTTACAAATGTATGATCCCGAGATTTAGTCTGAACTATATTTAAATCTATACAGTTCAAACCCATGTGTATAGAATAAACGTAGAAATCACATATCTAAGACATCAAACTAAAGTACTGAAAGACGTTTTATGGCCGTGAAGTGGACAAAGTCCTTGTCATAATGAAGAGGCGAAATCCCGTCTGTTCAGTCATACTGCAATTAATCAAAATACATCGCAAAAACCATACCAGCAGTTCCATACAGTTTAAATATTTAGCTAGCTGTACAACGAGGTTTCAGAAAGTTCGCTACTCAGTTTCAAAATAAATAGCTTTTCATAAACTAGTATATATTGATAGGGGATAAGTTCTCAAAAACTATTAAAACATAAATAAGATTTTATAAGACTTTTACAAATGGCTTATAATTATACATGTAAAAGATTTATAAATAGAAAAATGTATGTACCAAGTTAGAAATATTACAGTTGTTGTCCATTCGTTTGATGTTTTAGAGACTTTGATTTTGCTAGTTGATTTGGGAATTCTCTTTTTGAATTCCCCGGAGTTCAGTATTTTTGTGATTTTACTTTTTACATCTATTGATTTACTGTATTACATCTTCCAAAACCTATAGAAGTCATGCATACTGGAGCTTTGGAAGAGGAACTGTTTCCTAGTTCTTTTTACATCATTATACGGTGTGTTTATATCCAAACGCTATGTATGCAGTTGAGTTTTAAATTCAAATAAACGTATTATATGATTTACTGGTAACCACGTTTTGTTATAGCAACTGTATCTGTTGTACTGTATGCAATTTGTAATTGTTTAAGGAAAATAGCGCGTTAGTTTGTCATACAAATAAGAAGTTCAGCTAGCTATTAAATCAAGTTTAATCCATTGTTTTCTACATAATGAAATGTCTGTTCGAAGTCAGGAATATAACAAATATTCAAAATTATCTCACAAAGATTAAGAAGTAAAAATAACATTAAAAATATCCCAAATACATATTTGGTTTGTGCCTTAGTTCTCTCACATTCCTTGTCTCACTATATTTATAGTATTCGTGTTATCTAATAGTTTGTCCATCTTTAAATGATAATTCAAATAATTGATGAGAACGTGTCATGCATGTAGTTTATTCAACATATAACACAAATAAAAATGATATGTACATAATTACGGTAAAACCGACATATATTCTTATTGAATAAATCATATGATGGAATCATAAACAGACGAAAATTCAACCATTAATATTTTGCTGTCCTCACTTTACTTCTTCCTTTATATGCCATATAATTAACCTTATTTGTTTCTGTGATGCATTATGGAAATTATAGTGATTAAGATTATAACCCAATATTTACTGTTATATCCCTATTTTATACTTTTTTACATGTTACGTTTGTTTGTTATGTTTACACATTGTTGACAATATAATGGAACTTGATGCGACTGTCATGTAAGTGAGGGGTTTAACTAGCTATAAAACCAGACATCATCTTCATATTTAGGAAATGCATGAAAAATCAGGAATATGACAGTTCCACTCGTTTTGTGTGTTTCAGCTTTTGATTTTTTCATTTGATTTGGGATTTTTTTGGGGGGAAATCTGTCGCGTTTGAATGAAAAAGAAAAGATGATAAAATAACTCTTAACAATTGCTGATATAAAACTGTAAGTAGGTACTATTTCACTTGTAGGACGTGCAAGTATTATCAATAAAATTATCTTTATTCCAAGTTAATGACATTTTAGTGTAGGGTATATATACGTAGGATGTTCTATACACAGCTGATGTCTAGTTTTCAAAAAGAAACTTTCATCAATGTTTCATGATTTTGAAAATTTATATTTGATACTTGTTCCTCGTTACAAAAATAAAGTCACTATCCCCTCTGTAAAAAAACAAATCAAAACTACAAGAGGAAGTGTTCCGGATATCTCGAACAAATCTTTCTCTCCGAAATTGTCTAGGTATTTGATTGAAACTGTTTTTTATTTAAAACCTACTTATACCAGCCGAAACGCAAACATCTGATTTGTCCGTTCAAACCCCGGATATGCGACAAGAGAATCAAGTGGAGATAATTTGAGGAAAAGCTGCCAATAGATGTCGCTCCTCGACTTAAAGAAAATTGGCCGCGAACGACGCATCGAAAAATCGCAAATTTCATTTAAAATAAATGGAATTAAAGACCGATGTGGTACATATTTCATTCAAAGTATTAAAGCAAAATAAATTTATAAAAAAAGCGACATGACATGAACCATATAAATATATTCAAGCGATTATTTCAATTTAGCGAAACGGACCTTTTTTTCACATCGACTGCCCTGGTCAATTTTTCTGCTCAAAACGAATCGTCACACCGCCGGTTTACCTAGTAAAAATAAATATGACTGGTATATTTTGATACATTGAGGCATGGAGAATAGCTACAGTATGGTCATATGAGGTTACCAGTCGATTTAAAATACTTAAGCGGCCTGTCAAACTCAAAGCATAAATGTAGGTAGCGTGAAACAAAATCCTCTTCTTTTTATTGAAATACGTCCATATTTTGAACCAAATGAAACTTAATACATGTTAAATCATTCAGACATTATGCAATCTTCATATTTTCTCCAATTTTTAACCTTTCAAGCTAGTTTTTACTTATTTTTTCCTTTTTTTTTTGCCCCACTGACGTAGTCTGAATTGAAGAGTTCACAGTTGAAAAAGATCATTACAAACAATAATTTCCACGTGTTCGTCTGTAAGACGTATTTCTGACTCGTTGAAAACTTTCAAGACACTTATTTATAAGTTTAAAGTCAAAAAGAAAAAAGCTTGGGGTGGGGGCAACATTCAGACCGTGAACATTTTCTAAAAAAAAACAATGTAGCCCTCCTCCAACACCTTAGATACTGAAATTTGTTATCATCCTCAGCATTCTGATCATATGTCCATATATAAAATAGCATACAAATAAAATAAAAAATGAAAATGGGGAATATGTTTGAGACGACGAACCAATCAAATCCAAAATGTACAAAACAAGCCAATTAAGCTAGGCCATCAATGTGTCTTCAACACAGATAGATATCCTACAAGAGTTGTGCTTGTGCAGGCCTGGAAATGTATGAATTTTAAAGGGGGAGATTGACAGGGACCAGCCACATCCGCACCGCATTTTCAAGCTAATTTGATGATAATAGTATATATTTGTATACGTCCCACTTCTCCCTCTGTTCATAATCCTTATAATCCGCATCTGGTTTAATAGAAATTGCTTGGAATGGTGCTTACTGCCTATAACCCCTATTTCTCAGAATCTTGTACCGTTTTTTTTTTTTTATAATTTCAAGAAAAATGAAACATGCACATATTTGTATCTGAGAACTGGTGATATATCTCACTTTTTCTCCAATAATGGTTACTTCTTTATACTTCCTACATTTAGTGTTGACCAACATATTTTCATCCTTACAGACAAATGGATATATTTGTACATGTAATTGTATAAAATTTGTATAGGCATCCATCATACTCTAAAGAAATTTATTTACATGAAAATTATTTTTTCCTGTTATCTTTTAGTCTATTAATGATGAGCTCAGATAATTTAAAGCTGGTATGTTATAGTTCATGTAAATGTTTCAATGTTACAATGCTCATGTAGATTCTAAATTGATGTTTATAGTCCCCTACCAACAAAGTTGAAAGGGACTTTAGGTTTGCACCCTGTCTGTTAGTCTGTCTGTCAATTAATCTGTCTGGTAAATCTAGCGTTCCCCACTTTTTTTGTCATGGTTAAAAGATAATGGTTTGATATTTGCTATATTTATTATTATAGTATAACCATGACAAGTTACAGATCAAGGTATAATTTTGTTCTGGTCTGATGAGCTTTTGCAGAATTATGGCCCTTGGACTCAGGAAAATCACATAAATTATCTGTTTACTGCATATATAGTTTTACCTTTACAAGTTTCAGATCAAGGTTGAATGTTGTTCTGATTTGATAATATTTTGCATAGTTATATGATACTAAGTCCTAGAAAAATCACACAATTAATCTTCTGCACTTTTCTTTTAAGTTATGCCAGACTACCATTATATACTGCTTTGATATTTGGTATCTATAGTTTTAACATGAAAATTTACATATCAAGTTCAAATCTGGTTTTAGTAACAAATATTTTCAACTGGTAGGGGATGGCAATACTCTCAGAATGCTAGATACTATCCATCCTGGTCTGCGTCCACACTTGTTAACCATTCTTATAATTAAAACTATATATGCTGTTTCTTGCATTTCACAAATACTTCTATTTGTATGTATTTACTCAGGTTCATATAAAAATTGAAGATGTATGATAAATGCATGCAATGTACAATATTCTGCAATTGTCTGCCTTTTGTTATGAATTTCAGGTTCTTTAAAACATAAATAAGAAGTTGAGAGCTTCATAATATGGCCACTGAAATGTTTTTACCATTATGAAAAATTGTGTGAACTCTGCCAATAAAGAGTGTCTAAATTTCACTAAAATTTACATTACTTATATGGGAGGTAACTCTGATTGCCTTAAATAAAGAGCTGTAAATTGAGTGAAAAGGTGCACTAAGGGAGACAACTATTACATGTTGTTTAGATTTATTTTGAACCAAAAGCTGTCAATTTATTCTTTGCAGTTAGTATTAAATAATATTAATATCTATAGCCATGGCTATGTATGTCATTTTATATTTTAAGACTTTTATGATGTATTTAAATGGTTAATTACAAGGATTGAAGTTAAACTTTATTCATGGTAGCCAACAGCTTAAATTTTGTAGCTCACATACATGTATATAGTCAAATACAAGAAAAGCAGAAATTAAAGAAGCCCGCACCAAATTTTAGGGGCACGATTGGCGGTTGGCCCCTGCTAATTTCAAACCCTGTAATTATTGCTGCAAACTCCATTAGAAATAGAAGTGAGATTCTGACCATATTTTGAGGGAAAGAATTTTTTTGGGAATTAGGGAAAGAGGAGGTTAAAATAAATGGGGGGATAAGATTTTTTTGTTGGGGGGGAATAAGTATGACATGTATTATTATTAAAAAAAAATGGGAAAAGGGGGGAGGTAATATTCAACACCATAGTGTAATGCACAACAGTGGAGGGTTTCAAATCACAACAGCATAGTGTAAAAAGAATTAAATATAAATTCAAATCATACATGTCATATAACCAATTTTAAGTGTGAATATTGTGTACATTTTGGTCACTTTTCATGGTTGGACATCTGCCATCATATCCAGCTGCGCTCAGCAAAGCAATTTATTTTACTAATTAATTCAATTATGTTTTTTTTATATTTTTATTATTACTTATTTATAATTTTATTTATTTAATTTGATTGTTATTATGGCTTCATTTTCTGTATTTATATTTTTACATTTTAGTTTACAACATTATCTTTTGTTTTATAGTCCAATAAGACAGGTCACATAACATTTCATAGTCAATTACAAAACTTATAACTATGAAATTTCAGATAACATAGCATTTTTAAGTTTTCCTCTTTTAGAGGTTTGTTAATTAATGCTGATTTAATAGTGATAGTAGGTGGAGGTGAAACTAAGATTTCTTTTATTTTTTTTTAATTTTATGTAGCTTTATAGTTTGCTATTATGCTTTCCTTTAAAAATTTAATGAAATTGCAAAGTTTACTTCTTTTTATTAAAGTTTTTTTGTTTATAAATAGTTTTCAAATACTCCTTGCTGGCTTTTCTAGCCAAGTTATTATGTTGTAAATGTTAAAGTAAGGAGATGAACTCTGTGTATTGCTGCTCATCCACAGACAAAAATCCTTTATACCTTTAAATGTTATATGAAGGTATATAGGGGGAAAATCTGAGACAAGAACTGGTGTGTTTAACACAACAATATTTTTTTTCATTGAACAATGGGATAAATCTCCAATATAAAATTTATAACATATTTGTTCACAATTATTCAAATCATAAAAAATGCATTTTATATTCCAATCAAAATCTTGAAATCCTTTTTAATGAATTCAGTATACATATTTGTTTAGAGGCCAGCTGAAGGATGCCTCCAGGTGCAGGAGTTTCTTGCTGCATTGAAAACCCATTGGTGGCTAGCTTCAGCAGATTTCTGCTCTATGGTCAGGTTGTTGTCTCTTTGACACACTTCCCATTTCCATTGTCAATTTATTTAAACATGTGAATAGTAGTTTTTTACATTTTGGGAATTAAAATAATTTTTTGTTTTAAATTATTTGTCTTGTTTCAAACAATTAAAAAGACTTAGTGATCTAAAATTACTTATTTCAGGCAAAAGGTTCAGAAATAAATTATATATATATATACATGTATATACAATGATATTATATGATGCTCCTTGTGAGCCCATTTTATGGAAATAAAGCATCTTCTTCTATACATAATTTGAATGAACGTTTTCAAATGCATTTCCCACCTCTTAATGATTGAAGATGGGGGATTGAATTATTAATGAAGGGGTAATAAATAAGAGTTCTGCTCATGATTCAGTTCAAAGGAAATGATTATTTTTCATTGAAAAATTTAACAGAAAATTTATTACATGTAAATGCATTTTGCAGAATATTCTGTATGCCAGATATATTTAAAGCTAGTAACCTTAATTTATTTCTTTTGGTTTCTTTTAAAGGAAGATGAAGATCATCATATTTTAGAATTATTTTTTGCTAGTTGAATTATCCAAATAAAATATCCTCTGGATATATATTGTTAGAACAGTATTATATGGACAAAAAAATATATATCTGTGGATTGAATCATTCACACTCACACGATTTTTAACAAATAACATCTTTTCAATGATATTTTTATAAACTGAAACTCACATTTTAATTAAACTTTCTATTTTGTGCCCAGTAACACTGCTTACAAGTCAATAATAAGAGGAAAACATATGTTCAATCAGTCATTTATGATCACCGTCGTATTGTTATTGTTAAAAGATCGAGTTATTCCCCTTTAAACGTCCTATTTTTCGACTTGTTGAATCGTCACATCGCCGGTTTACCTATCGAGTTTTTCTATCAGTGGGCTTTTCTTCAACAAAATATCAATAGTTATCATCTCATCTATATAAATATACGTTACTATTTCGTGTGTCATTTCAATTTACATTTATTTATCTTCAAGTGTCACTTCCGCGGCCCGAATTTTCATCTTTCATCACCTCATTTGCGATGAAATATTGAATTTTCAGCCTTTAAATAATAATAATAACGTAGTGAAAGTTTGAAACCTGCCGCATCAAAAGGTATACTTCTTTTAGAATTGGAAACAAGTTAAATGTCATTACGCAGCCTTTTTCGTGACGTCTATGCCGTTTCTAAAAAATGCCATTTTTTGAAAGGAAAAGCGCGTGAGCTTTGTCGCATTTTCGACGCCATTATGAGATTTGCTTCCCGGCTGTACCATGTATTCTAATTTACAAAACTTCCCAAAATTCAAAGTTGTTATTAAATAATTGGTATGCTGGGCCATGTCAGTTTATGCTTTCAGATGGACATTTTTATACAAAAACCTTAAATATTTTCATTTTGTCAGTCAAAACATGAAAATCTATCACACTTTATTCAATTCAATTTACACTGCATCAGAACGATTCTCATTATATGGGTCCCAGTAAAACATCAACAGGTAAAAGAAAGTGATTCTGATATTCCATGGTTACTATCTTAATCCTATTGAAAATTATAATGTTATAAAATGTTATATTTTATACATTTTGTTTTTTTTTGTATAAAAACTAAAGACTTATTTACCAAAGGCGAATCCAATGATCCCAGGGTTATATGAGAACATTTTTGTAAGTACAATTTGTTCACGAGGTATTATGAGAATAATTTTGTTAGTACAATTTTTCGAAACTTCTGGCTCCAAAGCTTTCGAATTTTGAATTGAATGTATTGTATAATCGCGCCTATCGTACAAATTATAAGTCGTTTATAATAGATAACAAAAATCAAAACCTACTAAGGAATTTGAGCATGCAATCAAAAGGGTAGTTACATATTCTTAAGGTATCAATTAGTTATGGTTAACGTCGTTGCTGTCCGAGCTTATTAGTGTCGACGATTCTCTATGAACATGTGTAGTGCAAGATGAAATTTGTTAAAATAAATATCAATCAAGCAATGCAGGTTAAAATACTTTCAAGGTAACATATTTTCATAGTGTTTGTCTACGGTCTGTACTCGACCAATCTGGTCATATACATTCGGACTGTCTTTTGCTCCAAACTCTTGGTAAGTGGATGAACCATCCATTCCTATGTCTTCGTACTGGTCTCCACTAAAAAGATAATACATCTAAAGGTCATGGCTATGTAACGTTATATAGTCATGGTTCATTGTGTTGGTATATATCGGTTGTATTAGTACTTAAAAATCAACATGTTATAAAATGTCGATAAAAATTTTGGTCTTTTGTGGATAGTTTTCTCATTGGCTATCATACCACATATTCTTTTTTATATCAAGTTATCTGTAGACACGGAGAGCTCAAGCTCTTATGTCAACACTTGATACTTTAAAATGTCTTATATTTGGCATTTATCACCGTTGATAATAAAATTGAAGGTCAAACTTTGCGTATTTGGTATTCAATTACAATCGTGTAAAGCCATCACTAGGTCGATGACTTTACTTGCGAACTTAAAGTTCACTATTGTGTAACGTGCCGAATAACCAGTACTTTGGTACTGATAATCTTTTTGATCTTGATATTATAATATTTTATGGGTGGCTTTAGAAGGTTGCCATCTCACATCAAAGGTACTTCAAGAATAAATTTAGCATACTTTGTCGGGTGGCTCGAATTTTTTTTCAGGTGGATGAATTATAACGTTTGGCACAGTTATATTACTGTCTACATTTATATTCAAGAACCACTGATGATAAGACATTTTTCTAATTTCAAAAATGGTGGGTTGAAATAAAATTCGATGTCAAGATATATTATGCTGCAAACCTGAACAGATGACACTGCTGATTAATATTAAGTCCTTGTTTGATAGGATGGGTCTATCTTTTTGTCATTGTTTGTAGACTATCTCTCCGTAAAATTTCATACTATGCGTTTCATTTATTACGTTGTAGTCAATGAAAAGGCATTTTTCCATTTGGACACATATTATGCAGTACCTTAATTTTGATATAACTTTGCATGGTAATAAATCATGGCATTAAACACTGAAAAACTAACTTTATAATTTGATACACAATCATTTGTTTAATGAATGAAGTCATGTTGTATTAATAAACACCAAGTACTAGGCTTGTATGAACTTTCTACTTACATTTTTGACTCTTCACGTGCATGTTTTGAATCTGTAAAAAAAAGTCTCAAGAATTAAAATATTCATTTCCAAAATATAAATCAGTCTTACAATTCATTTAAATCGAAATATAATCTAATGAATGTTGTCGATATGCCGAAACATTGTCAGGACCAATCAAGATAAATTCTTTTTGTCTTCTTCTTCTTATTATTTATTTTAATCTTTCGGTAATCATGGTTTTTATTCATCATCTCTCTTTTTTCGTTTTGACATGTGAACGCAAAATCTTTCGGTAATCATGGTTTTTATTCATCATCTCTCTTTTTTCGTTTTGACAAGTGAACGCAAAATTATTAAATTAGAAGCAAAACATACATAACATGTTTTTTATCGTTTTTTTGTTGCACTACCATTCGGTTATGAACAAGTAAATTAAATGTTGATTTATATTAAACATTTTTTTTTAACACAGCAACCACCATCTGAATGTTAAGAAGCATGGAGTGATACCAGCAGATAACTTATGGTTAATTGTATGCACTGAAAGAATTTATAATGATGTAGCTTGATATTTATTTGTTGTTACTTAATTTGCCGATATAATGTAGAAATATGTTATTTTTGGCGGGTTTGTATTGCATGTATATTTGATGAAACTGATCTAAACCAAAAGACGATGAACTTTCTTTTGATATCTTTTATAGGCATAGATTACCTTAGCCGTATTTGGCACAACTTTTTTGGAATTTTGGATCCTCAATGCTCTTCAACTTTGTACTTGTTTTTGATATGAGCGTCACTGATGAGTCTTATGTAGACGAAACGCGCGTCTAGCGTACTAAATTATAATCCTGGTACCTATTAACTCATATTCTTGTTATTTAGAGTTTTTATTTTTAAGATGATGATTGCCTTTTGTTCATTGCTGTTTATGTATTCACACTTTTTTCTTCCGATCAGCGATCTAAGGTTTGGAAATTTGTCTAATAATAGACTTTGTATTGATCGGAGAGTCCTTTCTTTTATATATACCCATACTGTGTTATCACCTTATGCAAACTAGTATTTAATTTAAAATGCTAACACTTACTTGACGGTTTAGGAGTTTTATTTTTTCTGTGCCTCTGGAATAACCAAAATATTAATACGAGGACAAGACCAGTACATAGAATACCACCAACTGCAGCTCCAGCTACTGTTCCAATTGAATATCCTGTATCTGACAATTGTGCTACACAAATAATAATTTATAAGACATTATTACCTTAGCTTTGTTTGGCAAACCTTAGCTGTATTTGGCAAACCTTTTAGGAAATTTTGTCCTCAATGCTCTTCAACTCAACTTCGTACTTTTTAAACTTTTTTGGATTCGAGCGTCACTGATGAGTCTTTTGTAGACAAAACGCGCGACTGGCGTATATACAAAATTTAATCCTCGTATCTATGATGAGTTTATTTACATTGATAAATGAACTAATGCGTATAATTATATTTGATACATATAGAATAAAGGACTTTTTGTTTTTGATACTGACTTTATCACAGTAAAATATATTTTCTGTGATAAAGTCAGTATCAAAAACAAAAAGTCCTTTATTCTGTTTATCGGTAATTTAGAAAAAAATAAAAATCACTACAATAATAGAGAAAATAACAAACGAACTTCTTTTTCGCGTCGGATCACGGCGAATCACACTTGACGTCACAAGCGGCATTACGTCATTTGAAATTTTGTTACAGTGCAGTAAACATGGCGTTCTCTTGCATAAAGTATTCAAAAGGAATTATTGCATGTGTTTCATTAATATTCTGCTTTGGACATGACTCTAACAATGGCAAATATAATGGTAGCAAACCGGTAAGTCAAATTTCTTTATTTTTCACAAAACATCAACATAGAGGAGGGATAGGAGGGGTCCTGATCACGAAATCCCGGGTTTAAAAACACGAAATCACGAGGTCCCGAAATGAAATAAAGTAAATCCCGACATTCCGAAATAACGAGCTTAAAAACACATTATCCCGGAGTCGGCCATATCCATGACCCCCCTCCCCCTCAAGCATAGTAAGTCAGCAGGTTTTTCATCGATCATCATTTTTAAGTTCAACGGCAAGTTATTATAATTATATTTTACTTAGTTTAGTGGATAAAATTACATTTATCTTGTCATTAGGCCTATTCGCTCAGTGTTCATCATGAAGGAGTAGTCCAAATAATTATGACGTCTTGAAAGGCTATTATATTTTTTCGTCTTTCAGGAGGCATTGTAAGCTGACAGTTATTTGTAAATTATCTGATGAACAAGCTCATTTCTTGCTTACTTCATAATTATTTCAAACATTTTAATAGACGTCACTATAATTATAATTCAATTATAAGCTAAAAGTTTAGTGACGTCTTAAATTCTTGCTTTTGTCAAAGTCTTGTTCATCTATTTTCAACACTGACCAGAAATATGAAACTTGGAGTTAAAAGGTCCTGTGGTTACCTTTAATTCCTGATGTGAATTCATTGAATTTAGGGAAAGGCGACCCGGGTCAGTCACCCCTTATAAAGACTACAATTCTGGTCAAAGCAGACCTTTATACATAGATAGATAGCTATATAGGAAGATGTGGTGTGAGTGCCAATGAGACAACTCTCCATCTAAATAACAATTTATAAAAGTAAATCATTAGAGGTCAATGTATACGGTCTTCAACACGGAGCCTTGGCTTACACCGAACAACAAGCTATAAAGGGCCCCAAAATTACTAGTGTAAAACCATTCAAACGGGAAAACCAACGGTCTTATATACATGTATGGTTTGATGTCCACTTTTTAAAATTTATCCTAGATCCGCAAAAGAATATGGTTTTGGTTCTTCGTTCTATGAATATCTGTCTTTAAATTGACAATTTTTTTAGCTTCTCACATGCGATAGCGGTACCTGTTTAGTCACTTTTTATGTGTTGTGTTTAAATATGAATTGTAACACTTTATAGTGACTGAACAGGTAAAACAAATACTTCTCAAGAAACAGAAAAAGAAAACTACTTGGAACAGCACCAGGCTATGTATTGTATTGGTATTGTATGAATAAAAACTCGGATTGGAACATCATGGACAATATGTGTCATATGTTAGTTGTACTTCATATATCAATAACGCATTTTTAAAAGTCTGTCGGCTTTTTCGTGCATTTTTTGTTCACATTTTCACAACAATCGTTCAAAAAGGCTAAACTAACTTTGTGAAAGTTTGAAACAATGTCAAGTGTTTCATTCGCCAAAAATCTCGTGCGTTTCTGCGAAAAAAATCACGCGCAATTTTGTGAATGAAAGGGGAAAGTAGATCCTTACGCGTTGCATTCGCGCATGTCAATTGCGTACTAACCCAATAATTTTTATATCACGGCCAGTCCACTGATACTGACATTATCAGCGAGTACACATCAAAAGAAAAATGTACAAATTACCGATAAACTAGATTATCATCCCGGTTGGTTGGTATTATATTACAGAATATCTGTGTCACAAATGACAACGTAAATTTTAAAAATTGTTGTAAGTTCAATCGCGGTTAACACGGTTTCCTTTTGCTCGATTGTGAAATTATCGAATGAGATTAAGCAGCGTCTTTATCTTTACATGGGCGACACCACAGTTATCAGATGTGGATCCAAAAGTTCACACCCTCTGGAACATCTATGATCATCCTCAGTTAATGGTTGGTTTCAAGCTTCTTCTGTGCACTGTTTTGTGAACTTTGCCGATTTTAGACGTTTTCCGTTTTTTTACCATGGCATTGTTAGCTTTTCGTCGACAAGGTGCGTTTTGAATATCACCTTGCTACCCTCCTCCTGTTCTTTTCAGATGACACTGCTGCATATTTTAAAACTCAATCTTATTATGAATTTGAATGAATTTACAAGATTGGAATGTACTCTTATGTCGCAAATCAGACAGATTAAAATATCACAAATTGTCAAATAGAAAGTATCTACATTCAGTTATTTATGTAATTGATAGATCGTATACCATATATATTCTAAGACAAAAAAAATTAATCATACAAATCTTCTATCATTGTACGTAGCGTACAATTATATTAAAATATGTTTTTTTCATGATATATTAGTTAACGTTCGTGCTTCCTGAATCAGCATAAGGGACTCTAAGCTTCATAGTCATGGGTTTTTTATATCAACACCCGAGTTCCGTATATTATATATAAAAAAGAAGATGTGGTATGATTGCCAATGAGAAAACTGCCCACAAGAGACCAAAATGACACAGACATTAACAACTATAGGTCATCGTACGGCCTTCAACAATGAGCAAAGCCCATACCGCATAGTAAGCTATAAAAGGCCCCGATATGACTATGTAAACAATTCAAACGAGACAACAAACGACCTTATTTAAATAAAAAAATGAACGAAAAACAAATATGTAACATACTCTTGTTAATAAAGACGTAGTAATGACTTGGATGACGTTGTGCATGCCCTTGTCTTATGTGTAACATTTTGGGCTAGATTTATAGTTTATATCACATACAATTCCAGGTTGCCGAAAAACTAAGTAGTAAAGGATTGTTCGTTAACCTTAAATTACAATGTAAGTATATTTATATGGGAAAGATATATTATGGCTTTCTATAGATAATGTCGTTTCATTGCTTGAAAGGAATACAGTGACTCATCCAGGGTTTTTTGTTTAGTTAATAAAGACTATTATTTAAAATAGTATAAATCTAGAAGATCTCTCATGCTGATGTCTAAATGCAAGCTGAATCCGTGAGAATTAGTTTTTGTACTCTCTTATATGTAAACATAGTTTTGCAGTTACATATACTGGTATAAGCAATTTGAAATCTGTTAAATGCTTACCTTTACTTTTTGATGACGCAAAATATATTTTCTGTACTTTCTCTCCATGCTGGTTAAGTATGTTTGCTGCATACAGCTGGTTAAGAGAAATACTGTAATATTATCAAGATTTCCTCACTCAAAATAATGAACACATGTTAAAAGATGAACGCAACATGCTTTGTTCGATTTATTACTAATCATAAACTACATTTTGTCTCTGCATTACAGCAGGAAGTATCCACTTTTGTGAAGCAAATACCTGCAATTTTATACTTTTGATATGAATCCCGAGGTTTGTGTTTTATACTACTTAGTCGTCTTTACCAATGTTTTCACTTTGCTAATATTGGTTATTGTCTTGTCATTTTTTCAACCAAAAAAATGCTTGTTTTTGTCGGATCATACTGGGTTTTTTTTCAAATTTTATTGTTTTACAGCTTATACGAAAATTTCTACTGATGGCTTACAAATTTACCAATGATTTTGATTATGATGATGATGATGAATATTCCGTTTTACAATAACCTAGTTTTTTTAACATAAAATGAACTGAGGTGAATGGAAAAAAAACGTTAAAGAGACGCACGCAATTAATCTAAGTCATTTTTCTTATTACTAGAACTAGGAAGTTACCATTTCCCGGTTGAGTTGTAAGGGATTCATTCAGTAGGTTGATCTAGAAAAGCGCGTTAGATAGATGCATTAAGATAGATTATAGGTATAAGTTTAACGAGATGGAATTTACTTTTACTTTGCTAATGATTTTACTGTGCTCTTTTCAAAACTATTTGAAAAAAAACGATGGGTCACCGTGCTATCTTCAAGCTATGAGTCGTTGAAAATAACCTAAATTTGCTTAGAATGATCATGAAAAAATACATTTTTTTCATAAAACGAAATCTATGAGACAGAATTTTGAAATAAGTTGTGAGATGACAGGTTTTATAATATGATTTAAAAAAAATGAAAATAAAAAATGGTGTCACCTAACTTGTTTTCTTGCTACAAGTAAAAATAAAAAATTCCCTTTCAGTCCAGTATAAGTGTTCACACTAAAATAGTTATCTCTTTTTAAATGACTCAGTTAAAAATAAATGATTCTAAAACACAAGTATATGGTATTTGTTTTCATATTTTGATTAATGCAATAAAGCAGCAAGTTTTCTTCATATACATAACCAGTCTCGCCAATAAAATTGCTCATCTGTCTACAAATTTGCAGTTTTGGTTAGATAACTAGACTGATTGTTTACTAAGATAGTACAACTCAAGATGATGATAAACCATAAATCTACCATAAATTAATGAAATGATATTTTTATTTATAAGATTTTGTCATATCAATTACATTCAAACTCGATCGTGATTATCGTGGGTTTTAATTGGGTTCTGTGTATCTGCCTTGGTTTTCAGTGTAGTATTTGGTTAACTGTTGTTTGTCCTTGGATATGTATCTGGATTTTGAAATGATAGCATTGGTCTTATATTAAGTCAAATTCTTCATTCGCATTTTATATGTCTAAAAGTTAAAACAAAACAAAACTACCAAACGAATAGAGAACAACTGTCATATTCCTGAATTGTTATAGGCATCTCCCTAGTTACGAAATAGTGGACAAAACCTGGTTTTATAGTTATTAAAACTTCTAACTTGTATGACAGTCACATAAAACACTCTCACCTGAACTTTGTAGTATCTATCCGGTGTAATGTAATAAAACTTTTGTAAAATCTCAGATTCCGCAGGAATAGTTTCAACTATTGTAACCTGAAAAAACCATGAAACGATATTTATTATCTAACATTTCTATTTACAAATTCAAAAAGCCTTCTATTTATAGTAAAATTCAATAATCAAAGCATTTGTTGTCCAAATTGAACTTATAATTATAAGTAATACAAACCCAAAAAAATTTCGACAATATCATACTACCCTTTTTTGAGGATGTGTGATCACCCCAGTTAATATTTTGAATTCATGTTCCTGGTATCTATGATGAGGTTTTTTACTTGTTAGTTTTATTTGCACTGTTCTTGTGTACGGTTTTAGTCATTTGATCTTTTCTTTGTTTTCCTTTGACATTATATTGAGCGTATTACGCCAGAATATCAATTTTAATTTTCCCTCCATCAGTGTAGCAACATCCCAGCGGCACCAGCATATGGAGTATATGTGTCTCAATTGATACGTTACTCGAGAGCGAGCCCAAAGTACGTAAATTTTGTTGAACGAGGAATACTGCTTTCTCAAAAGTTCCTAGGACAGGGCTATGAATCAACCAAATTAAAGTCATCACTCAAGACATTTAATGGTTGCCACCATGAGCTGATTGGCCATTATGACAAAAGTGTGTCAGAAATGATATCTGATATTCTTCCTCAATCATAATAACCTTCCGAACAAGGAAATAACACGACGGGTGTCGTATGCGGTGCAGGAGTTCGTGTTGTTTCTTATATTTTTTTTTATAACTGTTGATGTAAATGTCCCTTGGTTTTTTAAGTCTTTGTTTACTCCTTGGTTAAGATTGTTATTGTCTTCTTCACAGTCACAAAATTTCGTTTCTGAACATGATTTAGAAATTTTACATTTGAAAGATTTGACTTTTATTCCCTTTTTGTTTGGATTCTTGAAAATATTTTGTTAATTTTCCTACTTTTGGTCGTGATTCTATTGAAGAACATATATTTCGTACGGATCATTTTATTTAAAATAATTCGGGTATTGTTATTTCTGACGTTAATGCCAGGACAGTTGTTTATTAGGTTAATTTAAAAAATATATACACATACCCCACTAATGTTATGTTTTATTATATACTCTTTTATTATACTGTTTCTTTCTCTTAATAAAGGTATAGCCCATGAAACTTGCATTGTCGTAAATACATTCGCTGGTGTCATTATCTCAAAATTTGTCACTTTTCCTGGAGCTAAAAGTAGGATAAAAGTCAATATACAATATACAAAAATGGTTATAAACAGGAAATAAATATAAAACAAAAAATTGTGAATAGGTTTCCTTGAAAACATTGAATATACCATCCATGTCAATAATACTTAAAAATAGCAAAATATAATTATTGATAAATATTCAGGGATGACAGTTAGCCGGGGAAAATCCTCCTTTTTTCAATCAGTATTTCACAAGTTTGATCCATAGTATATACATTAATACACATATTCTATATTTCGACATGAAACAATTAGCATGCAGTATTGTTCAAAACGCTCCAGCAGGGGAGTTGATACAGTTTCTTTACTATGACATATCTATTGAAATTATATATAATGTAAATCGAATTGAGAATATTACTGAGCGTCACTGATGAGTCTTTTGTACACGAAACGCGCGTCTGGCGAAAAAAATGAAATGTTAATCCTGGTATCTATGATGCATTTATTCAATTAATTTCTATATATATATATATATATACCATCGATTTCTATATTTCTTTTTTTTATTATTATTATTATTGAAGCCATATGAATTTGACGAAATTTTCAAAATAACAATCTATAAAAAATGTATTTTAACAAATTAGATACCCCTATTTTTCACTTTTTTACCTATTATTTATCTTTGTTTTGTTCATACATTATTGTACAAATAACGGTATTCTATGCAATTTTCATATAAAAGAGAGGTTTAGCAAGTGTTAAAACCAGGTTGAATCGATCAGTTTGTACATATTAAGGAAATGCCAGTACTGTTTGACGGACACAACAAAACGAAACAATGGTGTTTTGAAACACCAAAGATATATGTGTATGAATCCGAAATTCAGTGATATTTTCTTAATAACAATGAATAATGTAGCGGTTTTTCTTGTTGACTTCATCAATTTGTTTTGTCACGTGATATTCTTTTATGTGGTCTGTTTGATCTTATCCAGATGTTCAGCCCCGCGTCTCACAACGAACATTGTAATATCAAATTGTACTTTATTTGATAAACCAGTAGAAGAACTCAGTAGCATAACAAACTTACTAGTACCAATTTTTATTGATACGTATTCTGTTTTTTTTTAATCTGTATTGACGATACAGGTGTCTTTTGTCATCTTATACAGATTTTCAGGCCACGTCTCACGAAGTACATTTTAATATCTAAATTGTACTTTATTTGAAAAACCAGTAGAAGAGCTTTGTAGCATACAAGTTAACAATTACAAGTTTGTTATGTCAATTTCCGATATAATTAAAAGAGCTCTGTGTTCCTTTCCCATGTGTTTTAAAATCTCGTAGGGCGGTTTAAAATTCTTCATTTGATGTATCAAAGTCGTCAAGCTCCGTAATGTCAACTTCTTTTAAAAAGGGAACCTTTATGTATATATTCACAACGAACATTGTAATATCAAATTGTACTTTATTTGATAAACCAGTAGAAGAGCTCAGTAGCATAAAAAAACTTACTAGTACCAATTTTTATTGATACGTATTCTGTTTTTTTTTTTTTATCTGTATTGACGATACAGGTGTCTTTTGTCATCTTATCCAGATTTTCATGCTACGTCTCACGAAGTACATTTTAATATCTAAATTGTACTTTATTTGATAAAGCAGAAGAAGAGCTTTGTAGCATACAAGTTAACAATTACTAGTGTGTTATGTCAATTTCCGATATAATTAAAAGAGCTCTGTGTTCCTTTTCCATTTGTTTTAAAATCTCGTAGGGCGGTTTAAAATTCTTTATTTGATGTATCAAAGTCTTCAAGCTCCGTAATGATAAATTCTTTTAAACTAGAGGCTCTAAAGAGCCTGTGTCGCTCACCTTGGTCTATGTGCATATTAAACAAAGGACACAAATGGAATCATGACAAAATTGTATTTTGGTGATGGTGATGTGTTTGAAGTTCTTACTTTACTGAACATTCTTGCTTCTTACAATTATATCTATAATGAACTTTGCCCATTAGTAACAGAGAAAAATATTTGGTAAAAATTTACATAAATTTACCAAATTAATGAAAATTGTTAAAAATTGACTATAAAGGGCAATAACTCCTTAAGGGGTCAATTGACCATTTAGGTCATGTGGACTTATTTGTAGGTCTTACTTTGATGAACATTATCGCTGTTTACAGTTTATCGCTATCTATAATAGTATTCAAGATAATAACCAAAAACAGCAAAATTTCTTTAAAAATTACCAATTGGAGGGCAGCAACCCAACAACCGGTTGTCCAATTCATTTGAATATTTCAGGGCAGATATATATTGACTTGATTAACAATTTATCTCCTTGTCAGATTTCCTCTAAATGATTTGGGTTTCAGAGTTATAAGCAAAAAACTGCATTTTACCCCTGTTCTATTTTTAGACGTGGTGGCCATCTTGGTTGGATGGCCAGGTCATCGGACACATTTTTCAAACAAGGTACCTCAAAGATGATTGTGGCCAAGTTTGAATTAAGTTGGCCCAGTAGTTTCAGAGGAGAAGATTTTTGTAAAAGATAACTAAGATTTACGAAAAATGGTTGAAAATTGACTATAAAGGGCAATAACTCCTAAAGGGGTCAACTGACCATTTCGGTCATTTGACTTATTTGTAAATCTTACTTTGATGAACATTATTGCTGTTTACAGTTTATCTCTATCTATAATAATATTCAAGATAATAACCAAAATTTCCTCAAAATTACCAATTCAGGGGCAGCAACCCAACAACAGGTTGACCGATTCATCTGAAAATTTCAGGGCAGATAGATCTTGACCTGATAAACATTTTTACTCCATGTCAGATTTCCTCTAAATGTTTTGGTTTTTGAGTTATAAGCCGAAAACTGCATTTTACCCCTATGTTCTATTTTTAGCCGTGGCGGCCATCTTGGTTGGTTGACCGGGTCACGCCACACATTTTTTAAACTAGATACCCCAAAGATGATTGTGGCCAACTTTGGATTAATTTGGCCCATTAGTTTCAGAGGAGAAGATTTTTGTAAAAGATTACTTAGATTTATGAAAAATGGTTAAAAATTGACTATAAAGGGCAATAACTCCTTAAGGGGTCAACTGACCATTTCGGTCATGTTGACTTATTTGTAAATCTAACTTTGCTGAACATTATTCCTGTTTACAGTTTATCTCTATCTATAATAATATTCAAGATAATAACCAAAAACGGCAAAAATTTCCTCAAAATTACCAATTCAGGGGCAGCAACCCAACAACAGGTTGACCGATTCATCTGAAAATTTCAGGGCAGATAGATCTTGACCTGATAAACATATTTACTCCTTGTCAGATTTCCTCTAAATGCTTTGGTTTTTGAGTTATAAGCCAAAAACTGCATTTTACCCCTATGTTCTATTTTTAGCCATGGCAGCCATCTTGGTTGGTTGACCGGGTCACGCCACACATTTTTTAAACTAGATACCCCAATGATGATTGTGGCCAAGTTTGGTTCAATTTGGCCCAGTAGTTTCAGAGGAGAAGATTTTTGTAAAAGTTAACGACGACGGACGACGGACGACAGACGACGGACAACGACGACGACGACGGACGCCGGACGCAAAGTGATGGGAAAAGCTCACTTGGCCCTTCGGGCCAGGTGAGCTAAAAAGGGAGCCTTTATGTATATATTCAGAGTTCGAGGATGAATCATTGCTTTATACATTTACCTATCAGGTTAACGGGCTAAAGGATAAAAATGTTTCAGGACATCATTTACACGACCAGGAATATACTGGTCAAAATGTGTGTTTTCTATTTTATCAGAGATATACTCAAATGTTATATAACCAGCCCTTTTCGTTAGTTTTCTGTTGATGACGCTATGGTTTTAGATTTTGGGTCAAGAATGTCATTACTGATTTGGAAAGCAAAACTTTTTATTTCTAAAATTCAAGGGAAATATTTTTTTACTTTTGTACATATTCGGTGATATTAAATATCTACATGTACTAGTCGTGAGATTTACCTATCATAGAGTTGATAAATTCCTTTTACTCTATTCAACAACTATGTATATTTTGTGTACGTTTTTAAAAGATAAAAAATGGATGAAAACATTGTAAACCACTTACGAGCTTGTTTTGTCTTTACAACTGAAGTCATAAGTGATGTAGCGGCACCTTTGATTGTACTTGCTGTTACAGTAAATGTATAAACCCAGTACTCCTCTAGTCCAGTGAAATCAACCGTTTCTATGTCATATCCTTCAAAATGAAACAAAACATCAAACAATAAATCACCTTTCTTATTATAATAATGTATGTCATTAAGGGTTTGGATTTCATAAATTTATCTTTGAAAACTATTATTTCAACAAAAATAAAATTTTTATTTGTCTTTATGTTGATAAAATGCGACTTTTGGACAGGGATAACCATTAAGGAATGAATTTTGCATCAACCTCTTAACAAATAAACTCAATAACTGAAAAATTCGGAGAATATCGATAAATTTAACACAGTGTTGATAATAAGGTGAATTGGAAATCAAAGAAGTGGTTTTCTTTTCATTCGTCAAATGTACAAATTAGTTATCATATTCTGTTTAAATCTTATATATCCTCAAAATGAAATTTTGTTGCTAAGAATGCACCATAATTTTATTTATTGTATATTTCACATTGCAATATATAAGTTCTAACCATTCACTGTGACATCTTTCA
This sequence comes from Mytilus galloprovincialis, assembly GCA_037788925.1. Taxonomy (NCBI): domain Eukaryota; kingdom Metazoa; phylum Mollusca; class Bivalvia; order Mytilida; family Mytilidae; genus Mytilus; species Mytilus galloprovincialis. The sequence continues at coordinate 4,740,238 of CM075340.1, read as the reverse complement.
CATATGTGTATGTTCCTCTCAAAACTTCATACGCCTTTACCCTATACGTTGTGTTTCCTGGTTTTACAGTTGGTTTGGCCCATCTTACTTGTATGACTGTTGCACTTTGCACTGTAGTTACAACACTGCTTGGTATTTCAGGGACTAAAATATTTTTTTATGAAAATAACAAACAACTGTTTCTTTATTACAAGTAGACCTCATCCAAAGGGTTATATACATTAGTTTTGATTGATTGATTAATTGTTTGATGGTTCTAAACAGAGGAGGCGTAATATATATATATAATGCTCGACATTTTTCGTGAAAAGACTTATTGAATTTATTCTTGTTATTCTTTTTATTTTCCTTCCAACGCCAAAATTCTTTCGTGTTATTTTTTTTCGCAAGATGTCGGTCAAATTCATTGCATTAAGTAATTGCGCTATCTAAACTCTGTTGAAAGGAAAGAAGAGTTATATTCCCTGACTGACAGAATTATTTGTTTTAGTTGTTCGTCACGTTCTCAGAAATTTTCTATTGAACCGGACTGAAGAGATCCACTGACTTCTTGTATACATTTTCATAAAAAAATCTAATAGAGGGGAAAAATACTACTATATGGTTAAACTTCTTAACAAGATATTTCAATATATGTTTTTAGCTTTAAGGCATAATTATACTGCTTAATTAACAAGGGATTTTATACAAACCATGTTAAAAAAGCCGTTTGAGGTTTGAAGTGAAATCTCATAGCAAGCAAGTATTTTGATTAAGGTCAAGGTATAAAAATATGACAGAAAGAAGTGTAATTTCGACATCAAGATAGATCGATCACATCCATAACTTTGCTAACATTCAATTTTATTTTGAATGCAAATGTTTTACCTTCAGAATCTGTCATAAATAATGTTTCATTTTTTTCTCCGTCACCCTGTCCATTTACTGCAGCAATCCATACATGATAATTGATATATGGAAACAGACCATCAATAGTAGACACAATCATTGAGTATGCATCTACAGAATTAATATTCACCTTCTTTTGGGCTTCACAGGTTTTAGGGAGAATTGTTTGCTGAAATATATATTACAGAGAATAGACAAAAACAATTTGAGTAATGTCTCAAGGGAAATATTGCTTTAACAATGCATAATGTCTACTGTTGTTTATAATATCTCGTTATTGTCTCTATACAAACTTTCATCAATAAAATCGAATTAACAAAAAACAAATTGAGTTCTTTAGAAATTTCAACTTGCATCACATGTGTTTTGAAATCAGTCATAACACATCGAGTACTTTATTTGAAGTTTAATATAGCTGTCAAAGAAAATGGTAAAAGCGTTTTATTTTTTATATTAGGTTAGAATTATGGAAAATACTAATAAATAATGATGGCAATTTTAAGTCATGTAGTTAAAAAGTTCACAAAATACCATCAGGATTTCATTACTATTTTCATCTATTTTAACTTGAATTAAAGTACAGCGAAGTAATTGTGTGTTGTTCTTAAAATTAATCCATTTGAACAGAAATAAAATTACATATATACCGTCTTCAATTTATACAACAGTTGGAAACTATAACCAGCTGATCAACACTGAATGATTAAACAAATAGTGTGAGTCAAAATGTTTGAACACATTTTGTTCCTCACGATAAACACCGTCTGAAAAATGCTTGAACTTAGATAATGCATCAACCTATCCTTTTTTAAATGTGAAAAACTCAAGCTTTGTATTCATCTTTTAAGAAATTCCTATTTCAGTGTTTGCACCAGCCAAATCTGTCGGAGGAACTCTGCGTTTCGTTAAAATACTGCCAGGAATCGTCATAAGCAACATCAAATTTTTGTCGAAAAATTAGACACTTTTATGCATTAACTTATGCTTAGTATGATGCCTTAACATCAACAGTATCCATATAAGCTACTCACATCTTACATGACTTAGTAAAAGATCATACAATTTGTCTTTTTAGTGGCCTATTTTACTTAAAGCTGATCGAAAAATTCTGGAGAGTAATTTTCTTTAAACATGAGCCGATATAATGATGATAAATGACAGTCCTTTGCATTGAAACATATATATCAAAAGTTGATAAGACAGTTATATCTTACTGTTCCGTCACAATCTGTGCACTGATAAACTACTTCAACTTTGCATACACCTTCCACTCTTAAACTAATACGGTATCCATTTAAAACTCCTTTAATGTCAGTTGGTTTCATCCATGACAGTTTTATACTTCTATTTTTAACTTCAATCAAAGTAACATTCTCTGGCAATTTAGCAACTGAAATAGAAAATTGTTTCTTATACAACAAGCGCTTTGTTGGAGGAACATAATTTTAGGTTCAGAAATTAATATGTGCATTAAATTTAATAATATTACTTTTGGTGACTTGACAAAATCATATGAATTTCATGGAAATTCTGTATTTAATTGAAATGTACTTTATCATCATGATACATGTAGTTGGAATGTTATCATTGCCCATGTAAAATTTTAGAGTTGTTTTGAATAAACATTAAACGACAAAAATATGTGACGCATAAATTGTCTGACATCAGACACGTAAAATTGTTTCTTTTAAAATTGTAACACGATGATGACTGATGTACCCACATTTTGACTATTTTATTTATTATCTCAGTTTAGTTTACGCACCATTGTAAATATAACGAAATTTGATTAGAGTGTCGTACAAAATGAGAGGTTTAGCGCATTAAAATCAGGTTTAATCCACCATTTTCTGCATTTGAAAATGCCTGTACCAAGTAAGGAATATGACAGTTGATGTCCATTCGTTTTTTATGTGTTTTGCCATGTGATTAGAGACTTTCTGATTTGATTTTCGTCTGAGATCAGTATTTTTGTGATTTTTCTTTTCACTCTGTCGTGTTTTTCTATCAAATTATCACTTCAATTTATTAAAATATCTTATGTCTATCATTATTTTAAACAAGACTAATACCAACATTTGAATAAATCATAATTTAATGTACAGTGTATACCTTGATAGTTTATCCTTAGTCCAATTTTGATATATATTTATATAAATTCACCAGTTCATCTCATAATTTACTGCTCACAAGGAAGCTATTAAACCAAGAGTTCCAAATGGTGAAGTTGAAATCATCCCTTCGTAAATTTTACGGACGCCATCACGAGATGGTTGACCGTTATGGAATAATCGTTTCACAAATGATATCAGATATGTTCCTTACGTCGTAACTACAATCCCCTTACCGAATTAGACTATTTACCGGATTTATAATCACATAAGCAACACGACGGGTGCCACATGTGGAGCAGGATCTGCTTACCCTTCCGGAGCACCTGAGATCACCCCTAGTTTTTGGTGGGGTTCGTGTTGTTTATTCTTTAGTTTTCTATGTTGTGTCATGTGTACTATTGTTTTTCTGTTTGTCGTTTTCATTTTTAGCCATGGCGTTGTCAGTTTGATTTAGATTTATGAGTTTGACTGTCCCTTTGGTATCTTTCGTCCCTCTTTTACATGTGTACTAAGTTTTATATGTACGAAAGCACAAACCTAATCTTAAGCGTGATACAGAAAAATCATACGGATATACTAAAGAAAGCAATACAAGAGATTTACAACAACCACCCGAATTCGAGTCCGATTAACGAGTACGGCAACATATCAACCACCATATAGGGGTGATCTCAAAATTAATTTTACGGTCTTATATCTTTGCGTGTGATTAACTCATTAAATTGATTTCTTTTTTTTCCTGAAACGTTTAAAAAAAACGCTTGTTCCTTCTCTCTTTATAACAGATCTTTTTTAGAATCTACTAATTTTACAATACACTTTTGCTCGTGTTTTCTGATCACTCCTGTATGTTCTCTATTTTCACTAATGAACTATTTAAAGAGATTGAATAATTCTATTGCTCATTTTTTTTAGCATTTTTTTAAGCAACATTTGTTTTCCATTGTATATATTACCTTGAAGAATTTGGTGAATATTTTAAATTGAACTGTAGCAAATTGTTTCAAATTGTGTTTGATCAGAAAACGTTTTTTTGTATAGCTAAGAGAGAATTATAATGCATACCCTTGTTTGCATTTATTTTGATGAGAAAAAAATTCACTATTCAATCAGCAGTAATCGTCTAAGTAATTCCAATCATTCTCCCTGTCTAGTTAGCTTGCAATTGTTTGTCTGATTTTAAAAGTGTTCAAAAGCGAGTCTTACAAAGAACCACATGACGTTTCTTTTTTTACCAAATAGACAAATCTACAAGATCTTTAATACTTAAGCCATTCAGTTATTCTGGGTTTTTTTTTACAAAGCAATTTGAAGAGTGTTTTATTATAGCTTTTCGTCAAACAATTTTAAAAAGAAAGAAAAATTAAGAACAAACGATTACTGACAAAAACTAATGATTATTTTTACCCGGTAAGCAGAACAATATCAAATAGAAAAGGCAGAAAGAATAAAACGACAGGACTGAGTAGTAAGTTGGGTAAGTATTGATAAGATATGGCTGTGTGTGTGGCTTCTAATAAAAAAAACAAAAAACAAATTTTAATTTTATTACCGAAACTGTGCTTTAAAGAAAAAGTATTAGTGTTCTGGAACTCATTCATCATTTATTCCTCATGTGATCTTCATTTTATATTGTTAACGTTTCATTGCGTACATCGCTTTATGTGCGCCAGTTTTAGGAGTTTTATACAGGACAGTGTAGGAATCCGTGTTACTTTCCCCTCTCTTCTGAGTGACGAAAACTGCTCAGCGAGTCGTGTGCACCAGAGATGGGTCCGATTACATTCAATGTCATTGATTAAATTACAATTACTTTGTCATTTGTACGATTAAATTAAATAAATGATTACATCATTTCTGAAAGTATCTGATTAAATTAATGATTACAGTGACAAAGTAATCATGATTACATCTGATTACAATTTATTTAAAAACAAAACATTTTGAATGATGTGAATGAATAAACGTTCAATATAACTATAGCATTTTTGAGAAAGTATTTCATTTGGTTCAATTATAAAATGATAACTTTAAATTAAACTTCATTTATTTAAATAAACACCAAATTTCAATACATATATATACATTTATACACTTTATCACCAATGATCTCTGAATTATTTTGAATTAAATTTAATAACGATATTTCATAATCAAGAGTTTTTTGGTTTTTTCTGACCTCTTTCATAATTTATATGTATTCCAAGTTGCAGTTTATGGAAGTTTAAATGTGGATGAAATTAAGTTACCAGTTAAAACTATGTTAAATTCTAATAGAAATGTTTTAATCAAATTGTAAACAATATGTAAGTACTAAAAATCATTGCATTTTACATGTCCAGTCCAAATACAAAAAAAAATTAAACAACATATTTGTCCAACTTTTAATTAATGTGCTAATTAGATAAGTTTTCATGTCTGATTTATCTTTTATCATATATATTTCCCTACAGCTATACTCAATTGTTAATTGCAATAAAAACAAACGTTAATTAGTCTCCTACCTGTCAATTCAAAGTTGACAAAAATCACAAAAATTAACAAAAGATTATAATTCAGGGTTAAAGAAAAGTATTATTGAATATATAACAGTTATTATCAAAAATTAATATGAAGATCATTATAAAACAATGAATATATATGTAAGTACAATATCTTTTACCAAACAGATATATAATTGTATTATATTTCTCTGCTTAGGCTAATGATGACTTTTCAATACTGTAACTTTATTTTTTATTGAAGTAGACATGCTTGAAGTAACCAAACCATTTTAGTATGTTTAAAATTTATCATATATGAATAACAAAGAGGTTCATTTAATGACCAAAAACCCAATTTTATATTTTTTTCATTGTAATCAGAATGTAATCAAAAAGTAATCATGATTACAGGGTATTTTGAAAAGTAATTGATTAAATTAAATTACATGTAATCAGTTTTTTGGCTGATAAATAATTACACTGATTACTTGAAAAAAAGTAATCAATTACAGCTGATTAACGATTACAATTACAATTACCCCAAGACTGGTATGCACAACTACAAGGAACATTCATTGGACACGTTGTCCAAAGGAACAATTCGAGGCTAACCACAGCGTGAGTAACATTTAAAACATTACAAATCATGTCTTTACATTAGCGATGAACTGTTTTAATATATTTTCCTATGTTATAAAGAAACTATGAACATTTTACCGTTCAAACTGTTCGTATCTGCGATAACACAACTAAATTCAATACAGAACCCGACGTGTGCAAGAATATTTTTCTATTTATCATTATAAAGAACATTAACAGCTTTATATATCTACGAACTGTTTTATATCCGTATTTTAATGGACTTTAATTATCATTGAACACATTGTAAAATTGTATTTATATTTGTATTTTCAGTTTTTCACCTTTTGGATTGGTAGTAAAATAAAATCTGCTCCTGATTGTTTTATCCTTACTTAAACCTAGTCATCTTGGTTACACTCACTGGTTCGGCCAGTACAGTGAAAAAGCTACAACTTGCCTGTTGTTTTTCTTGGATAACGTACGCCACTCTACGACAGTCATCAAACCAACAACGTTGAACAAACTTTGTCTACAAATAGTTGATTTACGTCATGGATCCCAGTCACGCCGAACAGCAAGAAGAGGTTCAGCCCCGGAGGGAGATGTCATTGACGAACTAGAAGAAAATCCGTCTAAACAACAAATTTAGATGAAAATGCAGAGACTAGGAGAGTGCGTGAACTTAGTTACCGAAAAGGGACAGGGATCCTTTATAGAAAAACGTGACAAGTTTTAACACGACTTGGAGGCTCTATTGTCAAACCTAGAATCTCGGTTATTAGAAAAGACCAAGCCTCCTAACGACCTCCAGCAACTGTTAACATCACAAGATAAAATTGTACAAGCCTGTACTAATTATCGCAGGCTCACAGACGAGTACTTGATATTTATCAAAAATACGAAAATATCAGATAGTCTCAAGACATTGATACGTGCAAAAATCTCAACGGATATCCCAATGTCTAAAGTCGACCTAGCGATTAAAACTTTACACGAGCATCGCCTTACCTTGACAAAGGCTAAATCAATAAAAACGAGGACATCTAAGGGCAAGACCACCTCGCACAGTGGGACCTCACACGTCTCTTATATGTCGAGCCTAGCAAGGAGAAAGCGTGCCAAGGCAGAATCCGCTTGATCAAATATAGCCTTTGCCGAGCAAGAAGCTGCCCTCCTAAAGCAGGAGGCCGTTTTACAGGAGCAGACCCTATACAGACTAACAGAAATCAAAGCCGAAATAGAAAAAGAAGCCATCCGTGCAAACCAAGAGGCCACACGTAGAAAAGCGGAAGCGGAACAAGAGGCCATGCGAAAAATTGCTGAGGCTGCACACATGAAGGCTCAAATGGAACTTGATGCTGCTCACCTGAAAGCTCGTATTGAACAGGAGGAAAAGCACATCAAAGCTAAAAAATGATCAGGAGGCCGTTCGCAGGAAAACTCAAATGGAACAGGAAGCCAAACGTGCGGTCCGAGAAAAAGCCGAACTCAAGGCCGCTAGGAATATTCTCGAAGCAAAAAGAGAAGCTGCAGCCGCAGAGGCCGAGGCTCTTATTCTGGAATACGATGGAAACCAAGCAGTTAATGATCTTACGGACGGAAAGGAAGACCCGCTCCAGCTTGTGCAAGATTTCGTCAATAAACTTCCTGTATCAACTGCTGTAAAGGAAGTAACAGTAACTCACAAGATAAGACAAGGTCCTGGTACGATTAAGCTGAGTCATGAAGCACCAGCGTTCGTGCCATATATAAAGGCAACAGTAGTATACCGCTGTTCATCCGTGGCACTGAACTTGCCGCCACAGACATCTGCTGTCTTGCCATCCGATACTAAGTCACCGGAAATTACCTTAATCCCGGCCAGATCTGGAAAAAGTAACTGGCATACATAAAGTAAGCCTTTCAGATGAGATCCCTGCTGAACACCAAAAACAGGGAGTTAAAGAAGCGATCCCTGTCTTACGCATAAAAAAGACGTTATAGAAGAGATCCCTGCTTCAAACCAAAAAACAAGGTGTAATAGAAGAGACCCCTTTTGCACACCAGCAACAAATTATTCCAGACATTCTATCAGAAATAGAATACCATAAAGTAAATCCCAAGCTGGGATGTCTGCTAGCTTCTTTTGATTCACCGACCGGAATAAACCAACTACCCTATGGACTTCGGGAAAAGTGGATTACAAGGCCGTTTAGATACAAATCTTACCACGGCGTTGCCTTTCCTCCTTTTACAGAGTTATCTGCATTCATCAGTGAAATTAGTAGAATTAAAAACGATCCTGGATTCATTTTTAGGTCAGGAGTCACACCAAGTACAAAAAGTGCTGCGCCAAGGTTCACACCTCAGCCTTGAACGAAAATCAACGTTCACAATATAGCGGTCGAACAACGATCTGGAGAGACTGCACAGCAACAAAATATGTGCATAATACACAATACCGAGCATTCGCTAAATGAATGTCGTGGGTTCAGAGCTAAAACTATAGAGGAACACAGGGAACTGTTGAGGCAAAACAATCTTTGTTACAAATGCTGTGATTCGACTATGCACAGAAATCGTGATTGCAACGCGAGTATCAGTTGCAATGAATGCGGAAGTAAACAACACACCACCGCATTACACACAAATCGAGTGTACCAACCCAAAGGTGCACCGCCTTCACCGCCTAGATCAGTCGACGGCGGGGAGCAACTTGAGTTAGCTGAAACCAAACTAACTTCTGTTAGTTCAACTTACACAGATATCTCCAAAGACGGCAACATTAGTAAATCTTGTGCCAAGATACTTCCTGTGAATGTCTTTCACAAAAATAATTAGGACAAAGTAATTCGCATGTATGCAATTATTGACGACCAAAGCAACCGGTCTCCCGTGGCTCCTGAATTATTCAGCCTATTCAACGAACAGGCAGGAACAAAAGACTATTTGTTATCCACATGCTTCGGCAGCAAGTTTACTTCCGGTAAACGAGGAAACGGCTTTGTCGTGAAGTCTGTACAAGAAATACAAAATTCCATCTGCCTGAACTGATTGCGATAACATTCCCAATATTCTAACGAAATTGCTACACCTGAGGATATATTGCAATATCAACACTTGCAAGAACTACAAAAACATATTCTCCCGATTGATGGAAAATGCAAAATCCTATTGCTCATTGGAAGAGACCTTATAGTGGCACATCATGTCCTTGATCAACGTTTAGGACCACTAAAGGCTCCATTTGCGCAAAAGTTAAACCTGGGTTGGATTATCGTTGGAGAAATACGCTCCGATAAGCAACATGTTCACCTTGAACTCACTACAAACGAAACAAATCCAACTTGCAGTGTTGTGAAACCACATACAAAGAAATTACATGAGTGTAATAAAACCAACACCCAGTCAAATGAAATTCAAACTGAGTCGTTTAAACATTATCCCGGTTTACATGGGCTACCGAAAACGAAGTCAGCGACTCCAATCGTCAGATTTGCAGAAGCCGAAAAGTTCACTTCGGAAGCAACGCCATCTAAAGTGAATGCCAGCAAAGAAAAGTACATTCGAAAACATTCAATTCGCCTTTGGATGCACAAGGACAAGAGGAAAGCAGAATAGACGATTCCATCTTAAGTCACAGAGAAAAGGAACATGGTACCGAATGGGATACTGTATGCCGTAAACGTAAGAGAAAGCGTCCGTCTCGCAAGACGTCCTCGTTGGATCGCATATTCGTGTCGAAAGGAGATTATTCCATCAGAACTACAGACATGGAGTTTGATCTTAGATCGTCGCGATCTCGTCGGAAACACCGCCATGTCTATGATCGAAGCTGTGAAATACCCAGCCTCCCGTTGGACTACTTCAAAGTAAAACTTTTGACTGTTGTTATTATATATCCCTCTTAGTCGACATTTGAGATCCCCTGGCCACACTAAGGCAGATCTCAATCGACTGACCATTACTATCATTGACAACAACTCTGCTTGGTCTAGGGAGGATAGACTTACTCGGGAAAGATTTTGGATAAGAAAATTAACAACTTTGGCACCAAATGGGATAAATGAAAAGATGTAGTTCGACACCATGCAGTGCTTCACATCTGGGTTATATTACTTATTATTACAGTCTCCGTTTCTATTTCTTTACCTTACTCATCTCTAAAATAAATCTGTTGAATATAACAATTTAAATTGCTTAATTTCTTGAGAGGTGTATAAGTACCAAGCCACGTCGAACTATTTTACTTTAGTCAAAATTTGTTATTATATTTTAACGGCCGTTTGATTTAAACATCGCAGACTCTAATGTAACTACACTACAGTTGTCAAATCTGAAATATTTAGAAATTTAGACCGTTCAGTGCTGTTTATTTGGAATTCTTATTGACGCAATCTTTCTTGTAACATCATAATATCGACACCGTTACAGCTTTAAAATTGTGCTAGTTCACATCGCACATTATTATTAAGCATATATTTGAACTCTCTGATGTAATTTATAGTCATATAACCTATGTCATATTCAACAAATTTTTAGAATGGTGCAAGCGTCTTAACTGATGTTCGGTTTGCCTTTTTTATTGTAAAAATTTCAAGATTTAGTAAAAGTTTAATCTAAGAAGACTTAAAGATGATTCATTTAACATCAGAATCTGACTGACGAAGGATATCTGTTATCCGAAATATTTATAAATAATTACATTTATAGTTCCTTTTTATATCATTGGTGTTGTTATGTACACTTTTTAGGCGTTTATATAATTCATTTTATTGTGTACATGTATCGTTACTTGTAACGATCCAGCTCCCACGTAGGAAAAATCGTTGACTATTATTCAGACGTTTGATATATATATAACATTTTCTTTGTTTTTGATAATGGAATAGTGATGTCAGATAGACCTCAGACGGGGAGTTTTCTGGAACTCATTCATCATTTATTGTTCCTGTGATCATCATTTTATATTGTTAACGTTTCATTGCGTTCATCGCTTTATGTGCGCCAGTTTTATGAGTTTTATACAGGACAGTGTAGGAATCCGTGTTACTTTCCCCTCTCTTTTGAGTGACGAAAACTGCTCAGAGAGTCGTGTGCACAACTACAAGGAACATTCATCGGACACGTTGTCCAAAGGAACAATTCGTGGCTAACCACAGCGTGAGTTACATTAAAAACATTACAAATCATGTCTTTACATTAGCGATGAACTGTTTTAATATATTGTCCTATGTTATAAAGAAACTATGAACAATTTACCGTTCAAACTGTTCGTATCTGCAATAACACAATTAAATTCAAGACAGAACCCGACGTGTGCAAGAATATTCATCTATTTGTCATTATAAAGAACATTAACAGTTTTATATCTCTACGAACTGTTTTATATCCGTATTTTAATGGACTTTAACTATCATTGAACACATTGTAAAATTGTATTTATATTTGTATTTTCAGTTTTTCACCTTTTGGATTGGTAGTAAAATAAAAGTCAGCTCCTGATTGTTTTATCCTTACTTAAACCCAGTCATCTTGGTTACACTCACTGGTCCGGCCAGTACAATTAGTTTACTCGTTTGGATTTTTTTACATGTGTCATGTCAAGACCCATTCAAGCTTACTATGTGGTATGATATTTGCTTATTGTTAAAGTCCGTACGCTGCTCTTTAATCACTTAAAAATGAATCTACATTCACATCTAGTCTTTTGGTGAAACTTATAACAGACTACTAATTTCCTTTGAACGCGTTATTGGCGAGTTGACATGCTATAATATAAGGTCATGGAAACTAAAACTAAAGTTTGTGGATGTTTTAAACTTACCGAAAACAATTTTTCAATAAGTATTTGATTATAAAAAGCACAATGTTTACAATGTTTTATTGTTTCGAGAACGCCCCCGTTATTAAAACTGTCTTGCTATGACTCGTAGTCGAACTCGGATCGGAGTCGAACAGTTATTGTAAATCTCTAATAGACGGGTTTAAACAGAGACCTACAAACACATACTCTCTTTAATTGTATCTGCGGAAAAAAAACTGGAATGAAAAAGAGATAAGCAATTATTGTTTATAATAATATAGTAACAAAATATTAACCAGATCTATTAAAATATCAAACAGTTTGTTAGAGTAACTTTTTACAATATGTCAGCAACGTTTACACTTTTAATGTAGCTTTTATCTTGTCAGATACTACTTCTATGTCTGTACATAGCAGTACATTTTCTGTAATGAGCTTAATGTTACCTCCGGCCCTTGTGAAACAGCAAATCTGTGAAGATTGTGGACTTTTATTACTTTGAGGTGAAACAGCATCATTGACAGTCTCCATCTGAAAACAATAGTATCTTTCTGAAAGTTAAAAAAAGAATGTTTATAAAATAAGTTATATATAAATATAAGTTTAAATTAGAAAAATTATAGTATTTTAGTTTCAAAACAAATGAATACTTCAGTTCTGTAGTAATCTTTATTATGTGTGGTCGAGGAAAATACAATATTATGACATAACGAATGGAGAGAAAACACCGAACTGTACACTTAAAACCGTAAATCATTGTACTTGCGTCCCTTCATTCTTTAAAAGATTAATAAACATGATAAATGACATTATCGCTATTTTGTGCATTTTTCCTTTGATCTTTTTTTGTGATAATTTTCATATCATGCTTCTCGCTTGAGATGGAAAAATTATCACTAGAAACTAAGGAGGCCACGTGGCGTTGCTAACGAAATTGACATGAAATTGACAACGTCGTCATAGGTAAAATAGCGATAAACAGATTATCATTGGTCATCTCAACTCGATTGCTTTTCTCACTTTCGCTGTACCAGCTCAAGCGAGAAAATCAATCTCGTTGAGATGATCAACGATAATCTATAACTACTGTTATTATCGAATATCCATAAAATAAATATGTAAACCATTTTCATCCTAGAAATCGAGTTTTATCTCATGATCAATAGATCACACAAAAATTTGTACATTTTATAAGAAATTCTGTTTCGTAACAATAAGAATCGCAACACTGCAGTCGATTTCATGTTTTAACCACGCTTATTATCGACTATCTATAAACTCGGCAGAACACTTAGGAATTTGTAAGTAATGTTATTAATGTTAATTGCGTTTAAATCTCATAACGTTAGCACTGTTATTTGGATAAAATTTGCTCTACAATGCTCTTTCAAACAATGACAAAATCTGTCAAAACCTAAAATCGTTAACATGACACATGAAGACAATCAACAGTCCTTGAATGTTCTTTGCTATGTATGCATTTCAGATTGTATTACTTATATTCATTTGTAAGCAATTCTCTGACAGTCAAATACGTTTATGCTGTATACTTTATACTGCGGTACGTTAATTTTTCTGCGTGTTTTCCCTCCAACTTAAATAACACGTAGTGAAAATTTAACTTGCCCATTGTTTTGTCAAATCGATAAAAATGCCGACAAGAAAACAATAATCCGACATACGGTGCGATAGATTTGTCATGAATTTTCTCTCAAAATCATCCCTAAATATTTTATAAGAACCCTTTTAGCGAATATGGCGGGATTGTTTGCTATCATGTGTAGATGACAATAATATATCATCAATTTGATAAGATAAATTCCGATAAAGAAAAAAGACTGAAAATATCACATAAGCCTCTTGTGTTACTATGTTCTAATCGCATTCGTTTTTTAAATCACAAGTATTTCATGTATATTCAGTACAAAAAAAACATAATAAATCAAGGATAATTTCTAAATAAAGTTTCATACTTTTTATATATATTTCACAATTAACTTACGTGGCAATACATTTTCAATTCTTTGAACCTCTGTACTTGAATCTGTATTGATGGTTCTTATTGCTGTTTGACTCATATAGATGATATAATGAGAAATATCACCATTTGGTACTTGTGGTTCTTTCCATCTTAAATCCATGTGGTTTTCATATAGATCCTGGTTGGCACAAGTGTTAATAACTGGAGGATTTGGTTCTGAAATAAGTATTCATTCCATTTGCAATTCTAAATTCACAGTCTTTGCATTCATGATATAAACAAAGCATTTATATGAGTCATATAACATTAAGGAATGTGGATATCTCTATTGGAACATAAAACAAAAGTTTTTTTCCGATGAACAAACAAAATGGTAATGAATAAACAGTATATGTTATATAACTGTACAAATAACAGTAACTTGCTTATTGAAGATATTGCTGAAAGTTGATTAGATTGATCAGCTATTTGTAGTTACGGAATATTCTGTTTTTTTAAATCTACTTCATGTTGAGAAAATCCGGAGTATCTAGATCACCCCTAGTTTTAGTTGGTGTTATGGTGCATAATCTATAGTGTTCTAGTTCGTGTTTTATGTACTTTTGTTTGTCTGTTGCTATTTTTGATTTTTAGCTATGTCGTTTTTAGTATCTTTTTTCGCTGATGAGTTTGAATGTCCCTCTGGTATCTTTCGGCTCTTTTCTACATATGCAGTCAAGTCTGTTAACCAAATCTTTGAAGGAGTTTGATAAAAGTTTTTTATAATTCTTTAAATCTATTTTTAAAACTCAACATGAATGCATCTCTTGTCAAGTAAAATATTTATTTAAAGTATCAGAAAGACAAGAATCATGTGTCTAACAATTTGGAATAAATAAACACTCTTTTCTGTTGCATTCATTCATTTATTCAACATAATAAAAATTCAAAGTACCGGCAATGGACAATATTTCTCTTTATCGGCAAAATGAACACCGTTATAAATCATTACTGTTCAACTACTGACCAAATACAATGTCATCCTATTAAGTTGTAATGAGAAGTAAAACATTTCTAAATTGACTCAATATTTATTTAAATTCGAAGTATCGGAGAACAGATAGATCAGAAAAATGCTTACATGTTACAACTCATTAACTTAACTGTCAAATATAGAGTAATTTTCCGCCGTGGTTTTGGAGAAAAGTGATGACAAACAAGGTGATTGCAATATAGCCCCAGTTCTAAAGTGGCAGTATAATTACATAAAATGTTTTCTTGCTATCAATAAAGTCTATTAAAAGTTTGAAATCTCATTACATTGCATTATGAAGGGAGGAAATTTTGTAAAAAGAACATGAAAAACTTTAAATAACATACGTGTGGATGTTGTCCTGATGGTTGCGGTGAATTCTGCACTTGCAAATCCGTTACTATAAGCTTTCACTGTAATAACATATCTCTCACCATTCTTCACATTATTAAACTGCTGTTGTGGAGTTTGTAATGGGGGAACATTTGTAATGTTAAATGTTTTAGGTGTCACTGATGTACCATGTATAGTACCACTGAGATGCTGTATGATACCACCAACAGTCCAGGAAACAGTTATGGATGGTCCCAAAATGTCATTAGTTATAACTGCACTTGGCACTGCAGGTCCTACAAAAGTTATTACTATAGGTAGTAGTATGTTCATTAATTGATTCTAATATCAGTCACTTTAATAGTAAGGAATCTCCTGAAACAACATCGTATGCACAAGCAGTTAAAATAAAATATAAGATTGTATTTAAAACATTCGTTTTACATTTATATAAAAAAAATCCTGTTTTTGATATGGTTCCTAGTAATCTTCGTACTGTCTTGTCATTGATTACTTTCAAACATGTTATTCAATCGTGTCTACTTCCAAATTATTGTGATTTACTTGCTTAGATAAAGACCTGAGCGTGAAAAGTAATTTTAAAGCCACTTTCTACTAACAAATATGAATAAAGTAACACTGTGCGATTTGCATAAATAAAAACTCGCATTTTGATTCTAGAGTATTATATCTGTTATAGATGTTTCTGGAAAAGTAATAATCAAAAATATACTTACATTTTTGAAGGGACTTTCTACAATATCTTCTTACCTGAGCGATTAATGTCAATTAATTTAAAATGATACTTCATGGAAAGTAGTATACAGATAGATGTTTATTTCTCTTAATCAATGATGAATGCTTAAAATATAAGATGGAATGACCAAATGTTATAAATTGTTAGACTCATTAAAAGTATTTGGATACAATGAAAAAAATATTCAACGACTTTGAAGTGCCATTCTGGTATACAGTAAAAAATATCTAGCTGTTATTAAATATATGTCATTTTGTTTTAAAAATTGATTTGTACTTACTTGTACCAGCTGGTATGACAACCATGGTAGTCTGTGTTCCAGGTCGGCTAGCAGTCTCCACAGATATGACCTCAACTATATAAGTATGCCCTGGCTGTCTATTGGTCATATTATACTGATTATCAGTCTTTTCAATAGCAATCAGATTTTCTGAAGTTCCACCGTTTACAGTTATTTTTATTTGAAATTTGTTGATAAAGGCAACAGTATTAGGTACAGTCCATGTGATCATAAAGTAAACCTCGCCAGTTGTGTCCCTTGGAACTACTAAATTTTGTACTCTCAGCTCAGTCACTATAAAAAAAAATAACGTTTAGATGTTCAACTTGCAGACTGGTCACTTAAAGACGGAAAGGTAGTTACATTTTTTTCTAATAATAGAAATCGAAAAAAAAGCCAAACAAAAGTATACCTAAAAACAAAAGATAGAAAACCAAAACAGATTAACAACTTCTTTTACAGTTCGTTCTTATGTTGTACTGTTACGCCACTGTTCAAGGCTAGGGTGATGGTTTGGGATACCGCTAACATGATACACAACGCCACAATGTATGTGTATGTTCATAAGTCAGCAGCCTGTAATTTAGTGAATGTCGCTTGTTTGTGTTACATAATTTGTTTTTGTTAATAAATTGGGCCGTTAAATTATACTGTTAGTTTTTACGGTGAAATTGTCTTACTTTGTCATTTCGGGACCTTTAATACAGTATGGGTTTTGCTCATTGCTCATCGATTCCGCATGGTGACCTATAGTTGATAATTTCTATGTTTATCATTATTATTGTAAAAAAAATTAGTAAAATAGAGATTTATTTCGTTGAAATGAAAAAGAAGCTAAAAGGATTAGTTGGTGTAAAAAAACACAGTGTTCATTGATAGTATAAGTTTTATTTGAAATAAGTTTAAGACGATAAATTACTTTGACGAACTAACGGCATTATTCGTAATGATTGTAAATGTAATGAATTATTATAAATATTGGGGTTTTTTCATTGCCATCAGCATTTTTGCGCATTTCCAAGTCAGGAGCCTCTGGCCTTTGTAAGTCTTGTATTGTTTTAATTTTAGTTTCTTGTGTACAATTTGGAAATTAGTATGGCGTTCACTATCACTGAACTAGTATATATTTGTTTAGGGGCCAGCTGAGGTACGCCTCCGGGTGCGTGAATTTCTGCCTACATTGAAGACCTGTTGGTGACCTTCTGCTGTTGTTTTTTCTATGGTCGGGTTGTTGTCTCTTTGACACATTCTCCATCTCCATGCTCAATTTCATTGATACGATATATTCATTTATTCTTTGTATAGAACTATTTTCAAATATTGTTAGTGATATTTATAATAACAAAAAGGCACATACTTGAGAGAAAAAATTAAAATCTGAACATATTACCGATAACAATAATATCAAAAACTTTTTTTTGTGTGTCCTGACATTTTCTTATTTTGGTTGTTTTTGTGCTCAGTACCGATTTGACGTGTCATGCGATTTTGATATTTGTAATGTTTTTATTCTAAGCTTCATTATATATCGCTCCTGTTCATGTCAGTGAAGTATAATCATACACATATTTAACCAATTATTTATGTAGAGGGCGGTAAAACAAAATGCCAACCGTAGTATACCTCTGTTCAAAAGTAACCAATGTGGTCGATGCCACTACTGGTGAACGTTTCGTCCCCGATGGTATCACCAGCCCAGTAGTCAGTACTTCGGTGTTGACATGAATATCAATTATGTGGTCATTTTTATTAATTTCCTGAATATAAAACTTTGAATTTTCGAAAAACTAAGGATTTTCTTATCCCAGGAATAGATTACCTTAGCCGTATTTTGCACAACTTTATTGGAATTTTGGAGTCTCAATGCTCTTCAACTTCGTACTTGTTTGGCTTTATAAATATTTTGATATGAGCGTCACTGATGAGTCTTATGTAGACGAAACGCGCGTCTGGCGTACTTAATTATAATCCTGGTACCTTTGATAACAATTATTCAGTTGTAAATATAAATTTGTATCATTCCCATCACACCGCAACTGGATGTTTTATACGGAACTTAAATAAAAAAGTATATTATTTTAGGCTAAACTTACAATCTTTGCATGTCTGAACATCTCTGTAAAAGGCTGCCTTACAAAAACATTTGTACACTAAGCTATTCGTAGCTTCGGCTTTGCATTCTGAATCTGCTACAGAACATTGGTCAGCTGGTTGTCCATTGCTACATACCTCCCCAAGTGCACTTTCTATAAATCAAAAACTAGATTTCATTTATAATCTTAATAACGTGCTATAGTGATCTTCTTTTGTTTTTATGAATATTATTTTTACTGTTCAATCTCTTTTGGTTAGACGTGTCTCTGTACTTTGGTATACCGTCCTTGTGTACTAACTATTATGTTTGCCTTGTCCGTGGAACTCTTTGTGTTTCTTATATACATACATGTATGACGTGACTCTGTACTTAAACATGTTAAACATTCTACTATTGTGCTACTGTGTAATTGTTCTATTATAATTTTTTGTATTCTGATCTTTTATATTTGCTTTGTCCATAAGCACTTTCGTGTTTATTTTTATACATATCGAAGTGGCTCTTTTTTTTGTTAAGGTAATGCACTATAAGCATATAGACAAGTGACAAAAAGGAAATGCTTTCTTCTTAATAATATTCTGTGGAGGATATTCCTAAAACAACTATAGACTACATTCGTTGCATGCTTTGAATGAAAAAATCATTTTTTTTATCTACCTGTGTGACGTTTACATTCTAGCTGACGCCAAATGTTTGATTCTACGCCAGAAATAATGTTATCTTACCATTCGTTCCGAATTCTTGAGGTCTTTTGGTCGTTTGTGAGTCAATTTAACATACATAAATACAATTAAAATACAAGAAAGTAATGACTGAGGTTGACGGGATTAATATATGCATTTTTTCTTTGTTTTTATTATGATTAAGATACTTGTGGTTCTTGTACATTCTGTTTATATGAATATGTATGATAGTTCATGTATTCTTGTCTTTCTTTGTTGCTAATGTGTTTTGTCTGTAAGACTTCTTTTTGTTATTTCTATAACATACAGCGTGGTCATGTACTTAAACATCTCGTTATGTTAAAATATGTGTGTATGCTTGTCTGTCTTTTTTACTATGTGCTTTGTCAATATGCCTTTTTAAGGTTTTTTTATACATATATGGCATTGCTCAGTACTTTAAAATCCAATCAGTGTGTTACTGTACTATCATAATGGTAAATTTGTCTCAGTATTCTTTTCTATATTTTGTACTAAATGAAATAAGACTTGTTTGATACACCATGGTTTTTCTTTTTATGTGATGTAGATAAAAAACAGAATGTCGACTGTTATACCCCTTTTTTTAATTTTTTAACTATAATGTCTATTTGATTGTCAAAGTATCATATTCAATATAATGGAATTTAATGCGACTGTCATGCAAGAGAAAAGTTGAGCAAGCCATAAAACCAGGTTAAATCCATCTTTCCCTACATAAGTGCCTGTGTCAAGTCAGAAATAAGACAGTTGTTATCCATTCGTTTGATGTGTTTGAGGTTTTAGTTTTGCCATTTGATTCGGGACTTTCAGTTTATAATTTTCCCCTGAGTTTTAGTATATTTGTGATATTAATTTTTGTAACAAATGCAGTACAATCATTGTGCCTTGCTCATTTAAGATATGTCAAAATCATAGACAGCATGCATTACCTTCATCACTAACAAAATAACTGTATAAACTAAATTACGAAAAAAAAGTAAAATCACAAAAATACTGAGCTCCGAGTAAAATTCAAAATGTAAAGTCCTTAATCAGATTGCAATATCAAATACATCAATTGAATAAACATCTTCTGTCATATTCCTGCCTGGTACGGGCATGTTCATGCTTACCCTTCCGGAGCACCTGAGATCACCCCTAGTTTTTGGTGGGGTTCGTGTTGTTTATTCTTTAGTTTTCTATGTTGTGTCATGTGTACTATTGTTTTTCTGTTTGTCTTTTTCATTTTTAGCCATGGCGTTGTCAATTTGTTTTAGATTTATGAGTTTGACTGTCCCTTTGGTATCTTTCGTCCCTCTTTTTTTTTCATATGTAGAACATGGTTGATTGAACCTGGTTTTATAGCTTTATCTCACACTCTTATGACAGATGCATCAAATTCAACTGTATGCGTGAACAAAACATACATAGTAGGTACCATTGTCAAAATATAGGAATAGCAGCCATCACTGTTTCACATCCAACAACAAATATTTAACAAAGAACCACAAAAAGCATTTATCAAATTTTACAACAACATTCATTGTTTCACGTGTTTGACGTCATAAGATGATGACGTCATACAGGAAGATACATTAAATAATTTTGTCGTTCAAAGAATTTTCAAAACAAAATATAATTTAACGTGGAGAATGGTAATCTTCAGGGTTAAAAATCAAAAGTTTTGTTTAAACTATTTTCAGAACAGACCGAAATTTTAAACTATCCAGAAGTTCTTTCGAATTTTTAAGAATCCACATATGACTAATAACACTAGGCGAGTTAAATAACTTTGTCGTTCAAAGTATTTTTAAAAATAAAATCTAGCAATAACATAATGGCAAGATCTTTAAAAGTACAGAGCAACGTGATATGTACTAAAGAAACACAAAAAGTCGCACGTACAAAACGAACCAAAAAAAAAATGAAAGATATTACAAACACATTGACGAGATGTATGAGTATCGACCCACGTCAAATAGATATCACAGAAAACAGAATAAACAGTAAAAGTTATATCAATAATAGAACAAAGACAAATAAAAAACAATATAACACGTTATTAAGATGATAAACTACGTCAGTACGCAGAATCTATACATCAACACCATCATGTATTATTTGTGAAGTTTAAACGGAATATTTATTAACAAGGTCTTAGTACCTTCCGATGAACTAATGTAGAAAAAAAAGGAAAAGACGTTTCTTTGACATCACCCTGGTTCATCAACTTTCTGGTCAAACACTGGTGACGTTTTACATAAATAACTGTGTAATTTCTGTAAATAACTTTTTTGTTCTTAAATATAACAAACTGTTAAGATAGATTAATAAATACCGTTTATAACTTCATACAACATAGCAAACAAAATCCGAAGCATAATGATTACTTCTCCACCTTGATCAATTTTCCTTATGATTCAAAGTTTATATTTAACACCTACTTGTTACACAAATACTTGTAGTGTTGGCATAGAAATCATTTTTACACAGACATTTGTTAGTAGCTGTTCCAGTTTCTGTTTTGCATTCAGAGTTCACATCTTCACACTGGTAGTTTGACTGGCCTGTATTACAGACAGCATGCAATACAACCTCTGTAATCAATAAATAAACAATAAATAGTAAAACCACAATGTTTTGTTTTCAAATCATAAAAAAAATCATCTACCCTATGAAGTCAATCATATTCGGAAAATGGACATGTACAATGTATATTGAAATTAATAAACGATGATATTAATTCAAATCATTGTTAGAAATTATAGGATGTAATCAAGATAAAGTTGTTGCAGATTAGACAACTGATAGTCCAATAGGAGTTTAGGGTCCTGTGCTTGCCAATTTGAAGTTGGTTTTTGCCCGGTGTAATCTTACAGAAACTTGACAATCACATACTACGTGATACTAATCTTATTTTAAAGACAAAACTGAAACAGGTGCTGAAAAGTTACCATTTAATTAACAGTGCTTCTGAAGCTTTTTTCTAATGAGATGATAAAGAACAATGCAAAAGCTGAGAATCAATCATTCCAGCACAAAACTTCGCAACTTTGTTTAACACCCTTCTATAGTTTGTTCCAGTATATAAAAATTAATTGATGTGATATGACGAACTAATTTATAAAATAAAATATATGTGAGTGACTTTCTCCTTACCTGACGCAATGGTCTTAAAACACATTATACGAACAACCGGTTATTTCAAAATACCTACCGAAAAGGAGTAGGTCCAGATCGACCCCTTTTTGGCCCCAAAATATAGCAGTTTTACAAAATTGTTAAAATGTAAACTTTTAGTTATTTATTGGACAGTAAAATGTTTCTGCTACATAAATATGGGCTGTTTTTACTATACAATGCGCATATATCGGGTACTAGCACCATTAAAAGAGGGACGAACACATGCCAAATTTCTGAAATCTTCAAAATTCTACCAGTTAAATTTTAGACGGTTTTCGTGTAAAACGAAAGTGGCCGCATTCGTGTTCATCCTTAATATTGAAATGTAAGTTGTATTTTATGTTAATGCATAACATATATAAAGGTTGAGGATGAACACGGTTGCAGCAATTTCGTGTTTGACAAAAACCATCTGAAAAGTGACATTTTTCGGCATATTTGGTAGATTTTTCATATTTCAGCTTGAATCGGTACGTTTTTTGTGAGTAAATCAGTTAAAATCTTTCACATATACTAATTAATTCAAATAAAATAGACACTTTATTGTTTAAAGAGTGGTCAAAATCTTTCGTCAGATGTACTTGAAATTTGAGGCCAAAATCGGCCCTTACCGGACCTACTCCTTTAAACATTTTTATATTGTTATGCCCCGTGAATCATAATCAAATTCTCATATCTATGTAATAGAATATAGGGAGGGTTGAGATCTCACAAAATATATTTAACGCCGCATTTTTGTGCCTGTCAAAAGTCAGGAACCTTTTGCCTATAGTCTGTTTTTTATAAATTTGGTTCACTTATTTGATGCAGACTTCAGTGTGACACCAATTTTTGCTGAAATAGTACACATTTCAGTTGAAGGACTAGCTGAATTAAACATTTTGTTTTGTTTTAATGGGAGGCACTTCTGCAGACCAAACTATTAAAATACCATTAAAATACCATTTACAAACCATTAAATCTCATGAATCCATTAAAATCAACCATTACTTTTTGTCATTAATAATGAATACTTTTAAAATATGCCATCATAATAAAGATTAATGGCAAGCATCAATGAAATTACAATTATTTCACAAGATTTATTGGCATTAAGATGGCGATGGACATAGGGTTCTGTAGAAAAAAGTAACGACCATTAAAAATTAATCAATGTGATATGACGAACTTATTTATAACATAAAATATATAGGTGAGTGACTTTCTCCTTACCTGATACAATTGTTCTTAAACATATTATACGAACAAACTGTTAAAATCGATTGACAAGGCCTACTTTGGGACGAATGGACAGAATGACAGACGGGAGGACTGGCAAAATGATGGACGGATAGTGGGAAAGACAGTCAAGAGGCAGCGGAATGAGGGGCATTAAAACCCGGACTTGGCAAGGTACGTGCATATCCCTCACAACAACAAATGGCACAAAGTATATATCTGAGGGCACATGCGGTTAGCGACCACTTGTTCAAAACCATTAACACAAAAGAAAAATAGCATGTGTTTAAGACTAAAATTGAATAATAATCTTAATGTTATCTTTAAGAAAAATTCAAACATAATATTATTGAAATGTCTGTAAAATTTCTCTATTATGTTACGTCAAAATACCTACCGAAAATTTAAACTTTTTTATATTGTTATGCCCCGTGAATCATAAAGTAGTGTTAAAAGTGCCTATTTGTTATAAGTTTTAAGCTGCTGTGACAACAAACTATCAATACACAAAACATTCACATGATTTATGACGAATATCATAACGAATAGACTAACGTACAGACAAACACTCACACCAGAAAACGTAATGAATCGCTATTATCGATAGTAGCGCATACGAATATAAGCTTTTTTCATCACATTTAACAGACTTTATCTCAATTTGACCTAAAGTTGGTGATACAAAATAAAGTCTTGTCCTAAATTTCAAATACTTTACCTTGGTGCATAATCATGTTTGTAAAACTTACTTTTAGTACAATCATTTCCACTGTTTTCAAAGTATTCATTCTGACAATAACATATCTTAGATGAAGTACATTCCGCCTTTGGGTCTGAACATTGATCTGATGGCTGATCTGCAGTACAAGTGGCATTCAGGGCTACCTCTGAAAGTTAATTTTCATAATTCAAAAACTGAAGAAAAAGCTCCATCTCAGTCTCTTTCTTTATATTTTTTGAAGAAAATATTTTGTTTATCGTTCTGGCAAAAGTCAGTGAGGCTCATGCACAAAGATATTGACAAAAACAGTAAGTAATGTTCTTCTCACAGCCTACAAAACAAATACCCTCTGAAATATGTTTAATGGTCATTACAATAAATATATTCAACATTCATTGCACAACTGTTCACATCACGAAACACAATTGTGATGCTTCCATTTAAAATAACAAGTTTATAACAAGTTCATATTCAAAAACAATTTGAGAGTCTAAGAAAAAAACCAGAATTCTAAACTGCTTTATCAGCTAGCTGTGATGTTAACTTTGATTTTAACTTTACCGATTAAGCATTCCTGCCTACCTCTGAAATCGTCAAAGAGAGGTCTCCCTCTCAGCTATGTCAACTGAGGAGGACATGTTTGAAGGAACAACATTTCAGAGTTAAATTTAAGACCTGTTTATGTATACTTTATCATTCTGAGTCTCATAACTCATTTCATTATTTTTTTTTTGTTGTTGTGAGACTCACACTTCAAATATCATACAGACCACCAGAGGAAATCATGAAGTTGATTGGACATGATGTGAACAAAGGTTAATTATTGAATCATGGTCAGGTTAACTTGGTCGTAAAACATTGAAAATCTTTTATTCAAATCTGCTTGAATTCAATTTGAAGATATCTATTTCTTCTTTTTTACAATGACTCCTGGTCCAGACAAAAACGTCTATCTTGTTGAAGTTGACATCGCAGAACTTAATTTATATTACTCAAATATATCGAACATAAAAACTACTGACCAAAGTTTTCAAATGATCGTCGACTGATTATCAATTTCTATTAAAAGTAATGAAAAAAGCCAGAGAATAACGAAGATAGTTATTCAAGATCAATATCCGATATTAAGAGATTGTTTACTTCCTCAAGGGAGCGGACCTTCAAACAGGAGATATCTAGAACATCGTCATTTCGTTTGGGATTCTCCTGCTCAAAACAGGAGGGTTGGCAGGTATGGACTTGTGATAATAGAAATAAATATATTGAACCCAGTAACCACCCACTATCAACAAAGAAAACTGATTGAACAGCATATTAATTCAAGAATGTGTGTAGAGTATAAGTTAATTATATTGTATTGAATATTTTGGGATATTTAAATTCTTTGATTAGTTATTCTTTTTTTTAAATTGACAATGGGATTTATAGTTGAAAAAAAGTAGAAAATATCAGGAACTACATTCTCTACGCATTCAAAGTTGATTTAGGGGCTATGTCATCGGCACGTTTTCACAATGGCTAATGTTATACCGTATAGCGGGTTATTTTCGCGGGGTGTAAATTTTCGCTTATTTTCGCGGATAGAACAAAATCGCCAAAATAAATTCCGCAAATTTAAAAGTGTACATGGAAAGGTATTGATGAAAGTTTTAAATCCGCCAAAATAATAACCGCCAAAATATTTCGTATACCTTATTCAATGTAAATCGCGAAATTTTACACCCGCAAAAAATCCGCTATACGGTATAACGACAAAAGAGTAAAATAACCGAGTTTATTTCACATGTGAAGTTATCGCTTTTTATTTCATTGGATAATCGATGCAAGCAATGTTATAAATAACTAATCTTTCACGAGACCTTTGTAACTTTGCTAACAAACACAAATTCTTATATCTATGTAGTGGAATAAAGGGAGGGTTGAGATCTCACAAAATATATTGAACGCCGCATTTTTGTGCCTGTCAAGATTCAGGAACCTCTTGCCTTTAGTCTGTTTTTATAAATTTTGTTCATTTATTTGATGCAGACTTCAGTATGACACAAGTTTTTGCTGAAATAGTACACATTTCAGTTGAAGGACCAGCTGAACTAAACATTTTTTTGTTTTGATGGGAAGCCACTACTGCAGACCAAACTATAAAAATTCACTTAAAATACCATTAAAATACCATTATCAAACCATTAAATCTCATTAATCCATTAAAATCAACCATTACTTTTAGTCAATGAATAATGAATACTTTTAAAATATGCCATCTTAATAAAGATTAATGGCAAGCATCAATGAAATTACAATTACTTCACAAGATTTATTGGCATTAAGATGGCGATGGACATAGTTGTAGAAAAAAGTAACGACCATTAAAGTAGTAAATACTATTAAATTAAATTAAATCAAATTAATGTGATGTATTCTTACAGTAGTTGGTATAAGGTTCCTTCGCCCTTTTTTGCAAGTGATATGGATTTTTGTATGAAACATGAAAATGGCTAGTAAAATTTTTGACACCTTAAATGTCATCCAAAACTTGTGATATAACCCATACAACTGACTCATTTTATTCATGTCATCATCATGATAATAAATATATATATATATTTATCGTTATTTCACGAAATTTTTCTTTGATCTTGCTGACTGATAATTTCCTTTCTCCATTTCTCAGCGGATGTGAACGATATAAAAAAAAATGCTAGAAACTAAAGGAGCACATGCCGTTGCTAATAAAATTGACATAAAATTGACAACGTAAATTTACAAGGTAAAATTGCGATAAACAGATTATCATTAGTCATCTTAACTTTATGGCTTTTCTCACTTTCGTCGTATCGGCTGAAGCCAAAAAATGAATGCATTTTAGATGATCAACAATAATCTATACATATGTTTATGTGTAAAATTACAAAACTTACTTTTTATACAATTTCCAACTTTATCTTTGTAGAATGTATCTTTACATAAACATTTTAAATCAGTTGCATCTTTACACTCAGCATTCTCGTCTTTACACTGATTTTCTGGTCTGTTAGCATTACATGAATTTTCCAATAACACCTCTGTATATAAAAATGATAACTTGTTGTGATTACCATAAATTTAAAGATCAAATGAGCAAATATCACTAACTTTGATTCTGAGGATAATACTGAAAGACTGTCCAAAACATTTTGTAAACCATGTCTTCAGTCCTGTAAATCAAATATCCCCTTTTACCAGTTCCATTGACTGTATTAAAAAGGAACCTTAACTTTGTACCTGTAGAAAATTTGATGGATTGAGTATATATTGTAGGTTTGTTTTGTAAGTACAACTCACAAATTACAGTCAATATTTTGAGAAACAATTTCAGAGAAGAAATTATTTCTTAAATTTTTATCATTTTCGTAATAAAAAAACCATAGAACACGACTGATGGTGTAGGGCCCAACAATCTCTATAATAACCAGATGTGCCAATGTTAATACAGCTGCAAACATCATTGACCAACCACTAGTGTTTTCTTCTCACACTGACATAATCACAAACTTAACATGTAAACTAAACAAGAGTTTCACAGTTTTAGGGGTGGGTTAATGAACTATTGACCTTCATTTAAATGTTATGTTCTTATGCAACTACAACTGCATACAAAATATCTTGATTTACCAAAACGCAGTTGCCTTCCATTGAACTTTCAACCTTAACATGTTAACATACCAATTTTTTCAAAGTCAATTGACAATGACTAAATGGGCATGACCAATTGGTCTTAATTGAAATGTGATGTAATGTTCTCGTGCTTATAAATCTACACACCAAATATCATAAAACTACCCATAGCGTTTCCCAATAAACTGATCCAATCATAAACTTATACATGTACACTTGACAAAAATAAGACCACAACTTCGTAAGGGACAGGCAAAATTATCTCAATGGAAATGAGATTAGTCAATTCTGATAGAACTGCATACCACAGTTCATTGACCTACCACTAGTGGTTTTCCATAAACTGACCAAATCATAAACTAAACAAATTCTGAAACCACCTGAAACAGCATACCTTTGTTTCGGTTTTTCACTCCATCAAGGCAAGACACCAATTCGAAAATACAAACTAGAGGCTATCAATACCCTATGTCCCTCATCTGCATCTACTGTGGTTTTAGAAATCTTGTAAAATGAGGTTAAATTTATAATACGTAGTATTAGATGATATTATAATGATTCAGGCCAAGTTTGGTTTAATTTTGCCCAGTTATAAAAATATCAAAAGCCGGTCATCCTAATTGTAGTATTACTATAGTCGCCTTATCAAAATTTAAATTAGTTTTCAAGTTGTAGCCATT
Source organism: Mytilus galloprovincialis (assembly GCA_037788925.1). Lineage (NCBI taxonomy): Eukaryota > Metazoa > Mollusca > Bivalvia > Mytilida > Mytilidae > Mytilus > Mytilus galloprovincialis. Next base: position 4,711,792 of record CM075340.1, on the reverse strand, counting down.
TGAAATTGTTTTTTTTTTACAATATTCCCATAGACTTCTATACTTCCCTATGTTCTATTTTTTGCCATGGCAGAGTCATCAGATGCATTTTCCATCAAGATACCAAAGTGAACTTTGTGGCTAAGTTTAATTATGTTTGGCCCAGTAGATTAAGTGGAGAAGATTTTAGTAAAAGGTTACAAAAATTTAAGAAAAATTGTTACAAACTGACTTTCAAGGGCAACTACTGAAGTGATCAATTGACTATTTTGGACATATTGACTTATTTGTAGATCTTACTTTGCTGTACATTATTAGAGTTTACAGTTTATCTCTATCTATAATAATATTGAAGATAATAAACCAAAAACTGTCAAATGATCTTAAAATTACAAATTGGGAGGCAGCAACCTAACGACGGGTTGTCTGATTTGTCTGAGGCAGTAAGATCTTAATCTGATTATATTTCAACCTTGTCATATTTGCTCTGAATGCGTTGGTTTAAAAGATATAAGCAAAAATCTACAGTTTACCCCTTTGATCTATTTAAAGCCATTGTTGTCATTTTAGTTGGGAACAGGGTCATCGGACATATTTCTTAAACAAGATACCCGAATGATGATTATGGCAAAGTTTGGTGCAATTTGTCTCAGTTGTTAAAAATTAAATATAAAGGGCAGTAATTCCTTAAGAGGTTAAATTAACCATTGTTGATGTATTAATATTTGTAGATCTGTTTATAGTTCATTACAATCTATAATAATATTGAAGATAATTAACCAAAAACTGCAAAATTCTCTTAAAATTACTAATTAGGGAAAGCAACCCAACAACCGGTTTTCTGATTTGTCTGAAAATTTCAGTCAAACACAAATTGACCTGATGATCAATTTCACAGATTTTTCCTAAATGCTCTGGTTTTAGAGATAGAAGCCAAAATATACATTTTACCTCTGTGTTCTATTTTTAGACATGGTTGCCATCTTAGTTGATGGGCATGGTTATCGGACATATTTTTAAAATTAGATACCAGATTGATTGTGGCTAAGTTTAGTTAAATTTGGCCCAGTAGTTTTAGAGGAGATCATAGTAAAAGTTAACAGAAGACGATGATGGACTCCAAATGATGAGAATAATAAATTGCTATAAAAAAATTGGTGTAAAGTTGTTTCAAAGGACTAAATAGGGTAAAAATACTTCAAGGGAAAATATGTTTGGTATCATTAGTATTAAGCAGATACAATAGCATGCAATCATACCCCATTTCCGTATTTTTATACCTGTATATATATGTATTCACAGTTATTCAAATTTACAGTCTAAAATGTATAGTTAGTTATATGTTGAACTTACGCGTTGTACATGTTCCACTATAATCGTAATATCCAACATTACAAAGGCACTTATGTTCACCATCAGCTGGTACACATGATGAATGAGGATCTTTGCATTCATCTGTCTGAGCGGGATCACATTTAACTCCTACAGCTGTCTCTGTAAAAAATTAAAATTATAAATTTGAATAAGTAACTAGTCATAAGAGAATATACATCACAAAGTCTTTTGACACTGAATTTTAATGGGGAATCTTAATTGTCAAGTCATACAAGTTGGAGGTAAAGCTTGCTATAACACCAGGTCCCCCCTCCATTATTTTCTTCACCGAGTAATAAATATGACAGTTTTTATGGACTGCCACCTTTTTTTATTTTAACTTCTCCTTTTATGGAATGTGGTTCCCCTTGTTTTTAAATTTTTGCCAGATATTTAGAATCATCTGGTTTTATCCATGTACAAGGTAGTACCTTTACAAACATTTCCTCACCAACTCCTAATTTTCTTTTCATAATCTTATTACATATAATTTTTAAAGCCATATCTGAAAATGCTATAAAATCCTTGTTATTATTTCATACAATTTTAAAGAAAAGTTGTGCTAATGTTAAATGTATGAAAATTCTAGTCTCCACTTTAAGGCACTCATAGTTAAAAGTATTGGCAAACAGCTGAAAGTAGCAATCTATCAGATAAGAAAATTGTGTACACTTTCTCAGCATTGTCAATCTGCTGATAGAATTTGTATCTGCACACATGGAGAAGGTGTTTGACAGAGTTTAAAAGTGTCCACATGTTACAGCTCTTGCTTTTAAACTCCTGAACAAGTACAAAGTAATTTTGTTAAAACATGTACCCTGAAAAAGTGTATCGGAAAATGTTCATGGAGGAATGTAGATACCAATGAAATGTAGAACCAAAGGATATAATCAAAGTGCTGGATAGCACCTGTGGAAAGTTTGCAACGGTAGATTGTAATTTTTCAAATAGATAGTAAATGTGTACATTGCATGATTACCGTTTTAAAAAAGAAAAAAAAATATCAAGAAATAATTGTGACAGGATGATGCTACGAAGGCTCCCAAACAAAGCTCTCAAAATAAGTCATTCCCACTGTCGCTTGCCATTTGGCAAAGTCCAATACAAATATGTCTGGTGTAGTAAAGTGATATGCACAATTGACGTTTAGGTATTACACCTGTGTGTCATTCAAATCTTCTTGAAATCATGTACAGTAATATTTATGATTTAGGGGTGGGGATCTAGACAATTAACAAGTTCTCAATCGGCAGGAGGTAGGTGTAAGAGTAACCCTAGTGGACTAGCTTTTTATTAGGTCTTTCCACTTTTCTGTGGAAAGACCTATTGTTTTTCTTCTGATTTTTTTTTTTTTTTTTCTTCCGCCTAATTTTGTTCTTGCGATAAACATTTGTTTCGCAATATGTCGCTTAGATATTTGGTATATGATATCGAACAGTTTATGCGCTTTTGAAATTTACCCTGCGTAAACGAATACTTTTCTTTGTAGGAGTTATCTCCCCAAACACTGTTTTCCTTGTTAGCGCATCTCCTTCGCAACCGTTATATATTATGACAAATTTATTTTACAAAATTGCTCGTTATATCCTTCGCATGATTTGTCCTATTTTGACCGAAGTTATATGAACGCTCCATATGAGAGTTATTTCCCCTTATGCATTTGATATAAGTGATATGCATTTCTATCTTGTAAACCATAAGTGCTAGAGACTTAGGATCTTTTGATTTGAGGTCCTTGGTCCCAAAAAATGAAAATTAGGTCAAGGTCACAGGTCAAGGTCATATTCTAATTTTTGAATTTGGCTAATTCTCTCTTATTTCCAGAAACTGTATAAGATAACAACAAATTATTTTACCTAAATTGTTTGTTGCGACATGTCGTTACACGTAAATTTTGATTGCAAGGGTACGTTGAACGTAAAAGGGAGTTTTCTCCCCTCTTGTATTAAAAAATACGCGTATGTTGATATAACTCATTAACCAACTATAAATAAGACTTATAGTCTTTTGATTTGAGGTCCTTGGTTTGTGACCTTGAAATAGAGGTCAAGGTCATAGGTTAATAGGACGTTCTAGATTTTGACCTTCTCTTTAAATTCATATAAATACATCATAAAGCCATAAGGAACTAATATTATTAACTGATTTTTACTATATCAATATCAAAATAGATCTTTACTAGTGGAAAGACCTTCAATTGTTCTCTGAACAATTGGTTTTTAATTTCATCTGATTTGTTTTATTATTCGGTACTATAATATATGTGGTTTCAGTGTGGGGATTCAGTTTTCAGTTTTCGAAAAGAAGGGGAAGGATCTTGACTGTTTACAAGTTCTCAAAATAGGATGCGGTAGGGTGACACCGAGGGACTCTCCTTATATTTCATTTTATTCGTTTTATTGTCCAATACAAGAATATATATGGTTATGGGGTGGGGATCTCAACCGTTTAAAATTTCAAACATAAGGGGGTGGGGATGACCCAGAGGGACTCCCACTATATTTCATTTGATTTGTTTTGTTGCCCCATAAAAGAACATATATGGTTTAGGGGTGGCGATCTTGACCGTTTACACGTTCTCAAACATGAGGGGGTGGGGCTGACCCAAAGGGACTCCCACTTTATTACATTTGATTTGTTTTGTTGCCACATACAAAAATATATATGGTTTATGGGTGGGTATCTCAACCGTTTACAAGTTCTCAAACAACAAGGGGGTGGGGTGACCCCAGGGCACTCTCTTTTTATTTCATTTGATTTGTTTTATTGTACCGTATAAAAATATATATGGTTGAGGGGTGGGAGTCTGGACTGTTTTTAAGTTCTCCATCATGAGGGGTTGGGTTGGGTGACCCAATGGACTTACTTAAATTTTATTTGATTTATTTTATGTTCTTGTAATCATTACTGAAAACCATGTGTGTCCGTCACTTACTGTTTTCAAGTTAAAGTCATTTGAAAATTTAAAAATTTTGTTGGCCCCTTAAAATATACCTAAATAGACCCCAAGAAGAAAAATAATAAGAAATGAGCAAAAACTTTGTTTATGAGTCGTATAATTATGAAATTTGTTATAGTCCGATTTTCTAATGCCGAATATGTAACAGGCCGAGTTTATTATAGTCCGAGTTTGTTGTGGGCCTAGATTAGATAAGATACCATGATACGTTCGATACTCTCGGGCTTTTACGTATTAAATAAACATTTGTAAAAATCGTAGTCAGCGTTGAAAAATGTTCATTTATGAAACATTTTAAACACGGTATTCATTTTCTCTTCAAACGGAGGAAGGAAGGAAACCTTTGAAACCGGGATTATAATACTCCCTTCTGGAAGTACACATATATGGATCAGACAAATGTTTGGAGAATACCAATAAAAGCATAACGTAGAAACTGCTGTCTCCGGTGTGTGAATTGATCCGCGTAGTATTGTTTGTTCGCCATTTTCAAAATGAAGTTGAATTATTTGATTTATCGATAAAAAATCAGTATGTTTTAATTCAAGCTGTATGCTGTGAAAATAGGAAAGCTCAAAATCTCAAAAGCATCTTTCTATTATTAGTTTTCAAACAACAGTACTACATTATCTAGAAGTAGGACACACTTCCTTAAGTAAGATAACCTGTCACTTCTGGTTAGATGCCTTAAGAAAAGTTTTTGCTATAACAAGCTATAGGAAACTTTCCAAAATGTGTTTGCATTATAGCGAACACTCCTAGAATCGGAGTATATTAATTAGTTTATATATAAAATTGATTATGTGGTATGATTGCCAATGAGGCAACTCTCCACAAGAGACCAAAATGACATAGAAATTATCAACTAAAGGTCAATGTATACTTTGTTTCTTAGCTACTTACGCAGAGTACATGTCCCAGCACTATTATAATAATTAGTTATACAAGCACATTTATCACCACCAGATTTCTGTGTACATTGTGATTTGGAATCTTTGCACTGGTCTGATGGTCCATTATAAGTACATCCTTGATCAACAAGTATCTCTGAAATAACAAAACATTCAAATCATCAATAGATTATAGGATGAAATAAAGGACCTAAAATGTGAAAATGATAAATGATATTGATTATAAATAAATGGTAAGTTTATTTGAATATGACAAAAAAAATAAAATCCAAAGGCATCTTCAGGGAAACATAATTCCTTCAACATTATACATTGTTTGATACACTATATCAGGCCCTGGTCTACAAAACTTGTGAATGAATTGAATAGAAACAAGTTGAACTGGAGGGTATTGCTCCCTTATGATAGATACTACGAATGATGGATGTAAAAATACATTATAGTGTAGTATAAATATAACATGATCAAATGTATATGTTTTAATTTTAAGATGGGATTATTTGTAATTCCTTAGAAAAATGCAGAGGAAATAACCCAAGATCAGATAAACTGCATAAGAATTTATATCATATATAATATGTTAGTAATAAAGTGCTTGGAGAAGCGCAGCAAGATACAACTGCAAAGGTCCAACCCTGAACAGTTGGAGCCAAAATAGACCCATTATTCAAGCTTGATACAGGTCTGAATTTGGATTAAATATTTGATACATTTTTGGTTTCTGACACAGAATAAATGTTTTCAAAGAACTTGAAATTGTTTATATGATTTGAATTTATATTTAATTGAAGAGATCTTGCTGTTCTGACCCCCCCCCCCCCCCCCCAATTTTTCTATTGGAAATTTGACAGTTCATTAAATCTTGAGGGTGAAGAGTTACCCTCTCCCTAAAATAAAATCCCAATTTGTATTAAAATCCTTTGTTAACTTAAAACTAATTGACATCATATCTTACTAGCACTACATGTTCCATTTGGACTGTTACCATTACTGTCATAATAATCACTGGTACAGTAACACTTCAGTCCTCCTGATACTTTATTCTCACACAGAGCATTAGGTACACATTCTGTTGGTTGATTATTCTGGGTACATGTTGCTCCTGACTGCAACTCTGAAGTACAAAATGATATGTTAAAAGTATTCACTGCGATTCAAACTCTTCATCCTAGCACACAGTTTTGAAGGAGTATTAGCTAGGAGATATAAAATAAATAAAAATATGATTTTTTGTTCAATCATTATTGAAACATAAATAGTGAAAACATAATTAGATTTTAGTGTCTAGTAATGTTACTTTTTGCCAAAAATAAAGAACTTATTATGATACATCATTCACTTGCAAGTTAATGTTAATGATTATGTGACTGTCAGCCGTCTTCGGAGGTCATCTAAATGGTGTTAAGACTGAAATACACATGAAATACTGATTTAAATTATTAAGTCTATGTGTGGTTAATAATTCATTTCAAATTTAAATGCTTGCTTAATTGGCACTGAAATTAAATATCCACAAACGTCTTATGATCATCGCACAGTACAGATGACTTATATAAACCCTGAAACCAAATTTCAGAAATCCTTGTAATGTAGTTCCTGAGAAAGATGCACCGCACAAATTCATGGGACAAATGAATGAACTTAAAAATGGATATGATGGATAGGAGTAAAACAGTATACCCCAGTGTTGGCATAATTATTTAAGAGTCTGGAACTGATACACATATGTCAAATCACGATCTCAGGTTTTTTTTAAAGCAATTAACCATAATCAAACATTAATGAGTTTGGTTGTGTAAAAAGTAGTAATCGATTGAGGATTTATATACTTAATCATTAAATCTCCATCAGGGAAGTAATATTATAAAAAAGACATGCGTGAAAGAATAGGGTTGCTCTTCACTTCCGTGAATGTATCATCTGATTTATTATATGGTATTTGTAATTTTTCTGAATACCCCTCCACCATCGATTCGACTATTCTGCTTATTATGTATTCTGGCCGATTGAAAGTGTTTTTCTGCATAATATGTATTCTTACCGATTGAAAATGTAAAGAAATTCACGAAATGCATGTACCAATGGAACAGGGTAATTGCCGAACAAGGTGTGTTTATACAAATAATCCTTTCTTTTTATATTTTTTTTTATTAATGTTCAATAGTCTACATAGTCAACTGTTACTGTTAGTTGTAATAGTTGTAATAGTGGTAAATATTAAATAATGGTCCTCATACTGCTTGGCTGCGGATGACATTGTCTTTGATACGGAAGAGTTGTCTGTTAGTTGTTGTTCCTATTTGAATCACATATTTAATATTTTCTCAAATTTTCTCTCTAGAGTATTTTAACTATATCAATTATAATAACAAATATACTAGAGGGTGGTTCCAGTCATTTTTAAAGGGGTTCCAACCAGGGATAAGGTAGGGGTCCAACTCTCGGTCCTTCCCCTCCTAATCCGCCGCTGAGATTGACATGATTCTTGAATCGATGCTTGGGAACTAGTGGTAGTAAGATTAGAGATAATTGGGAGTTAGGCGGGACCCAGGTGACGAGAAAATTCTATAATTCACAAAAAAGTAAGGATGATGGAAGTGGGAACTACCCCCATGCTCATCCCTCAATTGCATGGACAGGAACCAGACGAAGATTATTTCTAGTGTACTGTAAATATACCAATTTATGATTTAAATTCGAGCGGGTGTATCCAGCCAATTTTAAAAGGGGGTTCCCGACTTAGGAGAAAAGGGGGTTCTAACCCTCGCGGACCTTCTCCTCCTTAATCCGCACCTGAGGTGGACATGATTAATGAATCCAGGTTTGGGAAATAGTGGGAGTTAGGTTAGAGGGAATTGGGAGTCGAAAGGAAACCAGGTGACGAGGGTAGTAACATAGAAAAATTCTTTGCTTCACAAAGAAAGTAAAGGGGATGGAAGTGGGAAATTTTCACTTCTCAATTACAGGGACAGGAACCATATGAAGAGGGTAAGAAACAAGGGATAATTAATGCATCACTGACAAAAAGGTAAGAGAGAGATAAGTGGGAGTCATCTTTTATTTGGATTTTTACTCAGCTTTATTCTGTGAAACTTTACAGACAAGCTTTCAATTGCAAATGTATCCCATGCAAGCACACTAAGTACAACATTTAGCTAACATTATAATTTGAGTGTAACAAGAAAATGTTTTGCTGCTCAATGTAGTGCACAGATGATCAACAATGACTATGCGGTATGGGTTTGCTCATTGTTGAAGGCCGTACGGTGACCTATCGTTCGCATTCTTAATCATACTACATCTTCTTTTTTAAAGTTATTATTATAAACAATGACATATTCAATTTTATTTACAGAAAATTGTACGCAAACATCACAGTAGACTGCATGCATGAAAGGTCATAAACTAGAACAGAAAAGCAAGATATTTCGAAATGCCAAGAAAGAAAAACCTATACAAAGTCATAAAACAGGAAAAAATGAAATAAAAAATAAGCGAATTGATGTTTATCATAAATAAACGAAATTAACAGTAAAGCTGTTGAAAGTTCAGAATTTTTTCCAATGTTTTAATTATCACGAGAATTGTAACATTGTAACAGATATGTGCTATTTCAAAACAATTTACATTTCAAAATGCTTAACCAAAATGTTACCAAATTCTGTGACATGTCCAATTTCTTTCTGTACTGTCGCTTACCCTTAACGTCGTGTTGACTTTAACTTTTGGCTAGGAAGGCATAAAAGACAGCATCCAAACAACACAATAAAACCAAACTAGAGGCTCTTAAGAGCCTGTGTCGCTCACCTTGGTATATGTGCATGTGCATATTTAACAAATTACACAAACGGATGCATGACAAAATTGTGTTTTGGTGATGGTGATGTGTTTGTACATCTTACTTTACTGAACATTCTTGCTACTTACAGTTTTCTCTATCTAAACTTGGCCCTTCTGTTATAGAGAAAAATATTTTGTAAACATTTACAAAAATTTACCAAATTAATGAAAGTTGTTGCAAAATTACTATAAAGGAAAATAGCTCCTTAATGGGTCAACTGACCATTTTGGTCATGTTAAATTATTTGTAGATCTTACTTTGCTTAACATTATTGCTATTTATAGTTTATCTCTATCTATAATAGTATTCAAGATAATAACCAAAAAAAGCAAAATTTCTTTAAAAATTACCAATTGGGGGTCAGCACCCAACAACCAGTTGTACAATTCATTCGAAACTTTCAGGACAGATAGATATTGACTTGATTAACAAGTTAGCCGCTTGTTAAATTTGCTCTAAATGCTTTGGTTTCAGAGTTATGAACCAAAATCTTCATTTTACCCCTATGTTCTACTTTTAGCCATGGTGGCTATCTTAGTTGGTTGGCCGGGTCAGCGTACACATTATTTAAACAAATTACCCTCAAAATGATTTTGATTAAGGTTGAATAAATTTGGCCCAGTACTTTCGGAGAAGAAAATTTTTGTAGAAGATTACAAAAATTTACGAAAAATTGGTAAAAAATTACTATAAAGGGCAATGACTCCTTAAGGGGTCAACTGAACATTTTAGTCATGTTAACTTATTTGTAGATCTTACTTTACTGAACATTATTGCTGTTTACAGTTTATCTCTATCTATAATAGTATGCAAGATAATAACAAAAAAAGGCAAAATTTCCTTAAAATTACAAATTCAGGGTCAGCAACCCTACAACCTTACAACCAGTTGTCCAATTCATCTGAAAATTTCAGGGCAGATAGATCTTGACTTGATAAACAATTTAACCCCCATGTCAGATTTGCTCTAAATGCTTTGGTTTCAGAGTTATAAGCCAACATCTTCATTTTACCCCTATTTTCTATTTTTAGCTATGGCGGCCATCTTGGTTGGGTGACCAGGTCACTGAACACATTTTTTCAACTAGATACCCCAATGATTAGGACAAGTTTCAGAGGAGAAGATTTTTGTAAACGTTAACGACAACGGATGACGGATGACAAATTTTGGTTAAATTAAAATTGCTTTTAAAATTTCGTTTAACAAATAGAATCTTCACCTAGTTTACAAGATCCACCTGTATTGGGAAAGTTGCTATCATAATATCCACTGTTACAAGTACACTTTAATCCTGTATCACCACTACTTTTACACACAGCATTAGGTATACATTCTGTTTGTGGGTTACTCTGAGTACATGTCACTCCTGACTGTAATTCTGTAATATAAAAGTAACAATTGTACAAGACAAGGATATGACGAATTATCTAGCTTTGCTGACCATTATTGCTTTTACTGTTGATATCTTTTATAGGATCTGCAAAAATGTAAATATGGGTTAAACTGTCTTTCAAGGGCAATTATATTTACAAGGAGCGATTTAAACATTTGCTTTTTTGACTGTTTGTAGATCTTTTATGATGATAGTTTACTATAATTACTATTATTGCATTTATAAACAGTATAATTTCTGCCAAAAAAACTTAAAATGGATGAAAGTATTTATTCAGTGGCAATTATTCCTTTAAGGCTTCGGTTTACAATTTCATCCTTGTTGACTTATTTGTAGTTCTTATTGTACTAAACATCTTTCTATCTTAAATTTCTCTTTTGATACATATGTTTTTTATAAAAAAAAAAATGCCACATATGTTCAATATATCTGTCATTGATAATTAAACCTCTCCTACTGGGACAAATTGACAAATATTTTGAGGAATTTGATTACTGGAAGGATTCTTACTATCTACTATAGTTTCAATGGAAAATTCTAAAAGGTTAAAATTCTCAAAGGTCAAAACCTTTCAAAAGCATTTCTCCAATCACGGGTCATTTGCATGATTTGACAATTTCAGTTATGTTGATTTATTTGTAGATTTTGTTGTTCAAAAAATGTTACTATTACAAGTTTCTATTTATCCATTACAGTTTTAAAAATAATAAAGTAAACAAAAATTGTTTTTCTGATAATATCTAACTCTCAGTTTATACATTTTATAATTCTAAATATGGATGCATGATTTTTTTTGAAATTGCAAAGAAGATTAACCTAACGCTGATGATAGATTTAACCCACGTCTATCTGCCTCGCCGTTTTTACACTTTTATCAAATATCAAAATCAAAGTCTAACATTTTTTTTTTCATTTCCATAATGATACTGCCATAATGAAAAAGTAAACTCAACTTATGATCTTAGAAAACTGCGCAGAAAAGAACAAGCAGCAAAAGCAAGACATTTAGGAAGCCACATCCAATTATTCTGCTTTATTTTACAAACTAATAGAACGCAAAGGGAGAAATGGGGTCGATTTATTGAAGAACATATTGAAGAAAATAACACATATCTAGCTATCATCTGATTGTATGATAGAAGGTTGGACAAAGCATTTTGATGATATTGCCTAAATTCCTGTTATCAAAATTTCAAACAGAAATACATCTACATGTATTTAGATGCAGTGGAAGACGAAAAGAAACTAATACTAAGTATTGCAGATCTGTCAGGAAAATTATACATATGCACAAGTTTCATTTCAAGAATTAAAACATGACTTAATAAGTCATATACGAATAAAGCTCTGAACTTTTATGACATTACTGCTAAGAACTTTACTTCTTCTTCTAGCTAGTAATTCTTAGAATATCTTCAGCTACATATGAACACAAGCTTTGAACAATGTTACATACCCTGGAAGTCACTGAAAATTTGAAATCTTTCACCTGTATTTAAAAACATAGGTGACATAAAAAATGTTGAAAATTACATAGCGATCATGGTAACAACTACCTACTATAAAGTAGCGATATCATCAATTAGAATGGGTTAGGGTTACGAATTCTTCTCAGAGTTCAGTATTTTTGTTGTTTTGCTTGAAACACAAAGTAAATACAAGAAGATACTACTAAACAAGAATGTGTCCATAGTACACGGATGTCACACTCACACTGTCATTTTCTGTGTTAATTGGAGTAAAAACTCTAATTTGGCATTAATGTAGAAAGATCCGATCACAAGGAATATGTATACTAAGTTTGAAATTGAATGGACTTCAAACTCATCCAAAACTACATTGACCAAAAACTTTAACCTGAAATTTGCACTATCATTTTCTATGTTCAGTGAACCGTGAAATTAGGGTCAAACCACTAATTTGGCATAAAATTTTAAATATCATATCATAGATCACATGTGTACTGAGTTTCAAATTGATTGGACTTCAACTTCATGAAAAACTACCTTCACCAAAAATTTTAACCTGAAGCAGGACGAACGGACGAAAGGACAGACAGAAGGACGAACGGACTAGAAAACAAAATGCCCCTTTATTATCGTAGGTGGGACATGCCAATAAATCCTAAATGAAAGAGTACTCAGATAACTTTAAGATGAATATGATATTGGAAAAATACATTCCTTGCTAAATAAAATCAAGTGCAAACATTGCTGAGATAGAGAAAATGTCTATTTGTAATAGACCAGCAACTGGCATTTACATACTTCAATCTAATAAGGCTGAATATTCAAAACTAGTGTCGACTCTGTAAAAATGTCGATGAAACCATTGAACATTCAATTTTGTTGTGTAATACCTGGACACGAACCAGTAAGCCTCTTACAGACAAAATATTAATTGAATGTAGGTATTCACAAAAGAAGGCCTGAAAACAACCATTAATTGATAGCCTATCAACGAAAATTCATACGAATATAAAAGAGAGAATTTGTAATCCATTTGTGCCATTACGCCGCCCACTTCTATATACACGTCATTCTTAACGTTATGCTTTGTTGGATAAACTTGAGAGGTGGTTGAAAAAAATAGATGTGTATTGTAGTTCAGCATAACTAATGTTGCATATGAACTTGTGTAAGTCACCATTGTTTTCAAAGTTTCTATTACTATTCATCTTTATAACAGTGTTAAAAAATATTTTCATTTTTTGTCTTATTTCTAACATAAATTTACATTACATTAAATGTAATTGTAAAAAAATGGAAAACAGTAGAAACGTATATATAAATATTTAAGATGAAAAACAGGCGATTACAGGTATGGCCAATAAGAATTAAATCTAGATTGTGAAGAGCAATACTACATAATATAAAAAAAGAAGTAGTATGATTGCCAATGTGACAACTATCCACAAGAGACCAAAACGACACATACATTAACAACTATAGGTCACCGTACCGTACCGCCTTCTACAATGAGCAAAACCCATACTGCAGTCATCAATAAAAGGCCCCTATATGACAAGGTAAACCAATTCAAACAAGAAAACTAATGGCCTTATTTAAATTTTAAAAAATGAATGAAAAACAAATATGTAACACATAAACAAACGACAACCACTGAATAACAGGCTCCTGACTTGGGACAGGCAAACATTCAATGGATGTAGTGTAAAGACGTCAAAAACAGTCAGAGAAAAACATGACCTATATAAAAAAAAACATGAGTTCCTAAGAATTTTTGACTGTCAGAATTGTTCTTCGTTTAGCTTTGAATTTTGAACTAAAAATATAATCCTAATGTTCTATAATATCTACGGCTGCCATGTTCTTTATGGATCCCCTAAATACAATTATAAATCTAAAAATATAAGAAACATTTAGTTTATTATTCTACAAGATTTAGTTTTTTTATCAGTACAACATGTTTTGAAATATAGTTGAAATTAAATCAGTAAACAGAAAGGAACTCTACCTGACACACATTGACCACCAGGGGTAGAAAAATTATCATCAAAGTAACCAGTATTACATGTACACTTTAGACTTGAGCCGACAGCTTTACAAACAGCATTAGGTACACATTCTGTAGCATCATTATCCCTGGTACATGTTACTCCTGACTCTTTCTCTGCAAAAATATATTTTAATCATTTCGAAAATCAGTTGTGGAAATGTATCAAGTACCAATGTGTAACCCTTTGTTTTGATCAGTGAATTTGAACACTAAAGACCTTCTAAACTTGCCATTGATGTCGGTAAGTTCATAAACCAATAAGGTGGTCAAAATCTAAATAATCGTGTGATCATACTTTTTGTACAAAATTAAGTTACAAAAAGACTTCAGTTATTACAAGACATTTTTTATTGAGGAATGTACTACTAAACTTGGTTGTCGTTTGTTTATGTGTTACATATTTGTTTTTCATTCTCTTTTGTATATAAAAAATTGAAAACAAAATGATTAATAATTTTTACATCCTGAATTGAAGGGATTGAGTGTTCCTGGTAAATGTAAATCCTAAAAAAGTACGGACTACTGACATTTATGACATGTATGAAGAGTTCTTTCTATTTTTAATGTTGATTATTTATTTAAAAACTTAATAACAAACCTGGAATACACTGTCCTCCACCTGTATACAAATTGTTGTCATAGTAACCAGTCTTACATGTACAAACTCCACCTTGACATACAGCATTAGGTACACATTCTGTTGGTTGGTTTGTTAGGGTACATGTAACTCCTGACTCTTTCTCTGCAAACGTATTTTAATCATTTCAAGAATAACAGTAAAAGAATACAATATTTATTGATATTTTTAGGTAATACTCAGACATACATCATTATACACATATTATATGCTAGTTTGTTGGATTTGGTACATTCTTGAACCTCTTTCTTAACAAAAAAAATTATAATAGACTTTAAAATGACTTACAGGCACAGATCCAATCGTGACATACAACACTTAGTTTCTAGTTATATAATAATTATGAGTCATTTGTGCCAGATTAAAATTAATTTTAATTTTATTTCTACTTCTGGCTAAAAAACAAGAATGAGAGAAACACAAAGTATAGTTTTGATGTACGTATAAAATATCAGCTTGTTTGCTCCAAGAAGACGTGACAAACGTATTGTTAGGTATACCGGGTATTGCAAAGATTAAAACAACATTAACAAGAATGTGTCCAAAGTACACGGATGCCCCACTCGCACTATCATTTTCCATGTTCAATGGACCGTGAAAATGGGTAAAAAATATAATTAGGCATTAAAATTAGAAAGATCATATCATAGGGAACATTTGTACTAAGTTTCAAATTGATTGGACTTCAACTTCATCAAAAACTACCTTGACCAAAAAATTTAACCTGAAACTCGCACTTTTATTTTCTATGTTCAGTCGACCGTGAAATTGGGGTCAAAAGTTTAATTTGTCTTTAAAATGAGAAAGGTCATATCATAAGGAACATATGTACTAAGTTTCAAGTTGATTAGACTTCAGCTTCAGCTTCATCAGAAACTACCTTGACCAAAAACTTTAACCTGAAGCGGGACAGACGGACGGACGAACGGACGAACGGACGCACAGACCAGAAACATAATGCCCCTCTACTATCGTAGGTGGGGCATAAAAATATCATCTTCTGTAACAGTCATAGTGGTTGGTCCTTCTCATGATTTTTTGGTGTTGAATTTTTGTTGATAACTGAGTAACAGGTGCGCCATTTCAAAATTTGTTATATTTTTCTGTACAGTTTAAAGGTTAAAAAAATACATGACGCGCTGATTACACAAAACAAGAACCAAAAGATAACTGGAGTTGAAAAATTTACTAAGTTCTCAAATTCCGAAAAATGGGCAAAAGATGCTTCTTCTTTTCAGTCTTAAAAAGTAAAAACACAAAAATACTGAACTCCGAGGAAAATTCAAAAAGAAAAGTCCCAAATCTAAAGACAAAATCAAAAGTCCAAACACATCAAACGAACGGATAACGACTGTCATATTCCTCACTTGGTACGGGCATTCTAATGTAGAAAATGGTGGATTGAACCTGGTTTTATAGCTAGCTAAACATCGAACTTGTATGACAGTCGCATCAAATTCCATTGCATTGTCAACGATGAGTGAACAAAACAAACATACTCAAAGAGTAAAAATGTCATAATAGGGGTACATCAGTCAACATTGTGTTATCATCTTAATCACTATAAAAACAACACATGTAACGAAGAAGCACAAAAAGGCATACATCAAATTTAACATCCTCATTTTGCTTAATATCTTATACGATTTTATTAATCTATGTAAAGTCTATCCATAATGAATGGAATGTTTTTAGTGCTGGTGTAAAATTGCGCGTTTGAAGCTCGCACAGGTAGACATAATATAATTTTGTCGTTCAAAGTATGACGACATACATAATATCTCTTTAAAATGTGTGTATCCCTTTGCGGACCTGAAATAAAGAACATACAATGTCAATATAATATGCATGGTCATCACAAATGAAGTGACATTTAATAACGTGTACGAGGTTATTTTGTACTTGCATGTTATCACTTGTATTTCTGAATTAAACAAGTTATAACATGTATAATATTTCTGCTCATGTTATAACATATACAAAATTGCAACATGTACATATCATATACATTTAGCCAGGACAACTAACCAAAAGTTTGTTAATGTGTGTGGATTACAGAAACTTTATTTTTCTGAGATCAATATTTTTCTGTCAGCTGTGCCATTCCAGTGTCTGTTATTATTGTATATTATTATTGAAAGAATACACATTTCAATATCATAGATGATTCACTTCTGACAAATCCACCTCAGATGTATGGTTGCACAAATTTTCAAATGACAGATGAATAAAAGTTAACACAAATAATATTTAGCATTCTATTTGGAAAGGATAACGACAATCAGAATGTAACATTAACTAAACGTAACTTTTATCACTTTCTAGTGAAGTACTAAGCAAACTGATTTCACAAAGAATCAGAGTATTTTAATTTTCCCTGTCGAGTAACAAGTACCAGAAGTAATTGCAATATTTTATGTTTAATATTTTGTTTTAAATAACATACAATTAATCTTAAAAGTCAATGCTTCCACCATATTTCTAAAGAAATGATTCATTGAAGTTGATTTGTTTTGCTTTGCGATTTATCCTGAGGATGGTGAGCTGAAATTATACTAACCTGCAGCACATTGTCCACCATTGCCATCAAAATTATCATCATAATAGCCAGTATTACAGGAACACTTTAGACTTGAGCCGACAGCTTTACAAACAGCGTTAGGTACACACTCTGTAGCATCATCAGCCTTGGTACATGTTACACCTGACTCTTTCTCTGCAAAAATATTTTGCAATACAACAAATCAATGTAATTAACTGGGAATATAATTTCCATAATTATGAACAACATGTAAATATTCTTAATGAAGATTCAAACAAAATGTAGAGTGAGAACCTACTCATCAATTTATAATTCTCTCTTATCTTCTGGTCAAAGAAAATACACTTACCGAAGTGGATTGAGCTAATTAATACCAAACTTGGTACCAAATTTTTGTGAGCTTTTATTAAAAACATCTGTTCAACATTGATTCAAGGTTGAATAGAATTTGAAAGTGCAAATGTTATAAGTCTAATTTGGTAGATCACATTTCGGAAAAGGGGATGGAATTGTATTTAAACTAGGTATGTCAACTCGTTGAAGATTTACTAATCGATTACTCGTTCGATTTACCGAGCGATACTCGAGTACTCGCTCGGTAGAATATTTATAAGATTGGAAACACAAAGTAGTACAGATGTTATGTATTTTAGGTCGGAGTCTTATAAACATAAAACCCTCAACATTATAACCTAGGACAATATGAAAATCCAAGGAACTGCATACCAATAGCTTATTTACTAAATGCACTTATTATGTAAATTGGTTATAATCTATTCAAGTGATTAATTAATATCAATAGAAATTAATCATTCAAACAACAGTATTTGGGAACTGTTAAAACACATTTTAAGATCAACAAAGGAGGGATGATTAGAACTTACTGATGTCATCAATCATTTTCTGAGGGTCGATACAGGATACAAACTTTTTTTTTTAATACAAAGAAATTTATTATCCTGTTATTCTTTTCTAGGACGAAGCGTTTACGCAGTTTTGTTACTAACTGACAGTCCTGCTGATGAAGGTTAATATGCTCCGAGATAAGGATGAGTAAGATTAGCAAAAAGTGACAGCCGTTGAAAAACCGTCTTGTCCATATATCCTACACGTACCTCTGTTTATAGGAATTTAAAATGACAGTTTACGGCAAACATTCGAATCGGTTAATTTTCATTTATTTTGAATAATTGATAATTTCCGAGGAGGTACTCTCAATAAAAATAGTTTCTGTTTAAACTTTAGAAAGCAACAACATTCTAACAGAAAACCGATGAGTCGAGTGTCATATTGGTAATCGATACTTGGTACTACCGAGCGATACTCGAGTAATCGCTGACATCCCTAATTTAAACCCGATAAAAAAAACATTTCCATCATCATCTGGGAAACGGACATTCCATAATGATCAACCGAATCGTGATGGTATCTGTAAAACTTATGAGGGATGATTTCAACTTCACCACTTGGAACTCTTCGTTAAATAGCTTTAATACACTGGGAAAACATACTCCCTCATAGATGCTGCTGAAATGTTGCTACAATCGAATGGAAGTTCACAATTTGGAAGATAAAATCATATCTTTTGTCCTGAAGTTTTGTATTCATTGTCAATTGCTAGATGTAAGTCAAGATATCAGGCAGATTAAAATGTATCTGTTGTATCATTTATCTCAAGTTTAATTGGACAGATGCATTCAATATATTAACGAAGTATTGAATGATTTAGTAAAGAAAACTATCTATATAGCAGAAGTAAAGTCAGCCTCATATTAATAATGATACAAGTTAACAAGAAGAGGGGAACAGTTTGTTCAAATGGGAATTTAACCTGCTTTCAAAAGTGGTTCTGTTGTTATAAATGATAGACCAGACCAGTACAGGGGGCTGGTCTGTACTTTTTTTTCAATGTTTTAGCTTATTTCACGGAAACACATATGCACAAATTAAATATGCTTAGTAGGAGACATTTGAATAAATACATACATATATAAAAAAAAAAAAAATGTTACTGATACAACATTCCATGCTTGCACAAAGAAAATAATCTAGATCATAAATGTTATATTTTAACATCTTTATCTGAGTCTATTTTCTCAGTAGGGTTAGTGGTTGGTGAGATCTAGTGAAGTATCAAATATTTTTGGGAGATCCTGTGGAATTTTTTAAATCATAAAAATAATAAAATTGAGAATGGAAATGGGGAATGTGTCAAAGAGACAACAACCCGACCAAATAAAAAAACAACAGCAGAAGGTCACCAACAGGTCTTCAATGTAGCGAGAAATTCCCGCACCCGGAGGCGTCCTTCAGCTGGCCCCTAAACAAATATATACTAGTTCAGTGATAATGAACGCCTTACTAATTTCCAAATTGTACACAAGAAACTAAAATAAAAATAATACAAGACTAACAAAGGCCAGAGACTCCTGACTTGGGACAGGCGCAAAAATGCGGCGGGCTTAAACATGTTTGTGAGATCTCAACCCTCCCCCTATACCTCTAACCAATGTAGAAAAATAAACGCATAACAATACGCACATTCAAATTCAGTTCAAGAGAAGTCCGAGTCTGATGTCAGAAGATGTAACCAAAGAAAATAAACAAAATGACAATAATACATAAATAACAACAGACTACTAGCAGTTAACTGACATGCCAGCTCCAGACTTCAATTAAACTGACTGAAAGATTATGATTTCATCATATGAACATCAGGCACAATCCTTCCCGTTAGGGGTTTAGTATCATACCATCATAACATATATGAGAAGAACATAACCCGTGTCATGCCAACAACTGTTTTTAGAATAAATGTCTTTAGTTCCGACGCAAAGACCTTATCAGTGACGCAATATTAACGCCAAAATATGCAATCTTTAATGACTTGACAACAGTATCGTAATTATATCCCTTCTTAATCAGTCTATTTAAAGGTTTTGTAAGTTTCTGAGGTGAATACTGACACCTTTGTGCTTTATAAAGAATATTTCCATAAAAAATTGGATGTGAAATACCTGAACGTATAAAAAGTCTGCATGTTGAGCTATATTTACGAATGATGTCTTTATACCGATGATAAAATTTAGTAAAAGTTTTGACTAGTTTGTGATATCGAAAACCCTGGTGTAATTATTTTTCAGTAATACATAAATTTCTCTCGTTAAAATCTAAAACATTGTTACAAACACGAGCGAATCGTACAAGTTGAGATATATAAACACAGTAAGATGGTGACAAGGGAACGTCACCATCTAAAAACGGATAATTAACAATAGGAAATGAAAAATCATCCCTTTTATCATAAACTTTAGTATTCAGCTTTCCGTTAGTGATATAGATATCAAGATCGAGGAAAGGGCAGTGGTCATTATTAGTATTAGCTTTATTTAAAGTAAGTTCAGCAGGATAAATTTCGTTAATATACATACTGAAGTCGTCATTATTGAGAGCCAAAATATCATCCAAATATCTAAAAGTATTATTAAATTTGTTTATCAGATGTTGTTTTGATGGGTCTTTGCTTATTTTTGTCATAAATTGTAACTCATAACAATACAAAAAGAGGTCCGCAATAAGTGGTGCACAGTTAGTCCCCATTGGAATTCCGATAATCTGACGATATACGGAATCCCCAAAGCGAACAAAAATGTTATCAAGTAAAAATTCAAGGGCATATATAGTATCAAAGCATGTCCAATTAACATATGTTTTTGTTTATTGCTACTAAAAAATGACCTAAAAGAGTTTGAACATATATATTCACATTCTGATTTTTTGAATGCCCATTTAATTAGGTGTGTGATTTTTTTCTTAATGAGAATGTGAGGCAATGTGGTATACAGGGTAGAAAATTCAAAACTTTGAACAGATTCAAAATCACCAATATGAGCATGCAATGTGTATTCACCTATCAAGAACAAGAAATACTACAAGAAGGATTGATTGAGTGTGTCAACTTGTATTTCAAGAAAACTATGAATAATCTTCTATATAGTTATACAAGTTGACACACACCATCATTTCAAATATTTGCCTGTTTCTATAAAATACAAGTTATACTATGATTTTGATCAAACAGTTTGCATAATATTATGACACTTACTTTATTCCCAACACCGAAAGCATCACTAAACAGAGAAAAAAAATGTTGAATAGTTCTAAACAATTCTCACAAGTGACAAGTCATCCTTGTAAAGAAGACAAATGTAAATCCAGTCCTAAAGTGGTTTATCCCAAACCTTTTGGCCGATGCGCTATTTAAAAGTACTTAATCATAAATTATCAAAGCATGCGCTTTCATTTACCAATTGTAAGAACGTACACAATTATTAGATATATTAGCATTAGTTTCGTAATAAGAAGATGGGAACAGTATATATTTTAAATTATAAATTTATAATAAATTATATTTTTTCTATTAATCACTGTACACATCACAAGAACTGGATAAAGATAATGTTTATGGTCTTACCATTATACTGAAAAATACTAACACATCTTGTATTCCTACTACAACATTGAAGACTACATACCTAGTGTACAGGTTCCACCAGAATCAGCAAAGTTACTGTCATAATAGCCATTAGAACAGGTACATTTTAGTTCTGAACCATCACTCTGACATATAGCATTAGGCATACACTCAGCTTGGTAATTTTCCTGAGTACATTTTTCACTTAAGGCTATTTCTAAAAGTATAAAGCATATTGTAATATCATTTTTAAGTTTTGTACTTTAATTGTTTTACTTATTTCATACCTTTGTGAGCAAGAGTTTAAATTATACAAAAATATACGAACCTGCTTTACAGTGTCCAGCAGTGGCACTAAAGTTGTCATCATAGTAACCAGTATTACAGGTACACTTCAGTCCAGATCCTCCACTCTTACATGCAGCATTCGTTACACATTCTGTTGCATCATTAACCCTGGCACATGTTACTCCAGACTCTAATTCTGTTATAGGAAAAGAGGGAAAAAAATACTTTCAAAATAATTTGCTACCAAGAAAGAAACATATTACTGAATAAATATTTTTTTCAGTACAGACCTGCAATCTCAAAGGTTCATTTAAATAGCATGGCATAGTTTTGGTAAATAAATAAAATATTTTGATATTGATGGATAAAATTAAAAAAAATCCTTTGACATGTTCAAAAAATCAAGTTCATAATGACACTTTTGAGAGAAAAAACTACTAAGTTTAGTATTATTATAATCTGTTTTTAAGATGAGTACTTTACCATTGAGTACAAACCTCTAACACAAGTTCCAGCAGCAGGGTTTACATCATTATCATAGTACCCAAGAGAACATTTACATCTGAGATCGGATCCTACACTAGTGCAGGTTGATAAAGGTACACATTCATCTGCAGATCCTGATACTGTACATATTCCTCCCAAAGCTATCTCTGAAAACAGTCAAATTATTTTTTTCTTAATGTTCTAAATAAAGTCTTTTGAAATTAATTTGTTTTAACTGTTGTTAATCTTTTAAATCAACTTATTGGTTTGGGTTTCACATTTAATTACCTTATTGTCTAGTGAAATTAGCCAAACCTCTTTTTTATTACAACAGAAATAAATGTATCATGTTTCATTGCAGAAAACTAATATCTGCACATGATATCAAATTTGCAAACTGTATAGTATATTTGTTTACAAATCATATGCTGCTTTACTTTTACTTTTCACTACTTTGTAGTTATAATGATCAGAAGGTTGAGTCAAACATATATTATCAGTTGTGTATTAGTGAACTTGGTGATTTGAAAACACGTTTCCGTAAAATGTTTATATTTTGGAAATTCAATGTCTGAAATTACTAATTATGTTTCCCTTCATTCTCTATTCATGCTATTATCTATTCATTTTCAAAATGTATTAACTGTATTATTTCTTTATGGAAAATTGAACTTGTTCTATAGTATGGTAATTCTGTATAAAAGCTAATTTTATTTGCTGCCTTACCTACAAGAGAGGTGAACAATACCAAATGGATAGTCAACCTCATAAGTGGAAAACAAACTGACAACGCCATTGCATTAAAACAGAAAATGTCAAAATGACAAATAACAGAATATAAACCATAAAATAAACTAAAGATTAAGCAATAAAAATCCCACCAAAAACCAAGGATGATCAAAATCAACTCAAGATTAATTTGTTTATTCAATAAACAACTTCACATTCAACTGCACATTTAATTTAAAATGCATAATACAAATTTATAAAAATGTATCGGAACAATAAACCTGATTCTATTTTCTTTCATATATATTCCCCAGAAATGTTTGTTCACTAGTCAAATATCTTAAGAGTGTAAAGCTTTAGAATTGTATAGGCTCTTGAGTATTGTTATAGGCAGTATGTTGACCTTTAGTTAAAAAAAGAAGATGTGATATGATTGAGAAGGATACAACCCTCCACAAGAGACAAAACGATCAATAATAAACAAAAACAGGTCATTGAAGTGCCTTCAACAATGAGCAAAGCGAATACCGCATAAAAGACAAAAGGCAAGCAATTAGAAAGAGAAAACTAGCGGCCCAATTTTTGTACAAAATAATGAACAAAAAACAAACCTTATCGACAGGTTGTGAACATATCCCTATGGGCACTTATTATGTACTGTTATAAATCACAGTGTATGACTAAACTCAGTAAAGACCCTTCGAAATTACATTTAATAAATAAACTCAACAACACTTACTGTTATCGTAATGAGATGTTTTCATTAAATTATCATGAATTTCTAAAATTTAGATATTTCGAGTTTAAACCGCAAACTACACTAAAATTGACATCAAAAGGGCCGATTTGTCGTTGCCTATTGTTAATTTTCCATTTTTAAATGGTGAAGTTCCTTTGGTACCATCTTACGGGGTTTTTATCGAACTAAATTTAAGAATAACTGGTAAATGTTAAGGCAGGGATTTCGTTACTATAAATCACTCAAAACATTTACTAAAGTTTTCCATAGATATACAGATTTGGTATAGAAGTTTGGATGTAAACTTATTTCAAACGGGATAGCACCTTCTCATTTTTACGGAAATGTTGTTAACCGTGCACGGAAATTTAGAAATGAACCTGGTAAACTTATTGCTCCTTTAAATAAAATTATTCTAAAAGGTAACCATTTCATCACTGTATTAAGATCATAGAATATTGTTTTTATTGGTATAAATATTGATTTTGTTATCAGTTAATTAAAAGTAAACTAAATATTACTTGTATGTTATATGCATATACACATTTATAGATCTACTATCTGTCGATACCTGTATCTTGACATTGTCATGTTTTTATATGATTGTTGATGACGTCTTTTCACTAAATCCATTGATTGTTGTATGTGTACGAATTGATAATTCAGACTTAGAGGTATGATTTTTATCAATTATTAGTGGCTTTGAACTAGCTGTCAGGTAATTGCGAGTACTCTCAAATTTGTATCTAGTGTCTTTTTGTTGTTAGGGTGAACAAGAACCCGGTAACGTCCACTTGGTTTTTTTTTGTCCATCTGACGAGTTAAGCCTTTTTCAACTGATTTTTATTGTTTGTTCTTATGTTGTTCTGTTATACCACTGTCCTAGGTAAGGGAGGGTTGGATTTCGCTTACATGTTTAACCCCGCAACATTATGAATGTATGTACCTGTCCCAAGTCACGAGCCCGTAATTCAATGGTTGTCGTTTTTTGATGGGTTACCTTTTTTGTTTTTCGTTCATTTTTTTAACATAAATAAGGCCGTTAGTTTACTCGTTTGAATTGTTTTACACTGTCATTTCGGGGCCTTTTATAGCTGTCTATGTGCTTTGTTCATTGGTGAAAGCTGTATGGTGACCTACAATTGTAAATTTGTGTGTCATTTTGGTGGTCTCTTGTGGAGAGTTATCTCATTTGCAATCATACCACATCTTCGGTTTTTATATGTAATAAAGCAACACACGACAAGCAATGAATAACAGGCTCCTAATTATTCCACATGAAGAATGTCACGCGTGGTAGATCTTATAGAATGATACATGTACCCTAAAAAAGTTTGTCGAAATATTTTGAAGGAGGAATGTAGAACCAACGGGTATTAAACGTTTTTGCATTATACAGAATAGGAGTATATTAGTTTATATTTAAAATAAGGAGATGTTGTATGATTGCCAACGAGACAGAAATTACCAAGAAAAGGTCAATGTGTATCTTGGTTTCTTCGCTACTTACGCAGAGTACATGTCCCGACACTATTATAATAATTAGTTATACAAGCACATTTGAAACTACCAGATGTCAGAGAACATTGTGATTTAGTATCTTTGCATTGATCTGATGGTCCATTATCAATACAAACTTGATCGACAAGTATCTCTGAAAAAACAAAACATTCAAATTATCAAAAGATTAAGAAATAGATCAAAGAACCTGAAATATGAAAATAATAAATCATACTGATTATAAATAAATGGTGAGTTCATTGCATTATGACATATAAAAAAATCGAAGGCATCTAGAGAGAAACATAAAGTTTCCAGCAATATACATTGATTTGATACTCTAGGTCAACCTCTTATTTACTCGTTACTGGCTATGGTGCTCAAAAATTATGAATGACTTGCATAATACTGTTTATAGTTAAAACAAATTTATTCTTAGCGGATTTTGAAACAAGTTTTGCAACTTATATTAGTCCCTTTTCACTTTGCGGGTGCGAGTGCTACCTTGTATCGGCATTAGCCTTCTCTTTTTCGAAATCTACATGTACAAGGGTGTCTTTTACGTGCAAGAGATATGGCTCTGTCTTAATACAGGCTGGCCATTGGTCGTCCCCTTCCGACGGACTATCATCGTTTCCTCAAGACCATACTAGCAAATGATGTCATGGGAGAGCCGAAAATTACGTTCCTGAAATGTTCATTCCGAACGGTATTCGAACCAGGAACCTTTGTGCAGAATATTGTTGTATATCATGTTCAAATGTATGTTGATTCCAATTTTAAGAAGGACTATTATTTGAAGTTCCTTACAAAAATGCAGCAAAAATTCACACCTGACCATTACATGTAAAAACATATAAGTATTCTGTAAATAGTAGCAGTTGATACTGAATTTGAAAATAAGCATCAAACAGTTAAGTATGGTTCAAAATTTCAGGAAGCTCTGATCTGTTTATTGGGCAATTTCTTCTACTGTTTCATTTGCTAGACCAACAGACAATTTGACTGACTGACTGGCTGACAGAACCATAGAGGAGCCAATGTAAATACCGACATTTAGATTATAGATACAAACCAATACTCCCCTTCTTTCAGAGCAGGAGTATAATTATCAAGATCATACATCAAAATTAAATTACAAAAGAAAATAACAAAACACAACAATGAGGTTCCTTACTTGAGACTGTCACATGCATATTGTAAAAGGACATTCCACATGATTAGATAAACTGATAAAGAGTATATACCATACGTGATACAGTTAGTGAAATAATTATAGCAAAGTAAACTTTAGAATTAAATGACACCATAACTTACTTGCACTACATGTTCCACCAGGATTGATACCATTACTGTCATAATAATCACTGGTACAGTAACACTTCTGTCCTCCTGATCCTTTATTCTCACACAAAGCATTGGGTACACATTCTGTTGGTTGATTAATCTGAGTGCATATCGCTCCTGATTGTAACTCTTCAGTAAAAAAAAATATGTTTAAAATATTAACTACGATTTTAATAATATCGAATATGTCTCATTTTGTCAAAACCGATCAAATTCAGATGCCTGATAAATGAAAATCTTTAAAAGCAGACGTGTTGTGATATACATGTCTTATTTGTATTGTTTTCACTATCTAGTTGTGATATATAATTAATTGTAATGCACCGTTGTCACCATAACCTGGTTATTTAAACTCACTTACAATACCTTCTTATTAAGAATAGGCTCTAATTTAAGAAAAGAGATTAACACAATAGTTTTAGTTATATATACAATGGATAAGCGTTGATTCATGAAAAATAAACCATTCGACCGCCGGGCTCATGGTTTCTATTTCAAGAATCAACGTGAATCCATTGTATCTATATCACTGACCTCATGAAATTAGTGCATTTATGCATGCATTGTCAAATGTCCTATATCCCTTACAGTATAAATATGAATAAATAAATTGACTAGTAGTGTTATGGTTAAACGAACAAGACGAATAAGTTATTATTGTGAAAAATGTACGTATTCAATTTTATTTACAGAAAAGTTAAGGCAAACTTCACAGTAATCTGCAAATATTAAGGTTATAAACAGAACAGGAAATAAAGTCATGCTAAGAAAAAAAACCTGTACAAAATCATAAAACAGAAATAAATGAAAATAAAAAATGAAAATAAAAAATGAAAATAAATGAAAAATAAGCAAATTGATGTTTATCGCATATAAACATGATTAACAGTAAAGCTATTGAAACTTCATAATTTTTTTTTAAATGATTTATTTGTTACGAGAATTGTTACAGATATGTGCAATTTCAAACAAATATATATATATTCAAATGTTTTAGTAAAATTTTACCAAAATCTGTGACAAAGCCCATTTTTTTGTGTACTGTCGCTTACTATTAAGGTTGTGTTGAATTTTTCACTTTGGCGAGGAAGGAATGAAAAACAGCATCCACAAAACACAGAAAACACAAAAAACACAAAAAAGTCGACTAGAGGACATTAAATTTTCTTCAACAAAAGGAACGTGTTTGTATCATTCCTCAAATTTTGGTTTAATTGAATTTGCTTTTGAAATGTCGAATAACAAATGGAATATTCACCTAGTTTACAAGATCCACCTGTATTGGGAAAGTTGCTATCATAATATCCACTGTTACAAGTGCATTGTAATCCTGTATCACCACTACCTGTACACACAGCATTAGGTATACATTCTGTTGGTTGATTGTATTCAGTACATATAACTCCTGACTGCAATTCTGTAATATAAAAGTAACAATTGTACTAGACAAGGATATGACGAATTATCTAGCTTTGCTGACCATTATTGCTTTTACTGGTGATATCTTTTATAGGATCTGCAAAAATTTAAATATGGGTTAAACTGTCTTACTGTCTTTCAAGGGCAATAATATTTACGATTTCAACATTTGCGTATTTGACCGTTTATAGATCTATTATGATGATGGTTTACTATAATTACTATTATTGCTTTTAATATACAGTATAATATCTGCAAAACAGACATAAATGGGTGAAAATATTTACTCAGTGGCAATTACTCCTTTAAGGCGTCGGTTTACAATCTCATCCTTGTTGACTTATTTGTAGATCTTATTGTAATAAACATCTTTCTCTCTTTGATTTCTCTCTGTTTCATATAGTTTAAATAAATAAATGAACATAGATTCAATTCATCTTTCATTGACAATAAATTCTTTACTACAGGGACCCATTGGCTATTGTTTTTAAGTAATTTGATTATTTGAAAGATTCTTCCTATCTTCTATTGTTTCAATGGAAAATTTGAAAAGGTTAAAATTTATCTTTCAAACTCAATTTCTGCAATAACGGGTCTTTTGACAATTTTTCCAATAACGGGTCATTTGACAATTTCCGTTATGTTGATTTATTTGTAGATTTTGCTGTTCATAAAATGTTCCCATTATAAATTTCTCTTTATCCATAACAGTTTTAAAATTAATAAAATCAACACAAATTGTTTTTCTGATAATATCTATTTCTCAGGTAGTAACATCTTATAATTCCAAATATGGATGCATGATTTTTTTTGAAAATTGCAAAGAGGATTACCATAAGGCTGCTGATAGATTTAACTTACATCAATCTGCCTCTCCCTTTTAACACTTTTATTAAATATCCAAATCAAAGCATCATTCTTGTTATGAGTCAGCATATTTTGTAGCTAGTCGGACATTTTTTTCTGATCGTACTTTAACTATTGTTTTTTATTTCTTTTCAATAATCATACTGCCTTAAGGTAAAAGTAAATTCCACTTATTATCTTAAAAAACTATATAGACAAGAACTAGCATTAAAAAGAATTAAGCAAAAACAAGACGTTTCTGAAGCTAAATCAAATGTTACTGCTTTAAAACTAAAAGAAAAGATAAAGAGAAATTGGTTGATTTATTGAAGACCTTATTGTAGAAAATAACACCATCTATCTATCACCTGATTGTATAATGGATGGTTGGACAAAGCATTTTGGTGATATTGCCTAAAAATTCTGTTTTTAAAATTTCAAACAGAAATACATGTACATGAATTAAGATTCAGTGGAAGATGAACAGAAACTAAAATTGCAGATCTGTCAGAAAAAATATACACATGCAGACGTTTCATTTCAAGAATTAAAACATGAATCAATAAATCATATACGAATAAAGCTTAGAGAACTTTTATGACATTACTGCTGAGAACTTTACGTATGCTAGCCAGTCACTCTTAGAATATCTTAGCTACATATGAACACAAGCTTTGAACAATGCTACATACCCTGGAAGTCACTGAAAATTTGAACTCTTTCTCCTGTATTTAAAAACAAAAGTGACATAAAAAATGTTAGAAATAACATAGCGATCACGGTAACAACAACCTATTATAAATTAGCGTAATGATTAATAATTATTCTTCGCAGATCAGAGTTCAGTATGTTTGTTGTTTTATTTTCTACACTAAGTTTATACATGAAGATACTACTAAACAAGAATGTGTTCATAGTACGGATGCCCAACTCGCACTATCATTTTCTGTGTTTAGTGGACCGTCAAGTTTGGATAAAAACTCTAATTTTGTATATTAGAAAGATCATAGCACAGGGGACATGTATACTAAGTTTTAAGTTGATTGGACTTCAACTTCATCAAAAACTACCTTGACTTAAAACTTTTTACCTGAAATCATTTTCTATGTTCAGTGAACCGTGAAATTGGGGTCAAAACACTAATTTGGCATACAAATGAGAAAGATCATATCATAGATCATTTGTATACTGAGTTTCAAGTTAATTGGAAATTCAACTTCATCAAAAACTACCTTAACCAAAAACTTTCACCTGAAGCAGGACGAACGGACGGAAGGAGAGACGAGAGGACGAACGGACGCAGAGATCAGACAACATAATGCCCATATTCTGTCTTAGTTGGGGCATAAACAATAATAAGTTCTTAAAAAAATCAGCATCCACAATAGAAAGGTTTTACAGCAAAGTTTACTTCAATGCTTTGTAAATGTTTCACTGAATAATTTAAAAGGGAGAGTAAGGGTCTCAAATTATCAACATACATATCATATAAATAGCTTCATTTTATGACAAATCTGCATTTGACGTTGCATTTTTTACAAAATTGATAAGACGTCTTTTTGCTAATTGGTATCCTAAACAATCAATATTATCAATCAACACTTTATATACACTACAGTCCAGGTGGACTTTGTCATTTCCACTCGCCCACGGTGGACAAACCAATGCCGTCCACTCTCTGTCCACGTCCGTTGTCCACCGTGGGCGTGGTGCCCACCCTATGCCGTGGACTTCCGTGGGCGTATTGCCCACCCTATACCGAGGACAGCCGTGGGCGTGGTGTCCACCCTATACCGAGGACAGCCGTGGACATACAATGCCCACGCCGGTAAACGGTGGGAAGAAGTATGCACAATTCTATATATAACTCTGATTTTCGGATACGTTTGATGCTTTTTAAGGGGTTTATTCCAATAAAATCTTTTTGTAAAGTAGTTTGCAATATTTCATGCACTTTTTATCTTTGTAAGAGACGTTTAAGGGTCATAACCTTTACCAGTTCACCGAATGAATCAACTTTGCCAACAGGTGATAATAAAATTGACAAGTTTGTAGAATGTGGAAGGTTACCGAAGTAGATTTCGCTTAACAACATATTTTTATTTTTTAATCATTAGAGAAAAAGATTCTCGCATAGTAGCTCATGGGTTTTCACTTGCCGATATCGGACTTTAAAATTGAAAATTAAACTGTCGCAGACATTTGTACCCACGTTACTTGCGTTTTTGGTTGATAACCGGACGTATTTCGTATAATAACGTGGAAATTATCAAGTGCAAAATAACATTCCTTATCGCTTATGCATATTAGTGAAAATATTTTTTAAGGAACAGTCTTGTAGATAAATGATGTGAAAATATTTTGTCGTTACAAATATCACTGTGCTTAAACGGCTGTGGGTAACTGACTCTAAACTCGTTGATATTTAATTCATACAAAATGTACCTTTTGCGACGTTTTTCATGCAGAATGTAAATATTTATAGAATTATTGAATAAAGAAATGACTAACAATTACCATAAATTTGTTAATATAGAGTTCACTAAAGCGCAAGGTCAACTTTAAAAAATGCATAAGATGTCCGTAACTTTTTGATCGAAACTAAGCAGACTGTCCGTAACTTTATTTTTAGATGTGGGTAACTTTTGATTTAAAATTTTAAGAATTATAATTTCAACAATTAGAAGACAATTAACATCATAATTTGTAACCTTCGCGGCCGTTTATACTACTCATTCACCACCAAATGTGATTTTATTAACGCATCATACTTACACCACAGAGTTTTATGTGGGGTTTGTGGTACTCCATCCTGGTTATGGTTTGAACTTTTATTTACTGATGTGCGTCTTATCGACGTTTTTCGCTTGTCAGACCAAGGCTTTTCCATACTCTTTAATGATTTGAGTTTAATTATATGTGTGCGGTTTACCTTCTCAACTGTTTCTTTCTATGTGTATTTTGATGAATACTCTTTGACGCGGCTCGGTATTTATACATCCCACCAGTTAGTTATAGTGTTAATTTTTTGAATATGTTTCCTAGTATGTATTTTTTCTCTCTTTCTATGTTATCAGGGGTTGTTAGACTATTAAATTACCCTGTTGTCCTACGTAGTTATTTATATTTTTATATACTATGTCGAATTGTTACACTATGTTGACTGCTCTTTTCCTTTTATTGTCACTGACTTTTACCTATTGTGTCTTTTAGTTTTATTCAGTTTAATGAGATTTAATGCAACTTGCATACAAATGAAAAATGCAGCTAGCTGTAAAACTAGGTTTATTCATTTATACAAAATGTCCTTTTTTTAAGTTTTCCCATTTACTGTAAATCTTGGCCAGGGTGCCGCAATATCACCGTGCGCAACGTCCCAGTGTGTTCAGATTGACACCCCTTTTTTTTTACTGTCAATGCTGATGGGATTTGTTTTTATGGGGATGAGAGAAAAGTGTTTTTGGCTTTTTCAAAAAGACGGAAAAAGTTTGTGCACTTAAGTCTCGTATAGTCTATCCATTGCATGCCTGGGCAATTTGGGTTCCCCTCCAAAATCCCGGATTCACGCTACCCTTGTCGTTGCTGGCAGAAAATCAGTAAGTGTATACATGCTACATGTATGTGTAAAAAATACTTGTGTAGTCTACTTGTTCAAAAATAAAAACGAACAATGATGTTTCAACAGTTTATCTGCTATGATCGGAAACAACCCTCCGAACTAGGCGATTCGGGTACCCCGACGTTATACAAAATGAGACCCGAGTTTTGCGGATTTATCGTGATTTTTTTCATATTTTTCCCAATTTTGTCTTCCATCGATACAATGAATTATATCATACTAGACATCTACTTCGTTTTGTGAATATGTTTTCGATGCAATCTCTATCATCAGTTTAAACATTACATCCGCGTATGTCGATTCTTTGAAAGTTACGGACATCTCTATTGGTATGATGAAAAAAGTTACGGACAAGTTGTTTTGAAGTTACGGACAGCCTAAGTGTTTTTTTAAATCGTGCTGTGATCGTTTATTTTGTAGAATTTAATCACCTTTCCAGTTTAAGGGTTTCCCTAAACGATTAATACAACTTTTAAATTCAGTTGTTAAATTGATGCATTCGTGGTATTGTTATTCTATAGAAGAAAAGTATCTAACCGACGCAAGGCGGCTCCATCTTGGGCTGTGGGTAACTTAAGTTACCCACAGCCGTTTAAGCACAGTGAATATATAATCAATATTATATCAAGGATACCAATAATTTGTGTTAACGTTGCAAAAGAATATCTCAAGAAGGTTTTCCAAAAATTGCGGGAAAATTTGAATGCCTACTCAAGGCCGTTAGTTTTCTCGTTTGAATTGTTTTACATTGTCTTATCGGGGCCTATTATAGCTGACTATGCGGTATGGGCTTTGCTCATTGTTGAAGGCCGTACGGTGACCTATAGTTGTTAATGTCTGTGTCATTTTGGTCTTTTGTGGATAGTTGTCTCATTGGCAATCATACCACATCTTCTTATTTATACTTACTCAAATCCAATCTATTAGAAAAACTAATTATTTCAAAAGAATGACCACTATGCACTTCCACTGCACTATCATTAGAATACTAGTAGAATAGAATGACATAAGAAAAAAAAAATTACATATAACTGTTATACATATATTTGTCGTATTATGAAGCCGTAGTTTACAGATTGTCACCTTATTGTAAGCAATCAGTAAAGAAACATGGTTAATGAGCACGTGTATAACATGTACATGTACAATAAGATTATAGTTTATTTAAATGACATATCGATGCGTATTGTGATCGATTGATTTTAACGAGAAAGGTCACGCTAAGATTACTAGCATACGGAAAATATGTCGGCGAATTGCATCCTTTTGAACAACTGGCCCCTGAAATCAAGCAATTTAAAAAGGAATCTTCTTCTAAATGTGGACAAGTTAAAGAATTTTCTTCAGAAAAAAGTATATGGCAGTACATAAGTCTTAGCATGAAAACTATTTTTATAGTTATAACAAAACATATATATGCATCCTTTTTTATTTTAATTAGAGGTTTCATATGACTTTAATATAATATATAACAACAAACAAGAGTATACTGATTAACAATATAATAGTTGTTACGGTGAGGTTGAATTCCCGGTCATTAATTCATCATCCACACAGGAACTTGTCTCCGGAAAACATGTGTCTGTGAAGTGTACCTTAACCTCACTTTTGGGTATAGAGATGCGATTTTTTTTTCTGATACAAATGCTTGTCACCACCCAAAAGAATTTGTAGTCATCCGATGTTTTGTCAGTACATTGATTATTTCAAGATTGGTGAATGCTTGATTTCAACGTCTGTTTAAAGACAAAAATGGATATGAATAGTAAACGGCACTGGAGAAAAAAAAAATTACTTTTATTTAAGCTCGAAGACAATTTTGCATAATTCTTTCAACATGAGGTTTCTAGCACACTGCACTTGAGATATGTTTCATTTTTATTCAATTGCAAACTTTTGATAAGAAGCTCGAAGATGTACTTTCCCTAATACAATGAATCGACATACATGTTACGTTCCCCGTAAGAGCCTTAATCATTTCCGGCCAATCTGAGCTCGTCTAGTCAGCAATCTATTGTAGAATGATGTCAATTCTTGGTTATAACAATTTTAAATTTAACATGAATGATTGATGTCAAGTTCGTTTTACGATTTAAAATTGTGCAATAATATTTTATCAAACGATTTTAAATCAATTTCACGGATTTTAAAATTTATTAGAATCGATCAGAGATTCGATCTAATTAGTGTATTCATATTGTTTAACATGTCGTTAATATCAAATGTGTTCTTTCTTTGTTTGATGAATACTTTATTGTATTTTTTCAAATGTTTTATTGATGCTAATTTGTGATGTCAGGACAGTTCAACTATCTATGAGGTATTGAATTTGCTTCAACCCATCACTTAAGACTTTATGGTATCCACTCAAAAGGCAGATATTCATTTTTGAGGATCATGCAAAGAGAACTTTATTATCCTAATCGCTATCAGTATTTCTTTTATATACATGAACACCTGCTCCAATGTTTTTTGGTTTTTTTCCCGTCTTTTTAATGCTGAGATACCTCCTTAACAGTTAAAAAAAACTAGATTTACGGCATGAATATAGTTTTAATCAAAAGGTTACACAAGATGCATATATACACATTATATATAATCTCGGTAAAATATCATATATGCATTTGAGAAAACCAAACAGAATAGAATTTGAATCTAATATGTACTGAGTCATTTCTTTTAATATAATTCCTCATAGTTTACAAATACTAGTATACAAGAAACCATAAGAAGAAACAATCCTGCTATTATGTTAGTGTATATATATATATATATATATATATAAAGTCTCTGAATGATTGTATAATAAAAACTATAATAAAAGCGAATAACGCGCGGCAAATGAACGTCATAAAAGTTATTATAACGTAATGTATCCAAGTGATGTAATTGTTGTTTCAATGTTGTAATTTATTCCAATGAAGAAGGCCGTAATGGCCGAAACGTATGGGAATTTGTTTTATAGTTTTTATTATATATATATATATATATATATAAAATTATACAAAATTTATAAGTTCAAAAGCCCTTATACATACGAATTATTCCAGAGACTTCAGTTCCAATGTTCTTATAATCTAATCTGAAATTTATTGGTTATTTTAAAGGAACAGATATAATTTTGTCAGAAGAAATATGATTCGTACCAATTTTAATAGTTAATAAAACTATCCTTTTACCAAATAATGAGAAATATGATTCGTACCAATTTTGATAGGTAATAAAAATATTCTTTTACCAAATAATGAGAAATTCCTAACCGGGAGCGTCTAAACACCACCTAGGCCATCTTGGTGCACTAAGCTCCTGAAACTGCACTAAGCCCATGGTGAGATGGTGTTATGAATAAAACAATCATACCATCGGATGTATTTTTTCCTCAAGATAATATATCTGAATTTTTTGTCAGTACATTTTGTTGTTTTGTCGTAATATGATTTTTTCTGTCATCAAAGGTTTTGTCCGACAGCACGTGCAAGTAATTAACAGGTAATAAAACCACTGATCCATGAAGAAATGAAGAAATAAAGAAAGGTTATTATATAATAACGGTGTCTTCCTCAAATGCCAACATTTTATATGTTACCTATACCTAAGGAGGTTATATTAGAAGGAGAGTGAACACTCTGCATGATACAAAATTAGCATCCCCAGGATATCAGTTCGATCCGAGAAAAATGATAAAATTATAAAGAAACCGACATGTTTATCACCCACTTGACATGGCCCTCTGATGTACCGGGCTGTTACCGCTAGCAGTTCGGGCTATTGGATAAATCGCATATGTCACGTGATTGTTATCAGTGACTGGGTCATATAGTTCAGGTGAAATTTTGGTAGCAATGCAGTGTAGAGGTGTTTATGATATGATATCGTAATATAACTCCTTGCTATACCTTAAATACCATTAAAAATAGGGGTTTTTTTTAATAAGAGAAAATGGCAGATATTGGGGTTAAAAAGAGAGAAAGAAAATTAAAACATTTTAAAATCTTTTAATAAAAAAATTTTTTTATTCTGACACATAAGAAATTCGAAATATTAAAGAAATTTAAGTGAAATATTTTAAACTTTAATTTAAGTGGGCTGTATGGTAGGGGTGCGTCTAAACACTGCTAAGGAGTCCTTAGTCCTTAGTGGACTAAGGACTTATAACATGTCACTAAGGACTAGATCGGGTGCTATTAAATGTAATTTCTTTTCATATTATGGTAGATATTGATATCTAATGCATAAATTTCAAATTTTATAGAAAAATAATCTTAGATAAACGAGATATTCAACATAATTTAGACACGTGCCTGTTTTTCTTTGATATGCTGAAAATCAATGAACCGTTTGACACGTGTCAACTGATTACACGGGAATCCTGCTTTATCTATAGTGTTTATTCGACAAGATTGGTAAAGTTGGATACTAATAAATGAATTGTTGTTGAAATTTTATTCATGTTTTTTTTGTCTGAATGATGAAGTATTTTCTCAAGTGTATTTTGTAATTATTTCATATAAATTATAAATTTGTCACCAGAGCAATATATCTAATGCCGGGTTTTTAAATTAATGTTCAAATTAATAAAAGACTAAAATATTTAAAAAAAATGATAACAAAATAAAGTGTTCGAACAATAGAAAGGTATGGAGCTGAAACACTTTATTTTGTTTCTTGTGGTGCACTTTTCAAAATTTATTTTCATATATAAAGACTTTAAGCAATGTATTATTGGACAAAAAGAAATTAGATAATAAATCTTTACTACATGCAACCACACTGAGTTCATATATGAACTGGTTTGACAGAGATTATCTTATGTTTCAATTTTTTTTAAATATGAAGAAAACGTTTGAGCAATATATTTTAGGGCACAAACGAACTCATTTGCTAAAAAAATATTGACTACATGTACATGTAACCAAACTGAACTTACATGTAAACGGACGTATTTGGACGGAGTTTATATCTTTTGCCTTTGCTATGGTTCATTTAAAATTTATTATCATATGAAAAACACGTTCGAGCAATATATTTCTGGACAAAAACGAGTTCGCTATGATAATAAATTTTTACTACATGCAACATAGACAAGACGATGTGGTATGATTGGACGGTTTCGATTGGACAACTCTTCCCTAGAGACACAATGACACAGAAATTAATAACCATAAGACCCCGTACGGTCTTCAACAATGAGTAAAGCACATAGTCATTATTTCATAAATCATTTCAAACAATATCTTAAAGAGACAATTTGGTAAAAAAAAATCGGATTTCCTTATAACATACTTGTTCTTCTTTAAGAAAAATAGATATAAAGAAATTATATATGAATTTATTTCTGTCGGCTCTTTTCATTTTTTCACGTGATAGGTTTGGATATAAATATTCAGATTTTATTGTATTACAAAAACTAATATTTTCACATTATGTGCAATTAGCACTCACACCACATCTTCCTATATCTATGGTAAAGGCATATTTGTAAGGCATTCGTACGACGCATTCTCTTTTGTCAATATTATATATTTAGCTCTGAATTAACACATAAGGGAAAATTTGCGTAAATAATGCTTAAAACTGTGGAACATTTTCAAAAACATTTGTCTCTTTTATATAGTTAAAAATGAAACAAAAACTCGATAAATGATTTTTTAAACTTTACTCTTAGAAAAAAAAACAAATGTTGAACAATTACGAACACATGAGTACCGTATGAAGTCTTTGTAAACAGACCTTTTGTCTTGATATCTCTTACATAAACATTTTAACAAGCTGACCACACTCTAAACTGACCAAATTCATGCACCTATTGCAAATAACTTTGTCGGGAATGAAATAAAACAAAAGCAACATTATTTGTTCTTTTAATCATTTTAAATAAGAACAACACATCTACTTATAAATATTAAGCATTTTGTTGATACAACTGTTAATTATTTAAAATAAAAATATTATGATTGTTTAATCAGTTGTTTTGTTATTTGGAACGTGTCAATCGCTTCACGGATTTTCGGAATATCAAAGAAACACTGGCAAGTGCCTAAATAATGTTGAATATTTCTTTTATTTATGATTATTTTTCTATAAAATTTGATTATGTAATTTATGCATTTAATATCAATCTCTATCTTAATATGGAAAAATTATACAAAAAAAGACATATAACATCACTCCTTCTAGTCCTTAGTGGCATTGTATATGACTGCACTAAGGTAATGCACCGACTAAGGCGTCCTTAATTAGCAGTTTTTAAACGTACCGTGTTTGGTGTGAGCCAAGGCTCCGTGTTGAAAACCGTACTTTGACCGATATTAAATGGTTTACTTTTATAATTGTGACTTCGATGGAGATTTGTCCCATTGGTTTTCATACCACATCATCGTATTTGTATAAAAAAAGCTCGGAAATAAGAGATTTTTTAATTCCATATCATCATGATTAAGGCAGTGGCTATTTTGCCGACTCTGATTAAATATATTTAGTTCGGTAAAGTACAGGGAATTTGTTATTTTGCAGGTTCTTTGTAAACAGCTGACAACATTTGAAACACATATAATTGTTTAAAAACTGTTATCAGTCAAATTTACATTACATGTTATGCATGTTATGACAATATTTTCTCTAATTTTTTAAACTTTTGGAACAAAAAAAACAA
Organism: Mytilus galloprovincialis; assembly: GCA_037788925.1. Classification (NCBI taxonomy): domain Eukaryota; kingdom Metazoa; phylum Mollusca; class Bivalvia; order Mytilida; family Mytilidae; genus Mytilus; species Mytilus galloprovincialis. The sequence goes on along the minus strand of CM075340.1, from coordinate 4,672,538 downwards.
TGAATATACATAAAGATGACTAGACGATATGGATTTTCTCGTCGTTTAAGGCTGTCCTGCGACCTGTCATTGCTTAAATCTTTGTCATTTCAACTCTGGTATATAGTTACATTTCTATATAATATATCTTCATTCTCACAAGCCAAATTACAAAGGTATAATCTGATAATGTTAATAAGTCTTTAATTTCTGAATATATTTACACCAAAATTTAAATATATGCTCTTTATTCAAAACTTTATCATACTGAATGACCTTGGTGCTTATATGACTGTTCCAACATGGGCTTAGTGCAGTTTCAGGAGCTTAGTGCACCAAGACGGCATAGGTGGTGTTTAGACGTTTACCGTTTCTAACGTAGTACTTCATAATCTTTTTACGACTTGCCGTCCTGATTGCGCATGAGATTTTTGCCACAACACGTTAAGCAATCAACAAATTAAAGTTGTCTATTAAAAAAATACTCAATTATGATGAAATATAGAAACTGAGATTAAAATGATGATACATGTATAGTCATTATTCAGACTTTATTTATATTCCATCAAGGCTTTCTAACTGGGCCCGTATGCAAAATGGCTTGTGTACTCAAGTTAAGATTTGTTCCGAACGGACGGATTTTTCAACACTTTCAACGATGAATTACGTTACAAACGGAACCTTGCTTCAGTATAAGAATGTTTAGCAGTAGACAAAAGTGGACAACGCTATCAAAAGGGGGTTTTGATCCATAAGAAAGCCACATTTTGTTTCAAATTTGATCTGTAATTTCATTTACCGTTTTCAAAAGAAATAAATTGAATGGAAAATTTTACGACTTTGTGGAGATTTTTCAATTGGTTGTAAATATATAACATAATTGTAACAAAACTTTAAGTATTTTTTTATTTTTTTTGGCAACCTTATATGTTTAATATTTTTCAAATGAAACTGTTTACCGAGTAAACTTGTACATGTATGTGTTTATTTGACTTTAATAAACTATTAAATCTATCACCATCGCTAATCACCGTGACACGACTCTTTAATAATTATTAAAGATCAAACGACTAATCAACACGCTAATTGGTAAAGAATAAAATCGTAGGTTGTGGATAAATAATCCCATGTAACGGCGCGTCCTGATAATTCTATCTAACTCTTTATTACTCTAAGCACAGACATTAAGCTTATCAGTGCAATAAATACAAATACATTTTTAATATGACAACATGGCATACTACATCAGAGAAGCAAATGAAACATCCTGTATTAAATGGGGCAATACTATTTCCAATTACCTATTTGATAAAGAGTAAGGCGTTTACATAGGTGGAACTTTTATTGTGATTTTCCTAAATGAAAGAGTACTCAAATAACGTAAAGATGAATATGCTATTGGCAAAATACATAAAATCAAGTGCAAACATAATTGAAATATGTCTATCTGTGCTAGACTAGCACTGGCATATACATACTTCAATCTAATTAGGCTGAATTTTCAAAACAAGAGGTGATTCTGTAGATCATAATAAACATTTTATTGAAATAAAGTATGTAAATAAAGGTTTTGATTTTGTAAATATTGCAGGTATATTTAACGACCATTCTGTTTAAGAACAAATTCCTGGATATTTTGACAATACTGAACTACCTCTTATTTGTTATATTTACAAGAAGTCAACCCGTAAATTTGTGTTTAATTATAGTCAATTGTGTAAAGATGTTAATATCAGTGATACTACACCTACGTCATGCAATTGTAGTAATTCCAAATATATTTATGGACCCATTTCCCATGTTATAACAGGTGATCTTAACATCGTTCAAGACCGAGAGTTAAAATCATTACTCAGTTAAGGACCTAAATATCGTCCGCCGTCAATTATTAATTGGAATGAATGTCGTAATATCACCCAGGACTCACTTCATACTTACTGTATGAAATGGATAATATAGGGAAAAGCTGACAAAAAATCTTTGGACTCTTTTTTTAATTCAGTAATGAAGATATTCGATATACGTTTTCAACATTTTGAAGAACATTTTACTATAAAAAAAATTAGCCACAATAAGCCTATTTCTCGTTTCAAACATAAACTAAAAGAACTAGCCAAGGAATTTGTTTTTGTCGCGTCCGATAAAGCTCATAATAATATTATTATTGTTTGACGTAAATTTTACATTGTGGTTCTGAAAAAAGAAATCACCAATTCACCAACATTCCAACTGACTCCATTTTCAGAAAACGACATCTGTATTAAACATATTGTTTTAGCTACCGCTTAACAAGCAGAACCAAATACAATGAAAGTCCCAACTATGTATTGGCTTCTGAAGCTACACAAAACACCTTACACATATCGATTTATTTCGTCTTCAAGCCATTGTTCCACTACTAAATTGTCTATTCTACTTACCAGCAGACTTGGTACATTAAAAATCCTGATTATAAATTGTTCAAATAAGGCCTTCGAAAATACTTGAATTAATTACTTTTGGAGTGTCAAAAACTCGTTGGAAGTACTTGATGAATTGCATGCTTATATTGGTGATTTTGAATCTTTTCAAAGTTTTGATTTTTCTACCCTGTATACCACATTGCCTCACATTCTCATTAAGAAAAATTCACACAGCTTATTAGATGGACATTTAATAAGTCAGAATGTTAATATATATGTTCAAACTCTTTTAGGTCTTTTTTTAGTAGCAAAAAACAAAAAAAAACTATGTCAATTGGGCATGCTTTGATACTATATATTCCCTGGAATTTTTACTAGATAACATTTTTGTTCGCTTTGGGGATGCCGTATATCGTCAGGTTATCGGAATTCCAATGGGGACTAACTGTGCACCACTTATTGAGGACATGTTGTTGTACTGCTATGAGTTACAATTTATGACAAAAGTAAGCAAAGACCAATCGAAACAACATCTGATAAACAAATTTAATAATACTTTAAGATATTTGGATGATATTTTGGCTCTCAATAATGACGACTTCAGTATGTATACTAAAGAAATGTATCCGGTTGAACTTACTTTGAATAAAGCAAATACTAACAATGACCACTGCCCTTTCCTCGATATTTATATCTATATCACTAACGGGAAGCTGAATACAAAAATTTATGATAAAAGAGTTGAATTTTCATTTCCTATCGTTAATTATCCATTTTTAGATGGTAAAGTTCCCTTGTCACCATCTTACGGTGTTTATATTTCTCAACTTGTACGATTCGCTCGTGTGTGTAACAATGTTTCAGATTTTAACTAGAGAAGTTTATGTATTACTGAAAAATTATTACACCAGGGTTTTCGATATCACAAACAGGTCAAAACATTTACTAAATTGTATCATCGGTATAAGGACATCATTCGTAAATATAGCTCAACATGCAGACTTCCTATACGTTCAGGTATTTCACACTCAATTTATGGAAATATTCCTTATAAAGCACAAAGGTGTCAGTATGCACCTCATACACTAACTAAACCTTTGAATATACTTATTAAGAAGGGCTATAGTTACGATACTGTTGTCAGGTCATTAAATATTGCATATTTTGGCGTTAATATTGATTCACTTATAGGGTCTTCGCATCGGAACTAAACACATTTATTCAAAAACCAGTTGCTGGCATGACACGTGTTATGTTCTTCTCATATATGTTATGATGGTATGATACTAAACCCCTTACGGGAAGGATCGTGCCTGATGATCATATAATGAAAGCATAATCCTTCAGTCAGTTTAATTGAAGTCTGGAGCTGGCATGTCAGTTAACTGCTAGTAGTCTGTTGTTAATTATGTATTATTGTCATTTTGTTTATTTTCTTTGGTTACATCTTCTGACAACAGACTCGGACTTCTCTTGAACTGAATTTTAATGTACGTTTTGTTATGCGTTTACTTTTCTACATTGGCTAGATGTATAGGGGAGGGTTGAGATATCACATACATGTTGAACCCCGCCACATTTTTGCGCCTGTCCCAAATCAGGACCCTCTGGCCTTTGTTAGTCTTAAATCATTTTAATTTCAGTTTCTTTGGAAATTTGGAAATTAGTATGGCGTTCATTATCACTGAACTAGTATATACTTTTTTAGTGTCCAGCTGAAGGACGCCTCCGGGTGCGGGAATTTCTCGCTACATTGAAGACCTGTTGGTGACCTTCTGCTGTTGTTTTTTTTCTATGGTCAGGTTGTTGTCTCTTTGACACATTCCCCATATCCATTCTCAACTTTATCTGTGACAATGCTGATGTAACCATTGAACATTCTATTTTGTTGTATAAAACCTTGACACCAACACGAAAATCATTTGTATGGACAAAATATTGATTGAATGTAGGTATTCACAAAAGAAGGCCTGAAAACAACCATTGAGTTGATAACATTAATTGATAACCTATCAAAGAAAATTCAAACGAATATCAAAGAGAGAATATGTATTCACTTTGTACCATTACGTCACCCACTTCTATATACACGTCATTATAAACGCTACGCTTCTATTTGGCAAAACCTTTAGAAATGCTGGTCCTTAATGCTCTTCAACGTCATACTTTTTTATTCGGCTTTTTCAACTTTTTTGGATTCGAGCGTCACTGATGAGTCTTTTTGTAGACGAAACGCGCGTCTAGCTTATATACAAAATTTAGTTCTTGTATCTATGATGAGTATAACTGGTGGTGCATATAAACGCCACCTGTTTTATTCATCAAATGCCCCATTGTTTTCAAAGTTTCTTCTTCTATTCATCTGTATAACAGTGTTAAAAGAACATTGATTTTTTGTCTAATTTCTTACATAAATTTACATTATATTAGAAGTAATTGTAAAAAAAAAAATGAAAACGGTTGAAACGAATATATAAATATTTAAGATGAAAAACATTTGAATACAAGTATGGCCAATAAGGATTAAATCTAGATTGTGAAGGGCCATAGTACATCTAGATACATACTATATCTGAAAAAGACCATGAATTCATAAGAATTTTTTGACTGTCGAAATTGTTTTTAGTTTAGCTTTGAGTTTTAAGCTAAAAATATAATCCTAATGTTCTGTGTTATCTACGGCTTCCATGTTCTTTATGGATCCCCTAAATACAATTATAAATCTATAAGAAACATTTAGTTTATTATTTTACAATATTTAGTTTATTGTATGCTTCAAAATGTTTTGAAATATACATGTAGTTGAAATTATATCAGTAAACAAAAAGGAACTCTACCTGACACACATTGACCACCAGGGGTAGAAAAATTATCATCATAGAATCCAGAATTGCAGGTACAAACTCCACTCTTACAATCAGCATTAGGTACACATTCTGTAGCATCATTTACTCTGGTACACATTACACCCGACTCTTTCTCTGCAAAAATATATTCTAATCATTTCTGAAATCAGCTGTGGAAATGTATCAGATACTATTGTGAAACCCTTTGTTTTGACCAGTGAACTTGAACACTGAAGACCTTCTAAATTTGAGCCAATGATGTAGGTAAGTTCATAAAACAATAAGGTGGTCAAAATCTAAATAATTTTGAGATCATACTTTTTGTACAAAATTAAGTTAAAAAAGACAGTTAATACGAGACAGGCATAACCTGTGAATGGGGACGAAGTCTGAATGTATTATTTTTTTTTAGATTCAAACATGATAAAAGAAACGGAAATACCATAACGTTCCCGATTTTGGTTCTGTTGTTAGGGATTTAGCTGTGACGTTCTTAAAGTTCTGACGTCATATACAATGTAAACAAAAGAAACGCTTTCATCAGGTAACGTTTTTTCATATCAAACAATTATTAAAAATGAATTTGTATTGAGTTCCAATCTTATATTTTACTAGACTGATAAATATATATATTTTTCAAAATCTCATGCAAACAAGACCGGAAAAGGGAGTAAATTTCTGCGCGAATGCGGTGAAAATCTGAACAGGAACTAGATCTGAAAAAAAGGTTAACGAGTTTGAGTTCATTAGTCATGGAAGTAGAATGAAAAATTCTTTTTTAATGATTTTTCTATCATAATTGGGGACTTCATGATTAATAATTTCTTGCGTCCGAAACGCTTTTCTGGATTTATCTTCATCAGGAACGCTCAAAGACAAACATATGAAATCCGAAGATGTTTAAGTACCGAAAACGTTGAAGAGCTATATGTCAAAATTTCCTAGAGTAAACAGCCAAATTCAAGTCAATTGAAGCCAACTTTGCCTGAGGAAGTTTAAACTTTAGTTTCTAATTAATTTCAAAATTCATTAACGGACAATTTTAGTTTGTTAAATCATGTCAGTATTGAAGTCCTGACTACTGAGCTGATAATAGTACACCAGCAATTAGGCCGTTAGTTTTCTCGTTTTAATTGCTTTACGTTGTCCTTTCGTGACCTGTTATAGCTGACTATGCGATATCGGCTTTGCTCATTGTTAAAGGCCGTAGGGTGACCTATAGTTATAAATTTTTGTGTCATTTTGTTCTCTTGTGGAGTGTTGTCTCATTGGCAATCATACCACATCTTCTTTTTTATTTAAAAAAAAATATGGATATCTCGAAGAGGGAAAACAATTACTCCTTTACAAATTTCCTGTGAAAACTCTTATTCATAAAAAGATATGTCTAGCATAATGATAGAACAAAATAAAAGAGCGTGCTTTATATAATCAATTTCAGAAATTTTTGACAAACAACCTTAACAAATTTTACTACAGAATTCATACAACTATATTGTTTGTTAACATATATCATATCATCTCTGTGCTTCACTACTATCACGAATTAGAATATAGCTTTGCATAGATCCTCTCTTGACGAATTTATAAACTATCAAGAAGCTAAGTTTTGCGTCAAAGTAGACTTAAGTCAGATTAGCTATAGTTCAAGGCCAATTTTGCTTATATATCTCCTTATGTGTTGAGGAATTTTACATCCTGCTTTTTCAAATTTGAGGGATTGTGTGTTCCTAATAAAGGTAAGTCCTAAAAAGTAACGACTAATGGAGACTGACATGTATGAAGTATTCGTTTCTTTTTTTTTAAGCAGTTATTCAAAAACTTTATAACAAACCTGGAATACACTGTCCACCAACTGTATTAAAATTGTTGTCATAGTAACCAGTATTACATGTACAAACACCACCTTGACATACAGCATTAGGTACACATTCTGTTGGTTGGTTTATAAGGGTACATGTACAGTAACTCCCGACTCTTTCTCTACAAAAATATTTCAATCATTTCAGGAAGAACAGTAGAAGAATACAGTATTTAATGATATTTTAGGTAATATTCAGACATACATCATTATGCACGTATTTGCCATTAGATTGTTGGATTGAGTACATTGGTTAACCTCTTTTTTTTACAAAATTAGTTTTAATGGAATCCAGACTTAAAATGACTTACAGGCACAGATCCAATCGTGACATACAACACTAAGTTTCTAGTTATATAATAATTATGAGTCATTTGTTCAAGAGTAAAATGAATTGCAATTTTGTTCCTACTCCTGGCTGAAAACAAAAAGGAGAAAACACAAATTATAGTTTTGATGTACGTATAAAATATAAGCTTTTTAACTTAAGCAGTCGTGACAAACATATTATATGGGATTCTAGGCATTGCAAAGAAAATAACAACAATCAAATATCTGAACTTCATTGTGGTTGGCCTTTCTCGTGACTTTTTGGTATTGAACTTTTACATGTTTGGTTAATTGACTCCTATTTTATTTATAGTATAACTTATCGCCGTATTTGAATATAAAAAATAAGACAACGCGTGATCGAACGACGCATGGATCAAACGAGTGCGCAGCACGAGTTTAATCCATAGCGGCGTTCGGTCACATGTTTTTCCTACGCATTTACAATTTGTTTTGATCTGACGTTATCGACGTCTTGACAACGCCTAGTGTTGTATGACGTCAGAGAGTGAAATAACCACGTTTATTTCACATGTGAAATTATCGGTTTTTATTTAACTGGGAAATCTATGTAATTTATTGCAACCAATGTAATAAATATTAATTATCATTATCAATGTAGATCAAAGGAAATAATTACAAGCGGAAAGTTGATAATTAAGTAGCAGGTGCACCACTTCAAAATTTGTTATATTTTTCTGTACAGTTTAAATGTTAAAAAAGATCCATGACCCCCTGATTACACAAAACTAGAACCAAAAGATAAATTTAGTTGTTAAATGACTAAGTTCTCAAGTCCCGAAAAATGGAGAAAAGAGGCTTCTTCTTTAAAAAAAACAACAGGCAAATTAACAACAAGAACAAGAATAATTCCCGAGTCATAAATTTGTATATTCCAATGCGGAAAAGAAATAACCAAATCAGGTAAAGGACATACATATTCAATACTATATACATTGTCCAAAACCGTCATCACAAATGAAGTAAAAAGTTATCAAAGGTACCAGGATTATAATTTAGTACGCCAGACGCGCGTTTCGTCTACATAAGACTCATCAGTGACGCTCATATCAAAATATTTATAAGGCCAAACAAGTACAAAGTTGAAGAGCATTGAGGATTCAAAATCCCAAAAAGTTACATTTAATAACTTGTACGAGGTTCTTTTGTACATGCATGTTATAACTTGTTTTTATGAATTAAACAAGTTATAACATGTATAATATCTCTGCTCAAATTATAGCATATACAAATTTGCAACATCATATACATTTAGCCAGGACAACTAACCAAAAGTTTGTTGATGTGTGTAGATTAAAGAAACATATCCTTTCTGAGATCAATATTTTTCTGTCAGCTGTGCCATTCAAGTGTCTGTTATTATCATGATTATTGTGAATTATTATTGAAAGAATATAGATTTCAATATAATAGATGATTCACTTCTGACAAATTCCACATCAGATATTTGGTTGCACAAATATTTCAATGACAAATGAATAAAAGTTAACAAAAATAATATTTAGCAAACTAAAGATAACGACAATACGAATGTAACATTAACTAAACGTAACTTGTATCACTTTGTAGTGAAGTACTAAGCAAACCAATTTCACAGAGAATCAGATTGCTTTAAAATCACCCTCTCAAGTAACAAGTAACAGAAGTTAATGAAATATTTAATATTTCGTTTTAAATAACCTGCAACCAATCTTTAAAGTGCTTTCACATTATTGCCTTAAGACCTTATTTCTTGAAGTTGAATTTCTGTGCTTTACAAGTTAACCTTAGGATGGTGAGCCCAAATTATACAAACCTGCTTTACATTGTCCACCATTGCCATCAAAATTATCATCAAAGTAACCAGTATTACAGTAACACTTCAGTCCTGATCCTCCACTCTTACATTCAGCATTAGGTACACATTCTGTAGGATCATTGTCCCTGGTACATGTTACTCCAGACTGTAGTTCTAAATCAAAAATATTTACATTACAGCAAATCAATGCAAGTGACTTGACAACTTGTTTCCACAGTGATAAATAATCAGGTTTTTGTTTTTAATTGCGTTGACGCCTGAACTGTTTCGGGAGTGTCTTTTCTGTGTTGAACTTAGCATAATGTATTCGGGTTTAGTTTTCTGTAATTAGTTAATACTTCAGTTTCATTATGTATTTGTCTTTCATATTCATTTGTTAAAATTTACTGTTTGCAATAGCATGAATTGTTCTATATAATAAGGATGTTCTTATCCCGGGCATAAAAACAATGCCGTATATTTGCAAGACCTTTTCAACTTTTGATCTTCAGTGCTGTACGTACTTTTTTCACTTTCGATCTTTAATATCTGGGCGTTATGTATTCGGGTTTAGTTTTCTGTAATTAGTTAATACTTCAGTTTCATTATGTATATTTCTTTCGTATTCATTTGATAAAATTTAATGTTTGCAATAGCATGAATTGTCCTATACAATAAGAATGTTCTTATCCCGGGCATAAAAACAATGCCGTATTTGGCAAAACTTTTTCAACTTTTGATCTTCAGTGCTGTACAACTTCGTACTTTTTCACTTTCGATCTTTTATATCTGGGCGTCACTGGTGAGTCTTGTGTGGACAAGGCGCGTTTTTGGCGTATTGAATTGTAAACCTGATGCTTTTTGTTATCTATTAATCATGTTTTTCTTTGTCTAATATGTTCTCCTATTTATTTGTATTGTAGTCCTGTAATATTATGTTGTCATTTCAATGTTATATTTAACTTTGCCATTAAAGTGCGAGGTTTGGCATGCCACAAAACCAGGTTCAACCCACCACGTTTATTCCCCTTTAAAAGTGTCCTGTACCAAGTCTGAAAGATGGTCATTGTTATATTATTGTTCGTTTCTGTGTGTGTTGCATTTTAACGTTGAGTCATTTGTGTTTTCTCTTATTTTTGAGATATTGAGATAAGACGTGGCACGGTACTTGTCTATCCCAAATTCATGTATTTGGTTTTGATGTTATATTTGTTATTTTCGTGGTGTTTTGTCTGATGCTTGGTCCGTTTCTGTGTGTGTTGCGTTTCGGTGTTGTGTCGTTGTTCTCCTCTTATATTTAATGCGTTTCCCCCGGTTTTAGTTTGTTACCCCGATTTTGTTTTTTGTCCATGGATTTATGAGTTTTGAACAGCAGTATACTACTGTTGCCTGTATTTAGTAGTGTTTTAAAAGAGTCAAAGAAGATGTACAGTGAAATTCAAACTTCACATAAAAACACTTGTTTTAAAAACATTTGTTAAACTTTTAAGACAAAAATACAATCTTTGGCACCTTCCTTTAAAATTAATAAAGCTATGAACGCTTAAAAAAGATTATTAGTATTTAAATGTGAATTTGGTTAAATTTACAATAATTTTATAGTTGTTAAAATAATTTATATTTATTTTTATACGGATGAATTATATATCAAAATTGAAATCTTTTTGGTTATTCGACATGTTGGATTATCGAAGGAGAAAAGGTTTTCCTAAAGATTTTATGTCTAAAAATTGCACGAACATCGTTATATTTTGACAAAATCCCTAAACATGAGCTGATTTTTTTTTTATCATAAAGGGTTTTGAAAAGACCCGTTAACCAACCTATTGTGACCTGTTTGTGTTAAATAAAGGAAAAAAAGGTTGATAGTGTATGCTATATAATAAAATATAATAAAAATCATTTGTATTTAACTATTTTGAAAGAGAAAAACGAAAAAAGAAAAACTAACATGTTGAAGGCCGTTAGGTGACCTTTCGTTGTTAATGTCTGTGTCATATTGTTCTTTTGTTGATAGTTGTCTCATTGGCAATCATACTACATCTACTTTTTTATATGGTTGTGTTTGTCAACTTGCACAAAGATAACTGTATACTATTGTATAAATAGTAAAACAAGTGGTCACACACCATCATTTGGAATATTTTTATCGCTATAAAATACATATGATTGGATAAATTCAATTTAACAGTTTGCATCAAATTAAGACACTCACTTCATTCCCACCACAGAAAGCATTAACAGAAAAAAGATGTTGAATAGGTCAAAACAATTCTCACAAGTGACGAGTCATTCTTGTTAAGAGACTGACCAATTTAAATCATTTCCTTTAAGTAATGAATCCCACCCCTTTGGCCAGATGCGGTAACAAAAAGTACTTAATCATAAATTATCAAAGCATGAGCTTTCATTTACCAATTATAAAAACGTTCATGAGGATTTAATATATTAGCATTAGTTTCGTAATAAGACAACATAAAATAGTCTTTTTTTCTATTAATAACTGTACACATCATTGGAATATCGAAATGGTTATGGTCTCATCATTATACTGAAAAATATCTAACACATCTTTTATCCCTGTTAATACATTGAAGACTATATACCTAGTGTACAGGTTCCACCAGAATCAGCAAAGTTACTGTCATAATAGCCAGTAGAACAGGAACATTGTAGTTCTGATCCATCACTCTGACATACAGCATTAGGCATACACTCAGCTTGGTCATTTTCCCAAATACATTTTTCACTCAAAGCTATTTCTAAAATATAAAGTATATTTCAAAATTCTTTTCAAATTGTGTACCTCAAATGTTCAAATTATTTCTTACCTCTTTGGGCAAATGTTGAAAAAGTCTAATATACATACCTGCAGCACATTGTCCACCAGTGGCACTAAAGTTGTTATCATAGAATCCAGTATTACATGTACACTTCAGTCCTGATCCTCCACTCTTACAAACAGCATTAGGTACACATTCTGTAGCATCATTAACCGTGGTACATGTTACTCCAGACTGTAGTTCTGTTTTAGGAAAAGAGAAAATATTATTTTCAAAATAATCTGGTACCAAGTAAGAAACACATTTCTTTTGGATAAATATTTTGTTTCGATACATACCTGCAATGCCATATTTTTGGTATATAAATTTAAAAAAATGATATTCATGTACAAAATAAAAAAATGGACATATTCATAAAATCATGTTGATAGTGACCATTTTGTGTAAATAAATACTTAGTTTAGTAGTACTAGAGCACACCCGCGAAATCGCGGGCATATACAGCTTAATTGTGAACTGTTGTAGGATGATTTTTTGTAAAAGATATTATGTATTGAGAATTACTTAAAAGGTATCTCCCTTTTTCCAAAGTCCGATATTTGTTTCCTTTCTGTTAAATTCAATTATATTCAGTCTAAAAATATGCTTCTCATACAATCCATCAGTGCTTTTTCTGAGAGCCTTATTAATATGCCAATGGTAGGATTTGAATCATGAATAAATGACTAATACCGACTAAGGCCAATTTGAGGGGTTGTCGATCGGAGGGGTCCTGATCCCGAAATCCTGGGCTTAAAACCATGAAATCCCGAGATGCAGAATTTTAAGAAATTCATATCCCGAAATCAAAAAAATATATTCCTATATCCCGTTAGGATCAATCCCAAAATCCCGAGCTTAAAAACACCCGATCCAGACGCCCCGAAAAAGGTCCTGCCTCCCTCTAATCTCTACCTTACTCTCATTTTTGCCAAATCACTATTTTCCCTTTTAACAATAAATTATATATAGAAATGCACTGACAGAATACAGCGAGTCTCTATATATCAAAGTAGTATAATCGTAGTTTACATGTAGATAAACGCGAAAAATATTTGTCCTCTCTAAGGGATATAATAGTTGTGATTTTTGCGATCTAAACACCATGATATGGAGAACACTCTACGGTTGGTTGTACTTGTGTCACATGTTTTACTTATTTTAATACAAATGCAACTGGTATGACCAATAAATTATATATATATAAATGCCCTGACAGAATACAGAGAGTCTCTATATATTAAAGTAGTATAATCGTAGTTTACATGTAGATAAACGCGAAAAATATTTGTCCTTTCGAAGGGATATAATAGTTGTGATTTTTGCGATCTAAACTAAACACCATGATATTGAGAACACTCTATGGTTGGTTGTACTTGGGTCACATGTTTTACTTATTTTAATATAAATGCAACTGGTATAACCCCTTGAATAGTAAACATTTAAAAAAAAACGGTAGACAGAATACAGAGAATCTCTATATATTAAAGTAGTATAATCGTAGTTTACATGTAGATAAACGCGAAAAATAATTATCGTCTCTAAGGAGTTATAATAGTTGTGGTTCTTGCGATCTAAACACCATGATATGGAGAACGCTCTGATTGACACATCTATTTTTCTTTTTTGTTATCTATCATACGATTGGTTGTATTTGTGTATGTTTCAAACAGGAAGTCTTATCTAAGACTAAAAGTCAGTCTGATGACGGAATCATTTCCGGACTCCTTTTTTTTCGTTTTTCTCCCAAAAGAACTCAATCTGAATAATCATAAGAATGGATGACAAATGCGACTATGCATGTTAACTATAGGACACAGAGGCATAATGATTGATTTATTGTGGAAGGAAGAGAAGCGACACCAAAAATGAGGTCTTCTCGTTTAATAGTATAGATTATAATTTATAACACATTGTTACCACATCTTTAAAGTACAAACCTGGTACACAAGTTCCAGCAGCAGGGTTTACATCATTATCATAGTATCCAGTAGAACATTGACATTTCAGGTCTGATCCTACACTCATACATGTTGAGTAAGGTACACATTCATCTACAGATCCTGATTCTGTACATATTCCTCCCAATGCTATCTCTAAAAATCAGTAAAGTTAATTTTGATTCAATTGTTATTAATCTCTAATATCAAGTGTACTTTGAGATTTGAAAACGACAGATTCTTTAAAAGTATTTTTCGTACAAATATAATTATTTTTTGTACATTCAAAATCTAAAAGCAATATTGATCTTTCAAGTTCGTGACTCTGTTCTCCAAATTTCTATCCATTTTCCAAATAAATTAACTGTTACAATTTTTGGTGGACAATCGAACTTATTCTGTAATGTGGTAATTCTGAAACCTTGTGTTTAAAAGCAAGCTTACATTGCTGCCTCACCTGCAAGAGAGGTGAATCATACCGAAGGATTCAATCTCATAAGTGAAATACAAAATGGCATTGACAAGGTATAATCAAGGGAAATCTTAAGATAAACATAACAGTATATAAAACTTTACAGAGATAACTCATGGCTGAGCAATACAAACCCTATCAAAAACAGATGGTGATCTAACTTAATTCAAAATTTATTTGTAACAGCAACAAAATAACATAACATTGCATGAGCTAAATTGGATTAGCACACTGTCTTGAGTAATTATGCCTGAATTTGTCAATTTCAAAGTACCATCAAACATATGAAGTTTAAAAATCAATTGCAATAGAATATTTTCATATTAACGACTTTTGACTTCGAAATTTATGTTTATTTCGACTGGTTGTCTTCACTGTAGTTGAACACCCTGGTGCCAAGTCAGGTAAGAACAATGTAAAAGAGTTAAATCAAGATTGCAATCTGTACAATTAGTTGGGAAAATTAACTGCTTAATATTTTCTTTACAATACAAAATAATCAGAAAACAGTAGAATTTTACCTCATACTACATCGATTATATGTTTGACTTTACTTATACTTAAGTTATGCTCATACTTAACTGAGTACCATACTGTCTAACTACAGAAAAAGGCAATCTGTCTTAAAATCAAAACTTGGTGACATGAAAACAGTCTATTTGATCCAATAAAATTGATAAGTAAATTGATGTCCTTCTATTTATTATAAGTGTATACGAAATATACAATTGCTTGCATAAATAAATTGTCATCATTTTTATACAAAATAACTGCACCTTCAATTCAGTGCAAATAATTAGAACTTTAGATTTATGGTTAAATCAAAGCCGGATGACCTTTTTTCATCATTTGTTGTTTATTGCATATCTCTGATAAGACACATGAATATTCTAAATGCAAATGTACAAAAAGCATTCACAATATATATCAACTAACCTTCTTTACACTGTCCACCATTGCCACCAAAGTTGTCATCATAGTAACCAGTATTACAGGTACAAATAAGTCCAGATCCTCCACTCTTACATTCAGCATTAGGTACACATTCTGTAGGATCATTATCCCTGGCACATGTTACTCCAGACTCTAATTCTGTTATTAGAAAAAACACAATTTATTGTCTTTCTTACTATATTGGTTCAGGCTGTCAAACAGTAAAATAAGTTTATAAATCATTACAAAGATTTTATTCAGTTCAAATTTTTTATCTTCTTTAGCTTTACTACAAATTATGTTATACTAGTAAGTGCAACAGATGTCATTGTACGCTGCCCTTTAGTTGCTTAAATCCGCTTCATTTGAATTCTTTTGTATAGTTTTCTCATTTGCAACAAAATAGCATTGCATCTCCTTAATTATTTCATATTAACGACTTGATAATACTAAAGATTCCCTTAAACGTTTTCCCTCCATTACTATGGTATTTTCCCTATACAAGGTATCGTATGAAATTTCCCAAAAAGATCTGCATATTTAATCAACACGAAAAGGTAAAGATTGTCATTCAACATGGGTTCATAGTTAAAATATAGAGGTATGAGTCTTAGTTAATAGTATACCCTTTGGTTTGCACTATATTACAGCGGATTCCATTGAGTGCGTAGAAAAAGGTAATATTTTTGGTTAGCTTGATTGTTAGCTGTACCGAGAAGTCATTATTAATACCTTTCCTTTCAAAGAAGCATAGTCGAACAGACAGGTAGATTGGTCTTCTGTCGGACTAGTCTATTCTTAAAGGAGTGTACTGTAGTTTACCTTACCTTCACGGTACAGCTAACAAACAAGCTAACCAAAAATATTACCTTTGGATACACACTCAATGGAATCCGCTGTAATGTTACATCTATTCAATATATTATTATATTTCAGATCCGTATCATTCATTAAAATTTGCCAGTAACTAATATGGAATGCCAACATGTAGCACTTGAGGAAAATGTCGAGATAGTGTTAATCTTTCAAGATTAATAAAGAACATACATATTCTAATAAAGCACAAACACAGGAAAATACATATACTATATAGAAATAAAGATACATACTGTTAGTACACGTTCCACCATTGTTGTAATAATCACTGGTACATGTACATTGGTAGACACCTCCAGAAACCAGACCGCATGTTGACATGGCATCTTTACATTGATCTGATGGTCCTGTCCTACTACATAATGCATCAACATCTATCTCTGAAATTTAGATTATACAGAACTTAATATACAATTATTCAGATATGCTTTCGTACTACAATTTCTAGTGTATATTTTTACACAAATGTATGATGAATTTATGTCAATAAAAAGGGTGAGGTGTTTCTACTAGATAAATAAGCAGATAATATATTTAACATGGAGCCAACAGGTTATTAAAGACGAATATTTTTAATGTCTCCTTCAATATGAAAGATATTTGAAATTACTTAATGTGTTACTTCACAATGAACTAAATTATAGCCAGATTGATTGATAGTTGTTCATTTGTTCAATCTCTATGAGCACATATTTCGTTGATAAAACGGACAAAAAAAGTAACAGCAGCATATAAGAAAAACTATAGTGGTGATAATTTTCAAATAGGTGACAACAGGCATAAAACTGTTCATAATATTCTACGTAGACCTTTACATTAACTCTTTAAAATCTGAACTTTTTAAATGCTTGTATATTTTTGCAGCCATTTTGTAAATGATGACTGACGGAAAACTTTTATCATTTGGAATCAGGTTTATATTGAATGATATATCTACATTTTAATTTTGATTGAAACCTAGCACAAACAAATGTTTCTCAAATTGAGATTGAAATATTTTTTTGACTTTCTTTTTCCCCTCTAAAACAAAATTTAATAAAAAATCAAACTCCGAGATAAAAGGGAATGTCCACATAATCTGATAAAATTAGACGTTATCAACTGACGGCCCGAGGTGGTTCTTAACAGTCTTATAAGTAAGGTGTAAGAGACATATGCTACATATATGGAACACCAAATTGTGAATTAACAAAACAATTGAAATATAAACGTGTAATTGGAGACCAACATGAAAATGATTCCGTTACTTTTACGCTTCAAATCAAGATAACATCTCATTAGAATGAAATTTGATGCAGGTGATGTTTAATTTGCATTATCAGAACATTTATGGATTTGCGAAAGTCAAAATGAAGAATTACTCCTTAGTTATATGACATGCCAGTTGTGCATTAATAATATAAACTGCTGTAGCCTTTAAAGGTTGCACTACAGCTGTTTCTCAAACCACGCCTCTTTTGTGGATTATATAATATTCATAGATAATTATTTTTTTAACTTACTGGTTCCAAGATATGATTTCTATGTTTCATCTCGTAGAGGCATAACTTGGTAATGTTACCAATAAATATACATATGCATAATTGTCAAATTGAAATCCGTTCTTAACCTGCAGTCAAGTTAGGGGTATCACATGATTTTAGTGTAAGTTTAAACTCTTAGAAGTTCGGGGCATATACACGTTGAAAATATGCCGCATAGCCTTATATTTTGAAAAAGAAGTATAGCATATGAACTTTCCATTCTAGGATATATATTTTTTTTCAAAGCTTCATAGTAAAAGTGATACAGTTTTAGCCGTAAAAAAGAGTTCTATGGGTAATTGCATTGTCGAAATTTACAGAAATGCATACTTAAGAACATTTTGTTTATTAAAAATTACAAATCATTGGCTTAAGAATTAAAAGGATTAAACACATTTTTCTCTGTAGGTTACTTGTTTATAAACTGGGTCGCTAATTCATTTTGGGACTAATCAACACGGTTTACTCATCAATAACCTCCAACAAAAATGTTTTAATCCTATAGTAAATTAAAGAAACATGAAAATAAAGCTCTGTAACAACCATCACAAGTTGTAATCCTCTTCTGAGTTAATCACGAATACAAGTGTTTTTACAGTACAAAATTGACAAACAAGAACATTCATTGATGACATTCAAAAGTGTATGTCGGGCTTTTCTGTTCCTCCGTTTTATTCAATAGACAAAAACATGGTGTACTTCTGTAACGGTCCAAATTATAGTTACATCCCACTCCCGCATTAAAATGGTAGAATTACATAAATATATATTCAATACACGGAATAAAAATACATGCTATTCCCACTATTTTTGGCGATTAAATTTAATGAATTGGCAATAAAGGCCAGAAATGTTCCTGCAAAATGAACAGCCCAGAGAAACATGTATACTAGTAACATAGAAGTAATGAAGATACATACTGATACTACAAGTTCCTCCATTGTTGTAATAGCCACTGTTACATGTACATCGATAGGTACTTCCAGCAACCTGAATACATGTTGACATGGCATCTTTACATTGAGTTGAGGGTCCTGTACTGCTACATGATGCATCAACATCTATCTCTGAAATCAAGATTACAAAGAAATCCATATATAATTGTTCTGACATATGTTTTCATACAATTCCTCGGGAATACTTTTACAAAACTGTATCTATGAAGAAAGAATGCCTTCTTTTGGATAAATAAGCAGTTACTAAAAATTTAAAATGTTGGCGATAAGCTTCCATAGACTTATGATTTGAATATATTTTCAATTTGAAATTACTACATTTGTTACTTCACAATATAGTAAAAGGAGTAGGTCCGGTAAGGACCGATTTTGGCCTCAAATTTCAGTTTCATCTGACGAAAGATTTTGACCACTTTTTAAACACTTAAGTGTCTATTTCATTTGATTCAATTATTTTTTGTGAAATATTTTAACTCATTTAGTAATAAAAAAAGATCCGATTCAAGCTAAAATATGAAAAATCTACCAAATATGCGAAAAATGTCACTTTTCAGATCGTTTTTTTCAAAAATGAAAGTGGCCGCGCGGCATCCGTGTTCATCCTCAATCTTTATATATGTTATGTATTATCATCAAATACAACTTCCATTTTAATATTTTGGATGAACACGAATGCGGCCACTTTCGTTTTACACGGAAACCGTCTAAAATTTAACTAAAATGCTTGAATTTTGATGATTTCAGTAATTACGCATGACTTAATGGTGCTAGTACTCAATCTATGTGCATTGTATTACCAAAAACAGCCAATATTTATGTAGCAGAACCATTCTACTATCCAATAAATAACTAAAAGTTTACATTTTAACAATTTTGTAAAACTGCTATATTTTGGGGCCAAAAAGAGCTCTTAGCGGACCTACTCCTTTGTCTGACAAGTCAGGTTGATTGATAGTTGTTCAATTGTGTAACATTTACTGGCAACCCTTTCTTAATTTGTCCGTTTACAAATTTACAAATTATGTTATAGTTAACGTCATTGACCAAGCAATTCGGTATAATAGAATATGTATGATTTAATCTGCACGGCTTGGGTGACCATAGTTTAACACAAACGGTATAGGAGGTCGGGTTAAATGGTCACCCCGAGCCGTGCAGATTAAATACTATGTACCGATTTGTTTGCCCAATAACTGTTTAAACACATGACATAATAAATTCACGTGAACATTTCTGAAATATGCAAACGATATTCCATAAGTCACGGCTGCTAGTTTCTCGTAAGGGGAAAGGGGAAAATACACTTTTGTGTAGTAAGAGTTTAGTAAGTATTAAATTATAAACTTTTTTTCATCTTTAGACTTATTCGTAAATCGTTTCATTATATGGAGAATTGCGATTTAATATTATTTTGTTTGTCATTCCTGTTAAATGTATTAACAATTTCATATAAATTAGGAACGATTTAGAATTTGATATAAAGTGTAGACGCCTATCTTTTGTGGAAAACTATACTTTATTTCGCCCTTTAGTAGTCATTAGTTTGTTTTTTATCGTTTGATTGTTGTCTTATTGACGTTTAACCTACTTCTCCTACAGTTTTAGTTCTGTTTGGTGTACCTTTTAAATCTGTGTATGAACAAAACTGAAATGGAGGACAATTTGCTTAGAGGAAGATAAGCCGAGGAGATATGTACCTTGTACTTTTAAACTTGAAGTAACCAAGGGGAAAATCATTATTCAATCTTTGACCTCCTCCCCTCCCCTTTCCAATTTTGTTTCTACTGCACTTATTTTTTGAAGACATGTCGTATCTAAACAATTGATCTGTAGCTTATCCGTCTCCCCTCGCTGTTTCGGTACAAACTTTAATGTGATCCTCATTGTATTCGATCCAAAAAAGTAACTATATTAAAATGTATACATATCTAAAAAGTCGTAATACATTCCATTGAACACAAAACTAATTCAAATTAGATTTCATTTATTTTGATATCATAATTACATAAATACATTTCCTTTTTAGTGGAAATTACAAAAAAAATAATTATAAACTGGGTTGACTGTGAAACACTAATTTCAGAATTACATTGTACA
Source organism: Mytilus galloprovincialis (assembly GCA_037788925.1). Taxonomy (NCBI): domain Eukaryota; kingdom Metazoa; phylum Mollusca; class Bivalvia; order Mytilida; family Mytilidae; genus Mytilus; species Mytilus galloprovincialis. The sequence continues at coordinate 4,651,703 of CM075340.1, read as the reverse complement.
CACAATATTATAAAAATTTGCATGTCCCAACCTTTGATTCCAAAACATATCATAAGCATAAAATCGTCAAACAATGTTTTTTGTTTCACTATGCACTCGATGATATTTTGTTTGATTTACACCTCTCTTTAAATCCAGGATTTAAAGGTAAGAGTACTTTTGACCTGTGCAGTATATCTAAGGTATTGATATGCATTACCCGGAATACAGCACTGTAAGAACAAAGAGGATTTACCGATATCATGTGTTAAATAGAAACTAAGGTTTCAAATCCCTCAGGAAAAGTTGTCCTCAGAAGGATTTGGTTACTCTATTTTAGGTAATTTTTCATTATAAAGCTCTTCAACTATTTCGGTTTTATACATCCCTGGTTTTCAAATATTCGACAATGGGTTTTCCTTATTGGGTAAGTCGAATAATTCACTTCAACTCCCGCAGGCACAGTTGGCCTTAGAAGTATTTGTTATTATATAGTCATTTGTGATTATATAGCTCTCTAAATATTCCGGTTTTATAAATGCTTGGCTTTCAAATACTCGGTTTTGAGCGTTTCTGATGAAGATACGTTAAGAAACGCGCTTCGGACACATTGAATTTGTGACTTTTTGTTTTCCTTAAATATTTTTTATGCGAGGCTTGTACTCAATAGTAAAAACTTCTTTTAGTCAATTTGACACAATTTTGGGTGAACTTACAATTTTTCTGAATTTTACTGTCATTTCATTTTTTGGATCTCAATGCTCTTCAACTTCTTAATTTATTTGGCTTTTTTCAACTTTTTGGGATTCGAGCGCCACTGATGAGTCTTTTGTAGACGAAACGCGCGTCTGACGTATATATAAAAAAAAATCCTGGTATCTATGATGAGTATATTCAAAGATGGATAACCAATAACTTGCAATTACATTCAATGTTTGCGCCGATTGGGTCACAAATTGTATCGCCATTATATTATTTTACTTACAAAATTGGCAATAAAGGCCATATTTGTTCCTGCAAAATGAACAGCCGAGAGAAACATGTATACTAGTACCATAGAAGTAATAAAGATACATACTGTGTGACATATACTTCGTTTAAAAATGTTGCGTTTCTCAAAAGCTTTTCCTTAATCAATTTTCACAGATAAATCAAATACATATTAGCCATGTGAGCATAACAATGTCATTTGCACCAATCAACTTTAAAAAAAAATGTCAATTCTAGCCCTTCAGTTGCACACTTTTTAAATTTGTAGGGTCATAACAAGAAGTTTCATTCCCATAGCATTTCAAGAGTTAAAGAATTTAGAAAATTGACCAAACAAAAACATACATTGTTTATGTCGACCATTGTTTATTACCGTAACATTTATTTCCTTGGATATCATTTTGGTATACTTTGCCAAAAAGATTTTTTTTTCAAAAATTGGTTTAAAGCATGGATCACTGGGTTTTTTTAAAACTACTGGTCGTGCAAAATTGCCCAAATTGTATAAACTATTCATGAAAAAAATAACATAAATGTGCAACCAATGCAATCTATATAAACAAACAATTCATTTGATAAAAATAAAAATTTTCTATCTCGAATAAAACCTCAGTTCATATTAGATAAAGGATCAGTTTATACAAAAATAATAAAGTAATTATCCGGGGGAATCAAAATAATCAAGTTGTTATAGTAGTAATAATAACGTCTGAATTCTTACTTTGACGACAGGTTAGTACTTCAACATGATCATAGTAATTATCCCTACAACGGCATGTATTCGTATCACCACAAACTGCATTACCGTACAAATCACAACTGCTACTATTACTTGCTGTACAAGGTATATTTTCTACTGCTGCTTCACATGGAATGTACAGCAAACATGACAGTAAAAACTTAAATAAAACAAAATAATGCAGTAAAAAGGTGTTAAATGTGCCAAAAGCGACAAAAATGTCACTGAAGTATAACATGTCATTTTCATTAATATGTTGTTATCTTCTGGTAATAGTACTTACCACACATAGAAACACATAGCAATATTTTACAGTTCTTGATTTGCACTAAATATGTTTGTACATAAATAATACAATATTCCATGTTTTAAAAATCATAACTTTGAGAGATTTGAAATAGAAAAATCTTACAAAATGCTGAAAATGTAACGGTAGTAACCAAAAATCTGTAGTACCTAAATTTCAAGTACAATAACAGTACTGTAAAATAAAAATCCTAAATAGTACTATAATTTTGTAGTAACACAAAAGTACTGAATATTAAAAGTTAATTTCCAGTACTACACATTTTTAGTACAGAAATAGTACGTATGCAAAAGTAGCTGTGTAGTACTTTCATGCCAACGCCAGACCTCAATTAAACTGATTAGGCGTTTAAAAGTATGAAGCATATCATTAAAAAAATAAATGTGAATAACATAACCCGTATCATTTCAATAACTGGTTTTATTTCCGATGCATAGACCCAAAATATGCAATCCTTAATGACTTGGCAACAGTATCGTAACTTGAATTATTCTTTCCGACTTAGTATATGTAAAGTTTTGTTTAGCTTTTGAGGTGAATGTCTATATTTTTGTACTTTGTAAAGAATACTACCATATAATATTGGATGTGAAATACCTAAACGTATAAGATGTCTGCATGCATATGTGGATTTATATTTACGAATTATTTCCTTGTACCGATGATAAGATTTAGAAAATATTTTGACTAGTTTGTGATATCGAAAACCCTGGTGAATTAATTGTTTTCAGTAATACAGATATTTCTTTCATTGAAATCAAATACGTTGTTACATATACGAGCGAAGTGAACAGGTTGGGATAAATAAACACCATAAGATGGTTTCGAGGGAACGTCACTATCTAAAAAGTAATAATTAACAATAAGAAATGAAAAATCAACTCTTTTATCATAAATGTTGGTATTAAGCTTTTCCCGTTAAAGATATAGGTACCATTATCATTATTTAGGAAAGGTAGAGATCATTGTTAGTATTTGCCTTTTTTAAAGTAAGTTGGGTATGATAAATCATTTGTTTGTTTCAGAGTTTAGTGTTTAGCATATTTCGGTGATTTGCTATGTATACATCATTGATTGAGTACTAGCTGAAGCTGGTCCAGTTTTTCTCGTTTCCATTCTCTATTCTATATAGTTATTGTCATTCATCCTTATAGTAAAAAATTAAATGAAAAAAAGAACAAAACACGCTTGACAAATGCAAGTGAAAGATCGTCGATAAAGGCGTCAAAACAAAAGCTTTACTAAGACTTTAGGTTTTATAAAAATAAATATTAAATAAGTTAATAATTTGAGATACGGGAAATTTTATTTGTGTGAAAGAAGTAAATATTTGTGTCGGAATCAAACTGTCCATGTGTAGATACATCTCTTTCTGGTAAAGTCAAAACAAACAAACGAGACCCCCAAAAAAAACAGAGATTATTTCATAGAATTTCTATGCCAACCAGCGCAATAAAGCGTTTTCTACATTGCAAAACTTTGGGTCTTAAAAAACGAAAAATTCTAATGTCACGATAAATGAGAAATCATTTAAACTGTGAAATATAAACAAATATCTTACAGTGTTACTTACAATTCAGCATATTCAATTACGGCTAAAATTGATACTGGAAATGGGGAATGTGTCAAAGACACAATAACCCGGTCAAAGACACAATAACCCGGCCAAAAAGCACACAGCCCAAGGCCGCCAATGGAAACTTAGCGCGAAATCCCGCATCCAGGGGCGTGCTTCAGCTGGTCCCTAACCGAAAATGTGTAATAGTTCTGTGAAAATGGACATCATACAAGACTAATAAAGGCCAGATGCTCCTATGCAGCGGGGTTAAACATGTTGTGTGATACCTTAATCATTACCCGATACCTCTAGCCAATGTTTTAAAAAAACAAACAAACAACTACACTCACAGTAAAAACTCAGTTCAAAGGAGTCCGAGTCCGAACAGGTAACAAAAGAAACTTAACAAAAAGACAATGATACATGAATTAACAAAGGACTTCTATCCGTCATGGTTACGGTTAATGACATGCTTTTAAAGATTGTTTTTTTTGATTAAAAATTGGACTACAAAGAATTTATTAGGCGACTCCGACCGATGTTTACAATGCATTGACTACTGTTAATATAGCTTACGGAGAGAGAAGATTGGGGTCATAGTACCCATGCATGCAATTGGAATGTATCATAGATGACAATAAAAATAGGTCAGCGTTGTTAAATTCATTTGCTAAATATTGTGAAAAGAGAAGTATGCAAGAACGCAGCCACGTCCGTTCATATTGGGATGTTACATATACATCCAATATGCCTCGTGTGAAGAGAGTGTCACGCTCTCTGCACGTTAAGAAAGCCTGATAAAAATTCCCAGGGTCCGAAGTTAGCATGTTAACTTGTAAGACAATATTTCTGTTTCTATATGTATACCTTATTAACCCTCATTTTTCAGTGGCAGTCGACATTCATCCCGAACGGCCTCTATTACTGAACCTACCTACTGTATTGTTTGTTAATTCGTTTTCGTCGTGATCATGATAAACATATTTGCCACTGGACCCTTAAGAATCAACAATCGATCGATACAAACAGATTACCATAATACATGTAATAATGATGACGGTTTTAACTTAGTAGCAATTCTTTATCTTGACAATTACTGGAAGGTATTTCATAATTAACTTAGAAAATTCCAACTGCAAATCAAAGTTAAACCTTGTGTCAATTTCAGAAGGCATTTTTCTTGTTATATATTCATTTATGTGATTGTCTGCTAGATATCGAACGTTAAATGTACCTATGCCTGTTTAGAACATGTCAAACAGGGATGGGGTAATCGTAATCTGTAATTGTAATCGATTGTAATTGATTACATTTTTTCAAGAAATCGACAGTAATCTATAATCGAAGACATTTTCGATTACATGTAATCGTAATTTAATTGATTACAGCAAAACATTAGAAGTAATCATCGATTACTTTTCGATTACATTTCGATTACTTTAGTAAAATAGTAGTCAGTTTGATGAAAAATAACCTATTTCAGAGGAAAATATGCATGTTATCACTTTGCAGTACAGATAAAATATTATGCATCAATAATACTTGAGAGTTAAGCAACTGTCTTATATCTATCTATTGTCTCAAGCTGCATTATGAGTAACCAGATCCCCTATCTAAATTTACTTTATATCTAGCTTTTGAAACAAATGAATGTATGTGCTTGTCAATAATTCAAGAGCTTTAATATTTAAATAAGAAAATAGATTTGAAATAATAAAATAGGTCTTAAATAAGAAATGCGTCTGTCTTTCGTTAAGTTCTGTATTGCATTTTTCAAAGACGTTAGCTTATTTGTATTAGATTTCCTGAAAACAATATTTTCAATCAGAGTTGAAATTAAAGCTTAGAATATTAGATAAACAGTTGATTTCTTAAATGTTATGATATACATGTATATAAATTAAATTAAACAAGAACGCAAAATCCTTTTAACAATGAACCAATGGCAATGCATTGCAATTCTTTTTAGAAATAGATACATGTATCCCTTTGACACTATAAATATATTTTGTATATAATTTGATTGGAGAAGTTCACAAGACACGACAAGACAAGACAAGACAAGACAAATACTTTATTAAAGTCTCACCACTTGTTACATTAAAAATATACAGCTTTTTAAAACACAAATTAACAACAAGAGCCACTCTATAAAGAGTTATGAGAGACTATAAAACAATTTTTTTTTTAAATTACAATACAAATACAACTTAAGTCAACTATCACGAATATAAAATACATTTTCGCTTTATTAAAATTTCATAGCAGATTTTGGCAGTATTTTCACAAATCTTAACAACATGCTTGCCTTTTCTAATGAGATAATCAAAGTCTTCTAATCAATAACAAACAGACTTTGTTTTATGGTGTCATCCTGGTTTGCCCACTTTTAATTACATGCATATGTAAACATAGGGGGAATTGTTGTTTTAACAATTATAGTTTATTTCTGAATAATAGTCATAATTTTTACCTTTTATTTACCTGTAAATTTTTATAAATGATACAATATTTCGCTATTAAATCAATAAAAAAGTGCGAAAATATTTTTTATTTTAATATTTTTGTATCAGAAAAATGTGTAGAATTTGAAAATATACCTCTTGTGTAACCTGTATTTTTTAAATTAAAGATACTATATGCTGCTATTAACTCAAGAAAAATGTGCAAAGATATTTTTAATTTGATGTATTTTCTATAGGACAATGTATTGAAATTGACAAATATAAATGGACAAAAATGTGTATTACTCTAACAACTTATCAACAAAAATTTTGATTATTGTTACATTCTGAAAAATAATGAATTAAAGATTAATATATATATTTTTATCAATTAAATAAATACACTGTTCTGAAATCAATATAAAAAATATCCAATTAGTCGTAACAAATAGAATATAAATGCAACTGCAGCTTAACAAATGCACAATTTGAACAGTAAATCTGTATCTTAGCTTAAAGGTAGCATGTTCTTATTTAAACAAAAAAACCAGCAGCTTAGTAAGGATACATCGCTAAACAACTTCAGTAACAACTTCATTCACTTTAGGAATTAGGGGCCCAAAAAGGGCCCAAATAAGCATTTTTTTCTTGGTTTTCTCACAATAACTTTAGTATAAATAAACTGAAATCTATGAAATTTTAATATAAGGTTTATGGCCACAAAAGGAAGATTGGGATTGATTTCGGGAGTTTTGGTTCCAACAGTTTAGGAATGAGTGGCAAAAAAAAGTCCCAAGTAAGCATTTTTCTTGGTTTTTGCACAATAACTTTAGTATAGGTAAATAGAAATCTACGAAATTTTAACACAAGGTTTATGCCCACAAGAGGAAGGCTGGGATGGATTTTAGGAGTTTTTGTCCCAACAGTTTAGGAATTAGGGTCCAAAAGGGTCCAAAATTTAACTTTGTTTGATTTTAACAAAAAATGAATTCCGCGGGTTCTTTGATATGCTGAATCGAAACATGTACTTAGATTTTTTTTATTATGGGCCCAGTTTTCAAGTTGGTCCAAATCCGGGTCAAAATTAAAGTTTGTTTGATTTCAACCAAAATTAAATATATAGGGTTCTTCAATATGCTGAATTAAACCATGTATTTAGATTTTTTATATTTGGGCCCAGTTATCAAATTGGTTCCCATTGAGGTCTAAAGGGTTTATAATTGATTATTATTTAATTTCATCAAAAATTAAATTCTTGGGGTTCTATGATATGCTGAATCTAACCATGTATTTAGATTTGGGATATTGGACCATAATACGTAAATGTCCAATTTAAGTTTTAGTTCTTAGACCACATTCACTCTGTGTCAGAAACCTATGTTGTGTCAACTATTTATTCCCTATGTAATGCACTTATAAAGTTTGATTCATATAATTATGTTTTCGATAAAAGATAATTTGTATTGCAGTATTTATATCATGAAAATCATTCAGAAAATAATAAATTGTGAAGACACTTTTATTACTGAATGTCATTGTTTTGTTTTTAGTTGTATGTTAAATGATAATATTGAATTGATATCAAATTATTGAGAGAAAACATATTTGATTTATTTATCATTTTTCTTTAAAAATCATCATAAAAATACGTAAATACAATGTATAGTAAGAAAACACTGATAAACAATATACCTAAGTTGGAACAGACTATACAATTGTATGCTCATTAAACCTTTTGTCTTTTTTGTTTTCTTTGCCATTAGATAATTGGTAGAATTAAAAGTGGGCAAACCAGGAGTAAACCCCCCGCCCACTCCCGGTGCTTTTCATTTGCGCCAATTAGCATTTCAATTGCGCCAAAAACTAAATCTTTCATTTGCACCAATATTACAGGTAAGTACAGGTAAATACAGGTAATAATAGTATAAAACATAAAAATTTTCAAAAAGTCTTTTAATAATGAACAAACATACTCCTCAGAAATACAGGTAATAATAGTATAAAACGTCATACAAGTTATGCTAAAACCTCGATAAAATCATACAAGTAATGCTGACATCATACAAGTAATGTTAAAACCTGAATAAAACCTTGGTAAAATCATGAAAGTAATGTTAAAACCTGAATAAAACCTTGGTAAAATCATGAAAGTAATGTTAAAACCTTGATAAGAACAGAAGAGAAAGCACTATACACTGGAGAACATTATTGAGACATTTGTTAGCACTATAGAAAGTTACAAGTCTGTTCTGGCACAAAATTTATAAGGAACGGTCTTGATGTAGTCATGCCTTGAATTTTCCGCCACCAATTTTGGCCAAGGTGAAATCTACAGCAATCGATTTTCGATCCTGGCAACATTCGCAAAATAACACTATGCATGGCTTGTTCAAAGTCTATATGAATAGACTGTGGTTTAAGTACAAGATTTCTCTGTTCACAAAGTTCACTGGGGTAAAGCTGATGACCGTAACTGCATTCACGGTCATCCCAAGATGTCGGACGAAAAATTAGGTCGGTATTTTTATTGTCTGTTAAGTTGTTTCTACATCATTTTCTTTACCAAGCATGCATTGGTACGATGTAAATATATAAAAGATTCACACGGAAGTCACAAATCTCTACCGAGGAACGTGTATAGAACGGGAAATTGGATTAGAAAAATTCGCTAAGATGACCGTAAATCATCTTTAAAATATTTTCAAGATGACCGTAACATATAATAAGGATGACCGTGATTGGTAAAATGATGACCGTAATTTCGAAAGGATGACCGTAATTTTTAAAGGATGACCGTACCTTTCATAGTATAACCGTCATTTCTAAGAAATATCCGTATTTGTATTACCTTTTTTATATCAAATAATTAATCGTGTTGGTGTAAGACGTATTTATAAGACAACATTAGTTTTAACAATATTTATTCAGATAATTCATCAGGATACGATATTATACAAAGGAAATAATATTCAGGATTCAGAAACAAGCAATTTGCTTTTACAAATCTATCTCCTTTACAAAAAATAATAGTGATGAAGCATTGACATCAAGGGTTAAAACGTTTACTTTTAATAATATATTTCTGCACCAAACTAAATAAAAGACTATTTTGCTCATCTGAGAGTACCTTTGATCCAAAAAGCTAAGTTTTTGTGTCAACTTAGACAGGAAGAACTGAAACAGAATTCAATAGTTCTTGTCTTAAATTAGTATATATAGGACAAGATAATAGGAAGTGAGAATTTGTTTCTACATCACCACGACGACAATTTGGAGAGTCTACTAAGTTACGAAGGAAAAGGTCAGAATTCAATGAGCTTGAATCCACTCTTAAGCGAGCATGAAGAATTCAAAATTTTGTGATAATGAGTTAGTCTGTGATTGTGTCGTCGTTCAGATAATTTTCCCATCGAGTTTCAACATATAAATTGTTTATACTGGTAAGTTTAGTACCCCCGTGACGATACGCGCTGCGTCAAGCTAAATACTTTCAAGTTTAGCAATCAAATTCTGATTTTGAGAGTCCCAAACCACATCGGCATATTCAAGAATTGGGCGAACAAATGAATATGTAAATTTTTTCAAGTCAAAATCTATCAAGAACATTTTTCATTTTTCTCATTATATTTATTCTTTTGTAAGATTTAGAAACTATATATTCAATATGGTCGTTCCATGATCCGTTGTTAGAAAAAAAGACACCCAGACATTTGTGTTTACTTACTGTTTGTAGCTCTTGGTGTTCAATTTAATGGAGGATGAAAGGGTTTATTTATTTTTTTTGAAATTATCATACTTTCAGTTTTTTGGGCATTAAAATTAGCAAACCATTTTTTTGACCAATATTATGACAAATCTTATCTAGATCGTCATTAAAATTTTAGCTGTTTCTGTTGGATTGTCAACAATAATATATAATGAAGTGTCATATTTGAGCTTGAATGTCTTTATAAATATAATAAAATAGAGGGCCTAGAATGGATGGACCCTGCATTTACAGGTAACCATTCGGAACTTGAAGCGTTAATAACCACCCGCTGGACTCTATTTGTAAGATAATTTGCAAACAACCTTAGTAAAGAACACGGTATGCCCGCTTGTTGACGTTATACCAGACTCGATCAAACGCTTTACTTATATCACAGAATACTACCCTTATTTATTTACCGCTATCTAAAGCCTTCCCAAAATCATTCGAAATGTTAATTAATTGATTAACTGCTGAATCCCCCCGTGTAAAGCCCAACTGATTTTTCGTTAAAATATTATTGGGCATAAAGTGATTGTAAACATGTTTATATACACATCGTTCCATACACTTTGATATTACACTCAACAAGGAAATAGGTCTATAGTTTTAACGTCATTCGGTTTACTATTTTTATAAACTGGGGTAACATTTGCTCTTTTTCCATTGATCTGGAAAAGTAGACGTACTTAACCATGTTAACGATAAGTTAAATAGTTAACATAGTGGATACTTTAAAACAGAAGATGCTTCTTTTAAGATCTTTTAACAATTTGGGACTTATGAGGTCTGGGCCAGAAGCTTTTGTGGGATTAACAATTTTCAATATATCTTCAACTTCAGTAACAGTAAATTCTATATAACTAATGTCACCATTAATATTATGAAGTTCTTCAGGTAACACAGCACTTGGATCATCAATATTTGACTGGGAAGAAAAAAATCGATTAAATTCATTTGCCTTTTCGATTTCATCAAATATTAAGTTGTTATTAAACATTAATGGGGGTAGACTTGCGTCGTTTGTTTTTAATCCGGATATTTGTTTAACCGTTTTCCACCATTTAGTAGTGGATGGGTTACTGTTCATGATTTTTTTAATTAAATTGTTGTTATAATCATCCTTCGAGTTTCTTATTAAACTAGTAACTTCATTTCGTATTTTCTTAAATTTTGACCACTCCGATGGGTTATTATATTTTTTAGCCTTTCTGTGGATTCTATTTTTTTTTCCTTACCTTTTTTTTAACATCATTAATTTTGTTAGCCATGGAGGTTCATTTTGCGAACAGTTATTATTTTCTTTGGAATACATTTTTCAGCAGCTTCTATGATAGTTTTTGTTATTTCGGTTGTAAATTGTTCAACGTTATTTAAGTAAATTACGGAATCCCAATTTTTTTTCAAAATGATACGATATCTGTCATAGTCTCCTCGGTCATATAGCCAAATTTTCCGCTTAAAAGTTTTTTGACGACATTTTGGAAAGTTCAAAAGACTGATTATAGGACAGTGAAAACGTATTTCGTCTAATAAAGGTGGCCCGACTCCACAGTAATTTATTATGTGAGCATCATTTGTTATAAAAAGGTCTAACAATGATGACGATGATTCAGTAAAATGAGTAGGGTCATCTATCATTTGAGTAAGACTTAACAAAGGTGTAATTTTTGAAAACAACATTATCCTAAAGGTAGACAAAAATAAGACGTGCTTCAAATACATGGTTCGTCATATGAAGCATCCAACTACAAGCCAAAAAGTTAAAAAGAACTAACTGAGCCCCTATTGCGACAAACTCAACAAAAAACAATGCATACAAATACGGATAGTTCTTTCAATTGACGGTCATCCTTTTAAATTTCGTCATTCTTTATAAATTACGGTCATCCTTAACAATTTACGGTCATCTTTTAACCAATTACGGTCAGCCTTGTTATGAATCGCTAATCCTGTTACGGTCATCTCGATTTCGATTTACGGTCATCCTCGCGAATTTTTCAAATCCAAATTCCCGTTTTATACACGTTCCTCGGTAGAAATTTGTGACTTCCGTGTGAATCTTTTATATATTTACATCGTATCAAAGTATGCTTTGTAAAGAAAATGATGTAGAAACACTTTAACAGACAATAAAAATACTGACCTAATTTTCATCCGACATCTTGGGATGACCGTGAATGCAGTTACGGTCATCAGCTTTACCCCAGTGAAAGTTGAAATATAAATGTCCATCTTGACACCTCACACTAGACTGGTCATGTGAACACCATATAATTATGACCTTAGTGACTCTCAGTTTTGTATTAGAAATGAGTATGAACTCACACATATATCCAGGGAGAGTTATGTACAAACAAAAAACAAAATAAATCGTAAATAATATTTAACTTTTCCTTTATATTACCTGTCATACCGGTAAAATGGCGCAAATGAAGGTGGTTTTTTTTGGCGCAAATGATATATAACCTTGTGGCGCAAATGAAAGGTTTGATGTTTTAAACATTGGCGCAAATGAAATGCGCCCCCACTCCAATGGCTGGTAAATAATCTGTAATTAAGGTGGTTATCCAAACAAAAGGTTTAAATCATGCATGTCATTATAAGAATAAATTTTGATCTTAAAAATTAGCTGAATTAATTAATTATTCTATTTTTTTTTTATATTTCCTTAAACATTATAATTAACTATGCTGAAAAAAAAAATTAAAGAAAAAAAAAAAGATAACGTAAGTCAGTAAGAAAGCAAAATTTTTGAAAAACAATTACTTAAGAATAAGTGATTTTTACAATGAGATGGCATCTTTCATTTATGTTGAAGGTCAAAATTTTAAGATTGTTTAAATATTTCTAATCTTTATTAAGAGATTTGTTCTAAATTTTCACTATACAAATGTTGAGCATTATAATTGTGTTATATTTTGGTTGAAATGTTGAAGCATGTAATTGACAGTAATCGAAAAATTATGTAATTACTTTTGATAAAGTAATCGATTGCAATCGATTACATTCTAGAATTCTAGTAATCGATTATTAATCGATTGCACACAAATTCTTCATGTAATCGAATTCACTTGTAAGTAATCATGCCCATCCCTGATGTCGAAGAAACGAATATATGTTCTAAAATTAAGAAAATTCGTTTGGGACCCTCTTCGCTATCTTTGCAAGGGTCGTGTTTATTTATTAAAAAATATAATTTAATAAACCGGAAATAATTTATATATTTTTTTTAAATTGCGGGTAAAATCAATATCTGTATATAAAATGTGTTTACATGTTGTACACTTTACAAAATGGGAATAAAAGTTCGTTCTAGTTTCTTTAGCTCCTACAAATAAAAGTATTTATTTCGTAAAATGTACAAATATTGTAAATAAGTCCTTTAAAAATATAAATGTATTGAACTTTTTAATAATAAACGATAAACATAAATTATCTATAATCATGCTAATTATACACAATTAGTTTGCGATTATCGTGCAACTCATTACGCGGTTCTTCGTACTGAACCAATTTACTGTCCGTTTGCATCTCACTCATAAACAAGTAAAGTACTCACCTTTATACAAAGAGAGAATTTCAAAGTGTTTGACATTTTGCCGGGTAGTTTGTTGGTTTACCAGGAAGTAACGGTTTTGTTATCATTATAAATTCATCATACTTTAAATTGAACTAAAAAGGTTGAATATGTTTTATGTGCATGAGTGTCTATTGATCTTTTATCTTTAAAGGTGGTATGAGAGTTTAAAATTAAAATGATGGGAATTATTCATACTTTGTCAAAACGTAGTATTTATTGATATAATATGTAAAAAAAATTAGAATAAAACTGATATGTCACCGCGAAATTTCTCAAGCTACAGGTTGTGACAAAATGACACCTTTTGCATTGACTATACAGGAAAAACACCATTATGTGAGAAGAAACTAAACAAAATGCTAGAATCGTAAAATGAATTACGAAAAGATAGATTTCAGACAATGCTTTAGATCATGTAGAATATAAAATGAAAGAAATGGTCACTGTACGTTTTTTCCGTCTAAAAAAACAAAATAGGAAAAATTTCTTGTAGATTCCTTCAGAAAATGCACTCACGGTTTTAGAGTTACCTCCCCTTAATATACCAATTTATAAACATTACAAAAATAAATAATCTACACTTGTAAAAAAATAATATTTATAAGTTATATTTGTATAAATTGGTTCTATGAATGAAAATTCACATTAAATATTTACATTCCTGAATCAAAACTTGATAGAAAATCTAGTCCGCCGATTCAATTTTGTCTAAAAGTGAAAAATTAAAATTTTGATTTCGTGTTGTTTTATTTTCGCCGACTTTATCTTTCGAGAGCTGTGAATAAAAAAGTATGATGATTTCTGTGTCAAAAAAATCGTTAGTCGTAAACGACGCTTTTAAAAAGGCTACGAAATTTCGCATGAATGAATTACATAAACGTGTGGGATCCTCCTAGTACACTGTATATCCATCTAAATTCTTAATTCAAAAATCTTAATTCAAGAAAAGTCGGACATGAATATGGCCTATTTGTAGAGAATTTACAATTAGCTGATAAAGTAATCATCCCATATATAATGAATCTTTTAATTAAATGAATGGCTATCATCTATCTTGAATTTATTGAACCATAAAACTATTTTTTTACTCTTCACATTGAATAATCCTCGAAGCGAAGTGGATTATGTAAAATGTGAAGAGTCAAAAATTAGTTTTATGGTTATAGGAAAATTATTTGAACATGCACTTCTGGAAAAAAAATGTAGATCCAATCACAAATGTATCATCACAACAGTTTGGTTTTACCTCTGGTCCCTCCCCAATATGGCTACTCTGCTGATATCTGGGGCACATATAAATGCAAAAATGATGAAGGAAATTATCGTCTTAACAGCATTAGATACCAGTACTCAAAACGCTTACGACGTAGTCAACCGCAGCATTATCTTTGATTAACTCTTTCAAAAAGACATTCCTCCTGAAATTTGGGAAATTATTTACGAAATGTACAACTACGTACTACCTTACTTCAAGGGTTAATTGGAACGGCCAATATAGCAATAGCTTTCCAGTTTAACAGAGAGTCTGTGATAGTATCCTGTCCACCCATTTTCATAAAATTTATATTGAAGACCTCTTAAGACAGTTAGAAGACTCGAATATTAGTTTATACCAAGGCACTAATATTATAGGATGTCCTATGTGTGCAGACGATATCCTACTCTTATCTAACTCGGATGAAGAAATGCAAGTCGTGTTCAACGTAGTAGATTAATATTCGAAAGAAAATCAATATATTATCCACCCTGAAAAGAGCGTTCTCATTAAACAAAATGAAAATTCAACAAACTCTCGGAAAACATCTGTTATATTTCTTATTTTGCAAATTCGGAATTTCAATATATATCAACAACATCTCATATGTTCTTGGTCTCTTTACTTGGGGACAGGTCCGTTTTAGAGGCAGATAAGGCCTCACATCTAGTTATTAGACTTTTTGTCCAATATAATTATCTTATTTATCTTCATAAACAGTAATATACATGCATCTAGATCTTTAAGGACTATAATATTAAAAACTAACTGTCAATATATTATGGCCTAGATGTAGCTATAGGATGATTTGGTAGAAAAAAAACTGATAGGTGAATTATTTTAAGTAGGGAAGACAATAAAGAAATGCAGTGAAGGATATAGCGAAACTTAAGTTATAAATTATAACACCAAACTTTGTACCGGACACAACGAATAATTCATAAAACGAAAGAATTATAGATGTACATTATAAATATATTGAGTCTATTTACAAATTGTCACTTTACATGTTCACTTTTATAAATTGTCCATGTTGAGGAGAAAGGTTGTTTGGTCCTGGAAGTTAAGTTCTACTTGAAGCAAGCGTTCTTTCAGTTAAGTGTTTATAGTTAGTTGTTGGTGTTTCTGTATATATCAAAGACGTTGGTTGCTGACTGCAATCCCGGCTTCTGCTATTTGTATATGTTGGCTTCTGTGTTAGCTTAGGTCTTCTTTTATAGAGAGCTCTAATCAGGATGAAGACGTTTGGATTTGCTTTGTTGACGTGCTTGTATGCGTGAACCTTCGTTTCGAATTCTGAAATGGATACATTGTTGGTGGTTGTTTCTTTCCACCATATATAGTCAGCGAGAGCTACGCGATATCTTCGGCGTCTATAGCGCTGTGAACAATATATATTCAACCATCTGTAGGCCGTGAGCCTTTATTATCCTAGCTCATATTAACCAGTATTTCTCCCCCTTTTTTTTTTTTGTGAAAACCTGTTTCGAATTAGATAGGAATTATTTTTATTATAGCATAACTTTGTTAGTAAATAATGGTATATTATTTTCAAAGTTGCATCATTGCTTATGAATCCGGCATTATTATTGCGTCCTTTTTTTACACAAATAAGTGAAATGAAATGATCCGTGAGGCAATCTACATCTTTTTATGTGGAATTATAATGATTAAAACTGTACTTTTGAATCTTCGAAAAAAAGAACTTCTTTATCCCCCTAAATTTACTTTTGGTTAGGTAAATATATACTTTATTCAAACGTGAATTGGTTAAAAAAAATACGAGGATTCAATGCTGTTCGATCTGTAGAAAATCATTGATCATAAATTCACTTCAAATCGTGAAAAGGACACTGAGTCGAATCGATCCCTTTTATTTGTCACTGCTTGATAATGTAACAATAAATTTATCAACATTCGATTAATATATAGTATTCCTAGTACCATGTCTACCCTGGAAACAGTATGTTCTTGGTCTATTATAATTACTAGACATCACTCTGGAATGAGCTGGAATAATGCTGTTTGGGGAGGGGAGAGAGGGGCAGGTGGTAAGTTGCGATTAAAATCATACTTCTCTCATAGCGTAGTTGTATCGGTAAATAACTATATACATTTTTTCACCATAGCGCGACGCATTGCGGGGTACATTAATTGAATACCTCCTTGTTAATTTAAGAAATAATTTATGGAAGCCATAAATTTGTTGGAAATTTACACATGGCCTGGGCCGTGATATTCGAATTTTATCCTCAGCGTTAGCGATGGATAAAATTAACGAATATCACAGTCCAGGCCATGTGTAAATTTACAACAAATCTATGGCTTCCATGAATTATTTCGATTCTAATAGGACAAACAAGTTCATTCAAATACTGAAGCGAAGGCGGATATTCCGTGTGTGTAGCTGTTCGTTTTTACTCATTGTTAGATAAAGCTCAAATATTCTCATAAAACTCTAGTTTGCATTGATTATTTCGTTAATAACTGCTAGAAAAAAATATGTTTAATTCTCAAACCCAATATTTGCAATTTGTAACTTAAATTTTTTCTCGTAAGCTACCGTCAAATCCAAAATTGACATTTCGGAACGAAGGAGCTGCCATGTTGACTCGCTGAAATCAGTTAATATGCTAATAATGCGACACAATAGAAAACAAAACAAAACCTACCTCAGAAGTCCATTCAGTTAACAATATTTTACGAACTTAGATGGTTACAAAAAAGTCTATATTTTTGTGACATTGACTTAATATGGTTTTTATTCTGAAGCTAAAGCTAGTATATTGCTAGCTTTTAAAATCGTAACATAAATATCAAGCATATTTTCATCCCTTAAGTACCCCTGATGGTAGAGAAAGTGTTCCATGATGAAATTGACATTGCACAAAATATAGCTGTGTTACTGTATTGAGGAAATAAACACAACTAGTTGCAGTATATTAATTCTTTTTATCATGCATCCGAATAGAAGTTCTTTTGTCTTTTGTTTTATTACAATTTCTAATACAATGAAATTTGCAAAGCGTTTGCAAATAGGTTCAAATACATGTGGATTTACGTGGGAGGTATATCGTAACATCTATCATTATGTATATCTCTGAGTCTGCGCTAAGTATAGATATATCGAGAATTTTCACACGGTGTTATTTACAAAGCGAAAGAAGCATGTCATATTATATAGAATAGATTTTTCAAGTGTGCAATTCTTGCCAAATTACTATAAAACTGATATCGTATGGACACGTTCGAAAATCAGTGTATTTCAACAATTTTATTCCAGATTGGAAATTGCATTGTATTTGCTGTCATCTGTCATTTCTCTAATATATCTGAAAAAAAATTTAAAGAACAAAATAAACAGCTGCGGTACGAGCGCATGATACGCCCGTCGTCTTATAAAAAAAAACCATTATAATTTTTTTATAAATATCACAGGTGATGTACAGGAATTCATGCTAAGTGTACCCTGACTCATTCCTTATTCTTGCTCAATAGGAGTTTATATAATTATCACACCATGTTTTATATGATACCAAATTTAAATTGAAGCTTAATAACAAATCAAGAACTCAAAAAAATAAATTAAAGAATCATCACGAAAAAGTATACAGATTTTAAGTATATAATAGTTTCTCTAATTCTATGGAAATTTATCCCTTTTCGAACCCATTGTATAAAAAAATTTAATCAACGTGTGGTTGCTGGTGATCTCAGAAGATCATTGGATGATTTAAAGGGTCATGGCCTTTTTAGCTGAGTGGATGAACCAAAATATGATAACAGGTGTTAATGAAATTGACAACTTCGTACAATGTGAAAGGCACTCGAAGGGGATTTTCGGTAAACAAAAAAAGAAAATGTCTTTTTAATCATTAGAGAAACAGATTCTTACATAGTTACTCGTGGATTATCGGATTTATCCAATCTCGATAGTTTAAAAATTATAAATTTTAAAGTACTCGCCGAGGCGGCTCGAACTTTAAAATTGATAATTTAACTATCTCCATTGGATAAATCCGATAATCCACTGGTATCAATGTAAGAATCTATATTTAACTAGCAATGTTATGTGAAGTTTTCTGCAATAATTACAAATAGTTTCTGAGATACGGCGAGACATGTGAAAACCCCTCTCTTTTTTTCATAAACTTTAAAAGTTTTTAGCAATAATTATAAATCGTTTTTGAGATACAGCGCGAACTGTAAAAAATACACCCCTGTTTTAGTTACAAAGTCCTGTAACTAAAAAAAATTCACCAAAAAGTATACAGATCGTTTGAGCATCTAAAAAAACAACCATGTTAAGTTAAATAAAATTTGGACAATATGCTGTACTATGTTTGCGACGGACAGACGGACACCGGACATTTGTAAACCATAATACGTCCCGTCAAAATTTTCACGGGAATATAAAACATTTTTGGATATTGTTTTTTGTTAAATAACGTGGAGGAAATAGGAACTTTGTTCTTTTCTTAAAGTTGTATAATTGTTAATATAAGCGGCATATCATTATTTATTTAATGTAAATAAATTGAAGAAATAGTTTAGTTAGGAAATTTACTTCTTCGTGAACCTAAATTTTCGGTATTAGTTTTGAAATATCATTGTTTTTTTTTGTGCTGTAATAAAATGTCAGAAAATCGGATCAATGACCAATCATGGATGATGAGTGCAATTTATTATAGTATCGTCCAAAGGGTCAGTCGTCTTGAGATTGCTTATTATACGATAATTTGTTAAAGATCGCACAGAAACAGTAGTGTGTTTTATTTCTTATGACTTTATTAGACTGTTACTCTGTTAGAATCAAATGCACTAATATAATGATGTAGAAGTTAGCATGCGGGAGAAACAGAAATTGGTACATCGAAAATCCACATTACGTTTCTTATTATGGAAAATTCAAACATTACGTCCCGCAAAAAAGTGATGTATGCATAGTAGACGTTTGTGTTCTGGCACCCAAAAACTCAGCTATTTCCTTTTCAATCATTGTATGTGGTCAATTTAAGATTAAAAAAAAAATCTACAGAATCTGATAAACTTTAAGTAAAACAATATGAACAAGCATCAAACTATTGCTTGAAATAAAGGGGGCGAACGTGCGAGTGTGTAATCAGCACTGTAACTAACAGACTTTTCAGATTCTTTAATTGGTTTTGAAAAAAAAGGCTCAACAGATACAGTTGACTTTATCAGATATCACCTATCTTAAAATCGACGATGAGGGTCGATTGAGAACAAATTTTACGACAAAAAGATGATTTCATCTACCCAATTATTAACTTTTCATTTCTATGTAGCAGCATTACAGCAACGCCTGCACATCTATAAGTTACGTACTAAAGGAGGAGAACGATTTTATTGAGCCCCAACACCTCTGAAACCATACAAAGTCGGAAAAGATATGACGTATTTATGTAGGGTTTTATATGTCTTAAATTTGTATTTGTGTGCTCAGTCGACGAAATTAAAAAAAAAAACTCTTCGTTTCAACACTTGTCCAAATGTACCGCGATTTCGCTGCATCTTCTTGTGGAGAATATATTTCCAAGTAGATACAATATTCCATAGCTTGCATTTACTTTCACGATTTCATTGATAGTGGATAACTGCATGCTCACACTTTTTGAAGATATTAGATAAAAGCAACTATAGTATAAAATTGAGAATAGAAATGTGAAATGTCTCAAAGAGATAACAACCCGGCCATATGACAGACAACAGCAGAAGCTAGAAATTCCCGCACCCGGAGGCGTCCTTTAGCTGACCCCTAAATTAATATATATATACAGGTTCGGTGATAATGAACGTCATACTGAACTCAAATTATACACAAGAAACTAAAGTTAAAAATAATACAAGACTAACAAAGGCCAGAGGCTCCTGACTTTGGACAGGCGCAAAAAAGCGGCGGTGTTAAACGTGTTTATGAGATACCGCTATTCAACAGTCAAATCGATTAAAAAAATCCGGGTCACAAACCAAAACCGAGTGAAGCACATCAACTATAAGCGGAACACAATGGAATCCCAGAAAGACAGAACTGCTACAAAAACGAACGCCAACACACATGGAAACAGACTATTCGATAATAACAGTCATATGCCTGACTTGGCACAGGTCATTTGATGGAAAATAGTTGTTTGAACATGGTTTTAAACCAGAGTTTCTCGCCGCATTGAAGGTCCATTGACAGCCTTCGGTTGTTGTCTGCTCCTTGGTCTGGTTGTTGTCTAATTAACACATTCCCCATTGCCATTCTCAATTTTATTCAAATGCAAAGTTGGAATCATCCTTTCGAAATTTTTATGGACACCACTACAAGTTGGGTGACAGTTATGAGTGCAATAGGATCTGCTTACCCACTGGAATCCCCTGAGTTCACCCCAAATATTTTTGAGGCATTTTTGTTACTCATACTGTAGTTTTATATGTTGTGTTTTGTACGGAAGCGTATAAGCGCCACACATTTTTTTTAATTTTTTTTCCTATGTTTGCGTTACAACGCAAACCTTTTGTATATATGTCCGTCTGTCATTCATTTCGAATGTGATTTACTAGTAGATAAAAAAAAAAAAGAAACATACATTCAAGGCCAAATCATTATGATAAATATGCATAGGAATAATGGAATACTTGAAGTGCAATTATACATAAAATAAGACTGATGTGTGCATTAGAAAAGTATATACTAGTTTAACAAGAAAATACATATAGTTTAGTATATAGTCATATTTAAATTGAAAGATCAAAAATAATGTCATACAATTGTGAACCTCCGAGTCAAATGGACAAAATGATCTTTCTTCTTTACAATTATTATTATTTATTAGGAAACTTTTTTTTTAAATCTCCGGCAGAATATGGTCAAGATTCTTTGATAGAAAGTCATTGAATTTTCATTTAAGAATTGAAAGCTTCTTTTTGTAAATTTATTGGGGTGTAAAAGCGTTGACCGAAGTACATTTTGTATGAAGCACGGAAGCGCTTCATTCTAAAAATGTACGCACGGTCAACGCTTTTACAACCTTAAAGACAATGGGTGACAAAACGCCGAAAAAAACAATCCAGTGAAGGTGGGCCATTGGAAGAGGTTGAAGATGCAGATAACATTACAGAAGCAACACACGAATATTGTGAAGATGATGTCGAAATTAATGAGATAGTTAAGTTATAACCAATTTTTATCAAAGAAATAGCAAGTTTGGAATTCCTACAGTATCTTTTAATGTTGTTCAATCTAATAGCAAATAAGAAATTCGACTTTTCAATATTTGCTTTTTATTATTTTGTGACATTTTAAGGTTTTGGAGTACACCCACGACAATATTAATGCGGTATCCATTTAAAGAAACCAAGCAGTTCTGGTACACTGGTAAAATTCTATTTCATGCACGTTTTCAAAGGTTTATGACTGGATATAAAGACACTGGCCAATTATGTCATACAAGCAAATGATTTTATGAATCCGACAGCGCTCTCATAAATTTTGCCGTTCCCAGCCATATTCATATTGAGACTAGTATTAAGTCTGGTTACGCTTTTTCTTTCACGATCGAAATAATTCGTTGCCTGATCTTTCACGATCAAGTTTGATGGAAATTCAACAAATTCAAGGTTTTCATAAACACATTAACGCTTTTAATGGAAGAACATGCTTTCATTTTACTGAACTATCAGATGCACCAAAGATTAAATTTCAAATATATCATGATATTCTGAAATATGACCATTATAGGCCAAAAAGCGTGTTATTTGTAATTAATTTCATAGACACGCATTGCGCATTGCGCCTTTTGTGTTTTTTTTTCAAAAAGTACCTCATATTTTCTTTATCTTCTTTCACAGTTATGTTGAGGAAGTTTAACCATTTTGACAGAAATATTTTTTTGTTCGGCTTTGTTCTGCGTTTTGAAAATTAAGCGATTTTTTCAAAGATTCTGAACGAGAATGTCTTTCACGATCCGAACTTTCACGATCGTCTCTCAATACTTGACCGCCGTTAGATATTCTTTCACGATCATTTTCTCGATAAACCGAATGACACCCGTGTTATTCAGGAGGACACAATCGCTTGTTTATAATTCGTATAAACTATCATAAATTATTTAGATCTATCCTATTTGTAGACGACATAATTTCGGTAAATAATATAATATTTTGGCTTTCAAATTTTAACATTCCTTAAGTGTGAATGAATAGAAATTCATGTATAGCATAGTGTCAACGGGTGTCACATGTGAAGCTGGATCTGTTTGTCCCCCCCCCCCCGTTTTGGGGAATGGGGTTCGTGTTGCTCAGTCTATAGTTTATATGTAGTGTTTTGTGTGCTATTGGTTGTCTGTTAAAAGAGGGACGAAAGATACCAAAGGGACAGTCAAACTCATAAATCTAAAACAAACTGACAACGCCATGGCTAAAAACGAAAAAGACAAACAGAAAAACAATAGTACACATGACACAACATAGAAAACTAAAGAATAAACAACACGAACCCCACCAAAAACTAGGGGTGATTTCAGGTGCTCCGGAAGGGTAAGCAGATCCTGCTCCACATGCGGCACCCGTCGTGTTGCTTATGTGATATAGGAAGATGTGGTGTGAATGCCAATGAGACAACTCTCTATCCAAATAACATTGTTAGTCTTTTTATTTTCGTCACGGCTTTGTCGGTTTATTTTTTGACTCCTGGGTTTGAATGCCCCTTTGGTATGTTTCGCCTATCTTTTAATGTTTTCAGCTACCGTTATATATAATAGAACAGCATACTGAATGAGTGACACTATATTATAATTACATTAGATGTAAGTTTCATTATATTACGTTATTCTGATTGGCTAACATGTTATTCCGTAAACAATTGCATCAGACAATAACATTTATCATGCATGATGACACGAGGTCCGACAAAAAAGTGCACAGGTGAATTAAATAAAACTGGATAAAAATCGTGTTTTCATGATTTTAGCTAAACAAAATGTAATTATAAGTATTGAATACTTCTTTTTGAAACTTTATAGGGTTGTAAAAGCGTTGACCGTGCGTACATTTTTAGAATGAAGCGCTTCCGCGCTTCATACAAAATGTACTTCGGTCAACGCTTTTACCACCCAATAAATTTACAAAAAGAAGCATTCAATTCTTAAATAAAATTCAATTCACGGTTACTAGTAGGGATTGAATTTTCAGAGAAGAATTAAGCAGCATAATATTTAAATCAGTGTGGACGATTAGATTTTGAAAACTCAAGGACATGACTCATACTTGGTGAGAGCACCACTGTGCAAATCTTATATCTATGTACTAAGCAAATAATTTTCCGACACTTGCCGCATGTTTAACGTCAATTTGTATTTTATGATTTTAAATTCTAAGAGATGTAATGCTGCTTTTCGGACGTTAATACCAAACAGCATACGTCAGTATGTAATCGGATGATAAAGACTTTGTATAATAGTGAGTGATTTTGTCAATTTTTTGCATAAAAATGAAGTATATTAAAGTTTCGATTCTAGTTCATGGATGTCCTTATCGGTTATTGTCCGTGCATCATTGCCGTATTAGGATTCTTTACTTTTCTTTTCATTATACAAGAAAAGATGCATAGAAACGAAACAAGACACATCACATCACTTATCTGTATGCATGGCAATTTCAAAAAGACACAAAGAAAAAAACGATGAAAAGCGTTTCCCAAAAAATTATTACTTCATAACCTATCCATAGAATCAAAACCAAAGCCCGTTCTTTTAGTCTGTTTGTATTTTATTCATGTTGTTGGGTAACTATATTTTTGACATTGATCTAACATTTTTTTTTAAATAAGAAAAGTCGAACAGACTATATAGAATCGCAAGAACGATGTACGCTTGACCATATCAAATATTTCAAAAACATAGTCGCATTATCTGCTGCTATTTCAATACTTTGTGCTTTAAAATTTTATTTTTTAAATTCAACCCTCTGTTTTTCTTTCTTGTAAACATGTGTTGTGCTATACACAGCTATATAAAACATGCCTATATATGTAGATAAAATAGCCAAAAAGAAAAGAAGTTAATTCTCTCTGTTTCTGTTTTCCGTTTCCGTTCCGTATTCCGTTCCGTTTTCCGTTTTCGCCATTTAGCAACACTCCTTGTATTGTACTAAATCATAGATTTTAAATGGTCAATATGTTTTAAAAATATATTCGATGAATGTGGATTTTCTTATATCTGGAACACGCAGCTCTTTTTAAATGATGTATGGTTGAAGTATAATATCAAAGTAAGAGTGTGTGATCAATTCAAACAAACATGGAACGAGACTATTCAAAACTGTTCCAAAGCCTTGAATTCTGACTCAGGACAGGTGCAGACATTTGCAGCGGGATTAAACGTTTTAATGGATCCAAACCTTCTCCCTTTTTCTGAAACAATAGCATAACATACAACATAGAAAAACATGATAAAATATCAATTGGCAGGCTTAACTCAGTCAAAAAACGTAAATTAATACACTATGAACGAAGAAATATGATCTGCGATATCTGAATGCAAATGCACAGTTAATAAGATATTAGGGACAAACATCCAAGGCCAAAAAGCAAACAAACAAGTCCAAACAAAGCCATGGCAAGACACCACTGCGAAACATTTAATCCTTCGAAAATATTCACTTTAGAAAAAAAACCGGTTTTAATAATACTGGTAAATTTTGAAGTTTATACAAATGTAGTAAGATGAAGTGAAAATTAGAAGATAATCCATATAATCAAAGCTGGTATATAGAAAAGATCCATTTAAATATAAAATAACAAAAAAAAAGCATTATAAACAGTATCAGCAGGTCGAATTAACAAGAAAATGCGATTTGAGAGTATTCGCAGTTACTGACAGCTAGTTAAAAACCAAAAACAATTAATAATAAAAAATCATGCATCAGAGACTAAAATCAACTAAAACACATCCCAGGGATTTAGTATTTTAACGTCATGAACAGTCAGAGAAGACATGACTTGTGCAATATGCCAAAAATAAATGTATCGACGGGTAGTAGGATAGTGAGGAGCGACTTCTATAGAGATAAAAATTAACGTGTCTGTGTCTCTATGCATTCTGCCTCAAAAGAAGTTACAATTTAGTTATGTTTTAATTTGCTAATGACAAAATCGATATTAGTGCCAATGTAAACTATATTCAGAGATCTAATTACAATATTGGTACGATAACCCTTACTTATAAGTTTGTTTAAAGGTTCGATGAGTTTACACAGATCACATAGTGATTTCCTCGCTTAAGTACATTGGCAATATTACTATAAAATTTAGGATGTGAAATACCATTTTTAATAAGTTTTCTACAGGTATAGTATAGCCAAATTTACTAATCAAATCTTTGTATCTATGAAAGAATTAAGTAAAAGTTTTATATAATTTATGTAATGGTTTATTTAGTGTTATATATTTAGTCAACGTCTTCTTACGAGATACAATTAAAGTGAATTGCTCATTTAATGTCTCTGGTCTGTCATGGTCGTTTTCTGTTGTTAGACTTGCTTTAGTCTTTATCGGAGGCACCCTTTGAAATTTAAAAAAAAATATTTTTTATCTGACCTGGCCCTGCCAATTGAGCTTTTCGCGTCCGTCGTCCGTTTTCGTCTGTGTTTTAACTTTTACAAAAATCTTCTTTGAAACTACTGGTCAACATGTGACCGCACACATGTCTTTTAGGAAGTCGTCTAACACTGAGTTTTGGTTAAACTTGGCATCAATATTTAGTGGTATATCTAGTTTTAAAAGAGTGTTGAATAACCCTGCCTGTCAGCCAAGATAGTCGGAATGGCTAAAATTAAAACACAGGGATAGTATGCAAGTGGTGTCTATTGGACTATGCTATGAATAGCGAAACCCTGATGTGAAAAACATGTTTAGAATGTTGAGTTCTACCTTATGTCTATACACGCCAAACGTTCACTGAAATGATTTCGTTTAGGAGTTATCATTCTTATATGACGAATTTTACCACTTTCCATGTTTGTCTATTATTTTGAAATATATAAATAATAAATAGATAAAATCTTTAAATTACAAATACAGCAAGACAAGATCTTATCAAGGAGTTCAAAATGTCCTGCGAAATCGTGAATCGACTCGATATTTGGGTTTTTCGCTGTAAATGAATTTATCAGTCTTATTATAAGCGATAATTATCAGCATGACAAGCAAATCTACAAACAAGTCAAAATTCCGTTATAGTAAGTAGACTTTTTTTTTTATTAAAAGTAATGATTGCCCTTAAAAGACGACTTTTTTTTATCCTCTCTTTTGAGGTAAAAACTTTTAAAAGTAGATATAAAGAGATTTTTGTCATGAACTATTCAAATACTTCAAATCTATAATGTTGGAGAGGTCCTAGATGAAAGGCACGTGCTCTTTATAGTCTCTTATTGATTGTAGCTGTTAATTTCGTTACTTCAGTCGTTATTATTTTTCGTAGTTCCTCCCATTCCCCTTTAAATTCCGTCCACGTAAGTATTTCTTTCCGTTTCCGTTTCTGTTCCGTTTACGCCGTTTAGCAACACCCCAATACAAGTGGTACAGTAGCTTATAAATAATGCAAGAATACTTTGACTGCTTTCCCATAATTAATTTGGACCAGTAGGACATCATCCTTAATTTTACATCAATAGCAAGTGGAAAACGTCCTAACTCACCGTTTATCATACAGTTGGGATTGGAAGATTTCAGATTTAGGAGAATTTACAAAATTTTAGATGAACCTTTTCGATAATATCACAGTTACTGAATCCCCATATTTCTGACCATATAAAACCATATGAACAGGTTTGACTGCTCTATCAAAAAGATCTAACTGACAAGAAACTGATAGGCTATGAAATTTCCCCTTTTTATACGCCCGTCAAAATTTTGCCGGGACGTATTATGGTATACAAATGTCCGGTGTCCGTCCGTCCGTCCGTCTGTCTGTCCGTCTGTCCGGCGTAAACATGTCGCACCGTAACTTGAGAACGACTTATCCAAATTTCATGAAACTTAACATAGTTGTTTCTTATGATGGTCAAATGATCTGTATACTTTTTTGTGAAAATAAGATTAAAACTTTTTGAGTTACGGCACTTTGTAACTAAAACAGGGGTGTGTTTTTTTTTCACATGTCGCCGCGTATCTCAAAAACGATTCATGATTATGGCTTAAAACTTTAAATACTTCTTAGTTATATTAATCTTAATATCTGTATACTTTTTGGTGATGATTCAAAATTTAATTTTGAATTATTGAGTATTTTGTAAAAAAAGGGGGAGGTTTTTATTACATGTCGCACCATATCTCAAAAACGATTTATGATTATTGCTTAAAACTTTACACATGTCTTTGTTATATTAATCTAAAGATCTGTATACTTTTTGGTGATGATTCAAAATTTCATTTTTGAGTTATTGAGTATTTTGTAAAAAAGGGGGGGGGGGTTACATGTTGTGCCGTATCTCAAAAACAATTTATGATTATTGCTTAAAACTTTACACACTTCTTTGTTATATTAATCTAAAGATCTGTATATTTTTGGTGATGATTTAAAACTTTCTTTTGGAGTTATTGAGTATTTTGTTAAACAGGGGAGTTTTTTTTTACATGTCGCGCCGTATCTCAAAAATAATTTATTATTATTGCTTAAAACTTTACACACTTCTTTGTTATATTAATCTAAAGATCTGTATACTTTTTGGTTTTTGTAAAAAAAAAAACAGGGTTGGGGGTTTCACATGTCCCGCCGTGTCTCAAAAACAATATATGATTATTGCATAAAACTTCCACACAAGACGTCGGGCGTAGCATGCGCTCATGGCGCAGCTGTTTATTTAGTTTCTCATACATCGCTTTTGTCCCTTTCTCAACTTGTGATTTAATCGCCTTTTTATAATTTCCCGTTTTTGTCAATAAAATACCCAAATAACTAAACTCTTGAACGATTTTTATTTCTTTATCGTCTAAAACAAAGTGTAAATTGTCCGGTATAGTAATCTTCCATATGAAAAACATAATATTTTGGTTTTGGATATGTTCCGAACCATGTGAGTATTTGGACCATACGCATATGGTTATGAACATATGAGTATACCATATGAGTATATATACAGGTACTCATATGGTCCTATGGTCTGACCGAACGCGTATGGTCGGTATTATTAACACTCTGTTACAGTTAACTTTTGAAGGGCACTAGCTACGAGATATATAAAAAAAACTAAAGTAAGATTTTTTTCTTGTTCAATCAAAAATGAAAGTGAAATAGTGAAATAATAATTCGCTTTTAGCAGCCAAAATGGTTCAATTTTGTCAAATTAAGCTAAGAATTAAACAGTGATAATTACTTATTCACTTGCAAGTGAATAAGTCGACCTCATTAAATCGCGTATTCATATGAACTTCAATTTAACCCCTTACTAGAGATTGACAACGCATGCATTGTACGTGAACTGGTTATTTAAAGAAAAAGAATGTCAACAATGAATGTGAAACTACGGTAAATCATTTGATTACTGATTCGATCCATATAAAATCATTCTTATACGGTTAAAAGCAATGAGAAACATATATTTTTAATCCATAAAATAAACTCAAACAGACCTAAAAAAAATCCAATTGCACGTGTTGGTTTAATCTATTTATATCTTTATTCATGTTTACATCGCTTTTTGGTCATCTGAGGTCAAATCGATAGTTAATTAGTTCAAACAAAAAATGTAATATAAATAAATTATACTTAGTGCGATAGCCTTAACTTAAAGCCACATTGTGTTTCATGTAAAATAAGGAAATCGTCATAATATTTGTTCAAACGCGCGGTTAGAACAGCCGTACACTAGTCCAAATAATTATGACGTTTGGCAAGGCTTTTTTAATTTTTTTTCTGGGACGCCTTCCTACAGTCGTAGGAAGGGGGGTCTAGGAAGGCGTCCCTGAAAAAAAAATTAAAATAGCCTTGCCAGATGTCATAATTATTTGGACTAGCCGTACACATACAGTTTACCCAAACAACTGACAATGGTAAGTCACTATGGCATGGTATTGGTTGCAAAAATTCGATATTTTTCATTTAAATGCAATATTTTATATTTAATTGGTACATTTCTTCATTTATATACAATATCCATTTTGTTTGGTTCTCAATTCTTTAATTTGTTTTGAAAGATTTTGCCGGTATAATCTATGATTTTTGTCGAGAGTTTTCTTGTACTGCAGTATATATGTTTTCTGATCCAGTCAAACTGTAGTTCGATTTTTTTTTGAATTTTCGTCTAAATTTACGATAATTTTGTCTCGCAAAGTATAACATTCACGGTTAAACCGGGGTTTATTCATAAACGATTTCTTACGTGTTTTCCCGTTTTTACTATGAGAGGCGCTGTTTGTAATAAATTGTTACACTAAGCAGGAACATATATATGTTAGATATACTGTTCCCAGCACTAAGCAAGACAAAATTATTGGAAAAGTGCTCCCTCAAAGGCGATAATTAAGTATAAGGTATATAGTCTGGTTCAAATTATGCTTTACTATCCTACGGCAGTGTACAAAATGTATTTATACCCCGGTTACCAGAAGAAAGGTTAAAGGCAAAAACTCGAACTAGCAGAACGACTTCTGAAAACTCTTTTGTAAATATAAACACACTTCCTTGTCCCACTTAAGGTGTTAGACTTCCCTGTGTGATGAATTGGAAGAAACTTTTATAAGATGTCAAACATTTTTTATTTTGGAACGTTGGTAAGTAAAAACAGTACAAGATGTAGCATCACGAGTATTATTTACAAATAAATTATTGTCATTCATGCTCGTGCTTTGATCACAGGGGCTTGTTTTAGGGGGTCAGACGAGATTTAACTTTCAATGCGGATCGCTATCCTATATTTTCTGAACCACTAAACAAGCCCCTGTGCTTTGATACGGGTAAATAATACATATCAATTTCCTTCTGACTGGACCTTATTTCTGTCTAGGGGGTCAACAATGTCGGAATTAAAGGAGACCTGACTTGTTTCTGAATGAACCTTGACAGTTGTCAACAACTTTCTTACCTCAGCCCCCTTTTTTAGAGGATCAATGCATTTAATAGGAACACAATGTTGGAACAACCCCCCTTTTTTTATCCTGGGTTGGGAAATGTAGGCACTTGTTTCTATCAATATGATGGTCGACTATCTAAATAAATAGAAGAGGATAACAAATGTCACGGCAGTTTACGCTTTTGACAATTTTGCTACCGTTATAGTAATATAAAAAATACCTTATGAATCGATTCAGTGATTATTTTCCTTTAACACTAGACATATTTCATATTCCCCTCAATGTTCCTCTTTTTACAAATCTTACAATTGTTCACTAATCCGTGGAGATTTTTTAACTACCAACTAAACTTCTATTTATATGGATAATTGACTTTCGTATGGATAGAAACAAGTGCCTGTATTGGGAAACCCCATTTTGGAACCGCCCTTTGGACTACTCAAGGGTATGCTTATAAAAAGTATGCTTTATAAGACGATGGTAATGCCCTTTACCATCTGGCATCAAACGGTAATTTTCTGCTACCGTAAGCATCAAATTGGTTAAAATTTTACCTAATTTGTCAAAATATCCTTATCGTGATTCGTAAGATGTCTGAAATAATTATCGTTTATATAATACTGTTATTTTTTGGGGAAAAAAAGCGTGATTCATCAAAGTCACCTGATTATTTTATCATTTTAAAGAAAGTGTACAGCCTATCGTCATGCACTAAAAATTCCTGTCAACATCATTTGGCAAGAATTTTTACCGTTAGGCCAAAAAAAAGTATATGTCTGTTTCCTGCTGCCAAGGCAAATAAATCAGGGTCAGTTGGTTTTTTTTTTTGCACTCCCTGTCAGATTTGCAGTCGGTTAAATGTCATATTTGGTTAGGGTCCTGTACCTCAAAATGATTTAATCACTTTAAAGAAGCTTTAATTGAATAATCCTCCCAGTGCCGACATTTTTTAAACCTTAAGTGTAGCACATTTGTGCTGGGTGCAGCCATTTTGATTGTTTGGGCATAGTAAGATACGGATCTGGATCGGACCTGAAACGATTTTTTCCAGACCGTAAAACTATTTTTTCTGGAATTGAATAAAAAGATCTAGGGTCGGGGGGTTTGAGTCAGGGTCGGTAGGGAAACAGGAAACAGATATATATTTTTTTTTGGCCTTATACGTCATGAAGGTACCCCCATTACTACCCTCTTCTAAATAAAGTCACTGACCAGCCTTTTAATATCGGATGACAGTTAGGGCATTCCAGTGTATTGTTGCCATATTCATTTTTACCCATGTGACTTTCCATTTTATACAACCTGCCAAAAATGTTTTGCTTCGTATAATGCAATCATGTGGACATCGTCTGCTTTTTAGTCTGCATCGTCATCCGAAGACACATTTAGTTTCAGGACAACAACTTTAGTTTTAGTGAACAGATCTTTATAAATTTTAACCATAATGTTAAATACTAGAAAAGAAAGGTTGTGATTGATTTTGGGGGTAATGGATCCAATAGTTTTGGAATTAATAGGGGCCCAAAAGGAGGCCCAAAATAAACATTTTTGTAGTCTTTAAACAATTACTTGTGTTTAAGTGAATGAATCTCTCTAAAATTATACCACAATTTCCCATAACATGAAGGGATAGTAAACATTGATTTTGGGCGGTTATTGTCCCAATAGTTTAGGAATTAGGGGCCAAAAAGGGGGCCTAAAAGAAGCATTTTTGTAGTTTTCAAACAATAACTTGTGTTTAAGTGTATGCATCTCTCTGAAATTAAACCACAAGTTCTTAACATTAAGGGATAGTTAGTATTGACAGTGGGGAGTTATGGCTCAAAATGTTTCGGAATTAGGGGCTTAAAAGTTGAAAAAAAATAGGTATTTCTGGTCAATGGACAATTAAGACAATTTAAAAGCAGTGTAAGGGAGGTAATTCTAAAACATGTAACATACAATGTTGGATATGTTTGGATTTACCTCCCTTACACTTCTTGTATATTATGTATAAAAAAATGTCAGGTTTTTGACTAGTTGGCAATGAAAGGGGGAGGGGAGGTGTTTTCAATTTTTTTATCAAATTTCTCAAATTCCAAATTTTTTGAAATGTTAAAAGAAGGAATCTTAAATTGCACAATATTGGGCAATAGATTAGTTAGATCTTGACATTTGTTTTATGTCAGAAACTCATATTATATAATTTTTTTCATGTAATCCAAATTTAGAGCTGTATCAAGCTTGAATGTTGTGTCCATACTTGCCCCAACTGTTATGGGTTCGACTTCTGCGGTTGTGAAAATCTGCACCCTGCCGAGCACCTGGTTATATCTGTTTTACTTGTACCTACACATTGCTATATATATATAAGCATGATAAGTAAATGGAACTATCGATCCAACTCATCATCATGCTAAACATTTCTTTATATATATGTCACACTATTACTGCAGCCAATACATTTATATATATACCAAAGGTGGATGTAAAGATTCTGGGGGCCTTTTTGAGCTTTATAAGTATCACTCTTAACATTGGCTTGCCATCCTTCCTTTTTAAAACTCCTGGATCAGCCCTGGTACCAAAACCTATAAGTTAAAGACTATATAGTGCATCGAACTACATACAAAAAGTTTCCTGGTTTTATCCCCTTTCTGGGAAATTTTTTTTGGCTCTCCCTTGACACCATTTGTGAATATGGTCTTCAGAAAGGATGATAGTCCGTCGGAAAAGGACAATAAATGGCTGGCCCTTGTAAAGAAAGAGCAATATCTCTTGCACGTTAAAGACACCTTTTATATTCCTAAAAAGAGTAGGCTACTCACACCTGCAAAATGGAAAGGGATTAATGTAAGTTGTTATAATTCATGAACTTGTTTCCCATGCCAACCCACTATAATATGCCATAAATAAATATAGGTTTAAACTAAGATTTTCAAAGGTAACATGAGGTAAATACACAATAACAAACATGATTTATAATTCAAAGGTATTGTTTAAAAACAAAAATAAAAGATAATT
Organism: Mytilus galloprovincialis; assembly: GCA_037788925.1. Lineage (NCBI taxonomy): Eukaryota > Metazoa > Mollusca > Bivalvia > Mytilida > Mytilidae > Mytilus > Mytilus galloprovincialis. The sequence continues at coordinate 4,618,022 of CM075340.1, read as the reverse complement.
CATATAAATAAATATTATTGCAATAGTTATTCATGTTATTTAGCTTTTTATTAATCATGTTAAAAGATGACACCTGTCTATATAAATTACCGAAAAAAAAATTGTTGTTTTCTTACCTATCATGACTATGTTTTCAATTAAAAAATCTGAAAACTTCTGTCTGATATATGACCAAAAGAAATTTGTCTGACATTTTGTTGGAATGACAGAGTTTGGGATACCTTGAATTTAGTCATAAATATGACATTGACTAATGTATGAATGTATTCACTTTAAATTAAAAAAAAACTGATGTTTAAACCATTATATATAATCGTGATCATATTTAGATTTTGTATAGTTAACTACACCATGTACACCAGGAAGTACCTTGTTTATTGTTAAACAATGATGCATAACATTTTCATCAGGTTTATACCTGTATACAATGGGGAAGTTTGTTTAGGGCTATTTTATTTCATCAATATAATAATGCCATTTAACAAATCTGTTTAATTATCATTTCAATAAAAGGGAAACAAGTCAATAGATGATAAGTTAGATATATACTGTTCCCAGGTTTGAGGAAATGAAATATTTTCCAAATCTATAGATAACTTAATTACAATTGATTTGATTTTTGATAAATTTAACCCATCATAATGACCATTTTCTACCATAAATGCCAGTTTCAAGTCAGGTATTTGTTTAATTTTGCAGGGTTCGTACAGGTCCTTGAATCCTGGAAAAGTCATGGATATTAGTATAAAAGTGTTAAATTCAACTTTTGAAATATTTGAATCAACAAAAATATGTAGTAAAATGTTGAAACTTTTCGATTAAGTTGAGAACTAGATGTGTCTGTAAGCTCTTATAGTGGCTCTTCAATGCAGATTCTTCCATATTTGAAACATCAAACTCTTTCACTAAAATTCTGACATGTCTGACAAAAGGCTGAATTTTGCCTTTGCATCGCTTCTCCACCTCACCAGCCATTTTATGTACATTTACTCTACCTCTCTGGGTTTTCCAACCATTTTAACCTGACATTTTTCTCTTGTATCAACTGATCAATAAAAGCTATTTTTTTAAAAATTATTCTGATAACTGACATGACTGGTATCTTAATTATACTGATAATGTTATTGAATGAAGCAAACTGCAACCATTTTGGGGATTACAGGGAACCAGATTCCGTCATATATTTTAACCAAAAATTATGAAGAAACAAATTTTGAAATCCTCATTTTACTTTGGAAGTCAACATGTATATTTATTGACTTCACCTTTTAGCTCACCTGGTCCAAAGGGCTCAGTGACCTTTTCTCATTACTTCATCATTGTTTATACAACTGCAAACACATTTTTGGGATCCTATAATGGTATTCTGTTGGTGTCATAAACTTTGTCATCTGAAGACACATTGGATTCCGGACAATAACTTTAGTTTATGTAAATGGATCTCTATGATTTTTTGTTGAGCAGAAAGCTCGACATAGGGATAGTGATCCAGCAGTGGCAGCAGCTACGGCGGCGGTGGCGGTGTTAGCTAAGTTCTTAAAAGCTTTATATTTTAGAAAGTGGGAGATCTGGATGCTTCATACTTTGTTTATAGATGCCTCATGTTACGAAGTTTCTGTCAGTCACATGTCCAATGTCCTTGACCTAATTTCATGGTTCAGTCACTACTTGAAAAAAAGGTTCAGATTTTTTGTAATGTTGAATTCTCTTTTATTATAAGTAATAGGACAATTATAATTTGGTATGTGCGTACTGTACCTTGCATGGTCCTCTTGCCCGTCAGACAGTTTTCACTTGACCTCGACCTTATTTCATGGATCAGTGAACAAGGTTAAGTTTTGGTCAGTCCATATCTCAGATACTATAAGCAATAGGGCTAGTATATTCGGTGTATGGAAGGACTGTGAGGTGTACATGTCCATCTGGCAGGTGTCATCTGACCTTGACCTCATTGTCATGGTTCAGTGGTTATAGTTAATTTTTTGGTGTTTTGGTCTGTTTATCTCATACGTTATGCAATACATGTAGGTCTACTATATTTTTTGTATAGAATGATTGTAAGCTGTTCATGTGTAGCGGGCAGATGTCATCTGACCTTGACCTCATTTTCATGGTTCAGTGGTCAAAGTTAAGTTTTTGATTTTTGGTCTCTTTATCTAATACTATTTAAGCCATAGTTCAACTATATTTACTGTATAGAAATATTTTATGATCTATATGTCAGTGGCACAGGTTTTCTTTGACCTTGATCTCATTTTTACAGTTCATTGATCATGCAGTGTTAAGATTTTGTGATTTGGTCTATTTTTCTAAGTTATAGGTCAACTATAATTGTTGTATTGAAGCATTGTTAGCTGTATATGTCTGCCTGGCATGGTTCATCTGACTTTGACCTCATTCTCATGGTTCATTGGTCTTTATTTAGTTATCTTGGTTAATGTTAAGTTTTTGTGACAGTTGTAATAAAGCTTTATACTTAGAACTATCAACATAATATCAATGATTAGTAAAGAAGGCAAGACATTTCAGCGTGTGCACTCTTGTTTTAAGAAGGTTCAATACCACAAAAGGAAGGTTGTGATTTATTCTTAGGAGTTAAGGGCCTAAAAGGGGCTAATAACAAGCATTTTTCTAGTGTCAGAATAATAACTTGTGTATGTAAGTATTTCAATTACTTTGAATGTTTGAAATTGTACCACAATGTTAAATTTTATACAACAAGTAAAAGGTTGGGATTTAATTGTAGGAGTTATGGGGTCAACAGTTTATGAAATAAGGGCCCAGAAGGGGCCAAAAACAAGCATTTTTAGCTCACCTTTCCTAAAAGGAAATGTGAGCTTTTCTCATCACTTGGCGTCCGTCGTCGTCGTCGTCGTCTGTCGTTATTAACAATTTTTCAAACATCTTCTCCTCTGAAACTTCTGAATGGATTTGGATGAAACTTAGCATGATTGTTCCTTAGATTATCCTGCACAAAGTTTGTGCTTCGATTTTTGAGCTGAGTTTGTTTTGTTCCTTTTCAGATACTTCTATTCTGTTTATTGAGGAAACCATGTGTAGCAGCAGTGTTAGGAGACTCTTGTACAGATGATGGAGATTGTACCCCTGTTCTGAATGCTGTATGTTCTGGTACATGTCAGTGTCCAAGCACACATTATAGTGATGGTTCCAACTGTGTCAGTAAGTATTGATTACTGTAAACAGGGAAATTTTCGCAGTAGTTTTTGTTCGCTATTTTCGCGGTGAGAAGTGAAACGCGAAAATAAAACGACCGCGAAAATATCAAAGGAAAAACTCTTAATTACATTTACTTTTACAAATTGTGACTTAGATGGAGAGTTGCCTCATTGGCACTCATACATGTACCACATCTTCTTATATCTATGTATATGAACAGAATATCTATAGGACTACTGTATAACACTGGTTTCAAAGATGACAAATATAAAATTTAAATTATAACTGTATCTCTTAATGAAAAGCAATGTTAAAAGTCATGTCTTTAACTCAAATCAGTTATTTCACTGAGGTGAACATTACGGATATTGTTATGTAAACAACACTCATTACAATTATGTTAATGACACCTGTCAATCAGTAATAAAGGTATTACCTTGATGAATCTACTACAAAGATTGATCAGATCAAAAGATCGATTAATTAGCATTAATCCTGACAGCTTTTTATTTTAATTCATTCCTAATTAGGTTCACTTTTCTATTATTGTTTTTACGAGCATTGAAACATGCCAAACTTTTAATTTACTTTAACACTAATTAACCGAAATCAAAAGATTTCTGATTGATTTAACATTTGATTTAAGATACAATGTATATGTAAAGCTGTTAACTTTCCAAATCATTTATGAAAATATTTATCTAGGCCACTGGGAAATCGCGAATTCAAAACAGCGTGAATTAAGATCGTGTAAGTAAATCGCGAAATAGAGACGGCGCAAAAATTTGCCGGTTAACAGTATATTGACAAATTAGACAAGTTTTAACACAAATATATTGTGTAATGACATGTTGTTCTAAAGGTGACTAGTTATTTAAATTCCTTTATTATTTCAGAGAGAGTGTTAGGAGAAACGTGTACAAATGCTGCACAGTGTAGTGGTACCAATGCTATATGTTCTAGTACATGTCAGTGTCCAAGCACACACTATAGTGATGGTACCAACTGTGTTCTGAGTAAGATACTATTTCTTATATTCATTAATATATTTTCTAAAGGCCACATAAATGGTTGCCAAGTGATTTGATATCCCAGTAACAAAGGGGTATTGTGAACAATATAAATTTAATATCAGGACACACAAAATTGTGAAAGGTGCACCAGAAAAAGCACTTTCATTTTAAAACATGTGTCCAGTATGGAGCAGCATGCATCTGTCTTTAAAAGTATTGAAACAAAAATTTGAATCAGTTGTGTGTTTTTTTTAAAAGTGACACCATACAGGTGTTGTCCTGAAATATCTGCTTTTGGAAAACATGCAAATATATTGTGAAATGACATGTTGTTCTAAAGATGACTAGTTATTTAAATTCTTTTATTATTTCAGAGAGAGTGTTAGGAGAAACTTGTACGAATGTTGTACAGTGTAGTGCTACCGATGCTATATGTTCTAGTACATGTCAGTGTCCAATCACACATCATAGTGATGGTACCAACTGTGTCAGTAAGTATTGATTATATTGACAAATTAGACAAGTTTTAACATGCAAATATATTGTGTAATGACATGTTGTTCTAAAGATGACTATATGTGTGAAAACATTGTGTGAGGGAATTCGACGTTTGCTGTACCACTGTTCATTCCAGTGCAATTTATGACAATACCACTGCATCAATCAGAATTATTTTCTTTGCAGTGTTTTAAGAAATGATTTTGCTTTGTTGTCACATATTATTTGTGAAACATTCATTGTTTTAAAAAGGTGAATTTTCTGTATAAAGTCAATGATTATGTTGACTTTTGAAGGCCAAACTTTCTACAGTCTTAAATACGCTAATGAAAGATTTAAAAACTATACCAATACATAACGACATGTTTATGAAATTCTCTTGTAACAAACTTCATTCTGTATTCAAAAACAGAATTACTACTCAATGCCGTCTCATATACCATATACCACAAATACTTCGTATTGGTCTCATATACAATATACCACAAATACTTCGTATTGATGAAAATGTAAATGACATACTGCTAAACAGTATGAAGAAAACAATAAACTCATAAATAAAGTGCAAAGCCACACGACAACGCCGCTGCTCAGTTTATTAAAGATATGAAACAATTCATATAACTTGTATACACAATACAACATTTCAACAATATAATTTCTAATTTTCCAAGCATAAAAACTACACTCCAGTCCTATCAATCTTATATAATTACGATAAAAGGGGGGACTTATGAATTAAAATTTACCAACTTACTTAAGAATTAAACTTTAGATAAATAAATGTGTGTTGACGGTTCGGCGCTGTCGTGCTGAATGACCTAAACCCCCGTTTTGGCGGGGAAAATGACCGTGCGATAAGCACGACACCTACATACATCATGAACAAACAAGAGAAAATAATTTCACTCTTATTCACTTCGTTCAAACGAAAGAAATTATATTTCTCTTGTAACAAACTTCATTCTGTATTCAAAAAACAGAATTACTACTCAATGCCGTCTCATATACCATATACCACAAATACTTCGTATTGGTCTCATATACAATATACCACAAATACTTCGTATTGATGAAAATGTAAATGACATACTGCTAAACAGTATGAAGAAAACAATAAACTCATAAATAAAGTGCAAAGCCACACGACAACGCCGCTGCTGAACCAAAGAAAGGGACAATATGTAAAAAAGGACTAATAATTAATTTTGAAAAAATATACTAAAGACCCAAATTTTGTGAAACTAACATTCTGTCCGAAAACGAGTCCTTAACGTAACCGTCTTTTGCTGTCTCCGACCTCCAACGTCCATGCCTTTTGAAAAGTCTATCAGAAATACCAAAATTACAAGCTGCAGAAGCTCCACCAGACCTTAGACTGTGAAGGCCAAAAGATTTTATATTTGGCACAATCGGAGAAAATGCTTCTATAAATAGCTCTTGCATTCTTGTATAAGAAAGAGGTTTGTTTTCTTTTCGGAACACATAATTTTCCTTGGTTTTTGTCAAATTCTGAAATGCGAAAACATCAGTATCAAGTGGATTACTGCTCCATTCTAAAAAACTCTCCAAGTTCTTCACAGGACATAATTTATTCCCGGTTCTCGCAATGATTATTCGATCACCATCTCTGTAAATATCCGTTTTACTTTTCTGTATGAATACTGACATATGACTTAGAAAAAATTGAATATCACAGGTTCTCAAATTCAGCAATTCAGAAACACGTAAAAAACCAGAATAAGATAACAAACAAGCAGAAATAGTACGCTGGTTGTAAAGGTTATTTTCACAATATAACCTGTCGAACATCTGTGAAAGCATATCTGGAGTGATCGGTTCTTTCTTTTTAATCGGAACAGATAGACGTCTCTTAGCTCCTTCAAGAATATTTTTCACTAAATCAGAATCTGTAGGAGAAATAACACTAATAATTTTATGTGCCCATCTAATACTATAAAACGCTTGATTGATAGGACTGGGCGTACGATTTTGTTGCACTAAACATGCTAAATATATAGCCACATGTATTGGTTTGGCCGGTAAAATAAATTCACTAGAAATTCCATTAGATAAAGCCCATTTTTTCCATCTCAAAAAACCATAATAATAATTTTGAACGGTGTTGTTAGATTTACTTTCGGTTAACAGATCAGGAAGTAAATGAATTTTCTCAATCAAAGTATCAGGTAATTCCAACAGATCGCTTTGGAAAGCCTGCAAAAACATATGTAAAAATAAAAATCACATTAAAACATAATGTACAAAGCACATACAATTTGTATATAAACAATTTCACAATCTAATGTTCAAATAAATCGTCTCGCATTTCACTTAAGATTAAACCACCACCACAGCCCCTCAGGCCTACTATAACATTACCGCCACCAACTCAAGAACTTTTATATTAGTTGTTAAAAAGGTTCAAAATCAAGTCTCAAAGCCAACACCCTGAAGGGTAAATTAATATTTCCAAATACTGATCTATTCCCTTTACCAGAAGTATAGAATTTCTTGTTAGTAGGTAAATCTATACAGCCTTTCACCTCTTCAATGAACCCTTCACCCGTAGGACATAACATCGGCCAAAAGCTTGCCGACTTCCATAAAGGTAAAACAAGTGTCCCATGAGCAAAACATTGCCTCATGTAACTTATTACTTTAGACACTAAACATACAGGTGGTACAAACCAACCATTGGCACCTTGCCAGTTAATAGTGAATGCATCGATACCCATCGAGTTCACCGTCCAATAACGGGAATAAAATACCGTTAACTTATGATTGTCATCATTTGCAAACCAGTCTATCTCATGAGGTCCCCATAGGGAATCTACATACATAAATAACTGTTCGTCAATACCCCAATCGTCATAATCAATAATACGACTGATGAAATCCGCTTTCTCATTCAAGGTTCTAGGAACCCAAACTACATCGATAGATATACTATGTATCAAACAATTCTCAAAAATGCACATAGCAATATCCTGTAACTCAGGTTTCATACTACCTTTTTCCACAATAGTTACTACATTCTGGTTATCACTGAACCATTTAATTCGTTTATCTTTTAATACATTGATCATAGATAATAGAATATTTCTAACAGCATTTAGCTCTTTCCACGTAGAACTCTTTGAAGCCTCACATTCGGACCACATACCATGTGCTATATTAAAAGGTGTTTCTACAACATAGCCACCATATCCTGTATTGCTTGCATCACTATAAACTACAGATTGACATGACACATCTGAAGAAAACTTTTTAACATTTACGTGTTCTAAATTTTCTCTCCAAAATTTAATTTGTATCAAGCTTTCTGTTGATAAAACAATACAACTATTCCACGAAGTCATACTTAAAATATCAATGCTTAAATGTTTAGACATGATATAAGCAACGTTTCCAATGACGTATGACATGGACACTATTTGTCCCACTAAAGAAGCAACCAATCGTGCATGGACTTTGCCATGTTTAGATACATAATATTCAACGTCAGCAATAGTTTTTAAAACCTTTTGAACTCTATCGTTCGGAATGGCTATAGTGCCACGGTTTGTGTCAATTGAATAACCCAAAAATACCAAAAGTTTCTTAGTTGACCATTTAGATTTTTCATTTTTAGGAACAAATCCACTCTGAATTAAATCTTGTCTCACTTGATTGGACATAGTTTTGCAAGTTTCTTCGTCCGTATGAGTGCCTAAACCATCATCTAGGTACATTAAAACTTGTTTACCTTCACCCCTCCACTTTTTTATAAGTGGTCTTGTGATCTTAGTAAATATATAACATGCTGACGAAAGTCCAAACGGGAGAACCAAAAACTTATACCATTTTTCGGTGTTTTCATGCCTCCAGGAAAACCCTAAAAATTAATTCTGTATGTGGCATAAAAATATTAACATGGTGATATGCCGACACAATATCAAACTGGAAACAAAAAGAATTGTTTGTGATAAACTGCATGGCTATGCGAACATCTTCAAATTTTACACTTGATTTCCAAAGATGTTTGTTAACATGACGGAGGTCTAAAATAAGGCGTTTTTTCCTACCGACCGACGCTCTTTGAATTATCAATGGCCCAAATAGCTTGTGTCAGGTCTTCTAAAAATTCAGTATTTAGTAGAAATTGAACCTTATTTCCCTCATACTTCCAATTATATTGAGATTCAGTTTTTAACTTTTTAACCTGGGAAGCAACTGCAACGGTAGACCCGTGAACTTCATGTCTTAAATCAGAAATGTCTTTCCTAAGTTTTTCGTTAAAGTCACCCTGGGTTTTAACAGCTTTCATAACGTCTCTAAGAGACACCTCCTGTTCTGGGGTTTCCCTCTCTTCAGGGTTCGACATTACTAAAATTTACCAACTTACTTAAGAATTAAACTTTAGATAAATAAATGTGTGTTGACGGTTCAGCGCTGTCGTGCTGAATGACCAAAACCCCCGTTTTGGCGGGGAAAATGACCATGCGATAAGCACGACACCTACATACATCATGAACAAACAAGAGAAAATAATTTCACTCTTATTCACTTCGTTCAAACGAAAGAAATTATATTTATAACAAATCCATTGGTAAACAAATTTTTATTCGTTATTGCAAAATAATGAAGTTAAAATATCTGACACTTTCTCCCTACTCAGTTTACCCCTATATATTTTTATGATGTGGACTGGTCATTGTTATTGAATCGCAGGCAATTTGATTGGATTAAGTTGTTATTAGTTTACCTTCAAACTTGTTTATGCTTTTCATACATGAATACTGATTAATTAGAACGTGCATGAATGTGTACAGTAACTAAAATAACCTTCAGACTGGACACTGGATGAGTCAATATTATATTTTATCAATGAAAGTTAAGGTATGAAAGGTAAAAATTGCCACTTATTCTATTTTCACCAAATTTTCGGAATATACAGTTGAAAGGTTATTTTTTAAAAGCCTATTGTGAAGATTTAAGAGAAAGTTTACAAAAAATATGTTTAGTTCCATTAAACAAGTCATTTTTATAAGAGAAATGCAGAAATATATTTTATGCACGGCTACGGCAGGTAAAATTATTATTTATAATAAAAAAAAGCATTTTTCAGTCTCATTGGAATATGTTGATTACAATTAATCCCAAACTTAAGATGTAAGTAAATAAAGTCAAAATATGTCCGATCTGCCTATTTCTGCACATCAAAAGTCAATACGATCATTTTAAAGTCAATTTCGTCTACCTCACAAAATCTTGTTAGGCACTATAGTTATTTAAATTCCTTTATTATTTCAGAGAGAGTGTTAGGAGAAACTTGTACAAATGCTGCACAGTGTAGTGGTACCAATGCTATATGTTCTAGTACATGTCAGTGTCCAAGCACACACTATAGTGATGGTACCAACTGTGTTCTGAGTAAGATACTATTTCTTATATTCATTAATATATTTTCTAAAGGCCACATTAATGGTTGCCAAGTGATTTGATATCCCAGTAACAAAGGGGTATTGTGAACAATATAAATTTAATATCAGGACACACAAAATTGTGAAAGGTGCACCAGAAAAAGCACTTTCATTTTAAAACATGTGTCCAGTATGGAGCAGCATGCATCTGTCTTTAAAAGTATTGAAACAAAAATTTGAATCAGTTGTGCGTTTTAAAGTGACACCATACAGGTGGGGAAATTGACCTAAAAATAACCCAATATATCTTACTTTCATGACATTGTTTCTACAATATTATTACCAAGTTTAATATATCATGGTAATAATCATTTGTAACCTAAGACATGAGTGGACTATTTGTAGTTACAGTAGTAATGTAGATAAACACTTCAGTAGAACATGATTTGGGTTATTCTTTGACCCATTTGTTGGAAGTACGCAGTGCAAGATTACATGGAAAGCATTACACTACAATTACAATCCAGGCAATATATGACAGCAATGTTTAGACCAGCTGCTTCTCCCATCCTCCATCCCTAGAAGTGTGATGAACTGAAAATAGATAATATCATGTCCTTCAATGGCATACACAGTGAAGTAATTAGAACATGCATTATGATCAACTTTTCCTGAGACTTCAATCAAAAACCTGACAACTAAAATCCTGTTTCATACCAAGCACAATTTAAGATTGGAAACTACTGAATTTTCAGTGATAATGTAAGGGGAGTCTAACCTAAGTGTATTTAATTTCTTGACTCACACAGTCATGATAGTGTAGTTATAGCCTTGAACATTGTTGAATGATTCACCATATACATGTGCCTATCAAAATCAAACAACAAAGCAACAGAGACACTAAATTGAAAGATTTGAATTAGCAATAATTCATTGGCACTCATACCACATCTTCTGATATATATAAGAATAAAAGAGGATGGTTAGTCAATTGAAAGGGCACTGCAAAGGAAACAATTTTTTTATCTGTTTAAAAACAAATGTTTTTTCTTTAGGCCATGCCAATTAAATTAATACCTTGTTTGTCAGATTTCCCACTTATTGGGGAAGGTCGATGAGGAAAAAGTACTTAAAAAAACATGTCCAGTATAGAGCAATGCATGTCCATCTGTAAATTTAGATAACCAAAGTTTTAATCAGTTGTGCATTTTTAAGTAAAGCCATACAGAAATGTGAATTGACATAAAAACGATCTAGATTTAACTTTCTAAATGTTTTTATTAAATTTAATTTTTAGCTCACCTGGCTCGAAGGGCCATGTGAGCTTTTCTCATCACTTGGCGTCCGTCGTCGTCTGTCGTTGTCGTTAACATTTTACACAAACTTCTTCTAGAGAACCACTGAATGGAATAAAACCAAACATGGCATGAATGTTCCTTATGAGGTGCTGACCAACTGTTGTTACTTTGTAGCTGATCCATCATTCAAAATGGCCGCCAGCGGGAGACTTAGTTTAACATAGGACCCTATGGGAAATGCATACAAATGACTTCTTTTAGAGAACCACTGAATGGAATGAAACCAAACATAGCATGAAAGTTCCTTATGAGGTGCTGACCAAGTGTTGTTACTTTGTAGCCGATCCATTATTCAAAATGGCTGCCAGGAGGGGGACTTAGTTTAACATATGACCCTTATGGGAAATGCATACAAATGACTTCTTTTAGAGAACCACTGAATGGAATGAAACCAAACATGGCATGAATGTTCCTTATGAGGTGCTGACCAAGTGTTGTTACTTTGTAGCTGATCCATCATTCAAGATGGCCGCCAGCGGGGGACTTAGTTTAACATAGGACCCTATGGGAAATGCAGACAAATGACTTCTTGTATAGAACCACTGAATGGAATGAAACCAAACATGGCATGAATGTTCCTTTTGAGGTGCTGACCAAGTGTTGTTACTTTGTAGCTGATCCATCATTCAAAATGGCCGCTAGCGGGGGACTAAGTTTAACATTGGACCCTATGGGAAATGCATACAAATGACTTCTTTTGGAGAACCACTGAATGGAATGAAACCAAACATGGCATAAATGTCTTTATAAGGTGCTGACCAAGTGTTGTTACTTTGTAGCCGATCCATCATCCAAGATGGCCGCCAGCGGGGGACTTAGTTTAACATAGGACCCTATGGGAAATGCATACAAATGACTTCTTTTAGAGAACCACTGAATGGAATAAAACCAAACATGGCATGAATGTTCCCTATGAGGTGCTGGCCAAGTGTTGTTACTTTGTAGCTGATCCATCAACCAAGGTGGCTTCCAGCAGGGGACTTGGTTTAACAAAGGACCCTATATATGGGAAAGACATACAAATGTCTTCTTTTAGAGAACCACTGAATTGAATGAAAGCAATAATAGCATAAATGTTCCTTTCTTAATGAGGTGCTGTTCAAGTGTTGTTACTATGTAGCCAAATTTTATCCTTTTATTTGATTTCAAAAACCCAAGTAGAATCAGGTGAGCGATACAGGCTCTTGAGAACCTCTAGTTTTATTTTAGTGCAAGTGTAGCATCCATGTACTATGGACACATTCATGTTGACTATATTTTGGAGTATTTTAACAATATAGTGTCTTGAATTAAACTCATCTGTAGTTTAACGTCATAAGAAACAAGTGACCGGTGAAATGTTTATCTAATTCCTGAACCAATGCATATATATATATAGGTTTGAACGTAGTTTTCAATTTAGACTCGTGTATATATAAGATCCATTTTGTTACAACCTGTGATCAATTTTATTTGGCAATCGCCAATGGCAGTCAGCAGGGTTAAAGAACATCAGTTGTTCGACCTGTTAGTCAAATGCGTTTTGTTTAAATATACTTTTTCACTCTTTTGGTCTTTTGGAAAATGTTGTTTGTGCTGTTTTTAGACCCTTCTACAACGAAATTTGTTTGACATGCACACGTATAAAAATTGCAGTTTTTATCCAACGCAGTCATAGGTTTGAAGGTAGTTTTCAATTTAGACTCGTATATATATATATATATATATATACAACTCGTCTAAACATCAACCCAACAATGTAAGATCTGTAAATTTGCTTTTGCAAATTTTTGGTTCTTCCCTCGCCGGGATTCGAACCCATGCTACTGTGATATCGTGACACCAAATCCCCTGCACTGCAGCCGTCCGCTAGACCACACGACCACCTGGGCTCTCAAAAAAAGAGCTTTCGGTGGGCATGTGTTACCTTTCCACGTCAGTTTAAATCTAGCGGCGTACTACAGTACATGATATATAAGGCATGAAGATGTTATTGTTACAGATCAGCTAAATTATCTATAGTAAAGGATCCTACAAATTAATGTAAGATACAGTCACAGAAAATAATTATATTCATAAGTACGTCTATATATATCATAAACTTAGTCTTCTGTGCATGCATTTTATAATTTTTTAAGCAACATTATCGTTATTCATCAATATTTTTCCCTCTCTGTCTGTTATAAAATGAAAATATGGATGCTACTTAAATGTCGTGTTTAGAAGCCAAAATTTAACGATTGACACCTTATAGTAAACAATCAACAACTAAACGCGGAAATTCAGCAGGCGTTTAACATGTTCAATCAGATAACAGTTTATTTTTATACACATTTTGAAGTTGTTGTCCTGAAATATCTGTTTTTTGAAAACATGCAAATATATTGTGTAATGACATGTTGTTCTAACATTCTAAAGATGACTAGTTATTTAAATTCTTTTATTATTTCAGAGAGAGTGTTAGGAGAAACTTGTACGAATGTTGTACAGTGTAGTGCTACCGATGCTATATGTTCTAGTACATGTCAGTGTCCAATCACACATCATAGTGATGGTACCAACTGTGTCAGTAAGTATTGATTATATTGACAAATTAGACAAGTTTTAACATGCAAATATATTGTGTAATGACATGTTGTTCTAAAGATGACTAGTTATTTAAATTCTTTTATTATTTCAGAGAGAGTGTTAGGAGAAACTTGTACAAATGTTGCACAGTGTAGTGCTACCAATTCTATATGTTCTAGTACATGTCAGTGTCCAAGCACACATTATAGTGATGGTACCAACTGTGTCAGTAAGTATTGATTATATTGACAAATTAGACAAGTTTTAACATGCAAATATATTGTGTAATGACATGTTGTTCTAAAGATGACTAGTTATTTAAATTCTTTTATTATTTCAGAGAGAGTGTTAGGAGAAACTTGTACAAATGTTGCACAGTGTAGTGCTACCAATTCTATATGTTCTAGTACATGTCAGTGTCCAAGCACACATTATAGTGATGGTACCAACTGTGTTCTGAGTAAGATACTATTTGTTATATTCATTAATATATTTTCTAATGGCCACATAAATGGTTGCCAAGTGATTTGATATCCCAGTAATAAAGGGGTATTGTGTAGAATATTAATTTACTAGACTAGGCTATGGGTGTTGCTGTTTAGCTGTACTTATTGTTCAACCAGATTGTAAAATTCACAAAACAATTGGGAAATTTAAATTGACCATTTGGTTTTGTTAGATTTAAATGTGCCTTGATGCTACCTGTACAGTTTTAGCTCATCTGGCCGGAAGTGCCAAGTGAGCCTTTCTCATCACTTTGCATCGTGCAGCGTCGTTGTCTGTCGTTAACTTTTACAAAAATCTTCTCTGAGACTGCTGGGGCAAATTAAACCAAACTTGGCCACAATCATCAGTGGGGTATCTAGTTTTAAAAATGTGTCCGAGACCCAGCCAACCAACCAAGATGGCTGTCATGGCTAAAAATAGAACATAGGGGGTAAAATGCAGTTTTTGGCTTATAACTCAAAAAACAAAACATTTACAGCAAATCTGGCATTCAGTTAAATTGTTTATCAGGTGAAGATCTATCTGCCCTGAAATTTTCAGATGAATCGGACAATCTGTTCTTGGGTTGCTGTCCCTGAATTGGTAATTTTAAGGAAATTTTGCTGTTTTGGTTATTATCTTGAATATTATTATAGATAGAGATTAACTGTAAACAGCAATAATGTTCAGCAAAGTAATATTTACGAATAAATTAACAGGACCGAATGGTCAGTTGACCCCTTTAGGAGTTATTGCCCTTTATAGTAGATTTTAACCATTTTTCAAAAATCTTAGTAATCTTTTACAAAAATCTTCTCCTCTGAAACTATTGGGCCAAATTAATCCAAACTTGGCCACAGTCATCTTGGGGTATCTTGTTTAAAAAATGTGTCCAGTGACCAGGCCATCCAACTAAGATGGCTGCCACGTCTAAAAATAGAACTAAGGGGTAAAATGCGGTTTCTGGCTTATAACTCAAAAACCAAAGCATTTAGAGCAAACTTGTGGCAAAATTGTTAAATAGGTCAAAATCTAACTACCCTGAAATTTTCAGATGGATAGAACAACCCGTTGTTAGGTGGCTGCCCCTGAATTGGTAATTTTATGGAAATTTTTCTGTTTTTTGTTATTAACTTGAATATTATTATAGATAAACTGTAAACAGCAATAATGTACAGCAAAGCAGTAGAATGCTGCAAAAACGATTCAATCATAAGCATATGCTATAAACAATGTTAAAACGACAAAGACTTCTTACATGAAGAGCTTCCATTACAAAATGGGGTTGATTTGGAACCTTCTGATTTTTTGGGATAAGATTGCTTTCAAGCAATCTGTAGACTTATACCGGTGGCTCAGAGCAATTCCGGTCCCTCACGTCAATTGTTTTATTCTAAACATTAAGGAACATCTCAGATTCTTATGATTGTCTTGCTTTAAAAGGTAAAAACAATCAAAGGGATTGAACTTAAACAACTTTCCTATAATATTCTTTTCATAAGCTTCATGTTTGATAATTCACTTGACTTATATGCATGTTTTTGAACAACACGGAAAATCAGAATTAAGCAGTATTTATAATTAGTGTTTTTATAAATTTAGAAACACGTCAAAGGGAATTCCCAGTTTTGATAAAATGCGAGAGTTCTCTGAACTCCGATAAATCTATTTCTGTCATATATTAAAGAACTGAAGTAGAGTTTTTAATAATGTTACTGTTATGAAACTAATATTTGAGATTGTACTTCCATAAACATGATAAAGAAATAGAGAACCATCTAGGTCGTTTAATAAACATTAAATATACGTCCTTGATCCAGTGTTTGTTTTGGAAATTATGCGCATGCATATAGATTTCTTGACTTCAAGGGGTTTTAGATTGAATGGTTGCTCTGGATTCCCCACTCAATTAATTAACTTATAACTCATGGGATCTTTTCTGTGTATGTCTGCTATTGAGGGTTATTGTTGTTGCATATCTTTAAATCATATGCATCATTTAAATTAAAATAAATGTATTCATCATCGTAGAACACCCCTTCAGGCGAAATGGAGTCTTCCATATTTTTGTTTCGAGTTGTCTCCCTTCTGGAAGAAAATTCCGTGTATGTTGAACCAAACACGTCGAGTATTACTATTAGCTCCTTCTGTCAATAAACGTCGTATTATATTAAAATCGATCGCAAATTAAACCGATAAATGTGTACGGAAAGGAGTCATGATCACTGACTCAAAGGAAATTAAATATTTAAAGAGTTAGGAATGGGATTCCTCCTAGAATTAATGTAGCCTCGTAGGAATTCTGAGGGATCACCCGGGACACCCGCTGGGTCATTAAAATAACCCGGGAATTCCGAAAAATGACCCAATTTCACCCGTCTTTCTTAGCCTTGAGATTAATTTCATCAGTAATATTCCTTTAAATTAAGGCAAATTTGTAAATCTTCCATGAACAGGAAGTTCATATAGCTATGTAAACTGTCAATTGAAGTGACCCATTTAGTGCATGGCTTCAATTGACAGCTTTGGTGTCAAACACACTGCTAATTAACACCAGTATTACCTTAGCTTTAGGTCGTAAATAAATTGCACTATTGGTTTACAAACATATTTCAATATAAGAGTTACTTCCCCTTATTTGTCACCGTTCAAAATTATTCCTTATATTTACGTTTTATGGGTGAAAAAGATTAAATCATATAAATATAAAATTCAAATACAAATTGAAAAATAACTTTTCATTAATTTTATACCTTTATACAATTTTTAAAAAAAAGTTGAAAATTATTTTTTACATTTATACTTCCCTTAACTGTATTACTATATTTTAACATAGTCTAATTTCCTTATGTAATGAATTATGGTCTGTTCAAGGCTACAAAGCCAGTAGTCTCTAGAACAGATATTAGATTCCTCATACCTGTCAACTGACCCGTATTCTGCGGGTGTGACCGGAGATTTTGAGGGATCACCCGGGACACCCGCTGGGTCATTGAAATAGCTGTTAAAGGCTACTTAGCCAGTAGTCTCAACCATTTTAAAATTACATTTGAAAAATAAATACTATAGTATTTGATGATTACTAATAGTAAAGAACATAATATAAAAAAGAAGATGTGGTATGATTAAAGAACATAATATAAAAAAGAAGATGTGGTATGATTGACAATGAGACAACTATCCACAAAAGACCAAAATGACACAAACATTAACAATCATAGGTCACCGTACGGCCTTCAACAATGAGCAAAGCCCATATCGCATATAGTCAGCTATAAAAGGCCCTGATAAGACAATGTAACACAATTCAAGCGGGAAAACTAACGGCCTTATTTATGTAAAAAAAATGAATGAAAAACAAATATGTAACACATAAACAAATGACAACCACTGAATTACAGGCTCCTGACTTGGGACAGGCACATACATAAATAATGTGGCGGGGTTAATCATGTTAGCGGGATCCCAACCCCTCCCTAACCTGGGACAGTGGAATAAGACTACACAAATTCATAAAAATCTTGAAAAGTGCAATGAAATAATAATTAATAGGATTTAAAATGACTTAACCAAGTGAACATGCATTGATGTTTTGGTATCTTTGATATACATTATAAGAAAATGTACCATAAATACTGAAATTCAGCTCGAAAAAGTTCGAACGCGTTATGACCTGAGATTTGATTTTTCAATGCAGGTCATGACCTGCATTTTCATTGTCACAGGTTGACAGGTATGCTTTTCTCATGTTTTTTTATTAGTGAATCCTAAAACAGGTAAAGAAATTAACATTGTTATTAGTCTTTTTGTTATGGAAATGGATTTTTTTCCTGAAATAATTAATCATTCAAATGCCAAAAAACACAACATTTAGACAGAAAAAGAGACCAAGACTATATGTTTTCATAAGGAATTTAATTGCATGTCATATAATTCACTACATTTCTTTCTTAACGTTTTCATAGCCAAATACTAAGAGTGCTTATATTTCTTGTATATATATTGTTGAAAAAAAACTTTTTAATATCTGTTTGGCTTTTTAATGGTAAATAACTCAAAATAATTTGTTTTTGACATGTTCCTTTTACAAATTGTTAATGTATATTCATATTGAAATATCAAAATCATATTTGAATGAACTATTTTATTTACTCTACATATTTTTATATCTCATCCAGTATTTCATTTTCTTTTTCTAAAATAATTCATAACATTTTTCTAATTTTATAAAACCTATAATGAAAGTTTTCAAATATTTGTTCATGCTTTTGACTATATAACTAGATTTTCTCTCTATATCAAAATTCTGTTAAAATTTTCCATAATATATACATGTATATCCCTAAAAACAGGTACATAATTTTGCAATATTTGATTATTTCCATTATCACATTTAAAATGAGTATATAAAAAAAGAAGATTTGGTATGATTGCCAATGAGACAACTTTCCACAAAACATGTTAGCGGGATCCCAACCCTCCCCCTTGAACCTGGGACAGTGGTATAACAGTACAACATAAGAACGAACTATAAAAATCAGTTGAAAAATCCTCACTTTACAAATATTTTGGATAGGTTTATTCATATATTTTCACTATATCACTTGATTTTATTATATCCATAGTATTGAGTTGTTATTTCATTTACATGTATATATTCCAATTAAACAATATTAGATCCAGAACTGTATAATGATTATTTCACATTTTACATTCATATTATCCCAACATTAGGAATACTTTGGAATATTATTCTTTTTCATTTCACTTTATCACTACATAAGCTAGACTATATCCACTTTATGAATTTAACATTTTGTTTCAATATTCCATGATAAATTTATTCCCATGATATATATTCCATCAAAACCAGTGCATCACTCTTATAATATATTCCAAAATTTGAGTTGAAACTATTTCTCCTTCTTGTATTCAAATTTGATTTTTTATAACTTTTAGATAACTTATTCCATAATTTGCAAACAGTAAACACAGTATTTTTTCCACAAAAATCCTCTTATATATTAGAAAATATAAATTACAAAGAAAAACACCGCAAAAATCATAATCAAAAATGAATATCTTGAAGGGCCATTATAAAGAAATGCACAACACATAATCCATCTGAAAATTGAAACTGAAATCACATGGATAGCTCTTTCATATATGTCACTGACAAATGGACAATACTATGTATGGGGGTTACAAATTTAAAGAATATTCAGTGTTTTCGCTATTTTTTGCATTTTTCCTTTGATCTTTTTATGTGATAACTTTCATATCGTGCTTCTCGCTTGAGATGGAAAATTATCGCTAGAAACTAAGGAGGCCACGTGGCGTTGCTAACGAAATTGACAACATCGTCATAGGTAAAATAGCGATAAACAGATTATCATTGGTCATCTCAACTCGATTGCTTTTCTCACTTTCGCTGTACAAGCTCAAGTGAGAAAATCAATCTCGTTGAAATAATCAACGATAATCTATAATTCTCCTCAGGCCCTTAACATGCTGAAAAGACCAGGGGCCCCCGATGTATAATTTTCTACCGCGGTGGAATTGTTCTTGCAGCGATGTATAATTTTCCTCCATGGTGCTAAAGTTTTCGGTAAAAAATTCATATTGAAATTGGTAAAGTTTCAGATGACTTCAACTTTGGTGAGGGTAAAAACTTTACATGAAAATGACCAGTTCTAACCAGTTTAATCCAGTATTGACAAGTAGATTGTTTACACCACGTGATCGATTTACCTGTTGAGGTTTACCTTGATGATTGGATTTAATCATGTACATGATTCTTTTGTGTTTTAATTAATTAAGAGATCATAATTTTAATAACAGACTTGTGAGGTATTTTTATTTTGTTCATATTTTTTTTTTCAGAACCTTCCTCCGATAAAATATTTTTTTTCTTTTGAGAAGGAAAGCAAAATATTTTTTCCTATAATATAGAACCTACATTGTATTTTATAGTGACGTCATTCTTGGAAGAAGCAGGGATATCCTTCACTAGTTCACTGGTTATTTAAATCATTCTTAGAGATCGTGCACTAATTACAAATTTGTATTTGTTAAATCTAAACATAATATGGTTTACTGTAGATGATTTAAACATCAACATGCAATACTTTAATTTGTAGGTCAATAACTTTCAAAATAAACAAAGATTGTGGGGTTACATGAGACAGGGGAAAGAAACGATTTTATTACTTTTTTCGGGTCTCACTAATTAGAGACAAAAAGCGTCAAGAAGCGACAAGAAGCGTCAAGAAGACTATTTAGCGACAAGAAAAAAAAGCTTCTTGTTGCTAAAATTCTTCTTGTCGCTAATTAGTGAGCAATTTTTTCTGTAAAAATTCTGAGAATCTTCCTCCAATTCAGGAGCACCTCAATTGATGAGTAATTATCCACTAAA
Organism: Mytilus galloprovincialis; assembly: GCA_037788925.1. Classification (NCBI taxonomy): domain Eukaryota; kingdom Metazoa; phylum Mollusca; class Bivalvia; order Mytilida; family Mytilidae; genus Mytilus; species Mytilus galloprovincialis. Next base: position 4,597,123 of record CM075340.1, on the reverse strand, counting down.
ATAAAAGTTAATGTTTTTAAACACTTCAAATGTGACATTTCATTGGATTAGTAGTCTTCTATTAAAACTAAATTTTTGTGTACCTACATAATCATTGTAATGGTTAAAAAAAAAAAAACTTTTTGCATTTTGTAGTTTAAACATATTTATTATTTACAAATATTTCAAAATTAAGATTTGGAAACAAGGTTCACACAGTTTACATCACTCATATTGTTTTTTTATTAGTACCTGTTTCCCTGTGATGAGAGTTGTAACTCGTAACTTTAAAAATGGAAATTTAAAACTGAATAGATTTTTCAGTCCACACTTTCTAAAGAAAAAACTTATGATTTCCAAGAGTACTGTCACAAAAAATGGAAAATGGCCATATCCTGCAGTTCAGTGGTACACAATCAAAATTTCAAAAAATATTGTAGTTGTTGTGAAATGACAGAATTCAGTTGTTTTAGATAATTAGCTATCAACTTTAATCAAATGTTTAGATTTAGAAGGTGCAAATCTCTTCCATCGGTCCAAATTGAATCCTAAACTAAGGAAATGAAATTACATAAACAACAATTGATTTCAATATTGTCAACCTTTCTACATGTTCTAGCTGTTCTCTTTTTCATTCTTCATATGAAAACTATCAAAAGATATCCCCCCCTTTCCAAAAACAAAATTAAATAGAAACAAGGGCCGTCTTTCTCCTCAGAGCTATTCAGCTCTTTGATTCGTAAATCTTAGTTATCTTTTAGAAAAATCTTCTCCTCTGAAACTACCAAGCCAAATTCAACCAAACTTGACCACAATTATCATTAGGGTATTTAGTTATAAAATAGTGTCCGGTGACCCAGCATACCAACCAAGATGGCAGCCACAGCTAAAAATAGAACATAGGGGTAAAATGCAGTTTTTGGCTTATAACTCGAAAACCAAAGCATAAAGAGCAAATCTGATAGGAAGTGAATTTGTTTATCAGGTCAACATCTATCCGCCCTGAAGTTTTCAGATGAATCAAATAGCGGGTTGTTAGGTTGCTGATCCTGAATTGGTAATTTTAAGGAAATTTTGGTGTTTTTTGTTATTATCTTGAATATTATTATAGATAGAAATAAACTGCAAACAGCAATAATGTACAGCAAAGTAAGACCTTAAAATAAGTCAAGATGACCAAAAAGGTCAATTAACCCCCTAAGGACAATGAAGGAGTTATTGCCCTTTATATTCAATTTTTAACAATTTTCATAAAATTCATAAATTTTCACTTACATCTTTCACTGAAGCTATTGCGCCAAGTTCTAAGAGATAATTGTAAGCAGCAAGAATGTTTAGAAAAGTAAGATCATAGATCTACTAACACATCCCCATCACCAAAACACAATTTTGTCATAAATCCATCTGTGTCCTTTGTTTAATATTTACATAGACCAAGGTGAGCCACACAGGCTCTTTGGAGCCTCTAGTTTTATTGATGTAAAATGTAAAAATGAAAAGTGTATGGCTCTGTCTATATCCAGGCATTGGCTGTTGTCTCTGTTGGTTTTTAGCTCACCTGGCCCAAAGGGCCAAGTGAGCTTTTCCCATCACTTTGCGTCCGTCGTCCGTCGTCGTCCGTCGTCGTTGTTAACTTTTACAAAAATCTTCTCCTCTGAAACTACTGGGCCAAATTAAACCAAACTTGGCCACAATCATCATTGGGGTATCTAGTTTAAAAAATGTGTCTGATGACCCGGCCAACCAACCAAGATGGCCGCCATGGCTAAAAATAGAACATAGGGGTAAAATGCAGTTTTTGGCTTATAACTCAAAAACCAAAGCATAAAGAGCAAATCTGACATGGGGTAAAACTGTTTATCAGGTCAAGATCTATTTGCCCTGAAATTTTCAGATGAATCGGACAACCCTTTGTTGGGTTGCTGCCCCTGAATTGGTAATTTTAAGGAAATTTTGCTGTTTCTGGTTATTATCTTGAATATTATTATAGATAGAGATAAACTGTAAACAGCAATAATGTTCAGCAAAGTAAGATTCTCAAATAAGTCAATGTGACCAAAATGGTCAGTTGACCCCTTTAGGAGTTATGGCCCTTTATTGTCAATTTTTAACCATTTTTCGTAAATCTTGGTTATCATTTACAAAAATCTTCTCCTCTGAAACTACTGGGCCAAATTAATCCAAACTTGGCCACAATCATCAGTGGGGTATCTAGTTTAAAAAATGTGTCCGGTGACCTGGCCATCAAATCAAGATGGCCACCACAGCTAAAAATAGAACATAGGGGTAAAATGCAGTTTTTGGCTTATAACTCAAAAACCAAACCATTTAGAGCAAATCTGACATGGAGTAAAAATGATTATTAGGTCAACATCTATCAGTCCTGAAATTTTCAGATGAATCACACAACCTGTTTGTTGGGTTGCTGTCCCTGAATAGATAATTTTAAGGAAATTTGTCTTATTTTGGTTATTATCTTGAATATTATTATAGATAGAGATATACTGTAAGCAGCAATAATGTTCAGCAAAGTAAGATTTACAAATAAGTCAAATGACCGAAATGGTCAATTGACCCCCTAAGGAGTTATTGTCCTTTATAGTTAATTTTTAACAATTTTCATAAAATTTGTAAATTTTTACTAACATTTTCCACTGAAACTACTGGGCCAAGTTCATTATAGATAGAGATAATTGTAAGCAGCAAGACTGTTTAGGAAAGTAAGATGTACAAACACATGACCATCACCAAAACACAATTTTGTCATGAATCCATCTGCTTCCTTTGTTTAATATTCACATAGACCGAGGTGAGCGACACAGGCTCTTTAGAGCCTCTAGTTTTTTAGCCCACTTTCTACATTATGATATTCTCTGAGTCCGTCTTACAGGTACCACAGTCCTTGAATTTTAATACTGCAATTGAAGTGGCCACCATTGCCATATTTAATGGCAAAGAGTGAGTACAATGTAGCTCCAAATTATAAACATCCACTGTTTCCAACTATTATAATTGACATTCCATTGAAAAAAGAGGACAGGATGATACAGAATGATACAAAGGAAAATACTACTGGTATACAAGTCTATGTCATACAAAATCAGGGCTACTTTAAAAGACTGCTTATGATACCATATCTATCCCTGTTATAAAAGGACCATTTCATGTATATAATGGTTGCAGTTTTAAGTAAGTCTTAATGTAGTAGCATACATGCGGGAGATTTGGAATGCTTTTAAATATTTCTGGATCAAACACTATTACAGGAAAATACAAAAAGTAATAATAGAAATCTTAGCGTAATCTGTAGACTGGACAGATGTTTATAATGTGCTGTGAAACATCTCAACTGTTGTTATTTTCACTATTCTCCAATTCAGCAGTGCAAAACATAATTTTTTTTTCTTTCAGCTAGGCCATCAATATATTTTTTCTCTTTTAAACTGAAACACAGTATTAACTATAAAAATAAACTTGTTGTTGTTTAAAAGAATCAGGTCTAAAACATTGGAAAATAGTTTTTAATTTACTGAAGGTTCTGTATCAAAATCTTGTTCAAAGTTCATTGTTATGGTGAAATCGAACATGGGGAATGTGTAGTGTAACTACAAGTATTGGGACAAAATGGCTTGATCAAAATATAAGAAGTGACTAGCTTAAAGACTGTGCTTTCTTTTATTTATTCTTCAAAGATATTAAAGTATACAAACTGTTTATTGATTTACTTTTTCTTTCAATAATTTTCTGACCCAAAGTCCTACAACACAGTACCACAGTAAACAAAACAAAGGCAAACAGGTAATGACAAAAAGTAACAAGAAAAAAATAAGTGACGCAACGTGACACGAATACTGTAAAATTCATTTCGTCACGCGTGACCCTGGTGCTATCCAAAAATCCTGGGGAGAACACTGATATTTATTATTTAAAAACGGTTTTAATTTTCATACATTTCAATATGCAGTTAACAAAATATTTTACTGATTCAGATTTTATGGTAAATTTTAGAAATATTATACTGGGGATTTAAAACAATGAAAACCATAGACAGTCAGGGGCATTACTTAAACAAGTAACTTTTAAAATTACCTATATAAGTAATGTTGAAAACGAGGCTATTTTAAAAATTACTTATATAAGTAACTTTTCTAAATATTATTTTTATAGGTGACCAATTAAACAAATTTTACTAGTTTTAACAATTTTTTACAGACATCTGGTTATTTTTCCCATGAAATATAAAATCTAATCCTTCTGAAACACTAATTGCTTTTCTGATGCACTTATCTTTGATATTGATATCAACGCTTCTTGGTCATAGATTGGTCTCTTGGGACTATTAAAATATCGTTTTCCTTCAAAATCTTGAAGGTAGACAGATGTAAATAGATAGAAACTTATGAATTAATTAAGACTTGAAGTTATTTATAATTTGTAACCCAAAACAATTACATATGTTCCTAAAATAAGTGTTATTACTAATTCTTTCAAAGATGTACAAAATAACTTATTCAAGTAACATGTTTGTCATTATTTTTTAAGTAACCCTTTATGCCTATTCTCCTTTTAAATCTTACAAATTCTTAAATTTGTGATATAAAATGATGTAACAATTCATGAAAACTACATTTAGTCCCTGCTTTTATTGAAATTTAAAATAACTCTATTGAGTAATTTTATATTTTTTAAAAACAAAAATTACCTATATAAGTAACCAAAAAAAGTTACTTGTTTAAGTAACGCCTCTGACTGATAGATAGTTCTACCCGTCAATTTTTTGACAGAATAGTCCTAGGTCAAGAAAAATTTCAGGAAAAAGCATGCTGAAATTTTGGGTTAGGTGAATAGTTTTTGTTACAGGTAGCATCAAGTATTAGATAAAATACAAAGGTAACAAAGAAACAGGCCGGTAACAACCGTTGCCAGATAGTTTTTCTGCACGAGTAGTCAGGTCAAGGTCCGAGGTGAAAGCCGAGGACCTTGACCTGGCTAAAAGTACAGAAAAACTATTCGGCTGGTTGTAACCGGCCTGTTTCTTTGTTACTTTTGTTTTTTATCTGACTTGTACTACGTTTCTAGAAAGTAATAATACATTTTGCAAGATTTCAGAAACTTTCAGATAGCCATAAAGCAGTAAATGTAATTATAGTATAGTTCTAAACACATTTTTTTTTCATTTCCCTACAACCAAGATTTTTGTTCAAGAAAAAAAATCAGTAATCTAGGAAATTGATAAAAAAGAACCATTTCAAGTAAAAAATTAGTGTTGTACACATTTAAGAGGTGGTGGGGGGGGGGGGGGGGGAGCTAATTTATTTTAAAAGAAACAGGCTGTGATCTTTATTTTTGATGAAAAAATGCAGGATGTGCCATTCCATTCCCCCCTCCCCTCTTTTAAAAAAAATTGTAAAAATCATGGGTTTGTTGCCAAATACATGAATTTAATATTCAGTAGTGGGAGTCCCAGTGGTTGGAACAATCCTTTATTAGATGATCAATGCATTTAAATGGGGACGTAAAGTTGGACCCCCCCCTGTTTTGTTCTGGATTTGGACTTGGATCCGCCGCTGATATACATTTGATAATAATATTAACGTATCAAAAGATTGCAATCTGCTTAAACGCTCTTTTTCTATTTACAAAATTAGGCGACACGCCTTTCATGATGTTCACGTTAATGTAGAGAACGCTAAAGTAAATGCCTGAAGAACCAAGTGAGCTTTTCCCATCTGTCATCAATCATTGTTTTCCACTTTTTACAATTTGAACTTCTTCTAGAAAACCTCTGAATAGAATGGAACAAACATGACAAGAATGTTTCTTATGAGGTGCTGACCAAATGTTGGTATCAGATCAATCAAGATGGCTGCCAGTGGGGGACTTTGCAAAACATAGGACCGTATGGGAAATACATACAAATGTCTTCTTTTAGAGAATCACTGAATGGAATGAAATTTAACATAACATGAATGTTTCTTATGAGGTGCTGACCAAGTGTTTTAACTTGATTTGAAGCTGATCCATCATTCAAGATGGCCACAAGCAGAGACTTATTTTAACATAGCACCCTATGGAAATACATGCAAATGTTTTCTTTTCAAAACCAATGTATGGAATGAAACTAAACATGTCATAAATGTTCCTAATGAGGCGCTGATGAAGGCTTGCTACTTTTTTAAAAGCTTTATATTTTAAAAGGGGGAAGATCTGGATGCTTCATACTTTGTATATAGATGCCTCATGTTACGAAGTTTCCGTCAGTCACATGTCCAATGTCCTTGACCTCATTTTCATGGTTCAGTGGTTAAAGTTAAGTTTTTGTGTTTTTGTCTGTTTTTCTCATACTTTATGCAATAGGTCTACTATAATTGTTGCATGGAATGGTTGTAAGGTGTACATGTCTAGTGGACAAATGTCATCTGATCTTGACATCATTTTCATGGTTCAGTGGTCAAAGTTAAGTTTTTGAGTTTTGGTCTTTTTATCTAACACTATATGTCATTGGTCAGCACAGGTTTTATTTGACCTTGACCTCATTTTCATAGTCCATTGCTCAGTGTTAAGTTGTTGTGTTTTGGTCTATTTTTCTTAAACTATAAGTAACAGGTCAACTATATTTGTTGTATGGAACCATTGTGAGCTGTACATGTCTGCCTGGCATGGTTTATCTGACCTTGACCTCATTTTCGTGGTTCATTGGTCTTTATTTAGTTGTCTTGGTTTATGTAAAGTTTATGTGACAGTTGTAATAAAGCTTTATACTTAGGACTATCAACATAATATCAATGATTAGTATAGAAGACAAGACATTTTAGAATGTGCACTCTTGCCTTTTTTTGTATGATTTCAAAAACTCAAGTAGAGTTAGGTGAGTGACACAGGCTCATGAGAGCCACTAGTTATATCTACTGAAATTTTAAAGTTTATGGTTATGGTATATGCAGTTATATAAGCATTCACTATTCTCATTTTCATGGAGTTTATTTGACCTTGCCTCCTCAGTCATGGTCTATTGACTTTGAAACTGTTGCTTAGTTTACATGTATTAGTTTGTGATAAGGTCAGTTTACGCGGAACCATGTAGGCCAATAATATTTGGTATGCAATTGCATAAGCATTGGCATATCTCATTGCCATGGAGATTATTTGGCTCTGCCTCCTTACCCTTATAGAAAAATAAGGCTTCTTGCAAATTTTGCTGCAAATATTCATTTTTCGTATGCTAATTAGTTTTCTTACAAACAGTTGCTGCAACATTGCCACAACAAATTGCGGCAATATTGCTGCAAATGTTTGCGGGGAAATCAGTATCTGTGATTGTTGCAGCAATATTGTGGTAAGTTCATTAGCTGCAATGTTGCAGCAACATTGCGCTGCAATGTTGCAGCAACATTGCAGGAAAATCAATTCCTTGCAATATTGCAGCAACATTGCAGCAAATCTTTCAACAATTTCAGTTAAAAATTTGGAATTAAAAACTAAGCATTTAAAAAATTTTAATTTAAGAATTAAAAAAATGGTCTCTGTCCTCTATAGGTTGTCGTGTTACATCTGTGTAGCTTTTAGTTCTGTTTCTCTGTACTCACTGTCCTTAAAGTTGAATTTTCTGATTTCAAATACTGCAAAATAAAAGCTGAAGAATTTTAATTAGTAGACATAAAAAAAAATAACTTAACTTTATAAAGATATAAGTTATTACTACTATATTGTAAATTCTGGACTTGTAGAATGAAAATAACTCTTTATAAAGAGATGATTACAGAGCATTTTTTTTCAGAATTTGTTTCACTTAAAGGGTCAATGTCTAAAAGTGATCAAGTCCTTCGAGAAATTGCATATAACTATATAAAATTAACCTCATGCCAGTACTAGGTGGTTATTATTTTTTTGAATATTTGTTTTTCATTGAACTATAACATAATTGATCTTGTCTATTCTTTAAAATGTTAATTTTTGTGATTAGTTGTGTATATATATGAATTGGTGCCCTTACTCCCGCCCTTCTGCCCTCCAAAGCCAAAGAATGTCCCCCTCTGCCTTTTCAAAAGATACATTTTACAAATTTCGTGCCTTCTGGCATTTCCGGTGACATTGTTACCTGATTGTGTAACACTAATTAACTGACAATAGGATTAAGTTAAATACCTAATGCCTTTGGCAGTTTTATCACCTCTGCTAATGATTGTTCACTGCTAATTAGTGGATTTAAGATAATTGAACAAATACTAGATATTTAATACAGAATGAAAATGACCATGTCAGCCATTTGTAATGTTTACGTATTATAGCATATGTACACATAAAAAAAATATATTTTAAAATAAAATTTAAAACAATTTAATAGGCATACTAAGTTTTGACTAAATTAGTAGATTGGTAAAAACGTTTTGTTTTATAACCACGAGTATAAATTAAAAGAAGAACCAAAGAAATGTGTATTTGAACATAACAAGATTGCACCACTTCCTGTTTTATTTCTTGTATTATAATCCTCCTTACATAGGAGCACTTAACACATGCTTTTATTTTTTAACCATAATGGAGTTTATACCTACTGTAATATATGCAATGTATTATTGCATCATTATAATATAATCATCTCTTGTATCACCTGTTATATTTATAAACTCCCTACTTAGGAGTACTTTGGTGTGCACTTCTTAATACTTTTTTGTAACAATTTAAAGGATTACAAGTTAGGTAACTTTCAATAACCATGATAACACAAATACTATACATGTATGTCTAAACAAGTAATTTTAATGTAGATAATTTAATTACATAACAAATTCAATTTTGTTTAGCTCCATCTTTCAGAACTACTTGTTTATTTTTATAGACTTGTATAATTAAGTTATATAAATTGTAAAATTAAAAAAAAAAGATTTTTCTAAGGATTTTTTTCCTGATCAAAATGCACAGTTTGCATAAATTAACATCAATTAAAATGATATGCTTTGTGTCATGGTATGATAATTTGATAATAAAAAAATCTTACTGGAACCAACACTTGGAACACATTAATTTCTGTATAAGGTTAAAATACAAGTAATGTTCTGCAGCTGAGCCTAGCAATATATATACATGTATTCAAGGTTATTAATACACTGCCAAACAGTGCCCTTACAATTTGGGTTATTGCGCTAAAGTGCCCTTTCAGACAAGTAGCACCCTTCTGCCCTAAGATTCAAGCTGGAACACTGTGAAAGCTATACATTGTTGCCATTTGTTGACAAACCTCTTATTGTCAGTCAGATCACAGATCTCTTATTTAATACCAAACTGCTTTTATTAGAAGATTTCTTGTTTCAATTTAAGTAATGTTATTTCTAAAACATACAGTCTTAAAAAGATTTAAAAACATATTTCCTGTCTTACACAATTTCGATAATATTCATATGCATCTATTGTCTAATACTTTTGCCAACTCTATTAAATTAAGAAGACTCTTTATTTATCACTATTTTGAACTGTTAAAGAGCATGCACTTATTCAAAATGGTGGACATTCAACTCCATTGTACTTACCAAAAGATGTTATCCAAATTATGTGTAAACACCAATCTTCCTGAATCCAAGAGTCATGTCAACTGAAGGCTATCATCTGCACTACCCAGTGTCAATAGAATCAATTGGAACTTTTGGATCTAACATGTCTAAATCCATTGTAAAATTCATATTACTTTGTTCCTGATAGAAGACATCTTTGTTTGTTGTATGCATGTTCATGTCCAGTTCAAATTTTGAATATATGTTGATCAAGGTTGCTTAGGGTATTGTTTCAATGTGACCCCTTTGAAATTTGCCCCTTATTATAAATATCAATTGCCTAAATCTTGAATATTTGTTATATATTATGATAAAAGATAATTATATATACATTTTTTTTATCTTTGATGTTATAAGTTATAATGGAAATATATACAAAGAAGTAATGCTCTGCCCTTAATTTGGCCTCAAACTCAGTGTACATTAATTTATGGTACTTCCTGTCTTTACCACTACACAGAGATAAATGGAAACCAGATGGGCAAGGCACATTACATTTCTATCACCAGCTCATATTACTAATTGAGATGAGACAGATAATTTGTGTATAAATAATTTGAAAATAATGATACTAGAAATTAAACTGTAGGTGAGGCTAAATTCATTTTGATGGAAAATATTATAATTAAAAATATTGTTCATAGAAAAATGTCACGAAAAAGTGACAAAAAGGCATAATAATACATAGAGAACAAAAATTATCATGACTCAATTATTTAGATTAAATTTGTTGAAATAAATACCAAAGTATTCTCTCCTTACAAAATATCATATAATTGTGATAAACATGCAGTTTAGGAATTCTTTATAAGCATTAATTGTTATTTGAAGATTATTGAAAATAAATTATTCAAATATCCAGAAATATCTGAGAAAATAAAGTATGACAATAAAAAATATAGATAATTTGAAGTATCCATAACCGAATGTTCAAAGAAACCATATGTTGTGTATTATTTGAACCTTAAATCTTAAAAAAAAAAAGTCATATGTAATATTTTAAAATGCTTGAAATATTGGTGCATTACTATCATGTCAGACATCATTAAAGAAACTTTTCTTGCAAAGTTGTTGCAAAAAGTCATTCATTAAATAATAAAAGAAAAGGTTCATGCAACTTTCTGGCAAACAAATTTTTTCTTGCAACATTGCAGCAAACTTGCTGCAATTTTGTTGCAGTAACATTGCAAGAATATTGCAGGTAGCTGCAACAACCTGCAACTTTCTTGCAAACACTTCTGGCAAACAAATTTGTTTGCCACAATATTGCCGCTATATTGTTGCAATATTGCAGCAAAGTTTTCATTTCTGTTAGAGTAGTCATAAACTATTGACTTTGAAAATTTAGCATAGTTTCATGTATAAGTTTGTGATTAGGTAAGTGTAAGGGGGACGATAAGTGGTAGGCCAATGTATATTAGTATTTAGTTGTATATATGAGGAACAGCACACCTCATTTCCATGGAGATTTAATATCCCCTCATTCAAGGGTCTGGACATGGTCATATTTGCCAGTCTAGTCCTAAACTGAAAGTATTTTGTCCTAAACATGTAATTGGGATTTAGGTCAAATTCTTTTTTTTAAAGAAATAATTTCGGTCATTTTGTTGAGATCGAGTTCAGAATTGCCATTTTGAAAATAATTTTGTTTTGTTATCCATTTTTATGTATTTAAACTGCCACTCCAGTAAAATGTTATATTCCTGAAGGCACTCCTAATAACTATATTAAGGCAATCGTGGAGCTATTGGCTATAATGATCCCTAATCTCTTTTCCTGTGTTTTTTAATTCACACCTGGTTATTTAAATCACAAGCTCCGAACTAATATTATAAAGAAATTAAAATTCCATACCAACTGTCTTCATTATTTAATTACTTAAGCTTTTCAGCTAAACCAATTGTCAATTATGATTTACAATTCAATTTAAGTTTTAGTACTGTCCCATTACATTTGGTTTGAATTTTTGACTTCAGAATCAAAAGAAACGTAACAGATGACTGAGAAAATTATCATTTTGAGTCATAAAAATCATTTTATTTTTAAACTGTTGCCTTCCCTTAATTGCTCTTCATCGATTTAAGGAAAATTGTAGGATAAATCATGAAGTTATATAAAATGTGATGCAACAGTGAAACAAGTTTGTTGATGCTACAAGTATGAGCATACTCATGCAGTAATGAGATTTTGACATTTTTTTTTTGAAAAGGGCACTAACTTTGAAGTTATATGAAAATGATCAAAATTAGGTGAACAAAACAAACAGACAAAATTGGTAGACATGTTACAAATAAAGGTAAACAGTCTATTATTCGGTAGGTCACGTTCGTGAAAGGGAACAGGATTACAGTTTCAACACAAGGAACATATCAGATATTATCTACATAACAGATATTCCATAACGGTGAACCAACTACAGTAATCACGGGCGTCCGTACAATAGCATTGGCATATCTCATTTCCATGAAGATTGCTTAGCCATGTTCAGTCATGTTTCATTGACTTTGAATATTTGCATAACTGACATGCTAAATTATTGCTATAATAATATTTTCAACATTTGAAGTTATTAGAAATACAAAAAGGTGAAACATATCTCTGTGTTAGAAATTTATGAAGTTGTTGTCCTGAAATATTATTTTTTGAAAAGAATAACCTATCTTTATTTAACAGTGCAGGTCCTGTTGATCATTAATTTTTCAATGTGGTAATTATTTTGCAGAGAAAGCCATTGGAGGAACTTGTACAAATGTTGCACAGTGTAGTGGTACCAATGCTATATGTTCTAGTACATGTCAGTGTCCAATCACACATCATAGTGATGGTACTAATTGTGTCAGTAAGTATTTATTATATTGACAAATTAGACAAGTTTTAACATGCAAATATATTGTGTAATGACATGTTGTTCTAAAGATGACTAGTTATTTAAATTTTTTTATTATTTCAGAGAGAGTGCTAGGAGAAACTTGTACAAATGTTGCACAGTGTAGTGCTACCAATGCTATATGTTCTAGTACATGTCAGTGTCCAATCACACATCATAGTGATGGTACCAACTGTGTCAGTAAGTATTGATTATATTGACAAATAAGACAAGTTTTAACATGCAAATATATTGTGTAATGACATGTTGTTCTAAAGATGACTAGTTATTTAAATTCTTTTATTATTTCAGAGAGAGTGTTAGGAGAAACTTGTACAAATGTTGCACAGTGTAGTGCTACCAATTCTATATGTTCTAGTACATGTCAGTGTCCAAGCACACATTATAGTGATGGTTCCAACTGTGTTCTGAGTAAGTATTAATTATATTGACAAATTAGACAAGTTTTAACATGCAAATATATTGTGTAATGACATGTTGTTCTAAAGATGACTAGTTATTTAAATTCTTTTATTATTTCAGAGAGAGTGTTAGGAGAAACTTGTACAAATGTTGTACAGTGTAGTGCTACTAATGCTATATGTTCTAGTACATGTCAGTGTCCAAGCACACATTATAGTGATGGTACCAACTGTGTCAGTAAGTATTGAATTTATTGACAAATTAGACAAGTTTTAACATGCAAATATATTGTGTAATGACATGTTGTTCTAAAGATGACTAGTTATTTAAATTCTTTTATTATTTCAGAGAGAGTGTTAGGAGAAACTTGTACAACTGTTGCACAGTGTAGTGCTACCAATGCTATATGTTCTAGTACATGTCAGTGTCCAACCACACATTATAGTGATGGTACCAACTGTGTTCTGAGTAAGACAATATTTGTTATATTCATTATAATATTTTTTTTCTAATGGCCACATGAATGGTTGCCATGTTATTTGATATTCTAGTAACAAAGGGGTATTGTGTACAATGTTAATTTGATATCAGGCCACACCAAATTACTACCCAGTTCATTGGATTCTCTGCATGTTGTGAAAGGACTTTTTTTTAAGAGGGCCAGTTGAGGGCTTGCCATGCAAATTAGGTTACAGCCCTCAACTATCTATGCTCTATGTTATGCATATACGGTTGAGAAAATATTATAGTTGAGGGCTAGGTGTCCAACAGTTGAGTAATTATAATTGAGGGCTACCTGGCCAAAAGTTGAGGACCAGGTCATTAAAAGTTGAGGGCTAGGTGGCCAATAGTAAGGTCATTAAAAGTTGAGGGTTATGTCTTTAAAAGCTGAGCATTATCTGGTAAGTGCAAATTGTTGACTATACATTGTAGAAAATAAATTTGTGTATTTCATGTAGCAAAAATACTGCTGAAATATCTCAACTCACAACAGACTACATGACTGATTTATCCTTGCCTTTTAAAAGTTTTCTAGTAAATAAAATCTATTTAATACTGCTGCCATATTAATTTTTTATGCAAGGAGAAATATTTAGATATATATTGAAATACTCTAAATAGAAAGTGATGTTCAACCAGCAAAATATATATCTTTATTAACCAGATTTTTGTGACAAAAATGTCGGTTATTGATTTGGGGATGTACGGCAGAGGGGCAGGCGACAATCAAATGTTTTCCGTGCATTAACACATGAACCGTTCAACCAAAGCTTTTAAAATTTTAATATGTTGTTACTGACAACTAAATGAAGATCAAGTTCAATAATAGCGATTTTGACTTTAACCGTTCCGGAGTTATGGTTCTTGAAAGATTGAAAAATGGAGTTTCCAGTCATGTCCCTGCATTTACGCATGAACTGTTCTACCAAAGCTTTTGAAATTTTTTATATGTTGTTACTGATGACAAAATAGAGGTCAAGTTCAATAATGACGATTTTGACATTTACTATTCTGGAGTTATGGTTCTCGAAAGATTGTAAAATGGGGTTTCCATTCATATTGTTGCATTTACGCATGAACTGTTCTACTAAATGCTTCCGAAATTTTAATATGTTGTTACTGACAACTAAATGAAGATCAAGTTCAATAATGACGATTTTGACATTTACCATTCTGGAGTTATGGTTCTCGAAAGATTGTAAAATGGGGTTTCCATTCATATTGTTGCATTTACTCATGAACTATTCAATCTAAGCTTTTAGAATTTTAATATGTTGATACTAACTACAAAATGGAGGTCAAATTTGATATTGACGATTTTCACTTTCACCATTCATCAGTAATGGTTCTTGTGATAAATGTTAATAAATCCGGTTTGCTGTCTTTGTGACAGCCTCTTGTCTGTCATTTGTGGATAGATTGTCTCATTGGAAGTCATACCCCAGATTTCTAGTTTTATACCAAATTCATTATAATAGAATATTCTTATTTTATAAGTAATACTTTCTAAAACAAATTGTCCTTTAAAAAATAGAATGAATATGCCTCCTGTGTTACACATTTTGAAAATATATAAATTAATGCATAAATATATTGTTAAAAATTTTTCTTCACTCTAAAAAGTTAAGAAGACATTTTAAATATCACTATTTTGAACTAAAAGAGCATATACACTTATTCAAAATGGTGGAAATTTTAATGCAATATACTTACCAAAAGGTGTTTCCATAAATATGTGTTAAAACATCCATATTCCTGAATCCAAGAGTCATGTCATCACAAGAATCCACTGCACTATTCGTTACTTTTTAGCTCACCTGACCTGAAAGGTAAAGTGAGCTTTTCCCATCACTTGGCATCTGTCGTCAGACGTCTGTAAACTTTTACAAAAATCTTCTCTGAAACTACTTGGCCAAATTAAACCAAACTTGGCCACACTCATTGGGGTATCTAGTTTAAAAAATATGTGGCGTGACCCTGCCAATCAACGAAGATGGCCGCCGTGGCTAAAAATAGTACATAGGGGTAAAATGTAAATTTTGGCTTATATCTCTGAAACCAAAGAATTTAGAGCAACTCTGACACGGGGTAAAATTGTTCATCAGGTCAAAATCTACCTGCACTGAAATTTTCAAACAAATCAGACAACCTGTTGTTGGGTTGCTGGCCCCAAATTAGTAATTTTAAGGAAAATTTGCACATTTTGGTTATG
The DNA here is from genome assembly GCA_037788925.1 of Mytilus galloprovincialis. Lineage (NCBI taxonomy): Eukaryota > Metazoa > Mollusca > Bivalvia > Mytilida > Mytilidae > Mytilus > Mytilus galloprovincialis. The sequence continues at coordinate 4,581,594 of CM075340.1, read as the reverse complement.
ATCTTGAATATTATTATGGATAGAGATAAACTGTAAACAGCAATAATGTTCACCAAAATAACATCTACAAATAAGTCAACATGACCCAGATTGTCAATTGACCCCTTAAGGAGTTATTGCCCTTTATAGTCCATTTTAAACAATTTTCATAAATTTTTGTAAATTTTTGTAAATTTTTTGAAAATATTTTCCACTGTAATTACTGGGCCCAGTTCATTATAGATAGAGATGATTGTAGCAACAAGAATGTTCAGTAAAGAAAGATCTACAAACACACCACCATCGCGAAAACACAATTTTGTCATGAATTTATCTGTGTCCATTGTTCATGTTCTTTAATATGCACATAGACCAAGGTGAGCCACACAGGCTCTTGAGAGCCTCTAGTTTTTTTTTTATCTACATCCATTGTAAAATTCCTATTTTATTCATGATAGCTAGAAGACATTTTTTGCTTTCATGTGCTTGCTCAAGTCCAGTTCAAGTTTTAAATGTTTTGAGGTTGTTTAAGGTATTGTGACAGTGAAATTTTCCCCTAATAATAACTGTTAAATCTTGAAAATTTGATATATCTTTCATGTTTTTTTCTATATTTATGTTATAGTTAAGTTAAAATACAGAAGAATGTATAAAAACATGTGCTTCCCTTAATTATGCCTCAAACTCAAAAGTGTACATTTATAATAATACGTCCTGTCCATTTGCACTATACACAGAGGTAAATGGAAAACAGATGACATATAGCATTTATATCACTAGGTCATATTTCTAATTGCTCAACTTTTGCTTGACTACAAAATAGATCAAAGTCTGATTGCTCAGCTTTTCCTCAACTACAAAATAAGCAAAGTCTGAATGGTCAACTTTTGCTCAACTATATGAAAACCAAAGATCAATTGCTCAACTTTTCCTCAACTTAATGGCCAGCTTCAGTTGAGGGCCATCTATTTAACATACAGTGCTTGGCCAGGTTTGAGTTTAGCTAAGATGCTTAACACCTAGCCCTCTACTATTTTGTTTAAAACAGCTAGCCCTCAACTGTTTTCCACAATGCCATCAACTGGCCCTCAACATTTTTTTCTGTAGGAGAACTCATTTGTTGGAAGTACACCTTACAAGATCACAAGCAATCATAACATCAAACTACAATTACGATCCAGGCAATAAATGACAGCTGCATCTACCATTCCTAAAACATTGTTGAACTGTTTACTTCAGATTTCACAAAATTTATGCGCTCAAATATACATATGCAGCTATTATATTAAAAGAAAGGCCTTTTGAATTAGAAGAAAGATAGAAAGGTTATCAAATGCAACAAGAAAATATTTTTATATGATGGGATATAAACACAATGGTTTATGTTGCTTCATTACAAATTTTTAACAGTCTTTTCCTAAACATATATTTTACTCTATGCATTTAATACATGTTTTTTTATGCCCCATTTATGGGCATTATGTTTTCTGGTCAGTGCATCTGTATGTTTGTTTGTTCGTCAATCTGTCCAGCTTCAGGTTAAAGTTTTTGTTTTGGTTGAGGTAGTTTTTGATAATGTTGAAGTCTAATCAACTTGAAACTTAGTAAACATGCTCCCTGTGATATGATCCTACTAATTTTAATGTCAAATTAGAGATTTTATCCCATTTTCACGGTCCACTGAACATAGAAAATGATAAAACGGATGGGGCATTCATGTACTTGGGACACATTCTTGTTCATCGTACTTCAACTTGTTTGCTTTGGATTAACGATTCTGTTTTTGCCAAATGTTCAAACCATAACTGTTCATGGTAGGGATATATAAATAAAGGCAACAGTAGTATACCGCTGTTCAAAACTCATCAATCCATGGACAAAAAACAAAATCGGGGTAACAAACTAAAACCGAGGGAAACGCATTAAATATAAGAGGAGAACAACGACACAACACGGAAACGCAACACACACAGAAACCGACCAAGCATCAGACAAAACACCACGAGAATAACAAATATAACATGAAAACCAAATACATGAATTTGGGATAGACAAGTACCGTGCCACGTCTTATCTCAATATCTCAAAAATAAGAGAAAACACAAACGACTCAACGTTAAAATGCAACACACACAGAAATGAACAATAATATAACAATGGCCATCTTCCTGACTTGGTACAGGACACTTTTAAAGGGGAATAAAAGTGGTGGGTTGAACCTGGTTTTGCGGCATGCCAAACCTCGCACTTTAATGGCAAAGTTAAATATAACATTGAAATGACAACATAATATTACAGGACTACAATACAAATAAATAGGAGAACATATAAGACAAAGAAAAACATGATTAATAGATAACAAAAAGCATCAGGTTTAAAATTCAATACGCCAAAAACGCGCCTTGTCAACACAAGACTCACCAGTGACGCCCAGATATAAAAGATCCAAAGTGAAAAAAGTACAAAGTTGTACAGCACTGAAGATCAAAAGTTGAAAGGTTTCGCCAAATAAGGCATTGATTTTATGCCCGGGATAAGAACATTCTTATTATATAGAACAATTCATGCTATTGCAAACAGTAAATTTTATCAAATGAATATGAAAGAGATATACATAAAGAAACTGAAGCATTAACTAATTACAGAAAATTAAACCTGAGTACATAACGCCCAGATATAAAAGATCAAAAGTTAAAAAGGTACAAAGTAGTACAGCACTGAAGATCAAAAGTTGAAAAGGTTTTGCCAAATACGGCATTGTTTTTATGCACGGGATAAGAACATCCTTATTATATAGAACACTTAATGCTATTGCAAACAGTAAATTTTAACAAATGAATATGAAAGAGATATACATAATGAAACTGAAGTATTAACTAATTACAGAAAACTAAACCCGAATACATAATGCTAAGTTTATCACAGAATAGACACACCCCAATCAGTCCAGGCGTCTGACCTAGACCTCATTTTCAGGGTTCATTGCTCAGTGTCATGTCCCTGCATTTACGCATGAACTGTTCTACCAAAGCTTCCCAAATTTTAATATGTTGTTACTGATAACAAAATGGAGGTCAAGTTCAATAATGACGATTTTGACTCTTACCGTTCAGGAGTTATGGTTCTTGAAAGATTGAAAAATGGTGTTACCAGTCGTGTCCATGCATTTTCTCATGAACCATTCAACCAAAGCTTTTGAAATTTTTATATGTTGTTACTGATGACAAAATAGAGGTCAAGTTCAATAATGACGATTTTGACTTTTACCATTCAGGAGTTATGGTTCTTGAAAGATTGTAAAATGGGATTTCCATTCATGTTATTGCATTTACTCATGAACCATTCAATCTAAGCTTTTCAAAATTTAATATGTTGATACTGACTACAAAATGGAGGTCAAATTTGATATTGACGATTTTCACTTTTACCATTCATCAGTAATGGTTCTTGTGATAAATGTTAATAAATCCGGTTTGCTGTCTTTGTGACAGCCTCTTGTCTGTCATTTGTGGATAGATTGTCTCATTGGCAGTCATACCCCAGATTTCTAGTTTTATACCAAATTCATTATAATAGAATATTCTTATTTTATAAGTAATACTTTCTAAAACAAATTGTCTTTTAAATAATAGAATAAATATGCCTCCTGTCTTACACATTTTAAAAATATATAAATTAATGCATAAATATATTGTTAAAAATTTTTCTTCACTCTAAAAAGTTAAGAAGACATTTTCAATATCACTATTTTAAACTAAAAGAGCATATACACTTATTCAAAATGGTGGAAATTCTAATGCAATATACTTACCAAAAGTTGTTTCCATAAATATGTGTTAAAACATCCATATTCCTAATTCCAAGAGTCATGTCATCACAAGAATCCACTGCACTATTCGTTACTTTTTAGCTCACCTGACCTGAAAGGTCAAGTGAGCTTTTCTCATCACTTGGCCTTCCGTCGTCCATAAACTTTTACAAAAATCTTCTCCTCTGAAACTACTTGGCCAAATTAAACCAAACTTGGCCACACTCATTGGGGTATCTAGTTTAAAAAATATGTGGCGTGACCCTGCCAACCAACGAAGATGGCCGCCATGGCTAAAAATAATACATAAGGGTAAAATGTAGATTTTGGCTTATATCTCTGAAACCAAAGAATTTAGAGCAAATCTGACATGGGGTAAAATTGTTCATCAGGTCAAAATCTACCTGCCCTGAAATTTTCAAACAAAGCGGACAACCTGTAGTTTGGTTGCTGGGCCCGAATTAGTAATTTTAAGGAAATTTGCACATTTTGGTTATGATCTTGAATATTATTATGGATAGAGATAAACTGTAAACAGCAATAACGTTCACCAAAATAAGATCTACAAATAAGTCAACATGACCCAGATTGTCAATTGACCCCTTAAGGAGTAATTCCCCTTTATAGTCCATTTTAAACAATTTTTGTAAATTTTTAGAAAATATTTTCCACTGTTATTACTGGGCCAAGTTCATTATAGATAGAGATGATTGTAGCAACAAGAATGTTCAGTAAAGAAAGATTACAAACACACCACCATCACGAAAACACAATTTTGTCATGAATTTATCTTTGTCTATTGTTCATGATCTTTAATATGCACATAGACCCAGGTGAGCCACACAGGCTCTTGAGAGCCTCTTGTTAGCCTCTTGTTTTTTTTTTAATATACATCCATTGTAAAATTCCTATTTTATTCATGATAGCTAGAAGACATTTTTGCTTTCATGTGCTTGCTCAAGTCCAGTTCAAGTTTTAAATGTTTTGAGGTTGTTTAAGGTATTCTGACAGTGAAATTTTCCCCTAATAATAACTGTTAAATCTTGAAAATTTGATGTATATATTATGGTTTTTTTCTATATTTATGTTATAGTTAAGTTAAAATACAGAAAAATGTATAAAAACATGTGGTTCCCTTAATTATGCCTCAAACTCAAAAGTGTAAATTTATAATAATACGTCCTGTCCATTTGCACTATACACAGAGATAAATGGAAAACAGATGGCATATAGCATTTATATCACTAGGTCATATTTTTAATTGCTCAACTTTTGATCGACTACAAAATAAATCAAAGTCTGATTGCTCAGCTTTTCCTCAACTACAAAATAAGCAAAGTCTGAATGGTCAACTTTTGCTCAACTATATGAAAACCAAAGATCAATTGCTCAACTTTCCTCAACTTAATGACCAGCTTCAGTTGAGGGCCATCTATTAAACATACAGTGCTTGGCCAGGTTTGAGTTTAACTAAGATGCTTAACACCTAGCCCTCTACTATTTTGCTTAAAACAGCTAGCCCTCAACTGTTTTCCACAATGCCATCAACTGGCCCTCAACTTTTTTTTTCTGTAGGGGAACTCATTTGTTGGAAGTACACTTTACAAGATCACAAGCAATCATAACATCAAACTACAATTACGATCCAGGCAATAAATGACAGCTGCATCTACCATCCCTAAAACATTGTTGAACTGTTTACTTCAGATTTCACAAAATTTATGCGCTCAAATATACATATGCAGCTATTATATTAAAAGAAAGGCCTTTTGAATTAGAAGAAAGATAGAAAGGTTATCAAATGCAACAGGAAATTTTTTTTATATGATGGGATATAAACACAATGGTTTATGTTGCTTCATTAAAATTTTTAACAGTCTCTTCCTAAATATATATTTTACTCTATGCATTTAATACATGTATTTTTATGCCCCAGTTATGGGCATTATGTTTTCTGGTCAGTGCATCTGTATGTTTGTTCGTTCGTCAATCTGTCCAGCTTCAGGTTAAAGTTTTTTTTTTGGTAGAGGTAGTTTTTGATAATGTTGAAGTCTAATCAACTTAAAACTTAGTAAACATGCTCCCTGTGATATGATCCTACTAATTTTAATGTCAAATTAAAGATTTTATCCCATTTTCACGGTCCACTGAACATAGAAAAAGATAAAACGGATGGGGCATTCATGTACTTGGGACACATTCTTGTTCATGGTACTTCAACTTGTTGCTTTGGATTAACAATTCTGTTTTTGCCAAATGTTCAAACCATAACTGTTCAGGATAGGGATATATAAGGTGTTGTATCATAATTTACCATCTAATCAATTTCGACAGATTTATCATTACAGAATTAAATAATTAAAAATGATATCTGAAAAAATATACTTGTTCTGAACATGAATGAAATATTTGCCCCTGGACATTAAGCTAAAAATAAAATCAATCAACCAACATAATATACTATATGTACAACACAGTATACTATTCCAGGAAGATAATTTCTCATACTTCGATATAATTAGAAAAAAAGATACTGAAATTTATTTTACAATTCAATATTTTGAATCAGAAGAGGACATGTTAGCACAATAAATTGGTATTTTTTTAGGTCATTTTGTTCCACTTTACTTGCTTTCATCTGTATTATACAATGCATTCTGACCTAGAAATATTACTGATTTACTATTAGGCTATATATATATATTTACGAAATAAAGTGCAAATATGGTCAGTTTCAGTTGATGTGGTCAAATAATTTTGTTATACGAGTTAGCCTGAGGTATCAAAACTACTGACACTTGTGTAAGATTCAAATTTTTGAATAAAAAGAAGACCTGCTAGCACTCAATCTTAGTTGATGCAGACAAAATTTTAAGGTCATTGCGTCCCAAAATTGATGTCATCTTTATTATCCAATCCATCCTGACATAGGAATATTACTGATTTATTTGAAAGGTATATATATTAACCAAATAAAGTCAAAATTTGGTCAGTTTTGGTTGATGCAGTAAAAGAATTTTGATATACCAGTTGGCCTGAGGTATCAAAACTGCTTTACGAATCAAGGTTTTGAATAACAAGAAAAAAATGTTGGCACTCTTAATTGATTCGGACAAATTTTGTAGTCATTGTGTTCCTATTTTTCTGTCATCTTTATTATACAATCCATCCTGACATAGAAATATTATTGATTTACTATAAGGCTATATATATTTACAAAATAAAGTCCAAATATGGTCAGGATTGGTTGATGCGGTCCAATAATTTTGTTATCCTAGACAGCCTGAGGTATCACATGTCACATGTCCAATGTCCTTGACCTCATTTTCATGGTTCAGTGACCCCTTGAAAAAAAGTTAAGATTTTTTGTAATTTTGTATTCTCTCTTATTATAAGTAATAGGATAACTATATTTGGTATGTGCGTACCTTGCAAGGTCCTCATGCCTGTTAGACAGTTTTCACTTGACCTCGACCTCATTTCATGGATCAGTGAACAAGGTTAAGTATTGGTGGTCAAGTCCATATCTCAGATACTATAAGCAATAGGGCTAGGATATTTGGTGTATGGAAGGACTGTAAGGTGTACATGTCCAACTGGCAGATGTCATCTGACCTTGTGATTTTGTCTGTTTTTCTCATACTTTATGCAATACTGGTCTGCTACATTTGTTGTATAGAATGATTGTAAGGTGTACATGTCTAGCGGACAAATGTCATCTGACCTTGACCTCATTTTCATGGTTCAGTGGTCTAAGTTAAGTTTTTGAGTTTTGGTCTTTTTATCTAATATTATATGTCATAGGTCAACTATATTTGGTGTATGGAAATATTTTATGATCTATATGTCAGTCATGCAGGTTTCATTTGACCTTGACCTTATTTTCACGGTTCATTGCTCAGTGTTAAGTTTTTGTGTTTTGGTCTATTTTTCTTAAACTATAAGTAACAGGTCAACTATATTTGTTGTATGGAAGCATTGTTAGCTGTACATGTCTGCCTGGCATGGTTTATCTGACCTTGACCTCATTTTCGTGGTTTATTGGTCTTTGTTTAGTTATCTTGGTTAATGTTAAGTTGTAATAAAGCTTTCTACTTAGGACTATCAACATAATGTCAAGATTAGTATAGAAGGCGAGAAATTTCAGCGTGTGCACTCTTGCCTTTTTTGTATGATTTCAAAAACCCAAGTAAAGTCAGGTGAGTGACACAGGCTCATGAGAGCCACTAGTTATATCTACTGAAATTTTAAAGTTAATGCACAGTTAAAACTTTTTTTAAAGGAAATCAAGCTAGTCAACGCAGCATTTACTTGTCCCCCCCCAAACTACATGTAATGCTTGGTCTGCACCCAACCCTGGGTTACATTATGAATGCTGTTTCAGATGTCTGCAGCGGTGCCAACTATTTATATAGTTTGTGATTAGGTCTAGTTTATGGTGATCCACATGTGGCAGTTCAATGATATCTAGTATGCAGTTATATAAGCATTCACTATTCTCATTTTCTAGGAGTTTATTTGGCCTTGCCTCCTCAGTCATGGTCTATTGACTTTGAAACTTTTGCTTAGTTTACATGTGTTAGTTTGTGATAAGGTCAGTTTATGCGGAACCACTATAGTGGTAGGCCAATAATATTTGGTATGCAATTGTATAAGCATTGGCATATCTCATTTCCATGGAGATTATTTGGCTCTGCCTCCTTAGTCATGGACTATTGACTTTGAAAATTTAGCATAGTTTCATGTATAAGTTTGTGATTTGGTAAGTTTAAGGGGACAATTAGTGGTAGGCCAATGTTAATTAGTATATATAAGGATCAGCACACCTCATTTCCATGGAAATTAAATATCTGGAAACAGTCATATTTGCCAGTCTAGTCCGAAACTGAAAGTATTTTGTCCTAAACGTGTAATTGGGATTTAGGTCAAATTTTTTTTATAAAGAAATAATTTCGGTCATTTTGTTGAGATCGAGTTAAAAATTGCCATTTTTGAACATTTTTTTGTTTTGTTATCCATTTTATGTAATTAAACTGCCACTCCAGTAAAATGTTATAATCCTGAGGGCACTCCTAATAACTATATTAAGGCCATCATGGAGCTATTGGCTAATGATCGCTAATCTCTTTTCCTGTGTTCACACCTGGTTATTTCTCAATATACTGCTGAAATTTACCCCAAGGAGCTAGCTTACTTTAGATAAATCAAATTTATTCGGTAATAACTGTCCTTTCCTGGATTTAGATATTTCGGTTTTAAACGGGAAACTACACACTTAAATTTACGACAAAAGAGACAATGTTTCGTTCCCTATTGTTAATTTTCCATTTTTAGATGGTGATGTTCCTTTGGCACCATCTTACGGTGTTTATATTTCACAACTTGTTTGCTATGCCCGTGTCTGTTGTGACCTTTTTGATTTTAACGAACGCAATCTATGTATTACTGGTAAATTACTAAACCAGGGATATCGTTACCATAAATTACTTAAAACCTTTACTAAACTTTCCATAGATATAAAGATTTGGTTTCGAAGTTTGTTTGTACCTGTAGAAAACTTATTTCAAATGGGATAGCACATCCGCATTTTTACAGAAATGTTGTTATCCGTGCCCGGAAATTTAGAAATGATCCATGTAAACTTGTCGCTCCTTTAAATAAACTTATTCTAAAAGGTTTCCTATTCAACACTGGAATAAGATCATTGAATATTGTTTTTATTAGCTCACCTGGCCTAAAAGGCCAAGTGAGCTTTTCTCATCACTTGGCGTTCGTCGTCCGTCGTCTGTAAACTTTTACAAAAATCTTCTCCTCTGAAACTACTGGGCCAAATTTAACCAATTTTGGCCACAATCATCATTGGGTTATCTAGTTTAAAAATTGTGTCCGGTGACCCGGCATACCAACCAAGATGGCCGCCATGGCTAAAAATAGAACATAGGGTTAAAATGCAGTTTTTGTCTTATAACTCAAAAACCAAAAAATTTAGAGCAAATCTGACATGGGGTAAAAATGTTCATTAGGTTAAGATCTATCAGCCCTGAAATTTTCAGATGAATCAGACAACCCGTTGTTGGGTTGCTGCCCCTGAATTAGTAATTTTAAGGAAATTTTGCTGTTTTTGGTTATTATCTTGAATATTATTATAGATAGAGATAAACTGTTAACAGCAAAAATGTTCAGCAAAGTAAGATCTACAAATAAGTAAACAGGTTCAAAATTGTCTGTTGACCCCCTAAGGAGTTATTGCCCTTTATAGTCAAATTTTAACCATTTTTCGTAAATCTTGGTTATCTTTAACAAAAATCTTCTCCTCTGAAACTGCTATGTCAAATTTAATCAAACATAGCCAAAATCATCATTAGGGTATCTAGATTTAAAATTGTGTCCGATGACCTGGCCAACCAACCAAGATGGCCGCCATGGCTAAAAATAGAACATAGGGGTAAAATGTAGATTTTGGCTTATAACTCGAAACCAAAGCATTTAGAGCAAATCTGACTGGGTTAAATTGTTTATCAGGTCAAGATTTATCTGACTTTAAATTTTCAGATAAATCGGACAACCTGTTGTTGGGGTGCTGTCCCTGAGTTGGTTATTTTAAGGAAATTTTGCTGTTTCTGGTTATTATCTTGAATATTATTATAGATAGAGATAAACTTTAAACAGCAATAATGTTCAGCAAAGTAAGATTGACAAATAAGTCAATATGACCGAAATGGTCAATTGACCCCCTAAGGAGTTATTGTCCTTTATAGTCAATTTTTAACAATTTTCTTAAAATTTGTAAATTTTTATTAACATTTTCCACTGAAACAACTGGGCCAAGTTCATTTAGATAGAGATAGAGATTATTTTAAGCAGCAAGACTGTTTAGTAAAGTAAGATGTACAAACACATCACCATCACCAAAACACAATTTTGTCCTGAATCCATCTGCTTCCTTTGTTTAATATACACATAGACCAAGGTGAGCGACACAGGCTCTTTGGAGCCTCTAGTTGGTATTAATATTGATTTTGTTATCAGTAGATTAAAAGCTAACTAAATATTACTAGTATGTTATATACATATACATATTCATGGATCTACAATTTTTGGATACCTGTAACTTGGCATTGCACAAGGTCATTTTTTTTCTCAAGCTGTTTATGACATCTTTACACTAAATCCATTGGATATTGGATGTGTACCGATTGATTTTTATTTAGTCTTAGATGAATGATTTTTTATTAGTTGTTAGTGGCATTGAACTAGCTGTCAGATAACTGTGAGTACTCTCAGATCTGTTCATTGTGTCTTTTTGTGTCGGGATGTATAAGTACCCGGCCACGTCCACTTGTATTTTTTTGTCCATCTGATGAGTTAAGCCTTTTTCAACTGATTTTTATAGTTCGTTCTTATGTTGTACTATTATACCACTGTCCCAGGTTAGGGGGAGGGTTAGGATCCCGCTAACATGTTTAACCCCGCCACATTATTTATGTATGTGCCTGTCCCAAGTCAGGAGCCTGTAATTCAGTGGTTGTGGTATGTTTATATGTTACATATTTGTTTTTTTGTTCATTTTTTTTACATAAAAAAGGCCCTTAGTTTTCTCGTTTGAATTGTTTTACATTGTCTTATCGGTGCCTTATATAGCTGACTATGCGTTATGGGCTTTGCTCATTGTTGAAGGTTGTACAGTGACCTATAGTTGTTAATGTTTGTGTCATTTTGGTCTTTTATGGATAGTTGTCTCATTGGCAATCATACCATATCTTCTTTTTTTATATTAATCACAAGCTCCGAACTAATATTTTAAAGAAATAAAATTCCATACCAACTGTCTTCATTATTTAATTACTTTTCAGCTAAACCAATTGTCAATTATGATTTAAAATTCAATTAGTTTTAGTATTGTCCCATTACATCCGGTTTGAATTTTTGACTTCAGAATCAAAAGAAACGTAACAGATGACTGAGAAAATTATCGTTTTGAGTCATTAAAATCATTTTATTTTAAACTTGTTGCCTTCCCTTAATTGCCATTGATTGATTTTAGGAAAATGGTAGTATAAATCATGAAGTAAATGTGATGCAACAGTGAAACAAGTTTGTTTAAAATAAGTTTGTTGATGCTACGAGTATGAGCATTCTCATGCAGTAATGAGATTTTGACAATCTTGTTTTAAAAAGGGCACCAACTTTGAAATAAAGGTAAACAGTATTATTCGGTAGATCACATTCGTGAAAGGGAACGGGATTGCAGTTTTGACACAAGGAACATATCCGATATTATCCACATAACAGATATTCCATAACGGTGAACCAACTACAGTAATCACAGGCGTCCGTACAATAGCATTGGCATATCTCATTTCCATGAAGATTGCTTAGCCATGTTCAGTCATGTTTCATTGAAATTGAATATTTACATAACTGACATGCTAAATTTTTGCTATAATAATATTTTCAACATTTGAAGTTATTAGAAATACAAAAAGGTGAAACATATCTCTGTGTTAGAAGTTTATGAAGTTGTTGTCCTGAAATATTATTTTTTGAAAAGAATAACCTATCTTTATTTAACGGTGCAGGTCCTGTTGATCATTAATTTTTCAATGTGGTAATTATTTTGCAGAGAAAGCCATTGGAGGAACTTGTACAAATGTTGCACAGTGTAGTGGTACCAATGCTATATGTTCTAGTACATGTCAGTGTCCAATCACACATCATAGTGATGGTACTAATTGTGTCAGTAAGTATTTATTATATTGACAAATTAGACAAGTTTTAACATGCAAATATATTGTGTAATGACATGTTGTTCTAAAGATGACTAGTTATTTAAATTCTTTTATTATTTCAGAGAGAGTGTTAGGAGAAACTTGTACAAATGTTGCCCAGTGCAGTGCTACCAATTCTATATGTTCTAGTACATGTCAGTGTCCAAGCACACACTATAGTGATGGTACCAACTGTGTTCTGAGTAAGACAATATTTGTTATATTCATTATAATATTTTCTAATGGCCACATAAATGGTTGCCAAGTGATTTGATATTCGAGTAACAAAGGAGTATTGTGTACAATATTAATTTAATATCAGGACACACAAAATTAATACCCATTTTGTCTAATTCTCTGCACATTGTGAAAGGTGCACCAGAAAAAAGTACTTTTATGAAAAAAACCTGTGTCCAGTATGGAGTAGCATGTGTCCGTCTTTAAATCAGTTGTGCGTTTTAAAGTAATACTATAGAGATAGGGAAATTGGTCTAAAAAAACTATATCTAACATTCACAAGGTTGTCATTACAATTATATTACAAAATAAAGTATGATAAGCATTCTTAATGTGGTAGAGTGTTTTACATTATAATATTTATTTTCTTTCAGTAATTGAAAGATTATGTCTTCATCGTATTTGGAAAGCTCCAAAGCAAGAGATTTATAAGGGGGTGTATTAATATTAAAGGAGCTATATGCATAAGAAACAACTTTAAATATCTTCTCCAACATGTTAAATACATACAAACTACTTATTGGAGTACTATTACTAAAAGATATTTTGCCATGGTATTTTGACCCCCCTGCGGTATATTGAACCCCCTACTCTAGACCTTTAATTTTAAAAAATCTGGCAATTCTAACTCTTTATGAAGTTAGAATACACCAACAAGTAGTTTGTATGTATTAAACTTGCTGGAAAAGATATTTTGAAAATTTTACTTTGCCATGGTATTTTGACCCCCTCTACCATGGTATATTGAACCTTCTACTCTAGACCTTTAATTTAAAAAAATTCTGGCAATTCTAACTCTTTTATGTAGTTATAATACACCAATAAGTAGTTTGTATGTATTAAACTTGCTGGAAAAGTTATTTGAAAATTTTACTTTGCCATGCTCATGATGGTATATTGACCTTTCTGCGGTATATTGAACCCCCTACTCCAGGCCTTTTATTTAAACAATTCTGGCAATTCTAACTCTTTTATGTAGTTGAAATACACCAATAAGTAGTTTGTATGTATTAAACTTGCTGGAAAAGATATTTTTAAAATTTTACTTTGCCATGGTATTTTGACCCCCTCCCCCTTTTTTACCATGTAAAATTAAAACTACCCTTATATGGACCATAATTTGGTATTCAGCCTTTGGTTTCTTTTTGTATCCTTTTTTATAAGTTCGAAAACTTTAACTTTTATTCTGTTGGTTGTGTTGGTGTTAGAATAGTATTAATGGAACAATTTAGTTTTTCGAGAAAAAATTAATACATTTTGATTCACCGTTTACGTGACAGGAAACCAAACAGGAAACCAATCTTTATTTTCTTTAATTTGCACAATATATTTCAAAAGACATAAATGAACACCATTACTAGTGTTACTTGCTTCATGTAAATATTTAAAATCTATTTTCAATGTTAAATTAAAAAAAATTTTAAACACGACAGGAAACCATAAGAAACTGAAAGCATTTTTTTAGTTTTATTTTATTGCAAAATCTGCTTAAAATAATCTGAACAGTATACTTTTTCTTAAAATCCATCTTAAATGTAACAGTATTATAAAACTCCTAAATATGTGCTTATTTTGAAAACAATTAGTACAATTTATTCAGAAATTTCCATATTTTCTTTATTGATACAGGATACCATAATCGTTGTATCTTGATGTTTTAGCCAAAAAAATGTATTTATATTTGGTTTTGAAATTCCAGTTATATACAATTTATTCCAAATCATTGGAAATGTAAAATTCTTTAAATCCAGTAAAGAAAAAAACTTTTAACTTGGAATTAAAATCTTTAAAACAGGCACCATATAATATTTGTGACCTGTACACCATCTACATGGTTTCCACATTTTAACCTACTTTAGTGGGCTAAAATCAATAAAGTACTTCCTTTCAAGTCATGCATGGTAAAAGTTTACTTCTAATTTGACAAGTTTATTGCATTTCCGAAAAACATGATTAAAAAAAACTAATTTTAAATTGTGACAAAGATACCAACTTTGTACATTCCAAGTGTAACCGTATATTAACATATATTTTTGTCGAGCCTTCGACTTTAGTCCAAAAAGCGAGACTAAGCGATCCTACTTTCCGTCGGCGTCGGTGTTGTCGTCGGCGGCGTCCACAAATATTCACTCTGTGGTTAAAGTTTTTGAAATTTTAATAACTTTCTTAAACTATACTGGATTTCTACCAAACTTGGACAGAAGCTTGTTTATGATCATAAGATAGTATCCGGAAGTGAATTTTGTAAAAATAAAATTCCATTTTTTCCGTATTTTACTTATAAATGGACTTAGTTTTTTCTGCGGGGAAACATTACATTCACTCTGTGGTTAAAGTTTTTAGAATATTAATAACTTTCTTAAACTATCCTTGGTCTGAACCAAATTTTGACAGAAGCTTATTGTTTATGATCATAAGATAGTATCCAGAAATAAATTTTGTAAAAAAATAAATCCATTTTTTCCGTATTTTACTTTTAAATGGACTTAGTTTTTCTGCAGGGAAACATTACATTCACTCTGTGGTTAAAGTTTTTAAAATTTTAATAACTTTCTTAAACTATCCTGGGTTTGTACCAAACTTGGACAGAAGCTTATTTATGACCATAAGATAGTATCCAGAAGTAAATATTGTAAAAAGATAACTCCATTTTTTCTGTATTTTACTTTTAAATGGACGTAGATTTTCTTCCAGTTAACATTACATACAGTCGGCAGTTTAAGTTTTCAAACATTAATTAGATTCATTAACTATCCTAGATTTTTACCAAACTTGGACAGAAGCTTCTTACAATCAAAAGATAGTATCAAGAGGAATTTTTTTATTTATTTTTTTCCTCATTTTTTGTTGAGCCTGCGATTTACAGCAAAAGTAGGCGAGACACTGGGTTCCGTGGAACCCTTACAAATTTTTTATTAAATTATCTTTATTCACCTAAAATATTCAGTAATATTTACTGCTGAAGCAAAATCAATTCAAAGAGCATCAGCACAATGATTAGAGACGTAATATGTGGATTGAATTTTCCAAAGTCCCTTTTTAGTGGAAGAAGACGTCAAGTCTTCTGAAGACTTAAGGGGCCGACCCTTGGCATTGAGTCTCCGTATGCCGCATTCATTTCGTGTATTACAATTTCAAAACAACTTAAGATTCCTGACACCGATTTTTACACATGATTAGGCATCTGAATCATTTAATTTGTAAATAATGATCGTAAAACAATCACTATTGTAAATATGACCCTTTTATTTATGTAAATTATTAGATTTTATCTCATCCACATGAACGTTATTTGTTTACTTGTAACAGGATGTTTTAACTGTAGATATTTCTATTACGCATGCGTGAATTTGGTATCGGGACAACTCGCCCTGTTTACAAGTTCGCCCTTGAAGTTACGAATTTGCAATCCTGCAGACAAGAAGATTTTGTTTTTATATAAATAAAAAGGATATATAAAGTGTTGTCTTTATTCATGGTTTTCCTTTGTCATGTGAAGTAGATGCCCTTCGTAACATACATGTGAACCTCCCGACGGGAATACAAACTCCCGTTTTCAGGGGTCTCCTCCCGTCCTCCAGTTTAGGAGAAAAAACTCCCGTGTATGAAATATTTCATGAATGAAAATTTTCAGACGCCATATTTGATCATTTCTTACTACTGTACGGGTGTAATTGACACCTGTGTTAAATTTTACCTGTACATCAAAGAAGATGGTTAATTATATGGCTTCACTTGACAGCTTGGGTGTCAAACATACTAGTAATCAACGATGTTTACCTCCGGCTTACTGCTGTTGTGTTATCAAAACGATGTGTATTGGGAATATTGAAATACTTTTTTGTTACTTCCCTTTGTTTTATCCTGTTTTCAGTTATTTTGCTTTTAAATGTGTAAATTGTAAAAAGACTATAAATGATTAATATTGTAATCAAATAATCATAAAAAGATTTTGATTAAATGAATTTAAATGATTTTGGACAAATAAAAAAATTAAAATTTATAAATTATTTTAGCAATCTTGACCTCCTTTCAAGGATTAAATTGAAGTTTATATTATAAATTTGTTTATTACTGTAGAGTAGTCAACATACAATATGTGCAACTAGACTAATAAGAGGTATCCTTGAAAGGGGGTGTAGATTTCTAAAATAATTTATAAATTCTAAATTTTTTTATAGTCCACTGAACATAGAAAATTATTGTACAGATGGGAAATCCATGTACTTATGACCTTTTCTTGTTTGAAGAAAAAAATACAATTTAACGATAATGGAACAAAGCAGCCTGGGTAAGTGGGGCTGCTTTTATGGTAATTCAAGTTACCTTTTATTCACCTTCTTCCACTTCAGAGCTATCAGCTCTTTGATTCATTGTTACCGGAAACAAAATGTGTTTATCGTCCTTCAAATCTGAAATCGATTTTGTCAAGTCATTGGGCATTTATTTTCACTCAAAATCGTATGTAACAATATGCACATATGAAAAATAATGGACCCCCGGCGCGATCTCTTTGAAAATTGTATTTTCCTTTTTTAAACAAGACGAAACAAGTCTACAGAATATGCTTGCTAACATCCCGATGGAAACAAAAACAATGTTTAGACCTAGTTTTTCATATATCCGCCCGTAAGCACGTGATCACATGTTAGTCACATGTTTTACGTATGACCGGAAATGATTAGAACTTAACAACAAAAACAATTTAGATAAAAAAAAAAAGGAAATAATTTCACGAGAAATGTAATGCATAACGATAACGTCATTTTCTAACTTAATTATTACGAAGAACAAAACTAGAATGTAAATCATCTCTGATTTACCTGTTTGAACATCTCGCGAGAGTTCATATTTACATATTGTTATTAAGAATTCTATTACAGCAAAGCAGATTACATCATCTAAAATTTACGTTACGAAATAGGAAACCAAAGTAACGCTAGTATTCTTACACCTGCTACAGAAATACTTATAGTTCTAGGCATTTTCTTCTGACTATTCTTATTGGTCGATGTTCTTTATAATTTGAAAGCAAAAGTTACGAATTTGCTGGTGACTATTATCTATAAATCCGTCAGCGTTATGCTTAACGCGAGAAACGACACAAAAATATGGTCGTATAATCTTTGAAGTTTGGTAATTTAAATTTTTTTTCTAGGGAAGAGTAGCATAAACTTGTATGTTGATAAAAATAAAGGCATCTTTAGATGTAGTTACAACTTTTCTTACAGTAATACACAATTTTATCACTTCTCTATCGCTATAGGAAACGAGCCCAATAGCAAATTATGGTCCATATGTATATATATATACATATGTTATTATTACAAATAATTAAAACATTCAAGCTACATATGGTCTAGTTATAATGTGTCAATAAGTATTTTGAATGAAATTTTGTTTGTAAAGACTTCAGAGCACTTATACCAAGCAAAGCTATTTTTTTTAATTAAGCATGGAAAATGTACCTCCCCTTCTTGTATAAATTAATTTTTTAATCTATGATAATGTATAACGTTCTAATAATCATCTAAGATGAAAAAAAACAAGGGGGTTCAATTTACTATGGAGGTTCAATTTTCCATACAGGGGGAGTTCAATTTACCATGGGGTTCAAAATACCACATGACACTGGTAAGCCCCTTAGCTAAATAAAATGATGTCAATATCAAAAAATAAAATGTCATTATTCTATTCATTAGCAGTTTGACATAACTTTATTTTTTAGGGTTGAGAATATGAAGTTAAATGAAATAGTTTGTACAAGTACTTGTAGGTGTACAATACAAGCATTTCATTAATAAACTGATGGATTGTAGAAAGCTACATGGCTACACTGATACATGACCTCATTGCCTAATATTTTGAGAATCAAGTCATGTCAATCATGTCAATCATGTCCATGAACAAAATATATTAGGCAGTAAGATCAAGGGTAAATGTACAAATTACTGTACTGAAAAAGTGTTATGCAAGTCTATATCCTTCCATTCTTTTGTCAGACATCAAACAGTTATTTGACTTTCTTATTATTCCATGCAAAAAAGTTGCAGAGAGTATAATATTTTTGACCTGTTCTTCTATTCGTCTATCATTCATTCAGGCAGTCAGTTCTGTTCTTGTCATCGCAACTCCTCTGAAACCACACTACATAATTTCATGAAACTTTGTAGATGATAAGGACAAACTATGTAGATGTACTTTTTTACAGAAAATGATGATTTGATTGTTTTTTATGCCCCACCTAAGATAGTAAAGGGGCATTATGTGTTCTGGTCTGTGCGTCTGTTCGTTTGTTCGTCCATCTGACCTTCCGTCCATTGGTCCTGCTTTAGGTTAAAGTTTTTGGTCAAGGTACTTTTTGATGAAGTTGAAGTCCAATCAACTTCAAACTCAGTACACATGTGCCCTATGATATGATCTTTCTAATTTGTAATGCCAAATTATTGTTTGACCCAAATTTTATAGAATTAACCCTTCTAACCTCACTATGGTCTAATGCTAGGATTAATACAGGAACCTTTCATTTGGTCATGGCTTTCAAAATTAATGTCTAAATTAAAGTGTTCCATTACATTTTATGCCTATGAAGGACAATAAAATGCTTTTTAACTAGTTGAAGTTCTATTTTCCCTTTTTTATGAGACATATATAGATAAATGATAAGAATGTATTTCATTTCATTTGGACAACTGAATTTAGTTTCCTGACTTTAAGTGAAATTTATTCATTTCTTAGTTTATTAACTAATTTGAATTTATATAAATAATAACACCAAATAAAGTCTAACCTATAAATAATTTCATGGCAATTCATTTAGAATACCAGGAGAAAACGTCACAACAAACAGGAAGTAGTCAATATCTATTTTATTAATTATTGAATTTCATCTTTATTACAGCACATATAGCGATAAAACTTTGTGAATGTGTATTTATATCATAATGAACATATTAAAACTGTAAGTAAAAAAATCACAAATTTCCATTTAAATGTTCAAGTTTATCTATTCAACAAATCCATAAATAATATTTTTTTTAGTTTTTCTCCTATTACCAACATAAAATTATGAACACAATATTATCTTCTTGTAAACCTGACCTTTCATGCAGACACATCAGGGCAACTTATCAACAGAGTATGACACGAGTCTTTTTGAACAGATAAAAAATCAGGACTGTGCTAGATATTTTGATAAAATATGTTTTATCTTAGAGCTACAGTTAGATGCTACATGTACCAGGGTGAATGATGTAACTGAATGTGTACCAAATGCTGTTTGTAAGAGTGGAACATCTGGACTCATTTGTACCTGTAATACTGGATTCTATGATGATAATTTTGCTGCCAGTGGTGGGCAATGTGTTCCAGGTTTGTTTTATTTAGATAATTGTTGTTTCAGGAAATACAAATGACCAGCCTAAATCATCCTTTGGGTATCCATTTTAAAAAGATATCCAATGACCCTGTCCATCACTCAAGATGGCCACCATGGCCAAAATTAGAGCATAGGGATTAAATGCAGTTATTATACAACCTCAAAAAATTTGCCATCATATATTGGTATCCCTTGTCGTCGTTCAAAAACCGTGGGTTTTTGGACAATAAATTTAGTATAAGTAAATGTAAATCTATGAAATTGATTTACAAATGTTTTAACCACAAAAGGAAAGTTGGAATTGATTAAAGGGGTTGTGGTCCTTACAGTGTAGGAATAAGGGGCCAAAATGGGTCTAGTTTCAGACAATAACTGGATGGATCTCTCTGAAATTATACCACACGGTTCCATACCAGAAATGGATGGTTAGGATTGGCTTTGGGGGGTTATGGCTCAAACCGTTTAGAAATTGGGGGCAAAACAGTGGGGACAGCAAGGGTGTCCTGATTAATGGACAATTACTTTTAAGTAAAATGTTCAGTTTGGATTACCTCCCTTACACTGCTGTTAAATTTTTAAATGGGTAATTATGGTTGCAAAATCCATTAGAAATTTGAATTGGATTATGACAGAATCTTGAAGGAAAGATTTTCTTCGGGGGAATAAAAAAGGGGGGTTGTAAAAAAAGAAATAGTTGGAACAATATCTTCATTTCCAAAATTAAAAAAGAAAATTTCTTCAAATATTGGGGTTTTTTTTGCCAAAAAACAAAAAAATCACAATAGCAAAAAATTGAATGTAAATTCATATCATATAACCAATTCTAAGTTTTTTTTACTTCAGTTACTCTGTGTCAGAAACCTATTGTGTGTCAAATATTTAATTACAATCCAAATTCACACCTGCATACAAGGGCCAATATTGTGTCCATTTTTGCCCCAACTGTTCAGGGTTGGACCTCTGCAGTCATATCCAGGTGCCCTTGGTAAAGCAATTTATTTGCTTATATCTCTGAAACAATAGCATTAGGAGCAAATCTGAGGGGGAATAGAATTGAAACTTTCAGAAGTATCAAACAAAAAATTGTTTGTTTCCTGCCCCTGAATGGTAATTTTAACCCTTTCACTGATAGCTGCCCTGGCAGAATCTACTCTGTAAGGACATACCTGCCAACTGTCACTATTTGCAGGGGATTTCCCCCATGGAGGCTCCCAAATTGAAATTTGTAAAGGGCAATTATGTCCATAATTTTAACAAAACAATTAATTTTACAATGAATTGAGGCTTATAAAAGTATGAAAAAGCCAAAAAACAACATAACACTGTATTTGAAAGCCCCCTTGAAGGTTTTTAAGGAGTATGGCAGCTATCTTGCACGAAAAAAACCCATGTACGAGTGATTTATCTTCAAATCATGATCATGAACAACAAAACTCTAGCGTACATGACAAACATCAAATTGATCATTGTGAAGCTTACGCACAACCTCAGATAGAGGAAAATGAAGATCTGGAGGCTACACAATCACCAATAGACATAGTTGAAGAATCCAGAATTCCAAAGATTTTAAATTAATCACAATTTTATTCATTTTTCACTACATCACTAGATTTTTTTTTCTTAATCCATAGTATAAATTCTGATTAACTTCCCATGATATACATCCCAATTTAACAGGTGCAGAATCTTTAAATAATTCCAAATCTTGATTTTTTTTTTATCATTTCCATTACTATATTCCAAATAGTTATCTTCAGTTCACAAATATTTTGTAATATTTTATTTATATTTTTACTATATCACTTGATTTTAACTATATCCACAGTATACATTTTTATTTCATTTCCTATGATAAATTTCCAAATTAAACAATATTTGATCCAGAATTTTATAATGACTATTTCCAATTTCACATTCACTTAAAAAATATCCTCACATTAGGAATATTTTAGAATATTTTATGTATGCGTACATTGCCTATGTAAATTTTAAAATTGTTTGAATGCACATTGAACGACAAATTTATGTGACGTATATAATTTTTCTGACGTCAGACACTCAAATCAATCCATGTGTTCGTAGATAGTAGATGTTTTTGTGTCCTGTTAAATTGTTCCTTTTAAAATTGTTATACGATGATGACTGATGTACCCATATTTTGACTATTTTATTAATTGTGACTGTTTATTTAACGCATCATGTAAATGTAGCGGAATTTGATGAGACTGTTATTAAAGTGAGAGGGTTAGCGCTATAGAACCAGGTTTAATCCACCATTTTCTACATTTGAAAATGCCTGTACCAAGTCAGGAATATGACAGTTCTTGTCCATTCGTTTTTGATGCGTTTTGTTATTTGATTTTGCCATGTGATTATGGACTTTCGAAATTGATTTTCCTCTGAGTTCAGTATTTTTGTGATTTTACTTTTTACTTTCATTTTTCACTTTATCACTAGATTAGACTATATCCACTGCATTACTTCAACATTTTATTTGATTTCCAAGATCCCATTTTTAAAAATGGTGAATCATCTTAAATTTGAAATAGATCCCATAATTAATGATGAATGTTTTAAAAATCACATTTAAAGCCACAGAAACATGTTGGATGAACTCACACTATATCTCCTACTTGAATTCCAGTTTTCACCATTTTTTTGTCGAGCCTTCGACTTTAGTCGAAAAAGCGAGACTAAGCGATCCTACTTTCCGTCGGCGGCGGTGGCGGCGGCGGTGCCACAAATATTCACTCTGTGGTTAAAGTTTTTGAAATTTTGATAACTTTCTTAAACTATACTGGATTTCTACCAAACTTGGACAGAAGCTTGTTTATGATCATATGATAGTATCCAGAAGTAAATTTTGTAAAAATAAAATTCCATTTTTTCCGTATTTTACTTATAAATGGGCTTAGTTTTTCTTCGGGGAAACATTACATTCAATCTGTGGTTAAAGTTTTTAGAATTTTAATAACTTTCTTAAACTATCCTTGGTTTGTACCAAACTTAGACAGAAGCTTGTTTATGATGATAAGATAGTATCCAGAAGTAAATTTTGTAAAAATAAAATTCCATTTTTTCTATATTTTTCTTATAAATGGACTTAGTTTTTTTCTGCGGGGAAACATAACATTCACTCTGTGGTTAAAGTTTTTTAGAATTTTAATAACTTTCTTAAACTATCCTTTGTTTGTACCAAACTTGGACAGAAGCTTGTTTATGATCATAAGATAGTTTCCAGAAGTAAATTTTGTAAAAATAAAATTCCATTTTTTCCGTATTTTACTTTTTAATTGACTTAGTTTTTTCTGCGAGAAACATTACATTCACTCTGTGGTTAAAGTTTTTAGAATTTTAATAACTTTCTTAAACTATCCTAGGTTTGTACCAAACTTAGACAGAAGCTTGTTTATGATCATAAGATAGTATCCAGAAGTAAATTTTGTAAAAATAAAATTCCATTTTTTCCGTATTTTTCTTATAAATGGACTTAGTTTTTCTGCAGGGAAACATTACATTCACTCTGTGGTTACAGTTTTTAAAATTTTAATAACTTTCTTTAACTATCCTGGGTTTGTACCATACTTGGACAGAAGCTTATGTATGATCATAAGATAGTTTCCAGAAGTAAATTTTGTAAAAAGATAACTCCATTTTTTCTATATTTTACTTTTAAATGGACTTAGATTTTCTTCCGGTTAACATTACATACAGTCTGCAGTTAAAGTTTTCAAAACATTTATTAGATTCAATAACTATCCTAGATTTTTACCAAATTTGGACAGAAGCTTCTTACAATCAAAAGATAGTATCAAGAGGAATATTTTTGTCGATTTTTTTCCTCATTTTTGTTGAGCCTGCGATTTACAGCAATAGTAGGCGAGACACTGGGTTCCGCGGAACCCTTACACATTTTTTTAATCTTTAACATAACTAAATCCCACCGTATGAAAATTGAATTTCCTTGAGTGAACACAGCATTTTATGCACAAAAGTCCCACTAATATTATTATAGATTTCAAAGAAAAAACACTGCAAGGTATACTCCAAAATTATTTCGAATTTTACATGTACAACATCACATATAAGCCCAACAAAACAGTTTGAATGAATTATTTCCTCCTTGATGTCCTTTATGACAATATATTCTTGAAAAAAAACCACATCACATTTTAAGAAGCAAAATTACTATAAAAAGTCTGAGAAGTGAATTCAAAAAAAATAAATCCAATATTGTATGCACAATAATACCAATAGATTTCAAACATTGCAAATAATAATCCAAAATGTAAATCTTGAAGGGTCATGTAAAGAAATGAACAACATATCCCTCTGAAAATTTAAACTATTAACAACTGAACAGCTATTTCTTGTTTCACTGGCAGCTGGATAATACTATATATAAGGGTTATAATTTTAAAGAAGCATTTAGTATGTAAAACAGTTTAAATTTTCAAACATATTAACACATAGTTAATTTAATCTTTTACTGATTTAGAATTTTAGGTAAAAAATAGATAAATCATATATATCAGGAATTTAAAACAATGAAAACAAAACTTTTTTCTTCCCTATCAATTTTTGAATAGAAAAATCCTAGGTTAGAAAATTTTTAGGAAAAAGCATGCTGAAATTTTGGGTTAGGTGAATAAAAACCTTTACAGGTAGCATCAAGGTAGATTTAAATCTAACAATACCAACTGGTCAATTTAAATGTCCCTATTGTATTGCCAATTTTAAAAACAGGTTGAGCTATAGGTAAAGTTTTACAGTAACACCCATAGTCAACTCACTGTAAAAAAAAGCTATACCAAAGAAGGGGAAATTAATTCTTTGTACTGAAGAATCCATCAAAACTAAAATTAAAGTTGTCAATGACTTAAAAATTAGGTATACAACAATAACTCCATTAATGAGCACTAGAGAACTCTATAAAATATTCAAACTAATAGAAAATCATGAAAAACCAAACTGTTTTCTTTTATGGGAAAAATTATTTGACAAAAATTTAAATTGCAAGTTCAAAAATAACTTTTCTTTTTTTTTCAATATCTCACTGACAACAGATTAAACATATTTAAATGGAAACTTATTCACTATATTCTTCCATGTAATGAACTATTTAAAAGTGGAAAATTACCTAAGACAACTTATGTAAGCATTGTAAAGAAAAAGATATTTATGAACACTATTTTGTCAACTGCTCATTTAATACAGACTTCCTAAAAATAGCAATAAAATAAATGAACTCCCTAGGTATAGACAATAACATTTTAAGTCTTGAAAATCTTGTAATAGGGTACAAAATTGAAGATTCAGCATACTTTGATATTAACTACATACTAACAATAATATCCTTTTCATTATATTAAGTATATTATGTCTTAGAAAAGAAAACAAAAAAAATAAACATTTTGAAAATTTTCCAAAAGAAATTTCAAATATTATTGAAATGAACAATTTTAATAACAAAAATAATAGTAAGACAATTCTAAAAACAAATAAATTCATTGAAGATTATACAAAAAAAATCAGAATTAAATCAGTTTGAAATGTCTGAAACATTATATTATAAAAAGTACAAAACGTAAGCACATTTGTTAATTGTTAACATGCCATATATGGTCATGTTTATTCACAGGTTCAATCATGCATGTCGGCATGTGCTACAAATATGTTTGTAATAATGTTCCACCATACATAAGTAACGGCATGTTACATATTGTTGTTTTATTCATAAACATTATAAGAAAAAAAAAGATAGACATGTGTAATCACGATTAATTAATATTTTTTTATGCCCCACCTACGATAGTAGAGGGGCATTATGTTTTCTGGTCTGTGCTTCCGTCCGTCCATTCGTCTGTCCATTTGTTTGTCCGTCCATCCGTTCGTGCTTCCGTCTGTCCCGCATCAGGTTAAAGTTTTTGGTCAAGGTAGTTTTTGATGAATTGACTACTTGAAAAAAAAAGTTCAGATTTTTTGTAATGTTGAATTCTCTCTTATTATAAGTAATTGGATAACTATATTTGGTATGTGCGTACCTTGCAAGGCCCTCATGCCCATCAGACAGTTTTCACTTGACCTCGACCTCATTTCATGGATCAGTGAAAAAGGTTAAGTTTTGGTGGTCAAGTCCATATCTCAGATACTATAAGCAATATGTCTACTCTATTTGGTGTATGGAATGATTGTAAGGTGCACATGTCTAGCTGACAGGTGTCATCTAACCTTGGCCTCATTTTCATGGTTCAGTGGTCAAAGATAAGTTTTTGAGTTTTTATCTATTTTTCTAATACTTTATGCATTAGGTCAACTATACTTGGTGTATGGTAATATTTTATGAACTATATGTCTGTTACGCAGGTTTTATTTGACCTTGACCTCATTTTCACGGTCCATTGCTAATTGTTAAATGTTTGTGTTTTGGTCTGTTTTTATACGCCCCTCTTTTAGACGGGAGGTATTATGGTATACCGTTGTCCGTCTGTCTTTCTGTCTGTCTGTCTGTCTGTCTGTCCGTCCGTCGTTCACACTTTGGACAATAACTCAAAAACACTTTCACCAATTTCTATGAAACTTAAGTGAATTGTTTATATCTATTGACGTAAGCTCCCTTTCGTTTTTTTTTGTCGAGCCTTCGACTTGAGTCCAAAAAGCGAGACTAAGCGATCCTACATTCTGTTGTCGTAGGCGGCGTCAACAAATATTCACTCTGTGGTTAAAGTTTTTGAAATTTTAATAACTTTCTTAAACTATACTGGATTTCTACCAAACTTTGACAGAAGCTTGTTTATGATCATTAGATAGTATCCAGAAGTAAATTTTGTAAAAATAAAATTCCATTTTTTCTGTATTTTACTATAAATGGACTTAGTTTTTTCTGCGGGGAACCATTACATTTACTCTGTGGTTAAAGTTTTTAAAATTTTAATAACTTTCTTAAACTATCCTGGGTTTGTACCAAACTTGAACAGAAGCTTATTTATGATCATACGATTGTATCCAGAAGTAAAGTTTGTAAAAAGATTACTCTGTTTTTTCTGTTATTTACTTTTAAATGGACTTAGATTTTCTTACAATCATAAAATAGTAACAAGAGGAATATTTTTATTGATTTTTTCCTCATTGTTGTTGAGCCTACAATTTACGGCAAAAAAAGGCGAGACACTGGGTTCCGCGAAACCCTTACAAATTTTTTAATTTCAGATTTTAAGTTTTGGATTTATGGGGCTTTATTCATAAAAAGAGGGGGGATTTTCAACACTTTGGACAATAACTCAAAAAGGCTTTCACCAATGTCCATGAAACTTTGGTGAATTGTTTATATCTATTGACGTAAGCTCCCTTTCATTTTATTTTAATTTCAGATTTTAGGTTTTGGATTTATGGGGCTTTATTCATAAAAAAGGGGGGATTTTTAACACTTCGGACAATAACTCAAAAAGGCTTTCACCAATGTCCATGAAACTTTGGTGAATTGTTTATATCTATTGATGTAAGCTCCCTTTCAATTTTTATAAATTTCAGATTTTAAGTTTTGGATTTCTGGGGCTTTATTCATAAAAAAATGGAGATTTTGAACACTTCGGACAATAACTCAAAAAGGCTTTCACCAATGTCCATTAAACTTTGGTGAATTGTTTATGTATATTGATGTACGTAAGCTCCCTTTCAATTTTTATAAATTTCAGATGTTAAGTTTTGGATTTATGGGGCTTTATTCTTAAAAAAATGGGGATTTTTAACACTTCGGACAATAACTCAAAAAGGCTTTCACCAATGTCCATGAAACTTTGGTGAATTGTTTATTTACATTGATGTACGTAAGCTCCCTTTCAATTTTTATAAATTTCTGATTTTACATTTCCCTGTTATGAATTTTTATGCTTAAAAAAGGGGGGATTTTCCAATTTTGGGACAATACATTTAAAGCATTAAAGACAAGTTAAAAGAGCAACGGGCGTATCATGCGCTAAAGCGCAGAATTTTATTCTAAATTTATAAGCAATAAGTCAACTATATTTGTTGTATTGAAGAATTGTTAGCTGTACATGTTTGCTGGCATGGTTCATCATTTGAAAATGAACCATGAAAATCATTTTCATGGTTCATTGATCAATGTTTCATTTTCTTGGTTAATGTTGAGTTTATGTGATAAATGTAATTAAGCTTAATATTTAGGTGTATCAACATTATATCAATGATTATTAAAGAAGGCGAGACATTTCAGTGTGTGCACTCTTGATTTTAGACAGTTGTCATCTAAAATGAAAGTGGCCGCATTTATGTTCATTCATGATATTGAAATGTAAGTTGTATTTGATGATAATACAAAACATATATAAAGGTTGAGAACGAACACAGATGCGTCCACTTTCATTTTTGACAAAAAACATCTTAATAGCGACTTTTTTTGGCATATTTGATAGATATTTCATATTTAAGCTTAAACCAGAGCATTTTTAATGACTAAATCAGTTAAAATCTTTCACATTAACTATTTGAATCAATTGAAATAGACACTTAATTAAGTGTTTAAAAAGTGACCAAAAACTTTCTTTGGATGAACCTGAAATTTGAGGCCAAAATCGGTCCTTACCAGACCTACTCCTTTGTAATTTGTTGAATATTGAATTTGTGGTTTCCTTTTTCCCAAGAAATCAAAAAAAAAAATGAAAAATAACAAATTCACAGTAATTAAGTCTTTGTATTTGATAAAGAAGTGGTAGTACATTAAAATCTATACAAAAGTCAAGGAACCTGAATAATTCTGTTCATTTTTAGCTCACCTGGCCCGAAGCTTTTCTCACCACTTGGCGTCTGTTGTCTGTCGTCGTCGTTGTTAACTTTTTACATTTTGAACTTCTTCTAGAGAATGGAATGAAACCAAACATGGCATGAATGTTCCTTATGAGGTGCTGACCAAGTGTTGTTACTTTGTAGCCGATTCATCATCCAAGATTGCCGCCAGCGGGGGACTTAGTTTAACATAGAACCCTATGGGAAATGCACAAAAATTACTTCTTTTAGAGAACCACTGAATGGAATGAAACCAAACATGGCATAGATGTTCCTTATGAGGTGCTGACCAAGTGTTGTTACTTTGTAGCGGATCCATCTTCCAAGATGGCCGCCAGCAGGGGACTTAGTTTAACATAGGACCCTATGGGAAATGCATACAAATGACTTCTTTTAGAGAACCACTGAATGGAATGAAACCAAACATGGCATGAATGTTCCTTATGAGGTGCTGATCAAGTGTTGTTACTTTATAGCCGATCCATTATCCAAGATGGCCGCCAGTGGGGGCACTTTTGAATTAAATCAAACATAGCCTGTATGTTCCTTTCCTTATGAGGTTGTGTTGTTACTTTTAATGTTTTAGTCAAATTTTATATTATTTTATATGATTTCAAAAACCCAAGTAGAATCAGGTGAGCGATACAGGCTCTTGAGAGCCTCTAGTTTAGAATTATAGCCTAGAGCTACATGTACCCAAACCAGTCAGTTAACTTGGTGACCTTCAATTTGTTGTAGCTAAATTAAAGGGATTTTTCTCTTTTACAATTGCAGAAATTGAGTCTAATGCTACATGTACCAAGGTAAATGATGTAACTGAATGTGTACCCAATGCTGTTTGTAAGAGTGGAACATCTGGATTCATTTGTACCTGTAATACTGGATTCTATGATGATAATTTTGGTGTCAGTGGTGGAAAATGTGAAGCAGGTTTGTTATTTATGATGTTTGATACACAAACGATTGATGGTACAGGAGTGAATGTTCTGTCAGACATTACAATCAAGACAGTAATTGACTTTCAGAATTGAAGATTTGGAACATATTATAGGTCGAAATTGTATTTATGCATCCTGTTACCCATTTGAAATTTTACCATTGAAACATCAAATTGCTTATTGTCTTGCCTTGACGTAGTTAAAAAAACATAGGTATGTTGTTTCCGGCAGTGACAGCATCAACAATGTATTAGTTTGTGATTAGGTCTAGTTTATGGTGAACCACAAGTGGTAGGTCAATGATATTTGGTATTCAGTTGTATTAGCTTTAGCACATCTCATTTCCATTGAGATTATTTGGCCCTGCCCCTCAGTTATTGTCAATTGACTTCGAAACTTTAGCTTATTTTACATGTATTATTTTGTGATTAGGTCAGTTTATAAGGGGGCCACAAGTGGTAGGCCAATGGTATTTGGTAAACAGTTGTATTAGCATTGGAACATCTCATTTCCATAGAGATAATTTAACTCAGCCCCCTTAGTCATGGTTAAAAAAACATAGGTATGTTGTTTCCGGCAGTGACAGCATCAACAATGTATTAGTTTGTGATTAGGTCTAGTTTATGGTGAACCACAAGTGGTAGGTCAATGATATTTGGTATTCAGTTGTATTAGCTTTAGCACATCTCATTTCCATTGAGATTATTTGGCCCTGCCCCTCAGTTATTGTCAATTGACTTCGAAACTTTAGCTTATTTTACATGTATTATTTTGTGATTAGGTCAGTTTATAAGGGGGCCACAAGTGGTAGGTCAATGGTATTTGGTAAACAGTTGTATTAGCATTGGAACATCTCATTTCCATAGAGATAATTTAACTCAGCCCCCTTGGTCATGGTCTGTTGACATTGAAAATTTTTGTTAGTTATCTTGTACACACAAACTATCATCATTTCTCCAGACCATAGTCATGATAGTCACAAATGAATTCAATGGAGAGTGGAAAATAATAATTAATTATACCATAATTGCAGTTATTGACATTAGTTTCAAAACACTTCTTTTGTGAACCTGTCAACCAATGCTATTTAAATTTTAAAATGATGTTCCTGACCCAAGATTTGTTATGCCCCCTACATAACAGGGGAAGGGGCATTAAGTTTTACCCATGTCCTTCTGTATGTCTGTATTTTTGAACTGTTTTAATTTTTTTTATCAGGGATGATATGAGGAATTTTAAGATTTGTATTCTGTGCTTACATTAAACAGTAGTGTATGTATGTTTGTAAGATTGTTTGTGCCAGCAGTGTGAAATGTCCAAAGGACATATTATCTTATTATACCCCACGCAACAAGTTGCGGAGGGTATAATGTTTTTGACCCATCCATCCCTCCGTCCGTCAGTCCGTCGGTCCGTCCGTCCGTCAGTCCGTCAGTCCTGTTTCTTGTCATCGCAACTCCTCTCAAACCACAGAACAGAATTTCACGAAAACCTTTTCAGATGATAAGGACATACTATGTAGTTGTGCATATTGACGGGAAATTGCGATTCAATTTTTTTTCTAGGAGTTATGTCCCTTTGAACTTATTTACTTTAATGTTATACTGCAACAGTTTGTCATCGCAACTCCTCTCAAACCACACAACAGAATTTCACGAAACCTTTTCAGATAATAAGGACATACTATTTAGTTGTGCATATCGATGGGAAATTGCGATTCAATTTTTTTTCTAGGAGTTACGCCCCTTTGAACTTATTTACTTTAATGTACTACTGCAACAGTTTGTCATCGCAACTCCTCTCAAACCACACAACAGATTTTCAAGAAACCTTTTCAGATAATAAGGACATACTATGTAGTTGTGAATATCGACAGGAAATTGCGATTCAATTTTTTTTCTAGGAGTTACGCCCCTTTGAACTTATTTACTTTAATGTACTACTGCAACAGTTTGTCATCGCAACTCCTCTCAAACCACACAACAGAATTTCACGAAACCTTTTCAGATAATAAGGACATACTATGTAGTTGTGCATATTGACGGGAAATTGCGATTCAATTTTTTTTTCTAGGAGTTACGCCCCTTTGAACTTATTTACTTTAATATACTACTGCAACAGTTTGTCATCGCAACTCCTCTCAAACCACACAACAGAATATCACGAAATCTTTTCAGATAATAAGGACATACTATGTAGTTGTGCATATCTATGGGAAATTGCGATTCAATTTTTTTTCTAGGAGTTACGCCCCTTTGAACTTATTTACTTTAATGTACTACTGCAACAATTTGTCATCGCAACTCCTCTCAAACCACACAACAGATTTTCAAGAAACCTGTTCAGATAATAAGAACATACTATGTAGTTGTGCATATCGACGGGAAATTGCGATTCAATTTTTTTTCTAGGAGTTACGCCCCTTTGAACTTATTTACTTTAATGTACTACTGCAACAGTTTGTCATCGCAACTCCTCTCAAACCACACAACAGAATTTCACGAAAACCTTTTCAGATAATAAGGACATACTATGTAGTTGTGCATATTGTTGGGAAATTGCGATTCAATTTTTTTTCTAGGAGTTACACCCCTTTGAACTTATTTACTTTAATGTACTACTGCAACAGTTTGTCATCGCAACTCCTCTCAAACCACACAACAGATTTTCAAGAAACCTTTTCAGATAATAAGGACATACTATTTAGTTGTTCATATCGACAGGAAATTGTGATTCAATTTTTTTTCTAGGAGTTATGTCCCTTTGAACTTATTTACTTTAATGTTATACTGCAACAGTTTGTCATCGCAACTCCTCTCAAACCACACAACAGAATTTCACGAAACCTTTTCAGATAATAAGGACATACTATTTAGTTGTGCATATCGATGGGAAATTGTGATTCAATTTTTTTTCTAGGAGTTACGCCCCTTTGAACTTATTTACTTTAATGTACTACTGCAACAGTTTGTCATCGCAACTCCTCTCAAACCACACAACAGAATTTCACGAAACCTTTTCAGATAATAAGGACATACTATGTAGTTGTGAATATCGACAGGAAATTGCGATTCAATTTTTTTTTCTAGGAGTTACGCCCCTTTGAACTTATTTACTTTAATATACTACTGCAACAGTTTGTCATCGCAACTCCTCTCAAACCACACAACAGAATATCACGAAATCTTTTCAGATAATAAGGACATACTATGTAGTTGTGCATATCTATGGGAAATTGCGATTCAATTTTTTTTCTAGGAGTTACGCCCCTTTGAACTTATTTACTTTAATGTACTACTGCAACAATTTGTCATCGCAACTCCTCTCAAACCACACAACAGATTTTCAAGAAACCTGTTCAGATAATAAGGACATACTATGTAGTTGTGCATATTGACGGGAAATTGCGATTCAATTTTTTTTCTAGGAGTTATGTCCCTTTGAACTTATTTACTTTAATGTTATACTGCAACAGTTTGTCATCGCAACTCCTCTCAAACCACACAACAGAATTTCACGAAACCTTTTCAGATAATAAGGACATACTATTTAGTTGTGCATATCGATGGGAAATTGCGATTCAATTTTTTTTCTAGGAGTTACGCCCCTTTGAACTTATTTACTTTAATGTACTACTGCAACAGTTTGTCATCGCAACTCCTCTCAAACCACACAACAGATTTTCAAGAAACCTTTTCAGATAATAAGGACATACTATGTAGTTGTGAATATCGACAGGAAATTGCGATTCAATTTTTTTTCTAGGAGTTACGCCCCTTTGAACTTATTTACTTTAATGTACTACTGCAACAGTTTGTCATCGCAACTCCTCTCAAACCACACAACAGAATTTCACGAAACCTTTTCAGATAATAAGGACATACTATGTAGTTGTGCATATTGACGGGAAATTGCGATTCAATTTTTTTTTCTAGGAGTTACGCCCCTTTGAACTTATTTACTTTAATATACTACTGCAACAGTTTGTCATCGCAACTCCTCTCAAACCACACAACAGAATATCACGAAATCTTTTCAGATAATAAGGACATACTATGTAGTTGTGCATATCTATGGGAAATTGCGATTCAATTTTTTTTCTAGGAGTTACGCCCCTTTGAACTTATTTACTTTAATGTACTACTGCAACAATTTGTCATCGCAACTCCTCTCAAACCACACAACAGATTTTCAAGAAACCTGTTCAGATAATAAGAACATACTATGTAGTTGTGCATATCGACGGGAAATTGCGATTCAATTTTTTTTCTAGGAGTTACGCCCCTTTGAACTTATTTACTTTAATGTACTACTGCAACAGTTTGTCATCGCAACTCCTCTCAAACCACACAACAGAATTTCACGAAAACCTTTTCAGATAATAAGGACATACTATGTAGTTGTGCATATTGTTGGGAAATTGCGATTCAATTTTTTTTCTAGGAGTTACACCCCTTTGAACTTATTTACTTTAATGTACTACTGCAACAGTTTGTCATCGCAACTCCTCTCAAACCACACAACAGATTTTCAAGAAACCTTTTCAGATAATAAGGACATACTATTTAGTTGTTCATATCGACAGGAAATTGTGATTCAATTTTTTTTCTAGGAGTTATGTCCCTTTGAACTTATTTACTTTAATGTTATACTGCAACAGTTTGTCATCGCAACTCCTCTCAAACCACACAACAGAATTTCACGAAACCTTTTCAGATAATAAGGACATACTATTTAGTTGTGCATATCGATGGGAAATTGTGATTCAATTTTTTTTCTAGGAGTTACGCCCCTTTGAACTTATTTACTTTAATGTACTACTGCAACAGTTTGTCATCGCAACTCCTCTCAAACCACACAACAGAATTTCACGAAACCTTTTCAGATAATAAGGACATACTATGTAGTTGTGAATATCGACAGGAAATTGCGATTCAATTTTTTTTTCTAGGAGTTACGCCCCTTTGAACTTATTTACTTTAATATACTACTGCAACAGTTTGTCATCGCAACTCCTCTCAAACCACACAACAGAATATCACGAAATCTTTTCAGATAATAAGGACATACTATGTAGTTGTGCATATCTATGGGAAATTGCGATTCAATTTTTTTTCTAGGAGTTACGCCCCTTTGAACTTATTTACTTTAATGTACTACTGCAACAATTTGTCATCGCAACTCCTCTCAAACCACACAACAGATTTTCAAGAAACCTGTTCAGATAATAAGAACATACTATGTAGTTGTGCATATCGACGGGAAATTGCGATTCAATTTTTTTTCTAGGAGTTACGCCCCTTTGAACTTATTTACTTTAATGTACTACTGCAACAGTTTGTCATCGCAACTCCTCTCAAACCACACAACAGAATTTCACGAAAACCTTTTCAGATAATAAGGACATACTATGTAGTTGTGCATATTGTTGGGAAATTGCGATTCAATTTTTTTTCTAGGAGTTACACCCCTTTGAACTTATTTACTTTAATGTACTACTGCAACAGTTTGTCATCGCAACTCCTCTCAAACCACACAACAGATTTTCAAGAAACCTTTTCAGATAATAAGGACATACTATTTAGTTGTTCATATCGACAGGAAATTGTGATTCAATTTTTTTTCTAGGAGTTATGTCCCTTTGAACTTATTTACTTTAATGTTATACTGCAACAGTTTGTCATCGCAACTCCTCTCAAACCACACAACAGAATTTCACGAAACCTTTTCAGATAATAAGGACATACTATTTAGTTGTGCATATCGATGGGAAATTGTGATTCAATTTTTTTTCTAGGAGTTACGCCCCTTTGAACTTATTTACTTTAATGTACTACTGCAACAGTTTGTCATCGCAACTCCTCTCAAACCACACAACAGAATTTCACGAAACCTTTTCAGATAATAAGGACATACTATGTAGTTGTGCATATTGACGGGAAATTGCGATTCAATTTTTTTTTCTAGGAGTTACGCCCCTTTGAACTTATTTACTTTAATATACTACTGCAACAGTTTGTCATCGCAACTCCTCTCAAACCACACAACAGAATATCACGAAATCTTTTCAGATAATAAGGACATACTATGTAGTTGTGCATATCTATGGGAAATTGCGATTCAATTTTTTTTCTAGGAGTTACGCCCCTTTGAACTTATTTACTTTAATGTACTACTGCAACAATTTGTCATCGCAACTCCTCTCAAACCACA
This sequence comes from Mytilus galloprovincialis, assembly GCA_037788925.1. Lineage (NCBI taxonomy): Eukaryota > Metazoa > Mollusca > Bivalvia > Mytilida > Mytilidae > Mytilus > Mytilus galloprovincialis. Next base: position 4,545,471 of record CM075340.1, on the reverse strand, counting down.
CAACAGATTTTCAAGAAACCTGTTCAGATAATAAGAACATACTATGTAGTTGTGCATATCGACGGGAAATTGCGATTCAATTTTTTTTCTAGGAGTTACGCCCCTTTGAACTTATTTACTTTAATGTACTACTGCAACAGTTTGTCATCGCAACTCCTCTCAAACCACACAACAGAATTTCACGAAAACCTTTTCAGATAATAAGGACATACTATGTAGTTGTGCATATTGTTGGGAAATTGCGATTCAATTTTTTTTCTAGGAGTTACACCCCTTTGAACTTATTTACTTTAATGTACTACTGCAACAGTTTGTCATCGCAACTCCTCTCAAACCACACAACAGATTTTCAAGAAACCTTTTCAGATAATAAGGACATACTATTTAGTTGTTCATATCGACAGGAAATTGTGATTCAATTTTTTTTCTAGGAGTTATGTCCCTTTGAACTTATTTACTTTAATGTTATACTGCAACAGTTTGTCATCGCAACTCCTCTCAAACCACACAACAGAATTTCACGAAACCTTTTCAGATAATAAGGACATACTATTTAGTAGTGCATATCGATGGGAAATTGTGATTCAATTTTTTTTCTAGGAGTTACGCCCCTTTGAACTTATTTACTTTAATGTACTACTGCAACAGTTTGTCATCGCAACTCCTCTCAAACCACACAACAGATTTTCAAGAAACCTTTTCAGATAATAAGGACATACTATGTAGTTGTGAATATCGACAGGAAATTGCGATTCAATTTTTTTTCTAGGAGTTACGCCCCTTTGAACTTATTTACTTTAATGTACTACTGCAACAGTTTGTCATCGCAACTCCTCTCAAACCACACAACAGATTTTCAAGAAACCTTTTCAGATAATAAGGACATACTATTTAGTTGTTCATATCGACAGGAAATTGTGATTCAATTTTTTTTCTAGGAGTTATGTCCCTTTGAACTTATTTACTTTAATGTTATACTGCAACAGTTTGTCATCGCAACTCCTCTCAAACCACACAACAGAATTTCACGAAACCTTTTCAGATAATAAGGACATACTATTTAGTTGTGCATATCGATGGGAAATTGTGATTCAATTTTTTTTCTAGGAGTTACGCCCCTTTGAACTTATTTACTTTAATGTACTACTGCAACAGTTTGTCATCGCAACTCCTCTCAAACCACACAACAGATTTTCAAGAAACCTTTTCAGATAATAAGGACATACTATGTAGTTGTGAATATCGACAGGAAATTGCGATTCAATTTTTTTTCTAGGAGTTACGCCCCTTTGAACTTATTTACTTTAATGTACTACTGCAACAGTTTGTCATCGCAACTCCTCTCAAACCACACAACAGAATTTCACGAAACCTTTTCAGATAATAAGGACATACTATGTAGTTGTGCATATTGACGGGAAATTGCGATTCAATTTTTTTTTCTAGGAGTTACGCCCCTTTGAACTTATTTACTTTAATATACTACTGCAACAGTTTGTCATCACAACTCCTCTCAAACCACACAACAGAATATCACGAAATCTTTTCAGATAATAAGGACATACTATGTAGTTGTGCATATCTATGGGAAATTGCGATTCAATTTTTTTTCTAGGAGTTACGCCCCTTTGAACTTATTTACTTTAATGTACTACTGCAACAATTTGTCATCGCAACTCCTCTCAAACCACACAACAGATTTTCAAGAAACCTGTTCAGATAATAAGAACATACTATGTAGTTGTGCATATCGACGGGAAATTGCGATTCAATTTTTTTTCTAGGAGTTACGCCCCTTTGAACTTATTTACTTTAATGTACTACTGCAACAGTTTGTCATCGCAACTCCTCTCATACCACACAACAGAATTTCACGAAAACCTTTTCAGATAATAAGGACATACTATGTAGTTGTGCATATTGTTGGGAAATTGCGATTCAATTTTTTTTCTAGGAGTTACACCCCTTTGAACTTTTTAACTTTAATGTACTACTGCAACAGTTTGTCATCGCAACTCCTCTCAAACCACACAACAGATTTTCAAGAAACCTTTTCAGATAATAAGGACATACTATGTAGTTGTTCATATCGACGGGAAATTGCGATTCAATTTTTTTTCTAGGAGTTACGCCCCTTTGAACTTATTTGCATCAATGTACTACTGCAACAGTTTGTCATCGCAACTCCTCTCAAACCACACAACAGAATTTCACGAAACCTTTTCAGATAATAAGAACATACTATGTAGTTGTGCATATCGACGGGAAATTGCGATTCAATTTTTTTCTAGGAGTTACGCCCCTTTGAACTTATTTGCTTCAATGTACTTCTGCAACAGTTTGTCATCTCAACTCCTCTGAAACCGAACAACAGAATTTCATGAAATTTTGTAGATAATAAGGACATACTATTTAGATGTGCATATTGGCAGGAAATTAATTTTTCTGATACAATTTTTTTTTTCTTACACTTATTTGATTTCTCCAATGACAATGTGGGGACGTGGGGTATGTGAGCGTGCTCACTAAGGTTCTTTAATTTAAATTTACTTTACAGTTTAACCAATTGTAGAGCCTGCTTATATTTACCATTATAAACATTTCCCTCTACTATCATTAAACCATTGATCTGTCTGTGACATGTTTATTGTAAAGTAACAGCTAATGTATAGTACAGGGTATATTGACAGGTCTGTATATATTATATTACTTGAAATAGGATTCAGCAGATATGTTCAATTTTAGTGGACATTTAAAAAAAAATCAATGATATTTTCAGAAAAAGAATTAGGAGCTGGATGTACAGTTACAGGATCAGAAGATGAATGTGTACCTTCTGCAGTCTGTCAGAGTGTAGAATCAGTACTTGTATGTAAATGTTCTGGTGGATACTATGATGATGATGTTGACCCTTCTGCTGGATCTTGTGTTAAAGGTGTGTGTATGATAATTTAATAAAAAAAAAACCTTTAACTTCAGTAAACTTGGATATTATTGCTGTAGCCATATTTTGATTTATTTGGCACTAGAATAAAAGTACCAAAATTCACCACACCAAAACAAAACAATTAAATTAAGGATGAGAAGAACATTATAAACAATGAAGTATAAAGACCAAAAAAATTAACCTAAATCCTTTCCTTTTTGTCTGGATTGTGATGTTACTACATGTAAAAATATACTTATAACCTGATTTCCACTTCCTTTAGCTACTCAACAGATGCCAGGTAGATGTGAAGTAGAACTGTTATTTCAGATCTAGAGTACCTAAGATCACCTCTGCGATTTGGCTATGTTTAGTCTTTATTTTTCTATGTAGTACTTTTTTTCCGATGTAGTCGGTATAGTTTCAGTTTGTGCACTTTGAACTTAAGGACGCTTCACTATGGCAACAGAATACGCATGCTCGAAAATCCTTTCTGTGATTGGACAAAATGCTGTCATTGTAGGTGATTTCGTTGTGTTTGAAAAAACGTCTCGAAAATTATATCGTGATGGAAAGCAAGTGAAAAACTATAAATATTTGAACTAGATGTTACAAAGATTTATATTTTTATTAAAATAATTGTTTCTCCAAAAGCTCTTTGCATCCATGACAGCTGTTTATGCGGGACAATTATATGATTTTTAATGTAAACTTTGTTCTTTTAGAACGCACCTATGCATGTTAGATTTCGACAGGGTTTTGATGAATGTAAACAGAAAGATACTCCTTATACTACCAATAGTTTCTAGTTTTGTTAACCATGAATTAAGTTTAATGTAAACAGAAGCAAATGTATATTTGTTTCTTGTTATTTGCACTGGATTTTTTGACAAATAAATTTTTAGGTGTGATCACAATAATTATTCTTATATATTATTGCCTTAATATAACCAGACTTAGTAACGAATTTCTTGTAGTTACATTAAGATGGAGATTTTGTTAAAGAGGTCCTGCATCATTAAGTATTTGTGCTTCCAAAGGTTAACGAAATTTAAACATACACTCAAATTTAAATACGTCGGATATCTTTTTTAAAGATAGTTCTTGTTTTATTTGTTGCTTGTCCTTTTTAACTATCCTAGACCACAGGGGCAAGTGAGCTTTACTCACCTCTTGGTGTTTGTCATCATGGTTGTCTGCTATCAAAAATCTCCCCTGAAGCTACTTGGTCAAATTTTACAAAACTTTGCCACACTCATGGTTGGGGTATGAATAAAGGCAACAGTAGTATACCCCTGTTTGACAGTGATAAATCAATTGTGAGAAAACAAATCCAGGAAACAAACAGTAGTTTTTGGTCAAGGAAGTTTTTGATGAAGCTGAAGTCCAATCAACTTGAAACTTAGTACACTTGTTGCTTATGATATGATCTTACTTATTTTAAAGCCAAACTAGACTTTTGACCCTAATTTCACGGTCCATTGAACATAGAAAATGAAAGTGGGAGTTTTAGGTTAAAGTTTTTGGTCAAGGTAGTTTTTGATGAAGCTGAAGTCCTATCAACTTGAAACTTAGTACACTTGTTGCTTATGGTATGATCTTTCTAATTTTAAAGCCAAATTAGACTTTTGACCTCAATTTCACTGTCCACTTTGAACATATTCTTTTTCATTCTTTTGTTCATTATTTGTATGTAGACTATTAAAGATTGCATATTTTGGCTTTAATATTGCATATTTTGGCTTTGATATTGCATATTTTGGCTTTTTAATATTGATTCACTTATAGGGTCTTTGCATCGGAACTAAACACATCTATTTATTTAAAAAACAGTTGTTGGCATGACACGGGTTATGTTCTTCTCATATATTTTATGATAGTACAGTGAAACCTTGGTAAACCCAACCCTGATAAAACCGAATATCAGTTTAAACCAAACAATTTTCAAAGACCCGAAAAATTTCCCTATCAATCAATGTTTAACTTACCTGACAAACGAACCCTGTCAACATCAAATTCTGAACGCTTTTTGAAGGCTCGTTAGTAAATTTTCTTTAAAAATAACCTGTCAAAATCGATCAATAGCAATCAAAACAAAAAAGCATTTTCAATTATTTGCATGATTTAATTATACAAACACAGGAAGGCAGTATCCCCGAGGGTATTTTCACTGGATTAAGAAGTCATGCAACACAACAAGGTCAATGGCTTTGGATTGTCGGATTCCTGTTAGAGGCCCTATATATTTGATTCGAATGCTCGCAAAGACTTCCATTTGCTATTCAGCAATGATTAAGTATCAACTGGAACCCTGCTGTTGTTTCACTCTTATAGTGTTGCGAAGTATCAATCAGGCAGTTTAGTCCGAAAACTCGTGTTTACAATGACGATCTCGATTCAACTACGAAATCGTGATTGATGGAATCCAGAAAAATCAGTATGACGAGATATTCTAAATATATTCAACCTACATTATATTTTATAGTGATGTCATTGTTGGAATGCCACACTACACAGAAGCAGGGATATCCTTCACTGGTTAACTTATTTAAATCATTCTGTAAGATTGTGCACTAATTAAAAAATGGTATTTGTTAAATTAAAACATTATCATGTTTGCTGTAGATGATTCAAACATCAACATGCAATACGTAATTTGTATGTCAAAGAAACGATTTTTTTCTGGAAAACTCTGTTTTGAGAATCTTCCTTGAATTCAGGAGCACCTCAATTTATGAGTAATTATCCTCTAAAATAAACACTTTTAAAAAATGTGACATTTAGTATATGATAAATAGTCTTCCATTATAAATAAATTTTGTGTACCAACATAATCATTGTAATGGTAACAAAAAAAAATTACAAATGTTGCATTTTGTTAAAACCTATTTATTCATGACATTTTACAAATATTTCAAAATGTAGGATTTAGAAACAAGCTTCACACAGTTAACATCAATCATATTGTTTTTATTAGTACCTGTATCCCTGTGATGAGAGTTGTAACTGGGAATTAGGGGGATGGGGCGGAGGTGTAGCAAATCAGATTTCATCTGGTGCTGCAAGTACATTTGTTTAACAGTTTTTATTAATCATTGGGGGGGGGGGGGGGGGATTTCATATTGACATATGTAATGAATAAGTGTCAAATTGTTTATTTACTGAATAACCATTAATATTTTGTGCAAAATTTTAAGCATTAATCAAATGGTCACTTGTACCAATGTTTCCACAGTCAAATGAACATTTAGTTTTAACATAATCAAGTAGGACAATTAAATAAAATAATGCATGAAACTTGGATTTTATGAAAATTCAGAAATTTTCGCCATAGCTAAATTATAAGCACTTTTACTTTCATAAGTACTTTTAACCATGGAGGACTCTATCAGCCACAAAGATATCTACACAACAAAATATGCAGTAAGCAGAATTATCACCAAAATTTCAGGATTGGGTAATAAAAATAAAGTTTCGGATCCTCCAGATTTTTGCTAATGAATATTTTTAGCTCACTGTGTCCTTAACTTACAAAAAAAAATTACATTTTGAATATGAGATATAACTTTTCCTTTGTATATATGCATCCTTGATTGAAATCAAAACATTGATTAATAGTTGTCACAATATTAATTATAGAATTAGAGTCAGGAGCATCATGTACCAGAGTAAATGATGCTACAGAATGTGTACCTAATGCTGAATGTAGAAGTGACCACTCTGGTCTAAAGTGTACCTGTAATACTGGCCACTTTGATGATAACTTTAATAATCCTGGTGGAAATTGTAAAGCAGGTTAGCAAAATATTAATGGTTAATAACCTTTTTAACTGTACATTAGTTTAATTTTTAGCTCACCTGGCCTAAATTGTTAATCAGGTCAAGAACTATCTGCCCTGAAATTTTCAGTTGAAAAGGACAATCCATTGTTCGGTTGCTGCACCTAAATTGGTAATTATAAGGAATTTTTGCTGTTTTTGGTTATTATCTTGAATATTATTATAGATAGAGATAAACTGTAAACTGCAATAATGTTCAGAAAAGTAAGATCTACAAATAGGTCAACAAGACCGAAATGGTCAGTTGACCCCCTATAGGAGTTATTGCCCTTTATAGTCAATTTTTAACAATTTTAATAAAATTGGTAAATTTTTACTAACATTTTCCACTAAGACTACTGGGCCAAGTTCATTATAGATAGAGATAATTGTAAGCAGCAAGAATGTTTAGTTAAGTAAAACACATCACTTTCACCAAATCACAATTTTGTCATGAATCCATCTGCTTCCTTTGTTAAGTATTCACATACATGACATAGACCAGGCTCTTTAGAGCCTCTGGTTTAGACTTACAATTAGATCATTTTTTATACTCTCAAGGTTTCATTTACATATATTTCATGTGCCTAAACAAAACAATTATAAAATTTAAGCCATTTCTGTAATTTAGTCATTTTTTATTTGGATATTCCCCCTATTTCTCTGATTTGTCCAACACAAAAAAGTACCTGAACAAAAATGCATGCTCTTTGAATGTAGATGTAAGCTTAAATGAACAGTGACCCCATTTAAACAAAAAATCTATCAAGTATAATGTAACAGTACCCAAATTGCTCTGAGTACCCCAATTTCATCTTTTTAGAAAAAATAGCAGCAGAAATCTTACAAGATTTCCTAGAGACTAAACAATTTGTGTTTTTCTGATTTGATACTATGCATGTCTTTCAACATAGGTAAAAATATTTAGATATACACAATTAACTGTATTTATCAACAAATGAAGTGTTTACTGAAATAGCAAAATGTATGAAAACGTAGCCATGCAACGTCTTCAAAACGTCATCTTTTGAAAATTAGAAAATACAATATGTTACAAGTATCCATTTCTTAAAAAATGAAGAGTAAGCATAGAATATCCAATTGTTCAAAATATTTGAAGAAATTAAACAAAAGCTCAGTTATTCGACTTTTGACGATGCAAATTTAAGCATGGATGCAATTTGGATACTCCTCATTACAGAATAATTGATGGTTTTTAGGTCAGTTCAAACCAATTTTTCTATGACTCAATATGGATTAAAAATCAAATTGGTGTATCTTTATAATAAAGAAGGACAAGGGGACAAAATCAACACAGAATCGAAACTTTTGTCTTGATCATTAAAACAACGTAGTTGAAAAAACTGTAAAAAAAGGGGCAATTTGGGTACCGTCACGTTATGATGAAGTTCATTTATAGAATAAAAAAGCTAAATCCTATTTTTAAACAAAAAAGGATTTATACCCGTGCCCCCTCTTAAAGAACTTTTAAAATTTATTTTCCTTTTCAGACATAAATTTGGGAAGTGAATGTACACAGACAAATCAAACAACAGAGTGTGTGTCTAATGCAGAATGTAAAGATGAAGGATCAGGACTTAAATGTTACTGTTCTGAAGGCTATTATGACAGTAACTTTGCTGATTCTGGTGGAACATGTATTGATGGTTAGTAACAAGCTATTGATAGTACAACATGGAAATACTACTAAAAAAAAAAAAAACAGTGTTCTTAGAAGTTTTGATGAACCACATTCATTTGCATCAGACACTGATGCTGTTAAGTGTTTTTGTATTTTTATGCTCCCTCCACCCCCCCTAACAATGTTTATTCTGAAACATATATCACAGATTTTATTTTAATGTAAATGTCATCTGACATTATATTATTATTTAATTATGTATGTTATTGTTATTAAGCCTTTGTCCTTCTAATATGGGTGTAATTTGTGCTTAGTAAAGTTTTAAAAGATTTATAACATACAACAATTTTGAAGGTATCTTTCTTAAATTACAAGCTATTGATAGTACAACATGGAAATACAAGTCCAAAATATAAAAAAAGTGTGATCAATTAGGTAAAGCCTTTAAAAATTGAATTCTGTAATTTGTTATGTTTTGCTGTAACACTACTGTCCCAAGTTAGGGATGTGTTAGCTCTCATAAACATGTTCAGAACTCCACATTCTTTTATTCAATTTAAGCATATTTATTTATAGTGGATTGGGAAACAAGTTATTGAAACTTATATTAATCCCTTTCCACATTTTTTATATGCCTGTCCTAAATCCAGAGCCTGTGTTCAGCTAACTGGTTCATGAGTGTCAAATATGTTTTTTGTTTTAAATTAGTCTATTAATTTTCTATTTTGAATTGTTTCATTTTTTAGCTCACCTGACCTGAAAGGTCAAGTGAGCTTTTCTCATCACTTTGCGTCCGTCGTCCTGCGTCCGTCGTCTGTCGTCCGTCGTCCGTCGTCCGTAAACTTTTACAAAAATCTTCTCCTCTGAAACTACTGGGCCAAAATTAACCAAACTTGGCCACAATCATCCTTGGGGTATCTAGTTTAAAAAATGTGTCCGGTGACCTGGCCATCCAACCAAGATGGCCGCCATGGCTAAAAATAGAACACAGGGGTAAAATGTATATTTTGGCTTATATCTTTGAAACCAAAACATTTAGAGCAAATCTGACGGGAGTAAAATTGTTGATCAGGTCAAGACCTATCTGCCCTGAAATTTTCAGATGAATTGGACAACCCGTTGTTAGGTTGCTGCCCCTGAATTGGTTATTTTAAGGAAATTTTGCAGTTTTTGGTTATTATCGTGAATACTATTATAGCTAGAGATAAACTGTAAACAGCAATAATGTTCAGCAAAGTAAAACCTACAAATAAGTCAACATGATCAAAATTGTCAGTCAACCCCTTAAGGAGTAATGGCCCTTTATAGTCAATTTTTAACAAATTTTCGTTAGTTTTTGTAACTTGTACAAAAATCTTCTTCTCTGAAACTACATGGCCAAATTAAATCAAACTTAGCCATAATTATCATTGTGGTATATTGTTTAAAAAATGTGTCCGATGACACTGCCTACCAAACAAAATGGCCGACATGGCTAAAATTAGAACATAGTGGTAAAATGCAGTTTTTGATTTATATCTTTAAAACTAAGACATTCAGGGCAAATCTTTCATGATTTAAATGTCCATCAGAATGACATCTATCCCCTCGCAAATTTTCAGATGAATCTGACAACTTGTTGTTGGGTTGCTGCCCTTAAATTGGTAATTTTAAGGAAATTTTGCAGGTTTTGGTTATTATCTTGAATACTATTATAGCTAGAGATAAACTGTAAACAGAAATAATGTTCAGCAAAGTAAAACCTACAAATAAGTCAACATGACCAAAATTGTCAGTCAACCCCTTAAGGAGTTATTGCCCTTTATAGTCAATTTTTAACAAATTTTCCTCAGTGTTTGTAACTTGTACAAAAATCTTCTTCTCTGAAACTTCATGGCCAAATTAAACCAAACTTAGCCATAATTATCATTGTGGTATATTGTTTAAAGAATGTGTCCGATGACTCTGCCTACCCAAATAAAATGGCTGACATGGCTAAAATTAGAACATAGTGGTAAAATGCAGTTTTTGATTTATATCTTTAAAACTAAGACATTTAGGGCAAATATTTCAAGATTTAAATGTCCATCAGAATAAGATATATCCCCTCGCAAATTTCCAGATGAATCTGACAACTTGTTGTTGGGTTGCTGCCCTAAAATTGATAATTTTAAGGAAATTTTGCAGGTTTTGGTTATTATCTTGAATACTATTATAGCTAGAGATAAACTGTAAATAGCAATAATGTTCAGCAAAGTAAAATCTACAAATAAGTCAACATGATCAAAATTGTCAGTCAACCCCTTAAGGAGTTATTGCCCTTTATAGTCAATTTTTAACAAATTTTCGTCAGTTTTTGTAACTTGTACAAAAATCTTCTTCTCTGAAACTACATGGCCAAATTAAACCAAACTTAGCCATAATTATCATTGTGGTATATTGTTTAAAAAATGTGTCCGATGACACTGCCTACCAAACAAAATGGCCGACATGGCTAAAATTAGAACATAGTGGTAAAATGCAGTTTTTGATTTATATCTTTAAAACTAAGACATTTAGGGCAAATCTTTCATGATTTAAATGTCCATTAGAATAAGATCTATCTCCTTGCAAATTTCCAGATGAATCTGACAACTTGTTGGGTTGCTGCCCTAAAATTGGTAATTTTAAGGAAATTTTGCAGGTTTTGGTTATTATCTTGAATACTATTATAGATAGAGATAAACTGTAAACAGCAATTTTGTTCAGCAAAGTAGGATATACAAATAAGTTAAACATGATAAAAATTGTAAGAGTACCCCTTAAGGAGTTATTGCCCTTTATAGTCAATTTTGAACAATTTTTCGTCATTTTTGTAATTTGTACAAAAATCTTCTTTTCTAAAACTATGGGCCATATTAAACTAAACGTGGCCACAATCATTACTATGGTATCTATTTAAAAAAGTGTCTAATGACCCCACCTACCAACCAAGATGACCGACATCAGTAAATACAGTAACAGGTGAGCGACACAGGCTCTTGAGAGCCTCTAGTTTTGTGTTGGGGCCTTTTATAAATTGATCAAATCGTTTATTTTCTCTTTTAAATTATTTTTACATTTTGTCATGACAGTCTATTTTGATGACATTTAGCTGCTAAGTGTGAGCAAGGTCATTGGTCTCAAGTGAATAGTTGTAGCATTTGTCCATATTTACTTGATGAAGAGATATTGATGATTATTATTATGAGCTCTTTTTAGTACAAAATAGTTTCAAAAATTACTTGCTACTTATTATAGTGTTGAAATCAGGAGTACAATGTAAAGAGGAAAATGAACCAACAGAATGTGTACCTAATGCTGTGTGTCAAGGTGGAGTTTGTACCTGTAATACTGGTTACTATGACGATAATTTTGGTAATCCTGATGGACTATGTAAAGCAAGTAAGACACTTTTATATACCTGTAAATCTGTTGCATCTACAATCTGATTCAAAAACATTTAAAGATTAATATATTTACAATTTACCTTTTTTTTTGCTTGTTTCTCTGTTTCACTGGTAGGTTGCTTGCCTTGAATCTGCAAAGTAGTGATTTTGATTTTATGTAATGTCAAACCAAAGACTTTGAAATTGGTTTTTGCTTCTTCTCTTTCAAACATGCAATATCAAGAATTAAGATCTATATCAAAATAAACTAGAGGCTCTCATGAGCCTGTGTCGCTCACCTTGGTCTATGTGCAAATTAAACAATGGACACAGATAAATTCATGACAAATTGTGTTTTGGTGATGGTGATGTGTTTGTACATCTTACTTTACTGAACATTCTGGTTGATACAATTATCTCTATCTATAGTGAACTTGGTCCAGTAATTACAGTGGAAAATATTTTCTAGAAATTTACAAAAATTTACAAAAATTTATGAACAGTGTAAAAAAATTGACTATAAAGGGCAATAACTCCTTAAGGGGTCATTTGAAAATTTTGGTCATGTTGACTTAATTGTAGATCTTTCTTTGCTGAACATTATTGCTGTTTACAGTTAATCTCTATCTATAATAATATTCAAGATAACCAAAAACTGCAAAATTTTATTTAAAATTACTAATTCGGGGGCAGAAACCAACAACAGGTTGTCTGATTTGTCTGAAAATTTCAGGGCAGATAGATCTTGATCTGAAAAACAATTTCATCCCTGGTCAGATTTTCTCTAAATGCTTCAGTTTCAGAGATATAAGCCAAAATCTACATGTCACCCTATGTACTATTTTTAGCCATGGTGGCCATTTTGGTTGGTTGGCCAGGTCACGCCACACATTTTTATACGACCCCCAAAACATTTTGGGATTGTATAATGGTATGATGTCGTTGTCTGCATCGTCAGCGTCGTCTGCGTCGTCGTCGTCCGAAGACACATTGGTTTCCGGATAATAACTTAAGTTATATTGAATAGATCTTCATGAAATTTTCTAAGAAGGTTCAATACCACAAAAGGAAGGTTGGGATTGATTTTGGGGATGATGGTCCCAACTGATTAGGAATTAGGGGCCCAAAAGGGACCAAAATCAAGCATTTTTCTAGTTACAGGATATAACTTGTGTAGAAGTATTTCAATTGCTCTGAAATCATACCCCAATGTTTAAACTACAAGTAGAAAGTTTGGATTCATTTTAGGGGTTATGGGGCCAAAGTTAAGGAATTAAGGGCCCTAAAGGGGTCAAAACAAGCATTTTTCTAGTTTCAAGACAATAACTTATTTGTAATTGTATGGATCTCTCTGAAATTGTACCACAATGTACCATATAACAAAGGGGAAGCTGGGATTAAGTTTTGGGTTAATTGCCCAAAATATGTAGGAATTAGGGGCCAAAAAAGGGCCAAAAAGAAGCATGTTTCTAGTTTCCAAACAATCATGAAAATAACTTGAGTTTAAGTGTATGGATCCCTCTGAAATTGTACTACAAGGTTCAATACTGCAACGGAAAGCATGGGATTGAGTTTAAGGGTTATTGCTCCAAGGGGGTTTCAAAAAGTTGGGGGGGGAGGGGGGGATTTTTTGTTTACCATTTTTTGAAGGGCTTCCTTTTTTTTCAAAATTTTTCAAATTTTGAATTTTGAAAAGTTTCAAGAAGAAATCTTCAATTGCACAGTATTTTGCAATAGATTTGTTAGATCTTTGACCACATTAATTTTGTGACAAAAACCTATGTTATGTCAAAAACTGGATCACAATCCAAATTCAGACAGAATCAAGCTTGAATATTGTGACCAAATTTGCCCAAACTGTTCAGGATTCAACCACTGGGGTCGTATAAAGCTGCGCCCTGCAGAGCACATGGTTTAAACTAGATACCCCAATGATGATTGTGGCCAAGTTTGGTTTAGTTTGGCCCTGTAGTTTCAGAGGAGAAGATTTTTTTAAAAGAATACTACAATTTTTGAAAAGTGGTTAAAAATTTACTATAAAGGGCAATAACTCCTTAAGGGGTCAACTGACAATTTTGGTCATCTGACTTATTTGTAGTTCTTATTTTGCTGAACATTATTAATGTTTACAGTTTATCTCCATCCATAATAATATCCAAGATGATAACCAAAAACTGCAAAATTTTCCTTAAAATTACTAATTTGGTGGCAGCAAAAATCAGAATAAAGTATATATTATACATTAAAATATATAAAGATAAATGTAAGTGAAACTGTAACTGAATTTTGACCCCATGTGACTTATGACAAGTTCCATAATGATATTTTTGTCTATTTTTAGAACTAGAGTCAGGAGAAACATGTACTCAGCCTGAGCAACCAACTGAATGTGTAAATAATGCTACATGCAAAAGCTATGTCTGTAAATGTGATAATGGCTTCTATGATGATAACTTTGGTACCTCTGGTGGAAAATGTGTTCCAGGTAAACTTATTTTCTCAATCAACACTTTAAATATTATAATTATAATCTCTGTCACTGGTAACTTTCAAATATGAGGAATTGAAATAAGTCAGATTAGACCACGACTATTTTATTAATAGTTCTTTGGATTTTCTTGCTTCTTATTTGGAGAAATAAAAAAAATTATTACTGATTCTGCAAATTTTGGCCGGCCTTTAATTAGTCTCTCATTTTTTTTTTCTCACATAGATGTTTTTCTTTTTCATATATTGCTAAGTTTGATTCAAAACCATGTGTGATGAATCTTTTTGTAAATAAAAGATTAGAAAATGGGGTGCAAACATGCAGTTTTTGTCAGCTCTTTCCTTCGGTCAAGTAGTTATCTTGATTTAGAGTAATGTCCCACAATTTGATTGGCTGATATTAGTATTGGTCTAATAAAATTCAGTACATTTTTTCATTACGTCAATTGCAATTATCTCCCTTGTACCTGATAAAAAAATATTTTTCATTTTTCACAGTTTAAGATTAAATATCTTAATTTATTTGGTTGATATTGTCCTATATTATAATGATTGAGTTTTAATTGATGAATTTGTAATATAACAAAATCAGGATAAATTTGTTACACAGTGTGCAATTGTCCTAATACAGAATTTATCAGGTCAGTAAAATTCATATCGGGTTTAGTTATCAGAAATGAATCTTGTTTTACCTTTGAAGACTAGTTCTATGAGGCAAAAATTATAAATCTTTTTTTAGATGACCACTATCACATCAATGTTTGTTAAAACGGTCATCAATCCCCTATCCTAAGGCTTCCTTAACAGGCACAGATAGTTATAAACGGTACCAGGCTTATAATTGGATGTGCCAGACATGCCTTTGGTCTACATAAGACTCACCAGTGACACTCAGATAAAAATAATTAGAAAGCCAAGCAAGTACAAAGTTGAAGAGCATTGAGGATCCAAAACTGCAAAAGACTTATTGGTGATTCCCTTTTGGATGAAATGTCCACTAGCAGTGACATCTACCTAGTGGTGTAAATTAATAGCTATCTAATAATTCTTTTTTGGATGAAATCGTGAAACTTTTTAAAAAATCACAGAGTTATCTTATTTTGATGAAACCCCATATCCCCTTGTTAATCTATTGACATGCAAGCAGAACTATTTAGTTTGTAAGGGGAAAATATAGAGCCCTAACATTTGAGACCAAGATGGTTATACATGTATTGGGACTGATTGGCATACTCATAATTATAAGGGATGTGAAATAAGTACAACCACTTCTAGTCAGGCTAAAGAGTTTTAAATGCATTGCAGCTTTTAGAAGCAAAAGGAAATAATATTTTGCTTAGTCATAATGAATGCATGTGAATGTGGTGTTTTAAGTGAATATTTTAATACTTCAATTAAATTGAGATCGACATGCTGATTCAGAGCAATATAAATATCTTACTAAGGATTTTGTTTTAGTGCAAAGCAAGAAATATTCACTAAACTCATTATATTGATCCTGTGTAGTATTGTGGGATATCAGGAAATCTTCAGTTGCTTAGTATTGTACTTGCAATAACAAGAAATCTTCAGTTGCTTAGTATTGTACTTGCAATAACAAGAAAGTATTGTACTTGCAATAACAAGAAAGTATTGTACTTGCAATAACAAGAAATCTTCAGTTGCTTAGTATTGTACTTGCAATAACAAGAAAGTATTGTACTTGCAATAACAAGAAATCTTCAGTTGCTTAGTATTGTACTTGCAATAACAAGAAATCTTTAGTCGCTTAGTATTGTACTTGCAATAACAAGAAAGTATTGTACTTGCAATAAAATCTTCAGTTGCTTAGTATTGTGCAATAGCAAAAATCATTAATAGCACAATTATGCACAATATGTAGATATCTTCAATTGCATAGTATTGAGCAATAGCAAGAAATGTCCAATTGCACAGTCATGACAGTATTGCACAATATAAATAAATCGTCAATTGCACAGTATTGCGCAATAGCATAGGATTGGGCAGTAGGATAATATTACACAATATGAAAAAATTGTGCAATAGCACAGTATTGGGCAATATAGCAATAAATCTTCAATTGAAAATTAATACAATTATTTCATTCCATTCCAAATTTTTAAGATCTTTCACCACATTTATTTTGTGTCAGAAACCTAAAGATATAATGTCAATTTTTTTTTATCACAATACAAATTCCGACAGAATCAAGCTTGAATTTTGTGTCCAAACTTGCACCAACTGTTCAGAGTTCACCCTCTGCAGTCGTATCGGGCTTCGCTCAGCAAAGAATTTTATTTATATTTCTAAGAAAATTACAAACAAGTAAGTTGTATTAAATTGTAAAAAAAAAGTGAGTGAGGACTTTGTGAAGTTCTTTTATTATGTCAGATCTCAAATTTTGTAATTATATGTTTTCTAAATTTTAGAACTAGAGTCAGGAGAAGCATGTACGCAGCCTAACCAAACAACAGAATGTGTAGCTAATGCTGAATGCAAAAACTCTGTCTGTAAATGTGATACTGGATACTATGATAATAACTTTGGTACTCCTGGTGGAAAATGTGTTCCAGGTAAACCCAGAATTATTGCTCAGTCAGCACTTAAAATATTATAGAATAACTAATGGAAGAATTCAAATATAGAAAAATATTCAACGAGTGACAGAACAACACATTAATTCACGAATGCACATAGCAAATGAGTTAATTATCAGTGTTGTACGGTCACAAGTTGATTATTTTTCGATATTTGATTTCTTTAATTAGTCATTCTTTTTATTATATTGGCAAATTGCTTTTCTTTGTTAAATATGCAAGGAACTATATCTTTTTTTCTACTCATTCACAATTTGGTTTGATCTGCCGTTATCGAAGTTTTGACAAGGCCTATTATTATACCTTACATATATTTTAAACAATTCTATTGAGTAAAACGTTATCACGTGACAAGGAATAATACAGTTGTTTTTCATGCAATTGCAAGGAAGGACAAATAACCCTAAAAATTTACACCAGCGGTGAATAACCCTATTATTCACCGGCGAATAACCTTTTTAGTGTCTAGATTTGCCCTCTAGTAACCTCCCATGAAAATGACGTCACAGACGTAAATAAACAAGATGGCAGCATTCACGTTGTACACTGACAGGCCACCGAGAGACGTGAAAATAAGGCATTGGACATGGATAGAGTGCTTAGCATCTGATGATATCTCTTATCAAGTAACGGTCCTTTTCAGGGCCATCAATATTTTACAAAAAGATTCTACCTTTGTTGTACATTCAAGAAATTCTAGAACACAAATTTATTTTCAAACATCAGCTTGTTATGTAAAAATATATATAAACGTTGTTATTTCACTCTCTGACGCCCTCACTGAAATAACCTTCTAGTGTTGACAATTTTAGATATTCACCTTTTCAACGGGCCATAATTGTATATTATTGTATGTCGTCAGAGAGTGAAATAACCACGTTTATTTCACATGTGAAATTATAGGTTTTTATTTAACTGGGAAATCAATGTAATTCATTGCAACAAATGTAATGATAACATAAAGCTACCTCTCAAACACAAAAAAAAAGCATCTTTATGGGACTTTGTCATAAAAACACCGAAAGTATAGACAATTGACATTGTTGTTTATTGAAGGGATCAATTTGTAAACTTTCATGTGCTGTTTTTGTTCTCGACTGTGGCGACAGCTTTAACTAACTACTTAAAAGATTGATATTTTAGAAGGTGGATGACCTTGATGCTTCTTACTTTGTATATAGATGCCTTATGTTAAGAAGTTTTTGTCTGTCATATGTCCATTGTCCTTGACCTAATTTTCATTGTTTAGCGACTACTTGAAAAAAAGTAGTGCTAATTTCTCTCTTATTATGAGTAATTGGATAACTATATATATTTAGTATGTGTGTACCTTGCAAGGTCCTCATGTCTGTCATAAAATGTGTCAGACAGTTTTCATCTAACGTGAACCTCACTTCATTGATTAGGAAACAAGGTTAAGTTTTCGTGATCAAGTCCATATATTCTTTACCAAAGTAATGGGTCTTTTATATTGGGCAGGGATCTTCGTGACCTGTTTAACGATGGCGCCCGGCCATCGTTCAAATGTCTTGTACCATTGTCTTGTGTCTTGTGTCATTGTCAAAGAATCCATGCCAGCCTTTAATTGTCTTTTGCCATCGTTCAAAACTGTTATCGTTTTTATAGCCTGATGCCATTTTTTAGCTCACCTGGCCTTAAAGGTCAAGTGAGCTTTTCTCATCACTTGGCGTCTGTCGTCCATCGTCGTCGTATGTTGTTGTTAACTTTGACAAAAATCTTCTCCTCTGAAACCACGGGGTCAAATTTACCTAAACTCGGCCTCAATCATCATAGGGGTATCTAGTTTAAAAAATTTGTGACGTAACCCGGCCAACCAACCAAGATGACTGCCATGGCTAAAAATAGAACATAAGGGGTAAGATGTAGATTTTGGCTTATAACTCTGAACCCAAAGCATTACAAGCAAATCTGACAGGGGTTAAATTGTTTATCAAGTCAGAATCTAGCTGCCCTGAAACTTTCAGACAAATTGGACAATTGGTTGTTAGGTTGCTGTCCCTGAATTGGCAATTTTAAGAAAATTTTGCAGTTTTTTGTTAATATCTTGAATATTATTATAGATAGAGATAAACTATAAAAAGCAGTAATGATCAGCAAAGTAAGATCTACAAATAAGTCAACATGATCAAAATGGTCAGTTGACCCCTTAAGGAGTTATTGTCCTTTACAGTCAATTTTTAATTTTCATAAATTTTTAACAAAATATTTTCCTCTGTAACTAATGGGCCAAGTTCATTTAAGATGAAGATAATTGTAAGAGGCAAGAATTTTCAGTAAAGTAATATATACAAACACATCACCATCACCAAAACACAATTTTGTCATTAATCCATCTCTGTCTTTTGTTGAATATGCACATAGACCAAGGTGAGTGACACAGGCTCTTAAGAGCCTCTAGTTTAGCAATTATAATCAAATACATGTAGTTGCATAACCCTCAGGCTTTTTTGAGATACGATTGCTTTCAAGCAATCTGTAGACCTTTACTATTGGCTCTGAGCAATGCCCTCATGTCAACCGTTTTATTCTAAACATTAAGGAACAGCACAGATTCTTATGATTGTCTTGCTTTAAAGGTAAAAACAAACAAAGGGATTGTACTTAAACAACTTTCCTATAATGTTCTTTTCATAATTTTCATGTTTGATAATTCCCTTGACTTATATGAGTGTTTTTAACAACACGGAAAATCAGAATTAAGCAGTATTTATATTTAGTGTCTTTATAAATTTAGAAACACTTCAAAGGGAATTCCCCAGTTTTGCGAGTGTTCTCTGAATTAAGATAAATCTATTTCTGTCATATCAGAACTGAAGTGAAGTTTTTCTTATATGTTACTGTTAACTGATATTTGAGATTGTACATCCATAAAGAAATAGAGAACAATCTAGGTCGTTTAATAAAAATTTAATATGCGTTCTTGCTCCAGGGTTTATAAAAAAGATGTGGTATGATTGCCAATGAGACAACTATCCACAAAAGACCAAAATGACACAAACAGTAACAACTATAGGTCACCGTACGGCCTTCAACAATGAGCAAAGCCCATACCGCATAGTCAGCTATAAAAGGCCCTGATAAGACAATGTAAAACAATTCAAATGAGAAAACCAACGGCCTTATTGTTAAAATGTTAACTTTTAGTTATTCATTGGATAGAAGAATGGTTCTGCTACATAAATATGGGCTGTTTTTGACAATACAATGCACATATATTGGGTACTAGCACCATAAAGTCATGCTAAATTACTGAAATTTTCTCAATTCCAGCATTTAAGTTAAATTTTAGACGGTTTCCGTGTAAAACGAAAGTGGCCCCATTGGTGTTCATCCAAAATATTGAAATGGAAGTTGTATTTCATGATAATACATAACATATATAAAGATTGAGGATGAACAAGGATGCAGCCTCTTTCGTTTTTGACAAAAACCATCTGAAAAGTGGCATTTATTCGCATATTTGGTAGATTTTTCATATTTGAGCTTGAATCGGATCATTTTTATTGACTAAACAAGTTAAAATCTTTGAATCATATGAAACAGACACTTAAGTGTTTAAAAAGTGGTCAAAATCTTTCGTCGGATGAAATTGAAATTTGAGGCCAAAATCGGTCCTTACCGGACCTACTCCTTTGATAACTATACTTTACTTACAGAGATGGCTCCCATGTCAAAGATGTCTAGTTGTTACTAAATTTTCATGTACCGCTATTGATCATGTTATAAATGTATAGCATATTTCTTTCTTATTTATGTGCCAGACCGTATAAGTATTTGGACCTTACGTGAACAGTAAGGATCGTATTCATACTTTTTCAAAATACTTGTACAGTCGAACTGTTTCGTAGGGTCTGACTAATATTAAGAAGTTGGTCAAGTTTATTAGATACAAATGCATATAATAGATCAACATAACCTAACTCTCAAATTGATACAAAAAAGCTCAATTGTAATTGAAATAAAAATTTTATATTTTAACTATTTAAAAAAGTAACGCTAATTAAATTTGTCCCCAAGGGTGACTGGGGTATAGAAATATGGTCACTTGGTCTTCTCCCGACCAGCAGTAAAACACATGCCGAAGTGGGGCGTCCGTTTGGCAGTGCAGGATGTATCAAGTTTGCAGTCATGTCCGGTCAGAAGGGGGACGATAAATCTGATGCCTCGTGTAAAGAGAATGCCACACTCTTTGCACGTAAAGAACCCTTGCAACAACTCTTTTGAGGGGTTCATAGGTGGCCTGTTGCAAGGCAAAATTTCTGTCCCTATCCAAGATACCCTCATTTTCCAGTGGCAGTTCAAATTTCCCCGACCATCATCCCAGGTGCATGGCCTCTATCATATCAACCTACATATTCTAATGCAATTTGTATGTAACAATTTTTTTCATTGGCTAAAAGTTGCCGTCAAATCCACAGTTGACCAGGCGTAACTAAGGATTGACCCGCCATTTTGAATTGTTGAATCAACAAATGTTCGATTACTACTATATAATCGAAAAAAAACAACAACTACCTCGAATTCGCCGTTTTAATGTAATTTTATCCAAATTTGAATCGTACAAGTAACGTAATAATCTCCAGTTTGTAAGTTTTCATTTGTATGACGTCACGTTTAGCCATGACGTCTTTGCGCTAAAAAACATCATGAAGTTTCGCGAATTTTTTTTATTTGTCAAATTTAGACCTTTTTTTCAAGCTTGATTGTATTATTATTTCTTTTTGTAATGCATTAGAATCGGAATAACAATACTGTAGTTGAAGAGTTGCCACCTTCAATTTTGATTTGACGGTCGCCAGTAAAACTGCATTTGCGACAGTCAAATCCACAATTGACGGTGGCAACTCTTCAACTACAGTACTGTTATTCCTTAATTGTATTTATTGTGAACTTGTTCTCGTCCTGATTATGCATAAAATATTTGCCACTGGACGTTAACCAACCAACAATCAATCAATCTAATTAAATCTGTTAAGGCCAAGAAAAAAAATATATGTCTGTTTCCTGCTGCCAAGGCATTAATAAACCAGGGTTGGTAGATTGGGAGGTTTTTTTCTATTATTATTAATTTTTTTTTTTGGCATTCCCTGGACAGATTTTCAGTCGGTTTAATGTCCTGACCAAAATTTCCCAATCTCCCAGGTATGTGAATAGACTCTCCATTAAGACATCTGAGGGTCACCGTCACAGTTCTTTTTGAATTATTTCAAAGTTATTCAAAAATAATAAATTTTACATGGGAAATTTTCTTGCAGAATTAAAACCAGGAAGTGAATGCACTGAAACTAACAAAGCAACAGAGTGTGTACCTTATGCTACATGTAATAGTGAGGGTAATACAGGATTACAGTGTAATTGTAATAGTGGATATTATGATAGCAACTTCCCTAATTCAGGTGGATTCTGTGTACTAGGTGAATATTAATCATGTTTATTGTGTTATTATAAAGGGTTTAAATTGTAACCCTTACTTTTATAAGTATGCTGAATTTTTATTAGGCTAAAAAAATAATGCATGTGTTTCTGCTAACCCAACCTACCGTAATTTTTAATGCCTACTCTAACAATATTATGTCATTTTGGAACAATCACTGTTAAAGTCATACTGATTCCCTAGTAGTAACCAGCAATTAAATGTTTTGTAAAATAAAATTGTATTGCCTACAAAACTACCCATATTTTTCAGCACTTTAGCGGAAACACATGAATATTTGTATATTTTTACCTTAGTTAATTGTTAGTGTATATTACATCATTCATATTTACTTTGTTATGCCCATTCATTCATTTATTGTATCTACATATTCATGATATTCATTCATATTTTTTACAATGACCTTGACCTAACATTATTTGACATAAGGCATGTAGACATGTACTAACTGCATGAGTTAAAAGCAGTAAGTATTATTATTTTTGTTTCACCCAACACAACAAATGTTGTTATTATACTTCATGTCAAAATGCAAGATTTTGATTGGCTAATACAAGGGTGTCAATTTACTCTATTACCTTTCATGGAGACGCTTGATCAAGTGTGCGCTTTATTATACCCCACGCAACGAAGTTGCGGAGGGTATAATGTTTTTGACCCGTCCGTCCGTCAGTCCGTCCGTCCGTCAGTCCGTCCGTCAGTCCGTCAGTCCTGTTTCTTGTCATCGCAACTCCTCTCAAACCACACAACAGAATTTCACGAAACCTTTTCAGATAATAAGGACATACTATGTAGTTGTGCATATCGACGGGAAATTGCGATTCAATTTTTTTTCTAGGAGTTACTCCCCTTTGAACTTATTTACTTTAATATACTACTGCAAAAGTTTGTCATCGCAACTCCTCTCAAACCACACAACAGAATTTCACGAAACCTTTTCAGATAATAAGGACATACTATGTAGTTGTGCATATCGACGGGAAAATGCGATTCAATTTTTTTTCTAGGAGTTACGCCCCTTTGAACTTATTTACTTTAATGTACTTCTGCAACAGTTTGTCATCGCAACTCCTCTCAAACCACACAACAGAATTTCACGAAACCTTTTCAGATAATAAGGACATACTATGTAGTTGTGCATATCGACGGGAAATTGCGATTCAATTTTTTTTCTAGGAGTTACGCCCCTTTGAACTTATTTACTTTAATGTACTACTGCAACAGTTTGTCATCGCAACTCCTCTCAAACCACACAACAGAATTTCACGAAACCTTTTCAGAAAATAAGGACTTACTATGTAGTTGTGCATATCGACGGGAAATTGCGATTCAATTATTTTTCTAGGAGTTACGCCCCTTTGAACTTATTTACTTTAATGTACTACTGCAACAGTTTGTCATCGCAACTCCTCTCAAACCACACAACAGAATTTCACGAAACCTTTTCAGATAATAAGGACATACTATGTAGTTGTGCATATCTACGGGAAATTGCGATTCAATTTTTTTCTAGGAGTTACGCCCCTTTGAACTTATTTGCTTCAATGCACTTCTGCAACAGTTTGTCATCGCAACTCCTCTGAAAACACACAACAGAATTTCATGAAATTTTGTAGATAATAAGGACATACTATGTAGATGTGTATATTGACAGGAAATTATTATTCAGTATTTTTTCTTATACAATTTTTTTTTCTTATACTTATTTAATTTCTCCAATGACATTGTGGGGACGTGGGGTATGTGAGCGTGCTCACTAAGGTTCTTTAATTAAATACGACTCTATCCTATGACAAATACTCTATTACCCTTCACAGAGACGCTTGATCAAGTGTGTGCTTTATTAAATACGACTCTATCCTATGGCAAATACTCTATTACCCTTCACAGAGACTCTTGATCAAGTGTGCTCTTTATTAAATACGACTCTATCCTATGACAATATTCTATCACCCTTCACAGAGACGCTTGATCAAGTGTGCTCTTTATTAAATACGACTCTATCCTATGACAATACTCTATTACCCTTCACAGAGACGCTTGATCAAGTGTGTGCTTTATTAAATACGACTCTATCCTATGGCAAATACTTTATTACCCTTCACAGAGACGCTTGATCAAGTGTGTGCTTTATTAAATACGACTCTATCCTATGGCAAATACTCTATCACCCTTCACAGAGACGCTTGATCAAGTGTGCTCTTTATTAAATACGACTCTATCCTATGGCAAATACTCTATTACCCTTCACAGAGACGCTTGATCAAGTGTGCGCTTTATTAAATACGACTCTATCCTATGACAAATACTCTATTACCCTTCACAGAGACGCTTGATCAAGTGTGTGCTTTATTAAATACGACTCTATCCTATGACAAATACTCTATTACCCTTCACAGAGACGCTTGATCAAGTGTGCGCTTTATTAAATACGACTCTATCCTATGACAAATACTCTATTACCCTTCACAGAGACGCTTGATCAAGTGTGTGCTTTATTAAATACGACTCTGTCCTATAACAAATACTCTATTACCCTTCACAGAGACGCTTGATCAAGTGTGCGCTTTATTAAATACGACTCTATCCTATGACAAATACTCTATCACCCTTCCCAGAGACGCTTGATCAAGTGTGTGCTTTATTAAATACGACTCTTTCCTATGACAAATACTCTATCACCCTTCACAGAGACGCTTGATCAAGTGTGTGCTTTATTAAATACGACTCTATCCTATGGCAAATACTCTATCACCCTTCACAGAGACGCTTGATCAAGTGTGCTCTTTATTAAATACGACTCTATCCTATGGCAAATACTCTATTACCCTTCACAGAGACGCTTGATCAAGTGTGTGCTTTATTAAATACGACTCTATCCTATGGCAAATACTCTATTACCCTTCACAGAGACGCTTGATCAAGTGTGTGCTTTATTAAATACGACTCTATCCTATGACAAATACTCTATTACCCTTCACAGAGACGCTTGATCAAGTGTGCGCTTTATTAAATACGACTCTATCCTATGACAAATACTCTATCACCCTTCACAGAGACGCTTGATCAAGTGTGCGCTTTATTAAATACGACTCTATCCTATGACAAATACTCTATCACCCTTCACAGAGACGCTTGATCAAGTGTGCGCTTTATTAAATACGACTCTATCCTATGACAAATACTCTATCACCCTTCACAGAGACGCTTTCTATCCTATGGCAAATACTCTATTACCCTTCACAGAGACGCTTGATCAAGTGTGTGCTTTATTAAATACGACTCTATCCTATGGCAAATACTCTATTACCCTTCACAGAGATGCTTGATCAAGTGTGTGCTTTATTAAATACGACTCTATCCTATGACAAATACTCTATTACCCTTCACAGAGACGCTTGGTCAAGTGTGCACTTTATTAAATAACACTCTATCCTATGACAAATACTCTATTACCCTTCACAGAGACGCTTGATCAAGTGTGTGCTTTATTAAATACGACTCTATCCTATGACAATACTCTATTACCCTTCACAGAGACGCTTGATCAAGTGTGCACTTTATTAAATATGACTCTATCCTATGGCAAATACTCTATTACCCTTCACGGAGACCTTTGATCAAGTGTGTGCTTTATTAAATACGACTCTATCCTATGACAAATACTCTATTACCCTTCACAGAGACGCTTGATCAAGTGTGCGCTTTATTAAATACGATTCTATCCTATGACAAATACTCTATCACCCTTCACAGAGACGTTTGATCAAGTGTGCGCTTTATTCAATAGGACTCTATCCTATGACAAATACTCTATTACCCTTCACAGAGACGCTTGATCAAGTGTGCGCTTTATTAAATACGACTCTATCCTATGGCAAATACTCTATTACCCTTCACAGAGACGCTTGATCAAGTGTGTGCTTTATTAAATACGACTCTATCCTATGGCAAATACTCTATCACCCTTCACAGAGACGCTTGATCAAGTGTGTGCTTTATTAAATACGACTCTTTCCTATGGCAAATACTCTATTACCCTTCACAGAGACGCTTGATCAAGTGTGCGCTTTATTAAATACGACTCTATCCTATGGCAAATACTCTTTTACCCTTCACAGAGACGCTTGATCAAGTGTGTGCTTTATTAAATACGACTCTATCCTATGGCAAATACTCTATTACCCTTCACAGAGACGCTTGATCAAGTGTGTGCTTTATTAAATACGACTCTATCCTATGACAAATACTCTATTACCCTTCACAGAGACGCTTGATCAAGTGTGTGCTTTATTAAATACGACTCTATCCTATGACAAATACTCTATTACCCTTCACAGAGACGCTTGATCAAGTGTGTGCTTTATTAAATACGACTCTATCCTATGACAAATACTCTATTACCCTTCACAGAGACGCTTGATCAAGTGTGCGCTTTATTAAATACGACTCTATCCTATGGCAAATACTCTATTACCCTTCACAGAGACGCTTGATCAAGTGTGCGCTTTATTAAATACGACTCTATCCTATGACAAATACTCTATTACCCTTCACAGAGACGCTTGATCAAGTGTGTGCTTTATTAAATACGACTCTATCCTATGACAAATACTCTATTACCCTTCACAGAGACGCTTGATCAAGTGTGTGCTTTATTAAATACGACTCTATCCTATGGCAAATACTTTATTACCCTTCACGGAGACGTTTGATCAAGTGTGCGCTTTATTAAATACGACTCTATCCTATGGCAAATACTCTATTACCCTTCACAGAGACGCTTGATCAAGTGTGTGCTTTATTAAATACGACTCTATCCTATGGCAAATACTCTATTACCCTTCACGGAGACGTTTGATCAAGTGTGCGCTTTATTAAATACGACTCTATCCTATGGCAAATACTCTATTACCCTTCACGGAGATGTTTGATCAAGTGTGCGCTTTATTAAATACGGATGGTTATGTACAAGATGTCATAGTTTATTACTTTGAATTTTAAATTTAATCGACAGTAATAACAGAACATTCAGTATAATAAATTAAATAACACATAGCTGAGAGGGTGATAGAGCAGATTGTTACCCCTCCAAAAGACATTGTCAACCTCGGCTTCGCCTCAGTTGACAATGTTTTCTCGAGGTAACAATCTGCTCTATCACCCTCTCAGCTATGTGTTATTTATATATTGATAATGAGAGAAAGGGATGTTTATCCAGTGATAGTTGTAATAGTTCATGATACCCTTAGTTGACTTTTCTCTATTTTATACCTTGTGATCTGAAGGTTTCATGTCAGTTGTCCTTGGATCATTACAAAATTATCATTTTTTATCACATGAATTTTTGGTATCTCTATCATTGAATGTCATAGAATGCACAAAAAGAGATGCTTATTAGGTGGTGGCAGTGTTTGTAATTATAAGTAAAAAAATGTTTGCAGATAAAGTTTTATATTTCAGTCAAGTACATATTTTTCAAACGTACATCTTGGTTCTGGACCTCAAGGGTTGACTTGGGCATTGAAATGTAGTCATCCTTGGGCTAGTCTCTTTTGAGAACTGAAACACATGTTAATAAAGGGTATCCTTTTGTTTTTTTGGTGAATTGAATGATAGTAAAGTTTACATATATTTTTTTAATGAGTCTTTATTTTTATATAAAATCTTAATTGTAAAGACTTTCAATAAAGATTCAATTATGATCAGTAAACCATAGGAGACATGTGCCTTTTTGTATAGTTATGATTAGTAATAAGATATTTATATAGAAACATTGATAACATTCGCTGTCTACAACATATATATTGAATCTTGTCAATCGTTGGTAAATCAAGCTGTAAACAACATCTAACAGGGATGGTCAATAAAGTGATGAAAGTCATTCAAGATCTATAAAGGTTTTACAGACGGGAATAATTTTCTGAAAAATGCATTCAAGAATACAGATTGTTTTATGATTAATTGCCAGATAAATGTATTCCCTTGAAATTTTTTTTTTAGTTCAAATAAAACAATAGTTATATATAAAAAAGCTAACACAGAGCATTTTTAAAAAATTTCATTATTTTTTTCAAAACAAATATGTGTTACTTCAGAAAAAGAGTCAGGAGAAACCTGTACTCAGGCTGACACAACAACAGAATGTGTACCTAATGCTGAATGTAAGACTGGAAAGTGTACCTGTACCATTGATTATTATGACAGTAATGGAAGCAGTAATGGTGGAACATGCAGTAAAAGTAAGTATTATGTATTTACCACTATGATGCAAGTTATCTTCCTTAATTACTCTAGGTAGTGAAAGAATAGATATATAACTGGAAAATTATTTTGTATGGTTTATTGTGGACACAAAGTTTGTGCGGTCTATTACAATATGGAAGAAATCATCAAAATACATCTGATCAGAAATGAGAGTATGCTATTATGAGAGAAATCGATCCCTGTTACTGCTTCTTCAAATGTAACAAGACTCCCTTTATCAGTGCTAGCTAAAGAATAGTGCTTGATGTCTTGTTTTGATTTTAATTTGTATAGCCTTGTTGCTCTCTATCCATATATCAAGATCACTGGACTGATGGAAAAAATAGTTTACTTCCATGAGAATCCTCTGGAAATATATGCAGGTTGCAAGGTGTTGTATGCATTCAGAGTGAGAATAGGCTGTGCTTGGCAAAATATTTCATTACAAGTAGAATTTATATATATATATCAAATTTTTTTTAAATCTGTGGCGTGTTACAGACGCTTCTTGTAATTGTATCCGATCCATGCATGTAATTTACATCTATGATAATATTAGAGTAAATGAAGAATATTTATTTTTTATAATTGTTATTTTACTTGATCCATCAAAAGTAATATGGCAGATGATAACAAAAGTCATATGACAGTAGCCCATGTGATGTACACACTTCCAGTACAAAATTATAAGGCGTATGACACCTGGAAATCTGGCGTTAAGCAGGTGTAAGTAGTTGTTTCGTGTTCAGATCCAGGCATACAAGAGCAGGAAACATAAATTTGTAGCCCTTACAATAGTGGTTTAGTTCTTTAAAAATAATTGATTCAGCTTCTTTAATATGCATTAAATATTTGGTGTTAGATTTAAAGTTGATTGATTTATTTGCAAGAGTCAATGATTATAGCACTAGGGGATGTTAATGGATAAATTTATAAGATTAGATATTATGATTTTTAATTTTAGGTCATGGAATGATAACTTTTATGCTGTAATCTATTAATGATTTGAATGTTTTGTTATTTTAGAGATACTTGTTGATCAAGGATGTACTGATAATGGACCCTTGGATCAGTGTGAAGATCCCAAATCACAATGTACACAGAAATCTGGTGGTTACAAATGTGCTTGTGTAGCAAATTATTATAATAGTGCTGGAACCTGTACTCTTCGTAAGTAGCTAAGAAAGAAACTAGTTCAACAGAAAGCCACTTTTACACCAAATAACAATGGTCAGACCTTTTTTTTTCTAAAGGAAAAAATGTTACAACTGATTTATATCTGTCTCCATTTCAGTCATATTTTTCTCAGCAGCTAATCATATCAGTTTTTGATCAAGCCTTAGTTAAGCTACTCTGTTGACATGTTTTTAGATCCATCACTTAACTTCCTCCTGGTTTTTATTATAATTGAAAATGGAAATTAATATACAGTCGAACCTCGTTGTGTCGATTTGAAGGGACCGGACCAAAGTATTCGACTCATCTGAGGTCGAGTGTGTCGTCATCAATTTTGAATGCATGAAATATGGTATGAGATTTGTGTAAACTAGAAACAATGAACATTGTGCCTTTTTTTCTTGATAAAACGCTTTATGATAGTGTACTCAATCTCCATTTTTAGTCCTTCGTAATAATTAGAAACACAAGTACAGATACAAATCATGCATAAATAAAAACAATAGTCTACACAAATATTTGCAAATGTCAGTCGCTATTAATTATGAAATCACTCGTGGCACGAAATAAGTTCTGAACGGTTTCTGATGAGGTCATCTGCTTAACATTAGATAAATATTATCATGAATTTACTATAATTGTCCTTATTCTTTTATCTATTGTAATTAATGAGTTTTAAATCTAATGATTCATTTTATCTTGGCTTAAATTGGGTCAATTAAATTTGTTTCGTTTTGTTTACTCAGCTTTAATCTCTTTTGAAATTGATAAGTTGACATAAGAAATACATCCGATTTGAATTTTTATCATTAAGTCTTCATCTTTCGAAAATTCTTACTTTCGAAGTTCGAGACATCAGGGTCAATTTACATTATTTTACTTCAAGGGGACTTTAAAATTTACTCGACTTAACCGAGTATTCGAATCAACCGAGTTTGACTCATCAGAGGTCATAATGCATTGATCAAACAGAAATTTTACCTGGACCGAGAAATTACTTCGACTCATCCGAGTTTTCAACACAAGCGAGTTCTAACAACGAGGTTCGACTGTATTATGTTCTTTACACATTGATGTACATTTAAAATTGATGGCCATAGATTTTGTTTGGCATCTATTGTTTAGTTTAATTTTAACTAATTTACCTTTTTTCATATTTTATTTTTACAGAGACAAATGTAGGAGTTGCTTGTGATCCTGATCAGATAGGCCAATGCAAAGATACTAATTCAGCGTGTGTGCCAGTTGATGGTGGACACAAGTGCCTTTGCAATGATAAATATTATGATTTAGATGGAACATGTACAATACGTAAGTTCAAAATGTAACAAAACCATTCGTGTGTTGTTAGTTTGTAATTTGTCTTACAGGGGTACTAGCTACGAGATATATCAAAAATCTAAAGTAAGATTTTTTTTGTTAAATCAATAATGAAAGTGAAATAGTGAAATAATAATTCGCTTTTAGCAGCCAAAATACAGAAACATTGATATTTGCTAATTCACTTGCAAGTGAATCAGTGGACCTCATTAAATCCGTATTCATGTGAACTTCAGTTTAACCCCTAGCTAGAGATTGACAGCACATGCATTGTACGTGTACTGGTTATTTAAAAAAAAAAAGAATATGTCAACAATGAAAGTGAAACTACGGTAAACCATTTGCTTACTTATTCGATCCATATAAAACCATTCTTGTAAGGTTAAAAACAATGAGAAACATATATGTTTAATCTATAAAATAAAATCAAACAGACCTATAAAAATCTTATTGCACGTGTTGGTTTAATCTATTCATATCTTTATTATGTTTACATCGCTTATATGGTCATTTGAGGTCAAATCAATAGTTAATTAGATGGCGTCTGGACTAAAATTCACATGAAACGAACCTACATAATCTCTACCCCATGTTCTGTAAACTATTTCTTTGGGACTTTTGGTAGTTTAGATAAATGTTTTACATTGTTATAAATTAAATATGAGAATTTGAGTCAATTTGTGCCCATGAATTTGACAGCTAGTGCCCCTTTAAGGTCAGATTTTTTTCAATGGAGGACTCTAATGTTTTGGGTGTTCTGATAGGTGAAGTATACAAGTGAGATCAAAAATTGCAAAGAATGCTTTAAATTCCAAAATTATTGTTTGCTTTTATTATTGGGATATTTGAAAACTTAACAAAAATGAAAGTTTCATCATTGTGATTTTAGGACAATTAAGTTTATAATGTTCAGATATATGTATTTGAATTAAAATATCAGGTCTTATTATTGCAGTTACTCAAGTAGTGGCATTATTTTCATCCATAGAAACCTTGAAATAATTTCTGAATTTATATTATTCTGAAAATAATCATTTGCCATCAAGTTTCTGTCGAAATAATATGATGCAAAGAGTAATTAAAATGGGATCAAAGAAACTTGAATAAAATAAACGGTATCAATTTTCTTGCACCAGATGCGCATTTCGACAATACATGTCTCTTCAGTGATGCTCGTGGCCAAAATATTTGAAATCCAAAGCTTATATAAAAGATGAAGAGCTATAAACCAAATGGTCCAAAAAGTATAGCCAAATCCGTGAAAGGAATCAGAGCTTTGCATGAGGGAGATACATTCCTTAATTTATAATAATTTCTAATATTTTGTAACAGCAAATTTTAATAACACAAAAAATCCATATGTTCATGCCAGTACCGAAGTACTGGCTACTGGGCTGGTAATACCCTCGGGGACTAATAGTCCACCAGCAGAGGCATCGACCCAGTGATAGTAATAAAATAAACGGTATCAATTTTCTTGCACCAGATGCGCATTTCGACAATACATGTCTCTTCAGTGATGCTCGTGGCCAAAATAAGATAGTTATATTCTCTTAGTTGAACTTTTCTTTCATACTACTGGACCAATTTTGTTTTATTTTACTATATACGCAATCTGCTAATGTTATGAATAAGTACAATATGAAAAATACAGGCACTTTGGGGGCCTCTATATATATATATTTCTCTAATTCTTCGTCAATTTATCCCTTTTTGCACCCATTGTATAAAAAAAATTTAATCAACGTGTGTTTTCGTTTGATCTCAGTACTTCATTGGTTAAAATCCGATTGTGACGTCGAATTTTCTTGCTTTCCTCTGAATTTCCTATTGTGACGTCATGAAAAAAGGCGACCATGCCTGAAGACGTCACATAAAAAGAACACATCTTTTTCTGCAGATCATTCGAAAAGAAGTAATAAGTTTGCCTGCATAATGTTAGAAAATCATTAGAGAAATAGATTCCATCACCAAATCTCGTGTAATACGATATTTATCCATTCTCAACAGTTAAATTATCAATTTTAAAGTCCTCGCCTAGGCGGCTGGGACTTTGAATTTCAAATTTTAACAGTCTCGAGTGGATAAATATCGTATTACACTCGATGCAGTGGTAGAATCTATATATATACTATAGCATATGGTTGTCTCTAATTCTTACTTTTTTCTTATTCAGAGGTGTTGTTAAATGGTACGTGTACTGCTAATAGACCTGATAATCAGTGTAAAGATGAGAATGCCGAATGTAAAGATAGTTTGATGTGTTACTGTAAAGATACATTTTACAAGGATAAAGATGGAATATGTAAACTAAGTAAGTTGTGTCTGTACCAGAACTAGGATGTGAAATGGTTGTTTCCCAGGAAACCAATGATAGTTTGTTATTATCCTCTTGAGTTTCACTATAGATTTGGGATTGAAAATTCTTTATGTTTGTGCAACATTTTACATTTTCATAGAAAAATGTAGATTTACATAGCTGGATAATTAGATTGTTTTTATGTCCTGTCTACAATAGTAAACATATATTTTTTTTGTGTTCTGTCAAGTATCAAGATAAAAGTTGTGGTTAATTGTAGTTCATCATTAACTTGTTAGGACATCAGCTTGAAACTTAATATAAAATTAAGGATATGTAGTATAAATATTTTGTCAATAAGACACCATTTATCCATAGTTCAACAACAATGATAAAACTTTGAGAAAAGCTCATACCTTATAGTCAGCTATGACGCATGCTCATTACAATGTTTAGTTCATGCCCATTATAATGTTTAGTTATGAAAATATATATGCTAAATGAATGTTTTGACCTAAAATTGGAATTACATGTATACTGAGGATAGAAAGTTTTTCATATCATGTAAATTTACTTTCAGAGGTAGCCCTAAATGCTACTTGTATTACTGGTCAGCCAGCTGATCAATGTTCAGACCCTAAGGCGGAATGTTCTTCATCTTTGAGATGTTATTGTCAAAATGGATACTTTGAAAACAGTGGACATGTTTGTACTAAAAGTAAGTGCTTTGCTGCATAGTAAATGATTTTAAGTTATCACATAGATGAATAGGATAAAAAGGATTTTAATACAATATCTTCTTCCTAGTTTAACAGTTTAATGTGACTTTGCAAAAAGATTGACAAGTTATGAAAAACATATCGTCGCTGTTATGCAGAAACCACGTATCTAAGGTTTTGATAATTTTTCACCAGGCATTA
This sequence comes from Mytilus galloprovincialis, assembly GCA_037788925.1. Lineage (NCBI taxonomy): Eukaryota > Metazoa > Mollusca > Bivalvia > Mytilida > Mytilidae > Mytilus > Mytilus galloprovincialis. The sequence goes on along the minus strand of CM075340.1, from coordinate 4,511,199 downwards.
AAAACTGAAATCTTTTAATCGATTATTTAGAATTAAATATGTATGTTCAACTGTATGCCAAAATATCTGATCTTCTAACCAATCAATTACCAAGACGAGCAAATATTTCTGCACCTATATTGTTTTTTCAAAGCTTTTCATTATTTTTAAGCTATATTAGCTTTGAAAACCTGAAATTGATAAAACTGTACCTGTTATAATATAATCTGCCGTGCCATGTGTTTTCTTTTGAGATACGATATTTTCGCACAACAAAATGTCTCACCGATCCGACTACACTTTTTCGTCTCGTGTCAGAATTCGAGTTAATGATTGGTTAGAAGATCAGATATTTTCGCATACAGTGGATCATACCTATCTAATCTTAAATAATCGATAAAAAGATTTCCGCAAAAAATTGAGATACGAGGTTTTTGCATAACAGCGACGATATACTACAGCCAATACCAAGCTTTTGATGATAGATGTTGTTTTTCTTAGTGTATAGCTTTTCTTGTGTTTGTATTATTAATTATGTATATATGCTTACAGAGGTTGTATTGAATGCTGTATGTAACACAGGACAGTCAGACTACCAGTGTGAAGATTTAAACTCTGAATGCAAAATTGAAACTGGAACAGACGCTAACAAATGTCTGTGTAAAAATAATTTCTATTCAAATACAGGAAATATTTGTGCAACAAGTAGGTATTCATTCTAATGATGAAAAAGTAAGTTAAGGTATTACCTTCTTATTTTAATAAGTTATTATACTATGCATGCACATATATCCAAACAAGTATTAGAGGTAAACATTTAAAAATTTAAAGCTAGATGAATACAACAACAATATTTCAAAAACTTAAATAAGCTGTCAAGACTCCATTATAAAAAATGATAAATAATATATACACATTTTTTATGCCCCACCTACGATAGTAGAGGGGCATTATGCTTTCTGGTCTGTGCGTCCGTCCTTCCATCCGTCCTTCCATCCGTCCTTCCGTCCGTTCGTTCAGGTTAAAGTTTTTGTTCAAGGTAGTTTTTGATGAAGTTGATGTCCAATCAACTTCAAACTTAGTACAGATGTTCCCTATGATATGATCTTTCTAATTTAATTGCCAAATTAGACTTTTGACTCCAATTTCACGGTCCACTGAACATAGAAAATAATAGTGCAAATTTCAGGTTAAAGTTTTTGGTCGAGGTAGTTTTTGATTAAGTTGAAGTCCAATCAACCTCAAACTCAGTACACATGTTCCCTATGATATGATCTTTCTAATTTAATTGCCAAATTAGACTTTTGACCCCAATTTCACGGTCCACTGAACATAGAAAATGATAATGCGAGTGGGGCATCCGTGTACTATGGACACATTCTTGTTTTTAGTTAAATCTATGAAATACACAATTTTAATTTTCTTGTATTGGCATTTCTAGAAGTCATTACTTAACAATCTGCTGAGATATGACTTAGTGTAAATTTTTTGCTCACCTGGCCCAAATGGCTTATATCTCTGAAACCAAAGCATTTAGAGCAAATCTGACAGGGGTACACTTGTTTATCAGATTAAGATCTATCTGCCCTGAAATTTTCAGATGGATCAGAGAACCTGTTGTTGGGTTGCTGCCCCTAAATGGGTTATTCTAAGGAAATTTTGCTGTTTTTATACGACCCAAAAAAATTTTGGGATCGTAAAATGGTATGATGTTGTCGTCTGCATGGCTTCCGAAAACACCTTGGTTTCCGGATAATAACTTAAGTTTAAGTTAATTGATCTTCATGAAATTTTTTCAGAAGGTTCAATACCACAATGCAGTTTTTGGCACTTATCTCTGAAACCAAAGCATTTAGAGCAAATCTGCTGAAATTAAATTCTTCATAAGGTCAAGATCTATCTGCTCTGAAATTTTCAGACCACTCGGGGAATTTGTTGCTGGGTTACTGCCCCTGAATTGGTAATTTTAAGAAAATTTTGCAGCTTTTGGTTATTATCTTGAATATTATTATAGATAGAGATAAACTGTAAACAGCAATAATGAAAAGAAAGTAAGAGCTACAAATAAGTCAGCATGACCAAAGTGGTCAATTGACCCCTTAAGGAGTTATTGCCCTTTATAGTCAATTTTTAACAATTTTCATACATTTTGTAAATTTTTGTAAATTTTTACAAAATATTTTCCATCTTCATTTCTGGGCCAAGTTCATTATAGGTAGAGATAATTGTAAGCAGCAAGATTGTTCAGTAAAGTAAGATCTACAAACGCGTCACAAACACCAAAACACAATTTTGTCATGAATCCTGTGTCCTTTGCTTAATATGCACATAGACCAAGGTGAGCAAAACAGGCTCTTTACAGCCTCTAGTTTCATGTTGTACAATTGGGAAGCTGGTATAAAAAAGGACTGAATATTATGCATAAAAATAAGTAAATGCAAATTTTGATTGGAAAGCTGAAGATATTCATGACTGAATAATAAACATGTATAAATGATGACCTGCACAATCCAAAACAAGTTAGAATATAGGAAAAGTATAACATTTATCAAACTGACAGATTGATATAAAATTTCATAATATGGCAACCCTATAACAAAAAGTTATCCCTGGAAAATACTTGTTATAAGAACAACATAACATGCACAATATATTCAATATATTTCCTTTGCTATTTGTATCTAAATTTATAAATTTTCTAAATAATGTCCTATTGATTGAAGTCTCCTAGCTCTTATATTTTGTATGATTGAATCATTTCAATTTTTTTCAGTTTGATCTCTATTTAGTTTTCTCTGTAGTGATTGTTTTATTGATATTATACTGCTTAAATAGACCAATAGTATTTTTATACATTACAAATCATAATGACTTAGTTGACTGATGAACATGTACACCAACAACAATCCAGACAAGATCCTGTCCTAAAGAAATCAACTAAAACCAAGAATGAATAACATGCATTGGTTATTTACACCTAGGACAGCAAATTGTATGCACATTAATATTTTGTGTGGAAGACATTGATCCACTCAATCTATTATGTATAATTCCTACATAGTCATATTAATATACACCATTGTTACTTTGTTTGTTAAAAAAAAATGGATTTTAAGATTTTTTTGTACTTTTATATAGAAATCAAATTTACAAAACCAAATAATCACATTTTTGGTCTATGAATTAAGTATACTTCTAGGGCCTAGTATTGTTTTTTTCTGGGTCTACTATAAACATAGGAACATTTTGGTTTACTGTAAGAGTATAGGTTTTACTGATTTTTTAAAACCATATGGTGATCTTTAGTTGCTTAAATATACATAATCTGGTCATTTTCTAATTATTCTATATTAAATACACCTCTGAATATTCCACTATTCTACATCTGAAGAAGATTGATATACTGTGACTATTTTGTTATCTTTAATGTAATTTATAGATCATCAATGTTATACATAAATTAAACAATAAAGTATATTTGTATATTATTCTTTTAAAGTTAAAGAAAATATTATAATATAAAGTCAAGTATTTTTTTATATATTTCCTTTCCAAGTTATTTTATTTATTTTTTTAGTTGTATGTGATTGTATTTTGTATGTATTTACCTCTTGTTTCACATGTCAATGTGACGGAGTGTTTTTAAATAAAGCATATTGTATTGTACAAACACCTTCTTTTTTTTTTACAGAAAGTGCACTTGGGGCAACTTGTATCAATGGACAACCACCAGCACAATGTGCTGAAGTTAATGCAGAATGCATAAAAGAAGCTACGGACAGCTCAGTTTATAAGTGCTTTTGTAAAGAAGACTTCTACAGAGATGACCAGACTTGCAAGGATTGTAAGTTTATCCTGATATAATTTATTCAGTATTTATCTTTTGTCATTCAATAATATTAAGACACAAATTTCTATAGACAATGTTGAAAAAGATAAAATTTCTGATCAGAGATCTCTATTCAAATTAGGGTGTGTATTACCATTTATCGCTTAAAAAAAAAGCCATTCTGTAAAAATTAGCTATAAACTAATCATTGTATGGCATATCGGTCATCTTTCATTGTTGTCTTTTTCCCAAACAATTGAAACTTGAAAACAAATTGTTAACAAAAATTCTACAAAATTTGACTGTATATATATAGAGTTGACATGTTTATCAATAATTTGAGAAAATAGATTTTTCTATGGCAATTATAATTAGCTATTGCTAATTTATCAGGTTTTGAGTTAACATTAAAGCTTTTTGTCTCGCTTGACGGAGTTCACTTTTCTTTTTAGTGACTGGCTTGCAGGTTAAAAATTTACAGGTTCCAAGAGACCAGACAGGAGAGATTTACTTTTTGATAAAATGGACTATTCCAGCCACAGCAAGTTTTATTAACAAATTTCAAATAAAGATTACTCCAAATAATGCCCGCAGTGAAGATCCTATAGATGTGGATAGCACTGAAAGCCAGTATAACATTAGCAGCAGGCAGCCTGGATACACTTATGTCATTGAAGTTATATCAGTTGATACTGATTCACGTCCTTTGAAACAGACCACAAATGTTACTGTTACTGCTGGTACAAGTAAGTGAATGCACAAATCATAACAGTCAGGATAAAGAAAACATTTGGTGCAAATACTGGATGATAGATGTGTTAACTTAATCTATTGTGATAGTGTTACTCAGTTTAATCTATTGTGTTAGCAACTTAGTGTTACTCAGTTTAATCTATTGTGTTAGCAACTTAGTGTTACTCAGTTTAATATATTGTGTTAGCAACTTAGTGTTACTCAGTTAAATCTATTGTGTTAGCAACTTAGTGTTACTCAGTTTAATCTATTGTGTTAGAGTTATAACTTTATATGGGGTTCATATTGTTTATTCTTTAGTTTTCTATGTTGTGTCATGTGTACTATTGTTTGTCTGTTTGTCTTTTTAGCTCACCTGTCCCGAAGGGACAAGTGAGCTTATGCCATCACTTGGCGTCCGTCGTCGTCCCTCGTCTGTCGTCCGTCGTCTGTCGTCGTAAACTATTTCAAGAATATCCTCCTCTGAAACTACTGGGCCAAATACTTTCAAACTTTAACTGAATGTTCCTATGGGTATCTAATTTATAAATTGTATCCGAAGTTTTGATCTATCAACAAACATGGTCGCCATTGCTAAAAATAGAACATAGGGGTCAAATGCAGTTTTGGCTTATAACTCAAAAACCAAAGCATTTAGAGCAAATCTGACAGGGGTAAAATTGTTTATCAGGTCAAGATCTATCTGCCCTGAAATTTTCAGATGAATCAGACAACCCGTTGTTGGGTTGCTGCCCTTGAATTGGTAATTTTAAGGAAATTTTGCTGTTTTTGGTTATTATCTTGAATATAATTATAGATAGAAATAAACTGTTAACAGCAATAATGTTAAGCAAAGTAAGATCTTCAATTAAGTCAATTTGACCAAAATTGTCAATTGACCCCTTAAGGAGTTATTGCCCTTTAAAGACTTTTTTCACAATTTGTTCATCATGTTGACTTACTTTTAAAAATCTTCTCCTTTGAAACTGCTGTATCAATTTGAGCCAAACTTAGGCTAAATGAGTTTCAGGGTATCTAGTATAAATTTTATATTTTATTTCCTTGTATGTCAAGAAACATAGCTCCTATGGCTAAAATAGAACATAGGAGAAAATGATTATTTTTTTTTGGCTTTTGAAGAAAATAGGACGATCCAAAAAACATTTAAATAAATTGAAAAGCCAAAATAATCATTGATGAGAGATTTAACCAAAAGAATTAAGGTGAGCGATTCAGGCTCTTGAGAGCCTCTTGTTCATTTTTAGCCATGGCATTGTCAGTTTATTTTCGATTTATGAGTTTGACTGTCCCTTTGGTATCTTTCGTCCCTCTTTTATATAATATGCAAGCGGGCACATGGAAACATTCCCACTATTTTTTTATCTTAATAAATAGGAACTTAATCAGTTTTAAGTTCCACAATATACTCACCACTAACTATTTCTTTTTTTTTATAGTTCAAATTTCAAATTGAAATGTCTATTTATTTGTTTTTATGCCCCATCAAGGAGGGGGATAGGACCTTTATCGGGACTCTGGGATTGGGTGTTTTTAAGCTCAAGATTTTGAGATTGACCCTTTTGGGATCCTGGAATTCTTTTTTTGAATCTTGGGTTGTCAGGATTTAAATTTAATTAAATCAGGACCTCGGGATTTTGTGTTTTTAAGCCTGGGATTTCGGGATCAGGACCCCTCCAACACCCCCCCCCCTCACCTAGGGGCATTATGTTTTGGATCTGGGCATCATCCTGTCTGTCAGTCCATCCGTCCTGCTTCAGGTTAAAGTTTTACATCAAGCTAGTTTTATTAAATAAGTTTATAATTCTTGGAGTAATCTCTTAATTTTAAATAAAAAAAGGTTCTAGAGATTAACATACAGTTTGGAAAATACTTGTCATCTTTTGAGTAGTTTCTATGAACAGTGCTGGAAAATACTAATTCAATATTTTCATTCATATAACTGAACTTAAAATGGCTGATTTTAGAGATGTATTTGAGATGTAAACAATGTACATGTATATTCAAGTTCTCAATTAAAACTATGTGTACTCCAAATCTAAAAAAAATATATATTTTTTGTTGTAGGACCACAAGTTCCTGGTCAAATCATTACAACTGATTTACTAGGTCCAGACATTTCAGTTTCTTGGACCATATCTGGTATTATACAGCATTTAAGTGGTGTTATAAATGGTTCATCAGCGATGCCTAAAACATTTAATATTACAAATATATTGAATGGCCAAACTCCATCACAATCTTTTTCCTCAGCAAAGAATGGAGAAAGATATGTTATCACAGTGAAAGCTTACAGTAATGGATTTTCCAGTGCTGAATATTCAGCAACTATTAGAACCACACCAACCAGTAAGTCTCAATTTAAAGAAAGGATCTTATTATACCCCACGCAACGAAGTTGTGGAGGGTATAATGTTTTTGACCCTTCCTTCCGTCCGTCAGTCCTGTTTCTTGTCATCGCAACTCCTCTCAAACCACACAACAGAATTTCATGAAACCTTTTTAGATGAAAAGGACATCTTATGTTGTTGTGCAAATCGACAGGAAATTATGATTAAATTATTTTTCTAGGAGTTACGCCCCTTTGAACGTATTTGCTTCAATGTACTACTGCAACAGTTTGTCATCGCAACTACTCTGAAACCACACAACAGAATTTCATGAAACGTTTTAAGATAATAAGGACATTCTATGAAGATGTGCATATTGACAGGAAATTACAATTTTTTTTCTTTCTAGGAGTTAGGCCCTTTGAACTTATTTGCTTCAATGTACTACTGCAACAGTTTGTCATCGCAACTACTCTGAAACCGCACAACAGAATTTCATGACATGTTTTAAGATAATAAGGACATTCTATGTAGATGTGCATATCGACAGGAAATAAAGATTTAATTTTTTTCTAGGAGTTAGGCCCCTTTGAACTTATTTCCTTTAAGGTATTACTTCAACAGTTTGTCATCTTAACTCCTCTGAAACCACACTACAAAATTTCATGAAACTTTGTAGATAATAAGGACATACTACGTAGATGTGCATATCGACAGGAAATTACGATTCATTTTTTTTTCTAGGAGTTAAGCCCCTTTGAACATATTGACCTTATTTGCTTCAATGTACTTCTGCAACAGTTTGTCATCTCAACTCCTCTGAAACCACACAACAGAATTTCATAAATTTTTTTAGATAATAAGGACATACTATGTAGATGTACATATTGACAGGAAATTTATTAGTCATTATTTTTTCTTATACAATTTTTTTTTCTTACACTTATTTAATTTCTCCAATGAAAATGTGGGGACGGGGGTATGGTAGTGTGCTCACTAAGGTTCTTTAATTTTAAAGTAAATTGAAAATGAATGAACCAAGGAATACTTTAACTTAAATAATTTAAATCTTTAAGTTACTTTACAGCTACTACAGTCTCATTCCATATGTTAGGTTCTCCTCCCTAAAAGGCTGTTCACTAGCATCTGTCAACCGTTACCTTTTACAAAACTCTTTTTGCTGAAAAAACTGCTAGGTCAATTGGAACAAAACAAAACCAGAAAAATTTTTTGGTATCTAGTTTAAAAAATGTGTTTGATGATGCAATTTGCCATCCAATAAGGCCACAAAGGCTAAAAAGAGATCATTAAGGTATACAGTAAATTCTAACATGACATCCTTCAAATGCTTGGAGTACACACCCATGGTAAAATACTAATATTTTGCCTAGGATGTTCCTATCATACTCCCACATCATATGTTTTTTATGAATGAGTTACTCGACGTCATAGAACGATGACGTAAAAATATAAGCATTTTACATGGAAAATACATGTTTGTGAAACCGAAAATCATCACAACAAGGAAATGTAAACAAACGATGCTTCTTCTGACTTTTCAGTCTCATTCAGTCTCGTTGAAATCTCGTTCTTGAATTATTTCCAAAACATGAGGTACAAGTGGAAAATATCGGAATGAATTTTTAAATTATTATTATCAAACATAACTCTGTGAAAAAAATTGTGTATTTACAATGAATGGTTTTTGAGTAAACCAGTTTTCAAATTTTACGACCAATCAAGTCAGTATTTTTAGCCAAAATTTTGAGAAAATGGGTTAGGGGTATATAGCGCTTCGATCTAAAAGAATTGCTGTATTTGTCCAATTCAAATCGAAATAATTCATGGGGGCTTGAATATATCGTGATTTTACCACGGGTTGACCCTTTATGCCGATATTTTACTCCTCGCTATCGCTCAAGGTAAAATATTTGTCATAATGGGCCAACCCGTGGTAAAATCACAATATATTCAAGCCCCCATGAATTATTTCTTAACTAAATTAATTGTTTTCATTGAAACTTTATTTTGTGTTTTAAGCCTTTTCTTGATGAAAATCAAGGAATTAAATCACATGCTAAAATTCATTGGTTGATCAAAATTGTAAAATGACTCCTTCTAGGAGCTTCAAAGCCAATAAAGTAATGATTTTTATGATTAATGGTTTTTTTATACGACCGCAAAATTTGAAAAATTTTTCGTCGTATATTGCTATCACGTTGGCTGCGTCGTCGTCGTCGTCGTCCGAATACTTTTAGTTTTCGCACTCTAACTTTAGTAAAAGTGAATGGAAATCTATGAAATTTTAACACAAGGTTTATGACCACAAAAGGAAGGTTGGTATTGATTTTGGGAGTTTTGGTCCCAATATTTTAGGAATTAGGGGCCAAAAAGGGCCCAAATAAGCATTTTCTTGGTTTTCGCACTATAACTTTAGTTTAAGTTAATAGAAATCTATGAAATTTTGACACAAGGTTTATGACCACAAAAGAACGGTTGGGATTCATTTTGAGAGTTTTAGTTTCAACAGTTTAGGAATTAGGGGCCAAAAAAGGGTCCAAATAAGCATTATTCTTTGTTTTCGCACAATAACTTTAGTTTAAGTAAATAGAAATCAATGAAATTTAAACACAATGTTAATGACTACAAAAGGAAGGTTGGTATTGATTTTGGGAGTTTAGGTCCCAACAGTTTAGGAATTAGGGGCCAAAAAGGGACCCAAATAAGCATTTTTCTTGGTTTTCGCACCATAACGTTAGTATAAGTAAATAGAAATCTATGAAATTTAAACACAAGTTTTATGACCATAAAAGGAAGGTTGGTATTGATTTTTGGAGTTTTGGTCCCAACAGAATAAGGGGCCCAAAGGGTCCAAATTAAACTTTGTTTGATTTCATCAAAATTGAATAATTGGGGTTCTTTGATATGCCGAATCTAACTGTCATGACTGTGTATGTAGATTCTTAACTTTTGGTCCCGTGTTCAAATTGGTCTACATTAAGGTCCAAAGGGTCCAAAATTAAAGTTAGTTTGATTTTGACAAAAAATGAATCAGTTAGGTTCTTTGATATGCTGAATCTAAAAATGTACTTAGATTCTTGATTATTGGCCCAGTTTTCAAGTTGGTCCAAATCGGGGTCCAAAATTAAACTTTGTTTGATGTATAGCAAGTCTTTTCAATTGCACAGTATTGGGCAATGGCAAGAAATATCTAATTGCACAATATTGTGAAATAGCAAATTTTTTTTTAATTAGAGTTATCTTTCTTTGTCCAGAATAGTAAGCAAGAAATATCTAATTGCAAAATATTGTGCAATAGCAAGATTTTTTTTTAATTGGAGTTATCTTTCTTTGTCCAAAATCAACTTAAATCTTTGTTATATACAATATACAATGTATATTCACTTTTTACTACCAACTGATAAATTAAAATAATCTTTACCATTCAGTGATAACAAGCAGTTTTTTTACATCTTAATATTTTATGATGTATTTAAATCAGACTTGGGGTAATTGTAATTGTAATCGTTAATCAGCTGTAATTGATTACAATTTTTCAAGTAATCAGTGTAATCATGAAAAAGTAATTGTAATTTAATCAATTACATTGAAAGTAATCGGACCCATCTCTTTAAATTTTAAATGAGTAGTTATTGTTGCAAACTCCATTAGAAATTTTAATTGAGATTAGTTTTGGAATAAGGGAAAGGGGGATGTGATTAAAAAAAATTGGGTTCAATTTTTCTCATTTGAAATTTCATAAATAAAAAAGAAAATTTCTTCAAACATTTTTTTGAGAGGATTAATATTCAACAGCATAGTGAATTGCTCTAAGAGAAAACAAAAATTTTAAGTTCATTAGAACACATTCATTCTGTGTCAGAAACCTATGCTGTGTCAACTATTTAATCACAATCCAAATTTAGAGCTGAATCCAGCTTGAATGTTGTGTCAATACTTGCCCCAACCGTTCAGGGTTCAACCTCTGCGGTCGTATAAAGCTACGCCCTGCGGAGCATCTGGTTAATGATTATCTTGGAAAGTTGTTGTAGATTTTTATAATTCAAAAATGATTAGCAAGAACAGATCTGCATTTGAGTCAATATGAAAAATAAGTTGTCGTGTGTGCTATTGTTTTTCTGTTTGTCTTTTTCATTTTTAGCCATGGCGTTGTCAGTTTGTTTTAGATTTATGAGTTTGACTGTCCCTTTGGTATCTTTTGTCCCTCTTTTGTCTGACCTAGAGTGGGGTGCACATTTTCGCCATATCTTTCCATGTTTTCTGCAGTTTATGTTCAAGTCATTATGTTTTTGGAGTATACTGATATTTCTACATGAATATAACTTCAAATGCAAAATATTTCTTACCTTGAAAACATGTTTGTTTGAAAAAAAATCATCTGAAAAGTTTGATTAAAGGGATTTTGAAATTTGCTGATTTTTTGTCAAAGGGGGACACATATTCGCCGTTTTTACACATCTATTTAAAACCAAATGACTGCAGCTTTAAACAATGTTTATCAAATCAATTTCATTATAGATGAAAAGCAGACATTTCAAAGTTTTAAAGAACTGTGAAATTTGGGGCAATCAATCAAAGAATTACTAAGAAACACTTCTTTGAAATCGTGTTTTTCATTCAGGAAATTGGCCGAAAAATCATTGTCCGTTTATCGGTCAATTGCGGTTAGTGCATAAATTTTGTCTCAGTTTAAAAAATAATCATATTTTTTGTTAAAATATAATTTACTGGCATATTTCTTCCGTTTAAGCCATCCTTTGAAGTTTTTACCCCTCAAAATCATAAAACGGCGAAATTGTGTCCACAGCAAATATGGGCACCCCCCCACTCTGTATATCTTAATATAAAACTAAGGAGATGTTGTATAATTGCCAATAAGACAACTTTCCATCAAAGTTCAAATGAAGTGGGTGTAAGCAATTTTAGGCAACTGTACATTGTTTAACAATGAGAAAAACCAATACCATATAGTCAGCTATAAAAGGTCCTGACAATAATTTTTAAACAATGCAACAAATGTAACAGACATGAATTAACAAAAACCGCTGAATTCTCTCCTAACCTGGGGAGGTGGTGTTACAGTACAACATAAGAACAAACAATAAAAATCAGTTAGAAATAATACTTAACTCATCTGATCAAAGAAAACACAGTCAGGACTTGGCAGCCTATCTATACATACCACAACAGAATGTAAAGTTCTGAGAGTACCCACAGTTAGTGACAGCTAGTTAAAGTCAATAACTTCTACTACAAAAAATCATGTATCTAAGACTAAAATATCAATCAGTAAACTTCTATATTCCAATGGGCTTAGTGTTAAGAGGTCGTTCACAGTCAGTGAAAAGCATGACCTTCACTCACACACTCAATGCAATGCCAAAGAATGTATAGGTATGAACAGATTGCAGTACCCTAAATGTGGATATGTGTTTAACAATAATATTATACTTGGCTTAATTTACTGGTAACAGAATCAATGTTCTTACCGTATAAAAACAAGTTTGGAGCCTCTTGCCTTTGTTTGTCTTGTAGGATTTTTATTTTGTAAAATGAGAATGGAAATGGGGAATGTGTCAAAGATGGGAAAACAGCTCCAAGTTGTATAAGGATCTAAAATTAGAAATCATACAAGACTAACAAAGGCCAGAGGCTCCTGACTTTGGGCAGGCACATAAACATGATAAAATATGGGGTTAAATAAGTTTTTTGAGATCTCAACACCCCCTCCCCCCCTCCCCTTATACTTCTAGCCAATGTAGAAAAAGGCAAACACAAAGCATTACACACAGTAAAACTCAGTTTTAAAGAAGTTTGAAGTCTGATGTTAGAAAAGGTAACAAAAAAAAAGTTCATTAATTCATATGTTTTGGACTTTTGTAAGAAGTCCATTTTCACTGAATAGTACACATTTTGTGTTGGTTTAGCCCAAGGCAGATTCTGGGTACAAGATTTTCTCACTTTGTTGAAGACTTATCAATGGCATTCAACTCTTTTCTGCTCTTAGGTCGGGTTTGTTGTCTCTTTGACACATTCCTCATTTCCATGTTTAATTTTATTAATACATGTAGTAGTTGGTATGTGAATTAGTTTTGAAAATTATGTCTGCCTGACATGTCATATTGTCACCACCTCATCAACTATTTATACATGACAGGTCCACAGTATTTTTTGGTACAGGGGGATTTATTATCTGAACTTTGAAATAAATCTCAGATGAGGTTCAAAATAAGCATTATAGAGCAAACCTTTGTTTGTGGGAGTTATACCTATATAAAATGTAAATTAGATGTAGATAGAAGTATACTTTTTTTTAAGGAAAAAATATCAGCATAAAAAAAATGTAATTGAGTTCTCTCACAAATACAATTCTGAAATGAGATTTATTTCAAAGTTTTTACATCAGCCATTTATCTCAGAGGAATTTGAAGTTGAGTGTGAATGTATCCTTCCTATAGGAGTCCTAATCCTTGAAAGTATAAGTGATATATATAGAAATATTGCAATTTTGTTTATGATACTAACTTTATCACTAAGAATATTATGACACTGGTGCATGCTGATATTTTTGCTGATGAAGTATCAAAAGATAAAATGAAATAGTTGGTATAGAATAGATAAGAATAAGTATTTTTATGCATAATAAACATGAATATGTGATTTTTTCCTGCACTGATATGTGACACAAATGCCTAATATTTGTCAAGTTTCAGGACCTTTTATGGTCCAAAGTAATAGGCAGTAGGATCTAATGAAAAAAATACAATTTGGCAATGAAGAAAATTGCAGAAAATTTGTGGGGGATATAAGTTACTTGAAAATGATGTTTTATTCTTGTATGGAAGGAAATAGAAAATGGTAGTATTTTTTTTAATTCAAGCTTTTCTTTCCTTTAGAGCCAAATCCCCCGGTTATAGAAGTGTGCAAAACAGGGGATTTATTTGAAACTTATATGAATTTAAGATGGCAGGAACCCCAAGTTCCTAATGGAGATATATTATATTTTGTGATTTCAATGACTGGTGCTGCAACAAGAATAATCAACACAACTGTCAGCACAGAAGTCCAGAGAATTGACAACTTGCTTGAACGTAAGTATCTAACTTATTATTTGCAGATTTTTAAAAATACCTGTAGAGAATTTTGCAAGTAGGTAAATTCTGAACTTACCTGTCTAATAAAGAAAAAACTTACACATTCACTTCTAAATTATATGTATAATAATGTACAATATCAATATACAGATAGCCTGATAATCAATTTATCTGGCTGTTTTTGCGTCTTTTTTTAAGTGTTTAGAAGATGACTTATTAACATCGGTTCAAACAATGTGATGTTGCTGATATTTCCAAGTAAATGTATTTGACATCACCATTATATGCAATCTTATTAGGAGCTGAGCAGGGTGATATATATAGACAGTTGGACAACCGGTTAATGAATATATCTTTTTCACTTTAACAAGAATGTATTCTATATTGTAGAAAGAAATTATTGTTTTATTGTTAAAACAGTAAATGATGCAGAAATATCAGAAAGTGATTATTCTTCACAAAAGTGCTGTTCAACAAGGGCAGGAGGTAAACAGTTTTTATTTTTTGATAATTATAACTGAATTGAAAATGCAGCCTTATTGGGGGGGATGGTGGGGTGTCTAAGGGAGCAAACTTGCCACGGTTATGGATTTGGAAATTGGAATTTCTTTCTTCTAAGTAATAAGTTATTTTCCATTGAAGATTGAGGAATTTTTTAGTTTTTGTTCTCTTTTAAACTTAACCCTTGCCATGCGGGGGCCGTAATATTACGGCCTTGAAACTTCTCCGGTCTCGTGCTGGGGCCGTAATATTACGGCCTCAATGAAAAATGGCGCTTCACATTTTTGGTGTCAGAATTAAGAAGTATGAAAACAAATTACTCAAATTTCAAATACTGTCTTTTGTAGAAAAGAGTTAAATCTTTCATCACGATACAAATTTTGAATTTGTGTTGACAAAAAAATGAAAGAAACGAAAGAATGTGGGTGGGAATTACCTTGCAGGGTTTCATACGAATAAATCGGGAATCCCCATTTCCCAATAGACGTTTTTTGGGGCCAACAGCAATAAATTTATAAGTATAACAGTGGGAAACCCATAACATTGTCTTTCATGAGCATCGCTTTAACTTTTAAAAATTGTTTACTTTGTCAAGGTAATTTTTCGACAAACCAAAGCAAGCACTTATTTTTAGCATCCAATCAGTTTCGATTCACGTAAGTTTGACACAGAAATGATTGACTAAGAAACAATCGAATTTCAATAAAAACAGTATTTTTGAAAACAAATATTATTTAAAATATCACCAAAATTTTGTTGTACAAAAAATCTGCGATTTTCCAAAAAAAAAAGAATGGTATTCTATGGGCAGTCTATTTCTGGATCATAAAAAGTTGAAAACGAGGCATTTCACAGCGAGCACCTTGTTTCATGGGATTTCCCAATGCAGTTGCATGTAGATTCACCGTGTCTTTGTGCATTTAAGGTTGCATGTTTCATGGAATAAATTTTGTTATGAGTGTATCTGTATTAAAATGTGCTAAGAACATTATTTAATAATTTTCATCTATCTAAATAAAGACGGTGCAAAGGCAAACATGACAATTTGCGAGTCATGTGCAAATCGTCAGTAGTCGTGTGCTAGTCGTACGAAGTGCACACCGGATTTTAATCAATAGAAGTTCAAATTAATTATTAAATTTCATTAAGAATTATATATTTAAGTTAATTTTCTGCTTTTCAAAATTATTTGTGAAGAAAAACATGTCAGAAACCGTAAAACAAAACACTTTAACAAACTTTGTAAACATCCGGTGTAAAAAAGATCATGCGACACCATAGTTTACATTGGCAACGCCCATTCTTTTATTACATAAATGGCAGATAACCTTAATTTCGGGGAATACTTAGATGAAATATTTGCTGATGAAGATAGTGATTATGAATTTGAAGGATTTGACCTGGATGATGTTAATGAAAACCCTGAAGTAGTTATAAACGAGCGCATTACAAACGAGAACTGGGTTGCAGGGGAACATGTCCCACTACCATTGAATTTCAGTGGATCACAGGGTTTCTTCAGAGAAATAAATGATAAAACATCTCCCATAGAATATTTTGAAAATTTTATAAATGATCAGGACATTCAAGAAATAGTCCAAGAGACAAACTTATATGCAGCTCAATCTATTGCATCAAAAAATGTGAGTGCATATTCAAGATTTAATAAGGGGATTGACACAACCTTAAATGAAATGAGGCGGTTTATTGCCCTATTATTTACCATGACTCTTGTTTGTCAGTTGGACATAAGTGAATACTGGACTACTGACCCAGTTACATCAACACCATTTTTTAGAGACATTATGGCACGCGATCGTTTTTATCTCTTGTTAACATTCTTTCATTTGAACAATAATGAGAACAATATACCTAGAGGACAAGATTGCCATGACCCATTGTTTAAACTTGGAACACTATATCATAACATATTACATAGATTTCAATCATATTATTACCCAGGCCAAAACTTAACCATAGATGAATGCATGGTTCCATGGCGAGGAAATTTGTCATTTAAAACTTACAATCCTGACAAACCGAGCAAATATGGACTCAAGGCATATATGTTGTGTGACTCGAAAAACGGATTTTGTTCTAAATTCAAACTATACACTGGAAAACCACTAATACCACATAGTTCAAACGGGGCAACCTACGACCTTACAATGGACTTGCTAAGGGGACATTTTGGAAAAGGTCATATACTCTATTGCGACAATTATTACAGCTCTCCACAACTATTTTCCGATCTTTGGGAACTTGGTGTTGGTGCTACAGGTACTGTTAGACCAAACAGAAAAGGTGTACCTGATGAATTAAAAAGCTTAAAATTGAGAGCAAAAGGAGAAACAGCAGTGGTAAATAAAGGACCCTTAAACTTGACAAAATATTTAGATCATAAACCTATTTATATGCTATCCACAGTCAGCACATCTGAAAACATAGACACAAAGAGGAAAGACCCTCGGACTGGGGAAAATATAATTCGTCCAAAAGTTGTATTTGAATACAATTCTAAAATGGGTGGCGTTGATCGATCAGATCAAATGATTTCCTATTGTAAAATTCCTATTAAAACATTGAAATGGTGGAAAAAGGTAATATTCCACATGTTCTCAATGGCAGCCTTGAACTCATATATAATTTACAAAAGTACAACTACTGAAAGATCACCCTTATTGTTTAGGAATTATCGTAGAAAATTGATTAAACAGTTAATTGAAAAATCCAATGATGTTGGACTACATGAAGCAAAAAAATCAGCAGGCTGTCCCTCTGGTAAACAGTTAGAAAGACTAACTGGAAGACATTTCGCGGAAAAAATTATTCCAACTGGAACAAAACTAAATTTAACTCGTAGGTGCATAGTGTGTACACCTGCAGAAAGAGAACTATTAGCCTCTGCAGGAGAAAAACGTAGAAGGCCAGGACGTGACACTTCCTTTAATTGTGCAGAGTGCAATGTTGCGCTTTGTATTGATCCTTGTTTCAAGCTCTATCACAAATACAAAGAGTACAATCTCGCTTACAAAAGGCAAAAACTTGCAGCTGAGGCAGCCCGAAATGTAAATGAAAATAATACAGAGGAATGAAGCCAATTTGTTGTCTAACACTTATTTTAATGATTAAATAATTTGAATGTATTGAAATGTTCAAGTTGTGAAGTTGATCTTTAAATGTTCAATTTTAAAATATATTTTCTCTGCATAATTAACTTATTATTTAATCATTGTCATATTTAAGTATCTGAACGGACTACAATTTGAGGTTCAGGACAAATATCAATCAACAAAAACATGACATTAATATCTTTATTCTGGTCATATGGGTTTCTCTACGTCTTGTGTGCAAACAAGGCATCCAACATGTCTCATCTGTTTCTTCAGTCTGGTGTGAAGACAAGGCATCCAACTAATACACAATGTGTTCATAAAATGTAACGCATTTAAAAAAAAATAGGTTCTCTAGATTTGTTGTACGGTATTGAATTTGTTATTGTTGTTGTGTTTATAAATGATGCTTCTCAACTCCTGTTTTGTGACTTAATTCAGTTACATCATATACATTAATTAATTGGTTAGTTTGAATTTGTTTGTATAAAGATACCTGCACTGATTTGTATTCTATTGGGGAAACAAGGAGTTGCGTTTTGCAGTGAAGTTGCTTATTAGATATTAACTTAGGTATGTGTACTGGTATTTGGTTAAATGCATAAATTTGAGTTTTCTGAAAAAAAATCACCAAGATATTAAAAACATGCAAGAAATATAACTGCAACAAAACTAAGAACATTTTTTCCACTAAAGAAGGCTCAGCTACATGTATCTGCAATCACTTTAGTTTGATTTCATCGGCTTACTTGAAATTATAATATGGTTGACATGGTAACCCTTTCCTCTTCTAAAAAATAAGTTTTATTCATAAGTTTAACAACAGGAACCATTTACACTATTTTACTGAATGAAAAAATAATAATTTGTTAACATGTAATTTTTTTTTTTTTTTTTTTTTTACTTTTAAATTAGTAGTTGCTTTTTACCAACTAAATTAATTATCATGGACATAATTAAGCACATCTACTGAACTCTATTTTTAAATCAGGATATATTTATTATTTCTTTCATTTTACGTTAAACTGGGATGTTTGAGCAACTTATATAACACATGAAACTATGCATATGTTGAAAAAAAAATCATAATTTTAATCATTGAACTGTTACCATGGCAACCATTTTTTTTTAAATGTACAAATAAGTAAAAAAAAATAATGGTGTTCAATTTTTCTAGTACTTGACCAAACATGAAGTCATTTGCCATCAAGCCTTATGAATCATGACATATTAAAAAAAGTGATGATATTACAAACATTTTCTAAAAACAATTCAGCATACATAATAAATGATACCTGAAAAACAATTCAGCATGGTAAGGGTTAAGTTTATCTTAACTAAAAACTAAATTTATTAATGAAATGTGTATATAATGCTTATTACCTCTTAACTCAGTTTAAGTTCAGTTTTTTGCAGCTTCACTTTTACAGTTCTAAAGTAATGTCCCTTTATAAAGTTATATGCTAGCGGGGGCATCATCTGTGTCCCTTTAGACACATTCCCCATTTATTTTTTTATACGACCGCAAAATTTGAAAATTTCTCGTCTTATATATTGCTATCACGTTGGCGTCGTCTTCGGCGTCCGAATACTTTTAGTTTTCGCACTCTAGCTTAAGTAAAAGTGATTAGAAACATATGAAATTTTAATACAAGGTTTATGACCACAAAAGGAAGGTTGGGATTGATTTTGGGAGTTTTGATCCCAATATTTTAGGAACAAGGGGCCAATAAGGGCCCAAATAAGCATTTTCTTAGTTTTCGCACCATAACTTTAGTATAAGTAAATAGAAATCTATGAAATTTTAACACAAGGTTTATGACTACAAAAGGAAGGTTGGTATTGATTTTAGGAGTTTTGGTCATAACAGTTTAGGAATAAGGGGCCAAAAAGGGGTCCAAATAAGCATTTTTCTTGGTTTTCGCACCATAACTTTAGTATAAGTCAATAGAAATCTATGAAATTTAAACACAAGGTTTATGACCATAAAAGGAAGATTGGTATTGATTTTGGGAGTTTTGGTCCTAACAGTTTAGGAATAAGGGGCCAAAAGGGTCCATGAAAGTTAAATTTAGTTTGATTTTAACAAAAATTAAATTCTTGGGGTTCTTTGATATGCTGAATCCAAACATGTACTCATGATCAGGATCTAAAATTATTATATTAAGTATTGTGCAATAGCAAGAAATTGTCAATTGCAGAGCTGAATCCAGCTTGAATGTTGTGTCCATACTTGCCCCAACCATTCAGGGTTCAACCTCTGCGGTCGTATAAAGCTGCGTCCTGCAGAGCATCTGGTTAGAAGTTTCTATTAATTAATATTTTATGAATATTCATTGTTGCAAACTTTTAAAAAAAAAAATTGAGAGGGGGGTTCAATTTTACTCATTTCAGATTTCAGAAATTTCAGAAATTTCCTCAAATATGTTTTTTTTTTGAGAGGATTTCACCCTTCCCTAGATTTTCCATCAAAACATGATGGAATTTTGTGATGGAACAAATGCCATCAAATTCCATCATGTTGATGGAGTATTGGAACAGCTTTCCATCAACTTTCCATCAATGATGGAAAATGGTTGATGGAAATTTTTTGATGGAATATGTGTTCATGATGGTGGAAAATTGATGGCATAATTTCCATTTGATGGATAATTGATGGCATAATTTCCATTTGATGGATAATTGATGGTATTTTTGCCAGCTGATGGATAATTGATGGAATATTTTCCATTACATGTAAACTGCATAGAAACTTGATGGAGAATTGACCATCAGATGGAATTTGAAAATCTTTCCATATATGGCATTTTCTGTGATGTTATAAAATAATATTTGTTCTCTGTCGTCTATATAGTTAGTCCAGTTACATGTGTGTATCTTTTGGTTCAGTGTCCCATCCTAAAGTTGAATCAATTGATATTGGCAAATTCTGCAAAATAAAAGTAAAAGAATCTAGCATATTATAAACATGATAAATTAGAATAAGTTAACATTGTAAAGACATGAAATAAGGTTATTAGTTACTTGTCATCTGTGGATATATTAAATGTATAATTGTCAGTCATACCACAGAATTCTAATTTTGTAGCAAAATTATTTTATTGGAATTAAGTACTAAATAATTTTATAAAACATGTAAATATTGTTTTAAAATGATACAAAATATGATTCCTGTCTTACACAATTTTATGATAATGTATATTATGCACATTTTTTGTGTCATTTCGTCTCTTGTTGATAGTTGTCTCACTGGCAATTATACCATGTAATAATTACCACATCTTCTTGATCAATAATTTTTGTAAATCTATGTGATCTAGTTTTTTTCTCTTGACTCTGAAAAGCTAATAAAACATTTTAAATGTCACTTAACTTTGAACTAAAAGAGCATGCACATATATTCAAAATGGTGGAAATTCTAATACACTAGCTGTACTTACCAAAAGATTTAATCCAGAACATGTGTACACACTAATCTTCCTAAATCCAAGAGACAATTATGTCATCAGAAGAATACATCTGCACTTTTCAATCCCAGTCAATAGAATTAATAAGAACATTTTGATCTAAATCCATTGTAAAATTCCTAATTTGTTAATGACAGAAGACATCTTTGCTTCTTGTCTGCATGTTCATAAAAGTTCAAATTTGAATTTGTTGATTTGTTGAGGTTGTGTAGGGTCTTGTGACAATTTGATTCCTTTGAAATGTGCCCCAAATAAATATTGTTAATTAACTAAATCTTGCATAATTGCTATAAATTATCTAAAATATATTTATTTATTGTTTGTAGTTTATCTTTATGTTATAAGTTAGAGATATTGCAGAAGAATGCATAAAAACATGTGCTATCCTCATTGGGCCTCAAACTCTGTGTTCATTTATGATGTCACATCCTGTACACAAAGGTTAAAGAAAAACAGATTGGCACCTGACACCTGTGATGGAAAAATTTCTAAGTTTTTTTCCATCAAGAAAAATGAGTCTAAATTCCATCCCTCTTTCCATCAAAGAAAATGTTTTAAGTCCAATTTCCATCAAAACTTTTTTCATTTCCATCCTATTTACCATCAGATGGAATAAGTGCCATCATATTTTCCATCAGGGGGTAAAAATTCCATTCAATTTTCCATCAAATGGTAAAAATGCCATCCAATTTTCCATCAGGGGTTAAAGATGCCATCAAATTTTCCATCAAAAGAAGGCTGATGGAAAAAATATTCCCAATTTCCATCATCCTTTCATGATTTTTTTTGGTTTGGGATGGAATTCCATCAAGTACCATCAAATTTCCATCAATTGTCCATCAAGTGTTGATGGAAAATGAAGAAATTGATGGAAAATCTAGGGAAGAGTGAGTGAATAGCAAAGTGAATTGCTCATAAGCAAAAAAAATAATTCTAAGTTCATAAGACCACATTTATTCTGTGTCAGAAACCTATGCTGTGTCAACTATTTAATCACAATCCAAATTCAGAGCTGTATCCAGCTTGAATGTTGTGTCCGTACATGCCCCTACTGTTCAGGGTTCGACCTCTGCAGTGGTATAAAGCTGCAACCTGCAGAGCGTCTGGTTGAGTTTTGGTCTTTTTCTCATACTATATGCAATAGGTCAACTATATTTGGCGTATGGCAATATTTTATGATCTATATATGTCAGTCGCACAGGTTTTATTTGATCGTGACCTGAATTTCATTGATCAGTGTTAAGTTTTTGTGTTTGGGTTTGTTTTTATTAAACTATAAGCAGTAAGTCAACTTTATCTGGTGTATGGAATGATTTTATGGGGTACATGTCACATGTGTCAGGCTGGCATGTTTAATCTGACCTTGACCTTATTTTCAAAGTTCATTGGTAAAGGTGTTTTGGTCTATTTTTCAAATATTGTAAGCAATAGCTGAACTATATTTGGTGTTAAAAGATTGTATGGTTTACATGTCTGTCTGACCTTGACTTCATTTTCAAGGTTCATTGGTTAATATCTAGTTTTCCTTGTTAAATCTGTTTCTTAGATATTTTAAGCAGCAAGTCAACTAGTATTATATTTGGTGTATCAAGTAATCGTAAGATATGGCTGTCTGGCATGATTAATTGGACCATGGCCTAATTTTCATAGTCCATCAATCAATGTTGAGTTTTCCTAGTTAAATCTGTTTCTTATAATGCTACAAGCAAAAGTTTACTATATTTGTAAGGTGTACATGTCTATATGTACCGTATTGTTTGACCTTAAATTCATTTTCATGATTCATTGGTTAATGTTAACATTGTAAAATTTTTATGTTTTTATGCCCCCTCCGTAGTTAAGTGGGCATTAAGTTTTACCCTTGTCTGTCTGTACATACATGCCAAAATTGTTTTTTGTTTTCTAAATTGAATTTGCCTGTGAAACTTATACACAATGCTTTAATTTACCACAAAACACAGATGTAGTGTGATTCTTATACGCCCATCGTCGACGGGACGTATTATGGTGTACTGTTGTCCGTCTGTCTGTCCGTCCGTCCGTCCGTCGTCCACACTTCGGACAATAACTCAAAAACGCTTTCACCAATTTCCAAGAAACTTAAGTGAATTGTTTATATCTATTGACATAAGCTCCCTTTCGTTTTTTTTTTTTCTTTCAGATTTTAAGTTTTGGATTTATGGGGCTTTATTCATAAAAAAGGGGGGATTTTCAACACCTGGGACAATAACTCAAAAAGGCTTTCACCAATGTCCATGAAACTTAAGTGAATTGTTTATATCTATTGACATAAGCTCCCTTTCGTTTTTTTTTAATTTCAGATTTTAAGTTTTGGATTTATGGGGCTTTATTCATAAAAAAGGGGGATTTTTAACACTTCGGACAATAACTCAAAAAGGCTTTCACCAATGTCCATGAAACTTTGGTGAATTGTTTATATCTAGCTCCCTTTCAATTTTTATAAACTTCAGATTTTACATTTCTGTGTTATGAATTTTTATGCTTAAAAAAGGGGGATTTTTAACACTTCGGACAATAACTCTAAAAGGCTTTCACCAATGTCAATGAAACTTTGGTGAATTGTTTATATCTATTGATGTTTTAGCTCCCTTACAATTTTTATAAATTTCAGATTTTAAGTTTTGGATTTATGGGGCTTTATTCATAAAAAAAGGTTTTTTTTAACACTTCGGACAATAACTCAAAAAGGCTTTCACCAATGTCCATGAAACTTTGGTGAATTGTTTATATCTATTGATGTAAGCTCCCTTTCAATTTTTATGAATTTCAGATTTTACATTTCCGTGTTATGAATTTTTATGCTTAAAAAAGGGGGGATTTTCCAATTTTGGGACAATTCATTTAAAGCATAAAAGACAAGTTAAAAGAGCAACAGGCGTATCATGTGCTAAAGTGCAGCCCTTTATTGGTAATGTCACTCTAACTATATATTTAATTATATAGTGATGCTCCTTTATAAATGAAAAAAATCTAAATTTTTAGTTCCTGTTCTTTTAAGTTTGACTCCACCATATGTTATGAAACTAAGACACAATTACTTAATATATTTATTTTATCCTGCTTACTGCCATTGATGATTGCCAAATAAATTGATCACAAGATGTTACAAAATGGATCTTTGTATGAATATAATACCAAGTAAAAAGCAAAGATTTTAACTTGCGGCAAAGATGGTAAACCACAATATATATATTTGTTTCATATTATGTGTATTGATTGACTGTAATTAAGATATGCATGTTTGTCTGCCAGGGTTTATCTTACCTTGACCTTATTGTTACTGATTGATGATAATTTAAAGTTCATGTGACGCGTAATGTAGACTGTCAAGAGTAAACCAATCATATGATAAGTGAAGCAGGTTCAGCATGTGCACTCTTGCTAAGGCCAAAAAAAATATATGTCTGTTTCCTGCTGCCAAGGAAAATAAATCAGGGTCTGTAGGTCGGAAATTTTTTTTTAATTTTTTTTGCACTCCCAGTCAGATTTGCAGTCGGTTAAATGTCATGTTTTGTTAGGGTCCTGTACCCCAAAATGATTTAATCTCTTTAAAGAAGCTTTAATTCAATTATCCTAAGAGTGCAGACATTTTTAAAACCTTAATTGTAGCACATTTGTGCTGGGAGCAGCCATTTTGATTGTTTGGGCATAGTAAGATAAGGATCTGAATCGGATTGGAAATGATTGTTTTCCAGAATTGAATAAAAAGTTATAGGGTCAGGAATTTGAGTCAGGGTCGGTTGGAAATAGGAAACAGACAAATAATTTTTTTTGGCCTAAGAATAAATTTATTCAAATGATCAATTGTCATATCTAAATTTACAATTTTTCAGACAAGCTTCAGATACAACACCACTGATTAATTTCTGATGTCTTGTTTTAGTTGCTACTTTACCACAGAATGTAACTTTCATTGATATTAGAAGTAGAAGTATTAGACTATCATGGATGACACCAACCAACATTAAAGGGAAATTAAGTGGATATCGTGTTAGTTTAATAGCAGACAGTGTTTGCAAAGTGGAAGTTGTTTTTCAATGCACAGATTGTGATGGAGCCGTAAGATTATTAATTTCTTTATAATTATCAAAACTTATTTGACCCTGAAAATTTTACTTTAATTAAATTAAAGATATTTCTGGAACACAATTAGGTGCATGCGTTTGGTCACAGTTTTCTCTTATTTCACAAATTAAACTGGAATTCATGGCTTTAAAACCAATAAAATGGAAATATGTTTGTGAGCACTCAAACCTCCCCAACATGGTCAGGCGGCTAACTATACACTGTAATAATTAACTAACAATCCATAATAATTGTAAAAAATTCAAGTAAAACAAAAATGTCAGCAGCCAATATCTTTTACTGTGTAAATTATTGTAAGATAATGAATATTTCTTTTTAAATTTTGAATATATATTACTTTTAGGGGTGTTTGATTTTGAATTACTACTAACAAATCTCTGAAAGTATGAAATTATTAAAGTTGTCTCTTTTTGTGTTAGATTATTTTCTTTTAAAACTTGTGTATAAATATTAATATGAATAGATTTATTTGCATTCTGAAAATTATTCAATACATGTTTTTAGCTACAAATAGTAGCCAATTCAGAATGTGGTACCCAAAGGAAAGTGGATATTGAATCTGCTAATGCAAACACTTTGATTGAGGATACAATTGATGGTCTGTTCCCATATATCAGTTATGATGTCTGGATTGCAGCAGTAAATGGACAGGGTGATGGTGAAAAAAATGAAACGTTGGTTATGACAGATTCTGAAGGTAAAGTATTTAGGTATCCGTCCCATGATAAAGATTTCCAGATTCTTTTTTTTTTTTAATCAAATGCAGTCTCAATTGAATGAAATAACTGAAAAATTTTAGTTGTTTATATGAAAACAAAGTAAATGCATAATTTCTATTAATATAGCCCCATATCATTCTCATGTATTCATTAAGGTAACCTTGATACCGAATGACGTTACGCCATGAGTTATCGTTCCTGACGTTATCGAATAACGTTCACACATATAAGCCAATGCAGCGACAGCTTTGTAATCATATAAACCACGTCTACTCAGGACGGACAGCAACATCGGAATGAAACATTAGAAAGTTAACGAAGGCTGAGAAATACATGGGCAATTGATTTGGCAGAAATAAAATAACAAAATTCAGGTTCCGTTACAGTCTGAATAAAGCTAGCCCAGAGTATCCACTTGCGTCTACAAACACAAGTTGATAGTTGGGGCTGGCTGTAGTCAGACCGGTTCCTTGTTCCCTGATTCCGTTATAATTTTTTCTTGAAATTTACATGCAAACGGCTGACTTTTTATTATTCAAACGGCAAGAGACTGTAAAAAAGCTAGATCTTGAAATCATACTCATATTATAGGTGCGCATATCGTCTGGCGTTTCTTTTTTGTTTCATGACAGGTTGCTGGATTAGGCATTTTGATAAAATACAAAGGCACACAGAGTACAGACTCCGGCTTACATCTGATACAGGTTGAATTTCAAGCTGGAACTTTTAAATTTCGCAGTTGTTTTACTTATATAAAGAATGCATATATGATCTCAAAATTTGTTATGTAAAAAGTAAAAACACAAAAATACTGAACTCCGAGGAAAATTCAAAAAGGAAAGTCCAAAATCAAAAGGCAAAATCAAAAGTCCAAACACATCAAACGAATGGATAACAACTGTCATATTCCTGACTTGGTACAGGCATTTTAAAAATTTTAAATAATTTTTCACAAATGACAGAATGTTGAAATTTGTGAAATTTTGCATACAGTTTGCTAACCCGAATAATTCAGTCCCTCCCCGTAATCGATCTCTCCTACTTACTTAATGTAGTAAGCGGAATATAACGACTGAATTATTCGGGTTAACAGTTTGCAAGGTTTGTCCGACTTGCTGAGCAAACAAGTAACACAGTTACACCAAGCAGAGTACACTATACTACATGTATTGTATGTTACCAAGTCAAGAATATGACAGCTGTTTATCATTCTTTTGATGTTTTTCAGCTTTTGATTTTGTCATTTGATAAGGGATTTTTTTCGTTTTGAATTTTTCTTGGAGTTTTGTTATTTTATTTTTTGGAATGTGTATTTTATCATGATCATTATTTTTCCCCATAATTTTCACAAATAACAGAATGTTTAATCTTTTTTGACTGGTGTTTCAAATGTGTCTTTTATAAGCAACTGTT
This sequence comes from Mytilus galloprovincialis, assembly GCA_037788925.1. Taxonomy (NCBI): domain Eukaryota; kingdom Metazoa; phylum Mollusca; class Bivalvia; order Mytilida; family Mytilidae; genus Mytilus; species Mytilus galloprovincialis. Next base: position 4,483,876 of record CM075340.1, on the reverse strand, counting down.
TTCAAAATTGTATTGTATCGTCCCGAACATGCATGGGCTATTTGCCACTGAACGTTAAACAACCATCAAACCGAGCAATTAAAAAACTGTTAAATGAATCAAATTTTTTAAAATACTATATTTCTGCATCAAGGGATGCAGTGATGATACCACCGTTGTCTAATATGATGGAGTTAAAAATCTGTAATTCGGATGAATCTCACATAAAATGTTTCATTTAATTTTCACGTAAACTTAACAAAAATCTGAAGGTATTTTTTTATGGTTTTGATCAAATTTTAGAACAAAGATATTATTTAAATAATTTTATTTCAAATATTTACGTGAATTTAACGTGTACAAAATTCCGGTGATTTATGCATGAACTATTATCATAAGATTCACATGGAACCTGTTCACGCAAGTTTCAAGTATATGCTCGTTTGATGTGAAAATCAGACGATATTGATATTAATTCATATGAGTGAAATTCCATGTGCAGGACGAAATAAAATTATATCTGATTCAGTAGAATTTTATATTGCATTACTAGGAACTTTACGATAGTCAACAGGGGAAATGAAAATAAAATATACTCATTCAGATCCTGACACATATTTTTTCTCCATTCTCTGAGAAGGAATAATGTTATATTCCGTACACCATAACGTCACACGTTTTTGGTCAAATTCTAGGCCTATCGATCAATTTTGAAGCCATTTATTTCAAAAACAAGGATGGTGACATATGAGTTTCTATACGTGTATGGATTCACTATGCAATCGTGGATATTATGTTAGTTTTTTGTTTTTCTCCGTATATAAGAAAATAGCCATCCATTCGAAAGTCTAAAAAGGTAAGCCGAAAAAAAGGCATTTCCCCTATATATACCTAAGTAAATTTGTCGCCAAAATTGACGTTTTCTTATGAAAATTACAAAAAAACAAAAATGGTGACCCCCATTTTTTATTACATATTCCGATGTAACTCAATTCAAAGTACACGTATGCAAAAAAATTTGGAAATCTGGAGATATGCCATTCGGTATCGTGTTACCTTAACACAGGTTGGCCAGAGACCTTATTTAGATAACACACAAGTCATCATTTGAATGGCTATAAAAGACTTTGCACAATCAAACAGATGTCTCATCTATTTAAGGACAGAGTCCACCTTACTTCAAGCATAAAATATAATTTTCATTTTTCTCATCACTTGGCGTCTGTCATTCATAGTCTGTTGTCGTCAGTTGTGGTTAATGTTTACAAAAATCTTCTCCTCTGAAACTACTAGGCCAAATTTAACTAAACTTGGCCACGATCATCATTGGGGTTACTTGTTTAAAAAATGTGTCTGGTGACCCTGCCAACCAACCAAGATGGCCACTATGGCTAAAAATGGTACATAGGGGTAAAATGTAGATTTTGGCTTATATCATGTATATCATTGAAACCAAAGCATTTAGAGCAAATATGACAGGGGTAAAATTGATAATTTTCAGATAAATTGGACAACCCATTGTTGGGTTGCTGCCCCTGAATTGGTAATTTTAAGATAATTTTACCGTTTTTATATGACCGCAAAAAAATTTTTGCGTCATATAATGGTATCATGTGGTCGTCAGTGTTGTCCAAAGACGCATTTAGTTTCCTGACAATAGTTTTAGATTTAGTGAATGGATCACTTTAAATTTTAGCCAGAAGGTTTAATACCACTAAAGGAAGGTTGGAATTGATTTTTGGGGTTATGGTTCCAATTGTTTAGGAATTAGGGGCCTAAAATAAGCATTTTTGTAGTTTCCAAACAATAACTTGTGTTTAAGTGGATGAATCTCTCTGAAATTATATCACTCTCTTCCATGAAGGGATGGTTAGTTATGACTTTGGGGGGGGGGGGTGCTAAAAAATAAGCATTTTTGTAGTTTTCAAACAATAACTTGTGTTTAAGTGGATGAATCTCTGAAATTATACCACATGTTTCCATGCAAATAATGGATAGTTAGTAATGACCAAGGGGGGGGGGGGGTTATTGCTCAAAATGTTTTGGAATTAGGGGCAAAAAAAGGAGGTGGGAAACAATGTTTTTCTAGTCAATGGACAATCAAGACAATTTACAAGCAGTTTAAGGGAGGTAATTAAAAAAACAATTAACATACAATATTTGGTATGCTCAGATTTACCTCCCTTACACTACTTGAAAATAATGAATAAAGAAATGTCAGGTTTTGGAACTTATTGCAAAAAGGGGGGTGGTAGTAGATTTCAAATTTTTTTTTCCAAGTTTCTCAAATTCCAAATTTTTGAAAAGTTTGAAGAAGAAATCTTTACTTGCACAATATTGCATAGTAGATTTGTAAGATCTTGACATTTGTTTTGTGTCAGAAACTCATATTATGTCAAGAATTTGATCACAACAAATTCAGAGCTGTATATATCAAGCTTTAATATTGTGTCCATACTTGCCCCATCTGTTCAGGGTAAAAATATATAGCTATAAAGTATAAAGCTGAGCCCTGGTTGGTTATTATCTTTAGAATTATTATAGATAGAGATAAACTGTAAACAGCAATAATGTTCAGCAAAGTAAGATCTACAAAAGGTCAGCATGACCAAAATGGTCAGCTGACCCCTTAAGGAGTTATTGCCCTTTATAGTCAATTTTTACCAATTTTCATAAATTTTGTAATCTTTTACAAAAATCTTCTCCTCTGAAACTACTAAGACAAATTCAACCAACCTTGTCAACAATCATCATTAGGGTATCTAGTTTAAAAAATGTGTCTGATGACCCCGCCTGCAAACCAAGTTAGCCAACATGGCTGAGAATAGTACATAGGGGAAAATGCAGTTTTTGGGTCATATCTCAGAAACCAAATCATATATAGCAAATTTGACAGGATAATTTTGTTTGTTAGATCAGGGTCTATCCGCCCTGAAATTTTCAGACCAATCAGGCCACCGGTTGTTGGGTTGCTGCCCCTGAATTGGTAATTTTAAGACAATTTTGCAGCTTTGGGTTATTATCTTGAATATTATTATAGATAAGAGATAAACCATAAACAGCAATAATGTACAGCAAAGTAATACCTACAAATAAGTCTTTTTTCTAGTTTCTTCTTCTGTGATTTAAAATGATCAAAATGGTCAATTGACCTCTTAAGGAGTTGTTGCCCTTTACAGTCCATTTTTAACAATTTGCATAAACTTTGCTACTGGGACAAGTTCATTATAGATAGAGATAATTGTTAGAAGCAAGAATGTTCTGTTAAGTAAGATGTACAAAAACATCACCATCACCAAAACACAATTTTGTCATGAATCCATCTGTGTCCTTTGTTTATGATATGCACATAGATCAAGGTGAGCGACACAGGCTCTTTAGAGCCTCTAGTTTTCAATATTAAAATAACTATTAATTAAATTTTCGCTGTCTGTTTGTCTTTACTATTGAATGAATCCTCATGTGTTGGTAACACAGACTACAACCTGGCTAATAATGCAAGGATCAAATCAAGGATGATAAGGTGACTCAAAAAGATAGATCTTCAAAATTTTTATTCAACTGATAGATGTCATGAAAAGGTCCATTTAAAAATTGAAAAATTATGAGAACTATTATTTCTGGGAATATTTCACAACCTCTATCAGTTATATCAAATATGACAAAAACTGTACCTGTGTGCATAAGAAATAGAGGAATTTGACAATTTTCTAGTTTCTTCTTCTGTGATTTAAAATTGAAATAATACCAGTGGTTGAAAAATACAATATACAAGTTATAGTATCTTAAAACTAGTGACAGAAGTGAAATTTAGTTTCTGTTTTCATAAATAATGTAGTGCCAGAAAAACCAACCAATGCTACGGCTATAGTAAAAGGGGCAAAGGCCATACAAGTGAATTGGACAAAACAAACAGTGAAGCCTGGAAATACAACTTACATGATAAAAGCATATGAAGTTTTGGATGGAAAAGAGTCATTTGTAAAAACTATACCTGTAAATGGTTGGTATATATATATGTACAAACATTGTCTTTCATCGGAATTATCAACATGTATTTGATGAATATGAAATGAGATGTGGTATGATTGTCAATGAGACACCTCTCCCTCAGAGACTAAAGGATGTATATGTTAGCATCTATATGACATTTTATAGCCTTTAACAATGTGCAATACTATACTGCAAAACCAGCTATAAAAGGCTACTTTTGAACTTGCATGGTTGTTCTTTGAGAAATTGATGTTCTAATCAGACAAGAGACATGAAGCATATAAAGTAGGACTTATCATAAATCCTGTGAACATACTAAGACATTAAAGATAAATTAAGCTTTATTTATTTGTAGAAACAGTTCGATAAAAAAATTACATGTACAAAGTCTAAAACTTGGATTAATGATAAATTTGGCAATGACAACTGCAGATAATACCTTTTCTATGTTATAAATATTCTGTATTAAAAAAATCTTAATATGCACATGTGTATATAAATTTCTTTTATATTTCAAAGGATATGACAAAGAGTCTATTGATTTCTCTGATTTAGAGGAGTACTGGGACTATAGATTTACTGTAACAGCAAGTACAATCAAAGGTGTCGCTACATCACTCATGACTGCAGTTGCTAAGACCAACCAGGCTCGTAAGTTTTCTTAAGGTCTTGAATTAGTAATAGATACTACACAATGCAATCAATATTGCATCACATAAACACAAAAGATACTTTCAAACTTTATATATATATACAAAAGGGAAAAAGATTTTTTTTTTAAAATGCATGCAAGATCAATGGTGTTTCCTAGTTGACGTTTGCAATAAAAAAAAACAATGGCAAATGTCTGACTAAGCATATCTAAAAGGCATCCTTTTCTCTACAATGAAAAGAAAGACCACATATCAGACTATAATGATAATAATAACTAGGGTTTTTTTTAACATTAGATGAAAGGGAAATGGTTTTGTGCAAATCACAATAACTAATCTCGCATTTCTGTAAATTGTTCAAAATCGTAATCACAATTATAATAATAGCATACAATAATTTCTGAATTTACAGTACACAAAATACTGAATCAGATAGATAAAATTAAGAAATCTAAACACTGATGTCATAGATGTCATAGACAGAGTCCCTTTAAAAAAAATACATTAAGATATAATATGATTGCTATTGAGACAATTATCCACCAGAGTTCAAATGACATGGATATAAATTAGCAACTATAGGTTACCTTGAACAATGAGAAAATTCATATCGTTTAATCAGCTATAAAGGCTTCACTTGATGTGTATGCCTCAGTTTAACTGAAGGTGAGGCCAGCATGCGAAATTAATTTATTTTGAGAACAGTAAAAATTGTCAATTACACATGTTGTCTTTTTTTTACAGCACCTGGTTTGGTTCAGAATTTGAATGCCTCTAGACCACAGAATCCCAGCAATTATACACAGATGGATGTAAAATGGCAGATTCCAAAACTGCGCGAAAGAAATGGCGATATTAAAGAATACATTTTGAAGCATAATATTTCTGGGGTATTTTCAGATTATGTAATACAAAAATACCATTTGTTTTAAAGCAGTGAAAGTAAAATGGGGTTTCTTTTTAAAATATAGAAGGAACAGGAATAAAGTAATTTTAATCAAACTAGAATTAGAATTTTTATATCGTTGGTTATTAAAATTTGGATATTTTTTAGAAAGTTCATTTTATTTAAAGAGAAATATTTTATCAGCTAAAATTGCTATAAATAAAAGAAATGGATGTGATGAGTCTAAACTATTTTATAGACGATGAAAGAAGAAACGCCTAGAACTACTGCTGGTTCAAACAACTTGATGGAAACTTTGTCTGTAGAAACAGAGCAATGGTATAAAATAGAGGTATGTTGTTAATAAGATAATATATTCAGTCTTACTTCGATTTCTTATTTTATTGATAATAGTTACAATGATAAGTTCTTTATTTTAAGATTGCATGCATACAGCACACATTCAACAGAAAATAGAACAAACAACATACATAAAAAAATAATTCATACAACATAATTGCAACAATGAGAAAAGTTTAGATATTCCAACCAAAAAGTATTGTCATTTGATTGTATTAGACTTATATAGAAATTAAAGTTTGTTATAAAGGAGAAATCTTCCTACTTAAATAGTGAGTGTTTTCAACCCTGATCTCTCTTTCCTAGAGCTGTTACTCCCTTATGTTGTAAATTATTAATTGACAGAATGAAAATAATTCGCATACTGGTAATAAGTCTATCTCCTGTGAAATAATCAGAAAAATTAGACAACCCATTCCCAGGGAAAGTGAATTTTGGTAAATTTTAAAGACTTTTATATCTAAAAAACTAAAGCAGGTAGTGCAAATCTGATATGTATTTAAATTGACCAGCAGGTGAATATGGCAATTTCCCTATTTTTGGTGATTATTTTTAAAACAGGAAGAGAGAAATTTAAAACAGTAAACATGATCAGAACAATAAGATTTTCAAATAAACAACATGGAGACAGTTTCTTTTTTATCCTTGGCGTTATCAGTTTATTATGATTTACTTTTGTTATCTTTTGCACTCTTTTATATCAGTAATACCCTTTAAACATTTTTGTTCAAGACTAACGTATATTTATTTTTGCTCATTAAAGGTGATAGGAGTGAATACCATTGGCCAAGAAGGAAAAATGAATAGTATTATGTATTATGCAAAGCCTGGGCGTAAGTTGTCTTTAAGTTTATATAATATCAATTCATATTTCTTAATTTTCTTTTTAAGTCATATAATTGAAGTCTTTAATATGAATTTTGGTGACAATACAGTTAGATTAAAAGAATTTTTTGCACTCGAAATTTCTTTTCATGAAATGGTATAACCAGTTGATGTAGTATCCCTTAAAAAAAGACTTGACAAATAATATTGTATTATGTTCCAAATAGACAGTATCTTTTTGTTGTATAGCAATACTTAAAAAACTGCTTAAAACAGTTGTTATCACTTATGTAATCAGTACTTTGAAGTTATATTCACACTTACCGGTAATCAATATCATAGAAAGTTGCATGCTAGATTTATGCTGGAAATATTACATTGCTTTACAATAAATGATATTAAAAGCTATGACACATAAGATATATATTTCAGCTCCAATCCCACCAATATTTAGTCCAGTAATTACTGAAGTTAGTAAAGCAGTTAGCACACAAAGAACTATTAGTGTTGCACTGAACGGAGAATGGTTTTTCCATAACAAGGACAATGGTGTTTTCACTGACTGGGGAGTGATTGTTTGTACAGGGGTTAATTGTGATAACTACGGTTAGTCATTTTAGAGAGTAAAATATTAAATAGAAAATTAACAGCACAAAAGACCTGAATAATTGATTGCATGTTTTTTTAAATTCATTGGCAAATGTTTCATATATTCTATGTCAAAGAACAGATCGGCAGTAATTCCATCAGTAGATGCTGCTTAGTGAATCAACTGAAATTAAGTACAGACAGATTTGCCATATTTGGTCTTTTATAGTTCGGTTAACTCAAAGATGCATGATAAATGCCAACTTGAAATTTCTTGTGAATGCAAGCTTTTGCACACTATAATATGTTCTGTCCAATGCTTTTTGGGGGGGAAAGACGGCTTCAAGCCGTCAATCCCCTAGCGGATTGACCAGAGTGACATTCCCTCACATCATTCATTTTGTTTTTATAGTGTGGAAAACCCCCCAACAAATCTTACTTAGATTGAAGAGAAGGAGACCCAAAAATGAATAGTTTGACTTTAAACACTTTTTTAAACATTTCCGTTCTGTTTCTAACGAAATTATCGTATCTTGAGCTCTCCTTTACACTATTTACGTTTCTTTTACAATCCGGAAAAATCAGTATGACGAGATATTCTAAATATATCCAACCTACATTGTATTTTATAGTGACGTCATTTTTGGAATGCCACCAGAAGCAGGGATATCCTTCACTGGTTATTTAAATCATTCCCAGAGATCGTGCACTAATTACAAATTGGTATTTGCTAAATCTAAACATAATATTGTTTGCTGTAGATGATTCAAACATCAACATGCAATACTTTAATGTGTAGGTCAGCAACTTTCAAAGTAAACAAAGATCGTGAGGTTACATGAGATAGGGGAGAGAAACGATTTTTTTGATTTTTTTTTCTGTAAAAATTCTGTTTTGAGAATCTTCCTCCAATTCAGGAGCACCTCAACTGATGAGTAATTATCCACTAAAATAAAAGTTAATGTATTTAAACACTAAAAAATGTGACATTTCATTGGATTAATAGTCTTCCATTAAAACTAAATTTTTGTGTACCAACATAATCATTGTAATGGTAAAAAAAAAAAAAAAAAAAAATGTTGCATTTTGTAGTTTCAACCTATTTATTCATGAAATTTACAAATATTTCAAATTTAGGATTTTGAAACAAGCTTCACACAGTTTACATCAATCATATGGTTTTTTATTAGTACCTGTTTCCCTGTGATGAGAGTTGTAACTGGGAACTTTATCAATGGAAAATTAAAACTGAATAGATTTTTCAGTCCACACTTTCTCAAGAAAAAAATAAAAAATCCAAGAGTACTGTCACAAAAAATGGAAAATTGGCCTAGCCTGCAGTTCAGTGGTACACAATCAAGATTTCAAAAAATATTGTAGTTGTTGTGAAATGACAGAATTCAGTTGAATTTTAGATAATTAACTATCAACTTTAATCAAATGTTTAGATTTAGAAGATGCAGATCTCTTCCATTGGTCCAAATTGAATCCTAAACTAAGGAAATGAAATTACATAAACAACAATGGATTTCAATATTGTCAACCTTTCTGCATGTTCTAGCTGTTCTCTTTTATCATTCTTTATATGAAGACTATCAAAAGATCCCCCCCCCCTTTTCCAAAAAAAAATAATTAAAGAGAATCAAGGGCCGTCTTTCCCCTCAGAGCTATTCAGCTCTTTGATTTTATAATGGGCTTGTATTTACACTAAATCCATTGGATGATAGATGTTTACTGATTGATATTTCAGTTTTAGATACATGATTTTTTTCATTAGTTGTTATTGGCTTGTAGTTACTAAGAGTACTCTCAGATCTGTACTTTGTGCCTTTTTGTTGCAAGGGATGAGGGATATACCGTGCCATATTTAAGATTAAAAAATAATAATTGAATTGTCTAGGTGATGGAACAGGAACTAAAGCGGGAAATCCATTTGGACTTGGGACATTCAAAACATGGAAACAAGCACAGAAAACAGGGTTTGTAGAACCTTACAGAGCTACTAACAACACATGGATTGTTGAAAGATACAGTAAGTATAGCTAAATTTATTTGATTTATCTAAATGCATTATAACAAATAGTGATACATTCTTTGTATTGCTATAAGAAAGCACTGTGTTTGCAGGTTTTATTATAATTAATACAGTCAAAACATAAATTAACTGTTTTCATGACTTGCAGATTTTTTTTTTGGAATGCTCTGGATTTTCTCCCCCTGGAATAGATTAACCTAAGGGCTGTATTTGGCAAAGTTTTTGAAAATTTTGAGTTCTCAATGCTCATCACATTCATAGTTAATTGGCTTTTTTTTTTAAAAATTCCATTTGAGCAAAAATGCATGATGTGTCTTTTGTAGATTATAAACTCCTGTCTGGCCCTCAAAATTGAAAAGATCATTGAATAAGAAATTATACATACATATATCTATTTATTTTTAGTGTAGTTGGGTATCTGACTCATTAATGAAACCCTCACCATTTGTAATTCATATGTAAAATTACGATGTGTTATGATTTCCAATGAGAATATATTTCAAAAGCAACAAAGGGATTTTGATGCCAGCAACTTTTTTCAACTTAAGCTCAATTTTTGATATTTTTCATGTTATTCCTTTCATAATCATTACTGGTTAATAGCTAATGGTATGCTTATTGCATAGCTGTACATCAGAAAACAGTTTAGCTGTCAGCATAGGATTTTTTTGAATTTCCTGTTGTAACTAGATAAGTTCTTGAAGTTAGTCTAAAAGAGCAAATGGTGAAAATTGAGTTTGCAAGAAATATTCACAATAGTATAGAATGTCTGAGATTGCAATCTACACAAAATATATAAAAATACCTATATTAGAAAAGGGTAGATAACTTCTAATTAAGAATAATTTCTAATTAGAGACATCTTTGTTATAGATGTAGCAGTAGGTCGAAGCAAGAGAAGTAGTCATGAGGTAGAATTTATGCTAGGAGAAGATAATGATTGTTCCAAACGAGAAGATACAGTCTACTGTAATGGACCTTTAGCCCCTGGAAAGAGTTATACGTAAGATAGGGTCATGTTAATCTCATTAGTACCCTTCTTTTTCAATCTGTTTGTTCATCAGTCTCATCATTATGAGCTAGGTCGTATAGAAATCAACCTTATGCAAGTGTACATAAATATGTACATGTATTAGATTTTGATTGATGATGGACCACTGAAATACAAAATAATAGAATATTTTTATTGTAGGGTTTTCATAACTGTTCAATTTTAAAACATTACAGACATTGCATAGAGACTATTTTTCAGCCCTAAAAAAGATCAACAGGTATATTGATATTCATTTGCATATCTTGATAAGTTGATTAGATATTTGGTTTAAGGTCATATCATAAAAAGTTTCAGATCAAGTTGAATTTTCACTTTAATTAAATCATTACTTGCAGGTGGATGTTAAGTAAGCAACATCAAATAATCAGACAGTCAGACAGACTTAATAATTTGATAAAAAAAACATTTTTATACGACCGCAATAAAATTTTTGCATCGTATAATGGTATCATGTCGTCGTCTGCGTCAAAGACGAATATTTCGACGCATATAGTTTACAGACAATAACTTTTGTTTAAGTGGATGGATCTCTATACATTTTTACCAGAAGATTCAATACCACTAAAGGAAGGTTTTGATTGATTTTAGGGGTTAATGTCTCAATAGTTTAGGAATAAGGGGCCAAAAAGGGGGCCCAAAATAAGCATTTTTGTAGTTTAAACAATAACTTGTGTTTAAGTGTATGAATCTCTTTGAAATTACACCATAAGTTTCCATACCATGAAAGGATGGTAAGTATTGATTTTTAAGGGTTATTGCTCAAAATGTTTTGGAATTAGGGGCAAAAAGGCCAAAAAAGGGAAAAACTAGGTTTTTCTGGTCAATGGACAATTAAGAAAATTTAAAAGCAGTGTAAGGGAGATAATTCAAAACAGATTTACCTCCCTTACATAAAGAAATGACAGGTTTTGAACTAATTGCCAAAAAAAAGACGGGTGGTAGTAGTTTTCATTTTTTTTTTACAAATTTCTCAAATTCCAAATTTTTGAAAAGTTTGAAGAAGAAATCTTTAATTGCACCATATTGCGCAATAGATTTGTAAGATCTTGACATTTGTTATTTGTGAGAAACTCATATTATGTCAAAAATTTGATCACAACCCAAATTCAAAGCTGTATCAAGCTTGAATGTTGTGTCTATACTTGCCCAACTGTTCATGGTTCGACCTATGCAGTCATATAAAGCTGCACCCTTTGGAGCACCTGGTTAAACTAAAACTTTATATATTTTATAGAATAGTGGCATTTACTTGTACTGCTGGTGGATGTACAGAATCTGACAAATTTGGACCATTTCCAACACAACCTGGTTAGTAATAAAGTATAAAAAAAAAAAGATTCTTATTTTATATCAAGAAATGTTAATAGTCATAACAGACCAAAATTTGAAATAAACAGTAAATACTACATCAATGTTTATGTCACTCTGAGGAAAGAAAAAAACACTCCCTGGCAAGCTCGATGTACTAAGGATTTCTTTCTGAAATAGAAAATGTGCAATCAGGCATTATTAACTTTTAATCATCATTATATTTTCCTACATACATATTTAAAGCATGTCTTTGGGAAAAAATATTGATGATTATTTGTTGATAGTGCTTGTATTTTGATATGGCTTTTTCTCTATGAAACATGTTCTGTACCCTGTAATTTAAATGATATGAGAACAATTTATGTTAAATGGTGTTATTTATTCATTAATTTTAATCACACATTCAATATGACTATTTTGTTTTAGATTGAAAATTTTATTTATAAATTTAGATTCAATAACTGATAATGCTTGTGTTTTTAAATTGTAGTATGTAAATATATAAGAAATGGATGCTACTTTTTTTATAGCTTTGTTGGCATGCATAAGAAAAAAAAAGAAGCATTCAGTTTTTTATGTTATTTAATAGATTTTCTAGTGCTGATAGAATTCATCCAAACATCCAACTTGTCATTAGTGGCTTTAATAGATCACCAGCATTTAAATAATTCATTTGGAGCTTAATTATAATCATTTGTTCATCAATATTCTAAGAAGCAAGAGAAAAGCATCAATTTGAATGTGTCAACTTGATTAATTTTGTGAAAGATCCTGAATTTCTCTGTCACATTCATCAGAAGTATGTAAAAGTCCCATACACCATTTGTACTATGATTCAACCATATAAACCTATTGTAATTGATGTTCTGAATACACATCTACAAGACAGACACTATTGTTATTTAATTGGACTGGCACAGCTGAATAGAAGCGCTGTGACATATACATTTTATTTAATTTTTGAGAGGAAAAAATAGTTAAACTACATTTTGGCAAAATATTAAAAATTGCTATCAATTTTAATTTACACCCCTTATCTACCTTACTACACATTATGATTTGAACTATTTAAATTGTACATCCTATTATAGTGCTCACAAATTTTACCGATTTTACAGTTCACACTCACAGTTCATTGAATATTGAAATATAGAATGGGATAGGAGCATCATGGATTCATATCCGTCAATTTTTATTGATATCAAAACTTTTTGAATGAATTGCGCTGAAGTTTTGAGTCCTGTTGTTTAAACGAATATTACAATATGAATGAATTTACTTATTAATTAAATTTCAAAGCTTAAATTTATACATTAGAAAATTAACAACTGTGGAGCATTTTGTTGTAATAAATTTGTGATTTGTTTTAAATGAAGAAATAAATGGTGGTTATGTGCTTCTTTTGTTATCATTTAGGCATTATGGTGTTATGATAGAATAATGAAGGATGTACTTTTTATAAAAAAAAAAATCAATTTATTCAATGTTTTATGAATATTTAGAAATATTGGATAACAAATCTGTTAACACTCATTACCCTTTGTAAGAAAATGATCTTATTAAGATTTTTTTTAAGAATGCAAATGAAACAAGAAAATTCATACTTTTTTTTGTTACTGAAAAGTTTTGTTTTTTTCATTTTGCCTTATTCTAATTTGTTAATTACAAATGAAGTTTAATAATTCAAAGTTTGAATGAACTATGATACAGTTATTTTTACATTAAGTTACGTCTGTCAAAACACCCCTTAAAAAAAATCATGTCACCAATCTTGTGTTTGACAGACTCACTAATTAATGCCTGTTTTATTTTGTAGAGCCAGAGGATGTACCCATTGCCATCATAGCAGGAGCTGCAGCTGCTGTAGTTGTTTTTATCATCGTCATCATCATTATTGTCGTGATAAAAAAGAAAAGGAACAGGTACAATGGAAAAATTGTTTTTTTTCAAATTTACAATACATAGAAGTTTCAAACTGTTCCATAACATAGACAAACTAAGTAAACACTTGTTTTAACTGTTTATTTCAAGGTTGTTTAAGTACCAAATGTTTGCACAATATTAGTATGTTCCTTTTTTTCCTGTTCAAAAAGTGCTTTGGTAGAAAGCTTTTACACTCTCACTAAATTACAATTCTTTTATTAATTTTTTTTTTTCATATCTGTATTTTCCCCAGATAATTCAGATAACATTGTTATATATCAAACTTATGTTTGGGGCACTAAAGACAATTATAAAATATAAATAAACGAAAAGCTTTCATATTACATTCTTTTACTTTGGATTCAAACACAATAAGAGGCTGATACATGTAATAATCATGGATAAGGCAATACAGTTCCAATAAATACAGATTCAACATACAGATATATATACAAAAGCATCATGGTAAACTGGGAAATTTGCAATACCATCTTGTTTCTAAGAATTATAATATTGTGGATTCATTTATTTTCATGGATTAGGAAAAACTTACACGTTTGTAGATTTTAATTTTGTGGTTTTACTGACGTCTGCTAACAAGCCTATACAAATTTAGTTATTCATTGACCGTTTAATTTCTTATTGGTTCAACTGTACCCACGAAATGGACAGAATTGGTATCCTACGAATAATGAATCCATAGTAATACATCCACATAACACATCTTATTGCCTACATCAGAGATACTGGTACACAGTTCTTTTGTAGTTTACACAAATCTCCAAGATAGAGATATTTATTATTACTTTTATAAAGAGATTATCATAGTACAAGAGAAATACCTGAAATATTTTATTAATTATTTTAAGAAATATACCAAAGAAGATGGAGGAGGAGGCTGAACCTGACTTCAGTAACCCAGCAGGACTGGAGACTCCCTCAGTAGAGAGGAAAAATATAAAGAAAAATCGGTAAGGAGCATTGAAATGAAGAAGATGCTAGTATATCAGGGAGTCAGTAATTCATCAATTAAATAACGACGTCTTACAGGCAGTATGCAGTCTTCCAATAGTAAAGTGTCCATATAATAGGTCAAATGCTAAATTACCCAGAGTATTGACAAATAAAATCTAAATTGTAATTAAACTTGACTCGGGTCAAAGACCAAAAAAAAATTTTGAAAAATTATTTTAGTATGCTTGTCATCTAACTCTCAAGGGAATGAGGCATTTAGTCAGCATGTAGTATGTTTTATGTAAAGAATGAAAAATTATTAAAATACACAAAATTTTTAACATTTTTTTTTAACTTTTTATTTATAACTTATTATCTATCGTAAATAAACTCCATCAATCTATCCATCTAAGCTTGACTTCCTTTTTGAAGTGTCATGCCCATAGTTGAAAAAAAAGGGTTTTGCTTTTAAAAATCATATTCCATCAATATAGAAACCTGTTAAAGTTTCATTTGTTGGTATTAATTATATGTTATATTTTTATCAATAAGAACAGTTTGTTTATGACTTTTTTTTATTTATTCATTTCAGACCTATAAGATTGAGAGATTTTGAGGCTAAAATTGAAGAGCTTCATAAAGACAGTAATCTTAGATTTGCCCATGAGTATGAGGTATACATGTAGGAAGTTAATTTGATATTATAATGAAACTCCTTCTTTGAAAGTGATAACAGTTTTTGTGGTCTAGTGGTTGTGTTTTCACCTTGAGTGTGAGAGGTAGTGGGTTACAACCCAGGCCAGGTCGTTTTAATGACTTTAAAAGTGGAATTGGCTGTTTCTCCGCTAATGCTGCATTAATGAGTAAGAGCAAAGGCTAGTTGGCTCAAAGTTAGAATAATTTGTTTAGGTAAGGTGACATATCTTCCTGCAGACTGTTACCTTGTGAACTAGCTATATATAGCTTGTTAAAAATCTGACTCAGGGTGTCTTTCTAATACAATGTAGGGTTAACATTCATATAATACGCATCGACATGTTCTTTTCCAGAATATGCATATTAATTTGCTGCTGGACGTGTAGCAGCATCTATGTGCTTTATATGATTTATTTTTAAACATTTTATTATTAGCACTAGATATTGAATGAAGATTTAGGCAGTAAATACAATAGTTTCAATGTTATGATGATGTTTTATGTTAACATATCAAAATGATGCACTCTCACTAAATATTGAGTAAATAATGGGTAATGACAATATCATAGCTTTTGTATATACATGTTCAATAATTTGAATTTCTTTAAAATGCATCAGAAATATCTTGTCTTTAAAAATGTTATTAATCATCTGTATTTCTATTCCAAGAAGATTTATTCATTTGACTTTTTTTCTTAGGAACTAAAAACCCTGACAGACCCCAAAACAATGAAAGGAGTTACCACTTTGCTGGCAGAAACTGAGGACAATAAACTGAAAAACAGATATGTTAATATTCTTCCTTGTAAGTTACTTAGTTATTAAAGAGGGTGGTAAAGGGTTATTGTCGTGCAACATGTTTTGCCATTTTTATTTCACGTGCAGTTGAGTAAAAGGTTCATTATTCACCGTGTTTCGTGAAATTTGTAAAAAGATCAGCGTGCAAGACATTCTTAATTGTTCGTTCATTGTTAAATGGCAATGTTATTTCACGTTCTTCCCTTTAGTTTAAACATATTTATTTATAGTGGATTGGGAAACAAGTTTTGCAACTTACATTAATCCCTTTTCACTTTGCGGGTGCAAGTGCTGCCTTGTAGCGGCATTAGCCTGCTCTTTTTCAAATTTAAAACGGTGTCTTTAACGTGCAAGAGATATGGCTATTCCATGCAGATACCCCCTTTGTGCCCCTCATTAGAGAGTATGCTATCGAGAGTAATAACTGCCTTTTAAACTATAAGGCCAAAAAACAATATGTTTGGTTCCAGATACCCTACGAACCCTAGAACTTATTTTCCATTTCTGAAAAATAAGTTTTGAATGATCCCATTTTGTGGAATGTGAATTTGATTTTAATTCATAATTCTGACATAATTGAAAACTACATTAGGATTATCTCCCCCTTATGACCATTCGCCCTTTGAAATAATAATAATTAGAATTAAAAACCAATTGTTCAGAGAACAGTTGAAAGTCTTTCCACATCAAAAAAAATTTAATAAGAAGATAGTTTCTTCATACTGATGCGATAAATAATGGTTTAATTATACTTTTGAGTGAAATAAGGGAGATAATATGCTACTTCCGGTGAAATGAATGTCACTTCCGGTCTCAAATG
Organism: Mytilus galloprovincialis; assembly: GCA_037788925.1. Lineage (NCBI taxonomy): Eukaryota > Metazoa > Mollusca > Bivalvia > Mytilida > Mytilidae > Mytilus > Mytilus galloprovincialis. Next base: position 4,467,001 of record CM075340.1, on the reverse strand, counting down.
ATAGCTTCTTTCACACTGATTCCAAAAATATAAAGTTTCTATATACTTTTGTATGTGCAATGGGAGATAATTGGCCACTTCCGGTTTGTTGTGGAAGTCATTTTTAGTCTTCAGTAATAACTATATGTATCTATATGACAAAATATATGGAATTTAAGTACTTTTATATGGAAAATTTGCAAAAAAGGCTACTTCCGGTTTCTCAAGGTCACTTCCGGTAATAATTTTTCAAGGTCATTTGTCACCTAACCTTTTGTACAAGGTCAAATGCCTTTACAATGAACTTAGTTGAAGTTATAATCAAATAACCTCATTTCAAGACATTTCAGGGGCACCAACTCCTATAAGATGCCATTAAACTGTATCAGACTAAATGTAGCATATTTTCATTACAATTAAGCAGACATTTTGCACTTGTTCTTTTATATGTATCCTTCAAAGTATCAGAGAAAATGCAAAAACAAGCAAAAGTCACAATTAAGATCTTGACCTTTACCTTTGACCTTGACCTCATTTTTTAAATTAGGACCTAGGGGCATTAAATAATTTCAAAGATTAAATTCACAAACTTCGTTTATTGGGATTTTTGAATGTTTCATAAAACTAGAATTATTTAGACACAAAAATTTTAAGACACGTTATTCATAGTAAATTAATTAGAAAAAACTTTGTTTAGGAGCAGAAACAGAATTAGACGGAAAGATTATCTGACAGGAGGACAGACTCCCAATAACTATAAACTGTCTAGCTCATAGAAAGCATGGTTATAGAAATAGCTTTGCATATTTTATGTATTGTGTAAAAATAAGATGTGGTATAATTGCCAGTGAGACAACTCTCCAGCAGTGACGCATAACATAGAAATTTGTAATGTCATTTCATACATGAAAGATTTTAAAAATTAATATTATGTTTATTTATGGTTAACTTTCAGACGATAATACCATTGTCAAATTATTACCACTGGGAGATGATGACGAAGAGGCATCTACATTCATCAATGCAAACTATATTCCTGTAAGTAATAAAATTGATTTCATACTCAAATTATTAAGAAATTGGAATAATTGCTTCTTTCTTACATGTATAAGCTTCCTATCATAGGAACATCCTTTATTTAGTAAAAGAAAAATTAATATTAAAAAAAAACAATAGCATCTTGTTACAGGAGATATTTAAATGGGCCTCTTGTTTGAATTTTATGATGGCTTATTTTGTAATGAAGGTCGATCAAATCAAAATCAAATCAAAGTTTTATTTATTGTCAATACCTAGTATATAAACTTATTATTTTGTCTATTGAATTCTTCTCAATGTGCTTAATATACAGTGCCTAATTATAAAGCATATTCATATTGAGAACAATATTGTTAACCTTTGATTTTCATCACACAATATACATGTAAGTCATAATAATTATAGTAAAACTAATCGCCGTATTTGAATATAAAAAAATAAGACAACGCGTGACCAAAGGACGCATGGATTAAACGAGTGTGCAGCACGAGTTTAATCCATAGCGGCGTTCGGTCACAAGTTGTCTTATTTTTGATATTCAAATACGGCAATTAGTTATACTTTTTATTACATTGTCAAATGGCTTTTTTTATGAAATTAATGTAGAAAATGTAAGGGACTATATGTAAGGGACTACAATTTGTTTTGATCCGACGTTATCGACGTCTTGACAACGCCTATTGTTGTATGACGTCAGAGAGTGAAATAACCACGTTTATTTCACATGTGAAATTATCGGTTTTTATTTAACTGGAAAATCAATGTAATTTATTACAACCAATGTAATAATCTGTTATAAATGTTACTTGCCAGCCTTAGGTAGAAATGAAACTGCTGTGCTATATTGCATGCTCTTTAAAAAACTATCTGTTTAATTTCATATTTTCAAGGTTATTAACATTTGGTTAGTATTATATGTCTTTTCATATGAAATTGTTGTTTAGTTGTGAGTTTCTAATTTTGCATACTACATCTTATTTTACAGGGCTACAAATCCCAGAGAGAATACATAGCCTCACAAGGACCTATACCTAGTACTATTGATGACTTCTGGAGAATGGTTTGGGAACAGAGTGTTTCTATTATCGTCATGTTGACATTAGCTAAAGAAGATGGCAGGGTAGGTACCCTAACACATGATTTTCTCATTGTTAAGAAGACTTTGCCAATTTATTACTTATGTTTCAAATCCCTCTCTGTGTATGATTTGTATTGGATGAAAATAATATGTTTATGAATGTTCCAGAAAATAGTATGACACCCTCTCAGGAATAATTTAGATAATGTGGTGCCATTTATGACTAATCTAAATCTGTTTATGGTTTGTAATTTTGTGGATTCATCAAAAGGAATGTTGGTTTTTTTTTGTAATTCTTTGAAATAAAATTAAGGACAACCAGCTTTTATGCTTCAATCATACTTTCCTTATTAATGTTTTTCTCTCAGTTAATTTTGTGTCATGCAAAACAATAAGAGTTAGCTCCCTTTGTTTACAAATATCTTTTAGACATAAAGCTTAAAAGTAAGGAAGACTCTTTTATTGTTTTCTTTTTTTCATTATTGATAATTTCAGATAAAATGTGAAACCTACTGGCCAACAGAACAATCAGAAGCCAAACAGTATGGAGATATCGTTGTGGACATGCAATCTTGTTCGACAATCAACACATATGAATTCAGAATATTTAAACTGACTCTGGTAAGTTTTGTAGAATATAATCTTAATGCCAATAGTTACGCAACCTCTACACAGTACATACACATATAAAAAAGAAGATGTGGTATGATTGCCAATGAGACAACTATCCACAAAAGACCAAAATGACACAGACATTAACAACTATAGGTCACTGTATGGCCTTCAACAATGAGCAAAGCCCATACCACATAGTCAGCTATAATAGGCCCTGATAAGACAATGTAAAACAATTCAAACGAGAAAACTAACGGCCTTATTTATGTAAAAAAAATGAAGGAAAAACAAATATGTAACACATAAACAAACGACAACCACTGAATTACAGGCTCCTGACTTGGGACAGGCACATACATAAATAATGTGGCGGGGTTAAACATGTACATACATGTATTTTTCATTTGATATAAAAATCAAACCTTTTTTAATGTCCTCTCTTGATAAGCCTAGACAAGCTTTTTATCAATTTTAAGGCCAATAGATATGATGAGATTATAACATAAACTAATGACGCTTTAAAAGAATGATCAAATATAACTCTTAAGATGGCAAATTATTGCCATTATTTTAACCCTCATAGCAGTAAGCAAGTGATCTAAAAAAAAAACTAAAAAAAAACACAGAATTAACTATTTTTTTGTGTTTTGATTTTGCTCTTAGTAGGTCTCAAGTTTTTTAACTGAAAAAGATGAAGGTAGATCATAAATTTAATTAACAAATATTCAAGTGTTTGAGGAATGGATTAATTAAGTACCAAATTAGGTTAAATAGAATATGATGTGATGCTTTCTATTGGCACTCAGTACCGGTATATAAGTTTTTAAAAGCCAATGCGTTAAAACTTGTTCAAATTGCATATCATTTCACTAAAAGACTATTAAAAGTTCACAGCTAGAAATCGTGTGTCAAAATTTAAACCTGTTCAACATGTATAATAACTGGTGCAAAATTTGTTTTAGGGTGACAAATCCAGGACATTAAAACATTTCCATTTCCTTAATTGGAAAGATTTCTCAGCCAATGTACAGAATGATGTTATGGTTGACTTCATCTCTAACGTACGAAGTCATGTGACCATTCCAGAGAGCAGAGTACCAATGATTGTTCACTGCAGGTATGTGCACATTTTGAGTTCAATTATTATCTACTACCCAAATCTATAAATATTTATTGTTAAAAGTTCAATATTCACAAGAATGAGATGCCATACATAGCTCATGTTTGGTTTGATATATCTCAACAATTTTTTTTTTTTTGTATCTATGAATATTCTTTAACTTTTCAGTTATTATTAGATTTATGAATCAAGAATTCACATCTTAGAATAAGAAATTTTAAAAAGAAAAGTTCTCAAGATAAAAAAAAAATTGATGAATACAAGCTTCCTTTTGCATACATGTGATGGAGTTGTCAAGTTACGACTGGCGATTTAAAACATTTTAAGAATTGGGACACTAAAGTTTTGTTCTTACCCATAAAAAGGTTTTTAAAGGACAAAATATATAGAAGGGATTTTCTTTTATTTGGGATGTCATATCAAATTGGAATAATCATAATCCATAGCAGGGTTAGTGTGGTTCCAAAATTAATCATAGATGGGAAGGGGGACAGGAGGCAGTTAATTGTGGGTGGTTTCCTTTTACTAAGAAATTTTGTAAATACAGGTGAATCATGGAATGGGTGGTTGAGGTCTTAAAAAAGTTGCTCTCATTTCCACATGCATTGAATTCTGGAAAAGCCAATAATGCTGAATGTGGCACCAAAAACAAATCACACAATATAAAAATCTTATGACACCCACATATTGTTTACTAAAACTTGAAGAAGGCAATGTTACATGTACTTATCTAAATCATGTTTTATATTTACAGTGCTGGAGTAGGAAGGACAGGAACATTTATTGCCCTTGACCACATGATGCAGTTTATTAAAGATCATGATTTTAATTCCACCATTGACATTTTTGATTTTGTGGTCAAGATGAGAAAATGTAGAATGTACATGGTACAAACTGAGGTAATTATTTTTGTTATTGAACTTATTATTAATGGGTTTAGTATTTGCAATGAATTAACATAATTTCCCAGTGAAATAAAAAACGATTAATTTACATATCTGATTCTTACTGAGAAATATGTTTGCGCCACAACTTTTTTTCTTCAATGCTAAGCTTGCGCCACCTGTTTTGAAATTAAATAGTTTCATTCGCGCCAAAAATAAAACATACTTTTGCGCCAATTCATAGAAAAAAGATTTCCCTTCCTTTTTCTCTTGGCTTGGGACCTGCAGTTATTGGCAAATGATTTCTTTTCTGAATGTTTACTTCTTACTGCTGCTGCATGAGCACTCCGCAATTAAATGTATGTAGTAGCTTGTAGCTTTACTATATTGTCCAAAAATGCAAACATTAAAGGGTGGGATGCATAAAACAATTAATTATCTCTATTACTTTGTACATCTTGCGATAGATGGGGTTTCAGCCCATATGGATTATGGGAACAAATCACTGTCATCAATAAATGTGGCTTAAACATAATCAGAAAACCGCTTCTTTATTTTTGCCTTTTGCCATATCTTGTATTAAATTTTCAGCAATTTTAAGCAATCAGGTTTTTTTTCTCTCTCTGTACATGGACTGTTTAATGCATTTTAGGTCATTTCTCTCGAGATGTCCACTTTTAGGGTTAAATAGCTCCAAACATATGATACTTTATAAGCCATAAATAAGAATAGATACATATGAATCATTAACCAAAATGTACAATAAATATGTGTAAAGGTAAATTGAGTTTCGAATATTGGTGCAATTAATCATTTGAAGGAAAAAAATGGTGTAAATGATATTCCTGAAAAATAGAAATTGGTGCAAAAGGACTCTTGCCATTCTTTAATTCCTCTGACATCACACTAATTTAAGTGTTATCGAAATATTGTCAATGAATTGAAGTAGCATCAAAGAATTGAGAAGAGATATAGTTCCTGTCATTTTCTAATTTATTTCCAATAAAAGATCTTTGTTCAAAGTAATGGAAAAAAAATAACTATTCCAATGATTAAAATATTGAAAAATAATCAACTTGTGACTGAATTATTTCAATGCAACAGCCATTATAACGTTCAATTTGATTGGATAATGTCACTAATTTTCTTGGCAACAATTGACAATTGATGCTATGGAAAAAGTATGCAGAAGCGCACATGATGTATGACAGAATTTAAATGCATGTTTTAACGTTGTTTTCTGTCGGTTTCATTAGATTGGAGATAATAATATTGTATTCTAAGCCCCAATGACATCAATTGGTTATTTGATGGTCGCAAATACCTGTTTACTGGCTCCCATAAGGTGTAGACAGTAAACTTAATTTGTGACTATCAAAAAACCAATTGATGCAGTCATAGCTTAAAATACAGCTATCTCATTTTAAGTGTTTTTCTATCCTTATATGTCTTTAAAGGTAACTTTCCATAAAGAACAGATAAGATAAAGATATATCTCCATTCAGTATTAATCACTACCCTGTCAACACTGAGGTTGTGAGTTCGAACCACACTCTTGCGGGTGCACTCAACTCCAATCTTAATTGACTAGGATTGTCAGTTTTCCTATTGGTTTTCTCCTGGCACTCTGGCTTCCTCCTCCAATAAAAATTGAACGCCATGAAATAGCCTAAATGCGGTGCATTCAATATTTGAAAGAGAGAGATCATATAATGTTCAGGGCAGGGATCCTTTTGCTAGTCCCACTAGCAGTAGCATAATAATAAATAGATCATATAGAATTGTTGAACTAATATTTTGATTTTTAACCTACAGCAACAGTACATTTTTATCCACGATTGTATCAAAGATATCCTAGAGAAGAAAAGACAGAAAGAAATAGAGGAAGAAGAAGGTGACAGTGAAGGTCTTTACGGCAATGTTGGCAATCCAAATAATCAGGATAATATTTACAGCAACGATGCTTTTGGTATGTTTTATTATTGACGAAACGATTTAGAATAGTTGAAGTAATATGATATGTTTTTAATCGGAATTTTGATTTGTTTTGAAAATAACAGAAAACTCAGTCTTATTAAAGAGTTTGATACATACCAATACCAATGGACAAATAATTCAAGATTTTTTAAAATAATTACAAAAAATTATTAATTATCAGTATGAAATTTTTTAATGATGTACTTAAGTACATATCTAAGATCATCACTGTTTTTTCACACAATAGAGGGGAGGGGGTAGGACCTTTATTTGGACTCCGGGATCGATAGTTTTTAAGCTCAAGATTTCTTGATTGATCCTTCCCCCCCCCCTCCCCCCATAATAATAGCTTTAGTCTTAATTTTACTATGATAAATTTTGTGTGCTGTTTTTTTGGGTTTTTTTTCTGTTTTTTTTTCTTCATTTTTTGCAATGGCATTGTCGGTTTGTTCTAGACTTATGAGTTTGGTTATCCCCTTGGTATTTTTCACTGCTCTTGCGGAATTTAATGAATTTTATGCTTGATGATAAAATGAAGCTTAATGAAATTTCAATATTTTTATTAACTTTCTTTTGTAGAACCTGATCAAGATCTTTACCAGAATGTTGATATGGCACAACCAAAGACCGAGTTATAACATGTGATCTCCACAGTAATCCAAAAGAATTGTGATATTATTATGTCTATGCAATTGTGAAAGTGACATAGGTTGTATTTTGTTCAGAAATCTGTTATTATGATTTATAACAAAAATAATAATATTTTTATTTGCTTTAAATAATATTTTTTTCATTATTTTACATGTGTATACTGAATGTTTAACTTTTTTAACCTCAACTTATATATTGTAACTTTCTAACAATATAGATGTAGGCATAATTTTTAAAAGTTCTTATCTTCTGTTATTAGCCTGTAATGTTATTAAAAAACAGATCCTGTGTCTTTGTCACGCTTAAAGGATGTTTGCACCCCTTGTTTTTGAATTTTGGCAGATATTTGGAATCCTTTGGTTTTATCCATGCATATCCATTAGAAATTTGCCTACTGACCCCTTCTTTTCTTTTCATATTTTTTACTACATATAGTTTAAAAGGCTATATTTGAAAATCTTATAAAATCCTTATTATTTTTTCAATTGCCAATATCAAATGTATGAAAAATCTACAGGGAATAATTTCCAACCAAATTTTTAATGGCTTATATCTCGAAAAACAAGCACACCAGGCCCCTCAATTTTTGTGCTTTTTCAACAGTTATTTAAAAAGCTTTATATTTTGAAAGAGTACATAGATCTGACAACTTTTAGTTCTTCCCTCTGTTCTCATTATAACATCATCTAATGAGGAGGTTGCTTTCAAAATTTGGAAGGTTTGTATTGTTATGATAAAACAAGAGAATCACAAAGGGTGTTCAAAATAGAAAGTAGAACAGAACTTTTTCCAATCGGTGTAGGTAATGAGTGGACACAGAATCTGTATTTTAATCAAGATTGGTTAAGACCCATCATTACCTTTTAAAACAAGTATAAGCTATTGAAAAGCTTGTTTGACTTCATTATCTTCAAACACAGAAAGCTGTTTTTTCTATGGTCGGATTGTTGTCTCTTTGACACATTCCCAATTTCCATTCTCAATTTTATTTGGTGCTCACAATTGTATAAACAAACGATGATTTAATAATAGTGCATTAAATTTTAAAATTAGATAGTATTTTTGTATGATTTTGATATTATTTTTGAAAAGAGTATCTGTCATTCAGCAGACATTTTTTAATGTTAGTACATGAAGTACCATCCTTGACATGTATAACTTATACAATCATTTGATCCTACAATAGCAAAAAGTCAATCAAAGTTGGTTTTAGCACACTTTTTTAAAATAACAAGCATCTGTACACAAATCACTGTAGATTAACCTAAAGAAACCTATCAAAAAGATTACAATGAATTCATATATACAATTTTTTTTATCTAAAACATTCCGTAAACCTAATCAAAATTTACATTTATATTCTTATAGTTTATATATATTTACCCTAGAACTTATATATTACATTATGACTCTCTTTGTTTAATGGTAAGCTGTTTATTACAAACGACATTGTTTATTGTTATTGTTAGTTGTATAAATGGTTTATTATGTTTATTTAGATGTCTATTATGTTCTAACATATATATTTTTATATATAACTTATCTGCAAATTGTTTGTGTTTTTATATATATATTTACAAAGACCTATATCATAATTCTTGTTATGCTCAATAATAGTGTTATCAACTAACAACTCCATCAGCACAAGATGATAAATTTGTTCACCATAAGTTAATTGTATTCACTTATTCAAGTTTGAGGGCAGATATTTAATACATTTGTGTCATGTATTACTCATATGCATGTTCACTTAATTCTATGCAAAGGATGTTTGTTATGTCAATTTTTAATTCTCTTTATATATGTAACCATTATTGGTACTATTGTCCCTAGCACCTTAACTTTTTTCATGTCATGTGATCTTTAAGATATGTTGACATATCTTTCCTGTACCAAGTCAATTTTAAGAAGAGAAAACAATTTTGAATTTTTCTATGACATCATTAAATTTTTTATTTTTATTGTAAAGAGCATTAATTGCTAGTTTGATTGAGGTGTACACCTCACCAAATTAAGGAAAGACCAGATGATAAATTAAAAATGGAATATTTGAATTATTCCTAGGGAAGTGTTTAACGACCTTGACGATGGTCAAGTAGGGTCAGGCTTTGAATAATAAATTATCTATAAATAAGTTATTAGAACTTAACTTAACACCTTATATTTCTATGAAGTAAGACTAAATTGAAAATTCATGGGTATTACTCAAGGCATTATTTTGTTGAAATAAGATTTTTGCCAATTAGAATAATCATTATTTGGAGAGTGTTAACACAGTAAGTTACAATAAAATATGGTGCCTTGAAATATTCTTCTTCTGGATTCATTTTTTTCTTGTAGGTATTATTTTGTAAAATTGCAAAACCTTCTCATTTCTCATTTACAGACATCATGTTACATTTACTGATGGAAACCAAGTGAATAATGCATGAAGAGCATATTATGCCTGGTTTGCTCTTTAATCTTAAGGCAACTCAAAAGTGGTTTAGCTCCAAATTAAACTCATAATCACTATGCTATGATTGGTGTTATTGAAGCATTAAATGCCTTTTTTTTATGAATTATAGAAAAAGTTGTTAATGGAATATTTTCAAATCCATTATACATGCACAACATTCCTGATCATCTATCGAGTCATAGTTTTTTTTTTCTGTTAAGGACAGATTTGTGTGATATAGATAAAAGTTGAAAAGGTCCCATAGATAACATTTTCTGTCTCAAGCAAGAAAATACTTTCCCCATTAGCTAAAAGTAATTCTTGTTATCTTGTTTATATAAAGTTTCTGCTTTAACTGAATTTACTTGACATATATATTTCTATTTACCTTTTGTACTTCCATGAAAATTTTCATTTACTTTCAAAAACAATTCTATCATAGTGGGTCTCATTGGGGTTTGAGTTTAATACCAGATTGGCTGAATTTTTTTTGTAAGGGTGACTCTATAAAATCAAATTATTGAGCTTGAAAAATGGAATCAAAGTCAGGCTGGATACATGAAATTACAACAGTTAATAATTCAAAGATAAGTGGGATACAGTAATCAGACCCTCCCCCCAATGAGACCCCCAATCGCGGTGTTTTTTCTCCATATTACCATATTAACATATTACCATAGTACAGATGCATCATGATAGCAACCCCAACTATCACACTTTCAGTTTCCTTGTTTAGTAAACATTGAAATAATCTAAAATTGTAATTTAACATGTAATGGTATAAGTTCACATCATAATGAACATTTGTAGTTCATTGTACTTAGTTTCAAGTCCATGTAAAAACTCCAATTTCATGGTAAACATCTGAAACCAAGATGACCTTGTTTGATAAATTATACGATAGCATAATCATTTTTGTCATAGATAAGAGTTTTTTCTCTACAAATAATTTGTTATTTTTTATTAGATTTAAATGCTTTAAAATATTCATAATTATCTTATTCAAATAATTTCTTAAATCAAAATTTATTTAATTGGAAATGTTTATTTAAATTCTGGCTGATGTCTTGTTGACCCTTACTAACTTGCCATTGATTTTTTTTTTTATTTAATCAATGAAATGATTTACCAAATTTTTTTTTAACATACTTCTTAAAGTTGCATTTTGTATGAGTCTTTTTGTTGAAAAAGTTTAATGCAAAAAGGATTTTTACATTTTAATTGTTTATCATGAGGTATTTATTTACTTATGCAATTAGTATTTACATGATTATATATTCACTAAATCATATATTTTTGTAAATCAATAATAAAAAATTTCTACAAACATGATGTTAATTGTTATTTATAGAAAAACTTTGAATTCAAATTAAGAAAAAGATTGAATGATTTACCGAGCAACACTTCATTTCACGAATAAGCATGCATGTTTAGTGAACTTCTCCACCTCACAATGAACCTTTGTACTTATGGTATCGCAGATAAAATTTATTCGTTCATTGTGTTAATTTATGTTTTTTGATTGGGTTAATCCTTCCAATTGATATTTTATCTTGTGTTTTTATGCCCCACCTACGATAGTAGAGGGGCATTATGTTTTTTGGTCTGTGCCTCCGTCTGTTTGTCCGTCCGGTTAAAGTTTTTGGTCGAGTTAGTTTTTGATGAAGCTGAAGTCCAATCAACTTGAAACTTAATACACACGTTCCCCATGATATGATCTTTCTAATTTTAATGCCAAATTATAGTTTTGACCCCAATTTCATGGTCCACTGAACATAGAAAAGAATAGTGCAAAGTTCAGGTTAAAGTTTTTGGTCAAGGTAGTTTTTGATGAAGTTAAAGTTACATCAACTTGAAACTTAGTACACATGTTCCCTATGATATGATCTTTCTAATTTTAAATCCAAATTAAAGTTTTGACCCCAATTTCACGGTCCACCGAACATAGAAAATGATAGTGGGAGTGGGGCATCCGTGTACTATGGACACATTCATGTTCTTTGTTGTGATGTAATGCTTTTGTTTCAGAGAAAGTTTGGTACCATTAAAACTTTTAATCCCGCTGCAAATGTTTGCACCTGTCCTAAGTCAGGAATCTGATTTACAGTAGTGATCAGTAGTTGTTGTTTGTTTATGTAATTAATACGTGTTTCTCTTTTTTTATATAGATTAGACCGTTGTTTTCCCCGTTTGAATGGTTTTACACTAGTAATCTTGGGGCCCTTTATAGCTTGTTGTTTGGTGTGAGCCAAGGCTCTGTGTTGAAGGCTGTACATTGACCTATAATGGTTTACTTTTATAAATTTTTATTTGGATGGAGAGCTGTCTCATTGGCACTCACACCACCTCTTCCTATATCTATGTAAAGCATGAACTATGAAAATGAACTAATATCAATACTAAAATGTTGTTTTTTAATTCATTTTATTAAGTTGAGTTTTCTTTATAGTGGTCTATGAGTCTATGAGTGGGGTCAGTAAAGTTTATTACAATGTGAATTGGATCTTTATAATAAATGAGCAATTATTTTGGAATTGAGAATTGAAACTGGGGAATGTATCAAAGAGACAATAACCTATAGCAGATTGCATGCGGTATGCATGTTTGTCATTCTTGAAGGCCATATGTTTTCCTGAAATTTCTTACTTTAATATCTCCTTACTCTTATTTTATACAACTAGAATTACATATGTACATACCATAAACAATCCTTGTTCCTTGTAAATGTGATAAGGTCAGATGACATCGACCACAAAGATAAGGGCATATTTCAATCATTCCATTCACCAAATATATTTGACCCACTAATTCTTGTATCTGAATTACTGACTCGACCACTGAAACTTAACCTTGTGTACTGAAGCCTGAAATTATCTCGATGTCAGGTTAACCATGTCTGGCAGACACGTAGACCATGCGAAAAATACCAAATTTAAGTAAAAAATATAGTAATTTAGCAGTAATGTAAAGGGCAATTATTGTATGATAGATGGGAACTTCATAACATAATGGATCTATCATAGACACAATATGAAACATCTAATTCCTCTGCCCTCTCAGATATACAGTCATTGTACAAAAATGAGCTCAAACTCAAAAAATGTACTATCATTCATGTAGAATCGATATTTTTCAAAAAAAAATAGTACCAAGTTAGTTCATGAGCGATTTTCATGAAATAGATACCATTCAAATTCAAATATATGTTCTTTGAATGAACAAAATTTCCTAGGTAATAAAAGGGTTTAACCCATTTATATTAAAAAAATTACCTCACAATTTGATAAAGGACATTTTGTAAACAATAAACAATCCTTGAAATGTACTTTGTTGAGTATTTTGGCTTATCAAACATTGATTATTTACTGCGTCCGTGTACATTTACGCCAAACATTTTTCATTTTAAAATGAAAAATAAATTTTCAAATTGCTCTGAAAATTTTAAATGTAGTTGGTTAGAAAAATGTAACAAAAATCTATTCAAATCACTTTCGAAAAACCAATTTCTCTATAAGATTTGAAATTTGTTATTCTCATGAAATTACATTTTTGATTTTACGAAGATATTAAAACAAATAACAATAAGTTTGTGTTAAAAATGATTTTATTTTGTCAAAAGTTTTAATATATTTAAACATTTGCATTTGCTTGCTTTAGCCAACAAAACATATTTCAATCTCATTCTTAAAAGCAAATATTGAAAATACTGACCTTTAGTATTTTTCAATTTAGTTTACAATATTGAAAAATGAAAAATGCTCTAACGTGGAGCATTTTTCGATTTGACTTACAATTACTATTGAAAAATGAAAAATGCTCTGGCGTGGAGTATTTTTCAATTTGACTTCAAATATTGAAAAATGAAAAATGCTCCAACGCAGAGCATTTTTCAATTTGACGTTTGAAAATGAAAAATGAAAAATGATTCAATTTCTCATTTTTCATTTTACTGTGCAATATTCAAATTTGAAAAATGTTCATTATTTAAATGTTTAATAATGAGAACGAAATGTAATTTGTTTCAATATAGGCGTTTCGAATGTTTCAAATGTTTTTAACTTTTAATTAAATGTTTTACTATTTCCGTTCTCTTCTTTCTTGTTTTAAGTCAATATATCTTAAAGATCTTTTTAAGGTGTGTGTCACTGTGTATGTGTGAACTATGTGTGGTATCAACAAACTCCCAACAAGAATGGTACACTGACAAGTACGATAATGACCACAAAAAAATCATTCTTACTTTTATATTTATATACCTAGTCGTCTTTGTAGATACATTTTCATATATATCTTTCGATTTATCAATCTGTCATTCATTGTATATATCTATCTGTCTATCTATCTGAATTTTGTTTTTCTTTGTCTTTTCAGAGACATATATATGTCTCTGGTCTTTTCTTTCTTTGAATTGTCGGGGTCGAAATCTTTAATTTAGTTCTCTCGAAGTGAAAAAGTCTCTTGCTCACATACATGTACATGTTACAAGAATGGTAGAACTTTTAGACCATTGATGTTTGATTCAACAAATGATACTTGACGGAAGAACACACAAAGACATTTCTCAACACTTGACTTCTATAGGAATCAAGCATGCATCAGCGCGAACAATAAGTCGTTTTTTGTTCTGAAAATGGAATAACTAGCCGATGAGGAGTAGACGAAGGAGTTTTAAACCATATCGTGGCTGAATGTGTCAAACATGTTAGGAAAGAAGGGAAAATATTAGAATATTAGATAGTGTCCATGTCAGTTTCTGTACATGCTCAAGGAGCAGGGTTCGCGGGTGGGGATGGATGGGTGTATATGTTATATTATTCTGATCACTTCGCTAGTAAATTTTCTTCAAATTTGTACTTTTCTGCATTGTATATCATTTCCTAATTTTGAATCTGTTTAATACAAACTTGTTTTTCCCAAGCTTATAATCTTCACAATTATCTCAGAATATCAAATAAGCAGTATCTTATAAAAGAAAATATGAACTTAGCTTGCATGCATGTAGGTGTGGTAAATGTATATTTCGAAGGATGAATGACTTTTTATATTTGCTTTTACCAAAACAAAATGTAGCAAAGACTATATCATAATTATGTGAATAGTATTTCAACAAACATAAAACAGTTCCTATGATATGTACATTCTATTACCTTTTATTCAATATGATTTTACATCTTTAATATGTGAAAGCAAAACGAGTATTATAGGACAAATATGTCGACACAAAAAATGGGTCTCAGTCAGTAACAATATTCTTTTGAAATAAAAGAAAGTAAAAAAAACAACCAGATCGACACTGATCGACACACACGGTATTCAAAGCCATATGCATCATGTACATGGAACATATTCTAGTACATTGTAGTTACATTTCCGAGTGGCGGATCCAGGGGGGGTTCCGGGGGTGCGCACCCCCCCTTTATTTTTGCCGATCAATGCATTTGTATCGGGACATATGTTTTGCACCCCCCCTTTGCCCTGGGTGCCCTGGGTTAGCACCCCCCCTTTCGAAAATTCCTGCATCCGCCCCTGCATTTAAAACATGGTGTGCGCACAGTGTGTGTTATTTTCAGGCTGGACCCACAAACGGTCGGAAAATGATGACAGGCCATTTATCAAGCAAAGGAATCAACGTGTCTGAGGCTAGAGTTGGTAAAGCATTAGCGACAGCAAAAAGCATTGGCGGGTCAAGAACTTTTCATAAGGGGGTAGGGGGGGGGGCTGACTAACCTACAGGGGGGAGGACTCCAGTCATGCTTTAGTGATTCCTTATATGATTAACCAAATTTTCCCCACAAAAGGGGGGCACCAACGGAAACACATAGTGTTTCAACTTCTGCAATGATGACAGCGTATAATGCACATGGTTGACGCTTCCACAAAGTAAAGAAGTAAGGGACGATATCAAAAGTTCAATGTAGGATAAAAAAAAACATAGTTTTTTAACTGACACCCCCTTTTTTTTCTAAACTTAATTTGAGAAAAATTGAAGGTAAAATATGGAAATATGTAAAATCGATTTTTGATAAACCAAACTCGCAGCAATTTTACAACCCCTCCCCCTCTCCCACCCCAAACTATTTGATTGAAGTTTTTCAGTCCTACATTCCTTCTGCTTTCGTGACTGTTACCATGATCGGTCATGGATTTTGCGTTTTATTCGGGACATAAAACATCTCTTTTGAATAGCCTTAATTTTTGTTTGCTAGTCAAAAGAAAGGTAAATAAAAAGTTAATATTTAATAGATAAATCTTTTGTCAATATACAAGTTTTGTGTGTAGTATCCCAATCTATTGATTTGTATATTTGTATGAATGTATTACAGTTGTGGTCCTTTGTCCAATTTGTTGTCATCTATAACTTTTTTTTACATCATTTTATTATAATCTTTTTTTTTTTTCGTTTCTTTTATTGTTTCGATTTTTGGGTTTGTTCGTGCTAATTTCCGGTTACAAGAGCGCAATTATTCGTAATACATTTTCCATAGAATAGTGTTCCGTATTTTTTTTCTGGAAGACTACACAAACTAGGGAAAAACGGGTGGCAGTTCCTGTTAGTACAAATGCCAGTGTTGCATTACAACCAAAAATAAATATAGGGTCATGCGGCTCAAATTGACTTAAAATGCAGTTGAGAAAAATCGTCTACTTTTTTGGCTTAATGAAAAAGGCATATTTTTAATGGCTCCGACGTGCAGAAATTGAAGATATTTTCTATACTTCGTAAAATGTGAATATGATTTTCGGCAAGTTTTAAACCTAATTGGATAAGCTTTCGATTAAATGTAATTCCAATCCTGTATCAACCAATCAGAAGCCGTATAGGATTCTATTCTGAGTACCATCTTGGGGGGGGGGGGTAAAAAACTTGCCGGTAAAATGTAAACAAATAATTGCGCTCTTGTAACCTTCCTATAATAATGATGATAACAAACTAAAAGTTATAATTAGTTTATTTCGCTTCGTCTACCTATTTTTTGTTTAGGAACCAACAGTCAATCAATCCAGCACTTAATTATTTGTTACAAATGTACATAATGGTCCTTTCATATTTTTTTTATAATTATCATTTTTCTGCAGGGAACTTTGTTTTGGAATATGGTTTCATATCATTTTGTGATACGCTTACGGAAACATGATTGTGCAAGGTTTAACTTAATGTAAATGGCAGAAAGTTGATAAACTTGGTAGCATAGCTTTCATTTCTCTCCTTTTTATGTAACAATATATAAAAGCCTTTTTAAAAGAAATTATTGCCCTTTATAGTCAATTTGTAACTATTTTTCCTAAATTTTTGTAATCTTAAAGAAAAATCTTCTCCTCTGCAACTATATAGACAAATTAACCAAACTTGGCCATAATCATCCCTATGGTATCTTGTTTTAAAAATGTGTCCGATAATTCCGCCCTGCCAACCAACATGGCCGACATATCTAAAAAATGAACATAGGGTTAATGCGGTTTTTGGTTTATACCTCTCAAACCAAAGCATTTAGAGCAAATCTGATATCCGGTTAGTATATTCATCAGGTTTAGATTTATTTGGCCTGAATTTTCAGACAACCCTTTGTTGGGTTACTGCCCCTAATCTAGTAATATTATCATCAATATCATTATAGTATCTAATAATATTTAGTATCTAGTACTATTAATTATGAATGTAACCTTAATTTACACGATTTCAAAAACATCAGCAAATACAGGTGAGCGACACAGTCTCTTGAAAGCCTTAGTTTAAAAGCCATATCATATGTTTGATGGTATTGAGCCGTGCATGACCCTCGTGGTTAGTCAATGTAATTGAAAATCACCGAAGGTTATTAGCACACAACAGTTTCCTTAATAAACAAAGATTTCAATCAAAGTCCGGAATATGACAGTTGTTATCGATTCGTTAGATGTGTTTAAGCTTTTGATTTTTTTCTTTTGCTGAGGGACTTTCTCTTTTGCTCGGAGTTAGGTATTCATGTTATTTTACTTTTGTCCTGGTTAACAATAACACTTATAATTTTTTTTTAAGTCACCTTTTAATGACCTTTATTATTTTATTTTTTTTAAAGATTTTCTAAATTTGACTCAGCAACTTGTTTAACCTCCCGGTTTAGTCACACAACAAACCCGATGCTGTCGATAATTGAATAGGCCGAAGACATAAATGACTAACAGTGACTAACAATTTCTATACGTTATAACGTTTTATTGAAGAAAAGTTTCGGCGGCTGCTTACAAGTAAGCAATTACACCAAGCGTTTCAAATGGTAAAGTTGAAATCATCCCTTCGTAAATTTTTCGGACTCCATCACGAGTTGGTTGACCGTTATGGAATAACCGTTGCACAGATGATATTGGATATGTTCCTTATGTCGTAAATACAATACCCTTTCCTTTTCACGAATAAGACTATTTACCGGATTTGTAATAACTTAAGCAACACGACGAGTGCCACATGTGGAGCAGGATCTGCTCACTATTCTGGAGCACCAGAGATCACCCCGAGTTTTTGGTGGGGTTCGTGTTGCTTAGTCTTAAGTTTTCTATGTTGTGTCTTCTGTACTATTTTTATCTGTTTGTTCTTTTATTTTTAGCCATGGCGTTGTTAGTTGGTTTTCAATCTACGAGTTTGAATGTCCCTCTGGTATATTTAGTCCCTCTTTTGTCTCAACAACAAAAGGACACGCAATTAAACTATTTTTTTTTATCTTTTAGAATAAAAGTTTTTTTCTTGAATCTTTCATTTGTATTTGCTTGAGTCTTAACAATGTTAGAAAATCATTGAATTTGACAAGATATTTTGGGGTTATTGAATATAATGCATCAATTAATCTTAACAATTAAGAAATTCTTCTAAAAATAAGAATTTGTATAATTGTCAATGCCACAAACTTTCCACCGGAGACCAGATTTGTTGAGGGTTGTAACCAGTATGCCAGTTATAAGCAAAGTTCGAGATATGGTAATACCGTAATAAATATACAGATTTAATAATGAATTACAAATTCAATAATAATTAAATTCCTCGGCAAAGCATTGACTAAGAAGTAGTAACACCATTGTTTTCCTCCTATAATGTTTTATTTTCAAATTAAAAAAAATATCTGAAAGGAGTTAACTTTAATAGTGTATTTAATTATAATACTGGTACCTAATTATCCTGGCCAGTTCTACAATAAACATTTCACATAATATTTGATTGCATATAAGAAAGTAACCAAAACCAGAAGTAAACCAATCAAATGTGTCCCACTTTTTTTCTCTATTTGACGCAGTTAAAAAGCGAAACATAAGTATGCTGTGACGGGCGTCGACGACGTCATTACTACCAGTAAAAGTCGGACATGGCCTATATCTGTACTCGATTGCATTGATTTTCACTCGACCGATCTGAATTTTACTCGTCATTACTCGACCCCAGTCTTAATTATACTCGACTGTATTGATTTGTACTCGACCGTTATCTTTGCCATTGAAAAAAGTCTGAACTATTACACGACAGAAACAGTCTTAAGCCGTCGTTCTCGACCTGTACTCGACCGATTTTTTTCAGTCTTAACCATACTGGACCAAATGTGAGAATAATACTCGATCAGTCTGAACCATACTAGACCAAATAACCCCTACTTTAAAAAAAAAAATTTTACTGTTAAAATAAAAAACAAAATAACTAACATGCCAACAACCACAATAAAATAAATAAGTATATATAAAAAGCAGATATTAACATCCCTCCATGATTCTCAGATTTATTAAATATAGATAGTTCTATAAAATTTTCTTATAAAGTACTTAAAGTATATTCATTTTACCTAAAAACCACACGTATACTGAGGGTTATAAAAAATAAAGGTGCTTATCTTCTTTGGCATGTGTGTTGGTTTTTTTTTCAATTCCTTAATACAAACTATACTAGGTTTCATGGTTACGTACACTTGTTATATAATTGTCTTTTAAATGACATAACAACAGCTAACGATATCACCAAAATTGTTTAACTTTATATTAGAGATATATCTATTATCATAATTTGGGATATATAATATATAATATATATCAAATTGAAAAAAGAATATAAAAAAAAAAAAAATTATGAAATTGTTTCCTGATTAGTAACCATTAATACCTCCTGCTTGGGGCAAACTCATTGAAAAGATCACACCTGTACAGACAGTATCATTTTCTAACTAACATTCATCCAAAATTGAAACGTATATCAATTTTGTTTTTTTGTCTTTATATTATTTTTTGTATAACAAATTTAGATCAAATACAGTTTCAAGTGAATAAATTATTAATTTATCTATTTAGAAAAAAGAGTACTTGCATTGATATTTCGAAGTGTATTTGATGAAACTGAAAATGAAATACCTTTATTCCGTTTAGAAGAACATATTGGCCCTATGATATATGTCGTGTTCTATTGAATGAGATCAATCTGCATATACCACCCATCTAAAAAAATGTAGAAACTGTTATAAATATAAAAAAGAAGATGTGGTATGATTGCCAATGAGACAACTATCCACAAAAGACCAAAATGACACAAACATTAACAACTATAGGTCACCGTACGGCCTTCAACAATGAGCAAAGCCCATACCGCATAGTCAGCTATAAAAGGCCCCGATAAGACAATGTAAAACAATTCAAACGAGAAAACTAACGGCCTTATTTATGTAAAATATGAACGAAAAACAAATATGTAACACATAAACAAACGACAACCACTGAATTACAGGCTCCTGACTTGGGACAGGCACATACATAAATAATGTGGTGGGGTTAAACATGTTAGCGGGATTCCAACCCTCCCCCTAACCTGTGACAGTGGTATAACAGTACAACATAAGAACGAATATACAAATCCAACATTATTGGAAATAAATAAATAAAATCACATACAAGAAGACGGCACATGCTTGATATGAATTTTGTAACCGACCGCATTAGTTTTGATCATGTGGTCAAAACGAAAGAGGTACCATAGCGATGCCTCTATCTCTATGTACATCCTATTTAATGTCATGTAAGCTACTACTGTTTGTGAAGAACCGCACTGTTTCCTACAATAAATACACCGATAATGATACATGTATAAAAGTCCTTGACCTAATGATCTAAAACATATTTGTTGCGTTTGTTTTATAGATATTTAAGGAACTGCTCGCCATTCTAATGAGAAGTCGTTGTGTAACACTACATACTGGCAGTCTTGTTTTGGTATTCATTTGAGGTAATATTGATAAAAACCCTCACCGAAGACAAAAAGAAAAAGCATCTTGCACATTAATCTAATTTTACGTTCTGATATATCAAGGTTTTTGTCACTCAATAAACAACCTGTAACTTAGCCGTTTGGTTATACGATGACAATCATAGTTAGATCACAGTTTATATCTAAATATCGCTCTGTCATTTTAATTACAATGATTATGGGGTTTTACAATAAGCTTTAAAACTTCAAATGATAACGTAAATTCTGATGACCTACGAACGAAAAGAAACAGTATTCTTTATCGTTGTATTTGTTTTGTTTACCTTTAAATATTGCTCTAATAGCAGTTTAAAGGGAAAGAGTTATAAAATTATCACGGAGTAAAAGTAAGGAAAAATGTTTTTCGATAGATTTTTGAGTTTTATCAAATGAAACACTCAATTCATTTTTATCATCATTGTAATTCATGTTTACTGCTGATGAACGTTTCGACCCGAGAGTATCATCAGTCCAGTAGTCAGCACTTCGTGTAACACTACTAGGATTCATCTGAAGCAAAATGAATTCGGACCCTCCCTCAAAACAGACTGAAAACATATTTCTTTGATATTAATATCTTTTTCTGATTTATTAATGATGTTCTGTCACTCAGATTAAAACATTGACATCAAAATACCTGTTTTGTAATACGACGATAGTTATTGTTATATTGCTGTATAATTCCATCGTTCTCACTACAATTATTATGGGGTTTTAGAATAACCTTTAGACTTCAATAGATCAAGTGATTAAGGTAACGCTGATAAGCTGAAACATCCA
Source organism: Mytilus galloprovincialis (assembly GCA_037788925.1). Lineage (NCBI taxonomy): Eukaryota > Metazoa > Mollusca > Bivalvia > Mytilida > Mytilidae > Mytilus > Mytilus galloprovincialis. Next base: position 4,445,197 of record CM075340.1, on the reverse strand, counting down.
ACGATTTAGTATTGTGTACCTTTGGTTTTGTTTTGTTTGTCTTCATATATTTCTTGTATAGCAAATTTAGATCAAATACAGTTTCACGTGAATAAATTATGAATTTATCTATGTAGAAAAAGAGAAAATGCATAGGCAAGAAGACTGCAAATACTTGATATAGATTTTGGAGTCGACCGCATGAGTTTTGATCAGATTCTGTAACATCGATCACTGGCAGTCTTGTTTTGATACTGATTTGAGGGCATTTTTATACAAACCCTCATCAAAGACCAACAGAACAAGCATCTTGCACATAAATTTAATTCTACGTTCTGATAGATCAATAGTGTTCTGACCCTCAATAACCAACATTTAAATTAGCCGTTTGGTTTAGACGATGACAAACATTATAGTTAAATCTCTGTTTATTTCTAAAGATCACTCAGTCATGTTAATTACAATGATTATGGAGTTTAAGAATACCTTTAGAACTTCAATAGATCAAATGAAAACATAAATACTGATAAACGACGACCGAAAAGAAATAGTATTCTATATCTTTGTATTTGTTTTGTTTGCCTTTAAATATTGCTCTCATAGCAGTTTAAAGTGGATTAAAAGAAAAATGTTATTTATCAAATGAAACACTCAATTATTTAGAGCTAGTTTGAAAACAAACATATTTGCCTTTTAGTTAACTGATATTATTGATGCCAGTCGCTATTTCAATGGGTATTTATTGTATAGCACTACAGACAGACAAATTTTTATTCTCATATGAATAAAAAGGAGTATATACCCTCCTCAAAGATAAACAATACAACGCATCTCGCACAGTTCTACATTTTCGCTATCTGAGCTATCGCTGATGATCTGCAACTCAATAACAAATATTTATATTATATCACCCGTTTCTGTCAAGTTAATTGAAATGATTATTAGGTTTTAAGGTAACCTTTAAACTTCAAAAGATCAAATGATAGATGCAACACTGATATACTATGACCTAAAAGGAAACAGTATTTGTTTGACAGTATGTATGTATGTATCTGTCCTAAGTCAGGGGCCTGTAATTCAGTGGTTGTCGTTTGTTTATGTGTTACATATTTGTTTTTCGTTCATCTATTGTACATAAATTAGCCCGTTAGTTTTTTAGTTGAAATTTTTTTACATTGTCATTTCGGATCATTTTATAGCTGACTATGTGGTATGAGCTTTTCTTATTTTTGAAGGCCGTAAGGTGACCTATAGTTTAAAATTTCTGTGTCATTTTGGTCCCTTGTGGCGAGTTGTGTCTTTGACACTCACACCACATCTTCTTTTTGTGTTTGTATAACCACAGCTTAAAGTTCAAGAATCGTGAAGAAATAAAGAATAAATAAAACAGAAGTAAATACATTGATATTTTGAATTCTATTTGATAAAACTCTTTTCCGTATCAACTTCACAAATACTCCTTCATGGTTTTGAAATATAGATTTAAGTGCCGAAGTTTTACAGGTTGAAGTGTTCTTTTTTCTTTGTGTTTGTATGTTGTTGAGTTTTTCTGTCTATGTTATTTTCATTGTGAAATTCTTTTGATATGGCTCGTAATTTATACATCTCACTCTTGGTGACTTACAGAGAGGGACATACAGAAACCATGCATTCACTATAGAACAGAAAGTTATGATTTTATGGTAGATGTCTATATTCATCGTTTGTTTTTATGGTCATTAAGGTAAGAATACCATGTTGACTAATGTACCTTAACTTTCATAATTGTTACGTATTATGTCTGTCTGTCTGTTTATTTTGTTTATGTTCTGTTGTCGATATAAGAGAGTTTAACGCGACTGTCGTACTGTGAGAGGTTTACCTAGCTATAAAACCAGGTTTAATTCAACTTTTTTCTACACAAGGAAATTCGCGTACATTTTTTACTAAGTCAGGATATTATAATTGTTTTTTATTCGCTTTATGTTGTTTTGTACTACGGAGCCCCGATAGGGACATGCAAAGAAAAAAAAATATATTGTGCGCACAACTTAAATAAATTGTGCGCACAAAACAATATAGTGTGCGCACAAAATAATATAGTGTGCGCACAAAATAATTTATTGTGCGCACAAAATAATATATTGTGCGCACAATTTAAATATATTGTGCGCACAATTTAAATATATTGTGCGCACAACTTAAATATATTGTGCGCACAACTTAAATATATTGTGCGCACAACTTAAACATATTGTGCGTACAACATAATATAGTGTGCGTTAAATTCTTTGACATTACACATGGTACGGGGCTTCAATGTCTCCTTTTTAAAGTGACAGAATGGAAAAATGCATAAGGTTTTCTTTTGAAATGGGGCTAGATTACATGGAAATACTCTAGCAAAAAATCATCAGTTCATTTGTATCGACTTTGTAAAGGCCTCCACTTTATATCAGAGTTTATTGGAACGGCTTGAAACATACTTGGCAATAGAGCGAGGATACTATCGAACCTATTTACTTTCTTGTAACAAATATACAACTATTTGCACTTATGCATTATACTTTATTCTGAAAATCTCAAGATTTTTTTGATTGACACAAGACTGACATGTTCCTCAATTCACGGCTTTGATTTTGTTATGATCTGTCGACGATAGAGATGGCCATTATATTTAAAAGTCTTTACGTCCGTTCATCCGTTCGTCACTGTTTATGGTTAATGATTTGTTTAAAGTTTATGATGAAGTTTTAGTGTCATTAATTTAAATGAATAATGTGGTTTCTCTAAATATATCATTGTAAAAGTGTAGAGTAAGTCAAATTCACTGAGAACTGAATACACGTACACAAGTTTTTTTATCATTAAAGATGATTATGTTTGTTCATGATTGAGTACGGTTTTGACCCAAAATGTACTGTTCGTTATTGAAATGTGACGATGTGTTCAGTCTAAGAAATTCACCATGAAGTTGTGATCAAATAGAAATTGAGTACATATATAAATCAAAAGATGCAATATAAGTGCCGATGAGACAGCTCTCCGTCCAAATCATAACTTATTAAAAGTTACAAATTATTGGTTATAGTACGGTCTTCATTACGGGGCGTTTGCTCACACCTAACAGCAAACTATAAAAAGCCCAAAATGACTGTAACAAAACGATAAACATATATGAACCACACCAAAAAACGACTACTACTGAATAACAAGTTTCCAACATAGAACAATATGCTAATTATGATTTAGAATTTTTTTAAGAGTTGTGTACAAATGGCCAAGTTATAGATTCATTCTGATTAAAAGAAGAGAGGTCACTGATAGTATCTATTTTTGATCGATTTCATTATACAATTTTACAAAATGTTGTTCGTATTCATTATGAAACTGAAATTTTACGAAGCAATTTAGGAATAGTCAAGGAAAAAGTATTCCTCATTGGTATATTTTGAAAACAAACGAAACAATTTTGATTCAATTTTTCCAAATATGGTCCGTTTTGGGGCATCATTTATTCAAAAACTTGTGGCCCGATTGATCGCGATCGATGCGAGTACCAATGAGACAATATAATACATATACACCATAGCTCATACAAATACGGGTTATATTCTTCTCTTATATTTTATGATGGTATGATACGCAACCCCTAACGGGAGGGATTGTGCTTGATATTCAAATAATTAAGACAGTCATAATCTTTCAATCAGTTTAATTGAGGTGTGGAGCTGGCATGTCAGTAACTGCTAGTAGTCCTTTGTTAATTTATGCATCATTGTCATTTTGTTAAGTTTCATTTGTTACCTATTCTGACATCGGACACGGACTTCTTTTAAACTGAGTTTTACTGTCGGTATTGCTGGGTTTTTTTTTATCTTCATTGGCTAGAGGTACAAAAGGAGGGTTGAGATCTCACAAAACATGTTTAACTCCGCCACATTTTTGTGTCCGTCCAAGGTCAGGAGCCTCTGGCCTTTTTGTTGGTCCTCTATGAGTTTTAATTTTAGTTTCTTTTATATATTTTGGATATATAAAGGAATATGTGGTATGAGTGTCAATGAGACAACTCTCCATCCAAGTCACAATTTATAAAGTAAACCATTATAGGTCAAGGTGCATGTACGGTCTTTAAAACGTAGCTTAGTCTCACAACAAACAGCAAGCTATAAAGGGTCCCCAAAATAACTAGTGTAAAACCATTCAAAGCGGAAAACCAACGGCCTAATCTATATAAAAAACAAGAAACGAGAAACACTTAAGAAGTGTAGTATGACGTCCATTATCGCTGAACTAGTACATATTTTTGTTTATGGGCCAGCTGAAGCGCGCCTTTGGGTGCGAGATTTTCTTGCTGTATTGAAGAACCAAATGTATCTGAGAAACAAACCTTATAAAACATGCACGCCTTATAATTATTTTGTACATTAAATACATTTAAACTATACCTTTATTATCGTATCTAAAAAATACACCAATTCTGAGATATTTAAAATTGACCAATAAACCATGAAAATAAAGTCAAGGTCAGACAAATATATATACATTACAATCATTCCATAAAACAAATAAAGTTCAATTATTCCTTAAAGTATCTGAAAAACAGACCAAACAAGAATCAAATAACACGAACCATGAATATAAAATCAAGGTCAGATAAATATTACTGCAAGATAGACAATTGCATCATACAAACATTCTGTACATCAAATATATCTAGCTAAATGCTTATAGTATCCGAGAAATACACCAAAACACAAAAAAATACTTTGCGGACCGCTTTACCCTGAAAATGAGGTCAAGGTCAGATGACACCTGTCAAGTTGACATTAAGACATTAAAATCGTTTTATACAACTAAATATAGGAGAACTATTGCATTTGGTATCTGAGATTTCGTCTAAACTACGAACATTTAACCTTGTTGAATGATCAAAATAATGAGTTCATGGTCAAGTGAAAACTGTTTTCCTAATTTTGGGCGCACACCATATCATATTGTGCGCACAATATGTTTAAGTTGTACGCACAATATATTTAAATTGTGCGCAAAATATATTATTTTGTGCGCACAATATATTATTTTGTGCGCACAATATATTTAAGTTGTGCACACAATATAATTAAGTTGTGCGCACAATATATTATTTTGTGCGCACAATATATTTTTTTTTCTTTGCATGTCCCTAGCGGGGCTCCGTAGTTTTGAGCTTTTCATTTTGCCATTTAATAAGAGACTTTCTGTTTTGAACTTGCGGTGGCGTTTGGTATTTTTTTTACATCCAGCTATATATTCCTCTTCGGTCATTCCAAGTCAATAGATATATTAAAATATGGTATGAGTGCCAATAAGACAACTCAGAATCGGTATAAAAACGAGAAACGAAAAACACGTATGAATTACATAAACAGACGACATTTGCTGTACATCAGATTCCTGAATAAGAACAGATGCAAACCTTTGCAGCGGGATTAAATGTTTTAATGGTGTCAAACCTTCTCCCTTTTCTGGAATAAAAGTATAACATCGCAACATAGGAAAACATGTTATAAAATACCAATTGGAATAAATTTGATCTGCGATACCTGATTGCAAATACATAGTTGATAAACATTATAAGGGATAAATAATTAAGGTCAAAAGTTTATTAATAGGTTTAAACACAGTTAAAGTATGATACCACTGTGAAATATTAAACAATTTGAAGAAAATCATAACTTTTGAAAAACCTGTGTCATATCCGTACACATAGTCGGTTGTTGAGAATTTGCCTTTACATGTCAATAAATCATATCACTATTTAATCGTCTTAAAACGTTTTTCATTTGACAGAAACATTATTATAATCTATAATAAAAGACATGGGGTTTTATGATTTTAACATGCTGTATTGAATTTCTTTGTACTTTATCAGTGATAAAATAAATACAAATCTATTAATCTACATTACTGCGGTCACGAATATATTTTAAATATTTTATTATTTTGCAGTACAGCATAAACAATCATAAGCAAAATTTATCTTGATCTTATTCTCGTGTAACCAAACATCGTAAGTATAGGATTTATATATTAGATTTTATATGACATTAATTTACCCTTCGGAGCATTTTTTGAATCCGTAGCATTTACACTATTGTATATTTGTCGAATTATTATTTGCTAATAAGCTATGAAAACTTGCTAGTGTTAAGTTTTGCAAGTCCAAATATGAAGGATCAGAGACTTAGGATCTAGATTTGAACTCTTTAGGCAGACAGGGGTAAGCAGTTGGTTAAAATATGTCGAGAATGACACAGAAAATACACAACTTAAAAAAACCTTCTGTTACACTATTTTCACCTATAATATTTTGATGTCATCGTAACCGACGGCAAGCAGAAACCCTACTCAAAGTCAAATTTGTCAACCTATCAAAATCAGACGAAATTGTATGAAATTCACAATCATTCCACTGTATTTGTTCATTGAAAAACCATCAAATAGAAAGAGAAAGATACGCGAGGGATCTTCAATCTCACAATCGAAAACAACTTGTCAGGAAAAAACAAAATGTACTGTTAGAAAATGTATGTTTGACTTTAACATAATACTTTTGAAAATAAAGTCGTTATACATTCTGTAGCAAAACAGGTGAGTGAAAAGTAAGGAGAGAGAGAGAGAGAGAGAGAGGGAGATTAACTCAAAATCAATTATGTAAAGCCTTATATTCCCAATTAACAAAAAATCAATTAGCCAGAGATACATGTTTTTGGTAGTAAATAGGGATATGTAAAATCCTCACTACTGAAAAACGAAAAATGTTCTTAAAATATTTTTTTTCCTACAAAGTTGAACAAAATCATAAAGCATGTAACTGATATTTTTTTTATCAAACAAAATTTAATTTAATCCATTCTTTCGACCTGAATAGATTTTTTAAACATCACAATATAGATCTTTAGCACAAAGGTTATTCTGTTAAGTAAATATAAACCTTGACAATCCGATCTATTAAAAGTTATAGTTAGCATGCGGTTGGATTATTATTAACCTGAAATTCTTTAAAAATGATTCATTGTGTTTGCATACAAATAATATTTGATATTGAATTATTTAAACACTGAGTGAACACCTACTATCTAAAGGAGGGACGAAAGATACCAAAGGAACAGTCAAACTCATAAATCTAAAATAAACTGACAACGCCATGGCTAAAAATGAAAAAAAACAAAACAACAGACAAACAATTGTACACATGACACAACATAGAAAACTAAAGAATACACAACACGAACCCCATCAAAAACTAGGGGTGATCTCAGGTGATCCGGAAGGGTAAGAAAATCTTGTTCCACATGTGGCACCCGTCGTGTTGCTTATGTGATAACAAATCCGGTAAATAATCTAATTGGGTAGGTCACATTCATAAAAGGGAAGGGGATTGTAGTTACGACGTAAGGAACATATCCGATATCATTTGTGAAACGGTTATTCCATAACGGTCAACCAACTCGTGATGGCATCCGTAAAATTTACGAAGGGATGATTAGATCACGAAGTGTGATTCGGACAGAAGCGGTTTTGACAGTGTTGTTTCAATTTTCTTTATTCTGTATCTATTGACTAGATTTTTTACTAAGTCAACCTTTTTGTTGGCGTTTTTGTTATATTTATTTGAATGTTGTTTGTATTGTTGTACTTGATGTTTGTTTACACAATTTTGACTGCTCGCCGCCCTCATTAACCTTTTATGTCAGCTTGGGTTGCTCACTCAGTTTTGTCACTATAACGAAACTTTTATCCCAATTGAAGATTTGCGTAGATATAAAACACGGTTGTACCCACCATGTTTAAAAAAAATGCCTATACCTAGTTAGGAGTATGTCACCTTTTTGTTCACTCGATCATACTGTTGATATCAATTGAATTGTCATATTTTACGGACATTCCCCTTTTTGAATGTATCTTTTAGTTTGATATTTTTATTCAAATTCTGGATTTCCGCAATGGTTAATCTCAGCATAGACAGAGACATAAATGGAGAATGAAAACTTTTAAACCACAGTAAAACGCTAGAAAAGTATTTTTCTTCCATCCCCATTCCCTCAAACTACATAAAATAATGCTAATGAAACTTGTCTTTACTCAAAGTCAAGTATAATCGAGTTCTGCTAGTGAATGTAATGTAGATTCAAAGAGCGTTATGTATAATCAGAATTAGAAAGCATGTAACCGTGATAACATATATTTATTCTATATTGCACTCAATAACTTTAATTGTTTTGACCGTAAGAGTTTAAAAACAGAGTTTTGATCTGATGGACATTCTTAGCATACACTATATTTAATTGTATTTACTTAAACAGTTGAACCTGTAAATCATTGTTTTTAAATAAAGATATATTTACATTGAAACTGTTTTAACATTAAACGAACACATAGTGTCTAAATATGATGGTCTACAATAATGTAAAGCTGTTGAATTTTTCTTGTCATTGCGAAGATTCAAGATGTTTGATGTACAACATTCCTATACGATAACCACACCTTCGCTATACGCTGGTGTTATTTCAATGATTAATAGACACCATATCTGCGCTTTAAACTGAGAAATACATCATTTTCACATTTTCAAGATTTGTCTGTCCGAACTTCTCATTACAGAATTATAGAAATTTATTCTATATTTAAAAAAAAACAATTTATCATCGAAGCTTACAGTTAAGTACGCGAGAAACAATAGTTTTCTACATATTATGTACTTTTTGCATTTATTTGTCTCAGTGTTATCATGGTTTTTTTTTTGCCGAATGACTATGGATATGACTCGGTATTCACTTATCCCGCTATTGCGTTTAACGCTGTCATCATGAAATGTGATTTGGACGGAAGAGGTTTTGACAATATTGTTTCCATTTTGTAATAACTGTATTTATATATTATTTAATTTCTACTTTATCGAAAAAAGTATAAAAAAATACGGTACTTTCAACTTATATTTTGTGTGGGTAAAAACGCGCGTCTAGCGTATCAAATTATAAGCCTGTTACCTTTGATAACTATTTGTCAAAATTAATTTCAACTAATCTGTTGAAGACCAAATCATTGACTTCTGCTCTGTGGTCAGATTGTTGTTCTTTAAAAGATTAAAATTGAGAATGGAAATGGGGAATGTGCCAAAGAGACAACAACCCGACCATAGAAAAAAACAACAGCAGAAGGTCCCCATTTCCATTCACAATTTTACCTAAGCAACTTTTTTTGTTGTCGTCTTTGTTTGATTTATGTGTACATTTGTTAAAAATGTATAGTGAGTTTGGTTAGATGTCTGTGATGTATGTATACGTTTAGGCTGCTTGTTTCTATTTATTCACACAATTAACCGTAATGTCTGTTCTGGAAGTTCATCCTGTTCTGTCAACATAACTTAATTATAACAATTGTTACACAAGTGGGAGGTTTATAGCTGGCTATAAAACCCGGTCAGTCACAACTTTCGTTACAAGAAATGTTTTTGCCAAGTAAGGACTATGATTATTGTTTTTACACTCGTTGCACTAGTTGATAACGTTAACTTGTCATAGTTTTTAACATTCCATCTTTTAAAATTAACCTTTTAGTTTTTTTTCATTTTGTTTTACTCTATTCCTTGGTGAAGTTTAAATAATTTGTTGTATTTATCAGCGCTAAATTGACAGAAAATTAAAATATCAATTATTTGTCATGTCAACAAAAAAAGTGCTGACTAATGGGCCATTGCATGTATTCGTAATAAGACATTCATTCTTTTGTCGCGAGGAATAATATCAAACAAACACATAAATACGTAGAATAAAGTCGTCTTTACGTTACACAATGGAAAGATACCGAATTAAGATTCAAGCTCATACTAGTTGTTTTGAAGCTCAAATATTCGGTTATTTAACAATAAGCGCGAATAAAATTTCGATATAAATTGCTGTGCTAACTTATATGTCTATTTTCATACGACACATTGCCAACATCTAGTGAAAACACTTTGGGTATTACAGTGTTCTCAAATTTAACAGATATTTTCATTTGTATCCACGAAAACGAAAAGTAAGTACTGTTTTAGAATTTAAATTTGTAGTTTTTTTTAAATGTAAAATCTTTTTAGGAAATGTACAAATAACAATCCAAAACAAATTAAATATCTTTTATTTTCTCGTTTAATTTTTTAGAGCTTTTGACATTTACTAGACGTTCAGTATAATTGCCCTCCTTATGCATGGAGTTTTCAAGATTTGATATCTTATACTTGAAATATAACTTTTATAAGTTCATTTCATTGTCCATTTTAAGTAAAGGGTACGACCTTGATGAAGTATTGAAATAGAACGCAACTGTAAAGGAATTTATTAAATTTTAATGTCGGCAATATATTTTTGTCTCTATTTCGACGTAGTGTTGATCTTAAATCCGATGTTCTCGTAGCATAAATGTTGTTAAGGATGTTTGCTACTCTGTTTAAAAATGACAAGCTTTTTAAAAGACTGTTATGAATTGATAGTATATAAATAAAGAAACTTACAAAGTAGAAAAAATATAGGGTCCGTGTGCTTGTTTTCGAGATATAAGCCATTGAAAATTTGGCTGGTAATAATTCTCTCTAGATTTTCCATACATTTAACATTGGCACCTTTTTTGTTTCAAAAACTATGAAATAATAACAAGGATTTTATAAGATTTTGAAATATGGCTTTTTAAACATTATGTTATAAATTATTGAAAAATTAGTAGGGGTAATTGGGCAATCTTTTTTAATACCAATACATGGATAAAACCAGAGGATTCCGAAAATCGGGCAAAAATTCAAAAAATAGAAGAACACACATCCTTAAGATAAAGTTAGTGGAAGAAGAAAAATATCAATCTTCGACTATGAGGATGTCTATTTCAAGTTTCATCAACAGATTCACGTTACACTCATCAAAACAAGTTTCACTCAAATTAAGTTGCAGATGAACTTGATAATAAGCTATGTTACTATATTTGTCTGTTTGTCTTTTTCATTTTTAGCCATGGCGTTGTCAGTTTATTTTCGATTTATGAGTTTGTCTGTCGCTCTGGTATCTTTCGTCCCTCTTTTACTAACATGTATTAAAGTCATACAATACAATTTTGATCTACGTATGTTTACCTAGTCATTTCAAATTTGTGATTATAAACATGCTTTCATATGCTTATATATATTAGAGTTAAATGGTTGCGATTTTAGACAGAACTTAAAATTTTGGATTTTTGGAAATTTCTTTTCTTTGGCAGACAAACCTCAATTTGATGTTTCATATAACATTAATATATACAGATTTGAAGAAAAAACTACACATTTGGACAATCTTCTTCACTTCACTATGATCTTAGATGTGTAATAATTCGTCGGAAATATTTCTTTTGAAAAACGTTTTTTTCAGTATATTTAAATAACTTAAAAATTCATAGTTATTATTTTTAAAATAAAGTATATATAGTCCTTATACAATTGTGGTGTTTTTTATGGACAAAAATTTTATTTCATTAGAGAATGATATTTCAAATGATAGTCGTCATTCCAATCAGAAGTCATAGTAACAGTACTGGTTGACTATTCATAAGAAGCAAAATTATTACACATCTCCCAATGACAAACTAAAAATTTATCATGCAAACATCTTTGATCTCACTTTCTGATATATAGATAACAACAAAGTATTTAAATCAAGAACCCGTTCGGTTCTAAAATTACAGTTGTAGCATCCATATATTTTTCTATACTTGTACATCATTCTGTCATGTTAATTACAATGCTTATGATTCTTTAAGATAACCTTTAAACTTCAAAGATCAAATGATAAACTACGACATAAAGAGAAATAGTATGCTTTATCATTGTATTTGGTTTCTTTGCTTTAATATATTACTCTAATAGCAATTTAAGATTAAAATAAAAGAGATATGTATTTATAGAGAAGAAAGAAAACAAGCAAATATGGTTCTGATATTTTAAAATAAACGTGCGTATTCAGTTTCACGAAAAAAAATAGCACATAGAAAAATAAAAGATCACTAGTGCAACATTTAATGCACCATGTGATGGGGTTAATACAAAACACAAACTTAAAATATATGTCCTTTGTGTTTTTTTTTTTTTGGTGTTTTGTTCAAATTGTGTATGACGTGCTTAATTTGATAGGTAGAGTGATGATTTATTCAGTGGTATAATGAGGTTAAATATATAAACTTGTTCTTAATAATTTCATTCTGTTTTTCATCTTTATGTACAATTAGGTCTTCTTAACGGATAAAAAGCTCCTACCTTATTGCAAGTCCAAGGTGTGAAACTAGAACATTTATTGTAGGATCGTATGAACGAATAGTGGTCATTTGGTTGTTCTTTTTTGGTAATTTTGCCTCCATTTTTTCATCTGTTGTACCATGTCTAATATTCGGATCTTTAATTTGCGTATTTACGGCGATGCAAAGTTTGACCTTCTAAATTATTGACTGCTTACAGGAAATTCGTCCTTTTGAAACAATTAATGGTTCACAAATAATACGTGATTTCAAAGAAAATTCATTTTTCTAAAAAAAACTGCAAAAAATTTCATTCTGACTATTAAAGTGGTATTGTCTTCAAATGCGTTGAAATGAACAGTTATATGCCAAACATTGAATTCCCTCACCAAAATGTTGTCATACACAAAAAGTCATAAAAATACTGAACTCTGAGGAAAATTTAAAACGGAAAGTACCTTACATGGCAAAATCAAAAGCACAAACACTTCACACGAATGGAAAACCACTGTCATATTCCTGACTTGGTACGAATTGTCTTATGTAGAAAATGGTGGATTGAATCTGAATTTATAGTGCTAAAACTCTCACTTGTTTGACAGTCGCTTCAAATCCAATTAATGGGCGCTCATATCTTCTTATTTCTAGTGATAACTGGACATTTGAGTGTTTTTATTATGTATGTCGTCTCATATGTATAACCATTGTTTTTGTTGATAACGACACCAGCCTTGTGTAATAGAACCACCATTAATACATTATCAGTATATTATAACTGCAATTGCACCTAGAATCTAGATTAGGAACCAATGTCTATATAATACCCAAGCAAGAATAGTTCAAATACATAAAAAAAATATCTTTCTATCAATCATTTAGTAGTAACACTGAAAGTACAATTTTAATTAAATTGATATTCAAACGTCTCTTTTTTACTTACATCTGCATCTTTGGAACAGCTAGGGGTAAGTGGGTATCTTTTTTTCTTCATATCAAAGCCTAAATGCAACGCGTTGACGTCTCCTGTCACTTATCGTTTGGAATACACCTTATCGCTATTTGTCCGACATTACTGGGAATCACACAGCGGCCCGTGAAATTTTGACGTCATAATACAAAATATCTGACGTCACAATGGAAAAGTGATTTTTGTATGACGCCAATAGATCAAGTGGGACAAATCATCTTGTCAGCAGGGAATATCGATAAGGTGTATTCAGGCAATATAATAAGGCTGTGTATCTTTTTTTTTTACGTTTTCAGTTGTATTAGGAGGTAATAATACATGGCCAAATCCTAATACTTTACCATATCAACCCGAGAAAACCGGATGGCCTTCAGGGTGATACGGCATGTGATGTTGCAATATTTATACTGTTATATTATAGTTCGTTTCTGTGTGTGTTACATTTTGATGTTGTGTTTCTGTTGTGTCGTAGTTTTCTTATATTTGATACGTTTCCCTCGGTTTTAGTTTGTTACCCAGATTTGTTATTCTCTATCGATTTATGAATTTCAAGCAACAGTATACTGCTGTTGCGTTTATTTATACGCTTATCATATAGTTTAACAGGATAGTATATATAAACTGCAGTATGATCCCTAGCACCTAAAACATAGACTTCCTTTGTGAGTCACTACTTTTCCATATGAAAAGGAATGTGATAAAGAGTTCGCATTAAAGTTTAGGGACATGAATTAAACAGCAGGGTATTTATCAAATATTCGAAACTACTCTATTTACTACTAAATATATGATGAAGACATTTCTATATCATATTGAAAATAATTCATTATTTATATTAATATCATTTCAGTTGTCCAGTTTCAATAATGTTATCAATGACATTTACGACATATACATACATTTAGAATATTTTAGTGTAAATACCCTTTTTTAAATCTCGATAAAGTTTGCACATTTCAATAGTAAAAAAATCAATGTCTAGATTTGTCTACATTATTTTGTTCAACATCATGTGAAACCTGATTGATTCATCGGTATTTAACTGTTTTACTCGGGATCTGCGTTTAACTGAAAACACTTTCAGAACAGTTTAAAACATACGGTAAAAAGGGAAAATATGCTAAATTAAATACAATTTTCCATGCTAAACTGTTGTAGTTTGAACAATTCTTGTCCGTTTTTCAAGTTTTTTCAGCGCCACCTTCTTTTTAATAAACCTCGGATTTCACACGGGTGCTTTATAATTACCGGACTCGATACAATCACGTGACTGATAAGAAATTCTAGATACCATTTTACAACCGCGGTTTCACAGATAGTAACCAAAGGAGTCTTGCCGCTGAGACTATAGTTGGATAAAATCATATAACTTAACTTGTGGAGCAGGATCTGCTTACCCTTCCGGAGCACCTGAGATCACCCCTAGTTTTTTGGTGGGGTTCGTGTTGTTTATTCTTTAGTTTTCTATGTTGTGTCGTGTGCAGGGTTTCCCCTGGGTCAATTTTTGTTTCGCCACCTCTTTCGCCAAAAAAATATATTTTTCGCCACTTTATTATTTTTTTCGCCAAGTAACACAAATATATTTTTCTTTTAAAATTTTCCATCCCCCCCTCCAAAACAAGAAGTGGTTTTTACAACAAAACAAAACATTTTACCACTTGAAATTTATCCCTCGTGTAAGGTGTAGTCATTACATTGAAGTGTTACTGTCATGCCATCCTAACCTTTTGAATAGATTTCTTCCATAACGACAGTTTTCTTTTCTAGACCATCGAAATGCTTGAAACATTGAAACACGGGTGTCACTGAAACGACTTTAAAGTGCCCACTCAAATCAATTATCTATATCAAAGTTAAATGATAAAGTTTTAAATCAGAGACCTTCTTGCTTTTGAAGATTTGTCGTCATAACAACAGTTTTCTTTTCTTGACTATCATTAAAAGAAGGATTGAGAGGAAGCGTCAACATTTCGCTTCAACACGTGCGTCGCAAAGTGGCAAAATCCCGTTTGTGACATGTAACGGATGCCATTTAACCATACCATATCAATTTGTTATATAATACAATCAACACCTTTATTAATTAGTCCTTTGATGTCGATAGCTATAAATGCAATCAGCTGATTATTGATTTTCTGTCAAAATCTTAACGAGTTCAAGGTGAATTCCGAGTATTGTCTGATCGGGTAAAGTCCGAGAAACCCGAAAAAAGTAAATAAACAAGATGGCTGAAAATAAATCGTTATATATATTTCTTTCGCCAAATTCTTTCGCCAATGACGAATTTTAATCGCCACAATTATTATTTTTTCGCAAATTGCGAAAATGGCGACCGCCGGCGGAAACCCTGGTCGTGTGTGCTGTTGTTTGTTTGTCATTTTCATTTTTAGCCATGGCGTTGTCAGTTTGTTTTAGATTTATGAGTTTGACTGTCCTTTTGGTATCTTTCGTCCCTCTTTTTTAAGTACATAGCTCTGCTAGCCGTTATACTTGCTAATTAGTCGTTGTTATTTCTTTTAAATATTAATTCCCTGGTCGTATGAATAATTAAATATTGTTTCAGCAATTTCTATTTAAATATTCATGAAGAAAAGTTTTATCAGGTCAGTGACTGTATATGACATAGATATATATGGTCAACGCATTTTGACTCCTCAAATAGAACGAGTGCAGTATAAACATATTTATACATCAATTAAGGACAATTCAGTATATCTGTATCGTGATGAATTCTTTCAATAAAATGACACTCCTATGTTCTTATCTTATGTGCAAATGGTGGTGAAATTAAATTCTAATGCAACAACGTTTGTAACGTTCAATTTGATTGGATAACGACATTAATTTGCATGGCATCAAATAGCAAAAACTAGACCACAAGTTATTCTCCCACAAGAAGATAAGCTGATACTTACTGTTTCCCTTGTTTGCAACTGAAAATACTTGTTGTTGTAAAAACACTCTATTTTGGGAATTCTTTTCTTTTCTTTATCTTGGTGATTATAACCAAGTTCGTTTAACGCTTATTTGAGGTTTCCCGATTTACTTCGTTTCAGTTACGGTTTGTACGTAAATCAACGATAAGTGCTGTTTTGGACAAAATCATTTAGTGCATAATCATTTTATTCATCAGAATAAAATTAAAAGAATTGAAATGTATAACAGTAAATAGAACTAGCTTAGCGTTTTATTTGATAACGATTTCTTGAATATTTTGTTTATTATTTTTTGCGAAATTATAAAATTGTGCACTAGAGTAAGAATCCAACACACCTTAAACAAGCGTTGATATTGTATAAATATATTTGCGTTTCTGTTTGTTATATGTATGTTTTGTTTCGTTTGTTTATAGATAGTAAAGGATTTGTTTTTGTCTTTAAACAGAATTATGAAATATTCAAATGATATTGATCAGCTATTTCGTAAATACGTGTTGTTGGTGTTGTTGGTGTTGTTGGTGTTGTTGAAGATTGTTCTTTAAAAGGTGTTTCTCAAAAACATTCCTCATAAATCTTGCATCACACAAATATTCATACAGGCCAGGTTTGTTACATGTATATAATGTTTTACAGTGGATTTAAATAGTCTGATAAGATCAACATATCTGATTAAATTTGTAAGTTAATTCCTTCTTCTGGAGATATAATTTCTCACTAAAGATAACATGGAATTGAAAAAACTATCATATACGTCTTTGAAAGCTCCAATTAAACCAAACATAAACACATCTTCATACACTACGTTATTTACTTTGTCAGAATCAACATTATTAAATAAAAATGACAACTTTTGTTCAGAAATAGATGAAATTCTAATAGTTCAGAACATGATAGAAATAAATGAGTGATATTTTCTAATTTCTTTTTACATACATCACATACATTGTAATTAATAATTCGCATAGTCAAAAGTTTAGAATTAGTGAAAATACAGTAATGTGCTATTTTGAAAATTAGATCCATAGAAATATAGATGGTTTTCAATAATAAATAACAAACGTTTTTCCACCCTTTACAAAGGTCATTGTCCTAAATCTGAACGAAAACAACATCTGTGTACTTTTTATAGCAAATAGGATGCTGATATAGTTTATTAGTAAGTAATAAATAGAATTCTTCTGTCGAACAAAAAAGAAAAATCTGACAATTTGTCTTTGAAAATACATTAATATTTGTAGAGCGAGATATATTTTCCCTATGAACAATGATGAATATTTCTATGAATAACTATGGTCCATTCTGTAGACAAAATTACTTTTGATTTATCACTTTTTTTTACAATATTGTTGATATCACAATGATTACACTACAAAAGTGAAAACTCTGAAAGACCAATTTTAGTCTGAATTTGCATTAATTTTTACTCGACATTTTTCCTTTTTCTGAATAATTTTTACGTAAGATATTTAACGTAGAATGAATTTGTCCAATACGGTTCTTGATTTTTCTTGACAAGCATCTTAACAGTGTAAACATTGTCTAAAAATTTCTCGACACTTCCTCTATCATTTGATAAGAGTTATGATTTATTTTTACCAATTATTGACTTTCTTAGATTTGTCTCAATCAGTCTTAACATATTCTTGACATTTTTAATAATGTCTGAATATGTCTTGACATATTCTTGACATTCTAAATAATGCCTGAACATGTCATGACATATTGTTGACTGTCTTAAAGATGTATGACTATATCTCGAAGCATTCTTGACGGTTTTAAAGATGTCTTAACACTATCTCAACTAAATGGCCTACTCGATTCGTCCAGCTCGGGTAACCTGAGTTACGCGAGCTACAATCAAAGTACCCGAGTTTTATCATTTTACAACCCTCGAGTTAACTCGATATCATGCCTGCCCCTGACCAGGTTTAATCGAGTCGAGTTAAACGGCAAGATGGTGATGAAAGAGACGAGAAAATATTTGTTTACGATTTTAAAGGATTTAAGCCATTTTCTCTGACGAAATAGAAGTTTGAGTGTTCAATTACAATAGTCAAATTAAAACACCACAATACATATCTATTGTATTACACCAATGTCCATGAATTGTAAATATTCGCTAAAATATACACATGTGTTCCTCCGGTATTCCTTTTAGAAAGGAGCATGGTGACGTTTGACTGTGAATATTTTAACTGTTACCTTTTATTGTAAAAACCAGTTCACTGTTCTTTGCCCCCTTTTCGTAATATATCCTATATGCTCAGCTAACACGCACTCTTGTTTTTGGGTGGTTATAATCGGTCTGATCCTGACAAACCAGGGGCAAAAATCATCGGATCCCGAGACCCGAAATAAACGAAAACTTTGAATTTCCGGCTGAGGTTTAAAAAAAAGCTCCGTGGGCAACAAAGTTGTCAATAATTTTATTTAGATTGGTTGGAATCAATTATATACTTAATTACCATCGTTTATTCATCATCACTTAAAATATGGTTTAGTATCGTAAATTCGTTCATGTTGATAAGGTAAACAATGGTCATCAGGTAACTCTCCACCAGCGTTTTTTTTTATTTTATTGATACGCTCTTGACGCATGCGCAATCAAACCTAAAAATTTAACTCGAGTAACCCGAGTTGGACGAATCGAAGTAAGCCTATAATGTTTGCCTCAATTGTGTATAGACACATTCTGCACGGTTAATGACTTTATATTATTGTTATATACTCATTTTTATTATGCTAAACTAAACTTTGAAGAATTAAGCATTAATTTTATATAGCAAAATACCTTTTGGATGCACATAAGTTGGAATACCCCCGACTTGTCTCCAAGGTATTTTAATTTTGATTCATTCTTTTTAAACGTTTGATTGTTTCCACTAAAAATCTATGAATACCCAGTTACTGGCAAACAGCTTTTAGATTTTTGACGTTCGAAAAAAAAACTGCCGGTCAAATTTGCTTTACTGAAATTGGTGAGGCAGCTTTAAAATGTGACTGTGTGTCTCTTTTGGACCTACAATTTATATTGTGCGTGTGTGTGGCTAATAAGGGGTGGCTTTCGATTGCGTCAAAGAACTTGTTCCCAGAACAACCCGTAACTGTTGTTTGTTTGTTCTACAATATCTAGTTAAGGAAAACTATATTTTCGAAGGAGTAAAACGACGGACAAAATAATTTGTATTGTCTTTACGGTATGGGTTTCATTGTACCTATCTATGGTGAATTTTATAGCTGCATTATATTTCTTTACTTTTCTTTCAGATAACCTTAATAACATGTTGAACAGGTTTGATGTAAAAAAGAAAAAAGAATTCTTTGAAATGACATGTCTGTATAAACGTTGTTGACATTTGAGAGAAAACGAAAAGTAACGTTCTTTCAACATGAAAAAACACCCAGAACAGTATCTGGCAGATCTCAAAGTAACTGAATTTATATAACTGTTAAGTAAAGACACAAACATATATGTCACTTTAGACAAAATCTTCTACGGATATTACACCACAGCAGGATACTAAGTATAACACAACTGCTAATTCCGATATATTAAATACAAAAACAAGATGGCATTAATTTCGCAGGAGGAAGAAAACTATGTACGAATGGTCTTGTTACTTACTGGGGTTTCTCCACGAGCAGTGCGTGTATTGTTTGATAAGGAATTTCCGCCACCATCTTTGAGTACAACAATAAATAGTATTAGTACGAAACAAAAGCTACAGAACTTGAACACAAATCGCATAATAAACAATGCACAGTGGGATCTCCTGTTTCCTAGCAGTGGTAAGTTTTCTTTTATGAATAATGCATATCAAACCTGACCTTATTATGATAAGTATAAAAATTGTTATCATTTGGATACCCTATTATCATAAGATATTAAGTATAGATATTGTATATCATAACATTTTTCACATAGCTGGCATAACTGGGGCGGTGAGGTATTATTTAGCAGTAAGTGCAACTTTCCTATACTCTGTATGTTTTTAAGGCTATTTTGTGACAGGGTTAATTAACTGGTGTTAAATTCTCTTGGATTGTTCAATAGGGATAAACAAAAACAGAGAGAATCTATGAAGAGGCGGGAGTGGTTGCGTCGATTGTAAACAGTGAAGACGGTGAAAATTGTCGACTCCCATAGTTCATACTTTCTATAAACAATTTGCTTATATTAGTCACTATGATCTTGTTTACAATCCTTGGTGAATTACTTCATAGAATAAAGATTGCATTTGCTCATATAACCACAAACATAAGATGCCAAACTAAAAGACAAAATGAAAGCGTTCGTCCTGCTTTATATCATAGAAAATAATTACCAACGTAGATATTGTCTAAGAGAGGGATGCTCATACTTTTTAAATAAATATCTCTGATTCAAAATCAGAATTATCTGAAACTGACATTATGGATTCTTAAGATGTAGGATTTTTTATTTTTTTTATAAACATGTTTGGAGGACGCTGGCATTTCTATGGGAACAAATCGTGGTCCTTTTTGCCGACTTGTTCATTTATTCATACGAGGTCTAAATCATACAGAAACGTCTTAGGAAGGGAGAAAAAAGTTAGCAAAAACATTTAACTTTAGTTTCCGCTATACAGATGATGTTCAATCGCTTAATAATTCATAATTTGGTTTCTTTGTTGAACGTTTTTATCTTATCGAATTTGAGGTAAAGTCTATTCACATAAGTTAACACTGACTCATACCTTTACTTTCATCCAGAAATTAAAAAATGATGGTCGGTTGAAAACAAAACTTCACAACAAAATAGTAACTTCAAATTCCCAAATTGTGAACTCTGCATTTATATGTAGCAATTTTCCGACAGCGCCTGCATATTTTATATCTATATCCGTAGTTAAACGATATTCTAGGACTTGTATTTAATATAAGGATTTATTTGATAGAGGGTGGCAGCTCACAAGGAAGTTATTCAACCAAGAGTTCTTAGTGGTGAAGGTAAAACCACCCCGTCGTTCCTTATGTAGTTTCTACAACCCCGTCCCTTTGTCAAATTGTGACCTACCGCATTATACTTATTACCGGTTTTGTACTATCATGAGTAACATTACGGGTGCCACATATGAAGAGATCTGCTTACCCATTTCGACGTACCTGCGAACATTCACAGTTTGTGGTGGGGTTCTTGTTGGTCAATCTTCAGTTTTCTATGTTGTCTACTATATACTATTGTTTGTCTTTTGATTTTTTCTTATCAAGCCATGTCGTCGTAAGCATATTCTTTCCAATAAAAAAAATTAATGATTTACTTATACACGAATAACAAGGCAAACATTTGGATATTTTTCTTGAAGTGCATGCTGTATGCTTTCCTTATCTTTATGTTTTTATGTGTAATAGATCAAACAATATGTGATCACATATGTCTTGGCATTTGTTAATATAGCTAACAAACAAAATCATCAAATATTCTGGGCTTATAATTTGTTACATATCATGTACATTTCGTCAAAAGAACCTTATTAACAAGGCTAAAATATTTCATGTCATCACATAATTGCACACCTAAGTCAAAAGATAATGAAATATAATTGTTTTATCGAAAAGTGTTTGAACTTTGTCTTTACATTCTATAAGTATACTGTCAGACTTTGTCTCAAAATATTCGTAACATTCTGATGTTTTTAAAATAGTTCTGAACATTCTAAATTCTTTTTAACATATTTGTTACATTCTAAATGTGTTTCAACAAATCCTGAATATCAAAAAATACTTTCAAAACACATTAAGAAGAATCAAAACATCTTCATATGTCTTTAACAACGTATGCTATGGTATGTTAAACTATTCTTTACATCTTCTTTGACTAATTCCATCTTCTGCATTATACATGTTTATCATGGCAAAGGGGAGAACGCTTGATTTTTCGCAGATTTACAATACAAGTGTTTTTTTCAGGTAAACGTTGCATTTATTTGTTTTTTAAGTTTTTCCTTAAAAAAAATCGACACTTTCTGTAAGAGCCTTGATATATCTCGACCAATTCTTGACTGTTAAAATTTGTGTCGATAAATCTTGACATATTGTAGACAGTCGTACAGGTATCTGAATATATCTCAAGGCATTCCTGCGGTCTTAAAGATGTCCTAACACTTCTGGTATATACTCATGTCTATAATCGCTAAACTAAAGTTAGAATAATCAAGGATCTGTATAGTAAAAAACTCTTTGTGTCCACTTAAGTTGGATCATATCGAATTACCATCAAGCAGTTTAATTTTGATTATTTTTTTTATTTAACGTTTCATCAATATTTTTCCTGGAATATATGCCAAAGTTACTGAAAAACTGCATTTGAGATTTTTTGACAGTCGAAAAACTGCCAGTCAAATTTGATTTTAATAACTAAAATGAATGACGTGTGGCAGTTTTGAAATGTGATCATGTGTCTCGTTTGAACCACACCCTTCATCTTGTACCTGTGTGTGGCTAACAAAGGGGGGTTTTCGTCTAAGACAAAGAATTTGTATCTATCTAAATTCAAAAACTTATTCATTTTTTTTGGAACGACCAAAAACATTCTTTATTCACAATTGAGGGTTGAATTTCATAATTTGTTATTAAAACTAAATATTTGCGATACTTCCCTTCTAACTTTTGTTCAAGAAATCATAGAACAAAAAAAAAATGTTTAGATTTTTTTAAATTATGCATGTCTGTTTGTGGACCCTTTATAAATGTAGTTTTCTCTTATTCCCGAAGTAAATTCTGTTAATCTTGTGGAAATTATCCAATTAGTTTTCATGTTAAATTATTTCAACTCATAATTTTGATGAAGAAAAATTCATCTTAATTCCATGTTTTTTTTTAATTATTATTAAAATGATGTTGGTATCTATCAACAAACTTTTTAAATTGTAGTGGCATGGTCAGTAAACTGATAAGTTGCATGGCTGATTACATGTAAAGCAATAATTTTCTTTATGACATTTGCGTGTACCCTTGGGTGTGTATTACTTATTTGGAATTACCTTAAATTTATGGGGAACATCCTGTCCACATGTTACACTATTTTTAGAAATGTTGGTCCTCAATGCTCTTCAACTTCGTACTTTATTTGTCTTTTTTAAGCTTTTTTCGAGCGTCACTGATGAGTCTTTTGTAGACGAAACGCGCGTTTGGCGTATATACAAAATTTAGTCCTGGTATCTATGATGAGTTTATTTATATATATTGCAACAGATGAAATTACACAAAATTTCTTCTATTAAATAAAGGATTTGTTTAGTAATACTATACAAATCCTTGGAAGAATTAGAATACAATAATATTTTGCTATTTATAAACACCATATTTTGGTACAAAGCAAAACTTGCTTTTCCTTTCTTTTAGCGTGCTTGCTTTAGTTTATGCATGATTGTTTTGCTATTATATTATGCATGTGTTTTATTTGTATGACTTTGTGTAGTCTGTCAAATGTGCTGAAAATTTGTAATGTGTTATTTGTTTTAAATATCAAGTCGGTTAAGAGCTCTACAGAGCTCATGCTTATCTTGTTGATTTGTACATATCATGTCCGACTATAAATAAAATTTATTTACTTACTACAATCTTTACAATAATTGTTTATTTACCATATAGTACGTTGACAAATAAGGCAAATTTTAAAATTGAATGGACCGAAATACCTGACGGCTGATTTTGGTCTTATTTTGCAGAAAAATATAATATCCTTTGATTAAGGCATGTCGTAGAGCGTCAAAGTAGTGCAGATTTTTGTAATCTGCGGTCAAAAGTCAAAAGGGGGAATTTTGAAAAATCGAAAATTTTACACAATTTGAACAATTTCTCGGTCGTCTCTCATGTTAAATGAATTTTTTTTCGCAGGAAGCATGCGCTAGGAATGCTCCACAAATACAGCTAGTTATATTTATGTCTGATTACCAGATATTAATGATACCTACCCTCGCATGCAACATGTAAGAAAATTAAACAAATATCTTTATCTACGGAAATTATCGACAAAAAATATTCATAATTAAGATTTAGCTATGCAATAATATTTGGCCACCTATAAATATATTTATGGTAAAGATATGTTAAAATGCAATAAAGAACAGAGGAGAAATAAGAACTGTAAAGTTTACACCCGGTTCATGATGTTATAAAAAAAAATATTCTTGACTGATTATTTAAACTTAAAAGGATGTTAGAACTATAACATTAGTTTTCATGTTCATGACACTATAGTATATCAAGTTTGTTTTTAAATTAATAAATAAATCAGTACTAGACCAATCACACACTGAGAAGATGGGTCCCTTTTTATATATATAAAACAACGACGTTTGTTGATGTGGATCATATATGTTCGTCGTTTCTAGATTTTTATATTGATTAGACAGTTAATTGCAATTGTTTTACACTTATATTTTTTTGAGGCCCTTACTGTTCGATGTGAGCCAAGGCTCCATTTTGAAGACCGTACTGTGTCCTTTATCATGTATTTTGGTTAACTTTTACAAATTATGAGATGGATGGTGAGTTGTCTCATTGGAACTCATACCATATCTTCTTATATTTATAAACAATGAAATATATAGCAGGCTTGAAAGCCCGATATATATGTGAACTACAAACAAAGATTCACAGGGATATTACGCTTCAAAAATGGCTCTCCATGTATAATTATATTACACTAACAATAGACACCAATATGCACGTCAATTTGAAAAGGTAACGGAATACTACAGATAAAATAGTTGGATGTCATTTTATGGCACCGACAATACCCATGAGTTTATTCAGACCACCATGTACTGATTGCCAATTTATTCTGGGGTCATTTTGATCCGCGATGAACTGATTTTTACTGCAACATATGTGTGAATATGAGAACCAGCTAGAATGACAAATTTTGATACATGCATTTTTTTCCCGACCCCTTGTAATTGTTGTCCTTTGCCAATTTCGATTAGAGAAAAAAGGTGTAGCAATCTGTAAAAGCGCGAGGTGCTGTTGGTGTGCCAGACCTCAGGGGCCAATAACTAAAAAGTTGCATATGTCGCAAATAGGTAAAAACTGTCTTGTGGCTTTGGTTGAAGAAACGCCTTCAGTCTAAAATCAAAATTTATCATGTTTGACATCTGAGGAAAAGACCTTATTAGAAATAAAACATAATTGTCATATATGATATGATGCAACCCCTGGAACAACTTATCAATATCTGTTCATTGGCAAATAGTGGCGGCAGAATAATTCTTATATCTGTCTCTTAAGTCACTTACAAATCCCACACAAAATTCCTTCACAGTCTATAGATTTTGAAAAGATCCCGCTAGAAATATTTCGTGATGTTCTTGCAGATCAAAATCATTGCAGTGCGATAGTGTATAGTTACAATGTACCTACATATCTTATTAACCCATGTTTATTTTCAGGTGCACAAAGACATTTCTTATAATCTCTAATTGATCTGCATTCAATGACTTAGAGAACAATTTGGATCTACCACCATTTGAAATAACCTTTATTGTCCCTTTGACGCCTTTAATAGCTAACTATGTGGT
Organism: Mytilus galloprovincialis; assembly: GCA_037788925.1. NCBI lineage: Eukaryota > Metazoa > Mollusca > Bivalvia > Mytilida > Mytilidae > Mytilus > Mytilus galloprovincialis. The sequence goes on along the minus strand of CM075340.1, from coordinate 4,419,515 downwards.
ATGGGATTAACTAATTGTTGAAGGTCGTGCGGTAATCTATAGTTGTAAATAGCTGTGTCATTTGGTCGCTTGTGAAGAGTTGTTCCATTGGCAATCATACCACTTCTTTTTTTTATATACACCAATGTCCGATGTAAGGGGAGGGTTGGGCACCCGCTGACATCTTTAACCTCGTCACATTCTGTAAGGGGCTGTCCCAAATCAGGAGCTTGTTATTCAGTTGTCATTCGTTGCTGTTACATTTTTGTTGTTCGTTTACTATTTTGTACATTAATTATGCCATTGTTTTTCTCGTTTGAATTGTTTTACATTTGTCTATTCGGGCCTTTTATTTCTGACTGTGCGGTAAGGGATTCACTTATTGTTGGAGGCCGTACGATGACCTATAGTTGTAAATGTATGTGTATATTTGGTCTTTTTTTTTGAAGATTTGTCTAATTGGCAATCATACCACATACTTTTTGATTATGATTTTAAAGCAGTCATTGGCCAAATCTCAATAACTGTTGTACCATTTAACATAAAGACTTTGGACAATACCAATACCATCTATCTGATCAGTGGTGTACTGTTTTTTTACAAAGGAATATCACACACTCACCTAAAGTATACCTGTCAGTTCAGTATTAAACGAGAGTGCATTGTAATCATTATCCATTTAAAATAATTGTCATCCACTAACCAGGCAAAATATTTATCAGAGAGTTTGGAATACATTTTGTAAAGATAGAAATAATTTGTTATTTCGAGCGATCGTAAACAACTTTCCAATTGTTTTTTTTTTTGCAGAATGCATTATCTGTAAACAAATGTTACTGGCAAACTATACGACACCGAAAAGGTGTTTTGTTTCTTTTGAAAACATAGACTTTCTATTATTATTTGAAAAGCAACATCATGTCCTGATTAATTTGAATCATCAGAAGCAAATTATTTTTAATTTCATCAAGTAGTTGACAGTGCATGCTGAATGTTGAAGCGGCTTGTCTTTGGAAGTTATTTATAAAGAGTAAACTCACCACTGGATGGCCTGCCTGATAATTTACGTCAAATTAAAACAACATCGGCACGCTCAAATGACTCGACATGCCTTAATTGCTTAGCTTGTATTCGTGTCTCCAGAATAGATATTTTTTACCAGTCATGGTAATCATGGTAAGGTAATCAAGCGTGTTTTAACGAATTTCAAAGTTTTGTAAAACTTAAGAAAATGCATATTAATTTCATTGCCTTTCATATGACAGGGGAAAATAGGAAATGGGAACGTTACATGACTTATTTGGGTGAAAATTTAATAGTAATACTGATATGTGATGAGTTTTATTAAAATGCTTGTAAAAGTTGATTTGTATGTTCTATCAAACTTTTATATGTCAAAACCTCTTAAGTATTAATTGTTCCGCTTTTTTGTGTGATAATTTACTATTGGTGATATATATATAAGAAATCTTTTATACTTTGACAGACTTTACGATTGAAAAAAATGTTACATACATTTGAAAATCGTCCAATTCACTCAACTTATATGTTCATATAATATTAGAGTTTGATGTCAAATAAAAGCTGATACATCACTCTTTCATCTGCTACCATTATTTCGATGATATCGTCATTCGGGAATTTTTTATAAGCGTTCCCGTGTTTGAAAATGAAAATGACAAAAATCCGAATATCACACCTTAACGCGATTTTACAAAAAAAACTGCACCGTGGGCAAACTCTACGACAGGGCTAAAATGAAAATATAATGTTAACTTCATGCAAATTTTCAGCCGTGAGGTATTTCGGTCCATTAAACTCCTTAAATAAGCGACTTTTTCCGATTTGTCACTCCACTAATATTAACATTGACTATTATGCATGTAGAGTGCACTTTGTCTACAGTATGATTGGTTTCAATCATTTAGCAATTATTTATAACATTTAGGAATCGACATCTATAATCATTTATAAACCCACATTTAAATAGGTTTAAATCAACATACTCACATTTGTATTGTTAATACTTTAAATTATATAGATATATTTGTATTCATAATAATTTTTATACCAACATTTTTAGCTTTTTTAAATGCCCAACTTTTGTTTGTTGTTGTAATAAGTTTAACTTGAAACAATATTGTTTTATATGAAGAAAATATCAAAGTTATATCATGTATATTGGTCATGATTTGTAATCTCAGAATTATCAAGTAAATCTAAAACATAACTGAAAATATTCAAAATATGTCAAGCCGTACTGAGTAAAAATAAGAATGTCCTGAATTTGTCGTAAAATTTTAAGATATTATTCAAATGTCAATAATTGTCAAGAAATTTTAAGACTATACTCAGAATTTCAAAAATATGTCGAGTAAATTTTACACAAATTTAATATAAATGAGAACTTGTCAAGAAAGTTTAAGACACAACTCATACTTTGCGAGAATGTCTAGTAATTATTCTTGCAAAGAAAGTCAAAAATTGGTCTTTTTTTTAAAACTTTTGGACTTTTGTAGAATAATATACTATTTCTAAATAAACGAATGCCTGTACCAAATCAAGATTTGACAGTTGTGTTCAATTCCATTGGTGGGGTTTCATCTTTTAATCTTGCCACTTGATAAGAGATTTTTAGTTTTGAATTTTCCTTGTAATTCGATATTTTTGTTATTTTAGTTTTGTGAATTTTGATTATGAATATGTCACTCAGATCGCGTCGACAGATCCACTACGGATTAAATCTCACGGATAATCCTGGATTTGCAGTTTCCGTAGTCCGAAACGGATCCGATACGGATGCACAACGGTTTGACTACGGGTTTAGACGTTTCTACCGCGAATGATTAAGAACAACGTTCCGTGATGGAACTCGTAACAAATCGTATAGTATACTTAACAAATAAGTGTAGTAACTGTACTTGTACGTAGTTCCCCGGTACTAATCGAAGTAATCATTCTGGCCTACGAATATGTACGGGTTTGTACGGTTTTGAGAGTGACTCAAACGGAGTTGTACGTTCTCATACAGTTGAGTGAGGTTTACTACGGTTGTATTATCCGTGGTCAAATTTGGCGCATGTTACAAAACTGTCAGGGATATACAAGTACTACTTCATTTTGTACGTATGACTATATATGATAGTTGAGGCAGTGATATTACAATTACTGGTAAGCCTTTACATTTAATATACAAGTACGTATTTCAGCCCAAGGTGACCTCACTGACAATACGACGTCGTATATGGATAAGTAAAATAATTAGAACGTTATTTTCCCGCGATAATCTCAACATACTGTTGACGCGAAAAGTAAAAATTATCCGGTTTTTTTTCTAAATAATATCACTTGTTCACCAATAAGTAATAATGTTTTGAAATTGTCTCTCGCAATGTGTTTTTCTTTGAAATTCTGAGCACAATGAATCATTGAAAATTTCTTTACATCATTGAACTTTGTTGTCAAGCAAATTAGGATCGCTAGTTTTTCATGTAGAAATATACAAGTTAATAAATACTATATTATATGAGTTTCAGTACTTTATTCTTAATGTATATTGTTTTTTTTTTGTAGATAAGATTTCACATTGGTTTGAGCATGATTTCCAGCCAGATTATGAAGCGGCATATATACATGTATATTATGTATATATTTAGGAAATATATAGTGTCACTAAGTTACTCTCATACGGTATATGTACCTGTAGCTGTAAATTGTGAAACAGTGGATTCATACATAATTTTGTGTTACTTATTGCGTTCAGAAATAACATTGATAAGGCTAACAGGTCAGCATTATGCCATGATGTTGATGGGATGTTCTGATTGGACAAAGAGGCAAAAAGGAAATTGTGAATTCAATAAATAACAAAGTTAATTTAATTCAATTCATAAGAAATACTACATTTTTTGATGACAGTACATACCTTTGATAATTATTCATTTGAAACAAGTTAATAACAATTTGGAATAAAGAGAATTCATAGTTTTCTTGGAATATTAGTAGTGCATCATATGTTAATTCCATGATTATCTTGGATAGTTATTCATTTAGAATAGAAAATTGGAATAATGGAAATTCATAGTTTCAGTGAATATCAATCATTGTCAATGCTAAATGTGCATCATCATGATCATATCTGAATTCATCTTGTATAATTCATGTAATTATTCATTTAAAATAAGAATTTGGATATAATAAGAATGTCTATGCTGGCATTGCTATTGTTGGCTACATGTACCACCACGGAGTGTTGAACCTCCTTGACTTTCCATGAGGGTCTGTCACGGTCCGTCACTATTGGTTAGTGTCATATGCATGATGATGGAAGTTTTTACCAACCTAGACAAGCTGAACATCCCTGGCATGGTTGTTTGTTAAGAGTCAAATGACAGCTTGCTCTACTTTTAATAGTCTGAATGTATCTACATGTATTTTGATAATCTTCTAAATTACTGTTCATTCTGAAGCTGGCATTTTATACTAGTAGTCGAACATATTAAACAATACATGTACTTCAAAGTATCATTTTATTGTCTCTCCTTACGCGAAAGTCATGAAAGTTGGTTGTATGCAAGAAATAGGTATTACAATCTGGGGGTGAAGATGTAAGCTATTTTTATAAAGCTTTACATTTTAAAAGCTAAAAGAGCTGAATGTTTCTTACGTGTATCTTGTATTCAGATACTAGTAGCTAATATGTTATGATGTTTCAGTCTGTCATTATATGTCCATTGCACCTGACCTCATTTTCATGGTTCAATGACTGCATGTAAAAAAATACTGTTATTTAATCAGTGAAATGCTCTCTTATACTGTACATTTTATATATGTAATTGGATACATTTTTTTGTATATGAGTATCTTGCAAGGTCTACTTGTCTATCAGGTTGGGTTGACCTGACCTTGACTTTATTTCATGGATAAGTGATTAAGGTTATTTCAGTTAAATACAATGTTAACATGTAAGATTTGTTTCTCAGATACTTTCTAATAAAATTGAGACTAGAAATGGGGAATGTGTCAAAAAGACAACAACCCGACTACAGAGCAGACAACAGCAGAAGGTCATCAATGTTTCTCAGATGATATAAGCTATACTTCGTACATGTATAGGATCACTAATTTTGGCATATGGAATGAATGTAAGGTGTACATGTGTGACATTTTTGATTGGCTGGTTTCATCTGACAATTACACAATTTTCATGGTTTTTCTCTGTTACTATAAACGGTTAACCATAAATTTTGGGTATGAAAGAACAGTTTTAAAGTGTACATTATCTGTCATGTCTGTCTGGCATGGTTATTTTGACTGGACTTCATTTTAATGGCTTATTGATAATGTGAAGTTTATGTGATACTTATAGACTAGTAAAATCTTATTATTACAGAATTTCAATAAAAAAAATCATGAATAAGGCCACATTTAAAAGAATGTCTGTTTCCGATCCCCATGGGATACCCTTGTAAACAGACCAGGAAGGCAGGTCAATTTTTTTTAATTGGCTGTCATAGCATGGTCACATGAATGGTTTGACTTGTCCAGTCAGCGCATCTTTTGAGTTGTTTGTGCTCAATTTGAGTGTATTTATTGAGATTATCAATTATCCTTTTGCCTTCAACACTTTTCAAAAATAGAAAAGATTATTTTTGGGAAAGAAAAATAATTTTGATTTATCTTTTGGTATAGGGTTTAGAAATATTCAATATTGTATAAAGATCTTTAACCTATACATACTAAGCTATACTAATTACAGATTCATTTTGTTATTGAATATAAAACATACATAGCATATATTAAAACTGACGGTCAAACATCAACAGCTTAAATACTAATAGTTTACGTATACACAAATTCATCAATTCTTTTTTACTTTTAGCCGTACGGTACTTTTTGATTGTATATTGTAAAATATTCATTTACGTCTTGCGTTATGGATCATTGATTTTGTTACCTGTTGACCCGGTTGATTACTAGCACGTGCCATTGAACTCAAGCATTTTAAATAAAACGGATTTTTTTTGGTTTACTTCATATATAGCAGGGGCGGATCCAGACTTTTAAGAGATCAATATATGCAAGTACTAGTGAGTTTCTGTTAGGGGAGGGGAGCTCAGATCATCATTTCTATATTTCTATATCTTTTATTTTTTTTTAACATTTATCTTTATACTAAATATTTGCCTGCCTTAAATTCATCAAATATTTGCCACTGGATGTTAAACAACGAAACAATCAATCAATATGTTCTTTGCATTTCATCATCTATATATGCTTTTTATCTTTATAAATACGACATTCCGTTTAAAAAAACAAATATTGTACATGTATGGTATTAAAAAAAATTGCCAGTTTAATGTGTTGCTGAATAAATTCACAAATAGACGTTTTCGAAGAAAAATAAGAAAAAACATCCACAAATAATGTTTTTGAGAGTACTAAATTATGGAATGAAGAGATATCCAAATATAGATGTAACTACCATTATCGACATTAAACATATATTTGTACATGTCTTTAAAACACAGATCAGAAGTTTCACCTGTTAATCGATTTTAATCTGTTTTGTATTCTAAACCAATATAAATTAGTACTATTCAAATCAACATGCATGTAAAGGTATTTTACATCAAAACTTTTGCAGAGACATTACACACATGTGTCAATATTTACACACCCACCGTTAAGTTGTCATTAATCACGCATGTGGACGTTTGTATTAATTAACGGCCAGTTTAAGAAGTCAAATCAAGCTGTGATTAATTTCCGCTCCAGACAAGAAGAAACAGTGGCAATAAAATTATGTTAGAAATGTTGTTTTTTTTACCTGCACGGGGGTGGGATGGGGCTGTGCCAACGGTTAATTATTATTAATCTGCCACTGGTGTTATATATATATATATATATATATATATATATATATATATATATATATATATATATATATATATATATATATATATATATATATATATATATATATATATATATATATATATATATATATATATATCACATGGGTTAGAAAATAAACAGAAGGATACATTAATTGTTTGAATGAAAATCTTTATACGGTGATACTTTATTTATAGTTTCAACACCGTCTCGACACAGACTGAATGCAGTATCATGATCAGCTTCATGTACTATGCCGACCTTGGTGGTGTTTAGACGCACCATTGTGTCAAATCAATAATTGTTTAAATTAATGATATATTGTACAGTACAAAGCCATGGTAATAGAAGCGTTTCCGAGTTTAACAGAGTAACTAGCACGAAAATAATTTTTAAAAAAGAAACTTAGCTAAAACGGTAATAGTAAAGTAGGACATATCAACAGAACACGAATTAAAACAAAAATACGCATGTGTTAATTTGCTTTCGCTTGAACATTTCTATGAATTGTCTCGTTGGCAATTATACAACATCGCCCTTTTTAGGCACGTAAACAAATTTTCCGTTTCTAATTTTCAAATACGAAAAATATGTTCAAAAAGGTTTCACACATTTTAAGGTTAAATATATCGGAAACATGTTTGTGTGTATATAATTAACATACGTCCTTGCATTTAATAGTTAATATAAATAAATAATCTAATATTTATTAAAAAATAAGCAACATATATAGACGAATAATTTATTAGTTCCTCAACAAAACAATAACAGAAATAAAGAATCAACAGAAGATTTAACCTTTAATTACTTTTTTTATTATTATTATTTATTCGAGAGCTATAATCATGATAAAACTTTAAAATATATAATTAATTCAAAATGCACTAATTAAGCAGAAGGGACGTAACTCGTTGTATCATACCGGCATACTGAACGGATCTAAACAAGGTCTGACAATTTTGAATGTTAATTTTTAGATTTGATCTGTTTTGGTCTGACACGGTCTTAACGGGTATTAACAGCTTGCTAGAAGATTCAGTCTTGACAATCTTGACATGCCTTAACGGACTAATTTACCTGATGAGACTATCGATCGAAACGGCGCCTTAACGGTCTTAAAAATCTGAACGTTTTTATTTAGCAGTAAATCCAGTCAATTAAGATATGATCAGACCAAAATGACCGTTTCAGACTGAAATCGGGCTACTATTGAATAGACCTAGACAAATCCATCAGCACGAGTTTGCTTAATTTATTTATATCTCTATTTATGTTTACATCGTTTATATGGTCATCGGATGACTTGAGGGGTCAACTCAATAGTTAATTAGATGGCGTCTAGAAAAAAATATACACGAAACGCAGCTACGTTTTGCTTTATCCCCGTGTCCTGTCAATTGTTTTTTATAGACATTAGATACTTTGGATAAATATTTAACATCGTTAGAAATCAAATATGAGAATTTGATCAGAATCGCTGAACATGAATGTGACAGCTAGTGCCCGTTTAAAATAAAGCTAACATTTTGCACTTGTTCTTTTACACACATCTTTAAACTTGATCGAGAAACAAAAAAAAGGAAAAGTCAAAATTAAGAACATTACCTTTACTTTAAATTTGACCTCGATATCTAATTTAGGAAATAGAGGCCTCAAATAAAAGCATTCCAGGGTTATAAGTTAATAAGGTTTACCAATAAAAAAAGTATGCAGACAAATTTATTTGGTAAAGTTAGATAACTCCTATAAAATGTCATCGAATCGCTTCGATCCAAACTAGACAAAAATTCCTGAGGATGTAGCGAACAATTTAGAAAAAGAATTTAGTCCATATCTTTTTTTTGTTACAAAGGAGATGTACACTTTTGATAAACAGTGAATAGGGAGATACCTCTAACAAAGAAAAGTGTTCGTCTTTGCAGGGTGAAATTTAAAAGCGCATGAACTATACAACACAATATGTGAAATATCTTATCGACATATTGTGAAACAATAATTTTACGCAAGATCAAAATTAGGCGGCAGAAAAAATAATAATAATAGTAATTAGAAACCAATTGTTCAGAGAACAATTAAAGGACTTACCACATCAAAGTTATTGAAAAGAATCTAGTTTCGGTTTACTCAATGTTAAAATTGGCATCCAGTCATAAGTTTCTCTATACTGATAGAATAAATAAATTATTTCTATACATTTTTGAGTGAAATAAGGGAGATAATGTGCTACTTCTGGTGAAGTTAATATTACTTTCAGTCTCATATGATAGCTTCTTTCACAATGATTTCAAAATAATTAGTTTCGATATACTTTTGTGTACAACGGGAGATAACTAGCCACTTCCGGTTATCACAAGTCATTTCTAGTCTTCAGTCATAAGTTAATGTATCTGTATTACAAACTATATTGATTCCGTGAATTTATATATGAAAAAGTCCAAATATAGGTATTTCCGGTTTTTTCAAGGTCACTTCCAGTTGTAATTTTTCAAGGTCATATGTCACCTAACCTTTTGAAAAAAGGTCATATGGCTTTATAATGAACTAAGTTGAAGTTATACTCAAATAACCTTATATAAAGACATTTTTGGGGCACTCACTCCTATTAGATGCCATTAAATTGTACCACACCAATGTAACATATCCGCACTACAATGAAGCAAACATTTTGCACTTGTTCTTTTATATGTATCGTTCATAGTTTCGGAGAAAATGCAAAAACATGCAAAATTCACAATTTAAAAACTTATCCTTGACCTTTGAACTTGACCTCATTTTCTTAGTAAGAACATAGGGACCTCAAATAAAAAGATTCCAGGGTTATACGGTTAACGGTTATGAGTTAAAAAAAAAACATACCGACAAATTTAGTTGGTAAAGGAAGATAACTCCTAAAAGAATCATCATATCGCATTTGATATAAATTAGTCAAAAATTCCTGAGGATGCAACAAATAATTTGTAAATAAAATTTTGTCGATATCTTTTGTTGGTACAAAGGAGATGCACACATTTAATAAACAGTGAATACGGGGATAACTCTTACTCAAATTACCTTTGAGTGAAATATGGAAAATAATTTGCTACTTCCGGTGAAGTAAATGTAATTTCTGGTGTCATTTGATAGCTTCTTTCACATTGAATTCAAAAATATATATTTTCTATATACTTTTGCTTGTAAACAAGGAGATAATTGGCCACTTCCTGTTTATTGAAAGTCACTTCCGGGTTTTGAACAGCGGTATACTACTGTTGCCTTTATCTACTGATCCTTAGTGATAATTTAATATATCTCAACTCTAAATATATGGATTTTCATGAAAAAAGTGGAACAATTTCTAATCCCGGTTTTCTCAAGGTCACTTCCGGTTGTCATTTTTCAAGGTGATATGCAAACCAACCTTTTGTTTAAGGTCATATAGCTTTATAATAAACCAAGTTGAACTAAAAATCAATCAACCTTAAAATTAGACATTTCAGGGGCACTTACTCCTTCAAGATGCTTTTAGATTGTTTCAGACTAAATGTAACATATCTTCATTATCGTCAGCATTCATTTTGCACTTGTTTTTTTATACAAATCTTTTAAAGTATTGGAGAAAATGCAAAAACAAAGGAAAAGTCCCATTTGAGAACTAGACCATTACATTTGACCTTGACCTCATTTTCTAAGTTAAGACCTAGGAGCCTAAAAAAACATTCAAAGGTTATACGGTTAATGGTTAATAAATAAATAGCAAACTTACTTCGTTAAAGTAGATAACTCAAATAATATTTCATTGAATCGCTTCTATTCAAATTAGCCTAAAATTTGAGGATATAACGAACAATTTGTAAAAAAAATGTTGTCGATATCTTTGTTTTGTTATGAAGGAGATGCAAACATATGATAAACAGTGAATAGGGAGATAACTTAAAACAGAAAAGTGAAAAGACCGAATAATTAGAAATAAAGGCAACAGTAGTATACCGCTGTTCAAAACTCATAAATCCATGGACAAAAAACTAAATCGGGGTAACAAACTAAACCCGAGGGAAACGCATTAAATATAAGAGGAGAACAACGACATAACACTAAAATGTAATACACATAGACAAAATCCCACGAGAATAACAAATATAACATATATATATAACATCAAAACCAAATACATGAATTTGGGATAGACAAGTACCGTGACACGTCTTATCGCAATGTGAATTTACACTCAAAAATGAGAGAAAACAAACGACACAACGTTATAATATATTAATGTAATACACACAGAAACGAACTATATTATAACAATGGCCATATTCCTGACTTGGTACAGGGCATTTTTTAAGGAAAAAATGGTGGGTTGAACCTGGTTTTGTGGCATGCCAAACCTCGCATTTTTATGGCCATGTGAAATATAACATCAAAATGACAACACAGGACTACAATATAAATAAATTGGAGTACACAATTGACAAAGAATCACACGAACAACAGCCAACAAAAGGCAACAAGTTCAAAATTTTAATACGACAGAAGTGTATTTTGTCCACACAAGACCTACGTGTGACGCCCAGATACAAAAAGTTTGAAAGCCGAAACGAGTACAAAGTTGAACAGCATCGAGGACTAAAAGATCAAAAAGGTTGTGCCAAAAACGGCAAGGGTTTTCTGTTAGTTACCAGAAAATCCCTATAATTTAGAATAATTTATACTTTTGGAAACAGTAAATTTTATAAAATGAATATTCAAAAGATGTACATGATAAAACTGAAGTATTAACTAATTACAGGAAACAAATACAATAGGTCTTTCCACAGAAAAGTGGAAAATCCTAATTACGACAAGTAGATTTATAGAACATACTTAAAACTTAATTGAATAAAATCCCGTTCAAGGGAATCCCAAACAACTCTAAAATGAACGCATAATAGATATAAGAAATATCAAATGATAAGATATTCTTCACTATAATAAAATTGAGAATGAAAATCGATATTTAAGAAATAGATTTTAACAAATTAGATTTTTCACAATTGGGTCTTTTATAGCTGTCTACATTTAATTTTTTGTTCTCATTGTTGAAGACCGTTTGGTAACCTATAAATGCTTACATCTACTTCATAAGAACTTTGGTTGATAGATATCATATCTCCTTATTTAAATTCATAAATAGTTGAAATTTTTCAATAAATATCTTTTGGTTGTATTCTTGTTGTCTTCCTCTAAATAAGATCGTAGTGTTTTCCCATTTTACCACTCGACATTTTTTTCTGTTAACAGGTAACACAGATTCCAAAACTTTTGACTTGACTCTGATGGTAGCTATGCTAAGGAACCTTACATCCATTGGTAGACCTGTGAATGGTTTTGACCAACGCCCCCCTGCGAATGAAACCACAGCTGCCTCAGATTTAGCTAGAATTAAGTATGACAGAAATGAACTAGCACACCATTCTGATGGCAAGATAGACAACAATTCATTCATTACAGCATGGAATAACATAAGTGAGGTAGGTTCAACCTTTCGTGATTGATACAGATTTTACACAATACATAAATCTCACAAATTGAAATGATCAGCCTCAGACTTTTCAATAATGAATTATCAAAAAAATGCAGTTACAGGTATGATTAACTTTTTTTCAAAAATACCAGATTAATTTGTCATAGAACTGTTGTACTGTTTTGAACAATTCTACCGTCAGAAGACTTACTATGTCCGAGCTAGACTTTCCTCCGATGTTTTTAATCAAACCTTTATCATATCATAACAGTGTTAACTTAGAACGATTTAGGCAGTTCTAGCTAAGAAAAAGCGAAAAGCAAACCCATGATAATAGAGTATGTGTAGTGAAATCAAGCACAAAAGAGTCTACCAGTCGATTTATTGCTGAAAATGAAAAAATGAAATCACTGAATTTAAATGTAAAGCCTTAAATCTGTGTCAATATGAATATCAAGATATTGAGAACAATTAAGAAGATAGGAGATGTCACCTCTTACTTAAAATTGGTTTAATGGTCACCAATAACCCCAAAAGTGAAATAAATTTTTTTTACAAGATGATGTTTTTTAATTCTGTGCGGAAGTTTTGTATTCATTCTGTATCAATAGACAGCTAGTAGGTGTGCACAATTATTAACAACTGGAATACTAACTTCTCTTGTAATATTAATTTCTCAAACTAAGCAAATATTTTCAAAAAATTCCAGCGTTTTGAAGATATTATCCTTTGTGCATTTGCAGTCAGAGCGGTTTGTTTACATTATGCTTTTTCATTAAAATCAAAGTAGCAACGTTTATGACAAATTATTTGATCGACAGTCAGGATTTTGATTCAGAATGTCATATCTTTTTTTTAAATCATTGTAAAGTACTTAAAGATAAAAGAAAAATATAACAGTTGAATGATAACGTTTGATTTTGTAAGTTTTTAATGGACTTCCCATTTTTTAAATTGCTTTGCACATCAGTATTAATGTTATACTTTTTCACAATGTATGTTACTATTATAGTTTGTTATATGTTTGAATAGTTTCAATTTCAGCAGCGGTTTTACAAAAAAAGATTTTTTGATTATTGTATGTGCTTTCTATACAAATATGCACCTGTTTTGAAAGAATACAACCAATAATATTTCAGACAAAAGAATAGACATATGCACTATTTTTTTCGTTTTTAAGATAAAGTTCTACGAGCTGAAGTTGTCTGCAAATTTACATCAAAATATGTGACATCCCATTTTATGTTCCCTGACCTTAGGTTGACTTTTCCATGCTCGTCACCAAACTTCTAAGTTATTCACGTTGTTATACAACTATAACCGTGGTTTTTCCGAGTTAAAGTAATTCAAAGACAGAATGCAAATACTTTAAACTTTTTTAGCACGATCCGGACAGTACCAGACCTAAGACCTAAACTCTTAAAAAATTATACAAAAGCATATATAAAAACAGTATTTATAAAAAAAGGATTAGTGTCCAACGGATTGAATTGTCATCGTCAAAGTGATATCAATTACGAAAAACATATATTAACAATATAATTATATAATCACAACGAATTGTAAAATGTTAAATAGACGGATTAACATATTTTCACTTTAGCACTTAAAATATATTGTCTCAATTTGATTTATTTCTTACTCACAGTAGTCCAAATCTTCCTGGTTATACAACCCTAGCTTTCAAGAACTGAACGTTCATGTCGAAGGTTGATTTAGAGAAGAAAAAACACTTCGGAAGCACGAAATTTATTTGTTGTTAACTCTTTATTTTACTCATTTGAGGTATTGAAATATATCCTTTCAAGAGATTATTGACAACTTAAAATATCCTGTGATCTCATTCTTCACTTTATACACTCTGGCAGTCGTAGACGTTAAGATATTAACGTTAAATTCTCTCCTGATGGGTCCGCGAGTATAACAGCTGTACCTTTATGTGTTGCAAGATTATATGATGGTACAGCAATTTATGCTAGCGACGACGTAATATGCTAGTCAACAAAAGAAACGATACACGACTTTAGAATAAGAATTATCAAAAAGTATTAAAATTGAAACAAAACAAGATACACTATTTTAAAAAGCTTTCATTTGCAATGTATGCACATATGATAATGAAAATCAAAACCTATCGGAAAGTAACTAAATTCCATGTAAACTATCATAGAATGCAAATTATTTTTGCGGAAAGTTGGACACAAAATCCACACATAATTTTCTAAGTACTAAATGAATTTTTAAATTTGTTAAAAAAAATATTCAATATGCTAATCAAATTATGTTCATATTGTCACTAATGGGTTGAAATATTGATTTTCAAATTTTTTAAAAAAAGTGTTTTTTGAAATCTCAAAAAATGCAAAAAAAGTAAAAAATTGTTTTCGTCTCAAATCAATGTTTTAGATATAAAAACAACAAACCTTTCGGATAAGTTTTAAAATTATAGTAACGTTTTTTTTTTAATTCCCTTTACACATACTGTCAATGGTAAATCAATTGACCATGTTTACATTTTAACGATTTCTTGTGGGGTCGAAAGTAAAATCACAAAAATACTGAACTTAGAGGAAAATCAATTCGGAAAGTCCATAATCACATGGCAAAATCAAAAAACAAAACGTATCAAAAACAAATGGACAAGATCTGTCATATTCCTGACTTGGTACAGGCATTTTCAAATGTAGAAAATGGTGGATTAAACCCGGTTCTATAGCGATAACCCTCTCATTTTAATGACAGTCTCGTCAAATTCCGTTATATTTACATTGATGCGTTAAATGAACAGACACAATAAATAAAATAGTCAAAATATGGGTACAGCAGTCATCATCGTATAACAATTTTAAAAGGAACAATTTAACAGAACACAAAAACATCTACTACCTACGAACACATTCATTGATTTGAGTGTCTGACGTCAGAAAATTTATACGTCACATAAATTTGTCGTTCAATGTGCATACAAACGATTTTAAAATTTTACATAGGCAATGTAAGCATACAAGGTTAAAAAATCAAAAGTATGTAAAAATAAATTTCAGAAATAGACCGAGATTTAAACTAGTCCAAAATTTATATATAGAATTTATAAGAATCCACTCATAGTCAATTCCACTACGCGATTGAATGATTTTGACGTTTGTGGTTCAACGTATATAGTAATTCATAATAGAAATATATCATAGAACAATGTCATACTGACGGGATCTTTTAAAGTACAGAGTCACGTAATAAGAACAAAAGAAATACAAAAAGTCGCATATACAAAACAAACCACCAAAAAATGAAAGCCAATACAAACACATTGACGAGATGTATAAGTACCGAGCCACGTCAAACGAATATCACATAAAACCATTCAACAGTAAAAGTAATATTAATAATAGAACAAAGACAAATGAAAGAACTGTAAAACACGTGGTTAAGATGATAAACAACATCAGTACGCAGAATCTATACATCAAGACCATAGTCTTTTATTTGAGAAGTTGATACGGAATATTTATCAACAAGGTCTTGGTACCTTCCGATGAACTTTTTTAAAAAAAGGGCGAGACGTTTTTTGACATAACCCTGGTTCATCAACTTTCTACTAAGACACTTAAAACAAATAAGCAAAGAAACTGTACGATTTTTAAAAACGAATTGATGGCAAACATTGTCTTAATCCTTAAATGAGAGGTTGACATCTTCAGTAGGAACTTCTGTCTTTAAAATTGTCGTTTTATGTAAATTTTGAAAGAAAAAAAATAAATTTCACCAAATGACGTCATAAAAGCAAAAAACCAGTTTGTTTTAACGGGTCTATAAATATTACTACCTTCGATATTGGTCCTGTAAACGGAAAACTTCATCTTTTTTTTGTAAAAAAGTCGTGTATCGTATCTTTTGTTGACTAGTATATGATATTTCTAATTCTGACAATACGATTTACTCTGCTTTAGCTTCAGGAAAAACAGTTAACGCCATAGATTTATGATTTGTATAGTTTCTGACGTCATATTTACCAGACAGTTGACACCCACCTTAGAATATAGCTTTACATATATGAGAAAAAATTATATTTTGCGTCTTCATTTGTTAGGACAATTATACTTATAGGGCCAAAATCATCACCAGGGTATATAAGTTAAAGATTTGTTCGAAAAGCCCGTCTGTCTATCATGATAGCTGCCATGGTTAAATATAGAACATGGGGTAAAATGCTGTTTTTGGCCTACATCACTGAAACTAGCAAAACTGACATCAGATGATTTGTTGAGCAGGTTAAGATCTATCTCTTCTGAAATTATCAGACGAATAATACAAACTGTTGCTTAGTTGCTGTATTTAGAACAGTAATTTAAAGGGAATTTTGTAGTTTTTTTTGTTATTACAATGTATCTTCAATATCTATACTTTTAAACGAGAAGATCTCATTTTGTGAGTTGCTTCTCTTCTTTCCACAATAAATTAATCATCATGCCTCTGTGTCCTATAGGTACAATGATAGTCGCATTTATCATCCATTCTTAAGATTATTCAGATTGAGCTATTTTGGGAGAAAAACAAGAAAAAAGGCATCCGGATATTGGTTCCGTCATTGGACGAAATTTTAAGTCAGACCAGACTTCCGGATGGCGTTTTCTGTTTACAGTAAACATACATATGCTACGAATAAAGTGTATTTGCTATCTGCTATCATTTTCAAGTTAATTATCAAAAAATAACTTTAGATAGTGGGGAAACGATCACTGATCAAGCAAAAATTCGTGCAGATGTAAATAATATTCCTATATTTTTATTTGTTATCTTCATTCTTAGGTCAAAATCAAAATCGTTAACTTTTTTTTCAGATCTACTTCCCGTTCCGGTCTTGTTGCTTCCTGTTCCGGTCTTGTTGGCATGAGACTTTGAATAAAATGTATATTTATCAATATATCAACAAATATAGGAAGGAATTCAACACCCAATCATTTTTAATAATTGTTTGATATTGAAAAAACGTTACCTGATAACAGCGTTTCTTTGTTTACATTGAATATGTCGTCATAACTTAAATACCGTCACAATTAAATCCCTAACACCAATACCAATATCGGAAACGTTACGGTATTTCCGTTTATCAACATGTTTGAATAAAAAAAATCAATACAGACTTCGTCCCCATTCACAGGTAATGCCTGCCTCATATTACGTGAAATTTCTTTTCCTATATCATTGAATGTTTCATCATTGTTAAAATCGATCAATTGACTTTCTAGTTCTGCTTCTTCCCTACTGCGTTCTTTTATTTTTAAAAGATGAATAAGATATTGTTTTACCTCGTATCATTAGTTTTAATGTTTCCAAAAACAGTTGATCTGAAATGGAAAATTCTATTTCTTTCCTATTTTCAGAATCAGCTATTTAATATTGTTCAATACATTCAGCAATACAAGTTTTAATATTAGTAACCTTCTTTGGTGCTTCTCATGGATACAACTTATGGGACATATGTCTTTAAAATCCCTACTTCCGGTGATATTTAATATTGCGGACATAGAAATATCATTTTCTTATTTGATATTCAACTTTTTCAAAATGGAAAGAAAATGTTTTTTTTGTGTTGCTCATTGAACTTTTGGTTATCCTAAAAACCACCAGTTCTATTCAGCTGTAAATTTTTATATATCAAGTTAACACTTCCGGTAAAAAAAACCCAATATGGCGTAAATTTCAAAAATGAGTTCTCAATCCATATCTTCAATGTAGAGTTTTAAATAGATTGATATATCCAAAATATAATAAAAAGGCCTCACAAAGGGTTGTTCAAAGGTGTTCCCATGGCTCATATTTGTCCCTTCGCCATTCATCAGCGTCTGAACTATTTTCGCATTGGAACCGATTCCAAGCTTGTTACTCATTCACACCCGCCATGGTATATTGCACGCTTTACAAGCTGAAAAAGACTAGACCGAGTCGTGGAAATATCCTCTTCCAAAAACACATGTTTTCTTAATTCGTTAACCCCATCTGATAAGTCTGTTCGATTTTACAACAAAACCACGTTTTGTTTTTTTAATGACATTATCTAATCCATATCCATTGAAAAAAATTGAATATCAAAATAAAAATTGATATTTCAAGGTCTGCCATTTTGGATATTACCGAAAGTAAAGGTTTTAAGGACATATGTCTTATACATTGTATCCACGAGAAGCACCAGAAAAAGGTTCTCGCACAATGTAATGATAGTAGCAATACGTTAAAACACATTTCAATTACCCTCTCTAAAAATATACTTGATTTAGTACAATGTCCGCCATGTTGGATTTTACAGGAAGTAGAGTTTTTGAAGACATATAATCTATATAATATATCCAAGAGTAGTACATAACAAAGGTTTGTACCAAATATTATGATAGAAGCATGATAATAACACCTGTTCACATACAAGCCTTCGATTTTGGGCTGATTTAAGTATGATGTCCGCCATTTTGGATTTTGCCGGAAATGAGACATTTTTTTTCAAATGCCTTCCTATCTGAAATAAAAGAGTAATAAATGTGGAAGGTCTATCCTAAATTTCATGCTTGTAGCAGGATGTGTACAATTCTTCTGAAATAAAACCCCTATCAACTCACCAATGCACGATTGATCCTATGAATAAAAAGTATACCTGTAATACATGTCCAAATAAGCAGAACATTTTTGAGAAAATCATTCAACTAATATGTCATCAATTTTGGACGGTAAACTTCGATTGGATCTTAGAATGCCACGTGTTTAATCTCGATCAACACTTGCAGAGACAAACATGAATTTAAAAAAGAATTGAAGTATATGCCTAAATATATCCAATAATAAGACAAAATACATGTTTTTCATAAAATTTCATTCACCAATGAAGTGGCATATTAATTCTTTTGATACATTTATATAGTTATTGAAGTTATATATAAATTGAATTCATGTTTATATCAGGGGCGGATTCAGCAATTTTTAAAAAGGGGTTTCCAACCCAGTACCAACTATTTGCCCAATTCAAATGCATCCCTGTATCCACCACTGAATATTGAATTCATGTAATTGGGCAGCAATCGTGCAATTTTTACAATTTTTTCAAAGATGGAATGGGAGATGGCATGGCACATCCTGTCTTTATTTCATCAAGCTAAAGATCTAGCCTGTTTATTTTAAATAAATTAAGCCCCTATCCCCCTTTCCGTTTCACCCATTCAAAATAAACTTTTATATGCTTACTTACCACTAATATATTTCTTTAATATATTACTTTTTAACAAAGTTGCATTTTAAAAAAGTCTCAAATATATACAACATTCATCTTTTACTTGCAGTGTTTTTTTTTTATCAAAGTATTAGATTCTTGATTTTTTTTTTTTCTAGAAATAAACTCTCGGTTGAAGAGAAATGAAAAAACATGTGTTTAAACTTTAACTTACATTTACTAGTAGTAAATGTAAGTTAAAGTTAGACATTCAAGTTTCTAGAAATGTTCAGTCTTGAGAAATGTACAACTACTTTCTTGAAACGTCGTACAAGTCGCCTCGGACCTTCACCTGACTATTCGTGCAGAAAAACTCGGCTGTCGCCTCGGACCTTGACCTGACTACTCGTGCAGAAAAACTATCCGACAACGCTTGTTATTGGCCTGTGTCGTTGTTACCTTTATATTGTATCTAATACATAATGCATCTTATATTTGACACATCGTTAATAGGAGTAGATTTGTAAATAATAAAAGTACACACTCACCACTTGTTAAGACTCTAACCCGTAAATGACTATTTTTTTTTAATAGCATAGATAATCAAATAAACATAATTTGTGAAACAACTTTTTTATACATGATAATACTATTTTGGACTGCATTTCCCTCTTTTAACATGTTTTAATATCTGTTTAGACTTTAACACCATTTTAATATTGAGAATTAGTATGAATAAAACTGTATTATTTGAAAAAAAAAACTTGTACGACATCTTATTTTCATATAAATCTTAATATATGTTTATAATCATAATTAGGCCTTAATCTGCCTATTCTTTAAAACTATTCACCTTATCAAATATTTCCTGTTTTTCACTACCTTCTATAATTCTCTGTAAATAATTCTTGAACATTTAATTTGGCAGTATGTGCTGCGAGATGTGCATCTTTTGATCTCATCCAAATCACATTGTAATACTTGTTGCCGAACAATGTCCAATTTGAAATAATAGCTGTATCTGCAAAACATTAAAATAAAACATATCGAGACATATCAAAAGTTTATAAGAAAGGTACCAGAAATTGTTATTAATTTTAACTAGGAAATAAATATACATTCAAAACACAATTTGTAAGTAACCTAGTCCAATAAAAAATGCTTATATTAGTATTCCTGATGTAGAGGTCAAGAGACAATTCTCATTACTCATCTAATGCACTTTGGTCTCTGGTAGAAAGTTATTTCATTGGCAATCATGCCTCAAGTACTATTCTATTATTGTAAAATATTTAGAAGACGGTTCACGATTCTTAGTAAGATCTATATGTCGGAGAGTACTTATACATCCCTCTTCCTTATATGAATTGACTCTTTTTACACGATTGCAGAACATGATATTTCTATTTAAACACTTTTTCCTGAAATTCTATACACTTAATTTGGTTGTAAAGCATATTTTGTAACAATCAATGTGAAATGAGGTATACCAATTCCTTGATGGAAATTAACATAAATTTTTATCATGTTTAATAAATCTAAATAGCTCATATTAGCCTATTATATTTAAAAGAAAAAAGAACTGTTTACCCTTTCAAATATTTTCTGATTTCTACTATCTTTCCTTATTCTCTTTAATCTATGGGTCGGTATTTATGCTTCAAGATATATATCTTTTGATCTGATCCAAATCACATTGTAATACTTGACGCTGAACACTGTCCATTTTGAAATAATAAATCTAGCTGCAAAACATTGATAATAAAATCATTGGAGACATGTCAAAAGTTTGTTAATAAGGTACAAGAAATTGAAGAAAAAAAAATACTAGGAAATAAATATACTCTCAAACTACAATCTGTAATAGTCCAGCAGCTAGTCCAATATTTTAAGGACAATTGATCAGTTTGTGGTAAAAGCATGAAACTTTGCACAGTGTTAGTTATGATGCTTATTAATATTTTTGGATATGGAGCCATAAAAAATCCACAATGGCCGTTAATTTTTAAATGGACGCCAACAGTCATGAAGCATAATCCAAAAATATAGTATAATTTATCATTTTCAAATAAAAGCACAAAACGTTGCATATTGCTAGTTATGCTGATGGTAATTAATCTTTTCTGAATATGAAAAAAAAATCCATAATGGCCGACAAATTCAAAATGGCCGCCCACAGTCATGAGGCATAGTCCAAAAATAAGTTATAATTTATCAATTGAAAATAAAAGCACAACACTTTGCATATTGCTAGTTATGATGCTTATTAATCTTTTATGGATATGGAACAATTAAAAAAAAAAATTCCATAATGGCCGACAAATTCAAAATGGCCGCAAACAGTCATGAGGCAGAGTCAAAAAATAAATTATAATTTATCAATTGAAAATAAAAGCATAACACTTTGCATATTACTAGTTATGATGCTTATTAATCTTTTCTGAATATAGAACAATAAAAAAAAATTCATAATGGCCGACAAATTCAAAATGGCCGCAAACAGTCATGAGGCAGAGTCTAATGCACTTTGGTCTCTGGTAGAAAGTTATTTCATTGGCAATCATGCCTCAAGTACTATTCTATTATTGTAAAATATTTAGAAGACGGTTCACGATTCTTAGTAAGATCTATATGTCGGAGAGTACTTATACATCCCTCTTCCTTATATGAATTGACTCTTTTTACACGATTGCAGAACATGATATTTCTATTTAAACACTTTTTCCTGAAATTCTATACACTTAATTTGGTTGTAAAGCATATTTTGTAACAATCAATGTGAAATGAGGTATACCAATTCCTTGATGGAAATTAACATAAATTTTTATCATGTTTAATAAATCTAAATAGCTCATATTAGCCTATTATATTTAAAAGAAAAAAGAACTGTTTACCCTTTCAAATATTTTCTGATTTCTACTATCTTTCCTTATTCTCTTTAATCTATGGGTCGGTATTTATGCTTCAAGATATATATCTTTTGATCTGATCCAAATCACATTGTAATACTTGACGCTGAACACTGTCCATTTTGAAATAATAAATCTAGCTGCAAAACATTGATAATAAAATCAATGGAGACATGTCAAAAGTTTGTTAATAAGGTACAAGAAATTGAAGAAAAAAAAATACTAGGAAATAAATATACTCTCAAACTACAATCTGTAATAGTCCAGCAGCTAGTCCAATATTTTAAGGACAATTGATCAGTTTGTGGTAAAAGCATGAAACTTTGCACAGTGTTAGTTATGATGCTTATTAATATTTTTGGATATGGAGCCATAAAAAATCCACAATGGCCGTTAATTTTTAAATGGACGCCAACAGTCATGAAGCATAATCCAAAAATATAGTATAATTTATCATTTTCAAATAAAAGCACAAAACGTTGCATATTGCTAGTTATGCTGATGGTAATTAATCTTTTCTGAATATGAAAAAAAAATCCATAATGGCCGACAAATTCAAAATGGCCGCCCACAGTCATGAGGCATAGTCCAAAAATAAGTTATAATTTATCAATTGAAAATAAAAGCACAACACTTTGCATATTGCTAGTTATGATGCTTATTAATCTTTTATGGATATGGAACAATTAAAAAAAAAAATTCCATAATGGCCGACAAATTCAAAATGGCCGCAAACAGTCATGAGGCAGAGTCAAAAAATAAATTATAATTTATCAATTGAAAATAAAAGCATAACACTTTGCATATTACTAGTTATGATGCTTATTAATCTTTTCTGAATATAGAACAATAAAAAAAAATTCATAATGGCCGACAAATTCAAAATGGCCGCAAACAGTCATGAGGCAGAGTCCCAAAAAAATGGTATAATTGATCATTTGAAAAATAAAAACACAAAACTTTGCATATTGCTAGTTATGATGCTAATTATTCTTTTCTAAATATGGAACAATTAAAAATAATCCCATGATGGCTGACAAATTCAAAATGGCCACCAAAAGTCTTATATTCAGATACTATATCGTGTATATCTAGAAAGCTATTAACAACCAACAAATATTTGTGCGTTTTAGGATTTCAGGTCAACAAATCATACATACTTTTTTTTTTGTCGTTTTTAACTTTTTCGATTCAAGCGTCACTGCTACGTCATTTGTAGACGAAGCACGCGTCTGGCATACAGAAGTTATCCACAAGGAATATATAAACCAATTTACGATCATAGTTCTTACAACATGGCTACTGAAAAGACGTTTAGGGTATCAAGTGAAGAATATGACAAACCGACTAAATCAAATAATGTTGATTGGGCAAGTTGCATCCTATGCCAAGAAATTAAAGAGAAAAAACTTATATGCCCATTTGATTCTAAACGTCTCAATAATGGGGCTGGTTATCAATCTTTAGCTGACAATATTAAGAAGTTTCATGAATTAAGATTGATGCCTGAAAGCAATTATGTGTGCATTGAAAACTTGGCTGAGGGATCTGGAATAGCAGTCTTTCATTGACCACAAGGCATGTTGGCACACATTTTGCGACTTAAAAATGAACAGGACAAAGTTGAATAGAGCAGAAAACGAACCTCACTGAGAGAGTAGATGATAAAGCAACAACATTTAAAAAGAAAAATTGACATAGCTTTTCCATTCATTCCACCAGTAACCCGTCTGTGTGCTCTTTCTGTTATGAAAATGGCCAAGAAGCCCTTAACGAGTCCTCAACGTTTGGACGAGACACACGTGTGAGATAATGTGCAGTAAAATTAAATGACACATTATTGCTTGCAAAGTTAAGCGCTGGTGCATCTCGAATTGAAATGAAAAATGATAATGTCGAATCTAAGAAGGAAAGGCAAATCCATGGGATTGCATTTTCAGAACTAGTCTCTTATATAAATGAACAAGGTCATGCGATGAGACCATTAGTGTTTACAAATTGTCAGATATATGTAAACTTTATACGGAAAGAATAATATGCCTAGGTGCAGATGTTTCATTCTTGCTTTCAAAGATGACACTGGTCCTGCATTGAAGAGAGTCTGCTTAGACTTTGATAATGAGTTTGTCAACATATCAAAAGCAGCTACGCTTGTTCGTAAAAAAATATTTTCGCATTAAATTCAGAATTTGAAGGAACCTTCCCAAAGGGATTTCATGAAGCTTCTGTACCCGAGTCATTGCTTTCTTTTGTCGACCAGTATGATTCAGTTTGGACCCAACATTTAGGATCCTTCCTATTCTCAGTCGACATTAACAATAGCACAGCCTTTTGTTGTTTAATTGTACAAGGAAACTATCCAACCGTCATGCATGTAAAGATCATTAACCTCAAGTTTGTACAATAATGACTTCAAAATTATGTACTATACTTCGATAGTGTTTGAACTTTGTATCATATGTCATTTATTCAAAATAATTGCAATCTTTATATTTATCATAGTCTTATTTGTAAATAAGAAATAAAAACAAACATAAAAAATTGAAAAAAAGCCTTTATCAAAATATACTCGCTTATGTGTAAATACAACGCATAAAGACAACATGTACATGTATTTAACCTAATACTTGAATTATTCACTTGATAACTTTTTAGATTTTCTTAGTTTATAGATCACGCCTGGGGTATTGCCCTCAAACTAATTGATTTCATATTTTATTTATATAGGCTGTCAAAAGATTAGGGGGGCAAACAATGAAGCAAGAATGTGATGAGCTATTGACAAAACCATTTCAGTCAGATCCAAAAATACAGCATGAATTGGAAAAAGTTCGTCAAGAAAATGTTGAGTTAAGGTCTGGCCATCAATCCTTGCAAAAAGCAATTGAACTGATTAAAGGAGATACAGTTCCATGGAATAGAAGAGGTAAGCACATAATTAATTCGAACAGCTTGCTTTTTTTGGTTGTTGTGCTCTTAAAATGTTGTTGCATTCGTTATTGATTCTTGATAGGATACCCTTAAGTCAAGTTATTTGAAATAACCAGATGGTTTATAGAAAGCTCCTCCGGCTGCACATTTGAAAGAAAGTATGACAAAATACTGAAATCCAACGGACAATATCAAACGCTTTCAATCAACAAAACATGTCAATTACAAATGCGTTATGCCTGACTTGCATTTTACAAAGAAAGGTTCGCAGGTTATAGCTCTTGTTTAAAATCTTTAAGGGAAACAGTTTCTATGAGATTTATCCACTTTATTTAAGAGTCTTGTACTTATGATGCACAAATTAATGTTTCATATTTGTGATCATTTTATAGATTTTTATCATACAAAGAAATACATTGGGTAAGACAATTGTGTTTCATCAAGAGGTCATCAACATAGTTATAGTTACACCCTCTCTCTATACAATACACATTAATTGATTTCTGAACACAATTTGAGTGGGGATTGGGGGCAGTTGGTTGACATAATAAAGTGTCTCTATCGATACCCTTTTTCTCATCAATTCACCTTCTGATATGAACTCTACCTAAAGGTACAATAGAAAGGGTATCAACCACCCGTTCTTTACTTATAACATCACCTGCCGATATGACCTTAGGTAAATGCGCAATAGAAAATGTCTCTAACAACCTGTTGTGTTCAAATACATAAACTGTTGATAAAGCGCATACCTTTATGACTTATAAAAAGTATCTATTAATCCAATATTTACCTGCTACATCACCACCAAATTGATATTGATTCTTCCCTGACTTGACATATCTCCTGCTAATATGTGTCTTACGGTCTTACATATCCTACCTATACGCAACACAGAAAATGTCTCTTTCATCCATTCTGTACCTATAACTTTACTAGACCCCTCCATGAATGAACCATTGTAAGAGTCGTAAACGAACTGTTCTTCACATCTAACATCACCTCATGATATGACTCCTCGCTACTGATATCACAAATAATGTCTCTGTCTGTATTCTAATTATGACATCTCCTGCTGATATGACCTTTACCTATATAATCCTATATAATCCATAGAAAGAGTCTCTATCGATCAGTTTATTACCTAAAACTTTACTTTGCTGATATGACCCATCCATGAAGGTACCATAAAAAGTGTGTTTATAGAACCATTTTTTTCTTATATCGTCACCTGACTATATAAACACTACCTTAAGTCACAATATACAGTGTCTCTTCCAGTTCTTTACTTATATACCTGCTAATGTGACCCCTCACAATAGAATGAAATTCAAAACAGTGTTGCTGTGGCCATTGATTAACACATTAAATTCATCCATTGACTGGGACAATTTAGGTGAACGTTTGTATGTAACGACCACTGCTCACTATGTACTTTTTAAAGACACTTAAACTATAGGGTCACCAAAGGTTCTCAACACCTTAATAAATTAATTCGAAAAATTAATCAGAAATAACACGATGTTTTGCTTTCTATAAATTGCATAAATCAAAACATTAAGGTTATTTCTGATTAATTTTTCGAATTATTTTATAATTAAAGGCGTTAAGAAACCTTTGGTAACCCCACAGTTTAAATGTCTATCGTAGGTACGTCGTGAACTGTGGTCGTTACAGACAAACGTTCACGTAAATTGTCCCAGTCAATGAATGAATTTAATGTGTCAATCAATGGCCACAGCCACACTGTTTTGAATTTCATTCTATTCATAATAAAAAGTGTCTCTTTCGATCCTTTGTTTTGTCACAACATCACCTGCTGATATAACCTTCACCTAGCTATAGTCACCATAAAGTTGTCATCTGTTATAGGAGCAGCTGTGTAACACCGAGACAAAAGCTACTAATTTGACATCCTATTACAGAAGGATCTCTATCTATAATAGTATTCAAGGTAATAACAAAAACGGCAAAATTTCTTTAAAAATGATAAATTTCGGGCAGCAATAACCAGTTGTCCAGTTCATCTGAAAATGTCAAAGCAAATATATATATTGACTTGATAAACAATTTAACCCCTTGACAAATTTTCTTTAAATGCTTTGGTTTCAGAGTTATAAGCCAAAATCTATACTTTCCCCCAATGTTCTATTTTTAGCCATGGCGGCCATCTTGGTTGGTTGGCTGGGTCAACGCACACATATTTAAAAATTAATACCCTTATGAAGATTGTGGCTAAGTTTGGTTAAATTTGGCCCAGTAGTTTTAGAGGAGAACATTTTTATAAAAGATTACAAAAATTTACAAAAAATTGATAAAAAATGACTTTAAAGGGCAATAACTCCTTAAGGGGTCAACTGACCATTTTTGTCATCGTGACATATTTGTAGATCTTACTTTGCTAAACATTATTGCTGCTTACATTTTATTTCTTTCTATAATAATATTCAAGATAATAACCAAAAACGGCAAAATTTCTTTAAAAATGATCAATTTGGGGCAGCAAACCAACAACGGTTGTCCAATTCATCTGAAAATGTCAAAGCATATATATATTGACTTGATAAACAAATTAACCCCTTGACAGATTTTCTCTAAATGCTTTGGTTTCAGATCAAGTATTCAAGGTAATAACAAAAACGGCAAAATTTCTTTAAAAATGATAAATTTCGGGCAGCAATAACCAGTTGTCCAGTTCATCTGAAAATGTCAAAGCAAATATATATATTGACTTGATAAACAATTTAACCCCTTGACAAATTTTCTTTAAATGCTTTGGTTTCAGAGTTATAAGCCAAAATCTATACTTTCCCCCAATGTTCTATTTTTAGCCATGGCGGCCATCTTGGTTGGTTGGCTGGGTCAACGCACACATTTTTAAAAATTAATGCCCTTATGAAGATTGTGGCTAAGTTTGGTTAAATTTGGCCCAGAAATTTTAGAGGAGAAAATTTTTGATAAAAATTACAAAAATTTACGAAAAATTGGTAAAAAATGACTTTAAAGGGCAATAACTCCTTAAGGGGTCAACTAACCATTTTGGTCATCGTGACATATTTGTAGCTCTTACTTTGCTAAACATTATTGCTGCTTACATTTTATTTCTTTCTATATTAATATTCAAGATAATAACCAAAAACGGCAAAATTTCTTTCAAAATTATCAATTTGGGGCAGCAAACCAACAAACAGTTGTCCAATTCATCTAAAAATGTCACGGCAGATAGATATTGACTTGATAAACAATTTAACCCTTGACAGATTTTCTCTAAATGCTTTGGTTTCAGAGTTATAAGCCAAAATCTACATTTTCCTCCTATGTTCTATTTTAAGCCATGGCAGCCATCTTGGTTGGTTGGCAGGGTCACCACACACATTTTTAAAAGTAAATACCCAATAATGATTGTTGATTAATTTGGTTAAATTTGACCCAGTAGTTTCAGAGGAGAAGATTTTTGCAAAATATTACATTTTTTAAATTGGTAAAAAATTTCTATAAAGGGCAATAACTCCTTTAGGGGTCAACTGACCTTTTTGGTCACGCAGTCTTATTTGTAGCTCTAAATTTGCTGAACATCTAGCTGTTTACAGTTTATCTTTATCTATAATAATATTCAAGATAATAACCAAAAACTGCAAAATTTCCTTAAAATTACAAATTCAGGGGCAGCAACCCAGCAACTGCTTTTCCGATGCATCTGAAATTTTTAGGGCAGATAGATGTTGACTTGTTAAACAATTTTACCCCTAATTGTCAGATTTGCTCTAAATGCTTTGGTTTTAGAGTTATAAGCCAAAATCTACATTTTACCTCTATGTTTTTTTTTTGCCATGGCGGCCATCTTGGTTGGTTGGCTGGGTCACCGGACACATTTTTTAAACAAGATACCCCAATGATGATTGTGGCCAAGTTTTGGTAAATTTGGCCAAGTAGTTTCAGAGGAGAAGATTTGTATAAGTTAACGACGACGACCGACGACGAAGACGGACGACGGACGACGGACACCAAGTGATGAGAAAAGCTCACCTTGCCCTTTGGGCTATGTGAGCTTAAAAGAGCGTCGTGACACATTTATTATAAAAAGCTGAAATTGAATCTATTTTAGAAGAACAAGTCGCTTTTTAACAAAAAATATATTCACGTCCGAGGGGTGGACATGGGTTTCCAGACATATCTGTTCAGATACAAAAGCTGTTAAAATGCTAAAACTTGATAAATACCCTGGGGAAGTCGGATTAGTGAATGAATTTTAAAAACCGTATTGGTATTTGATAAGCAACGATTTTGTGGCGGTTACCGAGGAAAACCACGATAAAAAAGTTTTCTGTTTCTATATACAGAGGTATGATAATGCTTAAGAGTACTTTTTTGGTATGGGAGAGATAAGTTAGTTATCATCACATAACACTCCTGAACACAGACTATGAAATCATATCAAAGTACTTGCAGAAAGTTTAAAAAGTTCACTACCACAAATAGAATTATTTGGATCGCAGGCTTCTTCAAAGGGCGCAACATTTTTCAATATTATAGATTACTGCAAGATATAATTAATTAGTACGAATAAAAAAATGAAAGAGATGCAATCTTAATCTTGGACCCCAAAAAAAGCATTTGATAGAGCTGAGTGAAAATGTATATATGTTTGTTTTATATCAAGTTGGTTTTGAGGAAAAAATTAGGTGTTTGGTTAAAATACTTTACATTAACGATGTAATTTGTTGGATCAATTCGTCAAGGATGCACAACCGCTAATTGACGGGGGAATAAAACTTCCAACTAAAGCCTCGGTCACACCTTACCGGATAGGTCGAACGGACGCCTAACGGATAAAAAAGTTATCCGTTGACAAAATTTTTATCCGTTGGCAGTCCGTTGGTTTACTAACGGACATGTAACGAATGCCTAACGGACACACAACGTACGTGGAACGGATACGTACCGGACAGAACGGACGTCGAACGTACATCCAACGGACACCTAACGGAAGCGTAACGGATAAAACGGATGAACAAAATAATCTGTAAATTAAAGGCAATAAATCATCTAAAAATTTAAGGCAATAAACCATCTGAAAATTAAAAGCAATAAATCATCTGAAAATTAAAAGCAATAAACCCCATTCACGTGACCTTAAAATGATTGTATGTAGTATATGTATATATGTTATAATATTTGCTTCTGGGAAAGTGTGGTCAGTAGGACAGGTATCAAGGTCACACGTAGCAAACAAATAGAACAATTTATCCGATTCTTTTTTACGTTTTTACACACGAGGGTCACTTTAGTTAACAGGTTTAGTTGATTTTATTTTGTATTGCGTCTTGTTTAGCATGATATTTGTGCAAATATAGAGCTACTCTGATTAAAAAAAATCAAGGTAGAAGCAGTGTGGTAATTCAGTCTTATAGAGTTTAAGTTGATTTTCTGAATTTGTTTATATTATGTACCTCTGGTATGAAACCGGATAATGTGTTATACGGAACTCTTCATCCGTACTGCATGCTACGATATTTTGCTCCAGAAGCAAGGTGTCTAAGTGTAATTACTAACTTGAGTCCTGGTTCCAGTGGATTTCTGTAAAAGGTATTCTGCTTGGCTATGCGAGGTCCAACTTGCAATATCTCGTCGAACATCTCTGTGGGCATTCGAAGGAAGTGTACAAAGGACTGCCGATCCTCCCGCCTAAGTTCGGTCATGAGTTGGTCATATAGACCAAAACTGTATCGTCTTTCAGGACTAAGCCATGGTCGTGTCCACCATCTCCTTTGTCTTCTCCTTCTTCTCCTTTTGACAGCTAAAAGGTTTATATTTGCTACATTTAAGTTGATTCTGGCCTGAATAAGAGCTGTTTGGTAGCGAAGACGTGCTCTTACTCCAAGATCCATCACGAATAATAAATATTCATGACACTCAAGAAAATCTGACATACCAATTATTGGCATTTCTAATGCGAAATTTCAATTGGCATTTGTCCGTTTTACATCCGGTAGACATCCGTTTTATCCGTTATCCTTCCGTTAATGTCCGTTTCACATCCGTTTTATCCGATAGGCGTCCGTCAGGCGTCCGGTAGACGTCCGTTGGTGAATTGGTCTACCGGATCTCCAACGGATGCGTAACGGACACGTAACGGATACAAAACGGACGAGTACCGTACAAAACGGACGCCTAACGGACGCCCAACGGACGTTCAACGGACATTTTATCCGTTGGACGTCCGTTCAAAGTTTTGAACTAGCTCAAAATTTTCCACCGGACAGAACGGACGTCAACGGATAAAACGGACGCTTAACGGACATGCAACGGATATGGACGGACGCCTAACGGATAAGAACGGACGTCTAACGGACATGAACGGATTGAAAAAAAAGTTATCCGTTAGGAGTCCGTTCGAGCTATCCGGTAAGGTGTGACCGAGGCTTAAAACCGGGGGATATATTGAAACAAAGCTAAATATGTTTGCTGATGATACTCAAATAAATCGAAGAAACATTTAAAACTGTATGAAAACGCTCCAAGGGCTAGAATGAATACGGAAAAGACTTTGTGTATATCATTTCATCAATTCTAGTTTATCTTCAATGACAGAAAATTAATTAAAATACAAAGTGCGATAAATGTTTCATGAAAATTATATAAATCCTGGGTCTTAACTATGATCTCTCAGCATAAATTCACAGTTTTCAGTATATATAGTTAACCTAAAGTCCTGTAGGCAAAAAAAATTCATTAAATATGCATATTTGTAAAAGAAGTGTATATATGTACTCTTCGCAGTCATTGACAACCATAAATCCTAAATGAATGTTGTTGTTGAGGTGTTTATGTCCTGTTCAAAACACAAAAGCAAGCCGTAACAGCTGAATGTGATCTTTTGTGATCACGGCATAAAAAGCTAGAGATATAAAAAATACTCCAATAAAACAAACTATAATGTGTACTATCATGAAACTGTACTAAATATTCCATAATAGCATAATAGCAGAATTATTTAACAAATATGAGGTCACCACAGTGACAAAAAGAAAGAAAAAACAACCTCGAGGTCATTAAACTGACAATTTTCCCTGTAAAGGATATACTTGTAATATTATGAAGGTAGTTTGTTTAGAAAACAATATATGTACATGTGCTTTAAAGAATCCTTGTTAGGGGTGAAGCTCTGCAAATCTACCTCGATCTTGCAAACCGATAGATTTATCCGCATAGCACCATTACGATCCTTATATGCCAGTTGACTTTTTAAAACCAATTCAGATGTATCAACTAACTAAAACTATTGCCTGATCGGTTTTCAGGTGGAATTTTCTAAACATTTTAACAAATCATAATTAAATATTACGTCGAGGGACAGAATAAAAAAATGTTGAAGACTAATTACCCTAGATAACACACAAACACACAAAATAAGTTTTTTTAACTTATGCATTTTTAAGATCCACTTGGAAAGTCTGTCGTCAAGTAGTTTTTAGTAAAACTTTGCTATTCAAACACAACTTCTACTGTTATTATGACTCATTATAAATGTATTTCACTTGACCCATATATTTCCTTTCTTAGTACTGAGATTTTTTAATTTTATTAAATCAACCTGTACCCTAAATTAACATGAATTGTCGAAATGCGCATCTGGTGCAACAAAATTGGTACCGTTGATTTTATTACTACCACTGGGTCGATGCCTCTGCTGGTGGACTATTAGTCCCCGAGGGTATCACCAGCCCAGTAGCCAGTACCTCGGTACTGGCATGAAAATACGGATTTTTTGTGTTATTAAAATTTGCTGTTACAAAATATTAGAAATTATTATAAATTAAGGAATGTATCTCCCTCATGCAAAGCTCTGATTCCTTTCACGAATTTGGTTATACTTTTTGGACCTTTTGTATTATAGCTCTTCAACTTTTATATATGCTTTGGATTTCAAATATTTTGGCCACGAGCATCACTGAAGAGACATGAATTGTCGAAATGCGCATCTGGTGCAACAAAATTGGTACCGTTGATTTTATTACTACCACTGGGTCGATGCCTCTGCTGGTGGACTATTAGTCCCCGAGGGTATCACCAGCCCAGTAGCCAGTACCTCGGTACTGGCATGAAAATACGGATTTTTTGTGTTATTAAAATTTGCTGTTACAAAATATTAGAAATTATTATAAATTAAGGAATGTATCTCCCTCATGCAAAGCTCTGATTCCTTTCACGAATTTGGTTATACTTTTTGGACCTTTTGTATTATAGCTCTTCAACTTTTATATATGCTTTGGATTTCAAATATTTTGGCCACGAGCATCACTGAAGAGACATGAATTGTCGAAATGCGCATCTGGTGCAACAAAATTGGTACCGTTGATTTTATTACTACCACTGGGTCGATGCCTCTGCTGGTGGACTATTAGTCCCCGAGGGTATCACCAGCCCAGTAGCCAGTACCTCGGTACTGGCATGAAAATACGGATTTTTTGTGTTATTAAAATTTGCTGTTACAAAATATTAGAAATTATTATAAATTAAGGAATGTATCTCCCTCATGCAAAGCTCTGATTCCTTTCACGAATTTGGTTATACTTTTTGGACCTTTTGTATTATAGCTCTTCAACTTTTATATATGCTTTGGATTTCAAATATTTTGGCCACGAGCATCACTGAAGAGACATGAATTGTCGAAATGCGCATCTGGTGCAACAAAATTGGTACCGTTGATTTTATTACTACCACTGGGTCGATGCCTCTGCTGGTGGACTATTAGTCCCCGAGGGTATCACCAGCCCAGTAGCCAGTACCTCGGTACTGGCATGAAAATACGGATTTTTTGTGTTATTAAAATTTGCTGTTACAAAATATTAGAAATTATTATAAATTAAGGAATGTATCTCCCTCATGCAAAGCTCTGATTCCTTTCACGAATTTGGTTATACTTTTTGGACCTTTTGTATTATAGCTCTTCAACTTTTATATATGCTTTGGATTTCAAATATTTTGGCCACGAGCATCACTGAAGAGACATGAATTGTCGAAATGCGCATCTGGTGCAACAAAATTGGTACCGTTGATTTTATTACTACCACTGGGTCGATGCCTCTGCTGGTGGACTATTAGTCCCCGAGGGTATCACCAGCCCAGTAGCCAGTACCTCGGTACTGGCATGAAAATACGGATTTTTTGTGTTATTAAAATTTGCTGTTACAAAATATTAGAAATTATTATAAATTAAGGAATGTATCTCCCTCATGCAAAGCTCTGATTCCTTTCACGAATTTGGTTATACTTTTTGGACCTTTTGTATTATAGCTCTTCAACTTTTATATATGCTTTGGATTTCAAATATTTTGGCCACGAGCATCACTGAAGAGACATGAATTGTCGAAATGCGCATCTGGTGCAACAAAATTGGTACCGTTGATTTTATTACTACCACTGGGTCGATGCCTCTGCTGGTGGACTATTAGTCCCCGAGGGTATCACCAGCCCAGTAGCCAGTACCTCGGTACTGGCATGAAAATACGGATTTTTTGTGTTATTAAAATTTGCTGTTACAAAATATTAGAAATTATTATAAATTAAGGAATGTATCTCCCTCATGCAAAGCTCTGATTCCTTTCACGAATTTGGTTATACTTTTTGGACCTTTTGTATTATAGCTCTTCAACTTTTATATATGCTTTGGATTTCAAATATTTTGGCCACGAGCATCACTGAAGAGACATGAATTGTCGAAATGCGCATCTGGTGCAACAAAATTGGTACCGTTGATTTTATTAATAAATATATATAACTCGTCTAAACATAATAAATATATATATACAAGGTAGAATCTGAAGTGCGATAATGTATCAAATATATTTGTTTTTTTTTACGTTTTCAAAACAGAAAAGTCAACTTAAACACGTCTGAATATAAAAAGGTGCACTCGACTATCTCTTATCGATGAAATTATTTCCCTTTTTTATGATTTTTCTCAATACGCATTTGCTAGAGAAGAGCTCAAAGTTAATGATTAAAAACGATCATTCTATTATCTTTCCGTGGAATTTATGTTTAGGCACAATATAGATCAACTTGTATTTGCATCTACCACAATCGACTTTTTATGAAAGTTTTGTATATGAATTCATTATTTAGAGCATAGCCACAATTATAATATTATTATTTACCATACTGATCTTTTTTATGTTGTTAAACAACACTTTTAAAACCCTGCACTATTAGTCCTGGAATATGTGTTTTGATTGTTTTGCATATAGTCTACAAGTTTAAGAAATGCTATTTAAATTTCAACGTTTTGATTTATGCTTTAAAAATACATAAAGGTAAGATACACATTTGTTTTCACAGTTTGTTTAATTGCATTTTATTATCTATAGCCAAGTAACTACTGTATGTTAAAGTTGATATATGCAGTTTCTCAGATATAGCGTGTTCCGGAAGAAATTAAAGAACAACCTTTATATTTCTTAGAAAAATTGAATACTTTTTAGGGACTTTACTAGTCAACAAAAGAAACGAAACAACATTGGGGAATAATGTGCCACTTCTGTTTAAGAGCTCATACAATGGAATCTTGCTTTTTTCAACCATGTCTTCAAAGTTGTTCCAATTACTGTTCTATAAGAGAAAGATAAGTTGATAATGCCTCCTACGGGAGAAAACAAGTTCGATTTTTTTCAAGATAGTCCATTCAAATCCTTGACATGTGACATCTAGCCTTATCCTGTTTGAAAACATGGTTCAAACCTCGTTGTGGAATGAAAGGCAAAATAATACGGCTAAGAATTTCATCCCTACATCTCAAAGCGTCAAACTACCATAAATGATTTCTAACTATGTGAGACCGTTGTGACATATTCTACCCTATAAATCACACGTCTGCCTAAGAAACACCCGTTTTTATGACAAAAACATGAATGAACAAGGTACCAAAAACTCTCATTCGTCCATCACGAAAATGGAGAGCAAATCGGGACTGAAAACAGGATGTGCTGCCAGTTGTGTAACATTCAATGTGGTCTTGCACGAACTTATTCAATTCTTACAGCCCTATGATGTTCTGTGACGAGCGGTCCTTTCAAGATACGTCTAAGTCGCAGTCCATCGCTCTGAGTTCACGACAAGTTATGTAAACCGACATTATGTTATTTGGCAGATAATAGCATTCAATGTACGATTTTACATGCATAGAAGACGTGCCGCTTGTTCTTTGCGTAACAATGTCTCGTGGGGTCTGTTCCTACGTGATTAGATTTGTGACGAGTCAGTTTGCCTTTAATTAAGCGTTTAAAATTATAGAAATAAACTTTGACAGAAATCTTTAATTGAAAAATATCAAAAAATATTGACAAACTTAACGTAACTTTGTATCATTTCTTGTGTTGGCTAGTTTATAATGAAAGTACGGTATCAAGAACATGCTATTATCTATTTTATTTTTCACATACTTTTTGTTTGGAGAAATCATACATATTTTGGAAACAAATATGAAAAACAACTTTTCGAATGTGTATAGATCATCGTACGGCTTTAAACAATGAGCAAAGCTCATACTGCATAGTCAGATTTGGAATGTTCTCTAGTCTAAATGTGAATTAAATCAATTATAAGAGTAAATCATGGAATATTATAAAAATTGTGTGTTTCTATATGAAATCTGC
Organism: Mytilus galloprovincialis; assembly: GCA_037788925.1. Classification (NCBI taxonomy): domain Eukaryota; kingdom Metazoa; phylum Mollusca; class Bivalvia; order Mytilida; family Mytilidae; genus Mytilus; species Mytilus galloprovincialis. The sequence continues at coordinate 4,382,474 of CM075340.1, read as the reverse complement.
TTTAATTTATGGAAAACTTTGAAAAGGCTTATAAAAAGGCATAAAATGGATCGTACTCTTTTCAAAATGATCAAGTATATAAGTATTTTCTCATTGACAATACTTGTAAGACAACCACCGGCATTTGTTCGATAATATGTTCTACATAATAATTAAAACGTATATTTTATTTTAAAATGATGAGGTGCTCTAAATCAAATTGTTTATCAAGATAAGGTACGATTAGAATAATTTCCTTACATCTTCAGTCAAGCTATAAAATTAGTTAATATATTAATTCTCATTGTTCATATTATGAATATTCAAAATGATATGGTAAATATATGATAGAAGTTGATCTTTGCATTGGTTTTACATTGTGTTAGTGTGAACTCGGATACAAAAAGAACTGCATTTAGTCAAGTTCAAACGTTCCATATGCGCCTAAAACAAACAAACACATGTTCGATAAGTAGTGGAATGTAGCTAGTTATACAACAAGGTTTTACTCAACGTTTATTTCGGAATGTCTGTACCAAGGTATATTGCAGTTGTGTTTCACTTGTTTCGTTTCTTGACTGTTACTATTTGTTTTAAAAATTGTTGTGTATTTTTTTTTATCTCTTTATTTATGTATTTAATGTTCAGGAACAACCCCATAAATGTTACTTAGACGGATAGTTTCGTCTAGAGATTGATTCCAATTTTACTTCCTTTCAGGCATTCACGTATTTTTGCTATCATTTATATGCAGTAAAATATTTACAGTAGTTTAACAATTGAATAAAAGCTATACATTACACACTGATGTTGATATTTCAGAGTCTATTAACGAGGAGTTAAAAGAATGGAAGAAGAATACAGATAACATTGTTGAGACCAAAGCTTCAAAAAATATCTTAAAACGCATACAGGAAAAGAGTTGTGTGACAATTATTGCGAGTTCTGGTGTTGGGAAGACAACAATTTTACAGCAAGTGGCGTTACAAATGGAAAGTGCAGGATATGATATTCTACCAATAACCGATCCAAAGGAAATTGTCGACTTTAGTAATCCAAATAAAAAAACATTATTTGTTTTTGATAACTTATGTGGAAGGTTTCAATAAATCGAACCAACCTTGAAAGTTGGATCCAAAATATAGAACAAATTGAGAAAATAATTGAAAAGAAACTTACAAAAGTAATTGTTGCATGTCGATTACTAGTTTACAAAGATACAACGTTAGAATCTTTATCAATTTTTAAGAAATGTGTTTGTAACCTACTTTCAAAAGATTTCTGTTTGTCAAAAGCGGAAAAACTGTCAATAGCAGAATTTTATCTGGAAACAAAAGCTTCAGAGATTATTCAGTACTGTGATTTATATGAATGCTTTCCACTTCTTTGTAAATTGTATAGTGGAAATCCTAAACTCAATATCAAAGTTTTCTTCCAAAACCCATTTTCAGTCTATGAAAAAGAAATAGACAAGCTGAACGAAAACACAAATTATGACAAATACTGTGCTTTGGCTTTGTGTGTAATGTTTAACAACGAACTTAAAGAGGAATGGTTAACAGATGTTGAGATAGATCCAGAAATAAAAAAAAGGATAAAGAACACGTTTGAAGCATGTAGACTAAACAGGGGAACATTTCGGAGTGTAATACAAGATGCACTTGTTAGACTTAAACATACTTTTATTAAGAAAGAAAATGGGGTATTCAAAACTATACACGATAAAATATTTGACTTCCTGTCTTTCTATTTTGGTAAAAACATGATCCAATTTTGTATCGAGAATGGAGATAGTGCCGTTATTAATCAGCGATTTCTCTTAGTAGATGAAGATAATGCCATTATTTATCAGCGATGTCTCTTAGTAGGTGAGGATAGTGTCGTTATTGATCCCAGATTTCTTTCAGAAGGTGAAGATGGCATGACACAGTTTATCAGTGGTGTACCACCGAAATACCATCAAATATACGAAAAGAGAATGATTAAAGACTGGTCTAAAGGTAGGTTACAGGATGTTTATAATAACATTAATATGAATAATCCAGAGTTCAGAAAGAGGTTTCTGTGTTATTTAAAAACAATGGATATCTCGTGCCAGGACCAATTAGCTCTGATCTGTGATGTTGACAACAGAGATACTGTACTGATACAGTGTTGTCAATATGATGATATGCCATGGATTAATTGGTGTATTGATCACGGTGTGGATGTTAACCAATGTAACTGTGATGGTGTGAGTCCTTTAATAAAAGCAGCCGAATATGGTCACACAAGAGTAGTTAAACTATTGCTTACAAAAGAAGCAGCCATCAATAAGAGTAGAAACATTACAGCAACTCCTGAGAATTATGATTTTCAAGATTTTTTAATGGAGCAAATTGAGAGGATCGGGGATTGCATAGAAGAACAATTCAGTGGTAAATCGCCTTGCAGTACAGATATAAAAAAAGTGTGATGATGATGGAGCATCTGCTGTGTATATGGCGTGTAAGAATAATCATATAGAGACCGTGAAGGTATTACTCGGCAACAATGCAGATATCAATAAGTTTGCTGTAAGTGGCAGTCCATTCTATATCGCTTGTAAGAACAACCATAAAGAGATAGTTATGATATTAATTGACAGTAACGTAGAAATAAATAAAAAGTGTACAGATGGTGGAGCAACTCCTTTGTATATTGCTTGTGAGAATAATTGTATAGATACAGTAAATATATTATTGGACTACCAGGCAGACATTAATAAGTGTGGTAATTTTGAAACATCTCCTTTGTATATAGCTTGTCAGAATAATCACATAATGATAGTAAGGATATTATTGGACAAGAATGCAGACTTGAGCAAGTGTTCACTTGACGGATATTCTCCCTTGTTTGCTGCAAGTCAGAATAATAATAAAGAAATAGTAAAGGTTTTACTGGACAATGGGGCAGACGTTGATATGTGTATAGATGATGGATCATCTCCTTTAAATGCTGCGTGTTGCAATAATTATACAGAGACAGTAGAGATATTACTGAACTACAATGCAGACATTAATAAGTGTACTAAAAATGGAGCATCTCCTTTGTATATTGCGTGTTCCTATAATCATTCAAAGACAGTAAAGCTATTACTGAACAACAAGGCAGACATTAATAAGAGTGATAATAATGGAGAATCTTCTTTGTATATTGCTTGTAAACTTAATCATATAGAAACAGTACAAGTATTACTTGACAACAAGGCCGATATTAATAAGTTTAAAGATAATGAAGCCACCCCTTTGTATATAGCTTGTCAGAATAATAATAAAGAAATAGTAAAGGTTTTACTGGACAATGGGGCAGACGTTGATATGTGTATAGATGATGGATTATCTCCTTTAAATGCTGCGTGTTGCAATAATTATACAGAGACAGTAGAGATATTACTGAACTACAATGCAGACATTAATAAGTGTAATAAAAATGGAGCATCTCCTTTGTATATTGCGTGTTTCTATAATCATTCAAAGACAGTAAAGCTATTACTGAACAACAAGGCAGACATTAATAAGAGTGATAATAATGGAGAATCTTCTTTGTATATTGCTTGTAAACTTAATCATATAGAAACAGTACAAGTATTACTTGACAACAAGGCCGATATTAATAAGTTTAAAGATAATGAAGCCACCCCTTTGTATATAGCTTGTCAAAATAATAATAAAGAAATAGTAAAGTTATTACTGGACAAAAATGCAGACATGAATAAGTGTGCAAACAATGGTGCATCTCCTTTGTATTTAGCTTGTCAAAAAAATCATATCGAAATAGTGGAACTATTACTAGACAACACGGCAGACGTTAACATGTGTCTATTAAATGGAATGTCTCCTTTGTATATTGCTAGTAAGAATAATCATATAGAAATAGTAAAGGTTTTACTGGACAACAAGGCAGACATAAATGGGTGTAAGAATAAAGGAAAATCTTCTCTATATATTGCTTGTAAAAATAACCATACAAAGACAGTAAAGGTATTACTCAACTACAAAGCAGACATTAATAAGTGTCGAGACAATGGATCATCTCCTTTGTAAATTGCTAGTACCTATAATCATATAGAAGTAGTAAAAATATTACTGGAAAGTAAGGCAGACATTAATAAGTGTGAAGATAATGGAGCGTCTCCATTATATATTGCGTGTTCATATAATAATATAGAGATGGTAATGTTATTGCTGGACAGCATTGCAGATGTTAATAAGTGTGATAATAATGGAACGTCTCCTTTATTTATTGCGTGTTCCTATAATCATACAAATATAGTAAAGCTATTACTAGACAACAAGGCAGACGTTAATACGAGTGATAATAACGGAGAATCTTCTTTGTATATTGCTTGTAAAAATAATCACATAGAAACAGTACATGTATTACTAGACAACAAGGCCGATGTTAATAAGTATAAAGATAATGGAGCATCTCCTTTGTATATAGCTTGTCAGAATAATAATAAAGAGATAGTAAAGTTATTACTGGACAACAAGGCAGACATGAATAAGTGTGCAAACAATGGTGCATCTCCTTTGTATATAGCTTGTAAAAAAAATCATAAAGAAATAGTGGAACTTTTATTAAACAACACGGCAGACGTTAACATGTGTCTATTAAATGGAATGTCTCCTTTGTATATTGCTTGTAAGAATAAACATATAGAAATAGTAAAGATATTACTAGACAACAAGGCCGATGTTCTTAAGTATAAAGATAATGTAGCATCTCCTTTGCATATAGCTTGTCAGAATAATAATAAAGAGATAGTAAAGTTATTACTGGACAAAAATGCAGACATGAATAAGTGTGCAAACAATGGTGCATCTCCTTTGTATTTAGCTTGTCAAAAAAATCATATCGAAATAGTGGAACTATTACTAGACAACACGGCAGACGTTAACATGTGTCTATTAAATGGAATGTCTCCTTTGTATATTGCTAGTAAGAATAATCATATAGAAATAGTAAAGGTTTTACTGGACAACAAGGCAGACATAAATGGGTGTAAGAATAAAGGAAAATCTTCTCTATATATTGCTTGTAAAAATAACCATACAAAGACAGTAAAGGTATTACTCAACTACAAAGCAGACATTAATAAGTGTCGAGACAATGGATCATCTCCTTTGTAAATTGCTAGTACCTATAATCATATAGAAGTAGTAAAAATATTACTGGAAAGTAAGGCAGACATTAATAAGTGTGATGATAATGGAGCGTCTCCATTATATATTGCGTGTTCATATAATAATATAGAGATGGTAATGTTATTGCTGGACAGCATTGCAGATGTTAATAAGTGTGATAATAATGGAACGTCTCCTTTATTTATTGCGTGTTCCTATAATCATACAAATATAGTAAAGCTATTACTAGACAACAAGGCAGACGTTAATAAGAGTGATAATAACGGAGAATCTTCTTTGTATATTGCTTGTAAAAATAATCACATAGAAACAGTACATGTATTACTAGACAACAAGGCCGATGTTAATAAGTATAAAGATAATGGAGCATCTCCTTTGTATATAGCTTGTCAGAATAATAATAAAGAGATAGTAAAGTTATTACTGGACAACAAGGCAGACATGAATAAGTGTGCAAACAATGGTGCATCTCCTTTGTATATAGCTTGTAAAAAAAATCATAAAGAAATAGTGGAACTTTTATTAAACAACACGGCAGACGTTAACATGTGTCTATTAAATGGAATGTCTCCTTTGTATATTGCTTGTAAGAATAAACATATAGAAATAGTAAAGATATTACTAGACAACAAGGCCGATGTTCTTAAGTATAAAGATAATGTAGCATCTCCTTTGCATATAGCTTGTCAGAATAATAATAAAGAGATAGTAAAGTTATTACTGGACAAAAATGCAGACATGAATAAGTGTGCAAACAATGGTGCATCTCCTTTGTATATAGCTTGTCAAAAAAATCATAAAGAAATAGTGGAACTATTATTAGACAACACGGCAGACGTTAACGTGTGTCTATTAAATGGAATGTCTCCTTTATATATTGCTTGTAAGAATAAACATATAGAAATAGTAAAGATATTACTAGACAATAAGGCCGATGTTCTTAAGTATAAAGATAATGGAGCATCTCCTTTGCATATAGCTTGTCAGAATAATAATAAAGAGATAGTAAAGTTATTACTGGACAAAAATGCAGACATGAATAAGTGTGCAAACAATGGTGCATCTCCTTTGTATATAGCTTGTAAAAAAAATCATAAAGAAATAGTGGAACTATTATTAGACAACACGTCAGACGTTAACGTGTGTCTATTAAATGGAATGTCTCCTTTGTATATTGCTAGTACGAATAATCATATAGAAATAGTAAAGGTTTTACTGGACAACAAGGCAGACATTAATAAGTGTATATATAATGGAGCATCTCCTTTGAAAATTGCTAGGTCCTATAATAACATAGAAGTAGTAAAGTTGTTACAGAACTACAAAGCAGACATTAATTAGAGTGACGATAATTGAGCATCTCCTTTGTAAATTGGATGATACAATATTCATAAGGAGAAAGTAAATATTTAACTGGACAGCATGGCAGACATTAATAAGAGTGATGATAAGGTTTTAACTTATTTACATACTGCATATTACAATAATCATAACAACATTGAAAATTGTCATGCACAACAAGGCAGACATAGGGGTGCCAGACTTTCATAAGAGTGATATTAATCTGCATCTTCTTAATATTTTGCGTTTCAGAATAGTCGTTTAAAGATAGTAAAGGTATTACTGAACAGTAAAGCCGACATCAACAAGCGTGCAAATAATGGATCCTCTCCTTTGTTTGTTACCAGACATAATTATCATATAATTATAATTAAGCATAAAGAGACCATTCTGATATACTGGAAAACAAGTCAGACTTGAAGAATAGTTGATAATGGAATATTTCCTTTATATATTGCGTGTTACAAATATCATAAAAGGATAGAAAATTATTATTGGACAAGTGGATGTTCGATGTATCAGCTAGGACTTCATGGAATATCCTCCCAACAAGTCTTTGTAATAAACAATTACTTAAGCTGCTTAAAAAGGGACACTAAAGACACATGTATTCAAAGTTGCTTTTATGGATCGATTGTCAACCTGGATATGTGATTGGTTTTGTTAGGCTTATGTTGATAAGCTACAATAATGTTTCATACTTTTTTCATTTGATTTGTTGCTTTTTTTATATTTGTATATAATTTTTTACTATGAATGCGTCTTTAAGTAACATATTTTATAATACAAAGTATTCGGCAAATTCGAAAGAACAAGTCTATGACTATTCAACTTTTAAACCATTTATATTATGAACTTTAAATAATATTTTTTGAGATTTTTACTAATTCTTTGACAATTTTATTTAATTTGATTTAATTTTTAGAGTCTTACATTTTTATATTTGATTTGATTTTATGCTTTTAAATGTAATTTTAACTTAACAGTTTTGTGAATGTACGAGCTTGTGTATAGTATTTAACATTTAAAGTGCTAAAGTAAATGTATTTTTAAATAACGAGCTAAATAAATGCCTTGTAACACTAAAAGTAATAATAAAATATTGCGTGTTTCAATAATTACAAAGAGACTTTAATGATATTACTTGAAAACACGGTATAAATTAATCAGAGATGATTGTGGAACATTTCTTTTATATATGTTAGAATAATTTTTATAAGCATATAATAATGTACTATTATATATTGAGATATTAGCAGTGATGTTCTGTTTTCAGTAAATTATAATCATAAAAGGGTCGTTTCCTTAACGATTATAGAATAATTATTCATCAGTAATCAACTTATTTTTTGTGTGTATTTAATATAACTGCCTGTTATTGTTCAGTGTTAGATTTATAGAAAAATCTTCGATTATTTATGAATCGATGAGTTGTTAATTTAAACACGGCTATTTTGTTAATTGAGTAAATTATGAGTTGAGAACAAAATTGTTTTTGAAATTGAATAGTACCTGTACTCAATCGTTTGGTGTTACATGGTTTAAGATAATAATAGATTTCAGAGTTCAGAGTTATATTATTTTTATATTTGATTACGTGTTTTACATCTTTACATGGCCGTGTTCACATTGACCTAAACTCGGTGTTGTGTTAGTCTAACTCACACATAAACTAAACATAATTACGTTCCCATTGATAAAACTCAATGTTTACATGTAGTTTAAATAATGTTTTGTCTACATGCAGTCGATAGTCGATGTAGGGCTTGTGTAGGTTAAGTGTACACAAAACTAGGCATTCAAAACTTTAATTTTCCCATGTATATTTAAAAAATAAACAATTTTTATGTAAAAATTGATACTTATAACACTTATTAATAAAGTTCTTTATAGAAATATTTGTCTAAACTTGATATATTTAGTTGTTATAAATACACTTTACGTAGCCTTGTTAACCCCTAATCAAGACTCATCCATGCATCATCATTGCCAAACACATAATTCATTTGAAACGGTCTTCCTGAAGCAATTTGACGTACACACTGACAGAAATATTTGCCACTGGTCTTTATACTCAAACAACGATTCACTCATAAATGCATTACTGAAAAGAGTTAGGTTAATTGTTTGTTTGTGTAGTATCTCAGATCCGTTAAAAATACAATTAGAAATTAAAAAAAAAACATTACTCCCTCCCTTTGTCAAATACTCCTTGGAGAAAAAATACCATTTGAAACAAACAGAAAAGATCCTTAACATCGCAATTATTTTTCTTCGTCTGAAAGCACGCTGATGGCGAACCTTTTTTTTATGTTTTGAACGTTTTTAATGCGTAATCAAGACATCTTTAAACTATTGCAAATCATCCAAAATTACTTTCTTAAAGGAGCCACCTCTTTACTTTATAAAAAAATGAAGGGGGGTTTTGAGTCATAATTTTTTCCTCGCGCGAATGTTTATAATTAGATGGGTTTTTTCGATGGTACCAATTGAATATTTAACACTATAATTTATGGGGAAACTTTGGATTCAGAATATTTGTTCTTTCTAATCATCTGAATGACCCGCTTTTTTTTAATTAAATTGTGGAAAAATCCATCCCCCTTTTTTTAATGTCAAATGGATGTTCCCTAACTGCTAGAAAAGCTGTTCGAAAATTTGAATTCAGTTCTATGTAATAAACATTTTAATGACATATAGTTTATAAGTGTGAACAAATCTTATGTACAGGTAGCTAAACAAGGTGTATAGATGTGAACAAATTTAATGTCAAACTAGTGTACATTACATTAAACCAAATGTAAACATGTTTACTGTACACGGCGTTTGATGTGAACACGGCCTAAGACTTGAAATCAAAAGGTAATTTCAAAGTCCTTAAAGTGAGTTTTCAGTATAAATTAAGAGCAAAATAGCAGAGGGAGTCTTAAGAGTTAAATACTAAACTGTCGATATTTTTTACTTGTTAAATCAAAGACTGCGGCTGATTTATCAATGAATTTATACATGAAGTCGTAAGTTGTTGCAGTTGTAAAATACTTGTATACCATTGTATGTTTAATAATGTGCTGTTTAATAAAAATTGTATTACTCTGAATTATTTGATAAAGTTTGCATACTTATAAATAAGAAGATGTGGTATGTGTACCCATGAGACAATTCCCCATCGTAGTAAAACTGTATAAAATGTTAACAATTATAAGTCAAAGTACGGCCTTCAACACGCAGCCTTGGCTCACACCGAACAGCAAGCTACAAAGGACCCCAAAATGATAAGTGTAAAACAATTCAAACAGGAAAACCAACGGTCTAATCTATATAAAAAAAAGAAACACATTGGCACTGCTTCAATAAATGCCAACGCCAGCAGCTTAACAAAAAGCTCCTTAATTAGGACAGGTTCATACAAATGCACCGGGTTAAATCGTTTTAACAGGCGCCAACCTTCACTCTAACCTGAGACAGTAATGTAACATTACAGCATAAGAATAGACAGACCTATTTGAATATGGGTTTTTTTCAGTTTATTTCACCAGTTCTTAACCTGATAGCTACATGAGGTTTGAAAACATCGGGCTATAATTTAGTTTGATCTCTTGAAATGAACACTAACATTTACCTGGGCTAGGCATATTTTTTCCCGCATGTATATCGCAACTTTATCACAGTCACTGAAGGGTCTATTGTAGACGAAACGCGCGACTGACGTATATACAAAATTCAGTCCTGGTTTCTGTGATGAGTTTATTCGGTACCAAAACCCCACACTATAAAAATAAGAATATTTGCCAATGAATCAACTCTTAACAATAGACCAAATGACACAGACATTGTCAATTATAGGTCACCAAAGGCCTTCAACAAATAGCAAATCTCATACCACAAAGTCAGCTTCTAAAGGCCCGAATTGACAAATGCAAAACGATTCAAACGAGAAAACTAGCGGCCTTATATGTGTTAAAATATTGAACGAAAAACAAATATGTTGCACAACAACAAGAGTTTACATGTGAAAGCGTTTACTCTGAAATTCCCTGGAATGTTTCAGATTGATTTTGGTTCTTCATAATTGATTTAGAACATACACAGATATATGATATTTGAGAAATAGCTGCAATCATTGAACTTTTTGTTTTACACTGATGAGGTAAAATGAAATACAGAAACTTGAACCAATTAACCTGGAGTTATGATTTCTAATACTTTTTTTTATATATGACAAGGTCTTGTATTGTCCCCTGGTTTCAAAACACAAGAATGTTTAACATATTGGTATCGATAGTCTTATACTTTGAAAGTTGGACTTCAGACAAGGTCAAAATGTGTTATCACGTTACCGTATGGAAAATATGTTGCACAGATGACGACGGATATGTTTCTTATCGTCGTATCACTATCATGTCATCCTTTTCCAATAATGTGGCCTTCAGAGCTATCACTGGGTTTGTACTCACATGATCAGCACAACGGGTGCTACATGAGTAGTTGGACTGTTGGATCCCGGATTTTAATGGAGTTCGTGTTGTTTCTTATTTATTATTTGTAACTGTTGATTTCGGTCTTTTGATTTTATGAGTCTTTGTTTACTCCTTGGTTTTGATTTATGTAGGCGAAACAAAGGGCAGATTAAACACCCGACATAGGTCAAGTGTGAACGATATTCATAACCAACAAATCGTTTACCAACATTTCAGCCAAATTGACCATTCAGGAAATTCCATTAAAGTTCGCGTTTTAGAAAAAAATGTATCACCATACCAATAATCCAACATTTACTACACCGTTTCGCAGACAAAGAGAAGAGTACTGGATCAGAGAATTAGGTACTGGAACACCTTATGGATGTAACGATAAAAAAGATACTGTAGGTATCTTGAGTAGCCCTATCTGTAGTTTAATGAATGTAATTGATTTAACCCCGCCACATTATTAAAGAATGTGCCTGTCCCTAGTCAGGAGCCTGTAATTCAGTGGTTGTCGTTTGTTTATATGTGTTACATATTTGTTTTTCGTTCATTTTTTTTTATATAAATAAGGCCGTTAGTTTTCTAGTTTGAATTGTTTTACATTGTCTTACCGAGGGCTCATTGTTGAAAGCCGTACGATGACCTAAAGTTGTTAATGTCTATGTCATTTTGGTCTCTTGTGGACAGTTGTCTCATTGGCAATCATACCACATCTTCTTTTTTATATTATTCAATAGGTTTCTTTTTGGCGGCCGAGGAGCCATGTACATCGTCGCTATAATCCACCTGATATGCACATGTGTTTCTAAAGATGGCCTTGCCGAACATATCAATAAACCTCTTGGAATTCATCAAATTCGCTTTAAACTGTACTCCCGTTCGCTTTCTAGACTGAACTATCTATTGAAAGCGTGTGAAGAAAGCCACACTACAGAAAGACGATCTACGAGGTATAAAACAGTTGCCATGGTGATGGATATTGCTTACCATATTATTCAGACCCGTTTTTGAACATTCGGAGGAACTGCAAAAACGTTGCCTTCAATTTGAAGTTCACAAACAAGGATATTGATACTATAAAAGTAATATTCTTCCCCATAAAAGAGTAAAAAGTAACATTCCTTCTTACTTTAGGGATCACTCTTCTATAGTATGGCATTCCTACACCAACCCGGTATGTTGATGATGTACTGTCTCTTAATAATAAGAAATTCAGTGATCACTTACATTTAATATATCCAAGCGAACTTGAAATTGAAGATACTACCGACACAGATAAATCTGCTTCATATGTATCTCATTTGATACGTTGTATACTCTAAAGCTAGCTCAAAATACGTTGATTTTGTTGAACGAGGAATACTGCTTTCTCAAAAGTTGCTAAGACAGGGCTATGAATCAATCAAATTAAGGTCATCACTCAAAAAATGTAACGGTTGCCATCATGAACTGATTGGCCATTATGACAACAGTGTGTCAGAAATTATATCTGGTATTCTTCCTCAGTCATAATGCCTTCCATCATTACCGAACTGAACAAAGAAATAACACGACGGTGTCGTATACTGTGCAGGAAATGCTTACCCTTCCGGAGCACCTGATTTCACTCCCGGTTTTTAGTGGAGTTCGTGTTGTTTCTTATTTATTATTTGTAACTGTTGATGTAAATGTCTTTTGGTTTTATGAGTCTTTGTTTACTCCTTGGTTTTGATTGTTATTGTCTACTAACCCTTCAGGAGCAACTTAAATCCAAGGTGTTCTTGGTTGGGTCTGTGTTGCTCAGTCTTTTGTCTACTACATGGTTTGTCTTTTGCTAAAACAAATTCTTGACTTGTCTGTGTTGCTCAGTCAATTTTTTTTTTTATGTTGTATTTTTTATACTGGTTTGTCTTTTAGTATATTGTTTAATGACATGGTGTTGTCAATAGATATAAGAAGATGTGGTATGAGTGCCAATAAAACAACTTTCTACCAAAGTCACAATTTGTAAAAGTAAACCATTAAAGGTCAAAGTACGGCCTTCAACAGGGAGCCTTGACTCACACCGAACAGCAAACTATAAAGGGTCTAAATATGACAAGTGTAAAACCATTCAGACGGGAAACCCAACAGTCTCATCTTTATAAAAAACGGGAAACGAAAAACACTTATGAACCACATCAATAAACAACAACTTCTAAACATCAGATTCATGACTTTGGACAGGTGCAAACAGATGCAGGGTGTTAAGACGTTTTAATAGGTATCTACCTTCACCCTTATTTTAAACAATAGCGTAAAATCATAACATAGAAGACACAGTACAAATATCAATTGAAATGGCTTATGGTTATGTTTTAATGTTGATGACAAAATCAATATTTGTGCCAATGTAAACTATATCAAAGATCTAATCACAACATTGGTAAGATAACCTTTACTCTAATAAGTTTGTTAAAAGGTTCGATGAGTTTACACGGGTCTCATAGCGTTGTCTGCGCTTTTAGTACAATATTGCCGTTAAATTTGGGAAGTTTTCTACAGGTACAGTTAAAATTAAGAATCAAATCTTTGTATCTATGAGAAAATTTATCTAAAGTTTTATAAGGTTGAATGTCCGTTTGTTGTCGTTGGTATCTCTATATTGAAACCGTTAAATAAGTGTCCTCGAAGCCACATTCTATCATAAAAATACCTATGTATTTGAAACTGCAGAACTATACATATGGTGCACAGACACAGTAAATATAACACGTAATGTTTTTTTAGAATATTAACGACATTAGTATACCAGAAGTGTGTCCTGGAGAGAAAGCATCGACCAAACTATACAATGAATAATACTGAAAACGATGTTGTTGAGTTGTTGACTTAAAAATTATTTAAAAGGCCTTTTTGAAGTTGCGTGGACTGTATCAACTTCGTTTCAATATGCCCAAAATTACAATTTTGACCATATGTCGCTAGTAATCAAATCACGTACTACCAATGTACGTATCACCACTGCAGTTACTTTGGCATATGCTATTTTGCTTAAGTATTCAACACCTCGTGACCATGTGTTGATGACTTTGAACTTTGACTTTAAAGGTAAAGTCATCCTTAGTTGTATGTCCACTCTAGTACAATATATTTTTTTTCTATCAATGCAAGACCTTACCATGGATCTGTAATGTTAATTAGTCGTTATGGTTACAATTAAGAAGGATATTATTGTAGCCAATAAATTCATCATAGATAGCAGGATTAAAATTTAGTAATTACGCCAAACGCGTGTTTCGTCTACAAAAGATTCATCATTGACGCTCGAATCAAAATCGTTTAAAAGCCAAATAAAGTACGAAGTTGAAGAGCGTAGAGGATCAAAAGTTCGTAAAAATTTTGCCAAATACAGCTAAGGTAATCTATTCCTGAGGTATAAAAGCCTTAGTATTTCATAAAAGTCAAAGTTTTGTAAACTGTTAATTTGTAGTTATGTCCATATCCATGACAATTAAAGTCAACACAATACATGATTTACGCTGAATAAAACGTTCGGTGGATTTAGCCTTTTGGTGGAAAAGTCAGAAGCTGGGTTTAAGGGTATAGGGGTGATTGTGTGGGGTTCTCCCGCATCATGAAAGCGCGTAAAAGAAAAGGGAAGAGCTGGAATACTGAGTTGAATTATGGGGACATTTCTTTTAACTTCACAGTGATCATAAAACATCTGATAAAGTCAGATTTTAAAATTATTTCTGTAACCAAAAGATTTAAACTAGTATACGCACCGTTTGGTAAAAAAATCTCACGACATTCAAAACCTCGAGAATAAAACTGTCAAATATATGTCTGAATGACTTTCAATCTTTTGTGCATACCTTTCTTACTCGTACGCACGACTATAAACTATCAAATCTGATGATTCAACCGACCTTCAAACTGGATATACGTTAAGTGATGATGATGGGAGTTTAAACGACCTTGACTTGCTATACGTTAATTCTGAATAGCCATCGGTATGCCTAGTGTAGCGTGGTCAAAAGTAAAATCACAAAAATACTGAAATTAGAGGTAAATCTAATCGGAAAGTCCATAATCACATGGCAAAATCAAATAATGATACACATCAAAAACGAACGGACAAGAACTGTCATATTACTGACTTGGTACAGGCATTTTCAAATGTAGAAAATTACGTCAAATATTTGATGGTCAATACTTAGTCAGTTTAATGATTTTTCATCTTGGTTAATGTGACAGTTTATACGGCACATGGGTTGCACAGTAGAGATGCAATAACATTTAGAAGTTTATCAAAATAGTTTAAGACCATAAAGCAATATCTAATCTTAATTCAGAACAGATGTTTATAGCTCGATATTATGAGAAACTTTACGCATTGCTCATTTTAGAGTTGTAATATAGATGTGAATGAAGTAACAAACTGTGAACCTATAAAATTTATATCATACATGTACTGACATTTGAATATCTATTCGAAAAACATGTGAACGTTCAATGGACATCGTTACTAGTATATAGACAAAAGTAAGCTCATGGTGAAATGTACAATAGCTTTTTCCCTTTGTAAACGGGCAAGTTGGATTAGACCCCTGATACCTAGATTCCAAAATAATGACTTGGTCCAAACACACACAGAATAAAGCCCGGTTGCATCTGCTGGAGGATTCGGACTTTATGACATACAATTTAAGAAATAGACAACCAAAATTAACCGAAATGCCTGGAGACGAACATAAATCCGCAGAAGCTAGTGGTGGAAATTCAGAGCCAAAGGAACCCTAATTGAATGAAATATTTTAAATTACTCTCAATAAAATGACTCATCTTATGGAAATAAATACAAAACGTGGTACATGTAACAGTGCGCCAATCATTTCTCTGGATACTTTCTCAGAACACCCATCAGAGGATGCAAAACAATGGATAGAAAATTTGAGACCTGGATTGAGTTTAATGTATGGTTACAAAATGTAGACGAAACTGTCAGCGCAATGCAACTAAAACTTGAGGAAAATACATTTTCCTGGTTTCAGGTTCTAACCAACATTACAAAGCAAAGTACCAGTGCATTGTTCAAGGGATTTTCGGACCATTTTTTATCCCTTCATCTGACGTGTATGCTCGTGCATCAGCTATACGAACGCTTTTTAAGTTCAGGTAAGGGTCTAGAAGAATATATTACGGACATACAAAGACCATGCAAGAGATTATTGAAAACCGACATGGAGACAGGGACAGCATTTATTCGTGGTCTCCGAGCCTCTGTTCGTTTATTTGTGATACAAAAGAAGCCAAAGGATTTTAAAGAAGCTATTTATTCTGCGAGACAGTACATGAGTCGTTACACTAGGTTAAGGGAAATAACTCCTAAAATCATTTGTAGGTTTATGTCACACTTTCATAAATATATTTTAAGCATATCCGATTTAAAGAGTTATCTCCCTGAACTAACTATAAGGTCTACCACCTTACATGTTGAAGTTCCAGTCAGAGTTCATAGATAAGATTCGAGTTATAGTTCGAATAAGACTAGGTTGGAGTTTAAGTTTAAAATATGCATAAGAGTTTATAAGTTCAGGTTCGACTGAGTCACATGTCAAGTAAGAGTTAGAGTTAAAAGCTATTTCTACGTTAACAAATTGGCACAATAAGCATGCAATCGGAGAGAAATAGCAATACTCAAAATGATCAAAATTGTTAAGACTTGTAAAGAATATATAAATAAATGGTATGAAATTAATAGAATAACGATTGAGGAAGGAATGTTATAATCATCTATGTTTATCAATTTTCCTCAATGTAAACAATAAAGGTCATATGTGTCTTTATCCAGCCACGCACCTAGTAAGTGGTTCATTTTTGTACTTCTTATACATGCAAGTATTAGAAAGTCGAAAGTCTACTGTATCATGACATTAAAGTGTCAAATTGACGTATATAATATTTAATCATAAATGATATACAACGTGTACATGGTGTAGGTTTAAAAGACATATAATACATTTCGAATATTATACAATTGTAGGCAATTCAACTTGATTACGTAGAAATTCACAATGTTATAGATTCTTTTTCAGTAAAATAATAGATGCTGTTTTCTCTCTGAAAATTGCGCTTGTGGTTGAAGTTCGTGAACATAATTATGTATAAAATTCGTAAGCACGGTTTTAGAAAATTGTGCGCACTAGTTCAAGTCTCCCAAAAAGAAACAGATGTATGCTGCATAAATGATTTCCGTTTAAATGCGAGCAAAAATATAATGTGTTTTACCATTGTTTTTTTTATTATACACTCATAACTTGCTTAGATATGACCACCCATTCGGCATTGAGTTGTTGTGGTAAGTCATTAGCTGGGTTAGATTATAAACATAAAATGCAAACTTGGCAGTACTATTATATACGAAGCGGCATAACTCTTTGATTTTATGTTGATTTTATGCTTTATACAAACTTAGTTCCTTCCCCTGTTATTATCTACTGTCAAAGCGCAATTCAGTTGCTCGGATAGCCAACGGTTGTTTAACGCATCCAAATATTGGTTGGACAATAACTTTAACGTATTCAACTCCCAAAATCTGAGTTGTTCCAAGTTTCTTTACTTGTATACAGCTGAATACTCTTTTCACAAAAGGCATAAAAATTACGTCCCACTCAACGCTCGTGGCTGCGTACTTACATATCCAAACTGGATCCCTTCCCACTTTGCTAAGGGGTTTTCCTCCGGTCGGTCATAGGAAGACAAGAGTGACCTCAATCTAATCCCCAGTCACCCTTGGGGAATACAATATAGGGAACCAGTAGCTATTCGGCATTGAAACATATACACTGCATCAATATTAAAACAATTAAGTAAACGTAATCTTCAAAATATAATTTTAGTTCCGTTTATTTTATACCGGCAAGGTGTATATATTTATTCCGTGATATAATTGTCTACATAATTTAAACTGTCCCTAGGAAAGCGGCGTGATAGATTGTTGAAACGAGATATATAATGCAAGGAATGAAAATGAAATAACATTTTAACCAAATTTTATACACTCCCGACAGCATTACAACTCCTTGTGCATTATCTCTACCTGGAAAATACAAATATCGAGTTTAAATTAAATCTAGAGAAATGAGATACTAAAAAACTAAATAATACCCAGGATTGTACACTGAATCTATACATGTTTAGAAAACACATATGTCACCATCTTTTTATATATACATTGCTTCAAAGATGATCGATACCACGGACATGTATACGTTATAGGCACTGGCTACGGTTACATAGAAATGTAACACTAATGAAAATATTATTGTTACATTTGAGACTAACTGTCGGAATACAGGGTAAGGTACGGATCCGATGAATTACGAGTGTAACAATAATAATTGAGTCTACGGTTACATTCCGTTTATTTCATCTGTGTGGACTTTTAGCTTTTTAAAACTGAATCTGTAACTTAACCCTACCGAACTAGACAATGATGATGTTCCGATTTCTTCATGCATGAATTAAATGTAGTGCTACAAACGTATGATTTGGTAAACAGTGAGGTACTGATTGATTCATTGATAGTTACATATGTATTGTGGCAAATATTTCATGTATTTTCAGGATAGTACAAAACAATTAGAAATAGCTGTGTCTCAAAGAAATACTTGATACAGCCATCAAAAAAGATTAAACATTCTGTTATTGTTGTGAAAATTATTAACTATAATAATAATTTAAGAAAATCAACATCCTGATAAAATACACATTCAAACTATAGCATACTCTGTATGGTGTAAACGTGTTGGCTATGTGCGTAGTAAGTCGAACAAATCTTGCAAACAGCCGACCATACGATATATATTTTTCTCACGGTGGAAAATTAATAAAAAAAATATATATATACTGAGAATATATATGCACCAGAAACAAGAAAAGCAAAAATACTCCGAAAACAAGAAGAAAAAGAAAACAAAATCGGGAATTTACGTGATGCCATGAACTTATATTTAGGTACACGGACGCTGTTCCAAATCTTATACTAACCTCTTGTGATTTTTCCGCAGTGATTAGATTGTTTGATCAAAGAGGATTATTTATGTTTTTACCAATGAGACTGAAAGATTTTTTTTTATTTATGCACACAAAGAAATAACAACCCTTTAAATTCACATAAAAGCGTGTATATTTGTTGTAAACACTCCTTATATATAGCAGATAAAGTTAAGTCTGCCTCTTATCTTGACTTACATCTAGAAATTGAGAATTAGGGCCGGTTGAAAACAACAATTTATAACTAAAGAGATGATTTCAGCTTCAAAACTGTGAACTTTCCATTTCTACAAAGTAACATTCCAGCAGCTCCGGCATACAGAATATAAATATATATATCTCCTAGCTGATACGATATTCTGTAATAGTTATACACCGAGGGATTGGTGTGTGTGTATAAGAAACCATGTTGGTCGGAGGCGTATAACTAACGTACACCCTTTGCTAAACCCTATATTTGCTAACATTGATAAGTAAATGAAAAAGAACGGATATCATATTTATTGACAATATCAAACCATGATTTATAAGGTTGTATTTTTTTTCTTACATGAAACCCCACTAGTAACATTACGTGTCAATCTTTTATCAAACTTTGACAATTGAGTAGATTTTACAAATGTCAAAGTTGCTGATTTGCATATTCCCGTTTAATAATGTGCTAATATGGATTAGCAAGTCAATGTTAACCGTTTTGTACATTCTTATTTACAAAATAAAAAAACACTGCTCTTTTTCAATATCATCGGGTATAAGACGGACGTCATTTCGAGTCAAGCGGTGGATTTTGTAGAAGAGACAGAAGAGACTGAAGACAAACATAAACTAGAGGCTCTAAAGAGCCTGTGTCGCTCACCTTGGTCTATGTGAATATTAAACAAAGGAAGCAGATGGATTCATGACAAAATTGTGTTTTTGTGATGGTGATGTGTTTGTACATCTTACTTTACTGAACATTCTTGCTACTTACAATTATCTCTATCAAAATGAACTTGGCCCAGTAGATTCAGTGGAAAATATTAGTAAAAATTTACAAATTTTATGAAAATTGTTAAAAATTGACTATAAAGGACAATTACTCCTTAGGGGGTCAATTGACCATTTCGGTCATGTTGACTTATTTGTAAATCTTACTTTGCTGAACATTATTGCTGTTTACAGTTTTTCTCTCTCTATAATAATATTCAAGATAATAACCAAAAACAGCAAAATTTCCTTAAAATCACCAATTCAGGGGCAGCAACTCATCAATGGGTTGTCCAATTCATCTGAAAATTTCAGGGCAGATAGATCTTGACCTGATAAACAACTTTTCTGCCTGTCAGATTTGCTCGTAGAAACTATGAAGTATAACAATAGAGCTGGGGTGTAAAATAAAATATTGAGTTTAATATGACCCCCAAATTTGAGGTAATTTTATGCTATAATTCAGTTGACTTTATAGTTTTGAATACTAACCCATCACCTATAACAATGTAGAAATAATACTGTCAAGTAAAAATTAATACAGGTTTTAATGATAATATTTGGTGAAGAGTTATCTTTCTTTTGCTGAACTGACAATGGCGTATATATTTATATACTGTTCTTTTGTTTTTATATGAATCATATCATAATGTTTAATTTCATATTGTTTCTAAACATGTATTTATGTTTTGTCTATTATGATTTATTTGTTTGTAATGGATATGCCTTTAAGGGACCTTTGATTAGAAAATAAACATATTTGATTAGATTTTATTTTGATTTGTAGTTTTCACAATAATAATAAAAGAAAAAAGATTCAAAACATACGTCATTGTAGTATTTCGGATGTAATAACTTCAAAACTAGTCGTTTGATTCCTCTCTTATTTCCAAGGTGGATAAATGTTGTTGTGCTAATCATTTTTGCAATTCTACACTTTAACCAAAGTTCTAAATTATACATAAACAAAGGCCAATAATTTTTTTTAGTAAAATAGTAAAAAAAAAATTAGAATTGAAAATAACTGTGTGCTCAAATATACAGAAAAGAGATAATGTGGCAAAACAATGCATATTATGTTTAAGAAAAAATACAGAAATGAAAGCCCCCTCCTACTTTGTAGACTGTCACTCATATACATGTATACCATCAATCACCTCAACATGCTCAAACTTTAAGCATTTTGTACATTTCTGTAAAAACAACATCCATTTTTTGTTTATAATCAAGGAGACATAAATAATTAACTTGAAGTGAACCACAAGAATAATAAACGAATGCAATATCTGACAAAAGTCCAGTTCTGTTCCGCGAAGTGCAATACGTTACATTTCTGTATCGCATGTTATTTGTAACGCTATAAATAGATATAAGAAGATTTGGTATGAGTTTCAGTGAGACAAACCTCGATTCAAGTCACAAGTAGTAAAAGCATGGAATATTTGTGTGCCTCCTTAAAGTTGGGATTTTGAATTTCTCTTTTATATTTTCTTTCAATATTTTCTATTCTATCACAACAATTCTGCATACAGATTTAAACAACGAAATACTATAGATATAATATTCAAGACTCACTTAAATGAAAATACAAAACGAACGTCGAAGCTATAACAAAATTAAATGCATTATTCATGTGCACATTAAAAACAGTGTTTTATACGACCGTATATGATGTTGGTGAATCAATCGCGTCATGTTACAATGTCAAAGTCATGTTGCTTCTGTATGATGACTGCACACACAGTTCAATTAAAGGTCAGTGTAACAGATGCTTACGATACAGAATATAGTCTTTTCCTGAAGACATTCAATAAGAATCATGGGAATAAATGTAAATGATAGAGATAAAAACATCCAATTAAAATATATAATATATAGAACAATGGGGTGTTGAAATATAATTAGTAGACAATAATGACAATAACGTTTAAGAAAAGAACAAAATGGCATTAAAAATTAACAATGAAGACCAACCTCTACCCCTCCTACCCCCTAGCTGAATCCAGACCCTTCAATATCGTAATTGGCAAAAATTGTGATGTTTTGTTTTGTTTGTGTGTCAGATTGATTGAAGGTTTTGTTGGTCTGATCGCTGATGTAAAAACCGAACACGAACATATTTCAGAAAATCTTTTTAGGTGGATCTTAATATAAATTCATAGAACTTTAAAATAGTTTGTAAATTACGTTTTTATCATGGTTTTCCAAAATATAATAAAAAAATTGGGTCACCGGACATTTTCACTAGCTATAGGTTGAGCAAATTTGTCACATTGTGTATAGATTATGCATGGAAAATCCAATTTTGTGTAATAAAAAGAAAACTACATCGTAGAATTTTACGATAAAATATGAGGATAGCTCTGATTACATTCTTTCCGATTAGAACAAGAAAAAAATGGAGTTACCGAACTGTTTTTCTTCCTACATATTAAAATAGATTAATTCACAACAAATTACTTTATCTGAGTTATCGTCCCTCTATCTGAGTTATTTCCCCTTATATTGCAAAGTTAAAAAGATATCGTGCTTTTTCCAAAAAATACCACAGTAAATATGATTAAACACATACTGTTCTATACTAAAATTACCAGTCTTATCGTGTATTGCATACAACTATCAAAATTTGCACATCTCATTACAGATCTAGATCAATAGTTATTTGCTAATCCAAAATCCAAAATGGAAGAAGACACTCCAGTCATTTTTAGGTGAAATTATCAGTGACAAAACATCAACTGTGGACTTCATGAGAGACATAAGTAAAGGAACAGATATATTAGAGAAAAAACAAACTTGAATAAATTGCACGCAGCAAAAGGTATATTCACTGTCTTATTATTTTATTTCATGATAAATATGAACATTGAAACTTTTTAAAAAAAAGAATATGGTGTTGAATATCTCGACACAAAGTATTTTTCACACACTTCACAGACCTAAGAGCAAGCTAATAACTCTTGATCGCTGTTCTATACTCATGGTCATAAGAAGGCCATCAATGTGGATTAAAATCTCACGCGTATTACTGTAAGTTAAAGACGATTTAATAGAACCGTTTTAGAGAACATTTTTGTAAAAGCAATCAATTGCAATATAAATTGGTCTTAAAGAACCCGGAAAATTATATATATCCTAATACGCCTCTTATAGGTATCACATGTGTATTTTTATGTGTACATGTATCATTTTGACTACTAATCGTATGCAATAATATGTTTTCATTGTACAGAGTAATATCAAGAAATATCAAGAGTTATCCCTCTTTATATACAGGACAGGTGAACTGATTCCTCTCCTCACTATTTGTCTGATTTTGACATGTTTGAGTATCAATGATTTTCCAATGAGTATGATAGAAGTGTGATAGGAAGAGTGACAGTAGTGATTTTGTTTTGCTGCATTTGTTATGATTAATATGCCTATCCTTTGGCCCTGTGACAAATGCAATATCAAATAACACAAACAAATACATCAAGCCACAAAATGAAACTGAACGAATACTATAAAATTTTAGAACTACATTAGTATTGTAAAATATAGAACCAACATAAAACTTTTCTTATTGTACGCTGATTTATACTTGCCCCGACCAGTTGATTTATTTTGATGATTTCATTGGTTCGTTTCATCTCCGTTCTTCAAACTTAACATATTTTTGTTAGAGTTGTCTCGCTTTAATAAGCTACAATCGACATTACATACTTTCTGTTTAGGAATGATATCGGTGAAAAATGAGGAAACAGGCAACACTAATTTGAATCGGATCATATGAACTCGTAATGAAAGTTGTTTATATAATATTTGCGTCAGATGCACTTTTCGTCTACAAAAAAATCAGTGACGCTCGAATAAAAAAAGGTTAAAAGGACAAATAAAGTGCGAAGTTGAAGAGCAATAGAGACCAAAAGTTTAGTTTTGCCAAATTCAGCTACGGTAATATCAGATATTAAGATAAAATCAAAATATGTGTGTAAACTTTTAAAAATATTTCAGATATCACACTGCACTACGATAAAGTTATTTTAGTTTTTAAATATTGTCACATTGGATTTTACAAGATATTCAATTCCTATTGACGTAGTGACACTTTTAATATTATAATGATGTAGTAACTTATTTACGTTTATATAGTCTATAATAACGTAAATAATTAAGAAGTGTCATCAGCGTTCAAAAGGGGAAAGCGACTATAGGACACAAGCATTTTTCTCATGATCGTTTACAGGAGAAGGCTTTAAATTATCTTCAATGAGTTTCAACATTTATATTTGCAATAAGATTTTTACAAGGACCTTTACACGATGAAAGTGTTATGTAGAGAATCGATTGGGTATTAGATAGCAAAAAACACTTGAAACGTCACACGGATGCTTTAAGCTGAGATGTGTTTTGATAGATCCTCTTTGTAAATTTATATTGAATACATTTCATTCAGTGTAGAAAATGCTAAATTTGGTTTTTAAAACATATTTGTAGTATTTTATGTGATCAGTCATATAACTATAATATTCTGACTGCTTTTGATAACCAGCTTTCCACAGCCTGTAGGTTAAATATGCCAAGCGTCTTTCTCTGTCACACTCTCTTGTTGACAATTGAGGTCTTTCTATGAATGTTGGAAATTTTGATATTTCAAATTAGTTCTTTAATGGAACTATTTAATCATAATAAAAATATAAGAAAATGTGGTATTATAAGATGCTATAATTAACTAATAGAAATCAACAGTTCATGATGCAAACAACTATACAGCCTTCAACTATGAGCACAAACCAAAACCGTGTAGTAAGCTGACTTGGAATAGACACATAAATCCTAACATAATGTTCTGGAGGTAAGAAAATTGCAGTTCTATTAGCAAAATATAAGTATATTGGATGAGTAAAAGGTTCATCGTTAAAGCGATTGATACATTTGCAGTGCAATATGTTTACACTCTTATACATTTTAGTGTTGATAAATCTTTAAAGAGGGACGAAAGATACCAGAGGGACAGTCAAACTCATAAATCAAATATAGACTGACAACGCCAAGTTAAAAATGAAAAAGACAAACAGACAAACAATAGAACACATGACACAACATAGAAAACTAAAGAATAAGCAACAAGAACCCCACCAAAAACTAGGGGTTATCTCTTAAACTACGCCATCACAAAAATGGTAGAGGTAAAACTATACTTGTTCCCACAAAACACGCAACCAAGATGATACAGCTACAGTGCCAGACTCTTGATCGACAGTATATCATCTGAGTTTGGTGGATCAGTATTCAATAAGGCAGTCAGGAATCCAGTGGGTAGTTTTTGTTAACAAAACGTGAAGCATTGTTTTGACACTTCTTTGAAACACTATTAATACATCTTTCACAGTTCTTTGATTATACTTTCTGATATAACGAGGGCGTTTTGTCACTCAATAAAAAACATTTAAATCCATTTATACATAATTACCCGTTTTGTCATACGATGACAATCCTTTTAAACGCACTGTGTATTTCTATGTAACATAATGGTATGTTATTAACAATGATAATAAGGTTTCAAGATTACTTTTGAAACGAATCAAATTAGCCGCTTGGTTATACGATGACAATCATAGTTAAATCTCTGTTTATTACTAAATATCACGCTGTCATGTTAATTACAACATGTACAATGATTATGGGGTTTTAGAATAAGTTTTAAATTTTAACAGATCAAATGATAAAGGCAATGCTGATAGACTTCGACATAAATAGAAACAGTATTTTTATCTTTGAACTTAGTTTGGTTTGCCTTTAAATATTTCTCTCATAGCAAATTTAATTGAATCACTGCTTAAAATGAAATAGTTATGATTTGACAAAAAATAAAAATAAAAAAAGACATTATTGCATTGACATTTCAAATTCTTGTTGATAAAAACTAATTCATGTCATGTCATGTTACAGTGAGTTGACTGTTAGTGTTGCTCTCCACCAATTGCAACTCATTCAAAATTTTGACCAAATTGCAATTTGTTTTATTAAACTAAATTGTTCAACTGGTCAGAATATTGAACAAATTGTTCAGTCAAAATGTGAAAGTGCAAGGTGATAAAATAAAACATACTTACAATCCTATAAGACCCTAACTCCACTTTAATGATGTTGTGACAAAATTAGTTTATCAGTTTGTATAGTTATATTATAGCTATTTCCATGCTGAAGGGGAACTGTTTATTTTGAATTGCTATAAAATTGTCCAAACTAAGCTTTCATATAGTTTTTCTTTCTAAAAGTATTCTATATTTATAAGAATCAGATATTATTTTAAATGAAACATCATATATTCAGTAAAATATGTGTGAGATAACAATATGCTATTGATAAGTTTTCAGGGGAGATAACCTATAATATTATTCTTTTGAATAAAGACTTTTTGAAAGAAAAGTTATTATCTCCCCCATGGAAACTTCCTACAAACATATATTGTAATTTTACAAATATTTTACTGAATATGAAATGTTTTAATTCACATAATGTCTGATTCTTATAAATATAGAATACTTTTAGAAAAAAGATAAGCATGTAAGCTTATTGACCTCAGCCAGAAAACAGCTTGAATTATGTCTCTATTTTTTCACCTTTTACAGTGAGTTGACTGTTAGTGTTGCTCTCCACCAATTGCAATTCATTCAAAATTTTGACCAAATTGCAATTTGTTTTATAAAATCAAATTGTTCAACTGGTCAGAAATTTGAACCAACTGCTGTCCAAACTAAGCTTTCATATAGTTTTTCTTTCTAAAAGAATTCTATATTTATAAGAATCAGACATTATGTGAATTAAAACATTTCATATTCAGTAAAATATGTGTAAAATTGCAATATATGTTTGTAGGAAGTTTCCATGGGGGAGATAATAACTTTTCTTTCAAAAAGTCTTTATTCAAAAGAATAATATTTTAGGTTATCTCCCCTGAAAACTTATCAATAGCATATTGTTATTTCACACATATTTTACTGAATATATGATGTTTTATTTAAAATGATATCTGATTCTTATAAATATAGAATACTTTTAGAAAGAAAACTATATGAAAGCTTAGTTTGGACAATTTAAAAGCAATTCAAAATAAACAGTTCCCCTTCAGCATGAAAATGAATATAATACAACTATACAAACTGATGAACTAATTTTGTCACCACATCATTTAAGTGGAGTAAAATTCTTATAGGATTGTAAGTATGTTTTATTTTATCACCTTGCACTTTCATGACTTGGCTGTGGTTTTCTACAGCAGTTGGTTCAAATTTCTGACCAGTTGAACAATTTGATTTTATAAAACAAATTGCAATTTGGTCAAAATTTTGAATGAATTGCAATTGGTGGAGAGCAACACTAACAGTCAACTCACTGTAATTGTTATGAAAAACATTAAGGACTTAGATATATGTCATGTTCTTTTGAATCATCTTTAATCATCGTTCATGTATTCCATCACAAAAACTGAAGCAATAATCAAGGATGGATATTAACTCTTTAAAAAAATCAATGATTTTGGGAAGACAACCATCAACCTTCGGCAAAAGGACTGGCAAATCTTTAAATAAATGTTAGTCGAATATCAGTATTGATACGATACTGTTAATTCAGAAACTACTACTGCGAGGTTTTATTATTTGGAATAATTCGACTTAGTATACATCAGTCATTATTTCATTTAGGCCATATACTTAGGAACATGCCTGTACCAAGTCAGGAATATGACAGTTGTTATCCATTCGCTTGATGTGTTTGAGCTTTAGTTTTTGCCATTTGATAAGGGACTTTCCGTTTTGAATTTTTCTTGGAGTTACGTTTTGTTGTGATTTGCTTCCTACACTGATTCCCTTAAAAAATACACATTAGTTGACACAACCCATTTAATCGACATCATATTTGTTTAGTTGGGCTGATTGATATATCATTAGCCAGTCGTCATTTCAATATAAAGTTAATCGTTAATCGCAATCAATAATTATTTTGCATTTTTGACTAGTCTTTAAAAAATGGCAATAATGAATGCATGCAATTATACCTATATAAATTTTACAGAAGTAAACACTGATAAGGCAACACGTAGATATTGTTTATACCAATGCCCCTGTCTCTATGGACATCGTGTGTCACATGCATGCCATTAAAATTATTACTTTGAAAAAACAACACTGATTCCCCAAACATAAAAACACTGAAGATGACGTAATCAAACATATTAACCGACAACACGCTTGTTGAGCTTGGTTGATGGATATTTTAATCGATAGTCGTCATTTCAATATACAGTAACACTACTGGCAGTTTTGTTTTGATACATATATACAGCAAAATGAATACAAACCCTCCTGAGAGACGACAAGAAAAACGCATCTTGCTCAATTCCTTTCATTTTCTGATGTGTCGATGATGTTTTGTCACCCAATAACAAACATTGAAATTATATTACCTGTTTGGTCATACGATGACAATCATTGTAAATCATTATTTATTTCTATATATATCATTCTGTAATGTAAAAAATTTACCCCTAAACTTCTCAAGATCAAATTATAAAGGCACCGCTGATAAACTACGATGTAAAGTCATTAAATATTGCGAGTTTTATTATTGCGAATAATGCGATTTGGTGGTTATTGCAATTATGAGAACTCGAAATCCGAAATCTGCACATATTTTCATAAATCGCAATATTTAATCTAACATTTGTATCTATTCTTCATAATTCGAAACACTAGATGCACGCAATTATTTCTAAATTAACAGAAGATCAACACTGATGTCCACAACAAATACACTGATATAATCAAAATGCTGAACCTTTTGATCGACAACAAACTTCTTGTGTTTAAGTGATTGATATTTAAGAAGTCAGCCCGCAGTCTAAATGGAAGTTACTATGTAACTCTACTTGCAATCTTGTCATTTGAAGTAATATTTATACAAACCCTCCTCAATGACAAAAAAGAGAGATACAAAACGAACCTTGCTATGTTCTTCAATTTTTCTTTCTGGTATTTCAATGATGTTCTTTTATTTAATAACACACATTTAAAACAAATTACCTGTTTGGTCAGAAAATAATCATCATTGTAAACTATCATTATGTCGTGTTATGTTTTTAAAATTGCAATGATCAAGGGCTATCCCAAATAGTTTTTTAACTTCCATAGATCAAATGATAAAGGCAAGCTAATAAACTACGACATAACAAAAAACATTATTTTTTATCATTGTATTCGTGTAGTTTGCCTTTACATATAATTATTTTAGCAAATTAAAATATCAAACACAGTTAAAGTGAAAAAAATATGAATCTATTAAAAAGAAAAGAAAGAAACAAGTTGTTGCTTGATTTTTTATATTTAATTTGATGAACATCTGTCATCCCATTTATATTATAGAATGATTTATATCACATTTTAGTGAATTAGATCAACGTACAAATGTCTCTCATTACAATAAAAAAAACAGTATATTCAATGAACTTAATTTACACACTATAAAAACCAATTCCTTTGAAAAGAAAACCACCTTTCGGCAAAAAGAATGAGATTCCTTTAAAAAAGATTTGAGGTTGAACTAACTTATCCGATTTCTAATCTTATTCTAATCTGTTTTACACAGTCTTAAATGTTAAGCACCAACTTGATTTTCCTTTACTCATGATATAAAACTTTTAAAAGCAATGCATCTAAGTCCTGGATAGACAAACACATCTCAATATTTGACGATGTGTCTGAATAATCTAACCCTGCAAAATGTATGTCAATTACTTATAATAGATGAAACTTTACAAACTTGTCTAACTGTACGTATGCAATATTTTAATTTCAATTACCGAAATTTTCCAAAAATGAAGTGTTTAAAACTTGATTACCCTTCTGATCATGAGAAGACAATTATTAACAGTTATCATTTTATTGGATTCCGCCATGTTCATTATAGAGTTTAAGAGATTTTTTGTAGAACATTGTACTACATTATTTATGTTTATCATGAGCTTGCATATTAAAAGATAAAAATAACAAAGTTAATTAAATGGACATGTTAAATTAAAGAAGTATTTTAATTTAAGAGAAGTTTCATTACAAAGAGGATCCATTAAAAAAAACCTCTACACAACTTCTGTCAAACATAATGGATTTGACAAGTTCCCCCTTTGCTCGTATCGGTTATTACACGATAAATAAGAAAAATTTGTTGTCAGAATGTACAAGTACCCGGCCATGTCCAATTGTATTTTTGTCCATCTGATGAGTTAAGCCTTTTTCAACTGAATTGTATAGTTGCACTGTTATACCACTGACATATTTTAGGGGGAGGGTTGGGATCCCGCTAACATGTTTAACCCCGCCACATTATTTATATATGTGCCTGTCGCAAGTCAGGAGCCTGTAATTCAGTGGTTTTCGTTTGTTTATGTGTTACATATTTGTTTTTAGTTCATTTTTTTTATATGAATAAGGCCGTTAGTTTTCTCGTTTGACTTGTTTTACATTGTCATATCGGGGCCTTTTATAGCTGACTATGCGGTATTGGCTTTGCTCATTGTTGAATGCCGTACGGTGACCTATAATTGTTAATGTCTGTGTCAATTTGGTCTATTGTAGACAGTTGTCTCATTGGCAATCATACCACATCTTCTTGTTTTTTTTATATATAAAATGTATTTTAAAGATACAGTATGATTACAGAGAAGGAATTTCTAGACAGAGAACGGATTCAAAGATTGACATATACAATTAAATCTACAAAATTGCAGCTACAACATTAAAACAGAATTGTAAATTACCAGTAATATACCAGCTTCAAGGGGCGTCTGTCACACCCATACTATGGCATGTACCTTATCACTAGAAAAGTTTATTTGGTGAGTTTTTTTTTTTCAAATATCCCAGTTCACATATAGTAAAGATAATTGAACTATAAAGATATTTAACATGTTGTAATTGGAATGCAATCCTGTCATTAGTGGAAAGTAAACTACAGACATATTTTATTGCTAAAAAATTGTATTGTCTCTTCAAAACCAATTTTCGAATTGTTAAGTAGAAGACCTCATGGACGATAATTCACATTTAATTTAAATTAAGAGTTACGACTAGTCTTATATTGATTTCTGCACAGTAGTAAATGACAAATTGAAATTTTGTTCTATATACCAAAAGATGAATTAGAATAAAAGTTTTGTGTTCTTTTGTCTTTTGTTTTAATTGCTTATAAAATTTGATAGGTATGGTATGGCCTATAAAGTGGTTTGCTAAGGCATATAAATGAACTTGACAAACAGAAAGCTTAACTTTTAATAAGTTCTTATTATTTGTCATCTTTATGTAGTTCGATTTTCGCAAATGATAACAAGCTCACACCTATTCGGATTTAAAATCTTAAAATTTGAGCATTCAAGTTAATCATTAGCAGTCTTATTTATTTTTTCTATCTGCCTTTTTCTATTTATAAATCAAGTTTTCATTGTCTTCGATAATGATACTTATCCTTTCAACTACACGTAAAGTTATAAAGAAACAAAGTTTTCTTGGTCTAAAAAGAATCGAATTCATGACTGTGTCCTTTAAATGATCTTTAAGTGAATAAGACGTTCAATGAGTGTGTGGAAAAATTAAAATATCAACACGGCACAAAGTAGAAATAGTTATCAAAAGCAATCAAGCATATGTAATATATCTAGGTTTGTAAAGAAATTTTGATCTGCAAGCATTTAAACCTTCTGCAGATAGTTGTCTTAAATCTTTAATCAGCAGCCGTGAAAACATAAATGATTAATTTGATGACAGATTCAATTTAATGCTTGTTTTATATCTTTCAAAATGATAATCTTGCTAATTAGTTGTACATTTTTATCATTTTATATATATGGACAGATGATTTATTTCTTTAATCATTTGCACAAACAACAAATGTAATTTAAAATGGGTTGAACGCATTCATTTTATGTATATACTGATTAATTGGTAAGTAATTCAATAAAACTGCATCAGCACAAAAAGGTTTTATCACGACGAGAGCTATGTCAAAGATTTTGTTTTTAATCAGACAAAATGTCTTTCAATTTGGTACAACTTTAGTTTAAAGCGGAAATACTTGTCTAAAAATTAAAAAAAAATCTTCCATAAAATAACATGATAAAAACTTGAAATCATTTTAAACTAATACAACGAATTATTATTTTGGAATATATTCCAATATCTTTTAAAAAAGAAACAAATATTAGAACATATTGGTACTTAAAAATATAAGCATTACAATAAATCAAAAATCGAAATGTTTATAATCGCTTTACATCTGTAAGCAAAAAATAACGAAAATGCAGAACGTTTTGAGAAAAAAAGTGAATTATAATTATATATTATACTATGAGAACATAAAAGAAAATTATGCTCTTCTTACTATAGTAAAATTCGTCGAGATCAATGATGCTAATGTCTCTCTTTTATTTA
Source organism: Mytilus galloprovincialis (assembly GCA_037788925.1). Taxonomy (NCBI): domain Eukaryota; kingdom Metazoa; phylum Mollusca; class Bivalvia; order Mytilida; family Mytilidae; genus Mytilus; species Mytilus galloprovincialis. The sequence goes on along the minus strand of CM075340.1, from coordinate 4,350,071 downwards.
GAAAATTACATTTCATGTATGTTTCATTAAAATCCGTAATTTGGATTGACTGATAATAATTGCAAGAATCTCCACTATCCTATTGTATTTCGGTATAGTTTACAACTGGTTTGACTGCACGTGATATCTGTAACAATGCCAAAACAATGCACGAAAAACAGACGAAAAACTTGTTATAGATTTCATTGTTTTAGCATCAAAATGTAATTGTAAGACTAAAATGCTTATTTGAAAATTCTAAATATTTGCTAAAACGTTGATCGCACGCACACATTTCAAAATAATACATTTGTTTGTTTCCTGAAAGTTATTAAAATGATATCGAAATTTTGACTGGTGTACACCTATTTGGATATTTTTTACCTATTGTGTCTGTTTGTTTGTACACGCATTGTGTCAATAAAATTGAATTTGATGCGACTGTCAAACAAGTGAGAGGTATAGGTAGCTATAAAACTAAGTCCCCCTCCCCATAATCTACATAAGAAAATGCATGTACCAAGTCAGGAAAATCACTGTTGTCATCCATTCGTTTAATGTATTTGAGCTTTTGGTTTTGCCATTTGATAAGTGACATTCCTTTTTGAATTTTCCTCGGAGTTCAGTATTTTTTTGATTTTACTTTTTTCATATGATTCGGTCAATGCTTTGATACTCCAATAAAATTGGCTATGGAATATGTATCTACGGACATCGTGTGTTATATCATTACAACTAGAACTATAACTTTGGAAGGAATGTACATTGTTTCCCCAATAATGACACATACTAATCAAAACTTTTATAGACAATAGACAACAGACTTGTTGAGTTTGGTTGATTAATATTTCAGAAGCCATTCGCCATTCCAATATATATTACCGAATGTAATTGTGTAACACTTCTGGCAGTCTTGTTTTGATACTCATATCTAGCAAAGTGAGTACAGGCCCTCCTCAAAGATAAAAAGGACAGTAATCTTGCACAGTTTTTACTTTTCTGATATATCAATGATGATCTGTCACTCAATAACAAACATTTAAATCAAGTAACCAAGTTTGGTCATACGATGACAATCATTGTAAGTAAATTGTAAATAAACTTGAAAAAGTCCTCCAGATTTTTTTGAAAATTTAGTGTTCACCCCAAGAACCGGTTTGGCCACAACATAACAATTGCAAGTTTATTTACAATTTACACAGTGTGTATATGTTAAGAATGTTTAAATGAACATATGTTCCCATAGTTTAGGATTTTATTCATTATAGGTTGAAAAATACAGGCAAAGTTTAGATGTTTACGAAGTGTCCTATATTTTGACTTTAGTGGAACCTTAACACCTGGATTACATTGTAATGTGTCGGTCAGTGATTTTATAGGTGACATGCTCGACATTGTAAATGCGTGTATTTTATATTTCTATTGTTGGAGGTATAATGTTCTAAAAAGGAAAGGAAAGTAAGTACCAATTAATAAGTCACTTACTAATGTGATTTGCTTTCCTAGAGGACATACTTTTATTTAAATTTATTCAGAGCTTTTTCCACGGTAATTCCGAATTATACTGAATATTCCATTTTATTTGACAGTTTGGAACTATATCTAAATTTAACGAATATTGGATTAATTTCAAAGATCTCTCACTTGGGATTAATACTTTATTCTGTTTATCGAATAAGTTGGGAAATATATATCCCATATGCAGGTGAAGTTGGTATATTGCTACTAAGGTGGGGGAAATTTATAATTTCAAAATTAAAATCGTCTCGTTTGTCATAGATTCTGGTACTGAGATGACTGTGTAAGTCAATTCGAGATATAAGTATAAAAATGAGGCGGAGGAAGCCGTGTCTGTTGTTTCTTTAAATTCTAGTTCTGCCAGGGGGATATATAAATGGAACCCAAACAGAAAAGTTCTGATTGTTTATGGAAAGAACATCATCAATATATCTGAAAGTGAAATTAAATAATCTGGCTTCTTTGATCCTCTTGTTTTTGACAAGTGTCTGGAGGAACTCCGATTCATATGAAAATAAGAAGAGGTCGGCCATTTGAATATTAGTCCTATAAAAATTCCATTATATTGAAGTGAAAACCACCGAAACTGACACTTTTTAAAATAAATTTTGAATCAACTGTAAAGTCATGAAATATTGCGAGGTTTTATTATTGCGAATAATGCGACTCGGTGGGTATTGCAATTATGAGAACTCGCATTCGGATATATAGATATTTTCCTAAATCGCAATATTTAATCTTAAATTTTTATCTATTCTTCAAAATTCGCAACAATAAATGCACGCAATTCTTACTAAATTTACTGAAGTCAGCTTAAAAAATGAACATAATACATAATAACTTTTACTTTTTAATGAACAACACTGAATATGACATAATCAAAGTGCTGAACCTTTTGACGACGATATATTTATTGAGTTTGATTGATTGATATTTCTGCGGCTAGTGGTCATTTCAATATATTGTCCATTTGTCTTCTATATATTCATTTTTATGAATTAATGTTTTTTTCCTGTATGCATGTTAATATATGATAAAATCTCTATGTTAATTTTATTTTTTGAAGAGTTGATTTCCTGATGGAGTAAGTATAAGTAGCGTAACGGCCTTCCAACCAAAACAATGATATACACATGTAAAAAGAGAGGTGTGGCCATACACATGAACGTTAAAAAAAAACAAAAAACATGTTATGACATTTCAAGAGAGGGACGAAAGATACCAGATGGACAGTCAAACTCATAAATCGAAAATAAACTGACAACAACATGGCTACAAATGATAAGGACACACAGACAAACAATAGTACACACGACACACGACACAACATAGAAAACTAAAGATTAACTGTTTCATCTGCTATGTCAGCTGATACGGCCTAGACATTGTTGCAACTACCTACATTTTGACAAAAACACATATCAGTTCAAGGAAGACCACATGCTGCCAAATCAATTTTTTTTACCGATTTAAAAAAAATTAAAGTGGAACCCACTCAAGGCATGCAGATAAGTGGGACAACTGGTGACAGAAACTTTGTCAAGAAACGAAACAATTTCGTGAACTGGTATCTAAATCGTCTGTTATCCTGACAATTTTTATTCTGCATTGACGTTATTCGTGACCTTTACGATTTCTGCAATTAAATATCGCTAGCAAATATAACTCTAGACTAACCTGATCCTTGTTGGAAAAAGAACACAATGGTAGCCATGTAATACTTAGAAAGTGTAGCCGTGAGGTTCCATAAGTTCCTACTAGTTTAAGTAGGTAGAAGTGACAAGTACAATGTCAAAATTGATTACAAGGAGATTTTTGTCAAGAAGGTCGGTGTCTATTGTTTGAACTACACTTTCGAACGCCATACGCAGATGTATCAGTGGATTTTGTTCTATATGTCAAGTTTGTGGTCAAACATGTCGCATTATAAGCTGCATTATTGAGCAAATTATCTTATTTGAAACATCATTTCAGCGTTGCATGCTCTAGCAGTAGCATCTTTTAGAATTGCTAAAATTCCGGTAGAAGCAATGATATGTAATGTAATCACCTTTTTATGAAATAAGTTCTTGCAAATATTACACTTTGATGTATAAAGAGGGTGGACATCGTTTTCAGACAGCGAAAAATTAAATAAATTTGGCTTCATATCTGGTTATTTTGTTTCAGCCGAAGAAAGTGATACTTATTTAAAATTCTGCTTAGTTTAGTATCTTTTATAACACAAACTATGATACCTTTATACGGTTGATTCAGTTCATGGATTTGTTCGATAATTCTTTAAAAAAAAATATATATTTCGCCTCCGTTTGCTGTAGTAATTTTCAGACTTTTGCGACCAGATTCTGATGATATGATTAAAATTTTATCAATAGCAGAATTGCAGATAATGAATGAATTTATCAACACCAACTTTAACTCGCTTTTCTTGGCATCGTGCGGATCCAGTTTTAACGAGAGAGTGAAATTATCCATTGACTTACAAAACAAGCACACCTGAAAACCAAGCGCACCCTACAATGATTTTCACTTCCCCTGTTAAATTCATCTTCGAATGAACATCAATACCAAACAACATAAAGAAATCATAAGACTTCGGAAATTCTAAAATGAACAAGAACAAAGTTTGATTATGATTACAAATGACTTTCGCTAAATGGCCTAATAAGGAAATATAACAAGAAACCACACCAGCTTCGGTTAATGTGTGACAAATATCCGGACTCGAATTCGGGATAAAAAGCACATATTTTAAAAGCTTTAAACTAGTTAACTAAGCGATTTTTCTAACATTCGTCGCTCCACTATATGTTGATAATGGTCTGTCAACCAACTCGATATGACGTCCGTAAAATGTACGAAAGGATGATTTCAACTTCACCATTTGGAACTCTTTGTTTAATAGCTTCCTTTTGAGCAGCAATCCTCTATCAGGGAAATCATGATAGAAATACAAGCCAGGGAATATCGTATCAATTGGGAGATATATACTCCGTATGCAGGCGCTGTTGGAATGTTGCTACATAGAAATAGAAGGTTCACAATTGGGAAGCTGAAATCGTCTCTTTTGTCGAAAAGTTTTGTTTTCAGCCGATCCTCATTGTCAATTTCTAGATGTAAGTCAAGATATGAGTCAGACTTAACTGTACCTGTAGTATCCTTTATTTCTAGTTCGATGGGATAGATTCGTTCAACATAGTCACAAGTTTGTATTATGTAGTAAGATAACATCATCTATATAACGGAACGTAAAGCTAAAGGATATTGCCAACTTCTTATCTTTCTTCCTCAGAAGTTCCTGTATCATATAGAAACAATATGCAAGTCGGGAAGAAGAGGACACAAGTGGTTCCCATTGGAATTCCGACAGTCTATTGAAAAACACGTCCTCTAAACGTAACAAACAGTAAAATCACAAAAATACTGAACTTAGAGGAAAATCAATTCGGAAAGTCCATAATCACATGGCAAAATCAAAAAACAAAACAAATATGTTGTCAGTTTCAGAAAGTTTTTTGTTTAAATCAAAGTGAATCCTTTAAAAGTAGGATTTATCCCTCCACAAGACAAGATACTTGCATTTACGTTTTTCTTTCTTTTTAGTGAAACAAATCAATACCAACTCTTTCAATTTGTCTTTTAGTTTTGAATGGTTAATACTTGTGTAAAGTGTTCAAATGTTGTCATACTATTGCAAGATGAGAGTGTTAGGTTGTATGTACTCTAAAAGATCTTTTGAATTTTTCAGTAACCACATCTGATTCACGCCACCTCTAGAATAGGCAGTTTCACCAATAACTTTGGAGTCTTGTTTTGGTTAATGATAAAAAAGATGTTAATAATTTAGGAAGAGGTTTCGTTGAATACCCAGCAAAAAGTAAAATCACAAAAATACAGAGCTCAGAGGAAAATTAAATTAGAAAGTCCATAATCACATGGAAAAATCAAATGACGAAACACATCAAAAACGAATGGACAACAACTGTCATATTTCTGACTTGGTACAGGCATTTTCAAATGTAGAAATGGTGGATTATACCTGGTTTGATAGCGCCAAACCTCTCACTTTGTACGACAGTTTCATCAAATTCTGTAATATTTAAAATGATGCGTGAAATAAACAGACATAATAAATAAAACAGTCAAAAAATTGGTACAGCAGTCATATTTATATTTTGCATGGTTAGACAATGTAGTTAAGGAATTCAATACACTGATGGATGATTTCAGTTCCTAATATTTGATTGTCATTCCAAAGGAACATAGAACAGACCTATGATTATCCAGGATCTCTTCTGTGGCATGTGTCGTGAGGGTAAAAGATGAATTTCCAATTGAATTGTCAATACTTAATTCATTTATACAGCAGTTTATGTAATGATATTTACACACAAAAACGTTGTTACTTGGGGCTTTATCTGCAGGGACAACAACATATTTGTCATGGAGGTAGAACAAGTGTTTTGCAACATTTAGGTCTTTAAAAATTGACGTAGCATGAGTATTGATAGACCCATCTAGTTTCTGAATTCGGATTTGTATCAACGACCTCACAAACTTAATCCAGTCGGAAATAGTTTTTCTCCAGAACGTCTGTCACACCAATAATATTTTATGTACCTTATCATAAGAAAGGTTTATTTGGTGATTTATTTTTATAGATCACAGTTCACAAATAGTAAAGATGATTGAACTATAAAGATATTTAACATGTTGTAGATGGGCTATGTAACTGGAATGCAATCCTGTGATAAATGGAAAGTAAACTGCAGACATGTATTATGGCTACAAAATTATATTGTCTCTATAAAACCAAGTTTTTAAATTGTTGGGTAGAAGAAACAATGAACGATTAATTTAAATTAAGAGTTACGACTAGTCTCATATTAATTGCTTGACAAACAGTAGTAACTGACAAATTGCAATTTTACTCAATATACCAAAAGATGAATTGAAATAAAAGTTTTGTATTCTTTTTTCTTTTGTTTGAATTGCTTATAAAATTTGATAGGTGTGGCCTATAAAGTGGTTTACTAAGGTGTATAAATAAACTTGACAAACAGAAAGCTCAACTTTTAATAAGTTCTTACTATTTGTCATCTTTATGTAGTTCGATTTTTCTTAAACGATAACAAGCTCACACCTATTTGGATTTAAAATCTTAATTTGAGCATTCAAATTTATCATTAATCCTGAAAACGATCTGGACCCAACAAAAAATTCAGAAGTCTTACTTATATTTTCTATCTGCCTCTGACTTTTTATAAATCAAACCCTCATATTCTTCGATAATGATACTTATCTTTTCACCTACACGTAAAGTTATAAAGAAACAAAGTTTTCTTGGTGTAAAAAGAATGGAATTCATGAATGTGTCCTTCAAATGATCTTTAAGTGAAGCAGACATTCAATGAGTGTGTGAAAACAAATTGAAATATGAACACGACACAAAGTAGATTTGGTTATTAAAAGCAAGCAAGCATGTGTAATATATCTAGGTTTGTAAAGAATGTTTTATCTACACGCATTTAAACCATCTGCCGATAGCTGTCTTAAATCTGTAATCAGCAGCCATGACAACATAAATCATTTGCACAAACAACAAATGAAATTCAAAATGGTATCTGTAAAATAGCCCTTGTAGACAACTTTCCACAAGAGACCAAAATGACACAGACATTTAAACAACTATAGGTCACCGTACAGCCTCATTGTTGAAGGCCGTACGGTGACCTATAGTTGTTAATGTCTGTGTCATGTTGGTCTCTTGTGGACAGTTATCGCATTGGAAATAATACCACATCTTCTTTTTTATGTTTAATATTGTAAAAATAATAATCTTTGAATGGCAAATATCGACACAAAGCACTTTGGTAATATGTTTAGTATTCATTTGAGGTATGAACTGATAAATTGGTAAGTGATTTATTAAAGCTGCATCAGCACAAAAAGATTTATCATCACGAGAGCTATTTCAAAGATTTTGTTTCAACTTGATGATCAGCAAAGATTTTCAATTTAATAAAACTTTAGTTTAAAGCGGGAATACTTATCTATAAAAAAAATCTTACATAAGATAACAGGATAGAAACTTGAGACCATTTTAAGCTAATAAAACAAATTCATATTTTGGAAGATATTCCAATATCTTTTAAAAAGGAAACCATAATTTGAACAGAAATATCAGTAAATAAATCACACATATCATTGACATTCAATTTTTGTTTACCCAATGGAATCGGAAAGTGAATACATCAAATTTAAATATAGGCAACAGTAGTATACCGCTGTTTAAACTCATAAATCCATGGACAAAACACAAAATCGGGGTAACAAATTAAAACTGAGGAAAACGCATTAAATGTAAGAGGAGAACAACGAAACAACACTACAATGTAACACACACAGAAACCGACCAAGCATCAGACACAATCCCACGAGAAAAACAAATATAACATCAAAACCAAATACATGAATTTTGGATAGACAAGTATCGTGACACGTCTTATCGCAATGTGAATTTACACTCAAAATTAAGAGAAAACAAACGACGCAACGTTAAAATGTAACACATACAGAAACGAACTATAATATAACAATGGCCATATTCCTGACTTGGTACAGAACATTTTTAAAGAAAAAAATGGCGGGTTGAACCTGGTTTTGTGGCATGCCAAACCTCCCCTTTTATAGCCATGTGAAATATAAAATTAAAAGGACAACTCAACACCACAGGACTACAATATAAATAAATTGGAGAATGCAATTGACAAAGAAACACACGAACAACAGCCAACAAAAGGCAACAAGTTGAAAATTTTAATACGTCAGAAGTGCATTTTATCCACACACCCAAATGTATTGTTTAAATATTGTTATAATAGACACAAAAAAGACAGGACTTATCCACAGGACTATATGTAAAGTGTTCCCATACTAATCTAAAGAGGAGCTGCTGTATACTTAGAAAAAAGGATGCTGAGGACTTGGCTCATCAATCAGCATTATAGACACAACATTATGGTCAATTACAATCTGCCCTATTTGCTCCCATCTCAATAATGAGTATTAAAATTAATAGGCTGGGAATGTATGTTCATTTACTCCATTGTTCTTCGTGTACATATATAAATATGAAGTATATCAAATGCAAAAAAATGCAGTAAATATGGTTATTTACCTTATTACAGCCTCATTTTTTAAGGACCTAGTAAAGCAAGTCTATTCATTGATTTGCACTAAACTACTGTTTCTATAATAGACCATCATATTTAGATATTAGGTGTTCCCTCAAGCTTATAATTTGGCCAGACGTGCGTTTCATCTAAATAAGACTCGTCAGTGACGATCAGATCAAAATAGTTATGAAGGCAAACAAGTATAAATTAAAAGAGCATTTAGGATCCAAAATTCCAAAAGGTTGTGTCTATAATGCTGATTGATGAGCCAAGTCCTCAGCATCCTTTTTTCTAAGTATACAGCAGCTCCTCTTAAGATTAGTATGGGAACACTTTACATATAGTCCAGTGGATAAGTCCTGTCTTTTTTGTGTCTATTATATCCCTATTCATATAATTATATTTCTTATATTCTCTTGTAGTAAGCTAAAAAGCTACTATTACTCATTTCCTCATCTACCTGATTCTGTAATGTGACTTAAAACTGCTAACAGACATGACAGACACATTAATTTGATTCTGGTGGATAGTTTTTAGGCTGTTGCATTGTATCTCCTTGGCAATCATTATACAACTCTTTATTTTAGTACAGGCTAGGTATTTAAAGTAAGGGTCTAACAAACATCAAGTCAGTTGAAAGAAAAATTCTAAAATAATTTCAGTTTACATATATACCAACAATACATTTGGTTGTATAAATTGTGTCATTATGTTTATAATGACCACTGTAATTGTGAACTGACAAGATTTCAATTTAATAAGTTCCCTAAAGAATAGTACAAATTTTAAGATATAATTAAAACAAACTAAATGTATGTACTGATTCCAGATTACTCGATTTTTGATAAAGTTTGCAAAATTTTCAGTATTTCAACCACATTTAGGCCTAATACCATAATAACATTCTCTTATTTTATCAATGCATTTTCATATTTACAATGATCTATTTACTGATCAGCTTAACTTATCATTCCTTATTCAATCAATAGGTTAATCAATTCGAATATTTTAAAGAAGAAAAAAAAACAAAAACTTGAAAAATGGGGGGGGGGGGGGGGGGTCCAAATATATGTTCCTGTTCAATTGCAATTATCGTCTATAAAAAGAGGTTGTTTTAATCCCCAGACCCCTGTATCTTAAAAATGGTGCATGTTCCTCTATCCACTGCAAATTGTTTTTTTTATTCAATGCTAATGTTCACAATTTTGAACCATACATCTTGAAAAACTAAAATGTCTGGAGTAGAGAACTTAAAAATTCTAGCACAAGATATTTTCCCCATATCATCAGTGCCAATCTATCTGAATAACTTTGTTAAATTTTATTTCTGATATAACATTTTAAGTGCACTAGATTAAAAACTTTCTATTTTAGTTATAAAAAATGGAGCTTAATCTTATAGAGTGAAATTTATATTTAAAAAAAACATGTTCTTTAAACAACCAACATGTACAAACACTGAGTTTATTTTCATAGCCTTTCTGAGAATATTGATACAAAGAAAGTAAAACAAAGACTTGTATCCTTCTATCTACCAACAGGGTGTTTGAGAATATGCAATAAGTCCAAGTTTCAGAGAAAAGGCAGTTAATTCTATAATTTTCTTCTTTGTAAGTTCAAGTTCTAAAACCTGCAAGTATAATTGAACAAAATGCCATATTCAGCCAATGCATGACTATTTTAATGTTACAAGAGTAGAGGAACATGAAATATTGAATAGTTATTCAAGAAAGTGTCGAAAAAAAACTACAATTATTAATTTTACTCGAATTTTACTGTTGTGAACTTTCAATATCCTACGATGCGATTACCGAGTTATCTTCCTTTGATCACCGCTTCGCCACGAATAAGCTGACATTCATTCGGGGTTTTTGGGATTAATAATGATTATAATAAGAACCAATAATGGTTATACTTTATGTTGTATAATTTTCCGTGGACCTACGCTTTCACTTCACTCGTTAATTTATAATACTTAAACAACAATATTGATGGGATACGGTATTTATATATCTTTCAATAGGGTTTTTACTAGGGTGTTCTTTTCGCAAGCACTTGTAGCCAGATTTAAGTCTGAAACGGTCATTTTGGTCTGATCAAGTGTTAATCGACTTAATTTACCGCTAGGGAAAAACGTTTAAGACCTGTTTAGACACTCAGACTCTGTTCAGATATACCCGTGTCCAGTCAGATCAGTCGTGTCAAGATAATCAAGACAGATTCTTCTAGCATTCAAATAAGACTTGATTAGATCACATTCGGATCAAATAAGACTAAAGGTACAAAATATGTTAAGCTAGGTTCACACTGCCGATCAAATCAACTCGATGATCCCGATTGTCCAAATTTCCACGACCAAGCTCAACCAAAGTCTTGATAGGGCCTGTTTACGACTTCTACCCAACCGCCATCCGACTGTACACGACCTTAACTCGACCATTCACGACTCCTTAATGACTCCATCACGACAACAAAATGAATACTTAGTCGATAATTCCGATCAATTCACGATCTTTACACGACCTTTACTCGACTAGCTAGACCAAATCAACTATTCACGATGTCAGCCTTATCTCAACCAGACCATATCGACCTGATCGTATATGGGTCGTAAAGATAATCGGGAATTGGTGGGGTATGCACATTTTTAGTATAAAAACGTCCGAATTTTTTATTCCCTGCCGCTTCTGAGTGGGCATTAAGTATTACCCTTGTCCGTCCTTACGCATGTACGTCCCAACATTATTGGTGTCCCATGGACACATTCTCCGTTTATTTGGTTATATTCAGTAGGAGGTACGAGTAGAATCATACATTTAAAATATCTACATAGAAATAAAGCAGTTGGATTTACGGGCAAGGTGTTAAGAGCTCAGAGAGACAGGTTAATAGCTGTGACGGAACTTGTAAAGTACATAGAAGACGAAGAAAATGGTGTAGACATCAACGGGCGCCCATAAATCTAGGCGAGGAAGTGGCTGACACGACGACCACTGTGTGTGTAGTTTGAGAGACTTGCATTAACTCAATAAAGAGGAACCAAATGCTTATAAAAACTTTCTCATAGTGGATACTGATATCTTTTATTGCTCTTTTTTGGAAATGACAACACAAAATGAGATTTGTCACTGGATTAGTACATGTGTTAGACAGAAATATACAGAAACTTTACCATCCCCATTTCCTTGCTTTCTTACAAATAAAAGCGTACTGTTTGTCAAATATATGTAATCAGTATTTTTCATAGATTTGATATCCAGTAGTTGAATGGTTAAAGATATCTATTTTCTTTTTCCTGTATGGCAACAACCAGTTTGTATATGCCAAAACATATTGCAAAAAGAGGGCAAAGATGTCACATATTTCCCCCAAATTTGACCCAGAATAGAATTTCAATCCCCTGGAGTCTTAACTTTTCTAAAACAGTTTACAACTTTACATATATCTATCAAGAGATCAAGAGTGTATTTCTTTCTAAATAACCAAAGTTTGATAAATGTTGTGTGCCGTTTGTTATAGTTGGTTAAACGTAACAGAAGTAGAAACAAATGTATCAGTTGGTTAGAGGGGATTGAAAATTTGAGTAATTTTAGACAATGTTTTGAGTTATGACAAGCAAGAACACGTTTATATAATTGATTTAATGTTAAAGTTAGAAAGAAATGCATCATTTGAACTAACAAACGACGAACGACAAACTGTAGACGCATTTGCAGCGAGTGTATAGTTTATGCAAACTTGCAAAAGTATGTTAGAAACAAATGATCAAAACTTGTGCTCGCTAAACAGTTGGTATCGTTACTGTTAGAAAGAATTCGCACCAAATAAAAAATATTTGTCTTTCGTCTCATTTGTGTGTGAAATTGCGTCAGAAAGTTCGAATAAACAAATAACTGTAATTGTTGGTATTGATAATTTCTGTTTCATTTGTTGTTCTGAGAAGAGCTGTCTCATTGGCAGTTGTACCACATCTTCTTTGTATTATGCTACAAACATTTGTGGACAAACGGAAAATACGGATAGACAAAACAGAAAATAGCCCATAAAACAGGTAAAATATAATCTTGATGTTCAGTCTTATAAACCAACGTTGAAAGATAACTTTGTCATCATCAGTCTTACAATGAATTTTATTGCACAATTACTTCAATATTTGAAAAATCCGCAGGTGCCAAAATTGCAGGATTTTCTTCCCTTTCGGAACATGTGGGATCATCCCAATTTTTGTTTGGTTACGTGTTGCTAAGTTTTTAGTTTTCTTTGTTATGTGGACTGCTGTTTGTCTTCTCGTCGGTTACCGTTTTTCGCTATGGCTTTGTCCGTTAGTTTTCGACCTCTGAGTTTAATTGTTCCTTTGGTGTCTTTTAAAATGTTACCTTTCCTTGCAAACGTAAAGACACGTACTGTACATGGAGTTATTTTTGTACAGTGAAAAATGATGTTGCCACTATATTTAATCAGAGTTAATCAGATCTGCACACACTTTTAGAGAATCGTGTAGCAGTCATGTGTTCTCATGTATGGCCGAGTAGAGATAAAAAAAAAAAGTGGTCGAATGTGGTCGCGAAGGGATCGGACATTGGTCGAGTTGGTCTGGGAAAATGCAAATATACAAGTCGCAGCGATCTCGAAGCGATCGGGCATTGATCGAGTTCATCTGGAAATGATCGGACATTAGTCGAGAAAATGTCGAAATGATCGAGTACTGATTGGTAAAATTTTTGTATTCCGACCAAATTCGATCTCTACACGATCCTTTCCCGATCAATTCGACCGCTTCTCGACGAATTATCGATCTCTTCTAGAGTGACTTGCTTCTCGATCCTTACTCAAATATTTTTGACGTGTCAAAAACTCTCGGGTAGAAAGTCAGATCAATGACGAGCAAGGTAGACATTCTTGTCGATTGAGTCAGACCAGTCTCCCGATCACGCAATTTGTCTTGATCGGGCTTGATCAAGTTGATCTGATCGGCAGTGTGAACCTAGATTTTAGTAACTGTAAGATCGTGTACAGTCGTGTTAAGATTTTAAATATTTGAATAAAACGGGCCACACTTTATCTGTTTTTTTTTATCATGGGTTACTCTACCTTTCATGAATAAAATTTCTACAGCTTGGATGATATTCTTTTGTGGTCTTTTAATGTGACTGTATATCTATTTCATTAAATAAAGTATGCAAACTTTAAAAACAATTCATTTTTTTTCAGATAGAATCTTAAAAATTAAAAAGGTTATGAAAGAAAAGATTAATTGTTGTAAAGCTAGGTTCACACTGCCGATCAGCCAAACTCGATCAAGCCCGATCAAAACAATTTAAGTGATCGGGAGACTGGTCTGACTCAATCGACAAGAATGTTCGGGGTGATCTACCTTGGTCGTCATCGATCTGACTTTCTACCCGAGAGTTTTTGAAATGTCAAAATACATTCGAGTAAGGATCGAGAAGCCAGTCACTCGAGAAGAGATGAAGAACTCGTCAAGTAGCGATCGAATTCATCGGGAAGGGATCGTGAAGAGATTGGGTTTGATCGGAATACAAAAAAGTTACCCATCAGTACTCGATCATCTCGACCTTTGCTCGACTAATGTCCGATCATTTCCAGAATAATTCATCAAATGCCCTATCGCTTCAAGATCACTGCGACTTCTATATTTTATTTTATCCCAGACCAATTCGACCAATACCTGATCCCTTCGCGGCAATATTCGACCTTTTTTTTTTATCTCTACTCGGCCATACACGAGATAAAATGACTGCTACACGATTCTCTGAAAGTATGTGCAGATCTGAATAAATCTCATAAATTTACTTTTGCAAAAAGATATTGGCAACATTATTTTTAGCTTTACAAAATTCTCCATGTACAGTACAGTATTACAAAAGAGAGACAAAAGATACCAAAGGAACAATCAAATTCAAAGGTCCAACACAAATCGACACAGCCATGGCGAAAAACGAAAACCAAAGAGAGAACAAACAGCAGTCCACATAACACAACATCATAGAAAAACAAATACTTAGCAACAAGCAACCTAATAAAACCTTGCATGATCGCAGGTGTTCAGGAATTAGGGTAGAAAATCCTGCATTTTGGCCCCGGCGAATTTTGCAAATATAAAAGTAAATATGAAATAAAATTCATTATTGCACTGCTGATGACTAAGATACTTCAAAAGTGAGTTTATAAGAGCGTAAAGATTATATTTTACTTGTTTTACGGCCAAAATTTTCGGTCGAACGTTTTGACTATATTTACACTAAAACGAGACGAAAGACAAATATTTGTTATTTGATCTCTTGATAAATACATGTAAACATTTCAGAAAAGGTATCACTCCAGGGTATTGAAATTCTACTTTGGGTCAAGTATTGGGAATTATTAAGTGACGTCGTTGCCCTCTTTATGCAATATGTTTTAGCCAATACATATATGACACAAACAGTACGTTTTATTTGTAAGAAAGCAAGGATGGTAAAATTTATCTATATTGCCATCTTACATAAGTACTAATCCAGTGACTAAGTAGATCAAGGAGTGTGATTCAGACGGAAGAGGTTTTGACAGTGTTGTTTCCATTTTCTTTAATCAGTCTTTATTGACTTGATTTTTACTAAGTCAATCTCTTTGTTGGCTTTTTGTAAAATTTACTTGTATGTTTGTTTTAAAAATCTTGTCAGTTGTGTATATGTATTTCATATATGTTTATACAGTATAGTCTGTTGGCTCTCATTTATTGACACATTAACCTATCAAGTATGTTTGTATGGATTGAACTCCAACTTTTCTAATTATGATGGAACAATTGTACAAATTGGAGGTTTACGTAGCTATAAACCCTGTTGTACCCACCATGTTTAAAAAATGTGCCTATACCAAGTAAGGATTATGACAGTTTTTTTTCACTCGATCCGGCTGTTGATAATGTTTGAATTGTTAAATTTTATGGACATTTTCCTTTTTAAATTTGTCTTTTAGTTTGACATATATTTGTTTGACCTTTTTCTGGGTGAAGAATCACTTTACGTTTAAAGTGTATGTTACATTTAACAAGTAGACCAGCGTAAGAATCAGAAATATGTATATATCAGTGAAAAGAGAAAATTGTAAACTTTCAGATTAATGATGCCGTAATCATGAGAAGTGGTCGGAATTTTGCATTATTGAGGTCAAAGGACAACAGTTATGTATTCCCAATATTGTCCTAACTGTTAATTTAAGGTTAAATTCAGAAATTAAAATTAAATTGATAAAGTAGAGTACAATTTTTCATTCAGTATATATGAAGCGTGTATAGAATACCGGTTTTTATAAAAACAATGTGACTGTTTAAAGGTCGTCAATGTACAGAAAATGAACTTATCAATAATAATCCATGTCAAAAAATACTGTTGTTGACTACTCAGTTATTGAATACATTCGCAAAAATACATTCATTCTTTTTGTCAAACGATCTCACGTAGAATAATATCCAACAGACAAAATTTCAATCCTGGTATCGGGTATGATGAGTTAATTTCAACAAAGTGTACGTATTTCACAGAATAATGTAGATGCAAATGGCGTTCTGTATAAATTTGTAAGTCTTATATCTTTTAAGCTTTTTTTAAGACTCATACGAATCGGCTGAATACAGCCGATATTCTGTAAATGCTGTATTGTTTTTTCTATAGATTTTTTTTTCAAATTTAAACCGACTGTGGACAGATTTCTTACATTTGTTAAGAGTAACCTGGACAGCTCATATGACTATAGATATGAGTGCCAATGAGACAACTCTCAATCCAAATAACAATTTATAATAGTAAACCATTATAGGTCAATGTACGGCCTTCAACACGGAGCCTTGGCGCACACCGAACAAAAAGCTATAAAGGGCTCCAAAATTACCAGTGTAAAACCATTTAAACGGGAAAACTAACGATCTAATCTATATAAAAACGAGAAACGAGAAACACGTATAAATTACATAAACAAACGACAACTACTGTACATCAGATTATGTATTGAAAAAATCTAAACAAAATGTGTTGAACCTTTTCAAATAATATAACCTAACTAATTAGTTGTACGCTTATTTAGTCTATCTTAATAGACAAACGATTTAATTAAAAGATATTTGTGTAAACAACAAACGTAAATTTAGTTTGTACAATAGAATATCTTCTGTAATAGAATACATATAATTTTGTTGAGATAAATTATATCAAAAATAGAGAATGGAAATTGGCAATGTGTCGAAGAGACAACAACCCGATCAAAGAGCATAAACAGTCTAGAGCCGCTTATCTTTAAAACAGCGAAAAAATCCCACAACCGAATGCGGCTTTAGCTGGCCCATTAAAACAATATGTACTTGTTCAGCAAACATGAAAGTCTCATTGAACTCCAATACATTTAAACATGCTACACTGAGGAACAGTTGATCAGTATGCTGGAGTTTTTTTTATCGACAGCATATTTGTTGAATTTGATGGTTGACTTTTTTGAACAAATTGTCGGCATTCCTATGGCAACGAAACATGTGCCTCTCCTTGCCTATCTCTTCTTATTTCCATATGAATAGGAGTTCCTTCAGACACTTATCAAAAACAAGAAGATCAAAGAAGCCTGGTTATTTAATTTCACATCTAGATATATTGATGATGTTCTTTCCATTCACAA
Source organism: Mytilus galloprovincialis (assembly GCA_037788925.1). Classification (NCBI taxonomy): domain Eukaryota; kingdom Metazoa; phylum Mollusca; class Bivalvia; order Mytilida; family Mytilidae; genus Mytilus; species Mytilus galloprovincialis. The sequence goes on along the minus strand of CM075340.1, from coordinate 4,332,729 downwards.
TCCGAACTTTTCTTATTGAGTTCCATTAATATATTCCCCAGAACTAAAAACTAAAGAAAAAACAGACACGGCTTCCTCCGCCCAAATTTTAGACTTTTACCTCGAATATGACATACACGGTCATCTCAGTACCAGATCATATGACAAACGAGGCGGTTTCATTTGGAAATTATCAATTTCCCCTACCTTAGTAGCAATATACAAAACTTCACCTGTAGATGGGATATGCATTTCCTAACTTATTCGGTGTTCAAGAGCTTGCAGATCCTACTCAGACTTTGTGAAATGTCACCAGTGTCTGAGAAGAAAGTTGATGAACTACGGGTATGTCAAAGAACTTCTCACCTTTTTTCTAAATAAAAGTTTATCGGCAGGTACCATGATCTTTAGACCAATATGCCAGTTTGTGCTTCTTTGTTACATATCTGTTTGTGTGTTTGTAGTGATAAAGATTATAACACAATGTTGACTACTGTACCCCTTTTTGGCATTTTTACCTATCATGTCTGTTAATTTGATTCACGCATCGTTGCCAATATAATTGAATTTGATGCGACTGTCATACAAGTGAGTGGTTTGGCTAGCTAAAAGACCGAGTTTAATCTACCATTTTCTACATAGGAATGCATGTACCAAGTCGGGAACATGACAGCTGTTATTCAATCGTTTGATGTGTTTTATGTTTTGATTTTGCCTTTTGATTTACAGGACTTTCCGTTTTGAATTTTTCTCAGAGTTCATTATTGTTGTGTTTTACTTTTTAACACATTTGTATCGAGCACGAAGAAATAAACTATATCAGATTAACATAATATGGTTCTTGTTTCATTTGAAGTATCCATCGATTTGTATATTATTATGGTATCTCCTTTCACTATAAGGAAAGACCTTACTGTATTTCTTCTGATTATCAATACTATCATTCTTTCCGCTAATATTTAACAACATTTCCCCAAAAAAGTACGCGACATGTTAAAAGGATATAAGGTATCTATCATTGGTTGACCAATAGCTATCTTGTGGTTATGGCACGACCCCATAACATTTCCTTTATAGCAACTATCTCCCTTAACCCCAAAAACCTTGCTATCATTTTAACTCTGTAACCATAATAGGTAGACAAAAATCGAAGGTTGGAGTTTGTTTAGGAATAAACCCTGGTTTTTCGATACAAATGGATTGAAAAGATTTAACGACTCGTTAGGAGGGTTATACCCCTTTGAAAATTAACCTATGTCGGTTGGACACTAAAACACAGAAACCGTAAGTTGAAATCACCTAAGATCGTCACCAATGATCATCAATTCATGTTACCATGAAAATTGACCTAAGGTGAAATGTCAAGGCCAAGATCTAGATTTTGACCTTAGCTTGTTATCGGTCTTAATAACCGTAAGAGATGGCTGATAAAATGTAACAGAGAAAAACTTGTGTCTTGTCGCGATCTACATTTGTTGGGTTCAAAAGTATTGGACCAACTTTTATGGACCTATTGCACAAAACTGTTTTTCGGGTCCGAAGTTGTTTTGCTTATAACTTAACAGAGGTTAACGATAGAAAAAAAACTTTGAATTACAATAATGTTCAGCATAATACGATTTACAAGGTTAGGTCAATGTCAGGGCTCAAGATCCCTAGGATCGACATAAAAACCTTAGCAACCATATATTTGTAAACTTAGAAGGCTATGAATAAAATAAATAGGAAATCTTTAATACTGGAAATGACATATTTTCCCCTAGCAACGACAAATAAGTCCTTGGCAATCACTTATATTTTTTTTTAACTTTAAGGACAATAAAAAGTAAAAATGACAATTTAAATACTGAAAGTAATATGTTTATCATTAGGAATGATTTTTCCTTAGCTAATACTTGTTATGAACATAAAAATCCATAGCACCCATTCATTTTTGAACTAAGAATGCTATCAATAAAAGAAAAAGGAAAGACCTTTCAATTGTTCATGTTAATGAACAATTGACCTTTAATTTTTATATACTATTCTCCTGTGTCAGACAATTTCTTTCTTTAAATTTAAGACATGAATTAGTGTATAAGCTACACTTCACACAATGATGTATGAAAAAAATTAACAATGGTGGGAATGAAAAGTTAACGGTTGTCAAGTAATACGAACGACTTGTGAGAATCCGGTATCAGACCTTGAAACCTTTAAATTCATTTAACATATTAAACTCTGTTCAAAATCTAGTATACAATGATCATAAAGATTAAACAACAATGTCGAAAAAAGTAAAATCACAAAAATACTGAACTCCGAGGAAAATTCAAAAAGGAAAGTCCCTGTGTAATAAGATAAGGTAAACTGCAGAAGACCTTGTAAAAAACAAAGGATGACACATAATCCTATGCCAATTATTATCAGCATGTTTGTGTTTATTATCTTAGATTTAATTAATAAAAATGACAGAAATATCGGACTGTAGTTTTTATTTTAATTGGTGTTGACTATGTTATTATATTACGAAAATATAGACAAAACCTGTGTTCCTTTTAATTCCACAGGATCTTGGTCTAGATCTATGATCTGAATGACTCCTCTTATATTCAGATAATTAAATTCGACGTATGGTTCATTGAAATAAGTAATATTAACTGACTGACAAGAATCACAAGGCACTTTAACATGATATCCTATTTCCGTGTAACTCATGTTACACGGTTAAACAATGTATAGATAAACAAACGCAAAGTTCGATACTACTCTCAATTTTATGGTTGTAGCCTAAAGAAACTCAGTGCACCTTTTTATATATTTGTTTGTGTGATAGACCAATTATGGTGCGTCATTTTTTATGTTAAGCGTCTCTTTGCCTTATATCATAAGTGATTCGGCCAATGCGTTTACACACAAATAAAATAGAATCATATTCAAAACAGTGTGGTCCTGGCCATTGATTGACGACCTAAATTATCCCATTGACTGGGACAGATTAGGTGAACGTTTGTCGGTAACACTCACTGCTCACTACGTACTTGTTAAAGACACTGAATCTGTGGGGTCACCAAAGGTTCTGAACACCTAAATAAAAAAATTCGAAAAACGAATCCGGAATAATACGATGCGTTGATTTATATCAATAATATAGATCAAAACATAAAGGTTATTCCTGAATAATTTTTCGAATTATTTTATTATTAAAGGCGTTAAGAACCTTTGGTAACCCCACAGTTTAAATTCTATAATAAGCAAGAGGTGGGCAATGGTCGTTACAGACAAACGTTCACCTAATCTGTCCAAGTCCATGGGATAATTTAGGTCGTCAATCAATGGCCAGGACCACACTGTTTTGAATATGATTCTAACATATTAAGCTTTCAATTGTTTAATATATGCAAATTATTAATTTATCTCTGAACGATTTAAACTATATGCATAATGAAGTTAAAAATCACAAATGGTCGGTTACTTTTCCTCGCATTATTTCGAAAATGCACATCTGTTATATCTGTTGGTAAAATAATTTGCAACTTCTAAATATATCCACAAAACGAATACGAAATATTCCATGTGTTTGCTATTAGCACAACTGGAACACTTTTCTCAAGAGAGTATACAAATCCAATCTTATGAAGTTGAAAAAGCGTATGTTATTTTACAAACACATATTTTGAATCAGACATGTAAGACCAGTGTCCAATCAAATTGATTGGAACATTGAACTGCATATGATCACAAAATTTGTAGAATGCTTTGAATTGATTTATTCTCGTTGATACCAATTCGTGTTCATTTTGTGGGCAAATGTTCTCCATGAATTTAAATTTCAGACGATGTAGAATTCTATAGGGTTTTATATCAAAACTGCAACATCAAATTTACACATATATGGCAGTTTTTCTTCAATAGACAACTATAAAAGAGGGACGACAGATACCAGTCAAACTCATAAATCGAAAATAAACTGATAACGCCTGGCTGAAAATTAAAAAAAAGGCAGAAAGACAAACAATAGAACACATGACACAAAAAAGAAAACTAAATAGTAAGGAACACGAACCACACCAAAAGCTAGGGGTGACCTCAGGTGCTCCGGAAGGGTAATCAGATCCTGCTTCACATGTATCACCCGTCGTGTTTATAAATGAGTTTACAGTATTTTTGTGCGTAAACATAGTTCCTTGTATATTTGCAAATACAAAACAGTCGTAACAGTTCTCTTCCGATTAGGATCTCGATGATCAAGAACCGGTACCTCTCACGAGCAGAAGTTTTCAACCCTACGATAAAATAGTATCAAATGAAATTATTCAGGAAAATTACTTGTGTCATTGATTTCAAAGAAATACTTTTGGTTGATTTCTGTATAATGTTTTGAGGTATTAACGAGCAATAAAAAATTAGAAATTTTGTAAAAACATGAACATTTAAAGTTTTACCCTACTCAGATAATTAGCATATGAATTAAAATTTTGAAAAAACATTTAGCACTTCTGTATTGACATGAATCATCATGGTCATAATTATACATTAAATGATTACAAAAATTTGCATTTTTGAAATACTAAGGCGTATCTACCACAGGAAAAGATTAGCAAAGCTGTATTTTGACAAAACTTTTAGGAATTTTTGGTCTCAGTGCTCTTTAACTTCGTACCCTATTTGGTCTATCTAAACCTTTTTGTGATTCGAGCTTCGCTGACGAGTCTTTTGAAAACGAAACGCGCGGCTTGTGTAAATACAAAAAAATCCTAGTATGTATGACGAATTTATTCACCCAGTCTACATTACGAAACTTAAACAACTATTAAAAGAGTGGGAGGTTAACTAAAGAGCCTGATTATAACAGTTTTTTTGTTTTACTCGTTTTGTTGAATGATAACGTTTGATTCATTATATTTTACGGACGATTTCCTATTTTATTTACCTTTATATTATTTTTCTTGTTGTAGAAAACTTAGACAATATACGTATAGTGTCTTGAAATATGAAATTTATTTGTATGAGGCTTAGAAACGGGAAAATGCGAGGTTCTACCGAGCATTTTCCCGTTTGGTGCCGAATACAAATAAATTTCATATTTCAAGACACTATACGTATATTGTTTTTATACTGAAATCGATAAAAAAAATAAAAAAATAATATGAAACAAATATTATTAAAAAAAGTGTTTGGAATTTCCCCCTTGGAGTACCCTTTTGGGGTATTTCCCTATGAGCGTAGTCTAGGCGGTAAGCATTGACAATTTAAGGAATTAGAAAGGGAAAATGAATTTAATTAATAACATTTGATAAACATGGTATATAGAATGAAATTGAAAACAGTGTGGCTGTGGCCATTGATTGACTCATTAAATTCATCCATTGACTGGGATAATTTACGTGAACGTGTGTCTGTAACGACCACTGTTCACGACGTACCTACGATAGACATTTAAACTGTGGGGTCACCAAAGGTTTCTTAACACCTTTAATTATAAAATAATTCGAAAAATTAATCAGGAATAATCTTTATGTTTTGATTTATACAATTGATATAAATCAAAACATCGTGTTATTCCTGATTAATTTTTCGAAATACTTTATTAAGGTGTTGAGGACCTTTGGTGACCCCATAGTTTAAGTGTCTTTAAAAAGTACACAGTGAGCAATGGTCGTTACATACAAACGTTCACCTAAATTGTCCCAGTCAATGGATGAATTTAATGTGTCAATCAATGGCCACAGCCACACTGTTTTGAATTTCATTCTAAATTAACAATTTGAAGACATAACAGGTTTAAATTCATAAAAGTTTGACCATTGTTACTACACGTTGTCATGGTTGTGACGTGACGTTGTAAGTAGGCGGGGCTTATAGGTGAGTTGAGGTCATTGACGTATAAAGCTAACGTTTATACGTATAGCTTTATCTGTATAGTAAAATAGCTGATTGCAGTATAAGGCATGTTTAAAGTATTATCAATGGTTAATTTTGTAAAAAATTTACATATCAATTGTATTTCGTGTCAAAACAAAAGTGCTGACTACTGTGATATTGCATGTATTCGTAATTAGATAGTCATTCTTTTGTCCAACGACCTTGTGTAATATTATATCTAACAAACAGAAAAATACGAATCAATCATATCAGTTTGGTATAGTTTAGGTTCATACTCGTTTTTTTTTAGAGCTAACTGATTCGGTTATTTTAACAATTGGCGCGAAGAGGATTTCGGTATATATTCTTACGCTTACTTCTGTGGCTATTTTACATTCGACAGGTGTTGCAGTAAACAACTAGTGATTGCACTAGAACAATTCGTACAATGCAGTGAAATATGTTGCATTTGTCTACACTTAAACACAAATACGAAAAAGAACAGTAAGTACTGTCTATTTTTTTTATTCTCTTTTTCTTTATGTTTTATGTTCTTTGAAAAGTATAAATTTTAATCCATCACAGTAAACAGGTGATGTATGGTAATTTTTTTTGGGTCTACCCTAAAAAATGAAATGTTTTATTTTCCTATCTAACCTTTTGAAGCTTCTGATATTGGTGAGACGGTTTGTATACATTCAATTGCTTTACTTTAGCTAAAAAGGGTTCTAAAGACTGAACATTTAAATACTTGTATAAGTTCATTTCGTGGTCCCGCGACACGTGTAAGAGTTTGATTTCACGATTATTGATGTCAAGTATTGAACACAGAAGCAGACAATGGCACTTACATAATGTAACTTCAAATTACAGAAATAAAGTTCATGTATAAAAATAGCAACAAAAGCAATTCACAATTAAAAGTAAACATAGTCTCTTATAATTGTAAGTATTTTTCGGCGCACTTCACTACAAAAGTCTAAAAGTCTGAAAAGACCATTTTTTGTCTTAATTTGCATGAATTTTTCCTTGACATTCTCTACAAGTATGACTTGTGTCTTAATTTTTTCTTACGAATTCTCATTTATATTAAATTTGTATGAAAATTACTCGACATATTCTCGACATTTTGAGTATTGTTTTAAAATTTCTTGACAAATTCTTGATTTTTTAATAGTGTCTTGAAACTTCTCGAGATATTCTCAACATTCTTATTTTTTCTCAGTTTGGCTTGACATATTGTGAACATTTTGAATTTTGTCTTAAATTTACTCGACAATTCTGAGTTTTACAAATCATAACCAGTATTCATGATATAACTTTAATCTGTATTCTTCTTTATATAATAAACTGTTGTTCCCAGTTACGCTTGTAACAACAAAAATAATAGTTGGGCATGTACAAGAATTGAAAATTTGGGTAAAATATTTTTACAAATACAAATATGGTTATGAAATCTAAAGTATTAACAATACATATGTGGGTAAGTTGATATACAACTATTTTAATGTGGCTTTTTAATTTTTACAAATATTAATTCGTAAATCTTATAATAACTACTAAATGATTAAAACCAATCATACTGTAGACATATTTCATTCTACATTCATAATATTAAATGTTATTATGGTAAATAATTATTGTACCAAAATTTGGTTTTTATAAATAGCAAAGTGTGATGGTATTCTTATTCTTCCAAGGATTTGTATAGTCTTATCATACAACATATTTGTATAGGCGTCCTATACAAATCCTTGATTTAACAGAAGAAAATTTGTGTTATATCATCTGTTGAAATATATATTAAGTATTACTCGTGGACATGATATACCCCATAAAATTAAGTTATTTCACACTCCAGGGTACACGCAAATGTCATATGAGTAATTACTGCTTTACCTGTAATCAGCCATACAACTTATCAATTGACTGACCATGCCACTATAATTTAAAAAATTTGTTGATAGATGAAAATGAAAAAGATCATTCTAATATGACGTGCTTCTTTAGCTTTGTAAACAACACTGTGATAAAATTCTCGATAACATATACTTAGCGCAAACTCAGAGATATGCATAATAATGGCTGTTACAATATACTTCCTACGTAAGTCTACATGTATTGGAACTCATTTGCAGACCCTTTGCCGATTTTATTGTTTTAAAAAGTGCAATTAAAAAAGACAAAATAACTTTTATTCTTATTCGTATGCATAATAAAAAGAAGTAATGCACGAGAGCTCGGAGAAATCAACAAAATAAAAATTAAATACAATTCCGCGAAAGTCTATTAATCTTTTTGGCGCATTTAAGTCATTTCAAAACATGACGTCATACAAATGAAACCGCTAAACTTGAAAGTTTTCTGTTACGTGAACCATCGGAATTCGTATGATATTGTATTAAAACTGATTTTTTGAGGTAGGTTTTGTTTTATTTTCTATTCTATTGCATTATTCGCATATTTAGTATGACGGAAGCCTACGAGAAAAACATGTAAATTAAAAATTACAAATGTTGGGTTTGAGAACTTAAAAAATAAAAAAGTTTTTTTTTCTAGCAGTTATTCTCGAAATAACCTACACAAGTTACATATTTATAAAGGTATTTGAGCTTTATCTAACACGGAGTAAAAAAGAACAGCCACATACACAGCATACCAACCCTCGCTTCAGTTTTTTAAAGACCGTATTTGTCCGCTTAGAATCGAAATAATTCATGGAAGCCATAGATTGTTGGAAATTTACACATGGCCTGTGCCGTGACATTCGTTAATTTTATCCCTCGTTAACGCTCAGGATAAAATTCGAATATCACGGCCCAGGCCATGTGTAAATTTCCAACAATCTATGGCTTCCTTGAATTATTTCTTAATTTTAATTAAATAAGATTGAATTTAAATGGATTTTCTTCATCAAAATTATTAAGTTAATTATTTTAACTTTCAAACCAATTGTGTATAATTTCCCAAAGATTAAAAATAAAATTATTTTCGACTCCAAGAATAATTAAAATCTGTTACTATAATGGGTCCTATAGAAATCATTGGTCTTATGAAATGGATATCAAACAGACATGCATAATATAGATTTAAACATTTTGTTTCTTTTCATGAAGGAGTTATCACAAACATTTAGTTTTGATAAAAAAAAAATCTGAAATTCAACACTCAACGCTCAGGATAAAATTCGAATATCACGGCCCAGGCCATGTGTTAATTTCCAACAATCTATGGCTTCCATGAATTATTTCTTAATTTCAATTAAATAAGATTGAATTTAAATGGATTTTCTTAATCAAAATTATTAAGTTAATTATTTTAACTTTCAAACCAATTGTGTATAATTTCCCAAAGATTAAAAATAAAATTATTTTCGACTCCAAGAATAATTAAAATCTGTTATTATAATGGGTCATATACAGTGTATGTAAAGTGCGGATCCTAAAATACCATTTTCACTGTATATGCCATGCATTTTTGATGTAGAATGATAAATAAACAGACGAAAAAAAATGGAGTTTTGAAGAAAATGAAGAAAATTGTTCACATGTACTATATTTAGTAATAAATAATTATACAAGTTATACAAAATAAGAGATGGGAACGGGTTTAACGCGCCGAGAGCCATCCATACGTGAAATATATACCGAAATAGGTGAATATTTAGGACGTTTTACGAACAAATCGTACAGGTGATTAAAAACTAGCAGGAAAGATGTAGTTGCAAAAAAATATCCATTACAACACAATTATTAATGTTGTATAACGTAGAATAGCTTTTGTTATTCAGTTTGCCCATATTGTATCGCATTCCACTATGATGCTATCTTTATGCGAGTCATGTTTACTGTTGAATAATGATACTTTACTTTCATTTTCACTGTAGATGATTCATTAGTATTGTATATGTGGTGCATTTTCACTGTATGAATTTTATAAATTTTTATGCATTCAATTCAAAATTCAGCCGACTTGCACAAACAATAATTAAAGTAAGAAAAGGATTTGATAGTGCTGACTTTGAGATGATTGAACACTCCAATAAATTCAATAGAATAAATATTTATTTCAAATAAAACACATCGTTATCATAATATAACAAAATGTGGATCATTTCAGAGTTGAAAGTGTTTTTAGATTAATGCAAAATATTTTCAAATGCATGCTAATTTGATAAAATTCATGTTTCTGCTGTAGTCATTATACGCATGTGCAAACAAATTTTATCATTGGATTTCGAGTATGGGTCTATTTACTAATCAGAAGAAGCATGTCATAGAAATTTTTATAATTCATCCGAATCTTTATTTAAAGTGTAGTTATATTTATCCAATGCATTGAAACTTAATCACTGAATATGTACATCTCACATGTCTATCGAAATGGAATGGGATAAAAAGGGATCAAAACAACAATACTTTCTAATATTTTTTTTATAAATCACTTCTTGACAAATTTCAATGAGGTTTTGAAGTAAGATTTTTGATTTTGGGTCCTGTTTTAAATTGGTCCACAGGGTCCAAAATAAAATTTGAGGTTCTTTGGTAGGCTGAATCCATACATGATTGTGTTTATTATTATTTTTTTTAATTTTTGGCCCATTTAACAAGTTTGTGGGGTCCAAACTGTCAAGAAATAAATTCTTTTGGATTTCAACAACAGTTGAATATTTGGGGTACTTTGCTGAATCTTACCGTGTTTTGAAATTTGGGATTTTGGTATTTTGGGCCAAGTTATCGAAATGGTCCACATTGAGGCCCAAAGGGTCCGAAATTCAACATTTTTTTGATTTCATCAAAAATGAAGTCTAGCTTGAATGTTGTGTACATACTTACCCCAAACTGTTCAGGGTTCGATCTCTGCGGTAGTATCAAGGGTGCTGTACAACACGTACATCATGTTTCAATGCAACTTTATCAGTATACGTTTTTGACAGATAAAGTTTGCCCTACACAACTGGACTTGCATTTCAAGCTCTGGCCTTTGTTAGTCTTGTATTTTTTTTATTTTAGTTTCTTGTGTACAATTCGGAAATTAGTATGGCGTTCATTATCACTGAACTAGTATATATTTGTTTAGGGGCCAGCTGAAGGACGCCTCCAGGTGCAGGAATGTCTCGCTACATTGAAGACCTGTTAGTGACCTTCTGCTGTTGTTTTTTCTATGGTCGGGTTGTTGTCTCTTTGACACATTCCCCATTTCCATTCTCAATTTTATTTAATGACTTTGGATAATTATATGTCACATTGTCGTTTCATTTTATACAGTAAAGAACATGCAAGCAACAATCGAGCTAAAAACTATCTTTCCTTCAGAATATGGATGTTGAGGCATTTGGGGGCTCAACAATAGGGGAGGCAAGTGAAGATGAATCACAGAAAAAAAGAACTAAAGTTAAGGAGGGGTCTTCATACCAATGCACGTATTGTCCTTTCAAGACAAAATGGGTAGCTAGTTTTCCCAGGCATAAGAAGATCCACACTAATAGGTTAAACAAATGTGACCAGTGTGAATTAAAATTTTAAGACTTCTCAATAAGCATAACAACTGATAGCATGGAAAAAGCCTGATTTGTACTCATTGTTCCAAACACTTCAAAAGCAGAACTGGGCAGTGGCGGATCCAGAACTTTTGTAAGGCGGGCCCGATGGCTGACCTAAAAGAGGGGGGGGCTTAAGTCATGCTTCAGTGATTCCCTTTATAATCAACCAAATTTTACCAAGGCCCCCTGGATACGCCTATGCTGGCATAGCTTACCATATGAAGAAAGCAACAGGAACTTTTAATCACATCTGCTCGTTTTATAGTCAAACATTAAAAATGCTTCGCTGACCGCAGAGATCGAACCCTGAACAGTTGGGACAAATTTGAACATAATATTAAAGCTTGATACTATCTGAATTTGGATTGTGATCAAATTTATGACGTTATATAAGTTTCTGACACAAGGTAAATGTGGTGGAAGATCTTAAATCGTATGCGCAATACTGTGCAACTGAAGGTTTCTTCCCGCCCATAATATCTTGTTTTCCTTCTAGGATAAATGACCATCAAACCAAATCCCAGTCTTTCCTTTCTGGTAATGAACCTTATAGTACAATTTTAGAGAGGTCCATACACTTGAACACACGATATTGTCTAGCAACTAGAAAAATGTTTGTTTTGCCATTTCGTTTGCCCCTAATTTCTGCATGCTTGGGGCAATTATCCCCGAACAAAATCCCAGTCTTCCATTTGAGTGCGAAAAAGATCCAAAACGTACATACAGGTAATTATCCGAAAACTACAAACATGATTGGTTTTTGTCCCTTTTTGTTCCTTCATTCATAAACTGTTAGTACCATAACCCCAAAATGAAACCTAACATTCTACTTTTGGTATTGAACACTGTGGTACAATTTCAGAACAATCAAAATTCTTATACACAAGTAATTATCCTAAAACTAAAAACATGCTTCTTTTATGCCCCTTTTTCGTAAACGGTTGGAACCATCATCCTCAACATTATCCCAACCTTCCTTTTGTAGTATTGAACCTTCTTTAAAATTTATATAGATCCATTCACTAAAATTAAAGTTGATCGGAAACCAAATGGGTCTTCAGACGACGCAGACGATAACGACATCATAGCAATATACGAACCGGAAAAAACATTGCGGGGAAACATTTCAGTTTACAGTTCACACATGTCAATACTGTGGGAAAACGTATAAATGGCCAGCCAGTTTTTATAGACATATACAAGTCATAAATAGATATAAATATTAAAGTAATCAAATAAGTTTTTCATTTGTTGCAAGTCTAATTATTACATTAATATACAATAAAAATTCATCGCATTTTCGAAAATTCTACATCAAAAATGAATGCCATACAGTGATAATTCATCGCATCTATAGTGAAAATGGATCGCTTTTAATAACTGATATTCTATGTTATGTTGCTTTTATTACACATATTTGAACTTTAATACTGTTATTTTACATTAAAAAGACACATCATAATGAAAATATGTTAAAATTTAGTTTCAAATCAATAATTTTGGTATTTTCAAAACGTAAACAAATAAAGTTTTCCCAGTATCCTTTATCCTACAATGAACATACTCGCATACAACAGTGAAAATGAACTGACTGGATTCGCACTTTATATACACTGATATAGAAATCATTGGTCTTATGAAATGGATATCAAACAGACATGCATAATATAGATTTAAACATTTTGTTTCTTTTCATGAAGGAGTTATCACTAACATTTAGTTTTGATAAAAAAACAAATTATGAAATTCAACACTCAATTTTGAATAAAAAATGTTTTTGGTTGTTCTAAAAAAAATGAATTAAGTTTTGAATCAAGATGGGAACAAATCCTTTAACCTAAACAAAGGCCCCCTTTTTCAGCCGCACAAACGCACAAGATAAATTTTGGATCCAAAAGAGATATATGGTCACATTTTGAAATTGCCTCAAGTCACCTAATTTAGTGAAGCAAAAATGCTGTTTGTCAGTAACTTTGACATATATTCCAAGTGAACAAAATGAATTTAACGTTTAATAAAAATAAATCAAAATTAAACTAAATGGGGTTACTTTATTTGGCCTTTTTAACTTTTTTGGATTCGAGCGTCACTGATGTGTTTTTTGTAGACTAAACGCGAGTCTGTATATACTGAATTTAGTCCTGGTATCTATGATGAGTTTTTTTACAACTACTAGGTCGATGCCACAGCTGGTGGAGATTTATTTCCCCGAGGGTATCACAAGCCCAGTAGTCAGCACTGTTTGTGCTGACATGAATTGTCATTGATATGGTTATATTTATAAATTTACTGTTTAATAATTTTTGAATTTTTTGAAATACTATTGATTTTCTACCTTTTGCATAGATTACCTTACCTGTTTTTGGCAAAACTTTATGGAATTTTGGTCCTCAATCCTCTTCAACTTCGTACTTTATTTGGCCTTTTAAAATAAACTTTTTTGAATTCGAGCGTCACTAATGAGTTTTGTAGACGAAACGCGCGTCTGGCGTAAATACTAAATTTAGTCCTGGTATCTATGATGAGTTTATATTATTCGGGATGGTAAAAGGACAGAAAGTCACAAATAATCTACTGACAAATGTTGGAATATAAAAGTGAAATATCTTGAAATATTTACTCTACAATACATTTATTCATATGAAGGTTTAGGAAATGTGTCATTATACTTGAAAAATGAAGATTTATATAATTTTAATCATGCAAAAGAAAGATTTCTTGGCACCATGAAGCCATTTAAGTGGCAAGCCACTTTGACATTTTGTTTTTTTAACAATTATTTGATCATCTTTGATATTTTTTTGATTAATTTTGTTTACAAAGTTGGTTTATATACAATAGTTCAAGAAAGATATAAAATATGTTTTGTAGAAATAAGCTTTTTTGTTCAAAGAAAATAATCAGAAAAAAATGAAATGTGACTTTTTGTCCTGTGACTTTCTGTCCTACATTCTTTCGGGGTATTCCCACTTTGTTGCACACACATGGTATCTTACTATACAAAATTGATCATTGATTCTTCAAAGTGTAGTTTAGCCATAATAAAAAGGAGTATATAATAGAAATAGAAAGTCATTAACAGTGCAGAATTAGTCTGAACACATTTCAGGCGAAATTTATACTGATGAGATATATCGTAAGTGCGATGGTCACGCTTAAGTACGATGGACTACTCTAAAGTGCAACGGTGTAAGACGTCAAAGTGCGATAGTTGTGGTTTGTTTAATTGCAAACATATTACACGCTAAAGTGCGACGGTAAATGACACGCGAAAGTACGATGATATAACACGCTTAAGTTCGATGGTCTGGCATGCTACATCGGTTGGAATCTGACAGGCTAAAGTGTGTTGGCGTTACACGCTTAAGTCCGATGGTGTAACGGGAATGTGGATACTTCAAAAGTTTTTATTTTTCATTGTGTTTATTGTAGTCCTTTCTTTACTGTATTATTCATAAATCATGCCCAATGGGTTTTTTTCTTTCTTTTGAATGGTTTTATACTCGTCTTTTTGTAATTCTATACAGTCTGATAAAATGCTCAACGTTGATGGTCATAATATGATCAGGTGCATACACCAACGAAATGTGTCTTTAGTGGATAGTTCTTTCGTTAACAAGTATGTTTTGTATTTAAACCAAACCGTTTCAATTGTTTTTCACTGGTTGTTTAAAACCCATTGGCAGTTTAGATTACTATCGGCGGGTTTTCAAAAATTAATGACATTAACTCTTGGATAAAAATGGTCTCATTGGCAATCTTATTATGATACTACACGTCTATTTGTTTATTAACTGTCTTGTTGGTGAATATGAATCTCTTTAACAAACATAATTTTACTTTAACTTTTACAAATTGTAACTAGGATATCTCATTGGCACTCATACCAAATCTTCTCCATATCATAAAACATATTGTAATTCTTTTTATAAAATAATTCAGTATCAAAGTAAAAAGAGGACTCTATTGGACGCAACTAAATACACAGACTTCATAATATAATTGTCTTTATCAAATTTGGACGAAAAAGTTATTTAGAAACTTGATGAATTTTGCTATTCTTAAACTCTTTAATTGTATACACCTTCCCTTTACTGTCGTCATTTTCAATGTTTATAACAAGTCCTTTCTTCCAATATCCTGTAAGAAAAACGTTTATTCCCGCTGATAGGGACGAATTTGGTATAAAGTCTGTAATTTCATCAACTGCAGAATGAAAGGTTTGTATTTCTGTAATATTGGATACTATTTAAGAGAACAATTCCTCCGGTTACATACTACTGTACCATTCAACACGATTCTGAAAAGCGTAAAAAAAGATGCAATGAATATTATATTAAAACAAGGCATAAAAAATAATAAATGAAACTAATTAAAACAAGCAATTAAAAATTTGTTCAGGTGATTTTGAATTAAACAATTAAACAAAGTCCTTAGTTATAAAACAAATATTCTCCAATTATACAAATAATATTTTTTTTAGTTTAAACATTTTATAATACTTTGATTTAGCATTTAAAAGTACGTAACCAACACATACTAAATGAAAAGAAAACACTTATACTGATCCACAAATATGTTAAATGTACAAACATTCCAAGTACTTTATCTTTCATTACATTTTTTTTAACCTTATTAAAATTAAATCATAATTTTATATGGTATGAGTTATTTTAAAAACAATAAAAATAAACAGTCATGTATTTTAACGATTCACTTTCGTTGATCATGTTGGTTATTATTGTTTGCCACAACAACTCAATAAATTCCTGATAATTATTTCTGCATGCATTCTAGCAATTTCTTGTGTACTTTTCATGCACACTTCAGTGTTAATCTATGAATATTCAAATGAAATATTTAAAGATCAAGTGGAATAACAGGAAGGGATTTAAACAGTTTTTACGAGTTGACGTTTTGCAATGATTAACTTTGATGTTGTTTGTTGTAAAAAAAAACATTTTCTTGAATTTTGAGCATTATAAATATTTAAATCATTAATGCGCTTTTACATAGAAGAATGATCCCTTCAGAATTTGTATTTGATGTACCAATTATTGCAGAATCAGTGGTGTATGTACTATGTATCATATCAGACTGCTGGTCTTCAATATTTTTTACAAAGAAATTTTTCATTGGAAATCTTTATAATATGCTAGTACATTTTATTAAGCTTACAAGTAATTAAAATATTGTATATGCCTTAATTTTTTTTTTCGGCAAGTGTGCAATTGACAGCTCACATTAGTAGAATAATTTGTTTAAAATTCTATGTTTTTTAATTTATTTTGTTTAAACAAATAACTATTTTCATATCTTATAAACAATCCCTGGTTCTGTAGTAGCAACTCCATTAATTTTCGCTGATTTTAAGTTTTTATTTAATGTCAACATCCAATTGTACCGTCGATGGAAATTCTTTTTCCTCTTTAGTTAAATTACACTTTGCAATCTAAACATATCTAGCATGTCATAGTTGTCACTGTACGTTCAACATGCCAAAATTGATTTATACTGTGTTAACTTGACGAAACTGTTTACTTACATTCTATAATAAACACAAACTTAATAGTTGGTGTTAGGTTTTATACTTATAGGTTGCACTTTGTTAATACAGCTGATTCTCTAACAACGCCTCTTTTGGGGATATATATTATATTCATAGATAATGAATTTTGTTTACGTTCTGGTTCCCATTGGTCATATTAAATACTATGGTTATCCTATGTCAAGGTAAAGTTATACTCTTAGTAATTCGGGATATATAAACGTTGAAAATATGCCGCACAGCCCGATATTTTGACTTTTGAAACAAAAAAGAAGTGCATATGAACTTTCCATTCTAGGATATATTTTGTTTTCAAAACTTCATAGTAAAAGTGGTAAAGATATAAAAGGAGTTCCTATGGGAAATTGCTTTGCCGATATTTACAGAAATGCTGTATTAAATTTTAGAAAAAAAAGAACATACAGAATTTACCCAAATCTGTTTATTTCACAGATTTTAATGAAGTTAACTCAAATATGAAGTTTCCTTAATATTTCATGAAGATTGAGAAAATTCATGGCCTTTACTATGATGACTCGGCATAAATTCAGTTTACAATATATGTTACATGTACATAAAGCCCTTTATGCAAAAATAAATTCATAATATATGCATATTTGTAAGTTAAGTTGTGTAGAAGTGCTTACATTCACTCTTTTGCAGTCATTGAAATTCAATGATCATTCATGAATTTTATTGGTGGCCTGTTTTGTCCTGTCTATAACCCAAACGTAATCCGTAACACCTAAATATGTTGTTTTTTGTCACTGCGGCATAAAAAAAAATACAAGACAGGAACAGACAAATATTTCAATAAAACTTACACTGCATGCGTACAACTACTGCAAATATAGCTTTTAACACTTCTAGTTCACATATAAACTTTTAACACTTCTAGTTCACATATAAACTCACCATAGATACCAGGATTCGTCTACAAAAGACATATTAGTGACGCTCGAAAAAAAATGACATTAGTTAAATTATGTCAAATATACAAAAGAAATTTATTCTTTTGAACTTACTTTAAATAAAGCTAATACTAACAATGACCACTGCACTTTCCTCGATCGTGATATCTATATCATTAACGGGAAGCTTAATACAAAAAAATATGATAAGAGTGATGATTTTTCATTTCCTATTGTTAATTATCCATTTTTAGATGGTTATGTTCCATTGTCGCCATCTTATGGCGTTTATATATCTCAACTTGTACGATTCGCTCGTGTATGTAACAACGTATTAGATTTTAGCGAGAGAAATTTATGTAATACTGAACAATTATTACACCAGGGTGTTCGATATCACTAGCTAGTCAAAACATTTACTTGATTTTTATCATCAGTATAAGGAAATCATTCGTAAATATAACTCAACATACAGACATATACGTTCAAGTATTTTTAAACATCCAATCTTTTATGGTAATATTACTACAAAATAAAGCCAAAATCTTTCAGTATTCACCTGAAAAACTAACATAACCTTTAAACAGACTCATTAAGAAAGGATATAGTTACGATATTGTTTTCAGGTCATTAAAGATTGCATATTTTGGCTTTAATATTGATTCACTTATACATGTTACAGGGTCTTTGCATCGTAATTCACCAAATTTATTCTAAAACCAGTTGTGGGCATGACACGGGCTATGTTCTTCTCATATATTTCATGATAGTATAATACTAAACCCCTAACAGGGGGGATTGTGCCTGATATCCATATGTTGAAGACATAATCTTACAATCAGTTTAATTGAGGTCTGGAGCTGGCATGTCAGTCACTGCTAGTAGTCTGTTGTTATTTATGTATTATTGTCATTTTGTTTATTTTCTTTTGTTTCATATTCTGACATCGGACTCGGACTTCTCTTAAAGTTCTACTGTGTGTGTTGTTGTTTGTTTGTTTTTTCTACATTGGCTAGAGGTATCGGGGAGAGTTGAGATCTTGAAAACATGTTTAACCCCGTCGCAATTTTGAGCATGTCTCAAGTCTGGAGTCTCTGGCCTTTGTTAGTCTTGTAGGATTTTTAGTTTAAGTTTCTTGTGTATAATTCGGAGTTTAGTATGACGTCCATAATCACTGAACTAGCATACATCTTGTTAAAGGGGGCAAGTGAAGGACGTCTCCGTGTGCAAGAGTTCCTCGCTACATTGAAGAACCATTGGTGGCCTTCGGCTGTTGTCTCCTCTATGGTCGGGGTGGTTGTCGCTTTGACACTTTCCCCATTTCCATTCTCAATTTATTAATTGATCATTTGAGACAGAAATTGTGAACTTTCCTTGACAAATAGGCATACAATAAGATATGGACTGGAGGTAGAGGCAGGATTTGATACTTTATATTATCTTGAATGAATGAACAATTGATTGGTAAGCATTATATTTATATCGTTCTGAAATGCTTTAAATTGTTAACAGATTTTATTTTTTTAAACAAGTTCTAGATATTTTATGTAAAAAAACAGAAACATATGGTAAGCTGGCAACAACTATAGTCCTGTTTTCAAATTCATTGAAAAACTAAAATAGGGTTTCATTAAAATGTACAGTAAACGAAAGCGTAGAGTATATGCAATGATAATAATATAACAATTTGCCTGTTCTACTAATGCTATTGAAAAGTTTTTTGCTCTTGAATAATCTTTGATCGGGTATCAATGGTCCAGTAGATTTGTTCACTCTGTTGTTATATTGTCATAGAACTTTCCCAATATCGTGTGTCAACAAATTGGGCCCTAAAGTATGCAATAACTGTCATATTAAATCTTTCCACACGTTCTAAAATTTTCGAGTAAACATGTGATATAATATTTTTTAAAAAATCTATATTTAATATATAAAGCATTTTTAAGATAAAAGTTAAGTTTACTACTTTATACATGTTATAGGTATACCGTTTTTTTCTCTATATAAAATGTAAAAAAAGGTAACAAAAAAGCCTGTTAACGATGTACACCTATAAATGTAACGAAAAGACGATATATATGTCTATTACTATTTCCATTGTAATGGATATGAGATACTAACTTGTTATTTATTATTTCAAAACGGTTAACAATTAGCTTGTCTTATTGGATAGCAAGGGATCACATGACATTTTTTATTCTTCAGTAATAATTTCCATCAGTCATTAGCTGACCCCAAAAACGCTCGTTAACAGACGGCTGAATCATTATCGTTTTCTTAGCTAATATAACTGTCGTGTCGGCAGTCCATAAATCATGATAATGGCCAGGTTTCAATATCTTTTATGTAATTATTATCGTATAATTAAGTTTTTTAAAACTAACATTGAGATTACGAACGACCATTTTTTTCTTGTCTTAAACTCATTCATAACGACACAAAGATCTGCATTATAAAATTTTTGAAAATCCGAGGTGGACCAAGTACGTAGATACATTTTAGGAGCAATTCGGAAACTTCTTTTGCCTTCTTCTGCTTAAGATGTTCATCAAATGTAAAGTGGTTGTAGCTGTCAACAATATTACATCTTCTTTAAATCAATTTTCCACCTAGGTAGCAGTTATTGGTTTTCTAGACACTGTGTCTTTGGTAAATCAACCGCTGTAAACAAGGCGAATATTTTACATGATGCTTAAACAGTAATCTAGTATTTTCACGAAATACGGTAAATTATATGATTTCCTTATTGTTTAATAAACAGCGTCACTTTTACAGTGATCAATGTTGTGACTGTTGTTAACTTCCACTGTCATTTCTTCTTTAGATAAGAGTCTTCTATGATTGTCTCAAATCTTTGTACTTCTATGGTACAATGAACATATCGTCATCATACATACAGAAAATACTTTTTAACACTTGTTTCTCTCATTTGTACATTTATTTGCTCGTCCATCTTTTGACACCCTAGCTGTTTTCGTCAAATTTCTTTTTATTTCTTCCAAAAACCGACCAAAAGTGTTCCAGATTTTGATTTTAAGTCTCTATTTTCTTTCATTTTTGTCAAGTATAACCCCTTCATCTGAATACTATTCTGTTTTAACGGCACATTCAATTTTTTTGTTTATGCAAACGTCTTACAACGTCATAATGATAGTTAACGCTTCATACGTCGATACCTTCGCGGAAAGATGGACTTTAGAATTGAGACATCGGACTTTAGCGTGTTCCACTCAAAGGCACATACCATCGTACTGTAGAGTATCAAACCATCGTACTTTTGCGTGACCATTGTGTTTTAGCGTCCTACATGTATACTTGAATTTTTTTGTTGATAATGGCAAGATATTTATGTATAACAGCCACCATTTATATATTATCATTCGATGTTATTACTGAAAATATATACCGGATGTCTAGATAAAAAAAATGCTATTTTGTATCCACCTAAGACTAAGCAATTCAAATAAAGACACACAACTTTTTTATGACTCATTTATCAATAAGACTTATTGGACTACTTAATTTCAAATCAGAATATTATTGCAACGTCTCATTTTTTCTCATTTATATTTCATCTTTGAAATAGATTTTTGAGAGTACATTTATTTATTTCCTAATATCAAAGCAAAATTCAACACTTAATTATACAGAAAAACCATAAACGAATTCGATTTATTTCAAGGTGTCTTGGTTTTTCTCAAATCGCTATTTCAATCAATATTTAGTTATATGAAATAGAAATTTGAGTAAATAAAGTGTATATGACCATAATGACATACAGACCAATATTTGGATAAAAGTAAATAAACGAAAATCAATAAATTGTCCTTAAAGTCATGAATAATGAATGGCAGGTGCATTATTGTCGTAACATTTTGCAGAGCATTTTATGCTATTGGTTGGTTGCAGCCTGGCACTATAAATTGATGTTAACCGAATTGTTCAGTCATTATTTCCAATATTACTGTTATTTGTTATTTGTGCTCCTTACGCAGAAACTGCTCCAACAAAGTTATGAGGAGGACAGATTAAAATTGACACTCCGTAAATTTTATGAACACCCTCACGAATTGGTGGATCCATACGATGTATCTTTGACCAAACTAGCTAAGGACATTTTTACCACATGGTAGATTGTTGTTTGTCATTATGTCATCTAATCTTTTAATTACCAAACGTGACTTATTCCCGATTGTGACTGTTTTGATGAGTGTGAATTCGCATTACTATAAGACGTGTTACGGTACTTGTCTATCCCAAATTCATGTATTTAGTTTAAATGTTTAATGTTATATTTGTAATTCTCATCGGATTTTGTCAAATGTGTTGACGTCTTTTCTATTATATTTATGTGTTATGGTAAATAATATTAATCACCGCATTCATTTATTAGACTTCATTTTGTTCAACGTAATGAGTACGATATTTTACGTTTGAAGTAAGATTCAAAACAAACCGGACATAGCTTTATATGCAATATCAGTATTTAGTTCAAATATAATCTTAAATCAATCCTAATTCTATCTTATTTATTCAAATGAAGTCATTTTTCATTTTTTGATGATCTGTTTTACAAATTCAAATGACGTCATCATTTTTTTGTCAGTTTTTACAATTTCAAATATGACGTCACTTGGCGTTGAGGTTTAAACTTATTCGGATGTGTCTACATTTTGTGTTGCAAATGTCTGGTTATGTAATGTATTTCAGTTGTTTCCTGTAATTAGTTAATATTTCAGTTCTATCATGTACAGCTTTTGTTTAGTAATTTTAAAAAATTTACTGTTTGCAAATGTATAAATTATTCTGAATAATAAGGATGTTCTGGTAACTAACAGAAAACCCTGGCCGTTTTTTGGCACACCTTTTTTGATCTTTTGGTCCTCGATGCTGTTCGACTTTGTGCTTGTTTCGGCTTTCAAACGTTTGTATCTGGGCATCACTTGTAGATCTTGTGTGGATAAAATGCATTTCTGGCGTATTAAAATTTTCAACTTGTTGCCTTTTGTTGGCTGTTGTTCGTGTGTTTCTTTGTCAATTGTATTCTCCCATTTCGTGTTGAGTTGTCATTTTAATGTTATATTTCACATGGCTATAAAAGGGGAGGCTTGGCATGACACAAAACCAGGTTCAACCCGCCAGGTTTTCCTTAAAAATGTCCTGTACCAAGTCAGGAATATGGCCATTGTTATATTACAGTTCGTTTCTGTGTGTGTTACATTTTAACGTTGCGTCGTTTGTTTTCTCTTATTTTTGAGTGTAAATTCACATTGCAAAAAGACGTGTCACGGTACTTGTCTATCCCAAATTCCTGTATTTGGTTTTGATGTTATATTTGTTATTCTCGTGGGATTTTGTCTGATGCTTGGTCCGTTTCTGTGTGTGTTACATTGTAGTGCTGTGTCGTTGTTCTCCTCTTATATTTAATGCGTTTCCCTCAGTTTTAGTTTGTTACCCGATTTTGTTTTTTGTCCATGGATTTACGAGTTTGAACAGCGGTATACTACTGTTGCCTTTATTTATACAGTTCCTCCTATCTATAACTATAACTGTGTTCCTGTGCGTGATATAGATTTACATGTTGAAGGGCAATTATGGTCAGTTTTGGTTAATGTGGTCAAATTATTTTGTTATACGAGTCATCCTGATTCAGACAGTCTGGGATGTGAAAACTGCTGGATTTTGGTGATGACTTAATTATGGTGGCTTTAATTATTTGATAATAAAAAAAAATATGCTTGAACCGTTTATTTTTGCAGAAAAAGAAAATTTATTATGATTAGTTTCAGTTAATTAAAGTGGTGTAATAACATTATTAATTAACTGTAATAATCAATATGTCAATTAAAAATGAACAGTTGGTCATTTAATTTTGCTGTACTTTATCATTTGATATATAAGGTTAGTGTATCTGTTCCGGACCATATGAGTATTTGGACCATACGCGTATGGTCATGACCATATGGGTATATACTCATATGGTCCGACCATACGCGTACGGTCGGACCATACGCGTATGGTCGGGGTAATTAACACTATGTAACACTCTGTTACAGTTTACTTTTAAACTTATAAATTATTCATATGGTATGAGTAGATAGCCGTGGTGTAGTGGGTAGTGAATCGGACTACTAACATAAAGGTTCCTGATTCGATTCCCGTTTGGGATGAAAATTTCAGGAACTCAATTTTCGGCTCTCCCTTGACACCATCTGCGAGTATGGTCTTGAGAAAACGATGATAGTCCGTCGGAAGGCGACGATAAATGGCTGACCCGTGTTAATAGAGAGCCATATCTCTTGCACGTTAAAGACACCCTTGTAGATTTCGAAAAAGAGTAGGCTAATGCCGCTACAAGGCAGCACTCGCACCCGCAAAGTGGAAAGGGATTTATATAAGTTGCAAAACTTGTTTCCCAATCCACTATAAATAAATATGTTTAAACTATGATAGTTCATTAAATTTTATTATTATATTATAATTAAAATAAGCAAAATAAGAATTAGAAGTTTCACATAATTAATTTTATTTTATTTTACTATAATTGCGAAAACTAGGATAAATAGGCTTTTCACTCGCAAACAAAAGGTTAAATGAAAAGGATCGTGCACAACCAAGACTTGAAAATGAAAAAAAAAAGCTATGATACCGTGTGGAAGTAAATGTCACCCCAAGCCTACATACAAGAATGTAATTAGAGATGAAAACTAACTATGACATCAATGTTTAATTTTTACGTAGTATTTGAATTATAAAAAGAATACACTGTCATGTAAGTAAACCATCATTGTTTTTTTAGATAAAGTTTTTGTATTATTGAAACTTTTAAATGTAATAAAAAAAAAATACCTATATGGTCAAAATACTCATATGGTCCGGCCCGTTAATAACCAAACGAGTATTATAATCATATGGTCCGACCATACGCGTACGGTCGGACCATACGCGTATGGTCGGACCATATGAGTATACGCATATGGTCATGACCATACGCGTATGGTCCAAATACTCATATGGTCCGGAACATATCCATGATACGATGACATTTTGCGTTAACGCGCGTTTGCTAAAGACAATATTTTGATGAAACTGTTATAAAAGTGAGAGGTTCAACAAGGTTCAATCTACCATTTTCTTCATTTGAAAATGACTGTTCTAAGTCAGGAATATGACAATGGTTGTCAATTAGTTTGATGTGTTTTGTCATTTGATTTTGCCATGTGATTACGGGCTTTCCAATTGAATTTTCCTCGGAGTTCAGTATTTTTTGTGATGTTACGTTTTCATATTTTTCAAAAGTTTATCATCGTTTCTACCTGTATAAGAATGATCTTTTGGTGGATTGAATAAGTCAAATAAATGGTCCTTCCCCTTTTCGTTCACTTTCATTGTTGACATTCTTTTCCTTTTCGTCGAGCCTGCGACTTTAGTCGCAAAAGCGAGACATAACGAAGCAACCTTTATTCCGTCGCCATCGGCGTTCACAAATATTCACTTTGCGGTTAATTTTTTTTTAAGCTTTGTAAACTTTCTTAAATTATCCTGGATTTCTACTAAACTTGAACAGAAGCTTGTTTATGATCAAAAGATAAATTTCAAGAAGTAAATTTTGTAAAAATAAAATCAAGTTTCTCCGTAATTTACTTATAGATGGATGTTGTTTTTACGCCAGTAAACATTATGTTAACATTGTGGTTAAAGTTTTTTAAATTCTAATAACTTTCTCAAATTATCCTGGATTTCTACCAAACTTGGACAGAATCTTGTTTATGACAATACGATAATATCGATAAAGAAAGTTTGTAAAAAAAATATGTTTTTTTCGTGTATTACTTATAAACGGACTATTAGTATTTTTTTCATTTAACATAACATACACTCTGCAGTGAAAGTTTTTCAAACATTTATTAGATTTCACGAACCATACTGAATTGTTACCAAATTTGGACAGAAGCCTTTACAGAACTAGTCAAAAGATAGTATCTAGAGGAAAATTTTAATATTATTTTTCCTATTTTTGTTGGGCCTGCGTGTCACAACAAAAATCGGCGAGACACTGGGTTGTGCGAAACCATTACAATTTTGATAGCTGAATACATCGGTAACCCATCTCCAGCTAGTGGTTGAATAAGAGGTCAAATGCATATGTATTCTATGTGGTATAATTATTAACTTGGAAGTACACAACTCATCAACAAGGTTTCTCAACAAATGATTTAACAACAACAAAAATCATATTTTTTTTTAAATCTCGTAGCTCATGTACCTATAGGGGAAAAAAATATGCTGATGACTTTTCGAGAGTACTCACTGATTTGTTACTTAGTATTACCATAACTTTTGATCAGTTGACCATATAAGAACATAATTTTAACAGTACAGATGTAAATAGATGTAAAAAATCATTTTAAAATTAGTAATTACTGGTAATTACTGGGCCGTTTTTATGAATTACTTGTATTTACTATGTGTAGCGGGAGTTACATGTACATGTAATTCCTAAATTTTAGTAATTACATATAATTCCTAATTTTACCTATTTACTGTGACATATACATATGATAAAGAAGATCAGACATTTTCATGATCATTGTGATCAAAGTTGAAAAATAAAAAATCTCGATTTTCAATCCTCTACATACTTTTCACTTTATAAATTGCAGATAAATGGTTCATTCATTAAACGGAAACATAACGATAGGTATGGAACTCCGGAACTGTCTTATAGTGTAAATATTTAATGTGTTTTGTCGTTTTTCCTTCATGTCCTGTCATTTTTCCTTGTTATGTGCAGGAGCCTTTATTTCCTGTCACTGCATCTCTGTGATATATCAGATGAATTAGTTGTTTAGTCAAATAATTGTATGATATGTCATTTATAAACATTGTTGTGTGCAATAGGCATTACATTATACTGTAACTACTATATATTCTCTGAATACCTCCAAACTATATTATTAACCACATTTACATTCTTTCATATTTTTTCTATGTTGTGTCTATTCTACCCTTAAGTAAGCCGGTTAATATTTGCGTCCTGTTAAAAATGTAATTGTTATGCCGAATATTCTAAACGTTTTGTTTTGATACATCTTTGTTCTATAAAAACCTCATGATGTTATAGTCTAAAGTTTTTATGTTGTGTTTATACATATGTATCTCCAGTGAAAAACATAATACATCATGGTATAGTTCATATACGTTTTGCCGAACAATTGATACTCTCTTTTAGCATTCATTGCGTCATGTGCATATATATGCCTTTTACATTATGCTCAAACACCTAATACATTATGTGCACACACTTATAAAATTACGTTCAAACAACCTATACGTTTTGTGCAAACATCCTTTACGTTATGTGCAAACATCTATTACGTTATGTGCCAATGCCTATTACATTTTGTGCAAACACCTATAATATTTTTGCACACCAATTACGTTATGTATATAACCTATTTCATTATGTGCAAACACCTTTTACGTTATGTGCAAATACCTATTACATTATGTGCAAACACATATTACGTTATGTGCAAATGCCTACTACATTATGTCCAAACAGCTTTTACGTTATGTGCAAACAGCTTTTACGTTATGTGCAAACAGCTTTTACGTTATGTGCAAACACCTATTACGTTCTAGTAAACGCTTTTTTGGACACAAATTAAAATAAAAACGCATCAATGATATACACTTTGAAAATTAAGAAAATTCAGCTTTCTGAAAAGCTGTGGTCTGCTTCGCTGTATCCATATTAAAGGTAATATGTGTGCATCGGGTTGTTGACTTAGTATTTGAAATGTTGTATTTTTAGATATTTATTGATATAAAAATGCTATATAAATATTGAGTTTTTAGGGGAAAGTATGTTGTTCTACTTTAAAAGGCTGCGTAATACACCCATGCTTTTTAAATTTTGTTCACTTTACTTGTTGAAAAATAAAATATTTACAAATATACAGACACGATTCTAAAGGTTTGTCTCTCTGTATGTATGCCTAGATTGGCAAAAGTTATAAATTCATATAATGCATATTTGTAAACATTGTATAGGAATATTTTTTCGCAAAACCAATCGTGCATATTGCAGATTAACACAGCAAATAAACACGTATTAATGATTGAAATTACAATTTTCATCTTTAGTGTGTAATATAGGCATAATAGAACGATCATGAATTTATAACATTTGACCAGAAATGAAATACACATAGTTAATTTTTTCGGGATTTGATGTCTTATACTCATAAAGAAAAGTCCGTTATTCTTTGTCGCATTTAAGCCAATAGGTGCCACATCATGAAGCAACCAATCATAATTGATATGTGACAAGTAGTTATTTCAAGATGGCGTGTATATCGATCAGGAAACTAATAGCTCTGTACAGTTATTCGAAGCAAAAAAAATGCTACATTTCTTTACGGAGAACGGAAAATAAATGATGTTCTTTTTCAACTCCATCAACCGGGTCATTTTATAGGTAGTCATATCTTGCATACACATTCATTACATACGGTTTTGGAAGGCGGCAAATAATATTTATGAATTATAGTCGTTTGACGAGGTCAACAAGTTATATATGGACCTATCTAGATTATATTGACCGAGGACGAAGATCTTTTCCCTCCACCTCTTATCTTGTAGTTTTTTTTTTTAAATTAACAGGGAGTTTTGGCAAAATTAAGTACCAAGACCCCCTTCTAATCAAACTGCTTATAGAACCAACAAATGTAGTTCCACCCTTTTATTTTAGAATAATAACATATGGATCCAATAGAATATATAAGGGTATCACAAGCCCAGTAGTCAGCACATTTTGTGCTGACATGAATTGTGATTGATATGGTTATATATATAAAGTTACTGTTTACAATTTTTTTAATTTTTTGAAAAACTAAGGCTTTTCTACCTCAGGCATAGATTACCTTAGCTGTATTTGACAACACTTTTAGGAATTTTGGTCCTCAATGCTCTTCAACTTCATACTTTATTTGGCCTTTTTAACTTTTTTGGATTCGAGCGTCACTGATGGGTCTTTTGTAAACGAAACGCGCGTCTGGCGTATATACTAAATTTAGTCCTGATGAGTTTATTTGTATGAAATTATTATGTTTTTCAAAATAAGATTTCTCAGATGTGCAGCAAATCTATTTTGTAAACATTTGGCCTAATTGTGTATTTAACTAAATGTATCAAACCTTCGCGTTCATAACTAAACGCATCGAAGATAACCTTTAATACCGTATCCCACAATAATATGAATTGAATCTATGACTCTCCGTTCTGAAAATAAGTAGATGTTTCTCATGTATACAATGATATTCGTTGAAATGTTGAACAAACAGATAAATTCATATCAACAACAAGACGAAAAGCGAGGCTTGCCGAATTTTCTACTGTTTCGCAGTGAGTACAAATACATTTTATATTTCCGACAATGTTCAAAGAAACAAATTCATAACAGTGTCGTCGGACGTAAAACGTTTGTCAGTAATTAAACTGAAAAATGTACCTATAACTTGTTTGTTGTCGGGTATGAATTTATGCTCACTCAATCTATCAAATGCCTTCCAGTGGGGATATACATAATCACTTGTTACAAATTTCGATACATTAAATGAAGCTTTAAAGGTACTACAATGCAAAGAATATCATATACATATTTTATTTGCATTCATAAAATGTACTACATGTAAGTCGTCCATTACTATGTAAATTGGGTCGAAAGAAAGAAGTTGCATACGTTTCTGTTGCCAAGTAAGGGGACATACAAGTACCTGGCTTCGTCCACTCTATGTTTTCGTAAGATGTATTTCTATGTGTATCAAACTCATGAGTCAAGCTTTTTTCGACTAATTTTTATAGTTTGTTCCTATGTTGTACTGTTACACCACAGTCCCATGTTAAGGAGAGGGTTCGGCTCCCATTAGAATGTTACATCCCGCCACAAATGCTGTGTGTACCTGTCCCAAGTCAGGAACCAGTAATTCAGTGGTTATCGTTTGTCCTCGTGTTACTTATTTGTTTTCGGCTAATTTTTTGATACATAAATTAGGCCGCCAGTTTTTTTATTTGAATTATTTTTACATTTGTCATTTCGGGGCCTTTTAAAAGCTGACTGTGCGCTACGGGCTTTGCTTATCGATGAAGGCCGTACATTGACATATCGTTTTTGATTGCTGCGTCATGTGGTCTATTGTGAAGAGTTGTCACATTGGCTTTCATACCACATCTTCTTATTCATATTGTATTGTGCCCTTTGGTGCACTTCTTGGAAACTAGAGTCGATTCTGTATATTTGTAAATATTTTAATTTACAACAAGTAAAGTAAAAAAAAACTTAAAGTATGGGTGTATAACGCACACTCATAAAGTTGAACAGCATAATTTCCCCTAAAAACGAGACATTTATATAGCATTTTATATCAATAAATATCTAAAAAAAACAAACATTTCCAATACTAAGTCAACAACCCGATGCACACACATTATCTTAAATATGGATACAGCGAAGCAGTCCACAGCTTTTCAGAAAGCTGAAACTTGTATTTTTTCGTAATTTTCAAAGTTTATTATATCACTGATGCGTTCTTGTTTTAATCTGTGTCAAAACAGCGTTTACCAGAACGTAATAGGTGTTTGTACATAACGTAATAGCTGCTTGCACATAACGTAATAGGTGTTTGGACATAATGTAAAAGTCATTTGCACATAACGTAATAGATGTTTGTACATAATGTAAAAGTCATTTGCACATAACGTAATAGATGTTTGGACATAATGTAAAAGTCATTTGCACATAACGTAATAGATGTTTGGACATAATGTAAAAGTCATTTGCACATAACGTAATAGATGTTTGGACATAATGTAAAAGTCATTTGCACATAACGTAATAGGTGTTTGCACATAATGTAATAGGTATTTGCACATAATGTAATAGGTTTTTGCACATAATGAAAAAGGTGTTATACATAACGTAATAGATGTTTGCACATAATAAAACGATGTTTGCACAAAACGTTTAAGTTGTTTGAACGTAATAATAATAATAATGAAAATTTATAAAGCGCCCTATATAAAAAATAAAAATTACTCTAAGGCGCTGTACATACACATGGTAATTAAAACATATCAATGACAATAACATAAAACATAAAAAAAATACATCGTGTCAGATTCAAATACTGAAATAAAAAATGCCTACCATGAAATAAAAGGTCAATACGAAATACATGTTAAAACAAAGAATAAAAAATAACAATATAGGATAAAAGCATGCAGAACAAGCAAAAACTCAATACAAAGAGTAAAAAAGCCCGTAAAAGAGAAAAGAATTCAATCTAATTAAAAGCAATACGATAAAAATGAGTTTTTAACTGTATTTTAAAACACTCTAGGGACTTGCATTGTCTTAAACTGTTCGGGAGATTGTTCCATAGAGATGCCGCTACCCAATCAAATTGTCTTTCACCGTACGTCTTCGTTCTCACTTTTGGAACGGTGAGTAGTTTTGTGGAACTTGAACGCAAAGATCGGTTTGGCACGTGTAGATTGACTAGTTCCCGGATGTAAGCAGGGCCAGTGTCATTCAAAGCGCAGTACACATAAGTCAGTATTTTGTATTGTGGTCTATATTGGACGGGTAACCAATGTAAATCAGCAAGTATCGGTGTAATATGTTCATGTTTTCTTGTCCTGGTGATAAGACGAGCTGCTGTATTTTGTACTTTTTGTAATCTGTTCAATGTAGTCTTGTTGATACCGTTCAGCAGAATATTCCCATAATCAAGTCTGGATGTTACTAGACTGTTCACAAGTGTTTTGCAAGCAGTTGTTGTTATGAAGTTGCGAATGCGTCCAATATTACGGATGTGAAAATGACAGGATGTTACTATGGCAGAAACTTGCCGTTCCATCGTTAGGTGTTGATCAAAATATACACCTAGGTTTTTCACGCAAGATACACTACTTATAACAGTATTACCGACTTTGAGTTGGAGATTTGGTACACTAGCCTTCAGATGTAACGTGTGCACATAATGTATTAGGTGTTTGAGCATAATGTAAAAGGCATATGCACATGACGCAATGAATGCTAACAGAATGTATCAATTGTTCGGCAAAACGTATATGAACTATACCATGATGTATTATGTTTTTTCACT
Source organism: Mytilus galloprovincialis (assembly GCA_037788925.1). Lineage (NCBI taxonomy): Eukaryota > Metazoa > Mollusca > Bivalvia > Mytilida > Mytilidae > Mytilus > Mytilus galloprovincialis. The sequence goes on along the minus strand of CM075340.1, from coordinate 4,300,734 downwards.
GGAGATACATATGTATAAACACAACATAAAAACTTTAGACTATAACATCATGAGGTTTTCATAGAACAAAGATGTATCAAAACAAAACGTTTAGAATATTCGGCATAACAATTACATTTGTAACAGGACGCAAATATTAACCGGCTTACTTAAGGGTAGAATAGACACAACATAGAGAAAATATGAAAGAATGTAAAGGTGGTTAATAATATAGTTTGGAGGTATTCAGAGAATATATAGTAGTTACAGTATAATGTATTGCCTATTGCACACAACAAAGTTTAGCAATGACATATCATACAATTATTTGACTAAACAAATAATTCATTTGATATATCACAAAGATGCAGTGACAGGAAATAAAGGCTCCTGCACATAACATAAAGAAAAAATGACAGGACTTGAAGGAAAAACGACAAAACACATTTAAAAATGTTTACACTATAAGACAGTTCCGGCGTCCCATATTAGGTATTAAAGTCTCAATATGGATAACTTGTATCTTATACTTTGATCAATTGCAACATGTCTGAGCTGCGAAAGGCTGGCTTCAAGGGCATACGATACAGTTTTGTTCCTGTATTTACAGTTTGATGAACATTTCCATAGAGGCTATTTTTTGCCTGATTAAATCAAATATGTAATAAAAAGTATACCTTCATGTGCTACTTTTTGAGTGAAATGAGGTCGAAATTTTGTATATTTGCTCAAAATTCGGATTTGTGGAACTTAATATGACAAAACCAAAAATAAGATACTTAAAGTCGATCTTTTTAAGATTCAGACAACACCGGTTTCTAAAATAAATTGGTTTCTGCCCGTTAAGACAAATAAGACTAATTCAAAGCTAAAAACATACTTTTAAAAACTAAAATACCCTTTTTCGTCACGAAATGACAATTATAAATGATGATATACTCCCTTTTGGGGTTTTGTGCAGTTAAGCATGTTAAGAACACACTTTTGAATATTGATAATTGACCTTTGGTTATCAATAGATCATGTTATAAATTCGTCTAAAAACATTCAACTACTAATTATTACCAGTAGTCCTTAGCAATGTGTTTGATTAGTTGCTGTTAAATGCGATTTGTCTCTTACATCATAAATAATCTACGTTCGTGATTGAAACACGATTAAATTTCGGTTCTATAAAAAACAACATTTAAAAAAAACTTGTATTTTCATGTGAAAAGAAATTTTGTCACATTAAGATCTTTGATCATTCATTTGTTGTAAGGACTCTCAGGAGAGTCACGATGTTAGTCATGCTCTTCTTCATTATGTTTTAGTATTATTCAGATTTTAATCTCTCACTTAAATATTGAAAGTTTAAATAGGTGTCGTAATGACTTTGAAACTATTAAACATGTTTTTCTATAATCCGTTTATGCCTGACGCTTATTTGAAAATCAGCAGAAATTAATCCTACAAATAGTGCCAACTTTAATGCACCAGATTCACATTTCAATAATTAACGCGCCTTGATGCTCGAGGTCTAAATATTTGAAATATACTTGAAACTCAATAAATTATTAGCATTTGTCATATTCGAGAATTGCTTTTTATAATTATCATTATACGCTTGAATGATTAAACATTGATTAAACATTGATTTGTATTTTCGAAATATGTAAGTTTAAAATTGCCTTTCAATTGCCTGCTTTCAATATCTTGATAGAAATCGTAACTCTTGATGGATGATATCTGTATTAATACTTTCTGGAAATTCAGCATTATGATGAATCAAAATCTTTTAGGAAACATAATCTTCTTGTGAAAAATATGATAAAATAAGTTTCTATAGGATTTTGTCCATGATTTAAAAGTCACTACCTCAAGACACGGTAGTGGCTAAATTCTCCTTCTTTAAAAAAAATGTTATATTCCATTTCAAAAATAATAGTTATCAAAGGTACCAGGATTATAATTTAATACGTCAGACGCGCGTTTCGTCTACATAAGACTCATCAGTGACGCTCAAATCAATATAGTTATATAACGTTAAAAGCATTTGTATAAGAAATTCATAAAATGGTTCTACTATTTGGCCGTAATATACATACATGAAAACTCTCTTTCACAAAATGACGTCATTATCTCAATTTGCCGACTCATGCCGGATTACCTTTATATTACATTTGAAATAGTTTTGTTTATCAAGATCTGAGTATAGACAACACCTGTTTAGAATATATATTTCTTAACACCCAGTGTATTTAAAAAAATATATAATTAAACAGATTTAAACAAATCAGAAGCCATTTAAAACGATAAACATGTTTGTTTATGGTTCCGCGGAAACATATAATATCTATGATCTTATTATCTCAAATGCAATACACATTTTAAGTCTCTGTTGATATGTCTAATGAGATAATTAAAAGAAACCACTATGTAATATCTTAGGTTTAACTTGTCAAAACTAATCAAAACAGATCAAAGACTGTTATAAATTTATCAGATATATCAGGGTCATTATTTTGTTCGCCAGGCGCACGTTTCATCTAAAAAAAGACTTACTAGTAGCACTTGAATTAAAATAGTTTGGAGGCCAAATAAAGCTGTAGAGAAAAACCAAATAGTCAAAACTTTTTTTCATAAACTATTCATTTACGGGAAGAGAAATAATGAATGAAATTTCAAGTTAGCACACACGTGCTTACTAATGGACTGTCGATATCCTCTGCAAAAGTATGGTTGGTTAAGGATACCGGTTTATAGTCTACATCAGACTCATGAGAGGCGCTCGAATAAAAACAGTTGGAAAGCAAATCGTTAACGAAGAAGGGGCTTACATTGTATGATCGATTATTATCACTTCATTTTAAATGTAATGGATAGTGTTATTATTGGCATTCATACCATATTTCTTTATTTACATATTGAAGAGCATTAAAAACTATATATACAAATCAATAAAAGAAAAACTAATATATATGAAATACGACAACAAACGACTTTCACTTAATTAAAGGCTTCAAACTTTGAACAAGCTCAGTATATAATGAGGTTTGAACATTTTTTCTAGTTATCAATCAATACAAAAAGAGGAAAACATTTACTACAGATCTTCATTGTCAAAGTGCACCAATGACATGTGACCTGAAGCTACCTTTGTTTTATGGACATAAAGAATGATGTTACAAGAATCGACGTGATGTACGATTGAAGCTCAATTGATCGATTTGAAAAATGAGTATTGTTGAAGCGCAGGTACTCTGTGAGCAAGGATTTTGAATATCAAGTACGTTTCATGTTCTGTAACACTGTTATAATTGAATTCGATATGGTTGTCACATACTTTATTTGACCTGATTAAGTGTTTTGTTTAGTTACGCAATAATGATAGTGGGACACCTATTTTTTCTTCCTTTTTTCTGTACATTGCTTTTTTTTTCTTCGAACAAAAGTTTTATATCTCTGTTTGTATTTTTGGCAGACAAGGATAATTTTTTTAACAATAAAAAAAGATCTCTTAATGTGTGAGACCTCTGGAATACTAACGGTATCAAAGCATCAGTCAGCATAACATTTTGAAGTGAAGTCGCTTGTTTGCAAAATCGTATGAATGAGATTACCATACTGATAACCTTGCCTCTTTTTTTGCCTTCTTCTCTGCTTAAGTTTCACTGGGTCTCTTGTGAAAAGTACGCTAGTAGATGTTAGAAGATGTGGTATGAATGCCAATGACACAACCCTCCATCCAATTCACAATTTGTAAAACTAATCACCTATAAGTCAAAGTACGATCTTTAAACTGGAGACCTTAACTGTTTGTGAGCGATTGATAAAAATATCTTACTTGTGTTCAACTTGCAAGTTATTGTTCACTATCACGGGATAAGTTGTAATGTGTTCTCTGATAATGAGCATTGACCTTAGCTCATACAAATACAATGACTATTATAATGGAAAATGTTTGTTGTACAACATATCCATGAAAGGATTTGTCTATGATAATTGCAAATTTGAAATACACAATAACTTGCTTTCACAAACTTAAAAGTTAGTTTTCATTTTTCTTGGTGCAGAACGTTTTCCAATATTGATTACAAATTTGAAAGAAAACATTGATTCTCTTGCCTGTTTTGACAATAATAACACCTTACATAACAGTATAGATGCATTTAGACAGCAAGCTGTAACATACAGATCAATTTTACCGCTGTAATATTCGTTTCTTCAATTTCAGTGACACTCTGTACTCTTCCGAACACCTTCGTTTTGACATACTAGTAATACAATTTAAACATTAATAAGGTAACAAGAAAATGAATTCGTGTTCAAAAACCAATTTTAGCATTATTTAAATCCCTTTCTGAAAAGTATTAAGATTTTGTATATATTTAAAATTGAGAATGGAAATGGGGAATGTGTCAAAGAGACAACAACTTGACCATAGAAAAAACAACAGCAGAAGGTCACCAACAGGTCTTCAATGTAGCGAGAAATTCCCGCACCCGGAGGCGTCCTTCAGCTGGCCCCTAAACAAATATATACTAGTTCAGTGATAATGAACGCCATACTAATTTCCAAATTGTACACAAGAAACTAAAATTAAAATAATACAAGACTAACAAAGGCCAGAGGCTCCTGACTTGGGACAGGCGCAACATTTCGGCGGGGTTAAACATGTTTATGAGATCTCAACCCTCCCCTATACCTCTAGCCAATGTAGAAAAGTAAACGCATAACAATACGCACATTTAAAATTCAGTTCAAAAGAAGTCCGAGTCTGATGCTTATTTAGCATGGTTGTCTTTTTGATCCATTAAATTGACTAAATGACTGTTATATATTACACATTCCTGTTTTTCGGTAAATGAAGGATAAGCAAATCATAACCTAATACATCCTAATTAACTACTGTTGGAATAATGCTTTATAGAAAGACCAATACGTCGGCTGAAACAAGATACAATGATGTTGAATAATGAAAGTTACAAATATATTTGAAGGAATGTATACAACAAAATCAATAAATAAAACTTAATAACGGATAATGTTACTTAAACAAACTATATGTTGCAATATCAAAGAGACAAACTAAAGGCAGCAATCAAAAACCGACTTAATTCCATAAACTGAAAAAGAGCGAGCCCAGTGCATACACCATTCATTATAAGGGAACAAAACACAAAATGAAGAAGGCCTTATTATTATCTCAGGATGATTTGGATAAATGAGATGTAAAACTCCTTGAATTGTGGGTTATACAGTGACAGCACAGCATCATTTTTGTTTGTCCTCGAGAATGTTCAGTACAAATTCTGCTTCGTATCACCAACACAAAACACTGTAGGCTCGAAGTGTTGAGTATTTGTTATATATATACACACATAATAAAATGTATAGAAACTTATCAATTGGGTAGCAAAGACTATGTCCGAAACAAATTAATCAATAAATTATGCAGTATATCCAGTTTGTGATTGTTTCGAATGTGTTAGACTGAAAACCAAAGAGTTTTACCTAATTTATATCAGGTTTAAAAAATATCATCTAAAAATGAAAATTTGATGTTCAACCATTATATTCCTACCTAGATTATAGTTCCGTCTAAGCTAACATACTCAAAAGATGGCATCAATCTCACAGGAACAGGAAAACTATCTTAGAATGGCCATATTAGTTAACGGTGTTTCTCCACGTGCAGTTCGTGTGTTCTTTAATAGAGCATTCCCTCCAGCATCTTTAGATTCAATGATAAATGATCGGACGAATAAGAAAACCCTGGATGACTTAAGAAGAATTATAATAAACCAGGCACAGTGGGATCTCTTGTTTCCTAGCAATTGTAAGTATTTCTACATATAGAATATACTTCCTTACAAATTAATGTGCCTTATAGATTAATATAGATAAAGGGAATGTATTTCAATAAGTTTTATTAAAAAGAAGGAGGAAAAATAGAACTCTATTGGCTTTTATCAGTATTCTACTTGATTGGGAAATCAATCTCTCACTGGACCAATCGATAGTATTGTCGGAGTGTGGGTTACTGTTTGGTATGTTTTTGTCCATTGAATATTTATTATGCAATATCCATATGGAACGGGTTTATAACGCTTGTATGTCATTTCATTCCATCATTACACATGACTGTTAGACAATTTGTCTAAATAATTGTATACTGATTATATGGGTTTGTCTTTAAACTTAATAGTCTATACAAGTCAAAAAATTTGATTGACAAAATGGACTCAGAAAGTTCCTAACCCATTGTAAAATAATGATAAACAAATTGTCCAGCCTTTTCTGCATTGCTGTCGTTTACTGTAGACTTTTGCCATTACAAGTCGGTTTGTAATCATGTTCTATTGCACCTACTGTACATTGAATCGTTTGATGGTTTGACATGGTATGAAAGTTTTATACCGTCGCGAGTAAGTTGACCGTTATACCTTCCTCTTTTCGTCGAATGTGGCATAGAAAATAAGACTTATAACTTATGTACACACAACCGGTGCCAAAGTCGGGAAAGGTGTGCTTATCTTTCGAGAATACCAGATATAATATCCTGATTATAGAGTTCTTGTTGCTCAGTCGTTATTTGCCTTTGTTGCAATTTATGCCCATAAAATTGAAGGAGAACAAACGAACAATAGGCCTCATGACTTTGGACATGTAAATAAGGAATGTGGTGGGTCAAACTTGTTTGTGAAAGTCGAACTTTGGACAATGGTGTTACAGGACAACATAAGATGAAACTGTAAAAATCAGTTACAAATAGCCTAACAAAAAGGATTGCTTTTAGGCTCAAAAACAACAAAACAATCATAATGCATTTTGTTAAAATATATTTTTGCATTGTTTTGGTCTTTTGAAAAATGTTGTTTGCGCTGTATTTAAACACTTCTACAACGAAACTTGTTACATGCACACGTATACAAATTGCGATTTTTATGAAACGGAATTATAGGTTTGAACGTTGTTTCAATTAAGACTTGTTTATATTTATTTTGTTTTGCCTTGTATTATATTTTCCCTCAGGTTTATATAATCTGTTCATCCTATTTTGACTCTTTCAAATTCGAGAGTCTATCCTAAATTGAGGTAAATCAAATGGCCTACTAAATACTTATCGATCCCTAACATCACTGAAGGGACATTAATTGTCAAAATCCGGATATTGTGTAAAAAAAAGTTAGCACCTCGTGTTGTGGTTTACCATCTTTGCCGTAAGTTTATTATTTTCTACTTGGTATCAAATTAATATAGAAATTCATTTTGTTACACCATCTTTAGACGAGTTGTATATATATAAATATCTTCAGAAGTTATAGGAGAAATGCCTTACATCATTTAGGCATTATACCTCCTTCCTAGCCTCCTGATTTAAGATAAAAGCCTCATTTTACGTATTGCCGCTAACATATATATAACGTAAAGGAAACAATTGCTGCGATATCACAAAGAAAGACAATCTTTTGTATGTGATAACATCCATTTAAAATGATTTACAACGAACATTCGTTCTAATTTGGTTCAGTGGGATTTCGTCTATTTTGATACTATATGTGTATATGCAAATATTATCTTAAAAAATCTGTTTTTTAAAGTCAAGATCTTTCCGTCTAGGAAGTTCTTCCGTGGTTTTCAATATGCTTTCAATATGCTTTCTATATGCAGGTTCGATTGATTCAGAAAAATTTGATGTGACTTTGATGATAGCATTGTTACGGAATCTTAATCATAATCAACCAATGACAACTCCTATAAAGGGGTATGACAAATTACCAGCAACAACAGAAATTACTCCTGCCTCAGATTTAGCAAGACTAAAATACTTTAGAAACTTCATGGCACACCATCATGATAGCAATATAGACAGCACATTTTTTAAAACAGCATGGAAGGAAATAAGTGATGTACGTACAACCTGTAGTTATATAATACAATTATTACAAAATGCAAAACTTATTTAAAATGAGATAATACGTTGCATTTGTATTCCTTCATACTACATATATATATCATTAATTAAAACAGTGGATGATTTAAATATTATCAAATGAAGCCGACATTGAATTTTTTATATACCAACGACAAAATCAACAACCATTGCAATTTAATTATCAGCATTTTACCCATACATATAATATCTCTCCAAAAATATCATTAGAATTATGGTATTTGAATTAAAATATGAGTATTGAATAGGTATTGTTTGAAAATAACTGTTATATTTTTTGTTCGTTTGGTGTTCAGTACTGTTGTGATTTGACTTTTTGATGTGGTTTATTCAAGACTATCATAATTAACTTACAGTAACTATATTCGCATATATCTTTAGTTGCCATATTGTCTTATTTGAGATAGTCACACATCTCCCTTTGTCTTTTTTACATACACTCGTAAGTTAAGAATTTAAGATATTGTATTGACCAATTACTATATTGCAAGCTTAGACAGTTAGTCATTTAATAGGTGTTTAATAAAATGTTGACGGTCTAATCTGAAAAGAAGCATAAATTGTTTTCAACAGCAACGAAGACTTACATACAACTTACATTGTATTCACGGTTTTAAGTCAGGTTAGAATGCTGTAAGTTGACAAACATAGGTTTTATACTACGTGGGCATGCTCAGGCAAACAGGTTTTGCAGCACGTTACTTCAAATAAGACACCATGTCTTGAAATATCTTCTTTTGTCGATAGGTTTTAAATAAATTCAAAACTTCATTCCTTATGTGTTTAAACATCTCTTTACTTTCTAGGGAGCCTCCAAAAGTAAGCCACTATAATTACCAAAAACCTCAAATATGCAATTGTTAAGTAAAATACCAATGAACAAATTGTTTTAAACAACAGACAGACCCACCAACAGCTTACTAAGCCTCTTAGACTTTAAATTTTGATGACAGTTGTGGAATGTTCTTACATCTAATTGAGCTTTGAAATGTCAACCAGAGTAATGCCTTTAACAGAACTGGTTCTTCGCTCATTTTCCAGGCTGTACAAAGATTAGGAGGGAATACAATGAAGCAAGAATGTGATCATCTAATGACGAAGCCACTGGACATGTCAATCTACGAGATCTTACGAGACATGCAACAAGCTAACAATGAAGTTAAACAGTCCCTTCAGTCAATTAATGTTGTTGTTTCGAAGTTTCAAGCAGATTTAGACACATTTCATTTAGATCATGACACTTTGCAAAAGTTGTGTAAATTGATCCAAGAGGATACAGTACCTTTGCGTATAAGAGGTATCTACATACTTTTATCAAACAATATGCTTTGAACTTACTAAAAATAAACTGTTTGAAATTCACTCTGGGTATATAAGTTTAATTTGTAAAAAAGTCCATTTAAAGTAAAATCTTGTTTTGAATAAATTAATTTAGAATATATTAAACTTTTAAAAAACCACTGGTAACCAATTGTTTATTTAAAACCAAGAACAGAAGAAGTGATTTATTGCATATATTAATAAACATAAAGTATGTTTTAGTCGAATGAGTTGCAAATAAGGTAGAAGGCTGCACAATTTCGTTACGTTATAGTTTAATCTTAAATCTCTGAATTACACTAGGAATGATTAGGTTTCATTTGTATACTCTTTACTGCAAATCAGGATAAAAAACATTGTAGTATGATGGGTAAGGAACTGTTTGGTGGACTCATTATTATATGTCATAAAACAAATCTATAAAGTATGCAATTTCCACTGCACATTTTATATTCAAATGTGTATATAATCCACTGTTTAAGTAGTTCAGTATGTATTCAAACAAACAAGATTTTAGTACAGTGATAAATTATAAAAACTTAAAAATGAAAATCTTATATATGTCTTAATTTGAAGAACTGTTCTAAATGTAACTTTACATTTTCAATAGTTTCTGTAAACTTTTAAACAATTCTAAACTGATCATCAACTGATCGATGGATTCAATTGCGGAATATGCTATACAGAAAGCGCGAGCAAGATAAACCAAAATATACGACGTACAAGGCACACGAATTTTTAAACATTCAAAACCTCCAACTATAAACTGATCGGTGTATCAGTAATACCAAATACATTGCTTATGCACATTTTACCTCTTATGAGTTTGATTTTCCTTTAGTATCTCTTGCCTTTTATTTACACTACTATAGCCTATGCTGAACTGGAAATTCTATATATTCTCAACAAGCACAGTTTTATTACAAAAGGCTCGTAACAATATCCTACATTGTGAAGGAGGATGAAATAATCAAAATCATAACAATACTGGAATTTACTATCTCCAACTATTTCCCAATGTTTTATTATTTATCGCCCGTGCATAGCTTGTCAATGTATTCAGTTTGTTTTGTTATATACTTTTCTAGTATATACCGCTTATGTGTTCAGCCATATTGAATCTCATCGTGACGTCACGAAACAAAAGAAATGGCTCTGAAAGGAAAACACTTGTAGGTTTGTTTACGTTGTTATTATGACACCCTCAACGGAGTTGGGGTGACATATTGTTATTCTACGTTTCTTTTTTTATGTCACCCTGACGGAGGTCGGGTGACATATTGTTATTGTACGATTCTTTTTTTTTATTTATAGTTTTTATGGCACCCTCAACGGAGTTGGGGTGACGTATTGTTATTCTACGTTTCTTTTTTTTTCTTCTTATTATTATTTTTATTATTTTTCTTCCACACATTTTGTCCAGGAGATTTCTCGAAATCCAAAGGACCAAAATTGATGGAACTCTTTTATATAGAGGACCCTTAGGTGAAGAGTTGCAGGCACCATGGATGAAACTTTGTGGAAGTGTTACCTGATATGCCTAGATGTGCATGCAATATCAAGAGGTTCCAAAATGGCCGCCATTGTCATAGAAACAGGGCAAAAGTTTAACATTGACCGTATGGGAAAACACATAAAAGCTATATTTTCTTTAAGAATATAGCATCAATCCCAATGAAACTTTACAGATATGTAACATGGCATGTACCAATGTTGGACCCGTCTTTGGAATTTTGGAAATGGTAACTGTTACCATGGAAACAGCAAAAACTTCAAAAATTTCAAAATGCTCCAAACGAGATGAAATTTTACAACAATGTTAATTAACATGTGTAAAAGCGCTCTTTGAATTTGGATTTTTCAAAATGGCTGCCGCTCACCTGGCAATGGGGGAAGGGTGCCATCCCTTATTGCTAGCAATTACAAATCTAGTTTCTTATTATTATGGCACCCTCAACGGAGTTGGGGTGACATATTGTTATTCTACGTTTCTTTTTTTTATTATTATGGCACCCTCAACGGAGTTGGGGTGACATATTGTTATTCTACGTTTTTTTTTTCTTATTATGTCACCCGATCGACAATGTCGGGTGACATATTGCTTTTCCTCTGTTTCTTTGTTATGGCACCCTCAACGGAGTTGAGGTGACATATTGTTATTGTTCGTTTCTTTTTTTTCTTATTATGGCACCCTCAACGGAGTTGGGGTGACGTATTGTTATTCTACGTTTCTTTTTATTTTTTTTATTTTTATTTTTCTTCCACACTTTTTTGTCCACTCTGGATCTCAGAATTGAATGGACCCAAGTTGATGGAACTAAATCATAATGTGAAGCACCATGTGAAGATTTGCTTTTTGGGGTTGGCACTTTCAAGATGGCCGCCGTTACCATGGAAACAGCAAAAATCCGAAAATTCTAAAAGTCTTCCAAACTGGATGAAACTTCACAGAAATGGTAACTAGCATGTGCAAAATTGCATTTTGAAGTTGGAATTTTCAAAATGGCTGCCGTTACCATGGAAACAGCAAAAATATCAAAAAGTATAACTTTTTCGTTATAAGACCAAACTGGATGAAACTTAATGAAAATGTTACCCAGTATGCCAAGATGTGAAGACACTATTTGGTTAGTCAAAAATGGCTGCCGTTGTCATGGAAACTGGAAGCAAATTTTACATTGACCCTAAGGGAAAATGCATAAAATCAGCATTTTCTCAAAGAGTATTTCACCAAAGTCAATTAAACTGTACTGATATATAACATGACATGTGACAATGAGATGTCTGCTTTTAGAATTTTGGAATTATCTACTGTAACCATGGTTGCAGCATAAATGTCAAAAATTTAAAAAAAAATAAAAATGCTGCAAACTCGATGAAACTTTACAGAAATGTTATCTTGCATGGGCAAAAATGTTTTTTGAAGTTGGAATTATCAAAATGGCCGCCGTAACCATGGAAACAACAAAAATGTCCAAAATTTCAAAATGCTCCAAACTTAATAAAACTTTACAAAAATAATAATTTGTATCTGTAGATTCACTCTTTGACATTGGAATTTTTCAATGGCTGCCGCTCGCCTAGCAATTTGGGAAGGGTGCCATCCGCTATTGCTTGCAATGGCAAATCTAGTTATGGCACCCTAAACGGAGTTTGGGTGACATATTGTTATTCTACGTTTCTTTTTGGTTTTTTTATCTTTATTATTTTTCTTCCACACGTTTTTGTCCAGTCTGGAACTCTAATATAAATGGACCAAAGAAGATGGAACTATACCATAATGTTAACCACCATGTGAAGATTTGCTTTTTGGGGTTGGCACTTTCAAGATGTCCGCCGTTACCATGGAAACGGAACAACTGTGAAAAAATCCACTTTTTGGTTTTGGGGAATAATTTGGAGATGCTTCAACTCAGAATCCTTATATTTTAACACAATGTAGGTGCCAGCCATATACAGGTGTTGGATGATTTTGGTACTTATTGGAACTACTATGTTGCCATGGAAACAACACTAAAATTTTCAAAAATATCAAAATGCTCCAAACTTTATGAAACTTCACAGTAACGATGAGCAACATTGGCAGATGTGGCTTTTGGAGTTGGAAATTCCAAAATGGCTTTTGGTACCATGGAAACAATGCAAAACATTTCAAAAACATAAAAATGCTGCAAACTGGATGAAACTTTACAGAAATGGTAACTGGCATTGGCAGAGTTTCATTTTAAAGTTGTAATTTTCAAAATGGTCGCCGTAACCATGGAAACAGCAAAAATGTCCAAATTATCAAAATGCTCCAAACTTGATGAAACTTTTCAAAAATGATAATTTGCATGTGTAGATACACTCTTTGACTTTGGAATTTTCTAAATGGCTGCCGCTCGCCTGGCAATGGGGGGAAGGGTGCCATCCGCTATTGCTTGCAATGGCAAATCTAGTTATGGCACCCTCAACGGAGTTGGGGTGACATATTGTTATTGTTCGTTTCTTTTTGTCTTATTTTTATTATATTTATTCTTCCACACTTTTTTGTCCATACTATTTCTCAAAATCGGCTTGAACAATTTTGGTGGAACTATACCATAATGTTTACCCCCACATTTTATAGTGCAGTGGGGTATGGCACCATCAAGATTGCTGCCGTTGCCATGGAAACGAAACAAATGTGAAAAAATCCAGTTTTTTGTTTTGGTAAACTGTTTGGTTATGCTTAAACTCAGAATCATTATTTTTTAATACAATGTAGGTGCCCACTATATACAGGTATTGGATGATTTTGACACTCATTGGATCTACTATGTTGCCATGGAAACTACACCAAAAATTTCCAAAATATCAAAATGCTCAAAACTTAATGAAACTTCACAGTAACGATGAGCAACATTGGAAGATGTGGAATTTGGCGTTGGAATGTCCAAAATATCTGTTGTTACCATGGAAACAATGCAAAAAGGTCAAAACGTTGAATTTTCATAGAACATTCCAGAACATCAATGTTAAATTTATTCTAGAGACATTAAATGGTACATGATAATGGAAGGAAAAAATTGCAGCGGCGGTTTGACTTTGGAATATTCAAAATGGCCGCCGTTACCATGGGAACAGCAATAATATGAAAAACTTGAAAATGCTTTGAATTTAATGAAACTTATTCTTTTTTTTCTTATTATTATGGCACCCTCAACGGAGTTGGGGTGACGTATTGTTATTCTACGTTTCTTTTTTTTCTTATTATGGCACCCTCAACGGAGTTGGGGTGACATATTGTTATTCTACGTTTCTTTTTTTTCTTATTATGGCACCCTCAACGGAGTTGGGGTGACATATTGTTATTCTACGTTTCTTTTTTTTCTTATTATGGCACCCTCAACGGAGTTGGGGTGACATATTGTTATTCTACGTTTCTTTTTTTTCTTTTTATTATGGCACCCTAAACGGAGTTTGGGTGACATATTGTTATTCTACGTTTCTTTTTGTTTTTATTTTTATTATTATTTTTCTTCCACACATTTTTGTCCAGTCTGGAACTCTAATGTGAATGGACCCAAGAAGATGGTACTATACCATAATGTTAACCACCAGATGAAGATTTGCTTTTTGGGGTTGGCACTTTCAAGATGGCTGCCGTTACCATGGACACGGAACAAATGTGAAAAAATCCAGTTTTTTGTTGTGGTGAACTATTTGGATACTATTTAACTCAGAATCATTATATTTTAATACAATGTAGGTGCCCACTATATACAGGTGTTGGATGATTTTTGGCACTCATTGGAACTACTATGTTGCCATGGAAACTACTCCAAAAAATTCAAAAATCTCAAAATGTTCCAAACTTAATGATACTTCACAGTAACGATGAGCAACATTGGAAGATGTGGAATTTGGCGTTGGAATTTCCAAAATCGCTGTTGTTACCATGGAAACAATGCAAAAAGGTCAAAACTTTGAATTTTCACAGAACATTCTAGAACATCAATTTTTAATTTATTCTAGAGACATTAAATGGTATATGATTGTGGAGGGGAAAAATTGCAGCGGGGGTTTGACTTTGGAATATTCAAAATGGCCGCCGTTACCATGGAAACAGCAAAAATACGAAAAACTTCAAAATGCTTCAAATTTATTGAAATTTAAAACAATTGTTGCTCAGCTAATGTAGACTTGATTTTTGAGTTTGGAATTTCCAAAATGGCCGCCAGAACCATGGCTACCGCTCACCTGGCAATAGGGGAAGGGTGCCATCCGCTATTGCTTGCAATGGCAAATCTAGTTATGGCACCCTCAACGGAGTTGGGGTGACGTATTGTTATTCTACGTTTCTTTTTTTTCTTATTATTATGGCACCCTCAACGGAGTTGGGGTGACGTATTGTTATTCTACGTTTCTTTTTTTATGTCACCCGATCGACAATGTCGGGTGACATATTGCTTTTCTTATGTTTCTTTGTTATGTCACCCTGACGGAGGTCGGGTGACATATTGTTATTGTACGATTCTTTTTTTTATTATTATTATTCCACACTTTTTTGTCCAGACTATTTCTTGAAAACGTATTGACCAATTGTAATGGAACTATACCAGAATGTTAATAACCATTGTCCGAAGTGCAGTCGAGATTGGCACTTCCAGGATGTCTGCTGTTACCATGGAAACAGAAAAAGAGTGAAAAAATGAAGTTTTAGTTTTTGGTGAATAATTTGACTATGACAAAACATTTAATCATCACATTTTTATACAATGTAGCTGTCCTCTATATACACGCTGTGGATGTTTTTGAGATCCATTGGAACTACGATGTTCCCATAGAAACTGATCAAAAATATCAAAAATTTGAAAATTCTTTAAAAATATATTAAACTTTTACAGAAATGTTGCCTGGCAAATCTAGATATGGCAGTCAACTTTGGAATTTCCAAAATGGCTGCCGTTACCATGGAAACAAGGCAAAAACATCAAAAATGAGAAAATGTGATGGAACATTCCAGAACATTAGTGTTGTACAGCTATTAAATTTTATATGATTGTAAAATATTATGGGGAGTACAATATGAAGCAGAAGTATGACTTTGGAATTTTCAAAATGGCCGCCGTTGCCATAGAAACAGTAAAAACATCAAAATTTTAAAAATGCTATAAACTTTCTAAAAAATTTCAAACTGATGCATTGTAAAGTAAATTAGTTGATTTAATGTTAAAATTTCGAAATGGCTGCCGCTTAGTGGCAATTGGTGGACCAGGGTGACATCCGCTATTGCTTGCAATGGCAATTCTAGTTATTATTATTATTCTTCCACCTTTTTTTGTCCGACAGGTTTTTTGGAGTAAAATGGAACCAATCTTAATGATAATTCACTATAAGGAGGAACACAAAATTTCGGGTTGCAGTAGGGTCTAAGACCATGAAAAATGGCTGCCGTTTCCATGGAAACGGAACAATTGTGAAAAATTCCAGTTTTTGGTTTTGTGAATAATTTAGAGATGCTTAAACTCAGAATCATCATATTTTATCACAATGTAGGTGTCAGCCATATATTGGTTTTGGATCATATTGGCAATCATTGGAACCACTATGTTGCCATGGAAACTACCCCAAAAATTTCAAAAATTTCAAAATGCTCCAAATTTTTTGAAACTTCATTGTAACGATGAGCAACTTTGGTAGATGCGTAATTTGGCGTTGGAATTCCAAAATGTCTGCCGTTACCATGGAAACAGTGCATAAGTGTCAAAATGCTCTAAAAACCTCAGGGTTTGGTAAATAATTTTGGTATGCTAGAACTTGAAATCATCAAATTTTTACACAATATAGTTCTCCACTATATACAGCTTTTGAATGATTTTGACAATCATTGGAACTCTTCTGTTACCATGGATACAGGACCAAATATTTCAAAAATTTCAAAATGCTCCGAAATTGATCTAACTTAATATGATTGTTGACTGGCAAGTCTGGACTTTTGACTTTGGAATTTCCAAAATGGCCACCGTTGCCATGGAAACTGCAAAAAAGTCAAAAATTCTCTAAATGCTTTGAACTTAATGAAACTTGATATTATTGTTAACTGGCAAGTAAAGATGAGACTTTTGACTTCAAATTTTTCAAAATGGCTGCCGTTGCCATGGAAACAGCAGAATTGTGAAATTTTTTAGAATGCTCTCAATGTACTGAAAATTTACAGAAAGATGGATTGCCATGCATATATGTGCATTCACTGTTCAACAATTTTGAAATGGCTGCCGCTTAGTGGCAATTGGGGGAAGGGTGACATCCGCTATTGCTTGCAATGGCGATTCTAGTTTCTTATTATTTTTCTTGCAACAAATTTTGTCCGCGCGAGTTCTTGGAATCCAATGGACCAATGTTGATAGAACTCTACTATAATGAAGACCCCATGTGAAGTTGTGCACCTTGCTATGGAATGGTAAAAAATGGCCGCCGTTTCCATGGAAACTGAACAATTGTGAAAAAATCTAGATTTTGGTTTTGGTGAATTATTACGTTATGCTTAAACTTAGAATCATTATATTTTAATACAATGTAGGTGCCCACTATATTCTGGTTTTGGTATGATTTTGGCAATCATTGGAATTACTATGTTGCCATGGAAACTACACCAAAAATTTCAAAAATATCAAAATGCTCAAAACTTAATGAAACTTCACAGTAACGATGAGCAACATTGGAAGATATGGAATTTGGCGTTGGAATTTCCAAAATATCTGTTGTTACCATGGAAATAATGCAAAAAGGTCAAAAATTTGAATTTTCACAGAACATTCCAGAACATCAATGTTAAATTTATTCTAGAGACATGATACTTTATGAAAATGTTCTCCAGTATGCCAAGATGTCAAGACAATATTTTGATAGTTCAAAATGGCCGCCGTTGTCATGGAAACTAGGGCCAAGTTTTGCATTGACCCTATGGAAAAATGCATAAAATCTGCATTTTCTCAGAGAGTAGAGCACCAAAGTTAATGAAACTGTATTGATATATAACATGACATGTGGCAATGAGATGTACACTTTTAGAATTTTGGAATTATCTACTGTAACCATGGTTGCAGCACAAATGTTCAAAATTTCCCAAAAAAATAAAGTGCTGCAAACTGGATGAAACTTTACAGGAATAGTGACTGACATGTGCGGAGTTGTATTTTGAAGCTGGAATTTTCAAAATGGCCACCGTAACCATGGAAACAGCAAAAATATCAAAATTTTCAAAATGCTTCAAACTTATTGAAACTTTGCAAAAATGTAACTAGACATCTGTAAATGCATTCTTCGACTTTAGAATTTTCAAAATGGCTGCCGCTCACCTGGCAATGAGGGGAAGGGTGCCATCCGTTATTGCTAGCAATTACAAATCTAGTTTTTATTATTTTTCTTCCACACATTTTGTCCAGGAGATTTCTGGAAATCCAATGGACCAAAGTTGATAGAACTCTATTATATAAAGGACCCATAGGTGAAGAGTTGCAGGCACCATGGAAGGGTTCAAGATGGCTGCCGTTTCCATGGAAACTGCAAAAATGTGAAAAATTTTCAAAATTCTAAATTCTTCATTATAAGACCCAAGTGGATGAAACTTTGTGGAAGTGTTACCTGATATGCCTAGATGTGCATGCAATATCAAGAGGTTCCAAAATGGCCGCCATTGTCATGGAAACAGGGCAAAAGTTTAACATTGACTGTATGGGAAAACACATAAAAGCTACATTTTCTTGGAGAATATAGCATCAATCCAAATGAAACTTAATAGATATGTAACATGGTATGTACCGATGTGGCACCTGTCTTTGGAATTTTGGAAATGGTCACCGTTACCATGGAAACTTCAAAAATTTCAAAAATTTCAAAATGCTCAAATCTTCATGAAATTTTACAAAAATGTTAATTGTTATGTCAACATGCGCTCTTTGACTTTGGAATTTTCAAAATGGCTGCCGCTCACCTGGCAATGGGGGAAGGGTGCCATCCGCTATTGCTTGCAATGGCAAATCTAGTTATTATTTTTATTCTTCCACACATTTTGTCCATGCTATTTCTCGGAATTGGCTTGAACAATATTGATGAAACTATGCCATAATGTAGTCCACTATATGAAATTGTGCAAACGGGGTATGGCATCATCAAGATGGCTGACGTTGCCATGGAAACTAAACAAATGTGAAAAAATCCAGTTTTTTGTTTAGGTGAACTATTGGGATATGATTGAACTCAGAACCATTATATTTTAATACAATGAAGGTGCCCACTATATACAGGTGTTGGGTGATTTTGGCACTCATTGGAACTACTATGTTGCCATGGAAACTACTCCAAAAAATTCAAAAATCCCAAAATGTTCCAAACTTCATGAAACTTCACAGTAACGATGAGCAACATTGGAAGATGTGGAATTTGTCGTTGGAATTTTCAAAATATCTGTTATTACCATGGAAACAATGCAAAAAGGTCAAAACTTTGAATTTTCACAGAACATTCCAGAACATCAATGTTAAATTTATTCTAGAGACATATTAAAAGGTATATGATGGTATATGATTATGGAGGGAAAAAATTGAAGTGGGGGTTTGACTTTGCAATATTCAAAATGACCGCCGTTACCATGGAAACAGCAAAAATATGAAAAACTTCAAAATGCTTTAAATTTAATGAAACTTATAATAGATGTTGCCAAGCTTTTGTAGACTTGACTTTTGAGTTAGGAATTTTCAAAACGGCCGCCGTTGCCATGGAAACAGCAAACATTTTCTAAATGGCTGCCGCTGGCCTGGCAATGGGGGAAGGGTGCCATCCGCTATTGCTTGCAATGGCAAATCTAGTTATGGCACCCTCAACGGAGTTGGGGTGACGTATTGTTATTCTACGTTTCTTTTTTTTCTTATTTTTATTATTCTTCCACACATTTTGTCCATCGTGTTTCTAAGAATTGAGTGATCCAATAATGTTGGAACTATAACATAATGAGGACCCCCATGTGAAGTTGTGCATTTGACTCTGGAATTTTTTTAAATGGCCGCCGTTTCCATGGAAACTGCAAAAACGTGAAAAATTTTCAAAATTCTAAATCTTTCATTATAAGACCTAGCTGGATGAAACTTTATGGAAATGTTCCTTGGTATGCCTAGATGTCAATACAATATTTAGAAATTCCAAAATGGCCGCCATTGTCATGGAAACAGGGCAAATGTTTAACATTGAGCCTATGGACAAATACATAAAAGCTGTATTTTCTTTAAGAATATTGCATAGAGATCAATGAAACTGTATTGATATATAACATGACATATGGCAATGAGATGCCTGCTTTTAGAATTTTGGAATTATCTACTGTAACCATGGAAACAGTAGAAATATCAAAAATTTCAAAAAATTCAAAATGCTGCAAACTAGATGAAAATTTACAGAAATGATAACTGGCATGGGCAGAATTGCATTTTGGAGTTAGAAATTTCAAAATGGCCGCCGTAACCATGGAAATGACTAAACTGTCAAAAATTTCAAAATGCTCCAAACTTTATAAAACTTTACAGCAATCATAATTTCCATGTGTAGATACGCTCTTTGACTTTGGATATTTCAAAAGGGCTGCCTTTATCCTGGCAATGGGGGACGAGGGTGCCATCCGTTATTGCTAGCAATTACAAATCTAGTTTTTATTATTTTTCTTCCACACATTTTGTCCAGGAGATTTCTGGAAATCCAATGGACCAAAGTTGATGGAACTCTACTATATTATAGACCCTAAGGTAAAGAGTTGCAGGCACCATGGTATGGTTCAAGGTGGCTGCCGTTTCCATGGAAACGGAACAAATGTGAAAAATTCCTGTTTTTTATTTGGGGGAACTGTTTGGATGTGCTTTAACTCAGAATCATTCTATTTTAATACAATGTAGGTGTCCACTATATACAGGTGTTGGATGATTTTGGAACTCATTGGAACTACTATGTTGCCATGGAAACTACACCAAAAATTTCAAAATTCTCAAAATGCTCCAAACTTCAGGAAACTGCACAGTAATGATGAGCAACATTGGAAGATGTGGAATTTGGCGTTGGAATTTCCAAAATCGCTGTTGTTACCATGGAAACAATGCAAAAAGGTCAAAACTTTGAATTTTCACAGAACATTCTAGAACATCAATGTTTAATTTATTCTAGAGACATTAAATGGTATATGATTGTGGAGGGAAAAAATTGCAGCGGGGGTTTGACTTTGGAATATTCAAAATGGCCGCCGTTACCATGGAAACAGCAAAAATACCAAAAAAATCAAAATGCTTCAAATTTATTGAAACTTATAACAAATGTTGCTCAGCTAATGTAGACTTGGCTTTTGAGTTTGGAATTTCCAAAATGGCCGCCGTTACCATGGCTACCGCTCTCCTGGCAATAGGGGAAGGGTGCCATCCGCTATTGCTTGCAATTGCAAATCTAGTTATTTTTATTATTCTTCCACACATTTTGTCCATCGTTTTTCTAAGAATTGAGTGATCCAATATTGTTGGAACTATAACATAATGAGGACCCCCATTTGAAGTTGTGCACCTTGCTATGGAATGGTAAAACATGGCCGCCGTTTCCATGGAAACAGCACAAATGCGAAAAAAATCAAAGTGGTCCAAACTGGAAGAAACTCCACAGGAATGTTAACTGGCATGTGCTGATTTCCAGTTTGACTTTGGAATTTTCAAAATGGCTGCCGTTACCATGGAAACAGCTAAAATATCAAAAATTCTAACTCTTTCATTATAAGACCTAACTGGATGAAACTTTATGAAAATGTTCTCCAGTATGTCAAGATGTCAAGACAATATTTGGATAGTTCAAAATGGCCGCCGTTGTCATGGAAACTGGGGCCAAGTTTTGCATTGACCCTATGGAAAAATGCATAAAATCAGCATTTTTTCAGAGAGTAGTGCACCAAAGTAAATGAAACTCTATTGATATATAACATGACATGTGGCAAAGAGATGTACTCTTTTAGAATTTTGGAATTATCTACTGTAACCATGGTTGCAGCACTAATGTTCAAAATTTCCAAAAAAATCAAAATGCTGCAAACTGGATGAAACTTTACAGAAATAGTAACTGACATGTGCGGAGTTGCATTTTGAAGTTGGAATTTCCAAAATGGCTGCCGTAACCATGGAAACAGCAAAATTGTCCAAAATTGTAAAATGCTCCAAACTTAATGAAATTTTACAAAAATGATGACTTGCATGTGTAGATGCACTCATTGACTTTGAAATTTTCAAAATGGCTGCCGCTCGCCTGGCAATCGGGGGACGAGGGTGCCATCCGTTATTGCTAGCAATTACAAATCTAGTTATGGCACCCTCAACGGAGTTGGGGTGACGTATTGTTATTCTACGTTTCTTTTTTTTCTTATTATTATGGCACCCTCAACGGAGTTGGGGTGACATATTGTTATTGTTCGTTTCTTTTTGTCTTATTATTTTTATATTTATTCTTCCACACTTTTTTGTCCATACTATTTCTCAGAATTGGTTTAAACAATATTGATGGAACTATACCATAATGTTGACCACCACATTAAATAGTGCAGTGAGGTATGGCATCATCAAGATGGCTGCCGTTGGCATGGAAACGAAACAAATGTGAAAAATTTCTTTTTTTTGTTTTGGTGAACTGTTTGAATATACTTACACTCAGAATCATCATATTTTAATACAATATAGGTGCCCACTATATACAGGTGTTGGATGATTTCGGCACTCATTGGACCTACTATGTTGCCATGGAAACTACACCAAAAATTTCAAAAATATCAAAATGCTCCAAACTTCATGAAACTTCACAGTAACGATGAGCAACATTGGAAGATGTGGAATTTGGCGTTGGAATTTCCAAAATATCTGTAGTTACCATGGAAACAATGCAAAAAGGTCAAAACTTTGAATTTTCACAGAACATTCCAGAACATCAATGTTAAATTTACTCTAGAGACATTAAATGGTATATATGATTATGGAGGGAAAAAATTGCAGCGGGGGTTTGACTTTGGAATATTCAAAATGGCCGCCGTTACCATGGGAACAGCAAAATTATGAAAAACTTCAAAATGCTTTAAATTTAATGAAACTTATAACAAATTTTTCCTAGCTTATGTAGACTTAACTTTTGAGTTTCGAATTTTCAAAATGGCCGTCGTTGCCATGGAAACAGCAAACATTTTTTAAATGGCTGCTGCTGGCCTGGCAATGGGGAAAGGGTGCCATCCGCTATTGCTTGCAATGGCAAATCTAGTTTTTATTATTTTTCTTCCACACATTTTGTCCAGGAGATTTCTGGAAATCCAATGGACCAAAGTTGATAGAACTCTATTATATAAAGGACCCATAGGTGAAGAGTTGCAGGCACCATGGAAGGGTTCAAGATGGCTGCCGTTTCCATGGAAACTGCAAAAATGTGAAAAATTTTCAAAATTCTAAATTCTTCATTATAAGACCCAAGTGGATGAAACTTTGGATGAAGTGTTACCTGATATGCCTAGATGTGCATGCAATATCAAGAGGTTCCAAAATGGCCGCCATTGTCATGGAAACAGGGCAAAAGTTTAACATTGACTGTATGGGAAAACACATAAAAGCTACATTTTCTTGGAGAATATAGCATCAATCCAAATGAAACTTAATAGATATGTAACATGGTATGTACCGATGTGGCACCTGTCTTTGGAATTTTGGAAATGGTCACCGTTACCATGGAAACTTCAAAAATTTCAAAAATTTCAAAATGCTCAAATCTTCATGAAATTTTACAAAAATGTTAATTGTTATGTCAACATGCACTCTTTGACTTTGGAATTTTCAAAATGGCTGCCGCTCACCTGGCAATGGGGGAAGGGTGCCATCCGCTATTGCTTGCAATGGCAAATCTAGTTATGTCACCCTGACGGAGGTCGGGTGACATATTGTTATTGCTCGATTCTTTTTTTTATTTATAATTATTATTCCACACTTTTTTGTCCAGACTATTTCTCGGAATTGCATGGACCAATGCTGATGGAACTTTACCATAATGTTAACCCCCATGTGCAGATGTGCAATCGGGGGTTGGCATTTCCAAGATGTCTGCCATTGCCATGGTAACAGCAAAAATATGAAAACTTTCATGGAACATTCCAGAACATTAGTGTTAAATTAATTCTACGGCCATTAAATGTTATATGATGGTATAATATTATGGGGAGCACAATATGAAGCAGCAGTATGACTTTGGAATTTTCAAATGTTGCCATGGAAACTGTTCAAAAATAACAAAATTTTGAAAATTCTTCAATAATGTATGAAACGTTACGACTTGTAAATCTAGATGCGGCATTTAACTTTAAAATTTCCAAAATGGCTGCCGTTACCATGGCTGCTGTTTAGTGGCAATTGGTGGACCAGGGTGACATCCGCTATTGCTTGCAATGGCAATTCTAGTTATGTCACCCTGACGGAGGTCGGGTGACATATTGTTATTGTACGATTCTTTTTTTTATTATTATTATTCCACACTTTTTTGTCCAGACTATTTCTTGAAAACGTATGGACCAATTGTAATGGAACTATACCAGAATGTTAATAACCATTGTCCGAAGTGCAGTCGAGATTGGCACTTCCAGGATGTCTGCTGTTACCATGGAAACAGAAAAAGAGTGAAAAAATGAAGTTTTAGTTTTTGGTGAATAATTTGACTATGACAAAACATTTAATCATCATATTTTTATATAATGTAGCTGTCCTCTATATACACGCTGTGGATGTTTTTGAGATCTATTGGAACTACGATGTTGCTATAGAAACTGATCAAAAATATCAAAAATTTGAAAATTCTTTAAAAATATATAAAACTTTTACAGAAATGTTGCCTGGCAAATCTAGATGTGGCATTCAACTTTGGAATTTCCAAAATGGCTGCCGTTACCATGGAAACAAGGCAAAAACATCAAAATGAGAAAATGTGATGGAACATTCCAGAACATAAGTGTTGTACAGCTATTAAATTTTATATGATTGTAAAATATTATGGGGAGTACAATATGAAGCAGAAGTACGACTTTGGAATTTTCAAAATGGCCGCCGTTGCCATAGAAACAGTAAAAACATCAAAATTTTAAAATTTGCTTTAAACTTTCTAAAATTTTGCAAACTGATGCATTGTAAAGTAAATAAATTAATTTAATAATTAAAATTGACAACAACACTTCAAAAGATCTGCAATTTTATTATCTATGTCTACATGTTTCGCCTGCAATAATTAATTATTATTTAAGGATTGCATTCATTTGCATGATTTGACAACCCGGCATACCAAGGTATCCACTTCAGGGACTCTACCAAAACGATGTCACAGGCGTTGGTTCACCTCGCGGAATTTAAATTAATTTAATGTTAAAATTTTGAAATGGCTGCCGCTTAGTGGCAATTGGTGGACCAGGGTGACATCCGCTATTGCTTGCAATGGCAATTCTAGTTAAGTCACCAAAACGGAGTTTTGGGGACTTATTGTTTTTGTATCGTTTCTTATTAAGTCACCAAAACGGAGTTTTGGGGACTTTATGTTTTTGTTCGGTTTCTTATTATTATTATTATTCTTATTTTTCTTTTTCTAACCCCTAAAACGGTCCTACCATTTTCTTGGAAGGAGTAGAGGATGGAAATTTTATATTTTTTCTGGGTAAGGGTCTGCATCATGGGGGGTGCAGAACCCAATGTCCATGATACCAGGGTGTCATCTTGGCATAATTAGGGGGGCTCAAAGATGGGTGGGGTTAATTTTTTTTTACATTTTCTAAATTTTCCACTGTATGGAGAGTAGATGGAATTATATATTCTCTTATGAATATTTAGAGACACATGTCTGCTTCAACTTGGCACTAATTTTATTTCAGTAGGGGGTCTCCATGGCATAATTTGAGGGGGGTGAATTTTCATGGAATATTCTAGAACATCAATGTTAAATTTGTTCTAGAGACATTTCATGGTATATGATGGTATATAATTATGGAGTGAACAATTTGCAGCAGAAGTGACACTTTGGAATTTTCAAAATGGCCGCCGTAACCATGGAAACAGCAAAAATAAGAAAAACATCAAAATGCTTCAAATTAAATGAAACTTATAACATATGTTGTGAAGCTAATGTAGACTTCACTTTTTAGTTCGAAATTTCCAAAATGGCCGCCGTTGCCATGGAAACTCCAAAAATGTGAAAATTTTCAAAAAGCTTCAAAATTGATGTAACTTAAAACAAATGTTGCCTGCCATATGTAGACATTACTTTTGACTTTAAAATTTCCAAAATGGCCGCCGTAACCATGGAAACGGCAAAAATGTGAAAAAAATCAAAATCCTTTAAATTTAATCAAACTTTACACACAGGTTATGTGGCATCATGGATACCGTAAAACAATGATTTGGGGTCCGTTTTGGTGACTTTTGTGTTAGCATCCTAACACAGGATTACTTGTTATTATGGCACCCTCAACGGAGTTGGGGTGACATATTGTTATTGTTCGGTTCTTTTTTTCTTATTATATTTATTCTTCCACACTTTTTTGTCCATGCTATTTCTCGGAATTGGCTTGAACAATATTGATGGAACTATACCATAATGTAGACCACCACATTCTAAAGTGCAGTGGGGTATGGCACCATCAAGATGGCTGCCGTTGCCATGGAAACTAAACAAATGTGAAAAAATCCAGTGTTTTGTTTTGGTGAACTGTTTGAATATACTTACACTCAGAATCATTCTATTTTAATACAATGTAGGTGCCCACTATATACAGGAGTTGGATGATTTTGGCACTCATTGGAACTACTATGTTGCCATGGAAACTACTCCAAAAATTTCAAAAATCTCAAAATGTTCCAAACTTAATGAAACTTCACAGTTACGATGAGCAACATTGGAAGATGTGGAATTTGGCGTTGGAATTACCAAAATATCTGTAGATACCATGGAAACAATGCAAAAAGGTCAAAACTTTGAATTTTCACAGAACATTCCAGAACATCAATGTTAAATTTATTCTAGAGACATTAAATGGTATATATGATTATGGAGGGAAAAAAATGCAGCGGGGGTTTGACTTTGGAATATTCAAAATGGCCGCCGTTACCATGGGAACAGCAAAATTATGAAAAACTTCAAAATGCTTTAAATTTAATGAAACTTATAACAAATTTTGCCTAGCTTATGTAGACTTAACTTTTGAGTTTCGAATTTTCAAAATGGCCGCCGTTGCCATGGAAACAGCAAACATTTTCTAAATGGCTGCCGCTGGCCTGGTAATGGGGGAAGGGTGCCATCCGCTATTGCTTGCAATGGCAAATCTAGTTATTATTCTTATTCTTCTCTTTCTGACCCCTTAAACTGTCTTACCATTTTTTTGGAAGCAGTAGGGGATGGAAACTTTATATTTTTTCTGGGTATGGGTCTGCATCATGGGGGTTGCAGAACCCAATGTCCGTGATACCAGGGTGTCATCTTGGCATAATTAGGGGGGCTCAAAGATGGGTGGGGTCAATTTTTTTTTACATTTCTTAAATTTTCTACTGTATGTAGAGTAGATGGAATAATGATTACTTCTATGAATATTAAGAGACACATGTCTGCTTCAACATGGAACTTTTTTTATTTCAGTAGGGGGTCTCCTGGCATAATTTTAGGGGGGTGAATTTTCATGGAACATTCCAGAACATCAAAGTTAAATTTATTCTAGACACATTTAATGGTAAATGATGGTATATAATTATGGAGAGAACAATTTGCAGCAGCACTTTGTCTTTGGAATATTCAAAATGGCCGCCGTTACCATGGAAACAGCAAAAATATGAAAAACTTCAAAATGCTTCAAATTTAATGAAACTTATAACTAATGTTGACTATCTTGTGTAGAATTGACTTTTGAGTTTTAAATTTTCAAAATGGCCGCCGTAACCATGGAAACAGCAAAAATATGAAAAAAATCAAAATGCTTCAAATTTAATGAAACTTATAACAAATGTTGCCTAACTTGTGTAGACTTTAATTTTGAGTTTGAAATTTTCAAAATGGCCGCCGTTGCCATGGAAACAGCAAAAATGTCCAAAATAAATAAAATTCTTCATATTGAATTAAACTTTACACACACATTATTTGGCATCAATGATACCGCAGAACAATGATGTGGGGTCCGTTTTGGTGACTTTTGTGTTAGCATCCTAACACAGGATTACTTGTTATGGCACCCTCAACGGAGTTGGGGTGACATATTGTTATTCTACGTTTCTTTTTTTTCTTATTATTTTTATTTTTCTTCCACACATTTTGTCCGCGCGAGTTCTCAGAATTGAACCGACCAATGTTTATGGAACTCAACTATAATGAAGAACCCCACTTGAAGTTGTGCACCTTGCTATGGAATGGTAAAAGATGGCCGCCGTTTCCATGGAAACAGCACGAATGCGAAAAAAATCAAAGTGGTCCAAACTAAAAGAAACTCCACAGGAATGTTAACTGGCATGTGCTGATTTCCAGTTTGACTTTGGAATTTTCAAAATGGCTGCCGTTACCATGGAAACAGCTAAAATATCAAAAATTCTAACTCTTTCGTTATAACATCCAACTGGATGAAACTTTATGAAAATGTTCTCCAGTATGCCAAGATGTCAAGACAATATATGGATAGTTCAAAATGGCCGCCGTTGTCATGGAAACTGGGGCCAAGTTTTGCATTGACCCTATGGAAAAATGCATAAAATCAGCATTTTCTCAGAGAGTAGTGCACCAAAGTCAATGAAACTGTATTGATATATAACATGACATGTGGCACTGAGATGTACGCTTTTAGAATTTTGGAATTATCTACTGTAACCATGGTTGCAGCACAAATGTTCAAAATTTCCAAAAAAAATTAAGTGTTGCAAACTGGACGAAACTTTACAGGAATAGTGACTGACATGTGCGGAGTTGCATTTTGAAGTTGGAATTTCCAAAATGGCCGCCGTAACCATGGAAACAGCAAAATTGTCCAAAATTTCAAAATGCTCCAAACTTAATGAAACTTTACAAAAATGATGACTTGCATGTGTAGATGCACTCTTTGACTTTGAAATTTTCAAAATGGCTGCCGCTCGCCTGGCAATGGGGGGACGAGGGTGCCATCCGTTATTGCTAGCAATTACAAATCTAGTTATGTCACCCCTATGGAAATAGGGGTGATATATTGTTATTGTTCCGAATTATTCTTCCACACTTTTTGTCCAGCTTAGTTCTCGGAGATGACTTGACATACATTAATAAAACTGTACCATAATGACAATCCCCATGTGCAGATGTGCAGTTAGGGTCTGGAATTTTCAAGATGGCCGCCGTTACCATGGAAACGGCAAAAATGTAAAAAACCGAAAAATGGTCCAAAATAAACGAAACTTTCAGACATTGTCACTGGTCAGGCGAAAGCGTGACATCCATCTTAAAAACTTTCAAAATGGCTACCGTTGCCATGGAAACAGTCCAAACGTGAAAAAAACGAAAATAATTCCTTAATTAATTCATAGTAAATCAACCGTTACAGATACGACCCCTAATACTCCCCCTTTGTAACAAGAGTATGAACTGTAGAATTCATTGCCGTTGGAATTTTTGAGATTGCTGCTGTTACCATGGAGAAAAGGCTAAAAGTGCAATATTGACCCATATGGGAAAAAACGTCAAAGTATCATTTTCTTGCAAATTTTAAGCTCATTCCCGGTAAAATGCTATTGAAACGTCATCTGTCCTTGAAATTTTCAAAATGGCCGTCGTTGTCATGGAAACAGCAAAAAAAAAATCAAAAAAAAATCGCAACTTTCAGGCAAAATTCTGTAATCATGACTATGTGCATACGATCAAATACAAATCTGTGCTGCAAAACATCTTCTAGAATATGCTAGAATAAAACTAATATAGAATTTAACGTGCTTCTATTCTATATATAAATCGTGCTTTCAAGAGAGAATCGCCACTGAGAGAGAGAGAAACACGAATAGTACACATAAGTGACATTTCTGCACTTGCACTAAAGTACACATCCGTTAATCGAACACCTGCTACAATATACACATGAGCTAAAAATCAATCGATAAGCGTGTAATTAAATTGTACAAGATAAGATACATGTATCGTGTGATACGCGAGTCATTGAAGAATAAAATGAACAGTTAGTATGCCGCTCCGTCAATATATACACATGTTGTCTGTCCAAGGTCCCCTCTAAAAAGAATAGTAATGTTCTAAGTCCACGATAATATACTTCAGTATCACGTGACACCACCTATCTTCCTCACGCGTGTGTCTAATTTAAGATTTTAAAGAGTTCCCCAACTATATATAGACATCACTCTTAGTCTACGAGAAGAGAAAAAAAGGGGGGGGGGTCAAAGGCATGTATACTAGACGTGTCATCTGACTTTGGTACACTCAAACTGGTTGCTGCTACTGTGACAATGTTCAGAACGGGGTGACATCCTCAGCTATTGCTTGCAATGGCAAATCTAGTTATGGCACCCTAAACGGAGTTTGGGTGACATATTGTTATTCTACGTTTCTTTTTGTTTTTATTTTTATTATTATTTTTCTTCCACACATTTTTGTCCAGTCTGGAACTCTAATGTGAATGGACCCAAGAAGATGGAACTATACCATAATGTTAACCACCAGATGAAGATTTGCTTTTTGGGGGTGGCACTTTCAAGATGGCTGCCGTTACCATGGAAACGGAACAAATGTGAAAAAATCCCGTTTTTTGTTTTGGGGAACTATTTGGATACTATTTAACTCAGAATCATTATATTTTAATACAATGTAGGTGCCCACTATATACAGGTGTTGGATGATTTTGGCACTCATTGGAACTACTATGTTGCCATGGAAACTTCTCCAAAAAATTCAAAAATCTCAAAATGTTCCAAACTTAATGAAACTTCACAGTAACGATGAGCAACATTGGAAGATGTGGAATTTGGCGTTGGAATTTCCAAAATCGCTCTTGTTACCATGGA
The DNA here is from genome assembly GCA_037788925.1 of Mytilus galloprovincialis. NCBI lineage: Eukaryota > Metazoa > Mollusca > Bivalvia > Mytilida > Mytilidae > Mytilus > Mytilus galloprovincialis. Next base: position 4,269,948 of record CM075340.1, on the reverse strand, counting down.
AACAATGCAAAAAGGTCAAAACTTTGAATTTTCACAGAACATTCTAGAACATCAATGTTTAATTTATTCTAGAGACATTAAATGGTATATGATTGTGGAGGGAAAAAATTGCAGCGGGGGTTTGACTTTGGAATATTCAAAATGGCCGCCGTTACCATGGAAACAGCAAAAATACGAAAAAATTCAAAATGCTTCAAATTTATTGAAACTTATAACAAATGTTGCTCAGCTAATGTAGACTTGACTTTTGAGTTTGGAATTTCCAAAATGGCCGCCGTTACCATGGCTACCGCTCACCTGGCAATAGGGGAAGGGTGCCATCCGCTATTGCTTGCAATCGCAAATCTAGTTATGGCACCCTCAACGGAGTTGGGGTGACGTATTGTTATTCTACGTTTCTTTTTTTTCTTATTATTATGGCACCCTCAACGGAGTTGGGGTGACGTATTGTTATTCTACGTTTCTTTTTTTTCTTATTATTATTTTTCTTCTTGCAACAAATTTTGTCCAGGTGTTTTCTCGAAATCCAATGGACCAATGTTGATGGAACTCTTCTATAGTAAGGACCCCCATGTGCAGAGTTGCAGTAAGCATGGAATGGTTCAAGATGGCTACCGTTTCCATGGAAACAGAACAAATGTGAAAAAATCCTGTTTTTTGTTTTGGTGAACTGTTTGGATATGCTTTAACTCAGAAACATTATATTTTAATACAATGTAGGTGCCCACTATATACAGGTGTTGGATGATTCTGACACTCATTAAAACTACTATGTTGCCATGGAAACTACACCAAAAATTTCAAAAATATCAAAATGCTCAAAACTTAATGAAACTTCACAGTAACGATGAGCAACATTGGAAGATGTGGAATTTGGCGTTGGAATTTTCAAAATATCTTTTGTTACCTTGGAAACAATGCAAAAAGGTCAAAACTTTGAATTTTCACAGAACATTCCAGAATATCAATGTTAAATTTATTCTAGAGACATTAAATGGTATATGATTATGGAGGGAAAAAATTGCAGCGGGGGTTTGACTTTGCAATATTAAAAGTGGCCGCCGTTACCATGGAAACAGTAAAAATATGAAAAATTTCAAAATGCTTCAAACTTAATGAAACTTTGCAAAAATGTTACTAGACATCTGTAGATGCACTATTTGACTTTGGAATTTTCAAACTGGCTGCCGCTCACCTGGCAATGGGGGAAGGGTGCCATCCGTTATTGCTAGCAATTACAAATCTAGTTATTATTATTTTTCTTGCAACAAATTTTGTCCAGGTGATTTCTCGAAATCCAATGGACCAATGTTGATGGAACTCTACTATAGTAAGGACCCCCAGGTGCAGAGTTGCAGGAAGCATGGAATGGTTCAAGATGGCTACCGTTACCATGGAAACAGAACAAATGTGAAAAAATCCAGTTTTTTGTTTTGGTGAACTGTTTGGATATGCTTTATCTCAGAATCATTATATTTTAATACAATGTAGGTGCCCACTATATACAGGTGTTGGATGATTTTGGTGATCATTGGAACTACTATGTTGCCATGGAAACTACACCAAAAATTTCGAAATTCTCAAAATGCTCCAAACTTAAGGAAACTTCACAGTAACGATGAGCAACATTTGAAGATGTGGAATTTGGCGTTGGAATTTCCAAAATATCTGTTGTTACCTTGGAAACAATGCAAAAAGGTCAAAACTTTGAATTTTCACAGAACATTCCAGAACATCAATGTTAAATTTGGTCTAGATACATTAAATGGTATATTATTATGGAGGGCAAAAAATGCAGCATGGGTTTGACTTTGGAATATTCAAAATGGCCGCCGTTACCATGGAAACAGCAAAAATATGAAAAACTTCAAAATGCTTCAAATTTAAGGAAACTTATAACAAATGTTGCCTAGCTTATGTAGACTTGACTTTTGAGTTTGGAATTTTCTAAATGGCCGCCGCTCACCTGGCAATAGGGGAAGGGTGCCATCCGTTATTGCTAGCAATTACAAATCTAGTTATGGCACCCTCAACGGAGTTGGGGTGACATATTGTTATTCTACGTTTCTTTTTTTTTTCTTATTATTTTTATTATTTTTCTTCCACACATTTTGTCCAGGAGTTTTATGGAAATCCATTGGACCAAAGTTGATGGAACTCTTTTATATTAAGGACCCTTAGGTGAAGAGTTGCAGGCACCATGGAATGGTTCAAGATGGCTGCCGTTTCCATGGAAACTGCAAAAATGTGAAAAATTTTCAAAATTCAAAATTCTTCATTATAAGACCCAAGTGGATGAAACTTTGTGGAAGTGTTACCTGATATGCCTAGATGTGCATGCAATATCAAGAGGTTCCAAAATGGCCGCCATTGTCATGGAAACAGGGCGAAAGTTTAACATTGACCATATGGGAAAACACATAAAAGCTACATTTTCTTGAAAAATATAGCATCAATCCCAATAAAACTTTATAGATATGTAACATGGCATGTACCAATGTGGCACCTGTCTTTGGAATTTTGGAAATGGTAACTGTTACCATGGAAACAGCAAAAATTTCAAAAATTTCAAAATGCTCCAAACGAGATGAAATTTTACAACAATGTTGATAAACATTTGTAGATACGCTCTTTGACTTTGGAATTTTCAAAATGGCTGCCGCTCACCTGGCAATAGGGGAAGGGTGCCATCCGTTATTGCTAGCAATTACAAATCTAGTTATTTTTATTATTCTTCCACACATTTTGTCCATCGTGTTTCTAAGAATTGGGTGATCCAATGTTGTTGAAACTATAACATAATGAGGACCCCCATTTGAAGTTGTGCACCTTGCTATGGAATGGTAAAAGATGGCCGCCGTTTCCATGGAAACAGCACAAATGCGAAAAAAATCAAAGTGTTCCAAACTGGAAGAAACTCCACAGGAATGTTAACTGGCATCTCCTGATTTCAAGTTTGACTTTGGAATTTTCAAAATGGCTGCCGTAACCATGGAAACAGCTAAAATATCAAAAATTCTAACTCTTTCGTTATAAGATCCAGCTGGATGAAACTTTATGAAAATGTTCTCCAGTTTGCCAAGATGTCAAGACAATATTTGGATAGTTCAAAATGGCCGCCGTTGTCATGGAAACTGGGGCCCAGTTTTGCATTGACCCTATGGAAAAATGCATAAAATCAGCATTTTCTCAGAGAGTAGTGCACCAAAGTAAATGAAACTGTATTGATATATAACATGACATGTGGCAATGAGACGTACTCTTTTAGAATTTTGGAATTATCTACTGTAACCATGGTTGCAGCACAAATGTTCAAAATTTCCAAAAAAAAATTAAGTGCTGCAAACTGGATGAAACTTTACAGGAATAGTGACTCACATGTGCGGAGTTCCATTTTGAAGTTGGAATTTCCAAAATGGCCGCCGTAACCATGGAAACAGCAAAAATATCAAAATTTTCAAAATGCTTCAAACTTAATGAAATTTTGCAAAAATGATGACTTGCATGTGTAGATGCACTCTTTGACTTTGAAATTTTCAAAATGGCTGCCGCTCGCCTGGCAATAGGGGGACGAGGGTGCCATCCGTTATTGCTAGCAATTACAAATCTAGTTATTATTATTTTTCTTCCACCTAATTTTGTCCGGCCGTTCTCTCAGAGCCAAAGGGACCAATCTGAATGATGGTGCACTATAACAAGGAACCCTGTCTTCCCAGTTGCAGTGCAACTTTGGAACTAAAAAATGGCTGCCATCACCATGGAAACGAAAAAATGGTGAAAAAATATAATTTTGGAGTAAGGTGAATTGTTTGAGAATGCTTTACCTTAAAATCTTTAGATTTTAATACAATGTAGGTGCCCATTATATACTGCTTTGTGATGATTTTGGCAATCATTGGAACTGCTATGTTGCCATGGATACTACACCAAAAATTTCAAAAATATGGAAATGCTCCAAATTTTATAAAACTTCACAGTAACGATGAGCAACATTGGTTTATGTGGAATTTGGCGTTGGAATTTCGAAAATGTCTGCCGTTACCATGGAAACAATGCAAAACTGGTCAAAATGGTCCAAAAACCTTAAAGTGGCATTTACTTTCTTAAAATGGTAGGTCAAATTGATCCAAACTTTGATGGTATGGTCCCTCCCATGTACCAATGTGGTATATGCCATTAAATTTTGGGAATGGTCTCTGTTACCATAGGAACCAATCAAAATGTCAAAAATTTCAAAAGTTTCAAAATGCTCCAAAATTGATGAAACTTAAAAGGATTGTCGACTCTCAAGTCTGCATGAGACTTTTGAAGTTGGAATTTCCAAAATGGCTACCGTTGCCATGGAAACTGGAAAAATGTCAAATATTTTCGAAAGGCTCCAAACTTTATGAAACTTAATATTATTGTAAACTGGCATGTATAGATGAGACTTTTGACTTTGAAACTTTCAAAATGGCTGCCGTTGCCATGGAAACAGCAAAAATGTCATGTTTTTAAAATGATCTAAATGTACTGAAAATTTACAGAAAAATGTATAGCCATGCAAATATGTGCATTCACTGTTAAAAGTTTTTGAAATGGCTGCCGCTTAGTGGCAATAGGGGGAAGGGTGACATCCGCTATTGCTTGCAATGGCAATTCTAGTTATGTCACCCGATCGACAATGTCGGGTGACATATTGCTTTTCCTCTGTTTCTTTTTCTGTATTATTATTATTATTATTATTATACTTCCACCTATTTTGTCCGGCATGTTTTTTGGAGTGAAATGGAACCAATCTTAATGAGAGTTCACTATAAGGTGGAATAAAAAAATTTCGGGGTGCAGGTGGGTCTAAGACCATAAAAAATGGCTGCCGTTTCCATGGAAACAGAATAATTGTGAAAAATTCCAGTTTTTGGTTTTGGTGAATAATTTGGAGATTCTTAAACTCAGAATCATCATATTTTGATACAATGTAGGTGTCAGCCATATACTGGTTTTGGATGATTTTGGCAATTATTGGAACTACTATGTTGCCATGGAAACTGCATCAAAAATTTCAAAAATATCAAAATGCTCCAAATTTTTTGAAACTTCATGGTAACGATGAGCAACATTGGTAGATGTGGAATTTGGCGTTGGAATTTCCAAAATGTCTGCCGTTACCATGGAAACTGAGCATAAGTGTCAAAATGCTCTAAAAACTTCAGGGTTTGGTGAATAATTTTGATATGCTTGAACTTGAAATCATCAATTTTTTACACAATATAGTAATCCACTATATACAGGTTTTGATTGATTTTGACAATCATTGGAACTACTCTGTTACCATGGATACAGGATCAAATATTTCAAAAATTTCAAAATGCTCCAAAATTGATGAAACTTAATATGATAGTTGACTGGCAAGTCTGGATGAGACTTTTGACTTTGGAATTTCCAAAATGGCCACCGTTGCCATGGAAACAAGTCAAAAATGGTCAAAATGCTTCAAAAACCCTAAAGCGGCAGTTACTTTCTTAAAATGGTAGGTCAAATCCATTGAAACTTTGATGGTAGGTTCCCTCCCATGTACCAATAAGGTATCTGCCATTTGAAATTTGGAATGGTATCTGTTACCATAGAAACCAGCCAAAATGTCAAAAATTTCAAAAATTTCAAAATGGTCCAAAATTGATGAAACTTAATATATTTGTTGACTGTCAAGTCTGCATGAGACTTTTGAAGTTGGAATTTCCAAAATGGCCACCGTTGCCGTGGAAACTGCAGAAATGTCAAATATTTTCAAAATGCCCCAAATTTAATGAAACTTTATATTATTGTTAAATGGCATGTATAGATGAGACTTTTGACTTCAGAATTTTCAAAATGGCTGCCGTTGCCATGGAAACAGAAGAAATGTGAAACTTTTGACAGTGCTCAAAATGTACTGAAAATTTACAGAAAGATATATCGCAATGTGTTGATCTGCATTCACTTTTAAATTGTTTTCAAATGGTTGCCGCTTAGTGGCAATAGGGGAAGGGTGACATCCGCTATTGCTTGCAATGGCAATTCTAGTTATTATGGCACCCTCAACGGAGTTGGGGTGACGTATTGTTATTCTACGTTTCTTTTTTTTCTTATTATTTTTATTATTTTTCTTCCACACATTTTGTCCAGGAGATTTCTGGAAATCCAATGGACCAAAGTTGATGGAACTCTGTAATATAGAGGACCCTTAGGTGAAGAGTTGCAGTCACCATGGAATGGTTCAACATGGCTGCCGTTTCCATGGAAACTGCAAAAATGTGAAAAAATTTCAAAATTCTAAATTCTTCATTACAAGACCAAAGTGGATGAAACTTTGTGGAAGTGTTACCTGATATGCCTAGATGTGCATGCAATATCAAGAGGTTCCAAAATGGCCGCCATTGTCATGGAAACAGGACGAAAGTTTAACATTGACCTTATGGGAAAACACATTAAAGCTGCAATTTCTTGAAGAATATAGCATCAATCCCAATGAAACTTTATAGATATGTAAAATGGCATGTACCAATGTGGCACCTGTCTTTGGAATTTTGGAAATGGTACCCGTTACCATGGAAATACCAAAAATTTCAAAAATTTCAAATTGCTCCAAAATTAAAGAAACTTTACAACAATGTTTATAAACATCTGTAGATGCGGTCTTTGACTTTGGAATTTTCAAAATGGCTGCCGCTCACCTGGCAATTGGGGAAGGGTGCCATCCGTTATTGCTAGTTATTATTTTTCTTGCAACAAATTTTGTCCAGGTGATTTCTCGAAATCCAATGGACCAATGTTGATGGAACTCTACTATAGTAAGGACCCCCAGGTGCAGAGTTGCAGGAAGCATGGAATGGTTCAAGATGGCTACTGTTTCCATGGAAACAGAACAAATGTGAAAAAATCCAGTTTTTTGTTTTTGTGAACTGTTTGGATATGCTTTATCTCAGAATCATTATATTTTAATACAATGTAGGTGCCCACTATATACAGGTGTTGGATGATTTTGGTGATCATTGGAACTACTATGTTGCCATGGAAACTACACCAAAAATTTCGAAATTCTCAAAATGCTCCAAACTTCAGGAAACTTCACAGTAACGATGAGCAACATTGGAAGATGTGGAATTTGGCGTTGGAATTTCCAAAATATCTGTTGTTACCTTGGAAACAATGCAAAAAGGTCAAAACTTTGAATTTTCACAGAACATTCCAGAACATCAATGTTAAATTTATTATAGAGACATTAAATGGTATATTATTATGGAGGGCAAAAAATGCAGCACGGGTTTGACTTTGGAATATTCAAAATGGCCGCCGTTACCATGGAAACAGCAAAAATATGAAAAACTTCAAAATGCTTCAAATTTAAGGAAACTTATAACAAATGTTGCCTAGCTTATGCAGACTTGACTTTTGAGTTTGGAATTTTCTAAATGGCTGCCGCTCACCTGGCAATAGGGGAAGGGTGCCATCCGTTATTGCTAGCAATTACAAATCTAGTTATGGCACCCTCAACGGAGTTGGGGTGACGTATTGTTATTCTACGTTTCTTTTTTTTTTAATTACAAATCTAGTTTCTTATTATTTTTATTCTTCCACACATCTTGTCCACGCTATTTCTCGTAATTGGTCAGACCCATGTTGATGGAACTATACCATAATATGAACCGCCATGTGAAGTTGTGCAAGAGACATTGGAATGGTAAAAAATGGCCGCCGTTACCATGGAAACTGCAAAAATGTAAAAAAAAATCTAAATTCTAAATCTTTCGTTAAAAGAGGCAACCTCTTGAAAGTTTATGTAAATGTTGCAATGGTGCCCTAAGTTACCAACAGTACTTGGAATTTTCAAAATAGCTGCTATTGCCATGGAAACTTGAGAAAAGTTTAACATTGATCCTATGGGGAAAAACATCAAAGCAGCATTTTTTTAAGGAATATAAGATCAAAGTGGAACAATTTTCATGTAAATATATAACATTGCATAAGTCAATGTTGAAACTGTTGTTGGAACTTTCGAAATGGAAACCGTTACCATGGAAACAGCAAAAATCTCAAAAAATCTCAAAATGCTCGAATCTTATTGAAACTCATTACATATGATAAATGGCAAGTGAGGATAAGGCTTTGAATTTTCAAATTTCCAAAATGGCCGCCGTTGCCATGGAAACACCAAAAATGTGAAAAATTGAAAAATGCTCAAAACTTTCTGAAGATTTTCAAATAAATATGTTGTAATGTATTTATGTTTAAATACTGTTTTAAATTTTCAAACAGGCTGCCGCTCGCCTGGCAATGTGGGAAGGGTGCCATCCGCTATTTCTTGCAATCGCAAATCTAGTGTTTATTCTATTCTTGTGACTAGTTGAATGATACAACGTTATATTAATGATTAATACAAACAGAAATAATAATCCTTCCCAGCAGGTTAAATATTTCGGAAAACGTAAACACACCAACACGTGGTTTCTTTTATATCGGCGTTCTTCGTCTCCAGCATACGAAATCGAGAATATTAGAGCTATCTTTTATATTTTTCGTGACTTCACTACGAGATTCGATATGGTTGACTAAAACAGGCGGTAAATGTATACAAAATGTAATAATAAGATAAGGAAATGAGTATTCAAACATAAATAGGTAGGTACGTCATATCCTTGAAAAATATCAAATAAAACAAACTGTTTGCATTGCCAAGCTATATACGGGCAATAAATAATAAAAATTGGGAAAATAAGTGTGACCTGAACATGGGCAGTTCGAACGTTTGAAAATAGGAAAAGTCCGTTGCTCTATGGTCCGCAAATTTTCAAAAAATATCATAAGGATTTAAAAGCTTCGGTTCCGCAGCTACAAAGTTAGGAGCCTGTATGTAAGTGGTTGGCGATGGCTCATGTCACTTATATTTAGTTTAATATAATTTAATTGTCATTTCGTTCATGTTTGGCCCTTTTTAACCCATTGTACCAAATCGGTTTTCTGATTGTTGAAGGGCTTGTTATTGCCTTTATTTGCTTATATACACTTTGTTTGATAGTTTTCTCATAATTATATCTCAAATTTTTTTTAATTTTGTATAAATGCATGATAACTTCAAACTGATATCAACTTTTATATATAAAAAAGGATATATTTAGTTCAATTGAAAATATTTTTCATCATGTCAAGAATGTATTAGTAACTGCATATGAGTAGAGCTATGCACATAAGGAGCATTGAAAGAATACCAAAATTTATCGAAGGCTACTTCAATTTTTTTGTTATTCAGATCATACCAAAACTGTATTAGAAGAATGGCAGAAGAGCACCAAAAGTTTTATTAAGACCAGAGCTGTCAAACATGCATTTAAATGTATACAGGAAAACAGTTGTGTAACTATAACGGCTAGTTCTGGCGTTGGAAAGACAGCAACTCTGCGACAAGTAGCATTAGAAATGTTAAAGGAAGGATACGACGTACTACCATTATCTAATCCAATGGATATTTTGCAATTCATTAATCCTAATCAGAAAACACTCTTTGTCATTGATAACTTTTGTGGGACATATTCTTTAGACCAGCTTGACCTAAATAATTGGACGAGAGTCATGGACCAGATAATGAAAAAGGTTGAAAGTAATCCTTCGAAAATTATTGTAGCATGTCGATTACAAGTGTACAAGGATGAAAAGTTTAAATCTTTAACATTTTTTAAGAAATGTGTGTGTAACATATCAGACAATTTTCGTTTGTTAAAGACGGAGAAACAGTCAATAGCACAATTATATTTGAAAACAAAAGCTAACGAGATTAGTGAGTACTATGATTTATTTGATTGTTTTCCCCTTCTTTGTAAACTGTATAGTGTCAATCCTGAACTTGATATTAAGGATTACTTCAGGAATCCATTTGAAGTGTATGCAGACGAAATTGACATACTACATGAAAACCATCATGGTAAATATTGCGCCTTGGCATTGTGTGTTATGTTTAATAACAGACTGGACGAGAAATGGTTGACGGATGAGCATGGTGAGATAGACAAAGCCAAACGGAAAATTATAGCGAATACATGCGAGACCTGCAAACTGAATAGAGGTACATCTCGACTTATCCTACTGGAAGAAATTAAATCACTTGAACGCACTTTTATAAGGAAAGAACGAAATGTATACAAAACTTTGCACGATAAGATATTTGACTTTCTGACATACTATTTCGGACAAAAAATGATCCGGTGTTTGATAACGAATGCAGATATTCATGTAATTCAGCAAAGATTCGTACTAAACAAGCAAGAGGACAAGAATCAGTTTATTATTGTTCTGGCACCTGAATATCACGATTTATACATACAGAGAATGATTGATGACTGGTATAAAGGAAGAGTAAGGTGCGTGTTCATGAACACTAATATGAAGATACCAAAATTTAGATATCAATTTTTAATGTACTTGAAAAACCTCAATATTTCATACCAGGGAAAATTAGCCCTGATCTGTGATGTCCTACACAAAGATACTGCACTGTCTCAGTGTTGTGTATTCGGTGACATTTCGTTGATTAAGTGGAGTATTGAGCATCATGCTGATGTTAACCAGTGTGATGATCATGGTGTAAGTGCTTTGGTAATATCAGCAGCTAAAGGATTTACTGAGATAGTAGAAATATTACTGGACAACAACGCAGAAATTAATCTCAGTACAAGTAACGACGAATCTCCTCTGTATATTGCTTGTGCGGAAAGTCACATAGAAATAGTGAAGTTACTACTTGACAACAAAGCAAATATTAATAAGTGTACAAATTATGGAATGTCCCCTTTGTTTATCGCGTGTCGTTTAAACAAAGAAGAAATAGTGAAGTTATTACTAGATTGCAACGCAGACAATAATCAGTGCACAGATAATGGTGTATCTCCTCTTTTGGTCGCTTGTCAAGATAATTATATCAAGATCGTAGAGATGTTACTCGATAACAAAGCAGACACGAATCAGTGCACAGATAATGGTGTGTCTCCACTTTTTATCGCTTGTCAAAATAATCATTTTGAGATCGTAAAGATGTTACTAGTTAACAACGCAGACGTTAATAAGTGCACAGATGATGGTGTATCTCCACTTTTGGTCGCTTGTCAAAATAATTATTTTGAGATCGTAAAGATATTACAAGATTACAAAGCAGACACTAATAAGTGCACAGATAATGGTGTATCTCCACTTTTTTTCGCTTGTTACAATAATCATTTTGAGATCGTAAAGATGTTATTAGTTAACAACGCAGACGCTAATACGTGTACAAAAAATGAATCATCTCCCTTGCTAGTTGCGTGTGAGAAGAATCTAATAAAAATAGTGAACTTATTACTTGACAACAACGCAGACATCAATAAGTGTGGAGGTGATGGTGCGTTTCCTCTTTTTCTGGCTTGTCAGGAAAATCATATTGAGCTCGTTAAGATATTACTAGATAACAAGGCAGATATTGATCAGTGTTCAAAGAATGGAGCAACTCCCTTGCTGGTTGCTTGTCAAAACAATCATATACAAACAGTGAAGTTACTAATTGACAACAAAGCAGATATTAATAAGTGTCAAAATGACATATCACCTTTATATATCGCGTGTTGTTTAAACAATAAAGAAATTGTGAATGTATTACTGGATAACAACGCAGACATCAATAAGTGTAAAATTGATGGTGCATCTCCTCTTTTTCTGGCTTGCCAGGAAAATCATATTGAGCTCGTAAAGATATTACTAGATAACAAGGCAGATATAAATAATTGTTTACAAAGTGGAGCATCTCCCTTGTTAATTGCTTGTCAAAGGAATCATAAAGAAACAGTGAAGTTACTAATTGACAACAAAGCAGATATTAATAAGTGTAATGATGTGGAAGTATCTCCTTTGTTTATCGCTTGTCAGTTAAACAATAAAGAAGTAGTACAGATATTACTTGACAATAAGGCAGACATGAATAAATGTTCAGATAACGTACCAACGCCTTTACATATTGCTTGCAAGAGAAATCATATAGCAATAACAAAGTTATTACTGGAGAACAAAGCAGAACCAAATAAGTGTGACTTTTTTGGAGCAACCCCTTTGATGAATGCATGTTCAAACAATAATATGCAGATTATAGAACTATTACTAGATAATAACGCAGATGTAAATGTGTGTACATATTTTGGGACATCTCCTTTGGGTACTGCTGTTGCATTCAATAATATCGATTTAATAAGAATGCTGTTAAGGAAGGGAGCAAAGTATGACAAAATGACATCAGTTTTACATGATATACTGCAAACATTCGGAATAAAATGTAACCCGTATATGGAAGAGCCTCTAGATTAGATAAATCAAACCGAGTAAATGTCTCCGATATTTCTGGGTGTAGTTGTTTGCATGCAAGTAATTAAGATTCGCTTGAATGATAAAGTCATAATATATGTTTAAAACTAAAACATTTAAAAAGACATGTTTCACCCATAAGGTACAATATAGCCGCAGCAGGAGATTTATGGGAGCTTCTTCGCATTAAGTGCATGAAGTCGTGGACCGATCAGGTCAAACTAAAGTCCTGAGAATTGGTATCTACGGCTTTGCCACTTAGCATTTGAGGGGTTTAACAAACACTGGTATGACCGCAGTAAGATTACTGTTTTCCGTTTTACTAAACATTTGTTACTGCAGACTTTTTCTTTGTAAACTATTTGATACTTATTTCTGATGGAACAAAAAAAATCTGATAGTTCTAAACAAAATTTTATTATTGCTGTTTTCATATAATGTATATTGCGAATTTTGGTTTGTTTCCTCAATTAATTAATATTTTTAGTAGCATTACATAATTGATTGGCGATTGTGTTAATCATTTTAACATTCGTCTAACATGTATAAAGGATGAAACGATCGTTGATCCAGTTGCTATTATAATTATGTATCTAAACAAACCTGATTTAAAATCTGTAAATTGCTAACATTTCGAAACTTTCCAGAAACTAACAGCCATTCAGTGTTCAACTATTTTTTTTTTTCAGATAAGGCCTGTTCTATTACGAAATATGAAATTGAGAATGGAAATTGGAAATGTGTCAAAGAGACAATAACCCGAACATAGAGTTTTCATTTGTTCTGTTGGTTGGTAGCGTTTGATTTTGCCTTGGAGTTCGATATTTTACACCTTGTAGCTCATCAAAAATTCTCTTCAACATAGGGTACACATTAAAAACCAGAGAAATTTGACCGAAAGGAACTTAATCCCTTTTTGAAAAAATGTTTCAATATTAAGGAGCTTAGAAATAAATAACATGACATGGTTGTGTACAAATGTATATGATATAAAAAAGAAGATGTAGTATGATTGCCAATGAGACAACTATCTACAAAAGACAAAAATGACACAGACATTAACAACTATAGGTCACCGTACGGCCTTCAACAATGAGCAAAGCCAATACCGCATAGTCAGCTATAAAAGGCCCCGATAAGACAATGTAAAACAATTCAAACGAGAAGACTAACGGCCTTATTTATGAAAAAAATGAACGAAAAACAAATATGTAACACATAAACAAACGACAACCACTGAATTACAGGCTCCTGACTTGGTACAGGCACATACATAAATAATGTGGCGTGGTTAAACATGTTAGCGGGATCCCAACCCTCCCCCTAACCTGGGACAGTGGTACAACAGTACAACATAAGAACGAACTATAAAAATCAGTTAAAGAAGGCTTAACTCATCAGATGGACAAAAATACAAGTGGGCGTGGCCCGGTACTTATACATCCTTACACAAAAAGACACAATGAACAGATCTGAGAGTACTCGCAGTTATCTGACAGCTAGTTCAAAGCCACTAACAACTAATAAAAAAAATCATGCAACTAAGTCTTAAGTATCAATCCGGACACATCCAACATCCAATGGATTTAGTGTAAAGAAGTCATGAACAGTCAGAGAAAAACATGTCCTTGTGCAATAACAAGTTACAGGTATCGACAGATTGTAGATCCATGAATATGTATATACATATAAAATACTAGGAATATTAAGTTAGCTTTTAATTTACTGATAACAAAATCTATATTTATACCAATAAAAACAATATTCAATGATCTTATTACAGTGTTGAATATGTAACATTTGAGAATAAGTTTAATTAAAGGAGCAACAAGTTTACATGGATCAGTTCTAAATTTCCGGGCATGGTTAATAACATTTCCGTAAAAATGAGGATGTGCTATCCCATTTGAAATAAGTTTTCTACAGGTACAACAAAACTTCAAAACCAAATCTTTATATCTATGGAAAAATTTAGTAAAGGTTTTAAGTAATTTATGGTAACGATATCCCTGGTTTAATAATTTACCATTAATACATAGGTAGCGTTCGTTAAAATCAAAAAAGTCACAACAGACACGGGCATAGCGAACAAGTTGTGAAATATAAACACCGTAAGATGGTGCCAACGGAACATCACCATCTAAAAATGGAAAGTTAACAATAGGGAACGAAAAATCGTCTCTTTTGTCGTAAATTTTAGTTTGGAGTTTCCCGTTTAAAACCGAAATATCTAAATCAAGGAAAGGACAGTTATTACCGAATAAATTTGATTTATTTAAAGTAAGTTCCTGGGGATAAATTTCCGCAGTATATTGAGACAATTCTTGATTATTTAACGAAAATATATCATCAAGATAACGGTAAGTGTTGTTGAATTTATCAATTAAATGCAATTTCGACGGGTCTTTACTGAGTTTAGTCATGAACTGTGATTCGTAACAGTACAAAAACAAGTCTGCTATTAAAGGGGCACAATTAGTGCCCATGGGGATACCGAAACGTATATAGATGTTATCAAGGAGAAAATTAATAGCTTCAGTCATCTCATCACACCTCCAGTAAGTATATTTAGCATATTTACCTTTCTCATTAGAGAAGAAGGCTTTACTTTTCTACATTGGCTAGAGGTATAGGGGGAGGGTTGAGATCTCACAAACATGTTTAACCCCGCCGCATTTTTGCGCCTGTCCCAAGTCAGGAGCCTCTAGCCTTTGTTAGTCTTGTATTATTTTAATTTTAGTTTCTTGTGTACAATTTGGAAATTAGTATGGCGTTCATTATCACTGAACTAGTATATATTTGTTTAGGGGCCAGTTGAAGGACGTCTCCGGGTGCGGGAATTTCTCGCTACATTGAAGACCTGTTGGTGACCTTCTGCTGTTGTTTTTTTTTCTATGGTCGGGTTGTTGTCTCTTTGGCACATTCCCCATTTCCATTCTCAATTTTATTTAGATGAGTTGCAGCAAATATATCTACATTCAGCTTTACCAAACGACTATTTAATTAAATAGGAAAAATTTTGTTTAATAAGATAGTGTGGAAGTGTAGTGTAAAGAGTAGAAAAATCAAAACTATTAACAGAACCAAAAGGACCATCATAAGCACGTAATTTATCTAAAACATCCAAAGAATTTTTTACACTCCAAAAATGGTTTATACCACTATGTTCATATATTTTATTACAATAGTTTATGATAAGCTCTTTAATAGTAGTTAATGAACTAGTTAAGAGCACTGAAAGATTAGTTGTAGAACACTTACTAGAGGCCGAGATGAAACGATATTTAAATGTTTTTTTGTGTAGTTTAGGTAGCCAATACATAGTAGGGACCTTCAAATGTTCAGAAGAAGCCTTAAGCTTTGATGTGGTTGTGATATGCTTGTTTACTATATGACTCTCTGTGGAACGGATGGACTTGAATGTAGATGAATTTAAAATTTCATTCTTAAGAACGTCCGTGTAGTATTTACGGCATACCACCACCACATTGTAGGCTGCTTTGTCGGCCGGTACAAACACAAACCGCTTTGAAAGTATTTGAAGTTTATTTCTTATTCTGGAAATAGGTGTATTATGTACTCGACGAGGAAAGAGCATCTATGGTGACTTGACGACACTCTTTCCAATCTATTTTAGATGGAGGACGATATTTTGGTCCTTTTTTCAAAAAGTTTTTAACCTCTCTGTCCTGGATGATATTGAGGTCCCCTGTAATAACATGGCCATAGGGAACATATCTAAACTTCGACGATTCACAGTTTCAAGTTATGGGAGTATTACTATCTATATTCACGTCTGATGTAACCGACGTATAATTAAAAATTAAACTTCTGCTGGTTTTTTTGTATGTGTATGAAATTATAGGTGGTTCTATATTATCAAAATAGGGAGGTATAAAGTTTTGAACGGTCGAGTCATTAAATATACTAGATAAGTTGATAAAATCAATGACTCTGCTAATGTATTTAATTTTCAAAAACTGACGTTTATGATCTTCAGGTTTGTCGATACGCGGGAACAGCCTATGGTGGCAAAAAGCAGTAATTATACGAGAATATTCATACAGTGGGCTGAAGAATGAGATGGTGTCACACTCTTTGAAAATATCGTGTAATTTACTAATTGGTATTTGACCCAGTTTACATAATAATTGATGCCTACCATAATTTTTAAATATAGATAGATTATCAAGTGTATAATTTATACGATGTTTAACTCGTTGATTTCGATTGTTACGTTTCCCATGAGACCTTTTATTTCGTTGTTTTTTATCCATAATATTCATGATATCAATAGAGGAAGTAGTAGATATGTTCCCTTGTCCAAGTATATTGTCATTTAGACCCAGGGGATAAGCTGTTTGAAGTCGTTTAATCCAAGACAGTTCGATAATTTTACGGGAATCTTCAAATTGTTTATGAGACTGCCCTTGTTGTTTCTGGACCGTTTAGAGCGGTTGAAATCTAATAAATTTAATATTGTGGTTGTGTTTACCTAAATGTTGATAAATTATGCTTTTGAATTTCTTAGGTTTTCGGAAGCGGTATAGATGTTTCTGTGTTCGTTTAAAAAATTCCCGTCCTGTTTGTCCTACATATTGTATACCACGCTTGGGCTTAGTTCATGTAACCAGATAAATGAGGCTTTGGGTTTTTCATGTTATGTCACAGGAAAAGGAAAGCGAAAAAGCTCTCCCGTTCACTGTTGACCTTATAGTATTATCAGAAGATAATCCAGAACAGGTTTGTCATTTTCTGGCATTGCACGGAAATATTTGTAGATATCCACGTGCATTTTTATTGAACAATATGGCTGCAGCAGCAATGCCACCTTTAACACAATTATAAAAACTGCTTAATTTAGATGGGGAGTTTCGATTGACGACCATATTTAAACTTAAACACTTCCGAGTTCTTACAAAACGTTTGATGTCAGTATCAGGATACAAATTTTAAGAAGCGAGAGAAGTACAGAAATAGTAATATGACGTTGATACACCAAAATAATTATTCATGTTATCAAGAATGGTTTTATCATCTTTTCAACAGTCAGCTCCATATAGAGTAATAAAGTAAACAATCATGTCCCTGCTATATCTTACTTTATTGCCTCTCCTCAACTTATGAACCTTCTAACCATGTACTGACTAGCCTAAGAACACAAAAGCTTTTTCGAATTATGATAAAAAAAAATATGACCTCCACGTTTTTAAAAGTTAATCTCCTGTGTATCACGACAGAATACGGAAGAAATTGGTCATAAATTAAATAAAAATCAGTTCAAAATACAACGAAAAATAATTTTATAATAAAACAAATTGTCGAAAACTAATGCAAAGATTGAAAAAGGTAGCTTTGTTTCTGTGGGGAAAGCATTGGGGTGACGTGTTGATGATATTATTGTTAAACATGTTTGTATAAACCATCATGTGAATTTGACTTATTGAACTATTGCTATGTTATGGGTGACAGCAAATTTGAAACTACACATTAAAGAACAGAAAGAATTTCATTGCATGCTGCTGCAAAACAAGCAAGCTTTTTTTCTTTTGCAAGCTAAAGCTGCAAATACAACATATATAATATGTAAATGTAAGGCATCAGATGTCCGTTTTGGCAGCAAGTGTCACCTGAAGTGAAAGTGTCAACAATTTGATGTAGATAGACAATTGAATACATAATTGTCTAATTTAGATTGATTTAATGTAATTTGTTCACTTTATACATCAATAAAGGTTTTTGACAAATGTTTGCCTAAGATAAACCAATATGGTCCAAATACGTGTATTGTCCAGCTCGTACTAGAACGTATGAGTATACTCGTACGGTCCGGCCGTACGCGTATGCGTATGGTCCAAAAACTCGTATGGTCTGGAACACTTATAATATTTGATATTTTTTGGTTAATATTTTATAAAATTTCTAAGTCTATTTGGAAAAAGCACTTGTAGATATATTGATATGCTTTTTGATTTTACTTGATGAATTATTAATAGAAAACAACCCTGTGTCGAATGTATTATATGTCTTTTAAAGACTAACAATAACTCTAATTTGTCTAAAAAGTAAAATCACAAAGATACTGATCTCCGAGGAAAACTCAAAACGGAAAATCCCTTATCAAATGGCAAAATCAAATGATAAAACACGTCAAACAAATGGACAACTGTCATATTCCTGACTTAGAACCAAGACATTTTCAAATGTAGAACTAGATGGATTAAACCTGGTTTATATCGCTAAACCATTCATTTGTACGACAGTCGCTTCAAATTCCATAATATCGCCGCAAACATGCGGGAACAAAGTGTCACAAACAGGGTTGCAACTACAACACGAACCCCACCAAAAACTGGGGTTGATTTTGTCGTGTTGCTCATATTATTACTAAGCCGGTAAATAGTCTAAGTCGGTAGGTCACATTCGTGAAAAGGGAATGGGACTGCAGAACTTTACAACATAAGTAACATATCCGATAGCATCTGTATAACGGATATTCCATTGCGGTTAACCAACTCGTGATGTTCTCAGTAAATTATTCTAAGTGATGATTTCAACTTAATCAGTTGGAACTCTTCGTCAAAAAATGAAGTTGAAATCATCTCTTTTGTCGTAAAGTTTTGTTTACAACCGACCCTCATAGTCAAACTCTAGATATAAGTCCTAATCAAATGGCTAAGTCAAAAGCTCGATGCAATCAAACGAATGGATTTAAACTGTTATATTCCTGACTTGGTACAGGCATTTTCTTATGTAGAAAATGGTGGATTGAACCTGATTTTATAGATCTAAACCTCTCACTTGTATGACAGTCGCATCAAATTCCGACATATTTACAACAAAGCGTGAACAAAACAGACATAGTAGGTAAAATTGTCAAAATATGGGTACAGCAGTGACCACGGTGTCACAATCTCGTAACAAAGAAAGATTTTAGAAAAACCACAAAAAGCATCTATCAAATTTATATACCACATGCATTGCTTAGCGTTTTTGACTTTTTTGGATAAGCGTACACAAAACAT
This sequence comes from Mytilus galloprovincialis, assembly GCA_037788925.1. Taxonomy (NCBI): domain Eukaryota; kingdom Metazoa; phylum Mollusca; class Bivalvia; order Mytilida; family Mytilidae; genus Mytilus; species Mytilus galloprovincialis. The sequence goes on along the minus strand of CM075340.1, from coordinate 4,250,590 downwards.
GGCATTTAGAACACACATTTTACCATTTATATTTAAAGAAGAAACTGTTTTTGAAATATAATAAATATTTAAAACAATACTAAGTCTTATCAACAAATGAAAACAACACGTTTAATATGCGCGTTTCGTCTTATGTAGACGAAACGCGCTTCTGGCGTACTAAATTATAATCCTGGTACCTTTGATAACTATTTACACCACTGGGTCGATGCCACTGCTGGTGGACGTTTCGTCCCCGAGGGTATCACCAGCCCAGTAGTCAACACTTCGGTGTTGACATGAATATCAATAAATATTCCTGTTTACAAAACTTTGAATTTTTCGAAGAACTAAGGATTTTCTTACCCTAGGCATAGATTACCTTAGCCGTATTTGGCACATCTTTTTGGAATTTTGGATCCTCAATGCTCTTCAACTTTGTACTTGTTTGGCTTTATAAATATTTTGATATGAGCGTCACTGATGAGTCTTATGTAGACGAAACGCGCGTCTGTCGTACTAAATTATAATCCTGGTACCTTTGATAACTATTAATAATTTATGGCGTCCGAAGTGCTTTTCTTGATTTACCTTCATCAGGAACGCTCAAAGCCAAACATTTGAAATCCGAAGATGTATAAGTATCGAAACCGTTGAAGAGCTTTATGTCAAAAATACCTAATATTAATAACCAAATTCATCTAAAGCAAACTTTGCCTGAGGGAGTTGAAACTTAGTTTCTGAATAATTTCAAAATTTATAATGGACAAATTTAGTAAAATTTGTTAAATTTGACCTGAAGATATCCTCGGATATAAAGCTCGATACCGAATTATTTGTCTAAACTTGATAATAAAAAATAAAATTAACGGTACCAATTTTTTTGCACCAGATGCGCATTTCGACAATACATGTCTCTTCCAAAATATTTGAAATCCAAAGCTTATATAAAAGATGAAGAGCTGTAATCCAAAAGGTCCAAAAAGTATAGCCAAATCCGTGAAAGGAATCAGAGCTTTGCATGAGGGAGATACATTCCTTCATTTATAATAATTTCTATCATTCTGTAATAGCAAATTTTATTAACCCAAAAATTCGTATTTTCATGCCAGTACCGAAGTACTGGCTACTGGGCTGGTGATACCCGCGGGGACTAATAGTCCACCAGTAGAGGCATCGACCCAGTGGTAGTAATAGAATTAACGGTGCCAATTTTCTTTCACCAGATGCGCATTTCGACAATACATGTCTCTTCAGTGATGCTCGTGGCCAAAATATTTGAAATCCAAAGCTTATATAAAAGATGAAAAGCTATAATCCAAAAGGTCCAAAAAGTATAGCCAAATCCTTGAAAGGAATCAGAGCTTTGCATGAGGGAGATACATTTCTTCATTTATAATAATTTCTATCATTTTGTAACAGCAAATTTTATCAACACAAAAAATCCGGATAAACTGCTTTCATCACACATAATGCATTTGAAAATGTCTTTCCCCGAATAGACTGAACGTACACAGAAATATTTGTCACTGGTCTTTACTCGTGTACTCAATCAACGATTCAATCATGAATGCATTATTAATTTGAGTGGTCGTTACATTTTATGTTTTACTGGTATCTCAGATCCGGTAAATTCGACGTGAAATAAAAAAGCATTAACTTGTTAATTACGAGCTGTTGAACGGCAAAGTATAGTTGTTAAGAAATATCTAAAAATCCCCACCATGACCTGCTTAATTCACTGATGTTTGTCAAATTTTTTGGAAGGCACATTATTGTAAAATTCCGTAATGGCTGGCCTGTTAAAGAAGAGCTAAAGATACCAGAGGGACATTGAAACTCATAGATGGGAAATAAATTGACAACGCCATGGTTAAAACAGAAAAAAAAACAAACAGACAAACAATAGTACAAACGACACAACATAGTAAACTGAGGACTTAGCAACATGAACCCCACTAAACACTTAGGGAAATATCAGGTGCTCCGGAAGGGTTAGCAGATCCTGCTTCTCATTTTGCAACTGTCGTGTTGTTCATGTTATTAGAAACCCGGAAAATAGTCCAATTCGGTAGGTAAAATTTGTGAAAAGGGGACAGAATTTTAGTTATGACATAAGGAACATATCCAATATAATATGTAAAACGGATTTGTAAAGATTTAACGTGCTATCGGTAGCCAGACTGAAATAAATACGTTCAGTCCTGAAACTTTCCACGCCACTAGTTTTAATGTTTTTTAAGGTTTTGTTTTCTATTAATTATAGGTGGGTCCCAGTAAATCCCTCATTGGAGGGAGCAATATTGGTGCTGATATTGACCAACGTTGTCATGTGTGATATTCCAGGTGTGTCATGCGAAGAGTAGATTTCAATTCAAACGATATATTTCATAGGGGGGAATATGGCCTGCATCATGTCTAGTGCATTTTAGATAACATAATACTTCATGCTTAATCTGTATTTGCAAATTATAGAGAAAATCATTATATTTCACATTCAAGATTGTCGTTGTAATTATGGTAACAAACTAAAACTGAGGGAAACGCATTAAATATAAGAGGAGAACAACGACACAACATAAAAATGTTACACACACAGAAACGGACTAAGCATTAGACAAAATCCGATGAGAATAACAAATATAACATCAAAACCAAATACACAAATTTGGGATAAAAAAAGTACCGTGACACGTCTTATAGTAATGTGAATTCACACTCAAACACAAGAGAAAACATACGACACAACGGAAACACAACGTTAAAATGTAACACACACAGAAACGAACTATAATATAACAATGGCCATATTCCTGACTTGGTACAGAACATTTTTAAAGAATAAAGAAAAAATGGTGGGTTGAACCGGGTTTTGTGACATGCCAAACCTCGCACTTTAATAGCCATTTTAAATATAACATTAAAATGACAACATAATATTACAGGACTACAATACAAATAAATATGAGAAAATATTAGACAAAGAAACACATGAATAATAGCTAACAAAAGGCATCAGGTTTAAAATACAATACGCCAGAAACACGCCGTCCACACAAGACTTACCAGTGACGCCCAGATATAAAAGTTTAAAAGGCAAAACAAGTACAAAGTTGTACAGCACTCAGGATCAAAAGTTCAAAAAGGTTGTGTCAAATACGGCTAGGGTTTTCTGCTTGGGATAAGAACATCCTTATTATTTAGAACAATTTATGTTATTGCAAACAGTAAATTTTATCAAATGAATATAAAAGATATACATGATAAAACTGAAGTATTAACTAATTACAGAGAAAAAAAACCCGAAAACATACATAAAACAGCACAAAAAATAAACTAAGTTAAGGCCTCAACGCAAAAAGTGAAAAAAAGTGACGTCACATACGAAGTGGTGAAAAGGCACAAAAATTACGACACATTTGAAATTCTGAAACAGCACAATTATATAACCTTAACAACAACTTGCACATAACTTTACCATATCTGAAATAGTAAAATAGCATGCAAATAAGAAAAAAAGCATACTTTTACTCTGCTTCATAAACCTTACATGACACATATGACACTGACACTATTCAAACAAGAAAACTATTTATGGGCAAAAAATACAAATTTTCATCTCTTTGGTTTTAATTAGCCAACGTTTGAAACCTATTACCTTCCATACTTTAGATCATTGTTTTCATTACAATAAGGCCTTGTAGGGAATGGTTGGTCAGCCAAATGACAAAAAGTTTTTCTAACATGTGAACTTTTACTAAAACTAGTAGAATTCTAGCTACTACCATCCATTTTATATGTAAATGTCATCATTTTGAAATTGAATACTCACATCATCATGATCATTCATAAGATTTTATTTATCTTAACAATTAAGAATACACAAACTACATGTATGTAGTCATTATTTAACTATGAATTGCAATGGTTCTCTGAACCACAATGGTCATATTTAAGTCCATTGGTTTACTGCTAAAGTATTACTCTGTCTTGTTGAGAGTTGCACAAAGGTTTTTTTTATTGTAACGCTGAAGTTTGATTGACTACATAAACTTTATATTTAATACATTTTTTTTTTAATTTCGAGATGTTGATATTGAAGTCAAATTGTTTGTTCCATGTATTTCTTGATATCGTATGGTGACATGTCAGACTATAATTTTGTTCCACTCTGTATACGTTAATGTCACGCGTGTTAAAATTAGAAAGCATCTTTAATGTTTTAAAGTGTATCATAACCTTATAATGTAAAACATGCATGCATGTTCTTGATAAATAGTCATTGAATTTCCAGTAAGGCTGTAAACATGTAAATCATGTACATAGGCTTATACAAACGAAATCCAAGGTTAATAAATGCACCACTTTTTTACAAGTAACTTTTGAATAGCGTAAAATACAATAAACTATTAATAAATTATTAAAACGCAACGAGGACTCGGAATAATAATAAAAAGCTAATATTATGAAAATATACAAAATCCTAAATATGAACTTTGAACGAACAATTGTCGGGTCATATTACCCCGTCGGTCCCTATCTGATACTCCCGTATCAGCATGTGTACATTATGAACGAATACTATTTCATACTATTTCAAAATGCATAGTGGAAAAATCAAAAAGAGCAAATTTTATTTACATTATTTACAAGCGCGCTATTACGAACATTTGTCGTCTAAAATTTTCTCTCTTAAAATATCTTTAAAGGACCTGTAATTAAATCTAAGTGTGTCTAAATACCAACACGAATAAATCACGAATCAATATGTATAAAACGAACAGTCTGCAATATTTGCCACCATGCAAATAACATATGAACACTGTGTCTCTCTCACAAAAGTTCGATACTTGAATCTATATGGGAATATAAAATAAATCAGTAAATATATATATAAGCATTGTCATTGCATAAAGTCATTGTTCTGTCAAATAAATCTGTTTTCATCACCAACTCTATTTCGGCCTGAAATAAACACTAAGAATATCACGGAGATTCTCTTCAATCTGAAATTTGTTTCTACATATTTTAAGTTTCAGGAACATTTGTCCGAACTATTTTTGTAGCACTATACGAATATGTATGTACACATCTTTGTACTAATATAGTCAATACATCTATGTGAATGTAACCATTTATCAAAATGTCGCTTATACCTGATAACTATTATAAACAAAAACGCAAAATGTAGATCATTTCGGTACTTGAAAAGGCATTGTATGAAACATCGCAATACTGATTGTAAAGCTAAAAAAATATATTTGCAAGTAAATCAAATCTCAACATACTCATCTAAAAATATTATGACAACTTGGCTACGGATGCAAAATGCTGATAAGAAATAAAAGGGGGGGGGGGGTCAAACTGTTGAACTTCAAATTGAGAATATTAGAAAATAGAACATAAGAACGAAATAAGCATAACACTCAAGTGTAAAAATCTTTCTTATTGTAAACATGCTGTGTGTTTTAAAACTAAACATGTTCTAATGACAAATATAACACTATGTTGAATAAAAAAATTAGTTCCTTCCTATTTATACTATGATATATGCAAATGAAATTGTGTTGTGGTGTTGTTTAATAAAATGCATGTTTTGAAATAAAATAAATGTTTAACAATGGTTTCTTTAAATGCAAAGCAGTTAAAAAGATTTTTCAAGGTTTGGTTTTTTAGGATCGTCACTCCTATATTGAAACTCCTTTGAACACGAATTGGGTGACGAGTCCAAGTCATGATCGAAATGGTAGAAAGAAATGCCAAAAGTTTGGTACGACTGTACCCGTTATACCATTGTTAGAACATGAAAATAACACCAATTTTGTAAAAATTGCAGTTACTTGATGTATGAACTATCACTTATGTTTGTCTGATAATACGACCATTAACTTGTGTAAAAAAACACTAGGTCCAAATTTACGACAAACATACTATGACAACCCAATATAAATTTAAATGTTGTTATACTATAAACATTACCGTTTAAGGGTAAAAAATTTAAAAACTGAAGTACTTCATTATGTAAATATCTATCCAATTGCGAAGTAAAAAAACCGAGCTTGTATATTGTATGTAAGTTTTGCTATTTAAATAGAAAAATGATGTGCAATTGTAATGTCTAATTCTACAGAAGAAAAAGGGGGGTTCATTTCTATCTCTTTGTTTTACGTGCTTTTATACGTTTAGCCTGATCCATACGAACTTTAAATTCGTGTCTTAATTCTGGAGGAATATTTTCTTCCGGTTCCCATGAATTGCTTGTGCTACCGAAACCTAACCATTTTATGTAATAATGCATTTTATTGTTTATACGTTTTGCTTTTACTATCCGTTCTACTAGATACAGATCTGAATCATCGTTCTTTCGGTCATCATTTGTGTGCCGTTGTACCTGGGTATCGTTTTGTGAAGGATTATTTGAGTCTGGCTGTGTATACGTTTGAACAATTTCATCGTCATCTTCAGCAATTTCCTCTTCATTGTTATCATCGTCTGACATTTCGTCGTCAGTTGGAACATCTACATTGTTTGTAGGCCTGTCTTGTGGGTCGTAAAACTTCTTTAGTCTGTTGACGTTGATAAGTCCTTTAATTGGTACATCGTCAGAACAGCGCCGGAGTCTATACGTGCTTTTACCCTTTACTTCGGTTATGTAATACGGGCCTTGCCATTTATTGCATTGATTAAGTTTTCGGGATAACCCCACTTCCGTTTTCTTAGTATCTAGCCATACTTTATCACGAATGTTGTAAGAAATTTCTCTTGCTCTTTTATCGTGCTGTGCTTTGTACTTCTTTTGTGCTTTTCTCGCGCTATTCCTCTAGCTAAAACTAAGTGTTTATGTAACTTGTCTATATACTGCTTAGCGACTGGTCCGACTTTGGATGGTTCTGTTAAAACTGTGTCAATAGGCGTTCTGCATTCTCTTCCAAATACGAGGAAATACGGAGTGTACTGTGTCGATTCAGTGCATACTGACGTGTTCATAGCATGAGCAATACTTGGTAATTTTTCTGGCCAATTTAACTGGTTGGCATCAATGCATGTGCGAAGTTTTTCAGCTATTGTCTTGTTATTCCGTTCGCATGTACTGTTTGTTTGGGGTCTGTAACTACTGGTATTTATCTTTTGGATTTCGAAGATATTGCAAACCTCCTTCAATATATTCGACATGAAGTTTTGTCCTTTGTCTGTCAGGATCGCATCAGGCGCTGAATAACGGCATATCCACTGGTTATAAAATAGGTCAGCTACATCTTTCGCGCCTGTATTTTTCATAGGAAGTATTTCCATATATTTTGTGAATGAATCGACTATAAGTAGAACGTGTGTGTAGTCGCCGGAACTTTTTCTAAATGGTCCTAAGATGTCCATGTGTACTCTTCTAAATACGTCCAGCACAGGAAGTGGTTGCAGTGGTGTCGGGCGCTTATGGGCGTCAGGTTTAGCTTTTTGACACTGCATACACGTCTGTACGTACTGTTGAATGTCATTGTACATACCAGGCCAATAGTATTTATATCGTATTGTGTGGTAAGTACGTTCAATGCCATTGTGTCCACCGAGTAAGCTGTCATGGTATGACTTTAGGATATCGTCTCTTAGAGTTAATGGAACTGCCAATCGTTTAACTATCCTATCCGCTCTGTGACCTTTTTCTTTCGGGTAGTATAAGTGAAATAATATGTCCTTGTCTATAATATAGTCTTGTGATTCAATAACCGTTTTTCTAGCTTGTCTGGTCTTATCGGGTAGTTCTTTATCCAATATATATTTAATTACATCTTTGAAATTTTCATCTGTCCGTTGATCATTTACGACTTTTTCTTTTGGACTTGTGGTTATTTCGCAAATGGACGCATATGGGTCTAACTCGATGAAAGAGGCTTCTGTCTGTGTTGACGATTCGACTGTAGCTGTTGTAATAGTCGCTATTTCGGTATCATATGGTCGTCTACTTAACGCATCAGCGTTACCATTAGCCGTTCCCTTTTTGTGAATTATTTCATAATCGTAGCTTTGTAGGAACATAGCCCATCTTGCAAGTCGGCCTGTGATTTTCTCCTTCGTGAGCTTCTGGATGTGTATAAGTGCTTCATGATCTGTATATATTCTGAATTTTCGGCTAGCCAAATAAACATGATATTGTTTAACTCCTTCAACCAACGCTAAATATTCAAGATTCCTGATACAATAGTTCTTTTCAGCTCCTCGTAATAATCGTCCATCATAAGCAATGACTTGTTCTCTGCCTTTATGATCTTTTTGTCCAAGAATGTAACCAAAAGCGATCTGTGAAGCGTCCGAGTAGAGTATAAAATCTTTTGAAAAGTCTGGAAACGCGAGTATTGGAGATGAGATTAAGAGTTTCTTTATCTCTTCGAATGACTGTTGGCAGCTCTTGTCCCAAATAAATTTAGCTCCTTTCACAAGCTGTCTGTGTAACGGGTTAGCAATTTCAGAAAAACCTTTAAAAAACTTCCTGTAGTAATTTGCAAGTCCTAGAAATGCTCTGACATCTGTTGTATTTTGGGGAACTGGAAATGTTTTTACTGCATCTGTCTTGGTTGTGTCAACAGCAATTCCATCTTTTGATAAAACGTGGCCTAAAAACTTTACTTCTTTTGCAGCGAAAGTACATTTTGTAGGTTTAAGTTTTAGATTGGTTTCCCGTAGCTTTTGAAATAGAATCGTAAGGTGTTGCAGATGCTCTTCGAATGTTCTTGAAAAAACGAGTACATCATCCATGTAAACTAGTGCACTTTTCCAGTTTATACCACGTAATGCTTCGGACATTACAAGCTGAAATGTATGTGGACTGTTAGAAAGACCGAATGGTAGTCGGTTGAATTCGAAGACTCCTTCGTGACATGTGAATGCGGTTTTATGTTTAGTCTCCAGATCTAACTTTATTTAATGGAATCCATTGAACATATCGACGGTACTATAGAATTTCGCCTTCGCCTCGCCTAACATATCAACCATATCGTCCATTTGAACAATCGGGTGCACTTTTTTTGTCTTCAAAGTATTCAGGAGACGAAAATCAACGCAAAACCTATACTGGGGCGGGTTATGTGTTGACGATGCTGACTTTGGACTCTTCTTTTGGACTAAACAAATAGGACTGGCCCATTCACTTTGTGGTGGTTCTATGATATCGTATTTTAACATCTCTTCTACATGTTTGCTGGCTTCTCCTTTAACGGCTGGTGATTGCCTGTAGAACCTTTGTCTTACAGGTTGCGCGTCGCCTGTTTCTATACGATGGGGATAGAGATCTGTACAACCAAGTTCGGATAAATTCATAGCAAAAACGTCCCTATTTGTACCTAACATTACCATTAGTTTTTGTTCTGTTGTTAAATCAGAGTCAGAAAAATTGAAATTTAAACTTTTAGCTATTTCGATGTACTTTGCTTCATTATATTTATTTTTGTGTACCCTTATCTATTGAATTTATTTCTATTGTGTCATCAGTGATTTCACTTGAAATCGAGTTCTCTATAATTTCACTGAACTTGCCTATTTTTGTGTGTTTTGATAACCGTACTTTGGCATTTGTAGGATTAAGAACTTGTAAAAATGTTTTATTGTTTCTTATTTGTACAAGACATGTGGCACCTACAATATTCTGTTTACCAACCAATGCTGGGTTCGGTTCAATAATACCTGTTTTAGATTTTATACTTTTGTCAACAGTTTGAACGGGGATAATGACTTCTGACCTACTGGGAATTACTTCATCGTTAACTAAAGAAATAAAGCATATGCTATTGTCATTATTATCACCATTAGTAAGGGGAACTACAGTAATACCAGACTGTAGAACAAGGGTTTTGTCATCAAAATTAAGCCTAGCTTTTTGTTGATCTAGGAAATCTAAACCAAGAATAATTGAATGTGCGAAATTTTCAAAAACATGAAAGGTTTGTTGCATGGTTAAACGACCTATTTCTATAGGGACATCAATTGTTCTTATTCCTCTTAAAGATGCTCCACTTGCTCCTGTTGCAAGAAGAGATGCCTTTTTAAGTGTAACCTTCTTATGCAAATTTGCATAATAAAAATCTGCCGAAATTGCGCTAATAGTAGCTCCAGAATCAACCATAGCCATACCAAAATGATTTGCAACCCGAATTTTAATTAAATTTGATGCTTTTGTGTTATTAAAACCTGTTGCCGAAATAAATTTTGTTGGTTGCGCCGAAAAATGTTTTTGTTTTGATCTACACATTTTTGCCTTGTGGCCTATGGATTTGCATTTATTACATTTTATTCTAATAAAGCGACATTGAGATGGTATATGGTCACACTCACCGCATCTGTGGCATGGGTTACGTCTGCGTTGTCGTCTTGGCGTTCTTGTACGTTGTTGTTGAACTTGAGCCTTGTGATCAGCATCCGAATTAAGAAGTGGTTCCACCATTGTAGGGCTGGTTGTAAGCTGTTTTATTGTATTGCTGTTAACGGCACTGATTTGTTGAAACATCATATCTATTTTAGGTTTTAGTCCTGACATAATTTTGTCTTCAGTTTCCTTCTTCTCGCATTTTTCTAAATAGTGAGAGTTTGCTTCCACTGACCGCAAGCGCACTTCTGCCTCTTCGACTGTTTCCGGCAATTTACCTAGGGACATAAGTCTAACAAGTTCTGGTTTACATCTATACTGCAGTTTCGTCAATTTGAATTGTTGTCCCACATCTTGGTCTTCAGACAAAGCGTTAACTCGGTTAATACATTCTGCAACAGATTCTGTCTCTTGTTGTTTTAAATCTATAAAGTCCGAAAGTTTTTGAAAGTTCTGTCCGTATGAAATTTGATACTTCTTCAGAAATTCGCATTTTAAATTTTCACGAGAGTTTGTTAAATCTTCTGGTAATCCATTAAACCATATTTGTGCGTTTTCTTCTAGAAATAGTGGAAATGCATTACACAATTTAGATTCATCGTAATATAACGAAACGAAGTTCTCAAATAATTTCCACCAACGACTTGGGTTTTCGGTAAAGTCACCTTTGAATTTAGCAAACAATTTTTGAAATCAGTTGTACAGATCTATATTTATATTAAAAGTTCATCATAGTTGTGATAGGAATATGTCCAATGGAAACGGAAAACACATTTTTCTCTTATTTCGTCGTTTCATTTCCCCGCTAAAATTTTGTCTTTAGCACTTAAAACGAAATATTGTTAAATTTAAAAGTACATTTTGTCACTCGCTTGGCGTTTGAGGTACACTTCTGAGATCACGGGTATTAATCCACCACATATGACCAGGTTGTTGGTCACCTCTGTCTTATTCATTAGTTTCGGGGGGAAACTAGCGGTAGTTGATATAAAGTCCAATTCACCGTAAAGTTTACATATTTATTTCACATCCATATATTTCAAATATTAAAACATAACTGAATAACAACATACAAACAAATATAAAATACAAATTCAAAAGACTGATTGACATACGGAAAATGAACCAATCAAATATCTTTTTATTAAATAATATTAATTCGCGTTTTGCCGAAAGCGGGGATTACGGATTAAAAACATGCTTCGTATAAGTTTGTCAAGAATGGCTTTCGGCAGTTATCACTTAGTGTTAAATTATCTATATTCTTTGTTACAAAACCTTTTAACGGATATAAATCTTTGATAATTAATCTAAATGAAAGGATTATAGTTAAGTGTAAAATACAAGTAACTTTTGAATAGCGTAAAATACAATAAACTATTAATAAATTATTAAAACGCAACGAGGACTCGGAATAATAATAAAAAGCTAATATTATGAAAATATACAAAATCCTAAATATGAACTTTGAACGAACAATTGTCGGGTCATACTACTATTACATTAACACTGGGTTATAACTAATAGTAGTCTCAGTAAAGACCGTGTATATTTACGCCAAACATTTTCATTTTAAACTGAAATATAGATTTTGCAAAATACTCTACAAAATTAATTTTAAAGTTAATTTGTTTGATAAATGTAACAAAAATTTGATAAAGTCACTTCTTAAAATTCACTTTCGTTATGAAATTTGAAATTTGTTATTTTCATGAGATTACATTATTTGATTCCAAGAGGATAATATAAAAAGTAATGATAAGTTTGCGTTAAAAAAAACTTCATCTCATCAACATTTTGAATTATCAAATTAAAACATTTGAATTTGATAGTTTTAGAAAAAAAAAAAAAAATTCAATCTGCTTCTTAAAATCACAATATTGAAATTGCTAACTTAAGCATTTTTCAATTTGTCTTTCAAATTTGAAAAATGAAAAATGCTCCAACGTGGAGCATTTTTCAATTTGCCTTGAAATATTGAAAAATGGAAAATGCCCCATATGGGTTGAATTTTGATTTTTAGAAAATTTTCTCAAAAATGAAAATGTTTTTGTGTGTAGCATTTTTCAATTTTTGTAATCGTGTGACAAAATGAAAAATGCTCTAAAAAGGATTAAGAAATTGATATAAAAGATATTGAAAAATAGATAATCAAATTATTTTTTCATTCATTGTTTACACTTTAGAAATTTTGTTTTTATGCTTTAAATATAATACACATGTGTGTATGTGTGAACCCGTAAATACACATTTATTACCTAACCCCGAAAAGATAGAACAACAACGCACCAGCAAAATTTTGTGATGTGGCGCAGGATTATTATGCAATTGTTATTTTCATTGTTTAAAACCATGAATTTTATATTTCCCTATTTTGTTATTTACATTCAGGTTAACTAAGTATTTTCTATATATTTGTTAAATGAAACAGATATTGGTAAGTTGAATTGATAGAGATATTTATTTTTACTCCCAAGATTAGTATTTGAATCGTTGCAAAACATTTGTAAACTTCTTTAAAAAGTTAATGTACATTAATTATATAAGATCCGAGCAACATGCTTCTATATTGACCAAAGCATAATCATGCCCGTTCATCATAACACGTATTAGTTGTGGCCTCACAAAGGATTATGCATAGCTGAAAGCAATTACAATATTCCCTATAAAGCACTCAACGACAGAATAGTGTAACCGAAGCCGAGAGAGTTATTCCTGAATGAAAAGTAAATAAAAAATATTGTAACAGGAAATTTTATTAACATATCGTACTTTCATGCACTGGCTACGGGTTTGGTGATACCCTCGTTGACAACCTAGAAAAGGTGTAAATATAAAAACAACACCTAGGAAAGCTGTTCTTTTCCCAGTCTCCCTGTATAAGGTGAATATGCCATATTCCTTCTAAATACGGATTATTTTGGAAGTCATTGAATGCTCCATTTCTTAACTAGATAAAAATTATTTCTATCTTTTTTTTTCTTTTTTTTTTTTTGGTTGGTATTTACTTAGCTATTTAGATACCAATTGCTTTAACATTTGGCATCCATCGTCTCTGTTTACAACTAGAACAAGCTGTGGTCCACATCTCCACATCTCAATCAGAATAACTCATGCTAAATTTTGGTCCCGCGAGGTTGATGTTGAATTTTACAGAAATTTTTCTGTTTTTAACTGAAATACATTATTTTGATGTTTTGGAAAAACAGAAGCAGACACTTGAGTCAGTGCTTGGTATTCCCATGATGAAGACATACTCTTTCAATCAGTTTAATTGAGGTCTGGAGCTGGCATGTCAGTAACTGCTAGTAGTCTGTAGTTATTTATGTATTATTGTCATTTTGTTTATTTTCTTTTGTTACCTCTTCTGACATCGGACTCGGACTTCTCTTGAACTGAATTTTACTGTGCATATGGTTATGCGTTTACTTTTCTACATTGGTCAGAGGTATAGGGGGAGGGTTGAGATCTCAAAAACATGTTTAACCCCACCGTATTTTTTCGCCTGTACCAAGTCAGGAGCCTCTGGCCTTTGTTAGTCTTGTATTATTTTTAATTTTATTTTTTTGTGTTTAATTTGTTTAGCATGAAGTCCATTATCACTAAACTAGTATATATATTTGTTTAGGGGCAAGCTGAAGGACGCCTCCGGATGCGGAAGTTTCTCGCTGCATTGAACACCTATTGGTGACCTTCTGATGTTGTCTGTTCTATTGTCGGGTTGTTGTCTCTTTGACACATTCCCCATTTCCATTCTCAATTTTAGAAAAGGGTATTGTCTATTTAAAAAGATAGGAGATACAAAATTATTTTGTCTGAAGCTGTCAGGGAGAATTATAAAACCCTTGACATTAAATTATCCATATTTTGAGTCAGAGACGGGAGATCTTCCCATAATGCCCGCCCCTCCTCCCCCTCCAAAAATCTTATTGACTCGGTGTGCGCCTTTTCCTAAATTCCTTAATTTTTTTGTTTGTTCTCCAGATCCCACCTTTTATGTCCCCTTGATTTCACTACCCCAATTTTTATAATCCTATATCCAACATCCCCTTTTTGTAACCTCAACACCACCCCTCTATATATTCCGAGGGCTACTTGCAAGATTCATTTTGATCAAGATGGATTTTATGCCCAAAATTATCAGCATGGTATGGAACAGGATTAAAGTTGCGTGATCCCTGTTAAAAAACAAAACAGTTGTGACTTTCTGTTTACATAACGAATATAAAATGGGAGCGGACGAGCTACACAAAAAATAATAGTATCAACAAAGAGGCAATATCGGTAAATGTTTTAATCAAATTATTTAAAAATTTTCAAATTATGACAAGAGTGCACACGCTGAAGTCTCTCGCCTTCTTTACCAACCATTGATAACATGTTGAGGGGGGTCGGAGGGTTCCTGATTCCGAAAACCCGGGCTTAAAAAACATGAAATCCCAAGGTCCCAAATTAAAAAAAAAAATCAATGAACATAATACCGAAGAAACGTTGAAATCTTTCCCCACCCTTTTATTGAGTTTCCCCAATAGCAAGTACAGAAAACATCACCAATTGATACATGTACATTTATAAAAATTCATATATATATAGCATGTATGGCACATGAAAATATATAATAAAAGCTGCCGCGCGCTCTCCGTTTATTCATTTACTCGATTCGTGAATAGCGTGCTTTGTAACTGAACTGACAAATACTAGTGTTTGTTTTATTCATAATTTCATAAAAAGAAGATGTGGTATGATTGCCACTGACACATTTTTTCCCATAAGACATTAAATGATGATGAAGTAAGCAAGTATAATTCATAGTACAGTCTTCAACATTGATGAAAACCAATACCGCACAGGAAGCTACAAAAGATTCACAAATGAAAAATTTAAAACAATACAATCCATTCGAGAAAAAATAACTTTACGGCGCATATATAGAACTCTTAGGGATTAGATCGTTTTAGGTGCACAACCAAATTCAGAGCGAATAACAGCCTATAAACCATCATGTGTCTGAGCCTACAAAATCAGTCAGTACAATTGCAATCGATTTTAATAAAAAAAAAAAAAAAAAATACTGTAATTTTATTACCGATACCTAGGATTACGTTAAGATTATGAATCAATTATGTATCAAATATATCGACAGTTGATTTTTTATCAATTTTTTTTCTGTAAGTTAGTATTCTCAGCAGAATCTCTATGAAAACTATGGCTTTATAATTCTCTTCATACCTTTTCTTCTATTACATCGCAACACGACGATTTGATATATACTGATATAAACAGAAAAAGATGTCGCTTACACAGCATCGAAATAACAACCCACTAAACACACAACCAAAAGTCCCTTGGAAACACTTTTATTGTATTCAAGAGAAGACAGGTGTCTCTATACATATATAATGTCAACTTCCGAATCGTTTGAAAAGTCTGATATACCTTAAGCAACTATCCAGTCACACTGGAAAACTATCAAGTTATTTTTGAAAGTCCCACTGGAAGTGCATTCGCTTACACAAACTACATATAAACAAGGTTAAGTACTATAATAAATAAAAAAGACGAAACTGGTAGCCTTATAAGTTCGTTTTGTTTGTAAGTTTTTTTTATTTACTTTTATTAATATGTTTCGGAATTTAATGTGACGTCCATTTTCGATGAACTAGTACACATTTGTAAAGGTATCAATTGACCATTTTATTCAAATTGACTTATTTGTAGCTCTTACTTTGCTGTACATTATTGCTGTTTGAAGTTTATCTCTATCTATAGTATTATTCAAGATAATAACCCAAGACTTAACAATTGCCTTAAAATTACCATTTTAGAAGCAGCAACCCAAGAAGGGATTGTCTGATTCGTCTGAAAATTTCTGGACACATAGATCTTGACCTCATGTAAAATATTTAAGTCAGATTTGCTTTAAATGCTTTCGTTTATTTACATTTGATTATTGATCTGAATAGTATAATATGAATGTGTACTCCTTGTTTAAAAATACCTCATAAGGTTTAATGGAACATATCAATCAAAATTGAATATGTATTTGATATTTTGAAGACAAGTTGAAAAGTTAAAACTTAGTAAATATTTAAAAGCTAGTCAGCAACTTGTTTATTACGAAAGCCGCAGACAAACAATAAAAGATTATATACGCTACGTTTACGTCATTTGGAACCTACTTGTAAACATAATATGCTAATGAATGCACTGCCATTGCCATGTTCAAAAACCATAATCAATGTATTACGATATTACTATGTATCATATAGCAATTAACAATACTATTAGATATGTTTTTGAAAAAAAAAACATTGATAAAATAACTGTATATATGCATGTTTCTGTAGAAAAAAAAGGATTTGCATGTACAATTAAAAATATTTTATAAGTTTATGTTATAATTGGCTGCGAAAATAAAATTATGATATAAGAAAAAGTATTGCAATGTCACAAAAATTAACTCCATGGTAAAATACAACATTCCAACCTGACCAACGGAATGGAAGGACAACAAATGTCACATAGATAAATGACATTGATAACAAAAATTCTTATTCAGCTTGTAAAATTTCCAATGCAATACCTTACTCTATATGACATACCAAAGGCTTTAACAAAATACATAATGACAGATAATTATTGTTCAGAAAGGGAACCAAGTTTTTTATTAACAAATTTCAAGTTCAATACCTTACTGTATATGACAATCAACTATTTACTGAATCGTTGTTACAGTTCATACTATCTTCATGCCAATTATTTAACAAAATATATAAAGAAACATAATTATTGTCTTGTCGTGCAGAAATGGAAAAAAGTTTTTTTAAATATATATTAAATATTACGAAAATAAACCAATTGGACAATTATGGTTAATCATGTATTTACCCTAGATAATTTGAATATCCTTAGCAGGGATTTAAAGGTAAATTAACATGAGTAAATTTTTAAACTGGACTTATTTTAAGTTACTGGTTGTACACAATTTTTCATATTTCAAATAGGTTAAACCTATGTTTTCTATAAAAACACAAAGTTATATGCAAAAGAAAGAAAATACAACTATAAAGTTTTAGAATAATAGCATATAGCTCATAAAATGTGCTTCCAGACAATACAAAAAGAAAACTGGGGCCGCACAACTTGTTTTCTTGCTAAAAATTGGATATGTAAATTCACTACAAATTCGTTAAAAATTAAGTTATTTGAGTTGTCTTTCCTTTTCGGCAAATAAAATCTTTCACATCAACTTATTAATTCAAATAATATAGACACTTAAGTGTTTAAAAAGTGGTCAAAATCTTTCGTCAGATGAACCTGAAATTTTAGGCAAAAATCGGTCCTTACCAGACCTACTTCTTTATCTTCCTTTTTCATTCCATAGTCGAGAACTGTTTGCTCATGAATCACGATTTTTTTTAAAGTTAATTAGTACCATTGAAAATATGGGTTACAACTATTTGATATCCTGCAATTGAAAGTCTACTTTATTGCACAATGGTATTGTTCTTCTCTGATGTTTATGAGGTTTTAACACTAATTCATTTGATGTTTGAAGTGTAATGATTGGTAATTTAATCTGTGACGCATGGTTTTTTTAGATGTTATTTGCTTTGAACTAGCTGTCAGTAACTGCAAGTACTCTCAGATCTACACTTAATATCTATTTGTTGTTGGGATGATTAAGTACACGGTCACGTCCACTTTGTGTTTTTGTTAGATGTATTTCTACTTGTATCCATCTGATGAGTTAGGCCTTTTTCAACTGATTTTTATACTTTGTTCGTATGTTGTACCGTTACACAAATGTCCAAGGTTACGGAAGGATGGGATCCCGCTGTTTATCATGTGTAACACCGCCCCATTCTGCATGAATGTGCCTGTCCTACGTCATGAGCCTGTAATTCAGTGGTTGTCGCTGGTTGATAAGTTGCATATTTGTTTTTCGTTCATTATTTTGAAACTAAATTAGGCCGTTAGTTTTCTCGTTTGAATTGTTTTACATTTGTCAATTTGGGGCCTTTTATATACGGCTATCCGGGAATGGGCTTTTTTCATTATTGAAGGCCGTATGGTGACATGTAGTTGTTTAATTCTGTATCATTTGGTCTCTTGTGAAGAGTTGTCCCATTGGCAATCATACCACATCATATCACATTTTACAATCCATAAAAACAAACAGTGCATATAACTGCATGTTATAGATTTTTACAGAATGTGGTGGGGTTAAACATGTAATCGGAATTCCAACCTCCACCTAACCTGTAACTGAACAACAGGAGAACAATAAATCAATTGTATGACCATTGCCATAAAGCGCGGAATTTTGGGTAGCCACAAATTCATGTTCAACCAACCATTTTAGTGTTCTGTTGTTTCGTTCTTTTCCTCTTATAGTTGATGTGTTTCCTTCTGTTTCAGTTTGCTACCAGGATTTGTTTTCTCTCAATCCATTTATGACTTTTGAACAACGGTATACTACTGTTGCCTTTAATAATACAGATAGTCGTATATTATTATTAAACATTTTGGGAAACTACAGCTTCAGAATATTTTTGTAATACTTTAATTCTTCTGTCAATATTTAGTATACAACTTAATCTTTTGAATTGGTGATACACGGACAGTACGTATTATATTTGTCGGTTAAACGAATGAATAAAATAGAGAATGGAAATGGGGAATGTGTCAAGGAGACACCAACCCGACCAAATAAAAACAGCAGAGGGTCACCAACAGGTCTTCAATGTAGCGAGAAATTCCCGCACCCGGAGGCGTCCTTCAGCTGGCCCCTAAACAAATATATACTAGTTCAGTGATAATGAACGCCATACTAATTTCCAAATTGTACACAAGAAACTTAAATTAAAATAATACAAGACTAACAAAGGCCAGAGGCTCCTGACTTGGGACAGGCGCAAAAATGCGGCGGGGTAAACATGTTTGTGAGATCTCAACCCTCCCCCTATACCTCTAACCAATGTAGAAAAGTAAACGCATAACAATACGCACATTAAAATTCAGTTGAAGAGAAGTCCGAGTGTGATGTCAGAAGATGTAACCAAAGAAAATAAACAAAATGACAATAATACATAAATAACAACAGACTACTAGCAGTTAACTGACATGCCAGCTCCAGACTTCAATTAAACTGACTGAAAGATTATGATTTCATCATATGAACATCAGGCACAATCCTTCCCGTTAGGGGTTTAGTATCATACCATCATAACATATATGAGAAGAACATAACCCGTGTCATGCCAACAACTGTTTTTAGAATAAATGTGTTTAGTTCCGATGCAAAGACCTTATCAGTGACTGAATATTAACGCCAAAATATGCAATCTTTAATGACTTGACAACAGTATCGTAATTATATCCCTTCTTAATAAGTCTATTCAAAGGTTTTGTAAGTTTCTGAGGTGAATACTGACACCTTTGTGCTTTATAAAGAATATTTCCATAAAAAAATTGGATGTGAAATACTTGAACGTTTTAGAAGTCTGCATGTTGAGCTATATTTACGAATGATGTCTTTATACCGATGATAAAATTTAGTAAATGTTTTGACTAATTTGTGATATCGAAAACCCTGGTGTAATAATTTTTCAGTAATACATAAATTTCTCTCGTTAAAATCAAAAACATTGTTACATACACGAGCGAATCGTACAAGTTGAGATATATAAACACCGTAAGATGGTGACAAAGGAACGTCACCATCTAAAAACGGATAATTAACGATAGGAAATGAAAAATCATCCCTTTTATCATAAATTTTAGTATTCAGCTTTCCATTAGTGATATAGATAGAAGTTGGTTACCATAAGGCCCTGCAAAGTAACAATATGTCTTAATAAACTTTTTAAAGGGATGTTTGAACGTAACTGATGTAAATTGATCAGCCTGTTGAGTTCATACATCATTATTCTATGATCAACAGAATAGAAAATATCAGTCCCATATATAAAACCAAACGAAGCGAACAATAAACCTGTAATTTAAGACAAACAGTTGGGTTCGTGTTGTTTATTCTTTAGTTTTTTATGTTGTGTCGTGTGTACTATAGATTTTTTGTTTGTCCTTTACATTTTTAGCCATGGCGTTGTCAGTTTATTTTCGATTTATGAGTTTGACTGTTCCTCTGGTATCTTTCGTCCCTCTTTTAAATGCATATATAAATTACACATAACTGATACACGACGATACATGGAAAATCATTATAGAAACTAGATACGGACAAGACATAAAATATCATATTTGCAATACTATTAGAGGTTTTTGCTAAGATTGGTTTATGTACACGATTATTTATAAGATTTAAAACTACGATACATACTTATATTTATGCCTTGAAAACTGTAAAAAAAAATGGATTTTAAAACATTATGTCGTAACTAAGATTACCATTAGGATTGAGTCACCATTATCCAGTCAGAAGTCTACTTCGTCAAAATTATCTCCCCATTACGCCAGTTCATTTTCACAATCGTAGAAATGGAAGCCATTGTTGGGATGACGCGCTACCAATTTTGCTCTTGGAAACTGATAAATTTATCCACATTGCATCATTACGATCCTTATATGTCAGTTGTATTTTCAAAGACAAATGTTTCAACTAGCTAATGAGAATCAGTTAATAATCTTTTCTGCAATGATTCAACTTAAAACTGTTGTCTGATCGGTTGTCAGGTGGAATTTTCGAAAATTCATAAACATTTAAAAAAATTCTAATTAAATATTTCGTGGAAGGGCAGACTAGATTTTTATAGTGTATGATGACTTTAAATCCTAGTTATCACACACAAAAAATTAGAAATTTTCGAAGATATGCATTTTCATCATCCAACTTGAAAGACTGTCGTCAAGTACTTTCAGTAAAAAAATAGCTATTCGAACACACCTTCTCTGTTTTTGTGACTCATTAGATAGGTATTTCACTTGACCCATATATTTCATCTTTTAGTACTGTGATTTTTTGGTGTTATAAAGTCAACCTGTAGCTTTAATATATAAAAATGATAGAATCTGAAGCGAGACCATGTATGAAATATTCCTACTTTGTCCGATATTAAGACAAAATACTCAACTCAAACACGCCCTAACATAAAAAGGTGCACTCGATTTTCTGTTTTTGATACAATTGTTACCCATTTTTTGTAATTTTTTCTTCAGTCACATAATGGAAGGGCAGACACGAAAATTACTGAACTAATAGATTGATATGTTTTCCGTCCGTGGTAATTTTTTCAAAAAAATCGGAGGTTATGCATTTTCATCATCCAACTTGAAAGATACCCATGTCGTCGACTTGATATCTAATTGTTCTGCTTAACTATGAACTAGATAAATTGAAAACTTATGCAAATAGTGTTTTTAAAATAAAACACCTCGTAATTGAGAAGAAAATTGCAATTTTGTTTGTTTCTATTAACTTTTAAAAATTTTGTCACTATAGTAAACTATACAGTAGTCTTTTTTCGCCTTCTCTAATAAAGAGCTTCGATTCTTTTGTTCTATTTCAACCTGGTTTCCGACTGTATCGGGTAATATCATCTAACTGTTTATATCATTACAGAATGTGAAAAATGAAATATTTAAACTAGCAGGTGGCGTATCCACAAGTGTTCTTAAAGAAGATTATTAGTATTATGTAGTAACAATTCTTTCTTTTTTCTTTATGATTCACATGCACATAAAAAGAAGAAAACTAGGTTAACTGTTTTAATTGTCTGTTTCATATTCAAGCGGATTCTTTTATTTGATATACGGTAATTAAATAAAACTTCAAACCAAAATTACAGTGTTATTTGCATGCCAAAAGTCTATTAGGAAGTTTATAATGATAGATAATTTGTTTTTGTCATTCAGGAATGGGAACCAACGTGGTTTTGTTTTTATTTTTCAAACATTTTTGGTGTGTAATGCATAAGTATATTTTTATGTTGTATTAATTTAATATCTGTGATAGGACTTTAAAGTATGAAACATTTGTGTAATACCGTCAAAACTTGCATTTGGTGTTTACATTTGTTTTGTTTCATGATTTCAACAATTATTTCGCACCATAAAACAATGGAATATTATATAGATTTTGCTATAATAAACATGTTCAGCTGACTGAGATTTGATGTTTGCACTGTAAAGACAGTCCTTGCCGAATTCGGTATCGATTAATCTAAATAATATTATAACCTATGTTTACTACCTATTAAATGTTTATATTTGCAGAATGAATGATACATAATATACTTCTATCTATATTCTACAAAGAAACAAAGTATGTCTAAATTAACTGTTTACAAATCTTTGATTTTTTTAGATACTAAGGCTTTTCTACCTCATGAATAGATAACCTTAGCTATATTTGGCAAAACTTTTTGGAATTCTGGTCTTCAATGCTCTTCAGCTTCGTATTTTGTTTGGCCTTTTTTTATATTTTTTTGGAATTGAACGTCAATAACGAGTCTTTTAAAGTCATATGAAACGAGTGAGTGGTGAAAAATAATGTTTATCCAATTCTTGAACCAATGCATGTATATATCATAAACTTAGTCCTCTGTGCACGATTTTTTTTTCATTTTTTACGCAAATATATCGTATAATCGTAAATTTTTTTCAATCTGTCTGTTATAATTTAACAAATATGGCTGCTCATTAAATGCCGTGTTTAAAAGCCGAAGTTTACCGATTGTCACCTTATAGTAAACAAATAACAATAACCACGGCTTTGAGCACGTGTTTAACATGAACAACCAGATAATTGTTTATTTTAATGACAGATCCATGCGTATTGCGATCACCGGATTTTTACGAGGAGGGTTACGCTCAGGTCACTATGCATACGGAAAATATGTCGGCGAATTGCTTCCTGGAAGCAAGCAATTAAAAATAAGTAAACTTCTTCTAAATGTGGACAAATTGAAGAATTTTCCTCAGAAAAAAGTATATGTACATAAGTTGTATAGTGAAAACTATCCATTTAGTTATAAAAATTATGTGCATATTTTTTTTTAATTTGAGGTTTCTTATGACTTTAAAGATGAAACGCACGTCTGGCGTAAATATAAAGTTTAAATCATGGTATATATGATGAGTCTATTTACATAAATGGGGATGATTATCATGGTGAATATACAAATGAACTACTCTGAAAGAGTCATTTAAGTATGTAGTTCACTACATACCAATGATTACTTTTTTTTTGCTTTTAAATATTAAAAACACATGCCGCTAAATGAATGGTTTTCATCAAGGATATTTCAGATGTAGGTAAAACTAATTTGATGGTGTTGGTAATTGTAAAACAAAGTATTACTAAACTCAACATCACTGTTCGTGTAAAGGCAATGAAAAGTAACTAAACATCAGGGGGTTTGAGCTTACTTATACGTACACAATTGTCTATAATATGTAGTCTGTGCCATTGGTCATTCTTTAATTCAGAGCACGTTTACTTTGAACGAAAGCTTGGATTAGACAATATAATGTAATTGTAAATATGCCATACGATTGACATTATATATTCATAAGATATGATTCTGTCATATGCTGGCATGTATTTATGTTTTGAATAGTGGTTAGAATAGTTGCATAATGCATTCAAACTTCTTGCGTTAGTTCAATATTATTTACCAAAACTCTAACAATAGAAATAGAAATAGCAAAATACCTCATGTCAACATAACTGGTAAGGTGTAAGGAAATAATGGATAAGTTTTCATTATTGCAAAAGACATCCTGTCACATGTCGGACAAAGGAACTTTAATGTATTCCAAAGTGTACTGTGTATGAAGAATAACGATTGAAACCTCGTCATGTCGGCATCAAAAACTGGATAATTGAAACCATATGTCTGTATCTCAACTCACTAGCGACAATCTTCGAGTCTTCGATCTTGAGATAACATGAAAAAAACTCATCAAAGATACCAAGATATGAATTTTGTACGCCAGAAGTGCGTTTTGTATTCAGAAGACTCATCAGTGAAGCTCAAATCAAACACTTGAAAATCCCAAATATAGTATGAGGTTGAAGAGCATTGATAATAGACGTCTTGTCGATAATTGTCCCGATGAAGACCAATTCCCGATTGCTAAATTTTGAATGAATGTGAATTTGCATGACGGAAAATACATGTTATGATAGTAATATTGCAAAACACCTTTTTGAACTTAAATATCTAGATAATACACACGTATAAAACCGTATGACATAAATTGAAGGATACTTCTTAATTACAAATTTGACGGAAAAAGCCAAATAAAAAAAGAAACCTTTTGAAAGAACTTGTTTTTTAATCGAAATATATGTATACAATCTATTGGGATAATATGAGTTTGAGACTTCATTATAACCCCGATTTTTGGTGGGGTTTGTGTTGCATAGTCCTTAGTTTGATATGTTGTGTTTGAAGAGTTCTATTGGAGTTTGCAAATCTTCCTTGTGTGTTTTTGTCATTGCTTTGTCAGTTCGTATATAATAGTCCCTTGAAAATCGTCCTTTTAAAATCGTCCCTTAGAAATCCACCTCTACACAAAACAATTGCTTCTACCGAGCCGGTTTCTTTGATGTGGTGGCATATTAGCTATCAGTAGTTATAGTTATAAAACATTTACTAGGGATCATAATGCAACAAATATTTCGATGTATTTGATTACTTCTAAATCTTGGAATTGTTTCTCTTTTGGATGCTACTGCGGCACATCAAAGACAAGATATACATCGGTCCACAGAATTTTAATTAACATGAAAACATTGACATCTTATCCTGTCGACTTTGAAGTCCGTCAGACAGTTATACAGAAGATACCTTGAACACTTGTCAATTTAAACAACTCTTGAACTCTTGGTTTTCACTGGAACTAAGATTTTGCAAGTACTTTGTAGTGTTCATCAACAAAGTAAATTTAGACTCAATTTTCGAAACTATCTCTAGCTAACAATTAGAAAAATGTGAACCGTCTTAGGGCAAGAAGGGTTCCTCGATAAGTTTGTTTTGCGGTCATATGTTACTGGTGAATAACGTTGCACCGACTTACGGTAGTTCGCTTCTCAGTTTCAAAGTAATAAACATTTCAAACACTAGTTTAAATAGATAGGGGATAAATAGAGGAATTTAAAGAGCCTAAAACATATATAGGTCAGTGTGCTTGTTTTCGAGATATAAGCCATTGAAATTTTGGTGGGAAAATATTCTCTAAATTTCTTTTTAATTAAGTCATCGTCTACCTTTTTTTATCAGCACAATTTAAATTACAACATTTTCTTTGTAAAATCCTACATATTTTTGTATGTATGTACAAGTATTTGGTTAAGAAAAGTCTTGTAATTTTGAATATATATAAGTGTTAAACGACCTTGACTGACTATACGAATTGTGAATACACTTTATTTTTAAGTCTTTATAAACAACTATATACTTTATAATTGGCTAAAACACAGTTCAAAGCAAACCAATCAAATACAGATATAATGAATACAGGTTCTGTTTGTAGAATTTTAAACTCTTAACTAAAAGGTAGATTTTTTTTAGTATATCATAGTTTTAAGGTCACCTAAAACTATACTTTTAGATCGTCATACTTTACGATTATTGATGATTATATTATCGTGCCTTAGACGGGATGTTTTCCATTTTCAGTATTTGATGATATGAACAGTTTTGTTTTAAAAACTCTCAGTTGATTTTTAGTATAGATTCAGTTTAACTATTAGGAACTAAAGATCGTCTCATTTTATATGAATCTCCATATTTGTCTGTATGCATAATTACATATTAATGATTGAAGGTTATTTCTGCACATTCATGGTCATGTAAGTGTTTAAAATTGTGAAATATTCGAATTCCTTGTAAACGTATATTTGATCCTCCTGACAGATTTTTCCTTGAAACTTTATAACAAAGCTATACTAAGGCCACACCAATTTAATTTCTTGTTCTACGGATTTTTGGACTCCAAAATTTGGGGCGAGCGAGCGATTTGAAAATTTTAATAAAAAAATATTTAATTTGCAAATTTTTGAGGCGAAGCTTGAAAAGTAGAGGCGAGCGATTATATTTTTTTTTGTAAACATAAAATAGTAGGTTTTGACAATAATAAAACTTGATTTATAACTTGTACTTTGACATTTCTTTAATTTCTGAAGTATTTTTTCCCTGTTCACCAAGAAATAATTAAATCTGGTCTATGTATGTGTAACTGACAATGAGACAATTCTCCATCCAAGTCGCAATCAGTTTGGGGGCAACCCCTTAATGTTATAAATATCCCTTTTACATGTTTTATGAGGGATCAATATAAGTTATAATATATTTGTTTGTACAAAAGGGCTCATATTTTCTCAAAGAACTATATATCTACCTATTTTTAAATGGTCAAAACATGTCCCAAGAATTTTGTAATATTCCTGGACTTTAACCATGTTAAATTAACACATTTACTTTAACAGTTTAATATTATTCAAAATAACTGGACCCCTCTTTTAGAAAAAGTTGTTTAAAATATGATGTAACTCTCCTCTTTTGGGTACAAAATTCTAAGTTTTCAAAGGCCTTGTATAGAAGAACTATACAAATCCTTGGTATTTCTATTTTCTTTTCTACATCAGTAAAATGACCCCTTGTCTGAGGAAGGGTTGTGCTCAACCTGACAATAACAAAAATAGGTCAAAGTACGGCCTTTTACACAGGGCTTTGATACAGACCAAACAGCAAGCTATAAAGGATCCCAAAATTATTAGCGTACACAATTCGAACAGGAAAACCAACGATCTAATTTATATATCCAAACGGGAAAATACCAATGAACAACATCAACAAACGATAACTGCTGAACGACAGGCCCCTGGATCAATCAGGACAGGTGCATAAACATGCAGCGGGTATAGATAGTTTTGTTTTGCCAGCATATAATATAATTGCAGTTGAAGGCAAATCCTTCAGAAGTTCTTTGTACTTTATTCTAACAACGAACATTTTTTGATAGGGAATATAAGTAAGGGGGAAAGAAACCAATGTTGATATCTTTTTATAATATATACAAAAAAACGGTGCGGGAAACAGACATGATTACATTTCCGGATGCGGGAAGCGGGAATATAAAAAAAAAAAAAAATCTGTTTTGAAAAAAATAGGTGCGGGCGGGTCCGTCGAACAAGGAATCAAATTGGTGTGGCCTAATCTGTTCTTGTTTAAACAAATATTCCATACCTTTTATTCTGTGAAGACCAAAAACTATAACATTTGTTCAAATGGATCTTATATTATGAAGGAATTTTTGTTTCATAGCAATCGCAGATCGCTGTTGAAGACCGTATTCTTATTTTATCTTTTATTATTTAGAGATGTTCTAAAGCCTAGATCAAATCTATATATATTTACAAACATGATAGAGATATGTGTAAATATATATACACATCGATAGTTGTCTTTTCATTACTAAGAATGGGACCATATGTGCTCTTCTTCTTGTCGAATTGTTCCTTTATTCATATGAGGCTGACTTTATAGTCTCCTGAGCCAACATTATCCTTTAATTTTCACGTTCCGATATAAAGCTGAATCAGATGCCTTCTTACTAAATAATTAAAAAATTGGTAAGTATGCTGAACGCATCTATCCATTAGAACTTGGAATAAAGGATACAGCCAATAAAGTTAGTTCTACCTCATATCTTGGTTTACATCTAGAAATTGACAATAAGGGTCGGTTGACATAACATACTTTATGCGAAAAGAGATTATTGCTACTTCCCAATTGTGGACTTTAAATTTCTATGTAGCAACATTCCATCAGCGCCTGCATGTGGGGTATATATCTCTCAGTTGATACGAGATTCCAGTCTGAGAGCTTGCATTTACTATCAGGAATTCCTTAATAGAGGGCTACTGCAGCGACATACAAGGAACTATTAAAACCAAGAGTTAAACCAAGTTGTGAAATTGAAAGCATCCCTCGGGATATTTTAAGGACGCCCATTTTCCTGAAGAGTTACCTACCGAATAAGTCTTATGACAGGGTTTGTATTTTAACCACTATGGGTGACTCATGAGGATTTGTATATGTTTACCCCTCCAGTGCACCTGACATTAGCCCTAGTTTTAGGTGTGGTTAGTGTTACAGTTTTTAATTTTCTATGTTGTACTAGTAATATGTTTAGTTTGTCTTTTGCTCGTTTTTCAATTTTTGACATTCACGTAAATTTTGCAGACTTTGAACCTTTAATTCATATCAACAACACATTGAGAATTTTAATGTTTGAGATCAAATATATTTGCCTATTTCATCAATTATTATTTCCTCTTGTATCTTCCCTTAGAGATATCTTGCAAAGTTTAAGGTATAATAGATATCTTATAAAGTTTATGGTATATTATATATCTTATAAAATATAAACTATAAAAGATATATTATATCTTATATATCTTATATATTATTTGAGATATCTCATATAGTTTATTGAATATCTAATATAGTTAATAAGAATACGTAGTTTATACGATAGCTTATTTAATTTACTATATTGCCGATAATGAATTATAATGTTGCTTATAAAAGAGAGACAATCGCGAGAAAAATACATTGGTTCCTACATTTAGAAGGAAAGCGAGCAAATCAGAAAAGAAACATTTGCATTTTTTAGAAAGTCTGGACACTGCAGAGAGTGTTTTAAACAATGCATGATATGACAGTGTGTAGGGTTCGGGTTAGAGTTAAGGTATTCATGCATGTAATTTTTTATTATTTGTAGTGTATTACATATGTTTTGTGTTATTTTGTAAAAGAGAGGCGAAAAGATACCAGAGGGAAATTCCAACTCAAAAATCGAAAATAAATTGACAACGCAATGCCTAAAATTTAAAAGAAAATGACAAACAGACAAACAATAGAACATAAAACATTTTCGTGTATCCCATCAACTCTATTGGGGTATAATAGTGCATTTTTTTTAAAAGCTATTGAATGAATGTCGTTTCAATGGTACATGTCAAATAAAGTAAACAGTGCCAGCATTCAGGTTTATCTATTTAGTGATCGGAAAATATGTTTGAGTTTTCTTGATCATTAAAAACGTGATTTCAAAACATTTGCAAAACTTTATTTCAATAACTATAGATATCTTTTTTAAATCGTTTTTTATAACTAAAAAAAAATTTAAAAAACGCGTTATGAATTACATTCGTCCGAAGTTCTTTTCTGGATTATACTTCAAAAGAAACGCTTGTAAAGCCGAATATTTTAAACCAAGGATAAAAAACAACCTAAAAACTTGTAACTTATGATTGAATTAACATTTCGAAAATTTTCTCATAGTATGTAATGTAATAAGAAAGTCTCGTGACAATTACTTTGCAACGAATTCCACTTAACCGTCTAAGTTGTATTTCGTACCTCTAACTGCGAACCAATTCAATTATGAAGAAACTAAGGTTTCAACTCCCTCAGGCAAAGTTGGTTTAGATTAATTTGGCTATTTATTTTAGGTATTTTTGACATAAAGCTCTTCAACGGTTTCGGTACTTATACATCTTCGGATATTAAATGTTTGGCTTTCATCGTTCCTGGTGAAGATAATTCCAGAAAAGCGCTTCGAACGCAAGAAATTATTAAACGTGTTGTTCACAAAAGCCGGAATCAAACTATTTTTTAAATGTTTTTTAA
Organism: Mytilus galloprovincialis; assembly: GCA_037788925.1. Taxonomy (NCBI): domain Eukaryota; kingdom Metazoa; phylum Mollusca; class Bivalvia; order Mytilida; family Mytilidae; genus Mytilus; species Mytilus galloprovincialis. Next base: position 4,220,593 of record CM075340.1, on the reverse strand, counting down.
AGCATGTAGAGCTCTATATAATATATCAGTGACCGCTGTGGATAGTAATCCTGAAATTGATTGAACCTTTAACTCAAATAGCACGTACAAGTTATTTCTAGTATATTCGTGTTCATATACTAGTATACATTTAATGCAGATTACATGAAAATAGTAATAATTGATAGAACGCCAAAAAAACAATATAATAGGGCACGGCTTAACAAAATTTTCCTGTCCATATACCTGTGTGTCATGTGTGTATTTTCCCATTAAAGATTAATCGCATTCAGCAAGAAATCATTGTTTTCTTTCTTTTGAGACAATGTAAAATGTTTAACAGTGCTGTACATGTAATCTGAGCATCTGAGTAAAGGGGAACACTACCAGGTTAGACTTAACTCTTTTAGGTCATTTTTTAGTAGCAATAAACAAAAAAAACTATGTTAATTGGACATGCTTTGATACTATATATGCCCTTGAATTTTTACTAGATAACATTTTTGTTCGCTTTGGGGATTCCGTATATCGTCAGATCATCGGAATTCCAATGGGGACTAACTGTGCACCACTTATTGCGGACCTGTTTTTGTATTGTTATGAGTTACAATTTATGACAAAAATAAGCAAAGACCCATCGAAACAACATCTGATAAACAAATTTAATAATACTTTTAGATATTTGGATGATATTTTGGCTCTCAATAATGACGACTTCAGTATGTATATTAATGAAATTTATCCTGTTGAACTTACTTTAAATAAAGCTAATACTAACAATGACCACTGCCCTTTTCTCGATCTTGATATCTATATCACTAATGGAAAGCTGAATACTAAAATTTATGATAAAAGGGATGATTTTTCATTTCCTATCGTTAATTATCCGTTTTTAGATGGTGACGTTCCCTTGTCACCATCTTACGGTGTTTATATATCTTAACTTGTACGATTCGCTCGTGTATGTAATAATGTTTTAGATTTTAACGAGAGAAATTTATGTATTACTGAAAAATTATTACACCAGGGTTTTCGATATCACAAACTAGTCAAAACATTTACTAAATTTCATCATCGGTATAAAGACATCATTCGTAAATATAGCTCAACATGCAGACTTCTAATACGTTCAGGTATTTCACATCCAATTTTTTATGGAAATATTCTTTATAAAGCACAAAGGTGTCAGTATTCACCTCAGAAACTTACAAAACCTTTGAATAGACTTATTAAGAAGGGATATAATTACGATACTGTTGTCAAGTCATTAAAGATTGCATATTTTGGCGTTAATATTGAGTCACTGATAAGGTTTTTGCATCGGAACTAAACACATTTATTCTAAAAACAGTTGTTGGCATGACACGGGTTATGTTCTTCTCATATATGTTATGATGGTATGATACTAAACCCCTAACGGGAAGGATTGTGCCTGATGTTCATATGATGAAATCATAATCTTTTAGTCAGTTTAATTGAAGTCTGGAGCTGGCATGTCAGTTAACTGCTAGTAGTCTGTTGTTATTTATGTATTATTGTCATTTTGTTTATTTTCTTTGGTTACATCTTCTGACATCAGACTCGGATTTCTCTTGAACTGAATTTTAATGTGCGTATTGTTATGCGTTTACTTTTCTACATTGGTTAGAGGTATAGGGGGAGGGTTGAGATCTCACAAACATGTTTAACCCCGCCGCATTTTTGCGCCTGTCCAAAGTCAGGAGCCTCTGGCCTTTGTTAGTCTTGTATTATTTTAATTTTAGTTTCTTGTGTACAATTTGGAAATTAGTATGGCGTTCATTATCACTGGACTAGTATATATTTGTTTGGGGGCCAGCTGAGGGACGCCTCCGGGTGCGGGAATTTCTCGCTACATTGAAGACCTGTTGGTGACCCTCTGCTGTTGTTTTTCATTTGGTCGGGTTGTTGTCTCTTTGACACATTCCCCATTTCCATTCTCAATTTTATTAATGATTTTTTCACATGAATTTTGTGAGTTATCTCTCTTAGGTCGTATGTTGTCCAGATAACAAGACAAGACAAATGTCTTAAATTTCTTGAAATATAAATTGATCAAACATTAACCTAATAATAATAGGTTGTTTTTTTTTTCGTCCTCATTTTTTTCAGATTTATTCATAACACTGATCATTGATCATTGAATACTTTAAGGTCCAGTGACAAATATTTTATACTTAATCTAAAAGATATATATATAAATTGTAATATAGATAGTTTTACCACCATGTATATAATAAGAAAATTGTAAAGTAATAATGGGGTTGAGACAGAATAGTTGTGAGAGTATGTAGACTTAACAAGAACAGAATATGCGTCGGGCATCCCCTCGTATAGTTATGAAAAGTTTGTGTGACCTGCAGAGACAATGGCACTCATCCTCCCCGATACTTCAGATTTAACTTATTCCGATCGGACGCGACAGGGTATTTCTACATTCTACACAGCCAAACTGGTGCCAAATTTATTAAATTTAGTAAATGTTTTACTGTTAGATAGGGATAGTTGAGTGATGACAATATGTTTAGAAAGAACCCCAGTCACCCTAAGGGTTAAATTTTGTTTGTACTTTGATAAAAAAAAAAAAATATCCCTTTTAAACTTGTGTTTCTGCGCATGCTTTTTTATTTCATTTTAATTATCTTCACTTTTTAATTAAATATGTCCTGCATTTCGTGTTGCAGAATGTTCATTTTCATACAATTTGGTGTAAAACTATTTAGTTTCGTTTTTACCCGATCAGGTTTATTTCTTTTCAAAATCCAGCTTTAATCTTAAAACTGAATATTGACATTGAGTAACCTTATCATATTAATATTTTCTGAAACATAGTCGTTTTCATGATTTCCATCAAAATCTTCAAGCAATCTTATACCCCAGTCCCACTAGGCCACGATCGCACTACGATCTGCTAAAAAAATGGAAATTTTGATGATCGTAGTGCGATCGTGTAGATCGCAGTAAGGTCGTAGCACGGTCGTGGTGAGGTCTTCAAGATCGTGATGAGCGTGGCCAACTTTGAACTTGTTCAAAACAATCGTGGTGCGGTCGTGATGAAAACAGGTCGTAGTAGACGCGTAGTGAGAGCGCACTAAGGTCGTGGAAAGATCGCAAAGGTCGCTGTGCCATCGTAGCGAGAGCGTAGCGAAAGCGTGATTCTAATTCGGAGAGACTGCGCTACGATCTCACAGCGACGTTATTACGACCTCACTACGACCATCACATTCTCAACGCGACCAAACTACGCTTCCACTACGACCATACCACGTTTACACCACGCTGTTCAAGACCACAGTACGATTCTAGCACGACCTTGCCGTCCTCATCACGCTCTTCTTACGACCTCACTACGCTCATACTACGACTTTCATTCTTATTGTCATTTTCACATAAAATATATGAAATCTCTCAAGGTTTTGTTTGTCTGTTTGTAATAAGGACTTCTTGTCCATTTTCCCAACCATGCTTCTCGTTTTTATATAGATTAGACCGTTGGGTTTCCCGTTTGAATGGTTTTACACTAGTAATTTTGGGGCCCTTTATAGTTTGCTGTTCGATGTGAGCCAATGTTCCGTGTTGAAGGCCGTACCTTGACCTAGAATGGTTTACTTTTATAAATTGTTACTTGGATGGAGAGTTGTCTAATTGACTCATACCACATCTTCCTATATCTACTAATATTGACACATGTGTGTCATCTCTGCTATCGTTAACTAAAATATCGTCATTTGAGCTTGATGAACCAGCAATAGGTTGTAATTTAGGTTGCGTTGATCGGTCCGTCATCTCTGCTGGATCAGGATTCGTTACTATCAGAACTCCTTTTGCCTCTACATCAACCCCTACCATCACGCCCACGTGTTCTAGTAGATTTTGGTGGCATGACTGTATTGTTTCAGAGAAATCTACGTATTAATCAGAAACAGAAGGAATGGAACTGTATTGTATGGAAAGCCATACGGGACCCCCGACGCCGTACACGTTTTACAGTGTAATAATACAGTACTTGTACGGCCGTGTAAGATTACCGAATCCCGAGAATGTTTTTGCCGACTCCGCTAAAGTTTTGGATCGACTCCGTGAAAGTTGTTGACCGATTCCGCGAATATTTTATACCGACTCCGTGAAAGTTATGAACCGATTCTGTGAAAGTTATGAACCGATTCCGTGAAAGTTGTTGAACGACTTCGCGTTTTGGAACGACTCCGTGAAAGTTGTTGACCGATTCCGCGAATGTTTAATTCCGACTCCCTTAAAGTTATGAACCGATTCCGTGATGTTCCAGACTTCGCGAAAAATGTGAACTGACTTATTGAAATATTTTGTAAATTCCTTTCCGTTATAATGTCTGAATGGATTTTTAACATTCATTTCATTCAAGTACGTAACGATACAAGTCATGCCAAGTGATCTAAATAGTTCTTCTTGAAATGATCCCAAAAAAAATTAAATGAAGTGTACATGAGTGTTTGGATTAGAGTCTTCATACTTATTTTCTTTAATTTTTAGGACTTTTTTCTCTCTATCCTTTTCTATTCTTCATGATTTACCACCCCATTATTCGTTTTATTTTCTAGCACTCCACTATTCTCATTTCTTTTGTATCTGGCGCCAATTGTTCTCATTTTTATATTATTTGCATATTATTCTCTATTTTGTAAACCGTATCCACACCCTCATACGAATATTATTGATATCATGTTTTAAATTGTGATATGGGGAAAAACTATAATGCCTCAAAATGCTTGAATGGCTCGTCCTGTTAATATCATACACGTGTAAATATCAACTTAATGAATTGTGATGTGGGAAAAAACTTAAATATCATATGTTCCCTCAACAATCACATGAATACAAATGACCAATTACATGTTAGATGTTTCCAAGACAACACCTATAATGTCATATGCATGGGACAGTTTCAACAGTATGAATTTGTCTATCAATAACTACTAACAAAGTAGTATATTTGGCGAGTATAAAGATGTCTGGAATTTTCTGTAATTAGATTTATGGAAGATGTGGTGTGAGTGCCAATGAGACAACTCTCGCTCGAAGTCACAATTTATAAAGTAAACCATTATAGGTCAAGGTACGGTCTTCAACACGGAGCCTTGGTCCACACCGAACAGCAACATAGAAAGAGACACTATAAAATATCAATTGGAATTGCTTAACTCAATCAAAAGACGTAGTAACACAATGAACATACACTGAACGAATAAATTTGATCTATGATACAATGTAAATACAAAGTTAATAAAAATATTAATATTAATAAAGTCAAAGAAACTAAACAGACTCAAAGATCAGTAATACAAGATAAAACAAAATAGAGATTTTTGTCATGAAGTCTATTCTCATCTAAAAGGTTGGAGAGTATATATCCTTTGTTTGATATGCCCATAGATCAAGGTTTTTTTTTTAATGCTATGCCTAAATCCGATATTGACAAAAAGAATAACAACAGTATTAAGACACTACATAAAAGCATAAAGACATATAAATTCGCCTCATGAAGTAGGGGATGTTCTCAGGTGCTCCTGGTGGGTAACAAGATTCTGGTCAACACGTGAATCGGCCAGTGCTACTTTTCGCACATTGTCAGGGTTTATTCGCTCTCTTTTTTTACTGTACGAGCGATATATGTATACTCGATTATCAGGTTTTCGACACATTGATACCGTAAAATCCCAGCCGCGAACCACAATGTGAACCTTTTTTGGGAGTGAGATTAGGATTAAGTTCGAATATTACGGGCCAGGCCGCGTGTAAATTTCCAACAAATCTATATGGCTTCCATGAATTATTTCTTAAATAAAAAACGTCAAGATCCACTATCGGAAGACCTCTCGACCAATCATATTAACGTATTTCCTAATATGCAAATCATATAAGAATTATTACTGGTCTTTTCCCCCTTCCTAAGACAGTTTTACTCTTGACAAAAGCAAGCTGGATAACGGCTCCTCACACTCGAATCAAGCTCAAGCAAGTCAAGTTTATAAATATAAGCACATACCGCAGTCAGCTATAAAAGGCCCAGAAATGACAAATGTAAAACAATTCAAACGAGAAAACTAACGGCAGGCTTATTTATGTACAAAATAATTAACGAAAATTAAATATGTAACACAGCAACAAACAAGTGAAACTGCGAGCTACTGCTCACTGATGATACCCCCGCCGCAAGTGGATAATATTAATAGTGTAAAAATATGCAAGTGTTCGGAAAACAGGAAGTTGTCGAGTGATGAATCTGAAAACGCATCACACGGTATAGTTGACTTATATAAATCCTGAAACCAAATTTCAGAAATCCTTGTATTGTAGTTCCTGAGAAAAATGTGACGAAAATTTTCAACTTGGCTATCATGTGTAAAATCATACAAGTGTTCGGTAAACAGGAAGTTGTCAAGTGATCAATCTGAAAACGCATCACACGGTATAGCTGACTTAGATAAACCCTGAAACCAAATTTCAGAAATCCTTGTATTGTAGTTCCTGAGAAAAATGCGACGAAAAATATTCATGGGACGGACGGAATGACTGACGGACTGACGGACTGACGGAAGGACAGACAGAGGTAAAACAGTAAATCCCCCTTTTTTAAAGCGGGGGTATAATGGGTGGGGTCATTACTATGTTTTTTGGTTTGTTAGTCCATTTTGCTCTATTCTTAAAACTTTTTGCCATTATTGTCTACTAATTATATTTTAACACCCCATTGTTCTATATTCTATATTTTTATTGGCTGTTTTTTTCTTCTATCATTTACATTTGTTTGCCCATGATTCCTATTGGATGTATTCAGGAAAGGTCTACATTTTGTAGCGTAAGCATCTGTTACACTGACCTTTAATTGAACTGTGTGTACAGTCATCATACAGAGAATCAACATGACCTTGACATTGTAATATGAAGAGATTGATTCACCCAACATCCTATAAAATTCTATTTTTAATGTACATATGAATAATGCATTTAATTCTGTTATAGCTTCGGCTTTCGTTGTTGTATTTGAGTCTTTAATATTATATCCATGACATTTCCTTTTATAAATCTGTTTGAAGAATTGTTGTTAATTTCAGATTATAGTGGTAGAAACTCGAGGATAGGATAGAAATATTGAAAATTCAAAATCCAAACTTAAAGGAGGCAAAAAAATATTCTATGATTTTACTAAATTTGACTAGAATCGAGAGTTGTCTCTGGCACACATACCACATCTTCTTATATCTATCTAAAGCGTTACAAAAAACAAGGGAGACATATGATAAATGTAATGTATTACACTCCACGAAACAGAGCTGGACTTCTGTCAAAAATTGCATTCGATTATTATTCTTTGTAGATCACTTCAAGTTATGTGCTTATCTCTTCTTACTTTAAAATAAAAATCGATGTCGTTTAAACGGAAATGAAAAAAAGGGTAACAGTTTGAGGTAATTGATAGTATACATTATACATATATATTAATAAGGGTCTTTTTCTACAATTTTTCCCTATATAATCTATATAGTTTTTGACAAATTGTCTATTCTTTATTTTTTTTGGACTATTTTTGTATATTCTATAGTGTCTGCCATATTGTCTATTCTATAGTGTTTGCCATATTGTATATTCTATAGTGTCTGCCATATTGTCTATTCTATAGTGTTTGCCATATTGTCTATTCTATAGTGTCTGCCATATTGTCTATTCTATAGTGTTTGCCATATTGTATATTCTATAGTGTTTGCCATATTGTATATTCTATAGTGTTTGCCATATTGTATATTCTATAGTGTTTGCCATATTGTATATTCTTTATGTTTTGGGACTATGTTACTATATTCTTAAGTTTCTGTATTCCTTATTTTTTTGTCTATTTTTCTGTTTATTATTCACTATTCTGTCAATCCCATCCCGACCCTTATGAATACATGTATGATTGGTACACTGTGATACATTGTTAGATACTGTGTTTGTTGTTGGTTTTTATGGAAACGTTTTAATCTACTCTATTACAGATTGTCTTATGTCTTTAACATATATATATTAAAATCCTCTAAAATGTGAAAAATAACACCTTATTGTTTTAGTTAACAGAAGGGGGTATGGTATGCACAATTAAAATTGGTTAAAGCCAACCACAACTTATCACAACAAGAGTGCACACGCTGAAATGTCTCGCCTTCTTTACTAATCGTTGATATAATGTTGATAGACCTAAATATAAAGCTTTATTACAACCATAGATGTAATACCACTGTCACAAAAACTCAACATTAACCAAGAAACATTGATCAATGAACCATGAAAATGAGGTCAAGGTCAGATGTACCATGCCAGGCAGACATGTACAGCTAACAATTCTTCAATACAACAAATATAGTTGACTTATTGCTTATAAATTAAGAAAAACAGACCAAAACACAAACACTTAACACTTAGCAATGGACCATGAAAATGAGGTCAAGGTCAAATAAAACCTGCGTAACAGACATATAGATCATAAAATATTTCCATACACCAATATAGTTGACCTAATGCATAAAGTATTAGAAAAATAGACCAAAACTCAAAAACTTAACTTTGACCACTGAACCATGAAAATGAGGTCAAGGTCAGATGACACCTGCCAGTTGGACATGTACACCTTACAGTCCTTCCATACACCGAATATACTAGACCTATTGCTTATAGTATCTGAGATATGGACTTGACCACCAAAACTTAACCTTGTTCACTGATCCATGAAATAAGGTCGAGGTCAAGTGAAAACTGTCTGACGGGCATGAGGACCTTGCAAGGTATACACATACCAAATATAGTTATCCAATTACTTATAATAAGAGAGAATTTAACATTACACAAAATCTTAACTTTTTTTTTCAAGTTGACACTGAACCATGAAAATGAGGTCAAGAACATTGGACATGTGACTGACGGAAAGTTCGTAACACGAGGCATCTATATACAAAGTATGAAGCATCCAGGTCTTCTACCTTTTAAAATATAAAGCTTTTAAGAAGTTAGCTAACGCCGCCGCCGCCGGATCACTATCCCTATGTCGAGCTTTCTGCAACAAAAGTTGCAGGCTCGACAAAAAATAGCCTAAAACTGTCAATGTTATGACTGGAAAAACCTCATGACTATCTGCAGGGGCGGATCCAGCCATTTTAAAAGGGGGGGGTCCCAACCCATAGTAAAGGGGGGTTCCAGCTTTATGCTCCCATTCAAATGCATTGATCGGCCAAAAAAAGGGGGGTTCCAACCCCCGGAACCCCCCCCCCCCCTCTGGATCCGCGCCTGATCTGGCGGTATGGTTCATGGTAAGAAGTCATGAGGACATTATCATGGTTAAGAATTCGCAAAATCGACCGACTACAGGCTAAAACAATGCATCTGGTGTACTCACATGACTACTATTCCTGTAATGCGCTCATCCACTAATTCCGAGATAGCCGAAGATATATATATAAAAAGAAGATGTGGTATAATTGCCAATGAAACAACTCTCCACAAGAGATCAAATGACACAGAAATTAACAACTAAAGGTCACCGTACGGTCTTCAATAATAAGCAAAGCCAATACCATATAGTCAGCTATAAAAGGCCCCGAAATGATAAATATAAAACAATTCAACGGAGAAAACTAACAGCCTAATTTATGTACAAATAAATGAACGAAAAACAAATATGTTACACATAAACAAACGACAACCACTGAATAAGTGGCTCCTGACTTGGGACAGACACATACATACAGAATGCGGCGGGGCTAAACATTTCAACTCTCCCCCTAACATTGGACAGTGGTGTAAAAAATAAAAACACAAAAATACTGAACTCCGAGGAAAATTCAAAAAGGAAAATCAAAAATCAAAAGGCAAAATCAAAAGTCCAAACACATCAAACGAATGGATAACAACTGTCATATTCCTGACTTGGTACAGGCATTCTCTAATGTAGAAAATGGTGGATTGAACCTGGTTTTATAGCTAGCTAAACCTCTCCCTTGTATGAGTAACAGCACAACATAACAAAGAACTATAAAAATCAGTTGAAAAAGGCTAAACTCATCAGATGGATACAAATAGAAATACATCTAACGAAAACACAGATTGGACGTGGCCGGGTACTAGTATATGAGTATATCCCAACAACAAAAAGAAATTATTAATCAATACACATCCAACATCCAATGGATTTCGTGTACAGAAGTCATAAACATAGTCAGAGAACAACATGACCTTGTGTATGTCTGTTTCACTGACACCAAATCACGAAAAGACGATCATTTAACACTTTGCGGTTATAATCTGCATGCCATATATTCTTGGGCCTTACAATTTCATTTCAAGCTTCAAACAAATCAAGCGCCAATGAGACAACAGTTCAAGAACGTCGGTGCCAAGGACATAAGGGAATTCACCAGTATTTTTTATCTGAAATAAGGCCGGCGAGAATTGATTTATCGAGCCGAATAAACCCGATGTGACTTTTCCAATATTATTGATATATCCGTAACAATAACGAAAAAGTACACTTAATCGCGTGACAATAATTGGTATAAAAAATGTCTTTATGCACTAATTCTCATATAACCGTGAAATTCCTCGTCATTGGGTTTGAAGTGTCTAAAATTTGCCATTTGTTTTGTTTCTACAAGCTTTAGGGTGTTTTTTCATGCCATCATAACCAAGAGAAAAGAAAAAAACTAACAGCAAAGGATTAAATTATCCAGAAATTTCATTCCAAGTGCATGGAATGTAGGACCGATGCAAAAATGTCTATGTCATAATTTAAATTATATATAATTGTACTTACAAATGGCAATTAATTATTTGTTTATACCAAATAGCTACTAGTAATTTATTATCACTAAAACATATAGTTTTCGGTCAAACATTTCTTTCCGAGCTGACTTGTCCAGTTTCAAAATCCTGATCTCCAAAAAATTGTCGTATCCTTCAATGTAATTTACGAGTCCATAGGCTTATTGCTATGCTTGCACATAATATAACAGACAATCACTAACATTTTCGTGTTCATTTTACCCTTGTATATTTATATCATAGAGAATAATTAATTTTATCCCATATTTCAAAGTGAAAATAAAACTAGAAACAAGGCATTCAAAAGTTTTGCCTATGTTAAGTTAAGATTGTAATCATACGGGACATCGTCCTAGACAAATTCATCATCTATACAACAAGTTACCGTGTGAATCTTTAATTATTAACTCTAACAACGAAAGAAAAATATCAGAATCATGTCCCGAAACTAAAGCAACTCTCAAAAATGTCAATTGAAAGCCGCAATGTAATCTACGAGTCGTAATCTACGAGTCATGTGATCACAGAAAAGGGGTGTATCGATGAAAAGGGAGTGTAACGCATGTAAATATCTTTCCTTTCGACCACTTCTATCATTCCGAAGTTCCATTGGCGGCATGGTTTAAATTGATGACAAAAAAATAACGCATCCAAATTGTTTACAATCAGGTAAGTCAAAATATTTTTACTATTCATATTTTAGTACAAGTAACAAGTTTTTTAATTACATCTTTTCAAAATCAATTGTTTGTTTTGGCTTTGCAATGTCAATAATTGATGATCATGCGTGAAAAATTTGCGATCACGAGTGCAGAAATGACACAATTAATGTCCCGTAAATTTCAGTGTTTTGTCCCGTAAATTACAACAACTTCAGAAGTAAAAAAATGAGGTTTGACAGGTTATATGACTACGAATGAAGATTAGTTTAGAACATGTATAAACAATTATCTTCTTATATTAATCGGAAACATAACAAAATTATCAAAACACTATTAAAAGGTTAAGAATAATACATATATAGAGAATATTAAAAATGTTTTTTACAAGCTGTACCGATTCTACTTTTAAATCGTCATCTATTATCTTTTAGCCTGTTATTCCATAGAATATCTGATTGTTATATGCTATTATTAAAAAATTTGAGACCTAAGATAAGTTTGTTTGTGATTACTAATGACAAAATACAATGACAATTGTTCCTGTTTGTAGTCTCGTAAATTACATTGTAATTTGATGTGCACAATTCTCATCTGTGAATGAATTTTTGTTATTTCATCCCAAACATCAGTTAAAATTTAAAAATACATTTGTTTTGAAAAAAACAAATATTATTTTAACATCAGTTCAAATTTAAAAATACATTTGTTTTGATAAAAACAAATATTATTTTTCAGGTCAAAATGGCGAAGTCTAAGTCACAAAGGATGAAAGAATATAGAGAAAGGAAAAAAGCATCTCTAGGAGAGAAGTGGTTGATACAAGAAAGTAATCGAACCAGAGAATATTATAAACCAACAAGTCAACTTAACAGTAAAGAAAAGAAAGCAAGACGTGAACGGATTAGGGATAACGTTTCAGCGTACAGAAAACGACAAATAACATTGCTCAATAAAACCAATAATGTTGCACTTTTAAATGAAGCCGATCTAGATGAACCCAATCCGGTTGTTTTAATTGCAGATGAAAACGGCGTTTCGTCAACATCCACAAACCAGCCATTGATTGTAAAAATGCCATTAATATCTGCAAAAAGTAAAGGAGGAAAGAAAAGAGCTTCGCATGCATTAAAACGAGCAACAAATGAGATTCGTAACTTAAAGACACATAATAAAAACCTTAAGAAAAGTCAGAATACTTTGAGAAAAAGATTGGAACGAGAGAAGAAAAGGAACAGTGAAAAAAAGAACACACCTCGAAGCAAAACTGATGCACTTATCCAAAGAGCCGGTCTGACACCAGGCACAAGGAATACAGAAAATATAAGAAAGAAACTGTTATATGCAGAATGTGTATCAAAGGAAATAAGAGAAACATCAGAAGAAAATCCTACAAAGAGAAAGCTGGTTGGAATCGTTGTCTCAGGAAAATTCATGAAAAAATACAAGATGCTTACTGAACTGAAGAAAAGTACGAACATCACATGGAGAACACAGGCACAACGTTCAAAGAAGCTGAACCATGAAAGACAACCCAGGAATATGTTTCTGAGACAAAAAATTGCCAGTGATGTAGAACAATTTCTTTGTAGGGATGATAATTCAAGATGCAGGCCAGGCAAGGCTGATGCTGTTAAGTATGGGAAAGTCAAGAAGCAGAAACGTATACTAAATGATTATTTACATAATATTCTAATTAAGTTTTGTGCTGAACATACCTACCGAATTTCACTGGCAACTTTGGCACGTTATAGACCAAAGTATATTTGTCTTGTTAACTATGCATCTAGAAATACGTGTCTTTGCCAAAAGCATCAAGACTTTGCATTAAAACTTCGATGTATGAAGCAAATGGGTGTCACAACCTGCACTAGTCCAGACCAGTACGTAACTATGCATAGAGATAATGGCATACAAGAAGATTTAGAAAAGATAACACTAGAAAAAGTCAATTACAAGCAGTGGAAAAAGGTAAAAATTATTGATGGTAAGGAGAGGATGAAAATAGTAGATATAGAATTAGGAAAAGACGACTTCAAAGTTGAAATGGTGAAGCAATTTGAATGCTTCACGTGCCATGTTGATAGGGTCAAAGCGCAGTATACTGCAGTAAGAGACATGAAAAAACAACTTCCAAACAACCACGCACTTGTCCAAATGTACTTTGCAGAAAATTATTCTTGTCAGACCTTAGAAGAAATACAGTCAGCATACTGGAATGCTTCGATGGTAACTTTACATCCAACTATTACATATATTCGTTCAACCGATGGTTCCATAGTCCATTTCAGTACGGTTTATGTTTCCAGTATTCTTCAACATAATGCCAGCATGGTGTATGCAATAATTAAAGATCTTATCAATCACCTGAAGGACGAAAACCCTGAGCTTACCAACATACATTTTTGGACAGATTCACCTACCTCGCAATACAGGAATAAATCTATTTTTGACCTGATAAGTTCCTTCGAAACCAAATTCAGTATCAAGGCATCGTGGCATTATTTTGAATGCGGTCACGGAAAAGGACCATGTGACGGCATAGGTGGCACAACAAAGCGGAACGCTGATAATGCCGTCAAACAAGGGAAAGCTACCATTCAAGATGGACACGATTTTATGGCATGGGCATTAAGTGAATCAGCCAGTCAAATAAGTTATAGATACATATCTACAGAGGAATTTGAAAACAGTAGAACAGAGATTGAGAATAGACTAAAAGAAATCAAACCAGTGAAAGGTACAATGAAACTTCATGCTGTTGCTGCTATTGCTGATGGACGGATCCTCACGAAGGAGACAACATGCGTATGTCAGGAATGTTTTGGAGATGATGGATTTAAGGAAACAACCAACTGTAATTGGACTGTTCAGTCTGTTCTCAAAAATCGTGATCAGTTGACACCAGATGTCCATCAAACGGAGATTGATGAAGTTGAAATACAAAACAATGAAGTACCAACAGAAATAGAAATATCTTTAGATGATCAAATTAAGATAGGGTCATATGTAGCCGCGATATATGATAACATTGTTTACATGGGTAAAGTGGTGGAAATAGATGCACCTGAAAAAGAAATGAACATATCTTTCATGGGTCGAGGAAAACTGGAAGGACATTATAGATGGCCTAGCACAGAGGATACTGTTTGGATAGATTTCACAAAGATACTTTGCAGAGTTAATGACCCTACTCCGACAGGGAGATCTAGGAGAGTTTTTGTCTTTCAAATTGAAGATGTTGCTGAATCCGAGAGACGTTTCAGAGAATATTTACACTCATGAAGCCTTTTGTATACATAAAAATCACGACTTTTGCTATGACGTCTTTGTCTGGACATAAATAGTGAAATATTTGACTATGATAAAAAAATGTAATTTACGAGCCATTGTGGAAAATCTGACAAAAATATCAATAGCGATGTTTTTTTAACAATACAATTTAACAAGTACATTAAATTAGTGCATTTGACTATCGTAAATGTATAGTAAGACCTCTGCTTGGTTAATTTAATAATTGTAATCTACAAGCCAAATATATGTAATTTACGAGACATTATTTTATAAGGGTAGCAAACAGTTCAGTACACTCAGATTGGATTTCAACAATAAAATTATCACATTATGACCCTTAGTAGATGTCTAAAAAGCTGTTGTATTTCTTAGGTAAAGCCTTAATAAATCGAGACTTAATTTGAAAGAAATCTTTTGCAAAACTTTAGTTGGGCAAATTTGTCTGCCATCTATTTCAATCTGTTAAAATTATTTCATTCAGAATTTTGTTCATTGTTTGAGTTTTATATGTTACAAAGGAGTTTTTCTATTCATTAATTTGGCTGTATTTGTCACACAATGTGTTTTGGTTCATTTTCAATTGTTAACTTCACAGGCGGTCATCGACTCGTAAATTACAAAGCCCTTCTTACCCACCTTCCTGTTGGAATGGAAAAAAATATTAATTTTTATGTGATGCTGCAGAAAATTTGGGAAAACGTTCTATAGATATGTATGTTACTATTGGAACACAAGCCAAAGTAAATCTAACCAAAAAAAAAATTCCGACCTTAATCCTTGAAATATCACGCTTATGTGAGAATTAGTGTATGATATTCAATTATTCTATATAAGTAGTTTAAGACCGGTAATGTTGGTTCTTTCACTTCTTTGGTACATTATTATCTGAATCAATTATTTACAATGTACGCTTCAAACCTACGATATGGTCATTTATTCTATTTAATCCGACAATGATTGCACTGACACGCTATATTTAAATAAGTAGGCGAAGGTTGTCTGGTACTCTAAGAAACCAGATCGATTATATAACATTATGTGTTGGGGAAGTACAGTAAGTTCTTGATAAAAAAGAGATATTCTTAGTCAATTTTTAATTCATACAAACAAGGGTGGCGATATGGTAGTAAGATAAATAAACATGGTATTGAAATCCCAGCCCCTCATTCTCATCATCGTCGTCGTATTTATTTCCCAATTCAGCTCTCTAATCTTAGTCCTTATCATCGCTCGAAACAAATAGAAAAAATACATTTTGTCTACTTCAGACTCAACAGTAGCGCTCGAATCAAATTAGTGTAAGAAGTCAGTTAGAATTGACAATAAACCACTAATTCTCCTTCAAAAAGACCAAAGTTTACTATACTGTTATGCAAGATGATTATACCATAATAATGTTTACACCGAAAATAATAAAATTTTAGTAAGACAAATGAAAAAGTAAAGTATACTAAATTCACCTGGCCTTGCGGTCATAAAAATTTTCGAGCACGATTTTTGTACTCAGACTGAAGAATCAACCAATCAAAATACTGGATTTCATGTTTCGAGCATGATTTGTTTTGCTCCGAGCACTGAGCAAAGTTTTCTGCGTTCAAGGCCTGGACTTTTTCATAAGAAAATGCTGTACATTGAATCATTTCCTATGAACACCAGAAATTGAGATTTTAAGTCAAATTAATCCACGAGACATATTAATCGGTTGTCGTCTTGGTGACATAATTTAGACGGTAAATAAATTACACGAATCCAGACTGCGAATCTTTGTTTAATCCGTTTATAATTTACTACATAGATATTTTAAATACTGCGAAAGGAAGCAAAAAACATAAGTTTGTAAAGTACAAAATATAAAGTTTATTGTGTTTTCATATGATATGGTTTATTTATTATACAACGTGTGATGCAAGGCATTATCCGAAAATAAAAGAATAAGCTGTTCAACAAATGGTGAATCATAGTGGTTTTATTACTACATTAAGAATTTGTTACGTAATGTTAAAGTACAATGCATGTTTTTGAATTGATTCAGATTATATTGACATATAATTATCTTAAACAGAATATTGATCAGGTGTACATGCACAGAGTGGGATTTTCAATAAACAATGTGTTGTATGCATTGGTGATAAAAAGGAAACGCTAGCTAGTTTATCAAGCCCAATTTCAAAAATGCTTAGTTTGAAAGCCATGTGTATTAATAATTTATGTAATGCCTTCATGTACATCTCTTTATATCAATGTAGAAATGATAATAGTATTTGTAAATGATTTTTTTTACATAAGAGGGACAAAAGATACCAAAGGGACATTCAAACTCATAGATCAAAATTAACTGACAACGCAATTGCCAAAAAACAAAAAAAAACAACAGAAACAATAGTACACAAGACACAACATACAACATACAAAACTAAAGACTAAACAACACGAACCATACCAAAAACTTTGGGTGATCTCAGGTGCTCCGAAAGGGTGAGCAGATCCTGCTCCACATGTGACACCCGTCGTGTTGCTCATGTTATTACAAACCCGGTAAATAGTCTAATTCGGTAGGTTACATTCGGAAATGAACGGGATTTTAGTTACGACATTAGGAGCATCCGACATCATCTGTGAAACGGATATTCCATATCAGTCAACCAACTCGTGATGGCGTCCGTAAAATTTAAGAAGGGATGATCTTAACTTCACCATTTTAATTATAGCTTCGTGCAGTGAAAGTTTTAATGCCTAGTGACAAAAAATTAGTAAGCACGATCGAATCATATCCAGGACAAAATAATACCTACAAATTGTTTGGTATGTAGTAAAGATCACACTTTTGACAAGTCACGAAGTCAACTATATAAACTGACCTTTGTGTATATCAATTGAATGCAAATATATCAAGTAGACAATGCACATGTGCAATAATCGAAGTATTTGTATCTTTACTCTAACTGCTAGGAATAGTTTGGAAATTGTTGGATTTAAAGAGTTATAATGAAGATTCATTTATCCCAATTTGAATAAGTAGCAAAATTGTAAATATAGTTTTGAAACAGTATTCTACTTTAACAAATATAATATGTTGCCCTTTGTATCTTTACCACTTCAAGAGTGTTGTTTTTTTTTTTTTTTATTCATCATAATTTACAACCCAACGGTTGCTCCATTTTCTAGTGCAGAAAAGTTAAAAAAAAAAAAAAAAAAAAAAAACAGTATATATAATTTTTTAGATTCATTTTAGTCATTAATAACCTTTTTCAGCAAAAAAACAATTCAACTCAGGTTCAAATTGAGGATGGATAATGATAGATTTCCGACACTACATCAATTTTTAAATACCTGTTATTTGCACTTTACATAGATTTAATCCTCGTATATATTTTTACCTGTCACATTTGAGACTTCATCAATCAAAAGAATGCTTTTTTTGTACTTTAAATCATGAGACTATAATTAAAAACCTATTTCTAGAACTATTCCTAGGGTCTGAAAGGAATTACTAAATAGAGAATAGTACAGGAGCGGATCCAGCCATTTTTGAAAGAAGGGTTCCCAACCCAGGTGAAAGAGGGGTTCCAACCATATGTCCCTATTCCAATGCATTGATTGTCCAAGACAAGGGGGTTCCAACCACAGGAATCCCCCTTCATCCGCCACTATAATATATCAATACTATAGAAAAGGGGGCCAAATGAATAAAGAATAGAGAAAAAATGGCAAAAAAAAAGGAAATAATGGTTTGTCAAAACTGAAGAAATGGGAATAGATAAAAATGACCAATGACATTAAAAAATACAGACACAATCGAATTCTTGGTTCCTTATCGATATGTTATGGAGGTGTGCCTACATTGGCAGAATTTATATTGATACAGAATACAGAATATGGCAAGATTTTAATAATTTATAATGAAAATATGTGCGATAATTCGAATTCAAAAGGTAGATAACTTAACAACATTTTCAGAATTCATTACCATGCAGGTAGTTAATAGGTAATAATGTAATACATTGTGTATATTTAGACTTTAAATGATTTATGCTTGAAATCCAAAACAAAAATAGCATTTTTCTTGTCAACATCTATGCAGTGGTATATATATAATCGATGCATGTTGTCTAGTAAATGTTTAACTTGTGGTTTTCACAAAGACGCATTTGCTGGTATTCCGAGAGTTTCCGATAGCTTGTTAATTTCATTATTCTATCCATTTAACAATTGCAAATGCATTTTTTAAGATGAAATCAAACTTCTACTAGAAATGACAAAAGGCATGACTCATCTGTGACCAGAATTACTGATAAATAAGAACAAACTTGTTTTGTCTTTAAAATACACTTAGCACAATAAGGAAACAGTATATCAATATATTTGTTCCTGGCCTATTTCTATTAGAATCTAACAAACTATCTTGGTATTATTATGGGTTATTTCCCTTCTATCGCCTAACTACTATTTTACAGGAACAAAAAGAAAAAGAAAAGGAGATGTACAACGATAATCAGGACACATGCCGTTGGCTCTTTGTCACTTATTAAAAAGTCATATTCCTAGGAATACATTAAAACTACACATTTTAGTTTCGTTTGTATGGTAAGCATCAAAAGACTGTATATATATATTCATGTCTATGTTACAAGTGATACTTTGCACAATAGATAATACTGAACTAAGACACCATGCATTTTATATGCTTTTGTCCAACCGACATATGGGATGCTAACGACTGACTGTTTGTAAAAGTAAGAAATATGAGAAAGCGTAATCAACCGCTAGTTTTCTCATTTGAATTGTTTTACATTGTCTTATCGGGGCCTATTGTAGCTGACTATGCGGTATGGGCTTTGCTCATTGTTGAAGACCGTACGGTGACCTATAGTTGTTAATGTCTGTGTCATTTTGGTCTTTTGTTGATAGTTGTCTCATTGGCAATCATACCACATCTTCTTTTTTATATTACCTACATATATATGTAAATGTCATCAGTTGTTTCTGTTGTTAACTTGTTGTCTTATTGGTGTATACCCTACATCGCCATTTTTTCATATTTGACAAATTGTTTAAGACATCCTTCATTTATTCGTTACTTTGTATACATATATTCAGTAGGATATTAACCGGTTATTTCTAGTTAAAAAATGTTATTCATTCCGACATCATTTTCTCATTGGCATGTTTGAAATATTTGTCACTGGACTTTAGGCAAATAAAAATCTTTGCAAAACTTGTTCGATGCATTTTTCTAAAAAATATTTCTCGTTCATTTTCATTTTCCTATGCATTTATATTTAAGCATAAATAGTTTGGTGCCCTTTTCTGTTAGTTAATGTAACATATTGTAAATGATATTTATTTACTAAATGATTTTATTAGCGAGACAGATACTGTATCAATTGTGGATGAATCATAGAATAAAAAGGAAAATCCAATCCGGTAACACATGTCGCCTTACAGAATCAATACACTGACCTGCTTTATAATATAGAAAACACAAACTTTCCATACAGAAAATCCCATTCTGATGAAAAGAATTGCAAGTATTATAGCAATACAAGTTTATATATTATAGTGAGTTCGGGATTTCAGAGAGAAAAGGTTTAGATTTAGTATTTGAAATTGACGGGGGAAAACAAACAAACAAACAAGCTTACTAACAAATTACATCAATAAGTAAGAATAACATATAAAACTTAATGAGAAATAATCGTCTAAAATGTATCTATATTGGCAAACTATTTCAAATTAACTAGATCGACAGAAAATACATAGAGGAAGAAAGGGCACCCTGCCGTACAAGAAATACCTCAAATAGAAAGGTATGTCTGCCTCGTCAGGAAAGGCGTGTGCCTCGAAATGATAGTCACTTCCTGTTCCATTGTTGACACTTGTTAATGTGCTTATGACAGATAAACATCGTATGGTCTTCTGTGACATAGACATTCCGGAAACACACCATTTCCATGACGACACCCAAAAAAAACAAAAAAAGATGTGAACAACTTACATGTAACTATAAAGACCCTTTTGGTTTGAAAGAATCACTAGTTGTAGCTACACTATTTCAAGAAAATACTGTTAAGTGCTGCAAGCCAGGAATATTTAAACTTTTCATTGTTCAGAAAATATGCATGATGTAATAAGGGGACGATAATTTGATTGTCTTGATAAGGGAGGATTTGAAAATGAATAACTTGGCCTGGTCAAAACCAAAATGATAAGCGAGCAGCGCAACAGATTCAATCGGAAAACAATACTCCTGCATTGAAACGGTTGTCCCTTTACTGTTTCTATAGGTATTCATCTTATTGATTTTTAACATGAAAATTGCAACTGTAAAATTATTTACCCAATATATCAACGCCAAAATGTAACAATAGTTAACACTACAGCTAAAGTTGTTTTTCCTGGTGCAACTGCGCAGTTTTATTGTGCGCCATTCTGATTGACTTTGATGAAAAATTGTTATTTTCAAAACTGCTGTGCAAACAGATTATCATTGAACTTCTTAATTACTGGAATAATAATGTTTTATCGCGAGAGCTGCAGACATTCACGTAACAATAAACAATTACATCAGTTTATAAATAACAAATGATGATTACGATGTAGCTATTTATTCCTATCCGGGATAAGTTCTAAAATTATACAACTTTTCAAAACGGTTGAGGTGGCACGGTAGTATTTGCATTCCAGAATTTAGGTTGCTCTTTTGTGTACTCTATACTTAGGTAAATGTATCTAAACCGTGTGATTGGACAAAAAATACAGTATCAACTGAACATACTTTCCCAAACTGAGGGATGAATCAGGTGTAGAAAAATATGAAATAATTTTACATACAGAGACAATGAATTTTTGAGAATTTTTTTAAATATTGTATTCACTGCACCGTAAAAGACCTAAAAGTACTAGTGGCCTTAGATTTTTAAAAATAGCAAAAAAAGTAAACGGTCATGATACATATTCAAATTCATTTCTGAATAGTAAAATGAAAGTACTTCAGTTAACTGTGAATGTAGATTTTTTTTTGCAGTGTTAGAAAATGGTGAAAATTATAAAAAGGCTATCATTATCCCTTATGGGCCAGGAAATACTACCGTGCCACCTTTAACACCAACTTTCCATAGAGTCATGTTTAAACCATCGTTAATACAACAAACAAAGCATGTTCAATGTCTTTTAAGACTTTTAAAAATTGCTTTTTAAAATTTCCTAATTTCAAAATGTCCACTTTTCAAACTTTTACTCATTCAGCTCATTACTGATGATATTTAATTGGTTAGCCATTAAACCAGATTTAACCCACTATGTTTTTCTTAAAACTTAAAATGTCCTGTACCAAGTCAGGAATATGGCAGGTTTTTAGATAGCTCGTTGTTTCTATGAATGTTGGCGTTTGTTTTTGTAGCAGTTCAGTGTTTCTGTGGTTTCGGTTAAATCGATTTATGACTATTGAATAGCGGTATACAACTATTGCCTTTTTTATTTGCTCCATTTGACCTCAGCAGGAAGTTGTCTAAGTAACTGTTTTTCGGGATCGGACTAAATCGAAATGAGGTGTATTGTGTACGGTCATAGAAAAGAGTCATAACCAGACGTATGGTTTCAGCTGTGATTCGGTGCCCTATTAGCTCATTTTAGGCTCATCTGTATCTAAGAGCTAGAGATATTATCATCGCATCCGTTCTTGTCGATCGTTAAAGAAAAATCTTGCCCTCTAAAACTAGCTGGCAAAATTGAACCAATCTTAACTAAAATCGTACTTGGGTATCTATTTTTTTTTAAATGTCTGAGTATCCCACCTAACAATGCTAACAATAGAACATAGGAACCCGGGGTTAAAGGGAAGTTTTTTGTATTATCTTTAAAATTGACAAATAATTTAGACAGCTGATAGCTTCGCATGTAAATTTTAGCCAGTTTTTGTGAACTCTGCGTAAAATATAGTTTAACTCCGAGATCTTTTATCTTTAACGTCATAATGAGATTACATGTATCGACCTCTTCTGTTTGTTTAAAATCGTCCATGGAATTACCATTCTTTGATCTCAAGAGGTTTGTTTTTAAACAAAACCTAGTATATAATTTTCTGACATCCGCTCTATCAATCAGGTACAGAATACAAATTTACAAAATCTGTTATTTCTGCTATAATTTGAATTATACGTGCACTTTTGAAAATCCAATTGATATGCTTTAAAGTAATACAACTAGATGATCAAGACACAATGCCATCCATTATTAAATGCCTAGAAACTGAGTGATTGTACAAAAGAGAAAAAAAATCACAATTTGACCGATTTTGCTTATTATAAATATTTAACTGAAAAAAACAGCTGCATTTGACACTTTTATTGCCAATTGTATATATATTGAAATTTCTATAGGCGGATTGACCTAAAATTATATAAATATGTGTTACCTGCGTACTCATAAAATTTTTAAAAAATGAATCTATTAAATCTCTTTTTCTATTGAAAGAATTGTGTTATCTTTTGATACAATTGAAAAACTATCATTTAAAATAAATCTTTCTTTAAAGAGGCACTAGATATATAAAAAATACAAAATAAGATTTTTCTTGTTTAATCATTTATGAAAGTGAAATAGTGAGTATATTTAGCAGGGGCGGATTTAGGCGGGGGCGTGGCGGGCGTGCGCCCCCCTAAAATGTGCAAAGCATGGGTTGTCCTGAGCTCATTAAAGTATCTGAACAGACGACGAAAATTAATGTCGTCGCATTGCATCTGTTTTATCATTCAAAGAAGTAGATAAAACAGTAAGTTTAACCGAATCAACGTGATCACTTATCAACTGACCTACGGTTTATTTAAGTTCTTTAAATATATTATTATACTTCAAAGGAAGGTGGCAAACGCGGTACTGCGTTTGATGACAAACATCATAGGCTTTTAGCAGTTGACAGTGTAGACTAGTTGCGGATTTTATTATCAATTTCTTTGATAATCGAAGTTGAAAAAACATCCCTATACCTCACTTTTCCACAAAGTAGGCGAAAGTGCCCTACCCGCGGTTGGGTTGGTTATTTCATTATTGCAGGACCAAAAACACGGTCCAGGTTAGATTCTTTCTTAATGAAAGATAAAAATACTGTTTCATGCGAAAGCTTAAGTTTAGTTAATTAATTTATATCATCTCTGTATCAATATATGTTTCTCATTTGCAACCGAAGCATGCATAAACGAAGCAAGGCCCGACACCTGTACTTCCGTATTATATAGGATCTCATGAAAATAAAGATATCTTCGTAAGGATCTCATTCTGGTTTTAGTTGTTTGCAGTAAAAAAAAATATATACAAGGTTTGACACGACCTCCGAAAAAAATAAAAAATATTTTTTTTTTTTTTTTTATGAAAAGACAATTAAAAATCGCTGGCAAAAGCAGATTTTTTTTTGTTTTCAAAATCAAAACTATTGGTCAGGTGAGCAATAGAGTCAATGAATAGAAGCTCCCTGATTTCTTGTTAATTATTGTGATTGTAGATTGACAGGGGTGGATTTATGTGGTTTTAGCTTGAAACTTTAATTTCTAGCTAATTTTACCATAAAATCTTTCTCTCGCAACGTTTAGCTTGGCAAGATATCTACATTGCACACTCTCTAGAAGAATATTTCAATAATTATACCTCAAAATTTTTTTCGACCTTTTAACTTTGCGCCACCCCCCCCCCCCCCCCCCTAATCGATAATCCTGGATCCGCCCCTGTTTAGGTCAATCCGCCTCTAGAAATTTCAATATATATACCATATTGGCAATAAACATTCGCATTTAGCAGCCAGTATGGTTGGATTTTTTCCAAATAAGCTAAGCTAAGAAACATTGATGATGTAGTATTAACTTGCAAGTGAATAATTCGACCTCATTGAATCCGTATCAATGTGAACTTCAATTTAACCACTTCGCTAGAGATGGAGAACACGATCGAGTTGTGCGTGCTTGGTTCTATAGTAACAGCTATTCCATTATTTTGCATGTATTAAATATTAGGTAAACAGTTAAACTGTTTTCTGATTGAAAATACATTTTGTATTAGATTTAATGATTCTCAACAATTTAGTTAAAATACATATGGTTATATAAACCAACAAATAAATCCAGTTCCGGGATATTGAAAGTCAAGTTTTAAATGACCGTCGTAGAAGAGATGTACTGTGGTATTTCATCGGCCGTATCCACACGATAGGAATACGTCGGGATTATGTTTTATTTTTGCGAGAATTCGGGATTATACCTTTATTTTCGCGGGACTCGGAAATTAATGTTTCGGGATCCAGGAAAGAATGCAAAGCAAATACTTTTTCGGGAATTCGGGATGACACCCACTCCTTCCACCCTCGCCTAATACTTTCTTTCACTTAGCCATATTAGTATATGCTTGAACATTAATGTGCATATGCCATATATATGGTGATTGTTGAGTAAAAACAGGGAGACGACACTAAAAGGTATATATATATGCAATACATTGTCAATTAAAATCGAAAAGAATCTTGAATGGCAAATATTATTAAATATACCAGGTATTACACTTTAATCTAAATATTAAGTACATGTATATCCATTTTCCCAGCCGATTGATATTTTTTTTTCTCCATATTAATAACATAAATTAGACCGTCTGTTGATCATGACTGTGTCATGCGTTCTTTGTCACAAGATTGTGTGTCATGTGTTCTTTGTCATAAGATTGTGTGTCATACGATTATTGATGTTCTTAAAAATCAAGATCTCGTCGACAACAGCAAGAAAACATAATTACAAATCTATAACAATCGAAAGTTCTTAGTCACTTATAACAAACTCCTACTTCAGAAAACACAATTTAATTTATATTTTCTTTGAAAATTCTTTTGTTAGAGAAGGTGAGAGTAATACCGAAGTTTTCAGCAAAAGTATAAAAAAGTATATTTAAGAATTGAATGCTTCTTTTTGTAATTTCATTGGGGTGTAAAAGCGTTGACCGAAGTACATTTCCGCGCTTCATTCTAAAAATGTGCGCACGGTCAACGCTAGGATGAAATTTGAAAAAAATAGGCAGGACAGGAATTTTGAGTTAAAAAAAAAGGCCGGATGAGACACTTGCAAAAAAAAAAAAAAGTCAGGATGACAATTTAGGTAAAAAAAGTCAGGATAAACTAAAAAAAAAAAAAAAAGGCAGGACCGAATAGAGTGAGAAATAAAAAGGCAGGACAGAGATTACAACTAAAAAAAAATGCAGGTCACAATTTTTCATCCTAGCCTCCCCCACCCCCCCCCCCCCCCCCATTAAAATTCAAATGGGAGCTCCCTAATAGTATATCTTAGAGGTATCACAAGCTCTGAATGGTCCTTAGTATGATAGACAAGGACTAGTACTATGCCACCACTGGTGTTTTTCAATAAAAAAAAGTGATTTCTTGTCACCTTATGGGTGTAATTTTGCAATAAAGATATGTATTAAATTTTGCTAATAAAACAGTTTTATAAAATCAATGTAATTTTGTTTGCAAGAGATATAAACATTAGGATCTTACAAAAGAATTGATGCTTTTATAACGGCATTTAAATCGTTGGTAAAAAAAATTTGAGCACATCAAATGGACCAGAGTGATACCGAGTCCACTACGAAACGAGTAAAATCTCCTTCAGTATCTGGTTTTAAAATTATGAAAACAAATATCAGTGTACAGCTCAATACGTGCTTTGATGAATAGAATCATTCTTGTTATTATTGCAATATAGGGATTATGGGGGGGGGGGGGGGAACAAGTGAATATGTCCACTACGAAACGGTCACCTACGAAACAAGTATGGTAGAAAAACGTTTCGTAGTGGACACTACCACTACCATGCAGTCTTTGTTGTTTTACTCTTTATTCAATTATACTCGTGCAAAACAAATAACAAGGGCTAGTTTCATGTAATTTTCAGTATGTTTTTATTAATATGGAATAGGGTTGATGTCAACTACGAAACTTTTTGTCCACTACGAATCGGTTTTGTCAACTACGAAACGCATCAAAATGTCCACTACGTAACATCATGAGTTGTACCTTCATAAAGGAAGTACTGTTTAATCTTTATCGATAAAAAATGGTTCTCCAATTTCATTTTTTTTTTTAGATCTTTCTAGTATATAAAGTAAAACAAACTGGAATGTCAATAGGGGACATTTGAAATTGCAATAAGATGCGTGTTTAGAAGCAGTTTTGTAGTAAAAGTACATAAATTATGAAAATAATATTATTTTAAAGAGTATTTAAGATTGCACTTTTTGTTTACAAACAGGTCTATAATAGAGGTATTCAAAATAACAATTCAATAAAATTTTTGATAAGTTGATTTTCCATTTTTCAAGGTCTGAAATTCACGCTTTTATTGAAAAACGCCCATACAACATACTTTTAAAACTATGTGCTTCAAATTAGCGTCGTAAATCTTAAAATTAAGTTTAACACCACGAGGGATATTTAACTGCTACATGAAGTGAATGGAAGATCCTAGGGTATCCAAACTTCTGGCTGCATGGTGCCCTTAAGGTAGTTAGGGTGTCTTCGTCCATCTTGGATTTTGAAATACCAGAAAACATCGGTATAGATCTTTGATAGAATGTGCAAATTCAGAAATTCAAAAAACAGAAACTTTTACTTGATTTAATTTTTTCCAACTTTGCCACATAAGGGGAGGCAACTCAAATATAAGGGCAGATAATTCAGATTAGGGTACTTTTACAATAGTATGTGTTAGGGATTTTACTATTTTATTATGTAGCAAGAAAACGGGTCTGGTGACCTCATGTTTTTTTTTTCTAATCTGAAATCATACTATTAAAGTTATGTTCTCATATTATATCGCAAAATTCTATGGTGCAGTTTTCGTTTTATGGCAGAAAATTTGGTTTTCCATGCATAATCTATACAAAATCTGTCAGTTTTGAACAACCTCTAGCATGAAAATAAGCCCCGTGACCCATTCTTTTTATTATTTTTTCTTAAAAAGTATGATATAGACTACTTTTTGGCAAACTATTAAATTTTTTTATGGATTATAATTTAGACACCCCATCTACCTTAAAAGTGTGCTTATGTGCCTTATGTTTTATTATGACGACTAAGGGATGCTGCGTGCAAATATTGGTGGAATAGAAAGTTCCTGAGTTATCATCACAAGCCCCGATTGGTGGCTGAGTAAATTATAATAGTTTAGTGGACAATTATAGACTTGCTACATGTCGATCCCTTCTTTATCATTTTTTTTTTCAATTTTGCTGCTATAAACTATAAGAGATTACCATTATACGGACATCTGCAGGGGAAATCAGTATACTGGCAGTTTTGAATAAACATATAAAAATTAGTAATAAAGAAATAAAAGAAAAGGAACTGTAGCAAGTCTAGCACAAATAGTGCAAGCAGTAGCTTAGCTTTTTTGTCTTAACGTAAATCTAAATACTAAAATGAGTAAAACTACTGGTTGTTTTTAGCAATTTGTGTCTTTATAGTTAGTCTCCTAATGATACGATGAATGTCAATATCAAATATCAACTATTTACCACAGTTACTGATGACTTGTTTATTTACCATACAGACAAATATTTGCTTTTTAAAAAGGTTATTCGAGGCCACATTACGACGACCTTGTTTACTGATAACAAGGCACTTGTATATTTGACAGTGTACACGAGGTTAGTGACCAAAGTTGGTCAAAACGTATTGAATTGATAAACCTATAAATATGCATAAGGTGATAGATAGGCCACACAGATACAAAAAAAAGCGACAAAAATATTTTCGTCCATGCTTAACATTGTCCCAATATTTGAAGTTATTACTATTATCAATTTTTTATAGTAAATCCACCAATAGGTGTTTCATGTAGAGGTTATCCGAGTCTGAATGTACATGACCTAGCTCTTTGAACATGTAAATTAACCGGTTTGAAACAATGGTGCTATAATTACTAATAAGTCAATACAAATTAAATATGTACAGTGTTTGTAGTACAACTGTCAACAATAATACATCCATTTGATCAAGAACCAGAACGAGAAAAATAAAAACATTAAAAAGGCAATTGTCGTGGCGGTAGTTTTATTTATCAAAATTAGGTTAATTACGAATACTCAATGACTCTGAACCCAATTTGAAAATAAAAAGAAATTTTCATTGTTAAAGTTCTACAAAGAATGCAAATTTTCAATCGTACACACGTTATTTCCCCCCTGCTATCGACAAAAGCATCTAAAAGTTATGAAGTACAAAACAGTTCCACTAAAAGACCATTTAGTACAAAATAAGTTCTGCTCAATGACCAAATCAATAGGAATAGTTTATTTATTTTAGTAACATCATACCTTTTGTGTTTAATTAGTCTATAGCACCCAAACTATAAGGTCAATAAACACTTTTACAAGTCAATCAGATTACAAGACAACTACTTTTCTATATTTTTATCTTGTTATAAACAAATATTGTTTTCTTTCCATTTGGGTTATCCTATGACTATGTTCAATACTAGTTCGTGGTATTTGCGCAGTTAGAAATATAAATATAACATGTATATTTAACCTTGTACTACAAGGTATTGACTGTGCAATTATTCGTCGATCGATACATTGGACGAAAACAGAAGAATATGTTTTGAAAGGTTGGAAGAGAAATAAAATCAGTGTCTGAAAAATCTGAATTAAATGAAGTTCAAACTTTGTGTTATCTGAAAAACAAATAATTACTCGTTAACTTTTTTATAGTTATTTTTAAGTACTACTTCAATAACGCAGCAATGTGCTTTTATAGTCTGATAAGGGAGTTAACTCTTTAATCTGCTATAGCGGTTATACAAATTACCAATCACTTTATTAGCTAAAACAACTATTAAATCTGAATTTTACCTTTGTCAGCTAGTGTGAATTTATAAAGCAAGCTTTAGTGTTGCCAAAATGAGATCCTGGAACTTTTAGTTTGATTCATATGGACAAATAGAATCATATTCCAAACAGTGTAGCTGTGGTCATTGATTGACGACCTTAATTTATCCCAGTGACTGGGGCAGATTTGGTGAACGTTTGTCTGTAACGACCGCTGCTCACTATGTACTTGTTAAAGACACTTAAACTGTGGGGTCACAAAAGGTGCTCAACACCTAAATAAAGTAATTAGAAAAAACTAATCAGGAATATACGATGTTTTGATTTGTATCAATAATATAAATCAAAACATAAAGTTATTCCTGAATAATTTTTCGAATTATTTTAATATTAAAGGCGTTAAGAACCTTTGGTGACCCACAGCTTAAATTCTATAATAAGTAAGTAGTGAGCAGTGGTCGTTACAGACAAACGTTCACATAATCTGCCCCAGTCAATAAGATAATTTAAGGTTGTCAATCAATGGCCACAGATACACTGTTTTGAATATGATTCTACTTATTATTAGATGATCGGGCTTGTATGGGAAGAAAACATATCCACCTCACAATGTACAAAAAAGACTGAGTAAAATATAAAAATAACCAAAAAATTTGTAACATTTTTCATCATTTGCATGATGTGGCATCGGTGGCCAAGTGGCTAAGAAGTTCTACTAGCAACGAAACTGATACCAAAATAGAAAGATTAAGAGTATGAAGAACGGTTGGAGAATCTTAAATTACCAACACTTAAATACAGACGCATGAGAGGTGACATGATAGAAGCTTACACATTAACATCTGGAATATACGACGAAGCGTTGCCTAACTTATTAATGTACAACACTATTTCTGCAACTAGAGGACACAACAAGAAACTGGCTAATCAAAGATGCAACAAAATTATTAGATCAAACTTCTTCACCCAACTAATTGTACCAATATGGAACAGCCTACACAGCAATTTTGTAAATGCACCACATATTTAAACATTTGAGGGTGCAATCAACAGTTTTTTACGTGACGTCATTCTGTAACAGGGCATGTAATAGTGGACCCATCATGCAGAAGTCAGATATTCATAGTTATATAGATATCTATACATCAATGGAAAGATAATTCTATGAACTTTCTGAATAAATAAAAAAAAATCCAACATCTCTAGATCTTGTTTAAACATACAAATTGGTACAAGTTATCAGCTGGAAATTAGGCATTTTCCCCCTAAAAAACCTTAAAAACAGACCACCTTTGGACACACGGATCAGTAACCTGTGCATATATTTGAGATTTCTTATAATATGCATTTCAAAGAGCTTATCCGGCTGATTTAAGAAAATGTAGTTTCAGCCTACGTTCGCCTGCTCCGAAAGGAGCTATCTTACCTGACAAATCAAAGTGCTTTTTGCAACAGGTGAAAATCAGCTGTTTATGGAGTTGCCTCCCATATAGTAGGAAGTCACAAAAACATTTTTTTTTTTTTAAATCTTGACAAAAGTGGCATTTTAATTGAACTTCAATATATGTTTTTCACATTGAACATAAAAAACAATCAACTTTTTCATTTAGTGGTATATAAATAGCAGGGAATTCCATCAGTATGTAAATCTCACTGGGGAAATACCCCTAGTTTTTAGTACGAAACTGTTTATAGCACCCTGAGAGCCGACTGGACAAAGTTTGGATAAATATTGAAATGAAATATAACTATAGAGCAAAAGCTGACACAGGAACCGGAACTGAAACAAGTCAGCACGAAATAACTGAAGATCTGAGCATAGTGGAGTGATCCAGCGCTCAGTTATAGATTATGTAAGGCTATGTAAAGGGAAGATCTGAGCATAGTGGAGTGATCCAGCGCTCAGTTACAGACTAAGTAAGACTATGTAAGTAATCACTAGCCAGTCAACACTGAGGTTGTGAAAGAGGGGCTAAAGATACCAGATGGACAGTCAAACTCATAGATCGAAAATAAACTGATAACGACATGGCTAAAAAAGAAAAAGACAAAAAGACAAATAACAGTACACAAGACACAACATGGAAAACTAAAGAACCTGCTCGTGCGGGTGCACTCGACTCCCAATTTTAATTGCTTAAGGATTGTCAGTTCTATCGAAGGCTTACTCAACCTATAAAAGCTAACCGCCACGAAATAGCTCATGACCTATAGTTGTTAATTTATGTGTCATTAATAGGTCTTTTGTGAATAGTTTTCTCATTGGCAATCATACCACATCTTCTTTTTCATACATCCATCATCCTCACGCCAAAATAAGTACAACATATGGACTGTGTAATTTGACCTTGTATTAGGGTAAATATTCCATTTATTGTTGACTAAATATGTATGTCTGATTATTTCTGGTGTCAGTCTGACCATTGACGACCTTGTTTATATTGACTATTTGTCTATTCTACCTGTGACCTGAAATAACCTACATACACCTTTATAAAGATATGATATCTAATACATTCACACCGGTCATTCGCTTAAATGGACACTGGTATCTGAGTTGATATAGTAGAATGACCAACGTAATCTATATTGAAACAAGGTGATGTGTTATGATTAACAATGTGACAACTTTCAATCAGTAACAACATGACGTACAAATGCAAGCAGCTATAGCCCTGTGTACCGGCTTAGGATGAAGGTTGGCACCAGTGCTGTTAAAACGTTTTCAATCCGCTGCATTTGTTTGCACTTATCTAAATTCAGTGTTGTTCAGTGGTTGTCGTTAGTTGGTGTGGCTTATAAAACACGCCAACATCACAAAACGTATGGCAGTTCGAACGAGAAAATCATCGTCTTGAATTGTGATTAAACTATGAACGAAAAATAAAATCTTACATTCAGCATCCAAAGGCAACTACTGAACTGCAGCTCTCTGACTTTAAACGTTCACTCACCAAATATTAAAGGGTTATGGGGCTTGCAAGCGCTGTGTCCTCCTTTAGCATGAGTCAGTGATGTGAGAGCACAAACAAACATGCAATATTTAAAAGCGACACTGTTGATAGACGAAGAACAGCAATAATAACGCATAAACTCCTTTAATAGTTTGTGTTCTATCAAGTGTGTTGTCTTATTGAATAAATCGCCATTTTTCAGTATTACTTATCATCAATGCTACTCATAACTATTTTTTTTCGAAGGGAATATGTTTTCGTAGATTATTTTTTTTTTCATATAAGGAAAGCGGTTTCGAGGTTATTTTACATCGTCTGTTTTATGGCTAAAATACTTAAAGTTAACCAGCGTTCTGGTCATATTGATTTTTGTTAGAACTTGTATATTTATAGGACTAGCTATATATATATATATATATATATATATATATATATATATATATATATATATATATATATATATATATATATATATATATATATATATATATATATATATATATATATATATATATATATAAGTAAGCTTCAAACAATTATCTAGTAATTGTGGTCGTTAAGAATCGTATAGTATGTCAGTTTGGCCTATTTCTTAAGATTAAATAATGTCCAAGAAGGCGTTGTTTGCCGATGAACCAGAGAATATTATATATACACATTAAGCCACGCTAAGAAATAAATTTGAGGACGAAAAGAAGAGGAGTGTCCTTTAGGGAGCTACCATTTGATTTTTAAGTTTTGACTTAAAAAAGAAGGCAGGATGAGCAACAAGGTGAAAAAATATGGCAGGATGAAAAACAAGGTGAAAAGATATGGCAGGATGACAGTTTATGTAAAAAAGGAAATCCGGATTCACTAATAAAAAAAAGCAAGTCTGAGAATACAAAGTAGGACAAGATTTTTCCTCAACAAATATGTCGTCATAATTCCTTTTAATGAAATTTGATATTATGCATTCCCTGGGGGTAACCGTCAATTTTCAAAATTTTTCATTTTGATCCAAAATTGTTCTCAGATAATTTACATCAGTCATATTATTCTTATTTTCTGGTTGGCGGCAAATCCTAACACATAAAAGTGCAAACTGTAATATGTTTACCGAAATATATAAAACAATATTATTCCTAAATGACATTTCCAAATGATTCATGTGATAGCCTCCAGTCACTATCTGAACATTACAAGCCATAAGAGTTCAAAACATAACCTAAGAGTTCAATGTTACTTTCCAGAACAGACAATTTGATTTTATATCTCTTGTAAACACATATATAACCTTGAATGTCTCAATTACAAATCTGTTCTCTATACGATTGTTGTTTGTACAGTCCA
Source organism: Mytilus galloprovincialis (assembly GCA_037788925.1). NCBI lineage: Eukaryota > Metazoa > Mollusca > Bivalvia > Mytilida > Mytilidae > Mytilus > Mytilus galloprovincialis. The sequence continues at coordinate 4,186,674 of CM075340.1, read as the reverse complement.
GGGAATTTCTATTTTATATCTTAGGGTCATCTGTATAAATGTTTTATAAACAAAATAGTTGTCATAGTATACTAGATTAAAGGTAAATCATACAGTAACTTACCTTAGTTTGTCGGTCAATTTTACACTTTCGGTCAAAATATTTTGTTGACTTGAAGGTTACTTATATAATATGGCAGCACAAAACATAATGTTTCAAAATAAATAAAACTTTATAGAAAAGAAAAGAAAATAGCCATTAGAAATCTGAGGGTCTTTTGAAAAAATATTCATCTTTTGGGTTATACAACAACAAAGGAGAGAGTTATAAGCGAGTTCGCTAACACTTCATGGACACCTACATTTTTAATATTAATTGGTTTCGTGTGAATTCGAATTTTCCAAAGCTTTAATTTTCATTGGTATGTGTTGCTCACATGTTCGAATGTCTTTAAATTAATAAAGGATTTGTTTCAAATTCGCCCCTTCTCATTTTGGGCATATACACATATCTTGATAATGATATTTTACTTTTGCCTCTTCTTACTGTTAGCATGTGCACAAATCGTTTAATTGCGGATTTTGCCTTTCGTACATATTTGCTGAATATATAGTAATAGTATATGTAATAAAGAGGGTCTTCCATCGCATGAAATTGACTTTTAACCAACGATATATCAACACAAATAATATTGTAAATACTGACACAAAATGACATACATTGTCACAGCAAAATAATGGAACAATGCAATCGCTTCGTCCACTGCGTGGCACGAGAGATGTAGAAATAGATCAATGACTGGTAAAAGCCATGTCATTTCATATGATTAATTTCAAAATAAAGTTTCACCTTTTAAAATATCAGTAAACAAGTTCATCAATCTTGGTAAAACACCACTTAATATTGTAAACATTGAAAATTAAAACAAAAACACACAAAAGTACGTTGTTTTTGTATATTTTGCTTAATGAGCGGTCAAACGAAGTAGGTGGATTTTCCGTCCTACATTTCTTGTGGTTAGATATCACATATTCAGTAAAAGCTCTAAACACTGAAAGATATTGTCAGAACAGTCGATTTATCATATCGATATATCGATTAATAACATTGTTATTTTGATTTATAGTATATAGAACATGGATTAAGCATATCGTTATCTCGATTAATTTTATCGTTATCTCGATTAATTTTATCGTTATCTCGATTAATTTTATCGTTATCTCGATAAATTATATCGTTATCACAATTTGTAATATCGTTATCGTGTGTCCCTTCGCGGCTCCGTAGATTTGAATTTTATAGGCAAAAGATATAGACAAAAAACTTACTTAAAAAGAGAAGGGAAGTATTCTTCATTTCTGTTTCATAGGAACATTTACAGATGTAAAACTGATTATAAGATACGATCTTTTGGGGTTCTATCATTAATAAAGGGTAATAGTGAAATGATAGTTCGCCTTTAGCAGATTGTTTAGTTCAGTAAACTCAAAAACATAACTGATAATTTTTGACTAGCAAGTGCTAAAAGATAAAAAAAGGAGAATAATGGGGTTTTAAAATATAAAGAATAGAAAAACAACGGAATAAAGATTAATGGACAAACATAAAGAATATGGTAAAATGACATAATTTTTAAGATTTATACAGAAATGAAGGATTCCCTATGTAGACCCTCGTCACTACATGTACCATTGAACGAAAATTACGTAACTGAAACAAGCATGAATTTCCGGAATTAATTACAACATTAAAGAGAAAAATAAAAGATGTTTTTCAAGGTTAATACAGAATGATGTTAAGTGTTTTAAGTGTTACAAAAAAAGGTAATTTGAAGTTATTCGTTTCCGAAATAAATTTAAATCTTTAAGAGTTGAAGATAAGTAAACAAGCCATCAATCTTCATTACCCACCACTTCATTCCCTTAGACAGAAGTTAAATGGAATATTGTTAAAACATCAACATATACATGTACTTCAGTTTTCTTTGGAGTACAATCAAGTCTTCTATTTCAAAATGTAAAGTACATTTAAATATTCGTACATGCAACGAGCATATTTTCTAGATGTATGTTGATATGTTAAACAGACACTATCATTTCAGGGCCTTTTATAGCTGATCATGCGGTATGGGCTTTGTTATTTTCTGTGTCATTTGGTTTCTTGTGGTGAGTCTCATTCACAATCATACTACATCTTCTTTTTTATATATACTAACCATGTGAAAAGATTTATATGGCACCTGTATACTATTCCTTTCACTAATGCACTATAACTTGAACTGTTACTGAAATATGCAATTATTGGAGAACAGTGAGAACACATAAACATTACTTAATAAGATTGACAAAATTACATATATTCCAAGTTTGTTTGTGTAGTTATCAAAGGTACCAGCAGGCTTATAGGTTGATACGTCAGACCATGGAAGTATTATTGTCAATATAATCAGACGCACATTTCGTCTGCAGAAGACACATCTGTATAACGATCAGATCATAATAAGTAGACAGCCAAACAAGCATAAAGCTGAAGAGCATTGAGGACCCTAAATTCCAAAAAGATGTGCCAAATACATCTATTATGTAGTATATGCCTAGGATAAAAAATCTATTACTTTAGGATAACGATAATAAAATGCAAATACTTTTCGCAGCATAATGCCGTCCGGAATTCAAAAACAAAATACATATAAAGATTGAAGAAGTTAATGAGAGTTCCAACCTTTCTATAAAAACATTCCATCCGAAAGTTTAACAGCACAACTATGTTAAATCTGCAAATTTGCGAAAGAAAACATTTATTTTTTCCCTCTCTGGGATTCAAACTCATGCTAATCAGATATCAAGACAACACAACATTCACTGTGTCCATCGCTCTAGACCACTCGGCCATATAGAACAACACAATTTATGCCTAATATTTCATGTACTGTATTACAACAGATTTTAATGGCGAGGAAAGGTACATGTTAGACTAGGCCAGCGAAAGCTGAAGTTAAGATCAGTCTAGGTGGCAGAGTGGTCTACAGTGCAGGCAGTGTTGTCTCGATATCCAAATAGAATGTGTTCAAATCCCATCGAGGGAAGAATAAAATTTACTTCTGCAAATTTGCATATTTAACATTATTGTGCTGATATTTAGAGTAAATATAAATATAAGATGTGTTCTCAGCCGTGTATCACATTCACTGGTGATCCAATAGATGGATCTGTCGTAGAGTTGTCGATTGTTTAGTTACATAGATATATATATTTGTGTGTGAATGTTTGATTTTGCCAGGTTGTCAGTACCAACACATCAACAATTTTACTTTAATTCAGTTGTTTTAAAACAATATCCTTAAGAATTATAGGAGCCATCACATTTGTGTTGATATGATTGTTATCATATATCACATATTTTCAATTTAAAAACGTTATGTAATTGTATCGAACCTTAGCTACTTAGAGAATACAGGAAAACAGAAATAGACGTGAGCAGAGGCGGATTTAGGGGGGGGCAGGGGGCCCGGGCTCCCCCTTATGAGAAAAAAATTTGATAATATAGGGAATCACTGAAGCGTGACTGGAGCAGGCCCCCTCTTAGGCAGCCAGTGGGCCCCACTTAAAAAAATTTCTAGATCCGCCAATGGTGAGGACTGAGGAGTTTAAAAAAAAACTGCCTATAGGACCTATATGTAAAAATCTAGTTTGCACTGGATCTAGAAATTTATAGCAAATATAGAAGAAAGTAAAATAACAAATGTATATGTCGTGTACAAGTTGCCATTTTGTACAGGTTATAACATGTACAAAAATATTGTACATGTTATAACTTGTATAATGCAAAAATACAAGTTATAACATGTACAAAACTACCTCATACATGTTATAACCTGTACAAAATATTGCTTAAAAATGGTTTTAACTTGTACAAAATTTAAGGTTAATCTTAATGAAGTAAAATATACATTTAAATTCACCAATGCATAAAGAACAACAATAAATAGGCCAGAACGTGTCTTTTTCTTTAGAGGACAATGATCACAAATTTTCAGAAATATATGTTTCATGACTTATGTTGGCAAAATGTGTTTTCATGTAATTGTATTTTTATGTAGTCCATCATGGATTAAATAAATGACACTATTTACTAAAAGCTTGCATTTCCTCAATGACAATTACATTAAATACTAGTAACTAAATTCTTCCAAAAATTTTAAGAACGATGCCTAAAAATTTTGGGTAATACTCCTCCCTCTCGTTTTAAAGCATGCAAAGACTAAAACAATGTCTTATATGCTTACTCTGTAAATGCAAAGAGAGCTGAAATAGTTTTCATTGGACCATGCTTCATTATCAATATCTTTGGATCTACTCTTCAACATTTTTGGCCTTCAGCTAACTTATGTAAATTTATAATTATTTTTTTTAATGTAAACTATAAGATCATTGCATGAGGCGGATGTCATTTTGATGTTTAAAATATATATCCTCTACTTTGAAGGCATGTATTTGTGTTCTTTGGATGTCGTCTGCTCCATGGTCTGGTTGCTGGTTTTTTTTTAGACACATACCCCATTTCAATTCCCAATTGTATTTGTATACACATCTGTCCTGGCTATCCTCTTATGTCTTTTAGTGTGAACTAGAATGAAAGTATTTTACTATTGCCCTCAAAGTGGACACTCACAATTATAATTCATCAAATAAAGATATGTCCATAGATAGTCATAAGAGGATCATAAGACATGTCCTAAGATATATCTTATGACAAGTCTTAGGAATGCTTCGTAATACCGACCCCTGGACATTAACTGTATCAAAAAAGGACAAAACACACTAACATGAAGGAATAAAAAAAAAGTTTTGAAAATATTATTGAGGTCAATAATATCTGTTGCGATAATAGAAACATATCCTTATTTTTCGATTTTGTACAAGTTAAAACCATTTTTAAGCAATATTTTGTACAGATTATAATATGTACGAGGTACTTTTGTACATGTTATAACTTGTATTTTTGCATTATACAAGTTATAACATGTACAATATTTTTGTACATGTTATAACCTGTACAAAATCACAACTTGTACACGACATATATATATTATTAAAGAAGAGGGACGAAAGATACAAGATGGACATTCAAACTCATAAATCGAAAATAAACTGACAATGCCATGGCTAAAAATGAAAAAGATAAACAAGCAATAGTACACATGACACAACATAAAAAAATTAAAAATAAGCAACACGAATCCCACCAAAAAACTGGGGGTGATATAAAAACTACCCCTTTAAAACGTGGGCACTTGCAGGTAGGGTACCTACAAATGCGTCTAAGAGCATATACATTGAACAATTTACAATGAAATAAAATACACATAGGACAATATCATAGTTAAAATTGATAAAATTGATAGTTTTTGTCAAATATGAAAGTGGTCGCACATCCTCAACTTTTATATATGTAATGTATTATCATCAAATACAACATACATTTCAATATTAAGAATTATCACTAATGTGGCCACTTTCAATTAAGACGGAAACCGTCTAAAATGTAACTAATTTGCTACAATTGTGAAGATTTCGGTAGTTTAGCATGACTTAGTAATGCTAGTACCCGATATATGTGCATTGTATTGTCAAAAACAGCCCATATTTATGTAGCAGAAGCATTCCACTATCTAATAAATAACTAAAAGTTTACATTTTAACAATTTTGTAAAACTGCTATATTTTGGGGTCAAAAAGGGGTCTTACTGGACCTACTCGTTTGCCACTAGTCTATGCACAAATAAGTAGATATAGGAAGACGTTGTATCAGTGCCATAAATAAAGGCAACAGTAGTATACCGCTGTTCAAACTCATACATCCATGGACAAAAAACAAAATCGGGGTAACAAACTAAAACTGAGGGAAACGCATAAATATAAGAGGAGAACAACGACACAACACTACAATGTAACACACACAAGTGCCTGGATGGGGTTTACAGAACACTGTAGAATAATCGACCAATTTCTACAGAAAAATGGGTCAGTAAAAATAAGAAAGAGAAAAGGGACACACAAATATAAAGAATAGATAATAAAAGTAAAATCACAAAATAACTGAACTCCGAGGAAAATGCAAAACGGAAATTCCCTACTCAAATGGCAAAATCGATCAAACAAATGGACAACAACTGTCATAATCCTGACTTGCTACAGTACAGGAGGATATCTTCCTAGATATATGTCAATGACAATTTGTCACAAGTCGGCAAGCGAGAATGAGTTCATCAAGGTTTTACCATCAGTCTCAAATTCTATAAATGATCTCTAATCCATTAAGAAATCACAGTACAGAACCGTTTAAGTGATTCCGGACTACAATTAAATTACCTTCTCCAGATTTATATACTTCAATTATCAAGAAACAAGGAACTGCCAATCCCAGAGATTTTCTGTAATGATATTAAATCAGTTGTCCATTAATAGAAATACAAACATCAATAATGATGCCGCTAAGTTAGTTTATAAGGAACACAGACACTCCGTTATTAATGCATAAACGAGGGCTAGGATGGGTAGACATTATAGAGAATAAAAGGCCAAATCCGAAGAAAAATGGACCAATGAGAATTAAGAAGAGGACAAAAAGTATCTAGAATAGATAAAAAATGTGTGATTCTATAAACAATAAAGAAGATTGGGCAAACATATAAAAAATATTATTACCTTGAAATAGAAAGATATATAGAACTAATAACCCCTTGTAATCCAGCATAAATATGTCGTATGTGAAACATGATCGAAGCTTTTTTTGATGTTGAGAGGTATCTTACCTGAACTCTTGCTTAGTGATCTTCAATACATATTTGTCATGTAGTAGATCTATGTAAGCTAAAAACCTGCCATACCCAATGAAACTGCGTCACAGAACTAGTTATAAAACCAGGTTCAATCCACCATTTTCTACATAAGAACATGCCTGTACCAAGTCAAGAATATGGCAGTTGTTATTCATTCATTTAATGTGTTTGAGCATTTGATTTTGCCATTCGATTATGTACTTTTTGTTTTGAATTTTCCTCGGAGTTCAGTATTTTTGTGATTTTACTTTTTCCTTAGATAAGTTTTACTGTGCATACAACAAAATATACTAGTATATCTCTTTGCAAAATGTCACAAGAAACATATACACACTGAGTGTCAGGTGCTAGACATGAAACACACATGAATGTATTTCAAACTAGCATATCTACTTTAGAAAAATGACAAATCGTTGTAACATTTGCACATTTGTATTGCTATGCATACATACAATTCTTGGTAGTTTTGGAACTGTTATACCACAAGGTTAGGGGAGGGTAGATCGAGCGCTCACAAGCAATTTTGACAAAGCACCAATGATTGTCTTAATGTGCTTGTTCAAAGCCCCTGTGGTTTAGTGTTTTTTTCCGTGTGTTTTTGGGTTGGTTTTTTTTGTGTGGCTTTATCAGCTCTTTATTTTGTATAAGGTTTTGATGAGACATGTTTGGGTTAAATGCTGATCTGTTGGAGAAAATTGGTACATTGTTTTATGTGCAGACAGTAAATACCATTTATAACTACATCAGAGGACATTCTACCTTCAGTGTTAATTTTTTTTTACATTTTAAAGAATGATTGATAACACATACAAAGACTTGGGTTCATGTAGTGAAGTGACGCCACGTCGCCTTTTTTTAGGAGCATACCTATAGCCTTTAAGTGAACATTTATCACTAAATGTCGTTGTTTCAGCATTAAATCTGTGTGTCTATATAAAAATAAAGAGTTGTAGCATAATTGCCAATGAGACATCTATCCACATGAGTTATAATGAAGTTGATTTTTACTGTTTTAAAGAATGATTAACTTTTTCTATACAGTAATAAAATAATACGTGAAATATATTGTATAGATTTTGACATAAAACATATTTTGTTATTACCTATTGCTATTTTTGGACGATTTCCAGACATCCTGTTTATTATCATGATTATATATCACGAAAGCAGAAACCAAGTGTATTCAGTGTATATAGTATATTCACTGCTTTAAATATTCATTTAATACATGGGGACTGTAAATCACATTGTAGTAATTCCAAAAATACAAAAAAAAAATTAGTAAATGAATTTGTTTTCCTTTAAAATATACTGTCAGAAGTATACATCATATGACAGACGCCTGCAGACAGAGTATATATCTCTCATTGACAAATGATACGATATTCTCGCGCTTGTATTTCCTATCATGATTTCCTTGATAGAGGGTTGCTTCTCACAAGGAAGGTATTAAACCAAGAGTTCCAAATGCTGTAGTTGAAATCATCCCTTCGTAAATTTTACGGACGCCATCACGAGATGGTTGACCATTATGGAATAACCATTTCACAGATGATATCAAATATGTTTCTTACGTCATAACTACAACCCTTTCCCTTTTCAAGAATGTGACCTTCCAAATCAGACTATTTACCGAATGTGTAATAGCATAAGCAACACGACGCGTGCCACATGTTGAGCAGGATATGACCACCTGCGATCACTCCTAGTTTTTTGTAGGGGTTAGTGTTACTCAGTCTCTATTTTTTTATGTTGTGTCTTGTGAACTATTGTTTGTATGTTTGTCTTTTGCATTTTCAGCCATGGCGTTGTCAGTTTATTTTTTATTTATGAGTTTGACTGTTCCTCTAGTATCTTTCGCCCCTCTTTGAGAGTGCAGGGGTTGCATGGTATTTTTTCTAAATCAAATGCATAGGAAAAGGTAAGAAAAAAGTAAAATCACAAAAATACTGAACTCCGAGGAAAATTCAAAAAGGAAAGTCCCTAATCAAATGCCAAAATCAAACGCTCAAACACATCAAACGTATGGATAACAACTGTCATATTCCTGACTTGGAACATGCATTTTCATTTAAGAAGAGTAATAAATCATATATCTTCAGTACAATTAATTAATCACATATTTAGTTTCTTTGGTTAGTTCTTTGGTCCTGTACATGTGGCGTTAGTTGTCCAGTAGAATTCTACTTATAGTAGTAGTAATAAGTTACACCTTTAGTTTCTTTGGGGATTTTTTTTTCACTGTACATGTGGCGGTGACTGTTCAGTAGAATATTACCTTTAGTAGGAGTAATAGATCACACATTTTGTTTCTTTTAGTAGTTGTTTGGTCCTGTACATGTGGCGGTAGCTGTTCAGTGGAATATTACTAGGACCCTAAGTACGCGTTATAAATTATATTCCTGGTAATTTTTAGGGATATTTGTCCTGTGCGTGTGACCGTAGCTGTATAGAATACTAGTACTATCTTTAGTACGCATAATAAATCACACATTTAATATCTTGTGGGAGTGTTATGATCCTGTACATGTGGCGGTGTCTGTTCATTTGATTACTACATTATAAATCAGGTGTTTGGTATCTTTGTTTCTAAATATACGGTGTTCGTTGATTATCGGAAAACTACCTTAAGAAGCCATTATAGCATACAAAAGCCTGTTCTCCTTTTTTGTACCTTGACATATAGCATTAGTTTTACATCGATATATTACTTTTAGCAGTCGGTATAAATCATTAGCTTGTATAATTTTGGATTCTATTATATTTGTTCCTGTACTAGCAAAGTATTTGGCTCACATTTTCGATTTTTATTTTTTTAAATGCTATTTAATTTCTCATATAATTTAGCTTTCAAACTTATTGTGAAATGAGCGCATCTTATACACGTCTTAGTGTCCATGAAACGCTCATCTAGTGTATCAAATCATAATCCTGATATCAATTGCATCACTGGAGTGCTTAAAGGATACAGACAGGAAATCTATTTCTATCAGGTGAACAGTACATGCAGCACAATTCTGTAGATCAATAACCAACTCAGGCGCGGATCCAGAGTGAGGGGGGGGGGGGCGTTCCGGGGGTTGTACAGAACTATATCAGTGTAGGATGAATAAATGTCCGGTATGAAATTCATGAATTATTTACAAAGTGGTTGGATCGAAGTCGATAAATTTATAAACAGTAGGTGGTCATCAGTCATAAGGAAAATAATCCAGGTTATAAAAAACACCAACTAAAAGTATTAATTTCAAAACTGATTTTAGTATAAAAAAAATTATTCTCAATTAAATCAGAATCGCATGTTTCATATGGATGAATTATTACTGTTTGCTCTAAAAGCCTATTACAACATCTTCTCCATTTTGAAAAAAAACATGTCGGGGATCAACCTTTGTTTTAGATATTACATTACCTTTATTTCGTTTTCATAGAGAAATTAAAAGATGATGAATTGTATGTCTTTTAAATCTTAAATCACATATTATTATATTTACTTTCAAGTCCTCAGTTTACTAGTAAGATTAATATATCTTATAGACGGATGTTGCCATTCATAACAATTGTACTTGGCTTTAAGAAATGCATTTTTTATCCTGTTACATTCTTGAAACGGTTCCCACTCGATTGTTACATCGGACACAATTGTTTTTTTCCTCAGTTGTTCAAAAATTAGTTTATCGCGACATCTACATGTTCAAATCAAAACAAAAAGTAACGTTTCGACATGATAACATGGATAGACATTAGAAAACAAACCCTTTACACAGTTATCCGCTGTTAATCATGTTTGTATTCTCTTTGATTCTTATGAAGATTGTCATTTAGGAAGTAAACAAAACTGTTAGCTCAATAAATTCGGTTTAATGAAAACAACTAGATCATTTTCTCTTAAAGGTCGAACCTATAAATAGCTATTCTTACAGAAATCAATAATAACTAAGCCACTTAGGAAAATGTCACAAGGAACACAGACGCTTGAGACTTGTTAACTCAATCATTATTGTCATCACTTCTGTACTTGAATGGATATTGGATTATAACTGTTATGGTCAACAGTGTAATCTTGTTTACTTTGTTAAGAATGAAACCGGTCATTAAGTTTATGCAGCCTAACAAGAAAATCTTATTATATGACTTTATCATAGGGATTAAGCTTTCATACATGTGTTCTGAAGACAAATAAAGGCAAAACGCGAGTCTGGGGGAAAAATAATAAGCCGAATATCTTCGAAGAATTTTTTTATATATATTGTTTGTCTTGTTAAGATTTGGTTTGTTAAATTGTTTATTCATATATCACAGATATATTTTCTTATTATTTCGAGCATTTAATTTTGTACTGGGGATCACCTCTTTTCTGTTTTGCTCAGTTTTGCTCTTTTGTGCTTTTTTAATATTTCAATGTTAGGTTGTTTATAAGAGTAACATCGTCGTGTATTGCTTGTAGTGACAACTGTGTTTCAGTATTCACATCAAAAGCTAACAAAACCTTTAAGCAGACTTACTAAGAAGGGATATAGCTACGATACTGTTGTCAGGTCATTTAAGATTGCATATTTTGGCTTTAATATAGATTCACTTATAGGGTCTTTGCATCGGAATCAAACACTTTTATTCTAAAACCAGTTGTTGGTATGACACGGGTTATATTCAGTCTTCTCGTATGTTTCATGATGGTATAATACTGATCCCCTAACAGGAGGGATTGTACCTGATATTCATATGAAGAAGACATAATCTTTCTTTCAGTTAATTGGGGTCTGGAGCTGTCAGTTACTGCTATCAGTCTGTTGTTATTTATGTATTATTCTCATTTTGGTTTTTTTCTTTTGTTTCATTTTCTGACATCGGACTCGGACTTCTCTTAAACTGAGTTTTATTATGGGTATTGTTCTGCGTTTGTTTTTTCTACATTGGCTAGAGGTATAGTGGGAGGTTTGAGATCTCAAAAAAACATGTTTAACCCCGCCGTAATTTTGCGCCTGTCCCAAAACAGGAGCCTCTGGCGTTTATTAGTCTTGTATGATTTTTAATTTAAATTTCTTGTATATAATTCGTAGTTTAGTATGACGTCTATTATCACTGACCTAGTATACATATTTGTTTAGGGGCCGGCTGAAGGATGCCTCCGGGTGCGGGAAATTCCCGCTACATTGAAGACCCATTGGTGTCCTTCGGCTGTTGTCTGCTCTATGGTCGGGTGTGTTGTCGCTTTGACACATTCCCCATTTCCATTCTCAATTTTATTATATTTCAATTTTTTAGGGTGAGATCATTTTTTTCCTTCTTGTCTTCAGTTTTTGTTTATGTGTTTTGTCTATATAGGGAACGTCTTTATGCCATTGTCACGACATAATTGTTTGTTTTATATTAATTAAGTTAATAAAACAATATTGGGAATTAGTTACTTTCCTTTTTGAATTCAGTTTTTTTGTGATTTTACTTTTTGACTGCTGTTTCACAATTTTTGACATTTTCACATAGCTTTTAAACCAGAATTTTACCCACCATTTTCTACGTAAGGAAATCCATATACAAAGTCAGGAATATGACAGTTGTTTTCAATTCGCTTGGGTTTTTTGTTTGGTTATGCAATTTGTTCAGGGACTTTCTATTTTTATTTTTCTTGGAGTTCTGTATTTCTTTATTCTATTTTTATTCTCGCGGATGGTTTATGAATTTGGCAATGTCTTAGTGTAAGATAAGAGTCAATAACCAAGCTGCTATGATGTGAAGACTACTTATTTGACATATAAAGGCAACAGTAGTATACTGCTGTTCGAATTGAATTTGTTGATTTGCTATACTTGATATTATGATCAATACTTCCCTGTACCAAGTTACCCTTTGATAGTCTATGGACGCATTAACTTAAATGTTTATTGTTAACCCTTTTATACAAATTATTAGTTTCTAAATTACATTTTAATTGTTATTTCCTTGTTTTCAGTCAAGAAAATAATTACAAGTACATCTTCTTTTTTTTATGTCTTCTAAACTATACATGATAGTGTTTGTTTTTAATTCTCGCCGTGCCTTATAATTATTGCAATGTTGATTTATGGGTGGAAAACCTACAAATGAATAATTTGATATTTTGCAAAGAGTGCAAAGTCCTATAAAAGGCTTCAAATGATTTCTACTTTAAATCGTGTAGATCGAAAATAAAGATTGTATGCGAATCGGTCAAGGGAGATAAGTACATTATTTTTAGATTATTATATAGACTGATACTTTAAATTATATTTCTAAACAAATTTCAGATAAAATGCATAGCGCTGCATGCAATAAAATATTTATGTCCTACTGAATTGTCAAAGAATAAACGCAGAACAAGCGTAGTATAGAAAATAGTCCATTGAGACATTTTTAATTTATAGAAGTAATATTGTTGTCGGGTTGATTTTGTTGTATTTATTGACTCTCCTCTTTTGTAATTAACCCTTGAGATTGGTGCTTTGATACATTCTTCCTTCAAATTGTCAATTGACAGGGTATAATGCTATACTGATTTGCTGTCCTTTATCTCTTACACATATAGGACATTTGTGATTCAGATAGATGTATGTTGCAAGGAAAGGAAACAGCCTTAATATAGTGTGAATAATGCTAGGTACCGGTGCAGCAAAGATAGTTTGACATGGTTTTTGATTCGTTCTGTCAGAGTCGACGTGATATTAGGACTGATACACATTGCTATTTCAAACGAAAGCCAATACTACAGGAAACAGATTAATATAAGCTAACAGCTTGTTTCTGGATCCTATTAATTATTTCACTTGTATTATTATGTAAATGCCTTTATCTCTATTTTGTGCATTTTTCTTTTGATCTTTTTTTGTGATAATTTTCATATCATGCTTCTCGCTTGAGATGGAAAAATTATCGCTAGAAACTAAGGAGGCCACGTGGCGTTGCTAACGAAATTGACATGAAATTGACAACGTCGTCATAGGTAAAATAGCGATAAACAGATTATCATTGGTCATCTCAACTCGATTGCTTTTCTAACTTTCGCTGTACCAGCTCAAGCGAGAAAATCAATCTCGTTGAGATGATCAACGATAATCTATAAATATATGTAATGTATGTACCTGAATATAATTTTAAAATAAAATATGTTGACACTAAACGTAAGTCAAGGAGTGGTGAAAGATACCAAAGGCACAGTCAAACTCATAGATCGAAAATAAACTGAGAACTCCATGGCTAAAAAAGACAAAAAAGTAACAGAGAAATTTTATGTCCCATTACTAAAACTTTAAAACTGTGGTACTCACTAAAGGTGGACTCTAAATTGCATTTTTCGTAGAAAATAACTAATCGGGATACTCGAAAATATATATACCAGAAAATGGTCATGATTATAAAGATGTGTTGATGTTGTTGCTTTTTTTCGGTTAACAATTACCTGCATTTTTGGTAGAAAATAACTAATCGGGATACTCGAAAATATATATACCTGAAAATGGTCATGATTATAAAGATGTGTTGATGTTGCTGCTATTTTCCGGTTAACAATTACCTTGTTGACGATGTTATATACTTGAGCGAACATATTTTGCAATGTACTTTAATAAGACAATCCTTTACATATTAGAACTCATATTCCTCAGCAAAGAAAATATTATTTAGTTTTTGTTAAACATTCTATATTTAGCAGAAATTTATTGTAATTATGTTACGTAGTGAAAATCGGATTTTTATTCTTAATGGAAATCGTGACAATACTCATAAGTACAAATCTAGCCTCATCAACGAGATCAAAATGGCTGAAATTAAATCAAAGAAGATTACTTCCACATTGTAAATCAGGAATCAGGTTGCTTGATTTAGGATGTATAAGCTATGACAACAGTATGATCGTATATATAAAAAAATAAGAACATAATTTTATGAATTTATTGCGTCAGTAGAACTTTCTAGATTTACCTTCATTAAAGCCAAACATTTGTAGATCAAGTACGTATAAGAATCGATAAGAAACAAGTCAACAATAGATCAGCCATTGGGAGTTGAAACCTTAGTTTCTTTATATTTCTTAATCCGAAACTGGCAATGTAAGAAGGGGTTGTTATAAATCAAGTCAATAACGAAGTACTGAATTCTGAGCTGATCGTACCATCGGGTACTCAAAGTCCTCCAACATCGGTATCGACCAAGTGCTGTATAAAAATGAAAATAACACTTTTTAAATTTCATGCGTTCGAATTGCTTCTCTAGATTTACCTTCATCAGGACAGGTTAAATCGAAGTAATTGTAAGCCATGGGTGTATAAGAAATGAACCAGTTGACGAGCTATTTGACAAAAGGGACCTAAAAATAATAGCTCAACTAAGGTCAACTCTGACTAAGGGAGATACGACTGACCGTTTAAAATGCTGAGAACAGCATGGTACAATAATAAAATCATCAAAATATTAGGCTTGTGATATTAATATGCCAGTAGGGCGTGTACAGGAAAATTATTGAAAAACAAATATAGAAAAATTGAGAAATCTCGCAATTGATATTGTTGCCAATGAGTAGAAAACCACAAATGTTTAAGAAACGATGTGCAGTAGATATCTCATTTAAAGGAACATCAGCAAGGCAAAAGAAAACCATGTTAACAATGAGACATTTTTATCGTCTGTATTTACTGTGAATTCCGATAACTTAAAAAACGTATGTATTGTAAAAATACAAAGTATTCTATATTAAAGGACGACTACCTTAGCAGACAGGAAATGTTTGGTCCTTAATGCTGTTCAACTGCGAATATCTTTTTGCAATACAATGTTTTTTTATTCGAGCGTCACTGATGAGTCTTCTGTAGACGAAATGCCTGTCTTGCGTTTTGATCCTGGTATCTTTGAGCTTAGTAAAAATTTACATAGTTAGTTTGAACAAAAGAGAAAATGCATGTTTTCGTGATGTTTTTTTAAGGGACTTTATTTGTTTGGAAACAAGGAAAATCAAAATATATTTGCTTGAAAATAAAGGAAAAAAACAAATAATAATACATGTGTGATAACGAACACCAATGTTTCATGAAAATCTGAAAAACAATATTTATAGCATACTGTTAAAATATCAATACTATTAACTTGGGGTTGGATAATAATTTCATTGCATTGATTGATTGATTGATTTATCCTGTTATTTAACGCCACTCTAAGTGTTAGTTTGTCATTTCGTGGCTGTCTTTTTTTTTGTGGTATAGGTGAGATTCCGGAGAGAGCCACCGACCTTCAGTAGAAAATCCTAGTCAATTAAGATTGTAAACGAGCGCATCTGCCACGTGAGAGATTCGAACTCAGTCACAACCTCGATGTTGACAAGAAAATAATGCAGTAGTTCGACTTCTTAGACCACTAGGCCACAGGGGCCCTAAGTTGCCTCGAAGTATTGTTGAAAAACTAGTGGGAACATGTTTTATGAAAATATTTTACCGAGTCCCCCTTGATTAAATAAGTGTCAATTTTTTTAGAATTATTATAACGGTAAAATGGGATATACCTATACACGGAAAAGTCAATGATTGTTTAATTTTATAAATAAAAAAAACTACAGTTGAAGGTCTCATTACAAAAATATGTTTTAACAGGAAACCACATTGTTGATTTAAATTATGAGACAAAACTATGTAAATCGGATGTCCTTCTAAAAATACGTTTTAACATTAAAATCAAGTGTCAGCAACATATTAGCTTACTTTTTTGTATATAAATAGAGAACACATTTAAATGATGAACACTTATGGTTGTTAACAGGAAACCACATCTTCAATTTAAAGTACGAGACACAAATATAGAAACCGGAAGTCCTTAAAAAATACGTTTTAACCATTTCATTAAGTATCAGCAACTCATCCTCATTAAGATGGAACAATTTGATTAAAATTATTTCTTTCGGTTAGTCATGTAATAAAATTAAAAAAACATTTACGTTTAATTTTCATTCGAAATGAGAGGGAGCATGATGTCTATCATCCTATTTCCATTTATAGCTATTATACTTTTGTTTTAAATTTATCTTTTCACCTCAACATTGTATTCAGATATAAACTTATCTCTTCAAATATTTTACACATACAATATTTTTGTTGTTGACAGGACGTGTTCTGATCATCAAAGCCACACTCCCATCTTCGTTTTTATCGATTACGATATAAACGTTTTCGACTTAGATCCGAATGTAAGCTTTCCATGAGAAACATACATTTGGAGTAGTGATATGCGTATCGATCCGGGGCACCTTGGTTCCTTGGGTTTCGATATAGTTTGTACTGTTTTTAGTTTTCTGTGGAGTGTTGTTTAGATTGTTGTTCATATATTAGGTTTTTATTACCATGATATTGTCTTTATTTCTTCGACCTTTGATGTTTCTGAGTACTTATATATATCTCCTTTTCATATCATCTCGGATTGGAAACTATAACATATGGACTATTGTGATATCGATCCGATGTTTTTACCTGACATAGACAGTAATACATCATATTCATCTGCCCAGGATTTATAAATCTTCCAACTCATATGATATTAAAGAGTATGTAGACTTCTGTAATACTTCCTTATTCTCAAATTATGTAAAAATAAAAGATCAGTGAATAAATCTGATGTAAAGCTAACGTCTAGATTTTTTTTCCACAAGGAACAAACAGAAATTACATGCGAAAATAGATGAGAAAGATTAATTGTATATGAGTACTTTTAAGGTGGTATGGGAGTATAATAAAACTGATAGAATTTGTTCAGATTTCGTCAAAACGTAGTATATTGTGATATGTTCAAAAATATAATAAAGATGATAGGTGACCGAGCATTTTCTCAAGGTACATATTGTGTCAAAATGACACATGTTGTATGCATTCTACAGGAAAAAAAACATCATGATGTGATAAGAAGCTAAACAAGTTGATAGAATTGTAAAATAAATACAAGAAGATAGCTGTTGGAAATGATTTGAGAATATAAAAAGAAAAGATAGGATCATCGTACATTTTTCCCGCTCAAATATATAATAGCAATATTCCATGAAGATTCCAACAAAAAATGCATTATTTCAAAGCTACCTCCCCTTTAAAAGCCAATTCAAATACATTAAACATCAAGCAGAAATAATCTACGCTTATAAGAATATTAAAATGTGTAAGTTAAAATCTTAGAAGTTTGTTTTTTTTTAAATCAAAATTCACATTAGTTATCTGCGATTCTACATCAAATTTAGCGAACTTGATTGAAAATCTGGACCTTGGATTTTCTGGTATTACCTTAAAGTAAAAAATAAATCAAATTTATCGTATTGAATTATATTCCAAATTGAACTTTTGAAAATCTCAATGCTGATTTTAATAACGACTTATGCAAGGGGAAATATTATGAGAAAAATATTCTGGTTATTTCAAATAAGATTTTAGAACCATATACACGATCAAAGCGAAAAATTATCATACGGTGCAAGAGTCCCCATAAGTGTAGATGAGAATTATATTTTTAAAATCTAATTGTAAATTATTTTAATACATATCCTAGGAAAAGTCAGACGCGTACACTATACATTGATTTTTCTTGTTGGTGTTATATGACTCTTTTGTCATTCTGTTGGATTTTTTATATATGTTTTTCTTTCCTTTTCCAAGAATACATCAAATAAATAACAATATTCACATCTTAATATGAAAGACTATATCTGAAAAAAACTCGAGTATGCTTCTATAGTACAAACATGCGACAATAATCCCTTCAGTACCGTATAAACATAATATGGTATAGTATAAATCTATTACAGGATACATAAATAGTCGAGCTACCGTTTTTTATAACAAAACGGATACTTATAAAGACATTTTTCCCGACTAAATACAAATTACGCGCAACGTTTAAAAATCGTTTTTTGGCCTGAAATCTATTGTTACATCATTTCTTGTTTCAGCAACTACGTGGTCACAAATGGTACAGTAATGACTATAAATATAGTCATGTCATCACTTAGTGTTTCTCATATGTCGAAGAATCGCACAACCTATGTAAAAGAGTACGATTCTCTTTAAATGTGGCACAGTAGTATTTTTTAGGTCATGTTAATAATGATAGACTTTTTAGAATTATCACCACTTTTAAACACTGTCTAAAATTCTAAACATGATTCTGAGATACATATTGCTTGCTTAAGGTAATAACAAACTTTCATTTCAGATGAAAAGGGGAGGGGGTGAAAGATATCAGAGGGACAGTCAAACTCATAGACCAAAAACAAACTGACAACGCCATGGCTAAAATTGAAAAAGACAAAGAGACAAATAAAAGTACACATGACACAACAAAGAAAACTAAAGACTAATCAACAAGAGCCCCAAAATATATTGTTTTTAACAAACCAAAAAAACACTGAGGGGGATACCATTAAAATACTGGACTTCTTGATCGACAACGTATTATGAGTTTTTTGGATTGATATTACAGCATCCAGTGCTTATTACAAAGGTTAGTTACAGTGCATCACTACTATTCGAATTGTAAGAAGTAACATTCTCAGAGAAACTTTGTAAAGAGAAAAAAGAAAAGTCATCCTGCATAGTTCACTAATTTTATTATAAAATATATATTTGACTACTGTACCCCTATTTTTGACATTTTTACATATTATGCCTATTTGTTTTTTTATTTACACATTGTTGTAAACATAAGGGAATTTTATGCGACTGTCATGCAAGTCAAAGGTATTGCTAGATATAAAACCAGGTTTAATCCATCATTTTCTACATAGGAAATGCTTGAACCAATTGAGGAATATGACATTTGTTTTCCATTAGTTTTATGTGTTTGAGCTTTTGATTTTGTCATGTGATCACGGACTTTCCTACTTGAATGTTCCTTGGAGTTCGGTAATTTTATTATTTTACTTTTCAATGATAGAGTTTGAATTCAATTGGCGGATGCTGCATGCAGAGCAACGATGTTTACCAAATGTTTATCATGCTTCGCTCCTATATGAGGTTCATGCGGTTGTCTTTGGTTTCGTTTGTAACCTTCTATATTATCACTGTTAATAATATTGATAAAAAAAACCAGACATGTAAATTTGTACTCTAGACGCGTTTTTTGTCTACAAAAAACCCATCAGCGATGCATGAATCAAAAACAGTATTAAAAAGCTAAATATAGAACGAAGTGGACGAATATTAAGGACCCTATATTCTAACAAATGTTTCCAAAACGAAGCTTACGTAACTTATTCCTGGGATAGAAAACCCTAATAATTTCGAACAATTAAAAGTAAAAAAGTATTGTAAATAAAAGTTGAGGAACAAAACGCCACCTGATGATTCATCGATTTTTTTTCTTTTGCCATGCAGAGAACTTGAACAAGACAAAGATTTAACTGATCTATCATGAATGATGACCTCCCGTTCAGTCCAAGAAGCCATTTCAACGTCATATATCTACCGTAAGTGAGAGTTTCAGTCGACCATAATTAAAAATCAAACATTGAAGTCAAGTAAAGATAAAATATATGTCCTATTCCAAACTAAAAGCCAGCCCCAATTCAGAAAAATTTTCATGATGGATTAACTAAAATAATATTAACTTAAATGAGAAAAACGCCAGACTTTCCTACTTTCTTACATGTTTATTTTTATTTTGATATAAAAAAAAAATTCTGACATAGATTTTTGTTGCATTCAAAAACCGTACTTATTTGTGTGAAAAGTACTTTCTGGTTAAGTATCGTGCGACAAAGTATTGTCTGTTTTACCCTTTAAATAATTAGTCTGTTGAATTCAAGGATAAATCTATTTCATATGGCGCATTATGAAATAACATGCTAAAACGAGAAAACTAAGTGATGTATTAAATGCAACAAACATTCCAGGTTTAATGGATATTTATAGCAATTAAGTATGTGTGTTGGGAACTTCATTGTTTAATCACAAACATTGCTTTACTGTGAACGTGATCTTTGTCTCGCCAAACGTTTAAAGTTTTCTTTAGACGCGTCAATACATTGTAACATGTGAACGTGAGATATGTCTCATCAGACCTTATCTATAACTATAAGTGTTTTTTGTACCGTATAATATAAACACTTTAAACTTTTTTACTTAGTATATATTTTATGTTGTAAAACAACAAAACTTGCGTTTGTGGAAAATATATTTACGCATAATATGATCTTGTTATTCGGTTTATTAAACATGTATAGACTTTTCAATTCGGCAGGTTGTTACCATCTTCGGAGAATATGTATAATCTGTTAGGGTTTATAAATATCAACTGAAAAGGTCACTATGTGGTTTCAAATCTATGTAAGTGTTCAAATTCAATTCTGAATTCATAAACCAGTTTAAAATTTGATAAACCCTAAACATGGATTTTGTTTTGTACACTAGATAACCTCAGAAATTGCTCCTGTTCAAATACAAATGTATTACGTTATAATATTGTCAGAGTTTGACAATCTCTTTGGTAACTGACGTCTCTTTTTTAAGGTATAGAACTACTAATTCAGGCCCGGTCGGAATGAACATACAAGAAAAAAGTACATATTTTAGACAAAACAGTTCCTAGCTGTATCTTTTTCAATACTGGGTAATTTGGTAGTGTTGGTATCAACTAAAAGCGTAGGGACTTGGGATCACTGTAGATACATTGTTGAAGGTTCTTTTGAATAATAAACAAGTACATGACATTGTAATTGGAGGGTACATTTGCCCTGTTGTACAGATCAGAAGTAACTGTTTTGTACTATCAAACTTCCGGGAACCAGTACGCTCTAATATGCAATTAAAGGTGTGTGGAATATTTCAGCTCTAGTCAGGATAAGGTGTAGTTTTGACATGAAATAACTGCCACTTTATTTGAACTTAGGACAAAGTTGCCATTTATGCTTGAAATTGCATGATTTAACATAGAAAGCAATGGGGCTTTACATTAGTGATTTTACGCCTTAAATATATGAATTATAGTCTCGGCTTGTTATTTTTGCAATGTGTTGTACACATTAAAAAAAACCGTTACCATTTATATTTATGCTCAAATGTAGTTTGTACTTACATGCGTGACATATTGGGTGTCACATGTGAAGCAGTATCTTCTCATTAATCCGAAACACGTGGTGTTTGGTGGTGTTCATGTTGCTCAGTCTTTAGTTTTCTATTGTGTGTGTTGTATACGGGTATTTGTCTTTTCATCCTTCTTGCTTTTTATGATGACGTTCTCAGTATGTCATCGCCTTATGGGTTTAGTATCTTCCATCTCTCTTAAACACTATATAAACTATATTATAAAAATCGTTTATTCAAAATATGTTGTCTTCTTCTCAGTAATAAATTGTATACCTATAACGTATTTATTGAAATCCCATTCGGGGTTTCAGACACAAATAAGGATAAGGCCATGCTTTCGTTGAAATTGGTGTTAATTCAGTGAGAAATGTAGCATACAAATGTCAAGCCATAGAAAAGATAAACATATCAAATAACAAGTGTTAAATTGGCATGTAAAGACATAAAAAGTAGAATAGCAAAAATAGGAGGAAAACTCAAAACGGAAAGTCTTTTATCAAATATAAAGCAAAATTATAGCGTAAATACAAAACTCGGAATTGAAAACAACTGTCATATACCTGACTTGGTACAGGCGTTTCCTTGTAAACAAATGATGAATAAAACCTTGTTTTATAGCAAGCTTTGCCCCTCAGTTTTAATGACAGTCGCATGGCATTTTAACATGATTAAATTATTGATTGGTTTTAATTATTTTGTTCACAAAGGTAAGGATTGATGATTCGGTGCAAATATTAACACCTATTGAAACATCACGTGCGCAAATAATTACCTCGGGACTACACGTTTGGAAAGTCAAATATTTGAAACTGTCTACAATTAAGTAAGAGTTCCATGTAGAAGAAATGTACCGTTTTAAATAACAATACTTTTAAGATAAACTACCTTTTATCTTTCCCAGTAAGCTAAAATCTAGGACAAAATGTCAATAACAAGGTTGTCTGTTATGATACATCTATCAAAAGTCCCTTGATTTGTGAAGACAAATGTGATAATTTTCTTCAAAAATTTGACTTCCTTGAGAGAGAAAAATCACTGCCCAGTCATGGAATGATCATACTTAACTTTAAAAATCACTACACATGTGTAATTGATTCAATCACATCATATTAGTTTGTCAAAGTAATTCCTGAATGATTCTAGTTCTTTTACCGCATTTGTCTACTTATAAGGCTTGCTTTAAACAATATGACAGTTATATTCGGCAGGACAAGCTATCGTGCATCCTATAATGACCATCGGCTATTGGTGGGTTCGTGTTGCTCAGTTTTCGACTCAAGAGTTTAAATGAAATCTTTTTGTATCTTTTTGATTACTTCCGACAACGAGCTGCGGACACATTCAGAATAACAAATATTGGGGTTTTTTTTCTGGTGAGTCTGGTCGTCAGCTGTTGACTGCCTGGCAATGGAAATTCACTTACTTTTAAAGGGTTTGCATTCATAAAGACAGCGCAGGTAACAATTTGACCTCATAATTTGAAAATAGGTTAGAAATGCACAAAACAAGTTAACTAATCTAAAACAGTACGAAGATGAGCTCTATATGTTTATATTTTTTGCATTCAATTAATCACTTTAAATATAGAAAATCTTGTACCGAGTCAAATATGTCGAAGAAAAAATGCCAAAATTGTAGTTAAGAGGTCAAATACGGGAATGAGACAATCCAAAAACACCAATACATGTGTCCGAACAAGAAAGTTGAAGATGAATAGGTATAATCATTATTAATTCGGACAATAGATTAACGGTATGTAACAATTGACCACCAATCACTTGAAGAAGCTGTAATAACATTTGGAAACTAATGTGTAAATGGATTTTTTTTTCAGAGTAACTCGCATATTTAGTACCTTACTTATTTGAATTTCATTATTATAAATTTGTCGAGTATGAATAAAATTGAGATTGGAAATGGAGAATACGTCAAGGATTTTGTTGCATTCAATCAATTAGTTATATATTATGTGTTAAAAGTACTTTCTGGTTTAAATGTTATACAACAATGAATGGTCTGTTACCCTTTAAATAATTAGTCTGTTAACATTGAAGGATAAATCTTTCTTTGTATTGCGTATAACGAAATTACGTTCTAAACCGAGAAAAGTATGTAATGTATGCATTGCAAAACATTTAAGGTTCAATCGGTATCCATTGTAGTTAGTAGTGAAATATATGTTTGGGAGCTTCGATATTTAACCACAAACATTGCGAGCGTGAGCTTTGTCCAGCCAAACGTATAAATATTTATTTAATAGTGTCAATTTTTATTTATATATTGTGAACAGACAACGTGAGCTTCGTCCCGCCAGATTTATAAATATTTCTAAGGGAACGGTAATACATATTTCGTTTAAAGTGTGAACGTGAGCCTTGTCTTGACTGAGATAAAGATATTTGTTTTATGATCGTTAATACATGTGTTTATATTGCTACCTGTCATTGTGAGCAATATCATATCAGTCCATATCTTCAACTTTGTGTATTTTCGTTTCATATAAGGGAGCTACCATTTGATTTTTATGGGGGGGGGGGGGGGGCTAGGATGAAAAATTTTGTCCTGCATTTTTTTTTAGCTGTAATCTCTGTCCTGCCTTTTCATTTTTCACTCTGTTCGGTCCTGCCTTTTTTTTTTTAGTTTATCCTGTTTTTTTTAACTCAAAACTCCTGTCCTGCCTATTTCAAATTTCATCCTAGCCCCCCCCCCCATAAAAATCAAATGGTAGCTCCCTAATCATATAATACAAATACTTACTTGAATATCTTTTGAAGCTGTATAACGTTTAGTTTATCGAACAAATATAGAAATAATTCAACTGAGCGGTCTGTAGTTTTTGTTCAGCTAATAAGTATAACCAGATATTGTCAACAATTTATTGCTTGATACAAAAATCATTTTATGCCATATTTGAATTCTGTAAAATTGTAAAAAAAAATTAGTTATAACACTGATAATCCATTTCAAAATATCAACTTCATTGGATTACTTTGCGCAAATCCAAAGCCTTACATGATGTTTTCAGAATGCCACATGTTGGGCAGGAAAATAAGCACATATGACAATAGTTTTATTTTCATGAATAAATTTAACATTTGTTAATTTCGTGCTGGTATGTTAAGTATTTTGTTAAATTCATCTCAATCAGATAAAGATTGATGATAGAAGGTAAACATGAAAAATGATTGAATCATTGCATTCATTAAGGATTACCTGCATCTAATATACTCGAGACAAAACCTTTGGAAAGTCACGTCCATCAAGGATTACCTGCATCTGATATACTCGAGACCAAACCTTTGGAAAGTCACGTCCATCAAGGATTACCTGCATCTGATATACTCGAGACAAAACTTTTGGAAAGTCACGTCCATCAAGGATTACCTGCATCTGATATACTCGAGACCAAACCTTTGGAAAGTCACGTCCATCAAGGATTACCTGCATCTGATATACTCGAGACCAAACCTTTGGAAAGTCACGTCCATCAAGGATCACCTGCATCTGATATACTCGAGACCAAACCTTTGAAAAGTCACGTCTATCAAGGATTACTTGCATCTGATATACTCAAGACCAAACCTTTGGAAAGTAGCATGTATGATAAAGTTACCCAATTAGTATAAAGGTTCAATCTATTGACGACAATGTACTGTCACTTATCTACATTGTGCTAAAATCTAGGACACAACTTTAACCACAAGGTTGTCTGATATGATACATCTATAAAAAAAAATAAAAAAACTCGAAGAACAATTGATTTAGTACAAACGTGACAATTTTATTTCCAGAACAACGAATTACTTCAAAAGGCAAAATCACTGTAACCGTAGCTGCTTAATCATCATATATTCACGCATACACCAGATCAGAGTGGCAGTTGTTTTAACATTCGTTCCGTTAACTGGTAACGTTTGGTTTTATCCGTTTTTATTACCTTCTCCTCTGTCGAATTTTCCTTTGATTTCAGTATTTTCGGTATGCGTGTTTTTTTCATTCTTAAAGCTGACAACATCACCACCACAAAAATCTTATGGTTAATCACATGATGGTCGGTCGTTAGTATTTGAGTTCGTCACAAAGTTTGTTGAATACTTTTTGTTCTTTTATTGACTCATTAATAAGGTTAATAATCTATTTTTAATTTGGTGCTTGATTGCAATACTTCAATTTGTGTCACTTGTAACCAGATCCGATGTGTCCCATTACAGTTCGAACAAAACAACTTAATTAGATTGCAGTCAAATTAATAAAACATGTCTTATAACGTAAATACGAAAGGTCACCATGCAATTTATACATCATCTATTGATTTTAATAGTTAAATGGCAAGGGTAACTGAAGTAGCATTATTTCATAATATTGGTGTGGCGAATGGACGAATGAACATCAATCATCAATTATCCCTCCTCTCTGACAAAATGAATAGCGTCAATACTAATGGTAATAAACTTTTTAAACAATGATAAACTCATATATTTTCTGATTCTGATTTATTAATACGTTTAGGGGTACATCCATGCCTTTGATGTGTTTATGCTTTTTATTTTGCTTATTGATGTTCAATTTTTAATTTTCCTTGGAGTTATTTTTGTTTTTTCTTTCTACATACAGAACGCATGAACACTATAATTTATGAGCAAAGAATGAATTTTCTGTTTAACAGTTGGAACGTCCTTGCTTCTACTGTTTTTTGTGCATAGTGTTTTATCCCAAAAACCTGTGTATAATTTAGGGACTTTCTTTGGGCAATATTGCATCCAGTGAGAACAGTTAATGAAGCACGTAAGCGGTTTACTTTCACATTCAAAAAGGTATACAATTTCTATCGTGATTTGTTTATAATATGTAAATTATTTGAACATAATATTTGCATAAATGACATTTCTTTTAAAAAATGTTTTATGATTGACTACATTAATGTTCAAAGCAAGTTTACAGACAACTCTTAATTCAATTCCACACT
This sequence comes from Mytilus galloprovincialis, assembly GCA_037788925.1. Classification (NCBI taxonomy): domain Eukaryota; kingdom Metazoa; phylum Mollusca; class Bivalvia; order Mytilida; family Mytilidae; genus Mytilus; species Mytilus galloprovincialis. Next base: position 4,159,834 of record CM075340.1, on the reverse strand, counting down.
TCAGTGTCAATAACCATTTTGTAAACAATGTAGTTTTAACTAAATATTTACCAAAGGCTTCATTTTACATGTTAACCTTGCCACATACACTCATTGCATTGACAGGTGATAATCAGACATTCATTTGTTTGTTTTGTGAAGTGGTTACCCAATATATAAACTTTTGACATGACTGTTCTTTTTAAAGTATTATTGAATCATATGCAAAACATGAACATAAAAACTTTCAACCGTTACAAAATGAACCACATAAAAAAGTAAAATCGCAAATATACTAAACTCCCATGACAATTCGAATACGAAAGTCCCTAATCAAATGGAAAAATCAAACGCTCAAATATATGAAACGAATGGACAACATTTTTCAAATTCCTGACTTGGTACATACATGTTCTTGTGTAGAAAATGATGGATTAAACCTTATTGTCTCCATACAACTTGATCAATGTTGGAAATCGTCGTATCTTAGTTAGAAATGGGAAGTGTTTTTCCATTTCAGGACGAACGTGAATGTTTGGGTTGATAATTTAACTTAAGGAAGTTTAAAAAATATATTACATTTAGTAGGAAGAATGGGGCTTGACAGACAAAGGCTCTGGAAGAAATTTTAACCTTTATGATGGAAACAGATTAAAGCAGATCTAAGGGTTATAACCATCTCAGTATCGATGTTCATACATTTTGTACTGTTATAACTTTTTGGAATTTTGGACCCTCAATGCTCTTCAACTTCGTACTTATTTGGCTTTATAAATATTTTGATATAAGCGTCACTGATGAGTCTTAAGTAGACGAAACGCGCATCTGGCGTACTAAATTATAATCCTGCTACCTTTGATAACTATTTACACCACTGGGTCGATCCCACTGTTGTTGGACGTTTCGTCCCCGAGAGTATTGCCAGCCTAGTAGTCAGCACTTCGGTGTTGACATGAATATCAATTATGGTCATTTTTATAAATTTCCTGTTTACAAAACTTTGAATTGATTGAAAAACTAAGGATTTTCTTATCCCAGGAACAGATTACCTTAGTCGTATTTGGCACAACTTTTTGGAATTTTGGACCCTCAACGGTCTTCAACTTCGTACTTATTTGGCTTTATAAATATTTTGATATGGGCGTCACTGATGAGTCTTATGTAGACGAAACGCGCGTCTGGCGTACTAAATTATAATCCTGGTACCTTTGATAACTATTTACACCACTGGGTCGATGTTACTGCTGGTGGACGTTTCGTCCTTGAGGGTATAACCAGCCCAGTAGTCAGCACTTCGGTGTTGACATGATTATCAATTATGTGGTCATTTTTATAAATTTGTTGTTTACAAAACTTTGAATTTATTGAAAAACTAAGGATTTTCTTATCCCAGGAATAGATTACCTTAGCCGTATTTGGCACAACATTTTGGAATTTTGGACCATCAATGCTCATCAACTTCGTACTTATTTGGCTTTATAAATATTTTGATATGAACGTCACTGATGAGTCTTACGGAGACGAAACGCGCGTCTGGCGTATTAAATTATAATCCTGGTACCTTTGATAGCTATTTGCAATGCACAAGAAAAATTAAGCAATTCATGTTTGTGATTAATGATTACCGGATATGATTCATTCTAAATTGAGCAAAACGACAGGTATAATGTGACTAGCAGGGACTGCTGCAATTTTGGTTGCCAAAGTGTCTCTTTGTTTTTGTTTTGATTCATGTTCAACAATTCACCTTCTTGAAATTTATTTTATTTTATCTTTTCTTTCTATTCTTTTTTACTATCTTTCTTCTACTCATTTTGTCTTCACTCGAAATTAGACAACTCAGTAATGCTGTTTTTTTTTTTTGTCTTTTGTGCAAATTCGTCACTTGATTTTTAATTTACATGTTTAGTTATTTTATGCCACCTTTTTAATCAAGTTCACATACTGAGATAAGATAGGATGATGGTATATCGCTTAATCTCATATTACCTTCCGGAGCACATGAAATCACTTCCGGGATTTGAAGGGGTTTGTGTTGCTCAATAATTGAAGGATCAATCAGTTTGACAATATTACTCTCCCCATCTCACGAAGTCTGACACACAGTAAATAAAACAACAGATGTAATTTTTTTCTTTTCATACTATCAATCAACATAATGCATTTTTATATAAATAAGCCTTTATGGCGTACCAAATAGTAAACACTTCTAACTTTGATGAGTTTTAAAACGTTTTATAAAGTAATAAGAATCGATTCTCTTTGTGTACCATATGTTTCTCATTTAGTAAATTAAAGCAATGTATACAAACTATACTCAGTTACTGTTCGACAGATTGTGGCCTTGGTTGAACGTTAACTATATTGTTTTGAATTTCATGATGTTGTCGTACTATCTTTTGTAGCAATTCTAATGGCTTAAATAGTTTACGCCATCGTCTAATATTTACAGTTACGCCTACATTGATTTGGTCTTTGTATACTACTGTACTACAGAATTTCGTCTGTGATTATTTAAGATTGCCCTAAAGTTTTCTCATATAAAAAAGTACACTGTTTGCACGTACATTTCTCATGAGGATAAAAGTATAATTGGTGTTGTTTTTTTTATATGTTACTTAATTCGGATAAACCCTTCCACGACAAATGGATGGTTGATCCCATTTTTGGTGTATGCATCGACCAGTATGAAACTTTTAAAGCAGAAATCTACTACAATTACGATAATGCTACATTTGACCTGAACAACATCTTTAAAGATATCTGGCTTATGTGCCCTGTCATATGTCCTTGTCCATATTTGTTTTGTTTTTTTATTGTTTACTTTCCATGATTATGACCGTTAGTATTCTCGTATGAGTTGAGTTTATTTATCATGTCGGGACTTTTTATATCTTGCTATGTGGTATGACTTTTGCTCATTGTTGAATGTCGTGCAAATATTTACAGTTGCCTTTAACTCGTCAACGATACCAGAATTCAAATTATGTACACCAGACGCACCAAATAACACGTCATTTAATAGCTCGTGGTTAGTTATCTCATTTTAAATCATACCACATATTCTTATTTTGTAATACACTTTGGTAAGTCTGGCAAGGGTTTCTTTTGCATTAAGCTTATCAGTGGCGACTAAATCAAGAAGTTTATTTGCCTGCATATTAATGTAAAATATTTTCTTTTTAACCATCAAAATGTCTTATACCTCTCTGTATATTACTACAAGTACACTGAGTAGTTCAAGGAACACAATGGTACTTTTTTTACATTGACCTGATATTGTATATTTATACTACTTAAATTTCAATTAGCTACATTGTAAAACTTTGAAATAGCCTGGCAAACGTTAACACACCAAACATCAAAGCAGAACATTCCAGATCCATAGGTTAATACACCAGCAAGAAAACTCAAAGACAATCAAAGAGGCAGGTGTACAAATAAGGTAAGAACTGTGACAGCTGTAAAAGCTTAGGACAATTGATACAAGATGTTCAGGTACAGTACGCATATCATGTTCAGGTTTTTTTTCTCAATTAAATGAGGGATATATTTGATATGTGACAACAGTTATATGGTGGATTTGAAAAAGTTCTTTTTAGATAGAAAAACTTCATTGCAATATGTATAGATTTAATTATGATTTAATACCTTAATACCTTAATAAAGATTGAACATCTCATGATGTTGTATGTGCAAGTTTAATACTTAGGATGATATACTTGGCTGAACGTGACATGGCAATATATTTATAATGTGACACGTCAAAAAAATTCAAATAACTGGACACGGGGTCTTATGAAGAGAAACAATGCTTGAAAAACTATAGTTATTCAAAATTCATTTATAAGGTGGTTAATATTTTATCTATCTATACATACCTCTTTTATTAATTTATATGCAGTCTTAAGAAAGTAACAGCATTTTAAAGGTTGGAGATTGGAAGTAAATAAATCTTTGTATTGTACTACCTTCACTTATATTTCTGTTTTCAATTGTTCTATTTGGTTGCTCTTGATAAAAATCAATTTCAAATACTGTAATTTCTTTTTAGTGTCCTTCAATTTTATTTGTTTGGGATAATGAGATGTACATCAACATTAAACTCAATAATCTAATTGCAAAATGTGTTGTATTTTTGTATCAAGTAATTTGTATTGTGTTTTTAACAAACTGCTTCACGCATTAATGACAATATCAATATTGTATTGATTAAAGATAGTAAACATCATCCAAATCGAATTTAATATTGTACGGAGTCCCTTAAGTGCCAAAGATGAAATTTAGAATATTTGTGCACGCGACTTTAAATCTTGTGCGCACAACTTTTAATCTTGTGCGCACAACTTTTAAACTTGTGCGCACAACTTTTATTCTAGTGCACAGAAGCTAATAATACAGTAACATCCGAATGTGATTTTTTCACTTTCTTTTTTCGTTATTACATTATCTTGTAGACTTTTAGTTTATGATTTGTTTAAAGTAAATATCAAAGATAAGAAACAAAATATAATAGAGCAGTATTCAAACAAAGGGGTTTAAACATTCAAGGTGTGATTTGTATAGGCACTTTTGTTAATCGGTGTGATAAATTTAGAATATCGGCCTTGATAAAATTATGTCGTTCAATATATTTATATTGTTCTTTGTCGTCATGCCAAGGTTGTTTGGTGTTGGGTAATGTGTATAATAGTTCTAGACATTTTTTGTTATTGGTTTTCTGCGATGTTGATTAAACGTCACGTCAATGTTAAATTTAAATGTGTACCTTTATCTATACAGACAAAATAACCACATTCTTACAAATACAATTTCATCAGTTAAATGATTATTAATACATGAGCATATACAGTACAAAAATTATTCGTTATTGAATACTTCGAAACTAAAAAGTTAGCAACACAGAAAAGTAGTAACCGAAGGGAATCAGTGTGCTCTTGACAGGTTATATTCCACATGTAAAAATATGAATTTAAAAATCATGGCAACAGATATGAGACTATATCATGGTGGTCATGATCCATTGGTCGTTTTCAAGGTAGTTAAAAACCACGCTCATCAATTGGTGGAGGAGGCCTTTATATCCAAAAAGAACCACTTAATTATTTTACATGGAACAGACAATTCCTACAGTTGAAATCACCCAACATGTGTTTTGCAGAATATTTATCCAGACAATTTTATCACGTGTGACTATGTTTATATTAAAACTGCACTACACATATGTTACATCACATTAGAAAAAAAACAGGCACAGAATAAATCTCATTTTCCTCGCTCCAGCTTAAACACGTAACATGTTTGTTCCTGTAAGGGATGTAACTTTACTATTGTATATGCAGATGGTTAAACATCAATAGGAATTGATTGATGTGATATTTAAGCCTGAGATTTTCTGTCAATTCGTGTGTAAAATTGTTTCTAGAAAGAAAAATAATCTCTTAAAAAGTACTTTATCTTTGACTGAAGCAGCATCAAAAACATTAGACGAATAGGTTCGTGCTAGATATTTGTTTTGTTTTTATTATAACAATATAACTATTACGGCAAACAAATAAGGTATGATTACGAGTATTATGCATGTCATCGGTAGCATGGCTGGCGAAATATTTCTGCATCAACGTTGTTAATCTGAACAGAATTAAACAACAAGTTTTAAAGACATCAAAAGAAATGTCTCAGTTCGAACCACTAATATCACAAATATGTACACAGCAGTGCTGTGTACATATTTGTGATATCTGCAGTATATTCCCATGGATAAAAAATGCTATCATTATCATCTCAAAATTGAAGATACTTTTAAGACAAGAGAAATATTTCACGTCTGACACGCGCTCTTAATTGTATTAGCTTCTTAATATCATGTTTTTGAGCAACATTGTATGTTTTGATCAATCTTTTTGTAAAAGGTGTCATAGTCCCATTATAGTATACTTTTTTTTTAATTATGTTTGATATACATCAATGTAAATGTGTTGGCTGTCGATGTACTTCATTTACCTACAACTGATATTCGTTCATTATATTTTTTACCGACTTCTATTTCTACCATGTATATGATATTTCTAAAAAGAAAAAGCGACTATTTTTTTCTATGCAATCAGTTTGCTTTTGTTTAAAGTCATTAACAACGTCTTGACCAGACCTACTGTAGTATGACGTCAGAGTAGTAAAATAGTCGACTTTTTTTTACATGTCAAAAGTGAAAACGACACGTTGAATAGTTCTATGCAACCCTTCGATTTTCTGGATTAACCTTCATCAAGAACGCTCAACCCGAATATTTTAAATAAAATTGTAGGTTTATATCACATATGGTTTGATGTTTCCTGTTTCTCATTGGGATTTTTTACGGACGTCTATTTCGTGGTCTTCTTGCAATGTATTTCTTAAGTTTCTATAAAGTAGGGAAAATATGCAATGTTCCTGTTGCTACTTCGGGCAAATGTGTTTGCCTACTCTGGTACATTTTTTCGAAGTAAATGCTAAAACAATAACATCGAATAATGAAGTTAACAGCGATTTCTTTTAAATTCCTTATTTCAGAATAACGTAAAATACTTCATGTTGCGTTAAAAATCATAATATGTTAACTTAGTGCTAATTGTGAGTTTTACTTCTGATTTACGGATTTAAGAAAATACATAATTTTAGTCCCTTTGCTTTTGACCCCATATTTTCCAAAAGCACTCCCTACCTATCCCAATCCGTCTACCTATTTACTATTGTTCTGTTTAGATCTATTTAATAGCCTCTCATTGCTCGTATATCACATTCGATTATTTTTAGAATATAGTCCTTGACAAACTTATGTCATACACTGTATGACAATTTTGATAATATGTCAAGGTTTAAACAAACATTTGAATGCAATTTCCTCCTGCAACCAAACTGCATTTAAACCTTTTGTTACAAATGTTGTGCAACGATGTATTGTGTTAATATTTCAAATCGGATTTGAATTTTGACGTGTGTTAATAAAGTACAGTATATCGAATATTCAATAATTCGAATAAGATATGTAACATTTAAATGAATAATGGAAAATAATCCATTTAACAATATGAAAAGATGCATTATTGCCCTGCCATGTAATGTACTTCGCAGACAGACTGAATTAGAATGGTAACATACTAGTTTAAAAACAGCCGACAAAACTATTGTCCCCATATTCGGACAAATAATTCTGTCTACGAGGAGAGGCGCTGTCGGTGGAGTTCGGGTTGCTTAGTTTTTATATTTTTTCTGTCATGTGTTTTGTGTAAATGTATGTCCTGTCGTCGTCTTTCGGCTTTTTTAAGCTTTGGATTGCATAATTCCGCCTGGGTTCTTTTATGAGACTTACACTCTTTCTATAAAGTATCTAGATCTAAAAGCATGTGTCAAATATACATATCGATGTTATAAGATAAGATAAGATAAGATAAGATAAGATAAGAATTCTATTAATCTAATAAAAAACCCATAAAGGGCATCATTTTACAACACAATATGATTGGAAAAAGCAAAACAGAAAACTAATACCATACTATAACGTTATGGACATGATCAGAGCTTTACACAACATGTGTTTTATATAACTATTATATTAAATCTTATAACAATAAAATATTATATTATTTCATATGATACCGACTAAAGAACTTCTACGTATCAGTAGAAACAAATATGAAGGTAACAGCAATAAAAGTGCTGTTCCTTTGCTTTTTGTACGTTTGTGTGTGTGTATTTGTGTGTGTGTGTGTTTCTTTGTTGCTGCGCATGAACTGATTGTGTGTCATGGATGGATACTCCATATCTTTTATTTATTTTTTTGTATTATATAATAATGTTAAGCCCATTATGACGAATAAAAGATAATATTTGTATATTTCATTTCTTTGTTTTAAATTATCTTCATGGTCTTACTGGTTTTATCTTCTAAATATTCACTGGTGAGTCTTCTGTAGCTGTGTACCTAAGATTGAGAACCGATATTGGGAATGTGTCAATGAAACAACACCCGAACAAAGAGCAGAAAACAGCCAAAGGTCACCAATGGGTCTTAAATACAACGAAAAAATCCCGCAGCCGGAGGCGTGCTACAGCTGGCCCCTATAAAAATATGTACATTGAAAACATGTTGGTGAACTTCTGCTGTTGTCTGTTCTATAATCAGGTTGTTGTCGCTTTGACACATTCCCCATTTCCATTCTCAATTTTACCAGTTCAGTGATAATGGACCTCATACTAAACACCGAAATATATAAATAAAGGCAACAGTAGTATACCGCTGTTCAAAACTCATAAATCCATGGACAAAAAACAAAATCGGGGTAACAAACTAAAACCGAGGGAAACGCATTAAATATAAGAGGAGAACAACGACAAAACACTAAAATGTAACACACATAGACAAAATCCCATGAGAATTAAAAACCAATTGTTCAGAGAACAATTGAAAGTCTTTCCATCAAAACAATGTATTTTGATATGAAAAGTTGTGAAACTAAGTTTAAAATGTCATTTCAATCGTCAAATGATAGCTCCTAGTAAGCTGATTCCAAAAATATATTGTTTCCATACATTTTTTTTAAATAAGGGAGATAATTTGTTACTTCCGGTTTGAAAAATGTTACTTCCGATTATATTTGAATATTTACTTGACACTAATTCCAAAAATATCTGGTTCTATATACTTTTATATTAATAAAGTACAAAAAAATAGCTAATTCCGGTTTACAAAAGGTCACTTCCGGTTGTTTTTTTCAAGGTTAAATGGTTTGATACCTTTTTCTAAAAGTTGTATATCTTTATCATGTATACATATAGAATAAAAGCAAAGGTCAAAATCTAGAACGCCAAATTAAGCTATGACCTTGAGATCAATTTCAAGGTCATAAACCAAGGACCTCAAATCAAAAGACCATAGGTCTTAATTATATTTAGTTAATGAGTTATATCACCAAACGCGTATTTCTAAATACAAGAGGGGAGAAAACTCCCTTTTACATTCAACGTACGCTTGCAATCAAAATTTACATCTTACGACATGTCGCAACTAACAATTTAGTAAAAATAATTTGTTGATATCTTATACAGTCTTTGGATATAAGTGAAAATAAGCCAAATTCAAATATTAGAATATGACCTTGACCTTTGACCTTGACCTAATTTTTATTTTTTGGGACCAAGGACCTCAAATCAAAAGATCCTAGGTCTCTATCACTTATGATTTATAAGATAGAAATTCATATCACTTATATCAGATGCATAAGGGGAAATAACTCTCATATGGAGCGGTCATATCGCTTCGGTCAAAACAGGACAAATCATGCCAAGGATATAACGAGCAATTTTGTAAAATAAATTTGTCATAATCTTTAACGGTTGCAAAGGAGATGCGCTAACAAGGAAAACAGTGTTTGGGGAGATAACTCCTACAAAGAAAAGTATTCGTTTACGCAGGGTAAATTTCAAAAGCGCATAAACTGTTCGATATCATATACAAAATATCTAAGCGACATATTGCGAAACAAATGTTTATCTCAAGAACAAAATTAGGCGGAAGAAAAAAAAAATCAGAAGAAAAACAATAGGTCTTTCCACAGAAAAGTGGAAAGACCTAATAACAAATATAACATATATATATAACATCAAAACCAAAAAGAAAAAATCGAAAACCGTTCAAGACTAGCAAAGGTCAGAGGCTCTTGACTTTGAGTTGAAGCAAACATGCGGCGAGGTTCAATATGTTTTTGTTTATATCTCAACCTACCCCCTATACCTCTTGTTAATGTAGAAAAAACTGTTAATTTAATGGTGAGTTTTAATCGATTTAAATTTCTCGTTTATGTTTAGTTTTTTTCTTTTTCTTTGTTGACATAATTGGGTTTTTTTTAAGAATTAAAATTATAACACAATGTTGACTGATGCTGTACCCCAATTTGTGACATTATATATGTGCCTTTTCTGTTTGTTTGTTTTGCTCATACATTATTGACAACATATTGGAATTCTAAGCAACTGTCATACAAGTGAGGGGTTTGTCTAGCTTAAAAACAAGGTCCACAATGCTCTCTAACTTTTTACTTGATTTGACCTTTTTTGAAATATTTTGATTTTAGCGTCACTTACGAGTCTTGGTTAGACGAAACGCGCGTCTGATGTACAAAATTATAAGCCTGGTATTTTTAGATGTGTTTGTATTGATTTAGATTTCGTAATTCATGTTAAATTGTAAATTAAACTGCTTTAATTCGAAATTACTAATATTAATACTATGTATAACAATTGTTGAAAGCTCTGCCAAATAAAAGCAATAGTAGTATATCACTGTTCAATAGTCATAAATCGATTTAGCTGAGACAAATCCGGGTCACAAACCGAGAAGGTAGGAAACACATCAGCTATAAGTGAAAACAACGAAACAACAGAATCACCGAACTGCTACAAAAACATACGCAAACATACATACATTTAGCAACGGACTATATGAAGAAAAAAACATATTGTCCAAATGGCAAAAAAAGAGTCATTTTATCATATGAGAAAAGACAACCACTAACAGATACCAAGAAATGAACCACCGATTTGAATTATGGTCGCGTAGAGCGTCTACAATATAGAAATGGCGGTGCATATATTTTCCTTATGTATATCATATATTCAGGTGACCTTCTATTATGGAATTTAAGTTTTATCAAAGTATACGGAAACTTTGAACGTGACATCTCGTGCCTTATGACTAGTATATATATATATATGTGTGTTTCATCTAGATTTACTTCCGTTAAAACAGTAAAAATTTGTTCATTGTTATATTTAGAAAGTTATTATGGCAATATTTCAAGTGTTTTCCCTCTCATCCATGTCATGTCATGATGAAGTTATGATCAAGGGTTCAAGAAAATGGTAGATGTATGCGCTTGAAATGTTGAAAACATTTTGACGATTTTAATACAAAAAAATGTATGTTTTCTTTCTAATGGCATGATACAGCATCTGATGGTATCACGGTAATCACTAAATTAAAAACAAATTTATTGTATTCGAACAAATACATGTAAATATATCATTATGTGTGGGCATATATTGCCAACGATCTAATTGTCGCGAGCGATTTATACACCGTAGAAACATTACTCAAAAATAAAGGGGGTGCGATTGTGACAAACTCAATCTTCCTTTCTGTTCCTTTATTCAAAAGAGTACGAAAATTTGCCAAAATTAAGCAAGCAGGAGTAAGTCTATAAAACTTTCACGCAAAAAAAGCATACGCAATGATAAATTGTCTTGAACCTCGGTTGATAATTGGCCATCATACCACATCTCCTTTTTCTTATATCACAGTACAATATCAGCCTTAAATTAGTATGTGCAACTAGCTCCACCCAAAATATATTTAATACATAATAATATCCTTTTAAGTCAATGTGTTGCATATAGATGTCTTCATAATAACGACAACGTGTTTTTTTTCAATTAATTTTACTTAAATGCAAGAAGTCTAATTTCCTATAGCAAAAGCATGACAACAATTAGAATAAATGGTTTATAACATATGAATAAAACATTGGGATAATCGTGATATATACGTGTTTTTCGAAAGATTTATTTACATTTTAGTTTTCAAATTGAAGGGCGAATAGTTGCCATTATCATACATTGCTTTCTATTTAACACTATACAATCTACTAATACATTCATTATGTTGACCATTTCATACATTTCAAATTATTTAACACATTAAAAATTTTAACTAAAATTTATACACACTTTCATTACGCTTATTCGAATCAGACCATCACAAAAGCATTTTATTATCGTCTAAACCTTTTCTTTTAATAAGACAATATGTTTATTCCCAATTTTTACATTAATATACAACTGATAGAATATGTTTTTTTTCTTTTTTTTTTCATATTCATGTAAGTGCGAAAAAGTAGGCTTATTATACAATCTATTTTATTTACGTCTATCAAATATGTATATAAATTTCACGGTATTTATAGCTTTTATTTGACATTGAACCTTTATTTGCTTGAAAGGTTTGAACGATTTTTAAATAAGTTAATGTATCTTTAATATTCAGATAATAAGCTGTTACATAAAAATCGCTTAAAAAATGATATGCGTTTGGCATTTGAATTCATCTTATCTGTGTCTAAATATCTCATTTGCTATTTATATATATATTTATGTTAAGCTGAGGCAAAAAAAAACAAGATTAACACCAATATATTGTTAAAAAAACATTAGATAGCCTGCATGTACCATGTAAAACATATTTTCAACTCGTTGACAGGTCCCTCCTAAATTATTGAAAACTATATGTATATAATTCTGCTTTGGCGTATATTGTAGTCTGCTCAGACATAATGCCAATACGGCAATTTAAAATGTCACATAACCAGTGGTATTTGGTTTCTTATCCCTTGAACAACCTTGTGTGACCTAAGACACATACGGAAATCTTTCCCAAGGTGATCGAGATAAGATTATTTTTCCTTCTTCTTATTCAATACTAAATGCTCAAAAACAAACACGTAAACAAATTGCGGGAAACGGACTTGGAGCCTCAGGGCGAAGATGATAACATTATTCAAAATTCGATGACGGAATTGCTGTCGGAGTCAAGGCGAATGAGTTCATGACCAACAGATGTAGGTTTACTTGAGTTTGATATCAGAAATTGCAAGCAACAGTATTACAAGGATTTTCTCGGAGAGTTTTTTTTTTATCGATGATTTCCTATCCATAGGTAAAAAGTAAAATAACAAAAATACTCAACTCTGAAGAATTAAATTCGAAACAGAAAGTCCCTAATCAAATGACAAAATAAAATGATAAAACACATCAAACGAATGGACAACTGTCATATTCCTAACTTGGTGCAGGCATTCTCAAATGTTTCTGCTGCAGTTCAGTGTTCATTCAAAATCTTAACATATATGTACAACTGTCATGTAGGTAATGCACCGTCATATTTGATCAATTTGTGAAATCCTCAAGTGTTGAAACGTTCATTAAGGTCGTCAGAGTCATCTATTGTTTGTTATGCAGTCCCATATAACAAAAAGAAAACTTTGTCAGATAGAAGCTTTAGTACTATTGGGCCAAAATTGTGGAATGAACTAGGTATAAATGTAAGAAACTCTGAATCTTTGGATACTTTTAAATGTCGGTTGAAAACATTGTATTTCGAAAATTATTTTGCACTTTTCTGACTTTTTTCTTGTGTATCACAGTATACATTTTCAATTTTTGGTATAGTACATACATATTGTATTTTTGTATAGTATTTTTGTATTTTATATGTCATTTATGTACAACGCCATTGAATACATGTTGTATATGTAGAAATTGGCGTTTAATTAAGTTTTCATGTTTCATGTTTCATGTATGTTGTCCGGTTGTTTTCCTCGGTTGAATTGGTTCTCTCGGGTTTAGTTTGTAACCCGGATTTTTTCTCTCTAGCTTAATCAACTACTACTTAACAACCATACACTTCTGTTGTCTTCATATGCTGATTTTAATTCGTAGATTGATATCCTATATCCTTCGTTTTCTACTTAATACATTTTGGTTTTCAAATTCAAGCGCAAAAAGGTGGCGTTTTCATTAATTTCATTCAACTGAACACTATTAATCTGCTACGTAACATGTATTTTTCCATATAAAATTGAGAATGGAAATGGGGAATGCGTCAAAGAGACAACAACACGACCATAGAGCAGACAAGGGCCGAATATGTTGCCAATTTCGTGCAGTTTTGGCCCTAAAGATCGAGTCCTTAAGATAAATTCTCTCTCTTGATACTTTGAACCAAAATTTAAGCATATTCAAATTACGCTTATTCGAAACGGACCTTCACAAAAGCATTTTACAGTAGTCTAAATGTATATTAATATACAGTCGATATGACATGCCATTTTGGTTTGATAAGCTATTAGTTATTTATAGCTTTATTGGACATTGAATTTTTATTTGCTTGCAAATTTTGAACGATTTTAAAATAAATTAATGTTTCTTTAATATTCAGATATGTAAGTTGTTACATAATATTAACATTTAAATTGATATGCATTTGATTGTGCTTTTGAATTCATCTTATCTATGTCTGATAACATCTTCATTCATTTTTTATACATTTATGTGAAATATACAGCTGAGACATACATAATGATGATTAACACCAATATGTCGTTCAATACTAATTGTACTAATTATGCTTTCAGTAACATATATGTTAAACTTGCTGACAGATCCCCTCCTTAACTATTAAAAACTATCATTCTGCAATGGTATTAATATATTCGTGTCAATTAGACACACCAAATCATTATCCCTCGTATTAGTCCAGCTGATTCGTGCATATTTTCGAAAGAATTGTGGGTTTGATGATAAAAGAATATAACTTTGCACAAGGGTAAACATGTATATTGTGGTCAATTCAAGCTATGGACCCACTCTGAAAAATTCAAAATGGCGGAATTTTTCAAGATGGCGGACAAGTGCTATAAATTTCACTAATTGGGAAAAAAAACCCAAAAGATTTTGAAACTAAATCTTTTTAATGTAAATACAACATAAGGAATTATTTCTGATAAGTTCTATCACTATTTCGAACTAATCAATAATTTTCAAAAAGATGGACATTTTAAAAATGGCCGCCAAAACATGTGAAATGGACAAAACAAAAACTTTGCTTAAAAATTCAACTTTTGTTTTCTATCAAATTTTACTTCAAACACATTTCTACTCAAAAGTGTTAACACTTCTTTAGTTGTCAAATTATATCACTTATTGATTGGTCATCTTGTCTCTGTCACATTTCCCACCACATTTACAACATCCACGACATCCATAATCAATTTTACAGCCACACTCTATCAGCTAATTACAACAGACTGAAGCTTGTTGCAAGTATGTCCAATAGGGTACCAACATCTGCATTTTGTCTTGCTGCCATCCCCATTCACTCGGTGAGCCTGCTTGGTTATAGACATTTCCCCAAACAAAGGCTTGACATCTAAACAGCTCGTTTTGTGTGTTTTAGTAAAGCGGATAGTGATGAAGAAATGTTATCTATTGCCTGTTTTCATTCCGTGCATCTTTCACCTTCGTACCTAATTTACTTGTTTTATCATACATCAGTATAACATATTGCTCTATCTATAGCATGAAATTTGAAATAACATTAGGTGATGCTGTTCTACATAATGTTGCAAACACAGGTGTAATATCCCTAAAAGAAGTCCATGTATACCATGGAAGTTTCCTTCCCTTGGAGGCAAATGACGATACTTGATCACAACCTGTAAAGGAGTGAAAGACTAAAAGTCCCGTGACCTTAAAGGTGGAAGACTTTTGGTGATGTCATAAACAGCTAAATATCTGAAACTTCAAAAGCAATCCAAAACTGATTTACCCCAATGTCATGGACAATAGAAATTGCAATAACAAGGACAGCCGTATCAACAGTCCGCAATATGACTCGTTGTAATGCTTCTTCTACAGCATCTTACACATGCAAAATGATCCGTGTGTATGCTCCCTCGTGTGTGCAAGGTGATAATTCACTTATATCATTTGGTATAGTCTGCATAGAATATCAGTTCCTTTCGTAGTTATCATATGATTATGTTCATCATACCCTCTTGCTGAAGCAACCAATTGGTCAGCTAAGTATGTGAGCAGCTTCATTTTATTGACATTGACCCTTAGAACTGCCTTCCAGTTTCCATACTGTTGCATCTGGAAGGACACACCTTTGCCTCAGGCTCTTTTATATCTTGTTGAGGATTTCAAAAGAGGGAAAAGAGATACCAGAGGGACAGTCAAGCTTGTAGATTGAAAATAAACTGACAACGCCATGGCTAAAAATGAAGAGACAAACAGACAAGTAATAGTACAGAAGACAAACAGACAAATAATAGTACAGAAGACAAAACAATACGAGAAGTATTAATCCCCAACTACCTCAAGTCGACTTACAAAACGTAACTGATCATGTTTGTAAGGCATTAAAATGTCGTTGAAATAGTCTTCAAATGTATTACTTCCACGAGGTTGCTGAAAAAGTGAAATGGCAGTGTCATGCAACGATTTATCAGCGGTTGTCGAACTCGGGTTATGGTCAATATTATCCATGGCTGCAGTTGTAAAAACATCACTCCGAAGTGTTGGGGTAACCACCACATTTTCATTATCGAATGCCTCACAGATGGAGTTGCCAAGTGCTGTAGATAAAGCCTAATTCTGTCATAGGATAATGATAAACTTAAACAGTACATTTTATCAATAAAACCATGTTTCCTCGTTTCAGCATGCAGCAGAAGGCTTAAATATATTGATATAGGTGGTTGAATCTTTCCGTCTGCGAATAGAGGAATTAAACTGGAGTGGATGTGACATAGTCAGTGTCGTTTGTGCTTCACACTATCTGTGCAGCTTTAGACTACTAGTATTAATAGAATATTATTGCTTCATCGTCGTAGTTTGTTTTAGATGCCTGTTTGATTGCAGCACAAACATCATCGCAGAATATGGGAAGCACGTCTCTTCCTTGTTTAGGGCCTGCAAGTCTGGGATAGCTGCAAGAACTCGTTTTTTTAGATCTGTCAAATGCACTCTTCTAGATAGGTATACTTCCTCGTTAAGTCTGCTTATTTGAAAACAGAAATGACATCAGAGTATATACCTGATACTTCTATGTTCACAACCAGCTCCGCAAGTACATTACCGTGGATATAAGAAACTACAAGCATCCGTTCCAAAAAGGGCCTTTTGGAGATTTTTCTTTTATGAGGGATCTACTATACATTAGTTTACTGATAATAATAAAGGAAGGAAAAAAGTAAGATCAAAAAAATTCTGAACTCCGTTGAAAGTTCAAAACGGAAAGTCCCTTATCGGATGGCAAAATCGAAAGGTCAATCACATCAAACAAATGGATAGAAACTATCATATTCCGGACTTAGTACAGGCATTTTTTATAGTAAAAATTGTGGATTAAACCGTGGTTTATAGCTAACTAAAACTCTCACTTGTATGACAGTAGTTAGTTATAAATCAACTAGACATTACCACAACGCGCAAAAAAATTAAAGGTTATCTACACTTCATTATTAGGTTTTGCATACCTATTTAGCTCTTATTCGCAACGATATTTTAAAAGATTTGAATCAATTAAATTTTAAAAGATAAGCATGCAACTTCAATTTTTCTCAAGTACAAAATCATTAAGATATTGCTAAACAAATACAGACTTATGAAAGGTATATAAACATGTCACAATGTTTAACTAGCATTTTGAGCACTTACTTCTTCCACTATTGACCTCGATCAGTGAAAAAAAAAAAATTTGCTTTCTAATTGAATATCTTAATGTTTTCATGTTTAGCAATTAGCTAAATGTCTCTAATGCATTAATTTCAGCTGTCTTTACTTTAACAGTTTCTTTATGATAGCTGTATCTCCGCAGCCTCTGCCTCGACATAACATTAATAATAGCACACTATCTACCAAAAGAAATAATGTTTGTTACTAAGCAATTCAATTCTGAAATACGTCCACTGCGACTGTCATATAAGTGAAAGGTTTAGCTAGCTATAAAACCAGATCTAATCCACCAGTTCTAACATACGTCTACTTCTTTCAGTATTACAAATATGATAACTTCAAACACAACATCATCTTAGATAACCTAAAAGGTTGATGGGTGGAAGGGTGTTTCAAAATTGACCATACTGAGCTGTGCAAAGGCAAGCGTTGACTACCACATAATAAAATATAAGTTTACATTATAGTTCTTCTCGCTTATTAATTCTTGTGAAGTAATCAATTGCCGAGTACACCTAAGGTCTAAGATAAACGTCACAAGTTTCCAATGAAACATTTCGTCCCCAAGGGTATCACCAGCCCAGTAGTCAGCACTTCGGTGTTGACATGAATATCAATTATATGGTAATTTTTATAAAATTTCTGTTACAAAGCTTTGAATTTTTCGAAAAACTAAGGACTTTCGTGTCCCAGCAATAGATTACCTTAGCCGTATTTGCACAACTTTTTGGAATTTTGGGTCCTCAATCCTCTTTAAATTTGTACCTATAACTATTTTGATCTGAGCGTCACTGGTGAGTCTTATGTAGACGAAACGCACGTCTGGTGTACTAAAGTATAATCCTGGTATCTTCGATAACTAATGATAAATACATGTATTACTCAATAAGCAAATAAATGCAACGCGTAACTCTATAATATAATGACTGTTTTGACCATATGAACTTACAGTTTCAAATAGCATGTCTGTTTCTGTAACGGTTCTGTTTTGTTTATTTTGTGTCCAATTTTCAGCATGACCCTTCAGGAACAGATGTAACTAAGAATTCGACAAATCGTCTAGCTTGTTTTCATGTAAGCCTGGCTAGGATGAATGTTACTGGACAATGGTTCTCGTTCTCCAACGTTTAAAATGTCTGTAAAATGGGATAAATCATAACACTTGGTATGTTCATCATAAATCGCGACATATTTCTTCAAAATAATTGATTTGAAATAAGTAAGTATCTAACTCATACTGTGATCCAAGTTCCCGTTTGAAGTACTGACAATCAGGCACTGACGAATCCAGATTTGAGGTGGCATTATTATGTCAAATGTCCAGACTGCTTACAAAGAAAAGACATGTTTCATTGGCACGGCATAATCAGTGCGACGCGGTTACGCAAGGGTTGCCTTTGATACCGGTGAGTGTAAGTGGGATCAAGATCAGTTTCTGCTGGTGGCAATCTTGTTGAGGTTTTTTTTCAATATGGAGCGTGATGCTTGTTAGGCGTTTCACCGTCCTCATAACTCGGCTCTCTGTCTGCTAAATTTTCTTCTCGTCCTTGCTGTGGGAAGCAACGTCGTTCGACTCCTACTCCCGGACGCATGACTATCTGACCGGGGAAGAATCTGCAATTCTTATCAATTTGTTACGATCTTTAATCTTTTCCAACAAATCCAAACCCACAGAAATATAGGTGCTTCCGTCGAAGGATCGATGTGTAGAGTCTATTGAGTTCATTCACAGTCTTGTCATTATACTTGAACTGTTTTCTCCATTTTTTCATTTTATTCAAACTTCTGTTTTTGGCGTCAAGTCTTGAACACGTACGAACTTGGATTCACGATAATCTATTTTCCTATCCATGTAAAGCTTAAATACTATAGTAATGACAATTTGTCATGTAAATCTGTAAACATTTTAGGGATTCTGTGTCCGGAGCAAACTTCTGATTTGCGCACCCTCAGAGATTCAGAGGACGGCAAATCATATCAGAAAATCTCTCCGGTTACAGAATCCGTAAAGTGATTAGTAACCCTTTTTCAGAAGACGATCTGGTTATACCATCTCTAGTTTTATTTAGGGAATCGTCTCGGTCAGATAAAATTAGAACTGACGACACGTCTTAAAAGTCTTCTTTTTTTTTATTCCTCACGTTAATGTGACATATACCTATCGTTTCCATTTCAACGCTGCATTAAATCCTAGACTTTTTACAAAACTTAGAAGTTTTGAAAAACTAAAAGTCTTTTTACCTCAAAAAATAGATTACCTTAGCTGTATTTGGTCAAACGTTTAGGAATGTTTGGTCCTCAATGCTCTTCAACTTCGTACTTTATTTGGCCTTTTTTACTTTTTTTTCAATACGAGCGTCATTGGTGAGTCTTTTGTAGACGAAACGCGCATCTGCATGTCGCAAATTTATACAATATTTCAATCCTGGTATTTTTGATGAGTGTATCAACAAATTTTGTTAAAAAATGCACACAATATTTGCCACTGGGTATTAAGCATTTAACGTTTTGAAAAACCCGCTATGGTAAATGTCTGAGGCTTTCAGGCTTACTTAATGTTATGTCGGGAAATTGGCAATTGGTTAAATAGTTCTTTACTGTAATTCTCTGCACTATGTTATATGTCTTATATTTTTGTTTTGATATGGATGTAATTGAAAAATAAAATTATAAGTCAGTTGTGATATACAATCACAATTTATTGCGTTTTTTTATGTTTATGTAACACTAACATCAACATCTGATATCCAGGAAAGAAAAACAAGATTTCCCTATGCTTATGAATATTTTAAACATTTTAAAATTTTATAGGTAAAAAAGTGAAAGCGAAAGTTGTTTCAACCGGTTTTCTCCTTGACACTTTTATACTGTCTGATTTCGTTTAATAGTCTATGTTATAAATAATGTGCAAAGTTTTTATCGTCTTTCGTTCACAAACATATTTATACATAAAATACATCGTTATAGGTAAATTGCACTAATAAATAATGAGGATAATTGTACAACCTTGATGTTAATTTAATACATTATGCCATGTTATATTACTGACATTAGAAGGAAATTTATAGAATAAACAACATAATCATGCATAAAAAAAGACAGAAAAACGTAATGTTATTTATGTTCTCCTGTCTAATATATTAATTATGATTTTGTTATTCGACCGACTTTCCAGTAGATTTTCCAGTTGATACGATATTCAAGGGCTTGCTTTACAACTTTAAGTTTTTGCAATCACACATGTATGATGTTAGATCATACATTATAAGGATAAATAAGTGTGGATGTGTGATACAGAGGACGAAAAATGGGAATGTGGGATATCGAGCCTTAAAAGTGGGTACTGGATAGTGGTAGTGGGAAGGGATAAAACATAACAAAAAAACTATGATGGGATTTTGGAGAGAAGCACCCGCATTTCACCCCTCCTCTCTTTTGCTGTATCCCCAGTCCATGATCCTTGCCTCTTTTATGACATTGCAGAATACCACCGTATACCAGATTTTTAGCTGTCATGAGCAACATCACACGACAGGCTGTATACTCTAGTAGAGTAGAAGATGTTCATCCTTTCAGAGTACATGCGTTGTGATTTTGTTTTTCAATCTTTGTTTTAACTTAGGTAGATACCATTTGATTTGTATGGGAGAAAAGGGGGCTGGCTAGGATAAAACAAATGTCCTGGGTGGTTTTTTAGTTGTAATCTCAATCTAATTAACTGTTTGTCTCAGTCTAAACCATGCAATTTGAAATTAGACCTTTTGGTGACCTTGCTGCACTTAAAAGGAAATTTGAGAGGTCAACATAAGTATAATCATTAATTTCATATTGGTTCATATTTATGATAAAGCCATACTAAAATGCCTACAAAATATTCATTAAAGGTATTTTTAATGTCTATTTTATCAAAAATTGCATGTTTTTAACCTTTAATCTTGATAGAAATTCTATTTTTAGAAACAGCACTTTATAAGGTAAATCCTTGAAAATTTTTGGATTTTTTTTTTTTCTAAAATTATTATATGATAAGACCTTCCTTGTAACAGAATATTAAGATGATCTTGTAACCTTTTTTCTTGATCACTTTGCATGGATTTATCTGAGACAGGCACTTAAAATATTGATCTCTGATTACGTTATACTACATATGAGTCTTACGTTATACTACATATGAGTCTCACGTTATACTACATATGAGTCTTACGTTATACTACATATGAGTCTTACGTTATGCTACATATGACTTACATGTATATGTAGTATAACGTAATCAGAGATCAATATTTTAATTAGATTGTTGTAATCTCTGTCCTGCCTTTTTGTTTTTCACTCTACCCAGTCCTGCCTGTTGTTATTAGTTCATCCTGACTTCTACATAAAACTGACATCCTGCCTTTTTTTTTTGGCAAAGTGCCTCATCCTGCCTGTTTTTTTTTACTCAAAACTCCTTTTCAAATTTCTTACTAGCGCACCCGTATCTGCAGGTTCTCTTCCAAAACAGGAATAAAGGAATATAAAATATATTTTAACACAGCTGTCTTTTATTCTAATGTTTTTAAGAATGGACTTTTCTTGTTTTAATGGGTTTATATTATTTGAACCTAAGTAACAATCTCAATACCTGATTCTCTTTATGTACTTTGATACCAAAATAAACGATCTTTATTACAAAAATAAATAATTAACCGTCTGAAAAGATCAATGTAAAAAACAAATCCAATCATGTCGGAAATATCTATTTCTTCGGTCAGTTATGTGACTAGGTCACGGTATATACTTTTAATCAGAATCAAGGCACAGGAAATTTCATTTATTGGGAATTCATAAAACACATCTTATTTTATCTTTATTCTGCTTGAGTTATATATGGGTTCAATTAATGAAGTAAGCGCTAAGAGTCTTGTATCCCGTAACGACGCCATCAAGTTTAACATTTCTTTTCATTTTGAATAAAAAGAAATCAATACACATGGATAATTTTAGAACAGACCATTTACCATGTTTAGTCAACATAGAAAATACATTTAATTCCCTTGTTTCATTGATTAGACTATTTCGAATGACTCATTTATAAATACCGATTTTTATGTATTGTAAACAAGTTTAGAACGGAAATGTTTAACTGTTTACCGCAAAAAAAAGACAATGCCTTTTTGTATTTGTTTTGTCTTTAAATGATCTAGGATTGACAGTACTTATTCGGTTCTTTTTCGATGTCAAGGCCGCATTCAATTTCAATAAGAAAATAAAGAAATCAAAATAAAGAAACAACCAGACTTTGTTACACTAACTTTCTCTCGAGATGTTTTGATCACTTTAGTAAGTAGGTGTAATGAGGGGACGTTTATTTATTATGGTAATTAACTCCTTCTTAACCTTAATGCAGGCGCGGATCCAGAAGGGGGGGGGGGGTTCCGGGGGTTGGACACCCCCTTTTTTTGGACGATCAATGCATTTGAATTGGGAGATGTAGTTGGAACCCCACCCCCCCCCTTTTGTCCTGGGTTAGGAACCCCCCTTTTTAAAATGGCTGGATCCGCCCCTGTAATGGGGGCAATATTGACGAATTCCATCGGCCCTCAGCGCTAGTATGTTTTTAGTTTTGGTTGTTTTTATCGTTTGGATTTTTTTTTGGGGGGAAGGGGTTACGATTTTCATTTAATGCTTAAAAATGGTGCATTTTCCAATCAAGGAGGGTGAACGCATAATATATGATATCCCCCCTTTTTGTATGCGCTATGTGTACAGTAGAATTCGATCGACTCGTATCATATTCGACTTAATACCTTAAAGCGCCTCGATCCGTGAATATTTTACCGACGATTATTCTCTATAATTTGACACCTCCCACCTCTAACAAATTGTCTTTTAATTTCAGCGTTCCTGGGTGACATCAATCTCGGTGTTGCATAATAATTTTTAATCGGTTTTCAATAACAGCTGCGTCTGCACTTTAAATATTCATGATGTTTCGTGTGTTTTGTTTAGATGGCATAATTAAGAATTTTGGCAAAATATCAGTTGTTATATTTCGCCCGAGTTTGCACTTGTAAATCTCAGTATGCATTTTTTGTGTTTTGATATTGTTTATCAGTCACTCTATACAATTGTTGTGTCTTTTTTAATGTAGTTGAGTCATTCAGATATGATTTGCAGTGTGTAAAATATATTTTGTTTAGCAAAAGCATATAGCTTTTTACTATTTTATACGCATATATGATCATAGTATCGTAAAAAAAATGTCGAGAAAATATGCGTTTTAAAAAAGTACGTTTATCATCAGTTATTTTAAAATAAAATAGGTCTCTCCTTATTCACTATAGTTTGATGTTTATCAATAAAATATAAAGAAGCCTTTGTTAGTAGTGCGTAACCCCAGCAAGCTGTTTACAAATAATATTTTTAAAAAGTTACATGCCTCCCTGCACAATCGATTTACTTTCTATTGTATGTTTTTCCCCAATTGCATTTATTTCTCAAAGCAAGGCCTAACCCAGATTCATTCTAAATTAAAATTATACACTTTACGTTACTATTGATAGAAAAGATGTTTAAATATAAAATTGTTATTGAAAAATACCGACTAAGATTACAAACGTCCTCGACCTATTTATGACAAACGCGTAGAAATAAAAATACACCATTAATGCTTGTACTTCTAACAAAATAATCAATC
The DNA here is from genome assembly GCA_037788925.1 of Mytilus galloprovincialis. Taxonomy (NCBI): domain Eukaryota; kingdom Metazoa; phylum Mollusca; class Bivalvia; order Mytilida; family Mytilidae; genus Mytilus; species Mytilus galloprovincialis. The sequence goes on along the minus strand of CM075340.1, from coordinate 4,135,851 downwards.
TTGCGTCTAAGGTCATAGATTATTCATTCAACCAATCATAATTCCTGACCGCATTTCTAACCAATCATAACCATTGTTCTAAACGAAAGTAGGCAGTTCTACGTTATTGTCAACAATAATAAACTGGATGTAAAAGCCGGCATTACTTTTAGCACGTTTAAAACTAACCGGTAAATACAGATTATACTGTGACAATATTAGTGATTGAACATTTGAATTGTGTGGATTTATAGAAACATGCCGCACCGGAAGCACCAAAAGGTGCAACTGCACAACGTTGTTAAAAAAGATGTGGAAAATAACAATGTACAAGCCGCCGCAGAAACGAGGGCGCCTGTTGTTGAAGTAAATGACAACAGAGCTGGTCCCAAACTTGTCAAGTGTTGTGTGCCTCTAACATGCACTTCACCCGAGGATTTGATTAATCCAAAGGAGCCTGAAAAGTCTGTGAAAGTGTTCTGCAATAATGAAGCATGCGACTTCAGTAAGTGGATGCACAAGGATTGTTTCGAGGAATGGGAGGAGACTGTTTTGTCCTATCTACGCTCGTGTGGACGCGCTAGAAGCTGGAGCGAAAAACAACGCTTGCAAAATTTGTGGACAAAGAAAGGCTACGACCTAGCTTTCAAGGCTTGTGATTGCAAATGTGGCAGGGGACATATACGGAAGGATCTGGATTATTTCCCAAAACCACAAGTTGCTGTTGTCGACAACAAAAACAAAAAGAAACCGAAGAAGAAGAACGATAAACCGGCTCCTGTGGTGAGTAACGGGAAAGGGGGACATGCTTCTACCTCCATACCCCATAACAACAACCACATTCACAGTGCACCTATCAACACAACAAATGTAAACAACAACAATAACAACACGTCTTACAACAATCATGTCAGCAACACGAACCATATTTTTTCTACACAGCGCTCGCGCACTGACAGCGTCAGTAGCAGTGGAAGCCTACCACGTTCTTCTGGTTCTATTGGATCCTCGTCATCACCGACGCCGTCATCCCCTATTGTTAATGGGAACCTGAACCAACCGGCTTTCCCAAAAAGCCCGAAAACCGTAGATGTCCACTCGTTTAACGCAAACACTTCCTTTCGGCGCCGCCAAGATCTGTCTGCCTTCACCTTTCTACCAAGGCATAAACAGAATCCATACCATATCAAGATGGACGACGATGGTACGGATGATACCAGGAACTTTATACTTTCTCACTTGACATCGTACAAGGTTTGCTCGCTGAGCTGTGTTATATGTAAGAGCGGCTTACCCGTTTTTGATAGGTACCCTATGATTGACGGAACATTCTTCTTGTCACCTCAGGCTTACGGCGATGGAGTAGTACAAGTCATCTCCGATGGTCGTCTGCAGTTTATCAACGCCGTCTGCGTACAGTGCCTTGAAAAGGGATCAGATATTCGGTGTGCATCATGCAAATGCCCATGGGACGGGAGCGCACTTCAACTTGGAACTATGTATACTTACGATATATTTGCTGCTACGCCATGCTGTCAGAAGCGGCTAACATGCAAGCAGTGTCGTCGAGCAGTTGTAGACGTCAACACTGGTCTGACCTTTTATAGTCAATACAGTCGGATGATTGCGTGTCCCTACTGCAAGGCGTACGACTTTCATTTTATACGACCGCTCAATGAAGCCTTCAATGTTAGAGCAAAACAGAGTATATGGAACTAAACTGCTTAGAACTTTTATTCTGTTAACAATACTCCGCGCGTATATATAAATATATTTGCCTTTTACTTGTTTTATATATAACTTTAGCAATTTACCGTTTTACTTGAACTTTTTACACTGTTGTGTCATAATTTGTTTCGCAGATGGATCGACAAGTCTCGTTGAATGGATGGGATTGTTCCTCATATATCTGGAAGAACTAGTTTATGGACCATATTGACTATGTTACGCTACATTGTGGATTTTTGGTGCAGACATGTTTTTTTTACCAGAGACGTTATCATATACGACATGTGGTAATTTTTGTGTAAACTTCATTAGAGATTTAATCTCGTGTCCTCGCTGAGTTTGTATCTATCATTTGTTTATGAACTATTCTTAGTTTTAAGAAGCAGAACTAAATAAAATTCCGATTTGGTTTATAAACTTATAGGAAATATTTCAAATAACTAGACGTTTAATTTGGGTGACATTTTAAATTTAAGAACAAAACGTTTTGCGTGAAACCGGATTATTTTAATGAATTTAAAGACATTCAATATGCAAAGACATGTTACGTGTAGAATGTGCTTATGACGTTTTCTGCTTCATTTGAGACTAAAGAAATGGCATTTCTTACATATGTTTATTTTTGGAATAAATATTTAATTATTTATTGGAATTGATATGTAGCTTGTGGTTATTTCACGCTCTGTGGATTTTAAATCAGTTCACTTCAGTATTTCTGAATGAGCATATTGTACAGGATAACCGACTTTCGACAAAAGTTGTATATCTTTTTTATATTTTTAAAATTGTCACTACATGTATGTATCCCAATATCATGCTTTATGATTTCCTTGGAGCGTGGTACATGTGGTATTGTATTTTTTCTTTAAAAATCAACAAAGGTTTTAATATATCAGAACAGGCTAAAACAGATCTAGAGCACTAATTTGTAAAGGTTTTTGTACGTTTCACCTCTCGTTCTATCCGTCTACAGGAACATAAACAGACCCACAAAAACACACACACGTAATTTGAAATTAACTTGTGAAGGAAAATTGAAATGTAACTACATTCACCAGAGGTCGGATTGTGGGGGAGGCCCCTTCTATGGAGCTTCATATATGATAAATGCAGACTTCTTACAAGACTCACTACAAAATTGGATTGGTAGACTTTCCCTCTTTTTTTCAAAATACTTGATCCGCACCTGATCGCAGAGCATTTCTTGAATGTTGGAAGTTTGGTAGAAATTAAAATAGTATAATGAAAACTAATTCAAATTTTCACAAAACATATCCCTCAAATCAAAACGTACAACAGTGAGAGTAATACATGTACGGATGTATGAAAAGCCAAGACCACATAAAATCGTAAAAAACATTTACTGCATATACAAAAATGAAGATCACTGCAATAACATAAATATCTTAGATGGGTGAAGGTCATATTTTGTTTGCGGCTGGCTGATGATCAAATCCCATAAAACGATTTAGAAAAGGCAAACGTCGGATTAAAAAATCGTCTTTAAGTTGAAAGGAATTTGTATCAGTAATAACGAATTCAATACACTCGCCCAACTTTTCAAAATTGTGTAAACGGTTCCATGGCGACCGTAAAATAACAAAAAGTGTCTTTTTTTAAAGAATATTGGTCATATTAGTTCAGACTGTTCAAATCTTGAATGGCAAATACAAATGAAAATTTAGAAAAAAGACAAATAAGAGGGAAGAATGTTGTGGATGGTCAGTTTCGTTCAGAGGCCTTGGACTTAACGAGCTCTCTAGAAGGCTGAGCAGTATACTTTGGCCTCATAGCTTGTAAACAAAGATATTTACTGCTTGACATCTTGTAACAAAACAATATAATATAGTGATTTATCATATATTTAGTACAAAATACAGCTATTTTGTATATCTAATAAAGGTTGTTTTTCCAGTCTGTATCACCTACCCTGTATCGCATACCCCGTATCGCATAGCTAAACCCGTATCGCATACCCCGTATCGCATGGTAAAACCCGTATCGCATACCTTTTTTTTTTTCTTTTTTTTTTACATAAAGTTTTTTGTTTTTTTTTTGCTTAAGAAAAAATTTCCTCAAAATAGGTCATTTTTTTAATGACGTCATTGTTTGGTATGTAACGTCACGAACGTCGAGTTTTCATATTGTATGTGACGTCACGAACATCAAGTGTGCATATTTTTTGGCACGCTAAATGCAACTATAAAAAATACAAAACACTAAAATAAATACAATAATAAACAAAATATTTTTAAAACAGCAGCAGGCAAATGGTAAGGTAACCCAGGTGCTTTGTATAAGCAGTTATTTTAAGGCTTTGAACCAAGACAAAAGCAGAACTGAAGGTAACCCAGTGCTAATCTATCGGGATCAGAAAACAGTTCATATAATATAATACTCTTCTGTTGAAATATATGATAAAGCGTATAATACATGGCAAAATCCGTATCACATGCCGTATCACCCTCGACCAATATCATCCCTCGGGCCTAAAGGCCCTTGGGCTGATATTGATGTCTCGGGATGATACGACATATGATACGGATTTTGCCATGTATTATTCTCTATATATTAGTGCAGTGACTTAACATGTTTTTTCGTAAAATTGCAACAAAAAATTCTGTGTTTAAAAGTCTTTCAAACAGTTTTATTTTTAGCAAAGTTCAAAGGAAAGTTCGTGAAAAAACTTTATTTATTGGCACAATGCCAATATTTTTCTATTCATTTTTAAGTTTTACGTATTTAGTAGTCGTTTAAATATCCCATTCAATTTAAATATGTCGTTCAAGTTGCCAATTTATCAGATTTTTCCTTAATGGGCCTCGACTAAATGCGGCATTGACATTGACCTTTGTGTCGACCGAGTTTAGTTGTTTACAATGATTTTTTAATGTAAATTTATCGTGACCTGAATATTTGTAAAGTGATGTGTATTACCAATGCTTACACAGCACTAATAAAGCTAACGTTTTTATGTGTGGGTTTGAGTTTATCTGTTTAATATCAAATGATCTTTGATAGATAATCACATTTTAGACGTTTTAACGGTAAATAATTTTATTCTGTTAGTACAAAAAGGTAATTCGGTAAAGATTTGGGGATGTGCACATGGTACATTAATACCATATGTTATCATTATTCATGTTATTTTTTGCCTCTTTCTTTTCTACTCTTAAATCATGTAAGTTAAAATAAAATTTGATACATCTGCTACATCTAACGGTCTTAATATCTTTTCTAAATGTCCCTTTATCATGAACACTCGAATTGATTTGAAATAAGTTGTGGATTATCTACTGAATTTTTAATTAGCCAAAAAAATAAGAAGTGCATTTTGTTAAGGTCAACATCAACTATCTAAGTTACAACTTTTTGATAGCGACTTAAAAAAAAAAGAACTCTATAGGTTTCATTCTTCCGTTAACTCCTTGTTACTTTAGCATAGTCGTTCGTGCAAGACGGCCTCAATTATAGAAGGACACTGCTCACAAGGAAGCTTTTGGATAAAGGGTCCTTTATGTTAATGTCATCCGTTCAAAAGTTTTACGAAATCAATAATGATTTAGTTGACCGATACATGAACTATTGGTGTAAATGATGACTTCCATTAATATCCATGACCACAACCCAGTCCTAGATTGTGACAACATTACAACATCAAAATTATCACCGAAATGGTGCAACTATATCAGCGTAAGAACTACTGACCTTTCAGTTCGCTACTTTTAGCCCTAAGAATTTGGTGTTGATTTTGTTTTCATTTTCTGTGTTATATTTATCTATCTGTTTGGGAAATTGTGTATCTTTGGTACTTAAACGATTTTCAAATTTACATTATGTTACGTGTAAGGTTTAGAGGATTTACAAGTACCAAGGGTTTTTGTCCCGCCTGTGACAAAATTATGACAATTTATGACAAAATTATTAGGTATAACTATCTGGTGGCGTTAAATATTTATGAAAAGCTTTATAATTCAGAAGGTACAAGACCTAGATGTTTCATATCTTATTTATGCAGTTAACTTATGGTAGGAAATATTCGTCTGTCATATAGTGTCTATTGTCCTTGACATCCTTTTCTTGGTTCAGCAATTGCCGGATTTTTTTTTTAGTTTTTGTTATGTGAATTTCTCATTTGATATGAGTAATAGAACAACTATATTTAGTATACGGACTTCTTGCAATGTTAACATCTCCACCAGACAGGGTTCACCTGACCTCGACCTTATTTCATGGATCAGTGATCAAGGTTATATGTTTATATGTGATTAGGTCGAATACTATAGCAGTAGGTCAGCAATATTTGTGTATGTAATGGGTAGATCTGTCTGGCAATTTCGTATGACTTTGAGAAAACAAGAGAGAATTCATTTCAAGGGCCAATCAAATCTCACTAGTCAAAAACAACACTGGCAGTATGATCAAAAAGAGAAAAGACTAAAAGAAAACCAATCATCTACAGAAAATTATAAAGAATACATGTGAAAGTTGGATTGAGAAATACCATCACCAATTAAATAAACGGTAAGGAAATCATACAGGTGCTCTATTCGGTATTTATAGACACAATTCAGTATTCACGAAGTAACTGTTCCGCTGGTTAAGCATCAGGGATGACAATTTCTGAATGTTTAGTATTTGAAATATTTGAATTATTTCAGTCATCCAAAAAGTTACAAAAGTTGTCACGGGCTTGTGAGTTACTTTGGTTACAGTGGATTTGATTGATCACCAGAATGTGACTTGGTAAAACTATTTGACCCTTATAAAACCGTTTTTAAAATGTCTGTGTTTATTTTGTTATCAGTCCTGTATACCAAATAAATTGAAATCATGCAAGTAAATGGTAATACGTTTCTTGTGTGATACTGTCCAGTAAACAATATCACAACGACTGATACGTGTGTGTAACCCATGACCTTCATTTACATTTAAGGTTTGAATGTGGCCATTTTATATAAGGCGAATTAAAGATCAGCGATGCAGCACCGTTTTCCTGTCATCTTTTATTGTGACTCTTCTTTCATTCATGCAATCATCTTCACATTTCAACAATTGATATTTGCTTTTGTTACTCGTCTCACCACTTATGTCTATTAAAAGGAAAAATTAAAAACAATGGAGTCATAAATTCGGTGATTCAGCTTTGCATTTTCTTCCTTCTTTCTCATCCTCATTCAGTTCCAATTTCAAGGTTACACAGAAGACTTTAATATTATGTAAACATATCAGATTTATTTTTCAATATTATTAATAAAATTTCAAATTAAAACGACATGCGGCGTCTCTTTGTCTGGAATTTAATGGTACATCTGACGATCGATGAAGCTTATTTTATTTTCAGGATCATAGTGTTCTTTAAATTTCAAACGAATAATTATCTCTGATGGTCTGTATCTTGAGCAACTAACCAATCTCTCTCAATCCGATTGGACTTATATTTTCTTAAACTATAGAATAGGATAGAATATGTTTATCCATCAAAATAGAGACTGAGGAGAGTACATATCGGGAGGACATAGACAATTATAATCTTCAACAATAACATATGCAATGCAAGTTGGACTAAAAAAAAAAAAAAGAAGACGAAACGTACGATGGCCGAAGTAAGCCGACAAAAATACAATTTTAACTTTGTATAGTACTGTACCGAAAGTTTGCACATAGTACTTTCTTGTCGTTTTACTTTCTGGTTAAAAGATAGTACTCTGTACAGAAAGTTGGTACATAGTACTATCTTGTCGTTTTACTTCCTGGTTAAAAGATAGTACTCTGTACAGAAAGTTTGTACATAGTACTATCTTGTTGTTTTACTTCCGGGTAAAAAGATAGTACTCTGTACAGGCAAGTTTGTACATTGTACTATCTTGTTGTTTTACCTCCGGGTAAAAAGATAGTACTCTGTACAGAAAATTGGTACAGTGTACTATCTTTTTATGGGATCAGAAAGTACAAGAGCAGAGTTTGTGGAGACTAGCTATTTGATTTATCGACGTATTTTTATCTGGTTTTTTTATCATGTTCATTGACTTTCATGATAAATTGAAAGGGAATGTTAGATATAAAACAGTCTGCATTTAATATATTTGTATTTAAATAGCCCATCCGAGCTCACCCATGAGCATGAATGTTAGGCCCGGTGTTTCTGCCGTGTTTGGGGAAAAGATCCCCGAGTACGGCTTCATCAGTGGTCGACTCAATAAGTTGTATATTGGCGTATTATTTATGTTTTTTGTTTTATTTCGTATATTATATTGGACCATACACCGGTTGTCTTAGTATGCGTCTCAATTCATTTAATATTTTATGTTGATATTGAGTATCAAATAAACAGGAGTCTTTTAGTAGTGTGTGCCTTATGGAGAGAAAACATCTTCATAAAATACACAGACAACACCCACAAACATGGACTTTGGATTCTAGAAGTATAATGACATAACCCCAAAGTTAAATAGATGAAATATTATCCAGATTGAAGAACTATTACAACAAAGATGACATACCAAGAAAGATAACTCAATTATGCAATATAGACAACCTGGAACTGTCGCAAAGCAGATATTGGACCGGGAATTTAGGCTACACTATAGTTTTTTCTTCTCCCAATCAGGACTATAGAGAAGATGTATTGAGTGTATTATGTATTTAAAGATAATGAGAAGAAACATGCTGTTGTCTGCTCTATGGTCGGGTTGTTGTCTCCTCGACACATTCCATTAAATTTCCATTCTCAATTTTATTGAACAGAGTAAATTTGAATCACTGGTCAATGTTAAGTGGTGTTTTTTTTTTTTTGTTTTTTTTTTTTTGTCTGTTTTGAATTAATAAATTACCATAAGCAAAAGGGCTACTATGTGTGATGTTTTAGTAATTGTCTGACAGGATTTATATTAGTACCTTGACTTCATTCTAATAGATTTGTTTCAGTGATACTTTTTGTAAAACCTTTATCTTTAAGACTATCTACATAAAATAAGTGGCCAGTAAAACAAGCGAGACATTTCAGCGTGTTCACTTCATTATACAAAGTATTGGTAATTTCTTGGAAACACAATAGACGTTCAGCAATCCATCAACGTTAATTACCTTATCACCAGATTTGTTACGTCGACATATTTTGCACAAGTAACCAAACACGACGGGTTTCAAGGTGGAGTAGGAACCGATGACCCTAACGGAGCATGTTAAAGCAGCTTAGTTACGCCACCGAAAAGAAAAGGTTCGTGTGGATTGTCATATGTGTCTTTTCGTTTGTCCTTAGGGTAAAGTGATTTGTCTGTTTTTCTTTGATATGTGGTTATTAGTTCCCACCTCCACGTTGTATCGTCTTCCATTTCATTTTTTTTAAACATTCATAACCTTTCCTAGTGAGATGCTGTTTAATAAGTTAAAGTGATATGATGTTACTCTAATAACTTTATCAATTTAGAGAAAATAAGAGAGAATATATCAAGGGCCAATCAAATCTTACAAGTCAAAGCAAAACTGGCAGTATGATAAAAAAGGGAAAAGACTAAAAGAAAAAACTATCCTTTACAGAAAATTACAAAGAATACATGTCAAAGATGAATTGAGCAATAACCTCACCAATTAAATAAACGGTGGGGAAATCATGCACGTTTGCACCTGTCCTAAGTCAGGAATCTGATGTACAGTTGTTGTCGTTTGTTTATGTAATTTATACGTGTTTCTCGGTTTTATATATATATATATTAGACCGTTTGTTTCCCCGTTTGAATGGTTTTACACTAGTGGTTTTGAGGCCCTTTATGGCTTGTTGTTCGGTGTGAGCTAAGGCTCCGTGTTGAAGGCCGTACCTTGACCTATGATGGTTTTCTTTGATAAATTGTTTTTTGGATGGAGAGTTGTCTCATAGGCACTCATACCACATCTTCCTATATCTATCTATGAGCTTCATTCAGTATCTATACACACAATTCAGTATTCACGAAATAACTGTTCCGCTGGTTAAGCAACAGCGATTGCAATTTCTGAATTTTCAGTATTTGAAATATTTGAATTATTTCAGTCATCCAAAAAGTTACAAAAGTCACGGGCTTGTGAGTTACTTTGGTTACAGTGGATTTGATTGATCACCAGAGTGTGACTTGGTAAAACTATTTGACCCTTAGATAACCGTTTTAAAAATGTCTGTGTTTGTTTTGTTATCAGTCATGTATACCAAATAAATTGAAATCATGCAAACAATTATAATCGTTTTCTTTTGTGATACTGTCCAGTAAACAATATCACAACGACTACTGCGTATGTGTAACCTTCATTTACATTTTTGCTATCGCGTTTTATTGCGACTAAACTTTAATTCAATCATCTTAACATTTCAATAGCTGATATTTCCTTTTGCACTCTTAACATCTCACCACTTGTCTTTTAAAAGGAAAAATTAAAAACAATGGAGTCATAAATCCGGTGATTCAGCTTTGTAGTTTCTTCCTTCTTTCTCATCCTCATTCAGTTTCAATTTCAAGGTTTTACAGTAGCTTTTGATATTGTGTACACATATCAGATTTATTTTTCAATATTGTTAATAAAATTTTAAATTGAAACGACATGTGGCATCTCTATGTCTGGAATTTAATGAAACATCTGACAAACGATGAAGATTATTTTATTTTCAGGATCATCGTGTTGTTGTTTAATTTTCAAAGAATAGTTATCTCAGATGGTCTGTATCTTGAGCAATTGACCAGTCTCTCTCAATCTGATTGGACTTATATTTTCTTAAACTATAGAAGTGTATTTATCAAAATAGAGACTACTCAGGAGAGCACATACCGGTAGGATATAGACAATTATCATCTTAAACAATAACATATGCAATGCAAATTAGACGAAAAAAGAAAAACGAAACGCATACACAAAAAAAAAACCAACAACATGCTATAGTAATTATCTTAATTCAATTAGATTATGTTGATATTGCCTATCAAATAAACAGAAGTCTTTAAGTAGTGTGTGCCTTATGGAGAAGAGAAAAACCACAAGGACAACACCCACAGATATTCATTTGGATAACAAGTTTAAATAGTACAATCATTACAATGACATCACCCATGGTAAAATAGATGAAACATTAAATTGAAAAATTGAAAGAAAAAAATGTATTAAAGATCTTTAAATGAAAAAAAAATAGAAGGTTTTTGCTCATTGTTGAAGGCCGTCATGCAGTGACCTATGGTTACATTTATTTTCTGTGTCATTTTAGTCTCTTCATTGGTCTTTTTTTTTTAATGTATTATCATACCAAGAAAGATAACTCTATTTTCTACAAAGCAAAAAGACACCTTGTCTGGGGGATATTCTCTCATTTAAGGGGTATCCCTCATTTCGGTTTTTTTTTCTCGTCCTTTAAAACTCGCAGTGTATCAATATATGTAGCTTAAAGTTTTAACATTTCAAATATGCGTATTCTGCTCTTTTTATCGCATACCCAAAGTACATTGTCTGTACCTGCTACACATGAAAGACTTTCCAAATCGTTTGTTTCATCGATAACTATCTCTATACATAACAGCCATCCTCGCTAATGGCGAAAATGCAAAATCCAGTTTTTCATTGAATATGCAACTATTGCTATCTTGTAAAGTTCACAGAAATTAATCCGTTGTTATATGATGCTCTTGCAACACTAACTGTTGGATGAAACAGGAATATATTCTTGTTATACCTTTGTAAACAATATGACTTATGAAAATAATTTAAATCTATCTGATATTGAAAATATTGATTTTATAAAAGGAAAATATAAAATGAATAAACGCATGAAAGAGATTATGCAAGAAAATTAAAAAAAAGTTGTTCTTTAAAAAAAAATTCTTTAACAGACAATAATTAATTATTTATCTATAGTAAATTTAAAAAGAAATATGAAACTGGGCCTTATTTACTTAAAGAAAATTACAGGTACTTCTGAAGAGTCATAATTATTCTTAATTCATGCACTCAGGTATCTATACATACAATTGAGGATTGAGTGTTTCGCTACAATTGAGGACTGAGTGTTTTGCTAGTTAGCCTACCACGATGACAATTTATAAAAACTTGATTATATAAGTATTTATAGTATTAAAGTAATCTTCATAAAAAAAATCAATTCATTAATCCTTAAACAATTATAAGCTATACAAGTTTTCACGGCGTTGTGAGTTTTTCACTTTAATATATATAGTCTTGTTACAGTGGTTTTGATTGATCACCAGAGTTGGACTTGGTAAAAGCCAACTATCCGATCTCTCTCAACCCGATTGGACTTAAATTTCCTTAAACCTGGGACTTTATATCTTGTTATTAGTGTTATTAGCATAACAGTCCTAATATAGCCTAAACTATTATATCTGTTTTACGAGCAATTTTTGTATATAGCATGGACTTGTGCAAAAGAAGTTTGAATAGTATAATGACATCATGTCATGATAAAACAGAAGAAATAATAAATGTTACATGTTCTCGCTTGAAGAAATATTTTGCATTATTTTTTTTACCAAGATTTTTAAATGAAAGAAAAGACAACATACCAAGAAAGATAACTCAGTTTTGGAATATAGACAACTAGGAACATCACTGTCGCAAGGCAGAGATTGGACCGAAATTAAGGCTACAAAAAAGTGTGTTCTTCAAATCAGGACTAGGGATGATGTACCGGGTGTACAATTATTGCCCAACCCATGGTTAAATGAAAACAAATCTACGGCTGCCATTAATTATTTCTTAAAAAATGAAAGGAAACACGTGAACAGAGTAAATCTGATAATTTTAAGAAATCTTGATCAAAACCCTTTAATATTTGGCATATAAATCAATTGTATCTGATTTTATGCCCTTTATGGGCCCTGTAATTTAGGAAATAAAAATATTCTATTCTATTCTAATCTATTTGGCATATATATATTTTTTAAATCACAAACTAATATTATGGTATGATGAATACATATAGTTTACTTAGTTTCACGCTGATGTGCCATTGTGACCACATCTTCACGATAAACTACCTCAAATAAAAATTCACTATGAAAGTAGAATGAAAAAAGGATTTTTTTCATTAAAAGATAAACAAATATGATATGATAACAAGGTTTTTATACGACCGTTTCAAAGTGTTATAGCTTGTATAAATGGAACGTACATGTACACGTACTGCCGGGACAGTATGGACGATATGAAAAATCTGCTTGTATTATGAAATTAATGCAGTGTGGAGTAAATATTTAAAAATGTTTAAAATATTGTAAGTATCTCTTGTACATCCTTTGAATTTAAAGCAACTATATTATATTATTTTTTCAGGCAGGATGAAATGCATTCAATTTTATATCCCAGCAACTTATTTCCCAAGTACGGAACCTTATCAGTAATTTTTCTCATGCCACATTGGCAGATCTAGGGAGTTCGGGGGGGGGGGGGTTAAAAACCCGCTTCCACATTTTTTTTGTTTGTGTTTTATCGTTGTGTTGTGTTGTGTTGTGTTTTTTTTTTTTTTTTTTTTTTTTTTATTTTATTATTTGAACGTTTCATGGTGTTCCAGGGATTGAAACCCCAAACCTGTTTTTCAAGATGGCTAGATCCCTGTCTGTGCCTTATCTGTATGTTTCTGTTATTTTGAGAATTTGTTTTGTTGGTTGCAGATCATAGTTGCCAGAATTAAAACTATCCATACATGATTTACAGCCTGATATATTGAAGATAATATACGACTGTCTATCGGTGACTATGTGTTGATCGTTTTTTGTCTCTTTTGCGTATACCCCATGTCTCCTATCATTTAGCATTCTGAAGAAAACAAAATACGATTACGAAGACCGAATTGTTCCAACAATGCTAAATTGACCAATCTCTGTGCTCAAAATATACAGTTAAACAGTCACAAAACTATTGAACATTAATGAAAGGTCTACTCAAATGGGACTAATAGCTTTAAATTTTTCAAACCAAATACAAAATATCAGTTACACATCCGCAAGTAGGATTAATAAAGATTAAGAAAACTGTAAGGTAAAAATATATAAGTTCGATGTCAGTGAACTATATTAACATTACATACAACGAACACCAAGTGAAAGAGTGGAGCAAGAAAAAAGAGGATCACTTTTATAGAGCATATGTTTGTGAAAAAAAAATTCTCAATTACACAGGAAAAGTGTGGTTTTATTCTTTATAGGACTCTTCCTTGACCTTTCCATTTCAATCTAATATTTGTAAAGGAAATATTGGAAACTTGGTTTTATTTACAAATATAAATTTAAAAATTATAAATTATCATGGTTCTGTAAAGGTTCAGTGGTCTTTTTCGTGTTTTTCACAAATGTATCAGACAGCTGTCTGCATTCATTATCCAGGCCAAAGCCAAAGTCCGATCGTCTCAGATCATGAATCTGAAACTGTAATGCTTTTTTTGTTATTTAATGTTTACTTATTCAGGGTTATATCTAGTCAATATACCAGCTTTGATAAGTGTTCGGTATTACTTTAAATTTTCACTTCTTTGAACTGTATTTCTAACAACAAAATTATTTTCGTTTACCTGTGTTTAATATCATCACAGTGTACAAGCGGACAGTGACACAAAACGGAAGTTGCTGATCTGTCCGACGGCGATCGGCTCGTTGTTTTTCAAAAAAATATAGAATATCAACACAAAGTGTCCCATAATGGATTGTTCAGCAGCTCAAGGTAAGTGAATAACTACAATGATGTATTTTTGACCATTTAAAGCTTATTTTATGCTTTTAGCATCAACCGTCTTTTTAAAATAACTCCTGATCATGAAGAGGGGTCAAAATTTTGCGATTTTTCGAGTCATAAATCTTAACAAAACTCCGAAAATTCAAACATTTTCAAGATTTTTAATCGATACATAGTTGAATAATCATATTCCGCATACACACACAAAAGTTTGGTTCATTTTTTTTTTATTATATTGTCACAATTGAATCTTTTCTATTTAAAGTGTACTGTCCGCCTCGTTGCCACCGTATGTTTTCATACTGTCCGATTCGTTGGTCATATTCATGATCGATATCTTAAGCAAAAGTAAGATTGAAACATGCAATTTATCCACATTCATGACCGATTTCCTAGGAAATATCAACATTTATAAAATGTTACTGATTATTACATATAAAAAGCATTGTTAATGCATGCACATGAAAATTTAATATACGTTTCTCTAGTTTGTTTTAGGAAAATGGGGCACGTAGGTGATTTTTATGGTATATTTATTCATACATTCATGTGGAACATAGTTATTTTTATCACTTAAAAACATAAATAGGGGTAATAACTTTTCATGAAAAATACAACCATGCAACAAAAGTTATTTCTAGGCCTTTTATAGCTGACTATGCGGTATGGGCTTTGCTCATTGTTGAAGGCCGTACGGTGACCTATAGTTGTTCATTTCTGTGTCATTTAATTTGTTCTCTTGTTTAGAGTTGTCTCATTGGCAATTACACCAAATCTTCTTTTTTATATTTATAAACGTTTGACACAGAAAATCAAAACAATAGTTTTTTACACCCAGTTTGCGTCTTATTTCACCAATAATCAAACAAATCTCATGGCTTGGAATTCAAGTCAAAAAGAATCAATTGAAAAGTTACGGTGTACTTGAATGGTCCATGAGTTTGTTTTCCTATTGCCTTAGTAGAGGTAAGAATACTTATATACACACATTTAACATGAAGTATGCGGTGAAGCCTTTCTTGTTAAATTTTTTATCATAACTTGCATTTATTCTGTATGAGTTATTATTCAATTCTTATATGTACAAATCATCGATTAAATAAATTAATATGAATACATTCACGTTACTTAATACATGTATTTGTAATCGCTTAGGCAGTTGCGGATCCAGGCGGTCGGGGGTCCGGGGTTGGGAACCCTAGTTACTTTTTTTTTAATCTTTCATCTGGGTATGAATTCTCTCTTAACAATTTCTGGATCCGCTCCTGAATTATATTTTTGTAAGTTTAAAAAACACGAATATCAGTGAAATTAACAAATATGGAAAATATGGGGCAAAAAATACCCGTCCCCATGTACCTACGATTACATCTATGTTATAGTATACATTATGATCGAAATGTTAAAGTCTGATCACGGATGCAAAGTAAGAGCGTATTTTCCTTTTGAAATGTCTGTGAAGAAAAGGACACGATAATTTTAAATTATTACATGGCATTTTCCATATCAACCCTGGTATCAGCCCTAGACTTCCATATCAAGCCAGAGGGCTTTAGCCCGAGGGCTTGATATGGGTCGAAGGCTGAAACCAGGGCCGATATGTAAAATGACATGTCATGATCTATTTATCACATATTTCCAAGTTTACTGGGGCTGATATGGATTTTCAAAAGCTAATATCGATTCTCAAGGGCTGATATCGATTTTCAAAGGCTGATATCGATTTCAAGGGCTGATATCAATTTTCAGGGGCTGATATGGATTTTCGGGGGCTGATATGGATATTGGAAAATAGCCAACTTTAACTTCCTGCTTTATCTGACCATGCAAAAGCATACATATCAGTTCAAAATGTGTGATAAAAATATATATAAATGCTTTGATAATTATGCTGAACGATTGATCAAATATAAATCAATGAAGTTATCAAATATTATTATGTTCTAAACATTACACGCCGTATACCAACATGGCATAAGCTGAACAAAAACGGGCGTGGGCCCCCAGGCCATCCTTATCGGTTTTAATTTCATTTAAAATTTACAGAGATTGCGAGTCAACTTGTTTTGTGTCCGCTCCTCCATTCTTGATGCAAACATTAGTGGGACCCCTTTTATTTTTATAAAATCTGGATCCGCCTCTTATTGGTCATATGCTTTAAGTAAATCTTTTATGACCATATCTAAATCTATATCTTGATTGTAACCTGCGTCATCGAAGTGAAAGAAAGTCTCGTAACCGCTATACTTCGTCATTCACTCCGTCCGTCCGTCCGTCCGTCCGTCAATTATATTTTTGATTTACTGTTTTCATTTTTTCAAAAAGTATTGGCAGCAATTGCCGCATATCTTCAATATCAGAGTCAATGTAATTGTCATCCGATATAGAAAGATCCAAAAAGTCTCTCGACAGATCTGCATCGATATCGAAAAATGATTTATTCTTGTCTCCTTCAGTTTCCATTTCCTCGTCTGTCTGTTCCTTGAGGTCATGAGAAATATCAGATTTGCGGGGTGTTGATGTGGAGATTTTTTGTCTTTTTGCAACTGGGCTTCCAATTTCATGCGAGTTATCATTTTCAATTTCAAAAAGAGTGCTTGCTGTTTCCAAAAGATCACATGTTTTTCCTATATTAAGAGTTTCCTTATAATTGTCACTATGTATGTAATAACCATCCTTTTGTAGTTGGTTTGGTATAACACAAAAGTTTTTCGTCTGAAGAATGCATTTATTTTGAATATAAACCTTTATTTTAAGTGTTTGTTCCGGATGGCGAATTATATTGTGGTCTATTATTTCGGAAAATATTTTGCACGAAAACAAGCATGTTGTACAACTATAAGGATTACTAGTACTCATCATGTATATCTGAAAATATAAGCAAAACATTATTTAATTGATGTTCTTAAGTGCGCTGCATCACTCACTATCATCTACTGTTGTTTTAAAATAACTTTTAAACAAGAATGTGACCATAGTACACGGATGCCCCACTCGCACTATCGTTTTCTATGTTCATTAGGCCGTAAAATTGGATCAAAACTCTAATTTTGCATTAAATTAGAAAGATCATGTCATAGGGAACATGTGTACTGAATTCACCATGCATTTATTAGAATATTATATCGGTAGAGAATCTAACAACAAGGTCCGCAAACGATGAATACGAGCAGCAGACATGAGTAAAGGTTCTGGAAGAGTGACCAATGTCCCCCTTTAATTGACACGAGATCCAAGCTGAATATATAATCTTTAAATATTTTCCATATATAATCAAAGACAGTATCTGTGTTGAATAAAGTTTAAATGTGGATAAATTGCATGTTTCAATCTTACTTTTGCTTAAGATATCGATCATGAATATGACCAACGAATCGGACAGTATGAAAACATACGGTGGCAACGAGGCGGACAGTACACTTTGAATAGAAAAGATTCAATTGTGACAATATAATAAAAAAAAATGAACCAAACTTTTGTGTGTGTATGCGGAATATGATTATTCAACTATGTATCGATTAAAAATCTTGAAAATGTTTGAATTTTCGGAGTTTTGTTAAGATTTATGACTCGAAAAATCGCAAAATTTTGACCCCTCTTCATGATCAGGAGTTATTTTAAAAAGACGGTTGATGCTAAAAGCATAAAATAAGCTTTAAATGGTCAAAGATACATCATTGTAGTTATTCACTTACCTTGAGCTGCTGAACAATCCATTATGGGACACTTTGTGTTGATATTCTATATTTTTTTGAAAAACAACGAGCCGATCGCCGTCGGACAGATCAGCAACTTCCGTTTTGTGTCACTGTCCGCTTGTACACTGTGATCATTGCAAATGGCGAATTTTGTTTAAGTTTATTGTTGTTTTTTTCTGATATTTTTTTAACATTTTACAGCGGTATATAATATTATTTAATTATTCATCCCTTATTTTGTTCATTTTGTATTTAAATTGTATCAAAGTTAAAATTTATTCGTTCAGTGTATGTCCATTGTGTTAATATGTCTTTTGATTGAGTTGAGCCATTTCAATTGATATTCTATAGTGTGTCTGTCTATGCTGTTACACTATTGTTTCAGATAAGGTCGAAGGTTTGGTACCATTAAAACGTTTAAAGTAGTTGTCGTTTTTTGATATGGTTCATAAGTGTTTCTCGTTTTTTATATAGATTAGACCGTTGGTTTTCCTGTTTGAATGGTTTTACAATATATAGTATTTGTGGGGCCCTTTATAGCTTGTTGTACGGTGTGAGCAAAGGCTCCATCTTGAGGATGGTACTTTGACCTATAATAGTTTACCTTTTTAATTGTGACTTGGATCAAGAGGTGTCGTTGCCCTCATACCACATCTTCTTATACCTACAAACTCCCATTACAACAATAATCATGATAATGCACAAACTCTATCCTGAATGTAATGTATGCTCAGCCCAACCTTTAAGTCACAAACTCTCAAAAAGTTCGTAGTTGGCATCAAAAATTTGCCACTTGACGTTAAGCAAGCAACAATCAACAGATAAAGAGCTTAATTTTGGAGAAATGAAAAATGGGGAAAAAAATCAAAATTTTCAACTATTTGCATGTATTGCAACTTTACATACATATGGACCTATTTAATTCATATTGATAACTCTAGAAAGAGGCTCAAAACAAACTTTGATGACTGACACAATAAAGGAAAACACCTGAATATAATTTTAATAAACACGTGCAAAATTCACAGTGCAATCTTTATATCAATATTTCATATATGCTTATTCTGTTTCGTTTATCACAGACCCACAAGATATTGTCTGTACATGCTACACAGGAGGGGCTTTCCAAAGTTTCATCAAGAATAATCTCAGCAGAACGTCCGTCTTCACTAATGGTGAAAATACAGTTATTCAATGAATCAGCAACTATCGCTACATTAAAAGCTTTACAGAAACAAATGCTGTTCGGCCTCGATTTTTGAGATATTAATGTTGAAGTTTTACAAACATCAAACTTGAATTGCAGTTTCCCGTCATTTTTAAAAGCAATAACTTGTCCGCTACCGGGATCTGCTACCCAGATTTTATTATCCCTGCCGCTTGCTACAGAAATTGGTGATGTCAGGTGACCTTCTTCAAAACTACAAATCTGTATTTTCTTATCAAAATTAATTCGCGACAATTTGTTTTCAATGTCTAATATAATGAAATCTCCATTTGAAAGAGTTTCCATGGAGACTGGTCTCTTACAGGGGTAAATATTTTCCGTTTTATTCTCCTCGTCAGGTTTTAGATACACAGACAACCCACCTTCTATATGCTTTAGACGATCTTCATAGAAATAAATACGTCCATGCTTGTCAATTAGTAGGTCCATTTGAGGTGGCAGAAAATAGCTTTCTTTTACCATCCCTGATGAATAGTAAGCAAGAACATGTTTTACTCGAGAACCTTGATTCCACGCATCAGAACGAAATGTAATAAGCGCTTCGTCTTTATTCCTCAGACGAATTGCTGAAACCGACTTGTTCATTATGTTTATGAGAAACGCGTTCTTCAACTTTACTTTTGGCTCCAGTTGAAGACTAATTTGTTTTTCCATTATTTGACCAAGTTTTATAATAGATCTGTCAGCACTATACGTTGGCATATGTATTACTAGCTTAGAGGTGGACATACATATGTCTGTTCCTTTAGACATCTGCTTTTTGTACATAACAATATCTGAATCAGTACCACTACTTACAACTGAATCAATATATCTTTTCTTGATAGTCATTTTACTTATCAATGCGTCTAATTCAATCTTCTTTTCATTGATCACGCTAACCTGCTCGTCTTTTAGCTGGTTTATTTCAGATCGTATCTTAGCACATCCCTCTTTAACCTCTCTACAAAGTTGTTCTTCGGCATCATTCAAACTTTGTTGCACAACTAAAACATGTTTGTCAAGTTCGTTTTTTAAGTTCAAAATACTATGAACCTTATTACTAATATAACCGACTTCAAGGTCAATACCATTGCTGTACGAACTTATCCAGTCAGAAGCATTTTGAACTCGATTTTGAAGGTCTTCGAACTTGTGTCCATCATGTGATGTTATCTTACAATCCCTACAAACAGGTTCCTCACATTGTATGCAGTGGAAACGTAAAAGTTCTTCTTTATGTATTGTACAAAAACTGTTTTTCGAGATTTTGAAAGTAGGGTTTTCATTTAGGGTTTCCGACTTGGTATATTCAATAACTTTATGATCTTTACAAGTTTTAATTTTTCGGTGAACAGATGAACAATTCTCGCATAAAAATTGATCACAGTCTATACATTTTACTGTGATATTCTCTTCACTTTCACACAAATCGCATTTGGTTATCTTGTTGTTGAATGTAACGCGTGTTTGTATGTACATGTTAGATGGAAATTCCGTCGACTTCATCGTTGAGCGACAAAGAGGGCAATTGATAAATTTGAATTTACCTTTTTCTTCCCCTTTATTGACTAATTGTTCTATGCAAGTTTTGCAGAATGTATGATAACATGGTAAAAGCCTTGGATCACTGTAAATCTCGAGACACAGTGCACAAATCAGTTCATCCTCTACGCTGCTAGTTGCCATTTTATTTCTACTTTCGGTTCTATAGTATTACATAATTTGTTGAATAACAGGTGAATCTAGACCAAAGTTCGATAACTTTATTTGTAAAAAAAATACGGTTTTATTCAATATCTTTGAAATATAAGAGGACGTATTTTTAATTGTCTTACGTTTCAGGGAGGACCAGGTGTCGGAGATAACAGGGAGGGGGGCGGCAATAGCAATAGAGCGAATTGGCAGTGAGCCGACATTTTTGGACTATTTTTAGCAACAAATATTTTTTTTTAAATTTATTTAATAGGCAAAAGACATTTGGGACAGGGACCACATCAAGTATTTTCTGTGGTTTTTTTTTTAATATATATTCAATTATGATTTTCATTGAAATGCTGTATAGGACTTTAGCATGTTTATTTTGTTCAAAAAAGAAAACAAAAGAGTATGTTAAAAAAATAAATATGAAAGATCATGAAAGCCAGCAACCAACAACCACTCAATTACCCTCGCAATTACCGTGACTGATGCACCTGACTTGTGACAGGAAAATACAGATTGTGGGACGGGATTAATCATGTTTGCGAGCGCTCAACCATCTCCTACCCTGGAACAGTCGTATAACAGCGAAACGTCAGATCAAACTGTAAATTATACATGTTATACGAGCTGCAATATTTCGATAACGTTGACGGACTAGTATTTCCTGTCCTTCTTGTCATTTTAACCATGTAAACTGGAGACATTTTTGAATTCCACTGTCGACTTGGATTTTTTATATGTCCTGCTGATAATTTTTTCTGTGTAAATTAACCTTTCTATCTTCTTCAGTGGCAATATCATAAAAATGGGTAAACATCCAATTTAAAGGGCAATAACTCATAACAAAGAGCCGTCTGATGGTAGATTTTTTAGTATCAATAGAGCTGAAAGAATTTGTGATCTTTGTAATAAGCAAGAACTGGGTGATGAATTTCAATATATATTTAATTGTAACTTTTTTACTCAAGAAAGACTCAAGTTTATACCTGATCATATATATAAAAACAAAAATACTGTAAGCCTGTCAAATTTAATGAATAGTCAAGATAAGTATGTACTTGTTGGGTTGGCAAAATTTTGCAAAATTGTTATGTCTGTATTTAAATGATAATATATATGGATAATACTCTTTCATCTGCATACACCTACTTTATTTGTATATATGTTAGTTCATGCATTACTATTGTTTGTTAAATTTATTGTACTATTATGCCTCATGTGAGGCCTTTGGTGAAATAAAAAGTTTCAAGTTTTAAGTTTCAAGATTTATACATATATCAAACTATTACTTTTGCCGTTTTTTACAGTGTCCTTTTTTTCTTTTAGAGTTTTAAAGCCATAACCAACCGAAATCGGAAAAGATAGTAAACAATCGTCAGTATAAGGGCAATAACATGAATGTGTCGTTTTACATTTTTTGTCAAAATTGACAACAGGTAGATCTTTGCATTTTCAAACTAAACGAAAAATTGAGAAAGTTGGTCCTGTTTTTCTTCATTAAAAAAATGACCAGCAGCGTAAATGCAAGTAGCTTGTCATAGGGAGAGAATGGATGAATCCTACTTTGTAAAAAAACCTCTTAAATAAAAAAAAAAAAAATCTAAAAAGAAAAGAGTTCCAAGAGGTGAAGTTGAATAAATTCCTTCATAAATTTTATCACATGTTGGTTGACCGGTATGGTACATTCATTTCACAGATGATCGCAGATATGTTCCAAATGTCGTAAAAACAATCCCGTTCCCTTCCCCTCGAATGTGACCTACCGATTTAGGCTTATTACCGCGTTTGTACTAACACGAGTACCACGACGGGCGCCACATGTAGAGCAGAATCTGCTTACACTACTTAAGCACCCAATATTACCCACAGTTTTTGGTGGGGTTCGTGTTGTTCGGTCTTTATTTATTCTATGTTGTGTGTGGTGTACTATTATTGTTTGTTTGTTGATGTTTATTTTTAGCCATGACTTTGTCAGTCTATTCAAATGTCCCTTTGGTACCTTTCGCATCTTCTTTCAGCATTTCTGCTCCTATCAGATGTTTTCTATCTAAAATAATGAGAATTACGTAGTCACTACTTTCATCCCTATGTTCCATAACAATTTATATAAAAAAAATCAGGTTTTCTGCGATTTGTATAGCAATCAGTCATTCAACAGAAGTCCACGATTCGCTGCTGACATCAGACAGTACAGTTTTTTTGATTTTTGTTATTGATGATACGCTATAGAAATAGTATGAAATTCAAAACAGTGTAGCTGTGGCCATTGATTGACACATTAAAATCATCCATTGACTGGGACAATTTAGGTGAACGTTTGTATGTAACGACTAATGCTCACTATGTACTTTTTAAAGATACTTAAACTATGGGGTCACCAAAGGTTCTCAACACCTAAATAAAGTAATTCGAAAAATTAATCAGAAATAACACGATATTTTGATTTATATCAATTATATAAATCAAAACACAAAGGTTATTCCTGATTAATTTTTCGAATTATTTTATAATTAAAGGCGTTAAGAAACCTTTGGAGACCCCACAGTTTAAATGTCTATCGTAGGTACGTCGTGAACAGTGGTCGTTACAGACAAGCGTTCACGTAAATTGTCCCAGTCAATGGATGATTTTAATGTGTCAATCAATGGCCATAGCTACACTGTTTTGAATTTCATACTATGGTCATCCCACAGACTTTAGTCATACGACAGATAAACCCTAGCTTAATGGGGTACTGTTGGTGCAAGATTTATCCATTGAAATGTTTTTTTTCCTTTTTGTCGAGCCTTCGACCTTTGTCGAAAAAATGAGACATAACGATCCTACATTTTGTCGTCGGCGGAGGCGTCCACAAATATTAACTCTGTGGTTAAAGTTTTTGAAATTCTAATAACTTTCTTGTAAACTAACCTGGATTTGTACCAAACTTAAACAAAAGCTTGTTTGTGATCATATAAGCTAGTATCCAGAAGTAAATTTTGTAAAAAAAAAATCCATTCTTTCCGCATTTTACTTATAAATTAACTTAGTTTTTCTGCCAGGAAACATATTACATTAACTCTGCGTTTAAAGTTTTCAAAATTTTAAAATTCTTAAACTATACTGGATTTGTACCAAATTTGGACAGAAGCTTGTTTATGATCATACGAAAGTATCCAAACGTAAATTATGTAAAAAAATAATCTCGTATTTTACCTGGATTTTTTACCAAACTTGGACAGAAGCTTGTTTATGATCAAAAGCTAGTTTCTAGATGGAAATTTCGTTGAAATTTTGTACCTGTTTATCCGTATTTTAACTATAAATGGATAAAGCTTTTCTTCCAGTAAAGTTAATATTAGTATAATTACATACAATCTGCAGTTATTTATTTGATTCATAAACGGTATGCTGAATTTTTACCAAACTCGGACAGAAGCTTGCCTACTCACAATCTAAAAATAGTATCGATCGGAATATCTTATTAATTTTTTTCCTCATTTTTGTTGAGCCTGCGATTATCAGCAAAGTAGACGACACTGGGTTCCGTGGAACCCTTACACTTTTTTTTTAAATCTCATATCACATGCACATTCAAGAACCATTTTGCAAACAAATCTTTGATGGGTTGCATTTGATCTATTGTAAGGGAAATAATTTCCTATCAACCCACAATGCAGAACATGCCTGTGACCTTTGTAATCTTGTATTATTTTTAATTTTAGTTTCTTGTGTACAATTTGGAGTTTAGTAAGGCGCTCATTATCTCTGAACTAGTATATATATTTGTTTAGGTGCCAGCTGAAGGAGGCCTCCGGGTGCGTGAATTTCTCGCTGCATTGAAGACCTGTTGGTGACCGTCTGCTGTTGTCTGTTCTATGGTCGGGTTGTTGTCTCTTTAAGACATTCCCCATTTCCATTCTCAATTGTATGTGTTATTAATAAGTAATTTGCTCATGTACTGAATTTACAAGAAATATTGGAATTTTCTCTTTCCTAATGAACATTATAGACTGGTGCAGTTACATTATAATGTCACGTCTGCCGAACATTTTATAACCTTAAAGGTCTACAGTGGGGAAAACAGATGGATGTACACATGAACAGATTCAAACACAATATATAGTGTTTTGCTTGTCCGAGATTGCTCTGATGTCTGGCAGTCTTTTTAAGGGATGTACTAGGGCAGAGGAGTTCATGCAATAGTTTGTCAGATGTCGGTCATCTCGGATTAATGTGATTCTGCTATGCTACGCAGGAATGATATCTATCATATATGTGTCACACATTTCTTCTTTTCAGGATATATCATTTCAGTCATTTTGAGTAAAAAAAATAGGACAGAACTGGCAAATACAATTGTTTCTTGTTAAAACCTATGTCACTAGGCTGGTCCTCTCCTTTGCATCATACGGGTATCTCAGATACCTTTGTTGTCAAGCATCTGTCAGAGCCAAACAGATAAAGGACAAAGAACCAGTCTATTATGTCACTAAATGCTGGTTTGAGTCTGTACGATGATCCAATGCTGTTATTAGTAGCATCATACATATGGTCTCCTTGTAGAGAGTTGTCTCATTGACAATCATACATCTTTTTTTTTTTATCAAGGAGATTATCTATATGAAAAAATATTTTCCATTTAAAGTAATTGTAATATATACTGAAAAGTGTATTACTTTTTTTTATGACACCAGAATGTTTTATGATGTTCTCTGTACTTAAAAGGTATTCTTATAAATCTTGTTCTTTGTAAACCTCTGCTTCTGTTTTCCAGAAAAAAAACTGCATTTTGTTTCAAGAAAAGATCAAATAAAGGCAATGTACTTTTCTTTTGATAGATACCTGTTGCAAGCTGATGTCCAATGACCAAATTGAAAATAATTGAAGAATGTGTCCATGGCCATAGATGGTATTGCTTTTATAAATAGCAAATCTGCAATTTTTCAATTTTCAAAGGGACATAAGTCAAGAACAGCAAAAGTGTCATAACCAAAATTCAAACTTGATTGTGGAAACAAAAAGATAGCATTTTTTTCAATTTGTAAAGGGGACATAACTATATTACAGTGAAAGTGACACTACCAAAATTTGCAAGTGATTCATGTTTGGTTGTAATAAGCATTGTGTATAAGTTTTATAACATTTGGTTGAGGCAAACAAGTTAGAAACACAGAAACTAATTTTAGGGGGTATGTATGGACAGACAAGGGTTAATAGTTATCAAAGGTACCAGGATTATAATTTAGTACGCCAGACGCATGTTTCGTCTACATAAGACTTATCAGTGACGCTCATATCAAAAAAGTTATAAAGCCAAATAAGTACAAAGTCAAAGAGCATTGAGGAACCAAAAGTCCCAAAAGTTGTGCCAAATACAGCTAAGGTAATCTATTTCTGGGATAAGAAAATCCTTAGTTTTTTCGAAAAATTCAAAGTTTTGTAAACAGGAAATTTATAAAAATGACCACATTATTGATATTCATGTCAACACCAAAGTGTTAAACTTAATGCCCCACCATCATGATTTAGGCATAAAATTATGAGAGAAATTGGTCCAGAAACTGCTTTCTCTTCCAAAGATTTTGTGGCATTAATGTTGTTCATCCTTTTCTCTGTGGTGCTTTCCAGACTATTGTTTATTCAAATTAACCTGGCCATAGTGAAGTTTGTCTGTCATTCTTTGCCTTGTAAATGGTTCTGTATTGCTTTTTTTTCCATTTATCTTTTTACCTTTTCAAAAGTTACACTGCAGTGCAACCACTTTAAGAAATATATAACACTAAAACAAACTTTTAGTGAAATCATGATAAAATTCATAAAAACAATTTGACACTGTCAGAAA
Source organism: Mytilus galloprovincialis (assembly GCA_037788925.1). Lineage (NCBI taxonomy): Eukaryota > Metazoa > Mollusca > Bivalvia > Mytilida > Mytilidae > Mytilus > Mytilus galloprovincialis. Next base: position 4,109,012 of record CM075340.1, on the reverse strand, counting down.
TAGATACACAAATGTTTCTCCTGATGGCATCAAGTCAATCATTGTTATACGTGGTGATTGCTTGTGATAAAGATGTGAAATCACTCTGATTTTCAACCTGGTCATAAAATACCTATGAAATATTAAACATTACATAAAGATAATTTACAGTGAATCTTCCACAATCACTTAAATATCAAGTGATTACTTTTAAACTGTGTGTACTGCATCCCTGTCATATAATATCCTGGATAACAGTGTAATAACCCTACCAGGGGACATACACACCATGTGCAAAGGGAGAGAACTTAAAATATTTCAATAAAAAAACAACACTGTAATATATTCAATTTTATTGTTTTATGCTCATTTTTTGTATTTTCTTTTACAAGTTGCAAAATACATCACAATATTTCTCTGGTTTTGAAAAAGTAATTTACAGGCAAATGTTCAATGTGAACATACAACTGTATGTACTGAGTCTAAATGATAGGCTGGGATTTATAGATATAATGCCATTTTAATAAATGTATTTTGGTGCAAACATTTAGCAAAAAGAAATTCGCTTACACCAAACAATACAACAGAACTATTTTTAATATAAATCAAAACACCCATTTCTGAAATGGTCAAAATAAAGCAAACTAAAAAATAATTTAGTCCTGCCATTATAAACAGACTGTAATCAATTTCACAATTTTCACTGTAAAATTTTCTGTGGTGAATTACGGAACAATAATGAGTCTAACTCTACATGAATGCAAGTAGCTAAGTGTTTTTATAGAAATTATATTAAATATAAAAGAGCAATGGATTAAAAATTTATGTAATCATTTCAAGATTACAATTGGAAATTGCCATAAAATCATTTCTAATGTTTAAGTTGACGAAAATGACTTCTTCATCTTCTATTGAACCTTGTTTGACTACTTAAAATGAAATCCCTGACATAATATGCTCTGAAAAATGAATAGCATGTCTTTTTTTTTTTACATTTAAGAAAACAAAATTTAAAGCCAAGTGAAAAAATATGCAAACAAACAGTCCAAGGAGAACAGTACATTAAAAACTATGCTTGTCCACTGCTGTCAGGGACAGAAACATCATTTGATTGGCTCAGATTTCCTGTGGCACCATCTGATTGGTTACTGTTATCTTGGTTTGCATTGGATGGATCTTCACCAGGTGATGTATCACATGTTTCTCCTTGCTGTGTTGTAGAGTCTGTAGAACATGCCTGTGTTTTATCATCACAGTTTGAAGGAGATGTGTTCTCTTCTGAACACACTGTTCCTTCATCTAGAGGGGGTGTGTCACCATCAGCAGCTCCATCTGCTGGTGTTTTTGTTGATGTTGATTCACTAACCTCCCCTGTGGCAGCCTTCCCAGAAGCCTCTGTTTCTAATTTTGTCATATCTGTAAAACATGTTTCAGAATGCAAAAGTGAGTGTGTAAAAAATAAAGCAGCATCGAAGGTTTTTAATAAAATAAAGTTAGATGTCATCTGGAAAACAAAAAAATTATTTTTTTACTGCCAGCTGAGAAAAATAACTGTGTAGTGCAAAACAATCTAAATGTTTTACAATTGGTAATAAAACTGTGTTGACAAATTTGTTTTAACAACAGTTGTGAATAGATGAAATTATCTAGATTTGTTTTTTTTAATTTAAATTTCACATAATTTCTAATAAATCTTATTTTTACCTCATCAGTTATTCAATAAATAACCAAACATATTCCTGCATCTTACATTTTTATTTGTATTTAAGTACAGAAAATATGAAAAAATAATGATATAAGGGAGACAATCCAATTTCCAAATATATATATGTTCAGGGCCATTCCATTAAAATATGTGTGGGAGGGTAGGAAAGGACTTTTAAAGTATCCCTACAATTAAGAACCATTTTTAGATAATTTTGAATAATGGTAATAGATACATAACCCACATTCAATAATTAAACTTCCCTTCCTACCCTACCACATACATTTTAATGGAATGGCCCTTAAATAGGAAATGAATTCTGTTTGAATTAGGAGATGACAGGTGTTAATAATTCAGGAATACACTTTTACCCATATTAAGATGGAGACATGTTAATGTGATAAATATAAACCTTTTTATAATAAATAAAATAAACCTGTTGAGCCAAAAGATTAAAAAAGATTTACTCATCCCAAGATATTGTTTTGATTCAGAGCCAAATATTGAAGTGACATTAGCCACAAATAATAAACAGATGCGCCATGAGCGCATGATACGCCCGACGTCTAATGTGGAAGTTTTATGCAATAATCAAAAATAGTTTCTGAGAAAGTTTTAAGCAATTACCATTTATTGCTTTTGAGACACAGCGGGACATGTGAAACCCCCCAACCCTGTTTTTTTTTTTTAAATATCACTAAATTAAAATTTTGAATCAAACCAAAAAGTATACAGATCTTTAGATTAATATAACAAAGAAGTGTGTACAGTTTCAAGCAATAATCATAAATTGTTTTTGAGATAGGGCACGACATGTAAAAAAAACCCTCCCCTTTTTTACAAAATACTCAATAACTCAAAAATAAAATTTTGAGTCATCACCAAAAAGTATACAGATCTTAAGATTAATATAACAAAGAAGTGTGTAAAGTTTTAAGCAATAATCATAAATCGTTTTTGAGATACAGCACGACATGTAAAACCCCCCTCCCCCTTTTTTACAAAATACTCAATAACTCAAAAATGAAAATTTGAATCATCACCAAAAAGTATACAGATATTAAGATTAATATAACTAAGAAGTGTGTAAAGTTTTAAGCAATAATCAAGAATTGTTTTTGAGATACGGTGCAACATGTGAAAAAAAACACACCCCTGTTTTAGTTACAAAGTGCCGTAACTCAAAAAGTTTAAATCTTATTTCACCCAAAAGTATACAGATCATTTGACCATCATAAAAAACAACTATATTAAGTTTCATGAAATTTAGATAAGTCATTCTCAAGTTACGGTGCGACATGTTTACTCTGGACAGACAGACGGATGGACAGACAGACAGATGGACAGACAGCAAACGGACACCGGACATTTGTATACCATAATACGTCCAGTCAAAATTTTGACGGGCGTATAAAAACAACAACTTACCCATTCCTGATGCCTCCAGGACTTTTCTACCTAACCTTTCTGCCTGCATGGCTCTACAGAGAGATTCTAATTTGTTGATTTTGGCCATCAACATTGGTTTCTCTTTATCATAGGCTTGTTTCTGAAACAAACATACAAATTAATATTATTCAACAAACTATACCAATTTGTGAAATATAATTTAAAGCATATGTTCAAAATACAAAGGAAAAGGTATCCTTAGGGCCAATAATTGAAGCATTAGACTGAATAAAAAACAAGAATGTGTCCATAGTACACGGATGCCCCACTCGCACTATCATTTTCTGTGTTTAGTGGACTCTGAAATTGGGGTAAAAACTCTAATTTGGCCTTTAAATTAGAAAGATCACATCACAGGGAACATGTATACTAAGTTTCAAATTGATTGGACTTCAACTTCATCGAAAACTACCTTGACCAAAAACTTTAACCTGAAATTTGCACTAATGCATGTCTGGCGTACAAATTCTGGTATCTATGATGATTCTAGTGTTTATATTTTTCTATTTTTTGTTTGTGATATGTAAATATACTGACCTCTTCTACCATATCTAATAAAGCTTTGTTGGCATTTTCCCATTTGTTTTTCCATGCTGCCCCATCTTTCTCTAACTTCTTTATTCTCTTTGTCATCTGTGAGTAAACCAAGGATTAACAACTATACCAAAACATTTCATACCATTTAGTAATGTATATTTTTTTTTCAGTCTCCAAAACATTTGGGGAATCAACAGACACAAAACAAAAATTTCTTTCTTTATTTTTCTTTCTTCCTCCTTCTTATACTTATTTCTTTTTGGCATTTAGAGCAGGGCTTCCAAAACGGTCATATATTCTGGTCAATTATATAATGTCCGGTAAAAGTCCGGCTGTGCAAAGCATGAAACGGTCATCTACTTTTTAGTTTTCAAGGTTTTTTCGGTCATTCTACCATAATTCACAATCTTTTTGACCAAACCTTTGGCCTTTAAAATCCACACATTTCTGGTCATAAAAGTGACATGATGATTAATTACTATCAAAACAACCCCTACTTCAGTACTTTCTATTTTAAACAAGGCTAATTAGTAGTTGGACAGCTGAAATCTACCTGTTCAGATGACAGGTAAACTATTTTCGGTACCGAACATCGTATAAATTGATCCGTCTATTCACAATTATTTTCTTACATTTCAGCGGCTTGTATCTAATTGATTTAGTCCAAAAGATTAAAATCATAAGAAATATGTTTATAAACATGATTTGATGAAAAATTTTAAAAAGTTTTAAATGAAAAATCGTCAGAACTACGTTGTATGTACTAGAACATGTGTGCGCATGTGGGAATTTAGTTATGCATCCTACATTTCTTCAAAAATGCTAATATTATCATTGATACCTGTAACTAAAGTTCATTCCAAGTATTTTGTTGAAGAAATAAAGTGGAAAGACCTTCTTCACTCAGTCGTGCTTTGTAACGTACACAGATTTTACGTATTCGTTTATGGTCCATGTTTTACCAAATGTCAAGTCAACATCCAGTTTTAGGGAAATGTGATTTTAGTTTTTGACAATGTCATTTTGCACAAATAAAGAGTCTAAGGCAAATATATATGAGTATGTTGATGTGCACACTTTAAATGATGCACTGCCAATTTAACAGTTTACGTCAGAACCAAAGTAAAGTTTTATATCTTTTTTTTAATCTAGTGTCAATCATTGGGATGGCCATCTGATTACCATAATTGCCTTTTGTGACTTAGTCTTAGGGATTAAAATCGGGATCAGATATAAAATGTCCGGCTGGCTCAAATATTTTTTGGAAGCCCTGATTTAGACATTTGTTTATTATATCCCCAATGAATAAAACAGTTATGCAAAAAAGTTGCCTGGAAGCATTTTTGATAGCATTATTCGGTATTATTTTATTTTCACCTGCACATGTCCCTATGTTTGCATGTTATACCTTAAAAAGTTTTTGAACCAATTTTTACAGAATATCAGTCTTTACAATAAACTTTTAAATCTACAGGCCCAGGAGCTCAATTTTTTTTTTTTTTAAATTTTGATCTTTAGAGATGAATTTTAAAGGCACAAAAGTAATTTTACAAGCCTGAGCTGCTGAGTCAGCATGAAGACTGAAATAACTGTTATAACCTTCAGCAATATATGATTCAAATAACTTATATTATCTCCCTTTTTTTAAAATCTTTTTCTAGCTCATTCTTCTTTCTCATTTTATGTACATTTTAAACATGCCAACTATTTCTGGTTATTTTTACTTTTTTGATTGTCAATGAAAACTTCAATAACAAATAACTATTGTGCAAAGTTGAAAAAAAAAAAAAATTGTAATAAAAAATTTGCAAGAAAGGTGAAAAGCTTATTTTTCGTATTTCAACAAAATACAAGTTAAATTTCCTGGAGACTAAATTGTCAAAACCAGGGAATCAAGTATTCTTGAAAATACAATTGTTCCTCAATCCACAAAAAAAATGAATTTCATAAAAGTAACTGATCTACATTATTCTATACATATATACAACTGACCTTATCCATTTCTGTTTTAAATTTCTGGAACATGTCATTACTTTTATTAATGGTAGACTGGAATTCCTCATATCTCTCCTTGTACATGTTTAACTGAAAACAGTTTGGTATTCAGTCAATAAAAGTGAAAAGCTTTTGATCATTTCAATTTGATTTCTCTCATTCTAATAACAAAACTGTCAAAGACAGGGTGGATTTTCAATCCATTTCAAGTAAAATGCAAATATTTCTGAATGAAATCAATTATCAATTATTAATAATAATGTTGACTGCTGTACTCATATTACTAACATAACTACCTTTTATGTCTGTTTGTTTTGTTCACATTGTTGTCATTTTAATGGGAATTTTATGTGACTGTCATACAAGTCAGAGGTTCAGCTAGCTATAAAACCAGGTTAAATCAACCATTTTCTACACAAGGAAATATATGTGCCAATTAAGGAGTATGACATTTGTTTTCCCATTCATTTGATGTGTTGCAGCTTTTAATTTGCCACTTGAAAAGTGACTTTCCGATTTGAATTTTCCTTGGAGGTCGTTTCTTTGTGTGAGTTGCTTTGTTTACCAATACACCATATTTCGTTTTTAATTATTGATTTGTTGCCTGCTTAAAGTCCAGTGGCGATTATTTCAAGCATACTCAGGTCTCAGGAAGAGTGTATGCATTTTGAAACCTTCACATTCATTCAAGTCATGTAGTATAAGGTTACCCAATCTACATGTTCCAATGGTTTTTTATATTCTGTTTTTTTTTTAGAAATATATTTATTTACCAATCAAACATTGTTAAATGCATGAAAACTTATTATAACTTATAACTTATCTACTTTTAGCATCAGGAACATGACTGAAGCAACTAATGAGACAGAGACTGTTCAACCTCAGTAAATACATTAACCCCCCTTTTTGTTTGTTCTACATAATTTTTAGTTTTGTATTTAGTTTTGTTGTCTGTCTTTTCATCCTTTTTATGTGCATGATGTTGTCTTGTTTTTTATTCTCTCCCTTTGCAATTTATTTTTTTAATTTTTTCGGAGCTATGGTATACAAATATACATCAAAGTTGACCTTTTTTCATGATTACTATTGATCATTTAACAGCATTGTTTCTTCAAATGTAATACATTTAGATTTTATTAGCATATTTGTCTCATAATTAATTATAATAAAATACCTGTGCCTCCAAAAGGACTGATTTCTTTTGTGCTTCTGTTGCTTGCAGTAGCAGCTGAAAAGAAAAACAAAAAAATAAAGCCAACAGTACGATCAAAATCTTTTTGCAGTGTTTTTAATGTTACTAAATAGATAGAATAGGGTTTTGCAACAACAACAAAATTTGCATTTTAAATTTAAATAGCTTTATTGGTATAATGTAGCAATATTGTAAGTCCATTTTTTTTGTGTATTGATCCAGGAAATTTTTGTATTCTTGGAAACAAGATTTTGTGGTTTTCAAATTCTTTATACATGCTGTAAAGTTAATCTGGCAAATTGTGTCAGTTATTTTCAGCAATTACAAACATATTAATAAAGTGATAGAAAAAAATTCTGAATTTACAGAATAAAACTGACAATTTTGTTATATATATATAAACAATACACTAATAAAAAATAAACCATAGTGTTATGTTGTTTATTCAAATTTACTTACTACTTTGATACTTTTTTGGTTAAATTAAAAAATAAAACAAGTGAAACTGCGAGCTACTGCTCACTGATGATACCCCCGCCGCAAGTGGATAATATTAATAGTGTAGAAATATGCAAGTGTTCGGTAAACAGGAAGTTGTCGAGTGATGAATCTGAAAACGCATCACACGGTATAGCTGACTTATATAAATCCTGAAACCAAATTTCAGAAATCCTTGTATTGTAGTTCCTGAGAAAATGTGACGAAAATTTTCAACTTGGCTATCATGTGTAAAATCATACAATTCGGTAAACAGGAAGTTGTCAAGTGATGAATCTGAAAACGCATCACACTGTATGGCTGACATATATAAATGTTGATACCAAATTACAGAAAGGGTGGATGTGTAGTTCCTGAGAAAAATGTGACGAAAATTTTCAACTTGGCTATCATGTGTAAAATCATACAAGTGTTCGGAAAACAGGAAGTTGTCAAGTGATCAATCTGAAAACGCATCACACGGTATAGCTGACTTAGATAAACCCTGAAACCAAATTTCAGAAATCCTTGTATTGTAGTTCCTGAGAAAAATGTGACGAAAATTTTCAACTTGGCTATCATGTGTAAAATCATACAAGTGTTCGGTAAACAGGAAGTTGTCAAGTGATGAATCTGAAAACACATCACACGGTATGGCTGACATATATAAATGTTGATACCAAATTACAGAAAGGGTGGATGTGTAGTTCCTGAGAAAAATGTGACGAAAATTTTCAACTTGGCTATCATGTGTAAAATCATACAAGTGTTCGGTAAACAGGAAGTTGTCAAGTGATCAATCTGAAAACGCATCACACGGTATAGCTGACTTAGATAAACCCTGAAACCAAATTTCAGAAATCCTTGTATTGTAGTTCCTGAGAAAAATGTGACGAAAATTTTCAACTTGGCTATCATGTGTAAAATCATACAAGTGTTCGGTAAACAGGAAGTTGTCAAGTGATGAATCTGAAAACGCATCACACGGTATGGCTGACATATATAAATGTTGATACCAAATTACAGAAAGGGTGGATGTGTAGTTCCTGAGAAAAATGTGACGAAAGTTTCATGGGACGGACTGACTGACGGACGGACGGACGGACTGACGGACAGACAGAGGTAAAACAGTATACCCCCCCTTTTTTAAAGCGGGGTATGTAAAGCGGGGGTATAATTACATTAACTTTTAAAACAATCTGACAAAAAAGTGGCATGTTATGGTGGATTCATTATTATTTGTGAGATCTATACCAATTTTTGTTGATTTTGTGGTTACAGTTGGAATCACAAATTTAAATATTCAAGTAAGTACACATTTTCATTATGACGACCTTGGAAAAACCATTAAATCAAATATTCACGAAAATACAAAGTTTCTTCAGTCCAAAAAATAAATGAAACCACAGTATACTAAAACTTACTTTGTCTGAAATTGAACTGATTGTATTTGCAGTTCATTTCATTGTAAATTAACTATCCATTCAACATTCACAATAATAAATGCTTGTAAATTTTTTTTATTTACAGTAAATATCCTTCTTTTTACAAACATCAATACTTTGAAAGCATTGTCCTAATTATTAACCTAACAGAACCAAACTTACCACTTCTTTTTCTCTCTTTGATCTTTCTTGTTCCTCCTTTAGTATTGCATTTGACTGAGCTAACCGGGCATCAGCTAACTTTTGTTCTAGTTCTCTATGTTGCATCACTTTTTCTACTTGCTGAAAATGACAAATAAAAACTTGTACTTTTGTAGACATAATTACTAAACATTACTAATCTACAATAAAATACCTTCTCTAGCCCCTGGATTGACTTGATCAACTATAATAAAATAAATTTTCTGTGATACAGGTTCAAATGTAGGTTACTGTATGTGAGAAATAAATCTTGATGTTAAACATGAATTAATAGAGTAAAATATAAGTCAGAGTGACCAACTTTTCTGGAGAATATTAAAATCACTATACATGCTATATGGATACGTTCATGGGATATTTGATTTCATAACATTAGCTGGCAAGCTCTGAGTTTACCTTTTGTAACTTTGTATTCTTACCTTTTCTCTTGTTTCATATATTGTTCTATGAACTTTTAAATTTGCTAACTAATCCTGTGGTTGTCATTTGTTGCTGTGTTATATATTTGTTTTGAATCGTTTTACATTTTTGATTTCAGCCCAACTATGTGGTATGGGCTTTGCTCATCGTTGCATGTGCATAGTGACCTATAGCTGTTAATTTCTATGTCATTTGGTCTCTTGTGGAGAGTTTTCTCATTGGCAATCATACCACATCTTCTTTTTATATCTATGTTTTCCTCTTTTACCTTTTCTCTAGTTTCATATTGTTCTATAAACTTTTTAAGTTTGCTGGCTAACTCTGTATTTTCCTCTCTTAACTTTGTATTTCTTTCATGATGATCCTGCATTTGTTGTTGAATCTCACCAATAGTTGTCTATAAAATAGGTAATATACAACCTTTTAATATATATATTTGATTTCAAAATAACAGGCATTCAGGTTATTTCAAGAGAAAATTCATTAAGTTGTATTTGAAACTGATTTTTTTCTAAGGGCTGGTACAGAAAATACTATTGTTTCTGTGGGTGGTGGGGGTGGAAAAAAAGTGCTGTCCCTGGGGAGGGGGGTCAAGTATTTTCTGGAACAGCCCTAAAATATTTGCAGGGAAATGACATTTTAACATTCACAGAAGTGAAATGATGCCTCCAGCAGAATTATAAATGCAGAGCAAAAAACAACCAATTATTACGGCCAGGCCATATATATTTTTGTGGTTCAATTGAAATAGACAAAAGATTTTGCATAAACTCATTTGATGGGTAATCTTGCAAAATTTTTAATTATTAATTATTAAAAGTCCTGAAACTGTAAACAGTGTCATAAAAAAAAAACCAAGAAAACTTTCTTTTTGCAATAATTATCTCCCCTGAAACTGTACTGACTCCCTTTAATTGAATGGTTCATCAATTCCTTAAAATTGTAGGTTAATTTTGAAATTTTAATTCAGTCACAATCCTGACAGTCTTGTGTTAACATTGACTATGGTGTATTTAAAGTATCAACATATAACTTTTACTAATGGAAGTCTGCAATTTGTAAATTACATGATCTAAGTTAATTCTGTTGTACATTTTGATTCAATAAGTTAGCAGACACTGATTCATTGGTGAACAAATTCTAATAAAATCATATTGGTAAGTCACAATGAGTCAGTGATCTTTTGATAGACATACTTGATGTTCCTTCTTGAACTGGTGAATTGTGCTAACAAAAAACGAAAAAAATGCAGTCACCAGATTCAGTCTGTGGTATTTTATTGTATAATTAAAATTGAGAATAGAAATGGGGAATGTGTCAAAGAGACAACAACCCGCCCAATTAAAAAACAACAGCAGAGGGTCACCAACAGGTCTTCAATGTAGCGAGAAATTCCCGCACCCGGAGGTGTCCTTCAGCTGGCCCCTAAACAAATATATACTAGTCCAGTGATAATGAACGCCATACTAATTTCCAAATTGTACACAAGAAACTAAAATTAAAATAATACAAGACTAACAAAGGCCAGAGGCTCCTGACTTGGGACAGGCGCAAAAATGCGGCGGGGTTAAACATGTTTGTGAGATCTCAACCCTCCCCCTATACCTCTAAATTGTTTAGTTTCAGGCATTGAATTAGGGATTTACTAATTAAAGGCTTGAAGCCCCTGATTTTGTATTAAATAAATAGCCAAGCTTGTGGCCGCATTGTCTAGAATTGATATGATGTGATCACAAGTCTTTCCTTTAAGACCTTTAGGTACATGTATATTTTTGGTGAACTAGTGTTGTTGGGTTGCTGTCCCTCAGTGCTTTTTACTCTGTATCTTTACAAGTATCAATATATACCTGGAATTTCCCTGATATTTCCTTTCTTTTTTCATCTTCTTCTCTGGCTCTTTGTAAACTTTCTTGCTGCCAAAATGAATTTAAATTATGCAATAATGTAGAAAAAAAATATTAATCACTATTTCAACATAAACATTGAAGATTTCCTCAACAGGCGTATGAAACATACATGTTGACATTTAAATGTTTTTAATATCCTGCTTGTAAATTATATTTTGTTCTGCTATTTAGTTTTTGTACTAATCATTTCACCTAAATATCTCTACTGGTTTTTTTTGGTAAGTAAGGTAAAATAATTCTCATCACTGACTGACTGACTTTGCTTATAGCTGACAGCAAAGGCTACAGAATCATAATTTATACTGATGGGGAAACAATTCAAAACAATACAATTTCCTAATTACACTGATGAAAAAATTATGTCCTTTACATCTTTAAACAAAATCTTTTGGAGGTGCACTGATTGACAATGACATTTAAATCTGGGAGAATACACAAAATCGTTCGGAGGTGAACTGATTGGCATAAATTAGTCTGGATTTTTAGTAGAAATCTGGCTTGGAATAAGCCTTCAGTAACTGCATTACTCTTTGATCAATTCTTCTTGTCTTTTTTCATTGTTTTTTGTAATTAATATCAATAAGTGAAGCCCTCTCCAACTGAAGTTTATTGTTGCACTACTTACTCTAATAACTTGGTTGTGTTTCTGTAACTCTCTACACAACCCCTCCAGTTTACTTTTAGCCATTACTGCTTTTGTGTGTTCAGTTTGTAACTGGTCTTTTTCTCTTGTTGTCTAAAAATATATATGTATATTGAATATTAAAAATATAAAATACCCTGTATTGCTACAGTGGTTTAAATCGCAACCTTTATCATATAAATACAGTCAAAACTGTATAAAGTAGTTACTCCTAGGAAATATTTAAAATGAGGTTCCCAAGATTTCAAATTCTGACAATGCTTTAATCATGGCAAATTGTTTAGGAGTTTATACTTGGTAGAGTTATCTTTTTTGGGCAAGTGAAATAAAAAAAAAACAAAGGTCTGTCAGAGTGACAGCAAACCAGTTTTCCTGTAGAGGTCGAACCCTGAACAGATGAGCAAGTATGGACACCACATTTCAGCTTAAAACAGCTATTAATTTGGATTGTGATTGAATATTTGACACATCACTGGTTTGTGACACAAGATGAATGTGGTCAAAGAACTGAAAAAATTGAAATTGGACATTTACTTATTATGGTCCAATATCCAAAATCTTAAGTACATTGTTAGAATCAGCATATTAAAGAACCCCAGGAGTTCACTTCATAAAAAACAAGTGAAACTGTGAGCTACTGCTTACTGATGATACCCCCGCCACAAGCGGATAATTTTAATAATGTAAAAATATGCCAGTGTTCGGTAAACAGGAAGTTGTTGAGTAATGAATCTGAAAATGCATCATATGGTATAAAAGCTGACTTTAAACCCTGCAACCAAATTTCAGAAATCCTTTTATTGTAGCAATGTATAGTTCCTTAGAAAAATGTGACGAAAATTTTCAACTAGGCTATCATGTGTAAAGTCATAAAAGTGTTTGGTAAACAGGAAGTTGTCAAGTGATGAATTTGAAACTGCATCACACGGTATAGCACTTATATAAACCATGAAACCAAATTTCAGAAATCCTGGAATCGCAGTTCCTGAGAAAAATGTGACGAAAATATTCATGGGACAGACGGACTGACGGATGGATGGACAGACAAAGGTAAAACAGTGTACCCCCTTTTTTCAAAGCAGGGGTATAAATATATATATATATATATATATAGCATTCAGAAAATTAGTTTATAAAGCAGGCAAACAATAAAAGAGAGAATGGAAATGGGGAATGTGTGAAAGAGACAACAACCTGACCAAAGTGCAGAAAACAGCTGAATGCCAACAATTATGACAATGGGTCTTTATCACAGCGAGAAAATCCCACACCCGGAGGCATGGTTCAGCTGGCCTCTTTCTGTCTGTACTAATTTTCTAAATGTTATACATATATTGTTTTTTTAAATGACATTAATCTGTATATACCAGTATACTAAATGTATACTCACCACACTAAGTTTACGCTGCATTTGTTTGACTGTAGAATTTACAGTTCTGTGTTCCTCATGGAGATCAGCATACTTTTTACACAAGGCAGCTAATTTTTCTTCCGTTGTTTGTAGGCTGTTCAAAGCTCTCAAAATATGATCTACAGAAAAAATTAAATTCCCTAGTTTTGAATCGTAATCTAGCTCTCAGAATGTGATCTATTTATTAACACATGTTGATTCTTAAAATATAACCTAGCTCTCAGAATACAGAAAAACATACATTTTCCAAAGTTCTCAATCTAGTCCTTTTATAGATTTTTTTGTCACTGCTATACCTGTCAATATGTTAAGAAATTTCAAAAACCTTTATATTTTATTCAGCTTGATTAGATTAAGACACCGACTGACTGCCACAAAATTTGCACATCCAGTTATGCTTTCAATTTAAGAAAGAACTGCGTAAAACCAAGTTCTCTATTTTTAAAACTTTTAAAACAAGCCGGCAAGGAAAATTATGTGGGTGTTGATTAATTACAAAACCGACTTTTCTTTAATCTTTTTTCAGGTGTTGCTGAAAGATTCAAGATGATTGTGCAATCACATCAATAATTTGTTATTCTGATAATGCTAAAGAAGCTTATACATTTAATGGAGAAGTGCCAGAGTCAAAACGCACCAGTGATTTGTTTTGAAACGTAATATGAAGTGGATCTATAAAAACACATGCTAGTCTGTTTCTGTTCTAAAATAAACAATAGACTTTGAAGATACTAAATTACAGATCATTAAATTATAACAATACACAAAAGTAATGCAATAAACTGTTAGATATTACGTCAATCAATCCTTCTGGAGGCAAGTGGTTTATAATCTGTTTAACTTACAATCCTGATATATACTAGTGCACGTGCACTCTTGCTTTCATCAGTGAAGTTCAAGGACACCAAGATACATGTAACACAATTTTCTTTTTTATACAATCAACAAGATAAAAGTTTGAGTTATTAAAAAAAATGTTATTAACAAACTTAATACTTTTTTTTTATTTTAACACCTGTTTCTGAACTTAGTTACCCCTGGTCTAAAAATATCAAAATAAGATTCAACTATGAAATTTAAAAACAAAATATAGCAAACCCCAAAAAATTTTGCTTCCTAATTTACTATTTTTTTAACCATTCCCCCAAATTTCTGAAATTGAATTTCAAAATATAACATTGAAGTAACAGACAGATCTGTCTCTACATCACAGAGGAAAAATGCATTATTCTTCTCACATGGAATCTAATCAGATATCTTTCTAATGTTTACTTGTTATGCTGCTGAAATTTTGACAGATGGTGTCCTTGAACTTCAATGAAAACATATTGATCAATGATGTCGAATACTCTGAACATTTGGAATTATTTTTGGCTCATAATTTACATTTAAAAAAAAGCCAGGTTGTGTAATCTTCATTCTAGACAGGGTTCACTGAATAATAATGTCTATATGTATCAAAGAGATTGAATAACAAGAATATGTGATAGTAAAAGTGTTAGTCCTTGAAATCTTAAAATTTAATTCCATGACATTTACCATTTTTACCTATAGTTTTATCCTCTTTCTTTTTACTTTTTTTGTCAATTTTTGTTCGGTCTTTGGAGTCAGTGTCCTCTTTTTTCTTATTTTTATCTTCGGATGGATCAGTTTTCTCCCCATTTATTTTCAGATCTCTACTCAATGCCTCCTCTAACCCTTCAGACCCAGTACTGGCATGCATGGACCCATTCTGACTGTCAGGAGATCCATCTCTCTCAGCAGGGTCTGGGGCTGTCATCTGTTGGACCAGGGAAGAGAGTGCACTCTCACTCAAACCGGAGATCTCTGAGTTCACACCTTGTTCTTGATTTAATTGTTCTGTGGCAAAATTTTCTATGAATAGAGAGAAAAGTAACTTGTCATGCTTGTATACATATAGCACATTGTATAATTACATTCACAAATTGGAAAAGGTCTATTTATTGTTGATAACAGATACATGTACATTCCCCTCCCCACACACACTACAGTGTACACTAACTTTTGAAACGTAAATGTCCAATGTCAAAATTTAACTTGACCTGTATATTACATATTTTATGATCCCATCATTGTGTTCAACATGTTTGAATTCCAAATGAATGTGCCAAGTGGAACATTAACCTTCATCAAGACTGCCATAAAAAATATATATAGCATCTTCTTCTCATATAATTAAGTACATACATGTACAGTAGTGTATCATACTTATGGTTCTACAAGAGCTATTTTGTCAATAAATAAAGTGACAATGAGCAATTCTGTTATATAAATACATTTTGATGGAATGCTATACTCAGTTATACATGTAACAATCTATAATGGTGTTGTTCAGATATTGTCGCTGGTTCATGTCTGCTTTTTGTTTTTTGTAAATGGTATTGTTATAAATAAGGTTATTTGTTTCCTCGTTTCAATTATTTCACCTTTTTTTCATATGTGAGCATTATATACATGATATAGCTGACTATTCAGTATTGGGTGTTCTCATTGTTCATGTTGTTGAAGGCCATTCATCAGTGACCTATAATTGCTAAGTTTGAACTCTGGTGGATAGTTGTCACATTAGAAATCATACCACATCTCCGGTCCTTTTTTTTTCATATTGGAAAGATTTTTGTTTTTGCTTTCCATAACAAATACTTAATGAATCCTGGACCATATATGGCCTCTATGCACTCAAAAAGGAATTCATACATGAACCTACCAACTTTCTCCATGACTTCAATTATACGTAAATCCTCTGCAATAAGCTGATGATAATAATCAAAACTTTGAAGTTCTCCGACAGGAAATGATTGTTTTTGTTCTACCTCTTTTAAATCCTCAACGTCAATTAACGATTCCTCTTCACACTTGCTATCACTATCACAAACAAAGCTATCTTGCTGATAAACAGTCACTGAATCTTTCCGTGGATACTTTAATACAGATTTAACTTCCACACCAGAAAGAGTCACAGGCTCAACGAAACAATCTAAATCTGAAAGATCCTCTGACAGTACTTCTTCTCCTAACCAAGCAACTGATTGATTTGATGCAGAGAAAGTGTCTGGGGATTGGTCTGTGTCTACAGTGGCAAGATCAGGAATTTGTTCACAAGGAGTTGAAATCTGAACTTGATGCTCAAAACCTGACGAAAGTTCTGATTTTACTTCCTGCTTTGAAAAAGATTCGTTAACTGGTTGTGCTATCTGAACAAGTTTTGGTTCAGCTACAGGCTTTATCTCTTCTCTTTCGTCTGGATGCTGAAAAAAGAAAAGCAGAATTATTGACTGAAGTCCAAAGACAACATTATTTTGTCTACATGTAGATCTATGCTTTAAATCACAATTTGATTTTACTACTAGCATGACTATACATACTGGTAGCTAGTTTTGTATATGGACCATAATTTGCTATTGGGCTCCGTTTCCTATAACTATAGAAAAGTGATAAAATGTGAATTACTGTAAGAAAAGTTGTAACTACATCTAAAGATGCCATTATTTTTATCAACATACAAGTGTATGCTACTCTTCCCTAGAAAAAAAATTGAAATTAACAAATTTCAAAGATTATACGACCGTATTTGTGTGTCGTTTCTCGCGTTACTTTTCGCGTCCGAAGTGCATAACGCTGACTAATTTATAGATAATCGTCACCGGCAAATTCGTAATTTTTGCTTTAAAATAACAAAGAACATCAACCAATAAGAATAGTGAGAAGAAAATGCCGAGAACTATAAGTATTTCTGTAGCAGGTGTAAGAACACTGTCGTTATTTTGGTTTCCCATTTCGTAACGCACATTTTAGATGGTTTAATCTGCTTTGTTGTAAAAGAATTCTTTGCAACAATATGCAAATACGAACTCTCGCGAGATGTTCAAACAGGTAAATCAGAGATGATTTACATTCTTGTTTTGTTCTTCGTAATAATTAAGTTAGAAAATGACGTTATCGTTATGCATTACATTTCACACGAAACAGAAGTCCATTTATTTATTAAAATTGTTTTTGTCGTTAAGTTCTAATCATTTCCGGTCATACCTGAAACATGTGACTAACATGTGATCACGCCCTTACAGCCGGATATACGAAATACTAGGTCTAAACATTGTATTTGTTTCCAACGGGATGTAAGCAAACATAATCTGTAGGCTTGTTTCGTCTTGTTTAAAAAAGGAAAATACAATTTTCAAAGAGATTGCGCCGGGGGTCTATTATTTTTCCTATGTGCATAATGTTACATACGATCTTGTGTGAAAATAAATGCCCAATGACTTGACAAAATCGATTTCAGATTTGACCGACGTTTTAACACACTTCGTTTCCCAATAACGATGTAAAGGGTCCTTGGAAAATTCAATCGAAATTACGTCTCCTATCATGGTGCCGATGTTCGTTGGATTGATTTAGCTTCAACAGTAAATATTACTGGATATTTTAGGTGAATAAAGATAATTTAATAAAAAATACATGTTAATGTACCGTTACACTTGGAATGTACAAAGTTGGTATCTTTGTCACAATTTTTAATTAATTTTTTTTTATTCATGTTCTGCAAACACTTATCAGAAACGCAATAAACTTGTCAAAGGAAAAGTAAACTTTTACCATGCATGACTTGAAAGGAAGTACTTTATTGATTTTAGCCCACTAAAGTAGGTTAAAATGTGGAAACCATGTAGATGGTGTACAGGTCACAAATATCACATGGTGCCTATTTTAAAGATGCTAATTCCAAGTTAAAAGTTGTTTTCTTTACTGGATTTAAAGAATTTTACATTACCAATGATTTGGAATAAATTGTATATAACTGGAATTTCAAAACCAAATATAAATACATTTTTTGGCTAAAACATCAAGATACAACGATTATGGTATCCTGTATCAATGAAGAAAATACGGAAATTCCTGAATAAATTGTACTAATTGTTTTCAAAACAAGCACATATTTAGGAGTTTTATAATACTGTTACATTTAAGATGGATTTTAAGAAAAAGTATACTGTTCAGATCATTTTAAGCAGATTTTGCAATAAAATAAAACTAAAAAAATGCTTTCGGTTTCTTATGGTTTCCTGTCGCGTTTAAAAAAAACTTTAATTTAACATTGAAAATAGATTTTAAATATTAACACGAAGCAAGTAACACTAGTAATGGTGTTCATTTATGTCTTTTGAAATATATTGTGCAAAATAAAGAAAATAAAGATTGGTTTCCTGTTTTGTTTCCTGTCACGTAAACGGTGAATCAAAATGTATTAATTTTTTCTCGAAAAACTCAATTGTTCCATTAATACTATTCTAACATCAACACAACCCACAGAATAAAAGTTAAAGTTTTAGAACTTATAAAAAAGGATACAAAAAGAAACCAAAGGCCGAATACCAAATTATGGTCCATATATAACTAATGGTGTAAGCTAGCGCTGTTCCCCATGCTACCAGTCTAATTGAAAAGTTGAGATGAAGAACAGCATTAAAAGCACATTTTTTTCACTTTTGCAGGTATTAAGTATTTAAGGCATGTGTACATGTGTAGGGATGTTGTGTCATGAGTGAATACTCAGTGATATCATCTTTCTAAACTTTCATCCATGCTACATGTATTATCACTATTATCTTTCAATATTGTAACATTTATTTAATACTCATTCTTAAATTATGGACTTTTGTTGTGTGTTTATACCGAAATATTTGTTAATAGTTAACAATTGCTTAAATTGTCAGGTTAAAATCTATTGATTGATTTTTGGTGTTTAATGCCACTTTCAGCACCTTTGGCTACATGTACATTGTGATGGCCAGAATTTATTGGAGGAGTGAGGGGGAAGCTAAAGTGCCCAAAGAACACCAATCTTTAGCAACAAAATTGGTGATACTTATCAATTAAGATCAAAGGCACCTGCCATGTGTGTTGACAGGCTAGTGTGATACAGTACACGATCTACGTAGACCTCTCTACAACCGACCTCCTTCTAGCCTCTATATATATATATATATGAATCAACAAATAAGTTTAGTAGGTAGTTTAAGGCCACTACTGACCATTGTCTCTTCATGCTAGTTGAAGAAAGAACAGTTACAATGTAAAACAATTTTGTCAACATGTATATAGATCTATAGTTCAAATTGAAAACATTCGCCTAAACTTCAATCAACAAATTTCTTATTAGTCATCATATATAGCACTGAGAAATTACAGCAGCAAATTAAATTATATTTCTCCAAAAATACATGCAATTAATTAGTAACTGATTAGAACCATTTTACTGCACAGTATGTAAAGAATTGTACTACATTCTGATGTAGCTGTGTAAAGGATTGAAGGTATTAAAGTCTATGTATATCAAACAGAAATATACAAGACGTCTTATATCACATCACGCAATATAAATCAACAGACACATGAGTATAGCATTCCATCATGACAACCTGGCTACCCTCCAATCTTCTACAAATACATTTCTTATATTATATTTCTTAATTAATTTCTTATCATGTTTACAATAAAATTCAATTTCCCCAAAAAATTAGAAAAAAAGATCAAAGAGGCAAGAAAATTGGCTAGAATCTGAACATACCTGTTTAATTTTTCTTGATTTTCCACGAAGAAAACATGAAGAGAGAGTTCTAAATGTTGAGCGGAACCAGGAGAATGCCATGCTATGTCATCTTCCTGGTATCAATTGTTTTAGTCAATTTGGGGCTCAAGAAAGGGAGAACCAGAGGTAATACAGGTGCATGTAATTCCACACACATCGAAGATAACATCTAAGTATTCCCATGAATTTACATAAAAACATGTAGAATGTCTTATGGTTGTATTGTTACAATTGCTTTTAACTATAAATATTACTAAATGTAGGAAATCATGCAAATTGGACAGGACATCACCACTGCCTATTTGACAAAATAACTACATGAACTAGAACTGTGCATTTCTTTTCTAATTTATAATTTAAGTTAAAATGTACATATACAAGAATTGATAATTAAAGTACAGTCAACTGGATTTCAGAGTTTGGTCTAGAGCAAAGTTAGCAAGTCTATACAGTTTATATCTCATAGAATTATATGAAAGGGTCATAAATAAGAATCACTGAACACCAGGCCTCCAAGAGCAATTTTTAATCTCTTTGTATTTACTGTGTACATTGTATACTATACTGTACAATGTTTCGTCTTCTTTGAATGTTTAATATTAACTACATGTATGTCTATCTATGAGGAAACTTGTCTGGCTGCAAAAATAACACAGGAAATAATTACATGAGCTTTATGTACCATGAAAGTACACTGAACAATAGAACACTAACCCTTGGTACTAGTACATGTATAACATACTTTCTAACTAAGATAATCATAGTTCTGGACTCAAAATGAATCAAGCTTTATTCACCATTTTCTAAACTGGTGATTTTATAATTTCATGTGAATTCTATTTACTAAGTCTAGTTACTATTGTTTGTTTTAAAAATATATTGAAATAGTAATTTGTCAATTTCATAGATTATTCACTTATTTTTATCAAACAGACAAAAAAATCATGAACTGATGAGGCAAAGATAATGTCAATTTTTAAAAACTTAGACTAGCTTCACAACAAAGCCAAAAGTGTCAGCTGATTCAATCCCAGTTTTGTTTTATGAACCTACATTGAAACAGAACCCCCTGACTGCTTCCTCAACATTAGATAGTAATTATAGGTGCAGACAGCCCCAATATTGAGGATGATCATGGTGATAAGTTTCTACAATTATCAACAAGATCATCACAGCTGGAGAAATATACATCTGGTATGAAATGGTACACCTCTAATCATTCCTATCTGATTGATGCTAATTTGAAAATGATAGTTCCACATCAAGGTCTTTGATAAGATTACATGATCAATACATTGTATCCTTGGGCCCTTAGGGATTAGGAATAAAAAATGTTAAGATTCAAGTTCTAGGATCTTTTAGTTTCATTTTCACATTGAAAGTTCCTTAATTTTATTTGAAATATACATATACAATGTACATAAAAATAAAACTACGGTTTTGATGATAGAATTTAACTATACATGTACATATTTTTTGTACATTCTTTAATTATATTTACTTAGCAATGCTTAGTATTTAATTCTAAGATGTATATCAACATTCGATTGTCAACTTTAAACATTCGTTTTCAACATTCCACATTCTTTTTCAACATTCAACATTTGTTTTCAACATTCAATTTTCAACTTTCAACATTCGTATCATGTAAATAAATATTACATTTTGTATGTATATATTTTTTTTCAAATAATAAGTATCTTTTTAACTTACATGACTTAATATATCAGTTGTATGTTCAACATGTACATGTGCATTCAGTAATTACATTGTTGATTTTGATCAATTAAAAGATCAATTCATCTTGCATTAGTGTTATCAATTAATTATATAAAAAACGTCATATATCTAATTAGAAGTACAATTTTTTTATACAGTCTCTCAGAAGTATTTTCATGCAAATTCTAATTTTTAATTTGACAACTCTTGATCTTGATTGGTTGCAATTGATGTTTTAATCTTTAAATAATTGGAGTAGGATCGCACAGCATGAATTTCTTTTGATCAATTACAGCCGAGAGATTAATTAAAACATTATTCTATAAACAACTGCTTCACCATAAATTTGTACACAATTAAGAGAGTTATTGAAACCTTGATGAAATTTCTAGCAGGATACTATTCATGCTTTTATAAAAACTAATTTTCAGCCATGCGACATTAATAAATTTACATGTTCAAATAGAACTAAAACAAAACAACAACAACAACTAGAAAAAAACCTAATGTTTACAGATATACTATGTATGTATTAAGAATAAGAAGTACATACTTTAGTGGGATGTTTTGTATCTCCATTATTGTTGCTAGTTAAAGAATTCCCCATTTCATTCCGAAAAAAACTAAATTCTGACCAATTAATACGAACTGGCCACTAATAATTACTTCTTTTTTACATCTTATCAAATGGAGGCCAGAGAGCAATAGAAAAGCCACTGGCATCTATCTAAATAATATCTGACAAATAACATTTATTATGTACATGATGTATTTCTTTGTTTATGAAATTAACATCTTGGAACTGTTGGCAAAGACTGTGTATGTGTATGGTTACAGCAGCTGTCTCATGCTGAAGTCTACCTGCTAAAGTTATGTAATTCATATTTAAATTCTACTTCTTTTAGCAACATCTTGAAATGATTTATGTTTTTTATCCAAAAATAAATCCATGAGATTTCTTCAACAGGAGGCAATGTTCTACAATGTTCTACATGTAGTGTAACTGGCCATTTTGCAATTAATTTCATTTCTTATATAATATTGAACAATATCTTGAAATGACTTGTTCCTTTTTTCAATCCCAAAACAAACCCATTGTGTAGGGTTTGGCTGTTGGCACCTGTCCACTTTAATAGAGGGCAGATCAAACATGGTGGTGGTGGTGGTTAGGAGGGGATGCATATATTTAAATAACATTTACAAGTTACCCTCCTCAAAATGAACACTGGAAATTTGGTATCTTTCTCTTATATCAAAACTGTCCTTTCAAAAGCCGAAAAACTTCTAATCAGTTCAATTAATAGGTTGAGTAACTGGAATCACACATACTCAATGTATACATTTACCAGTTTATTTTAATTTGGGCCAAGTGCATGTGTAGAATTAACTTACAATTTACATACCGGTACATGTATTTTACCCCAAAGAAAATGATGTACATGTATATATAGTGGTCATTTCAGAGGTTCAATTTACAAATATATCATTATATAAATACAACATGGTTCACTCTTGGATGGGTGGGTTTGGGATAATAAATACATCAATTTGTTTTCACTTCAATTTATCTACTGAAAGTGTCAAACATAGAAACAATTTTTACAATGGGGAGATGTGGAAAAAAATATGTGATAAATCTTACTTCACCACAATTTGCTAGTAGAACACCAACAACACCACCCATAACATCTCTGAACAGATATAGAGATACACTGGAGATATGTCAATCACCAGATCAGACTAGACTCTCACATGCCTCTAATTACTGTCAGATGCTCATCATTAATTACACGAGGGTCAGAGAAGGAGGGGTATTGCATTTTGATTGATTAAAAACTATTGAGCTTTCGAAATTAAGATTGTTTGAAGTTGGAACTAAAATTGAGAATGGAAATGTTGTGTTGATTTGCATGTACACATATACATTTATTTATTCATGTATCTCATATTTTCTGGATGTATTTTCCAACTATCATGACTATCAACCTCTTCTTTCAATAAGTTTTCCTTCTTTCTAGTATAAATATAAATTCATGCTCTTTTAGTTTTAAAATAAGATAGAATTAAGCTGCACTTTGACATCATCATCACAAAAATATATTGATTTGAGGAGGGAGGACAGCTTTAAAATGCTGTGTAAAAAACTTGTCAGACCATGAGGAATGATTTTAGGGGCATTTCATCAATTTTAAAATTTCCAAAAAGATCAATTTTGTTGATGTTGTGATACTATATATATCAAGGCAGTGTACTCTTTTGAATGAATTGAAATTATAGCAACTTTTCACATAGAAATATGTATTGACAATCTACTATTATTATGATTTATATCAAATGTTAATATTTTTTGCTTTTTTTATGAGTAAATTTAATCATGATGATGAAAGAAGCTGCAAAATTAAATATGTCCTATATAATGTCAGCAATTTTTATTCGATCTATAAAAATATACCACATTTTTTTTTTTAAATATTTTAAAAATTCTTCAGTAGGTAGAAATTGTCTTAGAGTTGGTCAATAGCCAATTACGGAGAAAGAAAGCATCAATTTTGACAATTTTTCATCCTATTTCCTGACCTGGAAGACCAAGGAATGCTGATAGATCTATATATTAATCAGTAGTGGACCCCAGTGAACAAATTTACCACAGTTCTTTGGTCAGAGTGAAATTGATCTGGCCATGGTCAGTCTAATTTCAAAAGAAGTCATTTGGACCCAATATATGAAATTTAGATTTTTTTTTCGGATTTTTTAATTTAGCACTAATTAGGACCTACACAAGTGTACAACCGAAAGTAGCCATTTCTTATGTGTATTTTAATAATAAACATGAGCAATAGTTATTGCCTGCTGGTTTGCACTACTTGTGGAAGTTTTAGGCCCCTGCACCTCGTGTGTCATACATTAAAAGGAAGCCTACACCTCCAAAAACCAGTTTTATCTGATTTCAATTTTTCATACAAGTTTGTGCTCATCATTGCTTATCAGAATGAGCACTAAAACTGAGAAATATGACAATAGTGTAAGAATGATGTAACATGCATTCACTTTGAAATAAATGTTTTCAAGTTTACCTAAATAAAAATATGGAGAGCCATTGGAGCCAAATAACGATATTTTGAGTATGGCCGTAATATAAAAAAAACCTGCATGGTAAGGGTTACGATTGCTGACTTCAGGCAATTGGCTTTTTCTCCCATTCACAGTGCTATATCATGTATAATAATAAATGTAAACAAATGTTACGTATATATAGTTTCTACCATGAACATGATGAAAATGATATTTAACCTTGCATCATCACGACTCTTAAACCATTCGGTTTTGGTTCAGGTCCTCTCTAATTTTTCCTCGTATGAATTGAGGAAATACAAGGTCTCATTTGCACTTGAAATCCCAGCAATATTTATAGTAAAATCATTCAGTAGAGGGAAAACTGAAGGAAAATAAAAACAAATATTTTGACAAATGCAAATGGCGAAAATCCGAAACGAAGCTGTAAATATGTAAATATTTCAGCATTTCTATTGCGAAACTGACAATGAGGATAATTTAAAAGGTTTCTTGTTATCTCAATGTGTTTATTGCATTTAATTCGTGTGTGAAATATATAATTTGAACGATCATTACGAGACGTAGAAAATGGAGGGAAAACATAGGTTGACAGTCTGAAAATTTTGAGGACAGAGCCACTTATTTGTGACACTATTACATAATAAGTTGTGTTACGTGTATAGCGCTACAGAATTGAGCAACTGGGAATTCTTTATTATATTGCACATAAATTAAAACAACAAAATAATTGAAGACTAAAAGTAGTTTTCTTCGGAATTCAACACAAATGTAATAAATTACACCTTTTACCTGTTTAAAATTACCTGAAAATGCAGGTTACTTGATAAAAATTTTATTGAAGTAATTGCCTAACATTACAGTTCATGCTCTTCTGAGCATTTTTCATGAATTACTTTCTCTGTATCTCTAACAATAAAAAAGATACAGCAGTCAGAAAAGGAATATACTGTTCTAATGAATGAACACCAAAAAAATGCAGCAGCAGCAGCCATTTTTCTTCTTTTTATGTAGCATTGAAAGGGTTAAATGTTAGTTACTTGTATATGAATATTAAGAGTGAATGCTGTGTTATACTGTGATTCACCAACATCATTTATATTGACTCTTAAACCCCAACTCTTCAAATTTCTAATAAAACTCAGCCTCCTTTCCATCATTTCACACTTCAAATAATACAGTGTAAAAATCCATCAGAAATTGAGAAAAATCAGGTGAATAAGAGAATTTCACAACATATTCTTTCACTTTTTTTTTTATAGAAATACAATGTAATCCTCCTTTTTGAAAGATGTCTTGGTGTTGATAGTATGTTTGAAGATCCAGAAAATGTAGACTTAACCTATATATATATTATGCAGTTTGTTAATATTATGCATTTTTAAACAGCAGGACAGACCTGAATGCCTACAAATGTACAAGTACCTGGCGGAGGTTACCTTTTACCTGTTTTAACCCTTTCACAACGCTACACAAAAAAAATAGAAAAATGGCTGCTGCTGCTGCATTTTTTTGTGTTCATTCATTAGAACAGTATATTCCTTTTCAAACTGGTGTATCTTTTTTATTATAAGAGATACAGAGAAAGTTATTGCATGAAAAATGCTCAGGAGAGTATGAACTGTAATGTTAGGCAGTTATTTCAGTAAAATTGTTATCAGGTTACCTGCATTTTCAGGTAATTAACAGGTAAAAGATGTAATTAATTACATTTGTGTTGAATTTTGAATAAAAACTACTTTTAGTCTTCATCTATTTTGTTGTTTCATCTGCCACATTATAAAGAAGACACCAATTGCTCGATTCCGTAGCGTATTGCACCATACACAACGTATTATGTAATCTTGGCACAAATCAGTAGCTCCCTCCTCAAAATTTTCAGTCAACCTCCGTTTTCCCCCCCCTTATTCTAGGTCTCGTAATGATCAATCAAATCATATTTTCCACACGAATTTAATGTAATAAACACATTGAGATAACAAGAAACCTTTTAACTAATCCTTGTTGTCAGTTTCGCCATAGAAATGCTGAAATATTTCCATATTTACAGCTTCTTTTCCGATTTCCGCCATTTGCATTTGTCAAAATATTTGTTTTTATTTTCCTTCAATTTTCCTTCTACTGCATGATTTTGCAATAAAAATTGCCGGGTTTTCAAGCACAAATGAGACCTTGCATATCCTCGATTCATACAAGGAAAAATTAGAGAGGACCCGAATGAAAACCAATTGGTTTAAGAGTCCTGATGAAAAATCCGTTGTCATCGCGGCATATGCCGCGAATAGCAGTGGCGGACGGGGTATGTCATCGCGGCATATGCCGTGTATATCGTTGAAAGGGTTAATTAAGTGTGCATGCATTTTCAGTTTGCAATAAAAACGGTTATCATAGGAGAAAAGCCAAAACTTCTGTATGCTATCGATCTATTTCTGTAATTTGTGAACTTAGTCATGATACAATATACTTGATTTGATTTGAGTTCTCCTTTCCTTTCTTGATTTATCATTAATGATAGTTCATTTAATTTTGACTTAAAAATAAATCATTAATTTAAACATTTACTTACTTTAATACTACATGTACTAAACGAAAATACTCACTGCATATTTTTTTTTTTTTATCATATCAATATTTAACACCATTATATGATGATGTAATCTTCTTAACATGTAAAGGCCCCTAAGCATGGGAGGTTCTACATGTTCAATGCAAGTAAATGTGTATTAACTTCTTGTTATAAAATTTACCTCTATTATACATTTATATGGGCACTACAAATGAAAATTTTAAAACAATTATAGATTTATGTTGAGTAAAATATATTGTGAAAATCCTTGAATGGTATTTTATGTGGATGAGGAATATAATGAGTTACTGTACATGTATTTGACATGATGCACACAACTTAAAGGTCAAATCAAAATGTGGTGTTACATTTCACATTTGCAATGCATTTCTCACAAATATATGGATGAATAACTGTAAACAAACATAAGGCCAATTGTAAGCATTTTTAAACATGCAATAAACAAAGTTTTAACATGTCCATGCATGAATGCATACCCACAATCTTTCTTTCACTAAATTGGGCTAAAATAATCATTTTGAAAGCTTCAAGATTTTTTTCATGATTATTGTTAAGAAAATGTTTAATTGTGTTCTGTAAATTAATTCTATGTATTTCTTTATTGCTTCAGGGATCAAAGTTCCAAATTTATTACTTCTCAGATCAAAGAGAAAGTGGTTACTACGGTTAAAGCTAAAACATGTCGGCTTTCTATAATGTGTCGTGTTCTATTATGATTAAAAGACAAAATTCATTTTAGGATGCAATAATACTGTCTCACATAAACGTCTAAATCAAGCAAAAAACCGGCGATAAACTCACCAAAATTATACGAAATTTTTTTCAGTGGTGGCTGCCATGTTATGACGTAGAAGGCATGCGTTCGCTCGTGACTTTTCGGTGTTAACTGTAACCAAACGACAAAGCCCGAGAAGACAACTATGGCTGCTGACACGAAAACCAACACAAAAAATTCTGTTGCTGAAATCTTTAAGAGCATGGAATATGGACCTGCTCCTGAAGCTGACAATGTTGCTAAGGTTGATTTCAATACATTCTATTTTATATTACAAATGCACAAGAGCTGTCACATAATAATTACCCCACTGACCTCATTACAAGCCAACACATAAATCATGTTCTTCCATGTCCATGACTTTGTACACAATATATTCATAGGTGCTTGAGGACAGGATGATCTGTTATGAGCCCCCATCCCCCCCATAGTCCCTCATCCTAATTATCATAAATCTCAGATTTTTATATATATATCACTTATTTGTACCATATATATATACTAATATACCATATTTTTAAATATGTATGTTTACTATCAATGTGAATCTCAACTAAGAAGGATAACTCCGCGTGTAACCGCGGGAAATTAGATGAGTTCCGGTGTATATGCAGGGAAAGTACACAAACGAGAATTTCGAATGTATACATTTCGAAAATCTCTTACTTTTTCTACCCCGGAACTCATCTAATTTCCCACGGTTACATGTGGAGTTATCCTTCTTGAGCTGAAGACCACACAGATGTCGTTGTATTGTTACTTCCGTTGATCGAAGTTGAATGGAGAAAAAAAAGCAACATCACTTACGGAAAAAATGAAATAAAAGTGTTAAAACGGTATTATATTATATCGGGATATCCAAATTCAATAAGGAAAATCATCTGGGAAGAGCATGGACTTGTTGATTTAACCGGTAAGTGAAATTTTATTACATTTTAAAACAATTTTTCCTGACCGTTGCCCCAATTTTATGAAACGAAGTTGGCAACCTTTCGCTTCGCTCTATCAGTCAGAGCTCAGACATAAACAAGTCAGAATAAAATGACTTCTTCAAGTCAGAAAATGTTTTGAAATTCTGACCTGTACGGGTCAATTTTTGTTTTGCGTAGTTTTCCATCGAGTCCGTCAAACCAGAAGATATTTTGAATTTGCCGCCGATCTAAGACACATACGATCACGTGGTTTTCTGCAAGAGATCACGTGTTTGAAAGTCGTTGTTTTGGGAGTTTCTCGAACGAGAAGTTATTGAAAATATAGTGATTATTTACGTTTTTTTAGTGAAAATCTAGGTCAATGTGGTCATTTTCAGAAGGTAATACATATTACCTCCGTATTTTCATGGCCATTTTAATATTTTTTGCGTGTGAAGAAGGTCTTTGCAAGTGATTTTTTTGCTGTTTCATGAAGGCGCGTGACCTGTAAATACGGACGCGTGGCCTTTGAGATGACCTGGTGTCTGACAATTCTGACTTGTTCAGGTCAGAAAATGTTGTTATGATAATGAACTGTTATTTTCGGGAGACAACTCCTGTTGTCTTAAACAGTATTAACATTAATAACCAGTCGGTGCAATTTTAAAAGTAAAATTATTGCTTCGAGCTGAACATCATCACGTGATTGTTCTATTTTTAAACTCAATCATGAAGTGACTTTTTAACCTTTCCGAGTTTGCGGCTTACAAATATATTTGTTTTTTCGTTTCTCCCAATGAGAAAAACGATCTTTTGAATATTGATATTAATGAAAATGAAATGAAATCGGAATAATTTTAATAAAGGGAAGGGAGGGTTTAACTAAAGAACCGAAATAATTTTTTATTTTTATTTTAAAATTGATTTTAACTTGAGTACATTATAAAGAGATTCACAAAACGGGTTTTTCAATTATGAACATGGAATATGATATTAAAAACAAATCAAATGAAATGTAGGGTAAGTCTCCAGGGATCACCCTACTCCTGTCATTTGACAATGTTGAACAGTCGAGATCCCTGCCCCCTAAACTCAATTTGTTCTCTCTGTAAAGTATAATTCAAATTCAAATTCAAAGTTTTATTGCCATATAAACTATACAGTTTGTGACATATAACAACAACAAAAACAAATAAAGACAATAACTAAGTAACTCAATATATATACACAAATTTTATGAAATATACCAGGCTAGTCTCTATGGGTCGCCCCACCCCTTGTCATTTGAGAATGATCTTATATCTTGAAAATGGTCGAGATCCCCACCTGTAAACCATATATATTCCTTTTTATAATGTCAAATTGATTTGAATGAAATATACCGGGCTAGTCTCTGGGTTTACCCCCTCCCCTGCCATTTGCGAATGTTCTTATATTTTGTAAACGGTCGAGATCCCCACCCCTAAACTATATATATTCTTGTATGGGAAAATAAAACAAACCCAATGTAATATAGGGGAAGTCCCTTGGGGGGGTGTTTCACCCCTACTGTGTGAAAACATGTAAATGGTCAAGATCCCCACCCCTGAACCATATATATTAGTGTAAGGGACAACAAGACAAATCAAATGAAATAAAGATAAAGTCCCTTGGGGCCACCCCACCCCTCATGTTTGAAAACTTGTAAACGGTTGAGAGCCCCACCCCATAAGCCTATATATTATTATATGGGACAATACAACGAATCAAATGAAATAAAGGGAAAGTCCATGGGGGTCATCCCCATCCCCCTTTTTGAAATGGTCTGGATCACCACCACAAGACCATATAATATTCCTGTTCGTCATTTCAAGAAGATTTGAATGACATACAGGGTCAATCCCTAATTATATGGCATATATGTTTTACTATGAAGTTACACATCTATAATTTTTACCCCAGATGCCTAGCCACATAAAGCATTAACCTTTTATTTGAAATATTGGAAGTCAGTATGTTCTGACTTATAAAAGTCTGAATGTTCTGACTTATGAAAGTCTCAATGTTCTGACTTTAATTTAATAAGGCCAGAAAGACTCAGAATGATCTGAAGATAATGACTTGCTTTTAATGTTTAGAGTATTTAAGAATATGAATGCTCTTGTCATGCTAGTACCATAAGAAACCCTGACAAGATTTTGTTCCCAAAAAAATATATATTAAGAATAACAAGTGTACAATTGAACATAAATTACAAAGTTATAAATGTTGCTAAAAAATCTATTTAAAAAACACCCAATAGATAGTTGTAGTGAAAATATTATGTATTTATATGTACATGTACCACTTCTTGAAGGACAACAAAGTCACCAAACTTAGTCTGATTTTCTAAGTATTTTCTCCTCAACATTTTTTTAACAGAACATGATTTGACCTGTTTAAGTCAGTTTACAGAAAAAAAATCCGATCAAACTAGGTTTCTTCATCTTAGCCCCCCCCCCTTTTTCTCCTTATCTGAATCTGCTACTGTTGGGATAATTAATTTTTTTTAAGAAACAATTCAGTCAAATGGTTTTTAGAATAATGTTTTTTTACAACCAAAAGTTCTATATGTTAACTTTACAGAAAAAAAAGTCATGAAAATACAGAAATAAAATAAATTTTTAAGATATAAATTTGATGAAATTTGTTTAAAAAAATACATTTGAATATAAAATATACCAAATACATTTTTTTTTATAGCCCTCAATATTGTGACTTGAGGGGACCATATTTCATCAGTCTTTTATCTGGTTTGTCATACATTTTAAAATCAATATGAAAATCCTAGACTTAAAAGTTGACAGAAGTTTAGTTTTGACTGACTCTTTGAAGTCAGAACATGATTTGACCTGTTAAAGTCAGTTTACAGAGAAAATTAAATCCAATCAAAACTAGGTCTTCTTCTTCTAAGCCCCCCCCCCCTTTTTTTCCCTTTTATCTGAATCTGCTACTGTTGAGTTAATTAATTGATAAGTTTATTAGAAACAATTCAGTCAAATGGTTTAAAATAACATATTTTACAACCAAAAGTTCCATGTGTTAACTTAACAGAAAAGAAAGGTCATGAAAATACAGAAATACAATAAAATTTAAAGATGATTTGATGAAATTTGTAAACAAAATATATTTGAATATAAAATATTAGTTCTCATTATTGTGACTTTATTATTGGGTGTCTTTTATCTAGTTTTCCCATACGTTCTTAAATGCATATATTTATGACAATGCCAGACTTAACAGTTGTAATAATAAGTTAAAGTGAAGTTTTTGACTGACTCTTTGAAGTCAGAACATAATTTGACCAGTTTAAAACAAAATACATTTAAATATTGAATAATCAATATGCAAAATAAACTTTTTTATAGTCCTCATTATTGCGCTGTATGGGGACCTTATTTCCTCTGTCTTTTATCTGGCTTTTCCGTACATTTTTAAATCAATATGAAAAAACTAGACTTAAAAGTTGAAATAAGTTTAAATGGGACTGACTTTTTGAAGTCAGAACACGATTTGACCTGTTAAAGTCAGTTGACAGGAAAAAAATGTCCTATCAAAGCTAGGTGTTCTTCCTCTAATCCCCCTCCCCACTAAATATCAATCTGCTACTGTTGAGTTAATTAATTACTGAGTTTTTTAGAAACAATTCAGTCAAATGGTTATTAAAATGTAAATTTTTTTTGCAACCACAAGTTCCATGTGTTAACTTAACAGAAAAGAAAAGTCATGAAAATACAGAAATAATACAATATATTTTTTTTAGATAATTTGATGAAAATCTCTAAAAAACAAAATGCATTTGAATATTGAATATATCAAATAAAAATGTTCGATCCATTTTTAAATCTATGTGAAAATCCTGGACTTAAAAGTTGAAATAAGTTTAGTTTTGACAGACTCTTTGAAGTCAGAGCATGATTTGACCTATTAAAGTCAGTTTACAGAAAAAAAAAATCCAATAAAAACTAGGTTTCTTCATCTTAGCCCCCCCCCCTTTTTTTCCCCTTATTTGAATCTGCTACTGTTGAGTTAAAAAAAAATTATGAAACAATTCAGTCAAATGGTTTTTAGAATAATGTTTTTTACAACCAAAAGTTCTATTTGTTAACTTAACAGAAAAAAAGTCATGAAAATACGGAAATAGAATAAATTTTTAAGATATTAATTTGATGAAATTTGTTAACAAAATACATTTGAATATAAAATATACCAAATACATTTTTGTATAGTCCTCATTATTGTGACTTAAGGGGACCCTATTTCATCAGTCTTTTATCTGGTTTCCCATACATTTTAAAATCAATATGAAAATCCTAGACTTAAAAGTTGAAATAAGTTTAGTTTTGACTGACTCTTTGAAGTCAGAACATGATTTGACCTGTTAAAGTCAGTTTACAGAGAAAATTAAATCCAATCAAAACTAGGTATTCTTCTTCTAAGCCCCCCTCTCCCCCTTTTTCCCTTATCTGAATCTGCTACTGTTGAGTTAATTAATTGATAGGTTTATTAGAAACAATTCAGTCAAATGGTTTAAAATAATATATTTTACAACCAAAAGTTCCATGTGTTAACTTAACAGAAAAGAAAGGTCATGAAAATACAAAAATATAATAAAATTTAAAGATGATTTGATGAAATTTGTAAACAAAATATATTTGAATAAAAAATATACCAAACACATTTTTTTATAGTCCTCATTATTGTGACTTTATTAGTGGGTGTCTTTTATCTGATTTTCCCATACATTCTAAAATGCATATGACAATGCCAGACTAAGAAGTTGTAATAATTAGCTAAAGTGAAGTTTTTGACTGACTCTTTAAAGTCAGAACATAATTTGACCGGTTTAAAACAAAATACATTTAAATAATGAATATGCAAAATAAACTTTTTTATAGTCCTCATTATTGCGCCGTATGGGGACCTTATTTCCTCTGTCTTTTATC
This sequence comes from Mytilus galloprovincialis, assembly GCA_037788925.1. Taxonomy (NCBI): domain Eukaryota; kingdom Metazoa; phylum Mollusca; class Bivalvia; order Mytilida; family Mytilidae; genus Mytilus; species Mytilus galloprovincialis. The sequence continues at coordinate 4,075,013 of CM075340.1, read as the reverse complement.
TGGCTTTTCCGTACATTTTAAAATCAATATGAAAAAACTAGACTTAAAAGTTGAAATAGTTTAGTTGGGACTGACTCTTTGTAGTCAGAACACGATTTGACCTGTTAAAGTCAGTTGACAGAAAAAAAATGTCCAATCAAAACTAAGTCTTTTTCTTTTACGCCCCCTCCATATCTGAATCTGCTACTGTTGAGTTAATTAATTCATATTTTTTTTTAAGAAGCAATTCAGTCAAATGGTTTTTAAAATAATGTTTTTTAAAACCGAAAGTTCCAAATGTTAATTTAACAGAAAAAAAGTCATGAAAATACAGAAATATAATAAAATTTTAAAATAATTTGGAGAAATTTGTTAACAAAATACATTTGAATATTAAATAATAGTATACCAAATACACTTTTTTATAGTCCACATTTTTGTGACTTTATTATAGGGTGTCTTTTATCTGAGTTTCTTATACATTCTTAAATGCATATGTCACAATCCCAGACTTAAAGTTGCAATACTTAATTAAAGTATAGTCTTTTAATGACTCCTTGAAGTCAGAACATAATGTGACTTGTTCAAGTCAGTTTGCACAACAGGATTTACCTCAATGAAATATTAAGATATCAAAAATATACCAAATTATCTTTTATATATATAGTTCTTATAATTGTGACTTAATTTTTTGTGATTTTTTTTCCTACTTGTATCCATACAGGCTAGAGGTATAGGGGAGGGTTGAGATCTCATAAACATGTTTAACCCCATCGCATTTTTGCGCCTGTCCCAAGTCAGGAGCCTCTGGCCTTTGTTAGTCTTGTATTTTTTTAATTTTAGTTTCTTGTGTACAATTCGGAAATTAGTATGGCGTTCATTATCACTGAACTAGTATATATTTGTTTAGGGGCCAGCTGAAGGATGCCTCCGGGTGCGGGAATGTCTCGCTACATTGAAGACCTGATAGTGACCTTCTGCTGTTGTTTTTTCTATGGTCGGGTTGTTGTCTCTTTGACACATTCCCCATTTCCATTCTCAATTTTAACAATCACATCACAATCATGACAATCATGATAATGCACGACTTTTACAGAACTTTGCAAGCAATTTAGTTTTTGACAGACTCTTTTAAGTCAGAACATGATTTGACCTGTTTAAGTCAATTTGTCCGAACATGCCCATTTGACCTGTTTAAGTCAATTTGTCTGAACATGATTTGACCTGTTCAAGTCAGATTGCAGAACAAATTTTCCAATCAAAGCTAGGTGTACTTCCTTTAAGCCCTGCTTCTGAATCTGCCATTTGTGAATTTATTTGATAAATGTTTAGAAACAATTAAGTCAAATGGTTATTTATTTTAGGGGATCTTACATATATTTCTTATGTCTGAGGTTCCCATACTTTCATTTAATATCATATGTCAGTGCCCCACTCTAAAAATTTCAATAAATTTAGTTTTGGGCTGACTGCTTTAAGTCAAAACATGATTTGACCTGTTTAAAAGAAATTGCATTTAAATATTGAATATACCAAATATTTTTTTTTATAGTCCTCATTGTGACTTTAGGGGACCTTTAATATTTTCTCTGTCCTATATCTGGCTTTCCCATACATTTTTAAATCAATATGACAGTACTAGACTTAAAGGTTGAAATAAATTTAGTTTTGACTGACTTTGAAGTCAGCTTGTTTGAGTCAGTTTGCACAACAGTATTTACCTCAATGAAATATTAAAATAATAAATGTTTTGCTCTTGATAAATTTAGCTAAAAGTGGATGAGAATAGATCCCTTTTTTTTTCCTTGGAAGATTTGAAGTATTGTCATGGTACTAGTAAATGTATCCAATATTGTATTTTATAAATCTTTTGATATTGACAGAAAATTGTATGATCCATTTTTTCTGCTTTGGTTTTTGTTTGTATTTTGAAATGATTGAATTTGATGAGAAAAAAATATTATGTTAAGATTCTGGAAAGAAGAAGGTATGATGAGCCCACTTTTTAAACTCTTTGATTCGAAACTAGTAATCACTATATTTTATGGAGATTGATAACAAAGTGGTAGTAATGACTGCTTCAAGTCAGAACAAAAATGACCTCTCTAAGTCAAAATGCATTAAAAAGGGACATAAATCTTATTAGAATATGAAGATATTAAGTCACAATATTTTATGCAAAAGCTGACCTGTGGAAGTCATTTTATGATAAATTAAAGTCTGACATAAACTGACCTGTACAAGTCATATTCTGTTGAGTGCAAGAAGGGAGACAACACTTACATCAAATTATATCTGACCTATGGAAGTCATTTTATTCTGACTTGTTTATGTCAGAGCTCTGACTGTCTATAGTTGAGATTCACATTGATAGTAAACATGCATATTTAAAGTAAAAATATGGTATATTAGTATATATATGGTACAAATAAGTGATATATATTAAAAAATCTGAGATTTATAATAATAATTAGGATGAGGGACTATGGGGGGGGGGGGGGGGGGGGCTCATAACAGATCATCCTGTCCTCAAGCACCTATGAATATAAATGTAAACTATAGATTGAGCAACACAAACTCCCAACAAAAACAATGTCGTCAGGGTGAAATATAATTATAGATTGACTTTTAAACAACATAAAAAAAAATCTGCTTTCTCAAACAATATGTCAAAACAAGGATTATTATACAAATCCTTGGTCAAAATAAGACCAGGTAGAGGCGAATTTGGGGGGGGGGGGCTGGGCCCCCCCTTTTTGGGTAAAAAATTGGTTGCTTATATAGGGAATCATTGAAGCGTGACTGGAGCGGGCCTCCTCTAAGGTCAGTCAGTGGGCCCCCACTTATGAAAAATTCTGGATCCGCCACTGCCAGGAACATATAATTTTCAGGTAAATGAGACATTTAAGCAAAAAATTTGCTAAAAATAAAAAAAAAGGTTAAACTTTAAAAAAAGAATAGAATATATATCTCAATTTAGCAAATTACGGGTGAAAGAATGCATATCAGACAATGTCAGATTATCACACTTTTAAGCAATAAAATTCATGCAATGCTTCTGACAGGAGTCAAAATCTCTGGATTTTTTAATTCTCTTCTGTTCCCTCTGCTTTAAATTTAATTTGGCTCTTTAACAAATTTGATCAATGTCAAATTTTGTTGAACAATTGATGTCAATCTTTGTTAAGTTAATATTATAAAACGGCTTTATCAAATTAAAATATTATTATTTTGAATCAAGGTTATTTTTATTAGTAAATTTAGTTGACAACAACTTGGATTGGGTGTCAAATTAATGTCTATTACAATGTACCTCAGCCCTAGGTCAAAGATAATCTGTGTATTTCAAACATGTTCAAAATTATTATTTGAGTTACTCCCCCTGTTTTAGCATATATTTCAAAAGTTTACCCCTAAAATACTATCTATCATGTCTATCATTGATAATCAAATTGAGAATCAAGTACAAATGGAATTTAAAATTATATAAGAATATTACCTGAAGGGTCTTTTCAACATACACAAAAAGTATATTGCAAATCATGGGAAGTCAAAGTCGCTTAAAAAAACAATCATCAGTCACCTCAACAGCTTTTGGATTGTGTTGACAACTATAATAATAAAAGAATATACAGTTCCAATGTTGCTGGTGTTGTACATGTTTTTATCTTTAAAAAAAAAGCACTGGAAATGAAGTCTTTAGAGCAAATGCAATGTGACTTCCTTTATAATTTATATTTCCCAGGGGCAAATTTCTTTGAAAATATTTGATAAGCAGATGAGAAATTAGTGTCTATCATGTCAAATATTTAATTTTCATGATTTCTAACAAGAATTGAACTTATGAGAGCTCTAATAATGCAATTTTCCGTATAATCAATGTTTCCACAGTTCCAAGGGGCATAATTCTTTTAAAAAGTGTTTGATCCACACTGAATTTGGAACTCATCCAAGACATTGCTGGTATTAAAGTATGATAGAACTTTCATAAAAAAAAAAATGAGTGCACTAATGAAGCAATTTTCCTTACGATTAATGTTGCCAATGCGCAGAACTCTTTTAAATTTTAAAAAAATAATTGATCAGGACTGATTTTTGAACTCGTCTAAAACATTGCTGATATAAACATATGATATAAGTTTCATAAAAAATATGGCAAGAATTGTACATGTGAGATCGCTTAAAAAACTTGACAGATGGATGGAAAGAAGCCTGGTATTTCCTTGTCTCCTGCAACACATTAGCTTGGGGAAAATAATTTCTCTAATTTTTGGGCTATTTTCACATTTCCTGACAGATGTGAGAAAAATATTTCTCCTCACCAGTGAAATATCTGTTCTCGGCAAATGATTAGTCAAAATTTGATTATGACGTCAAAATGTTTTATTTTCTTTTACATTTTCCTATAATGACGTCATGAAAAAAGCAACCATGTCTGATGACGTCGCATATAAAGAACACAAGTTTCTGAAAATCTTTGAAAAAGAAGGATAAAAATCATCAGAGAAACAGATTCCAACACTATAACTCATGTATTACAACATTTTTACACTATCGACAGTTAAATTTTAATTATTTAAAAAGCTCGGCAAGCCTCACGCCTTAAATAATAAAATTGAATTTTCTTGAGTAGAGAAATATCGTAATACACTTGTTGCAGTGTAGGAATCTATATGTGTACCACCTATTATATTTTAAAGAGCTCCCTTAATACCTCTATAGATTTTACTTTTATTCAAAGGAGTACAGTGAGTTAAGATTTCTCACTATTAATGCATGGGGACCAAATTACAATGAAATCTTCACAGTACAGCAGTATCACATTGTTCCCACATTTTGAACTGTTTATATTATGTCCAAAGAATCAATTTCAAACATGTCAAAGCTATGGAATCATTTTGTTATACAAACTGTATTTTTCAGGCATGGCTGAATGACCATGACAATGGTGAATTTGGGCTGTTCATTGATGGAAAATGGGTGAAACCTGATGGTAGAAAGACATATCAGACAAAAAATCCTGCAACTGGTGAGTATACTCAGATTCTGAAAGTTTTGGTCCTGTATATATTTCTAACCATTACCATCATGACCAGGACTAATTGGAGAGAAGGTGTATGATGTATATTATTCATGACACAAAATGGCTACAGGCTATACCCACGTGACAAAAGCAAAAAAATACATTTCTACATTTGAAAATGCCTGTACCAAGTCAGGAATATGACAGTTCTTGTCCTTTCGTTTTTAATGTGGTTTGTCATTTGATTCTGCCATGTCATTAGGGACTTTCCGATTTGATTTTCCTCTGAGTTCAGTATTTTTGTGATTTTACTTTTTATTGCTATTCTACATTTAAAATCATATCAAGGCCTTTGACACATAACAAACATTCATCCCTCACTGCAACATGTGCAAGTTCAAGAAGACCCCTAGCAAAATATGCTCAGTGAAAATCACAAGAACTGCTATATATCTAGAGTGTATAATTTAGAGAAACTTAAATAAGATGTATCTTATTTATATTAGGTGAACCTCTGGCAACAACTATACAAGGAGAGCAAGAAGATGTAGATTTGGCTGTAAGTTCAGCAAAGAAGGCTTATGAGACGTGGAGTAAGACACCAAATCATGTCAGAGCTAGACATTTGTACAGGTAGATTGAATGAAAAGTTATGATATATTAGGCCTAAAATAAAATGTTATTTGTTTCCCCAATCCAGACCTACCCTGCAAAAAACGGGCTGACTCAGAAAATTTTATTGTCAAAACTAAGTAAAATTTTATTTTATTCATTTCCAATTTTTTGGCTTGCCAGATCGACAGGAAAAATAAAATTATTTCCCTACCTACCTACCCACACCTGGCTTGTCAGGGTAGGGATTGGGGAAACAAACAATATATATTAATTTAGGCCTAATATACTTGTAATTAAAGAGATGTGGTTTGATTGCTAATGAGATGACTATCCACTAGAGGTAAATGAAGTGGTACATTGTAGTAAGCAATTAAAAACCAATGCACATCATTCAACAATGAGAAAACCTAATACTACAATGTAGAAGGCTATTAGATTTTTAAAAAATCAAACAATTCAAACATGTAGACCAACATTAAAATTTGTAATAAAACAAATTTGACTGTCATCAACCAATTACTTCCACTGTACTACAAGTTCCTTATTTAGGACAGGCCGATAAAGAATATTGCAGGGTTAAACATGATGTTTAAAAAGTTGGATCACATATAAACCAATGATATTCTCTTCACTACAGGCTACTGAATTGGGACAGGCTCATACAGAATATTACAAATCAAATCAAATCAAATATTTTATTGTCATATAAACTTTACAGTTTGTGACCAACATATATTAATACAATAAACACAATAAACATATATACATACATATTAAACATACAAAATATCAACAGCATTAAAATTTATAACAACAAACAAGTTGTTAAGAGTCCCCTGCCCTCAGTTTTTAACATGCTTTAAAATAAGTTGGATGAATTCAATTCACAGTCAAAAGAAAAAATCCTCTTATTGAATGAACAGGAAACAGAAAACTAAAATTTATTTTTTGAATTTTATAGCATTGCTAGACACATCCAAAAGCACATGAGGTTGTTCAGTGTTGTAGAAGCTATGGATAATGGTAAAACATTCCGTGAGACCAGAGATGCTGATATACCAATTGTGGTACGTCATTTCTATCATCACGCTGGCTGGGCTCAGTTAATGGACACAGAAATGAGAGGATGGAAATCTGTTGGTAAATAATAAGTTATAGGTTACTTTATATCCTGTTAAAAAAGACATTTATGCTAATGGAAAATGAAATGAAAATATAATGTGAAGGTTTGGGTTACATGATGATACATGTATATTTTAGATTTTACTAGAAATTAAGATTGTTGTCTAGATTTTGTTTAGCAATTGTACTGAAAGAGAGGAATGTTCACTTGCAGGAAGCACCATATACTACCTGTCTATTTTTAATTATATGCTATTTTTAGGTGTTATTGGAGGCATAGTACCTTGGAATTTCCCACTAATGTTACTGACGTGGAAGATTGCCCCAGCTTTAGCTATGGGTAACACAGTGGTACTGAAACCAGCTACATACACCCGACTCTCAGCACTGTTGCTGGCAGAGGTGTGTGCCGAGGCAGGACTGCCACCTGGTGTGTTTAATGTGGTCACAGGAAATGGAGCAATGGGCAGTAAGCTAGCCGATCATCCTGATGTGGACAAAGTGGCATTTACAGGGTCTACAGGGGTAAATATTTATTTATAACAGTTTTTTAAAAAATGATTCTATCGTTATAGAAAAAAAAAATTGGCTCTTAAGCTTGACTAAAATTAATTTGGTTCGTTTAATTTTCATAAAATTTTGACAAAATATTTCCTTTGACCCTTTGAAAAAAAATTCAAAAAAATTGAACCAATCACTTTTTTGGAAAAAATTGTTTGGATATATAGCAGTTTGACAAACACTCATTTTGATCATTGAGATGCTTAATATTTCGTTAACAATACAACGTGATTAAAACGTTTAGCTGATTTTACAGAGTTATCTCTCTTTAGTGTTGGTACCACCTTAATGTAAATGATCCTTTGCACAAATATCATTGAAGGTTTGCATTTATTTTGTTTGGTCTGAATGGATTTAGGACTATGTGATTTATTTAGAATATAGTTTTGATGGTCAAATATTTGAACATTTGTTAAATCCATTATATTACCATATTGCTAAACACGGGTCTATCTAGTGATTGTTATACAGAAATGGTGCTTGTTATTTATTAAAGTTTAAATTGCAACCGCTTTTCTCATAGTTGTGCCAATCAAAACATTAAAATGTGACCATATACAATAATAATTCAAAGAGTGGTAGAAGACTTTAAATGCCAGCTGCAGTGAAGATTGAACTGTATTCCTTTCGTACTTTTATTTTTAGGTTGGTCAGACATTACGTAGACTGACAGCTGGTAGTGGAAAGAAATTATCATTAGAGTTAGGAGGAAAATCCCCAGTTGTTGTATTTGAGACAGCAGACCTGGATAGTACTGTAGAAGGAGTCGTAGATGCAATTTGGTTTAACCAGGGACAGGTAGGTTTAATCTATGATATCAAACCTAGTAACTTGAAAAATTATTATATCGAAAAAAACAACTCATCAAAGATACCAGGCTTATTAGTTTGTATGCCAGACATGTTTTTTTGTCTACATCAATGATGCTCAAATTAAAAACATTATAAAAATCAAAAGCCAAATAAATTACAAAATTGAAGAGCATTGCACAGAATGTGCAGTCACTTTTCATACTATAGAAAATAATTTTTACCTGTATGGGGCGTCAATGATTGAAATCATCCAATTACTATACATACTACTAGCCTGTTAATTAATAATATATATTGGACAGATAAGAATTTGATATTCTGCTGAAAATTTATTTAAACAAAAAAAAATTTGAAATGACATATATCTCACAAATTCTGTTATTCACTTTCTGATTTAAAAAAAAAGAAGATCCTGTGTCCAAGCTACACTCAAAAAGATCTGACCATTCTCTTTCCTACTTTCTGTCTATAAAGACATCTTTCAGAATCCTCTGGTTTTGTCATTTTGTACTACAAGGTTCAATACTACAAAAGAAAGCATGGGATTGAGTTTAAGGGTTATTGCTCCAATGGGGGTTTCAAAAAGTGGGGGGTGGGGATTTTTTGTTTACCCTTTTTAAAGGCATTCCTTTTTTTTCAAAATTTTTCAAATTTCAAATTTTGAAAAGTTTCAAGAAGAAATATTCAATTGCACAGTATTGTGCAATAGATGTGTTAGATCTTTGACCACATTAATTTTGTGACAAAAACTAATCACAATCCAAATTCAGACAGTATCAAGCTTGAATATTGTGACCAAATTTGCCCCCACTGTTCAGGGTTCGACCACTGGGTTCGTATAAAGCTGCACCCTGCGGAGCACCTGGTTGGTTATTATCTTGAATATCATTATAGATAGAGATAAACTGTAAACAGCAATGATGTTCAGCAAAGTAAGATCTACAAATAAGTCAACATGACCAAAATGATCAGTTGACCCCTTAAGGAGTTATTGCCCTTTATAGACAATTTTTGTCGAGCCTGCAACTTTTGTTGCAGAAAGCTCGACATAGGGATAGTGATCCGGCGGCGGCTACGGCGGCGGTGTTAGCTCACTTCTTAAAAGCTTTATATTTTAGAAGGTGGGAGACCTGGATGCTTCATACTTTGTATATAGATGCTTCATGTTACGAAGTTTCTGTCAGTCACATGTCCAATAACCTTGACCTCATTTTCATGGTTCAGTGACTACTTGAAAAAAAAGTTCAAATTTTTTGTAATGTTGAATTCTCTCTTATTATAAGTAATAGGATAACTATATTTGATATGTGCGTACCTTGCAAGGTCCTCATGTCTGTCAGACAGTTTTCACTTGACCTCGACCTCATTTCATGGATCAGTGAACAAGGTTAAGTTTTGGTGGTCAAGTTCATATCTCAGATACTATAAGCAATAGGGCTAGCATATTCAGTCTATGGAAGGACTGTAAGGTGTACATGTCCAACTGGCAGGTGTCATCTGACCTTGACCTCATTTTCATGGTTCAGTGGTTATAGTTAATTTTTGTGTTTTGGTCTGTTTTTCTCATACTATATGCAATAGGTCTACTATATTTGTTGTATGGAATGATTGTAAGCTATACATGTCTAGCGGGCAGATGTCATGTGACCTTGACCTCATTTTCATGGTTCAGTGGTCAAAGTTAAATTTTTGAGTTTTGGTCTTTTTATCTAATTATACTATATGCCATAGGTCAACTATATTTGGTGTATGGAAATATTTTATGATCTTTATGTCAGTCGCGCAAGGTTTTTTTTACCGTGACCTCATTTTCACGGTCCATTGCACAGTGTTAAGTTTTTGTGTTTTGGTCTATTTTTCTTAAACTATCAGTAATGGGTCAACTATATATGTTGTATAGTAGCATTGTTAGCTGTACTTGTCTGCCTGGCATGGTTCATCTGACCTTGACCTCATTTTCAAGGTTCATTGGTCTTTGTTTAGTTATCTTGGTTAATGTTAAGTTTATGTGACAGTTGTAATAAAACTTAGCTTTATACTTAGGACTATCAACATAATATCAATGATTAGTATAGAAGGCGAGACATTTCAGCGTGTGCACTCTTGTTAACAATTTTCATAAATTTGGTTAATTTTTGTAAATTTTTACAAAATATTCTTCTTTGTAACTAAAGAGCCAAGTTTATTATAGATAAAGAAAATTGTAAGTAGCAAGAATTTCAGTAAAGTAAGATCTACAAACACATCACCATCACCAAAACACAATTTTATCATAAATCCATATGTGTCTTTGTTTGATATGCACATAGACCAAGGTGAGCAACACAGGCTCTTAAGAATTGAAATTAAAAAAAAATATATGTCCATGTTTATTAACTACAGGTCTGCAGTGCTGGATCTAGATTACTTGTACAAGAAGGCATCCATGACAAACTGGTGGACAAACTGAAAGAGAGGTTGACCCACTTTAGAGTAGGAGACAGTTTAGACAAGACAGTGGATATGGGAGCTATTGTTGATGAATCTCAGAGAAAATCTATTGAAGAATATGTGGAATCTGCTAGACAAGAAGGAGCAGAGGTAGGGTAGTAGAAAGTACAAAGTGATTTTAGGAAATAGTAAATCTGTTAACCTAAAGCAGATGCCCTTCCCTAGATCTTCCATCAATTTCTTCATTTTCCATCAACACTTGATGGACAGTTGATGGAAATTTGATGGTACTTGATGGAATTCCATCCTAAACCAAAAATATCCATCAAAGGATGATGGAAATTAGAAATATTTTTTCCATCATCATTCTTTTGATGGAAAATTTGATGGAATCTTTAACCCCTGATGGAAAATTGGATGGCATTTTTACCCTTTGATGGAAAATTGGATGGCATTTTTACCGCTGATGGAAAATATGATGGCATTTATTCCATCTGTTGGTAAATAGGATGGAAATGAAAGACTTTTGATGGAAATTGGACTTAAACATGTTCTTTGATGGAAAGAGGGATGGTATTTGGACTCTGTCATTTTTCTTGATGGAAAAAAACTTGGAAAATTTTTCCATCACAGGTGTCAGGTGCCAATCTGTTTTCCTTTAACCTTTGTGTACAGGATGTAACATCATAAATGAACACAGAGTTTATTAACAAATTTAAATTTGAACATTCATGAACATGCAGACAAGAAGCAAAGATGTCTTCTGTCATTAACAAATTATGGATTTTACAATGGATTTAGATCAAAAGGTTCTTATTAATTCTATTGACTGGGATTGAATAGTGCAGATGTATTCTTCTGATGACATAATTGTCTCTTGGATTTAGGAAGATTAGTGTGTACACAAGTTCTGGATTAAATCTTTTGGTAAGTACAATGTATTAGAATTTCCACCATTTTGAATATATGTGCATGCTCTTTTAGTTCAAAGTTAAGTGACATTTAAAATGTTTTATTAGCTTTTCAGAGTCAAGAGAAAAAAACTAGACCATAGATTTATAGAAATTATTAATCAAGAAGATGTGGTATACATGGTATAATTGCCAGTGAGACAACTATCAACAAAAGACCAAATGACACAAAAAATGTGAATATACATATCATACAATTGTGTACGACAGGAATCATATTTTGTATCATTTTAAAACATTATTTGTTTTATAAAATTATTTAGTACATTTTTGTTCTTAATTTCAATAAAATAATTTTGCTATAAAATTAGAGATCTGTGGTATGACTGACAATTATACATTTATATATCCACAAATGACAAGTAACTAATAACCTTACTTTATGTCTTTACAATGTTAACTTATTCTAATTTATCATGTTTATAATATGCTAGATTCTTTTATTTTTATTTTGCAGAATTTGCCATCAACTAATTCAACTTAAGGACAGAGATTCCAATGGGACACTGAACTAAAAGATACACACATGTAACTGGACTACCTATAGACGACAGAGAACAAATATTGTTTTATGACATCACAGAAAATGCCATATATGGAAAGATTTTCAAATTCCATCAGATGGAAAAACAGACTTCAATTATCCATCAGATGGAAAATATGCCCTTAATTATCCATCAGATGGAAAATATGCCATCAATTTTCCATCAATATGAAAAAATTCCATCAAACATTTTCCATCAATTTTTTTCCATCACTGATGGAAAGTTGATGGAAGTTGTTCCAATACTCCATCAACTTGATGGCATTTTTTCCATCTCGAAATTCCATCACGTTTTGAAGGAAAATCTAGGGAAGGGTGTACCAGTTGTCAAAACATAATCAAACTATGCAGACGATAACTAGTTTGTTAATTGACTCACTTATTAAAGAAAATATCTTTGAAAACTATATGTTTGTGATGGTAAACATTTCATCTATTTACTGCAATTTCTGAACATTTTTATTATTGCAAAAATTGCAATGAGTTTATTATTTGTGTCACAAAAATATTAAATTTCATTTATATTTTTGGTAGCAATACATTGCCTTTTATACTTTAATTAAACTTACATATATATGAGGGGGGATAGGACCTTTATCGGGACTCTGGGATCAGGTGTTTTTAAGCTCGGGATTTTGGGATTTACCCCTTCGGGATCTGGGAATTCTTTTTTTCAAATTTCGGGATCCAGGATTTAACATTATTTTAATTTCGGGACCTCAGGATTTCGTGTATTTAAACCCGGGATTTCGGGATCAAGATCCCTCCTACCCTCCCTCATATATGAGTCGACTGTCCAACAATGACAATAATAAATTCATGCAATAATTTGTGGTATTTTTTCACTCAAATGTGTTTATCACTCATATGGTACAAGTCTTTTTCAGGAGTAAAGGGTAAATATAACTCAGCTTAGCCTTAATCATGTTCCTTATAATTTATATTCTTTTTTTGTCATTGTAAATTAAAGTATTGGTGGCCTTGGGCAGTGTTCTGCTCTTTGTTCGGGTGGTTTGACAAATTCCCTTTTCCATTCACAATTTTATAATGTACTCCTATTGCTGCCTGCTCAACAAGATAAATTAAATTACTCAGAAAGATGAATACTTGAAAATTTCTCAAGGGAGTCTGTAACTAGTTAAAATGAAAAGTCAAGTTAACTGTTTAAATTTGACATGACCTACAAAGTGAACCAAAATATCTTTATGTTTGCATAAACTTAAAATTCAACACACGTCATATTAAAAGTACATGTAATTTTGAAGGATTAAGAGATTATTTCTCCCAGAACAAACATAAGCCAGAGATCTGCTGGTCATAACTTCAATAACTTTAATAACATAATAATTTAAAAGTAGCATGCTTTTAATTACAGTTATGTTCTTCTTCGCTGTACTCATACGAACATAAAAATTGTCTTAATTATATATAAATAAAACAAAAAGCAATTTGGGATGAGAAATTGTACTGATCAGTTTAATATATAATAGAAATAAATTGTGACAACTCTGGTCATGTAAGTCGTGGTCTCTGGATCTCCGAATAATGGTAGGAAATCTACAAGTATAAAAATGTTACATCAGAAACAGAAATAACTGCAATTACATATCATCAATGCAAAATATACGTGTCGATCTGATCAGTAAATTTTTCTCGACAAGAGAAAAGGCGCGAAATCCAGATATATATGTGTGAAAACCGAATTACTGCGGATATAAGCGAATGCGAATATTTATACGCCAAATTAAGAAATGAATTTATGTTCTTCTTCGCTGTACTCATACGAACATAAAAATTGTCTTAATTATATATAAATAAAACAAAAAGCAATTTGGGATGAGAAATTGTACTGATCAGTTTCGACAAAAACAAAGGAAGGAAGGATGTTCTAATCACATAATTATAATCCCAAATTTTGAGAAATTTTAAGTCTATTTTCTAACTTTTCTTTTATGTAGCCATCTTTAGCCTTTTCTGTCTTCCATCTACCGTGAGCTTTCAAAAGCCTGTCGGGAACAGAATTACTAGCAGCTGCTGTAACGCCCCCGCTCCTTAGACTATGTAAGCCAAATAAAGAACTATTCAGGCCTATTTCAGAAATCGCGTTTAAAATAACTTCCCTGGTTCGAGTGTAAGAAAGCGGCCTATTCGTGCAAGCTAGTTTATGCTTATCAATAGATTTGAAGTATGAAAGAGCTCTGAAGATGTAATCTTCACTCCCAACTGGCAAACTTGCAACGCGAAAATATTTCTGTAGCATAGCAACTGGACAAAGGTCTGTACCAGTTCTAGAAATCAAAATAGTGTTACCCTGTCGATATCTATCAGTCTTACTTTTTTGAATGTTTATTTGTAGATGAGAATCGTTGAACGTTAAATCAGAAGATCGGATGTGTGCTAACTCATCGTATCTTAAAAACCCGGAAAACCCTAACAACATCATAGCACAGATTCTCAACCCTGGCAGATTGTCATTTTTGTCGAATTTTGCAATAATACTCTTCAAAATCGTAGGGGTGATGGGTTCTTTCCTTTTCAAAGGTTTAGATAACAATCTTATACCACCTTCTAATACCATGTCTAGTAATTTGTCATTTAATATACTGTCATATAAATTCAGATCATGTTCCCACTTAATTGAATAGTATGCTGCGTTTAAAACGGCAGTGGAAACTCCAGATTGTATCAAATAGTTAAGATAAAGAGCAACTGTACACACAGTGGTAGGCAAAAACGGTAGATTGTACTTTAAGCACCAGTATTTGAATCTTTTGAAATATCCTTTATATTTCTTCAAAGTATTTTCGCTTTTTGAAGCAGTTACTACTGAACACAAAGAAACTGTTAGAGCTTTCAAGTCAGGATTAGAAAAATGCCTTAAGGATTCCCAATGTGAATGTTTGAATCTAAACTGAAAAATAAATTTAAATGAAATTAATTTGATTTAAAAAATCATATAGCGAAGCACTATATGTAAAAGAATTTATTCAAAATACTCTCAATTTGATTTACAAGTATACAATTAACGGGTTAAATGTATTAATATGAATTAGAAAATCATTAAATTAAATGGCATTTTGAGAGTACCAAAATGAAATTATCTCCTTTGTAAAATTCAACAATGCATGATAAAATATCTTGACGTCCGAAGGGGACATAACTCATGCATACTAGAGGCCCAAGCTGGACTTATCTCGAACACAATAAAACAGAATAATGCTCAAACGAGACTTTGATGTATACGTGCTAGATGCCCAATCGGGACTTATCTCTCCAAAATAAAACAATACAATGCCCAAACGGGACTTATGTTAATGTGATAGAGGGCCCGAACGGGACTTATGTTAATGTGATAGAGGGCCCAAACGGGACTTATCTCTCCATTAAAGAACAAATAAAGAATAAATCAATATAATGCCCAAGACGGGACTCATATAAGCACACGAGAGAGCCCAATCGGGACTTATCTCTGACATAGAATAAAATATAATAAATGAACCTAAGTTATGCCCAAACGGGACTTTGGTAAGTGCAAACGACGGTATAAACGATTCCATACCTTATAAAATGCGTATTTAATGCATAACTTCAATTTTAAGTATGTTCAACAAATGCGTGTCGCAAAATAATTTTTAAATACTACTATGCCAAAACAGGATTGGTCTGAAACTACTAGTATAACACCCGACAAAAAAAATACAAATAAAACTAATAAAAAATAAATAAATATTTAAATGGATATTGAGTGATATACTTACGGATTTAACTACAATCAATCTTTAAAACAAGAACGTTGAAAGTTAATGGAGAATGAATGAAAATGCTATTTTTATCCGAACCTTGGCAAAAAAATCCAGATGGTTTAACGTACTCTACAAAATCCTTTACAAAAGATTTGTATTGGTTGTTCGATGATGACCACAATAAAGGCCAAAAACATGACGAGGTCCATTTCGGAACAACGATAGTACCCTTTCCTTTACAAATTAACATATGATTTAATGCTCTACCAACAAGGTGAACAGGGGGAACTAACCAACAGTTATAAGTATTCCACGAAAACCCGAAAGCATCAACACCACTAGTATCTGGACACCAATACGCCGAAAAGAAAATCGGTAATTTGTGATTGTTATAGTCGGCAAAAACATCACAATCGAACGGACCCCATAAAGAATTAAAATACTTGAAATACACATCATTCACATACCAGTCATTAAAGTCAAATAGTTTACTGTAAAAATCTGCAGTAGTGTTAAGCTCACGGGGAACCCATTCTACTTCAAGGGATATGCAATTACGAATACATAGATTAAAAATTTTCAAAGCGATGTCTTGTAATTCTGATCTCATGCTCCCGGCCTGCACAATTTTAACTACATTTTGATTGTCCGTATAAATTTTCACCAAACGATTTTGAAAATCGGGCAATAAGGAAAATAGGGTTATAAATACTGCTGAAAGTTCTCTGAATGTAGAGCTTTTCTTTGCCTCGTCGGGAGTCCACATTTTATGTACAATTTTATTTGACGTTTCAACAGCAAACCCCGCACAAGCGAAACCACTTGCATCAGTAAAGACAATTCTATCTGGCAAAAATGAAACAGGTAAGAGAGATTTCCTGGGAAGTGATGTGCAGTTATTCTTCCAAAAGTTTAATTCAAAAATAGCTTCGTCGGTTAACTGAATGTGAAAATCCCAATAATCCCTAGCGGCGATAAGAATGAGCATATTCCTAGACATTATTCTGCAAATGTTTCCAAAACTGGGAATAAATGAAATAATCTTGCCAGTAACTCGTGCTAATTGTCTAGCAGTTATATTATTGATATTGCTAAAAATATCGTCTATAGTAGATTTAAAACTCTCAATCTTATCTTCAGGTAACTCTAAATTAAAAGTGTCCAAATGCCAACGGAACCCAAGCCAAGTTAAAACTTTTGTGGGGTCCCAAATACTTTTTTCATGATTCAGGAAAAAACCTGCTGACAATAAATCATGCTTTACGACCTTAGAAAGCTTCACACAATCCTCAAAAGAGGACTCAATCCCCCAACCGTCATCTAAATATATGATCATACGATAACCTTGTGATCTCCAGTGCTTAACTAGTGGCCTCAACACTTTAGAAAACACGTGACCAGCTGTAGACAAACCAAACGGTAAACATCTAAAAACGAAATAACGGGGGCCAGTTGGGAAAATCCAACAAAAACCTAAAAACTTTTGATGATCTTCGTGTATATTAATGTGATGATAACCACTCTTTAAATCAAATTTTATCAGAAATCCTGGATTTGATACAAATTGCAAAGCCTCAGTAACACCTTCGTATTTGAATTTTCTTTTTTCGTTAAACTTATTAACGTGCCTCAAGTCCAAAATCAATCTCTTTTTACCTGAGCCGTTAACTGACACCGATAACGGATTAACGATAAAAGGAATGTGATCTTTCACCTCACGAATCACACCTGTTGACAATAATTCTATAATTGATGACTCAACAAAAGATGTGTGTTTTACGGCTGAACTGTTGTTCTTTAAAAAAGCTGACGGTGGCAATTTGTAAAAAGGTATAAGGTATCCAAATTCGACAACATTAAGAACAAAATTATTAGCATTTAAAGTATATTTCCAAAAATCTAAATTTCTCCGTAAATTATCTACTCTAAAAGAGCTGGCTGAGGAGCACTCAAATTCAAAATCTTGATCGTGACTTATAAAAGGAGATAAATTGTACTTAACTGTTTCATCACTTTGCTCCTGAAGAGCCACTGGTCTCGGCTGGTTGGAACCTCCGTCTCTTTGGGCAATGATAGGCCCAGTGACCCTCTCCATTGCAGTAGTAACACCTGTCTGTTGGTTGTGAACTGGTGAAGTACTCATTCTGGTTGTAGATACCGTTACGAGGTCCTGTGCGGGTTTGTGATCCTTGGGCAGCCGGGTATTTGTAGTTTCTAGATACTTCTCTTGTAGATGCTGATGAAGTTTTACGAAAAGGCTCATCTTGAGGAACTAGGAGACTCTCTGATTCTGGAATATAAGGAGCAGGACGGGTGCTTACTTTGTTACGTCTCTTAGCTTTGGCCCGGTAGTCGGCTTGTCTTAACTTTGTTGCGTCGTCGGTCCCCTCTGTAATAGGGTCGTCTATATATTCGTCCACTACGTCCCACCCGTACTTGTCGGCTATTCGAAGAAGCTTATTTCTTTCCTTTAGGGCCTTTATGCTCTTTTCTAGGTACTGAATGGCTAAAGCCGGGGAATCTTTCTCTATGAATTTGAGGGTCTTTTCAAGTTCTGTTAAACGTTCTCCGTTAAAACTAAATTGCTTTTCATTACCGTCGTACCTGAATTTAGGAGTCTGTTTTACCGGAGGAACACTTTCAACTTCTTTAGCACCAATTCGCGTGTCAATCTCCTTGAATAACTCTTCTTTGGGCTTTCTCAATGTCAAATCAAGGCTCTGGGTAAACAGCGATAAGGCATCCTCAGGTGAAAATCGAGTAGACCCTTCACGTTCTTCACTGCGTTGAATTCGTATAGGCGATTCCGGTTCAGGTTCACTCATATTACCAAGGTCAGTATACGTGTCGATCTGATCAGTAAATTTTTCTCGACAAGAGAAAAGGCGCGAAATCCAGATATATATGTGTGAAAACCGAATTACTGCGGATATAAGCGAATGCGAATATTTATACGCCAAATTAAGAAATGAATATATTTAAGATTGATCATATAAGCGTATTTATTAACATTTACATAACCTCACACATTATTAATGTAATGGCATAAACACATCACATGTTAGATCTTTTCTAGATTCGAGTCACATGTCCTTACATTTGTCATGTGATTTCATTAAAGAGGTATCAATACAAATGATAAAAAAGCTTAGATATGAATTTTTTTGTGTTCAATCATCAATGAAACAGGTGAAAGTAGTGAAATGATAATTTGCTTTTAGCAGCCAATTTTGTTCAATATTGCAAAAAATGAGCTGAGAATTATTACAGAGAATTATTCACTTGCAAGTGAATAATTCAACCTCATTCCATCTGTATTCATGTGACCTTAAATTTTACCCATCAGCTATTAAAAGGAAAAGAATGTCAACATTGAAAGTGAAACAAGGATTAACCATTTGGTTGCTTGGTTCAATTTACAAAATATCATTTTTATACAGGTAAAAAAGATGATAAACATATTTTTACAATACAAAATAAAACAGTCCTAGAAAAATCAAATTGCATTTGGTTTCTATCTATTTTTATGTATATGTATCTATATATCAGGATATATGACCATCTGCAGTTTTCAGAGGTAAATTTGATGGTTAGTTAGATGACGTCTAGACCCCATTACAGATGATGAAATATTCATACATTTTATTGAGCCACATTATTGAATTTCAAAGCTAATGCCCCTTTATAACAAATCACATGATTTCTCTTACAGATATTCCAGATTTCAGCTATACCAAAGAAAGGTTGTTTCTATCCTCCCACTATAATCACCAATGTACAGACAGTATCTAGAGTGGTTGTTGAGGAGGTGAAGTTTATCATTTATTATTTATATTCTTAAATTATCCTAGTTCACTTCCACCTCATATGGTCAACAATTCTTAGTTTAAATTAAATTTTGAATTGGAATATAATAAATTTGAGGAAAGTTTAAAACTGAGGTTCATTTTAAATATAATATTGAACACTTTTACGACATAAAAATATTGCCTGATATAACACCTTTGATAAAAGGGCAAATATTGTCAAAAAACTAGTTTTACTTACTTTTTATGTGAAATTATGGCTATTTCTGAAAGAATTGAATTCGGGAACCATTGGCCATTTTAAATATCAATGCAATAAAATTTTTATTGTTTCTTAGGGTCTTTATACCAGAAATTTAAGATATCAAATATAATATTTAATTGCAATACCTACTTATACTTACTACTCCATAAATAAGATGTGGTATGATTGCCAATGAGACAACTCTCCACAAGTGACCAAATGACACCGAAATTTTAAACAACTATAGGTCACAGTACAACCTTCAACAATTAGTAAAATCCATGCTGCATAGTCAGCTATAAAAGGCCCCAAATGACAACACTGTTTATTTATGAAGTACTTTAAAGAGGTAGTGGTGAAAACAAACTTTTTTTTGTGTTCCTTAGTAGTTGTCTCATTTATATATTGTCCCCTTATATTTTTGTACTAGTATCATGGTTCTTGTTCTACTTTGCAGATATTTGGTCCAGTATTAGTTGTTTTAAAATTCAGGACAGCTAAGGAAGCTATTGCCCTGTCTAACAACACTATCTATGGACTAGGAGGTAGTGTTTGGACAGAGAATATACCATTAGCTCTGGAGGCGGCACTCAGTATCAAGGCTGGCACCGTATGGATCAACTGCCACAATCTGTTTGATTCTGCAGCTGGCTTTGGTGGCTACAAACAGAGTGGCTATGGTAGAGATGGTGGCAAAGAGGTATGGATTATTATAGATGGTTGATGGCTTTGATGTAACTTTTTAAAAATATTATTTTTGGTAACATAACATTGACTTCTCGTGATTGTTGGAATAGTATTTTTTCAATTCTTTAAAAAAGCAATATTTGATGATCTTCTCGAGAAGAAAAATAACACAAATAGAAATTGTTGTGATTTGTAGAACTTGGATCTTTCCTCATGCAACTACATGAAGTAAATTAAAAATTGCAAAAACAAATCGCTGAGAAGTGGACTATAAAGAGCTAAACGTATTAGATAAATTTTCATTGTGCATGTGCATATTTATTATGGTTAATATTTTACAGTTTCATTTTAACTTTTCATCACTGCATGGATTGCTGTCTTTTTTTCTTTTTTTTTTATGAATTTGTGATATTGATTATAATTGTCATGTAGTTATCGTTTCAGTTAATTATTTATATATTAATTGATATAACAAAAGTAAACAATTTATGACTAGAATTTCTTTTTAGAGATACAGTATGTCAGTACTATAATTCTTTTGCAGGGACTATTTGAGTATGTCAGACCATCCTGGGAAAAGAGGCCTAGACCGGAACCTGTGCAGTTGGACCTGAAAGCTTTTGGACAGATAGTTCAGGCAAGACCAACTATAGGAAACAACCAGAAAAATGAGATTTCTGCAGATGGTAAACTGCCAGGGTAAGTTTACTGAAGGATTTTAGTCTTGTCATTGTACAAGCAAGGTGAGAGATACCAAAGGCATATTCAAACTCTTAAGGATGTACTTAGGTGAGGGTTTGGAATTTGTGTCAAATGTTCAGACTCCTTGGTGTTTTTCCATACAATGCAATGTAAAATATTTTGCCCCATAACACCCATTCATTTTTTTATATAAGACTTAATAGCTCATGAAAGGTCATTTACCAAACTTTTAGAAGATTCTTGATTTTCTTTCTTTGTTTTGAGACCCAAATAATACCAATGCAAATATAAGGTAAAAGTACGAGTCAGCCTTTTCCCGCCATATTTTAAATCTCAAATATCTTGAAAAGGAGGTCCATTACCTATAAATATTTTTAGCTTATCTTTATCCTTAATTGATGCTCTACTAGCTTATAGTATCAATTTTAATTTCTTAATTTTTACCTAACCTCACCTAAGTACATCCTTAAGTCGAAAACAAACTGACAATGCCATGGCAAAAAACAGGAAAACTACAACAGCCTACAAAACCCAACATAGAAAACTAAAGACTGAGCCAAACAAAGTCCATTTAAAAAAGATGTGGTATGATTGCGAATGAGACAATTCTCCAAAAGAGAACAAATGACACAGAAATTAACAACTATATTAGGTCACCGTACGGCCTTTAACAATGAGCAAAGTCCATACCGCAATTTTTTTAGAGCAGTTTTGTATAGAAATATGTCCGGAATGTATTGATATCTGTTGCCATGGTACTGTGCATATCTGATCTCCTTTCAATGTAAATTTCAAAAGCATAAGGATCTGTAAGTTTTGTAAATTGAGAATATTAATGCATGCTCTTATTATTGCAAAACTTGACTGATTAAAATGAATAAAAAAATAACACAGATCCTCTGTTGCTGGTAAATTTTAAAAGTAAATTTGGAAAAGGGAGGTTTTTAATTATTTTTATGTTCAAAATTACGTTTTTCACAATAATAAAGTATTTTAGTTTTTGAAACAACATGTTATAATCATTTCTATTTTTACAAGACTTTTTTGAAAATGAATGCGCATGCTCGTGGGTTAAGGTAGTGTTTTTTTTTGCTCCTGTAACTGGTTTGTTCTTTTGACAGAATTGACAGAACATTTAAGATGTATTATGGTGGAAAACAAGCTAGACCAGATGCACCCTACGCCAGACCTGTGGTTAGCCCCAATGGTACTGTTATTGGCCATGTTGGTGAGGGTACCAGAAAGGATGTCAGGAATGCAGTAGAGGCTGCACATGCTGCCGCTGCAGGGTAGGTAGTCCCTTCGGTGAGCCCCAATGATACTGGGATAGCCCATGTTTATAAGTGTAATAAAAAAGATGAACTATGGAGTCCCTAAATCATACTGTAATACACGTTACTGAAGAGGTTGTGTAAGCTCTGCATTGAATTTGTACTTTAATGCCTTATATTTGATACATAAATTATTCCCTCTGGCTGGTCCTGGTGGTATTATTATAGGCACGTTCATGAGGTCACTTTACTGAAAATAGTACTCAGTAATAGAAGAAACAAAATATTTTTTTAATAGAGCTTACCAACCAAAGAAAATATACACACAATCAAAAAAAAATTGTACTCTAAAATGTTAAATCTTAAACACTAAATGTGATGCTTTTCATGGATCCATCTTTAAAGTCATAAGAAACGAGTGACTGGTGAAAAATAATTTTTATCCAATTCTTGAACCAATGCATGTATATATCATAAACTTAGTCCACTGTGCACGATTTTATCATTTTTTACGCAAATATATCGTATAATCGTCAATTTGTTTTCTCTCTGTCTGTTATGTTTAACAAATATGGCTACTCATTAAATGCCGTGTTTTGAAGCCGAAGTTTACCGATTGTCACCTTATAGTAAATAATCAACAAAAATCATGGGTATTTATCACGTGTTTAACATATACAATCAGGTAATTGTTTATTTTAATGACAGATTCATGCATATTGCTATCCCCGGATTTTTACGAGGAGGGTCACGCTTAGGTCACTATGCATACAAAAAATATGTCGGCGAATTGCTTCCTGGCAGCAAGCAATTAAAAATAAGTAAACTTCTTCTAAATGTGGACTAATTAAAGAATTTTCCTCAGAAAAAAGTATATGTACATAAGTTGTATAATGAAAACTATCCATTTAGTTTTAAAAAACATTTGCATATTTTTTTTAATTTGAGGTTTCATATGACTTTAAGGAGATCAGCCATATGATTGCAGTAATGAGATTTTGTTATAAATCCTACTGAGTAGCTTTATCATTGGTTAGATGCTATCTAATTTAAATTAATTTGTTTAATCAGCTGGGGAAAGAGAGCAGCTCATAACAGAGCACAGATAACTTACTACATGGCTGAGAACCTTGAGTTACGACGAGATGAAGTGGCTAACAGGATACATCAGATGACAGGACGGTCCATGGATGATTGTAAGACTGAGGTGGACCTGTCAGTACAGAGATTGTTCCATTGGGGGGCATACTGTGATAAATATGGAGGCACTGTACAGGTTGGTATCTCTCCAATACAAGTACTGTCACACTGTCACAAATTTTTTCCAATCCAAAGACTAAAGTTTTAGATATTCAAAACTTTATTAATTGAGAGACGGGGCATGTTCCCTTAATGTGTTGCAGTGTTTGAATCAGTATATGTAATGATGATTTAATCAATTAATTTTTCCATTTTTCATCTAGATATCCTAATTATATAAATATTTGTACTGAGGATTGATTATTAATTATGGATTTACATTTTCATGGATTGCATTGCAATTGGTGAAATAAGAATTAAAGTGTTCAGAGAAGTACATCTTGTATTCAAACTCACAAAAGCAGTTATCTCTAATCCAATCTTTGCCTAATTCAGAAAAATTGGTACCCATAGAAAAAACAAATTCACAGTATTCTTAATGCAACTGGTCATTATGCATGATTGTTTTGATTGTTTTGTCATAATTTCTCAATATACTGACGGAAATATAATTTGTTAGTCATAATCAAATTCTGACTAAGCAAGCAATACACTGTTGAAGAACAAAAAGACATTCAGCTTAAAAATAAGATATAAAAATGCAAGAAAATTTGTTGGGTCTTTCAAACTAAAAAAAAATTGTTTCTCAATCTGTATTTAAGTGTCATAATTACTCATCACGAAAGATAACCAGATCTTTCTTTTAGAAGCACTCCAATCTATAATATTTTCTGTTTTGTATTTAACAGGAGACTACATTATATGGTTGTACAGTAAAAGTCCATGAACCTATGGGTGTGATTGGTATTGCCTGTCCAGATGAATATCCCTTGTTAGGTTTTGTGTCCCTGTTTGCTCCGGCTGTTATTAGAGGGAATGCCATAGTCATTGTACCAAGTGAGAAATACCCACTGTCAGCTTTAGATCTGTACCAGGTAAGAATGGTGGTCCTGTTTGATTTTTCTAAAATCCTCTGTAAGAGCTGTTCCAAAAAAATACTATGCCCCCCTCCCAGTAAGATGTCCAATGTTAGCCAATCATTAAATAGATAAACTCAATAAATTCTGAATTTACAGTATTACTCCAAATTCCGTCAATCCTTACAATGCAGATTATGACAATTAGTAGCCAAAAGATAATTATGAGACATGGTTAAGACTTTTGTTAGAAAACATAGCAAGAAAAACTATAGTTAAAACCACAATTATAATAAATAGATTCTAAAATGAATGCATGAATAAATTATTATATATAAAAAAAATAAGAAACTGGGAGACAGCATCTAACCATGAAAAGTCATATCATGAATAAACATTGAAAAATGGCCAAATATTTACCTCAAACAAGGGGTACATTTTACTACATCAGTATGGTATAACTCTCTTCAATCACTTTAAAATAAGTGGTAGTTTCATATTTATTTGCAAAAATCCTTTGAAACACTAAAAATTTAACTATTTTCAATTGGAAAAGCTTTCACTACGTTTCTCCATCTTGTTAGCACTGCAATATACAAGTTTACATATTTCAGTAGGTCAAGGTGATTGACCTGTTTCCTGTTATCTATACTATTAAACGAGAAGACCTCATTTTGTGTGTCACTTCTCTTCCTTTCGCAATAAATTAATCATCATGCCTTTGTGACCTAAAGGTACCTTGCATAGTAGCATTTGTCATCCATTCTTATGGCTACTCAGTTAAGGTTGTTTTAAGAAAAAAACGAAAAAAAAGGCATCTGGATATTGTTTCTTTCATCAGACTGACTTTTAAGTCATAGACAAGACTTCCGATTTAAACATAATTTTGATAATTTCTCGGTTACATATACGATAATATATAGAGACTCTCCATGTAATATAGCAGTTATCGCCATGGAGAAGAAACTTGGAATTAATAGTTAATACACCTTATTTACAATAAACGTATGTTCATAGTATACAGAAACACGAAAATCATGGAATTTAACAGAAAAATAAAAAAAATAACAGACAGCAAGCTATAAACAGGCCAAAAAATTACAATATTTTCTAAAGTTATTGATTTTTTTTATGTTTGATATATTATAGGTATTTGACACATCAGACCTTCCAGGAGGTGTGGTCAACATTCTGACTGGAGATCGTAACCACCTGTCTAAATATCTTTCTGAACACCAGGATATCCAGTCCATGTGGTACTTTGGTACGGCAGAGGGGTCCAAATTTGTGGAATATATGTCTGCCGAGAATGTGAAGAGGACTTGGGTGAATTATGGACTTGCCAGAGATTGGACAGACCCAGAACAAGGACAGGGAGAGGAGTTCCTGTATCAATCAATACAATGTAAAAATATCTGGATTCCAATGGGGGATATCTTTGCTAATTAAAGAAAAAATGAGAGAGATCTCTTGAGTGAATTAATATATGACAGTCATGTCCTGTAATTTTGTTTTTGGAAAAGATCTGTTCACTTCATTGAATTTAACATTAATGTAGATCTGGAATTATGTACATAAGGGAATAAGTACAGGTCAGAGTAGATATATCCTTAAATAGTTTCAGTATTGTTTAAATTTTTTATTTTAAGTCATGTGTTTTAAGAATGTTAACGTTTAGACATGTAAACCGTCCAAAGTTACATTTTAGGTGGAGTAGATAGCTTAATTACTTCATTTCTGATAATATAGCTTAAGTCATACATAGAAATGGTTGTGATTAGCTTTACAAAGGTTTGATGTATATTAAAAGGAGAAGATATAATCGGCTACAATCTGATTCCTGGAACATTCAAAAATCATAAATTATCTAAAGTTTATCTAATAACATACTCTAAACAAAATAATTTATTGTTCAAACCATATTTGGATTAAGTTCTTTATAGCCAACTTCAGGTTTATTTATTTTCACAATCTTATATATTATGGATTAAATATTTACTAAAAATATCTTATGACTTTCAGATTTTTTTACTGAAAATGTTTTTTTTACTGAGGTAACCTATACTCTTGAAGTTTAAAGGATGCTTAAATTTTTTGACTTTTATATATTATTTTGTATGGTTTACCTAAAAAATCTAGTCTTCCATTCATTTATTTTACAAATGTATATAGTTCAAAAGAAGGGTGGGTGATTCATGTATATTTTAATACTAGATTAACTGCCAGCATTAAATAGTGTATTAGTGGTGCTTGTTGTATTTTGAAATATACCATTTGATAGCAATTATAAAAAAATTAGAAGATTCCAGTGAAATCCTGGAACAATTGTTATGATAAAATATGCCTTAATCTTCATGGTTACATATTAAAGTAAAAAGCCTGAACATGAACTTTAGTAATGTTTTTATATTGTTTCGAGTTAGGCCAGGATTTTTTTATTTATTGGTTTACGGATCCGCCGACCCGATTTTGCTGATTTCCAGAATAAAAATAAAATTCACTTTTGCATTATCCCTGAAAAATAATTAAAATATTTTTTTTCCTGAAATGAAATGCATTAATCACTAACAAAATTGACAACACTTTCTGGTGTGAAAAAAAAACCTTCCAGTTTACGTTTCTAAATATAGAAAAATCAATTATAACTGACCTTGAAATGTCGTTTGCGCAAATAATTTTGCGGAACGAAACTTGTGTTTAAAACCAATTACACAATAAGTTCGTTTACCTTATTTGTCATCAGTCCGTAAGATGCATCATCTCATAGAAATAGACTTGTCCAAATGTGGACAGGGTGAAGGCATCAAATTAAAGAACTGAATATTAACAAATCATTAGGAATTTTCTTGTTTTCATAGGTAATAAAAAAAATGTCGTTCATTTGGATAAAAAAAACGGGAATGCAAGACAACAGATTAACCCGATACCGTTTTTCCAGTGGACGATTCCATTAGGTTTTTGACACGTGTGTTGAAACTTATTTTCGTACGACGTTTATGCATTTTTTCAAGGATTTGTAAAGTAAGACAAATCCTTGATTTTTTCTTTATCAGTTTTCGTGCTTGAAGATCATTATTTACCAAGTTTTCTGGAATTGATTAAGAGCTACGCGAATCTATTTTTCTTGTTTCTGAAATGATGATTTAATTTCGTCTTTGTCCGTGCATCCCCTTTTTTTTAACTGTAAATTACTAGACAATGTCATGCGTAGTTTATAACAGCTGAGCAATAATATTTCATCGAACTAAAATTTTAGAAATGATGATAAAATAGCATAACAAACATACAAATATTTCGGACCTAATTTCCATTTCAAAAAACAACGGCAGACATTATCTGTTAACCAAGCTTTGTTCTTTACCCATAAATAAATTAAATAAAATTTTAGAGGATTGCAACACAATTTCATATTACAGTCCTAAGTATGAAATTGTCCAAATTATAATGGCATATTGTTATTCTAAACTGTTTCCAAAAATTGATCGCCCTGAAGATCATAAAAAACATTTTATTAAAATAAAGTATGTCAATAAAGGTTTTGATTTTGTAAATATTGCCGGTATTTTTAACGACCATTCTGTTAAAGACCAAATTCCTGGATATTTTGATAATACTGAACTCCCTCTCATTTGTTATTTTTACAAGAAATCTACCCGAAAATATGTGTTTAATTATAGCCAATTGTGTAAAGATGTAAATATCACTGAAAATACACCTA
This sequence comes from Mytilus galloprovincialis, assembly GCA_037788925.1. NCBI lineage: Eukaryota > Metazoa > Mollusca > Bivalvia > Mytilida > Mytilidae > Mytilus > Mytilus galloprovincialis. The sequence goes on along the minus strand of CM075340.1, from coordinate 4,046,629 downwards.
TGTCGTGTAATTGCAGTAATTCAGAATACACCTATGGACCAATTTCCCATGTTATAACAGGAGACCTTAACATCGTTCGCGACCGAGAGTTAAAATCATTCCTCAGTAAAGGACCTAAATATCGTCCCCCGTCAACTATTAACTGGAATGAGTGTCGTAATATCATCAACGACTCACTCCGCGCCTACTGTTTGAAATGGGTAAAACGGGAAAAAGCTGACAAAAAATCTTTGGACTCTTTTATTAATTCAGTAATGAAGATAGTTGATATTCGAATACAACATTTTAAAGAACATTTTACCCTCAACAAAAACTATAAAAACCCTATTTCGCGTATCAAAAATAAACTAACAGAACTAGCCAAGGAATTTGTTTTTGTCCCGGCTGATAAAGCTGCTAATAATATCATTATTGTTTGACGTAAATTTTATATAGAGGTTCTGCAAAAGGAAATCACGAATTCACCAACATTCCAACTGACTTCATTTTCAGAAAACGACATCTGTAACAAACATAAACTTTTAGCTACTTCTTTACAAGCAGAACCAAACACAATGAAAGTCCCAACTATGTACTGGCTTCCGAAGCGGCACAAAAAACCTTACAAATATAGATTTATTTCATCTTCCAGCCATTGTTCAACTACTAAATTGTCTGTTTTACTTACTAGTACACTTGGTACAATAAAAAACCTGATAATAAATTGTTCAAATAAGGCCTTTGAAAATAGTGGAATTAATTACTTTTGGAGTGTCAAAAACTCGTTGGAAGTACTTGATAAATTGCATGCATATATTGGTGATTTTGAATCTGTTCAAAGTTTTGATTTTTCTACCCTATATACCACTTTGCCTCATATTCTTATTAAGAAAAAATTCACATCCCTAATTAACTGGGCATTTAAAAAGTCGGAATGCGAGTACATATGTTCAAACTCTTTTAGATCATTTTTTAGTAGCAATAAACAAAAGAACTATGTCAATTGGACATGCTTTGATACTATTTATGCACTTGAATTTTTACTTGATAACATTTTTGTTCGCTTTGGAGATTCCGTATATCGTCAAGTTATTGGAATTCCAATGGGGACTAACTGTGCACCACTTATTGCGGACCTGTTTTTGTATTGTTATGAGTTACAATTTATGACTAAAATTGGCAAAGACCCATCAAAACAACATTTGATACAAAAATTTAACAATACTTTTAGATATTTGGATGATATATTGGCTCTAAATAATGACGACTTCAGTATGTATACTAAAGAAATTTATCCTGTAGAACTTACTTTAAATAAAGCTAATGATAACAATGACCACTGCCCTTTCCTCGATCTTGATATCTATATCATAAACGGGAAGCTTAATACAAAAATTTATGATAAAAGAGATGATTTTTCATTTCCTATTGTTAATTATCCATTTTTAGATGGTGACGTTCCCTTGTCACCATCTTATGGTGTTTATATATCTCAACTTGTACGATTCGCTCGTGTATGTAACAATGTATTAGATTTTAGCGAGAGAAATTTATGTATTACTGAAAAATTATTACACCAGGGTTTTCGATATCACAAACTGGTCAAAACATTTACTAAATTTTATCACCGGTATAAGGAAATAATTCGTAAATATAACTCAACATGCAGACATCTTATACGTTCAGGTATTTCACATCCAAAATTTTATGGAAATATTCTTTATAAAGCACAAAAATGTCAGTATTCTCCTCAGAAACTAACAAAACCTTTAAATAGACTTATTAAAGGGGGATATAGTTACGATACTGTTGTCAGGTCATTAAAGATTGCATATTTTGGATTTAACATTGATTCACTGATAGGGTCTTTGCATCGGAACTAAACACATTTATTTCTAAAAGAACAGTTGTTGGCATGACACGGGTTATGTTCTTCTCATATATTTTATGATAGTATGATACTAAACCCCTAACGGGAGGGATTGTACCTGATATTCATATGATGAAGACATAATCTTTCAATCAGTTTAATTGAGGTCTGGAGCTGGCATGTCAGTTAACTGCTAGTAGTCTGTTGTTATTTTTGTATTATTGTCATTTTATTTATTTTCTTTTGTTACATCTTTTGACATCAGACTCGGACTTCTCTTGAACTGAATTTTAATGTGCGTATTGTTATTCTTTTACTTTTCTACATTGGCTAGAGGTATAGGGGGAGGGTTGAGATCTCATAAACATGTTTAACCCCGCCGCAATTTTGCGCCTGTCCCAAGTCAGGAGCCTCTGGCCTTTATAAGACTAACGGCTTGTATGATTTTAAATTTTAGTTTCTTGTGTATAATTCGGAGTTTAGTATGACGTCCATTATCACTGTACTATTATGCATATTTTAGGGGCCAGCTGAAGGACACCTACGGGTGCGGGAATTCTCGCTACATTGAAGACCCATTGGTTGCCTTCGGCTGTTGTTTGCTCTATGGTCGGGTGGTTGTCGCTTTGACATATTCACCATTTCCTTTCTCAATTTTATATTGCTAGAAAGGTGAAATATATATTGATTTTGCATATTTTTTTGTCTTCAAAGATGATTTTTTTTCTTTTTTTTTCCCGACCGACCGACCCGACTTTTTCATGGGGAAAATCCGTAAACCAACAAATTAAAAAACCGTGGCCTTATTAGCATTTTAAAATATATTACCATATATCCCTTTTATGATATGCATGACAATCTTATATCAAATGGTTTTGGTTTATGGGGTATGCATCTATAGGACATATCTTATGGGAACGGTTATTTTGATATAAATGCTTTATACATACATTTGTGAAAAATTTGATTTAGGTAAGCAGTGCTTGTTTGTACAAATGTATCAACATTTAAGTAAAATGTTATTATAGTATCACTTAAATTGATTTTTGAAGGCAGCTCTTTGAACTTAATATACAATCAGATAATCATGCTTTAGAAATGTATTTTAGTAAGTTTTCCTATATGATGATTTTCAGTGGGGATGTCTGAAAAAAATGCATAAGTTTTGGACTTTACAGCCCTACTTTAAATGTATTTGAAACAATCCAATAATTATGTTTTGATTTTAAACTATCTCCAGTTGTCCAGAAAACGAATAGTAACACAAACTTTATTGATATTATCATTGATGACTTTATATACTGCACGATTTTCATTGATTGTATAACAAATACAATTTACCTGTATTTGCTACTATGTATATAATAGTTGCATTATACATATGTCTAGTAATTTCAATACTGATTAATAAGTGACATTTATATATAAAATTGTATTGCTTCCTGACACTTGTTCCTGTGTGTTACACTTTTAATGTGTAGTGTTACTGTGTTTGTACTTATTTTTCCGTGTAGTTACTCCGTCAGGATGTTGTGAAAAATGAATGCTGATATAGATTGTTGTTGTTGCATAATAGCTGTAGACAAATTTTTGTAGATCATAAACTTTTTTTTATGCACAAATTCAGGGAAAGCATTGTAAAAGAGACAAATGTGTTTGTTTTGAAGTTGAAATTATGTTATTTTGAATCTCACTTTATAGTTTTGTATAATAAGAATTCATTACCTTTTGTTTATAGTGCTAAACTGTTTGTTTTATATAATAATCAAGAACTAAAATAAAATTGTTGATTGTTGATATTGTATTCTTTGTCTTGTGTTTTTTTTTGTTCTACATTGGCTAGAGATATAAGGAGAGGGTTCAGATCTCACAAAACATGTTTAACCCTGTCACATTTTTGCGCCTGTCTGAATTCAGGAGCCTATGGCCTTATATGCTGTTTAATTTTGGTTAATTAATATGTTTCAGAGTTTATTGTGACATTCAGTTTCACTGAACTAGTGCACATGTTAGTTTTTTGGCAAGCTGAAGCCCGCCATTTTCTTGCTGTGTTGAAGACCCATGGGTAGCCTTAAACTGTTTTTCTGCTCTTTGCCGGGTTGTTGTCTAGCTCTTCAACACATTCCCTGTTTCCATTCTCAATTTTATTGTCTCCCTTGACGGATGCTGTTTCTGGCGTTGACGGAGGCCTCAACAATGTATTAGATTGTGATTAGGTCTAGTTTATGGTGAACCACTAGTGGTAGGTCAAAGATATTTGGTAGGCTGTTGTATTAGTATTGGCAAATCTCATTTCCATGGAGATTATTTGGCCATGCCCCCTCAGTTATGGTCTATTGACTGAATTTTTGCTTAGTTTTCATGTATTAGTTTGTGATTGGGTCAGTTTATGAAGAACCACAAGTGGTAAGTTGTTGATAATTGGTATGCAGTTGAATAAGGATTGGCACATCTCATTTGCATGTAGATTATTTGGCCCTGCCCACTCAATCATGGTCTATTGACTTCGAAATTTTGCTTAGTTTTCGTGTATTAGTTTGTGATTGGGTCAGCATATGAAGAACCACTAGTGATAAGTTATTGATAATTGGTATGCAGTTGTATAAGCATTGACATATCTCATTTCCATGGAGATCATTTGGCCCTGCCCACTCTGTCATGGTCTATTAACTTTGCAATTTTTGCTTAGTTTTCATGTATTAGTTTGTGATTAGGTCAGTTTATGAAGAACCACAAGTGGTAAGTTATTGATAATTGGTATGCAGTTGAGTAAGCATTGGCACATCTCATTTCCATGGTTTATTGACTTTGAAATTTTTCTTAGTTTACATGTATTAGTTTGTGTTTAGGTTTGTTTAAAGGGAACTACTTATGATAAGTCAATGGTATTTAGTATGCAGTTGTATTAGCATTGGCACATCTCATTTCCATTGAGATTGTTTAGCCATGTACCTTCAGTCATGGTTCATTGATATTTTTAACATTTGCATTATTGAAATTACAAAAAAGCTAGACATATTTCTGTGATAACAGTTTATTTGATTGCTAGTGTAATTTTCAATAATGCAAGTGTACAAAATTTCCAACTGATTGAAAAAAAATAATGCAGTTTTTCCCCTCCTTTTTAAATGCCCAGGACATATTCAACTGTTTAAGGAAAGTAGAGACAAAATGATGAAAACAGAAGCAGGTCTAGTAATCCCTTGACCTGTCTCACTTTTTGTTTTTCTGTCAAATTTTTCTTGGCTTCTGTGAAAGGGAATCATTTAATATTTAGTCTGATAATGTTAAGTTGTAGCCAGTAAGCAATTTAAACATCTAACTTGTAGCAAATTCCTTTTTACTAATATTTTGAAATTTTACAAAAGAGGGACAAAAGATACCAAAGGGACAGTCAAACTCATAAATCTAAAATAAACTGACGCCATGGCTAAAAATGAAAAAGACAAACAGACAAACAATAGTACACATGACACAACATAGAAAACTAAAGAATAAACAACACGAACCCCACCAAAAACTAGGGGTGATCTCAGGTGCTCCGGAAGGGTAAGCAGATCCTGCTCCACATGTGGCATCCGTTGTGTTGCTTATGTGATAACAAAACCCGTAAATAGTCTAATTCGGTAGGTCACATTCATGAAAGGCAACACTCACTGCACAAGAAAATTTTATTCAAACTTTTCTTGGCTACTTTTGAAGTAAATGATTTCAATATTTGGTTTGGTAGTGACCAGTTATGCTCGGGTATTATACATGTTACATCAGTTAGTTGCATGCAATTATGCACATCCATACCTGGTATTATTGTTCTTGTTTAAACTAACAAAAGGGTTGAAAATTTCACAATTTACATTTGTTATAAATATGTCATTTTGCAAAAGAACATGGATTAGGAAGTTGTTTTCATTTTAAGAACATGTTCCAATTGTCATATACAAGTCAACAACACTTTTGATAGGGTTTGTAGTTGGCCTGTTCAAAGGCAAAATTTCTGACCCATAATCAAACATGGCCTTATTTATTCTCAGCCACCATTCATGTTCAATTGCTTTACAAAGCAGACTCTCGCCCTTAATGTGCATGAAATATTTGCCACTGGACATTTTTTCATTGAATAAAGTAAATATTTGTCCTATATTTTAAACTTTTAACAATTATGACTGGAAGGAACAACGGATAGGGATTACCATTCTACAAACACACTCCAGTTAATATTTCATAAGTTCTGTAGACACCATCCCCATGTAATTGATTATTATAGGGCTCCTGCGTCATTTACATCCACTTCATTTGAACCCTGGTGGATAGTTGTCTCATTGGCAATCATACCACATATCCTTATTTTTATAACAAGACATTTTAACTTTTAACTTTGTATTTTATACATTGTGTTATTGTTTTCTATATGACGTTTAATTGGTTTTGTCACATTTCTGGATACGACACATGTTATAGTGTTTTGTACGCTATACTTGATTTGATACACAAAACTGAATTTTACACACGTTCCACAGATGTGACACTTTTTCATGTAAATGATTGTCACACTCAACCCTAGAAATGACACATATTCTTGTGTGTTACACATGTTACTTGAGCAGAGCAATATTACTGAATGTAACATGTTAACTTGTTGACACACCTGTTCACAGAGGTGACACATGTACTTGTGAGATACTTGTAACTGGAGTAGAGAAATATTATACGTACATGTATATCGGATTTGGCACGTGATAGTGTGTGTTACATCTTTCTTGTCACACCTGTTCAGTGAGGTGACACATGTTCCTGAGTGTTACAAATTTTTACATGTTACCGGTTGTCATACCTGTTCCTCGAGGTGACGCATGTTTTGAATGTTACAAACAAAATCACAAAAATACTGAACTCCAGAAGAAAATTCATAACCGAAAGTCCTTAATCAAATGGCAAAATCAAAAGGTAAAACACATCAAACGAATGGATAACAACTGCCATATGCCTGACTTAATACAGGCATTTTCTTATGTAGAAAATTTTGGATTTAACCTAGTTTTATAGCTAGCTAAACCGCTCACTTGTATGACAATCGCAACAAATTTCAAATCCGATTATATTGACAACGATGTGTAAACAAAACAAACAGACATATAAGATAAAAATGTCAAAAATAGGGGTATGGCAGTCAACACTGTCATAATCTTAATTACTATAAAAACACAAATATAAAACAAAGAAGCACAAAAGGGCATATAGACTGAAATATTACCGGATGTTACAAATGTTATTATATGATGCATGTTACTGTTTGTCACACCTGTTCAGTGAGATGACACATGTTCCTGTGTGATACAACTGTAACAGGAGGAGAGACATATTACTAGATATGGCACATTCTACTGCATGTAACTTATTACCGGTAGTCACACCTGTTCTTTAAAATGGCACGTGTTCTTTTCTACCACGGCACATGTAAATGGAGTAGAGAAGTATTTCTGGATGTGATACATACTACTGGTTGTCATACATATTCTATAGTAGGAGTCTAGACACATCTAAATTGATGTAAATGTAACGTTTTAATTGAATGATGATTAATAAATGAAAAGTAAGATGATAGACTTAAGGGTTGATTAAATAGTGTCCTTTGTCTAGTGGTATATATTACATGCATATCAGGATGAGACCAAATTAATGTTATACAAAAAATAACCCTTGTTTGTACGAAACTGACATGAGCTTAGAGTATTTTTTTTACACCAAAGTACACTAGGTAACAGTCCACAGGAAGGCATGTGATCCACAGTCCACAGGAATATATGTGATCCACAGTCCACAGGAAGACATGTGATCCACAGTCCACAGGAAGACATGTGATCCACAGTCCACAGGAAGACATGTGATCCTACTTTGATACAGTATTCTGATTCTGCTCTTATTCCAAACTGTCCATGCATAGCAGACAAACAGCTAGTACCGATTTTGGGAATGATACCACTAGATCACCGAAAAATATAAATGATTAACTTGTAAAGGCATGTGTATTGAAAAAAAAACTATAAAGAAGAAGATGTGGTATGATTGTCAATAATCAGAGGCGGATTTAGGGGTGGGGCAGGTGGCCCGGGCCCCCCTCCGTTTTTGGGAAAAAAATTGGTTGCTTATATAGGGAATCACTGAAGCGTGACTGGAGCGGGCCCCCTCTTAGGTCAGTCAGTGGGCCCCCACTTATGAAAATTTCTGGATCCACCACTGATAATTCCTCACCAAGAGACCAAATGACGGAAATTACAACTATAATAGGTCACTATTCAGTCTTTGACAATGAGCAAAGCCCATACCGCAGTCAGCATTTAAAGGTTTGGGTTTCGGTTATAAAAGGCTAGCTTTATACGGTATTGTTTCATGCATATAAGGGTTGTTTCATTTTCATGCAATATTAGGGCTGTTGTTTCCTCAACAATGAAAATATATATCCATATTAATTTACATGTTCTTGTCCTGAAGATGCATATTAATTTGCCACTGGACGTAAAGCAGCCAGCCATCATCAGCATCGTCCACACCATGCAATTAAAGATTGATTGGTATTGTTAACGTCCAGTGGCAAATATTTTATGAATGTTAAGGATAAGAACAAATTAACAATACATCTAGTAGGTAGGTCAGGTAACGAGGTTTTACTATGATAAAGGCAGAAAATTTGGACTGCCACTAAAAAGATAGGGCCAATAGAAAAGTGACCAAAAAGCCATGATTATCATTGCAGAAGGTAACATACGGACCACCAAAAGAGTTGTTAGAAGGGTTCTTAAAGTGCAGAGTGCATCGCAATCTCTTGACACAAGTCATCAGATGTAACTTGAAGTCTTCCCCGTTCTAACCAGACGTGGCTTTGTATATATCTTGCATAAGATACTAGGTGTCCCACTTTGGCAAGTTATTTTTCTGCTGGTCGTAAGGAGACTAAGAGTGACCATATTACTATTCCCCTATTACCTTTGGGGCTCCTCAATGAATGGTGTCTCAGTAGCGGATCCAGCCATTTTTAAAAAGCCGGATAAAAAGAGGGGCGGTTGCAATTATGTGTCCCAATTAAAAGCATTGATCGTCAAAAAAGGGGGTTCAAACCCTTGGATCCCCCACTGTGTCTTCTGTTTGTATATTGACTTTGGGCATATACGTGACTCAGTGTACCAATTCAGTTGACGTGCATAGGCGGATCTAGGGGGCCCTGGGGGGCCCTGGCCCCCCCTTTCGTGGGAAAAATTTGGTTGATTATATAGGGAATCATTGAAGCATGACTGGAGCGGGCCCCCTCTTAGGTCAGTCAGCGGGCCCCCCGTTAGGAAAAGTTCTGGATCCGCCACTGACGTGCATATGCAGCGTGATGTATTCAGTTCCCAAATCGTATATACTAGCAAGGATGTATGTAGTAAGGCAGCCGCTCAGTACTCGATTTGATTTTTAGGGGGCTAGGACGAAGTTTGAAAAAAAAAATGCAGCTAGCTAGGACAGGAGTTTAGTTGACTTTTAAGTAAAAAATAAGTCAGTATGAGCAACTTGGCGCAAACAAAGCAGAATGACAGTTTATGTAAAAAAAAATGTCAGGATAAATTAATAAAAAAGACAGGACCGAATAGAGTGACAAATAAAATGGCAGGACAGAGATTAGTTACAACTAAAAAGAATGCAGGACAAACATGTTCATCCCATGTGTTTTGAGTTACAAAGAAAAGGCAGAATGAGCAACTGACAACAAAAAATATGATGATGGCAATTTATGTATAAAAAAAAGTCAGGATAAACTAATCATGCTAATACACAAAAAAAAACCAGGCAGGACAGAATAGAGGGGTCCTACTAAAATGCGCCCGGTAGCGCTCGGGTGAAGAAAAAGCGTCCGGGGAAAAGAAAACGCGCCCGGGGAAGAAAAATAGCGCCCGGGGAAAATATATAGATATTTTATTGGCATGAGACAACTTTGTGTTGATGAAATAAGTTATGCACATTATTTTTTTTAAATTTTAGACAAGTAATTTTCAAATTCAGATAATAGACATTTGTAATAAAACAAGTATGCATGTTTCAACTTTAACAATAATATAATTTATGAATACTATTTCGAAAGACTGATTATAATGGATCACAGTTTATGCGGAAGATTTATAAAATGTAAGACATCAAAGGCATGTTTTTTAAAAACAATATCAAAATGAAAAATGTAAAAAAAAACCGACTTAAATTTCACATATAAATATTAATTTAATCAAAATTAAAAGAGTTACACATAATACATCAGCAAATAAAGCAGTACTATACATGTACCGTAGTTAAAACAAGGGGGTAAAAAGCAGGAGTTTGGCTTAAATTTAAAAATAAGCATTAAAACCTTGATAAGCATAGCCATTGAAACAGTTTTAGTTTCATAAAAAAGATATAATAAATGTATATCAGCATCTGCATAAAAAGTGTTCACCATGCAGTTGCGAAAATATTAGATTTCAAGCATCATATCCACATTTATATCAAGGACAAAACAAGCAATGATTATTTATTCTTTTAAGGAAAACATTTATTGTTTCAGTGAATGAAAATAAAACGTCAGGACAAAATATTTCACCCTAGCCCCGCCCCCTCCAAAAAACAGGTGGTAGTTGCTATAAGTCTAACTCATGATATAAAATCATTCAGGATAATAATACACCAGAAATACATATTCTATTGTTGACATTTTTTGTTGAAATTTATTTATAGGGCGAGGTGTCTTCGGGCCGAAAATACACAACACTGGGCACGCTTGTTTGTTCGTAGAAGTCCGCCATATTGGAAATGATGTGGATAATATATATATAAATAATCATAGGTATCTCGATTGTTGTTGAATATAGGTAGACTAGGAATATGATGATTTATCAGAGATTGTATGAGTGTAACCAATGTAATCAATATAACCATTATGACATTGGGGGTTACAAAACAAGGTGCACATTTTGTGCCTAATATGTAGCTACGGTTCAGAGCCTATGAGGTTCATAGATGATTTCCTGGGTAAATCCGTAAATCTTAGCTATAGAAATACAAAAAAGTGAGAGCTATGAACTCAAAATCTTTAAATAGTTGTAACTCCCTGATTATGTACATGTATACAATACGATCTGATCAAATTTAGCTATAACAAATTATTTCCAGATCATAGTGTCAATCATGAAATCCCAAGCTTAAAAACATCTGATCCCGAAGTTTATTAAACGATTAGGATACAATAAAGGTCCTATCCCCTCCCCCTCCTCCCCAAGTCCAAATAATTATGACATTTTGAAAGTCTCTTATATATTTTTCTTTGATACCTTACATCGACAGGAAGGCCTCAAGGCCCTTCCAAGATGTCTTGGGGAGGGGGGGGGGGGGGATAGGACCTTTATTGGGACTTCGGGATCAGATGTTTTTAAGCTTGGGATTTCAGGATTGACACTATCTGGATCCGAGAATTCTTTTTTGGAATTTAGGGATGTCAGGATTTTAATTAATTTATTTAAATTTGGGACCAAAGGATTTTCGTCTTTTTAAGCCCAGGATTTCGGGATCAGGACCCCTTCTACACCCCTATCTTTATGGCAGTGTTTGTGCGTACCCGCATGTTCCCGGGTCAACTTGAACGAACTAAGCAAAAATCAGTCCGGGGGGGTGGGGGGGGGATCACGGGTATTTTTTAACAGTCTCTCCTGGAACACTTTCATATTCAGATTTGATGCTGCTGGCAGAGGTTTATTTTTAACATACATGTGTCAAAAGAAGTGAATATTATGCTATGGTAATATTACCTGTAAAATAAAATTTAAAATTCTGACTGACCGATTCCCTATACAAATGAATAAATTTGAGGATCATGCATGTTTAAGTAAGGAGATCTATGTCACAGAATAAACGTTCCTTCATAATATAAGTTCCAAATGGAAACAATATTCTGGAATATTATTTCCATTGGAATAAACATTACACTAAATGTTCCTAATGGAATAAATGGTATGGAATATTTGTTCCAACAGGAACATATATTATGACATTGTTTACAAATGTATAACAAAGTTTCCAGTGGAACTTCTGTTACATGTAGGTGGAACACACATATACATTGACAACTCAACAGTCAAGATAAATCTAAAGAGTGATAATCTTTAGGGATTAATTACTGAAACCACACACTTATATACATGTTCATGTACTGTATTCATTAAAACAAAATATAAATAAATAATTATTCATAGAATTAATGACACACAAACCTGACAATGAATATTTATAAATGTATTGATAAAAAAAAATGTATTTTACTTCTCCCGAAGTTCATAAAGTTTTTAAACAATATATATTCCATCATTCAGAAAAAATACAACAATTTACTGACACTGTTGATCTACTGCCTACCCAATGTTTGTAATACAGTCACAGTCTTCAAGCTGAATGGCTGCCCAGACTTAAAAAATTGCTCTTGGGCCTGTAAAAATCATACATTGTATCTGCAGGCCAGCAGAACCTAACTAAAAAAAATTAAAAATTGGGCTCCAAGCCTGTAGATTTAACAGTTCATCGTGAAGACTGCAGTCATGACAGTAGGAACAAACTATAAAAATAAGCCTTGTGACGTTTATTAACCTCTATGAATTCTTGTACATTTTATTTATATATATAGTTGTTTTTAAATTTCAGATAAATGAACAATCAACAACATTAACTGCAGCCATGGAAACAGATACATTAGAAGAATTTGATAAAGACCAGTTCCTTGAATATGTAAATAACTATGGTTTGATTATAGAATCTATACCATTTAGGACAAATTAAATATTAAAAGTTTAATCAATGCTTAGGTGGCTCGCCTCTAAATATTTTTTTTAATTTAATATAGGATTTTGCTATATTTTTGTATAAACATGATAAATGAACTATATCTAATCCTTAATAGAAAAATAAAATAAAAAAATGGGGTCACCATTCATTTACGCTCACAATCTGCCTTTGAAAGAAGCATACATTTTTGTAAAGATACTGTATTTCTGTTGAACTAATAGGAGAAATAGAGGTGATATTGAAATAAAAAAAAGAATTTTATTTCAGAAATCGCTCAAATTTGACAAAAGTTTAGTTTAAAAACAGCTCACTGAAAATTATGATAAAAAAATATAGGTCACCGACGAGTTAAAAAAGATACTTCAATTTTAATGCCAAAAAATGGCATTTCTGCACCAAAGGGAGATAATTTGGAGCTTTTTCAGTGATATCTACATTTTAAAAGTCATCTGGGGCCAACCAACACGAATTGATTTTCAAAAATAATTTTTGTACCATATGATAAAGAAACAACTACTAAAAGTAAAAAAAATAAAATTTGTAATGAAAAATAATTGTTTAATTTTTATACCCACGAGCCTCCTTAATTGAAATATACATAGTTTGACCAATGCTCTATTAATGCAGCTTAAATAAATTGTACATGTCTGGGATAAATTTAAAATAGCTTGAAAGTAAACAAAGTATACAAGTACATGTACCATATATCATCAACATGTACATGTATTATGTTTCAAACAACATGACTACCAGTAATAAGATATATATCACAATGCATTAAAGAAATAAACAATGTCTTGCATTTACAAATTAATTTTGTACTAAATTATGGTTTCTCCACAAACATATGTCAAATTGTAAAACATCTGTTTTGTTTTTTTTGCAGTCAAGGTTGACAACAAATAAAATGCTATTAGCAGTCACACTGGATACCGGTACCATGACAATGACTTCTTTTGCTTCACAACTTGGGAACAGCTTTCTACAGCAGAGTGTGCAGTATGCAGGAGTAGATTTTCTAGATAAACTACAGGAGTTTCTGTCAGGTGAAAATTAGGCCTAAAATAAAATTTCATTTGTTTGGCATTGCCGCCCGACCCACTGAAAAACTTGCCGCCCAAATAATTTTATTTGCGTTTCAGGAATTTATTTTTTTTTATTTAAAAAAATCGAAATTGTGCCGGAAATTGATCGTATCCGCCGAGTTGGTTCCTGGCTTTACTTATTTCAAATCATGATCTTAAAAGCGCTTGCCTTACACTGTATTGGGAGCAAACATTTAAATGACATGGAATAGAAAAAGTCTGCCAAAAGTAATGTCAAAGAGGCCGGCAGGGGAAGGCATCTCCCTATGCTGCAATGCATTTGTTAAGGGAGATGGATTTTATCAAAAATCAAATTTCAGCTATTCTTTGAAGGAAACGTTCTTAGAGGACTCAATTTTATCTTTTGTAAAGCAGAAACAGATGATTTCTGCTTGACTTTGTCGCTTCATGAGATAGAAGTTTTTCACTGGGACATCACAGAACAAATATGCCTGGCTCTTACATTTGTGGAACTTATTAAATATTTGAAATTTATCATTGACAAATTTTCCCTTGAACCAGAGAACAAAGTATCTACTATAGTCAGAACCACAATGATGCATTCAAGATAATTATGGCTGTAAGCACCAAAGCTTAAAGACCATAATGATTTACAGGTTTATAGTAGTTTTGTACCAGTAGATGCTAGCCTGGAACAAAACATACATATTTTAAAGACTAGCATCTTGTGTCAATTGTAGTACTTCCCCCTTTTCTTGCCTTTCTTCTTAACATGAATAAGATAATTCTTAAAACACAAAAGATACTGACAGAAACATATTTATAAATGTATCCAGTGTACTAGTGATGACTAAAATCCCCTCCTTTTCCACAATTCTAAGAGCTCATTAATTTATCTGTATTCATGTAATGCATGTCCAGATTTCTGTTCATCAAACAAACATTACAACCCATAGTTTATTTATCTGCAAAAAGTGTCTGTCCTGCTGCATATTTCCATTTTGAATTTATCATACGTTTTAAACCTATCCCTGAAAAATCTTGCACTTGGATAATATTAGTATAAACACCATGTCTATTTGTGCCAACCTTCCAAATTTTTAATATTTTGCTTTCCTAATTTGGAACAGATCCTTTATCCTCAAAACTTATCAGGGGAAGTAGGCATGTTTGTATGGTAGTTCGTCACACCTTACATGTATGATTACTAGCCTCCAGGTATTGGTTTGAGCCCTAGTTGGGCAGTTGCAAAATTAAGGTTTGATTTTCATGTCAGATGTGATAAGGTTAGTCAGTTTCCTCCCACAGGTTGGCATTTTCCTTCAAGTACTACGGTTTAGTACGGCACTAAAACTGACTGCCATGAAATTACCCATATGGTGTAGAAAGTGATGTTTATAAAACCAAAGCAAAGTTTTAAATCTTTGTCCATTTGTACAAGGAGCCGTAGTGGTTGAGCCATTTAACTTATGGTAATTTTACCAAACTGTGACCACAACTTCAAGATGTGACATCAGGCCTCTGTTCAATGGGCAGTCCCACAATAAAAGTTCAATTTTCACGTCATACATTTTATATGGTTAATTTGTCAGTTTCCTGCCTCAGTTCTGTGTTTTTTTTCTGGGTACTTTGGTTAACTTTGCCAATAAAACTGACAGTCTTACGTGAAATTATCCATATGATGTAGAATGTGAAATTGATTGTTGACCCCTTTCAAAGAAACCACCAGCATGTACACACAACAATGCTGCAATGCTTTAGACAACATTGATCTGGAGACTTCATGATTTACATGTATAAGGCTTTTAAATGTAAAAAAAAAAAAAAAAATCCTACCTACCTACCCACCTGCTGATATTGTGGGTCGGCAATGCCAAACAAACAATTTTTTAAGGGTTGCCTTATTCCATTTTATGTCATTTGGTATAAAGCTTCTTTTGGTCAAGCCTTACCATGGTCTTTTTGTATTAGTTAAAGTCCTGTTTGCAGAATACTTATGTCATCTTTTAACATGTTTACATGTAACGAAAACAGACTGAAATTATAATTACAACAAGACCAACTTCCACCAACACATCAATCCTCATGAAAAACCGATATATGATCACACTGGAAATTATGATCCTGATCGATGGCCTTGACTAGGTATGGGCACAAAACACATATATAATCTAACATGAACAGCATAGTAGAAATTGTGATCCTGATGACCTTGACTCAGATACAGACACAAGATACACTGGGTTTTAACCAGTTTTATGTCTACACAAACCTCATTCTTTGCCTTTAAGGTAGATTCATATATGTGGTGGTGTTTAACGACCTTGACTGGCCTTTCAGCCCTCGCACGGTCGGTAATAGGTAGATTCATGGTATGTATACCGCTATCTTGGATCGTACAATCACAGTACATAATCGGTCTAGTTATTTGCCCAAATCTGCAAATTTGGAGACAGATTTGCAATTTAATGGTTAAACTGTTTATTTATTTAAAGAAAACTTGTTGATTTATTGTATTATTCAAAATATTTTAACAAATATCAATGTTTTTGGTTTTTTAAATCATTTTTTCAAATGAGCCATTTAAGGGGAGATAACTCTTTTAGTTCGAAATTTATACATGACTAATAGGGGAATTTTTTATTTTTACTTGTAGTAAGAAAACAAGTTCGGTGACACCATTTTTTCTTTTTATATTCTTAAAACATATTATGAAACCTATCTTCTCACAATTTATTTCAAAATTCTATCTCATTGAAATTTTTTTATGCACACTAATGTGTTTTTTCATGAACAAACTAACCAAATTTAGGCAATTTTCAAGGTTCATAGCTTGAAAAATAAGACTGTGACCCATACTTTTTATTATATTTTTGAAAAAAGCATAGTAAAATCTTCATTTTCATAAATTATAAGAAAATTCTGTCTCAAAAAATGTATACTTATGATCTACCTTAAAGACAATACATGTGTGTTGGATAGCCTTTTTATGAAACAATGACCAACATGACCTATCAATAATTACTGTACTTGTACTTTTTTTTCGTGGGTACTTATTTTCGTGAATTGTGTATTTCAAACAAGTTCGCAAGAATTTTTTTTTGCGATTTTTTTCCAAAGATAAAATTTAAAAAAAATGTTTGATTGTTATAATAATTGCCTCATGTGTAAATATGAACTGTATTTTAAAAAGTAAAAGAGTAAATTGCCGTCGTGTATACTATATTAAAAGTAAAAGCGTAAATCGCCGTCTGGTATACTGTACTAAAGTAAAAGTATAGCCGTCAATTAAAATATTTGTAAAAAGAGTTCCATTAGTTTTCTCGTTTATATTGTTTTACATTGTCTTATCAGGGCCTATTATAGCTGACTATGCGGTATGGGCTTTTCTCATTGTTGAAGGCCGTACGGTGACCTATAGTTGTTAATGTCTGTGTCATTTGGTCTTTTGTGGATAGTTGTGTCATTGGCAATCATACCACATCTTCTTTTTTATATTTCCAGTATATACATGTAAGTGAACTGATTTCAATTTTAATTCATTAGTTAGTCTGTCATACGTTCTAATTATAATAACAATTTTGTTTGTAAATCAATCATTAGCAACAATAGAAAAGTCGTATGGTTCAAATTGATCTCAAGTCATTATTTTTCTTTGATCCTTAATTGGTTTCTACTTGTCACCTTTTGATATCAATCTAGTTTGTTTATTTATCGGATTAACAGGGCTGTTAACATTAACATGTCATTGATGTATTAAAGGTCAAGTTAAGATTCATTAACACTCATATCACATCTTCTTATATCTCTATAGATGAACAGTAACATGAGTAAGTTTTCAGTTAAAAATAAGGATTTAGATTCGCATGTATTTATTTCCGCGATTATAAACCAACTGCGAAACTCGTGAAATTAAATACACCCACAAGTACAAAGATAGTAATCAATGTATGTAATATGGTAAAAAATCCTGCACAATACCCCTACCAACTTGATGACTATTATAAATATTTTAAACAAGTAAAAACTGTTTTTTTTTTAAATATATATTTCTGACTATAATTTAAACCAGATTCAAAATTTGCTGTTTTAACTACTAGCAGAAAGCTATAATTTTTTACAGTTATTTTATATTAAAAAGTCCTAACAGTTTTCTGAGAATTTAATGATTTACAATTATATATTATATATTTCAGACCACTATAAGACAAAGAAACTGAAAATAGAAAATAAATCGTTGAAAGAGGATAGCAATGATGAGGACCAAAAAAACCCAGTAAGAGACAGAAAGAGAAAGAAAGAGGGATCACAACTCATAACAGACAAAAAGCAAAAAGTGGCAGAAAAAGACCTTAAATCAATGTCTCCAAATAAAGGTATTGTGATACATGTAATAGGTAGACCAACAATGAACAAAACCAATGATGCATTTTAATAGCAAGTTATAAATAACTGAAATGACAAATGTAAAACAAGTTCAATATGAAACTGGTTTTCTTTTTCGGACCATTGTTAAAAAGAGAACTAGGAGACTTGCGTTGAAAAGTTGGAAATAAATCCTTTGAGCGACATGTGACACCATTTAACCACATTTCGTTTCATAAAATAATACAATAAACACACCTATATAAATTAGTTTATTGTTGCACTCAGCCAATGATTGATTTTCTGTTTATTAAAGTAGCAATTATAAGGTGAATTCCGAATATTGTCTGATCAGATAAAGTCCAAGAAACACGAAAAAAGAAAACAAGATGGATGAAATCTAATTGTATATCTTACGGCAATGATGAATTTTAATCACCAAAATTTTTGTGTTTTAGCAAAATGCAAAAAAAATAGGAACTGACAGCAGAAACCTGAAATATAATGTTTTTTGAATTATTTGACCACTATTTTACCTTGGTTGACCTATTGAATAACAGAAACATATACAAAAGCTTGAAATATAGTCCTTTTCTACAATGCTATACTTGATTTTACTGCCTAATATTTTCGAGTATAAACGTACTGGCTGTATCACTGAAAATATTAGGCAATACATTGTGTGACGTCATAATTACCGATAAACAGAATAATAGGTAGTTTCTTTTTGATACTGACTATATCATGTGGAATATCTAGAGGAGTCCGTTACTATTATTCTATATTTATCGGACAGTTATGGTCAATATTCACAGTATGCAAGAAGGTTGAACAAGTATTGTCAAATGTTTTAATTAATGTTTTTTTTTTTTTTTACTTTTTTACTTTTCAGACATGACGAGACTTACAACCATTCAAACAGATAATGCAATGTCAAGAAGTGGAAGGAAAATAAGAACACCAAAATGGTTGCTGGGAAATGAAATATCAGTAACAACGGGGAACGAGAAAACTACAAATGTCGCCATTACAAAATCTAGGTTTAATGAATCAGCTGATCAAATACAGAGTTCAGTTTCTAGGACAAGTTCAGTTCTTAAAAATGTAAATAAATCAGAAGCAACAAAGGAAAAAATAATTCCAAACAAAACTTCTCTTTTAATCGTGAAAGAAATGAAAGTTGAGATCAAGGATAAGAACACCAGTCAGGAAAGCAATAAAAATACAAATAAGGAGGAACTTGCAGATAGTAAAAATAAAAATAAGGAGGACCTTGCAAATAGTAAAAATAAACAGGATGTCAAGATTCGTAACAGTGAACAGAACACAGAGAAAAGTAACAATACTCAGGACACTACAGATAATGGACATACACAGAATATCGAGAACACTTACAGTGCACAGTACACCAAGAAAACTTATAATACTCAAGACACTTCAGGTAATGAAAGTATACAGGATGTCGAGAACATAAACAATGATGGTGACATTGGCCAGGAGATCAAACCTTTTGGCAAAGTATCGGGTAATAAGGTCACTGACCATGAAAAAGAGATCAAAGTAGAAAGCTGTGAAAAAGAGGCTAACGATAAAAACAAAACACAGGAAATTCCAGTGGAAGACAATGGACAAGACGAAATCTATAAAGACACAGACGAACAGGAGAAATTAAAGTCAAATGATTCTGAAGAAAAACTTTTGCATTGGGCTTATGGGGTTGCCATCGACTGCGAAGACAAAATGAAAGAAAACAATGGAACCTTTAAATGCCGAAAGTGTGATGAGGAAATGTCATCTTCATTGGAAAGGGTTCGACATGAAGTAAATGATCATAACTTTATTGTAATGTTGAAAATGAAAGATCACTGTGCTAAACCATTTAAATGTCCTTTATGTAGAAGATGTATGAAGTTTGAAGAATCTATGCGTACACATATCGTTGAGCACGCTACTGCAGATGTAACAGACCTCACTTGTAATGTTTGTAAATTACAATGTATTAATAAAGTACGGTTGAGAGATCATATGTTAACGCATGGAGAGGCAAAATTTCCCTGTCCGAACTGTGGAAAGAAGTTTAGGATGAAGAAATATGTCCGTCGTCATATGATTGAAAGCTGCTGTTCTAAATTTTCAGCTGATAAAAATGAAGAATGTGAAAATGAGTTACCAACCCAAGCAGATACTAGGATAGATAGAAATTTAGCAGTTAATAATTCATCTGATGATGTTACTGTAATGAAGGTCAATGATAATGGAAGTCAAATTATGTCGGGTCAAATGGAAAGCGTATCCGTATCAAAGACTGAAGATTCATTGGATGAAAATTTTGCTGCTGGTGGGGATGCAGAAACTTCAGATTTATCTGGTGATAAATCGTCTTTGAAATTGAACAGTGATAAAATATTTGCTGATGAAAATGAGCAGGCTGAAGGGAACATTATATCATCTTCCCCACTAACCTGTGAGATTTGTCAAGAAACATTTATGAAGAAGTGGAATTTGCAACGCCATATGTTTCGAAAACATAGTAATGAAGATTTTCAGTGTGAAGTTTGTCAGCAAACTTTCAAGAAAAAGTTTGCTTTGAATAATCACTTAGTACGAGAACATAATTTTGACAAAAACTTTAAAGTCATTTGTTCAAAGGCTGAAGTTCAAAGTGAAAAATTCAAATGTAGAGAATGCAATGAAATATTCTTTTCTTCAATGGAAAGAGTTCGTCATGAGCTTTACGATCATGAATTAGCTGTTCTTGAGAGGTACACTGGACCTGCTAAAAAAGGGAAATTTAAATGCCCCATTTGTAAAAATAAAAGAGAGACTGTTGAAAGCATGAAATCACACATTCGTGATCACTTTGAAACTGATGTCAGTGAATTAACATGTAGTGTTTGTAAGTTGCAATTCAAAACTAAAAACAGACTTCAAAATCATTTACCAATACACAGTGAACCAAAGTATCCCTGTCAGAAATGTGGTAAAAAGTTTCGTATGCTTAAATATGTCAAAAGACATATGCTAGAAACACATAAAATTGCAGGATCTCCACTCAAAAAAGGGAAACAAGATCTAGACAGTGAAAAGACTAAAGAAATTAAGAAGCCGAAGAAAACACCAGGAATTTGTGATGTTTGTGGGAAAGTGTTCTCTTCACTTGCGTCAGCTTTACAGCACAGATCAGTTCATACCCAAGAAAGAAAACATTCATGTAAAGTTTGTCAGAAAAGATTTCGATTAAAATCTGCTCTACGTAATCACATGAGACTGCATCAAGACAATAAAGACTTTGTTTGTGAAGTTTGCGGAATGTCATTCAAGATGGCGCAAGGTTTGCGAATGCATCGACTTCGGTACCATGAAAGAGTACAGTATAAGTGTGATCACTGTAACAGGAAGTTCAAATGTATAGGCGGCAAAAAGTATCATTTTCTGAAAGAACACAGAGAAATTGCTGAGCTGGCAGGATTAAAAATGTATCCATGCAATTTTTGCGATCGTATTTCATCTAGTCATCAGGAATTCTTACGACATGAAAGTTCTCACATTGATAATAAGATACATGTTTGTGACCTTTGCAATAACAGATTTCCAACAATTTCACAGCTGAATGAACATAAAAAGTCACATTTTGGCAGACAGAAGAATTACATGTGCTTAATCTGCTCATTCAAGGCAAGCTCACCATATAAAATTAGGCGTCATCTTGCCTCCACAAAACATCTTGAAAATTGTTCAGCTAAAGGTTATAATTCAATAGCAGCAATGAACATGGATGATCCTGATATTGTTAAAGTACCGATGAAGCGAGAAAGACGTTTGTCTGAAAATGATGTCAAAAACGAGGATGAAAATTTATCAACAGACTTTAGTGTTTCTGTAGTAAATGAACAAAAATTACTTAATCAGATGGATATTTCAGTAGGAGAAGATGGGAATTCACAGACTGAAGATAGTGTTGTAGAGGTCAAATATGTAGAAATTCCATACAACATAGGAGAAGGCTCTCATATTATTTACTCAGAGGATAATAATTTGGTCTATAGAGTTATTGAAGATGGTGAAACTGGCAGTTTAGTTGATAGGGCAAATACTATTATTTACGATACCTCAATAAATCAGGCTGTGGAATCCATTTTAAAACTACAACAAAGCTCACCAACAAACTTATAATTTATTTTTTGTGAAGATAATTATAAGAATCAAATAACCCTACAATAATGAAAATTCTAATTTTGTTTTTTTTCTATCAGTACAATTTGACAATTGCTAATCCCACCACAAGGCAAGGAAACTCTTGCCCAATGTTGCTTCTGAATAGTGCTTTTAAATATATTTATGATTAATTTTTTCTTGGTTACTAGTAGGGTTCAAAGTACACAATTTAGAAGTATTTATTTTACTTTCATCTATTTCAGTGGCAGATCCAGAACTTTTCTTAATGGGGGCCCGTTGACTGACCTAAGGGGGGGGGGGCCCGCTCCAGTCATGCTTCAATGATTCCCTATATAATCAACCAATTTTTTCCAACAAAAGGGGGGGGGGGCTGGATCCGCCTATGTATTTAAGGGACGACTTATGCTATTTTTCATATAGAATAACCTTCAGTCATTTGTGATTTCGATTGGGAGATCTAATAATCATTTTTAATTACATGTATACATGCTTTGTACTTGATTGATCCTTAAAAAAAAGCCTTAAGGATGTACTTAGGCATACCCGTAGCCAGGGGGTTCGGGGGGTTCGGACGACCCCCCCCCCCCTTGAAACAAATAATGACTGTTAAAGTCAACGTTCTGTTCGAATTGTGACTGTTAAAGTCGAGTTTTTGAGGCCAAATAACCCCCCTTTGGAAATTCCTGGCTACGGGCCTGCTTAGTTGAGGTTAGGTGAAAATTAATAAATCAAGAATTTAGAATTGATACTATAAGCTGGTAGAGCATCCGTTAAGGATAAAATAAGGTAGAAATATTGATAGGTCATGGAACTCCTTTTCAAGATATTTGGGATTTAAAATATGGCAGAAAAAGGCTGACTCTGACTTTTACCTTATATTTGCATTGATATTATTTGAGTCTCAAAACAAACGAAAGAAAATCAAGAATCTTCTAAAATTTTGATAAATGACCTTTCATGAGCTATCAAGTCTTTTACGAAAAAATAAATGGGTGTTATGGGGCAAAATATTTGACATTATTTTGTAAAAACAGGAAAAACACCAAGGAGTCAAACATTTGACACGAATTTCAAAACCTCACCCAAGTACATCCTTAAAGATTAAGATTAAGTATTTTTTGCTCCATTGTCATAATATTACCCCCGCCCCCCTGTCCTGGTAAATTGTTTTTATGAAAATCAGAGGGAAAATTTGATTGCTTTTTCTGGGATCAATGCATGAACCTCTTAATTAATTCCCCTAGAAACCTTATCATGCATGGCTGTAACTTGGATTTGTTTTATTTATTGTTGATTTGAATTGCAAATATATATATATTAATGTTTTTATAAAAATATTTACTTCAATGTTATAATTTGACGCATTTAAATTCAATGTTTATCAATTTAGCATGCTGACTTATGATTTGCATACGATTGTTAATGAATTTTAGAAAACCAACGATATTATAAGCAAAGAATATTTTTTCATGAATGATAGAGTTGTTTGTTTCTACCAGCTGATAGAAAATACAAATTTCCAAGGCGAATTTATAACGAAGTGAAACTTCATGAAAACAGACAAAAATAAAATGCTATGCTATTACCCAACAAGTGAAAAACAACTGCCATATTTGTGACCTGGTACAGGCATTTTCCAAAAATATGATAGGTAGAGAACAACCTCAATGATAGAAGTTAGAGGTCTATAGCTTAATTTCCATTCAAGACTATACATTGTAGCAACATCACCAAAAAAAAACTCATACTTGGTGTTCTCTCAATGAAAATAGCTGTCAAATGTTGAATGAAAAGATAAAATCGAGACGATGTACCAAAGAGTAGACAACAGCCAAGGACACAATGGGTGTTTAACGCAGTGGAAAAGTAGTTTCCTAATAGACCATTTTCGAGTTCATCCGTCACCGGAAAAACTCGTTAATTATACGCGCCTTTATGACGTCATTTACCAGATAGAGGGGGTCGCCTGTATCCCTGCACTATTTACGTTCATCAAGCGTCTAAGTGATCGTCATTGTGCAGGATAAACTAGAAATAATGGTTGTTCTGTAGGTACTTAATGACAATTCCCTAATGACATCAATGCTGATTGTCAATTTTGAGAATTCAATTTGTCGTATAATTCGTACAATATAGAATTATAGTTTTCCAACCACTCGCTCAACATTGGAATGGAAGTGACGACGCCCCTAAACGCACACATGACGTTCACTAAAACCAGAGTTTTTGACGGAAATGCATCGAACTCAGGGGCGGATCCATGATTTTTGATTACGGGGGGCGCAAAGTTAAATGTTCGCCGAGCGGAGGGAGGCGAAAAATTTTTTGAGGTATAATTATCGAAATTATTGAAATATTCTTCTAGAGAGTGAGGCCCCTCATGGGGGGGGGGGGGGGGTCCTAGTAATCAAATAATCACCATTTTTTTGCCAATATAATCACATAATCATTAAATATTTGCTTATCTTTAGTAATCAAATAATCATAAACTAAAAATACAGTCCTAGGTAATCAAATAATCATGAAATATTTGGCTTAATAATCAAATAATCATTAAAAAAACGGCCAAGTAATCACATAATCAAAAACCCCATGAGGGCCCTCGAGAGTGTGCAATGTAGATATCTTGCCAAGCAAAAGGTTGCGAGAAAGATTTTGTGGTAAAATTACCTAGAATTTTTTTTACTGCAAACAACTAAAATCAGAATGAGATCCTTTCGAAGATATCTTTACTTTTTATGAGATTCTATGTAATACGGAAGTACGAGTTTGGGCCTTGACCGTTTATGCATACTTCGGCAAACTTTACAGGTTGCAAGTGAGAAACATATATATTGATACAGATATATTTAATAATGATATAAATTAATAAACTAACCTTTCGCATGAACCAGTATTTCTATCTTTCATTAAGAAAGAATCTAAAATCGACCGTTTTCTTGGCCGTGCAATGATGAAATAACCAACCCAACCGCGGGTAGGGCACTTTCACCTACTTTGTGGGAAAATGAGGTAGGGATGTTTTGTAACTTCGATTATCAAAGAAATTGTTTATAAAATCCGCAACTACTGTCACAATTGTAATACTTCAACTGCTAAAAGCCTATGATATTTGTCATCAAGCGCAGTATCACGTTTGACACGTATTTAGGGGGGGGGGGGGCACACGCCCGCCACGCCCCCGCCTAAATCCGCCCCTGGAACTCGAAAGTTGTCTATTATAAACCATCAATTTGATGTTTTGTATTGTACATGTAAAGTATCTTACATATATGCCGTCACGGGTTACTATATATGCTTATGGAATATCTATTTCACAGATGACTACAATCCCATCCCTTTTTCCTCAAATGTGACTTACAGAAAAAAGATTTATCACAGAGTTTGGACTAGCACTAATACCATGACAGGTGCTAGATCTTCTTACCCTTCAGGAACACGTGAGATAGCTCCGGTTTTTAGGTTGGGTTCGAGTTGCTCAGTCTTTGGTTTACTATGTTGTTATTTGTGTTGTTTTGTCTGTTTGTCTTTTTCTTGTCTAACCAGGGCGTTGGCTGGTTAGTTTTTAGTGATTGTGAGTGTCTTTTTTGGTATCTTAAGCCTCTACTTTAAACAACTTTGTGAAAAGATCGATTACAGAGTCGATTGTTTACTAAACCAGATGCGCATTTTCTACTGACTTTTTTTTGAAAAATTCAAAAACGCGTCGGTAGGAACTCGTCCCCAAAAATTGGCATGCTTCAACATTGAGAGACTCTGTTTGAATCAGTGGATGTTCGTTTCATCAATGTATAATGCCTTATTAATTGTATCCGATTTTTCAGCTCCCATATTTTCTGTTTAAAATCTAGTCGTAAAGCAAACAGATCAATCTTTTGTTAGGGACCTGTTTTGTCTTGAATTGGTTGAAAAAGTATTTGATCTAGACTCAAATCGTTTCAGATGTTAATTTTTCGATCTGCTGATAACATGATCAAAAAATGTCTTTTCCTGTAAATTCTGTAGAGACAGGTTCTTTGTTTAAAATTAACAAGACACACACGTAACAACAAATCATTACCTTAGCTGTATTTGGTAAAACTTTTAGAAATTTTTGGTCAATGCTCTTCAACTTAGTACTTTATTTGGCTTCTTAAACATTTTTGATTCGAGCGTCACTGGTCTTTTGTAGATCTTCATTTTTTTCTTTTGTAATTCGACTGTATTACAAATTAGATCGAGGTTAATCTAGATTAATCCACTATTTTCTATATGGGTCATTTTCAAAAAATGTCGAATTTTGCTGGGTCTTTCAAGTGCTCCACGAAACCTCTTTCTAAATTATTAACATCTATTTTATCGGCAATCAAAGACAGGCTTCAAAGTCCTTCAAAGTTATTGTGAAACTGCCTATTCTAGAGGTGGGGTGAATCAGATGTGGATACTTAAAAATTTTAAAGTACATACAATCAAACTCTCTTTCATCTTGTAACAGTATTAAAACATTTGACTTTCTACTCTTTACACAAGTATTCCACATTCCAAACTAAAAGACAAATTAAAAGAGTTGGTATTGCTTTGCATAAAAAAAAAGGATGGTCAACGTAGATACAAGTATCTTGTCTCAGGGAGGGATAAATTCTACTTTGTAAAGGATCACTCTGATTCAAACAAACAAAAAACTGATATTATCAAGATGCCTAATTTCTTGATTGACAACATATTTGTTACGTTCGGAGGACGGGTTTTTCAACAGACTGTCGCATTCCTATGGAAACAAATTTATTGTGCCCTCTACTTGCCGACTTGTTTCTTTATTATTATGAGGCTGATTTCATGCAGGAACTTCTTAAGAAGAAAAATAAGAAGTTAGCAATATCCTTTAACTCTACCTTCCACTATATAGATGATGTTCTTTCACTAAATAATTCAAAATTTGGTGACTGTGGAACGGATCTATACCATCGAACTAGAGATAAAGGATACTACAGATACAGTTAAGTCGGCCTCCTATATTGACTTACATCTAGAAATTGACAATGAGGGTGAACAAAACTTTACAACAAAAGAGATGATTATAGCTTTCCAATTGTGAACTTTCCATTTCTAAGTAGCAACATACCAGCATCACCTACATACGGGGTATATATCTCCCAATTGATACGATATTTCCGTGCTTGCATTTCCTACCATATTTTCTTGATAGAGGGTTGCTGCTCACAAGGAAGCTATTAAACCAAGAGTTCCAAATGGTGAAGATGAAATCATCCCTTCGTAAATTTTACGGACGCTATCACGAGTTGGTTAACCGTTATGGAATAACAGTTTCGCAAATATATCGGATATGTTCCTTACGTCGTAACTACAATCCCCTTCCCTTTTATAAATGTGACCTACCGAATTAGACTACCGAATTTGTTATCACATTAACAACACGACGGGTGCCACATGTGTAGCAGGATCTGTTTACCCTTCCGGAGCACCTGAGATCAACCCTAGTTTTTGGTGGGGTTCGTGTTGTTTATTCTTTAGTTTACTATGTTGTGTCATGTGTACTATTGTTTGTCTGTTTGTCTTTTTCATTTTTAGCCATGACGTTGTCAGTTTGTTTTAGAATTTATGAGTTTGACTGTCCGTTTGCTATCTTTTGTCCCTCTATTGAAATTGAAAAAAATATTAAAACTTACTTATTCAAACAACTATCTACATAAGCAAGTCAAAACAAACTTTACTTAAAGAACAACATATCAAATTATGCAATATTAATAATGTCATACAAAAATTTCTTGAAACATTTTTTGATAGGTGGTACAATATTTTGTCTCTCCTGTTACCATTTTCAAAAGAAATTTTGGGTTATTAAGAAAAGGTTTAGGTGAAATTTTAAACTTGTTTTACGTAGCCAATTAGATGGTTTTCAAGAGAATAAACTTTTATATATATATATATCCTTTCTGTGAAATAATAGATTGTTTGCCAATTATCCAGGTTGTACTGAAAAATGCCTCTAAAAAATGTTTTCAAAGGTTGTAAAAACTACAACCAGTAATGCAAGTCTAAAAAAGCAATTCATATTGTTCGGCATTTTTTCTCTCTTTCAAATAAACCCAACATCAAGTAAATCCCTCATAAATTAGTTTACTTTTCTCATTTCATTGGTAACAGGAACCCACAAAACACAAAAACGTTCAGGAAATGTTCCAGGAACGTTTCTGTTTCGTTGTGAGAACGTTGTGATTTAACATTGTAGGAACGTAAAAGTGTGGACTACCAGTTACGTTGTAAGAACGTTATGATATAACGTTATGGAAAACCAACCTGGAACCTAAATAGAACCTTGTGTAACCAAACTGGAACCTTGATAGAACCTTGTATAACCAATCCGGAACCTTAATAGAACCTTGTGTATCCGATCAGAAACCTTTATAGAACCTTGTGTAACCAATCTGGAACCTAAATATAATCATTTGTTACCAACCTGGAACCCAAATTTAACCTAGTCCCAGACAACATTTGTATGTTGGCACAACAATGGCCCTACGTATCTACATTCATTGGCTCAACGTTGTTTTTCTCTTCATCTTCCTGAACATGCATGAACATTTTGCCACTGGACGTTTTAGCAAACAACAATCAATTAATCTTTCTCTCCAGGAATTGTACCCATATTTGAATGAATTAAATCAACACATCCATGTTACCTATTTTTCTCAAATAATGAATAAAAAGATATGATACCAATACATAATTTATTTTAGCTAGACAAGGAGCAAATTCTTAAAAGTTTAATTTTATGTATCTACACGTTGCAACATCAGATCTAGAATGAAAATTATAAAGTATAGTCATAATGTTTCATTTCTGTAAATGTAATTCACTTCATCAGGTTCATGCAGTTATTTCCTAGTTCTATAATTTCACTTCATCATGTTCATACAATTACTTCCTAGTTCTGTAATTCACTTCATCAGATTCATCCAATTATTTCCTTGTTCTGTAATTTCACTTCATCAGGTTCATACAGTTATTTCATAGTTATATAATTCACTTCATCAGGTTCATACAGTTATTTCCTAGTTCTGTAATTTCACTTCATTAGGTTTCATACAGTTATTTCCTAGTTCTGTAATTTCACTTCATTCGGTTCATACAATTATTTCCTAGTTTTGTAATTCACTTCATCATGTTCATACACTTACTTCCTAGTTCTGTAATTTCACTTCATTAGGTTTATACAGTTATTTCCTAGTTTTGTAATCTAACATGGGTTGTATTCACAAGAGTGTTCCTTTTGTTTTCTGCTTCACTTTCATTTGGAACTTTTTTCTGAATATGTCTTTTGTTTAATTCTTATCCAGTGTAGCAAATCTTCATAAAAATTATTTTACTGTCCCTGTAAAAAA
This sequence comes from Mytilus galloprovincialis, assembly GCA_037788925.1. NCBI lineage: Eukaryota > Metazoa > Mollusca > Bivalvia > Mytilida > Mytilidae > Mytilus > Mytilus galloprovincialis. The sequence continues at coordinate 4,016,978 of CM075340.1, read as the reverse complement.
AGAAATGAACAAATGAGTACTCAATTTGTACTTCTTATGAATATAATAAATCCTAAAAGACTCTTGTTTAAAGCTAGACTATACAATGCGATGCCATAGGGATAATGCACTCATACCACATCTTCCAACATCTATTTAGATTGTTAGACTTCACTGTGCTAGCTAAGTTTAACCGGAAAATTGAGGGTAGATATGGATACAGGAAACAGAACCTTGTAAAAAAATGTTCTAACTAAATGAATAATTCTAGTAAAAAATCTAAATCAAATCTAAATACAACAGCATTATCGGTATTATAATATCTAACATTTTAATTATGCATATATTATGTATATATTTTCAAATTTCGAATCCGATGTGGCATTAAGGATTGCTATTATGTTACTAACTTAAAGTAATTTATTGTGCATTTTGTCCAATTCTTTTAAATTTGTATGACCTAAAAATAATTAAACAACATTCTGAAACAGTATGTAACAAGGAAAATTCGAAAATACACTTTTCCATTGATAAGGGTTATAAATGCAATCTTCACATTTAACAAAGATTTCAGAAATAAAATAAGTTTTATTTGTGGTTAAAAAACATGTATTATTTGTCATTCATAATCATATACGTATATCAGAATGTTTAAAGTAACAATCAACTTACATGTTTCTTTCTCTTTAGATGATGCGATTTTCTCTTTTGTTTTCTTTGTAATCACTGCTTTCTTACAAATACACGACAGGAAATAGTCTCAAAAGTGACTATCCCATTACACTTAGATTTCCTATAACCTTAATTGAATGAAAAAAGTTATAATAAATAATGAGAATAATGAATTTTAACTTTTAATCGAGCAATCTATATGTTTAAGGAATAAAAAGTTATTTTGTTCTTTATGCAGTGTCGGTTTTTTAGTTTTAAAAACTATCAGCATTCACTTTCTGAAACAAAATAAAGGTTTGATTAACATGCAAGACGGCAAACATCTTACTTGCATTTTTTGCTATTAATTTGATATTTTTTTTTTTTTTTTTTTTGGAAAGATTATTTTTTCTAAAAAATGAGGAACATTATTCGAACGTTTTAAGAATGTTAGTAAAGTAACGTCAAAAAGCAACTAATATTAAACGTTTCTACAACGTATTATTTGTAACATAACCAAACTGAAACTTCCACACAACGTTAAAACAAAACGTTCCTAGAACGTTGAATTGTAACGTTTCATATTAACGTTCTCACAACGTTCGTGTACCGTTAAGGTCCGAAATAACCTTACAGGAACCAATCCACAACGTTCTTTGAACGTTATGTGTTTAGTGGGAACGTACGTTATGATATGTCACCATATAATAGCCTATCCCGTTGCCTTTTTGTCTAGCCTGTTACCGATATCAGTATTGCACCTGCAAATGCTTAACTGGGAAGATTAAGACGTCATAACCTTAAGATGAGTTCAAACAACGAAATATTTCATTCATTTTGCAACTATATTTTAAGATAAAAAATTTAAAGACGTTTCTGTCTACAATTGTCTATCATGTTACTGTAACCATAGTAACAGAATAGACACGTTTCTTCATTTTTGAATGCTGTTGTGAAATAACTACTCCATTTGGTGAAGTGATTATGGTTTTCTGTTGTAAATTTGGGTTCCAACACGTTTTTGCACTTGGTTGGTATAATTAATCAAAATTGTTGTTAACAGTATAAACATATAAAAAGTACCCTGTATTTTGTTTCACTAAATGTCGCGTTTTAAATATTAATGTAAACACGGTAGGTATAGTGTCCTGCTAGGATCGTGGTTTTTCGAGTGATTTGATCGGGTTTTTTCGAGTGTGACCACTTTTTTTCGAGTGAATATGATCAAAAATGTAAACAAACAGACTTCTTTTCTAACAAGACATGATATAGAAGCTTGAGTTTGATATACAAGGTTATATATGATATGTTGGCATTTAAGATATAATGATAGTATCATTCTTACTTTGTTTTTCGTTTAAAAAGTAAAATTTAGCCTTAAAATGCTTTTATTCCAAAATACCGAATAAAGCCATTTTCTTGCACATACCAATGCAAATGTCGACGGAAATGCATACATGGAATCTATATATCCTTAGATATACAGACACTTTACAAAAACTATTGTTATTGCATTGAAAACGACATTTTGAGAGTAAATTCAGTTTTTCATGACCGGGATTTTTCGAGAGCAGTCCGGGCTTTTTCGAGTGTGTCCTTTTTTTATCGAGTGATTATACATATTTCTTATAGCTAAACCTAATGTGTTTACGTTTAAAAACTATAAAATAAAGGCTGTGATGTCAACAATCTAATGTGAGTGTCCGGACCATATAAGTATTTGGACCTCATGGGATAACTATTACTGAACATCAAAATGTCGACTTGGAAGATAACTTCCTAAAATGTCTTAATGAACTGTTAAATAAGAGTTCAACTGTTTTACTAACTGACAAAAAAATATCGATATAATATAGAGTCTAATAATTGATACTAGAGACGGACAGAAAACAGATACACCCAACTTAAGACAATTAATTGAAAGACAATGGGTTTCAACTTGTAACTTGTGCTGTTTTGGGTAGCCTTTGAACTATAAAATGAATACATTTCATGTAACTGTCATTGTTATAGATATGTTTATTGTATTATTGAATCGTTTCTAATGTATACCTATATGGTTTCAAATTGGGTTTCCCCTTGGGCACTTATATTTGTCGCCACTTTATTACTTTTTTCGCCAAGTAACATAAATATATCTTTCGTTTGAATTTTTTTCTACCCCACTCCACCCCTAAACCGTTAGTTTTCCCGTTTGAATGGTTTTGAATTAGTTATTTTGGGGGCCCTTCATGGCTTGTTGTTCGGTGTGAGCCAAGGCCGCGTGTTGAAGGCCGTACCTTGGGCTATAATGGTTTACTTTTATAAATTGTTATTTGGATGGAAAGATGTCTCATCGGCACTCATGCCACATCTTCATATATATATATCTATCATATGGTCCGACAATATGAGTACAGTTTGACCATATGAGTATACGCATATGGTCTATACTCATATGGTCGTGACCATACGCGTATGGTCTTTATACTCATATGGTCGGGAACATAAGCATATACAATTCGAATTGAGACGTATACGTACATACATATATTGTATAAGATGAGATGTATGTTTGTTCTCAAAAGAGATGTATGTTCTTACAAGAGTATACATCTTAGATGTTTCATTATCTATTTGTACATGATAACTTCCTTTCAATAAATGAAAAGTGTCTAAAAAGTGGAAAATATGAATATTAATCAAGACATTACAATGTTGGTCCTGATGTCGTTCGAAGCACTGAACAATCTAGCTGGAGATAGCATATGATATACACATTTTGTATTTGTCTATCATTGCTAAAGGATCATATTTAGGCTAATGAACTATTCATTTCGTTGTTGATTTTATCTGAAATTTTATTCAAATTTTGTGGTCAATGGCAATAAAAATGGGGTGGAATTGGAATAAGTGTGTGTGTTTTTATGTTTTTTTTCTTTTTATTAATAGGTTTCTTTTTATTAATCTCCGGAGTTTACCACAAGAAATATTATTAACTTTGAAATCAGAAGTAGCATGAAATGAAGTTAAAGTTCCCTGCATAATGTTCTGGACACCGTTTTGTCAAATATCAAGTTATTTCTAAATGAACACTGGAAAGCAGTTGTATAACGCTCTCCAAACAGAATGTGTGCATTAAATTGAAGAAAGATTCATTTTTATATATTTTTGATTACTTATTGGGAATATATAATATTGTCCTTCACTTAATTACAGTTATAAACTAGAAAAAAAAGTCATTTTTTAAAGCCTACAATACGGTAATACCTTAAAATTTTCTGTAAAAAACCCGGACCATTTGTCTAAAAACCAGAACGAATTCACAGTTAATTGCTCTCGAAAAAACCCGGACAAGAACAAACACTGATTTTTTTTTATTAAATACAAGGAAATTAAGCTTCTTTGTTGATAAAAACATATATAGTATTCAATATAAGATGGGTAGTAATGTTAAAAACTGTTATAAGTACGAAATATCCGTTAATTGAACTTATCTCATGTTTTATCATTCGAAAAAGCCCGAACTACACTCGAAAAAAATGGACCAAATCATTCGAAAAACCACGATCCTAGCCGGACACTATACCTACCGTGGTAAGGTTACTTTGCACTTTTGACATCAACACTGACTGATTCAATATTCATAGGGAGAACAATTTAACGGCTGATTTAAGCATGTTAAGTAGCGGTAACAGGATGGCTATGAAGTTCATGCATGTCATTGATTGAATTAGTTTGTAGATGATATGTTACATCTATAATACTAAAATTACGAGGTCCAATTTGTCAGCCGTCATCGGGTAAAAACGACAAATCAAAGAATTCAACTCTATATATAACTAATATAGGACAATGGTGTAGATTAAAAATTACACCACTCCAGACTCTTTTGTTTTCCACATAATTAATATTGCCAATAATTAACAAGTTCCGGGTCTAATCCGATACCGATACCAATAGTATATTCACCTGTTAGCTATTACCTTATCTGTACGTTCCGCATTTGACAGGCGCACCACCAAACGGTGTATTTAGGATTTTGCTATATACACGGTCATAATCGAAGGGCTGACACTACTAAATTCAATCATTGTCAAATTGTTCCCAATTGTAGCTTTATTCAGCAATCAGCAAGACTTTCTAAGATAACTAATATAGGACAATGCTGTTGATTAAAAAATACCCCATTCCTGGATAGCCTGGACCTTTTGTTTTCCAAATAATTAATATTTCCAATAATTGATAAGTTCCAGGTCGACGGGTTCAAATAGAAAGATTTGAAAGCAGAGAAAACTGTGTATCTTATAATCGACATGACTTTATCAGATGACAATACCAATTGCTAAAATAAGGCTTAGGCATAGTTATATACTTTAATTCAGTCACGGACCCGCGATATCACGGGTGTGTACTTGTATAATTATTAAGAAGCTACGATTTTTCGTTAGAGTAATTATTAACGTTCTTAAAAAGTCCCTTTTGCAGATATCAAGGCGATCAGAAAATCGGAAAAAATAATTTGAAATGTGTTTTTCTGACACTGACACAAATACCCCCAAAATCGGACTTGAATACATTTTAATATTATCAAAATAGATGTAAATCGTGTTTATAATCAATGTTCTGATGTTCTGAATCATAATTCCGACAAGCTTTCATTTAAACCATTACAACTGAAATATGCATTAGAAATAAACAGATTAGCATGGGTGTACTGAAAATTCGTCATTTTTTGAAAATGACCCATATAAGGGAATTATCTGTATAAATCAGGAATATGACGGTTGTTTTCCGTTCGAGAGAGGCGGTGGAGCGTTTGATTTTGGATATACTCATAAATAAGGGCAACAGTAGTATACCGCTGCGAGTTACAAATAAAAACTGAGGTGACCTCGAATGAAAAAAAAATAAAAAGCCAAAATAAAGTACGAAATTGAGCATTGTGGACCAAAAATTCCTAAACCTTTTGCCGAACATAGGTACGGTAATCTTTTTATGAGGTAGAAAAGCTATAGTATTTCAAAAATTAAAGTTTTGTAAACTGTTCATTTATAATCATAACCTCTCAGGTCAGATGTGACTCTGTATATCTTTTGTATTTTTGTAATGTCCAGTAATACTTGAATTGTCATTTCACATGTGAGGTCTTCTTCACGCACATTCATATTTGTGGTTAGTAGTTCTTAATTGTTTGTAGTAGTGGATCTCGAAGGTAATTCCACGCTTCACATTCTGTAAGCAAATGTTCTAATGTCTTAATGAATCCACAGTATTTACATACTGAAATTCTAAACTTTTCTTCTTCATGTTGTTATTATTGATATATAAAAAGCCAAACCACAAAAATACCTAACTCTGAGGAAAATTCAAAATGGAAAGTCCCTTCTCAAATGGCAAAATCAAAAGTTAAAACACATTAAACGAATGGATAAAAAACTGCCATATTTCTGACTTGGTGCAGACAGTTTCTTATGTAGGTAGTATTACGTCCCAGTACCATTACTAAAGTGATGAGGTTTTTGCTTTGTTTTTATATTGAATATTACTTTGTTGCTAAGTATTTTTAATAATTACTATTGTATTGTATATGATTATATTTATTTTATTTTGTACAAGTTGGGTTTTATGCTTTGGGTTATCAAGTTAACACAACTGCCGTTATTGTCGTTGCTAACTTAAATAGTCTAGTCCCACATTTGTTTCGTCAATTAACTAGTGAGGTAAAAGTCACGTAGTTTAATGGTAAACTCAGATGCATTGATATGACAAAGATTGAGTGTTGTCTAAAGCTACTTATTTTAACTTTCTAATTACTTCAAATAGGTTTTCAATTTTCCGAAAGTATCAAATGACCTCAGACAAAAATATCCATATTTTTATGTTATCTCAGTCGTCAAGATTAAACTTGTTACATTTACCTCATATGTCATACACATCGATTGCATGTATTGTGGACGTGATCATTTATAATATTTTGTAAATGTGCATCATTGTATTAAAAGGTAAGAAAAATAAGGTTTATTTTATTCATTTTTATTAATTTTACGAATGTTGTTATCTTTTTTTTTTTTATCAGAAGACATTTTATCGCTGTCAAGTGACATCTAAAACATAGTAGGGGGACGACCATTTGATTTTCGGAGGGGGAGGGGGGCAGGAGGATTTTGAAAATAAAATAACTCAGCAGGTCTAATCGAAAGTATGAGATGGCACCAGATTCTTAATAAATTCATCTTATTTCCCCAAAAAATCGGGAGACACTTTCCAATTTTTTAAACAATGAAAGTAAAGTTTATTTATGGTTTCATTTAACTTGAGGTATATTGTCCCAGGAAACCTTACCTCACTTTTATTTTAACAGGGCCGGAATTACATTGAGGCAAATGCCTCATGTAGGAAATTTCAAAACCAAACGCTTGCCTTATATCAAATTGCGTTCACGGCGAGTGCCTTGTAACAAGCATGCAAGTCTATTTTCCCTAAGACGTAGCCCTGATTTTTCGGGATCAATGTTCCTTATTTATTTGTCTTTTGTTCATTGATTGCCCTTCTGTATTCTGTTAGTGTTACATTCTTTTGTGTAATCTAGTAACTTTGTTATGAACTTGATCATGAGTTTAAGAAAAAAACAGCAGTCACAGACTTGACTATGTGAATAGTTATCAAAGGTACCAGGATTATGATTTAATACGCCAGACGCGCGTTTCGTCTACATAAGACTCATCAGTGACGCTCAGATCAAAATAAGTATAGAGCCAAAAAGGTAAAAAGTTGAAGATAAGAAAATCCTTAGTTTTTCGAAAAATTAAAAGTTTTGTAACAGGAAATTTATAAAAATGACCATATAATTGATATTCATGTCAACACCGAAGTGCTGACCAATGGGCTGGTGATACCCTTGGGGACGAAACGTCCACCAGCATTGGCATCGACCCAGTGGTGTAAATAGTTATCCCTTTCGATTTCATCCGTCACCGGAAAAAACTCGTCAATTATGCGCGCTGATGACGTCATTTACCATATAGAGGGGGTCGCCTGTATCCCTGCACTATTTGCGTTCATCGAGCGTCTTAGTGATCGTCCTTGTGCAGGATAAACTAGAAATAATGATTGTTCTGTAGGTACTTAATGACAATTCCCTAATGACATCAATGCTGATTGTCAATTTTAAAAATTTAATTTGCCGAATATTTCGTACAATATAGACTTATAGTTTTCCAACCACTCGCTCAACATTGGAATGGAAGTGACGACGCACCTATACGCACAAATGACGTTCACTTTAACCAGAGTTTTTGACGGATATGCATCGAACTCGAAAGTTGTCTATTCCATTTTTGCTTTATCATGAAAATTGGTCTTTTGATGTTGTCCCTAAAAAATTAAGTCTTACACTGAATTTATACATTTTGCTTTGAGACCAAAATATTGTCAACAAATTATTAAAACAAAACTTGCATTTTCAGATTATGAAAGGGTCTTTGGAACACCCAGAAAGCATGATTTTGCATCATTTGTTCTATAGCTTCTTGGCTTTCAGTGGCTTCAAAACCCTTAATTTTTTTTTTATAGATGTATAATTTCATACACATACAAACAAAAAACCAGAAGTTTAATTTTTTTTATACGTCGGTTACAACAGACGTGAATATAGATATTAATACTCCCTTAACTTGAAACTGTGAATCGTCGAAGTTTAGATATGTTACCTATGGCCATGTTATTACAGGGGACCTCAATATCGTCCAGGACAGAGAGGTTAAAAACTTTTTGAAAAAGGACCCAAATATCGTCCTCCATCTAAAATAGATTGGAAAGAGTGTCGTCAAGTCACCAAAGATGCTCTTTCCTCGTTTTGTAAAAAGTGGTGTAAACGAGAAAAATCTGATAAAAAATCTCTTGATTCTTATTTAAATAAATGTATGAATGCGGTAGAATATCACAGTTTGAAAATAATTTAGAAGTAAATAATAGAGCACATAATACACCTATTTCCAGAATAAGAAATACACTTCAAGAACTTTAAAAGCGTTTGTGTTTGTACCGGCCGACAAAGCAGCCAACAATGTGGTGGTGGTATGCCGTAAATACTACACGGACGTTCATAAGAATGAAATTTTAAATTCACTTACATTCAAGTCCATCCGCTCCACAGAGAGTCATATAGTAAACAAACATATCACAACCACATCAAAGCTTAAGGCTTCTTCTGAACATTTGAAGGATCCCTACTATGTATTGGCTACCTAAACTACACAAAAAACCATTTAAATATCGTTTCATCTCGGCCTCTAGTAAGTGTTCTACAACTAATCTTTCAGTGCTCTTATAATAACTAGTTCATTAACTACTATTAAAGAGCTTATCATAAATATTGTAATAAAATATATGAACATAGTGGTATAAACCATTTTTGGAGTGTTAAAAATTCTTTGGATGTTTTAGATAAATTACGCGCTTTTGATGGTCCTTTTGATTCTGTTGACAGTTTTGATTTTTCTACTCTTTACACTACACTTTCACACTATCTTATTAAATCAAAGTTGTCCTATTTAATTAAATGGTCGTTTGGTAAAGCTGAATGCAAATATATTTGCTGCAACTCATTTAAAGCCTTCTTCTCTAATGAGAAAGGTAAATATGCTAGATATACTTACTGGAGGTGTGATGAGATGATTGAAGCTGTTAATTTTCTCCTTGATAATATTTATGTACGTTTCGGCAACAAAGTTTATCGACAGGTTGTAGGTATCCCCATGGACACTAATTGTGCCCTTTTAATAGCAGTCTTGTTTTTGTACTGTTACGAATCACAGTTCATGACTAAACTCAGTAAAGACCCAGAAATTGCATTTAATTGATAAATTCAACAACGCTTATCGTTATCTTGATGATATTTTTTCGTTAAATAATCAAGAATTTTCTCAATATACTGCGGAAATTAGATGGTGATGTTCCTTTGGCACCATCTTACGGTGTTTATATTTCACAACTTGTTCGCTATGCCCGTGTCTGTTGTGACGTTTTTGATTTTAACGAACGCAACCTATGTATTACTGGTAAATTATTAAACCAGGGATATCGTTACCATGAATTACTTAAAACCTTTACTAAATGTTTCCATAGATATAAAGATTTGGTTTTGAAGTTTGGTTGTACCTGTAGAAAGCTAATTTCAAACGGGATAGCATATCCTCATTTTTACGGAAATGTTGTTAACCGTGCCCGGAAATTTAGAAATGATCCATGTAAACTTGTCGCTCCTTTAAATAAACTTATTTTAAAAGGTTACCTATTCAACACTGTAATAAGATCATTGAATATTGTTTTATTGGTATAAGTATATTATGTTATATGCATATACATATTCATGGATCTTCAATCTGTCGATACCTGTAACTTGGCATTGCACAAGGTCATGTTTTTCTCTGGCTATTTATGACGTCTTTACACTATATCCATTGTATGTTGGATGTGTACGGATTGATAGTTTAGTCTTAGTTGCATGATGTTTTTATTACTTGTTAGTGGCTTTGAACTAGCTGTCAGATAACTGATAGTACTCTCAGATCTGTTCATTGTGTCTTTATGTGTCGGGATGTATAAGTACCGGACCATGTCCACTTGTATGTTTGTCCATCTGATGAGATAAGCCTTTTTCAACTGATCTTTATAGTTCGTTCTTATGTTATACTGTTATACCACTGTCCTAGGTTAGGGGGAGGGTTGGAATCCCGCTAACATGTTTAACCCTGTTGCATTATTTAGGTATGTGCCTGTCCCAAGTCAGATGAAAGAGAGTTAGATTGTATGTACTCTAAAAGATCTTTGGAATTTTTAAGTATCCACATCTGATTCACGCCCCCTCTAGAATAGGCAGTTTCACAATAACTTTTAAGCCCGTCTTTGATTGCTGATAAAATAGATGTTAATAATTTAGAAAGAGGTTTCGTGGAGCACTTGGAAGACCCAGCAATATACCGTTGTTTGTAAGGACACTTATGTAGTTTAGGTATCCAATACAGTGATGGTAGATCCAGTTCTTCATCTTTGGTTGAAATTCCAAAGGAACACAGAACAGACCTATGATTATCCAGGATTTCCTCTTTGGTAAGTGTCGTGAGGGTATATGTTGAGTTTCTAAGTGAATTGTCAATACCTAATTCGTTTATCAAGCAGTTAATGTAATGTGTTTTACATACAAAAACGATGTTGTTTGGGGCTTTATCTGCGGGGACAACAACATATTTGTCATGGAGGTAGGATAGGTGTTTTGCAACATTTGGGTCTTAAAGATTGACGTAGCATGGGCATTGATAGACCCATTCAGTTTCTACAAATAAGGTCGACATGATCGAAATGGCTAATTGACCCCTTACAGAGCCATTGCCTTTTATAGTCAGTTTTAAACAAATTTCATAAATTTTCTAAATTTTTCTAAAATATTTTTCACTCGTACTACTGGGCCAACTTCATTACAGATAGAGAGAATTGTAAGCCGCAATAATGGTTAGTAAAGTAAGATCTACAAGCACATCAACACCAAAACACAATTTTGTCATGAATCCATATGTGTCCCTTTTTAATTCTGCACATAGACCAAGATAAACGACACAGGCTCTTTAGAGCCTCTAGTTTTTTCCCGTGAAATCTTTGTTTCTCCAAAACTGTCCAAAGACATTAGTAAAAAACAAAGTTTTTGTCAAATTTTATAGAAAACACGAGAGAAAAAGAGAATAAAGAAGAGACAGAAGAAGAGAAAAAATGAGGAAATGAAAAAGAGATTTTGTCAAATTAATTTTCAACCGTTTACACTAGGTTTTAAATAGCTATAAACATCCTAAATAATTGTCCATCTTGTACAAAGTTTGAATTTCTATTTAATCATGCTATTAAAGCTATATAACCCTATAAGTAATAGAGCATGACTGTATATCTGCATAGTCAAACGGCCAAAGCTTGCAAATTCATATTAACAAGTACATATTTATTTTCATTTTACAGCATGCCTATAAAAAAGGAAATACACTAAAGCGATATCAAAAAAATCATCAAAATGTCAAAGTCAGATAGAATAAAATCACTTAAATTTTACGCATATCTGTGTCAGAAAGTGGGATCAGAAGAAATAGTAAAGTCAAGGCGGTTGATATATACTATAGGAGATATAGCCATGGATAATAATTATCCCCGCATAAGCAGTGGTAGTAAAGGGGAAGGACTAAATTTTAAAGGCAGTGACACCGATGTTATGTTTATAGAACCTGATTTTAGAGTATACGAATCAATGAGTGATGTTACTGATCGTTGGGGAGTGGCACTTCTCATGGACACCGACGAAACGCCACCATGTTTCACATACCTCAATATGTTACCTAAATATGGCGTATCGTTTGTGTTTACTGAACAAATGCGAGAACAAAGAAATGGTAAGATGCTGCTCTCAAGCGAACTTTTCAAAATACATCATTTAAGACATTTAGTATTAACAAAACCTATGTTAAATAATATTCATGGTCCATGTATATCGGATGATTTAGAACAGAATGATATTGCATATTGCATCAAATGTGATAAATGGATATCACAAGCGCAACCATGGATCAGCAGACCACGTACAGAATGGCCACCACCTGATCTTATTTCACAAATAATATCATTAGGCGTCTTATTTGTTCCTATTGGTTGCAAAGGATCCATTAATGAAAATTTTGAATGGAGGATATCGTTTTCAGTTGCAGAAAAGATGCTGATATTTTCCTTCTGTCATACCCAGTTACTGTGCTATGCTTTATTGAAAATCTTGTTGAAAGAAATAATAGAGAAGTTACCAGGTTTAAAAGGGTTATTGTGCTCATATTTCTTAAAAACTCTAATGTTTTGGATATCTGAAGAATTGGATCTGTCTGTTTGGCGACCAGACAACATTATTCCTTGTTTTATTGCATGCCTACAGAAATTGTTATACTGTGTAGAGTATTCAACACTATTACACTATTTTATTCCTAACAATAACCTTTTCTATTCTCGGTTCGACATAAGTAACAAAAGGAAATTAGTCGGTCTTCTTCGGAATTTATACCAGCAAGGCATTCAATGTTTTTCATCTTCAGTAACTCTCCATGATTATCCTATTTCTTCATGTAATATGAGAAGGCAATTAAGCCCAAAAACGATATTGGCACAAGAAACAATTCATCTTTTTTCCTCCGGAAGAGCAATAGGAAATATTAACAGATTGATGAAAAACATTTTGCATCATTCTAAAAGTTGTCAGTCGAGAAGCATATTTAACTTATTTTTTGCAGATGCACACCATTTTGTATCTGAGATACCAAATATGCATTGCAGATCAACCAACAAACAAAAATACTTCAAATATAAACATTATCTTAGTCAATTACTTATTGGTGTTAATTCAGATGCAATATCAGGATGGTTGGTGTTAGCAACATTCTTCTATAGTCATAAACATTATCTAGAAGCATTGATTATAACAGAGCATGTCTTGTCAAAGTTCACAGACAAAACATTTTTGGTTCCGGTGGAAACATCTTTTGAAATCGTTGTATTTCATGAATTACATGATAATGTTATGGAATTGATGAAACATGAAAAAACAATCACCATAGTAAAAGCATTAACAAATCTTGACATCAACCTCGATTCCAAATCATTGGCGATTTTACCAGAACTACAACAGGACGCCCAGGACCCTTTTATGGTATATACTTGCAAACCAATGGCACATTTTATTCGCTTTCTGAGCTATTACTATCTTGAAAATGTTGATTCATACGAAAATGCATTTATGAGACTATTACGGGAATTCATCGATAGCATGAATTACAAGCAAACCGTTTCTGAGCGTAAGGCAAAAATGCTCAAGTTATTTCATACAATGTACTTCCTGGGAATTTCTGCACAGATGATGGGAAAATTGGATTTGGCAAAAAAATTCTTTCGGAATGTAGCAATATGCGATATCTTTAATTTGACTTCTGCAGCATCCAGACTGTCGAAACTCATTTGAAATTATTTGTTTCAAAGTCATTATAAGGATAATGAGTTACCTACTTAAAGCGTGGGATAAGAATAAACAATTGATTTGATAAACATTATTTCACTATATATGAAACGTTTTCACGATTGAAAAATCAGGTAATCACAGTTTTGCGACATTTTATTGTTAAAGCTGGATCACAAAATAAAAATCGAGTGATGTTCTTACCCAATATGTCCTTTTTTAATAGATGGAGACGGTTTTTTCTAATTCTCGTATCATATTGTCCTGTAATAAACCTCAGTCTGATATATGTCGTGTACATTTTATTATTTTGTACAGGTTGTTACGTGTACAAAAATTTTGTAAGAGTAATTACTTGTATGATGCCATCATACAAGTAATTACTTGTACAAATGCAATTGTACCAGTAATTACTTTAACAATTTTTGTTGAGAAAAAGATAATAACTTGTACAACACAATATCTTTGAGTTATATTTGTTTCTTCTTTTGTCTTAAATGTTTTATTCAAAAACTCCTTTCTTTGGGTTTGTAAGTCTGTATTTTTTGTCAATTGTTGGGTATTTTTTCTTTTACTTATTTATTTGTTTGTTTATTATTTATTTTATCATTCAGCCTATATATTTTTTATAAAGCTATATTGTGTGTTTTTTTTCTTCTTCGTTTCTTTCAACTTTGTACATGTATTACAAAAATGTAGTATTATTTTATAAATGAATGAGTTTTCCAATTTTTGCTGCATTCAAAACAAGATTACAGACAGACGACTTTTTAAGCAATTTAAGCTAAACAGCGTGTTGCCTCATACAGACTAATGGTGCAAAGTGACAAAGTAGTAAAAAGCAAAAATAAAATAAAACCCTTCTACCATTTATTTTCAAATATATATCTTGATAAAAAGTAGTAAATGTAATATCATATATTGGAAACAAAAGTAAAGCATAATAAATCATATTCATGTAGTTGCTGCATTATATACTCTTTTTAATACTGAAACTGAAAATTTTCCAAAAAGATGCCTGAATAAAAAATAATTGCTGGTTAAAAATGGAACGTGCCAATATTAAGTCTTTTTCAGATATTGTCTCATTTGACTTATATCTCAAAAACTACAACAGTGCAAAACTGAAAGGGAGTTAAAGTGATACTGAATGGGTCATGATCTATCTGTTATGAAAATTTTAAACAAGTTCGAACAGCCATTTTTAGGTTATTATTACTATTTTTTGCAGTTTTGATTTATGTATTATCTCTAATATAATGATAGAAAGAGAGAAAGCGCAATTGACAAAATTATTCAGCAAAGTAATATCTGCAAATCATTTGAGGTCAAACTGATATTAAAAAGAGCATTTCTGGATTTGTTGCTCATAAGAGCCTGATATCGCTCGCATGTAATATCAGTTTGACCTCAAATGATTTGCAGATATTACTTTGCTAAATTTTTTCTATACTGTTTTCCATCTTTACACTTTAGTTTTTACATTTTTTTAAGTTTTGCTTATATATTTGTTATACAAAAAGTACAAACATGTTGAAAGTTCATACCTTTAGGTTTTAGTCATAAATTATTTCTTTAAAGGAAAACGGTTTGTTGAGAACATCAAATAGGCAAAGCTAGAATAATGATTTGTAAAAGTTAATATATTTTTTCTGTAAAAATTGTACGCCTAGTAATTATTTGTTCAATTGTATTTGTACAAGTAATAACTTGTATGATGGCTTCATACAAGTAATTACTTGAAAAATTGTATTTGTACAAATAATAACTTGTATGATGGCTTCATACAAGTAATTACTTGTATAAAATGTTTGTACAAGTAATAACCTATACAAAATAATCACATGTACACGACATATATACGGTTAAACTGTCAATTCCCGTTCGAATGGTTTTACATATGACATTTTTTGGGGCCCTTTATAGCATGCTGTTCGATGTGAGCCAAGGCTCCGTGTTGACCTATATTGGTTTACTTTTACAAAGGAGAGTTGTCTCATTGGCACTCATACCACATTTTCTTATATCTAATTGATTATAAACAAAAACAGAAATGCATTGTATTATATCAATTGATGCAGTTAAATTGTCCTAAGGGGAACACGATTTCGCTTGCTCTCACTGTAGCTAATGGTAAATTTGAAAGAAATCAATATTTGCAAGGATTGTTAATAAATTAAAACTGTTATGATACGCCTGATTCCAACGAATGTCAAGGGTGATGTTTTTTATTATTAGACAAAGTGAAGAAAGAAAAAAGAATTAAAATTGTTCTTTTTCAAATTTGGACGTTTCAAACAAAGTTAAACTTAAATTGATTGGTCTATAATTTTTGTCATTTTTTACCTGTTTTTTACTATTCAACCGTTTCGTTTCTTATACATCATTGGCTTTCAAATATTCGGCTTTAAGAATTCCTCGTTTTGTTGAATCCAGCTAAACGCTTCAAAAGTTATTTCTACTGGTTATTTTTTAAGACAACATATATGGTCTTAACAAATAGAAAGATATCCGTTTATTCGTGGTATTCACACAACGTGTAAATTCCATCTCTGGCGTTTATTGATCATATGGCATTTAACACTTCATATAAATGCAAAATAATAGCAAGTATACAAAAACACAAAATCGATGTATCCCTCAATGCTGTGTAAACGAAATTCAAAATATTTTTTCCCGCTTTGCCACTAGTGGATACGTATTTGTGTACCCTTCTTGATAACCTGAGATCACCAATGAATTTAGTATGGTTTGTGTCGCTCAGTCTTTAGATTTATGTACAGTGCAACCTGATAAAAAAATAGATCCTTTGTCTAAACTTTTGTTGAAAGTATTTGACGGTTTACTATCTATTCTTCCAAATATCAAGTTAAAAACACATTTATTGCTTCGCGTGTCTTAAAATTTAGACGTCACATAGGAAGAAATTTTGTCGTTTAATGTTTATACAAAACAATTCTATAGTTTCACCTGGGCAATATTGGCATACAAGGTTAAAAAATCAAAAGTATGTTAGAATTAGTTTAAGAAATAGACCGAGATTTGAAATTGTCCAGAAGTTCTTTAGAATTTAGAAGAATCCAAAAAGAAGTTTCATAAGTCAATATCAAGTTTTCGTGTTTATATCAAGATACATTCTACGGTAAGAAAATGTGAACTATATATGGTTCAGAAATGATTGTAGGATGCAATGTTGTCTATTCATTTGACCTTGAGATCATTTTATGATCTTTTATGGTTCATATGCTTAATTCATGTTAAATTTTTGTTATAAGGTCTGATTCGCAGATGTTTTAAACACGATGTTAACTGTTAAAACTGTACATATCTGGCTTGCAGGGTTCGTTTGACCATGACTTCATTTACACAGATAATTTATAATGCTAACTGTATAGATTGTCAATATGAATCAAATCATGACGTGTAAAGCAGGTGAAACATTACAGCTTGTGACTCATTTTGGTGTTCTGTGGATTTACTTATTTTCATGGGTATCAATTTCTTTGGATTGAGGAAATCTGGCATTTTCGTGGATATTTGATTTCGTGGTTTTGTTAGTGACGGCATACAGAGCCTATGGAAAATTTGTAATTCGTTGTACATTTGAATTCGTGGTTTACTTATTCCCAAGAAACCCACGAGCATTTGTATCCAACGAATTAAATGAATCAACAGTATATTATATTTAGATATTTTGAAGGAAACTTGCACCTTGCTCTGTAATATTTGAAACATTTGTTAGAATCAAGTATTGTTTCAGAATGAATTACGTTTAAATTAATACACTTCATTCAATCAATAGAACTACATTGTATTTCAACCAAAAAAAAAAGTCCGATCTTAAGATAATGGTATCTTGGTTTAGTAATATATGATAAAGGTAGAATTGTACTTTGCAAACAGGCAAGTGCAGCTCTGAAATCTGCATATCGCAGTTATTGGTCTACCAATATGTAAACAAAAATACGGTTTAAGTGATTTGTAAGTAAATGAAAATCAGATATAGTTATAGAATTGGCACACAAGTACAATGAATGTGTTGACGGTGTGATCAAATTCATCAAAATTAGAATTAAAGGAAAATGGACGACGCAATGACCAAAGCAAACAAAAAACGTTAAGACATGCTCACAAGTGACAACATAATGGATTTAAGATTTAGAAGCTCAGGAAACCCACACCCCACCATGGTGAGCCCTTTGAGACCGGACGTTTTAGCAGTCCTACTCTACCACTAACAGTCACTGTGAGACTTGTTTTTCTATATAAACGGTCATAAATGATGATGGTGCCCAGAAATCTTTCAATGTGAGGAACAAGGAAATTGCTCCGGAATATTGAACACACCTTTTTTTTCAGCGAGAGCTGCTGGAATTCTAATACATAAATACTAGAATGCAATATAGAATTTATCTCATTAAGAAGGAATTTCAATTTTTTTGAAAGACATCAAGACTCGCATTGCACCAGCTTGAACGCAAAATACGAAGTTATTTGTAGCTAAGTAGTATTGGTCATTCCTGTAGTTAATAAAAGAAGTTCAATTGTTGTATACAACAGTATTCACTATATTCCACATAAGACATTCAATCGCAATCAAGAAAAAAAGCACACTATTTAAGAAATGTTTTTGTCTCCAATTTCCATTTTACACAGTAATGCAGTACGTCACAACTGAAACTACCTTTAGTGTACTAGCTTTCTGTTTGCTTGCATATTCCATTATATTAAAGGTCTGAAAGTGAAAATATAAGTATAACATCATTTTATAACATAAATATATACCAAATGATGCAGGAAATGCTTACCATGATTCATTATCATTCGGTAGATATCAATTTTGTCGGTACAGGTGAACCATGATTTTAAATGTTCAGCGAATTATAAATTTGTATAGGCTTTGTATGTAAAGATTGGCAAAACTACGAAATCAAGTATCCACGAACATGCAAGCGTTTACCAAGCCACAAAAATTGATACCTACGAAAATAAATTAATCCACATGTTTGGATGGTGAGTTCATTGATTTATTGAATTGAATTTGTCGTATGTATACATGCTTTTTTTGTTTAAATATTACAATTTTAATTTCAACATTTGTACTACACACATGTTTATATACTAAATGTTTCAAAATTACATGAATGCAAAATATATCTATGTGTTGACAACTTGTGCTTTGGAATTGTAATTTGTTCAAGGTAAATTTAAGGCGTGTTTCTAGCAGCCATCTGCCCCCAAAATGTCACAGCATGGATTAAAAGTACGAACGAGACATTATACACATGATTATATTCTAAATTCAATAAATTGCTCCAAATCAAACTAGCAATTGATACATACGTTCTTGGATCATCACTGCTATTGATATAATTCCTCTCGCCATTTGTAATAACGCCTGATGGGTAACCTTCTGCAGATATGTTCCAATGTACTCGGTCGTCAAACAACGAATCCCCATCAGGTCTGTCACAAACCGGAAGTTTCAAAATAAAACCTATAAAACAGATACTAGAAAAAGTATAAACGACCAAAAGGAAGAAGATAAAATTATTTACATTATCAAGTACTATTGAGTTTGATTAGAATAAAAGCTTACCATAGTCAAACGTAAAGTATCATAATATTTGTTCTAATAACCAAGGCCAAAATATATTCGGATTTCCTGTCTCCTGTAGGCCACAAAACATTCTTGTTTCCGGCCTCCTGAACGCTAAATTATATTCTTGTTTCGAGGCTCCAGAAGGCCATAATACATTCTTGTTTCCGGCCTCCTGAACGCTAAATTATATTCTGGTTTCGAGCCTCCAGAAGGCCATAATACATTCTTGTTTCTGGCACCCTAAACGCTAAATTATAATCTGGTTTCGAGCCTCCAGAAGGCCATAATACATTCTTGTTTCCGGCCTCCTGAATGCTAAATAATATTCTGGTTTCGAGCCTCCAGAAGGCCATAATACATTCTTGTTTCCGGCCTCCTGAACGCTAAATTATATTCTGGTTTCGAGCCTCAAGAAGGCTATAATACATTCTTGTTTCCGGCACCCTAAACGTTAAATTATATTCTGGTTTCGAGCCTCCAGAAGGTTATAATACATTCTCTTTTCCGGCCTCCTGAACGCTAAAGTATATTCTGGTTTCGAGCCTCCAGAAGGCCATAATACATTCTTGTTTCCGGCCTCCAGAACGCTAAATCATATTCCGGTTTCTCGCCTCCAGAAGGTTATAATACATTCTTGTTTCCGGCCTCCAGAACGCTAAATTATATTCCGGTTTCACGCCTCCAGAAGGTTATAATACATTCTTGTTTCCGGCACCCTAAACGATAAACTATATTCTGGTTTTGAGCCCCCAGAAGGTTATAATACATTCTTTTTTCCGGCCTCCTGAACGCTATATTATATTCTTGTTTCGAGCCTCCGAAGGCCATTATACATTCTTGTGTCCGGCCTCCTGAACGCTAAATCATATTCCGGTTTCACGCCTCCAGAAGGCCAAAATATATATACATTGTTTTTGCCTCTCCTGTACGCTAAAATATATTCTTGTGTCCTGCCTCCTGAAGGCCAAAAATATATTTTTAAAAACATGTAGAATCTATTCGGCATATATAATATTCAAACTCATTAAGTTGTATGCAATACAGTTGAAAATCGACATGGGGAATATGTCAAAGTAACAACAACCCGACCAATGAGCAGAAAACAGCAGAAAGCCATAAATTTGTCTTCAACACAGCGAGGAATCACGCACCCTGAAGCGGGATTCGCCTGGCCCTAAAACATGTGTACTAGTTCAGGAAAATAGAAGTCATACTTTAAAACTCCAAAACATATAAATTAACAAAAATAAAACTGTTTATCAAAGCGTTGATTAATGTGTATAATATGGCGTATAATTGATCTACATATAATGTTTAAATGCTGTACCTGTGATTGTCCCGCCTATCAAGGCAATAGCTAAAGTGATTATTAAAGCAACCATCTGGTACCCTCCTTGTTCCACCCCACTCCTGCCTAGCCCTGGTTCCCATGTCGAATTCGTGTTATGGTAATGTTTGTACTCGGCGCTGTTGAATGCAGGTGCTCGGCCGTGAAAAATTACAAATACACTGTACAAAAGAAAACAGTTCATTTGAAGTCAAATGCATTAGTAGTGGTGAGTATTTTTCTCGCCAGCATCGAACTGTGGAATACGGGACATAGGGATGTTATAAATCCAGCAGCGTCAGCTGATCAAATTGAATGCAAGATGATGACTGAGTGATTGCAAACCTGATTTCCCTGCATGAAAATCATTTGCAAAACTGGACCCGTACAGGATCAAATAAAACAAAAATGTTGTAGGGTTTAAAAACGGAAAGGTCATAATCGATCTAAGACTCATTATCGCTACCCAAAGTTCTACATTCATTAATGATAAAAGCTAAAATAGCTAAAATCGATCTTGACCTTCACAAAATCACAGGAATCTATATATATATAAATTTGACAAGATTCCGTCATAAGGTTTCAAGGTATTACACAGACAACGCTTTAAATATCACTTTGCGATACCTTAAGGTCTACAACTACCAATTAATCATGATAGTAATTTAACATTCCATTTTTTGTCTTTCAAAATTATGTTTCATAATAATATAACTCATTATCTTACCTATTTTAATTTTAGTTTCTTGTGTACAATTTGGAAATTAGTATGGCATTCATTATCACTGAACTAGTATTTTTGTTTAGGGGCCAGCTGAAGGACGCCTCCGGGTGAGGGAATTTCTCGCTACATTGAAGACCTGTTGGTGACCTTCTGCTGTTGTTTTTTCTATGGTCGGGTTGTTGTCTCTTTGGCACATTCCCCATTTCCATTCTCAATTTTATCCTATACATTTCCAGGAATATGATTGGTTAAAAGCGTCCGCGTGCAAACCGTGTATATTTGATTTTAGGTTAGTAGGGAGGCGGGGCTTATCTAATACACGGTTAGTAGTGGAGTTACGTCCCTTTATATTCTTTATTAGGTAAGAAGGGGGCGGGGCTTCTTTCATACACGGTTAGTAATGGTGTTATGTCCCTTCATAAAAAACAAAACGGTACTGAGAAAAAATCTTAAAAGTTCCAACAGGCGAAGAAATTGATGATTAAGATTGATATAAATTCATAAAACACATTTAAACCTTACAAGTCGTTATTGTTGGCGTCTGTTTTTGTAAGATCAATGGAAGTATTTTCTTAGTGCTAACAGTATTGAAGACTTGCTCATTTTGAGAATCACTAGTCTTAATTTCACGCGTTAAGATAGTCGGTTAGATAAATTCGTTACATAGTGTGCTAGTGACGTAATACGGTATATATGCATGGGGTCAGTTAATTCCATATGGGGATTCGAGCTTCGCTCTCGTCCCATATGGAATTTACTGACCCCATATATACCGTATTCGGTCACTAGCACACTATGTAACTAATAATACCTGTCGCTCCATTTTTCATATGAAGACAGAGCTGCCAATACTGCACTAGCGATGCCTGCAAGAACCCCTGGCATACCATGTAGATTATGTACACCACACGTGTCATGAAGCTTGATTTTAGATGACAAACAAGGCTGAAAAACAAATTATAAGTGTCTTTATACACGTTCAAATAATCAAGATTAAAAGCTCGGTTTTATTAGGTTTTTTTTAATACTTCAGTCAATTGATAGTCCCTCAGGGACGAACTGAGACAGATTTCAAAGAGACATACTGATAATATAAAAGAACTTTTTTTTGTACTGGGCACCCCTCTATTACTGTTTACAATCTAAAACAATTAATGATTAAGTATCCTTACTTTAAACTGATAACTTGATCGATCTAGAGGTATATCAGCTTCAGCATAATTTCTGATATCAATCTAAAACCGATAGTCGCGATAAGTTCAGTGTTGCCGAGCACACGATAACTATTAGCTTTAAGCTCCCTATGCATTGACAGACATATCAGTTTCTTGTCGAATCTAACTTACTGCAAACAATATAATATCGGAATCCGATCATAGGAGTCATGTTAAACAACTAATAACTAGAGCATCATGTTGATCTGGAGGCAAACAAGCTTCCTGTCGACTAAAGTAGATTATAAATATTAATCTAAAATCGATAGTTGATAACAGTGCTACCACTTAACTGATAACATATGATATCACCCACGGTGATTGAAAGGCTTGCCAGCTTCTTATTGAATTTTTGGTACTTGCTGTAAAATAAAATATCTAAAACTGATAGTCGTGAAGTGTCTCACATACCAGCTTCCTGTTGACTTTATACAACTGGTTCATGTCAACAATCTAAAACCAAATGTCGTAATGGTCCAGCAAAACAATTTAGAACTAGAGCTCTACATAGATTGAAAGGCATATCTATTTTTTTCATCATCATCCTGTTTACATTTAAGAGTAACAGCAGTCTATATTTAAAGAGACAGGTCGGACTAACGATTATAAGTGCTCCCCATAGATTGAGAGTCATGCCATTTTCCTCCTTTTTCCTGATGATTTTTATACTTACTGTTATCAATCTAAACCCGATAGTTGATAATAGTCCTGCCAAACAACCAATAACTAGGGCTCCCCAAGGATGCAAAGGCATACCAGCTGTTGATCCTACAGCTACCCCTCCAGCAAGTGTTGCATTCTGTATGTGAACCTACATTGTAAACACAAACATTGACGATAATTTGATGGAAGCTCATATGATCGTTATATACTTTTTCAGTTCAGTTGCAATTTGTTTGTCGATTGATGTACAGTACTGCTTGTTGACGGCGGGTGCCACACGACGGGTACCACATGTGGAGCAGGATCTGCTTACCCTTTCGGAGCACCTGAGATCACCCCTAGTTTTTGGTGGGGTTCGTGTTGTTTATTCTTTAGTTTTCTATGTTGTGTCGTGGTTACTATTGTTTGTCTGTTTGTCCTTTTCATTTTTAGCCATTGCGTTGTCAGTTTGTTTTCGATTTATGAGTTTGACTGTCCCTCTGGTATCTTTCGTCTCTCTTTGACATTAGACGTAAACCAAGTTAATGTCAACAAACCAACCAACCATTTATATGATCACAAAAAAGCAAACAAAAAGATGGAGATTTAAAGATTTTAGTCCATGCAATATACACGTTTTTTTTTCAAATTATCAGTTAAACTTTCAAAATTGGTCAACACGTTTATCTATTGAATGAAAGGAAATTATGAGTCCGTGTTTACACTTACCATTTCTAATTTCCCATTTTTATCAACTATTGACGATACTGCAAAGGTTATAATAGTGCAGGCAACCAACGACAAATAAGTATTTATTACAGCCCGGTACTGTTCTCCACCGGAAGCAGCTCCTCCATTAAAACTTGGCCAATACAACCACAGAAATATGGTTCCTGTTAAATCAAAAAAAAAGAAATAATATATCTGTTCTTTAAACCTGGAAATAAAGTATTCACAAATTTTATTTGATAAAGCATTAACAAGCGAAAGCGAAAATGCTGTTTTATGTGTCTTTTTGGTATTAAGTTCTATAACCCTTTTTTACTATAATGAGTTTGAAAAAACTGATAATTTACCTGCAACATGTAGTACTCCTTCAGTACTTTACAATGAATGAACTTTTGGTATACAATAATGTTTTATTTTTTACATTAATCTTTACTTCAAGTTTAAATTCACTGTTTAGTTTTGTGTTTATTATAACCGTTTCTGTGGTGTAATCATGGCTGTCATGGAAGTTTGTACAAATTATGAATTGTAAAATGAGACAACCTTATAATAGTCAAATAATTTGGAATTTTTTGCAACACTTTCAGTACTTTATTTGTTTTCAGTTCATCATAATTAAAGCGTTAAAATATAAAATTGTCAATAAATATGGTTACCTATCATGGAAAATAGATCAGAATGGTAAACTGTCCCTTCATTTTGATGTTCGTCCAGATTGTTACTGTATAATACTCTTGCTACCGCAAGCCCAAAATAAGCACCAAAAGCGTGAATAAAAATAGATTCACCAAGATCAACTACCTAAAAAATAATTACAAAATAGATCATATTCAAATTTTATGTGGTTACTTATAAGAAATAACACCTACTTTATGACCAAAAGTACTCTCGCTAACGCTAATACTAAATTGGTTCCGAATGCACGCCCGTACAAACTAGATTCTTCTCGTGTATTTGTTTGGTTGTAATACATTTTTTTTTAATTCATTTCTTTATCTTTTTCAATTTTTGAACTTGAATATTATCAGGCTCGGATTTAGTTAAATTCATTGTATTTAAAGGGGCATTAGCTACGAGATATAAACTTAAAATATGACATTTTTTTTCATTCATTAATGAAAGTGATAAAATAAAATAATAATTCGCTTTTATCAGATAATTTGGATCCATTTTGTTAAAATAAGCTAAGAAACACTACTTTCAAGTGAATAGTTTGACCTCATTGAATCCATAATCTTGTGACCTTCACTGTAACCGGTTACCCCTTAGGTGGAGATGGAAATAGGCGAATTATAAAAAGTGTGAAAATATGTTTACTTTTATGCATAAATCCACTTAATTGCTTGATATCACTTAACTTTACTTTTCTACCAACGCAATATTTCCGAAGATCGCGAATTAATAGATATATCTTATGACCAAACATGTACGCGTTCAACATTTTTTACGAAAACAAAAACAAAATTATATGCTTGACTACATTTGAACTTACATTTAAGAGTTGAAGGCCAATATGTTCATTGAGTTGTGACAATACAACTTCTATCACAGCCATTATAAGTAGTTGTAAAGCACTCGTTTTACCAAGAACAGCCCCAAACGAAATAAGGACCGTGGCTGCTGCAAAGTCAGCCGTCAGCATACTGTAAAAATATAATACAAAATTATGTGTTCAGTAGTTGTCGTTTGTTTGTGTGGTTCATAGTTGTTTGTTGTTTCTCATTTTTTTTATATATATATTCAAGACCGTTGGTTTTCCTGTGAATTGTTTTACATACATTGTAGGTCATTTTGGGCCCTTTAAATAATTATAGCTTGCTGTTCAGCAGTGTGTTGGAGACCGGTTTTTTTAACCTATAATGTGCTGTCTCATTGGCATTCATACCACATCATATTTGTTCAAAGTATATTGTATCATTCATGAACTTTCTTATAATGAATCCATGATATCTGTTCCGACAAATATTCTATACACTTTATTCAGTGAGGACATTCTAGGAGACATAATATTACATAATATTTCTTCCACTTGCTATTTATATTGTGATGGAATATTTTTTTCATGTGCTGATCACGTGCATGCCAGTTTCGAGGGGTCCACTGTTTATGTTCCCCACACCTTTTCAAAGTGACTGGATCCGCGTCCACCTGCATAAAATCCTGTTCCTTAGTGTTGTCACATTTACAAATTTATTAGATAAAGTATGATCTTAAATAATCTGTTTTACAACTTACTCACTTAGACCTATGCTGAATTTTCCGCCATGCAAGACGTTGCCATGAATAAAGCCTCTAACAATAAGGGCCCACTGGATAACAAATGATGCTAGGAGCAAGTTGATCCCGATTGCTGAGTAGCCATACCGCTTTAGGAACGTCATCAAAAACCCAAAACCAATAAATATCATTACATGCACATCCTGGAACACTGAAATAGAATTCAAATATAATCGAGTGTGTTCAAAGAAGAATGAAGAAAGAGTTGTCCCTATGCTGTGTGACCCAGGCCTATTTGTTTCCTTTGTTTATTACCTAAAAGACTATTGATTTGTTGTTGATGTTTAACACCCCTTGCAGCGCTTTAGGCAGTTTTTTTTTGGTAGAGTAAATAAGAGTATTAGGAGAGAACCGCTGACCTAAAAGGTTCGTTCAATCTTTTATTTTTTCTGATCAACTTATTTTTTCATTTAATAAAGAATTTGCCAGTATATGTAGTAATTTGGACGGTATTTTGGTTAATCTCATTCAAATGCTTTAAGTTTTTTCGTTTGATTTGTGTTCGGTTTAGTTTGTGTTTTTGTTTTTTCTCCTTTCTTTTCGTCACATCTCTTTCTTTTTTTATTGATGTGTCTTATAACATAAAACACTTGTCCTAAATCAAATAACAGTATAACTAAATAAAAGTTGATTTTTACAATATTGAAGTGAATTCAGGAAAACTTCTTACATAAATGATCAGTTTTTCTGTGTTGTACTTTTTTTTATATATAAGACTTCAGGAGCCTGTAATGCAGTGGTTTTCGTTTGTTTATGTGTTACACATTTGTTTTTCGTTTATTTATTGTACATAAATTAGGCCGCCGTTAGTTTTCTCGTTTGAATTGTTAGACATTGTCATTTCGGGGTCTTTTTTTAGCTGACCATGCGGTATGGGCTTTGTTCATAGTTGAAGGCCGTATGGTGACCTATAGTTGTTAATGTCTGTCATTTTGGTCTCTTGTGGACAGTTGTCTCATTGGCAATCATACCACATCTTCTTTTTTATATTGAACCATGCGATGTATATATCATATGTATAAACTATGTATGTTTGGCAATCTATGATTTTATTTGTGTAACTGAATTAATCTCTGTACTGAGATTGTGTATTCAATCTTTTTTATATAATAATCTATGTTAATGATATACCAAGTTAAGCCTACAGCCCATGTACTGATACGTAAACAAGAGGTGTTCAATTAATGATTATTGATATAGGAAGATGTGATATAAGTGTCAATGAGACAACTCTCCATCCAAGTAACAATTTATAAAAGTATTTTGTTTTAATTTTCAAGTAAACTTTCTAAATGACGTACAGAAAAGGGTTAGGCAGTTCATCTTTCTGACCTGGACGGAGTTTTAAATTAAAAAAAAGTGAATAATGTACAAAAGTACAGAATAAAAACCAATAATTAAAGATAGAAGACTAGAAAGCAAAACACAAAGAATTGAGAATAATTGGTTGTGGAATTATGAGATAACAGAGAAAATGGTCTAAAATAAAAATTAAAAAAAAGGAATAAAGTAAGAAAGGAAGGACCCAACATACAGACCTTCATATTTGCCATAATCATAAAGATAGAAGACTAGAAAGCAAAACACAAAGAATTGAGAATAATTGGTTGTGGAATTATGAGATAACAGAGAAAATGGTCTAAAATAAAAATTTAAAAAAAGGAATAAAGTAAGAAAGGAAGGACCCAACATACAGACCTTCATATTTGCCATAATCATAATCCTCGACACTTACTTGGGTACATTGCTGTGACTGGAGTTTTTCCACTTCTTGACTTTGCTTGTGCTGGTTCTTCATACTCAGCCAAAAGTCCAAAAATAATCACAAATATAATTTGACATGCTATCAATAAAAATGAAAACTTTAACTTAGCCATGCTAATATATTTTATCTTCCTCTTTATTCCACCAAAGACGCGTTCCTAAACTAAAGCAATTCAGAAAGCAGAAGATACAAAACCCGCGACAATAATGTTCTTCCCTACAGATTCAAATAAAGTACAAAGCACTGTACTATATTTTCCCTTGTCCTTGAAATGTATATTAAAGTAACAATAAAAAAAAAACAACACTTTTGATGATAAAAATCAGATATGGGTATATCGTCACGCTTCTGTGCCTTATATATGTCAATAATGTTAATGTCAACAGCTAAAAATGCACTGTGACCTTACTATCTATGACATAAATGAGATAGTTGTTTAACTGGACCAACAGGTATATCATAACACTGACATGGTTTTATACAACTATACAGGTCAGATAATTACTGATTGATAGCTGTTTGCTTAACGTCCAGTAGCAAATATTTCATACATGCAAAGGTCTATCATGATGAAAATGGAAATTTCAAAGTATTTTTTTCTATTTTTAGGCTTGATCATACCCGATGAAAAGTAATAATTAAAAAGGTTTGCGCCTCAAATGGTATCATGCAGGGGCGGATCCAAGATTTTAGAAAGGTGGGGGCGAAGTTTTGAAATTTCGCCGAGCGGAGCGAGGCGAAAAATTTTTGGGACCTTTTTTGGGCTAAAAACATAAAATATAAAGTGTAATATGCACTTTTTAAACGGGTCCTCGTGTGGTGCATGTATATTTTGTAGTTGCTGTAAAGTGTAAGGGTTGGATATTTTCGATGCTGTATTCTCCCTATTATTGTCTATCATTAAATGATAATAGTAGTATGGATCCAAAGTCTATGTTCTGATAAATTTGATGTGCATGGGACTTATCAGTAAAAAATAGACATGGAAAATTTTCGCCGGTTTGTTGCAAGTAATAAGTTTATCATAACCTCACAAATTTCGTGTTGTAAACAAGATGTACGCCGGGCTATATGATTAAATTTAAAATACGACAGTCACGAGTTAAAAAAAGACAAACAAGCAATTGTTATCCAAATGTTTGGTTGATATATTTCACCCAACAAAAATAAAGGAAATGAGGGTTTTCAAATCAACCAATCGCTAATAATGAGTCTGAAATGACAACGAAGTTATAATTGACGGCCGACAAATTGAAACATAAAGGCCACACCCAACAGGCAGGTTGCAGTCTGGTCTTGAAAAAAATATTCAATATATCAGTTCGGCGAAACAGAAATGTCGGCCAGACATGCAAACTCTTGCCACAAAATAAATATGCCCGTTTTTATTCATCATGTTCATTGAATGCTTAATAATTCTGTTGGAAATTTTCGTTTCTAATAGCAAAAATGTGGACAATATTATTGTTTTCAATCCAGATACGACCAGAATTTTTTTTAAGGCAAAAATCAGGGTCAATTTTTTTCTCTCAAATATCCAAGACTGTCTCCTCAAATGAAATTGTTCGTACATTAGACTTTAAATGTATATAGAGCTCATACTGGACTGGGGATCATTATTCAGCTATGTTATTTTAAAATAGGCTGGGGCGTTTGGGGTTAAACATGTTTTCGTATGTGTTTAATATTGATTAAACGTTTTTGTCATGAGAGTGTAATAGTCTATATATATAGAGTATTACTTTCTGTTTGGTGGAATAATGAAATAGAAGTCAATACGTTCTTGCTCAATCCTGTGTTGCTTTGAAAGTGTCATTATTGTCATCCTCAGCAAAAGCAATGTGTTACTGTAATTTAAATATTAAAATGACTGAGCGACAGTTGTTTCGATACACTGGTCAACTCCACCATAGCGAATCACAGACACATGACTTTGATTACAGCTAAAAATATTATAATTAAAGAATTTTCGCATAAAAATAAAATAAAGAGTACACTGGAAATGGCAAAGTTCACGAAGTGTAGTCTGATTAATCATTTTACAAAAAAAAAAAAAAAAAAGTCCGAGCAAAGGGGGGGCGTACGCCCTCTACGCCCCCCTCTGAATCCGCCACTGTCATGCATTTTTTTCTTCTGCTTGAGCTACTGTATTGAACCAGTTAATATGGCTACACCACATAAGCTACCTTCCAGTAGTAGCACTCACATTTTGACTCTTTTTTTTTTGTAGTCTGTACCGCCTTTTATTTTCTTGTCATAATGTTGGTAAAATTACATTTTTTACGACTTTTGAACTATAAAAGATTGATTGGTTGCTGTAACCGCCACTTTCAACACTGTTGTGCTATTCCGTGGCGGTTAGTTTTAATTGGTGGTCGAAGCTGACAAGCCTAATCAATAAGAAAGCTATTAAGTTTTACAGACACCATTACAAGTTGGTTGACCGTTATTGAGTATCCGTTTCGATCACCGATGATAGTGAATATGTTCCTAATGTCGTTGATAGATTCCTATCCCCTTTCCCCGAATATGACCTACTGAATTATACTTGTAACCCAATTTGTATTTACATGAACAACACCACGGGAGCCATATGTAGAACAGGATCTGCTAACCCTTCCGGAGCACCTAAAATCGACCCCAGTCTTTGTTAGGGTTCCTGTTGCGCAGTCTTTAGTTTTCTATGTTGTGTTTTGCGTAGTTTTGTCTGTCTGTCTGTCGGTTGGTCTTTTCCTTTTTTACCCTTGGCGTTGTCAGTTTATTTCGACCTATGAATTTGAATGTTCTTCTGGTCTCTTTCACTTTTCTTTTAGAATTGGAGTTGGGTGCACCTGTCCCTTGCGGGATTCGAATTCACAAAATCAGTGTTGACTGGCCAGTCATACAGTATGACTACCTCGATTTTTAATTCAGACGACACTGTTCACTTACATAAACCACCGTTATAATGATTTAGAAAGCTATGTATTGTTACCATATATACTGTAAGCAAAAAGTATTCAATAGATATAGGGAGGTGTGGTATGAGTGTACTTCGTTAGTAAATCTATTTATTTTTAATTAGTACAATATCGAATTTTTTGACATTCAATAACTGGGAATCTACAAAACTAAACGATGAACGAAGAGGGTTGGCGGCAACCGCTTGTAAACACGTTTAAAACCGCAACATCCTGTATTAATGGAGCGGTGGAGAGGACAATTTTAGAAATTTAAATTACCTAAATACTTCATGGAGTTTTAATTTCTTAAATTATCTATTGATTATTCAGCTTCAGAAAAATGTTGTCGTAAATATCAAATCTGGTACAAGTGACGTTAATTGTTTTACATTGTCTTATCGGGGCCTATTATAGCCGACTATGCGGTATGGGCTTTGCTCATTGTTGAAGGCCGTACGGTGACCTATAGTTGTTAATGTCTGTGTCATTTTGGTCTTTTGTGGATAGTTGTCTCATTGGCAGTCATACCACATCTTCTTTTTTATATTAACTGACGTTACCCAACTTACAACGAATACCCCACTGCTGATTCGGAAGACAAATCATAACTAACCCCTTCTAAAAATAATTTGTGAACGAAATTGGTAAAAACTGTTACTCTTGAACTTCATAAACTATAAGGGCATTTTTAAAGCAGTTTAATATGTGAAGTAGTATGCATCTGAAAATAGTTAAAATTAACGCGGAAAAATCATCGTGTTCAACCTGACATTATTTGCACGTGCAGTAAAGATGTGTTTTAAAGGTACAACAGGAAACGCCGTATTATACTTCAATCGACCCGATTTACTTTTTGAAGTTCCGGATATTTGTCACATATTTAACCGATGCTGGTGTGGTTTCTAGTTATATTCCCTTATTAGGCCATATAGCGAACATCATTTGTAGTCATTATCAAACTTATTTCTCGTTTTTATTTTAGTCTAATGATTTCTTTATGTTGTTTGGTATTGATGTGAATTCGTCTATGTTGAATTTAACAGGGAAAGTGAATATCATTGTAGGCTGCGCTTGGTTTTCAGGTGTGTTTGTTTTGTTAATATTCTACTATATGGACAATTTCATTCGGCTGAAAACTGGATCCTCGCGATGCCAAGAAATGTGATTTAAGGTTGGTGTTGACAAATTTATTATTTGCAACTCTGCTTTTGTTTAAACAGAATCTGGACGCAAAAGTCTGATAAATACTGCAGCAAACAGAGGCGTCATTATTTGTTTTGTTTAATGAATTATCTAACAAATTCATAAACTGAATCAACCGTATTAAGGTATCATAGGTTGTGTTATAAAAGCTATAAAAGTAAGCAGAAAAAAGTAGCACGTTCTTCGGCTGAAAGAAAATAACCAGATATGAAACCCAATTTATTTAATTCTTTGCTTTCTGAGAAAGATGTGTATCCTCTTATTAATACGCAAAGTGTAATATTTGCAAGAAAATATTTCATAAAAGAGTATTAACATTACATATCATTGCATCTAGCGGAAGGTTATCAATTCTAAAAGATGCAGCTGCTAGAGCATGCGACCCTAACATGATTTTTTTAATAAGACAATTTGCTAAATAATGGAGCGCATAATGCGGCATGTTTGACCACATAAACAAAATTAGAACAAAATCCACTGATAAATCTGCGTATGATTTAGAGTTCGAACGTGTAGTTCAAACTATAGACAGAGACCTTCTTCGTGACAAAAAAAATCCTTGTTATGTCATAAATTTTAACACTGTACTAGTCTCTTTTACCAGATAAAACTAGTCGGACCTAATGGAACTGCACGGCTAAACTTGCAAAGCTTTACTGTGCTGTCATTGTATTCTTTGCCCAACAAGGACCAGATGAGTCTAGCGTTATATATATTTTCTAGCAATATTTTAATTGCAGAAGTCGTGAAGGCCACGATTTATGTCAATGCAGATTTAGAATTGGCAGGATAACAGACGATTTGTACCAGTTCACGCCATTTTCCCGTTGTTTTTACCAAGTTTCTGTCACCAGTATTCCCACTTATGTTCATGCATTGAGCAGGTTCCACCTTCTTTAAATCGGTAAATAAAAAAAATATTAATGATTGTGTAGGGGGTAAAAGGCATACCAAGCAGCATGTCCCGGTTTCCATGGACTAGAGTCTTCTTTGAACTGATATGTGTTTTTGTCAAAATGTAGGTAATTGCAACAATGCCCAGGCCGTATCAGCCAACATAGAAAATGACACAGATGAAATGTAATAATATTTGGAAATATTTTAAACTTTATTCTAATTTTTTAAACGTTCATGTGTATTATCTATCTCACTATTTATATTTCTTATGCGACACTCTTGATCTCATTGCATTAATGTCAAATGACCATTAAAAGAAGTATAGGTCAACATGAAGAAATCATAAGGCTTCGGAAATTCTAAGATGAGCAAGAAATAAGCTTTTAAATGAACACATTTGATCTTCGCTAAATCGCATATTAAGAGCATATAATTATCTTATTTAACGAGAGAGTGATATTGTCCATATACTTCAATATAAAACAAAACATTGTCAAACACATCTGGAAACCACGCGCACCCTACAATGATATTCACTTTCCCTGTTAAATTTAACATAGACGAATACACATCAATACCAAACAACAACAACAAAAATTATAAGAATTCGGAAATTCTAAAATTAAAAAGAAATAAACTTGATAATGACTACAAATGATGTTCGCTATATGGCCTAATAAGGGAATATAACTAGAAACCACACCAGCATCGGTTAATATGTGTCAAATATCCGGACTTGAATTCTGGTTAAAAAGCAGATATTTAGTCAAATATTTTCGCATTAACTTCAAAAAGTAAATCGAGTCGATTAAAGTATAATACGACGGCTTTCCTGTTGTACCTTTAAAACACATCTATACTGCACGTGCAAATAATGCCAGGTTAAAAAAGATGATTTTTCCGCGTTATTTTTAACTATGTTTTAGCTAGTTAGTCGTTGAACCATGTGAGCAGCGTAACATGTAGCCAATGGGTAATTACAGCACGTACTTTCAGCTGTAAAGCTGTAAGGACTGAGACGTTACTGTGTTTTCAACAAATGGAAGTTTTTAACAGACTTGACTGGCTATAATAGTTATTAAAGGTACCAGAATTATAACTTAATACGCCAGACGCGCGTTTCGTCAACAAAAGACTCATCAGTGACGCTCAGATCAAAACAGTTAAAAAGCCAAACAAGTACAAAGTTGAAAAGTATTGAGGATCCAAAATTTCCAAAAATTGTGCCAAATACGGCTAAGGTAATCTATGCCTGGGATAAAAAAAATCCTTAGTTTTTTCGAAAAAATCAAAGTTTTGTAAACAGGAAATTTATAAAAATGACCACATTATTGATATAATAATTGCGTTAAAAACCTGCGAACAACGATTAAAACAGTGAAAATATAAGTGTTGATGTATTACCATGACATCGACAAAAGTGATGTCAAATGTCAAAGCAAATTTCGAACAACAAAAGTTCTATTCCATCCTGATTCGTTATAACGAGATATTTTCCATCTTTGCTCACGTCAATGTACCTTGGATTTAAAATTCCGTCTTTTTTCTCCAGCAGTACTTGGTGGTATAAACCATCTCCTGAAATTTGAACAATATTGTTTGATTCGTATCCGGTGACATAAATGTTACCTGAAATGTTGTCACTTGTAATTCCACGGGCGCCAATCAGGTCACAGTGAGAAAATCGAAATTGTTCTTGTCCGTTTTCAGCTTTTTTAACGATTGACGATTTGTCTGCAATGTACAGTATATTTTTACTATCGCAATGAATATACGTGTACGCACTAATTTCGCCTTTAATTTCGCGAAGGAAAATCTCAGATTCATCATAAATATTGATGGTTTTTAAATCTGATGCATAAAGTTTTCCCTTACAGAAACATATACTTCGTACGCCTGGCTTGATAGCAATGTTTCGAGTTTGATTAATATCGGTAGAGTCGATATTGATCAAATGTACCTGGTTTTTACCATAGTACAAAACTGCTACTTCATTAGTTCCCGATTCTGTAATGTCGTATGGTTGGAAAGACAGTTTGATTGATCTCACTTTGTTACCCTTTATATCAAAGACTTTCAAATTACTTTCTTTGTAACAGGACACTGTTATTTTATTGCCTGTCATGAAACAAGCTTCATAATGAGGATTCTCATATTTTGCTATGGATTTAATCAACTTTAAACAAGTTGGAAACCGTCTATGTGTCAAGTTTATTTTAGTGTCTGGTGCTACAACATTTGATACACGACATGCATCATCAATCGTTTTAAAACTATCGTCCAAAGAATCCTCAATGTTGACATCTACTGTTGCATAACGATCAAACGGTTGACCTTCAAAATGTTTCTTGTGTTCCAGTATTCTCCCCTTTAGTTTCCCAGTTTCAATCAAAAGCTGGGCATCAGACGCCTTTTCAATGCATGTTTCCAGTAACTTTATTTCATTGTCAAGTTGTTTCTCAACATTTTCAAAAATCGTTTTTCTTTCCTCTAACCTTTCTTTCTCGATATCAAATCCTTTCGTTAATTCACTCTTCAGTCTATCGATGACCGTTTTCACCTTATTATCTAAAGTCTCCTTAAAACTTTCAACTTTCTTGAAGGCATCTTTACTCTGAGAATTCAGTGTTTTAATCCCATCTCTGGTATTTGAAAGGATATTGTTAACATCGCCTGCCATTAGTGTTATTACTTTTTGCATATTTTTAACAGTTTGCGAGTCTCGGTACTTATGTGCAGCATCCTCAATTGTGCAGACATTTTCGCATTTTCGATGTTCGACGGAAACACACACGGAACAGCAAGGAATCGCATGATCTGAACAATACAATTTGAGTTTCTCATTTTTATGTTTTGAACAACTGCTTTGAAATTTAACCGGAAATTCAACTGCACTTTTAAATTTCTCTATCGGAATTACTTCATGGTTTTCAAATATTTTATGATGTTTGTGATAACGATTACAGTTCTGACAAAGGGTGTCCGAACAGTCGATACAAGCATAATTTGCTACAGATTTCTCGCCCATTCTGTCACAAGATGTGCAAACTTTTCCAGCATGTTTCAGTTTAACGCTGTCTATAAGACTTATTAAAAGAAAATTGTCAGGCAAGCGGTTTGCCCATTCATTTGCCGTAATTCCTGATTCAGGGATCTGCACCACCGACCTACAAATAGGACATTCAGCACTTTGATTTTCACCTTTTTCAACCGAGGAAGTAATATAAGCCCCAATACACTTCTCACAGAACGTATGTAAACACGGTAAATATTTCGGTTTCGTTAATATTTCTAAACAAATCGGACATATCGTTAAATCCATTACATCCTCCTTTGAAGATGCCATTTGAAGATTTATTTGGTGTATTCCAAACCTGTATCAATTATCCAATAGATATCATAAGACTTTATCTTGTAGATGACAGATATATTACATGTTATCGATGCTTAGATAACAAATCAAACAAATAAAACTAACATTCAAAACAGTGACGGGTATACCCGATAAACAGGTAAACCGGTTCATTACCTCCACCATTTGAGCGGTGAAGGTGAATAATGGTATCATTAGGTTTCAAATTGATTCTATATCTTTGCAGAAACATCCATATTATGCAATGTATACTTTTCTTGGTGAATATTAATATATATAATACGAAAGCTGGGTTTTGCTTTCAAAATCTTGGTCTATAATATAAACAATTACCTATAAGATTTTATCTGTTGAAGTATAAAATACTTGATAAAGAAAGTATAAATAGCAGGGGCGGATCCAGCCATTTTAAAAAGGGGGGTGACTAATTTAGTGTGAGGAGTCCTACTGCACTTTGATTGTCAGAAAATATCTTAAGTGTTGTAATGGGATTATACAGTCGTTCCAGTATACAGAATTCCAGTACCACAAAAATTGCTACCAGCTCTGCCTGCAAGATTGATCCTCTTTGTGTGACAGGTCTGAGTAGTCTTATAGCTGGTCTTGAGTCTTCTGTGTATAAATAAGAAGAATAAGAATATTATATTTCCAATTAAAGGGCTCCATAAAGAGCTTTCATCACATTACATACCAGTACATTTGATTAGACATAACTTAGAGACATATAAGAAAACAACATCGTTTAATACTATTAAAAATGCTATAAAAGGCCAGGACAAAACCAAATAATACAATTAACATCTTTAGAATATGCCGTTGAAAATCATATACCACTCAAAATATATTTATTTTATTATCTTTGAACTTCTCCTTATCTCTAGATTTTTAGATAAATACTTTCCAAAACATTAAGTTATACT
Source organism: Mytilus galloprovincialis (assembly GCA_037788925.1). NCBI lineage: Eukaryota > Metazoa > Mollusca > Bivalvia > Mytilida > Mytilidae > Mytilus > Mytilus galloprovincialis. The sequence goes on along the minus strand of CM075340.1, from coordinate 3,979,724 downwards.
CATTTAAATTTTCTTGTGTATAGGATTGCACCAGCTCCACATGGTCCAGGGTTTCCCATGCATGACCCATCAGTGAATGCATTTTCTTGGTCATTTGCCGTATTTCTTGGTGAATATTAATATATATAATACGAAAGCTGGGTTTTGCTTTCAAAATCTTGGTCTATAATATAAACAATTACCTATAAGACTTTATCTGTTGAAGTATAAAATACTTGATAAAGAAAGTATAAATAGCAGGGGCGGATCCAGCCATTTTAAAAAGGGGGTGCCTAATTTAGTGTGAGGAGTCCTTCTGCACTTTGATTGTCAGAAAATATCTTAAGTGTTGTAATGGGATTATACAGTCGTTCCAGTATACAGAATTCCAGTACCACAAAAATTGCTACCAGCTCTGCCTGCAAGATTGATCCTCTTTGTGTGACAGGTCTGAGTAGTCTTATAGCTGGTCTTGAGTCTTCTGTGTATAAATAAAAAGAAGAATAAGAATATTATATTTCCAATTAAAGGGCTCCATAAAGAGCTTTCATCACATTACATACAAGTACATTTGATTAAACATAACTTAGAGACATATAAGAAAACAACATCGTTTAAGACTATTAAAAATGCTATAAAAGGCCAGGACAAAACCAAATAATACAATTAACATTTTTAGAATATGCCATTGAAAATCATATACCACTCAAAATATATTTATTTTATTATCTTTGAACTTCTCCTTATCTCTAGATTTTTAGATAAATACTTTCCAAAACATTAAGTTATACTCATTTAAATTTTCTTGTGTATAGGATTGCACCAGCTCCACATGGTCCAGGGTTTCCCATGCATGACCCATCAGTGAATGCATTTTCTTGGTCATTTGCCGTATTTCTTGGTGAATATTAATATATATAATACGAAAGCTGGGTTTTGCTTTCAAAATCTTGGTCTATAATATAAACAATTACCTATAAGACTTTATCTGTTGAAGTATAAAATACTTGATAAAGAAAGTATAAATAGCAGGGGCGGATCCAGCCATTTTAAAAAGGGGGTGCCTAATTTAGTGTGAGGAGTCCTTCTGCACTTTGATTGTCAGAAAATATCTTAAGTGTTGTAATGGGATTATACAGTCGTTCCAGTATACAGAATTCCAGTACCACAAAAATTGCTACCAGCTCTGCCTGCAAGATTGATCCTCTTTGTGTGACAGGTCTGAGTAGTCTTATAGCTGGTCTTGAGTCTTCTGTGTATAAATAAAAAGAAGAATAAGAATATTATATTTCCAATTAAAGGGCTCCATAAAGAGCTTTCATCACATTACATACCAGTACATTTGATTAGACATAACTTAGAGACATATAAGAAAACAACATCGTTTAATACTATTAAAAATGCTATAAAAGGCCAGGACAAAACCAAATAATACAATTAACATCTTTAGATTATGCCATTGATAATCATATACCACTCAAAATATATTTATTTTATTATCTTTGAACTTCTCCTTATCTCTAGATTTTTAGATAAATACTTTCCAAAACATTAAGTTGTACTCATTTAAATTTTCTTGTGTATATGATTGCACCAGCTCCACATGGTCCAGGGTTTCCCATGCATGACCCATCAGTGAATGCATTTTCTTGGTCATTTGCGGTATTTCCTATTAGTATTAGCTTTGTCATGACTTCTTTGCATATTTGTTTTTGTTCTGGTGTTCGTGATTTTTAGCTTCCAAGTCTGTATCAATATGAAGGTGTTATCTTTGTCATTGATTTTTCTCCTAATCTGTATGTAAATCTGGTTCGATTAATTTGATGTTAATGACAGTTTCTTTTACCATTTCAACTGATCGAATTAGTGCTTTGCCCGTATTGGTGTTATATGGATGTCATGGCATATTTATTTTTGATAATTTATCAGTTGTTTTTTTAATTGGTTCCTTTATAGATATTGATTGGATTTTTAGATATTTCCCTTATAACAATCTCTTCTATTCTCAGGTCTATTGGTGGGACTCCAGCCTCAATTTCTAATGCTTCTCTGCCTGATGTTGACGGCATATCAAGACACAGCGTGAGCACTTTCATTTGTACCTTGTCAAGTCTTTGGAGGTCATTTTGTTCAGCAACTTCATTGAGAGGGTTAGCGCTATAAAACCAGGTTTAACCCACCGTTTTCTACATTTGAACATGCCTGTACCAAGTCAGGAATAAGATAAGATAAGATAATTTTATTAACCAATCATGGTGCCCAAAATTTGAGCTATACAATCAAATGAATTACAAAATAAAGCACAGAAAATGATTAGAATGATTAAAGTACATTTAAACCAAAAAACCACATGAATACACATTTACACTAATTAACCTGATATAAATCAAGTTATTGACAAAACATAGTTATGGGTGCCACTGTGACCTGGAGAAATTACATAAATCTTTATAGTTCTAGGTCTATGGGAATATGACAGTTCTTGTCCATTCGTTTTTGATGTGTTTTGATATTTGATTTTGTCATGTTATTATGGACTTTCCGATTAGATTTTCCTCTAAGTTCAGTATTTTTGTGATTTTACTTTTTGCCATGCTGGGCAGCTATATTCTACAACTGATTTGTCTTACTTTTATTTTAGTATGGTTAGATTTCTACTTGCTCTTTTTTTTTCTGGTGTTTCAAGGTGTTTTTCAAACGTCTTTTTCTCATCCAGTGCAACTCTGAGTAACTTTGTTATTTTTTTGTAATAATTTAGGTCTTTTCCATTTTTAAATTTGATGGAAGGCAACAGTAAACACGGAATTAAAATATTACAGTTGAAATTTTATATGTTTTAAAACTGTAATGACTATCCTATGAATTAATAATATTATTGCCCTTATTTATTCATCTCTACAAAGGTTACTGTTCATCCCTTTAGTTTATGTTTTAAGCTGTATAAGGTAGTCTATACCATACCGTCAGTATAGACTTCCTTTCACTTTCATTGTCGACATTATTTTCCTTTTAATCATTATAATGGATGAACACGACAAATACCTGCATAACCAATCTCTACTTAATAGGTTCAGTTGAAGGTCACATCAGGAACATATACATGTTAGATATATTGTTCCCAGGTCACATGAATACAGGTTCATTGAGCTAGAACTATTCATTTGCAAGTGAATAATTCATCAGTGATGTTTCTTAGATGATATTGACAAAATTAGCTGATAAAAGCGAATTATTATTTTACTATGACACTTTCATTAAAGGGACACTAGCTGTCAAATTCATATTCACCGATTTCACTCAAATTATCATATTGGATTTATAACGATGTAAAACATTTGTTCAAACTATTGAAAGGCTTAAATAAACAGAGTACAGGCAGTGATTCGAATCAGTCAATCAAATGATTTACCTTTGTTTCGCTTTCAATGTTGAAATTCTTTTCCTTTAAATAACTAAATAACTTTACAGGGACAATTCATGCTTAATCCATCTATAGCTAAGGGGTTAAATTAAAGTTCACATGAATAGGGATTCAATGAGGTAGAATTATTCACTTGCAAGTGAATAATTCATCATCAATGTTATGTAGCTTTTTTGACAAAATTGAACCATACCGGCTGCTAAAAGTGAATAATTATTTCTCTATTTCACTTTTATTTTTGTTTAAAGGTACTTTTAAAATCCCCTTTTCGAAAAGACAATCCCACATTAAAATTTGTTATCTCAAAGTTTCTTTAAGATCATTGTATTAAGATAACTATAATTGTCAATGGTTTTCTCAAAGCTGCAAAATTGAATTGTTTTGTGCTAAATGTTCTGTAAAAAACCCCCAAAGAATAGAGAGGATTCCTGCCAATGACTTTTATGATTTGTATCTGTATGTGTGAACTTTTTTGTTCATAATAATAGTAGTGGTCATTATTTTTTGTATCACATTTCGTAAGGTTAAGGTTCATGTCATTGTTGGATGTTCAGACTTTTTCCTTTTTGAGCAACCAACTATTTTCTGGGTTCAAAACCAAAACTTATTACAATTTCAGAAATGTTATTCAAAAGTACAATGGTCATCAATTAAGGAATGGTATCCAAATAAAGTTAACAATAAACAAATGTAGTTTTATTTTTATTGCATATTCAAATAAAAACAAACTCAATTGTACATAAAATGTATGACTCATAATGCAATATTTCATCACAAATGTAAAAGCAATATAACTACTATAGCTTCTCAGAAGCTTTCGAAATTTCAGATGAGGTATGCATTTACTGTTTTTTCAATTTCCACAAATAAGTATGCTGTATACAATTATTACAAGTAAAAAACTCTTAAGCGTTTGCTGATTTTTTTCAAAATAAAAATGCCTATGAGGCAAATTTTTAGAAGAAGAATTAGGAGCTGAGAAGATATATTAATCTATTGTTTTATCTACTATTTGTATCAGCTGCTTATAGATTTTGTCAGTTTAATCTCAGCAGAATCAACAATTTGACAAAGTAAATACATCAACAAAACATTCATAACTCATTAAATAAAACTTATTCAGTGGAACCATTCCTGTTTTATGCCATTCAGATTTAAAATTATTTATTGATTGAGATTCAAATGTTTATGGTTTATGCTTGGTCTGACCTGAGATGCTGTGTTTCTCATAGTCAGTCAACTACTTACTTAAAAAAAAAATCCCAAATTCAAGGTCTATCATAGTCTAAAAATACTTTGTTACAAAGTATATTTCTTTTCTCAAATATCATTTAAATATTTGTTAGTTCTTTTAAAGTATCATTTGATTGTATCACAAATTCTTAGGGGTGCAACAATACATTTAAGTCTCCAATATGAATATTAATTCACTAAGTATAAAATTTGTGAGTGGAATAGTCAAATACAGGGTTTAAACTTAAAAATTCAATAACCATGTCCATTATATTTGTCCAATTATTGTACTTCAACATCAACAAATCTATAAATTTTCATATCATTACACAGACATTGCATGTATGACCTTTTTTAGTAGCTAGACTATCACCAAAAATATAACTTATAATCATATTAAAAACATACAACACTTGAATTTTTGTGATATGTATAAAAGATCATTGCACCCCTACAAAATCTAATCTTAAATAATAAATAACAATAATTGACAGTAAATTGAGTATGGTCTGTAGGACTTTTATCGTGAAGCCACCATTGTTACAGGATCACATGTTCTGACTTTAAAATCTGCTTCCGGCTGTACATATATATGATCATACATATCCTCCAGTGGGGGACCAGTATCAGCTATAGCTAGCTTCTCTGATTCAGTTACTTCTTTTCTAACGTCTTGATCTATTTTCTGTAAAATATAATCTCCGTGATAAAAGAAGGATCTGAATATGGGTTATGATAGTATTTTCTCTTTCGGTTTTTAGCTGAATGTTGTCTCCAAATGACCTTTATAGATCTGTCTTTGAGTAACCCTCTGACTTCAAGCAACAATCACTTTTTATTATGACATAAAAATTTCTGCAAACTTGTGTGATTTAATGTAATAGGGGATAAATTTGCATACAAATAAAAATATGAATATTCATTTCTGTATTGTTTGATTTTTACCACAATTTTCTTTCTTTTTTTTTTTTATATTTTTAGCCCTTTATTCTTTACTTAGTGCCCATCATTCTCTATTCTGTTAAACCTATCCAGATTTTTTTTTCAATATAAGAACTCAACTGATAGGTCACATCTGCTTTTAAGGCTTATATTTTTAAATAACTTTTAAAGAAAAAAAAAATTGAATGTACAATGTATATAAAATTATGGAGATGAGGTATGATTGCCAATGAGACAACTTACTATCCACCAAAGTTCAAATAAAGACGATGTAAGCAACTATAGGCAACCATATGTCTCAACAATGAGAGAAACCAATACCATGGTCCTGTTAGGCCAAAAAAAAATATATGTCTGTTTCCTGTTTCCCGAACGACCCTGACTCAAACCCCCCGACCCTAGATCTTTTTATTCAAATCCGGAAAAAAATCGTTTCCAGTCCGGAAAAATTCATTTCCGGTCCGATCAAGATCCGTATTTTACTATGCCCAAACAATCAAAATGGCTGCTCCCAGCACAAATGTGCTACAATTAAGGTTTAAAAAATGTCAGCACTGGGAGGATTATTCAATTAAAGCTTCTTTAAAGGGATTAAATTTTGGGTACAGGACCCTAACCAAACATGACATGTAACCGACTGCAAATCTGACAGGGAGTGCAAAAAAAAAAAAAAAAAAAAAAGAAAAAAAAATCCCGACCTACCGACCCTGATTTATTTGCCTTGGAAGCAGGAAACAGACATATATTTTTTTTTGGCCTTATAATCAGCCGTGACTTGTGAAGAAGCTGTAACAATATCTTTTATTCATACCTTCATTTCGTCTTCTGTTACCAAATTGGTTTCTAATAATTTCTGTTTAAAACTTGTGATAGGATCTCTAGTTTGTCTTACTTCCTGTATTTCTTCTCTCGTTCTGTAGCTGTAAATAAATGTAAACAAACTCATTAATGTAAAAGCAGAACATTTTTTGTGAACTTATTTTTGTTTATTCCCTGGAAAGGAGTATTCAACAAATTAAAACCACAACCAAATATAATTTTAATCAGTTGTTTATACAACATTAAAAGCTACAATAGGCTACAAAATTATCCAAAAGTTCTGTTCAAGCATTTGTATGCTTTTCCATTATTATTGTCATTTTTTCTTTAATAATATTAAGATACAAACCTTGTGCCAGGATCACTCATGCTGTGACCTGAATATCTATAAGTAGCACACTCTATAAGAAGTGGACCATTTTTCAGTACATAGTCTTTGGCAAATCTAGTGGCTTCCTTTACTGCTAAAACATCCATACCATCTACCTGAAATAGTAAATTGTCAAAAACATCATTAATTTGTTAATAAATATATAAAGGTGTTGGATACTAGTATCAATGCGACTTTCTTGCATACATTTTTTGTATATAAAAATGGAGATGTTGTATGATTGCCACAAGGACAACAAAGCAATGGACATGGATTTAAAGAACTACTAGTCACTATTATTCCTATTTTTAGAATTGTTCCTGTTTTACTAAAAGTTTGTTTTGATTTTTTTAGAATATAAAATCATTTTTGTAAAATACTGCAAATTGTGTGTGATTATAGATCAAAATAAGTTTTTTATTACAAAATTAAGCGTAACCTATATTTCTTAATTCAAAAACCTTCACAAATTCACACTCATTGTACAAGATCTTAGCAATGAAAAGAACTATATCATTTCTTTTTTTAATATATATATATATATACTTAACGCTCAGGGTAAAAAAATCAAATATAAATGCCCAACCCATGGTTAAATGAAAACAAATATGGCTGCCATGAACTATTTCGATTCTAATAGGACAAACTCAGTAATTTTGTTAATCATGATACCCTATACATACAATACTGTTTTGGCTGTTCTGTTTTACCCAATTTTGATATAAGTAATATTATTTAATTCAATGTGTTTTTTTTTAAAAGCATTTCTCATATATATATTGTCTTCCAATGTAATTTTATTCGTTCTGAGGCGTACAAGAGGCTTAAAACACCTGGTATATACATTTGATTTTTTGTTAAAGAAACATATTTGTGAAGTCACCTTGTTTCGTTGCCATGCCAAGACAATAACATCAAATTCGAGGAATTTTCGTTTTATGAAATTTTACCATGAAAAATAAATTGAAATGGACTGATTTGTTTATTTTGCTATAGAATAGAGATAAATATACTGTATCTGCATTTTGGCCTTCGTAAACTGGGGATTTTGATGTCAAAAATTAAGAATATCTGGCAGTATAAATAAGTTGGTCGTAAGGCGGAACAGCCATTTTTGTGTATTACTGTGTCTTATCATTACAGAAGCTGACCTACCCTAAGCCCGGGCATATAATCTCCTCTGGTATAATAATCTGTGCTATAAGATGCCCGCTCTACACTGGTACCCATACCATAACCATTGTTCTCACAGACAAATATACATGGAAGCTTCCATAACATAGCAATGTTAAATGCCTCATAGACTTGGCCCTGGTTAGCTGCTCCGTCCCCATACAGTGTTATACAGATATTACCATTGTTTAGGTATTTCTGGGTGAATGCTATACCGGCTCCTAATGGAACCTTAATAAAACAAGATGCATTGTTAATCAATGTTTATTTATAAGAAGTTGTCTGGCAAAGCACCAACTTACTCATATAAAAACATGATCAGTATAATAAAAATTGAAGGTACAAAAAATGTATGTTAAACAGGAAGTTACTGCCCAGAATATTTGAACTTCAGTATCATAGAACAACTAAATATTATATTTCTAGATAAAGTATTAGATTGTTCCTTGATGCAGCACTGGTAATATGCAAAGAAATTTGTGTACTTAACGACACAGTATATAAACAGCAGGATACAATCCACTCTGCCACAGTTCTAATAATTCCATATTGAGGTAACATTGAATGTGATAAAAAATCATATATGTAGTACATTTCACTGTAACTCAGGTGAAGCTTGCTTTTTGTACCTGTCCAATGCAGGTGTGATAACATGAGGGCACATATTCTTGCTGGTCCAAATGGCTCTTACAAGAGATCAGTGAAGTGAACCTGCTCCTAATTTTTTGATTTACAAGAAAAAACTATTGATATGAGCAGGTAGTTATTTGTATTCAATATTTCTACCAAAATTTAAGACTGCAAATAATAACTTGGCTGGTCATTGTCAGAGGAAGGAATATCCAAATAATAGAAAATCTTTATCAACCCATGATGGTAAAACATATAATGCAATATAATAAATTAAGAAACAGTTATGTAAGTGCATGTACATGTACATGAGAGAGAAAACTCAAATAGGGGAGATAACAAATCAATATAAGTTGGATTATTTCCCTTTGAGCAGTGTGTATATACTTCTTTACAAAAATAATTAAGAAATACCTGTGCTCCTACAATGCCATTACCACCATAGAAGTTCTTAGCATACATGTGCATGGACCCTCCTTTTCCTTGTGCACAGCCTGTCTTTTTGCCTGAATAATAATGTATGATACAATTAATATCAAAATAAATTCTACATTATATCCAACTTCCTTTGCTTTCAGTGTTAAATGTATTCTTGGCAGTCATGATAACAAATAGCTGAAATTGCCTAACATTGGCATGAAAACATCCGTCATGAAGGGTTTATTCCATTAAGTTCTGATAGAGACTACAAGATGAAGCTATTTTTCACATTGCCAAATTTATGTTTATTTTAACATGTTTCAATTTACTGATTGACAAAACATGCATAAGTGACAAGGTTTGATTTCTGAATTAATTAAAAATGTATTGACAATCTATTTATCAAAACTCATATATCAAAGTCTTTGCTTTCCAACAAGATTAATGTATTATGATGAATTTATCAGATTTTCAATGAATTGTATTAGAACCATTTAGGCGACATGAATACCTACCAATTAATTCTGCCAGTACACCATGGACAGAAATACCTCTAATGTAGGCCCAACCATGGGCTCTATATGCTGTAATTACAGAGTCCTCTGGTGTGATGGAATTCTCCATACCTACACAACATGCTTCCTAGAAAAAGAAAACAATCAAAATGGTGAAAATTCAGCATATTTTTATATTATACATATTCATACACCCACAGCTTATGTAATTCATAGATTTTTTTTTAAAGTAGGTTATTCAAATTGCAATATTTTGTAAACTTTAATATAATGATATAATTACAGAGAAGAATGTAGTTGTCAGAATGTTCTTGTGGTCCATGTTTCCTAAAATATCTTACATCCAGTAAAAAAATCAGAGAAAGAAGGTTCTAATTCATTTGCTGAGCTCATGCATGTCTCTGCCATCTGTCCATAATACAGTTGACCAAATCTTCTGATCTGTTTTACTTTTGAACAGGTTCCCTGTTGAATCTTACCTGTCCAGAATACAGATGACAAAATCCTCTGATCTGTTTACTTTTGTACAGGATCCCTGTTGAATCTTACCTGTCCAGAATACAGATGACAAAATCCTCTGATCTGTTTACTTTTGTACAGGTTCCCTGTTGAATCTTACCTGTCCAGAATACAGATGACAGAATCTTCTGATCGGTTTTACTTTTGAACAGGTTCCCTGTTGAATCTTACCTGTCCAGAATACAGATGACAGAATCCTCTGATCTGTTTTACTTTGTACAGGTTCCCTGTTGAATCTTACAGGCCTGTCCAGAATACAGATGACAAAATCCTCTGATCTGTTTTACTTTTGTACAGGTTCCCTGTTGAATCTTACCTGTCCAGAATACAGATGACAGAATCCTCTGATCTGTTTTACTTTTGAACAGGTTCCCTGTTGAATCTTACCAGTCTATAATACAGATGACAGAATCCTCTGATCGGTTTTACTTTTGAACAGGTTCCCTGTTGAATCTTACCTGTCCTAAATACAGATGACAGAATCCTCTGATCGGTTTTACTTTTGAACAGGTTCCCTGTTGAATCTTACCTGTCCAGAATACAGATGACTGAATCCTCTGATCTGTTTACTTTTGTACAGGTTCCCTGTTGAATTTTACCTGTCAAGAATACAGATGACAAAATCCTCTGATCTGTTTACTTTTGTACAGGTTCCCTGTTGAATCTTACCTGTCAAGAATACAGATGACAAAATCTTCTGATCTGTTTTATTTTTGTACAGGTTCCCTGTTGAATCTTACCTGTCCTGAATACAGATGACAGAATCCTCTGATCTGTTTACTTTTGTACAGGTTCCCTGCTGTTGTTTCCATTCTTCTGATGGTTTGCATCTGTCTGTAGTATTTCAATGCATCCTCCCTGGTACAGGTGACTGTAGTAGCGGGACCTTGCTCTAACTTGTGTAGTTTGCATTGCTGAAGAAAAAAGCAACTAAGTTAACAGCAAGGGATTACAAAAATATTGCAAATGACACAAGCTCAAATAGCATGAATAGATATAGTGAACACGGTGAAAGCAGTTAAAAGAAACAAATTACAAAAAGCATTGAAAATTATATGAACATATGAACAATCATTCACAATGCCTGACAAAACATGACACAGGGTAACAAAATTTCTAGCTTGATAAATGTGTCCAAATTATATTGATAATTCGTACTGGAATGATAATACTGTTGTTTTTTTTTTTTAATTTTTGCTTTTGGTAATTAATTTCTACAGCACTTGTCTTGATACACTGAGCTATTCTTAGAAGTAAAAGCTGACTCAGTTGCTTTTAATACAAGCCTTATCCTTCTTGCTTTTAATACAAGCCTTATCCTTCTTGCTTTTAATACAAGCCTTATCCTTCTTGCTTTTAATACAAGCCTTATCCTTCTTGCTTTTAATACAAGCCTTATCCCTCTTGCTTTTAATAAAAGCCTTATCCTTCAAGACCTTGTGTACAGATGAAGTTAATGGTAACACTGATACAAACTGTTGTTGGGTCAATGTTTTACTGTTTGATCTAACTAAGCATGCTGAAAGAGTTACTCAGTAGAGGTCCTAATATCCACATTGGAATGTGAAACAGCTAGTAAATTGTATTTAAATAACGGAATTAAAAGTTTTCAAATGTTTTTTTAGCATAAAACCTTCCGACCCATGTTATACATTCTTATAACAAAAACAAGTCACTTTTCTATCAAAGCAGGTATTTTCTTTACTCATCTTCATTTGATCTTTGGCGTGAGACATAAGCCGTATGATTATCCAGTATTTAATATTCTGTCACCTGTGTATTGTTCAAAATATAAACATGTTGCATTTCAGTCAGTCATACCGGATCCTTTCGATACAACAACAAATTGAAGTTTTTAACGACCTTGACTGGCTATACAGCCCTTCATGGTCGGTTTTCAATACACTTGGGCTTTTACTTATTTTATAATAAACATTTGTAAATTTCGTACGTAGTAAATAGCACTTGAAAATGTTCATTCATGAAAAAATGATAAAATATTGATGAATTAAATGCTGTTTCGCTTAGATTTCTTTTGATCCAAAAAGTAGTGTTTGTGATACTCATTTTCAAAATGAAGTTAAATTTATCTGAATCATGTGAATTGTCGGTGAACATTCAGTCCTTTTTAATTCAAGCTGTAATCTTTTTTAAAGAGTAGTAACTCAACATTTCAAAAGCAACTTCCTAGAACAATGTAGAATTAGTATTCAATCACTAGTACTACATTATTTTGAAGTAGAACATTTGCGATTGTTTGCTATAGATTTGAGGCCAATGTCTTAGGAAAGTATAGCTATAGCTTGTGATAGCAAACTTTCCAAAAATGCTGTATGGTTTCAAATCTAAATTATGTAAGTTGAAATTCTTTTTTTACACATTCTTTTTTAAATTATTCATTACTATTAATTAGACGCTTTGACCACTTTTGCAAATCTATAATATCTGTATCTAGTACTATCAACCATTTCAATTCCTATGGAAATATAATATTTAGTATTGGCCTGTACTAGACCTGTTTTCATAGACACATAGACCTGAATATAATTTAAAAAGCCTAGACTGATGTCCATATGGTTAAGTGTAAAGACTGGTTCTAAATTACCAGAAAATATTTACTTACTGCCACTTCAAATGTTGCCTCTGTTGATGCACATCTTGTCCCAACAAACAGCTAAAAAATAAATAGAATATTCCTACATGTACACTGAGTACAGACATGCATAACCATGATGACAATTAAGCAAAGATAAATGATAAACACAACAAACAATTCAAATACATTATACTTGTCAAGTTTGACTGGTTCATAGTTTGAATTTATTTGGACTAGCAAAGTGTAATTGACAGTCATTACTTGTCTCATAATTATGCTAATTAAAAAAATAATCTGTAATGGGGTGGAGTCGGGATGGTTTGGTGGGGTCCTGGGGGACTTTTGCCAGATTTTGGAGAAAAAAAAGTTGCTATTGACCTCACGAAGTGATCTGAACCAGCTATGGGGGTTTGTAGGCATGCCCCCCTCCCCCCAAGAAAATTTTGGAATATTAGATGTAAAATCCTGCATTCTGAGGTTACACTTTTGTATCTGGAAATGTATATATAACTTTTCAAAAATATAGAATTTTTTCTCCATGTAATGTAAAAAATTCTACTTTCCTTTAAAAATCAAAGAGCTGAATAGCTCTGAGGGGAAAGATGGGCCCTTGTTTCTTTTCTTTTTTTTGGTGAGGGGGGGTATCTTTTGATAGTCTTCATATAAAGAATAAAAAAAGAACAGCTAGAACACGTAGAAAGGTTGACAATATTAAAGTCAATTGTTGTTAATCTAATTTTGTTTTCTTTAGTTTAGGATTCAATTTGGACCAATGGAAGAGATCTGCATCTTCTAAATCTAAACATTGGATTAAAATTGATAGTTAATTATGTAAAATTCAACTGAACTCTGTCATTTAACAACAACTACAATGTTTTCTGAAATCTTAATGGTGTACGACTGAAATGCAGGCTCGGTCATTTTCCATTTTTAGTGACAGTACTTTTTAAGATTTTTTATTTTTTTCTTAAGAAAGTTAGGACTGAAAAATTCAGTTTTGAATTTCCATTGATAAAGTTCCCAGTTACAACTCTCATCACAGGGATACAGGCACTAATAAAAAACAATATGATTGATGTAAACTGTGTGAATAGATATAGGAAGATGTGGTGTGAGTGCCAATGAGACAACTATCCATCCAAATAACAATTTTAAAAAAGTAAACCATTATAGGTCAATATACATGATATATATATGGCCTTCAACACGGAGCCTTGGCTCACATCGAACAACAAGCTATAAAGGGCCCCAAAATTACTAGCGTAAAACCATTCAAATGGGAAAAGCAACAATCAGCTTGTTACCAGGTCCTACATTTTCACCTATTTGTAAATTTAATGAATAGATACATTATGTACATGTAGGATTGAACTATAAAATGAAACATTTTTTTTTTTTTTTTTTTTTTTACCATAGAATGATTTATTTGTTGGTATACACACAATTTAGTTTTAATGGAAGACTACTTATCATATAGTAAATGTCACATTTTAAGTTTTATTTTAGTGGATAATTACTCATCAATTGAGGTGCTCCTTATTTGGAGGAAGATTCACAAAAACCGAATTTTACAGAAAAAATGAAAAAAAAAATCTGCCCAATCTCATGTATCTCCACGAACATTATTTACTTTGAAAGTTGTTGACCTACAAATTAAAATATTGCATGTTGATGTTTGAATCATCTACAGCAAACATAATTATGTTAAAATTTAACAAATACCAATTCATAATTAGTGCACGAACTCTGAGAATGATTTAAATAACCAGTGAAGGATATCCCTGCTTCTGCATAGTGTGGCATTCCAGCAATGACGTCATTATAAAATATAATGTAGGTTGGATATATTTAGAATATCTCATCATACTGATTTTTCCGGATTGTAAAAGAAACGTAAATAGTGTAAAGGAGAGCTCAAAATACGATTATTTTGCTAGAAACAGAAGGGAAATGTGTAGAAAAGTGTTTAAAGTCAATATTTTCATTTGTGAGTTTTCATCAATCTCAGTCAGTAAGATTTGTTGGGGGTTTTCCACACTATAAAAACAAAATGAATGATGTGAGGGATGTCACTCTGGTCAACGCTATAGGGGATTGACGGCTTGAAGCTGTCTTTCCCCAAAAACCCTTCTCAAAACTGTTTAAGACTCTTTTCTTTGAATTTAAGACATACATGTGAAATAAATGTATACATGTAGATATAAACCCCTTGCCATCACATTTTGTTTAAATTAATTTCTCATTCAAATTTGACTTCGGAAGATAAAGAGGTCATCCTTTCTGAGACCAAGAAACGAAGAAAATCAATCAGTTAAAATTTTATTCTGCATAATTTTTCATATTATTTTTCAATTTGCTAAACAACTCTTGTTTAAATACAGATACAGATACAAATTTGCCTCCTTTTCCCTGCTCCTTACAGTAGCTACAAAACATAACCAGCTGATCCTAGATTCTTGTACTGGAGCCAGGGTCAGGGACGACCGTACGTTCAATGAGTTTTAAATTCTTGGACCTGTTTATCCTTGTATTTTTTTTGCCTCCGTAACTTGGTCCGACTTGCGAGACAGCCTTTTTGGTGCCTTTCATAGTCTCGCACTTTCAGACAGTGAAGCCATGTATATTGAACGATGTTTGTGACCAAAATTATGTGTACACTTTTGAAATGAAACAAAACTGGTTCCACTTCTTCATAAAATTAACGGTAACCAGTCACTGTAGTCGTCCTAATAACAAATCGTCTAAAATACACAAGATGTCAAGCGGGCAGTTACAAATAAATATCTTCTCACGCAAAAATGTTCAATGTTTTTTTTACAGTACTCGCAAGGACATACTGAGAGACATGACCGACACAGTCTACGCCAGATATGGGTTTACTGACACAGTGGCCGACACAGTGCCCGACGTGTCAGGTAAATTAATCTACCTAACACCTGCGGTGTTTGACCTCTTCACACAACTATTCAAAGTCATAAACGACACCTGATTTTACGTATGGACAGTGATCAGTTCTTATCAGTTATTTTACCTGTAGCTGTATCTTGATGAGATATTTATAGAAATGTATTCATGGTGTATTTTTGATTTGTATTAATTTATTTTTCAGGTTGAATGACAGATTTTACAATCAGTTTCTTATTTTGTTGATTATCTTTAAAATTTCGTCATAATTATGAAAAGCCTTCGATTACGCTATTCAAAACTGACAAATTACAATGTACTCTCGTGTAAAACCACGTGTCGTGTGATTTAATGGGAATAATATTTTATATGTACATGATGTAAATATTTCTTTTCGATTTTAAACTTTTCCCCCCGAGTACCTTTTTTTCTTTTGAATGAATGAAGATTACGATGTTCTAAAATATAGCTGACTGATGTTTTTCATTGGTGTTTGTTGTTTTGTTTATTATCATAAAGCAATGTTTGGTGTATGTCCTTTTGTTTGATTTACTGTTAACCAATACGCATGTACGAAAAGGCAGCAGATGATTTGTGTAGACTTGTGTACGACCATGTGTCGTGTGATTTTAAAATAGGAAGTTAATTCTTGCGTATTTATTTGCCACAAAAAAACTGTTTATGTGTTACATATTTATTTTTCGTTAATTTTTTTTACATAAATAAGGCCGTTAGTTTTCTCGTTTGAATTGTTTTACATTGTCTTATCGTGGCCTTTTATAGCTGACTATGCGGTATGGGCATTGCTCATTGTTGTAAGCCGTACTGTGACCTATAGTTGTTAATGTCTATGTCATTTTGGTCTTTTGTGGATAGTTGTCTCATTGGCAATCATACCACATCTTCTTTTTTATAGTTCAAGTAGCAAATAACATAAATTTATAACCCAAAAGACGAGATCGTGTGTCTGTTTGGTTTATTATGTAATAAACCACAGGTACTCTGGTCATGCTGGTGGGCAGTTGATTTAATTATTTTTATCTTTCTTGTTCATTCGTAAAATAAAAGGTACCACTGGAATCGATATTTTAATCATTTCTAGAAGAAGAAAAATGCAATTAACTATGACCCCCTTTATAACTATTCATGCCCGTATGAAAAGTCATTATACGGACATGGATATTAAATTGCTGATATCTTGAAAACAGATAATTATTGGATACTGAAGTTAATTTTTTTAACAAAAATGTACAGTAAATCCCCCCCCCCCCCAAAAAAAAAAATATACCATTTTCGTGTTCTCATTTAACCCCATTCAAAAGAGGATCAACTTGAAAAACATAAGTGGTTTTTTTTGTTTGTTAACAAACTTTCAAGATCCGTTTTTACACTCGAAAATAAATATAAATAAAAACCGGACAAATTTGATTACAGAAATATGTGATATTTAATGTACATTGTACATAAAATAAATTTATCAAGCAGTTTAATTTGTCAATAATCTTCTTTCAATCCTGATTACTTTCGATGAACCGGTCTTCTTAACAACTGATTCACTTCATGCATTTTAGATAGCACTCTTTCATTGAAGGCTTTTTCACAAATAACTTCTGGAAATACTGTTACTACGTATCTTCTCAGAAACTCCCTTTTTTGTCTGTTTAGGGGATTCTTATTTAGTTTACCTCGACCGTAAAACGTATACATCGTTCTTAAGTTGTCGGACGTAAATAGTTCTGGGAACAGAATTGGCATAATGTGGCATGCAAAATTTCCTGGTCCTTTAGATGAGTAAATAGCTCTTGACAGATCGTTCTCTGAGATTAAAAATTCTTCTGGAATGTCCGAAAATAAACTGTACGGTACAGTAAAGCTTTGTCTCATCGGCGGGGTTGACATGTTAAATCCAAATGTTGGCGAAAAGGTATTTCTTTGCTCAAGTGTTGTAATGTGAGACATTGTCGGAGTCAAAGGTATATCCGGCAAACGGGATGAATG
Organism: Mytilus galloprovincialis; assembly: GCA_037788925.1. Taxonomy (NCBI): domain Eukaryota; kingdom Metazoa; phylum Mollusca; class Bivalvia; order Mytilida; family Mytilidae; genus Mytilus; species Mytilus galloprovincialis. The sequence goes on along the minus strand of CM075340.1, from coordinate 3,962,205 downwards.
TGATGGTAACGGAGACAGTACCTCACTTTCATTTTCAACAGCATCTATCAGTGACCGACAAGCTGTAGAAATTCTTTGTGTATGATTTTCCAACTCTAAGAAAGGAACTCAATACTAATTCATTTTTAAAAATTGTTTGTTATAAAAAAAAAAAATGTTACCTGATGACAGCATTTCTTTGTTTACATTGAATATGACATCATAACTTAAATAACGTCACAACTAAAATCCCTAACAACAGAACCAAAATCGGAAACATTATGTTCTTTGTCTACATTGAATATGACGTCATAACTTCACAACTAAATCCCTAACAACAGAACCAAAATCGGAAACGTTACGGTATCTCCGTTTCTCTTTTTAACATGTTTGATTTATAAAAAAAAAAATCATACAGACTTCGTCCCCATTCACAGGTTATGCCTGCCTCTGTATCTGTATCTGTATGTTACACAGTGCAGGATCCTATCACGGATATATGCGCACTGGAAGGAGAGCGGGTTGGTTAGTCCAACTGTTGGAGGGCAGCCGTGAAACCCTCAACTGTCTTTTGACATGCAGTTACCTCGTCCAGATGGTTCCACTCTACTATTGTTTTTGGAAAAAAAGAGTTCTTCCGAATGTTTGTTTTTGCAGTCTATTAATTTATACGGTCTGCTATTTCTGGTTTCTTGTCTTTCTACGATGTTTGAATATGCATATTATTAATAAAAATATTAAATAGCATAGTTCACAAAAGAAGCCCGAGCAAAGTCCCCCACATGTGCAACTAACTAGTATAGACATCTATGGTATGTACAATCTTATTATAAACTTTCAAAGATATAACTTTCATGAACATAACTTGTTTTTATAAATGCAATAATAAAATGAGCAATCACATACGTAGATTAAAGGCAGTCTTCACGCTGAACTGCTAAATCTACAGGCCCGCAGCTCAATTTTTGAAAATTTTTAGTTGGATTCTGTTGGCCTGTAGGTCTAATTTTTACAGGCCCGAGGGCCGAGACCAATTTTACCAGCCTGGGCTGTCTGGGCTGCCACTCGGCGTGAAGACTGTGAAGGCATTTAAATATCAATCAATTGGTCGTCTATCAATAAATACTATGTTTAGTCTAAATATCAATTGAAGTGGCATTTATACATACTGTTTTCGGTGTAGAAGAATTTCGTAAAGCCCTCCCAACAGTCGACAACATTTTGGAAATTTTGGAGGTCAATAAGCCGCTTGAATCAGTGAAAATTAATTTGTAACGTTTACAGTTTTATTAAAAGATAAGTCTTTTGATATCTTTTTGCAGTTTAAATAAGTTTAACTATCTTTTTAAAATTATTTGTCTATTTATTATGTCATTTTCCTTTATACAACAAAGAAGTTTTTTGCTTACACCATTAAAAAAATATAATTCTAAAATTAGACCGTACAGGCGAGTGCAGTTTTAATTCCGTACAAACTTCATGATGGAATAGCAATCTTCCGTTTAAATTTATCACAGGTACTTGTTTCTATCCATTGGAAGACCCACTATCAACTTATATTTACGTTGATAGTGGGTCTTCCAATGGATAGGCAGTTGACTGTTGTCAGGCTTTTTATGTTGTATAAAGCTTGTTGGAGTTGAGATAGCTTGTTAATAATAGATATAAACTGTATCATGAAATAATGGACTCATATACTTCAAATCAGAAGCTCTTTTACAAACGTATTACTATACAAAGAACTGGGCAACTCAAGAAACTGACTAAATTAGTTATTGATGGATAAATCTTGAGTCCTCAGAAGAAATAAGGGATGGCTGGGCATCGTATTTCGAAAAATTAAGTACATAATCATTATAGATCTACCATGTCTACAAGATCATCATTTTGTGATCAGCGATCAGCATCAAATTGTGAAGTGTAATATACAAAATATTTTGACACTACAAAATTCAGGGAATAAGGGAATGCAATATGCAACTTTAGATGAAGTTACAGCAGCTAAAAGCAAAATGAAAAATGGAAAGTCACCTGACGAGTTAAATCTAACCAGTGAACATTTGAAATGTGGTGGACAAATTGTACCTATAATATTAATAAGCTCTTTTTGATCGTGTTTTACAAGAAAGAGATGTACCTGAAATTTTTCAGTCTGGAATTATCTTCCAATACACAAGAGTCATGGTAAACCCTTGCAGGATCCAAATTCTTATCGGCGAATTACAGTATGTAGTATAATGGGAAAAGTTTTTGAGACTATACATTTGTCTAAAATTTCACCAGACTTAGGCAGCAACCATTTGATTTTCTGGGGGGGGCTATGGTTTTTTTTTCTGGACAAATTTTTTTTTTCGCCTGCGGCGAAAAACAATCTATTTTTTTCGAGACAAGTCGAAAACAATTTTTTTCTTTCAATTTTAGCATTACATATAGTGGCAGCTGAGGGTGAAACAAACAAATTTTTTTTCTCAGAATCAAAAACAAATTATTTTTTTCTCCAAAAACTGGAAACAAACTTTTTTTTCCAAAAAAAACCATAGCCCCCCCCAGAAAATCAAATGGTTGCTGCCTTAGATATACTTCAAAATAAATTGCAACGTGGTTTTGCTAAACGGGTATCTCCAACAAATGCAGCTTTACTACTTACTGAGGCGCTAGCTGACGCAAAGGATCGTAAAAAGAAAGTATTTGTAGTCTTAATTTATTGATGCCTCTAAAGCATTTGATGTTCATATCCAACTAAGTTAGACATCACGTGACTTTTGTGACGTATAATGGCCGCCATTTTGTATTATATTTCCCCATATAAAATGCATATATGCTTCAATAAAGTTTAATTTTCTCATAAACCTGATCCGTTTTCTTACTTTTGCAAATCAATCCTTGATATTCAAACACATTTCTATCAAACAATGTTGGTCCTAACAGTTTAATTTTTGATTAAATTCGGTCAAATCGGAATCGTAAAACATGCACTTTTTCTCGTCATTTCTCCGTTGACTCAATGCTAAATTACCGATACCCATGTCTACTTTTACATCAAATAAAGAAATTCTGTAAATAAAACACAAACTTTGCAAATCGATTAAGTATATTCAAACATATAGCTGGCGAAGAATACTACTTAAAACAGTTTAATTTCAGGGCAAATTCGGTCAAACATCGATTTAAAAAAGGGAATTTTCCGAGATTTTTCAAAATTGCGGCTCATGTATCATATGGGAATGTTGCATCAAATCAATGATTTCTATAGTAAGACTTCTAGATTATATTTAATTTTTCATAAAGAATCTCTGATGTTTCTGTTATTTTCCTTTAGTGATATTTCGATATCATTGATTTCAAAATTTCTTAATAAAAAAAAAATATTTTAAGTGTGACACGGGAACATTTATTTTGATATTCATCCCGGAAATACTGATACCAGAAAAAAGTTTACAATATCAATAATAAAAAAAATTCTCTTCTTTTTTTAAAGGTGTTTTTCAAATTTTCTGTATGTTTTATCTTACTTTAGAAATATATTTATACATTCCTTTTAGAACCATAAAAAATGTTTTTATCCTAAGAGAAAAAAAATCAATGTCCAATTATAATAGATAAATATTCTATACCTTTAAAATTTCATTCCTTGACCGAACAGGTGAAATCTAACTAGGGTTATAATGTTACATCATAATATATTGTCAGGTAGACGTGCAACCCAAAAGCAACCAGGTGACATTTAACATCCTGTCAGTGTGTATACATGTATTACCAGAGTTTAAATTTTGTGATATACAAAAGTTTTCATAAAAGTACAAATAAATATCTTCTCCTTCGCGTGTCAAATCAGAAGAAGTATGTTTCATAATAAACTTTAGGAAAATATGAATATTATGAAAATTTCTTTAAAAACTATTTTTTGCTTAAAAGGCATTCAAATATTTATATGTTTCTATAATTATTTCAAAGAAATATTCTGATTCAAATTTTGATTTAAATGAATTTCGATCATTGAATATGAATTTATTGTTATTTATTTTTTAATTCAATATTTAAAGCTGAATCTAGACAATGAATCGATGTTAAGTTTAAATTGTGTAAAAAAAAGAGAGTTTTTTGTATACATTCCAACAGAGACGTATATTAATACGATTGGTCTGGTTTTAACAATTGTATACCCGATAATATCTATCTATGGAAGAAGAAATAGGGTGCGCCAAATCAGTTGAGAGCTTCAAAACAGCTCTACAACGCCGACAATAGGCGCTCTCTCTCCCGTCGAGTAAAAGCCAGTATTGGTACCTTCGACGTAACGATACAGATACAGATCGACAGAGTTATCGGTCCTGACATGATTCTTTAATGTTAAAACTTTTTCAGTCTGGAGTTAAGGATGAGGATTGGTTTGTAGTATATAAATGGTATCAGCAAATGAGATCAAAGGTTAAGTGATGGACATTTCTCAAGAGCTTTTGATGAGCAACAGGGAGTTAGACAAGGTGGTATTTTGTCTCCTACTCTGTATAAACTTTATATTAATTAATCCATTATTAGATTGGTATCAAAACAAACATTTGGGCTTCCGTATTGGAACGATACATATTGCCTCACCAGCATGCGCAGATGATATTGTATTATTAGCGGAAGATGCTATTTCGTTACAGACAATGTTAAATTTACAAGAAACTTTTGCAAACAAAGATAGATATTTTATTAGTGAAGCTATGAAAAATGTGTGGATGAATTTTATTTACACAAAAAACCTATAGAACATGTTGTTTCATATACTCATGTTGGAATTAATCGAAATTCAGTAGAAAAATGTTTGGTATCAGAAAGAATTAAATTAGCTAGACGAATCTGCTATTCCCTAAGGCAGCAACCATTTGATTTTCTGGGGGGGGCTATGGTTTTTTTTGGAAAAAAAAGTTTGTTTCCAGTTTTTGGAGAAAAAAATAATTTGTTTTTGATTCTGAGAAAAAAAATTTGTTTGTTTCACCCTCAGCTGCCACTATATGTAATGCTAAAATTGAAAGAAAAAAATTGTTTTCGACTTGTCTCGAAAAAAATAGATTGTTTTTCGCCGCAGGCGAAAAAAAAAATTTGTCCAGAAAAAAAAACCATAGCCCCCCCCAGAAAATCAAATGGTTGCTGCCTAATGGGTGCAGGTATGCACGGATATAATGGAGTCAACCCAAATATAGTCATCAAATTATGGAATACATATGTTCGCCCACGAATAATTTTTGGACTAGACTGTGTAACACTTACCAGAAAGGAATTGGATGAATTGAATTTTTTTTCACAAATCACAACTTAAAATTCTGCAAAACTTGCCAGAACGAACCGCTGATGCAGCAATATATATTCTGTCTGGCCAGATGCCAATAGAAGCGTTTTTACATAGACAAATTTTAGTAAACTTTGGCAACATTGTGCGAAACAATGATATAGAGAAGGAGATATGTGATTAGACAACTTGTGATGAAGGATAACACCTCTCATAGCTGGTTTATTTATGTGAACGATATACTCTCATTGTATAAATTTGAATCTATTTTTGACATCTTAAATTCGATTCCAAATAGAGAAAGTTGGAAAAACTATGTGAAAAAGAGAATAGAAACATTCTGGAGACAGAAGATAACGAATATGGCAGAAGGAAAGTTTACTCTTTGCTTTTTACATCCCATGTCAATGAATTGTGGATCTGTTCATAACGTTTGGGCCAACACAGGACTTGACTCTATTTCTATTATGAAAGCTAATGTAAAAGCTAGATTACTTACAGGAGTGTATATGTTACAGGGAATTTGTGAAATCAGTGATTTTGTAAAATCACTGAAATTTCAGGGAATTTGAAAAATCACTGAACTGATTAGTGATTTTATAAAATCCCTGATTTTGACTAGTGATTTTACAAAATCCCTGAAATAATTAAGATCTTTTTTACAGATTCACTGATTAAATTCAGGAAATTGTAAAATACAGTGTCATGCCAAAAAATGACTTACGTGTCCCCGTCTTTCCACCAACAATACAGTAAGGTCCACATTTAATGGTCGCACATTTTCTCTAAATTTTGAAACTGATATTACTTGAAAAACAAACAGTATTATTTATTTACTCACATGAAACAAACCGGGATGCGGTATTCAGTACGTAGGTGAAACTGGGCGATATTTATCTAAACGCACGCAAGAACACCTGTATCGTTTTAAAAGACCCAATAAATTCAAAAGTATCATTTATCAACATCGAAGCACAGTCATCCTATTAAATATTTAACAGTTCAACCTTTAGAAGTAGTAAATAAGCAGCCTGGTGAATCTCATTCCAAGTTTGTACGATCACGAAAAATAAATGAATTAAATTGGATTAAAAAATTACAGACAGTCTACCCTCTCGGTCTTAATGATAATATCATGGGAATTGGCAATATATCAAGAACCGATTCTGTTAACATTTTGGATATAGTTTCTAAAACTGTTCGTAAAAATCGTTCTCATGGACGCAGAAAAAATCGCAATCAAAGAAAATTTCGGACCAACCATACAAATATTTCGGACCTAATTTCCATTTCAAAAAACAACGGCAGACATTATCTGTTAACCAAGCTTTGTTCTTTACCTATAAATAAATTAAATAAAATTTTAGAGGATTGCAACACAATTTCATATTACAGTCCTAAGTATGAAATTGTCCAAATTATAATGGCATATTGTTATTCTAAACTGTTTCCAAAAATTGATCGCCCTGAAGATCATAAAAAACATTTTATTAAAATAAAGTATGTCAATAAAGGTTTTGATTTTGTAAATATTGCCGGTATTTTTAACGACCATTCTGTTAAAGACCAAATTCCTGGATATTTTGATAATACTGAACTCCCTCTCATTTGTTATATTTACAAGAAATCTACCCGAAAATATGTGTTTAATTATAGCCAATTGTGTAAAGATGTAAATATCACTGAAAATACACCTATGTCGTGCAATTGCAGTAATTCAGAATACACCTATGGACCAATTTCCCATGTTATAACAGGAGACCTTAACATCGTTCGCGACCGAGAGTTAAAATCATTCCTCAGTAAAGGACCTAAATATCGTTCCCCGTCAACTATTAACTGGAATGAGTGTCGTAATATCATCAACGACTCACTCCGCGCCTACTGTTTGAAATGGGTAAAACGGGAAAAAGCTGACAAAAAATCTTTGGACTCTTTTATTAATTCAGTAATGAAGATAGTTGATATTCGAATACAACATTTTAAAGAACATTTTACCCTCAACAAAAACTATAAAAACCCTATTTCGCGTATCAAAAATAAACTAACAGAACTAGCCAAGGAATTTGTTTTTGTCCCGGCTGATAAAGCTGCTAATAATATCATTATTGTTTGACGTAAATTTTATATAGAGGTTCTGCAAAAGGAAATCACGAATTCACCAACATTCCAACTGACTTCATTTTCAGAAAACGACATCTGTAACAAACATAAACTTTTAGCTACTTCTTTACAAGCAGAACCAAACACAATGAAAGTCCCAACTATGTACTGGCTTCCGAAGCTGCACAAAAAACCTTACAAATATAGATTTATTTCATCTTCCAGCCATTGTTCAACTACTAAATTGTCTGTTTTACTTACTAGTACACTTGGTACAATAAAAAACCTGATAATAAATTGTTCAAATAAGGCCTTTGAAAATAGTGGAATTAATTACTTTTGGAGTGTCAAAAACTCGTTGGAAGTACTTGATAAATTGCATGCATATATTGGTGATTTTGAATCTGTTCAAAGTTTTGATTTTTCTACCCTATATACCACTTTGCCTCATATTCTTATTAAGAAAAAATTCACATCCCTAATTAACTGGGCATTTAAAAAGTCGGAATGCGAGTACATATGTTCAAACTCTTTTAGATCATTTTTTAGTAGCAATAAACAAAAGAACTATGTCAATTGGACATGCTTTGATACTATTTATGCACTTGAATTTTTACTTGATAACATTTTTGTTCGCTTTGGAGATTCCGTATATCGTCAAGTTATTGGAATTCCAATGGGGACTAACTGTGCACCACTTATTGCGGACCTGTTTTTGTATTGTTATGAGTTACAATTTATGACTAAAATTAGCAAAGACCCATCAAAACAACATTTGATACAAAAATTTAACAATACTTTTAGATATTTGGATGATATATTGGCTCTAAATAATGACGACTTCAGTATGTATACTAAAGAAATTTATCCTGTAGAACTTACTTTAAATAAAGCTAATGATAACAATGACCACTGCCCTTTCCTCGATCTTGATATCTATATCATAAACGGGAAGCTTAATACAAAAATTTATGATAAAAGAGATGATTTTTCATTTCCTATTGTTAATTATCCATTTTTAGATGGTGACGTTCCCTTGTCACCATCTTATGATGTTTATATATCTCAACTTGTACGATTCGCTCGTGTATGTAACAATGTATTAGATTTTAGCGAGAGAAATTTATGTATTACTGAAAAATTATTACACCAGGGTTTTCGATATCACAAACTGGTCAAAACATTTACTAAATTTTATCACCGGTATAAGGAAATAATTCGTAAATATAACTCAACATGCAGACATCTTATACGTTCAGGTATTTCACATCCAAAATTTTATGGAAATATTCTTTATAAAGCACAAAAATGTCAGTATTCTCCTCAGAAACTAACAAAACCTTTAAATAGACTTATTAAAAGGGGATATAGTTACGATACTGTTGTCAGGTCATTAAAGATTGCATATTTTGGATTTAACATTGATTCACTGATAGGGTCTTTGCATCGGAACTAAACACATTTATTTCTAAAAATACAGTTGTTGGCATGACACGGGTTATGTTCTTCTCATATATTTTATGATAGTATGATACTAAACCCCTAACGGGAGGGATTGTACCTGATATTCATATGATGAAGACATAATCTTTCAATCAGTTTAATTGAGGTCTGGAGCTGGCATGTCAGTTAACTGCTAGTAGTCTGTTGTTATTTATGTATTATTGTCATTTTATTTATTTTCTTTTGTTACATCTTTTGACATCAGACTCGGACTTCTCTTGAACTGAATTTTAATGTGCGTATTGTTATTCTTTTACTTTTCTACATTGGCTAGAGGTATAGGGGGAGGGTTGAGATCTCATAAACATGTTTAACCCCGCCGCAATTTTGCGCCTGTCCCAAGTCAGGAGCCTCTGGCCTTTGTTAGTCTTGTATGATTTTAAATTTTAGTTTCTTGTATATAATTCGGAGTTTAGTATGACGTCCATTATCACTGTACTATTATGCATATTTTAGGGGCCAGCTGAAGGACACCTACGGGTGCGGGAATTCTCGCTACATTGAAGACCCATTGGTTGACTTCGGCTGTTGTTTGCTCTATGGTCGGGTGGTTGTCGCTTTGACATATTCACCATTTCCTTTCTCAATTTTATTCATTTTTATTAAGAATTTCTGTGAAAAAAGACTACAACAGTAGCACTCAATAAGTTTGAGGTTAATCTAGTCTTTATTTTAATATTAAGTGAGCGGTTCTCATGCACAAAACAACTGACATACTGTAGAACAATGGCTCAGGCACAAATGTATTGAAATCAAGAGCAAACATACTTCAAATAATTGAGGTAAAATTTAAGTGCAACATATGGAACCAGGGAAAATATGATAAACACTTTGGAATATTTTGTCAATGAGCCACAGAAGAAGACAAAACAAGCTCTTATCACTACCATGTTTGAAAGAAAGTTACTGTTTATTTTAGTTTTTCTGTATTAATTACTGTAGAAAATAAAACTAATTATATATTTTTTTTTTAAATCAAATATAAAAACTGAACATTAGGTTGATTGCTGTCATTAGAGAAGAAAAACACATATGTAAGGTATAAGAAATTGAGTGGGTTAGAGAATGTGATCCAGTGGCAAATATTACATGCATATCAGATCAAGAGCATCTTATTGCTGCATGCAAATTGATATATAAAAAGCAAATAAGTGTTGTATTATTAATTTGCTGCCTACAAAATAACATTTATATTCACAAAATAATAATAAAAAAAGACAACAGAAAATATTGGTAATAATACTTTGTTTTGTACTTGCATGTTTATGAATAGGTTAATCTAACCAAGCAAAAATAAACAAAGTTTTACCTACTTTGGTCATTTATCAGACACATGTATTCTATCACAAAGTGGTATAACTTTGAAAAAGTTTCTAAAATTTCTCAACTCTTTTAATCCAAATAAAGTAAATATTTTGTTGATAAATGAAGGTATGAAGTTCTTCAATGTGGAGATTTGAAAAAATTGTTAAAAAACGATATTCATCAGATAAAGATGTTTTAAAAATATTATGTATGTCTTGAAGACATGTACAAATGATGTACAGCATAGTTAAGAAAATTCACATATCAATAGATTATAGTGGTAGGGATGTCGACCAAACTTGTCTTGCAAAAATAAGCAAATTCAGAGTGGTCTAAATACCCGTTTATATGCCTTTTAGTCATTATCATTATACACAAGTTCTAGCTCATAGTGTTTATTAAACAAATATATTTCTAAATCATTAGTGATCATTTGGTCTATCTTTATATTAAGAAAAACACATTTCTAATAGCATGTTATACTTTATTGTAATCAGGGATTTTACAAAATCCCTAGCTTTATTTTCAGTGATTTTGTAAAATCCCTAACAATTTCAGGGATTTTACAAAACCCCTGAAACTGTTAGTGATTTTACACAATCACTGATTAGTCCAGTGATTTTACAAATTCCCTGTAACATATACACTGCAATCAAATCGTAGTAGATTTAACAAGTACGAAGAAAGTGCGATATGTCCGTTGTGTATCATCATGGATGAGATCGAAGATACTGAACATTTCTTGCTACAATGTGCTAGCTAGTACAGATACTGTGAGGAATCAATTTATTCCAAAGTTAAGAACTCTGCTTTATGACTTTAATCATGAAATAAGAAATCTTGTCTTCTAAAACAATTCAATGCTATTGAGAGTGATTTTGGATGTTTCTAGTCCACAAGTTCTGATATTAATACAGACTTTCTTATTTATGGAGAAAATTGAGGCCATAACAAGAGGAATGGTATATGCTCTACACCATAAAAGATGCTCTATACTGGATTTAGTTGGCAGCTAGGATGGCAATGTCACTTAAAGTCATTTAAAATCATTTAATAGTTTAAAATAAAATAAAGAAATTTATTAAGTTACTATTAATCAAAAGTTTAAGGTTTAATATGACAATTTAATGTTAAGTAAGCCTTGTGTTCTGATATATTTGTTGCAATACTTATATTTAAGTTTGTAAGGAAACTTAAGGGTTGATATAAACGGCTAAGTTGTTCTATTAAGTTAAAAAATTATTTTTCTATTAAGGTATAAGGAAATTATACTCGGATAATAAAATATTTGTCCCAAATAGGTGATAAAGTAACTATTATGTAAGCTACTGATTTTCTCCCTAACTTAACTTGCTGTGTGTTTTTAGTGAAGTAGGTCAAGAGATATAAGGCTAATGGTGCAGTGTAAGGAAACTTGAGTGAAGTACCAATAAAGATGTGCATATTGGTTTAATTTAGAATGAACAATAGAAAGTTGAGTTATATGCTGAGTTACAAATTGCCACAGTAACATTGAAAATTTGGTGGTACACGAAGTGATTTTAGATTTTAGTATATGCCACAGTGCATAAACTTTTAAAGTAATAGACATTGATTAGTGTGTAATTGACATACCATGTGTGATTTATATGGAGTTCAAATGTATATAGTATGGTGATGGAACAGTTTCCTGCACGTTTACAAAAAGAGATTTGACATTAAGTTATTTTAAAGTTTTATGTTTGAATTCAGCTCCCAGCTGGGATCGCAGCCTTAGCTCATTTTGGATAAGACCAACTGCCGTTGCGTTGTAAATTAGTGGTGGGCACGCCAGGCTGTGTTGATATTCTTTATACCAGTATCTAGAACAATATATTTAGGCGAAATAATACTGGTTTGTGCACCGATCATATTCACTGTATAATATTCCTGCACATGCACACAGTTGCTTACAGTAAATCAGTTGCTTATCCGTGCTACACTACAAAAGTAGTGGTACTCCAGATAGTGGAGGAAAGAATAGAGAAGAAGAAGATGTCGTTCTTTTATCACAGAGAGGACATCAGTCAGAACTACTTCTTGGGTTGTGTTATCGATTTCATTTTTTGATGGAGTGTGCAGCATGAGTAATGGCTTCTTCTTCATCTCTGTAGTTTGAACAATGTAGGCGTGTTGGTAAACTAGCCTCTGATAGTTGATCTCCATTGGGGTACTTAATGTATATATACCAGCCCCTCCTTTTGTTGTGGCATTTGTGGCTCACCCATCGGTATAATATCTCATCCAGGTAGAGCTTTCTGGTGTTTTCTTTGTAATGCCCTTGTCTCTAGTGTAAACTAGGCTGGATATTTTGAGTCTGCCTGATGAGATTTTTTTTCAGTTTGGTATTCATTGGGTGGTCTTGTGTTACACCTATACTTCTTTATTGTAGTGAAGTTTGGTTTCTTTATATGATAAAAGATATTACAAATCTAGAGTCAAAATATTGGTCATATTGGCTACCATTAAAATTCAGATTAAATTTGCAAAAGCTTTAATTGGATTTAATAAATCAGCTGTCAATTTAGCAGTACTAGCTGAACTTGGTATGTATCCAGTTTTTATAGAAGCTTTAAAACTGTCAATTGGCTTCTGGTTGCATGTAATAAAATCCAATAACAATTGTTAACTTAAAGATGTATATTGTTCAAACCTGCAATTAGCCAATGGATTTGCTAAAAAGATTGAACAGTTGCTACATTAAATTTTTCACATGTTTGGAAAAATCATGATACTTATGATTTCAAAAAGGCGTTTATTATATGAAATTCATACCAAACTTAATGATAGATATATCTTAATTATTGGAAAGAAAATATATTTTGTGATAATAAATCAGTACACTGCTGAGAACATATAGACAGATTAAAGACAATTATAAATTGGAAACCTATTTAATGTTAAATATAGACAGAAAAGTAATAGGGCATTTTGCTAAAATTCGCATTAGTAATAGTGTTCTTAGAGTTGAACAAGGGCGTCACCATAAAACCCCTGTAGAAGAAATAATTTGCCATTTGTGCCTATTAGAAGTAGAAGATGAATTTCATTTCACTTTAAAATGTACAAAACTAAATATAATTAGAGACCAATTGTTTTTCAAAATTAGTGAATAGTTCCATCTTTATTATTAAAATATGACTAATGAAGCAAGATTTAAATTTTTGTATTCGTGTGGTGAGACTGATATAATTAGAATTATTGTTAAATTTATAAGCGACATGTACATTTCTAGAAATGCTTTATTAAGTACTTAATAACTTTGAGGTACCACCTCCTCATATATATATATACATACACAATGTTTATGAATTTAGTATGATATATATGTTTGTATGTTTTGTATTGTCTTGGTATCAATCCTGTAATTTTGAATTTCAAACCAATAAAAATTACATACTTACTTACTTACTGTTAACACTGATATGTGTTGGCCTATATCATGGCTTTGCACGCCCTTCTCTTGCCTAATGGTGGTATGTTTTTCATATCCTCCTCCATACTTTTTATTGGTGTTGATTTCATAGCACGTACCTGTGATGATACGTAGTGCAAAGAAGATCTAAGAAAGTAAGATAATTTTCTGTGTATGTCTGTCTTAAACTGCATGTGGTCCAAAGGAAAGAAAACAACAAAATATAATTATAACTATGAAGTATATGATCATCGGTACATGTATTTACTCGAATAATTCTGCACCCTCTAGCGGCCTATAGCCTATCTATGTAGCAAAGTCGAAGATAGGCGGAATATAACGACTGACGGGCATTATTCGGGTTATACGTGTATATATGTTTACAGGAAGACAATGATCAATTGTCATGGACACGCCTCATACAAGATGGCCTCATACGTGCAGCATGCTCAAGTGAAGCTTAGTATACCAAGTTTAAGAAAGCTTATAGTTATTCAAAAATTACAAAGATGCATGTGGCAATGGTGTATATATACACAATACATTTTCATTATCGAAAAACAATTAAAACCAGATGTTCCACAGGGCGCAGCTTTATACGACCGCAGAGGTCGAACCCTGAACAGTTTGGGCAAGTATGGATACAACATTCAAACTTGATACAGCTCTGAATTTGGATTGTGATTAAATAGTTGACACAGTATAGGTTTCTGACACAGAATGAATGTGGTCTTATGAACCTTTTTTTTTGTTGCTTTTGAGCAATACACTTTGCTGTTGAATAAATAATCCCCACAAAAGAGTTTGCATCAATATAAACTACTCGTTTTAATACATCATGAAATATAAAATGACAGTCATGGTTAAAATTGATATTAATTAATAGTAACTTCTAACATGTCTAAATATAAATTTACAGCTAATAATATCAAGACAATCATCATTTCTTAATACATAATTTTAAGCAGTGTAAGGGAGGTAATCAAACATATATATAACAGTATACTTTAAATGGAACTGGCTTACCTCCCTTGCACTACTTTTAAATTGTCTAAATGGTCCTTTAACCAGAAAAGCGCTTGTCTTTCCCCTATTTTGTCCCTAAACTGCTAAATGGTTTGAGCCACCACCCCTCATAACCATCCCTTTGTAGTATGGAAACTTATCGTATAATTTTAGAGAGATTTATACACTTAAACACAAGGTATAGACTGGAAACTACAAACATGCTTATTTAGGCCCCTTTTTCGGCCCCAAATTCTAACCCTCAAAATCAATCAAAACCTTTTACCTGTGGTATTAAACAGTGTGGTACAATTTCAGAGCAATTGAAATACTTATACACCAGGTGATATCCTGAAAGTAGAAAAAATGCTTGTTTTCGGCACCCTTTGGGCCCCTTATTCCAAAACGGTTGGGACCATCATCCCCAAAATCAATTCCAACCTTTCAAAGTATTGAACCTCCTTATAAAATTTCATAGAGATCTATTCACTCAAACTAAAGTTATTGTCCGGACACCAAATGTGTCTTCGGACGACGCAGATGCAGACGACAACGACATCATACCATTATAAATACGAACGCAAACATTTTTTTGCGGTCGTATAAAAATCGACGAGCTTTAGAAATAGGACGAAAAACTAGGCCCGTTGTTAGTTCTCCCGTCTCGTAGCAAGTTCAAATGAATTTAATATTTTTCGTTGATGTAAAATTATTGTTTAATTCTGCATTTACACCCGAAATTTTGGGGTTTAGTTTTTTAAATTTAAAAAGTTGTCTCCGACTATTCAAAGAAATCAACATATGCTAAACGCTGAAAAAATATAAGAAAATCTCACACTACTAGCTGTTTGTTCAATATGGGAGCGGAGTAGCAGAACACTTTATTTGTACAAGTCCATTTTATTTCTTATACTCCGTCTTCTTTTTATTTCTTTTAGATTTCTTTTCTGTATGCATCTTTTCTTTCTTTATAACTCCTTTTAGCAATAATACTACATGATCATTTTGCACACAGTTTTGTTTGCTAAAAGTACATGTATACAAATTTCGCTGCTATTTGCTGATATATATCATTGACAAGAGATCGAAATAAGTCGATAATTGCTTATGAAATATCACGAGTGCACAGTAAAAAATATTGTCACCTGATCATGTTTTGAATATCAGGCAATAATGAGTAACAGGAGGCATAGTTTCCTTTTACAATGTTTTATCAGTAAGAGTTTAAACTTAGAAGTATGTGTATATACCTCTTTACTTTTGTCCATCCATAAATTATGTCCTTCATTCGACCATTAGATTGTTTGATGTTAAAGGTTCAATGAAATTAATCAATAATTCTATTTTTTATGATTTTAAGTTCACGTTATAAATACTTTTTTGAATGCAAAATTTACAATTCATTTAAAAAATGAAATTCGCCACATATATAAACATGATAAATATATGTACGTACCGAGCAAAAAATAACGAACCCTCAACATGAATATGAATAAAATTTAAGGACATTTAAAGAAAAGGTACAAGACGAGATACATGTATATTTGTACTTATGTATATCACTCAAACAGTGAGTGTATATAAAAGAAAGGCTCGTCTCGTACCTGTAATTTAACGCCAGTTATTAAACCGTTCTAATTCGTAACCCCGGTTAGTCCAGTTCTAGTCATATGCATACAGTTGATGACAAATATTTACACAGACTACACATGTACTGAACTGCACAATACAGTGACACATTTATTTATAAATAGCGGAATATTTGATGAGATTATATATAGAATAATCTACATACAGATTGTGTTTTTGCCGGAACTCTTATTAATAATTGGGTGTATTATCGATCTACAGCTAGGAGTCCTACAAGAAAAGGTAAATGAAAATTATTTTAATAACATGTATTATAGGGATTACCTAGAACAAGGATGTATATTAGATATTTGGTTATAAATGCTTGCCTTGATATATAGTTTCAGCCCAGTGGCAAGTATTACATGCATATATCTACCTATTTAAAGATGAAATGGTAAAATGAGTCACTTTTTGGGAATGCCAAAATAGCAATTTGGAGCAATTTCATTTAGGTATAGCCTGGTGAAATGACGTTCCAGCTAAATGTAAATCAAGAAGGAATATTCGCTCCTTTAACTTTTATTTTAGCAGTCCGGCAAGACCGAACAACAAACTCCAAACTAAATGTAAAGTAACATACAAACTATAACAATATATATAAGCACAATCAATTAAGGGATTAAGCAGATTAACTGAAGACAAATTAGAAATTGCAATAGGTTAAAAGAGTAATTAGTGTCCGATACGTATTTGTAAATTATAGTCCAAACTGTCACAGAGAATAAATAATTTGAATAATCTTGATGGAGTACCCAGGTCGACAACGACCCGTTCAGCATAAATAAAGGACATTTTTTATTAATTATTTTAAAGGTCTCCAAGGCAATTGAGCGCATTCTACGAGTTTTTAATGATGGAAGGTTTGAAATATGCAGGAGTGTTTCGTATGAGCTCTGATGGTCTTCATAAATAAATCGAAGCGCTCGTTCTTGTTTTTTTTCTATTTTTCTGGTATTTTGTTCCCCACAGAAGTGCCAAGTCAAACGGCAGTAACTAAAGTTAGACATAATAATAGAGTAATAAATTGTTAGTTTACTCAGTTTGTTTAGATGTTTCCCAACTCTTTTCAAAACATTTAATTGCCTTGCAGCCTTTTACAAATATTTGAAATATGTAAATTGAAGTTTAATTTAAAATCAATCGTAACTCAACGTAGTTTAACCTCATTCTCACATGATATAGAAATACCATTCAAATCAAACAATCTTTTTATCATGTGTTTTTTTTTGCCAAGAGAGATAGCTTGAAATTTCTCTGGGTTGGCCTGCATTTTATTGGAAGAAAACCACTGTATCAAATAATTGATGTCTTCCTCAAGAGCAGAAATAACATCTTGTACATGTAAGGAATTTCCAGAATTTGACAAAGTATTGTCATCAGCATAATTATATAAAGAACATTTTTTTACAAAAAAGAACAATTCATTAATAAAAATATTAAATAGGATGGGTTCAAGGATGGAACATTGTGGTACCCCTTTAAATATGTCAAGTATACCACTTAAATTTTTGTTTACTTTCACACACTGTTTTCTTTTTGTTAAATAACTATATAACATATCAAGTGAGGATTTGGAGAGACCATAAGCTTTTAGTTTCAGTAGCAGTAAGTCATGGGGGAGACAGTCAAATGCTTTTGACAAGTCCATAAGGATAGCTGCAAGGTATTTATTTTGATCTAAGGCTAATTTCCAATCTTCAATCACTCTTAATAAAATTGACTGACATCCAAAACCAGATCTAAAAGCTGCCAAAAAAGGACTGAAGATTTTATCAAAGTACTGTACTGATTGTACTTCTATGGCATTTTCAAATTTTTTTTGAAATAGCCGGTAAAACACTTACCGGTTTATAATTTCCCTTTTCTAATACACTATTCTTTTTGTGAATAGGTGCAACTTGAGCATCTTTAAGACGGTCAGGGAAGGTCGATGATGATGATGATAAATTAACAATATCTGTAAGGGGCAGTGGCGGATTCAGAAATTTTCATAAGTAAGGGCCCACTGACTGACCTAAGAGGGGGCCCGCTCCAGTCACGATTCAGTGATTCCCTATATAAGCAACCAATTTTTTTCCCAAAAAGGGGGGGGGGGGGCGGGCCCCCTGCCCCCCTAAATCCGCCTCTGAGGGGTTTTACAATAGCAGGTTTAGCAAAATGCATTAATTTAGGTGAGATACCCTCTATACCAGTGGCTTTTTTAACATTAATTTTACGTATACGTTTTTCAACAAAGTCTTGATAAATAGGGGAAAATTAAAGGTAAAATTGTTTTGATCAAGATCTGAGATATTATCTTTAATTGCCAAAATACTCGGGTGATCATCAGACTATTTGGACAGTTCCAAACTGTCACAGAGAATAAATAATGAGATAAATAGAGTAAATGCATTTAAGACCTTTGTCCAAAATTATGACACATAATCCGTGTACAACACTTTTGCCTGAATTTACGACAAAGTACAAAATGTATAGAATAATAAAATAAATACAAAACCTAAATATACATTAAAACAATTGAAATACTAAAATGTTGTTTAAAAACTAATTTCATTGCACTGTCCAAATAGTCCGGTCATAGAGGTAATATATCAATGTGTTCAATGGGTGATAAATGTTCACTGTCGGGGGAAATGTATATATTTCTGTAAAATCTGTGTACTGATTTTTTTATCCCATGATATGAATGATCCCATGTTGTTTAAAGTCTAAGGGAAGTACCATTTGAAAAAAAATCTGACTCAGACAAAACGCCCATACCTCCCCCCCCCCCCGCTTTTTGACGTACTTGATGGTTGATCACTGAATGGTATACGTTATGACAGCTGGGAAATATATATATAAGTTGGATGTGATTTCCCCATGAAACATACTCACAGATTTTAAAAAGTAAAATTACAAAAATAATGAACTCCGAGGAAAATTCAAAACAGAAAGTCTATTATCAAATGGCAAAATGAAGCTCAAAAACATCAAACGAATGGATGACAACTGGATAATAATGAAACACACATTTTTGTGTTGTTTTTTTTAAAATACCAAATCAGATTAATCTTCATAAGTTGCCTTTAATGATTACTGGATATCCAATATGTTAATGCCCCATTTATAGGCATTATGTTTTCTGGTCTGTACGTCCGGCCGTCCGTCTGTTCATCCTTCCGTCCTTCTGTTCGTCTGTTCGACCGTCTGTCCGTTTCAGGTTAAAGTTTTGGTCGAGGTAGTTTTTGATGAAGTTGAAGTCCGATCAACTTGAAATATAGCAAACATGTTCCCTATGATATAATCTTTTAAAATTTAATGCCAAATTAGAGATTTTATCCCATTTTCACGGTCCAATGAACTTAGAAAAGGATAGTGCGGATGGGGCATCCGTGTACTTAGGAAACATTCTTGTTTTTTTCTGTTTTAAAAAATTTCCAATACCTGACTTTACTCAGGTAATTGAACATACCGGATTCTTGACGTATCACGATATCTGAAAGCAAAATTTGAAACAAGTATATGATTTCTTATATATTTGATTCTCCGTGAAACATTTCTTTGGATCCATGAATACTTTCATCATAAATAATGTTGCATTTCTATATTGCAGAAAATGAGCACTAAAAATCGACGTCAGGCCATTATGATTTCGTAAGCAGGAATGGAATACGTAAACGTATTCATGATATTGTTACTAGACAATTTAAGCATCTCATTTAACAATCCCTACAACAACGCTCCAGACATCATGCATTGCTATTGACTATACAACACCAGATAAAACGTTAAATGCTAGACAGGTTTACGACTACAACGTCAACTGATAATCAAACCCGAGTAATCAAAGTTTCTGGATCTCATGGCAGACAGATTAAATTCATACTTGTCTTCAGGAGTTTTCCCTATTAGTCTTTGTTAAATTGGCATTTCACCCTTTAATTGTGCAGATGTACTTTTGTATCAACTAAAGAAATGCTTTATTTAAGTTTTATCCTGTTCAAAACTAGTAAACATTCCACAAAACATTTAATTGGATATAGGAAGATGTGGTATGAGTGCCAAAGAGACAACTCTTCATCCAAGTCACACTTTATAAAAGTAAACCATGATAGGTCAAGGTACGGTCTTCAACACGGAGCCTTGACTCACACCGAACAGCAAGCTATAAAGGGTCCCAAAAATAACGAGTGTAAAACCATTTAAACAGGAAAACCAACGGTCTATTCTATATAAATAAACGAGAAATTGGAAACACTCATGAACCAAATCAACAAACGACAACAACTGAACATCAGATTGCATATAAGTAAGAAGTCCACATTTAGCATTATTTATTTTTTAAAACTTTTTTGTAACTTTAATTGTGTTTTCATATACCTGTAATGGCAGAATGTTGAGTTCAGTTATATCAACGTTGAATATCCAGGAAGTTCTAATTGGATTACTAGTTGTACTTGTTGTATACAAACTCAGACAAAGATGGAAATATAATCTGCCTCCAGGACCAATTTGCTGGCCTCTGATTGGAAGTTATGAAGGTAATATCAATGTATTGGCCTCTGATTGGCAGTTACGAAGGTAATATCATTTTATTGGCCTCTGATTGGCAGTTATGAGGGTAATATCATTTTATTGGCCTCTGATTGGAAGTTATGAAGGTAATACCATTTTTATGGCCTCTGATTGGAAGTTATCAAGGTAGTACCATTGTTATGGCTTCTGATTGGAAGATATGAAGGTAATACCATTTTTATGGCCTCTGATTGGAAGTTATGAAGGTAATACCATTTTTATGGCCTCTGATTGGAAGATATCAAGGTAGTACCATTGTTATGGCTTCTGATTGGAAGATATGAAGGTAATACCATTTTTATGACCTCTGATTGGAAGTTATGGGGGTAATAACATTTTATTGGCCTTTCAGTGGCGGATCCAGAGGGGGGTATCGGGGGTTGGAACCCCCTTTTTTTTGGACGATCAATGCATTTAAATGGGAGCGTATAGTTGGAACCCCTTTATTCTGGGTTGGGAACCCCCTTTTTAAAATGGCTGGATCCGCCACTGCGTTTGATTTGCAGCTATAAATGAAATACCATTTTTTGCTGGCCTCTGATTAGAAGCTATGAAGGTAAAATGTTTGCTAAATATAATAAACAGCTATGTTGAGTGACTTGCTGTCTTTAAGCCTTAAATAAAGGCAACAGTAGTATACCGCTGTTCAAAACTCATAAATCCAGGGACAAAAAACAAAATCGGGGTAACAAACTAAAACCGAGGGAAACGCATTAAATATAAGAGGAGAACAACGACATAACACCGAAACGTAACACACACAGAAACGGACCAAGCATAAACTATATTATGTTTCCTCTCTCTTACCTGAGATTGAAATTCATAGACCATAATCTAAAAACTATTTTCTCATCTGTAAAAAAATGCTTTTATAATCAGACTATATTTCTTTTTATACGAATGTTAGCGTTTTACATGCTTGTCAACGGTTTTGCAGCATATCAGAAGAACACGGTTCTTATTTTGTCCATAACGTTTTTGATTAGATTGAATTTGTTTTCTGTATAAGTATTTGTGTTTTCTAACTAAGTATTTGTGTATTATACCCAAGTATTTGATCGTTTTGTCTAGGTATTAAATATTTTGGTATACTCTTGTTTGTATAATTAAAAGATTAATGTGTAGTTTTCTTCAATTCTAGTTATCCAAGCCAAATTTCTACATGAAATATTTGTAAAATATGCGAAAAAGTATGGACCAGTGTTTACTGTTAGTGCAGGTTAGTAAAACACAGTTTGAGAGATATAACAGCAAAATGCATCGAGTGTGTAGGTAAAGGTAATATCTTTGGTAAGGTGGCTTGGAATTGAATCGTGAAGTCATTATAAGGTTAGGTATACTACCCTTCTTTCTGAGGAGTCTTGTCCTACAGACAACCGACAGATTGGTTATCTGTTGGACTAGTCTATACTCTTATAAGAGGATATTATAAATAACCTAATAATGACTCCACGGTTTAGCTAGCAAGGAAGCTATCCAATGATATCACCTTTTAACTACACACTCAATGCAATTTGCTGTAGGAAAACTAAGAGCTTGAAATACCTAGGTTAAAATAGTGTCAGTTAAGGAGAAAATGGTGACACTGTGTTTATAGATATAATTTGAAATGTTTATATATATGTATACCTGTATACTTTATTTCAGGTTTTCTTTAAGAATTGAATAACCCAAACATGATAAAGATCAATGTTTCGAATCAGTATAGTTTGAAAATCTGATAGGATTTAGAACATCAGAGCAATGAAGAATAATGACAAATTGTAAAATGGTAAATGGAAATGGAGAATTTGTCAAAGAGAAAACAACCCGATCATAGAGCAGAAAATAACACAAGGCCACCAATGGGTTTTCAATGTCTCTAATAGGAAAAGAAATTAAACCATTGTGGTGACGTCAGCCTATTCATTTACCGTGGATTCTTTTTCTAGAATCAACGCTTCCTAAATCTGTCTCTGAAATGAACTCAACATTTAATATTCTTTTGTTTCCTGTGTGTGCCTAATAACATTAAGTTTGAATTGACTAATTTACTGATTTCTGTTCACTTATAGAATTATTTTAAAAACTTACCTTTCATTTTTGTAATTTCTAAATTCCTTCACTGGGAATCGAACCCGTCCATGAATTCTGTAACGTGCTACTGACATCAACATGTCGACGAAACCTCTAGGCTACCAATCGGTTACGATTTAAATGTCTATTTTATACATATAAATGAATTTATGATATACATCGGTACAACAGACACACAGGGCTTGTACCTGTATATATACATAATAGACAAACGTATAGTATGAATTGGTAGCCACGAGGTTTCATAGTTAAGATAAATGATTTAAGGTACGGACTTATCTGTTAAGGTTCGAATCCCTGAATTCTCTTTGCTGTCCCTTTTCTCTAGTTTTCCAGTTTTTGTTCTTGCTTTGTATGTTATTGTGGATATTTTGTGTAATAAAAAAGAGTTTGGTCGTTTAATATCGAATTATTGTTGGCTATTCCACATGTTTGAAACAAAAATGACTACATTCTATTTGTCCTTTATTGTTTTACAAATTAACATAATATGATTACATCTGTTTAACTACATATTTTTATTTGGCAAATTTCTATGCTAGAAAATCGTGATGTTCTTAGAATTAAGCTTTTGCTAGAAATTTCGGACAAATACTTATGATATGTTCTTTGTCGGTTGTTTTCCCTTTGACACATTCTCCATTTCTATTTTCAATTTTAATAGAAATAAGTTCGAAATCAGTATATCTTATTTTGTAATAACAGATAACATTCAAATGCCGTAAAGTATGAAGATCTTTAATGGTTGGCGTTTTGTGTTATAAATTAATATATTTGTATTTTGTAACCATTTGATTGTTATATTTATTTATTGTAATGGTTCGTTTGACACGATTACAAATTATTTATATTCACTTACAATACCTTCTAATTAAGGCGTTAATTTTTAAAAGACATTAACACAATAGTTTAAGTTATAGATACAATGGATGAGCGTTGATTCATGAAAAACAAACCATTCGCCCTCCGGGCTCATGGTTTCTTTTTCTAGAATAAACGCTTATCCATTGTATCTATATCACAGAATATTCCTATTTAAGATAAAAGGATTCATCAAATTATGCAAAAAAAATTTCTAATTTCCAAAATGAAAAAATTTAAATTGAAAAAATAGGCGAACATAACAAGTTACCAACACAAAATAAATAAAATATCAGATAAACATACAAAAAACTTGAATCAAGTTGGAAATATATTCCCAAATAAAAAACAAAAGATACAAGGGTACATCGGAGAATTATGCAGGACGTCTTTGAGGATAACTCAAATGTCTATTCCTGTTAAATATCATCACATATAACACCTTTTATTTATCTATTGGGTAAGAAAAAAATGACAACTATGTACAGAAAGCTACTTTTTACAGGACCTTATCATATGGTTGTTTTAAACGATGTAAACAGTGTCACAGAAGCATTAGTCAAAAGCAAAGCTGATTTTGCTGACAGACCTTTCATTCATACAGGTATGTGTAAACTAGATACATAGATACATAGACCAGATACTGTCATACATAATTTTGACCCAGAAACTCACCTTATATAAGTTATATATATGCAGATTTTGATATTTTATGGCGATCATCTTGGAAAAAGCCGCCATATTGAAAATGCAAGATTTGGTCATAGCTAATATGTTTTGAAATAACAATTACTACTACCATGTCAAATTTGGTGGTTTTATCATCAAACCTACAATTTTTTCACCAGTCACCCGAACTATAATGGACTACGGCGATACAGTTGCGATCTCATGATAAAAAAATTACGATAATTTGCATTTCACCTAAGCAATTCAAATCTGTAATAAAAACAAACCTTCATGTGCTACTTTAAGAGATACTGTCATACATAAGGGCATACGGCGATACAGTTGCAATCTCATGATAAATATTTGACAAAATGTGCAATTCATCTAAGAAATTCATATCTGTAATAAAAGCACACCTTCATGTGCTACTTTAAGAGATACTGTCTTACAAAAGGGCATATGGCGACACAGTTGCGATCTCATGATTAATATTTTACAAACATTTGCATTTCACCTAAACAATTCAAATCTGTAATAAAAACATACACATGTATACCTTAATGTGTACTATAAGAGATAATAGAGGTAGAAATTTGAGACATTTATTTTTATCAAATTTTAAAAATTTCATTGAGGATTTATTCATTAAAATTTGTACAAACAAATAATTTTCGTACATAATAAAACTTAATGTCAATTTAATAAAGAGTTCATGTATTCGTTTTCGAGGTATATCAGTTTTAGTCATAAAAAAACCACAATGTCACAATTTGACGTCGCAAAATAGCATTTTACGTTACCAACGTCATTACCTCCCCCTCTATCTGTATCGTATGCTCTTAGAATGTTAGGGACTTTGTAACAAAATAACAAGCTTTTTAAAAGACTATCATACAGTAATAGTATACTAAAGACAGAAAAATGAAAGGTTCATGTCCTTGTATTAGAGAAAGTCATTTAAAATTTGGCGGAAAATGAATTTTGGAAAAACAAGCTATAGATAACAACTGCTTGAAACTTATCAATTCCCCTAATCAGAATCTAATGCATCATGGGTAATATTTTCAAAAGTGTACACCAAAACGTCTAATTGGTTAAAAATGTCATAAACAATGGAAATTTAACCAATGACATACTGTTATTTTCATTTTGGGTTACGAACAATGAAATTACCCATGATGCTTTAGATTCTGAAACGGAGCATCACTGAAGAGACATGTATTATCGAAATGCGCATCTGGTGCAAGAAAATTGGCACCGTTAATGTTGTTATTAGCATGCATTTGAATGACAAATCGTCAAAGATTTATATCTCTTTTTGTGGTAAATATATCAATATATTTTATATCTGTGAGAAATTGTGCTTTCAGCTCACATGTTCACGGAGGGAAGTAAAGATATAATTTTTGCTAAGTATACACCAACATGGAAACTGCATAGAAAAATTGCTGTAAAGGCATTAAGGTAGGAATTTGATAAACTGATTCTTGTAAATAGTATTTGTGGGTAAAGTTTGGATTAAATGCAATTAAAATCCTATGGTACTGACTTCAGGTTAAAGTTTTTGGTCAAGGTAGTTTTTGATGAAGCTGAAGTCCAATCAACTTGAAACTTTGTACACATGTTCCTTATGATATGATCGTTCTTATTTTAAAACAAAATTAGACTTTTAACACCATTTTCATGGTCCACTGAACATAGAAATTAAAAGTGTGAGTTTCAGGTTAAAGTTTTTGGTCAAGGTAGTTTTTGATATAGCTGAAGTCCAATCAACTTGAAACTTAGTACACATGTTCCTTATGATATGATCTTTCTTATTTTAAAACAAAATTAGACTTTTGACACCATTTTCATGGTCCACTGAACATAGAAATTAAAAGTGTGAGTTTCAGGTTAAAGTTTTTGGTCAAGGTAATTTTTGATGAAGCTGAAGTCCAATCAACTTGAAACTTAGTACACCTGTTCCTTATGATACGATCTTTCTTATTTAAAAACAAAATTAGACTTTTGATCCCATTTTCATGGTCCACTGAACATAGAAATTAAAAGTGTAAGTTTCAGGTTAAAGTTTTAGGTCAAGGTAGTTTTTGATGAAGTTAAAGTCCAATCAATTTGAAACTTAGTGCACATGTTCCTTATTAGTTGATCTTTTTACTTTTAAGGCCAAATTAGATTTTTTACCCAATTTCATGGTCCATTGAACATGGAAAATGATAATGCGAGTGGGGCATCCGTGTACTTTGGACACATTCTTGTTTCTGTCTATGAAGAAATAACATAAAAAATTTGGTGCACACTGAATAACGCGCGATGCGCGACGCGTTACATCCAGAATTAAATGATAAGATTATAGCTCTTACAGCTCTTACATTAATAATATGCTTTCAGATAAGAAAAAGAAAAACACAATCTATTACAAAAGTTACTTTATCGAGTAATCTCCACTTTTTTATAAGTTATCTACCTTTGATAACTATATCTATCCTCATATGGCAAAATTATAAAAAAACAAAAACCAAACTATTCTGAGTTTGTAAAAAAACCAGCCGTAAATATGATAAAACATATACTTTTCTATATTAAAATGAAAAGTCTTACACATGAACTACATACTTCTCTCGAAATTTGCACATTTCATTAAAGAACTAGACCGATCTATATATGTTTTTTCAAGGCCCAAGATTGAGGAAAACACCCTTTCTACCTTAATGTCTCGGAAGGGATGCTCTAGACACAAATATGAAACTCCAAACTATACAAGTTTTAAAGGGCTAATGATAAAACCATCATGGAACAAAAGTATGGTAAACTTATAAACACATATATAGATATAGGAAGATGTGGTGTGAGTGCCAATGAGACAACTCTCCATCCAAATAACAATTTAAAAAAAAGTAAACCATTATAGGTCAATGTACGGCCTTCAACACGGAGCCTTGGCTCACACCGAACAACAAGCTATAAAGGCCCCCAAAATTACTAGTGTAAAACCATTCAAACGGGAAAACCAACGGTCTAATGCTCAAATTTAAAAACTTCACTAAGAAGCAGAAAAATCAAGTCAGCACTGAGCAGACCAAAATGGAATAAACACATGAACTACCAACAGGTATGTCTCTTAAGGTTGCACATAACACTACAGGGAGATAACTCTGTAAAATCAGCTAAATGTTTTAATTACGTTGTGTTGTTAAGAGAATTTAAAGCTTCTCAATGATCAAAATAAGTGTTTGTCAAACTGCTTTATGACCAGTGTAATTTTTCTGATTAAACGGTTGGTTCAAATTTTTTGAAATTTTTATATTTTTGTCAAAGGGTGAAAGTAAATACTTTGTCAAAATTTAAAGAAAATTAAACGTGCCAAATTAATTTTTGTTAAAAATGCCTGTACCAAGTCAGGAATATGACAGTTCTTTGTCAATTCGTTTGTGATGTGTTTTGTTATTTGATTTTGCCATTTGATTATGGACTTTCCTATTTGATTTTCCTCTGAGCTAAGTATTTTTGTGATTTTACTTTTTATTATACACTCACCAACAGCCAGATGAAGCGACAACGGGTTATAACTTCATAATTAAGGATATGACGGAATTGATAAAACTACCGATAAGACATCTATTCTGGTATCTATATATTTAAAACATCGGACGCATATTGCTATTGGGTTGCAATATGAATATATCCTTTCTATCAACCAATTAGTGATTATGGCCTTAAAAGTTATATACTAGAAGTGTCGATTTTTGTCGTTCTCTCTCATTAAGATTGGTTTCCGTTATGCACCTGATCTCTTTGATTGTTATTGCATAAAGTATACAACAATTTTAGTAAGAAAAACACTTATTATTTTGTAGGCATTACATGGCAGGGAACCGTTTAGAGGAAGTTTTACATGCTTCAATGAATATATGTTTACCTTTAATGGCAAAAGAAAATCGAGCATTTAATCCAGAAAATTACATAGATTTAATGGTGTTCAATATTCTTAATGGTGTGTGTTTCGGCGAAAGGTAACCAGAAAATTTGTATACAGTACTAAGAGCATGTTTATTTTTAAAATGCCAACGTGCGCAGTTCAATAAAAAAGCTCCAGACTGTAAAACATTTGAATTCAATTAGATTACCTTTTTTGCAGAGGTTTATAGTTTTAATAAAAATTGAAATTTTGATATACTGATCAACTGGAGATACTGAATTTCAATTTAATGATAAACAAGCCTTAGGCAAGTTTATTATTTTTTAAGAAGTCATCATAGATACCGATAGTACAATTTTGTACGCATGACTCATCAGACTCAGTGACGCTCGAATTAAAAAGGTTCAAAATATAAAGTACGAATTTGAAGAGCATTAAGAACTCAACATTTAATTACTTAGATTTAGCATTAATTTTGTAAATTAGGAAAGATTGAAAAGCATACGATTCGAGCGCATTATATCCTTTGAAATGAAAATGGAGATCAGGAAAGTGGCAAAGAGACAACAACCCGACCAAAGAGCGGAAACCAGCCAAAGTCGATAAATGGGTCTTCAATACAGCGAGAAAATCCAAGGCATTCTTCAGATGACCCCTAAATAAAAATGTGTACTAGTTCAGTGAGAATAGTAATTTTTTGTTGGTATTTTGGTAGCTGATTATTGTTACAAGTATAAATGAAGTTTTAAAAACAATATTTATCCGAATCGAATTCATATACTTGTAAATGTTGTATATCTCATCAACGTTTTTCAGTGTTGAATTAAATGATCCAGAGTTTATTTTTGTTTGGAAGCGGATTTATTTTTTTCTCTAAAGTATAAATTAAAGTCTAATACAACATCTATCCCAATTTCATCTAGCTAAGGCTGTAATTGTTATTTATCTCATCGATTTTTTTCAGTGTTGAAGTAGATGATCCAGATTTTATAAAGTTTATGAAACTTAACAAGAAAATGAATGAAATGACAGGAAATGGTTTTGTTGAAGATATGTTCCCCATCATGTTTAAAATATGGACAACTAATAAGTATAGAACAATGAACAGCATGAATAAAGAGCTCATCTCTATCATCAAAAGAAAATTCGAGGAACACGAAGAAACATTTAATAAAGGTATGCCAGCAGTTTTGTTTATTAAATAGTCATAAAAGGTACCAGGATTATAATTTAGTACGCCAGACGTGCGTTTCGTCCACATAAGACTCATCGGTGACGCTCAAATCAAAATATTTATAAAGCCAAACAAGTACAAAGTTAAAGAGCATCTGGGATAAGAAAATCCTTAGTTTTTCGAAAAATTCCAGGTTTTGTAAACAGGAAATTCATAAAAATGACCACATTATTGATATTCATGTCAACACCGAAGTGTCGACTACTGGGCTGGTGATACCCTCGGGGACGAAACATCCACCAGCAGTGGCATCGACCCAGTCAGTGGTGTAAATAGTTATCAAAGGTACCAGGATTATAATTTAGTACGCCAGACGCGCGTTTCGTCTACATAAGACTCATCAGTGACGCTCAAATCAACATATTTATAAAGCCAATCAAGTACAAAGTTGAAGAGCATTGAGGATCCAAAATTCTAAAAAGTTGTGCCAAATACGGCTAAGGTAATCTATGCCTGGGGTAAGAAAATCCTTAGTTTTTCGGAAAATTTTAAGTTTTGTAAACAGGAAATTCATAAAAATTACCACATTATTGATATTCATGTCAATATCGAAGTGTTGTTTACTGGGCTGGTGATACCCTCGGGGACGAAACGTCCACCAGCAGTGGCATCGACCCAGTGGTGTAAATAGTTTTCAAAGGTACCAGGATTATAATTTAATACGCCAGACGCGCGTTTCGTCTACATAAGACTCATCAGATTTTAAGATTTGCTATATTAATACAACAATAATTACACTACGTGACTGTATGTTTCATTATTTTACGTTATTTTGATTGGTTACAAACAATCTTGCATCATTCTGAAATTGACCTTCATTTCAAAATGAAATGTTAAGTTCATGAAGACACGAGGTTCCTAAATAAAGTGAACAGGGTAAAAAAAAAGAAAAACTTGATAGAAATCGCATTTTATGATCCTAGCAAAATAACGTTATTTAACTAGTATGTCACGCTTCCTCGTTAATTTTATTTTATCCTGTTCTATGCTATTTATTAGTAATAACATTAAATTACCAGTGTAACTCTACTAGGTGTGTATTTTGACCTCTCTCCAGGTATGCTCCTAACCAAAACATTTGAAAATTTAATATTGAGTGATTATCATCCTGTTAAAGTAACTATGCTTCTGTAAATGAATTTGTTTGCGCTTTCTTTTGTCAACCGTTTGCTTCATTTTATACAGACCAAAAAAAGTGTTTTGAAACCTGCAGCTGTGATTTTGACGTAATATTACTTGGCTATAAATAATAATAAAAAAAACAGTTAAGAGGGTAATAAAGAGTTACTATATTATATTTTCACAAATTAAGTCTTGTCGATGAAATCAATTGAACTCAATTTTACATTATTAAAAAGTAAAAGGTTTTTTTTACCTGTGCATTTTATCGTGGAAACTCGTGTCATCACAAAAATATCGGACGATGAGGACAACTCAAAATGAACAGTCCCTAATTATATAAATTGAATGGCAAAAATTAAAAGCTCAACCCACCAAATTAATTGATACCAACTGTTATTCCTGACTTAGTACAGCCATTTTCGTATGTAGAAAATGGTTGATTAAAACCTGGTTTTATAGCTAGCTTAACCTCTCACTTGTATAATTTAAACATTTGTTTTATTTTTTAACCTCTCACTTGTATAATATAAACACATTAGCATTTGTTTTATTTTTAATTGGCTGATTTTTGTGGCAATAATTTCATTTATGTTGAGAGCAATAGCAAAATAAAATAACAATAGATGATTAGTGTTTGTTCCGCTAGATGCGACGACTGGATAGAAGGGCTGAAAAATTTGAACTGAGCGACATCTGTTGACAGCTTTTCCTCAAATTATCTCCATGTGATTCTCTTGTCGCATATCCGGTGTTTTAACGGACAAATCAGATGATTTATTTTATTGTGAAGTCTTGCAGCATGTCATTATATAACGATAACAAATATCTCATTCAATCATTTCCTAATATAGAAATACCAAAGTAGCCCAGGTTGCATACTGCGTCACCCCTGTATTTTAACACCCTCACTTGGCTAGGGAAAAAATCAAATGAGTTTATACAAAAGTTTTACATACATAATTATATCTAAATAACCAATACAATTCATTTTCACCTGATAAGCGTCATATTGTGCTTGTTATGCCCCATCTGCGATAGTAGAGGGGCATAATGTTTTCTGGTCTGTACGTCTGTTCGTCTGTCTGTCCGTTCGTCTGTTCGTCCCGCATCAGGTTAAAGTTTTTGGTCAAGGTAGTTTTTGATGAAGTTGAAGTACAATCAACTTGAAACTTAGCACACATGTTCCTTATGATATGATCTTTCTAATTGTAATGCCAAATAAGAGTTTCGACCCCATTTTAACGGTCTACTGAACACAGAAAATGATAGTGCGAGTTGGGCATCCGTGTACTGGGGACACATTCTTGTTTATCTATTGATTAAGATGTTGTAGAGTTTGATTTCTTGTATGGACACTAATGTTAGATTGGAATCTATATGTTATCCTGCAAATTTCTAACCCGTTCTTGTTTTTGTTTTGTTTTCTTATTGATCTTATCCTCATATCGTTGTTTAATCATAATACTGACTGTACTTTAAATATAGTAATAGAAAATAGCTAGAACATATTGAATTGAGAATGTTGTTAATGGATAAAACATGTATTTTTTTCTTTCAATAGATTAGTAAACACTAGCTGTCACATATGTTGGTTTGAGTTATTTTTTTTTAAACTTAACTTATAAAGAAATGAACTTAATACTGATTTCAGACAATATTAGAGATTTTACTGATTCTTTGATATTGGCAAGAAAAGAAGCAGAACAGGAAGAAAACGAGGAAATATTATCCCAGCTATCTGACACACATCTTAGACAAACTTTAATCGGCATTTTTACTGGTGAGTTGAAATGAATAAAAGTTGTGTAATAATCTTAGAGTTTTACAAATTTAAATGCATTTTTTTCTTGGTGTTAAACATGTTATAAGAAGCATATGCATGTTGAAGAAATGCCACACAGATCTATAGTTTGACCTTAAACAAAAAAGAGGGGAATATAAACTTTAATTTTTTTTTACGAAGTTTTTAAGTACAAATGGCACAGTTTTAGCCGTAAGAGGTGTTTTGATTGGAAATTCATTGTCTATATTTGTACAAGTGCAACCAACAATTACTATAAGCTTGCAAAATGCGCAATATCCACACATTAATTTACCTTGTTTGCCTACATAGTTTTGTCTCAATCATTTATAAATAATGTATTGAAAATGTACTTTTAAATAGCTGGTATCGAAACATCGACAGTAACATTAGGTTTTG
The DNA here is from genome assembly GCA_037788925.1 of Mytilus galloprovincialis. Taxonomy (NCBI): domain Eukaryota; kingdom Metazoa; phylum Mollusca; class Bivalvia; order Mytilida; family Mytilidae; genus Mytilus; species Mytilus galloprovincialis. The sequence goes on along the minus strand of CM075340.1, from coordinate 3,929,335 downwards.
CTGTACGTTACATGGCTGGTTTACCAGAGATTCAGAGTAAAGTTCAGGAAGAAATAGACAGAGTTGTTGGTGAGTACTTTTAAGTTTGCTTATGTCGGTTTTTTTGCACTATTGATAAATAAACTGTTAACAAAATTTGATCCTGAATGGTCATTCGTCTCAACTCGGCCGATTCCGTACCCTCATAGAAGGAGAATAGCGGATTCTACCGAGGATTGCCGAATGCCGCAATGGTCTTCGACTTCCCACTGTATTTGGACTTTCCTCTTTTCTGATTTGAGGCAGAGCATCGCTTTTTATATTTTTGTAGACGAAAGACGAGTCTAGCGAACAGAACTATAAACCTAGTAGCTTTGATGAGTTTATAAAAAAAGCTTTAATTTATTTTATGATGATTTAATAATGGATGTAACACGTCATTTAATTGGTGGATTGTTCTTGTCTATCAGGTCAGTCATAATTTTGTCATATAACCGTGACGTCATCAGCATTTTTAAATGAATGACTCCTTTAAAAAGGAATTTAGAATGAGATTATAATGAATGACAGTACAAAAAAGACTGGCTATTTGGAAATAACCTTAAAATGTTGTGTTCACTGAATAACTAAGAGTGGTATTTAAAAGTGTGCACCGCATTTTTGATTTTATATCTTCATAGACAGAAAAATCTATTGCATTCATTCCTTAAATGTACAAATTTGTATATAAAGAGTTCTATATATCTAAACATTTTGGTTCTCTTTTATAAATATAGTGTAACTTCTGTCATAATGACAGTTAATTCATACTTTATACGCATGTTTTATTTGATAGTAAAGTCACATGTTATCATAAATTTTCCAACAGTTCGAAGAAAGTATGGTAAAATATTTTGACATGTTAAACATGCTTCATCCCATCACTGTACAATAATCCTTTCTTTACTTTATTTAAGTAAAATGTCCAAAATACCTTAAATTCAAAACGAAAAGTCCATAATCAAACAGCAAAATTAAAAGCTCAAACGAAAAGAAAACAAATGTGATATTCCTGACTTGGTACAGACATTTTGGTATGTAGAAAAGGGTTATTAGACTTAGGTTTATATCTAGCTGAGCCTCTCACTTGTATGGCAGTCGCTTAAAATGCTATCATAAAATAAAAAAAAAAATACCTTTAGCAGGGAAACTTAATCACATATAAAAAAAAACAAAAAGTCATGCATTTGACTTTCTAAATGACAACTATAGTCCAACTCATTGTATATACTAACAAAATGGTGTTTTTTTTCTCTCTAATAACACGAAGCACTATAAATGTATTGATTTATGGAAGCACCTATTTTAACATACCATATCTGTTCTAGCTCCTGAAAAAAAACCTGTTATTTAATTGAAATAACGAGTTTGTAGTTTGCTTTCTATACCCAAATTAAAAGCTCTCAAATTGTTATAGGAAAAGATCGATTACCAACTGTCAAAGACAGAGAAAATCTCAGTTATACAGAAGCCACCTTGCATGAAGCCATGAGACTTGGTACACCTGCTCCATTAGGTATTCCTCATAGTACACTTTGTGACACACGAGTTGGTGAGTATTTGAATTAATCAGACTTTTACAATGTTGTAGGCAGTCTATTACCAATTTGGACATTCCTCTTTTTTTAATTTGGATTGAATCAGACTTTTACAATGGTTGAGGTAGTCTTTTACCAATTTGAGTGGCATTACTTTTACATTTGCATAATTTTTAACTATATTTGCCCGTACAAAAGGATTACGTCTACGCGCCTTTATTTTACTGGTAAGTTTGGCAGTCAAAATTACTTTTGTTTTGATATGATAGAGACAATTGCAGGCGAGACAAAGCGTTCCTCAGAAATTGTATTAGGTTGTCTTTTATAGGTGGTTACGATGTTCCGACAACATAAAAATTAGACGTTTGTATAGAAATGTATTCAAAGTAAAATTTTACCTCTCTGAACTGCTCCGCTTATTACTATAATTCAATGGGTTTTTTTTCAGGCGGGTATGATGTTCCAAAGGATACAATGGTTATGATTAATCACTGGGCACTCCACAATGATCCTAACCAATGGAAAGACGTGAATAAATTTGATCCGACACGCTTCCTGGACGAAAATGGAAAACTTGGTAAGAAACCAGACAGCTGGTTACCATTTTCAGCAGGCAGACGTGGATGTTTAGGGGAATCTGTTGCTAAACCAGAACTTCATCTGATTTTTGCAACAATTATGCAAAAGTTCAAGATTACCTTACCTGAAGGAACGAGTCCTAAAATAGAACTAGCTGGATCTGGTGCCGTTGCACTACCTGCTCCGTATAAAGTCATTCTTAAAGAAAGAAATGTTGATAAACTCTCTTGACATTGAAAAATATTTTTCTTACTGAACAATTTCTATACTCCCAGTTTAAAACAATAATTGAACTATTTAGATTGTTTTTGTTTAAGTGTTGCTATGATTGTTACAAAAGTACTAGGCAATTGATTTGATATACCATACGCGCGTTTCGTCTACATAAAGACACATCAGTGACACTCAGATTAAAATAGTTAAATCTATGCCCGGAATAAGAAAATCCTTAGTATTTTAGATAATTCGTTCTTTTGCAAACAAATTTGTTTTTAAATGACCATATAGTTGAAATTCATGTCAACATCGAAGTGCTGACTATTGGGTTGGTGATACCCTCATAACGAACGAACACCTGTATTGGCATAGACACATTGGTGTAAATAGTTATCAAAGGTAGAAGGAATATAATTAAGTACGCCATACACGCGTTTTGTCTACATAAGACTCATCAGTGACGTTCATATCAAAATATTTAAAAAGCTAAACAAGTATAAAGTTTGATAGCAATTACTTTATCTTCTGATCAATACCATGGTATCTGTTCCTGCTATCGAATATTTGCATCATTAATTTTATATTATAATTATGAAAATACTTTCATCTTTATTTTCTCATTTAATATCAAACACAACTGATATATTGAAACTACATTTTATGTAATAAAAAGAATTAAGCGTCAGATATAATGAGAATTAAAGGATTTTGAAATTTATTTATTATATTTTTCGTACATAAATGACAGTGCGTCAGATAAGCATATACAGGCTGGTTGGTATAGCTATACATATATATTGACTGCATATTTTTTAAATTGTAATATAGTGTATTTCATTTATATGTAGCAAGTTGCACTTTAAAATAAAAAAGTATTTATCTATAAATACTTTATTAATTTTTTTTATCGGCAATAGAAATAAAGGTAACAGTAGTAAACTCCTGTTTAAAAGTCATAAATCAGGGTGTTATTGATTTATTTTAAACTAAAATCGAGAGGGAAACGCATCAACTATAAGAGGCAAATATTGGAACAACAGGAACACTGAACTGACAAAAAGAAACCCAACAACACCTAAACACCTGAATACATAGAAACGAACTCCTACTATTAGATTACAACTATCATATCCTGACTTGGTACAGGACACATTAAGAATAATTGATGGGTTAACATGGTTAATCCTGGTTTTAAGGCTTGCCGACCAAAGGAAACATTTACATGTATTTTTCATGTGATCAAAAAACAAAACAAATTACGAGATATTTTTCAGAGCTGTCGTAAGTCTCAAATCGATGCAAGTTTTTTTTTACCAGAAAATGTTTTACTACATGCACTGAACATAGCATTGTCGTGGCTTTTTTTTAATATTATTTTAAAATAAGTTTATGAGTATGATTTCGTGCATTCAATTTTTTTGTTTCTATTTCTGACGACACTTCATGCATTCAAAGTACCATCTGTGACTTTAAATTACTAATTATAATACGAGCGCAGTTCCTATTGCTTATGCTTTAGTCTCCTTTCTCATGTGACATTAGATTATACATTTTATACACTATGTTCTTTTTTGTTTTTCTTTATCCATGCCGTATTTATACACGTATGCATATATAAGATGTTATTTAATATGTTTTGAACTCTGAAGTTAAAAGATGTATGGAGATTTGACAACCGTTACGTGAAAAGGCATTGTCTATGTTTTTGAAAAAAATACCAGCATATAAGAACACACGATACTTTCTAGAGCATAATTATACAGTTTTCAGTAATAAAGATCTCAAAAGAGGGTGACTGGGCAATGAACTCTTCATTAACTATTTGGCGGGAAATTAATGCACTGTTTCATTGCATAGCAACACATACAACCTATTCATTATTTCTTTCCCAAAAAATAGAAAAACAAATAGTCGAAAGCTGAATTCTGTGCAGGTGTCAGACCACTCATTTATTTTATGTTAACGAAACTATTCCCTTTTTAGTGCTTTTAATGTCATTGTTTACTTAAACTAACCAACACATTTGCGGAAATGAAATTTTAAATGAATGAAAAATATTAAGACCATTTTGAGCTAAACTATATATGAATATGATTTTGCTTTAAATTTGATGATTAATGCATTCCATAGTATACTTATTTAAGACTCCCATCTTTCTGAATATGCATGAAACATTAGCCACTGAACGTCAAGCAAACAACAATCAATCAATTCAAGATTTCAAGAAAAAAGGGTGATTCTTAAAAATGATTATTGTTTATTGCTTTTATCGGTTATTGCATGGTTATGTGTGTTTTGAATATTACTTAGTAAAGATATTCTGACTGCAGAATTCTGGTGATCTCGATCTATTCATAAAATTCTTCCGGTAGTCTTAAATACATATATATAAAAAAAGAAGTCTCACATAAGATAATAACTAAAACAAGGATTCTTTTATTCTCTTCAATCAAATCACCTCTTTTGCTGGTCACTTTAAAGGGGCTCGAGGGTACAAAAAAATCAGCAACAATTGAAACATTTGTTTTTTCATTACAAATTTTATCTAATATTCTATCAGTTGTTACTTTATGATATGATACAAAAATCAACCCCAAAAAATCAACAGATGACTTTCCAAATGTATATATCATTGAAAATCTTAAATTATCTCCCTTTGATGAAATAATGCAATTTTTTTTAACTCATCGTTGACCTATATTTTTGATTATTTTTTTCAAATGAACTGTACTAAAACTAAAAAATATTTTTTTTAAGCGATTTCTGTAGTTTAGTTATTTTTTATTTCGATTTTACCTTTTTTCCTCCTATTAGTTCGACAGAAAAATACCTTAACAAAAGTGCATGCTTCTTTCAATGCAGATTGTGAGCTTAAATGAACGGTGACCCAATATTTTTATTTAATTTTCTATTAAGTATAAGATAAAGTTTATTTAAATAAATAAAGTAGCGAAATTCTATATTTAAAAAAATAAATTAATTTAGACCCGCGAGCCCCCTTAAAGGAGTTCGATTGTCGAGTGGTCTTTCTAAGTTCTTTTTTATTACATGTATGAGCAAGATTTTATATCTTCAAAGAATGAATCACCAATCTAAAGTCTTATTTAGTAGAATAATTCAAAACAATATCAATGTAGCACTTTGTTTATGTTTTAAATCTAACAAAAGAACAAATACTATGTATACAATTAGAACAATGTTTCATCTCAGACAATCCTGTTATCAAAGTAACAAATAATTTTGCAGAACAACTATAATATGTAGTTCTAAATATCACAAGTGGATATGTACTAGAATAATCATATTTGAACTTTTGTTGAGTTTCTATTGCTATTCCTTTAATTGAAGGTATGTTGCTGTTTGTTTGTGACATCAGGTGCTGTCTGGTAAATTTTTGTTATACGTTTTTGCATACTATTAGTATCTAATAAAAGGAATTGGTAGTTCACCTACATCATTACTAACCTGATGTTGACACGGAGGTTGTGAGTTCGAACCCACAGGTGCCAGGGTAGTTCGATCCCAATCTTAAGGTGGTACCTAACCTTACAGGGAGATAACTCTGTGAAATCAGCTAAACGTTTTAATTATATTGTGTTGTTAATGAAATATTAAGCTTCTCAATGATCAAAGTTAGTGTTTGTCAAACTGCTATATAACCAGTGTATTTTTTGTAAAAAATTTGTTGGTTCAAATTTTTGGAAATCTTTTTTATCAAAAGGTCAAAATAAATATTTTTGACAAAATTTTATGAAAATTAAACGAGCCAAGTAAATTCAAGTCAAGGTGTTTGGTACCACATTAAATGATTAGAATTTTCAGTTTTTCTGACAAAGGTGCATGGAGGGTTTTCTCCTGTGTCCTCTATCAACAAATCCAACCTATAGCCAATAATGCAGAAAATGGTGTTAAACTCCAAAAAACAATCAATTAATCTTAAAATAATAAACTCCCGTCAATTTATTTCTATTATCTTTTTTATTTTTGCTATGGAAATCCCTTAAAACTTTTAGGAATGTTGGTCCTCAATGCTCTTCAACTTCGTACTTTATTTGGCCTTTTTAACTTTTTTGGATTCAAGCGTCACTGATGAGTCTTTTGTAGACGAAACGAGGGTCTGGCGTATATACTAAATTTAGTTCTGGTATCTATGATGAGTTTATTTACAATAACATATACGTTTAAGTTGAGAAAATATATGTTTGCAATTGGCAAGATCTACAATCGTGTTTTTCTTAGATCAGCATATAATGTTAGGCGATCCACAATCAATCAATCTAAATATCAATGTGTGAATGAAAATTCTACGCAGCACATCTTCAAATAAACACCATTTTTCGGAACTAATGTTCTTCGTAAAATGTCTGCACATCAAAATTGACGCTTCTTTGTTTTGCATGCCATTTAAAAACTCAATTACAGGATTAAAGCCATTCATTAGGTCATTACTTAAATAAACTCATCATAGATACAAAGATTAGAATTTTGTATTTGCGCCAGACTCGCGTTTCGTCTACCAAAGACTAATCAGTGACGCTCCAATGAAAAAAAAATAGACAGTGACAGCTTTTGTGACCCTTTGATCAGAAATGTACTAGGGTTTTTCTCGGCATGTTTGTGAAAGGGGTTTCTTCCGGTATAAATGAAATAACGAGAAATCTTTCTAAGGTTCGGATACTTTATTACCAGAGAATGAAAACTCACTTGTGGAGTGAGTTCTCCAGTAAATAAGGAACTTGGCACAAAGTAAATAATCTACATCAGAGTTATCATGTCTAGAAAACTGTATAGCTGAGTCTAGTAAATATACAATCTGTAAATATGGGTTTCTGAATAATATATTCTGAGTCAATAATGGGCGTCTTTCACTGACCAGTGTCCAGGCAAATTCTACCTAAAGTGCACACAGGAAAATTCAACTTAACAGCCAATAACTAAGAACTAATCAAGACAATAGTTCAGTTTCAACCCCCATGAATATGTATGAGTAACATTACTCAATACGTAAATTATATACTAAATCAAGTCATAAAGGATAAACATTCTTTAGTAAAAATACTTTGCAAGAGTGAAATAATTAAACTATTAAGACTCAATAAGAATTTGATAAGTAGATTTTTAATATAAATCAATGATTTCAAAAGTGCAAATAACATAATTTATGAAGCATTAATAATCATGCTGCTACATCTTTATGAATCATAAGTGAATGCCATGAAAATACAAATTCACGTAAGGTCAATTTTATATATTGATGGATGTTTTGAACTATCCGCCAGATACCAATGTATGATTTTAACACTTAAGTAACCATACGGCTAATTACGATGCATATAATGGGTGATGGTGGAACTGTATACAAGATCTTACAGTCAAATGTTTTGAGAGAAAGAACGAATTTCATGGAAAGATCGAGATTTAAAAGTATTTAGATGTTCTTTATAAAGTTCTGTTTTTCTAAATTCATAGTTAGTCCTTCATTTCATTAGAAAAGTGTTTCATTTGTGACCAATATAACTTTTCTACAGCTGATATATGAAACTATCGCAAGAAAGAATAACTATTAGATGCGAGCTAATAAATCAGAACTCTCATTCAATAGTTATTCATTTTTGTGGAATTTCATATGTCAGCTGTAGAATAGAGATAGACTTCAAACACTTCTAATAACAAAAATCTATTTTTTTTATTCATTTAACAAAATGATTATATGTTCATTGTTTATTTCATTATAGCTTCCGATCATCAGTTAAAATTGATTCATCTTCATGTATTTATTCTGTCTTCAACAATGATTTGGAACGGAGCAGGTTGTGTATTAATACTAGATCCGCCTAATTTCAATTCCGGATTGGTTCCTTCGGGTAATGTAATCTTGAACCTTTGCATTATCGTTGCAAAAATCAAATGAAGTTCTGGTTTAGCTACCACTTCTCCTAGACACACACGTCTCCCTGCAGAAAATGGTAACCAGCTTTCTGGTTTCATACCAAGCTTTCCATTTTCGTCGAGGTAGCGTGTCGGATCAAATTTCTCAACGTCTTTCCAATACTTAGGATCGTGGTGAAGTGCCCAGTGATTAATCATAACAACTGTATCCTGTGGAACATCATACCCGCCTAAAAAATATAAACCACTACAAGCAATATGTGCAGTTATTTTGAGATGGATATGAAATTTTGTTTCCAATACATTTTTAAAGACAAATCTCAGTCTTTAATCATCGATTTAAGCTTAAAATTTCAAACATCACAACATTCTTTCAAAATAAAAACTCAACCATCTAACTTATAAAATAACGCTGATACTTACTCATCTGAAGCTATAGCATTGTAACTTAATATCCTCTGATTATGATTCAATTATAACTTGACTTTTTTTGTCTTAGTAATTAACCGTTAAAACGCACTAAAGTTCTCTCTTGTACGACTGTTTAACATCAATTATGTATTAAACGGTTGCCGAATCAAAACTCAATAGATAACGAAGTAATGATGTCACAAGTTTGAGAAATATGGCAACTATTTCTGTGGATGAAATATACCAAATTAATCGTCTTCTAATATTTTTTTGACAAGGAGACAGAAATGATGATGATTGTTTATAATAAGAAATATTCTCTATAAATAATAACATAATAATTTAGTTTCCTTCCAAAAACAAATAGACAAGTAAGACCGAATTTTTAACTAAAAAAATACTGTGCAGACTTACCTCTGCAGTTTGGAAAGTTTTAATGCTTAGCATCCACTAGATATATAAAAGTTAAATGTATTTTGCTTTTCAGAAAGATGAAATCTTTTTTGGATTTTATTGGGCATTGTTTTCCTTCCTGTAGAAGGTGTAAAAATAAACTAAGTTGGGATATAACTTTGAGATGCTCCCTCTCAGGTAAGAACTGGTTTGTCTTGCATTGATTGTCCTTGATTGGCATGGACAATAGATATCTTCACATTTATAGGTGAGTTAAATAAACTCATCATAGATACCAGGACTAAATTTAGTATACGCCAGAGTTTATCTAAGTGGACAGTATCAAAGTAATTCAGGTGTTTGTTTAGGGTCGGTTAGTGTATAGAAAGGTGTATAATATGAAACTTAGAGCGAAGGGCCCCGAGCTCTTAGTTTCATATTATACACCTTTCTATACACTATCCAATTTAGCGCATATTTAGTATTGAGTATTTAATGAGTAATCCTTTAATTATATCATGTTGTGGCTGACTAGATGTAGCTCATTTACGTAGTTTTGTAAATCTACTCACTAATATTATTGTAAAAATTGGATTTCAAAAGGCCCTTGACGTTAGAATAAAAAGAAGGTAGCTGCTGGTGTTAATATGTTTATTGATATAAAGCCGTGTTTTACTAAACATGTACTTATTTCCATGGTAAGATGACAAAATAAATTGACCAAAAGCAGACAATTCTTAAATTGCAGTGACAGCTTTACATTCTTGAAAACATTTTTTTAATTTCACATAAAAACTAAAAATATATTGGAAATGCTTTTGAATGAGTACAAACAGGTGGACCCCCCTCCAATTACTTTGGTTGAAACACTTTTAAAAATGGCTGGATCTGCCCCTGGTATTAATCATAGGTAGTCTAGTGGATAGTTTACATGCATGACATATTTGTCACTGGACATAAGGCAATCAATAATCGACCAATTTATGACGAAATATATCAAATTGCTTTATTAATAATTTCCCTTCAAAAGATTCATGGTTGACTCTTTTTGTGTACAAAGTAAATGCATGGAAGATAAAGGATTACAAATTTTAGATGGGGTTGTACTTTAACCAAGGTATAAAGAACCATAATTGTTACTCTTTATTTTAATGAAAGAAGCTTTTAATTTTCAAAAGAAAAATTAGATCAAAAGATTGATTAGTAGGATGTTAAAAATCTGTTTGAAAACTAATTACAAACTATTTAGTTAAATTTGGAACACATGATTTATTTCAAAATAGCCAGTTTTTATATCTTGATTACGATACAATGAAATCTTACCCTTGTGGTCATTCATGCGGAGTTACTCAGTACACGGGAAAAGTATGTACTATGAAAATTGAGGCAAGTTCAAGCAATTTGATTGGACTATAAGTTGTAAATTTGTGCTAATTTTTACATCTTCTGCAGGAAGGAAAAAAAATGCCCATCAAAATTCAAAACGATTTTACCCTTTTTGTAGCATAAAAAGCCTTTAACATTCATATATATAGTGGATGTCAGGCCTTAAAACTTTCCAAACTTCACAGATAAGTCTGTACACTGAGTAGTTTTAGAGGTGAAAATACGGCCATATTTGTCCATTTGTTATGATGAACCTTAACAATAACATTACATTCATTGATAAATGAAAAGTAGGTAATTAAAAGTTAACTATTTGTGTCACTTTGGGAGGGGGTGACTGTTATTAAACCACATCTTTTACAATCAGAATATCTAAAATATTCGTAGTTTTTAAGTATTAAAAAGAAATTATTTTCTTATGATCAATTTTTGATGTGAGCGTCACTGATGAGTCTTGTGTAGACGAAACGCGCGTCTGGCGAATTAAATTAACGGCCTGGTACCTTTGATAACTATTTACTAGAGGGTACTCCTGCTTATTGTTACTGGGAATTGGTTTCTGTTCATGTCTTACATCAGACAGAGTTACATGTATTTCATTTTTTTAATCAACTTATGAATGAACTGCATGTGAATTGGTAATTATCCATTATCTTAATGTAATCTTGTTAGTACAGTAACGATACGACAAAGACTATTGCACTAAATGATGCCACACATATAATAACATAATTTATAACCAGATGCTCCGCAGGGCGTAGCTTTATACGACCGCAGAGGTTGAACCCTGAACGGTTGGGGCAAGTATGGACACAACATTCAAGCTGGATTCAGCTCTAAATTTGGATTGTGATTAAATAGTTGACACAGCATAGGTTTCTGACACAGAATGAATGTGTTCTAATGAACTAAATTTTTGTTTTCTCTTAGAGCAATTCACTATGCTGTTAAATATTAATCCTCTCAAAAAAATGTTTGAAGAAATTTTCTTTTTTATTTATGAAATTTCAAATGAGAAAAATTGAACCCAATTTTTTTAATCACATCCCCCTTTCCCTTATTCCAAAACTAATCTCAATTAAAATTTCTAATGGAGTTTGCAACAATAACTACTCATTTAAATACATCATAAAATATTAAGATGTTAAAAAACTGCTTGTTATCACTGAATGGTAAAGATTATTTTAATTTATCAGTTGGTAGTAAAAAGTGAATATACATTGTATATTGTATAGAACAAAGATTTAAGTTGATTCTGGACAAAGAAAGATAACTCCAATTAAAAAAAAATCTTGCTATTGCACAATATTTTGCAATTAGATATTTCTTGCTTACTATTCTGGACAAAGAAAGATAACTCTAATTAAAAAAAAATTTGCTATTTCACAATATTGTGCAATTAGATATTTCTTGCCATTGCACAGTACTGTGCAATTGAAAAGACTTGCTATTGCACAATACTTAATATAATAATTTTAGATCCTGATTTGGACCAACTTGAAAACTGGGCCCATAATAAAAAATCTAAGTACATTTTTGGATTCAGCATATCAAAGAACCCCAAGATTTCAATTTTTGTTAAAATCAGACTAAGTTTAATTTTGGACCCTTTGGACTTTAGTGTAGACCAATTTGAAAACAGGACCAAAAATGAAGAATCTACATACACAGTTAGATTTGGTATATCAAAGAACCCCATTTATTCAATTTTTGATGAAATCAAACAAAGTTTAATTTTGGACCCCGATTTGGACCAACTTGAAAACTGGGCCAATAATCAAGAATCTAAGTACATTTTTAGATTCAGCATATCAAAGAACCTAACAGATTCATTTTTTGTCAAAATCAAACTAAGTTTAATTTTGGACCCTTTGGACCTTAATGTAGACCAATTTGAAAACGGGACCAAAAGTTAAGAATCTACATACACAGTCATGACAGTTAGATTCGGCATATCAAAGAACCCCAATTATTCAATTTTGATGAAATCAAACAAAGTTTAATTTTGGACCCTTTGGGCCCCTTATTATGTTGGGACCAAAACTCCCAAAATCAATACCAACCTTCCTTTTATGGTCATAAACCTTGTGTTTAAATTTCATAGATTTCTATTTACTTATACTAACGTTATGGTGCGAAAACCAAGAAAAATGCTTATTTGGGTCCCTTTTTGGCCCCTTATTCCTAAACTGTTGGGACCTAAACTCTCAAAATCAATACCAACCTTCCTTTTGTAGTCATTAACATTGTGTTTAAATTTCATTGATTTCTATTTACTTAAACTAAAGTTATATTTTTGTGCGAAAACCAAGAATAATGCTTATTTGGGCCCTTTTTTGGCCCCTAATTCCTAAACTGTTGAAACCAAAACTCCCAAAATCAATCCCAACCGTTCTTTTGTGGTCATAAACCTTGTGTCAAAATTTCATAAATTTCTATTAACTTACACTAAAGTTATAGTGCGAAAACCAAGAAAATGCTTATTTGGGCCCTTTTTGGCCCCTTATTCCTAAAATGTTGGGACCAAAACTCCCAAAATCAATACCAACCTTCCTTTTGTGGTCATAAACCTTGTGTTAAAATTTCATAGATTTCCATTCACTTTTACTAAAGTTAGAGTGCGAAAACTAAAAGTATTCGGACGACGACGACGACGCAGACGACGACGCCAATGTGATAGCAATATACGACGAAAATTTTTTCAAATTTTGAGGTCGTATAAAAATCAGCAAAGATGTCTGACTTCATATTGTTCAAAACAAAACAAATGTAGCATACAACAAGATGCAATGACTAATCGAATTCGGCTGCAATTGCATAATCACAATATATCAAGTCTCTAAATAAAAAAGATAAGAGACCACGTTAATACTTACCAACTTTTGTATCACACATTGTACTATGAGGCAGACCTACGGGAACAGCTGTACCAAGTCTCATGGCTTCATGCAAGGTGGCTTCTGTATAACTGAGATTTTCTTTGTCTTTAATCGTCGGTAGTCTATCTTTTCCTAAATAAAGGTTGACATAAAAGCACGTATTTAAATTTGTACGATAAATGAAGACGACATGTATTATACAAAAATACGAAGATGAAGTATGATTTTCAACAAAAAAAGTTCAATAAAGTTGATATAAGTGATAATACGCAAACGTACGGTCTTTGACAAAGTGAAAACCATATACCTTATAGTCTGCTATGAAAGGCCACGACTAGAAAAATCTGAAACATTTTCCAATTGACGAACCAAATATGACAGGCATAAACCATCGACAATCACTGAACTACAGGATCCTGACTCGGGACACGCACACAAAGAATTGGCGGATATATACGTTTTACTCCAATATATGAAATATTGGCAGCTGGCAATTGCTAGTGCTTTTAGTTCAGATATGATAAATGTTAAAAAAAGAAACGTTTTATTATGTTATATTCCTTATTATATCGAAAGACTTTAATAACCGAACATTTAGAGACATAAGATCCTCCTCCAGTTTTAGATGGGAATCGTGTTGCTTGGAAGATAAAGTATATGCTGTGTATTGTGTACTGTTGTTTGTCTGTTTGTATTTTTTAGTCATGGCGTTGTCATTTTATTTTCTACTAATGAGATTGGTAGCTAAATATTTATTAACGATATGGATTACGGTTATAATTGTAGTGCTCGCGTTCTCTAAATCTAATCTTTTGTTATTTTACAACATTGGTTACGATATATTTGGAACTTTATAAACTGTAAAATTGTAGTATAGCTTTTTGTTCGGTGTGAGCCAAGGCTCTGTGTTGAAGGCAGTTCATTGACCTATAACGGTTTACTTTTTTGAATTGTTTTTTTCGATGGACAGTTGTCTTATTGGCACTCACACCTCATCTTCCTATATCTTTATAATATTATATCATTTTCAGCAACATACTTCTCAAAAGTTTGGTATCATAACATCTGATTTTATTGAATTTACCTCATTTGGGTTGAGAAATAATGATATTGATCGATTGTATGTTGTTTAGCGTACAGAGGCGAACGGAAAAAAGAGTACATACAATGAGGTTTTATAATCTATAAATCAAACTCGCATCTATTGAGAAAATGAGAATACCAAGAGATTGACAAAATCAATATAAGATACAAATAATACCAAATGTGATTCAGACAAGAAATACAACAGTTGCCCTCTAGAATACATGAAAAGCTTTTAAAGTGACAGGGCCAAACATTGTGATACTCACCAACAACTCTGTCTATTTCTTCCTGGACTTTACATTGGATTTCTGGTAACCCAGCCATGTATCGTACAGCAAAGTACAACGTTATTCTTGATGTGTCAATACCAGCTATAAAAAGAAACACTTTGTAAATGATGAATTCAGTTTGTTCTTATGTTGTTTTAGATCAGACTTGAGTGTTTACGAAGTGTATAACTCCACCATATTATCTAGTTCCCTTTTCCAACTAATGCCCCTATAATCGATTGTTTGGCATTGGTTGTAACTACAAGACGTGTCAAATGACGGGCCCCCTCTCAAATGATACATAAGTGAAATGTTATATCTTGGGTAGTTGTGAAATTGAAATTTTAGTTAAAAAATAAATCTATTACTCAAGTAACAATATTCGATCCCTCTATTCATTTTTAAATGCGAAATAGACAAATTTTTGAGGAATAAACAATAATTACTAGTTTTTGCAATTTTAGGGGCCAAAACATATCAAGTTTAAATTTTTCTCAATTAATACAAGAAAATAAAAAGTTCTATCCACCATTTTCTACAAAATGAAATGCCTGTCTCAAGCGATAAATATGACAGTTGTTTTCTATGCGTTTGATGTGATTTAGCTTTTGATTTTGCCATTTAATAAGGGACTTTCCCTTATGAATTTTACTTAGAGTTAGGTATTTTTGTTTTTCAATTTGTTTTAAATGAAAGAATCAGGTACAAACATACATTGAGGTTCTTTTTCAATAAATTTGATATATTTCATTGTCTGTTACACATGTTAGGTTCCTTATTCTGTTAATCTTGCAATGAGTTGTGCGTTTTTGCTCCCTGTTGTGACATTTAGGTGATCAACAACAATAAGAGCATTATTGTTTTGCTTTTTGTGTGGTCTCAGTGAGTTCAAGGTTTTTATGTAAAAAAATTATGTTAAAGGTTATCATAGTATATTTGTTCTTTTGCAAAAGAGGGGCGAACGTTACCAGAGGGACAGTCAAACTCATAGATTGAAAATAAACTGACAATGCCATGGATAAAAAATAAAAATATATGTTGATCCAATACTCATAAGTTCTTAATGTGCCACATATTTGTGAACTCCCCGTTAAATACATCTAATATCGCTTGTCTAAGATGTGTGTTTGTTAACTGAGATAATATTTCCTCGTTGATATCTTACCACTAAATATATCCATTAGCGTTTGTCTAAGATGTGTGTTCGTTAACTGAGACAACACTTCATCGTTCTCTTCTTGTTCTGCTTCTTTTCTTGCCAGTATCAAAGAATCAGTAAAATCTCTTATTTTGTCTGAAATCATTAATGCGAATATTTCTAGTTTAATAAACAATATATTATAACAATTTTTTGCAGTTACGATTTTGGAGGTTTTACAGATCTAATGAGAGAAAAACTAATAATTACGATATATTTGTTATTTATTTATATTCTAGTAATATAAACTTCCATCGCATCCAGTCATATAAAAAATAAAGCTGTGAAGAACAGTTCAATGGGAATCCATATTAAACATTATGCATAAATAGTTATCAAAGGTATTTGACTTATAAATCAATACGCCAGTCGCGCTTTTCGTCTAAGACTTACCAGTGACGCTCAGATCAAAATAGTATTAGAGCCAAACAAGTTTAAAGTTGAAGAGCATTTATTACCAAAAATTACAAAAAAGTGTGCCAATTACGTCTAAGGTTATTTATGCCTGGATAATTCGCACTTTTCTAGATCATTTTGTTTTATGGATTAGCTAAAGTAACATTTAAGTCAGCAACTTTCATACAAGGCTAAAATAGATATGCATTATAAAGGCTTACATAAAGTTACAATTATAAACATTTCAGGTTTAAATAGATCTGTTTTTGTCAACATAAAAATGTTAAGATTCTTTAAATCTGCGGTGAACTGAATTAGTAGGGTTCGTGTTTCTTTTCTCTTTTTTTTTTCTGTTAAAAATTGTCTTTTGTTTACTGTTGTTTGCTTTTTGTCTGTTTGTCTTTTTCATTTGGAAATTGCGTTGCCAGTTTATTTTCGACTTATGAGTTCAAATTTCCCTTTGATATACTTGACCTCTATCTTTACTTAATGACGATCGCCTAACTCACATAGGCTACGAATTAAAAAATGCGTTTAACAACAGGTTTTATAAAGTTGTGTAAATATATGTAGGCAGTCATGACTCCTAAAATATTTGAACTATAAACCTATAGAAAACATGAGGAGATGACATGAATACAAAGCGGAGTAAACCGATAGGGGCGTGTATTTTTTTTCTTCTTTTCAGTAAAACGTTCTTATACCAATGCAATAACACTCTTTCTTTGTTGCTAAACGGAGCTTCCGTAACAGATGGCAGCACATAACCATTACAATGTTGATTTTGTTTAGAATCACAATTTAATTTAAACTCAGATAATTTGTGGGAGTAATAACAACATTTTTAAACTTGTCTTATAACAATGGTTATTAATTTGGTCTCTTGCCTTATTGGCAATCATACTACATCTTCTTTTTTTTTATATATATCAAGAATGTACCTTTTTTAGGGTTTTCTTTCTTTTATTTGTACTTGTATGTTATTTCTCCATTATATATATTCAAATGTCACACCTGAAATTTTCCTTTTTCAAATCTTATTTTAATCTGAAGCACGCATGAAGCCTACAATTGTCTTTTTACATCTGACGCAAAATATCTACTTGATTGCTTATTGTTCGGATTCCAAAGATGAAAACAATGTTTTACAGTTTTTTTTCTTTGTTTTTTTAATTCAAAATAATGTATTTTTATATATTAATTGTTTTTCAAATGGCATTTAGATAACTGTAAGCTTGGGTCTAGTGTGCGTTGTTATGTTTATTTCAATTACTGACAGAAATGTTTTTAATGCGAGCTTAAACGTCCATGCATTAATATTTTCCAATTATTCTATTGACCTAACTGCGGATTAAAACAAAGTCTCATTCACTCGTGATTAGTACACATCCACGAGACCACTATGTGTGGAGCTGAGGTGTAACTAAATTTCCACTCATATCCATTCATTGCTTACCTTTTCCCAAAACACACAGCATTTAGAATATTGGACACCATTAGATCTATGTAATTTTCTGGATTAAATGCTCCGGTTTTTTTTGCCATTAAGGGCAAACATTTATTCGTTGACTCATGAAGCACTGCTTCGAAATGAGTTCCAATCATATATTGCCTACAAAAAAGGTTCCTGTTTTTTCACTTTAATGATAATCATTTCAATTCCCTTTTCAATTATCACCAGTAATGCTTGTAATGTTTTCATGTGTTTTGAAGCGAGTCGGGCACAACATATTTGCAAATGTAGTTTTGTTTTGTAAATTATCCTCCTTAATATAAAGCATGTCGGATATTCTGTCTTATACGGGTATGAATAATTAGAATACTAATGTTCACGCCAATATAATTGTTTGTTTACATAATGTTGATTTGTTAAACCGGGTCGTTGACTTATCCAACGCCTTGTAAACAATCAAATCACAACCACATGGTTAAGCAAGAAAAAAGGTATTGGCACTTTTATTTTCTGTTTAGGATCACTGGTACAAATTATCAAAGTTATAGAGTAGGTCGACTATTCAGCATTTTATTATTATCTGTAAATAATTTCGTTGAAAAGGAGATTGTACTACCATAGATAACTGAACGAAAGCTTGTTTTGTTTATTACTTGGACCAATGTGATTTAGAATGACATCAGAATAACTTTTCTCCCGCAGGTTAATTCGGACAGCCCAATCAGGTTTTGACAAAATGTCAATGAGTTAATCAAACTTATATATCAGTATAAAGATATTAATTGACAGTGCTTCGTAAGCCTTTGAAGGCTGGCTGATTGACTTTGTATTAATGTATGTTAAAATGTTATATCAGGTTGCACTATAAATAAGTGTTCTACCCCGTCATTCTAAATGTATTTGTTTTATATTGTTTATGCTAAATATGTTATAATGTATGTTGGGTTTAGATTGTCTGTTAATTCATCCTCATCCTTTGTATTGTATAGTCTTAGGCTTATAACATGTTTGCAAAGGAACAACTGAGACTTCCATGTATATCAATGATTCAAGCGTTTCATATATCCTTTATTTTTGTGCACGGTTATTTTTTACCATGACCTTATACGTCAATAGTTCCATTTATTATTGATAATTAGACGTATTACTAGAATTATTTCACTTGACTGGGCGGAGTTTAAGAAGTTCGTTCATTTAAAACCAGCCCATCTGTAGACAGGAGTTTTGGGATAAGCTCCGCAATGAAGTGTCCAGTTATTCGTCCCATATCATACACTCAGTTCTTTTGTATATGCGTTTTGTGACACTGATTAGTGATTATAATTCAATAATAGTTATAACGGCAATCCTCCTTATCACACACATCTTCAAATAGACTGTCCTTATGCAAATTAAAACATAAGCTCCGCCCGATCAGTTGAAATAACATTGGTAATATACGAGTATAAAAAGACAAAAACAATTGGCCACTTGGAGAGTAGGTGGGTTGGACAGCATGAATTATTAACGAACAGACCGGTTTCCGTGTCTATTTTATGGTAAATAAAGCCAAACGCTGTTCGAGATGCATAAAATTATTCAGAATGCTGTATATGACTTATTATAGTGAGTTGAACATAAAGAGTCAACACAACTAATGCAGATAATTTGTGAGCTTGTCCTTATACCCATATGTTTGCTGCTTGAAACGCTTGAAGTTCAGAGGGATTTTGTACCTTACTCTCTGTGATTCATAAAAGTGCATTGATTTAGAAAGACATATAAAAACATAAAACAACAATTCAATGATCATAAATCGTAATCACAAAATGGTCTTGACAGTGGACACCAAACTATGGATTTTACCACGTGAAAAACAATGCACATGTGCTTTCAATAAAAATAAATTAAACCTGCTGATTACTATTTTGACGATAAGAAGACGGATAAAATGTCATAACTATCCTGTAAAATTTGCTATTTGTGCAAAATAAATGGGAACCTTATCCTCAGAAAGCTCTGATGGGGTTCTTGTTGTTCAGTCTTTAGTAGACTGTTGTTTTTTTCTTTCTCAATTCTTTTTTTCCTCTTCGTTATCAGTTTATCTTTGACATGAATTTGAAATCCCTTTACTGCCACTTTTATACCAGAATGTTAGACTTAATTATACACTTTTCTTCCATTGCGTTCTATTTGTTTATGAAAGCAATTGCTATTCCAATAAGTATTATTTTTATTTATATACATATAAAGACTATATTCTGTAAACCAATTCATTTTACGTTAAACTATATTTAGGATATTATCTTTAAGACAGGGAACATAAAACAGCTACTCGTATTTGACTAGATAGAATAAATCAAACTTATACCTTAATGCCTTTCCCGCAATTTTTCTGTGCAGTTTCCATGTTGGTGTATTATTCGCAAAAGCAATATTTTTACCTCCTTCGGTGAACCTATCAACTTCAATGTAAAATGTTTGATTTTATACAAAATGAATATCTGTCACATTTTTAAAAGAATGATTTGGTTGTTGTCGCTTTGACACATTCTCCATTTCCTTTCTCAATTTTAAGTAACTAATTGTTTCCCCGGTATAAAAAGTTAAGACCGACTAACCGGCAAATTGCATTTCTTAAGAAAACGCATCAACCCCGTTAGTTGCAAATTCTACAACCCCGCGCGGAAAATTACATTTTAGACAATAGAAACTTTACCGAAACCAGCATTATTATATTGAGAAACTGACAAGAATATGTCTCATATAGTCGATTAAGGACCTGAGATTGATAAATGATCGGTTTCTTCAATACACAGATACAGTACTAGATGCGGCATTAACAATTCTCAATAAGGAAAATTCTTCACTTTATTATTATTTTGTACGTTTTGAAACCAACTCGTCTTATTTACACTTCGTCTAAAAATTGCATGACTAAAAATAAAAATATGTTATTTCCAATTAAAGATTCATTAAAGGCATATAAAAGAGCTTTCGTCAGATTGCACACAAATACATAAGATTATACATAAATATGAATATGATTAAAAAGGACATTATACATGTTAAAAGCACTGGTACGAGACGAGATATTTGTAGTATGTATGTACTCAAACAGTGTGTGTATATTTAAAATAAAATCTCGTACCTGTTATGAATAAGATCAGTTAAACCGTTCTAATTCGTAACCCCGGTTAGTCCAGTTCTAGTCATATGCATACAGTTGATGACAAATATTTACACAGACTACACATTTATTGTATACTGCACAATGTACTGCAAATTATATATATTAAATAACGGAAGATTTGATTAGTTTATTATAAAATTAAACGTATAAACAAATAATATCTACATACAGACTGTGTGTTTGCCGGAACGCTTGGGTGTATTATCGATCTACAGCAAGGATTCCTTCCTGAAGTTAAAAATATATTATCGAGCTGCGAGCCAGAAAAGGTAAATGGAAATTATTTTTTAATAACTATTATATGTATTACCTAGAACAAGGATGTATTTTAAATATAAGGTTAATTTATAAATGGTTGCCTATAATTAACATGATTAATCCCAGTGGCAAATATTACATGCATATCTACCTCTTTAAAGGTAAAATGGCATACTCACTTTTTTGGACCAGATAAACGTTGTATGCTAGACAGGTTTACGACCGCAACGTCAACTGATAAAGATAGTTACCATATATCACATGGAAGACAGATTTAATTCATACTTACCTTCAGCAGTTTTTCCCTTTTAGTCTTTGTTAAATTGGCAATTTATTTTAATTTTGCAGAATTTGTTCATTTAATAAATGTTTATTTTTTTTTCTGAAAATCTTATACCCGCGAGCCTTAAGGACCTGAGATTGATAAATGATCGATTCCTTCCTTACAGTACTAGATGCGGCATTGAAAATTCTCAATAAAGAAAATTCTCCACTTTATTATTATTTTGTACGATTTGAAACCAACTCGTCTACTTCGTTTAAAAATTGCATGAATAAAAACAATGAAAAATAAAAATATTTTATTTCCAATTAAAGATTCATTAAAGGCATAAAGAGCTTTCGTCAGATTGCACACAGATACATAAGTATAATGAATATGATTAAAAAGGACATTAAACATGTTAAAAGCACTGATATGAGACGAGATATTTTTAGTATGTATGTACTCAAACAGTGAATGAATATTTAAAAAAAAATCTCGTATCGTACATGTTATAAATAAGATCAGTTAAACCGTTCTAATTCGTAACCCCGGTTAGTCCAGTTCTAGTCATATACATACAGTTGCACTTAATGACAAATATTTACACAGCCTACACATGTACTGAACACTGCACAATGGACTGACACAATTGTATATAAATAACGGAAGATTTGATGAGTTTATTATAAAATTAAACGTATGAACAAATAATATCTACAAACATATTGTGCTTTTGCCGGAACGCTTGGGTGTATTATCGATCTACAGCTGGGATTCTTTCCTAAAGTTAAAATATATATTATCGAGCTGCGAACAAGAAAAGGTAAATGGAAATTATTTTTTAATAACTATTATATGTATTACCTAGAACAAGGATGTATTTTAGATATTAGGTTAATTAATAAATGGTTGCCTATAATTGACATAGGAACTAGTACATGCATATATCTACCTCTTTGGACCAGATAAACATATATATGCTAGACAGGTTTACGACCGTCAACTGATAATGAAAGTTTCAATATCACATGGTAGACAGATTTAACGCATACTTGTAATTCAGGAGTTTTTCCCTATTATTCTTTGTTAAATTGGCAATTTATTTTAATTTTGCAGAATGTATTTTTGTTTCAAATAAAGAACAGGTTAAATTTTTACCCTGCTCAGAACTACAATCAAAATTCTCAAAAAAACATGTAGTTGCTTATAAGTAAGAATCGTACAATTAGCCTTAAATTTTTAAACTTTTTATACCTTTAATTGTATTTTCATATACCTGTAATGACAGAATGTTGAGTTCAGTTATATCAACGATGAATATCCAGGCAGTTCTAATTGGTTTAGTAGTTGTACTTGTTGTATACAAACTCAGACAAAGATGGAAATATAATCTGCCTCCAGGACCAATTTGCTGGCCTCTGATTGGAAGTTATGAAGGTAATAACATTTTTATGGCCTCTGATTGGAAGTTACGAAGGTAATATCATTTTTATGGCCTCTGATTGGAAGTTATGAAGGTAATACGATTTATTTGGCCTCTGATTGGCAGATATGAAGGTAATATCATCTTGCTGGCCTCTGATTGGAAGTTATGAATGTAATATCATCTTGATGGCCTCTGATTGAAGATATGAATGTAATATGTTTGCTAAATATAATAAACAGCTATGTTGAGTGACTTGCTGTCTTTAAGCCTTAAAATTATAGGTTTCCTCTTACCTGAGACCGATTGAAATTCATAGATCATAACCTAAAAACTATTTTCTCATTTGTAAAGAAATGCTATTATAATCAGCCTATATTTCTACTCAGATT
Organism: Mytilus galloprovincialis; assembly: GCA_037788925.1. Classification (NCBI taxonomy): domain Eukaryota; kingdom Metazoa; phylum Mollusca; class Bivalvia; order Mytilida; family Mytilidae; genus Mytilus; species Mytilus galloprovincialis. The sequence continues at coordinate 3,906,114 of CM075340.1, read as the reverse complement.
AAAGTTAACATTTACCTGCTTGTCAACCGGTTTGCAGCATATCAGAAGAACACGGTTCTTATTTTGTTCCCTTTCCATAACTTTTGTGATTAGATTGAATTTATTTTCTGTATAAGTATTTGTGTTTTCTGCCTAAGTATTTGTGTATTATACCCAAGTATTTGATCGTTTTGTCTAGGTATTAAATATTTTGGTATACTTGTTTGTACAAATAAAAGATTAATGTGTAGTTTTCTTCAATTCTAGTTATCCAAGCCAAATTTCTACATGAAATATTTGTAAAATATGCGAAAAAGTATGGACCAGTGTTTACTGTTAGTGCAGGTTAGTAAAACACAGTTTGAGAGATATAACAGCAAAATGCATCGAGTGTGTAGGTAAAGGTTATATCTTTGGTAAGCTGGCTTGCAAATGAATCGTGAAGTCATTATTAGGTTAGGTATACTACCCTTCTTTCTGAGGAGTCTTGTCCTACAGACAACCGACAGATTGGTTATCTGTTGGACTAGTCCATACTCTTATAAGAGAATATTATAAATAACCTAATAATGACTCCACGGTTTAGCTAGCAAGGAAGCTATCCAATGATATCACCTTTTTAACTACACACTCAATGCAATTTGCTGTAGGAAAACTAAGAGCTTGAAATACCTAGGTTAAAATAGTGTCAGTTAAGGAGAAAATGGTGACACTGTGTTTATAGATATAATTTGAAATGTTTATATATATGTATCCCTGTATACTTTATTTCAGGTTTTCTTTAAGAATTGAATAACACAAACATGATAAAGATCGATGTTTCGAATCAGTATAGTTTGAAAATCTGATAGGATTTAGAACATCAGAGTAATGAAGAATAATGACAAATTGTAAAATGGTAAATGGAAATGGAGAATTTGTCAAAGAGAAAACAACCCGATCATAGAGCAGAAAACAACACAAGGCCACCAATGTGTTTTCAATGTCTCTAAATAGGAAAAGAAAAGAATATGCCAATTTAAGATAAAAGGATTCATCAAATTTTGCAAAAAAAAATATATTTTCTAATTTCCAAAATGAAAAAATTTATATTGAAAAAGTAGGCGAACATAACACTACAAACACAAAATATCAGATAAACATACAAAAAACTTGAATCAAGTTGGAAATATATTCCCAAATAAAAAACAAAAGATACAAAGGATACATCGTAGAATTGTGCAGGACGTCTTTAATGATAACTCAAATGTTTATTCCTGTTAAATATTATCACATATAACACCCTTATTTTTCTATTGGGTAAGAAAAAAATGACAACTATGTACAGAAATCTATTTTTACAGGATCTGATCATATGGTTGTTTTAAGCGATATCAAAAGCGTCACAGAAGCATTGGTCAAAAGCAAAGCTGATTTTGCTGACAGACCATTCTATCATTCAGGTATGTGTAGACTAGATATTGTCATACATAGATACATAGACCAGATACTGTCATACATAATTTTGCCCCAGAATCGGACCTTATATAAGTTATATATGCAGATTTTGGTATTTTATGGCCACCATTTTGGAAAAAGCCGCCATATTGAAAATGCAAGGTGGGTTTATAGCTTATATGTTTTGAAATACCAATAACTACTACCATGCCAAATTTTGTGCTTTTATCATCAAACCCACAATTTTTTTCAGCAATCAGCCGGACGATAAGGGCATACTGCGATACAGTTGTGATATCATGATAAATATTTTACGAACATTTGCATTTGACATATGTAGCAATTCAAATCTGTAATAGAAACATACCTTCGTGTGCTGCTTTAAGAGATAATAGAGGTAGAAACATGAGACATTTATTCTATTTATTTTGAAAATTTCATTGATTATAGGTTTTTATAAAATTTGTGCAAATAATTTTCGTACATGATAAAACCTAATGCCAATTAAAAAAAAGTGCAGTTCATGTACTCGTTTTAAATGTATATCAGTTTAAATCATGGTAAAAGTATTATATCTTTTATCTGTGAGAAATTTCGCTTTCAGATCACATGTTAACGGAGGGAAGTAAAGATATAGTTTTTGCTAAATATACACCAACATGGAAACTGCACAGAAAAATTGCTGTAAAGGCATTAAGGTAGGAATTTGATTATTTGAATCTTGTAAATAGTTTTTTTTGTATTAAATGCAATCAAAATCCTATGGTACTGACTTGATAACTATTCTTCCGAGGTTTATCACTACTTTTGAGATACGCTAAATATAGTGCACTAATCATAACATTCTCAACATCCTATCCATGAACATTTCCAGAACATTTAAAATCGGAATATTTGGTCAGATATTCAAGTAACAAAATAATGTTATATTGTCAAGTAAATTACATAACTTGTTCAAGGTGCAGAAATCTAATATCCGTTCTAAAATATCAATGTTTCATTGTTAAAGTAATCTTCTTGATTTGAGTTATCTTCATTTGACAATTCACATATTTCTTTACACTGCAATGTTTAACATTACTTTCTTCTGCAAAATTAAAGCAATCCTCAGCCTTCAGTGTTCAGGCACTAAGAATATCATTCCAATCTGGTAGTATTGTTACTGGTAATTCCATTTGATCTTCATATCTGCATTTAGAAAGTTAAGGTAGGTGGTGAAAGGGGGGGGGGGGGCTTCTTAATTTAAATCCATAGGTTATTTTGAAAATTTGTCAAAATGAAGTTTATGTCATGCTTCTTTTTTTAAACAATTATCAAAAAGTATGGGTCACTGTGCTTTTTTCACATTGCCAGATTTTGTAAAGATTATGCATGGAAACCCCCCAAATTATATCTGAATATCTAAAACATCGGACGCATATTGCTATTGGGTTGCTATATGAATATAACCTTTCTATCAACCAATTAGTGATTATGGCCTAAAAAGTTGTATACTAGTAGTGTCGATTTTTGTCGTTCTCTCTCATTTAGATTGGTTTCCGTTATGCACCTGATCTCTTTGATGGTTATCAAGATAATGGCAGCGTTTAAGACAGACAACACATTACAATCATTGATTCCGGTTATTGCACAAAGTAGACAACAGTTATAATAAGAAAAATAAACACTTATTATTTTGTAGGCAGTATATGGCAGGAAACCGTTTAGAGGAAATTTTACATGCTTCAATGAAATTATGTTTACCTTTAATGGCAAAAGAAAATGGAGCATTTAACCCAGAAAATTACATAGATTTAATGGTGTTCAATATTCTTAATGGTGTGTGTTTCGGCAAAAGGTAACCAGTAAATTTATATACAGTACTAAGAACATGTTTATTTTGTCATTTTAGAATGCCAACGTGCGCAGTTCAATAAAAAAAAGCTCCAGACTGTAAAACATTTGAATTCAATAGATTACCTTTTTTGCAGAGGTTTATAGTTTTCATAAAAATTGAGAATTGCAACTCGTGATACTCAGTTTCAATTTAATGATAAACAAGCCTGTGGCAATTTTTTTTTGATAAGTCATCATAGATACCGGGCGTACAATTTTGTACGCAAGACTCATCAGACTCAGTGACGCTCGAATTAAAAAGGTTCAAAATATAAAGTACGAATTTGAAGACCATTAAAAACTCAAAGTTCAATTTGTTAGATTTAGCATTGATTTTGTAAATTAGGAAAGATTGAAAAGCATACGATTCGAGCACATTATATCCCTTGAAATGAAAATGGAGATGCTGCAAGTGGCAAAGAGACAACAACCCGACCAAAGAGCGGAAAACAACCGAAGTCGACAAATGGGTCTTCTATACAGCGAGAAAATCTGAGTCATGCTTCAGATGGCCCATATATAAAAATGTGCACTAGTTCAGTGATAATGAATAGTTACTTTGTTGGTATGTTGGTAGCTAATTATTGTTACACGTATAAATGAAGTTTAAAAAGAAATATTTATCCGAATTCATATACTTGTAAACGTTGTTAACCTTATGTTTACCTTATCAACGTTTTTCAGTGTTGAATTAAATGATTCAGAGTTTTTTTGTTGGTATGCAGGAAGCGGATTTTTTTTTCTAAAATATAAATGAAAGTCTAAAACAACATCTATCCCAATTTCATCTAGCTAAGGCTGTAATTGTTATTTATCTATTGACTTTTTTCAGTGTTGAAGTAGATGATCCAGATTTTATGAAGTTTATGAAACTTAGCAAGAAAATGAATGAAATGACAGGAAATGGTTTTGTTGAAGATATGTTCCCTATCATGTTTAAAATATGGACAACTAATAAGTACAGAACAATCAACAACATGAATAATGAGCTCATCTCTATCATCAAAAGAAAATTCGAAGAACATGAAGAAACGTTTGATTTAGGTATGTCAACAGGTTTGATGTGTTTATACAACAATTAATACTTGCAACTGTGATTTTGATGATATATAACTTAGCTATAAAGGGAGAAAACGATACCAATTAAGAGGGCAATAAAGAATTACTATATTATATTTTCACAAATTCAGTCTTGACGATGAAATCACTTGAACTCAATTTCACATTATTAAAAAGTTAATTTTAAATCTTTACCTGTGCACTTTATTGTAGAAACTTGTGTCATCACAAAAATATCGAACGAAGAGGAAAATTCAAAATGAACAGTCCTTAATTGAATGGCAAAAATGAAAAGCTTAACTCCACCAAATTAATGGATACCAACTGTCTTATTCCTGACTTAGTACAACCAATTTTGTATGTAGAAAATGGTTGACTAAAACCTGGTTTTATAGCTAGCTTAACCTCTCACTTGTATTATATACATATTAGCATTTGTTTTATTTTTTGATTTACTGATTTTTGCTCAGTGGCAATGATTTCATTTATGTTGAGAGTAATAGCAAATTAAAATAACAATAGATAATTAGTGTTTGTTCCGCTAGATGCGACGACTGGATTTAAGGGCTGAAGATTTGAACTGAGCGACATCTGTTGACAGCTTGTCCTCAAATTTTCTCCACGTGATTCTTTTGTCTCATATCCGGGGTTTTAAAGGACAAACCAGATGATTATTGTTATTGTAAAGTATTGCAACATGCAATCTATGGACCCACCAAAGGGTTGAAGGATGAGTTACGATATTTTACTTCAAGAGAGACAGGCACTCAACTAACATGAGACATTACGTTTATTTTCTAATTCTGACTGGACACAGCTGCAAATCTATATGCGTGGTCAGCCAACTAGACTCCCTACTTTTACACTGGTTCCTTTCACATAACCGTATTGATGTGTTTACTGGACACAGCTGCTAATCTATATGCGTGGTCAGCCAACTAGACTCCCTACTTTTACACTGGTTCCTTTCACATAACCGTATTGATGTGTTTACTGGACACAGCTGCTAATCTTTATGCGTGCTCAGCCAACAAGACTCCCTACTTTTACACTGGTTCCTTTCACATAACCGTATTGATGTGTTTACTGGACACAGCTGCTAATCTATATGCGTGCTCAGCCAACTAGACTCCCCACTTTTACACTGGTTCCTTTCACATAACTGTATTGATGTGTTTACTGGACACAGCTGCTAATCTATATGCGTGCTCAGCCAACAAGACTCCCCACTTTTACACTGGTTCCTTTCACATGACTGTATTGATGTGTTTACTGGACACATCTGCTAATCTATATGCGTGCTCAGCCAACTAGACTCCCCACTTTTACACTGGTTCCTTTCACATAACCGTATTGATGTGTTTACTGGACACAGCTGCTAATCTATATGCGTGCTCAGCCAACTAGACTACCTACTTTTACACTGGTTCCTTTCACATAACCGTATTGATGTGTTTACTGGACACAGCTGCTAATCTATATGCGTGCTCAGCCAACTAGACTCCGTACTTTTACACTGGTTCCTTTCACATAACTGTATTGATGTGTTTACTCTACACAGCTGCTAATCTATATGCGTGCTCAGCCAACTAGACTCCCTACTTTTACACTGGTTCCTTGCACATAACCGTATTGATGTGTTTACTGGACACAGCTGCTAATCTATATGCGTGGTAAGCCAACTAGACTCCCTACTTTTACACTGGTTCTTTTCACATAACCGTATTGATGTGTTTACTGGACACAGCTGCTAATCTATATGCGTGGTAAGCCAACTAGACTCCCCACTTTTACACTGGTTCTTTTCACATAACCGTATTGATGTGTTTACTGGACACAGCTGCTAATCTATATGCGTGCTCAGCCAACTAGACTCCCTACTTGTACACTGGTTCCTTTCACATAACCGTATTGATGTGTTTACTGGACACAGCTGCTAATCTGTATGCGTGGTAAGCCAACTGGACTCCCTACTTTTACTCTGGTTCCTTACACATAACCGTATTGATGTGTTTACTGGACACAGCTGCTAATCTATATGCGTGGTAAGCCAACTAGACTCCCCACTTTTACACTGGTTCCTTTCACATAACCGTATTGATGTGTTTACTGGACACAGCTGCTAATCTATATGCGTGGTCAGCCAACTAGACTCCCTACTTTTACACTGGTTCCTTTCACATAACCGTATTGATGTGTTTACTGGACACAGCTGCTAATCTGTATGCGTGCTCAGCCAAATAGACTCCCTACTTTTACACTGGTTCCTTTCACATAACCGTATTGATGTGTTTTCTGGACACAGCTGCTTATCTATATGCGCGCTCAGCCAACTAGACCCCCTTACTTTTACACTGGTTCCTTTCACACAACTGTATTGATGTGTTTACTGGACACAGCTGCTAATCTATATGCGTGCTCAGCCAACTAGACTCCCTACTTTTACACTGGTTCCTTTCACATAACCGTATTGATGTGTTTACTGGACACAGCTGCTTATCTATATGCGTGGTCAGCCATCTAGACTCCCTACTTTTACACTGGTTCCTTTCACATAACCGTATTGATGTGTTTACTGGACACAGCTGCTAATCTATATGCGTGCTCAGCCAACTAGACTCCCTATTTTTACACTGGTTCCTTTCACACAACTGTATTGATGTGTTTACTGGACACAGCTGCTAATCTATATGCGTGCTCAGCCAACTAGACTCCCTACTTTTACACTGGTTCCTTTCACACAACTGTATTGATGTGTTTACTGGACACAGCTGCTAATCTATATGCGTGGTCAGCCAACAAGACTCCCCACTTTTACAATGGTTCCTTTCACATAACTGTATTGATGTGTTTACTGGACACAGCTGCTAATCTATATGCGTGGTCAGCCAACAAGACTCCCCACTTTTACAATGGTTCCTTTCACACAACTGAGTTGATGTGTTTACTGGACACAGCTGCTAATCTATATGCGTGCTCAGCCAACTAGACTCCCTACTTTTACACTGGTTCCTTTCACACAACTGTATTGATGTGTTTACTGGACACAGCTGCTAATCTATATGCGTGCTGAGCCAACTAGACTCGTTACTTTTACACTGGTTCCTTGCACAAAACTGTATTGATGTGTTTACTGGACACAGCTGCTAATCTATATGCGTGGTCAGCCAACTAGACTCCCTACTTTTACACTGGTTCCTTGCACATAACCGTATTGATGTGTTTACTGGACACAGCTGCTAATCTATATGCGTGCTCAGCCAACTAGACTCCCCACTTTTACTCTGGTTCCTTTCACATAACCGTATTGATGTGTTTACTGGACACAGCTGCTAATCTATATGCGTGTTGAGCCAACTAGACTCCCTACTTTTACACTGGTTCCTGCACATAACCGTATTCATGTGTTTACTGGACACAGCTGCTAATCTATATGTGTGGTCAGCCAACGAGACTCCCTATTTTTACACTGGTTCCTTTCACATAACCGTATTGATGTGTTTACTGGACACAGCTGCTAATCTATATGCGTGCTCAGCCAACTAGACCCCCCACTTTTACACTGGTTCCTTTCACCTAACTGTATTGATGTGTTTACTGGACACAGCTGCTAATCTATATGCGTGCTCAGCCAACAAGTCTCCGTACTTTTACACTGGTTCCTTTCACATAACTGTATTGATGTGTTTACTCTACACAGCTGCTAATCTATATGCGTGCTCAGCCAACTAGACTCCCTACTTTTACACTGGTTCCTTGCACAAAACCGTATTGATGTGTTTACTGGACACAGCTGCTAATCTATATGCGTGGTCAGCCAACGAGACTCCCTACTTTTACACTGGTTCCTTTCACATAACTGTATTGATGTGTTTACTGGACACAGCTGCTAATCTATATGCGTGCTCAGCCAACAAGACTCCCTACTTTTACACTGGTTCCTTGCACATAACCGTATTGATGTGTTTACTGGACACAGCTGCTAATCTATATGCGTGGTCAGCCAACTAGACTCCCCACTTTTACACTGGTTCCTTTCACACAACTGTATTGATGTGTTTACTGGACACAGCTGCTAATCTATATGCGTGCTCAGCCAACAGGACTCCCCACTTTTACACTGGTTCCTTTCACATAACTGTATTGATGTGTTTACTGGACACAGCTGCTAATCTATATGCGTTGTAAGCCAACTAGACTCCCTACTTGTACACTGGTTCCTTTCACATCACCGTATTGATGTGTTTACTGGATACAGCTGCTAATCTATATGCGTGCTCAGCCAACTAGACTCCCCTCTTTTACACTGGTTCCTTTCACACAACTGTATTGATGTGTTTAATGGACACAGCTGCTAATCTATATGCGTTGTAAGCCAACTAGACTCCCTACTTGTACACTGGTTCCTTTCACATCACCGTATTGATGTGTTTACTGGACACAGCTGCTAATCTATATGCGTGCTCAGCCAACTAGACCCCCTTACTTTTACACTGGTTCCTTTCACATGACTGTATTGATGTGTTTACTGGACACATCTGCTAATATATATGCGTGCTCAGCCAACTAGACTCCCTACTTTTACACTGGTTCCTTTCACATAACTGTATTGATGTGTTTACTGGACACAGCTGCTAATCTATATGCGTGGTCAGCCAACAAGACTCCCTACTTTTACACTGGTTCCTTTCACATAACTGTATTGATGTGTTTACTGGACACAGCTGCTAATCTATATGCGTGCTCAGCCAACAAGACTCCCCACTTTTACACTGGTTCCTTTCACATAACTGTATTGATGTGTTTACTGGACACAGCTGCTAATCTATATGCGTGCTCAGCCAACAAGACTCCCCACTTCTACACTGGTTCCTTTCACATAACTGTATTGATGTGTTTACTGGACACAGCTGCTAATCTATATGCGTGCTCAGCCAACTAGACTCCCCACTTTTACACTGGTTCCTATCACATAACTGTATTGATGTGTTTACTGGACACAGCTGCTAATCTATATGCGTGCTCAGCCAACTAGACTCCCCACTTTTACACTGGTTCCTTTCACATAACTGTATTGATGTGTTTAATGGACACAGCTGCTAATCTATATTCGTGGTGAGCCAACAAGACTCCCCTCTTTTACACTGGTTCCTTTCACATAACTGTATTGATGTGTTTACTGGACACAGCTGCTAATCTATATGCGTGATCAGCCAACAAGACTCCCCTCTTTTACACTGGTTCCTTTCACATAACTGTATTGATGTGTTTAATGGACACAGCTGCTAATCTATATGCGTGCTCAGTCAACAAGACTCCCTACTTTTACACTGGTTCCTTTCACATAACTGTATTGATGTGTTTACTGGACACAGCTGCTAATCTATATGCGTGCTCAGCCAACTAGACTCCCTACTTTTACACTGGTTCTTTTCACATAACCGTATTGATGTGTTTACTGGACACAGCTGCTAATCTATATGCGTGGTCAGCCAACAAGACTCCCCTCTTTTACACTGGTTCCTTTCACATAACTGTATTGATGTGTTTACTGGACACAGCTGCTAATCTATATGCGTGGTCAGCCAACAAGACTTCCCTTTGGTATCTTTCGTCCCTCTTTTACACTGGTTCCTTGCACATAACCGTATTGATGTGTTTTACTTTTATAACAGTATACCACCAATGGAATTCACAAAAATCAATACACCTTAAGGAGGTAGACCTAGGTTAAGGGAAATAACTCTTAAAATCATCAGTACGTTTGTGTCAGCCATTTTCATAAATATGTTCTAAGCTTCTTGGATACATAGATTATTTCCAATCTGTTTCAGGTAAATGCTTAAAATTCATTGGCGAAACTTGACTTTTACAAACACATAACTGATTTAAAGAGTTATCTCTCTGAACTAATGTCTACCTCCTTCAACATGTTAAAAAGTACATAGTAATAAGGTCTAATGAAAAATGAAACACCAAGATCAAAGAAAGAACAAAAAGTAAAATAATAAAAATACAAAACTCCAAAGAAATTAAAAGCAGACATTAAGTCCTTAATCATGTGGCAAAATCCAAAATCAAATCAAAAGTCATATAACAAACTTATGTACAAAAACACTTCACAGAAAAACACATACACTTAGGGAAAACACAGGTTCTGATGCAGTGTCATCACTTTTATCTACAATTTCTACATGAAAAACTACTTAATCAATTTTATTTTCAAATTGTATGTGCCTTTTTTATTCTACTTATTAAGATGTTGTAGAGTTTGATTTCTTGTATGGACACTAATGTTGGGTTAAAATCTTTGTTTATCCTTCATATGTTTAACCTGTTTTTGTTTTTATGCCCCACCTACGAGAGTAGAGGGGCATAATGTTTTCTGGTCTGTGCCTCCGTTCGTTCGTTCGTTCGTTTGTTCGTCCGTCCGTCCGTTCGTTCGTTCGTTCGTCTGTGCGTCCGTTCGCCCAACTTCAGGTTAAAGTTTTGGTCAAGGTAGTTTGTGATGAAGCTGAAGTCCAATCAACTTGAAACTTAGTACACGTGTTGCTTATGATATGATTTTAAAGTCAAATTAGAGTTTTGATCCCAATTGCACAGTCCACTGAACATAGAAAATGAAAGTGGGAGTTTCAGGTTAAAGTTTTTGGTCAAGGTAGTTTTTTATGAAGTTGAAGACCAAACAACTTGAAACTTAGTACACATGTTCCCTATACGGTATGATCTTTCTAATTTTATTGCCAAATTACATTTTTTACCCAATTTCACGGGCCACTGAACATAGAAAATGAAAGTGGCAGTTTCAGGTTAAAGTTTTTGGTCAAGGTAGTTTTTGATGAAGCTGAAGTCCAATCAACTTGAAACTTAGTACACTTGTTGTTTATGATATGATCTTTCTAATTTTAAAGCCAAATTTGAGTTTGGACCCCAATTTCACAATCCACTGAACATAGAAAATGAAAGTGGGAGTTTCAGGTTAAAGTTTTTGGTCAAGGTAGTTTTTGATGAAGTTGAAGACCAAACAACTTGAATATATATGTTCCCTATACGGTATGATCTTTCTAATTTTAATGCCAAATTACATTTTTTACCCAATTTCACGGTCCATTGTACATGAAAAATGATAGTGCGAGTGGGGCATCCGTGTACTTAGGACACATTCTTGTTGTATTATTTTCTTGTTGATCTATATTTATAATACTGAGTGTACTTTAAATATAGTTCTAGAAAATAGCTAAAACATATTGAGTTGAGAATGTTGTTAATGGATAAAAACATGTAATTTTCCTTTCAATAGATTGGTAAACACTGGTTGTCACATTTGTTGTTTTGAGTATTTTTTTTAAAACTTAACTTAAAAAGAAATGATCTCATTACTGATTTCAGACAATATCAGAGATTTTACTGATTCCTTGATATTGGCAAGAAAAGAAGCAGAACAAGAAGAGAACGAGGAAATATTATCCAAGCTATCTGACACACATCTTAGACAAACTTTAAAAGATATTTTTACTGGTGAGTTGAAATGAATAAAAGTTGTGTTATAATCTTAGAGAAATAGAAATTTGAATGCGTTTTTTTCTTTTATAAATATGGTGTTACTATTAGAGGTTAAACATGTTATAGGAGGCATATGAATGTTGAAGAAATGCCACACAGTTCTATATTTTGATTTTTAACAAAAAGAAGGGAATGTGAACTTTACATTCCAAGATATATATTTTTACGAAACTTCAAAGTACAAATCAAATGGCACAGTTTCAGCCATTAAAGGTGATTTAATGTGAAATTGCATTGTCTATTTTAACACAAGTGCAACCTACAATTACTATAAGCTCGCAAAATGCTCAATTAATTTACCTTGTTTGTCTACATAATTTTGTTTTAATCATTTGTAAATAATCTATTGTAAATGTACATTTTTATAGCTGGTATCGAAACATCGACAGTAACATTACGTTTTGCGGTACGTTACATGGCTGGGTTACCAGATATCCAGAGTAAAGTTCAGGAAGAAATAGACAGAGTTGTTGGTGAGTACTTTTAAGTTTGCTTGTGTCGTTTTCTTGCCATGTCTTTAAATAAACTGTTATTACCAATGTTATTTCAACTGATCGGGCGGAGCTTACGTTTTAATTTGCATACGGACAATCTGTCTAAAAATATGTGTGATAAGGATAATTACCGTTATAATTATTATTGATTTCTAATCACCTATCAGTGTCATCAAAGGAATTTACAAAAGAATGACCGGACACCTCATTTATGAGTTTATCATAAAGCACCTTTCTATAGATGGACTTGTTTATTATAAAAGAGGAACGAAAGATATTGAAGGGACAGTCAAACTCATCAATCGAAAATAAACTGACAACGCCTGGCTAAAATTGAAAGAAGACACACAGACAAACAATAGAACACATGACACAACATAGAAAACTAAAGTATAAATGAACCGGTTAAACTCCGCCTAGTCCAGTGAAATAAATCGAGTAATAACAAAAATTGACCCTCAACAAGCTTCAACTTCGTACTCTATTTGGACTTTCCTCTTTTTTAATTTGGGCATCGCTTTTGATATTTTTGTAAACCAAAAATGTGTCTGGCGAACAAAATTATAAACCTAGTAGATTTGATGAGAATTTTGAAAGCTTTAATTTGTTTTTTTGATAATTTGATTTTGCATGTAACACATCATTTGATTGGCGGATTGTTCTTGTCTATCAGCTAATATATACAATTTTGTCATATTACCGTGACTTCATCAACGTTTTTGTACGATTTACTACTTTAAAAGGAATAGAGAATGATATTATAAGGAGTGACAGTAAAATAAAATTCTGGCTTTTTTAAATAACCTTAAAAATGTTGTGCAACGTAGAGTGGTATTTAAAAGTGTGCACCACATTTTTGATTTTATATCTCCATAGACAGAACAAATATTACAGTCATTCTTTGAATGAACAAGATTTGTATTTAAAGTGTTCGATATATCTGAACATTTTTACTTCTGTCACATAATAACATTTTCATTCATACTTTATACGCATGTTTTTGTATAAATAAAACTTCTTTTGGTAGTAAAATCATATATCAAATTTTCCAACAGGTTATTTTGAAAGTATGATAAAATATTCTGACATTTTAACATGCCTCATCCCATCATCTTGTTAATGAATGCTTCCTTATCCAAAAAACCTAACTCCAAGGAAAATTTAAACGGAAAATCCATAATCGAAAAGAAAACAAATGTGACATTCCTAAATTATACACAAGTTTTGATTTGTAGAAAATGGGGATTAAACCTCTGACTTGTATGTCAGTCGCACAAAATGCCATTATATTGACAAAATTTCATATCTTTTACATTGAAACTAAATCATATACCAAACACACAAAAGGCATGAAATTAACCTTTTAAATGACGAATATAGTCCAAGAAATTGTATTTACTGACATAATGAAAAAGACAACAGTAGTATACCACTTTTCGTAAGTCATACATCGATCGAGAAAAAAAAAACCGGATAACAAACTTAAACCGAGTAAAACACATCAACTAAAAGAGGAAAACAACAGAAACACTAAAGTACAAAAAAAAAAAAAAAAACGACAATGTAACACATATAGAAAAGAACTATAAGATATCAACTTCCAATGATTTCTTTTAATATATTGACTTATGGAAAGACTTTTTTTTAATTCCGTTTCTGATGTAGCTCCCTGAAAAATACAGTTATTGACACAAAAAGTTTGTAGTCTGCTTTGTATACCCAAATAAAAAGCTATCAAATTTTTAATAGGAAAAGACAGACTACCAACTGTTAAAGACAGAGAAAATCTCAGCTATACAGAAGCTACATTACATGAAGTCATGAGACTTGGTACAGCTGTTCCATTAGGTATTCCCCATAGTACACTTTGTGACACACGAGTTGGTGAGTATTTGAATTAATCAGACTTTTACAATGTTGTAGGCAGTCTTTTACCAATTTGAACATTCCTCTTTTTTTAAATTATGATTGAAGCAGACTTTTACAATGGTTGAGGTAGTCTTTTACCAATTTGATTGGCATTACTTTTACATTTGCATAAATTTTAACTATATTTGCCCGTACAAAAAGACTACGTTTACGCGCATTTATTTTACTGGTAAGTTTGGCAGTGATAGCGACAATTGCAGGCAAGACAAAGTGTTCCGCGGAAATTGTATTACGTTGTCTTTTACAGGTGGTTACGATGTTCTGACAACATAAAAGTGAGACCTTTGCATAGAAATGTATTCAAAGTAAAATTTCACCTCTTTGAACTGCTCCGCATATTACTATTATTTAATGTTTTTTTTCCAGGCGGGTATGATGTTCCAAAGGATACAACGGTTGTGATTAATCACTGGGCACTTCACAATGATCCTAACCAATGGAAAGACGTGAATAAATTTGATCCGACACGCTTCCTGGACGAAAATGGAAAACTTGGTAAGAAACAAGACAGCTGGTTACCATTTTCAGCAGGCAGACGTGGATGTTTAGGGGAATCTGTTGCTAAACCAGAACTTCATCTGATTTTTGCAACAATTATGCAGAAGTTCAAGATAACCTTACCTGAAGGAACCAATCCTGAAATAGAACTAGCTGGATCTGGTTTCGTTGCAATTCCTGCTCCGTATACAGTCATTCTTAAAGAAAGAAATGTTTTATAAACTCTCTTGACATTGAATGTTTTTTTTCTGAACAATTTCTATACTTTTAGAAAAAAATATAGACAACGCTTTCATGTCGATCCGGCCCCACGTCGATCCGCCCCATATTTAAAGTCGATCCGGCCCCAATAAAAAATATATTTATAAGGAATAAAAATAAAGATATATATTAATTGTAATTCATTTATGTTTATGAATTTTATTATAATGTAAAAGGTGAACGGTAAAAAAACGACCGGATACCTCCCAGTTTAAAATAATTTAATTGAACTATTTAGATTTGTTTTATTTCATACTTTAGATATGTTTTTGTTTAAGTGTTGCTAAGATAGTTACAAAGTACTAGGCTTTTGATTTGATACGCCATACGCGCGTTTCGTCTACATAAAGACACATCAGTGACGCTCAGATTAAAATATTTAAATCTATGCCCTGGATAAGAATATCCTTAGTATTTTGGATAATTCGTATATACAAAATTAAGTCCTGATATATATGATGAGTTTATTTACAACCACTGGGTCGATGCCACTGCTGTTGAGATTCATTTCACCGAGGGTATCACCAGCCCAGTAGTCAGCACTTTTTGTGCTGACATGAATTATCATTGATATGGTTATATAGATACATAAACTGTTTACGGAATTTAGAATTTTTGAAATACTAAGGCTTTTTTTACCTCAGGGTTAGATTACCGTAGCTGGATTTGGCAACCCGTTTAGGAATTTTGGTCCTCAATGCTCTTCAACTTCGTACTTTATTTGGCCTTTTTAACTTTTTTGGATTAGAGCGTCACTGATAAGTCTTTTGTAGACGAAACGCGCGTCGGGCGTATATAAAAAATTTAGTCCTGATAACTATGATGAGTATTTGCAAACATAATTTTTTTAAATGACCATATAGTTGAAATTCGTGTCAACATCGAAGTGCTGACTATTTGGTTGGTTATACCCTCATAACGAACGAACACCAGCAGTGGTATCGACCCAGTGGTGTTATCACAGGTACTAGACTCATAATTTGATACACCAGACACGCGTTTCGTCTGCATAAGACTCATCAGTGACGCTCATATCAAAACTATTTTAAAGGCCAAACAAGTATAAAGTTGGAAAGCAATTACCTCATCTACTGATCAATACCATGGTATCTGTACCTGATCAAATATTTGCATCATTGATTTTATATTATAATTATTAAGATACTTTCATCTTTATTTTATCATTTAATATCAAACACAACTGATATATTGAAACTACATTTTATGTAATAAAAAGAATTAAGCGTCAGATATAATGAGAATTAAATGATTTTGAAATGTATTTATTATATTTTTCGTACATAAATGACAGTGCATCATATAAGCATCTACAGGCTGGTTGGTATACATGTATCTATACATATATATTGACTGCATATTTTTTTAAATTGTAATATATTGTACATTTATTTCATGTACATGTAGCAAGTTGCACTTTAAAATATTATTTTTTTATCTATCAATACTTTATTAAAAAAAATTATCGCCTATAGAAATAACTTTTTAGGCAACAGTAGTAAACTCCTGTTAAAAGTCATAAATCAGGGTGTTATTGATTTATTTTTTAAACTAAAATCGAGGGAAATGCATCAACTATGAGAGGACAATATTGGAACAACAGGAACACTGAACTGCACAAAACAAAACCCAACAACACCTAAACACCTGAATACATAGAAACGAACTACTTGAATTAGATAACAACTATCATATCCTGACTTGGTACAGGACACATTAAGAATAATTGATGGGTTAAACCTGGTTCTAAGGCTTACCGATCAAATGAAATATTTACATGTATTTTTCATGTGATCAAAAACAAAAAAAATTACGAGATATTTTTCAGAGCTGTCGTAAGTCTCCAATTGATGTAAGATGTTTTTTACCAGAAAATGTTTTACTATATGCAAAATTTTTTACTATACGCACTATACATAGCATTGTCGTGGCCTTTTTTTATTGTTATTTTAAAATAAGTTTATGAGTATGATTTCGTGCATTTTTTTTCTTTTCTATTTCTGACGGAACTTCATGTATTTAAAGTCCCATCTGTGACTTTAAATGACTAATTATAATACGAGCACAGTTCCTATTCCTTATGCTTTAGTCTCCTTTCTCACTTGACATTAGATTATAAATTTTATACACTATGTTCTTTTTTTTATTTTTCTTTATCCATGCCGTATTTATACACGTATGCATATATACGATGTCATTTAATATGTTTTGAACTCTGAAGTTAGAAGATGTATCGAAATTTGACAACCGTTCCGTGAAAAGGCATTGTCTGTTTTTGAAAAAATACCAGCATATAAGAACACACGATACTTTCTAGAGCATAATTATACAGTTTTCAGTAATAAAGATCTCAAAAGAGGGTTACTGGGCAATGCACTCTTCATTAACTATTTGGAGGGAAATTAATGCACTGTTTCATTGCATAGCAACAAATACCTGTTCATTAAGTCTTTCCCAACAAAAAGAAAAACAAATAGTCGAAAGCTGAATTCTGTGAAGGTGTCTGACCACTCATTCTACCCTCTTTAATTTATGTTAACGAAACTCTTCCCTTAAAAGTGCTTTTAATGTCATTGTTAACTTAAACTAACCAACACATTTGCGGAAATGAAATTTTAAATGAATGAAAAATATTAGCCACTGGACGTTAAGCAAACATTAATCAATCAATCACTCCAAGATTTCAAGAAAAAAATGGTGATTCTTAAAAATGATTATTGTTCATTGCTTTTATCCGTTATTGCCGGGTTATGTGTTTTGAATATTACTTAGTAAAGATATTCTGACTGCAGAATTCTGGTGATCTCGATCTATTTATAAGATTCTTCCGGTAGTCTTAAATATTTATAAAAAAGAAGTCTCACATAAGATGTTAACTAAAACAAGGATTCGTTTATTCTCTTCAATCAAATCACCTCTTTTGCTGGTCACTTTAAAGGGGCTCGAGGGTACAAAAAAATCAGCAAAAATTGAAACATTTGTTTTTTCATTTCAAATTTTATTTAATATTCTATTAGTTGTTACTTTATGATATGGTACAAAAATCAACCCAAAAACATAAATTTATTTGGCCGAAGATGACTTTTCAAATGAATATATCATTGAAAAAGCTCCAAATTATCTCCCTTTGATGAAATAATGCCATTTTTTTGTATAAAAATTGAAATAACTTTTTTTTAACTCATTGGTGACCCATATTTTTGATTATTTTTTTAATTGAACTGTACTGAAAAAAAACCTAGACATTTGTAAAATTTATGCGATTTCTGTACTTTAGTTATTTTTTTATGTTGATTTTACCTTTTTTTCTCCTATTAGTTCGACAGAAAAAAGGTACCTTAACAAAAATGCATACTTCTTTCAAAGGCAGATTGTGAGCTTAAATGAACGGTGACCCAATATTTTTATTTAATTTTCTATTAAGTATAGGATAAAGTTTATTTAAAGAAATAAAATAGCGAAATCTATATTTAAAAAAATTGATTTAGACCCGAGAGCCCCCTTAAGAGTTCGATTGTCGAGGAGTCTTACTAAGGTTTTTTTTTTATTATGAGCAAGATTTTATATCTTCAAAGAATGGATCACCAATCTAAACACTTATTTAGTAGAATAATTCAAAACAATATTAATGTTGCACTTTGTTTATGTTTTAAATCTAACAAAAGAACAAATACCATCATAACCATGTATACAATTAGAACAATATTTCATATCAGACAATCCTGTTATCAAAGTAACAAATAATTTTGCAGAACAACTATGATATGTAGTTCTAAATATCACAAGTAAATATGTACTAGAATAATCATATTTGAACTTTTGTTGAATTTCTATTGCTATTCCTTTAATTAAATGTATGTTGCTGTTTGTTTGTGACATCAGGTGCTGTCTGGTAAATTTTTGTTATACGTTTTTGCATACTATTAGTATCTAATAAAAGGAATTGGTAGTTCACCTACATCATTACTAACCTGATGTTGACACGGAGGTTGTGAGTTCGAACACACAGGTGCCAGGGTCGTTCGATCCCAATCTTAAGGTTGTACCTAACCTTACAGGGAGATAACTATGTGAAATCAGCTAAACGTTTTAATTACGTTGAGTTGTTAAGGAAATATTAAGCTTCTCAATGATCAAAATTAGTGTTTGTCAAACTGCTATATAACCAGTGTAATTTTTCTGATAAATTTGTTGGTTCAAATTTTTGGAAATCTTTATATTTTTGTCAAAGGGTCAAAGTAAATATTTTTGACAAAATTTTATGAAAATTAAACGAGCCAAATTAATTTAAATCAAGGTGTTTGGTACCACCTTCAGTTTTTCTGACAAAGGTGGAGGGTTTTCTCCTGCTTCCTCTATCAATAAAAAGCAAACTTCAAGATATAGCAAATAATGCAGAAAATGGTGTTAAACACCAACAAACAATCAATTAATCTTAAAATAATACCGTGAATTTATTTCTATTATCTTTTTTATTTTTGCTATGGAAATCCCTTAAAATAATATATACGTTTTAGATTAGAAAACATATGACATATTTCATCATTTGCAATTGGCAAGATCTACAATCATGTTTTTCTTAGATCAGCATATAATGTTAGGCGATCCACAATCAATCAAACTAAATATCAATGTGTGAATGAAAATTCTACGCAGCACATCTTCAAAAAACTTAGGTTCTTCGTAAAATGTCTGCACATCAAAATTGACGCTCCTTTTTTTGCATGCCATTTAAAAAACCAATTACAGGATTAAAGCCGTTCATTAGGTCATTACTTAAATAAACTCATTATAGATACAAAGATTAACATTTTGTATTTGCGCCAGACTCGCATTTTGTCTACAAAAGACTGATCAGTGACGCTCCAATGAAAAAAGTTAGAAAGTGACAGCATTTGTGACCCTCTGATCAGAAAAGTACTAGGGTTTTTCTCGGCATGTTTATGAATCAAAAGTGAATGCCATGAAAATACAAATTCACGTGAGGTCAATTTTATAAATTGACGGAGATTTTGAACTATCCGCCAGATACCAATAAAATTGAGAAAGGAAATGTGGAATGTGTCAAAGAGACAACAACCCGACCATAGAGCAGACAACAGCCGAAGGCCACCAATGGGTCTTCAATGTAGCGAGAATTCCCGCACCCGTAGGTGTCCTTCAGCTGGACCCTAAAAATATGTATACTAGTACAGTGATAATGGACGTCATACTAAACTCCGAATTATACACAAGTAACTAAAATTAAAAATCATACAAGACTAACAAAAGGCCAGAGGCTCCTGACTTGGGACAGGCGCAACATTGCGGCGAGGTTAAACATGTTTATGAGATCTCAACCCTCTCCCTATACCTCTAGCCAATGTAGAAAAGTAATCGAATAACAATACGCACATTAAAATTCAGTTCAAGAGAAGTCCGAGTCCGATGTCAAAAGATGTAACAAAAGAAAATAAATAAAGTGACAATAATCCATAAATAACAACAGACTACTAGCAGTTAACTATCATGCCAGCTCCAGACGTCAATTAAACTGATTGAAAGATTATGTCTTCATCATATGAATATCAGGCACAATCCCTCCCGTTAGGGGTTTAGTATCATACTGTCATAAAATATATGAGAAGAACATAACCCGTGTCATGCGAACAACTGTTTTTTTTTTTTAAATAAATGTGTTTAGTTCCGATGCAAAGACCCTATAAGTGAATCAATATTAAAGCCAAAATATGCAATCTTTAATGACCTGACAACAGTATCGTAACTACATCCCTTCTTAATAAGTCTGTTTAAGGGGTTTTGTAAGCTTTTGAGATGAATACTGACATTTTTGTGCTTTGTAAAGAATATTACCACAAAAGATTGGATGTGAAATACCTGAACGTATAAGATGTCTGCATGTTGAATTATCTTTACGAATTATTTCCTTATCACCTTATACCGGTGATAAAATTTAGTAAATGTGTTGACCAGTTTGTGATATCGAAAACCCTGGTGTAATAATTTTTCAATGTATGATGTTAACATTTAAGTAACCATACGGTTAAATACGATGAACAAAATGGGTAATGGTGGAACTGTATACAAGGTTTTAAAGTCAAATGTTTTGAAAGATAGAACGAATTTCAGAGACAGATCGAGATTTAAAAGTATTCAGATGTTCTTTATAAAGTTCTGTTTTTCTAAATTCGTAGTTAGTCCTTTATATTAGAATAGTTTTGAACTGTTTTATTTGTGACCAATAAAACTTTTCTACAGCTGATATATGAAACTATCACAAAAAAGAATAACTATTAGATGCGAGCTAATAAATCAGAACTCTCATTCAATAGTTATTAATTTTTGTGGAATTTCATATGTCAGCTGTAGAAAAGAGATAGATTGCAAACACTTCTAATAAGAAAAATCTATATTTTTTTTTATATATTTAACAAAATGATTATATTTTCATTGTTTATTTCATTATAGATTCTGATCATCAGTTAAGATTGATTCATCTTCATGTATTTATTCTGCCTTCAACAATGATTTTGAACGGAGCAGGTTGTGTATTACTACTAGATCCGCCTAATTTTAATTCCGGATTGGTTCCTTCGGGTAATGTAATCTTGAACCTTTGCATTATCGTTGCAAAAATCAAATGAAGTTCTGGTTTAGCTACCACTTCTCCTAGACATACACGTCTCCCTGCAGAAAATGGTAACCAGCTTTCTGGTTTCATACCAAGCTTTCCATTTTCGTCGAGGTAGCGTGTCGGATCAAATTTCTCAACGTCTTTCCAATAGTTAGGGTCGTGATGAAGTGCCCAGTGATTAATCATAACGACTGTATCCTGTGGAACATCATAACCTCCTAAAAAATATAAACCACTACAAGTAATATGTGCAGTTATTTGAGATGGATATGAAATTTTGTTTCCAATAAATTTTTACAGACAAATCTCAGATTTAAGCTGAAAATTTCAAACATCACAACATTCTTTCAAAATAAAAACTCAACCAACTAACTTATAAAATAACGCTGATACTTACTCATCTGAAGCTATAGCATTGTGACTTAATATCCTCTGATTATGATTCAATTATAACTTGACTTTTTTTGTCTTAGTAATTAACCGTTAAAACGCCCTAAAGTTCCCTCTTGTACGACTGTTTAAAATCAATTATGTATTAAACGGTTGCCGAATCAAAACTCAATAGATAACGAAGTAATGATGTCACAAGTTTGAGAAATATGGCAACTATTTCTGTGGATGAAATATACCAAATTAATCGTCTTCTAATATTTTTTTTGACAAGGAGACAGAAATGATGATGACTGATTTATAATAAGAAATATTCTCTGTAAATAATAACATAATAATTTAGTTTCCTTCCCCTTTTAAGGTTCACCAAAACAAATAGACAAGTAAGGCCGAATTTTTAACTCAGAAAGTAGTCTGTGTGCAGACTTACCTGTGCAGTTTGGAAAGTTTTAATGCCTAGCATCCACTAGATATATAACTTAAATGTATTTTGCATTTCAGAAAGATGAAATATTTTTTGGATTTTATTGGGCATTTTTTTCTTTCCTGTAGAAGGTGTAAAAATAAACTAAGTTGGGATATAACTTTGAGATGCTCCCTCTCAGGTAAGAACTGGTTTGTCTTGTATTGATTGTCCTTGATTGACATGGATAATAGATATCTTCACATTTATAGGTGAGTTAAAGAGTTTATCTGAGTAGACAGTATCAAAGTAGTTCAGGTGTTGTTTAGTGTCGGTTAGTGTATAGAAAGGTGTATAATATGAAACTTAGAACGAGGGGCTTGCCCCCGAGCTCTTAGTTTCATATTATACACCTTTCTATACACTATCCAATTTAGCGCATATTTACAACTTGAGTAATCCTTTAATTAGTCTATTGACATATTGTGGCTGACTAGATGAAGCTCACTTACGTAGTTTTGTAAATCTACTCTCTAATATCATTGTAAAAATTGGATTTTAAAAGGCCCTTGACGTTAGAATGAAAAGAAGGTAGCTGCTGGTGTTAGTATGTTTATTGATATAAAGCCGTGTTTTAGTATACATGTACTTATTTCCATGGTAAGATGACAAAATAAAATTGACCAAAAGCAGACAATTCTTAAATTGCAGTGACAGCTTTAGATTCTTGAAAACATTTTTTTAATTTCACATAAAAACTAAAACTATATTGGAAATGCTTTTGAATGAGTACAAACAGTTGGACCCCCCTCCCATATCTTTAGTTGAAACACTTTTAAAAATGGCTGGATCTGCCCCTGGTATGTAACCATAGGTAGTCTAGTGGATAGTTTACATGCATGAAATATTTTTCACTGGACATAAGGCAATCAATAATCGACCAATTTATGACGAAATATATCAAATTGCTTTATTAATAATTTCCCTTCAAAAGATTCATGGTTGACTCTTTTTGTGTACAAAGTAAATGCATGGAAGATAAAGGATTACAAATTTTAGATGGGGTTGTACTTTAATCAAGGTATAAAGAACCATAATTGTTACTCTTTATTTTAATGAATGAAGCTTTTAATTGTCAAAAGAAAAATTAGATGAAAAGATTGATTAGTAGGATGTTAAAAATCTGTTTGAAAACTAATTACAAACTATTTAGTTAAATTTGGAACACATGATTTATTTCAAAATAGCCAGTAGCAATTTTTGTTCTAATATCTTGATTACGATGCAATGAAATCTTACCCTTGTGGTCATTCATGCGGAGTTACTTAGTACACGGGAAAAGTATGTACTATGAAAATTGAGGCAAATTCAAGCAATTTGATAGGACTAGAAGTTGTAAATTTGTGCTAATTTTTACATCTTCTGCAGGAAGGAAAAAAATGCCCATCAAAATTCAAAACGTTTTACCTTTTTGGAGCACAAAAAGCCTTTAACTGTCATATATCTAGTGGATGTCAGGCCTTAAAACTTTCCAAACTTCACAGGTAGGTCTGTACACTGAGTAGTTTTAGAGGTGAAATTACTGCCATATTTGTCGATTTGTTATGATGAACCTTAACAATAACATTACATTCATTCATAAATGAAAAGTAGGTAATTAAAAGTTAACTATTTGTGTCACTTTGGGATGGGGTGACTGTTATTAAACCACATCTTTTACAATCAAAATATCTAAAATATTTGTAGCTTTTAAGTATTAAAAAGAAATTGTTTTCTTATGATCAATTTTTGATGTGAGCGTCACTGATGAGTCTTGTGTAGACGAAACGCGCGTCTGGCGAATCAAATTAACGGCCTGGTACCTTTGATAACTATTTACTAGAGGGTACCCCTGCTTATTGTTACTGGGAATTGGTTTCTGTTCATGTCTTACATCAGACAGAGTTACATGTATTTCATTTTTTTAATCAACTTATGAATGAACTGCATGTGAATCGGTAATTATCCTTTATCTTAATGTAATCTTGTTAGTACAGTAACGATACGACAAAGACTATTGCACTAAATGATGCCACACATATGAGAAAATAGTTTATACAAAATCAGCAAAGATGTCTGACTTCATATTGTCCAAAACAAAAGAAATGTAGCATACAACAAGGTGCAATAACTAATCGAATTCGGCTGCAACTGCATAATTACAATATATTAAGTCTTCAAATCAAAAAGATCAGAGACCACGCTGTAAGTTTGATAATTTCAATACTTACCAACTTTTGTATCACACATTGTACTATGAGGCAGACCTACGGGAACAACTGTACCAAGCCTCATGGCTTCATGCAAGGTGGCTTCTGTATAACTGAGATGTTCTCTGTCTGTGATCGTCGGTAGTCTATCTTTTCCTGAACACAGGTTGACATAAAAGCACACATTTAAATTTGTACGAAAAATGTAGACTACATGTATTATACAAAAATACGAACATGAAGTATGATTGTCAACAAAACAACTATCCAACAAAGTTCAAATAAAGTTGATGTAAGTGATTATAAGCAAACGTACGGTCTTTGACAAAGTGAAAACCATATATCTATAGTCTGCTATGAAAGGCCACGACTAGAATAATCTGAAACATTTACCAATTAAAGAAACAAATATGACAGACATAAACCAACGACAATCACTGAACTACAGGATCCTGACTCGGGACAGGCACACAAAGAATGTGGCGGGTTTATACGTTTTACTCCAATATATGAAATGTTGGCAGCTGGCAATTGCTAGTGCTTTAGTTCAGATATCATGATAAATGTTAAAAAAAGAAACGTTTTATTTTGTTATATTCCTTATTATATCGAACGACTTTAATAATCGAACATTTAGAGAAATAAGATCCTCCTCCAGTTTTAGGTGGGAATCGTGTTGCTTGGAAGATAAATTCTACGCTGTGTTTTATGTACTGTTTTTTGTCTGTTTGTATTTTTTAGTCATGGCGTTGTCATTTTATTTTCTACCAATGAGATTGGTAGCTAAATTTTTATTAACGATATGGATTACGGTTATGATTGTAGTGCTCACGTTCTCTAAATATAATCTTTTGTTATTTTACAAACATTGGTTACGATATATTTGGAATTTTATAAACTGTTAAAATCTAGTATAGCTTTTTGTTCGGTGTGAGCCAAGACTCCGTGTTGAAGGCCGTACATTTTTTTTTGGATAGAGAGTTGTCTCATTGGCACTCACACCACATCTTCCTATATCTATTTAATATTATATCATTTTCGGCAACATACTTCTTAAAGGTTTGGTATCATAACATCTTATTCTATTGAATTTACCTCATTTGGGTTGAGAAATAATGATAATGATCGATTGTTTGTTGTTAAGCGTTCAGAGAAAAACGGTAAAAAGAGTTCATACAATGAGGTTTTATATAAATCAAACTCGCATCTATTGAGAAAATGAGGATACCAAGAGATTGACAAAATCAATATGAGATAAAAAATAATACCAAATATGTTTCAGACAAGAAATACAACAGTTGTCCTCTAGAATACATGAAAAGCTTTTAAAGTGACAGGGCCAAACACTATGATACTCACCAACAACTCTGTCTATTTCTTCCTGAACTTTACGCTGGATATCTGGTAACCCAGCCATGTATCGTACAGCAAAGTACAACGTTACTCTTGATGTACCAATGCCAGCTATAAAAAAACACTTTGTAAATGATGAATTCAGTTTGTTCTTATGTTGTTTTAGATCAGACTTGAGTGTTTACGAAGTGTATAACTCCACCATATTAACTAGTTCCCTGTTCCAACTAATGCCCCTATAATCGATTGTTTGGCATGGGTTGTAACTAGAATTGTCAAGTGACGGGGTCCCTCTTAAATGATACATAAGTGAAATGTTATATCTTAGGTAGTTGTGAAATTGACATTTTAGATAAAAAAAAAAATCTTTTACTCAAGTAACAATATTCGATCCCTCTATTCATTTTTAAATGCGAAATAGACAAATTTTGAGGGATAAACAATATTTACTGTTTTTTTTGCAATTTTAGGGGCCAAAACATATCAAGTCAAACTTATACATGTTATAATTGTTTAATTTTTTCACAATTAATACAAGAAAATAAGAAGTTCTATCCACCATTTTCTACATAATGAAATGTCTGTCTCAAGCGATAAATATGACAGTTGTTTTTTATGCGTTTGATGTGATTGAGCTTTTGATTTTGCCATTTCATAAGGGACTTTCCCTTATGAATTTTACTTGGAGTTAGTTATTTTTGTTTTCAATTTGTTTCAAATGACATGAATGAAAGAATCACGTACAAACATACATTGAGGTTCTTTTTCAATAAATTTGATATGTTTCTTTGTCTGTTACACATGTTAGGTTCCTTAATCTGTTAGGTCGTGTTCACACCAAACGCCGTGTACAGTAAACATGTTTACTATTAGTTTAATGTAATGGACACTGGTTTCACATTAAATTTGTTCACATCTGTACACCTTGTTTAATCACCTGTACATAAGATTTGTTCACACTTGTAAACTATATGTCATTTAAATGTTCATTATACGTAGAACTGCATTCAAAGTTTTCGGACAATTTTTCTAGCAGTAACGGTACGACCATTTGACTTCAAAAGGGGGGATGGAAATATTCCGATCTCAAATTTGATAAAAAAAAAAATCTGGTCATTCAGATGATAAAAAAAAAAATCTGGTCATTCAGATGATAAAAAAAAATTTCAATCAAGAGTTTCCCCATACATTATAGTGTTAAATATTGGGAAAAAAAGTATTTGATCACCAGCATCGAAAAAACCCAAACGGAATAAAAACGTACGCGCGGATAAAAATCTGACGCAGATAAAAAAAAAACCTCCCCCTTTTTTTAAGTTAAATGGTTGCTACTTTATGAAAGCCATTTTTATAATTTGCAGTAGTTTGAATATACTAGAGATGTCTCGATTACGCATTAGAAAACGTTAGCTGTAGCAGCGTGCTTACAGCCGAAAAAAAAGGATTGATATATTTGTTTCAAATGGTATTTCTTCTCCAAGGAGTATTTGGTAAAGGAATAGGGTAACGTTGTTTTTTTTAACGGATCTGAAATACTAGACAAAGATATCATTTACCTCACACTCTTTATAAGTCATGCATTTATGTGTGAATCGTTGTTTGAGTAAAGACCAGTGGCAAATATTTCTGTGTACGCCAAGTCGATTCGTCAAGACCTTTTGAGGGGAAGGGAGGCGTGGGCTATAGATTTTTTTCAGGACAAATTTTGGTCGTAATAAATTTTAGTATTATATATAATGGCAGCTGAGGGTGAAACAAACAAAAAAATTTTCACGGCCAAAAACTGCAAATTTTTTTTTTCAAAACAAAATCCATAGCCCACCACCCCCCACCCCCTGCCTTTATGTTTTATACTCAACTATAATAGCCCCCCCCCCCGAAAATCAATTGGTTGCTGCCTTATGGGTTCGGCAATGATGCTGCCTGAGGATGCTGCTTTGAGTCTTGATCAGGGGTTAATAAAGTACGTTAATTTTACCAAAAAAAAACCTTTAAAATTTAGACAACAATTTCTGTAAAGAACTGTACTAATTTTTTTCAAAAATATCAATTTTACTAAAAAAATGGTTTCCTCCTTAAATGTATACAGGGTAAAACTAATGTTCTAAATGCCTTGTTTTGTGTACACTTAACCCACACAAGGCCTACATTGACTATCGACTGTGTGTAGATAAAACATGATTTAAACTACATGTAAACATTGAGTTTTATCAATGGGAACGCAATTGTGTTTAGTTTACGTGTGAGTTACACTAACAAAACACCGAATTTAGGTCAATGTGAACACGGCCTTAATCTTGCAATGAATTGTGAGTTTTTGGTCCCTGTTGTGACATTTAGGTGATCAACAACAATAAGAGCATTATTGTTTTGCTTTTTGTCTAAGTGAGTGCAAGGTTTTTATGTAAGAATTTAATGTTAAAGGTTATCATAGTATATTCGTTCTTTTGCAAAAGAGGGGCGAAAGTTACCAGAGGGACAGTCAAACTCATAGATCGAAAATAAACTGACAATTCCATAAATAAAAATGAAAACATATGTGATCTTAATGTGCCACATATTTGTGAACTCACCGTTAAATATATCCATTAGCGTTTGTCTTAGATGTGTGTTTGTTAACTGAGACAACACTTCATCTTTCTCTTCTTGTTCTGCTTCTTTTCTTGCTAGTAACAAGGAATCAGTAAAATCTCTTATTTTGTCTGAAATCATTAATGCGAATATTACTTGTTAAATAAACAATACATTGTAACAATTGTTTGCAGTCAAGATTTTTACAGATCTTTTGAGAGAAAATCTAATAATTACGATATATTTGTTAGTTGCACAATTTTAACCTTTATTTATGTTCTAGTAATATAAACTTCCATCGCATACAGTCATATATAAGATAAAGCTGTGAAGAACAGTTCAATGGGAATCCATATAAAACATTATGCATAAATAGTTATCAAAGGTATCAGACTTATAAATCAATACGCCAGTCGCGCTTTTCGTCTAAGACTTATCAGTGACGCTCAGATCAAAATAGTAATAGAGCCAAACAAGTACAAAGTTGAAGAGCATTTATGACCCAAAATTCCAAAAAAGTGTGCCACATACGTCTAAGGTTATGCCTGGAATAGTATTTCGAATAAAAAAAAGTAAAATCACAAAAATACTGAACTTAGAGGAAAATCAATTCGGAAAGTCCATAATCTTTTGCTAACTGTAAATTTATAAAAATTACCATATAATTGATATTCATGACAACACCAAAGTCATAACAACTTATCTTAAGCAAAGGGCATTGTGTAAACATACAAAGCTTGTTGACATACCAGAGTTAAATGTTTTATCGTGTTCGTTGAATTTCTTTGTGACTATAGAAACAAGTTCATCCGCCAATTTGGTAACCGTTCTGTACTTGTTTGTTGTCCATATCTTATACATAATTGGGAACATGTCTTCAACGAAACCTTTCCCTGTCATTTCTGTCAATTCATGGTCAATTTTCATAAATGTCACAAATTCAGGATCATCTAGGTCAACACTAAAAGAAGAAAAAAAAGATGTTCTACAACCTTACTGGATAATTCGCACTTTTCTAGATCATTTTGTTTTTTATGAATTAGCTAAAGTAACACTTTAGTCAGCAACTTTCATACAAGGCTAAAATAGATATGCATTATAAAGGCTTACATCAAATTACAATTATACACATTTCAGGTTTAAATAGATCTGTTTTTGTCAACATAAAAATGTTAAGATTCTTTAAATCTGCGGTGAACTGAATTAGTAGGGTTCGTGATTCTTTTCTCTTTTTGTTTCTGTTAAAAATTGTTATTTGTTTACTGTTGTTTGCTTTTTGTCTGTTTGTCTTTTTCATTTGGAAATTGCATTGCCAGTTTATTTTCGACTTATGAGTTCGAATTTCCCTTTGATATCCTTGGCCTCTATCTTTACCTAATGAAGACCGCCTAACTCACATACGCTAAGAATTAAAAAAATGCGTTAAACAACAGGTTTTATAAAAGTTGTGTAAATATATGTAGGCAGTTATTACTCCTCAAATATTTGAATTAAAGACCTATAGAAAACATGAGAAGATGACATCAATACAAAGCGGAGTAAACCGATAGGGGCGTGTATTTTTTTTTTTATCAGTAAAACGTTCTTATACCAATGCAATAAAACTCTTTCTTTGTTGCTAAACGGAGCTTCCGTAACAGATGACAGCACATAACCACTACAATGTGGATTTAATTCAAACTCAAATCATTTGTGAGTAAAAGCAAAAATTAACTTGCCTTATAACAATGGTTATTAATTTGGTCTCTTGTCTTATTGGCAATCATACTACATCTTTTTTCTTTATATTTATCAAGTATGTATCTTTTTAGGGTTTTCTTTCTTTTGTTTGTACTTGTATGTTATTTCTCCATTATATATATTCAAATGTAACACCTGAAATTTTCCTTTTTCAAATCTTATTTTAATCTGAAGGACGCATGCAGCCTACACTTGTCTTTTTACCATGTTTACATCTGACGCAAAATATCTACTTGATTGCTTATTGTTCGGATTCCAAAGATGAAAACAATGTTTTGCAGATTTTTTGTTGTTGTTTTTTTAATTCAAAATAATATAATTTTATATTTTAATTGTTTTTCAAATTGCATTTAGATAACTGTAAGCTTGGGTCCAGTGAGCGTTGTTATGTCTATTTCAATTACTGACAGAAATGTTTTTAATGCGAGCTTAAACGTCCATGCATTTATCTTTTCCAATTATAGTATTGACCTGAAAGGTGTAAGCTAACAAATTCCACTCATATCCATTTATTGCTTACCTTTTCCCAAAACACACAGCATTAAGAATATTGAACACCATTAGATCTATGTAATTTTCTGGATTAAATGCTCCGGTTTCTTTTGCCATTAAGGGCAAGCATTTATTCATTGACTCATGAAGAACTGCTTCGAAATGATTTCCAATCATATATTGCCTACAATAAAGGTTTCTGATTTTATTTTAATGATAATCATTTCACTTCACTTTTCAATTATCAACAGTAATACTTGTAATGTTTTCACGTGTTTTGAAGCGAGTCGGGTACAACATATTTGCAAATGTAGTTTTGTTTTGTAGTTATCTTACTTAATGTATAGCATGACGGATATTATTAGTTACATAGTGTGCTAGTGACCTAATATGATATATACAGGGTCAGTAAATTCCATATAGGGTGAGAGCGAAGCTCGAACCCCATATGGAATTTACTTACCCTGTATATATCATATTAGATCACTAGCACACTATGTAACGAATTTATCTTACCGACTATCTTTATTTGTTGCATTAAGACTAAAGTTGTCTTATTTGCTATCATAACACATCTTCTTATTTCTGTATAAAAGTGTTCAAGTTTTCAATTTTAAGAACCTTCTTCAATCGGTCTGCACTAAAAACTAATGTAAACGATAAATATCTATTATCAACAATACTTCTAAATAATCAAACAGTGCCTAAGTCGTTAATCCACTACTAACCGTGTATTGAAATAAGCCCCGCCTCCCTACTAACCTAATATTGAATATACATGGTCTCCACGAGGTCGTTTTTAACCAATCATATTCCTAGAAATGTATAGGAGGTAAGATAAACTGCCTTATACGGGTATGAATAATTTAGAATACTAATGTTCACGTCAATATAATTGTTTGTTGACATAATGTTGATTCGTTAAACCGGTTCGTTGACTTATCCAACGCCTTGTAAAAAATCAAATTACAACCACATGGTTAAGCAAGAAAACAAATATTGGCACTTTTATTTTCTGTTGAGGATTACAAGTACAAATTTTCAAAATTATAGATAGGGTAGATCGACTATTCAGTATTTCATTATTATCTGTAAATATTTTCGTTAAAAAAAAGAATGTACTACCACAAATACCTGATCGAAATCTTGTTTCGTTTATTACTCGGACCAATGGGATTTAGAATGACAAAAGAATAACTTTTCTCCCGCAGGTAAGTTCGGGCAGCTCAGTGAGTTTTTGACAAATTTTTAATGAGTTATTCAAACTCATATCTCAATATAAAGATATTAATTGACAGTGCTTCGTAAGCCTTTGAAGGCTGGCTGATTGACTCTGTATTAATGTATGTTAAAATGTAATATCAGGTTGCACTATAAATAAGTATTCTTCCCCGTCACTCTAAATGTATGATCACATTTGTTTTTCTATATCTTGATTATGTTAAATATGTTAAAACGTATGTCAGCTTTAGATTGTCTGTTAATTCATCCTCACCTTTTGTATTGTATAGTCTTAGGCTTTCAAAATGTTTGAAAAGGAACAACTGAGACTTCCGTGTATATCAATGATTCAAGCGTTTCATATATCTATTATTTTTATGCACGGTTATATTTTTTACCATGACCTTATACGCCGATATAAATAGTTTCCTTTATTATTGATGATTAGACGTATTACTAGAATTTCACTTGACTGGATTGAGTTTAAGAATTTCGTTCATTCAAGACCAGTCCGTCTGTAGACAGGAGTTTTGGGATATTAAGCTCTACAATGAAGTGTCCAGTTATTCGTCCCATATCATACACTCAATTCTTTTGTATATGCGTTTTGTGACACTGATTAGTGATTATAATTCAATAATAGTTATAACAGCAATCATCCTTATCACACACATCTTCAAACGGACTGTCCTTATGCAAATTAAAACATAAGCTCCGCCCGATCAGTTGAAATAACATTGGTAATATACAAGTATATAAAGAAAAACAATTGGCAATTGGAGAGTATGTGGGTGGGACAGCATGAATTAATCACGAACAGACCGGTTTCCGTGTCTATTTTATGGTAAATAACGGCAACAGCTGTTCGAGATGCATAGAATTATTCAGAATGCTGTATATGACTTAGTCTAGTGTGGTGAACATAGAGTCAACACAACTAATGCAGATAATTTCTGAGCTTGTCCTTATACCCATATGTTTGCTGTTTGAAATGCTTGAAGTTTAGAGGGATTTTGAACCTTACTCTCTGTGATTCATAAAAGTACATAGATTTAGAAAGACAAATAAAAACATAATACAACAATTCTATGATCATAAATCATAATCACAAAATGGTCTTGACAATGGACACTTAACTATGGATTTTACCACGTGAAAAACAATGCACAGGTGCTTTCAATAAAAATAAATTAAACCTGCTGATTACTATTTTGACGATAAGAAGACGGATAAAATGTCATAACTATCCTGTAAAAACAGCTATTTGTGCAAAATAAATGGGAACCTTACCCTCATAAAGCTCCTAGATCATCCAGGGTTCTGATGGGGTTCTTGTTGTTCAGTCTTTAGTAGACTGTTGTTTTTTCTTTCTCCATTCCTTTTTTCTGTTCGTTATCAGTTTATCTTTGACTTATGCATTTGAAATTCCTTTACTGCTACTTTTATACCAGAATGTTGGACTTAATTATACACTTTTCTTCCATTGCGTTCTATTTGTTTATGAAAGCAATTGCTATTCCAATAAGTATTATTTTTCTTTATATACATATAAAGACTATATTCTGTAAACCAATTTTTTTTACGTTAAACTATATTTAGGATATTTTCTTTAAGACAGGGAACATAAAACAACTACTCGTATTTGACTAGAAAGAATAAATCAAACTTATACCTTAATGCCTTTCCCGCAATTTTTCTGTGCAGTTTCCATGTTGGTGTATTATTCGCAAAAGCAATATTTTTACCCCCTTCGGTGAACCTATCAACTTCAATGTAAAATGTTTGATTTTATACAAAATGAATATCTTTCACATTTTTAAAAGAATGATTTGGTTGTTGTCGCTTTGACACATTCCCCATTTCCTTTCTCAATTTTAAGTAACTTATTGTTTCCCTGGTATAAAAAGTTAAGACCGACTAACCGGCAAATCGCATTTCTTAAGAAAACGCATCAACCCCGTTAGTTGCAAATTCTACAACCCTGCGCGGAAAATTACATTTTAGACAATAGAAACTTTACCGAAACCAGCATTATTATATTGAGAAACTGACAAGGATATGTCTCATATAGTCGATTAAGGACCTGAGATTGATAAATGATCGGTTCCTTCCATACAGTACTAGATGCAGCATTAACAATTCTCAATAAGGAAAATTCTTCACTTTATTATTATTTTGTACGTTTCGAAACCAACTCGTCTTATTTACACTTCGTTTAAAAATTGCATGACTAAAATTAAAAATGTTTTATTTCCAATTAAAGATTCATTAAAGGCATATACAAGAGCTTTCGTCATATTGCACACACATGCATAAGATTATACATAAATATGAATATGATTAAAAAGGACATTAGACATGTTAAAAGCACTGGTACGAGACGAAATATTTTTAGTATGTATGTACTCAAACAGTGTGTGTATATTAAAAAAAATCTCGTATCGTACCATCAGTTAAACCGTTCTAATTCGTAACCCCGGTTAGTCCAGTTCTAGTCATATGCATACAGTTGATGACAAATATTTACACAGCCTACATATCTATTGTATACTGCACAATGAACTGACACAATTATATATAAATAATGGAAGATTTGATGAGTTTATTATAAAATTAAACGTATAAATATCTACATACAGATTGTATTTTGCCGGAACGTGTATTATCGATCTGCAGCAAGGAATCCTTTCTGGAGTTAAAAATATATTATCGAGCTGCGAACCAGAGAAGGTAAATGGAAATTATTTTTAATAACTATTATATATATTACATAGAACAATGATGTCAGGTTAATTTATAAATGGTTGCCTCCAATTAACATGATTAACCCCAGTGGCAAATATTACATGCATATATCTACCTCTTTAAAGATAAAATGGCATAATCACTTTTTTGGACCAGATAAACGTATATATGCTAGACAAGTTTCCGACCGTCAACTGATAATGAAAGTTTCAATATCACATGGCAGACAGATTTAACGCATACTTGTCATTCAGGAGTTTTTCCCTATTAGTCTTTGTTTAATTGGCATTTTAAAAAAAAAATTGCAGATGTATTTTTGTTTCCAATAAAGAACAGGTTAAATGTTTACCCTGTTCAGAACTACAATCAAAATTCCCCTAAAACTGTAATTGCTTATAAGTAAGAATCGTACAATTAGCATTTAAGTTTAAACTTTTTATACCTTTAATTGTATTTTCATTTACCTGTACTGACAGAATGTTGAGTTCAGTTATATCAACGTTGAATATCCAGGCAGTTCTAGTTGGTTTAGTAGTTGTACTTATTGTATACAAACTCAGACAAAGATGGAAGTATAATCTCCCTCCAGGACCATTTTGCTGGCCTCTGATTGGAAGTTATGAAGGTAATAACATTTTGTATGGCCTCTGATTGGCAGTTATGAAGGTAATACCATTTATTTGGCCTCATTATTATGTATGCTCAATATAACTAACAGCTAGTACTAGTATGCCAATTAAGTGACTTGTTGCTTAAAGGCTTTAAAAAGATATGTTTCCTCTTACCAGACCGATTGAAAGGAGTTGGTCCGGTAAGGGCTGTTTTTGGCCTCAAATTTCAGATTCATCTAATGAAAGTTTTTGGACACTTTTTAAACACTTAAGTGTCTATTTCAATTGATTCTAATAGTGTATGTGAAAGATTTTAACTGATTTAGTAATAAGAAACGTTCTGATTCAAGCTTAGATATGAAAATTCTATCAAATATGCCAAAAAACGTCACTTTTCAGATGGTTTTTGTCAAAAATAAAAGTGGCCGCATCCGTGTTCATCCTTAAATTTTATAGATGTTTTGTATTATCATCAAATACAACTTACATTTCAATATTATGAATGAACACAAATGCGGCCACTTTCATTTAAGACGGAAACCTTCCAAAAAATAACCAAACTGCCAAAAATTCTGAAGATTTCAGTAATTTAGCATGACTTAATGATGCTGGAATGCAATATTTGTGCATTGTTTTGTCAAAAACAGCTCATATTTATGTAGCAGAAGCATTTTACTTTCCAAAATATAGCTTAAAGATTACATTTTCACAATTTTCTAAAACTGCTTTTTTTTGGGGCCAAAAAGGGGTCTTACTGAACCTACTCCTTTATAGATCATAACCTAAAAACTATTTTCTCATTTGTAAAAAAATATTTCATTATCAGACTATATTTCCTACTAAGAATAAACATTTTACCTGCTTGTTAACCGGTTTTCAGTCAGCATATCAGGAGAACACGATTCTTATTTTGTCCCCTTTCCATAATTTTTTTGATTAGATTTAATATGTTTTATGTATACGTATTTGTGTTTTCTGGATAAGTGTGTGTTTTTTCTGTTTAAGTAATATTGTGTTTCCTGTCTAATTTATTGTGTTTTCTTACTAAGTATTTTTATTTTCTGCCCAAGTAAGATCGTTTTGTCTAGTTATTAAATATTTTGGTTTACTTGTTTGTATAATTCAGATTAATGCGTAATTTCTTCAATTTCAGTTATCCAAGCCAAATTTCTACATGAAATATTTGTAAAATATGCGAAAAAGTATGGACCAGTGTTTACTGTTAGTGCAGGTAAGTAAACACAGTTGGAGAGATATTACATCAAAATGCATTTTAGTGTGTAGATAAAGGTCATTGTTGATTAGCTTGCTGAACCGTGAAGATACAATTAGGCTAGGTAAACTATCCTCCTTTAAGAGTAGACTAGTCCGACAGATAACAAATCAATCTGTCTGTAGGACTAGATTACTCCGAAAAGAGGGTGGTATACCTAACCGTATAATGACTCCACGGTTCAGCAAGCAAGCAAGCTAACCAATGATATTACCTTTTAACAACACACTCAATGCAATTTGCTTTAGGAAAATCAAGAGCTCGAAATAACTAGGTTAAAATAGTGTCATTTAAGGAGAAATTGGCGACACTGTGTTTATTTATAGATATAATTTGATTAAAATTTTATATATGTATACCTGTATATTTTATTTCATTTTTTTTCAAGTTTTTAATAACACAAACATGTTAAAGATCGATGTTCCGAATTAGTATAGTTTGAAAAAACTAATGGGATTTAGAACATCAGAGCATGGTAGAATAATGACAAATTGTAAAATGGTAAAAGGAAATGGAGAATTTGTCAAAGAGAAAACAACCCGATTATAGAGCACAAAACAACACAAGGCCACCAATGGGTTTTCAATGTCTCTAAATAGGAAAAGAAAATAATTTGCCTATTTAAGATAAAAGGATTTATCAAATTTTGCCAAAAAAATATATTTTCTAATTTCCAAAACGAAAAAATGAAAAAAAAAAAAAAAAAAAGAAATTACGCAAACACATTACAAACACAAAATATCAGATAAACAACAACAAAAAAAAACTGAATCAAATTGGAAAAACACCAAAATAAAAAAACGAAAGATACATGCAGTGGATACATCGGGGATTTGTGCAGGATTTCTTTTTAATATTCAAAGTTAATTCAAATGTTTATTCCTGTTAAATATTATCACATATAACACCCTTTATTTTTATATTGGGTGAGAAAAAAATGACAGCTAGCTACAATGTATGTACAGAAAGCTATTTTTACAGGACCTTATCATATGGTTGTTTTAAACAATATCAACAGCGTCACAGAAGCATTGGTCAAAAGCAAAGCTGATTTTGCTGACAGACCATTCATTCATTCAGGTATGTGTAGACTTAAAACATAGATACATAGATCCATATATACATAGACCAGATACTGTCATAGTTTTGCCCCAGAAACTGACCTTATATAAGTTATATATATGCAGATTTTGATATTTTATGGCGGCCATCTTGGAAAAAGCCGCCATATTTAAAATGCAAGGTGGGTCCATTGCTAATAGGTTTTGAAATACCAATAACTACTACCATGCCAAATTGGTGCTTTTATCATCAAACCCAAATTTTTTTTACCAATCAGGCGGACTATAAGGGCATTCGGGGATACAGTTGCGATCTCATGACAAATATTTTACATTTGCATTTCACATATTAAGCAATTCAAATCTGTAATACACACAGGCTTTTACTTTTAGAGATAACAGAGGTAGAAATTTGAGACATTTATTCTATTTATTTAAAAAATTTCATTGATGATTTTTTCATTTAAATTTGTACAAATAATTTTCGCACGTAATAAAACCTAATGCCATTTTAAAAAAGAGGGGTCCATGTACTCATTTTTAAGTTAGATCAGTTTAAATCATAAAAAAAAACAGTCGAAAAGTGATTCTTTTTTCGATATGTCACAATATGAAGTCGC
This sequence comes from Mytilus galloprovincialis, assembly GCA_037788925.1. Classification (NCBI taxonomy): domain Eukaryota; kingdom Metazoa; phylum Mollusca; class Bivalvia; order Mytilida; family Mytilidae; genus Mytilus; species Mytilus galloprovincialis. The sequence goes on along the minus strand of CM075340.1, from coordinate 3,867,638 downwards.
AAACTAACATTTTACGTTAACAACGTCATTACATGTACCTCCCCTCTATCTGTATCGTATGCTCTTAGAATGAGTATATTAAATTTGATGTATGCCTTTTTGTGCTTCTTCGTTTACATTTGTTGTTTTTATAGTGTTGCAAGTATGTTTGTTTTGTTCATACTTTTAACGACAAAATTATTTTTATGTCTAACTGTACGAATTTCAAACGCGCATTTTTATACCAGCAATGAAAACCTTCTTTCCTTTACGGGTAGACTTTATATACATAAATTAAGTGGTACAAGAAAAGCGAAATGAGTATGTTGAATTTGATGTATGCCTTTTTGTGATTCTTCGTTACATTTGTTGCTTTTATAGTGATATTAAGATGATAACACAATATTGACTGCTGTACTCCTATTTTGACATTTTTACTCTTTGAGTATGTTTGTTTTGTTCATACATCGTTGACAATGTAATGGAATTTGATGCGACTGTCATACAAGTGAGAGGTTTAGCTAGCTATAAAACCAGGTTCATCCACCATTTTCTACATTAGAAAAGGCCTGTACCAAGTCAGGAATATGACAGTTGTTATCCATTCGTTTGATGTGTTTGGACTTTTGAATTTGCCTTTTGATTTTGGATTTTCCTTTTTGAATTTTCCTCGGAGTTCGGTATTTTTGTGTTTTTACTTTTCGCTACTCTGTTACAAAAGAACCAGCTTTTTAAAAGACTATCATACAGTGATAATATACTAGTAACAGAAACATGAAAGGTGCATGTCCTTGTATTTGAGAAAGAAGCCATTTAAAATTTATAAAATATTGAAAACAACGCGTTATTAATTTCTTGTGTCCGAAGCGCTTTTCTGGATTTACCTTCATCAGGAACGCTCAAAGCCAAACATTTGAAATCCGAAGATGTACAAGTATAATTTAGCAGAAAATGAATTTTGGAAAAACAAACTTTAAATAGCAACTGCTTGAAACCTATCAATTTAGCATACATTTTAATGACATCTCTTAAAATATTTATATTTCTTTTTGTGGTAAATGATTATCAGTATAATTTTGTATCTGTGAGAAATTGTGCTTTCAGCTCACATGTTAACGGAAGGAAGTAAAGATCTAGTTTTTGCTAAATATACACCAACATGGAAACTGCACAGAAAAATTGCAGTAAAGGCATTAAGGTAGGAATCAAAATTAATGATTATTGCTTAAAACTTTACACACTTCTTTGTTATATTAATCTAAAGATCTGTTTACTTTTTGGTTTTGATTCAAAATTTTATTTTAGTGATATTTAGTTTTTTGTAAAAAAAAAAACAGGGTTGGGGGTTTCACATGTACCGCTGTGTCTCAAAACAATATATGGTTATTGCTTAAAACTTTCTCAGAAACTATTTATGCCTATTTAAAACCTCCACACAAGACGTCGAGCGTATCATGCGCTCATGGCGCAGCTGTTTATTTTGGATTAAATGCAGTCAAAATCCTATGGTACTGACTTAGATTAGTTTCCGTTATACACCTGATCTCTTCGGTGTTTATCAAGATAATGGTAGCGTTTAAGACAGACAACACATTACAATCACTGATTCCGGTTATTGCATAAAGTAGACAACAATAATAATAAGAAAAACACTTATTATTTTGTAGGCAGTATATGGCAGGAAACCGTTTAGAGGAAGTTTTACATGCTTCAATGAACATATGTTTACCTTTAATGGCAAAAGAAAATGGAGCATTTAACCCAGCAAATTACATAGATTTAATGGTGTTCAATATTCTTAATGGTGTGTGTTTCGGCAAAAGGTAACCAGTAAATTTATATACAGTTCTAAGAACATGTTTATTTTGTCATTTTAAAGTGTCAACGTGCGCAGTTCAATAAAAAAAGCTCCAGACTGTAAAACATTTGAATTCAATAGATTACCTTTTTTGCAGAGGTTTAAAGTTTTCATAAAAATTGAGAATTGATATATACTGATCAACTCGTGATACTCAATTTCAATTTAATGATAAACAAGCCTTTGGCAAGTTTATTTGTTTTGATAAGTCATCATAGATACCGGGCATACAATTTTGTACGCAAGACTCATCAGACTCAGTGACTCGGTGACGCTCGAATTAAAAAGGTTCAAAATATAAAGTACGAATTTGAAGACCATTAAGAACTCAAAGTTTAATTAGTTTAGATTAAGCATTGATTTTGTAAATTAGGAAAGATTGAAAAGCATACGATTCGTGCACATTATATCCCTTGAAATGAAAATGGAGATGCTGAAAGTGGCAAAGAGACAACAACCAGACCAAAGAGCGGAAAACAACCGAAGTCGACAAATGGGTCTTCTATACAGCGAGAAAATCCGAGGCATGCTTTAGATGGCCCCTATATAAAAATGTGCACTAGTTCAGTGATAATGAATAGTAATACTTTGTTGGTATGTTGGTAGCTAATTATTGTTTAAAATATAAATGAAGTTTTAAAAGCAATATTTATCCGAATTTATATACTTGTAAACGTTGTTTACCTCATCAACGTTTTTCAGTGTTGAATTAAATAATTCAGAGTTTATTTTTGTTGGTATGCAGGAAGCGGATTTATTTTTCCTCTAAAGTATAAATTGAAAGTCTAAAACAACATCTATCCCAATTTCATCTAGCTAAGGCTGTAATTTTTATTTATCTATTGACTTTTTTCAGTGTTGAAGTAGATGATCCAGAGTTTATAAAATTGATGAAAATTATCAATGAAATGCTTGAAATGTCAGGAAAAGGTTTTGTTGAAGATATGTTCCCCATCATGTTTAAAATATGGACAACTTATAAGTACAGAACAAGCAACAACATGAATAATGAGCTCATCTCTATCATCAAAAGAAAATTCGAAGAACACGAAGAAACATTTGATTTAGGTATGTCAACAGGTTTGATGTGTTTATACAACAATTATTACAATACGTGTATGTTTCATTATATTACGTTATTTTGATTGGCTACAAACAATCTTGCATCATTCTGAAATTGACCTTCATTTCAAAATGAAATGTTAAATTCATGATGACATGAGGTTCCACAATAAAGTGCACAGGGTAAATAAAAAAAACCTTGATAGAAATCGCGTTTTATGATCCTAGCAAAATAACGTTATTATAAGTATTGCACGCTTCCTCGTTAATTTTTTGTATCCTCTTATATGCTGTTTATTAGTAATAACATAAACTTAGCAATGTAACTCTACTAGGTGTGTATTTTGACCTCTCTCCAGGTATGCTCCTTACCAAAACATTTGAAAATCTAAAATTGAGTGATTATAATCATGTGAAAGTATCTATGCTTCTGTAAATAAATTTATTTTAGCTTGCTTTTGTCAACCGTTTGCTTCATTTTATACAGACCAAAATTGTGTTTCAATACTTGCAACTGTGATTTTGATGATATATAACTTAGCTATAAAGGGAGAAAAAATACCAATTAAGAGGGCAATAAAGTATTACTATATTATATTTTTACAAATTCAGTCTTGACGATGAAATCACTTGAACTCAATTTCACATTATTAAAAAGTAAAAGTTTTTCTTTTCCTTTTCCTTACCTGTGCACTTTATCGTTACATAGAAACTTGTGTCATCACAAAAATATCGAACGAAGAGGAAAATTTAAAATGAACAGTCCTTGGCAAAAATGAAAAGCTTAACTCCACCAAATAAATGGATACCAACTGTCTTATTCCTGACTTAGTGTAACCAAATTTGTATGTAGAAAATGGTTGATTAAAACCTGGTTTTGAAGCTAGCTTAACCTCCAACTTTTATTATATAAACATATTAGCATTTGTTTTATTTTTTGATTGACTGATTGATGTTCAATGGCAATAATTTCATTTATGTTGAGAGTAATAGCAAATTAAAATAACAATAGATGATAAGTGTTTGTTCCGCGAGATGCGACGACTGGATTAAAGGGCTGGAGATTTGAACTGAGCGACATCTGTTGACAGCTTGTCCTCAAATTTTCTCCACTTGATTCTTTTGTCTCATATCCGGGGTTTTAAAGGACAAACCAGATGATTTTTTTTATTGTAAATGTTGCAACATGCAATCTATGGACCCACCAAAGGGTTGAAGGATTAGTTACGATATTTTACTTCAAGAGAGACAGGCACTCAACTAACACGAGACATTACGTTAATTTTCTAATTCTGACTGGACACAGCTGCTAATCTATATGCGTGCTCAGCCATCAAGACTCCCAACTTTTAAACTGGTTCCTTTCTCATAACCGTATTAATGTGTTTTACTTTTATAACAGTATACCACAAATGGAATTCACGAAAATCAATATACCTTAAAAAGTACATAGTAATAAGGTCTAATGAAAAATGAAACATCAAGATCAAAGAAAGAACAAAAAGTGAAATAATATAAATACAAAACTCCAAAGAAATTAAAATCAGAAATTTAGTCCTTAATCATGTGGCAAAATCAAAAATCAAATCAAAAGTCATATAACAAACTTATGTACAAAAACACTTCACAGAAAAACACATACACTTTCATCTACAATTACTACATACAAAACTACTTAACCACATTTATTTTCAAATTTGATTGTGCCTTTTTTTATTCTATTTATTAAGATGTTGTAGAGTTTGATTTCTTGTATGGACACTAATGTTAGGTTAAAATCTCTATGTGTTGCCCTTCAAATGTTTAACCTGTTTTTAGCTCACCTAGCCCAAAGGGCCAAGTGAGCTTTTCCCATCACTTGGCGTCCGGCGTCCGTCGTCGTCCGTCGTTTAACTTTTACAAAAATCTTCTCCTCTGAAACTACTGGGCCAAATAAAATCAAACTTGGCCACAATCATCATTGGGGTATTTAGTTTAAAAATTGTGTCCGGTGACCCAGCCAACCAACCAAGATGGCCGCCATGGCTAAAAATAGAACATAGGGGTAAAATGTAGTTTTTGGCTTATAAATCAAAAACCGAAGCATTTAGAGCAAATCTGACATGGGGTAAAATTGTTTATCAGGTTAAGATCTACCTGCCATGAAATTGTTTTCAGATGAATTGGACAACTGGTTGTTGGGTTGCTGCCCCTGAATTGGTAATTTTAAGGAAATTTTGCTGCTTTTGGTTATTATCTTGAATATTATTATAGATAGAGATAAACTGTGAACTGCAGAAATGTTCAGCAAAGTAAGATTTACAAATAAGTCAACAGGACCAAATGGTCAGTTGACCCCTTTATGAGTTATTGCCCTTTATAGTCAATTTTTAACCATTTTTCGTAAATCTATGTTATCTTTTACAAAAACCTTCTCCTCTGAAACTACTGGGCCAAATAAAATCAAACTTGGCCACAATCATCATTGGGGTATCTAGTATAAAAATTGTCTCCGGTGACCCAACCAATCAACCAAAATGGCCGCCATGGCTAAAAATAGAACATAGGGGTAAAATGCAGTTTTTTGCTTATAACTCAAAAACCAAAGCATTTAGAGCAAATCTGATAGGGGTAGATGATGAATTGGACAACTGGTTAGTAGGTTGCTGCCCCTGAATTGGTAATTTTAAGGAAATTTTGCCTTTTTTGTTATTATCTTGAATGTTATTATAGATAGAGATAAACTGTAAACAGCAATAATTTACAGCAAAGTAAGACCTAAAAATAAGTCAACATGACCAAAATGGTCAATTGACCCCCTAAGGAGTTATTGCCCTTTATGGTAAATTTGTAACAATTTTCATAAAATTTGTAAATTTTTACTAACATTTTCCCCTGGGCCAATTCTTATAGATAGGGATAATTGTACGCAGCAAGAATGTTCAGTAAAGTAAGATCTACAAACACATCACCATCACCAAAACACAATTTTGTCATAAATCGATCTGTGTCCTTTGTTGAACATTCACATAGACCAAGGTGAGCGACACAGGCTTTTTAGAGCCTCTAATTGCTTTTGCTGTTTTCTTGTTGATCTTATCCTCATATCGTTTTTTATTTATAATACTGAATGTACTTTAAATATAGTTCTAGAAAATAGCTAGAACATATTGAGTTGAGAAGGTTGTTAATGGATAAAAACATGTAATTTTCCTTTCAATAGATTGGTAAACACTAGCTGTCACATTTGTTGTTTTGAATAACTTTTTTTTTAAACTTAACTTAAAAAGAAATGATCTTATTACTGATTTCAGACAATATTAGAGATTTTACTGATTCCTTGATACTGGCAAGAAAAGAAGCAGAACAAGAAGAGAACGAGGAAATATTATCCCAGCTATCTGACACACATCTTAGACAAACTTTAATCGATATTTTTACTGGTGAGTTGAAATGAATAAATGTTTTGTTATAATCTTAGAGAAATAGAAATTTGAATGCGTATTTTCTTCTTTTATAAATATGGTGTTACTATTAGAAGTTAAACATGTTATAGGAGGCAAATGAATGATGAAGAAACGCCACTCAGTTCTATATTTTGACTTTCAACAAAAAGAAGGGAATGTGAACTTTACATTCCAAGATACATATATTTTTACGAAACTTCAAAGTACAAATGGCACAGTTTCAGCAATTAAAGGTGATTTAATATGAAATTGCATTGTTTATATTAACACAAGTGCAACCTACAATAACTATAAGCTCGCAAAATGCTCAATTAATTTACCTTGTTTGTCTACATAATTTTGTTTTAATCATTTGTAATAATCTATTGAAAATATACATTTTAATAGCTGGTATCGAAACATCGACAATAACATTAGGTTTTGCGGTACGTTACATGGCTGGGCTACCAGATATCCAGAGTAAAGTTCAGGAAGAAATAGACAGAGTCGTTGGTGAGTACTTTTAAGTTTGCTTGTGTCGTTTTCTTGCCATGTTTATAAATAAACTGTTATTACCAATGATATTTTAACTGATCGGGCGGAGCTTACGTTTTAATTTGCATACGGACAATCTATCTGAAAATGTGTGTGATAAGGATGATTACCGTTATAATTATTATTGATTTCTAATCACCTATCAGTGTCATCAAAGGAATTTACAAAAGAATGACTGGACACCTCATTTATGAGTTTATCATAAAACACCTTTCTATAGATGGACTTGTTTATTATAAAAGAGGAACGAACGATATTGAAGGGACAGTCAAACTCATCAATCGAAAATAAACCGACAACGCCTGGCTAAAAATGAAAGAAGACAAACAGACAAACAATAGAACACATGACACAACATATAAAGCTAAAGTATAAGTGAACCGATAAAACTCCGGCCAGTCAAATAAAATAAATCGAGTAATAACAAAACTTGACCATCAACAAGCTTCAACTTCGTACTCTTTTTGGACTTTCCTCTTTTTTGATTTGGGCATCGCTTTTGATATTTTTGTAAACAAAAAATGTGTCTGGCGAACAAAACTATAAACCTAGTAGCTTTGATGAGAATTTTGAAAGCTTTAATTTGTTTTATAATAATTTAATTTTGCATGTAACACGTCATTTGATTGGCGGATTGTTCTTGTCTATCAGCTAATATATATAATTTTGTCATATTACCGTGATGTCATCAACGTTTTTTTTAATGATTTACTACTTTAAAAGGAATAGAGAATGATATCATAAGGAGTGACAAAAAAATTAAAATTCTGGCTATTTGAAATAACCTTAGAAATGTTGTGCAATGTAGAGTGGTATTTAAAAGTGTGCACCACATTTTTGATTTTATATCTCCATAGACAGAACAAATATTACAGTCATTCCCTTGTATTTAAAGAGTTTGATATATCTGAGTATTTTTACTTCTGTCACATAATAACATTTTCATTCATACTTTTTACGCATGTTTTTGTATAAATAAGACTTCTCTTGGTAGTAAAATCATATATCAAATTTTCCAACAGGTCACTTTGAAAGTATGATAAAATATTCTGACATTTTGACGTGCCTCATTCCATCATCTTGTTAATGGATGCTTCCTTTTCATAAAAAGTAAAATACAAAAAAACCTAACTCCAAGGAAAATTTAAACGGAAAATCCATAATCGAAAAAAAAAAAAAAAATGTGACATTCCTAAATTGTACATAAGTTTTGATTTGTAGAAAACGAGGATTAAACCTCTGACTTGTATGTCAGTGACACAAAATGCCATTATATTGACAAAATTTATATCTTTTACAGTGAAACGAAATCATATACCAAACACATAAAAGGCATGAAATTAACCTTTTACATTACGAATACAGTCCAAGAAATTGTATTTACTTACATAATGAAAAAAGACAACAGTAGTATACCACTTTTCATAAGTCATACATCGATCGAGAGAAAACAAATCCGGATTACAAACTTAAACCGAATAAAACAACGAAACAACAGAAACACTAAAGTACAAAAAAAAAACGACAATGTAACACATATAGAAAAGAACTATAAGATAGCAACTGCCAATGATTTCTTTTTACATGAAACACTATTAATATATTGACTTATGGAAAGACTTTTTTAAAATTCCATATCTGATTTAGCTCCCTGAAAAATAAAGTTATTGACACAAAAAGTTTGTACTTTGCTTTGTATACCCAAATAAAAATCTCTCAATTTTTTAATAGGAAAAGACGGACTACCAACTGTTAAAGACAGAGAAAATCTCAGCTATACAGAAGCTACATTACATGAAGCTATGAGACTTGGTACAGCTACTCCAGTAGGTGTTCCTCATAGTACACTTTGTGACACACGAGTTGGTGAGTAATTGAATTAATCAGACTTTTACAATGTTGTAGGCAGTCTATTACCGATTTCGACATTCCTCTTTTTTTTTAAATTTGGATTGAATCAGACGTTTACAATGGTTGGGGTAGTCTTATCCCAATTTGAGTGATATTACTTTTACATTTGCACAAATTTTAAATATATTTACCGGTACAAAAAGATTACGTTTACGCGCCTTTATTTTACTGGTAAGTTTAGCAGTCAACATATTTTTTTTTGGATATGATAGAGACAATTGCAGGCGAGACAAAGCGTTCCTCGGAAATTGTATTGGGTTGTCTTTTACAGGTAGTTACGATAATCTGACAACATAATAGTCAGACGTTTGTATAAATATTCAAGGTAAAACATCTCTCCGAACTGTTCCACATATTAGTATATTAATTAAATAGTGTTTTTTTTTCAGGCGGGTATGATGTTCCAAAGGATACGATGGTTATGATTAATCACTGGGCACTTCACAATGATCCTAACCAATGGAAAGACGTGAATAAATTTGATCCGACACGCTTCCTGGACGAAAATGGAAAACTTGGTAATAAACCAGACAGCTGGTTTCCATTTTCAGCAGGCAGACGTGGATGTTTAGGGGAATCTGTTGCTAAACCAGAACTTCATCTGATTTTTGCAACAATTATGCAAAAGTTCAAGATTACATTACCTGAGGGAACCAATCCTAAAATAGAACTAGCTGGATCAGGTGCTGTTGCACTACCTGCTCCGTATAAAGTCATTCTTAAAGAAAGAAATATTTTATAAACTCTCTTGACATTGAATTTTTTTTTCTGAACATTTTTTATACTTTTAGAAAAAGATATAGACAACGCTTTCATGTCGATCCGGCCTATATTTAAAGTCGATCCGGCTCCAATAAAAAAGTATATTTATGAGGAATAAAAATAAAGATATATATTAAATGTAATTCATTAATGTTTATGAATTTTATTATAATGTAAAAGGTGAACGGTAAAAAAACGACCGGATACCATAGACAACCTCCCAGTTTAAAATAATAATTGAACTATTTAAATTTGTTTTATTTCATACTTTAAATATGTTTTTGTTTAAGTGTTGCTAAGATAGTTACAAAGAACTAGCTAGACTTCTGATTTGATACGCCAAACGCGCGTTTCGTCTACATAAAGACACATCAGTGACGCTCATATTAAAATATTTAAATCTATCCCCTGGATAAGAATATCCTTAGTATTTTGGACAATTCGTATATACAAAATTTAGTCCTGATATATATGATGAGTTTATTTACAACCACTGGGTCGATGCCACTGCTTTTGAGATTTATTTCCCCGCGGGTATCACCAGCCCAGTAGTCAGCACTATTTGTGCTGATATGAATTATCATTGATATGGTTATATATATAAATAAACTGTTTACAAAATTTAGAATTTTTGAAATACTAAGGCTTTTTTACCTCAGGCTTAGATAACCTTAGCTGGATTTTGCAAAATGTTTAGGAATTTTCGTCATCAATACTCTTCAACTTCGTACTTTATTTGGCTTTTTTAACTTTTTTGGATTAGAGCGTCACTGATGAGTCTTTTGTAGATGAAACGCGCGTCGGGCGTATATACAAAATTTAGTCCTGATATCTATGATGAGTTTATTTGCAAACAGATTTTATTTAAATGACCATATAGTTGAAATTCGTGTCAACATCGAAGTGCTGACTATTGGGTTGGTGATATCCTCATAACGAACGAACACCAGCAGTGGTATCGACCCAGTGGTGTTAATAGTTAAAGATAATAGGCTCATAATTTTATACACAAGACACGCGTTTCGTCTACATAAGACTCATCAGTGACGCTCATATCAAAAATATTTAAAAAGCCAAACAAGTATAAAGTTTGAGAGCAATTACTTTATCTTCTGATACCATGGTATCTGTACCTGATCAAATATTTGCATCATTAATTTTATATTATAATTATTTTAAAAGATACTTTAATCTTTATTTTTCTCACTTAATATCAAACACAACTGATATATTGAAACTACATTTTATGTAATAAAAAGAATTAAGCCTCAGATAAAATAAGAAATAATATGATTTTGAAATTTATTCATATAATTTTTCGTACATAAATGACAGTGCATCATATAAGCATCTATAGGCTGGTTGGTATAGCTATACATATATATTGACTGCATATTTTTTGAATTGTAATATAGTGTATTTTATGTTAATGTAGCAAGTTGCACTTTAAAATAAAAAAAAATATTTATCTATGAATACTTTATTAAAAAAATTGATTGGCAATAGGAATAAAGGTAACAGTAGTAAACTGCTGTTTAAAAGTCATAAATCAGGGTGTTATTAATTTATTTTAAACTAAAATCGAGGGAAACGCATCAACTATGAGAGGAAAATATTGGAACAACAGGAACACTGAACTGACAAAAAGAAACCCAACAACACCTAAACACCTGAATACATAAAAACGAACTACTAGTATTAGATTACAACTATCATATCCTGATCTGGTACAGGACACATTAAGAATAATTGATGGGTTAAACCTGGTTCTAAGGCTTGCCGATCAAATGAAATATTTACATGTATTTTTCATGTGATCAAAAACAAAACAAATTACGAGATATTTTTCAGAGCTGTCGTAAGTCTCCAATCGATGTAAGATGGGTTTTTTTACCAGAAAATGTTTTACTATATGCAAAATGTTTTACTATACGCACTAAACATAGCATTGTCGTGGCTTTTTTTTTATTGTTATTTTAAAATTTTAAGATAAGTTTATGAGTATGATTTCGTGCATTTATTTTTATTTTTTTTCTATTTCTGACGGAACTTCATGTATTTAAAGTCCAATCTGTGACTTTAAATGACTAATTATGATACGAGCGCAGTTCTTATTCCTTATGCTTTAGTCTCCTTTCTCACGTGACATTATATTATACATTTTATACACTATGTTATTTTTTTATTTTTATTTATCCATGCCGAAAAAAATACCAGCATATAAGAACACACGATACTTTCTAGAGCATAATTATACAGTTTTCAGTAATAAAGATCTCAAAAGAGGGTGACTGGGCAATGAACTCTTCATTAACTATTTGGCGGGAAATTAATGCACTGTTTCATTGCATAGCAACAAATACCTGTTCATTAAGTCTTTCCCAACAAAAAGAAAAACAAATAGTCGAAAGCTGAATTCTGTGAAGGTGTCTGACCACTCATTTTACCCTTTTTAATTTATGTTAACGAAACTCTTCCCTAAAAAGTGCTTTTAATGTCATTGTTAACTTAAACTAACCAACACATTTGCGGAAATGAAATTTTAAATGAATGAAAAATATTAGCCATTGGACGTCAAGCAAACATTAATCAATCAATCTATTGAGTATTAAAATTTCAAATCAATTTCGGGATTTATTTTCTTTCTTTATTTTCAATGACAGTAATTTAAAGAATAAACTGCGTGTCCGCTTTAGGGGTATTCTTGCCAGTTGAACAGACTTATAATTACATTCAAAAATAAGGATAGATGACATTAAATTCGTTGTCTTTTGTTTTAAAACATCGTTGGTCAAATAGCTAAAGTATTCCATATACGTTGTGAGACGAAGACTATTTTAATAAGGACGTTCCCGATTATGAATAAATTTGGTTGACGTTTTTCACACTTGAAAAGAATATCTATTCGTAATTTTTCGATTCCATTCCAAGAAGATCCTTAAATTTCCTGTCAATTTTTTAAAACATCTTTTTTTTCAAATAGCTGAAGTATTCATGCGTTGTGAGATTTATATTTTGATGAGAACATTAATTCTTAAATAGGTAAATAAAGATCGCTTTGGATGGACTAAATTATATAATTAGGGCCCCGCCTTTAGGCGGGTCGCCCTATAGTGATCAGTCTGTCCGTCCGTCAGTCCGTCCGTAACACTTTAACTTTGTGTCCGCTCCATATCTAGAGAACCATTATGATTTCATACTTTATACTTTACATGTTTATTAACCACCACCAGAGGGCGTGTCATGATGTATGTACAACTTCCTAGGTCAAAGGTCAAGGTCAAAATATTTGGTTTCAGTTGACAACCCTGTGTCCTGTGGTGAAGATCGTGTCCGCTCTATATCTTGAGAACCGTTATGATTTCAAAGTTTATACTTGACATCCATTTTAACCAACACCAGAGGGTGTGTCATGATGTATGTACAACTTCCTAGGTCAAAGGTCAAGGTCAAAAACTTTGGTTTCAGTTGAAAACCCCGTGTCCTGTGGTGAAGATCGTGTCCGCTCCATATCTAGATAACCGTTATGATTTTATACTTCATACTTAACATGTTTATTAACCAACACCAGAGGGTGTGTCATGATGTATGTACAACTTCCTAGGTCAAAGATCAAGGTCAAAAACTTTGGTTTCAGTTGACAACCCCGTATCCTGTGGTGAAGATCGTGTCCGCTCCATATCTAGATAACCGTTATGATTTTATACTTAATACTTAGCATGTTTATTAACCAACACCAGAGTGTGTGTCATGATGTATGTACAACTTCCTAGGTCAAAGGTCAAGGTCAAAAACTTTGGTTTCAGTTGACAACCCCGTGTCCTGTGGTGATGATCGTGTCCGCTCCATATCTAGATAACCGTTATGATTTTATACTTAATACTTAACATGTTTATTTACCAACACCAGAGGGTGTGTCATGATGTATGTACAACTTCCTAGGTCAAAGGTCAAGGTCAAAAACTTTGGTTTCAGTTGACAACCCCGTGTCCTGTGGTGAAGATCGTGTCCGCTCCATATCTAGATAACCGTTATGATTTCAAACTTAATACTTAACATGTTTATTAACCAACACCAGAGGGTGTGTCATGATGTATGTACAACTTCCTAGGTCAAAGGTCAAGGTCAAAAACGTTGGTTTCAGTTGACAACCCCGTGTCCTGTGGTGAAGATCGTGTCCGCTCCATATCTAGATAACCGTTATGATTTTATACTTCATACTTAACATGTTTATTAACCAACACCAGAGGGTGTGTCATGATGTATGTACAACTTCCTAGGTCAAAGGTCAAGGTCAAAAACTTTGGTTTCAGTTGACAACCCCGTATCCTCTGGTGAAGATCGTGTCCGCTCCATATCTAGATAACCGTTATGATTTCAAAGTTTATACTTGACATCTATTTTAACCACCACCAGAGGGCGTGTCATGATGTATGTACAACTTCCTAGGTCAAAGGTCAAGGTAAAAAAAACTTGGGTTTCAGTTGAAAACCCCGTGTCCTGTGGTGAAGATCGTGTCCGCTCTATATCTTGAGAACCGTTATGATTTCAAATATTATACTTGCAATCCATTGTAACCACCCCCAGAGGGCGTGTCATGATGTATGTACAACTTCCTAGGTCAAAGATCAAGGTCAAAAACTTTGGTTTCAGTTGACAACCCCGTGTCCTGTGGTGAAGATCGTGTGCGCTCCATATCTAGATAACCGTTATGATTTTATACTTAATACTTAGCATGTTTATTAACCAACCCTAGAGTGTGTGTCATGATGTATGTACAACTTCCTAGGTCAAAGGTCAAGGTCAAAAACTTTGGTTTCAGTTGACAACCCCGTGTCCTGTGGTGAAGATCGTGTCCGCTCCATATCTAGATAACCGTTATGATTTCAAAGTTTATACTTGACATCCATTTGAACCACCACCAGAGGGCGTGTCATGATGTATGTACAACTTCCTAGGTCAAAGGTCAAGGTCAAAAAAACTTTGGTTTCAGTTGACAACCCCGTGTCCTGTGGTGAAGATCGTGTCCGCTCTATATCTTGAGAACCGTTATGAATTCAAATATTATACTTGACATCCATTTTAACCAACACTAGACACTGCCAGAGGGTGTGTCATGATGTATGTACAACTTCCTAGGTCAAAGGTCTGTCTGTCTGTTGGTCTGTCCATTGCTAACAAATTTGATCAACTTATTTCCCCCCACGTTATTGACAGCGGGACCCACAGAGATGGCTCCCATCTCAATGGTATCTAGTTGCAATTGTTAATGATCTGTCTGAAATATTGCCGATTCTAATTTTTTAGTTCATACACTCGTGTTTAGAAGGCTATTTTTATTGATAAATTTATTCAATTAAAATAATTCAGTATTTTATCGTTACAAAAGTAACCAGAAGTCATAATTCATTTAAAAGTGAGCTTATGCAAAATATATAAAAAAAATTATACAACAGCTATCCAGTTAGTGTGCGACCTTATTACTCCCGTAAATTAATTTTAATTCTTTTTCTTACATTTCTGTGTCTAAAACTATAACTGACTCCCGTATATCATTCATACGAAATGTTGTTCACACCTGAAATGGTGAACCGTTACGCCTAGATGTCACTGAATGAAGATCAAAAGATTAGAATTACACAATAGTAATCTTTAAATTACCTTGAGTTTAACTACGTATTCAACATTCACTAAGTGTCAGAAATTAACACACAATTTATTTCCACAGTACAAGCAAGTGAAAATGTTTGCTGCAATGAAGCAAAAAGTTCAGAATACAAACATGTATTTTTTAATACACTATCGATCATGTCAGTTTCATATGTCTGTTAAAAGTATTTGCAGAAAAAAAATCATAAAAATGTTCTATTGTAATATGAGGCAGGCATTACCTGTAAATGGGGACGATGTCTGTATGAATTATTTTTTTGTAACTTAAACATTTGTTAAAAAAAAAGAAACGGAAATACCGTAACGTTTCCGATTTTGGTTTTGTTATTAGGGATTTTAGTTGTGACGTTATTTAAGTTATGACGTCATGTACAATGTAAACAAAGAAACGCTATCATCAGGTAACTTTTTTTCATATCAAGGAATTATTAAAATGCGTTCCTTCCTATTTTATACTAGACTGATAAATATATATTTTACTCAAAGTTTAATACAAACGAGACCGGAAAAAGGAAGTACATTGTAGATTTCTGCGCAGATGCGGGAATTCAAAACATGACATAAAAAAAAATTGAACGATTTTTAGTTCATTAGTACAATGAAATTTCCCGATTTTTTTTTTTTTTTTTTTATTGATTTTTCTACTGTTATTGGGGACTTCGTCCCCATATTATTTACTTTAATTACTAAAATTCGTATACAAAAATCCACACATAAATCCTACAATCTAATTTTAAAAGTTGCATGGCTATCACTTACTTTTCGTTGGTTAATAGCTACACCAAAAGTCGCCGATGCGCTTTAAATAAAGTTATTAGATGGTTAACGAACAAGACTTAAATGAGATTAATTTCACTTCCGGCATGCAAAAAGACTTAAACTACGTCACATAAGTCAGTAAGTTTGAAGAAATAAAATTAATAATTTTCAATTTTCTTCTTTATTACTTTTCATATCAAAATAAAACTTGGTGAATATGTTTTTTATGGTATTATGAACATAATAAGATGAAAAGTGAAAAATCGCGAATTATCCCTTTAAATATGTATAAAAAAGAAGTCTCACATAAGATGTTAACTAAAACAAGGATTCGTTTATTCTCTTCAATCAAATCACCTCTTTTGCTGGTCACTTTAAAGAGGCTCGAGGGTACAAAAAAATCAGCAAAAATTGAAACATTTGTTTTTTCATTTCAAATTTTATTTAATATTCTATTAGTTGTTACTTTATGATATGGTACAAAAATCAACCCAAAAAATAAATTTATTTGGCCGAAGATGACTTTTCAAATGAATATATCATTGAAAAAGCTCCAAATTATCTCCCTTTAATGAAATAATGCCATTTTTTTGTATAAAAATTGAAATAACTTTTTTTTAACTCATTGGTGACCCATATTTTTGATTATTTTTTTTAATTCAACTGTACTGAAAAAAAACTAGACTACAGTATTGTAAAATTTATGCGATTTCTGTAACTTATTTTTTTTAATTTTTTATTTTACCTTTTTTTCTCCTATTAGTTCGACAGAAAAAAAGTACCTTAAAATAATGCATGCTTCTTTCAAAGGCAGATTGTGAGCTTAAATGAACGGTGACCCAATATTTTTATTTAAGTTTCTATTAAG
This sequence comes from Mytilus galloprovincialis, assembly GCA_037788925.1. Classification (NCBI taxonomy): domain Eukaryota; kingdom Metazoa; phylum Mollusca; class Bivalvia; order Mytilida; family Mytilidae; genus Mytilus; species Mytilus galloprovincialis. Next base: position 3,850,789 of record CM075340.1, on the reverse strand, counting down.
TATAGAATAAAGTTTATTTAAAGAAATAAAATAGCGAAATCTATATTTAAAAAAATAAATTGATTTAGACCCGCGAGCCTCCATAAGAGTTCGATTGTCGAGTGGTCTTACTAAGGTTTTTTTTTATTATGAGCATGATTTTATATCTTCAAAGAATGGATCATCAATCTAAACTCTTATTTAGTAGCATAATTCAAAACAATATTAATGTTGCACTTTGTTTACGTTTTAAATCTAACAAAAGAACAAATACAATGTATACAATTAGAACAATGTTTCATATCAGACAATCCTGTTATCAAAGTAACAAATAATTTTGCAGAACAACTATAATATGTAGTTCTAAATATCACAATTGAATATGTACTAGAATAATCATATTTGAACTTTTGTTGAATTTCTATTGCTATTGCTTTAACATTTTTAATTGAATGTATTTTGCTGTTTGTTTGTGACATCAGGCGCTGTCTGGTAAATTTTTGTTATACGTTTTTGCATACTATTAGTATCTAATAAAAGGAATTGGTAGTTCACCTACATCATTACTAACCTGATGTTGACACGGAGGTTGTGAGTTCGAACCCACACGTGCCACCGTCGTTCGATTCCAATCTTAAGGTGGTACCTAACCCTACAGGGAGATAAATCTGTGAAATCAGCTAAACGTTTTAATTACGTTGTGTTGTTAAGGAAATATTAAGCTTCTTAATGATCAAAGTTAGTGTTTGTCAAACTGCTATATAACCAGTGTAATTTTTCTGATAAATTTGTTGGTTCAAATTTTTGGAAATCTGTTTATTTTCGTCAAAAGGTCAAAGTAAATATTTTTGACAAAATTTTATGAAAATTAAACGAGTCAAATAAATTTAAGTCAAGGTGTTTGGTACAACCTTAATTGATTAGAATTTTCAGTTTTTCTGACAAAGGTGGAGGGTTTTCTCCTGCTTCCTCTATCAATAAATCCAACCTATAGCCAATAATGCAGAAAATGGTGTTAAACACCAACAAACAATCAATTAATCTTAAAATAATAAACTCCCGTCAATTTATTTCTATTATCTTTTGTATTTTTGCTATGGAAATCCCTTAAAACTTTTAGGAATGTTTGTCCTCAATGCTCTTCAACTTCGTACTTTATTTGGCCTTTTTAACTTTTTTGGATTCGAGCGTCACTGATGAGTCTTTTGTAGACGAAACGCGCGTCTGGCGTATATACTAAATTTAGTCCTGGTATCTATGATGAGTTTATTTACAATAACATATACGTTTAAGTTAAGAAAATATATGACATATTTCATCATTTGCAATTGGCAAGATCTACAATCATGTTTTTCTTAGATCAGCATATAATGTTAGGCGATCCACAATCAATCAATCTAAATATCAATGTGTGAATGAAAATTCTACGCAGCACATCTTCAAATAAACACGATTTTTCGGAACTAATGTTCTTCGTAAAATGTCTGCACATCAAAATTGACGCTCCTTTTTTTTGCATGCCATTTAATAACTGAATTACAGGATTAAAGCCATTCATTAGGTCATTACTTAAATAAACTCATCATAGATACAAAGATTAGAATTTTGTATTTGCGCCAGACTCGCGTTTCGACTACAAAAGACTAATCAGTGACGCTCCAATGAAAAAAATTAGACAGTGACAGCTTTTGTGACCCTTTGATCAGAAATGTACTAGGGTTTTTCTCGGCATGTTTGTGAAAGGGGTCTCTTCCGGTATAAATGAAATAACGAAAAGACTTTCTAAGGTTCGGATACTTTATTACCAGAGAATATAAACTCACTTGTGGAGTGAGTTCTCCAGTAAATAAGGAACTTGGCACAAAGTAAACAATCTACATCAGAGTATAGTCATGTCTAGAAAACTGTATATCTGAGTCTAGTAAATATACAATCTGTAAATATGGGTTTCTGAATAATATATTCTGAGTCAATAATGGACGTCTTTCACTGGCCAGTGTCCAGGCAAATTCTACCTAAGGTGCACACAGGAAAATTCAACTTAACAGCCAATAACTAAGAACTAATCAAAACAAGAGTTCAGTTTCAACCCCCATGAATATGTATGAGTAACATTACTCAATACGTAAATTATATACTAAATCAAGTCATAAAGGATAAATATCCTTTAGTAAAAATACTTTGCAAGAGTGAAATAATTCAACTATTAAGACTCAATAAGAATTTGATAAGTAGATTTTTAATATAAATCAATGATTTCAAAAGTGCAAATTACATAATTTATGAAGCATGAATAATCACTCTGCTACATCTTTATGAATCATAAGTGAATGCCATGAAAATACAAATTCACGTGAGGTCAATTTTATATATGGATGGAGATTTTGAACTATCCGCCAGATACCAATGTATGATTTTAACCCTTTTAAAAGTAACCATACGGCTAAATACGATGAATATAATGGGTGATGGTGGAACTGTATACAAGATTTTACAGTCAAATGTTTTGAGAGATAGAACGAATTTCAGAGAAAGATCGAGATTTAAAAGTATTTAGATGTTCTTTATAAAGTTCTGTTTTTCTAAATTCATAGTTAGTCCTTTATTTCATTAGAAAAGTTTTGAACTGTTTCATTTGTGACCAATATAACTTTTTTACAGCTGATATATGAAACTATCACAAAAAAGAATAACTATTAGATGCGAGCTGATAAATCAGAACTCTCATTCAATAGTTATTCATTTTTGTGGAATTCCATACGTCAGCTGTAGAAAAGAGATAGATTTCAAACACTTCTTATAACAAAAATCTATTTTTTTTTATTCATTTAACAAAATGATTATATTTTCATTGTTTATTTCATTATAGCTTCTGATCATCAGTTAACATTGATTCATCTTCATGTATTTATTCTGTCTTCAACAATGATTTGGAACGGAGCAGGTTGTGTATTACTACTAGATCCGCCTAATTTCAATTCCGGATTGGTTCCTTCGGGTAATGTAATCTTGAACCTTTGCATTATCGTTGCAAAAATCAAATGAAGTTCTGGTTTAGCTACCACTTCTCCTAGACACACACGTCTCCCTGCAGAAAATGGTAACCAGCTTTCTGGTTTCATACCAAGCTTTCCATTTTCGTCGAGGTAGCGTGTCGGATCAAATTTCTCAACGTCTATCCAATAGTTAGGATCGTGATGAAGTGCCCAGTGATTAATCATAACGACTGTATCCTGTGGAACATCATAACCTCCTAAAAATATAAACCACTACAAATAATATGTGCAGTTATTTTGAGATGGATATGAAATTTTGTTTCCAATAAATTTTTAAAAGACAAATCTCAGTCTTTAGTCATCGATTTAAGCTGAAAATTTCAAACATCACAACATTCTTTCAAAATAAAAACTCATCTGAAGCTATAGCATTGTAACTTAATATCCTCTGATTATGATTCAATTAAAACTTGACTTTTTTTGTCTTAGTAACTAACCGTTAAAACGCCCTAAAGTTCTCTCTTGTACGACTGTTTAAAATCAATTATGTATTAAACGGTTGCCGAATCAAAACTCAATAGATAACGAAGTAATGATGTCACAAGTTTGAGAAATATGGCAACTATTTTTGTGGATGATATATATTAAATTAATTGTCTTCTAATATTCTTTTGACAAGGAGACGGAAATGATAATGACTGATTGATAATAAGAAATATTCTCTGTAAATAATAACATAATAATTTAGTTTCCTTCCCCTTTTAAGGTTCACCAAAACAAATAGACAAGTAAGGCCGAATTTTTAACTCAAAAAGTACTCTGTGTGCAGACTTACCTGTGCAGTTTTGAAGGTTTAAATACCTAGCATTCACTAGATATATAAATTAAATGTATTTTGCATTTCAGAAAGATGAAATCTTTTTTGGATTTTATTGGGCATTTTTTTCCTTCCTGTAGAAGGTGTAAAAATAAACTAAGTTGGGATATAACTTTGAGATGCTCCCTCTCAGGTAAGAACTGGTTGGTCTTCTATTGATTGTCCTTGATTGGCATAGACAATAGATTTCTTCACATTTATAGGTGAGTTAAAGAGTTTATCTGAGTGGACAGTATCAAAGTAATTCAGGTGTTGTTTAGTGTCGGTTAGTGTATAGAAATGTGTATAATATGAAACTTAGAGCGAGGGGCTTATACACCTTTCTATACACTATCCAATTTAGCGCATATTTACAACTTGAGTAATCCTTTAATTAGTCTATTGACATATTGTGGCTGACTAGATGTAGCTCATTTACGTAGTTTTGTAAATCTACTCTCTAATATCATTGTAAAAATTGGATTTCAAAAGGCCCTTGACGTTAGAATGAAAAGAAGGTAGCTGCTGGTGTTAGTATGTTTATTGATATAAAGCCGTGTTTTACTATACATGTACTTATTTCCATGGTAAGATGACAAAATAAATTGACCAAAAGCAGACAATTCTTAAATTGCAGTGACAGCTTTACATTCTTGAAAACATTTTTTTAATTGCACATAAAAACTAAAACTATATTGGAAATGCTTTTAAATGAGTACAAACATGTAGACCCCCCTCCCATATCTTTGGTTGAAACACTTTTAAAAATGGCTGGATCTGCCCCTGGTATGTAACCATAGGTAGTCTAGTGGATAGTTTACATGCATGACATATTTGTCACTGGACATAAGGCAACCAATAATCGAACAATTTATGACGAAATATATCAAATTGCTTTATTGATAATTTCCCTTCAAAAGATTCATGGTTGACTCTTTTTGTGTACAAAGTAAATGCATGGAAGATAAAGGATTACAAATTTTAAATGGGGTTGTACTTTAATCAAGATATAAAGAACCATTATTGTTACTCTTTATTTTAATGAAAGAAGCTTTTAATTGTCAAAAGAAAAATTATATTAAAAGATTGATTAGTAGGATGTTAAAAATCTGTTTGAAAACTAATTACAAACTATTTAGTTAAATTAGGAACACATGATTTATTTCAAAATAGCCAGTAGCAATTTTTGTTCTAGTATCTTGATTACGATACAATGAAATCTTACCCTTGTGGTCCTTCATGCGGAGTTACTTAGTACACGGAAAAAGTATGTACTATCAAAATTGAGGCAAATTCAAGCAATTTGATTAGACGAAAAGTTGTAAATTTGTGCTAATTTTTACATCTTCTGCAGGAAGGAAAAAAAAAATACCCATCAAAATTCAAAACGATTTTACCTTTTTGGAGCACAAAAAGCCTTTAACTGTCATATATCTAGTGGATGTCAGGCCTTAAAACTTTCCAAACTTCACAGGTAAGTCTGTACACTGAGTAGTTTTAGAGGTGAAAATACGGCCATATTTGTCCATTTATTATGATGAACCTTAACAATAACATTACATTCATTGATAAATGAAAAGTAGGTAATTTAACTATTTGTGTCACTTTGGGAGGGGTGACTTTTATTAAACCACATCTTATACAATCAGAATATCTAAAATATTCGTAGTTTTTAAGTATTAAAAAGAAATTGTTTTCTTATGATCAATTTTTGATGTGAGCGTCACTGATGAGTCTTGTGTAGACGAAACGCGCGTCTGGCGAATCAAATTAACGGCCTGGTACCTTTGATAACTATTTACTAGAGTGTATCCCTGCTTATTGTTACTGGGAATTGGTTTCTGTTCATGTCTTACATCAGACAGAGTTACATGTATTTCATGTTTTTAATCAACTTATGAATGAACTGCATGTGAATCGGTAATTGTCCATTATCTTAATGTAATCTTGTTAGTGCAGTAACGATACGACAAAGACTATTGCACTAAATGATGCCACACTTATAAGAACATAATTTATAAAAATCAAGAAAAGATGTCTGACTTCATATTGTTCAAAACAAAAGAAATGTAGCATACAACAAGATGCAATAACTAATCGAATTCGGCTGCAACTGCATAATCCCAATATATCATGTCTCTAAATAAAAAAGATAAGAGACCACGTTGAAGTCTGATGATTTTAATACTTACCAACTTTTGTATCACACATTGTACTATGAGGCAGACCTACGGGAACAACTGTACCAAGTCTCATGGCTTCATGCAAGGTGGCTTCTGTATAACTGAGATTTTCTCTGTCTTTAATCGTCGGTAGTCTATCTTTTCCTAAATAAAGGTTGACACAAAAGCACGCATTTAAATTTGTACGATAAATGTAGACTACATGTATTATACAAAAATACGAACACGAAGTATGATTGTTAACAAAACAACTATCCAACAATTTTCAAATAAAGTTGATGTAAGTGATTATAGGTAAACATATGGTCTTTGACAAAGTGAAAACCATATACCTTATAGTCTGCTATGAAAGGCACGACTAGAAAAATCTGAAACATTTTCCAATTGACGAAACAAATATGAGAGACATAAACCAACGACAATCACTGAACTACAGGATCCTGACTCTGAACAGACTTTGGAACTTTATAAACTGTAAAATTGTAGTATAGCTTTTTGTTCGGTGTGAGCCAAGGCTCTGTGTTGAAGGCCGTTCATTGACCTATAACGGTTTACTTTTATGAATTGTTTTTTTCGATGGAGAGTTGTCTTATTGGCACTCACACCTCATCTTCCTATATCTATATAATATTATATCATTTTCAGCAACATACTTCTCAAAAGTTTGGTATCATAACATCTGATTTTATTGAATTAACCTTATTTGGGTTGAGAAATAATGATATTGATCGATGGTATGTTGTTTAGCGTACAGAGGCGAACGGAAAAAAGAGTTCATACAATGAGGTTTTATAATCTATAAATCAAACTTGCATCTATTGAGAAAATGAGAATACCAAGAGATTGACAAAATCAATATAAGATACAAATAATACCAAATGTGTTTCAGACAAGAAATACAACAGTTGCCCTCTAGAATACATGAAAAGCTTTTAAAGTGACAGGGCCAAACATTGTGATACTCACCAACAACTCTGTCTATTTCTTCCTGGACTTTACATTGGATATCTGGTAACCCAGCCATGTATCGTACAGCAAAGTACAACGTTATTCTTGATGTGTCAATCATGTCAATACCAGCTATATATAAAAAGAAACACTTTGTAAATGATGAATTCAGTTTGTTCTTATGTTGTTTTAGATCAGACTTGAGTGTTTACGAAGTGTATAACTCCACCATATTATCTAGTTCCCTTTTCCAACTAATGCCCCTATAATCGATTGTTTGGCATTGTAACTACAAGACGTGTCAAATGACGGGGCCCCTCCCAAATGATACATAAGTGAAATGTTATATCTTGGGTAGTTGTGAAATTGAAATTTTAGTTAAAAAATAAATCTATTACTCAAGTAACAATATTCGATCCCTCTATTCATTTTTAAATGCGAAATAGACAAATTTTTGAGGGATAAACAATAATTACTAGTTTTTGCAATTTTAGGGGCCAAAACATATCAAGTTTAAATTTTTCTCAATTAATACAAGAAAATAAAAAGTTCTATCCACCATTTTGTACAAAATGAAATGCCTGTCTCAAGCGATAAATATGACAGTTGTTTTCTATGCGTTTGATGTGATTTAGCTTTTGATTTTGCCATTTAATAAGGGACTTTCCATTATGAATTTTACTTGGAGTTAGGTATTTTTGTTTTTCAATTTGTTTTAAATGAAAGAATCAGGTACAAACATACATTGAAGTTCTTTTTCAATAAATTTGATATATTTCATTGTCTGTTACACATGTTAGGTTCCTTATTCTGTTAATCTTGCAATGAGTTACATTGAAGTTCTTTTTCAATAAATTTGATATATTTCATTGTCTGTTACACATGTTAGATTCCTTATTCTGTTAATCTTGCAATGAGTTGTGCGTTTTTGCTCCCTGTTGTGACATTTAGGTGATCAACAACAATAAGAGCATTATTGTTTTGCTTTTTGTGTGGTCTAAGTGAGTTCAAGGTTTTTATGTAAAAAAATTATGTTAAAGGTATACCTAAACTACATAAGTGTCCTTACAAACAACGGTATATTGCTGGGTCTTCCAAGTGCTCCACGAAACCTCTTTCTAAATTATTAACATCTATTTTATCAGCAATCAAAGACGGGCTTCAAAGTTATTGTGAAACTGCCTATTCTAGAGGTGGCGTGAATCAGATGTGGATACTTAAAAATTCCAAAGATCTTTTAGAGTACATACAATCTAACTCTCTTTCATCTTGTAACAGTATTAAAACATTTGACTTTTCTACTCTTTACACAAGTATTCCACATTCCAAACTAAAAGACAAATTGAAAGAGTTGGTATTACTTTGCTTCATAAAAAAGACTGGCCAACGTAGATACAAGTATCTTGTCTTAGGGAGGGATAAATCATACTTTGTAAAGAATCACTCTGATTCAAACAAAAAATTCTCTGAAACCGATATTATCAAGATGCTTGATTTCTTGATTGACAACATATTTGTAACGTTCGGAGGACGTGTTTTTCAACAGACTGTCGGCATCCCAATGGGAACAAACTGTGCCCCTCTACTTGCCGACTTGTTTCTTTATTATTATGAGGCTGACTTCATGCAGGAACTTCTAAGGAAGAAAGATAAGAAGTTAGCAATATCCTTTAACTCTACTTTCCGCTATATAGATGACGTTCTTTCACTAAACAATTCAAAATTTGGTGACTATGTGGAACGCATCTATCCCATCGAATTGGAGATAAAGGATACTACAGATACAGTTAAATCGGCTTCATATCTTGACTTACATCTAGAAATTGACAATGAGGGTCGGTTGAAAACAAAACTTTACGACAAAAGAGATGATTTCAGCTTTCCAATTGTGAACTTTCCATTTCTAAGTAGCAACATTCCAGCAGCACCTGCATACGGGGTATATATCTCCCAATTGATACGATATTCCCGAGCTTGCATTTCCTATCATGATTTTCTTGATAGAGGGTTACTGCTCACAAGGAAGCTATTAAACCAAGAGTTCCAAATGGTGAAGTTGAAATCATCCCTTCGTAAATTTTACGGACGCCATCACGAGTTGGTTGACCGTTATGGAATAACCGTTTCACAAATGATATCGGATATGTTCTTTACGTCGTAACTACAATCCCCTTCCCTTTCATGAATGTGACCTACCGAATTAGACTATTTACCGGATTTGTAATCACATAAGCAACACGACGGGTGCCACATGTGGAGCAGGATCTGCTTACCCTTCCGGAGCACCTGAGATCACCCCTAGTTTTTGGTGGGGTTCGTGTTGTTTATTCTTTAGTTTTCTATGTTGTGTCATGTGTACTATTGTTTTTCTGTTTGTCTTTTTCATTTTTAGCCATGGCGTTGTCAGTTTGTTTTAGATTTATGAGTTTGACTGTCCCTTTGGTATCTTTCGTCCCTCTTTTATCATAGTATATTTGTTCTTTTGCAAAAGAGGGGCGAACGTTACCAGAGGGACAGTCAAACTCATAGATTGAAAATAAACTGACAATTCCATGGATAGAAAAATAAAAATATATGTTGATCCAATACTTATAAGTTCTTAATGTGCCACATATTTGTGAACTCCCCGTTAAATACATCTAATATCGCTTGTCTAAGATGTGTGTTTTTTAACTGAGATAATATTTCCTCGTTGATATCTTACCACTAAATATATCCATTAGCGTTTGTCTAAGATGTGTGTTCGTTAACTGAGACAACACTTCATCGTTCTCTTCTTGTTCTGCTTCTTTTCTTGCCAGTATCAAGGAATCAGTAAAATCTCTTTTTTTGTCTGAAATCATTAATGCGAATATTTCTAGTTTAATAAACAATATATTATAACAATTTTTTGCAGTTACGATTTTGGAGGTTTTACAGATCTAATGAGAGAAAAACTAATAATTACGATATATTTGTTATTTATTTATATTCTAGTAATATAAACTTCCATCGCATCCAGTCATATAAAAAATAAAGCTGTGAAGAACAGTTCAATGGGAATCCATATTAAACATTATGCATAAATAGTTATCAAAGGTATTTGACTTATAAATCAATACGCCAGTCGCGCTTTTCGTCTAAGACTTATCAGTGACGCTCAGATCAAAATAGTATTAGAGCCAAACAAGTTTAAAGTTGAAGAGCATTTATTACCAAAAATTACAAAAAAGTGTGCCAATTACGTCTAAGGTTATTTATGCCTGGATAATTCGCACTTTTCTAGATCATTTTGTTTTATGGATTAGCTAAAGTAACATTTAAGTCAGCAACTTTCATACAAGGCTAAAATAGATATGCATTATAAAGGCTTACATAAAGTTACAATTATAAACATTTCAGGTTTAAATAGATCTGTTTTTGTCAACATAAAAATGTTAAGATTCTTTAAATCTGCGGTGAACTGAATTAGTAGGGTTCGTGTTTCTTTTCTCTTTTTTTTTCTGTTAAAAATTGTCTTTTGTTTACTGTTGTTTGCTTTTTGTCTGTTTGTCTTTTTCATTTGGAAATTGCGTTGCCAGTTTATTTTCGACTTATGAGTTCAAATTTCCCTTTGATATACTTGACCTCTATCTTTACTTAATGACGATCGCCTAACTCACATAGGCTACGAATTAAAAAATGCGTTTAACAACAGGTTTTATAAAGTTGTGTAAATATATGTAGGCGGTCATGACTCCTAAAATATTTGAACTATAAACCTATAGAAAACATGAGGAGATGACATGAATACAAAGCGGAGTAAACCGATAGGGGCGTGTATTTTTTTTCTTCTTTTCAGTAAAACGTTCTTATACCAATGCAATAACACTCTTTCTTTGTTGCTAAACGGAGCTTCCGTAACAGATGGCAGCACATAACCATTACAATGTTGATTTTGTTTAGAATCACAATTTAATTTAAACTCAGATAATTTGTGGGAGTAATAACAACATTTTTAAACTTGTCTTATAACAATGGTTATTAATTTGGTCTCTTGCCTTATTGGCAATCATACTACATCTTCTTTTTTTTTTATATATATATCAAGAATGTACCTTTTTTAGGGTTTTCTTTCTTTTATTTGTACTTGTATGTTATTTCTCCATTATATATATTCAAATGTCACACCTGAAATTTTCCTTTTTCAAATCTTATTTTAATCTGAAGCACGCATGAAGCCTACAATTGTCTTTTTACATCTGACGCAAAATATCTACTTGATTGCTTATTGTTCGGATTCCAAAGATGAAAACAATGTTTTACAGTTTTTTTTCTTTGTTTTTTTAATTCAAAATAATGTATTTTTATATATTAATTGTTTTTCAAATGGCATTTAGATAACTGTAAGCTTGGGTCTAGTGTGCGTTGTTATGTTTATTTCAATTACTGACAGAAATGTTTTTAATGCGAGCTTAAACGTCCATGCATTAATATTTTCCAATTATTCTATTGACCTAACTGCGGATTAAAACAAAGTCTCATTCACTCGTGATTAGTACACATCCACGAGACCACTATGTGTGGAGCTGAGGTGTAACTAAATTTCCACTCATATCCATTCATTGCTTACCTTTTCCCAAAACACACAGCATTTAGAATATTGGACACCATTAGATCTATGTAATTTTCTGGATTAAATGCTCCGGTTTCTTTTGCCATTAAGGGCAAACATTTATTCGTTGACTCATGAAGCACTGCTTCGAAATGAGTTCCAATCATATATTGCCTACAAAAAAGGTTCCTGTTTTTTCACTTTAATGATAATCATTTCAATTCCCTTTTCAATTATCACCAGTAATGCTTGTAATGTTTTCATGTGTTTTGAAGCGAGTCGGGCACAACATATTTGCAAATGTAGTTTTGTTTTGTAAATTATCCTCCTTAATATAAAGCATGTCGGATATACTGTCTTATACGGGTATGAATAATTAGAATACTAATGTTCACGCCAATATAATTGTTTGTTTACATAATGTTGATTTGTTAAACCGGGTCGTTGACTTATCCAACGCCTTGTAAACAATCAAATCACAACCACATGGTTAAGCAAGAAAAAAGGTATTGGCACTTTTATTTTCTGTTTAGGATCACTGGTACAAATTATCAAAGTTATAGAGTAGGTCGACTATTCAGCATTTTATTATTATCTGTAAATAATTTCGTTGAAAAGGAGACTGTACTACCATAGATAACTGAACGAAAGCTTGTTTTGTTTATTACTTGGACCAATGTGATTTAGAATGACATCAGAATAACTTTTCTCCCGCAGGTTAATTCGGACAGCCCAATCAGGTTTTGACAAAATGTCAATGAGTTAATCAAACTTATATATCAGTATAAAGATATTAATTGACAGTGCTTCGTAAGCCTTTGAAGGCTGGCTGATTGACTTTGTATTAATGTATGTTAAAATGTTATATCAGGTTGCACTATAAATAAGTGTTCTACCCCGTCATTCTAAATGTATTTGTTTTATATTGTTTATGCTAAATATGTTATAATGTATGTTGGGTTTAGATTGTCTGTTAATTCATCCTCATCCTTTGTATTGTATAGTCTTAGGCTTATAACATGTTTGCAAAGGAACAACTGAGACTTCCATGTATATCAATGATTCAAGCGTTTCATATATCTTTTATTTTTGTGCACGGTTATTTTTTACCATGACCTTATACGTCAATAGTTCCATTTATTATTGATAATTAGACGTATTTATGGAACGCCAAAACTGTCTTGTTATGACCATTTTTCATTATATGATGTACATTTACCTTTATATGATGTGCACTTGTCATTATATGATGCGCACTTACCTTTATATGATGTGCACTTGGACTTATATGATGTGCAAACACCTTTATATGACGTGCAAATATGCTTATATTATGTGCAAGTATCTTTATATGATGTCCAAACATCTTTATATGATGTCCAAACATCTTTATATGATGTGCAACTACACTTATATGATGTGCATACATACTTATATGATGTGCATACATGCTTATATGATGTGCATACATACTTATATGATGTGCTAATGTACTTATACGATGTGCAAATGTACATATATGATGTGCAAATGTACTTATATGATGTGCAAATGTACTTATATGATGTGCAAATGTCCTTATATGATGTGCAAATATCCTTATACGATGTGCATTTTCCCTTATATTATGTGCTTGTAATCTTATATCATGTGATTCGGTTAACTTCATTATATGATGTCGAAACGTCATTATATGATGTGCTTTCATCGTCGTTATGGTCAATGAACATGATTACGATTAGAATGATTACTGTCTACGTCATAACTGATTCCGATCTGCTTCTGCAGAATTGATATAAACCCGGATCAAATCTGAGGTTATTTAAAAAGAGGAAAACCTTGACATGTTTGTTCCTCGATTTTCAAGATGAAAAAAATCACACCAAATATTGATGGAAAATTGTCAAATTATGAATTTTTATCGATGGGTCTACAATAATGAATATACGGGATCTACAATAATGAGCATACAGTTAACTTATTACGTTTTAGAAATAAATCTTTAATCTTTTAAGCGAAAGTGCATTTTTAAGATAAAGTGAGACAGTAAAATTGAGAAAGGAAATGGGGAATGTGCCAAAGAGACAACAACCCGACCATAGAGCAGACAACAGCAGAAGGTCACCAACAGGTCTTCAATGCAACGAGAATTATCGCACCCGGAGGCGTTCTTCACCTGGCCCCTAAACAAAGTGCATTTTAACAAAAATTAAAGTTTCAAACATTTCGGCGGAATATAAAGATCAATTAATGCAGGAACTAGTTGAAGTAGTTCCCGGCAGCGGCGAAAATAAAATAAAACAAACTGTGTGGCTCTTGTTTATAGCTTGCTGTTCGGTTTGAGTAGAAGCTCCGTGTTGAAGGCCGTAGTTAAACCTATAATTGTTTACTTTTTACACATTATGACTTAGATGTAGAGTTGTCTCATTGTCTCATTGGCACTCATATCATATCTTCCTATTTCTATTCATTTCAAAAGACACCAATGAACTCAAAGTCAATTTCAAAAATATTTTATAACGATAGCTACAATATTATCCTCACTAGTAGCACGATTTCAGTCTGAAACGGTCATTTTGGTCTGATCGTATCTTAATTGACTGGATTTACCGCTAGAGGAAAACGTCAAGATTTGTCAGATCGTTCAGTCTCCATTCGGATCGATAGTCTCATTAGGTAAATTAGTCCCGTTAAGGCATGTCAAGATATTTAAGACTGTATCTTCTAGCGAGCTGTTTAGATCCGTTAAGACCGTGTCAGACCAAAACAGACCATGGATACAAACTGACGTCAAGATGTTGTCAGACCGTGTCCAGTCGTGTTCAGATTTTAATAATTTGGACACAAAACGAGTGAAACTTTCCCATTATTTATCAGGGGTTGCTCCCCTTTCAAGAATGAAATAAAACTGTGAAAGAAGACGATTTTTTTAACTGAAAGTCTACCACGTCCCCTTAATCATGTTATTTAAATAAAACAAATATTCAATTTTAATTCTAACTTCTTCCTATTTAATTATTTAACACTGTTTTATAATTATATAAATAAAAAAAGTAGCTCAAAGTCATACTGCTGCACAAATCGCCGCGAATTGACTAAAAAAAATCAACAGATTGCCGAAATAATATTTGATTATTGAATATAAGCACCTGAACCTTTGTATTTAATGGTTTACAAGTGATTGCAATACGTTTTATATGCAATTACAGACTGCCGTACGTGGTGAAGACATACCTGTCAACCTCTGAAAATGAAAAGTCAGGTCATGACCTGCATTGAGAAAAAAAATCTCAGGTCATAACGCGTACGACATTTTGCGGGCTCAATTGAAGAACAAAAATATGTTTACATATAATTTATATAGTCAATATAGTCAATATGTATATGAAACAGTTAGAACATGTATACAAGTTTATTTCAGACTATTGTTATATTCCATAGTAGCAGACTTGGCATTCTTTAAAAGAACTGCACTTGGTTTCAGTTCATAGCAATGCAAATGTGTATTCATTTTACAAGAATGAAGAGCACACAGTGTATCCTTATTAAGATCAGCCCTAAACTCTGTAGCTATTTTCTTTACTAAAGAAAATGCCCTCTCACTGACAAAACAAAAAATCTTGGCTTGTTAAGAAAAATGTCATGGAACTTGGACATTTCTCCCCAAAATGTACCAATGTCAGTTTCAGGGGAAGTGCAAAGTGGAAGTTCATCTAATGGGGTCAACTGATAGTCACTGAACTCATCTTGTAGCTGTGTTGTCTCTTCATATCGTTACGTAGCTCAGGTAAACAGTCCTACATTTTGACTTTTGGTTACATTGAAAAAGACCGATAAAACCGAAAGTCGTATTACTTCTAAATACCGGAAACAATTCCGGTCAGAAATCCGGGTGAAACGGGTAATGTTAGAAATTCCCGGGACCCGCCGGGTAAAGAAAAACTCCCGGGTGAGAGGTGAAAATAACGGGTGTCACCCGCAAAAAACGGGTGAGTTGACAGGTATGTGAAGAATTTGTCATTCATTTTTACACCCTTATTTAATAATAACGGATGTCGGCCGTGAACACTTGAAAACGTGATCTTAATATGTTAAATTAAATTTAAGATGTAACTATTTTTAAATATTGTAAATGAATGCATTATCATTTATCTTTTATGTTACCTATATAAATTGCATTTGAGTAAATTTGAGGCAGGGAAAAAAATATATAGATATAACTCTGTCTTTTATCGTTTTCTGTTTATTGTCATGACATTGTCCGTTAACTTTATTTTTGCCAGACTCATGCGTTTGGCTTTCCATCTTTATTTTTTAATGTGTCTATAATTCGAGAGCCTTTTGTAAAAAAAACTACATACCAGAAGCCTTCTTTAAAAAATAAAGTTTGAATATTATAGCAGAAAAAGGCTTATAAATTCATTCAAATTTATATTTGAAATAGGATAAATAATCAAGAAAATGTTTATAAATACGTCAGACACTGTACTTAAAGTACATTTAAAGACCAGGTTACATATATATTACATGCATACAGCATAATAAAGCTGGTTTAATTTGAATGACTATCCATTAGGGACATTTTTCGACGATAATTAATCAAATCTGACAAGTTTAATTAAAAACGGAAAATAATTCTTCGCCCGTAAACGATTTAACGTTACCGTACCCTCTTTATTTTTGTTGCATTCATGTCGCATGTGTGTCGGCAGTGTCAGCGCTTCTAATAGCTAACTTATTTTACATAAAATCGTTGACATGGTAGAAGGAAACTATTGTACAATATATTAAGCTGAGCTGGAAATTACAATTGGTGAGTAGAAATGAATATTTTAATACATGTCTATCAGAATAATCATTGATCATGGATCATCACCCAAGAATTTGAAGGAAAAATGTTCACATTTGTTAAATTTGTGCATACAGGTATGAATCGACGTTCCAATACTCCACACTCTTGGATAGTAGCCTGTTCAAAGGCAAAGTAAGAATTTGGGCTTGTTAACAAATTGTTCCTGTGATTGGATCCCCCCCCCCCTTTTTCATGTTTTTTGGAAGATCAATGCATGATTTAAAAAGTTACATATAAACTAGTATGGTTTAAACCTCCTTTTAAAAATGGCGGGATCCACCCCTGTTTATTGCCTAACATGCATTGACATGTGGGGTATTCACAATGGTATGGTTGTGCGGGATGGCCTATACAACAGTTACAAGACCTAAACCCCTGATCGAGTAATCCTATATATTGTATGTTAATGTATTGATAACTGTCACGTCCTAAATTTGCATGAAATATTTGTCACTTTTTTTTATTAACCAATAACCAACCAATCTTCACATGTTACGATGTAGTCCGAGACAAGCTTGTCTGGCAAAACAGCTGTTTGGACGTCAGAGTAATCTCAGACTAGTTACGACGATGATATACCTATTTATATAGCCACTGGTGGGTGATGTACAATAATTATAATTTGTCACATATGTGTTATGAATACCTTCAACATGTTCAAGGCTTGGGTTTATATATATGCAATAACCTCAAAATTGCCAGGGGCAAAAAAAAGAGTATATTGATATTGTGCCCTGACATGCCTGATTCCAAATGATGAGACGACATTGCGTCCTTAACAACAATTTTTAACACTTTTCATCTTTTGTGATAAGAAATTTAAGATTTTACCGGGTATGATTCATTATTTTGTTATAAATGATTTGTTATGCTCTAAATTTTGTAGAACTTAAATATATGTTATAACAAGAAAAAGAAATTATGTTGAAATTTTTATTTTTATCTTTTGTATATTAATTATTATTCACTGTCATGACTGTCATGACTAAATAAAAATTAGATCCCACGCATGCGCGGCATAGTTACTGTAAATAAGTGCCGGACACGTTATCATCAGTATGTTGATGGATTATAAAGAAGAAGAAGAATCTTATAAATACTATTTGCTTTGTCACCATGTCACGTTGGTAGTAATATTCAACAAATTCTATTTTAAAATAAAAAAGTATTATAAATTGATCACAACAAGTATAGTGCTATACAATGCTATAGCCTCTATTAGACAGTAACCCTTCAATGAAGTATACACCTAAGAAAACATTGATGTAGAAAGAGAGAACATTTTGTTTTAGAAATAGAACCTCAAAAAAGGGTTTTATTCTTCTTCTCATAAGGGACTTATCAATTAAATTGTATAAGTCATAAATTCATTTCTTTACATCATTAAACTTTGTTGTCAAGCAAATTATGATTGCTAGTTTTTCTTGTAGATAAATTATACAAGTTTATATATAATAAATACTTTATTCTTAATGTATGTTTTTTTTTGTAGATAAGATATCACATTGGTTTGAGCATGATTCCCAGCCAGATTATGAAGCGGCATATATCATGTATATCAATGTATATATAGGAAATATATAGTGTCACTAAGTTACTCTCATATGGTACCTCATTTGTACCTGTAGCTATAAATTGTGAAATGGTGGATTCATTCATAATTTTGTGTTACTTATTGGTTTGGAAATAACGTTGATAGAGCTAACAGCATTATGTCATGATGTACAGTTGATGGGATGATCTGATTGGACAAAAAGAGAATTGTGAATTGAACAAATAGCAAACTTACAATTCATAGAAAAAATGTAGGAAATACAATGTACTACATTACTTGGTGACAGAGCATACCTTTGATATATATATATATATATATTTGAAATAAGTAATATTAACAATTTGAAATAAAGAGAATTTAAAGTTTTCTAGGAATATTAGTAGTGCATCATATCTTAATTCCATGATTATCTTGGATAGTTATATCATTAAGAATAGAAAATTGGAATAATGGAAATTTCTAGTTGCAGTGAATATCAATCATTGTCAATACTAAACGTGCAGCATCATGATCATACATCATCTGATTCACCTTGGATAATTATTCATTTGAAATAAGAATTTGGATATAATAAGAGTTTCTATGCTGCCATTGCTATTGTTGGCTACATGTACCACCAGGGAGTGTTAAACCTCCTTTACTTTCCATGAGGGTCTGTCACGGTCCATCACTATTGGTTAGTGTCATATATATGCATGATGATGGAAGTTTTTACCAACCTAGACAAGCTTTAGTTTACAGCCCTGGCATGGTTGTTGGTTAGAGTCGAATGACAGCTTGCTGTATAGTTATAATAGTCTGAATGTATCTACCATTTGTCTACATGTATTTTAATAATCTTCTAAATTACTGTTCATTCTGAAACTGGCATTTTATAATAGTAGTCAAACATATTAAACAATACATGTACTTCAAAGTATCATTTTATTTTGTCTCGCCTTACACAAAAGTCATGAAAGTTGGTTGTATACAAGAAATTTGTATTACAGTCTTGGGGTGATGATGTAAGCTATTTTATAGAGCTTTACATTTTAAAAGCTAAAAGAGCTGGATGTTTCTTGTCTTGTATTCAGATGCTAGTAGGTAATTAATATGTTATGATGTTTCAGTTTGCCATTATATGTACATTGCACCTGACCCCATTTTCATGGTTCAATGACTGCATGTAAAATATACTGTTACTTAATCAATGAAATGCTCTTTTATACTGTATATTTTATATATGTAATTGGATACATTTTATTGTATGTGAGTATCTTGAAAGATCTACTTGTCTATCAGGTTGGGTTGACCTGACCTTGACCTTCATGGATAATTTAAGTGATTAAGGTTATTTCAGTTTGATACAATGTTAACATGGTTAGGTTTGTTTCTCAGTTTATACTTCCTAATCATGCTAATAAAATTGACACTGGAAATGGGGAATGTGCCAAAAAAGACAACAACCCAACTTCAGAGCAGACAATAGCCGAAGGTCATCAATGTTTCTCATAAGCTATAAGCTACATTGTACATGTATAGGATCACTACTTTTGGCATAATTATGGAATAAATGTAAGTTGTACATGTTTGACATTTTTGAATGGCTTATTTCATCTGACAATGACACCATTTTCATGGTTTTTATATTTAGTCTTTTTCTCTGTTTCTATGGTTACTATAAACGTTTAACCATAAATTTGGGGTATGGAAGAACTGTGAAATTCAAAAATTCATGAAATTCATGAAATTATCTGTCCTATATCTGTCTGGCATGGTTATTTTGACTGGACTTCATTTTAATGGATTATTGATAATGTAAAGTTTATGTGATACTTATAGACTAGTAAAATCTTCTTATTTCAGAATTTCAATAAAAAGATCATGAATAAGTCCACATTTAAAAGAATGTCTGTTTCCCATCCCAGGGGGCTTATTTTTTACCTGGGTGTGGGGAGGGGAAACAAACAATTTTTATTTTGGCCTAAGGAGATATGGTGAGACGACTATCAACCATTTAAACCATGTAGACCAAGTGATTTACTTGTTCATGTTGTTAGTCACTATATAATAGGTCACTGCACACCCTTCAACAATGACCAAAAACTAAAACTTTATAATGAGCACCCTATAAAAGGTTCAGCCTGTAATGAGGCATCTGACACAGTTAATGTAAAATATTCAGACGAAAAACCCAACAGTGATGACAATTTGATTTATTATACCATACCCTCCCCCCTCCCTTGAAGTTAAATGTCTAATCCCTTGGTGTACTAATATGAATAGTATTTTACTGGAAATGTTTCGGAAAATAGATATTGATGCTAACGTAAATATTTTATCCAATAAAAAGACAGGAAATAAGTCGGTGAACCAAAAAGTTCAAATCTAATTGAAAATTAAAGTGCCCATGAACTCACTGATCATGCACGAGTGATTCTATTCATAAAAAGTGTCCGTGTAACAATTAAGAAGAGTCTGTGTATCATCGAAAAAGAGTCTGTGTAACACCCCTTAATGTACTGTTTTTCTATAGCTCTGCAAAGGGGGGGGGGGGTCAAAGTCGTTCAAAGGTCACTGTACGGCCTTTAACAATGAGCAAAATCCATACAGCATTCTAGTACAGCATACGTTTTACCTCAGCGAACTCACTGTCTTGGTGATGTATCAATCATTTGCTTCAGGTCGATCCATTTCGCATCTCGTCATGAATATGCGTGATATATTTGCCACTGGACATTAAGGGAGCAATCAATTTATCAGTTTCATTTAGTGATGCATGCTAATTATATATAGTTCTCAAATGATAATTGTCTAAAACTGTTTCCATTTTTGTGTATTTTATTTTTTAGCGTAAATTTTAGAATTTCTTTCCGAATCTTTCTCTTTGCATTTATTTGTTTGTAAACATTTAATAAAGTAGTCCATGTCAGGGGTTAGATTGTATACAGCCAATCTAGGACCAGGGCAGTAGAACAGAAAACAGTCTCCATTGTATACATACATATGCATTTATGTTGAAGCGTAAAACAACGACATGTAGTTGAGCTCGTTTTGGTGAAACAATTACTGTCAAATCTTTATATACATTTATAAATATCTGGTAAAGTTGTCATAAAAGCAAAAACGGACGAAAAAGTTGGCAACAATTTATAATAAGATTAAACTTATTTTGGCCGTTTCGTTTCTTCTAAAGTGTTAAATTCAAGTTGACAACCATGCGACTGGCTTACTTGGAGATTCAGGTGACCTTTTTCGTTTTTTAGAAATTTCAATCAAAGTTCGTATATCCCTTCAACGATTTATTCAATTTTTTTTAACGTATAGATAGCGCGAAACTCTCACTACACCATGCATAGACTATTTTTTTTTTCGACCAAATGCGGCTGCTTATTTATACAACCGAACAAACAAACGTCCGCACCCAATTTTAGCAAAGATATACTGTCGAACGGGAGATGTGAATATTTCTATACCCAATCAATCATTTGGTTTTGAAAACAATTTTAAAGGTATACATTAATACGACATCAACCCAACGACACATATCAATCAAAACATTAAGAGTCAACACACAGATTTTTGTTATAGAAAGAAACCTATACAGAATAAAAAGCCTAAACCGCAACAAGACTAAATAATACGGGAGCAGTGATTTTTTTTAGACAAAAATGCAAGTGTTCCGTAGAAATATTTCACGTACCATTTTTTTTTATTTCGATCGTTGAAAATTATAGCAGGTGTGATATAAATCAGTAGATTCAGGCCAAAACTATAATATGGAAATATAATATGAAAATTAAGCCTGCTTTGTACTAGACCGACACACTGAGATGGATTTTTAACGTGTAAGTTCACAAGCTAACAGTTCGAAAGAAAGAAAAAAACTCTTTGTTAGACCCGTTTGGGATTCGGACTCTCGCTGTTGAGGTGAACTTATTCTCACGAGACCAACCAGGAGAGAGGTCGCATAGTCATACCATGGAAGTATTATATTGACGTCAATATAATACTTCCATGGTCATACCAAAAACTCGAGCATAATAAACAATACAGTTTAACAGAATTATCACCGTTACTAATGCGATTTTAAAGTCATGATCTTATCTAAATTAGATACCGTTATGTGATGTTGGTATCTACACGTATGAATAGAGATGGCCGACATCAGAGTAGATTGAGAGGACCATCGCTCTCTGCAAATTGAAAACTCTTCCTCAATGATGTTAGTGGTCCCACTGTAGCGAGCTGTTGCAAGGCTAAATTTCTCCTTATTAAATCTTCTCTCATTATTCAGTGGTTACCGTATTTCAAGTTTACTTTTAATCTTATTGTCGAACGACTATTTGAAGTGCTTCCTATTATATTTAAAACTTGTGTTCTCGTTATGAACACGAATGAAATATTTGCCACTGGAGGTGACTGAGGCAAACAACAATGAATCACCATCACTAAAATATAAGTATTTGTTCTCACAAAATACTTTGTAATTAATTAGAAGAATGATGACAATTTCTCATCTATTCACGTTTTGATCGAGCCGCTTCAACCTCAAATCTTGCTGCATTGTTTTACATTTAGGCTACTAGTATTAAATACTATTGTATTCATTGAAGTTTACATGCGTAGTTTTTTTTATTCAAAAGAATAAATTAATATTTATAAATAAATTGGACTGAACAAACAACACTAATTATTTCGCATTTGCATGTAACGCAGTTTAGAAAAATAAAAGATTGGATTTTTTTTAGATTAGCACACATGCAACGCATCCCCACTTAGGAGTCCTCCAAAAAGGTAAAATTTACCTGTAAGGGAACATGTATGTCTGGTGTATGTATATCACTCGTTCCATCTACAATATACGGAAATGACACGACCGGGTATTGTAAAGCTTTGAGGGACTTTTAATGTCAAATTCATATCCCTGGGCGAAGAAATTACCAAGTTTGGAAAACACCGTGTGTACACTGACTTATAAAAGTGTTTATGTCTTTCATGCTGTCTAGTCTGAGAATAAAAGTTTGAGCAGTTTTTGAAGGTAAAAAATAAAGGTTTAATATTATTGCAAAAGTCTGTGAATAATTGAAAATAGGACGTTCCGGAAAACACAAGTCGCTATATTAAATGCTTGTAAATCTCTGTTACATGTGGTGCGCTTCTATTTAAATACCTTTCTGTTAATTAAGAAAGTGTAAAAACAGTTATTGAAATCCGGCTGAAAAACGGGAAAACGAATAGTGACTATCTAACTTATTTTTCAATATCGAATTCACAAATAAATCTCTAACCATCCACGCTTACAATTTGTTTTTACTGACAGGTGTCTGCTGGCATTCGATTGGATATCAGTTTTATGTAGGCGTAACAATTCATCCCATTTATCCAATCAGCTGTCTTGTGTGCGATCTCATACGGTTCACATGGTCTAGTTTTTTATAATGATAGCGATAAAAATTATTCGTGCAGAATATACATACACTATAAAACAAAAATATCCTGTCCAAAAATGACTTACGAGACACCATATTAACCAAATAACTATTTAAAAAATTAGACAGCATACATGTAAAATATTATCATTCATAACAATTATTATTTAAAAGGGAAATATTATACTATTAGTATCATGGTCCCAGCATTTTAACAAATTTATCAAAACAGGACGTTGTTGCAATGGTGTGACTAGGACTTTACGGTGCGTCTAAAAATAACCTAGGCCGCCTCGGTGCACTATAAGCTCTCGAAACTGCACTAAGACCATGATGGAACACTATACCGAACTTTCTATACTAATGAAATGTCCATGTGTGGAAAAAAGATCTTACTATACACTGTACGGACATTTAGACTTATTCACTAGCTGTGATATACAGTAGAAGATTTAGCAAGGATAGCAAGGATACAAAAATTACGATATTAATAACGCTAAAAATTAAAAGGAAAGTGTACGCTATGTCGCCCGGAATCCGACACTGACCTAGCAAATTACGACATAATTAAACAATTAGCAACTTTGTAAAAAAATATATAGAAAAAATGTCTTTTCTTTTCCTTAAACTGGGAATATTATGATAATCAGATAAAGGTAATGTCTGTCAAAAAACGTATTTTACGAAATAATTGAAATCGGATTTAGATTAGATTTGTGATCGTTGGAATTTAAATAATCTATCTCTTTATAATTACCTTTTTTAATCAAACGGAACACATACTATAGGAGATGTGGGATCTGTTTCAATTTGACAGCAACCAAACGACAAAAAATCATAAATGAATCAAGAGCGCATGTTTAGTCTTCAACAAGAAACAGGTGTCTACACAAAAGGTCTGACAGCGTGAAAGACCAAAACCACACTATTATAAGTCATGGTATTCGAAAGCAGGAGATTAGTACTCTATCAGACAAAACTGCAATCACGTTTACCAAATACTTAACCAACGCACCACAAACTAATACCTGCACCAAGTTAACGTATAATTGTGATATGAAGAGATGGCAGATACCCACAACCAACTTGGAACCACCACCAGACAGAAGGACAAATAAGCATTTAGAGGGCTGGCACCCCATATGGAATTTACTGACCCCATATATACCGTATTAGGTCACTAGCACACTGTGTCACTAATAATATTCAGTATGGTGATGCAGCATCTTACATCCTCTAACTTGGAAACTTGATGAACATTGAACATTCATATGTGTATATCAGTGCCTTGTACTTGTATGATATTTGTCTGTATTTATTCATTAAAATATAAATCTCTAATAAGACTTTATTTACAAAATATAACACATGAGTAAAAAAAAAACACTTTCAGAAAAAAAAGAGTAACTATAAAAAGTGCGACCCCAAAAATTAAAAAAAAATATCTTTCCTTTAAAAAGTATTTCATGTTAGAATTTGACATCAAAATGGGTTAAAATAACAAATATCAACTTATTGCAATACTAACAAAACTTAACTTAATTTCATTGTTTACAGAAGCTCCCATTTCACCTTAGTTAATTCTTGTGTACCTAAAAATTTGTACTAAGGCAAACTGGGATTAATTATATATATATATTTTGACAACTAAGGCGAAATGAGAATAAGCCGTTCACACAGTGTTTTCACAAACCGGTAATTTCTTCGCCCAGGGATATGAATTTGACATTAAAAGTCCCTCAATAGCTTTACAATACCCGGCCGTGTCATTGCCGTATATTGTAGATGGAACTAGTAATATATGTTCCAGACCTTATGAGTATTTGGGCCGTACGCGTACGGTCTGGACCGTATGCGTACTTTTTCAAAATACTCATACGGTCGGACCGTACGCGTACGGTCTGACTAATATTAAGAAGTTGTCAAAGTTAATTAGATCCATATAACTGATCAATATAACTTAACTCTCAAATAGATATAAAAAAAGTTTACAATTTTATAATTGAAAAAAAAAAAAAACTATATATTTTAATGATTTAAAAAATTCACGCTAAGTGAATCTGTTAATCTCTTGTATTTTAAAACATGTCGATCACTCAGTAAAATAATTGAATTATGATCACTAAAATTGAAAATATCGGAAGTAAATATACTGTGGGAGGACAATTGTTTTAGAATATTTAGCAACTTTACCAAAAAATATTTTTGCTAAGGAACATACAGAACTGCAAAAATGTAAATGAAAAGATATTAGTACGTTACTTGTGGTAGCAAGTGTAACATTGGTTGAGAGTACCAAAATTAGGATTAAGATATACAATTAAACAAATATTTTATTTCAATTGTTCATTTGTTCATTTTATCCGTGTAATTGTATTAATATTAAATTAGTAAATCTGAAAATAAAGATTGTGATTAATGTTATTTTTTTGAAATTTAACCCATATGATCTAATAACATGTATGGTCAGCTCGTACTGGACCATACGCGTATACTCATACGGTCCGACCGTACGCGTATGGTCGGACCGTACGAGTATACGTATACGGTCCGGACCGTACGCGTACGGTCCAAATACTCATATGGTCTGGAACATATACACAATGAATTTCATACACCAGATATACAAATACAGGTGAATTTTACCTTTTTGGAGGACTCCGAAGAGGTGGTGCATTGCATGTGCGCTAAGTTTGAAAAAAAATCCAATCTTTTATTTGGGGTACGTCTGAATACCGCTAATGACCTCCTGAGTGCACTCAGGACATACAATGTGCACTCAGGATCCTTCATATTCATCGTATTTGCAGGATGGATGCATATATTTGGTACACGCTGCTTATCTAAGAGTTAAATTTTGGTAGAATTTGAAATCGAACTAAGATAGATTTGTTAATTCTTTTGAAAAAATGACACCAATTACTGAGCCGTGAATTATCCAACCAAGCAGGAAAGTCCCTGAATCAACAAAATTGATCGGATTATCTTATTTTTGTTTATGAATTGTGTTGTTAGTACTGGTCCGGGAACACAATTATCCCCCTTCAATTTTCGTTGTCAATTTTCGTTCACAAATATAGTTCCCTTTAATTTCAGTATATTTTTTCTTAAATTTTTTTTTGCCTTTCCTTTCAATTTTTCTCAATTCAGAGTTTGAACTTTAAAAAAATGATTAAGTGTGTATTAATATAGTACATAATAGTATAGAATGTGAAAGCGATTCCTTTGATATAAAATTTGCAGCAATATTCCAGTATAAAATGTCTGTCTATCTGTAGCTACATCCAACACTTAACATGTCATGATATAATGATATTCGTCACAGATATCTCTTGAGCCGCAGAAATGACAAAGTCTGTCTTGAAAGGGGTTAGTTATTATAACTTTATGAAGTTAATCTCTTTTCATGCTTTTGGAGAGTTGTCTCATTGGCAATCAATACCACATCTCGATCTTTTTTTTATTTTTTTTTACATATAAAAAGTTAGACTTCAATGACCCCCCCCCCCCCCCCCATTTTTCTTGAAACTCCTCGTAGATTTATAATAGATAGCTTACATATAACATATGTTTTGATAACTAATAATAAAGATCTTATTTTAGTTTAAAAACTTTACGAATGCCCAGGAAAGATTAAGCGTGTTAGATTCGAAGTGATCAGACTACCGCTAGGCCATTTCAACTCAAAATATATAAAATATCGTTGCATCGGTAAAACTTTGAATCATTTTTGACAAAACTATTAGAATTTAAGACTGCTCTGCTTTTACAATAACTGTTTACTTGTTATCATTTCAATGAATATCGAGTAATATTTGTCGATGGACGGTTGTTGAGTTAATGCACGGTATTGTGATTTTTTTCACAATTGAATTTATAGAACCTTTTGTTAAGATTCATTGTCATATGTATCAAATCAAAATAGCTTTCTATTACCAGTTCCTTGGCGTTGCAACACCACTGCATGGTCATCCAATCAAAAAAGGAAAGTTATAATATTTATTTTATTAATAATATAATCTTTTATTCGTAAGCAATACAACTTACAGAAAACAATTATTACAAATATTCAATTACATCAGTGAAACATATTTACATTTAAACAATTAGTCAAATAATCATATAAGTATAGGTATACCATTATAACAGTACAGCAGAATAGGATCAAATGGATTTTTAGCATTAATGAATGAATTTAATTTCGTACCTTCTCAGTCAGAAATAAAAACTTCCCTTTAATTGGTTAGTTCCTTTACATTATGAACAGATACTGGTGAGAACCCAACCACTTTAAAAGGGGGTCCCAACCGAGCATAAAAAAGGGGCGAGTTCCAACTGTATATATATGCCCCCTTTCAAATGCATTGATCGTCTAAAAAGTTTAAGATTCGACGGTTTTCTCCAACAATATGGTTTGATAAATTTCTTTCGAAGTTCATTATACTTTTCACATACTAAAATAAAATGATATTCATCTTCAATTACTTGTTTATCACACCATATTACAAAATCTCGGATATCTCTCAATATTATAAAATCGACAAGTTTCTATATTCAAACAGTGAACAGACTGATTTATGCGGTATTTACAAATAAATGGTTTTATAAATATAATTTACAGCATGATCTAATACATCTATGCAACATACATTTAGGCGAGTCTTCAAAAAAATAGTACATTTCACTATTAAGGCAGCAACCATTTGATTTTCTTGGGGGGGGGGGGGGGGATTTTTTTTCCAAACATTTTTTTGGCGACAAATTTTTTTTCTTTCAATATTAGCATTACATATAGTGTCAGCTGAGGGTAAAACAAACATTTTTTTTCTCAGAGTCAAAAACAATTTTTTTTTTCCAAAACTCGAAACAAACTTTTTTTTCCAAAAAAAAACATAGCCCCCCCCCTTTCCACCCCCAGAAAATCAAATGGTTGCTGCCTAAAGCTACCGTTTAATCTATCTTTGAATTCAATTAAAAACAAGTTCACATTTTTTTTTAACCCTAATGTAACCGTATGTTAAAGCGTTGTCATCCGTATCAATAAATTGTTTATCAAAATTGAAGTGCATGAGTATTATTAACGTCTGGGATGAGTGTGAGATTTCTCTGTTGATGGGAATAAACAAAATTTAGCTGAATTTGTATTATTCAAATTAATGAAAAGGCAAGCTAGTGTGTGTTTAAAATGATATTGTTGGAATGGATTTATAACATTAAAAGTGTGTGTAACTGATTTTAGGTTGACTTGGACTGCGAATTTGAAAATAATTTATTTGTGAAATCACATTCTTTAAGATGACATATTTTGTAAGTACGTTAACCTTTTATTCTAATTATAGTATCTTTGAAATGCATTTTATAGCTGACTATGCGGTATGTGCTTTGCTCATTGTTGACGGCCGTACGGTGACATATAGTTGTTAATGTCTGTGTAATTTTGGTCTCTTGTGGACAGTTGTCTCATTCGCAATCATACCACATCTTCTCTTGTATATTTATATAGCTGTTACTTACAACTGTCATGTGTACATGTTCCAGGCTCGTGCCGCTGAAAGAGGTCCCTTTTCAAGTTTGAAAATAGGTGAATAGGTCGGGAAAACTATCAGAAATATATATGATAAAAAAAACAGTAAAGTTCCCACTACTTTTTTGGTAAACTTTCTTGCTATTCCCGAATGTGTTTTTGTGATTTATGCAATTTTATTCATGGACTAGCTAGCATAAAGAATTACATGTACTTTAAATGTATAAAATAAATTTTTTCTACAATGATATATAATTAGGAATGGAAATTAAAAGCCTAATTCAAAAACATAAAAAGGATTTTTTTATTTGTATCTTTAAATATCCTCGAAAATAACTGCGTTTGAAAGCTTCTTTTAATATAATTTACACGTATATCGAAATGTGTTCATACCAATTGTCCCGCTTAATACCGAACCCGCGTAACCTTAAAAATTAAGACATTACACAATCAAAACATTACAATTTTGTTTATTACAGATATATTTTATCATATCCACGGTTGAATGCACAATATCCCCACCAAGAGAACCGTATACGGTTAGAGGTGGGACGACAGCCTAGATGTCGTGTGCAAAAATAATAATCACTTGGTACGGTTTCAGCTTGCGTATTGTAATTTTAAATAGTATAGATCGATTCGTGTTTTAAAATCAAACAAACGCTACTGCTTGCACTGATGATCAAAAATTACTTTTATATATATATATATATAAACAATGTATTTGTTACATGTTATTGGTATTAAATTGTATATTTTGAAGATCATATTCCGTAATGTTATGCCCTGAATTCTATTCGATGTCTATAAAGCAAATAAAATCTATTTGTACTCGTAACAAGAAGGAGAAAAGATTGGGCTGCCTCTCTTCAATTTTGTCCAGTTACCAAAGTAAAATCAAAATTAAATTCTCCGACAATGCACATGTTGATATATTGTATATGTCATTCCAACACTTACACTTGTTCTTTTATTTGTGTGGCAAATTTAATGACCATTTTAATTCAAAGCTTGGATTTGCATCCTTCATTCTCCAGTACGTTTGAATTTCTACATACATCCAGTCAGTAATTAAAGTTGTGTGTTAAACGTCAATACGAAAGCAAACAATCCATAGTAAAAAAAGATATTTAGAGGGCACATATGTATCTTTCGTCTGACAGCACGTATACACCACAGTTATCGTAAATTATATAAACATATAAAAAAAAAATCGTTTTTTTTTTTTTTTTAAGACAAAAAAGAGAAAAGAACTGATAAGTGCGGGTAATCCATGCGCCTTGCCTCCTTCATGTTTCGATATCTTAAAAATTAATTATTCTTTTATCTATTATAACACGTGAAAACTACACCGGTGAGTTCCATACATGTCATAAACTTACAGCTGGTCCTGAACATGCATGAAGTATTTGCCACTGGACTTTAAGCAACAATCAATCACACTACAACTTATAGTATATATAGTTGTGAAATACAAAATGTATATTATAATGATACATTTAGATGAATAAATAGAATACAAATACACACTACTTTATATAACTGACACAATTTAAAGGAATACTCTCTAAACTATATAGAGAAGCGAAACGTTTCTTTTGAATACTAAACAAACTTCCTAACAGTACATGTTTTTTTAATGGTTTTACATGCGGCGCTCAAATATTTTGCATGGTCTTTTGGTATATGATATTGTAAGAACCTTTAACGTTTAATAGATTCACATTCGTTACTTTGCTCAATATAAAAAAAATATAAGCATTAATTTATATTAAAAACTGAAGGTCAGACATCACTAATACGTGTTCATTCATTCTTTATTAAAGTTTAGACCTTTTTATCAAGAATGATGATGAGAGTAATTGTAAAATATAATAGGCATGTACTTTCTTACGTTATGGATCATTGATTTTGTTACCTGTTGACCCGGTTGATTACTAGCACGTGCCATTGAACTCGACCGTTTTAACTAAAACAGATTTTATTTCAAATCAACGCCATATATAATATACTAAGTATTGTTAAAACTTGTGACACTTGAAGAAGGCTATTTGTTGAGCCGAAATATTTGTCAGCACGATTTAATAACAACATTTTCCTATTATAACATCTTATATCAGTACCGTTGTGCAAATCTTTAGACTGATATATATATAATTCAGTAACTGTATCAGTTTATTTTCACAAACTGATCCACGCGTAAATAGATTGAATGTTGATTGTTGCTATTTTTAGACATTATATATATATATATATATATACAAAGTATATACAAAGTACTATATACATATTATATGGATAAGAAAATAAATATTATAAGGATATATTGTTTGAATGAAAATTTTTATACGGTGATATTTTAACACCGTCCCGACAGAGACTGAATGCAGTATATGATCAGGTTTCGGGATCCGGGAAGTCTTTTTTTCGAATTTCCGAATGTCGGGAATATTTTTGTCCAACTTTAATAGAGTAACTCGCACGAAAAAAAAATAAACATACCAAAAAAGCAACAGCTTCAACGGTAAACTAGGACATATATCAACAGAAAACGAATTAAAGAAACTGTCATGCATAAAACAAAAATATGCATGACTGTGTTAATTTGCCTCCGCTGCATTTCTGTGGATTGTCTCATTGGCAATCATACCACATCTCCTTAACTTTTTTAGGTTACGTTTAGGATTTTCCGTTACTAATCTTCAAATACAAAAAAACATTTTTACCGGTGTTCACAACATTTCAAGGTTAAATTTATGGCATACATTCTGGTGTGTATACAATTACCGTACGTCCTTGCATTTAACTATCAATATATATTTATATAAACTAACATTTATTAAAAAATAAACAACATATATATATAGAAGAATAATTTATTAGTTTTTAACAAAACAAGAAAAGAAATAAAGAATTAACACAAGATTTAATCTTTTTTTTTTAATTAATCAAAATATACGTCAAATTCTAATAATAAAATACATATATACATGTATTAATCTAAAATGCATTATCGAGTAGAAGGGGCGCAACTCGTGGTATCAAACCGGTATACTGAACGGATCAAAACAGGGTCTGAAAATTTTGAACGTTCTTTTGTATCCATGGTCTGTTTTGGTCTGACACGGTCTTAACGGGTCTAAACAACCCGCTAGACGATTCAGTCTTTTCCGTCTTGACACGCCTTAAAGAACTGATTTACCTGATGAGGCTATCGATCTGAACGGCGACTTAACTATCTGAAATATCTTGACGATTTTTTCTAGCGGTAAATCCAGTCAATCAAGATGTGATCAGACCAAAATGACCGTTTCAGACTGAAATCGTGCTACTAGTGCCTCTCTTGCATATAGAATTATACCGGTATGGATGATTGGTTGATTAATTTGTTGATTGATTGCTTTTTAACGCCACTTTTAACACTATCATGCTAATTCGTTGTGGTGAGTTTATATTGATGGAGGAAGCCGAAGTCCCCGGAAAGAAACACCGACTTTCGGTACGAAAAACTAATAATTCTATTCAATTGTGATTGGAGTCGAGCTTACCTGCCACGTGTGGGATTCGAACTCACAACCTACATTTAAGTGTTGACATGCTAGACACTTGGACCCCTCGGCCATTGAGCCCCCCCCCCCCAAAAAAAAAGGAATGAAAGGAGATATGGGATGACCTTCAACTCGTTGCATGACATTTGCTTGCATCTTTTTATTTTTATTCATGCATTTATTGCACACTTACATGATTATGAATGATGCTTGACGTCCAGCGGAAAATTGGTAAATAAAAGACTATGTGGTATGATTGCCTATGAGACAACTCTCGACAAGACACCAAATGACACAGAAATTAACAATTATAGGTCCCCGTACGGCCTTCAACAATGAGCAAAGCCCACACCGCATAATCAGCTATAAAAGGCCCCGAAATGACAAATGTTAAACAATTCAAACGAGAAAACTAACGGCATAATTTATGTACAAAAAATGAACGAAATTACTGGTATGTAACACATCAACAGACGACCACTGAATTACAGGCTCCTGACTTGGGACAGGTGCATATTCGTACGAGAACATATTAATGTGAAATGAATATTAACCCTGTTTTGTATTAGACCGGCACCCTGAGTCGGATTTTTAACATGCTACTTCGCAGAAATCCATTTCACCTTACGGTGTTACCCGGACAGATTATTCTGATTCCGAGCCGAACAAGTCTTTGATTTTACTCCTTAAATTAGCAGGGAAGCAGCAAATACCAATTTTAAATTCTTTGGTTTTGAACCGGCCGGAATTCGAACCTACGACCAGCAACACTAGAGGCTAACATGCTACCATGAAAGCACCGCCACTAGACAGTTACCCGTAAAATAAAAGGAAAGCCGTTCAGATATACAACTGCGTAAACAGGGCTAACATATTGACCATTGATTTTTTTTGGGTGATTGCAGGGGAAATGGGGGCATGGTTTTTTTTGTAAATGTTTGATTCCAAGTTTCTTGAAAGATATTTTATCTTTTTCAGGGGGAAATCAAAATAATTGTTTCCATTGAAAATGAGAGAAAAAATGAAACAATAATGAAATTAAGAAAAAAACTATATTATTTTTAAAAAAGAGTTTTTTCATTAAAGTCTAAAAATATGTTTGTCCTGGAACAAGGAAGTACACGTCCTCATGCCCACACTTCATGTTTACATCACGTTGACCGTGAGGGCATTCCGATGTATTGTCGCAGCAGAGATTTGACTTTCGATTTTGACTGGTACATGTAATTGATCGTATAAAAACGCAGACATAATCGAGTGCAAAATAACATTATTTGTCGCTTCAAGTAATACTCATAAAAACATTTTTTTTAGAACATATAAATTATTAATAATATGAAAATGTTGTGTCGTTAGAAATGTATTTATACATTTGTAAGTAATATATATGCACACGTACAGAACAATTGTGTTATCGCACATGCGGAAATGATATCTCCAGAACGTTTATGCTGGGAAAATGAATGCCTACATAAATCCAAACTATTAGAAAATCCGAATTATTACAGAAGAGTTTTCACTATGCACTTGCACTGCACTATTATTAGAATAGTAGAATAGCATTTGGATCAAAATTATGTATACATGTAACTGTTATATACAAATATTAATTTAATATAATTATAACAACAAACCAGAGTATACTGATTTGTATCACTACAATATAATTGTGAATACGGTGAGGTTGAATTCCCTGTTGTTTATTCATCATCCAAGCACGAACTTGTCTAAAAAAAAAATATCTCTGTAAGTTAACCTCACTTTCAGGTATTGAGATGTGATTTTCTTTAAGACAAGTGCTTCTGAACATCCACGAGAACTTGCGGTCATCTGATGTTCAGTACTTCAGTCCTTTGATACAGTTTGTTCTAGTAAATATTACATCAGCCAATGAAATTCGGCCTTCACATTTTTGAAGGTGTATATAAATCCGACAAAACCGAGAATCCCAATGGTCTTTAAACAGAAAATAGAATGGAGCGTTTTCAGATCCGCGTAAGCATAGCTTGGACACACAATATCTGTAATTTAATTAGATTTGTGTCTGAATGAACATAAACACACTGTATTTATTTTTTGTTTACTGAGGCCTGGTGGTCCCTGGCAGATAGAGAGTTGTGTTTTTAATTTTTCTAAGTATAATTTTGGGCCGTTTTGGCTCTTATGAGTTTTATTGTTTTATTGCATATTATCTTGATACTTATTTATCGAGAAACCTTGTCTTAGCAAAATAGTTTTCTCGTTTGAATTGTTTTACATTGTCATCGTAGGGCCTTTTATAATGGGCTTTGCTCATTGTTGAGGGACTTACGGTTACCTAGTAGTTAATTTCTGTGTCATTTTGGTCTCTTGTGGAGAGTTGTCTCATTGGCAATCATATCACATCTTCTTTTTTTATATTATAAAAACAGATTTAAAAATAAGTAAATTATAATTATTGTCATTTTCAATTTTCACCATTGGTGGTGGGGACGGGATAGGAAAGATGGGAATTCCTCTAATAATTTTTTAACGTGAAATAGGGGGAAAACACAATAATTTCAAAGACATATACTTTACACTCCCCCTCCTAAAAAACCCACCAGAGAACAATTACTAACACCTTTTTCAATACATTTGTTCGTAATAACAAAAAAAAACGCATTAAATTCCTTTTGCATTATATAAGTTTGAAATAGCACGTCAATAGTGGATCTAAAACTTCAAGTGTGGAAGTTGTTTGCGACTTGGAATTTAATTTGGATATGCCGGTTATGGTCTCATTGATATTTATCACACCTTCATTTAATATTACTAGCTTCAGATTAAACATACTCTGCTGAAAAAAATAAGGATTTAGATTTTAACAGACGAGGCTAGCGGAGACAGGCGTAAAATTGACGTCTTTCGAGTCAAAACTATCAATTTTTACGATGAGGGTCGAACCCTAAACAGTTGAGGCAAGTATGGACATAACCACTCCAGCTTTATACAGGTCTGAATTAATTTAGTCATTATTCAATATCTGACGCATCATAGGTTTGTGACACATTACCTTTTATATTGTCCAATATCCGAAATCTAAATATATTGCTAGATTCAACATATCAAAGAACCCTAAGAATTGCTTGTTTTAAGTGCCGTTTTGGCCCCTTATTTCTAAAAAGTTTTCGTCTGGCAACAAAGTATTTACGGACAACGAACACATCGCAAAAACATTATACTGCGTCAAATCTATAAATATAAACAACTGAATACCACCATTTTATTTTAAAAAAAAATCAAAATTAAAGGCTCCCTTAATTTTTTCCTATCCCCTCTTTCTGGGAGTTGCAAATGATCGGTCCATTATATTTGTCATTGCCCATTTTTGTGTCTTTCTTCAGAAAAGTGATATACAAAGACAAACTTCCACAGCTAAAATGATCAGCAAAGCAAACTTTACAAAACAATGACATACTGGAAATTCATGTACTTAGTTCTTTAAAAAAAAAAAAAAACAACGCTAACGCAAGATATAAAGATATTGTTAAATATAAGCCTAGTACAATGAGCATAGAGCATGGCATAAAAGAATCATTTCTTTAATTTAATAACTTTAGTTAACTGTATGCCCGTTATTGCAGACCTGGTATATTCATTATTGTAGACCCATTGTATAAACTTTGCAATTCACAATTTTCCAATAATATCTGGTGTGATTTTTTCATCTTAAATCGAGGAACAAACATGTCAAGGTTTTTTTTTATTTTTTACATCTCAACCATTTTCCAAACGATAGCTACAGATTTGATCCGGGTTTATATTAATTCTGCAGAAGCAGATCGGAATCAGTTATGACGTAGACAGTAATCATTCTAATCGTAATCATGTTCATTGACCATAACGACGATGAAAGCACATCATATAATGACGTTTCGACATAATATAATGAAGTTAACCGAACCACATGATATAAGATTACAAGCACATAATATAATGACACAACCACATCATATCAAGATGTTTGCACATAATATAAGGGAAAATGCACATCATATAAGGATGTTTGCACATCATATAAGTACATTTGCACATAATATAACTAAGTATTTGTGCACATCATATAAGGATATTTGCACATCATATAAGAATGTTTGCACTTCATATAATTATGTTTGCACATCATATAAGAACATTTGCACATCATATAAGTATTTATGAACATCAGATAAGTATTTATGAACATCATATAAGTATATTTGCACATCATATAGGGATGTTTGGACATCATATATAGATACTTGCACATAATATAAGCATATTTGCAGGTCATATAAAGGTGTTTGCACATCATATAATGACAAGTGCACATCATGTAAAGGTAAATGCACATAATACAATGACAAGTGCACATCATATAAAGGTAAATACACATCATATAATGAAAATGGTCATAACAAGACAGTTTTGGCGTTCCATACGTATTACTAGAATTATTTCACTTGACTGGGCGGAGTTTAAGAAGTTCGTTCATTTAAAACCAGCCCATCTGTAGACAGGAGTTTTGGGATAAGCTCCGCAATGAAGTGTCCAGTTATTCGTCCCATATCATACACTCAGTTCTTTTGTATATGCGTTTTGTGACACTGATTAGTGATTATAATTCAATAATAGTTATAACGGCAATCCTCCTTATCACACACATCTTCAAATAGACTGTCCTTATGCAAATTAAAACATAAGCTCCGCCCGATCAGTTGAAATAACATTGGTAATATACGAGTATAAAAAGACAAAAACAATTGGCCACTTGGAGAGTAGGTGGGTTGGACAGCATGAATTATTAACGAACAGACCGGTTTCCGTGTCTATTTTATGGTAAATAAAGCCAAACGCTGTTCGAGATGCATAAAATTATTCAGAATGCTGTATATGACTTATTATAGTGAGTTGAACATAAAGAGTCAACACAACTAATGCAGATAATTTGTGAGCTTGTCCTTATACCCATATGTTTGCTGCTTGAAACGCTTGAAGTTCAGAGGGATTTTGTACCTTACTCTCTGTGATTCATAAAAGTGCATTGATTTAGAAAGACATATAAAAACATAAAACAACAATTCAATGATCATAAATCGTAATCACAAAATGGTCTTGACAGTGGACACCAAACTATGGATTTTACCACGTGAAAAACAATGCACATGTGCTTTCAATAAAAATAAATTAAACCTGCTGATTACTATTTTGACGATAAGAAGACGGATAAAATGTCATAACTATCCTGTAAAATTTGCTATTTGTGCAAAATAAATGGGAACCTTATCCTCAGAAAGCTCTGATGGGGTTCTTGTTGTTCAGTCTTTAGTAGACTGTTGTTTTTTTCTTTCTCAATTCTTTTTTTCCTCTTCGTTATCAGTTTATCTTTGACATGAATTTGAAATCCCTTTACTGCCACTTTTATACCAGAATGTTAGACTTAATTATACACTTTTCTTCCATTGCGTTCTATTTGTTTATGAAAGCAATTGCTATTCCAATAAGTATTATTTTTATTTATATACATATAAAGACTATATTCTGTAAACCAATTCATTTTACGTTAAACTATATTTAGGATATTATCTTTAAGACAGGGAACATAAAACAGCTACTCGTATTTGACTAGATAGAATAAATCAAACTTATACCTTAATGCCTTTCCCGCAATTTTTCTGTGCAGTTTCCATGTTGGTGTATTATTCGCAAAAGCAATATTTTTACCTCCTTCGGTGAACCTATCAACTTCAATGTAAAATGTTTGATTTTATACAAAATGAATATCTGTCACATTTTTAAAAGAATGATTTGGTTGTTGTCGCTTTGACACATTCTCCATTTCCTTTCTCAATTTTAAGTAACTAATTGTTTCCCCGGTATAAAAAGTTAAGACCGACTAACCGGCAAATTGCATTTCTTAAGAAAACGCATCAACCCCGTTAGTTGCAAATTCTACAACCCCGCGCGGAAAATTACATTTTAGACAATAGAAACTTTACCGAAACCAGCATTATTATATTGAGAAACTGACAAGAATATGTCTCATATAGTCGATTAAGGACCTGAGATTGATAAATGATCGGTTTCTTCAATACACAGATACAGTACTAGATGCGGCATTAACAATTCTCAATAAGGAAAATTCTTCACTTTATTATTATTTTGTACGTTTTGAAACCAACTCGTCTTATTTACACTTCGTCTAAAAATTGCATGACTAAAAATAAAAATATGTTATTTCCAATTAAAGATTCATTAAAGGCATATAAAAGAGCTTTCGTCAGATTGCACACAAATACATAAGATTATACATAAATATGAATATGATTAAAAAGGACATTATACATGTTAAAAGCACTGGTACGAGACGAGATATTTGTAGTATGTATGTACTCAAACAGTGTGTGTATATTTAAAATAAAATCTCGTACCTGTTATGAATAAGATCAGTTAAACCGTTCTAATTCGTAACCCCGGTTAGTCCAGTTCTAGTCATATGCATACAGTTGATGACAAATATTTACACAGACTACACATTTATTGTATACTGCACAATGTACTGCAAATTATATATATTAAATAACGGAAGATTTGATTAGTTTATTATAAAATTAAACGTATAAACAAATAATATCTACATACAGACTGTGTGTTTGCCGGAACGCTTGGGTGTATTATCGATCTACAGCAAGGATTCCTTCCTGAAGTTAAAAATATATTATCGAGCTGCGAGCCAGAAAAGGTAAATGGAAATTATTTTTTAATAACTATTATATGTATTACCTAGAACAAGGATGTATTTTAAATATAAGGTTAATTTATAAATGGTTGCCTATAATTAACATGATTAATCCCAGTGGCAAATATTACATGCATATCTACCTCTTTAAAGGTAAAATGGCATACTCACTTTTTTGGACCAGATAAACGTTGTATGCTAGACAGGTTTACGACCGCAACGTCAACTGATAAAGATAGTTACCATATATCACATGGAAGACAGATTTAATTCATACTTACCTTCAGCAATTTTTTACCTTTTAGTCTTTGTTAAATTGGCAATTTATTTTAATTTTGCAGAATTTGTTCATTTAATAAATGTTTATTTTTTTTTCTGAAAATCTTATACCCGCGAGCCTTAAGGACCTGAGATTGATAAATGATCGATTCCTTCCTTACAGTACTAGATGCGGCATTGAAAATTCTCAATAAAGAAAATTCTCCACTTTATTATTATTTTGTACGATTTGAAACCAACTCGTCTACTTCGTTTAAAAATTGCATGAATAAAAACAATGAAAAATAAAAATATTTTATTTCCAATTAAAGATTCATTAAAGGCATAAAGAGCTTTCGTCAGATTGCACACAGATACATAAGTATAATGAATATGATTAAAAAGGACATTAAACATGTTAAAAGCACTGATATGAGACGAGATATTTTTAGTATGTATGTACTCAAACAGTGAATGAATATTTAAAAAAAAATCTCGTATCGTACATGTTATAAATAAGATCAGTTAAACCGTTCTAATTCGTAACCCCGGTTAGTCCAGTTCTAGTCATATACATACAGTTGCACTTAATGACAAATATTTACACAGCCTACACATGTACTGAACACTGCACAATGGACTGACACAATTGTATATAAATAACGGAAGATTTGATG
This sequence comes from Mytilus galloprovincialis, assembly GCA_037788925.1. NCBI lineage: Eukaryota > Metazoa > Mollusca > Bivalvia > Mytilida > Mytilidae > Mytilus > Mytilus galloprovincialis. The sequence goes on along the minus strand of CM075340.1, from coordinate 3,810,690 downwards.
AGTTTATTATAAAATTAAACGTATGAACAAATAATATCTACAAACATATTGTGCTTTTGCCGGAACGCTTGGGTGTATTATCGATCTACAGCTGGGATTCTTTCCTAAAGTTAAAATATATATTATCGAGCTGCGAACAAGAAAAGGTAAATGGAAATTATTTTTTAATAACTATTATATGTATTACCTAGAACAAGGATGTATTTTAGATATTAGGTTAATTAATAAATGGTTGCCTATAATTGACATAGGAACTAGTACATGCATATATCTACCTCTTTGGACCAGATAAACATATATATGCTAGACAGGTTTACGACCGTCAACTGATAATGAAAGTTTCAATATCACATGGTAGACAGATTTAACGCATACTTGTAATTCAGGAGTTTTTCCCTATTATTCTTTGTTAAATTGGCAATTTATTTTAATTTTGCAGAATGTATTTTTGTTTCAAATAAAGAACAGGTTAAATTTTTACCCTGCTCAGAACTACAATCAAAATTCTCAAAAAAACATGTAGTTGCTTATAAGTAAGAATCGTACAATTAGCCTTAAATTTTTAAACTTTTTATACCTTTAATTGTATTTTCATATACCTGTAATGACAGAATGTTGAGTTCAGTTATATCAACGATGAATATCCAGGCAGTTCTAATTGGTTTAGTAGTTGTACTTGTTGTATACAAACTCAGACAAAGATGGAAATATAATCTGCCTCCAGGACCAATTTGCTGGCCTCTGATTGGAAGTTATGAAGGTAATAACATTTTTATGGCCTCTGATTGGAAGTTACGAAGGTAATATCATTTTTATGGCCTCTGATTGGAAGTTATGAAGGTAATACGATTTATTTGGCCTCTGATTGGCAGATATGAAGGTAATATCATCTTGCTGGCCTCTGATTGGAAGTTATGAATGTAATATCATCTTGATGGCCTCTGATTGAAGATATGAATGTAATATGTTTGCTAAATATAATAAACAGCTATGTTGAGTGACTTGCTGTCTTTAAGCCTTAAAATTATAGGTTTCCTCTTACCTGAGACCGATTGAAATTCATAGATCATAACCTAAAAACTATTTTCTCATTTGTAAAGAAATGCTATTATAATCAGCCTATATTTCTACTCAGATTAAAGTTAACGTTTTACCTGCTTGTCAACCGGTTTGCAGCATATCAGAAGAACACGGTTCTTATTTTGTTCCCTTTCCATAACTTTTGTGATTAGATTGAATTTATTTTCTGTATAAGTATTTGTGTTTTCTGCCTAAGTATTTGTGTATTATACCCAAGTATTTGATCGTTTTGTCTAGGTATTAAATATTTTGGTATACTTGTTTGTACAAATAAAAGATTAATGTGTAGTTTTCTTCAATTCTAGTTATCCAAGCCAAATTTCTACATGAAATATTTGTAAAATATGCGAAAAAGTATGGACCAGTGTTTACTGTTAGTGCAGGTTAGTAAAACACAGTTTGAGAGATATAACAGCAAAATGCATCGAGTGTGTAGGTAAAGGTTATATCTTTGGTAAGCTGGCTTGCAAATGAATCGTGAAGTCATTATTAGGTTAGGTATACTACCCTTCTTTCTGAGGAGTCTTGTCCTACAGACAACCGACAGATTGGTTATCTGTTGGACTAGTCCATACTCTTATAAGAGAATATTATAAATAACCTAATAATGACTCCACGGTTTAGCTAGCAAGGAAGCTATCCAATGATATCACCTTTTTAACTACACACTCAATGCAATTTGCTGTAGGAAAACTAAGAGCTTGAAATACCTAGGTTAAAATAGTGTCAGTTAAGGAGAAAATGGTGACACTGTGTTTATAGATATAATTTGAAATGTTTATATGTATGTATCCCTGTATACTTTATTTCAGGTTTTCTTTAAGAATTGAATAACACAAACATGATAAAGATCGATGTTTCGAATCAGTATAGTTTGAAAATCTGATAGGATTTAGAACATCAGAGTAATGAAGAATAATGACAAATTGTAAAATGGTAAATGGAAATGGAGAATTTGTCAAAGAGAAAACAACCCGATCATAGAGCAGAAAACAACACAAGGCCACCAATGTGTTTTCAATGTCTCTAAATAGGAAAAGAAAAGAATATGCCAATTTAAGATAAAAGGATTCATCAAATTTTGCAAAAAAAAATATATTTTCTAATTTCCAAAATGAAAAAATTTATATTGAAAAAGTAGGCGAACATAACACTACAAACACAAAATATCAGATAAACATACAAAAAACTTGAATCAAGTTGGAAATATATTCCCAAATAAAAAACAAAAGATACAAAGGATACATCGTAGAATTGTGCAGGACGTCTTTAATGATAACTCAAATGTTTATTCCTGTTAAATATTATCACATATAACACCCTTATTTTTCTATTGGGTAAGAAAAAAATGACAACTATGTACAGAAATCTATTTTTACAGGATCTGATCATATGGTTGTTTTAAGCGATATCAAAAGCGTCACAGAAGCATTGGTCAAAAGCAAAGCTGATTTTGCTGACAGACCATTCTATCATTCAGGTATGTGTAGACTAGATATTGTCATACATAGATACATAGACCAGATACTGTCATACATAATTTTGCCCCAGAATCGGACCTTATATAAGTTATATATGCAGATTTTGGTATTTTATGGCCACCATTTTGGAAAAAGCCGCCATATTGAAAATGCAAGGTGGGTTTATAGCTTATATGTTTTGAAATACCAATAACTACTACCATGCCAAATTTTGTGCTTTTATCATCAAACCCACAATTTTTTTCAGCAATCAGCCGGACGATAAGGGCATACTGCGATACAGTTGTGATATCATGATAAATATTTTACGAACATTTGCATTTGACATATGTAGCAATTCAAATCTGTAATAGAAACATACCTTCGTGTGCTGCTTTAAGAGATAATAGAGGTAGAAACATGAGACATTTATTCTATTTATTTTGAAAATTTCATTGATTATAGGTTTTTATAAAATTTGTGCAAATAATTTTCGTACATGATAAAACCTAATGCCAATTAAAAAAAAGTGCAGTTCATGTACTCGTTTTAAATGTATATCAGTTTAAATCATGGTAAAAGTATTATATCTTTTATCTGTGAGAAATTTCGCTTTCAGATAACATGTTAACGGAGGGAAGTAAAGATATAGTTTTTGCTAAATATACACCAACATGGAAACTGCACAGAAAAATTGCTGTAAAGGCATTAAGGTAGGAATTTGATTATTTGAATCTTGTAAATAGTTTTTTTTGTATTAAATGCAATCAAAATCCTATGGTACTGACTTGATAACTATTCTTCCGAGGTTTATCACTACTTTTGAGATACGCTAAATATAGTGCACTAATCATAACATTCTCAACATCCTATCCATGAACATTTCCAGAACATTTAAAATCGGAATATTTGGTCAGATATTCAAGTAACAAAATAATGTTATATTGTCAAGTAAATTACATAACTTGTTCAAGGTGCAGAAATCTAATATCCGTTCTAAAATATCAATGTTTCATTGTTAAAGTAATCTTCTTGATTTGAGTTATCTTCATTTGACAATTCACATATTTCTTTACACTGCAATGTTTAACATTACTTTCTTCTGCAAAATTAAAGCAATCCTCAGCCTTCAGTGTTCAGGCACTAAGAATATCATTCCAATCTGGTAGTATTGTTACTGGTAATTCCATTTGATCTTCATATCTGCATTTAGAAAGTTAAGGTAGGTGGTGAAAGGGGGGGGGGGGCTTCTTAATTTAAATCCATAGGTTATTTTGAAAATTTGTCAAAATGAAGTTTATGTCATGCTTCTTTTTTTAAACAATTATCAAAAAGTATGGGTCACTGTGCTTTTTTCACATTGCCAGATTTTGTAAAGATTATGCATGGAAACCCCCCAAATTATATCTGAATATCTAAAACATCGGACGCATATTGCTATTGGGTTGCTATATGAATATAACCTTTCTATCAACCAATTAGTGATTATGGCCTAAAAAGTTGTATACTAGTAGTGTCGATTTTTGTCGTTCTCTCTCATTTAGATTGGTTTCCGTTATGCACCTGATCTCTTTGATGGTTATCAAGATAATGGCAGCGTTTAAGACAGACAACACATTACAATCATTGATTCCGGTTATTGCACAAAGTAGACAACAGTTATAATAAGAAAAATAAACACTTATTATTTTGTAGGCAGTATATGGCAGGAAACCGTTTAGAGGAAATTTTACATGCTTCAATGAAATTATGTTTACCTTTAATGGCAAAAGAAAATGGAGCATTTAACCCAGAAAATTACATAGATTTAATGGTGTTCAATATTCTTAATGGTGTGTGTTTCGGCAAAAGGTAACCAGTAAATTTATATACAGTACTAAGAACATGTTTATTTTGTCATTTTAGAATGCCAACGTGCGCAGTTCAATAAAAAAAAGCTCCAGACTGTAAAACATTTGAATTCAATAGATTACCTTTTTTGCAGAGGTTTATAGTTTTCATAAAAATTGAGAATTGCAACTCGTGATACTCAGTTTCAATTTAATGATAAACAAGCCTGTGGCAATTTTTTTTTGATAAGTCATCATAGATACCGGGCGTACAATTTTGTACGCAAGACTCATCAGACTCAGTGACGCTCGAATTAAAAAGGTTCAAAATATAAAGTACGAATTTGAAGACCATTAAAAACTCAAAGTTCAATTTGTTAGATTTAGCATTGATTTTGTAAATTAGGAAAGATTGAAAAGCATACGATTCGAGCACATTATATCCCTTGAAATGAAAATGGAGATGCTGCAAGTGGCAAAGAGACAACAACCCGACCAAAGAGCGGAAAACAACCGAAGTCGACAAATGGGTCTTCTATACAGCGAGAAAATCTGAGTCATGCTTCAGATGGCCCATATATAAAAATGTGCACTAGTTCAGTGATAATGAATAGTTACTTTGTTGGTATGTTGGTAGCTAATTATTGTTACACGTATAAATGAAGTTTAAAAAGAAATATTTATCCGAATTCATATACTTGTAAACGTTGTTAACCTTATGTTTACCTTATCAACGTTTTTCAGTGTTGAATTAAATGATTCAGAGTTTTTTTGTTGGTATGCAGGAAGCGGATTTTTTTTTCTAAAATATAAATGAAAGTCTAAAACAACATCTATCCCAATTTCATCTAGCTAAGGCTGTAATTGTTATTTATCTATTGACTTTTTTCAGTGTTGAAGTAGATGATCCAGATTTTATGAAGTTTATGAAACTTAGCAAGAAAATGAATGAAATGACAGGAAATGGTTTTGTTGAAGATATGTTCCCTATCATGTTTAAAATATGGACAACTAATAAGTACAGAACAATCAACAACATGAATAATGAGCTCATCTCTATCATCAAAAGAAAATTCGAAGAACATGAAGAAACGTTTGATTTAGGTATGTCAACAGGTTTGATGTGTTTATACAACAATTAATACTTGCAACTGTGATTTTGATGATATATAACTTAGCTATAAAGGGAGAAAACGATACCAATTAAGAGGGCAATAAAGAATTACTATATTATATTTTCACAAATTCAGTCTTGACGATGAAATCACTTGAACTCAATTTCACATTATTAAAAAGTTAATTTTAAATCTTTACCTGTGCACTTTATTGTAGAAACTTGTGTCATCACAAAAATATCGAACGAAGAGGAAAATTCAAAATGAACAGTCCTTAATTGAATGGAAAAAATGAAAAGCTTAACTCCACCAAATTAATGGATACCAACTGTCTTATTCCTGACTTAGTACAACCAATTTTGTATGTAGAAAATGGTTGACTAAAACCTGGTTTTATAGCTAGCTTAACCTCTCACTTGTATTATATACATATTAGCATTTGTTTTATTTTTTGATTTACTGATTTTTGCTCAGTGGCAATAATTTCATTTATGTTGAGAGTAATAGCAAATTAAAATAACAATAGATAATTAGTGTTTGTTCCGCTAGATGCGACGACTGGATTTAAGGGCTGAAGATTTGAACTGAGCGACATCTGTTGACAGCTTGTCCTCAAATTTTCTCCACGTGATTCTTTTGTCTCATATCCGGGGTTTTAAAGGACAAACCAGATGATTATTGTTATTGTAAAGTATTGCAACATGCAATCTATGGACCCACCAAAAGGTTGAAGGATGAGTTACGATATTTTACTTCAAGAGAGACAGGCACTCAACTAACATGAGACATTACGTTTATTTTCTAATTCTGACTGGACACAGCTGCAAATCTATATGCGTGGTCAGCCAACTAGACTCCCTACTTTTACACTGGTTCCTTTCACATAACCGTATTGATGTGTTTACTGGACACAGCTGCTAATCTATATGCGTGGTCAGCCAACTAGACTCCCTACTTTTACACTGGTTCCTTTCACATAACCGTATTGATGTGTTTACTGGACACAGCTGCTAATCTTTATGCGTGCTCAGCCAACAAGACTCCCTACTTTTACACTGGTTCCTTTCACATAACCGTATTGATGTGTTTACTGGACACAGCTGCTAATCTATATGCGTGGTCAGCCAACTAGACTCCCCACTTTTACACTGGTTCCTTTCACATAACTGTATTGATGTGTTTACTGGACACAGCTGCTAATCTATATGCGTGCTCAGCCAACTAGACTCCCCACTTTTACACTGGTTCCTTTCACATAACCGTATTGATGTGTTTACTGGACACAGCTGCTAATCTATATGCGTGCTCAGCCAACTAGACTACCTACTTTTACACTGGTTCCTTTCACATAACCGTATTGATGTGTTTACTGGACACAGCTGCTAATCTATATGCGTGCTCAGCCAACTAGACTCCGTACTTTTACACTGGTTCCTTTCACATAACTGTATTGATGTGTTTACTCTACACAGCTGCTAATCTATATGCGTGCTCAGCCAACTAGACTCCCTACTTTTACACTGGTTCCTTGCACATAACCGTATTGATGTGTTTACTGGACACAGCTGCTAATCTATATGCGTGGTAAGCCAACTAGACTCCCTACTTTTACACTGGTTCTTTTCACATAACCGTATTGATGTGTTTACTGGACACAGCTGCTAATCTATATGCGTGGTAAGCCAACTAGACTCCCCACTTTTACACTGGTTCTTTTCACATAACCGTATTGATGTGTTTACTGGACACAGCTGCTAATCTATATGCGTGCTCAGCCAACTAGACTCCCTACTTGTACACTGGTTCCTTTCACATAACCGTATTGATGTGTTTACTGGACACAGCTGCTAATCTGTATGCGTGGTAAGCCAACTGGACTCCCTACTTTTACTCTGGTTCCTTACACATAACCGTATTGATGTGTTTACTGGACACAGCTGCTAATCTATATGCGTGGTAAGCCAACTAGACTCCCCACTTTTACACTGGTTTCTTTCACATAACCGTATTGATGTGTTTACTGGACACAGCTGCTAATCTATATGCGTGGTCAGCCAACTAGACTCCCTACTTTTACACTGGTTCCTTTCACATAACCGTATTGATGTGTTTACTGGACACAGCTGCTAATCTATATGCGTGGTCAGCCAACTAGACTCCCTACTTTTACACTGGTTCCTTGCACATAACCGTATTGATGTGTTTACTGGACACAGCTGCTAATCTATATGCGTGCTCAGCCAACTAGACTCCCCACTTTTACTCTGGTTCCTTTCACATAACCGTATTGATGTGTTTACTGGACACAGCTGCTAATCTATATGCGTGTTGAGCCAACTAGACTCCCTACTTTTACACTGGTTCCTGCACATAACTGTATTCATGTGTTTACTGGACACAGCTGCTAATCTATATGTGTGGTCAGCCAACGAGACTCCCTATTTTTACACTGGTTCCTTTCACATAACTGTATTGATGTGTTTACTGGACACAGCTGCTAATCTATATGCGTGCTCAGCCAACTAGACCCCCCACTTTTACACTGGTTCCTTTCACCTAACTGTATTGATGTGTTTACTGGACACAGCTGCTAATCTATATGCGTGCTCAGCCAACAAGACGCCGTACTTTTACACTGGTTCCTTTCACATAACTGTATTGATGTGTTTACTCTACACAGCTGCTAATCTATATGCGTGCTCAGCCAACTAGACTCCCTACTTTTACACTGGTTCCTTGCACAAAACCGTATTGATGTGTTTACTGGACACAGCTGCTAATCTATATGCGTGGTCAGCCAACGAGACTCCCTACTTTTACACTGGTTCCTTTCACATAACTGTATTGATGTGTTTACTGGACACAGCTGCTAATCTATATGCGTGCTCAGCCAACAAGACTCCCTACTTTTACACTGGTTCCTTGCACATAACCGTATTGATGTGTTTACTGGACACAGCTGCTAATCTATATGCGTGGTCAGCCAACTAGACTCCCCACTTTTACACTGGTTCCTTTCACACAACTGTATTGATGTGTTTACTGGACACAGCTGCTAATCTATATGCGTGCTAAGCCAACAAGACTCCCCACTTTTACACTGGTTCCTTTCACATAACTGTATTGATGTGTTTACTGGACACAGCTGCTAATCTATATGCGTTGTAAGCCAACTAGACTCCCTACTTGTACACTGGTTCCTTTCACATCACCGTATTGATGTGTTTACTGGACACAGCTGCTAATCTATATGCGTGCTCAGCCAACTAGACTCCCCACTTTTACACTGGTTCCTTTCACATAACTGTATTGATGTGTTTAATGGACACAGCTGCTAATCTATATGCGTTGTAAGCCAACTAGACTCCCTACTTGTACACTGGTTCCTTTCACATCACCGTATTGATGTGTTTACTGGACACAGCTGCTAATCTATATGCGTGCTCAGCCAACTAGACCCCCTTACTTTTACACTGGTTCCTTTCACATGACTGTATTGATGTGTTTACTGGACACATCTGCTAATATATATGCGTGCTCAGCCAACTAGACTCCCTACTTTTACACTGGTTCCTTTCACATAACTGTATTGATGTGTTTACTGGACACAGCTGCTAATCTATATGCGTGGTCAGCCAACAAGACTCCGTACTTTTACACTGGTTCCTTTCACATAACTGTATTGATGTGTTTACTGGACACAGCTGCTAATCTATATGCGTGCTCAGCCAACAAGACTCCCCACTTTTACACTGGTTCCTTTCACATAACTGTATTGATGTGTTTACTGGACACAGCTGCTAATCTATATGCGTGCTCAGCCAACAAGACTCCCCACTTTTACACTGGTTCCTTTCACATAACTGTATTGATGTGTTTACTGGACACAGCTGCTAATCTATATGCGTGCTCAGCCAACTAGACTCCCCACTTTTACACTGGTTCCTATCACATAACTGTATTGATGTGTTTACTGGACACAGCTGCTAATCTATATGCGTGCTCAGCCAAATAGACTCCCCACTTTTACACTGGTTCCTTTCACATAACTGTATTGATGTGTTTACTGGACACAGCTGCTAATCTATATTCGTGGTGAGCCAACAAGACTCCCCTCTTTTACACTGGTTCCTTTCACATAACTGTATTGATGTGTTTACTGGACACAGCTGCTAATCTATATGCGTGATCAGCCAACAAGACTCCCCTCTTTTACACTGGTTCCTTTCACATAACTGTATTGATGTGTTTAATGGACACAGCTGCTAATCTATATGCGTGCTCAGTCAACAAGACTCCCTACTTTTACACTGGTTCCTTTCACATAACTGTATTGATGTGTTTACTGGACACAGCTGCTAATCTATATGCGTGCTCAGCCAACTAGACTCCCTACTTTTACACTGGTTCCTTTCACATAACCGTATTGATGTGTTTACTGGACACAGCTGCTAATCTATATGCGTGCTCAGCCAACTAGACTCCCCAATTTTACACTGGTTCCTTTCACATAACTGTATTGATGTGTTTAATGGACACAGCTGCTAATCTATATGCGTGGTCAGCCAACAAGACTCCCCTCTTTTACACTGGTTCCTTTCACATAACTGTATTGATGTGTTTACTGGACACAGCTGCTAATCTATATGCGTGGTCAGCCAACAAGACTTCCCTTTGGTATCTTTCGTCCCTCTTTTACACTGGTTCCTTGCACATAACCGTATTGATGTGTTTTACTTTTATAACAGTATACCACCAATGGAATTCACAAAAATCAATACACCTTAAGGAGGTAGACCTAGGTTAAGGGAAATAACTCTTAAAATCATCAGTACGTTTGTGTCAGCCATTTTCATAAATATGTTCTAAGCTTCTTGGATACATAGATTATTTCCAATCTGTTTCAGGTAAATGCTTAAAATTCATTGGCGAAACTTGACTTTTACAAACACATAACTGATTTAAAGAGTTATCTCTCTGAACTAATGTCTACCTCCTTCAACATGTTAAAAAGTACATAGTAATAAGGTCTAATGAAAAATGAAACACCAAGATCAAAGAAAGAACAAAAAGTAAAATAATAAAAATACAAAACTCCAAAGAAATTAAAAGCAGACATTAAGTCCTTAATCATGTGGCAAAATCCAAAATCAAATCAAAAGTCATATAACAAACTTATGTACAAAAACACTTCACAGAAAAACACATACACTTAGGGAAAACACAGGTTCTGATGCAGTGTCATCACTTTTATCTACAATTTCTACATGAAAAACTACTTAATCAATTTTATTTTCAAATTGTATGTGCCTTTTTTATTCTACTTATTAAGATGTTGTAGAGTTTGATTTCTTGTATGGACACTAATGTTGGGTTAAAATCTTTGTTTATCCTTCATATGTTTAACCTGTTTTTGTTTTTATGCCCCACCTACGAGAGTAGAGGGGCATAATGTTTTCTGATCTGTGCCTCCGTTCGTTCGTTCGTTCGTTTGTTCGTCCGTCCGTCCGTTCGTTCGTTCGTTCGTCTGTGCGTCCGTTCGCCCAACTTCAGGTTAAAGTTTTGGTCAAGGTAGTTTGTGATGAAGCTGAAGTCCAATCAACTTGAAACTTAGTACACGTGTTGCTTATGATATGATCTTTCTAATTTTAAAGTCAAATTAGAGTTTTGATCCCAATTGCACAGTCCACTGAACATAGAAAATGAAAGTGGGAGTTTCAGGTTAAAGTTTTTGGTCAAGGTAGTTTTTTATGAAGTTGAAGACCAAACAACTTGAAACTTAGTACACATGTTCCCTATACGGTATGATCTTTCTAATTTTATTGCCAAATTACATTTTTTACCCAATTTCACGGGCCACTGAACATAGAAAATGAAAGTGGCAGTTTCAGGTTAAAGTTTTTGGTCAAGGTAGTTTTTGATGAAGCTGAAGTCCAATCAACTTGACACTTAGTACACTTGTTGTTTATGATATGATCTTTCTAATTTTAAAGCCAAATTTGAGTTTGGACCCCAATTTCACAATCCACTGAACATAGAAAATGAAAGTGGGAGTTTCAGGTTAAAGTTTTTGGTCAAGGTAGTTTTTGATGAAGTTGAAGACCAAACAACTTGAATATATATGTTCCCTATACGGTATGATCTTTCTAATTTTAATGCCAAATTACATTTTTTACCCAATTTCACGGTCCATTGTACATGAAAAATGATAGTGCGAGTGGGGCATCCGTGTACTTAGGACACATTCTTGTTGTATTATTTTCTTGTTGATCTTTATTTATAATACTGAGTGTACTTTAAATATAGTTCTAGAAAATAGCTAAAACATATTGAGTTGAGAATGTTGTTAATGGATAAAAACATGTAATTTTCCTTTCAATAGATTGGTAAACACTGGTTGTCACATTTGTTGTTTTGAGTATTTTTTTTAAAACTTAACTTAAAAAGAAATGATCTCATTACTGATTTCAGACAATATCAGAGATTTTACTGATTCCTTGATAATGGCAAGAAAAGAAGCAGAACAAGAAGAGAACGAGGAAATATTATCCAAGCTATCTGACACACATCTTAGACAAACTTTAAAAGATATTTTTACTGGTGAGTTGAAATGAATAAAAGTTGTGTTATAATCTTAGAGAAATAGAAATTTGAATGCGTTTTTTTCTTTTATAAATATGGTGTTACTATTAGAGGTTAAACATGTTATAGGAGGCATATGAATGTTGAAGAAATGCCACACAGTTCTATATTTTGATTTTTAACAAAAAGAAGGGAATGTGAACTTTACATTCCAAGATATATATTTTTACGAAACTTCAAAGTACAAATCAAATGGCACAGTTTCAGCCATTAAAGGTGATTTAATGTGAAATTGCATTGTCTATTTTAACACAAGTGCAACCTACAATTACTATAAGCTCGCAAAATGCTCAATTAATTTACCTTGTTTGTCTACATAATTTTGTTTTAATCATTTGTAAATAATCTATTGTAAATGTACATTTTTATAGCTGGTATCGAAACATCGACAGTAACATTACGTTTTGCGGTACGTTACATGGCTGGGTTACCAGATATCCAGAGTAAAGTTCAGGAAGAAATAGACAGAGTTGTTGGTGAGTACTTTTAAGTTTGCTTGTGTCGTTTTCTTGCCATGTCTTTAAATAAACTGTTATTACCAATGTTATTTCAACTGATCGGGCGGAGCTTACGTTTTAATTTGCATACGGACAATCTGTCTAAAAATATGTGTGATAAGGATAATTACCGTTATAATTATTATTGATTTCTAATCACCTATCAGTGTCATCAAAGGAATTTACAAAAGAATGACCGGACACCTCATTTATGAGTTTATCATAAAGCACCTTTCTATAGATGGACTTGTTTATTATAAAAGAGGAACGAAAGATATTGAAGGGACAGTCAAACTCATCAATCGAAAATAAACTGACAACGCCTGGCTAAAATTGAAAGAAGACACACAGACAAACAATAGAACACATGACACAACATAGAAAACTAAAGTATAAATGAACCGGTTAAACTCCGCCTAGTCCAGTGAAATAAATCGAGTAATAACAAAAATTGACCCTCAACAAGCTTCAACTTCGTACTCTATTTGGACTTTCCATTTTTTTAATTTGGGCATCGCTTTTGATATTTTTGTAAACCAAAAATGTGTCTGGCGAACAAAATTATAAACCTAGTAGATTTGATGAGAATTTTGAAAGCTTTAATTTGTTTTTTTGATAATTTGATTTTGCATGTAACACATCATTTGATTGGCGGATTGTTCTTGTCTATCAGCTAATATATACACTTTTGTCATATTACCGTGACTTCATCAACGTTTTTGTACGATTTACTACTTTAAAAGGAATAGAGAATGATATTATAAGGAGTGACAGTAAAATAAAATTCTGGCTTTTTTAAATAACCTTAAAAATGTTGTGCAACGTAGAGTGGTATTTAAAAGTGTGCACCACATTTTTGATTTTATATCTCCATAGACAGAACAAATATTACAGTCATTCTTTGAATGAACAAGATTTGTATTTAAAGTGTTCGATATATCTGAACATTTTTACTTCTGTCACATAATAACATTTTCATTCATACTTTATACGCATGTTTTTGTATAAATAAAACTTCTTTTGGTAGTAAAATCATATATCAAATTTTCCAACAGGTTATTTTGAAAGTATGATAAAATATTCTGACATTTTAACATGCCTCATCCCATCATCTTGTTAATGAATGCTTCCTTATCCAAAAAACCTAACTCCAAGGAAAATTTAAACGGAAAATCCATAATCGAAAAGAAAACAAATGTGACATTCCTAAATTATACACAAGTTTTGATTTGTAGAAAATGGGGATTAAACCTCTGACTTGTATGTCAGTCGCACAAAATGCCATTATATTGACAAAATTTCATATCTTTTACATTGAAACTAAATCATATACCAAACACACAAAAGGCATGAAATTAACCTTTTAAATGACGAATATAGTCCAAGAAATTGTATTTACTGACATAATGAAAAAGACAACAGTAGTATACCACTTTTCGTAAGTCATACATCGATCGAGAAAAAAAAAACCGGATAACAAACTTAAACCGAGTAAAACACATCAACTAAAAGAGGAAAACAACAGAAACACTAAAGTACAAAAAAAAAAAAAACGACAATGTAACACATATAGAAAAGAACTATAAGATATCAACTTCCAATGATTTCTTTTAATATATTGACTTATGGAAAGACTTTTTTTTAATTCCGTTTCTGATGTAGCTCCCTGAAAAATACAGTTATTGACACAAAAAGTTTGTAGTCTGCTTTGTATACCCAAATAAAAAGCTATCAAATTTTTAATAGGAAAAGACAGACTACCTACTGTTAAAGACAGAGAAAATCTCAGCTATACAGAAGCTACATTACATGAAGTCATGAGACTTGGTACAGCTGTTCCATTAGGTATTCCCCATAGTACACTTTGTGACACACGAGTTGGTGAGTATTTGAATTAATCAGACTTTTACAATGTTGTAGGCAGTCTTTTACCAATTTGAACATTCCTCTTTTTTTAAATTATGATTGAAGCAGACTTTTACAATGGTTGAGGTAGTCTTTTACCAATTTGATTGGCATTACTTTTACATTTGCATAAATTTTAACTATATTTGCCCGTACAAAAAGACTACGTTTACGCGCATTTATTTTACTGGTAAGTTTGGCAGTGATAGCGACAATTGCAGGCAAGACAAAGTGTTCCGCGGAAATTGTATTACGTTGTCTTTTACAGGTGGTTACGATGTTCTGACAACATAAAAGTGAGACGTTTGCATAGAAATGTATTCAAAGTAAAATTTCACCTCTTTGAACTGCTCCGCATATTACTATTATTTAATGTTTTTTTTCCAGGCGGGTATGATGTTCCAAAGGATACAACGGTTGTGATTAATCACTGGGCACTTCACAATGATCCTAACCAATGGAAAGACGTGAATAAATTTGATCCGACACGCTTCCTGGACGAAAATGGAAAACTTGGTAAGAAACAAGACAGCTGGTTACCATTTTCAGCAGGCAGACGTGGATGTTTAGGGGAATCTGTTGCTAAACCAGAACTTCATCTGATTTTTGCAACAATTATGCAGAAGTTCAAGATAACCTTACCTGAAGGAACCAATCCTGAAATAGAACTAGCTGGATCTGGTTTCGTTGCAATTCCTGCTCCGTATACAGTCATTCTTAAAGAAAGAAATGTTTTATAAACTCTCTTGACATTGAATGTTTTTTTTCTGAACAATTTCTATACTTTTAGAAAAAAATATAAACAACGCTTTCATGTCGATCCGGCCCCACGTCGATCCGCCCCATATTTAAAGTCGATCCGGCCCCAATAAAAAATATATTTATAAGGAATAAAAATAAAGATATATATTAATTGTAATTCATTTATGTTTATGAATTTTATTATAATGTAAAAGGTGAACGGTAAAAAAACGACCGGATACCTCCCAGTTTAAAATAATTTAATTGAACTATTTAGATTTGTTTTATTTCATACTTTAAATATGTTTTTGTTTAAGTGTTGCTAAGATAGTTACAAAGTACTAGGCTTTTGATTTGATACGCCATACGCGCGTTTCGTCTACATAAAGACACATCAGTGACGCTCAGATTAAAATATTTAAATCTATGCCCTGGATAAGAATATCCTTAGTATTTTGGATAATTCGTATATACAAAATTAAGTCCTGATATATATGATGAGTTTATTTACAACCACTGGGTCGATGCCACTGCTGTTGAGATTCATTTCACCGAGGGTATCACCAGCCCAGTAGTCAGCACTTTTTGTGCTGACATGAATTATCATTGATATGGTTATATAGATACATAAACTGTTTACGGAATTTAGAATTTTTGAAATACTAAGGCTTTTTTTACCTCAGGGTTAGATTACCGTAGCTGGATTTGGCAACCCGTTTAGGAATTTTGGTCCTCAATGCTCTTCAACTTCGTACTTTATTTGGCCTTTTTAACTTTTTTGGATTAGAGCGTCACTGATAAGTCTTTTGTAGACGAAACGCGCGTCGGGCGTATATAAAAAATTTAGTCCTGATAACTATGATGAGCATTTGCAAACATAATTTTTTTAAATGACCATATAGTTGAAATTCGTGTCAACATCGAAGTGCTGACTATTTGGTTGGTTATACCCTCATAACGAACGAACACCAGCAGTGGTATCGACCCAGTGGTGTTATCACAGGTACTAGACTCATAATTTGATACACCAGACACGCGTTTCGTCTGCATAAGACTCATCAGTGACGCTCATATCAAAACTATTTTAAAGGCCAAACAAGTATAAAGTTGGAAAGCAATTACCTCATCTACTGATCAATACCATGGTATCTGTACCTGATCAAATATTTGCATCATTGATTTTATATTATAATTATTAAGATACTTTCATCTTTATTTTATCATTTAATATCAAACACAACTGATATATTGAAACTACATTTTATGTAATAAAAAGAATTAAGCGTCAGATATAATGAGAATTAAATGATTTTGAAATGTATTTATTATATTTTTCGTACATAAATGACAGTGCATCATATAAGCATCTACAGGCTGGTTGGTATACATGTATCTATACATATATATTGACTGCATATTTTTTTAAATTGTAATATATTGTACATTTATTTCATGTACATGTAGCAAGTTGCACTTTAAAATATTATTTTTTTATCTATCAATACTTTATTAAAAAAAATTATCGCCTATAGAAATAACTTTTTAGGCAACAGTAGTAAACTCCTGTTAAAAGTCATAAATCAGGGTGTTATTGGTTTATTTTTTAAACTAAAATCGAGGGAAATGCATCAACTATGAGAGGACAATATTGGAACAACAGGAACCCTGAACTGCACAAAACCAAACCCAACAACACCTAAACACCTGAATACATAGAAACGAACTACTTGAATTAGATAACAACTATCATATCCTGACTTGGAACAGGACACATTAAGAATAATTGATGGGTTAAACCTGGTTCTAAGGCTTACCGATCAAATGAAATATTTACATGTATTTTTCATGTGATCAAAAACAAAAAAAATTACGAGATATTTTTCAGAGCTGTCGTAAGTCTCCAATCGATGTAAGATGTTTTTTACCAGAAAATGTTTTACTATATGCAAAATTTTTTACTATACGCACTATACATAGCATTGTCGTGGCCTTTTTTTATTGTTATTTTAAAATAAGTTTATGAGTATGATTTCGTGCATTTTTTTTCTTTTCTATTTCTGACGGAACTTCATGTATTTAAAGTCCCATCTGTGACTTTAAATGACTAATTATAATACGAGCACAGTTCCTATTCCTTATGCTTTAGTCTCCTTTCTCACTTGACATTAGATTATAAATTTTATACACTATGTTCTTTTTTTTTATTTTTCTTTATCCATGCCGTATTTATACACGTATGCATATATACGATGTCATTTAATATGTTTTGAACTCTGAAGTTAGAAGATGTATCGAAATTTGACAACCGTTCCGTGAAAAGGCATTGTCTGTTTTTGAAAAAATACCAGCATATAAGAACACACGATACTTTCTAGAGCATAATTATACAGTTTTCAGTAATAAAGATCTCAAAAGAGGGTGACTGGGCAATGCACTCTTCATTAACTATTTGGAGGGAAATTAATGCACTGTTTCATTGCATAGCAACAAATACCTGTTCATTAAGTCTTTCCCAACAAAAAGAAAAACAAATAGTCGAAAGCTGAATTCTGTGAAGGTGTCTGACCACTCATTCTACCCTCTTTAATTTATGTTAACGAAACTCTTCCCTTAAAAGTGCTTTTAATGTCATTGTTAACTTAAACTAACCAACACATTTGCGGAAATGAAATTTTAAATGAATGAAAAATATTAGCCACTGGACGTTAAGCAAACATTAATCAATCAATCACTCCAAGATTTCAAGAAAAAAATGGTGATTCTTAAAAATGATTATTGTTCATTGCTTTTATCCGTTATTGCCGGGTTATGTGTTTTGAATATTACTTAGTAAAGATATTCTGACTGCAGAATTCTGGTGATCTCGATCTATTTATAAGATTCTTCCGGTAGTCTTAAATATTTATAAAAAAGAAGTCTCACATAAGATGTTAACTAAAACAAGGATTCGTTTATTCTCTTCAATCAAATCACCTCTTTTGCTGGTCACTTTAAAGGGGCTCGAGGGTACAAAAAAATCAGCAAAAATTGAAACATTTGTTTTTTCATTTCAAATTTTATTTAATATTCTATTAGTTGTTACTTTATGATATGGTACAAAAATCAACCCAAAAACATAAATTTATTTGGCCGAAGATGACTTTTCAAATGAATATATCATTGAAAAAGCTCCAAATTATCTCCCTTTGATGAAATAATGCCATTTTTTTGTATAAAAATTGAAATAACTTTTTTTTAACTCATTGGTGACCCATATTTTTGATTATTTTTTTAATTGAACTGTACTGAAAAAAAACCTAGACATTTGTAAAATTTATGCGATTTCTGTACTTTAGTTATTTTTTTATGTTGATTTTACCTTTTTTTCTCCTATTAGTTCGACAGAAAAAAGGTACCTTAACAAAAATGCATACTTCTTTCAAAGGCAGATTGTGAGCTTAAATGAACGGTGACCCAATATTTTTATTTAATTTTCTATTAAGTATAGGATAAAGTTTATTTAAAGAAATAAAATAGCGAAATCTATATTTAAAAAAATTGATTTAGACCCGAGAGCCCCCTTAAGAGTTCGACTGTCGAGGAGTCTTACTAAGGTTTTTTTTTTATTATGAGCAAGATTTTATATCTTCAAAGAATGGATCACCAATCTAAACACTTATTTAGTAGAATAATTCAAAACAATATTAATGTTGCACTTTGTTTATGTTTTAAATCTAACAAAAGAACAAATACCATCATAACCATGTATACAATTAGAACAATATTTCATATCAGACAATCCTGTTATCAAAGTAACAAATAATTTTGCAGAACAACTATGATATGTAGTTCTAAATATCACAAGTAAATATGTACTAGAATAATCATATTTGAACTTTTGTTGAATTTCTATTGCTATTCCTTTAATTAAATGTATGTTGCTGTTTGTTTGTGACATCAGGTGCTGTCTGGTAAATTTTTGTTATACGTTTTTGCATACTATTAGTATCTAATAAAAGGAATTGGTAGTTCACCTACATCATTACTAACCTGATGTTGACACGGAGGTTGTGAGTTCGAACACACAGGTGCCAGGGTCGTTCGATCCCAATCTTAAGGTTGTACCTAACCTTACAGGGAGATAACTATGTGAAATCAGCTAAACGTTTTAATTACGTTGAGTTGTTAAGGAAATATTAAGCTTCTCAATGATCAAAATTAGTGTTTGTCAAACTGCTATATAACCAGTGTAATTTTTCTGATAAATTTGTTGGTTCAAATTTTTGGAAATCTTTATATTTTTGTCAAAGGGTCAAAGTAAATATTTTTGACAAAATTTTATGAAAATTAAACGAGCCAAATTAATTTAAATCAAGGTGTTTGGTACCACCTTCAGTTTTTCTGACAAAGGTGGAGGGTTTTCTCCTGCTTCCTCTATCAATAAAAAGCAAACTTCAAGATATAGCAAATAATGCAGAAAATGGTGTTAAACACCAACAAACAATCAATTAATCTTAAAATAATACCGTGAATTTATTTCTATTATCTTTTTTATTTTTGCTATGGAAATCCCTTAAAATAATATATACGTTTTAGATTAGAAAACATATGACATATTTCATCATTTGCAATTGGCAAGATCTACAATCATGTTTTTCTTAGATCAGCATATAATGTTAGGCGATCCACAATCAATCAAACTAAATATCAATGTGTGAATGAAAATTCTACGCAGCACATCTTCAAAAAACATAGGTTCTTCGTAAAATGTCTGCACATCAAAATTGACGCTCCTTTTTTTGCATGCCATTTAAAAAACCAATTACAGGATTAAAGCCGTTCATTAGGTCATTACTTAAATAAACTCATTATAGATACAAAGATTAACATTTTGTATTTGCGCCAGACTCGCATTTTGTCTACAAAAGACTGATCAGTGACGCTCCAATGAAAAAAGTTAGAAAGTGACAGCATTTGTGACCCTCTGATCAGAAAAGTACTAGGGTTTTTCTCGGCATGTTTATGAATCAAAAGTGAATGCCATGAAAATACAAATTCACGTGAGGTCAATTTTATAAATTGACGGAGATTTTGAACTATCCGCCAGATACCAATAAAATTGAGAAAGGAAATGTGGAATGTGTCAAAGAGACAACAACCCGACCATAGAGCAGACAACAGCCGAAGGCCACCAATGGGTCTTCAATGTAGCGAGAATTCCCGCACCCGTAGGTGTCCTTCAGCTGGACCCTAAAAATATGTATACTAGTACAGTGATAATGGACGTCATACTAAACTCCGAATTATACACAAGTAACTAAAATTAAAAATCATACAAGACTAACAAAAGGCCAGAGGCTCCTGACTTGGGACAGGCGCAACATTGCGGCGAGGTTAAACATGTTTATGAGATCTCAACCCTCTCCCTATACCTCTAGCCAATGTAGAAAAGTAATCGAATAACAATACGCACATTAAAATTCAGTTCAAGAGAAGTCCGAGTCCGATGTCAAAAGATGTAACAAAAGAAAATAAATAAAGTGACAATAATCCATAAATAACAACAGACTACTAGCAGTTAACTATCATGCCAGCTCCAGACGTCAATTAAACTGATTGAAAGATTATGTCTTCATCATATGAATATCAGGCACAATCCCTCCCGTTAGGGGTTTAGTATCATACTGTCATAAAATATATGAGAAGAACATAACCCGTGTCATGCGAACAACTGTTTTTTTTTTTAAATAAATGTGTTTAGTTCCGATGCAAAGACCCTGTAAGTGAATCAATATTAAAGCCAAAATATGCAATCTTTAATGACCTGACAACAGTATCGTAACTACATCCCTTCTTAATAAGTCTGTTTAAGGGGTTTTGTAAGCTTTTGAGATGAATACTGACATTTTTGTGCTTTGTAAAGAATATTACCACAAAAGATTGGATGTGAAATACCTGAACGTATAAGATGTCTGCATGTTGAATTATCTTTACGAATTATTTCCTTATCACCTTATACCGGTGATAAAATTTAGTAAATGTGTTGACCAGTTTGTGATATCGAAAACCCTGGTGTAATAATTTTTCAATGTATGATGTTAACATTTAAGTAACCATACGGTTAAATACGATGAACAAAATGGGTAATGGTGGAACTGTATACAAGGTTTTAAAGTCAAATGTTTTGAAAGATAGAACGAATTTCAGAGACAGATCGAGATTTAAAAGTATTCAGATGTTCTTTATAAAGTTCTGTTTTTCTAAATTCGTAGTTAGTCCTTTATATTAGAATAGTTTTGAACTGTTTTATTTGTGACCAATAAAACTTTTCTACAGCTGATATATGAAACTATCACAAAAAAGAATAACTATTAGATGCGAGCTAATAAATCAGAACTCTCATTCAATAGTTATTAATTTTTGTGGAATTTCATATGTCAGCTGTAGAAAAGAGATAGATTGCAAACACTTCTAATAAGAAAAATCTATATTTTTTTTTATATATTTAACAAAATGATTATATTTTCATTGTTTATTTCATTATAGATTCTGATCATCAGTTAAGATTGATTCATCTTCATGTATTTATTCTGCCTTCAACAATGATTTTGAACGGAGCAGGTTGTGTATTACTACTAGATCCGCCTAATTTTAATTCCGGATTGGTTCCTTCGGGTAATGTAATCTTGAACCTTTGCATTATCGTTGCAAAAATCAAATGAAGTTCTGGTTTAGCTACCACTTCTCCTAGACATACACGTCTCCCTGCAGAAAATGGTAACCAGCTTTCTGGTTTCATACCAAGCTTTCCATTTTCGTCGAGGTAGCGTGTCGGATCAAATTTCTCAACGTCTTTCCAATAGTTAGGGTCGTGATGAAGTGCCCAGTGATTAATCATAACGACTGTATCCTGTGGAACATCATAACCTCCTAAAAAATATAAACCACTACAAGTAATATGTGCAGTTATTTGAGATGGATATGAAATTTTGTTTCCAATAAATTTTTACAGACAAATCTCAGATTTAAGCTGAAAATTTCAAACATCACAACATTCTTTCAAAATAAAAACTCAACCAACTAACTTATAAAATAACGCTGATACTTACTCATCTGAAGCTATAGCATTGTGACTTAATATCCTCTGATTATGATTCAATTATAACTTGACTTTTTTTGTCTTAGTAATTAACCGTTAAAACGCCCTAAAGTTCCCTCTTGTACGACTGTTTAAAATCAATTATGTATTAAACGGTTGCCGAATCAAAACTCAATAGATAACGAAGTAATGATGTCACAAGTTTGAGAAATATGGCAACTATTTCTGTGGATGAAATATACCAAATTAATCGTCTTCTAATATTTTTTTTGACAAGGAGACAGAAATGATGATGACTGATTTATAATAAGAAATATTCTCTGTAAATAATAACATAATAATTTAGTTTCCTTCCCCTTTTAAGGTTCACCAAAACAAATAGACAAGTAAGGCCGAATTTTTAAATCAGAAAGTAGTCTGTGTGCAGACTTACCTGTGCAGTTTGGAAAGTTTTAATGCCTAGCATCCACTAGATATATAACTTAAATGTATTTTGCATTTCAGAAAGATGAAATATTTTTTGGATTTTATTGGGCATTTTTTTCTTTCCTGTAGAAGGTGTAAAATAAACTAAGTTGGGATATAACTTTGAGATGCTCCCTCTCAGGTAAGAACTGGTTTGTCTTGTATTGATTGTCCTTGATTGACATGGATAATAGATATCTTCACATTTATAGGTGAGTTAAAGAGTTTATCTGAGTGGACAGTATCAAAGTAGTTCAGGTGTTGTTTAGTGTCGGTTAGTGTATAGAAAGGTGTATAATATGAAACTTAGAACGAGGGGCTTGCCCCCGAGCTCTTAGTTTCATATTATACACCTTTCTATACACTATCCAATTTAGCGCATATTTACAACTTGAGTAATCCTTTAATTAGTCTATTGACATATTGTGGCTGACTAGATGAAGCTCACTTACGTAGTTTTGTAAATCTACTCTCTAATATCATTGTAAAAATTGGATTTTAAAAGGCCCTTGACGTTAGAATGAAAAGAAGGTAGCTGCTGGTGTTAGTATGTTTATTGATATAAAGCCGTGTTTTAGTATACATGTACTTATTTCCATGGTAAGATGACAAAATAAAATTGACCAAAAGCAGACAATTCTTAAATTGCAGTGACAGCTTTAGATTCTTGAAAACATTTTTTTAATTTCACATAAAAACTAAAACTATATTGGAAATGCTTTTGAATGAGTACAAACAGTTGGACCCCCCTCCCATATCTTTAGTTGAAACACTTTTAAAAATGGCTGGATCTGCCCCTGGTATGTAACCATAGGTAGTCTAGTGGATAGTTTACATGCATGAAATATTTTTCACTGGACATAAGGCAATCAATAATCGACCAATTTATGACGAAATATATCAAATTGCTTTATTAATAATTTCCCTTCAAAAGATTCATGGTTGACTCTTTTTGTGTACAAAGTAAATGCATGGAAGATAAAGGATTACAAATTTTAGATGGGGTTGTACTTTAATCAAGGTATAAAGAACCATAATTGTTACTCTTTATTTTAATGAAAGAAGCTTTTAATTGTCAAAAGAAAAATTAGATGAAAAGATTGATTAGTAGGATGTTAAAAATCTGTTTGAAAACTAATTACAAACTATTTAGTTAAATTTGGAACACATGATTTATTTCAAAATAGCCAGTAGCAATTTTTGTTCTAATATCTTGATTACGATGCAATGAAATCTTACCCTTGTGGTCATTCATGCGGAGTTACTTAGTACACGGGAAAAGTATGTACTATGAAAATTGAGGCAAATTCAAGCAATTTGATTGGACTAGAAGTTGTAAATTTGTGCTAATTTTTACATCTTCTGCAGGAAGGAAAAAAATGCCCATCAAAATTCAAAACGTTTTACCTTTTTGGAGCACAAAAAGCCTTTAACTGTCATATATCTAGTGGATGTCAGGCCTTAAAACTTTCCAAACTTCACAGGTAGGTCTGTACACTGAGTAGTTTTAGAGGTGAAAATACTGCCATATTTGTCGATTTGTTATGATGAACCTTAACAATAACATTACATTCATTCATAAATGAAAAGTAGGTAATTAAAAGTTAACTATTTGTGTCACTTTGGGATGGGGTGACTGTTATTAAACCACATCTTTTACAATCAAAATATCTAAAATATTTGTAGCTTTTAAGTATTAAAAAGAAATTGTTTTCTTATGATCAATTTTTGATGTGAGCGTCACTGATGAGTCTTGTGTAGACGAAACGCGCGTCTGGCGAATCAAATTAACGGCCTGGTACCTTTGATAACTATTTACTAGAGGGTACCCCTGCTTATTGTTACTGGGAATTGGTTTCTGTTCATGTCTTACATCAGACAGAGTTACATGTATTTCATTTTTTTAATCAACTTATGAATGAACTGCATGTGAATCGGTAATTATCCTTTATCTTAATGTAATCTTGTTAGTACAGTAACGATACGACAAAGACTATTGCACTAAATGATGCCACACATATGAGAAAATAGTTTATACAAAATCAGCAAAGATGTCTGACTTCATATTGTCCAAAACAAAAGAAATGTAGCATACAACAAGGTGCAATAACTAATCGAATTCGGCTGCAACTGCATAATTACAATATATTAAGTCTTCAAATCAAAAAGATCAGAGACCACGCTGTAAGTTTGATAATTTCAATACTTACCAACTTTTGTATCACACATTGTACTATGAGGCAGACCTACGGGAACAACTGTACCAAGCCTCATGGCTTCATGCAAGGTGGCTTCTGTATAACTGAGATGTTCTCTGTCTGTGATCGTCGGTAGTCTATCTTTTCCTGAACACAGGTTGACATAAAAGCACACATTTAAATTTGTACGAAAAATGTAGACTACATGTATTATACAAAAATACGAACATGAAGTATGATTGTCAACAAAACAACTATCCAACAAAGTTCAAATAAAGTTGATGTAAGTGATTATAAGCAAACGTACGGTCTTTGACAAAGTGAAAACCATATATCTATAGTCTGCTATGAAAGGCCACGACTAGAATAATCTGAAACATTTACCAATTAAAGAAACAAATATGACAGACATAAACCAACGACAATCACTGAACTACAGGATCCTGACTCGGGACAGGCACACAAAGAATGTGGCGGGTTTATACGTTTTACTCCAATATATGAAATGTTGGCAGCTGGCAATTGCTAGTGCTTTAGTTCAGATATCATGATAAATGTTAAAAAAAGAAAAGTTTTATTTTGTTATATTCCTTATTATATCGAACGACTTTAATAATCGAACATTTAGAGAAATAAGATCCTCCTCCAGTTTTAGGTGGGAATCGTGTTGCTTGGAAGATAAATTCTACGCTGTGTTTTATGTACTGTTTTTTGTCTGTTTGTATTTTTTAGTCATGGCGTTGTCATTTTATTTTCTACCAATGAGATTGGTAGCTAAATTTTTATTAACGATATGGATTACGGTTATGATTGTAGTGCTCACGTTCTCTAAATATAATCTTTTGTTATTTTACAAACATTGGTTACGATATATTTGGAATTTTATAAACTGTTAAAATCTAGTATAGCTTTTTGTTCGGTGTGAGCCAAGACTCCGTGTTGAAGGCCGTACATTTTTTTTTGGATAGAGAGTTGTCTCATTGGCACTCACACCACATCTTCCTATATCTATTTAATATTATATCATTTTCGGCAACATACTTCTTAAAGGTTTGGTATCATAACATCTTATTCTATTGAATTTACCTCATTTGGGTTGAGAAATAATGATAATGATCGATTGTTTGTTGTTAAGCGTTCAGAGACAAACGGTAAAAAGAGTTCATACAATGAGGTTTTATATAAATCAAACTCGCATCTATTGAGAAAATGAGGATACCAAGAGATTGACAAAATCAATATGAGATAAAAAATAATACCAAATATGTTTCAGACAAGAAATACAACAGTTGTCCTCTAGAATACATGAAAAGCTTTTAAAGTGACAGGGCCAAACACTATGATACTCACCAACAACTCTGTCTATTTCTTCCTGAACTTTACGCTGGATATCTGGTAACCCAGCCATGTATCGTACAGCAAAGTACAACGTTACTCTTGATGTACCAATGCCAGCTATAAAAAAACACTTTGTAAATGATGAATTCAGTTTGTTCTTATGTTGTTTTAGATCAGACTTGAGTGTTTACGAAGTGTATAACTCCACCATATTAACTAGTTCCCTGTTCCAACTAATGCCCCTATAATCGATTGTTTGGCATGGGTTGTAACTAGAATTGTCAAGTGACGGGGTCCCTCTTAAATGATACATAAGTGAAATGTTATATCTTAGGTAGTTGTGAAATTGACATTTTAGATAAAAAAAAAAATCTTTTACTCAAGTAACAATATTCGATCCCTCTATTCATTTTTAAATGCGAAATAGACAAATTTTGAGGGATAAACAATATTTACTGTTTTTTTTGCAATTTTAGGGGCCAAAACATATCAAGTCAAACTTATACATGTTATAATTGTTTATTTTTTTCACAATTAATACAAGAAAATAAGAAGTTCTATCCACCATTTTCTACATAATGAAATGTCTGTCTCAAGCGATAAATATGACAGTTGTTTTTTATGCGTTTGATGTGATTGAGCTTTTGATTTTGCCATTTCATAAGGGACTTTCCCTTATGAATTTTACTTGGAGTTAGTTATTTTTGTTTTCAATTTGTTTCAAATGACATGAATGAAAGAATCACGTACAAACATACATTGAGGTTCTTTTTCAATAAATTTGATATGTTTCTTTGTCTGTTACACATGTTAGGTTCCTTAATCTGTTAGGTCGTGTTCACACCAAACGCCGTGTACAGTAAACATGTTTACTATTAGTTTAATGTAATGGACACTGGTTTCACATTAAATTTGTTCACATCTGTACACCTTGTTTAATCACCTGTACATAAGATTTGTTCACACTTGTAAACTATATGTCATTTAAATGTTCATTATACGTAGAACTGCATTCAAAGTTTTCGGACAATTTTTCTAACAGTAACGGTACGACCATTTGACTTCAAAAGGGGGGATGGAAATATTCCGATCTCAAATTTGATAAAAAAAAAAATCTGGTCATTCAGATGATAAAAAAAAATTTCAATCAAGAGTTTCCCCATACATTATAGTGTTAAATATTGGGAAAAAAAGTATTTGATCACCAGCATCGAAAAAACCCAAACGGAATAAAAACGTACGCGCGGATAAAAATCTGACGCAGATAAAAAAAAAAACCTCCCCCTTTTTTTAAGTTAAATGGTTGCTACTTTATGAAAGCCATTTTTATAATTTGCAGTAGTTTGAATATACTAGAGATGTCTCGATTACGCATTAGAAAACGTTAGCTGTAGCAGCGTGCTTACAGCCGAAAAAAAAGGATTGATATATTTGTTTCAAATGGTATTTCTTCTCCAAGGAGTATTTGGTAAAGGAATAGGGTAACGTTGTTTTTTTTAACGGATCTGAAATACTAGACAAAGATATCATTTACCTCACACTCTTTATAAGTCATGCATTTATGTGTGAATCGTTGTTTGAGTAAAGACCAGTGGCAAATATTTCTGTGTACGCCAAGTCGATTCGTCAAGACCTTTTGAGGGGAAGGGAGGCGTGGGCTATAGATTTTTTTCAGGACAAATTTTGGTCGTAATAAATTTTAGCATTATATATAATGGCAGCTGAGGGTGAAACAAACAAAAATTTTTTCACGGCCAAAAACTGCAAATTTTTTTTTTCAAAACAAAATCCATAGCCCACCACCCCCCACCCCCTGCCTTTATGTTTTATACTCAACTATAATAGCCCCCCCCCCCCCGAAAATCAATTGGTTGCTGCCTTATGGGTTCGGCAATGATGCTGCCTGAGGATGCTGCTTTGAGTCTTGATCAGGGGTTAATAAAGTACGTTAATTTTACCAAAAAAAAACCTTTAAAATTTAGACAACAATTTCTGTAAAGAACTGTACTAATTTTTTTCAAAAATATCAATTTTACTAAAAAAATGGTTTCCTCCTTAAATGTATACAGGGTAAAACTAATGTTCTAAATGCCTTGTTTTGTGTACACTTAACCCACACAAGGCCTACATTGACTATCGACTGTGTGTAGATAAAACATGATTTAAACTACATGTAAACATTGAGTTTTATCAATGGGAACGCAATTGTGTTTAGTTTACGTGTGAGTTACACTAACACAACACCGAATTTAGGTCAATGTGAACACGGCCTTAATCTTGCAATGAATTGTGAGTTTTTGGTCCCTGTTGTGACATTTAGGTGATCAACAACAATAAGAGCATTATTGTTTTGCTTTTTGTCTAAGTGAGTGCAAGGTTTTTATGTAAGAATTTAATGTTAAAGGTTATCATAGTATATTCGTTCTTTTGCAAAAGAGGGGCGAAAGTTACCAGAGGGACAGTCAAACTCATAGATCGAAAATAAACTGACAATTCCATAAATAAAAATGAAAACATATGTGATCTTAATGTGCCACATATTTGTGAACTCACCGTTAAATATATCCATTAGCGTTTGTCTTAGATGTGTGTTTGTTAACTGAGACAACACTTCATCTTTCTCTTCTTGTTCTGCTTCTTTTCTTGCTAGTAACAAGGAATCAGTAAAATCTCTTATTTTGTCTGAAATCATTAATGCGAATATTACTTGTTAAATAAACAATACATTGTAACAATTGTTTGCAGTCAAGATTTTTACAGATCTTTTGAGAGAAAATCTAATAATTACGATATATTTGTTAGTTGCACAATTTTAACCTTTATTTATGTTCTAGTAATATAAACTTCCATCGCATACAGTCATATATAAGATAAAGCTGTGAAGAACAGTTCAATGGGAATCCATATAAAACATTATGCATAAATAGTTATCAAAGGTATCAGACTTATAAATCAATACGCCAGTCGCGCTTTTCGTCTAAGACTTATCAGTGACGCTCAGATCAAAATAGTAATAGAGCCAAACAAGTACAAAGTTGAAGAGCATTTATGACCCAAAATTCCAAAAAAGTGTGCCACATACGTCTAAGGTTATGCCTGGAATAGTATTTCGAATAAAAAAAAGTAAAATCACAAAAATACTGAACTTAGAGGAAAATCAATTCGGAAAGTCCATAATCTTTTGCTAACTGTAAATTTATAAAAATTACCATATAATTGATATTCATGACAACACCAAAGTCATAACAACTTATCTTAAGCAAAGGGCATTGTGTAAACATACAAAGCTTGTTGACATACCAGAGTTAAATGTTTTATCGTGTTCGTTGAATTTCTTTGTGACTATAGAAACAAGTTCATCCGCCAATTTGGTAACCGTTCTGTACTTGTTTGTTGTCCATATCTTATACATAATTGGGAACATGTCTTCAACGAAACCTTTCCCTGTCATTTCTGTCAATTCATGGTCAATTTTCATAAATGTCACAAATTCAGGATCATCTAGGTCAACACTAAAAGAAGAAAAAAAAGATGTTCTACAACCTTACTGGATAATTCGCACTTTTCTAGATCATTTTGTTTTTTATGAATTAGCTAAAGTAACACTTTAGTCAGCAACTTTCATACAAGGCTAAAATAGATATGCATTATAAAGGCTTACATCAAATTACAATTATACACATTTCAGGTTTAAATAGATCTGTTTTTGTCAACATAAAAATGTTAAGATTCTTTAAATCTGCGGTGAACTGAATTAGTAGGGTTCGTGATTCTTTTCTCTTTTTGTTTCTGTTAAAAATTGTTATTTGTTTACTGTTGTTTGCTTTTTGTCTGTTTGTCTTTTTCATTTGGAAATTGCATTGCCAGTTTATTTTCGACTTATGAGTTCGAATTTCCCTTTGATATCCTTGGCCTCTATCTTTACCTAATGAAGACCGCCTAACTCACATACGCTAAGAATTAAAAAAATGCGTTAAACAACAGGTTTTATAAAAGTTGTGTAAATATATGTAGGCAGTTATTACTCCTCAAATATTTGAATTAAAGACCTATAGAAATCATGAGAAGATGACATCAATACAAAGCGGAGTAAACCGATAGGGGCGTGTATTTTTTTTTTATCAGTAAAACGTTCTTATACCAATGCAATAAAACTCTTTCTTTGTTGCTAAACGGAGCTTCCGTAACAGATGACAGCACATAACCACTACAATGTGGATTTAACTCAAACTCAAATCATTTGTGAGTAAAAGCAAAAATTAACTTGCCTTATAACAATGGTTATTAATTTGGTCTCTTGTCTTATTGGCAATCATACTACATCTTTTTTCTTTATATTTATCAAGTATGTACCTTTTTAGGGTTTTCTTTCTTTTGTTTGTACTTGTATGTTATTTCTCCATTATATATATTCAAATGTAACACCTGAAATTTTCCTTTTTCAAATCTTATTTTAATCTGAAGGACGCATGCAGCCTACACTTGTCTTTTTACCATGTTTACATCTGACGCAAAATATCTACTTGATTGCTTATTGTTCGGATTCCAAAGATGAAAACAATGTTTTGCAGATTTTTTGTTGTTGTTTTTTTAATTCAAAATAATATAATTTTATATTTTAATTGTTTTTCAAATTGCATTTAGATAACTGTAAGCTTGGGTCCAGTGAGCGTTGTTATGTCTATTTCAATTACTGACAGAAATGTTTTTAATGCGAGCTTAAACGTCCATGCATTTATCTTTTCCAATTATAGTATTGACCTGAAAGGTGTAAGCTAACAAATTCCACTCATATCCATTTATTGCTTACCTTTTCCCAAAACACACAGCATTAAGAATATTGAACACCATTAGATCTATGTAATTTTCTGGATTAAATGCTCCGGTTTCTTTTGCCATTAAGGGCAAGCATTTATTCATTGACTCATGAAGAACTGCTGCGAAATGATTTCCAATCATATATTGCCTACAATAAAGGTTTCTGATTTTATTTTAATGATAATCATTTCACTTCCCTTTTCAATTATCAACAGTAATACTTGTAATGTTTTCACGTGTTTTGAAGCGAGTCGGGTACAACATATTTGCAAATGTAGTTTTGTTTTGTAGTTATCTTACTTAATGTATAGCATGACGGATATTATTAGTTACATAGTGTGCTAGTGACCTAATATGATATATACAGGGTCAGTAAATTCCATATAGGGTGAGAGCGAAGCTCGAACCCCATATGGAATTTACTTACCCTGTATATATCATATTAGATCACTAGCACACTATGTAACGAATTTATCTTACCGACTATCTTTATTTGTTGCATTAAGACTAAAGTTGTCTTATTTGCTATCATAACACATCTTCTTATTTCTGTATAAAAGTGTTCAAGTTTTCAATTTTAAGAACCTTCTTCAATCGGTCTGCACTAAAAACTAATGTAAACGATAAATATCTATTATCAACAATACTTCTAAATAATCAAACAGTGCCTAAGTCGTTAATCCACTACTAACCGTGTATTGAAATAAGCCCCGCCTCCCTACTAACCTAATATTGAATATACATGGTCTCCACGAGGTCGTTTTTAACCAATCATATTCCTAGAAATGTATAGGAGGTAAGATAAACTGCCTTATACGGGTATGAATAATTTAGAATACTAATGTTCACGTCAATATAATTGTTTGTTGACATAATGTTGATTCGTTAAACCGGTTCGTTGACTTATCCAACGCCTTGTAAAAAATCAAATTACAACCACATGGTTAAGCAAGAAAACAAATATTGGCACTTTTATTTTCTGTTGAGGATTACAAGTACAAATTTTCAAAATTATAGATAGGGTAGATCGACTATTCAGTATTTTATTATTATCTGTAAATATTTTCGTTAAAAAAAAGAATGTACTACCACAAATACCTGATCGAAATCTTGTTTCGTTTATTACTCGGACCAATGGGATTTAGAATGACAAAAGAATAACTTTTCTCCCGCAGGTAAGTTCGGGCAGCTCAGTGAGTTTTTGACAAATTTTTAATGAGTTATTCAAACTCATATCTCAATATAAAGATATTAATTGACAGTGCTTCGTAAGCCTTTGAAGGCTGGCTGATTGACTCTGTATTAATGTATGTTAAAATGTAATATCAGGTTGCACTATAAATAAGTATTCTTCCCCGTCACTCTAAATGTATGATCACATTTGTTTTTCTATATCTTGATTATGTTAAATATGTTAAAACGTATGTCAGCTTTAGATTGTCTGTTAATTCATCCTCACCTTTTGTATTGTATAGTCTTAGGCTTTCAAAATGTTTGAAAAGGAACAACTGAGACTTCCGTGTATATCAATGATTCAAGCGTTTCATATATCTATTATTTTTATGCACGGTTATATTTTTTACCATGACCTTATACGCCGATATAAATAGTTTCCTTTATTATTGATGATTAGACGTATTACTAGAATTTCACTTGACTGGATTGAGTTTAAGAATTTCGTTCATTCAAGACCAGTCCGTCTGTAGACAGGAGTTTTGGGATATTAAGCTCTACAATGAAGTGTCCAGTTATTCGTCCCATATCATACACTCAATTCTTTTGTATATGCGTTTTGTGACACTGATTAGTGATTATAATTCAATAATAGTTATAACAGCAATCATCCTTATCACACACATCTTCAAACGGACTGTCCTTATGCAAATTAAAACATAAGCTCCGCCCGATCAGTTGAAATAACATTGGTAATATACAAGTATATAAAGAAAAACAATTGGCAATTGGAGAGTATGTGGGTGGGACAGCATGAATTAATCACGAACAGACCGGTTTCCGTGTCTATTTTATGGTAAATAACGGCAACAGCTGTTCGAGATGCATAGAATTATTCAGAATGCTGTATATGACTTAGTCTAGTGTGGTGAACATAGAGTCAACACAACTAATGCAGATAATTTCTGAGCTTGTCCTTATACCCATATGTTTGCTGTTTGAAATGCTTGAAGTTTAGAGGGATTTTGAACCTTACTCTCTGTGATTCATAAAAGTACATAGATTTAGAAAGACAAATAAAAACATAATACAACAATTCTATGATCATAAATCATAATCACAAAATGGTCTTGACAATGGACACTAAACTATGGATTTTACCACGTGAAAAACAATGCACAGGTGCTTTCAATGAAAATAAATTAAACCTGCTGATTTTTAATTTAGACGATAAGAAGACGGATAAAATGTCATAACTATCCTGTAAAAACTGCTATTTGTGCAAGTCAAATTGGAACCTTACCCCCAGAAAGCTCCTAGATCATCAAGGGTTTTGATGGGGTTCTTGTTGTTCAGTCTTTAGTAGACTGTTGTTTTTTCTTTCTCCATTCCTTTTTTCTGTTCGTTATCAGTTTATCTTCTACTTATGAATTTGAAATCCCTTTACTGCCACTTTTATACCAGAATGTTGGACTTAATTATACACATTTCTTCCATTGCGGTCTATTTGTTTATGAAAGCATTTGCTCTTCCAAATTTCATAAAAAAAATATTTTTATACATATAAAGGTTATGAAATATTGCTTATTCCGTGAACCAATTCATTTTACATTGAACTATAATTAAGATACTATCTTTAAGACAGGGAACATAAAACAACTACTAGAAGTTGACAAAGAAGAATAAATCAAACTTATACCTTAATGCCTTTCCCGCAATTTTTCTGTGCAGTTTCCATGTTGGTGTATAATTCGCAAAAGCAATATTTTTACCTCCCTCGGTGAACCGATCAACTTCAATGTAAAATGTTTGATTTATACAAAATGAATATTTATTTCACAATACATTATATAGTTGCATCTTTAATTGATTCCGACAAAGTGAAAAATTATTACTTTTATAAAAAAAATGAAACTGTAAAATACTAACGTTTAAAAAAATGCGTAACTCGCTTGTCAATTCTTATCTTACACATTAATAATATAATCATTTATTTTCATGGTTATGAATTTTCGTTGATTCAGTAAACATGGAATTTTCGTTATTATATAATTTCGTGGTTTTGCCAATTCTGCAAACAAGCCTATAGAAAATTTGTATTTCATTGAACGTTTAAATTCTTGGTTCACCTTTATCCACGAAAATCATTAAAACTGACAAAAAGTGACATCCCACGAAAAATAATGTATCAACATTAAGCAATTTCCGATTAGCGATTGTTATTCTAATTTAGCTTTTTTAAGGAATAAGGTAGCATAAACTATCATTGGAAAATTAAATAGCTTTTAGGTTTTTGTATTACTTTTGTGAAGTAAATAAATTATTCAGTGTTCACATTTATTATTAATCATTTCTCTGCAACTTCGTGTTATGAAAAGATGATAAATATTTTTCAAATCCATAAAGTTTGATATACATACACAAAGATTGACTAAAACGCTAGCAGAAAACAACTTTGAATTATAAATAATATTTTAATGTTTCACACAATTATGCTTCTTTTAACTGAATGACATCGTAAATAAAAAAGTATATGCATATATCAATATCAAGTATTCTCATACCTGAATGAAAAAATGGTCTGTTGGCAAAATCAGCTTTTCTTTTGACCAATGCTTCTGTGACGCTGTTGATATCGTTTAAAACCACCATCTGATAAGGTCCTGTAAATAAATCAGGGTTCTGTACATAAATGTGTGCTGCCACATGTGGAGCAGGATCTACTTACCCTTCCGGAGCACCTGAGATCACCCCTTGGTGGGGTTCGTGTTGTTTATTCTTTAGTTTTCTGTAGTGTGTCATGTGTACCATTGTTTGTCTGTATGTCCTTTTCATTTTAGCCATGGCGTTGTCAGTTTATTTTCGATTTATGATTTGACTGTCCCTCTGGTATCTTTCGTCCCTCTTTCATTAAAAGTTCGTGGTGACAGATTATGCAAGGGAAAGAAAAAGCAAAGCATTTACGCAAATTGTACAGAGAGACGTCTGTCGTGATTGCCAGAAATACAATGTAGAATGAAATTCAAAACAGTGTAGCTGTGGCCATTGATTGACACATTAAAATCATCCATTGACTGGGACAATTTACTTGAACGTTTGTCTGTAACGACCACTGTTCACGACGTACCTACGATAGACATTTAAACTGTGGGGTCACCAAAGGTTTCTTAACGCCTTTAATTATAAAATAATTCGAAAAATTAATCAGGAATAACCTTTGTGTTTTGATTTATATAATTGATATAAATCAAAATATCGTGTTATTTCTGATTAATTTTTCGAATTACTTTATTTAGGTGTTGAGAACCTTTGGTGACCCCATAGTTTAAGTGTCTTTAAAAAGTACATAGTGAGCATTGGTCGTTACATACAAACGTTCACCTAAATTGTCCAAGTCAATGGATGATTTTAATGTGTCAATCAATGGCCACAGCTACACTGGTTTGAATTTCTTTCTATATTGGGAACAAAGTAAAACAGGTAAACAACCAACACAGATATATCAAACAATTATTGACATACCTAAAACATAGGTAAAACTGGAAAAATCGGAATGACGTCAATACTTGGTTAGAGACTATAACACTCGTATTTAAAAGAATGGAGGTATGCAAAAGTAGACAAGTTTTCAAGAATGTTGCGAGATACATGACAGAGAACTATCGGGCAATTACTTGGTAGTGTATGTTTTATATTAGGTTGAGTATGGTTCAGACTTTTCGAGCATGGTTTAGGCTTGGTCGATAATGGTTGAATCGTGAACGAGAGTAGTTCAGACACTTATATAAAATGGTTGAGTACTTGTCGAGAAAAAGTCGAGTAAAGGTAAAGTGCACGTTCGCACTGTTAATATTAATAAGATGTGGTATGAGTGGCAAAGAGACTATTTCCTAACCGAGTTTCAATGTTTAAAACGTTAACAATTATAGGTCAAAGTATGGTTAAGTAGGTTAGGTATGGTTTAGACTACAGTGATACCGAGTTATATATTGCTTTCAAACCAATTCAGACTGGTCGATTAAAAATGAGTACAGTCCAGTATAGATTTAGACAATTCCAGACTTTACTTTACTTTACTTTTACAAATTGTGATTTGGAATGAGAGTTGACCCATACCACGTCCTCTTATATCTATTTAATTGATTGTTAGCGATATAGAGATACACTAAATAAAGTATGCATTAAATGTTAAATCACTGTCCCAAGCGAGAGCTGGACGCTCACAAATATAGTTAATCCTACCATATGCTATAATTTCATAGAAAGGAGACTGCCATTCAGAGGTTGTCGTTGATTGTGTTTGTCACATCGTATTTCGTTTTTTATGCTTGTAAAAAAAACATGCCTTTTGTCAATTTGTGTTAATGGTCTCATATATAGTTTGTCATAGTGAGGTCATATAGCTGTATTTATGGTATGGTTATTGATCATTGCTGAAGACCTTATGGGGATATACTTTTGCCTTTATCCACGTCTTTTGGGCTATGTGGATAATAGTTTCATGTCAATAATATCAAATCTCCATGTTTTATACGAATTCCAATTGTTCTATCTGAACAGCTGCTTCACAAATTACAGTGACTTCAGCCTTGAATTCCAAGTCGTGATATAACTGAAATGCCAATATACTATAGTTAACGTACCAAGACTAACAGTGAAGACTGGTCCATATTTCTTTGTATACTTTTCAAATACTTCATGCAGAAATGTAGCTTGGGCAGCTGGAATTAATCAAAATCATACAATTAATTTCTGTTATAAATATACTGGCTAAACAAATGCCTGAGCAAAGATTTAGTTACAGACACATCTTCTGATTGATAGTGAATATCATATGAGTTTTTCTGCTTCAAAATTACATCCGTATCAACCCAAGACGACAATATCATCCAAAGAGCTCTGTTTTTAACTTATAATTATGAGGCAAATATATTACACTTCCAATCAGAGGCCAGCAAGATGGCAAGATGATATTACCTTCATAACTTCCATTCAGAGGCCAGCATGATGATATTACCTTCATAACTTCCAGTCAGAGGCCAGAAAGATGATATTACCTTCATAACTTCCGATCAAAGGATAGCAAGATGATGTTCCCTTCATAACCTCCAGTCAGAGGCCAGCATGATAATATTACCTTCATAACTCCCGATAAAAAGCTAGCATGATGATATTACCTCCATAACCTCCAGGCAGAGGCCAGGAAGATTAACTAATTAACTTATAATTATGAGGCAAATATATTACCTTCAGAACTTCCAATCAGAGGCCAGCAAGATGTCAAGATGATGTTACCTTCATAACTTCCAGTCAGAGGCAAGCAAGATGATATTACCTTCATAACTCCCGATCAAAGGCTATCAAGATGATATTGTAATGATTTGGCCAAGCGAAATTCCTTGGAAAACATGTGTATTTTCATGTCGAGCACCTGTTATCGGCTACGATTCAATTTTTGGCTATTTTAAAGTTTGACACCGGTTCTCACCTTTTTAATTCAATGCATTATACTTTCAGTGTTCTATTCATACAGTTTTCCCAGTGTTCAACCATTTTTATTGTTGTAGAATTGAGGCAACCTGTGTAATTAACTTTCGCTTTATCGTTACAACCGCCATTTCCGGCACAATGATTTGTGTGTATTGATTATGCAAATGAGGTGACCTTTGTGTAACCTCAGGTGAACTTAATGTACCACTAGCGTAAAACAGTGTATGAATACTATAGCGGTTGTAGATCGATTATTACATGATTATTGTATTAAAACTATATTGTTTGTGATTGTAAATTGTAGTAAGATGATTTTTATGTTCCGTAAACATGTTGTTTACGTTCTAATGTACTTAATTCTAGCTATCGGGGATTATTTTCGTTCTTGTCGGGCCCGTTCACAGTTCCCCGTTCGTTTCCCCGTTAAGAACCGTTCGTTACCCCGTTAGCTTCATCGGGGTATAAAAAGCTTGCACCTGTTTGTCAGGGGCTCTTCCTACCTTGTCAGTCTTTGAGAGACGTTGCTTTATTTTCGGTTAGTCATCATATATAGCAAACGCTGGTATTTTATCATGTATTTCATGAGATCTTAAGCAGTTTTACTGCAATTTA
Organism: Mytilus galloprovincialis; assembly: GCA_037788925.1. NCBI lineage: Eukaryota > Metazoa > Mollusca > Bivalvia > Mytilida > Mytilidae > Mytilus > Mytilus galloprovincialis. The sequence goes on along the minus strand of CM075340.1, from coordinate 3,772,249 downwards.
AAACATTTGGCTTTTTAAATACACATTTGTGTAGTTCTTTCAATTGTTTGTGCAGTTGATTTATCTAAATTACCAAATATTTGGACTTGTTCTGTTCATTTTAAGTCTTTGTTTTCTAAGGCTTAGATCAGAATCAAAAATGAAGTAAATATAATTGTACAAGTACATATAAATAGCTGGTCTATTTATTCAGGATAGCTTTCATTTGCTAACCTGTTTCTTTGAGGTAAACAGATTAAAATTACATGCCTTCTCCATTCCCCTTTTCCCCTCCCATTTTGTTAAGGACATTTTGTTAAGTATCCTGTTTGCTGAGATTTTCCAGCATTCAGAGAGAATATTTTGTAAATTCTGAATATTTGTTAGGTTAGGAATTGTAAGAAGCTAGAATAATTAAACTTCCTTTTTAAATACTCTCAATCTTAGTGATTGATGTTTGTCTTCCTGTGCTTTCTCCAGGAGGTTTAGGTCCAGTAAATAATATAACAAAGTACTGTTATTTTTAATGAGTAATTTATTAGAAGATAATAGTTATATTTAAAACATAGATATGATATATAAATTATTAGTTAGTTGGTTGAACACTGTGGCAAAATAACTGGATACATAGTTAGAAATATATTCTGAAAAGTTGCTAAACTGTAATTTGTTACTCTGTGATACTTATATAAATTATATGAAATGCTTTACGTTTAATACACAATTATGCTCGTAAATATCTTGTTTATTTGTCAGTAAACTTACACGATAATAGTCCAGTCTGGTCTCTGGTTGTTGATGTCATAAGACTGTCTCATGAGAGAATAGACCCTCTTGCTATGCGTAGGCGAGAGACTATTTGATTGTCAGACAGTAATATTCATTTGTGCGATAGTCTGTTTGTACCAGTCCTTCGGTTCCACTTCCTTAGTGCTAGTTTATATGTCAACTTTAGAGGTTCTGCCTCTAACTTACAGAGATAATCTGTTCTATAAACTACATGACAGGAGTGTGTTGATTTCCACAGACTAGAGCGTATCTGAATACCCCCTTACAATTTTCATCTCCTCCCCCGATTTAAATATTTATACGTTTAATTCTTGAGGTTAAAGATAGTGAGGTGTTTTAATCCCTTCAATCTAATTGAACTCTTCCACCTTAGATAATAACTTCCGAATATAAAGTACACCCGCGTTTAAACCATTCTCTGTTTTGTTTTAGACTAGTAATTCTAGTCTATTGAGGTTTCCTGTGTACCTGAAACACAGGTGGTGGCAGCAAAGTAAAAGACACCCGTTTGGCCAGTTATTACATTGGTGGCAGCGGTGGGATACTCAACAGTTACCCGAGTATCCAGTGATACGAACCCATACCTCGAAATAGTAATACGAATAAACAGAGATGGTGAAAACAAGATCAACCAGAGACCACAGTGGTGAAGACACCTATGATACCGAGATCACAACTGAATATAGTGAAGAATTTGAGTCCTCTGATGAATATGATGAGGCAGAAGCCACAGTTATAAAAAGACCCAATAAGAGCCAGAGTGTACCTGCACTTAGTACTAGTACAAGAATGAAAAAGAGAGTTTCCAGGAATTTAAGGTCCCCATCAACTGTTCACAGAGGAACAATGCCACCCTCTCCTACCTTGCATGGTGCACCTGATAGTCCAGACAAGACTATACAGAACAACAATATGGGGCTTCTTGAAGGCATTACAACTGTCATGAGAAGTATGATGTCGGAAGTCGTACAGGTCATGAGAAACATGACTGAAACTATTATATCCAGTATACATAGTCCCCCTGTCCCCCCTGTAAAGACACTGACGAGGAAGAGCCACAGAGGCAGGTCCTCTTTCCCATCAGCTATAAAGTCCCCAAGAAGAAGTAATCGGAACCGCCATATTAGCTCGTCTAGTAGTAGTTCTAGCGACAGTGAGTCCGAATCCAGCGGTGATGAAGATAGGAGTCCGAGGGTCTCCAAAAGTAAACAACAAACTAGTAATAGACTACCCATTTTTACAGGAAAAGAAAAGTGGAAAGTTTGGTTTAACAGGTTTGAAGCTGTTGCCCACCTGTTCAGCTGGTCCAAGAAAGAAAAGTTGGCTGAATTATTGCCTAGATTGCAGGGAACAGCCGGTGACTTTGTCTATGACCAGTTGTCTAGTAAAGTTACCCAATCTTACAGGAGACTGGTTAAAGAATTAGAAAATAGGTTTGGAGAGATAGATACAACCAAGATCTATATTTCTAGGTTCAATGGTAGACGACAAAATACTGATGAATCAGTACAGAATTTTGCTGCTGAATTGAAAATGCTGTACGACAAAGGTTACCCCCACAGAGACCAAAGGACCAGACAAGAAGACTTATTAAGGACTTTCCTTCTAGGGCTTCTAGATGAGAATGCAAGGATACATGTGGAACTGAATAAAGAGCCCAGCTCCATAGAAGAAGCCGTGTATTTTACTGTACACTACCAAGAAACTTGTCGTTACCCTAATGAAGACTTTAATTTCTCCAAAGGTTTCAACCAGGGTAACCGAAAGCCTATTCGTCAGATCCAGCAGCAAGATTCTGTACAGAGGCAATTTGATTCCAGACCTCAGAAAGACAAGAGATGTTATAATTGTGATCAAGTTGGTCATTTTGCTAGGCAATGTCCCCTGCCCAAGAAGTACAGGAATGCCCCTAACCAAAATGGAAACAACAGACCCGCACCCTTTAACCAGAATGTACCTGCTCCTTTCCAGCCAAGGCCAAGAAATGATACTTTTGGACCTGATACCCGTTCGAATCCAAATGCCCCTAACCAAAATGGTAACAACAGACCACCATCTTTTAACTAGAATGTACCTGCTCCTTTCCAGCCAAGGCCAAGAAATGATAATTTTGGACCTGATACCTGTTTGAATCCAAATGCTCCTGATTTTGTGAATGACCAAGACCCTTTAAACTAAAGACGGTCAATTCTATGTGCCGAGAAGAGACCCATGATGAGCATGAAAATGGCCGGAATATTTATTTTGTTGATGTAAATGAATCAAGTGAGTTTTCTATTGTTGATGAAGAACTCAAGGAACCCCAAATTAAAATGTATGATGATCATAATGTATTGACGCATCAAGTTGAGAAATGTACGGCAGAGACCCAGCCTAAAATGGCCCATATTGAAATATTGGACCATATCCCTAGTATTAATATTGAGAAATGTACGGCAGAGACCCAGCCTGAAATGGCCCATATTGAAGTATTGGACCATATCCCTGTTATTAAAATTGAGAATTGTACGGCAGAGACCCAGCCTAAAATGGACCATATTGAAGTATTGGACCATACCCCTAGTACCATATCCCATGATTTTGTGGGGGAAAAACAGTTTATTTTAGTGCAGTTAGGTCCACCGATAGAGTTAGATAATACAGCTGAGATTGTTAATACAGCAGAACCAAGTATTGAGATCAAAGAGGAGATAATTTTGCCTCGAGACCTTGAAGATATTGATATTTTTGAAATTTTTGAAGATTCTGAAATGCAGGGGTTATTTAGAACAGAAGAACCTATATTGAAACCAGTTTTTAAGATTGAAAAGAAGTCTAGACAGGATGGAATTTATATAGATGGAATGATAAATCATGTACCCACTATTTTTACAGTGGATACTGGAGCAGCCAGAACGGTTATATCTGAAGAGTTGTATTTTAGAATACCTGAAGAAGTCAGACCACCTTTGGTACAGTCACACTCGCTTATTGGAGCTGATAGGAACCCACTCAGGGAGTTGGGAACAGCTGATTTTGGAGTGAGACTTGGAAATTTCAGTTTTAATATGGAGCTTGTGGTAGCGCATATTGCGGATAGCGTTTTGCTAGGATTAGATATCCTTGTTATGGGCAAAAAGGGTCCTGCTGAAATAAGGTTGGCTGACCAAGTTTTATTATGGAATGAACAAAATATTCCATTTAAATTTATTGGTGAATTTAGTAAAGTTAGAAAGGTTGTAGCTGCTGACAGTACAGTTGTACCAGGATATAGTGAGCTTATCTTGGAGACGTATATAGAGAAAACAGATTTAGACAGTTGGTTGTCTCATCAAGAATTTTTGATAGAACCATCGGATGATTTTATGGAACAATCTAGTTTAATAATTTCTACCTGCCTAGTTGATCTTGCCCGTCACGTGACGGGTACGGTTAGACTTATGAACCCTTTAATGAATGAGGTGACCATACACCAAAACACAGTTATTGGTACTGCTCATTTAAACGAATTCCAAATTATACCCTTAATGAATATCGAAGATACCTCTGAGAATAAAACATCAAGATACTCGAGTGTACGACGATTACCCCTTTATCAACCTGAAAATACACCGTTAGAGTCTAAGATCCCAGAAGTTGAGGGATCAGTACCAAGGATGAGACCTGACCCTAAACCTAATTTTGGTACCAGTTATGGGGAACCAGATGAAGCTCCCAACATTCCTCCCCACCTCCTAGAAGTTTTTGAGAAGGCCCAGAGTGGCCGGACTAAGGATGAAATTGTAGAGATTGCTTCACTTTTACATGATTTTGAAGACATATTTTCAAAAAATGAAGACGATATTGGGTTGACTCACCTCATTGAGCATAGTATTGATACTGGAACAGCCAAGCCTGTTAAGCAGCCTCCTAGACGAGTACCCTTGGCATTTGCGGATAAGGAAAGAGAAATTGTCCAACAGATGGAAAGACAGGGCATTATTAGGAAGTCCACGTCACCCTGGGGAAGCCCTTTATGTCTTGTTTTAAAGAAAAGTTCCACCAATACCATTAAAGTAAGACCCACGATAGATTTTCGCGCGGTAAATAAACTATGTCAGGACGACGCATTTCCCCTTCCCAGAATCCAAGACTGCCTAGATACAATAGCCGGTTCCACCCTATTTACTTGTGTAGATTTACTATCTGGTTATCATCAGGTCCCGGTGAAAGAATCCGATATCCCCAAAACCGCTTTTGTTACTAAATATGGATTGTATGAGTTTACCCGAATGCCCATGGGACTTAAATCATCCGCCCAAACTTTTCAGCGTTTGATGGAGTTGGTACTCCAGGGCCTACAATGGTCCATATGTCTTATTTATTTAGATGACGTTATAATTTTCGGCAAAAATTTTGTTGAACATATGGGAAGATTACGATTGGTACTCCATAGAATAAGAGAAGCCGGGTTAAAATTAAAACCAGAAAAATGTCAGTTTTTACAGACGGAAGTTAAGTTCCTGGGGCATGTTGTGTCGGGGGACGGTGTTAGACCAAATCCAGACAACCTGATGAAAGTGAGGCAATGGGACGCTCCTCAATCCGTCACTCAGGTCAGGCAGTTCCTAGGACTAGCCAGCTATTATCGAAGGTTTATACAACATTTTTCCCAAATAGCTTCCCCCATGATTAATTTAACCAAGAAAGGCGAGAATTTCATTTGGTCCCCAAAATGTCAGGAATCTTTTCTCAAAATAAAAGAGTTGTTGATGACGGCCCCAATAGTAGCATACCCAATAGATCAGGGGGGATATATCTTAGATACGGACGCCTGTGACACCGGCATTGGTGCCGTGTTGAGTCAAATACAGGAAGGTCAAGAAAAAGTAATTGCCTATGGAAGCAGAACACTCAACAAAGCGGAGAAAAATTATTGTGTTACTGATAAAGAGCTGCTGGCTTTACGCTACTTCATAGAGTACTACCGACAATACCTTTTGGGTAGAAAGTTTTCGGTACGGGTCGACCACCAACCTTTGATTTGGCTTTTTAGCCTAAAGGAGCCAAAGGGGCGTATCGCCAGATGGATCGAAATCTTATCTGCATATGATTTTTCAATTATACATAGACCCGGAACGAAGCATGGAAATGCTGATGGTTTATCCCGTTGTCCCCAAGAACAGTGCCTATGCTCTGAAAATGACACTTTAGAAAGTTTAAAGTGTGGACCCTGTAATAAATGTGTTAAGAGATCCCGAGAAATGGAGAGTACTCTCATAGCTAATAACCCCAAATTTATTGTCCCTATTAGGGCAGTTACAAGAAGTGAAACTGCTAACTTGGAAAAGAAGTATTGGACAAAATGGAAAGAGAAATATAACTCTAGCCACCTGACCCAGTATCAAGAAGATGATGCGGATATACGCCCTATTCTTGATGGCTTAAAAAAAAATGAAAAGCCAACTGATTTGACCCTTAGTAGCCCAACAACCAGGCATTATTTTAACCTGTGGGACTCTTTAACTTTATTAAACAATGTTGTTTATAAAAAGTTTTACCAGAGTAATGGCTCTGTTCAACACCTTCAATTGTTGACCCCATCCCGTTTTATATCCGAAGTGCTAACGTTAGCTCACGATTCCCCTTTATCCGGTCATTTTGGACGGAAGAAAACCCTTGCCCGTATTAGGCTTGAGTTTTACTGGTACGAGATGAAAGACGATGTAGCCATTCACCTCTTGAAATGTGACCAGTGTGCCCAGAGCAAGTTCCCAAACAAGAAGCCAAGAGCGCCCATGGGATCCATTTCAGTAGGAGCCCCATTGGACCGAATATCCATTGATATTGTTGGCCCCCTACCCAGAACAGTTCGGAACAATAAATACTTCCTTACAGCTACTGACCATTTTACAAAATGGACAGAAGTTTATCCAATCCCTGACCAAACAGCTGAGACGTGTGCTCAAAAGATTTTGGATGAATTTATAGGCCGTTTTGGTTGCCCTGAAAGTCTACATTCCGACCAAGGAGGCAGTTTTGAAAGTGAGATTTTTCAGCAATTATGCCAAATGTTACAGGTTAGGAAAACTAGAACCAGCGCCCGTAATCCCAAAGGTAATGGTCAATGTGAACGAGTCCACAGAACTATACTGCAAATGCTACGAGCCTATTTAAAGGGAGACCAGTCCGACTGGGATAAACATTTAGGGTGTCTAATGGCCGCCTACAGATCCAGTGAGAATGATTCGACAGGTCTTACCCCTAACATGTTGATGCTTGGACGCGAAGTCAAAACCCCCCTTAATTTAATTTTTGGCTACAATCAACCCGAGGAAATCAGCGTTTCGTTCGGAGACTATGTGTCCAAGCTAAGACATAGAATGCGATTAGCGCATGAAATCTGCCGACGTTTCATGTTGAAAACAGCCAAACGAAGAAAGGACCATTATGACGTGAGATTGTCCATGAACAGCTATAAAACCGGGGATCCAGTTTGGCTACTGAACGAAATCAGAAAAGAAGGAGTTTGTCAGAAATTAAAACCTGTTTATGTTGGGCCCTGTATTATTTTGAAGAAAATGAACCAGTCTGCACCAAAAACTTTTGAGGGTACTAGTCCATTGGACTAGTAGTTTTTTAAATTTACTAGTCCTGAATAATTTCCACTAGTCCGACACCGGTGATGGTCGCGAAGCGACCCGAACCAGCTAGGGGGGTTTGGGGGCATGCCCCCCCCAAAAAAATTTTGAAATCTTAGATGCAAAATCCTGCATTTTGAGCATACCTGAAAGGGTTTTAGCTGGTTGAAAACATTTGCAAAAAATTATTAAACAAGGAAAACTTGTAACATTATTTATTTTTAGTCATGTGTGCTGTCCATAAAGGATAATAAAAACAATGTCAGAGTTTTCAAGTTTTTTATTCCTCATAATCTTTTAATAATTGTTTGAGTTTAATGAGAAACACTTCGTCTTCAGCCATCTCATTATCATCATCATCATCCGAGTCTTCCTCCTCATCACTGCTGACATCATCTATGTGTCGTATCATCATCATTGTGCTTCTTTCCTGAAACAAAATTCTATTGATTATGATAGAAGGACATAGTTTTGAAGTACAGTACTTGTTATGAATAAAACATTTGAGGTATACACTGTGAAATTCTTTTAGGTTTAGGGTTAAAAAAAAATGTATGTTAATGAAGTAATGTGTGATTTCAGATTTTCTTGTCCATTCATGTCATTGTCCATATGATCGGTTCATAAACATTTGTCACATATTGAATGAGTAATATTGTTTTTTTTTTACCTTTGATAGCCACCCAGCCTACTATACATTACAAGAAGATTCAAATATAAATGATATAGCCTAGTCATAATTAAAACAAAATAAAATGTACCTGGTTCAAGTTTGTCTGAATGGCATTAGTTGCTGGCTCCGCCTCTTCATCATCAAGGTCAATCTGTGCTGCAGCTTCCTCTGGAACTTTAGTTGTATTTCCACGGACAGTATATCCAACTCTCCTCTTTCTACCAGATGGAGTAACCTAAAAAGCACACAGGCAATGAACATGTAATCTTGGTGAAAATTCAACTGTTATTTGGTATTTACAGTTTCTAAACATGCCATGATAAATTAGATTTTATACAATTTCAAATCTTTTGTTATAATTTATATAAATGTTTGGCTAAATGACATTGGATATACTTTTCTATAATATTGATACTAACTTCTAGATTGTTTATATTGAAAAGACTAAAATAAAATTCCATTACAAGGAGTAATTATTGATAATTTCAAAAGATGATGTTTAAGTATTTCTAAAACCTACCATCCAATCATCAATGGAGGCCTTTGGGTCAAAACTACTTATGTCTGGTGTTTCCAACTCTATTTGCACTAAATCTGATAGTGTGTCTGTTTTAAGGTGACCCCTTCTTTTGCCCTTCGTTAGTTTTGTTCTACTGAAAGTGGTCTCATTATTAACACTTGTTGGAGGGAATGTCAGTAGTAAATCAATCACTGTTGCTATGTTACTGGTATCGTCTTTAAACATGCGAAACACATCATACCATTTGAGACTACCATCATCAACTTTGGATGAAAATCTGAAATGAGTAAAAAATAATTAACCAGTTTTATATATTTTTTTTATTAAACACATGTTAAATAAATCAGGAATTAACTCAGGGAAAGTGTAAAGAAGGACAGAGGCATTAACATATAAGATTAACATCAGACACACTCTAATGCGTAAACTGGATTTCAAAATCGAGGGGGTTGAAATCACACATTTATATGAATTATTTTACCTGATTTATTGAATTAAGTTTATGAATTTCAATTTAGTTTGATTGAATTTAACATTTTTTAGCACATGAAAAGGCTGTTTTTCTTTTATTGAAGATCTTTTATTTTTTTTACCTTTGGTATATAAGAGATTTCAAGACAGACCACTCTGTACTGATTTCTGACAGTTCAACACCAGCTTTGGTTAGAGTCTGAGGCAGAAGTGATTTTATTAGGTGAATTTCATGGTCTCCATGCTCTGTAATTAAATAAATTAAATAAATTATTTTGGTATAAATTACCTTAAATTGATAAGGCTACCAGTTTTGTAATTATTGTTTCACCAAAGTTAAAACAACAGTGAGTTTATGTTTAAAAAGAAATTATAAAAAACTTCTTACTCTGAATTATTTATGGATATAATACATGCATGACATGTAAACTTAACTGTAATAATTGAAATTTACTTTTAAATCAGAAAAGATGAACTGGTCAAAACAAATGATTATGAAGGATCTGCATAAATTCTGAAAAAGTACACAATTGACAAATACAACACTACTGGCTTGAACCGACAGAACGTTGTGACTGTGTTTCTGAAGATTCAAGATTAGAAAACTTATAACAATAGCAACAAAAGAACAAAACATATTTAGAAAATGAATTAACAACTGCTGCAAGGAAAGACACAAATAAATAAAAGCTGAAATGATAGATGAACAAGAGCCTTCTGTCTATGCTGTTACTTTATTTAAAACTGTCTATTTAATTATAGTTATGATTTTAACAAATAAATATTATAATCGTTTTTTATACTTTGTAAAATCATTATCAAGACTTTGCAGTATATATATAAATCTCTTCTGGAAAATTGTAACTCACAGAAGATACTCTTGTTTATCAAAATAACATGATCAAAAATGAATGATAACAGAAATGCAACACCAATTTGAAACCTATGATTGCTTCTTTGTCTTCTGGGCAAGGCCAATTCTTAAAACTAGATATAGCACTTGCAACTACTATGTCTGTTGATGGAAATCTTTTGTCAAGAGAATCTATTAATTTGTCAATTAGATTGTTTCTATAACTGACTGATGGTGTCCTTCCTTTTAATGTCGTTCCCTGATATAATTTACTGGTGGCAATGGCATCTGCTTCTTCATTCAATCTGCACAAGTTTGGAATTCATATATCATTTTTAAAAGGTTACTTTTAGTACTTTCAAATCATATTATTAAATTATTATTATTATTATTGAATTAAATAATTAATGATCGTACACTGTTAACTTGATTCAATCTATAAATTTTTCTGTTGAACTTTAAAATCTAGAGAATCATTAAAAACTTACTGCAACTTCAATTTCTTCAGACTATCAGTAACAGAAATGATTCTGTTAACTGAATCTGCCAATGATGTATCCTTTCTCTGCAAAGCAAGAGACAGCTTGTTCAGTGGTGAAATGATTTCCTACAAAAAATATATATTTTTTTTAACCATGCACCATGATGCACATTTATAAATCAATAAATACTTTCAGCATCATTTCTTCGGATGGTAATTTAAATAAGTAATTAAATAGAAAATTTCATTTTGAACAGACCAAGTTATGATTTTGAATTGAAATATTCCAAAAGCATCACAAAATTCAAATGCAAATTTTTAAATTCCCACTTTAACATAAAGTTGTGCTTAAAATGTTAATGTTATTACAAAATAATGTACATAGTACTTTTGTACCTGCTACCATGTGCAATAAAATTTAATTACCTTCAAAATGATAATAAAAGTGATAACTGCCACATCTCCCATTATTTTGGCCAAACCCTCTGCCTTTGCATTATCATGAGATGCAGTTTCGAGCTGTGTTTTGATAGCTGTATAGCCTTTGATGAAACTACCAATTGCTCTCTGCATGTGTGGTAGCCATCGGGTACCACCTATCCTAGTGGGCATAATCCTGCTCATTGCTAGAAGTTTGAATGTTTTTTTCAGCATTTTTTTCTGTTTAGGCCCCTTTCTATAAAAGTAATATAAACCTGGAAAAAAACAAGTTAAACTGTGTTTTTAAATTAATTGTTTCTTGCAAAAAAACATAGAAAGTATACTATATATTACAAATGTAGTTTATTCAGCCTGGACTGTGGACAAAGTAGATAAGAGAAATAATAGTAAATACTGAGTACATATAATAAGTGTACATGGTGAAGCAGTGTTATAAGTTTAAATACATGTTCTCTTGCATTTTCATTTTTTGTGAAGAGTGGTCTCATAGGCAATCATTCCACAACTTCTTTTGAAATATTTAATTTTGTGTGCACTGGTTCTGTAGTAATCAGTAAAGATAATTCAAATGAAAAAATTATAATTCAAGCTGCTATGCTAATGATTTGTGATCGTTTGTAAATCTGTGTCTTGGTATGGTTGATACATGTACATGTATGTCTTTTAACATGTTTACAATCCTAATGAATATTTTGCAGCAGGAAAATAATAATTGACTTCTTAATTTTAAACCAACCTAATAGGAGTGTTGTTGTCTTTTCATATAGTCTGTTTCCAATTTGTTTTATTGCATCCTTGAATGCTAATTCTAACCTATGGGCTAGACAATGAATAATTACAATCTCTGGATTTTCCTCTCTCAGGTGAGCAGCAACACCACTTCTTTTGCCTAAAAAAAAGTAATCAACTGAAAAGGTGCAAAATAAAATTCAACAAAAGTGAAAATTATATATGTGATTGTCAGAGAATATTGTGCTTTAATTTATGCTAGCTTAACTTTTGTAATTAAAATATAAATTTGAAATAAGAGGATCTGGTATGAGTGCCAATGAGACAACTCTCCATCCTGGTCCAAGGCAAAACAATAAATATTTAAAATAATCAGCAAACATTTGTCAGAATTAAAGCATGTAATAAGTAAATACCAATGTCAATAGGTGTACTATAAAAAAAAACATATTAGTCCTTAGTCACAACTTGACCTGTTTAGATCATGGGATGAGAAAGGCACTTTTTTAAGTTAAAATTATTACCTTGCATATTTGATGCGCCATCAGAACCAAACCCTACTATTTTCGTCCACAAGTCAGTATTAGATGTACGATCTTCTCTTTCAAAAGTTGACTTTATAAATGAAAAAATATCTAAGGCACAGGCTGACTCTGCTGTTCCTAAACAAAAGAAACTGTCAGTGACTTTTCCACTTATAGATGTACGAACATATAGTGACTCATACTCGTCTCCCATAAAATCACTTGTCCCATCACATGTTACACTGATAAATTTCGAGGCATCCAATAACTCGTTTACTTGACTTCTTGAGACATTAGCGATATGGTGAACAAATTCTCTTGCCTTTTTGTCATTCAAATAAGTTTCGCCAACATCTAAACCTTTGGCCTTGTCTAGCTGGCATAAAATGGGATAAAATTTGAATGCTAGATGATGTTTTGCAATTGCATGTGCATTGCGAAAAAGAACATTCATCCTGTCATACTCATGAGCTTTCAATTTCACAACAGCCTTAGCTGCCTCTGATTTTTCAGCAGCTGGCCTTGTTGAAACAAGTGAGGCAGTTTTATGTTGCTGGGAATTTTCATGAGCTTGTATTGCTTCAAGCCTGAAGTTGGAAGTCCCTTTAGCAAAATTGTTGCTTTTGTTATTGTCTTTGCAATACGTGCAAACCATAACAGATGACTTTTCATCGAACTGCAACCACTGACGGTCGTTTTTCCAATGGGGTTTAAATTCTCTGGTCCTGGTGACCTCGTACTTTTTTTTTTGTTCCGTAACATCATCATCTGTTCTTTTTCGTTTAAAAGCCTTTCCTGGCTTTGCCCCGGCTGTCCATTGAAGCATATTTACGTTTTTACGGTTTCCTTTGTTGACACATGGTCTCCGGTCTTTCTAATGACCAAAAAGATCGAAGTGTACCAACACGGCGTTGTTAAGATAACTCATAATGACATAAATCTATTTTAATAACTTTATTGATTATGTGAATTAAACTAAAACATTTTTTATATCATTAAAGATATGTAATAAATCGGGGAAAAACATGATAGTCTTTTCGTTTTATAAACAATTGCCTTCATTATAGTGTCCGTGTTGGTCCACTTTTTACTGGTTATCAGACAGATCGAAGTACCGGAACTAGCGACTGGTTTTCGTTTCAGTTTCACTTCCTCGGGATAAATGTATAATTATCGATCTCGATAGTTCAGACTTCGTACACATTAATGTCATTAATTTGACGATCTATTCTGTAATACTTTGAACTCAATTTGAACTCCAAATATGTTTAAATTTCAAATAACATATAGAAAGGAAGTTAAATTTCTTGCTAGTCCGGTCGGGCTAGCGATAAATTTACTAGTCCGAGCTGAAAATTACTAGTCTGGGGCATCGGGCTAGTGGTTAACGTCGCAGACTGAATTGAACAGTTTGAATTACTGTATTCAACTTGACAGGGATGGACCTGTCAAAGTCGTTAACCATGACAAGTTGAAACCCTACCAGGGGAACCGGTATCCGGAATGGGGCCCCCGCGCGGTCAAAATATACAAACGTCAGAGTAAATAATAATAATTTTGATGCTGTTAATGTTGATAATGAACAAATTTTAACATTAAATATGTATCCAGTTAGTTACTACACAGTGAATATGATTACCTATTTAAACCAGTCTTCTAAACGTTAGATCTCCTCAATGTTAGTCCAGATAGTGTTCCTTCACCTCCTATATCCTTGGCCGGTCATCATCCTATAGTTAATTAGCCAGTAATTGCCCGTGTTCAACCAGAATGTAAATTGTAATATACGACATTTGTCTTATGTTGCATTCCTCTTTTTCAGCACCATGGATTATGATAGAGGAAGAGTTTACCAGTGTAGTAAATGCAACTTCGTTGGAGAGAAGAGGGCAGCCATTAAGCACTATGCCTGTAAGCATTTTGGCGAGAAGGAGCACTTACTCTCCTGTGAACTGTGTCATTTCTCATCAGACAATAGGCAGCTCATGAAGAGGCATGCATCATTTTATGCGCCCCACAACAATGCTAGACTTTTTGCCACCGAACAGGGTATTTACCGTGGGAATGATGAAGTCTATGTCAAGGAAAATCCCAACCCACAACAGGTTGACCCTGAGATACACCTATCTAAGTGGGAACAGGAGGCATCCTTATTGTTTTGGGTCACAAAGAAAAAACCACAGCCCTGTGCCGCAGCTGGATCAGCTCAACAATCAGTTCCTTCGATTGATCTTCCCATTCTTAAGTCAGCGTTGGCCTCTTATTTTGGCAGTATCCCGACTTCCCTTACTCCATCTTTTAAATGTCCGCCTATACCTGCCACACTTGAAATTCAACCACTGGATCCTGAAGTTGCTGAGACGGAGGTCTCCACTGATATCTGGATACTAGAGTGGTGGTGGCTGAGGGGTCTGACCTAGCAGACCAAATCTTACACCTCTCAGACCCTCCTGCTATGCCATCGCCACTTAAATCTCCAGAGAGCTTGGTCCCGAGACCTTCTTTACCAGATTTTGTCATGCCACCAACGTCTGAAGTGGAGGAGAATTTAATGCCACAGTTGCTTGGCCTGAGTCCGCTTTTATCCGTGCCTGAACCTCCAACTGAACCCATTACACCCATATCAGAGGATCCTCATTCTTTACAGTCTGCTTTCCAAGAACTGATATCTGCAGTAAATAAAGGAAACACATTTTTAGAAAAGATGAGTAAGCAAATGGAGAAGAACCATGATATGATGGAGAAGGTTGAAGTGGCGGTAAGGAGAGTTAACATGGCCAGGCCTAGGTCACCCGTAAGACCCTATTTTAACAACCGTACGTATAGACGTCCCCGTTCCCCTGTGAAGAGAAGATTTATCCCCGAGAGGACTGTTTCCCCGTCCAAGAAGGTGAAGTCATGTGTAAGAAGCCCCCTCAAGAAGAAGACCAGTTACAACAGAAAGCGGTAGACAGTAATGCCCTTTTTATGTATTGTACATTGTTATTATATTTTTTTTATTGTAGTTATGTATATATATACAGGTAATTGTAATAATATATATTCTATGGTATGATTACTGAGGTCTTCCAGTAATACTTACCATTTTAGTATTAGCATATCTAGTACTATCATGACTGTAGTTTAAATATCTAAATTTAAACTTTTCAAATTTTTTATGGAATATAAGGAATCCTTGACCCTATATTCTAATTCCTGAATGTTAAAGTAATTGTTAAGGGTTTTATTGGTTAAATTTTAACAGGATGAGACATTCTGAAAATGTAAGTCCTGCCCCGGGTGGTTTTAAAATATTTAGACATTGGTGTATTTAGTCGAGTGACAGTTGTAGTGTTACTTGTTTTTAGCAATATGCTTATTGCTAGTATTTAGGTATCAAATTTTTATGAGGTATAAGGAATCCTTGACTTTATACCTTAAATCCAGATGGTAGTCAGTAAAGTTATGTTTGTTGGTTAATTTTTGCAGGATGAGACATTATGAAAATGTAAATCCTCAGATGGGTAGATTTTTTAATTAATATTGATATTGTTAGATAGATGTTGATAGCGACATTAAGGTGTTGCTGTATTTTTACAAGTTGAAACTTGTAATTCTCATTGTACTTTGTCAAAGTACTCGAGCTATATGTAGAAATTGAATGTTTTGAGATAATGATGATTTTTGTATTGACAATTAGATAAATGGACAAGTGTATTTATGACCATATGATATGGTTATAAGATAATTACCTGTAAATAGTTCTCAACCTTGCAAGTAACATTTGTTTCTTCAGTAAATAGTACATGTAGATCTGTTACCTAAAATTGAAAGCAAATTTTCAGACTAATTCTTTAAACGGCTTGTATTTAGAAATATGCTTATATCAAAGGCTTTTTGAATTAATTGGAAAGTTTAATTACCATGTTGTTGGTTTTATTTAAGTCAAGGGCATTAAACATTTGACTTTGTAATTTGAATTGTGCAATGCTGAAAATAGATAAATTAAATGCATAAAAAATGCATTTGTACTGTAGGGATGTGATATGTATTGTGTAATATTGATGGATGAGCAGTCAGAATGTATTTATACCAAAGTTGTATGAAAAGTGAGTGCATGTTTGTGAATAATTTAAGACTGTAGTTATTTATTTACCACGTGTTATTGGAAATTGATTCTAGTCAAGGTTATTAAGTTTTTAAAGTTTAAAGTTTGTTATTGTTGCAATTATATTTTCTTTATAATATGAGCATAATAAGTCACGATAATTTTGTGTTTTCGTGAGGACACTGAAAACTAAAGTGGGGAGCCAATGTAATGATTTGGCCAAGCGAAATTCCTTGGAAAACATGTGTATTTTCATGTCGAGCACCTGTTATCGGCTACGATTCAATTTTTGGCTATTTTAAAGTTTGACACCGGTTCTCACCTTTTTAATTCAATGCATTATACTTTCAGTGTTCTATTCATACAGTTTTCCCAGTGTTCAACCATTTTTATTGTTGTAGAATTGAGGCAACCTGTGTAATTAACTTTCGCTTTATCGTTACAACCGCCATTTCCGGCACAATGATTTGTGTGTATTGATTATGCAAATGAGGTGACCTTTGTGTAACCTCAGGTGAACTTAATGTACCATTAGCGTAAAACAGTGTATGAATACTATAGCGGTTGTAGATCGATTATTACATGATTATTGTATTAAAACTATATTGTTTGTGATTGTAAATTGTAGTAAGATGATTTTTATGTTCCGTAAACATGTTGTTTACGTTCTAATGTACTTAATTCTAGCTATCGGGGATTATTTTCGTTCTTGTCGGGCCCGTTCACAGTTCCCCGTTCGTTTCCCCGTTAAGAACCGTTCGTTACCCCGTTAGCTTCATCGGGGTATAAAAAGCTTGCACCTGTTTGTCAGGGGCTCTTCCTACCTTGTCAGTCTTTGAGAGACGTTGCTTTATTTTCGGTTAGTCATCATATATAGCAAACGCTGGTATTTTATCATGTATTTCATGAGATCTTAAGCAGTTTTACTGCAATTTAAAACATTTGGCTTTTTAAATACACATTTGTGTAGTTCTTTCAATTGTTTGTGCAGTTGATTTATCTAAATTACCAAATATTTGGACTTGTTCTGTTCATTTTAAGTCTTTGTTTTCTAAGGCTTAGATCAGAATCAAAAATGAAGTAAATATAATTGTACAAGTACATATAAATAGCTGGTCTATTTATTCAGGATAGCTTTCATTTGCTAACCTGTTTCTTTGAGGTAAACAGATTAAAATTACATGCCTTCTCCATTCCCCTTTTCCCCTCCCATTTTGTTAAGGACATTTTGTTAAGTATCCTGTTTGCTGAGATTTTCCAGCATTCAGAGAGAATATTTTGTAAATTCTGAATATTTGTTAGGTTAGGAATTGTAAGAAGCTAGAATAATTAAACTTCCTTTTTAAATACTCTCAATCTTAGTGATTGATGTTTGTCTTCCTGTGCTTTCTCCAGGAGGTTTAGGTCCAGTAAATAATATAACAAAGTACTGTTATTTTTAATGAGTAATTTATTAGAAGATAATAGTTATATTTAAAACATAGATATGATATATAAATTATTAGTTAGTTGGTTGAACACTGTGGCAAAATAACTGGATACATAGTTAGAAATATATTCTGAAAAGTTGCTAAACTGTAATTTGTTACTCTGTGATACTTATATAAATTATATGAAATGCTTTACGTTTAATACACAATTATGCTCGTAAATATCTTGTTTATTTGTCAGTAAACTTACACGATAATAGTCCAGTCTGGTCTCTGGTTGTTGATGTCATAAGACTGTCTCATGAGAGAATAGACCCTCTTGCTATGCGTAGGCGAGAGACTATTTGATTGTCAGACAGTAATATTCATTTGTGCGGTAGTCTGTTTGTACCAGTCCTTCGGTTCCACTTCCTTAGTGCTAGTTTATATGTCAACTTTAGAGGTTCTGCCTCTAACTTACAGAGATAATCTGTTCTATAAACTACATGACAGGAGTGTGTTGATTTCCACAGACTAGAGCGTATCTGAATACCCCCTTACAATTTTCATCTCCTCCCCCGATTTAAATATTTATACGTTTAATTCTTGAGGTTAAAGATAGTGAGGTGTTTTAATCCCTTCAATCTAATTGAACTCTTCCACCTTAGATAATAACTTCCGAATATAAAGTACACCCGCGTTTAAACCATTCTCTGTTTTGTTTTAGACTAGTAATTCTAGTCTATTGAGGTTTCCTGTGTACCTGAAACACAGGTGGTGGCAGCAAAGTAAAAGACACCCGTTTGGCCAGTTATTACAATATTACCTTCATAACCTCCAGAGGCCAGCAAGATGCTATTACCTTCATAACTTCCAATCAAAGGCCAGCAAAATGGTCCTGGAGGAAGATTATATTTCCATCTTTGTCTGAGTTTGTATACAACAAGTAAAACTAGTAATCCAATTAGAACTGTTTGGACATTTAAAGTTGATAAAACTGAATACAACATTCTGAAAATATAAAAATGCAAAAACAGAGATTATGATAATGATCAAAAAAGGACGAACGATACCAGAGGGACAGTCAACCTCATATTATAAAATAGAAAATAAACTGGCAACCCCATGGTTAAAAATAAAAAGACAAACAGACAAATAAAAGTACAGAATACACAAAATAGAAAATTAAAGACTAAGCAACACGAAATACTTGCAGAATTTATTTTGCACATTCTTCATTTGTTTTTTTAAGAATTCATTCTATTTTTTGTAGGTTTATTGTTTTGTCCCTTTTTGAATATTACGAGGGTAGAGGGGTGGTTGGAGGGGTCCTGATCCCGAAATCCCGGGCTAAAAAACATCAGATCCCGCAATCCCGGGCATAAAATCACTAAATCCCGAGGTCCCGAAAATCGAAAAAAAGAATTCCCGGATCCCGAAAGGGTCAATCCCGAAATCCCGAGCTTAAAAACACCCGATCCCGGAGTCCCGATAAAGGTCCTATCCCCCCTCAGGGTATGTTGAGGCATTTTTTTTCAGGGGCAAATAACTCTTGTGATGCTCATGAATATTAATGAGTAACGTTGCGTCTCCATAGTGACGACGCTGTCCGCTTCATTTCTCTGGTCGTCAATCGCTCTTGTATTGTGATCTTTTTATTGATAAACTATGCAGAATTAGATAAATAATGATAATTTATTGAAAATAAAAATAAAATGTCACATTATTTTACAAGCCATAACTTGTATTGTATGAAAATCCTACTTGTCGATCTCGCAACGGAGGCGTGGCTTGCTTTCCTTATTTGGAAAACCGATTCAACAGGAAGCTTGAAACCCACATGTTTTGAACGGACGGAATGTTTTTGTTGCAAGAGGCGAATAATCTTCTTCTTCTTCTTTAGTTACAGAAAACCATCAACATTTTGAAGATTACTTTCTGGCGCATGCCTGATTGAGGTTGCTTTTTAAAATTTATTTCAATTTTTCTTTATTTTTAAGCTTTACAATTTTTTACAATTTTTATTGAACTTGGTCCATGTACCCAAGGATTTCAGCTTACAAGCCGAATTGTACGCCATAAATTGACTAAGAGTAAGTATTCTGTCGTCTTTTTGCTGTTTTCTGTAGCCGACTATCTTCATTTTGACAAAAATCTACCCTTGAAGTTGAAATTCTCCCCCTTTTTTTCGAATCCGGGTCCGTCCGCCCTGATTCCGGTTCGCCCTAATACCGGTTCGCCCTGAGTCCGTTCGCTCTGATTTTAATTTTTAATATAGTGTTGCATTGTGTGTATAACATAATTGAATATGTTGAAGTCAGTCTACAATTTCGCCGAATATTGTATTATGTTGTCTATTATAGCTAGCTGCTACTAGGTTATACATTTCTGTATATTTCAGGACTACAAGATATTGTGACTTTATTAAGGTATTGAGGACTAAGTTTCACGGTATCTGTATGTAATTACATTACTAGGAAATAAGTTTCTCAGAATTTCAGCACTACATTGTATTTTTAAATGTAAAAGATTTCAAATTATACCTAATCAGCAATCAAAATTCAATCTGAAAACAGTAATTAAAAGTAATTATAAATTAAAGTGTAACAATGCAGCCAAGAATTTTATTTACTAGTAATTAATATAAATTTTGCAAATATTCTGTATTTAATTTTAATGGATATACATAAATTTTAATATATATATATATATATATATATATAACTCGTTCATTAATGTATCATATACATATTATATATATATGAAAAAAGGGCGAACGAACACAGGGCGAACGGACTATCAGGGCGAAGAAACTCAGTGCGAACGAACCTAGGGCGAACAAGTAATCAGGGCGAACGATCCCGATACCCTTTTTTTCATCTGTTTTAGAAATTATCCCTGAACCAAGGAATTGCATACCCGTACGAAAATTTCAACAGTAGTTCAACTGGACTTCAGCTGGACTTGAGACGTATTCCAGTCTGACTTTGAAAAGTCCAGTCTGACATGAGCCGTACACGTACTTTTTCTTATACTTCGGTTATTTGCCAGCCGGTATTTTCTTAAAAGTCCAACCGCACTTATTGTAATTCTGACAAGAAAATAAACACGGCTGGACTTTTGAGTGAAATTATTCTTTCTGTAGAATGATCAGCAGGACTTTTGTCTTAGAAAATTTTACAGTTATTTATGAGCAGGAATGAAGACTTAGAAAATTTTCATCAGCCAAATAGATCTGCCCTTACAGAAATAAAAAGTTTGTCACTAGGATTCTGTTCTTTGAAAGGAACAATTTCTTTCAAAATGGAAAAGAGTTATAAATGAAAATTTGCAAGTTATAATAATGATATCATATTTTTTTACAATATACTTTAAGATCAAACTATAAGATGTGATCTTTTCCCCTAAAATTTTCAATTCCATTATAAAATATTTAAAATAGACTGCAAATGGAAAGTTGAAATTTAATATAGGTGATATAATTTTGATTGAATTATATCCCAGTTAATATGTTTTCAACAATTATTTAACATTTTTACTTTTTCATGAAATAAAACCCCTAGCAAAATTACATCTATTAATTGGTTAAATTTATACATTTTCTAGTATATTTATATTTAATAAGATGAATGCATAAAATAAATAATTATCATCATTCTTTAATATCAATTAGAAACTTGAGCCATAACAGTGATTTAATAGCAGTAGTCTTGTAGAGAGTGCCATCTGTTTTCAATTAACCTCAGTCTGGACAGGTCACAGGAAGTAGCATCTACACAGAGGTTGATCATGAGGCCATTTGAAGGATAACACATTTCTAAATACATATATCTGCAATAACTATCACTTTTATTAAACATTTCATAATTGAACAAATTAATAATTGATTTTCTTTTTTTTAATATATCACATATTCAAAATTAAGACATATGCAAGAAGTCATAAGAAGAAAAATTTTCACAGCTCCTCAAACAACCTCATGTATTGCAATACAACAAAATTTGAATTTGGAATAAACAGGAAGATGTGTCTTCTTTCTTAAACAAAATGAGAAATTTAAATTGGATTAAAGCAAATGTTTGGAAGTATTTCTTTTAACATTTTATTAGAGAAGATGGATCCTTCTGACTGGCATCAATTTCAATTTAGAAAGATTGCTGTTTGCATGTTTTTTGGATTGCATATTCTGGTAAGTACAATCTGATATGCTCTTTTTTATTCAACATATTGATGAAATGATTACAACATTAAAAATAGCTTATTTTTTATTTTTGAAGAGTAAAAAGAATTAAAAAAACTACATTAAATACTTAATTATGCAAAATATTTCAGTTTGAGTGATTTTCAAAGCTTTACTTTTATTTTATGCACTTTAAATTTATTTAGTCTTAATATATATAAATCATGATAATTATAACCACACATTTTTAGGAGTAAGCATTTAGCTTCACAATTCCACGTTTCTTGATTTTGATAGTAAGACAGTAGAAAAAAGAAAAAGAAATAAGCAGTATATGCATAATGCCATCTGTTTTTTTTGTTGTTTTTTTTTCAGATTATAACAAGGGATGCATATCAAATCAGAAGAATCCACCATCTGAAGAAAAACTAAGCAGTAGTAATCGAGAGGGAGGGTTCTGCAGGGGTGGACCCCCCTCCCTCATTTTTTGTGGATCAACCCCTGCTGAGGTCATCTTTACAGGTCAAACAGAACTTTTTAAAGTCCAGCTGAACTTTTATGAGTTCAGCTGGACTTCTTAAAGTTCAGCCGGACTTTGTAAAGTCCAGCTGAACTTTATAGAGGCCATTTTTTTGCCAGAAATGCCGGCTGGATTTTTTCAGACGTACTTTTATGAAAGTTCAGCTGGACTTTCTGAACCGGACTCCTGCTAATTTAAATATTTCGAGCCGGTTTACGGCTAATTTCGCTGAAAGTCCAGCCGGGTTATCCATTAAAAGACATTCAAAGAAAAGTCCAAATGATTATTATAAGTACGGTTCTCAGTACGGCTACTGTCCAGCTGGAGTACGTGTCATGTTTTTCGTACGGGCTGAGTGTACTATGCCTGAACTGTCTTAGTTGCAAGTCCTTTAGTGGTCCACAGTGTTTATGTGCCATTTAGGTGAAGTTTTAGAATACCCATGAGCTGTCCAGGAAGTTTGTAGTTTCACTTGTTGATGTAAAAAAAAACTTAAGGTCAATCTGTTTGAATTCATGAATCATGGATATAATTTGTTTTGAGAGCGAGTGATATAAGAACATGAGATTGGCAATTATAATAACAAGTTGCTGGTCTAAAAAAATTTAATCTGTAGTAAGACACTAGACTAAATTTTCAACAAAGACCCCACCTCAATATTATCAATAGGAACTGTAGTGAGCACCTTTAATATCACAGAGTTTATAACTTTGCAGACAGTGTGTAGGCAAGACACTGCCAGATGTTCTAAAGTTAGCTATGTCATGTATGTACATGTACAAACTACACTTTCCTCAATTTCAAAGCTGCATCATGAAT
Source organism: Mytilus galloprovincialis (assembly GCA_037788925.1). Classification (NCBI taxonomy): domain Eukaryota; kingdom Metazoa; phylum Mollusca; class Bivalvia; order Mytilida; family Mytilidae; genus Mytilus; species Mytilus galloprovincialis. The sequence goes on along the minus strand of CM075340.1, from coordinate 3,749,175 downwards.
GCAAGATCAGTATTTTTACGTTCTAAAACAACAAAAATTCTAGATTTTTATTCACATGAAGACTTGAAAGACTTAAGTGTAACTGTATACCGATTGATGTTTTATTCTTAGGCTGCTGCAGGCCAGATTCTTATTTTCTAAATAAAATTTTGCATACTACGTATACTAATTTGTCTGTAGTGTACAAGCAAATGTAGTACTTACTGAATAGAAATTCTGACAGACCAAAATGAAGTTTTAAAAAACCTGGGCTATTTGTCCTGTACCTAAGTGTAAATCTTATATATACAATATATACCCTTATTTTATTCTGTATGCTTAATGTTTAAGTTCTTTAATATGTATATGAACAAAAGGAGATGTAGGGCATACCCGTAGCCAGGGGGGTTCGGATGACCCCCCCCGTGAAAACAAATAAGCACTGTTAAAGTCAATGTTCTATTCGAATTGTGACTGTTAAAGTCAAGTTTGTGAGTCCAACGAAACCTCCACCCTCCCCCCCCCCCCTTTTGGAAATCCGGGCTACGAGCCTGTAGGGTGTACATTGTACATTTTGTGTGTACATAATCATATATCATGAGACAGCTACAGAAGTTCTTTCTGTTCAACATTTTGTACTACCAGAATAAGGTTCATTCTGTTGCTATACTAGTTACAGTCTTTTTGAAATAAGTAACATGTATAAAGGCCACACCAATTTAATTCCTTGTTCGACCGACCCGTGCACACTTATTTTTTTTTATATTCCCCCTTCCCGCATCTGGAAATGTAATCATGTCCATTTCCCGCATCATTTTTTGTAAATATTATAAAAAGATATTAAGGCAGCAACCATTTGATTTTCTGTTTCCAGTTTTTGGAGAAAAAAATAATTTGTTTTTGATTCTGAGAAAAAAAAAATGTTTGTTTCACCCTCAGCTGCCACTATATGTAATGCTAAAATTGAAAGAAAAAAATTGTTTTCAACTTGTCGCCAAAAAAATAGATAGTTTTCGCCACAGGCGAAAAAAAATGTTTGTACAGAAAGAAAAAAAAAACCATAGCCCCCCCCCCCCCCTCCAGAAAATCAAATGGTTGCTGCCTAACACTTGTTTTCAAATCACTCTCTTACCTGTATTTATTGTTTAAAACCTATATAAAGCACCCGACCACACTGTATAAATATCTTGTGTAATTTTTTTTATTAATAATTAATTATAAACCTATATATTCCAAGTGGGAATACTCCGATATAAATATATAACAGGAAAAAATGCCTGTACATTGGTTTCCTTCCCCTTACTTACAAAATATGTTCGTTGTCAGAACTTCTAAAAAAACGGTTGGCTTCAATTGCAAATATATTGTATGCCGGTGTTATATAGCCATTCTTCCCTCATGCCAGTTTTTCCCCCGGGGGAAAGACTGGCATGAGCCAATATTTCCCCCGTGGAAATTTTGGATCATTGCCATTCTTCCCCCCGCGGAAATTTGACAATACGTATACATATAGTCACTTTTCCCACATGCCAATCTTTCCCCCTATATTATAGATATCACTGTATATATATACACATCTGAAAATTAAACCAAACAGTGTTAGAAATAGGTTTATAGATACAAATTTTTAGTTCTTTTACATTAACAAAAGTCTGTCTACAGGTTTATCAGTCTGTCTATGTTTCAACTAATCTGTCTTGCTTTGTGTCCCCTAGTCTTTCTACATTCTCAACTGCAAGTCTGTCTACATATTCACCCGTCTGTTCACATGCTTACCAGTCTGTCTACATATCCACCCGTCTGTTCACATGTTTACCAGTCTGTCTATGCTCACTAGTCCGTCTATATTTTCACTAGCTTTGAAATAACTTTCAGTAACTGCGAGTACTTTTATTTCGGTGCTTTGTTTCTATTGTTTTTATGTAAGTGATTTTTGTGCAACGTATCAACATTTTTAGTGAAGCCAATTGCAACTGATACTTTTTTTCTTGCGGTGTGCTGTCCTAGGTTGGGTTCATTGGGGAGGGTTGAGTTTATGGCCACCACATTGTTTATGTACCAATGTCCATTCCAAAGCCAGGAACATGTAGTACCGGGTACAGTGGTTGTTGTTGGTTCATGTCGTTTGAGTATGTTTTTTTTTGTAAATTATTTGGTAATCAGTAAACCTGTTAGTTTTGTTTGTTTTGTTCCCTAATTTGTATGGTCAGAGCATTTTATAGTCGACAATATATGTTTTTGTTTTTTTTTTCATTTTTGGAGGACGTACGGTGGCCTTTTATTACTTGCTACCAGGTCCGTGTAACTCCGGTGGATATTTGTATAATAAGTGCTAGATCGTGGTCGACCCTATATATACACCTTTAGGGCAGGTAGAATATTTTTGTAGATCTTGTACAGCGAGTCACAATAATGGAGGTAGTTCCTGTAATTCCACGTTTCCACTGCACGTCTCCCATGCTGGTTGGAGAGGGGGTACATATCTCCCCTAGGTTTAATGAAGTTTCACCCTTATCGGACTTCTTCTCCTGAATGAAAGCTTTAAGGCGATGAGTATTTTTCTCTATCCATGCCTTTGATTGGTACTTTTACCTTGTGGTACAAAAATGATTTATCATATAAAGTCAAAATCGTGGTTTAAGTAGTTGTATTCATTAGGTCAATGATACCAAGGGTTTACGAATGATAATGGATGTGATCACTGCATCAGAATGTGCTTCGTGTGTATAAATATAACTTGTATGTATACATGGTATATATAAATACATATCAATTTTATTAATACCATGAAGCTTTGTTACCGCTAAACTAATCAAAAAGGTAATATTCTTTTTTTAGGATAAAAATTTCTAACTGACGTCGCCGACGTTATAAATTTATAAAGGGGAAAAACTAGCTTATCATGCCGCAAAGAGGAAAAATTGGCCTGATCCTCGTTTTCCCCCTATAACGTTGAGGGGGAAAAGTTGGATCATGCCATTTTTTCCGGGGGGAAATATTGGATCGATCCAGTTTTTCCCCCCGGAAAAATTGGCATGGGGGAAGAATGGCTATAGGACAGGCCTGACACTGGCAGAACAAAACAACCCATACTCGCTGCATGTTTATGTACCCGTCAGGATTGATTTGGGGGCCTGTCGTTCAGTAGTTTGTTAATGTGGTTCATAGCCTGTTATTTCTAAGTTTGTATATATATTAGATTGTTGGTTTTCCTGTTTGAATTGTGTACACTAGTTATGTTGGGGTCCCTTATGCCCTTATAGCTTGCTGTTTAGTCTGGGTCATAGCCCTAGCCTGTGTAAAAGGCTGATAAATGACTTGAATTTGGTATTATCAGGTTTGGAAGAACCCTTCTTCAAGTATTAGGGGTTATTTTACTGTTATCATGGTTATAGAAAAGAAAAATAGAATAAACCAAGGATTTGTATAGTGCTACTATACAAATCCTTGGAAAGCTTAGAATTTTTTACTTAAAACGAGGAAAACTACATCATATTTGAAACAACTTTTCTAAAAGAGGGGTCTTCACTTTCTGAATAATATAAAAGTAAATGATATGCGTGGTTGATTAAAGTCCAGAAATATTACAAAATTTGAAGACATGTTTTGACCATTTAATACCAGATAGCTATATAGTTCTTTCAGAAAATATGAGGCGTTTTGTACTAAAAAGTGTTTTTTTTACAAAAAATATATTCTTACTTATATGACCCTCATAAAAGGGATATTCTATAACATTGTGGGGTGGTTCCCAACCTGATTAGGACGTTGATGGAGATTTGTCTCTTTGGCACACATACATATACCACATCTAATTATTCAATTATTTCTTGGTGTACAGGGGAAAAACACTTCATAAATTAAAGAAATGTCAGGGTACAAACTTGTGATAAATCAAGCTTTAATATCATGAATATAGTCAAAATCTAATATTTTATGTTTACAAAAAAAAATTATAAACGTTCGCCTTTATTTTTCATGCTTCATCTAAAAAAATTGCAAATTAAATATTTTTTAATCGCTCGCCCCAATTTTTGGAGTCCAAAAATCAGTAAAACAAGAAACTAAATCATGAATTGGTGTGGCCTAAAAAGGAAAATTAATATTATAATTATTCTGGGCCCACCTTTTCTGGAGGAAATTCATTTGTTGACCCTTATTATGTAGTCAGTGCAGTGGGCCCCAACTTATGAAAATTTGTGGATCCACCACTGAGATAGCATCACATTCAAGAAATACATGTATAGCATCACATGAAACACTGAAAGACTCTGCGGAACGTGAACACTGGGGTGCTACAAGTGTATACACTTGTAGCAACCCAGTGTTACTGTTTAATGCTAATTTGGTATAGGCTTGGAAGTTAGAACATTCACTGTTCTGAAATGTACCTGTATAATCATTTAAAAAAATAAGACATAAAATAGAGTTGTCGTTTCGGAATCTGATGCATTCTGGCTAATATTTTCAAAAGCGTTCACCAAAAAGTTGTGATTGGCTTAACACGTACTAAATATTTGAATTCCATCCAATGATGTGGCGTTATTTTCATTTTGGTGTACGAACAATGAGATTACCATTTACCCATAGTCCTATATATAGATTATTGAAAAAGGCAAATTACCTACATGTACCTGAACCTTTTTGTTTCAAATTGGAGGCTGGAGCATATACATGTAATTTAAATTCGTTTTGGTTTGAATTAAATTAAATTAACTAATATAGAAAAGAAGATATGGTATAAATGCAAATGAGACAACTCTCCACAAGAAAACAAAATGACACACAAATTAACAACTATACATTTTGTAGGTCATGGTACGGGACTTCAACAATGAGCAAAGACCATACCGCATAGTCAGCTATAAAAGACACCGAAATTACAATGTAAAACAATTCAACATGTTCAAACGAGACCGGCACAAATATTTACATACATCATGTACATACATAATGTAGCGGAGTTATTTTAATTTTGCAAAAAATTGTTATTTTGATAGTTAGTGACTATTTTACAAAAATGTTAGGTGATATTGTTAAGTTTTTAACACATCTCTTTTCACAGAATTTGTGCATGTAAGTTTGGATTACAATATAATTAGTCCTTCATGTTTATATATATATGTAAAATATTTTTATCAGTAATACTGTTATAATACTGCTTACTAGATGTTTTTTTTTTGTGTACACAATTGTCAATTGTTACTTTTTTTTATTACAGGTTCAAGATGACAATGATGAGAACAAACGTGCAAAAGATAAGCCTTACATGTACATTGCAATACGTGACTGCAGGATGTATGAACAGAAAACATGGACTGAACAATGTGTTCAGGGCAACATAACTTTTTGAAATGGAATAAAGATAACTTTCCAACCAGACGTTCCACAGTGTGATCATGGTGATGTCAAACAGCATGTTAAAAATGATTAAAAACAATATAGTAAGACCCAGCTTAAAGGTGAAAGGAGGATCCAGTTTTTGACACCCACTTTTCCTAGCCTGTTTTTTCTGGACAGAAAGAAAACCCTCCATTTAAATAGAATGCAGAAAGTGACTGTTAAATTGTAAAATTAACGGAACCTACAGATGGAAACATGTGTAAAGAAAAAACCTCACGTAATCTATAAAGTAATTCAACATCTTGTAGCAGCCTCGTAGAGATCGTTCCACAGCAGTTAAGGATGACCAAAGGTGAACAGTCCTAGTTTTCAACATGAACACAGACATGTCACACAGAGATTAATCTAAACAAGTACAATTTGATTAAAAAGAATTTGTGCTCATATACATGTACGTTGTACAATTTGTACCTGTATAGTGGAAAATTACATGTGCAATTTATTAAGAACAGAAGACCAACATAAAAGGGCTAAATGTTATAGATATCTGTAAATTTACATTATGTTCATAAGAACAGCAGTATCAACATTTGAACAGTAACATCATCTATTAATTTTTTGTCAAGCGTGTGTATCAAAACATTAATTTGATTAAATATTTCTATTTATGCACTGTACTGACACTACAATTTCATGAGTAATAAGACCAGTTTGATTTCAAATTTTTATGAAAGTTCTTGGATGTTTCATCATGTTCATCACAACTATTTATAGGTTACTGTACAGCTTTCAACAATGAGTAAAACTCTTTATCATTTGCATTTATACATACAATTACATTTGTACATGAGTTATGCTACCTTTAATACACAAATTAACAAATAATGACAGACAGCAACCAAAAAAGAACAACATAAGCTTTAGCTTAAGCATGTTGAGAGACTGGAACATAAAATGTGACATAGTAAATATAAAAAAGAAGATGTGGTATGATTGCCAATGAAACAATAGTCATGTGATCGTAAACATGTTTTTGAGAGTTTTTCTGTGACATTAACATTTATCAGATTAAGAAAGGGCATTAAATATCATGTACATGTATGGGTACATACAAAATTAAGAAAATGTGGTTTCATTGCTAATGAGACAACTCTCCCAAAAAAGGGCAAGCAACTAAATGACGTAAAAGTAAAATACTAAAGGTCAGTGTTAGGCCTACAACTACGAGCAAATTTTATACAACATAGTCATTTAGCTGAAATGCTCGTCTTGAAAATTGTACTGCCTTTAACAATTGAGGGTGTTAAAGTACAAAATTCAATAAAAAGAAACAAGAAAAAAAATTCAACCTTGAGAAATCCTTAGAAAATTATGTAAATAATGACAATGAAACACATGAAACATGCAGTGGTGAATACGTACAGGTTCAAAGTTTTGAGATGCAGATTTTTCAATAGAAGGTGGTACCATGTACTTTTAATTCTAATGTTACGGAAAGTTTCATGTACATTCACCATGTTCATGATGTTCATCAGCTAAATTTAGGATTTTTATATTCTTGCAATATACATTGTATTTAAAAGAATCTACTATAAGGAAAAGAGTGTCGGTCAACATGAATGACATGTAGATATCAATGAATACCAGCAATTGACAAAGTTCAAACTCGGTCATGTCTGTAGATCAAACTTGATTGGTGTAAAACACACAAAACATGCACAAGGACTCATAAAGAAATATTTAAAGAAGTTAAACATATATAAAAGCAACAATTTGGTACTAAGCATGAATCCCAGTAAAAGTTGAACTTGAAGTATGTTCCATTAGACTGTATTTGGACAGAAAACATACTTTCAGTCGTGTTAAATATACAGATACATTGTACATGCAATCATAAAATATTGCCATTTCCATTATCAAAATAAGACACAGATGAGACTTCTATCAATGTCTTCACTTATATATTTTTCTCTTGTAAAGTTCCATGACACATTTTGCCTATTAAAAATCACTCTAACTATACATGTACAGTACTGAAAATTCAGAAATAATTGAATGCGAATAATGTGACTAGGTAAATATCGCAATAAAAAACATTTGTAACTGAAACATGCACATTTATGTGGAATTATTAGAAATCTCAATAGATAAACATGTTTTAGTAAAATTGAGAATGGAATTTGGGGAATGTGCATGTCAATGAGACAACCCAACCAAAGAGCAGATAAAAGCTAAGGCATGCATTCTTGAATAAATGCAATAATAAATAATCATATACTAGAAATAGTATAATAGATGCATGCAAAACTTTCAGTATTTAGTTTTTAAAAAAAATTGCTGGGTATCCTGATTTTACATGTTTTATAAACTGATCTTATTTTAAATAATGAATCATTTTTTAAAAATATAAAGTTGAAAATCAACATATATGTATATGTGTGAAATCTAATTTGGTTAGTATTGGTCATATAATTTCTAAGTTTATCCAGATTTTTTAAAGAGGGGCGCGGGTCAACAAGAAACATGTAAGCAATACATGGTCACACAAAGACTTTAATGCAATTTGTCTGTTTTTATATCAAATAAGGAGATGTAGTATGATTGCCATTGAGACAACTATCCACCAATTGCAAGTTCTAATGAAATAGCTTTATAATTAAGTAATTACACTATAGGCAAATACCTCCTTTGACAATGAGAAAATTCATACTGAATAGTGGGCTAAATATGGCTTGGACATAAATAAAAATCAATTGAGAAACTTGACAGCCTAATGTATAAAAAAAAAACCAGATATGTCTACAGACATGAACCAAATTAAAGCAAGCCACTGTCCCTTTAAAACTGTAAAACACCAACACAACATATTTTTTTTGGTCACAAAATGAAATGTGATGTTTGATATATACACAAAATACATGATAGATGAAATGTAATTGTATGTGAGTACTCACTGGGACATCAATTTTGGAAATGAATATCTTTGCCTAGTAAGAATTGGAAAAACACAAAATGGAGGGAAAAAGTGAAAATAATTTTTAACACAGCAACAGCAACAGTGAGCAAACCCCCACCAAAAAAATATGTCTGTGTAGCAACAGATGATAGAAAACTTTGAAGTTGCCTCACCCTGAATAGAAATTATCTTCCATTTAAAATTAAGTTGGTTCTCTATACTTTTCAAGACTTCTGATTGAATTTGTATTACTGATTTCCAAACATATTTTGCAACTGAATATGTCAGAACTGCTTGTTTTCTTTTACAAATGTATATAATATTTAATGCATACTATTAGCATAAATTTACAAATCCACATTTAATAGAAAGGATTTAAATGTGTTGAGATCAAGGATTTATTTAGCAAAAGATCAGTGATTTATATAGCAACCCAAAATAAACAGTCTGACATAGTCATTAATCACCTGGGGATGGAGGAAAATAAATGGTTGACTAACAGGACCAAGGACAACTCATAACATACATTGGCAGATCAGGGGAGAGGGGAGACCCCCCCACTTTGTTTGGACGATCAATGCATTTGAATGGGAGCATATGGTTGGAATCCCCCCTTTTACTCTGGGTTGGGACCCCCCTTTTTTTAAATGGCTGGATCCGCCCCTGACATATATATCTAGAACTCAGACAACCAACACTATAAGACCACTTTTTAAAGTTTAAGCGACCACATTTGCATAGAGATTGGTATTACAAAATTTATGTATGAAGGCACATATTTTGTCAGTCTCTTTTTCCGGGAAAATTCTTCTTCTTCTTCTTCCAGGTAAGGAACCGGATTCATTGCTGAATGTTAATGGTTCCGCGCGAAAACTTTACGCAGTGTCGGGCAACACAGAAAGATTTCTCTTGGCTATTTACAAATTACATTTAAAATGTAAAATTCTATTTTCTACATACAGTTGAAACCTGAAGAAGTGCAGCAAACACGCACAACTTGTTTTACTATCGTCGGTTACTACAAAGGTCAAATGATTTCAACGGCTATTGTCAATAAGATCAATTTATGTTGAGGTTTAATAATGTAAATACTCCAGAATCGTTAACAGAGTTGCGGTTCTTTGATGATTGTTCGGGTCGTCAGTGCGCTTGAATGACACGGACAATTTATCGAAACCATAGTTACGAAATCTAAATTCACAAAAAGCGTGTTACCAGAGACGATATTTCTCAAAAGAATCAACTGAAATAGATAGCTATAGTTATTACCTAATAGAAAAGTGCTGCGCGCTTAATGAATATGAAATAGTAATCAAATTAAGAACGAAATTATGTACAAATTTAACGTTATCTGTATATGCTGCCGGGTAAACAAAAAATATTATTTTAATTTAATATGTTCACTTCTGGAAAATCGCGCAGCACTTTTAAGCATCGGGAAAGCACAAGGATTCTTTTAAAGAAAACTTTGTTGATTTTTATTCAGTGTAGTAACCCGTTTTTTTGCCAATTTGATCCCTGTGGAAGTCACGTGACCTAGGCGATCATGACCAAAATTTCGGTTTACTGATAGTTGTTGAATTTATATATTCATGTAGTAAGGATAAGATTTATGAATTGTTGTTAAAACAATTTTATTCTCGAAATATCACATTTTGCCCCTATTTACGTTTAAAAGTGCCTTAAACCTACCTGCGTATTTACTGTTTTTCTGGGGTTTTCTTTTCTACTAAAATATTTCTTCATAAGCAAACTAATAAAACATGTAAAATGATGTAAATCAAATCTGGGTCATTTGAGTATTTATCTCGTTGGGAAGTATACCTCATTTTCTTATAGTTGATGTGTTTCCCTCGGTTGTAGTTTGTAACCCGAATTTGTGTTTTTTCTCAATCGATTTATGACTTTTGAACAGAGGTGTACTACTCTTCATATTGACCTTCACCCATTCTAACATGTTTAAGAGTGACAGAGTATGGACTGTAACTCAAAATATTTGCAATAACCAACGTATTCATCGAGCAAGGAATGTTCGATTTGAGTCTCCTTGTTAATCATGAAAGTATATGTGTATTTCTCCAAAAAAATTGATTATTTAATATTCAAGTTAAATGTCAACCTTGCATGTCTCGTCGCCTACTAAAGGATGTAGAAGACAGCGAGAGATACGTACACTTTTATTGATGCCTTAAATTTACCTTTTCTGAGATAACAAATCAATAATTATTGTTTTATTATATTATGTAGTTTGTCTGTTGTTGTTATCTTTTACCTAGTCTAAGTTGAATCACATTATAGACCCATATTTATTTAAATATGTCTTATGATATATAGAAAAAAATATACATGTTTAACAAAATACTTATTAAAAACAAGTATTTAAGCTTCATATACCAGTCAATATTGAGTTAACGCAACAGTCCTTTATTAATCTCATCACAGGATTTAAATTAGAATAAGTATGCCTTTAAAAGATGGACGAAAAATGCCAGAAGGACAGTTTAACTCAAAGATCGAAAATAATCTGATAACGCCATGGCTAGAAATTAAAAAAAAAACCCAAACAGTCAAATAATAGTACACAAGACACAACATAGAAAACTAAAGACTTACCAAACCCTAGACCAAACCAAACCATGCAAACCCCACCAAAACAAACAAAAAAAAAAAACACACATCAAACGTCGAATGGACAACAACTCACTTGGTACAGGCATTTTCAAATGTAGAAATGGTGGATTATAGCGATTATTGATAAATAGGGTACAATTTTCTATGCAATATATGTAAAGGTACGATCTTAATCAAAATCATATACACATACCTATTTGTTCCTCACGACTCGATGATATCTTGGATATATCTATTTGAAACTGCAGGAAGGTTAATTCTGTATGATTGAATGAAGATGATATTTTATAAGTTAAATTTCATCTGATATTTCATGACTCAAAACCACCAAGTACTGCGTTGCATGTGTATTGTGTAATTTACTGTTACTAAACCATCACTCTCGAGATAATCTAAAGAAACGTCAATTGATTTATGCAGTACATATAACATGTGTAAACACTTGCCGTCTATTTTAAGACTGACTAGGGTTATAAATTAGGACTGAAGTTTAAAGTAGATAGCTGCAATAAATTGTTTTACAGTTAGTCTATTCAAGTTTGTTCATTTTTAAAATCGGTATTGATAAAAGAAAACATAACACATAGATTTGTTTCGGAAGTAATCTGGTAATGTGACTGTGTACTAAATGATAGCTCTGCCCTGAGCAATTATCCTCTAAAATGAACAACCCGGAGGGGATTGATTTTGTAAAAATCATAAGCCCCCTAATTTTTTTAACTCTTCCAACCAGACGTTTTCATAATTGTGTAACGTTCAACACTCTTGTCTCTATCATGTAGTGGTCAGTTTTAAATGGCAAAGTATTCCAGGATGCTAGCAGGTAATTGAAGGTAAATTCAAGTGTTATATTCATTATCTACACGTAGTAGCAGGCACAATATAAATTATTGTCTAAATTGAACATATACTGAAAATGCAAGGAAACGTAAAAAAAAAAAACGATTTTACTGTGTAGTAATTTAGGTGATCTACTATATTGTGCACATATGTATGCGGCAATAATAAAATAAAACTTTCATTCTGGTGCATATAATTTTATCTGTATGCAGTTTATCAAGAAATCGCAATTACCAGTTTCGAATAATATTGCTTTTAAATCCTATAATTATTACACGCAATAATTTCTGAAATTACATTAGATCATCATTTTTCATTAGTTTTATATCTGAAAGGGTCTGGATTGGTTTTGAAAAGAATAGAGAACAATTGATTAAAAGTACAGACCAGAGGGTAAAACAATCAAGATTAGAGACAAATAAGGTCCGTGTATATCTGCGTCCATTCGTTTTTCGTTTTGAAATATCAAAAACAAAAAACAAAAAACGAAAGTGTTTTCATTTTTCGTTTTTGATTTCTTAAAAACCAAAACGAAAAACGAAAGTGTTTTCGTTTTTCGTTTTTGATTTCTCAAACAAAAAACGAAAAACAAAAATATTTTCATTTTTCAATTTTGATTTCTCAAAAACTAAAATCGAAAAATGAAAGTGTTTTCATTTTTCATTTTTGATTTCACAAAAACAAAAAACAAAAAACGAAAGTGTATTTATGTTATCTTTCCAACACAGTTTAATTGTCATTCAAAAAATGACAATGTTGTCATTTGTCATTCATTTAAAGATCGTTAAAGTATACATGCACAGCGGTTGTCAGATCAATACTACTTTAATCGAAGATAATGTCGACGGATGCAAAAGTCTTTATCAATCTAAACAATAAGGGTGCGTGATCTTTAATTTTAAGTTTGGAGAGGTTAATCTAAGATGATAATACTGTAGCGTAACTAGCCTCTTTTACAAATAAAGCAAACTATATATTGTTGGCGAGGGAAGGGCGCAAGGACTCCAGAAGAACTGGAAAAAATGATACAAAATCTTTCAACCCTTTCTTAATCTAAAGCGCAAGTTTTAATTTATCAATTTTATTATGTTCTGGTCTCGGAGCAAAATATATAGATACAGTGTACGACTTTTAGTATTGACATGTATGAACAATATCAAAAGACATATATAGGATGATGAAAAAAATAATGTAATCCACAAAGTCAAGTGTGTGGCTATTGTTAGTTTGGATTGGAAATTTTCTCAGCGGAACGGTGATCGAACCAGGAACTTATGTTTTTGTATAGTCCGATGCACTAACCTATGTTACTTTTGTATAATGAGGATCAATGGTCTAGTTCCTCGTTGAAGACCCTCCAGCTCCTTTCAAGATGAAGAACAGGCATAAAAGCCCTGTTCATTAATAATTTGTATTTTTTCTATATATTGTGTGCGATTTTGTCCCGTGTACATTTACTCCACATCTCTTTATTTTCTATGTCGGACCTGGACACGGCTCAATGCTAGTTTAGACCTCCAATATTAAAGGTCATATGTTTTTTTTTTAAATTATTTGATGCCGTGGGATTGGGATTTGTATTTACAGCAAAGATGGTCAGTTTTGTGTTCTGTAATATACTGTAACAGTTTAATTTTACTTTTCCGGTACTTCTCAAAACATCTTCCGAACAAAATCTGGACGTCGGTGTCGTGGGCATGTACAATTGTTAAACCACACATGAACGTTCTTTAGTCTTCGTAGATTTATTCCAACTTGTTGTCTTTTTGAGTCTACGACAAGCAGAATATGACCGCGCTGAAGTACGTCCATTATTCATAGTTCATTATTCATTATTCAATAATGAATAATGAAATAGTTCATTATTCACTATTCAATATTGAAAAATGAATAATGAATAATGAAATGGTTTATGTTTCATTATTCAAATTGAAGCGGTGAATAGTGAAAAAAATATAAAAAAAATTGACCGTGACACTATAGCTATATTTTGATTCGCAATGACCATAAGAGGGTTTACGGACGACCTAAATGCCACAATATGCATAAAAAATGAGGAAATATAAAAAAAAAAAAAAAGAAGGTGTGGTATCATTGCCAATGAAACAAACATCCACAAAAGACCAAAATGACACAGACATCAAGAACTATAGCTCACCGTACAGCCTACAACAATGAGCAAAGCCCATACCGCATAGTCAGCTATAAAAGGCCCCAATAAGACAATGTAAAACAATTTAAACAAGACAACTAACAGCCTTATTTATTTTATAACATAACGAAAAACAAATAAGTAACACATAAACAAACGACAACCACTAAATTACAGACTCCTGACTTGGGACAGACACATACATAAATAATGTGACGGGGTTAAACATGTTAGCCAATTTTGAATAATGAAATGGATATTTTGAATAATGGAATGGACTGCTGCGACCCTTTAGCCCCTAATTATAGATAAACTTTTTACCTCATTCGCAAGCTTATAACGGAAGGAACAAAATGTATATAGTCAACATGTTCCGCAACGCATATTAGAGGACTTAAATGTCGAAATACGCATGAAAGTTAAGAAATAGCCAATTTTGAATAATGAAATGGATATTTTGAATAATGGAATGGACTGCTGCGACCCTTTAGCCCCTAATTATAGATAAACTTTATACCTCATTCGAAAGCTTATAACGAAAGGAACAAAATGTATATAGTCGACATGTTCAGCAACGCATATTAGAAGACTTAAATGTCGAAATACGCGTGAAAATTAAGAAATAGCCAATTTTGAATAATGAAATGGATATTTTGAATAATGGAATGGACTGCTGCGACCCTTTATCCCCTAATTATAGATAAACCTTATACCTGATTCGAAAGCTTATAACGAGAGGAACAAAATGTATATAGTCAACATGTTCAGCAACGCATATTAGAGGACTTAAATGTCGAAATACGCGTGAAAATTAAGAAATAGCCAATTTTGAATAATGAAATGGATATTTTGAATAATGGAATGGACTGCTGCGACCCTTTAGCCCCTAATTATAGATAAACCTTCTACCTCATTCGAAAGCTTATAACGAGAGGAACAAAATGTATATAGTCAACATGTTCAGCAACGCATATTAGAGGACTTAAATGTCGAAATACACGTGAAAATGAAGAAATAGCCAATTTTGAATAATGAAATGGATATTTTGAATAATGGAATGGACTGCTGCGACCCTTTACCCCTAATTATAGATAAACCTTATACCTCATTCGAAAGCTTATAACGAGAGGAACAAAATGTATATAGTCAACATGTTCAGCAACGCATATTAGAGGACTTAAATGTCGAAATACGCGTGAAAATTAAGAAATAGCCAATTTTGAATAATGAAATGGATATTTTGAATAATGGAATGGACTGCTGCGACCCTTTAGCCCCTAATTATAGATAAACCTTATACCTCATTCGAAAGCTTATAACGAGAGGAACAAAATGTATATAGTCAACATGTTCAGCAACGCATATTAGAGGACTTAAAAATCGAAATACGCGTGAAAATTAAGAAATAGCCAATTTTGAATAATGAAATGGATATTTTGAATAATGGAATGGACTGCTGCGACCCTTCAGCCCCTAATTATAGATAAACCTTATACCTCATTCGAAAGCTTATAACGAGAGGAACAAAATGTGTATAGTCAACATGTTCCGCAACTTATATTAGAGGACTTAAATGTCGAAATACGAGTGGAAATCAAGAAATAGCCAATTTTGAATAATGAAATGGATATTTTGAATAATGGAATGGACTGCTGCGACCCTTTAGCCCCTTGTTATAGATAAACTTTTTACCTCATTCGAAAGCTTATAACAAGAGCAACAAAATGTATATAGTCAACATGTTCAGGAACGCATATTAGAGCACTTAAATGTCGAAATACGTTTGAAAGATAAGAAATAGCCAATTTTGAATAATGAAATGGATATTTTGAATAATGGAATGGACTGCTGCGACCCTTTAGCCCCTAATTATAGATAAACCTTATACCTCATTCGAAAGCTTATAACGAGAGGAACAAAATGTATATAGTCAACATGTTCAGCAACGCATATTAGAGGACTTACAAATCGAAATACGCGTGAAAATTAAGAAATAGCCAATTTTGAATAATGAAATGGATATTTTGAATAATGGAATGGACTGCTGCGACCCTTTAGCCCCTAATTATAGATAAACCTTCTACCTCATTCGAAAGCTTATAACGAGAGGAACAAAATGTGTATAGTCAACATGTTCCGCAACGCATATTAAAGGACTTAAATGTCGAAATACGAGTGGAAATCAAGAAATAGCCAATTTTGAATAATGAAATGGATATTTTGAATAATGGAATGGACTGCTGCGACCCTTTATCCCCTTGTTATAGATAACCTTTATACCTCATTCGAAAGCTTATAACGAAAGGAACAAAATGTATATAGTCAACATGTTCCGCAACGCATATTAGAGGACTTAAATGTCGAAATACGCATGAAAGTTAAGAAATAGCCAATTTTGAATAATGAAATGGATATTTTGAATAATGGAAAGGACTGCTGCGACCCTTTAGCCCCTAATTAAAGATAAACCTTATACCTCATTCAAAGCTTATAACGAGAGGAACACACAATGTATATAATCAACATGTTCCGCAACGCTTTTTAGAGGAGTAACGAAGGACTTAAGTATCGAAATGCGCGTGAAAATTAAGAAATAGCCAATTTTGAATAATGAAATGGACATTTTGAATAATGGAATGGACTGCTGCGACCCTTTAGCCCCTAATTATAGATAAACCTTATACCTCATTCGAAAGCTTATAACGAGAGGAACAAAATGTATATAGTCAACATGTTCCGCAACGCATATTAGAGCTCTTAAATGTCGAAATACGCGTGAATGTAAAGAAATAGCCAATTTTGAATAATGAAATGGATATTTTGAATAATGGAATGGACTGCTGCGACCCTTTAGCCCCTAATTAAAGATAAACCTTATACCTCATTCAAAGCTTATAACGAGAGGAACAAAATGTATATAGTAAACATGTTCCGCAATGCATATTAGAGAAGTAACGAAGGACTTAAGTATCGAAATACGCGCGAAAATTAAGAAATAGCCAATTTTGAATAATGAAATGGATATTTTGAATAATGGAATGGACTGCTGCGACCCTTTAGCCCCTAATTATAGATAAACCTTATACCTCATTCGAAAGCTTATAACGAGAAGAACACACAATGTATATAATCAACATGTTCCGCAACGCTTATTAGAGGAGTAACGAAGGACTTAAGTATCGAAATACGCGTGAAAATTAAGAAATAGCCAATTTTGAATAATGAAATGGATATTTTGAATAATGGAACGGACTGCTGCGACCCTTTAGCCCCTAATTATAGATAAACCTTATACCTGATTCGAAAGTTTATAACGAGAGGAGCAAAATGTATATAGTCAACATGTTCCGCAACGCATATTAGAGCTCTTAAATGTCGAAATACGCGTGAATGTAAAGAAATAGCCAATTTTGAATAATGAAATGGATATTTTGAATAATGGAATGGACTACTGCGACCCTTTAGCCCCTAATTATAGATAAACTTTATACCTCATTCGAAAGCTTATAACGAAAGGAACAAAATGTATATAGTCAACATGTTCCGCAAGGCATATTAGAGCACTTAAATGTCGAAATACGTTTGAAAATTAAGAAATAGCCAATTTTGAATAATGAAATGGAAATTTGAATAATGGAATAGACTGCTGCGATCCTTTAGCCCCTAATTATAGATAAACCTTATACCTCATTCGAAAGCTTATTACGAGAGGAACAAAATGTATATAGTCAACATGTTCCGCAACGCATATTAGAGGACTTAAATGTCGAAATACGATTGAAAATTAAGAAATAGCCAATTTTGAAAAATGAAATGGTAAAATGGTGGATATTTTGAATAATGGAATGGACAGCTGCGACCCTTTAGCCCCTAATTATAGATAAACCTTATACCTCATTCGAAAGCTTATAACGAGAGGAACAAAATGTATATAGTCAACATGTTCCGTAACGCATATTAGAGCTCTTAAATGTCGAAATACGCGTGAATGTAAAGAAATAGCCAATTTTGAATAATGAAATGGATATTTTGAATAATGGAATGGACTGCTGCGATCCTTTAGCCCCTAATTAAAGATAAACCTTATACCTCATTCAAAGCTTATAACGAGAGGAACAAAATGTATATAGTAAACATGTTCCGCAATGCATATTAGAGAAGTAACGAAGGACTTAAGTATCGAAATACGCGCGAAAATTAAGAAATAGCCAATTTTGAATAATGAAATGGATATTTTGAATAATGGAATGGACTGCTGCGACCCTTTAGGCCCTAATTATAGATAAACCTTATACCTCATTCGAAAGCTTATAACGAGAAGAACACACAATGTATATAATCAACATGTTCCGCAACGCTTATTAGAGGAGTAACGAAGGACTTAAGTATCGAAATACGCGTGAAAATTAAGAAATAGCCAATTTTGAATAATGAAATGGATATTTTGAATAATGGAATGGACTGCTGCGACCCTTTAGCCCCTAATTATAGATAAACCTTATACCTCATTCGAAAGCTTATAACGAGAGGAACAAAATGTATATAGTCAACATGTTCAGCAACGCATATTAGAGGACTTAAAAATCGAAATACGCGTGAAAATTAAGAAATAGCCAATTTTGAATAATGAAATGGATATTTTGAATAATGGAATGGACTGCTGCGACCCTTCAGCCCCTAATTATAGATAAACCTTATACCTCATTCGAAAGCTTATAACGAGAGGAACAAAATGTGTATAGTCAACATGTTCCGCAACTTATATTAGAGGACTTAAATGTCGAAATACGAGTGGAAATCAAGAAATAGCCAATTTTGAATAATGAAATGGATATTTTGAATAATGGAATGGACTGCTGCGACCCTTTAGCCCCTTGTTATAGATAAACTTTTTACCTCATTCGAAAGCTTATAACAAGAGCAACAAAATGTATATAGTCAACATGTTCAGGAACGCATATTAGAGCACTTAAATGTCGAAATACGTTTGAAAGATAAGAAATAGCCAATTTTGAATAATGAAATGGATATTTTGAATAATGGAATGGACTGCTGCGACCCTTTAGCCCCTAATTATAGATAAACCTTATACCTCATTCGAAAGCTTATAACGAGAGGAACAAAATGTATATAGTCAACATGTTCAGCAACGCATATTAGAGGACTTAAAATCGAAATACGCGTGAAAATTAAGAAATAGCCAATTTTGAATAATGAAATGGATATTTTGAATAATGGAATGGACTGCTGCGACCCTTTAGCCCCTAATTATAGATAAACCTTATACCTGATTCGAAAGCTTATAACGAGAGGAACAAAATGTATATAGTCAACATGTTCAGCAACGCATATTAGAGGACTTAAAAATCGAAATACGCGTGAAAATTAAGAAATAGCCAATTTTGAATAATGAAATGGATATTTTGAATAATGGAATGGACTGCTGCGACCCTTTAGCCCCTAATTATAGATAAACCTTCTACCTCATTCGAAAGCTTATAACGAGAGGAACAAAATGTGTATAGTCAACATGTTCCGCAACGCATATTAAAGGACTTAAATGTCGAAATACGAGTGGAAATCAAGAAATAGCCAATTTTGAATAATGAAATGGATATTTTGAATAATGGAATGGACTGCTGCGACCCTTTATCCCCTTGTTATAGATAACCTTTATACCTCATTCGAAAGCTTATAACGAAAGGAACAAAATGTATATAGTCAACATGTTCCGCAACGCATATTAGAGGACTTAAATGTCGAAATACGCATGAAAGTTAAGAAATAGCCAATTTTGAATAATGAAATGGATATTTTGAATAATGGAAAGGACTGCTGCGACCCTTTAGCCCCTAATTAAAGATAAACCTTATACCTCATTCAAAGCTTATAACGAGAGGAACACACAATGTATATAATCAACATGTTCCGCAACGCTTTTTAGAGGAGTAACGAAGGACTTAAGTATCGAAATGCGCGTGAAAATTAAGAAATAGCCAATTTTGAATAATGAAATGGACATTTTGAATAATGGAATGGACTGCTGCGACCCTTTAGCCCCTAATTATAGATAAACCTTATACCTCATTCGAAAGCTTATAACGAGAGGAACAAAATGTATATAGTCAACATGTTCCGCAACGCATATTAGAGCTCTTAAATGTCGAAATACGCGTGAATGTAAAGAAATAGCCAATTTTGAATAATGAAATGGATATTTTGAATAATGGAATGGACTGCTGCGACCCTTTAGCCCCTAATTAAAGATAAACCTTATACCTCATTCAAAGCTTATAACGAGAGGAACAAAATGTATATAGTAAACATGTTCCGCAATGCATATTAGAGAAGTAACGAAGGACTTAAGTATCGAAATACGCGCGAAAATTAAGAAATAGCCAATTTTGAATAATGAAATGGATATTTTGAATAATGGAATGGACTGCTGCGACCCTTTAGCCCCTAATTATAGATAAACCTTATACCTCATTCGAAAGCTTATAACGAGAAGAACACACAATGTATATAATCAACATGTTCCGCAACGCTTATTAGAGGAGTAACGAAGGACTTAAGTATCGAAATACGCGTGAAAATTAAGAAATAGCCAATTTTGAATAATGAAATGGATATTTTGAATAATGGAACGGACTGCTGCGACCCTTTAGCCCCTAATTATAGATAAACCTTATACCTGATTCGAAAGTTTATAACGAGAGGAGCAAAATGTATATAGTCAACATGTTCCGCAACGCATATTAGAGCTCTTAAATGTCGAAATACGCGTGAATGTAAAGAAATAGCCAATTTTGAATAATGAAATGGATATTTTGAATAATGGAATGGACTACTGCGACCCTTTAGCCCCTAATTATAGATAAACTTTATACCTCATTCGAAAGCTTATAACGAAAGGAACAAAATGTATATAGTCAACATGTTCCGCAAGGCATATTAGAGCACTTAAATGTCGAAATACGTTTGAAAATTAAGAAATAGCCAATTTTGAATAATGAAATGGAAATTTGAATAATGGAATAGACTGCTGCGATCCTTTAGCCCCTAATTATAGATAAACCTTATACCTCATTCGAAAGCTTATTACGAGAGGAACAAAATGTATATAGTCAACATGTTCCGCAACGCATATTAGAGGACTTAAATGTCGAAATACGATTGAAAATTAAGAAATAGCCAATTTTGAAAAATGAAATGGTAAAATGGTGGATATTTTGAATAATGGAATGGACAGCTGCGACCCTTTAGCCCCTAATTATAGATAAACCTTATACCTCATTCGAAAGCTTATAACGAGAGGAACAAAATGTATATAGTCAACATGTTCCGTAACGCATATTAGAGCTCTTAAATGTCGAAATACGCGTGAATGTAAAGAAATAGCCAATTTTGAATAATGAAATGGATATTTTGAATAATGGAATGGACTGCTGCGATCCTTTAGCCCCTAATTAAAGATAAACCTTATACCTCATTCAAAGCTTATAACGAGAGGAACAAAATGTATATAGTAAACATGTTCCGCAATGCATATTAGAGAAGTAACGAAGGACTTAAGTATCGAAATACGCGCGAAAATTAAGAAATAGCCAATTTTGAATAATGAAATGGATATTTTGAATAATGGAATGGACTGCTGCGACCCTTTAGGCCCTAATTATAGATAAACCTTATACCTCATTCGAAAGCTTATAACGAGAAGAACACACAATGTATATAATCAACATGTTCCGCAACGCTTATTAGAGGAGTAACGAAGGACTTAAGTATCGAAATACGCGTGAAAATTAAGAAATAGCCAATTTTGAATAATGAAATGGATATTTTGAATAATGGAACGGACTGCTGCGACCCTTTAGCCCCTAATTATAGATAAACCTTATACCTGATTCGAAAGTTTATAACGAGAGGAACAAAATGTATATAGTCAACATGTTCCGCAACGCATATTAGAGCTCTTAAATGTCGAAATACGCGTGAATGTAAAGAAATAGCCAATTTTGAATAATGAAATGGATATTTTGAATAATGGAATGGACTGCTGCGACCCTTTAGCCCCTTGTTATAGATAACCTTTATACCTCATTCGAAAGCTTATAACGAAAGGAACAAAATGTATATAGTCAACATGTTCCGCAACGCATATTAGAGGAGTTAAATGTCGAAATACGCATGAAAGTTAAGAAATAGCCAATTTTGAATAATGAAATGGATATTTTGAAAATGGAATGGACTGCTGCGACCCTTTAGCCCCTAATTAAAGATAAACCTTATACCTCATTCAAAGCTTATAACAAGAGGAACACACAATGTCTATAATCAACATGTTCCGCAACGCTTTTTAGAGGAGTAACGAAGGACTTAAGTATCGAAATACGCGTGAAAATTAAGAAATAGCCAATTTTGAATAATGAAATGGACATTTTGAATAATGGAATGGACTGCTGCGACCCTTTAGCCCCTAATTATAGATAAACCTTATACCTCATTCGAAAGCTTATAACGAGAGGAACAAAATGTATATAGTAAACATGTTCCGCAATGCATATAAGAGAAGTAACGAAGGACTTAAGTATCGAAATACGCGCGAAAATTAAGAAATAGCCAATTTTGAATAATGAAATGGATATTTTGAATAATGGAATGGACTGCTGCGACCCTTTAGCCCCTAATTATAGATAAACCTTATACCTCATTCGAAAGCTTATAACGAGAAGAACACACAATGTATATAATCAACATGTTCCGCAACGCTTATTAGAGGAGTAACGAAGGACTTAAGTATCGAAATACGCGTGAAAATTAAGAAATAGCCAATTTTGAATAATGAAATGGATATTTTGAATAATGGAACGAACTGCTGCGACCCTTTAGCCCCTAATTATAGATAAACCTTATACCTGATTCGAAAGTTTATAACGAGAGGAACAAAATGTATATAGTCAACATGTTCCGCAACGCATATTAGAGCTCTTAAATGTCGAAATACGTGTGAATGTAAAGAAATAGCCAATTTTGAATAATGAAATGGATATTTTGAATAATGGAATGGACTGCTGCGATCCTTTAGCCCCTAATTATAGATAAACCTTATACCTCATTCGAAAGCTTATTACGAGAGGAACAAAATGTATATAGTCAACATGTTCCGCAACGCATATTAGAGGTCTTAAATGTCGAAATACGATTGAAAATTAAGAAATAGCTAATTTTGAATAATGAAATGGATATTTTGAATAATGGAACGGACTGCTGCGACCCTTTAGCCCCTAATTATAGATAAACCTTATACCTGATTCGAAAGTTTATAACGAGAGGAACAAAATGTATATAGTCAACATGTTCCGCAACGCATATTAGAGCTCTTAAATGTCGAAATACGCGTGAATGTAAAGAAATAGCCAATTTTGAATAATGAAATGGACATTTTGAATAATGGAATGGACTGCTGCGACCCTTTAGCCCCTAATTATAGATAAACCTTATACCTCATTCGAAAGCTTATAACGAGAGGAACAAAATGTATATAGTCAACATGTTCCGCAACGCATATTAGAGCTCTTAAATGTCGAAATACGCGTGAATGTAAAGAAATAGCCAATTTTGAATAATGAAATGGATATTTTGAATAATGGAATGGACTGCTGCGACCCTTTAGCCCCTAATTAAAGATAAACCTTATACCTCATTCAAAGCTTATAACGAGAGGAACAAAATGTATATAGTAAACATGTTCCGCAATGCATATAAGAGAAGTAACGAAGGACTTAAATATCGAAATACGCGCGAAAATTAAGAAATAGCCAATTTTGAATAATGAAATGGATATTTTGAATAATGGAATGGACTGCTGCGACCCTTTAGCCCCTAATTATAGATAAACCTTATACCTCATTCAAAGCTTATAACGAGAGGAACAAAATGTATATAGTAAACATGTTCCGCAATGCATATAAGAGAAGTAACGAAGGACTTAAGTATCGAAATACGCGCGAAAATTAAGAAATAGCCAATTTTGAATAATGAAATGGATATTTTGAATAATGGAATGGACTGCTGCGACCCTTTAGCCCCTAATTAAAGATAAACCTTATACCTCATTCAAAGCTTATAACGAGAGGAACAAAATGTATATAGTAAACATGTTCCGCAATGCATATAAGAGAAGTAACGAAGGACTTAAGTATCGAAATACGCGCGAAAATTAAGAAATAGCCAATTTTGAATAATGAAATGGATATTTTGAATAATGGAATGGACTGCTGCGACCCTTTAGCCCCTAATTATAGATAAACCTTATACCTCATTCGAAAGCTTATAACGAGAAGAACACACAATGTATATAATCAACATGTTCCGCAACGCTTATTAGAGGAGTAACGAAGGACTTAAGTATCGAAATACGCGTGAAAATTAAGAAATAGCCAATTTTGAATAATGAAATGGATATTTTGAATAATGGAACGGACTGCTGCGACCCTTTAGCCCCTAATTATAGATAAACCTTATACCTGATTCGAAAGTTTATAACGAGAGGAACAAAATGTATATAGTCAACATGTTCCGCAACGCATATTAGAGCTCTTAAATGTCGAAATACGTGTGAATGTAAAGAAATAGCCAATTTTGAATAATGAAATGGATATTTTGAATAATGGAATGGACTGCTGCGATCCTTTAGCCCCTAATTATAGATAAACCTTATACCTCATTCGAAAGCTTATTACGAGAGGAACAAAATGTATATAGTCAACATGTTCCGCAACGCATATTAGAGGTCTTAAATGTCGAAATACGATTGAAAATTAAGAAATAGCTAATTTTGAATAATGAAATGGATATTTTGAATAATGGAACGGACTGCTGCGACCCTTTAGCCCCTAATTATAGATAAACCTTATACCTGATTCGAAAGTTTATAACGAGAGGAACAAAATGTATATAGTCAACATGTTCCGCAACGCATATTAGAGCTCTTAAATGTCGAAATACGCGTGAATGTAAAGAAATAGCCAATTTTGAATAATGAAATGGACATTTTGAATAATGGAATGGACTGCTGCGACCCTTTAGCCCCTAATTATAGATAAACCTTATACCTCATTCGAAAGCTTATAACGAGAGGAACAAAATGTATATAGTCAACATGTTCCGCAACGCATATTAGAGCTCTTAAATGTCGAAATACGCGTGAATGTAAAGAAATAGCCAATTTTGAATAATGAAATGGATATTTTGAATAATGGAATGGACTGCTGCGACCCTTTAGCCCCTAATTAAAGATAAACCTTATACCTCATTCAAAGCTTATAACGAGAGGAACAAAATGTATATAGTAAACATGTTCCGCAATGCATATAAGAGAAGTAACGAAGGACTTAAATATCGAAATACGCGCGAAAATTAAGAAATAGCCAATTTTGAATAATGAAATGGATATTTTGAATAATGGAATGGACTGCTGCGACCCTTTAGCCCCTAATTATAGATAAACCTTATACCTCATTCGAAAGCTTATAACGAGAAGAACACACAATGTATATAATCAACATGTTCCGCAACGCTTATTAGAGGAGTAACGAAGGACTTAAGTATCGAAATACTCGTGAAAATTAAGAAATAGCCAATTTTGAATAATGAAATGGATATTTTGAATAAAGGAACGGACTGCTGCGACCCTTTAGCCCCTAATTATAGATAAACTTTATACCTCATTCGAAAGCTTATAACGAAAGGAACAAAATGTATATAGTCAACATGTTCCGCAAGGCATATTAGAGCACTTAAATGTCGAAATACGTTTGAAAATTAAGAAATAGCCAATTTTGAATAATGAAATTGAAATTTGAATAATGGAATAGACTGCTGCGATCCTTTAGCCCCTAATTATAGATAAACCTTATACCTCATTCGAAAGCTTATTACGAGAGGAACAAAATGTATATAGTCAACATGTTCCGCAACGCATATTAGAGGACTTAAATGTCGAAATACGATTGAAAATTAAGAAATAGCCAATTTTGAAAAATGAAATGGTAAAATGGTGGATATTTTGAATAATGGAATGGATAGCTGCGACCCTTTAGCCCCTAATTATAGATAAACCTTATACCTCATTCGAAAGCTTATAACGAGAGGAACAAAATGTATATAGTCAACATGTTCCGTAACGCATATTAGAGCTCTTAAATGTCGAAATACGCGTGAATGTAAAGAAATAGCCAATTTTGAATAATGAAATGGATATTTTGAATAATGGAATGGACTGCTGCGATCCTTTAGCCCCTAATTAAAGATAAACCTTATACCTCATTCAAAGCTTATAACGAGAGGAACAAAATGTATATAGTAAACATGTTCCGCAATGCATATTAGAGAAGTAACGAAGGACTTAAGTATCGAAATACGCGCGAAAATTAAGAAATAGCCAATTTTGAATAATGAAATGGATATTTTGAATAATGGAATGGACTGCTGCGACCCTTTAGCCCCTTATTATAGATAAACCTTATACCTCATTCGAAAGCTTATAACGAGAAGAACACACAATGTATATAATCAAGATGTTCCGCAACGCTTATTAGAGGAGTAACGAAGGACTTAAGTATCGAAATACGCGTGAAAATTAAGAAATAGCCAATTTTGAATAATGAAATGGATATTTTGAATAATGGAACGGACTGCTGCGACCCTTTAGCCCCTTATTATAGATAAACCTTATACCTGATTCGAAACTTTATATCGAGAGGAACAAAATGTATATAGTCAACATGTTCCGCAACGCATATTAGAGCTCTTAAATGTCGAAATACGCGTGAATGTAAAGAAATAGACAATTTTGAATAATGAAATGGATATTTTGAATAATGGAATGGACTGCTGCGACCCTTTAGCCCCTAATTATGGATAAAATTTATACCTCATTCGAAAGCTTATAACGAAAGGAACAAAATGTATATAGTCAACATGTTCCGCAAGGCATATTAGAGCACTTAAATGTCGAAATACGTTTGAAAATTAAGAAATAGCCAATTTTGAATAATGAAATGGAAATTTGAATAATGGAATAGACTGCTGCGATCCTTTAGCCCTAATTATAGATAAACCTTATACCTCATTCGAAAGCTTATAACGAAAGGAACAAAATGTATATAGTCAACATGTTCCGCAACGCATATTAAAGAAGTAACGAAGGACTTAAGTATCGAAACACACGTGAAAATTAAGAAATAGCCAATTTTGAATAATGAAATGGATATTTTGAATAATGGAATGGAGTGCTACGACCCTTTAGCCCCTAATTATAGATAAACATTCTACCCCATTCGAAAGCTTATTACGAGAGGAACAAAATATATATAGTAAACATGTTCCGCAACGCATATTAGAGAAGTAACGAAGGACTTAAGTATCGAAACACACGTGAAAATTAAGAAATAGCCAATTTTGAATAATGAAATGGATATTTTGAATAATGGAATGGAGTGCTACGACCCTTTAGCCCCTAATTATTATAGATAAACATTCTACCCCATTCGAAAGCTTATTACGAGAGGAACAAAATGTATATAGTCAGCATGTTCCGCAACGCATATTAGAGGACTTAAATGTCAAAATGCGCGTGAAAGTTAAGAAATAGTCAATTTTGAATAATGAAATGGATATTTTGAATAATAGAATGGTCTGCTGCGATCTTTTAGCCCCTAATTATCATAGATAAACCTTATACCTCATTCCAAAGCTTATAACGAGAGGAACAAAATATATATAGTAAACATGTTCCGCAACGCATATTAGAGAAGTAACGAAGGACTTAAGTATCGAAATACGCGTGAAAATTAAGAATTAGCCAATTTTGAATAATGAAATAGCTATTTTGAATAATGGAATGGACTTCTTCGACCCTTTAGTCCCTAGTTATAGATATACCTTATACCTCATTCAAAAGCTTATAACGAGAGGAACAAAATGTATACAGTCAACATGTTCCGCAATGCATAATAGAGGAGAAATGATGGACTTAAATATAGAAAAACGCTTGAACATTGAAAAATAGTTGATTCTGAATAATGGAATGGACTACTGCAACCCTTCCGTCCCTAATCAAAGCAAAATTTATACACCAAATTAAAGCCGATTGGTAGAGGAATAAACTGAGTATAAACATTATGTGCCGCAATGATTATTAGAGGGGTTTCTGAGTACCTTAATGCCAAAATACGCGTGTAGTTATAGGACCCTTCAACCCTTAATTATAGATCTACCTCATTCGGAAGCCTAATAAAGAGAGGAAGACATAGTATATAGTCAATTTATTATATAATTTATTTCTGCTGGGACCGGACCTAAAAATCCGAAATATTGCACGCTCGTTGACGAGATTAAGCGGGCAAAACGTGGGTGGTTGGGGTTGAATGGAAAAAAGTGGGAGGTTGGGGTCGTGGAAAAATGAACCTTTTTGGAAGAAAGAAAACACAAAAAAAAAACCATAGATGGAATAAAGACAATGGCTTGTAAGGTTACAAATATGTCTGATCAGAGAGAGAATATGGCACAAGAGGTAGACATTTTGGAAAATACTGATGAGGAAACTCTCAAATGGCGAGAAGTAGATCAGGACTCGACCTGGATTGTCAAAGACATTTAAGATTTTGACACAAAGTGTGGTTCGGAAAAATTATAACCTTGTACTGAAAAGAGAAAACATATCTGCACTTGGGGATGTGAAAGACTAAACAAACACCTTACCACCGTCTGGGCAAAGAGAGAGACCGACGGAGCTGTGCAAATCGTGAGCTATGGGATGAAAAAAAACAGGCACGCCGGGTATATGATAACCACAACTTGTATATTTTTTATAAGGACGGTATGATTTGAAGTGTAAAGATCTATTGTTTAGGCCTGAAAATCGGGTCTAAAACCATTTAATTGGGGATGGTGGGAAAATCATAAAAGGAACATTTTGACAAACTTTGCTTAAACTGGACATGAGTTGCTGCAGCTGATCTTTATGGTCGTAGTAGTTTTTGAGGCTGGTGACGAATTTCCCAAACTAGGCATCATCGATCTGTTCATCATCAGCTAAAGCAGAGCTGACACATTGCTCAACCAAGGACTTTTTGGACTGGACCAATCGCGAGGTATCGTGGTGTTTCTTTTTCTTTTTGGTTGCATGCCTAGTAATAAGTGTGAGATCCATTACGGTTGTAGCATTCAAGCAAGCTAGAAACCCCAGAGGAAAGGTGGCTATAGCACCTGTACCGGTCAAAGCTAAACCCAAGGTTCTGCTGGTTAACACCAAACTACCAACAGAACAAGCACCCAGTGCTACAGATACAGCTTTGTCCAGACGTTTATAGGAGTTCAAGGTAGTTTGATACCTTCAAATTTCTGCATCGAGTTGAATCTACACACATTCGACTTTAGTCTGCCGGTACCTAGCATCTAATCGTTCATTTGTTTTATAGGAGCATACCGAGGAGGGGAATATTTTTGAAGGGACTGTTAGCATCTAAATATAAGACCAGACCGGCTCCGCTTCTACCTGAGGGCACCGATTACCTCAGGGCATACAGCAGCGGACCTAACTGCAACCTGCGCTTCAAGTAGAGACAATACCCATAGGTAATCGAGGCGTTTGAGGATTTGAGGTAGAGACCGTTGCCACTGGGATTCACTGTGTAAACGCATCCACCACGTTTCAGGTACTATCCAGACCTTAAGGCCTTGTTGACGGCTACATCACCCAAACAAACCAAGAGATCTTACTCAGGTTGATTTCTGCTACGTCCTCAGGTTGATTTTCGCAACGTCGTTCACGGCAGCTATAGGATGACATTGTCGTCCGAGGTGCGCACGAGTGACAATTCGTGCTTAAATCCATACACAATCTTGTTGTAATCGTCTGCAAAGACGAAAATGTGTCTCAGGGGTATGGTGAATGAAAACGATCAAGTATCTCTGCATAGTCGCCAAGGTCGTCGAGCTTGAACGATTCTGGTTTCTTTTTTACCATGACTTCCCAGAGGCCAAGGGTTCCTTTGTATTTCACACTCTCCATGAAAAAATTATCACCGTCATAAGTAAATGATGACATTCTGGTGAAGATACCATCGTTTTCAGAAGGGTGTGGTCGGGAGTAGTCAAACTGAGCTACAAATGCTGCTGTTCTCGAGCTCCGAGGACGGTGTCTGTAGTAGGTGGTCCAATGAGTAGTAGTGTCGAGGATTGCGGGAACGTTATGCATTCGTATGTGTGCTGTCGCCACGGACGATGTGACGTCGCGTTTCTATGTATATTGTATTTAAGATTCTATGCTTGTTTGAATGAATGTTGAACCACACGATTGTATTTATTGTTAGCCAAACCCTAAACGAACACAACACGAAGTACTAACACACTTAAAACCCAACATTGGTGCCGTGACTAATGGATAGAGAGAATGGACATAAGCAGATTAAAATAATTGAGAGCGGGGAACAAAGCAGTGGTGACGAAAGTTTTTAACAAGATGGAAGACGCTATTGTTGATTCAACTTAAGACCCAGAGGAAATATGTACATTATTGGAAGCAGTTGAAAAGAAAAAGAAAACTTTAGCCAATATCGACGAACAGATTTTAAATTCAGTGGACTCGGAGGGAATTACTGATGACATTATAGAACCAGATGAGAACTATTTAGAGAAAGAAAGTAAAATTAGAAAATATAAAAAGTTCTTGAAACCCGTCGCCACCGCCACTTCTTCAATTTTAGATAGCAATGCCCAAGAGTTTATACCACATTCACATTCAAACCCATTTACGCATTCCAGTCGGGAGCTGTCACAAACAAGTTCAACCTCAATCCAAAATCATCGCCTACCCAAGTTAACGCTACCAAATTTTAGCGGAGATATATTAGAATGGCAATATTTCTGGGATTCATTTGAATCGACGATTCATCATAACAATACACTATCGGACATTCAGAAATTTTAATATTTGAAGTCCTTATTGCAATCAGATGCTGCAAACGTAGTTTTAGGCCTCACCATGACCAACCCAAATTACTACAATGCTATTGAACTTTTAAAGAATCGTTATGGTCAAACCCACAAGATAATCAATGCATATATGAGATCACTTTTGGATATGCCGGTGCCTGATGAGCGTTTAGAGAGTTTAAGAGCATTTTACGATAAGTCTGAGGCATACATCAGAGGTCTAGAGTCATTAGGCCAATGCCAAGAAATGTTTGGTTCATTACTGATTCCAGTTATTCTAGGGAAATTTCCGACAGATCTCAGGAAAAATATTACACGGGAAAACGGAAGTGATGATTGGAATATACAGAAACTACGAGACGCTATTTGCTGAGAACTTTCAATTCAAGAATCAGGACATAATGACATGAATGAATACATGTATCAACCGCCGACAGCTAATCACACCACAAATTTTGTAGCAAGCGTTAAGAAGGATTTAAGCAAAACTCGCCCACAAGGAAAAACATCGAAGTATCAAGGTATGAAAAAAAACCAATTAATTCCGCACAAAAAAAAGCCTGCACATTCTGTGAGGGGGACCACTTTTCCAATGACTGCACGGATGTCGCCGAACATGAAAGAAGAATAGCCATTATTAAAGAAAAGAAATTGTGTTTTAATTGTTTTGGAAAGCACAGAGTATCAGATTGTAGCACTAAATACGACTTTAGAATTTGCCATCGTAAGCATCATACATCAATTTGCAAGAACAATATAACACAACAATCAGAAGATAAGGACACCACAGAAACTTCAATGCTGTACACATCAGCCAGTCAAGAAACTTCAACCGTTTTGCTTAAAACAGCAGTAGCTCAGGTAATGTCGGTGAATAATACAGCAGAGACAAACATACTTTTCGACGAGGGTGCACAACGGTCTTTTATTACTGCAGACTTAGCTACTAAATTAAATGTACAGAAAGAGGGATCCGAAAATCTGAATATTGTTTCTTTCGGGAATAAAACTAGCTGTATAAGAAATTTAGACAAAACCACGGTATAGTTGAAAGCCAATAATGGAGAGATTATACCTATAAAAGTACTGATAGTTATCACCATAGCATCACCGCTTCAGAGCCGGAGCAGAAAAATCACGCAGGGACTTCACTATCTACAGGGATCATCTCTAGCCCACCCCGTTACAGACGCAGAGTCTTTTGAGCTTACTCTTCTAATTGCAGCAGACTTTTATTGGAATATAGTGCAAGATAAAGAAATGCTTGGAAATGGTTCGACTGTTGTGAGCTCTAAACTCGGATATTTGTTGTCAGGCCCAGTTCCAGTCAAGAATAATAACCAGTCAACTTTAATAATGAATGTTTTGATATCTCATAAACAGGAAAATTGCGATTTAGAGGAATTTTTGAAACTGGAATCTTTAGGAATTGACGAAAAGGAAGTTGATACGCAATTGATAGATGTCATGGAAACCTTTGCCGAATCGTCCATTACAAAACATAATGGGAAATATGTGTCCAAACTACCATGGAAAGAAAACTACCCGGAGTTTTTAACAAACAAAGATTTCGCCAAAAGAAGAACAGAAAATGTAATACGTCGTATTTCAAAAGACGATGAAATGTTCCGAATGTATGGAGATATTAAAGCTGACCAAGAACGGAGAGGTTTCATAGGAAAGGTAAGCGATGAGACTCTTACTGAAAATTTAATTCATTATATACCACATCACGCTGTTAAGAAGGATTCCACAACCACGCCTATACGAATAGTTTATAACTGTAGCTGTAAAGCAAATTCTTACAGCGCTAGTCTCAACGATTGTTTAGCAGAATATCCGCCTATGATGAACGACCTTACTACAATGTTGACACGCCTTAGAATGGAGAAATATGCAGTGACAGCTGATATAGAGAAAGGATTTCTACACATATAATTAGACGAAAATGACAAGAGATGTTACGAGATTCTTTTGGTTACAGAACCCCAACAATCCGAACAGTCAATTAATAACTTACAAATTCAAAGTAGTACTGTTTGGTGCAACATGTTCACCCTTTATTTTGAGTGCTACATTGATGAAACAGTTTAGAGAAAATCCATCTAACACATCCTCAAAACTGCAAAGGAACATATATGTAGATACCATTCTGACGAGACAACTCTACTCAAGTGTTATGCAGAATCTCGACATTATTACACGATGCCGGTTTTAACTGGAGATCATGGAATTCTAACAATGAAAACTTACGAAATATAGCAATACAAGAAAAGGCAGGAGACGAGGACCAGACAGTTTAAATACTTGGAATGCGTTGGAACACAAAATATGATAACATTTTGTATAATCAACTAACTTTCACAAAAAAATGATGATATACCATTAACAAAACGAGAAGTGTTGCGCCAGTCGTCAAGAATATTTGATCCGCTTGGATTAATATCCCCAGTTACTGTGACATCAAAACTCTTTATGGGAAGATTATGGAAAGAGAAGTTAAATTTGGACGAGCTATTACCGTGTTCTTTAAAAGAAGAGTGGAAATCGATCGCTATGGAAATAGAAGAGGCAACAGAAACAGAAATTTCCCGCCAAAAAGCACCTGAATATGATGCGCAAGACGAGACTGAACTTCATTATATTTACAGACGCCAGTCAATAAGCATATGGCGCGTATGCCTATTTAGTCAAAGGGAACACGTCTAGTCTAATCATTACAAAAACAGAGTCGCTCCGGTAAAAACTATAACTTTGCCACGTTTGAAATTAATGGGTGCGCTGATTGACGCCAGATTAGCAAACTATTTATTAAGATTTATTGAAACACACAAGACATATTTTTGGAGTGACAGTCAAATAGTGTTGAGTTGGATATCGTCAACAAAAACGTTACCTACATTTGTATCTAATTGTCTCAAAGAAATAAGAAAATTGGCCGAAAACAGTGATTTGAGATATTGCCCAACAGACCAAAACCAAGCAGATTATCTTACCCACGGAATTACGGCAAAACAGCTGATGAATAGTGTACTTTGGATAAAGGGACTAAAATGGGTCGCCAACAAGACAGAATGGCCAAACTGGACAAGAAATGTGGAAAACTGTAACACATTTTCAACAATTACACAGGAATCTATGGACGCTGAGATAAATGTACCAAAGACAAGTTGTATTCAAATCGACAAATATAGCTCGTTTAGTAAATTGGTTAGAATAACAGCATTTGGAATAATCAGCATTCAAGAAATTGGAGAAGCCGAAAATACATTTATTCGTAATGTTTAGCGGACGACATTTGAACTCGAGATTGATAGTTTGAACCCATCATCGAAACATAAAGTTGCTATAGTTAGACAACTTAGACTTTATTTGGACGACAACGGATTATTGCGCTGCGGAGGAAGACTAAACAACGCATCATTAGATTATAATACGAAGTATCCAATTTTGTTACCAACGAAACTCCATTTTACGTCGTTGATAATTAGAGACATGCATCACAAAAATTTACACTCTGGACTAAACAGTACAATTGCGCATATTCAGCAGAAGTTTTGGATTCCGAGAATTCGTCAATGTGTGAAGTACCATCTTAGAAGCAGTGCAATAAAGTAACAGAAAAACCTTACCGTTCACCTGAGCCACCACCGCTTCCGAAAGATAGACTTAACGATGAATTTCCCTTTTTGTTACAGGTGTCGACTTTACAGGCGCTTTGTGTACAAAAGAACAAAATAACATTGACTGCAAAACTTATATTTGCCTGTTTACATGTGCAGCAACACGAGCAGTACATCTAGAAATTGTGCCGGATATGAAAGAAGAGTCATTCGTGTTAGCTTTTAGGAGATTTGTGGCACGTCGTTCACTTCCAAGAATAATGATGTCAGATAACGCTAATACATTTAAAGCTGCTGCCGAATCAATTCAACAAAAAAGTGGTGGAGCGCGGAACCGAATGGAAATTTATCCCAAATAGAGCCCCATGGTTAGATGGATGGTGGGGAAAACTTATAGGACTAACCAAAATGATATTAAAAAAGTATTAGGTCGATCATTTATTACTATTGACCTGGTTTGAACCATAGTGACTGATATTGAAAGCATACTTGATAATCGTCCGATTACGTATATATCAACAGACATAACAGACCCACAACCACTTACGCCATCACACTTACTAAACGGAAGGATATTGGATTCGCTACCACATCAAATGGATGATATTGAAAACTTTCACAATTCTAACCATTCGTGTTGTTACAAAAAACTTCAGAGACAACATCAACTAATTTAATATTTCCGTTCACGTTGGAGGAATGAATATTTGACATCTTTACGAGAATTCCACCGTGCAACCATCTTCGCTAGCCAAGGGTTACGATCCACTCCCGCTAGAGAGCGGGAGTGGATCGTTACCCTTAGCTAGCGAAGATGCCGTGCAACTGGTACTAACGTTCAAACTATTGAAGTAGGAGACATCGTTCAAGTTCACAACGATTCCAATAGACTTATGTGGAGGTAAGCCGTCGTGAAGGAGTTGATTCGTGGAAAAGATCGATTTATCCGAACTGCTATTATCAAAACAGATACTGGTATTATAAATCGACCAATTGTTAAATTATATCCGTTGGAATTGCAAGGACCAACTAGTGAAATTTCTTAAACGCACTATTAACTCCGTTCCCGCCAAAAGTAAACAAAAAAGGACTTTCACGTATCAATTACATTCAATGACGGAGTGGCAAATTGAAAGACAATTGTGAATTAGTTAAAGTAATTTTCAGGAGTCATTTAAATATCGTAAATTACAGAGACAGTAAAAGTAAATTCCTTTTGGATTCTTTTGTGATTGTAAATTTTATCATTTTTCTTTAGTAATTTCCATTTCGGTGGCCCCAGGATGTCGAGGATTGCGGGAACGTTATGCGTTCGTATGTGTGCCGTCGCGTTTTTATGTATATTGTATTTATGATTCTATGCTTGTTTGAATGAATGTTGAACCACACGATTGTATATATTGTTAGCCAAACCCTAAACGAACACAACACGAAGTACTAACACACTCAAAACCCAACAAGTGGTACGACAAACTCGGGCGGTGGAGGTGGGAGGGCTGGCACTGTTTCAGGAAGGTCTGCAATATTTTGGTGATCTGTGAACCTGCCTCTCGCTGAGCCTCAAGCACAGGATTGAACACCTTGTAAAGGTCCCGGCTAAGTTCAGTCTTGTCGAGGCGATGCTGCATATTACTGGCTTGAATATTTCGTTTGGTGTCTTGCAACTCCTTGACAATTGTATCATGCTGCTTAGGGTCGATAATCTTGATAAACGTCATTACTCAAGAAGGATCGAATGCTGCTAAATGCCCCCAAGCGTTGGAGTGAACGCCCCCAATCGATGAGTTGCACATGAAGGTATTACACAGCTGATTCGGATTCCTTTTCTTCGAAAAATCCAAGTGTCATAGGTATGTGCTCTGGTGGCCTCGAATCGTCTTTGCAGGGCATACGGGTTGAGAATATCGCTCCACCTTATCATAATGATGAATTTACATGCATTGAAATCACCTCCACAGCTTTAGATCGAACGAAGGATCACACAACCGCATCTTCAACATATGCTCCTCGTATCGACTGGAACCAACTCAAAATTGCATTTACAGGGCCATTCAAACGTGGAGGGCTAGTTTTTCATTGTGTCTACATATTCTTCATCCTTCAGTTCCATAACGAAATCTTCGGGCTGGTCCATTCTTTATCTTGTACCTCATAGAACTCCTTTTTATTTGCATCGATATTTTCCATTTGCCTTGGTGCTTGTAAATCGATAGTTACAAATTCATAGGGCTTGGACTAACAATGCTTACACAGAACGTCAAACTGTTCCTTGGTGAGATCGTTGCAGTGATCGTGTCGGATGTGGTCGATATTCTTAGCGTTCTACTGGAAGAGGCAGGGGAAGTTGGCATTCTCCCGGATCGACTGGCGGGGAAGTGTGAAGTTGTTCTGGCATAGGTAAAAACAATCGACGTTGTGTTCACACGTGTTCTGTTTTCTCAGCATCCGGTCGTCGAACACCACTCAGGGGTCGTGGTGGTGTTGACCTCATCGACCAACGAGTAGAGTGACATGTCCATTGCACTGTAGGAGGTATCGGATATCTTCTTAGGGAAGCTTTTATTCAGCGTTTGCTCCAACAGCTGGTAGATAGGTTGGTGAAGCGATTATCCGAAGACGTACAATCGGTTGTAGTATGAGCCATCAACAGTCCAACTTCCCAATGATCAACCGTTTTATCGACCGCTGAGGTATGAGGTAGTGATTACTCCTCATAGAGGCGTTGACACTGTAGGAAATGTTTTCAACGTTCATTTATTTAAATAAAATAGCGATGATTTTCTGCGTTAAAGTCGTAGCAGAAAGACTGACACAGTTAACATCAGCGAGGTAATGACCAGCAACAGGCGAAGGAGAAAGGTTGGCAACTGCAAGGTGTGCGATGCCAAAGAAATCTCAGTTTGTTGCTACAACCGGTACAGGGTTCATGAACAAACTAATCAATCGATTACCCATGGAAATGCATCAACCCGGACACAACTTCGCCGTCCAGGGACTAAACTTAGCAAGCGCCTACTTCCGAATGGCATTCCGAAGGCTAGGTCAAAACCCATTAATCAAGTTGACCAGGCAGCATATCACCACGATCTGTGTTATGCCCAGCACAAGGATGCAACCACACGCAACTCCATATGTGACTAAGCTTTGCTAGCCTCGCTTAACACCATTCCCTTCTCTACCACACGCGAACGCTTCGACTGCAGCATCGTCGGACCCTTCATCGGTACCAAAGTTTGATTTGGTCTGGGTGTTAAAAAAATGTTCGCTGGACCGCTGATCTACCTGAGAAGTTGCACAAACCAGTTCGACTCTAGTTTAATGAACGCTGTGTAGCGTTGGGTGGTTTGGATGAGACCTTTGCGGCCGACCTTGATGATATGAGTGAATTCTCCAGGGACAACAAAGGAAATAAATTTATCCTGAGCATTATCGTTGTCTTATTTCCAAATATGGCTGGTGAATACCACTCAAGAACAAGACGGGGGTGACGGTGCTGGCTGCCTTCCAAGCGGTGTGCCCAAGAAGATATGGACAGACATAGGCACTGAGTTTTACAACAAACATATAAAGCAGCTGCTTCAAAAGCATGTTATCGATCTCTACTCCACCGGGAACGAAGAGAAGTCGAGTATTTTCAAACGTTGGAGTCGCACCATAAAAGAGAAAATGTTCAAATACTTTTCAGCCAACTCCACACGCACCTATATCGATGTCCTGGACGATCTTGTTCGCCAGAACAATACCAACAAACACCGCTATCAAGATGGCCCCTAGCCCTATTGCCGCAAGTTATAAGGAGCATAAAAACTAGTTGTATAGGTCCCTTTACGGCAGCATATCTCCCATGAAACCACTGCGATTTTATGAATCACCAAGACAAAATGTACATTCGAGAAGGGGTACACCCCCACCCCCACCCCCCCCACCCCCGCTAGACCTAAAAAGTGTTCACCATTTCCCTAGTTTTGTCAGAGGTCCACTGGGTAATCTTTTCTACGATCTTTTCATCCATCTCCTCAAGGGTTTCAACCAAGTCCGTGGCCGTGGTGAAAATCAAGTTTCTCGAGTGAAAGTATCCCTCGTTCAATCCCAATTTTCTATAAGTTTCACCCGTGACATCCGAAAGACCTCAAGGGAGGTCTGCACATCCATGCCAATAATGGGGGTCATATTCCAGGTAGTACATAGAAATTAAACAGCTTTCTTTGGCGAATGTACCTCAATTTTATTCCCAATGGCTTTCTTATCTTCCCAAATCTTTTCCTGCACCTTCTTCAGCTCACAATTTGCACAGCTCGATTGGTCTCTTCTTTGTGGAAGTCAGCTGCATGTTTAGTCTCTCACATCCCCATTTGCAAAAAGTTTCCCCTTTCCAGCATAATGTTATAATTTTGTATACATTTACCTCGTGTCAACATCTTTCATGTCTTTGACAATCCAGGGTGAGTCCTGCCCTACTTCTCGCCATTTGAGAATTTCCTCATCATTGCAGTACTGTTCTCGATTGGCCTTAACAGCGGCCAGGTTTTTTTTCAGAATTTCTCTTGCGCCGTATTCTATTTGTGATCAAACATATTTATAATATTAAAATCCATTGTGTATTTTCTATCTGTGAATTTGTGTGTGTGTGTGTGTGTGTTTCTCCTCAGAATGGGTGTGTGGCAGAACTCTCATTATCATACTACTGTTCCTTCCTAAATAAGCTTTCCTGATTTTGTAAAAAATGGTGTTTAAGCGAAAAATCTGATAAAAAATCTCTTGATTCTTATTTAAATAAATATATGAATGTAATAGATAAGAGAATATCACATTTTGAAAATGATTTAGAAGTAAATAATAGAGTACATAATACAGCTATTTCCAGAATAAGAAATAAACTTCAAATACTTTCAAAGCGGTTTGTTTTTGTACCGACCGACAAAGCAGCCAACAATGTGGTGGTGGTATGCCGTACATACTACACGGACGTTCTTAAGAATGAAATTTTAAATTCATCTACATTCAAGTCCATCCGCTTCACAGATAGCCATATAGTTAACCCCATCAAAGCTTAATGCTTCTTCTGAACATTTGAAGGTCCCTACTATGTATTGGCTACCTAAACTACACAAAAAATCATTTAAATATCGTTTCATCTCGGCCTCTAGTAAGTTTTCTACAACTAATCTGTCAGTGATCTTAACTAGTTCATTACCTGCTATTAAAGAGCTTATCATAAACTATTGTAATAAAATACATGTATATGAACATAGTGGTATAAACCATTTTTGGAGTGTAAAAAATTCTTTGGATGTTTACATAAATTACGGGCTTTTGATGGTCCTTTTGATTCTGTTAATTAGTTTTGATTTTTCTACTCTTTACACTACACTTCCACACTATTAAACAAAAGTTTTCCTATTTAATTGAATGGTCGTTTGGTAAAGCTGAATGTAGATATATTTGCTGCAACTCATTTAAAGCCTTCTTCTCATATAAGAAAGGTAAATATGCTAGATATACTTACTGGACGTGTGATGAGATGATTGAAGCTGTTAATTTTCTCCTTGATAATATTAATGTACGTTTCGGCAACAAAGTTTATCGACAGCTTGTAGGTATCCCCATGGGCACTAATTTTGCCCCTTTAATAGCAGACTTGTTTTTGTACTGTTACGAATCACAGTTTATGACTAAACTCAGTAAAGACCCGTCGAAATTGCATTTAATAGATAAATTCAACAAGACTTACCGTTATCTTGATATTTTTTTCGTTAAATAATCAAGAATTTTCTCAATA
Organism: Mytilus galloprovincialis; assembly: GCA_037788925.1. Classification (NCBI taxonomy): domain Eukaryota; kingdom Metazoa; phylum Mollusca; class Bivalvia; order Mytilida; family Mytilidae; genus Mytilus; species Mytilus galloprovincialis. The sequence continues at coordinate 3,708,871 of CM075340.1, read as the reverse complement.
TACTGCTGAAATTTACCGCAAGGAACTTACTTAAATAAATCAAATTTATTCGGTAATAACTGTCCTTTCCTGGATTTAGATATTTCGGTTTTAAACGGGAAACTCCACATTAAAATTTATGACAAAAGAGACGATTTTTCGTTCCCTATTGTTAATTTTCCATTTTTAGATGGCGATGTTCCTTTGGTACCATCTTACGGTTTTTATATTTCACAACTTGTTCGCTATATGCCCGTGTTTGTTGTGACGTTTTTGATTTTAACGAACGCAACCTATGTATTACTGGTAAATTATTAAACCAGGGATATCGTTACCATAAATTACTTACAACCTTTACCTAATTTTTCCATAGATATAAAGATTTGGTTTTGAAGTTTGGTTGTATCTGTAGAAAACTTATTTCAAACGGGATAGCACATCCTCATTTTTACGGAAATGTTGTTAACCGTGCCCGGAAATTTAGAAATGATCCATGTAAACTTGTCCCTCCTTTAAATAAACTTATTCTAAAAGGTAACCTATTCAACACCATCATTGAATATCGTTTTTATTGGTATAAATATTGATTTTGTTATCAGTAGATTAAAAGCTAACTAAATATTACTAGACTATGTTGCATACATATACATATTCATGGACCTACAATCTGTCGATACCTGTAACTTGGCATTGCACAAGGTCATGTTTTTCTCTGGCTGTTTATGACGTCTTTACACTAAATCCATTGGATGTAGAATGTGTACGGATTGATAGTTTAGTCTTAGATGCATGATATTTTAATTAGTTGTTACTGACTTTGAATTAGCTGTCAGAAATCTGCGAGTACTCTCAGATCTGTTCATTGTGTCTTTTTGTGTCGGGATGTATCAGTACCCGGCCGAATCAACATGTATTTTTGTCCATCTGATGAGTTAAGCCTTTTTCAACTGATTTTTATAGTTCGTTCTTATGTTGTACTGTTATACCACTGTCCCAAGTTAGGGGGAGGGTTGGGATCCCGATAACATGTTTAACCCCGCCACATTATTTATGTATATGCCTGTCCCAAGTCAGGAGCCTGTAATTCAGTGGCTGTCGTTTGTTTATGCGTTACATATTTGTTTTTCGTTAATTTTTGTACATAAATGAGGCCGTTAGTTTTCTCGTTTGAATTGATTTATAATCTCTTATCGGGGCCTATTAAAGCTGACTATGCGATATGGGCTTTGCTCATTGTTGAAGCCGTACGGTTACCTATAATTGTTATTGTCTGTGTCATTTTGGTCTTTTTTGATAGTTGTCTCATTGGCAATCATACCACATCTTCTTTTTATATTTCAAATGAGATATAAGGTATATCTGTAATTTCGGGCTAACAACAGTCCATTCCATTATTCAAAATATCTATTTCATATTTAAATTGGCTATTTCTTAATTTTCGCGCGTATTTTGGTCCTCCGGAACACCTCTGATGGTCATTGCGGCACATATCGTTTATACTCTGTTTATTTCTCTGTCAATAAGCTTAATTTGGTGTACAAATTTTGCTTTGGTTAGGGACTGAAGGGTTGCAGCAGTCCATTCCATTATTCAAAATAAGCTATTTCTCAATGTTCACGCGTATATTTAAGTCCTTCATTTCTCCTCTAATATCGTTGCGGAACAAATTGACTATAAACATTTTGTTCCTCTCGTAATAAGCTTTCGAATGAGGTATAAGGATTATCTATATTTAGGGGCTAAAGGGTTGCAGCAGTCCATTTCATTATTCAAAATATCCATTTCATTATTCAAAATTGGCTATTTCTTAATTTTCAATCGTATTTCGACATTTAAGAGCTCTAATATGCGTTGCGGAACATGTTGACTATATACATTTCGTTCCTCTCGTAATAAGCTTTCGAATGAGGTATAAGGTTTATCTATAATTAGGGGCTAAAGGGTCGCAGCAGTCCATTCCATTATTCAAATTATCCATTTTATTATTCAAAATTGGCTATTTCTTAGTTTTCAAACGTATTTCGACATTTAAGTGCTCTAATATGCGTTGTGGAACATGTTGACTATATATATTTTGTTTCTTTCGTTATAAGCTTTCGAATGAGGTATAAAGTTTATCTATAATTAGGGGCTAAAGGGTCGCAGCAGTCCATTCCATTATTCAAAATATCCATTTCATTATTCAAAATTGGCTATTTCTTAACTTTCACGCGTATTTCGACATTTAAGTCCTCTAATATGCGTTGCTGAACATGTTGACTATATACATTTTGTTCCTTTCGTTATAAGCTTTCGAATGAGGTATAAGGTTTATCTATAATTAGGGGCTAAAGGGTCGCAGCAGTCCATTCCATTATTCAAAATATCCATTTCATTATTCAAAATTGGCTATTTCTTAACTTTCAAACGTATTTCGACATTTAAGTGCTCTAATATGCGTTGCTGAACATGTTGACTATATACATTTTGTTCCTCTCGTTATAAGCTTTCGAATGAGGTATAAGGTTTATTTATAATTAGGGGCTAAAGGGTCACAGCAGTCCATTCCATTATTCAAAATATCCATTTCATTATTCAAAATTGGCTATTTCTTAATTTACAAACGTATTTCGACATTTAAGTGCTGTAATATGCGTTGCGGAACATGTTGACGATATACATTTTGTTCCTTTCGTTATAAGCTTTCGAATGAGGTATAAGGTTTATCTATAAGTAGAGGCTAAAGGGTCGCAGCAGTCCATTCCATTATTCAAAATATCCATTTCATTATTCAAAATTGGCTATTTCTTAACTTTCATGCGTATTTCGACATTTAAGTCCTCTAATATGCGTTGCGGAACATGTTGACTATATACATTTTGTTCCTTTCGTTATAAGCTTTCGAATGAGGTAAAAAGTTTATCTATAATTAGGGGCTAAAGGGTCGCAGCAGTCCATTCCATTATTCAAAATATCCATTTCATTATTCAAAATTGGCTATTTCTTAACTTTCATGCGTATTTCGACATTTAAGTCCTCTAATATGCGTTGCGGAACATGTTGACTATATACATTTTGTTCCTTTCGTTATAAGCTTTCGAATGAGGTAAAAAGTTAATCTATAATTAGGGGCTAAAGGGTCGCAGCAGTCCATTCCATTATTCAAAATATCCATTTCATTATTCAAAATTGGCTATTTCTTAACTTTCAAACGTATTTCGACATTTAAGTGCTCTAATATGCGTTGCTGAACATGTTGACTATATACATTTCGTTCCTCTCGTTATAAGCTTTCGAATGAGGTATAAGGTTTATTTATAATTAGGGGCTAAAGGGTCGCAGCAGTCCATTCCATTATTCAAATTATCCATTTCATTATTCAAAATTGGCTATTTCTTAATTTTCAAACGTATTTCGACATTTAAGTGCTTTAAGGCGGAACATGTTGACTATATACATTTTGTTCCTTTTGTTATAAGCTTTCGAATGAGGTATAAAGTTTATCTATAATTAGGGGCTAAAGGGTCGCAGCAGTCCATTCCATTATTCAAAATATCAATTTCATTATTCAAAATTGGCTATTTCTTAACTTTCATGCGTATTTCGACATTTAAGTCCTCTAATATGCGTTGCGGAACATGTTGACTATATAGATTTTGTTCCTTTCGTTATAAGCTTTCGAATGAGGTATAAGGTTTATCTATAATTAGGGGCTAAAGGGTCGCAGCAGTCCATTCCATTATTCAAAATATCCATTTCATTATTCAAAATTGGCTATTTCTTAACTTTCATGCGTATTTCGACATTTAAGTCCTCTAATATGCGTTGCGGAACATGTTGACTATATACATTTTGTTCCTCTCGTTATAAGCTTTCGAATGAGGTATAAAGTTTATCTATAATTAGGGGCTAAAGGGTCGCAGCAGTCCATTCCATTATTCAAAATATCCATTTCATTATTCAAAATTGGCTATTTCTTAACTTTCAAACGTATTTCGACATTTAAGTGCTCTAATATGCGTTGCTGAACATGTTGTCTATATACATTTCGTTCCTCTCGTTATAAGCTTTCGAATGAGGTATAAGGTTTATTTATAATTAGTGGCTAAAGGGTCGCAGCAGTCCATTCCATTATTCAAATTATCCATTTCATTATTCAAAATTGGCTATTTCTTAATTTTCAAACGTATTTTGACATTTAAGTGCTTTAAGGCGGAACATGTTGACTATATAGATTTTGTTCCTTTCGTTATAAGCTTTCGAATGAGGTCAAAAGTTTATCTATAATTAGGGGCTAAAGGGTCGCAGCAGTCCATTCCATTTTTCAAAATATCCATTTCATTATTCAAAATTGGCTATTTCTTAACTTTCATGCGTATTTCGACATTTAAGTCCTCTAATATGCGTTGCTGAACATGTTGACTATATACATTTTGTTCCTCTCGTTATAAGCTTTCGAATGAGGTATAAGGTTTATCTATAATTAGGGAATAAAGGGTCGCAGCAGTCCATTCCATTATTCAAAATATCCATTTCATTATTCAAAATTGGCTATTTCTTAACTTTCATGCGTATTTCGACATTTAAGTCCTCTAATATGCGTTGCTGAACATGTTGACTATATACATTTTGTTCCTCTCGTTATAAGCTTTCGAATGAGGTATAAGGTTTATCTATAATTAGGGGATAAAGGGTCGCAGCAGTCCATTCCATTATTCAAAATATCCATTTCATTATTCAAAATTGGCTATTTCTTAATTTTCACGCGTATTTCGACATTTAAGTCCTCTAATATGCGTTGCTGAACATGTTGACTATATACATTTTGTTCCTCTCGTTATAAGCTTTCGAATGAGGTATAAAGTTTATCTATAATTAGGGGCTAAAGGGTCGCAGCAGTCCATTCCATTATTCAAAATATCCATTTCATTATTCAAAATTGGCTATTTCTTAACTTTCATGCGTATTTCGACATTTAAGTCCTCTAATATGCGTTGCGGAACATGTTGACTATATACATTTTGTTCCTTTCGTTATAAGCTTTCGAATGAGGTAAAAAGTTTATCTATAATTAGGGGCTAAAGGGTCGCAGCAGTCCATTCCATTATTCAAAATATCCATTTCATTCTTCAAAATTGGCTATTTCTTAACTTTCATGCGTATTTCGACATTTAAGTCCTCTAATATGCGTTGCTGAACATGTTGACTATATACATTTTGTTCCTCTCGTTATAAGCTTTCGAATGAGGTATAAGGTTTATCTATAATTAGGGGATAAAGGGTCGCAGCAGTCCATTCCATTATTCAAAATATCCATTTCATTATTCAAAATTGGCTATTTCTTAATTTTCACGCGTATTTCGACATTTAAGTCCTCTAATATGCGTTGCTGAACATGTCGACTATATACATTTTGTTCCTTTCGTTATAAGCTTTCGAATGAGGTATAAAGTTTATCTATAATTAGGGGCTAAAGGGTTGCAGCAGTCCATTCCATTATTCAAAATATCCATTTCATTATTCAAAATTGGCTAACATGTTTAACCCCGTCACATTATTTATGTATGTGTCTGTCCCAAGTCAGGAGTCTGTAATTTAGTGGTTGTCGTTTGTTTATGTGTTACATATTTGTTTTTCGTTCATTTTATAAAATAAATAAGGCTTTTAGTTGTCTTGTTTAAATTGTTTTACATTGTCTTATTGGGGCCTTTTATAGCTGACTATGCGGTATGGGCTTTGCTCATTGTTGTAGGCTGTACGGTGAGCTATAGTTGTTGATGTCTGTGTCATTTTGGTCTTTTGTGGATGTTTGTTTCATTGGCAATGATACCACATCTTCTTTTTTTTTTTTTTTTTTTATTTCCTCATTTTTTATGCATATTGTGGCATTTAGGTCGTCCGTAAACCCTCTTATGGTCATTGCGAATCAAAATATAGCTATAGTGTCACGGTCAATTTTTTTTATATTTTTTTCACTATTCACCGCTTCAATTTGAATAATGAAACATAAACCATTTCATTATTCATTATTCATTTTTCAATATTGAATAGTGAATAATGAACTATTTCATTATTCATTATTGAATAATGAATAATGAACTATGAATAATGGACGTACTTCAGCGCGGTCAGAATATGATATTTTATACCATTAGATATTGAAGCCATAGTCATGAAGATCGATTACTTGATTGGTGTTCCGTTAACGTAGCCGCAGAACAAAAACGCGAGAGCTACTTTTGAATATTTCTACAATTTTAAGTAGTTCTCCACTCACAAACACAATATATTCTTTGCAATTTCAATAAAGATACTTGCTATCTATCCCCTTGTAATCATGAAGAAGCAGATACACGAATGTTTGTCCATGTTCGGCATGATTATGAAAAGTGTTGTAAAATGTAATTTTAGGTAGTACTGACACAGATGTAATAGTATCAAGAATTGCAGCAATCGCAAAATTAGGTAGAACAAACTGCGCAGTGGCGGATTCAGGGGGGGGGGGGGCGTAGAGGGCGTACGCCCCCCCTTTGCTCGGACTTTTTTTTTTTTTTTTTTGTAAAATTATTTTATCAGACTAGACTTCGTGAACTTTGCCATTTCCCGAGTATTTAATTTTTATACGACAATTCTTTACTTAATATAAAGATATTTTTCGGTGGTATTTACTGATTGTCAAAGTCATGTGATTTGCTATGGTGGAGTTGACCAGTGCGTTGAAAAAACGGCACACGACAGTCATTTTGAAATTAAAATTACAGTAATAAACATTGCTTAGGCTGAGGATGTCATGACAATCAGGAAACCTTCAAAGCAACACAGGATTGAGCAAGAACGTATTGACTTCTATTTCACTATTCCACCAAACAGAAAGTAATAGTAAATACTCTATAGACTATTGCACCCTCAAGAAAAAGAAATTCCACAATATTATTTACCTACGAAAACATGTTTAACCCCAAATGCACCAGCTTATTTTATAAATAACAAATTGAATAAAGAACCCCTGTCACCCCGCCTCATTTTTGCGCTTGTTCCAAGTCAGGAGCCTCTAGACTTTGTAAGTCTTGTATTATTTTATTTTTAGTTTCTTGTGTACAATTTGGAAATTAGTATGGCGTTCATTATCACTGAACTATATTTGTTAAGGGACCAGCTGAAGGACGCCTCCAGGTGCGGAAATTTCTCGCTACATTGAACACCTGTTCGTGACCTTCTGCTGTTGTTTTTTTGTGGTCGGGTTGTTGTCTCTTTGACACATTCCCCATTTCCATTCTCAATTTTAGTATAAGCTCTATAAGAATTTCAAGTCTCAGGTACGAACCATTTGATTTGAGGAGACAGTCTTAGATATTTGAGAGAGAAAAATTGACTCTGATTCTTGCCTTAAACAAAAATTCTGAACCGTATCTGGATTAAAACAATAGTCTTGTCCAGTTTTTTGCTATTAAAAACGAAAATTTCCAACAAAATTATTTAGCATGAAATGAACATGATGAAAAAAACGGGCGTAGTTTTTTTGGGGCCGGGGTTTGCGTGTCTGACTTGAATGTCTGTTTCGCCGGACTTATATATATTGAATACTTTGTAACCTGCCTACTGGGTGTGACCTTTATGTCTCCATTTGTCGACCATCAGTCTAAATTCGTTGTCATTTCAGACACTTTCGTAATCTTTGGGGGATTTGGAACCCCTCACTTCCGTTCTCTAAGTTGTGTTGGGTGAAACATATATCAATCAAACATTTTGATAAAAACTGCTTGTTTGTCTTTTTTAACTCGTGTTGGTCGTATTGTAAATTTCATCGAATGTCCATGTCCATAAAAAAATGTCCAACCCTTACACTTTTAATACAGCAACTATAAAATATACATGCCCCAAGCCAGGAACCGTTTAAATTGTGCATATTACACTTATTTTATGTTTTTAGCCGAAAAAAGGTCCCAAAAATTTTTCGCCTCGCTTCGCTCGGCGACATTTATAATCTTCGCCCCCCCTTTACAAAATCCTGGATCCGCCCCTGCTGCGGATAGGTTTATGGAAGGAATAACGACTTTTGATGGCTTCTTGCACGTGACATATCAAAGGCGTTTGGTCCTTGTGTAGCTGCTTTTCCTTTCGTCCATGCATTTAGTGGATGTGGCACTTTGTCGAATATTCATGAGAAAGGCAAAAGGTCAGCTTGGCTAACAATGGTAGGTTTTCCAGATGTAAATGATGATTTTTTTAGGCTTAAGTACGGAGCGAGGCACGATGTGAATTGTTTGCCAGGAAGCAGCGGCATTGTGATGTAATTCCGCCTACAAGAGGTTCTTTTCCAGAGCATATCAAAAGAGAAGTATATCAAGAAGGAGTTGCTTGGGCTCAGCCTGATTCAGGTATTCGACAGGTACGTGTTCCAAGTCATGAACACTGTGGTTGTATGAAAGAAAGAATAAATGACAGTTGGAAACCAAAATGGATTTCTTTGACTGCCGTTGCATCCTCGTGTCAGACAAATTTGAAATGCGGAGCCGAAAACGGAGCTGTGTTGGTAACTGTAGATGCTACCGTTCTGGTCTTCCTTGAACGGGTTGTTGTATAGGCAACTATCAGATAATTATAAAATAAGCAACCTGTCTTTCTAACCAAACTAGGCATTTAAACTTAACAAAGAGTGTTAACACTTGTTAAGTTGATGGAAATAATAAAAATATTTTCTACGTATTTGCCTCCATTTTGGAACCGGAAGTCACTATTGTTCTTCATTTATGTGTTGTTTCGTCGTTCTTAGGAACTTTTTTTTAACGTTTTATCATAACTTACATTGGATTATACATCCCTCGTGAAGTGGCTTTAAAGTATACAAATTGAACTTTTTGACCTTTTTGCTGGCATTTTGAAACCGGAAGTCACCTTTAGTTTCATTAATGTATTGTCTAGTCGTAATTTAGGAACTGTCATTTTCTTTTTATCAAATCTAACATTGGATTTAAAATATAACACACTTTTTAAAGGATTAACGAATTATTGTCAATTTGTAATGACGCCATTTCCGAAATGTGTGGTGGCCATCTTGAAAAAATGAAATTTTTTTCTGGCCAGCAGCAGATTTTTTTTTAGTATCATTTAGTCAACCTCTATACCAAATTTCATGCTTGTATCACGATTTGCACAATTATGTCCATAATATCTCCCACTACAATAATATTTTCAACATTTATTAAAATATTTTTTTTTTACACTTTTTAACTTTTATGTTGTTATAAAATATCAATTTGACTTGAATTTGGGATTCCGCTAACATGTTTAACCCCGCCACATTCAAAATGTATGTGCCTGTCCTAAGTCTGGAGCCTGTAATTCAGTGGTTGTCGTTTGTTTATGTGTTACATTTTTGTTTTTCGTTCATTTTTGTGCATAAATTAGGCCGTTAGTTTTCTTGTTTGAATTGTTTTACATTGTCATTTCGGGGCCTTTTATATCTGACTATGCGGTATGGGCTTTGCTCATTGTTGAAGGCCGTACGATGACCTGTAATTTCTGTGTTATGTTGGTCTCTTGTGGGGAGTTGTCGCAATGACAATCATACCACATCTTCTTTTTTATATTTATATGAGTATATTAAATAAACATGTATATACCAAGCTAAGTCAGTTTATATCTTGTTTTTCGTCTGAATATACAAAAGGCGAGGAGAGCTACTTTGATAGATCAGGTTGACTGATAAGCTGTCTATATAAAGTAATGGAACAATGCATGGCATGAAGACATCACCAAATCACCGTATGCAATACTCAAAAAGACATCCAGAGCTTACCATATAGTCATCAACTACCCACCAACAGGCCGTGAGCTTTGGTTGGCTCTTAACTCAAATCCAAGAGCACTGGGTGACCTGGGAGAAAACATTGAAATTTCCAAAGAAACAAACACCCCCTCAACTTTTAATAAGGAGATTTGGTATTAATGCAAATGAGTCAACTATCCAACAAAGTTCAAATGTAGTGGATGTAAGCAATTATATATAGGCAACCATATAATCTTCAACAATGAGAAAAAACATACGGTATTGTCGGCTACAATAGTCCATGAATTGAAAAATATGAAACAGTTCAATTGAGAAAAATAACAGCCTATTTTAAAACAACATGAATTACGAAAAACACATATAAAAGACATCAACAAACGAAAACCACTGAACTACATGCTCCTGAGTTGGAGCAGGCACATGCAATATATTGTGGCGTTTAACATGCTTGTAAACAGCCGGGACAGTTTTGTTACAGCACAGCATAAGAACAAACTATACAAATCAGTGGAAAAGGGCTTAACGTATGAGATCGATACAAAACAGAAGAAAAACAAAGGTCTAACAAAAACACATACCGAATGTGGCAGGGTATTTTTACCTCGTTTTCAAACAATCAAAGTACTGAAGTACTGAACATCGAATGACTGCAAGTTCTTTTGGATTGTCACAAGCACTTGTCTCAGAAAAAAAATCACATCTCTATACTTGAAAGTGAAGTTAATGTACAGATATATTTTTTTTGAAACTCAGTACACATATACTATATCATATGATCTTTTTAATTTCAATGACAAATATAGAGTTCTGACCCTCAATTCCACGGTCCACTAGACATGGAAAATTATAGTGCGAGTGGGGCATTTATGTGGTATGGACACATTCTTATTCAAATCCTTTATTAAAGAAGTCAGTAAATTTACTACAGATAACATTAGACGCACTTATCTAATCAAAATGTATATCTCTGATTTCGTAATACTTATGTGTATGAGAAAATTAATATATATTTAATTTTGATAAGATTGTTGAACGAACGCGTTCAATCTTAGGATTTTATTCTTGTCAATTTTTCCGACCGAGCAGAGCGAGTCGAAAACAATTAAATAGGCGTCTTTCAAGCCAAAGTTAATATGTTTGTTATACACACATATGATTTTATTAAACTTGGTTATCAATTATTAATAAAAAAAAATACAGTCCTAGATAATAAAAAATCATGAAATATTTAGTCTAGTTATAAAAAAATAACACAAAAAAACAGTAGTTGTCGTTTGTTGATGTCGTTCTTGCTTCTCGTTTTTTAGCTCACCTGGCCCGAAGTGTCAAGTGTGCTTTTCTCATATCTTGGCGTCCGTCGTCCGTCGTCGTAACTTTTACAAAAATCTTCTCCTCTGAAACTACTGAGCCAAATTCAACCAAACTTAGCCACTATCATCATTGGGGTATCTAGTATAACAAATGTGTCCGGAAGAGCATTGAGGACTCATCAGTGACGCTCATATCAAAATATTTATAAAGCCAAACAAGTACGAAGTTGAAGAGCATTGAGGATCCAAAATTCCAAAACGTTGTGCCAAAAACGGCTAAGGTAATCTATTCCTGGGATAAGAAAATCCTTAGTTTTTCGAAAATTCAAAGTTTTATATTCAGGAAATTTATAAAAATGACCACATAATTGATATTCATGTCAACACCGAAGTGCTGACTACTGGGCTGGTGATACCCGCGGGGACGAAACGTCCACCAGCAGTGGCATCGACCCAGTGGTGTAAATAGTTATCAAAGGTACCAAGATTATAATTTAGTAAGACACGCAAGAATAAAAAAAAATATTTGGCCTTCAATGTCTCAACCTTTTTTAATGTGAGTAACTTCATTGTTCACTTAGATTTCGATTTTGATATTGTTTTTGCTAGTTTCCATAATAGATTTCCGGTAATTGTTCTTCATAAAACCCTATGGGAAAGCACATTAACTAAATTTTCCAAACGTTTATTGGAACCCAATGATTTGGCAAGGTGTTGCAACCTGTAATGTAAAAAAGTTACAGCCGATTGCACTGAGTGTGTAGGCAAAGGTAGCATATCCTTGGTTAGCTTGCTTGTATTATTAGGTTAGGTAAACTACCCTCCATTAAGAGTAGACTAGTTTGACAGATAACCAATCAATCTGTCTGTAGGACTAGGCTCCTTCTACAGGAGGGTGGTATACCTTACCTAGTTACTTCATAGTTCAGCTAACAAACAAGCGATCCAAATATATTATCTTTGTCTACACACTCAATGTAATCGGCTGTAACGAAAATGCGGAGTTTGTGAAACCAGGCTCAAGCAGCCAGTCGGTAGCAGTCAGTTTTCAAATATATAAAAACAAATATTGCATAAGACTCAAACGTACTTCAAATGTTTTTATTAATATATAACCACTATATCATCAGTTTTTAAAATAAAATTAAGCAGTCAAAGACACTTTTCAATGAATTTTAAAATTACATTCTGGTTTATTTAAGAATTGAATGCTTTTTTTTTGTTACTTCATTGAGGTGTAAAGCGATGACCGAAATACATTTTGTATGAAAAGCGGAAGCGCTTCATTCTGAAAATGTACGCACAGTCAACGCTTTTACAGCCCATTGAAGTTACAAAAAGAAGAATTCAATATTTATAATTACATGTTTTTACGGAAGCGTATTAGCGCCACACATTTTTTTTTTTTATTTTTCTTCCTATGTTTGCGTTAAACGCAAACCTTTGCGATAAAACGCAAACCTTTGCGTTACAACGCAAACATTTGCGTTATAACGCAAACCTTTTGCGTTGTAACGCAAACCTTTGCGATATAACGCAAACCTTTGCGTTATAACACCAACATTTGCGTTACAACGCAAACCTTTGCGTTATAACGCAAACCTTTGCGTTACAACGCAAACCTTTGCAATATAACGCAAACCTTTGCGTTTTAACGCAAACATTTGCGTTGTATCGCAAACCTTTTGCGTTACAACGCAAACCTTTGCGTTAAACGCAAACCTTTGCGTTACAACGCAAAACTTTGCGTTATAACGCAAAACGCAAACATTTGTTTTATCTTATTTCTTATTTAAGATTCAAAGGAAACAGTAGTTATTAATGGAGGAGGCTGTATATAATAAAATTTATCACCTTTGTAGTAATTGCAAAGTAAACTGCTTGAATAATTAGATCATATCAATGACTAATAATGAGCAGAATAATATAAGAAGATGTGGTATGAGTGCCAATAAGAAAACTCTCCATCTAAGTCACTATTCGTAAAAGTAAACCATCATAGGCCGAATTACGGTCTTCAACACGGAGCATTGGCTCACACTGAACAACAAACTATAAAGGTCCCCAAAAACTATATCCAAGTTACTACTAGTATATATATTACAAAGGAAATTGAGTAAATTGAGGTTATACCTAAGAAAAAAATCAACCCTGCTAATATAGCTATAACCGAATATAAATATACTTCCAAAGTAAGCTCTCGTTTGAGAACTGTGTAAAGTAGGTTAGATTCAAACAAGCTACCCTTTGGCAATAAATGTATAGAATGAAGATGTTTTATTAATAAAATTATGTTCTCTCTATTTAAATTACTACCCAAGCATCTTTAAAATACTTCATTATATTGAAATGAAAATTCAATGACTTTCTATCAAAGAATCTTGATCATATTCTGAGATTTAAAAAAAAATGTTTCCTTATTTTAAAATAATTCATTTTAAAGCAGAAAGATCATTTTGTCTATTTGACTTGGAGGTTTCACAATTGTATGACATTATTTTTGATCTTTCAATTTTAATATGACTATATACTAAACTATATCTATTTTCTTGTTAAATTATATACTTTTCTGATGCACAAATCAGTCTTAATTTATGTATAATTGCACTTCAATTATTCCATTATTCCTATCCATATTTATTATAATGATTTGGCTTTGTATGTATGTTTCTTTTTTTTATCTACTAGTAAATCACATCCGAAATGAATGACAGACGGACATTATATATACAAAACTTAATGAATAATTGAAATCAAGATATTTGCGTTATAACGCAAAGGTTTGCGTTGCGCTATATCGCAAAGGTTTGCGTTAAACGCAAAAGGTTTGCGTTATAACGCAAAGGTTTGCGTTATATCGCAAAGGTTTGCGTTATAACGCAAAGGTTTGCGTTGAACGCAAACATAGGAAGAAAAATAAAAAAAAAATGTGTGGCGCTAATACGCTTCCGTATGTTTTAGCTAGGATCATGAAAACACGTTTAATATCAAGTTTTTATTAAATTCACCTTTGCATTTTATTGTGGGACCTCGTGTCATCATAAATAATGATTTTCGTTGTGTAATGTAACATGAGATGTGCAGTTAGCCAATCAGAATAACGAATTATTATGAAACATACATCTTATGTTATTATTAGTTATATAAAGCCAAAATCAATCGCTTTCGATATATTACACAGCGTACTGCCCGCTTTACATTTTAAATAGTCAACACTTGGAGTGTTTATAGAATCGTAAATAATTATGATTTTTTTTAATGATGGCCAAATTGCACTATTGGGTGAAATAGCTTTCCTTATTATCGGCATCCTGTCAAATAGTTCATGAAAAGTAATAATAATTCTGCATTAAAAGAAAAGAAAGTTGCACTCGTGCTTTAACTTTTTTTTTGCCACACAAAACTGTTTTTACAAAACATTCTACCTCTGAACTAGTGGATTTCGCTTAAATATGACTGGACAAAAGGTTTATTTTTTGTATTCAAAGTATGGTGGGCAAATAAATTATTTATTAGCTTAAAAAAGATTGATCCGTGCTATACATTAACTTGTAATTTTGATCAAGTAGGCCCTATATCTCTAGCTTACGTTCTCACCTAGTGCAGATAAAAGTATTGACGCAGAATTTTTTTATTACCTGTCTGGTAAGGGTTTTTATAGGGTATACGACCTCAACTTAAGACCTACTTATAAGAAAAAAACTAAGCAGAACAACACCCTGGATTTTTCTACTGTAGACCACAGCTACCCAGCTTCCCTTTGCACCTAGTGAGGATAATTTTTATTACATTTTCGGTAAGGATGGGGTTCGGTGTTCGACCCCAACTTTGGACCTATCTTTGAAAAAAAATAAGCTACACAGCAACCTTGATTTTTTTCTCCAGCAGACATCAGCTACCAAGCTCCCCTTTACACATTGTTCGGACAGAAGTATTTCCGTAGACATTTGTTTGTTAACTTTTAAGTACTGATGGGGTAGGGTGGGTAACTGAGGTCCACTTGAAAAAAAATTACAGGGACTCCAATGTGGTGTGGTCTATGCAAAACAATTACCGGAAATCTATGGTAGTTTGCAAAATAATAGTCTTTTTTATAATGTGATATGTAAAATGTTGGTAAATAATGAAAGCACGATTCTTAATTAATAGACATAGAAATAAAGAGAAACCGTATGATAACCAATAGCAATCTCCCAGAGACAAACTAACGTTCATTAAGGCAACTAGTATGATGGTCTTGATTCGGGGTTCTTAATTTCTGTATTCTTTGATATTTTATGCCATATTTCTCTATTCTTTATACTTTTTGACAATTATTCTCTTATCATTACATTTTAACACCATTATTCTAGCCGTTTTATTTATTTCTTGGTCCATTGTCTCAATTATTTATATTTTTTGTCCACTATTCTCAATTCCATAATCCCCCATCAACGACCTCTAGTTAATATCACCTTATAGTCTTCACAAATAAGCAAAATTAATACCTTATAGGCTCCTAATGACAAACCAATTTAATATCCCAGTTTGAATTGTGAAATTGCCGAAATTTTGAAAATTTGATCAAGCAAAATACATTATCGTCCTCGTAGTTCGTAAAATACTGGCAGATGGATCTTGGTCATCAATTCTAATAATCTTGGATCGACCTTTCTAAACCTAAAAGTAATAAAGTTCACGCACCCATATTGTTCCGATTGCTAAAGACTTTTGCATCCGTCGACATTATCTTCGATTAAAGTAGTATTGATCTGACAACCGCTGTGCATGTATACTTTAACAACCTTTAAATGAATGACAAATGACAACATTGTCATTTTTTGAATGACAATTAAACTGTGTTGGAAAGATAACATAAATACACTTTCGTTTTTCGTTTTTTGTTTTTGTGAAATCAAAAATGAAATGAATTTAGTTTTTGAGAAATCAAAATTGAAAAATGAAAATACTTTTGTTTTTCGTTTTTTGTTTGTGAAATCAATAATGAAAAACGAAAACACTTTTGTTTTTCATTTTGGTTTTTAAGAAATCAAAAACGAAAAATGAAAACACTTTCGTTTTTCGTTTTGGTTTTTAAGAAATCAAAAACGAAAAATGAAAACACTTTCTTTTTTTGTTTTTTGTTATTGATATTTCAAAACGAAAAACGAATGGACGCAGATATACACGGACCAAATAAGCAGTGGGTTAAGTATAGACTAAATAGGTGCTAAATATAAAGGAATAAAAAATGATGAGCAATTTTTTTTGAATAGACACAATCACGGGTAGTAAGGTCGTCATATCGAGAGGCGTTTAGTACAGTGAATTTGTCATAGTTTGGTTAAGTTAGACATGGTTGTGTTAAGAGTTTTTATTGATAATCAGTTACACAATATAAACATTCAGATTGTTCGGTAAAGGAACCTCTGAATATAAATTCAAGCTGGTAAGTATCTTTGTTTATTACTAATATGAAAGTACGTTATTAAAGTTTTCATCATATAGTTATAATTTGACACAGAATAATGCTTGCGTATGTCAAAATTGATAGGTCGTTGTTCGTTTCTAATGCATAAAGTACAGTTATTGCTTTACTGTCTGTTACATCCCATATTTTGATATGGTATGAATATGTCGTCAATTATTTTAAAAAAAATCTACATTTGCACACAATTTAAGATTACAGAAAATTCGTGGTTTGGTTCATTAGTGTCATGGTTTAGTTAATGTTGGAAATGGTTCAGTTATGAGATTCCTGTCGTGAATGATAGAGATGATATACGACAAAAATAAACAGACATTATGTACATGTACAATTATTCTAATACTGTTTAACAATATTTTGGCTGATACTTTTTTTCGTGTTAAACCTATTCTATCCTATTTCGAGTCAATATAGTTTCGATTTTTTTCATGTTGTTGTTTTGTTCCCAGACGAGTAGATCTAAGTTTTAGATATTAAGGATGGTCTTCTACTCGCAAAACTACACCGCTCGAGAAAATAAGTCGTCTACAGTAAAGCTTAGATATTATCATTATAATTATCATAATTAAAGCACGTATAAAGAGATCACTAGAGTAATATATTAATGAATTTCAATCATAGCAAATTTCTGAAAAAGTTGGTGTATCCGGAATTCGATTATGACCTAAGAAAGCACATAGTAATATACAATTATTAAATACAGTATGATTTCGAATGATACAATTACATGTTGTATCAATCCTACACCAAATAACGTAAATATTAGGTCACCGTATGTCCTTCAACAATTCGCCGTTTCAGAATCTAATGCATCCTGGGTAATATTTTCAAAAGTGTACATCAAAACGTCCTGATTGGTTAAAATGTCATAAACAATGGAAATTTAACCAATGACGCGGCGTTATTTTCATTTTGGGGTACGAACAATGAAATTACCCATGATTCTTTAGATTCTGAAACGGCCAATTAACAGAGCTCATACCTCTTAGCAAGTAATTAAAGACTCCGACAAAATTAAAGATAAAGCAATTTAAATAAGTAAACTTATAACTTGACTTAAGTTCAGAACAATAAGCAAAAAATGAATATGATATACAAAAAAAAAAAAAAACCCGACAAATTGTGCATTACAGACTGTAGACTTCATATAATGTCATACAGAATATGACGTGGTTTAAATGTTTGCTGGCTCCCAACCAGTCCCTTGTCTTAATGTCCTTAATCTGGGCATACAGGTTACCGCACAACAAACTATAAATAAATTGTTGAAAAGGACTTGACTGATCAGATCGATACAGAGCAAAGTAATCAAGTATTAAACAAAACACAAAAGAAAGAACTGATCGGTGAGTACATTCCAAGCCGATAACAACTAATAAAAAGACATCAATCTAAGACAAAAAGTTTCTTTTATTTATTTCAGAATGGAATACCGTTAACAATATTCATCTTATTGTCTTTGATTTCTCGCCTTGTCGGGTCAGAAATGAGGCTGAACATTTAAATGAATTTGTACTAAGCACAACAGTACGTTTATCAATGATTTTTCAATTATGTTTTTCAATCACATTTAATAATGTAAATTTTTCATTCTATATACTAAATCGATATCGTTTATTTAATTTTATAGTTGAGTTATTGTTTCATGGACGGTATCATTTCTAAGTAGGTGGACTCTGCCGGGGAAAATTAATGATTACTGACGTCTACTTAATGCCCCAGTCCCACTAGATTATACCACGTTCTCACCGCGCTCATTCTGCGACCTCACTACGGTTATCAAAATATTTCTACGCTCATCATGTTCTTACTACGACCATACAACGAGTTATCCGATAGCAACACGATCTAACCACGCTTCTACTGCGATTATAGGATGTTCTTACCACGATTGTACTACATGTACGTTCATGAATACCGATCTTACAACAATCTCAGCAATAACGTCAACATCGTGTTCCATATCAATACAGTTCAATTACTTCTATTAATGATTAAAAGTAGATTTCTTGGAAACAATACAGTCATGCCACCAAAATCTACTAAAACACGTGGGCATGGTGGTAGGGGTTGATGTAGAGGCAGAGGGAGCTCTGATAGTTACGAATCCTGATCCAGCAGAGATGTCGGACCGACCAATTCAACCTAAATTACAACCTATTGCTGGTTCATCAAGCTCAAATGACGATATGTTAGTAAACGATAGCAGAGATGACATAGATGTGTGACGTATGGTTGAGCCGTTAGAAAAAATGGACAAGGAGTCCTAACTACATACAGACAAAAAAAAACAACCAGGAGAGCTTTTATATACCGGTATTTCATGTGAAAATAACAATGAGCATGATGGTCGTAGTATAGACGTAGCCAGGTCATAAGGAAAGTGTGATGATGGGCGTGCTGGAATCGTAGTATGGTCCTGAACAGCGTGGTGTAAACGTGGTATAGTCGCAGTGGAAGCGTAGATGGGTCGTGGTGAGAACGTAATGGTCGTAGTGCGATCGTAGTTACGTCGCTGTGAGATCAAAGCGCAGTCTCTCCGAATAGAATCACGCTCTCGCTACGATGGTGCAGCGCCCTTCGCGATCTTTCCACGACCTTACTGTGCTCTTACTACGCTTCTACTACGACCTGAGTTCGCCACGACCGCAACACGATTGTTTTCAACATGTTCAAAGTTGGCCACGCTCATCACGATCTAGAAGACTTCCCCACGATCGTATTACGACCTTACTGCGATGTACATGATTGCACTACGATCGTCACAATTTGCCTTTTTTTAGATCTTAGTGCAATCGTGGCCAGAGGGGACAGCGGTATTAGAGTTGCAAAACGTAACAGTTAGATAGCAAAAAAATAATCTTTCAGTACTAATTTTCAAATGAGTCCAAAACATTCCTGATATGAACCTATGATTTAACTTTCATAAAATTCGGGTATGAATTGTACATATAAGAGCGCTTAAAATGCAGTTCTCCATATAACTTTATTTCTAAAGGACACACCTATTGAAAAAAGGCACTTTTGAAATCTTCCAAGACATTGCTAATATAAACCTAGGATGTAATTTTCATAAAATTCTGGCAAGAATTGTACATTTGAGAGTGCTAACAGAGCAATTTTAATATAGCGAAAGTTTTATCAAGGGACATAACTCTTTAAAAAATAAATGAGCGTCACTGACTTTCGAACTAGCCCAAATTATTACTATAAAACTATAATAAAAGTTTTATAAATAATCCGTCAAGAATTGTAAACGTGAAAACTGATAGATGAACGCACAGACGGACGGACGTAAGGATGGACACCCGATATTTCCATTGACCCCGCAATGTGTTACGCTGGATACAAAAGTATATAAATATACGATTTAACGTTTACACCCACCAAATTTGTTGAAAAGGCTTTTTTCCTCTTTAGTCAATTAGTTAATTGTGTTCCTTTCCTTTTTCACAATCGCCTTCAAACAAACTATCAATATTAAGGTGCCACAAATATGTATTAATTTAGATCTAAACCATGACAAATGTAATCAAAACCATGACGATTTTCTAGACTCTTAAGTGAACCATGTCAATCGCTTAACCAAACAATACCAATTTGGATATTTTGGTTATCCTACGTTCATTTCTTAAAAATAACAATTTCAATCTAGATATTTTGACTTACAATATAGATTCAAACATTTAATTTGCTTTTTATTTTCTCATTTTTAAAGAACTGAGGCAATCGTTTTGGGAAGTAACATAACTTATCCATGACCAACTTAACCAAATTATGACAAAATCACTGTACTAAACGCTCCTCGATATGACGACCTTACTAACCGTGACAATGACCTGGAAAATTTTAGAATACAGAAAAGTGTAGGTAGGACATATGTTTCACAATAGACATACCTAAACCATATCATGCAAAACAGTTCAGTATTTTTTTAATTTTTGTAACGGTATAACTGACTTTTATTCATGGTCGTTGTATATTTCATGCATGTAACATAATAAATGCTTTTTAATCAGGGTCGTTGTATTATTCATTTTCGTAACAGTAAAAATGCTTTTTATTCAGGGGTGGTGTATTTTAAAATAATAACCTTTTTTTTTTAAAAAATACGAAGAATACACGATGTAGGTAACTAGGGTAACCGCGCGACCTTCTACATGTACGTGAAAATTAAAAAAAAAAAAAAATCTAAACAACCTGAGTCATGACAAAACTTTATTGTTTGTACATAGAAACACATATTTGATACATAATCTGTATGTTTCATTTCTGGTGCTGTTGGTTAGAGAACCGATAAAATTAAATTTATATAACCTTATTGAACTTTTAAAAATATATTGTTCAAGATTATTTAATTACAGTGACGAAAGCTATTTGAATACTGTCTTTATCAGTACAAACAAGAATGTTGTTTCTATTTAACTAAAGCATATTTCAAAATGTACTAATACACTATATACTATTTTTATGAATGAAATTTCAAGTAATATGTGGAAGATAAATTCCCGACTAAAATCATTTACTAGTTTTACATTGATTGCGTTCATTAAAATCTTTCACGTAACTTCAGGCAAAGATTTATCTAAGAATTTAAGATGTATACTCACGGAAAAGGGTATCAATTTTAAGAATTGATTTTAGAACAATATCAATTCGAGAATTTCTTTACTCATTAGTTGATGTGTTGCCCTCGATTTTGGTTTGTATCACGGATTTGTTTTCTCTAAATCGATTTATGATTTTTGAACACCAGTATACTACTGTTGCCTTTAGTTGTCAAAGAAGGAAAACAGATACTTTGTGTCCTTGAAAATGCCCAAGTTCTTTTAAAGTACCTAAACAGATACCATGTAATAATTTTGCATGTTTTGTCTACATAAGACCCAATCACCATTGATGCTTGAACAGGTGGAAGGCAAAATCAAACAAGAAGTTTATAAACTTTACAGCTGTTATCCTAATGCTAGTAAGTTAGTGGTTTGGTTTGCTTGCTTGCTTTGTATGAACTAAAGTTTGCACAAGCATTGTAATTCAGATTGACCCCTGCAAACAATATAAGTAGGCGTAGTTAAATTTGTTTATCGGTAAATTTGAATATTTGATAATGTCCAATCAAGTTAATATACAAAGGACTGAAAAATGAAAAACAAAAAGAAAAAGTTATGTATTATATTAAAAAAAATAGATTACAATTCTACATTAAATAACGTATCTAATCACAACTACAGAATGTTTATAAACAATAATTACACTTTGAGCTACATAAGGATACATGAGTTTAATGTTATGTATTTATTCTGTCTGTAATAATGACTTCATAAGTAGCCGGCTGTGTAATGCCACCTGCTCCTCCTAGTTTTAATTCCGGGTCGGTTCCTTCAGGCAGTGTTATCTTGAACCTTTGCATTATCGTTGCAAAAATCAAATGCAGTTCAGGTTTAGCAACAGTTTCCCCTAGACACACACGTCTTCCTGCAGAGAATGGTAACCAACTTTCTGGTTTCATACCAAGTTTTCCATTTTCGTCCAGGAACCGTGTCGGATCAAATTTCTCCACATCTTTCCAGTAGTTAGGATCATGGTGAAGTGCCCAGTGATTAATCATAACCGTTGTGTTCTTTGGAACATCATAACCTCCTAGAAAACATAACACAAACTAATTTTAGGAATTTGACATAGAGATGATTGCACTCGGAATATTTTTATATGAAATTAACCATGTCTAAGATCTCTATAAAGATTATGTAGGATACCCCATTATGTCACAAATTCATGTGGGAAAATGCATCTGGTCATCATTTCACTGTTCAGAAAATAAAATAATAATATAAAACGGTTTCGATATCCTCTTAAAGTTCTTTTAAAACCACAAAAGTACTGAACTCAGAGGAAAATTCAAAACGAAGTCCTAATCAATAGCAAAGTCATTAGAGAAAAACATCAAACGAATGGATAACTGTCATATTCTGACTTTGTACAGGCATTTTCTTGTGTAGAAAATGGTATATTGGACCTAGTCTTCTAGTTATCTAAACCTCATCATTCAAGTGAGACCTCAGCATGTCGAAGCCACATTGTCTCATGTGGGATTGGAGTATATTGGAGCAACTTCTTAACTCTTGATATATTACTATAATGATACATCTGTGTATCATAGCGTATCTGATTGTTGTAAAGGTTAATTTGAATACTATTTTATAAAAGAATCAGAAAATTAAATAAGAAATAAATACTTGTCAAATTTTATATTAACAGAATTCATTTAAATTCTCAAATTTGTTTTATAGCATACAAAAACGTATATCAAAATAAGAAACAGAACGACAATACATGAATTTGTTTTAATGTATAAGAATTCTGTGCTTATCTGACAGTTGACGTTATTTCATTGTTTATGTATAACCCGATATAACAATAAAACATTAGTTCAACAAGACCTGTCAAAATGACAGTAAACCGGATTCTTTAATATTTATTTGTGTTCTGGCATTTATCAATATTACAAGGACCAAAACTCCTAATAGGTAAAATTTATGATTATCAATATCAAACTTGACTTCATGAGCAAATGCACGGACACGACATTTTTTAAACTTTCAAGAATCGTAACTCCTGAACGGTAAAAGTCAAAATCGTCATTATTGAACTTGACCTCCATTTTGTTGTCAGTAACAACATATTAAAATTTTAAAAGGTTTGGTTGAACGGTTCATGAGTAAATGCACGGACACAACATTTTTTAAACTTTCAAGAACCGTAACTCCTGAACGGTAAAAGTCAAAATCGTCATTATTGAACTTGACCTCCATTTTGTTGTCAGTAACAATATATTACAATTTTAAAAGGTTTGGTTGACTGGTTCATGAGTAAATGCACGGACACGACATTTTTTAAACTTTCAAGAACCGTAACTCCTGAACGGTAAAAGTCAAAATCGTCATTATTGAACTTGACCTCCGTTATGTTGTCAGTAACAACATATGAAAATTTTAAAAGGTTTGGTTGAACGGTTCATGAGTAAATGCACGGACACAACATTTTTTAAACTTTCAAGAACCGTAACTCCTGAACGGTAAAAGTCAAAATCGTCATTACTGAACTTGACCTCCATTTTGTTGTCAGTAACAACATATTAAAATTTTAAAAGGTTTGGTTGAACGCTTCATGAGTAAATGCACGGACAACATTTGGTTGCCGCCCGCCTGCCCGGCCGCCCGACCGCCCGCCGTACATCCCCAAATCAATAACCGACATTTTTGACACAAAAATCCGGTTAAAAACACAAATAAGCATGTGAAATCTTATAACGACGATATTTATGTCTGCTTGATTACATACTATCGATAAACAATAATTTTTTAGGGCATGATCAGTCATCAAAATGGAATTCTGGTACATCTGTCATATGTATGACTTGGTACAGGCTAGGGTTCTAAGTTGTAAAGTTTACATTTACTAAATTTATGGACGCCATCATAACATGGTTGAATGTAATGAAATATTAGTTTTAAAGGTGACAAAATAAGTGTCCAAATCGTTGTGTTTACAATATCGTGCACTATTCCTTGGACGAATCTTATTTCACCGAATGAGACTTACCACAGTATATTTCGTACTAACATAATCAACAGGAAGAATGCCACGGTGTTCGGAGGTTTTTCCTCTTGATCAGTCATATCAGGACTTAATGTTATGATTTGTAAACTGTTTGTTTGCTTATTTTGTTATGGTTTTTTTTCAATGCCTTGGTCGCTTTATTATCTCTTTGTAATGCTCCGCCTCTCAATTAGATACATGTCATTTATTTAAAGTTCTGTTTTCTGTTTTTATTTTCCGTTTGATTTTGTTTTGTTTTCTTCTTTTTTTCTGGCCGACTGACACATACTTCTCATTTTATTGTATTCATATTTAGTAATAAGCACTACTCCGGACTCCAATTTGATTTCCATATAGCTAATATCTACTGGATTCGAGCGTCACTGATGAGTCTTTTGTAGACGAAAGATGAGTCTTTTGTAGACGAAATACGCGTCTGGCGAATATACAAAATTTAGTCCTGGTATCTATGATGAGTTTATTTGCATGTTTTAGCTACTTTACTCTTCTTGATTAATATTGTCTTAAAGTCATATGAAACGAGTGAGTGGTGAAAAATAATGTTTGTCCAATTCTTGAACCAAAGCATGTATATATCATAAACTTAGTCCTCTGTGCACGATTTTATCATTATTTTCGCAAATATATCATATAATCGTCATTTTTTTTTCTCTCTGTTTATTATGATTTAAAAAATATGGCTGCTCATTAAATGCCGTGTTTTGAAGCCGAGTTTAACCGATTGTCACCTTATAGTAAACAAATCACAAAAAGCATGGGTATTGAGCACGTGTTTAACATGTATAATCAGATATTTGTTTATTTAAATGACAGATCCATGCGTATTGTGGTCACCGGATTTATACGAGGAGGGTTACGCTCGGGTCACTATGCATACGGGAAATATGTCGGCGAATTGCTTCCTGGAAGCAAGCAATTAAAAATAAGTAAACTTCTTCTAAATGTGGACAAATTAAAGAATTTTCCTCAGAAAAAAGTATATGTACATAAGTTGTATAATGAAATCCATCCATTTAGTTATAAAAAAACATATGCATATTTTTTTTTAAATTTGAGGTTTCTTATGACTTTAATCAAGTTACAGTTGAATAGTTTGTCAAACCTGAATTATTGAATATTCAATATAATTGTTTTTTGTAATGTAAATGTTGTAAAGACATTAAAAAGACCATTATGCTGAATGATGTCACAATTTAAGGCGCATACTATACCACAAAGACATGTCATCAAATACTAAGATGAGCGTCTGATTGTTCAAAATCGAAATCACTGAAGCAATCTTATATAAACTGTTATCACAGAGATATGTCTCGCGATTTTGTAATTTCGATTATGCAAATGCTGAAATCAAAGTAGCAACATCTTACACAAGTTATGAAAATATTCAAAGTCAATAAACCATGACTGAGTTAAATTGCTAAACAATCTCCATGTAAATAAGATGTGCAAATACATACCAAATACCATCATGACCATTGACTTATTATAAGTCGTTCCCAAATCTAAATACAAACATTAACTAGTAAACTATAGAAAAGTTTCAAAGTCAATAAGAGGATGTGGGGCTATATAATCTCCATGGAAACCATGCTTGCAAATGCCAATAAATTTGCATACTAAATATCATTGACTTAACATTAGCAGTTAATCTTAAACTGATCTAATCATAAACTAATACATGTAAACTAAGATAAGTTTTAAAGTCATTATACTGTGACTGAGGGGTGAGGCCAAATATTCTCAATGGAAATGAGATGTACCAATGCTTATACAACTAAATACCAATTAACATTGGCCTACCACTAATGGTTCCCCTTGAATTGACCTAATCACAAACTAATACATGATATCTCAGAAAAAATTTCAGAGTCAATAGACCATGCTAAGGGGGCGGAGCCAAATTATCTCCATGGAAATGAGGTATGCCGATGCTTACACAACTAAGTACCAAATATCATTGACCTACCGTTTGTGGTTCTCCATAAACTGACATAATCACAAACTAATTCATGTAAAATAAGCAAAAGTTTCCAAGTCAAAAGACCACGACTAAGGTGCAGAGCTAAATTATCTCAATGGAAATGAGATGTGCCGATGCTTACACAACTGCATACCAAATATCATTGACCTACCACTAGTGGTTCCCCATAAACTGACCTAATCACAAACTAATACATGTCATTGAAGCAAAAGTGTTGAAGTCAATAGACCATGACTGAGGGAGCAGGGCCAAATAATCTCCATGGAAATGAGATGTGCCAATGCTTATACAACTGCATACCAAATATGATTTACCTACCACTTGTGGTTCACCATAAACTGACCTAATCACAAACTAATACATGTAAAAGAAGCAAAAGTGTTGAAGTCAATAGACCATGACTGAGGGAGCAGGACCAAATAACCTCCATGGAAATGAGATGTGCCAATGCTTATACAACTGCATACCAAATATCATTGACCTACCACTAGTGGTTCCCCATAAACTGACCTAATCACAAACTAATACATGTAAAAGAAGCAAAAGTGTTGAAGTCAATAGACCATGACTGAGGGAGCAGGGCCAAATAATCTCCATAGAAATGAGATGTGCCAATACTTATACAACTGCATACCAAATATGATTTACCTACCACTTGTGGTTCACCATAAACTAGACCTTATCACAAACTAATACATTGTTGACGCCGCCGTCGCCGACGCCGGAAACAGCATATCTATGTCTCACTTTTTGACTCAGTCAAGGCGAAACAAAAACTGCTTATTCATAATCAAATTTAGTCTCCATATACGATACGTAAAAGACCGCTTAATAGTTATCAAAGGTACCAGGATTATAATTTAATACGCCAGACGCGCGTTTCGTCTACATAAGACTCATCAGTGATGCTCAGATCAAAATAGTTATAAAGCCAAACAAGTACAAAGAGTTGAAGAGCATTGAGTACCCAAAATTCCATAAGGTTGTGCCAAATACGGCTTAGGTAATCATATCCTGGTGTAAAAGTCTTATTGATCTGAGTACCCACCAACTTTCGTGTCACACATTGTCTTATGTGGTACACCTACTGGAGAAGCTGTACCAAGTCTCATGGCTTCATGTAAGGTTGCCTCTGTATAACTGAGTTTTTCTCTGTCCTTTATCCCCGGTAATCTATCTTTCCCTAATGAAAAAAATCACATAGAAATAGTTTTAAAGTATTTATACGCAGTCAATACAAACTACATGCTATATAACGTTTTAAAGTATTTATACGCAGTCAATACAAACTACATGCTATATAACGTTTTAAAGTATTTATACGCAGTCAATACAAACTACATGCTATATAACGTTTTAAAGTATTTATACGCAGTCAATACAAACAACATGCTATATAACGTTTTAAAGTATGTATACGCAGTCAATACAAACTACATGCTATATAACGTTTTAAAGTATTTATACGCAGTCAATACAAACTACATGCTATATAACGTTTTAAAGTATGTATACGCAGTCAATACAAACTACATGCTATATAACGTTTTAAAGTATTTATACGCAGTCAATACAAACTACATGCTATATAACGTTTTAAAGTATTTATACGCAGTCAATACAAACTACATGCTATATAACGTTTTAAAGTATTTATACGCAGTCAATACAAACTACATGCTATATAACGTTTTAAAGTATTTATACGCAGTCAATACAAACTACATGCTATATAACGTTTTAAAGTATTTATACGCAGTCAATACAAACTACATGCTATATACGTTTTAAAGTATTTATACGCAGTCAATACAAACTACATGCTGTATAACGTTTTAAAGTATTTATACGCAGTCAATACAAACTACATGCTATATAACGTTTTAAAACCAATATTGATCTGGCACAGTTGTGATTAATGTTAAATAAGGCACTTGTCTTGTTCCATCCTGTCCTTAAAGTCCTGAGCTCGTTGAAAGAAATAAATGAACTATTTTTACTCTTGTGATTTTCTATTTTTGTTGGCATTGTTTTTTTTTTGTCGTTTTGATATTAGTACAATAAACGTAGTATCATTAACTTTAACAAAAATAATTGTAAAATTTAGTATCATATCATTTTCAGACATCAATTATCAATGTAATTACTTCGTGTTGCTTATTCTTTAGTTATCTATGTTGTGTCATGTTTTCTATTGTTTGTCTGTTTGTCTTCTTTCATTTTAAGCCAGGCGTTGTAAGTTTATTTTCGATTTATGAGTTTGATTGTCCCTCTGGTATCTTTCGTCCCTCCTTTTCTAGATTATTTTTATCATCTGTCAATCTATGTTCTCAATGCAAACGGTAGCATTCATTTCAAGAACAAATGGTTATGTCCAACATTTGAAACAATAATTTGGGTTTGTTATGGCTTTGTTGGCCTCAGTTTAAAGTGCAACCCAGATTTGTTTGATCTCAATCGATTTATGATATTTCGAACAGCGATATACTACTGTTACCGTTATTTGATTATAAAAAGCTCATATTTATTGAATATATCTATCGTATAATATAAGCATA
This sequence comes from Mytilus galloprovincialis, assembly GCA_037788925.1. Taxonomy (NCBI): domain Eukaryota; kingdom Metazoa; phylum Mollusca; class Bivalvia; order Mytilida; family Mytilidae; genus Mytilus; species Mytilus galloprovincialis. Next base: position 3,680,187 of record CM075340.1, on the reverse strand, counting down.
ATGAGGATGTTAAATTTGACGTATGCCTTTTTGTGCTTCTTCGTTACATTTGTTGTTTTTATAGTGATTAAGATGATAACACAATGTTGACTGCTGTACCCCTATTTTTTGACATTTTTACCTATTGTGTCTGTTTGTTTTGTTCACGCATCGGTGACAATATAATGGAATTTGATGCGACTGTCATACAAGTGAGAGATTTAGCTAGCTATAAAACCAGCTTCAATCCACCATTTTATACATAAGAAAATGCCTGTACCAAGTCAGGAATATTACAGTTGTTATCTATTCGTTTGATGTGTTTGAACTTTTGATTTTGCCATTTGATTGGCGACTTTCCTTTTTGAATTTTCCTTGGAATTCAGTATTTTTGTGATTTTACTTTTTTCTATATGTGATATATTAAATGTACATCAAATAAATCAAAGATCAAAAACAATGTTACGACATTTTGAAGTTTTACCAATTATATGCAATAGTTTTACCAATAATATAAATGCTTTAAAAAAGACACATCCAAATATTATGATACCAACCAACAACTCTGTCTATTTCTTCCTGAACTTTACTCTGGATATCAGGTAACCCAGCCATATAACGTACAGCAAAGTACAAAGTTATTCTTGATGTGTCAATACCAGCTATAACATAAGTATTTTAAATTGTTTATTCATATAAAAATTGCTAGGTAAACATAATTCAAAGACACGTGCTTCAATAATTAACTGCAGTTTCTATAAATGTTGTTATTTGTTTTTGTTGCACTTCAGTGTTCTTGTTGATTCTTTGTTTTCCTCTTATAGTTGGTGTGTTCTTTTTTCGTTGTAGTTTTTAACCCGCATATGTTTTCTCTTAATTGTTTTATGACATTTTAACACCTGTATATTACTGTTGTCTACACGTATTTTTGGGTGAGGCGTCTCTTGTTAGTTATTTTTGTTTTTGTGTAAAAACTCATTGAAAAAGTCAGTCCTTTTTAAATTGACTTTTACAGTTAATTCTTGTGTTGTGTTGTTGTATTACACTGTCTAACACCATATAAGCGTACTTAGATAATGTTTAAGAATGTTCGCTTCTCTGGTTTTTTGAATTTTCACCACATTTTTAGGAATGCAATGGTTTTATCCCCTACCCCCTACCCTATTTTCTTTTCATTATTTTATTAAATATAGGTTAAACTTTAGGAAATCTCATAAAATATTTTTTTTTTTGAAAGAAAAGACATGCCAATGTTAAAGGAATGAAAAATCTAGAGGGAATCGTTTCATTCCACATCACCATTACATTCTCTTTTACCCTGTCCCGAAGCCCGTGTTATCCATTGCTTGTGATTGGTTAAAAAGGCCAAATAAAGTATGGAGGGAATTGAGGACCAAGAATTCCTTAAAATTTATAGGCAGCCATTTTTGACACTAATTTTAAAATAACATGCATCTCCCAGGTCAAACTGAACTGCTATTATTATCTGTTTATTAGCTGTTATTTACCAGTTCTTCATATTTTTAGCCGTCCTTTAGCTGTCCATGCATTCAATCTAACCATTTCTTAGCATTCGGCCTAGCATTCATCTTAGAACTCGTCTTAGCATTCATCTTAGCATTCCTCTTAGCAGTCGGGACAACAGTTATGACAGCAGTTCGATAACAGTTGAGCTTTTAATCTTTGTTTTAAAAATGCTTGGATCTTGCTATGTTTTCAGCTTGATAGTAAACATTTATTTAAAGATAATTTGATCATTTTCAAATGTGCACTTTGTTTCTATGTTGTGTGGAAATACTTGCTAGTGAAAAACTGTATTTTTGTCAATTAATTATAAGATCAATTTTGGCTGAATTGAACACTTTTACACACTTGCAGTTCAGTAAGTTGAAGTTACAGTTAATGCTTGTGTATATTCTGACATAACTTTGTAGGGGGATCAGAAATCATACAGAAAGCCCCCAAAAAGGGGGGATAGTTGTTCATTCAAATAGAATATTTGATGTTGACAGGATTGTAATAGAATTCTAGCATATATATACTTACAGTTCAAGATGTTATTTGTAAAAAATAGATATAATTATTTTAATCTATTATTTTGTTAAATAATAAATCTAATCATATTCAAGAGTTGAAAAAGAGGGTGGGACTATAAGATAAACCTAGGCTGCAAATAGCTGATTGGTTAACATTGTCCAGACTATCCATTTATTGAAATTAATTTAATATATAATTTTACTTAAGTTTGTTTCAGAAAAAAGAAATATAAAATATTACATGAATCAATATTTTTTTGGTTAAATCCAAAAGAGAAAGAGGGTATAACTGTCATGACTTTTGATCCACATTAAATATAATAAAAATAGTACATTTGGCAAGTCGGTAATAAAATAATGATAAAAATGAAATAACTTTTAATTTGAAAATCACTTAGTCAAGGTAGCAAATAAACTCATCATAGATACCAGGACTAAATTTTATATATACGCCAAACGCGCGTTTCGTCTACAAAAGACTCATCAGTGACACTCGAATCCAATTAATCTCTTTGTATAAGTAATACCTCTTAAATAATTTGTATTTTAAAAGCCTTGATATTTAAAGTGCATTTTTAATTGTTCCTATATCATTACGATCACAGACATAATTAATAAGGGGTCTAAAACCAGCTAAAGTTATTAGATTGTATAGTTACTGTTCTAATTACAAATATAAGTTTGTACAATTTTTTGAAATTTCACGAAGACTTACAGTAAAATATTAGAATTTTAATAATTTTTGCCTTCATATCTTTTACACTGTATATTGATTATTCATGTGTCACCTTTGAATTGCAACTTATATTTGGTAACTGTGAATGCTGGTAAACTACCAAAGAACTGCTGTCAAGTGGGAACTGTGAATGCTAATAAACTGCTAAAGAACTACAGTTCACTTTGACTTGGGAGCTGCCATAGATGCGAGATCTTACCAAAAAATATATCCATTAGCGTTTGTCTAAGATGTGTGTTCGTTAACTGAGACAACACTTCATCGTTTTCTTCCTGTTCAGCTTCTTTTCTTGCCAGTATCAAAGAATCAGTAAAATCTCTTATATTGTCTGGAAAAAATGCAAAATCACAAAAATACAAGAAGAAAATTCAAAACGGATAGTTCCTAATCAAATGACAAATTCAAAAGCTCAGACACATCAAACAAATGAATAACAACTGTCATATTCCTGAATTAGTAAAGACATTTTTTTCGTATGTAAAAAATTCTAAGAAGTATGATTTAATAAAATATTGATAGATTGCTTTTCAATTTTAATAATTTATCAAGACAATCTTTGACATCTTAAATTTTGGAGTGTATACGAATCTATTGAAACAAAAAGTAGTTTTTAGATGTATATATTAAATTTATATAATTTTCACCTGAAAGTTTCCTTAATGTTCTGTTAATTTTGAAAATATTTCATTTCTGGCACATTCAGTTATATTAAAGAAAGAAAAGTATGTGACTGTATACAAAGTATTGAGAAGAAATACAAAACGGTTCCAGAGGAAACATAAAGAAGTTGTATACTTATTAACATTTCAAATGTGTCGGTCTATACTATCTTTTGATCTACATCAACAGAACAAACAATACATTGAATTTTCAAATACAGACAAGTTTACTAAAAAGAACTGTAAAAACCCTAATGGATCAAGAACCGATCACCCTTCATTATGTTTAAGTGCTCTGCGTAGCCTACTCTTTAATGTATATTTTCATCTTTTACTAATTGTGTTGTCTTATTTTCATAGATGTTTATTTTGATTGCAGATGTAGTAAAACTATAGGTTACGGCATAACAATGACCAACAGTTGATAAACGATCTATTATATAGTTGACTGTAGGATTAATTTTGCTTTTATTCACTCATAATTAGTCACTGTACTTTCGAAAGAATTTCATTTCAGTCATGCATAGAGCAGGAAAAAAAATGCAATCCTTTGTAACGAGAAAAATAAACTTCCAGACATTATCGTTTGTTTATGTAATGTATACGTGTTTCTCGTGTCTTGTTTTTTTATATAGATTAGACCGTTGGTTTTCCCGTTTGAATGGTTTAACACTAGTAATTGTGGGGCCCTTTATACTTGTTGTTCAGTGTGAGCCAAGGCTCCGTGTTGAAGGCAGTACATTGACCTATAATGGTTTACTTTTATAAATTGTTATTTGGATGGAGAGTTGTTTTATTGGCACTCACACCCCATTTTCCTATATCTATGTAGTTTTGATAAATACAATAACCCTATATTGTTTAGGAGAAACAAGAAATATTGATATTAACATGGTGTTGTATAACACTGCCAATACAGATCTTTCAGTTTTGCTTGCTCTAGATGTATATGCAGTTTGAGGATTTATTTTTTTGACGAAACTTTTCTGTACATATATTTGTTTTTCGTATTTTCTTTGTTTTTGTTGTATTTGCTCTTTCGTCAGTATTTTTTAGTCATTGTAATTCTGTTGTGGCTGAGAATTTGGAATATCTCTATATATGGATATTTTACAATCAACATTTGTATAGTAAACATATGAAACTTGCTGACATACCAGAATTGAACGTTTTTTCATGCTCCTGGAATTTCCTTTTGACTATAGAAATTATTTCATCAAACATTTTGATAACTGTTCTGTATTTATTTGTTGTCCAGATTTTACACATGCTGGGGAACAAGTCTTCAACAAATCCACTTGCTGCCATTTCTGTCGCATCCTTGTCTATTTTCATAAAGTTTACAAATTCAGGATCATCTAGTTCAACACTAAAAGATATAAAATAAACAATTTCAAACATTTTCATGAACTGGAACATTGTTTCCATTTATAATCTATGACTATAATACATTGATAGTATATGTATAAAGGAAACTATTACTTCGTGTGCTTTTTTTCAAAACAGAAGCCTTTGAAAATGTGGTGAGAATAGATTCACTGTAGATTTTTCTATCATTTAACATTGGATTTTTTTTCTCTCAAAAACAATGAAAAAAAAACCCCACTGATTTATCAAAGTTTAAGCTATATATGTAATCAAATTATAGAAAGAAATATAGAAGTTATCCGACAAAAATGTTAATTGGCATTATACATGTAGAAAACAAAAAGATTCCGAATATCTGGCAAATATTTAAGAAACAAGTGTTAAATGACCAAAACAAGAACTGATAGCCATTGATCTCTAATATTATCCATGCTATAAAAGATGATGTTCGACGGATGCAAAAATATGCTCACATGAATCTGTTTACAAAAATTCTGTATGCCCCTATCATGATTTTCTTTATAGAGGGTTGCTGCTCACAAGGAAGCTATTAAACCAAGAGTTCCAATAGTGAAATTGAAATCATTCCTTCGTAAATGTTACGGACACCATCACCAGTTGGTTGAACGTTCTGGAATAACCGTTTCACAAATGATATCGGATATGTTCCTTACGTCGTAACTACAATCCCCTTCCCTTTCATGAATGTGACCTACCGAATAAGACTATTTACCGGATTAGTTATAACATGAGCCACATGTGGAGTAGGATCTGCTTACCCTTCCTGAGCACATTAGATCACCTCTAGTTTTTGGTAGGATTCGTGTTGCTTATTCTTTAGTTTTCTATGTTGTGTCATGAGTACTATTATTTGTTGTTTTTTTTTTTCATGTTTCGCCATGACATTGTCAGTTTATTTTCGATTTATTGTTTGACTGTCCCTCTGGTATCTTTCGTCTTTGATACGAAGTTCCTTAGACAAACGCGGCGATAATATCATAAATGGTCAGTATGTGTAAGACTATGCAAGTATTCGTTTAACATGAGCGATGAATGTGAATTAATAACTTAGTGTAACTTGATAACAAGCAATCGGATAACCAGGAACGCTCTGAATTAATGTTCCCGAGAAACTGTGACAGCAATTCCTTCTTTGAAAGAATAGATGGAAAGGGGTAAAACAGTATAACATTCCATTCAGACCAGGCATATGTCTTCGAATCTTATTGATGAGACATTCCTGTAAGTGGCATATGATTAAACATTTATCATAAGGTCAAAACTCTAAAAACAAATTGGACTATAAACAAAAAGAGAATACCTGACGGTATAACTGAAAATCGTAGTACAACGAATGGGTAAGTGTCTTTTTCTACAAATTTAGTCTTATCTTACTTATATCAATGTCACAAAACTTGACTTTTGTTATTTATGGGAAATACTTATAAGGAAAACAAATAACTACAAGCATTCTAATGCATTTTATTTAAAATCACGATTCGAATTGAACAACATAACCAACTTTGACTGGTCTTGTAGCTATTGTAATCAATTATATAAGGGAATCTATCATTTTTTTTTAAATTATTGGAACTGCAATAAATAATCAATTACCGCATCTGAAATTTTACAGATGTCAAATCATATTTCATTCTCTAGCATACATAAAGCCCATAATTGCCATGTGTTAACACCTGACAAAGAGGTTATATTAGACAACATAATGTTAGAAGTCGAAACTAACTGAATTTTTGTTTATATAATTTTCGAATTATATTTATGTGATCAATTTTAAAAAGTGGTTACTTTTGTTTTTGTATGGAAATAACTGTTTTATATTTCAAGCTTGTTTCCACGCAGTTAAGTATTCTCAAATTCCTGACAGTAAAACCATTTTGTAACCCAAGCTGATACTTTAATGCTGTTTAGGTTGAGTTATGTCATAATTTAAAATTCTTTGGTTATAACTGTTTAGGAATTAAAACAACTCGCACATCAAATCCATACACGCACATTACCACTAGACAAAGAGGGACGAAAGATACCATAGGGAGAGTCAAACTCATAGGTAGAAAATAAACTGACAATGCCATGGTTAAAAATAAAAAAAGACAAACAGAAAAATAATAGTACAGAATACACAACATAGACTAAGCAACACGAACTTCATCAAAAACTGGGGGTGGTCTCAGATGCTCCGGAAGGGTAAGCAGATCCTGCTCCACATTTGGCACCCGTAATGTTGCTCATGTTTTTTCAAATCTGGTAAATAGTCAAATTTGGTAGGTCACATTTGTGAAAAGGGAAAGGGTATTGTAGCTAGACAAACATGCAAAAAATGTAGAGCTGAAGTGTAACAAAATTGAAATCTTATAATTCATTGCTTACCTTTCTCCGAAACACACAGCATTAAGAATATTGAACACCATTAAATCTATGTAGTTTTCTGGATTAAATGATCCTTTTTCTTTGGCCATTACAGGTAAACATTTATTCATCGACTCATGAAGAACTTTCTCCAAATGATTTCCTGCCAAGTATTGCCTACAAAACAAGTGAAACTTCGAGCTACTGCTCACTGATGATACCCCCGCCGCAAGTGGATAATATTAATAGTGTAAAAATATGCAAGTGTTCGATAAACAGGAAGTTGTCGATTGATGAATCTGAAAACGCATCACACGGTATAGCTGACTTATATAAATCCTGAAACCAAATTTCTGAAATCTTTGTATTGTAGTTCCTGAGAAAAATGTGACGAAAATTTTCAACTTGGCTATCTTGTGTAAAATCATACAAGTGTTCGGTAAACAGGAAGTTGTCACGTGATCAATCTGAAAACGCATTACACGGTATAGCTGACTTAGATAAACCCTGAAACCAACTTTCAGAAATCCTTGTATTGTAGTTCCTAAGAAAAATGCGACGAAAAATATTCATGGGACGGACGGTCTGACGGACTGACTGAAGGACAGACAGAGGTAAAACAGTATACCCCCCTTTTTTAAAGCGGGGGTATAAAAACAGTGCCTTGCTCTTAAAACAATTGTTTCACTTCCTTAATCTGTTATCAGCAGCATTTTTTGTTATCAGATTATCTTCACTTGAATTATGAGCGTATCAGTTTATCTTCAATTTAATCATAAGCTGGAACCTATTGTCTGCAGCCTTTTTACAAGATAGGTCAACTAAAGTATAAATATATCTTTCGCTTTTTTTTTATTAATACCAAAATAGATGTGTAATCTATATTTCATTTCATTATCATATTTGACATTGACTTAAAGATTATGAAAGATAAATCATTCAATACACCATTTATTCTAGTTAAAAAGTACAATTCATTGAAATATCAACTACAAGACAGGGTAAAAAAATACTATATCAAATAGAAATAAATAACTCAAACTTCTACCGTAATGCCTTTCCAGCAATTTTTCTGTGCAATTTCCATGTTGGTGTATAATTGGAAAATGCAATATCTTTTCCTCCCTCGGTCATCACGCTAACTTTAATGAAAAATAATAGGAACTGATACGAAAAGCTTATTTCACAAAACAATCTATTTCAAGATGCATTAAATAACTGCATGTTTAGACGGTTCCAGCTAGTCAGGAATTGTTTTCTTTTATTAAAAATTAAAATGTTAAATGTTAATATTTTACATAAAATGAGTAATTCACAATTCAATTACGTTTTCTTATCTTTCATAGAAATGTCATTTTCGCATCACCGATACATAATGTTTCGGTCTTTTGGTAAAAGGAAAAGAATAAGATTAAACTGTTGTTTATCAAATATAGCATTCAGTGTTCATAATTTTTCGTGTGTCTAACAGACCTAACATCTTAAAAAAGAAAGTGTTTTACATTACAAATCGCCTTATTGTAAATTTACATTATGAATATGTAAAAACATATTTTCAAATTCAAATAGTTAAAAAGTATGAGAAATATTAAAACATGATTTACAGTTTTTATTTACCTGAATGTATAAAGGGTCTATTGGCGAAATCAGCTTTGCTTTTGACTAATGCCTCTGTGACGCTGTTGATATCATTCAAAACAACAATAGGATAAGGTCCTGTCAATCAAAATAATGTTCTGTGCATATCATTAAAGTCATGATTTAAAATTGGTTGTGACAGATGGTACAAAGGAGATATTCCAAATTCTTACAATCATCTAAAATAATCATTGATCACCGGAATGCATCACCGGACTGGAGGTATCCAAATGTTTGTCCGGTTTTCATGAACGTCAAGAGAAACAAAGAAGAGAACTATCGACCAATTGCTATTATTTGCACATGTTACAGACACATGAAGCACATTGTCACATTCAACAATATGACACTATGCAGATCGGCACCAACTTCTATACCAAGTGCAACACTGCTGTCGCATTTAACGATAATTTCAAACCAAACTAATTGGGTTTGTGGATTTCAAAAACGAAACTTAAATGCATTTTTGAAAAGCATTTAATTAGGTAAGTTACAGTCTCCTCGTTCGTATACTGGAATATAAAATCAGAAGGAACCTCAAAACTGGGTTGTTTTCTTTTCTCAGTTAGACATCAACGATATGATTGATCGTATAAAATCTCCATTTCGACTTATTGCAGACAGCAAGATATTTTACTAAACAGCACATTCGCAACTGAACTCAAATTCATGTGAATGAGATATGATATCAGGTAAATAGCACAATTGGATTCCTAAAACAGGATTTGAATATTGGATAAACTTTTAGGTAGTCAAGGTCATTAACAACCTCCCTAGTAGTAACTTTAATAAATAAATAAATGGAAAATGCGTCACTTGAATAAATGGTATGATCTAACTACAGAATTGTAAATTTGGTAGCTATGATCAACAGTTGACAGCATCTATCCCTCTGAACTTTACAAAAGAGTATTTATTTAATTCAAAGTCTATACAAAGTTTGGACTTTCAATTGGTTTCGCCTTGAGCATCACTGAAGAGACAATAATTTTTGTCGAAATGCACATCTAGTGCAATGAAATGTGTACCATTGTTGTTATTGTAAGCTGTTTTGTATTTTCGTCAACTTTATTTTTTCTCTGTGTCATTTATATCAGTTTCTCTCTGCGTTTGAATATAAAGCATTTTAATATTCCGTTTTCTTTTTGTTGTTGGTGTAAGTCGTAGATAAATAAAGGTAACAGTAGTGAACCGCTGTTCTAAATTCATAAATCGATTGAGGAAAAACAAATCCGGGTTACAAACTAAAACTGAAGGTAAAACATCAAATATAAGGGGAGAACAATGACATAACAGAAAGTCAACACTAAAATGCAACACACACAGAAACCAGCTATAATATAACATGGCCATTTGCCTGACTAGGTCAAATATCGTAAAATACTCTACAAACACAGCTGTTATATGTTTCCTCACCAATTACACTGTTTAAGTCCTTACATTGAACTCTTAATATTGTTATTTCTAGTATCTCTAATTTCCTTATACTTACCTAGACGAACAGTAAAGACTGGTCCATATTTCTGTGTATATTTTCCAAATATTTCATGAAGATACTTAGCTTGAAGAACTGAAATTAATTTAAAAATCAATTAATCTCTGCTATACATGAGGGTTTGGATGAGGTTTACAGATTATAAAATAATGGGCAAAAAGTGAAAAAAAATGACAAAACAAGTAAAAAAATAGAAAAAAATATGCCCCAAAAAATTAGGGATAGAGAAGAGTGGAAAGCTAAAATGAAATAAAGAATAAAGAAATGATGGGATTAAAATGAGAAATAAAGGAAAATGGTTTTCTATTACCGATTCATATACTTTACAAGTTGTAGATTGACAAATAATAGGTTAAATTCTTACATGTTTCATATACTACCTAGATTAAGATTTTTCGAATTTCGAAAATTCATCAGATGGTAAACTTTAAGTTGTTGCAACTTTGGTTTTAGCACAATTAACATAGTTTATGAAGTTCAACTGAAAATTGAACCAAACATCATTGAAAGGGGTGACATGCTGGCAAATAACTTAAATCATGATTTTAATATTCCTTGTTAATACTTTTTAAAGTCATTATAGTACATGTATGAACTAGAAACTAATGTCATTTTGGGTGCTAAAGACACAGCATATATATTTGTTTTAGTGCATAAACAAAATTAGTAACTTTACATAAAGTATAGACCAAGCGAGTTTCTTTCATATTCTCTAATCAGAGGCCAGCTGGATGATATAACCTTCATAACTTCCAATCAGGGGTCAGTAAAATGTTATTTACGACAAAAATTTGCGACAAAAGGGAGGATTTGTCGTTCCCTATTGTTAATTTTCCATTTTTAGATGGTGATGTTCCTTTGGCACCACTCCCCTCTCAAATAGTGATTGGGGTATAGAAATATGGTCACTTGGTCTTCTCCCGACCGGCAGTAAAACGCTTGCCGAAGTGGGGCGTCCGTTTGGCTGTGCGTGATGTATCAAGTTCGCAGTCACGTCCGGTCAGAAGGGGACGTTAAATCCGATGCCTCGTGTAAAGAGAGTGCCACGCTCTTTCCACGTTAAGAACCCTTGCAACAACTCTTTGAGGGGTCCGTAGGTGGCCTGTTGCAAGGAAAAATTTCGTTCCCTATCCAATATACCCTTATTTTCCAGTGGAAGTCCAAATTTCCTCGACCATCAACCCAGATGGCCTCTATCGTATAAACCTACCTATTGCATTTATTGTGAACTTGTTCTCGTCCTGAATATGCATGAAATATTTGCCATTGGACGTTAAGCAACCAACAATCAATCAATCAATCCTTTGGCACCATCTTACGGTGTTAATATTTCACAGTTCATTTACTATGCCCGTGTCTGTTGTGACGTTTTTGATTTTAACGAACGTAATCTATGTATTACTGGTAAATTATTAAACCAGGGATATCGTTACCATAATTACTTAAAACCTTTACTAAATGTTTCCATAGATATAAAGATTTGGTTTTGAAGTGTGGTTGTACCTGTAAAAAACTTGTTTCAAACGGGATAGCACATCCTCATTTTTACGGAAATGTTGTTTACCGTGCCCGGAAATGTAGAAATGATCCATGTAGACTTATCGCTCCTTTAAATAAAACTATTTTAAAAAGTTACCAATTCAAAACTGTAATAAGATCATAGAATATTGTTTTTATTGGTATAAATATTGATTTTATCAGTAAATTAAAAGCAAATACTACTAGTATGTTATACACATATACACATTCATAGATCTACAATCTGTCGATACCTGTAACTTGAGCCTGAGGTCAGCAAAATGATATTACCTTCATAACTTCAAATTAGAGGCCATAAAAATGATATTACATTCATAACTTCCAATCAAAGGCTATCAAAAAGGTATTACCTTCATAATTTCTAATCAGAGGCCAGTAAAATAAAATTACCTTCATAACTTTAAATCAGAGGCCAGCTGGATGTTATTACCTTCATAACTTTGACTGTCCCTTTGGTATCTTTCGTCCCTCTTTTTGAATCAGAGGTCAGATGAATGATATTACCTTCATAACTTTGAATCTGACAGAGGCCAGAAAAATGATATTACCTTCATAACCGCCAATCAGAGGCCGGCAAAATGATATTACCTTCATAACTTCCAATCAGAGGCCAGCAAAATGATATTGCCTTCATAACTTCCGACCAGAGGCCAGCAAAATGACATTACCTTCATAACTTCCAATCAGAGGCCAGCCAAATGGTCCTGGGGGAAGATTATACTTCCATCTTTGTCTGAGTTTGTATACAATAAGTACAACTAGTAATCCAATTAGAACTGTTTGGACATTTAACGCTGATAGAATCGAATACATCATTCTGAAAATATAAAAATAAAAAACAATTTTGGTACAACAATCCTGTTTGTAACACAAAACACACAACGAAGACAACGTTTTTCATCAGTGTTATCATGCATATATATTCTTTATTACAATTAATACATACGTTTGTTTTCTACATTGGCTAGTGGTATAGGGGAGGGTTGAGATCTAAAAAAAAACATGTTCAAGTCCGCCGCAATTTTGCGCCTGTCCCAAGTCAAGAGCCTCTGGCCTTTGTTAGTCTGGTATGATTTTTAATCTTAGTTGCTTGTGTATAATCTTCTTATATCTCTAACACAAAAGATATGAAAAAAGTGACACACAAGAGATATAGATATAGCTTGCTGTTCGGTGTGAGCTAGTGACGTTGAAGCCCATTGGCATTCAGACTACATATTATTATATCTCTGACACAAAAGATATGCATATGGACACACACAAGAGATATAGACATATCCAACTAAGTAAGACATGAAAGTGACTTCGATGACGTAGCTATCCGACCTCTGTAGTAAGGTTGTCTTATAGAAATTGAATCCGATTTTCAACGGTATTTGTTATCCACTGGGATTTTTTAGCGTTAAAAAAAGTAAAAAATATTTGCATACTACTTTTTTCAGAATTAAAACACATGTATTATAATATTTGTTCATACATACCTGTGAAGCTTATATTAAAATTTATAAAACTGGACACCCATGGGTGACTGGGGTATAGAAATATGGTCACTTGGTCTTCTCCCGACCGGCAGTAAAACGCTTGCCGAAGTGGGGCGTCCGTTTGGCTGTGCGGGATGTATCAAGTTCGCAGTCACGTCCGGTCAGAAGGGGGACGTTAAATCCGATGCCTCGTGTCAAGAGAGTGTCACGCTCTTTGCACGTTAAGAACCCTTGCAACAACTCTTTGAGGGGTCCGTAGGTGGCCTGTTGCAAGCCAAAATTTCTGTCCCTATCCAATATACCCTCATTTTCCAGTGGCAGTCCAAATTTCCCCGGCCATCATCCTAGATGGCCTCTATTACAACAACCTACCTATTGTAATTATTGTTAACTTGTTCTCGTCCTGAATATGCATGAAATATTTGCCACTGGACGTTAAGCAACCAACAATCAATCAATCAATATAAAACTGGTAATTTCCAAACCAGGAAGAGATATCAATACAATAATAGAAACCCGATAACGGCAAGTGTGAATTATTTCCGGAAACTTTTTCTTTCCAAACAAGATAGATATACATATTGATAAATTAAAATTTCATATACACTTATTTATTTACGGTTGAAAATGAAATATTTATAATATAGTTTAGATAAATTGTAATGTATTATTGTTAAACAGAGAAAAATCATGGATTTCTTGTTAAAATAAAGATACCCTTCACTAAAATGTTGGACTAGCGAAGTAAATTGTTAACAGCAAGCAATATATTGTTGAATAAAAAAATTAACAAAAAAAAAGGATTTTCAATACGCTTAATTTTCTGTAAATATACCTATTTCCTTTGTCTTTATGCTAATGCGGCGTAAAGCAACCAACAATCAATCAATCAATCCTTTGTCTTTGAACATACATCTATTGTAAAATGTTGAAGTGGACACTTAAACTTAGATGAAATAACATTCCTGATCAATTGTTAATATTTCTCTCTCAGCCTTTTTTAACAGTTTAATTCGTTGGCAAAATCACAAATATGTCGAAATTTTCAAAATGGCTGTTATGTTAATGTCGTTTTCACACTTCAGAGAAATTTGCGTTTCTCATTATCTATTCAAGGAACACTAGCTACGAGATTTATATAGAAAAAGCATACAATTTGATATTGTTTTTGTTAAATCATATATGAAAGTGAAATAGTAAAGTAAAAATTTGCTTTTAGCTACCAGTTTGGTTCAGTTTTATCAAAATAAGCAAAGAAACACTGCTTATGCCTTATTCACTTGCATGTGACTAATTCGACCTCATTAAATCAAATTTCGTGTGAATCTCAATTGAACCTCTTTGCTAGAGATGGGTTCCATTTGAACTAAGCGTGATCAGCTAGTAAAAGGAAAGGATTATACACTGAAAGTGTAACAAGGGTATGTTCAGTAGTTGTCGTTTGTTGATGTGGTTCATAAGTGTTTCTCGCTTCTCGTTTTTATATAGATAAGACCATTGTTTTCCCGTTTGAATGGTTTTACACTAGTAATTTTTTTTTTTTGGGGGGGGGGGGGGGCTTTTATCAATTGTTGTTCGGTGTGAGCCAAGGCTATGTGTTGAAGACCGTACTTTGACCTATAATGGTTTATTTTTTATAAATTGTGACTTGGATGGGGAGTTGTCTCATTGGCACTCACACCTCATCTTCTTATATCTATAAACCATCTGATTGACCGATTCGATCTACAAAAACTTATAATATACTTATACAGGTTAACACGATTATTAATATATTGTTTCAGCCTATAATATGAAATCATAAAAACCTAGAAAAACCAAATTGCACGGGTTTGCTATCTACTTATATCTATGTTTATATTAACGTCAGCATTCTTTGGAATATAGATAATTCCCAAAAAGTTGTGCCAAATATATACGGCTAAGGAAAACTATTCATGGGATAAGAAAATTTTTTTAGTTTTGTCAACAGGAAATTTATTAAATGACCATATAATTAATATTCATGTCAACACCGAAGTGCTGACTACTGGGCTGGTGATTCCCTCGCGATCGGGGACGAAACGTCTACCAATAGTGGCATCGACCTAGTGGTGTAAATAGTTATCAAGTGTACCAGGATTATAAATAAATACGGCAGACGCGCATTTCGTCTACATAAGACTCATTAGTGACGCTCAGATCAAAATAGTTTAGAGCCAAAGAAGTACAAAGTTGAGGAGCATTGATGACCAAAAGTTTCAAAACTTGTAATTATCAACCCGTGTACAAAGTATTTCAAGAGTAATACACAAGATATTTTGACCTAAGGAAAGTCTTCAAATATCAAATATCATCACAACACTTGATAAAATATCAAAACAATGATACTGAAAAAATCATTTTTTTTCTCACAGGGACTCGGTTAGTAGATTAAAATTTTGTTAATTAAAATGTTTTTTTTTTTTTTGTTTTTTTTAGTATTTCCTGTCTATTTGTATTACTTTATTAACTTATTTGACATTGACATCACTATTTCTTTGTTTTCTAGCAATGTGCAGTTTACTGTCCATATCCGTATACTGAAAAATTACTATCCATATCTGTATACTGCACTAGTAAACCGAATTTAACTTGATCGGACAAAAACGCATTAACGCTATTTGAATTAGATTAATTGGCATTTGATTAAGATTGACAAAAATTAAAAAATATTTTTAATTTATTTCAATGCATATCAAATCATTTTAATGCCAGTCAAATAGATTCGCTTGCAGACTAGTCGCTCAATTTAATAAAAGACAGTTGTAAGTTGCGTCGAACAAATAGGCCACGCTCCCGTTAAACTATTTCAAACTGGTATTAGAGCTGTCTTACAAATTGACGAAAGGAACGAACGAACGTAAAGGGAGCACGTATTTCATTTCCACAATAACAGTTATTAAAAAAGTCTTTGTTTTATCCAGTAAAACAGCATTCTTTTCTAAATCAAGTTTATATATTTTTTTTAATAATAATATCGTAAATAATCACGATTTTAATATAATCAGAGAAAATTAGTGTCACATTTCAATGGCATTTTTAAAGTACGTTAGTCTAAATTTAACGACAAGATTCACATTTATTTTTATTTTTTATAGTACACTTTCAGCAGATTGTCAAAGCAGAATATCGAGATTTGCTAAAAAATTATGCTACAATGTTTTTAAAAAGTAATGTTGAATAAATCTAGAAAAACAGATTTTGTATATCAAGAAATAAATCTGTAATTTTGCACCATATATGTTGTGGATTTTATTTAGGAATTGAATGCTTCTTTTTGTAACTTCATTGGGGTGTAAAAGCGTTGACCTAAGTACATTTTGTATGAAGCGCAGAAGCGCTTCATTATAAAAATGTGCGCACGATCAACGCTTTTACAACCCTATGAAGTTACAAAAAGAAGCATTCAATACTTAAAATTATATTTTTTAGCTATAATCATGAAAACACGAATTTTATAATTGTTTAATTTAATTCACCTGTGCACTTTATTGTGGGATCACGTGTTATCATGAATGAAAAGTTTTATTGAGTAATGCAATTTGCTTACGGAATAACATGTGATGTGCAGTTAGCCAATCAGAATAAAGAATTATAATGAAACATACATATAATGTAATTATAATGACGATTTAACAGTTCCCATGTTTGGAAGATAGACGCGAAGTTGTCACTTATCGTCCAGTGGCTAATATTTCATGAATGTTCAGGACTATAGGCAAAACGTAATTATACGCTAAAACAACCTTTCCATTGCTCCGGTGTATCATATATACACATTAAGAGGGGGGGCAATGATTCAAAAGTTATTAAACGAGCACCGGCATATGGCATAGTATGAAGATCATCTTTTTTTTCTTCATTTTCATTTTATTATTTTGAGCGTTGTAAATTTTGAATCAAGGAAGTATTTGTGTTTTGATTTTTCTTATTTGTCTGTAAGGGAAGAAGACACTGTATTTGCTTTGACATTTTTTTTAGGTTAAACAGTGCAACATTGTAATATTGAAGAGTGGGGGGGGCGGTTTTTAGTCTATTAGGGGATTTTTGTTTCTTCTGACTACTCTATATTTAGGATATTTTGAAATGTTATCTCCTCCAACCTGGTGGTATCATATTTTAACCTATCGTACGTCCCGAAATCCTAAATATATCTCAAGAAAAATCCAATTTAATAAGTGTCGTTGCATGTAGGATAATTGTCCGAAATTCCACGACTATTATTTAAATATGTCAAAATAAAGGATCCCTAAAACGAGTCTTACGTATGATTCGTCAAGCATACGTACCTTTCGTCAATTTGTAAGAAAGCTCTATTAATTCATTTTAAACAGTGTTGAGACCCGAGCGTTGTACAGGTAAATCACTTACGCAAAACAATATCGATGTATCTATATTGTTTATTTGTTTCAATTCTATCGACTTTAGTTAAATGCGTGTATTCTTAATAAAGTCACATACTTTACAATTTAAACAAATGAATGAACAATACACGTGACATATAAGGGATTTAAATAAAAATATGGAAATATTGATGCACGGTTTAAAAAATGCAAAACTTGTGAATCTGTTAAAAATAAAATAGTTAGATGTTAATTATATTTATAATTTGTCCAAATGCAGTAGATCTTTATCTCACATATCCGTTTCAAAACTTGCTTAGTGCTATGAAAACTCGTTGCATGTAAGTAACGTATGGTCCATTGCAATGACTTACGAAAATTATGTATTCCTGTATATTTCCGTTTCTCTTTTTCTGTTTTACTATAATGTACTAGTAAACTAATTTAAAATATAGACACGGAAATAAAAGTAACTTCACAGAAATTATTTATTGTTTACATAGTTTAAATCGATGTATCTTCTATTGTCGGTAAACAACAAATATTCCCTAGCTGTATATTGATATGTGGGGTAGCTTGTAATAAAAAAAAATGTTGTGTTAAATAATAAAATTGATAAAGATAATGCTGACATTTGTTGATTTAATAAACAGTTAAGTCTTGCTCAAAATAGTAAATGAAGTAACAGCTCAATGAACTTTCAAAACTGTGTCATTACTCAAATTGTATTACCGGTCACTGACGCGAAACGGGCGTTAATTGTGGAAAAGCAGCAAAATACGAAAATTGTGAATTGTGGTTCCGATTCTGTAAAGGGATTATTGTGCTGTCATGCACCGTGACGTACAAAAAGTCTTGCCATAAATGAACATGTAATCTGTTTATATGAGATAAATTTTAATCTGCGATAACGATGGGTAGGTTGATTTAAGTTTAATGACCTTGACTGGTTCTTAGTCGGCATTCCCTTTAACGTCTTTTAATGCATTTAAAAAACACATATTTACGTTTGGGGCATTTAATATAAGTCTACCTACCAATTAAAAATGAACATAAACATTATTAAAAAAAAAAACAAGAATGAAAAAGAAACAATTATGCATTGTTGCTCTAATATAATTGTATTAACTATATTTTAGCGGTAATGTCTAAATAAAAACTTCGTATAAATAAAATATTTCATCTTAGTGCTCTCGTTGAAGTTCGCGTTACATATTAAAATGAATTTCATTGATCGGAACGTTTGCAATGTGCAGTTTACTGTCCATATCCGTATATACAATGTATATATATATATTGAAAAATCCTAAAGGATCTATAAGTCGCCATCTTGAATTGCCTTCAGTCATGTCAGTATACGAATAGGATAGTAAACTGCACATTGCTAGTAAACAAAGAAATAGTGATGTCAATGTCAAATACGTTAACAAAGTAATACAAATAGACAGGGAAAACTTTTAAAAAAACCATAAATTAACAAAATTCTAATCTGCTATCACAGTCTCTGTGATTTTTCTCAATACAATTAATTAACTGTGCAATCGTGCTCCACCTTCAATGATGATTGTAAATTATAAATATAACCAAAAGTTGTTAATCTATAGATAGTGAAGACTAATGAAAAACACTGTGCGGGACAAATTTGCCATTCCGGTATCGGCAAATCTGACTTTGTCGGTTTACAAGATATCAAAAAAAAAATTTGCCCAGTGATAGATTATTGAAAAATTAAAAAAATGCCATATGTCCCAACTTGTCACTGTTGTCACTCTTGTCACTGCAGCTGATTAAAAGTACATTTCCCATGGGAAATTTGATAATTCCCATGGGAATATTAGAATTTCCCATGGGAACATTGAAAGTTCCCATGGGAAAAATTACTTTTCCCATGGGAAGTTTAGAGTTCCCATAGGAACTTTAAAGTTCCCATGGGAAAAGATGAATACAAAAAGTTCCCATGGGAATTAATTCTTCCCATGGGAACAAATTTTCTTCCCATGGGAACAATTTTTCTTCCCATGGGAACAATTTTTCTTCCCATGGGAACAAATCTTCTTCCCATGGGAACAATTTTTCTTCCCATAGGAACAATTTTTTTTCACATAGGAACAATTTTTCTTCCCATGGGAACATACTATATTACAATACAAACATTATTTTCCATTTGAATTTTTTTCTTCAGAAAAATTACAATTTGTTGCAAATACTGGATATATGAGAATAAAAGGGAATATACTTCTGCCTTAGCTGGATGGAAAGCTGTAGGGCATAACACATTTTTGGAACCTTGAAGCAGATTTGTCTCCGGGACAAGTTTGCAATTCCGCTGAGTGCAAAAGTTGTTCACCTTAATTTTTGGAGTTAAGTCAAAATGAAGTTGATAACTTGGTTGGTATTGGTTCCCTGATATTTGTCCTAAAATTGTTTGGCTCTAGAAAAAGTTATGCCCCTTTTTTCAACAATTTCCTTAGAGGAATAGTTGTTTTCCTCAAGGGAAATCAAATTTCCCTAAAGGAAAAAGATTTTTCCTCAAAGGGAAATTGTTTTTTCCTCAAGGGAAATTGTTTTTTCAAGGGAAAAAGATTTCCTTCAAGACAACAAATTTCCTCTAATGAAATCATTGTTCTTCAAATTTCCTCTAAAGAAATTTCTGAACATCAAATTTCCCTTATTTGTTCTTGTTAAAAATTTCTTCGCTATACCATGTATACAAACAGTATGAATATAATTATTACAAGACTGTATAGTTGATGCAAATGATATTCAAAACTTTCATAAATGTTTGACTCAACATTTTAATGACATTGAAAATTGATAAAGTCTGACAGTTTAGATCTAGGTATTGTTCATACTTTTTATAAAATTTAACTATGATTTATAAAAAAAATTTGTAGCAAATGATTCTGTTTTCTTTGTAATTGTTTCAATGCAATACATTAATAAGCAACCAATTTGAATGTCATACCATTTGTGGTGTTCTAAAGAATTTGTTTATATATTTGCAAATTAAATAATAAAATATACACTTTTCGTGTTATTTTAAATTAAAATTTTCTTCTGTTTCAGCTTGTGTACAGTTTTCAATCCACTACGTAAGAATTCAGTGAATACATTATTCCATTCACTTAACATTTTCCTTCAATTCTAAGAGAAAACATTTTTGCAAATTGTTCTTCAATGATCTTCTTCCGTTTATTTGATATGAGGGAGCGATGTAAATGAGTGGATAAAACTGGTGTTCCTTTTTTCAACAACAAAATAGTATTTGTTCTGCATTCTCCTTTCTTTCGAATAATATATATAATATGTTGTTGCTTTTATGCAATAGTGTTTTTGTGTATCTATGATAGAACTCCATTTTATTTATTGGCATTATCATGTGATAATGATGAAATTTCCTGTTTCTTTTTTGCAGGAAAGCACACATTCCAGTTCAAATTAATCCAATTATGCACTTTGTAAATAAATTTCAACTTTAAGTTTCCTCTTCAGTTATGACCTATTGATCATGAAAACCAAGATGTCTGATCACCTATAAATACACAAAATAAACAAATAAAATGTTATAAATGGAGAGAGAAACAGCAATAAATGTTTTTCATATGTATCTTTCTTTATTAAAATTCATTAAGTAAACTTGAACCTTGCGAAAAATAATTAGCTGTGATGTAGACTAGAAAGTATAAAACGCAAAATAAAGTAGTCGCGAAAAATTAGTTGATTTACATTAGTCCAGTCTGTGTTTGCAGGAAATTTACATCATAGGTTGCCATATTCCTATTGTGCCTGTCGAAAGTTCAGAGCCTGTAGTTTTTGTAAGTTTAGTCTGACACTAAAATTTAGTGGTTGTTGTTGTTGTTGTTTCATACCGGTTATATTTATTTTTTGTAATTTATTTTGTAATAAACTAGGCAATTAGTTTTACAGTTTGGACATGTTGGATTGTTTCAATTTTTCATCTTTGGGTCTTTTATAGCTGCCTACTTTGACTATAGGGTATGGATTTTCTCATTATTGAAGGTCGTCATAGGCCTACAATTGCTTTCTTAAAGCCATGATAGTTTTCATATTTAATATACCACATCTTTTAATTTTTATAGTAATCATGATTATCATCTTTCAAGTTCAACAACTTTAAAAAATAAATAAAAGTGGCCTTACCATTTAGGTTTAGTTTGCTTCTGCAAATTTTAAATTGCCTGTCATTTCTGCTGTTTATAATTTCTCTGTATCTTCTATAGTTCTTGTCCTATACATAAAAGAGTAAAAGTTATTATTGAATGGCATCTTGCATCAATATTTATTTTTTTTGCTGTTTAATGTACATGATGTATATTAATGTGTGTTAAATAAGAAGAGTGCACACGCTGAAATGTCTCGCCTTCTTTTACTAATCATTGATAATATGTTGATAGTCCTAAGTATAAAGCTTTATCACAACTGTCACATAAACTTAACATTAACCAAGATAAATAAATAAAGACTAATGAACCATGAGAATGAGGTCAATGTCAGATGAACCATGCCAGGCAGACATATACAGCTAACAAGGCTTCAATGCAACAATTATAGCTGACCTATTACTTATAGTTTAAGAAAAATAGACCAAATCACAAAAACACTGATCAATGAACCGTGAAAATGAGATCAAGGTCAAATAAAACCTGTGCCACTGACATATAGATCATAAAATATTTCTATACACCAAATACAGTTGACCTATGGCTTATAGTATTTAATAGATAAAGACCAAAACTCAATAACTTAATTTTGACCACTGAACCATGAAAATGAGGTCAAGGTCAGATGACATCATCCCACTAGACATGTACACCTTACAATCATTTCATACAACAAATATAGTAGACCTATTGCATAAAGTATGAGAAAAACAGACCAAAACACAAAAACTTAACTATAACCACTGAACCGCAGGCCTCTACAATAACTTTTTTTTCAACTTGTCCTGTAGGACAAGTACATACCAAAATTTACTTGTCCGAATGAAATTGTTACTTGTCCAAAAATTTCTATTAAAAATAACCTTTTTACATGTTTAGTTGATTAAAGGATCAAAACGAATTTAAACAATATAACAGATTTTGATGTATTTTTTTTAAATACTTTTCAAAAATATGAGTAAAGTACAACTGCGAAACTAGTCATATCACAGGAATTAGGTTCTAGTTTCCATCAATGCTAGTCTCATCAGACTCTAATCATGAAGGCACCATCTGATAGACCTGTACACTCATTGGATTTGTATTCTGGTTTTTTTTTAAGTTAAAAAAAGTGTATTCAAATGTAATCAATAAAAAGAAGAAGATAAGACATCATAAGGTCTGATTGCCAATGAGACAGAAATTAACAACTATAGGTCACCATATTGCAAGTATTGTTTTTTTTTCTACTTATGATCAAATATGATTTTGTGAATTTTATGGTAAATAAAAAGAAATATTTTTGTGAACAAATTACCGTATAGTATTTATTTTTAAGGAACAGAATAAGGTAGCAAAATGAGGTACTGATTTGCCTTGGTCCCGAAATGTCTCCTGCCTTGTCAAACTGTCTATCAATCATGACCATGTCTACTAAATATGTCTCCTACGGATCCAAACTGTCTCTTAAACAATTGGAACTGAATCTTTCGAGGTGACGAACTGTCCTGTAAAGTTACCTAATCTACAAAGCGCATCACTGATTCAGATCAGTAAGACTGGTTTCCGAGAATAGTATACCTTTTACCTTTTAAAAAGTACCTGACAAAGAACCAGTTAAAATTATCGATTGCAAGTAAACATGTTGAAGAAAAAGGTTTTGCATTTGAATAAACATAATACAGAAACATGTCAAATTAATATTTGTTTTCTTGTTTTTTGTTTATAATAAATTACTTTGTTCATCAAAGTTGGATTACATTTATTTTCTGTGAATAATTGTACTTGTCCCGACGGACAAGCTTGATACAGCTTTTACTTGTCCGACCTTTTTTCCCTCTGGTACCGGACAATCGGACAAGCGTTATTGTCGAGGCCTGTGAACCATGAAAATTGTCATAAATAGCATAGACATCTCTTAGTTTTGAGAACAACATGCGTTAATTGTGCAAGTATAATCATTGATAAATCATGCACAAGATTGACTTTTTAAAAAAAGCCTATATATTGAAATTTTCTGAAAATATTGCATGCATTTATTAATATGACCAATTTCAAGAAATGCGCAAAGATGTGAGATGATTTATATAATTGTAATTTCAGAAATTTATAGTAAAGGCTTTCATCCCCACTGCATTTTGCACTTTTCCCACGTCAGGAGCCAGAAGTTATGGCCTTTGTGACCTTTGTATGATTTTTATTTTAGTTTCTTTTTTAATATCAAAGAGTTTAATATGACGTCCATTATCACTCAACTAGTATACATTTTTGTTTAATGGCAAGCTAAAGCATGCCTCACAGGCAGGGATCCAGGAGGGTCTGAGGGTTGGACATGTTGGAACCCCCCTTTCTACATTGTTCTTTATTGGACGATCAATGCATTTGAATTTTAAAATTAACACCATTCGAACGTAAATATATTTCAAAATTAAGATGCTGCAATGTAAAATTCCCAGTAGAGCTGGGAAGATGGTATAAGTCATTCCAAAAGAAGAAAGGACATGCAATCTGTGTTTAACTGCAATTGGCAATGAATTCCATTATTCATTTGAATGCAATTCTTTATTAGTTAAAAAATATCAGAAATCAGCATATTCCAGAGTACTATGTGAAATATCAGAATTAAGCAAAAATGAAAGGACTAACTGTCATTGACAAATATTAACTTATTATTTAAAAATGTGTCTATATTCATTTCAAAGTTAACTAAAATATTATAATGTTAAAATATTATAATATAAAGTAATTTTTCATATATTTTATTTCTAAGTTGTTTTATTTCACATTTCGGCTTCGTCAGAGGAAAGCGTTCCAGAAATAAAATAGCCTTGCAAGACGTCATAATTATTTGGACTAGATTTTCACCACCATCAACATTGTATCCCAAAGCTTGTCTCACTGTGGAAGAAATGAGTTTGGCGCGTTTACAAAAATATAATTGTCTGTGCTGACAGGGGAGTGTGTGTGCATACCATTATTTAAATTTTCTAAACCTTCTTTTTCAATATTTTGTGCATTTCTTGGTAATATACTGTCAGACCTCGAGCGCTGCTTTACAAAAACGATCAACTTACAAGTAATGTAGGGGAAGGAAACTAGCTAAAAAGACCAAAAATAAGCCACAACTAATGGGGTCTCATTGGGGGTTCTGTTCACGGATCTCGCTTTATAGTTACTATTTATTTTTTTTTTAGATTCCCGCATCCCGCTTACACTATGTAAGTAAACAATTCTAATATTTTTGTAATTTCCTATGTCCCGCTAAACTTCATTTCCAGTTTTCACGGCACAATAATTTGACTATTAGTGACACTATATAAGTACTGTGGTATTTTCACGTGGGTATTTTACCAATAAGGCCATATATTTCGGTGTGTAGAAATACCGCAAAGGAATTCTTAATGGCGCTGACTAAGAAGAAAGTTTTTGCATTAAGGACACAAACGATGTTTTAAGATCACAGAGAATATGGATATATAGGAGGATATGATTAAATACCTCATATCTGTAAAGTTAGGTTTCAATAGATATTGTAATTTTGAAATTAAATGACTGTTTAATCAACGCGTGCCACTCGGCACGTGACCAACGGCTTATTGCAAATTCACTAATCATCATGTTCAATCAACCTAATCCAATACACAATTGTCTTTTTATCGTTACTTATTGATTAATTAATGGTTGTTGTTGAATAAACCTAACGGTTTAGCGTGGTAAAATTTCAAGTTTATGAAAGAAAAATAAAAAAAAAATGAATTTTGTGTTTTAAAACTTTGCCTTTGTTATATTTTGTTTTTAAGGAAATTGCTATGCAAGCTTTTTTTTTTAAATTAAAGAACCCTATTTTGAGATACAAATTGAGACAAAAATGCTTTTGAGATTTCGTTTCCTTGTTTACAACACAAGAGTTTACTGCATATATTATCATTATACCTTGAATGAGTGACATATGCATGAGAGTATGTGGTGTCCGTGGGGTTCTTCAAAATCCGATTACAGAAGTAATATAGAAAAACTCCAAGAGGTAAAATTATGTTACGTTTTAAAAAGAGACTATAAATCATAACTGTCTCCTATGAACAATAAATTTAAAACTGATGTCAATGCTTTTTTTTAACAATTCATCTTTATTTCAACAATTGAAGATGAATACCATTTTATTTTAGAATGTAATAAGCATCGTGATGTAAGAAATATAATTCACAATGTGCAGGCGCGAATCTAGAGCTTGAAGCGGAGGTTTGGGGGAGGGGGTACGTGATAAATGTTTAGAATACTAGAGAAGTTTTCTTGTTATATAAAACCATATGTTTTTCAATAAATGGCAAACTTTTTGTTCATCTGGCATATGGTTACTCTAAATAAACTTTAGATTAGTTTAATTATTTGATTACAGATCGTATCTACCCGTTTTGCAATTGCTGTATCACCCTAAATGAGGCTAATAAAGGTATGTATAATAAAATATAGAGGTAGCAGTCTTGGATTGTCTTAATTAAATCCTTTGATCCTCTAATTATCAAGTTACCCTCTGGCCAATGTAATTATGACTTGTGTATATTTAAAGAAGTTACTATATATAGCTTTATTCTCATAAAGCAAATGCATTACATCGGTACAGAGATAACAAATACAACAATAAATATTTACAATATGTACAAAACAAGCGAGAGAGGTTACAAAAGTTACAAGCCAGGAGTACAAGCACGGGCCGACAAACACAAGTATTTATATTTTCTATAATAAAAACAAAGCTTCTTCAGAACTGGTTTTCTTGTACTTGACATAACTTCAGACAATTTAACTGTATTTTGCCATTTTGTAAAATATGCAGTTAAAAACTTTTCGTTTTTGATTGAAAAATGTGCAATCAAATATAAAATGATATTCGTCACCTATTTGTCGATTGTTACATAGACTGCAAAAGCGGTTTTCTCTGATTACGTTTTGCCATCTTCCTGTTTCAATCGGCAACTTAGTATTAGTCGTTTGAAATCGACAAAAAACAATAGCGTCTTTGAAGTCCAAAATATTAAAATATTCTTCAATTTCAAGTTTTTCTTAAAAATTTTGTAGTTTATACCTTTTGACGAATTTTGAATGAGGGAATTCCAGTTCTGAATATATTGATCTAGCAATCTCTGCTTTATGACAGTTTTTAACCATTCTTTATTAACAAAATTTTGTGACTCCCATATGTTTGAGAAACCACAATCTTGAAATATTTTTTGTATAAACAAGATCCATTTTATCTGGTTATTATGTACAGCGACAACGTGTCACCCTATTCAATATATAGTAAAGATAACATTAAAAAATATTTTAAGATTTTCAAGCGGTGTGGTTGGGTGTCACGTTGACAGGGGGGGGGGGGGGGGCTGGGTTCACCTTAATTATGATTAAAACATGTTTTTTTGTACTGCCTCTAATCAACAGAAACTAAAATCTCATTAAAAATGAAAAATCAGAATATATTTTAATATAAAATATGTAGAACAGAAGTTAAGTATCCCATAAAACATAATGAATCATTATACATGCAGAGACCAAAGCAGCAAAGATATAGTCAATAGAATCTAATTGCATTCGCCTATGTTCTATCCTTATAAAACCTTGCTGTGAGGCATGGTCCCTGACATCAGAAAAATTAATGAAGTATTGGCAACTGGACGTTAAGCAACCAAATATAAATCCTCACTTTTCCGTGAAGTGTTCACAATTATTTGTCTTTTTAAAATTAAAAGGATTAAAAATTCCCAAACTGAAAAGAGTTGAAAATACTTTATTACTTTAGAAGTAAAAATTATAACAGACAGAATAAATACGGCAGAAACAAACAAATGGGAAAAAAATAGAGAACAATTTGAAATACCATATATACATGTTTAAACAGTATACTAGCAGATTATGAACGGGTCAAGGTTGAGCGAACGTGAATTTCTACCTATTACACTAAAAAGGTGACAATCAATTTTTTGAGGCACGTGTCGAATACACATTAGATAACTTTCTAATTAAAAAAGGTATAATTGTAAAATTCAAAATTATGAATTTTTACAAAGTCTATTTTCATATGCCATGTCCTTTGTAACAGTTGTATCATTCCATCAGGTCCTTAGTGCACATTTTTGTTCTTAGTGCACTAAGGAGGTCCTTTGCGGTATTACTACGGACCCCATATATTTGAAGCTGTTCAAAATACTGTACATTATAGGTACGTGTATCAGATTGAACAATAATTGTCATATATATAAAAAGAATAAGTAATCTGGTATGAAATATGTCCACTGGAACGACCGTGCAAGTGCTATATATATATTATAGCCAGTCAAGGTCGTTAAAAACTTCCATTTGTTGTTGTCCACTGAAAATAAGCTCTTGAATACACGAATCCCCGTTTTATTAATGCCAAATTTATTTGTTAGTATTTCTTCTTCTTTTTCTTATGATTTTATCATATTTTTTTTGTGAAATTTTCTGTGTAGTTGAACATGAAATTGCCTCCGATGCTACAAAGAAAATTTGTTTAATGTCAAATGTTGCAATATATGCTAAGTATTACACGTGGACAGGATGTTCCCCAAAAAATAAGTTATACACATCCCGAGGGTACACGCTAGTGTCATATGGAAAATTACTGGGTCACCTGTAAGATGGTAATCAGCCATGCAACTAATCAGGTTACTGAACTGACCATGTCACTTCAATTTAAAGTTTATCGGTAGATCAAAATGATAAATTCGTTTGAATTAACATTTCAGATCTAAAGGATTTATCATTATAATGAAGTGAAATAATTAAACCATATCGTATTATTTTCAAAAGATTATTTATTTTCATATTTTTTTTATCTATGCCGGGAAAGAATTGAAAACTGTATTTATAATTTTTAAATTTATTTTATAAAAAAATCCGTGTAGGTCTCATGAAATGGAACCCACGTATTCCTACTTAAGATTTATAAAGGAGTAGGTTCAGTAAGACCCCTTTTCGGCCCCAAAATATAGCAGTTTTACTAAATTGTATAGTACTAGAACCGAACACCTGTTTTGGGATATATATACATATAGTTAATTTACCGTAAATAACTGCGAAAAATGAATAATACACAAGTTGGTAATTGTCTCTTCTCTGCTTATTAATTTGCATGCAATATTTTCTCTGATTTACTTGTGAGATCACCGACACTAATAATAATTACCTAAAAAAAAAAATAGGTGCTCCGTACTGGGAAGATCATATCGGATCCTATCAATTTATTGGTTCCATTCCCCCAATTAAATTAGTCTACACGTCTCCTTAGAAAAAATGCCTTGCAATGCGTCTGAACTACTAAGTACTTCCATATAATTTCGAAAACAGATAATAATCTATTTCACTGGATGAGATTGGGCTGACGGATTTTTAAATGGAAATGTATTAATTTTTATTTATAGCACAAGTTTTACAAGGCAAGATTATTCACCCTTTTCGCCCTACAAATCAAATGGTTGCCTCCTTACACCTACACGAGCTAAAACATATACATATGAACATTTGATATCATTTATTTTGTGTGACAACTCTTCACCAATGACCTGAGTGAAAGGTTGACATGGGCAGATCCAGAATTTTCCATTTTTTTATTTATTTTTTTTTTTTTGGGGGGGGGGGGGGTAGAGGGGGATGCTTGCTCCAGTCATGCTTCAGTGATTCCCTATATAATCAACAAAATATTTCACACCAAAAAGGGGGGGCGGGGCTTTCTCCTTAATAAGAAATCTCTGTTTTCAGGCATAGGCTCATATAAATTTGCCTTTTGAAGAACTGAAATAAATATATGAAACGGCTAATGAGTTTTCAGATGCTTTACATTAAAATACATCATGTACATACATGTGACATACACAATCACAATTATAAATAAATGTAGAATCAAATCTTGATAAATGTATGTAGTTGAAATTGTTAGCTTTAAACATTAAAAAAATGAACTCCCAAAGTTTAAACACAATTAAGAATGACCATGTACATGATGTAGTCTGTAATGTATGCCATTGCCATGAAGCTAGATCATTGTAGGTAAACTGTCATCTATTCCCTTAAATCTTTGTCCCCAGTCACCCCAAGTTTGATTTAAATTAGGGAGCTACCATTTGATTTTTATGGGGGGGCTAGGATGAAATTTGAAAAAAATAGGCAGAACAGGAGTTTTGAGAAAAAAAAGGCAGGATGAGACACTAGCAAAAAAAAGGACGACAATTTAGGTAAAAAAGGTCAAGACAAACTAAAAAAAGAAAGGCAGGAACGAACAGAGTGAAAAATAAAAAGGCAGGACAGAGATTACAGCTAAAAAAAAATGCAAGATAAAATTTTTCATCCTAGCCCCCCCCCCCCCATAAAAATCAAATGGTAGCTCCCTTAGTCAAGTATATATCTACTCTATAAGGTCTCTAGTTTGGATAGTGTATAACTTGCAAATTAAAATCATACTCCTTCCAAATTTCTTTCTTTAAAATATTATGGATGAAATCATTGGAAATAGCAAGTAAAGAATGAAATTAAATTGGATGAAATGTGTCAATTTTTTTGGTAAAGTAGTATGTCTGAAGTTGTCAAACTTAATGATAGACCCTTCAGGGGCGGATCCAGTCATTTTAAAAAGGGGTTTCCTAACCCAGGACAAAAAGGGGGGGGGGGGTAATTACATGTCCCCATTCGTAGTCCGAAGACACTTGGTTTTCGCATAATTACTTTTAGTATAAGTTAACAGAAATCTATGAAACTCAAACACAGGGTTTGTGACCAGAGTTTTTGTCCAGAATTTAGAAATTACATGAATTAGGGGCCAAAAGGGGCCAATATTAAACTTTGTTTGATTTTATAGAAAATTGAATTATTGGGGTTCTTTGATATATATATATTCCAAATCTAACTGTGTATTTAGATTCCTAGTTTTTTGGTCCTGTTTAAATTGGTTTATCTTAAGGTTCAAAGGGTCCAAAATTAAACTTATTTTGATTTTAATAATATTTAAATTCTTGGTGTTCTTTAATCATGTTAATATGCTGAATATTTACTTAGATTTTTAGTATGGGCCCAAATTTCAAGTTGGTCCAAATTGGGGTCCAATATCTTACTTTGTTTGATTTCAAAAAAATTGAATATATGGGGTTCTTTGATATGCTGAATCTAACCATTCATTTGGATTTTTGATATTTTGGCCCGTTAACAAATTGGTCCACATTGAGATCTAAAGGGTCCAAAATTGAACTTTATTTGATTTCATCAAATAATGAATTATTTGGGTTCTTTGATCATGTTGATATTCTGCATCTAACCATGTATTAAGATTTTGAATATTGGACCATATTTAGAGGTTAATTGTCAATTTAAAATTTTTAAGTACTTGGACCACATTCATTCAATGTCAGAAACCTATGCTGCATCAACTATTGAATCACAATCCAAATTTACAATTCAGAGTTGTATCCATAAAATTGAGAATGGAAATGGGGAATTTGTCAGACAACAACCCGACCAAATAAAAAAACAACAGCAGAAGGTCACCAACAGATCTTCAATGTAGCGAGAAATTCCCGCACCCGGAAGCGTCCTTCAGCTGGTCCCTAAACAAATATATACTAGTTCAGTGATAATGAACGCCATACTAATTTCCAATTGTACACAAGAAACTAAAATTAAAATAAAACAAGACTTACAAAGGCCAGAGGCTCCTGACTTGGGACAGGTGCAAAATGCGGCGGGGTTAAACATGTTTGTGAGATCTCAACCTCCCCCTTTACCTCTAACCAATGTAGAAAAGTTTGAATTGAATGTTGTGTCCATACTTGCTCCAACTGTTCAGGGTTTAAAGTGTACGTTTGTATCAAGCTGAGCCATGCATAGCATTCTTATTGGTTATTTATATATTAATTTGAAATTTTGACGAGTGAGACACATACAGACTATACTGTAAACAATATTTCAGAGTTTAACGTAGTCAAGCAAAACAAATCATAGAAGAATAGTTGAATCATGTTTTTGTTGTCCAATGAAAAATTAGTACGAACACCAAGAAAAAGTATGGGAATGTTTGTTTTTTAAACTATTGACCAGGGTGAAAGTCTTTGAAAGTCATGACTGACAAAAGGTTTGTGAAATGAAATATCACAAATATTCCATTCTTATTAAATATTATTGTCATGATTGTATATAAAGAAAATACTGATGTTTAATAATAGTTTTTACCCTTTTTATGTTTTATAGGACAAGAAATATAGAAAAATAATGAAAAATATAAACAGTTTCAATAGAAATGAGTGACAAAACAAGATAAACAGAATACAACAAGGCCTAAATGGTAAGACCACTTCTATATACTGTAAATTCAGAAATTATTGCTTGCATTTATTATTGTGATTTTTCAGGGAATGGACAACTTATTGTGATTACAAAAAAAATCTGCATCAATTATATATACATGATATATATATGTTTCTGTTATCAAAATATGATTTCTTATTTTTGCGATACTCACCCAGTCACATTAATCGCATTACTAAAAACCTCTGGATAATTTCTGAATTACAGTAATAAACATGATAAAAGTAATTGCCTTTGAATGATGACTCTTATAAAAATAAGAAGATGTGGTATGGTAAATGAGTGACTTATCCACCAGAGTTCAAAGAAGTGGATGCAAGAAATTAAAGGCCAATGATGGGCTGGCCTTCAATAATGAGACAACACTTCCTTTATAGGTCAGCCAATAAAGATCCCAACATGAAAAGATTTAAACAATCCAATTTAGTTCAACATGTTCAAAAACAATAACAATTAATAAAAAAATGTCATGTCTGTGAGCACTCAACCTCTTTCCTGACCATAATATAGGACAGTGGTTCAAATAACACAGCATATGAACATTCTATAACAACTTTTGCAAGTGGCTAAACTTTAAATATCACTGCAAGGCACTAAACAACGAATATTAAATCTTGGACACAAAGCACTGAAATAAGAGAACTCATATAAAGCATGACAAGTAAGAAAATCAAATGAAAGTTTCTCAAATGTTAAAGTCATATGAAACGAGTGAGTGATGAAAAATAAAGTTTGTCCAACTTTTGAACCAATGCATGTATACGTCATAAACTTAGTCCTCTGAGCACGATTTTATCATTATTTTCACAAGTATATCATATAAATGGTCAATATTTTTTTTCTCTCTGTTTGTTATGATTTAACGAATAATGCTGCTCATTAAATGCTGTGTTTTGAAGCTGAGTTTTACCGATTGCCACCTTATAGTAAACAAATCACAAAAAGCATGGGTATTGAGCATGTGTTTAACATGTATAATCAGCTATTTGTTTATTTCAATGACAGATCCTTGCATATTGTGGTCACCAGATTTTTACGAGGAGGGTTACACTCGGGTCACTATGTATATGGAAAATATGTATCGGCGAATTGCTTCGTGGAAGCAAGCAATTAAAAATAAGTAAACTTCTTCTAAATGTGGACAAATTAAAGAATTTTCCTCATAAAAAAGTATATGTACTTAAGTTGCATAATGAAAACTATCTATTTAGTTATAAAAAACATAATTATTATACATATCTTTTTTTAATTTGAGGTTTCTTATGACATTAATTAAAACATGATAAAATAAGCCTATTTATATTGCTGTTTTTTTCTCCATTTATCATGTTTATAACTTTTTATTTTTATTTTGTGTATTTATAGGTCAGATATCTTGGTTTTTATGATCATCGTCAGGTCCTGCAAGTCTATACTGAAGAGGAAACTTATTTGTTAATACTTTTCTACATAATGTGCTAATTGGATTTATTAATGTGAAATGAACTCAATTGTGTGTTTTTCTGGAAAAAGAAATAGAAAAAATTCTACAAAATTGCTATATAAACAAAATGGAGTACTATCAAAGATGCACAAGGACACAATGGTGTAAAATGTAACAACCTACATATTCACTGATGGATTATGGAGAAATTAAGAAAAAAATAGTATCTTTGTCATGTTTGTTGTCGAAATAAACACATGCGTTATCCATTCATGTACATAATATTATGTACATGGCTCTCCATCATATCAAATATACAGAGAAGATGTTTGAAGAACAAGTTGCCAAAATTTATTCAACCAATTGAAGGAAGATGTCTTGTGAATGGAATTATTTATGCACTGAACTGTTATGTAGGGGGTAGAATAATTATACACAGCAGCTGAAACAGAAGACAAGTTAATTTGACATGAAAAGTGTTTATTTTATATAATCTTTTGTATCAACATGATCAATAATTCAGTCTAGGAGAAAATATATTTATACTGTTTGTCAATGTTTGTACTGTTATGAAATTTTTATAGAGGAAAAACATTTCCTTAAGGGAAATTTGATGTTCAGAAATTTCCTTAGAGGAAATTTGAAGAACAATGATTTCCTTTAAGGAAATTTCCTCAAAGGAAAATTTGAAGCGGCAAAGTTCCTCAAAAGAAAAAGAATTTCCTCAAAGGAAATAATTATGCAGCAAATTCCCTAAGGGAAATCTTTTTCCCTTGAGGAAAACTCTTTTTCCTCTGAGGAAATTGTTGAAAAAAGGGGCATTACTTTTTCAACAGTGGTGCTAGAGCCAAACATTTTTAGGACAAATATCAGAGAACCAATACCAATCAAGTTATCAACTTCATTTTGACTTAACTCCAAAAGTTAAGGTGACAACTTTTGCACTCAGCGGAATTGCAAACTTGTCCCGGATACTGTTAATATTCTTATACAAGACCTGTTTATTTTCTCTTGCTTATGACCTTAGATATATTATTAATGCTGTATGTTTATGCTTATGACCTTAGATATATTATTGTTGTATGTTTATGCTTATGAAATTAGATATATTATTGCTGCATGTTTATACTTTTGACCTTAGATACATTATTGCTGTATGTTGATTGTCACTTGCTTATGACCTTAGATATATTATTGCTGCATGCTTTTTTTAAAATGCTTATGACCTTAGATACATTATTGCTGTATGTTGATTGTCACTTGCTTATGACCTTAGATATATTATTGCTGCATGTTTATGCTTATGACCTTAGATATACTATTGCTGTATGTTGATTGTCTTTTGCTTATGACCTTAGACATGTTAGATATACTATTGCTGTATGTTGATTGTCTTTTGCTTATGACCTTAGATATACAATGTATAATATTGCTGCATGTTTATGCTTATGACCTTAGATATATTATTGCTGTATGTTTATTGTCACTTGCTTATGACCTTAGATATATTATTCATGTTATTTGTGCAGGTTTATTGACACTTGCTTAAGTTATTTTATTGCTGTTTGTTTAATTTTCTGTTTTTGTTTCACACATTTTACTTGATGGTGTTATCTCAGTGAAAGATGAAATATTAAAACACAAGTGCCTTATTTGTTATACCAATTGTAATGTTTTGTCTTTTTGAAAATGATATTCTCAAATGTACATAACTTAAATTAAGAGGTGTTGAAATTAAGTAAGGATATGGTATGTGATTGCCAATGAGACAACTAAAAACCAGAGATAAAGGTATTTTCAGCCAGTGACTGAACAGCCGTCAACAATGAGCAAGACCTATCAACATTTAAATGTCTGCATGAAAAAAACACAAAAAAATTCAAATGGATAAACATAAGACACTGTGTGCAATGGTGTGAAAGCTATATATGCAAAACTATATACTGAAATTTCAGAAATTATTGCTAGCAATTGTAAGTGCGATTTTTCTCAATTTCATCATTTTTTTGTGTGCAAAATTTAGAATAATCCTGTTTAGTTCATAAAAAATTTCAATATGCAAGTGTATATTATTGTGATTATAACCCTGTCACTATTTTCACAATAATAAAAACAGCAATAATTTCTGAATTTATAGTAGTTAAATTCTGACACATAGTGATTAACTTTCAATTAAGCATGCCAAGACAAAAATCGTAGAACACACAATTATATATTTCTACAATTAAGATTCAAAGAAATACTTGTACCCATAATAACTTAGTCCGTTTTGTGAAATTGCTTCACTCATGCAATTAGAGGATTTTTTTATGTTTTCTTTTTAGTTATATCACTTCCCATGTGAACAATTATTGTTCCCATGGGAAAACATATTGTTCCCAAGGGAAAAATTATTGTTCCCATGGGAAATTTATTGTTCCCATGGGAAAAAATATTGTTCCCATGGGAAAAGTATTTTCCCATGGGAAGAAAAGGAGTTCCCTTGGGAAGAAAAGTTCCCTTGGGAAATTTAAAGTTTCCCTTGGGAAATTTAGAACTTCCCATGGGAACAAACAATTTACTTATGTTCCCATGGGAACTTTAAAGTTCCTATGGGAACTCTAAACTTCCCATGGGAAAAGTAATTTTTCCCATGGGAACTTTCAATGTTCCCATGGGAAATTCTAATATTCCCATGGGAATTATCAAATTTCCCATGGGAAATGTACTTTTAATCAGCTGCAGTGACAAGAGTGACAACAGTGACAAGTTGGGACATATGGCATTTTTTTAATTTTTCAATAATCTATCACTGGGCAAAATTTTTTTTTGATATCTTGTAAACCGACAAAGTCAGATTTGCCGATACCGGAATGGCAAATTTGTCCCGCACAGTGTTGAAAGCTAACCCACAGTTAAAATATTTCTTTGCAATTTTTTAAAACTTCCTCAGAAAAATGCTCGAGCCACTTGACTTTCATAGCTCATAATTAACGTTTTTACACAATATTTGAATAAAGTAGTTAAAGATTATTCGTTTCTTAAAGTGTAAGACGCAATAAAAATCGTATGCTTGCACCATCTTACCGAAATACGGATTTAATTAAGTCCTGAACATTTCGACATTTCTTCGTTCATTTTCATCAAAACCGAAACAAATCACAAGTACGTGTTAAAATCCGATTAAATACCTATATCCCAATATCGTCAGGTAAATTTGCTATATAAAGTACATTTTCTGTGTCAGGTCACAAGTGTTCAGTTAAAATAATAACAGAACGAAACTTACCCAAAAAAATTTCTGTAAGTTTTTATTGATTTGTTATCAATATGTAAACAAGTTTATTAAATAGGACGACATAATAAGTAACAAAATCGTATGAAACTAACAACGTTTTATGTATCCGGAATTAGATCAATATGTAAATATATTTATCATATACTTAGACTAAATAACATATGATTTTTACTGTATGATAATAACATTAAATTAACGTAACTTCATTTTTTTTCGAATTGGTGCTTAGCGGGCTGATATGAAAAGTTTATCACATGCTTCGATTGTTATCATATGTCTTCCCGTAACGTTATCGCATGCCATTCCGGTGATACTCGGCAAATTCCGGAAAATACACCTCAATGCTACGCTTTCAGTGAAAAACATTACAAAGAAGCGTACAAAACAATTATTTGGATGCTGAAAAGTATATTGTGTAATATAATAAAAAAAAAAAAACAAAAAACAGAAAACAAAAAAAAAAAAATAAAAAATATATAAAATAAATGCATTTTTTACTGTATAAACATTTTCAAACATAATTTAGTAAGTTACCTTTTAAAAAAGTTGACTTTTCAAACAGTGCACGTGTTCATAATTAGGTATATTGTTGAATTATCTTTTTTGTCGATTCGTCCATTAATTTTTCTTCTCTGTTGAGGCATATATGATGAGAAATATTTCATATCAAATGTACTAAATCTGGGGTCCGACGTCCGTGAACTTTTCAATCTTTCAACTTCTATTTTGGAACCACGTAAATGATCAATATATGAATCTGTTATTTTTCTCCTTTGTTGAAGCATATGATAAAAAGATCATAACATGTCATTTTTCATATCTCATGTATTATCAGCCCTCGATCAATATCACCCCTCGAGCCATGCGGCTCTTGGGCTCAGTGATATTGAACCTAGGGCTGATAATACATGCGATATGAAAAATGCCATGTAATTATCTGATATTATTAAAGTTGAGCATACACGTGTTTCTATTATGTAAACAATGACACGTGAGTCTGTGTCCGCATAGTGGTCATCTATTGGTGTTTTTATTAGATAAACAGGTTTATGTTTTAAATATATGATATTTCGGATTGGTCAATATTAGAGCATTTGCATTATTCACGTATCAGGATACGTGCACGTATCGACGTATACGTATCGAATAGATTGTTTACAATAATGATTTCACCCCGATCTCAATTAGAATGAAACGCATTATATAATATTTTCATCGGGACCAACTTGACTTAATTTATCGTTTCCTCATATACGTTTTATACGATACATCTATTCGGATACGCCCAGCAAATACTTGATTAATGCAAATGCTCTATTTGTCGCATTGCGTAAATATATTGTATGATATTTGATATGTACAAATGTATAGCACGGGATTTTTAAAGCGCGAATAGTTTTCTTGTTAAAGTAAGTTAAGATATATTGTCTTTCGGTGCTCGCATACCGTTCAGAAAAGCGCAGTTTAGTTTACCCCCCCCCCCCCACCCCCCCCCCCCACCCGAGTTGTATGCTTGTATTTATGAAATGTTTTTTACGCATAGATAGATAGATAAATATACTACCAGTATGACATTGTTCAGTTGATCATGAAGACCCATAATATATATGTATGTGTATATATTATTTCTCATTTTGATTTTCTGTTTTGTAGGCTGTCGCGTACTACGCAGCGATGATCCGGTATCATGATGACATAGGGACTCCAAAGCCGTAGCTTCCCTTGAGGCAAGTGAGGCAATTGCCTCACTAAAATTTCGACACTGATTATTTTTTTTATACATATATATCAATATAATAGTCATTTGTTGTTCTGTCTCAACCTTAATTTCTATATAACTTGTCATCATTCCTTTTAAACTATTCTTCCTGGATATAACTCAGCATCTCAACGGGTAATGTTTCTCGATAACATTAACCTAGTAATGATAATCATCATGGATCTCTAGTTAAAAACAGGCTCTTGCAGAAAAGGAAAAGCGACACTGAAGGTAAAGAAGGAATAATTCTAGTAAACTAGTTTTTTTGTGAACAGAGTCTGAGTGTTGCATATAACTTCATAATTATAACAATCCAAAAACGATAAGTAGACTGACAAAATCAAGTACTGGTCTTCGGAAGGGGCAGTGCTGTCTGCGTATTCATTTCACGAACTTTACAGATCTTTACAGATAAATAAAATATAAGTAATATGAAACATGCATGAATTAGTTTCTATCCATGTTTCTTTAACCTTAAAAATTGAAAGAATATCCCATATTCCAATTTGATATTATTGAGGAATGGTAGAACCTTTAACACAGGATTTTGTCTTTACTTATTCGGGACTACGGAATTTCGGTTCTTTATATTCGGGGTTTCGGAATTGGACACCCCATACCCCTAACCCCTAAATTTATAGATTTTGGAACTAAAATACCACCAACTATTTTCAGAAATAATTTGAAATTATGGACCTACATGTAAACTCCATTCCAATTCCCCTGTACCCATATCATATATACTCTGTCCCTGTTCATAGATAGAATCATATACATTTATCTTATCTCATTCTATCCCTAGTTTGTCTACGCTTTGTCAGCATAAAAGCGAGTTTATATTTTGTAACTGCAACTGTATGATGGTGCTTACAGAAAAGCTTTAATTCCCTTTTGCAAACAAAACTGTCACTTCCGATGCTACTACCAAATTGCTGATGGAGAAGGAATTGGAAGAAGACATTGATCATTGTGTTTATGATAATGTGCTTCCTTAAGAAACACAGACTGCCCTGAAACGACTGAAAACTTGGAAAAGAGCATGCATGAGTGGCGAGAGATTGTGCGGGCTTGCCATGCTCCATGTTCATCGCGATAAGGATATCAGCAGACCAAATTATGATTCTGAAACGATTTGACTAAACCGGCCATAGAAAAATTTGGCAAACTCTACTGAATCGATGTTTGTTCTATGTTCTGGCAGCAGACTCCAATCAGTGATATTTTTAAAGATAAAAATAAATTTAAATAAAGTTGTTAAAAATTTGGTGTTAGTAAAAGTCTTAAAATGTAAAAAAAATTATATAAATAGTGTCTAAATTCAAAACATTATCAAACTCTCCAAAAATGCCTAGAATGCAGGATTTTGCACCATTCATTTCATACCCTCCAAAAAAGATTTTCGCCTCGCTTCGCCTCGCTTCGCTCGGCTCTATTATTTTGCCTCACTAAAATAAGATGCCTAACTACGGCCTTGGACTCAAAATTTTCTTTTTTAATAAAATTATCACAATAAGCTGCACATGCTGACGAGCTATTCCTATGAAACAAGTGTTTGGTTTATATTATAAATACTTTATGTTTGAGGTGACGAATTAGAATATAATGGTACATGTATGATATGAATATTGGTACCTTTAGCCTAGTAAAGCCTTTAAAAAAAACGTAAATGACACGTTCAAGAGGCTAACAGATAAAACTTGAAAAATGTTTAGAAATACCAGTATTCATTTAAGTTTTGTGATATAATTGAAAACCCATACTAGGCATAGTCGTTAATTATGATTATTTCTGTCATTTGGTCTCTTGTGGAGAGTTGTCTCATTCATACCACATCTTCTTATTTATATATACACACAAATGTAAATTTCAATTAACATAGTATAAGATATACATATTCTGTTTCGTAATCAATGCAATGAAAAAAAAATTAGACGAAATCGAAAACTGTGAAAAGATAGTAAAAAAGCATTCGTCATGTAAATCAAAGGCGAATCCATGATCAGATGAAAATGGGTTTTATTGTACTACATGTTCAGGTTCTAAAGAGCATGTGTTAACTTATGTGTTAAAATTTCTTCAACAATTTACACTCTCCAGCAATGTGGACTACATACACTGTTTAATCTCATTTTTGTTGGTCCAGTGTTGCTGATAATTTTCCTGTCGTTTACATGCAGTGCTAGTTTATCTTTATCTTTTTAGATTTTGCCCAAAATACAAAAAAAACGTCATTTAAGGTCAATGTTTTCTATCAGTAGTCTACTGACGATCGATTTTGGTATAATTTGATATTTTTGTAGACCTTTTCTTGCTAATCATTTTTAATTTTGCTTACAGTGGCTATCTATCTTTCATAATTTTCAAAATTATAGGGAAGAAAAAGCC
The DNA here is from genome assembly GCA_037788925.1 of Mytilus galloprovincialis. NCBI lineage: Eukaryota > Metazoa > Mollusca > Bivalvia > Mytilida > Mytilidae > Mytilus > Mytilus galloprovincialis. The sequence continues at coordinate 3,639,156 of CM075340.1, read as the reverse complement.
TTGAAAATTGTGTCATTAAAGAGCGAGCAATAACCTCAATAAAGAACTCTTGATGATTATTTCGGTTATGTGTACTTATTTGTAGATCTTGTTTAACGCTTGCTTATCATTTTTGCCAATTTATTTTCCTATCTATCTTAGAATGTCAACCTAATTAGGACCACAATGTACTCTGAGAATGTACCGAATTATCTACATACACGGGTATTGTGCAACCTGAACTGAATAAATATTCACCATTGAAATACATCTACATCTATATTTATTCAATGTTCAAACAACAATGTAATTTGAATCATAATTTGATGATTAACTCAAAACTTAAAGTAAATATCTACGCTAGGGATTCTTTTCACAAAAAAATACGATAAAAACACAGGCACTTGTCTCAGAAAAAAGATTCCAATCTACCTTAATTTAGGTATATATCCCTGTGGATAAACTAGAGACTTTAACATATTTAAATGATCTGCTTTTAAGCACCAAATTCATTAAATAAAAAGACAACAAAGATAAAAACAACAAAAAAACAAAACATGACAGGTTCCGAACTATTGCAGGGCCTGCATCCATGCACATGAACACAAATTGCATGATTGATTCAATTCCGATGATTTTTCATTCTGAGTAACTAATAAAACTGTGTACTTCTGCAATGCCAGTACAAAAAATCAGACAAAAGAAGGTAATATTTTGGGTTGTTTTTTCTCGATCTTCAACGTTTCTATTAGGGTTTAGATTTTGAATAGTTTGACCTCAAGCACCTTTAATGGGCTCGAGACATTAACGTTTGACATGTGCATCTGGCAGTAAAATGGTCCCCTCAATATTTTATTTAAAACACACTTAAATCATTGTCTATTTAATAATTTACTGCAATGTCTATATACCATGATACTTATTCGTACGCGCTTACCCTATCGTGTTCTTGCTCACGACTCGATGATATAATTATGTCTCCAACTTCAGATTCCTCAAAAATTATTTAAACTCTATTTGTGTGTTAATAATTGTCTGTTAGAAAGTTAAATTTCCTCAGATATTTTATGATACAATCTCATTCAATATTGCACTATTTTGTTTATTGTGAAATAATCTGCTAACACTCGAGATTTTATAGTAGTATATATCATGTAAACATTTGTCATCCATTTGATGTCGATGACTCACTAAGGGGACTTACTAGGACGATAGTTATAAATAGATATTTCACAGCCGTTTTACAACTGTTCGTCTTTCATATGCTCGATATTTATTTTTAAACTCCAGGGGCGGATCCAGTCATTTTTAAAAAGGAGTTCCCAACCCAGAATAAAGTGGGCATAGGCGGATTTAGGGCGGGGCAGGGGGACCGGGCCCCCCTTTTTAGGAAACAATTTGCTTACTTATTTAGGGAGTCACTGAAGCGTGACTGGAGCGGGCCCCCTCTTAGGTCAGTCAGTGGGCCCCCACTTATGAAAATTTCTGGATCCGCCACTGGTGGGCAGGGGGGGGGGTTCCAAAGATATGTCATTAATACATCAGAAAAACCTAAACACACTATAAGTTATCTACGCCTCATGGTGTACTGGGGTACTTCAGGGTGTTAAAATATCCATATCTACGGATATGAACGTAGATAACGAATTTATCCCCGGTCTTAGTCCGAATCGGGCGACTTTTATGGAAATTTAGGTACAAAGTGTAACGTGAAAACAACGTGTTTTTCATTATTTAAAAAAGTTTTATTGAAATATGGAAATTTTACATATTTTTTACGGGGTGTAGGGTACTACTAACTGGATTGAATCAAATTTGGCGCTCAATGTTGTGAGAGTTACATCATAGATGGTGTGACGTCAACGTGGGTCATTTGCATAGCTAGGACAGTAGTCCCATTCCTTGAAAATGTGGCAGTTAAGTGATGCATTTAATGAAATGAGTGTAAATAATCGGCATAATAGGACAAAATCGTTAATGAATCAAATATTTAATTACAAACATCATGGATAATCTACAGAATTCAATATTTCACAAGGAGCAATCATGGAACTAAGGAAAACTTGCGTGAAGATCCCCGGGATAATGGTTAGTAACGTCCGGTGATATGGGTTAGCAACACCCAGGGGCTATGGGTTTTGTAACGACGTGCATTAACCAATCAAAATCCTAGATATATACTAAGCCGGGGATAAAAATACATATCTATCCACATATATATAGTATAAAAGGTAAATGATAATCGATGGATGTAAAGTGGTAAAAAAAAGAAAGAGGCGCATCGAGGCGATGAATTTATTTTGACGATCAGTTAAATTCTAATAATAAAAGCGATATATGTTCATTCTAAAGACAGGGGAGTTCGCACTATACACCCTCCTGGATACACGTCTTTTAGTATTCATATAAAACTCGGGTAAAACATATATAATTATACAAATGTATTATAATAATTGTCATAAATAATATTTATTATCGTCTACCTTCATTTCTAAAAAAAATATAGTATAAGTGCCGAAGAAATTATAGTCCCAGGAAAAAACCAACAAATGCCATATATATAAGTATGGCCATAATGCACATAAAATTAACTGTTTACTCAAACATTGTGCGACATGGCCTTAAACTAAATGAATGGTTAACAGTTTGATAAATCATATAATGCACGTCAACATATACACGTTAATAGTACTAGAAGACAGTGTGGTTGTATGTAAATTAAGTGTTGAAAGATAAGTTTTTGTAAAAGAACCATAATGAAATGTATCAAAAGTCGTAGGTACTTGGGGACAGGACAATTGTTCTTCTACCCTCCCCCTTTTTTCCAAAATTCCCATTTTTTTGTTTTCTTTTCAGGAAAGGTATCAAAAGGTACTTGGGAGAAGGACAGTAGTTTTTCTACCCCTTCTCTTTTTCCCCCCAAATTTTCCCATTTTTTAGTTTTCTATTAATTTCAATATGTGAACATACATTTAGAATATTATGAACATTCATTACTACACAGGGAGTGTGTTTGCTTTTTACTATCAATTCTCAGTTTACTAATAAATCCACGGTGGTCATTGATATATTATTTAGACCCTCTGTAAATAGGAAAACGCAAACTGGATGTCTATTCTGACTTAAAATTACGTCCAATGACGGAACAATATCCGGACGTCTTTTTTTTCGTTTTTCTCCCAAAATAACTCGAACTGAATAATCATAAGAATGGATGACAAATGCGACTATGCATGGTACCTATAGGACGCAAAGGCATGATGAATAATTTATTGTGGAAAGAAGAGAAGCGACACACAAAATGAGGTCTTCTCGTTTAATAGACATAGATATACGTATACAATTTGAATATTTAAACAACCCTATAATTTGATACAACTTTGAAGACAGGAAAAGTAAATATCTGAACTCTCATTCATTGTCCATTCGTTTTTTCATTCTACATGTTTCACTCTAGGGCAGAAAATTGTTACTGATAAGGATAGACCATTTTAATTCAAGGGGGAAAGGGGGCTATTAAGGGTTTTTTTTTTTGGAGGGGGGGGGCTATGGGAGTAGTAGTTTCATGGCAATCTCCATATTTTATACGAATGTCAAATGTTCTCTCTCAACAGCTGCTTCATAAATGAAACTGACCTCGGCCTGGGATTATATATTGTAATTTACGTACCTAGACTAACAGTGACGATTGGTCCGTATTTCATCGTTTATTTTACAAATACTTCATGTAGAAATCTGGCCTGTGCAGCTGGAATAAATCCAAATCATATACTAAGTAATTAATCACTGTTATATATATACTGACTAAAAGATATGCTTGAGCAAATCGCTGATTACAGACACTTCTTCTGATTCACAGTGATTTTCATATGGCTTTTTCCAGATAACATCCGTATCAACCCAAGACGCCAATATAATCCAAAGAGCTCGGCTAGAGGGAGTATATTGGTTGAGGGTTGAGGGTTGATACGGTTCGTGATATTAAAAAAGAAATATATCATAAACACTTTATTGTATACTTCAAGTAGATGTTTTGTGTGGCATGATGTTATACAGTGTTTGAGGTAGTCTTTGCAACAGTGCCTGATATCGATGACGTGACATCATATATATCAAAGGTATCGATACCTTCACAAATGGATGGCTGCACCATCGCCATCTTCACCACATTGTTCATCCTGAAATTGATTGACTTTCTCGTCGTCTATAGAAGTTGGAGAAGATAGCGGGAGTTACTCTTATATTGATGCTTTAAATCGACCTTTTCTTAGATAACCAAACAATTGTTTATATTACATTATTGGATTTGTCTTTTGTTGTATTTTTTTATCCAGTCTAAAATGAAACACTGGATATACAAGTCAATACAGAGTAACCGTATCAGTCCTTTAAATATTTTATACCAACGTGCCGCTAAAATGGCTCGTTTTTCCTTGATTGCAATTTTATTTACTAGGCAATACAATAATGGTTAGAACTATACATGCCAATGGGTCATACATATTCAGTCTATTAACAGGTCAGTCAAAATTGTGAAAGGACATTTTGGTATAATTATTTGGAATAAACCCATGTCTTTAACATATCTGAATTTAGAAGATACTACTGAACACATTGTATGTCTGATAACTACGAAATATAAAAATGATAAATAGGGTATGATTTTTCTTTGCAATATATGAGTCATGCATCCATGGGCTAGAACAATAGTTGAATGTCGGATTCCAATGTCATGCAGGCACATTGTTAACCGTTAATCTGCACACTGCCAACTAAAATATTAATCTAAGAAGACGAACGGAAGATATGAGTCTCACTTGTAAACAAATGCAACTGGACGATAATACTTGTGGTCAGCCTTTCAACATTTGTATTAGGTTGGTTTTTTTTTAATATTTATTGTTGGAAGTGAAGGTAGTGATTTGGCAAATATGAAAGTAGGGTAGAGATTAGAGGGAGGCAGGACCTTTTTCAGGACGTCGGGGTCGTGTGTTTTTAAGCCCGGGATTTGGAGATTGTTCCTTACGGGATCCGGGAATATATTTTTCGATTTCGGGATATGAATTTTTTTAAATTCTGCATCTCGGGATTTCATGTTTTTAAGCCCGGGATTTCGGGATCAGGACCCCTCCGACTACCCCCAAATTGGCCTTAGTCGGTCTTAGACATTTATACAAGATTCATATCCTACCATTGGCATGTTAATAAGGCTCTCAAAAGAAAAAGCACTTATGGATTGTCCTAGAAGCATAGTTTATTAGACTAATAATGGTCTATATATAAGCAGTTTTATTTATTTATGTTTGACGCCGGTGCAATTTTTTAATTTACGTTGACTTTTACGAAAAGATGCATTGTAGCAACGGAGAAGAATAATTGTGGTCTGAGGCACGAAACACGAAAATAATTGAATTTAACAGAAAGGAAACAAATAACGGACTTTGGAAAAAAGGAGAGGGCTTTTGATACCTTTTATGAAATTCTCCATACATTATATCTTTTACAAATCATCATCCTACAACAGTTCACAAGCTGTATATGCCCGCGATTTTGCGGGTGTGTTCTTGTGATTAATAAAAACTAATAAATAGAAACTTACATTAATATCGAATACAATGCAATTATCACACATTTTTTTTTCTGGTTAATGATTAATATACAATATATCAATTATTATACACTTACATATTTCTTCCTCACGACTCGATGAAACATCTTTTTGAAACTGCAGGAAGGTAAACTCTGTATGTTAGAATGAAGATGATAATTTGCATGTTAAATGTCGTCTGATATTTTATGACTCAATCCTATTAAGTACTGCATTGCATTTGTATTGTGTAATATACTGTTATCAAAACCTCACTTTCGAGACAAACTAAAGAAACGTCAATTGATCTATGAAGTACATATAACATGTGCAATCTTTTTTACGACTGTCTAAGGTTATAAATTAGGACTAAGGTTTAAAGTAGATAGCTGCAATAGACTGCTTTACATTTAACTTAGTCTCACCATTTTGTTTTTCATTTTTTAATCAGTACTAACAAAGGACAACAGAACACAGATTTGTTTCGGAATTAACATGCGTACTAAATGATAGCTCTGTCCTGAGCAATTATCTTCTAACGTAAACAACCAGAAAGGATTGATTTTGTAAAAAATATAAACCTCCGTAGTACTTTTTCTCTTCCAACCAGAGGTTATCTAATTGTGTAACTTTCTTTTTCGGTTTTTAACATTTTTTTTCAAGCGTTACTGATGAGTCTTTTTGTAGACGAAACGCGCGTCTGGCGTCATAACAGCAGACATACCAAAAACATATGATGCCAAAAAAAAAATACAGCAATATTTCACTTTTGTAACAGTACAAAGGCCTTTTATTCATGGTCGTTGCATTTTAGAATAATAAACTGTATAAAAATAAGTAGACTACATAATGTACGACCTTATACATGAACTTTTCAAAGAGAAAAAAAATATCGACCTTAGTCATGACAAAACTTTGTTTGTACATAAAAACACACATTTCATTAAATAATCTGTATGTTTTATTTATGGTGCTATTGTTTAAAAACCCTGTAAATTCAAATGCGATCTACATCTATGAAACCTTATTGAACTTTTGAAAAAATATGTTGTGAAGGTTATCAAATTAACACTGGCGTAAGATATTTGAATACAGTCTTTATCGGTAGTAACATGAATTAAGTTTCTAACATAATTCAACATGCAGTATACACGTATTGTCCTATATCCAATTCTATGAATGAAAACTTCAAGGAATTTGTGAAAAATAAATTCCCGACTCAATTTTACAGTTTTACATCGATTGCGTTCATTTAAATCTTTCACGTCACTTCAGGTATGTATCAAAGAAGTTTACACTCACTGCATCAGTTATCAATTTTTGGAAAAAGAAAAATCACACTAAATACTGAACTCCGCGGAAAATTCAAAACGGAAAGTCCTAATCAAACAACGACAAAATCAAAAGCTCAAACACACAAACCGAATGGATATCAACTGTCATATTCCCGACTTGGAACAGGCATTTTCCTATGTAGAAAATGGTGGATTAAACCTGGTTGTATAGCTAGCTACATTTTGTAAATCTTGTATTCCATTATATTGACAACAATGTGTCAACAAAACAATGACTTTATAGGTAAGAATGATTTTGAAACAATATAAATTAGATTATTTCATATATCATAAAAAGTAAAATAACAAAAATTGGCATTACAGTGTCAATAAGGAAAAACGGTACTTTGTTTCCTTGAAAATGTCTGAGTTCATAAAACCTCATCTGATACCATGCTGATAATTTGGTGCGTTTCGACTACATAAGACTCGATCACCATGGATGCTTGAACAGGTGGAAGGCAAAATCAAAACAAGAAGTTTATCGGTTAATTTGATTGTTTGATAATATCCAATCAATTTAATATACAAAGGACTGAAAAACGAAAAACAAAAAGAAAAGAAGTATTGTGCATAATATTCCACATCAAAGAAATAGATTACTTTACAATTTTACATTTCTAATAACAGAAATGTAGTATTTATTTACAACTACAGAATGTTTATAAATGTTAATTTCAGTTTGAGCTACATAAGGATAAATAAGTTCCATAGTTATGTTTTTATTCTGTCTGTAATAATGACTTCATAAGTAGCCGGCAGTGTAACACCACCTGATCCTCCTAGTTTTAATTCGGGGTCGGTTCCTTCAGGCAGTGTTATCTTAAACCTTTGCATTATCGTTGCAAAAATCAAATGCAGTTCTGGTTTAGCAACAGTTTCCCCTAGACACACACGTCTGCCTGCAGAGAATGGTAACCAGCTTTCTGGTTTCATACCAAGTTTTCCATTTTCGTCCAGGAAGCGTGTCGGATCAAATTTCTCCACATCTTTCCAGTAGTTAGGATCATGGTGTAGTGCCCAGTGATTGATCATAACCATTGTATCCTTTGGAACATCATACCCGCCTGAAAAACATGGAAAAAAATATTTGTGGGATTTGACATAGAGATGATTGTACTTGGAATAATAAATTTGTACGAAACTTACAATGTCAAAGATGTCTATAAATATTATGTAGGATACCCCAGTATGTCACCAAGTCATGTGGAAAAATGCATCATTTCACTGTTAAGCAAATAAAATAATAATATAAAACGGTTTCGATATTCTATTCAAGTTCCTTTTAAAAAGTACTAAACTCAAAGGAAAATTCAAAACGGTAAGTCCTTATCAAATGGCAAATTAATAAGATAAAACACATCAAACGAATTGATAACAACTGTCATATTCTGACTTGGTGCAGGCATTTTCTTATGATGAAAATGGTATATTGGACCTAGTTTTCTAGCTAGCTAAACCTCATCATTTAAGTGAGACGTCAGCATGTCGAAGACACATTGTCTCATGTGGGATTGGAGTATATTGGAGCAACTTCTTAATTCTTGATATAATACTATTAAGATACATATGTGTATCATTACTTATCTGATTGTTGTAAAGGTTAATTTAAATACTATTCAATAAAAGAATCAGAAAATTAAATAAGAAATAAATGCTTGTCAAATTTTATGAATTTATTTAAATTCTCATATTAAAATCTTGTTTTATAGCATACTAAAACGCATATCAAAATAAAAAAAGTCCGACAATACATGAATTTGTTTTAATGTATAAGAATTCTGTACTTATCTGACAGTTGACGTTATTTCATTGTTCATAATGATTAGTTCGAACACTGCCGATGTATAACCCGATATAACAATAAAACATTAGTTCAAATACACAAATAAGCATATGAAATCTTATAACGACGATGTTTATGTCTGCTTGATTTCATACTATCGATAAACAATATTTGTAAATTATCATTTAGTCTTAGATTTTTTTTTAGGGCATGATCAGTCATCAAAATGGAATTCTGGTACATCTGTCATATGCATGACTTGGTACAGGCTAGGGTTCTAAATTGAAAAGTGTAAAATTTACATTTACAAAATTTATGGACGCCATCATAACATGGTTGAATGTAATGAAATAATAGTTTTAAAGATGACAAAATAAGTGTCCCAATTGTCGTGTCTACAATATCGTGCACTATTCCTTGAACGAATCTTATTTCACCGAATGAAACTTACCACAGTATATTTTGTATTTTCATAATCAACAGGAAGAATGCCACGGTTTTCGGAGGTTTTTTTCTTGATCAGTCATATCAGGACTTAATGTTATGTTTTGTAAACTGTTTGTTTGCATTTTTTGTAGTGTTTTTTTTCAATGCCTAGGTTGCTTTATTATCTCTTTGTAATGCACCGCCTCTCAATTAGATACATGTCTTCTATTTTAAGTTCTGTTTTCTGTTTTTATTTTCCGTTTGATTTTGTTTTGTTTTGTTTTCTTGTTTTTTGTATGACCGACTGACACATACTCCTCATTTTTTTGTGTTAATATTTAGTGATATAAAGTGCTGCTAAGGACTCTAATTTGATTTCCATTTGCTAATATCTATTGTTTTTGCAAGTTTTTTGCTACTTTACCCTTCTTGATTAATTATTGTCTTACAGTTGAATAGTTTGTCAAACCTGAATTATTGAATATTCAAATTTAATGTTTTTTGTATTGTACATGCTTAAAAGATATTCAAAAGACCATAATACTAAATAATGTCACAATTTAAATAGTATACATTACCACAAGTTATCTAAAAGTAAGATGAGCGTCTGAGCGTCCAAAATTAAAGCACTGCAGCAATCTAAAAAAACTGCTTAATCAAATACAATTTAGTTTCCCTATACGATAGGTAAAAGAGCGCTTATTAGTTATCAAAGGTACCAGGATTATAATTTAATACGCCAGACACGCATTTAGTCTATATAAGAATCATCAGTGACGCTCAGATCAAAATAGTAATAAAGACAAACAAGTACAAAGAGTTGAAGAGCATTGAGGACCCAAAATTCCCAAAAGTTGCGCAAATAAAGCTTAGGTAATCTATTCCGAGTGTAAAAGTCTTATTGATTAGAGTACCCACCAACTTTTGTGTCACACAGTGTACTATGTGGTACACCTACTGGAGCAGCTGTACCAAGCCTCATTGCTTCATGTAAGGTTGCTTCTGTATAACTGAGTTTTTCTCTGTCCTTTATCCCCGGTAATCTATCTTTCCCTAATGAAAAATTCACATAGAAATAGTTTTTAAGTATTTATACGTAGCCAATACAAACTACATGCAATATAGCGTTTTAAAAGCAATATGTGTCGGGTACAGATGTGATAAATGTTAAATATGGCATTTGTCTTGTTCCATCGTGTCCTTAAAGTTCTGAGCTCGTTCAAAAAAATAAATGAACCAATTTTGCTTTTCTGAATTGCTTTTTTTGTTGGCATTGTTTTTTTTTATCGTTTTGATATTAGTACAATAAACGTAGTATTATTAACTTTAACAATAAATAATTGTAAAATTTAGTAGCAAAGCATTTTCAGACATTAATTATCAATGTAATTACTTTACTAGATTATGTTTATAATCTGTCAATCTGTGTTTTCAATTCAAACGGTAGCATTCATTTCAAGAACAAATGGGGTAATATGCGTAATTGTTTCTCCTTAGGCGGTAATGGTATCGTTTTCTTCTGTTGCTCAGTCCATGTCGTAAACTTGTATATGTATGATGGCTTGTTTCGAAGCTGAGACATTTTTACAAATGTGGTTAAATTTTCGGGGTACGAAGTGTGATTTATTTTTCCGTAAATTAGTAAACCCCGAGTATCCTTTTGCGATGCGGCTCCTCACGGTAAAAAATCCCATTTTTAACACAATAAGTGCTTTGAAAATTTAATACTTTGAACACATTTAATAGCTCCATAGTTATTACACATTTATTCTGTGTTCCCCTACTTTCTACATTAACACAAATGGTTCAGCTCAGTCATTTTTTTATTATAAAAATATGTCAAATATCACTACACAGAGATTTTTCGTTTACACGTGACTTTTGATTTCCTCATTTCAAGGCGCATTAGGGATATTGTCCCAAATGGTTATGTCCAATATTTGAAACAATAATTTGGGTTTGTTACGCCTTTGTTTACCTCAGTTTTAATTTGTAACCCGGATTTGTTTGATCTCAATCGATTTATGACATTCCGAACAGCGGTATAATACTGTTACCTTAATTATCATAAAAAGCTCATATTTATTAAGAAATGTGTTTGAATAAATCTATATTATGCGATATATTAAAGGTACATAAAATAAATCACAGATCAAAAACAATATTAAGACATTTTGAAGTTTTACCAATAGTTTTACCAATAATATAAATGCTATAAAAAAGACACATCCAATTATTATGATATTAACCAACAACTCTGTCTATTTCTTCCTGAACTTTACTCTGAATCTCTGGTAATCCAGCCATGTAACGGACAGCAAAGTACAACGTTATTCTTGAAGTGTCAATACCAGCTATAAAATAAATATTTTTAATTGTTTACCCATATTAAATTACTAAGAAAAAATTATTCAGATGAAACAAACATTCAATAACTTACTGTAGGGTCTATGTATGTTCACGTTTGTGTTTGTTTCACTTCAGTGTTCCTGTTGTTCCTTATTTTCCTCTTATAGTTGGTGTGTTTTCCGGTTTTAGTTTGTAACCTGGATTTGTTTTCTCTGAATCGATATATGACGATTGAACAGCGGTATCACGTTAAATCACAAAAAAAAAACTGAACTCTGAGGAAAAGGTCAAAACTGAAAGTCCCATATCAAATGGATTAATCAAGAGCACAAACACATCAAACGAAATGACTTGGTCATGTTGTTTAAGGCATTTTCTTATGTAGAAAATGGTGGATTGAATCTGATTTAAAAAACGGTATATTTACTGCTGCAAGTATTTCTAAGGTGAGGCTTCTCTTGTCACTTATTTTAATTTTCGTCTAAAAACTGATCGGATAAGTCAGGCCATTTAAAACTGGCTTTTACAATTTATTACTGTTTAAATCCAGATTAGAATACTTAGACAAGGTTTAAGGATGTTTGCTTCTATGGTTTATGAATTTTTGCCTGATTTTTCGGCATTTTCTGGTTTTATTCATAACAAAAATTTGCCAACTTACCCCTACTTTTCTTTTCATAATTCTTTTACATATAGGTTACAATTCTATATTTGGAAATTTCGTAAAATCTTTGTTATATTTTTTTAGTTTTTGAAAGAAAAGAGGTGCCAATGTAAAGTGAATGAAAAATATAGAGAGAAATATTTCCTGCCAAATTTTTAATTGCTTATATCTTAAAAATAAACACACAGATCCTTCATTTTCTCTGCTTTTTAAATTCCTTTATTCAATTTATAATACTGAAAAGTCTTTTATAAAGATTGATATTTTGAAACAGAGTAGCGAACATCCTTTATCCAATCACATTCTCTTTTTGTCTGTTCCGAAGACCCTGCGATCAATTGGTAGGGATTGGTTGTAAGTTCCATATTGATTGATAAATGATTGATAAGTGAAATACTTTGTAGACATTTGTCAAATTGACTATTCAGATTAGGAAAGACATGTTTACACTTGATTGCAAATACCGATTCTACTGAGCATTAATCATTAAGATTCAAATACGTTCTAGACAGAACGAACAGAAATAATAGTGTAATCATATCAAGAGGCAATCTAGCAAAAAGAGTTATGCTTGATTAAAAAATCTGATACATACCTTTGTAAGGATTTTTATTCATCTTTAATTTATTGGATTGATTTCTTATACTGTTATGCATATGTCATATGCAGGTTATGTTCTGTAATTTGTTGTAATGGGTTTGTTCCGCTATTTACTGTGATTTCAAGATGATCAACAACAATACGAGCTATATTTCTTTGCTATGGGTATGGTCAAAGTGTGAATATAAACTCATCATAAATACCAGGATAAAAATTATGTATTTGCGCCAGCAGTGTTTTCGTCTATAAGATACTCACCAGTGATGCTCGAATAATAAATAAAGGTTAAAAAGGCTAAATAAAGTATGAAGTTGAAGGAAATTGAGGACCAAATATGCCTTAAAATTTATAGGTAGCCATTTTTGACACTAATTTCATTTACTATATTGATACAATACTATCTGCCATAGATGCACAATCTTACCACTAAATATATCTAATATAGTTTGTCTTAGATGTGTGTCAGATAACTGAGATAACATACACGATCTTACCATTAAAAATATCTAATATAGTTTGTCTAAGATGTGTGTTAGTTATCTTACCACTAAATATATCTAATATCGTTTGTCTAAGATGTGTGTCAGATAACTGAGATAACATTTCCTCGTTCTCCTCCTGTTCAGCTTCTTTTCTTGCCAGTATCAAGGAATCAGTAAAATCTCTAATATTGTCTGGAAAAAAGTAAACTCACAAAAATACTGAACTCTGAAGAAAATTCAAAACGAAAGGTCCCTAATCAAATGGCAAAATCAACAGCTCAAACACATCAAACGAATGGATAACAGCTGCGATATTCTTGACTTGGTACAGACATTGTCTTATGTAGATAATGAAAAGAAGTATAAATAAATAAAATATTGATAGATTTAAATTTAATCAAATTATTAGAAATAATCTATGGCATTTTAATTTTGTGAGTGTATACAAATCTATAGAAACAAAAACATGCTTTTAGATGTATTTATTAATTGCAAAATTATCACCAGAAAGTTTTCTTAATGTTTCGGTACTTTTGAAAATATTTCATTTTCAGCACATTCAGTTACATTATAACGAAAGAAAAGTTTTATGAACAAAGTAAAGAGAAGAAATACAAAACGATTCTACAGGAAACATTTAGAAATCGTATACTTTCAACATTAAAATAGTGTTCATTCCAGATGTGTTGGTCTATACGATCTATTGATTTACATCAACAGAACAAAACATACACATTGAAGATTCTTCCTTATAGATAAGTTTACTAAAAAGAATTGAAAAAAGCGCTAGTGAAACAGGAACTGATCACTCTTTATTTTGTTCAACCCACCATTTTTTTCTTTAAAAATGTCCTGTACCAATCAGGAATATGGCCATTGTTATATTATAGTTCGTTTCTGTGTGTGTTACATTTTAACGTTGTGTTTCCGTTGTGTCGTTTGTTTTCTCTTATATTTGAGTGTGAATTCACATTACTATAAGATGTGTCACCTCCTCTTATATTTAATGCGTTTCCCTCAGTTTTAGTTTGTTACCCCGATTTTGTTTTTTGTCCATCGTTTTACGCGTTTTGAACAGCGGTATACTACTGTTGCCTCTATTAAAGTGCTCTGGGTAGACTACCCTTTAATGGGTGTTTTCTTCTTTTAATTATGGTGGCGTTTTTTGAATTTCATAGATATTTATTTTGTTTGTCTTCTTTGTATTTTCTCCCCTTCTTATAATTGTTTCTACAGATAACTACTACATAAGTATTACATAATTGTATAATACAGTTGAAAATGGCAGACAAAAACAATATTGTAAGTATTACAAAATGCATTAATTTGAAGGAAAAAAATGGCCCACAAACAATACTGTAAATGTAGTAAACTGTAGGTTACTGTTTAAAAAAGATCAAATTATATTGTTGACTGATGCATTAATTCTGCTTGCATTCACTTATAATTAGTCACTGTAGTTTAGAACATATTTCATTTTGGTCATACATAGAGCAGAGAAAATGAGATCTTTTGTAACGGAGAAAGTAAACTTCAATACATAGTTTTGATAAATAAAATAATAGATATTGTTTATGAGAAACTAAAAATATTGATATTAACATATTGTCAATACTGTCAATGCATTTCTTTCAGTTTTTCTTTGCTTAAGCTGTATATAATACAATTAGATTTTTTGGAAGGGTCTTTTATGTACATGTATTTGTTTTTCTAATTTATACTTTGTTTTTGTTGCATTTACTCTTTCTTCTGTATTTTTGTCATTATAATTCTGCTGTGGCTGAGAATTTGCTGTATCTCTTTATATAGATTGATATTTTATACTCAATATGTGTAAAGAAAACATATTAGACTTGCTGACATACCAGAGTTAAAGGTTTTGTCATGTTCCTGAAATTTCCTTTTGACTAGAGAAATTATTTCATCAAACATGTTGATAACTGTTCTGTACTTATTTGTTGTCCATATTTTATACATGATGGGGAACATGTCTTCAACAAATCCCTTTCCCACCATTTCTGTCGCATCCTTGTCCATTTTCATAAAGTTCACGAATTCAGGATCATCTAATTCAACACTAAAAGATATTAAAAAAATCCATTTGTACCCTGAACTGAAACATTTGCACTGCTTTTGGATCTATTTTCTAAAGCAAAATTGGAATAACATTATTCATGTAAAAGTCTTACATGTTCCTTAACTTAAATGCATAAGAGATATTCTAAAACTGCTGTGAAAAGACACTTGTAAAATAAAACCACAAAGTAAAGACCACATAAGTCATCAACGCTAAAAAATAATCATAAATGAAACAACAGACTGAATAACATTGCCTTGAGGATGTTCGCTACTCGATTTCAAAATAACAAGCTATTTAAAAGACTATTAAACATTGATACTATGTAAATAAAGGAACTCAAAAAGCAGAAAAATACGAAGACACCATGCGCTTGTTTTCGAGACATAAGTCATTGAAGATGTGGTGAGAATAGATTCTCTCTAGAATTTTCTTACATTAACATTGGCGGTTTTTTTTCTTTCAAAAATTAGGAAAAAATAACAAGGATTTTATCAGATTTTCAAAGATAGCATTTACACTATATGTTATCAAACTATGGAAAGAAAAGTAAAACTTAGCAGACAAAATTTGTAATGGCATTATGCATGTAAAAAGGATTCCAAATCTCTAGCTAGCATTTAAAAACAAATGTTAAATGACTGAAAAAAAGAATTTTGAGCTTTGAGCTATTGATCTCATGTATTATCCATGCTATAAAAAAAATATGTACAACGGATACGAAAATATGCTCACATGAATATATGGCTACACAAAATTAGGGTGCTCTTATTCGATACGAAGTTCCCTCAGACAAACGCGGCGATAATATCATAAATGGTCAGTATGTGTAAATCTATGTAAGTGTTCGTTTAACGTGAGCGATGGATGCGAATAAATATCTCAGTGTAACTTGATAAAAAGTAGGCGGATACCAAGGAAGCTCTGATTTGAAGTTCCCGAGAAAATGTGACAGCAATTCCTTATTTGGAAGAATGGACGGAAAGGGGTAAAACAGTATAACATTCCATTCAGAGCTAAGATATAACACTTGGGAGGCATATTTCTTCGCATCTAAATGATGAGATATACCTGTAATTGACATATGTTTAAACGTTTATCATAAAGTTAAAACTCTAAAAACAAATTGGATTATAAACGAAAAGAGATTACCTGAGGGCATTACTGAAAATCGGAGTACAAAGATTGGGTAAGTGTCTTTTTCTACTAAATTAGTCTTATCTTACTTATATCATTGTCACGAAACTTGATCTTTGTCATTCAATGGGAAATCCTCAAAACGACAACAAATAACTACTTTAAAATCACGATTCAGATTGAACAACATATTAAAGTACTTTGTCTGGTCTTGTAACTATTGTAATTAAGGGAATGTATCATACTTTTTTTCAATTATTGGAACTTGTTTGTGATTTCTTTTGCAATAAATAATTAATACCGCATCTGAAATTTTACAGATGTCAAATCTTATTTTTCTAGCATACATAAAGCCTATAATTGCAATGTTTTAACATCTGACAAAGAGGTTATATTAGACAACATAATGTTACATGTAGAAATCGAAAGACGACAACATTTTTTACTGATTTTTTTTTTAAATGATTTTCAAATCATATTTATGTGATCAATTTCAAAAAGTCGTTTCTTTTTTTTTGCGTGGAAATAACTGTTTTGTATTTCGAGCTTGTTTAAGTAATCTCAATTCCTGACAGTAAAACCATTTGTGTAATCAAAGCTGATACTTCAATGCTGTCTAAGTTAAGTTATGTCATTATTCCAAATTCTTTGGTTAGACATTTTTCGAATTTAACCACTCACACATTAAATCCATACACGCACTTAACCACTAGACAAACATAGCCGGTGAACACAGTTATTTCGTAGCGCATTTTTTTTCGACAATAAATTCAAATTTAAAGAATCGCACCTGCTCTTTCTCAAAACGATTTTTAGTAGTGTACTACTAGTGGGACACATTATATCAAAAAGAAACTCCTACCAACTCTAACTAAAAATATTGACAATTCTGTGTTAAGGGGGTGTAAAATTCCGTTTGACAGCTTCAGACAAATTAAATTTGACCTTTTTTTAACTGGACCAAATCACTACTTAACAAAAGGATTCAGCACCCAAATTTGTTAACATGTAATTTCATCCCCCTACTTAATATTTCATGCATTAAATATAAAGAAATAAATTGGGAAAGTGTATCAAATAAAAAAATGCAAGTTATACCTTGTTCACACTAGGGACTATATTCGTGGTCAACGAAAACCAAAGGATGATAACTGTGTCCTTGGATCACATGCCAGAAGCGCAGAGCTGAAGTGCTGAAGTGCTGAACTGTAACACAATTCAAACCTTATAATACATTGCTTACCTTTCTCCGAAACACACAGCATTAAGAATATTGAACACCATTAGATCTATGTAGTTTTCGGGATTAAATGCTCCTTTTTCTTTGGCCATTAAAGGTAAACATTTATTCATCGAATCATGAAGAACTTTCTCCAAATGATTTCCTGCCAAATATTGCCTACAAAAAACGTGCCTTTGTTCTTAAAACAATTGTTTCACTCCCTTCATCTATTATCCTCAGCAATAGTAATTGTTTCATGTTATTCTTGTATTATAAAGCGAGTAAGACGCAACATATTTATAAAGTGGTTATGTTTAATATAAATTAGACCCTTTCTTGCCAAACAAATAGTTATTGAAGACATTTTTCACAATTAGACATATATCATTTTGTGAAACCAACTGTCATTTATAACTATCATGACAATCTGCTTCTATTCAAAAGAAGGGAAAATCTGTCCCATTCAAATCCAATATTTTTAAATTAATATTTCAGATCACGAAAGACATTTTACATTAAATTCACAATACTACATCTTTCTTTTCATTTATCAATGAGAGTTAAACATCAAGAACATGTGTGAGACGGTTTTGATAAATTCACTTGTTTCTATCTAGAAAATATGTTTCTATTCAGAAGGGACACCAACTGTTTAGCTGAGGTTTGCGTTGCTTAGTATTTAGTAGTTTCCCTTTTTTCAATTATCTGGGTTGGTTTTTTTTAATCCTTTACTGGGGAGTGGTATGAGCTATTGCATTATCAGTTTATCTTTACTTTATGAGCTTATCAGTTTATCTTCAACTAAACTATGAGCTTGAGCATATTGTCTGCAGCCTTTTTACAAGATAGTTCAATTAAAGTATAAATATGTCTTCCTTCTTCTTATTTATTAATAACATAATGGATTCGTAATCATGGTAATCTGTATTTCATTTCATTTTCATATTAGACATTGACTTAAAGATTCAGGCGCGGATCCAGAGGGGGGGGGGTTCCGGGGGTTGGAACCCCCCTTTTTTTGGACGATCAATGCATTTGAATGGGGACATGTAATTGGAACCCCCCCCCCCTTTGTCCTGGGTTAGGACCCCCCCCCTTTTAAAAGGGCTGGATCCGCCCCTGAGATTATGAAAGATTACTTATTCAATATACCATTTATTCGAGGTAAAAGTACAGTTCATTGAAATACTAACTACAAGACAGAGTAAAAAACACTAAATTAAATAGAAATAATAAATCAAACTTCCACCTTAAAGCCTTTCCAGCAATTTTTCTGTGCAATTTCCATGTTGGTGTATAATTGGCAAATGCAATATCTTTTCCTCCTTCGGTCAACACGTCAACTTTAATGGAAAATATTGGAACTGATATGAAAAATTTATATCACAAAACAAATTTCAAGATACACGAAATAACTGCATGTTAAAAGACGGTTCCGGCTAGTCGGGAATTTTTTTCTTTTATCAAAAATGAAATTGTTAAATGTTAATATTTTTTTACATAAAATGAGTAATTCACAATTCAATTACCGTTTCTTATCTTTCATAGGAATAGTCATTTCCGAATCACCGATACATGATGTTTCTAAATTTCGTTTTTGTTTGGTAAAGGGGAAAAAAATAAGATAAAACTGTTGTTAATCAAATATAGCATAGTGTTTTACAAAACTAACATTACAAACGGTAAATCGCCTTATTATAAATTTACATTATGAATATGTAAAAACATATATTTTCAAATTCAAATAGTTAACAGAGTATAAGAAACATTAAAGCATGATTTACAGAACTTCTAGCTGAAACAACTATTTTTTAATTGAAAATATGCATATAAAAGTATGTAGTCTTTTTTTACCTGAATGAATAGAGGGTCTATTGGCGAAATCAGCTTTGCTTTTGACTAATGCTTCTGTGACGCTGTTGATATCATTCAAAACAACCGTCTGATAAGGTCCTGTAAATCAAAATAAAGTTATGTTCACATCATTAAAGTCACGTGGTTGTGACAGCTGGTACAAAGGAGATATCCCAAATTCTTGCAATCATCTAAAATAATCATTAAAACTTGGAATGCATCACCGGACTGGAAGTATTCAACTGTTTGTCTCACAATAATCTAATATAATCATTGAAACTTGGAATGCACCATCGGACTGGAGGTATCCAAATGTTTGTCTTACAATCATCTGAAATAATGATTGAACTTGGAAAGCACCACCGGACAGGAGGTATCGAAATGTATGTCTCACAATCATCTGAAATAATCATTGAAACTTAGAATGCACCACCGGACTGAAGGTATCCAAATGTTTGTCCGGTTTTCATGAAAGTCAAGATAAACAAAGAATAGAAATATCGACCGATTGCTATGATATATACATATTGCAGAAACATGTAGCACATGGTCACATTCAACAATACAATATAAAAACATACAGATCGGCACCAACTTATATTTCAAGTGTAACACTGCTATCGACATAATTTCAAACGAAACAAATTGGGTTTGTGGATTTCAAAAACCAACTTAAAATGCATTTTTTGAATAGCATTTGATAAAGTAAGTTATAGTCTTCTAGTTCGTATACTGGAATATGAAATCAGAAGGAACCTCACAAATTGGTTGTTTTCTTTTCTCATCTGAAATAAACAGGTGTAGGTGACTGGGAAAGCTCATTGCATTTTGATGTAGAGTTTGGAGTACCCCAAGGCTCATCTAAAATAATCTTGATGTAGAGTTTGGAGTACCCCAAGGCTCAGTTCACTTTTGTTCAGTTAGACATAACGACATGCTTGATCATAGAAAATCTCTTTTTCGACTTATTGCAGACAGCAAGATATTATACCTTACTTTATCAACAGACAAGATTCCAACGACCAAAACAAATACTAGTAAACCAATCCTGACAAACTTGGTCATGGGAACCAAACAAATGTCTTTCTTAGAACTGGGTTAATGCAATTTACCCACCATCAACTGTACATACAAAACCATTACAAATGAACTCATCATAGATACCAGGATTAAATTTTGTATTTTCGCCAGACGCGCGTTTTGTCTACAAAAATCTCATCAATGATGCTCGAATCCAAAAAATTAAAAAAAAGGCCAAATAAAGTACGAAGTTGAAGAGCACTGGGGACCAAAATTTTTAAAGGTTTTGTCAAGTACAGCCAAGGTAATCTATTCCTGAGGTGGACAGGCCTCATAATACCAAGGACAGATGGTCCCATTCTTGAATCAGTCAACAACCTTTAATGCTAAACAGCAACTGAAGTCAAATTCATGTTAATGAGATATGGAATCAAGCCAATAGAACAATAGGATTCCTAAAACGGGATTTGAATATTGGATTATTTTCTCAAAGTCCTTACAACCTTCCTAGTAATAACTTTAGTATTGGGAAATGCGTTTAAATCACTACATAATTGGAAATATGGCGGTTATGTTCAACTGTTGACAGCATCTATCCCTCTGAACTTTAGAAAAGATTATACCCTAGATACAATTAAGTCTGCCTCAAATATTAACCTACAGCATGTACACCTAGAAATTGACAATGACAGTCGGTTAAGAACCAAACTTTACGACAAACGGTATGATTAATTTTAGCTGTCCAATAATGCACTTCCATTTTTACGATCGTAACTACATTCAAGCAGAGACTGAATGTAGAGTATATATATCCTATTTGATGGATTATTCCAAGCTTACAATGCCTATTATAGTGCGGGTTTTTTTTCCATGACAGGTTTACTGCTTACAAGGGTGCTATTGGACTAAAACATGGAGCAACTATGAGTTGGTTCACTGCTATGTATTTCAACACGGATAAGTTCCAATATTCTTACAACAATCCCATCCCCTGTTCTTCGATTTTAATCTTACGGAATGAAACCCATGTCAGCATTTGTACTTACCATGAAGAGCACAACGGGTGCAACTATGATATGCTTACTCATTCAGAACCCTTGAGATCGATCACATGGTTGGAGGGGTTCCAGCTGCTCAGTCTTTAGTTTTATATTCAGTGTTGTCCTTGAACAGGTTTGACTTTATTTTTTTGTCCTTTTTTGTCTTATTCAGTTCAACGTTTGTATAAGGATTCGGACTTTCCAGCATTTTCGCCTTGAGCATCACTGAAGAGACAATAATTGTCGAAATACACATCTAGTGCAATGAAATGTGTACTGTTGTTGTTATTGTACACTGTTTTTTGTCGTCTTTATCATTTTCCGTGTCATTTATATCAGATTCTCTCTGCGTTTGAATATCCCCTGCAGCATTTTCATTCTCCGTTTCTTTTGTTGTTGTTGTAAGTTGTAGAACTCTCTAGGCAAGTATGTGATCAGTACTTAACAACTAAAACTGACCGACTCAAGAACATTTGGAGATTAACCGCTCTTTAGGTAGCACTTTGTAAATACAGCTGTTCTCAAATCACGTCTCTTTTAAGATGATATATAATATTCAAAGATAATTTGATTTGTTGACATACTGATTCCCAGATATAATATATATATTTCATCTCATAGAGACATACCTTGGGACTGTTACCAGTATAAAAAACATATTATATTTACAGAAATGAAACCTGCATGTAACAAGAACATGAGCATTCTACAATCTAGTATATAGTGCATGATGCTCAGAAAAAATCAAAGGGAGATAAAAACCGATGCAAGAATATCATGCTCCTTGAAATACAAGAAAATCAAGTAACGAAAACGAAGAAGTTAGCCTCGAGCCATCAAAACAACTGAAGGGTAAAGTTCCAAATTCCAGTGATATTGAGTGATTTCACGAATCAGGAATTTGAAAGCCCTCCCTACAAGAGTGGTAGCAGCACTGTCACTCAGTCGAAACTTTTAAAACTTTGGTGTCAAAGCCGTTCTAAAGTTTAACAGTTAGGGTTTGGAAGCAGTGGTCCAATTTTATACTTAAGTCATTACTGTTTTTAGATTGAAGACATTTTCTGGTAGAAGATGCAAAAACAGGTTTGACAATTCAGGGGTGTATGATATAATGTTTAATAGGAAGAAACATATTTTTTTAAACTAACAAATATCATAAAAAGACTCTACAAACACAGCTGTTATATGTTTCCTCGCCAATTACACTGTTTAAGTCCTTACATTGGACTCTTATTATTGTTATTAATAGTATCTCTAATTTCATTATACCTACCTAGACTAACAGTGAAGACTGGTCCATATTTCTGTGTAAATTTTCCAAATATTTCATGAAGGTACTTAGCTTGGATAACTGAAATTAATCAAATCATACAATTACTCTCTGCTATACATGATGAGGTTTACAGAATATAAAATAATGGGCAAATAGTGAAGAAAAAAGGACAAAACAACTTAAAAAGATAGAAAAATAGGCAAACAAAATAAGGAATAAAGAAGAGTGGAATGTTAGAATATAAAGAAAAGATATAATGAGAAGAAATATAAAGAATAAAGAAAAATGGTATAATATGAAAGAATAAAGAAAAATGGTCTAATATGAAAGAAAAAAGAATAATAGTATAATATGCAAGAATAAAAGAAAAATGGTCTACTAGTAATATGAAAGAATAAAGAAAAATGGTCTAATATGAAAGAATAAAAGAAAAATGGTCTAATATGAAAGAAAAAAGAAAAATGGTCTAATATGAAAGAATAAAGAAAAATGGTCTAATATGAAAGAATAAAGAAAAATGGTCTAATATGAAAGAATAAAGCAAAATGGTCTAATATGAAAGAAAAAAGGAAAATTGTCTAATATGCAAGAATAAAAGAAAAATGGTCTAATATGAAAGAATAAAGAAAAATGGTCTAATATAAAAGAAAAATGGTCTAATATGAAAGAATAAAGAAAGATGGTCTAATATGAAAATGGTCTAATATGAAAGAATAAAAGAAAAATGGTCTTTTATGAAAGAATAAAAGAAAAATGGTCTAATATGATAGAATAAAGAAAAATGGTCTAATATGAAAGAATAAAAGAAAAATGGTCTACTATGAAAGAATAAAAGAAAAATGGTCTAATATGAAAGAATAAAAGAAAAATGGTCTTTTATGAAAGAATAAAAGAAAAATGGTCTAATATGAAAGAATAAAGAAAAATGGTCTAATATGAAAGAATAAAGAAATGAAGGACCTCATTCTAGACTCTCATAGATATACTTACGAGCAAAGAACTGGTTATAAATACTATTACGGATGCATATACTTAACAAAATGCAAACATATACATTGCATACATTAGTATAAAAAGTCAAGTAAGATAATAATATTCAGTACAACTTGATAAATGTGATGAAAAAATAAACATGATGACATAATCAGTTTTTAATATTATTTATACAGCTAGGTTGATTTCAATAAATGATCTGTTATTTTGTATTTGAAAGAATTAACATTTGTAATATTTCTTAACGGTATTGGCAAATTATTCCACAAGAATGGTTCAGAATACATAAAAGATGTTTAAAACAATTCTGTTTTTGGTTTAGTGAGTATGAGGTTTCCTTGAACAGCATTTCTCAAGAGGTACGGATTTCTGTCTGAAACATAATGAAACTTGTTAGTAAGAAATGATGGGACATCATTTTTAATGCACTTTAATGTCATCACAAGCTTGTGATATTTTATTCTCTGTTCAACTGTCATCCAGTTTAAGTGTTTGAATAAGGGCGCACAGGAGCGAAAGGGTCATCGGAATCCAGTAAAATGACATTACCTTTATAACTTTCAATCAGAATCCAGTAAAATGACATTACCTTCATAACTTCCAATCAGAATCCAGTAAAATGTAATTACCTTCATAGCTTCCAATCAGAGGCCAGCAAAATGGTCCTGGAGGCAGATTATATTTCCATCTTTGTCTGAGTTTGTATACAACAAGTACAACTAGTAATCCAATTAGAACTGTTTGGACATTTAATGCTGATAGAATCGAATACAACATTCTGAAAATATAAAAATACACAACCATTTTGGTACAACAGTCCCGTTTGTAACACAAAACACACTATTAAGACAACGTATTTTATCACTGTTATCATGGATATTCTTTATACGATTAATGCATACATAAGATTTATATGTATATACTTTTGTTCAACAAAATAGTACACCAGTAGTGGATCTAGAGCTTCACATGAAGAACTTGTTCGTGATTTCATGTATCGTTTTTTATATGCCTGTTTAATATGGTTTCAACATATTTTTAAACAATAAAAATTGAAACCACTATTAATATTTCTAGAGCTTCTATATGGATAGAGGTATAATCTGTTAAACTTTGAAAAGCCTGGTAAAACTGAGACATAAAAACACCAGTCCCTGATGTTGTCGTTCTACGTGTCAACCAACATAAAAAAAAAAGATAGTTATGAATCATATTAAACAAACTTTGAAATGAAGTTTGAAGCTAACAAGGACGACACAACATATAAAGATTGCTGTTCGGTGTGAGCTAATGACGTTGAAGTCCATTGGCACTCGGACTACATCTTCTTATATCTATGACACAAAAGATATAAATATGGTCACACACAAGAGATATAGATATAGCTTGCTGTTCGGTGTGAGCTAATGACGTTGAAGCCCATTGGCATTCAGACTACATCTTCTTATACCTATGACACAAAAGATAAAGATATGGTGACACACAAGAGATATAGATATAGCTTGCTGTTCGGTGTGAGCTAATGACGTTGAAGCCCATTGGCATTCAGACTACATCTTCTTATACCTATGACACAAAAGATAAAGATATGGTGACACACAAGAGATATAGATATAGCTTGCTGTTCGGTGTGAGCTAATGACGTTGAAGTCCATTGGCACTCGGACTACATCTTCTTATATCTATGACACAAAAGATATAAATATGGTCACACACAAGAGATATAGATATAGCTTGCTGTTCGGTGTGAGCTAATGACGTTGAAGCCCATTGGCATTCAGACTACATCTTCTTATACCTATGACACAAAAGATAAAGATATGGTGACACACAAGAGATATAGATATAGCTTGCTGTTCGGTGTGAGCTAATGACGTTGAAGCCCATTGGCATTCAGACTACATCTTCTTATACCTATGACACAAAAGATAAAGATATGGTGACACACAAGAGATATAGATATAGCTTGCTGTTCGGTGTGAGCTAATGACGTTGAAGCCCATTGGCATTCAGACTACATCTTCTTATACCTATGACACAAAAGATAAAGATATGGTGACACACAAGAGATATAGATATAGCTTGCTGTTCGGTGTGAGCTAATGACGTTGAAGCCCATTGGCATTCAGACTACATCTTCTTATACCTATGACACAAAAGATAAAGATATGGTGACACACAAGAGATATAGATATAGCTTGCTGTTCGGTGTGAGCTAATGACGTTGAAGCCCATTGGCATTCAGACTACATCTTCTTATACCTATGACACAAAAGATAAAGATATGGTGACACACAAGAGATATAGATATAGCTTGCTGTTCGGTGTGAGCTAATGACGTTGAAGCCCATTGGCATTCAGACTACATCTTCTTATACCTATGACACAAAAGATATAAATATGGTCACACACAAGAGATATAGATATAGCTTGCTGTTCGGTGTGAGCTAATGACGTTGAAGCCCATTGGCATTCAGACTACATCTTCTTATATCTATGACACAAAAGATATAAATATGGTCACACACAAGAGATATAGATATAGCTTGCTGTTCGGTGTGAGCTAATGACGTTGAAGCCCATTGGCATTCAGACTACATCTTCTTATACCTATGACACAAAAGATAAAGATATGGTGACACACAAGAGATATAGATATAGCTTGCTGTTCGGTGTGAGCTAATGACGTTGAAGCCCATTGGCATTCAGACTACATCTTCTTATACCTATGACACAAAAGATAAATATATGGTGACACACAAGAGATATAGATATAGCTTGCTGTTCGGTGTGAGCTAATGACGTTGAAGCCCATTGGCATTCAGACTACATCTTCTTATACCTATGACACAAAAGATAAAGATATGGTGACACACAAGAGATATAGATATAGCTTGCTGTTCGGTGTGAGCTAATGACGTTGAAGCCCATTTACATTCAGACTACATCTTCTTATACCTATGACACAAAAGATAAAGATATGGTGACACACAAGAGATATAGATATAGCTTGCTGTTCGGTGTGAGCTAATGACGTTGAAGCCCATTGGCATTCAGACTACATCTTCTTATACCTATGACACAAAAGATAAAGATATGGTGACACACAAGAGATAAAGACATATCCAACTAAGTAAGACATCAGGTGACTTAGATTACGTAACAATCCGACATCTTTAGTAAATTTGTCTGATAGAAATTTAATAGGCTTTTCAATACGCTTGATTTTCCGTAAATATATCGATTTCCTTTGTCTTTGAACATACATCTTTCGTAAAATGTTGAAGTGGACAGTTAAACTTAGATGAAATTGCAGATCAATTGTTAATATTTTTCTTTTTCTCCTCATCTCTCAGCCTTTTCTAACAGTATAATTCAAATGCAAATTACGTCCCTAATCGATTACAAATCACGAATCTGTCGGAATTTTTAAAATTGATGTTATGTCGTGTTCACACTTCAGAGAAATTTGCGTTTCTCATTATCTATCCTGTTCAAGGGGCACTCACTAGGAGATATAGAAAAACATAAAATTTGATATTGTTTTTGTTTTTGTTTTTGTTTTTGTTAAATCTTAAATGAAAGAGAACAGTAAAGTAAAAAATTGGCTTTTAGCTACCAGTTTGGTTCAGTTTTATCAAAATAAGCAAAGAAACATTAAGTGAATATTTCGACCTCATTAAATCCGATTTCATGTGAACCTCAGTTGAACCTCTCAGCTAAAGATATGTTTGTTACGCATGAACTAGGCGTGATCAGCTAGTAAAAGGAAAAAAATGTTAACAATAAAAGTGTAACAAGGGTATGTTCAGTAGTTGTCGTTTGTTGATGTTGTTCATAAGTGTTTCTCGTTTCTCGTTTTTTATATAAATTAGACCGTTGGTTTTCCCGTTTGAATGGATTTACACTAGAAATATTTTTGTTGGCCCTTTATATCTTGCTGTTCAGTGTGAGCCAACGCTACGTGTTGAAGACCGTACTTTGACCTATAATGGTTTACTTTTATAAATTGTGACTTGGATGGAGAGTTGTCTCATTGGCACTCATACCTCATCTTCTTATATCTATAAACCATTTGATTGACTGATTCAATCTACAAAAACTTACAATATTCTTAGAGGTTAACACGATTATTAATATATTGTTTTATCCTATTATAATATAAAATCATACAGACATAAAAAAAAAAAAAAAAAAAAAAAAAAGCCCAAATGCACGTGTTCGCTATCTATTTATATCTATGTTTAAGTTTACGTCGGCATTCTTTGGAAAATAAATAATTAGATGGCGTCTGGACTAAAAAAAAAACACGAAATACCGAGACATAATTTCGAGTTTAGGCATCGTTAATTGTTTATCTGAGACTTTTTTATTTGGATATATATACGTTTTAGAATGTTACAAGTCAAATAAAAAAAATTGAGTCAAATTGATGAACATGAATTTGACAGCACATTGCATGTTTCGTTCATGGTTATTTTGAAAGTGTTCTTTTTTCGATGCAAAAATGTTTATTTTGTTACAGTCCACACATTTAAGACAATAAATATAGAATGACACAGACGAATATCTACCTGTGTATGTATGTTTCTACGATAGGTTTAACAACACGTTCGCCAGCCAAGTAACAGACAGATAGATAAGACTAAAACACAATTATTCAGGAAGAAACAGAATACGGATGTTTAAACAAAATTACCATACTTGCCGTTAATAATCAACCCGTGTAGAAATTATTTCAAGTGTATTCAATATATAACTTTAATTATAACATATTTTGCCCCCAAGAAACATCATCATAACACTTGATAAATTGATAAAATCAGAACAATGATACTGAAAAAATCAAGTTTTTCCCAGAAAACAGAGGGACCCCCCCCCCCACCCCCCCACCCCAAAAAAAACCAAACCCTGCCCTCCCCTTAATTAGCCTCTGCTATCGATGCCCCCGGCCTCCCCATCTGCAGTATTTTGTAGACATCTGTTTCTAGTTAAACAGTGTTAAAGGCTGTCATTTAAATATGTTATTTATGTTGGCAGACTTGGGGTAATTGTAATTGTAATCGTTAATCAGCTGTAATTGATTACAATTTTTCAAGTAATCATAGTAATCATTAATCAGCCAAAAATCTGATTACATGTAATTTAATTTAATCAATTACTTTTCAAAATACCCTGTAATTCTGATTACTTTTTGATTACATTCTGATTACAATGGGAAAAAAACTTGAACTGTGTTTATGGTCAATAAATGTAATTCTTATTTAATAAATATTCAACATGTTAATATAGTTTGGTTTACTCTATAGCATTTTAATTGATGTGTATACTTCAGTAAAAAATAAACTTATTAGTACTGTGTTGAACAGTCATCAATAGCCTTACAATTTTATGTCTCCTGCCTTAGTAAAAGTTATTGTACATTTATTCACAATTTAAAGATGTTCATATATATATTTGATAAAAACTATTTTATTTAAGTAATAATTATCTTATACTTTTCTGTAACCCTAAATTATAATCTTTTGTTAATATTATGATTTTTGTCAACTTTGAATTGACTGGTAGGAAACCAATTAAGGTTTGTTTTTATTGCAATTTTTAATTGAATATAGCTGTAGGACAATATATATGATAAAAGATTAACCAGATATGTAAAAATTTGTCTAATTGGCACAAACTAAATCAAAAGTTGGACAAATATCTTGTTTAAAATAATCATTTTTTTTTAAATTCTTGGACTGGACATGAATGCTTTAATTTGGTTTACAATTTGATAAAACAATTCTATTAAAATTTGACATAGTTTTCATCTGGTAACTTTATTTCATCCATATTTTAACTTCCATACACTGCACCTTGAAATACATATAAAGTCTGTAAGAAGTCAGTAGACAAACAGCAAACTCTTTATAAAGCTATATTCAATTGAAGCTAAATAATTCAGATATCAATGATGGCAAAGTGTAACCAGTGATTCAATGTTCATGTATGTATGTCGTGAACTTTTGTGGTTTATTAAATAGATGAAGTTTGAAGTTATCATTTTATAATATATAAAACAAAATCCTTTCTAAAAAGTACTATAGTTGTTTTTAAACGTTAATTCATTCACATCATTCAAATCGGTTATATTTTTAAATTCATTGTAATCAGATGTAATCATGATTACTTTGCCAATGTAATCATTAATTTAATCAGACACTTTCAGAAATGATGTAATCATTAATTTAATTTAATCGTACAAATGACAAAGTAATTGTAATTTAATCAATTACATTGAAAGTAATCGGACCCATCTCTGCATGTTGGACTACACACATTCAATTCACAAATAAATATGACAACAATAATGGATAGTCAGATTAAAGATTTTAAAGTGCAATTTGTGTGTCAGACCACGGGGGTTCAGCTTAGATTTTACATAATAAGTAATAAGAACTAACTTACCCAAAACTTTTAATTGAAACAAATATTTGTAATTTTTTAGTAAGTGTCCACTGTTTGGCAAATGAAACTAACTTCTGTAGGTATTTGTCGATTTGTTATCAAATTGTAAACAAAGTCATTAAATAGATCGATATAGTAAGTCACAAAAACATACGAAACTAACAACGTTGTGTGTATCCGGAATTAGATCAAACACGCATTTTATAATATAGAGAAATACATATTATATGTCTCTGGTTAAATGAAATAATAAAAAAAAAAAAGAGCAAGGGAGAAAATTTCATAGAAATCAGAATATCGACTGACAGTGGAGTAAAAAATCTGCAATCGAAAATCTGTGAAAAGATAATAACAAATTAAAAGAAGTGATCGTAATCAAGGCCGAATCCATGGTCCGAGGAAAGTGCATTGCTTTATTTCAATACAGGCTCTATTTAAAGAGCATGTGTTATATTAGTCCAAATAATTATGACGTCTGGCAAGGCTATTTTAATTTTTTTTCTGGGACGCCTTCCTACGAGTCCAAATAATTATGACGTCTAGCAAGGCTATTTTTTTTTTCTGGGACGCCTTCCTACGATATTTTTTTTTCTGGGACACCTTCCTACGACGTAGCCTTGCCAGACGTCATAATTATTAGGACTAGTGTTATATAATTCTTCAACAGTGGGCCTTCTCCAACAATGAGTACTACAGACAATAAATACTGTCTCATTTTTGTTGATCCAGTATTGCTGAAACACGAAAAGGGTAAAAATAATAGTCATTTAAGGTCAATCTTTCATATAAGGAGTCTACCAACGATTTTGGTTCAGCTCGATTTTTTTTAGATCATTTCTCGAAAATCGTCTTTGATTAAAGTGACTATCTTTTTTTTTCACAATTTTCAAGATTATAGGCAAACAAACCTAACAAAATAAGAAAATTGTGTTTAATAAATCGTTCTTGGATGATTTCAGTTTTATATGTAGATCATGTCTCAAGTTTGCCTATTATTTGTGTTTATTTATTTTCCTTTATATCTTACAGAATGCCAACATTATTAGGATCACAATATACTCTCAGACTGAGAATGTACTAAAGCAGTGGCGGATCCAGGGGGAGGGGGTTCCGGGTGTTGGAAACCCACCTTTTTTTTTGGACGATCAATGCATTTGAATGGGGACATATAGTTGGATCCCCCCTTTTTTATCCTGGGTTGGGACACCCCCCCCCCCCCCTTCAAAATGGCTGGATCCGCCCCTGTAAACTGTCGACATACACAGGCATTCTGCGACCTGAACTGAATAAATATTCACGATTGACAAACGTCTACATCTATATTTATTCAATATTCAAAAAACCATGAAATTTGAAACACAATTTGATGATTGATGAACAGTACAATGTATATATCAATACTAAGGATTCTTTTCACTAAAATGAGTGCGATAAAAACATCGTAAGTTATACAGAAATGTTCCTGACTTATGACTATTTTTTCCATATTTTGGGGAATTTTTCAATGGTGAACTTAGTCTAGAAGTAAAAGAGAGACGAAAAATACCAAAGTGACAGTCAAACTCATAAATCAAAAATAAACTGACAACGCCATGGCTAAAAATGAAAAAGACAAACAGACAAACAATAGTACACATGACACAACATAGAAACTAAAGAATAAACAACACGAACCCCACCAAAAACTAGGGGTGATATCAGGTGCTCCGGAAGGGTAAGCAGATCCTGCTCCACAAGTGGCACCCGTACTTATAGTTGTACACTTACACAGGTGAGTTCATTTGTAGCGTAGATTTAATGACCGTTTATACCTTTGAAAGCAGCAAAATGGATAAGCAACCAGGGTCAGTAGTCCTTTTGCGCCAAATTTTGTTTTCCAAATGTATGAATTGCGCCAATAGTCGGAACTCATTTTCGCCAATTTACCTGTTCACATATCTATCATAAATATTAATGATTACCCGGATATATATATTTATTCTTATTTTTGGCTTAAAAAGTATCATATGTTCGGAGTTCGGAGATATTTCACCTAGAAGATGAGCATCTGGAGAGAAATTACTTAAAATGCATTAGATAGTCAATAGTACAGAGAGAGAATAAAACTTATTGCTTTGCTGAATATTTAGTACAAGATATGCCAAAAAGAAAAGAAAATCGAAGCTTTTGGTGATAAAGTTTTAGCCACATATTTTGATGACACAGTGCTTTGTTCCCACCATGCGTAAAAACCGCAAAACGTACCAGTAATGGAGCATCCTGGAACGGGAATCGAACCAGGAACATTTGTGTTAGTAGTCCGATGCACTAACCACTACACCACGGTTCTAACGATGTTACAACATGTAGCTTGAGAAAATGCAAGATGACCTATCATTATTATTACATTTTTGAATATATATATATATCAATATATACTACGTTTTGGTAAAGTATGAACAAATTCTATCATTTTTAGTTAAGACTCCCATATATACCACCTCAGATCATAATGATTGTCTAATAAGTCATTTACCGCAATGTCTATTCTATATACTATGATACTGACTTATTCATACGCGCTTACCCTACTGTTTTCTTGCTCACGACTCGATGATATATGTCTCCACTTCAGAAAGAATCCTACCTATTTATTCAAAAACTATTTAAACTCTATTTGTGTGTAGATAATTATCTGTTAGAAAGTAAAATTTCATCAGATATTTGATGATACAATTCCATTAAATATTGCACTATTTTGTATATTGACATTTGTGAAATAATCTGCTAACACTCGAGATTTTATAGTAGTATATATCATGTAAACATTTGTCATCCATTTGATGAATCACTAAGGGGACTAACTAGGACGATAGTTAAATTAGATATTCCATCGTCGTTTTATATTTGTTCGTCTTCCATTAATAGTTCGTATCGAGTCGTCTTGGTGTAGTGGTATGTATAGTGGCTCGATATGGTGAAAGTCTTGAGCTCGAATCCCATCATATACACTGGATTTGTTCTACGTGAATGTTGGTAGACAGTCTTTTCCGTATACTTAATTATAAGTTTTATAGTGGATTTGACATTCCGGCCAAAATGTTACAGAACAAAGTAAAGTATGCATAACAAAGAAACTCAAACTGGGGTGATCTGGTAGGGGTGATCCTACTCAGATCACCCCTGTTAGAACAAAAGAGCTGGGATGTCATATGCTCGATATTCATTTTTTAAAACTCGGTTGTGAATCTTATATCTCGTATTAGAACTTTGATTAAAAAATTAAATATGGAAAGAAATCATGTTTGTTGAGATAGTTCATAAGTGTTTGTCTCTTTTTATATAGATAAGACCGTTGGTTTTCCTGTTTTCATTGTTTTACATTTGTCACTGGGCCTTTATAGCTTGCTGTTCGGTGTGAGCCAAGGCTCTGTACATGTGTTGAAGACCGCACTTTTAGTCCTGAAACTAGTTATAAAATAACAGGAAGCAACAACCAAAAATTCATAACATATATATACATCACAAAAACCTAAACATACAAATACATATCTATTTGACATATAAAGTATAAAAGGTAAATTATGAACGATGGATGTAAAATAGTTAAAATAGAAAGGAGCGCATCGATGCGATGCATTTTTGTAGTGACGAGTCAGCTGACTGAGAAAATAATATATAAAAGGCCGAAGAAAACACAACAAATGTCAAATATTAGTATGGTCATAATGTACATAAAGTTCTGTGTTTACTCAAGTATTGTGCGACGTGGCCTTGAACTAAATAAATGGTTCACAGTTTGATAATCCACATATACACGTCACGTCAACATTATATACGTATACAATTTAAATATTCAAACAACCCTGTACTTCGATGCAATTTTAAAGACAGGAAATGTAAATATTAGAACTCTCATTGTCCATTCGTTCCTTTATTGTACATGTAGCACCAGAGTGCAGAAAATTGTTACTGTTAATGATAGACCATTTTACTCCAAGGGCGAGGGCTGTGTTATGCTGTTGTTTTGGCCAAAAAAATATTCTGATCCCCTATCTGAAGAAAAAAAAATATTGTGGCCGGTCAAGCAGATGACAAAAAATTCTGAATCTAGATTAAAAAAAAAACAACAAAAAACAACCACACACACACACAAAAAGCAAAGAAACAGCGCTTGTATTGCCACTTACCTTTTCGCCTTTATCTTGCCCACTCTCAGACGAAACGACGTACTTTTAAAACTTCAGAAAAGATCCAACCTAGTCGGATGCCTAGTTCATTAAAAAAGAGTTACAATTGTATGTTTGTGTGTAGATCTGCATCCGTTTGAAAGTAGATTCTCACCAGATATTTAAAATATAATCCCAACTATAAATATTGCACTTTTATAACCTTATATGTGTATTTTGAACTATTCTGTTATCAAGGCCAAACACTCGAGACTGGTAAGTTTAAAGAAACATTTATTGATTTACATTGTGTGTATAGTGTATGTAAATATTTGCCATCTATTTTAGGATTGACCGGGGTCACACATTGGGACTATGATTTAATGTCGATAATTGCTTTCATATGGTTTTATGCATTTGAATGGGAGAATATAGTTGGACCCCGCACCCCACCCCCTTTTACTCTGGGTTAGGAACCCCCTTTTTAAAATGGCTGGATCCGCGCCTGCAGGAGGCAGTAATCCAATGACCAATTGCAAATATAAGCCGACCTCATACCATAAAAATAATGAGGTATGATTGCCAATGTGATCACTATCTAACAAGAGTCTAATGAAATGGACAGCAATTATAGACAACAGTACAGACTTCAACACTGAAAAATCCATGCCGTATACAGTGGTGGATCCAGCCATTTTAAAGGGGGGTTCCCAACACAGAGTAAAGGGGGGTTCCAGCTATATGCTCCCATTCAAATGCATTGATCGGCCCAAAAAAAGGGGGTTCCAACCCCCGGATCCCCCCCTGGATCCGCCACTGGTATAGTCGACTTTAAAAGGTCCATACATAAAAAGAAATATGAAACAAGTCATTTGAGCAAACTTACGCCCTAATTCATGAGAAAATAATTTACGACAAAATAATACAAGTATGATTACATGAACGACTGAACTACCGGCTCATATTAACGTGGGACAGACACAAATTGATTGTGTGCGTTTGAGAGGGACAGTTACTGAAAGCTAGTTCAAAGTCATTACCAATTAATGAAAATATCCAATAAGTACACAACCTACATCCAAAGGACGTCATTAAAAGTCAGAGAAAACAAAACCTTACATTGTGCATTGCACAAATAAAGATATCGACAGATTATGATAAACCGAACACATTTTAATCAAGAATGTGTCCACAGTACACGGATGCCCCACTCGCACTATCATTTTCTATGTTTAGTGGACCGTGAAATTGGAATAAATTCTCTAATTTGGCATTAAAATTAGAATGATCTAATCAAAGGGAACATGTATACTAAGTTTCAAGTTGATTGGACTTTTACTTTATCAAAAACTACCTTGACCAAAAACTTTAACCTGAAATTTGCACTATCATTTTCTATGTTCAGCGAACCATAAAATTGGGGTCAAAACTATAATTTGGCATTTAAATTAGAAAGATCATATCATAGGGCACATGTATACTAAGTTTCAAGTTGATTGGACTTCATCTTCATCAAAAACTACCTTGACCAAAAACTTTAACCTGAAATTTGCACTATCATTTTCTATGTTCAGTGAACCGTAAAATTGGGGTCAAAACTATAATTTGGCATTTAAATTAGAAAGATCATATCATAGGGCACATGTATACTAAGTTTCAAGTTGATTGGACTTCAACTTCATCAAAAACTACCGTGACCAAAAACTTTAACCTGAAGCGGGACAGACGGACGAACGAACGAACAGACAGACAGACAGACAGACAGACGGACGGACGGACGGACGAACGGACGCACAGACCAGAAAACATAATGCCCCTCTACTATCGTAGGTGGGGCATAAAATTAAGTTTGGAATGGGCTGATTCTTCAGAAAGATGTGAAGCACAAAAACAACAAAAAACATGACAGAAGATACATAGCACCGATCTGGGAGTACTTAAAGATAATTACTGAGAGCTAGTTCGAGGCCAATAAAAGAACAGAGTGCCAATGTCCTCCGCGTTGCACATATGTATTTGTCCAAGGATAAAGGCCAATAACTAAAAATAATCTTTTTTTTTTCTTTAATGAACAATGAAAAAATTGAGAAATGAATGCTTTAAAACAAAATAACATATATTTCAAAGGAGCATAACTTGTTTAAAGCATTTGATCAGCACTTATTTTCGAAAGTATCAAACCTAGGCTAGTTTGATATTCATATTCATAAAAATCTGGCAAGAATTGTAGACATGAGAGCACTAATGATGCAATATTTCATATACTTAATATTTTCAAGGTACATAACTCTTCAAAAAATAATTAATCAGTACTGATTTTCAAACTCGTCCGAGACATTGCTAATATAACTGGACGGTTGGTATTTCTATGTCCCCTGTAATGTGCTGTGCGGGACATGCATAGACGGACGCCCGGTATTTCTATGTCCCCCTGTAATGCGCTGTGCGGGACACGCATAGACGGACACTCGGTACATTGTATTTATATGTTTCCCTGTAATGCGCTGTGCGGGACACGCATAGACGGACGACCTGTACATTGTATTTCTATGTCCCCCTGTAATGCGCTGTGCGGGACACACATACGACTAATAATAAAAATGTTCCATAATTCCAGCTTTCGTTCAAATTAGAGACAAATGATAGCAATGATAGTGCCATTCCATATCTTTTGCTTTGTATGTATATATTCGATTTCAGAGTATGAAAATAACGGTTCTTCTTATTTGAATAAAGCGAATTTTATTACACAACAAAAAACACTAGAGAATTAAGCAGTACAACAAATTAAATATATATAAAATGACAAAACATCATTCTATTTTAAAAATAGTATTTGTACATTGTTAATATGAACCCTGTGGCGGATTCCGAGAGAGAGTTCCGGGTGTTGAATCCCCACTTTTTTTTTTGACGATCATTGCATTTGAATGGGGACATATAGTTGGAACACCCCCTTTTTAAATGACTGAATCCGCTCAACCTCTCTTTTGCAGTATGCAGATCCTGGCAGCGTTATATAATTTAAAACATAAAGGTAAACTACTAACAAAAATTACGACCTCGGAGAAAATTCAAAACAAAAACACTCCAATTAAATTACAAAATATAAAGCTCAAACACATCAAAGGAATGGAAAACAGCTGTAGCCAAGCTAAAGAGTATCATTTCAGGGAAAAGCTATTTTGTAGCTTTGAACATGTTAAAATGATGGTACTTTGGTAACATATCAACTATGTTATTTATTTTCATATTAAAACTGACTTGACAATGAAGCAATAAGTGTACTTCATCATCTTATACTACATGTATACAACGATAATATATTTTTAGAGAATATGTGTATAGCGGCCTTTTTCTATTTCCAAATTGTGTTCACTTATACTGATCTTAAGTTTGTTCACAAATGACCACTTACCCTTCCAAAGCACCTGAGATTCGGGTTGCTCAGTTTTTAGTTTTCTGTGTTGTGTTTTGTAGACTGTTGTTGAATACAATCGGCAATCCTCGGATGACTCCGCTTCTCCCGTCAGAGTACGGAATCGGCCGAGTTGTGACGATTGCTGTTGAATATCCATTTGGTATTTTCTGCCTATCTTTTAAAGGTTAAAAATCTTTAATAAATATACAGTCTTTTATATAGTGGAGCAGTATTATATATTCATAGTATTGACGATTGAAAACATGGTGAAATTATTTGTTTTGACTGACTGTGTAGCAATCTTAACTGAATTTCAAAATATAGAAAAGACTGCCACACAATTGTGATAAAAGACATGTATTTGTCTATCATAGAAACACATTTGGATATTTTTATCTCCTCGCTAGAAATTTACTTCTAGGAAGTCATGTCATGTTTCTGTCTTTAACAATTATTTCGAAAGGAGCTGGTTGTGGAATCAAACCAGATCCACCAAGTTTTAATTCAGGATTCGTTTCATCTGGCATGGTTATCTCGAATCTTTGCATAATCGTTGCAAAAATCAAATGAAGTTCTGGTTTAGCAATACTTTCTCCTAGACACACACGTCTCCCTGCAGAGAATGGTAACCAGCTTTTTGGTTTTATACCAAGTTTTCCATTTTCGTCGAGGTAGCGTGTCGGATCGAATTTGTCCACGTCTTTCCAATAGTTGGGATCATGGTGAAGCGCCCAGTGATTTATCATAACCATTGTATCCTTAGGAACATCATAACCTCCTGGAAAAGATTTGAACAAGAACAAGATCTATATTTGCCGTGATTTACAATGTGTACAACGATTTTATGTGTATCTGGAACTACTTTTATCTGGTACGATATAGACTAAACGTTTGTAAGTCAAATATACCAAGTTCATGAACCCCAACCCTAAATTCAAAACATCTATAAAAAAAAAGGCGGAATGTACCAAGGAGCCATTCAAAACTGAAATGTCTAAGGTAAACTGACAACCGCGCCATGGCAAAAAACGAAACCAATCGAGTACATATAAGACTAAATAGAAAACGAAAACTAAATAGAAAAATATGAACCTCGCCGAATACTTGGGGTAAATCGGGTGATCTATATAAGCTGCTCCGGAAGGATTGCCAGATCCTGCTCCACTAATGACACCCGTCATATTGTTCATTGCAAGTCCACAATTGGAACTGATCTGAGGTAATATGTGACATA
Source organism: Mytilus galloprovincialis (assembly GCA_037788925.1). NCBI lineage: Eukaryota > Metazoa > Mollusca > Bivalvia > Mytilida > Mytilidae > Mytilus > Mytilus galloprovincialis. The sequence goes on along the minus strand of CM075340.1, from coordinate 3,600,080 downwards.
TATATTCAATAACGGCCAACCAACTCGTTATGTCCTTAAAACTCACGGAGCATTGACTACTTTACCAAATTAGCACAATCATCATCGAACCCTTGGGTAAATAACTTCTTTGTAACCCAGCACGCAGCAACACTCTATCAAAGAAATCATGAAATGAAACGCAAGCTCTGGAATACCTTAACAATTGGAAGAAATATAGTCCATACATACTGCAGGCGCTGTTGGAATGTTATATAATACATAGAAATGGAAACATAATCCATACATACTGCAGGCGCTGTTGGAATGATATATAATACATAGAAATGGAAACATAATCCATACATACTGCAGGCGCTGTTGGAATGTTATATAATACATAGAAATGGAAACATAATCCATACATACTGTAGGCGTTGTTGGAATGTTATATAATACATAGAAATGGAGACATAATCCATACATACTGCAGGCGCTGTTGGAATGTTATATAATACATAGAAATGGAAACATAATCCATACATACTGCAGGCGCTGTTGGAATGTTATATAATACATAGAAATGGAGACATAATCCATACATACTGCAGGCGCTGTTGGAATGTTATATAATACATAGAAATGGAAACATAATCCATACATACTGCAGGCGCTGTTGGAATGTTATATAATACATAGAAATGGAGACATAATCCATACATACTGCAGGCGCTGTTGGAATGTTATATAATACATAGAAATGGAAACATAATCCATACATACTGCAGGCGCTGTTGGAATGTTATATAATACATAGAAATGGAAACATAGTCCATACATACTGCAGGCGCTGTTGGAATGTTATATAATATATAGAAATGGAAACATAGTCCATACATACTGCAGGCGCTGTTGGAATGTTAAATTATACATAGAAATGGAAACATAGTCCATACATACTGCAGGCGCTGTTGGAATGTTATATAATACATAGAAATGGAAACATAATCCATACATACTGCAGGCGCTGTTGGAATGTTATATAATACATAGAAATGGAGACATAATCCATACATACTGCAGGCGCTGTTGGAATGTTATATAATACATAGAAATGGAGACATAATCCATACATACTGCAGGCGCTGTTGGAATGTTATATAATACATAGAAATGGAGACATAATCCATACATACTGCAGGCGCTGTTGGAATGTTATATAATACATAGAAATGGAAACATAGTCCATACATACTGCAGGCGCTGTTGGAATGTTATATAATACATAGAAATGGAAACATAGTCCATACATACTGCAGGCGCTGTTGGAATGTTATATAATACATAGAAATGGAAACATAGTCCATACATACTGCAGGCGCTGTTGGAATGTTATATAATACATAGAAATGGAAACATAATCCATACATACTGCAGGCGCTGTTGGAATGTTATATAATACATAGAAATGGAGACATAATCCATACATACTGCAGGCGCTGTTGGAATGTTATATAATACATAGAAATGGAGACATAATCCATACATACTGCAGGCGCTGTTGGAATGTTATATAATACATAGAAATGGAGACATAATCCATACATACTGCAGGCGCTGTTGGAATGTTATATAATACATAGAAATGGAAACATAGTCCATACATACTGCAGGCGCTGTTGGAATGTTATATAATACATAGAAATGGAGACATAATCCATACATACTGCAGGCGCTGTTGGAATGTTATATAATACATAGAAATTGAGACATAATCCATACATACTGCAGCCGCTGTTGGAATGTTATATAATACATAGAAATGGAGAGTACCCAAATGCAAAGCTGAAATTATTGTTTTGTCGAAAAGATTGGTTCTCAACCGACCCTCAGTGTCAATTTTAGATGTATGTCACGATATGATTAAATTCGTTTTGTTTTATTTTTCTTACAGTCAATTACTGTGGTTGATGATGTTTACACAGTTTTGGTTGCTGAATCCAAATTATAGTCAAATTAAAATTGTATATCTGTTTGGGTTACACACCCATTTTTTTGCAAAATAAGGAAATTATAAAAAAAAAAAAAAAAAACTGTCATACAAGTGGGATGTTTTAAGTTAATGAGCTGTAAAACCAGGTTTAATCCACCATTTTTTCAGAAAACATTTGTCCGAGTCGTATATGGCAGTGGTTTTTCACTTGTTCCGTTGATTGGTAGTATTTGATATTGTCAGTTTCGATGGGATATACGTATTTAACATGATTCCAAAAACGCCTGAGTGAAGTTTAATATTTGGGAGATACTATATATATATTTGTAGAATACGAACTTTATTCAATTCAATCAGCAATGAAATAGCTTGATGAGAGTGTTCAGAAAAACTATATCAACGCACTTGTGTATCAAATACTGTACAATGAAAAATAAAATACCAACCCACTTGTGTATCATATACGATCCCTCCGCCTTTCCCCCTTTACCACCCTCACATATGGTACAACGAAAAATACAAACCCACGTGTGTATCACACACGGTAAAGTGAGGTAGACCAAAGGCAGACACTGTGCCAAGTCTCATGGCTTCGTGTAATGTTGCTTCCGTGTAACTGAGACTTTCTCGATCGTTCACCCCGGGTAATCTATCTTTTCCTGTTGAAAAACAAGGTTAAGCTCATTAAGTTATGTGTGTGTCTTAAGCATGAGTGACAAGAGTTCATCTTGATACGTCGACATGGTAAGAGCCGTCTGCTTTGCATTCATCACGTGATCGCCATGCGTGCGAGTTAAGACTCAGAAACTGAAAAGATCAAAGGGCCCGTGTCGCTCCCCTGAATCAATGTGTATCTTCAAAAATGAACACTCACCAATATTGCAGATATACTGCATATACATTTTCCCCCTTAAAATCACTTTCAGTTGGATTTTCTTTTCGTTTTTCTTCTTTTTTTTCTATAACTTTTTGCCCAAAACACAAACAATGAGTGTAAATCGTCATTTAAAGGGCAATTACTCCTGCAAGAAAAATGTACAATTTCGCCAATATAATTAACATTGACCTATTACTAGATATAATTGCTTTATTTACAGTTTCTCGCTATATTGTCGCTACGGGAACAAAGTTAAATTGTGAATATGCGATTATAATAATTGGTTTCAAGATGGTCAACCTCCTTCGAAATGACGAACAAAAGCTGAAGGTATTACTAAGATTAAAATTTACTAGTAATAGGGTTGCTCACCAACAACGTTGTCTATTTCTTCTTGAACTTTACTTTGGATATCTGGTAACCCAGCCATGTAACGTATAGCAAAGTACAATGTTACTCTAGACGTATCAATGCCACCTAAGTAAAGATACATATCATTATAAATCCAACTGAATAATGTAGAGAATTTAAATAATGGACAGTTCGACAGCTATAGTTTTTAGTGGTAGAAACACTATAACAGCCTTAACATAAGTATGAATACGAATATTCCTTTTTTTAAACTTTATTTTATACGTTTTACAATCACGTACCAATGGCTTTATTTTGTTACCCAAAGGTAACACTTGCACTGACAACATTAAACTGCACAACAATGTGCAAACCAATTATTTTCATAAAAACACATTGCATACCGGGTAATTTGTAAGCATTTTGTCCATTTCATAAAATTGTATAAATCTGCAAAATATTAAGAATGCACCCCATATTCAACATAGTTTACCTCAAGATGCGCTCAAATTAAACTCGAGATATGCTCAATTTAGAATTTAGCTCTTTATTTATGATTAAATTGTGTAGACGGTAGCAGTAAATTAAATCACCATTCTGCACCACTGAAATCTTATTTTTCGCGACAAAAACTCTTTAACTCTTTCATATTTACTTTGCCATAGTTGCAAAACCAATTCGCGAAAATATTTGATTGTGAAATTTCAAGTAATCAATAAATTTGATGCAGTTAGATTCATGAAAATATAATCATTATACAGTAAAATAACTATCATAAGAAAAAATCTTTTCTTAAAATCATCTTTCTGGATGGAATCGGCAACTCACCACGAAAAATGTCTACTAAAGTTTGTCTGAGATGTGTGTCTGTTAATTGGGACATCATTTCTTCATCTTGTTCTGCTTCCTTTCTCGTCAGAATCAACGAATCAGTAAAATCTCTTATATTATCTGAAATAATATTCTTTTAGATTTATAGTATTTAAAATGTTTAGCGTTTATTTCATGTGATGCATATTTAGTAGCAATGAATATTGATTATATACCTATATTATCAGCCCTAGGTTAAATATCAGCCCAAGAGCCATATGGATCGAGGGCTGATATTAACCGAGGGCTGATAATACATGCGATATGAAAAATGACATGTTATGATCTATTTATCATATGCTTCAACGATGGAGAAAAATAACAGATTCATAATATATTGATCCTTTTACGTGGTTCCCAAATAGAAGTTCAAAGAGTGAAAAGTTCACGGACGTCAGACCCCAAATTTAGGACATTAGATATGAAATCTTTCTAACATATGCCTCAACAGAGAAGAAAAACATTTTAATATGGACGAAAGGACAAAAAAAAAATCAACAATATTCATATTGAACACTGTTTGAAAAGTCAACTTTTTTTAAAGTAACTTTCTAAATCATGTTTGAAACTTTAAAAAAATGCATGTATGTAATAATTTGTTCGGGGTTTTTTTTTCGTTTTTTTTAAATTATTTTATACAATACACTTTCCAGTATCCAAGTAATTGTTTTGTACACTACTTTTTTTCACTGGAAACGTAGCGTTGAGGTGTATTTTCCGGAATTTGCCGAGTATCACCGGAATGACATGCGATAACGTTACGGAAAGGCATGTGATAACAGTCATAACAGTCGAAGCATGTGATAAACTTGGAAAAATATGGAATTTATGTTGATTTAATGTTATTATCATACAGTAAAAGTCATATGTTATTTAGTCTAAGTATATGATAAATATATATATATTGTCTGTGTGGCACAAAACACATCTGCTGATTCAGTTCAAAGATAAATATCTTGTCAATTTGATACCGACCTTAAAGATCGCACTTAAAAAATTACACAAACATTTATATAATTAGATATTCAAGGTGATTTTTTGGGGTCCCTAAACGGGATTTGAACTCGCACCTTCAATACACAACAATACCAATCGCTTAGCCTCATGTCCAGCGCTCTAGACCACACGACCACATCCGCTATATAAAAATAGAACTATAATAATCGTAGTGTTACCTTGTCACGAAAGGCGAATCATGAGACGAACATAGGACATGTGTTTTAATTGTGTGAAGATTTTATAGTATTATATATATATATATCACACATATATATATATATATATATATACAACTCGTCTAAACATCAACCCAACAATGTTAGATCTGTAAATTTGCTTTCGCAAATTTTTGGTTCTTCCCTCGCCGGGATTATGTGTGACCTTCCAAATAAACTTACCACAATCAAACGTGTCTTCGTGTTCTCTAAATTTTCTTTCAATCATAGCTATCATTTCGTCGAAAATTTCTTTAACTGTTCTGTATTTCTTAGTAGGACATATTTTGTACATGATCGGAAACATATCTTCCACGAAACCCTTTCCTATAATGTCTGTGAAATCCCTGTCAATTTTCATAAATCTAACAAAATCCGGGTCATCTAATTCTGCACTGTAAAAATGAAGCTAAAGTATTAATAAGATATAGGACGATGTGGTATGAGTGCTAATGAGACAACTCTCCATCCATGTAACAATTCATTAAAGTAAACCATTGTAGATCAAGGTGCGGCCTTCAACACGAAGCCTTGGCTCACACCGAACAGCAAGCTATAAAGGGCTCTAAAAATCACTAGTGTAAAACCATTCAAACAGGAAAACCAACGGTCTAATTTATATAAAAAATATTAATTGTTTACGGAGGTTCCTGCTTTTTCAGAGATCAGAAAGATGTGATGTTTTAAAATCCCGTCATAAACGACCTGTTTGACCTTATCACCCAAAACTCTGTCCACATTTAAAAGTCATGTTTTGAATTATATTGGGTCACAATAACAAGTCGATTGACTGATTGATTGAATTTTGGTGTTTTACACCTCTTTCAGCACACAAATGCAATACCATGACGGCGGCACGTTTTCGTTAGAAAGGAGGAAAGAATACTCGGAGATGTCCACCCACCTTCGATGATGGGAAACATAGCATAGTGAATTAAGATCAGTATCGAACGCAATTTGCAACGATATCGAAGTTGAACGCAACTTGCCATGATATCGAAGTCGAACGCAACTTGCAATGGCACTGAAGTCGAACGCAACTTTCCACGACATCGAAGTCGAACGCAACTTACCACGACATATGAGTAGAACGCACCTTTGCCACGTACGACATAACCTCCGTTTTGACATTTTAGTGATCATTGGATATGAACTATATTTATACCATGATGCGACCGAGGATTCAAAGTCAATCAATCACTAATTAACACATATATAAATACTGACTATTGTCCAAGGATGGAAGATAAAAAAAAATCATTAATTCGTTCATTTATCGTTTGGAATTTACACAAAAAATCATTGTTATCTAATTAAAATACTAGTAGGGTGTGTTTGTCGGATCATTCACTTCTGTATTCTTTAGTTTTTAATATGCTATTTTTATCAATGCTTTAAAATTTTTGCCCATTATTCTCTATTATTTTTTTGTCCCTTTTCTTCCCTTTTCTTTTTTCTTTTTTTTTTGTTGTTGCCCATTATTCACGCTCAGCTATCTATAATACTAAAATAAAGAGGTCCAATTTGTCAGCCGTCATGGGGTAAAAAAGACAAATCAAAGAATTCAACTTTATTTATAACATATATAGGACAATACTGTTGATTAAAAAAATACTCCATTCCATGCCCTTTTGTTTTCCAAATAATTGATAAGTTCCAGGTTGACGGGTTCAAACAGAAAGATTTTGAAAGCAGAGAAAACTGTGCATCTTATAATCGGCATGACTTTATCAGATAATACGCATAGTTATATACTTTAATTCAGACACGGACCCGCGATATCACGGGTGTGTTCTAGTAACTGTTACAGTTTAATTTGATTTGTTTAATAAACAACTAATTATTTTCTACATCGTAGACAAAAATATTCTATCAAATACAATTACCTTTTTCCAAAACAAACTGCATGAAGTATATTAAACACCATTAAATCAATGTAATTCTCGGGATCAAAGGGTCCATTTTCTTGAGCCATCAGAGATAAACATTTGTTCATTGAACTGTGAACAACTTCTTCTAACCGATTACCAGCTAAATATTGCCTATGAAATATATGAACCCAAAAAAGTTTCCTGTATTTTGTCTTACGAACTATAAAAGCGAGGATATCCTTTCGCCACCTTCAGTCCCAATCAAAACCAGTTCAAGCAACACAACATTCTCTATAAAATTGTTTCAAACTAGGAACTTGATATTCCATAGAATGTTGTTGGTTACTGTCTGATATGTCTTTTCTGTTCATTGTTGAAGTCTGAATCAGTCCGTTAAATTTTTCTTTAAAAATATTACAAAATTTCTTACCTTTTAGGACCCTTTATGGGGTTTGCGCATTGTTAAGAGGCCGTTTGTACAGCGACAAGTATTTGTCTTCCTTATTTTATGTGTTTTGTGTGGGGTTTTTTTCAACGGTTTTTATTGTTATTTCAAATTTTGTACAACATTGTACATAAAAAAGCGATGTCCGTTGTACTTTTGTTATACCAATGGGGTATTAAATTTCCCACTGAATTAAATGGTCAAATTGCTTTATAGGTAATGATTTTCATGTTCAGAAAATATGTACAGGGCGTAATTGACTTTTTACTACATTCTATTTCATTCGTTCAGAAAGGAAATGAAGAACTAATACCTTAATGCTTTTCCAGCAATTTTTCTATGAAGTTTCCATGTTGGTGTATAATTAGCAAAAGCAATATCCGTTCCTCCCTCTGTGAACACGTCAACTGCATGTGCATGTAAAAATTGAAAACAACATTATATAAATTAACACCGGTGTCAACGTGATGATCGTAACTGCAATTACGATCATCCCAATATGGCGGACACAAATTTAGAGAAATTTTAGAAGGCCAATTTCTCCACTTTAATAGCTTATTTTTAGATTTGTTTTTTATATCAAGAAAAATCTTAACAAGCATTGCCATTGAATGGGTTTTCCAAAATGATAGAAAAACAATCAGAAGAAGGAAAATTGAGATAAAAAAAACACGATGATGATCGTAACTTCGTCTAAGGATGATCGTAACTTGGACATGTTTTTATAAAAAGATGATCGTAACTCAAAATTTACGATGTTTTCTTTTTCTTTAAATAAACATCCTATTTAGCAGTCCCGATATATTCGTATATCTGAAAATAGTATGTAATGGTAGACATGAAGTTACATTACTTTGATGTGTTTTTGTCGGTTTTAACTTGTTGCCTGGTCTTGTATTTTCTTAATCAAACTATGACTTTTCAACATTGGTAGACTATAGAGGGGACTAAGAGGGAGGGCCAGGGTTTCTGTATCCCCTTTTTGTGGGAAAAAATTGGTTGATTATATAGAGAATCAGTGAAGCATGACTGTAGCGGGCCTACTCCTAAGCAGCCAGTCCCCACCCTCTTTTATGAAAATCTTTGGATTCGTCACTAGGTTACTGTTGCCTATATTCACCCTGTGTTGGCTATTTATGTAAAGAAAGAAAAGCTGAAATTGATGGTATACACGTTCAAATTAGATTCCATGTTTTTTTTCAAGCTATAAATCTTTCCACTTGCGGTATATGACATGTATTATTGAAGTTAATCGAAGAAGTTGTTAAGCCAAAAATATCAATAAGAGAGCTACCATTTGATTTTTATAGGGAAAGGGGAGGTGAAATTTGGAAAAAAGGCAGGACAGGAGTTTTGAGTAAAAAAAGTGGCCGGTTGAACAACATGGCCAAACAAAAAGACAGGTCAACAATTAAGGTAAAAAAAAATCGGGATGAACTAATAAGTGTAGTAAAAAATTCTCTAATTTTACCAAACTGGCCAATTATATGAAATGTCCAATACCGTTTTTATATAAAATATATGTAATCAATATAAAGTTGTTAACCCCAATGCATTTTAATATTGAACTAGATAGAAAAAATATGAAATCTCGGGAAATCAGTCCCTAAAAGTGTAGTAAAAAATTCTCTAATTTTACCAAACTGGCCATTAATATGAAATGTCCAATACCGTTTTTATATAAAATATATGTAATCAATATAAAGTTGTTAACCCCAATGCATTTTAATATTGAACTAGATAGAAAAAATATGAAATCTCGGGAAATCATAACCCCTTTTGGACTAACAAATAGGACGTTACCCTCCCCTCAGTGATCGATCATCATTATTTTCACAATATTAGTTGATAAGGTACACTTTTTCGCATACCAGACAGCTTTATTTATCAGAAAATGCTTCGTTGGAACAGACAGTTACGATCATCTTAGATAAAAGTTACGATCATCGTTAATAAAAATAAATAAAAGTTACGATCCTCATCGTGATTTTTTGTAACTCGATTTTCATTCTTCTTGTTGCTTTTCCTTCATGAACGAAAATATATTTCAATGGCAATGCTTATAAAGATGTTTCTTGATATAATACAAAGCTGAAAATAAGCTGTCAAAGTAGAGAAATCAGTCTTCTAAAATTTCCCTAAATTTGTGTCCGCCATATTGGGATGATCGTAATGGCAGTTACGATCATCACGTTGACACCAGTGAATTAAGATTTATGGTTTTTTGGTGTTTTAACGCCACGTTTAAGCACTGCAGTTAGGCTATTTCGTGGCGGCCAGTTTTTATTGGTGGAGGAAGACGGATAAAATAGAAAACCGGGGAAAATCATCGACCTTCGATATAAAAACTGACATTCCTAGTCAATTAAAATTGGAGTCCAGTGCACCCACACGAGCGGGGTTTGAACTCACAACCTCAGTGTTGACTGGCTAGTGATTACAGTAGTTACTACTTTTTCTTCTTTTTTTCTTTTTTATTGATCTTACTTCATATAAATATATACATACGACAATTATTATATACACACATATCAAATCTCAAATCCATATACACACATTGATATATAATATTATCACAGTTTTAAAATATCCATTCATTATTACAGTTATATAATTTATATAATTTTTACAGTTACTTTCAAAATTCCCATTCTTTGTTATAGTTATATACTTTATATATTTACTTTCAAAATATCCATTCATTTTTACATTTATATACTTTATATACATGTTTTTACTTTCAAAAGATTTCTCTTTTTCTTTTTTTTTCTTTTCTTCAATTTAAACCAACAACAAAAACTGTTACTACTCAGACCACTCGGCCACCGAGGACCCTATTCTCCTACAAATTAAGAGAATGATACATGTACGCTCTCTCTGTGTCAATTATCATTTCTTTAGAATGTTTAGCTGAGCAGTCATTTATTACCCTCAAATATGCATAAAGACTCTGTAAAAGGAACATTTTGAAGGCGGAATTTATATTTACCAAGCACAGGCACTTGTCTCAGATTTTCCCCCCATAAATACAACAATATAACACGTTATAAGGGATTTTTTTTCTGAGACAAGTGCATGTGTTACTAAGTACTTCAATGTTCAACAGATTTTGATTCATCACTGATTTGACAAAACAAAAAAATAAGCCATTATGAATCTTATCTAAAATTGGTAAAAGTGCTGTTATGTGGTCTGCTCTATTTTAGTGTATTCCAAGGTTATGACAATGCACATAGTTTATGCATACCCGATTTTATAAATGGTCTGTTGGCAAAGTCAGCTTTCCTCTTAACTAAAGCCTCTGTGACGCTGTTAATATCATTTAGAACAACCATCTGAAAAGGTCCTGTAAACAAAAAAAGGTGTGCACGGATTCCACTGTACACTCGCAACTCTCGAGGGGTGCTCTGTAAGTGGAGGGATTTACGAACATCATACATATTAACTTACAGCTACACAAATAAATTTCGTGAACACTTAAAAACTGAATTAGTTATTTAAAGTTTATTAGAACAAAAAGATGACGATTGTGGTATAATAGCCAATGAGACAACTCCACAGTAGTGTGTTATGAGACTGCCCTCCGTAATCTCTCCCACAATTTTAATTACGGAGATTACGGAGCCCGTAATCCCCTCTAATCTTCTTAAGCCAGCTTATAATCCCCTCTAATCTTCTTAAGCCAGCTTATGGTACGATTTAAAGCAGCTTATGATGCAACTTTAAGCAGCTTATTATGCAATCAATCGGATAAAGATAATCCTTATCTTTTAATCTAGATTAGTGCTCCTCAATGTTTTTGTTCCTTTAAGCACATCATTGTGCAATCAATCGGATTAAGATAATCCTTATCTTTTAATCTAGATTAGTGCTCCTCAATGTTTTGTTCCTTTTTTTATCCCGATAAGAGTTAACAATTGCTAATTATAATCTATTTGTTTTCGGATTAGAGAACCGAGTATTAACCCTTTTAATCCTGATTAGGATAAACAAATGCTAATTATAATATATTTGTTTTCGGATTAGAGAAACGACTCTTAATTTATATCCTAGATTAGAGGAATCCCTTTTGATAATTAACCAGTTGTTTCCAGACAATCAAAATCCAATTGTTTTCGAACTTAATTAGCGGATCCTTTGTTTGAATAAAGGGAATTAATTGTAACGGAAGGAGAGACAGGCTATTTTTTATTTTTACAGGAAATACTCTACACAACAGATTGCAAGAGAGAAGAAATATTAACAAACCGCTAACTGTATTTTCTAACAAACTAGTTGAGATAAGGATATTTAAAAAAATGAAAAAAGTTTTTCTTTCTTTCTCTTTGTAAATTCTTGATATTATTTTCTTTCTTTTCTCAATTAGTTTGTTTAAAAATAAACACCTCGTTGTCTCATCTATATATAGTTTCTTTTAACACAAAATAATAACACATTTCATGTATTAATCATTTATTTAAAATATTCTAGATTGTATTTGTTTTGTTTTTTTTAGTTAAAACATTTAAATTGTAACCATTTTTTTCTCTTCTTTTTTATTGTAAATATACTGTTTATGTCTCGTTGCACATACATTTTCTTTTGGGTTTCCAAATTAGTTTCTGTCTTTTTTGTCTTTTTATTTTGTTGGATGTATTCATTGTCACTATCTTCACTGTATTCATCTGTTTCTTCTTTCTCCTTATTTTCTTCTTCTGTTTTCTTTTCTTTATAAGAGGTAGACTCGAATCGTACTTTGTTTGTTTTTTCTACGTTCCTAAACAAACGAAGTGGAATGTTAGTAGACTTCAGAAATTGGTAGAATTGATGTATACCAGCTGTTAGTTTTCTACGACCAATTGGAACTGTTGAATCACGTATCAAGTCAACGATATGAGTGTTTGAAATAACTTTTCCGTCAATGCAAACTTCACCTTGTTCGTCCCACTTAATAGATGGTTGTTTTTGTAAGTAAAGCAAAAGTCGCAAGGCTTTGTCTTTATATCTAGATGGAAAAGTGATATTGATTAACGATTGTAAATCATCATGTAACGGTTTCTAGTCATAAGACAGATTGTGTTGGTCATTGTCTCGAGGTGGAGTGTCATTTAACACAACTTCCGCTTTCGATTGATCTTCGTTTTGTTTTTGTAAGACAGCCTCGAATTTATGTTTAGGAATAAGAATCATTTCCTTCGTCATTTTAAGTGAGCAAGCACAATCTTCACTACTATAGGAATGAGATTTGATCGATACTTTAAAAGAAGTCTCTTTCGATGTAAACGTTGGGTGTCCTCGGCAGTGATTTTACGAATAACCGTTTTGTACTCAAACAGTTTCTTTTTATTTAGCGGAGATAGTGTAACGACTCCATGTAAAATGTTGTATATACATTCTAGTAGGATCTTAAATTGTTCGTTATTCATCGTTTTTATCATTGCGAGTCTTTGCTGATCCTCAGCGGAAGCCAATAAGGATAAAAAATTAACGTGTCTAATCACTTGCTTACTCATAGCTTTTTAAGTATTATTTCGGATGAAAAACCACACAGTTCTCTCCGATGAATATATTTGTTCTAAGTAAATAAAGTTTGTGTGTGTGAGCGCTCTAATCAAGGTGTTTGGAAAGGTAAAAGTGAATGATCTCCCTTTGACATGGTTTGAGTTCTTCTTTTTTCGCATATCGTTGAAATCAAAGTTTTAGTTCGAGTTTTATATGTTTGATACAAACGTATATTTTTTTATTTGGTTTGTTTTTGGTTGTGTTTAAGTTTTGATGAAAAACATTTAATTAAATGAATGTTTACCACTCTTGCACAAAATTTCCAAGTTGGTTTTCAAACTTAATAAATTACATGAAAGCAGGTAAATGACCAGCAACAATGTAAAAGAAAAACTTTAAAAAATGCACCAGTTCTATAACGAAGAAATTTTAAAAGACGAACAGGAAGAAAAAAAAACCAACAAGTAAAAGAATTATATTTGAATGTTTATTAGACAAATAGAAATATTAAACACAGAAAAAGAAATGTCATATAATGTGGTTGTGTCATAACATAATCTAAATAGGACAAAATACAACAAACAGTATTAGGTATGAATTTAGTGTTCTACTTTGATCTGACGATTTTCCGTTATTTCAAAATAGCCAGAGTTTTCGGCTACAATGAGTAAAGAGACAGTTTCTGGTAAGGGTGATGCAAAATGACATTCAAGTCTTACTTTTCCTTGCTTTACCAGTGACAGATAGTTGGCATCTGAAAAGTGAGGTTGTAAATCAAAACAGAATAAAGCATATCCATTGTTGAAGTCCGATCTAGTTATTTCATTCCCCGCATCTCCGCCCCACTTTCCACAGTTTTCAAACATTTTAACGTATGCTGCAACATTTGTTGCACCCCTGTCTTCGTTGAATTGTAGTTTCAAAGGAATTCCATCTACAGGAACTCCATCACAGTACAAAGTTATTTGTTGCAAGTCAAAATGTTGAAAATTCCACGGATTAAGTTGATAATCACCGTTCACGGCGTTTGTCGAAGTTAGACCCATGATGATTCGTTTTGGTTTCACGTCTTGGAAAATGTTCTCCAACACTGCATTCGTACTACCCATCATGAGAGTAATATGTTTCATTACTGTTTTTGTATAGGGATATTTAGCATTCGTTGATTTCAATGCTTCCGAATGAGCAAAAATGATAGCTGGATTGACCTTAATTTCACACACTTTAACGACAATATCTTCAATGACAACATCATAGTCCGCATCGTCTTCGCTTGACATTAGACAAAAACTCGGTCTACTTCTGAAAAGTTTCAATTTCACGTCAACCATATTTAATAAGTAACGATCCATTTCAAAAAGATCGTGAAACAACATTCCTTCCATATCAAGGCTCTTAGAATTACCTATCAGTTTTTTCCTTTCGTAAAGACCCGTGTTAGTATCAAATGAGTCCATGTGTCCACTTCTGTCCTTATAAAACAACGCACTCGTTAGTTGTGATGCTTTTGCATCTTGTCCATAATCGAGTAGCGTTTTCATCATGCATTTGTACGCGTAGTTGGTATTACTTGATGATACCAGTGAACCTTGTAGGTAACAGTCGACCTGAGAAAAAAGTGCATAGAAAAATCCATTTACTGGTGCCACCTTTGAATCTATAGCAATATTGTCTCCATTGCTATGTTTTACACGCAACTTAACATACAGTTTCGACCGTCTGAGATCGATGTATTCTAGTCCGTTCTGGGCACACAAATTAAATTCTATTGGGTTGTAGGCTGTTACTTGTGATGTAGGCCGACATTCTTCATACGAAATTGACTCAACTCCTAACTGGTATGGAGGTATCTCGAAAACTTCTAATTGTGACGGAATAGCTTCTGTGAAGTTGTTCTGTGATGTTAGTAAAGCCATTTTTAATTCATGTACTCTGAAAAAACGTCTCGTTTTGGTTCTCTTTTCTTTTTGCATACACCAACTCCACTGCTGGTTGCCTTATGACTGGTCTTTCGTTTACGTTTTTTTCCTTTTATATGCAAACCCTCATCTTCTAAAGACTCTTTAGCCATTTCGACCATTTGCGCACTTGGACTAACTAGATGAATATTGTACTTTTCATTAGATTTCGACGAGGTTGACGGCGATTTTTGATTTTCAATAGGTATCATAAAAGACCCATTACGTCCGGTATTTTTAATGTGCGTTATATACGTTTTGTTATTCCCCTGCACAACATTTTGATAATATTTCGACCACTTCTCCATGCTTGGAATGTACATTTTGTCTGCATTCATCGTTGACACTTCCCCTTTCTTTTTCTAATATGTAGTGTACAGGACAAACGTTGATTTAAAAATGACGCTTGTTCTCCACTTTCGTCGAAAATATGTATTTCTAAGTCGCGGATTTCAGTTTTTTTCACAGGTACGAAAATAGGGTTAGAAAAAACGTAATTCCAAGTATTGTTTGGTGTAGGAAATACACGTCGTAAAAGTGAAAACTCATTGTGAAACAGACTTACACCCATACATACGTCACAAAAAATGTATAGTTCGTGTTTGGTTTTTTTAACAGTTGAAATTTTCTCCTTGGAATAAAAATCCAAAACAGCTATTTCCCACTTTCCTTCTAAATACAACGTGTCACTTAGGTGAACCTTGAAATTTGAAGGTATATTTTCAGGATAATACTTATTTGATTGATCGTTGAATAAGAAAATAATGTGATCCTCGTCAATATCGTCGTTTGTCATGATAATGTTTGAATGTCTTCCTCGGGAATGTATTGGTTATACTTATCAGGCCAACCTTGAAACTTACATAAAAACTCGGTCTTTCCTCGCCTTTTACGCTTTTTCAGAACTTTCTCTACAACCCAGAGTGATTCATCTGATTTATCAACAGCCTGAAGTTCAGCAGAATAATATTCACCAGAAATTTCCTCATCGTTATAAAAAGAGCTCAATTTATAAATCTTGATGTTCTGTTTTTTAAATCTCCGTACAACTTTGAAAATCTCATCCGTCCATTTTTGACTATAACTTCTGTCAAAGATGTGTCGCGTATAAGCAATTCTAACAAGAGAACCGATTTTAAATTTGTAACTCTTCCGCTGTTGCAATCTTCTTTTTCTCTTCAAATCTGCTTCGGTTTTAAGTTTTTGTGGGTTTTTGGTATTTGGCCGACTCGTCTTATCAGGAGATTTCTTTTTATTCAAGTATTGTTGAACCCATACATCCGCTTCGTTTTCCGGTGTAACGTCGTTGGGTGCAATATTGTTTAGGGACCTGTGTGGTGTTGCATTGTAGCTCTTTACAAATTTTTGTAAATTGTCAATGTACCGATACGTTCTCTTTTTAGTAAAGTAACGATAAAATTTATTTTTTATGGTTTGTATCACACGCTCTGCATAGTTTGCTTTTATCTCGTTCTTAGTTACAAAATGTCGCACTCCTCTTTCCTTGAAAAGTTTTTGAACAACCTTTGACTTGAAACATCCATCAACGTCCGAGCGGATCTTGTCTACCTTTGCTGTTTGCAGAATTTTTTCAAAAGCTTTGGCTATGTCAACACCTTTTTTACTCTTTGATGGTTGCATCCAAAGACGTCGACTAAAGCAATCGATGGCAACTAGTATAAAATTATATCCAGAGTTCCATTGTGATAAATTACTTACTTGCATTAGGTCGACGTCCATTAAGTTACCAATTCCTGTTGTATACACACGTAATCTTCTAAAAGAACGCCTGGGAGTTTTTTGTAAGGAATAATTGTCTTGTGCATTTAACCATCTCTTTATTTTGTGGTAACCAATTTTTTTCCCATCCGCATTAACAATGTGATAAAGTTTGCTAGCTGAGGAAAAAGAACTCGGATTTTCTATATTGTAATAAATTGGTGTCAAAAGATTGTTCACTTCTTCATCCATCGTGTTATACTGAACTTATATCCAAACAAACTCTTGAGAAATATACATAAAAATGAGGATTTTAAAACCAGTGAAAATGTACAATAAAATTCTATTTACCGTCCTCATTTTACCATAATAAATAAGTGTGTACCTTTGATCACTATGCACGTATGTTTACGTCTCAATGTCTTTATTCCACCAAAGTATCACCAATAAACACTTGTTATTAATATTTAACAAAAAAACAAACTACTAGTTAGAGTTGGAGAGTTTTTTAATGCTTGTATTAATTTTCTTCTTTTAAACTATAACAAGTTGAGAATATGTACATTTTTTTATTTTCAAAACAAATATAAAACAAGATAAAAAAAATATATTAAATGCAGACACACACTAAATAAAAAAAAAATAGTAAACAAAATAGAAACAGGAAAAGAAAGTAAAAAAACATTTTCTGACTTTGTCTAGCGAAAAAAGTATGAAAAGATATTTAAGACCATCAAGCAAATTGTCCAGTTGGAACATGGAGATTGGGTAACATAGCACAATTGTTTTATTCTTCTATGAAGACCACGAATAATTTATATCTAATATTTTTTTTACAGTCGTGATTTTAATGCACTTATATTTACACACCGCTTAGAAATGAAGAAAAGATTTACACAACTGCGTAAGGTCCATTTAAATTAAAGACCACTCAATTTATTAAAAAAAAAGAGTGTATAATTTGTTGGTATGCTTGTTGTTGTTTGATTTTATTTTAAATGATTGGGTGTTTTTAAATAATAAGGTTTTTTTTTTAGTTCATACTAGTTAATCATTTACCAATGAATATGTATGTTCAATATGTAATATTTGTCACTGTAATTTTAACAAACGTTAATGATTCCGATGAATATGTATGTGCTATATGATATATTTGTCACTGTACGTTTTATACACGTGAGGTGCGAAACTGTATTCTAGTAAATCATGTGCCAGTGAATATGTATGTAATATTCGTCACTGTACGCTTAACAAACGATGTCTTTTCGTCTTTTTTATCCTCGATGTTGTCAGATATTTTTTTTTTCAATTTATGAATTTGATTGTCATTCTTGTATCTTTAGTCCCTTTTTTAAGACTTTTTTCATAATTTCCATTTAATACAAATAATGAATGAGATAGAGATGATTTATAACGCTTTCGTGTTCGAGGAGCGAAAAGGGAGAATGTATATATATCTTTGTAAGTTAAAAAAACAAACATTGATTAAACTATATCATTTATGTGAGGAAAAGAAGCAAATTGAACAGTGGAAGAAGGATCTTCTTTCCAATGTGTTCTTTACCTATAATTAATTGAAAGAGAAAAAAAAATTGACTTTTTTAAAAACGTATTTAAAGGTATGAGTGATAAGCGACGTGGTTCCTTTATTATACTTAGCAACATGGAAGAGACAAGAAGCAATACGGAGAGCACACAAACGACTTGGCGCTTCATGGGAGAAAATATTCCCAAAGCAGAAATCGTGTATTTCTGTCAAATAATTATTGTAATAACAATTGTTATAGCATCACTTGTTAATATAACAATGCAAAATGGAAACACTGAATTATGGATTATATATATATTTTACCAAATCCATCCATCCGAAAAGTTTAATTAAAAAAACATGGCTATGCATGCACGAATATGGTATGACCCTACGCATGAATATACCTGTATTTAAATCACCGTATATAAAAACACCACAGTCATCATGACTCAGTGTCAAATTGATTTGGTGAGAGAAGCAACCAAATGTGATTACGAACACCTCGACACAAATTTATTGAAGAGAGAAGCTGTGTTTACCATTGACGACGAGACTAGAGTAATTATTAAGAAAACAGGAAGACGACTACAGCAAAAGACATTCATTCATATCGTTGTAAAGGGTAAAAAAATCAAAATCAACAGAGACGTGTGGCTAAAATTGTGTAATCTGAAAGAGAGTATAGTGTTTCTACATTCTTTTATTGAAGATCACTAAACTTCATTTGTTTTGAGAACAATCGCCATGTCGGGCATGGAGAAGAAGCTTCTAACTACAGTCTTGATCTATTCTTTTGCCGAGGTGTTACAGGAATTGATTACAAAGAAAACGAAAGAAACGTGTTCTGGTTGCCAAGTTGAACACCCCAGTCAACATAACCACGAATGTTTGATGAAAAGCGAGCAGGAGCACTTGGAAAGACATTTTGAAACAGCATGTCGTTCGTTTATACTTTTAGATGTGTTGATTAAATTCAGAGAAGACGTAAAAAAACTGAACATGTCTTCAGAATTTGTGTGCAATTACTTCCTACTTAATGTGATCGTATTGGACAGACTACGTAGTCAAACAATAAAAGACAATGTTTACCGTTTAATGGAAAAAAGAATCAAATCACGTGAACACTTAATATGACATTCTTTTTTTTCTTCATATATTGTACATTGTATGTAATTTTATTTATTATTTATGTTCTTGTATTCATGTTTGAAATTTTGTGCGTTCAATAAATATTTCTTAGCTTGTTTTCTTTTTGAAATTTGATGGTAGAACTGAGGCTTTTCTTTCACGATTTGGTTTTACAATGTTGGTTTTCATTATTCTGTGACCAAATGATTTTTAACAGTTTTTTGCATTAATGGTTGAGAACGGAAGATAAACACATCAAAAAGGAACATCGAAGCAAAACACGTAAAAAAAAAAAAAAAATAATAAAAAACCATACCAAAAATATAACAAAAGAAGCTAAATACATGTAAAAAAGAAAAAGAAAAAAAAAACCAAAACAACAAAAACTACTTATGTATCAAACATATAAAACTCGAACTTCAACTTTATTTCAGTCATTTGTGGGGAAATTAAAACTGAAAAAACTCAGACCATGTCAAGATGAGATCGTACGCTTTTACCTTTCCAAGCACCATGTTCTATTTTAATTGTGGGACCGACACAAAGTGGAAAAACTATGTTGACTTTTCGCATAATTAAACAAGCTGGGGGTATGTTTTCATCCCCTCCTGTAAAAATTGTATATTGCTATTCTGTTTATCAAGAATTATTCACAAGTATGGAAACAGAAATAAACAATATAACTTTTCATGAAGGTTTACCAAGCAGTGATCAAGTGGATGCATGGTCAAAAAAAAGGGAACATATGCTTCTGGTTTTAGACGATTTGCTCGCAACAGCAGTGAACGATGTGGAAGTTTTAAATTTATTTACGGTAAAATCTCATCATCAAAACATAAGTCTTTTAATGCTTACTCAGAATTTATATCATTCTCCGGGTAAATTCATGCGCACCATTTCCCTGAATGCATCTTACATTATTTGTCTGAAAAATCATCGTGATCAACACCAGTTAACCGTACTTGCTAAACAAATTTTACCAGGTCAGGTGAAATATTTCATGTCGGCCTACGAACTCGCCACCAAAAACAAATACGGATACTTGACGATTGATTTGAGCGCTCACACAGACAAACTTTATTTACTTAGAACAAATATATTCATTGGAGAGAACTGTGTGGTTTTTCTTCCGAAATAATACTTAAAAAGCTATGAGTAAGCAAGTGATTAGACACGTTAATTTTCTATCCTTATTGGCTTCCGCTGAGGATCAACAAAGACTCGCAATGATAAAAACGATGAATAATGAACAATTTAAGATCCTACTAGAATGTATATACAACATTTTACATGGAGTCGTTACACTATCTCCGCTAAATAAAAAGAAACTGTTGGAGTACAAAACGGTTATTCGTAAAATCACTGCCGAGGACACCCAACGTTTACATCGAAAGAGACTTCTTTTAAAGTATCGATCAAATCTCATTCCTATAGTAGTAAAGATTGTGCTTGCTCACTTAAAATGACGAAGGAAATGATTCTTATTCCTAAACATAAATTCGAGGCTGTCTTACAAAAACAAAACGAAGATCAATCGAAAGCGGAAGTGGTGTTAAATGACACTCCACCTCGAGACAATGGCCAACACAATCTTTCTTATGACCAGAAACCGTTACATGATGATTTACAGTCGTTAATCAATATCACTATTCCATCTAGATATAAAGACAAAGCCTTGCGACTTTTGCTTTACTTACAAAAACAACCATCTATTAAGTGGGACGAACAAGGTGAAGTTTGCATTGACGGAAAAGTTATTTCAAACACTCATATCGTTGACTTGATACGTGATTCAACAGTTCCAATTGGTCGTAGAAAACTAACAGCTGGTATACATCAATTCTACCAATTTCTAAAGTCTACTGACATTCCACTTTGTTTGTTTAGGAATGTCGAAAAAACAAACAAAGTACGATTCGAGTCTACCTCTTATAAAGAAAAGAAAACAGAAGAAGAAAATAATGAGAAAGAAGAAACAGATGAATACAGTGAAGATAGTGACAATGAATACATCCAACGGAATAAAAAGACAAAAAAGACAGAAACTAATTTGGAAACCCAAAAGAAAATGTATGTGCAACGAGACATAAACAGTATATTTACAATAAAAAAGAAGAGAAAAAAATGGTTACAATTTAAATGTTTTAACTAAAAAAAACAAAACAAATACAATCTAGAATATTTTAAATAAATGATTAATACATGAAATGTGTTATTATTTTGTGTTAAAAGAAACTATATATAGATGAGACAACGAGGTGTTTATTTTTAAACAAACTAATTGAGAAAAGAAAGAAAATAATATCAAGAATTTACAAAGAGAAAGAAAGAAAAACTTTTTTCATTTTTTTAAATATCCTTATCTCAACTAGTTTGTTAGAAAATACAGTTAGCGGTTTGTTAATATTTCTTCTCTCTTGCAATCTGTTGTGTAGAGTATTTCCTGTAAAAATAAAAAATAGCCTGTCTCTCCTTCCGTTACAATTAATTTCCTTTATTCAAACAAAGGATCCACTAATTAAGTTCGAAAACAATTGGATTTTGATTGTCTGGAAACAACTGGTTAATTATCAAAAGGGATTCCTCTAATCTAGGATATAAATTAAGAGTCGTTTCTCTAATCCGAAAACAAATATATTATAATTAGCATTTGTTTATCCTAATCAGGATTAAAAGGGTTAATACTCGGTTCTCTAATCCGAAAACAAATAGATTATAATTAGCAATTGTTAACTCTTATCGGGATAAAAAAAGGAACAAAACATTGAGGAGCACTAATCTAGATTAAAAGATAAGGATTATCTTAATCCGATTGATTGCACAATGATGTGCTTAAAGGAACAAAAACATTGAGGAGCACTAATCTAGATTAAAAGATAAGGATTATCTTTATCCGATTGATTGCATAATAAGCTGCTTAAAGTTGCATCATAAGCTGCTTTAAATCGTACCATAAGCTGGCTTAAGAAGATTAGAGGGGATTATAAGCTGGCTTAAGAAGATTAGAGGGGATTACGGGCTCCGTAATCTCCGTAATTAAAATTGTGGGAGAGATTACGGAGGGCAGTCTCATAACACACTACTCTCCACCAGAGACAAAATGATATATATGAAAGTTTACTGCTGTACAATGTATGTCACCGTACGGTCTTCAACAATGAGCAAAATCCCAGATAAATATACAAGTTTAGTTTAAACTTTGACAATAATTTTGGATTTGTTTTGCAGTGCTTTTGGTCGCAAATACCTGAAACGATTTTATGATTTTGTCAAAATTTAACCAATCTCCTCAGAAGACTATAATGTTTGAAGTTGACCATGAACAGCTAATTCTACCAGAACTCTTGACCTTCTGTTAAGGTAGGATTCCTGTTGATTAATCATGTAAATCTTTGATTCGATTTTAGTGTTTGTTTACTGTTTGTTTGATCGCCTTTATTTTCTTTACTAGATGTAACTTTTAACTTACTTACCAAGTTTTATTGTGAAAACAGGTCCATATATCTTCGTATATTTTGCACATATTTCGTGAAGAAACTTAGCTTTCATAACTGAATAAAAAATAAATAATTCAGTTCAAACGTAAAGAATAAAATCACAAAAGAATACATTTTCAAAATTTATAAGACATGTACAATATTAAATTGCTTTATCGATCTTAAACAATATGCCTTTTTCAGATTAACTTTTATAACATGATAAGAAAAGAAAAGATTTTCTGATGAAAAAGTGAAAGAGTCATAGGTCAACCATGCAAAGACATGCACATGTAACTTGGCATGCCACACATGGTATATTCGTCGATAATGTCTTTCAACGGATTCCGTTGGGTTGCTTTCTTATTGAGATCTATTCTACATGTCCATTTGTTTTTACTGATAATACACAATATTTTCGAACACTAAACTCTGAAAGTGTGTTAAACGAAACAAGTATGCGTTGACACGGAAAGCTTATAAACAGTAGAAATTAGATAACTATATCTGTTTGTTTTGTTCAAGCATCGGTGACAATATAATGGAATGTGATACGACTGTCATACAAGTAAGAGATTTAGCTAGCTATAAAACCAGGTTCAATCCACCATTTTCTACATTTGAAAATGCTTGTACCAAGTCAGGAAGATGACAGTTCTTGTCTATTCGTTTTTGATGCGTTTTGTTATTTGATTTTGCCATGTGATTATGGACTTTCCGAATTGATTTTCCTCTGAGTTCAGTATTTTTGTGATTTTACTTTTTTCAAATATGGATAAAGTTTCTTATGTATAATATAACCCTTGTGTAAAAAAAAATACCTACCTTCATAATTCCCAATTAGAGGCCAGGCGAACGGCCCTGGTGGTAGTTTATATTTCCATCTTTGACGAAGCTTGTGAACAGTAAATAAAACTATTATTCCAATAAAAAATGTTTGTATATTTAATGCAGATAGTACCGAAGACATCATTCTACAATCGAAGCGAAGTATATCATACATATGTATGTAGGTGAAAAATCTATAAATAGTTTCACAGATAACTATAATCTGTCTCTGCATAAAAAATTACCTTGTTAAAACAGAAGTTTGATTCAATAATATGTTTATCAATGAGCTCTGATACGGGTATATATAAGACAAATACAAACAATTTTACACATTCATAAGACAATAAACCATCTTTATTAATGCTCTATTTAAACACCAACCCAACGACAAAAACAAACAATACACATCTATAGGTAATCAGACCGTCTTTATCACTATTGTATTGAAACTGCAACACAACGACACAAACAAACAATACACATCTATATGACAGCAAACCGTCTTCAACTAAAGTCTACCGAAACAGCAACCCAACGACAAAAACAACAAACAATACACATTTGTAGGAAACAAACTGTCTTGGTAAACATTATTCTATTGAAACGGTAACTGATTAACAAAAAGCAAGCAATAGACATCTTCCAGTCAACAAACCGTTTCCAACAATATTCTTTTGAAACAGCAACCCAACGAAAAATACAAAACAATACACATCTAAAGGCACCAAACCGTCTTCAACAATATTCTACTGGAACAGAAAACCAACGACAAAATCAAACAGTACACATCTATAGGACAACAAAGGGTCTTCACCAATATTCTACCTAAAACAGCATCCTTACGACAAAAACAAACAATACACACCTAAAGGTAACAAAGGGTCTTCAACAATATTCTCTTGAAACAGAAACCAAACGACAAAAACAAATAATACACATCTAAAGGTAACAAATCGTCTTAAACAGTAATCCACCGAAACAGAAAACCAACGACAAAATCAAACAATACACATCTATAGGACAACAAACCATCTTCATCAATATTCTATTGAAACAGAAACCAAACAACAAAAACAAACAATACACAGCTATAGAACAACAAACCATCTTCATCAATATTCTATTGAAACAGAAACCAAACAACAAAAACAAACAATACACAGCTATAGAACAACAAACCATCTTCAACAATATTCTACCGAAACAGAAAAACCAACAACAAAATTAAACAATATACATTAAAAAAAATATATAGGACAACAAATCGTCTTCAGCAATATTTTATTGAAACGGCAACTCAACGAGAGAAACAAACAAAACTAATTAATAGGACAACAAATAGTCGTTAGTCAGGATTGTGTAAGTGATCTGTAAGAGGTTATCCATGAAATCTTGTTACGGTAGTGATTATTTCTTTATCAAGTTAGATTATATTTGTTTTCTTCCTGTTTTCCGTATCCAACCATTTTCTTTCTCATTATACGTACACACTGACTTTTAAATACATTCTTAACTACATTTCAACATGAATGGCATAGTCGTACATGCATTATTTTCTAAAGGAAGTGGCGGATCCAACGGGGCAAAAAGGGGGTGTCAAGGGTTAGAACCCCATTTTTTCGGACAATCAATGCATTTGAATGGGGAAAAATGGTTGGAACCCCTTTTTTCCTGGGTTGGATCCGCTCCTGCAATGTTTTACAATAACGTAAATTATCCCATTGTTTTGAATCCACTCAGATCAGTCTAAAATGCTTGACTATGGTCCTCTTTTAAATGTTTCTATAATCTGTTTCTTTTAACCTGGACCAACATCCAAACAAAATTAATAAATATATCACAAAATAAATTATACAATAATTAGTAAAGACTAATTGTATTTTTATGCGAGCGAATCTATTGAGAAAGCGAGACATTAAGGAGAAATTAGATTCAATGGAAAGATATTAAAGAAATATGTTAGTAGCAGTTATTATAAAGGGAACAATCAATGTGTCAAGTTTTTGCAATTAAAAAGTTTCCAATCGATCGATACATATGATGTACATTTATATTCAGTAGCGATGACTTCCTTAGTTATTTTCTAAACCGATTTTATTAAAATTACACAGAAGGAAGTCACCTTGATAGTTTGAAATGGAAATTAATCCGGAAGATTTTATTATTGTCCGTTATGTATCAAAATAAATGTTTAAGTAACCATGTATGCGTGAAATCGTCTTAAGGTCATATCACGTGACAATGGGACTAGGAAGTTGTACATTTCATCATTGATACACATTAAACAACATCACAGGAAAAGATGTCAACTACAAATGGGAATTTAGATCTCGCAGATAAACAGGGTAAGGAAAATTGATTATTTTATACAAAGTATTAAGTCAGTTTAGCATGACAAACGACAACTTAATATAATGAATAAAAGTATCTAATAAAGTGTAAAAGACATAGTATTGTAAACTAGCTATCATGTGTATCGCTATAGACAAATTATAGATGACATATGATAAAAGTAAACGAAATGTAATTATGGTTCGTTTATAAATGTATGTAAATGAAAATAGTCAAATGATTATGTCCTAAACATTATACAAATTACATTTATACACATATGGTTTATTAGAAAACTAGCGGCTTACATGTATAAACAAGCATACTGTAAAATTATTAATGATCATTAATGGCAAATGCGCATATTATATGATACATGATAGCGTGAAATATCATCACTTCCCGGACCACTTACATTTTACGTATGTATATATATGTAATGTGGGTTAGAGTGATGATTTAACTTGGGAATAGTATACTGACAATATATTAAGTCGCAGAATATAAACATTGTATAGTCACTGTGATGCTATATTTTTTTTTAACTTTAAGCCAATGTGACGGTGTCCCCCAGCACTAACTCACATCGCCCTTAAATCATTTGTACCAATAAATTATGTTTGTATTTTTCACATTCCTTCACATACATTTAGTGTAAAAGTAACGTTATCTGTTTTAAAACTAATTGCAAAAAACCCTCGCAGACATTTGGTAGTGACCTGATTTTCGTTTTACAAGAAAATTTACATGTGTTATGTTGTAGTTTTTCACTCATCTGTAACTGTGATTGTACGGATGTTAAAACAAGATTTGTATATGTATTAGGAAACAAAATAGGTCAACAATTTCCTTTTTTGTTTATGTTCTATCTGAGATTTGATCATGCTCTTACTCCGTCTTAAGGACGCCCTCTTTTTTAATTAGAACATACTTCAATCGATGTACGTATCGATATTTTTGAATCATAGATGAATCAGTCTAAAATGATGAATACATAAAGAATTCTTTTATTTTCCACAGTAATGCAGATTATTCAAAACTGATCAATAAACTGTTTAAAAAGATAGACTTAATGCTGTTTGCATGTCAACGAGACGAAAATAATTATCAGATACATTGTAGTTCTCCAAAAAGGGGGAATGTACTGACCGCTATATGTATAATACATTTATGTATTGATTTAATAGCGTGAAAATTATATCTGCAAACTGCATGAGGGACGAAGCTTTTCAATAATTCCAATAATTTCTTCCCCTTCCCCCGGCCACATGACGCACCACTTTGACTGAAACTGAACTCTGAATGTATTCCATAAATGTACATTTATACTTGAAAGTCCATATAGGCGACACACGTTAATTTTTCTATTAACATTAAAGTGAAACTATATAATTTGAAAGGAGGTGTCCATTATTATAGATTCCTATCAGCGTAACGTACTGTATTCACTCTGCGACTATAAGTGCGAAATACTCTTACCGTTGAATGCATGTAAGTGTCGAACTAAAAGGACTGTGCTACAAAATCAATGGACGAATAAGAATGGCCAATATTGAATAACTTATAAAAAAGAGAACAAAAAAAAAAGACCGAGAAGTTGACGTAGACATGGTAGAGGAAAATGTGAATTTTCTTCATTTTTTCTTTAAAGAGGGATGAATATTAAATGGGAAAAATTGCAGAATGAATGACAAATAAAAAAGGAAGAAAAAAGGTTATAGGCTAGTTAAAGAAAATAGAATAGAGAATAATAGGCTGCTGATATATATAAGGAATACAGATATAGGCAAAAAATATAACTAATGATAAAAATGGTATAAAAATTGAAAATATTAAACAAACGACTCCCAACCAGACCCCCCTTTAACTGTCGACATAATAAAGATTACTATCTTTAAAACTAATACTTTCTGTTATTCTATCATTTAAACCGCTATTACAAGTATTGTAATCATTATTTGTCACATGGATAAATAGTATGTATATTTATTACAAATAAATCTATCAGCTTTTTGACAAGTTTGAAAGGAGGAAAACACTAATTTACGATAAATTGATCACAAGGACAATTGTATGTACTGTCTATATGTCTCTGGTACTGTCAATACATTGTTATTCTGCGCAGGTATAAAGATGTATTTTGTTTAAATATTGATATACGGTAAGTATGAGGTATGAATACATGTACATGTATGTTGTCAAAAGTCATCGTAAAACTGTAAATAAGACATCAAAATGTTGTCAATATGTTATCAAAATGTGAACATAATTACAGTTGTCAATATCTCCATTTACAAACGTTTGTCAGTTATATTCCTTGATGTCGTCTCTGCTATTTTTACTTCATGAATATAGGTGGGTCTGGTAATGAAAGGGGTGGGGGTGCCTTATGTCCGTATTCCTTAATTGCTTATTATAAGCTATTTTTCTTCAATCTTAATTTATATTGCCCATTATTTTCTCATACATTTATTTCCAATTTTCTTCTGTACACTTTATTTTTGGCTCATTTTTCTGTACTCTTGGTTCATAGTTTTCTATTCTGTAAATTCCATCCAGACCCTCATTTATGGGATACATTAACGACAACAATACACACTTAACTTCACTGAGCTAGGCGAGCAGTCGACATGCGGTTTTCAACAGATAAAAAAAACGCGTATTCAATGTACTAAGAAACCTTTGGACAAAAGGAAGGGAAAAGCCATTTAAGAAAAAGGGTCAAAACGTCAACAATGTAAAATAGATTTTTTTTAAAAAGATTGTCATGTTGCAATTATGTTTGGCGACTCTAATAAAAAATCCTTTAAATAAGTAAAAAAGCGGATTCAAGAGGCGTAGAAGCCATGCATACTCCTTTGACTGGAAAATATATCGTTCAAGCATAATGCCATTACTGAATTAAATTCGACTCGCTCCGCTCGTCAATGTATATTACTTTTTTAATTATGATTTTCGCTCTCAAGAATCACGATCTGTCCCTGTTTTAACTGAAAATGCTATAACACATATCTATGATTGTGTCAGATTTAAAAGCAAGGGGAGGGGAAAGAATATTTTCAAACTATTTAGATTTGCGCGTATGATTTAATATATATTTGTCTGTTGTCAAAAAAGCCAATGACATTTTGTTTTAATAACGAGAAAAGTTAATCTAACATTACCCTATTCCTTTACACCGGAAGTGCGTAGTCAGCTTATATTGTAATACTATATAAAAATTGTGTAAAAATGTCATATTATATGTATTACAATTACATTTGAAACAGGACAAAACACTTACAAATATGATTACGTATACTTATATAAAAATTTATTTTTAAACCTGTTCTCATGTAAACATGGTAAAGGAATTCCCCGTTTTAAAATGAAATACGACTTTAGGAAAACATAAAATGTTACACTAGACATAATATATAACTTTATTTTCTGGAATATCATTCATAAACACGTAAATGGGATTTAGAAAATAACAATTTATTTAAAACATGCAGCTTACTGTCAAGCGCCTAAATCAGTAGAACTTTGCTACAGTTTTGAAATTTCTCTTAAAAATTTCGGTCGTCCGCCATTTTTTTTACCTGAATCAAAAAAGGATCTTACTGTTTGTTCCGAGTGTTGTGACTGAACATGTATGTTTCGATTATTTAACATTGGTACATGTAATACTACATGTGTACTCCCGATTGACCAAATATATGTGTAAAAGTTCTGGAAATTTCATCCCTTCTTTACATCGCACATATTTATTATTGTGGGATGCAAAAACTTACAGGTATATCAAGATAGGTACAACGAACACAAAGCAGACCATTCCTTGTTTTACAACAAACAAACAAAAATGATAATAAAAAAAGGAATTGACTGGACATGTCAGCTGCCTGTGTTCAAAAATATCAATTGCGTCCAAAGGTTCGATATCTTTCTAAATAAAAGAAATTTAGATGAAAGTGAGTTACACTTCGGAGGTTGATTCAAATAGTTATTTGAATAAGGCCTTTGATATTATTAGATCAATTAGAAGGATATTGCACCGGTCTTTCTTAGACAGGGACAACATCCTTTGTTGTAAAAACCTTTCGTGACATATTTAATGTTTGTATAGGGAAATTAAATTATTTTCTTTAAAATATACACTACACAGAAATTGACCGAGGCGAATTAATCAATTACGTATTTCCCTTAGGAGGATGTAGGAACAATACGGTCACGTGTGATTATTTCATCTAAATCGGCTTTATTTAAAACGAATTCTTAAAAAAAATGTCAACAAACACTGTAAGAAGTTAAGTTAAGCAGGAAAAGAACACATTATTAATATATAAATCATTCACGGTAAATTGTCATCCTCATAGTTATTAGAATAAGAAGATACGATGTAATTGCCAATGAGATAACACTCCACCAAAGACCGAATGACATCGAAGTTAACAACAAATTACTTTAAGTCACCGTATGACATTCAACAATGAGCAGAACACCGCATAGTTAGCTATAAAAGGCCGAATTGACGAATTTTAAACAATACCATCGAGAAAACTGGCGACATGAATGACATGATTGATTGTACAAAACAATGAAACGAAAGGCAAATATGATATACAGCAACAAACGAATACTACTGCATAACAGGTTCCTGACTTGGGACAGGCATATATAGAGTGTGGCGGCGTTAACATGTGCATGTGTGGATCCCTAACCCTCTCCATCCCTGATACAGGTCATTAGATTGATACAAAGCAGAAAAACAAAATAACATCCTTTTCCAAATTCCAGAGGGAAAAAATTTGGTTGCTTATATAGGGAATCACTGAAACGTGACTGGAGCGGGCCCCCTCTTAGGTCAGTCAGTGGGCCCCCACTTATGAAAATTTCTGGAGCCGCCACTGAATTCTATCGTCTTATCATAATGACATTTTGAGTCTTGATTTGTTCACAACGTGCAAATACTTGCTAAAATTTAATTTCCATCTTATTTTTTGGGGCAAACATGAGACATTTAAAACAACGTATGTATGTATTTCAAGAGAAATTAGAAGAATGCAATCTATTTATAGATCAGTTACACCCCAACATTTTATTCGTGTTTGTAACTACAGCTGTTTTCGTCATTATTTGTCAAAGCATGTGACACGTGATCTCTGTGTCATCTCGTAACAATACATGAAAAATAAACAATAACCAATTTCTTTAAAAACTTAAAGGACGATAACTCGCAAGTTATTATTTATTAAAAAATTCAAACTCGTCATATTTGAAAGGAAATAGCATCAAATCCTAATTATTGATTTTATTGGTTAACTGTTTCTCAACATTAAAAAAAATAACTATTTAAAAAAAAAATTAAAAACGGATTAGAAAGACGGGAACGTGGTAAATAAATATCGAATAAGGACATTCACACGTGGGTCTGTTAAAACAGAACTGTTCGAACTTAATGTTATTAATCATAATAATAAGACAAGATATTACCAATGAGGCAATACAAACCAATTGTATCTGATTGTATGCCCTTTATGGGCCCTGTAATTTGGGAAATAAAAATATTCTATTCTATTCTATTCGAAGAAAGGATGACAAAAGAGGAAAGGAATACACAAAAAAACAAAAGATTGAACATCATCAATTATGTCAATCCATGGTGTAAAATTAAAAATATATACCTTGCGATATGTATGCAGAGGGCGGGGTTCCGGTGGTTGGAACCCCCTTTTTGCACGATCAAAGCTATTGAATGGGTACACATGGTTGGAAGGTCCCTTTGTCCTTGGTCCTCCTTTTAAAAATGACTGGATCTGCCCCTGCAGTATTATTGATCTGCCAACAATATTTGTTTACTGAAAGCATTCATAATAATAGAAAGACACCGTTACAACAATTGCCATATCAGAAGGCAAATTTATATATAAACAAGAATGAGTCCAAAGAACACGGATGCCCAATCCGCACTATCATTTTCTATGTTCAATGGACCGTGAAAATGTGGAAAAATCTCTTATTTTGCATTAAAATTAGAAAGATCATATCATAGGGAACATGTGTACTAAATTTCAAGTAGATTGGGATTCAACTTCATCAAAAACTACCTCGACCAAAAACTTTAACCTGAAGTGGGACAGACGGACGGAATAACGAACGGACGGACGGATGCACGGTACAACGAACGGATGCACAGGCCAGAAAATATAATGCCCCTAAATGGGACATAAAAAGCTAGCAGTATATATTGTTACTATATATATAGTAACACGGAATGTACATTTCGGTTAAGGTTCCGCCTACGAAATACAAACCGTCGAATCAATAAACTGTAAACTTTCCGAAACATCCGTTGAATATCAGACGGGGTTAGAAAAACAAAGGATATGGGCGTTGCTCATTGTTGAAGGCCGTACGATGACCTATAGTTGTTAATTTCATTGTCATGTTGGTCTCTTGTGGACAGTTGTCTCATTGGCAATCATACCACATCTTCTTTTTTTGGGGAAAGACGGCTTAAAGCCGTCAATCCCCTATGGGGTTAACCAGAGTGACATTCCCTCACATCATTCATTTTGTTTTTATAGTGTGGAAAACCCCCCCAACAAATCTTACTGAGATTGATGAGAAGGAAACACACAAATGAATAGATTGACTTTAAACACTTTTCTACACATTTCCCTTCTGTTTCTAGCGAAATTATCGTATTTTGAGCTCTCTTTTAGCCTATTTACGTTTCTTTTACAATCCGGAAAAATCAGTATGACGAGATATTCTAAATATATCCAACCTACATTATATTTTATAATGACGTCATCGTTGGAATGCCACACTATGCAGAAGCAGGGATATCCTTCACTGGTTATTTAAATCATTCTCAGAGTTCGTGCACTAATTATAAATTGTTATGTGTTAAATTTAAACATAATTATGTTTGCTGTAGATGATTCAAACATCAACATGCAATACTTTAATTTGCAGGTCAACAACTTTCAAAGTAAACAAAGTTCGTGGAGATACATGAGGTTGGGGAGAGAAACGATTTTTCATTTTTTCTGTAAAATTCTGTTTTGTGAATCTTCCTCTAAATCAGGAGCACCTCAATTGATGAGTAATTATCCACTAACATAAAACTTGAAAATGTGACATTTAGTATATGATTAGTAGTCTTCCATTAAAACTAAATTGTGTGTA
The DNA here is from genome assembly GCA_037788925.1 of Mytilus galloprovincialis. Classification (NCBI taxonomy): domain Eukaryota; kingdom Metazoa; phylum Mollusca; class Bivalvia; order Mytilida; family Mytilidae; genus Mytilus; species Mytilus galloprovincialis. The sequence continues at coordinate 3,566,873 of CM075340.1, read as the reverse complement.
CCAACAAATAAATCATTGTATTGGAAAAAAATTAATATAACAAAAGTTGCATTTTATAGTTTAAACCTGTTTATTCATGAAATTTACAAATATTTCAAAATGTAGGATCTGGAAACAAGCTTCATACAGTTTACATGAATCATATTATTTTTTATTAGTACCTGTATCCCTGTGATGAGAGTTGTAACTGGGAACTTTATCAATGGAAATTAAAATTAAATGGATTTTTCAGTCCTAACTAACTCAAGAAAAAAAAAAGAAAAAAAATCTTAGAGTACTGTCACAAAAAATGGAAAATGGCCTAGCCTGCAGTTCAGTGGTACACAATTAAGATTTCAGAAAGTTAACATTGTAGTTGTTGTTAAATGACAGAAATCAGTTGAATTTTACATAATTAACTATCAACTTTAATCGAATGTTTAGATTTAGAAGATGCAGATTCTCTTGGTCCAAATTGAATCCTAAACTAAGGATACAAAATTAGATTAAACAACAACAATTGACTTCAATATTGTCATACTTTCTACATGTTCTAGCTGTTCTTATTTTCATTTGATATGAAGACTATCAAAAGATACCCCCCCCCCCCCCCCACAAAAAAAAAGAGACAAGGGCCGTCTTTCCCCTCAGAGCTATTCAGCTTTTTGATTATAAAGGATATGGGGTATATATCCATAACACTAAATCAGTGCATATTAAGCAAAATCACACGGAAAATCAAGGGAACAGCGCTTGTATTGCTGTTCTACACCTCCAAGCCACCACGTGGCTTTCAACACGGAGAAGAAAACTCACTTCACTGCAAATCTATATTATTGTGTCAATGAAAGTTTCCATGCACTATCATTTATAGTCTGAGACTACCACAAAATACTTGTTTTGTAGTAGTCTACAGTGAATATAAATTAGAGGCTATTAACATTTTTTTTTTTTATTGTTCAGGTGGGAAGAAGTTTGGTGTGTTAAAGAAACGGCAAGAAGAGGAACTGTCTGACATAAATAAGGTAATTTCAAATTATTAGTGATCATACTATTTTTTTTGAAAAATATTGGTTTTAGTTGAAATGATAGGATTTTTTTAATGGGAATAATGGGAACTCACTTTTGTCCTATGACTGTATACTAGTATACCAAGGTAACTACGAGATTAGAGGGACACATAGTCTAGACTTCCAGTTTAAATCGGCATAGTACCCGTTAATAAGTAAAGGAATAAGACGTACTTCACCAAATAAATACTTATATCATTTTATTTCCATGTCGGAGCTTTGATAACATATTTGGTTTCCCACGAAGACGTTATATAGACAGCAACCTCAGAGTTTATAGACTTTGATTGGGTTCGTGTTGCTCACTCTTTTGTTTTCTATATTGCTTTTTGCATACTATTATTTGTCTGTTGATTGTATTTTTGTTTTCGGCCATGGCATTATCATATAAGAATAAGAAGATGTGGTATGATAAACAATGAAAAAACTCTCCACCAGACACCAAATGACATAAAACACAATTTTTTTCACCCTTGAAAAATGACTATTTTGTTTTCGACTAATGAGTTTGAATGTACCCTTGGTACTTTTCGCCTTGCTTTCAATGTTTTAGATGGTAATGACGGCTATATTTACTTGTCTGATTGATTCAGAATCTCTTCAATTTAATTCCCTCGTCATTCACACCATATATACAATGATATGCTAACATTGTAAGACGCGATAACATTATTCGGCCTTATTTTCATTGGTGAAGGCCATACTGTTACCTACGTTCACTCCAGTTGAACTTGGATGGATAGTTGTCTGATAAGCAATCATACCACATCATAATATTTTTATCCTGGAAGATATGTTAAATAATTCAACGAGTTTATTCTTTCCAGGAATATGAAACAGACGATTGTTATTCTGAAATTGAAGATCTGCCACAGCAGCTGGTGGCTTATAAGGGTGAGATATAACGTGAACAAGCAGATCCTATATCCATGATTCGAGCGAAGTCTAGAGTCTGCAGGATCTATTTTTTTAATCAAATTCTTGTGTAAAATTATTCAACTCTGACCCAAAGCCGAAATAAGTACAGACAAATTCCGAATCCTCATACAATATCGAATCACAACGAATGTGAAGCACAACTAAAAATACTAATGATTGCATGCATATCAGAAATAAATTCCACGAATACGAATAATATGTAACAAAAATGCTGTTTTAATGTTAACAAATTACATTAAAAACTGCCTTGTGACTGTATATGTGTAATAGCTCGTTTTCTATCTGGTTTTATTTGGAGACCTGACTGTATTGCTGGTATTTGCAGGTTTCTAGTCCCGATACCTTTTAAGAGTCTTAGTTTTGATTATACAAAGCAAATATACTTGTCATTAGTAGTGGATCTAGTTTTCGATTGTTTGTATTCTTGCGATTTGGATTGTATACGTTTTATTTCCATGCATGTTTAAATTATTTGTATTTTTTCGCATTTTACGTAAATTCGATTATTATTAGTCCCCTACCGACGAAATATAAGTGTACTTAATGTTTGTTCTCTATTATATATATATCTTACTGTTATTTCATGTTTCAGCACAATTTATGGAGTTTGATCTAGATAATTCAGGTGACATAGGTGAGCATAAAGTAATACACAGATAAGGAAGGATGGTTTTACGAAGTAGAAAAATGAAGGAAAATTGAAGAATGTTTTCGGAATTGTGAAAAATCTTATTAAGACACTTATCGATTTAAAATAAGAAGAATATAACTAAGGGTATTTTTTAACAGTAAAGTAAAGAAAAGAGGCAAATTTATACCCGTTCATTGAAAACACAGATTAACGAAAGCACTTCACAAAACTCTACGCACGAACATAGATATTTAGCAGCGTTAATTCTTAAATCTTATTCGATGACCCAAGGGTTGACTTGAGTATGACATTTTTCGCTGAAAGGTAAGCAAAACACAATCAATCAATCAATCAATCAATTATTTTGTTCACTTCAACGTTCTAGTTCAAAGATGTGAAATAATAAGACTGAAATTTCAAAACCAGAATTGAAATAACTAAATTTCGTTTTTTATTTTAGATGAAATGGAATTGAAACAAATGTTAGAAAAACTTGGAACGCCGAAAACGCATAAAGAAGTGAAGAAAATGATCCAAGAAGTAGACACGAATAATTCCGGGACAATCCATTACAGGGAGTTCTTAAATATGATGTTAGGGAAAAAATCAACAGTACTGAAAATGTAAGTATTTATTGATATAAAAGTATGCATATAGTATTGCGCGTCATTTGGAAATATTATATAATACTGTGGATTCATTTTTTTCGTGGGTTCCAAATTTCGTGGATAGAAGAAATTAAGTACAATGTATGTATTATGGTAGATATTTGATTTCGTGGTTTAACTATGGTCTGCATACAAGTCAATAGCAAACTGTTCTTCGTAGACCATTTGAATTCGTGGTTCATTTGTAACCACGAAAATTAACGAAATTTGCATCAAACGAATCACAATGAATTCACAGTATAGATGTTCCAGACCATATGAGTATTTGGACAGTACGCGTACGGTCCGGACCGTATACGTATACTCGTACGGTCCGACCATACGCGTACAGTCCAGCTGATCATACGTGTTGGGATCATATGGGTTAAATTTAAACAAACATTTATCAAAATCTTTATTTTTAGTTATACAAATTGTTATTATTACAAAATAGATGGCCGATGATAAAGTGAATAAGCGAACAATTGAAATTAAATATTTGCTTAATTGTATATCCGTGAATTCTATTTTGTTACTCTGGCCGAAGGTGACACTTGCTTCTAATAAGAACGTCGTTTTTTTTTTACATTTACATGTTTTGTTAATACATGTTCCTATGAGTATGCATTTCTTTTGTAAAGTTCATAAATATTCTAAAACAATTGTCCTCCAGTCCCACATTATGTTTACTTCCGATAACTTCAATTTCAACGAGCATACTGAGCTGCAATTAATGAATTACCGGCCTGCAAAATACGGGAGATTAACAAATTAAATAAGCGTGATCTTTTTAAATAGTTAATTAAAATATTAAGTTTTTATGTCAAATGCTGTTGAACTTTTTATATTAATTGGAGATATAAGTCATGTTGATCTGTTATATACATTTGTATCTAATAAGCTTGACCAACTTCTTAATATCAGTCAGACCGTACGGGTACGGTCCGACCATATGCGTATTTTGAAAAAGTACGCATACTGTCCAGACCGTACGCGTACGGTCCAAATACTCATACGGTCGGGACATAGACAAAAACACAAACACACACACCTTAATTGGAAAAGGTGTGTCTTGCTTTGTTCATCTAAAGCTCACATTCATGATCAAAACACGGATTGGAAACTGATATCTCATTATATGTTCAAGAATGTCCTAACCAACCAATGAGTTTTAGCGACATTCTTGATAAGTATTAGTTTAAGTCACATTTGTTTATTGCAGCAGACCAAATGAGAAAAAAATTGTAATGGCATCTAAGGAATACTGTGTGCATGACATGAAAAACTAACACAAATGACACAAGAAATTAAAAGGTTATCTATATTGACTTCAACAAAATCGAAATGAAATAACATTTGAGTTGAGACAGTATTCGTGCTTTCCTTCCGATCTGGCTGTTGCTTGTAAAATAAACAGACGAAAATCAACAATGAAAGCGCTGTAGCTTTGTATTTATTTGTTTTGTTTTGTTAAAAAAAAAAATCATGCACACGCATCGTTTTTGTGGCATATTTAAAGTGACGCACCTTATCGTGATTGGTTCGGTTTTGAAAAATAAAAATCTCAATGAGGATGTCTGTTTTTTCTTAGACTTAAAGAGTTTTGAGAGTATCTTACTTCTCAATTTAATTAATTTTATTCATTATGGAATTTTGCATTACTTTTTATTTCAGAATTTTAATGTTCGAACAAAGGAGTAAAGAAAAGGCGAAACCTCAAGGTCTTCCCGCTAAACGAGATATCAGCAGCTTGCCATGATAACATAGCAGCAATTTAATTCTAAGGGTGTTCAACAACTATATAAAACTTTCAAGACCAGCAATGCAAACTTAAACGTCGTGTATCATCTATGCAAAACACATACAGTCATTATCTTGTTTGTAAATCAAACATGTTCTCATCATCATACCATTTTGTGATATTACTTGACATTTTAATTGTACATCGTTAACAAATAAATGATTGTATATATATATTTGTCTTGTATAATAGACTTCTTGAAATTTTTTTAGAAATGTATCGTTGTCAACGTTTTTAGTTATTGGGATTTTCTACATGTACCTTTTGGTCCTTTCAGTTTGTGCTGATCATTTTGTTCGCCACATTTGTTCCTCAAATGTCGCTTTTGTTACACAACATGTCGATAAGACATTTGGTATATGATATCTAACAGTTAAGAAGCTTTTAAAACTTATCCTTATTAATCGAACATTTTTCCAAAAGGAAGTTATCGTATATTGTTTTCTTTTAATAATATGATTGGTATGATTGGTATGATTGGGTAACTCATAAATCTTATCACATGTTGTCTTTAAAAAAAAAAGTAGGAAATTGAGTTCAGAGGTCAAATTCAAACGTTTATGTCATGTTCTTAGTTTTGAACTTCTTGTGATTTCAACTACTCAGAAACCATAAAAGGTATCGACATAAGGTTTTTGGTAATTTGTAAGGGGCAACATTATGTTATGCCAATATATTTTGGTTGAAGTGTTACAGTGACTTTTTATGGGAGTTTTCTCCCTTGAATAATCAAAATTAGCTATTTAGCAGAATTACTTCTTAACCATAAAATTGAGAATCGAAATGGGGAATATGTCAAAGCAATAACAACCCGACCAAAGAGCAGACAACAGTCTTCAACTCCGTGAGAAAATCATGAACCCGGATTAGGTCCTCAGCTGGCCCCTAAATAAAATTGTGTACTAGTTCAGTGAAAATAAACCGCACTACATATTATTCAGATCTTGTGTTTCTTTTGATATGTGATCCATGCACTTTGACGTTGAAATTGAGGTCAAGATCAAATCTTAATTTTATGTTGTAGATTTTGACCGTTGCTATAACGTCTTATTGGTACACGATAAGGTCAAATGGTCCATTGTATTTGACTGGACGACATATGACCTTTTAAAATGTCAACCGAAAGTGACCTTATGTAATCTTGAAATAGCATCTCATTCACAAAATCATGTTAACTTAAAATGAAACAACATATTTCAATGATCAGAGTGATTCAAACTTTCATATGAACCGGAAGTATCTTCTTACTTGCAAGGAAGGGTATATAGAAACCATGTATTTTCCAATCAATGTAATTATGTTATAACACGAAACCGGAAAAGCATTTTCTGAACTGAAGTAGTTTTCTTTCTCTCTCTCTTTCTCTCTCTCTCTTATTTCAATGAAAACTTTAAAGAAACCAGAAATATGTTTTCGAATCTGTATGATGAAACCTATCATAGGACATTAAGTTATTTTTATTGTCTCTAGCGAGATGTAATAAGGGAAAAAAATACCTCTCCAAGTGCACGTCAGTTTACATAATGGTCAACGTGTGTTGATGCTGAGTACCGTTGTTATTTTTCCAACTGTTTGCCTTACTTGTGTTTTAGGACTACTCTTCAAACAGCGAATATGACCAATATTGAGAACCAAATTTACATGCAAATGTTGTAAAAAGATATATTGCTTACAGTATGATTTTTTTACAATTGATGCATGAAATAATGCAACCGTTAAATTTTTGCTTAGTTAAAAACTGCATTTTCCCCCGATGTTCTATTATTAGCAATGTTTGCCATGTTGGTTGGCAGGCAGGTTCATCGGACACATTTTTAAAACTAGATAACCCAATAATAATAGTGGCCAAGGTTTGTTAAATTTGTATCAGTTGTTTCAGGAGAAGACTTTTGTAAAAGATTACAAATAATTACAAAAAAAATTGTTAAATTTGACTTTAAAGGGCAATTACTCCTTATGGGGTCAATTGACCATTTTGGTCACGTTGACTTATTTCTAGATCTTACTTTGCTGAACATTATTGCTGTTTACAGTTTAGCCATATCTATAATAAAATTCAAGATAATAACCAAAAACTGCAAAATTTCCTTAAAATTATCAATTCAGGGGAGCCAACCCAACAACGAAATGTCCAATTTGTCTGAATAATTCAAGGCAGCTTGATATTGACCTGATAACCAATTTATTCAGTCAGATTTGCTCCAAATTCTTAGGTTTCACAGATATAAGCCAAAATCTACCTTTACCCCCTACGTTGTATTTTTAGCCATGGCGGCCATCTTGGTTGGTTGGCCGGATTATTCAACACCTTTTTCAAACGCGATGATTGTGGCCAAGTTTGGTTAAATTGGCATTCTAGTTTTAAAGGAGAAGATTTTTGTAATAGTGACGATGACGACAGACGACAGACGACGGACGCCAAGTGATGAGAAAATGTCACTTTGGCCTTCTGGCTAAATGAGCTTAAAACGCATAATGCTTTTATTCATAATAATAATTCTGTTTAGAGAATTACCGAAAAAGTTGTATTTTAAGTATAAAACTGATAAGAAACCTATTCGATTTTTTCTATTAGTTACAAATAACATACATGTGTATAAAGAAGTAAGAAGATATAGTATGATTGTCAATGAGACAATTCTCCATCCAAGTCACAATGTTTAAAAAGAAAACATTTAGAGGTCAAAGTTCGACCTTAAACACGGAGCCATGGCGATAAAGTGTCCCCACAATGACTTATGTGAGGCAATTGAAATAGGAAAACCAACGGTCTTATCTATATAAAAACGAGAAACGAGACAGGCGTATTACCACATAAACAAACGACCACCACTAAACAATAGGTTTCTAACAAATGCAGAGGGCTTAAATGTTTTAACAGGCGCCATCCTTCACCGAAACCTAAAACAGTAGTGTTACACTGCAACAACAAATCACAAACTATAAATTATCAATTGAAATAGCTGAACTAATAAAAATACATGTTAACAAAAACAAAAACGTAAACATACACTGAACGAATGAGTTTGATCCTTGACACAATATAAATACAATATTGATAAACAAAAAAAAACTAGAGGCTCTTAAGAGCCTGTGTCGCTCACCTTGGTCTATGTGCATATTAAACAAAGGACACAGATGGATTAATGACAAAATTGTGTTTTGGTGATGGTGATATGTTTGTAGATCTTACTTTACTGAACATTCTTGCTTCTTACAATTATCTCTATTTATAATGAACTTGGCCCATTAGTTACAGAGGAAAATATTTTGTTAAAATTTACAAATAGTTATCAAAGGTACCAGGATTATAATTTAGTACGCCAGACGCGCGTTTCGTCTACATAAGACTCATCAGTGACGCTCATATCAAAATATTTATAAAGCCAAACAAGTACAAAATGAGGTCAAGGTCAAATAAAACCTGCGCGACTAATATATAAATCATAAAATATTTCCATACACTAAATATAGTTGACCTATGGCGTATAGTATCAGATAAAAAGACCAAAACTAAAAAACTTAACTTTGACCACTGAACCATGAAAGTGAGGTTAAGGTCAGATGAAATCTGTCCGCTAGACATGTTCACCTTACAATCATTCCATACAACAAATATAGTAGACCTATTGCATAAAGTATGAGAAAAACAGACCAAAACACAAAAACTTAACTATAACCACTGAACCATGAAAATGAGGTCAAGGTCAGATGACACCTGCCAGTTGGACATGTACACCTTACAGTCCTTCAATACACCGAATATACTAGCCCTATTGCTTATAGTATCTGAGATATGGACTTGACCACCAAAACTTAACCTTGTTCACTGAGCCATAAAATGAGGTCAAGGTCAAGTGAAAACTGTCTGACGGGCATGAGGACCTTGCAAGGTACGCACATACCAAATATAGTTATCCTATTACTTATAATAAGAGAGAATTCAACATTACAAAAAATCTGAACTTTTTTTCAAGTGGTCACTGAACCATGAAAATGAGGTCAAGGACATTGGACATGTGACTGACAGAAACTTCGTAACATGAGGCATCTATATACAAAGTATGAAGCATCCAGGTCTTCCACCTTCTAAAATAAAAAGCTTTTAAGAAGTGAGCTTACACCGCCGCCGCCGCCGCCGACGGATCACTATCCCTATGTCGAGCTTTCTGCAACAAAAGTTGCAGGCTCGACAAAAACAGCAAAATTTCCTTAAAAATTACCAATTCAGGGGCAGCAACCCACAACCGGTTGTCGGATTCATCTGAAAATTTCAGGGCAGATAGATCTTACTTACAAAATGATTTAACCCTGTCTGAATTGCTCTTAATGCTTTGGTTTCAGAGTTATAAGCCAAAATCCACCTTTTTTCCCCTATAATCTATTTTTAGCCATAGCGGCCATCTTGGTTGGTTGGCTGGGTCACCGCACACATTTTTAAAACAAAATACCTAAATGATGATTGTGGCCAAGTATGGTTAAATTTGGCCCAGTAGATTAAGAGGAGAAGATTTTAGTAAAAGATTACAAAAATTAACGAAAAATTGGTAAAAAATTACTATAAAGGGCAATAATTCCTGAAGGGGTCAATTGACCATTTTGGTCATGTTGACTAAATGTAGATCTTACTTTGCTGAACATTATTGCTGTATACAGTTTATCTCTATCTATAATAATATTCAAGATAAAAGCCAAAAAATGGCAAAATTTCCTTAAAATTGCCAATTCAGGGGCAGCAACCCAACAACCGGTTGTCCGATTCATCTGAAAATTTCAGGGAAGATAGACAATTTTACCCGTATTAGATTTGCTCTAAATGCTTTGATTTCAGAGTTATAAGCCAAAATCTACATTTCCCCGCTATGTTCTATTTTTAGCCATGACGGCCATCTTGGTTGGTTGGCTGGGTCACGCCACACATTTTTTAAACCAGATACCCTAATAATGATTGTGGTCATGTTTGGTTAAATTTGGCCCAGTAGTTTCAGAGTAGAAGATTTTTGTAAAAGTTAACGACGACGACGACGACGGACGACGACGACGGACGACGACGACGACGACGGACGACGACGACGGACGACGACGACGGACGACGACGACGACGACGGACGACGACGGACGATAACGACGACGGATGATGACGACGACGACGACGGACGACGACAGACGACGACGACGACGGACGACGACGACGGACGCCGGACGCCAAGTGATGAGAAAAGCTCACTTGGTCCTTTGGGCCAGGTGAGCTAAAGAGGCGGATGGAAAACAATGTCATAAAGACAACTATAACCTGGGACACAATGGCGTTAAATGTAACACAGCACAAAGGTATATTTAAATATAATAATTTTGTTGTTACGAGTACGGAAATATTGTTTTCATAGTATGAGTACAGAAGTGAAATTTTATTATTGATCAACCCCTGCACTATTTCAGTATGTCCTTTCATGCACGAAATCCATAAAGGTGATTCTTCAAAATTTCTACAATAAGTAATGTCTACATTATGGTTGATCAACATCTGCACTACCTCAGTACGTCCTTCATGGCATGCGATGCATAAAGGTGATACCTCATTATCCCTAAAATTAACAATACTTGAATTGTGAGTTAGTATCATTTCAACAGCTTCCATATGACCTGTCTGACAAGCAACGAAAAGAGGCGATATTCCAGTGTATGTACACTTATCAATGTCTGCTTTATTGTTTATTAATATCTTTACAACCTCCGAATGTCCATCCTGACATGCAACGAATATTGGTGATATTTGTTCATTGTTAAACTTATTAATGTCTGCCTTATCGTCAATTAACGTCTCAACTATTTCCGTATATCCTTTCCAACACGCAACCCATAAAGGTGATTCTCCAGAATCTCTACGCTTATTGATATCTGCCTTATTTTTTATTAACATTTGAACTACTTCAGTATGTCCTTCTTGACTTGCAATGTAAAGAGGCGATATTTCTTTATCAGTACACTTGTTAATATCTGCTTTATTGTTTATTAACTTTTTCACAATATCAAAATGGCCTTTCCAACAAGAAATCAATAAAGGAAATTCTCCTGTACTACTTAATGTATTAATATTTGCCTTATATTTTAGTAGTATACGAACTACATCAGTATGACCTTGTTGACAGGCAATGTGCAGGGGTGATACTTCTTCATTATTACACTTATTAATGTCTGCCTTATTATTTATGAAGATTTGAACTACTTCAGTATGTCCTTCTTGACTTGCGATGTACAGGAGTGACATTTCTTTATCAGTACACTTGTTAATGTCTGCTGTATGGTTGATTAACTTTTTCACAATGTCTATATTGCCTTTCCAACAAGCAGCGATTAAGGGGAATTCTCCTGTACTACTTAATGTATTAATATTAGCCTTGTTTGTCATTAGTATCTGAAATATTTCACTATGACCTTCATGACAGGCAATGTGCAGGGGTGATACTCCTTTGTCATTACACTTATTTATTTCTGCCGTATTGTTTATTAACATCTTAACTATTTCAAGATGTCCTTTCCAACAGGAAACGAATAGAGTTGATTCACCGTTGTCTTTACACTTATAAATGTCTGCATTATTGTTTATTAAGATCTGAACTACTTCAGTACGTCCATTCTGACACGCAATATACAGAGGTGATGCTTCTTCATATGTACACATATTTATATCTGCCTTATTATTTATTAACATCTTAACTACTTCAATGTGTCCTTCACAACAAGCAATTAAAAGAGGTGACGCTCCGACATTATTACATATGTTAATATCTGCCTTATTATTAATTAATGTCTTCACTAATTCAGTGTGTCCTAGCAAGCAAGCAACAAATACAGGCGAATTACCGGTATCGGTAGACCTATGTATGTCGGCCTTATTGTTTATCAACATATGAACTACTTCAATTTGTCTTTGCTGACAAGCAACATATATAGGTGATTCTCCAGTATCTGTACACTTACAAATATCTGCATTATTGTTTATCATTATCTGAAATATTAAAATGTCAGTATTCTCCTCAGAAACTAACAAAACCTTTAAATAGACTTATTAAAAGGGGATATAGTTACGATACTGTTGTCAGGTCATTAAAGATTGCATATTTTGGCTTTAACATTGATTCACTGATAGGGTCTTTGCATCGGAACTAAACACATTTACTTCTAAAAAAACAGTTGTTGGCATGACACGGGTTATGTTCTTCTCATATATTTTATGATAGTATGATACTAAACCCCTAACGGGAGGGATTGTACCTGATATTCATATGATGAAGACATAATCTTTCAATCAGTTTAATTGAGGTCTGGAGCTGGCATGTCAGTTAACTGCTAGTAGTCTGTTGTTATTTATGTATTATTGTCATTTTATTTATTTTCTTTTGTTACATCTTTTGACATCAGACTCGGACTTCTCTTGAACTGAATTTTAATGTGCGTATTGTTATTCTTTTACTTTTCTACATTGGCTAGAGGTATAGGGGGAGGGTTGAGATCTCATAAACATGTTTAACCCCGCCGCAATTTTGCGCCTGTCCCAAGTCAGGAGCCTCTGGCCTTTGTTAGTCTTGTATGATTTTAAATTTTAGTTTCTTGTGTATAATTCGGAGTTTAGTATGACGTCCATTATCACTGTACTATTATGCATATTTTAGGGGCCAGCTGAAGGACACCTACGGGTGCGGGAATTCTCGCTACATTGAAGACCCATTGGTTGCCTTCGGCTGTTGTTTGCTCTATGGTCGGGTGGTTGTCGCTTTGACATATTCACCATTTCCTTTCTCAATTTTATTTTATACTTCAGAACGTCCATTCTGACACGAAATGTACAGAGGTGTTGCTCCTTCAAAGGTACATTTACTTATGTCTGCCCTATTATCTATTAACAACTTAAGTACTTCAGTATGTCCTTCCTCACAAGCAATGAACAGAGGTGAACCTCCTAAATCGTTGCATTTGTTAATATCTGCTTTATTGTTAATCAACATCTGAACCACCTCAGTATGTTCTTTCCTAGAAGCAATGAATAATGGTGATTCACCATTATCTCTACACAAATTAATATCGGCCATATTGCTTATCAATATATGAACTATTTCAGTATGTCCTTGATGACAAGCAATGAATAGAGGCGTTTCACCAGCATATCTACACTTATAAATATCTGCATTGTTGTTTGTAAGCATTTGAACTACTTCAGTAATTTGATTTTGACCAGCAATGAAGAATGGTAATAAGTTCTTATCATTACTAGTATTATTACTTGTTAACATCTTTAAAACCCCAGTATGTCCTGTCCAACAAGGGAGGATTAGAGATGATTCTTTTATAGCTGTACATTTATTAAGATCTGCATTATTGTTTGTTAATATTTGAACAACTTCAATATGTCCTAACGAACAAGCTATGTATAGAGGTGATTCTCCACTATCCATACACTTATCTATGTCTGCTTTATTGTTTATTAACAACTGCACTACTTCACTTTGTCCTTTCCAACACGCAACGAAAAGAGGTGATTGTTCTGTATTATTCCACTTATAAATATCTGCCTTATTGTTAATCAATATTTGAATTATTGCAATATGTCCAAACAAACAAGCAATGAACAGAGGTGTTTCTCCAGTATCTCGACATTTATTAATATCTGCCCTATTGTTTATTAACATTTGTACTATTTCAGTATGTCCTTTACTACAAGCAATAAACAGAGGAGATATTCCTTCATTATTGCATTTATTGATGTCTGCATTATTGTTTACTAACATCTGAAGTACTTCAGTGTGTCCATGCTGACAAGCAATATACAGAGGTGTTTCTCCTGTATCCTTCCTTTGATTCATATCTGCCCTATTATTCATTAACATCTGAACTAGTTCAGTATGACCTTCCTGACAAGCAATGTACAGAGGTGATACTTCTTCCTTATCACATTTATTTATTTTTGCCTCATTGTTTATTAACATCTGCACTACATCAGCATGTCCTTTCCAACAAGTCATGTATAAAGGGGATTCTCCAGTATTGATACATTTATTTATATCTGCCTTATTGTTAATTAATACACTAACTATTTCTGAATGTCCTGCTTCACAAGTTATGTAAATAGGCGTTTCTCCTTTATTTGTGCCTCTATTCATGTCTGCTTTATTGTTCATTAGCATATGAACTACTTCAGTATGACCTTCCTGACAGGCCATATATAGAGGGGATACATCCTCATAATTAGACTTATTGATGTCAGCTTCATTGTTAATCAATATCTGAATAACTTAAGTATACCCTTTTCCACAAGCAATAACCAAAGGTGGTCCTATATGTTCAGAACATGTATTAATAGTTGCCTTATTGTTTATTAAAGTCTGAACTACATCAGTATGTCCTTCTGCACAAGCTACATACAGAGGAGTGTATCCACAATCACTACACTTATTTATGTCTGCCTTATTTTTTAACAAGAAGTGAACGACCTCAACATGTCCTTTCCAACTAGCAATGCATAGAGGTGAGATTCCCGTATCTGTACATTTATTTATGTCTGCATTACCTTTTTATTAACATCGTGACTATTTCAATGTACCCTTGTCCACACGCAATGTATAGAGGCGAGTCTCCAGTATATGTACACTTATTTATGTCTGCCTTGGTGTTTATCAACATCGTAACTACACCAATATGTCCTTGTCCACAGGCAATGTACAATGGTGAGTATCCAGTATCTGTACACTTATTTATGTCACCCTTATTATTTATCAACATCTGAACAATGTCACGTTGTCCATTCTGACAAGCCAAGTACAAAGATGATACTTGTTGACCATCACACTGATTAATGTCAGCTTTATTGTCTATTAACATTTGGACTATTTTAGAATGTCCTTCTTCACAAGCAAGCATAAGAGGTGACACTGCTTTCTTACTACACTTATTTATGTCTGCTTTATTGTTAATTAACAATTGCACTACTTCAGTACGTCCATTCAAGCAAGCAATATGCAGAGGAGATATGTTTTCATTACTACACTGGTTTATTTCTGCATTTGCATTTATTAGCATTTGAACTATTTCCACATGTCCAGTTTCACAAGTTGCAAACAGAGGTGAGTGGCCATTATTTCCGCCTTTCAAAATATCTACCTTATTATTTATCAATATTTGAACAATTCCAGTATGTCCTTTCAAGCTGGCAATGCTGACAGGTGATATTCCATCATTATTGCATTTATTAATTTGTTCCTTTGTGTTTAGTAATATCTTAACAACTTCTGCATGTCCTTCTTCACATGCAGCGTACAAAGGTGAGATTTCAGTATCTCCACACTTATTAATGTCTGCATTATGTTTGCTTAATATCTTGACTATCTCAAAGTATCCTTTTGCACAAAAAATGTACAAAGCTGATTCTCCAGTATCTCTGCACCGATTTATGTCTGCCTTATGATTTATTAAAGTCTTCACCACTTCAGTATATCCTTCCTGGCAGGCAACAAACAACGAAGATATTTCTTCCTTACTGCATTTATTAATGTCTGCATTATGGTTTGTTAACATCTGAACTACCTCTACGTGTCCTTTTCCACAAGCAGCGAACAGAGGGGATATTCCAGTATCTTGACACTTATTTATGTCTGACTTATGATTTAATAACATTTTAATAATTTCTATATGGCCTTGCAAACAGGCAATATATAGGGGGGTTTCTCCAGTATATCTACACTTATTTATGTCTGCCTTATGATTTAATAAAACCTCAACGATTTTAGTATGTCCTTTTCCACAAGCAATGTACAGTGGTGAAATTGCTTCATTACAACACCCATTGACATCTGCCTTATTATGCGTCAACGTCTTTACAACTTCAGTATGTCCATTTTGACAAGCCATATACAGAGGGGATGAGTCATCATTACTACACTTGTTTATATTTGCCTTATTTTTTATTAAAATATTAACTATTGCAGTGTGTCCGTTCTGACAAGCAACGACCAAAGCTGATGCTCCATCCTTATTACGACAGTGGTCAATATTACTGGTACATTGTTGCAAGCACCATTGGACTATACCAGCATCACCTATAAAACAGCACTGTATCAATGGACTACTGTTGTTATTTGTATCATATAAACAAGTCAACTGTTTCTGTCTATCTGTTTCTAAACCGTTGTAATGTTCGAGAAATTTATGTCTAAAGATTGAATTGTCCATATTGATGTTAGCGTAAACATCAACTACATTTCTTCTTGGCCAATCATCTATCATTCTCTTTATGTACATTTGCTGATATTCCTCTGGTACAATAATTGTAAACCGATCACTCTCAGCTTTACTTTTAAATAAAAACCTTTCACGGATAAAACCACTTGCAGCATTATTAATCAAACACTGAATCATAACACCACCAAAGTAAAACGCGATAAAATCAAACAGCTTGTCATGAATAGTTCGGTATAAATTACCATCTTTTTGTAGAAATGTATCACTTAAGGAATCCAGCTCGTCACGCAGAACACGTTGTGGCATTCCCTTGGTCACTTTACAAGTTTCGTAAGTTTTCTTAATAGTTGTTTTGATATCATTCGTCTTTCAAACAATTATTAAACATTACAATTAGAGCCAGCGCACAGTACTTTCCATGTGCTCCCTCTGTTTGTAATTTATCTATCTCTTCTTTGTAAACTGAGAATGGATTCTTGAAGAAATCTATAACATTCAGCTTTGTGTTTTTACTGTATAATTGACACAAAAGAGGAAAACAATCAAACATGTCATAAAATTCAGTGATCTTTGGAGCGTTTGTTTTCAAATAAAGTTCAGCGAGAGACTGTTTTTCCTTTTTCGACAAACGCATATTTTCGGACAAAAGATTACATTCACATGATTGAAAAAATGACAAAGATTTTATTTTTTCATCCTTATAAACCTGTAATCTGCAAGACATGATTAATTTTACTGTCTTCTTTTCTATGAGTGATATGATTTTTTCCAACAGATTTTTCCATTTTTCAAATTTCGTTGGATTTAATGTATATGTTCCACAAAAATCATCAACAGCAAACAAAATCTTCTTACTTGGATTGTACCATTTGATAATTTCCTTAGGAGAAGAAACTGGTATGATATCAAAGCCTTCTTTTTGCATGTTTAATGCAACGTGGCGCACCAATGTTGATTTTCCTGTACCAGAACTTCCAGTGACAACAATACAGTCCTTTTCTGTCAAACTTTTAAAAACACTTTTGGTTCCATTGGTTTCTATAAATATTGTATCTGCTTCTTTCCAAGTTTGTAACTCTTCTTTAACTTGTTCTACAGATAGATAAAGCATTATTAAATATTGTGTAGCATTTTTCTTTTTTTTCATTGTTCAAGTGATTCAAAGGGTATTTAAGTATAATGGTGATATATATATATATTATATTCTGTATGACTTTGATATGAACCAGATTATCGAAATATGGTCTAACAAGTGAATTATTGAAGAAATAACATATTTACTTATTAATGGTTCATGGAAAAAAGTTCAAGATTGAATGATATTGAAATTGAAAGAAACAAAGGAAAAGGATTGTTTAATCAATATAGAGATGTCTTTTTATATTCACAGCAGATAGAATAAAACCTAAAAAAAAACATAAGTATCCCTGTCTTAGCTAGTTATTTACAACTAGCATTACGTATAATGTGTTTTTGTTTTTTTTTATCAATTATAGAGATTGTTGCTTTTTCAACAATATATCGTGAACATGAAGTTAGCAGCCGATTCGTAATTCGATATTCGACATTCTATATACAACCGGCTGCTGGCAGTCGGTTCGATATTCAAATTAAGTTGAAAATTTTCAATATTAAAATATTTGAAAACATTAAAAGCATGATACTCATAGTTAAAGGAGGAAACAGATATGTAAGAAATCGTTGTTTTAGATCTTTTAATAGAACAGTTAAATATAAAAAAAAAAGAAGATGTGGTTTGATTGCCAATGATACAACTCTCCACAAAAGATCAAAATGACAAAATAATTAACAACTATAGGTCACCATACGGCTTTCAATAAAGATTTTTTATCAATAAAACAACATCTAAGACGTTCTTTTATATATGCTATTTCTAGAAGAAAACAAAAGATTACTCTAGTTACATATAAAAATACAAAATTATTATGGAAAGCCAAAATAAGAAGAAATCTATATTGAAAATATACAGGAGTCCGCTTAAATGTCATTGAGACACCTTTGATCTCACAATCTTCCTAAAATTGATGAAGACAATTAGTTGATATGCGGATTCAATCGATACAAACAGGAATTTGGATAAACTTCCTGTTTCTTAGTTTGCGGAGGGCTCAAAGTGCCAGTTTTATATTCACAACATATAGAGAAAATCTTCCAGAAACCGCTGAAATAACGATGACACCTCCCCCTGGTCATTGAATGTTCATAAAGTTCTATGAACTTTTAGACAATGTATATATACAGACGGTATTAAAAGTATTTCCCCAAATAATGTCATTTCCACTATCTACAGATGGCTTGAATTATCACTTTTCAGCTAAAAATCCACAAAAAATTAGATCAAAGTGCACAGGGCTATGTTAAACCCCTCTCCTCCCTGATCTATCAATCTTTTTTATAATATGCAAGACGTTAGTTAATATAAAGATACAATCGAGACAAAAAGAAATTTGGATAAACTTCCTGTCTTCTATGTTCGCGGAGGGCTCACATTGCCATTTTGTATTCCAAATATATAGCGAAAATCTACCGCTTAAATGACGGTGAGACCCCCTAGTCCTTCAATGTCCAAAAAAATCAATAAACTGTTTGACAATATACATATATACAGATGGCATCAAAAGGATTTCTTAGAATAATGTCATCTTCGATATCTACGGAAGGCTTAGATTGTCATTTTTCAGCTAAACATTGTCAAAATTTCAGAACAAAGGACACAGGGCAATGGTCAGACCCTCCTGATCTCTCAATCTTCCTAATACTATGCAGACAATTGATATGTAGATATGAATGTGACGAAAAGGAATTTATTTAAACTTCCTGTCTCCTATGTGTACGGAGGGCCTACAGTGCCAGCTGGATGTTCAAAGTATAGAGTGAAAACCTACCGGAGACTTAAATAATGGTAAGACCCCCTGGTCTTTCAATATCCATAATATTCGACGAAATCATAGACTCGTTTTAGTCATCAAATCTTTTAGTAGCGGAAGCGTATATTATTGGATGCAAACAATATGGCAAAAGTGAAAAGGAGGTGAGAATGTACAATTATTCAAATGTGTTCCCTAAAATACAAAACTCTAGTATTACGATATACCTTTGATGTTCCATGGCATCGGGTCTTTTAAGATCTTTATTTCCTCTGTAACGTTTGTGTGTTCAGTCTGTAACAAAGTATAGGAATCCTGCAGACTTTTCAGGTTTATTGTCACTTTTGAGTGTTCAATTCCTAAACTGTTCATTGTTCGTCTCAGTTCCTTCATCTCTTCCTGTGATTGTTTAATTTCCAACATTATTTCCTGATTTGACTGATCTAAGATTTTAACCTTCAATTCCTGGCACTCTTGGTTCATTGGCATACCACCCAGTCGACTTACAGCCTACAAAAATGTCTTAGATTATGATATTCTTAAAGCTATGCACATTAGGTCTTCAGGTACAAGCATGCCATTGTCATTGATTGAATGCATTTGTAAACTCGTCAAAGATACTAAACTCATAGTTTGTTACGTCAGACTCTGGTGATTAAAAAAGGTTTAATCAAACACAAAATGAAGGTGCCATTTCGAGCCCAAAAATGTCAAAATGTGTGCATAATACAGCTAAGGCAATATATGTACATGCAGTCTTTGTATCAATATCAAACCGGGCATAATCATTACCTTAATAATTTTATAAAATGAAAGTATATAAATAACAGTGTACCTGTGGCACCAGATGCGCATTTCTAAAAAAAATCCACTACACCGCTCGAGGCGAAAATATTTGAAAGTCCGAAATTGATACAATCGCTTATGAACAGAAATAATCCAAACGAAAATGAAATCAGGAAAGGAATCAGAGTTTTGCGTGAGGGAAATACATTCATTTTATTATTTATAAAGATATTTATAACAGCAAATTCAAAAACAACAGAAGCACACACTGTGTAACATTCAGTACAAGATTTTTTTTAGATCATTGCACTCAAATCAAAGGGTGTACCCATGTTACTAGTCCGGAAAACCTACAAAATGTTGACATTTTTTTTTTAAATTGTAAGCATTTGTGATTATCATATATTTCGTTCGATGTCATAAAAACAACAACTCATACGTCAATTTTCAAAACGAGCAGAAGTCTACATAAAACTTTTTTTTTTCTACACGCACAAGTTGGATTTAGTTCAAATGAAAGAAAACAAGACTATAGAATGCAATTTAGAGTAAACTGGAAAAATTATTTTCCCAAGCATTTTTTTTTAAATTTATTAAAATAGAAATAAAAAAAAATCATGAAGTTTTAAACTGCCAGAGGCAAAGTTGAACTTAAATGATTCAGACTATTCTTTATACATTTCATATGTCCATTTGATCATATAGTTCAAATAGTGTTCATTGCAACACAATTGTTTGTTTCTCGAGGCCCGAAGAAACTAGATGCAGAAAAAAAAATACCAAATTTTATAAAGTGTTACAATTTTACATCCAAATAAAATGCATCGAGCTGTTTATCCACAAAAGAAAGTATTTTTGATGGTCTTTTTTTCCTTAAAATCATTCAAAATTTTATACACAACTGTGGAAAAACATTAGTTTATAAACATTTTCCATAATCTAAAAATATTTATACATACACACATTACATATTGAGACAGAGACCATATGCATACAGTCTATCATATTTTCATGATTCCACATCTTGAATATATGAAAGCAAGTCCTTTAAAATAGTATTGGTTCCTAGAGTGCTGTTATATATATCTGATCTAGATAAGAAGTGTAGGTGTCTCTTCCCAGAAGGTGAACACATAAAAAAAATCAGCCGTTTTGAATGTAAAGTAATGAGAACCTAATTTTGCCGTGAATTGGCCAATTTCCAGGCATAATTGGTGACCAAAAATCTGAGTTATTGTGTTTAACTAGTACCAAAAAAACTTACGTCTGATATCTCGCTCCATGCTGTATTGAAATAAGCAGTGTCTATAGTATCACTGTCATAATGAGCTATTTCATTTCTGTAACACTTTATTCTTGCAAGATCAGGACCTGGAGCTGTTTCATTTGGCAAAGCTTGTCAAATCCATTGATTGGAGGAATGACGGGTGTCAAGTTTCTGATCAAACAAATCATCAAGGTGACATCAAAAGTTTTGGAGTCAGGTACACCTGTAGTATATACGTTTGGAACGTTTACATATATGTTTGGAATCCATTGTTACAAACCCTCATTCAAACCAATACAAACTTGAAGTTATAATTTCGGATATTGCAAGTCACAGACTTTTAAAGCCATTCCGCATTGGAAAAGATGAATAAGATAAAAGATCTTTCCTTAATGTTTCCTTTGCCAACAAATGTCTCGATGGCTTCAACAACTTAGGCAATATTCTTCATCATAAATTAGTTCAATCGAAAATACCTCCTTATTTCAAAGACCAGTCTGTACCAATCATTTCTTATACCTATACCAAATCCATTGCAACTAAAATTTTCAATTACAAACACGTTTTGCAGGATCTCAATATTGACGACTTCAAGTCTATACCTCCCGATTGCACTTTTGCTAGTTCCCAATTCACATATAATCCGGCTGGCCACGTTATTACCGGTGACCTCAACATTGTGAATAACACTTCTCCATTTGTTCTCTACGAACTGTGTTATCGAAAGGTCCGAAATATCGTGAGCCTAAATCCATCAATTCGAAATACAACTTTAAAATTTTGATGGATTTGGTCGAGGATTATGCCAGGCAATGGGACCGGCAAAGCGCGAGAAGGAAGACGTAGACACTCTTTCCGAATGGATTAATAATAAACTCATCATAGATACCAGGCCAAAATTTTGTATATACGCCAGACGCGCGTTTCGTCTACAAAAGACTCATCAGTGACGCTCGAATCCAAAAAAGTTAAAAAGGCCAAATAAAGTACGGAGTTAAAGAGCATTGAGGACCAAAATTCCTAGAAGTTTGGCCAAATACAGCTAAGGTAATCTATGCCTGAGGTAGAAAAGCCTTATTATTTCAAAAATTCAAAATTTTGTAAACAGTTAATTTATAAATATAACCATATCAATGATAATTCATGCCAGCACAAGCACAAAAGTGCTGACTACTGGCAGTGAGGTCGTTGATACAAATCAGAATTAAAAAACTGAATGGGTTTATCAATGCCCATGCTACGTCAATCTTTAAAGACCCAAATGTTGCAAAACACTTATCATACCTCCATGACAAATATGTTGTTGTCCTCGCAGATAAAGCCCAAAACAACATCGTTTTTGTGTGTAAAAATCATTACATCAACTGCTTAATAAACGAATTAAGTATTGACAATTCACTTGGAAACTCAACATATACCATCACGACACTTACCAAGAGGAAATCCTGGATAATCATAGGTCCGTTCTATGTTCCTTTGGATTTTCAACCAAAGATGAAGAACTGGATCTTCCATCACTGTATTGGATACCTAAACTACATAAGTGTCCTTACAAACAACGGTATATTGCTGGGTCTTCCAAGTGCTCCACGAAACCTCTTTCTAAATTATTAACATCTATTTTATCAGCAATCAAAGACGGGCTTCAAAGTTATTGTGAAACTGCCTATTCTAGAGGTGGGGTGAATCAGATGTGGATACTTAAAATTTCCAAAGATCTTTTAGAGTACATACAATCTAACTCTCTTTCATCTTGTAATAGTATTAAAACATTAGACTTTTCTACTCTTTACACAAGTATTCTACATTCCAAACTAAAAGACAAATGGAAAGAGTTGGTATTGCTTTGCTTCATAAAAAAGAATGGCCAACGTAGATACAAGTATCTTGTCTTAGGGAGGGATAAATCCTACTTTGTAAAGGATCACTCTGATTCAAACAAAAAATCTCTGAAACTGATATTATCAAGATGCTTGATTTCTTGATTGACAACATATTTGTTACTTTCGGAGGACGTGTTTTTCAACAGACTGTCGGCATTCCAAAGGGAACAAATTGTGCCCCTCTACTTGCCGACTTGTTTCTTTATTATTATGAGGCTGACTTCATGCAGGAACTTCTTAGGAAGAAAGATAAGAAGTTAACGATATCCTTTAACTTTACTTTCCGCTATATGGATCATGTTCTTTCACTAAATAATTCAAAATTTGGTGACTATGTGGAACGCATCTATCCCATCAAACTAGAGATAAAAGATACTACAGATACAATTAAGTCGGCCTCATATCTTGACTTAAATCTAGAAATTGACAATGAGGGTCGATTGAAAACAAAACTTTACGACAAAAGAAATGAGTTCAACTTTCCAATTGTGAACTTTCCATTTCTAAGTAGCAGCATTCCAGCATACGGGGTATATATCTACCGAATTAGACTATTTACCGGATTTGTTATCACATAAGCATCACGACAGGTGCCACATGTGGAGCAGGATCTGCTTACCCTTCCGGAGCACCTGAGATCACCCCTAGTTTTTGGTGGGGTTCGTGTTGTTTATTCTTTAATTGTCTATATTGTGTCATGTGCACTATTGTTTGTCTGTTTGTCTTTTTCATTTTTAGAAGGGCGTTGTCAGTTTATTTTCGATTTATGAGTTTGACTGTCCCTTTGGTATCTTTCATCCCTCTTTTCCAGTTAAAAAAGTCATACATGAAAAATACATTTATAAGTAAACAGGTTCCTCCATGTCAATAACAACATTAACGGTACCAATTTTCCTGCACCAGATGCGCATTTCGACAATACATGTCTCTTCGGTGACAACCTTTAACTTCCGATATTTAGTTGATGTCAGTTTATTGAATAATTCAACATTTTAGATAATTTCGCCTGCATATCTCCAAAATAAACTTAAAATAAAGCATGTTAAGATGCTCAATATATGAACTTCATCTAAAATTAAAAATTAGAGTTTACGGCATAATTTCCACAATGCAGTTTTCTGATGTGTGTCTTGATTTATCAGAGGGTCACTGATTACAAGTAAGCTAGTGTATCAAGGGTTCAAACTGGTGAAACCAGCATGACTCGATTGACCCTAGTTTTATATCAGTGTCACAGACGACCACAATTTCACACAATTAAAATGTGATTTTTATTTACATGAGCAGCCGTGTTACTTTTGTCTTAACCAGTTAGTTCGGTTCTAAAACAACACAATTGAGGTGATACAGGGAAAACATATACAAAATCCCGTTTGAACAGCTAAATCTTTTGGTGATTAATAACCAATTGACCATGTTCCTATTGTTCATATCTTGCCCCAACAACATTTAATGTTATTTTTTACTTCATTTGTTATTTCAGATATATCATTAAGCCGTCGTAAGTTGGTTAAACCTTTAATGCTTGAACGCTTTCAGAAGTTTATAACCAAATAAAAACTTCTATTATCTACTATGACTCATACCTGAATGATATGAATTTGCTCATCATAAGATTAAAATTAGAAAGATCATATCATAAGGAACATATATACTAAGTTTCAGGTTGATTGGACTTCAACTTCATCAAAAACTACCTCGACCAAAAACTTTAATCTAAAACTGGACAGACGAACGAACGAACGGACGGACGGTACGCAGAACGGACGGACGAACGGACGGACGAACGCACAGACCAGAAAACATAATGCCCCTCTACTATCGTATGTGGGGCATAAAAAATCGCAATATTTTTTTTCATTTACTTTTTTTTTAATTGGGACATCATTGTTGAGTCTTTTGTAGACGAAAAGCGCGTCTGACGTTCGAAATGATACGCCTGATATCTTTGATGTTTTAGCTCACCTGGCCCAAAGGGCCAAATGAGCTTTTCCCATCACTTGGCGTCCGGCGTCCGTCGTCGTCGTCGTCCGTCGTCCGTCGTCGTCCGTCGTCGTTAACTTTTACAAAAATCTTCTCCTCTGAAACTACTGGGCCAAATTTAACCAAACTTGGCCAGATGAATCAGACAACCCCTTGTTAGGTTGCTGCCCCTGAATTGGTAATTTTAAGGAAATTTTGCTGTTTTTAGTTATTATCTTGAATATTATTATAGATAGAGATAAATTGTATATAGCAATAATGTTCAGCAAAGTCAGATTTACAAATAAATCAACATGACCAAAATGGTCAGTTGACCCCTTTAGGAGTTATTGCCCTTTATAGTCATTTTGAACCATTTTTCGTAAATCTTAGTAATCTTTTAGAAAAATCTTCTACTCTGAAACTACTGGGCCAAATTAAACCAAACTTGGCCAAAATCATCATTGGGGTATCTAGTTTAAAATTCTGTGGCATGACTCGGGCAACCAACCAAGATGGCTGCCATGGCTAAAAATAGAACATAGGGGTAAAATGCAGTTTTTGGCTAATAACTCAAAAAACCAAAGCATTTAGAGCAAATTTGACAGGAAATGAAATTGTTAATTAGGTGAAGATCTGTCTGCCCTAAAATTTTAAGATGAATCGGAGAATTGATTGTTAGGTTGCTGTCCCTGAATTGGTAATTTCAAGAAAATTTTGCTGTTTTTTTGTTATTATTTTGAATATTATTATAGTTAGAGATAAACTTTAAACAGCAATAATGTACAGCAAAGTAAGACCTAAAAATAAGTTAACATGACCAAAATGGTCATTTGACCCCCTAAGGAGTTATTGCCCTTTATAGTCAATTTTTAACAATTTTCATAAAATTTGTAAATTTTCACTAGTATTTTCACTGAAACTACTGGGCCAAGTTCATTAAAGATAGAGATAATTGTAAGCATCAAGAATGTTTAGTAAAGTAAGATCTACAAATACATCACCATCACCAAAACACAATTTTGTCATGTGTCCTTTGTTTAATATTCACATACACCAAGGTGAGCGACACAGGCTCTTTAGAGCCTCTAGTTGTTATTGTCTTGATTATTATTATAGATAGAGATAAACTGTAAACAGCAATAATGTTCAGCAAAGTAAGATTTGCAAATAAGTCAACATGACCGAATTGGTCAATTGACCCCCTAAGGAGTTATTGTCCTTTATAGTCAATTTTCACTAACATTTTCCACTGAAACTACTGGGCCAAGTTCATTATAGATAGACATAATTGTAAGCAGCAAGGATGTTCAGTAAAGCAAGATGTACAAACACATCACCATCACCAAAATACAATTTTGTCATGAATCCATCTGCTACCTTTGTTTAATAGTCACATAGACCAAGGTGAGCGACACAGGCTCTTTAGAGCCTCTAGTTTTATATACAATGTGAAATAAAGTTATAATCACAAAAATCCTGATAAACAATAGATGAAATGTGTTTAAAAGGTAAGACAATCATTCATCAATAGATCTGTTAACAACTTATCAAGTCGGGGTACGTGGATAACCTTTTTTGAGGGGTGATTTCGTGTTGGTGGATTATGTGTATTTTTTTCATTTTGCCGCAGTATTGTCATTCTATGTTTTACAATACTTTGTACAGTATCTTTATCAAATGAAAACAATTGTCAAAGAATGCTACATTCCCAAGTGTGTAGGGGCCAGCTGAGGGACGCCTCCGGGTGCTGGAATCACTCGCTGCATTGAAGACCTATGGGTGACCTTCTGTTGTTGTCTGTTCTATGGTCGGGTTGTTGTCTCTTTGACACATTC
Organism: Mytilus galloprovincialis; assembly: GCA_037788925.1. Taxonomy (NCBI): domain Eukaryota; kingdom Metazoa; phylum Mollusca; class Bivalvia; order Mytilida; family Mytilidae; genus Mytilus; species Mytilus galloprovincialis. The sequence goes on along the minus strand of CM075340.1, from coordinate 3,539,950 downwards.
CCCATTTCCATTCTCAATTTTAAATTGTTACTGCAGTTTATCTTTTCTTAAACATACCATTTGTAGGTTTCAAAAGGTTCCACTGAGGCTGGTTCAAGATTCTCTTCATATACAAGTCATTAAGAGTCTTGTGATTGGTATGCAGCGTTGAAGGTAGAATGGTAGGTGGAAATTCTTTATCAAAGAGAGTTCGCACTGCTCTTGGTGACACTCCTTTTAATAACAAAGTTAATCGAACATAATTCTCTTCTTCCTCGGAAAGGGATGACATTATTCCTAGGATTTATGCGTTGTACAATAGAAAACTTTATCAATGTTACATTTTGGTCAATGGCTTCCTGAAATGAATATTAATCTACATTTGAAAAAATGTTATAGTGAAAAACGAAGCATATGCCAGAATTCTTTATGTCTTCACATGACTTGTAAGAACCTTCTCTATTACAAGTGAAAAAGTTACCTGATACATTTCTCCATCTTATATCCAGCATATTGTTAAAATGTCATTTTAATGGCAAATTACGTGCCATAGTTTTTCAAATTTAAGCAGAGTTTATCAACTAATTGATGAAATTTGATACATACCACACAATAATCATTGATTGATATATGATCATATATACGCACACACCTCTTTATTCTTATAAATTCTTCAAATGCTTAAGTGTAGAGCCTAAGAAGTAGTTCATGAGGTGAACTAAGTAACAATGGATTCGGCATGAGACAAAATGTGAGAGTTACGTAAGGTTGTCACTGTTTTTTATATCCTGTGTTGTTTGTCGTTGATGGAATATGTTCGTTGAGGTTCTGTGGTTTGCATGTTGTGTCGACTATTATATTATTTGTATGTGGGTTTGTCTGTAATGAATGTTCTTGCGTGTGTGTGTGCTGTATTTCTGTCACGTAGTGTAATCATTTAAACGATATTTTTTTTTAATTGTCATAAAGCTGGATGGTTTGGCTAGCCATTAATCCAGGTTCAACCCACCCAAATATTTCTCTACCAAGTCAGAAATATGGCATTTGTTATCAAATAATTAGTTTCTAAGTATGTTGTTGTTTGTTTTTGTGTTTCTTTGTCTTATAGTTTATGTTCCCTCGGTTTAAGTTTGTAACTCGGATTTGTTTTCTCTCCATTGATTTGTTACTTTCGAACACCGGTATACTACTGTTGCTTTTCTTTACGAAATTTAGAAGTAGATTGCCAATGCATGAACATATTCGTTAGGGTGTTTTGTAGTACTGAAAATACATTGTATCTGAATCATTTCGTGAAACTCAGAAAACATTGACTTGAAATACAAACTTTTACTATTTATTTATGAATTAAGTTTTAATTGTAATATCCTATTTTGATCATCTAGAGAATTATATTCGGGCATACAATAACATTAAACAAAGAACCCTTTAAATGTAAAGCTTGCCAACTCGTTGGTATCTTATAAATTCATCTCAAGTTTAAGTAAATATAAAACATGACGAAACAAAAGAAGATGATTCAAAGATTGTTTTTATAAACAAACGTTTTATTAAATCAAATCTCCAATTATGACTTTTGACTTTAGACTATGAAAAGCATGTTGGAAATGATGTTAAACGCCACTTGGGATTACTATCATAGGAATAAGCACATTTAACCTAGTTTATTGATGTGTAAACTGGGGCGAATAACGCACAAACTGATTAAAAGTCCAAAGTAGTACCCTTAAGTCAAACTAGTAAATCAGCTACCCAGTTTACACATCAATAACCTCTTGACAAAATGTGTCTAATCCTTATCATTCTGAACTTAACATTTATAACTACCTACATTGGTACACTGGCTACTATTTACTATCTAAAGGACAATTGGCTTTTCGTAACTAAGAAGTATAGCCCATCATATTGTCTTTCAGAAATCAACTAATGTTCGATTAATTTCGAATTTTGGTAAAGACTTTTGAGATATTCAATGACTTGACTGTTAGTGTTGCTATCCACCAATTGCAACTTATTCAAAATTGTGACCAAATTGCAGTTTGTTTTATAAAATCAAATTGTACAACTGGTCAGAAATTTGAACTATAAACTGCTGTAGAAAACCACAGTCAAGTAGTGAAAGTGCAAGGTGATAAAATAAAACATACTTACAATCCTATAAGACTTTTACTCCACTTTAATGATGCTGTGACAAAATCAGTCTATCAGTTTGTATAGGTATATTATAGTCATTTCAATGCTGAAGGAACTGTTATTATTTTGAATTGCTATAAAAATGTCCAAACTAAGCTTTCATATAGTTTTTCTTTCTAAAAGTATCATATACTCATAAGAATCTGACATTATGTGAATCAAAACATTTCATATTCAGTAAAATATGTGTAAAATTGCAATATGTTTGTAGGAAGTGTCAATGGGGAGATAATCGTTTTCTCTTTCAAAAAGTTTTTATTCAAAAGAATAATATTTTAGGTTATCTCCCCATGGAAACATATCAATAGCATATTGTTATTTCACACATATTTTACTGAATATATGATGTTTTATTTAAAATGATATCTGATTCTTATGAATATAGAATACTTTTAGAAAGAAAAACTATATGAAAGCTTAGTTTGGACATTTTTTTTTATAGCAATTCAAATTAATAACAGTTCCTTCAGCTTGGAAATGACTATAATATACCTATACAAACTGATAGACTGATTTTGTCACAACATCATTAAAGTGGAGTAAAAGTCTTATAGGATTGTAAGTATGTTTTATTTTATCACCTTGCACTTTCACATTTTGGCTGAACAATTTGCTCAATATTCTGACCAGTTGAACAATTTGGTTTAATAAAACAAATTGCAATTTGGTCAAAATTTTAAATGAGTTGCAATTGGTGGATAGCAACACTAACAGTCAAGTCATTTAATATCTCAAAAGTCTTTACCAAAATTCGAAAATTTTAGAAACATATTCTGACATAGAAAAACACCGTGAATTTAAGAAACGATTAGATAATGATGCGTGTATGAAATAAAGACAGGGAACATTTGCCTTACCCTTTTATTGTCTATTTCTTAATACTTGATACCAAAACTTCACAAGATCTGTTTTAAAGGACGATCTATAGCCACTCGGTCAAAATGTCACGCTTAATATTTTTCGAAAGCTTTTACTACCATTTTTCTACAGTAAAGGATGGTCTTCTGAAATATGAAGTCAAGATGAGGTATATTCAGTAACCTTGTTGCATTCTTCCTGATATTCAGTTTTACATTTGGCTTTTCTATTGTTTTGAATAGTGTGGGCAATTAATTGGTCTTATGGAGACGAAACCTGCTTTTATCATATCATATATATGGGTTAATAGTTCTATATTGAATATTATTTAAAAGACACCTGGTTCAATGTCTATTATTCTATATATACTATTAGTATAGTGGTATAAAGCAAAAGATCAAAACGTAATATGTTAATCAAAATCCTTTGTATCATCCAACTTATTCAAATCTGATATCAACATATCTATGACAGGACCAATACAGAAACAGCCAGGTCATCAAACATTTTTTTTGATGATTTAAATTATTCCAGTACACAAAGAAACTTGCCGTAAAAAAATATATAGAAATTCATATTTGAACTGGTGTTTTTGCAGTTACGACGCATTATGAAATTTCTAAGTATATATATTTGCTGTTTCTATTAATTTTATCTAGAAAGTGTATAGTAGCTAGAAATAATAATAACATTATTCAAAAATTTTTAAAGGTTTTCTAAAATTATATAATATAAAAATGTACATGTATCTAATGTAGAAAGCAATACACCGTTTTCTACATTTGAAAAATGCCTGTACCAAGAATATGACAGTTGTTGTCCATTCGTTTGATGTGTTTTGTCATTTGATTTTGCTATTTGATTAGGGATTTTCCGATTGCATTTTCCTCGGAGTTCAGTATTTTTGTGATTTTACATTTTATGAATAACAATACGTCTGAAGTTACGCAAGGCGTAAATAATGAAACAAGAAGTGAACCCGAGTCCCATATTAACACATGGGCTTGCCCGAAAAGCAATATTTTAAAACCTATGGTTATTTTAACAGCGCAACGTCATCAGTATTGCTGATGCTGATTTATCCGTATAAGGGCTGATTTGCATATATCATTTAATAATAAATTATATATAAGACACCTCGTTCAATGTCTATTTGTCTGTAGATATTATCAGTATAGTATGATCAAAACGTATTCAATGTTTTAAAATCCTCTGTTATCATCAAACTATTCAAATATCATATTAACATTTAAAAATTTTAATATTGAGAACAATTCGGTGCAGATATATAAGAACTATAAACTTGAGAAATAATACTCTCTACAAGTGTGAATATTCCAAAATTCCGTAAATATGAAGGAAAGTAATACGATATCGAAAATAGGTCATATCCTCTCTTCTTTTGTCATGGTCTTTTTACACAGTGCTTGACTGGTGTTCCTTGTCTTACTAGTTTCAGATTGAATTAAGCTGCTTATTACTAAATTGTCCGTAAGTACATATACTTTTTATTTTTATAATTATCTTTTGATTTTAAAATGTTTTATATTTTATTTTTCATAAAAAAACAGCTAATTGTCTAGATTAAAAAAAAGCCATTGAAAATAAAAACAGACACCTTTACGTAACTCTTGTGTGTACTCATTTGTCAAAGTGTGTTAATAATGACGAAAACAAGAGAGATAAGATACTTACTTTGAACTATCCTGGATTTGCTCCAAACATGAACTTATAAATAACAAGAAAGTTTTTAATAGTATCCTGTATTAGAATGTTAAAGCCCCGAGTTACACTACTATGTGTCTTCTTGATAAATGATCATAGCACAAGATGTTTGTCTTTATTTAATATAATCATGCTTGAGTAAATATGAATGTAAGTTCGTTATAATAATTGTTCTTTAACTATTGCATTACACATATTTCAACATTATCTATCCAATAACAGCAGATGTTGTTGTGCGACAATTGTTTTCCATTTTTCTGGTCATAATTGTAACATAAAGTTCAAAAAGTCATATTTTAAAATCTTATAAAATCCTTGTTACTTTTCCCCAGATTTTTACAGTAAAAATGTTATATGAATTAAAAATATAGAGAGAATCATTTTCCGCTAACTTTTCAATGGTTTATATCTCGGAAACAAGAAAACGGACCGTTCAGTTTTTTTTCTACTTTTTTAGTTCGCGTCTCCATATACCTTCATTTTATAAAAGTGTTTTAAAAAGCAGGTTATTTTGAAACAGAGAAGCGAACATCCTTAAAGTCATCTTGTTTTGTTCTTCAATAAATCTTGTTTTGTTAATATATATCTTCAGAAATCTCCTTAGCCAAGTGTAATCAAAGTTTGGTAGCATATTGGCATTTTCTCAAGATATTATTCAACATTCGACATGCAGTTATTTACATAGAGTAATATACACCGTATACAGGTGCTGCTGGAATGTTGCTACTTAGAAATGGAAAGTTCACAATTGGAAAGCTGAAATCATCTCTTTCGTCGTAAAGAAGAGGGGGCAATTTGTTCCAATTGGAATACCGATAGTCTGTTGAAAAACACGTCCCCCGAATGTAACAAATATGTTGTCAATCAAGAATTCAAGCATCTTGATAATGTCAATTTCAGAAAATTTTCTGTTAGAATCAGAGTGATCCTTTACAAAGTAGGATTTATCCCTTCCTAAGACAAGATACTTGTATCTTCGTTGGCCATTCTTTTTTATGAAACAAAGCAATACCAACTCTTTCAATTTGTCTTTTATTTTGGAATGTGGAATACTTGTATAAAGTGTAGAAAAGTCAAATGTTGTAATACTATTAAAGATGAAAGAGAGTTAGATTGTATGTACTCTAAAAGATCTTTGGAATTTTTAAGTATCCACACCTGATTCACGCCACCTCTAAAATAGGCAGTTTCACAATAACTTTGAAGCCCGTCTTTGATTGCTGATAAAATAGATGTTAATAATTTAGAACGAGGTTTCGTGGAGCACTTGGAAGACCTAGCAATATACCATTGTTTGTAAGGACACCTATGCAGTTTAGGTATCCAATACAGTGATGGAAGATCCAGTTCAGTTCATCATCTTTGGTTGCAATTCCAAAGGAACATTGAACAGACCTATGATTATCCAGGATTTCCTCTTTGGTAAGTGTCGTGAGGGTATAAATGTTCCCAAGTCTGTGTTTGCTGCCAGTAGCTGGCATTTTGAAATTGTATGAAGATTTTTGCATGGCACTTTTTATAAATAAAAAGTACTTGAGCACTAAAGGGCAAAAATAGCATTCTCTTTTTATTGGGAACTTATACTTTAATAATTCATTGTATAGGATAGCCTATAACGTATTTCAAATCAAGACTTTGAAAAGACATATTTTCATGTGAACATAACTATTTAGTTTCAAAGACAATTATGAAAAAAGAACGATAACTTGAATTCTAAATTGTATCGTTGATATTTATGCTATCAAGCCGGCACATAAAGGTTTTGATTGCATGAATGTCATATATACCTCAGAAATCAATTACTAATAATATACATAAACAATTGAGTACAAATAGTTTGAGTGGGTATTTTCTCTTTCGCAGTACGATTCTGTTGTGGTTTCAAAGATTCAAAACGAAAAGTCCCTAACCAAATGGCAAAATCAAAAGCTCAAACATATCAAACGAATGGACAACAACTGTCATATTACTGACATGGTACATGCATTTGCTTATGCTGAAAATGATAGATTCAACCTGGTTATATAGGTAGCTGAACATCTCACTTGTATGACAATCGCATGAATTCCATTATATTGAGAACGATCTGCGAACAAAACAAACAGACATAATAGGTAAAAATATCGAAAATAGGGGCACAGCAGTCAACATAATGTGTTATAATCTTATTTACTGGAGGCAAGTTGAACAAATGCATCTCCTAATCAATGACCATTAAAAATTCGTAACATCTATGAACCGCTAGTACAATAAAAACGGCAGTTCCTAAACTAGAAGACTGGTTTTTTTTCTGTATTATCTTCAAATAGTTATCAAATGTACAAGGCATTACAAGGCTGACTCCGTCGGGCGTAGCTAGAAACCAAGTCGAATTGTCGCTTTCAAAAGTGGAAGTTCGTGGATCTCGGACCACTGCTTATTTGCACCCCTGTCTCCAAATTGAAAAGATACGAAAAAATCGTTTTCTAATTTGAAATTGCCGCCAACAGCATGAACAGCTGGCGTAGTTGTACTACGTATTGATGACAAACAATATTCCTACGACTTTTGTCAATTGTGAAATCTAAACAAGAGTGCACACGCTGAAATGTCTCGCCTTCTATACTAATCATTGATATTATGTTGATAGTCCTAAGTATAACGCTAAGTTTTAATACAACTGTCACATAAACTTAACATTAACCAAGATAACTAAACAAAAACCAATGAACCTTGAAAATGAGATCAAGGTCAGATGAACCATGCCAGGCAGACATGTAAAGTTAACAATGCTTCTATACAACATATATAGTTGACCTATTACTTATAGTTTAAGAAAAATAGACCAAAACACAAAAACTTAACACTGTGCAATGAACCGTGAAAATGATGTCACGGTCAAATAAAACCTGCGCGACTGACATAAAGATCATAAAATATTTCCAAACATCAAATATAGATGACCTATGGCATATAGTATTAGATAAAAGACCAAAACTCAAAAACTCAACTTTGACAACTGAACCATGAAAATGAGGTCAAGGTCACATGACATCTGCCCGCTAGATAGGTACACCTTACAATCATTCCATACAACAAATATAGTAGACCTATTGCATATAGTATGAGAAAAACAGACCAAAACACAAATACCTAACTATAACCACTGAACCATGAAAATGAGGTCAAGGTCAGATGACACCTGCCAGTTGGACATGTACACCTTACAGTCCTTCCATACACCGAATATACTAGCCCTATTGCTTGTAGTATCTGAGATATCGACTTGACCACCAAAAACTTAACCTTGTTCACTGATCCATGAAATGAGGTCGAGGTCAAGTGAAAACTGTCTGACAGACATGAGGACGTTTCAAGGTACGCACATATCAAATATAGTTATCCTATTACTTATAATAAGAGAGAATTCAACATTACAAAAAATCTGAACTTTTGTCAAGTGGTCACTGAACCATGAAAATGAGGTCAAGGACATTGGATATGTGACTGACGGAAACTTCGTAACATGAGGCATCTATATACAAAGTATGAAGCATCCAGGTCTTCCACCTTCTAAAATATAAAGCTTTTAAGAAGTTAGCTAACACCGCCGCCGCCGCCGCCGCCGGATCACTATCCCTATGTCGAGCTTTCTGCAACAAAAAATGCAGGCTACAATTGTTCTTTGACATCTTAGCCAAAAGCACAGGTCATAATAAACTACACAAGGATTCCTAATGAGCACTACTTCCTATGTGTAACTTCAAATATTTTGGATGATTCGACGATCATTTAAGGTTTTTCTGGTCATATTTTTTGTAATTCAGAATAAAAAAGTATTAAAAAAGTGTTCAATTAGTTATATATAACATAGTAGCCAGCTAGGGGTAGTCTCAGGTGCACCAGAAAGGTAACAAGGTAACTGCAGATCCTGTCCCACATATGGCACCCGTCGTGTTGCTCATGTTATTACAAATAATTCGGTAGGTCACATTTGGGGAAAGGGGAGGGCATCGTAGTTGGAAAATTGGAACATACGGGTTGTCATCCGTGAACGGATATTTTATAACGGTTCATATGAAAAGTTAATGTTGTCAAATTAGATCACCTGATCAAGATAAACATTCAAAGGAAGATATATAAATAACAGCAGTCATGAATGTCAGTAATTTGTAACACTGAATGCATAGGTTGAAAAGGAGTAGGTCCAGTAAGACCCCTTTTTGGCCCCAAAATATAGCAGTTTTACAAAATTGTTAAAATGTAAACTTTTAGTTATTTATTGGACAGAAGAATGCTTCTGCTACATAAATATAGGATTTTTTTGACAATACAATGCACATATATATCGAGTAGTAGCACCATTAAGTCATGCTAAATTACTGAAATCTTCACAATTCTAGCATTTTAGTTAAATTTTAGATGGTTTCCGTGTCAAACGAAAGTGGCCGCATTCGTGTTCATCCTTAATATTAAAATGTAAGTCGTATTTGATGAAAATACATAACATATATAAAGGTTGAGGATGAACACGGATGTCGCCACTTTCGTTTGTGACAAAAACCATCTGAAAAGTGACATTTTGCCCGGTATATTTGGTAGATTTTTCATATTTGAGCTTGAATCGGATCGTTTTTAATGACTAAATCAGTTAAATTCTTTCACATAAACTAATTGAATCAAATGAAATAGACACTTAAGTGTTTGAAAAGTGGTCAAAATCTTTTGTCAGATGAACCTGAAATTTGAGGCCAAAATCGGCCCTTACCGGACCTACTCCTTTATCAATAAAGTTTCTTCAAGTTTAGTCATTAACAAAGATGTTTTTTAAATGATAACAGATGTCAGTAGAATGTACAATATATAATAAAAGCGAAACACACTGCCTTTTCATCAAGAAGAGCAAAACTATCAGTAGAATATGACGAACAACTAGCAAACAGAAAAGTGATAACAATTTTTGGTATATAAGCTAGCAATCTAACACAGTAATAATATGTAGCCATCTAAAACTAAACACTGACTACAGAAAATGTTCTATGTGTCAATGTTTGGGGGGTAGAGGTTTATCTGTAGCCCATCAGTATCAATATGCAGCTCAATAAACGTAGGGATAATAAAACAGATATTGGATTGGGAATGTCATAATTCATAATTGTATAAGTATTTGAACCTCTTGACAGTTTTGTTTTAAATGTTCCCCCTGTTTTTCCATCTTTAATAATGAACCCATATAAAAAAAAAATGTCTAAAGACAATTGTGTCCTTGGTTAGCTGGATTATTGGCGTATATCCTACTCACTGTACAGATACTACAATTCTATCCATTTGACATACATTTTGGGTTTAACAATCTGGAACTCATGCATTCAGAAAGACACTTTGGTGTTGATTTTTGTTTTGTATGTGTGTTTGGGTATCTGTGTCATTGATGTTTACCCAACATCTCTATTTATTTCTATTGGGAGAAAAATAATCAAGTAAGGCATATAAAGTAACAACAGGTAAAATCACTTTTAAGTAAAACTATAATTATTGCAATATATGACAAGTGTAAAAATATTATTTTGAGTACATAATAATATCAAAATATGATAAAATTTTATATTTCTAATTTAATTATCACAGTTTGTTATTTTGCTGCCTAGATATGTGAAACATAACAGTGTACAGTACATCGTGATGTAATCCCAACACAAATCAATCTTCCAATTATAAAACGCGATGGATAAAGGTGGCTAAAGTTTTTTTTAAATATTTTTTGCCGTTGACCACTCCTCCATTTTAAAAACTTTTGATCTGCCACTATAATCATGGTATTCAATGCATAACAATGAAAAAGAATTATCACTCACATCAAGTAAACTACTTAACAAATTCAATACAGGGAATGATTCTATAAATAAATAATTAAAATCTGTGTACATAAGTTTTGATTAACAAATTTGTGACAGCATAATTTCTTATAAATTATATTAATCAAAATAGAAAATACATAATCGTTTATAGTAATTGTTTTTGAAGAGAGTGCATGTATGACCAATATCGATAGTGCTAAATGTACTAATCTTTGTATGGTATGTGATACCAACTTGTCATGGATCTTACTCTATCTATCAATTGCTGCATAAAATCTGTCATGTTTTATTTTGGTGATAAGATAAACCTTTTTTTTTACAAAGTGATTGCAAAATGTTAATGAATTATCTTTATAGCATTCTATACGAATTATTCAGATACTTCCATGGTTGAAAATTATCCTTTGGTCTGTTAAAACCAAATTTGTCTATTTGTATTTCTCAACAAATACCAACATAGACATAAGAAGATGTGTTATACGTGCCAATGAGACAACTCTCCATCCAAGTCACAATTTGTAAAGGTAAACCATGTGCATGCATATATATCCTCTATTCAAATATCTTTGAATTCTGTAATAATGACAAACCATTTAATGCGTCTTGGCTGTTCATCAGCTTCCTAAAATATATTATAATAACATTCAGATAAACATTAAATTAAAAAGGTAAACCCATGGCACAGTCAATTAATATGCATGCAACTAGAAATGAAAAAGAAATTAATTCAATTTGAACAAGAAATATCTTGAGTAGAATTTTCTATTGAATTATTCTTTATATATAAATTAAAAAGGGGATTTCAGATGAGTGAAACACTTTCAACCAATGAGTGTAAAAAGAACGAAGTTTAATAAGATACTTATTAAAGGGACCATGCTTATAATGTAATATGCCAGACGCACATTTCATCGACATAAGACTCATCAGTGACGCTGGCATTAAAATATTTATTAAGCCAAACAAGTACAAAGTTGAAGAGCATTGAGGACCCAAAATTTCTAAAATTTGTGCCAAAAACGGCTAAGGTATGCATGGGATCAGAAAAAATAAAAATATGATAAAAATTCATATATTTGTAAACAGGAATTTCATAAAACAAATTAAAAAATAAAATACCATATAATTGATTTTCATGTCAACACCAAAGTACTGACTACTGGGTTGAAAAGAACCAGTATTTCGAACATTAAAGGCAAAGATTGAACATGATAAGGATGAGTGCAGACCATCTTAATAAACTTTGATATAGTAAACTTCTCAACAATAGAGTTAATAAAAGCAAGCACATAAATACAAAAAAGGCTAACGTGTTAACACAAACCAGCTCTGAAATCAACATATTTACAACCTTCCTATTGCTACTGATAAAGTGTAAATAATAGTGATTTGTTAATAAAAAGCAGAGCTTTAGATGGAGCCTGAACTTATCTTAAATACTTAAGAGCCTAATAAACCTGGTAGACATATTGTTTGAAGAGAATCTGATATCATAATGAGTTTGAATTTTCTAATCTGTATGCTTTCAACATATTTGTTGTGAATAAAATACATTATAAAAAATGAAAATTCCACTGGTAAAAAATGCTGATGAGGTTGTTTTATTCATTCTTTTAACCCATGTTCCTTTTTGAACAATTTAATGTTAATTTTTAGTAATCTTTTTAATCTGTTGTTTCTATATTCTTAAAGCTATAAGGTTGTCTCATGAAGTCCTCAATTTCAACATATTTGTTGTGAATAAAATACATTATAAAAAAATGAAAATTTCCACTGGTAAAAAATGCTGATGAGGTTGTTTTATTCATTCTTTTAACCCATGTTCCTTTTTTGAACAATTCAATGTTAATTTTTAGTGATCTTTTTAATCTGGTGTTTCTATATTCTTAAGGCTATATTAAAGGTTGTCTCATGAAGCTCTCAATTTTTGTCTCTCAGGGTTTTCCATAATCATCCATCTGATAAGTATTCAAATTTCATTTCTTTCAGTTGTTTCTTAACATCTTTTTTTCCCCTTTTTTTACAAACAAAATTGAATTAATAAAACTGTTTGGCTTCAACCATTTTTTAGTAAGTTGTTTCAACTAGATTTAAAATTCTTGTATTGGTATACCAGTATGTTTCTATTGAAAGAAGTGAAATAACAAAAATACCGAAATCCAAGGAAAAATCTAAATGGAAATACCCTAATCAAATGGCAAAATCTAACACTAAAACACATGAAACGAATGGATTACAACTGTCATATTCATGTTAATCACTGTAAATTTGGATATTTTGTTGTAATCATATTTTCATTCATTATACATCTAACATGATAGTTATCAAAGGTACCAGGAATTTAATATGCCAGACGTGCGTTTGTCTACATAAGACTCATCAGTGACACTCATATCAAAATAGTTATAAAGCCAATCAAGAATAAAGTTGAAGAGCATTGAGGATCCAAAATTCCAAAATGTTGTGCAAAATACAGGTAAGGTAGTCTATTCCTGGGATAAGAAAATCCTTAGTTTTTCGAAAAATTTAAGTTTTGATACAGGAAATTTATAAAATGACCATATAATTGATATTTATGTCAACACAGAAATGCTGACTACTGGGCTGGTGATACCCTTGGGAATGAAACGTCCACCAGCAGTGGCATCGACCCAGTGGTGTAAATAGTCATCAAAGGTACCAGGATTATAATTTAATACACCAGACGGGCGTTTCATCTACATAAGACTCATCAGTGACGTTCATCAGTGAATGTGTTAAAATCAAACACAAAAAATAAATAATTTGTGAATGAGGTAAATCCAAAACAAATTTACAATTATATACTTAAACAATAAAATGTATATAACTTAATTATCTCAAAACAACAGATACATTGACATCAATATCAATTACATGGTCAATTTTATAAATTTTTACAAAACTTTGAATTTTTTTCAAAAAATAAGGATTTTCTTACCCCTGGAGTTGATTACCTTAGCCGTTTTTGACATAACTTTTTGGGAATTTTGGGTCCTTAATGCTCTTCAACTTTGTACTTGTTTGGCTTTGCAACTTTTTTTATCTGAGTGTCACTGATGAGTCTTATGTAGACGAAACACGCATCTGGCATAATTCCGGCGTATTAAATTATAATCCTGGTACTTTGATAACTATTGCATGTATTGTAACTGTTTGATCGTTTTTTACCTGCTATTTCCAGAAGAAGTAAAACGCAGTCCCAGCCATTGTTATAATGGGGACAGCTATGTACACATACTTTGTAGATGGTCTCTGGCTGTTGTTTCTCCTATTTCTCTATAATTTAAGTAAAATGTGGAATCAGACAACTCTGTTTCACCAGTAAGATTACTCACAAGATACTAAATGATTCTTCCCATAAGTCCATTCTTTAAAAAATAAACTTAAAAGGATGAACTGATTAGACTGAATTTGGATATAACTTCAATATTTTTCAGGTTTAAGAAAATATCTCCTTTGATTAAAACATTTTATCATTTAACAATTGAAATGTTTTGTTTTGTTTTTGTTATATTATTCCTATCCAAGTTTAAGCTAATTTTACTTGGTTTTTTTTACAGAATTTTTGTAAACTAGAACCACCATAGATAGTAAAATTGATAAATTCTGACATAAATTCTTTAAATTTAATCTTATGAGTACAAAACTTCTAAACTATGAATATTTTAGACTACCCAAGATCAAATTTGTTTTTTTTATTTTTTGGGTTTTTTTTGTTGAAGTCACCTAGCTATCTTCTATTTAAGGTAGTCACTACAACAGTATTCACAAATATATCAGCTCCTAAACATGTTCAAATGAAAACAATGCATATGTTACAGTGTGTCTTTCTATGTTATGATGTTATACTATTGTTTTAGAAAAGGGAGAAGGTGTGATACCATTAAAACATTTAATCCTGCTGCAATTGTTTGCACCTGTTTTAAGTCAGGAATCTGATGTTCAGTAGTTGTCGTCTGTTTATGTGGTGCAAGAGTGTTTCTCAATGGTTTGTCGTATTTTATATAGATTGGACCGTTGGTTTTCCCGTTTGAATGGTTTTATACTAGTAATTTTTGGGGCCCGATATAGCTTGCTGTTCAGTGTGAGCCAAGGCTCCGTGTTGAAGGCTGCACCTTATACCTATAATGATTTACGTTTATAAATTGTTACTAATGGATGGAGAGGTGTCTCATTGGCACTCATACCACATATTCCTATATCTATATGATGTGAGCCAAGGATATATGTTGAAGACGGGACTTTGATCTATAATGAATGGTTTACTTTTACAAATTATGACTTAGATGGAGATATGTCTCATTGGCGCTTATACCACATCTTTTTATATCTATATACAGAAAAATTTTGTAAAATTTCATATAGTAGAAATGTTCAATACCAAAAACAGGTGATCTGTCTTGTCCATCTGCCCTCAGGACTATCAGACAGATTTGAACATCTTGAAACCAGACTAAAAACTAACAAGAATACAATTTTCTCTCATCTGATTAAAACAATATTTATACTAAGTTGTAGCCTTTCTGTCTTCATCAAGGTCAAGTTACCTTTCTTGTATTTGATATTCTATTTATTTCAATCCTTCGTATAAACCCTTCTGCATACTGTAGAAGCATATTCATACTTAAAAGAAGTGAATTCATTCCTAAATATCTCATTGCTAAATTGTTGAATAAATACAAAAACACAACAAGACGTCCCCAGGTTATACAATCTTCAAACAATCTGAAAATAATGTAAGATAATTAAAATCTGAAGACAATTTCAATAAATTAACACTGTTATGTGCTTTACTGCTAAATTCTCTGTATAGATGTTTCATAACAGTATTCCTGACTAGGGACAGACGCAATAATGTGTTGAGGTTCAATTTGCTGTGCGTATTGCTGTGTGTTTGTTTCCTGTGGATTAATTTTTATTCGATTGAAACCTATTTTTGTTGATTTTCTTGGAACAGGTGAACCACGAATTTTAATGTTCCACAAATTACAAATTTTCAATAGCCCAGTATGCAGTCTTTGGCAAAACCTGGAAATAAAATATTCAAGAAAAATGTAAGGTTTCCTAAATCCATGAAAATTGGTACCCACGAAAATAAATGAACCTGCAGTATTCTACATTGGCTAGGGGTATAGCATAAGGGTTGATATTTTAATAAATATGTTTAACCCATCAGCATTTCTGTGCATATTCATACTGGAGTTATTAAATAATTGTAACTTGAGCAACATGCATCTGCACAAGAATCGTTTATCAGGACTTCTATAATTAATTTAGCTTACCTTAATGCAATATTATAAAAATCGGTGAAATTTACAAAAGGTAAGCTGAAACCGGAATAATATCCAGAAGTTTCAAAAGCAGCAAAAACCCTAATGCCTTGTTGCTCAAAGTCTCGTGAGGCACGAAATCCATCTCCAATCTGACTTAATGTATAGCTCAACGCAACTTCATCTTGTATATGTTGTAACTTTTGTCCTACATGTACTTGAACCAATTCATCTCCACATGTAGCATATGTTTGTGCAAGTTTAATGCTGTAATTTGTAGATATTAAAATGTTATTTTAGAATCATTGACAATAAAATATGTCTAAAATTTATATTTTAAATCAATAAACATGATTAAACTTAAGACCTCTCACAGTTTATGTGGTACCTTACACATCATATATACTATTTAAATTATAGTGTACATTGTCATGATTGTTGTTGTTGATTCCTTTTAATTCTATAATAAAATATATAAAAGAAAATAATACAATTTACAGGATATTATGAAAAAGAAGCCTTTTATTAAAGGATATATGCATCATTTTTGTAAGATTTTAGATATATTGGTGTAAAATTATTTATACAACATGTATAAGCAACACCGATGAAGGCCCAGAAGGACCATGACAGACCTTTGATGTCGGTCATTGTCAGTACAAACAAAAAGATAAGAAAATATATTGTATTTTGCATATTCAAATATAATGATTTATCATGTAAATGTATGCAATTAATGATGTCCACTGTGCTAGTAAACAGTATAAAAACACCTCAAGACAAATATTACAATATTTTATAATGTTAAACAAGCTAATATTGTTTACTCACATAACACATGTACCAGTCTCAAAGTTTCAATCATGATGACGATGCCAAAATAAAAGTAAAGATATGACTGCAGCATAAATTCATACATGTCATATGTGAACACATGATTTTTCGTATTCTTAAATCTTATTTTGATTAAATGATAACATTGAACTGTAAAAACTATATTGATAATGGGGAACAAATACAATAACATATTAAGTACTTTATTCCATATCTATTATTCTTACCAAAGAGGATCGCTTGTAAGATTTAAGAATTCTGAGATTTCAGGCGGGGGTCCTTCATCACAATCATCTCCATCATTAGATATCTCTGCTTCCAATTTTTTATATATAGCATTCCGTATAATATCTTCTTCCTCAATTATTGCCTTCTGTATATCTAATGATAACCTTCTCACACTCGCTTTAGTCGTGTCTAAATCGTCACTTCCTGTTGTCATAGTTTCATATAAAACATTGCTCAGTCGAGCTGCATTTTATTTAGTTGTAGCATTTTTTTTCTCTTTTACCTGTTCACTACTGTTCTGTGCATGAAAGGTATAATTTAGTAATTTTCTTTGAAGCAGTAACATTTAACATCACTATAAAAACAACAGAAAAAGAAATCTCAGCATAATTCAACCTAGCAATTTGAGGAGTTGGAATTTTATGTTTGATTAATGAAGACTTGTGGATTTTTTTCTTGGATAACCTAGCTAGCCTCTCCCACTCTTATATGGCTCTACATTTATTGTTAATCCAGAGTTTTTACCTGTTCCACTACCATGTGACTACAAACTTAGTGCAGTTACAAAATGAACTCAATAACAATATTGTATGCAGTAGATTTCTTTGTTTAGTGGCTGGAGATAAAAGATTGAAATTTAATTAACAAAAATAGCAAACCAGAAATAAATTGCCAAGGCATACCAGAACTAAAGAACTGAGACATGTGTTCAGTGTTAAGTGTGTTGAAAAGAAAAATACTTGTAAACATAGGCAGATCCAGGGGGGCCTGGGGGGGCCTGGGCCCCCCTTTTGTGGGAAAAATTTGGTTGCTTATATAGGGAATCACTGAAGCATGACTGGAGTGGCCCCCCCCCCTTAGGTCAGTCAGCCCCCCCCCCCCCACCCCCTTATGAAAAGTTCTGGATCCACCACTGGTAAAAGCAATTTTTTTTAAAAGATTAACATGATTAAGGGGAGATTATTCAAAATTCAAATCAAACAAATTCACTTCAACAAATGGTATTACTATATAAATATGTTCAAGTAAATAAGCATCGTATGTATTTACCATTTGCCATAGAGTTGTCAGTTTCTATCAATTTGTTAAGATGCATGACATGGGCTGGAAAGGATCTAAAGAACATTAAACATGTTAAACATCACTGATTTATTGTGTTATTATAAATCATGTAAATTCATGTTGGATCTCAAACACATTGATGAGGACTGGAAGAAACAACTGTTAAGCCTGTAAGCCTGTCATACTCAGGAGGGGGGATGGTCCACTTAGTATATATACAAGACGATGGGATGTCCTGCTGGAATAGGTCACCTTTTCGAGCCTGAAAATATGTGAATAGGTTGGAAACCTGTCAGAAATATATGATAAGGCATTCAGGTCAATAAAATTCCCATAAATTCTTCGTCTGTCATCTTTCTTGGTGTTCCCCGGCTGTTTTTATCAACCATTTTTTTCTCTTTTTGCTTTTTTTCCCAATTTTACATAATACAGACCATTACACACCACATGAAACCAAAACAATATGGGAAAAGGTTACGTTTTTATCGACGCAATATACCATGTATACAGTCAGGGGTACTACTTGTAAATGTACAAGTTATTTTTAATTACTTGAAGAAGAAATATTAATTTACTTATATAAGTAAATTTTTAGGATACTTATACAAGTGAATTTTATTTACTTGTATAGGTAAAAAAAAAATATTGGCTGAGTTATGTCCCCTAGACATTCAGATTTTTTGACTTGTAGAAGTAAAAAAGTCATCCTATCTTCTTTTATTGAATTCTTATGATTTCTTTGCTCCCCATACAGAAAAAATTATCACTAGGCCAACTGCATTGCTCAACTGGTCGCCAGTTGAGCTAACAGTTGAGGACCAGTTGAGGGCTAGCTGGCCATCAGTTGAGCAAATAGTTGAGGGCCAGTTGAGGGCTAGCTGGATTTTTGCCATGCAAATTAGGTAGCCCTCAACTATCAATGCTCAACTTTATGCAAATTAGTTGAGCAACATTGAGAAAATATCATAGTTGAGGGCTAGGTGTCCAACAGTTGAGCAATTAGAGTTGAGGGCTACCTGGCCAACAGTTGAGCACCAGGTCATTAAAAGTTGAGGACTAGGTGGCCAATAGATGAGGGCCAGGTCATTAAAAGTTGAGGGCTAGGTCTTAAAAAGTTGAGCATTATGTGGTAATTGAAAACTGATGACTACACATTGTAGAAAAAATAAATTTAAATTGTGTATTTTTCTAGCCAAAATACTGCTGAAAGATCTTAACTCACAACATACTACATGAATGCTTTATCCTTGCTTTTAAGAAGTTATCTAGCAAATAAGAATAGATCTCTAGTTTTATACCAAATTCATTATATTAGAATATTCTTATTTTATTAGTAATACTTTCTAAAACAAATTGTCTTAATAATAAAATAAACATGTCTCCTGTCTTACACATTTTGACAATATATAAATTAATGCATAAATATATTGTCTCATTTTTTTCTTCATTCTTTAAAGTTTATAAAGAAAACACTTTAAATATCACTATTTTGAACTAAAAGAGCATAATTATACACTTATTCAAAATGGTGGAAATCAAATCTAATCCAATGTACTTACGAAAAGATGTTTCCAGAAATATGTTTTAAACACCAATCTTCCTAAATCCAAGAGTCATGTCATCAGAAGAATACACTGCACTTTTCAATGTCAATACAGTTATTTGTAACTTTATTTATCTACGTTCATTGTAAAATTCATATTTTATTCTTGATAGCTAGAAGACATCTTGTAACTTGCCATGTGCATGCTCAAACCCAGTTCAAATTTTAAATGTTTGAGGTTCTTTAGGGTATTGTGACAGTGTGATCACTTTGAGATTTGCCCCTAATAATAACTGTTAATTACCTAAATCTTGAATATTTGATATGTCTTATAATAAAAGAAATACTGTTTGTTTTTTATCTTTATGTCAAAGATTTAGTTAAGTTAAAATACAGAAAAATGTATAAAATTGAAAACATGTGCTTCCCTTAATTTTGCCTCAAACTTTGTGTATACATTTATAATAATACTTCCTGTCCATTTGCACTAAAGACAGATAAAACAGATGGCACATAACATTTATATCACTAGGTCATATTTCTAATTGCTCAACTTTTGTTCAACTATTAAAAAAATTTCAAAGTCTGAACGCTCAACTTTTCCTCAACTACAAAAATTTCAAAGTCTGAATGCTCAACTTTTCCTCAACTACAAAAATTTCAAAGTCTGAATGCTCAACTTTTGCTCAACTACAAAAATTTCAAAGTCTGAAAGCTCAACCTTTGCTCAACTATATGAAAATCTTATTGGCCAGCTTCAGTTGAGGGCCAGTTGAGCGACATCTATCCAACATACAGTGCTTGGCCAGGTTTGAGTTGAGCTAAGATGCTCAACACCTAGCCCTCAACTATTTTGCTTAAAACAGCTAGCCCTCAACTGTCCGCCACATGGCCATCAACTGGCCCTCAACTTTTTTTTCTGTAGGGGTCTAATAGAATTTTTAATTATCTGCTCTTTGCAGATGTCTTTACTAATCATTTAAGTGTAATTTCATGGACAAAAGAAAATCCCATTTGTCTGTTATCTTCAGAACACTGCGCATGCTCATTTACAAGCCCCCAAGAAGTAATTTTTGAAGGCCTTGAGCAAATACTTAAGATCTTTGCACAATCAGTTTCTTTGTTGAATTAATGAGATGAAACATTGAACTCTTATAAAAAAAATTGAGCAAACCTGGGAAATATCATTAAAGGCATGAATTTACATCTCAAAACATGAGGACTTTTGTAAGATTCAGTGGCGGATCCAGCCATTTTAAAAAGGGGGGGTTCCCAACCCAGAGTAAAGGGGGGTTCAAACTATATGCTCCCATTCAAATGCATTGATCGGCCAAAGGGTTCCAACCCCCGGAACCCCCCCCCCCCCCCCCCTGGATCTGCCACTGAGATTGTAAGAATACCATAGGCGGATCCAGGGGGGCCCGGGCCCCCCCTTTCGTGGGAAAAATTTGGTTGATTATATAGGGAATCATTGAAGCATGACTGGAGCGCCCCCCCCCCCCCCCCCTTAGGAAAAGTTCTGGATCCGCCACTGAATACAAGTAAATTTTTGAGAAAATTAAGGGGAGATTATTCAAACATTATTTATTTTCTTCAAGTAAATAAAAATAACTTGTACAAGTAGTACCCCTGGCTGATATATCTCAATAATCATGAAATATGGGCAATACATGTGATTCTTCCGGCGGTATAGTATACAAATACTTGTTTGGACTAAAGTCTAAAGGAGAAGTGAAAGTAGATTTAATAGCACAGTACCAAAAAAGATAAGACTTCTCGGGATACACAAGATTTTCCCCTGCATTGTGCACTGTCATCTGTTTACCTACCTTAATATTTAAATAAGAGAGCTGTAATGTATCATTTATACTATAATACAGGAGGGTTTGTATGGGGTTAAATGATTAAAGAATAATGCCCTTAAAAAATGAAGATTAGAGAATAATGAGCCAAAAAATAGAAGATTAGAGAATAAAAGGGTTAATTTTTGGAAGATTAGAGAAAAAAGGGGTTAATTTTTTAAAGATTAGAGAAAAATGGGGTGAAAATTAAATGTTTACAGAATAACAGACCCCCCCCCCCCCCCCCCCCATCCATACCCTCATACAGTTATACATTATAACGCTACTTTCGCTTTCGTTCATATTTCCAACCAAGAGAACAAAGGGTAAAGGGGAGAGAAACGAACGAATTAGTATTTAAAATAGACAATAGACAATAGACAACATTTATTAGCACAAACTAATTTTAACACATTTACATTAAATGTTTATCGGCATACAAAATTAAGTCAATAAATTGACAATAGTTAAATTGATTATAATTATATTATTTTAGAGTGACAGTGGTATTCACAGCGAAGAAGACAAAGACTATAAATACCAACAGTTATTAAACACATTATTAATGTTCATGAACAATTAAAAAAAAGAACACAAACAAAAATTATGTTGCATATTAAAAGAAATACAAGTTATACAGATGTTCTCAATAAAAAAACAATCATTAATATACTTTATGGTGATTTTTATAATAATAATCTTTATTGCAAAATTACACATGACTGGTACTAAGACTGCTATTTAAAAGTGCAGTCAAATGCTTCAGTGTTATAGCGGACTGCAATTTAATAAAATTGAAATTAAGATTTTTTATTAATATTTTGTATATAGGTATCTCTCAATGAGTTATAGCATGGACAGATTGAGAAGAAATGGTATTCATCCTCAATTTCTTGTCTGATAATTACAGGATAAGCAAATGCGTTTACTTCTTTCAATGTTGGTATAACGCTCTCTTTCAATTGCTAGCCAGTAGGGAATGGGCACTAAGTTTAAATTTACTGAAAACTGATCGGTCAGTTTTGAGTTTACATATATCAATATATGGGGGCCTTTTTCTAATTCTTTTAGTATGACAAAAGAAATTTAATTTTTCACATTTATTAATAGAGCAATTCATAATTTGATAAGCCTGGTCATATATTCTTTGTTGGATAGTATTTATGTGATATTTTAAATTAATAGTATCAAAAGTGAGATGACCAAAATTTATTTAACCAGTCTTTTACAATGTTAACCCATTTACTTGTTTTCTCTACATTATGATATATTTTATGGACTAAAGTGTTAGGCGAGTTCACAATGTGGTTTAGAAATTTTATAGCTGAAAGCTGAATTTTAAAGTACAAAGAGGTTCTGTTTGTCTCAGCTAAACAGGCTTCATTAATCATTTGTTGTTTTACACTGTACTCCTTAAATTTCTTTAATAAATTTAATATGTAAATGTTCAAATGGATCTGAATCTTTGAACACTTGGCTTACACCCCAAACTCCACTTCAATAAAGAGTTATTGGAACAATTAAAGTATCAAATAATGTTTCAAGCATACTGCAGGAATTATCTAAAGAGACTGTTTTTTTAATTTTAAACCAAGCTTTTCTTCCTTTTTCCATAAGACTTTTTATCATTCAAACTTATTTAACTTGAAAACGAGTTCATGGACCCCTGTTTTTTTAAATGCCATTTGGTTTGATTACGCGAGAAGATTATGTGTGCCAATTTTTATAAAAAAACATAAATAGTGCAATTTTTTAAAACTTTTGATAAATATACTGCAAAAAATGACGTTTTTTCCTACATTCAAGAACATTTGATAAAAATGAGTTATTTCTAAATAACAAATGTTTAAATATTTAGGATACTTATGAAATACAGAAATTACAAATTATTTCACAAAAAACAATTTCTGTTTATCTTTTAAAACAAAAAATGTATGTCTTTCTTTCGAACGGAAAAATACGGCCACACATCCGAGTTTTGAGCAAATATACAAAATGTTGACCTCATTTTACTCAAAAAGTAGCACATGAAGGTATGTTTTTTTTTATTACATATTTGATTTAATCAGGTAACAAAATAGTCTATATGGAATTTTTTATAGAAATGTATGTTTTTTTAACGCATGGAACATACATTTATCACTGCAAGTCATTGGTAACTTCCTGTCTGAAGATAAAGATTTGAAATTTGAAAATGTTGATGGTGTTGGAGTCATCAGTCATGTTATTAGTGTTCAGGGAGGCATTGTAGTTTGGAAATTAAAAGTTTAGTTTTCAAAAGCATCATTTGTAAACTTGTACAAATTTTTCATAGAAGTGTCAACTCTAGAAATCCGTCCCCTCAACAAATATCTGCACTGATGCATGAAAGTTTGAAAAAACATTTTCAATATATATAAACCATGCAATATAGACGTACTCTCTAATATATTTGGAGACTGTAACTAATTAAATGATTTTTTGTAATAAGTCAAGTTTAATGTTGTGACTATTTTAGATTAAAAAGCTGCATATATGCAAAAACTAAATTTCAAACCAACCGTCCTCTTTTTTAAATTTTTTTAGATATTCATGCATGCAATTTAATTGAACACGAACTTGAATGACATAAAAAAAATCTTTGAATTAGATTTTAAAAGGTATTAACTTATATATGCTATGATAATTTTAAAACGACAAAGTATTTGAATTATTGTATATGTATGTATGTGACATTACTTTTTTGAATTGATGTGTAATTATGGAACGCCATGACTGCCTTATGTTAATGATCAGCATTATATGCAGTGCTCACACCATTATATTAAGTGCTCACAACATTATATTAAGTGCTCACAACATTATATTAAGTGCTCACACCATTATATGCAGTGCTCACACCATTATATTAAGTGCTCACAACATTATATTAAGTGCTCACACCATTATATGCAGTGCTCACACCATTATATTAAGTGCTCACAACATTATATTAAGTGCTCACAACATTATATGCAGTGCTCACACCATTATATTAAGTGCTCACAACATTATATTAAGGGCTCACAACATTATATTAAGTGCTCACACCATTATATGCAGTGCTCACATCATTATATTAAGTGCTCACAACATTATATTAAGTGCTCACAACATTATATTATGTGCTCACAACATTATATTAAGTGCTCCCAACATTATATGCAGTGGTCAAAGCATTATATGAAGTGGTCAAAACATTATATGCAGTGGTCACAACATTATATGAAGTGATCACAACATTATATGAAGTGATCACAACATTATATGAAGTGCTCACAACATTATACGTTTTTTGTTGTATGATGAGATTGTTGTATGATGAGATTGATGTATGATGAGATCATTCGGTAAACATCGTTTTTTAGCGGAAATTACCGAATCCATTATAATTTGTAAATTACGGTAATGCCCAACAAACAAATTTAAACAGTTATTAAAGTCATGTGATCATAAGGCAGTATACAATATTTAAAACTGATTGAAATAAGTTAGGAAAAGATGAAACTAAGAAGTGAATGATTAAAGTAGTTCTGTTCGTCGTAAGAAATACGAATGGCAAAATGTAAGTGAAATAATAAAAAGCTTATTTAATAAAATATCGAAGGGAAATTTGTATGACATATTCCTCGAGCTCATTTCCTACTGAAGAACTTTAGCAAGGTGCCACTTTATAGTCCGTACTCAGTTTAAAAAAAGCTTAATTACATTTTAAATAAAACAGTCAGCTTTCTATAACACATAAGCGTTATATTACGCTAGCTTATATATATGTCATGATTGAGTCATTTTTGGCATCCATTTTCAGAATTTGTTATTTCACATGAATAAGTATCTAACAGATATGGAAAATGCAGTTTAAAGCATTTCATTGTAGGTGTTTAACATAACTTTAGGCAGCAACCATTTAATTTTTTTTTTGGGGAGGGGGGGGGGGGGGGGGGGGGGGCTATTGATTTTTATTTTTTTCGCGACAAGTCGAAAATATTTTTTAATTCAATTTTAGCATTACATATATTGGCAGCTAGGGGTGAATCAACCAAATTTTTTTTCTCAGAATCAAAAACAAATTATTTTTTTCTCCAAAAACTGGAAACACACTTTTTTTAAAAAAAATCCATAAATTTTACCCTTTCAAGACCCAGTTTAACATTATTTTCATTTAAAGTTATCATCTCTTATGAAAACTGAGTTTGTGGGGATGAAAAACGTTTACTACGTTTGTTCGTCATTTTGCACGGTTAATATATCTAAAAAAAGTGGTATGCTTGATAATGAAACAACTTTCCACAAGAGACAAAATGACATCACAGAAATTAACAACTAAACGGCCACAGTACGGCCTTCAACAAATTGAATGAGCAAAGCCCATACTGCATAGTCATGCAGCTATAGAAGGCCCCGAAATGATAAACGTAAAACATTCCTAATTTATGTACAAACAAACGATCGAAAAACTAACATGTATATAACACATTAACAAACGACAACCACTGAAATAAAGGCACCTCCTGACTTGGGACAGCCACATATACAGAATGTGCGGCGGGTTTCAACATGTTAGCGGGATACCAACCCTCCGTCTAACCTGGGACAGTGGCGTAACAGAACAACATAAGAACGAACTATGAAAATCAGTTGTAAAAGGCTTAACTCATCAGATGGGTACAAATATAAATCCATCTACCAGAAAATAGAGTAGACGTGGGCGGGTACTTCTATATCCCAACAACAAAAAGACACTATAAGTACTGATCTGAGAGTACTCGCAATTACTGACAGCTAGTTCAAAGCCACTAACAACTAATAAAAAAACATGCATCTAAGTTTTGCATTTAGGTAAAGATTGAAACAAACTGTGAGTAAAATAGAATGATTTACTATTATTGGATAGTAACGATTGTCCATGAAAAAGGAGTCATTTTCAATTTTCTTCAACTTTGTACTTGTTTGGATGTATAAATATTTTGATATGAGCGTCACTGGTGAGTCTTATGTAGACGAAACAAGCATTTGGCGTACTAAATTATAATCCTGGTACCTTTGATAACTACTTGACCTAAATTAATTCTGGTTAAGGTACATTAAGATACAAAATATAATCAACTACAAGTCATAGAAGAATAATATCTTTTAGATCGCACTTCTTTGATAACAATGGACCTCGAAAAAAGATTCAAATTTGTGTTTAGGTCCAGATGATAGCAACAACACAAAAAAGAGGAATGCTATTTGTTGCTGAGCACTTCTTTGATTTTATTTAAAGTCCACACAATTTGTTTTGTAACGGAAGCACAAAAAAAAGATACTCATTATTATGTCAATATATAATTGTAATATAATTATATTAATGGAGAACTTCTAGTATTGTTTTACTGTGAATTCTTCTCGTTGTTGTGATTGGCGTTCTAATTCTTCTCACATACAAGCTTGTCTATAGTCTGAGGATTTCTGTTATTTTTGCTACCAATTTTTTTCCATATCCCATGTTAGGATCAATCTCAAAGGTTGAAAATTTCATATCTGAATATTTTTTTCGTTATCTGGAAAGTTACTTTTGACGGCGGATCTTGATTGTTTCTGTGGGGCTTCTTTCTCATGGATAGGGATCACTCACGGGGGAAAAAATGGAAAATTGTCGAAACTAATTTGACTTTTATGTATAACATAAAATCGAGAATGGAAATGGGGAATGTATCAAAGAGACCACAACCCGACTCCATAGAAAAAACAACGGCAGAAGGTCACCAACAGTTCTTCAATGTAAAGAGAAATTCCCGAACCCGGAGGCGTCCTTCAGCTGGCCCATTAACGAATATATATTAGTTCAGTGATAATGAACGCCATACTAATTTCCAAATTGTACACAAGAAACTAAAATTATAATAATATAAGAAAAACAAAGACCAGAGGCTCCTGACTTGGGACATGCGCAAAAATGCGGCGTAGTCCGAATTATATTCTTAAAAGAATTTAAATTCACAAACTAGTTATTTTGCACCAAACATTAAAACTGTTTAAATTTGTTTGCTGGGAATTACCGTAATTTACAAAATATGGATTCGGTAATTTCCGCAAAAAAAACGATGTTTACCGAATGATTTCATCATACATCAATCTCATCATACAACAATCTCATCATACAACAAAAAACGTATAATGTTGTGAGCACTTCATATAATGGTGTGAGCACTTAATATAATGTTGTGAGCCCTTAATATAATGTTGTGAGCACTTAATATAATGGTGTGAGCACTGCATATAATGTTGTGAGCACTTAATATAATGTTGTGAGCACTTAATATAATGGTGTGAGCACTGCATATAATGGTGTGAGCACTTAATATAATGTTGTGAGCACTTAATATAATGTTGTGAGCACTTAATATAATGGTGTGAGCACTGCATATAATGCTGATCATTAACATAAGGCAGTCATGGCGTTCCATATGTAATGTATATATTGTAATGTGTACACAACATGACATTGGTTGATTGTATAACATGTAGTTCTTGTAAGTTTGCAGCAAAAACGCAGGGGGAGATTAATTTGAATATAAATGTTTGCCCGCAGGTCTCAGTACAGAAAACACGCAGCAGGTCTGCAGCAATCACACAGGAGAAAGATTAACTTGCATACAGTGTACAAATGTTTGAAGCAGGTCTGCGGCAAACATGTACACTCATTTACATGTTAAATTGATAGCGGTCGACCTGCGGCGTTTTTGCAGCAAACATGCAAATTCGCTGCAGACTTGCAGCAAATGTTTGCAGGAGGCTGATTTTTTTCAGTAAGGGGTAATAAATATTAGATTATATCAAACTATTAGAAATAAACTAAAAGTTAGCCCCGATAAAATAAACAGATTTGTCTCGCCGTATGATAATTAAGCAATCATATATAAATTTTCAGATATTTTCTGACTGTGCCCGATATATATTTTGTTTTCTTCCATGAACTATATATAAATTGAACATGACACTTCTGCTTCTGTCACTTAGTGACCATCGTCATTACATTGACTGTCCTGTCGCTTTTTGGTGTGTGCTTATTTAAATATACTTGCAAGTACACACTAATTTTAGCCATGCAGGTAAAACAAATAATTTTGTGCTGTATACACGTTTTATGTATACATCATGCTACAAATAAAAAAATGCATGTAGTTGTCTCTTGAACGAGTCGATACTTTCTTCAGCGGTAACTGAGGCAGGTTATGTATTCCAATCTCTTATCTATCTAAGCAGGTAGAACTGCGGGAATCTCTCCTGATTCTGGTCTTGCTAGATGGTTTTGGAAACAGTGAACGTTTGCATGTCTTGTTGGTATCAGTTTGTCTCCAGCCTCAATCTTAATTTCCTGGATAGTTTGAAATTTTGTATTTATAAGAGGTTTACCTAAGTCTGAAGTTATAATTTGACTTCTCTCTTCTATAGTGTTAATTATTGTTTATTTTGTAGTATAGATTTAAAGGATGATGTATTATTAATTGTGATCTCTTTTTATGGGTGAGGATGTCACGGCCATACCGAACCGTTGCATATTTAACTGAGACGTGTTGGTCTTATTCAAACTGTATATATATTATTTGTTCATAAAATAGCACCCCATTGTTGTTCTGTATGTAGGACAATTGTTTATTTGAAATGGAGCCAACAGTGATTTTTAGACGGTCCATTGACTTGGCGCGCTGTACAGTTTCTGTCATGTACATTTCAAAGGATGTACTAATTCTCGTATATATATAGAGGTCGTGGTTAATTTGTATAAACGAACTATTTTAGTGCATTAATTGGATTAACTAATAAAATGACAATTTAATGATATTCACACTGAAAAGTGGGTCGTCTGATATAGGCGGAACAGTCAGTACAGACCAGTACAATTTTTTTTTTACAATATTTATAATTATTTTTTTTATTTTCCAAATTTAAAAAGGGCCCATTAAGAGCATAACATTAATTACAACATGACATAAACATTACAGAGTGATTAAAGAAACATAAAATAATAATTCAAATGCATGAGGAAAGGATCAGTGGTCAAGGGGAGATAATTTTGATATCTATTAGAGTATGTAAGTTAACCGGGGAGCTACCATTTGATTTTTATGGGGGGGCTAGGATGAAAAATGTTGTCCTGCATTTTTTTTTTTAGCTGTAATCTCTGTCTTGCCTTTTTATTTTTCATTCTAATCGGTCCTGCCTTTTTTGTTTAGTTTATCCTGACTTTTTTTTACCTAAGTTGTCGTCCTGACTTTTTTTTTGCAAGTGTCACATCCTGCCTTTTTTTTTTAACTCAAAACTCTTGTTCTGCCTATTTTTTTTTCAAATTTCATGCTAGCCCCCCCCCCCCCCCTAAAAATCAAATGGTAGCTCCCTTAACTGATTTTCTTAGTTGCAGGCCTTTATCGAGTTATGCACATAAAATAGATAAAAATCTGCTATCTTCATTAATCATGATCCATGAAAAAAGATCTTCTCTATTTAAATTATCTAAAAAAAACTATCTAAACTGGGGAATTTTTTTTTATATAATCAGTCATATCTCTTCTGAGGTTAATTTTGTAAAGAGGGCATTCTAGAAGAAAGTGCATAGAAAGTGCATTTCATTTTTACCACATACATTGATAATTCGTTCATGTCTGCCAGTTTCTATTCTTAAACAGTGATTGCTGAGTCTGTATTTTGTTAACAATGTTTTTGTGGGTGCTTTAAATCTAAATAATTTCCATAGTGAAATGACCTTTTGAATGAAAAATAAGTGTCCAATTTGCCTTGATTCTCATAAATCTCACCTTTTCTCCCAATCATTTTGAAATTTATTTTGAGCTGTTTTTTACATATATTTAGGTCAATACCCAATTTTTCACTGTAGAAAATGATATTAGAGAGCCATGAATTGGAACTAGTTTGACCTTTACTTTCAACTGGAAACAGTATATCTAACATATATGTTCCTGCTTTCAATAATCATTTTAACTCAGCATAAGCATTTTTCAATAAATCAGATGGAGAATTCTCTAGTCTATGCCAATACATAAACATATGTGTTAGCACATTTATATAAAGAGGATATCTACCGTAACCCAATTCAGACAGGACTGCTACATGTGTGCACATCATTGTAACACCAATAATATACTTATAAATTTTTTAATTAAGCTTCTCAAACTCCCAATCTTTAAATATGTCATAAAGGGATATTTTTTTCCTTTTAGGAGTAATGTAAACAACACCCGGCCAATTTTCACAACGGCATAAGTTCCGACAATTGTCTGTATATACAGTGATCAAATAAATGCAAAAGAGTTTTAATAGGAGGATTTGAGGATTTCAAATCTTTATAAAGTTTAAAACTGGCCTTTTGAACTTTTTGGAATAATTGTTTCCTGGCTTCATTAAAGTTTCCAGTATTTTGGATGACTATGCCAAGATATTCAATAGAATTATAGTCACATACTAAACTGTAAAATAAAAATTCTTTTTTCGCCTTTGTTCTCGAATCAAATCAAAACCATCATTATAATACATTAATACTTAAGATCATAAAGTTAAAACTACAGTCAGAGGACTCACATAATTTGAATTACTATTTTTCGGAATTTCCCAATTCTTGTTTATATGGCGCCCTTCCTGGTTATGGTTGTATATCAATATCAATGTGGTTATCAACTTTATCACAGCAGATGCGCAGTTATTCTGTAAACATGTTCATTCCTGCGCATACGTAACCAAAACAATATGGCGGAAAATATTTTGATTGAAGTGCCTACCATGTGAAAGAACGTGCTCTTTGTTAAAAGCTTGCCATTACAGTGCAGGAACATACAAAATCTATAGATAAAAGTATTTAAACAATTACAAATGTCAAACATTTCGATATTTCACAGTTGCGATGAAGTGAAGTGGTAAATTGTATTGTATTTTCTGGTGCTGCGGAAAATGTGTTCCACACTCATGACACTGTTTCATCGTTAGCTGACATTTTTCGTTTGATATTTGATTGAGAAGGAAACCGAGAGCAGATATGTTAGCAGGAGCATATTCGTATCCTTACAATGCCATAAATGTCTAAGATGGTTTCAATATAATTCAATATAGAAACTATATTTTCCAAGATTCATGAATTCCATCCATTCCAAAGTTGTCCCATATATATACCTTATCACTATTTGTCCGCCATTACTGGATATCACACAGGTTCCCGTGAAATTTGGACATCATAAAACAAGATATCTGACACCACAATGGAAAAGTGATTGTTGTATGACATCAAAAGTTCAAGCGGTATCAGGTCCGTTCGCGCCCAATACACTTTTGCACCTCGCACATTCTCACCAAAGGTCCGTTCGCACTCTTACACGTTCACGCCCAATTTTAATTCAAATTCCAGTTGAATAATTGGAAAATCATGATCAGATTGTTGTTTTAAATTGGTTGGTGTAAATACTGAATGTATCTATAGCTTGGTTTGAGTAAAACATTGAAGATTTTAAATGAAAAACGCATAGATAATTGTTTTTAACAGCTTGGTCCTTTTGATCTGAAACAATGAAACAATAAAATATAGCAATACACTATTATACATTGTAATCAAAACATGATAAAATTTATTCAACACACAAAAAAAAAAACGTGTTCAGAATCTCACTTCATTTTGAAAAAAGTCTAGGGGGGGCTAGACCATTTTCGGGACGCCTGGATCGGCCGATTTTAGCAACGGGAAATCAGGATTGTCTTGTTTAAAGATCGGGAATTCAGGATAGAAAAACATTGGGATACGGGAAAGCCAAGTTTTTAGCCACGGGAAATTGGGATTATTATGTTGAAATATAACGGGATTGACAAACAACTGTACCTTGGACAGATAAAAGTGCCATTTTCATTATACTTCAATTAGAATCGCATCTAGAAACAGAGTAGATCCAGATCAGAGTACATGTAAACCCCAAGGGTGACTGAGTTGACTTGGTCTTCTCCCGACCGGCAGTAACACGCTTGCTGAAGTTGGGCGTCGGTTTGGCTGTGCGGGATGTATCATGTTCGCAGTCACGTCTGTCAGAATGGGGACTTAAATCGGATGCCTCGTGTAAAGAGAGTGCCATGCTCTTTGCACGTTAAGAACCCTTGCAACAACTCTTTGAGGCCTGTTGCAAGGCAAAATTTCTGTCCCTATCCAATCTACCCTCATTTTCCAGTGGCAGTCCAAATATCTCCGACCATCATTCCCTGAAAGATTATGACAAGACCTACATATTGTATTTATTGTGAACTTGTTCTCGTCCTGAATATGCATGAAGTATTTGCCACTGGACGTTAAGCAACCAATAATCAATCAAATCAATAAGAGTACATGTAACAGTAAGTTTAGAGATAAGCTTTGAGCTCGGATCAGGTCTTTAATTATACCGTTTACTAAACGATTTTGATTTAATTACATATATAAACTTCCTGTAGCAGACGATGCATTTTGCAGAAGATTCTCAAGTTATATCAATTAGAACCCTTTTGTTGTTCCACAGACGAACATTCTTTGCCTTTCCTTAAGGAAAAAACAAACACTGTGCTAAAGGACAGCAAAAGCTTCGGTCAATGACTTAAACAAATTTAAATAATGTGTTATCAATTATTTGGGAATTGATGAATCGGCCTGTGAAAAAGGGATGGGGAGAAATGTTAATACAAAGATAGGACGGCAATACAAAGATGACAAGGGAAAAGTAATAAACTTTTCCATTTATACACAGCATCAATGGGATCACGAGAAAACATTCCTTCAAACTGAAAGATCAAATTTGATAGGTGCATGTAGAAAATTATCTCTCTCTGTTATAGTACTAATAAGTATTCATTCAATCAACTTGAAAATATCGTTTGATTTTTTATAAAAGTTGTATATATACAAAACCTTACCCACCTTTTTTTCCCTTTAACGTGTGCATCCAGTTTCTTATCAAGCCAAATTCTTGTATTGACTTGAACTGGAATTTGGCCAATTTTTTGACTGGCTACTGAAGATTTATGTGAACAAAAATGCTTATATGCAGCTTGACGCCACAGTAATATTGATAATACATATTCGGATTGGTTACTGATGAAAGACTTTGAACATCAATCATATCCGAGACGTTTTTTGATGCAAGGAGGTATGAAATGACATATAAATGGTTATACTATAATGAATCCTTAGAGGGATACGTCTGCAAATATTGTGAGTTATTTCCGTTTGGTAGTACTGACTTTAGTAGTATGGGGGTTATTTTAGGGGATCATCCTACAAGACAATTACTAAAACATGAGTCTGAGCAATAAACACTAGCAGTCATCTGAAAAATCGTCTTCTTGAGACATTTAAAAACAAAAAGGACAGAAAAATAAAATTATAAATGACAATGAATCATGTATTGTAGTTTTTCTTTATTTTCACAAAAAAAAAAAAAATTTTTAATAAATTATAGTATGATACATACTAAAACTGACTTCTGGTTTATTTGTAGTTTTCCCAATTTCTATATAAATCGCGTAAAAAAATTCCAAAAAGTGGCCAGGGTTCTTTTTCCCAAAATACCCAGATAAACCCCTGATATTATATCCAATCCTTATCATGTCATGTTGACATATTTGCCACGAAAACAAAAATCAAATGACAACAAAACTAGATGATACAGAACATATTTGTAGTTATTTTGTTGTGTGTACTGCAGTCTACACGATGACATGTTAAATCCACAGGCCCAGAGAGAAATGTTTGAAAATTTTTAGTTAGATTCTGTTGGCCTGTAGATATGATTTTTACAGGCCCAAGAGCACTTTTACAAGCCTGGGCTGCCACTCAGCGTAGAGACTGGTACTGCTACAATAGTAAGATGGCTTTATGACTTTCATACATTGTTAAATTAATTTTTTTAATAGTGCATATACATGTAGTCATTCATGGTACAATGTATTAATTGGTAATGACTGTTTTTGTGTCAGGCCAAATAAAAATATATGTGTGGTTCCAGTAACCCT
Source organism: Mytilus galloprovincialis (assembly GCA_037788925.1). Classification (NCBI taxonomy): domain Eukaryota; kingdom Metazoa; phylum Mollusca; class Bivalvia; order Mytilida; family Mytilidae; genus Mytilus; species Mytilus galloprovincialis. The sequence continues at coordinate 3,505,527 of CM075340.1, read as the reverse complement.
ACTGTCCCTACTTTATCGGCTTAAAAATAGCCTACCCTAAAGATTTTATTGTCATTTTTGTCGAGCCTTCGACTTTAGTCGAAAAAGCGAGACTAAGCAATCCTACATTCTGTTGGCGGCCGCGGCGTCCACAAATATTCACTCTGTGGTTAAAGTTTTTGAAATTTTAATAACTTTCTTAAACTATACTGAATTTCTACCAAACTTGGACAGAAGCTTGTTTATGATCATAAGAAAGTATCCAGAAGTAAATTTTGCAAAAATAAAATTCCATTTTTTCCGTATTTTACTTATAAATGGATTTAGTTTTTCTGCGAGGAAACATTACATTCACTCTGTGTTTAAAGTTTTTAAAATTTTAATAACTTTCATAAACTATCCTTGATTTGTACCAAACTTGGACAGAAGCTTGTTTATGATCATAAGATAGTATCAAGAAGAAAATTTTGTTAAAATAAATTTCCAGTTTTCCGTATTTTACTTATAAATGGACTTAGTTTTTTTGCCAGAAACAAAACATTCACTCTGTGGTTTTAAGTTTTCAAAATTTTTATAATGTTCTTAAACTATCCTGGATTTCTACCAAACTTAGACAAAAGCTTGTTTCTGATCATAAGATATTATTCAGAAGTAAATTTTGTAAAAAAAAAAATCACTTTTTCCGTATTTTACTTATAAATGGACTTAGTTTTTCTTCCAGTTAACATTACATACAGTCTGCAGTTAAAGTTTATAAAACATTAATTAGATTCATAAACTATCCTGGATTTTTTTACCAAACTTGAAAGCTTCTTTCAATCAAAAGACAGTATCGAGTGGAACCCTTACGAATTTTTCATTAAGCACTGTTAAAGTCAGAATGTTGCTCCCATAGACTCAATGTAAAAAAAAAAACATAAAATAAAAAAAAATCCCTACCTACCTACATGTACATTTGTACCCTAACTTTTTTCAGATGTACATTGTAACTGGAACCACACATACTTTTTTATTTGGCCTCAGTCTAATTAACCAAAGGAAAAGTAAACTATATGTTTACACAGTCTTCCTGCTTAACCACAAGTCTAATATGACATTGGCTTGTAAAATTCTTCGCTACATATGCATGTAATCAAACAGAATCCAACTAAAGTTTTTAATAAATTGTGCATCTTGCTTTTGGATTCAAAAGTTTAGGGTGAAGGCTGTTTTCATTCATGTATTATTATACCCTTGAGGATGTTCAGTGGTTTGAGAAAATTGTCAATTATGATGAAATTTCATGTCTTCCCATTAAGGTTTGTAGGAAAATAATGCTTGTTATAATATTCACATGCAGTTTCTTCATGTATACAATTTTGACTAAACCATGGTGGTACCAAAACCCCTATGGTCCTGCTAAAGTGAAATGGTTCGACTCTGAAGTGTGTTTGTGATCACACTGATCATGAAGTATGATGGATTACATTAACTGAATTTCTGTTTTCAATATTTTCCTGTTCACATGTTGTCTTGATGTATATTTTGTAGTACATGTAGTTTATGTAAATTATTTGTTATATTTAGAAGCAGCTTTTAAAAAAAAATATCATTAAACATGATTTAAGTAAATCAACGAAATATTCTCGTTACATATTTATGCTTGTTACATGTATATAAATTTTGATAGATAGTTATTGCATTTCCATTTCCATTTTGTAGAGCTGTAAGTTACATTTACTGTAGTAGTAGTGTACATTGTAAAACCATTCATAACAATATTGATTCAAACATTATTTTTTTTTACAAAGTTCATTAAATTTACAAAAAGGTGTTATTATTTCTTAAAGATGAACCTTAATCATGTTAATTTGGCTGGCCTTGATAACAGTAAATGTGTTTTACTTAAGATTATAATTAATTATGATTTAAATAATTTTTGACTACCTTCATACAAATAATTATCCAAATTTAATGAATGATTGGTACAGATATTGTTACTGACATTTTACTTTACTAAGGTCAATTATAAATGCAGATGAAATTTAAATGAATATTTTTATTCTAGACATAAATTGAAAAGTTTGTACTACAATTTTGAGTTACTTCCCTTTAGCCTATTATTTTGCAATTTAAATTTTAAGGCATTTGAATTTTATTTGTTTACTTATTTATGCATTACTACAGCATACTAAACTCAACTCTTGGCTCACAGTTCATTTTAAAATGGATTTAAGGCCAATGGTCCGAAAAGATTTCAATACATATAAATACATAATCATTTCATTATACATTGTATTATCAAATTAAATTAAATTTCAGTCTCTATGTTTTTTAAAAAAATTTCTGTAAATTGTATATATATACCATGCATACAATTATTATAATTGTTAGGGTAAATGTGACATTGAAATTATGAAATTATATTTCTATCATGTAGTTGCAGTCTTCACGACGAGTGGCAGCCCAGGCAGCCCAGGCTGGTAAAATTGCTCTCGGGCCTGTAAAAATCAGACCTACAGGCCAACAGAATCTAACTAAAAAATTTCAAAAATTGAGCTGCGGGCCTGTAGATTTAGCAGTTCAGCGTGAAGACTGTAGTTGTATAGCTGAGGCCCGCCTCCGGTTGCAGGATTTTCATGCTGTGTTGAAGACCCATTTAATTTGTGGCCTTTTGGCTGTTTTCTGCTCTTTGGTTGGGTTGTTGTCTCTTTGACACATTCCAAGTTTCCATTCTCAGTTTTAAGTATAAATTAATGTATGATTGTCTTTTACTTGAAAATGAACAATATATATCTTTTGCAAATAATTAAGTTAACTATAAGTAAAAACAGTTGGGCTGCCATTTTCTAAATAAATTTATATTTTTATGTATATAAGTATTAGTGTTGTTGGATAATATGTTTTTAAAACGTTGTTGGTTAAAATGTTTTAAAAATGTTGTTGATTAATTTTCAAATTTCTAAAACCATAAAATCTTAAGAATATGTAATGTACATAGAATAGAAAAAAGTAAAATCACAAAAATACTGAATGCGAAAATCAATCAGAAAGTCCCTAATCATGGCAAAATTCAAATGACAAAACACATAAAAATCTAATGGACCAACACTGAAACATTAAAAAGAAGTTGTACAAATGTACATGTATATTTTGCGCTTTTTAGTGATATCAATTATATTATAAATAGTTTAAAAAAACAAAAATAAAAATACCAAGGCCATTTAGCTTTATAACTAAATTACAATAGCATAAAGTATTGGCTTTCAAGCGTTAAATGAAAATGGTTAATTTGTGGCATTGTTGGAAAATTAATTAGCTGTCAAATCGTCAAAAACTCATTTGAAATATGAATAGAACACGTCAGCTCAGTTTAAAAATATATTGACATGAATCTATTTATCTACAAATTGTGTCATGGTTAAATGGTTTTATAAAGATTGTTTTAATTCAATATTTTATTTGTAAACTTTAAAGACTTGAAAACTATTATGGTTCAGGTTGTTTATAATTGTATGCACACTCGAGCTCATACATGTTACGATGTATATACATATGTATGGATCACTATATAGTAGACTTTGAATTTGAAAAAGTATGGATTGTAAAGAAATAATTTTTCACATATTTTCATTTGCAAGTCAATTACATTGTGTGTTTACATGTACTTGTCTCTTAGTATATTAACATAGAAATTACTTCAGGTGTATACATGTACAAGTCTTATCAGACTATATTAAAATAGAGGACATATGGACTTTGATAAAATATATATTGTGCGCTTTTGAATTTTGAATGTCAATATAAAAATAAAGAAATGTGCTATGATTGCCAATAAGACAACTAAACACTAAAGTTCACATGATGTAAGCAATTATAGAAAACCAAACAGCCTTTAACAATGAGAAAAACCAATATAGATGGCTATAAAAGCCCCAACATGAAAAATATGAAAACAGTTCAATTGAGAAAACTGATGACCTAATTAATATAACAAAAAAAATAGGAAAATTAAATATGATCATTGATCAGTGACAACCACTTAATTACAGGCTCCAGACTTGGGATAGGCACTTAAAAAATGTGGGGAGTTAAATATGTTAATGTTGTCTTGTCTTGTCTTGTCTATGTTAATGTTTATGAGTGCTCAATGCTCCCCAAACCGGCAGCAGTCCTTTTACGCCTTTTACTGTTATCATTGGTATCATTTGCGCCAAATTTTGTTTTCCAAATGTATCCATTGCGCCAATATTTGGAACTCATTTGCTCCTATTTACCTGTACACATATCTATCATAAATATTAATGATTAATATATCTTTATTCTTATTTTTGGCTTATAAGTATCATATGTAAGATAATATGTTCCAAAATATTTCACCATGAAAATGAGCATTTGGAGAGAAATGACTTCAGACAGTCAATGTACAAAGAGAGAATAAAACTTATTGCTTTGCTGAATATTTAATACAAAATATACCAAAAAGAGAAGATAATAGAAGCTTTTGTTGGATAATGTTTTAGTCACATATGTTGATGACACAGTGCTTCGTTCCCAACATCTGTATGGGCTGAAACTCTTATCTACAGCCAGACGGACCTGTAATGGAGCAGCAGCATTTTTCAGGAATTATTATAAACTGTTTTATGCATTTCATATCAGTGTTTTGTCTTTTTGGACAATGAAGTGAAGATACAAGCTACTATATACTTTTAATTGGGAAGTACCCATGCAGCAGCACTGCAGTAAGAAGAAAGTATGTTTCAGAAAAAGAAACATTTGCAGTGTAAGCAGCCGGTTCCAAGTCTCAATAAAGGAGGAAGGAAGTAATTTTTTACTTCTACTTGGAGCAATAGTATGTTTTATTTTTGGCGCAAATGATACCATGTCATTTTAAAACAAGTGGCGCACGTGAGAAAGGTTGTAGTGCAAAAAAGGACACATTTTTGGCGCAAATGGATCTCTCCCCCAAACCTGGGACAATGGTCTGTTATAGCTGCAAACGGAAGAACAAACTATAAGAATTAGTAGAAATGGCTTAACTCATGAGATTGCCTACATTTTTTTTTTCATTGCTTGTTGGTTTCAGTTAACAGTCAGGGGCGTTACTTAAACAAGTTATTATTTTTAATTACTTATATAAGTAATTTTTTATTTTAAAAATAATAAAATTACTTAATAGAGTTATTTTAATTTTCAATAGAAACATAGACTAAACGTATTTTTCATGATTTTAAACAACATTTTATATCATAAAATAAAGAATTGATCAGATTTGAGAGGAGTATAGAGATAAAGGGTTACTTTGAAAATAATGGCAAAAATATTACTTGAATAAGTTATTTTAAACATTTGTGAAAAAAATAGCAATTACACTTATCTAAGGCACATATGTAATTGATTTAGGTTACAAATTATAAATAACTTCAGGTCTTAATTAATTCACAAGTATCTATCTATTTATATCAGTCAACCTTCAAGATTTTAGAGGAAAATGATAATTTAATAGTCCCAAGAGACCAATCTTTGACCCAGAAGCGTCGGTATGAAAGTGCGTCGGAAAGTTAATTAGTGTTTCTGAAGAATTAGTTTTTATATATCAAGGGAAAAATAACCAGATAACTGTGAAAATTATGTAAAGCTAGTAAAATCTGTATTCTTGGACACCTATAAACATAATATTCAGAAAAATAACCTATATAAGTTATATTTAAATTAGCCTCGTTTTCAACATTACATGTATAGGTAATTTTAATTGTTACTTGTTTAAGTAATGCCCCTGACTGGTTAAAAACATTTAATTATACCTAAAAAAAAAAAAATATTAGTTTTTGCACTTGCACAGACAAAAGTATGTGCATCTTGGGGAAAGCTGTTCCTCTATTTGATAAGTCAAAATTAATTAATGTTTTTATTACACAGACATTGTCAATGATTGTACTCTACCATTACTATCACTAAATCTTAAACATTAAGTGGGAAATTCTAGATCTTATGTCATAACCGCTTCATGCCCAGTTACACAAAAATTTTGTTCACATTTTATTAATTACATTTACATGTAATACTCTGTTGGAATAATTGATTAATTTAAATTTTAAATTAAAAATATTTTTATGGTCATGTTGAAATTATACTTGCAGATATTTTAGTTATGAATTTCTTTATTATTTAGTAACAAAGAATTCAGTTCAATTTCTGATAGAGAATTCTAGACCAAAGATTGGTAAGGGTTAATTACAATTCATATGTTGCTTAATCAACTTTCCTGAATGTATTATATAATGTTCACGAACTTTCAATTTAAAATTTTACTGCAAAATCCATTCTTCTGGGAAACTTTTTTATTTCATTTGCAGGTGCTATGTTTAATTGTGTTTAAATTATAACACAAACATGACAAACATAAGGTTATATTCTTTGACCTAAAATTGAACCCATTATGTTCTTTGAAAATGTTTTCATATCCATTTTGTTTGAAAATAATGATAAAAGATGACTTGTGATGGTGAATACTGATCCATTTACTGTATAAAAAAAATATTTGCACGCTTTTTTTGAAACTAGGTCAGTAATAAGGCAACAGAAAATAAGAGTAAAAATATAGAATTTAAAAATATTCATTATCATTTCTTATTCTTGCAAATAGATATCAGTAAAATTTTAATATAAGGGGAAGTAACTCAATAATTACATTTTATAGCATGCAGTTGTCTATCAAACCATAGCAAAATTACACACTTAGATAGATAACCTCTGCTGCTGATCAAGGACTAGTTACACTTAAAAATAGCTTGATTCCATGATTAAGTCATTAAAATTAGGTCATTGAAATCAGATTTCGTTGGAAGTATCAGATAAGGGGAAGTAACTCAGTTTTATCATCCTTCAAAATAGATACATGTACATATGATTATTTTTAACCATGCTTATGATCAACTTATTGTATTTCCTTAACAAATGACCAGTAAGACCTTTCGTCAGATGGAACAGCAACAGGTAGAACACCTGAAGCAGATGGCAGTCAATGGGGAAGACGATGCTCTGTCCAGAGCTAAAAAGTTACAAAATGAAACAAACCGCAGACGAAAGTAAGTACTCTGATTTTATTAGTAAATTAATGGTGATTCCATAGTTTTAATCACAAAGTGTAGGTAAGTATGATCAAAGTTACAGTGTTCGCAATTCTCCCTAATTGGGCCTTCACCAAGGGGAGAACATTGAATTGCATGTAAAATATTTGATGAACATGATAATCTGATAATAGTAAATTAAAAAGAATTGGCTGAATGGCCTTAATGGGGCAAAAAAAAGGTTTTTTTTTTTTTATTAATTATGCCACATTACATATACTTCATTAAGTTCTATAGGGACTATACATTGTAGATTGAGCTAAAATTTGTGTGATGTTCTGGGCTACTTTTATGCATGTAGCTTGAATTACTTATTACAGATGTACATATTGTAGATCCAGCAATTTTGAATATTGGGTTTCACTCTAACATGTCTTAGTTGAATGGTTTAAAACTAGTAATTTTTTGGGCACTTTATAGCTTTCTGTTCGTGTGAGCAAAGGCTCTGTGTTGAAGACCGTACTTTGACCTCAATTTTTTACTTGTAATAATTGTGACTTGGATGGAGAGTTGTCTGATTTACCAGGCACTCATACCACATCTTCTTATATCTATATAAGGACACCATGGAAAGTCTGAATAATTTTTGAAAAAAAGTAGGGGTTCCATCAATGAATTCATGTGTATTTGATTTCATGGTATTTGGAAAATATAAAAGCATAACTAACAGACTTTAAATATTTAAATGTTCATTGATTACGTCTTTTTATTTGTTTCACAATATGAGGCAAAATAAATATAAGGATTATCAGTTATCAAAACAGTTGTCTGTTCAATTGAGTCATTATCCGATTAAGTTGTTAGTTACACAATGAAACTGTCATATTTGTCTTGAAGGTATTATTTTGTTACCTATTGTCTGTTTATCCTGAATTAGTTTTCTGTTTTGATCACTGGTGCTGTAAAAATAGTTACACAGTTCAATTGAGGTTATGTACATGTGTGAGGTGAACAAGCATGTACAGTTGTAAATTGAAGTGATACTAATTATTCAGGCCACAATTAAAAATATTTCAGTTTGCCCAAACCCGACCCATGATGACTGGGTGTGAGTAGTTAGGTAGGCAAATTCTTTTTTTTTCTTCAGAATTTGCATGAAAATATTAAAAGATCTTAAAACAGTACATCTTTTTATCCGCCAAACCTTTGTAGAGTCAACCAAAAGCCATGAATTTAAAACCTCTGTAAATAAATTAGGCTACTTTATGATTTGTATCCCTAGATGTTTATAACCCTGACAATTGCTAAATGTTTTAAAGGGCTGGTGGATTTATGAAGTGATTTTCAACAGTTACATCAAAACGATGTTTGTGTAACAGCAATATTATATCTATATAAACATGTGTAACAGTATTTGTTATAATTTTATTTCTTCAAATAATCAGCACATGCTGCTACACTGCAGAGGTTACTCCAGTATTAGAGAGACTTTTGTATTAAAAATGTTCAAAATTACAAGAAAAAGTATATCCACATTGTGCGATAAAAATAAAATAAATCTTATACTTAATAATATACCTTATACGGCACTAAAATTATCTTCCTCTTTCGTAACAAATTGTTTAAATGCAAGAAGTAATCTATTGTAATAGATTTTCATTATACCTTTAATCGTTTATTCACATATATATATATATATATATAATTGTTTGTAGTTTACTACCATGTATAGCAAATTGTTTATCCATTCGGTCATTACCATTTATTGTAAATGCGTTTGTGCCAATAAAATATTGTCTATTGTCTATTGGAAAAAAAATATCAGCTGACTATGTAATGATTTAATTTGTTTGCAGTTTTTAAATCCTATATCTTTTAAAATAGATTGAATGTCCTAAAATATTTTATTGTCGAGCCTTCGACTTTAGTCGAAAAAGCGAGACTAAGCGATCCTGTATTTTACTTATAAATGGACTTAGTTTTTCTGCAGTTAAAGTTTATAAAACATTTATTAGATTCATAAACTATCCTGGATTTTTACCAAACTTGGAAGCTTCTTTCAATCAAAACACAGTATCGAGAGGGAAAGGAGTAGGTTCAGTAAGACCACTTTTTGGCCCCAAAATATAGCAGTTTTACAAAGTTGTTAAAATGTAAACTTTTAGTTATTTATTGGACAGTAGAATGCTTCTGCTACATAAATATGGGCCCTTTTTGACATAACAATGCACATATATCAGGTACTAGCACCACGAAGTCATGCTAAATTACTGAATTCTACACAATTCTAGCATTTTAGTTAAATTTAAGACGGTTTTCGTGTAAAACGAAAGTGGCCGCATTCGTGTTCATCCTTAATATTGAAATGTAAGTTGTATTTTATGATAATACATACCATATATAAAGGTTGAGGATGAACACGGATGCGGCCACTTTCTTTTTTGACAAAAAACATCTGAAAAGTGACATTTTTTGGCATATTTGGTAGTTTTTTCATATTTGAGCTTGAATCGGATCGTTTTTAATGTCTTAATCAGTAAAAATCTTTCACATAAACTAATTGATTCAAATGAAATAGACACTTAAGTGTTTGAAAAGTGGTAAAAATCTTTCGTCAGATGAACCTGAAATTTGAGGCCAAAATCGGTCCTTACCGGACCTACTCCTTTTTATTGATGTTTTTCCTCATTTTTGTTGAGTCTGCGATTAACAGCAAAAGTAGGCGACACACTGGGTTCCGCGGAACCCTTACAAATTTTATGAATTATTATCTACCATCCATAGTTTCTGTCTTTTTTTGTTTTGAAAACAAATTTATATTTTACATTATCACACAGGTAAACTAATTTGGCTGTGAATAGATCAAAGCATGTTCTGTAGAATCTCCAAACTAAAAACGTATTTGTTATAATTTTATTTCTTTAAATAATCAAGTTTAAATTTTTTTAAATAATCATTATTGATAAAATATAATTGCATAAAAGTAAACGTTTTCTGAAGACTATTTATTTTTAGGTCATGGTTCTACAGGCTTCCTCACAAATTTGTATAAAAATCCAACCATAACATGTGTTTACTTTTGCACATGTGAAATTTTTTTTTTTTTGACAAAAGCCAGATTTCTCTTGTCAAAGGGGATTTATATTTATATTGCACTAAATTATTCAGAAGGAGTTACATTCAGTTAAGATTATATTTCTTATTCTGTGAGCAATTATGGTTTTATCAAATTCTCCCAAACAGCAACGTACTGATCTTGTCAACTGAGACTTGTAAATTTGAACTATTTGAATAAAAGGGCATCTAATTCACATGATAAAGGAAGATTATAATTAAAGACAACAATTTATCAAGAAATAATTCCTTTTTATTCAGTAAAAACAAAATCTTGTTGCAAGATCGTAAATTCGCAGCTTCCGGATCCATTTCCTGACAGAATAACATAGAAAATATTCGATTGCACAAGGTTTTGAACAAATCTACCTGAATATTCTTATCAGATATTCGATTACACGATGAAATTAACAATGAGCATATAGGTAAGGGTTTGGTACATGTAGTACAGACAACTTCAGCGTAAAAAAAAACTGTGCCACTTCACATGTTTCACTTCTTTACGTTCGTTAAGTCAGAAGATAAAAACAAGAGAACATCGAAGATCGTTTAACTGCGTCTCTTATGCGCTTTCTTTTAATCTTATTCACAGTTACTTCAAACGCAAAATTTACAAACCTGAAGTTTTACACGATGAAGGAGCGGACACGAAAAAAATCCGCAAAAAAAAAAATTCTTCTGAAAAACGTCAAAAAAAAAAATTTGAGTCGGCGGGTTTATTTTGGGTCAGTCACGTTTGGGCAAACATACAATCTTTTTATTTTGGACGACATATGATTTCCATGTGCATATAATATATACAAATGTTGATATATATCGCCTGCATTTTTTTTTCGGGGTTTTTATTTTTGTGAAAATATCTATATATATATATATATATATATTAACTTTGAAATTCATGTACATGTACAATAACTTCTCTGTAGTGAAAAAATTACAAATACAGCTCAGCCCAAGTTTTCAAGGTTTAGCTGAAATGGTTTTAAGAGTATATTTAAACATGTATAATTTGCTATAATTGTGGCCATGCATACAATTTAGATTTCATCTGTATAAATTTACAAAAGAATATACATTCATTTAACAAATACATGTATTAATTGTATGGTTTGTATGGATGGAATGTATATACAGATTGATATTTTAAAAGACTAGATGTAATTTTGTTACCGTAGGATTTGGAATTCATTAGACTTCTTGTTAGAATATCAATATCTACATATATATGGTATACATGTATTTATATGTCAATGATATTTTGTATGCAGATTATTACCATTGGCACACTCTCATTTCCATGGAGACTTATTATTTGGGTCCTCCCCTTGAGACACAGTCTATTGACCTTAAGTATTTTGCATATTTTACATTTTAAAAGTTGGGATTAAATCAGTTCTAGATTAAAAGTATAAGTTTGTATATGGCACATAAATAAACAGTTTGAAATTAGCACACACAGGACATTGCTTTGTAAAAAATATATTGGTTCCTGTTGATTTTAGTAAGTTTTGATATATACATTCCTAAGAAAAATTGAATTCTATGACTGTATTAAATGAATAGATTTTACTGTAAATGCATTTAGATCAACTTATGATATACAAGATATCTGTTGCAAAATACATCACATCATTTAAATTTATGTCTTATCACAGAAATACATGTACTATGGCATACATCATAATTTAAAAGAAATTTGTATGTATGCTTTCTTTTTTACAAAATATATAATTGATATAGAGAATTATAAATTTCTTTGCTCAACACATGCAAATAAAACAGTACAATTAACTCAAAGGTCTAAATTTAAATAGTATGGTTAAAATAACATTCATACTATTTAATTAATAACATTTCAACACATTGTTATATCAAATCAGATTTTTAGATCAATATGTTTGACAAGAGATCACAGAATATTACATGTAAAATTCGTCTTTGTAATGCTTTTGTCCCGTTGTATAATACATAGATTCAAACATTGGATAAAAGAACATTTTATTAGAAGAATGAAATATGAAGTCTACAAATTTATTTGATATGGAGTATATAAAAGAGGGATTATATTCACTGAAAGAAATCAATTTTGCTCCGACAGTGATAACGTGAATAGGGTGAATTAGCGTTATTGTTCGGGAGAAAATAGGATTTAAACGTTCGTTGTTTTTATGATGCATTTAACATCGGTAGATACCAAGACCTTTTAAAAGTCTCCAAGTAAGCGGGGCTAGGGGAAATGTATTAATCAGTGACGGGAAGTCTACATAGAGTTATTAACTGTCAAAATGGGCAGGATTAATGGATTTCAATTATTAACTAATACAGTTCAGGATTAATAAAGTGCTTGTTTAAAAACGTGCTGATTAGAATAGAAATTTGAGAGGTAAAGAAAGTTGAGATTAAGTTCAATTTAATCCTGACGTCTTGGATGATATATTGTACTTCAATAACAGTCATAAACTTGTTCAGTACTTGTGTCACAGGTTTGAAGAATTTTGTTGGATTTTTGATAAACTTGTTTCAATTCTGGTGTCAATAAGTGTATATTGTACTTTGTCAAATCCATGGTATGAATGAAAAGTTAAAGTGAACTTTACAGCAAGAAAAGAGACTTTCAGAAACAGCTTGGGATTTTATTTTTGGATGCAATAAGACTTGAAAGAGGACTTGATAATAAGTTTTAGACTTTACAGTGTGTTTTGGAAATCTTATTAATTGTTTAATCAGTCTATAACGCTAGAAACATAGGAACTTTTTTATTCTGATAACTTTTTCAAGTCATCTATGTAAATGACTGAGTGTCTGTTAGAGTTGACAACAGATATCTTTGAATTTGTCCAGTGTTTTGGATTTTAGAAACAGTAAAGATTGTTCTAAATTATTAACTGTGGATAAATTGAGGAATAATTGCCCTTTCATGGAAACATAAGTTTGTTACAAGTTTTTTGTCTGTAGCATTGGAAATTTGTAATTTGTTGAACATGCAAAGTAAAACACAATTTGTGGTTCACCTATGCTAATGAAATCAATGTTACATATTTTTGTGATCCATGTTTGGTGATTAGGTTGTTAATACTCTCTTCTGGTGTCGTCAATCACATCAAAAATCAATTATGAATAACAACGGATTTGTGAAAATAAGATTTCCGAAGTGTATAAACGAGATGATGGAAAAGAGCGATCAGAAAATGCGGATGCATTTAAGTTTGACGGATACAACTGGAGTTCCAATTCAACATAACTTGACGAATCTAATAAAAAGTGTGGGATTTATAGAAAGGTTACCAGAGTACTCTAGTCATATTTTGAGGTAATAATCTGATGTTTGTTTCTAAGAAATATTTATTATGGTGTATTGTTTTTTCATTGGAATAAATTAGTCGTTTTAAAGGTAATAAGGTATTGGTTCTGAGAAATCTTTATCCTGTTATTTAATTGTTATAGTACATTGGAAATTCAATTATAATTAGATGCAGCCCTTGAGATTTTTTTAAATGATAACTTTATAGTGAACAGAAAAAGTCAAAATGTTAAGTACAGAGCTGCATGTACATGTATATAGCTGGCTAATGGTTTCTAATGAAAACAATGAATATTTTCAGTACCATTGCAAGTAAGTGTTATCATTTTCTACAAATGTTTTCTATGAAAGCACTATACAATGATGAAGAAGATGTATTTTATAATGTTCAAGTGTAGGCCACCTTTGGTTGATGTAATGCCTACCCATGCTTTTTGGGTTGGTAGGTAGAGTTTTTTTTATTTTTTGGGGGCCAAGAACATAAATTACAAGTTTTAGGTTTTAGTCTTAAGCAAAAAAATTAGAGTAAGTATAAATCTTTTTAAAAAATTGAACCTATTAGTGCTATATTTTTTTTTTTATTATTATTTTTTTTTGGGGGGGGGGGGGGGGGAAGGTGTATACTTCTTTTAAGAGAGTAGGTAGGCAGCATTAAACAATTCCATTCTTATGATTGGTCTTAAGCAACAGGAATTGTCATTATTGTATGAGGATATTGATGGTAGACATTTCACATTTGAAGTTTGAAGATTATTTAGATACTGAATGACATATATAATTTTACATGGTAAGATTTTCAGTATATATGTTTTATAGTATATACAACACGTCTAAACATCAACCCAACAATATTCTGTAAATTTGCTTTCGCAAATTTTTTGTTCTTCCCTCACCGGGATTCGAACCCATGCTACTGAGATATCGTGACACCAAATCGCCTGCACTGTAGCCGTCCCACTAGACCACACGACCACCTGTTTTATAGTATATATACAGTACTTAAAAATAGCTTGAATATTGAGAGCAAAATCAAAATAAATCAATTATAAAACCATACATGATAATGGTCTTGGATTATAGTTATCTCATTGACATTATTATTTTTCATAGAAAATCAGGACACATTGTCTTCTGTTTACAACTTAAACTGTGTATTTACTAATTTAATTTTGACTTATTTAACATGCATTAAATCTTAATCTCCTGTCAGATTACCAATTATGAAACTAAGCCAAGTAAATTAACTCAAGCATGTCTTATATTGTTGGATAAGAAAGGGACAAAATAAATAGTCTAACAGGATTATATAAATGTAATTTTATAATATAAAATGGTATTGTGCATTTTGTAAAACATATCCTGTTCATGCTTTTTGGATTGTAAAATCCTGACCGAGTTCTGTGAAAAAGGGATTCATTGCTAAAAAAAAATTCTTGGAAGCTGTTTTTATTTCCAGTCTACCTAATTTAAAAGAATTTGCTATAGAAAAAATAAAAAACATGCAGGAAAATAATTTAAAACATATAAGTACTCAATTGTTTTGACTGAATCTAGTAAATTGTCATTCAAAATTATAGTAACTCTTTTAGTAGCATGCTATGTGATTTTCTAAAATTATAATTCTTCGTGTACAGTGTTCTTAATGAATCCATCTTTGTTTTTGTGTTGAAAAAAATGTGTCAGCAATTCTACTGCATGATTTCCATATTTTCATGATAACTATTGGAATATCACATTTGAAGATTTGTAAAAGTGATCAAAGTTTTGAAATGATTTATGGACAAAAAAGACCATAACTATATTGACTATAATACATGTAGATCTCCTCATTTTATACTTTTTTTCTTGGTACAAAATCTTTGTTTACAATTTAGTTGTCAAAATTAATTGTAACTATATCATTGAATTCGATTTAAATCTTGTCAACATAGTGACAATCTTTTAAAATATTTTCCTTATCTGAAAGAGTTATATTATTAATGTGCATAACAGTTTAAAACATGTGATCTTCAGATTTGAAGTAGACATATTTTTAACACCCTTTTATCAGAATTATTGTTTAAAGTGTTAAATAAAACAGTCATGTTTATAGATATGATATCTGTATAATAAACCTGTAAAACTTTAAACACTACACAGCTTATCTTCAACATAAATCAAAACTGTCTGGTGTGATGTACTCAACCTTAAATGGTGCATTTCTATTGTCATTTCAAAGAGTTGCATGCTCTTTGTTCTTTGTCCTCCAAGTGCCAAACATTTATACATTTATCAGTAAGGGTTGAAAAGGCCAAGGATAATGTTGCTATATATGTTATTTAAAAGTTGTGATTCAAAACTGTTGTTCAGTCATATAGATTTGAGAAATTCTTTTATCTGTAAAAGTTTTTGCATTGTTTTTTGAAGGCTATGGCTTTTGATTTGTTTGTTTTATATGTTAAATTCCTGTCTGTCAGTCAAAAAATCAAATATTGTTTGGGTATATAAAATTACTGTACATCAGCTTAATTGTGTTCCTCCCTTTTCGTCATCATTCCTTAAAGTAAGTGCCAAATGCTTTTTCTCGGCTGGTTGAAACATATAACATGTATAATGCATGTTAAATAGTTGATTTTAGTTGTAAAAAGGGGATGTATGTGATAGTTTGCCAGCTCATTCCTTGTTAAGAGTTATTATTTAAGATTGCTGTTGATTTAGCATACACCCAATATATCTTTAATCATTTCTAATGAAGATTCATTTACCTAGAATGTAGACCTCTGTACCGTAGTTAATACAGTACTAAGTGTACATGATGTATTTACAGTTTTAGACCAGAGTTTGTCTACTCCTTGGTTATACAGTAATTTACACTTCACTGTTCCAATATTCCTATAATATAAAAGTAAACTGTTTGTATAAGATGGTTATATTGTGACAGATCTGACATGATGTATAGGTTTAAAATTTAGATAAGTATTATAAGATGTACATTATGTAGGAAAAGAAAGTGGTCATTTATTTAATGATTCAGACATAGATCTTAAAAAAAGTAGGAAGAACGTGTTCATTTAGTTCATAAATTAGACAACACACTTTAAAACATGTAGGTGTTGAAAGTGTTCATTTGATAAATGATTAAGACAACCTAATCTTGAAAATATAATGAAGAACGTGTTTATTTATTTCATAAATTAGACAACACACTTGAAAAACATGTCCAATTTAATAAATTATTTAGATAATCGTGCAAGTCTTAAGGAAAAACGTGAAGGAGAGGAATATTGAAAGTGTGTTTTATGATTTGTACAAACAACTAAAACATGTAGCTATAGGAGTAGATAGATAAGAATTCGAAGATGACACTGGTATGGTTTAAGAAAGTACCTATACACATGGGTCTGTGTGGAGTTTACAGATTAAAGATTATCTAAACTGGATATTCTGTATTCTTTTATTGTTTTTGCCTATTTATTTCCATTCTTTACAACAACAAAAATTGCTATATGCAGCATTTGTTCTTATTCTGTAAATTCCATCTTGACCCTCATACATGTACTTCTTATATTATTTGATGATTAATTTTGAATAGTAAATATAAAGATTTGAACAAAAATGAAATAATTAAATCAAACAAATTCAATCAGTTGGTATTGAATGCCGGAGTTGCCATTAATCCACATGAAATCTCTTGGATTAATTATAGAATTGCTTATCAATTATGGGCCATTCAACTTTGAACTTATCTCCTGACAGTTTATGTTAAATTATAAACATGTATGATTTTAAGGAAAAAAGGTACATGGATGTACATTAAAGATGCACAAATGTCTGTGCTATTTCATACATAGCTAGGCAGAAGAACATGGGGGCTAAAAGTACATGTGATCTTTAATTTTTAGTAAGTTTCAATTGACAATGGTATATTTATATTGCTTGTAAATAAGTAGCAAAATTAAATAAATTTATTTTTATTTAATAGGGCACAAGCAGTTAAAAGAAAGTTAGAAGCACAAAGAGAAGAAAAAAGGAGACAAAATATATTAAGCAAGCGCAGTGAAGAACAAAGACAGGCAACTGAGAAATTTCAACGATCCCATATAAGTAGTCGTCCATCCAGTAAAAACAGCAATAGCAGTCACAGTGGTAAGATAAGATCCAGATTAGAAATACACACTTGCGTCATCAGAAATCCAAATTTGGCATTCGTTGAATTCATAATTGATTTTTCTCAATTGGATATTAATCATAAGCAACCAACAATCAATCAATCATTTTATAGGCTGAATTTAAAGATTTGAATCAACAAATACAAAACTATATTTCTAAAACAGTAATAAAAAAAATATAACCACATAATTTTCTTCATCTAGGTGATAAGTTTAGCATATATTCACTGAATTTCATTCCAGCCTCAGTAATTTTGCATTTTACATAAAACCTAGACCTATTTTTTCTTCTATCATGTCTATATAATACTACATGTATCTATGGTGGCCAAAGTCTCCAATATAAATTGATGTGAAGATGTTTAATATCACAACTATCTATTTATCATCCCCATACTTTAATTAGTAAACCATTTCTCACCAGATAAGAAAAACTGTTATATAATAATTACTTTGGTATGCTTTAATAGCGCAGAAAAAAATAGATTGTACCTTAGCATCCCATTTAAGATTGATTTTCAAATTGAAATTGCATGGAAGATCTGATTGTGATCTAATTGCTATGTCAATTATAACTAGCCCATGGTTCTTTGCGTCACTTCTTTCATGTTTATACAACCAAACTTGTATCAGTGCGAATATTTGATAACTGATATTCTTGCAATTGGTCCGAGACCACAATTGTCGTCCCTTGATTTTCGTTGTTCACGAATATAGTCCCTAGTGTTGACAGTGGGTTACTTGCCATTAATTTTTATACCCCTTCCAAATTTATTTCTCCATGTTTAATGCCTCAAATTGCAAGTAGCGGGGGTGAAATTACACTGTAAAAAAATTTGGGTCCAGAATTTTAAAGGAAAGTAGTGATTTGGTCCAGGTGAAAAAGGTTGAAAATTACCACTTCTGAAGCTGTCAAAAGATTTCAAGACGCCCTAAACATAAAATTGTCCATATTTTGAGTTAGAGCCAATGAAGTTTTCTATAATTTTGATATAATTTGTCCCAAAAGTAGTACAACACACTGTAAAAGTTTTTTTGAGAAAGCGCAGGTGGGATTTTTTTTATTTTCATATATGTTCTAAAAGAAATGCACTACGAAATAATTGTGGTCTCGGACCAATTGGGCAGTTCAAATTTGTTATTTATGAATATAAGAGATAATTTATAAAATAGCACTGCAGATTTTAAAACAAAAAATTCTAGGTTTAAGTTGGTAATTCAATATAATTAAAATTAAATCTGTTAATTGCTCCCATTCAGAAACCAAAAGGGAGTAATTAAAGAATTTAATTTTGAATAGATTAAAATATAACCAAAAACAAGCTGTTTCACTAAATTCTAAAATTTATGGTACCCAACATGTGTCCTAAATAAAATTAAAATTTGATTCAGCTCTGTTATAAAACTTTAATTAACACATGCATTTCTTAGTTTGGATGTCATATTGATATCTATAAATGTACTTTCAACCACGCAGGCTAAATGCCGGCTATTTCGCAGGTGTATTCTAGTTATAATTAAACAACACAAATTAACTTTGACCATTTAAATTTATACCGAATTCTTCATTTAATGCTAAAAAGACATGTAAGGAAAACTAAATTGGAAACTAGATTTATGAGGCAGTTAGATCTTTTTGATCATATATATGTGCATGCTTGTTGAATATTTAAAAAAAAAAATCTTTGAAGAAGCAAACCCAATTATTGAATACACGATGAAAGTTATGGTTAAATGGGTAGAGAGTTAAATGTAGTTTGATGGGGAAGTTATTGTTTTAATTGTAAGTGCTTATAACTGTATGTTTTTAAAAGCATTTTTCAATTTATAAAATTTGTTGCAGAGCATAAACATGATAGATTTCTACAGCTCATTTGATTACAAAGTCTCTAACGATCACATGCTAGAAGTATATTCATTGATAAAGTGCATGTAATAATGCAGTAACATATAATTATTGACTGTAAGCTTCAATGTTAGTTTTGATATAACTATGAAATGTTATCAAGCTTAAAAATCAATGTGTTATTTTTTGTAAATAAATTTGCAATTTAAATTAGAATACAAAATCTTCAATCTTTTCTTAAAATGTTTGATTAAATTCTCAGCTCATATTGCCTTTTTTGTGCTGATGCAGCATTAAGAAATCACTAATCAATTAATCAACTATATATTTGTTAAAAGATTTTTACAAATTTTTAGATACTGTGGATTTTTTTAATTTGATACGGTGCGCATGGATACTAATTTAAGGGATTGCAGAAAACTTGCCTTTTCAAAGATATTCAATTTTGTGGCAGTGGCAAAGTTTGCATACATTTCTTTAGAGAGTTTTTAATTCGTTATACATTTAACTTTGTGGTTCCATGTATGGGCCAGTACCAACGAAATCAGTTAAAATTGGTTTCCAACAAATTTTAATGAATCCGCAGTAAGTTATGGTATGTTTGACATTTTTACTGAGTTATTTTTGTTTTTCAGGTAAAAGATCGCCAAAATTTACCCAGAGAACCTTAGAAGATACTTTAAAGTTAGTTAGAGGGTCATCGTCAGGGAGACATAGTGCTAAACATCAGACATCACCGTACAGCACCCAACTGTTTAGTACCGATCCTCTGAACAAACCGTATGTTAATAAATACTCAGGGTCATATCATCAAACACCAGAGAAACAAAATGATAACAGCAATGCAAATTACCTTCATAATAATAGTTTACGGAACTTGAACAGTAGCCGTAATTTGTTCGAACAGCAACTGGAACAGCACCAACAGCTTCTTGTGGAACAGCAACAAAGGACATTGAATGAATTCAATGATGCAATTAAAAATGAGATTGCTAGTGATAGAAGTGTGCAAGGGGTTGATGTGGAGTACAGCCATCAGAATTTACCTCGGTCTGAAAGTCTAGATAGTCTTGATAGTCTGGAGAATTCGGAAGATTCGATAAGACAGAATCATGATTTAACATATAATCAAAATCAAAGTGAGGCTAACGGGGATCAAGAGTTTATAAATAGATATAGTACAAAAAATGACCACAGTTATATTAATGGTCATCAGGCTGTTGGACGCTCTCCTGTAAATATTGTTGCGCCACAAATAAATTGTCAAAATATACAAAATCAGCTAGCAAGTGATCAGTATGAAAATAGTAAAAATGACAGATATAGTGGTTACCAAGGTAATGGTAGGATTGATTCTTATGATATCAGCCAGAATGGAGTTAATGATGTGACAAAGACACAAACAGCTGCCAATCGTCCAAAAGTACAGCTGCGAGCATGGGCCACACCCTCTCCTGTTGATTCAAGCCATAGACAGCCACCACAACAGGAACCAGTCTCTCAGAACTCCCAGAGAATGGTTACTAATGCTAGTTTGTATACACAACGAAATACCATGACAACTGTTACCACAACAACTGCCTATGCCAAAGGTACTAGTAATGCAGGGCAACAGTATGCTCAAAGCAATATAAATACAAATGGGGAACCAGATGCCTCTGCTATGACAAATGGATCAGGACTGCCTCATCCACAAGTTATGGTCTTTAAAAAACAAAATGAAGGCCGAACAACACAACCAAGTAAAAATATGGAATTTTTAGAAACCGTTACTAATGGTTACGGTAGTGAAAGAAGTGACCTTTATGAAAATAATATAAATGGAGACTTCCAGCGAGAGCCTCCTTCTGATTCAAATACAGTTGTTCTTAAAGAGCCTCCACCTAGTCGTGTACCACGGCCAGTCACTGTTGTAAAGAAAGTTATTCCAAGTAAACAAATTGCTGTTCCAAGTGCTCCATCGATGACTCCTCCAAGCAATATAAATCAGACAATAGTGAATGGTAAAACAACATCTACACCAGTATCACAACCGATTAAGGTTTTGTCCGTTTCAAAAGTAGATAATAAAGAAAATGAACCAAAACAAACATACCTAAATAATGAAAACACGCCAAAACTACAGGTACTTCCTGGAGGTAAATTAACAGTTTTACCAGACAAACCTGTCATGCCTGCACGACAAGCTGTAGGACAACCACAACAGACGACAGCTAAGCAAGTGTCATATGCTCCACCACAGAAATCAAAAGATGATAGTGAACTGGAAACCATCTCAAAGGCAAAATTAAAAGAAATGGAATCTGGAGTTGTGAAAAGTATACTCAAAAGACCAGCTACTTGTAAACTACCAACATCTGGGACTATAAAAAGGGCAGGTTCAACAGGAAGCATGAACATTAAGGACAGTTTGGAGGTGGCTAAATCACAGATGATTCATGAAAAAGAAAAACAAACTAAGGTTTGTATAGTATTTATGAGGGGCATAAAGGGGGGTATCTGCACGGAAAAATGCGAAATGAAATTGCTATTTCACGATGAATGAACAATTAAAAATGTGTTGAACGTTGATCCTTTTACCGATTTCCGAAACACAGTGAATTACGAACTTTTTTCACGGCTGCATGTGAAATAAAAATGCCTAAACATGTTGCACGAAAATACATGTATCCCTTTACCACACTCATTTATGATAATGGGAGGAGTTAAGATTTTTCTGTTGCGTAACTAGACTTGTCAGAAAATGTTCATTTGAAATAGATCCCTTGTTACTAATTTTATATGCAAGTTATGCTCTATCTGAAAAATGCTTTGGTAGATATTCTAGATTCTAGTTCATGTTAGTTCTCATTCTATTTATTTCTCCAATGTAAAAGGAAAGACAACTCCAGTTTTTCATTCCTAGGACCAACAAAGTTAGAGATGTTTCATTTTTAGAATTAATCACTCAACCCTATATATGTGAGTATCCATCAATGATACAAAATCAGTACTGCAGATCAAAGTAGCACAACAAAAGCAAAGCAACCTTGAACATGTTGAACAACAATTTTATTGCTGTTCTTCATCTCAAAGTCATAGTGAGGCTTTCAACACAGATTAAAAAAAACTCACCTTACTTCATGTATATATATAGTTATTGAAGACCTGTAAGTGACCTTCTGCTGTTGTCTGTTCTATGGTCGGGTTGTTGTCTCTTTGACACATTCCCCATTTCCATTCTCAATTTTATTGTACCAATATTCTGTTATCCTTCTACATGTGTACTGATAACTGTGATACATTCAGTGCCAATTGTACTTTAGTCATGCTAGTTGTATTTGGGCGGAGTATGTATCTGATTTTGATATTGTGTATTGTAGCCAAAGAAGAAGAGTGTTAGATTTGCTGGTGTGGAATACTCCGATGAGGTGGAGGAAGAAACAGAGGAGGAAGACAAATTATTTACCAAACGCATCTCAGGTACACCTTTTTAAATTAAAAAAGTAAAAAATGATCTAACATGTCTTAGAAGAGTTACAATGATCTTATAAAGTTATAATAGAATATTTGGTTTTTTTTATATGGGCTATTTCAAAAAAAATGATGCCAAAGTGTGACAAACATGGTAAAAAATTAAGTCATTGCTAATCTTTTTTCTATAATTTTTCTTTAATCCAGAGACATTCAAGTTTACAAAACTACCAAGGGTTAATGCAAAATAATAAAAACAAAAATTTTAACAACATTTTACTCATAAGAATTCATCCACTTTTCAAAGGAAACAACAAAATAATAATATCAACTGACAAACATAAATAAGAATATAAATATCAATGTAATTTTTTTGTTTGTTGCAATAAAGGTACTAAATGATTTTCCTGCAATTTTTTTTATACTTATAAACAGTTTTTTTTTTTAAATATGTAAATTTCACCAATTTTTAGTGTATTCTTTAATATCTTATATTAAAAGTTTTTATATCTCTTTGCAAAAGCTTTAATTTTATATAAAAAGTATAAGAAAGCAAACATATATGATCTAATTACATCCTCTGAAAATTTCACAACAATTGCTTCAGTCAATTCTAAGTTTTCTTCATTTAAAAAATACAAACATGTGTTTTTTATCCTTTTGTTACACTCCTGACATATTTTTTCAGCAGCTGTAAGCCTGTTTTTTAATGGAATGTTTAGAAAATCAGTAATGATATCTATTTTAAATTTATAATCTCACAAATAAATAAATTTATTAGATATTTGATTACATATTTTTTTAATTTCTGAGCAAAGAGCAAACTTTTAACATGTTTAATGAGAATGACACTTTAATTTTTAAGAATCTTTGGTGAATAGTGTGCAGAAAAATCACTTTTACAAGACAGATCGGCTTTCTCATTACATTGTAAAGATGTAACAATTATTTTAATAAAGAATCGTGTTGAATTTTTTTATAGATAAGCTACATCAGAAACTTGTCAGGAGTGTAACAAATGTTACACTCCTGACCATAATTTATTGCTACCATATTTTAACATGAAACTGACCTGAAATCATGTAGAGTCTTTATATTTCACATATTATTTTAGTGCAAATTAAGAACAGGTTAAAAAAATTATATACTTCTTACATATTTACAAATTTTGCTAATTGTCTTTTTAAAAAAAAAGATGGCTTTCCTTTAAACCTTGTTCAGTCTCTTGTTTGATATTATATATATGCTGTTTTTATGTCAGATAATGTATTATGATAAGTTTGTTCGTACTACCAAAGATGGTAGCAGTATGTGCTCTGTATATTAAAAATTGTCCAAAAATGTACCCAAAAATGTCAGGAGTGTAACGCTTTAAAAAGTTTAAGTGTAACATTCATGTTATTTTTATAGAAACAATGTTGTTATTATTGGTTTTCTTTTCTGGAATTTGAGTGTGAACACCATCAGCTCAATACTTGTATGTCAGGACTGTAACACATTTAAACAAGCTAGTTCAATTGCAATTTTAGTTCAAAAATTTCAAAAGTAATGATGTAGACTTGTATTCTGTGTTAAGCTGAGGTGTAGTAATGTCATTTTATAATAATTGTCAGCTTGTTTTTCTTCCAATAACTTACCTTTGCTAATAAGATTGAAATCAGGCATTTTTTTGTGTTACACTCCTGACATTGAAGTATTGAGCATACAAAAGCAATGAAGGCCATAATAATGGCATGTTTGTTACTGATAAACTGTAACAGGTAATGTTCACTGAAATTCAAGAATAAACAACAACTATAACAACATTGTTTCTAAAAAAAAATACATCTTAACCCAGTTGTTACACTCCTGACAGACCTGGGTAGTACTCTTATTGTAACCATAATATTCCAGTAGTAGAACTTCAGGGTCAACTGGATGCACCTGTGCCAAGCTATGATACTAAACAAAAAAAATAAACCGTGCAAGATGTACAGAAACATGTTATTTCACCTACAAAGACATTTTCTGGCAGCATATTGACTTTTACTAACATTTTTTTTTTTACACAAACTTATTTGACTTACCTTATGAGGCTCATAAAAATGTAAATATATGGAAGAATTGAACAAGAAATCATAGTCAAGATATAATAGTTGGATGAAAGATATTGTTTGGTATTGTATCTGCCCTTATTTATTCTATATCATCAATGAATGCACATGCTTTCTTCTAAATGTCACACTAAAAGCGTTACACTCCTGACATTTTGAGGTACAATTTTGGACAATATTTTTTAAACAGAGCACCTACTGCTATTATCTTTGGTAGTTAGGACCAACTAATCATAATACATTATCTGACCTAAAAATATTATAGATATAGTATCATACAAGAGACTGACAAAGGTTTAAAGGAAAGGCATCATTTTTTTTGAAATAGCCCATATTTGTTTTTTTTTGTTTTTGTTTTTGTTTTTGTTTTTAATTTTTTGTTTCTTTATTTTGTTTCTTTTTGGTTTTTTTCTTTTTCTTAATCGTCTTTTAATTTTTTTTATTTATTAATTCTCTATACTTTTTTTTGTATGTCCTTTTTAATAAGATACAATTATAAAATCCCAACAAAATGTTATTTTCCAGTTCTATACATTTTCTGATAGATTGTATTATATTACAATCATATATATGAACTAACTGTTTGATAACCGTTCTGTTGTATATTATATATGTTGGATAAAAAAAATTAAAAATTAAAAAAAATTTTAAAAAAAGTTATAATAGAATAATAAATCTTGAAAAACTTTGAAAACTTTTCATCAAGTATATATTAAATAAACAAAATATTACTGGTACTGCTGATCATCATTTGGTTTTCGGTCTTGATTTATTTTTGCATTGAGCATCACTGGAGGGACGTAAAATACATACATGTAACTAAAAAAAAATCTTAATTCGTAACATTTTATAAAATTCTATTTTCCCTGTAAACCCTGACTTTACAGAAAGATTTTTAGGGTGTGCACAGCTATAAAGAGTTACATTTCTTTGACATTTGAAAAATCACATGGACAATTTACAGTTATGATTCAACCTTTAGGCTTTATTTGATGATACATGTTAATGCAAAAATATGATTATTGACATGCCTCATACATTTTGTAGATGAAATTGAAGACTGGATTCCTTATTATTAGATTGATAGGATTTTTTCTTTGATTACTGGGGTATATGTTGAGCACAGATTTGAATCTTTAACAAAGTACTTAGTTTTCAATTATATTGTATATTGTATGAAGAATTTGGCAAAACCACAAAATTAAATATCCACAAAATTGTGATATTCTGTCAATCCAATAAAAATGAATTAATCTCATGATAGATCATCAGCTTTCCTTTTTAACTACAAACCGTGGAGTTAGATTAATATTTATTTAAATTACATCTTTCTATTTTTCTGTTTTTCAGTAAAAATTACTCCAAAGAAAAGGCCATTTTCTGCAAAACCAAATTTACAAACAACTGAAACAGAGATCACACATAAAGCCCAGGGGAGGGCTGGGAGTGCATCAGTGCTTTCTCAGAAACACAAATCAACAATACGTCCTCAAGCGGCTGCTCATATTATTACCCATAATACTTTGAAGGAAAATACCCAACCAGAAAAAAGAATATCTGTTGTTAACAACAATTTTATGTCCAAAGTACCAGTATCGAGTGTAGCCAAGAGCTTGGTATCCCAATTTCAGCCGGTGTCATCTGAGATAACTATGTACACTGTACCAGGTGCTAGATTAAATTATGCTGTATCAGCATCTAATTATCCAGTGGCATCAACGATGGTTACATCTCAGAAACAGGAAGTTACTCCAAACGGTTACTACCAACAGCCAATGATGAGTGGGTCAACTCCAGCACAAGGATTAACGAACGGTATTTATCAAGAAGGGCCAGTTTACGATGAGAATGGTATGAGAATCGACAGGACCCCCACAGACGATGAGATTAATTTCTTATGGGACAAAGTAAGAACGTGTTTACATAGGACACCAGCACCTAACAACAGTCCTACGTCTGATCCTGTTAAACCACCTTTCTTCGATCAGCCTGTTTCACGGCAGGCAGCACACGTTTCACACACTATTATTGACGGAGCTGCTCTTGGACAAATAGCCAATCAAACTCGTGTTTCTAGTTACAACACAACAAATCCTACAACTTCAGGTAGAAAAAGTGTTGATCCGAACGGCTATCAACGAAGATATGGTCTGTTACAGAGACAGAAACAACCGAACCCTAACAGTCTGAGTAAGAATAACCCACAACAAAGGGAGATGATTACGTACCACGGTCCTATGTCAAGTAATCAGGAACCACAACAAGGAAACCCACAGTTTCAGCCTCGACAAGACAGTAAGAAAATGTTTTCACTGATTATTAGAATTTTGGTGTTTAAACCACTTTAAATATGAAAAAAATGATGTGGTATAATTGTCAATGAGACAACTCTCCACAAGAGACTAAATAACACAGAAATTGACATTATAGGGTACTGTAAGGCCTTCAACAATGAACAAAGCCCATACTGCATATTCAGCTATAATAAATATAAAACAATTCAAACGAGAAAAACTAACAGCCTAATTATGTACAAAATAATGAACAAAAATCAAATATTGAACAACAACCACTGAAGCATACTTCGTATCAAGTTTATAATTGGTGGTGGAAGCCAAAATACAACGGGTAACCATGACTTTAAATAGAAAATCAAGCAATCCTAGACTGGTTAAGTTTTGGATAGATAAACTTTCATTTCTTTTAATATTATTTTAAAAAGTTTTGAACTGAACTTTTAGCTAATAACAACACTATAATTTTCCTAAGCTAGCTGTGTTCATATATGACAACTGTAAATTAAATTACTTTAATATTTCAGCTGCTGACAGTATGACTGCATTTTTAATGGCTGAACAGTTAGCCCAGCAATCCATGTCTGAGAGTCAGATGCACCATGCTATGAACGATGTACAAAGTAATCCTATCAGTGCTAACAGACCTGCTCCTAATGGTAAATATAACTTGACAAGTGTTAACAGTATAAAAATAAAGAGATGTGGTAAAAATGCAAATGAGACAACTGTCCTCTAGAGTTCAAAGGAGGAAGATATGAAAGCCTTTTGACAGAAAACTGCAAAATAACTCCAGCGAGAAGCAACTAAAGCTTACCTTCAAAAATGAGGGGGGAGGGGGGAAACATACTATATAGTCAGCTATAAAAGCCCTAAGCATAAATATGTGAACGACTTATGGTCACATCATACGTTTTCATACTCTCCATGCTTTTTCACAATTCATTTTAAATAGTACGAAAACCCAGGAGACAAAGATGAATTAGAAAACTAACAGCATAATTTAAGCAATAAACAGACCTACTCGTAATGGTGAAAATACCTTACACAACAAGTCAAAAGTATAAAAATTAGGAGAAGCAGTATAAATGCCAATTAGACAACCATCCTCCAAAGATCAAAGGAGGAAAGATCAAAGCAACTATAGGTTACCTTCAACAATGAGGAAAAAAGACAATACCGTAAAGTCAGCTATGAAAAATCACAAAACAAAAATGTGAAACAATTTAATTGATGTAAACTAACAGCCTAATTTAAACAATAAAACTAACTCCTAATGGTAAATTTATCCTGACCAATAAGTTAACATGCCTGCTCCATTATCATGTTCAATGTTTGCGTTGATTGAAATCTGTTCTTAAAAATGAACATAATATATAGATTCAACAACAAATATTTATTTCATATAATATTGGGTACCAAGTTTCATGGTTGTAGTTAACTATGTAATCCATGTTAATTGGAACCCTTCTAACATTAACTATGTCATCCATGTTAATTGGTACCATTCTGACATTAACTATGTCATCCATGTTAATTGGTACCCTTCTGACATTAACTGTGTCATCCATGTTAATTGGTACCCTTCTGACATTAACTGTGTCATCCATGTTAATTGGTACCCTTCTGACATTAACTGTGTGATCCATGTTAATTGGTACCCTTCTGACATTAACTGTGTGATCCATGTTAATTGGTACCCTTCTGACATTAACTGTGTGATCCATGTTAATTGGTACCCTTCTGACATTAACTGTGTCATCCATGTTAATTGGTACCCTTCTGACATTAACTATGTCATCCATGTTAATTGGTACCCTTCTGACATTAACTATGTCATCCATGTTAATTGGTACCCTTCTGACCCTTCTGATGTTAACTGTGTCATCCATGTTAATTGGTACCCTTCTGACGTTAACTGTGTCATCCATGTTAATTGGTACCCTTCTGACGTTAACTGTGTCATCCATGTTAATTGGTACCCTTCTGACATTAACTGTGTCATCCATGTTAATTGGTACCCTTCTGACATTAACTGTGTCATCCATGTTAATTGGTACCCTTCTGACATTAACTATGTCATCCATGTTAATTGGTACCCTTCTGACATTAACTATGTCATCCATGTTAATTGGTACCCTTCTGACATTAACTATGTCATCCATGATTATTGGTACCCTTCTGACATTAACTATGTCATCCATGTTAATTGGTACCCTTCTGACATTAACTATGTCATCCATGTTAATTGGTACCCTTCTGACATTAACTATGTCATCCATGTTAATTGGTACCCTTCTGACATTAACTATGTCATCCATGTTAATTGGTACCCTTCTGACATTAACTGTGTGATCCATGTTAATTGGTACCCTTCTGACATTAACTGTGTGATCCATGTTAATTGGTACCCTTCTGACATTAACTATGTGATCCATGTTTATTGGTACCCTTCTGACATTAACTATGTAATCCATGTTAATTGGTACCCTTCTGACATTAACTGTGTGATCCATGTTAATTGGTACCCTTCTGACATTAACTATGTAATCCATGTTAATTGGTACCCTTCTGACATTAACTGTGGATTTATTTATTTTTGTGGGTACCAATTTTTCGTGGTTTTAGCAAAATGTGTATATTCGTGGATATTTATTTTTGTGGTTTTGGCAAAGTCTGCAAACATTCCCATTAGAAAATTTGTAAATCGTTGAACATTTGAATTCGTGGTTCTCCTGTACCCACAAAATCTACGAAAATTAGCATCCAACAAATATTAATGAATTAACAGTATGTGGGGTCTACAGATATGCTCTGTGTACTTCTATTGGTTTAACACATTTTAAATTGATTTTTATTATTCTTCCAGTACCATCAGCTTTATCTATAGAAGAGAGACGGTTACTAGAATCATTGGACAAATTAAATGATCAATTAAAAAGTAAGTTATGATGTCTATAGAAGAGAGACGGTTACTAGAATCATTGGACAAATTAAATGATCAATTAAAAAGTAAGTTATGATGTCTATAGAAGAGAGACGGTTACTAGAATCATTGGACAAATTAAATGATCAATTAAAAAGTAAGTTATGTTGTCTATAGAAGAGAGACGGTTACTAGAATCATTGGACAAATTAAATGATCAATTAAAAAGTAAGTTATGTTGTCTATAGAAGAGAGACGGTTACTAGAATCATTGGACAAATTAAATGATCAATTAAAAAGTAAGTTATGTTGTCTATAGAAGAGAGACGGTTACTAGAATCATTGGACAAATTAAATGATCAATTAAAAAGTAAGTTATGTTGTCTATAGAAGAGAGACGGTTACTAGAATCATTGGACAAATTAAATGATCAATTAAAAAGTAAGTTATGATGTCTATAGAAGAGAGACGGTTACTAGAATCATTGGACAAATTAAATGATCAATTAAAAAGTAAGTTA
The DNA here is from genome assembly GCA_037788925.1 of Mytilus galloprovincialis. Lineage (NCBI taxonomy): Eukaryota > Metazoa > Mollusca > Bivalvia > Mytilida > Mytilidae > Mytilus > Mytilus galloprovincialis. The sequence goes on along the minus strand of CM075340.1, from coordinate 3,474,801 downwards.
TGATGTGTATAGAAGAGAGACGGTTACTAGAATCATTGGACAAATTAAATGATCAATTAAAAAGTAAGTTATGATGTCTATAGAAGAGAGACGGTTACTAGAATCATTGGACAAATTAAATGATCAATTAAAAAGTAAGTTATGATGTCTATAGAAGAGAGACGGTTACTAGAATCATTGGACAAATTAAATGATCAATTAAAAAGTAAGTTATGATGTCTATAGAAGAGAGACGGTTACTTGAATCATTGGACAAATTAAATGATCAATTAAAAAGTAAGTTATGATGTCTATAGAAGAGAGACGGTTACTTGAATCATTGGACAAATTAAATGATCAATTAAAAAGTAAGTTATGTTGTCTATAGAAGAGAGACGGTTACTTGAATCATTGGACAAATTAAATGATCAATTAAAAAGTAAGTTATGATGTCTATAGAAGAGAGACGGTTACTTGAATCATTGGACAAATTAAATGATCAATTAAAAAGTAAGTTATGATGTCTATAGAAGAGAGACGGTTACTAGAATCACTAGATAAATTAAATGATCAATTAAAAAGTAAGTTATGATGTCTATAGAAGAGAGACGGTTACTAGAATCATTGGACAAATTAAATGATCAATTAAAAAGTAAGTTATGTTGTCTATAGAAGAGAGACGGTTACTAGAATCATTGGACAAATTAAATGATCAATTAAAAAGTAAGTTATGTTGTCTATAGAAGAGAGACGGTTACTTGAATCATTGGACAAATTAAATGATCAATTAAAAAGTAAGTTATGTTGTCTATAGAAGAGAGACGGTTACTTGAATCATTGGACAAATTAAATGATCAATTAAAAAGTAAGTTATGATGTCTATAGAAGAGAGACGGTTACTTGAATCATTGGACAAATTAAATGATCAATTAAAAAGTAAGTTATGTTGTCTATAGAAGAGAGACGGTTACTAGAATCACTAGATAAATTAAATGATCAATTAAAAAGTAAGTTATGTTGACTATAGAAGAGAGACGGTTACTAGAATCATTGGACAAATTAAATGATCAATTAAAAAGTAAGTTATGTTGTCTATAGAAGAGAGACGGTTACTAGAATCATTGGACAAATTAAATGATCAATTAAAAAGTAAGTTATGATGTCTATAGAAGAGAGACGGTTACTTGAATCATTGGACAAATTAAATGATCAATTAAAAAGTAAGTTATGATGTCTATAGAAGAGAGACGGTTACTAGAATCACTAGATAAATTAAATGATCAATTAAAAAGTAAGTTATGTTGTCTATAGAAGAGAGACGGTTACTAGAATCACTAGATAAATTAAATGATCAATTAAAAAGTAAGTTATGATGTCTATAGAAGAGAGACGGTTACTAGAATCATTGGACAAATTAAATGATCAATTAAAAAGTAAGTTATGATGTATGCTGTACAGGTTTGTCTATAGAAGAGAGACGGTTATTAGAATCATTGGACAAATTAAATGATCAATTAAAAAGTAAGATATGTTGTCTATAGAAGAGAGACGGTTACTAGAATCATTGGACAAATTAAATGATCAATTAAAAAGTAAGTTATGATGTCTATAGAAGAGAGACGGTTACTAGAATCATTGGACAAATTAAATGATCAATTAAAAAGTAAGTTATGATGTCTATAGAAGAGAGACGGTTACTAGAATCATTGGACAAATTAAATGATCAATTAAAAAGTAAGTTATGATGTCTATAGAAGAGAGACGGTTACTTGAATCATTGGACAAATTAAATGATCAATTAAAAAGTAAGTTATGATGTCTATAGAAGAGAGACGGTTACTAGAATCATTGGACAAATTAAATGATCAATTAAAAAGTAAGTTATGATGTCTATAGAAGAGAGACGGTTACTAGAATCATTGGACAAATTAAATGATCAATTAAAAAGTAAGTTATGATGTGTATAGAAGAGAGACGGTTACTAGAATCATTGGACAAATTAAATGATCAATTAAAAAGTAAGTTATGTTGTCTATAGAAGAGAGACGGTTACTAGAATCATTGGACAAATTAAATGATCAATTAAAAAGTAAGTTATGTTGTCTATAGAAGAGAGACGGTTACTAGAATCATTGGACAAATTAAATGATCAATTAAAAAGTAAGTTATGATGTCTATAGAAGAGAGACGGTTACTAGAATCATTGGACAAATTAAATGATCAATTAAAAAGTAAGTTATGTTGTCTATAGAAGAGAGACGGTTACTAGAATCATTGGACAAATTAAATGATCAATTAAAAAGTAAGTTATGATGTGTATAGAAGAGAGACGGTTACTAGAATCATTGGACAAATTAAATGATCAATTAAAAAGTAAGTTATGATGTCTATAGAAGAGAGACGGTTACTTGAATCATTGGACAAATTAAATGATCAATTAAAAAGTAAGTTATGTTGTCTATAGAAGAGAGACGGTTACTAGAATCATTGGACAAATTAAATGATCAATTAAAAAGTAAGTTATGTTGTCTATAGAAGAGAGACGGTTACTTGAATCATTGGACAAATTAAATGATCAATTAAAAAGTAAGTTATGTTGTCTATAGAAGAGAGACGGTTACTAGAATCATTGGACAAATTAAATGATCAATTAAAAAGTAAGTTATGATGTCTATAGAAGAGAGACGGTTACTTGAATCATTGGACAAATTAAATGATCAATTAAAAAGTAAGTTATGATGTCTATAGAAGAGAGACGGTTACTAGAATCATTGGACAAATTAAATGATCAATTAAAAAGTAAGTTATGATGTCTATAGAAGAGAGACGGTTACTAGAATCATTGGACAAATTAAATGATCAATTAAAAAGTAAGTTATGTTGTCTATAGAAGAGAGACGGTTACTAGAATCATTGGACAAATTAAATGATCAATTAAAAAGTAAGTTATGATGTCTATAGAAGAGAGACGGTTACTTGAATCATTGGACAAATTAAATGATCAATTAAAAAGTAAGTTATGATGTCTATAGAAGAGAGACGGTTACTAGAATCATTGGACAAATTAAATGATCAATTAAAAAGTAAGTTCTGGTGTATGTTGCACAGGTTTAATAAAGCCAAACCAATCTTTCAAACTATAAAGTAATGAAGGTAGGGTTAGCTTTTACGGACATTGAAATCAAATACCTTGTAAATGTCTACAAGCATAAACTAGATATAGAAATATAAAGACAACAACAGCCATGATTAAAACATTAAGTTAACATAAATTATGGATTAAAGGTATAAATAATAGATATCAAATTTTCTGAAATGGAAAAGAGCAGAAAAAATGGCCATCAATAAGTTAGTGTTAGTCTTAAGATGGTATCAAGTTGTTAATGTCTGTTTCATTTTGGTCTTTTGTGGATAGTTGTCTCATTGGCAATCATACCACATCTTCTGTTTTATATTGACTAGAATTAATTTTGCTCGTTTAATTTCCATCAAATTTTGACCAAATGTTTCCTTTAAACCTTAGACCAATCAAAAAAAATCAAAAACTTGAACCACACACTTTATAGAAAATTTCATTGGCTATATAGCAGTTTGACAAACACTCATTTGGATTATTTAGAAGCTTAATATTACCTAAACAATAAAACACGATTAAAACATGCAGCTGATTTTTGCAGAGTTATCTTCCTTTAGTGCTATTTACCACCTTAAATTGAATTTATTATTTTTCAGTCTCTGAGTTTCCAGGCCCTCTACCTCAACAAGCTCCTCCTCCCCCTCAGCCAGTACAACAAGCGGTACCTCACCATTATGTACATGTAAGTAATCTTTAGCGTCAAATGCATGTGTTTGCATGAAAACTTTAGTAACCCACAAGTTGTACATTCAAACTAAAATAATATACTCTAATGTTTAGGCTTTAATTTGTTGTTTCAGATTTGTATCATACAATATACCATCATAATCAGTATGATTTAACTAAATTTGAAGTTATACACATGGTTTTGATGTATTAGGTTTCTCTGATTTTTCAATAGTTAGATTGTTTTAGTATTTTCACAAGTTTTATAGACAAAATGTCTTAATTCTTTCATTGGTATTTAAGTCAATTTGTTTGCATTGTATTAATGGACTTATTAGATTTTTTTGTCAATTCTTTTTAAGCTTTTAATTAAACTACAACAGTTCAATAAGAAAAATATTTTAGTTGTTTTTATTTTTGCAGCCACCAAACTATACAAGTGCATACTCAATGTACAACACTAATGTAAGATCTATGTTCTGTTTGGGTATATATGTAGCCTTAAATCCTTAACTCAACCATAATCCTTAACTTTATCAATAGTCAGTATTATAATCCTGAACTTTATATCGGTTGAACCATAATCCTGAATTTCATATCTTTCATACCATAATCCTTAACTTTATCAATAGTCAGTATTATAATTCTGAATTTCATATCCGTTGAACCATATATATAGTCTTGAGCTTTGTCAATAGTCAGTATTATAATCCTGAACTTCATATCTATTCAACCATAATTCTGAGCTCCATATCTTTCATACCATAATCCTTAACCAAACCACTGTTAAATTGAACATAGTCTGTAACCTTGCTAACATCTGTTATATTTACTTTTGGATGGGAATAAAGGTATACATATATGTATTATCATGATTCATTGACAATTAAATTTGATATTAAATAAATGTTTATAAGTCTTTATGGAGTACCAGTACATGCAAAGACTATTGATATCTGGAAATTGGTTCTATTAAAATTTGAATATGTACCTCATTCACATGTTGTCTTTAAACTGAATTGAAAAAAAAATAAATTGTTACATAAAAAATGATCTTTTTTACCTTTAGCAGAAATGCTTAAACCTAAACATTTAGAAGATACTTTTAAGTGTAGTTTCGACACAGATGTCCCTATTTTGATTGGATTGTTTTCAAGGAATATCTATGTGGGGTTTCATGTTTTCGGCAAAGCAATAAAGAATAATTTCAGTGTCAATATTTCAAATAGAACATATGCAAATTACCAAAAATGCCAACTTTTTTTGTGGACTATAATAAAACAGGGTTTAGCTCTATTTAATCATCAAGTTACAAAAGAACTCTGAAGGTAAAATTTAGTCAATTTAAATTCATTACTTATCAATCAAAAGAATTTATACTTTTCATGAAGATCTGTTTAAAAAATTGTATATTTAAAATATTCATTGTTCCCTTATAAGTCAAGAGATAATATTGGAATGAAAAATAAAATGTAATGTTGTGTTTTTCTCAAAGACCTGAAGTCCTATTAACACAGGTAAATAAGATTGACTTTGCACAAACAAGTACAGCTTTTGTTCAATGTGCAAAGGTAAAATGCAGTTTTTGATTTGATATTTTGCTTTTGATATTCACTTAAAATGATACCTTTGCTAGTAGAAAAACAAATGTACATCCAACTATTATTTTCACTGATCGAGATCTTAATTTAACACTGTAATCTTTTTCTCATAATCTGAACAGAGACACAGGAGAAAGTAAAACTGTAAGGTTGTTTGCACCGTAATATTTGGCTAGGTATAAAGTGTGTTGTGGTTATATTGTTGAGTGGTGCATGTTTTTAGGTACAATGTTTATTGAATTATTGCATGGTAATTAAAATGTTTAGAGTTACAATGTTATATTGGTTTTATCCCTCAATTTTAACAGAATAATGGGCTATAGGGAGATAACACTTTAAAATATGAATTGTAAAAAGAAGATGTGGTATGATTGCCAATGAGACAACTCTCCACAAGATACCAAACGACAAAGAAATTAACAACTATAGGTCACCCAAAGGCCTTCAACAATGAGCAAAGCCCATACTGCTTATATATACTTAGTCTGCTACAAATGGCCAGAAATGCCAATATAAAACAATTCAAACGAGAAAACTAACGGCCTTAAGCTTAATTAATTATATACAAAAAAATGTGTTTGATAATTTTAAATTATCTCATGTGAAACAGAATTTGAATAATCTGTTTCTTAGAAGCTAAGAATATTTTGACACAAACCTGCTAGTGCCTAAGCAGCTTTTCACCTTAAGATATTTGATAGCACAAGCGAAGTTGGTTGCTTAGAAATTTTAGTCTTAGGTAAAGAGGGGATTTTGACTTCAAAGATTTCAAACATTCTGTTGATTCAGAAAGTGTTTCATCCCATGTGTGTTATATACCCTCTAAAATGTCTATTACTTAAGTTGTGATTTTCCAAGGACCTTAAAAGGGCACTGCATTGTGATGAGATTTTATACTAGTGCACATTAAATTATTAGTCTTACAGAGTTATCTTTCTTTTATGTGCATGCCTTATATAGCTATTACAGTTCTTAGATAAGCAATTTTCAAATTTAAATGCTCAGAAGTTAATTGAAAATTTATCACAATCTTGTCTATCTCATTTTCATCTCAAGTTTTTTATGGTACTTTTAGATATATTCAAAATGAGATATATTTATTCTCTAGACTAAATGATATAAAACAGAGCGACATTATTTTGATAACAAATTCTAATGTTTTGAAAATAAGAACTGAATTATAATAAATTAAAAAAAAATGTATTATGCTTGATTTTATGTACAGCCAAATAATAAAGATGAATTTCATATTGAAAATATTTGCCTAAAATCATTATTTTAATCGAACATTCTTCTTTTTACAGGCTGGAGGTTTCAGAGGTCATCATCCAATACAACATAAACGGAACTCGGCAGGACAGAGAAAAATGTCACCAACGATTCAGAATTTTCGGTTTTCTTGAGAAGAGGACATGGATGTCCTAGTTGGTGAAGGATGTTTAGCTTTGTTGTTAGAATAGATTGTTGCTTCTATTATTTATGGTGCAGATCTAATGGATTTCAATGTAGATGGCACTGGAAATTTTCACAGTGGTTCTACAGAATTAATGTTTTCATTAAAATCAGCGTATGAAGATTTTCATGATAGAGTTTTTCAGTCATTGCCCAGACATGGACAATTTTTAATGTATTAAAGATTTTGAAAACTCTAGGACCTGAGAATATATTACCACATTACTGAAGGACATAAGAATATATTACCACATTCCTTATGGAAATTATTCATGTATTTTAGGATTTCATGAAAAACAATAGAAAAAAGAAAAGTGTGTTGACACACAGATTTTTTGTTTCTCTTAAAGACACATATTTTATGTTTTATATAAAGAATTGAGGGACCAAATAAGTTCATTTATGAATCCCCAATACCACAGAATAATAGGTTTTTATGAAATCCAAGGGAGATAATTGTGATATAACAAGCTACTGTGATATATTGTTATAAATTGAATCAATATAATTTTATACCATAATTCTTAGATGTATTGATTGATTGTTGTATGTGATATTAAATGGCAAATTAGAATTTGTAATATGAATGTTAATTTTATTTATTACGAACTGATTTATATTAAGATGCAGTATATTACTATTATTATTACTGGCTATTCATTTTAAAGTGCTAATCACTGAGGAAATCCCATTTATTTTATTTATATTTACGAGACTAGGTAAGAGGAGATAACTCATTGGGTATGTTGTAATCAGATACAAAAAGGGAGTTACTTCCCTTTCTTCAGATTTTTATTCAAATGAGACAAACCGAAAAATACCTGACTTTCCCTGTTCATTACCAAAAGAATCCATACATAGTGTTTATCCTTTAGCTATTGACCAGAAAACTAAGAACTGAATGTACTTCACATGTCAATATATCTTATTTTTATGCCCCACCTACGATAGTAGAGGGGCATTACGTTTTCTGGTCTGTGACTCCGTTCGTCTGTCCGTCCGTCAGTTCGTTCGTTCGTCCGCAGGTTAAAGTTTTTGGTCAAGGTAGTTTTTGATGAAGCTGAAGTCCAATCAACTTGAAACTTAGTACACTTGCTGCTTATGATATGATCTTTTTAATTTTAAAGCCAAATTAGACTTTTGACCCAATTTCACGGTTCATGGAACATGGAAAATGATAGTGCCAGTGGGGCATCCGTGTACTTTGGACACATTCTTGTTTTACCTTCATATTTAGTTTTCAAAATATTTCAATTGCTCTTTGATAGATTAATTTTTGACAGCTCAACTTTCATGTTTTTGTAATCAGTTAATGAAATGAGTTTACTTTTGTCAAAATTATTTTTAAAACAAAATTTTAGAAGATGCCAGTTGTTTACAGTTAAAGCAGGACATTTAGGTGCTTGTTGTTAAGTTGACATTGTATTGTTTCTAAATAACATGGTGTAAAAAGTAAAATTGACTATTTATAAATGAGTATTGTATGATTTTGTTTATTGAAATCTGTCCATTCATTTTTATACAATTATTGTTTTTTATGTTATTTTATTTGAGTTGATATTTTTATTCCGTCCATTTACAAACTTTACAGGAATTTTATAATGTCACCCATTTATTGACTCTCTTTTATCAATAAACATTCCAGCCATTTCAGATTTGAAAATAATTTTTGCATATTTTTTTTAATCTGACATATTCTTTAAAGTTTTTCACAACTTCAGTGTAGAGTTAAGAGTGTCTCCTATTGGTGTTTACTTTTAAACAATGCTCAGAGTTCCTTGAAAAAAATGCCAAATTCCCAATTGTAGTAAAAATCATGTGTCAGTTTTGCAAATGATATATCTATTAACACATTCTTGCTGATTTAATTGGCATTTCTCAAATTCCATCGAATTGAAATGCTCAATCTTAAAATCATGAAAAATGTCATTACGCACTGCTATATTCTGTCTGCCTTATGAGGAAGCTTAAGGGATGCGTTATTGTCATTTTATTCATTTATCCTTTTTATAAATAAGACATTCCTTCACCATGACATAAACTTATTTATAAAGCTAGTCAATTCTTCTTAGAATATTATCATAGAAAATCTGTTACTGTATATAGATATTATTTAATATTTTATTTTTTTTACATTTGTACTGAGTTTGTACATAACTTCCGTCCTTTCATTAATCATTTTCCATATTTTCACTGTTTAAATCATCATTTAAGGTAACTCTTTGAATTGACTTTTTTTGTCTTTGGATTACTTTTAAAGATTTGAAATGATTTCTGTGAAAAATACTTTTCATTTTGTTAGCAGGGATAATTAAATTGGCATGAACAAAATAGAAATAATATGTCACCCACTTGCATTTATGTTTATTTTTTGAAGATTTTAGTGCAGGATAAATCATCAAACGAATCATTTTATTAACTGACTGTGGATTTTATATTTTATGTTCTTAATTTTAAATTCAAACACTTCTTATTACTGGTCCAGTTTTTTGGGCTACCAAGAAAAGTATGTTGATTTCCAGTATCATAGGATTTTTGCATTTTTATATTGTTAGTTTATTATCTGTATTATTTGGGGGGTTAATATGATGTGAAAATGGTGTCAATTCATTTTTAGGGGAAACTGGGTCTAATTTTCAAATTTGTAAAGTTAGTAAAGTCTAAGCACAGTGCTTAAGTGAAAAATTGTTGGTAAAAGTGACAATTTTTCTATGAAATACATTCATCCTTAATACCAAAATGTAATTTAGATATTTTAGAAGAATGTCAATTTACCAGCAATTATGAAATTCATATAAAATGTAAAACAGTAATTGCTATGTGATTCTTTAGTTATAAATCCTTTATATTTTGCCACTTATAGTAATTTAGATTAAACTATATATAACTAAAGATAAGTGGCTTTTTAGGTCTTAAAATAATAATTATGCTTTTCTCTGAGTTGATTAATCCAAGTACATTGATCTAGATATGAAGTAATATTATAGAAGTGTTTTATTGTAAAAAAAATTACTGTAGATTGGAACATTTTTGTATTAGATTTAATTTTGCTAATTTCTCATTAAAAATCAATGACAGAGGATCTAAGCCTACCAGGTAATTTAGATTCATCTTCAAGGACCATCAGATCCAAATTTTGAATTGGATATCAATTCATGAAGATATGCCTTTATTTAGATTGATCTTTATTACTATTAGAATCGAGGATTATTAGCCCAAAATACAATACAATGATATTTTTGGCTCTAGAAATTGCAAATTAATATCCATCAAAATTTTCACTCTACTGTAATTTTGTAAAAGTTAATTATAAATGTTAATAAGATATCAGTGTATAATTGATAGTAGAAATTAATCTTTTTGTTAATTTTTATCCAGAATCAGTATTTCAGGCTTTCTATGTATGTCGATTGTTAGAATTTGACTTTGACTGAGGAGTTTTGCTTTACATGTTTATCAAAATATATATGTATGTTAAAATTGATGATGGGTATTATGTAAAAAAAAATAATGCTGACTTTAATTATTTGTTAAAATTACGTAGATGGTTTATCTTTAAAGAATACTAGACATTTGGCCTTGTGTGCCTTTTGTAATAAAAAAATATTGAATCTTATTTAATTGCTTTCATAGTACACTTTTATAGATATAGGAAGATGTGGTGTGAGTGCCAATGAGACAACTCTCCATCCAAATAACAGTTTATAAAAGTAAACCATTATAGGTCAATGTACGGCCTTCAACACGGAGCCTTGGCTCACACCAAACAACAAGCTATAAAGGGTCCCAAAATTACTAGTGTTAAACCATTCAAACGGGAAAACCAACTGTCTAATCTATATAAAAAAATCCTTGCAATTGCCAGAGTGCAGAAGATCCTGGTTTTAATCCATGACAGATCAAACAAATCGACTTGAAAATTGATATTTGCTTCTTCTCCACAAACCATTACAAACAAAAGCTTGGTCAGCTTAAAGTCTAAAGTGTCCAAGTATGGATACACTTTTCCTGCAGACTGTTTCCTTGTGAACTAGCATGTTAAATTTCTGGCTTTGGGTGTTCTTCAGGTACAAAGCAGGGTTTATATTCATTCAGTTTGGCATGTTTTTGTTCTGATGTGCATGTGATATTTGCTATTCGATTTTAAACCACAAACCATCATCATCATTTTAGTACACTTTTTTAATATTCATTGAAACTGATGCTTCAATAATGTTTTGACCCTTGAATATGTAAGTCTAGCAGACAGCTTGTTATGCACTCGCTGTAGCGGAGGGGGCATTAAGTTTAACCCTTCTAAGTTCATACGTCCCAAATTGGTTTCCATTCTTTAACTTTAGTTTGTCTCAACCAAATGGTATGAAACTTATACACAATGTTTATAACCACATAACACAGATCAAGTTCGAATTTAGTGGTACCACTTTTACCATCCTAGAGTGATTCCCCATTACAAAGGGAATAAAATGCTGAAATATTTGTTTTAGTTTTCTAACATTAAATAAGTTTGCTCCAACTTGTTGTTATGAAACTTAGAAACAATGCTTATTACCACAAAACTCAAATCAAGAACAGATTTGGGAAGCGTCACTTTTTCAGTTCTTGAATAATATCCCTTTATAATGTTATATGCAGCAGAGGCATCGTCTGTGTCCCATGGACACATTCCCCTTTTATTTGTTTTTCAATGACAACTTGAGAACCTTCCTTGGTATTGGGACCTCGACACTTCACTGCATAGAATGACTAGAAAACTGAAATCATTTTAGAATTTGAGGTCAATTTATTTGCCATCCAGGTCACAGACACTGAAAATAGTCCCCAGTTATTGCTGTAGAGTGTTTTCTAGATGATAGTGACAAATAACTTAATAAACATTAATGAGTTTGAATCTGATTTCATTGAGCGGTCTTATATCATGTGAGGAAGATACCTATGTATTATGAGGTTAACATGTTCAAGATCATAAGTTTCAGTAAAGTAAGATTTGCCCCACATCACCATCACCAAAACACAATTTTGTCATGAATCCATCTCTGTCCTTTGTTTGATATGCACATACGTATACACCAAGGTGAGCGACACAGACTATTTAGAGCCTCTGGTTTTAAGGATCTACCAGATGCAGTAAAATCATTAGTCCAACTATTTTATACGGCAGACGACTGTTTGCTGTACAGGGAAATCGAAAACCAAAATGACCACAACAATCTACAAGAGGACTTCAAATCACTAGAAAAATAGGCAGACGACTGGGGTATGCGCTTCAACGCCAAACAAAGCTATATGCTAAGCCCGAAAAGTAAATGCCAACAGTTCTACAACCACACACTCGAACAAGCGTCATCCAACACATATTTTGGGCTATAATACAAGAAGATCTTAAATGGAAGGAACAATTAACAAATACATGCAGCAAAGCCAGTTCCACTCTAAGCCTCCTTAGGAGAAACATACATTACTGACGTAGGGAATGCCGTAAAACAGCATAGATAACACTCGCAAGATATATTATGGAGTACAGGTCAATTATTTGGGACGCATACATGTATATCCAAAAAGACATCGACAAATTGGAATCCATACAAAGAGAGGGCTAGATTTATTATTAAAAACTACAAATCAAGGGTTTTACACTAGTAATTTTTTAGGGCCCTATATAACTTGCTGTTCGGTGTGAATACCTTACCTTGACCTATAATGGTCTACCTATATAAATTGTTATTTGGATAGAGAGTTGTCTCGTTGGCACTCATACCACGTCTTCCTATATCTATAAAGAATGAAAAATGCTATCAGAACTTAAGCATCCGTCACTACAATCAAGATGTCAACAACAAACAACTGATTTTCTTGATCAATGTGGTTGAGATGGAAGATACCAGCGCTCCCTCCGGACGACCGAATTAAATTTCATAGACCTAAACGACAAGTCAGAGCAACAACATAAATATCTGAGCATTGCACAATTTCATGTTTTTCTCTTCACTGTTTATGAAGTCTTTATATTAAATCTATTGGATGTTTGATTTGTACTGATTGTTAATTTAATCTTTGATGCATGCGTTGTTTTATTAGTTATTACTGGCTTTGAACCAGCTGTCAGTAACTGCGAGTACTCTCAGATCTGTACCTAGTGTCTTTTTGGTTATTGGGATGTACAAGTACCCGACCACGTCCACTCTATGCTTTTTGTAATATGTATTTTTATTTGTGTCTACTATTATCTAATGAGTTTATATAAAGAAGAAGATGTGGTTTGATTGCCAATGAGACAACTCTCCGCACGAGACTAAAATGACACAGAAATTAACAACTATAGGTCACTGTACAGCCTTCAACATGAGCATCTCTATTTCTACTAAAGAGAAAACATCAAACGAGTAAGTATTTGTTTTGAACCGACGGTTTATATTTACACTTTGAAACGACCCAAGATTAAAATTCTACCTGTAAGTGTACTTGTAATACTAATTGTAGGTGTATGCCAGGTTCTGAAAATGCCTATAATACGCATCCATCGAAAAGATAGGTTTATAACTAAGGACTTGGAAACACAAATCCTGAATTCGAAGGTTAATGGTTTCTGCACCACTAGGTTTCTGCGCCATTAGGTTTCTGCACCAATAGTTTCTGCACCACTAGGTTTGATTGTCTTAATCTAATTATAACAAGAGAGCAACATGAACAATTGATTTTGAGACGTAACAGATATAAGAAGCGTTTATTATATAAATTTAAGCCATGGATAACAAATGCCGGTCGGGTGGGAGTCGATCCTTCACTTCTGTTTTTTTTAAAGGTAATTTCTCTCTTTTCTTTTCTTTCTTATTTCCCGACCATTATTCTAAATTCTTAATAGTTTATATATAGTTTCACATTCTTTAAGCCGTTGGTCATGTTTTTTTACTTTTTTTAACCTATTTTTCTGCAAATTGGCCTATCATTCACCCTCTTAAATAGAGACTATATTTATATAGGTCACAGGAATTGCTTATGTCTAATTAATCCATGAATATGAAAGGAATCCATTTTTTATCCAGAACGAACATTCCTGCTTGTGATATCCCCCTGAAACGACTAAACCATCAGATAGTATGGCAGTTTTATCTGGAAACTCATTCCAGAGACTTGTACTCGGCTTTCCTGTTTTGACAAAATTTATTATTTCTTTTCTTAATGTGTCTGTTAATTGTTCGTCCTTTTTTGATATTTGGTAATAATATCTTAAGGTGTTGAAAAAAGCAAATGCATCAATTCCATGTGCAGAATACTTTGCTTTGAATGGTACTCCGTAAAAATATGCCGGTTCTGTTGGAAAAGCTGTGACAACATATCGGTATACTGGTGCCTTGTAACTGGATCCGATAGCATATGTCATCACATCTACAGGGCAGGTAACACGGATATCTGTTCCCATGGTTGTGTATTGATATTCAGGAGAAATTACTCCCGTTGGATACATTCCAAGTACCTGACTTGCATTTATTGTAGGAAACGTATTCATTTTCTCTGATACCCTGTTAATATAATCATCCCATGTCCAAGACTCGATATCAGTATGCTTCGGAAAGTAGTCCAGTTCCTGGGCTGAACTACCTAAACAAAACAGCAAAACAACAAAATATCAACATATGTATATGATCGGAACTAATCAGGTACTACCACAGAATGATAAAAGACTCATAAACGACTTATCAAAAACTCTACAATTTCAACATTTTTGAAAACTTTTAAAGGTACAATTCAGTCGTTAGCAGTCAAATACATGTGTAATTACATCAAAATGAAGCACTTTATTGTTGATGGAGTCTCAAATATCCATACTGTAATTTAGTTATTTTCTCCTGTTCTTTTATTTCTAGTCAAAGAACTTCTAATTGTCGAGGCAATAACTTTTAAAACAAACAGCAATTAAAGTGCTGTTTCTTTGCCTTTTTTTTTTTTTTTTTTTTGTTCTACATATACTGATTTTGTGTCATGGATTAATACCCTATATGTTTGTTTTCTCTATTATGATATAAATAATATGTTTCATACCTATGATTACTGGAACATCATTCCCTTTTCCTTTTTTCCAAAGATCAAAAGGCGAAGCTGGTAAAACTAAACCTGCAATGAGCATACTGTAGAATTACAAATAAAAAATGAATTGAAACCTAAATAGGAATTTGCTCTAGAATGAGTTAATTACGCGTGCAAGGATTTTATAATACTATTACGATCATTTACACGACCTGACGGACATTCTAGATTCATGTTTTTGTCAACCCGTCATAAAATCTTTAAGATAGACAATAAATTCCCCTTGATATCTTTTACCTTGTATCCCCCCGAAATTCAAATTAAATCTATCATCTCAATCCGAAGTATCTCCTCCTACTACTTCTAAAACTAATCTGTCTCGCTTGTTTAAGGAACCCTGAGACTGTAGCAACTTTGGGCTGATTGTACTCAGCCACTTTTGATACACGTACAGGAAGATAAACAGACACACAACAGACGACAACCACTGAACATAAGTATTGAATGGTATTGGATTCGACACTGACGAAAATTTTTATTAGGCATTGAAACAAACTTTTATAGTATCACCATTCAAATTATATACTCATCATACATGAAGATACCATGATTGCTTTGTACGCCAGACAAAAAACTCATCAGTAACGCTCGATTCAAAAATGTGTAAAAACCAAATAAAATACGAAGATGAAGTACTAAAAAGTAATCAGACGTAAATATATCAAGTAAATCTTCAACAACAAAATTACAAGACCCTGATTTCATTGATTTTTTTTTAGTTATCATGAGGGATTTCCGAAGAATTGTGATTTTTGAAAGTCACCACTTCTGACCTTTGATCACAATTTTCGAAGTTTGCATCAACGACAGACTTTAATCGAAAGCAATTATGTTTATCTTCAAATCAATACCTATCAGCCGTGAACTATGTCGGGTTGTTAAATTTTTGCGCATCTTTAAATTTCATCGTACTAAATGTACCGGGAAAACTGATTGGAATCCGTAGGAGTGTCATTTTCTGTGTACTTTTAATCCAGGTCAATGTCCTTATCTATGTCCGATACTCATCTCATAATTTATTTTAAACTAAAACTTTAATAGGTCTCGTGATGAAATATATGTACATCAAATTATAATTTATAAATACATACGACGCCAGATAATATTGGTTATTATCTGAATGTAGATACAATTAATCGAATTAATATGCCTCGACTCCAATCTTTATTGACTGGGATTTTCAGTTGTTTGTAAGAGAACATCGGCTTTTTCCACCAACAAACACTGACCAACACCCATATAATTCTTGTACATGCAGCATATGACGTTGCGGTAAAGATCCGACCCCAAAATACAAGAGAAACATACCAAAGAAGCATCCAAAAGCATAAGTCGAAAATACACTGAAAACGCCATAACAAAAAAAGAGCGAGAAAAAAAGTCACATGCACATGTACAGTTAACAAAACACAGCAGAGAAAACTGAAAAATGTCACCAGAAAGCAAATCTAAGACATCTAAAAAGGGAGATAGCATGTGCTCCGGAATGGTAAGCAGATCCGGTTCTGGATATAGCATGTTCAACCGTCAAGTACCCCTGATGCAATGTGTGAGGCTACACTTAATTTGCTACCTTGCTTAATTCCTTCATTGGTCTTTTGAATGTTAATGCATCAAGGGATAATTTGTTTATGTTTAGGTGTTTGGCGGGAGTTGAGCGCTTGCTATGATAAGACAACTGTAACTTAACATTACATAAATAATTAAAAAGCTGTTAATAAAAAAAAAAGAAACCCCGAGTATATATGTTCTTACCATCAACTACTGCAAGAGCACCAACAAATAGATTATTAGTAGGTAAATCACCGAAATCATCCATAGCCCAGTATGGATAAACATCCCATGGAATGGCGTCCATAATATTTTTTGCGGGAAGATTAATCAAACAATCTGCTCCTGCGCATTTAGTATTCTCAAGAAATATCTTATTGTCAAATGCGGCCTCCTCGTACGTTTTATTCAATAAGGCAGATCCACTCATCATCCAAACTCTATGGAAAAGACCAGTTGTCATTGGCGAAGCCATTAAAACCATGATGCTTGTAGCTCCAGAACTTTGCCCAAACAATGTCACCTGTAAAAATGTTCATCGTACTTGTTATATCTGGCGAATTGTTTCCAACATTTCAAATGTTAGAATTTATAAGCCTTTTAATTCATCAAGCAGAATTCGAAAAAAAAGACAACTTGTATACTTGCTGCAATCAAGTGCAGCATTATTTCATTTTCCATACTGTATAGCGGTTTATTTTTGCAGAGTGTAAATTTTCGTTTATTTTCGCGAATTGAAACGAATCAGAAAAATAAGTTCCACTTTTTTAGAAATGCACATGCAATATGGTATTATAAAGCTTTAAATACGCCAAAGTAATAACCGCCAAAATATTGTGAATACCTTTTCAAAATGAAAATCGCGAAATTTTTGCAACCGCGAAAATTAACCGCTTCGCGTTATTCTATGTTGAGCATAAATAAACGAGTTTTGCTTAAAACAATAGTGTAGACAGAAACAAACAAAGCAGGCTCCGGACTTACGCAGGCAAATAAAGATTGCGATATTGTTCAATTCTTTTCTAAACTTTACATCAATTATAACTGCGCCAAAAAAGATTGCTTGTAATTTCAAAGAGTTGAAAATGAATTGAAACTATTGAAAGTCTAGATAACCTACAAAACTACTTTGCCAACGTAGGAATTCAAACTTGCGCCGCCATGAAAAACCTTTATTTTTATATAAACCTTTTGAATGCAATAACGCTGAGATCAGACTAAATCCCAACTTCTTGTAATGTAAATATTCTACTTACCAGATTTGGATTACCTCCAAAATTCATGATATTGTCCTGTACCCATCTTAACGCCAATATCTGGTCCATGAAACCATAGTTTCCCGTTAAACGTAACGGAGTTGATAGAGTCATGAACCCAAAAGCATTTAATCTGTAGTTCATGCTAACATAGACCATATTTGTTGCCTCTGCAACTTCTTCAGATGGACTATAAGTAGGAAAATTTCCACTTAAGCCTGTGAGAGAACCGCCATGAAACCAAACCATCACTGGCAAATTGGCCTTCCTGTTCATTGTAGGCGTCCATACGTTTAAAAACAAACAATCCTCATTCCCAGAAATGCCTATGGGAGACGTTGGATCTCGTTGAACACACCAATTCCCAAATTCGGTTGCTTTGAGGATACCATCCCAACATGTGTTATCCTTTTTCGTTAATGGTACAGGTGGCTTCCATCGTAGACTGGATATTGGTGGTTTAGCATATGGAATTCCTTTAAATACATACGATGAGGTTTTTAGTCCTTCGATTGGCCCGCATGAAGTATGAACGAATGGTGCACTTTTCTGATTTCGTATGCAGGTTTGCACAGCAGAAAGTGACAAAAGCAAGATACAGATCGTAGACTGTTCCTTTCTCATTGTAGCAACTTACTCATACACACACAACAAACCTTTTCTCACTATTGTACAGATTACCTGACGAATGAAGCTTAATTCCACGATTTCAATTTTGTTTGAATCTTTTATCATAAACCCTTGAGGGCAAAGTTCATTATACAGGAGTTATACAAGTTGTCAACTCATGAATAATTATTGAACCACATAGAAAAAATAACATATTCCGGATGTCAGATATTCATCTATATCTATGTTGTTTTATGTTTTCCTATACTATGATTTTCGTTTTGTTAAACTACGGTAATTATCCCGAAATTTATCAACAGAAATCGACATCATATCAGACTTGTATTTGTACTGTTACGAATCACAGTTTATGACTAAACTCAGTAAAGACCCGTCGAAATTGCATATAATTGATAAATTCAACAACACTTACCGTTATCTTGATGATATTGTTTCGTTAAATAATCAAGAATTTTCTCAATATACTGCTGAAATTTACCCCAAGGAACTAACTTTAAATAAATCAAATTTATACGGTAATAACTGTCCTTTCCTGGATTTAGATATTTCGGTTTTAAACGGGAAACCCCACACTAAAATTTACGACAAAAGGGACGATTGTTAATTTTCCATTTTTAGATGGTGATGTTCCTTTGGCATTATCTTACGGTGTTTATATTTCACAGCTCGTTCGCTATGCCCGTGTCTGTTGTGCCGTTTTTGATTTTAACGAACACAACCTATGTATTACTGGTAAATTATCAAACAAGGGACATCGTTACCATACATTACTTAAAACCTTTACTAAATTTTTCCATAGATATAAAGATTTGGTTTTGAAGTTTGGTTGTACCTGTAGAAAACTTAGTTCAAACGGGATAGCACATCCTCATTTTTACGGAAATGTTGTTAACCGTGCCCGGAAATTTAGAAATGATCCTTATAAACTTATCGCTCCTTTAAATAAACTTATTCTAAAAGGTTACCAACTCAACACTTAATAAGATCATTGAATATTGTTTTTATTCGTATTAATATTGATTTTTGTATCAGTAAATTAAAAGCAAACTAAATATAGCTAGTATGTTATATACATATAAACATTCATAGATCTACAATATGTCGATATTGCACAAGGTCATGTTTTTCTCTGACTGTTTATGACGTCTTTACACTTAATCCTTTGGATGTTGGATGTGTATGGGTTTATAGTTTAGTCTTAGATGCATGATTGTTTTTATTAATTGTTATTGGCTTTGAACTAGCTTTCAGATAACTGCGAGTACTCTTTTTTTAAGCCTTTTTCAACTGATTTTTATAGTTCGTTCTTAGGTTGTACTGTTAAACCACTGTCCCAGGTTAGGGAGAGGGTTGGGATCCCGCTAACATGTTTAACCCCGCCACATTATTTATGTATGTGCCTGTCCCAAGTCAGGAGCCTGTAATTCAGTGGTTGTCGTTTGTTTATGTGTTACATATTTGTTTTTCTTTCATTTTTTTTATACAAATAAGGCCGTTAGTTTTCTCGTTTGAATTGTTTTACATTGTCATATCGGGGCCTTTTATAGCTGACTATGCGGTATGGACTTTGCTCATTGTTAAAGGCCGTACGGTGACCTATAGTTTTTAATGTCTGTGTTATTTTGGTCTCTTGGGACAGTTGTCTCATTGGCAATCATACCACATCTTCTTTTTTATATCATAAATTTATTTTGTATATATTCAGCCGTTTTGGTAATATTACATATGAAACTCTTTACCGGAGACCAAAATGACGTAGAAATTAATAACTTTCGGTCAACGTACGGTTTCACCAGTGAGAACATTTGTAATGTAAGATAATAAAAAAAGTAAATTTAGGCTCAAATGGTCAAAATATATTTTTATTCACCCAACTTTTTTTTTTAGAAAACAATAACACAAAAACACTATGTTCTGTCAGAGATTGGCTATGTTTTCAATGCTGATATGCTGTAGTCAGGAACTCGAAATATGAATATCATTATCACTCTTAGGGTTACACAATAATCATATATTGATATGAAAGACATATCTACATCAATGCTTTTCAACTTCGTACTTTATTTGGCCTTTTTAACTTTTTTGGATTCCAGCGTCACCGATGAGTCTTTTGTAGACGAAACACGCGTCTGGCGTAAACTCAAAATTTAATCGTAGTATCTATGATGAGTTTATTTAAATCCTCTTGTTGTTGGATGTGTACTGATTCGTGTTTCAGTCTTTCAAACAGGATTTTTCTTTTCATTTGTTGTAATTGGCCTTGAACTAGCTGTCAGTAACTGAGAACTCTCAGCTCTTTGTCTTTTTGCTTTTGGGATGTATAAGTACCTGTCCACGTCCACTGTGTATTTATGTTAGATGCATTTCTATTTGTATCCATCTGATGAGTTAAGCCCTTTTCAACTCATTTTATTGTTTGTTCGTATATTGTACTGTAACAGCTCTGCTAAAAATTAACTCCGCCACATTCTTTAAGTGCCTCTCAGGAGCATGTAGTTCAGTTGATGTCGTTAGTTCATGCCTGTCATATTTATTTTTCGCAAACTTTTTTGTTTTAAAACAGGCCATTTGTTTTTTCCATTGAATTATTTTAGATTTTTCATGTCAAGGCCCTTGTGAAAGGCGTTATCGTTGCCTATAATTGCGTAAATCCACTTCATTTGAACTTTGGTGGATATATGTCTCATTGGCAACCATTCCACATCTCTTTAGTTTTACATATATATATTTAACTATATAGAGGCTATTTTTTCTGACTCCACGTCTACACGTTATCGAGCTTACCTTGAAAGTGTCACGTGTCTAGCTACGAAGCCGCAAATTTCATTTTTAAAAACACTAGTTAGAGATCAAACCACCACCTTACACTCACAACAAGGTACAGAGAACAACAAAGTAGGTTTAACTTATTCTTAAAGGGCTACACGCTGATAATTTGATTTTAAGATAAGTGTTTTGTTCATTTTCTCTACCACAAAATTCATTTTAAAATAATATATCTAGGTTATGCAATGCATTTTAACTTTTTCTGATTGACAGGTTTATCTATCATCAGATTACATTTTGAGGTTTAAAAACAATTGGAAGATGATATGACGAGCCTTAGCCATTGGCAGTGTAATGTTTCCTGCATAATTTAAACGATCCACATGGACTCGGCTAGTAGATTACAAGAAATCTTTATGTCAACGTTAAAAACGTTAAAAAAAAATAAAACAAGACAGGAAATACGAAAAAAAATATTGAAAAACAATGTGATAAAAAAAAAATTTAATCTGCTAACTGAGACTCAGTCCCTGTTAATCAATCAAGAACAACAACAACAAAAACAAAATAATGATCTGATTTTATTAATACAAATTACCGATTTAATGACAATATTGGCTAAATTAATATATTTTTTCAAATTTTTATTTGTCAATCAACTGATATAAGTAATAATAACGTTATTATGAAATTAATACTCTTTTTTATGTTTTGTAGAATGCTCACATGATAGGTCATACAACTTATTGAAAATAGTAATGGTTGATGCATTATTTGACAAATGAGACAAGTTGTCATCTGTATCATGCGCCGTTTCACTAAAAAAAAAAAAAAAATTGTTTTCTGTAATCAAAAATGATTTTATGATACAAAAATTCAAATTCCTAATTTTGGATATCAAATGAGAATCATGTGATACTTGTGAAGTTTATTGGGTGTTACGTCTATTTTTCGAGTTATATGTTTAAAAGATATAAGTTGTCATACCAACATATAAGGACCTGATAATATTGTTTTCCTGTGTAAATTATTTGGTCTTTTTGGAGATGCATATGACTATATTGAGAAATTGAGATGAAACCAAACACGTCGCCATGATAAGTAATTTATTTTCGCAGAGTATAAATTTCACAATTTTAAAGCTAAATATGTACCTTATCTTAACCTGCCTTACCATTCTTGAATACTTCAGATCACCACCTAGTTTTTGCGTGGTTCGTGTTGTTAGTCAGTAATACTTGTGGCAAGTCAGAAGTATGACATTTGTTTTCCATTCGTTAGATGTGTTTGAACATTTGATTTTACCAGTTTGTGAAGGACTTTCCATGTTGAATTCCATTCGGAGTTCGGTAATTTTGTTATCTTATTTTATGTTGTGTTGTGTTTTGTATTCTGTAGTTTGTCTTTTTGGTCCTTTTCTTTCTTTGACATGGCGTTGTCAGTTTATTTTCGACTCATGAGTTTGAATGTTCCTCTCTTGTCTTTTTCTTGTCACCTATCTACTGTTTGTATCAACGACAATTATCTCAGACGAAATCCTTGACAGTAAATGCATTTGGTTTATATTTAATATACTAGTAAGCAGAGCAGGGTGATAGATAGAAGATACAAAATGGGCAATGGAAATTCATAAGGCAATTCATATATTTCACCACCCCATTATTCTCCATTCTTTTAATTTTTTTCCCCCATTTTTTTATCAATTATTTATATTTTTCATCATTAATTCTAAACTTTCTGCCCATTATTATCGATTACTGTAAGTTCAGAAACTATTGCGTGCATTTATTATTGCGATTGTTGATAAATAAACTAATTGAGATTAATAAATGCGATTTTAGGAAAATCTGGATACATTTATTATATGTATTGGATATCAAAATGCGTTTTTTTATAAGTGCGATACACACCCAGTAGCATTATTAAAATTAACAAAAACAACGCAGTAATTTCTGAATTTACAGGATGTAGACATCATCCAGAACCATAGGCAACACCCCGGTTAAAATGATATTCAAAGAGACAAAAAACAAAATGATAAAAACGAATAACAAAACATTACACTAGAATAAAGATGTTTAAAACAACACAAACCTAATCAAAACCAGAATTTGAATCAAGTGTTACGGAAGGGTGCAATTGAAAGATACTCCTCAAACATCTCAAAATGAGTCAGTTTATGATAATTTATGCTGTTTTGCACTATATGTAAATAGTTTGAATCCCTGATGCTAATAGTTAAGACAAAATTCAAAATAGACATATTTTAGAGACTAATGATGAATGAGATATGAAGCACTATAATGTTATTTGTTATGGAAAATCTGTTTCACAGATGACGACGAATATGTCCAATTGTTGTCAACGCAACATCATCCTCTTTTTCTCGAATGTGACCTACACAATAAGACTTAACAACGGGTGTGAACATACACGAACACCACGACTGATTTCACACTTGTAGCAGGATCTGCTTACCCTGCCGGAGTACCTGAGATAACCAATAGTTATTGATTAGATTCGTGTTGCTCTGTCTTGAGTTTTATATGTTATGCTTTGTGAACTGTTTTTCTATTCTTCGTTTTTTTTATTTTTGTTTTTTTATTTTTGCCGTGCCATTTTCATTTTTTTCCGACTTAGGAGTTTTAATATCTTTAGCCTGGTCTTTTTTGTCGTGACCATTGGTGGAGTTTAAGAACTTCATCTACTCTTTAACATCTTAATTCATCCCCGGTTTGATATATATTTTCCATCTTTAAATGTTTTTCTGCATAAGATATTGGGACCTTTCTTTGTTATATTGTTAGCTTGTCTGTAATGCAATTATGTTTTCCACCTTTCCATTAACAGATTAACGATATTATTAACCAACACCTTTATTGCTGAACTATATTTTCATTGTCCTTGATTTTTTTGTTAAATACAAAACTGTTTAGAGACCTGGCACACTCACTTTAATAAAACTGAGAGGAGTTAAATACTCAATTAAATATCTTTATAATAATTAAAAAGGTTCAAATGACAGTGTAGATGTCTACCTGCCCATCTTTTTCATTGCACACGATTAAAAGTTTCTTCTCTAAATTAAAATGAATGGGTCTCGGTTTCTTGCATTCAGTTTTATCATTTAGCAATGTTTTGCTTGATTTTCCATCGTGTTGAATAACTGAAAGATTGTGATCATGGTAACTTGCGACAAAAACATTTTTATAATTATTCACTGATATTCCTGTCGGACCCCTGATCGGTATATCCTTGAATTCCCATACCTTTTTTCCTTCCATATCACAACAGTAAACTAAGCTTGTGCCGTAGTCCGCGTAGAATATTCGGTTATCTGTAACCACTAAATAGTCCACTATTGAAGTTGCTAGCTTTATTGTCTTTAGTTTTTCACCCAAGATATCAAAAACCGCTACTCCACTTTCATGAATTAGAACATAACATTTCCCATTCCAATGACATATTCCCCAGCAGCTTTTTTGATAATCTATTTGCTTTTTCTCGGTTTGTTTTGCAACGTTAATTAATTCTGTATACTGGCACCAATCGCCATACGTGACAGCAATACAGTCGGTATCTACTGCTGTAACATCAAAGGGTGGCTCGGAGACGGCAATGCTTTTGATGTGCTGACCTGTAACACTATACTCCATGACAACTGCGCTAGTATAATTTGTAAGTAATATATTACCATTGGGTGACATGGCACAACCACTAATATTGATATCTTCTCTTGTCTGTTTAACTTTGAAATTTTGTTTTAAACTGAGACGTGTTTCACTCACACTTGAAACAATGGAAACGGACGGACTCCTAAGACTCTGAGCTCCTCTGAGGCTTGCGTCATTTATTTGAAGACCGGCCATCTTTTCTTCAACCGATATTTTGCCTAGAACGTCGACGCCCTCAAGTTCTTTAAGTAACTTGCTAATATATGGATGAAGTTCAATTTCCATTTTGTAATTTTCCACAGAAACTGCAGTCTTAGTAATAGAACTCATTTCACCACGTACCCTGTCGTTAATCTGATGTGTTGCAAGAAAGCAGTGTACATCTGGAGATGTTTGCTGCATTTGTATGGTTGAATCATGATGTTTCCGGAGTTCCTTTTGGGCATTTTCAAAAGTCCTCAGCGCGTTTTTATTTTTTCCTTTCAAGATTCTGCATTTTGATTTTAGATCAGCTCTTAATTTATTTTCTAGTTCTTCTAAGCGCGTATTGATTTTTTCTCGCGTGTCTTTTATAACTGTCTTGATATTATCACTTTCCTTTTTGAAATTTTCTTGTTCTGAGAGTCTACCATTAATCAACTTTTCTATGTTTTTTAAGCCATCTCTGATTGTCGCCTCCAAGGCAGTTAAAGCAGTTGATTGCTTGGCATTTTTTGCAGCTTCCTCTATCGAAACAACATCGGAACACTTTTGATGACGGGATTTTCTTTCTGTGCATGCATCACAGATGGCCGTGTCATGTTGTTTACAGTAACGAGTAAGTTTTCTGCTATGTTCGGTACAGCTTTGGTTAATATGAAACGTAGACATCTTTAAATAGAATAAAATAAGTCAAAATAAGGCACCAATACATCTGTAACAAACTATCGTTTATATATATATATATATATATATATATATATATATATGGCGATCCGATGGTTACATCTGTTGTAGAGTTGTCACTGACTCAGACGTACTTATAAATATAATTATTTTCTGTGACTGTATATTACATTAATTTGTAGGATCCTTTACTATAGATAATTTAGCTGATCTGTAACAATAACATCTTCATGCCTTATATATCATGTACTGTAGTACGCCGCTAGATTAAAACTGACGAGGAAAGGTAACACACGGCCAGCGAAACCTCTTTTTTTGAGAGCCCAGGTGGTCGTGTGGTCTAGCGGGACGGCTGCAGTGCAGGCGATTTGGTGTCACGATATCACAGTAGCATGGGTTCGAATCCCGGTGAGGAAAGAACCAAAAATTTGCGAAAGCAAATTTACAGATCTAACATTGTTGGGTTGATGTTTAGACGAGTTGTATATATATGCGCAAAGCTAGGCGGTGTTGTCGTAGAAGTTAGAAAATAAAGTACTGGTTCCAGCCCCGGCGCCGGGGAGGAAGTTACGAATCAAATCTACTCTAACATCGTTAGGTTGATTTTCTAGGCACTTTATACATATTCTAAGGCCTGGTATTTCTTAATCATAAAAAATCCGATGGACAAGGTATAATTTGCAGTTGTCACTACACACAGGCAGACATATACATATATTTATTTACAGTGATTGTATGCTTCTAAAAATAGATTAGCATCCTGCAATTATACTGAAGAGATGAGAAGATGATCATTTCTGTACACTAAAAATAAATACTTCGTGTATTGTATCAGAGATCCTTGTTTAATTCCTACAAGAAGGTAACACCTCTCGAAACGAAAGCTTATTTTTAAGCTAGAGTTAGAGGAAGGGATAAGGACTCTGCGCAATGCTAGGCGGTGTTGTCGTAGAAGTTAGAAAATAAAGTACAGGTTCCAGCCCCGGCGCCGGGGAGGAAGTTACGAATCAAATCTACTCTAACATCGTTAGGTTGATTTTCTAGGCACTTTATATATATATATATGAGTCTGAAAGATTGTGTAACAATACCGATAAATAGATGGAAAACAAAACACTAAAAAGTGTTGAATATCATTGCACAAAGATGGAAAAACTGAACAGATGATATAAATTATACAATAATTGCAAATATTTCGGCTCAACAAATGGCCTTCTTCGGTGACAAAAGTTTTAACAATAATGAGATATAATGTATAAGGTGTAAACATAGATCACTAATAATACAGGTAAGTTTTGGTCGATTGATTTTAATCCAAAATCCTGAATATAATAATATAAACACTAGACTGTAAATTTAATTATTTCTTTCTATTGATTCCATCTGGATGGAGGACACCCAGTGTTTTTATCCAAAACCTCTCCCGATTTTCTCTTTGCCGATTTTGCCATGTACAATCCTGTTCGATCACAAGGATCTTCATGTGATCAAAATCTTTCAGATTGTGATCTGGTAACCTGAAATGTTGGCTGACAGGAATATATGGTTTTTTTGTGAGGTCACTCCTGTGGCCATCGAGGCGTTTGTGAAATGGCTGCATAGATTCACCAACATATTGGAGACCACATCTAGGACACTCAAGAACGTAAATCACGTTTGAGCTTTTGCAGTTGACATTGCAGAAGATCTTGTATGTCTTTTCTGTGGTCTTACTGTGAAATGTTGATGAATGCTGCAATTGGTTGCAACATTTGCAGCGCTTATCCCCACAAGGCTGACAATTACCTACAGTATGGTTAGGTTTGGAAAGGTCAACACGGACAAGTATATTTCTCAGGCTGTTAGGTTGTTTGAAGGCAATCATGGGAGGCTCAGGAAAGAATTTGGATAACTTCGAATGTTTCTCGATTGCTGTCCAATGATCACGAATGGTCTTGAAACTATTTCTCAGGCATGGATGGTAGGTGAGCACACATGGGATTCTTTTACTTTTCTGTTTATCTTTGTAAGTTAGCAGACTGCTTCTGGGGATGGATTCTGCTTTTCGAAAACTATTTTTGATGTTTTTGTGTTTATATCCCCTTCTTTTCAAATGTCCTTTAAGCTGCCCCAGACGTTGTTTTGCAGTGTCTTCAGAGGAGCAGATTCGCCTTATTCTGAGAGCTTGGCTGTATGGAATGCTCTTCGTGCAGTGTGGAGGATGGCAACTTTCAGGCGACAAGTATTGATGAGTATCTGTAGGTTTAGAGTATATATCTGTGTTTATTATACCTACAGAGAGGGTGCTAGATGTATCAAGGAAGTTTATGGTGGAATTAGATGTTTCATGGGTGAATTTGATGGTAGGGTGTTGATTGTTAGCATTTGTTATAAAAGTTTGTAATTTTTGGTCTCCCTTGTCCCATTCCATTTTGGATAAAAACACTGGGTGTCCTCCATCCAGATGGAATCAATAGAAAGAAATAATTAAATTTACAGTCTAGTGTTTATATTATTATATTCAGGATTTTGGATTAAAATCAATCGACCAAAACTTACCTGTATTATTAGTGATCTATGTTTACACCTTATACATTATATCTCATTATTGTTAAAACTTTTGTCACCGAAGAAGGCCATTTGTTGAGCCGAAATATTTGCAATTATTGTATAATTTATATCATCTGTTCAGTTTTTCCATCTTTGTGCAATGATATTCAACACTTTTTAGTGTTTTGTTTTCCATCTATTTATCGGTATTGTTACACAATCTTTCAGACTCATATAATTTTTCCTGTTTGTGTAGTATTGTCAATTTTGATGATCCAATACCTATTAAGTTTACTGGTTGGTAGATTCTTATAGACTCTTATATATAAGAATCTACCAACCATATATATATATATATATATATATATATATATATATATATATATATGTGCAACTCGTCTTAACATCAACCCAACAATGTTAGATCTTTAAATTTGCTTTCGAAATTATTTTTGTTCAATCCTCGCCGGGATTCGAACCCATGCTACTAAGATATCGTGACACCAAACCGCCTGCACTGTAGCCGTCCCGCTAGACCACACGACCACCTGGGCTTCACAAAAATAAAGATTTCGGTGGCCGTGTGTTACCTTTCCTCGTCAGTTTTAATCTAGCGGAGTACTACAGTACATGATAAATAAGGCATTGAGATGTTATTGTTACAGATCATCTCAATTATCTTAAGAAAAGGATCCTACAAATTAATGCAAGATACAGTCACAGAAAATAGTTATATTAATAAGTACGTCTGAGTCAGTGACAACTCTACAACAGATTTATCCATCGGATCACCAGCAATGATGGTGATACATGACTGTACATTATGTATATACAACTCGTCTAAACATCAATCCAACAATGTTAGATCTGTAAATTTGCTTTCGCAAATTTTTTCTTCTCCCCTCGCCGGGATTCGAAACCATGCTACTGAGATATCGTGACACCAAATCGCCTGCACTGTAGCCGTCCCGCTAGACCACAGGACCACCTGGGCTTCACAAAAATAAAGCTTTCGATGGCCGTGTGTTACCTTTCCTCGTCAGTTTTAATCTAGCGGCGTACTACAGTACATGATATATAAGGCATGGAGATGTTATTATTACAGATCAGCTAAACTATCTATAGTAAAGGATCCTGCAAATTAATGCAAGATACAGTCACAAAAAACAATTATATTAATAAGTACGTCTGAGTCAGTGACAACTCTACAACAGATTTATCCATCGGATCACCAGCAATGATGGTGATACATGGCTGGGTACATTACGTATATACAAGTCGTCTAAACATCAACCCAACAATGTAAGATCTGTAAATTTGCTTTCGCAAATTTTTTGTTCTTCCCTAACCGGGATTCAAACCCATGCTACTGAGATATCGTTACACCAAATCGCCTGCACTGTATCCGGTGCGATAGACCACACGACCACTTTGGCTTCAAAAAATAAAGCTTTCGGTGGCCGAATGTTACCTTTCTTCGTCAGTTTTAATCTAGCGTCGTATTACAGTACTGATATATAAGGCATTGAGATGTTATTGTTACAGATCAGCTCAATTATCTATAGTAAAGGATCCTACAAATTAATGCAAGATATAGTCACATCAACCCAACAATGTTAGATCTGTAAATTTGCTTTCGCAATATTTTTGTTCTTCCCTCGCCGGGATTCGAACCCATGCTACTGAGATATCGTGAAACCAAATAGCCTGCACTGTAGCCGTCCCGCTAGACCACACGACCACAGATCTAACATTGTTGGGTTGATGTTTAGACGAGTTGTATATTATATATATGTATATTTACCATTGTTGGTGATCCGATGGATAAATCTGGTTTAGAGATGTCACTGACTCAGACGTACTTATAAATATAATTATTTTCTGTGACTGTATCTTGCATTAATTTGTAGGATCCTTTACTATAGATAATTGAGCTGATATGTAACAATAACATCTACATGCCTTATATATCAATTACTGTAGTACGACGCTAGATTAAAACTAATGAGGAAAGGTAACACACGACCACCGAAAGCTTTATTATTGTGCAGCCCAGATGGTCGTGTGGTCTAGCGGGACGGCTACAGTGCAGTCGATTTGGTGTCACGATATTTCAGTAGCATGGGTTCGAATCCCGGCGAGGGAAGAACTAAAAATTTGCGAAAGCAAATTTACAGATCTTACATTGTTGGGTTGATGTTTAGACCAGTTGTAAATAAACGATATATATATATATATATCAAATCGAACCTGTGTTGTTATTTAAAAAAAAGTAATCAAAGGTACCAGGATTATAATTCAATACGCCAGACGCGCGTTTCATCTTCATAAGACTCATCAGTGACGCGCAGATCAAAATTGTTATAAAGCCAAACAAGTAAAAAGCTGAAGAGCATTGAAGACCCAAAATTCTAAAATGTTGTGCCATATACGGTAATCTATTCCTGGGATAAGAAAATCCTTAGTTTTTCGAAAAAATTTAAAGTTTTGTAAAGAGGAAATTTATAAAAATTACCATATAATAGATATTCATTGTAAACACCAAAGTGCTGAGTACTGGGCTTGTGATACCCTCGGGGACGAAACGTCCACCAGCAGTGTCATCGACCCAGTGACGTAAAACGTTATCAAAGGTACCAGGATTATAATTCAATACGCCAGACGCGCGTTTCGTCTACATAAGACTCATCAGTGACGATCAGATAAAAATAGATATAAAGCCAAACAAGTACAAAGCTAAAGAGCATTGAGGACCCAAAAACTTTTGTACACCACTGGGTCGATGCCATAGCTGGTGGACGTTTCGTCCCCGGGGGTATCACCAGCCCAGTAGTCAGCACTTTGAAGTTATCACAGAAATAGATTACCTTAACCGTATTTGGCACAACTGATTAAGCATTTCAAAATATATGCAAAACGAAAGAAAAGAGGAACGAAAGATACCAAAGGGACAGTCAAACTCATAAATCGAAAATAAACTGTCAACGCCATGGCTAAAAATGAAAAAGACAATAATAGTACACATGCCACAACATAGAAAACTAAAGAATAAACAACACGAGCCAAATGGTGTATCGGTGTCATAATATGTAAATGCAGCATGTACTATTTTTGGCAAATTTTTGAATTGTATCCAACATACATCACGTAAGAGATTGAAAGCATATTCAAATTGAATAAAATAGATAAAGGCAACAGTAGTATACTAAAAACCACACATACAAACGCCAAGATACATAGGTACGAACTATTTGATAACAAGTGCCATATTCATGACTTGATACAGGATATTTTAAGAAAAAATGTTGGTTCAACCTGGTTTTATGGCTAGCCAATCCTCCCGCTTATATGGCAATGCTTAAAATTAAAAAACATATCGCTTAAATGACGACACTACGTGACAAGAATACAGTACAAACATTCGCAAGAACACTCAGCACAGAAAAACGCATAAATTAATAATATAATAGTTCATTTCAGCATGTAAACCGAAGAATAGCAACGGATATCTTCCTTTAAAATTAGCACACCACACCACACCACAAACAGTGACATATTTTGTGATGTATATATAGTCTTGAAATTTATACAATTACATGAAACGAACTCCAAAAATTTAACATTAAGTTTAACAATACTAGCCCAAAACATTGCATAAAGATTGTATAAAATAAGGGAAATTAAATTTTATAATCCCTATGTTGCTTTCAAAAAATTTCTGCATATTGTAAACATATTCTTGTGTATATTTTGGAGTTTAGTGTGGCGTCCATTGTCACTGAAATAGTATACATTTTTGTTTTCTGGGCCAACCGAAGCACGCCTCCGGGTGCGGGGGTTTCTTGATGCATTGAAGACATTGGTGGCTTTCGATCTGCTCTTTTGTAGGGTTGTTGTCTCTTTGACACATTCTCCATTTCCATTCTCAATTATATACACATGTATTGCTAAACTCATTATTTATACTTGGTTGACTAACCGTAATAGTTAAAGTTCTACACGGTGTGTTTGTTTTGGTGAGCTAACGAATCCGTATTGTTTATTCGTTGTCTAGATCTCATCCGTCTTGAACCTAAAGTAGAGAGTCGACAGATAGAAAATAAAAGTTCCTACTGTTTAGATTGTGCATGTGTTCCTGACTTGCATATACATTAAATATTTTTTAGTGAACGTTGAGCAAACACCAATAAGTGAATCTGATGAGCATGTGATTGGTTTCAAACATTTTTTGATTTAAGAAACCATAAAAGTGGCTTAATAATACCTTCTCCTTTATTATCATAATCATATCATTATTTCAACATATATGCGTCCATCCCAACGAAGAAAGACTAACGATACCAAAGGAACATACAAACTTATAGGAAGATGACAACTGACAACGCCATGGCAAACCACGACAAATGACAAAGGGCAAACAACAGAACACAAAACACAACATAGAAAACTCATAGGTATATGATTAACTTACAACGCCATGGCAAAACACAACAAATGACAAAGGGCAAACAACAGTACATAAAACACAACATAGAAAACCGACATCGCCATAGCCCCCCCCCCCCCCCCCCCCCCCAAAAAAAAAAAACCCAACAACAACAAAAAAAAACAGAACGGCAAACACCATTAGGATACATACCAGTACACAAAATACATCATAGAAAACTAAAGACTGCAATATAATCAATTCTATATTATCTGTTGAACACATATTCTAAATATTTTTTTCTGTTATGAACGAATACTGCAATGTTTTGTCCTGTAAAAGTAATATTCCAGAATGTTTCTTCCATTTGGAACTTGTAATATAGTATATCAATTTGAAATTTTCTTATAATGGACACAATCATAATACACAATAAGAACATACTACGTGGATACTAAAAATGATAAAGCATAGAGAAAAGGGGTCTACGTGCATACGTACAGTTGCCTAAATTCAACTTTAAAACCCATATCGTGAACATTTAGAAAAGCATGATTCTACACCATAGCTTGAAATATCGACACCTATAATGAATATTAAGCAGTGATACGATTTAACACTTAAAAAACCCATAATAATTAAAAACTTACTACATGTATTTGGACGGGTGCGTACAACTCTGGCTAATTTGAAATGTTTAGCTAAATGTTTCTTGACAACGGACTTATATATACATTAAATTAAGTCAACGTCATATGAATATTCATGGGTTGACACAATTGTCAATTTGTAGATAAATACATAGATGGTTATTGTAAAGGAAAATCAATCTGATATAAACTGAAATGTAATCTGTGCAAACAGTTTACTATCCGAATAATTTAAACTGCAACGTTTTACGCCTTGCAATTCTTTATGTTCTTTAAATTAACACAAAATAAAACGTGGTTTTTAAAGAATATCATATATAACGATATAGCCTGTAGAGTATACACTTATTATTCTATTTTTTGTTATAACTGAACAGTTTATTTCGTTAAAATTATTGAATTACATTATTGAAGCAAAGCTATATGGTAAAGAAAAAAGTACCTAACGCAATGCAAAGTAATTTAAACGTTAAAATCTGTGAATTTACTTAAGCATTAAGTAAGCATTTTAAGATACCACACTGGCATCAAAATGGCAAAAATTCAGTTACTTGCACTTTAAAATTTTAATTTAGACAATTAACGTAATACAAACTCAGAAATAGAAAGAAAAACCTTAATAAATACTACGAACAGTCTAAATCAGATGCAAAAACAACGCACACAGTCGTCACTCTGTACTTTTATAAGTCAGCATCGCTTATAAGAAAAACACTTCCTATTATTTTCTGATTGTGCAATATAAATTTCTACAAAACTTGATGTATCATAAGGTGAACTAGAGAGGTTGAGATATTTAGCCTCTAAATTCTCGATTTGAATGTGAGTCTATTACGTTGTTGTCACCCTTGTAAACATTCTGAAAGTTAAGCAATGGAAAAATTGTATTAACACATAAATGACATATATCTGCTTGAACTTTGTACGAAGTAGAATCACAAAAATACAGAACTCAGAGGAAAATTCAGAACGGAAATTAAACTCCCTAATCAAATAGCGAAATCACACACTCAAACACTCACAATTACAAATAAGAGAAATCATCTTCTGTAATGTTTGTGTTATTCTTTTAAGAGATATATTTTGTCCAATATTTGCACTAGGTTACAAAAGGAAAGAAAACAACTGTACTTTAACATGTTTAAGATCTGAATAAAGCTAATTTCCATTGGATACACCCAACACCCACAACCTATTCATAGGTGTTTGTTTAAAGATAAGTATGTGTATGAAACAGAACTAGTGCAATCATATTATTGTGCTATTAGCAACTATTGTAGATAAAATATTTTCTATCTGATGAGTAATCAACCATGAGTCGTAAACATTATCACATACTATATTTGTTCGTTTACAAACTTTATCGGATACTTATTTTTATCATTCTAAACTTTAAATAAAAATATATTGAAAAGACATTCCAGTCTCTATGATCAGATATTAATGAATGATTGTTTAATGAATACATTTAAAGTGTATTGACATGATTGATATAATGTGTTGTCCGTTGTGTTTTCATGATTGATATAATGTGTTGTCTATCGAGTTAAGTTTTTCAACTTTAGTATACACATATTTATTTATAGTGGATTGGGAAGCAAGTTATTGCAAAGTCGTTAGTTTATTTTTGTTGTGTCTTCTGTACTTTTATTTGTCTGTTTGTCTTTTAATTTTTAGCCATGTCGTTGTCAGTTTATTTTCTTATTTTCAATCTATGAGTGTGACTGTCCCTCTGGTATCTTTTGCCCCTCTTTCATTGCAACTTATATTAATCCTTTCCACTTTGCGGTTGCGAGTGCTGCCTTGTATCGACATTAGCCTACTCTTTTCGAAACCCACAAGGGTGTCATTCACGTGCATAAAATATGTCTCTCTCTTAACACGGGTCAGCTATTTACCGTCTTCTTTCGACGGACTATCATCGTTTTTCAAGACCATACTCGCAAATGGTGTCAAGTGAGAGTCGAAAATTCGGTCCCTTTAATTTTATCCCCGAAACAGAGATCGAACCTGAAACCTTTGTGTTAGTAGTTCAATATTCTAACCACAACACCACGGCTCTCAAACTTTGAAGTAACGTTCGTATTTAGTTATCAAAGGTACCAGGCTTATGATTTAATATGTCAGACGCGCATTTCGTCTACATAAGACTCATTAGTGACGCTCAAATGAAAATAGTTAGAAAGCCAAACAAATATCAAGCTGAAAAGCACTGAGGATCCTAAATTAAAAAAAAAATTGGATCAAATACGGCTAAGGTAATATATGCCTGGGATAAAAAAAAATCTTTGTATTTCGAATGATTTATACTTTGGTCATCACACGTTTTACCTCGTTTGTCCGTTTTCAATTACCTGGTTATTTTAATTATACATCAATTACAAATCTAGAAATTATTTGGAAACAATGGTTTCAACTTCTGAGGCATACTATGAGTTGATCGTACACGGATTTGGCAATTACTTTTATGGCCGTTTTGTTCATATGGTTCTACAACTTTTCCCGTTCTTATTCATACATGGCTTACAAATATTTACTTTGAGGTTGTCTGGTGAACACATTTTATAAAACGTCTTGCACGCATGAAATCATACAAATGTTGCTTTTATCCTTTCAAGCTGATTATACTGATTTTTTTCTGTGAAAAGTCTGATCATACTAAACAAACAAGTAATATGCTATATCTATGGGTTTTTTTCGATCTGAAATATAAGCTGTTATCTTCTGTTTACTTGACCATATGCAAAAACAAAAACAAAAATCCGCTTTGTCATTTGATTTAACGATGTCACTTTCACACTAGAAATGTTGACAACATTTTATTAGATCTAATGTTATCCCCACAAAACATCAATGTTACTAAGATGTTTTCCTCATTATCAATATTTATAAAATTGAGAATGGAAATGGGGAATGTGCCAAAGAGACAACAACCCGACTATAGAAAAAAACAACAGCAGAAGGTCACCAACAGGTCTTCAATGTAGCGAGAAATTCCCGCACCCGGAGGCGTCCTACAGCTGGCCCCTAAACAAATATATACTAGTTCAGTGATAATGAACGCCATACTAATTTCCAAATTGTACACAAGAAACTAAAATTAAAATAATACAAGTATATTGTTGCATCAATAGTAATTATGTTATTGCACCCAATTCGCAAAAAGTATCGCCAAAATACAGACAAGGATTCAGATCTCTGCATGACATTTACATAAAGTTCAAATGATTTCCAATATTTTATCAGACTAGAAGCAAGTCTCTTTTTTTCATGCCTTCTCCGTAGTTATAGTTATAGGTCTGGTATGATATCCTCGTGAACAAACAGTCCGCAATCAATTTTTTTATGCACTGCAAGTAAAAGGTGGGGCATATTGTTTTACCCTTGTTCGTCCGTCTTTTCATCCTTCCGTCCGTTCGTCCCATTATGGGTACATAGTTATTCCACATAACTCCTCCTACAGTTTGAATCCTAGTAAGTTTACACTTTGCAAGTTGTTTGTACATACATTAAATGTGTGCATCAGGTCAGGGTTTTGATTTCTATTAGTATTTGCTCTTTAAGGAGATTGTTGAACCTTTTTTTTATTTTGGGGTATAAGCGGTTATATGTTATAGTCCCGATAACTCCTCCTACAGTTTGATCTGAACCTTTGATCTACGTGCCCCCATGCTCAACTTTGTATATATATTTCAAAATAACGCTTTGCAACTGCGGGGGCATCAATAGTATCTCTCAGACACACTTATATCTTACATAAAGTCATAAATTGACTTTGTTATAAACCAGTTACTTCAGAGTGAAGTACGAGGGCATCACTTTGTTTAGTTTTTAATTTATAATTACGAGCTGCATTATTATATGATATTTAAAATACATACTGGCAAAAATATTTCTAGTAATTGATTGATTTCATTGTTATGGTTTGTTTTCATTATTAGGCTTTTTCATGGGAATTGTTCTTACGACGCATGACTCACGTCAATGTTTTTATATTGCTATATTATGTCGATATATGATATTAGTTATAAGGCGACAGTAGTTTAATTTTGTAATTAGAAAAAAAAGAGACAAATCGAGCTAATAATAAAAAACCTGGGGCAATAAATAACATGAACATCAAAAGGAGCAAGACCGTATCAGCGTCTCAGACGATAAAGAATAACACTGATTAGTGAGAAACTATTTGTTTGTGATTACACTTACTTTGTAGACAAGAATTCCATCATCAATATTATTGTTGCTTAATATTGAAGGGATATCTTACAAGAGTGGTCTCCAATCTTTTTTTAATTTTAATTGGGTTGAAGCTCAAATATTTAATCCAGGAAGAGCTAAATACTTTAATTTGAGATTGTTTTTTTCAAATTTTGAATTAAACATCTATATATCAAGAGTTTGGGTCATGTTCCCGATCTTTGTCTATGCTTCTAAATTTATGTATAAAAATACATATTTCCTTTTTTTTTTAACTTAAGGTTGAACGAAATTCTAGAGTAACTTTTTTGGAGTTTCTGTCTCTGCACATTAATTTAAATTCAAGGTTAATGAAATATAACCTGCAAAAGGGGTTTGAATGGGTTAAGGCTATAACCCAAGGCCCTAATAAACCTTTAAGAAATTGGTGGAGAATGAAAGTCTTGTCATTTGATGCTGTGTCAGAATTTTATTTAGAAAAATATTTCTTTTTCAGCTTTATTTACTGCAAATCTATTTGAAACCTGATTGATTGCAATATTTATCAATTTGAAAGTGGAAAGACCTTCAATTGTATTTTAAGCTTTATGTTTTTAAAGAAATATCTTATTATATGAAATGTTGATATTGTAAGATTGACAGATTTTTTAAGATTTATTCTTTTGCTTGTTATATCAATCCCTATTTTTGGGGGAAGTTTTCAAGGTTCGATCAAATTTTATTTACCTTTTCAACTTTCTGTTTTTTTTTTATTTTCATATTTCGAATTTCATGCTGTTTTACCTGACACATTTTTGAAGAACTCTCCGTCAACAAATTTTATTTGTTATCTAAATGACAAACATAAAAGATATCGAAATCTCCTGTTCTTATTCATTCGAATAAAGGCAACAGTAGTGTACCACTGTTTGATAGTCATAAATCGATTAAATGAAAACATATAATGTCAA
Source organism: Mytilus galloprovincialis (assembly GCA_037788925.1). Taxonomy (NCBI): domain Eukaryota; kingdom Metazoa; phylum Mollusca; class Bivalvia; order Mytilida; family Mytilidae; genus Mytilus; species Mytilus galloprovincialis. The sequence continues at coordinate 3,436,368 of CM075340.1, read as the reverse complement.
ATGAAATACATCAACTATAAGAGGAAAACAGCGGACCAATAGAAACACTGAACTGCAACTAAAATCAACATACTCGGGAATTAAGCGCGAATATATACATGTTAACGTTGCTAACTGACTTATGTATTTATGACGTTACTTATATAGCAATGGATAGACGTTAGAATAAACATGATCTATACACAACGCATTTTATCTACTTTACACAACATTTATGGTGCCGTAACACTACTATCATCGTCTATTTATGGCGTTTTTCTGCATAAGACGAGATATCATGTGATCCTGACCTGAACACATGTATTATTTTTTTAATTGTATCCATAAATTCATTCTTTTTATTTTGGAGACACTGAACACTTTTTCATAGCAAGATATTTATGTGAAATAGAATTATTGCACGTAATTTCGAACAACCTCATGACAGTGGCGGATCCAGTGGGAGGGTTCCGGGGATCAATGCATTTGAATGGGGACATATAATTAGAACACCCCCCCCCCCCCCCATTTTGACCTGGGTTGGGAACCCCTCCCCCTTTTCTAAATTGCTGGATTCGCCCCTGCATGATACCCTTATTTGGTGCTACCAGGTATTTTTAACAAGACAATATTTGAAAATTGGAAATATGACAAAATAATATCGCGCTAATAATGTGCTCTTTGTGTTTGGAATTTGTGTCTGTTTCGTAATGGGAACGTTACGTAGAGAAAAAATATATTGATTACAATCGCAAACAAACGTAGAATCAACATCTCAAAAATGTTCACTTTTGTAATATCTGATAATCCAGGTTGTGACCTTCACTTAAATGGGTATACCATACATGTACACTGTTATCTTAATAATAAGATGAGCGATACTATTATATTTCCGATAGTTTAGTGGGTCCATTTGACATGTAACATGCATTATGTATGTAACACTTCCAAACGTTTCCTTCCCCTTAACGTGTTCGATTCCCCCAAACGTGTCTATTCCCCCGTACGTGTTCGATTTTATTACCCTCAAACGTGTCCGATAGTTGTTATTCGCCAAAACATGTCCAGTTCAAAACCCATAAACATCTTTTAATTTTTAGCGCTATTATATTTTCAGCGACGTCGATAACATTTACGGCAATCCCATGCTAGGAGAGACATGAAGATGTCGGGTATCTACGGAAGCGTATTAACGCCAAACATTTTTTTTTAAATTTTTCTTCCTATATTTGGGATATAACGCAAACCTTTGCACGTGTGGGTGTTTATTAAAAAATGGACACGTTTAGGCGTTTATAATTTTCCGTGATTTTGTTAACAACAAATCTCTTTAGAGACCATGTCACAATCACATTATTAAATTAAAGGAAATTGTATATTTAAGCTATTATGCTTATAATAAACTTTTGAAATCATCAAGTGTGGCAAGTTTGTTTTAAATGAAAGTGTAGATGTCTATCTCCCCATTTTCTTCGTTGCACACAATTAAAAGTTTCTTCTCTAAATTAGAATGAATGGCTCTCGGTTTCTTGAATCCAGTTTCGTCATAAGGAAATATTTTGCTTGATTTTCCATCGTGGTGAATAACTTAAAGATTGTGTTCATGGTCACCTCCAGCCAAAACGTTTTTATAGTTGACGACAGATAATCCTGTCGGTCCCCTGATAGACGTATCCTTGAATTCCCGCACTTTCTTTCCTTCCATATCAAAACATTGTACTGTATTAGTTAGGGCAGCAAGAGTAATTTCCCATAAATCGAATGAAGGAAGCAAGAGTAATTTCCCCTTTACTTAGTGAGAACAGCAAGGATAATTTCCCTTAGATTAATTAAGGGCAACAAGAGTAATTTCCCATATATTGATTGAGGGTAGCAAGAGTAATTTCCCTTAAATTGAATGAGGACAGCAAGAGTAATTTCCAATAAATTGAATGAGGACAGGAAGAGTAGTTTCCCTTAAATAGAATGAGGGAAACAACATTAATTTCACTTTCACTAGATAAGAACTCAGAGGAGTAACTCTGTACACTGATTCTATCGTTTAGATATATTCATTGATGAAAGAAGATAGCAAGTTACAAAATTAACAACAAGCAGCTTATTAAAATGCGAATAACTACCCAGACACTGATGATACCCCGCTGAAATATTTCGGTTAACAGTAAATGATACAAGGGCAAACAGGAAGTTGTTGAGTGTTGAATCTGAAAGCTGACTTATATAAACCCTAAATCCAAATTTCAAAAATCCTTTTAATGCAGTTCCTGAGAAAATGTAACCAACATGTTCAATTTGGCTATCATGTGTGAAATGATACAAGTGTTCGGCAAACAGGAAGTTGTTAAGTGATGAATCTGAAAACGCATCACACGGTATAACTTACTTATATAAACCCTAAAACCAAATTTCAGAAATCCTAGTCCAGCAGTTATCGAGAAAAATGAGACTAAAATATTCATGGGACGGACTGACGGATGGATGGATGGATGAACGGGCAGAGGTAAAACAGTATACCCCCTTTTTTAAAACAGGGATATAATGATAAAAAATACTTTTTGGGGCAGTGAAAGCGTTGACCTAAGTACAATTTGTATGAAGCGCGGAAGCGCTTCATTCCGAAAATGTGAGTACATTCTCCTTCCACTTGTATTTCCCTATAAACTGACCTTATCACAAACGAATACATTGTTGACGTCGCCGCTTACTTTGTTAAGGTGGTACACAAACCAAATTGCAATGTACTTGCTATTTCAGAAATATTGATATACAAATGGTTTTTTATACCAATAATAATAATGAATAAAAATTTCCTCTTATATTAAGGTTCATATAAGCTCTTTACTGAAAACTCTGTTGATTCTCTGACATTATTTTGATTTTGATTGCGTATTGATACAGAGGCTAAAGGTCCCAAGAGTGCCTAGGTGAAGCCCACAAGCACAAACATATTATTAAATGTTGTTCATCCTGCTTAGCCTTATGTTTTTTTGTGTTGTGTTTTTTTTTTTGTGCACACTGTATATCTGTGAGTCTGTCCTGGTCCTGGTCAGGAACCTCAAAAATAGTGATTTAATGTAATTACTTAATGCTTTAATTGTTTCATTAAAATTAATTACAACTTTAAGCAGCTTGAATGATTCAGAGGTTGACATGCTGTAAACATGGTATATTATAGTTATCAAAGGTACCAAGATTATAATTTAATACGCCAGACGGGCGTTTCGTCTACATAAAACTCATTACTGACGCTCAGATAAAAATAGTTTTAAAGCCAAACAAGTACATATAACACCTGTACTTTTTGTAAAACTTGTCTGTTTCCCCCTCGATATTTTGATGTTGATCGTTTGCAATGAATTATAAACAACATCAAATTTTATTGATAAGAGTAGCAGGACGTTTCTTTCCAAAAAAAAAACCTGTTAAATCAACTCTGAAACAATTCAACATGGCAAAATTTAATATTGCATCATTTATTTTTAAAAAAACTGGAAGATTTATTTGGTACTTTTTTTATCATTCTGTCCTTCAATCACTTTTATCGTGGTTATGCATAATAATTATATTGATTGTTTGTCCCATCTCTCCAATAAATCTACAATATTACTATGGTTTGCTCTTCTAGCAATACCTAATGGTGTAAGTCCATCACATTTAAGGTAACAGTCTGCTTTATATTTTAACAAAGACTCAACAATCTCTGCATGGCCTTTATAACATGCTATAAATAAAGGGAATTCTCCAGTATCTATACGCTTATTAATGTCTGCCTTATTGTTAATTAACATCTGAACTACTTCAGTATGTCCTTCCTGACAAGCAATGTACAGAGGGGATACTCCATCAGTATTTCTACACTTATTAATGTCTGCCTTATTTTTTATTAACATCTGAACTACTTCAGTATGTCCTTCCTGACAAGTAATGTACAGAGGGGATTCCCCAGCATCTCTACACTTATTAATGTCTACCTTATTGTTTATTAATATCTTAACTACTTCAGTATGTCCTTGCTCACAAGCAATGTACAGAGGGGATTCTCCAGTATCTCTACACTTATTAATGTCTGCTTTATTGTTTATTAAGATCTTAATTACTTCAGCATGTCTTTCCTGACAAGCAATGTACAGAGGTGATTCTCCAGTATCTTTACACTTATTAATTTTTGCCTTATTGTCTATTAACATCTGGACAACTTCAGCATGTCCTTTCTGACAAGCAATGTACAAAGGTGATACTCCATCAGTATCTCCACACTTGTTAATGTCTGCCTTATTGTTGATAAGCGTCTGTACTACTGCAGTATGTCCTTCCTCACAAGCAATGTACAGAGAGGATTGTCCAGTATCTCTACACTTATTAATGTCTGCCGTATTATTTATTAACATCTGAACTACTTCAGTATGTCCTTCCTGACAAGCAATGTACAGAGGTGATACTCCATCAATATCACTACACTTATTAATGTCTGCCTTATTATCTATTAACATCTGAACTACTTCAGAATGTCCTTCCTCACAAGCAATGTACAGAGGTGATACTCCATCAGTATCTTTACACTTATTAATGTCAGCCTTATTGTTTATAAGCATCTGCACTGTTACATTATTTCCTTTCCAACAAGCAATGTACAGAGGTGATGCTCCAGTATCTCTACACTTATTAATGTCTGCCTTATTGTTTATTAACATCTCAACTACTTTTGTATGTCCTTCCTGACAAGCAATGTACAGAGGTGATGATCCAGTATCTTTACACTTATTAATGTCTGCGTTACTGTTTATTAACATCTGAACTACTTCAGTATGGCCTTTATAACAAGCCACATAAATAGGTGATACTTCTTCATCAGTACACTTATTAATGTCTGCCTTATTATTTATTAACATCTGAACTACTTCAGTACGTGCATTCTGACAAGCAATGTACAGAGGTGACAAATCTTTATAATCACACTTATTAATGTCTCCTTTGTTGTTTACTAACAATTTAACTACTTCATTATATCCATATGCAGATGCCATGTAAAGAGGTGATACCTTATCAGTATAACGACAATGGTTTACATTTTTGGTACAATTATGTAGACACCATTTAACTAAATTAATATCCCCTATACAACAACACTGTATCAATGGAGTACTTTTATTATCAATGTCATATGAACTGGCCATTTTTTGTTGTTGTGATATTGCTAAGCCTTCAATATGAAATAGGAGTTGTTGTCTGAAGATACAATCGTCCATGTTGATGTTACAGAAAACATCCACTACCTTTCCTCTGGACCAATCATTTACCATTCTGCTTATATACATTTGCTGATATCTCGTTGGTACAATAATTGTAAGTTCATCCTTTTTCTTTTTTCGTTCAAACAAAAATCTTTCACTAATAAATTGACTTGTAGCATTATTAATTAAACAATAAATCATTTCACTGCCAAAGTAAAAAGCAAGAAAATCAAATAGTTTGTCATGAATAGTGCTGTATACTTCACCATCCTTTCTGATATATGTATGTGTGAGTGAATCCAGCTCATCACGTAAAACCAATCGTGATGTCCCTTTAACCACTTTACAAGCTTCATATGTGTTCTTTATAATTGTTTTGATGTTTTCACCCACATGCTCAGTAAGCCATTCTTCTTTCAACTGATTATTAAACATTACACATAGAGCAAGTGCACAGTATTTGACATGTGCACCCTCTGTCTGTAATTTACCTATCTCGTCTTTGTAAACTATAAATGGATTCGTAAAGAAATCTATAATGTTCAGTTTTGAGTTTTTGCTGTATAAATAACACAAAAGAGGAAAACAGTCAAACATGTCATACAAATCACTGATCTCAGAAGCGTTTGTTTTCAGGTAAAATTCAGCGATGCATTGTTTTTCAGTTTTCAATAAACACAAATCGGCAGACTGAAGATTGCATTCACATTCCTGAAAGAATGACAACGATTTCATGTGCCTATCCTTATAAACCTGTAGTCTACAAGAAATAATTACCTTCACTGGTTTCTTTTCTACTAATGCTTTAATTTTTTCCATGAAGTTTTTCCACTTGTCAAACTTCATAGGATTTAAACCATAAGTTCCACAAAAATCATCCACAACAAAAAGGGTGTTCTTACTCGGATTGTACCATTTGATAATTTCCTTAGGATTTGATACGGGTAAAATCTCATAGCCTTCATTTTGCATCTGTAAAGCTACATGACGCACCAATGATGTTTTTCCAGTACCAGAACTTGCTGTCACAACAACACAACCATTTTCTTTAATACACTTTAATATGCTTTTTGCTCCGTTTGTTTCTATAAATGTTTTGTCATCTTCTTTCCAACTTTCTAATACCTCAGTAATTTGTTCTGGAAAAGAATGTTTTCAAGATAAAAGTTAGGGATTGTTTTGACATATATCACTGTTTGTGGTAAAGAAAGTTTGCTTGACATAAGGTATAGACAAAAGGCATGATATATCAATGCTATGTATTGTAAAAAGACCCCCTGAAAAGGTTTGACATACGGTACGGATATTTTGGTTTGCAAATGGTATTGACATTTTGATTGACAAATGGTATAGACATTTTGGTTGACAAATGGTATGGACATTTTGGTTGGCAAATGGTATAGACAAAAGGCTTGACATATGTTATAGACAGAGTGCTTCGCCTATGTTATGAACAAAAGTCTTGACATATGGTATATAAAAGGGGATTGATATATGGTATAGACATACGGCTTGCCCTATGGTGGAGAAAAAATACCTGACATATGCATGCTATGCAAAAAGAATAGGTTCCATATATGATATGAACAATTTGCTAGACATTTGTATTGCAAAATGATTTGACATAGGGTATGGACTACGGAATTGACATATGGTATGGACAATTGACTTGAAATATGGAATGGACAAATGACATGACATAGAGTATGGGCTAAGGAATTGACATGACATAGGGTATAGACTAAGGAATTAACATAAGGTAAACACGATTGACTTATTGTAAAGGCAATTGTATCGACATATGGCATTGTCAATTGACAGTTAACTTGACAATTGGTCTGGTCCATTGACTTAACTTATGGAATAAACAATAGAATTGACATATGATATGGACTAGGAAATTGCTTTTCGGTATAGAAAATGAATCTGACATACGACAAAGACAATTGACTTGACATTTAGTGGGCTTAAGGAACAATTGATTTGACATATCGTATAAAGAATTGATTTCATATTTGGTATGGACAATTGGCTTTACATAATGATTGACCTAGCATACGGTATAGATTATTTACATGACATATTGTATAGATAATTGACTTGACACTAGGTAAATACAATTAACCTGAAATATGCATAGCAAAGTGGCTTGCCATTTAGTATAGACAATCGAATTGAAATACTCGTAGCCAAGTGGAATTACAATCGTTTAAAAAATTGACTTGATATATGGAATAGCCAAGTGGCATTATATTAGATATAGACAATTGATATGGCATATGGTATAGACAATTTGGTTGACATATGTAGATTAAAAAACTTGGTTTGACATATAGTTTGAACAATTGGTTTGAAATATGGTATGGACAATTGTTTAACATATGATATGGATTATTTGTTTGACATACTAATCAAACATTAACTTGAAATATGGTTAAGACAAATAAATTGATGTATAGGTATAGAAAATTGACTTGACAGTTGGGGTGGACAATTATATGACATGATATGACATATGGTATTAGCAAATTAAACATAACTAAATTTGTATTTTCTTTTCAAACGGAATGTATAGAGAGACACACACGTTCATGTTTTTGTATTTATAAAGAAGTTACTCCTACCTATCGTACTACATCCGATACATTTATTTTTGACATTGAACAAGTCATTTATTTTTTGGCATTGCACAAGACAAGATACAGTTAAGTCGGACTCATATCTTGACTTACATCTAGAAGTTTTCAATAAGGGTCGGTTGAAAACAAAACTTTACGACAAAAGAGATGAGTAGCAACATTCCAGCAGCACCGCACCTGCATACGGGATATATATCATTCTCCCAATTGATACAATATTCCCGTGCTTGCATTTCCTATCATGATTTTCTTGATATAGGATTGCTGTTCACAAGAAAGCTATTAAACCAAGAGTTCCGAATGGTAAAGTTGAAATCATCCCTTCGTAAATTTTACGGACGCCATCACGAGTTGGTTGACCGTTATGGAATAACCGTTTCACAAATGATATCGGATATGTTCATTATGTCGTAACTACAATCTCTTTCCCTTTCATGAATGTGACCTACCAAATTAGACTATTTACCGGATTTGTTAATACATAAGCAACACGACGGTGCCACATGTGGAGCAGGATCTGCTTATACCCTTCCGGAGCACCTGAGATCTCCCCTAGTTTTTGGAGGGGTTCGTGTTGCTTATTCGTAAGTTTTCTATGTTGTGTCATTTGTACTATTGTTTGTCTGTTTGTTTTCTTCATTTTTAGCCATGACCGTCCCTCTGATATCTTTTGTTCCTCTTTCATGTCTTCTTTGACTGTTCATGACGTTAAAAAACTAAACCCAGGAATGTGTTTTAGTTGATTTTAGTCCCTGATGCATGATTTTTTATTATTAATTGTTTTCGCTTTTAACTAGCTGTTAACTGCGAGTACTCTCAAATTGTACTTTCTTGTTAATTTGACCTGTTGATACTATTTGTAATGATTTTTTTGTTATCTAATGTTAACATGGATCTTGTCTATATACCAGCTTTGATTGTTTGAATTTTGGAATTACTAAAAAATTTCACTTTTCGTATTGTGAACATCAAAATTATTTCATTTCTCCTTCAAAACTGTTCTGAAAGCTGTACAGGAATTTTTATCTAGCACCAATTGTATAGTTTTATTGTTGATATTCACCCAATATGTGCCAAGCGTTGGATTGCTTTTGTTGATATACATAAAATTTCTTGGTTTTCCTGAACGGAGGATTGTACACACAGAAGAAACAAAACACTTAACAACAAAAGTATTTTCATTTACATGTGTATAATATGACGCAGATTTATAAAGGGGTGAATTTCTACAAATTGCTATAACATTTCACAGCGGTATATTATTTAAACTTTGTTTAAACCTGTTTATTTACTTTTTGCCTTTAAGTTAATCATTTATCCTATTTGCATTCAGATATCACAGATCAAATTTATTCGTTCATTGTGTGTTAATTTGCGTTTTTTTTTATTGAGTTATGCCTTCAAATTGATATTTTCTAGTGTGTCTTTCTATGTTGTGATGTTATACTATGGTTTCAGAAAAGTGAGAAGGTTGGTACCAGCTGCAAATGATTGAATCTGTTTTGCATGTAAACCTATGGAGCAGTCAATTACAAGACTGCAACCTTTACACCAACAACAATCTTGCTTTGAGACTTTCACTTTGATTAAAATAAAGAACTTGATCTGCATGCAGTTCCAGTAAGAGGTATGGCCAATTTGTCGGGAATATTTTAACAGAAGGGCCAATTTCAAAAAGTGCCGACAGAATAAAATTTACTATAAAAAAAAAAAAAAAAATGCTTTTTGATTGATATCTCGATTTACATAATTTATGATATATTGTGATCAATAGTTAATTCAACCCTCAAAAAGGATGAAAGTCCAATATGCGGAATTTCGGGTGGGTTAAGGTGGGAAAAACAGGAAATCTCACAAGAAGGACATTTCAAACTAAAACAAAAGTTATGTTTTTATGACTGTTGTAGTTCATACTACTTTTCCCCTCAAAAATGAAGGCCGTATCTTGACCTATAATGGTTAACATTTTATAAATTTTTACTTGGATGGAGAGTTGTCTCATTGGCACTCATACCACATCTTCCATTATCTATGGGCAACTGACTTGTTATATGGTATGGACTATGAAGTTGACATATGATATGGACTATAGAATTGACATTAAGGAATGGAGAGACAATCGAAGTTTACAATGTATGGTAAAGACATTTGACTTGAAATATTGAACAGACAATTAACTTTCAACATTGTGTATGGATAATTGACCTGACATATGGTACAGACATTCGAAGTTACAAATGGAAAAGACAATTTACTGACATGCGGCATGGACAATTGGTTTGACACACTGATTGACTTGGCATCTGGAATAGATAATTAACCTCACATATAGTATGAAAAAATGACTGAATATATGGTAAAGACAATTGACATGACATATGACATGGACAATCGACGAGACATATGGAAGTGGTCAGAGGCTTGACATCAGGTAATTGACTTGACATATCGTATTAACAATTGACTTAATATATATAGTATGTACAATTGGCTTAACATAATGGTTGACTTTGAATCAGACATATTGTATAGATAATTGACTTGACATGAGGTAAAGACAATTGATTTGACATATATTATAGCAAAGTTGATTGACATAAGGTATATACAATAGAATTGACATATGTGTAGCCAAGTGGCATCACATTAATTTAGAAAACTGACTTGAAATATGGTATAGCCAAGTGGCCTCACATTGGGTATAGACAATTGGTATGATATATCGTATAACAAAGTGGCTTGGCATATAACATGGACAAAATGCTTGACCAATGAATAGTATGTATAGGGAAAAGGCTTGACATTTTGTATAGACAAAATGTTTGACATATGGTATAGACAAAGCGTTTAAACGATGTTATTGACAAAAATCTTGACATATGGTGTAAAAAGGGGTTCATATTATAATGGAATTTCCTAACTAGCTTGTGATTGTGTGGAAAATTCAATGTCATATTCATCTCAATATACAACACATTTGATTTAATTTTATTTTGAAATTATTAATTAAAGTTTGAAATATGTCCCTCTGTGGAAAAACATTAGTAATTGGCACAAACAAGTGATAACATTAAATGCAAACATCTACAATTTGAGATCCAGATATTAAATCTATTAGCGTTTGCATTCCAGTGTTTAGTTTTTGGCATCTAGATCAGATAGATGATTGAAAAAACGGATTTCCCTTGCTTAGCTAGAAAGCGTATATATGACCATGACCTAGACTTTAAAACCCCTGCATGTTTTAGGTACCAGTCTTGTATTACAATTCCAGTCCGGTTCATGTCAAAACACGGAGGGAAACAAAATAGTGCAATTTTTTTCTGAATTTTTTTCTGAACTCATTTTTTTCTGTTTGATTATAGGTTTATGCTGAATTGAAACATATACATAGACTTTTAAAAAATCTTGCATCTTTTTTTGCTTTTAAACAATCTTGCATCTTTTGGAAAGTGGAAGGATATCATATTTACTGGAAGTGGTGCGGCCTAGTAAAAACAGCAAACAGAAAGCAGAAAAAATGTTTTGACTTCAGGTTTACTTAACTTTTTATTCTTCGTGGCATGACCCACTTTTTTTCGATTAAATCACAATTTCATATTAGTACATACATGATATGAACATGAAAAAAAAATTCTATGAAGCATTTTTTATTTTTTTTATTTTCAAAGATCAGCTGTTTTGCATGTAAACCTATGGAGCAGTCAATAACAAGACTGCAACCTTTACACCAACAACAATCTTGCTTTGAGACTTTCACTTTGATTAAAATAAAGAACTTGATCTGCATGCAGTTCCAGTAAGAGGTATGGCCAATTTGTCGGGAATTTTTTAACAGAAGGGCCAATTTTTAAAAGTGCCGACAGATTAAAATTTACTATAAAAACAAAAAATAAAAATGCTTTTTGATCAATATCTCGATTTACATAAATTATGATATATTGTGATCAATAGTTAATTCAACCCTCAAAAAGGATGAAAGTCCAATATGCGGAATTTCGTGTGTTTTTAGGTGGGAAAAACAGGAAATCTCTCAAGAAGGACATTTCAATCCAAAAAAAAAGTTATGTTTTTATGACTGTTGTAGTTTATACTACTTTCCACCTCAAAAATGAAATATGTTTGGTGTGTCCTTATTACATAAAAAACTACTTTTTAAAGAAAAAATTGTAACATTGCTAAATTGTAGCAATATTATATAGCACCTTAATAAGAATTTTATGGATAAGGATCGCTGTGGCTCAATCAGTAGAGCACAGAACTACTAATAAATGATGGTTTTGAAGAAATCTTGCTCAGAAATTGTGCATTTTTTGTGTTGTTATATTAAATTTTAATGTTTCTATCATATTTTTTTTCGGAAGTTTGCTCAAGTCATAGAGTCATTCTGGTTTATTTTGACAATATAAATTACTAGTATATCATTTTTCATGTATTTTATAAAAAAAAAAATTATCGCTTATTGTGTACATTTCTATGACTGTCCATACTTTTGACTTACGTTTTATTTGTGTTTACATTTATTACATATATTCAAGGACCAACTGCCGTCAAACTGATTGATTATATAGCAATAAATTCCAACTGTTGCGGGTGTAATATACACATAACTTATAATAAGGTCATTGTATACAAGTTTCAAAACAACACAAATAATTTTTTGAAATCTTTTTTGAACATGGTATTATATGTAACAAATACAGTCAACAACGATTTTGTCGCCAACTCACAAACTGTGTAGATACTAGCACTTAAATTTTTACCACTGTCCCGACACCGGTACCAAAGTCATCAGAAAATAAAATAACACAACAGAACAAATCAATTACACTACAAATCGTGATTATAGGTAAAACCTCAAGAAGCTGTTGCATCTGTCTCACAACGAACGGCCGATTTGTTAAAATGCCAGAAAAGGCAATATAACATGTGTTCGTTACACAGGGTGATCTATGACCAACTGATGTAAGATGTTCTTCAGTTAGAATATATACCTGTATTATCTTATCTTATCTTATAGACGATAAAATCTTAAAAGACCAGGACAAATACAGATATACATATATTCAAAATGATAAAAACAAGATTTGAATTTGTTCGATATTATTTGGCTCCTTGACAAGTTACGTGGTATGGTACCTTGCATAAAAGAGGGACGAAAGATACCAAAGGGACAGTCAAACTCATAAATCTAAAACAAACTGACAACGCCATGGCTAAAATGAAAAAGACAAACAGACAAACAATAGTACACATGACACAACATAGAAAACTAAAGAATAAACAACACGAACCCCACCAAAAAACTAGGGGTGATCTCAGGTGCTCCGGAAGGGTTAGCAGATCCTGCTTCACATGTGATACCCGTCGTGTTGCTTATGTGATTACAATCCGGTAAATAGTCTAATACGGTAGGTCACACTCATGAAAGGGAAAGGGATTGTAGTTACGACGTAAGAAACATATCCGATATCATTTTGTGAAACGGTTATTCCATAACGGTCAACCAACTCGTGATGGCGTCCGTAAAATTTACGAAGGGATGACTTCAACTTCACCATTTGGAACTCTTGGTTTAATATATTCCTTGTGAGCAGCAACCCTCTATCAAGAAAATCATGAAAGGAAATGCAAGCACGGGAATATCGTATCAATTGGGAGATATATACCCCGTATGCAGGTGCTGCTGGAATGTTGCTACTTAGAAATGGAAAGTTCACAATTGGAAAGCTGAAATCATCTCTTTTGTCGTAAAGTTTTGTTTTCAGCCGACCCTCATTGTCAATGTCTAGATGTAAGTCAAGATATGAGGCCGACTTAACTGTATCTGTAGTATCCTTTATCTCGAGCTCGATGGGATAGATGCGTTCCACATAGTCACCAAATTTTGAATTATTTAGTGAAAGAACGTCATCTATATAGCGGAAAGTAGAGTTAAAGGATATTGCTAACTTCTTATCTTTCTTCCTAAGAAGTTCCTGCATGAAGTCAGCCTCATAATAATAAAGAAACAAGTCGGCAAGTAGAGGGGCACAGTTTGTTCCCATTGAAATACTGAAGATAGATGATGTGACGTTTTTTCATGTATACTATAATTAGCATCTATCGGGCTATTTAAAACATGATTTACCTATCTTATCGAATGAAAAAAAACAACTGGCAAATTGGCTGTACCTTTTTAATTGTACTTGTCAACAGACAATAAAGGTTTGAAGTTTCTCTTTCCCGTGACCTAAATCTACTTGCCACGAGTGACAGGAAATGGGAATTCTAGAACACTTAAATTGAATCGACAAAGTAGTTCACATATGTATATGTCAAAAGGTTTGAAATATGATATAGACAATGTGATTGATATATGGTAGAAACAAAGTAATTCACCTATATGTTAAGGGGCATAACTCTAGAATGGTTGAGATAACGCCACCAAAATTAAAACTTTATCTGTATTGTGTGATAATAAGCATTGTGTTAAGTTTCATAACATTTGGTTGAGGCAAACTGAAGTTAGACAAAGGAAACTAAACAATTTGCAATTTTTCATTTATTAAGGGGCATAATTCTATAACGGCTAAAGAGACGCCACCAAAAATTCGATATTGATCTGTGTTTTGCGGTAATAAGCATTGTGTATAAGTGTCATAATATTTGGTTGAGGCAAACTTCAGTCAGAGAACGTAAACCAATTTTGGGACGTCCTGACGTACATACGTATGTACAGACGGACAAGGATAAAACTAAATGTCCCCTCCGCTACGGCGGGAACATAAAAAAAAACCTCCAACTTTTTAAATCCCCCTTGGAACAATTACACGCAAACTCAATCCCAGCCTTTCCTTTGTAGTATGGAACCTTGTAGTACAATGTTTGAGAGTTCAATGGACCATACACTTAAACACAAGTTATTGTGTGGAAACTAGAAAAATGCTTGTTTTTGGCGCCTTTTTTGGCTATTAGTTCCTAAATTGTTAGCACCATAACCGCCAAAATGAATCACAACCTTCTACTTGTGGTATGGAACCTTGTGATACAATGCAGAAGACGACGACAACATAGCATTATACGAACCGAAATACTTTTTTCGGTCGTATAGAAAGGGGAAAGACATTTGGTAGGGACAATTGGCTGGACACATATATTGTTTGGAAACTTGTTTTGACATATGGAATGAACAATTGGCTTGACATATGGGTTTGACAGTTGGTTTGACAAATAATATTGATAATTGATTTGACACAAAAATTTAAAATGTACTTGAAATATGGTAAAGACAGATGGATTGGTGTATGGAATGGACAATTGACCTGCCATATGGTATGAACAATTGACTTGACATATGAATTGCACTATTGGTTTGACATATGATTAAGCCAACGGCCTTGACAAATGATATGGACAATTGGTTTGACATATGGAATGGCGAATAGGTTTGACTATGGTATGGAATACATGTATGTAATTGATATGTTGTAAGGACTATAGACTTGAACATGTTGAAATAAGTAATGAATTATGGAATTGACATTAGGTATAGAAAATTGACTTGAAATATGTTAAAGACAATTGACTGAACAAATAACATGGATAATTGACTTGACATATAACATAGACAATTGACTTGAAGTTGGTGTTGACAATTACATTGATATATGGTATGGGCAATTTACTTGACATATAGTATGGACAATTGAATTGACATATGATATTAACTTTGAAATTGACATTTGGGATAGACAATGAACTTGACATTATAAAGACATTTGATTTGACATATGAAACAGACAATTGACTTGACAAATTGTATAGACAATTTGTCTCACAAATATTAAAACAATTTCAATGTCATATGATATGCAATATATGGTATGTATAATTGTTTTGACATAATAATTGAAATGCTATATTACTAGTAAATAGATAATTGACCTCACATTTGGTATACAATTGACTTCACATATTATATGGACAACTGACCTTACAAATGGTTAGGACATTTGTCTTCACATATAGTATGGACAATTGATTTGACATATGGAAGAGCAAAGGAGCTTGATATTAGGTATAGACAATTGACTTCACATATGGTATGGACAAATGTTTAGACATGAATAATGAAGTGGACTATGGAAAAATTAATTGACCTCACATATGGTATGGACAATTGTATTGACATATGGTAAGGACAATTGACTTGACATACATATTGACAATTAACTTGACATAAATATTGACAATTAACTTGACATATCCTATAGACTATTTACATGATATATGGTATGGACAATTGGTTTGACATAATGATTGACTATGCATACTGTATAGATAATTGACATGACGTTATGTATAGACAATTAAATTGACACATGGTATAGACAAAATGATTGACATATGGTATACACAATGTTTTTGACATATGGTATAGACAAGGGGGCTTCAAATATGGTAAAAACAAAGTGGTCCATCTATGTTATAGACAAAGGGCTTAACATATGGTATAGATAAAGGGCTAGTTATATGGTATAGATAAAGGCTAGTTATATATAGTATAGACAAAGGGCTTGTTATATATGTTATAAACAAAGTGATCCAGCTATTTTATAAACAAAAGGCTTGACATACGGTATATATAAAGGGCTTGATATATATGATATAGAAAAAGTGATCCACAAATGTTTTGACCAATGACTTGACATATCGTATAGAAAAAGGACTCGGTATATGGTATAGGATAAGGATTACCCTGTGGTATAGACAAAAGGCCTGACCTAGGCATGCTATGAAATGGGAATAAGTTTGATATATGATACGAACAATTTGTTGGACAAATGATAGAAAAAATGCTTCATATGTCATGCAGGCAATTGACATGACATATGGTATAGACTATTGACTGGTGGTTTTGGTATTTGAATTTCGGTCCTGTCGACCGTTAACCGGTTAAACGATTTTAAAATCGTTGACAACACTGATTATAATATACCTCTGATGTTCCATGGTATTGGGTCTTTTAAAATCTCTGTGACTTTTGAGTGTTCAATTTGTAAAATACTGTTGGAATCCTTCAGATCTCTAAGAATTTCTGTGACTATCGAGTGTTCTGTCTTGAAAGTTCTTTGGGAATCTTGCAGATCACTAAGAGTGTCTGTAGTGCTTGAGTGTTCTGTCTGTAAAGTACTGTGGGAATCCTTCAGATCTTTAAGAATTTCAGTGACTATCGAGTGTTCTGTCTGTAAAGTTCTTTGGGAATCTTGCAGATCACTAAGAGTGTCTATAGTGCTTGATTGTTCTGTCTGTAAAGTACTGTGGGAATCATTTAGGTCTCTAAGATTTTCTATGACTATTGAGTGTTCTGTCTGCAAAGTACTTTGGGAATCTTGCAGATCACTAAGATTTTCTATGACTATTGAGTGTTCTGTCTGTAAAGTACTTTGGGAATCTTGCAGATCACTAAGATTTTCCTTAAGGGTTGAGTGTTCAATGTCCATTGTTTGTCTTAGTAGCTTCATTTCTTTCTGTGATATTTTGATTTCCAGCATAATTTCCTGGTTTGACTGATCTAAGATTTTTAGCTTTAGATCTTGGCACTCTTGATTCATTGGCAAACCACCCAATCGACTGACAGCCTAAAGATAAATATTTCAAAGAGTAACCATAAACAGAGTTGCAATTTTTTAGCATAAGAAGTACTTGTTTTTGATAATTAATAGGCTTTAAATCTATGATGATGGTTTTTTCATGAAGATGAAAAAAAAAACAATCAGGTCTCTGACAAAATGTCGCATATATAAGTTCATGTGTGAATGATCGACCCAAGTCTGCAGATGATTTCAGAGACAAAGAGGAGCTGTGAAATGTCTATCATTACTTCATGATACCCTCGGGGAAATAAATCTCCACCAGCAGTGGTATCGACCCAGTGGTTGTAAATAAACTCATCATAGATACCAGGACTAAATTTAGTATATACGCCAGACGCGCGTTTCGTCTACAAAAGACTCATCATCAAAAAAAGCTAAAAAGGCCAAGTAAAGTAAGAAGTTGAAGAGCATTGAGAACCAAAATTCCTAAAACTTTTGCCAAATACAGCTAATGTTATAAATGCCTTAGGTAGAAAAGCCTTAGTATTTCAAAAAATTCTATCTACCAATTGAAAGCGGGTCATAAGATATACTTTGGATTCTAAAAAACTCTAAAGAATTTTTGAATAAACTCAAGTGGGGGATCTTTTTTTCGGAAATCCGTTCTATCGAAATTTTGATGTTTAAACCCTTTATACCATATATACATACCACCATTACTCTGTGAAATTGAAAAATTGTCTCAAGGAAATAATCCGCTATGTTTTTCAACATCGTTTATCTTTGGGATACCATACGGTATATTTTGTAAATAGTGAACAAAAAGACAAAACATGCTACACATAGGAACAAGTGATAATTATTGCTGGAGGTTCTTATTGACAACATATTTGTTGAATTGGTAGATAGACTTTTTGTAACAAATTGCCGGTATTTTATAGGAACGAACAGTTACTTTCCTTGCTAATGTCTACTCATTTGTATATGAATCGGAGTTCCTTCAGACACTTGTAAAAAAACAAGAAGATCAAAGAAGCCAGGTCATTTAATTTCACCTTCATATATATTGATGATGTTCTTTTCATTAACAATCCACACTTTTTTATTGGTTTCCATTAATATGTTCCTCAGAACTAAACATTAAAGAAGCAACATACATAGCTTCCGCCGCCTCATTTTAAGACTTATACTTTGAAGTTGACATACACATTTATCTCAATACCAGAATCTATGACAAACGGTACGATTTTAATTTTGAAATAATTTTTTCCTCCAACTAAATAGCAATATTCCAACTTCACCTGGACATGGGATAACGATTTCCCAACTTATTCGGTATTCTAGAGCTTGGAGCTCTTACTCAGACTTTGCAAAACGTCACCAGTGTCTGAGTAGAAAGTTGATGAACCAGGGGTATGTCAAACAACGTCTGTCTTTTTTCTTAAAAAGTTTATCGGAATGTATTGTTGATAAATATTCCGTATCACTTTCACAAATAATACACGATGGTCTTTGAATATAGATTATGGGTACTGACGTAGTTTACCATCTCAATAACGTGTTATAGTATTTTTATTTGTCTTTATGAATATAACTTTTACTTTTAGTCTGTTTTGGTGATATCTATTTGACGTGACGTTTTTATACATCCCGTCATTGTGTTATTTTTCTATGATATTTTTGTATATTTGTCTTTTTTGCTTATGTGCTTTGTCTATATGTTTTTTGTGTTAATAAATATGCCGTGGCTTTGTTGTGGTATGGTAAATTTTATATTCTTAATTGCCTTTAATTTTTGATACTGTGCTTTGTCTATATGCCTATGGTTCTTTTTTGTTACATAATTATTCAGTATTTTGTTCTTCTAGTGATTTAACGCATTGTTGACTGCTTTACGCCTATTTTTTACATTGTACCTATTATGTCTGTTTGTTATGTTCACACATCGTTGTCAATTTGACAGAATTTGATGCGAATGTCATACAAGTGAGGGTTTAGCTAGCTATAAAACCAGCTTTAATCCATAATTTACTACATAAGAAAATGTCTGTATCAAGTCAGGAATATGACAGTTGTTATCCACTAGTTCTATGTGTTCGAGCTCTTGATTTTGTCAATAGATTCCATTTTTAATTTTCATCGCAGTATTTTTGTGATTTTTCCTTTTCAAGAAATATGTCCCATTATGAGAAATTAAAAAATATGCCAACATCTTAGTTGCTTTTTGGTTTTACTCTGTTTTTAATTTGTCGATCTGATGAGTGAATCTATTTTCAACAGATTTTATTTCATTCTGTTAATATATATAACATGGCGGTTCGTTTTTTTACCATAGCGTTGTTAGTTCATATTCAACTTCTGAGTTTGAATGTCATTTTCGTATGTTATGCCTCTTTTTACACTACTGGCACAGTTTAGAGACGGGTTGAGTCCTCCCAAACATGTTTAACAATTAAACCAACAATCTTTACATAGATATAAGAAGATGTGGTATGAGAGTCAATGAGACAACACTCCATTCAAGATACAATTTGTTAAAGTAAAAATGTCTACTTCAAATAAGGAGATATAAATTCATTGATTTTCTGTGATTGATAACTTCAACTGTTTCAATTGTTGTTTCATTAATAAATCGGGTTGTTAGTTTTCTTTTTAACATTGTATTCATTATTCATTATTGTTTTATAGTTTACTTTATGGTATGGGTTTTGCTCATTGCTAACACCCTTCACAGACCTAGAGATGGTAGATACCACATTATATAACATTATTATTGTATTAAGAATGTACTTACATCTGCTATATCTGTCCAAGCTGTATTGAAATTGCCTGTTGACATGGTGTTACTATCATGATGGGCTATTATATTTCTGTACCATTTGATTCTGGCAAGATCAGACCCAGGAGTTGTTTCCCCTTGTTGTGGTAGATAGTCAAATCCATGTTTTGGTGGAGTAACAGATGTCAAGTTTCTGATCACACATATCATCAATGTTACATCAAAAGTGTCGGAATGAGGTACAGCTGTAACAACAAGACAGTGAACGTCTACTGTTATTCTTATTCCAATTTACAGAATTCACCCGAGTAAACGTGGCTTGTAATTACATTCATACAGCACCATGTATGTAATACAAATTTTATAAAATTCACCATGTACTACATCTAGATGAGTAACTTTCTGCCAAACAGTGTCCATTCATTATCATTAATACACTTTGACGAAATATTTTCAAATTAAGATAGGTTGTTTCCTGCGACTTAATGAAGGTCAAGGTCAATTTTCATAATCTAAACTGTTATCGTTGTTGTGTTTGTAGACCTTTCAGTAGCAAAATTGATTTTACATGGATTTGAGTTATTTTCCTTTGAACACAGGTGTAATTAATAAGTATTTAATCAAAATTTTAAATTCTTGAGGTTCTTTGAAAAAAGTAAAATCACAAAAAATACTGAACTCAGAGGAAAATCCATTCGGGAAGTCCATAATCACATGGAAAAATCAAATGACAAAACACATAAAAACCGAATGGACATGAACTGTCATATTCCTGACTTGGTACAGGCATTTTCAAATGTAGAAAATGGTGGATTAAACCTGGTTTTTAAGCGTTAAACCTCTCACATTGATGACAGTCTCATCAAATTCCGTAATATTTACAACGATGCGTGAACTAAACAGACATAATAAATAGAATAGTCAAAATATGGGTACAGCAGTCATCATCGTGTAACACTTTTAAAAGGAACAATTTAACATAACACAAAAAACATCTATCTACAAACACATTCATTGATTCGCGTGTTTGACGTCAGAAAATTTTATACGTCACATAAATTTGTCGTTTAATGTATATACAAACAATTTTAAAATTTCACATTGGCAATGTTAGCAGACAGGGTAAAAAAAATCAAAGTATGTAAGAACTAATTTCAGAAATAGACCGAGATTTAAAATAGTTCAAAAGTTATATAGAATTTATAAGAATCCACAAATAGTTCATTCTACTACGCGTTTGAATAATTTTGACGTTTGGGGTTCAACGTATTTTTTTATTCACAATAGAAATATATCATAATAACATGTAATAGAACAATATCATACTGACGGGATCTTGTAAAGTACAGAGTCACGTTATAAGAACCAGGGAAACACAAAAAGTCGCATATACAAAACACACCAGCAAAAAATGCAAAGTAATACAAACACATTGACGAAATGTTTAAGTACCGAGCCACGTGAAATGGATATCAAATTAAACAATCCAACAGTAAAAGTAATATTGATAATAAAACAAAGACAAATGAAAGAACAATATAACACGTTGTTAAGATGTTTAACAACATTGATATGCTGATTCTAACAATGTACTTAGATTTTGGATATTGGACTATATTAGGTAAATGTCCAATTTCATTTTTTTTAGTTGTTTGAACTCATTCAGTTTGTGTCACAAACCTATGCTGTGTCAAATCGTCAATCACAATCCAAATTAAGAGCTGTTTTAAGTTGTTTTAAAACTTGTGTCCATACTTGCTCAACTATTCGGGGTTCAACATCTTAAGGAAAATCCGGTTTGCTGTCACTCTGACAACCTCTTGTTTTATTTTGTTTAGGGATAGTTAATTTTTCAAAGTTTACCATGACCATGCTAGAAACATAATTTAGAAAAAAGACTTGTCAAACTAGACACAATTGAGATTGGGCCCTGTAAATAACAGGTTTCTATTGAACTATTTAATATGTTAGTGGCTGAATCTCTACGTGTGCTATTAAACAGTACACCGGATGCACTTTACCCTTAATTCTAGAAATATATTATAAGAGAAAAAAAACTTGAAATAGACACAGGTTATTTTACATTACTTGTCAAGCCTGAATTATGCCTTTTAAATTGTCGAACTTTGTACTGTATCTGTGTTCACTAGATTAAATACTTCTTGTGTTTAAATATAAATCAGTCATTTTTTTACAGTTAATATTTTTATCATGTGGAAATCTATACGACAGTAGTCCTTTGACAAAAAACGTTAGATTAAATTATTTGATTAGTTTAAATTTGTTGTGTTGCTAATCTCCCTATCTTGATTTATTTTATTTTTCAGAGTGATAACACAAGATGTCCTGGTGGATTAATACTGTGCACATATAAAATACTAACCATTTTTGGGAAACAAAAGATTCCATTGAGCCTGGTTTAAGATTCTCTTTTTAAACAAGCCATTCAGAGTGTTGTAGTTTTTATTCAACGTTGATGGTAGATAGGTAGGTGGAAATTCCTTGTCAAAATAAGTACGGACTGCTCTTGGTGCCACTCCTCTCAATAACAACGCTAATCTGATATAGTTCTCTTCTTCTTCTAAAAGAGGTGCCATTATTCAAGAAATCGCTCTGATTTTCAATAGAAAACTAAATCATTCTTTCTTCATAGTCCATGTTATACTGAAAAAGACGCAAGTCTATAACATATCAACAATAAGCAAAGAATTAACAAAAATGTTATATCTTCAAAATTAGCATATGTGCTAAATTATTATACATCTTATAACATGTATAATGCAAAAAACATCTGAGTTTAACTTTAATTGTCTTTGATATCAAGGATTGTTTTGGGGCATTATTCATGTTAAAAGATGTAAAATAACTGAGCACCGTTTTGAATATATTATACGGTGCAGGAAATGCTTACCATTCCGGAGCACATAAATCACCTGATTCCACTCCCGGTTTATAGTGAAGTTCGTGTTGTTTCTTAATTATTTTATAACTGTTGATGTAAATGTCCTTTGGTTTTGTGAGTCTTTGTTTACTCTTTGGTTTTGATTGTTATTGTCATATAAGTAACTAAAAAATACAAATGCTAAAAAACTACAGAGCATTCATTCATTCTATTTTATTATATTTGATGCGATCCCTCAGTTTTAGTTTAATTTGTAGCCCGGATTTGTTTTTTCTATATCGATTTATGAATTTCGAACAGCGGCATACTACTGTTGCCTTTATATATTGACTGTCTCAATAGGACTATTCAACCACCTAAAACATAACATAAGAAACATGTAGGAACTTAAGCACTGAAAATGTCAGAAGTGTGACATTCGAGTTTGAAATGGTACCACTCTGTATTTTTTCATAAGAAGAAACATGATTTTCATGTCTTTTCAATAAGTTCTGTAGTCAATGAGAAGAATACAGACAATTTATGTGAAATTACAATATGTTGTTAGGAAATATAAAAAAGAAGATGTGGTATGATTGCCAATGAGAAGTTGTCAATAACCAATTTTTCTACATTCAAAAGAATAATTTTGTTACGTTATCTCCCATGGAAACTTATCAACAATGTATTGTAATTTTACATATACTTTACTAAATATAAGATGTTTTAATCTAATGGTGCCTGACGGTTTTGCATAAATAGAAGACTTTTTGAGAGAGAAAAATATGTATGAAAACTTAGTTTGGAAATGTTTATAGCAATTCAAAATTACTACCTTTCAAAATTATCCCATCGAATTGGAGATAAAGGATACTACAGATACAGTTAAGTCGGCTTCATATCTTGACTTACATCTAGAAATTGACAATGAGGGTCGGTTGAAAACAAAACTTTACGACAAAAGAGATGATTTCAGCTTTCCAATTGTGAACTTTCCATTTCTAAGTAGCAACATTCCAGCAGCACATGCATACGGGGTATATATCTCCCAATTGATACGATATTCCCGTGCTTGCATTTCCTATCATGATTTTCTTGATAGAGGGTTACTGCTCACAAGGAAGCTATTAAACCAAGAGTTCCAAATGGTGAAGTTGAAATCATCCCTTCGTAAATTTTACGGACGCCATCACGAGTTGGTTGACCGTTATGGAATAACCGTTTCACAAATGATATCAGATATGTTCCTTACGTCGTAACTACAATTTCCTTCCCTTTCATGAATGTGACCTACCGAATTAGACTATTTACCGGATTTGTAATCACATAAGCAACACGACGGGTGCCACATGTGGAGCAGGATCTGCTTACCCTTCCGGAGCACCAGAGATCACCCCTAGTTTTTGGTGGGGTTCGTGTTGTTTATTCTTTAGTTTTCTATGTTTTGTCATGTGTACTATTGTTTTTCTGTTTGTCTTTTTCATTTTTAGCCATGGCGTTGTCAGTTTGTTTTAGATTTATGAGTTTGACTGTCCCTTTGGTATCTTTTGTCTCTCTTTAGGCATAGCAATTACAATAAAATTTCTATAAAACTGTCAAACTGATTTTTCATGATATCATTGAAGTGGATTTAAAGTCTTCTAGAACAGTATGTCTTATTTTATTACCTTGCACTTTCACGACTTGGCACCAATTTTACAGTTAGTTTTATAAAACAAACTAAAATTTGGTTAGAATTTTGAAAAAAAATTGCAACAGGAGGACATCAACATTTATAGTGAAATGACAGTAAGTGTAAATTGTTACGGTTAGTTGAAATACTCTTAATGATAGTGTTCCATTTATCATGTCTTTATTTTGTTGTTAAATTCTGCATATTTCTTTATTTTTTAATTAAAAAAATGCATGTGCAATTGTCACATTCCTAACATACATTGGTCAATAATGCATAGGAATGGTGAATCTTTTTTTCTTAAGCGTCAAAATCAATATTAATGTTGTTAAAATTTCCGATAATACCAGGCTAAAAAACCATCTTGATAATATTATTTAATTTTGTATTTTTGTAACATTGTCTTTATTTGTCAACATACTTGTTGGACCACATAGTACCTGCATCACCATTTTACGAACCTATATCAGCTTAACTTGATTAACTATTTTGAAAATGGTAATCAAACGACTTTTTGTACTCCAAATGAAGCGGCGCCGATTTATACGATAGGAGTAACACGAATATTATTTTTACGTTTTGGAGTTATTGTGAAGTCAATTTTTACTGAACTAGTTCACATGTATGTTTAGTGGCCAGTTTTTCTCGTTGTGTTGTAGACCCTTTTGTGGACTTCTGTTGTTTTCTGCCTTTTTGTCAGGTTGTAGTCTTCTTGACACTTTTCTTATTTCTATTATCAATTTTAAGATATAATGCAATGTAAATTCTCTGAATTGAGATGAGACACAGTTGAAAAAAATAAAGAGCCGAAGTTTTATGTGGTTCAAAGTATATGTTTTAGTTCTTTGTTCATGTTGTTGTTAAAATCTTATTGTTAGAATCAGAATAGCATCAACGTTCTGTTTTATATCACGAGAACCGTGTATGGCATAGCTTAACTGTGTAAATATAGAATTTAATGTAATTTGATAGTTTTTCACAAAACTATTATCTTATCTAGCTTTGGATAAATCAAGCATACTCAATCAAGTACCAGTTAAGTTTACAAATGTATAATTTTTTACGTTTAAGATGCCCAAAAATGTGTTATTGATTTTTAAGCAGAAAAGTGTTAGTTGATTGCCTTTGAACTAAATTGATACATGATTTTAACTTTCCTTTCACTCTGAAAGAAAAATCTAAACATTTAATCTTTTTTGTCTTCTATTTTTATTTCAAATATAGCCAGCATCCATCAAGACCTAATTACTCACTATTCAAATCGAATTTCCAGTTTCATAAAATTGAGAATGGAAATGGGGAATGTGTCAAAGAGACAACAACCCGACCAAATAAAAAACATCAGCAGAGGGTCACCAACAGGTCTTCAATGTAGCGAGAAATTCCCGCACCCGGAGGTGTCCTTCAGCTGGCCACATTTCTCGGTAGCAATTTGTGATTTCCCTATGAATCTTTTATAAATTTACATCGTATCAATGTATGATTTGTAAAGAAAATGATATAGAAACATTAAAATAGACAATACAGATACTGACCTAATTTGTCATCCGACATCTTGGAATGACCGTGAATGCAGTTACGATCATCAGCTTTACCCCAGTGAAAATACTAGCACTTATCCTTATCTATTTAAAACAAAACAATTTTATCAACCATGTTAATAAAATTAACGGTATCAATTTTCTTGCACCAGATGCGCATTTCGACAATACATGTCTCTTCAGTGATGCTCGTGGCCAAAATATTTGAAATCCAAAGCTTATATAAAAGATGAAGAGTTATAATCCAAAAGGTCCAAAAAGTATAGCCAAATCCGTGAAAGGAATCAGAGCTTTGCATGAGGGAGATACATTCCTTAATTTATAATAATTTCTATCATTTTTTAACAGCAAATTTTAATAACACAAAAAAAAATCCGTATTTTCATGCCAGTACCGAAGTACTGGCTACTGGGCTGGTGATACCCTCAGGGACTAATAGTCCACCAGCAGAGGCATACCGTGACACAGACGACAGTAGTTATTCAAAATATACTGTCTTTAAATTAAAAAAGAAATATTATAAAAACATGGTGTGGGTGATTGCTAAAATTAAAGACAACAATATATAGACGTTAACAATGGTAGGTTACCAAACAGCCTTCAATAATGAGTAACATCCATACTGAATAGCAATAAGTTTACGTATCTCGACATTTTCATCCTGTAAACGGAACGTGTGTCAATAGGAATTAAAATTTTAAAAAAAAGGAAGGAAACAAAACTTTGAGTGATTCCTCTAAACAACAGGCATCAAAACCAGCAGAAGCAAATAAAGATACTTTATCAACACAACCTGACATTTCAAAATTTTGACCCCCCCCCCTTTCCAACAATTAAACAAATGCAGCCAAGGAAAGAACTCCAACTTCTCCCAATCAACCAGATGGGAAAAGACAATTAGTGCATCTATAAACTATAGAACATTTTATATAACAAACAAAAAAATCCCCAAAATTATGTATGTTTATATGTCTTGTCTTTTGTATTTATGTTTGTGTGTATTGAGTAATTATAGAAAAATAATTGAATGGAAAAAAGATTCAAAAACAAATGTAACAAGAGTCAATATGAAAAAAAAAGAATAGTAAAATTTTGCACATATTGCATTATAACACATATCTTCATGTTAATGTTACTATTGACAGACGTGTCTTTGATAATACCAAAAAAACAAATATGATAGAGATCAACAATTATCATGATTATATTAGAAAAGTTAGACATTACTTTTTTCTATTTAAAACCTTTTAGGATAAGAACTTCTATCTACAGTAGACGTATCAAAAAAAATTAAATCAAAAGAAAAGATTTACCTACCATTATTATAATAGCTCTTCTTAGTACATCTTCACAGCGAAAGTCATATAATGTAACTGAAAATAGAGAAAACGAAAATATTATGCAAAAATTAAACACTGTAAAAATGTTAA
Organism: Mytilus galloprovincialis; assembly: GCA_037788925.1. NCBI lineage: Eukaryota > Metazoa > Mollusca > Bivalvia > Mytilida > Mytilidae > Mytilus > Mytilus galloprovincialis. The sequence goes on along the minus strand of CM075340.1, from coordinate 3,408,638 downwards.
GAAAAACAAGATATCAAAAAACAAGCCGTACTTCACCAGAGCTTCATAGATGAAATTCTTTTCACATTACTAACTGAGAAAATGAGAGACGGATTATTATTATTTCTCAGTCAAAACCATACATTTGTTTTAGTTTGTACAAAGCAAAAAAATGTGTCATTTTGTAATTTCAATAATAGTTCTATGTTTACGTAACTCGAATAATTCAAGCCCTTTCCGTGTCCGATTTTCTCCCACACGAGGGATCGTAGATCAGCGGAATATAACGACTGAATTATTCGGGTTAATGTTTACGTTGTGTGTTATATATTTCAAGTTAATACTGTAGTAATTGTGTATCAGTACGTATTATATGTTTCAAAATTAACATCTCAATATCGGATAAAACACAGTTGTGAAACAGACTATAGCAATACTGTTACAATCCAATTTCAAAAAAGAATATTGATAAACGTAATCATTTTCACAGGTAACCCCCACGCTCAAAACTACGATTAAATGTAGGAAAGATAAAATTTACTTTCAAAATGCCATTCAAAGTTAAATTATGCTCACAAAGTTAAACGTAATATAAAAATCAAATAACTTTTAATTTAGGTTCATGTGGACCCTTTTACTAAAATGGCCGTATTTTCACCTCAAAATTTACTCTGAGTACAGACAAACCTGTGCATCTGGAATAGTTTTAAGGCATAGCATGCCCTAGATGAATAGAATTCAAAATTGCATGATTTAGAAAATTCATAGCTTAACTGGATTTTGCCGTGCACTTTTTCGTCCCTGCAGAAGATGATAAAAGTAACAAACAGTTGACTTTCCCTTGATATGGTCCACTCAGGTACACATTTTAAATCACCAATTATTGTCAGTTATCTATTGTCCATCTATTGTCCATGGCAATCAATACCGCTCACTTCAATTATTACCTATAGGGAAGTTCTCAAACCTGATTCCCAACTTGGTTTTTTTTGGCACCTTCTGGAGGACTGAAAAAAAGTGCACTGCAAAATCCTGCAAAAGTTTTCTTTTTTCTAAAGCACTAAAGCATGAAACATATTTGAAATTTATTCATCTAGGACGTGCTATGCATTAACAATTTTACAGATGCGAAGGTTGTCTGTAGTCAGAGTAAATTTTGAGGTAAAAATACGGCCATTTTAGCCACATGAACCTTAAATAAAGTTTTATCTCAAGTGAATTTTAATAGAAAATTCAACTTAAAAGTTATCGTAATAGGCTATAAAATAACAGATAGCGAGTATATAGGATTCAATATAATTCTGGCAATTATAGGATTTGCTACCTACAAATCATAATATGTATCAAATCAAAGAAATAAATATCTAATGTATTCAAAATAGAAATTTGTTTTCTCCAAAAAGCAAAACACCTTTATGACATTTTTAAGACACCTTGACTAATACAAATATTTGAAATAAATTACTAACCTAATAAGTTTAAAATCCAAGTGGCAAGTAGAATAAGATATAAAACCGCCAAATTCAACAATGAATATCCATTAAAAAGCATGCGCTCACCTTTAAACAAGGTAAATATTCCACACACTTGAGATGAACCCTCACTAGATAATCAATTTCTGATGTGTATCATAGTGTATTATAATCTTTTGAACATTGTATTTTTAAATTGTAAAAAAAGTATATAATTAATTTCAGTTAAAGCTGTTGCGGTAAGGTCATTGTTAACAGCTTTAGTGCAATAAATTTGTATTCAAGTGTTAAAAGAATAGGAATTGAAATTATTTGCTGTGTCAATCTATACGATTAAGGTTCATGGGACCCTATGGCTAAAATGGCCGTCTTTTCACCTCAAAATTTACTCTGAGTGCAAACAAAACTGTGCAATGTTACAAAATTATAGGTTTAAATACTATAGAAACGTCATATGTACGTGATCCTGTAAGGACATGTATTATCATCATACCGTATGTGCATATAACTGTGTTTACTGAATGCAGATAATTCATAATTCATAGATTATAACTTAAATTACCTTTTACCTCTCAAAGTTTAAATATGTGACACAGATCAATAATAATTGTCACGTCGATTTCCTGTTCTCACTGATAGGGTTAAGATAAAAATGTATGATTGTTCAAGAGTTGTTTATGTCTCTTCTCTTCCAATGATCATCGACTAATCGGTTTCCTGTTAAAATGTTGTTGCTCAGGGGCGGATCCAGCCATTTAAAAAATGGGGTTTCTAACCCAGGAAAAAAAGAGGGTGTTCCAACTACCTGACGGTGTCGCCATTCATATGCATTGATCGTTCAAAAAAGGAAGCTCCAACCCCCAGACCCCCCCCCCCCCCCAACCCCCACGTTGATTCCCGCCTGGTTGCTTCCTTTAACAAAGTTTTGTTTTATTAAGAACGCTTCCCGGGAAATTAGATATTAATGAAAATTACGTTTAGAATGTTCGCGTATAATTGTCTTTAAATATTCTCTAAAAACAGAATTTGACCATTAACAACAGCACCTTTCCAAACTTGCAGTTTTCACTAATCGTGTCTTAGTCATTCAATCATTGCTGTCAGCACAAATGTTTTCATCGTCAGGATAATAAGCTGCGTAACAAAATTGAGAAATCGACTCGTTTCATAAAAAATGTTGACAAGATAATATTTCTAATTAAGAACACATTTGTTGCACCCTGTGTTGACCCGCAAAAACAGTTAAAGGTATCGGTATGCTTTAATTATCAACCGTTTGTTGACCATTAGATCTGGTTCTTCACAATTACATTTAATATGATTAAGTAACAATTTTGATAAATATTCCGTATCAACTTCACAAACAATGGCCTTGAAGTATATAGTTTTGGTTCTGACGTTGTTTATCGTTTTAATAACGTGTTATAACTTATTCTTTTATTTGTCTTTACGCATATTGCTTTTACTGTTTAGTCTGTTCTCTTGGTGGTATTCATGTGACGTGGCTCCGTGCTTATACATCCCGTCATTGTGTAATTGTTCTATGATAATTTTTATTTTTTTGTCTTTCATCTTTGCTAATATGTTTTTTTTCTGTGTGTCATTTGTGTTTCTTGGTTACATATGACGTGACTCTGTACTTATACATCCCGTCATTCTGTTTTTGTTCTATGATCATTTCTGTATTCTTATCTTTCGATTATACTGGTGTGCTTTGTCTGTGTGCCATTTTGTGTTTCTTTCTTGCATGTGACGTGGCTCTGTACTTATATATCCCGCCATTGTGTTATTGTGTCATGGTACATGTTTGTTTATATATAACTTTTGTTTTTATAGAGATTAAAATAACACAACGTTGACTGGTGTACCACTACTTTTGACTTTTTTTACCTATTATGTCTGGGTTATGTGGTTCACACATCGATGTCAATATAAAAAGTAAAATCACAAAACTACTGAACTTAGAGGAAAATCAATTCGGAAATCCATAATCACATGGCAAATTCAAATAACAAAACGCATCAAAAACAAATGGACAAGAACTGTCATATTCCTGACTTGGTACATTGGAACATTATACGACTATCATACAAGTGAGAGTATAAAAAAGAAGATGTGGTATGATTGCCAATGAGACAACTATCCACAAAAGACCAAAAGAGGTTAAGCTAGCTGTAAACACTCTTTATCCACTCTAATGACAGCGACAATTGGTGATGAAGAAAAACCAGGTTCATTATAGAGAACCCCTACTGTGATAGTGTTGGAAAATCAACTGAAGAAGTTAGAAGCGGAACCAAAAACAAAAGATGAAGAATGAGAGAGAATACTGATATCTTTAGAACAGAAATATCACAGTTAGTGTAATTTATTCATTATGATTATTATACCCCAGTTGAATTTTAGTGTACTATAGAGAGTTAGGTCTAGAGGTATTTGTATCTTTAACAACCCAAGATAAGACTTTTGATTTCGGAATTGGTACCTGATGCTTCAAAACTCATAACACTGATCATCAAAAGCAAAGACTAGCCGTATTTAAATTTCTGATCAGGATGGCCTGTTTTCACTATTACTGTGGGAGCTGAAACCCTGAAAGGCTAATTTAACAAAGCATGGTTTATATTTGTATCCAATTGACATGATCACATGCTGAATATTGTTAGAAGAATACAAGCTGAATTTTTAATATCTGATTCCCTGTTTTGTTTGAAAAATTATACTTAACAAAATTTTGGATTATATTTCCTTACCTGGTTACATATTATAAAAATGAATATTTTCTGGGTTGTTATTATACCCCCGCTTTAAGCTTTATAAAAGTGGGGGTATACTGTGTTTCCTCTGTCTGTCCATCTGTCAGTCAATCTATCCATCCATCAAATTCGTCCGCCTAATGCATATTTTCGTCACATTTTTTCTCAGGAACTGCAATAAAAGGATTTCTGAAATTTGGATTCAGAGTTTATATAAAAAAAGTAAAATCACAAAAATACTGAACTCCAAGGAAAATTCAAAAAGGAAAGTCCCCAATCAAATGGCAAATTCAAAAGTTCAAACACATCAAACGAATGGATAACAACTGTCTTATTCCTGACTTGGTACAGTCATTTTCTTATGTAGAAAATGGTGGATTGAACCTGGTTTTATAGCTAGCTAAACCTCTCACTTGTATGACAGTCGCATCAAATTCCATTATATTGTCACCGATGCGTGAACAAAACAAACAGACACAATAGGCAAAAATGTCAAAAATAGGGGTACAGCAGTCAACATTGTGTTATCATCTATTAAAACAACAAATGTAACAAATAACTTATACAATGTGATGCGTTTTCAGATTCACAACTCAACAACTCCCTGATTACTGAACGATCGTATCATTTTACACATGAAAGGCTAGCCAAGTTGAAAATTTCAGTAACAATTTTCTAAGGAACTACAATAAGGATTTCTGAAAGTTGGTTTCAGGGCTTATATAAGTCATCTATAACGTGTGATGCGTTTTCCAATTTACCACTCAACAATTTCTTGTTTACCGAAAGCTTGTATCATTTTACACATGATAGCGAAGTTGGAAATTTTCATCACATTTTTCTCAGGAACTACAATTCAAGAATTTCTGAAATTCGGCTTAGGGGTTATACAAGACTTGAAGTCACCTATACCGTGTGATGCGTTTTCGGCTTCACTACTCAACAACGTCTTATTTAAATATATATTTCAGCAGGGTATCATCAGTGAGCAGTACCTCACAGTTTCACTTGTATTGATTTATTCCAATCCTCAAACTTTTCATGTTGGGTATAAATTCACAAAATCTTAACATCCTTAGTATTGACGTGTACAATGTATTCCATTAGGCCTAGTTCAGGACATTTTTTTATCTCCAAAATAAGCCAAACATGAACATTGCAACAATTACATTATTTCTGTTGTAGTTACAATATGAAGACAGAATAAAAGATTTTGAGGCTCAGCTACACCTCTACAAGAGACCTGATGATAACTCACTAAAGGAATATGACCACCCACATACCAGTACCCTGGATGTACAGAGAGAGTTAGACAGTTTCAGGGAAAGATATAAAAAAAAAACTGCAGGCCGAAATAAATAACCTTAATAATGAACTAAACAAAACTAAAATTTCTCAAGAAGGTAAGATGTACAATAGTTGGAGAAATAGATAGATGCTAGTTTTTTTAGCTCACATGGTCCCAAAAGTTTTTTGTAATCTTACAAAAAAATCTTACAGCCAACCAACCAACAGTGCCGCCATGACTAAAAATAGAACATAGGAGTAAAATGTAGATTTTGGGTTATATCTTTGAAACCAAAGCATTTGAGCACCTCTGACATGGGATAAAATTGTTTATCAGGTCAATTTCTATCCGTCCCAAAATTTTCCGACGAATCGGACAACCCGTTATTGGGTTGCTGCCCTTGAATTTGGAATTTCTAGGAAACTTTGCAGTTTTTGGTTATTATCTTGAATATTATTATAGACAGAAATAAACTGTAAACAGCATTAATGTTCAGCAAAGTAAGATCTACAAATAAGTCAACATTACCAAAAATGTCAATTGACCCCCTCAAGGAGTTATTGTCCTTTAAAGTAAATTTTTGACATTTGTTTGTAAATTTTTGTAATCTAACAAAAATCATCTTCTCTTAAACTACTGAGACAAATTTAACCAGACTTAGTCCACTCATTATAAGGGGAGCAAGTTTAAAAAATGTGTTCGATGAGCACACCTGCCAACCAACATGGCCGACATAGCTACAAGTTGAACAAAGGGTAAAATGCAGTGTTTGGTTGTTATCTCTGAAACTAAAGCATTTAAAGCAAATTTGACATAGATAAAAAGTTCATCAGGTTAAGATATATTTGTCTTGAAACAACAAACCCTTGTCATGGTTGAAAACCATAACCTTGTCCAAATATGACATTTTTTTTACATTCCTGTGACCACAAGGACGAAAATTCTGAATTTTCCGAATAATATGCCTTCAAAATAACATTATAATCTATCAAAAAGAATCAATCTAACGTATTCTTGTTAGAGCATCAAACTTCTTGCATTTAATACAAATAGGCAAAGACTGACAATGTTTCTCATTTAGAGATGTTTTCGTTAATATCTTTAGTTGGTCCAAGTACTTGAGCACGACATATTATTTAAAAATGAATTTGGATATAAGATCTTCTATAAGAAGTCTTAACTCTCAACTAATTTTACCAGATAAAACTGGATTACAATTTTAGGCCAAATACGTCTATTTCAACATGTTTATGACTTCAAAGTGATGTCACAATTTGTATATCATGATATAACTAAAGTGTCCATATATCATCCTATTAATTCATCATTATAATTATACAATTTTAAAAGAATTGAAGAATTTTACTATTTTTGTGTTTCCAGAGGTCAAATTATATTTTTTCATATACCGTATCCTTTATCAATATGAAATCATTCCTTTTGTTTGAAAGATATGATATATTTGCAAAAGTGTTAATAGTTTACATATTGATAAACTTAAAAAACATATTTTCTATTCATAATTGAACATCCTTTAATATTATTCGCATTTTATTTTATTTTTCGTCTATTTTCTGCCTTTTTTATCCAAACGTTATAGCTTTCTTTTAATTATCTATCAAATTGTTATTTTCTGGGGTTTGCTAATTATTGTTCCCAAACTATTTTGAATATTCATTTTCAATAGAAAAAAATAATTAAATAACGCATTTGAATAACACATTTTAATATCTCTGTATCAGTATCTTCAGCCGAAAATCTGTTCGGAATTAACAAAATCTGTAGCTCTGAAAATAAAATAATGGTAGCCATTATGATTCGTATCAAGTGTACCATGAGATAACGTTCTGACCGTCCTTTACCATAAAAAGACAGTTAGAAATACTTAAGACACAATAAAATTCAATATTCGATGAGAGATCGATAACACCGTATTGAAAAACGAAATAGTCAAAATGTAAAACAACTGTATACAAAATAATACAAGGAAACGGGAAAATAGAGCAAAACGACACCAGTTTATATCCTGGTGGTTCTCATGGTTCTATGGAGAATAAGCTGATCCTTATACACATGTGGCACCAATTGGGTTGCTTATGATACGTACATATTTTGTCATTGGTTTCATCCTGTAAGTTCACAATCAAAGAACAGCAGTAGGATTTCGCTTCTATAATTGGATCAGATCTGTTGTAATCAATGACAAAGATATTCTCTAACGCTCAACATATTCATGATAGCGTGCATAAAACCTTCGAATGAATGACTTTATCTAAACCACGTCGAACCCTGGGATTAATAGCCTCCTTGTAATCAGCGATCCCATATCAAGGGAATCCTGATAGATAATGACAACTCTGTAATATCATATTAACTAGGAGCAATATACCACATGGAATTATGCAGACGCTGTTAGAGTGTAGTTTTATGGGAATGGAAAGCACACAATTGAATGCCTGTTAGACTGTAAATACGTATTACTAAACCAAATGATTTCAAGTTTTGACTAATTTCAAAGTCCTTGTTGTGTATTATCATCTTAATTCTGAAACTTACTGTTTTTCACAAATGAAATGAACATTTCTATCATAACAATCGTTGTCAGTCCAGTACAGGTTATCATCATTCAGGAAACACATCAAGCAGTTCTTTTTGATAGAAAGTGACACATTAGTACCTGGTCTACCTGGTCCCCAGGCTGTGTAACCTGTTTGTGCGGTACCAGTTTCTGTCCAAAGCCATTGTCCTTCAAACACTAGATCTGTTGCTCCAATAAAAAAGTTTCTCAAACCTTCTCCTGTAAGTTCAAGACATTTTCAAATTCATTGGGGTGTAAAAGCGTTGACCAAAGTACTTTTTTTTCTAAAAATGTGAGCATGGTGAACGCTTTTACAACCCTATGAAATTACAAAAAAAAGCATTCAATACTTATAATTACATTTCTTAGGTAAGATCATGATAACACGATTTCTATCAAGTTTTCCAATAATTTACATGTGCACTTTATTGTGGGAGCTCGTGTCATCATGACTGATACATTTCATTGTGTAATAAATGTTGATTTCAGAAGGATGCGTAATTGATGTTAGCCAATCAAAGTAACGTATCACGATGAAACATACATGCGCTATGGGCTTTGCTCATTGTTGGAGGCCGTACGGTGACCTATAGTTGTTAATGTCTGTGTCATTTTGGTCTTTTGTGGATAGTTGTCTCATTGGCATTCATACCAAATCTTCTTTTTTTTATATGCAATGTATTTATATGAAATTGAAATACTCATTTGTCAATGATTCATTAAAAAACATTTAGTTGGAAGAGTTAAATAACATATGTCTACATCATTGATGTTAGGACGATAGTTGCCTCATTATACATTTTATATCATACCAAATTTTCTGAGTTTTATATTTCTATATATCTATGTCATCGATGCTGTTTAACTTGGTACGCATGATTTACCCCAGAATACCATCATATATCATCATCAAACAGTTGGGTCAGTTCAACACTACGGGTGCCACATGTGGAGCAGGATCTGCTTACCCTTCGGAGCACCTAAGCTCACCCCTAGATTTTGGTGGGGTTTGTTTTGCTTAGTCTTTAGTTTTCTATGTTTTGTCTTCTGTACTATTATTTGTCTGTTTGGTTTTTTTTATTTTTGCAGTTTTTTTTAAATCAATGAATTTGACTGTCTTTTCTAACCTCTATTGAATTTTTTCTGAAACTATTAGAACAACCGTAGAACTGTTCTGATATCCGCTGTTCTGTTGTAAAAGAGTTTGGACAGTTCTAGCTAAGAATATCGTCGTGAAAAATATTTATAATCATAATTGTTTGCCTGAGCGTCACTGATGATTCTTTTTAAACGAAACGAGCGCGTCTGGCCTACAGAATTTGAATCTTTGTATCTATGATGAATTTTATTACGTTGTTTTACCCTACATTAGATTATGACAGTGCTACCCTTTTAACAGATTCTGGCAGTTCTACTCTAAAAGAAAGGTAAAGATAGTTATACCCCAGTACAGTTCTATACTAGAACTATTCTTCTATAGTAGAACTGTTCTTAAACTGTTTCGAACAGCTATAAAACAGATTTTACTGACAGAAATGAAAAGAGATAAGAACCAATCCTGACTGTTTAATGAAAAATAAGTTATTCATGTTGTTACTTTGAATATTTGTAGCTAATATCCTTAAAGCAGTATGATTTGTGTCAACTAAAAATCGTTTTATCTAACATAAACCACATCATCAACAAACTAAATTTCAAGTTCGTTTTTTGTTGTTGTGATATTTTGCGCGGGAAAAAAGAATATGAAAGAAATGGTTGTCTATAGTTCCTTTAATGTGTCCACGTCTACAATGTACCTTTTTGTTTAAATCTATCTCATTGTAGACAGAACACGCGTCTGGCGTATAAAACTATAATCCTGGTACCTTTGATAAATATCATTGACTTGTGCCAGTCTTATCTCTGTTTGCTCATATTTTACTAACCATCTAAGATGCTGATAATGTTTTTCATAAATGAATGTTTTTCTGCACTGTCATCTGTCGCTAAATACGCCTGATGAGATCTACATGCGTCCTACACACAAAATGTAAATATTAATTCAGCATTCTTCTCACTTGCACATTTGTCATTTGAATATCTTATTTTTAAACTTCATAGTTACCGTCTCATTGAATTTTGTCATGACTAGATCCATTGATCTTATAAACGTGTCTTAACGAGTTGTATGGTTTCAGAAACAGTTTATGACCAATAATAGCTTTCAATAAATCACATATAAAAAATATTAATGTCCCTCATAAGGGAGACAAGCAAAAAAGGGATCTTTAATTACAGGGTCAATCACGGGATTTTTTTTTCTTGAGAAAGGGGGGGGGGGGATAAAACAAATTATAAGTACAAGGACGGTTTAATAAATTGTCATTCACTAGTAGAAGTCAGTTTAATTTTGCAAACATGTTCTTTTTGCTAAACTTCGCTTTTACAAATTTGACTAGAACTCAATTCGACGTCATTTTGTTGTCAATTCATGTCTAGGCTCTCTTTTATATGAATTCAGTTAAGAATTCTGCATTTGCTTAGCAAGTTCAGTTAATGTCAGAAGGAAAAGTGAAATAAAAGTCCATCAGGAATACCGATATCGCTTACTATTTAGAAAGATTTTTTTATAATGGTTTAAGGTAAAACGATGAGAACGATGACACATGAGGTTTTGATATACAATCAAAAGAAATTTCGATATTTAACTATTGTCCATGAGGTTCAGATGCATATTGCTAATCTTCTAATATCATGTTGATGATGTAGTCATGGCCTGGTACTGGAAAGATTTCGTGATAAAATACAATGTTTTCATGCATTTATTTAATGTCATACATCTAGTTTAAGAGACAACATGAATCAGTTCGAAGTCCCATGAAGGCATAAAATACGTGACAACCAATCATTCTATTTATATTAATGTAAACTTTATAGAAACTTACATGTGCCTCAAACCAATTTTTCTTTTCAGGACTAAACAATAGACATTCGCCTCGAAATTCTGCCCAGCCCTTAGGACACTTTGAAGTTGACGGCATATGTGTAATACCTGAAAATAGTAAAAGTAAAGTCCTGTATTATTGTAAAATTGTAAACGGGATTAATCACACCATATTTCGTGCAAGGCTATATGCACCATAAACTGGCTATAAAAACTCACAAAATCAAACGTTTTCAATCAAGGGACCGAGTTAAAAAAAAAAAACTCCAAACTTGATACAGGTGATATTAATTTCTATTTCCAACGTTCTTGGATGATTTAAGTTGATTATTGGATCGATTTTATGAGTATTATCGAGAAAAAAGTAAAAGAGCAGAAATACCGAACTCGAAAGAAAATCCAAAACAACAAGTCCCCCAAAATCAAAAGCTCGAACACATCAAACGAATGGAAAACGACTGGCATTTTCCGGACAGGCATATCACAGCGTAATCAAAAGGGCATGGGTTTCGTTTTAGACAAAAATCGAGGTAGGATTTTTTTTTAAATGTTCTAAACATTTATAAAAGCGGAATATTGAAGATGCATATTTCAAAATTTTGCTTGGAAATAATCGCCCCCATAAACTATGGTTGCATTATTAACGTATAAAATATCACATCATTACTACATAAATATCAAGACATATTCCATGACGTTAGTACCTTGAACATGTGTCTATATCCTATAAACATATACTAGAGACTGACCTCCACATAGATGAACTGAAACTTTGATTAACATTGAGAATGGAAATAGGAAATGTTTCAAAGAGACAGCAACCCGATCAAGGGACATAAAAACAGCATAATGCCAGCAATGGATTTACAATAAACTCATCATAGATACCAGGATTGAAATTAATACAACACAGCGAGAAATGTTCAAGTAAAATTAAGTATAAGCGACAGCTTTGAGCTATCAAATATCCTGAACTGTTGATGTCAAACTTTATTGTCAAGGTACTTACTACATAGATTGCATGTCGCTTGGCAGAACATTTTCAAGCCGCTATTACATGCAGATTGATCGCACGTGACACGTGAATCATCCGCACAGGATGGTACAGTTTGTGTTGTAACTGTAGTAGGCTGAGGGTTAGTTGGTACTGGAAATATATATATATGATATATCACTGTTCTAAAATGCAGCTATTGTCTTTGCATGAGGTGTTCACAGATAATTTTGGAGATGTCTAGGTTGTATTAAAAGTAAAATCGAAAAAGAAAATTTCATAATACCTATTCTTTTTTTTTCGTGTCAACTTTGTATATGCATGTGCATCATTGACACACTTTATTTTGATAGTCCCTTTAATAAATGTTTTTATTAAATTTTTGCGAATATAGAATCGGTGTCTTACTTTTAATTTAGGATAAAACATGATACAATGTCAAATTAAAAGTGCAAATAATTCTACAATTTAGAAAGAGAGAACGAAGGTCGTTATACTTCCTTTCATGTTATTCTCTCTTCATAATCATCCAACTTCAAACAAAGGGAATTTTGTTTAAATTTCTACAAACCGTTAGTAAATTCTTTCATGAAAAGAAAATTGAATTAAGAAAAGAAACGAGGAATTTGTCAAGGAGACAAAAGCCCGACGAATGAGTGGAAAAAGCTCAGGGCAATCAATTGGTTTCAGCATAGCAAGACGAGCTTTAGTTGGCACCTTAACAATAATGTATACTAGTTCAGCGAAATAGACGCCACACTTAACACTGAAACATATAACTAATATTTACTGACATATGAGCTCTAGACCTCAATTAAACTGATCGAAAGATTATTCCTTCGTCATATGCAAATCAAGCACAATCTCTCTCGTTATGGGTTCATCAAGGAATATACAATATGAACGTACGCAATAGATGGTTTAAGAAGGAATGCGTTTAAACACGATGAAACGACATAAAGAGAGAATCAATATTAATTTTTAGAAAAATATATTATTAAAGTCATCGTAACTATATCCTTTCTGGATAAGTTTGTTTATAGGTTTGGTTAACTTTTAAGGTGAATGACAACATTTTTATGTTTTTTGTATAGAATATTTCTATAAAAGATTGAATGTGAAATACCAGAAATGTATATGATTTATATTTACGAACGATGAAAGCAAATATGTTTTTACATGCACTAGCAAATTGAACAAATTGGGATATATAAACACCACAACATAAGATGGTGCCAAGCTAACGTCACCATATTAACATTGATACTTAACAATAGGAAATGGAAAATATGTTTATCGCAAATTTTAGTACTTTAAGTTGGTTTTAAAGTTGTGGTGAACATGTAGTAACACTTATTACAAGCTGGACATCTTTTACTAGTTTCACGATGTTTAATAGAGTTATTATTGCCGCTTACGTTAAAATAGATGTTATTAGTATAGAAAGAGGTTACAAAGAGCACTTGGAGGACCAAGATATATGACGGTGTTTTAAACACACTCGTGTGATTAAGATATCAAAAAAAGTATTTATAAAAGTACCAAAACCCAGGGTAAATTTAAAAAGGTCTGTCAAAACACTCGGCTAAACCAACCAATGGTAGAAATTGTAACAACTGAAATATTTCTGACTTTGTACAGTAATTTTTTTAACAAAACATTGAGTTAAACCTGGTTTTATACAATATAGAGGGGAAAAACTACTATTTGTATGACAGTTGTTGATAGTTCCGTTATATCGACAATATTTGGTGCGCGTGATGGAAGATCAGTACTGCAACATTGCCTAAGATTTCAACGACCACATAGCCATAAACTTTTCAGAAAGAGTTTATACGTCTTCTTTCCTTTCGCGCTTAGCCTATCATCTAGCATAATTCTTGACTGAATTCATCATATTTTAAAGTTGTTTCCAAATCTTTCTAAATTGATGGTGTTACGCTCGGAAATATTGAAAAGTGTAATTTATGTGTTGAAAATAAACTTTGGTTCTAAATGCTAAGGTATAATAAAAGTTGGGTATATCTACTTTGTCACAACTCGTGTTCATAGGAGATATATTTTGTGGAATCTAATCCCAAAGTTTTGTAATAAGAGATGAACTCATGTTCTGTAATTCTTTTCTTTGGAACTTTTGAGTCGATTATTTTCCATTGACAGTTGTATAAGAAGACAGATGCCAATGATATGTCCCGAACAAATAGTCAAATACGAAAATCAAATATGTGCAAGCTTCAACCATGTGAACTGTTCTATAAAATCAATGAGTGGTATATGGACTGATTCTTAAAATCAAAATATATCGATTATGCCAACATAAAACTTACCGTTAGTACACCCTCCACACGACTGTTCTTCATATTCATCTTTATAATACTGCTGTCTTGTAATATTACAAGACTGCAAGCATTCATCTAAAGATACGTATTCGGTTTTACAACAAATTGGTTTTGCTCTGTATCTTACACCTCCACAAGTGGAATTACATGCTGACCATGCTATCCAATGATGATATTCACATTCATTCATTCCCCTTTCACAACTCTGTTTGGCATTTACTAAGGAGATATAGGAATATATGAAGATACTATAAAGTAACTTAATCATTCCATAAAGTGTTGAAAAATAATGTGTCGATATATTAATGTTAATTCAAATAAAATTCTTATTTAAAAAAATGCATATCATGATATTCGTCAATTTATTTTACAAAGTATTTAAGTAAATATGAAATTCACCGATCCACGGGGATAAGTATAATCAACTTATTAATAATATATAGGAATTATCGAAAATACTGGATATTACAACAAATTACAAACCATCGACGCTGGACTAAGTCTAAAAATAACAAACAGTCATACAATGAACAAAGAAAATTAGATCAATCAAGACACGAAAAAGATACCTGGCGTGTTACAAGCATAAATTGTGATGAGGCAAAACCAGTTTTATGTTTACATCGCCTCATACCTAAATATGCCGTATGTAGTAAAAACTAAAACACGCAATGTGTATCCATTTCTGATTATTAATTCATTTACGCCTAATTGTTTTGTTTTGTTTTTATTTGAATTAGTTCCATACTAGTAGTTAAGAGTTCTTTCGATCTTTCTTAGGTTTGTTTCCATTATTAGGCCTCGACATGGAAATTGTACTTCCGCAAATGGTTTTTTTTTTGGCTATATTTTGTCGATAGTTATTTGTTATATAATAAGAAGTTTAACAATGTTCCATTTTCGTTAATCGATTATAAACAGACAATCCAGTATTTATAACAAAGAAAATAGACCAAAAAGAAATACCATCTCTCGTAATAAACAAATATATATATATATTATATCGATTTTTTCAACTTTGATGAAAACAATTTTATGGAGGCTTAGCCACTAATATGTACTATCAATTATTTCTGTCAGTAATTTACAAATATGTTCTCATTGAATTGGAAAGACTAAAACATGTAAGGCAGATGATAGACTTACAGGTCAGAGGAAAGTGGCTCAGAATTTTTTTAACAGACCAAAAGGAACTAGGATCACATCCGTGAAACTACTTTTAAGCTAGTAAAGTCCAACGTAACTGGCCTAAATGATGTTGGCCAATTTGTCTTAAAGATGTCATCAAAAAATAAAGCCTATTTAATTAACTTAAGTATACGAGAAAGTATTTCCTCGGAAAATTAAGAAAAAATTAACTAGAGTTAATCCAATATATTAAAGTGGTGATATAAATAAACCAGGAAACTAAAGACCTATATGTCTTATTTAGTAATTTTAACTGATACATGATAAATAAATTTAATTGATAAGATTAAATAATAGCAATCTAAATATTGAACAAGGGATACCGTAGGTTACCCATTGAACAAGAAGTATGTCCCTTCTGTACAATAAAAAAAGAGATTTTTTTTTTTTTTAAAGTAACTTTTAGAAAAACATAGGAAATAAAGAGTACCATTTCAACCAAATATCTGATGATGAAAAAAATACATCTGTGTTTTACATTTTATGAGTATGAAATAACTAAATTATATTTAAAGGGGGGGGGGAATGATGTATAAGAATGTAATACACATTTCTTTTTATTTTCTATTTGTTTTAATATTTACTACGCAAATATTTGTTTTTATATATTTTATACCAATATAATTAAAACTATTATATTTTTATATTTAAATTTGCAAAAGTATTACCTCCTCAAAACTATTTATATATTTGATATTCTAATATAATATGAATGTTGGTGAACTTCGAATATTGTATGTTTGTAAATATTATCATGCTTGTCTTTGTAACAACCAAATATTTTGATTTTACACTAATTAAATGATTTAATTTAATTTGATTTTATTTGGTGCCCTACTGTTCGTTTAGTGTGTTTGGTCAAACATTTGGTCCTCAATGCTCTTCAACTTCGTACTTTATTTGGTCTTTTAACATTTTTTTATTCGAGCGTCACTGATGAGTCTTTTGTAGACGAAACGCGCGTCTGGCGTAAATATAAAATTTCAATCCTGGTATCTATGATGAGGTTATTTACAACCACTTGGTCGATGCCACTGCTGGTGAAGATTTATTTCCCCGAGGGTATCACCAGCCCGGTAGTCCGCACTTCTGTCTTGACTTAAGTTATCATTGATATGTTCATAATTATAAATAAACTGTTAACAAAATTTTGAATTTTTGAAACACTAAGGCTTTTCTACCTCACGAATAGATTACCTAAGCTGTATTTGGCAAAACTTTTAGGAATGTTTGGTCCTCAATGCTCTTCAACTTAGTTCTTTATTTGGCCTTTTAACATATTTTTTTCGAGCCTCATCGATGAGTCTTTTGTAGACGAAACGCGAGTCTGGCGTAAATATAAAATTTCAATCCTGGTATCTATGATGGGTTTAATTACAAATGTTATACTGGGGGCATCAATACAAACACCTACGTGAAGAGCTAAAATAGTTCAATTTCAAATCGGTGATTGATATCAAAAAATGATTCTTTATCATGAAGTTCTCAAAAATAAAGCAACTAATTACTTTAAAGAACTATGTTATCCAATTATCAACCTAAATAAATAATATTTAGGCGGGGCTTCAGCTTGTATACTCTGAATTATACTTAACATTCAATAATTCCAGATGTCTATCTTAATTGTAATGCTTGAGCAAACATTAATACAAAGCAAGCAAGCCAACCCAACCTTTAAACTATAAGCATTTGGAAAATAGCTAAATATCTCCTGAAGTATTTGTTTTATTGGTCATTCCTCAATATTTGTATAGGAAACGGCATTTGTTCTTTTTTGCATAAAACTGGTTGTTATGTGACCTAGACCTGGACTCATGTATCAACGCGTTTAACACATTTTTATCATGCCCTTTTCGGGAGACTAGGACACATAAACCCTTTTCTGTACAAAGAATACTAGTATATGTGAACTAGAATTATTGCACCTAGTGTTTTTTTTAACAAGAAAATGTTCGATGGTTCGATACCCTAACTCGGTACAACAACAGACGAAAACTTTTACTTTTTTACGTGACGGCAAATTGGTTGAATATATCGAAATTATCTCAAACTATTAATGTGCTCTTTGTGTTTGGGATCTGTTCATGAACAATGATGAACGTGACGTAGAAAAGAAAATATTACAATAAATACGCTACTCTTACCGATAACAATCGCAGACAAACATAAAATAAACATCTCCATTATTTTCAGTGCTTAACTGATAATGAAGGTCGTGACCTACACTGGAATCTTTATACCATTCATGTACACTGCTGTCTTAATGAAAACTGTGATAAGATACTATTT
The DNA here is from genome assembly GCA_037788925.1 of Mytilus galloprovincialis. NCBI lineage: Eukaryota > Metazoa > Mollusca > Bivalvia > Mytilida > Mytilidae > Mytilus > Mytilus galloprovincialis. The sequence continues at coordinate 3,390,832 of CM075340.1, read as the reverse complement.
CCGATAGTTTATGAAAGAAGTGGGTTCATTAAGTATAAAATTGAAAATGGAAATGGGGAATGTGTCAAAGAGACAACAACCCGACCAAATAAAAAACAACAGCAGAGTGTCACCAACAGGTCTTCAATGTAGCGAGAAATTCCCGCACCCGGAGGCGTCCTTCAGCTGGCCCCTAATCAAATATATACTAGTCCAGTCATAATGAACGCCATATTAATTTCCAAATTGTACACAAGAAACTAAAATTAAAATAATACAAGACTAACAAAGGCAAGAGGCTCCTGACTTGGGACAGGCGCAAAAATGCGGCGGGGTTAAACATGTTTGTGATATTTCAACCCTCCCCCTATACCTCTAACCAATATATAAAAGTAAACGCATAACAATACGCACATTAAAAATCAGTTCAAGAGAAGTCCGAGTCTGATGTCAGAAGATGTAACCAAACAAAATAAACAAAATGACAATAATACATAAATAACAACAGACTACTAGAAGTTAACTGACATGCCAGCTCCAGACTTCAATTAAACTGACTGAAAGATTATGATTTCATCATATGAACATCAGACACGATCCTTCCCGTTAGGGGTTTAGTATCATACCATCATAACATATATGAGAAGAACATAACCCGTGTCATGCCAACAACTGTTTTTAGAATAAATGTGTTTAGTTCCGATGCAAAGACCTTATCAGTGACTCAATATTAACTCCAAAATATGCAATCTTTAATGACTTGACAACAGTATCGTAATTATATCCCTTCTTGATAAGTCTATTCAAAGGTTTTGTAAGTTTCTGAGGTGAATACTGACACCTTTGTGCTTAATAAAGGATATTTCCATTTGACCCTTAGCATGCATTATGCATACTATCTTATCTTACACCTAATATTTACTTCAAAATAATAAACAACTTTTGCGATATTAGACATTTTCTTTATTTAGTAGTTGTTTTGCTAATTGACAGCTTCAATAGTATAATGTTTTACAGTTTCTGTCGTTTTTGCAAATTAAATGCAAATTTATGTATATTTCCTTTTAAAAAATCATAGACCAAAACCTTCATCTAATTTATGGTAAAAGGAGGTGGATTACAGACTGACAAGGAGTGCACTTGTCAAAAGCCGTCTGAGACATAAACCATTCCCAGCAGGCACACAACGTTGAACCAACGTTGAAAATATGTTGAAATTTGGTTTAAACGTTGATCAACGCAAAATCAACGTTGTATCAACGTCAATCCTATCAACGTTTAAATCACGTTGTTGAATCAACGTTGATTTGTGGTTTTTTTCTTGTATCCATTTTCAGCATTCAACATTCGATTTCAATATTCAACATTCGATTTCAATATTCAACATTCGATTTCAATATTCAACATTCAACATTCAAATTTTTTTTATTTATTTTTTTGCCATTTTTAACATTGAACATTCGATTTCAACATTCAACATTCGATTTTAACATTCAACATTCGATTTCAATATTCAACATTCAAATTTTTTTTAATTTTTTTCTTGTATCCATTTTCAACATTACACATTCGATTTCAACATTCAACATTCGATTTCAATATTCAACATTCAACATTCGTTTTCAACATTCAACATTCGTTTTCAACATTCGATTTTCAACTTTCAATATTCGTTTTCAACTTTCAACATTCGTTTTCAACATTCGATTTTCAACTTTCAACATTCGTTTTCAACATTCAACATTCGTTTTCAACATTCAACATTCGTTTTCAACATATCAACATTCGTTTTCAACATTCGATTTTTAACTTTCAACATTCGTTTTCAACATTCAACATTCGTTTTCAAAATTCGATTTTCAACTTTCAACATTTGTTTTCAACATTCAATTTTCAACTTTCAACATTCGATTTTCAAATTTCAACATTCGTTTTCAACATTCAACTTTCGTTTTCAACATTCAACATTCGTTTTCAACATTCGATTTTCAACTTTCAACATTTGTTTTCAACTTTCAATATTTGTTTTCAACATTCAACATTCGTTTTCAACATTCAACATTCGTTTTCAACATTCGATTTTCAACTTTCAACATTCGTTTTCAACTTTCAACATTCGTTTTCAACATTCAACATTCGTTTTCAACATTCGATTTTCAACATTCAACATTCGTTTTCAACATTCAACATTCGTTTTCAATTTTCAACTTTCAACATTCGTTTTCAACATTCGATTTTCAACTTTCAACATTCGTTTTCAACATTCAACATTCGTTTGCAACATTCAACATTCGATTTTCAACTTTCAACATTCAATATTCGTTTTCAACATTCAACATTCGTTTTCAACATTCAACATTCGTTTTCAACATTCAGCATTCGTTTTCAACATTCGATTTTCAACTTTCAACACTGTATTCAAAATTCAACATTCGTTTTCAACATTCAACATTCGTTTTCAACATTCAACATTCGTTTTCAACATTCAACATTCGTTTTCAACATTCGATTTTCAACTTTCAACATTCATTTTCAACATTCAACATTCGTTTTCAATATTCAACATTCGTTTTCAACATTCAACATTCGTTTTCAACATTCAACATTCGTTTTCAACATTCGATTTTCAACTTTCAACATTCGTTTTCAACTTTCAACATTAGTTTTCAACATTCAACATTCGTTTTCAACATACGATTTTCAACTTTCAAGATTCGTTTTCAACATTCAACATTCGTTTTCAACATTCAACATTCGTTTTCAACATTCGATTTTCAACTTTCAACATTCGTTTTCAACATTCAACATTCGTTTTCATTATTCAACATTCGTTTTCATTATTCAACATTCGTTTTCATTATTCAACATTCGTTTTCATTATTCAACATTCGTTTTCAAAATTCGATTTTCAACTTTCAACATTCGTTTTCATTATTCAAAATTCGTTTTCAACATTCGATTTTAAAATTTCAACATTCGTTTTCAACATTCAACATTCGTTTTCAACATTCAACATTCGTTTTCAACATTCAACATTCGTTTTCAACATTCGATTTTCAACTTTCAACATTTGTTTTCAACTTTCAACATTTGTTTTCAACATTCAACATTCGTTTTCAACATTCAACATTCGTTTTCAACATTCGATTTTCAACTTTCAACATTCGTTTTCAACATTCAACATTCGTTGAAAGTTGAAAACGAATGTTGAAAAGTGAAAATCGAATGTTGAAAACGAATGTTGAATGTTGAAAACGTATGTTGAATGCTGAAAACGAAGGTTGGAAATTGAAAATCGAGTGTTCAAAACAACTGTTGAATGTTGAAAAGGAATGTTGAATGTTGAAAACGAATGTTGAATGTTGAAAACGAATGTTGAAAGTTAAAAATCGAATGTTGAAAACGAATGTTGAATAATGAAAACGAATGTTGAATGATAAAAACGAATGTTGAAAGTTGAATACCGAATGTTGAAATCGAATGTTGAATGTTGAAAATGGATACAAAAAAAAAAGAAAAAAAAGAAAAAAAAATTTTGAATGTTGAATGTTGAATATTGAAAACGAATGTTGAATTTTGAAAAACTTCTTTAGTAAAATCGAAAACGAAAAACGGAAACACTTTTGTTTTTCATATTGGTTTTCGAAAAATCAAAAACGAACAATGAAAACATTCTCGTTTTTTGTTTTTTGTTTTTGATAATTCAAAATGAAAAACGAATGGACTCAAATATATACGGATATCGAATGTTGAAAGTTGAAAATCGAATGTTGAAAACGAATGTTGAATGTTGAAAACGAATGTTGAATATTGAAAACGAATGTTGAATGTTGAAAATGAATGTTGAAAGTTGAGAAAAGCTAATGTTGAATGTTGAAAACGAATGTTAATTTTAAATACAGTGTTGAAAGTTGAAAATCGAATGTTGAAAACGAATGCTGAATGTTGAAAACGAATGTTGAATGTTGAAAACGAATATTGAATGTTGAAAGTTGAAAATCGAATGTTGAATGTTGCAAACGAATGTTGAATGTTGAAAACGAATGTTGAAAGTTGAAAATCGAATGTTGAAAACGAATGTTGAAAGTTGAAAATTGAAAACGAATGTTGAATGTTGAAAACGAATGTTGAAAGTTGAAAACGAATGTTGAAAGTTGAAAATCGAATGTTGAAAACGAATGTTGAATGTTGAAAAACGAATGTTGAATGTTGAAAACGAATGTTGAAATTTGAAAACGAATGTTGAAAGTTGAAAACAAATGTTGAAAGTTGAAAATCGAATGTTAAAAACGAATGTTTAATGTTGAAAACGAATGTTGAATGTTGAAAACGAATGTTGAAATTTGAAAATCGAATGTTGAAAACAAATTTTGAATAATGAAAACGAATGTTGAAAGTTGAAAATCGAATTTTGAAAACGAATGTTGAAAGTTGAAAATCGAATGTTGAAAACGAATGTTGAATGTTGAAAACGAATGTTGAATGTTGAAAACGAATGTTGAAAGTTGAAAACGAATGTTGAAAAGTGAAAATCGAATGTTGAAAACGAATGTTGAATGTTGAAAACGTATGTTGAATGCCGAAAACGAATGTTGAAAATTGAAAATCGAATGTTGAAAACAACTGTTGAATGTTGAAAACGAATGTTGAATGTTGAAAACGAATGTTGAATGTTGAAAACGAATGTTGAAAGTTAAAAATCGAATGTTGAAAACGAATGTTGAATAATGAAAACGAATGTTGAATGATAAAAACGAATGTTGAAAGTTATACCGAATGTTGAAAACAAATGTTGAATGTTGAAAACAAATGTTGAATGTTGAAATCGAATGTTGAATGTTGAAAATGGATACAAAAAAAAAATAAAAAAAAAATTTGAATGTTGAATATTGAAATCGAATGTTAAATGTTGAAATCGAATGTTGAATGTTGAAAATGGAAACAAGAAAAAAAAAATTAAAAAAATTTGAATGTTGAATGTTAAATGTTGAATATTGAACCAACTTGACATCCGTAATTATTTTCTATCTTTACTGAAGTTAAAAAGAACATTATTATTGTTTTTATGATATTGACTATTCGTGTACCAAGACTTTGTCTTATAAGTTTGATGTATTTTTAAGTTCAAACACTAAATATGACAATAAATGGGTAAAAATTATTATTTTAATAATGGAACAATGTTTATGTTCCGGACCATATGAGTATCTGGACCATACGCGTATGGTCATGACAATATGGGTATATACTCATATGGTCCGACCATACGCGTATGGTCGGACCGTACGCGTATGGTCGGGGTAATCAACACGTATACTTTTAAACTCTTCTTCTGGTTGTTACGTCACTAAAATGTCATTTTATTATATATTAAAAAAACTTATAAAAAAAAGCAGTTTCACACAGTTAATATTACTTACTATTTTGTAAGTACAATTATAAGAAGATGTCAAAATCAAATAAATATTTTGTAAAAAAGAATTTTATTGTTTAAAGTAGGTGACATCACCGGCAAGGATCATTATATTTTTTAAGAATCGTGTTATTTTTAAGACATTTTTGATAAGTAAAATATTAAAAGTGTATGTTTCTTTATTTTTTTCTATTCTTTATTTCTATACTTCTATTTTAATCTTAATTTGAGACCGGTAAAATAGCATTAAAGAGGCATGAAAAAGCCACTCCTTTATTTAATTTGATCTGTGATATTCATTTTACGATATTGGAGATCTAGAGTTTCTTAAAAACACCGTAGACACATCGGAATTGTCCGAGTCGATACCACTGCACGCAGTAAAAACAAGCAATTGCAGAAAAGCTATACGTATGGTACCGTGTGAATGTCATTCTAAGTATACAAAAGCATACACGAATAAAGTTAGCGATGAAAACTAAGATCAACTGACTGTGGCATCTATATTTAATGTTTATGTAGCTTTTGAAATGTAAAATTAATACATTTTTTTTGTAAACACATTTGTTTTTTAAGATAAAGTTTATTGTATTATTTCTATTGTATATTTGAAAAAAATACCTATATGGTCCAAATACTCATATGTTCCGGCCCGTTAATAACCAATCGAATATAATACTCATATGGTCCGACCATATGAGTATGGTCCAAATATTCAAATGGTCCGGAACATTTACACTTTGAATGTCTTTCCTGTCGTATGTCGGTTAAAAATATAAATTGCCATTTGAACTTATTGACGCACACATAAACAAAAGATGTTTCCGTTCTGTAGCATATCACTAAAAGGCCGAACAATTTTTATCATAGGTTACTTTGATGTATGGAATGAGCCTAACATTTTTTTACCATTGTGATGAAAAGTATCTGATGAACTTTTGACTCCTTCACCCGATATTCTGGAAAGGACCTTTCCGAAAAGTTATCAAAAGCAAATGTTTATACAATGAGTGTATAATAGTGAGGTATTAAAAATATAGTCGAAGTTTTGAAACATAAATAAATACAATGCCATACAATACACTACAATACAATACATTTCAAATTATTGCAACATATTCATACAGACAATGCTTTATAAAATCAATCATTTTTCTTCTATATTAACCATAATAAATGGATTTGATATCTAAGTGAAGGGTACATCTTACTTTTTTTAAGTTACCTTTTAGTTTGCGTTGTTATGGTGCTGTCTTATTGATGCATGTTCAAAGTTAACATTTTTTTTACGGAATCTATTTAGGAATATGACAGTTGTTGTACATTCGTTTGATGTGTTTCATCGTTTGATTAGGTACTTTCTGTTTAGACTTTTCCTCGGAGTTCCGTATTTTAGTTATTTTACATTTCAAAAGTTAAAACGCTACACTTCATATGAGGTTTGTTATTTTTCTCCTGCCAACTTAATATATGTTGGAACCCACTCATGTTCCTAAACTTTAATCTCAATTGTACAAATATCAATTTAAAAAGCTTAACTTACTGTCAACATGTTTGGGTTGATATTTTTACATTGAAAAACATTAGCATATGTATTCTAAAAATTTGCCACAAGAAGACGTTTTATAAGCTTTTAAATGAAAATTTCCCCTTTTGAGTCTATAATACAACTATTTTAAAACATTTATAAAGTTTTTAACTAACCGTTTTGAATTTTCCTTGGAGTTCGTTTTTTTTTTGTTATTTTACTTTTCACATACATGGCATACTTTGGGTGCTTTCGTCACTCCATAGAAAATGTTATTCCATATATTGATTGATTGATGGTTGATTGCTTATCGTTCAGTGACAAATAGTGCATGCATGTAAATGATATCGGATATGTTCCTTACCATGCTTACGTCGTAACTATAATCCCCTTTCCTTTCATGAATGTGACCTACCGAATTAGACTATTTACCGGATTAATTATCACATAAACAACAGTACGGGTGCCACATCTGAACCAGGATCTGCTTACCCTTCCGAAGCACCTAAGGTCACCCCTAGTTTTTGGTGGGGTTTCGTGTTGTTTATTCTTTATTTTTCTATGTTGTGTCATGTGTACTATTGTTTGTCTGTTTGTCTGTTTCATTTTTAGCCATGACGTTGTCAGTTTGTTTTCGATTTATGAGTTTGACTGTCCCTTTGGTATCTTTCGTCCCTCTTTCAGACGAATGTGTCTCTGTAGAAAAGAATTCTAGATCGAAAAGTCATCATAAAAAAATCTGTAAGTGGATTGAAGGATATTTAAACTTTTTTTCGTCTTCTTCACAATATGAAGTTTTTGTTTTCGTTCTGCAATTATAGCCACCCTCATTTACTGGAGCCAAAAATAAACATTATTGTAATTGAACTCGAAACTCTCTTGTCCTATTCAGACATGTCTGATATACTTAATACATTTAATATCTCAATAATTATATTAATCCCATATACCCTCACAACACCCCATAATCATAGACAAACTAACGAGATGATTTCGTATACTAGTACCTGTAAATGAGTTATATAATTATTTGATAATATTAACAAGTGAATTAGTAATATTATACCTTTTCAACCATTGTGTGCAGCTACAGTTGAGAACGACTACGACATGTAGAGATGGTAGAGGTCGTTGCAAGAATAAAAATTGAAAATATCATTATTGATCACTATAGTTTGTATTCTTCGACATTTATTTGATTGCGAAATATACAACTTTCCAACACACACTTTCAGAGTTACTGCATGTTATTCGTTATGGTAATACCTCCTCCTCCCCCCCTCTCCAAAAAAAAAGAAAAAAAAAAGAAAAAAAAAGAAGATAAAATTAAATTAAACAAAACAAAACCATTACACATAAAAGCGATCTCTAATCGACTAAAAAGGAATTAAATATGAAGGCCAAGCAAAATATCAAAATATCACGTCATTTTCGGGAACGAGGGAAGAACTCTACGACAAAGGGAAATGTATGTTGATTTTATTGGACACGGACAATTAAATCTGTGCATAAATTCGTGATGACGATTATTTATTTTATAGAGGGAACACATAAGTCACGGTGGGTATGGTTGTCCTGCGAGAGAACGTTCTGTGCTGGTGATTTGGTCCTGTCAGGTGCTGGTGGGTCCTGATTCTGTGCTGGTGGGTCCTGATTCTGTGCTGGTGGGTCCTGATTCTGTGCTGGTGGGTTTGTTTACATTGTATCAGAACGGCAATAAAACGACTCTTTTGTTGCTTAATTTTTCTCTGATGCGTCATAAGTACCATGCAAAGTATATTACAACAATATTATATTGCAAAAATCGTGCAAGTTCGTTAAACGGAATTGTCCTGACGCTGTGCTGGTGATAAGAAAAACGGTCCTGGTTCTGTGCTCCTATGTCCTGGTTCTGTGCCTTTATATTTTAGTTAAAAGTGGCATATATTCAAGATCATTGATGCTGTACTGTTATTGACTAATTAACTGTTGTCTGCTTTCTTGAAATTGACATTGTTGTGAATATGTTTACTGTTATTATGAGAGAAAAAAATACCCCTATTTTTTTTATTTTTTTTTTCAAATTAACTGTAATCTTGTTTTTTGGCCTGTTAATGGAACCCTTCTTGCCTCCTTTTAAGATAAGAAAATATGTTTACGACTTTCGGGATTACGATCATTTTGCAAGATCATATATAAGCTCACCTGTGTCGAGGGGTCGTGTGAGGTTCATGTATTGTCTTGGCGTCCGCAATTACAAAAAGATCTTTTCTGAAATTACTTGACCAAATGTTACCAAATGATTTTTCAAGAGTGAATCTAGGTAAAACAATATTCATCAACAAACATGACCACTGTCTGTTAAAATGTATTTGAGTTTTTAGTGACAGCCGATTCCATTGAGTATGTAGGCAAAGGTAATATCTTTGGTTAGCTTGCTTGTTAGCTAAAACCGTGAAGTCATTGTTAGGTAAGGTGTACTACCCTCCTTTCGAAGTAGCCTGGTCCTACAGACAGAAAGATGTGTCATTTGTCGGACTAGTCTACTCTTAAAGTAGGGTAGTTTACATAACCTAACAATGACTTTTCTGTTCAGCAAGCAAGATAACCAAAGATATTCCCTTTGTCTACACACTCATTGAAATCGGCTTTAATATTGCAAAAGTTCAAGCAATTAGGGCAAAACTTACCGAGTAAAAAAAAATCAAAAGGCCAATGTCTATCTACCTTGCACATTTCAGAAAATTCAGATCAGATAACGAAACTGGGTCCAGCAACATTTATAAGCAATTTAAGATTTTGACACTCACAGTTTCCATTCACCACAAATATTCTCGTTACAACGAATCATTTTAAATACAAAAATACCAGTTGCAGCCTTTTGTTTATCTATTAATATATGTATACGGATAAAGTTACTAACGGCAGCAGGGTCACCAGGGTGAGGAGTCTATGTCATCTGAAATAAATCCTAAGCATAGATCTAGAAAGCGACAGATAATCATGACATTAAAAAAACTCTCTTCTTTTCGACTTTTTTCGAACAAATTGACACATAAAATGAATTATATAGTATTGTGGAATTTTTAACTTGTGTTCAATTCATTGGTTACACCTTTTACTAGGATAACAATCCTGTCAAGTATGAGCTGGGTAAAATATTTCAGAAAAGAAGATGGAAATGTGAAAGTTTCCGTGCGTCAGGTGCAACAGCATACGAACAGCTAACATGCCTCGTCAGGGTGGAAGCTAAAAAGTCCACGAAAATTTGATTTAAAACCTTTATTTGTTCCAACAAAGTTATTGAGATTTTGTTGAGCATTTAACCATCATTTTTAGAATTTACAGCTCTTCTATAAATATATGCAAAGCAAACCATTGATCAAATTGCTTGCTATGATTGTTTGGATATTTGTAAACTACAGGTAAGTAGTCTGTTTACTATATACTAGAATTTGTTTGGACAATAAAACTTAACTTTAATTCCTGTCAGTTTGTATTTGTCCAATCAAATCCCAGTATGTATTGAAACTCCGCCTACCTATTGTTTGAAAACATCCAAGAAAACATAGCAAGCAAGTCAATCAAAGTTTCTATGCTTTTATAGAAGAGCTGTATTATATAATGCAATGAAGCGTTTAAGTCTTTGGCCAAAAAATACTATCAATTTCTTTTTGTCCTATGTAAACTTCTGTACCATTTCCTTCCATTCGTGATCATTAAATTGAACCGGGCTGAAGTACGTTCACTATTCACTATTCACTTTTCACTATTCAAAATTCATGAATAGTGAATTGTGTTTTGTGCACTATTCACTATTCAAGTTTATTATTGAATAACTTTAATATCTTCTTGTATGTCCTGGATATATAAAAAGAAGATGTTGTATGATTGCCAATGAGACAAAACTTCACAAGAGACTAAATTACACAGCAATTAACAGCTACATGTCATTGTACAGCCTTCAACTATAAGAAAAGCTCATACACCATAGTTAGTCACCGAATAAGAACAGCCTTATTAATGTACAAAAAATTCACGAAAAACAATAAAGTATTTAACACAGCAAAAAACGACAACCACTTGATTACACACTCCTTACTTGGGACAGGTACATACATGTATACAGAATGTGGCGGGGGTTAAATATATTAGCGTGACCCCCCCCCCCCCCCCCCCCTAACCTAGGACAGTGGTGAAACAGTGCAACATAAGAACGACCTTATAAAAATGATTTGTGTAAGGCTAAACTAAACTCATCGAATGAATACAAATAGAAATACATGTAACAAAAAACATAGAGTAATCGTGGACAGATATACTTGTACATCTCAACAACAAAAAGACACTAAGTACAGTTCTGAGAGTACTCGCAGCTACTGATACATGTATAATACATTCTATGCATATCTACAAGCATACGGTACAATTGTCGCACTTAAGTTGTAACATATATTTCGTAAAGGGGGGAAAAAGGGGGGGGGTCCACTTTTATTCATCAAGCATTAATCTTATCATTCGTTTTCCCCATCATTACTCTATCGGATTGTTCCCACCAAATGAAAACCACCGGGGAGGGCAAACTAATTATAATGTCTCAAAGTGCCAATAATTCTTTTCTAAATCTCATTATCCAATTTAATAAAAATACTCTAATCTCATTTTTTCACATTTATGCATAAAACATGGAAAATATAAAAACTATAAATATATATATACAGGTAACAAAAGTTTCGTATAAAAAAAGTTTCGTATAAAAAACAAGGGGTATTTTCTCAGAGAAAAATCTAATAGTCGCACTAAAAAAGAGGATACCGTAAACCCTTGAATCATAAAACAAGAAAAAATACTTCCAAAGGACGTTACGATCGAGTTTTGAACCCTCGAATCCCCTAATTGCAGGTATATTCTTACTACCATAAGAAAGCTTATAAAATAAGGAACATAAGCTATATAGTGAATATAGTGCACAGATTCGGTTTAAGGAGTATTGAGGCGCCCGAAAATAAAACACGGCCAAAATCAAGAAAAATTACTTCCAAAGGACGTCACGATCGAGTTTTAAACCCTCGAATCCCCTAATTGCAGGTATATCCTATATACCATAAGAAAGCTTATAAAATAAGGAACATAAGCTATATAGCGAATATAGTGCACAGATTCGGTTTAAGGGGTATCGAGGCGCCCGAAAATAAAAAACGGCCAAAATTAAGAAAAATTACTTCCAAAGGACGTTGCGATCAAGTTTTGAACCCTCGAATCCCCTAATTGCAGGTATATCCTATATACCATAAGAAAGCTTATATAATAAGGAACACAAGCTATATAGTGAATATAGTGCACAGATTCGGTTTAAGGAGTATTGGGGCGCCCGAAAATAACAAACGGTCAAAATCAAGAAAAATTACTTCCAAAGGACGTTGCGATCAAGTTTTGAACCCTCGAATCCCCTAATTACAAGTATAACCTATATACCTTAAGAAAGCTTATAAAATAAGGAACACAAGCTTTATAGTGAATATAGTGCACAGATTCGGTTTAAGGGGTATCAAGGCGCCCGAAAATAAAAAACAGTCAAAATCAAGAAAAAATACTTCCAAAGGACGTTACGATCGAGTTTTGAACCCTCGAATCCCCTAATTACAGGTATATCCTATATACCATAAGAAAGCTTATAAAATAAGGAACACAAGCTTCATAGTGAATATAGTGCACAGATTCGGTTTAAGGGGTATCGAGGCGCCCGAAAATAAAAAACGGCAAACATTAAGAAAAATTACTTCCAAAGGACGTTGCGATCAAGTTTTGAACCCTCGAATCCCCTAATTACAGGTATATCCTATATACCATAAGAAAGCTTATAAAATAAGGAACACAAGCTTCATAGTGAATATAGTGCACAGATTCGGTTTAAGGGGTATCGAGGCGACCGAAAATAAAAAACAGTCAAAATCAAGAAAAAATACTTCCAAAGGACGTTACGATCGAGTTTTGAACCCTCGAATCCCCTAATTACAGGTATATCCTATATACCATAAGAAAGCTTATAAAATAAGGAACACAAGCTTCATAGTGAATATAGTGCACAGATTCGGTTTAAGGGTTATCGAGGCGCCCGAAAATAAAACACGGCAAAAATTAAGAAAAATTACTTCCAAAGGACGTTGCGATCAAGTTTTGAACCCTCGAATCCCCTAATTACAGGTATATCCTATATACCATAAGAAAGCTTATATAATAAGGAACACAAGCTATATAGTGAATATAGTGCACAGATTCGGTTTAAGGAATATTGGGGCGCCCGAAAATAGCAAACGGTCAAAATCAAGAAAAATTACTTCCAAAGGACGTTGCGATCAAGTTTTGAACCCTCGAATCCCCTAATTACAGGTATAACTATATACCATAAGAAAGCTTATAAAATAAGGAACTCAAGCTTCATAGTGAATATAGTGCACAGATTCGGTTTAAGGGGTATCGAGACTCCCGAAAATAAAAAACAGTCAAAATAAAAAAAAAATACTTCCAAAGGACGTTACGATCGAGTTTTGAACCCTCGAATCCCCTAATTACAGGTATATCCTATATACCATAAGAAAGCTTATAAAATAAGGAACACAAGCGTCATAGTGAATATAGTGCACAGATTCGGTTTAAGGAGTATTGAGGCGCCCGAAAATAAAACACGGCCAAAATCAAGAAAAATTACTTCCAAAGGACGTTACGATCGAGTTTTGAACCCTCGAATCCCCCAATTACAGGTATATCCTAAATATCATAAGAAAGCTTATAAAATGAGGAATACAAGCTATATAGTGAATATAGTGCACAGATTCGGTTTAAGGGGTATTACGGCGCCTAAAAATAAAAAACGGCCAAAATCAAAAAAAATTACTTTCAAAGGACGTTACGATCGAGTTTTGAATCCTCGAATCCCGTAATTGCAGGTATATCCTATACACCATAAGAAAGCTTATATAATAAGGTACACCAGCTATATAGTGAATATAGTGCACAGATTCGGTTTAAGGGGTATCGAGGCGCCCGAAAATAAAAAACAGTCAAAATCAAGAAAAAATACTTCCAAAGGACGTTACTCCCTTAAACCGCATCTGTGCACTATATTCACTATATAGGTTTTGTTCCCCCTTCTATTACCTTTCTTAGGATATATAGGATATACCTGTAATTAGGGGATTCAAGGGTTCAAAATTCGATCATAACGTGTTGGCCGTTTTCGGTATTCGGGCGCTCCATAATACAGATATCCTATTAGTTAGTGCTATTATTAGATTTTATCGAGGAAACACCCCTAGTTTTTTATACGAAACTTTCAGTCCTTGGGTATATTAATTCCTTTAGTCCTAATAGACTTCTCATATTTTACTTAAAGTCTTTATATATAAATGTATAAGTATGTGAGAAATTTTAATATTGGAAAATGAGATTTTGAAATTGGCACTTTGAGACATGATTACTCTTTTTCCCTCCCCTGACACATCGAGTACCGTTTAAACGGTTGATTTCATTTTATGTGGACACCCCAAGCCCGTAACGAAAGCGTATTCTAATGCTTGATTAATAAAAGTGGACCCCACACACCAATTGAAATATATGTAATAATTGTGACAATATGTGCGACAATTGTACCATAAGCTCCTAGATATGCATAAGTGGATTTGAGATGCATGATCTAGTTCAATTTTACGTAAAATTAAATAATTCTAGATAAAAGGGATAGGCATAACAAATATCCTATCTGTTTATACCTTAATACTATACATTACACAGACCTCGTATTCTAATCGAATTCCTATAGCAATTCATTACAGACATTACACTTAACAAATCAACTTAACGATCTTTTAAATAAACTTATTCTAAAAGGTTACGAATTCAACCCTGATAAAATAATAATGCCGTTAGCTTTCTCGTTTGAATTGTTTTACATTTTCATTTCGGGGCCTTCAAAGCTGACTGTGCGGTAGGGACTTTGTGCATTGTTGAAGGCCGTACGGTGAGTAGCTGTTTTAAATGTCGGTGCCGGTCATTTGGTCTCTTGTAGACTGAGCTTGTAGAGAGTTGTCTCATTGGCAAGCATAGCATATCTGTTTTTTTCTCACATTTTTACATATACAAGTTGATACTAAATTTATTCAATTTCATAAACTTGAATAGTGAATAGTGCAAAAAAACACAGTTCACTATTCATGAATTTTGAATAGTGAAAAGTGAATAGTGAATAGTGAACGTACTTCAGCCCACTTTAAATTGAACTGTTAAATATTTCTTGGTACCTTCTTAATTCCTTTATAAGTCTTATGTAAACATAATTATGACAATAACTGTTGTGAGCACAAGATTCACTGCACACTTTTAAAGTTCTGTTTTATCAAACATTAAAAAGTGAACTTAAGGTTTGAGACTTTTTTAATCGACACGATTGGGATTTTTGTATATTAGAACATGGTTTATTTATTAGTTGAAAATGCGGCTTTGAACTAGCTTTCAGTACCTGCGAGCATTCGTTGTTCAATAATGTGTGTCTTTGTGTTATTATTTTATGTGATAAGTTGTTGTGTTGGTACACCACTGTAACAATGAAGGAGGAAATGAGGCGGGTTGGTTGGTAGGAAGTGGGGAGGGGTATGCAGAGCGCTAACAAACATGTATATGCGGCATAGGCTTTGGTCATTGTTGAAGCATCAATGTAAGGGGCATTTAATATCTTAATAAAACTATTCTTATTTTAGATACTATATATTGTTATCTGATATTGGACGAAAGATGTTACCCTTTTATGTAATTATGTAATACAAGTTACGATCATTTTAAAACACACATTAAACAGCCAAATGGATGCACAAGAGCTAAAATAGGAGTCATTGATCCTATTGACAACAATTATCTGCCCAATTTTATTGATTTTATAACATTTGTTTTAAATATGACCAACTTCTTATCCAAAATCACCAGCACCGTATCAGGACCCACCAGCACAATGACAGGACCCACCAGCACAGTATCAGGACATGAATAAATTGAGAAAATGCTAAATTTTAATAAATTGCAATGTTTTTTCACAAAATAGTTTTGTCGTGTGGATTGCGGTATAGAAAGCGGACTCTATGAGCATTTTTGTTTTATTTTTTCAGTTCTAGATTTTCTGAAAATGAGCATTTTTGTGTTACGCTTACTGAAACAGTTTAGAGGGTCAACTTTTTAATGGTTTACATATGAACCCATAAGAAACAAAATTGAAAAATCTCAACTGTTTTTTCCATTTTTTTATGAGTGAAAGTCAAAAATCATCATTTTCGTCTTTGTTTACATTTTTTCATTGATCACCAGCACCCGTCAGGACCGAATCACCAGCACAGAACGTTCTCTCGCAGGACAACCATACCCACCGTGTAAGTCGTCGGACTCCAAAACCCTGCTTGGCATTGTTCAAAAATACTTTACAATGACATCAAGCTCTATTGTAACTTACGTGTTGAATTCCTAATTACATGCACAGGTACGAACTGCTCAAATCAATCAATATTTCGTACTTTATTTGGTTTTTTTAACATTCTTTTATTTGAGCGTCACTGATGAGTCTTTTGTAGACGAAACGCGCGTCTGGACTGGCGTCATTATAAAATTTGAATCCCGGTATCTATGGTGATTTTATTTACATACTATGCCAAGTTCACAAAGGAAATACATCATTTTAACAAGGTATCTTGAAGCGGAGAGTTGCTCGTTGATAACAATAGCGATGTGATCTTGTCCTTCGACCTTTTTAGATTATTAGTTACATAGTGTGCTAGTGACCTAATACGGTATATATTGGGTCAGTAAATTCCATATGGGGTGAGAGCGAAGCTCGAATCCCCATATGGAATTTACTGACCCCATATATACCGTATTACGTCACTAGCACACTATGTAACGAATTTATCTTACCGACTATCTTAACGTGTGAAATTAAGACTAGTGATTCTCAAAACGAGCAAGTCTTCAACACTGTTAGCGCTAAGAAAATACTTCCATTGATCCTACAAAAACAGATGCCAACAATAACGACTTGTAAGGTTTAAATGTGTTTTATGAATTTCTTTCAATCTTAATCATCAATTTCTTCGTCTGTTGGAACTTTTAAGATTTTTTCTCAGTACCGTTTTGTTTTTTACAAAGGGACATACCACCATTACTAACCGTGTATGAAATAAGCCCCGCCCCCTTCTTACCTAATAAGGAATATAAAGGGACGTAACTCCACTACTAACCGTGTATGAGATAAGCCCCGCCTCCCTACTAACCTAATATCAAATATACACGGTTTGCACGCGGACGCTTTTAACCAATCATATTCCTGGAAATGTATAGGAGGTAAGATAAATTGCATTATTACATCTGATAAGGTCAAGATAGGTTTGAAAACACCCACTCGGTCGTATTTGAAAGTATGTAACGGACGGACAGTTGACATGGTTGAGTAATTATGTTTCATTAATTTCGAAAATTTCATAATTGTTTTTACTCCAACAAAATAAAAGTTATTGACATGCGGCACAATCTTTGATGTGTAGCAGACAGAGTTATTAGTTAATTTTTAGCTCCCTTTGGTAAAACTCTAAATTTCATATTTGATGTATTTCATTGTTAATTAATTTACATGAAGCTTATTAAGGATATATTTGTTAAATTACATAGCTTTTGCTATTTTAATTCATTGGTTTAAGATATTTATTTGGATTGTAAAGTTTAATATTTGCATCGTTGCAAATTCTTTGGTTACCTTCAGTGAGAAATTTATATATTTTATATAACTAGTTTTAGATTCTTAATTGACTGACATTCAGTCCAACCAAGGAAAGCCAGGCTTTCCAACCAAGTATCCAATAGGTTAGTGCATTTGCTACATGCCTCCTTAGTATGATAAATTGAAATCATATTGATTGCTCCATTTCTACACTTTTGGCTTTACATAATAAAAGTTGTACTTTATTGATTAAATTTTATATGTTTTCAGTTTTTGGTTTTCATTTACTTAGACATATTATAGCGCATCACTTTTGGCATCAGTCGTTTTCCGCACACATCAGTTTACAAACTAGAATTAGCTGTGGTCCGCATCCCCGAATCTTAGGCAGAATTGTTCCTGCTACAGATGATAGACTCACACAATCATGAAACTGACGAGAAAGCTGATCCGGATGCGCACTGATGGCAGTAAGTTTTTAATGAATTGAACGTGAAATGTCGTATAAATACATGGTATAAGAATATTATAATATGATACTGAGAAAAATATTTATTCAATAATTTGTGGGATATATTTTCTGTGGCTATATATTCAGGACAGTATATAACCGTCAAATCGAATATGTATACGTAATGTTAATCATGATGTTTTTGTCTTTGAGACGACCCCTCCATTTTACCTGTAAACTGTAGGTGTCAACAGTTGGTGTGGAGAGTTGTAGAAAATGTCTGATAGTAAAACCTTTATTCAAGAAGAGAATTGGTAAGATAATTTCTTGATTTTTTAACATATAAAAAACAGAAAAGATTGATACTAAGCAAGCCTTTTGTTTCTCATCAGTAAATATACATGATATATAGGCGTATCGTTTACATCTCTATTCACCTTCCTGGTTGCCATAGTCATTTGACTTCATATTTATAATTGAAATTAGTTGCAAGATTTCTGTTTGCAGTCTAATTCATTGCAAAGAAATCTTAAAAGGTAAAATAAGAAGACTAAAAATTTAATGTGTCAGAACAACATAGATTCTTTCACCGCATATAACCATGTAAACAAAGGATCACAAATCAATAACAAAGCCACTACCCCAATTCCTTACATGCTGTGTCTCTTATCTTTGTATCTTTGTCGCTGTTAGAACATCAAATTTACTTTAATAGATGGACGAAAGATACCAGAGGGACAGTTAAACTCATAAAACGAAAACAAACCGACAACGCCATGGCTAAAAATGAAAAGGGCAAACAGACAAACAACAGTACACATGACACAACATAGAAAACTTAAGAATAAGCAACACGAACCCCACCAAAATATAGGGGTGATCTCAGGTGCTCAGGAAGGGTAAGCAGATCCTGCTCCACATAATTCGGTAGGTTACATTCATGAAAGGGAAGAGGATTGTAGTTAATACGACGTAAGGAACATATCTGATATCAGTTGTGAAATGGTTATTCCATAACGGTCAACCAACTCGTGATGGCGTCCGTAAAATCTCCTTTTGTTTTGGTTCAACTGACCTAAAAGTTCAAATGAGCTTTTCTCGTCACTTTGTGTCCGTCGTCCGTCGTATGTCGTCCGTCGTTAACTTTTACAAAAATCTTCTCCTCTGAAACTACTGGGCCAAATATTACCAAACTTTGCCACAATCATCATTGGGTATCCAGTTTAAAATATTTGTCATATGACCCGACCAACCAACCAAGATGGCCGCCATGGCTAAAATAGAACATAGGGGTACAATGTAGATTTTGGCTTATATCTCTGAAAGCAAAGCATTTAGAGCAAATCTGACAGGGTAAAATTGTTTATCAAGGTCAAGATCTATCTGTCCTGGAATTGGCAGACAAATCGGACAATCCGTTGTTGGGTTGCTTCCCTTAAATTGGTAGTTTTAAGGAGATTTTGCAGTTTTTGGTTATTATCTTGAATATTACTACGGATAGAGATAAATTGTAAACAGCAATAATGTTCAGCAAAGTAAGATCTACAAATAAGTCATATGACTAAAATGGTCAAGTGACCCCTTAAGGAGTTATTGTCCTTTATAGTTAATTTTTAACAATGTTTTGTAAAAACTGTTATCATACAAAAATCTTCTCCTCTGAAACTACCAAGACAAATGTAACCAAACTTAGTCACAATCATCATTAGAGTATTTAGTTTAAAAAATAGGTCCGATGATCCCGCCAGCCAACCAACATGGCCGCCATTGGGGTAAAATGCAGTTTTTGGTTTATATCTCTGAAAATAAAGCATTCAGAGCGAAATTGACATTGGTAAAAATGTTCATCAGAAAAAATCTATCTGTCCTGAAATGTTCAGACAAATCTGACAAGCCTTGTTGAGTTGCCGCCCCTGAATAAGTAATTTTAAGGGAATTTTGCAGTTTTTGGTTATCATCTTGGATATAATTATAGATAGAGATAAACTGTAAACAGCAATAATGTTCAGTAAAGTAAGATCTACAAAATGGACAATTGACCCTTGAAGGAGTTATGCCCTTTAAAGTCAAATTTAAAAATATTTCGTAAATTTTTGTAATCTTTTATAATAGTCTACGCCGGAAACAAGTTAACTGAGACAAATTTAAGCAAACTTGGTCACAATCAGCATTAGGGTATCTAGATTTAAAAATGTGTCTGGTGACCCTGTCTGCCAACTAACATTGTAGACATGGCTAAAAATAGAACAATGGGGGGAAATGCAGTGTTTCACATATCTCTGGTATTAAAGCAAAAGTATAAGGGTTTCATTATTTTATGCATTAATTGTAAATAAAAAATATCCGGTGAGCGACACAGGCTCCTTGGAGCCTCTAGTTTCTAATCAAAACAGATGTGGGACAAAGAATAAATGTTTTAACTCTTTTAATCATGTTAAAGACTCTCCTTACATTTTTAGATTTATCTCACTCTTTAACTTTCATACAAAAAGTAAAAGAGGATAAGTACTCAGATTTGTCCACTAAGACATAAAGAACCAAGGAAATCAATTCATCAAACAGGTCAATTATAAGTTGTTTTGATAGAGTTTTATATTGACATGTTTGAACTCTTGTTATTTCTTTTTTTAGCTCACCTGTCCCGAAGGGACAAGTGAGCTTATGCCATCACTTGGCGTCCGTCGTCGTCCGTCGTCTGTCGTCGTAAACTATTTCAAGAATCTTCTCCTCTGAAACTACTGGGCCAAATACTTTCAAACTTTAACTGAATGTTCCTTAGGGTATCTAATTTATAAATTGTATCCGAAGTTTTGATCTATCAGCAAACGTGGTCGCCATTGCTAAAAATAGAACATAGGGGTCAAATGCAGTTTTTGGCTTATAACTCAAAAACCAAAGCATTTAGAGCAAATCTGACATGGGGGTAATATTGTTTATCAGGTCAAGATCTATCTGCCCTGAAATTTTCAGATGAATCAGACAACCCGTTGTTGGGTTGCTGCCCCTGAATTGGAAATTTTAAGGAAATTTTGCTGTTTTTGGTTATTATCTTGAATATTATTATAGATAGAAATAAACTGTAAACAGGAATAATGTTCAGCAAAGTAAGATTTACAAATAAGTCAACATGACGGAAATGGTCAGTTGACCCCTTTAGGAGTTATTGCCCTTTATAGTCAATTTTTAACCATTTTTCGTAAATCTTAGTAATCTTTTACAAAAATCTTCTCCTCTGAAACTACTGGGCCAAATACTTCCAAACTTTAACTGAATGTTCCTTAGGGTATCTAGTTTGTAAATTTTATCCGAAGTTATGATCTATCAACAAACATGGTCGCCATTGCTAAAAATAGAACATAGGGGTCAAATGCAGTTTTTGGCTTATAACTCAAAAACCAAAGCATTTAGAGCAAATCTGACGTTGGGTAATATTGTTTATCAGGTCAAGATCTATCTGCCCTGAAATTTTCAGATGAATCAGACAACCTGTTGTTGGGTTGCTGCCCCTGAATTGATAATTTTAAGGAAATTTTGCTGTTTTTGTTTATTATCTTGAATATAATTATAGATAGAAATAAACTGTAAACAGCAATAATGTTCAGCAAAGTAAGATCTTCAATTAAGTCAAATTGACCAAAATTGTCAATTGACCACTTAAGGAGTTATTGCCCTTTAAAGACTTTTTTCACAATTTGTTCATCATGTTGACTTACTTTAAAAAATCTTCTCCTTTGAAACTGCTGTATCAATTTCAGCCAAACTTAGGCTAAATGAGTTTCAGAGTATCTAGTATAAATTTTATATTTTATTTCCTTGTATGTCAAGAAACAAAGCTCCTATGGCTAAAATAGAACATAGGAGAAAATGATTATTTTTTTTGGCTTTTGAAGAAAATAGGACGATCCAAAAAACATTTAAATAAATTGAAAAGCCAAAATAATCATTGATGAGAGATTTAACCAAAAGAATTAAGGTGCGCGATTCAGGCTCTTGAGAGCCTCTTGTTAATATTAATGAAGGCAGACGTTTTTCTTCCAGACCAGATATTCAGTCTAATGCAGATCAAAGCAGATTCTCTTTCTTAAAAAAGTAAGCTTCATCACCCCTGAGCTTAATTCACGTCAATGTACTCATCTGCTTTTGATGGAGGAAATCATATCATCTTAAGGGGAAGATTTGTACTGCAGTAGTCGGGTTGAATTAAATAAAAAATAATAGATGATTTAGGACTTCATTGCTTTATTTGGTGAACTGGAATATTCATTATGCAAGCATTCATGTACATATAAATATTGTTATATTTCTTCAACTTTTTTTTTTTTTTTTTTTTAATGTGACTTGACCTTGCTTGACTGAAATGGCTATGTAACCATGGTAACATATGAACCTATTGTTAAAAAGTGGTCCAATTTCAAAGTGTTTAGATTTTACGATTTTTATTTCCAAACCGTACATGATGTTTTATTTTCATTCTTTTGTTCTCTCTCTCTTTTTGGTCTTCATTAAAATTAATTCTGATTAAAATATAGATCCTGTATCCAAACTGCCGTTACAAGGTTCTGACAACACTCCGTTCTGATCTTGTAATTATTACATCAGCCAATGAAATTTCTGGCTTCAAAATTTTGAGATGTGACCCATAATGACAAAACCAAAGGATCCCAAATGGCTTTTTAAAACAGAAAGTTGAATGGAGCATTTTCAAACCCTCGTGAGAGTAGTGTGGATAATTTCAGGATAGTCTTCTAAATATTTTATAACCCATTTGTACTTAACCTAGGCTATACTCATCTAATACTCGGACTTCTCTTGAACTGAATTTTAATGTGCGTATTGTTATGCGTTTACTTTTCTACATTGGCTAGAGGTATAGGGGGAGGGTTGAGATCTCACAAACATGTTTAACCCCGCCGCATTTTTGCGCCTGTCCCAAGTCAGGAGCCTCTTGCCTTTGTTAGTCTTGTATTATTTTAATTTTAGTTTCTTGTGTACAATTTGGAAATTAGTATGGCGTCCATTATCACTGAATTATTATATATTTGTTTAGGGGCCAGTTGAAGGACGCCTCCGGGTGCGGAAATTTCTCGCTACATTGAAGACCTGTTGGTGACCTTCTGCTGTTGTTTTTTTCTATGGTCAGGTTGTTGTCTCTTTGGCACATTCCCTATTTCCATTCTCAATTTTATGCATTTAGAAAATTTATCATCAACCCATATTTTCCTCAATGTTTTGTTTTAGTTACATCTCAAATATACTGATGATAAAATATTTATCTTTTGTTATTGATATTATTATTTTCCAATTGCTTGTACAATATTTAATTTTCCTTAACTTTTTTTAGGTATATAATACATGTACATAGTCTAATAAGACAAATGTAAAATGAATAAAAAATTGCCTACTTATCCCTTAAAACTTTTAAAGAAACTTTCTGTTATAATAATGCTATGAATTCTTTATACAAGACATAGATTACCTTAGCTGTATTTCGTTATACCTTTCAGAATTTATTTTGTAGTCGAAATGTGTGCCTGGCATTCAAAAAATGAATCCTGGTACATAAAATTATATGTGATGCTTTTAAAAATGAAAATCAATGTAGTGGCCATGGTAAAATCTGGGTTTAACTCTTAATGTGTACATGCTTAAGTTGTTTCTTCCTTCATGTCCTTGTATCTTTTTGAAGGTGAATTCACAGGCAGCAGTCCATTTGCGCCAATTACTGTTTTTCAGGGGTATCATTTGCGCCAAATTTTGTTTTCCAAATGTATCAATTGCGCCAATATTTGGAACTCATTTGCGCCAATTTACCTGTACACTATCTATCTTTAAAAATATTAATGATTAATATTTATTCTTATTTTTGTCTTAATAAATATCATATTTTCGGAGATATTTCACCATGAACATGATGAAGATGAGCATCTGGAGAGAAATGACTTGAAATGCATTAGACAGTCTATATACAGAAAGAGAAGAACACTTGTGGCTTTGCTGAATATTTAATACAAGATACTGTGGATTCATTTATTTTCGTGGGTACCAATTTTCGTGAATTGCCCAAAACCTGCCTTTTTCGTGGATATGTAATTTCGTGGTTTTGCAAAAGTCGAAATACAACCTGATAGAAATTTGTAATTCATTGAACATTTAAATTCGTGGTTCACCTGTACCCACAAAAACCACTAAAATTGGTATCCAACGAAAAATAATGAATCCACAGTATGCCAAAAGAGAAGAAAATAGAAGCTTATGGTGATTATGTTGTAGCCAGATATGTTGATGACACAGTGCTTTGTTCCCACCATCCATGCATGATGAAACGCTATCTACCGCAAGACGTACCACAGTAATGGAGCAGAAGCATTCCACAGGAATTATGAACTCTTTTATGCATTTCATCCTTCAATGTTTGTGTTTTGGACAATAAAGTTACAAGCTACTATACATATATTAAATTGGGAAGAACCTATGCCTCAGTAGTACGAAGAAAGACTAAGTATGTTTCAGAAAAGGAAACATTTGCCGTGTAAACTGTCAGTTCAAAGTCGAATAAAGGAGTAGGGATGTCATTTTGCCCCTTATTGGTGCAATCATATGTTTTATGTTTGGCGCAAATGATACTTTTAAAAACAGGTGGCGCAAACGTAGCATTGGAGAAAAAATGTTGTGGCGCAAAAGGACGCATTTTTGGCGCAAACGGATCTCTCCCAATTCACACTGATCATGTTTATGGCTGTTCTGAATACATTATTGATGAATCTTGAATTAACTCGTCAGTGAATACAAAATACTAATTGGAAGTAACTCTTTACAAATTAACAGAAGGATTTTAAAATGAATGTGAAATAAAACACATTAATTACAAAGCTTAAAATTATATCAGGAAGACACCATCTTCTGTTTGAACTATTGATATGTTTTTAGAATTAAGTGGCTTAATTTTATACTAGTCAGAAAATAAGTTATATTATCATAGGTTTGTAAAGAAGTTTTGAATTCTATTATGACACTGTTCTTATTTCTATCTCTCAGTAAAAGCTATTTACAAATGTATTACTATTGCCTTACCATGTGAAAATCAGCAGAAAGCATGACATTAATGTATTATTTCTTAATATAAATAGGACATGATATTATATCATTTAATCAAACTTTAGGAAACATCTAAGCATCTCTTAAACAAAGGATAAAATATAACTGATGATATTATTTTCTTGCATCTTGAAGGTCAAGGGTTAAAAAAAAAACACCTGGACATGTATGAACAAAGGGAGCTAAATCAAAAGATTTGTATAGAATTTTATTTCATAGCAAGGTTCCATTATTTTTGTTTTTTTATAATTTTAGTGTAAGTAGTTTGTCCTCAATAACAGGGTTAAATATGAGTAGTCTGAACGACAGACCCACTGAGGACCCCCACAGCTCAGAACATCTGATAGCTTTACAGCTTCTACAAGAACAGATGGAAGGACTGAAGAAAACACTTCAACAAAAAGAACAACAGCTTCTGGAAAAAGAAAAAAAGGTAGGATTCTGCTAGGATTTTGAGGGCGTCACCTTAGAGTGATACAACACATGTATTTATATCATTGACAGTATAGAACAGAGGCAGTTTATGAATGTGAATATTAATTTGATTTGATTTTTGGTCTTTTAACACCACTTTTAAGCACAGCTTTTGAGCTATTTTGTGGCAGTCGGTTTTTATTGGAAAATGACGCTTTCAGCAGCTTGTTCCAATACTATTGACCTGAACTTCCATTACATTTCTCTGCCTACCGTGCTTGGTTCGTATTTACTTTCCATTACATTTCTCCGTCTACCGCGCTTGGTTTCGTATTTACTATTTTACATAAAAACTGGAATCTGCTTGTGGTATTATCATTAGCTCACCTGGCCTAAAGGGCCAAGTGAGCTTTTCTCGTCGTCGTCGTCATTTACTTTTACAAAAATCTTCTCCTCTGAAACTACTGGGCCAAGCCACAATCATCATTGGGGTATCTAGTTTAAAAGTTGTGTCCGGTGACCCGGTCAACCAACCAAGATGGCCGCCATGGCTAAAAATAGAATATAGGGGTAAAATGCAGTTTTTGGCTTATAACTCAAAAACCAAAGCATTTAGAGCAAATCTGAAATGTGGTTAAATTGTTTATCAGGTCAAGATCTATCTGCCCTGAAAATTTCAGATGAATTGAACAACCCGTTGTTGGGTTGCTGCCCCTGAATTGGTAATATTAAGGAAATTTTGCTGTTTTTTGTTATTATCTTGAATAATATTATAGATAGAGATAAACTGTAAACAGCAATAATGTTCACCAAAGTAAGATTTACAAATAAGTAAACGCGACCGAAATGGTCAGTTGACCCCTTTAGGAGTTATTGCCCTTTATAGTCAATTTTTAACCATTTTTCATAAATCTTAGTAATCTTTTACAAAAATCTTCTCCTCTGAAACTACTGGGCCAAATTGAACCAAACTTGGTCTCAATCATCATTGGGGTAGTTAGTTTAAAAATTGTGTCCGGTGACCCGGTCAACTAACCAAGATGGCCACCATGGCTAAAAATAGAACATAGGGGTAAAATGCAGTTTTTGGTTTATAACTCAAAAACCAAAGCATTTAGAGCAAATCTGTCATGGGGTTAAATTGTTTATCAGGTCAAGATCTATCTCTGAAATTTTCAGATGAATCGAACGCCCCGTTGTTGGGTTGCTGCTCCTGAATTGGTAATTTTAAGGAAATTTTGCTGTTTTTGGTTATTATTTTGAATAATATTATAGATAGAGATAAACAGTAAACAGAAATAATGTTCAGCAAAGTAAGATTTACAAATAAGTCAACACGACCGAAATGGTCAGTTGACCCCTTTAGGAGTTATTGCCCTTTATAGTCAATTTTTTACCATTTTTCGTAAATCTTAGTAATCTTTTACAAAAATCTTCTCCTCTGAAACTACTGGGCCAAATTAAACCAAACTTGGCCACAATCATCATTGGGGTATCTTGTTTAAAAATTGTGTTTGGTGACCCGGTCAACTATTCAAGATGGCCGCCATGGCTAAAAATAGAACAAAGGGGTAAAATGCAGTTTTTGGCTTATAACTCAAAAACCAAAGCATTAAGAGCAAATCTGACATGGAATTAAATTGTTTGTCAGGTCAAGATCTATCTGCCCTGAAAATTTCAGATGAATCGAACAACTGTTGTTGGGTTGCTGCCCCTGAATTGGTAATATTAAGGAAATTTTGCTGTTTTTGGTTATTATCTTGAATAATATTATAGATAGCGATAAACAGTAAACAGCAAAAATGTTCAGCAAAGTAAGATTTACAAATAAGTAAACACTACCGATATGGTCAGTTGACCCCTTTAGGAGTTACTGCCCTTTATAGTCAATTTTTAACATTTTTCATAAATTTTTGTAGATTTTTCGAAAATATTTTCCACTGTAATTACTGGGCCAAGTTCATTATAGATAGAGATAATTGTAGCAACAAGAATTTTCAGTAAAGTAAGATGTAAAACACATCACCATCACCAAAACACAATTTTGTTATGAATTTATCTGTGTCCATTGTTTAATATGCACATAGACCAAGGTGAGCGACACAGGCTCTTGAGAGCCTCTAGTTTATGTTGTCCTTTGAAATCCTACTAAGTCATGAAGAACCATATTCAAAACAGTGTAGCTACGGCCATTGGATAACGACCTTGATTTTCCCATTGACTGGGACAGATTAGGTGAACGTTTGTATGTAATGACCTCTGCTCACTACGTACTTATTATACAAGTTATAGACATTTAAAACAGAACGTTCTCAACGCCTTAATAAATGAATTAGAAAAATCAGGAATAACCTTTATGCTTTCATTTATATTGAATATTGATATAAATCAAAACATAATGTTTTTCGACTTGTTTTATTTAGGTGTTGAGACCTCACGGTGACCCTACAGTTTGAATGTCTTTAACAAGTACATAGTGAACACTGGTCAATACAGACAAATGTTCACTTAATCTGTCCCAGTCAATGGGATAATTTAGGTCATCAATCAATTACCATAGCTACACTGTTTTGAATATGATTCTAAGTGCAAAAAAAGGTCGTCTGGGTTTATACTGCAATATATATGACAAAGATAGTGAGTGTGATTGCGGTTATAGTTCTTAAATTCGTTATATTTAACGACTTCTTTCTTCGGAAAGACTACCAAATTTCTGATATTTGCATTTAATGAATACTAGTATTTACAGATTATGGCTGTGCAAGGAACTGCAGTTATCTATTGTGATCCATGTACATACAATAAACTGATAGCACAGGTTCAGTTCTGGTGTCTATCATGCGAGGAGGCATTATGTAAATCATGTTCAGATAGTCACAAAGGAATGAAAGCAACAAGAAATCATAGAATAATTACGTATGAAAAAAGCAAAGAGGTTACTTCTTTAGGTCACTTGATTTCACAGCAGTGTAAACAACACAATAAAGTCCTTGACCTTTATTGTCCTAATCATGACGAACCTGTTTGCTCCTTGTGTATTTCAAAGAATCATAGAGAGTGCAAAGAAATGGTTTCATTAGACGATGTAGCAAAAAACGTTATTTCGTCAACGTCGTATTCCAATCTTCAGAGAGATATCAGTAATCATGAAGAAAATCTATTTAAGGTCAAGACAAAACGCCAGCAGAACTTAACAATCGTTGAAACCCAGGAATCATCGATTCAGTCATCAGTAAAAGAAATGAGAAAAAAAATGGATGAACATTTAGATAATTTAGAAAAAGATCTTATACAAGAATTGGCGGGAACGAAAGAAACATGCAAAACTACGATCAAAATGACGTTAGCAGATTTAGAATTTAGATTATCAGTAGCTTCCGAAATGCATTCCAAAATTTCACAACTTAAAGAGATTGCCACAGATGTTCAGTTGTTTCATGCCATTAGAGAAATAGATAAATTGGTAAATATTGAACAGAACTGGTTGCAAGAATCGCTCAATGAGCAAAACATGAATGAATCGTCCTTATATCTCAATATGGAACCAATGAATAACCTGCTGACTCTCAAGTCTCTTGGTTCTGTAACAATCGTAAGTAAATTCTCTGAAGTCCAAACTGTGACGCCTTCATCTGGTGAAGCACAAATGTCAATAAAACCAATAGATAAAAGAATTGAGAAAATAAAGCTTTTTGAGAAGACATGCATTAAAAGCTCATACAAAGTCAAGGACGGTAGTCTATATTTTGGATGCCTGATATGCAGTACTGGAGGTTTCATGCTTGTAAACTATTGCAAAGACAATCTTGAAATGTTTAATGGAAGTGGGAAACATCAGGCGAATATTCCTATACCTGGTACTCCAAGTGATATGACAGAAATATCAAACGACTGTTTTGCAATTACTTTCGGAAACGGAAGAAAAATTGAGATTGCTAGCATAAAAATTTCACAATACAAGACTATCAAAACAATTCCTACTACCGGAACCTGCTGGGGAATATCCTATTATGATAACAAATTAGCAGTGAAGATATCGAATGAAGGGATACATTTGTATAACATAAATGGAACATTACTAAAGAAACTTGAAACTGAAGAAACACAAGGCCTTTTCTACAATGTTACTATGATGGAGAACATTTACTGTTCAAGGAGAAAAGAAAATACCGTATTCTGCTGTAACCAACAGGGTAATGTTTTATGGACTTTTCAAGACAACCTTCTGCAAGATCCTGAAGGTATAACGACAGACAGTTATGGAAATGTATTTGTTGTTGGAGGTCAATCGAAAAATATTTTCGTAATTTCTCATGATGGACAAGGTAGAGAATTACTGAAGATGGAACAGACACCTATTTCTGTCTCCTGTGATAAAGTGAACAATCAACTCTTAGTACGGACAAATGAAAAGGTTTTCCTTTTTGATATAACTTTCGAAAAGTAGCTATGGATCTTGCTTACAAGAAAAAAGATAACTATCTTTTATTATTTCTAATACTAATTTGTTAGTAGTTGCAGCTGTTTGAAGCCTGTGTCTAATAGATGTGTTATATCGTTCTTTCTTTTGTTTGTCTTTGCAAACCAATACCTTTACTGCTCGGTACTTGTACATCCTGTCTAGTGTTATAATGCCATGGTAAATTTTTGTATTCATTTTTTTATGGACTTTGCCTATATGCCTTTTTGTTTTTCTTCGTTGACATGTTTGTTTGTTTTACAGTGATTAAGATTATAGCACAATGCATGTTGACGGCTGTGCCCCTATTTTTGACATATGTACGTATTCTGTCAGTTTGTTTTGTTCGAATTACTGTTATTTGACTTTTTTGTTTCAATCTGAAGAATTACACCTTTTTCTACTGATTATTATTATAGTATTAATGAATGGGTGTTTTTATAATGGCCAAGTTATATGTCCAATGTCTGTAATAATGGTAGAGGAAGTCTGTAATGGCCCGAGGCAACCCCGAGGGCCATTACAGACATCCGAGGCCATTATTACTGAACAAGGACATATAACAGGGCCATTATAAAAACACCCATTTCTTAATACATTTATTAACCAACTGAACAAAAGTATATGTGTTTCTACGAACTTGATGTACTGTCTTACTCTTTTAATGACAGTTTAGTTTGAAAAAAATAATTTGTACTTCACCATGATAAAGCTTTAAATATACCAAATATCCAAGATATTAAGTTGAAAGAAGTTATGTGTTGAAAAACAGGATGAACAGTGATCCCTT
The DNA here is from genome assembly GCA_037788925.1 of Mytilus galloprovincialis. Classification (NCBI taxonomy): domain Eukaryota; kingdom Metazoa; phylum Mollusca; class Bivalvia; order Mytilida; family Mytilidae; genus Mytilus; species Mytilus galloprovincialis. The sequence goes on along the minus strand of CM075340.1, from coordinate 3,359,974 downwards.
TATATGGTTCTTTATAACTCTTTAATGTTTGTTACTGGTTACTAAATTAAACAAAATACAAAAAGGTATTATACTCTTTACAACTTAATTTTATTAACTTTATTAAAAACCCTAACTGGGCTTAATACAGACAAACTGGGCATTAATACAGGGCCATTACAGAAAAACAGGGTCATTACAGGAAAAAACAGGGCCATTACAGAAAAACAGGGCCATTACAGAAAAACAGGGCCATTACAAAAAAACGGCCATTACAGAAAAACAGGGCCATTACAGAAAATATGTAATTTTTAATAAATAGTCATTTTTGGCAATAATGTACTTAGTTGGTTAATAAAGTGTGTTCTTATGTTGTACTGTTACACCACTGTCTCAGTTTAGAGTAAGATTGGTGCCATCAAACAAGTTTAACTCCTCGATGTTCTGTATGTGCCTGTTCCAAGTCAGGAGCCTGTATTTAAGAAGTTGTGGTGTGTTGCTGCCAGGCCTGGGGCCATTACATTGCAATGTAATGCATTACAATACAATTACTTTGTGATTCTTCCATTACAATTACAATTACATTTTTTCTCGCATGTAATGCATTACATTACAATTACTTTGCCTATATGTAATGCATTACATTACACATTACTTTTTCAATATAAAAACTAAAAACATTTCAAAAATGATAAATATTACAGGGGTATATGTAGATATATATACAGTGTTAGTGACATAGACTTCAAATACTGGTTAATTAATATGTCCATTGAACTTTATCATCATAAGAGGTTCAAAAGTGGTGTCATTAAGAGAACAGCGATCAGTTCTGTACACCTTTCTGGCAATACTAAAAAGCCTTTCTACAGCAGCTGATATGTGTGAAATGGCTAACTTCTTGATAGCTGTATTAACCAAAGAAGAAAGGCACACTGAATTTGACTTCCATCATTCCAGTGCATTGATTGAAATGTCTTCACATGGCTCAGACATGTACTGCACCATACATGTGTCTATACTCTTTGATGGAGTAGTAGGAGGCATGAAACTGGAAAAGTCACTTTTAAGTTTCTTAGGTGGTGGTAAAAAATAATTAAATTATCATATAATTTTGTTTCTTACATTGATCACTTAATCATTAAGACATCATTAAGGGATTTCAAAGGAATATAATAAATGTGTCATTAAAAGATTATCTTTAGAAATGCCCAAAGGCTCTGTGAAGACAAACATAAGTTGAGAAGAGTTGATTGCAATAAAAACATTTTGATATTAATTAGGTGAAATAACAACACAGACAGGACCCAAACCACAGTTTGGTTTAAAAATGTTGTTTGACATATTCATGATATTCAATCTTTCACTGAAATACATGTAAGGTGTGTATAGAATTATGAAAATTTCATCTTCATATTTTTTCCATTCATCTATATAGTTTTGTTTGATAAATTTTTAGAAGATTTTTCATTAAACACCAAACCACCAAACACCAAAATATTCCTAATATCATTTTAAACAAATATCAGAAACCAAGATCAAGACTTGATAATTTTTACCATTTTATGTTTATTACCTTCAATTAGCCACTGAACCATGAAAATGAGGTGAAGGACAATAGACATATGACAGACATCAACTTCATAACATATATATATAAAGTATGAAGCAACCAAGTCTTTCTAATGTTATACATAAAAGTTATTGCAAAATATAGATGTAAATCAAAACTCATCTAAGATACCAAGCTTATAATTGTATTGATTAAACCAGGTTTAATCCACCATTTTCTACATTTGAAAATGCCTGTACCAAGTCAGGAATATGACAGTTCTTGTCCATTCGTTTTTGATGCGTATTTTTATATGATTTTGCCATGTGATTATGGACTTTTCGAATTGATTTTTCTCTAAGTTCAGTATTTTTGTGATTTTACTTTTTTGTATATGTCAAATGTGTGCATTTGACAACAAAAGACTTATCAGTCACTCTTCAATCAGACAATGTCTTATAAATTAAATCTTCAAAACAAAAACAAACAAAAACAATGTTTGGTATTCAAGTGAAAATCTTCACTACTATAGATGTAGTTTAAGTAGCTATTACTTGATGTTTTTCGGGTTTTGTGTTGATGCTTTGCTGTCCCTTTGTTTGTTTCCTAGACCTTTAGTATCTGTTAAAGCTACATGTATCAAAGACAACTCTTTTCATAGTTTATACTTTGCATGCTTAAACAACGACATATTTCTACAAACCGAAAAAAGATATAATATAGAACCTTCTGTAAACAAGAGTGAACACGCTTAAACGTCTCGCCTCCTTTACTAATCATAATGATTCATTGATACAATGTTAATAGTCCTAAATACAAAGCTTTATTACAACTGTCACATAAACTTAACATTAACCAAGAAAACTAAACATTGACCAATGCACCATGAAAATGACTTAGGTCAAGGTCAGATGAACCATGCCAGGCAGTCATGTACAGCTAACAAATCTTCCATACAACAAATATGGTTGACCTATTGCTCATAGTTCAAGAAAACAAAACCAAAACACAAAAACTTAACACTGAGCAATGAACTGTGAAAATGAGGTCAAGGTCAAATAAAACCTGTGAGACTGACACATAGATCATAAAATATTTCCCTACACCAAATATAGTTGACCTATTGCATATAGTATTAGAAAAAAGACCAAACCTCAAAAACTTAACTTTGACCACTGAACCATGAAAATGAGGTCAAGGTCAGATGACACCTGCCAGCTAGACATGTACACATTACAATCATTCCATACACCAAATACAGTAGACCTATTGCATACAGTATAAGAAAAACAGACCAAAACACAAAAATTTAGCTATAACAACTAAACCATGAAAATGAGGTCAAGGTCAGATGACACCTGCCAGTTGGACATGGACCCCTTACAGTCCTTCCATACACCAAATATCCTAGACCTGTTGCTTATAGTATCTGAGATATGGACTTGACCACCAAAACTTAACCTTGTTCATTGACCCATGAAATGAGGTTGAGGTCAAGTGAAAACTGTCTGACGGGCATGAGGACCTTGCAATGTACCCACATACCAAATATAGTTATCATTATAATAAGAAACAATTTAACATTACAAAAAATCTTACTTTTTTATCAAGTAGTCACTGAACCATGAAATGAGGTCAATGACATTGGACATAGGACATGCGACTGACGGAAACTTTGTAACATGAGGCATCTATATACCAAAAAATATAAAGCTTTGAAGTACATTTTTTAGTAAGCGAACGCCGCCACTGCCGTACCCGCCGCTGGATCACCGTCCCTATGTCGAGCTATCTGCAATAAAAGTTGCAGGCTGGACAAAAACAGTCGCTCTGAAAATGAAATCATGACCTGTTAAAACTTTCAGGGATATACCATTTACAGATTGGTGAAATGATTTTCGACTATGCAGATCACAACATCATTTTTTGTCAACTTTTGTAACATCTTGATTTATGTAAACACCACATTTGTTCATCTGTTCAAAATGTTGAAACAAAATCATGCAAACATTTTTGCATCAACAAAAAACTTCTCTTGCAAAAAGATGTGCAGAAATAAAAATCTCCATATCAAATTGATAAAGCCTTTAAGCTATTTTATTTATCAGATAGTAAATGACATGAATGAACTGACATTTTTTTGTTCTTAAATCTGATCAACAAACAACATTTATAATGAATACGAATGAACACTTCTAAATACTCCAGACAAATGCTTTGGGCCATCATTATCTATTATAGCAGTTCCTTTCAATACTGAGATGAAGTGTAGTTTGAAGTTTATTGAAAATTAGTTTCATACAAAATTCATTTTTGTTTACAAACAATTAATTCTGCTACTAGTTAGTGATATATAAAATAACATATTATAATTCCATACAAAATCTAATATTAACACTAATTAGAACATTGCTTAAACCTAAGGAGTGAATAAAAACAATTTAAAAAAAAAAAAATATTAGTTTTATTTTTACTTATTTAAATTGTTTTTAAAAGTCTCTTTCTTTGGTATCTTGAAAAACTGAAGTGTCACTAAGGTTTCAATCCAATTAAGCTACCATTTCAATAAATACAATAACGTGAGTCTAGCTTTGCGAATTTAAAGGTTTGTTTATCCCATTGATACAACAGGAGTGGATTTATTTCATTCTAAATTATCCCCCTTGCAATTGCTTATCCATGACCTAACCAATTGGCAAAAGTTAAAGTTTATCAAATTGTATACTCAGCTCAATAAGGTACGAGATTGTAATCTAAGTGAAACAATACTTAGAAGAAACCATAAAGCTTTGAATAATTGTAATTCATGTCTAAATGAACAGAAATATCTCCAGTTGTAATACAAAATGTAATAACATACATTAAAAAAAGAAAATTCATTAAGCAACAAATGCGACAACTATATTCAGTCCACTTCCTCTGTAGAGACTTGTTTTGGTTTGTCTGTTCCTTTTTCACTTTCCTTATTTCCTTTTTCCTCCTCCGATTCTTTCTTTGTCTCCTGTTCTAGAGCCCCTTCATTGATTTCATCATATTCTTCCCCGTCGTCATCACCTTGGGGACCTTGGTCTCCACCCCCTGGCACCCACAGACCTGAATCCACACATCTTTTGATGTGGTATGAGGCTTCTTCCTGGGGCATTTCAGCAACAACTTGTTGTAACAGAGCAATGTCTTTTTTATCGAAACAATCTTTTAAAATCTAAAGAAAACAAAAAAGAATGTTTATTTGACATGTTTGATGCAACTGTCATACACATGAGGTTAAGCACTATAAAACCAGGTTCAATCCACCATTTCCTACATTTGAAAATGCCTGTACCAAGTTAGAAATATGACAGTTGTTATTCATTCATTTCATGTGTTTTACCATTTGATTAGGGACTTTCCGTTTAGAATTTTCCTCAGAGTTCAGTATTTTTGTGATTTTACTTTTCATTAATATTAATTGAATGTAGTAATTTCAATTGAGAGTAATGTTTCATTATAATTGCTAGCAAAGTTAAGGAAAGATCATAAAATCCATATGATATGCATGACAGATGATTATTTGAATGGTGGATGTTTATCACATCATCAGAACACAAGCATTATGTTGCAGAGTGTTGTAAAAATTCTGTTTTCTTGACAACATAATCTAATATTGCACAGTCCTGCATATATAGCAATTGCATAAGATGGAAGGTTAAAACATTTATTCTAATGCAATTAGTTTGTCTCCATGGTTCTGATTGGATGACAAGTAGCGTAAAATTCTCTATCTCCTTGTCTGTAACCAAGGAAGCCGACATTGTGAATTGCTGAATGTATTGACATGTAATTTATACAATAATAAGCCAAAAAACTCACTTGTTGTAGCTAAAAATCTTCTTTTTATCAAATTATATTACATTTTGAAGCGGCACAAAAGCCAGCAAACGCCCGGTGTTTATGTTTGACGCCGGAAGCATACCTATGACGTCATATAGTGTAGGGACCAAAGAAGATAACATATTTTCGCGGAATTTTCTTTAATGAAGATTTTACACTTAAATAATGATTTAAATTTAATTATGAACTTGTTTTGCATTAGAATAGAGATAACTGTATTGTATTTGAAGCTTTGCGGACATCCATCGGTAGTTTTACTGTCGCAAAAACCCGTTTACCTGTCTCCGCTCCGCGTCGCCAGGTAAACTAAATTTGCGACAGTAAAACTACCGATGGATGTCCTTAAAGCTTCAAATACAATACAGTTATCTCTTAATTATCATTTCTTTATGCAAATTGTTATCTTTCTATTCTGATTTCTATTTAGTTAAATTTCATTGGATTCGCGTAAAAAGGGGGCAGGGTTGATATCTAAAAATAAAAACATTTTGAACCCTGAATCTTGGTTTGTGGCTTTTTTTCATGGCATATCTTATTAATGTTTATGATATCTATTGAATTGGTAACGGTAACATATCTTAGATTGTTTCTGTTTAATGTATTCACTTCTTTTGGACTCTTGATTATGAGCTTGTTATAGACACTTCTATTGTTCATAATAACATGTTGCACTTTGACCCCAATACTTGTTTTAGTCATTGTCTTGATTTTTCCTGAATATAACAGTTGTTATTTATTCATTTCATGTGTTTGAGCTTTTGATTTTCAATTCAAGTAAAGACTCTCCGTTTTGAATATTCTCAAAGTTCAGTATTTTTGTTATTTTACTTTGACATATAACCAACATTTCTATTTATTTAGAAATCAAACAAAGTTCAACATATCAGTTAAAAAGAGATCCCAATATTAGGCCTTACTTGTGGTAAAGATTCAAAGACTTCCACTGGGTCCAGTCCTCCTGGTCCTAATCTTTTCTGTCTCTCTTCCTGTAAAATTATAACATTGTATTAACATTAAAACATATGGATTTTCCAATCTTCTTTCAGAAAAGACATTTTATCAGGTGGTCAGTTGACCCAGAATATGACAGAATGAGAAATATTTGCCACTAAATGTTAACAAAACAACAATCAAAGAAATGACAGTTATCTAAAGATCTTAAGTCAGATCTATTAAAAATAATCACTTTGTTGCAACCTTCTTTATCTAAACTAGAGGCTCTAGAGAGCCTGTGTCTCTCGTCTGGGTCTATTTGCATATCTAACAAACAACACAGATCTAGATGGATTCATGACAAAATTGTGTTTTGGTGATGGTAATGTGTTTGTAGATCTTACTTTACTGAACATTCTTGCTGCTTACAATTATCTCTATCTATAATGAACTTGGCCCAGTAGTTACAGGGGAAAATATTTTGTAAAAATTTACAAAATTTATGAAAATTGTTAAAAATTGACTACAAAGGGCAATAACTCCTTTTGATCATGCTGAATTATTTTTAGGTCTTACTTTTCCGTACATTTTTGCTGTTTACAGTTTATACCTATCTATATTGATATTCAAGATAATAACCAAAAGCTGCAAAATTTTCTTAAAATTACCAATTCAAGGGCAGCAACCCAAAAACAGGTTGACTGAATGGTCTGAAAATTTCAGGGCTTTTAGATCTAGACCTAATTTTATCCTGTCAGACTCGTTCTAAATGCTTTGGTTTCAGCGATATGAGCCAAAAACGGTATTTTATCCTATGTACTATTTTTAGCCATGTCGGCCATCTTGGTTTGCATTGTTCATTTTTCATATTATTATCTCCAGTCAAAATCTCTTTCTTTTCCGTGCTGATTTTATTTAGTTTTTTTGTTGTTGTTTAGTATTATTATTGGGATTGGTTGTTTTTTTTAGTTTGTTTTTAGAGGGAGGAAAGAGCTAGGGAATAAATGGTAATTTTCATAATTTATGAATTGCTTCTACTTGGAAAATATCTACCCTCAGAAATCAAGTAAAGGTAATATACCAGTTGTTTCAGTTTCCTGAATTTTTGTATCACTGATGGTTAATTATTAATACTTTACTGTACCTCTTCATATTCCTGTATGGCTTTATCTAGTTTTTCTTTGGCTCGAATTTTAACTCTTTCTTTAAAGGCATCTAGTTCACTGTTAAATGCTTCCATATACTGTTTTTCTCCCATCTGTATTCTATAGAGAAAAATACAAATCATGCAAACATCAGTTAATAAGATTTTTGTGACAGTTTGAGTGAGTTTACATTAGTGTAGACATCATCAAAACCGAAATCTTAATCAGTTACATTAATTAGTTATATTGTATGCAAATAATTTTTTGACAGTACCTGTGCAAATTTTTTTCATAAAAAAATATTCCTGTTTTTTGACAAATTTGGTTATTTTTTATATTAAAAAAAATACAAGCTGATTATGCCTTGAGAGACAATGCAAACAAATCAGGTGCAAATTTTGAAACATATATTCATTTTATTGTCCAGTTTACAAATTAAAAAGTGATATGGAAATAATACAACACATGGCATATTTTGTTCTCACCTGTTAAAGAAGGGTGCCACACATCCTCTCGGATGGATATCCATGGATTTTGCTAATTCTAAGATAAAGTTCAATACAATCAGCTGATGAGCTACATGAGACATCAATTCATGTTTCTGAAAGAAAACAAAACATTATCATCTAAGTAATAAATTACCTTAGTGAAATGAAAATCATGTTTATATTTAAGAAAACACAAGTTGTCTCCCCTATCATTATATTTATGTAAATTTGTTTCAGGATTTTAGCTTATCTTGGTTTGACATTCTGTTATTTCCAATCCTCTGGTTTTATCTATGTGATGCTCACTTACCATGCTAACACTGCTTTTCTTAAATTTTGTTTCATACACTAGTAGTTAAAAAGAAATTTATAAAATCCTATAAAAATCATTTTATTTTTTCATACTTTTTGAAAGAAAATTTATAAGGGTTCTGCGGAACCCAGTGCCCTCACCTACATTTGCTGATAGTCCCATTCTCAACAAAAATTATTAGGTACTATCTTTTGTTTGGAAGAAGCTTCTGTCCAAGTTTGGTAAAAATCCAGGATAATTTATGAATCTTATAAATGTTTGAAAAACTTAAACTGCAGACTGTATGTAATGTAAACTGGAAGAAAAACTAAGTCCATTTATAAGTAATATAGAGAAAAACAGGAAATAAATTTTAACAAAATTCCCTTCTAGACACTAGCTTTTGTTCATAATCAGGCTTCTGTCTCAGTTTGGTACAAATCTAGGATAGTTTAAGAAAGTTATTAAATTTTTCAAAACTTTAACCACTGTGAGAGTGAATGTAATGTTAACTTGCAGAAAAACTAAGTCCATTTATAAATAAAATACGGATAAACAGATATTTTTTTTACAACTTTACATCTGGATACTATCTTATGATCATGAACTAGCTTTTGTCTAAGTCTAATAGAAATCCAGGATAGTTTTGGATAGATATTAAAATTTCCAAAACTTTGACCACAGAGTGAATATTTGGTGACCTCCGCTGTTGATGGAATGTTGGATTGCTATGTCTCGACATAAATGTGCCAATGGGAGGGGAACAGATACTGACCTCTTCCATTTCTAAGTCAATACACCAGATGACAAGATAATTAGCTGATTCTTCGCACACTAGCTCTGGATTATCCGTAAGATATTGCTGACTATCTTTATACTGTCTGGACAGGGAGGGGAGATAACTTGGGAGGGGAACAGACACTAACCTCTTCCATTTCTAAGTCAATACACCAGATGACAAGATAATTAGCTGATTCTTTGCACACTAACTCTGGATTATCCGTAAGATATTGCTGACTATCTTTATACTGTCTGGACAGGGAGGGGAGATAACTTGGGAGGGGAACAGACACTAACCTCTTCCATTTCTAAGTCAATACACCAGATGACAAGATAATTAGCTGATTCTTCACACACTAACTCTGGATTATCCGTAAGATATTGCTGACCATCTTTATACTGTCTGGACAGGGAGGGGAGATAACTTGGGAGGGGAACAGACACTAACCTCTTCCATTTCTAAGTCAATACACCAGATGACAAGATAATTAGCTGATTCTTCGCACACTAACTCTGGATTATCGGTAAGATATTGCTGACTATCTTTATACTGTCTGGACAGGGAGGGGAGATAACTTGGGAGGGGAACAGACACTAATCTTTATACTGTCTGGACAGGGAGGGGAGATAACTTGGGAGGGGAACAGACACTAACCTCTTCCATTTCTAAGTCAATACACCAGATGACAAGATAATTAGCTGATTCTTCGCACACTAACTCTGGATTATCGGTAAGATATTGCTGACTATCTTTATACTGTCTGGACAGGGAGGGGAGATAACTTGGGAGGGGAACAGACACTAACCTCTTCCATTTCTAAGTCAATACACCAGATGACAAGATAATTAGCTGATTCTTCACACACTAACTCTGGATTATCCGTAAGATATTGCTGACTATCTTTATACTGTCTGGACAGGGAGGGGAGATAACTTGGGAGGGGAACAGACACTAACCTCTTCCATTTCTAAGTCAATACACCAGATGACCAGATAATTAGCTGATTCTTCACACACTAACTCTGGATTATCGGTAAGATATTGCTGACTATCTTTATACTGTCTGGACAGGGAGGGGAGATAACTTGGGAGGGGAACAGACACTAACCTCTTCCATTTCTAAGTCAATACACCAGATGACAAGATAATTAGCTGATTCTTCACACACTAACTCTGGATTATCCGTAAGATATTGCTGACTATCTTTATACTGTCTGGACAGGGAGGGGAGATAACTTGGGAGGGGAACAGACACTAACCTCTTCCATTTCTAAGTCAATACACCAGATGACCAGATAATTAGCTGATTCTTCGCACACTAACTCTGGATTATTGGTAAGTTATTGCTGACTATCTTTATACTGTCTGGACAGGGAGGGGAGATAACTTGGGAGGGGAACAGACACTAACCTCTTCCATTTCTAAGTCAATACACCAGATGACAAGATAATTAGCTGATTCTTCACACACTAACTCTGGATTATCCGTAAGATATTGCTGACTATCTTTATACTGTCTGGACAGGGAGGGGAGATAACTTGGGAGGGGAACAGACACTAACCTCTTCCATTTCTAAGTCAATACACCAGATGACAAGATAATTAGCTGATTCTTCACACACTAACTCTGGATTATCCGTAAGATATTGCTGACTATCTTTATACTGTCTGGACAGGGAGGGGAGATAACTTGGGAGGGGAACAGACACTAACCTCTTCCATTTCTAAGTCAATACACCAGATGACAAGATAATTAGCTGATTCTTCACACACTAACTCTGGATTATCCGTAAGATATTGCTGACTATCTTTATACTGTCTGGACAGGGAGGGGAGATAACTTGGGAGGGGAACAGACACTAACCTCTTCCATTTCTAAGTCAATACACCAGATGAACAGATAATTAGCTGATTCTTCGCACACTAACTCTGGATTATCCGTAAGATATTGCTGACTATCTTTATACTGTCTGGACAGGGAGGGGAGATAACTTGGGAGGGGAACAGACACTAACCTCTTCCATTTCTAAGTCAATACACCAGATGACAAGATAATTAGCTGATTCTTCACACACTAACTCTGGATTATCCGTAAGATATTGCTGACTATCTTTATACTGTCTGGACAGGGAGGGGAGATAACTTGGGAGGGGAACAGACACTAACCTCTTCCATTTCTAAGTCAATACACCAGATGACCAGATAATTAGCTGATTCTTCGCACACTAACTCTGGATGATCCGTAAGATATTGCTGACTATCTTTATACTGTCTCAACATACCAAACTTCTTTACTTTTTCTTTGTTTTTCTTTACAAATACTTGCTATGAATAGAAATAAACATACATTTATAACAAGAATCTATAACAAGAGTGCACACGCTGAAATGTCTCGCCTTCTATACTAATCATTGATATTATGTTGATAGTCCTAAGTATAAAGCTAAGCTTTAATACAACTGTCACATAAACTTAACATTAACCAAGATAACTAAACAAAGACCTTGAAAATGAGGTCAAGGTCAGATGAACCATGCCAGGCAGACATGTACAGCTAACAATGCTTCTATACAACCTATATATTTGACCTATTACTTTAATTTTAAGAAAATAGACCAAAACACAAAAACTTAACACTGTGCAATGAACCGTGAAAATGAGGTCAAGGTCAAATAAAACCTGCGCAACTGACATAAAGATCATAAAATATTTCCATACACCAAATATAGTTGACCTATGGCATATAGTATTAGATAAAAAGACCAAATCTCAAAAACTTAACTTTGACCACTGAACCATGAAAATGAGGTCAAGGTCACATGACATCTGCCCGCTAGACATGTACACCTTACAATCATTCCATAAAACAAATATAGTAGACCTATTGAATATAGTATGAGAAAAACAGACCAAAACACAAAAATTTAACTGTAACCACTGATCCATGAAAACGAGGTCAAGGTCAGTTGGACATGTACACCTTACAGTCCTTCCATACACCGAATATACTAGCCCTATTGCTTATAGTATCTGAGATATGGACTTGACCACCAAAACTTAACCTTGTTCACTGATCCATGAAATGAGGTCGAGGTCAAGTGAAAACTGTCTGACAGACATGAGGACCTTTCAAGGTATGCACATATCAAATATAGTTATCCTATTACTTATAATAAGAGAGAATTCATCATTACAAAAAATCTGAATTTTTTTTTCAAGTGGTCACTGAACCATGAAAATGAGGTCAAGGACATTGGACATGTGAGTGACGGAAACTTCGTAACATGAGGCATCTATATACAAAGTATGAAGCATCCAGGTCTTCCACCTTCTAAAATATAAAGCTTTTAAGAAGTTAGCTAACACCGCCGCTGCCGCCGCCGGATCACTATCCCTATGTCAAGCTTTCTGCAACAAAAGTTGCAGGCTCGACAAAAACAATTAATTTAATGTCCACTTTCTTTAATTTCTTTGTTTTCAAGAAACAGAGATTTTCTTTTATGCTAATTATTCATATGGTTTTAATTTTCTAAAAAAATATTTATCCACAAAATATTAAACAAAATCAAAAACCCAAGAAAACTGTCCACTTTCAAATTTTTCCATCTTCAATACAATTTACATTAAAGACATCTAGAATTGATTTGTAAAATGAAACAAGCATGTACATGTTGAAACATCTCACCTCAATATTATCAATCTTTCTGAGTTGTCATTTAATCTATTTTTCTAAACCTTACACCAATAAATCTTTCCTCAAAAGCTGGTATCTTTATAGTAAAAACATATATATTCATCTTAAGTTAAATAACATATTACATCGTTATATGTATAAATCTAATCTTGTTCTCAGCATTAAAAAACGATCTGTTGAAAGTCTCCAATTTCAAAACCATGCACAAATACATTTTATCTTCCAAGATATTGAATAATTCCATGCTTCCAGAGCATCATTACCTGTCTCTCAGCCTTTTCTTCCTCTGTTAAAACTTCTACCTTTGGTGCAATCTTATTTATTATCTGTAAAAATAAATCAATATATTAAATGATAAAATACACAACAAGTGTAGATACAATCGAATGTTTTCAACATATCAATTATAAAAAAGAAGATGTGGTATGATTGCCAATGAGACAACTCTCCAATAGACCAAATGACACAGAAATTAACATTTTATTCTATAGGCTACCTTCAACAATGAGCAAAGCCCATACAATGTATTGCATAGTCAGCTATAAAAGGCCCCAAATGACAAATGTAAACCAATTCAAACGAGAACAACTTTGTATGAATTATATATTGTTAACAACCTTTAAGAGCACAACCCTCCAATCGATCCTCTTTAAAGGGTTTAAAGTGTACTCATTCCAATTACGGGGCCTCGAAATCCCGTATTGTTATTTTTCGTCACTACCTTCCTGTGCCAAGAGTGGGTAATTTGCGCGCCTGCTGCCTTCCTTGGATGTGGAAGCCATTTCTCATGCTCCCTCTACAGAATCAAACCCTGATTCCCCATTACCAGTTACAACCATGGTAGGCATATCACGTAAAACTTTGTATGAATTATATGTTGTTAACAACCTTTAAGAGCAAGATCAACTGGCATACATCATTTTTACATGCTTATCCAACTTCAGTTTCAACTTTTTTCTTGTAAATAACAAAAATAATGTTTTGTTCATTACAAACATTTTTTTAGAATAGTTGCATTGTTATATGGTGTCAAATCATTTTGTACAAAATCTTTTTTTAACAATTTTGTGTGTTCAAGCAGGAATGCAAAGAGCATAAAGATATCTCTAGGGCAAAATATAATGAAACACCATTCAGGGATGGGGTAATTGAAAATGTAATGGTAATTAAGTGTAATGCATTACAATTTTCCATGTAATTGAATGTAATGTGTAATTGAGCATTTTTTTAATTACATGTAATGGTAATTTAATTAATTACATTGAAAAAAGCATGTAATGCTCAATTACTTTTGAATTACATTTCAATTACATATACTTTTATGGTGTTAAAGATAAGGATTTGTGTTTAATAATATAAATTGTAAAATAATACTTGTTTTTCAAATATTGACATTACATACTTTTTAATAAATGCAGTTTATACATTTAATTTATACTGAAGTTACAATGTATATAAACATGATAAAAGGTGTCAGTATTCACCTCAAAAACTAACAAAACCTTTGAATAGACTTATTAAGAAGGGATATAGTTACGATACTGTTGTCAGGTCATTAAAGGTTGCATATTTTGGCGTTTATATTGATTCACTTATAGGGTCTTTGCATCGGAACTAAACACATTTATTCAAAAACCAGTTGTTGGCATGACACAGGTTATGTTCTTCTCATATATGTTATGATGGTATGATACTAAACCCCTAACGGGAAGGATTGTGCCTGATGTTCATATGATGAAATCATAATCTTTCAGTCAGTTTAATTGAAGTCTGGAGCTGGCATGTCAGTTAACTGCTAGTAGTCTGTTGTTATTTATGTATTATTGTCATTTTGTTTATTTTCCTTTGGTTACATCTTCTGACATCAGACTCGGACTTCTCTTGGACTGAATTTTAATGTGCGTATTGTTATGCGTTTACTTTTCTACATTGGCTAGAGGTATAGAGGGAGGGTTGAGATCTCACAAACATGTTTAACCCCGCCACATTTTTGCGACTGTCCCAAGTCAGGAGCCTCTGGCCTTTGTTAGTCTTGTATTATTTTAATTTTAGTTTCTTGTGTACAATTTGGAAATTAGTATGGCGTTCATTATCACTGAACTAGTATATATTTGTTTAAGGGCCAGCTGAAGGACGCCTCCGGGTGCGGGAATTTCTCTCTACATTGAAGACCTGTTGGTGACCTTCTGCTGTTGTTTTTTTCTATGGTCGGGTTGTTGTCTCTTTGGCACATTCCCCATTTCCATTCATAATTTTAATATTTATTTGACCTCAGATGGGTTTTTTTAATAATTATTATTTAATTATAAATTAAAAAGATGTGAGAATCATATATTAGTGTTCAGAAAGATCATTTAGAATTTAAAATCACTGCACACAATCATTTTGTTAAATTAGTATACACAAAAGGAGTATAGAAATAAAAATTAACAGCTGTAAAAACAAACAGCAATTAATCAGATTAAAATGTCCAGGGGCAATGCCACTGTTACAGGTATTTTTATCTAATTAGCAAAAAATTGCTAATATTTAGACATTATACATACATTATTTGTACTAAAAATTATTTTCAATATTGTGACAAGCACACTTTCTGATATTTTTAATGTAAAAACAAATATTTATGATTTATATATAATATCTTTATTCATATTATATTTAATTTAAATGACTTCATTTCTGAGATGTCAAAATACCCCTTGATGTATTGGCAATTAAGTTAATAGGAACCAATTCGCCCTCCTTTCAATATGATGATCTTTTGATCATTGAACTTCCATGTTCTGATCAAGCAATATCTGCCACATTAGCTCCTGTCGAAAAGCTATTTAGAATTGATGTCAAAGTGTTCAGACCAGAGAGATTCAGACTAAATGACAAAAAATTAAAATAGCTAATGATTATTAAATGCAACGCTTAAGCTTTGCTTACATGAATATTTTACACATGCATTATTTATACATGTATAATATTGTTAAAAAGTACCATGACGAAATGTAATGTGTAATTTAATTAATTACTTTACTAAAGTAATTGTAATTTAATTAATTACATTTCAAAAGCAGTGTAATGTGTAATTGATGTACAAATGTAATTGATCATTTTTGCAATGTAATGTGTAATTTAATTAATTACATTCCAATGTAATTGACCCCAAGTCTGACACCATTAGTCATTGACCTACATCTCAAGGTCAATTTCATAGTTGACAGTTGGAGTCATTGACAATAACATTGATCTATTACACTCAACATTTCATGAATTTCTCCTTTGTTTTCTTTTTTAATATTTTATTATGAGTATTGCATTTGAATAATAGTAATGTATTTGGTTTAAAAGTGGCAAGCTTCTGTCTTGTAGTCTTCATTCCAACCACTATATGGTTACTACCAACAAAACCCATGTTGATTGTGAAATTGTCTACTGGTTAAAATAGAACTATTGTTACTTAATATTTTGGTGACTTTTAAGCTGTTGGATGTCAGCTGAACATGCTGAACTTGTGTTGAATGTCAGCTGAACTTGTGTTGCAGGTTCTGTGTCTCATTAATTATCTTGAATATCTATTTATCTTCATGTCCATTTTTCATATTTACAGGTTTTTTCTATTTTGCTTCAAATTTTAGGATCAAAGTCTTCTTATCCCTGACCCCAACTACCCCCATTCTGTCAATCATGGATCAAGAAAAAATATTCATAGCCTTTTATATCCTACCATACTGTATGGGTTTTTCGTATTGTTGGAAGCCTCATGGTTTTCTACAATTGCTTACATCCACTTTGTGTGATGGATAGTTGTCTCATTGGCAATCCATACCACATCTCCTTATTTATATATATATATATTGTAATTAAACTTGTGTTTCCATACCAGGACTTGGGGCAAAGGAACAACACAAAATTTTGTTTTACTTACTGTTTTAGATTTTCCATCATGACAAATAGTATCTATATTTAATGGAGTCAACTGAAAAAAAGAAAGAAACATCTTATCTATTTCATATATGTCATATATTTGATGTTAAAGACAAAACAAGAATGTGTCCCAAGTACACGGATGCCCCACTCGCACTATCATTTTCTATGTTCAGTGGACCGTGAAATTGGGGTCAGAACTCTAATTTGGCATTAAAATTAGAAAGATCATATCATAAGGAACATGTATACCAAGTTTCAGGTTGATTGGACTTCATCTTCATCAAAAACTACCTCGACCAAAAACTTTAACCTGAAGCGGGTCGGACGAACAAACAAACAGACGGATGGACGCACAGACCAGAAAACATAATGCCCCTCTACTATCGTAGGTGGCGTAGGTGGGGCATAAAAAATGTAAATATAAAGTGTTACAAAACAAAAGATAAACATATTTATGCTGCTATTTAAGTTATTATAAATATACCAAATCAGTTTTCCCTTGTTAATTTACACAGTAAGAAGATTTATATTGTACTTATTGTTCATTTGTACTCATCCTGAATATGCATGAAATATTTGACACTGGACATTAAGATGGCATAACTTATTCAACAAAATTTGTAAGTTTAACTGACTAAATTTTACCAAAACAAGAATGTGTCCTTAGTACACGGATACCCCAATCACGCTATCATTTTCTATGTTCAGTGGACTGTAAAATTAGGGTAAAAACTCTAATTTGGCTATGACACTAGAAAGATCATATCATAAGGAACATGTTTACTAAGTTTCAAGAAGACTGGACTTCAACTTATCAAAAACTACCTTGACCAAAAACTTTAACCTGAAGACCTACGAATGGACGGATGCAAGGACCAAACAACATTATGCCCATTAATGGGGCATAAAAATTTCACTGTAAGAATTTGTTCATGTATGTTTCATGCTTTTCATGACAATAATGCTAAGGAAAATAAACAAAATCTTGTTATAACTGAATTACATGGTTTTAGCATATACATTGTAAATTTGTAATTATAAGATATGAATAGTTCATTGTATAGTATGTATAGAAAGAGTGTTGATTGTTCACACATTTTCTTGGTGCTTTGGTCAAAGCTTTTACACCTAAGTAAAACAAGTGAATCTGTGAGCTACTGCTCACTAATGATACCCCACTAAAAGTACAAGATAAATAGGAAATAGGAAGTTGTTGAGAGATGAATCTGAAAACGCATCACACAGTATAGTTGACTCATCTAAACCCTGAAACCAAATTTCAGAAATCCTTGTATAAAAGTAGTTCCTGGGAAAGATACGAAGAAAAATATTCATAGGACAGATGGACAGACTGACAGGCAGAGTTAAAACAGCATACCTCCATTTTATTATGCAGGTGTAAAGTTACAAAAAGAAACATTCAATTCTAAATAAAAGTTAAGTACCTTCTCTTTTTTCTTCAGTTCCTCTTCTTTTGCTCGCCAATCTGATTCTTGTTTTTCTATTTCTTTCATCTCAAGTTGTAATTTATTTATATCTGGTAATTGGTTCTATCACAACAAAGAAAAAGCATTTACAACTAAATAAATAAATAGTGTATATACATATTACATAACACATACAAATCAAATAATTCTAATGTTAGGAAAACCAATTTAATGCGATATTGGCTTTGCTCATTGTTGAAGGCCCTACGGTGACCTATAGTTGTTAATTTCTGTGTCATTTTGGTCTATTGTGGAGAGTTGCTTCATTGGCAATCATACCACATCTTCTTTTTTATATTAATATTTAATTAAATCTTTTATTATAAGTAGAATCGAGGATCACATCAGCTAGTTAATTCATGTAAAGAACCTATATGTAATTCAGGGGCTGTTGTTTATTGACGTTTGTCATGTTTGTGTTGTTTTTATTTATTGTTTAAGCTTAAATCAGGCCATAAATTTTTCATTTTTTATTTGTTACACTTTTTGTAATGCCATGGCCTTTTTAAAGTTATATACAGTATGGACGTATTCTCATTATTGAAGGCAACACAGTAACCAATAGATGCTTACATTAATGTCCTGTGACCAGTAATGGATATTTGATTGATTGATTGTTGGTTGCTTTACGCCGCAATGGATATTTGATTAATCTGTTATCATAACAAATCTCTTTATAATAAGTTATAAAGTATTAATGAAATATTAAAAATAACATAATGTATGCAACCACATAATAAACACAGGAAAATGCTCTTCTTCACTAGTATTCATACCTTTTCTGCTTCTTTAAGTTTTTGTTGAATTTCTACTTTCTTCTGCTGAAAGCTACAAAATTAAGAATATATATATAATTATTGTATTTTTAGAAAGAATATGATATAAGGAAATTATTCAAATAGGGTCTTTAAAACTG
Organism: Mytilus galloprovincialis; assembly: GCA_037788925.1. Lineage (NCBI taxonomy): Eukaryota > Metazoa > Mollusca > Bivalvia > Mytilida > Mytilidae > Mytilus > Mytilus galloprovincialis. Next base: position 3,340,921 of record CM075340.1, on the reverse strand, counting down.
TGCAGTTTTATAATAGAACTCATATGTAATATGAAATTATAGAATAAAAAAATCCAATTACACGAGTTCAATATAGTAATACAATGTTAGGCCACGGTTTTTTAATTTGTTGGTTTACAGATTTTCTCCATGAAAAAGTTGGGTCGGTCGAAAAAAAAAAAAAAAATTATCTTTCAAGACAGAAAACTGATATGCAAAATCTTACTATACAAATCCTTGGCAAAATAAATATATATTTCACCTTTCTAATAATGTTTGTTATGCTATGTTGTCATCATTCCTTAAATTTTAGTTGGATGAAATATTATTGCTCAGCTGTAATAAACATTGCATGACATTATCAATAATTTCCTGTTAAAAAAAAGGGGGTGCACGGACAAAGACGAAATTAAATCGTCATTTTCACAAACAAGAAAAACAGATTCAAGAAGTTCTTAATCAATTCCAGAAAACTTGTTGAATAATGATCTTCAAGCATGAAAACTGATAAAGAAAAAAATGTAATAACGGAGTACGAAAATATGGTGACAAATAAGGGAAACGAACTTATTGTGTAATTGGTTTTAAACACAGGTTTCGTTACTCAAAATTATTTGCGCAAAAGACATTTCAAGGTCATAAATAATTGATTTGTCTATTTTTTGAAACGTAAACTGGAAGTTTCATTTCACAACAGAAAGTGTAATCAATTCTGTTAGTGATTAATGCATTTTATTTCATAATAAAATTATATTTTAATTATTTTTCAGGGATCATGCATTTGTTAAGGTCGGCGGGAATAAAAAAAAGCAGAAAAGTCAATTTTATTTTTATTCAGGAAATCGGCAAAATCGGGTCAGCGGATCCGTAGACCAACAAATTAAAAAATCCTGGCCTTCTATCTATATTAATGTTTATATCACTTATATGACAATCAGAGGTTTTCGAAAGTCAACTGGATAGTTAATTAGATGTTTAGAATAAAATACACACAAAACAAAGCTACATTTTATTGGGCTCATGCCCTGTAAATTGTTCATTTTAGTCTTTTTATTATTTGGATAAATGTTTTACATGTACATTGTTATAAATCAAATATGCCAATTTGAGTCAAATCGGTGAACATGCATTTGACAGCTAGTGCCCCTTTTAAAGTATTTTTAAAACTGTTTTAAATTAACAATGAATATTCATCAAACATGATATTTAGGTTATATTAATCCATTTGACCCCCTCTCTCATTTTATAGTTTTTAAGATGTTAGTAAAATGCATGTGATGTATTTCTAATAATAATAATAATCACATAGTCTTTGGATCATTAGTTAATAATTTTATATACATACCCCACATCTCTTTCATAATTTTATAAAATATGCAACAAGTGAAGTATTTCTCTTTTGAATATTTAACATGCACTCTCTTAGCACAGATATATACCAGTCTGTCTAGCTAGCCTATGTTAATTTTAACATGTTTAATACTAAAAGATTTTAACAATTTTTTTATGCTGCTGATGCATACAACATGATGAACATGTACAAAAGCATGCCAAAGTCTTGATTCTGTGACTTTTCAGACAGATGTGACAATAACTTAAACCTACTCTGTCAATCCTTTATTTAAATCTTCCTTTTCTTTCTTCGATTGTTCCATTCTATCAACACGTGCCTGGTGGCGCCATCTGAAGAGACTTGGAGTGTCAATGTTTGGATGAGTGTCGTCTTCATCATCAGAGATCTGAAATAATTCAAATTAACTCACAACGTGAAACCAACATCTCATTTTTTAATGTTCATTCTTACATCAGAAAGGCAGTATATATAATAAAACATACATAATTAAACATACTCAATCATCATGATCATGGATGTTTGGATTTCTAGAACTTTCCACTGTTTGTTTTAAGAAGTCAGAACAGTACAGTTACAAAGCATTACATATACTAGTAGGTGTAGAGTGCTTTAGCATGTAGAATATAACCAAATTAACAAAAAAATATTGTTAAAATAATTTTATTGAATTTTGCTTTGTGTCTCTTTCGGTCGTTTCTGTTTTGGCCATGCCCGGTATACTTTTGAGCCACTAAAAAGATGAAATGTATGTCTGTTTGTTTATTTGAGATATAATTTCTAATTTTTCAAGTATATCATATAAATATTTACAATGTTACCTCAATGTGATCCCACTTGCTATAGTTAATTGTTGACATTTTGGTAATCTGGCCTTCACTTTGTCATTTTTTTCAGCGTAAATTAAAACCGGAAGCTTTTGTTGAGTATGGCGATTCTAATAGCAAATATTATCGGACTGGATATAAGTAAATTGCGGATTTATTTCAATAAATGGTTTCTTTATTTATTAAAGCCTGAGTGTAGTAAAGGCTCCTTTAAGCTATGACGAGATAGGAAGATTGTTAGCCAGTGCCTTGATATTAATCATTTTACCCTATTTTAAAGTGGGGGAGGAGAAAAAACTATGATTTTCCCCCTACTTTTTTTGGCTTAACAAGACGCACACAACCTATTCTTAGTCGATCTTAGAGACCTCATTCCCACAGTGTTGGGACGGAATTGTACGGGTTTTATAATTTTTTGGTCATTCGGGAGACTGTCAAGCGGGACTCCGACATTTAAAAAATAACAAGTTACTTTTTGGAAAGTTTTATAAAAAGTTATGTGAACTCTAATGTTACTATTTATGATAACGTTTCTGCTTCAATTTTTACTGTAATCAAAAGTATATAAGTAAATATGAACCAACTTATAACAAGAGTGCACACCCTGAAATGTCTCGCGTTCTTTACTAACCATTGGTATTATGTTGATAGTCGTAAATAAAAAGCTTTGCTACAAAAGAGGGACGAAAGATACCAGAGGGGCAGTCAAACTCATAGCCATGATTGAAAATAAACTCACAACGCCATGGCTAAAAATAATAGAATAAACAGACAAACATAAAAATAACGGTACAGAAGACACAACATAGAAAAATAAAGACTAAGCAACACGAACCCCACCAATAACTGGGGGTTATATTGTTGCTCCGGAATGGTAAGCAGATCCTGCTCCACATGTGGCATCCGTCGTATTGCTTATGTTATAAAAATCCGGTAAATAGTATAACTCGGTAGGTTACATTCGTGAAAAGGGAAGGGTATTGTAGTGACCATGGTGACGACATAAGAAACATCCGATATTATCTGTGAAACGGTTATCATCAATAACGGTCAGCCAACTCGTGACGGCGTCCACAAAATTTACGAAGGGATGATTTCAACTTCACCATTTGTAGCTCTTGGTTTGATAGCTTCCTTGTGAGCAGCAACCCTCCATCAAGGAAATCATGATTAGAAATACAAGCCCGGGAATATCGTATCAATTGGGAGATGCATACTCCGTATGCAGGCGCTGCTGGAATGTTGCTACATGAAAATGGACAGTTCACAATATTCATCTCTTTTATCGTAAAGTTTAGTTTTCAACCAATTGTCAATTTCTAGATGTAAGTCAAGATATGAGTCAGACTTGACTGTATATGTAGTATCCTTTATCTCTAGTTCGATGGGGGTAGATTCGTGCAACATAGTCACCACATTTTGTATTATTTAGTGACAGAACGTCATCTATATAGCGGAACGTAAAGTTAAAGTTTATTGCTAACTTCTTCAATTTCTTCCTAAGAAGTTCCTGACTGAAGTCATCTTCATAATAATAAAGAAACAAGTCGACAAGAAGATGGACAACCACAAAATCAAGCATCTTGATAAACTTTAAGGCAGTTTCAGAGAATTTTACAAAGTAGGATTTTTCTCTCCCCAAGACAAGATACTTGTATCTATGTTCACCATTCGTTTTAATGAAACAAAGTAGTACCAACTCTTTCAATTTGTCTTTTAGTTTGGAATGGGGAATACTTGTGTAAAGTGTAGAAAATTCAAATGTGTTAATACTATTGCAAGATGAGAGAGCCTTATATTGACCCAGCAATATACCGTTGTTTGTAAGGACACTTATGTAGTTTAGGTATCCAATTCAGTGATGGAAGATTCAGTTTTTCATCTTTGGTTGAAATTCTAAAGGAACATAGAACAGACCTATGATTATCCAGGATTTCCTCTATAGTAAGTGTAGTGAGGGTATATGTTGAGTTTCCAAGTGAGTATCACATAAATTTAACATGAAGTAAGAAAATGAGGTCAAGGTCATATACACCGAAGGAGAAATACATGTACACCTTACTAAATATAGTTGACCTATTGCTTAAATAGTTTCTAAGAAACAGACTTAACCTAGAAAAACTAAACATTTTGTTTATTTTCTTCGGTTACATCTTCTGACATCAGACTCGGACTTCTCTTGAACTGAATTTTAATGTGCGTATTGTTATGCGTTTACTTTTCTACATTGGCTAGAGGTATAAGGGGGGGGGGGGGGGGGGGTTGAGATCTCACAAACATGTTTAACCCCGCCGCATTTTTTGCGCCTGTCCCAAGTCAGGAGCCTCTGGCCTTTGTTAGTCTTGTATTATTTAGTTTCTTGTGTACAATTTGGAAATTAGTATGACGTTCATTATCACTGAACTAGTATATATTTGTTTAGGGGCCAGCTGAAGGACGACTCCGGGTGCGGGAATTTCTCGCTACATTGAAGACCTGTTGGTGACCTTCTGCTGTTGTTTTTATCTATGGTCGGGTTGTTGTCTCTTTGGCACATTCCCCATTTCCATTCTCAATTTTATTGACCAAGAACCATGAAAATTAGGTCAATGTCAGATGAACATACCAGGCAAACACGTACAACTCACAATCCTTCCATACAACAAATATAGTTGACCTATTACAGTTTAAGGGCTTTAAGAAAAACTAAACAAAAACACAAAAACTTAATATTGAGCAATGAACCATGAAAAGAGGTAAAGGACAAATTAAACCTGCGAGACTGACATGTACATCCATAGTAGTAGAAAAAAAGACCAAAACTTAAAAGCTTAACTTTGACCACTGAACCATAAATATGAGGTCAGGTTCGGATGCCCCTGACAGTTGATATGTGCACCTTATCATCATTCCATACACCAAATATAGTATACCTATTGCATACAGTATGAGAAAATCGGCCCAAAACACAAAAACTTAACTACAACCACTGAACCATGAAAATGAGGTCAAGGTCAGATGACACCTGCCATTTGGACATGTACACCTTCATTACAATCCTTCATGCATACACCAAATACAATATACCTAGGCTATTGTTTATAGTATCTGAGACCACCAAAACTTAGCCATATTCACTGATCCATAAAATTAGGTCGAGGTCAAGTGAGAACTGTCTGACGGGCATGAGGACCTTGCAAGGTACGCATATATCAAATATAGTAATCCTATTACTAATAATAATAGAGAAACTAACATTTCAAAACACCGCCGCCGGCGCAAATGCCGCCGCCGAATCCCTATCACTATGTCGGACGTTCTGAGACAAAAAAAAACAGTCTCGACAAAAACGATTTATGCATCTCTTCTTTTCCCTAACGTGCATGATGAAGCTCCGAATAAACTGATCAAAACTGTCACACAACAGCGATCAAAAATGTCGAATAAACATCGAAAAGCCAATCGTTGTTCCCAGAATTTTCCCATGTACTTTAGGATTTTCTTATATATATATAGTCTAACCTATCTAAAAAATTAAAAGTTGTTCAGTAAAAAGTCAAATATATTAATTTTCTCAAAATGTTGAATCTTTGTATTTGTACAATATCTTGCCAGTTTACTAGGGTACTTGGTATTTAGATACAACTCACTCACAGCAATGATAAGAGGCTTATTATTTTGCCACGGTTCGCCAGACGCTGTTTTTTCTTACTTCAAATACTCACCATTTACGCTCGATTCAAAAACATTTATAAGGTCAAATAAAGTACAAATTAAATTAATGTCATTGTAGACATAACATTCCGATTTTTTCCCCCAAATACAGCTTAGGTAATCTATTTCTTGGACAAAAAAATCCTTATTATTTCGAACAATTCAAAGTTTCCAATACGTAATAATGTATCACTACAGGGTACTTTCGACTCCAATCTCAAATGACTATGAATGTCAGTTTTCTTGCTAAAGGTCGTTGGTTCTCTATTAGTACTCCATGCAGCATCATCAACTAACTAATGAAAACTGATAGCCAAGATATCTCCACTATAAAAAGATAAGTGCTAAAACAATCTATCAATCAATATGTACAATTATACCGGAATCATATTTCCATCATCTCTATCGACTGTTATTTTCTCCGTTTGGGGCCTGGGGCCCGGGGTTGCCGCTTCAATACAGATGGTATCCAGTCAGGAAAACACACGAAAAGTTGACACTTTATAATGATTCCAGACATTGTGGATTGTTATCGGTTTGTCTTTTGTAATTCTGAATTGCGCGTCATAGTATTTATTAGCTTTTTTTCAAATTTGGTAGGCATAAAATGAGTTGATATATACTGTGTATATAAAACGGTTAATTGTCACTGGTTGAACCCATTTTAATCCATGCCAATCTTTTTAATCATTGCACAAATAGATCCCAAAGGCCCATGAGCAAACTATCATGAGAAAAAGTAACTGTTAATAAAGTGTCGCCATTTAAAATTTCAAAATAATATAATTAAAGCTTACGGGTATTCAAACATTTGTTTTCGTCCTTGTTATTTTGCAATTTTTATTTGTTTTAAACACTAAGCAGGGGACAAAATATACAACCTAAAGTTGAATGTAAATTTAATTTTCTTATTAAATCATCTTTAACGGAAACTTGTTTGAGGACATTATAAATCTGACACTTTGTATACTACAGATTCAAACATCAACTTGTATATATAGTTATATGTACAAAGGTCACGAATTCAATGACTTTAAAGAGATTGTTAGAGAGGTTTTTTGTGTAAGATGAAACTCAATAACTTTCTTTTAGTGCCTGACCCAAATTAAGAAACTTTTCTCGTGATTGTTACTGAGATCGTCGTAGGTTGCTGCTCTCAGTTAATTTCATAATGTAATAATGTAACATAAATATAGGCTAATACAGCGTTCAAGATGAGGTCTACAGGAAAACATCTCAAAACGTCGAAATATAAGAGTCATGAAATTGTACCGCAATTTTTTTTATATATTATTTTCATTTACTTTTTTCAATACGAACTATGCGAACTAGCATGTTTGAAGGTACGATTATCTATGGTTATATATGTAATATCAAATGAACAAACACCCTCTAACATGTTTAACACCGCCACATTCTGTATGGATATGCCTGTTCCAAAACGGGAGCCTGTAATTAAGTGGTTGTCGTTTGTTGATGTGTTACACATCTGTGAGATGGAAAGCAACAATCGCACCCCTTTCCTCATGTTCCTATTCTTATGTTTTTTCCTGTTTGCGTAAGGCTTATGTGTCATGAATTAATACGCCACAATCCACTGCACATTCATGAACTGTAACGATCTAAACTCAACACAAGGTTAATGACAATACACTTTGGCCATTTAGGTTGCAAATCGAGCTCTCTTGATCTCAAATTAAAAGTAGTCTGAAACAGGTGGCAAAATAAGACTTGTGTAGTTGTAAGATAATACTAAGTAAGACATATTCTCATCTTTTAAAAACCATACCGACTGAATGCTAGAATAATGCATATCAAAACAAATCATTTTTTATCATGTTAAAACTTTATTGTTATTCAAACTTAAATATATAAAAACAAAAATGCAAAACAAAAAAACTCAACAAAACACGTAAATATGCGCCAGTATAAATGTGCATGGAGACCACTGTCTTCAGTACTTGCGAAAAAAAGAAATTATAAACACGTACTTACTTAAGATGGTGTGCGTATATCATGGTCAATATGAGTGACATTTTTTGTCTTGATATCAGCTCATCAAAACCTAAATTTTATACTTTAACACTGGACACTTTAAATTTGCAAAACACTCATTTGCAAATCCGCCGCCGCCTCAAATAAGAGCTACAGTGTCATGTATATAACCAAAATGTGCGGAATTACATGGGATTCAATAATTTCATTAGTTTTCTACTGTTACTATTATATTTATTTTGCTATTTGATTTATAAAAACATGGGATTTTCAATATCCCATGGGACAGGGCAAAATCCCATGGGATTTACCATTATCCCATGGGATTTTGGTTAAATCCCATGGGATTTTTTTTTGGTCCCATGGGATAATTGTAGTCCCATGGGATATTTGTTGTCCCATGGGACAAAAAAAATCCCATGGGATTATTATTATCCCATGGGATTTTTAATATCCCATGGGACAAAATAAAATCCTATGGGATTCAAATTATAAATATATAGATATAAATATACAGTAATGTGTATGTTACAATGTATTCTATTTGGTAGTAAATTGTTATAAGATGAATCTTTTTAATTGAATATCTTTTTTCTTTGGAAATGTTAATTCAACATATTGTTCTATAACTGTTCAAAACTAAACTTTTAAACAACAAAGTAGATAATGTAAGTATCAATATATGTTTATTTATGAATTATAGAATACTTTCTTGAAACAATATTATTTACCATTTGAAATCAATGAAAAACTCTAATATAAGGCTGAACATACTAGTACTGTAAATTCAGAAATTATTGTGTGCATTTATTATTAGATTTTTGTCATTTAAGACTAATATGAGATTTTAATTTTTTACGATTTTGAGATCACTTTAATTCATATAACATATTTCTAAATGGGAGTTTAAATTATTGCGTTTACATCTGTGTTGCAATTTTTGCAAATATAAACCCTCACAACAATTCTTGAATTTACAGTAGCTATTTAAGTAAATCTATTTTTTTCACAATATCTCTCCACACAAAACATTAATAGTTTCTTATCATCCGGCATTGTGTGATCTTATAGTCCACTTTTTGGTCATTCAGCGCACAGAACATTGACATTATTGTGGTTTCAATATCTTTGGTATTTAAAAGAACTTCAAATCATTGACTGAGTGATGAAAATAATAGCTGATCCAACTTTTGTCTTTGAATTTATTCTGGTCTTGTTTCTATGTTTCCTCCATTTATTCTAGATGATGAATTTCAATCCTTCTGAAAAAGAACCAATAAAATCTGAAGTATTATATAAAATTTTTTGCATACATGTAGCAATAATATGATTTTTAATAAAAAAAAAGCTATGTGGTATGGATTTTACTGATTGTTAAAGGTTGTCCAATGTCATCAGTTGCTAACCTCTTACATCCTTTGGTCTCTGATGGAGAGTTGTCAAATTAGCAATATACCACATCTTCCTATTCTAATACTACCAGTATATAATAATCAATTAATTTATTCTTCTTTATAACGTTTGGGTATTTTCCCAAGTTATTTATATCATATATAAAGATCAATGTTAAAACTTTAGGCAATTATAATAACATATTCCATTATTCACTAGAATTTCAATATATTATACAAAATGCAGACAACAGAAACAATATATCTTTAAGCTTTTGAAGTTCTGACAGAGTTCAATTTGTGTTTTATTTCAATGTAAAAATACCTTGAAATCTTCGGACATATTGGAAATTATCATGATTATAACATTGATACAAAAAAATATATTGTTTCATACTTATTTTTTGTGTTGTTGGCTTGCTGTCTCATTTTACAGTTATACATACATCAATAATCTTCTTCTTTATTAAAAGTAAATATGGGATATTTTTATTTTTATAATCTGAAAACATTATATTCTATCGAATGACTTATTACCAAGTTCACAAACACCAACGTGTTGGTCAGATACTAATTTTAAGACATGTATAAATGTTTCAGACCATATAAGTATTTGGACCGTACGTTTATGGTCCGAAACATATAAGTATACTCTTACAGTCCGACCATATGCATACAATCAGACCATTTGAGTATACCCGGTACTTGTACTGTCTAATACCAGAGCTCAACCAAACATGTATTTTTATTTCTACTGCAATTAAACTTTTTGTATTAATCTATTAAAGATTTCAGTTATGTTGATCTGTAATGTATATTTGTTTCTAATAAACTTGACTGGACGCGTAGTCTAAATACTCATATGTTCTGGAACATAAACATGATTAACAAGCATTCGACAGGATGTCATGCTAAAATCCCTTAATATTAGTACTAAATTTTTAGTATATATATGTAAATCCACAGGCTACTTACTGAAATTAAAGAGGATACAATTTAGAGGAAGGACTGGACAGATGAATGCACAAACACTATTAAAACAGAGCATAAAACTTACCAAAAACAAGATGTTTTACATTTATCCTTCAGAAGCAGGAAAATTGAAAGTTGTTTTTTTCTTTCTCTGCTGTCCATGGTATAAACTTTTAATTCATTCATGCAAAATATGAAAATCTGCAAAAGTAGGACCTTGAACCTCAGCTTATCCACATTTTGACTTTTGAGCTGCATATTTTTTTTTCTTTTCATCTTGCTGACAATCTACATGATCTAAACATAAAAAATGATAAAAACATAATTCTAGATTAACTTTGTGTTTTTATTTTTGTTGATACAAACAATTTTTCCCAGCTTAAAAGGAAAACATCATCACAAAAAAGGAGGTCATACTAACCTCCTAAATATTTAAACAAACCAAAATAATTACTTGATTAAGATCTTGTCATAAATTAATAGCATTGATACTCTTATTTTTGAAGACCATATATATATGAGGCCCCTCATGGGGGGGTCCTAGTAATCACATAATCACCATTTTTTTGCCAATATAATCACATAATCATTAAATATTTGCTTATCTTTAGTAATCAAATAATCATAAACTAAAAATACAGTCCTAGGTAATCAAATAATCATGAAATATTTGGCTTAATAATCAAATAATCATTAAAAAAACGGCCAAGTAATCACATAATCAAAAACCCCATGAGGGCCCTCATATATATACCGGTATATGTCTTTTGCATACTTATATTCCTTTGTACAACAGTATGCATATTAGATTGATTCCGAGGACTTAAATATTAAATTAGCACGATTAATTTTACAGTTTCTCAGCTCCATGTGTACAATATGAGAGTATCTTGCAATACTGTATATTCTGATATTCAGAACATATTGTGAGGTTTTTATTAATGCAAATGAGAGCTGTATATCATTCTCATTTCTGAGACATATTTATGAGCTGAAGACCAGTGCCAAAATTTCCTCACTGCATTGAAGACCCATAGGTGACCTTCGGTCGTTGTCTGCTCTTTGGTTGTCACTTGTGTTGTTGTCTCTTTGACAAATTCCCAGTTTCTACTTCCCATTTTATAACATGTATGCAGATTTTTCGTAAATTACAATAATCAATCATGCAATTCTGTCCATTATTTATTTGTTATTGAAAATAAGCAAAAATAAATGCACACAAAATTTAACATTGTTAATAAAGGTTATTTTTTAAATTCAAAACAGTTGCCTACACCGTTAATTTCCTTGTTTGATTTATTTCATATTTTTAAAGCCTTAATAGCTAGCTAGATGGTATGCCTGGATGGATCCAGCCATTTTATAAAGGGGGTTCCCTGTTCCCAACCCAAGATTTAGGAGGGGTGGTTCCAACTATATGTTCCCATTCAAATGCATTGAGTGTCCAAAAAAAAGGAGGGGTTCCAAGTTGAACTACCAACCCCTAGAATCCTCCCCCTGTGATCCGGAATTTTTTTCACTTAACCACTGGGGATCTCAACCATTTAAAAGTTTTTCAAACATGTGAGGGTGGGGGTGACCCCCCATGGACTCTCCCTATATTTTATTTGATGTGTTTTATTGTTCCATACAAGAATATATATGGTTTAGGGGTGGGGATCTTGACCGTTTACAAGATAATAGCACATTCTCAAATTGAACAGGGATGGGTGACCCCCAGGGACTAACCTTTAATTTTAATTGATTTGTTTTATAGTCCCATTCAAGAATATATATTGTTTAGGGGTGGGGATCTAAACCGTTTACAAGATAATAGCACATTCTCAAATTGAATGGGGTGGGGTGACCCCCCAGGGACTTCCCTTTAATTTTAATTGATTCATTTTAGATCATTTTATTGTCCCATTTAAGAATATATATGGTTTAGGGGTGGGGATCTAAACCGTTTACAAGATAATAGCATATTCTCAAATTGAAGGGGGTGGGGATTACCCCCGACGGACTCACCCTCCCTTCTTCCCCAAAAATACCTGATCACCACCCCCCCCCCCCCCCCCCCTTTTCCTCATTTCAATCACCCTGATATGATCTGATAGTTTTATCACTTACAATAGGAATTGGTTTAAATTCCCCAATTAATTCTAGTCGGTCAAATATATGAATAAATTGATTTAAATTTCATTTTTGATAAAGAAGGACAAAAGTTTTCTATGGTTAATAGAACTTGATAGTTACTAATTTGGGAAGCTTTCAAATTCATAGCATGCCGGTGGCTGTGTTCAAAGTGCTGGGTTTTTTATCACCCTCGTTGTTTACGGACTAACGATTTAGGCCTGTGGTGGATAATAGTGTGCGTGCATTAATTTTCTATACCTTCTTAATTAATATTTTCAAATACTGACGGCAAGTGTTGTAATGTATCAGTGTCTTATTTGAGACCAACGTCACGTGAACGTGCTATTTACATGTGCGATCGAAAATGCAGGGGAAGGAAACTTGTCAATTGTGTTTATTTTTAATCCAAAATAAAATAAGCCGCCGTAAAATTAATCTTGGGTAAATTCCTCAAATTGATGCAAGAGGCTTCTTTTTTTTAAGCTATATTTTTAATGACTTACACTTTTTACCATTATTCTCTTTCTTTCACTATTCTTTATTCCTTTTTTTCTTTGCCCGTTATTCTCTATACCCTCTTATGATCTCTTATGTGGACCGTTTGGTGGTTTATTTTTTTAGTTCTGTGATAAGTCAATATTTCATGCAGGTTCATGAAATAATGGTTTTATGCATATCAGCCAAGATTGTGCGTGGAATTTTAATAAACAATTCAACACCACATGTTATGTGAATTTGATTAAAATCGATGAACATGAATTTGACAGCTAGTGACCCTTTTACAGGTAAAATTCAATTAACAAATTCTGACCTACTGGCCAAATTACCTACTTGCTGTATATTGATAAATGTGATTGTAGGTCAATACCTCAACATCGTGAAGGGCCGATCGTGAATACGCCATGTGAGGTGTTGGTTATGTGTGCTACGGGGTCACTGGTGGCGCCTTCAAAACAGAAAAAAAAATCCCAGTAAAAAAGTGTGGAATTTTGTTGTTGAAAATTTAAGTTGTAAATTCCTGAAAAATGTACTTAATTCCGTTCAACTGCTAACATGTAAGTTCGATACGAAAATAGGATAAAAAGCATCCGAAAAATTTGTGATCAGTAATTGAAGAGCAATGGGTAAAAAAAACTGAAGAAGAAAAGTAAAAAGTAAAAGAAAGTCGTTGAATTAATTATTTTACAATTGTTTAAATATATGAGAGAATGTTTTAGGCAAATTGTCTTTATTTACAAATAAATGTATTTAAATTCAGGAAATGATTTATTCTTCTGGCGGCTTCAAATATTTTTTTATCAATAACTTATACACAAGGAGACATTTTTTACTTTTGACAGCATGAACCGCAGTTAATTAGCAAACACAAATTAAGACACAAAATCGTTTACAAATAAATTTTATAGAAGGAAAAAAAGGGGGGGGGGGGGTAATACGCTCACATACTTCTAAAAAGATTTGCATATGAAAGCTGTCTAAAGATAATTTTAAATTATTTCAGGAGTTTTGAAAAAAGAATATATATATAGAGTTTAATTTTCGACGTCTATACTGTTACAAAAAAAGGTGATTCTTTTTAAAGATTTGGTACTTCAGTTTCGACTCAAAATTTCTTTTTGAATTGTTAGATGGCAAACTATTTGGGATAAGATTGTATCTGTTCTGTAAGTATTTATGGTGATATTGGCGACAAGTTTCATTATATTATAGCAAGGGCTTGTATAATGATGGAAAATTGTATGTTGCAAAAGGAAAATAATATAAAGTAAACTTAGAGAAATAAACTTATAAATAAAATAAAATTGAATTATATTGCATTGCTTAAGCTCTAAGACAAAGTAGGTGACGTAAGATTAAGTTATAAATAGTTTCGTCTTTTTGTAAATAACATATAGTTAATCTCAATTCTAGAGGTCTTTTGATCATAGCTATTAATCTGACGTTGAGAAATAAATTAAATAAACTGTCATCTTTTAAAAGAATAAAAATGTTTGTAATTTGCCGTAGGAAAATAACCCTAAAGTGTTTCTATTGTTCACTTAATAATTCTGTTAAGTAAGTAAAAATTTTGATAATCCTTTAATTGATTTTACATAACTAAATACAATATATGTCAATCAAATAAATCTATAACATAAAAAGAGAATAGTTGACCAATAAAAAGTAACTTTAGAAAATTCAAAATTGACGCTAAAATTTCATAGGTGAATAAAATAATTCCAATCAGCACGTGATGTTGGGGTTAAAAAGGGAAGACCGCAACCTCCCGACATCACATATCACACTTAAATGTAGATAGCTGTTTAAAATAAATAATTGAAACATCATTGTATTTTATTCACCAGGTATGTAAATTGTTAAAGTATAAACTATTTCAAATAAATTTTAAAGTAAGAATTTATCTTCTGATCTAATAACTTAGTTTCGTATTTAAATTCATAAAAGATTTTCATTAACATAAATAAGTTAAAACAAAGTTTACTATTTAGATCACATATCACACTTAAATGTAGATAGCTGTTTGGAATAAATAATTGAAACATCATTGTATTTTATTCACCAGCGCCAGGCCTCGAAAGGCATATATTTGAAGCATTTTGTACATTATAGGTATTTATATGTGTGTATCAGACAAAATGACTTCCCAATTAGCAGAGGCGGATTTAGGTTTTTTTCCAGCCCCACCCCCACACACTAATCTTGGAAAATGGGAGATTATATAGGGAATCACTGAAGCATGACTGGCAGGGACCCCCTCTTAGGCAGTCAATGGGTCCCCACTTATGAAAATTTCTGGATCAACCACTGCTTAGTTCTAGTTATCTAAGGTCCTAGTGTGAAATATAACCAATAGGAATTGGTCTTTTTAAACACTTTTACATAGGCCTACAGGTATACGTTTTGTCAAGGGTTGGTTCATTACCGACCGTGCAAGGGCTGTATAGCCAGTCAAGGTCGTTAAAAACTTCCATTTGTTGATTCATGCAATATTGAAATTATGATTACTCAATGCGCAGTTACTAGTTACTGAAGTTGATATTAGCTACTTTTCTTCTTTATTTCATATAATTGATTTTTTGATTTTTTTTCTTCGAAAAATTTGTGGTGTTGAAATAGGGAATAGACACAGATACCTAAGGGAGCTACCATTTGATTTTTATGGGGGGGCTAGGATGAAATTTGAAAAAAATAGGCAGGACAGGAGTTCTGAGTAAAAAAAAAAGGCAGGATGAGACACTTTGCAAAAAAAAAAAGGCAGGATGACAATTTATCAAAAAAAGTCAGGACAAACTAATAAAAAAAAAGGCAGGACCGAATAGAGTGAAAAATAAAAAGGCAGGACAGAGATTACAACTAAAAAAAAATTTTTCATCCTAGCCCCCCCCCATAAAAATCAAATGGTAGCTCCCTAAGCACATTTAACAAAAGAAATTTTGTGTAATGTCATCAATCTGTATTACACGTAGACAGGATGTTCTCTAGAAACTTTACGTTATACACACCGGAGAACACACGCACTGTCGTAATGGAAAATTGCTGTATGTTATAATTACCTGTAATCAGCTTTGCAACAAATCAGTTGACTGACCATGTCATTACAGTTCAAACAGATTTCCCTCAAATCAAAATGGAATATATATATATATATATATATATATATATATATATATATATATATATATATATATATATATATATTCATTTTTATATCTTTAAAATTTAAAACTTTAAAAAGTACACTTTGACAAAATTATGAAATATAACCAAGGATTTGTATACTATACAAATCCTTGATATAACGAATTGAACAATTTAAAATAGTATTTTAACAAAGTTCAAGATATATAATTTTACAACGATCCTAAAAATATCCAAACAAACGATAAATCTAACGATATGAACCTACGCAGTTTTATATTATAAGACTGACACACCAGTTTGCTAACTCAGTGTGCTGGGCCAGGGTGCTGGGTGAGGTGTTGGGAACTTGATATACATGTTCTGTTAAGATTTGACTGCCTTTTTACAGGGAATTTCTATTCTTACAGTTAGTATATACTGTTCCTGGCCAGGGGCGGATGCAGGAATTTTCGAAAGGGGGGGTGCTAACCCAGGGCACCCAGGGCAAAGGGGGGTGCAAAACATATGTCCCGATACAAATGCATTGATCGGCAAAAATAAAGGGGGGGTGCGCACCCCCGGAACCCCCCCCCCCCCTGGATCCGCCACTGCTGGCTTAAAATGATTCTCTGCTCAGCAACTGGTGCGTAATTAGCATTTTTTTCACGTGATTTTATTCAAATATCTTGTAGCAGTAAAAAACACAAATTAATGTATTTTTCAAATAGCTTTATTCAGCTTTAAATAATTATAGCGAAAAACAGCGAACATGGGAAAATGAAATGTTTTTAGTAGCCTCATTATTAAATCTCCCGGTGAGTGTGATCAAATAAAGAGGTTCTCCGACTCCGTAATACTTGGAAAATCTTATCTGATTCAGGATCAATTCATCGGTTACACTCCCCTATCACCAGTGATTCTTTGTTTTTAGCTGACATTCTGAAAAAAGGTGTGTAAGTGTTGACTCGCAATTTGCATGATTAATAACAGATATCGACTCGTTACCCGGACTACTGCAAAAAACAATTATTCAGTTTACTGATTTAGATGGAAGGTAAACGGACAGAAAGTCGCAGGACAAAAAGTCACAGGACATGAAGTCACAAATTTGATAGGACAAAAAGTCACAAACAAATTGTTGACAATTGGTTTGAATATATATGAAAAAGATCTTGAAATATTTTCTTTTTATTACATATATTCATTTTTAATTTAAGGAAATTGCTCATAGAGCTTGATAAACACGATAAATGGAAATGTATTAGATTTTAATCTTGCAAAGGATATATTTATGGGGCCATATTTATTGGCAAATTGAAGCCATTTAGTACCAAGCCACTTTGAAATTTTGTTTTCATAACAATTATTTGATTATTATTGATATTTATTGAATAAATTTTAATTACTAAGTTGCTTCTTAAATAAAACTTCAAGAAAAATAAAAAAAAAAGTGTTTTCTTGTATGTTGACAAAGAAAAATAATCTCTAAACTGAATTGTGACTTTTTGTCTGTGACTTGTTGACCGTGACTTTTTGTCCTGTGACTTTCTGTCCTACATTCAGATTGAATAGGGGTTCGGTTGACCCCCGTCTCCCTCCTATCTGAGACTACTATTTCAGTGATGAACTTAATGTTTTATGTATTGTGCTTGTCATATATATATATGTTGGATAAAAGCTCTAGAGCTTATGTTGTATTGTATGTATAACCAACTTTAAATAAATCTTTTTTGTTAGCCCATAACAACTAACAAGTAAGATTTAGGTTTCTTCTTTTTGTAATACAAACAATTATTACACCTTGAAAGGATTTTTTTTTTTACTATGACGGCGTCCAAGAAAAAAGTTGAAATAGCTAGACACTAACTTTATATTGGACCCTAGTAGCTTTATATGTGCTTGTGGTTGCAAATGTAAATGCATGGATGCCTGCTACACTGTAGAATGCATAACAAGGAAGCTTTGCTTTGCTCTTCATGGAGTACGAACTCGTCTTCATAATTAAAAACCTTCCGCCAAGCAAGCGTAAGGGTCTTTGACAGTAACCAACACTTATCTCACGAGGCGTACCTAGTATGTCTTTTTAGGTATATATATGTTACAGTAAATAGGTGAAATTAGGAATTACATGTAATTACTAAAATTTAGGAATTACATGTAATTCCCGATGCACTTAGTAAATACAAGTAATTCCTAGAACTGCCCAGTAATTACCAGTAATTACTGATTTTAAAATGAATTTTTACACCTATTTACTAACTGTTAAAACAATGTTGTAATATGGTTAACTGATCAAAAGTTATGGTAATACTAATTAATGAAGAAAATCAGTGAGTATTCAGCTATCAAAATTTTAAGGGTTTTGCAGAACCAAGTGTCTTGCTTATTTTTGCTGTGAGTCGCAGGCCCTACAAAAATAGGAGAAAAAAAATATTGATAATTTTCTTCTAGATACTATCTTTTGACTAGTTCTGTCTATCAAAATTTGTTAAAAATTCAGGATGGTTTATGAAATCTAAACTTTAACTGCAGAGTGTATGTTATGTTAACTTGAAAAAAATAGTCCGTTTAAATAAGTAATATACGAAAAAGCATAGTTATTTTTACAAACTTTATTTCTAAATATTATCTTATGATCATAAACAAGCTTCTGTCCAATTTTGGTAGAAATTCAGGATATTTTGAGAAAGTTATTAAAATTTAAAAAAAATTAACCATAGTGTGAATGTAATGTTAACTGGCATAAAAACTAAGTCCCTTTATAAGTAAAATACGGAAAAACTTGATTTTATTTTTACAAAATTTACTTCTTGAAATTTATCTTTTCATCATAAACAACTGAAGCTTCTGTTCAAGTTTGGTAGAAATCCAGGATAATTTGAGAAACTTATCAAAATTAAAAAAAATATAACCACAGAGCAAATATTTGTGGATGGCGCTGGCGACGGAATTATTAGGTTGGTTCGCTATGTCTCGTTTTTGCGACAAAAAACGCAGGCTCGACGAAAAGGAAAAGAATGTCAACATTAAAAGTAAAACAAAAGGGATGGACCATTTAGTTGACTTTTTCAATCCACAAAAAGATCATTCTTATACAGGAAGAAACGATGATAAAATTTTGTTGGAGGTATATAAGTTTAAGTTTGGAGGTCTTGAAGAACTTATAAAAACACGGAAATATGAAAATGTGACTCTTAACGCAATCAATTTGTATAAATTTGTTTGTGAAGAATGTCAGCTTCATCGCAAATGTCTGACAAAAGAAGTCGTAGTTAAACCTATTTTGTAAAACGAATTTAACTCATGTTATTGGCCAAGTTGATATGCAGAGTATGCCTGATGGAGATTTTAATATAACAAAATTATGAGATTTTAAGAATTATCAAGATCATTTAACCAAGTTTGCCATAATATAATGTCTATCTTAAAAAATAGCTGGCTAAGTTGCCTATAAATTTCTCAAAAATGTTTTTCTCAATATTGGATTGATATCATTGTCTTGCATGCTCAAAATGATTTTTAGGGAGTTTCAAAACTTATAAAACAACCATTTTCCAGTTTCAATTCACAAGCACTGAAGAGTATGCATTTTTAATGTGCCTTATACTCCTTGATACTTAAGTAAGCCCTAAAAATCCCTACCCCTTACTTTCTTATTTGATATCTTAAATTATGTCTTTAATTTTTAAACAAAAATATCAAGTTAGTAAATAGCTGTAAAAATGACCAAAAAAATCAGTAAATACCTGTAATCACTGAAACAACTAGTAAATACATGTAATTACTAAATTGACTAGTGATTACAGGTATTTACTGAAATGTTTAGTAATTACGTGTAATTCCTAATTTCACCTATTTACTGTAACATATATATATAAACATTTATTCGTCATTGTGCAAAGTGCTCCTTTGAAGGAGGGATTTTCTAAATCAGAACAGAACAGAACAGCCACGCAAGACTTTATTATCATTTGGACTAATATTATGGCACATTTTGTCTTACCACAGGGATTTTTTCTTGGTTTTGTCATTTTATCAGATATTATAAGCATAGGTCTACTTGTTGTACGAAATGAATGCAAGGTGTCATATAAAAAAAGAAGATATCTGTTTGCCAAGGTTAATTTTACTAAGACCTCATTTTCATAAAACAATGATAATATTAAACAGCAAGAATGAGAATCAAGTCAAAGTTATATACAAATGAGGCAAAATTTTCAGTTGCCTACTTTTTATGTATTAGTAGTTATTTTTGTCATTAAATGATATTGTTTACCCTTTTATGTGTAGGGCAAGAATATTAAAGATATAAAAGGGAAACTATAAACAGAAGAAATTATCAACAAAAATAGATTTACAAAGGTCAACAAAGCCTAAATGGTAAGTCCACTGTTGAAAAAAGTTTTAGCCCTTGAGTAATGATTAAATATTTATTAAAATAAGATGTGGTACGATAAATGAGAAAACTATCCATCAGAGTTCAATTAAGTGGATGTAAGCATTGTAATTACTTATTAGAGGCCAATGATGACCTGTTAGTAATGAAAAAACTCATACCCTATACATGATATAGTAATCTATAAAAGACAACGCTAACAAAATTTGAAACAAAGCATCAATTCAAACTTCAAATATACCAGACTAATTTATAAAAAAACAAAATATTATGAAAAACAAAAATGACGGATATGAACCAACATCAACCACTGAACTATGTACAAGCTCCTGATATTGGACAGGCATTATATGGCTGGGTTGATATAAAAATAAGAAGCAGTATGATTTTAAATAAGACTTTTCTCCAATAGAGATAAAATGACATTTAACTATGTTTAAGGAGGCTCGAGGGTATAAAAATTTCAGAAAAATATTAAATATTTTTTTTTCATAACTAATTTTATTTATAACTTTATTAGTTTTTACTTTTTCATATGGTACAGAAATCATTCTAAAAAATCAATTCGTTTTGGCCCCAGACAACTTTTAAAATGTATATATCATTGAAAAAGCTCCAAATTATCTCCCTTTGGTGCAGAAATGCCATTTTTTGGCATGAGAATTGTAATATCTTTTTTAGCTCATCAGTGACCTATATTTTTTATTATCATTTTCAACTAACTTTACTTAAACTAAACTATTGTAAAATTTAAGGGATTTCTGTAATTAAGTTTTTTTTTCATTTCAAAATTACCTCTATTTCTCCTATTATTTAAACAGAAAAAAAATTACATTTACAAAAATGTATATATATATGCTTCTTTCAAAGGCGGATTGTGAGTGTGATTGAATGGTGTCCCCATTTTTAGCTCACCTGGCCCAAAGGGCCAAGTGAGCTTTTCTCATCACTTGGCGTCCGGCGTCGTCGTCGTCCGTCGTCGTTATCTTTTACAAAAATCTTCTCCTCTGAAACTACTGGGCCAAATTGAACCAAACTTGACCGCAATCATCATTGGGGTATCTTGTTTAAAAAATGTGTGGCGTGACCTGGTTAACCAACCAAGATGGCCGCCACGGCTAAAAATAGAACATAGGGGTAAAATGCAGTTTTTGGCTTATAACTATGAAACCAAAGCATTTAGAGCAAATCTGACAAGAAGTAAAATTGTTAATCAAATCAATATCTATCTGCCCTGAATTTTTCAGATGAATTGGACAACTGGTTGTTGGGTTGCTGCCCTCCAATTGGTAATTTTTAAAGAAATTTTGCCGCTTTTGGTTATCTTGAATACTATTATAGATAGCGATAAACTGTAAACAGCAATAATGTTCAGCAAAGTAAGATCTACAAATAAGTCAACATGACCAAAATGGTCAATTGACCCCTTAAGGAGTTATTGCCCTTTATAGTCAATTTTTAACAATTTTCATTAATTTGGTAAATTTATGTAAATTTTTACCAAATATAGTTCTCTGTTACTAATGGGCAAAGTTCATTATAGATATAATTGTAAGAAGCAAAATTGTTCAGTAAAGTAAGAACTTCAAACACATCACCATCACCAAAATACAATTTTGTCATGAATCCATTTGTGTCCTTTGTTTAATATGCACATAGACCAAGGTGAACGACACAGGTTCTTTAGAGCCTCTAGTTTTAATTTAATTTTTCTATTTTTCTATAAAGTATAAGATAAAGTTCATTTATAGAAAAATATAGCGTAACCCTATATTACATGTATTAAGAAAAAAAATTGATTGAAACCTGTGAGCCCCCTTAATTTAACAAAAATAGTTCACTGTACAGCCTTTGACAATGAGCAAACGCTATACCGGACAGTGGTTTTACTAACAGCACAACATTTGAACAAATTGTAAAAATTTGTTGCAATGGGCTTAACTCAAAAGACTGCAACAAGGAACCAAACAATAACCAGTAATATGTAAATCATAGACACAAAGCACTGAAATAAGAGTACTAACAATAGATATTTAAATGAAAGTTTATTAAAATGTTCATAAACATGATAAAATAGTCATTTTATTGCTGTATTTCTCTTCACTGATAATTTTTGAGTTTTGTGTATTTGTAGGTCAGACATCTCGGTTTTCATGGTCATCATTCAACAGATCAATACTGAACAGAAAACTTGGAAGATGATATTTTTCTCAACAGTGCAACTTTTTTTATTAATTTGAAATGGAATGTTTTTTTCTACATTTAATAGAAAAAGGAAATTTCAACATAATGACTATAAACAAAAAGGAGTCATATCATCACGATCATAGATGCTCAAGAACTTGATCATGTAAATGCAACAATGTAATTATCAATTGAAAGAAGGAACGAATGAAAAAAATATTAGTATGTTGTTGTCCAAATAAACCTGCTTTGTCTTCTCATTTGAATCGCTCCATCCAATAAAGATGTACCGAGGAGGATCTTTGAAGAACAGATTGAAAAATGTTTTGTCTAAGAATTGCAGGAATATTCTAGTGGATGAAATAATTTATTGACTTGACTCTTATATAGTGGACTGAATAATTGTACATAGCAAGCAGCGAAAAAGAAAACTAAAACTTTAACACAAAAAGTGTTTAAATTATAAATTTGCAAATATAAGCATAATATTATGTACACCACAAAGGTATATAATTCAAATTGTTTGCATATTCAATCATGTATTGCAATGAAACTATAAAAAAGAAAACCTTACTTCATGAAAAGAGTAAACTATTCAGTCAAAATATGAAATATTTTTTTCAGTTCTATTTTTCATTATAAAATAAACAAGACAAAGATTTCAAAACAATATTTTTTCATTTATTTAAACATGTCATCATTTTGTTTCAGTGAAAGAACTTTACTCTTTGATCTTAAATTTTATTATACATTCCAAAATCAGAATTATAATCTTTATTGTCATATTAACAAATAAAAAACATGTTTGTGACAAAATGAAAAAAAAATTAATAAAATTTAAAAAAACTTGTATACATTTAAAACTTTTTACTACCAAACAGCATTCATTGCAACATACACATACTGTATATTTATATCTATATATTTATAATTTGAATCCCATAGGATTTTATTTTGTCCCATGGGATATTAAAAATCCCATGGGATAATAATAATCCCATGGGATTTTTTTTGTCCCATGGGACAACAAATATCCCATGGGACTACAATTATCCCATGGGACCAAAAAATCCCATGGGATTTAACCAAAATCCCATGGGATTTTGCCCTGTCCCATGGGATATTGAAAATCCCATGTTTTTATAAATCAAATAGCAAAATAAATATAATAGTAACAGTAGAAAACTAATGAAATTATTGAATCCCATGTAATTCCGCACATTTTGGTTATATACATGACACTGTAGCTCTTATTTGAGGCGGCGGCGGATTTGCAAATGAGTGTTTTGCAAATTTAAAGTGTCCAGTGTTCTTTATTCTTATTCTTATACAAATTCTTGATATCAGTAACTTTTTCAGAGACAAGTGACTGTGATACAAATAATTTCTCTGCAAACAAATTGGAAATAATTAAAAAAAAAAGTACATAAAATCAACTTTTGATTTGCAAATAAGAAAAAAAAAAAAAGAACATATCACGGGTTTTACAGAAAAAAGAAGATGTGGTATGATTGCCAACTCTCCACAACAGACTAAAATAACACAGAAATTAACACTACCGGTAAAGGTCACTGAACGGCCTTCAAAAATGAGCAATGCCAAATCGATTGATTCGGGTTTTTTTTAAAGCGACTGGAAAATTAGGTAAAAACAGCCCTCGAAAGAAAAGAGAAAAACACAAGTGGCGTTAATTTATAAAGTGATTGTACGGACGGTTATTTACGCTTTTTCAAAAATAGTTTTAGGCCCTGCCACATCACACGTAGAGCGTTTGCGATCCATTTCACTGTCCTTCTTACCAAACATCGCACCTAATTTCTTGGACACATTCACTAAAGAACTTTTACGCCTTTTCAATAAAGGCTTATTCTGTTGAATTATTTTTGTCTCTCTTAAAAGCGCTTGAAACGCAATGCTAATCGTCACAAAATCATCAGCAGCCGACACTTCATAATACTGGCAATTGTATTCTAGCGCCGCCTGGTGTCCCTCCTCGACACCAACTGTCCGCCTGTGTTCTAAGTCTGTTTTATTGCCTAGCAAAAGAGCTGGACAATACACACTTGCCCTAGCTTTGTTTATAATGTCCAGGATTTTAATGGCTTGTTCAAACGAGGAGTGAACACAGATATCATATACCACAATAAAGGCATCCGTCCATGTTATCACATTATCTCCCGGTGCGATGGATGTGTTCTGAAAGATAAATATACTGATGAATAAGTTCAATCCAATCAATCTTTATAGTAATTTGTAATATAGTGGTTGCCATAATGCACGTGTTGCTGTATATGTTCATTGTTTTGTTCATTAATAAGGGTGTTAGTTTTGGAGCCTTTTATAGCTGATTATCTGGTGTTGCTTATTGTTGAAGGCCGTACGGTGACATATACATGTAGTTGTAAACAATTCCTCTATGTCATTTGGTCTCTGGTGAATAGTAAGCTTATTGGCTTATATGCCACATTTTGTTTTTATATTTACAGAGGACAGTTTTGTTATCATTTAAAGCGGTGAGTTATGCCCCCAATCTCGTTTAAGCATTTTAACGTAATTATTAGAATTGATTTGAGTGCTTCTTTTATTAGTTTTATGATCTTTTATTGGATTGTAAAAACGTTGACTATGTAAACCTTTTATAAGTACATTGTATGAAGCGCTTCCTACAAATTATGCTTCGATTTATGCTTTTACATCTCAATAAAACTACAAAATGCATTTGATTCTTAAATAAATGTAATAATGCGATCAAATTGGCGCTGATCAGAAGCATTGTGAGATAAAAGGCTGATTTTTTTTTCAAGTCTAAGATGTGCAAAAAACTTCCGGTCTACAACAAACGCTTCTAAAAAAAAGACCTGCTAAAACTGTCGATGGTCATTATTGTCTTAGGGAATTACATTTTGCTATTTTTTTTCCAGTCACAAAATTTCTCAGCTGAGATGTTATTTCTGAGTATTCGTTTAAAGCAAAAACCCTAATTTTAACATAGCATAAAAAGAAGGAAACAGGTTTTCATGGGCATGTGTATGGCGTTTTCTAGTATTTTGACATATCTTGAAATAAACAAAAATATCGAATATTTGTTTACATGTATGTTTACAACTTTTGTTCTGTGTGTTGACAAACAATCTGTCTTGTGTCCCAATGATCTTAATTGTCCAATTTAAAGTGTGTTGACAAACAATCTGTCTTGTGTTCCAATGATCTTAATTGTCCAATTTAAAGTTTCTGATTTCTTTCATCTGTTCGATATTGAACTAATAAATTTGATAAAGCCAGTTAATTTAAGGATAAGAATACACGTGTTGACTTAAATTGACCTTTTAGGGTCAGTGTTATGTCAGAGTTCCTCTCTGTGGGTCATTTACATTTTAATCTTTGATCAAATAAGGTCAACAAACTTCTTTGCTTTTGGGATTCAGTTAAGTTTATTGTGACATATGTCAAATTAATTGTGTTTTTAGTCACTCTCGAACATTTGGGAGGTTTGAAAAGGCACTGGTATTGCGGTTATTGGCCCTGAATTGGTATAACCAAAACATGCGGAATATAAAGTTTTCCTGGTACCCGAACTTGAAAAATTGTTTATTACTCGATTTCTCTAAGAAAGCAAGGAATGTGACAGGTGTTCTATTTAAGAATTGAATGCTCTTTTTTGTAAATTTATTGGGGTGTAAAAGCGTTGACCGAAGTACATTTTGTATAAAGCGCGGAAGCGCTTCATACTAAAAATGTGCGCACGGTCAACGCTTTTACAACCCTATAAAGTTACAAAAAAAAACATTCAATACTTATAATTACATTTTTACCTATAGGATCATGAAAACACGCCTTTTATCAAGTTTTTATTTCATTTACCTGTGCACTTTATTGTGGGACCTCGTGTCATCATGAATGAAAAGTTACATTGTGTATTGCAATTGATTAAGGAATATCACGAGATTGCTAGTTAGCCAATCAGAATAACGTATTATAATGAAACATACATCTAATGTAATTATTTGTTCACAGCAGGTGTTCTTATCCTTTCATTCGTTCGGGAAATGTTGTTGTATTTTTTTTCTGTATACTGCGATGAGATTGTCGGGTATCGAATGCCAGCCTTTTTTCATCTATATATAATTTCATAATTTATTTTTACCATAAAAGTTTCAAATTTTGAAAATATTTTCAGATTTGAAGACATCTATGTACTGCGTTCGACAACTAAATTTAAAATGCCAGAATTCGAAAACTCTGAGCTTGTAGCAAATTAAAGTCGTAAATAATAATTTTAAAGGATTTGTTACACTTTTTGAAGCCTATTACCCAATATGAAAAGATATATAAATGGGAGATGTCCAACCTCGAAGCCACTCCTGGTCAATAATGCTAAACATAAATACTGAGTGAGATACCTTTTTAGCACATGAATCTAATATTTCTATATCTGTTACATAGTCTTCTTGTTTAATGCTTGACTTGTATATCAGATCTGAAAAAGAGATGTTCATGATCAACATGCATATACAACATTCGTTATTTTTTTGCAAACTCTATCAATAAGGCAAAATGAGAATAAGATATTGTATGTTTGTTAGTTTTACACTACCGTTCGTTTGAAAATACACCCTGCTATTAATTTCAATTTGATATGTAGTCAACAGGAATCATGGTAATGACCAATACGGCGATTTTTTTTAATTTTTTTTTTGCTGTTGTATCTTTTGCGGAGAAAAGGGGAAGGGGAGGGGGTATTGTACTTATCGGAGATGTTCACCTATAAAGCATTATGTTTTATATCATTTAAAATAACGACAGAAAGCAACGCAAACATATTCCCTTCTCCTTTACAGATAAGTGTCGCTGCTTAAAGATATTCGATAAATTCACTCATTTTTCTCAGATTTTAAATATATGGCCTTAGGATAATACTGATAGGGAAACAATTATTCAGTTTACAATCCAGTCGGAAGGAAACTTTTGAAAAAAATTAATAATTAAAAACACGGAAATCGTCTTCCTCACCTCTCCTTTCAAAAGCTGAACCCTACTGAAGTGTATTAAGATATTTGTTCAGCTGCAAATTAAAAGTTAAATATATTTGCATCAAGTCGTAGGAACATAAAAATCTGCACTTTATATAATATGTTATCTTCCCTTAGGTTATATATTTTACGATCAATTACATTTCAGTGATTGATTACTTTGTGCAATTTTAACTGTGCCGTACACTTGTTGAGGAGATAAGAGAATAAAGAAAGATTGAAAGTGAATACAAACAAAAAAAGAGACCGGCCGAAATAGGAGGATGATTGCACGAGATTAATTCAGAGTCAGAACCCATATAAAAGGCACAACAGAAATAAGGTTTCATTTTGCTTACACACAAAAAAAGACCCTAAGGAAAATTTGGAGCCTCACGTTTTGAAAAATTCCGGGATCAAAAATGACTTAATATCTTTGTTATTTATTAACTGTCTTCGTTTAGTTGATAAAGTTAAAAGTTGTGAATTTCATAAGTGAATCTTTTTATCAAGTGGTATGAAATAAATCAATTTGCGCATATAAACACTTAGTGATGAAAAAATCTTGAACCTTCTTTTGTAAACATTTAATACATTTGAAGAAAGTATTTCACAATTAAAACGAAAAATTTAAATGTGTTCCTATTGAGAAACGACTAGATATTTCGTTTGATGTATAAAAGAGATAAAAGCTGTGAACTTTACTGTTCGCCCGCCGCTAGGCCATATGAGGAACAAAGCTACATGCGACTGTGCATTATTTTATCATATTATTCAGATTTAAAATATGACGAATTATAATTGAAGACAGTCCAGAGTGTCACCAACCCATTATCCACTTGCACTTCGGTACTGGCATAAGAATACGTAAAATGTTTATAATAATTTTCTGTTATAAAATAGCGAAAATCTTTTTATATGAATAAACGTATCTCCCTCATGCAATGCTTGATTCTTTATAAGTATCCGGGGTTGAATTAACTTTTGTTCCTTTTTTTATTAGCTATACACCGTTTGCATTAAGTTTTGGATTTTCAAATATTTATACCTCGAGAATTACTGAAGAGACATAATAAATTATTGAAATATGTATCTGACGTAGCAAATTCACTGCTGTATATACTAGTTATATCATGGACAGTATTTACCCATATTAGAGTTGTATTCTCCAATAAATCTTCGTGTAAGAAATCTCACTGTCACTGCTGAAAAATAAAACGTAAGTTTGAAAAAAATAAACAATTTGTGAGAAGCAGTAACAATTATATTATGACTTTTGTAACTAATATCATCATCATCAGCAGAAACAGAAACAGAAAAACAGAGCAAACAATTCAATGAACATTTTTAGAAATAACAAGAGAAAAAATATTGAAAGGTAATTATTCAGTTTGGAGAAATATGAATTAAAAGTTAAGAATGACAGAATTTACAGTTTGGAATTATTTTTGTACTTTTTTCAGTTGCAAAAGAATATTGTACAATCAGTATTAATTGTATACAATGTATGCTTAATTCGTTCCTTAGTATCCTTCACTTTACTTTAATATATTTAAGCAAATTTGTATATACTTTTATATTTGTTATTTGTATTGAACATCAGTGAATACATAATATATTTTATTTGAAATTGCTAAAACATGAAAAGTTTTCTCCAAAATGTCAATTCAGCCTGAAAGCAAATCAAATCGGCGAACTTTTAGAAATGCATGGCTCGATTTTCATATTTATCATATTTCCTAGGCATTAAAGAGGAGCAAACATGCGCAGTTAAAGTTGCTTACCGGATTTGCCAACATTTTCTGCACCCAAAACAACAACTCTCAATGACATGCTGCAACGGTCTCAAAACTCACAGAAATAAACAGTCATGATTACATATTCCAAAATACTATTTGCAACTTTAAATTTCCAATAATAAAGATACTGAATATCGCGTATACGTTTACTTATCTAATTTAACTTCATGATAAACAAGTTTCCTAAAATGAAAAAAATTATCGAATTGGTTTTAAAAATCTCATTTCTGTCACTATATTTACTCTTCACAACTTTATATAAACTAACTGAGCTTTGTGACACCCACGTGGTTAATCTATCAAGGTAAAATTTGTCCATTTAAGAACTTTTAAATGTAAATAGTTACGTCTTTGGTCCCATTTGATGTATGTTTCAAAATAATGAATCAAAGTAACTTGAATTCCTCAATGACATTCTGTTGAACAAAAAACCGTAAATAAACTTAAAACGTCTCAAAATGAGAGTTTTTAGATAAACGCGACGAGTTATTCTGGGGTTTACTATTTATGATCTTTGAAAACATTGTATATCCCAGTAAAAAGTTATTAGGCCACGTTCTTTGAGTTCGTCTGTTGTTAGTTCAAACATTCACTAATTCAATTAGAATAATAAATACTGTATCGTTCTTTCATTTTGTTTTATCGTTCTCTGTATGTATGAATGAGAAATGGGGTGGAGGTGAAAATGAAAATTTAATAAAAGTCTCCTCAATTTGATCAAAAGTAGAATTTCAATCCATAAGTGGGATACTTTTTTCTGAAACCATTTAATTTTACCTATTTAAAAAAGGTAAACAAAATATGCATTTCGAATCATTTTCACATGAAATTGAATTGAAAAGTTCGAGCGTCATAATTGTTGAAAAACGCTACAATAATTTCTTGACCTATCGTCAGTATGGATGCAAAAACAATTGTGAAACGGAATAAGACATATACAACATGCAACACAACCTTAATGTTCATATAAACCCACTTTGAAGGCTATATTATTCTTCAGTTATCCAAAAATCAATATTATTGTATAGCAATATAATATTTCCCACAGAAAGTAACCAAAAGTTAGCGTGCAATAAATTCTAATATTGCTCTAGTGCAATAAATCGTAAAAATTCATGACGTCATCAACGACAAAATCTTAGTTTAAACCAATTTTTACTTTCAAATATTATATTGCTATACAATAAAACAATGTCGGTGTTGGTTATAAATGTTTACATTCATCCGTAAGTGTAAGTTTGTAACACTCATCTACGTCATATTGAGGAATTCCGGGGATATACTAGACGGTCATTAACCAGTTGCAATCCAAATCAGACGTCCCCACTTTAGACGAGCGACAACTTGGTGACCTAATGAATCAATCCTTCAAATATTTTAGTCAGGCAACACAATACATAAACACACACATATACACACACACGAAAAGAGAATTACAATTACGTAAATGTAGATCTATATCTTTCACGGTTAGAGACAAAAATGGACTCAAAATTGAAATTACAGACATGAAAGTACTTGCACTCAATGACAGCTTGTTAATAGTACAATTTCAACTAACAAATGAATAGTTTTTTTCCAAGCTAAAAATACCGATAACTACACATCCAGTGAAGAGATGAAATTAACATGTCAAAATAAAAAGAGGACACTGTTTAGTTAGGTATAATTATATTTTGGATGTAACACTTCTTCTGATATGCTAACATTTTTTTTGGTTCATCAGCTTATATAAATACTCTTGTCATGTGACCATGACGTCACCAACATGTTTCATGTACTCCTTAAACAAACTTAGTTCAATAGTATAAGGAATGATTTTTTTTTTTTTTTTGGTTTTCTTCGAAATAACCTCAAACGTATGATGCACACTCTTGAACTACACGCTAGACGGGTTATTCAGTGTACATCACCTTTTTATGTTTTTTTCCTCATAGACATACAAAATACAGTCATTCCTTCAATATTACAAATCTAAACAAGTACACATCAAATCAGTACTGATAAAGACAATTTTCAGAGATATAGCAACAATGCTAATTTGAAAACCTTAATCAAAAGCAATTTATAGACGACTAGATAGATCGTGTGCGCACTATAAACACTTGACAATTCAGAGCTTGACATACTATAATCAATAGGTATACACGTCTGTATGTTGTTATCTTTTTGTTATGTTTTGTCGTATTATTGCTGTCTCTTTGACGTTTACACCACAGCTCCATTTATTCATGATACATAGCAACTATAATTTAATGATCATATGAACCGATTTAAGATACTTTATTAAAAAAAAAATATCAATTCCATTTTATTCATTTTTCATACATGTAATGGAACTTTCCACGAACTAAATGTTAGAACAAACCGGTAAGTGTTTCCTTTTGAAGCGCATTCCCCAAGTGTATCCAGTTAACGAAATGCAGCTTTATTCAATTTCACATACGTATACTGGAACTTTCCATGAATTAAATGTTAAAATAAACCGGTTAGTATTTTGTTTGAAGCGCATCACCCATGGATATCCAGTGATTGTTTTGTCTATATCTGATACAGGTATGATCTGGATTAGTTGTCCAGCAGGAGTCAGCTGATGTATGTTATGTGAACCGTATCCTACAACGTATATTTTCCCTTCTTTGTCAATTTCCTGATTATACGGATTAGATAAATTACTATGGTTATACTGAAAACCTTTACCGACATCTGATTCAAAGTTAATAGTGTGTCCCCCCTTACAATAAATGTATTCACCTTTCTGGTAACTGGTGACGAATCGTGTATCTGAGCTTGTTGTTTGTATTTGTTTTATCTTAGCCCCCGTTTCAGCGTTTAACCAAGAAATGGTACCGTTTCTGGCTGTTATGTACTGATTGTCAACCAAACATAAGCCCCACAAAGGGACACTGCTATCTAATGTTTTAACTAATGTTAACGGTTTGACGTTGATTATAAATATCTTCTCTGTATTTGACGACACGGCTATAGTGCAATCATTCACCTTTGTGATATCAGTTGGGGGTTTCGAAATGTTTAATTTGTCCGTTTGTTTTCCATTTTTCTCATGATTAACCACCCTTTTCTTGTCATGGTCGGTTATAATTATATCGTCGTTGAAGAATATTCCACTGATAAAACTGCCTCTAATGTCGATTGTGAACAACACTTTTATCTTTTCAGTATGAACGTTTACAGTCTTTAAACCCAGAAAAGACGGCCTTTTTTCATTGTAATGTAGGTTACCGAAGCGAACAGTATCTGAAACAATTTCTGTAGCTTCAAACTTAACAGATATATCCCTTATTCCTTGTATAACTGTAGACAAATCCTTTTCGAACTTCGGAATTTTCCTTGAGATCTCCTCTAATTTGACGAAGCATTGTAGTTCAGATCCCTCGGATAGACATGTTTCAAATATATTCTTCCAATGATCAAACTTACTCTTCAATGTTAATAATTCTGTGGAATCCTCGCTTAGTCTTAGAAGATTTTCTTTCCTTGCACCATTTATCTCGTCTTTTATCTTATTTTCTATTTTATTCAATTTTTCGTTTATTTTTTGACGCATGTTTGCAACTTCCATTAAGACAGCATCTATTTCTTTTTTGAAATTTGTCGTATAATGATTTCGTTTTTTTATAACTCCATCTAAATTTTTACCTGTTTCGTTTAACTTATTCATAAGTTCCTGCGCTTTTTTAGACTCTTTTACACCAGATACAGCCTTATCTATGGCAACCACGTGTTCACATTTTCTATGGTGTACAGTAGCACAAATGGTACAACATGGCTGGGTGTGATCCTTGCAGTATATTTCTATTGTCTTCTCTGGATGTTCGTCGCAAGTAACAGAAGCACAACTATTTGAAATAGGCGTTTCTTCCTGCATGTCTTTGATCGGTACTATCTTGTGATTTCGCGCCATTTTGTATGATCTGTGATAGTCTTCACAAGTATCACAATATGCTTCCTCACAAACCGTACACCAAGAAATTGCCTCTTTAGACACATTTTTACCGCTACAAGTATCACAAAGTTTTTCGGTTTTCTTCATTGCTTTCCTATCCATCATCGAAACGACAAAATAATTACCCGGCAAAGATCTAGCCCATGTCTCAGGATTCTTCAAATTGTCTCCCATAGGAATAAAGCGACGACATACCGGGCATTTGAATCCATTTAAGTTGTTTCCTTTCGCCTTTGAAACAATATATGAACTTATACAAGTCTCACAAAACGTATGAAGGCACGGTAAATACTTTGGTTGTTTAAATATTTCAAAACATATACTACACGTCAATAAATCGACAAAATCTCCTTTTATGTGTTCAGCTTCTTCCCCCACGTTTAACGATGTCGCCATTTTATCATCATACAAACATTTATAAAATTTCCTTGTTCAAAGAATTTCAACTGATAAATATCTAAATACTTACATTCTAATTTTAGTGTACGGATGTTGGTACTTTGTCGAACACTTTATTTATAACAAAAGTATATATCATAATTTTAACGGTGACGTGTTCGTTTGTGTTCTTTGCACTTTCTTCCGGGGTCAATGTTTGGCTGGCTAATTAAAAAAAACGATGTCAAAATTAAGAGTTTTGTAAATTGAAAACTTATTAAGAATTATCCTCAAATATTAATTTAAAAGAATACTTCTTGTCCTCCTACGAGTTCTGTTCGGTATACCAACAGCAATTGTCCTGAAAGAATAAGTAAAAGAGAGGCGAAAGATGTTAAGTATTGCAATCGGTTCGTGAAAGATCTGATATCGTATTATGAATGCTATCAAATTGAATTTACTTTAAACTCAGCTTAAAAAATGATGGTATAATCAACAGCAAATCAAAGGAAAAACAGTATATGTCTGTCAATGTTATTATAATTCCTCAATAACACTGCACAATTACACAAAAAATGCAGAATATTATCATTAGAAAACACACAATCATGTGTGAATTATTGATGGAAAAGCACGTTTTATTTTAGTCAGATTTTACTATACCACGCGTCATTGAAAATTTAATTATTAGTTGATCAGGTAGTGTAGAATGTGTTATCGTATTTCCTCTAGAAAATGATCAGATTATTTAAGAAAAAGTTTTTTTGTTAATATTTAAAGAGGATTTATCGTGAAAGATCACAATATTATCATTTTGGTTGACCGTTATGGCATTACCGTTTCAAAATGATATCGGATATGTTCCTTACGTCGTAACTACCATTCCCTGTCCTTTCATGAATGTTACCTACCGAATTATACTATTTACCGGATTTGTTATAACATAAGCAACATGGCGGGTACCACATGTGGAGCAGGATCTGCTTACCCTTCCGGAGCACCTGAGATCACTCCCAGTTTTTGGTGGGGTTCATGTTGTTTATTCTTTAGTTTTCTATGTTGTGTCATGTGTACTATTGTTTGTCTGTTTTTCATTTTCATTTTTAGCCATTGCGTTGTCAGTTTATTTTCGATTTATGAGTTTGACTGTCCCGCTGGTATCTTTCGTCCCTCTTTTATTACAAACAAGGTAAACAGTTTAACTCAGTAGGTCCGTTAGTGAAAAGGGAACGATATTTTTGTTTCGACATAAGGAAAATATTCGATATCATCTGTGAAACAGATATTCCATAACGGTCAATTATATCAACTCTTCTTTGTAAATTTTGTCTTCAACCGACCTTATTTATAATTTCTAAATGTAAGTCAAGATATGAGGCCGACTTAATTTTATCTGGTGTATCCTTTATCTCTAGTTCGATGGAATAGATGCAATCAACATAGTTACACATTTTGAATTATTTAGTGAGAGAACATCATCTATATATGAAGGAAAGTAAAGATTAAGGATATTGCTAACTTTATGTGTTCTTCAAAGGTCCCAGTATGACGTCAGCCTCATAAGAATAAAGGAACAAGTCGGTAAGAAAAGGGACACAGTTGGTACTCCTGGGAATGACGAGAGTTTGTTGAAAAACACGTCCTCCAAACGTAACAAATATGTTGCCAATCAAGAAATCAAGCATCTTGATAATGTAAGTTTCACTGATTTTTTTGTTTGAATAAGAGTAGACTTTTGCAAAGAAGGATTTATCCCTCCCAAAGACAAGATACTTATTTCTATGTTAGCTATAATATTTTATGAAACAAAGCAATATCAACTCTATCAATTTGTCTTTTTGGTACGAATGTGGAATTCTATTGTAGAAAAGTCGAGTGTTTTAAAACTTTTGCAAGATGAAAGAGTTTTAGATTGTATGTACACAAAAAGTCCCCCTGGAATTTTCAAATCTTTAAATCTTTGGAGCCCGGCTTTGATTGCTGATAAAATTAATGTTAATTATTTAGAAAGAGGTTGTGTGCAGCATTTGGAAGACCCAGGAATATACTGGTGTTTGTAAGGACACTTGTTTAGTGATTATTGACGCTCTAATCAAGTAAAAAAGCTAACTAAAGTACGAAATTGAAGAGCATTGATTATCGAAAATTCAAAAGATTTTGCCAAATACTTTCCCGCCTATAACATGTTAAGGGTTATTGATAAAGACATCATGAAGAAAAGGATCTAATTGAAGAATTTTGACCTGTTTGCACGCACCATATATTCATGCTTAGTGTTTCTTGTATGTCTTTTTTTATTATGTTAATTTAACTGGGACAAATTTCCTTTCATTTCGTTCGCATAAATACTAACGTGTATACTCTAAATATATATATTAAACCATGACCCGCAATAACCTTATTCCCTAATAAAAGTAATTTCACATGTTTTAGCCATTTAGTCAATTATATCAATAACATAGTGTCGCGATAGTAACGCTTCTGAGTAAGTCCCTCATGACATGATCTCTCACGATCTTGTTCACTGTAATAAAAAATCAGATCTTGATCTTTCACATTGTACAGTTGATATGCCGAGAAAAGGAGTTAAACAACAAGGCTTTAGTGATTTAACTCTTATAAAGTCCCTGTCACATGGTAATCATTTACTCTTGCATATACATAGACATGTGTCAAAGTTTGCCTATGTGTGTGTTGAACAAAAGTAAAGATTCAAGTGCTTTATAAAAAAGATGTGTATGCGTTCTGGATATATATTTTGTTTATCTTGATAACAATAAACTGCCTGATATTCGTATACGAATGCAAACCATACGAATGTCTTACATGTCTCACTGGCAATCATACCACATCTTCTTGTTTGTATATGTCAAAAGAATATTTTATTAATACCATAATTTTGAAATATAAAGTAATATCTGTTTTAATTTAATTTTAACGGAATATATCAACTTTTGCTATCTTGTTTTATCATAAGTTTCAACTTGTAAAGTATCCAATGTATACATTTGATGCACCTTTTTCTTATTATTACTTGTATTTGTAAAAATCGGTATTTTTAAACAAAACTCTTTTTGTATCGCTATTAAAATGTACAAGTACTACCATTAGGCTAATGGATATGTTTCTCTCTATCTATCTATCTGCGGTACAGACGAAGTGCACACTTGCTACATGTTTATACTCTGTTTGTCCAAAGTCTCGTTGGTGGTTGTATTGTACTATCTTTGTTCTGAAGACATTTGTGCAGGTGACATACCTTTCTTTGTTTGTTACTTTGTTTCTGCTAGATGTATTATGGACTAAATAAAGGCAACAGTAGTATACCGCTGTTCAAACTAATAAATCCATGGACAAAAAACAAAATCGGGGTAACAAACTAAAACTGGGGGAAACGCATTAAATATAAGAGGAGAACAACGACACAACACTACAATGTAACACACACAGAAACGGACCAAGCATCAGACAAAATCCCACGAGAAAAACAAATATAATTACATCAAAACCAAATACATGAATTTGGGATAGACAAGTACCGTGACACGTCTTATCGCAATGTGAATTTACACTCAAAATTAAGAGAAAACATACGACGCAACGTTAAAATGTAACACACACAAAAACGAACTATAATATAACAATGGCCATATTCCTGACTTGGTACATGACATTTACTAGAACGAATAAGAGTTTTGTTATTGTGCTGATACCTATTTTTTATATGTTTTGGGATTATTTTTGTCTCTCGTTTGGTTGCTGTATCATTAAAGTGTATGCCGTCCACATCACCAATTCATTCATAATACACCTTAACTCAATGTCATTGTTTTGAATCGATTTCTGATATTTTATTTCATTACAATAGAAATATTAATAACTTATGGATTAGTTTATTAGTTGTAGTTCATTTAATTTCGCATACGTATACTGGAACATTCGAACAATGAAATTTTTAACAAAAAACGGTTAGTATTTCGTTTAAAGCGCCT
This sequence comes from Mytilus galloprovincialis, assembly GCA_037788925.1. NCBI lineage: Eukaryota > Metazoa > Mollusca > Bivalvia > Mytilida > Mytilidae > Mytilus > Mytilus galloprovincialis. The sequence goes on along the minus strand of CM075340.1, from coordinate 3,303,252 downwards.
AACCGAATGACTTCCAGTAATTGAATTGTCGATATCTGATTAAGGAATGATACGGATAAGTTGCCCAACACAATCACTTTTGAAACAATATCAGTACTTACGCAAGACTAAAAAAACGTATAAAGGCACGTTAAATAAAATTTTTGGTAGTTAAAATGTTTAGACAAACAGTAAAAGTCAAGAGAAATCGCCAAAGTCGTCTTTTATAGAATCATCATTTATAGTCTATCATTGCTAAAGTTTCATAGCTTTTGAACTTTCAAAATCAAATACTTTAGTAGATAAACAGAATTGTTGAAGGAAATGTTTTGTGGTTCTCATAACGAGTAAGTTAAAGACTTTTCACTAAGGGGAGACAAGTACTCTTGATAAAAATGTTCTGTTTTAGAACACAAACAAGCTTTAAGAAAAAGGACACAAGGTACCGAGCCAGATGTATTAGTAGTTACTGGTAATAACTGAAAGCTAGTTCAAACTCTGATTTCAACTAATATATGAATCATGTTTCCTCGACTTCAAAGGGGTGCCACTCGGAACTATTTGTTTATAAGCGTCAAAATTATTAAAAATAAGATCAATGTAAGAAGAGTATATATAATTTTTAAATATCTAAATAAAATGTGGAAATCATAACCTGAAAAAAATAAGTGTATTTAAAGAATTAACTACATAGAACTTCACCAGGATATGTTTGTGTAATTCATTAACTCTTTAGAATCTAGATGAGTGAAACGTTGGCAAAGTTAAAGACTATAAAAGAGGGACGAAAGATACCAGAGGAACAGTCAAATTCATAAATCAAAAATGACCAGTTGTATTTTTGTTCATCTGATGAGTTAAGCTGTTTTTAACTGATTTTATAGTTCGTTCTGATGTTGTACTGTTATACCACTGTCCCAGGTTAGGGGGAGGGTTGGGATTGTTTAACCCCGCCACATTATTTATGTATGTGCCTGTCCCAAGTCAGGAGCCTGTAATTCAATGGTTGTCGTTTGTTTATGTGTTACATATTTGTTTTTCGTTCATTTTTTTATATAAATAAGGCCGTTTTTGTTTTACATTGTCTTATCGGGGCCTTTTATAGCTGACTATGCGGTATATGGGCTTCGCTCATTGTTGAAGGCCGTACGGTGACCTATAGTTGCTAATGTCTGTGTCATTTTGGTCTCTTGTGGACAGTTGTCTCATTGGCAATCATACCACATCTTCTTTTTTATATGACAACACCATGGCTAAAAATGAAAAAGACAAACAGACACATAATAGTACACATGACACAATATAGAAATATAAAGAAGAAACAGCACGAACCCCACCAAAAACTAGGGGTGATCGCTGGTGCTCCCGATAGATAAGAAAATCCTTCTCCACATGTGGCACCCGTCGTGTTGCTCATGTGATAACAAATATAAGATATATGTTGTCCTTATTTTTGTCGCAGGTTTTTGTTCTCATTGACGTATACCCATCACCAACATTTCATTCAAACATATTGATGTTGATTGAGAACGTTTGCATTTGTTAGTATTTGCGCTTTTCCTCTTGTTGATGCCTTGGATTACGATATTTTATTTATATTTTTAAATAGTTACTCAAAGTCAGTAATACTAATCAGTTGCTATTATTTTTTTTTCACAACGCAGTATTTCGAATACCATAAAACAGTTCATTAGTTGCAGTTTATTCAATTTCACATACTAGCACTGGACCTGCCGATGCATGAAACGTTAAAAGAAATCGGTTAGTATTTCGCTTGAAGCGCATCACCCAAGGACATCCAGTTATTGTACTGTCGATATCTGATACAGGAATGATACGGATAAGTTGTCCAGTAGGGGTCAGCTGATGGATGTTGTTTGAAGAGTATCCTACAATGTATATATTCCCTTCTTCATCAATTTCCTGATTGTACGGATCTGATAAATTACTATGGTTATACTCAAAACCTTTACCCAACGCTGACTCAAATTTGATAGAGTGGTCTACATTTCTATAAATGAACTCATTTTTCTTGTAACAAGTGACAAATCGTGTGTCTGCGCTTGTTGGTAATTCTTTTATTTTAGCACCCGTTGCAGCGGTTAACCATGAAATAGAATTATCGTAAGTAGTTATGAATTCATCTTCTACCAAACATAATCCCCACACAGGAACATTAATATCTAAAGTATTAACTAAAGTTAACGGCTTGACGCTAATTATACAAATCTTCCGTGCATAAGAAGACACGGCTAAAGTATGATCATTCACTTTACAGATATCTGTAGGATCGTTCGGAACGTCCAACGCTTCTTTTTGTTTCCCGGTTATGTCATGACAAACTATCCTGTTTCTATTATAGTCGGTTATAAAAATATCGTCGTTAAAGAATATACCACTGATGCAACTACCTTTGATGTCAATTGTAAATATTACTTTTATCTTTCCAGTATGAAAGTTTATAGCCTTAAATCCAGGTAGAGACGGTCTTTTTTCGTTTAAATGTAGGCGACCGAAGCACTCAATATTTGAAACAGTGTTTGTAGCTTCGAACTCTACCGATAGGTCCTTTATTTCTTTTACAACTTTAAACAAATCATTTTCAAACTGTGGCATTCTCCTGGTAATCTCCTCCATTTTGACCAAGCATTGTACATCAGACCCTTGTGACAAACAAGCCTCAAATATATTCTTCCAATGATCAAAAGTATTTTTCAAAACCGATAGTTCAGTACACTCTTCATTTAGTCTGTGAAGATGTTGTTCTCTTGTTATATTTACTTCTTCTCTTATTTCATTTTCCAATTTATCCAATTTGTCATTTAATCTTTTACGCATGTTTGCAATTTCTACCAAGACGATATCTATTTCATTTTTGAAATGTGTTGTGTTCTGATTTCGGTTTTTGATAATATCTTCTATTGTTTTACTTCTTTTTATTAACTTCTTGGTAAGTTCCTGCGCATGTGTAGATAGCTTAACTCCGGAAACAGCTTCATGTATGGTTACCACGTGTTCACATTTTCTATGATGTACAGTAGCACAAACGGTACAACATGACTGGGAGTGATCCTTGCAGTATATTTCGATTGTCTTCTCTGGATGTTCATCACAAGCAACAAACGCACACAAATTTGAACAAGACACATCTTCAATTATGTTTTCAATCGGTACTATCTTGTGATTTCGTGATACTTTAAATGTTTTATGATTTGCTTCACACGTATCGCAATAAGCTTCTTCACAAACCATACACGATGATATTGCTTCTTCTGAAACCCCTTTACTGGTACAAGCATCACACAATTTCTCAGCTTTCTTCATTGCTTTTCTATCGATCATCGAAACCACAAAATGATTTCCCGGCAAAGTTTTAGCCCATGTCTCAGGATTCTCCGTATTGTCTCCAATATGTACAAGGCGATGACATATTGGGCATTTGAATCCCTCTGGATTTTCTTGCTTCACGGCAGAAACTATATACGTACTTATACAGCTCTCACAGAACGTGTGTAGGCACGGTAAATACCTTGGCTGTTTGAATGTTTCCAAACAAATAGTACACGTTAATAATTCAGAAAAATCTTCATTGATAGGTTTAACTTCTTCTTCTGCCAAATGAATCGAAGTTGCCATTTTTCTCCTGATAAAAGTGCCTAGTTCAAATACCGACTAATAACTGTAATACAGTGTATATATATTATAATTTTATGTGTACCGTTTAGGATAGTATGTCGTCTACACATTCATAATAAATTCGTGAATATGTATGCTTGCTGTAACGGTCTGTCTATATTCATTAAAAAGTCACTAGGGGGAATGTTCTGTAGACTGATTCTTAAAGGAGATAGACGTACTTCTTGTGACAATATTAATTAAAAGACGATCCTCAAATTACATTTCGTAAACACACCACAGTTTAACATAATTTTCATACAATTGTTTGACAGTGTTTACCACTTTTTTCTTCTTTTATATGCTTTCTCTCAGAAGCATTCCGTTTTTGTGGCTTTAAATGATACTTGTACTGTTCAGAAAAAGAAAACAAAGGTCATAGAAATTCTGTAATGTACCATAACCGTTAACTAAGATTAAAAATCAGAAGAACTGACAAGCTTACTTTCTCAAATATAAAAGTATACACTCACATACTCAATTTAGATTTATAAACAAATAATGAATTTGAGGTTAAAAGGGGCTACCCTAATACATTCAATGTTATATTACTGTTTTTGCTATAGATGCATTATTATTTTATTTCATTTTAGAGAACTAGCTCCTTTTCCATAAGTTTCCTTCTCCCATTGCATCCAGTTCGGATTTAGATTGTTATTGATAATTAGGGGCATCGATATAATGTCATTTTTATAATTTTGAAATATGTTGTAGGCCTTGGCGAGTTATAAAATAAAACACAAAATAAAACATAGGTCACCGTGCTTGTTTCCGACAAAAATTGAGGCTGAAAATTGGGGTTTTGGCAATTTTGTAAAAAAAAATAGGCAATGTTATAAATTTTTTGGAGCAGATATTCTTCGTCGTAAATTATTAAGATCGGGTTCAATCTGAAGTTGTGATAAGAGACAATAAGGAAAAAAATAAATCACTACACGAATAACTATAAAGTTAATCAAGCCTTGCTTGACATTGCGGACCAGATGCTCAAAGTAGTATTTTTCTAAACCTAAAAGATGGAAATAAAGTGTTTCTGAAAATGTCATTTTTATCATTTTTCTGCTTAAACTGCATTTTGTCATGCTTTCTCCAAATCTCAAATAACAAATATAGGTCACCGTGCTGGATTCCATGATAATCCCGATTTATACTAAAAATTGCGTCACCCCTTTGTAACTCCAACGTTAGCTCTAAAATGCACGACGTCGCTGGCAGACAATTTTGACGTTATCGCTTCAAATAACCGGCGACATTTTTCAGATGTATAAATAATGCTTGTAAAGTACTATCTATAAATTGGTAATATTGTTTTCGGAAATAAAATCATGTGAATAACAAATATCTCTCTGTGTTTGTGGTCTAAATGAGAAACATCTCAAGAAAAGTTATTACGGACTGTTGATCATTTTTACGGCTCTCAAAAGTTAAAAGACTCGGCAATTTAGAACTTGACATACAGGTACATATGACCTCTAGATGTTGTTCTTTGTTTTGTTTTGTTTGTTTGACGCGCATTGCAATTTGAATTAGAATTTACGTTAGGACGTAAAACATTTCGAATGCAAATTAAACTAATTCGAATTAATTAATGCGATTCGAATCCGAATTACGTGTGAACTCAGCATTATCCTGCAAACGAAAATTCTGTTTTTGTACATAAATTGCAGCACATAAATTAGGCCGTTACTTTTCCTGTTTGAGTTGTTTTACCTTGTGATTTCGTGACCTTTTATAGCTGACTTAGTGGTATGGGCTTTGCTCATTGTTGAAGACCGTGTGGTGACCTATGCTTGTTAATTTCTGTGTCATGTCTGTCTCTTGTCGAGAGTTGTCTATTTGTCAATTATACCACATCTTCTGTTTTATGTGGTCAGAAAACAAATGCAAAATCTTATAAAGGAGAATCTTCAATTTACTAAAGGATGCTTTTGTCCAGACACAGAAACTATAATTTTGAAATTTTTGATTTGGCAAAAAAACGATTGAATTAATAGCGACAATAGGACTGGATATATTACGATAAGTTGCGATTAAAATCCTTCTCTCATAGCGTAATTTTATTGGTAAATAACTATATATTTTTTTCACCACAGCGCGTACATAAAATATCGCACGTCCATTCCCCTGTCTGTCCTTCCGGTCCTTCTGGTTAATTAGATTTTTCAAGTGTACAATTCTTGCCAACTTTCTATAAACTGATATCGTATGGACACGTTCGAAAATCAGTGCATATCAAGTATTCTGTAAAACAGGTATGCCATTTGGAAATATTAATTATATTGGAAATTGCATTGTATTTTCTGTCATTCCGTTATTTCTCTAATATATTTATGAAAAAAATAAAGAACAAAATAAACAGCTGCGCTACGAGCGCATGATACGCCCGTCGTCTTATGAAAAGAACCATAAATCATCATTTTAAAATAACACGGGGGTTGTACGGGAAGTCATGCTAGGTATATCCTGACTCATTCATTATTCTTGCTCAATAGGAAGTTTATATATCACAACATGTTTTATATGATCCCCAAATTGAAGCTCAATCAAAATTGAAGAACTCAAAAATGAATTAAAGAATCATCATGAAAAAGTATACAGATCTTAAGAATAATTTATCTAAAAAGTATGTGAAGTTTTATGCAATAATTATAAATATTTTTTGAGATACGACGCCATATGAAAACCCCCTCTTTTTATCATAAACTCAATAACTCTAAAATCAAATTTTGAATCATTCTCAAAAGTATATACAAATCTAAACGTTTCTTATTACGGAAAATTACACGCATTACGTCCCGCAAAAAGTGACGTTTTGCGGGAATTCAAACGCTCAACGTCGAGCCAAGAGTTAACTCCCTTGAAACTGTATCGGATGCCCTTAAGAGAGAGAACTTAAAAACGCATTTTTTTTCTTTTTATGAATACCTTATATGTCATTGCACTTATACTTCATCGGACCTTATTTTTGTTGATCTGCCCGACTTGATGGACACAATATAAAAATTTTAGTTAATAAAACACCTTGACACGGTATGTATAAGCCCCTAAAAATTCGTAGTGACTTTTCCACAGAAAAGCCCATCTTATGGTTCCATTTTTATATGTATTCTTACATTTTTTACTATTTTATAAAAAATCTGGTCAAATTTGAGAAGTGTTTTGTTTTCAATTCTCTCCAACTTCGTATATGAGTTGACCTTCCGTCATTGTGATTCCAGCACTATTGATGATCAAATCTTCTTTGCGCAAGTACAAACCTAACTTTCCATTTTCTACATTTGAAAATGCCTGTACAAAATCAGGAATTCGAAAGTTGTTGTTCATTTGTTTGATGTGTTTTTCTACCTCAGGCATAGGTTACCTTGGCTGTATTTGGTATAACTTTTAGGAATTTTGGTCCCTAATGCTCTTCAACTTCGTACTTTATTTGGCCTTTTTAACTTTTTTTGGATTCGAGCGTCAATGATGAGTCTTTTGTACACGACGAAACGCGCGTCTGGCGTATATACAAAATTTAGTCCAGGTATCTATGATGAGTTTATTTAGCCTTTGATTTTGCCATTTCATTAGGGACTTTCCGTTTTCAATTTCCTCGGAGTTCAGTATTTTTGTGATTTTACTTTTTATTAACATTGATTTTATGTTTAACATATATATAAACATGATAAACAAACCATTATAATATCACTCATGATTCTATATCCTGTCGATATGGATCTTTTGACATTGCGCAAATGAATTATAACGTCATAATATTTTTTATAAAAACAAATAAATTATGTTATTGAGTAACATGAAGCGGTTACTAGTATCCTGGCCGTTTCAGTTGATATGTTTTGAATTTGTTAGATTGCAGTCGTATTACCTACACCCATTTTGCATATCAAACCTATGTAAGTCAGGCAAAAACAAAACTTATAGCAATGAAATACGTTACAGATAAATACATAATGAGAATATTCAAATATAGTGTATCTTTTTATTTAGATCGACCTCATTTTTGCAATTCTAAAGATTATTTCAAAAGTCAATGACTGCTGACAAAAGTGGTAATTCTACTTAAGTATTAGTTCAAATATAATAAATAGTGGTTGGTTCAGTGTACAATAAAGAAAACAGTGATATTCATTATCAAGTTTAGTTTATTATTAAACGATTAAGGAGATTTATATTTCAATTAAGATTTTTTGTGAAAAAAAATGATTAATATAAATATAATTCAGATTAGAAGAAGCTTCTTTTAACCCTTTTTACGTCATGAATTAATATTAATGAAATATAAAATTCTGTTTTCTGTATTATCATAGCAATCAAACTATAATATTCACAAATGAAAATACCACTATAACTTTCGTACATCCGAATTGCTTTTCTGGGTTTACTTTCACTCAGAAGGCTCAACGCAGATATACATACGTACATGCATATCGGATATACATTCACAAACTCATTCAGGATTCAAGGGCTTGCAGTTGCTTCTAAGACTTTACAAAACTAGTATATGAGAGAAAATTGATGAATAAAGCTTTTGTTAAACAGCGTCTCGCTCTCTTTCTAAAATGAATTCATCGGAAGATATCAACCCTTATGATAAATATTCCATATCAATTTCGCAATTAATACGTGATGGTATTTAAGACTTGGTATATAATAGATTCTAGGTACCGGCGTCTATCATCTTTTTAACATGTTATAGTGGATTTTTTTCTTTGTATATATGTAACCTTTGATGAATAGTACATTTTCGGTACTATACTTTTGGTGGGGTTCGGTACTGTGAATTGGTTTCATTACCAAAAACGAGAGTACATTTACAGAATTATAGACCACACTTTTAAATTTGAATCCATTTCATTCACAATATCTATTGCTAGAAGTCCTTTGTTAATTTATGTATCATTGTCATTTCGCTTAGTTTCTTTTGTAACCTATTCTGACACCGTAATCGGACTTTTTTTAATTGAGTTTTACCGTGCGTATTGCTGTGTGTTTGTTTTTTCTACAATGATTTCTCGCAAAACTTGTTTAACCCGGCTGCAATTTAGCGCCAGTCCCAAGTCAGGAGTCTCTGGCCTTTGTAAGTCTTGTATAATTTTTAATTTTAGATCATTTATATATTTCGGAGTCTAGTATGACGTCCATTATCACTGAACTAGTACACAATTATTTTAGGGGCCAACTGAAGCACGCCTCGTGATTTTTTTCGCTGTGTTGAAAACCCATTGTCGGCATTCGGCTGATATTTGCTCTTTGGATAAATTGCTGTCTCTTTGACACATTTCCCATTTCCATTTTCAATTGTAAATACATCCAATATTGTGTTATTGGGAAATGGTCATGTTTGTATTCTTGTCTTTCGGTTTTTTTATGTGCTTTTTCTATATGCCATTTTGCTTTTCTTGGTTGAAACATGTATGATTTTATTGTGATTAATTTTGTAACACAACGTTGACTGTTGTTCAACTATTGTTTACCATTTTACATATAATGTCTGTTTGTTAAGCTCATACAGTGCTGTCAATATAATGGAACTCTATGCGACTGGCATACCAGTGAACGATTAAGGTAGCTATAAAATCAGATCAAATCTATCATTTTCTACGTGCAGAAAGTTCTGTACCAAGTCAGAAATATGAAAGTTATTTTCCATTCTTTAAATGTGTTTGAGCTTTTTATTTGCCTTTTGATAAGGGACTTCCCATTTTGAATTTTTGTTGGAGCTCGAACTTTTGCTTCTTAACTTTTTATTGATTATTTCTGTGTAAATCTGCTGTAGAGAAGAATTACCAAAATATATATTAATCTATAATGACATGTTTGGTCATTCAGTATGTAGATGTCAGTCTAAGCATTGAGGTACCTAATCGGTGGTTGTCACAAGAAATGTCTAAACTTGTTTGTATTATGTTTAATATTTGATGTCTGGCATTTTTATAAATTTCCCGTTTACAAAACTTTGATTTTTTCGAAAAACTAAGGATTTTCTTATCCCAGGCATAGATTACCTTAGCCGTATTTGGCACAACTTTTTGGAATTTTGGATCATCAATGATCTTCAACTTTGTACTTGTTTGGCTTTATAAATAATTTGATATGAGCGTCACGGATGAGTCTTATGTAGACGAAACGCGCGTTTGGCGTACTGAATTATAATCCTGGTACCTTTGATAACTATATACAGACCTATGATTGTTTCTGCTTTATTTGTTCACAACCATTAGAATCGGGAAGATTAAGAGAATTGTTGTTTAAAACTGCATGTTGCCCTTAAAATGTCTATCGTTTTTCTGAATCATTCGTTGTGTTGATTTATCATTGACGTAAAGCCTTGTAGGTCAACGATTTATATAATTTTTTATAATCCATTTTTCAATAAATCGAAGATAAGTCATTCACTAGCAGTTTTTAAAAACGGGAATTTCTCGTTGCATTGGTGACCTTCTGCTGTTGTCTGCTCTATGGTCGGGTTGTTGTCTCTTTGGCACATTCCCCATTTCCATTCTCAATTTTATTCAATTTCACATACTAGCACTGGATCACGCGATGAATTAAACGTTAAAAGAAATCGGTTTGTATTTCGCTTAAAGCGCATCACCCAGGGACTTGTAACTGTATTGTCAATATCTGATAAAGGAATGATACGGATGAATTGTCCAGTAGGAGTCAACTGATGGATGTTATTTGAATCGTAGCCTACAACGTATACATTCCCGTCTTGATCAATTTCCTGGTTAAACGATCTATCTGAATTACCAAGGTTATATTGGAAACCTTTACCTCCAGCTGATTCTAATTCAATAGAGTTAGTACCATTCCTAAAAATGTACTCATTTTTCTGGTAACAAGTCACGAATCTAGTATCGCATCCTTTTTGTAATTCTTTTATTTTAGCCCCCGTTTCAGAGTTTAACCAAGAAATTGTGTTACTGTCAGAAGCAGTAATGTACTCATAATCCACCAAACATAGTCCCCACATAGGAACACTTATATCTAATGTCTTTACTAATGTTAACGGATTAACGTTAATTACAAAAATCTTCTGTGAATTAGACGACACGGCTACAGTTTGATCATTCACCTTAGTGATATCAGTCGGTGGGTTCAGAACGCTCAATACTCCCATTTTTTTCCCGGTATAGTCGTAATAAACGACCCTTTTCTTATCATAGTCGGTTAAAAAGATATCGTCGTTAAAAAATATACCGCTGATAAAACTGCCTCTAATGTCGATCATAAACATCACTTTAATTTTTCCAGTATGATAGTTTACAGTCTTGAATCCAGGTAGAGACGGTCTTTGTTCAGTAGAATGTAGGCGACCGAAGCAAACAGTATTTGAAACAATCTTTGTAGCTTCGAACTTTACCGATATCTCCTTTATTCCCTGTACAACCTTAGACAAATCATTTTCTAACTGTGGTATTTTCCTATAAATCTCCTCCATTTTGACCAAGCATTGTATTTCAGATCCCTGGGATAAACACGCTTCAAATAAATTCTTCCAGTGGTCAATGCTACTCTTCAGGGCTGATAGTTCAGTAATCTCTTCACTTAGTCTGAGAACATTGACTTTTCTAGAACTGTTTACTTCTTCTCTTATTTTGTTTTCAAGTTTATCTAATTTCTCATTTAACGTTTTACGCGCGTTTGCAATTTCAACTAAGATACCATCTATTTCGTTTTCACAATTTGTTGTGTTTTGATTTCGGTTTTGAATAATGTCTTCTAGTTTTTGGCTTGTCTCTATTAACTTCTTCGTCAGTTCCTGTGCTTTTGTAGATTCTTTTACTCCTGATACGGCTTTATCTATGGTAATAACTTGTTCACATTTTCTATGGTGTACAGTAGCACAAATGGTACAACATGGCTGGGAATGATCCTTGCAGTATATTTCGATTAACTTGTCTGGGTGTTCATCGCAAGCGACAGACGCACAAATATTTGAAATAGGCGTATCCTCATTTATGTCTTTGATCGGTACTATCTTGTGATTTCGCGCCATTTTGTATGTTCTGTGATTCGCTTCACACGTATCACAATACGCTTCCTCACAAACAGAGCACCATGACATTGCTTTTTGAGAAATACTTTTACTGCTACAAGCATCGCAAAGTTTCTCGGCTGTCTTCATTGCTTTCCTATCAATCATCGAAACGACAAAATGGTTTCCAGGTAAAGACCTAGCCCATGTATCAGAATTCCCCATACTTTCTTCAATAGGGACAAGGCGACGACATACCGGGCATTTGAATCCCTCAGTTTTATCTTCTTTGACAGTTGAAACAATATAAGTATTTATACAGGACTCACAGAAAGTATGTAGACACGGTAAATACTTTGGCTGTTTAAATGTCTCAAGACAAATGGTACAGGTCAACAAATCAGCAAAGTCTTCTTTAATATGCTCAACTTGTTCAGTTACGTTTAACAAAGTCGCCATTTTGTCCTACAGTATACAACTTCCTTGTTCAAGGTCCGATAGATATCTAAATATAGGATAGTAGGACATTATCAAATTAATAACAAATTCATAGATCTTCATCTATACGGTAACGATCCGTTTATCTTCATAAAATAATAACCACGGTCAATTTTCTTCCGACTGACTTTTAAAGGACACTTATTTGACAATTGAGAATAAAACACAATCCTAAAATGAAACTCGTTTATGTGTTTGCGCTTTTGATTTCGCCATTTGATAACGGACTTTATGATTTCAATTTTCCTTTGCGTTTTGTTTTTTTGTTATTTTACATTTTTTTAACATTTTTTATTTTGGTACTATTGTACGACAATGACCGTGTACATCATTTCGTTTGGTTCTATTTTTATTGCTATCATAAAAATGTTTTCATATTTGTGGGAATGTGTGCCCACTTCCTTTTATACATTTCATCCTGTCTTGATTTAGATAGTTTTAATAAAATTGAAAAACCAAAAGTGTACTGTTGAACTCTATTCTTCCTCTATCCTATTATTGCCATGACCGTACTTTTTAACAGCTCTTCACCTTGGGCATTGAGTTGGATTTCTGTTTGTTTTTTTCATTTTGGTTCAAGTGAGGCGCGCAAATTTAAAAGCAAATATAAGTCTATTTTATGTTGGTTTTTAGTAAGAATAACAGATAAAAGAAAAATGGGAGGCAAATCTCCCTTTTAAACCCTCTTCTATTGGCGGAATTAAAGCATGTTCATACATGAAAAGATGTTCAAATGCAATCAATATGTGTAATAGTAAGTATAATTCATAGGACTTGAAAAGGTAAAAGACACAGAGACGCGTTCAAACATCATCAATGAAAAAGAAAAGTCATCGTAAAACGAAAACTATGCACAGTCAGTGCCCCACTTTCGCCTCTGCAATAAGCATGAGTATAGTTTAACATATTCTAGATTTGACAAACAATGACGTTGGCATACAACTTGAAATTTTTACGCTGTCTGTAAGACACAAATGCTTCCCCCGCCATACCATTGGAAATTAGAAATTTAACACTATGTACAATGATGTAACTGTAGAAGAAGATATCCAGACAAACCATGACCTCATAATTCAGCTAGTTTTAAACAAACAAATTATCAAGTTCAACTACCTGTCATATTTATCCTGTTGCCATGTACACTTCCATTGTATGTTTGAAAATCCTACAAAAATATTGAAGCTGTACCTCTAAAACTGTAGGAGATAGGCAGACAAACCAAGATCTCTTTATGCAGCTTGTACCAACAAAAAGCCGAACTACAGTAATGTAAGAATATTTGGGGGAAAAAATCCTGTGGTCATGCTCACCTTCATTGTGTTTGAACTTCCTACAAAATATTCAAGTTGTACCACCAAAGTGTAGAAGATAGCCGGACAATTATTTATTTATTCTCATCCGTATTGATGACCAACGGACAAACAGGGGTAAATTAAAATGACCCTCAACATTTCGTCAAGGGGAATAAAAACACACTTCAAGGAGCCTTTATCCAACACATTGTTTTTTACTTATATGTTGTATTTTGTGTATAATAAATAAACTCATCATTAAATTTTGTTTTATGCCAGACGTGCGTTCAGACTACAATTCCAGTTTATTTGATTTTTTTTTACTTTTGAAATTTTTGAACTATTGAATACAGAACCTTACCCAGCTTAACCTATAGTCTATGGTTGTGTCAATAGCAGGTCAAACAATACTGACTGTTATAGAGGATTAAACTTTCAAACGTTAGACGACCAAAGATAAACAATCAACAGATTATATGTTGTGCTGTGAAACGAATCTCCCAGGTTAGGGGCTGGTTTGGCGCCAACAAACATGTGAAACATTCTGTCACATTCTGGATTTGCCTGTCCCACATCAGGAGCCTGTAATTAAGAATCTTTACGAGCCAAGTGCTATGATCCATTGCCCTCCTCTCAACCCTTGGAAGATTAAAACAGAATTTCGGATACTGTGATGAAATTCATTTGTCGTAGTTGTGACTGGCCACATCCAAACAAAACGGAGAATATGCAAGTAAACATATATGTTCATATTATACAGAAACGTGAAAATCATGGGATTTATTGCGAAGCCTATCATAGTTTTCCACAGATTCACCTGCAAGTTACCTGTCGATTTAAACTTTTGGCAGTTCTATTGTCCCATCTAACAAATACAACAGGTATTGTTCTCTGTGTAGTTTATTCACTGGGACCTTTAATTTTTTTGCAAGAGAAATCTATCACTCACTGATTAATTTACCTGAACAAAAAATTGAACTGTCAATGATGGAAATACATGTACAAATAAGTAATTATAAAACCGCATGTGATGTTGTATTTATTCAATCAATAACCATTTTCAATTTGTTTGATATAAACACTGATTTATAAATTAAAAGTTGATTTCTGATCAAATTTTAACATTTTACCTTTTAAAATTTGCTTTTATTTAGTCTGTTCACAAATAAAACTAGAAATGACAATGTTTAAATTAAGGTCTTCATAAATGTATTCTTTATAATTGAACAACCACAAAAAACATGCAAATTCTTTGAAACGTAAATGCATGCAGTAGTAAAAAAAAATCAGAAATAAACTTTTTATAATCAAATCAGTGCTGATATTGAACAGATCGAAAATATATTATTGATTGAATAAATACTGTATCATATGCAGTTTATGTGAGTTTATACATGTATTTCAATCATCAAATAAGATATTTTTTTGGTCAAGCAAATTAATCAATGAGTGATAGATTTCTCCTAAAGAAATTTAAATGTCCAAGTGAATAAACTACACAGGGAACAATAGCTATTGTATTGATTCAATGGGACAGGTAAACTTGCAAAAGTTTAAATACCTTGGTCAAGAGCAGACGACTCTGTGGTAAACTTTCATTTGGTTCGCTATAACAGAAAGCAAAAAATAACGGACTTTGGAAAAAAGGAAGCGAATATTGTAATTCAGTGAGTGTTGTTTGTTGTTGTATGTCATGTTTGTTTATTATTATTGTTTTCTATATATTTCAGTCTATTATTGTTCTTATTTTAATAGTTTTACACTTTTCATGACATTTTTTATAGAAGCCTTTTAAAGAGTGCAACATGTTTTTTTTTACTGTTGAAAGCCATGTGATGCCTATATAATTCTAACTTCTATGTCATTTTTGTGTATGGTGGAAAGTTATCTCATTGGCAGTCATACAACCTCTTTTTTTTATTTCAATAAAAGAAGTATCCTATAATAATAATGAAGGCATGTTTCTCCATTTAGACCTACCTAATTTCAAAGGCTGGCTCTATTGATTAATGTGACAGGCCAGATGAGTGAAAAGGGTATATGATGTAACATAAAACAACACTGCTGTATATTCTCTATCTTTATTTACTTTTGAAAGTAAATGACTACAAAAAGCAAAAGCTTTCAAATGGACGGATTATTGTAAAAATAAAAGATATCAAAACATATCTTAGATCTGTTAAAATATCACACTAATAAATCATTGTTTGTAAAATGTACAGACATTAATAAATAATCATTTAAACAATATATATAAATAGAAATATATCTGGTGGTCATGCTAAAACCATCATGTTCTTCCACACACAAGTAAAATAATTCAAACTTTGTGCTATTTATATACTATATGGGTTACCTCCCTTTTCAGACATAAGTTTATTTTTCACCAGTTCCAATTCTTTTGTAAAATATATTTGTAATCAATATATCTGTATCAAAACTAAACAGTTTTCAGCATCAATTGTGATTTTGATGGTCATAAAAAAATCGTTAATTCTTTATCAGTCATATAACTTTGTATTAGAAGTAAAAGTAAATCACAACTAACGTTGAAAAACTTCAAATATCATAAAAAGTTTAAACTAAATATCACTAATCACACAAATATCACAGAATTAATATAAAGGAAATGAACCTTCTTTTGTTCAACCTTGCAAATACATTCATTAAAGTAAAATAGTTCATTTATAGTTTGTATAGCCATGAAAATATAAAAACTCATACACTTATTTAGTTCAAGTCAACCAATTTTAGTTGAATTTTCTGTGCAGTAAACATGATTTTTTTAAACTTTCTGGTCTAAGAAAAGATTTCCCTTAAATATGATATGATTTGTGGCCGACAGAGCTGTAATTTATTTGTTACTAAGGAAAAAAAAGCAAAATTCCACAAATGAAATATACATTAAATCTATTTTTAAATTATAACGGTGATAGCACTATAATAAAAAAAAACACCTAGAAATTACAAAATAACCAAATTTGCTTAGATATATAATCATATAAATTTCAGTTATACTGTTTTAATGTAAGTTCTTACAAATGTCTAACTAAGGTATTTAGTTCAAAAGAAAAGGAAAATAAAACTTCTCAATATTTTTCTACTGTATGTATGTTAACATTACAAACTTCCTTCAATGGTGTTGTACATTTTTTACTTCAAAAATAAATTTCTGAAGGAGATTTATCTAAATTTCTTTACATCTTGATTAAAGTATTAAAAATTATGTAACAAAATTCTAACGGTAAAATAATAACATTAATCTTCTTATACTCAACATTAAACTCCCTCCTCTGCAAAACCAACAATGTATCCAATATTTTTTTTATAAATATTTTACAATTTAAAATTGTAATGAAAGTACATGAAACAATAACAATATCACAATATTTATTTGACAGCACCAAATAGCTGTGTGTTAAATCTCTAAACAATCTTTTATACAGACTACCTACATAATTTTTAAAGCCCATGCTTGAAATTCTTAAAAAAGTTTTACAAATGTTTTCTTCAGAAGTAAATATTTTTTGTTACTATGGCAATGCAATGACAGTCACAGACATATCTGAGTTCATGAAGTAGAACATTCTATGCATTTAACATAAAGATATATCTAACAACTGTCTTTATATGTTAGGTGCCCATGCCATGGTATCTTTATCTTTGTTTACAAGTTTGTAGCCCATTCTATGACATCTTGTTTTATAAGTTTGGAGCCCAAGCCATCACCACTTTGTTGAATGCTACAAACACTCCTTTATTGGGTTTGCTGTAAAAAAAGATAGAGAAAATATTTAATGCATTGGAAATTATATTAATTAAATCTTGGTTTGTTGACATAAAATCATCATTTTGACTACAATTTTGGATTTTTTTTGCAGTAAATATATCCCTACTAAAAATATCTATGGTTGTAATGAATGGACCAATGGTGGAGGAAGCTAGAGTGCCCGAAGAAAACCACTGACCTTCAATAGGAAAACTGTCAATCCTAGTCAATTAAGATTAAAGTTGAGTGCACCCGCACAAGCAGGTTTCAAACTCACAACCTTGGTGTTGAAAAAAGTGATTACAGAAGTATCTACTTAGATAACTCGGCCACCGAGTCCCCTGGCTAATTTAGAAATAACACCACTGTATAGTGTTGAAAACTGTACATGTCATAAAGATATCTTTTTCTGTAATTTACAAAGAACAAAATAGACTTTCTTAATTGTTCATCGGTATTTGCAGTTTTACTCTTTTATTTAATTACATCAGATTGGTATTATTTTTTTGTTAATGGATCCGATGGCTTCAAAAACAGTAGAATAGTTTATTTTTTTAAGTTCACTTAACTCTACCTGACCTAAAATTAGTCCAGATGAACAAAAACATTCATAGAAAATCTTTTAATCACATACAAAAACTAGATGGTGAGAAAAATTATCTGTTTAAAGTCAGTATGACAAAACTTTGACTTACCATTTGTAATACCTTACTCCTTCAAATGAACCATCATGTTTACCGTCTAAAAAATAATAAAATTCAAATGTTACTAAGATTTGTGAAGGAATAAATTCATAAAAACTTTAAGAGACGGAAATGATCAGCAATATCAATTTTTTTAGCAATTTTCATTATAGGTCAATTTTTCCAGAATGAATTTATATACATGTACACCTGATTCACATAACATTAAATTGTACAAGTCTTACCACTTAAGATATTATCATGAAAGAATGCAAATTGTTTGAGGGTTGGGATCCCGCTAACATGTTTAACCCCGCCACATTATTTATGTATGTGCCTGTCCCAAGTCAGGAGCGTGTAATTCAGTGGTTGTCGTTTGTTTATGTTTTACATATTTGTTTTTTTCTTTAATTTTTTACTTAAATAAGGCCGTTAGTTTTCTCGTTTGAATTGTTCTACATTGTCTTATCAGGGCCTTTTATAGCTGACTATGCGGCATGGGCTTTGTTCATTGAGGTGACCTATAGTTGTTAATGTTATGTCATTTTGGTCTTTTGTGGATAGTTGTCTCATTGGCAATCATACCACATCTTCTTTTTTATAAATGCTTGTTTTAATACGAAAGGGTATCTTGGGGCTTTTTAAAAATCACCTTTAATTAGGAAACCTAAGCCATATGCACTGACCGAAATTGGTGTAAATGACATACCCATAAATTCAGAAATTATTGCTTGCATTTATTATTGCAATTTTGTCATTTTAGGCTTAAACGTGATTTTAATTTTTACATCATCCGTCTTATTTCTACTGTCTTCTTACCTTCCTTATCAAGCTCAACTCCTAAGTAAATATCACTTCTGCCTGGAAGATGTCCGACAAATTTGATTTTCCCTTGGCTAAGTTTTCCACCTTGTCGAGAGAATTTAACAACATCTTCAATGTTAATATCACCTGGTGTTCTAGGTGCAAATGGTCTCAAACCAGTTGTTATGTTTGTTAAAGATCTGAAAAAAATAC
Organism: Mytilus galloprovincialis; assembly: GCA_037788925.1. NCBI lineage: Eukaryota > Metazoa > Mollusca > Bivalvia > Mytilida > Mytilidae > Mytilus > Mytilus galloprovincialis. Next base: position 3,284,358 of record CM075340.1, on the reverse strand, counting down.
AGAATGATTCATGAGTACTCTATTCTTATATATACAATATTCTTACATTGTAATAATTTTTTAATTTATTTTTACAAGCTTTAGAAACAGAAAGCAAAGTGAGTGTCTTCTAACTGTTGGATTTGTTTTTGAATGAAACCAACATGACTAATGCTGATAAAAAAATGTTGATATGATTTTATAAATCTGGCAAGATGTGAGAGCGTCAGCAAGAGGGGAAAGACTTAAGGTCATCATATATTTCTATGTCCCCTGCAATGTATTGAGCTTGCGATAATAAAACAAGTTTCTGAAGGAAATACTGTAAGCTAATCAATGAAATATAGCCAAACAACTTCCACAAGTAGAAACGTTATGAGAATATTTGTACTTTTTGTCGAGCCTTCGACTTTAGTCGAAAAAGCTCTACTTTCCGTCGTCGTCGGTGTCGTCGTCGGCGGCGTCCACAAATATTCACTCTGTGGTTAAAGTTTTTGAAATTTTAATAACTTTCTTAAACTATACTGGATTTCTACCAAACTTGGACAGAAGCTTGTTTATGATCATAAGATAGTATCCAGAAGTAAATTTTTGTAAAAATAAAATTCCATTTTTCCGTATTTTACTTATAAATGGACTTAGTTTTTTTTCTGCTGGGAAACATTACATTCACTGTGTGGTTAAAGTTTTTAAAATTTTAATAACTTTCTTAAACTATACTGGATTTCTACCAAACTTGGACAGAAGCTTGTTTATGATCATAAGATAGTATCCAGAAGTAAATTTTGTAAAAATAAAATTCCATTTTTCCGTATTTTACTTATAAATGGACTTAGTTTTTTTCTACGGGGAAACATTACATTCTCTCTGTGTTTAAAGTTTTTAGAATTTTTATAACTTTCTTAAACTATCCTTGGTTTGTACCAAACTTGGACAGAAGCTTGTTTATGATCATTAGATAGTATCCAGAAGTATATTTAAAAAAAAAAAAAAAAAAATTTCCGTATTTTACTTTTAAAAGGACTTAGTTTTTGTGCGAGGAAACATTGCATTCACTCTGTGATTAAAGTTTTTAAAATTTTAATAACTTTCTTAAACTATCCTGGGTTTGTACCAAACTTGGACAGTAGCTTATTTATGATCATAAGATAGTATCCAGAAGTAAATTTTTTAAAAAGATAACTCCATTTTTTCTGTATTTTACTTTTAAATGGACTAAGATTTTCTTCCAGTTAACATTACATACAGTTTGCAGTTAAAAATTTCAAAACATATATTACATTCATTAACAATCCTAGATTTTCACCAAACTTGGACAGAAGCTTCTTTATACAGTCAAAAGATAGTATTAAGAGGAATATTTTTATTGATTTTTTTCCTCATTTTTGTTGAGCCTGCGATTTACAGCAAAAGTAGGCGAGACACTGGGTTCCGCGGAACCCTTACAAATTTTTTATATATATTCTTACTCTATAGGTATAATTCCTTAATTTACTTTGGGGTGCTAAAAAGTAGTTTTCACTAAACTTTTGCACCTACAACAAAATTAGCACATTTTCTTTTACACATATTCATAATAGTAAAGACTCCAAGGTTTTTTTTAACAACAACCAAAAGAGAATTATTTCTAACTAACCCTCTATCTAGTGATCTGTTATGCTGTGTAGGTAAAACATTTGGTGTGATACTACGGAAACCAGGATCTCCTGTCGTCAGTCCAAATCTGTCTGTTCTGTTGGGAGTCGGAGATCTACCAGAGCTTCCCATTGGTTCTGTACGTCTTAGAAGCTCTAAAACATTTAAAAAATAAAATTATTAGAAACAATCCTACACACATTTCTAGAGGGAAGAGTATAATACTGTTAATTTTTTCAGTTAAAAAGAATATTCCTTTCTTTTTTTTTAATGAGAATAACAATTTAAGAAAAGTTTTTGGCACAATAACATATGCAGGATTTTTGAACTTATTATACATGTTACAAGGAGGGAATTAAGCTGTAAAAAACATATCCTCCCTTAGAAAAGGGAATTGGCATTCAACCTTTATAAGTCAAATTTTGAAAGGAAGTACCCACTTTCGGAAAAATAACTAAATGGAAAGTACATAAAAACCTCAAATTCTTTTTAAATCAGTGTTGAAAAAGAAACTTTCAAATATTTTGAACAAATAATCAAACAAAACCTAACTAGCTTACAGATTATTTCTTTTCTAAACAAATATTTCTCTTGAAACTGCCAGTCACTTTCGTATAAAACATATGATCAAATAAGTAAATGATAAGAAAATCGATTTGTGCAAACATGTATATTTACACATTGTTATTAATAAACATTATTTATTCACTTGAAAAAGTTAGATTGATGGGAGACAACTCGAGATGAAAATTTAAATTAACAAATTATATGTCAGAAAACTTTGTAAACAAAAAAAAATGAAACAAGAATGTGTCCTAAGTACACAGATGCCCCATCTGCTTTCTCATTTTCCATGGTCAGTGGACTATGAAAATCATCTAGCATATCATAGGGAACATGTTTACAAAGTTTCAAGTTGATTGGAGTTCAACTTCATCAAAAACTACACTGGCCAAAAGCTTTAACCTTGAAGCGGGACATATGGACAAACGGACGGACAAACAGACAAATGAATGGAAGAACGAATGAACGGATAGACAGATGCACAGACAAGAAAACATAATGTCAATAAATGGGGCATAAAAAAAACAAGTATATAGTGGAATTTCAGTTAGCAAAACCTTTTTGACCTCCGACTATGATTAAGACGATATAATTACATGACTAATACCTCGTCCATCAGCTGACTTAGATCTGTTGTGTAGTCGTTGTTTACTGTATGATTCCTCCACGTCTTCTATCGACGAGCAGTCTGACCCTAAGGAGTCCCGTCTCTGACTGTAACTCCGGCGATGATATTTGGAATGACCTTTATGATCAGGTGACTCTATAGGTGATACTGGTGAAATTCTCTGTTCGTATGGCTGGGCTGAGACAAGTATGTCCGTGGCAGTGTCGCTTTCATTCCCGTCACTCTGATAACTTGTGTACTTCTTGTCATAACCTATCAAAGAGAATTCAAAACTAAAATCCTCCACATTGATATTCCTAAAATAGAAACTGTTCATCTATTTTTGTACCTCAAATTCAAAATTTATTCACAATACATTTATAAAGGTAACATATATTTTTCTATTTTCAGACAACTATATTTGAAAAAAAAAGAAGTTGTGAATATGTTTAAAATTACCTAAAAACAAAATTTGCTATTTACATTCATTGTTCATTATCACTGAACTAGTATATATTTGTTTAGGGGCCAGCTTAAGGACGCCTCCGGGTGCGGGAATTTCTCGCTACATTGAAGACCTGTTGGTGACCTTCTGCTGTTGTTTTTTTATTTGGTCGGGTTGTTGTCTCTTTGACACATTCCCCATTTCCATTCTCAATTTTACATATTCTGTGGATTCATATGATAATAATATAAAGGTTTTTTTTTTATTACTGTTCTTCAACGGAAAGTAACAAAGTGGTCTTTGCCTCGATAAAATTTGGTATAAACAGGTATCACTTTATTTCTTTTTTTTATTTGTCTCCTTTTCGATTTCTATGCCCAACCATCAATATAGCTTGGGGCTGGGCAAATAGATTCACCTGTCTCTTCATCCACCGTGACAGAGTTAGCTTGATATTGGTCTACTCTCATAAAAATACAGTTTGATATGCCCAAGAATCCGCTTCTGGTTCTTTTAGATTTTGTTAAAATACAATATTTATCCTGAATGTACCATTCCCTTTTTTTTCAGTTTCATACTTTGCTTTTCAGTATTTTGGAAGTTAATTTTTACTTTCATAATACAGATACAGCAAAATTAAAACTGCATTGATTATTTCCAACTTGTTACAAATTAATCAAAATTGTTGAATGAAAATAAATATGAATAGAAGAAGAACTAAATAATTTAAATGGTAAGAAATACCTGGAAGAGATAGCAATTCTCATAATGTATAATTAAATCAGAATCAAAATGAAGATTTAACAGGCTTGGTTCACTGTCGTTTGGGATTAAACCAGAAATTTTTTCCTATAAACTTACTTTTTCAGCTTTATCGATATAATTAATAATATATATACATGTATATGGATAAGTAAAATATACTTTAAACAGACATTGCAAGGAATATATATTAATTGTGAATACAATATCAAAATTGTTAGTTTCATGCTGTTTATTTCAAGTCATCTGCAACACATGTTTATAATTTAGGCAGCAATTGGTAAGCAAACATGACACATATATTATATATTAAACAAAAGGCAAATCAGCTTTTCAAAAATCTAAGGTGCAACGGTAAAAAAAAACCAGGGTCTGCTTAGTCGGAAGACCAAGTTGAATGGCTGGAAATTTGGACTGCCATTTTGACTTTTTTTTTTGTGGAAATTCATTTTTGATGCAGTAAAATTCTACCATTAATCTTCATAACATTAAGTGTCCCTCATACATTAAAAATCAATTTGCAAAACTGCTTTCTATTTCAATTTAATTTGGCTCTTAAAATTCATTTACACCTTAGTGATGTACTGTCAATAAATCATTTAGACATCTCTGTGCACAAACATTCTAGCAACTTATAGCAACACTAGCCTTTTAGAAACTTGACTGTGGTAGTCAAAGAATTTGTAGCATGGTGGATAAACAGATTTTTTAAATGTTATTCACTAAACTGCTTCTTAATTTACTTTTTTTTTTTAATCAAACTGCCCGTTTTAATTTTATTTATATAATGTTTGTTCAATGCCATCAACTTGGCTATGTTCAAATGTGTATTTTAAAATACAGTTAATTCATATGTTTAAAATTTGTATTGGAACTTTAAAGGTAAATAATGAAAAAGTACTGTAATTATTTCTTTTTAACCACAATTAACACCATTAGAATGAAAAGTTCAATAAAAAAGTAATATATAAATGTCAACTTTAAAACTGATGACTTTGCCATAGTAAAGCAATTCATTTCAAAGTACACATAGTATATATCTATAAAAATAAAAGAAAAAGAAAAAAAATCATAGAGAAAATCTTTCAAAGATTAAAATTTACAAATTCAAAGTTTCATGTAAGATAAAGTTAATAAATAATGCCAAGAGTTACTTCCCATGTCTCAATTCTATGTGTAAATATGTTATTGTCTCCCTTGACACAATCTTTAAAATAGAAAAAAAGAAACAAAACCATCACTGATTAACTAAGAAAGAATTAAAACTCAACATTTATTAAATAAGATAAACATTATGACGTAAAATAATTTGAAAATACCGGAAAAAGAAAATAACAAAAGTTTTCAAATGAATGTTAATTAAGATTTTTTGTTTTGTGCATCTCACAACATGCAGGAAAGTGAAATTTAAATAAAGAGGATAAACTTTGACACAAACAGGGAAACGACATCAAAATATAAAACATACTATTATAAGCATCATAATCCCTGTTGTGATAATCTTGTGTGGAATACGACATACGAGTGTCGACTCTAGGTCGCGTGCATGTATATCTGGACATATCTTCGTCCCTTAAATAACCTTCCGTCCTGTTAAGTCCTAAAAAGTAAACAGTTTGGAATACATTCAATTTAAGACAAGATACTTTATTGTTTAATGTTTCATTTCAATTAATTTAAACTTGTTGTCTTGGACCAACATGGTCAACCTTTGTGTTTCATTGGCACAATTGTCAATTGTGTTACCCATTTTGGGGTTATAAAAAATTTATATAAAATAAAGCAATGTTGTTTAATAAAATTATTCATTAAATTCATAATATTTAAAATAATTTACATTTTAGTATAATTTATTATATAAAGTATGATTCCAAGAAACAAACTTATAACTGAAAAAGTATAAACATTAACAGCTTTGATTTAACAGGCATAAATGCAGAAAACAGAAATAGTTTTATAAAATTCATTAAATATTACATTTTGTAACGTTATCTTATTTTAATGTTTGCAATTCTTACTGTATAATAGATCCATATTTGCCAAGAAACCAGAATGATTTATATTGAAAATGAATTGAAGTTTAAATAAAATCTACCATTCAAATTTAAATTCTACCACTTTACTGAACCCAAAACACAGGTATAAAACAACTACAAAAGATTAAAGTGTGTATTTGACTTCTATTCAACACAACAATACTCTACTTTAAAGTGTTCATCCACCGAATTATGACCGTACACCATTAATGTAAAACTTGTACATCAGAAATCAAACATGGTGTTATTAATCAAACTATGTTCTATGTCCCATATTATGCTTTAAACCCACCTCCAAATAGTTACAAAACACATTACTGTTGTCAACGCTGATTCTTTATCAATTTAAGAGTCAGCTAAAAACCATGCACATTGGCATTTTAGAGACAATTAACATATATTGTGGATACCTTTCACTTGTGGGATACCAATTTTTAAGAATTTTCTATAGGCTTGATAGCTCAGACTTACACAAAACCACCAAATAAAATATCCACAATTCTTCCTTGATCCATAAAAATTTGTACCAACAAATTACAAAAGTAAGTGAATCCATAGAAGCCTATAGAATGATATTTTCAATTTAAGTCATGTCCCTTTTTCAAAGTACAATGTCAAATTTTAACGTGTAAAATGAAGAAATGGAGTATAGACTGCAATCTAAATATATTTCCCCATTTTTATAACATTTACAACATATATATAGAGATCATTTTATAGTCTTAAACAATAGACAGTTTGCATTAGATCATTTTATAGTCTTAAACAATAGACAGTTTGCATTTACTATACATCAGCAGTAAAAACTTCATGAATTTAAACTAACTCTCTGGGGTATACAGCAGCTGAAGCCAAAGTTGGTGAAATTTTAATGATCATTTTGGGTTGAAAATCAAAGAAATTTTTATTGAAAAAGCATTGAAGGTTGGAAGGAAAAACTGACATACTGATTAAATAACCTGCATGTTTCATGCTTATACTGAAGCAATTAGAATCACTCCATGCAGATGTTAAGTTGATGGCAAAACAGCAATATTTTTTTAAACGCAAAGAGGAAAAATTTGTAAGCCAAAAATACAACCCTTTGGGTATCACCCTCCCCTATATTTTGAATAACTGTCAACTGATAAAGCATTACATTTTGTTTTAACTCAAAAGCGTTGTTCGTTAACAGGGATCCAATTATTGTCCCACCAGCATTTCAGACAACCATGACGTATGATAAAGTTCCTAACTGGATTTTGTCATGTAATTTATACCATTGCAGAGAAAATGATTGGGAACAAGATAACACCAACTTTTGCAAAATTCTTTGGTATATATTATGTAGCTAACATTTAGTATACAGGCATACACAATAAAAATAATGTAGTGTACATATATTTACATTTACCTATGTGAGTAGTAAAAGTGCACACAACTTAATAAATGCCTTTTATATATATGTACTGACACATGTGACATTGCCACCATCACATTGTCAGTTTCTCAAAATTCAACACTTTTGTCTAATTATCAATGACTTTAAAACTTCCAAAGTCAGCATGAATTTTTTAACCAATCAAAATTAAGAGAACTGTTCAAATAAATATTACTGGGGGAACTAATTTTAAGTGACTAAACTTCATTCGTCTAAAAAAAAAGAAGTAGGAAGTATGAAAAACAGCAATATTTTTCAAAAAATTCTGAGTTTATGTACTAAAATAATATGTATTATGTTAATGGCAAACAAATTGTATAAATTTCTGAAGTAACCTTTGGATTCAGTACTCTAAATTATTTTTAAACTGTGATTCTCTAATTTGCAAGTTACTTCTTTTTCAAACAATGTCAAATTGGATTAGGCTGATATAACAAAGAATGCTGTATCAATTTTGAGAAAACTGACTGTCACAACACCAATGACCTGCGCCATAAGCCACATCTATGGTTAATGATTGGTTACCTAGTAAATGCTTTAGTAAATGGCTTCCACATTGAGCGCATGCAAACCTACCGTCCCATTTATACGTTTGATGTGGCATGCGATGTTTTGTGATATTCCTAAAGCGAAAGCCAGAAGGCTTTGGCAACCCTCGTTTAGGGCTGGTAGATCTTGCTGTACAATTGTGCCGATCTGGTGATCTGGAACGTCCTCGTTTAGGACGAAGGTCAACCTCTGATCGAGACATTTCTACAATTGGTCATTATGTTATGCGTTACTGTGCAAATCTTATTTTTTCATGCCTCAATGTGCAATCAGTTAATTGTGCTTAAAGATTATAAATGCTGTAATCAGACTAAAAGTATGCCTTCATTTCTAATCTGGCAGCTACAGAAAAAGCCAAACAACAATTTATTGTAACCATAGCAACACAAAAGCTTTTCTAACATTTTTATAAACTTAACCATTTATAAAGTAATTCATCCTTATACTTAGTCTAGCTACCATAAAAAAAAAGCCAATCTTGTCCGAAATCCTTTGAAATTTTGCTTTTCAAATATTTTCCATCGATTTCATTTTTCTCCTTCCTGTCCCATTCATAAAGAAACATAAAGCTGATCTTTGCAAAATAAGGACACAAACATAACATAGAAAAAACAGTGGCAATCATTTAAAATAAATATTAACAAATAAAATAAGATTTGCCTAAATTACCTCTACGTTTTTCTGCATCAGAGGTAGGCACTATTCTTGCTAGTTCTGGGTAAGATGCCGTCAGTGTTTTATAATCCCTATCTATACTGGTCAGACTTTTAGATTCTAAGCCATAATCATTTCTTTTTTCATATTCTGTCTTTCTGTCAATTCTGTTGTCATGGTGACGAGTTGGGGTCAAATCGTATCGCTGACTAGGCGATCTTTCATCTTTGTCACTAATTCCATCTGGCATTGAGCGGTAAGTTTCTGACTTTGGTCGTTCAGGAGTTCTACTTCTATCCAAACTCCTGTCTAAACTTCTATCAGTTTTTAATCTATCAGTACCTTTCGTTTCGTAACGTGTAATTTTATCTAAATATGAATTTTTCTCTAAACTACTTCTCAATTTAGCTTCCGCTCTTTCCAAACTACTTCTAAATCGACTTTCCTCTTTGTTTTCAACATCTCTAAATGGTCTTGCATCTGTATCATAAGAACTCTTTAAATCGTCACTGACGTAAGTATTTCGTAGATAGGGCTCTGACTTTTCCATACTTGTTCTATATTTAGAATCATCGATTTGAGTAGAGTATTTATTCACACTTTCTCTCTCACTTAGTCCAGTATATAATTTGTCTTCCTTGTTTTGTCGGTAACTATAGCGATGACCATCTTTTTCTGGAATAGGTCTATGATCAGTATGTCCATTTATAAGAGTCAAACTTGTGTTTGGTGATTTTTCTATTCCTAAACTTGGTAGTTTTGATCTATCAAGGCTTGAATATTTGGAATCCATATGTTCTCTTTCTGAAAAGCATAAAAATAAATGTCAATTGTATTTTTATGTATATCATTTTAAGAAACCTTTTATCTAAATAGAATAAGGGCATTTTTGTTTTTAATACCGACTTTATCAGCAAGAATATCTAGCTGGCCTGAATTTTTTCATGACAGGGACTTTTATAATTACCTATACAGTATAGGTTTTGTTTGTTGTTGGTTGTACAGTTGCTTTTATAATTTCTTACATCCACATCTTTTGAATTCTTGTATAGGGTTGTCTCATTGGCAAACATATCACATCTCCTTACTATATCATATTGAAAATTTAGAGCCACCTGTAGAAAATTCAAAATAGCAAGCGACTTAAAAAACCTGCTGTTTAATACACCTTATCGCTATTTGTCCACCATTACTGGATATCACACAGGTTCCTGTAAAATTTTGACGTCATAAAACAAAATATCTGATGCCACAATGGAAAAGTGATTGTTGTTTGCGTTAAAAGTTCAAGCGGCTGGGTCAGCCGGGATTAGCGATAAGGTGTATAATTAGTAGAAATGATCTTACCTAAATTACCAACACTAATTCTAGACATTTTGGAATCTGAGCTTTTGTAGAAATGATCTTACCTAAATGACCAACACTGATTCTAGACATTTTGGAATCTGAACTTTTGTAAAAATGATCTTACCTAAATGACCAACACTAATTCTAGACATTTTGGAATCTGAGCTTTTGTAGAAATGATCTTACCTAAATGACCAACACTAATTCTAGACATTTTGGAATCTGAGCTTTGTCTCTCTAGTACCCTCCTGATTTCTGTAACTTCCTCTTTCAGTTTAAGATTTTCTTCATGTAGTTTATAATTCCTTTCCCTGATGGCACGATTGTCATCTCTCAGCTGTTGGTTCTCAACTCTGACCTTGTGATCTGCACTGTCTCCATATCCTTGCTCCCAAAGTTTGGATATCTACAAAAGGGTTATCATTAAAACAAATATCTTTACCCTAGTGAGGGGGTTTGAGGGGTCCCGATCCCGAAATCCCAGGCTTATAAACATAAAATCCTGAGGTCCTGAATTTGAGAAATTTAAATCCCGACATCCTGAAATTCAAAAAGAAAATTCTTGAATCCCGAAAGGATCAATCCCGAAATCCAGAGCTTAAAAAAGTATTTTTTGTAATTAATTTATATATAGATATATTAAACAGTTTTCAGCAACATGTACAATTTTGTATTTCCATCTATTAAAGGCTCTAGGATTCAGCTTATAACTGTGGATTCATAATCATTTTTTCATCATCATACCATAAAATTTGTGAATTTCATGGGTAAGTGAACCCTAAATTTCAATCTTTGACAAAGTAAAATTTTTCTAAAAGTTTTTTTGAAGACATTGGTAAAACCATGATATTAAATATCCATGATGATATATTGTTTCCTCCATTCATGATAATTGGTATCCTTGATATGAATCCGCTGTAATAGTCGTAAGATGCTTTATGTCAGCAAAAATTTCATGCATATTCAGGAAGATTTAAAAGTTATTAATTGTTTTACATTTTTCATGTTAGGCCCCTTTATAGCTGACTATACAGTATGTTTTTTCTCATTGTTAAAGGCCCTACAGTGGCCTAAAAATAACTGCTTTTATCCATGTATGATTTAAACTCTGGTGGAGTAGTCTCATTAGAAATCATTCCACATCTTCTAGTTTTATACTGTATGAAGTTTTAAAAATGACTGGCTTCATAGTTTATACAAAAAAAGATTTTTCTAATACTACAAATATTTTAGTTCATGTACCTTATCATGTAGCATTCTATTCTCTGCGTGTAAATCCTGATGACCAACATTTTGTGTTGTTCTGAAACCTTCATTCTGTTTTGTTAGCTCTTTTATTTTCCTCTCTGAATTATTTATCTCCAATACTGCTGACTCATTGGCTTCTTGTAAGTCTTGTACTTGACTTTGTAGGTCAGCTATAAATAAATATTATTCTTTTATAAACTTAAAGTAAAGCAACAACTTTAATATTCAATAATACTGTAGATTTATTTTCCAAGTATTTTAGTGTATTAGGCAAAAAAAATTCATGGATATTTTATTTTATGGTAATCAAAAAGACTGTAAACCAGTCTATACAATTTTTGAACTTCATTTGATATTCAAATTTGCGGTTTACCAGTTCATAAGAAATCCAAGAAAATTGGGATCCACAAATAATGAGGTTTACAAATTAAGTTTACCCAAATGAAGACTTAAATTCTGAAATCCACAATCGTCTACTAGCATAATATCTTAAGACTTAACTTTGACATATGTTTTACTTATATAAAGCCTTCATGATTCTTGTACAACTGAAACCATAAATGTGCCAAGTGGTCAATCACATATTTTAATCTGATCACTAGCAGTTTTTTTAATTACCAATTTTTCTTTGAAGAGCGTTTGGATTATTTGGATCGTAACTACTTATACTAGGATGTGTCTCTCCATCAGGTCGTCCATCTCTCTCTAATCTTCGCTGTAAATCATTGATATGATCGTGTAGTTTGACCACTTCCTGTGCTAATATCTCCTTCTCATTGGATAACAGACCATATCGTCTTTCTAACTGTAAAAAAACAACATAGATTTGTTTAAAATGACTGAGTTTTTGTTGTCCTTTATTTTTCTTTTTATAATAACAGATGACAATCCATGGTGAGGTGTACTAGTGTCAGTGGGGCAGAAACTTATGGACACAAAAAAACACCAGATGGTAGTTTTATGTAAATATAAGGTCTTCTACAATAGACAAGTATTTGTGTGTTTATCTCCAATTTGTACAATATGTTAAATAAAATTGTATAGACAAGAATGTGTCCTAAGTACAAGGATGCCCAATCCACACTATCATTTTCTATGTTCAGTGGACCGTGAAATTGGGGTTTAAACTCTAATTTGGCATTAAAATTAAAAAGATCATATCATAGGGAACATGTGTACTAAGTTTTAAATTGATTGGACTTCAACTTTATCAAAAACTACCTTGAACAAAAACTTTAACCTGACCTTGACCAAAAACTTTAACCTGAAGCGGGACATAAGGACGAATGGACAAACAGATGAAACGAACGGTCAAACATACAATCTAACAGATGGACGCACAGACCATAAAACATAATGCCCATAAATGGGGTATAATAAATGGTTATAATAATAGACTGATAATCACATATAAGCTGTTAATTCTTTAGGTCCTCCTTAAATAACAAAAATATCACAAAGACATAACATAGGACAACTGTCAAGACTACTAAGGCCCACAAAATAAAAATAAAATAGTTATTACATGATCATCTCAATTTTGTTTTAATTGCATGTTTAATCTTGGAAATAAATAATAACAGCCTTAATTGATATAATATAAAGTTGGACGAGCTGCACTGAAACAAAATTGAGGAACAAAATGAGAAAAACTTTTATGAATAACCCCTCTGTATGGAACGTAATAATTAAACTAATTCATTGCACTATCATTACACTGTTTGTCTCCATTTACAGAATATTGATTTCTTACGACCAAACTTATAGAAACCCTATTATTGAAGAACTTTAAAGAATATATTATGTAAAACCAGTCATAAATCTCGATCAGATCGTGAGATAAAATAAAACAGAAGTTTTATAGCGTTTACCTGGCTGACCTCTATAACAAGTTTTAACACCTCTGGAAAGTATACCTACCATACCTAGGTGACTGTTCAAACAACCGATTAATCAATATGACTTGGTATCAATAAACCATATTTTTTATCTAAGTAAATAAGAAATTGTGAAAGCATACTTCAATTAATAAATTTTCCTCACAGTTTCGATCAATTTAAGAAAAGATTTTTTTTTTTCAACTTAGCTAGGAAGTATAACTAGCTAAATAATTTTCCAAAGTCATATTTTAAAATTTGGAAACTCAGATATTATTGCGAGGTTTTTATTATTGCGAAAATTGCAAAAGAGTTGTAAACGCAATAATTTAAATTCACATTAATATGAATTAAACAGGATAATCTCAAAATCGTAAAAATTAAAATCACATTTAAGTCTGAAATGACAAAATCGCAATAATAAATGCACGCAATAATTTCTGAATTTACAGTAGTGAAAATTGAAACATTCTCAGACAATTTAGTCTTAGATGCATGATTTTTTTTTATTAGTTGTAAGTGGCTGTGAACTAGCTGTCAGTAACTGCGAGTAATCTCAGATTTGTACTTTGTGATTTTTGTTGTTGTTGGCATATTCAATTACCCAGCCACGTCCGCTTTGTGTTTTTGTTAGATATTTCTATTTGTATGCATCTGATGAGTTAAACCTTATTCAACTGATAGGTCATTCTTATGTTGTATTGTTACACCACTGTCCCAGGTATGGGGAGGATCCTGCTAACAGGTTTAACCCTGCCACATTCTGTATGTATGTTCCTGTCCCAAGTCAGGAGACTGTAATTCATTCATTGTTGTTTGTTTATGTGTTACATATTTGTTTTTCGTTCATCTTTTTGTACATAAACTAGGCCTTTAGTTTTCTCGTTTAAATTGTTGTACATTTGTCATTTCAGGGCCTTTTATAGCTGACTATGCGGTATGGACTTTGCTTATAGTTCAATGAAGGCCATACAGTGACCTTTCAGTTTTCCTGAATAATTAACTACAGTGGGATATTCTTGAACGAGTCTAGGAAATTGGTACTGAAATAGTAGGCAATATAGGAAAGGTGTACTGACATAAGTAGTCTCTAAACACATTAGCTCCAAATGGAGCTTTCGTTAGTAGAAGCCATATTAACTATGTGTATCAGTGAGAAAAATGTAAAAGCATAAAAATATAGGATATATACCAATACACATAACTAACAGCGCCTGGTGATGTTTTATAGCCTGACCGGTTTCGGTCCGAAAAGGACCTTCATCAGAGGCAGAATGATGGATTAATGTGTGCACCCGATTTATATAGATATGGTAACCGGCGGTTGAGGTAACCGGAGGTTGAGTTACCTGGCGGTTGAGTTCACCGGCGGTTGAGTTCACCGACGGTTGAGTTCACCGGCGGTTGAGTTATCCAGCAGTTCAGATTTAACGGGCGGTTTGTTTAACCGGCGGTTGAGTTAACCATTGGTTGAGATTTAACCGGCGGATCAAAGTTATCCAGTGGATAAATATGTATCTTGTTGATATCTAAAAAGGTTCAATTATCCTTTCAGTGGGATTTTCCATGGTTACAGTTATCTATATTTAGCTAATGTACATGTTACAGTAAACTTTCTTTACATGTTACGGTAAACTTTTCGACATTATACGGTAATCATGTGACCTGATGATATAACCATATTTGGGCTTTAGCATTGGGTAAAGGGTGTTTTAATAATTTAAGAAGTACATGGTAATCATTTAGTCTTGATCTTTGGCTTATGATACACCTAAATATCAAGTCTTGGAATAGTATGTCATGGTAGTCATGTGATCTTGATATTTGGCTTATGATACACCTAAATATCAAGTCTTGAAATAGTACTTCCTAGAAGTCATGCAGTCTTGATCTCAGTACTGAAATAGTATTTCTGTGAGTTATAATTAGACATACCTCCTGATTTTTTCCAGGTTTGGGTGTACTTGACTGTTTCTCTCTGCTGTGTTCCAGATCATCTTGTAAAGACCTATTGATGTCTCTAATATCATTGAGTTGATCAGTTAATTCATGGACCTCTTGTTCCCTAGCACTTAATAATTTACGTAGATTTCTGACTGTATCTTCTAGATCCTCTATTCTTTTCTGCACCACACTGTCCTGTAAGCATAAAAATCATCAAATATTAACTACAGCAACTTTATTTATGTTATTTGCCAAAAGTCAATGATCATATGACCATTGGAATTATACAGACACTGATCCTATGAAGCATTTTTAGCAATGAAGTTATGTCGGTAGAGTTATCACCATAAAGTAACAGTGTCTGTCCTTTCTTTGTTTGGATTTACTGTAAGAAATATCTTATTTAAAAAATTTGTTATATATATGTCCTATAAATGTTCTTTTAAGCTGATTTTTTTTATGTATGCATTCTAATCACTGTTGACTGGTATTGTGATTTTTAGTTCTGTGGTAGGTTTCTTTCTTTGTAAACATTAATTTACCCCACCCATCATCTGATCCAAGGACACAGTTATCGTCCTTTGGTTTTCGTTGTCTACGAATATAGTCCCTAGTGTAAACAGTGTATAACTTGCATGTTTTATTTGATACTCTTTCCCAATTTATTTCTTGATATTAAATGCATGAAATATTAAGTAAGGGAATGTTATTACATGTTAAAAAAAATTGGGTGCTGAATCTTTATGTTAAGTGATTTGGTCCAGTTTAAAAAGGTCAAATTTTATCACGTCTGAAGCTGTCAAACTGAATTTTACACCCCCTTAACACAGAATTGTCAATATTTTGAGTTAGAGCTGGTAGAAGTTTCTATAATTTTGATATTATTTGTCTCACTGGTAGTACACTACGCTGTAAAAATCGTTTTGAGAAAGAGCAGGTGCGATTTTTTTAATTTGAATTTATTGTCTAAAAGAAATGCACTACGAAATAACTGTGTTCTCGGGCCATCTATTACTTCCTTAATTGCTTATTTTGCTGCATGTTTGTTACTGTATATTCAGAAATTATTGAGTGCATTTATTATTGTGAATTTTTTAAATGGACTAAAATGCAAGATTAATTATTGCGATTTCAGGGTAATCTTCATTCATATATACAAAATACCAGAATGCTAGTAAAAAATCTATCCAGTCGCATTATTTCATTAATAAAAACATCGCAATAAGGATAAGAAAATTCCTAATTGAAGGACATGTAACATCTCTTGTCCTTTTGATGTCTGCAATTCATATGTTTTCTATCTGAAATAAGACATTTTTGGGGATCTGTATATAAATTTTATTTATTGGGTTTTTTTTCTTCTTTAATTAACTGGATGAAATATAAAAAGAACACAAGGCAATTATAGCTGAAGACAGACACTATATAAAACAAACAGGTTAAAATTGGAGTGAGTCTCCACAAATATCGTAAAACATTGAAGTTCAAAAACAGACCCCTACATGCTGTATATATTTATATTGAAGTTCTTAATGCTTAACAACTCACAGGTAATATCTATTCGTGGACATACAAACCCATTATACAATTCAACCCCATAAAATGGTAAATTAATCAAATCAATAATGTGGTTGTCTGTTCATAAATATAATAAATTTACTTATAGACAAGATAAGGTTCAAGTATTTCCACCTTAAATAAAGAAAAATAATTCAAAGTATAGACACAAACCTCCATATCAATGGTTTACAAACAAACAAAGTTGGTGACCTTAAATTATGGAATTTTCATTTTTACCTGGCCATTTAACAAGTTTAAATTTACCTGTTGAAATCCCTCTGATCAATAATCAAACATTAAATAATTAGCTTTTCTCATTGATAAATTTTAACAGTTTTATCTGACATGCTGACTTAAGTATTTAGGGACAGACTGAAATTCATGTCTCAACACAATTTCCCTAATGGAGGGATTATTGTTAATACACTTACGGCGGGTATGCACTATGCACAGTCATATTGGTGTGTTGTGATTACGTTGGAATTGATTTTTAAGGATTGAAATATTTATGTAACAAACAGTAATTACATTTAAAGATTTGAATTAAAATTTGCAATATAATAAAATGAAATGTGGAAAATGTGGGAATATTTTTCACTATATCACTTTATCTATCTTGAAAAAAATACATTTTATGAATAGGTTGGCAGATTGATTGTAATTTGCTAAGCTGCCAAATTGAAAATATTCAATACATATTCCCAAATGAGAACAAATTGATTGTCATACTTTGACCTATAATAGTGTTTTTTTACAAATTGTTACTTGGATGGAGAGTTGACTCTCATTGGAACTGACATACCACATCTTCTTATATCTATGGCCCTTTTAAAAGCCTATAGATTCCATGAATATTCCTTTATTAGGTCATATAAGATTCTTTATACTACTTCTTGACAAATCAGAATTGATGTGCAAGATACAGTATATGTATTAAAGTTGAGAAAATATCTTACCATAGAAAGTTGTCTCTCCACATCATCCCCTGGTGTGATAGTCCTATTACTGGCCCTGGATGAGGAGGTGGAGCCTCTTGTTACTGACGATGGTCTAGCTACGGCAGCAGGAGATGTCATGCTACCAGGAACCCTGATATAATTATCTGGTGTCTTGCTACGTTTTTCTGCCTGAAGTCTCTGCTGTGTAGTGATTACTGGTAAACTAGACGCACCGTGAGCTCTATTACCGTTACTTTGTATTCCTGAAGAATATTGTTGTGGAGTTGGTGTTTTAGTTGATCCTGTAGAAGCAGGTTCACTAACTCTTTTACCGCTCTGCTCAAAGTATTGTGTTAATTCTTGTTCACTCGTCAAACTCAGGGGCCTTGAGCCACCATGACCAGGTAATGAGCTGTGTGACCCATATAAATTTTCCTGGCTTGTTCGGAAGGTCTCAGAGGGAGTTTGTCGTGTAGATGTTTGTAATGGGGTCTGACGTGTAGAACTGTGAGTTGATCCATGAAGGCTTCCAGCAGGAGAGGCAGTTTGTACTATATCCTCTAACGGTGTATGTCTACCCAATGAGCCATGTAGGGAACCTTCTAATGGTGTACGTCTATCTGATCCATGAAAGGATCCATCTAAAGGTGTACGTCTATCTGATCCATGCAGAGAACCTTCTAAAGGTGTGTGTCTGGTTGATCCATGGAGGGACCCTTCTAACGAAGTACGCCTATCTGAACCATGCATGGAACCTTCTAAAGGTGTATGTCTAGCTGAACTATGCAGAGAACCTTCTACAGACCTAATGGGTGTTCTTCTTTGCTCATAACTATGGACAGAGCCTTCGGTTGATTTAGGCTGGTCAAATCCAAGGACATCACCTATGAAGTCCCTCTGTGGTGTTTGCCGAGCAGAGCTAGAAGGGGATTTGTAATGCTCAGCAAATTCTAATGATCCATCACCATTTAAAATCTTATCAGTAGAAATTCTTTGATCTTCGCTGCTGAAAAAGTCAGCCAGACGATCAGACTGAGGAGTTGTTCGCTCCTGACTTCTTGATTCTCTTAATGTATTTTCAATTATTTCTTCCACTGTGGGCTGTGGGGTTTGTGGTTTTGAAGAATGCTGAGATTGATTAAAACTCTGTTCGATTTCATCCTCCACGACAGATGCATTTAAATGTTTGCTATAAGAATTATTTAATCCATCTTGGTATGTCTCAAAACCAACATCACCTATAGGTGTATGTCTGCCAGAACCATGGTCTGATTTAACTGTGAACTCTTGTTCAGGGCTGACTGAATGCATCTGTTGTCGTATAATGTCCTCAATTTTTCCTGTATAATGTAACCCTGTTTGGTCATTACTAGATATATTAGTGTCGCTGTATGTATTAACATCTTCCACGGTCTTCTCTCGTTCAGCAGAGAAATTATCCTCAATAATATCTGAAAGTACATCAGAATCAGAATCACTATAAGTGTCTACTATTGCACATGGTATACGAGAATCTAAAATATATTCTATTCTTGTGCGAGGCATTTTACAGGCCTGACCTGTCCGCTTTAAATAAACTTTAATATCCAAAATCCAATTTTAACTTTGGCCGAATTTAAGCAGTAGACACTTGATTTGGACTCTTGAAAACAATACTCCAGGTTCTTACAAAATTAAAATTGTATGCATTAGAAAATCATCATGATGTCACAAAATCACTGAAAGTGTAACTACCACAAACAAAAATCAATCTGGTCGAATTATATTTCAGAATTATTAGAATTGATTTAATTCGATTCCACAAATGTGAAATAAAATATCTAGCTAATTTCTAAAATCACTTGCTAGTGTGTCCGGTTACAAACAAAAGCTCTCCATTTCATAATATCAATTAACATGTTCATTTCAACTTGAAGAACTCGGACTAATTATTAAATAAAGTTAATCACAAAATTAAATACCTGCTTCTACAATTTTTTGTTTCTTAATGACACATCAAATTATATGAACATGCTGATGAGTACATTGTATTTTTGATAGATTTGTCAACACGTTTATGGTCCAGAAACTCAGAAAAATGCTAAATTTTGCTAATTTCTTTACTGAGCCATTTTATGTGTGATTGAAATTAAGATATTACACCTTTTGTGTATTGAAATCATTAATCTTTTGAAGTTTTTTGTTTGTGAATTAAACAATTTAAGATCAAATCAAATTAATCAGTCAAATGGAACAGGAATAAATAACTATTTACTGCATGTATGACAAAAGACACTAGGGGAGCTCAAGAAAGTTCAGACTTGTCAACACCTTATAGCGGTCAATTTTATCTATAGTGTGCCAATTCAGGCCACATCAAAATAATCATGATTTTTTATCAAGTTAATGATAGCAAAATTTTACCATGTGCGACCTTGCCCAACCTTTTAAAAAAAAAATAATTAAAAAATTACATTGTCTTTCAATATTACTTGAAGTAATTTGGGTAAATTTAAGTAAATAACAGTTTCAAGATTTATTAAATCATAAAATTATTCTATTGTGGCCTCAATGCATAATATGTTGGTCAGAGATTAACTATAGCTGACTTAATTAATTTTTATTGAACAATTTGACCTTTAATCCACATATCATACAAATTGTGTGTATATATATATCTATATATATTTATTTGAACACATTGTGTTTAAAAATAGCATGAATATTTGTCACCCGATTTTGGTTTTATTTTTATTTGTTATCACCATAATTTGGCATAAATTTTAATCTTAATGTTCAATCTGATCCTCAAAGAGAGTGGAGAAATACTATAAATTAAGAAACTTTTGAGGTCACTTTTATAACAACAGAATAAATTGTGACAGGATAGGATTCATAAAAAATAAAAATTACACTTTTAATTCTTATACATGTACTTTATATAGTTTAATTTGTACGTAACATTTCCTGAAATCAATCCTTTTCATTTATTCCAGATTTTGGACACAAATTTCTGATTTTTAAAGAGGTATTAGCTGTCAAATTCATGTTCATGATTTGACTCTAATTCTCATATTTCACTATTTTACTTTCATAAATGATTGAACAAAAAAATTCAAATTTTCTTTATTTTTTTGTATCTCGTAGCTAACTTGCCCCTTTCAGTAATATTAAGTATCATGAGTTTATCCAGCATACTAGCATGCAATTGCCAATGCATGGAAAAGAACAATACACCCCAAGTAAAACCCCAAACAAGGCATTCAGATATAATCAGCCATTAATAATTTAGTTCATTTAGTACACAAAATTGAAAGTACATTCATTTTTAGTAATATTTACAAAACAAGATAGCTCCATGCTTACCTATCTCATGGAATGCAGAATAATTATAATGACCTTGCAAAAAAATGAGTCCAAATATAGATTTATAAACATATATGTTATATTATACATCTTTGGATCTATAATGAATAAAAAAAAACCAAGTGAATCTTCTAGCTACTGCTCACTAATGATACCCCCATTGCAACTGGATAATTTTAGTAATGCAAAAATATGTAGTTTTTGGTAAACAGGAAGTTGTTGAGTGATGAATCTGAAAACACATCACACAGTATAGCTGACTTATATAAACCCTGAAACCAAATTTCAAAAATCCTTATGATGTAGTTCCTGAGACAGATGTAAACAAAAATGTTCAAGAGAAGGATGCATGGACTGATGGACAAAGGTAAAACAGTATACCTCCACTTTTTTAAAGCAGGGTTGTAAAAAACTAGAGACATTTAACATATCAAAAATTAATACCACTGCCACTTTTCATGTCAATTTATACTTTTTATTGTAAATGAATTCTTAAAAACAAATCAGGTTTACAAAAATGAGATGAAATTTTAAAGCCTTATAAATTCTTTCAATAGGTTAACATATTGTGAACATTATTTCTAAAAGGATGTTACACTACAACCCCTAGCAACGTTCAACACTGCACTTCAATGTAAGTAAGATAATTACCTATGCGTATCTTACCGTGATCCATAATAAAAAGTATATTCCGTAGGTAATAAAATATGCACCGTTTATAACTGAGACTTAAGTCTTAATCCTTATTTTTCATTTTGCTCTATTTTTATAAATTTCCCAGTCTATTTTCTCTTCACGACTAAAACCTAAGGTTTGACTTAAATTCACCATTGACAATTCATGAAATAAAATTTGCATGAACTTGATTTCCCTCATCTGAAATGAGCCGTACTTTATTTGCTTTTAATCTATCACTGAATAACTTGTGTAATTTACTTTTGACTTCATTCAAATTCTAAGGATATGTTTAGATTATTTTTATCTTGAAAGGAGGGTACATATTTGAACAATGAATTATAAGTGCCAACATTAAAGAACAAGGGCATTCATTAATGGTGTCCTTTTATAGCCCCTTAGGACATTTTTATTGTTGGGATATACTCTCAAGGGAAATAAAATAAAAGTTTTATTATCATTTGTCATTATTTATTATTCAAGTAATTTAAATATTTTTTAAAAACAATTTTCTCCTGTCCATTGTATTCATTATAACAAATAGAAACCAATCTTTCAATTTATTTATACCGGTATGTAATATTTTAGTTAGGAATACTTCAAGCTAACATGTTTAAATTCTTTTTACTTGAGTTTATGGCTCAATATTGTCTTTGTTTATAATTGTAATTGCATGAAATTCATTATGTTCAGGGGCTAGGAATTTTTATCTCATTTTATTTATATAAACTAAAAGACATCCAGGGCATCAATAGCCATAAGAATAATCATGCAGAAAAAAATTGGCCACAATAAACAAAAATCATATTTTTTTTCAAACTCTTTACCGTTACCATGGTTACGTCTTAACTACAATCCCCTTCCCTTTCATGAATGTGACCTACCGAATTAGACTATTTACAGGATTTGTTATCACATAAGCAACACGACGGGTGCTACATGTGGAGCAGGATCTGCTTACCCTTCCGGAGCACCTGAGATCACCCCTAGTTTTTGGTGGGGTTCGTGTTGTTTATTCTTTAGTTTTCTATGTTGTGTCATGTGTACTATTGTTTGTCTGTTTGTCTTTTTCATTTTAAGCCATAGCGTTGTCAGTTTATTTTAGATTTATGAGTTTGAAACAATTCAATTTCAACTGATTTTGCTAACTGATAGTAATGAAACAGACTATAATATATATGTATTGAAAAGGGTGTTTAAAAGGTATTAAACAGGTGAAATAACAAAACGTTAATTGATTAATCTACACATGTCATAACAGGTTCAAGTACCTGTTAATTAATAATGTATTTCTTTTTAATCATTTCAATTGTCAATGTATCAATATATCATTGAATTATGAACCAGTGTGTATTACTATAAATATAAAATTATTGACTAAAGAGACGAAATAGAACAAAAAACTAATGATATAAAGTTTGATCGACCACTTTAGTATTCATAGTCAGAACATTTGTATGCTTTTTATTAGGATATTTACAATGCCTACATTTATTAATATGTTGGAGACTGGAGTATTGTAAATTAAATAACATTGAAGAATCCATTTTCATTAAGTATAATAATGTATAAATTCAACTAAAAGATATTTCTGCCAAAAAGTATTTCATAGTGCAGAATTTTCAATAATTGCTAAAGCTGTTTTAGTGTTTACTCTATAAAATTTCTTTGACTTCAAACCCAATCTGGACTGAGGAAGGCTTAAAAAATATTCTTGTTTTCTTGGAGAGACCAACCCATAGGAACCCACCTGGCAATGAGTATGCAAACTTATTTAAAGGATTTAAAAGTATTATCTTACCATCTTTGACATATAGATCAGCTTCAAATGTATAGTGCTTCACAGTGACTTCATCTATAGGGTAGGATTTCTCATCAATAACAAGTGTCCCTTTGTACATCCCTGTAGGGACCTCTAAGTCTTTGGAGTAGTAACAATCTGCTCCCTCTGACCATGTTAGCTTCAAAGGTTCTTCCTATCAATAGAAAATTGTTTGTTATTTTTAATACCTCATATCTAAATATTAAACATTCATACATGTACATGTATCTATGATTACCAGTAATTGTAACAATACTGTAAAATCAGAAATTATTGTGTTTTTTTTTTTATTTTGAATAGAATTTGCTGTTTCAGAATCTAATACATTCTGGGTTACCGGGTATATTTTTAAAAGCAAAATTAAACAAATTAAGATTTTAAAAGCCTTTGCTTTTCACTCAATGTCCAAGGCAAGTTCAAGGCTGACAGACCATTGCACTTAAGCGTTTTTACAGAGACATATTATAATACAATATACAATATTCGTATTATATATGTCTGCACAGCATTTGTAAAATAAGGATACAGATATAGATTATTAAAATACATTTTATTTGTATCGTCTTGATTAATTTAAAAGTTTGTAAGAGCGTCCTGAATAAAAGATTTGTTTGTTTGTCTTTACAACTTCATATTTTATTAAAGATGGCAGTTCTGTGCATCCACCTAAGATAACCTCCTGCATCCAATACATTTTGTAGCTTTAATGTTTTCCACAGTCCACTTTTTAAGGTGCTGTTCTTCTTCAAATTACTTGCGTAAATTTTGAGGGTAGCCCATATTAGTTGTAAATAGTTATCACTCCTAATAAATTAATTAATTTTTGAATGGAATGGAATTTCTCGTTTAAAGGTTTCTTTTGATCACAGGCACTTGTTTCTATCCATTGGAAGCCCTACTATCAACGTATATTTAAGAGCACTTGTTTCTGTTCTTTTGATTTGCAGGCCACTTGCTATATAATTAGTGGTAGGGATGAGCCGCTGGAATAGGTCACTTTTTCATGCTCTATGATATATGAAAAGCAGGGCCGTAACTAGCCTCTTCAAATAGTGAAGCCACAATGTATCGCCAAGTGGAGCGAGGCGAAAAAAATTTGGCGAGGGGACTGGGGGCCGCTCAAGGCCCCAGAAGCTCTGAGAAAACTAACGCAAAATCGTGCATTCTGAGCGTTTCACAGACTCTTTTTGACACTGAATTGCAATTAATTTTTAGCTTTTTTTCGACAATATTCTGGTCTGAAAGCAAAAACATAGATTTATTGTATTTTAAGACTTTAAGGTTTTATGGTCAACATTAAAAGACCGATATGTAGGACAAAGCAAAATTCGTAATTCTCATAATCATTAATGCGGTATGGGCTTTGCTCATTGTTGAAGGCCGTACAGTGACCTATAGTTGTTAATGTCTGTGTTATTTTGGTCTTTTGTGGATAGTTGTCTCATTGGCAATCATACCACATCTTCTTTTTTATATATACTGTCTGTCTGTTTTAGTCTTGTATTGTGATTAGACTTTGGTGATATTTTCATGACTAGATTGAAATATAGTGACAGTGCAGTATTATGCTTTAAATACTAGTACTGCTTAAGACGACACTAGGGACACTTGACCCTGTTTTACGGTATAAATGATTCTTTTATTGTTGAAGACCCTCCAGCAACTTTGACCAAATGATTGATCATTAGTATTTTTTATGCATTGACTTTGTGTGCGATTAGGTACGTGCACATTTACTCCATATTCCTTTATTTTCTGTAAAAGGGTCTGAACATGACTTAATGCAAGTTTAACTCATCAATGGAAATGGTCATATGGCAATACATTATTGCTTATTGTCAAATTATTTGATACCGGAAAATTTGTGACCTTACTTGCATCTAAACCATGTCAGCTATCTAGTTTTATCAACCAAAAGTAGCCAGTTGTGAATTCTTTGATATCAAATTCAATTCTCCATGCAGGAACGACCATTTTTTTCTGTGTCTTGTATATATATTCTTAAAACATTTTCTCGCACAATATCTGGACATCGGTGGGCATGCAACATTGCAAAACCACATGTTTACAAATGAAATTCAACACTCAGACTATTGTCATAAAGTACGACAATAAATAAGCAAAAGACAAACTCGGGACACAGAAGTTCAAACCATCAACTCTGAAAACTAAAAGTAAAAAAGAAACATGGATCACGAAAAACATGCAGGGGCGACATCAGATAGTGAAAAAATTTGCTTCTTGTTAGACACTTTCCGTGAAAACAATTTGATATTAAGACAATCTTTTGTTTCATTTTTTTTTTTTTTTTAAATTTCTAACATGAGGCATTTGCCTCAATGTAGTTACGGCCCTGAAAAGGGTGAGAAATTCAGATGAAATATATCAATAGGTTGATATTATCACTTGCTGTGACTCTAATGTCACTTAATCATGTCTAATCATGGTGTGAATAGACGATTTTTAGGCAGTTCTTTCCATAATAGAATGTTCACCGGAAATCAATAAAGTAAGAATTAAAATCGTACATGGGCGTTAATTCCGCGTTTATTTTTTATGTGATCTTTGCGGCAAACTTTATTCCATGATCACTGAAGAAGTTTTAATGTCAACGAGCATCTGGTGCAGTCATACCACTACAGTATAACTAATTGGGTCGGGAAGGGTTACTTCCTATATTTCAAGTGTGCTGCATAACAGGGTCGCTTTTCAGTCATGCCCTGCTGGTTATAACAGGGTCCCTTTTTCGTGTCCTGCTGGTTAGACCAGGGTCTGTGTTCGTGGTCTTCGTTAAGACCGATGGCTACAGTACTGAAGGTCCCGAGTTCGATTCTCACTCGACACGTCGAATTTTCAGTACATCAGTAAGGTTATTTTCAGTGGCGGATCCAGAACTTTTCCTAAAAGGGGGGGGGGGGGGGGGGGGGCGCTGACTGACCTAAGGGGGGCCGCTCCAGTCATGCTTCAATGATTCCCTATATAATCAACAATTTTTTTCCCACGAAAGGGGGGGGGGGCGGGTTCCCCATGCCCCCCCCCCCCTTTGGATCCGCCTATGATTTTCACCTTACCACACACATGTCTGGTATCCAGACCGAAGTTAAAACTAGATTGGATACTTCGGTGGCCTCAGTAGGTCAAAGTTGTCCCCAGCTTGACCTGGAGATCAATCTTCTGAAATCGCTTCGGGTTGTCTTTTCCCGCCGAGAAGCCCGGTGGTTCTCTGAGTACTTCGGCTTCCTCCACCATAATAACAGACTACCCAGTGTCCTACACGCTCCCTTGTGGTGTTGGGTGGGGATTGTTCTGGTGGTGGGATAATATTTTAAAGGACACATCTCCATTAATCCTTAGGGAGTGTACATGGATCCGCTGTACCCTTGCAGTAAATCAAGGGGTGCGTCTCAACTGGCGGAATCTCGAAGTACATACACGGTCGCTTTTCCATGTCCTGTTGGTGAGAACAGACTCTTTTTTAAACAAAGTAAGATTCAGTTAAGAACCCGGGTCTAGAACAGCATATATTTTATATGGTCTAGAGCAGGGCATACCTTTTCTGAGATTGTCTAGAACAGGGTATAGGTTTTCTGAGTGTGTCTAGAACATAGGCACTTGTCTCAGAAATTTTATTCCTATATATATATATATATAAATTACACATAGTGTGTTATAGTAGTCTCAGCTATAGAACAGGGTATGTTTTTCAATGTTTTCTGGTTAGAACAGGGTATAATTTGGCAATGCTGTCGGCACAGTCATACCCGAAAAGATAGTCAGTTACCCCTCGGGTGTAGATATTTGGTTAGAAAGTGCATGACTGGTGATATCTATAACTCAAATGGACTTGATTCAATTCAATTAATGTTTGTAAGACTTCATCTTCGCTAGCCTTGGCTTGGCTAGCGAAGATGGTAAGACTTGTACTGAACATCTCTTACTAACTTAATATCCAACCTACCATTTTATGTGATGAAAAGAATATGATCTCGTTTGATGATACCGGAATTGTTTTTGCCCATCTAAACCTCAGGTTTGCCCTTTGTAAAGATGGTGACACCACCTCTTCCTCTCGCTTCTCTGGCATTTCTTCTGGTTGGTTTTCCTCTTCTCGTTGGTCCTGTGTTATGAAAATCCCAACCTCCTCTCGTGTTGAGTTCAAACTATCATGTAATAATTCTTCATGAACTGAATTTTTCTCACTTATTTCACTATCATTAAATAAATTTTCACTGAAAATAATTTCACTTGTCTCACTTTCGAATTTTTCACTTGTTTCACTTTCAAATTTTTCACTCTCCTTAAAATCCGAATCTATATCATCGTTTTTCTCTTCGAAATTTTCCGATTCCTCCGGCGAAATATCGGTAAAGGTGTCAGCTTCTTGTGATGCTATTTCGTCGCCGTCTTTTTCGTCTAAATTTTCCTCTGTACTTTGTATTTGTTCAGTAGAATTCTGAGCTAATGCAATCAACACTTCTGGTTCGGGGTCTACTGATGAACCGTTGTCGGTTGACACGTGTTCAGTGTCTTTCAACTGTTGTGTCAAGTCTTGTTGACACGTTTGTGAATCAGTGTCCTCCTGGATTGACACAAGTTGATCTTCAGAACTTTTATTTTCAGTTGATGTCGTTATTTCATTTTCTTCGTGTGTCTCTGATAAACCTGTTCAAAAGAAAGACTGTAAAATGTATTTTAAGATATTTGCAGTAACATGTATTTTCAAATATTTGCAGTGATATGTATTTTCAAATATTTGTAGACAAAGCACTACAGGAATAGATTTCGACATTTATATATAAGACACTTTATCTACACCATGTTTGTGCAATTTCAAATTATCGATAACGTCAAGATAAGATATCAAAAACTTATAATACAGATTTGAATAACTGAAAAAAGAGGTCATGAAACTTATTTTTGCACGCCAGACACCGCGCATCTACTGTACTAAAGACTATTCAGTGGCGCTTGAATATAAAAAAGTTAAAGGCAAAAAAAAAAGAAAGTGAGGCCGCAAGTATATATATATATACTATAGCAGACGTGTGTAAAACGTTAGTGGTAAAAAGTGATGACTCAGCGATTCGATTATTGCAGTAAAAATATTTTATATCTTATCAATTTATAACATATTATAAAACTGTCGTTTAAATCCAACTTTCATGGTGCATTATAAAAAGTATATATATAGGTAACCAATTTGGTGTTGAAACAAAACGTTGACAATGTTGAAGACATTCTTAGACCGTCAGACAATCGTTGAAAACAATCTTGCATAGTAGCTAAATGTAGACTTGAGGTAGTGCCTAGTACGGGGCGCCGAATGGGACTCTTGTGGTTTTGTACAAAATTCAATTCTGTCATAACAAAATAATTTTTGTCTTACAAAACTATGTGCTACAGACTTGTTTTGTGAGAATTTCAATTTTGTGATGACAAAATTCATTTTTGTCATGACAAAATTCATTTTTGTAGACAAAATTCATATTTGTCATGACAAAAGTCAATTTTGTCTAAAAGGTATGCAAATATAAACATATTTGCATACAAAATTGACTTTTGTTACCTGATATGGAAATTAAATCACAAAAGTCAAATGTGTGAGGTAAGATTCAATTTTGTGAGACAAAATTGACTTTTGTAAAACAAAATTAACTTTTGTGAGACAAAATTAACTTTTGTGAGACAAAATTAACTTTTGTGAGACAAAATTAACTTTTGTGAGACAAAATTGACTTTTGTGAGACAAAATTGACTTTTGTGAGACAAAATTCAATTTTGTCATTTTTGTTGAGACAAAATTCAATTTTGTCATTTTTGTTGAGACAAAATTCAATTTTGTCATTTTTGTTGAGACAAAATTCAATTTTGTTAATTTTGTTGAGACAAAAGTCAATTTTGTCAATTTTGTTGAGACAAAAGTCAATTTTGTTAATTTTGTTGAGACAAAAGTCAATTTTGTCAATTTTGTTGAGACAAAAGTCAATTTTGTCAATTTTGTTGAAACAAAAGTCAATTTTGTGACGACAAAATTCATTTTTGTGACGACAAAATTCATTTTTGTGACGACAAAATTCAATTTTGTAACAACAAAATTCAATTTTGTAACAACAAAATTGACTTTTATGAGACAAAATTGACTTTCGTGAGACAGAATTGACTTTCAAGAGACAAAATTCAATTTTGTTGAGACAAAATTCAATTTTGTTAATTTTGTTGAAACAAAATTCAATTTTGTTAATTTTGTTGAGACAAAAGTCAATTTTGTCAATTTTGTTGAGACAAAAGTCAATTTTGTTAATTTTGTTGAGACAAAATTCAATTTTGTTGAGACAAAAGTCAATTTTGTCAATTTTGTCAATTTTGTTGAGACAAAAGTCAATTTTGTCAATTTTGTTGAGACCAAATTCAATTTTGTCAATTTTGTTGAGACAAAATTCAATTTTGTCAATTTTGTTGAGACGAAAGTCAATTTTGTCTCACATTGGTCAATTTTGTCTCACAAAAGTCAATTTTGTTGATCACATTGGTCAATTTTGTCAATTTTGTCTCACAAAAGTCAATTTTGTGTAACAAAAGTCGATTTGTATGCAAATTAGTTCACAGAAACCAAACTAAACTAATTTGAATACAAAATTGACTTTTTTCGCTCAATTTTCAAATTAGGTAACAAAAGTCAAGTCTGTGTAACAAAAAAGAATTTTGTCATGACAAAAGTGACTTTTGTCCGCTGATAGATAATTTTGTATGACAAAATTTTAAATTTGTAGTATGATACAAATTTTGTTAAACTGAACTCATTTTTGTTGAACAAAAGTCACTTTTGTCCGTACAAAATTGAATTTTGAGTACAAAACCACAAGAGTCCCATTCGGCGCCCCGTACCTAGTCCTATCAAAAATAATTCAAAGCAACCAAACAAACAAACATGCCAAAGGAATAAAGTAAATTCGTATATAACTACCCACCGTTGGATTTCAATATTTTTCTGCATGAATATTTTAGTAACACGAGGAAAAGAGATTATTGGACGCGTTAATTAAAACGAATACCACCTAATTAAATAGTCATTCTAATTAACCTTCCTGAAATTAGACAATAGCAACATATTAATTTAAAATATTAATATGGATCAATTTTCCAGACGACCAATTTTGGCTTTTTGACATATAAGGTGACAAAAGTATTTCATTTAAAAAAAGATTAAAAATATGATATCTATATCTCTTACGACTTACCCGGTGGTATGGGGTCATCCATTGCTAGTATGGACTTCCAAAATTATTAATTTAACAATAAATCACTTGTTTAAAATTCGGTATGGAATTTGTCCGACACGGACCAAATATTGATCATTGCAAACATATACAATAAAGACCTGATTATTATATCACACAATGGTAAGATTCATGTATTTACACGCACAGCACAGGTACCATACATTGTTTTTTACACTTTAATAAAAATGTGTATTGATTGATTTTTAAAATGGGTAGGTTTCAAAAGTAATTTGTGCAGGTAGTTAAATATTTGCATAGCGTTTTCACATTGTTTAAGTACATTTTTAAAGGGAAGACGACCTAAGATAAGCATGAAGAAACCATAATCTTGAACCCATGTCTAAAAAGAAGAAAAGACAACCTCGTCAGTATATTGATCTTATATGTCATATCTTTATGTTTTGTGGTGTTGATGGCAGACCTTGGATAGTTTCTATTTATTATATTAAAAACTTTTTCAGACTCAGGACATCCTAGACAGCTGTCAATAGCGAAATAGAATTGAGAATGGAAATGGGGAATGAGTCAAAGAGACAACAACCCGATCTAAGAGCAGCGGATAACAGCAGAAGCTGAAGACTGCATGTATGTTGCCATTCCGATGTCTTTGGTTTATTTTTGTCGATGTATTACTATCTCATTGACGTATGTAAAATACAAATCTACCTCTAAACAAAATAAAACTAAGGACTGCAACGGGACAGGCTAATAATATTAGAGATCACAATGGTAAACAATAAAGCACATTCCCCAATTAAGTGCAAAGAGAGTATTCTGTAAAATACTACCCTCATTTGTTTTTATATAGTATCACTACAGTATTAATTCTGCTAATCCGATGCTAGCAAAATATGTCAAGAATATCGCACCTGAATAACAACATACAATTAAACTATCTTCGACATACCTGAGACTGCTTCCGCCATTTTTATGAAAGAAAGCATTAATTCCACAGAAACAATCCTTAATTGGAAAATCGATTTTGGTGGTCAGAAATATACATCCCATTTATTTCATTCCCACCTTTAATTAATCAAAGTCATATATTTCATCGGAGACATTTTGTCATAGTGACGACAATTCCAGGTATTTTGATGACACGTACAGAATGACAATGGAGAAATATTGTCAATATTATTGAATCCAATTGAAGTATATCACATTCCAAAATCACCAATATTTCTGCATTTGAAAATTGAGATTTGCTGATCATGTGAAAATGAAAGAATTTTACCTTAACAAAAGGTTT
The DNA here is from genome assembly GCA_037788925.1 of Mytilus galloprovincialis. Taxonomy (NCBI): domain Eukaryota; kingdom Metazoa; phylum Mollusca; class Bivalvia; order Mytilida; family Mytilidae; genus Mytilus; species Mytilus galloprovincialis. The sequence goes on along the minus strand of CM075340.1, from coordinate 3,252,422 downwards.
TCAATCTCTGAATTCACTACATAATTAATAAATATAGTGAATATTTTAAAACTTATTTACATAGCAAATGAAACTATTGATTTTTTGGATAAATATCATTAAATAAAATGTCAACCGATTTAGAATTAAAATTCATTGAAGCGACCCTCCTTTTAATTCATAAACAAATTGAATTGCATAATTCACTGAAGGATTTGTATTATCCCATATAAATATTTTAATATTATCTATAAATTGCATAGATCATTTTTTCGTGTATAGAATTATTTGAATGTGTATTAAACAATTGTTTCATATGAATCAAACACATAAATCTAGATATAATGCATTTGAAATGTTCTGACTGAATGTCGGAGGGTGTTTAATCCACTGATTTTGGAATGTGCATAAGGAGGTATTTAAACATATTTCAAAGTAAAACAATGAGGACTGGGTGTATATATTAATCACAATCCCTCTTGTTAGGGTATCATCCCATCATATATTATACGAGAAGGACATAACCTGTTTTATGCCAACAACTGGTTTTAGAATAAATGTTTATTTCCGATGCAAAGACCCTATGAGTGAATCAATATTTATTCCCCTCCCCAAAATGCATATATCTAATGACTTGACAACTGTATCGTAAGCGTATTCTTGTGATAAGTCTGTTTAAAAGTATGGTAAGCTATTGAGGTGATTGTCGACATTTTTTTGCTTTGTCTAGAATTTAACCATAAACGATGGAATGCAAGATACTTGAATATGTCTGCGCGTTGATATCATAACGGACCATGACCTAGCGTGTACCTATGATAGTTAGATAAATAAATAAATAGATAATCTTTATTTCAATAGGATGATCCCATTAGTTAAAACTAATCTTTCTGGGGGTCCTCAAAATAATAATAACATATTTATAAGTACATACAGTATTATAACTTTACAATGGGAAACATCACCATCTTAACAGTTATTATTAACAATAGGAAATAAAACATCATCTCTTTTATCGTAAATTTTAGTATAAAGCTTCCCGTTAGCATGGTTAGTTATATAGATGTTAAGATCCAGGAAAGGTTAATGTTTGTTGTTATCATAGATCAACAGAAAAAATCTCTTTAGTGTATTGAATTCAAACTTATTTAGTCTTCATTAAAACAGGCAAAATATTTCGTTATCCTCATATGATTCACATATCCGAGCACAGTAGCTGCTACTATAAGTACCGATTATCAGGTTATCTACATGTTGATATCGTAAAATATCAGCTGCGAGACATAATATGAAGCTTTTTGTCGAGTGAGCGTAGCGAACGAGATCAAAAAGCCTTCATATAATGTCAAGCAGCTGATATTTTACAATATCAATATGCAGATAATCTGATAATCGATTTATCGGGTTATATTTGCGTGTTTCGGAAGTGTTTTCTTTGCTTCACCAGCACACAAAAGATGACTTGATAAGTTCGGGTCAAAGTTATTAACGTCGGTTCAAACATTATGACGTCGCTGATATGTCCGGGTCAAAGTTATTAAGGCCGGTCAACGTATTTGACGTCACAAAGACATGATACGGAATAATATTAAGAGCTGAACAGAGTGATATAGACAGTGCAACGACCGATAATTATATAGATTTGGACTTAAACAGATTTGAACCAAACTATCATGCAATATCTAAAAGTGTCATACAAATTTTATTTCAGATGTAGTTCGATGGTTCGTGGCTGATTTTAGACATACATTGTGATCAGTTGTTTAATTGATCCATTCGTGGTATTGTTATTCTATAGAAGAAAAGTATCTAACCGACGCAAGGCGGCTCCATCTTGGGCTGTGGGTAACTTAAGTTACCCACAGCCGTTTAAGCACAGTGAATACAGAAACAGTCCGCAATAAGTGGTGCACAGTAAGTTCTAAATAAACTGTTGCAAAATCAAAATCGTATCCTTACTTTTAATACGTATACATGCAGTGGTTATTCTATTCCCTTTGGAATTCCGAAACTTGGCGATATAAGGAATCTCCATCGCGAACGAAAATATTATATATATAAAAAGATAAGTAAAGATGACATATAAAAGATTTTTAGTCATTATTTTGAGTATGCAATTTATAAAAAGTACTTCCAACGGATTTTTGACACTTCAAATTTAATTGATTCCACAAGTTTCGCAGACCTTATTTAAATTTTTTTTACTAACTATGCGTGAACTTAAATTTGTAGATTTTGATCTTACCTTTTTACAAGCACGGAATATAAGCCACAAATTTACTAAGATACGAGATCTTTTAGCTGTATTTCACTTCGTGTTACGTGAACAAACAGTACGCCAATTGTTAAATAAACTTCTTATCCAGTGTAAATATTACAGAAAATACATTCCTTGCTTTCAAATATGAACATAATAAATAAAACACGTGTAATTATTAAATATATACAGACTGTTGACATACAGGTCGATATGACATACGAAATAAAAGTATATACTGTCGACAAACTTGTCGATTTGACATGCAAAATAAGTCGAAGTTCAAGTTTGTAAATGGTTAAAAAAATCAGGCCGTTGTACGCTATCATAAAAATAGAGAAAAGAAAACAAGTGGGCAATCGAAAATCGAAAAATAACAAAAACAGACAACACTATCACCATGATCACAAAAAAGAAAAATCAGCAGAACAAAAGAAAAACAACAAAACAACAAGTCTTACACAAAATAATCCATTCATTCGCATCTGGTTCAGATATAATATTACCCGTTCTGGTTCTGGTTTGACCATATATGATTGTGAACTTTATATATATGAACCAAATTATCCAAGCTGCACCTGCATATTGAGCACTAGTACATATAGCTCCAAGTTGGTGTGACATTACATGGATTGATTTTCTTTTTAATGATTTCCTTGATAGAGGGCTTTTTATACAAGGACGATTTACTTCGCAGTGACATACGCTACCATTGGAGCTAAAACTCGAGTTGTAATCTTCTGGAATAGCCGAGTTAATATGTATTTTTATAATTAGAGTGTTTCAGTCTTTATTTTTATGCCCCACCTACGATAGTAGAGGGGCATTATGTTTTCTGGTATGTGCCTCCGTTCGTCCGTCCGTCCGTGCATACGTTCGTCCCGATTCAGGTTAAAGTTTTTGGTCAAGGTAGTTTTTGATGAGGTTGAAGTCCAATCAACTTGAAACTTAGTACTCATATTCCCTATGATATGATCTTTCTAATTTTAATGCCAAATTAAAGTTTTGATCCCAATTTCACGGTCCACTGAACAAAGAAAAGGAGAGTGCGAAGCTCAGGTTAAAGTTTTTGGTCAAGGTAGTTTTAGATGAAGTTGAAGTCCAATCAACTTGAAACTTAGTACTCATGTCCCCTATGATCTTTCTAATTTTAATGCCAAATTAAAGTTTTGACCCTAATTTCACGGTCCACTGAACAAAGAAAAAGATAGTGCGAAGCTCAGATTAAAGTTTTTGGTCAAGGTAGTTTTTGATGAAGTTGAAGTTCAATCAACTTGAAACTTAGTACAAATGTTCCCTATGATATGATTTTTCTAATGTTAATGCCAAATTAAAGTATTGATCCAAATTTCACGGTCCCATGAACATGTAAAATGATACTGCGAGTGAGGCATCCGTGTGCTATGGAAACATTCTTGTTTCAATGTAATTTTTGATAGACTGGTGTTGATATAATTCTTCGGAGGCAGTAGGGAGCCCCATCTTCCCCCTTTTTTGTGGGAAAAATTTGGTTGCTTAAATAGGATATCACTGATGCATAACTGGAGCGGGACCTCTCTTCAGCTGTCATCTTTTGAAAATTTCTGGATCCGCCACTGCTATTTTAGAATTGTCTTTGGCTATAGTTAGCCTATAGTGGTGTCTAGATATAAGAAGATGTGGTATGAGTGCAAATAAGACAACTCTCCATCCAAATCAGAATTTATTAAAGTAAACCATCATTATGACTGTACTTTTAAGACTAACTATTTGATTTGATTGCAAGCTTGGTTTTTACCTTTTTTGTGAGGTTTAGGGGTTATAGAATATTAAGAAAATAATAAAGAATTTGGTTATAGGCCAAAATATTAAGAATTAAGTAAACTGGGGTGCTATACACAAAGAATAGACAATAATTAACAAAACAAAGGAAAAAAGAGAAAATGACATTAATAATGGAGAATATAGAAATGATCGATCATCAGCCTTCCCATTCAGCCGGTAGGATATATAGCAACTGTGTATACATTTACTGAATTTTAGGTCTCAACATCATGCTGAGATCAAATCGGACGAGTGCGTATAGCCAAATACAATCAATACGTGTTTGCTACTATATTATTACAACCGACCTAAAACCTTCAAAACTGGAACATACTTCTGCAAATTACCTAGAAACTACATGCGTAGTCACAAATCTGCACGATTTGATTTATTGAAATACACACACCTACATGTTTTTGAATTGATCGAATATAAAGTTGATCTTGAAACAGATTATCAAGATGTTTGAAAGTGGATTACATATAACCAAATAGCATTAAAATCGAATCATTATCACAGTCTTAACACGAACTGATTGCCAAAAATGCGTTGTTACGCGGAAAGCGGTTATAAATTGTATACTAGAATATGCATATTTACTGTAGGTATGCAACATTAGCCCTTAAACGGCTACTATAGTTATTTTCTCAATCTTTTTCGTTTGATTTTAAAAAAGATTTTTTTTTTGTTTTATAAAAAAGCTTTCCGTAAAAGTATGATATAGCACTCGTGTGTTATAGAAATAATATGATCTCAAGAACTAAACTAACCAGAACCGTTATGTTATGGAGGTGTAGGCTATCTTGCTTTAATATCGGACCAGAATAGAGAATAAAGAACAAAGAATACAAAGAGAAAAATAGGAAAGCAAATAATGAGTATAGAATAAGGAGGTGCCAAAATATAGAGAATAGAGAATAATGGTAAAAAAATACAGAGAATAAAGAGAAATTGGCCTAAACAATATAAACGGAATACAAAAAATGAGGACCCGATCCCGAAGTTCACAATCTAATGAAAATATAGAACACTGATTTAGTTATACTCCATATTACGTATAGAGTAAAACAAAATCAGAGTTCTATATTTTATATAGATTGAGACCCTCCTACATTATTATATTTCTATTATTAACCGTTAAATTTTGAATAAACTCATCATAGATATTCTGAATTTGTATGGCAGTCCTCTAAGATTTGTATGAACATGCGCCTATTCTAACAATTAATGATTAAAAAACTAAACAAATAACACAAAGGTATTTTATAAATAGGTATAGGCCATAAAACAAAAGATCTGTATATATACGTATAAATTATTCAAGTGCTAATTTCACGGACTAACCTTGTTTGCTTTAGTGTCATTAACTATTCATGAAACGAAATTCCATCTCCCATTTCTAAATATCCTACGAAAACTAAGACCTATTTGATAGAAACTGACTTTTTAACTCGTGCAAACAAATGTCTTCACTATTTCATTGAAAATCCAGGATACACTCCGATTAAATGTACTGATATGGATGAAAGTTGTATATAATCGAACAAAAGGAAATTTAAACAATTATTCCAAGCTTTTAATATATTTAAACGAACACTATAAGAAAGTCGCACGAATAATGTTAAAAATCTTTATATAGTTTAGGTGGGAATGAAAATATTTGCCTTATCTGTAACATGTAATCATATTAAATAACTTCTACTTGAACGTATTTGGTTAAATGTTCTACAATTTTGTATGAAATGAAAAAGTTTGACAGTAGAATTAATATAAATGTAAATTTCAAACAAGCTCGGACGTCATTTTCGTTGACAGATATATTTGTGTATGATAAACTATCAATTGAATGTAATGGAATTAGTTGCCAGGGTTTTGTGACTCTGTTTCTAAAATGCAAATACCAATCAGACAAAAGTGTTTTCCCTCTATTATTTTACTTTCTGTCGTTCGTTCTATCATTTATAGTTTATTTTCACCATTAGACTTTCTCTTTGCTTTACTTTTTATGCACTCTTTCTCTCTCTCTAGGTAAATGAAATACTTGTTTTGTCTGTTAAATAAAGGATGCATCAGTAATGCTAAAATTTAATAAAGGTCTGCCAACGCTAGTTATTGTGTGTGGATGTGAGTGTTGGTTTAGGAGGGGTGTAGCTAGAAGCAGGAACCATTTGTAGTTTTTAACATTTCTTTTCAACATGAAAATTATCTGTGTTATCATTTATAATGAAATCAAATGACAAAAATACAGACGAATATAAAAAAAAAAAAGCTTGGAAAATACCTTATATTCAAAATTTAAGGTATGTACATGTAAATGTATTTAATATTAAATAATTCTAATTCAGGTGATTAATTGCATATATCCAAACAGTACATGCACCAAATTGAATAGCAGTTACACGACTTTAAAGATTTGTATAGATAAACTTGCCAGTTGGTAAATTGTATGGAATGTAAAATTACTTTTTAAAACATTATATAAATCTTGAATAATACATACTTTTTTTTGACGCTATATATTAATCCATTAAATCAACACATACATTCCTCATGAGTCGTTATAATCCAAAAAAACAAATAGTTCCTTATTAATATCAAATTGTTATCATTAAAATTTAATTAGATCTTTTCCAATTAGAAATTTGATACTGAAAAGATCTAAAATCTACATCGGATCAATAGAGCACTTCACAAGTTACTACAGATTGGGTAACCTCTGTCGATTACAGTCCGTTCAATTGAAGATTTAAATCAAACTTGTGATGCCAACGACATGGATAAGATAAATTTCGGCATAGGAAGTGGATACGTGTTTCTACAAGACTGCAACAATCTACAATGTAATAAGATATCTCATAAGCATAAATTATATTATTTACCATAAACTTGTAAATTATAGATAAACCGTGACCATTGGCTCTGTAACGCAGTCTCTAATTGTGCATTAATCAAATCCTTTCGAAATAGCTGAATACGGATATTGTTGATTGAGGTTTGGTGTCATAAAAGGGGTCAAGGAAACCAAAGAAATCGCTCTCTCGTGCATAGATTTGATTCCAGTTACTTTTGGCCCTTCTTAAAAGGTTGGAAACGGCGACAGTTTCATAAAACTTTGATAAAAAAAATCGTCTCCAGCATCACAGAAAAAACATTACTTTTGGTGCAATGCTATTTAAAGTCGACATATTTTTACTTGCTAAATAAATATGTACAAGGAAACAACATTTTCAACTCGGCCATTCAGTGCCTGCACTGTTTAACTGATAGAGTGTCTACTGCCGAAGCCTTGAAGGTATATTTAATTTCAAACCTCAATACGGACGCGGTGTAAAGAATCAACGATCCACAGAGTATGGTATTGTACTGGAGTTTTAATATAAGTCGGAGATCTAATATACATATCTATGGTATAAACATAAATAAAGAAAAATCAGACAAGTTCAAACAATATATTAACGGTATGACGGATGTAAAACCACCCATTGATAACTTTGTTATTTATATTGGGATTTAACTCTTAAAACGTTTTCAATAACGCTCCAACGATCCGAGAAAATGAAAAAAACCCAGGCATTGATGCATGTACAGGAGCAATAATATTACAAATACACTCAAGTGTTCGCATCAATCCATTGAAACAATGATTACAATAATTTTGATTGAACCAGGCAAGAGCCATCTGGAGTTACTTGGGGTCATGACGCTCTGACTTTAGTAGCTAAATTTCCATTCTAACTTCGGCTTTAGTAGTACTTTTTTGCAGAAGGGGGTTACGGTAGTATTTGAGTAAGAGGGTAAATTATTATGGAATAAAGAGCTTACTTAATTTAACTTGCAAATGAATTTAACTTAATTTTTAAAATAATAAACAGAAATCGCTATACCATTATACGACAACAAGTTTTGGCGGTCGTACAATAAACTTATACATCAAACCCCAAAGCGGTGAAGGGGGTTTTAAGTTTAACGGACCTTAACTGGCTATAAAGCCTTCGCACGGTCGGCAACCCTTAACAGTACCGGTCTTGAACACGTATATGTATACTAGACTATTGTTGTTCAAAAGGAGGAATTTTCACAATATGATTGATATATTATTACATGTGTTTAACGTGTGTAAACTATTTCACGCACTTCAGGAATGGAACAAATTAAACTAGAGGCTCGCATAGGAGCCTGAATTGTTCAATTGACAAAAATGTCATTTTAATATTGACCTTTTAAATTTGCAATTATTAACAAGGACGTATAGTTTTATGTCGATCATTGTGATTGTTAGTTATAGGCAGTGGCTATTTGACCGGCACCGGCAAAATAGAAAAAAAATGCTATTTTGCCGGCACTGAATAAAACTGTTGATTGGTGTGATTAGTAGGGAATAAAATGGCTAAATAATAATTTAATATCTTTTTATCACCACTTCAAGCAATCATGAATGAATAAAAATGCAGTACAATACAAATAAGATATTGAAGATAAAATTGAGAATTGAAATGGGGAATGTGTCAAAGAGACAACAATCCGACCATAGAACAGACAACAGCAGAAGGACACCAATAGGTCTTCAATGCAGCGAGAAACTCCTGCACCCGGAGATGTTCATAAATAAATAATGTATAGTTTTATAATATTAATTAAAAGCATGAAAACATATTTGTATATACAATATTATTAACTATATGTTTTCGACTATATTTATGAAAAAGATGATTTTCAAATCTGTGTAAAATCTATGGTTAAAATATATCCTGCCATGTGATAAAAATAGTACTAAAACTACATCACAAAACAGACAATAATATGTTGTTTGCTACAAATTTCAAATGGACACATGCTTTAACATTTGCAATTGTTACAAAACCAATTCTTTGCCTTTGGAAGTTGTTCTAGACTAGCACAAGATAAATGTTGCCACTCCAAACAGGAACTATACACATTACACTGGCTTCTTTTGAATCTGTCTCATGTGTGCATATGTTACACAGTCGGAGACCAGGTTGAAATAGAACAAAAGAATCGAAGCTCTTTGTTAGAGAAGGCGATAAATGCTTACTGTAATGTTTACTATAGAGACAAAAATTTTAAAAGTTAATAGAAACAAACAAAATTACAATTTTCTTCTCAATTATGAAGTGTTTTATTTTGAAAACACCATTTGCATAAGTTTTCAATTTATTTAGTACATAGTTAAGCAGAACAATTAGATATCAAGTCGACGACATGGGTATCTTTCAAGTTGGATGTAGAAAATGCATAACCTCCGATTTAAATTTTTTTTTTACCACGGACGGAAAACATATCAATCTATTAGTTCAGTAATTTTCGTGTCAGCCCTTCCATTATGTGACTCAAGAAAAAAATCCAAAAAATGGGTAACAATTGTATCGAAAAGAGAAAATCGAGTGCACCTTTTTATGTTCGGGCGTGTTTGAGTTGAATATTTTGTCTTGATATCGTACAAAGCAAGAATATTTCATACATCGTCTCGCTTCAGATTCTATCATTTTTATATATCAAAGCTACAGGTTGACTTTATAACATAAAAAAATCACAGTACTAAAAGATGAAATATATGGGTCAAGTGAAATACCTATCTAATGAATCACAAAAACAGAGTAGGTGTGTTCGAATAGCTATTTTTTTACTGAAAGTACTTGACGACAGTCTTTCAAGTTGGATGATGAAAATGCATATCTTCGAAAAATTATAATTTTTTGTGTGTGAAAACTAGGGTTTATAGTCTTCAACCACTAAAAAAATCTAGTCTGCCCTTCCAGGAAATATTTAATTAGAATTTTTTTAAATGTTTATGAATTTTCGAAAATTCCACCTGACAACCGATCAGACAATAGTTTTAAGTTAAATCAATGCAGTCAAGATCATTAACTAATGCTTATTAGCTAGTTGATACATTTGTCTTTTAAAATACAACTGACATATATAAGGATCGTAATGGTGCAATGTGGATAAATTTATCGGTTGCCGAGAGCAAAATTGGCAGCGAGTCATCCCTACAATGGCTTCATTTCTACGATTGTGAAAATGAACTGGCGTAATGGGGAGATAATTTTGACGAAGTAGAGTCCTGACTGTACATATGTAGATAGGATTCGTTTTCTTCTCTTTAAACACGCTCTGAATAGCTTCCCATGCGTCTTTTTGATAATACTTTTTAATTAAATCAATGTTTACAATTGAGTCATAACAAGAGGCAGTTAAAAGTTCAGGTCTTGCTTCAACTTGTTCCTCGGTTAATAATATGTTGTTATTAACAGCATTTTTTTACTAAACCGCCATCAAGAAACCATTCTAATATAAGGAACCCAATTTCTTTGCATTTTTTATTCAAGATTTCAAGATTTATTAGGAAAACACTCAGACACATTTACATTTGTGTTACAAGAGGTCATTATTGATAACATATATTTGTTTTTGTCCCGGCCAACAAAGCTGCTAATAATATTATTATTGTTTGACGTAAATTTTACATTGAGGCTCTGAAAAAAGAAATCACCAATTCACCAACATTCCAACTGACTCCATTTTCAGAAAACGACATCTGTAACAAACATAAACTTTTAGTTACCGCTTTACAAGCAGAGCCAAATACAATGAAAGTCCCAACTATGTACTGGCTTCCGAAGCTACACAAAACACCTTACACATATAGATTTATTTCTTCTTCAAGCCATTGTTCCACTACTAAATTGTCTATTCTTCTTACCAGCACACTTGGTACAATTAAAAACCTGATAATAAATTGTTCAAATAAGGCCTTCGAAAATAGTGGAATTAATTACTTATGGAGTGTCAAGAACTCGTTGGAAGTACTTGATAAATTGCATGCATATATTGTAGATTTTAAATCTGTTCAAAGTTTTGATTTTTCTACCCTGTATACCACATTGCCTCACATTCTCATTAAGAAAAAATTCACACACCTAATTAAATGGGCATTTAAAAAGTCAGAATGTGAATATATATGTTCAAACTCTTTTAGGTCATTTTTAGTAGCAATAAACAAAAAAACTATGTCAATTGGACATGCTTTGATACTATATATACCCTTGAATTTTTACTAGATAACATTTTTGTTCGCTTTGGGGATTCCGTATATCGTCAGATTATCGGAATTCCAATGGGGACTAACTATGCACCGCTTATTGCGGACCTGTTTTTGTATTGCTATGAGTTACAATTTATGACAAAAATAAGCAAAGACCCATCGAAACAACATCTTATAAACAAATTTAATAATACTTTTAGATATTTGGATGATATTTTGGCTCTCAATAATGACGACTTCAGTATGTATATTAAAGAAATTTATCCTGTTGAACTTACTTTAAATAAAGCTAATACTAACAATGACCACTGCCCTTTCCTCGATCTTGATATCTATATCACTAACGGAAAGCTGAATACTAAAATTTATGATAAAAGAGATGATTTTTCATTTCCTATCGTTAATTATCCATTTTTAGATGGTGACGTTCCCTTGTCACCATCTTACGGTGTTTATATATCTCAACTTGTACGATTCGCTCGTGTATGTAACAATGTTTTAGATTTTAACGAGAGAAATTTATGTATTACTGAAAAATTATTACACCAGGGTTTTCGATATCACAAACTAGTCAAAACATTTACTAAATTTTATCATCGGTATATTTGGACATCATTCGTAAATATAGCTCAACATGCAGACTTCTTATACGTTCAGGTATTTCACATCCAATTTTTTATGGAAATATTCTTTATAAAGCACAAAGGTGTCAGTATTCACCTCAAAAACTAACAAAACCTTTGAATAGACTTATTAAGAAGGGATATAGTTACGAGACTAAAACTAACAAAACCTTTGAATAGACTTATTAAGAAGGGATATAGTTACGAGACTGTTGTCAGGTCATTAAAGATTGCATATTTTGGCGTTAATATTGATTCACTTATAGGGTCTTTGCATCGGAACTAAACACATTTATTAAAAAACCAGTTGTTGGCATGACACGGGTTATGCTCTTCTCATATATGTTATGATGGTATGATACTAAACCCCTAACGGGAAGGATTGTGCCTGATGTCCATATGATGAAATCATAATCTTTCAGTCAGTTTAATTGAAGTCTGGAGCTGGCATGTCAGTTAACTGCTAGTAGTCTGTTGTTATTTATGTATTATTGTCATTTTGTTTATTTTCTTTGGTTACATCTTCTGACATCAGACTCGGACTTCTCTTGAACTGAATTTTAATGTGCGTATTGTTATGCGTTTACTTTTCTACATTGGCTAGAGGTATAGGGGGAGGGTTGAGATCTCACAAACATGTTTAACCCCGCCGCATTTTTGCGCCTGTCCCAAGTCAGGAGCCTCTGGCCTTTGTTAGTCTTGTATTATTTTAATTTTAGTTTCTTGTGTACAATTTGGAAATTAGTATGGCGTTCATTATCACTGAACTAGTATATATTTGTTTAGGGGCCAGTTGAAGGACGCCTCCGGGTGCGGGAATTTCTCGCTACATTGAAGGCCTGTTGGTGACCTTCTGCTGTTGTTTTTTTCTATGGTCGGGTTGTTGTCTCTTTGGCACATTCCCCATTTCCATTCTCAATTTTATACATTAAATATGACAGAAATGAACAAGTGATTAACAAGTTATTACAAACAAAATTTAAAGAAGAGAAGACAGTTTTCTGATAAACATTGACAATTTCTTATATAATTCAATATTGCAAAGTGACAAAAGACCTTCCATTTTTACAATGTTTGGATTATTTCTATAATATTGTGGTAAATATCTGTTTCTCAAATCTACTATCTGTGCATTTTTACAAATAAATAATACATGATATTCATCACCAATATCTTCTTTGCATAAATTACATTTTCTTTCGGATTTTGGTATATTGTACCATCTACCAGTTTCTATAGGCAATCATAAGTTTGCAGTTCTTAATTTTGAAATCCAAATTCTAAATGAACAGTGAATAAAATTGTCCACGCAATGTGGTTTGTAAATCATTGTACCATTTTTGTATGAACTGGTAAACAGTTGCTTTTTCGGGTACACTTTTTTGGAAGACCAATGACAGTTTGTGTCAAACCTTTTGGCCTTCCACGTTTCTTGATATTTGGTGGCAGTAATAATATGTGCGAAATACGCAATCCACAACATTTGGAATCCAGTGGGTGTTCTTCTTGTTGAGATGTATCTTGTTCTTCTTCTTGCGAAACTAGTTCTCAGGAATTTCTCAGTATTTATTTGTTTAATTTATTTGTACAAATGAACACACTGTGACTGATGACTGGGTTTCTGATATATATTATCACATAATCTGAGATGTTCTGACTGTGTTATCTTCAACAAAAAGTACTCACCCTTATTCAGTTCATTTGGTTTGTACTACTTTTCAAATTTCAATCGAATAGCCCGAAGTCATTTACAGGTACATGATGTGTTTTTTTTTTCTTTTAAAGGAGAGTTGTATATCAATGTTTAGACTATATTCAATTTGATAGTTAAAAGTTTAAGTTTTTAGATGAATGTAACAAAAGTTTTTAAATACTATTCTTACATTTTAATTCCAGTCAGATATAATTAAAATCAGAGACGGCAAAATAACATTTTTTCTATTTTGCCGGCGCCTGCTAAATAGCAAATTTGCTATTTTGCCGGTGCCGGTCAAATAGCCACTGCCTTATTAATAACAAATTTGCACTTTTACATTTCATTTTGATGGTAGAGATAAAATACAGGTATACATTTGAAAGGTGATTGCACATGGCTTACTCAGTGGCAATGTGAGCCAACAATCCGTAATATAGTCAGTACTGCAATATGCGTCTACATGGGTGGAAGTTGGGATATTTGAACAAGCAAGTTGGAAAATGCAAATTTAGCCTTACAATACACAAGTCCTCTCATAATCCCTCATTGTGTTGTAATATGGTTTTGATGTGCAGACTGAGAGTGTAACTGTTGTACTTTTCCAAACTGGAAAATGTTGTTCAGTGGTTGTCGTATGTTGATGTGGTTTATAACTATTTCTCGTTTTTTTTTTTAATATATATAGATTATACCTATGGATTTACACAAGTCTTTTTGATGCCATTTATAGCCTGCTGTTTGATGAGAGCCAAGGCTGCATGCTAAAAGCAGTACTTTGAATATAATTTTACACATTGTGACTTGGATGGAGAGCTGTCTCATTGGAACTCCTACCACATCTTCTTATTTCTATCATATTCCAAGTCGCTAGTTTAAACTGTTTCTTATTGTGCACTATCTACTGCTCACCTGATTTCTGTAGAAAAGTATATTCTCCAGGGAGTTTTGAGAGGAAAAATGCAAAATATTCTTTAGGTGTTTAGGCAAGAGAGCTCATTCAATCTAGATTAAACAAAATTTGAATGCTATGACTTGAACACTACAATGGGAGCTGATTGCACACATCACGGGGGGTCAACTTCCTATTATTGGGTATACGGGGATGTGCCAAAAATATGGGTCATAATTTTGCGAAATTTTATATAAAAATGACCCTCCTTTTTAATGACATCCTATATTAAAATGCATTTATGTTTGATAACTATATATTGATTCGGGGTATGATCTACATATCATATATAAATATGCTATTGAGAATCATACATCATTAATGGTCAATTATTATATTAAATTAAATCAATTCATTTGAAAGTTCACCTTTCAAACAAAGTGCTTTCAAATAAGTTCCCAAATGAACCCCGGTGAGTTAGTGCTTATATAAGCATGGGTCATATTTTAAATATTGTATATAAGTATAGGTCATTCTTTCTTAAATATTTATATAACTATAGGTACTGAATTTCAGTGAATGTTATATTAAAATGGGTACGTTTTTTGAGGCAAAAATGGCACACCCCTACCAAGAAAATATCAAAGTTACCCCCCCGTGGCACACATAGTGATCCATCGTGGGTACTTCTCATTGAGAATATTGTTCCCCTGCAATTAAACCTGGAAAATCTGTTTTTTCTATTGAATACCAAAGTGTGGTGCAAATCTTGAATGTGTAAATAAATTTGCATTCATTTAAAGGCTGTAGTCTGAACTGTAAGACAATTGCACCTCACAGGTACTAACTAGTCAGTGCCCAGCTGCCCAATACTTTACACTTGAGAGGTTTAGCTACTTATAAAACCAGGTTTAATCCACCATTTTCCACAGAAGAAAATTCCTGAACTAAATCAGGAATACGACAGTTGTTTTCCATTTGTCTGAGGTTTTTGAGCTTTCTATTTGCCATTTGATAAAGGCCTTTCTGATTTGAATTTTCCCTTGGAGTTTGGTATTTTAGCTATTCCTTTTTACATCTGAAGGACAGTGGGCATTCGTTATTGTAAATAAATGTCAAGAAATATAAAGCAGTCATCAATATAAGCATAATTTATTGTTGACCATGATAGCTGTTGTACAGTATATAAATACAGAATTAACAATATTTGTATCAATCAATATGCCCCGTTAAAATCCCCATAACAATATGATACACCATGCCCCAACATAGCATTTTTTATTCATTTTAAAGCACGCAAAATCACAAAACTGAGGCTTCAGCCTGGTACCATGTTCTTCTAAATTTTGTCATGGTACCAGTCTAAATTTACCCTGTATATATAAATTGCCAGTGATATTTTAGCTAAATGCTCACTATATAAATATACACACATACACCATATGATAATAAGTAAGGTATTTTGAATTGTAATCATGAAACTGCAATAACACGAACAAAGTATGACGTAAAAGTTACTTTTAACCTTGAAATGATGATAGTGTGGAAATAAATAAAAACTGATGGTAAATTTTACAATTATGATGCAGACTACAGGGTGGTGAACACTAGAGTACAAATTTCATATTATACTATCTAGTTCTGATTGGACAAAGTTAATGATTTATAGATTGATCATACCCCTCCACTTCAAATAAACAACAACCATGGCTTATCTGTTTTGGTTTTACTGGGAGGAGGGTGTTGTTGCTGTCCCATTGAGAAATATCCTAATCCAAAACATTGTACAGCTTAAAGTTCTTACATATACAAATAACACTGTAAAACTGTGTACATGGTGTAACCTGAATTTAGAATGTTCAACCATCCTTCATATATAATAGGCATAAGACAAACACATTTTTCTTATCAATATATGTGGTGGACTTGTTGGTAGGTATTCTGAGCAAACTTCATTCTCGACTTCAAGACTCATTTAATGGGACACTACACAACAAAACAGACAAAAACACCAAATTTCTACTAACCAATAAGTATAACACAACTAAAGAAAACCAACAACACATATAACAGACATAGGAGTCTGTGCCAATCAGGATCTTTATTTCTGTGGATTCAAAAGCACCCAAAGGAGCCATATCGTGAAAATCAATGTGAACAAATTGGCAAAAAAATTGTCACTTTTTTTTAAAGGAATATAAACTATTCTGCCACTTACTAGCATAAATGTTCTCTTTGGTAAAACCTGATTATAGACTGGATTTAGAATATTTTATTTTAGTAAGGTACCAGTTTGTTTTGGATGAATCCATAATGATCCGTCATATTGGCATGTATTTATATCTCTATAACTTGAATAAAACCAACAATTGGAATTTTACCATCAGATTAGAATATTAACTTTGTCTGCATATGAAAAAGGTTGGTATTTAACTCCTTCAGATCGAAAATTGTAGAACTTGTATAAAACATGTCTTTCAAATAACTTTTTTTTCAGGATAGTGTTGAAAGTGGCATTCACAACCAATCAATTAATCAATAATAACTAAATATGAATGTAAGGATTTCAAAATGAGGCAATTATGGCTTTTTGGTACTTTTCACTTACATAAAAGATTGATTGCTTGGTGATTGCTTTACCCCACATCATCACAAAAATGCTATATCTTAGCGACAGCTATTTCACTTACAGAAAAGAAGTTAAAATGATGACAGAAAATAAATAAGATACATTTTATAAATCATGACTGATATCTGAATGAATAATGATGTCTTCAGAACACTGTACATATATTATTTCATAGAATTTTTAACCTTATTTATTACTCATACAAATTATCCTTTACATACACATTCCTTCATTTTTTTACAGTGTACTTACATTTGCATTGGAATGGCGTGCAGAATTGTTCTGCAATACAATACTAAAATTAACTTATAATGCCCTTTAATGTATGGTATCACAAAAATAAATGAACCCACTGTATTAAAAAAAGTCTCATCTTTAGACAAAAATGCTTAATAGGAATGATAAATATATTTTACACCATGTTTAAAAATTCCATCAAAAAGATCACAATCTGATTACAGTGGTACTTAACACATCTTTTTCTCAATTAAAAGATTTTTTCTCTTTATCCAACAATGTTTCTCACATTGAATGTAAGATAAAATATGTTAATATAATATGTTTCCACATTTTGTTATCAGGAACTTTCAATGGTATTTTTAGATTTAGTGTATAATGCACCATTAATGCCATCAATAAATTGCCTACGTTCAAATTGTTATAAAACTTCACATAACTAACTCGTAAAAACAAACCCTTACACGGAGTCAAAAATATTTTCTTGGAGCAGAAAAAGAGAGTAACAGCAAAGCCAAAATTTCAAAGCAATTAAAGCATGACAGTAGAGGAGAGACACAAAAAAGGTAATGGTGCAGACAGGGTAAATTGTAGTAAAAGTAATACTTAATTCAAACCAAGCAAGGGCTAAAACAGAGTAAACAATTCATTAATGGGGTGTTATTCAACATCTCTCACCTGACTGGGTAAAACCAAACTTCTATTTTTTAATGTTTAGCCAGAAATGAGTTTAAAGAAAATGTATGTCTATAAAAGTTTAAAATTCAACAAGCAGGCTTTACAATTGAAAAAGATTTCCTAATTCACTTAATGGCACATTAGCACAAAATAGAAAGTATAAGAGATCAGAAATTGCCTCAATAGGTGGTTATCCCGTTTTCAATATGCCTCCCTGGGTACCATGTATGTTTAAATGAAACAGTCATATGTCAAAAACATGCTCTTTTAATAAATTTAGACATAAATTCTATTTACTTCATACTACATACAGTATGATTCATTTTAACCCCCATTACATGAATTTATGTTTGGTTGAAAAATAGAATGACACTGGCAATGAATCTACATTCATTATTTCAACAGACAGAAATTATTATGCAAATATTTATAAATATTGAATCATCACAATTCACAAATCTAATATAATATGTGATACTTAGCACAGATTTTTTTTTGTCGGAATGATTCTATTATTGGAGCATGAATTGCTGACCCTCCTTCAGCACTTAGTGTTTCGTCCCTCCTTTTGACATAATTCATGTTGCTTAATATTCAGTTTTCTGTGTATTGTTTTTCTTCTGGTCATTATTTTGTCTGTCTTTCCAGACTTTATTTATTTTGATTGCCTTTCAAACCCGCCTTCCCTTTCCTACACAAATCTATTCTGGAAATTAAAAGCTTGACACATTCAATAGACTATTTGATGTTAAAAACAATAAGATGTTATCTAAATTACTTAATTTTTGGTGTATATACAAGACTAGATATACTCCTTATGATGTAGCATCTATATAGAAATTCTTTATATTTTTGAACATTTTAAATTTTACAGTTTTTGGACTGAAAGTTGTTCATATCTATTCTTTCATTTTCAGGTCTTAGATTCTGATCATCCTTAATGATCAACCTAAAACAAAGAGATTTTTTTTGTGATAAAAATTGCGAAATCAGTAAAAAAAAATCCTCACAAAAATTGCCCATCTTTACAGTGCATGGCATACAGATACTAGTATGAAACAAATTTTCATGTATTTCAAATACAATTTCCCTCATTTTCAGCTGATAGGCAAGTTAGACACTCAGATATCTATACTGCATCATGGTTTTACAACTAAGCTTCAAATTCATAAATTAACTGATAAATGACTACATGGGGATCGCTGTTTAAAATATCACATCATAACAGGGGCCCAGTTCAAACTATATTAGCTATAGACTGGTCCCCAAAATTTCTAGTTTTTGGGTACCAGTTGATACTTTGATGGCTGTTGACTGGTTCCTTATGTTTAAAAATCAATTCCAGGTATCAGTTCACTAGCTGTAAACTGGTCTCAAATGTTCCAACTGAATCTCTAATGCTATCCTTTGCTCCATAACTTCTTGTAATTCTTGATTTAATTCACTACTTAATCGTTCTAACATGGAATTCCTTTCTTTATGAGTTCTTATTGCCATCTGTAAATCTTTTTTATCTCTACTAACTTGTCTAAAAATAAAACAGTTTATATAAAAATTTTTGAAACTTTGACTGAAAGGCTAAGGGGTTATTTTCATCAGTATTCATTGACGACATGTAAATGTGATATGAATGTGAATCCAACTTTGTACTGCTAGTACTAGAAATGAGATATGGATGTATTTGGCTTTTATTTTTTTGGGGGGGGGGGGGGGGGGGGGGGGGGTTGCTATCTCATTGACATATGGCTTACAATTTCTTTTATTCATACAACTGCTCAGCCAGAATTTCGTTTGATTTGATAGCCTGAAGACCAAAGGGGAATATACAGTACAGGAAGAGCCTGGGGAGGGGGGTTACTTCCTATATTTTTATGAGTGTGCCACAAAACAGTGTCACTTTTTCATGCCCTGTTGGTTAGAACAGGGTCCCCTTTTCATGTCCTGCTGGTGAGAACAGGGTCTTTTTTTAAACAAAGTATTTGTCGAGAACAGGATTGCTTATTTAATTGTTTAAGGTACAGTCTAGGACCCGGGTCTAGAACAGCAACTCTTTTTTGTACGGTCTAGAACTGGATACATTTTCTGAGCATGTCTAGAACAGGGTATGTTTTTTCAATATTTCTGTTTAGAACAGGGTATGTTTTTCAATGTTTTCTGGTTAGAACAGGGTATGATTTGGCAAGTGCAGTCGGCACAGTTATACCTGAAAGGATAGTCAGTAACCCCCCAGGAGGAGGCGTAAAGATTGGTTGTCTCTTGGTCAGAGTATTATGTCTGGTTATGGTGACATGTCTTCCTGTACACTTGTTAACTCTCATGATAAAAATCCTGCTCAGCTGATAGGTCTAGTACAAAGCAGGATCCCTATTTAACTCTAACTAACATGTTCTGTCCTGATGTGCATTTAATATTTGCCACCACCAATCATAATCATTTAATATTTGCCACCACCAATCATAATCATTTAATATTTGCCACCACCAATCATAATCATTTAATATTTGCCACCACCAATCATAATTAATCAAAGCAGAACAGTGTAAACATCTTTGAGTCAACAAACAGCTTTCAACTTATAAGCACAGGCCAATGACCCCTAAAATCTGGTGTGGGCTACTTAAATTTCTACTTTTCTTGTATAGGACTATATATGTGGGCTACAAAATTTAAGCTGTGGGCTACCATTGCCAAAGTCTATCCCTGTTATAAGCATGCTCTTTTTTTTATCAGGCCTGATTTCATGGTGTCACATCTTTCAAGGTCTATCCAAATTAATTTTGCAAAGCATTCTCCTAAAGTCAGTGCTTGGAGTCATCTTAAACTTGCAGTAATGTGACAGTTTTTTTTTCTGTGACATTGAGATGCAGACCAGCTATGTTCCTTTACTTTTTAAGTTTTTTCACTGAGCATGTCCTGATTTTGTGTCATGAATGGATACCCAATATCTTTTGTTTTGGTACCAACGAAAATACCTGAATGCAGTGTATATGTATACATGTCATTAAAATTGTTTACCTGTAAGGTAATTTTTGTTTCTCCCCAGCACCTTCTTCCTGATTTTCAGGTACATCAAAAGTCACCGTCGGTGATATCGTCTGTAAAAATATAAAATATCACAAATCAAGTCAAAGGTTATCTGGTTATATATAAAACTAATAAAATCCCAATTAGGCAAATTGTCGATCAACATAAAATATTAAAGAAATTTGTCAGATGACATATACATTTTTTCAAGATCTCATTGACATGTTAAACCTGTTTGCACAGTTTTAATTTTTGAATTATCTTTCTCCCAGACTTTATATAACTTGTAATGGTCAAACTTGCATAATGGCAAATTTATTATATAATAAGTCTGAGGGAAAACAGAACTTTCTTCTTGCAAGGCCGTGAACACAATTTGATATGGAGACAAGCGTTTGGTTTTGAAATTTCCTACATGTAGTTACGGCCCTGTTAAAATAAAAGTGAGGTAAGGTTTCCTGAGACAATATACCTCAAGTTAAATGAAACCAATTTTCAGACATTTCAAGTATATTCAAATAATATTTATACTTTTGTTAGTAAAAAATTTGGGAAGTGTTTCCCGATTTTTTTGGGGAAAAAGATGAATTTATGAAGAATCTGGTGCCATCTCATACTTTCGATTAGACCTGCTGAGTTATTTAATTTTCAATACATTACAAGTCAGGTAATTTATTTTCAAACTACCACAGAACAAACCATTTATTTTTGTGATTATCAAGGCTGAGTTATTTATTTTCAAAATCCTCCTGGCTTGGTTATCATGTGTAAAATAATACAAGTGTTTGGTAAACAGGAAGTTGTTGAGTGATGAATCTGAAAACCCATCACACGGTATAGCAGACTTAGACTTATATAAACCTTGAAACCAAATTTCAGAATTCCTTGTATTGTAGTTCCTGAGAAAAATGCGACGAAAAATATTCATGGGACGGTCGGACTGAGGAACTGATGGACTGACGGACTGATGGATGGATGGACGGACTGACGGACAGACAGAGGTATAAAACAGTATACCCCCCTTTTTTCAAAGTGGGGGTATAATAATGCCCATAAATGGAGCATAAAAATGTCTTTACCGTAATTTGTTACAATATATGACTTACCTGTGGATCTGAGGACCCAGGTATCACTAGACTAGCATCTGTAAGTAAATAAAACAACCATCTGCAGTTTATCATAGGATTTTTAATTGTAACAAACAAGAATATATGTTACATCAGATTGTGAAAATCATAAATACATATCTGTCAATGTTTCTGATAAAAGTAGTTCCTGAACAAAATACTTTATCTCCCTCTGAATACCAATTGGCCGTTTCAGAATCTAAAGCATCATGGGTAATTTCATTGTTCGTACCCCAAAATGAAAATGACATCATGTCATTTGTTAAATTTCCATTGTTTATGACATTTTTAACCAATCAGGACGTTTTGGTGTACACTTTTGAAAATATTACCCAGGATGCATTAGATTCTAAAACGGCGAATTGGAGAAAAAGATGATCAGGAAGTACTGTAAATTAAGAAATTATTGTGTGCATTTATTATTGCGATTTTTAAAGAATGAAGAACAAGAATGTGTCCAAAGTACACGGATGCCCCACTCGCACTATCATTTTCAATGTTCAATGGACCGTGAAAATTGGTAAAAAATATAATTAGGCATTAAAATTAGAAAGATCAGATCATAGGGAACATGTGTACTAAGTTTCAAGTTGATTGGACTTCAGCTTCATCAAAAACTACCTTGACCAAAAACTTTAACCTGAAACTCGCACTTTCATTTTCTATGTTCAGTGGACCGTGAAATTGGGGTCAAAAGTTTAATTTGGCTTTAAAATTAGAAAGATCATATCATAAGGAACATGTGTACTAAGTTTCAAGTTGATTGGACTTCAGCTTCATCAAAAACTACCTTGACCAAAAACTTTAACCTGAAGCGGGACAGACGGACGAACGAACGAACGGACGGACGAACGAACGGACACACAGACCAGAAAACATAATGCCCCTCTACTATCGTAGGTGGGGCATAAAAATGCGAGTTAAATTATTGTGATTTTGAAAAAAAATGCATACATATCTTAGAACTTTATTAACACTCTAGACAGTTTACACTGTAACAAAAGGCAGACAAATGATACAAATAATAATTTACAATGGTGAACAAGATAGAAAGAAATATACATACATAGTTCATTATACCTAACCAATGTTGCAGCTAAGAGAATGCAATTTCTTATTATAGCGATACTCAACCAGACGCAATATTTGCATTAATAAAAAACCTCGCAATAATTTCTGAATTTACAGTAGTCTATAGGAACACACATTATTGTCCAATCAGCATAAAATAATCTTCACTCTTAAAATCTAAATACTCTGAGGTGGGCATAGAATCAGGAAATATTGATTTTAAGCCTTACATTTTACACTACTGTAAATGGCATGAAGACCTCCCTATCATGAGAGAAGCATGCCATCACAAGACAGATGAGCTGAACACAATCTCTTATGTCCAGGTTAGCTGAACACAATCTCTTATGTCCAGGTGAGCTAAACTTACCTCCAGCTTCAGCACCTACACTTTTGCTTGGTCCCTGAAATTATAAAATACACTGATGGTTAAAAAACAACAAATACAAGTTAAGAAATGAAAAAAACATGCATCAAAGATATATTTGTTTAACATTAATGCATACAAGCATTACATATTTTAAGAGGTTAAAGGTTTTATTGTCACTTCCATCAAATAAAATCTCATACACATGGAAAATCTAGGATAAACAATTCGATAGCATTTCTTCAATATTTGATTGTTCACCATGTATAGTTTGAATATTGTTGGAGGGAAGCTGTTGTAGTTAAAGATGATACATGCTATATATCTCCTATTTGTTTCGGACATGTAGACTGCTACCAGACCTGCTCCCACCTTTGAAGTACAACAAATAAAATTGAGAATGGAAATGGGGAATGTGTCAAAGAGACAACAACCCGACTTAAGAGCAGAAAACAGCAGAAGGCCACCAATCATTACAGCCATAAAATCTCATACCCGGAAGTGTGCTTCAGTTAAAATCATCACATTGAATTGTGGGTTCACTTACTACAAGTCTTTGACTGTCTATTGGATTGATGAGAATTGTTTGAAGAAAAAAAAATGTGCTTATCTAGTCTTACTATTAATTGTAATGAGTAAGCTCTTCTGTGTGAAGATAAACTTACCAAATTATTATAACCTAATGAGTAAGCTCTCCTATGTGAAGATAAACTTACCAAATTATTATAACCTAATGAATAAGCTCTCCTGTGTGAAGATAAACTTACCAAATTATTATAACCTAATGAATAAGCTCTCCTGTGTGAAGATAAACTTACCAAATTATTATAACCTAATGAGTAAGCTCTCCTGTGTGAAGATAAACTTACCAAGTTATTATAATCTAATGAGTAAGCTCTCCTGTGTTTATCTAGTCCATCACTTTGAGATAAACGATTATCTACCTCAGCAGGTACCATGGTGTTTAGAGCTTCTTGTGAAGGAATCGGCTCAAACTTATTAAATTTGTTTATTTTTTCTGAACCTATTGCACTAAAAGTAATGTTTCCTCTTTTGACAGCTGGGCTCTAAAATTTAAAACAAAATCATTAAGAACAAACATAGTAGCTTCAGGATCTTAAATAATTGCCAAAAATTTCCCAGATTTTGCAAAAAGTGCACTTTCCGATACCCCTACTTCCCCAAAACTAGCATTAACCACTTTCAATTGAAAATAAAACTACAAAATACAAAAATATTTGTAAATTTGTAAAAGTAGCATGCAGAAAAAATATTACATTCTTTCCTTATTATTTAATTCTAAATTCCAGTTTTACGGAGTAAATCATGAAAAATATAAATGATGTCAAGGTCACATGACAAAATTATGAGCTGATAGACAAAAACTTTTTTCCAATCAGAAGAAGTGTTACACCAAAAATTTGATTATAAGGATATAACAAAAGACAACTATTTAAGAAATTCCAAAGCATGAACAGATGCAGCAAGCTTCAAATATTTTTGTTTTAAAAATTTCAGTTTGACTTACGTCTTTCGGAGAAGC
This sequence comes from Mytilus galloprovincialis, assembly GCA_037788925.1. NCBI lineage: Eukaryota > Metazoa > Mollusca > Bivalvia > Mytilida > Mytilidae > Mytilus > Mytilus galloprovincialis. The sequence continues at coordinate 3,227,433 of CM075340.1, read as the reverse complement.
ACGGGGAGGAACAGCTGGTGGCTGTGAAAGACCTACAAATAAATAATAGCATTTTTACAAATAAATAGATATAAGAAGATGTGGTATGAGTGCTAATGAGACAACTCTCCATTGAAGTTTTAATATGTAAAAGTAAACCATTATAGGTCAGAGTACAGTCTTCAACATGGAGCCTTGCCTCACACCAAACAGCACGCTATAAAGGGCCCCAAAAAATTACTAGTGTAAAACTATACAAAAAGGGAAAACTAATGGTCTAAGCTATATATAAAGTTTTCATTTAAGCAAGTAAATTTAATAATTGATTCAGACTTTCGAACTTCAAAGTTTTATTTTCCTTCGGTTTTTCTCTTGTTCTTCATACTTCAACACGTCAGGTTTTATATAATTCATTTGCATTTTCTTCAAGAGAATTATAAAACAAAATTGATTAAACCCAGGTTTCGAATCAACAATAGAGTTCAACACAAGGTTCAACTGTATTCAACAGATTTTACTATATCATATAATATAAAGTACATGTAATTCAGAAAACTTGATTATCTGTAAATTTTCAAATACATGTATCTAAAACTGTTAGGGAGCCTTACATGTTAAAATTAGATAATCAAACTATCTATGGAAAAGGGCATAATTTTGGATGGTTAAATGCATATTCAGGATGAGAAAATGTTATGATCATGCACACAATATTACACTTCACTGGAGTGCTGATGCACATTTTTGACAAGCCAGCTCACAGGGTAACAGCCTGAAGGAAAACATGTCGCCGAAACCTGGACAATGTTAATCTATATGCTCACCATTCTTTGCTCTTAATCCTATTAAAGTGCTACATGCTTGGTACATTGCAGTTTTGTTCCAAGAAGTATTATGCTTCACAGGATGTACAAATAAGACAATATGTGGGTAATGGTCACGCGGTTGACAGTCACAAATCGTTACGACACCCTAAGAAACTAAGTGAAAATTAAAACTCGCTGTTCTGTGGATGGTTGTTTACCTTTAGACCATCTATTTTTAGCGGATGTCTGGATAGATCTAAGTCTCAGTAGAATTTTGTTGGAGAATCTTACAAAATAAAGTAATACTTGGACCTACCTTGGAGATCAACAGAAAGACTACGACCATGTTGCTGTGGGGGTCTTGGTGGTGGAGCAGGGGGTTCTTCCTGTCCCATACCATCAGCTTGACTAGAGGCTTGAACTGGAATTAATAATCCTGTTACTGTTCCTGGAACTTAAAAACAATATAGTCACATGATAAGCATGATGTACTGTGGATTTTACAGCTTGGTCACATATTTTACTAGATGAAAACTTAGTAAAAGGATATAAGAATTGTTTTATAAAAGTTTACCTTAACATAACAGTGGTTTAAAATTTTCAGCTTAATGTTTGTAAATTGTGTGTAAAAAAGACTCAGATAAGAATTTTATATCGACAAATATACAAGCATGCTTATATCTATACATATAACAGGAGTTTTTCTCTTGAAGCCAGATTTTATGATTCCGTCAAAAAAAATCTATTTCATTAAATTCTCTTTTGTTTTTTAATCTGAATATATAATATTATAGACTTTTCTAATTCAATGATAATTTTGTAAGTATTTTTTTTTAACTTTAAGATTAAATCCATAAAATTGGCATCCAATGATACAAACAAAATTTGACAATATACATTATATAGAAATACATCAGGTATTATTTCCTATAATATCTTACAGGTACATTTACAACATTTCACCACAGCATGCCCCTTAAACATGCACATATCTAATTCACCATTTCAGAATCTAAAGACTTATGGGTAATTCAACTGTTTATACACCAAAATAAAGGTACTAGTATACTATTATTGAATATCAATTTGGTTAAAATCTAATAACAAATCAAAACAATTTGGTTAACGCTTATAAATCCCCCGATTGTTTTTAGATTCAGAAATTACCAATGCAGCAATGACAATTTTGTATATGACTGTTGATTTCATTTCCAACTAAATGAAGTTTCCTCTACTTTATTTTTCAAATGTTCTTTTATGATGTTTATGTTTCAATGTTCTTTTATGATGTTTATGTTTCAATGTTCTTTTATGATGTGTGCTTTTTATGTTATTTTATGATGTGTGCTTTTTCAAATTAATATTATGTAAATTTTCTGACAGGCTCCATTAAAGCTGAAGTTATACAACAAACAAGGAATAATGCCAGTAATTGTGAGTAGGTTACTTAAAAATATCAGGATGAAGATTCAATATAAATCATAAAACAGGGCACTAAATCATGTGATATAAAATATGAGCATAAAGAAACATCAGTGTCTGCAATGCTTATTATAATGTAAGTTCATAAATATGTATAACATATAACTAAATTCTAGTGATTGTTAATAATAATTTTTTTGATTAGCGATATATTTGTTTAGTCATAAGTAACAGCCAGTCTCCAAAAATCATTGAGCCTAAAAAAAGGGACTAAACAGGCATGTTTTTTTAATAAACAAGAATGGGTCCATTGTAAACAGATGTCCCATTCGCACCATCATTTTCTATGTTTAGTGGACTGTGAAATGGAGGTCAAAACTCTTATTTGGCATAAAAATTAGAAAGAACAAAAAGAACATGTGTGATAAGTTTCAAGTTGAATAGGTCTTTAACTTAATAAAAAAATACATTGACCAAAAACTTTAACCTGAAGGTGGCCAGACGTCAGGAAAAACACAGATGGATAGAGGAATGAATTCACAGACTGAAAAACATGATTCCCCTAGATAATTTCTTACTACCATAATCCAACTTCTTGAGTTTTTAAAACATGTTAAAAATGGGAGACTGGCAGCAACTATTTCCTTTGAGACAATTTATAAGGGGAGGTAATAAGTAACATCAATCAGGGGAGATAATTAGTAAAACTCAATCAAGGGAGATAACCACACACATCTTCTGTATACCTGGTGCTGGTCTATTTGGTATGGGAGAAGGACCTAGATTTCTGGTCTCAACAGACACTGGAGGACTAGGTGAGGATGGCTGTACAGGTATTGAGGTGTCTACTAAAGGTGCAGGCTCTGTAAACATAAGCAACATTGATGCAGCCATTACTATTTTTCTATTCTAGGAAATGTAGCAGATTGAAAGGCACTCCACTCTGCAAAGTGTAGTTGTAAGTTATGCTTGTTATTTTTGATTTTCAACTCTTTACTATACAGTGAATTCATTTATTTCAGTGGGTACCAATTTTTGTGGATTGAAAAAAAATCCTGGTAATTTGATTTTCATAAGTCATTGAACATTAAAATCCAGGATAATTCATATCCAAATTATAAAACTGAATCCAAAGTTTATATAAAGAGAGGAAGAATATGGGTTAAAGGTTCCAAATGTCCATTAAACTTCCAGATTCACCACTTGTAAATATTTTCTTGGAGTGCCTTCAAATCCATGACTATCAAAATAGCCTCTACTATAAATAACTTGCATTGTATCCACATTAAATGGATTGCAGACAGTGGTGAATTACCAGTTTATATTAAAAGTGACGTTTACAACAATCTTTCAAGGTTGTTATTTAGAATTAAGTATATTTAATTATTTTAATGAAAATACAATGCAAGATATTCCTAGTTTTTATGTAATGCAATGACAAAGATATCTGTGTTTATATGTCACTAATATCTACATACATCAGATTCATCTTATGACTTGAATTCAAATTACCCTACATTTATACCACAAGAAATAAAATGCTTTCCTGAGGGCAGCCAGATACAACCCCAGAAGTCAAAACCCTGAACAGTTGCGGCAAATTTGGACACAATATTCAAGCTTGAAACTGTTTGAATTTGGATTGTGATCAAATTTTTTTTTTTACATATTACAGGTTTCTGACACAAAATAACTGTGGTCAAAGATCTTACAAATCTATTGAGCAATGCTGTTTCGTGGAGATTTCTTCTTGAAACTTTAAAAAAAAAATTGAAATTTGAAAAATTTTGGAAAAAAATATGAACCCCTTAAAAAAAATTGGAAAAAAATGCCCCCGCCCAAACTTTTTAAAATCCCCCTTAGAGCAATTACCCCCATACTCAATCCCAGCCTTCCCTTTGAGATATGGAACCTTGTGGTACAATATCAAGAGATAAACTGTATCTCCTATTATTTTGAACATAAAAACTCAATCAATAATGGTCATGCTAAATGTAAACAATTCAAGTAAATATTATTACATGCTAGATAATTAAAGAATGCTAATTCTTTATTATTTTTTTTATTAAAATCCAATCTTCAAAGTTTTGTGATGATAAAATATAATTTGAAATTAAAATTATTTTCAAGATGAAACTTATTTTTGTAAGCACAGGGCTGTCATCTTCAATTAGGAGATATGATCCAAAGTTTTGATTTATTCAAATGAAACAGAACCTTCCTATTTTTAGACATATTTTTCAGAAGATACAGCCAACTGTTGATTTATTTATTTGATGTGTATTGTTTATGAAAAGAGTTCAAGGGAGACAATTCAAATATCTCCCTTTGAGACGAGTACAATTTAGGTTGATTGTTGGTTGCTTTACACCGGAGAGTACAATTTAGGGCAGGTAACTAAGGTGTCTTTTGTGTTGTGTTCAATTTGCTGGTATACATGACATATAGGTTACTTCCTTAATTTTGTATGAGTTCACATTATGAATATGCATATACAAGAATGTTAAAATTTTTCTAAGGTCTGTTCCAGAAAATACTATGTCAACCCCCCCCCCCCCCTAGGGAAGGCTTTTTTTTTTTTTAAATTTCTGTGGGTGGTTGTATTTGAAACACCAAAATGCAAAGGGAGTGTTGTTCTAGTTTATTTTATTTCTTTGGGTGGTTGGAGTTAACAAAAAGTGCTGTCATTGCTGGAGGGGCACATAGTATTTTCTAGAATGGCCCTGATCATGCATATGATAAGTTTAAGATGCAGAAGTGAGTAGGATAGATGCATGGCAGACATGTTTTGTATTCTGACATGCTAGTATATCACATGATCATAAACCATTCATGCCATTCACACATGCAGTTAACATAAGAATACCCTTAGCTTTTTCTTTCTTTACAAACATAAAACTATGTCAAAATGTGGTACAAAAGAATATGGTAAAAGAAATATTTTGCCTTTTTCAATAATAATTTATAAAAAGAATTACAAAAAATTCAAAAGAGAATACAACTCTAGATCTTTGTTGTAATTTACTAATCATTAACCAGGTCATAATTAAAGGAAATAGTTTTAATACCCTTTCCTTAAACTAAAATTTCATCTTATAAACAATTTTTTAAAGTGTAAGTGATAGTTCATGTTAAAAATATACTGTGTTAATACTTTACTCTACATAAAATAGGCTTCACTTCATTAATACCAAAGCTTAATTTGAGAGTTTCCAGTTCATTGACAATCTAACAGAGTACAGGAAAATTTAATTCACAAAATGTATTTTAAGTTTTTTTGTTGCTGGAAAAGTGAAATATAAACTGCAAACTCCCAATTGCAATGTCACCGTAAACTTTGTAGAAAAGATCTTGACATCATGGGATATATTACATAGTTAATTCGTTTCTCATCAAAATTTTTAAGTGATTTCAAAGCACTGGTAAGGCTCCTTTCAGCTGTTAAAATTTCTATGAACACAATTCTATTGAAATTTGTTTCAGATGTCAAATGTTGTAGAATAAAACTTCACTTTCATTAAAATAAGTTTAACAGATAAATTTAATAAAAAAAAATTATATTGAAACAGGCTATCAAAGTTTTTAAACAATCAAATGGTTAAACTTTATTTAAACACATGACAGTCATGCGACTATGGATAAAGGTATTTTACTTGATATCCCATGATGACCAAGAAAAGTTAGTAAGCATGCTATTAGCTCTACCTGAGTATGCCCTAACCCTTTCCCTACCATCTTTCTTTAATGTCTCTGGTGATGCTCTCATAGGCACAGGATGAACTATGACAGCTTCCTGCAAGAAAAAAAATTTGAGTAAAGTTCAATTTTTTGGCAAATATTTGACAGAGCTGTATCAATCAATGAATAAATGACTAACTGAATCTTGAGGAACCAGTCCATAACAATGATTTTCAGAATTTGAAGGAACCAGTACAGATTGACTTACTTGATTGGAAGAAACAAGTCCAAAACAAGGATTTACTGGATCTGAAGGAAACAGTCCAGAAGATTAATTTACTGAGTCTGAAAGAACTAGTCCTGAAGATTGACTTACTGGATCTGAAGGAACCAGTCCAAAACAATGACCTACTGGATCTGAAGGAACCAGTTCAGAAGATTGACTTACTGGATCTGAAGGAAACAGTCCAGTAGAACATTTACCCATTTTTGGGGTGCACCAATATAGTGATGGATCATACACACTAAAGAAGAAGAAGGAACCAGTCCAGTAGAATGACTTACTGGATCTGAAGAAACCAGTCCAGTAGAACATTTACCCATTTTTGGGGTGCACCAATATAGTGGTGGATCATACACACTAAAGAAGAAGAAGGAACCAGTCTAGAAGATTGACTTACTGGATCTGAAGGAACCAGTCCAGAAGATTGACTTACTGGATCTGAAGGAACCGGTTTAGAGAAATCAAACTGTACAGGTTGATTAGGTGATGACATATCACTGGGCACCCTGGGGGACTCTTGGATTAATGACTGTGCCCACTGTGGTTGTGCCTGTGGCGATGTTGACTGATCAGGAGAATTGGCCCTCTTCAATGTACTTCCTTTAGGAAGGTCTGCACTGAATGGTTCTTCTACAATACAGAAAACAAAATTGTAAAATATAAATAATCATTATTTACTTTTTTCAAGATGGAAGCTTCTTTTCTTTTGAAATGAAACTCGTACTTAGTTTTATTTTTTTTATGTAATGCAGTTATGAAATACATCAATATACAATGATATAGTATTACATTTATTAGATATTTTTGGGATTACATCTTGAAACATTTATTGCAGGAATATAAAGATAGATAGTCCTTCTTATATTGCAGCTGAAACAATCTGATTAATTATGCAAGAATGTATATTTACATCACAAGCAACATCGACATTCTGATAGCTTAGCTAAACAATCAACACATGTAAATATAAATTAAATAAACTTAACTTTAATTTCACATCAATAACAAAGTTAGGAAGACTTGGACACAGTACCTATGTTTTAATCAGTTGCAAGATTCTGCAGTATTGTTATACTGTTTTGGAGAGAAACCTGGCAAGAGCTCACAAATGTTTTCGGACAAGTACTGTAAATTCAGAAATTATTGCAATGTTTTTATTATTGCAGAAAATACAAAAAGGGTATAATCGCAATAATTTAAACTCGCATTCTGAATCTCTTTATATGAATTAGCAGGATATTTCTCAATATTGCAAAAATTAAAATCGCATTAAGTCTTAAATGACAAAATCCCAATAATAAATGCTCGCAATAATTTCTGAATTTACAATAAATAAAAGTAGAATTTTCAGATATAACATCTCTGTGTCCTTGCAAGTAAAAGGAATCTCTCAGATTTGATGTTAGCATGTTTATCTTACCATCTGTGAATGCTGTATAGGGCATCAAAGAGAGAGGTAGTCGTTCTGGGAGTTCAATCTCATGTCTTCGTAACACGACCAGATGCATAGCTATACAGAACTCTTCTAATGACAGAGCACCATCTTTATTGATGTCAGATAAATTCCTGTAATTATAAAATATATAAATGTTATAGCAAATTGAGCATACCCTACATGCAATCTGGTTATAAATAACTTACTTTATAAAACACAAATTACACTAAAATGAAGACCACAGGCATACTAATACCTGATACTCTACAATTTCTGACTGCAATTGAAAGTACATTAAATAGGGTTATTTTCATTTCAGGTTTTGTTTATGGTGTAGGCCTAAGGCTCTGTGTAGAAGACTGTACTTTGACCTATAATGGTTTACTTTTATTAATTGTGACTTGGATAGAGAGTTGTCTCATTGGCACTAATACCACATCTTCTTAGGATCTACATTTAAACCTTGGTTGTCTTTATTATTCCTCTTCCAAGCCTTGTTCAATACATTTAAATGACCAATGAAATATTTTAGGTTTATTTGGCAGTTAAATCATGATTAGTAAATCTTTTTTAATGTTTTCTTCTTTCTTGTTGATCTATGTACGCCTCATGGTGTACTGGGTTCATACCGTTCGGACGAAACCCCCCTCCCCCCCTTTTGAAATCAAATAAGCACTGTTAAAGTCAACGTTTTGTTCAAATTGTGACTGTTAAAGTCGAGTTCATGAGTCCAACGAACCCCCCCTTGGAAATTCCTAGCTACGGGCCTGGGGGTACTTCAGGTTGTTATCCATATCTACGGATATGAACGTAGATAACTTATATTGAGATGTTTGTTACGGATATGAACGTAGATAACTTATTTTGAGATGTTTGTTGTTGAAATGCATGTCCAGATAAAATCAATTCATTTTTGCTTGAGAAAAAAAGATCACATAAACATGTTAATGAATCTGTTTTGGTCAAGTGACTGAATGACCGAGATGAATAGACTGGTTCCTGGTATACCATATAAATAGAATTTGTCTATAGATCCTATCAAGTAACCAGTTTGTAAACAGATTATGCACATTTTCTCTACTGCACAGGCTCATTGAAAACTTTATAATAATTTCAAAAAGTTTTCACAGTTTTCAAGTTTTATAACTTTTACGAAAAAATATGATTAAATTTCAAACTTATATGGTGAAGATCAGCAAAGGGGTTCAAAAATGATTGATGATATTCTACTTGTAAATATTTGTTGATACAGAACAGCTTACCAGATCTGTGATAATTCTCTGACCGGTAATTTGGACTTCTCAAAAAATTCTTTTGCTACTCCACCTGAAAATTTTACATGTTAATAATTATGCATAATAATTATGAACAGATTTTTACACTTTACAAATAAATCCTGTATACTATCCACCTGAAATATAAACAATGTACATCAACAGTTAATAACCTGGCCTTGCGGTCATAAAACTTTTGAGTCAGTTTTTTGTACTCATACTCGAAAATCAACCAATCAAAATGCTGGATTTCATGTTTCGAGCATGATTTTTGTGCTCAAAGCACTGAGCAAAGTTTTATGACTTCAACCCCTGATTTAACATTGTCCATGCTACTAATAACACTTCTGTATCACCTATTTAAGTTCATTCTGGTTTACACTTCTTTTTTTTTTTGGGGGGGGGGGGGGGGGGGGGGGGGTCTTCTGTCATGCCTTTAAAAGCAATGTTTTTGTTTTGTTACTTTTTCAACTTATGATTTTAACTGTCCCTTTGATAAATTTTCAGGGAGTTACTGTTTCGAACCTGTAGAGGTTTATGTGGAATATTTTGTCACTGTTTTGTCTACACTTTTCAATGTACTGTGGATTCATTTTTATTCGTGGTATACCAATTTTCGTGGGTTTCGTGGATCACATTGAACCACGGATTTAAGAATTCAACGAAGAATAATCCCGAGAAATGTGTATGGAGTCGGATGTTTATTTCCGGTTATGTTATGCAGTTCTAGTATAGTGTTGACTAGCGATAAACATTGTAACATAACACGTGTTTTTTTATTTAAAGAAGATACAAGTATTTTGATTAAATCTATAATAAATATATCGAATATCAGTGATAATTTACTTTTTAAAATTGATTAAAACTGTTCATGGAAAATAACTGCAAGTTGTTAATTACCGTGTCATAGTTTGGTTTACCAGTGATTAAAAATCAATAGGATTAAGTACAGGGATATTGCACGTAGGTAATATTGTTTATGACAGGAACATTTATTTTCACACCTTATACTTATATCACTGTTTATTATATCGTGATTAGGGAAATGAGCTTTCAATCATAAAATTTTGAATGCCTTATAGAATTCAGACAAGAATTTATAAATTGTAAAACAAACAAATAATTAGTTGTCTCTGTCCATTATTGTAATCGAAGTTATCAATATTAATGAACACTTTAACCTAGAATGACCAAGCGATGATTTTGACAACTCAAAACTTTTTCAATGAATTCCTTCTTTTTTGTTTTGTTTTATTATTGATCAAACCAAGGAGGTTATATGATCTCCTAAATCAAAAAGAAATTCACGAATTATGTATCTAATTTTTTGTTGTTGTAATCAGCGATCCACGAATTTACGTATACCACGAAACGTCTTTTTTTTCTCTATCCACGAAAATAAATGAATCCACAGTACCATATATTAATTCTGCATCTTGTTCACAAATATTCTGATCTTTGAATTGAAGTTACAATTTCTAGTTCTCTATCTGCATAAAATACCTAATATCTCTGAGTTGTCTCCCATGGAGGATATAAGAACTCCTGATAAACCTAATTCATCCCATTTATAGAAACTACTTTTTGGGGCTTTTTCTTTAATATTAATACTAGAACTACATATTTATCCAATATTTGCCACTTGACATATATCAACCAAAACCCAATCAATCAATTGTAATGTCTGCTTGGCTACAAACCCCCTCCTTTTCCACATCCATTTAAAGGTGGAATTCTTACCTAATATAACCCCATTTTAGTCTGGTTGCATACTCTGGAATTCTTACCTATTATAACCCCTTGTAAGTCTGGTTGCATGCTTTGGAATTGTTTGATGTAATATTCTTTTTGTTCGTCACTGATGGCCCAAACGTCATCCACACTCTCTGGGTCTGAACTAATGGATGATGAATCAAAACCAGGGGGCTCTAAACTATATTTCTTTGGACCAGTTCCTAATAAACCTAAAATAATAGAAAATAATGTTAATGATGATGTCTGAGGATTTATTTTTCACTCTAAAATCTTATGCTCTGACCCATTTGTTATCATTTGACCATGAATACAGGTAAATGAAAAGTACTGAAGGGTCATGATGTATTCTATCATATGCTGTAAAATAAAATAGTTGAAAGGATTCTTTTTTGCTAATTACAAGAATAAGATAAAATTATGAAAATATCCTTTATTATTACATTATATTGATATCCCAGTTTTACTTCACTCTCTGACATCATACAACAATAGACGTCGATAATGGCGGATCAACACAAATTGTGAATGCGTAGAAAAAGATATATTTCTTTAAAAAAAAGCCATTTGCTAATGTAATAAAAAAAATAACTAATTAAAGAATTCAAATATCGAAAAATATTCAACTCATGACTGAACAACGCTGATAATTAACTCATGGGTGTGCGCATTCGTGAATTAATGTGTTGTTCGTTCACTTGTTGAATATTTTTTTCTATTTGAATTCTTCGATTAGTTATTCTACAAGTCATGTTAGTGTAAATTTGACTTAGAAACAGGGACAAGAAAAATTCAAAATAAAACCTAAAAAATTCAAAACTTTCTTCTCTTCGTTGGTATTCAGTTAAAAAATCTGATTAAAAATTAATAAAAGGTAGCCTGTTTCATGCTGAAAATGATTTTATTTTGACCTTTGAACTTTTTCCTTTTAAACTAATTTGGTTATCCTCACCTTAGCTTGACCCTTTATAACAAAATTAAAAAGTATTACTATATATATCTAAGTTTGAACAATATTTCAGGTCATATTAACACATATTCTTACCATGACTTTCCTCATCTTCAAATGATGCCCAGCCGACATCATGCGTTGAATTTATTGAATTAAAACTTCCATGATGGGGAGCTGTTCCTTGTGTTGGCTTCTGTGGATTAACCTGATTAGTGATGGAAACGGTTGGAATGCTTGGCTGATGAGCAGGGGGTGGGGATGATGGAGGGGGAGGGGATGTTTTTTGAGTTGGTGATCTGGGATTTAACGGAGATTCTTCTCTAGTAAGTGTCTGAAAAAGAAAATCAATACATAATTGTTTATATTAATAGCTACAAAAGCCTACAACTAGTTTTTTGATTTAAAAAAATATCATGTATATAAGTGTACATCTCACACAAAAATTGGATACACAGTCACACACCTACATTCAGAGTAATTTAGAGTTTGACATATTTAACCAACACCTGTCAATTGTTGCTCTGGTTGTGTTTTGGTATGATTGGTTTTGCATTTTAAATCTCATTATCACAAAAATCAATTGTTTATTTGCATAAACAAATGCACACAAAAATTTCTGAAATGACAGTTTAAATCCACTTCAATAAATTTTAAAATTTAACATTAAAAAAGATATATTTTTTTTAACAATAGTATTGCCATAACCAGAGGTAAATCATTTGCTAGTTTATACTGATTTTACTGCAGGAAAACAAAACCAAACTTAATCTGTTAACTGATATTTTACCTGAGTTACTGATTGTTGTGTCTGTTGCTGAGCAGGTAATGGCCCAGTTGGCCCAGGCGGTCCAGCAGGTCCAGGGTCCCTATCAACTAATGCCCTTTGTTGACCAGAATCTCTTCGAGTATGTGTTTTCCGTGTAACTGGAGGGGGTGGGAGTTGACCAGCAGGAGGGTGTTGCTGTAAAGGAATCGCCTGACCAGATCTAAATACAAGAAAAAATAAACATGATAGATGTATTTTATTCAATATTTTGTATGATAAAATAATTTTTCTTAATACTGTTAAAGTGCTTTATTTTGATGTTAAAGGAGAACAAAAATGTTCATAATTGTTTGAGAGGAAAAATATGAAAGAAAACCATTTATTTCCTTACAAAAGGGTTGAGCTACCACACACATTTAACATAGACATATGTTCCAAGTCAGGAGCCTGTAATTCAGTTGTAGTCTTTTGTTGCTGTATATCATATTTTGTCTTGTTCAAGTTGCTTAGTCATAAATCAAGCTATTCGTTTTTTTTCTTCTTCATATATATTGAATGTTTTCAGCTTTTCATATCAGTGCCTATTAGAGCTGACAATAAGTTATAGATTTTGCTCATTGATGAAGGCTGTAGAAAGTTTATGATTGTTCACAGGTTAGTATACATTGATGCTTAATGAGAACAGGTTGTCTGTTTATAATTATATAGTCATAGTCAGACACCTTGTGGCAAATTGATCTATATCAGTGGCGGATCCAGAAACTTTCATGGGGTTGGGGGGGTGGGGGTTGGGGGGACTGAGTGCCTAAGAGGGGGGACCCCTCCAGTCATTCCCTATATAATCAACAATTTTTTTCCCTCATAAGGGGGGCCCATGCCCACTGAAAAACCCTCTAAATCCGCCACTGTATATCAGTGGTTGGACTAATGGGACCATATCTATTTGTGGAGGTCACTTTAAGTTTATTGCCTCTTCAGTCGCTTGAACAAAATACAAACTGATCATTGATATGTGAAAAGTTAGTCAGAAATTAGTGGAAGAGCATTGATTTATCCAAGGACACTCCAACCAATAACCAATAAACACCATGAACCCTTACCATCAAGTTTCGACAAAATCCAATAAACATGATAAAGAAACAAAATGATGACAATATGTACTGAAATCATTTTAAAAATAATTTTAAGATATAAATCATTAAATTTGTTAAATAAGCAGCGTTTGTGTTTTAATTGAATAGTTTAAACCATTGAAATTGAGAAATTGTTTCAATAAATCATTTTGCTATTAAGCATAATCAATTTACTTTCTATTAAAATACTGAGTTATTTCTGATTATCTATCAGATCGTTCACTCAATTAAACTGACATACCTTTCTATAGGGACTCCATCTGTTTGGGAATTATACGAGGCTCCAATATTTTCTACAAAAAAATAAAGTTTTTACATTAGTTTGAAAATAATTACATTTAATAGGTAATTATTCATAAGGATCTCATAATTTTAAAGTTCTCATCTTTAACCTGATACAAGAGTACCAAACTGATGAAAGAACTGACAGTTGCGTGGAACACAAAATCTTACATAGCATAAGAAATTGAAATATAAAGCAACATGTAAAATCAGAGACCTAAGGATTTCCACTGGAATATAGAAATACAAATGTACCTGAATTACACCTTTCCAACCTTTTGCTTTTGTGGGACATACAGATAACTGTACACAATAACATCCATTCAGAATGTTGATGTTAACTCCCAAGCAAGCACTGTGTAGGGGAGTGCAAAGATCTCTGGCACTTAAAAAAACTTGGAACCATTCTCTAATGGGTCCATAGATGACCTGATGAGGCCCCTCATGGGGGGGTCCTAGTAATCACATAATCACCATTTTTTTGCCAATATAATCACATAATCATTAAATATTTGCTTATCTTTAGTAATCAAATAATCATAAACTAAAAATACAGTCCTAGGTAATCAAATAATCATGAAATATTTGGCTTAATAATCAAATAATCATTAAAAAAACGGCCAAGTAATCACATAATCAAAAACCCCATGAGGGCCCTCCCTGATGTAACATAACTATTTTGTATCTAATAACCACTCCACCCAAATTTACTGGTCACTCACTGACTGTGGTAGAAAAACTTCTGTCCAAATACCAATTGATCTTGGTATCCTTTCAAAACCTAACCATTGCCAATTTGGACTTCTTATTGTAAATTTATTTCTTCTTCTGAATATGCGTGAAATAATTGCCACTAGACATTCACTAATTAGCAATCAACAATCCATCATTCTTGTAATGTCCTGCCCCATCATTTGGTGAATTCATTTATTTTAGTGGGAACCAATTTTCATTGATTGTGGCAAACTTGCATTTTCTTGGATATTTAATTTTGTGGTTTCGCTAAAGTCTTCATACATTCTAATAGGAAATTTGTAATCAACTGTCCTTAGTAACCAGGAAATCAAGGAAAATTGAGGAACGAGTGGTGGATCCAGAAATGTGGGCGGCCACTGACTGCCTAAGAGGGGGCCACTAAGGTCATGCTTCAGTGATTCCCTATATAATCAACCAAATTTTTCCCAGAAAAAGCTCCCCCTAAATCTGCCTCTGAGGAATAATAATGAATCCACAATTCATCTTATGAATTATTTGTACTATTACAAATTGTAATTATCTTAATCAGAAATGCACAAGGATTTATCAATTTTGATTCATGCAATTAAATTTATTTCAGAAAATCATCCGAGAAAAAGCTAACAAAACTATCTATTCCATTAATCATAATAATTGATTTAAATGTTGAAACAGCCTTCTTTCAAATTCAATTTAATGCTAACTTGACCTCTGTTATATAATCTACGAGCCAGGCCTACTACCAAACAAAAATCTATATTTCTCTGGAATCTACATATAATTATAATCATATTTTTCACTAAATGTAACGCTATTGCAATTGACAATCATAAGTTAATAGCATTTTGTTCACTTCAAGGCTGACTAAATATCGGATGTACGTAACAATATATTGTCTTTCTGATCAGTTTCAATACAGCATAGACATCCTTATAGCTATTTTCTTGCAAATAGTAGTCACCTGGTTTTTTTTAGAAGAAATACACAGAATAAAGACTAGAAAAACACTTAATTCCATTGTGATAATTTTAAAATAATCGATAATGTTATAAGTAGTAATAGCATCCAATAAAAAAAAACTTTTTTCACATATATTAATCATCTTTAATTGTGCATGTGTAAGCTTCATAAGACTAACCAGGGAAAATGCACTCAGCACTGTCAAAACCTCAGTCATTTTTTTAAAGGGGCAAATTATAAAACTGTACCTTGCTCTGGTAACCTTGTAAACTTTGGTAATGGCATGTCTTTTCCTGAAATTAAATGAGAGAAAATGATGAGAATTTAAATTATGGTTTTACACTAGTCATTTGTGGGGTCCTTTATAGCTTGCTGTTTGGTGTGAGCCATTGCTCCGTGTTGACGACGGTACTTTGACCTGTACTTGAATTTACTTTTTACACATTGTGACTTGGATGAAGCAGTTGAATCATTGGCACTCATATCACATCTTCTTATTTCTAATAATTATCACAGATTAAGTGGAAAATCAACTTGTTTTCTTATGGTTATAAGCATTGTGAATAAGTTTCATTACATTTGTTTGAAGTAAGCTAATTTCTAGAGAATGAAAACTAATTTTGGGACATGCATACAAGGCTAACACTTTTTTAAATGCTCCCCTGCCGCTGCAGGGGCATAATATAATCTTTGGGATCACCAATGAACCATGAATAAGAGGTCAAGGACAAAATTAAATGTATGTGGTAGAATAATAGATAAAAACTCTTCAGCATAAAGAGTCAAGAAACTATAACAAGAAAAAACAATAATTATACCTCATGTTTTAAGTGTGTAAATTTTTTCTCGACCATACAACTGAACAATGTAGATATTTTAACAGTCAAGTCGCTAAAATATTTTAAAGCCGCCAGCTATTGACTTTCATCAAGAGAAATATTTAGTCTATAATGTGACATTACAATAGCCAAAGGATGGGTTTGTGTTTAAATGTATAAAAATGTTTAATTAATAATGGTATACAGTGAAGATCAGTAAACTCTCAGCCATTTCAATTAAACAGGGTTAAAAATTTGTTGGTATGAGAACTAAGGTTTGTAAATTTTTGACTTGATTATGAATTAACCAAATTAGTTACAAAAAAAATGAAAAAGGTTATTTACAGTAATCCATTTTAGGCCCCTTACACTGTTAGGCTAAACATTGGGTTCTTGAGATGAAAGTAAAATAATATAGACTATAAGACCTCTTATGAGTGGTGTACATGGACAAGTTAACATGGGAATGAGAAGGCGGGAAGCAGGGAGGGAAATGAGTGTCAAGGGGAGTTAAAATATGGACATTCCAGGAAACATATAATTTCTGCAAATCCTTTTTCTTAGTAACATCTAACTGGCAATAAGGGGTATGGTCCAACGAACAGTGTACAATTTTATAAAAGGAGCCTGGTCAAACATACAGGGGACTTATTTCTAGTTTTAAAAATCTTTATAAAATTTACATATCTTGACTTGTACATGCGTTTAAAATTTAGCGTTTAAAATTTAGCCATCACCATTTTGAATTCAAACATTCATAAAATTTCTTCAATTCCCGTCTCATAATCCACCAATAAGTAGTTGCTATTTTCCATGATCTACACCACACAAAACAATTCAATGATCTATCCATTGATCTACACCAATCATATGTAAAAATATGTAAATATCTCTTCATATGATAAAATGTCAAACATCTCACACACAAATTGATTATGAAAACCATTTGACCACAGAAAGATTTGGTCCATACATTGATTTTTAGCTGCTGATACTAAAGTGTTGATCTCAATGATCGGATGATATCCGTTATTGAGATAGAGACAATCTTAAATAAACAAGGCAATTAAACAGATCTTATAGTTCTTTTGTTTCTACAAGTACTGGTATATTGCTTTAATAATGATGTACATGTTTGATTCTTTTTAGCAGTTCTAATCTTAATAGCTATAAATAATATATATACATGTATATATCAACAATGGGTATAGAAGGCACCCTTTGATTGGAATGCATATATTTTTTTGCATAAAATTATCAAATTTTTTTTCATTTTTAGGAATTATGATCCCCCCTCTCTCTCTTAAAAATCCTATCCTAGATTTTCCCATTCTATACAGCCTATCTAACATGACGATGGTGTTTACAGTAATTGTAAAACTGGATTGTTTTCCAGATAAAACCACTTAAAACCAATTAAAAGGTCAACATTCCTATTCCTAAAAAAAAATTGTTTGTTATGAACAGGTGTTTATTTATCCATCACTACTTATTAGGGCTATACATAGATATAAGAAGATGTGGTATGAATGCCAATGAGACAACTCTCAACCCAAGCCACAATACAATTACCCAATGTTTTCCATTCTTCCTTCATAATTAATTATACAGCTGATATTTTCTCATCTGAGTTCAGATTAAATAATTTACGATGTAAGATTGCTTGATCAGTTTCTACCTTAAAGGCCATCACATTATTCTTTTAATCATGTTGACAAGAAACGTGTGATGTACAGTGTAGGGGAAGATGTCAAACTTATAAAGTGATAATCTTACTTACAGAAAAAAATGTATGGAGCAAGTATCATTTTATAGTGGCTAATATCACAAGTTTGAGGATTTTTTCCTGTAATTTTTTGTTGCATTTCGAAATTAATAAGAATTAAGAATATCTTTTGGCTAAATGATAATTTTATATACTGTATACATCATGTACATTGTATTTCCACTGTTTACATCATAGCCACTTAACAGGAACTTTTCTGACAGTGTTGTGCCCAGCACATATCCCAAAACAGCGTGCCAAATTGTAACAAATTAATAATCTTTGAGGAGCCGGGTCTCCAAATCATTTAGTAAAAAAAATTAATAAAGTCCCAAAGGGACAATCAAACACATAACTAAAGTAAAAGATGATAAATAGGAAACATGGTTCTTCACTTTAACATTTGTTCCTCATTTCACTCGAAATAATACAATCCCTTCCTTAAAATAAAGGTTTGTACATAATACATAAGGGAGTTAACTCTTCAAAAATCACATACTATTTGTAAAGAGTCAAAGTGTTGCCTGGATACCCCTAAAACCATGATCTAAACAATTAACATACCCTACAGCAAAAAATTTGACATTGACAATTCCATTTATTTATATTATGATTGGAATGGTTTAGTTCTTCTTGTAAAGAAAATCTAATAATTAGGTCTTTCCACTTTTCCGTGGAAAGACCTATTGGTTTTCTTGATTATTATTTTTTTTCTTCCGCCTAATTTTCTTTCCTTCGCTAACTTTTTGTTTCACAAGATGTCACTTAGATATTTTGTATATGATATCGAAGAGTTAATACGCTTTTGAAACTGACACCGCGTAACAAAAATCTTTTCCATGTAAGAGTTATCTCCCCAACACTGTTTTTCTTGTTATCACTTATATGTCGCAACCGTATAAGAAACCGACAAATTTATTTACCAAATTGCTCGTTATATCCTCAGGATGAAATGAATAATTTTAGTCGAAGCTATCCGGAGACTCCATATGAGAGTTATCCCCCCTTTTGTATATGATATAACTGATTTGCATTTCTAACTGGTAAACGATAAGTGACATAGGTCTAGGGTCTTTTGATTTGAGGTCCTTGGTTCAAAAAAATGAAAAGGAGGTCAAGGTCAAAGGTCAAGGTCATGTTCAAAATTTTGACTTTGGCTTGTTATCGCTCTCATTTTCAGAAATCTTATAAGATATCGACAAAATATTTTCACACAATTGTTAGTCGCAACATGTAGTTACACATAAATTTTAGTCAAAAGGGTACGTAAACATTTGATGTTAGTTTTTCACCCTTTTAAATCTAATATCAGTCGTATGGTAATATAACTCAATATAAAGTTGATTTGAGGTCCTTGGTTTATGACCTTGAAATTGAGCTCAAGGTCATATGTTAATTTAACATTCAAGATTTTGACCTTTGCTTTTATCTCATATGTATTCATGTTAAAGCTATTAGACTTTTTGCATTAGGTTGCAAGCATATGATGTTGAAAAAGCTAACCGGAAGTGACCTTTTGCAAACCGGAAGTAGCTAATTTTTGTAATAAATTATTGTAAAAGTATGTAAAACCATATATTTTTGGAATCAGCGTCAAGTAATCTATAGGACAGTACCGGAAGTAACATATTTTGAACCGGAAGTAGAAAATTATCTCCCTTATTTATATCTTTTTGTATATAAACCTTATATTTTTGGAATCAGCGTACAATAAGTTGTCATTTGACGCTGAAATTGACATTTAAAATCAAATTTTAATATTTTCATATAAAAAAAATCATTACTGGTGGAAAGACCATCAATGGTTCTCTGAACAATTGGTTTTTAATTCTATAATTTTTACTTCTTGTCATATTATACATAATATATATATCTTTTCCTGAATGGCAGTTACAACCATGCTGATGGAAAGGGGCCTATTTAGAAGATCATGCAGCATAAATACACAATATGTTAGTTTGGAAGGAGGATACTGAATCTTCATTGTGAAATAACCATAGCCACAAAAGATTGTACCAAGTGACTGTATACCATGAAATGTCTATTACCCAGTATAACATATTGTTGTTAAACATAGACTAGACCCAATTTCCAATAATTCTTGATGTATGGATGCTTAATGGCCCGTGGCAAGTATTACATAATGACTAACATTCAGGATGATAACTTGTGAATCAGAAATGAATTTAATTCAGTGGCTGTCGTTTGTTTATGTGTTACATATTTGTTTTTCCTTCAATTTTTGTACATAAATTAGGTCGTTAGTTTTCTAGTTTGAATTGTTTTTAAATTTACATTGTCATTTCCGGGCCTTTTATAGCTTGACTATGCGGTATGGGCTTTGCTCATTGTTGAAGACTGTACAGTGACCTATAGAAGTTAATTTCTGTGTTATTTTGGTCTCTTGTGGAGAGTTGTCTCATTGACAATTGTACCACATCTTTTTTTATATTACACTACTTACTTTTATCAAAATTTAGATATTAGCTAACAAGGAAACTGCAACAGAAACTTTGCAAGACATGTAAATCTTTCTAAATATAATATTCAGCATGTATTCAGAACCCAAACCTACCTATCTGAGCTTTCAAATCTGTGTGCCTTATGATGAAGCAGTAAATACTCATCCTAAAGTTTATAGTTTGACCTATTATAAATCCATTGACCTCAAACACTATGTTCAATCTAGGTCAAGCATGCACATGATTTTGCTACATCAGGCGCAGATCCAGAGGGGGGGGGGGGGGGGGGTGGTTCCGGGGGTTGGAACCCCCCTTTTTTTTGGACGATCAATGCATTTGGGGACATGTAATTGGAACCCCCTCCTTTGTCCTGGGTTAGGAACCCCCCCTTTTTAAAATGGCTGGATCCGCTCCTGTACCTGCAATACCACCATTTAAGGGAGTATTAAATTCTGTGACCTTTATAATTGCTTTATTAACTAAATGAACTCACCAGAGTTTAAGCTATCCAATTTCAAAGGCATTCCCTGTTGTGCAGCTGCTATTAACTTCAAAGCAATATAAAACTGACTCCTTCCAAAATGTCCAAGTCTTTTGGCTCCACAGAGTTCTGATATCTGAAATGGTCAAACAAACATATCTGTATGTAGCATGCTCATAACTTTGTTAACTAGAATTACTGTTTGCCAATTCCCATACTTGACCCTGTATAAATTTAGAGATCAGTTTTTTAGTTGTCTCCCTTAAATGCCTTTTAAGGTGTCAAGACCACCAATTAAAAATCACTATCTGTCAACCAAATTTTGCAATTTTCACAGCTTTCTAAATATTTTACCTTCATAGAAACCAGGTATATCCTGAATTGTACATGTATCAGCTTTCTACATGCCAATTTTCCCTATACCTTTAAAGCCTTCTAACAAAATAACTGACCTTCGAACAGAGGTACTCCAAAAATTACCCCTGGTTTTCTGGAAATCTTAAATTAGTTTACTATGGAGCGCATTAATCCTCAATTTTTAATGCAAACTCATAGACAAGTAAATTTTGGCTCAAAATGGTCTAGATATATTTCTCTTTCACCAAAAGTTTCATTTCTGCAAATTTGTTGGTTAGTTCAAGTTAACAAGGACATCAAAAGCACTATTTGTTTCAGAGTAGGGCTACTTTTACATGCATTCTAAATTGGAGGGAGTAATTGGTGGTGTGACACCTTAAGAGGGACATTAATTTTTATTTACAATGGAGAGCTAGCAGAAAGAGCAAATTTACCTGTGAGTGATGTGAGTAACCTATAAGTTTTTCAAATCTTTTAATTACATTAATTTGTTGTTAAAGGGGCACTAGCTGTCAAATTCATGTTCACCAAATTGACTCAAATTCTCATATTTTATTTATCTATAACAATGTAAAGCATTTTCCAAACTATCAAAAGTATAAAATAAACAATTTACAGGCCATGGTCTCAATAAGATTTAGCTTCGTTTCGTGTGAATTTTAGCAATGACGCCATCTAATTAAATTTCGAGTTGACCTTCTATGACCATATACGCGATGTAAATATAAACATAAATATAAATAGATTAAGCAACTCGTGCAGTGAGTTAGATTTTGATAGGTCTACTAAATTTTGTATTATAGATTAAAAAAACCTGTCATTACTGTAGTATTAAAACTGTATAATACTGTCATATGCTTATTGTAGTTAAGAAAACAGATCTTTACAGGGCAATTGTTGATATGTTTCAAAAGTAGATATCAATAAAGGTTGTCTGGTGCATTTCAAAGGTCCCTTGTATTAGCATCTGACGATGAACATATTTTTTTGTCAAAGGGCAATAACTCCAATTGTGCCTTTTAATCCTTTACACTTTTCATTTACAAATTGTTCATTTATTTGCTAATTCCAATTCAAAACTTCTTTGATTCATTGCCAGGATCTCATTATCATGATTATTCATACAGATATGCATGTAAATAAGGATATATATTAATGTAACTAACCTACAATAGTATGTCTATGTATATATTTTACCTATATATCCATATCATTCTAAATTGTCACAGGTACAAATGTGCATTATGTAAATCTAAGTCATCTAAGTGATAAGTTTAAGATTATCTTCAGGTGAGTGTGAAGTTTGCTCATTGGGCTATATATATACTATATCTATGGTTTTTCCACCTCTTTATTTTTAGCAAAGATGAAATTTATCTATCATTCATGTCATTCTTAGTATCATTAATGTTGTTTATATTAGTGAATTCATATTCATTTTCACCAAATCTCAGTCCCGCAGCTAAAATCGGACATTGTTATACATGTACATATAAAAAATATCTAATAATTGAATTGGAATTGGAATAAAAATTGGATGCGAACATGTACAAACCAGGTGCTCCGCAGGGCGCAGCTTTATACGACCGCAGAGGTCGATCCCTGAACAGTTGGGGCAGGTATGGACAAAACATTTAAGCGTGATACAGCTCTGAATTTGGATTGTGATCAAATTTTTGACATTATATGGTTTTTTTTTACACAAAACAAATGTCAAGCCACTCCATCATCATCATCATCTCAATTCAAATTTTAAATGGACTTTGCAACCATAAACACTCATTTAAATACATCAGCAACATTTTATATTGGCAAATTTCCAATGAAGTTATTTACATAAAGTTATTGGCAAATAAAAATAGAAAATGACATCATAGTCATGTCTGGCAAATTTCCAACATATATTATCAACTACTATTCTATACAAAGAAAGATAACTCCAATTGAAAATTAATTGCTATTGCACAATATTGTGCAATTAGATATTTCTTGCTATTGTGCAATACTGTGCAATTTAAAATTTCTTGCTATTGCACAATACTTGATATGGAATCCTGATTTGGACCAACTTGAAAACTGGACCCATAATCAAAAATCAAAGTACATGTTTAGATAAAGCATATCAAATAAGCCCAAGAATTTAATTTTTGTTAAAATCAAACTTAGTTTAATTTTGGACCCTTTGGACCTTAATGTAGGTAGACCAATTTGATAACTGGACCAAAAATTAAGAATCTACATACACAGTTAGATTTGGCATATCAAAGAACCCATTTATTCAATTTTTGATGAAATCAAACAAAGTTTTGGACCCCCATTTGGACCAACTTGAAAACTAGGCCAATAATTAAGAATCTAAGTACATTTTTAAATTCAGCATATCAAAGAACCCCAAGGATTCAATTTTTGTTAAAATCAAACTTAGTTTAATTTTGGACCCTTTGGACCTTAATGTAGACCAATTTGAAACAGGACCAAAAATTAAGAATCTACATACATAGTTAGATTCGGCATATCAAAGAACCCCAATTATTCAATTTTTGATGAAATCACACAAAGTTCAATTTTTGATGAAATCACACAAAGTTCAATTTTGGACCCTTTGGGCCTCCTTATTCCTAAACTGTTGGGACCAAAACTCCCAAAATCAAACCCAACCTTCCTTTTATGGTCAAAAACCTTGTGTTTAAATTTCATAGATTTCTATTTACTTATACTAAAGTTATGGTGCAAAAACCAAGAATAATGCTTATTTGGGCCCTTTTTTAGCCCTTAATTCCTAAACTGTTATAACCAAAACTCCCAAAGACAATCCCAACAGTCCTTTTGTGGTCATAAACCTTGTGTCAAAATTTCATAGATTTCTATTCACTTAAACTAAAGTTATAGTGCGAAAACCAAGAAAATGCTTATTTGGGCCCTTTTTGGCCCCTAATTCCTAAAATGTTGGAACCAAAACTCCCAAAATCAATCCCTACCTTCCTTTTGTGGTCATAAACCTTGTGTTAAAATTTCATTGATTTCTATTCACTTTTACTAAAGTTAGAGTGCGAAAACTAAAAGTATTCGGACGACGACGATGACGCAAGACGACGCAGGACGACGACGACGCCAACGTGATAGCAATATACGACAAAAAAATTAACATTTTTGCGGTCGTATAAAAATGATGTAGGGCAGAAACAGACCAATTGCAAGAGGGGGATGTGTAGGATGCAAAAGTGTATTTGGTGCGAACTGACCTGATACTCCTGCACACAGTGTTAATCATGTTATGGAAATAATTTACCATTTGACATGTTTAATTCTTATTTAGAACTTTTGTATTTGTATGTAATGTGATGAAAGCTCTTTATAGGGCCCTTTAATTGGAAATAAAATATTCATATTCTTATAATTATGATGTAGACCTGGAGATATAAACATGATAAAGGTATACGTAGTCTAACTACATTCATGACATTGTAGTTGAGTTAGAAAAGATCTTCTTTGGCTCAATTGGTTGGAGTGCTGCCTTAAGATCCTGATATCGTTGGTTTGATTCCACTACTATATAGCTATCTACCATTCATCGATTTTCACAACAATGGTGCTGCGAGCAATTCGCTGTTTCAAAATCTAATGCAAGGGGAATGCTAGGTAATATTTCCAAAAGAATACACCAAAACATTGTGATTAGTTTAAAACATGATAAACAATAGAAATTCAACTAATGACGTAACATTATTTTCATTCTGGTGTAAAAACAATGAGATTACCTATCACTGCCCATAGTCCTTAGGATTCTGAAAAGGTGAATTACTACTTGTACATAAAAGTATATATAAAGTACCTGGTAGTTTGGTTTGGTCATGAGGGTTGACCAGGTCATAGGATGACAGATACATGTCTAGGTGACATGCAGGGAACTGGTAAGAGGAGTTCTGAGTAGATGTCTCAGGGTTGTACAGTAGTGGAGATCTGTGAATTGCTCGCAGTGTTCTCCCCAGGATTTTGGTATAGCACCAGGGTAACGCGTGTCGAAATGATTTGTACAATATGTTGTGTCGCGTTGCATCGCTTATTTTTCTTCTTGTTAGTTTTTGTGCCATTACCTTTTTGTCTTTTGTTTTGTTTACTGTGTTATGTAGACTTTGGGTAAAACAAGAATGTGTCCCCAGTACACGAATGCCCCACTCGCACTATCATTTTCTATGTTCAGTGGACCGTGAAATTGGGGTAAACCCTCTAATTTGGCATTAAAATTTAAAAGATCATATCATAGGGAACATGTATACTAAGTTTGAAGTCGATTGGACTTCAACTTCATCAAAAACTACCTCGACCAAAAACTTTAACCTGAAGCGGGACAGACGGACGAACGAACGAACGGACGGACGGACGCACAGACCAGAAAACATAATGCCCCTCTACTATCGTAGGTGGGGCATAAAAATACTGGTGAAAAAAAAAGTAAATCAAACAGTTTGTATACTTTAATATCTTTTAAGAATAAATAACAGAAAGCACTTTTAGTCTTTAAACTACTGTGGATTCATTTATTTTCGTGGGTTGAGGAAATCTTACATGTTCGTGGATATTTGATTTCGTGGTTTTGCCGAAGTGTGCATACAAGCCTTAAGAAAATTTGTCATTCGTTGAACATTTAATTTCGTGGTTCAACTGTTCCCACGAAATCCACGAAAATTGGTATCCAACGAATAATAATGAATCCACAGTAGTCACTTTTTATACTTTGATCAAGCCAATTTTGTCCTGATACTTGTAGTTACACTACACATTCCCCATTTTTGTTAGATAATACACCATAACAATTAACTTTAAACAAGATTAAATTTTAATGCAGAACCTTAAAATAAATTAAATACTATTTTCCATAGCTTTAGACATGATTCTTTTAGACATCAATAAAATTATTATGTTATTTCATGATAGACATGAAAAGTATACTTATATTATCTATGTGGACACTCGTGAAAGGTTATCATGTCTAGCTGAGTTCCAATCATTGTAAAATTATTTTTTTTGTTTTAAAAATTGAACTTCTTTAATACTATTCAGCTATATAACAAATGGAAGTTTTAAACAACCTTGTTTAAATATCCTAGCTCAGTAGAAGTTTAATAACAAATGGAAGTTTATAACGCCCTTGACTGGCTATACAGCCCTTGCACAGTCGGTAAGTTAAATAAATGGATATACTACCTATTTAATATAATACATTGTATGTCTGTGCTTTAATTAAAGTATGATTGTCAAAAATAATTTGCAATATATTTTTGTTGGTATGTTCAAAGAAAGTTTTTATCCTTGAGGTAACATCCTTATATAATTTTGCATTCAATTTGTACTTTATTTCTATTTTAAATGATGGATAATATTTTAGGAGCACATTTTTGTAATAAGCTAAATCAGGGGAAGTAACTCATGTTTAAAATACGCAAATCATTTATGACCAAAGGCTGGAGTAATAGAGTTAATTAACAAATGTCTGCTTGTCCCTCAAAAGTCTCATTAAGTCTGTGATCATTAAGTTATGATCTCTTAATTAATTAAAACACAAGAATCATGTACATTGTGTACATTGATTAAATCCAATCATCAAGGTTAACCTCAAAAGGTAAATCGATCAGGTGGTGTAAACAATCTTCGTTGTGAGAACTGGATTGAACTGGTTTGATCAATTTTCATCTGAAATT
The DNA here is from genome assembly GCA_037788925.1 of Mytilus galloprovincialis. Taxonomy (NCBI): domain Eukaryota; kingdom Metazoa; phylum Mollusca; class Bivalvia; order Mytilida; family Mytilidae; genus Mytilus; species Mytilus galloprovincialis. The sequence goes on along the minus strand of CM075340.1, from coordinate 3,200,394 downwards.
TAATACCCCACGGAAAGGTTTACCGATTTATGATTTTTTTTACCGAAAATTTTAGCACCACGGTGAAAAATTATACATCGCGGCAAGAAAGATACCCCCACGGTAGAAAATTATACATAGCGGCCCTGCTGTCCTTTAAGGGCCTGGGGAGAACACTGGCTTGGATTGAACACAGCCCGAAAAAAGAAAAGGGGGAAGAATGTTGAATACCTGGAGATACAAATGTATAAAGGTAGTCTAAATACATGCATGAATAATGCACCTTATCGCTATTTGTCCACCATTACTGGACATCACACACGACACAGGTTCCCATAAAATTTTGACGTCACAATTCAAAATATCTGACGCCACAATGGAAAAGTTAGATCAGCCGGGAATAGTGTCAGTGATAAGGTGTTTTTGAGTAAGGGAAGATCTTCTTTGGCTAAATTGGTAAGAGCGCTGCCTTAAGATCCTGAGATTGAGGGTTCATATCCTGCTTTTTCCATCCATGGATTTTCAAAACAATTATCATCTCTACTCTAGTAGGCAAATATAATAAGAGTAAACATGGTATTAAAAGACAGATGTGATTGCTCACTATGCAATCACACAGAACTTTCTTATTCTTATTATAACAAAGCTGGAACTAGTTGGAGCCCTGAAGATTTGATGCATCAGAATGATCGGACTGGTTATTCTATGACTGATGCTTTATCAGTATATGCTATATCAGTATCACTATGTCTATGTGAATCTTGACCATAGGCATGGCATATGACTTATGAGCTAATGTTTGTCACACAATCAGGCTAAAGCAAGTGTTTAGTTCTTTGCAACATCTTTATCTAAATGTATCAGCTAACATTTTATACTATTGTATATTTACTTGCAACAGTGCATCCTGTCCTAAACCAGATGACAGAAATAATTCAGATGCTTTTATCCCAGTTATCCTGCCAGTCCCATCAACATCACATAATTGAAACAACTCCCCATAATTTCTTTGTTCTTGCTGGGTTAGTTTGAGCCCTTCCATGCCAGAATAAACACATATATGTACTATGTCAAAATGTTAACAGTGTCAGTTGTCTACAATTAAGTAGATTTTGTGAAACAGACTTAGTCAGGAAGTTTTCAACGATTATCCACCATGTTGGAAATTTATTACAAGTGTGATACACACTTCACAAAATTAGAAATGTAATAATATGAATAAAATATTTTTAAATAATGCAAAGTTTAGCATATAATATTCAGAGGACAAAACGATCATTTCGGAATTAATAGAAATTATAATTAAAAAAAATAGTCTGTGGCGCATCAATTAAATATATTTCGATATTGTCTTTATTTACTTGGATTTCGAAATAAGCTATCTATATAATCATATTGAAATAAAGTTAAAATAATTACTTATCATATTACAATAGTTATCAGTAAAAACTGCTAGCTTCTTTAATTTTTTTTTTTTTTAAATGAATCGCAGTAAATTATTAAAAATTTGGCGCCATTGATGCGCATGAGTCTTTGTGCCGAAAGATCAACAGAAAGAAAGAAAATGACAGAAAAAGACGGTGGTAAACATTGTCTGTCAGAAGCCTTAAATGAGCTATTTTTATTATACCTTTCATAAGCTGTTTACTTATTTCTGCTATTAATGGAGACTGCAACTACCCTTGACACAAGGAAACAATCAAAAAAGGGGGAAATGACCGGCCGGTCTACAAAACATTTACAAACAATGGGAGGTGACCTTAAAGTCTCTGGCAAGAGCTCTCGACAGTCATTTGTTTAGCTATAGAGCTGTAGCTATCTGGACCTACCTTATATTCTTATAATTTTGGATGGAATGAATGTCCAGTGACTAGTATTACACAATGTCAATGGCATGCATTCAGGAAATTGTTTGACAAATAATTTTGTGGTTCCCAGACTCCAAGCAATATTTGCACACATTTAAGCAGGCATTTTAATGTTGCAGAAAAGAATACAGAAAAACTTAAAGTTCTTAAACTTGAAAAGTGTGGGGGGGGGGGGTCATTATATTTGGATCAACTTTTGTAAAAGAGGGATCCCATTATTTTTCATAATACAGAAGATATAAGATAAGATGTAAGTCCAGGAATAATTCAAAATTCTTGTTTATGTTTATTCTTGACAAAACTTTGAAGGCACTAAAATTTATATTTCTGTTATTTTCATTTTCATTTTAAAAATTTTGTTCCAGAATTTTTTTGTTTGTTTGTTAATTAATCAAATGATTATTAATTGGCAGTATTCTGTGCTTTGGCTCTTATCAAAGCGAAATACAAATGAATTGATAACAGAAATTTATATATATACAGGGGTAAAAAATTAACTTTTTGCATCCAGGACTGAACCTGCCAAAGAAACTGAGGAGTACTTGTATACATCTGAGGCCAAATAAAAATATAAGTGTGGTTCCAGTTACATCCTTTTAAAAAATAGGTCGGCAATTTTTTTTTTGGAAATTGATTCCGATATTATATAAGCCAAAACCGGAAGTTCGCCATTTTACATGTTTTAGTTGAAAAATAAACAGTCGTGTTACTTTTTTAGTTAATTTTGATTCATTCTATTCTGAATTTGATGAATTTTAGCCAAAGTGGATACTTCTGATGGAAATGCAGATGATAGAAGTCTTTGAATTTAGTTATTTAATTTCAAAATCCTCAAAATTTGATCGCTGGGTTCAAACTAGGGACAGTTGGGTAACTGGAATCACACATGTATTTTTATTAGGCTTGAGGTAGCAAACCAATGGCACTAAATAGAATAATTACGAGTAGAGGAAATAATACAATTTTTGATATAAGATGTACATTTTTGTAAAAGGCAATCACCTAAACAAATCATTTTTGATCTACTTTTTGAGTGTCTACAAACAAAAATACTTTTTATTGTAGAAGGATTTGATGATGCTGTAGAAGAAAGAGTTATCAATGAAGAATATAAAATATGGAAGAAAAACACCCCTTTTTTGTATGATTTGGTAATGACACATGCTTTAGAATGGCCCAGTCTTACAGCACAATGGTTACCTGATGTCACAAGGTAAGATTTTCATTATATTCAAGGGACCTTGGTGTTTGATTAGTCTTAAGTAGTCTATATATAGTGATGACCAGTCTGTCAATTATGGGTTTGCGAGTTTGAACCCTGCTTGTTGTGAGGGACATTTGACTCAGATCTTGTTATGATACAAAGATCATTAACATGTCAATTCTGAGGCTATGTGTAAAAACTGCTCTCTGCGACTGTGAGGCTCTTTAGACTCTGATCTTAATTTATAATGTATGCTTGCTTTTCTGCTGATACATATGGTTATATTGTGATCTCCAGCTTCCTCTGTCTATAAAAACTGATTAAGTCAATGGAGCCAAATGTGACACTTAACACCAACACAAACTTATTATTAGAACTGTTACTATGTTGATGCACACTGTCTCAATCCTTTTGGAGTTCATTCAAGTAAATTCCCTTGACTTTTATTAGTTCCCTTGATATGTCTCTTTTAAATCGATTTGCCAGATTTGAACAAAAATAATGAACAAGTGTAGCCTTAGCGTTTCCCTCAGTTTTAGTTAATTACCCCGATTTTGTTTTTTGTCCATCCATTTACGAGTTATGAGCAGCAGTATACTACTGTTGCCTTTACTAATAATAACTATGTATGATACTTATGGAAGAAATCAGAATTTGAATCAGAAGTGTTATTAGTACACATGTGAGAACATATTTCTTTTGTTTGTCTGGTTGATTTTTATAGATATACCTTTACTACATGTATATGTACATTTGTAGCCATGGAAATTAAAGATATTTTTCCTCTTTTTTTCAGGCCAGAAGGAAAAGATTATTCTCTTCACAGATTAATTTTAGGAACACACACGTAAGTATGCTGGTGTAAATATTAAATGGTGCCATGAGAATTGTCCAGAAAGGACACTCTGTCTTAGAATCTTTTCAATTCATGATTTTGTCACAACTTAATATTGGATGATAATTTTGATCTTAAAGACAGAGTGGTGTAACTGCACAACATTTAGAAAATTGTGAAAATTAGTTACAATGTAGGTAAATCTTATCAGATCAGCACAATGAGAAAAAAAGAAATACACATACAAACAAGACTGAGTACAGATGTACAGGGTTGCGTTCAATATCGTAGCGGCTCAGAGTGCTACAAAGATTTTGACTATTGAACGTGTAGCAATAGACTAGTTGTTACATAGATATTGATAGCAGCTATGTAGCTGCTACGTAGCTGCTATGATATTGAACTCAACCCTGATCTTAGAATACTGTTTATACTGTAAGCTTATTCATGTTTAAGGTCCAAATACAACTATAAATAAAAAAATCACGTTTAACATGTCACTAGAAATCAATAAGTCCACATGCAGTACATGTAGTGTAAAGACATGATCAACTTTTACAAGAAAAACATTACCTTGTGCAATGCCAAAATATTTAACTAATACCATGAATACACATCTAAAGTATCACTCAATTATACATTGACAGATTTACTGAAAACTTTACTATTAAAATTTGTATGAGTTGCCTCCCTTTCAATAAAAAATGTCATTCCTGATTAGTATAGCCTTACAGGGTTATTTCGGGCATTATTTACATGCTGCTCCTTAGATATTGTTACTTGATCTTGGAATAATAGACTTGTATTTATTTTTTTTTATTTCAGAAGAAATACAAAGAATTGAAAAATAAGACCTATTATTTTTTTGGACGGAGATAATTCAAATTATCAAGTTATCTATTGTTTGTAGGATGGCAGTGAAGTAAATAAAAATTCTGTAACAAGGAGGGGACTAGTCATCCCAAATACCAGTTGCCTTAAATTATTTCTCTTTTTCAGATGATTAGTGTAGATTTTATTTTCTGTTTATGGTAAACCCCTACCTGGTGGAATTGTACGAGACTTGTGTTAGTACATTAAATTAACACTTTACTAATTAATGAATACATGCCATATTATAAAGAGTGGTTTATTGTCTTGTCTTAAGGACTTGAGTATAAACCACTTAAAAAAATTATTGATTATTATGAAAATAAATATTAATGATGTCTATCTTTTTTTCTTTCACTTAAAGGACAAGGTAAAAATTTCCACATAATAAAGAGAAAATGAAAATTAAATAGATAAAAAAAGAAATAGAAATCCATTAATGAGAGGGTATCATAGTTTTAATTTATTTGTTCAGCTTTTCAATTCATTCCTGTTTAATTTTTTACCCTGCTAATTTTACAAATTTAAAGATAATGAATTTAACCAGTTTCATATTTTTCAAGTGTTTTTGGCATTTTATATTCAAAATTGACCAGACCTTTTTGTTAAATTAAATGTGGCGGTACCTTGGCCTTTACTTTTACAGCTCAGACGAACAGAATCATTTACTCATAGCCAGTGTACAGCTACCCAACGACAACGCGCAGTTTGATGCATCACATTACGACAGTGAAAAAGGAGGTAATTATCTTATGAGAACAGAATAAAATTCAGAATGGAAATTGGGAATGTGTCAAAGAGACAACAACCCGACCATAGAGCAAACAACAGCAGAAGGTCACCAACGGGTCTTCAATGCAGCGAGAAATTCCTGCACCCAGAAGTGTCCTTCAGCTTGCCCCTAAACAAATATATATATATACTAGTTCACAGGGTTTCCGCTGGCGGTCGCCATTTTCGCAATTTATAATAATAAAAAAATAATAATTGTGGCGATAAAAATTCGTCATTTGCGAAAGAATTTGGCGAAAGAAATATATATATAGAACGATTTATTTTCCTCCATCTTGTTTATTTACTTTTTTCGAGTTTCTCGGACTTTACCCGATCAGACAATACTCGGAATTCACCTTGACCTCATTCAGATTTGGACAGAAAATCAATAATCAGCTGATTGCATTTTAAAGCTATCGACAACAAAGGACTAATTAATAAAGGTGTTGATTGAATTGTTTGACAAAATGATATGGTTAAATGGCTTCCGCTAAATGTCACATACAGAATTTATTTACGACTTTGAGTCGCACGTGTTTGAAGCAAACTTTTGACGTCTCCTCTCCTTTTAAAGATAGTTTAGAAAAGAAAGCTGTTGTTGTGACGAAAAATTATCAAAAGCAAGAAAAATCTCCGATTCAAAACTTTAATTATCCTTTGACTTTAATATAGGTAATTGATTAGGGATACTACTTTAAAGTCGTTTGAGTGACACGTGTGTTTCAAGCATAGTTTTAGTCTCAATTTTTTCATTTACGATGGTCAAGAAAAGAAAACTGTCGTTATGAAGAAATATATCCAAAAGGTTGGGAACAACAAAATGTTATGACTACTCATGAAATGAGGGATTAAAATATCATGTGATAAAAGCTTTTGTTTTGTTGTAAAAACCACTTCTTATTACAAAAGGGCACATCAATATTTTTCTTTTAAAGAAACTTTCCCTACGAACTATACTGGTATTATATTGTAACAAACCTAGGGTTACTGTAATACTGTTTAACTCATTCAGGAGGAGTGGACTCATCACTTAACTCAGCGGCAGTATGAAGAAACAGATTTGTAATACATAACAATAGTATTTATTTCAGTCGTATTTTGACTTCTTCTTTCAATATAATAAACATCAAAATGATACACATTTATCTTTCAGCAATTAAAACAATAAATCGGGTGGTCAATATAAAAGGTAGTTGACGGTTCAAGAGATTGATTCAGAATGACATGTTGTTCTGCAGGCTCCTATTTATGTGTTTTGGCCCTAACTATGACGTAAGAGTAAACGTCCAATCGTCCAATCAAAAGCAACGTTTCTTACGTCTTTTGGCTTGAAACGTTCAAGAGGACAATCAGATTTCGTTATTATTAAATAAATACTCATTATTGGCTTGTCCTCATTTTGTACTTTTTGTCCGAATTTTATTTAAAAGCGAATAAAACCAAAAGGACATTTCTACATAATGCTATAATTAAACGGACAGTAAATTCCTTTCTCACTACGGCGTATGAACTTATGTGTAATTTACCTAAACCTTACGCATTAGATATACTGCTTAAATGAGATCAATGAAAACCCTGTTCTATCATAAATAAACACAATGTTAATGAAAAGGGAGGCACAAACATAATAAATACACAATTTATCTGCATTGATAAAGTGTTAACTTAAACAAATAATAATATGAGATCGCAAAGTGAAAGTACAGAACGGTGTCATGGCAGATGTAAACAAGTTGAATCTCACGACGATATTTGTAAAAATAAATCACTGTATGACGGTATAATCAAAGTATTACATAGGTAAACATTGCCAAGATATACATATAAAACTGACCCTTATCGCTTGCAAAGTACAAATAGTTTAAATCATGAGTATGAAAGTCAATGCATTTATCAGTGTTTGTGCACACCCGAGAAGTTGACCACCCGGCAATATTCAAATAGATATATGTAATATACAATAAATAATAGGTTAAATAATAACAATTATCAGTCCAGATTTGTCACAATTTCCCCCACCCAAGTCTTAAAATACTCCTGTATTTTCTGGAGGTAACAGTATACCAGTACTTTTATTTTTTACTTATAGTCTCTGTGCTCTTCAATCTTTAATGGAATATATTCACACTGTTTAATTATATCATCCACGCTTCTGTGTCTTCAGGGAAATCATCTTTCTGTCAACTGTAGATAATTTTCACTATTACACTCAGCAATTTCTGATATGACATCGGACACATTTTAAAAACCATGGAGAAACACTAGAGCCATTCACGAATTTCTTCAACTTATCTACAAAAACACAGTATCACTTTAACATCAAATAATAATTTCTGTTGACGCTGCAACTATAATTATTAACTACCTTGGAAATATCACAATATTCCACCAAATTTTCTAGAAAACCCCCTCTTTTCAACCAACTCTGGGGTGATCAGTCCCTATAGGCAAATCTGGGCTACGTTTCTAGAAATATCACATAACAACTGGATGCATTCACAACACTGCACCAATACTTCTTCATATACACTATATCTCAACACATGAATAATCTTATTCATAAAAAAATAAAAATAACGAGTGATACACATTTAAACACACAAGCACAATAAATTTTGAATGGCGTCCTGTCCTCTTCTTTGGTTTTATCTCTACTTCTTGCTAGAATATGAGACACTTTCTTTTGTCACTTTAAACTGTTTCCATTATATTCTGCGAGTCTATCTATGTGAAATACTTTTCCTGGTTTTCTTTGTCACTTCAATATTCCGTAATTTACTGGTACTGCACGAATTTGAATAATAAATCTTGTTCTAAAATTTTATCAGGTACTATCACAAATAATTTTATTAGGTACTATCACAAATAATCACATTATTTTCATAAAACATATTTTTCCAAAGTTCTATTATGTTTGTCCATCAACGGAACTATGCATATAAAATCCATTATCTGTTATTTTTCTTGACCCCCTATTTGATTTATTCTGCTATTTATAATTTCAGTCTGAATTTCATTTCCATCATCTTTAAAATCATTTAATTAACATAAAATACGACTTCTGTAACCGTCAACTCCCGACCTATTGAATAAACGGAAGGTTGTCTCCCTGAACCGTTTCCATAGTTGTATTTGGTCTGAAATTTCTAAAATTCTGTGAATTCGGGGGTTTAATTATTCTCCCTAAATTCATGACCATTAGACATAGAACATTGTCTATAAAAATGATCAGGCGAGTCACAAATGAAGCAGGTTCTTTGATTCTGTGTATTGCCCCCATTTTGGTAATTTTTGTGGCAAAATCTAAAGTTGGATCGGTTATTCGTATTCCGAATCTGATTTTCTAACTTATCCATTCTACTTAAAAGCATTTGAATGGTTCTGTCATTATTTGGCTGTTGGGAAATTAATCTGACATTTCGGTCACCATTATTTTGCCATTCCATATCTAATTTATTTTCACTATAATTTTCATAAGAAACAGAGCGGACACTAGTTTTCTTTTGACTTGACTCCCCTAAAAGAGCCTCATATCTTTCAATTATATCCACAGCGTCAGCGACCGTTTTACATTCTCGATCTACACATCGACATTTCATTTCTATAGGAATCGACTTGTATAACTGATTGAGCGCCAACACTTCTTGTGCCAATGAATCTAAATTACAATAAGCTTTTTGTACCATCTGGCGGAGGTCATCACCGAGAGCAGCAACTGTTTCACCGGAATTTCTTGTTCTCAATTCAAAACGCGATAACCATCTGTTTTGTTGACGGGCACTTCCGAATCTTTCTTCTAAGCGTCGGACAAGAATACTATAAGGTCGGCGTTCATGGGAAGGAAGGCTCATATAAAAAGTTCGTGCAGGGCCCTTTAAACTTGCAGCAAGTGTCAATACTCTATCTTCCATACTCCATCTACCGAGTTCTGCACAATCTTGAAAATGCGAACAATATTCTTCCCAACCATCTGATCCACTATAAGCATCTGGACGAATTGTAGCAGGATGTCCAGCAATCGGCAACTGTTCACGGCAAAATCGTGGTGCATTTCCCCATTTTCGTTCATGAACGCTATTATTTTCAAAATACGAAACACCTTGTTCACCTTCAAAATTCCGTTCCGTCTCAACTGTATTTCTCTGTCTAACCATATTGTCTCGTATGTTGTCATTGAATTCGCTTTCCATATCACCTTGACCTTGTTTTATCATTGTATTTAATGCAGAGTCTTCATTATTTTTCTCGACCGTTTCACTTTTATCCATATTAAACTCGATTTCTGAATCAGATTCGTCAGACATTGAAAATTATTACTAGTTTACTAAAATCGTTGAAAATTTAATATTCTATTCAAACTTAAAAATCACAGGCGAGGTATTCGATCACTGGATGACAATTATTTTTTGGTCATCCCACTTCTGACACCAAACTGTAACAAACCTAGGGTTACTGTAATACTGTTTAACTCATTCAGGAGGAGTGGACTCATCACTTAACTCAGCGGCAGTATGAAGAAACAGATTTGTAATACATAACAATAGTATTTATTTCAGTCGTATTTTGACTTCTTCTTTCAATATAATAAACATCAAAATGATACACATTTATCTTTCAGCAATTAAAACAATAAATCGGGTGGTCAATATAAAAGGTAGTTGACGGTTCAAGAGATTGATTCAGAATGACATGTTGTTCTGCAGGCTCCTATTTATGTGTTTTGGCCCTAACTATGACGTAAGAGTAAACGTCCAATCGTCCAATCAAAAGCAACGTTTCTTACGTCTTTTGGCTTGAAACGTTCAAGAGGACAATCAGATTTCGTTATTATTAAATAAATACTCATTATTGGCTTGTCCTCATTTTGTCCTTTTTGTCCGAATTTTATTTAAAAGCGAATAAAACCAAAAGGACATTTCTACATAATGCTATAATTAAACGGACAGTAAATTCCTTTCTCACTACGGCGTATGAACTTATGTGTAATTTACCTAAACCTTACGCATTAGATATACTGCTTAAATGAGATCAATGAAAACCCTGTTCTATCATAAATAAACACAATGTTAATGAAAAGGGAGGCACAAACATAATAAATACACAATTTATCTGCATTGATAAAGTGTTAACTTAAACAAATAATAATATGAGATCGCAAAGTGAAAGTACAGAACGGTGTCATGGCAGATGTAAACAAGTTGAATCTCACGACGATATTTGTAAAAATAAATCACTGTATGACGGTATAATCAAAGTATTACATAGGTAAACATTGCCAAGATATACATATAAAACTGACCCTTATCGCTTGCAAAGTACAAATAGTTTAAATCATGAGTATGAAAGTCAATGCATTTATCAGTGTTTGTGCACACCCGAGAAGTTGACCACCCGGCAATATTCAAATAGATATATGTAATATACAATAAATAATAGGTTAAATAATAACAATTATCAGTCCAGATTTGTCACAATATAATCAAAACATGTCCATTAATTTTGTTGTATTCCAGGACTTATATCGTCTTTATTATTAAAAGTATAGTGGCCCCTCATAGAGAAAAGTTGTTTAAAATACAATGAATATTTTCCCCTTTTATGTTAAAAACAAAATCTATTGTTTTAAAGTAAATATTTAGTGTTTATTCATTAAATGTAGACTCTAAAATAAGTTTGACAGAATAATCATAGACACAATGGGGCAAAATCACCTTCTTTAAGGGAAAGGGGGGGGGGGGTAAGAAAAAAAGGTAAATTTTAAACGAAAAATATAGTTATGTTACTTGGCGAAAAAAATAATAAAGTGGCGAAAAATATATTGTTTTGGCGAAAGAGGTGGCGAAAAAAAAAATTGACCCAGGGGAAACCCTGCTAGTTCAGTGATAATGAATGCCATACTAAACTCCAAATTGTACACAAGAAACTAAAATTAAAAATAATACAAAACTAACTAAGAAGAAGACTGTTATTGCAGTTGGATTGGGGAATTACAGTTGGTTTCAGCACTGCTTGATTATCTGATTAGGGGTAGTTTAAAATTTATACTTGCACAATATGCAAGAAAAAAAATAAGATTGTCAATTAGTACATCTATCCAATGGAGCCCAAATGATGTGGATGTGGATATAGGGAAATATAGGTCAATGTTAATTTTATACTAATTGCATCGAATATGAGTCAAAGACATAAAACGTGATTAAGATCAAATTAGACGTATTGCTATGTATTATGTACTAACATTTAGTTTGACACTGTTCCTTTGCTTTGAATTCAGAAGCCATGAAAATCAATTGCAATAGGCAGTACAGAATTATCTAATCTCAAAAATTAAAATGTTATATATTTTTTACAGAATTTGGTGGATTTGGATCTGTTAGTGGAAAAATTGAAATAGAAATAAAAATAAATCATGAAGGTGAGGTGAACAGAGCCAGATATATGCCACAGAATCCCTGTATTATTGCCACAAAGACGCCGTCCAGCGATGTCTTGGTTTTTGACTACACAAAACACCCTTCAAAACCAGGTTTGTAACATGCTTGTAGCCATAGAAACAAATTCCAACATTTTTTTAAAAGATAATTCTAGTTATTTGACCATGCTACCAAAATCATTCTGACAGTAAATTCATATACATGTATTAATTTTGTTTATAAGAGTATAAATATAGGTTTTAATGTCCAGCCCATAGAAATTTGTTTATATTTGCAAAGATACAATTTATTGATGTCTTGCTTTGGTATTAAGGGCGAAAGTCAAGTTCATTCAGAAACTATAGTAAAGAAGGAAGGGGAACAATTTTTAAGTTTAATATTTTGTACAATAATTATATAAAGCTTGAATTTCTTTTACTTATCATTTAAGTGTAATTTTATGGACAATGAAATACTCATTTGTCTGTTATCATCAGAACACTGCTCATTTACAAGCACACAAGGAACTTTACAAACCCACAAGGGACAATTTTTGATGGCTGTGCACAAATACCAAAGATCTTTGCACAATCAGTTTCTTTGTTGAATTAATGAAACATTGAACTTTAATAAAGAATTATCAGCTAACCTGAGAAAAGTTGTTAAGGGCATGTTTTTAAGTGTCAAAACTTGAGAATTTTTGTAGGATTGTAAAAAAAAGTACTTTTAAGAAAATTAAGGGGAGATTATTCAAATATTATAATTAACTTGTATATTAAAGTATTATTTACTTCAAGTAGACAAAGATTACTTGTACAAATAGTACCCCTTACTGTCGGGTAAAGACTGCTCAAATGTTATATATCACCTTATTTTATTAGATTGCAAGTTTTATATCAACCTCTTCACTGATTGCATTTTGTGAGTACACAAGTTAGTGCAGCGAGGTGGACATTATTTAAATCATCTAGATAGCCTTGTCAAGCAGTTTATATTGACAGTATATTTTAATAAGCCTAACTTTATTTTGTAGATCCCAGTGGAGAATGCAATCCTGAATTGAGATTAAAAGGTCACCAAAAAGAAGGGTAAGAATCTTTAATAAATTATGTTATGTAAAATAGTTCTGACAGTGAAATGGAGGATCAGCTTTTTGGTTTGAAAGCTTTCCAACCTTATGAAAAAAGACATTTTGCATGTTTTGTTTGTCTTTTTCTTCGTTTAAAATAAAGTCCATGACATTATCAGGTGGTTTTTTCCCCTCAACTTATGAGTTTGAATATCCCTTTGATACCTTTCCCGTCTCTTTCAGGATCTAATGTACAGTAGACTCCGGCCAATCGGATACCCAAAATGTCAGCTAAAAATATCTGATTGTCCGATATATTCAATTAGCCGATGAACATATATTCCTCCAAGTTTTTTTTCAAAATTGACGGACACAACCCTAAGATACCAATAGCTATTATAGCTGCTTTATTAATGGAAATTTGTAACTAATCTCATTGTTTTTTCAGGTACAAGTTCGGATAAATCGGTTGATTGAGTAACAGATCGATCAGTTGATAATAATGTATTTTGTTTATCTGTCAGTCTATTGATTATTAATTTTTAATTATGTGTTGATTATCTGAATAAAATATGTACCATTTAAATAATGTGACTTGTTGTTTTTGCGTGATTTGTTTCATTTGTAAAAGCTAAAAATAGCTATAAATTCTTGGAAGTAGGCCACAGGTAAATTCTATTAATAGCTACGAATTCATGCCGACTATAAACTTCTAACTGTAATCGTACTCGGATCTAATTTTCTACAGTTTTTTATTTATGAACCCCATTTCCAATTTCAAGTACTACAACTATGTTTATGATTATAAAATTGAGCATCAAGATGAGTAAAATTAATTTTGCTTTTCTATCTTATCTGTAGTGGTTCAAAATAAAAGGCTGAATATTATGTAAATTAGGAAAATGGCGTACGTGTGTACACGTTACATAATTCTATTTCACCTGGGACATGCTATTGACACAAGATTCCTTGTTTTTACACGGGACTTCTATATATATTTTAATAAATTGTTGAGAAAGAGGTTCATTTCATTCATATTTAATAAACATTGATGAACATCACGCACAATTTATCATTTCTGTCGTGTCATTGTTTGTGAAGTAAATGATAAGGATCACATTTGGATAAACACATAACAAACACATCTTGGGCAGAATATAATATCAAATTCATAAAATAAACAAGACAATAAGAATAAATATGTTTTATTTGACGATGAAAGATCGTTTTTATTAATAAAATGAAACATTTCTGTACTGAAGTTTTCTCAAACTTCGTAATGGCGTAACTTCCGGCTTCATTTTCTGTAAAAAAAAATATGAAATTATTTCAAAATATTCGATTGTACATGGTTTTCACACATTTTCCATGAATATTCCTATCCAATTAGCCGATATATTCTAATAACCGATATTCGATTATCCGATGTATTTTGACTGAAATGTATAGGGAATGGTTCGGTGTTTTGAAATAATATTACAATAGCCGATATATTCGATTAACCGATACCCGATTAGGTGGAGTCTACTGTATTACATTGTATTATAGGTAATATTTAAAAGTGTACACTTAAAATGTGGGATTAGTTGTAGATATTCAATTTGTTGTGCAATGCGCAACCTCCCCTCCTCTACCCAATTTCACTTACATTTTTACTACTCCCATTTATGTTTTAAGGGAACTGCCCATAGGCCCTAGTTATTTAGGCAGATTTGAATCTTGCTATTTCATTTTCTACTGAAGTCATCAGTTATTTCTATAAATTGATTATTCTACTCTGAAATTTTGTATTTGACCTTCATAAATTGTGTAAATTATATGATTGTAGATATGGTTTGTCATGGAACCCCAATTTAAATGGACATTTACTCAGTGCATCAGATGACCATGTAAGTTAATATAGTATCAAGGAAAAAAACTTCCAGCTTTTGAAAGATATATTACCTTGCATTCTATAAAAGCAAAATTTCAACATATATATATATATTTTTAGCTCACCTGTCCCGAAAGGGACAAGTGAGCTTATGCCATCACTTGGCGTCCGTCGTCTGTCGTCGTCGTAAACTATTTCAAGAATCTTCTCCTCTGAAACTACTGGGCCAAATACTTTCAAACTTTCACTGAATGTTCCTTAGGGTATCTAATTTATAAATTGTATCCGAAGTTTTGATCTATCAACAAACATGGTCGCCATTGCTAAAAATAGAACATAGGGGTCAAATGCAGTTTTTGGCTTATAACTCAAAAACCAAAGCATTTAGAGCAAATCTGACATGGGGTAATATTGTTTATCAGGTCAAGATCTATCTGCCCTGAAATTTTCAGATGAATCAGACAACCTGTTGTTGGGTTGCTGCCTCTGAATTTGTAATTTTAAGGAAATTTTGCTGTTTTTGGTTATTATCTTGAATATTATTATAGATAGAGATAAACTGTAAACAGCAATAATGTTCAGCAAAGTAAAATTTACAAATAAGTCAACATGACGGAAATGGTCAGTTGACCCCTTTAGGAGTTATTGCCCTTTATAGTCAATTTTTAACCATTTTTCGTAAATCTTAGTAATCTTTTACAAAAATCTTCTCTGAAACTACTGGGCCAAATACTTCCAAACTTTAACTGAATGTTCCTTAGGGTATCTTGTTTGTAAATTGTATCCGAAGTTGTGATCTATCAACAAACATGGTCGCCATTGCTAAAAATAGAACATAGGGGTCAAATGCAGTATTTGGCTTATAACTCAAAAACCAAAGCATTTAGAGCAAATCTGACATGGGATTATATTGTTTATCAGGTCAAGATCTATCTGCCCTGAAATTCTCAGATGAATCAGACAACCCGTTGTTGGGTTACTGCCCCTGAATTGGTAATTTTAAAGAAATTTTGCTGTTTTTGGTTATTATCTTGAATATTATTATAGATAGAGATAAACTTTGAACAGCAATAATGTTCAGCAAAGTAAGATTTACAAATAAGTCAACATGACGGAAATGGGCAGTTGACCCCTTTAGGAGTTATTGCCCTTTATAGTCAATTTTTAACCATTTTTCATAAATCTTAGTAATCTTTTACAAAAATCTTCTCCTCTGAAACTACTGGGCCAAATACTTCCAAACTTTAACTGAATGTTCCTTAGGGTATCTAGTTTGTAAATTGTATCCGAAGTTATGATCTATCAACAAACATGGTCGCCATTGCTAAAAATAGAACATAGGGGTCAAATGCAGTTTTTGGCTTATAACTCAAAAACCAAAGCATTTAGAGCAAATCTGACGTTGGGTAATATTGTTTATCAGGTCAAGATCTATCTGCCCTGAAATTTTCAGATGAGTCAGACAACCTGTTGTTGGGTTGCTGCCCCTGAATTGATAATTTTAAGGAAATTTTGCTGTTTTTGTTTATTATCTTGAATATAATTATAGATAGAAATAAACTGTAAACAGCAATAATGTTCAGCAAAGTAAGATCTTCAATTAAGTCAATTTGACCAAAATTGTCAATTGACCCCTTAAGGAGTTATTGCCCTTTAAAGACTTTTTTCACAATTTGTTCATCATGTTGACTTACTTTAAAAAATCTTCTCCTTTGAAACTGCTGTATCAATTTCAGCCAAACTTAGGCTAAATGAGTTTCAGAGTATCTAGTATAAATTGTATATTTTATTTCCTTGTATGTCAAGAAACATAGCTCCTATGGCTAAAATAGAACATAGGAGAAAATGATTATTTTTTTTGGCTTTTGAAGAAAATAGGACGATCCAAAAAACATTTAAATAAATTGAAAAGCCAAAATAATCATTGATGAGAGATTTAACCAAAAGAATTAAGGTGAGCGATTCAGGCTCTTGAGAGCCTCTTGTTTTAGGGGCCAGCTGAAGGACGCCTCTGGGTGTGGGAATTTCTGGCTGCATTGAAGACCTGTTGGTGACCTTCAGCTGTTGTCTGCTCTATGGTCGGGTTGTTGTCTCTTTGACACATTCCCCATTCTTAATTTTATGTATACTATAATTGTTAATATGAAAATAAGAAGATGTGGTATGATTGCTTATGAGACCACTCTCCTCCAGAGACCAAATGACACAAAAATTAACAGCTATATCACAGGCAAATTTCACTCACATCAATTTCACCAGCTTATATGTGAAATCAGTTTTTGCGGGTTTTACGCGAATCTCATGTAAAACTCGTGTGAAATTCACATGAATTTTTAAAATAATGTAATTCAAATAACATCTATATTTTCCAATTGAATTAAAATCATGAAAAATATCAAAATTTTGTCGTTGTATATTTCACGTGAAATTCATGTGAAAAATTTCACTTCAGATTCATGTGAATCTCAATTTACGTGAAATTCACAGTCTGCACCAAAAACTTTTGAGGGTACTAGTCCACTGGACCAGTAATTATTTTAATTTACTAGTCCTGAATAATTTCACTAGTCCGACCCCGGTTGAGGGTCGCGAAGCGACCCGAACCAGCTAGGGGGGTTTGGGGGCATGCCCCCCCAAAAAATTTTGAAATCTTAGATGCAAAATCCTGCATTTTGAGCACACCTGAAAGGGTTTAAGCTGGTTGAAAAATTTTTTTTAGCTTATTTTAAGGATTTTACATTTGCAAAAAATTATTAAACAAGGAAAACTTCCTACATTATTTATTTTTAGTCATGACAAGTAAAGTTCATAACAAAAACAATGTCAGTTTCCAAGTAATTTATAGTTTTTTTTTATTCCTCATAGTCTCTTAATACATGTAATAATTGCATGCTTCAGTTTTAATTTAAACATCCCTTTAGCAAAATTGGTTTTGTTATTTTCTTTGCAGTACGTGCAAAACATTAAGAATTCAGTTCAATTCAAAGTTTTATTGCCATATAAACTTTACAGTTTGTGACATATAACAACAACAAAAACAAATAAAGACAATAACTAAGTTACTCAATATATATAGACTAATTCAGGTAAATATTAAAGGATCCCCTGTCCTCAGTTCCATCAAGGATTTGTATAGTACTATACAAATCCTTGGTTCCATTGACTTTTTTTTATAAAGGATATGTAAGTTTATTCACTTGTGTTGGTGTTGATGGGTTAAGTTATTAAAGTATATATATAAATATGTCATTGTCAGTGAGATTAGCAAATGAATTATTTTCTCTGTTAATGCAATTAAAATATGTTAATCTAATATTTTGAATTGTGAGAACAATTTATTAATAAATGTTTTTCATCATCTAGTACTTTGAATTTTTTGCAAAGTGAGGAATTTGTAAATGCCTTCCTTTTTCAATTAATAATGAATGGTCACTGATTCTAAGTTTTGTAATTAATTTTCTAAATTTAAAGTTTGAGTTAGAGAGGTAAG
Organism: Mytilus galloprovincialis; assembly: GCA_037788925.1. Classification (NCBI taxonomy): domain Eukaryota; kingdom Metazoa; phylum Mollusca; class Bivalvia; order Mytilida; family Mytilidae; genus Mytilus; species Mytilus galloprovincialis. The sequence continues at coordinate 3,182,019 of CM075340.1, read as the reverse complement.
GTTTGATCAATAGATTTGGGTCAAGTCCTTTATACAAATTTAATTTACTTTTATCATCAATATATCTCAACTTATCCATCAACAGGTTGTTGTAGTATGAGTTTATTTATTAAGGATGACGGTCATTCTTCCAACTACAGGAGATTCGAAACCCTCTGGTCCTGGTTACCTCGGATTTTTTGTTTGTTCAGAAACGTCATCATTTGATCTCTTTCGTTTTATAGCCTTTCCTGGCTTTGCCCCGTCGGTACATTGAAGAATTTTTACGTTCTCCGGTCTTTCTAATTACCAAAAAAATCGAAGTGTACCAACACGATGTTGTTAAGATAACTCATAACATGACATAAATCTATTTTAATAACTTTATTGATGATGTGAAGTAAACTAAAACATTTTTATAACATTAAAGATATATAAATAATCGGAGGAAAACTTGTTAGTCTTTTCGTTTTATAAACAATTGCCGTCATTATTAGAAAATTTAATGTGTCCGTGTTGGTCCACTTTCTACTGGTTATAAGACAGATCGAGTTACCGGAACTATTGCGACTGGTTTTCGTTTCTGTTTCACTTCCTCGGGAAATGTACAATTATCGACCTCGATAGTTTAGACTTTGCAACACATTGATTTGACGATCTTTTCTGCATTACTTGTCAATTTGAACTTCAAATATGTTCAAATTTCAAATAACATAGAAAGGACGTTATATTTCTTACTAGTCCGGTCGGGCTAGCGATAAATAAAATTTACTAGTCCGAGCTGAAAATTACTAGTCTGGGGCATTGGGCTAGTGGTTAACGTCGCAGACTGAATTCACATGAAATTTTTCATGTGTTTCATGTATAAGCTCGATTTAGGTGAATCTCATGTGAAACGTGAACAAATTTGGCCTGTGTAGGTCACCTTGTAATGGAATAGCCCTTATAATTCATAAGTGTTGTATATTCTACCTGTTTATTTATTTCAGACCATTTGTTTATGGGATATTAATGCCACACCTAGAGATACAAAATTAGTTGATGCACAGACAATTTTTACAGGACACACTTCAGTTGTTGAAGTAAGTAACTAATAAATGTTTAAAAAACTACAAATTGTTTATGAAAATTATGCTAAGGACAATTCTATTTATTCAGACTACAAAATGTACAAGGTCAATACACTAAAACTTTTATGCATTCATATATCTTACTCTTAACATCAGAAGTCTTGTTCTGTCTGTTATTTCATGATCACTTTGGTCATCTAAGTTTCACATTTCAAAACAAGAAATGAATTTAAAAAAAACTGCTGATAAAGTTGGAACAATATGAAAATTACACTTACATGGATGCTTAAATAATGTGTTTGAAAAGTTTCAAACCCATAGCATATTATGAAGAAATAATAAACATTTTGTCCTTATAGGATGTAGCTTGGCATTTATTACATGAAAGTCTTTTTGGTTCAGTAGCAGATGATCAAAAATTGCTGATGTAAGTTTTACTATTTTGTATCACAGGAAAATGAAATGTAAACCATTTAAATGATATGTTAGAAAAGAAAGATACTTTTATATGTGAACATGGGTTTTGAGTCATAAATGGTTGTATATCATTACTTAGCCATAAGTTGTTTTGGTTGTAGGGGTATATTGAAAGTCCTTTACTTCCACCTGTTTAAATTAGTAGACTGCAAATTGATACCTTTTTCATTTTCTTTTTAATTGTTATTGTTGAACAATGTGAGATTAAAAAAGGATTGTAGGAATTGTTGTATGCAATAAATGCTGTCAAAAGTAGTTCCCATTTTTTTGCAAAAAATTTCCTTTTAATTTTAATAAAAACATTGTAAAAAAATTAGTAGCCTGTACCAGATTTTCTGAATGTTTTTTTATTATAAAACTTGTTCAATCCACCAGAGATGTGCTTAGTATTGTTCATATAGTAGTCAAAATGATGAACACAGATTTGTTGAAATATAAAATTTCAGTCATGTAGTTATTTCCTATTTGTTAATGCATTAGAAATTTAGTAGTCAAAATGATGAACACAGATTTGTTGAAATATAAAATTTCAGTCATGTAGTTATTTCCTATTTGTTAATGCATTAGAAATTTAATTTTCTAATATTATTTGAAATCACTAAACTTGACAAACAACTTGTTTTCTGCTGTTCCTGAAAGGAAAAATTTTCAATGATTGAAGTAATGATGGATGTTACATACCATGCTTTAATATGACTGTAGTTTATGTTCATTTAAATGTGTTCTCGTTGTTTTCAGTTGGGATACCAGATCTAAAAGCACATCTAAACCCAGTCACACAGTGGACGCCCACACAGCTGAAGTCAACTGTTTGTCGTTTAATCCTTACAGTGAATATATCCTTGCCACAGGTTCTGCTGATAAAGTAAGTTAAATGTGCTTTTTACTGATCATATAAAGGTTAACAGTGACCTGCAGTGGTTTATATCATTGTTCGATTGTTTTTTTTTCTCCTGGAGATTTGTCTCATTGGCAATCAAATATAAACATTGCCTGAATTTCATATACAGAGGACAATGTGGTCAAGGAATGTGTCCTTGGAAAACAAGGAAATTGGTCAAATGTTTTCAATACTTTATAATTGTAGAATACCATTTCAAAACAGTCAACAGATTTAAATTTGAGAAAATAAAAACTGAAATCTGGAAAACACTTTTCATAATTATTTAATGAGAATATTTTTTTTAGCTCACCTGGCCCAAAGGGCCAAGTGAGCTTTTCTCAGCACTTGGCGTCCGGCGTCCGGCGTCCGTCGTCTGTCGTCCGTCGTCTGGCGTCGTTAACTTTTACAAAAATCTTCTCCTCTGAAACTACTTGGCCAAATTTAACCAAACTTGGCCACAATCATCATTGGGGTATCTAGTTTAAAAAATGTGTCTGGTGACCCGGTCAACCAACCAAGATGGCCGCCATGGCTAAAAATAGAACATAGGGGTAAAATGCAGTTTTTGGCTTATAACTCAAAAACCAAAGCATTTAGAGCAAATCTGACATGGGGTAAAATTGTTCATCAGGTCAAGATCTATCTGCCCTGAAATTTTCAGATGAATCGGACGACCCGTTGTTGGGTTGCTGCCCCTGAATTGGTAATTTTAAGGAAATTTTACTGTTTTTGGTTATTATCTTGAATATTATTATAGATAGAGATAAACTGTAAACAGCAATAATGTTCAGCAAAGTAAGATTTACAAATAAGTCAACCTGACCCAAATGGTCAGTTGACCCCTTTAGGAGTTATTGCCCTTTATAGTCAATTTTTAACCATTTTTCGTAAATCTTAGTTATCTTTTAGAAAAATCTTCTCCTCTGAAACTACTGGGCCAAATTAAACCAAACTTGGCCACAATCATCATTGGGGTATCTAGTTTAAAAAATGTGTCCGGTGACCCGGCCAACTAACCAAGATGGCCACCACGGCTAAAAATAGAACATAGGGGTAAAATGCAGTTTTTGGCTTATAACTCAAAAACTAAAGCATTTAGAGGAAATCTGACATGGGGTAAAAATGTTTATCAGGTCAAGATCTATCTGCCCTGAAATTTTCAGATGAATCGGTCAATCCGTTATTGGGTTGCTGTCCCTGAATTGGTAATTTTGAGGAAATTTTGCTGTTTTTGGTTATTATCTTGAATATTATTATAGATAGAGATAAACTGTAAAGAGCAATAATGTTCATCAAAGTAAGATTTACAAATAAGTCAACATGACCGAAATGGTCAGTTGACCCCTTTAGGAGTTATTGCCCTTTATAGTAAATTTTTAACCATTTTTCGTAAATCTTAGTTATCTTTTACAAAAATCTTCTCCTCTGAAACTACTGGGCCAAATTAATTCAAACTTGGCCACAATCATCTTTGAGGTACCTTGTTTGAAAAATGTGTCCGATGACCTGGCCATCCAACCAAGATGGCCACCACGGCTAAAAATAGAACAGGGGTAAAGTGTAGTTTTTTGCTTATAACTCGGAAACCAAATCATTTAGAGGAAATCTGACAAGGAGTTAAATTGTTAATCAAGTCAATATATATCTGCCCTGAAATATTCAAATGAATTGGACAACCGGTTGTTGGGTTGCTGCCCTCCAATTGGTAATTTTTAAAGAAATTTTGCTGTTTTTGGTTATTATCTTGAATACTATTATAGATAGCGATAAACTGTAAACAGCGATAATGTTCATCAAAGTAAGATCTACAAATAAGTCAACATGACCTAAATGGTCAATTGACCCCTTAAGGAGTTATTGCCCTTTATAGTCAATTTTTAACAATTTTCATTAATTTGGTAAATTTATGTAAATTTTTACCAAATATTTTTCTCTGTTACTAATGGGCAAAGTTCATTATAGATTTAATTGTAAGAAGCAAGAAAGTTCAGTAAAGTAAGAACTTCAAACACATCACCATCACCAAAATACAATTTTGTCATGAATCCATTTGTGTCCTTTGTTTAATATGCACATAGACCAAGGTGAGCGACACAGGCTCTTTAGAGCCTCTAGTTTACTTCCTTGAAAAGCAACAGTTTTGTATCTTGAATATTGAAAAGAAATACTCTTTTGTATTTTTCTCCAAGACAGTTGGACATATAATCCTATATAGAATGAAATATCAGTGAATTATTAAATTATAACAATAGTTCTACATGGAAATATAAGGTTAACTATTACTGCTACAAAAAGTTAATAATTAATAACCATCTTTGTTTTTGTAGACTGTTGCATTATGGGATTTGCGAAATCTAAAGTTGAAGTTACATTCATTTGAGTCACACAAAGATGAAATATTCCAGGTGAGTATAACCCTTGACCTTTGAGGATGAATTCTGACAACACTCTTGATTCCTGGCCGAGAAAACATTAAATTCAAAAATTAATTGCCTGGAAAATTGAGACGTCTATCATTACATCAAGAAATTATTTTTCAACAATTTTGTATAGAATAACGTCTTCTGTTATCAATCTTTTCTAAATATTCTTGTCCCAAAAAGTAGTTGAAAGATTACTGGTATGGAGATCGATACAACTCACCCTCTTTGATGTGCCAAATTGAAAAAAAGTTATTTCCATAAAGATTTGGATACGATAATTCTATGTCTAGTTGAATGTAACTGCATTAAAACCTCCAACTTGAAATCTGATTCAACCAAAGCAATCATCAATCAATCAAATAATCAAACTTGAAACTAAAAAAACTGTATGAGTGAAACTTTATGTTCAAATTAATATATCACATGATTATTCGAGGACCTTTTGTCTGATTTTAAAAACCAACTTTATTTGAATTAGCTCTTAAGCACTCATGCAGTGTAAATCTAACACCAATCAATCAACTGATACATTAGAACTGCTAGTCACTTTTATGGAGAGGCACATAAAGGGAGTAACTGAAATACTGTAAACTAAAAGTTACAAAAAAAATGAAGTCTAGAAAAGAATTTATAACAAATTGAAGAGAAAAATTTTGCTGCTTTTGACTTAAACATGTTTATTCCTTTGTCATTAAAAAAACTATTGTATTTGATAACAGGTTCAATGGTCTCCACATAATGAGACAATTCTGGCCTCCAGTGGAACAGATAGAAGGCTCCATGTATGGGATCTCAGGTTGGTGTTATTTTACTCATTGTAGCTCTTTACCCTTAAAGTAAGGGCCATATTGCATTCACCCTGTCTCTCTATTAATTCATCCAACATATACTGTATAGGGGGTTGATTTTTGTGGGTGTAAAATATCTCGATTTTCATGAAATAAGGTAAACAAAATATTTTGGCGAAATTCAAAACTTTTATCAATACCTTTGCATGTGCACTAGTAAATTGGCAGAATTTATTTGGCGATTTTGTTTTATCTGCGAAAATTTACAACCCGTGAAAATAACCCTTTATACAGCATTTCAGTCACACTTTTCTCATGAACTACGAAACAGATTGACTTTATATGTGCTCAGGTGATTGATAGTGATGAGTTTGAAATCATGTGATTTTCTTTTTGGTTTGATAGTTACTTACTTCCACTTTGCTTATATTTTCAAATTATGAATTGGATATTCTTAGCAACACAACACATGTATTCTTGTTCTAAAATTACATTGTTTTTTTTAATTGGTTTACTTGAATAATCAATTTGCCAATTCTTAAGGAGGGACATAAATATACATTGACAATGAAAATTACCAATCAATTCTGGGATAGACATATATTTTCTTCTCTTTTATTGATACAGTTTTTAATATTATTTTAAAATATTAATAACAAAAGAATTGTTTAAAAAAATGACTGCTTGTTTTAAAATCAAAACTCAGTTGAGACATATTAATTTATATATTTACAGTAAAATAGGAGAAGAGCAGTCGGCTGAGGATGCTGAAGATGGACCACCAGAATTATTGGTATGTTTATTTTCTTAATTTATTGGACTGATGACCTCCACTTATGTATGGTGGTTTAATCTGCTCACACTATCAATGAAAACTGGCCACAACATTGAGCCAATATTGCTTAAACACTTGACATTTAAGATATACATGTTGTTTGACAAGTCCCTCTGACATCGTTTTCTGATAAGATTATTGAAAAAGTTTATATGACATCTGCAGTATTTAAAGACTTCCAGGATATTCAACATCAAATTCAGTTTCAGTTTAATCAACAAACCAGGGGAGACAATTCAGTGTGTAAATTTTCAATGTCACAACAAATGCAACTGGAGACATATAGAAACAAAATTTGTTTTGTCTCTTATTAAAAAGATAAAGGTATTGTCCATTCTTTTCTCAAACATGAATTGTTATATATATAGAAGGATTTCTTTGTGAATATTGCAACAAGTAAGTTGATATTGCCACTACAAGAAATGTAATTTTGTACTCTGTATTGAGTTGTAGTTGTGAACTGCATTTGACTAAATATTTCTTTTGATAAAAACAAAAATTTTTGTGAATATTATTCATACTTAAAATGAATTTTTAGGAATAATATATTTAAATAAGGATATGTGGTTACAGTTGTCATGAAAACAACTTAGAAATAATACTTAAGACTTGCAAAGTACAGATATACAAATACAGTTACTGAAAGTGAGGTTGTTTTGTTTGCACAAATAGTGACATAATTATATTTTATGACCTGCTTATTTTAGTTTATACATGGAGGACATACAGCAAAGATCTCAGACTTCTCTTGGAACCCAAATGAACCCTGGGTAATATGTTCTGTATCAGAAGATAACATTATGCAGGTCTGGCAAATGGTAAGTCTGGTAAATTATTGTATAAAATAAATTAACAGAAAGGTGGAATACAAGGATTATAAAAGAGAGGCGAAAGACCAGAGTGACATTCAAACTCATAAGTCAAAAATAAACTGACCACACCATAGCTAGAAAAGAAAAAGACCATTGAAGAACAATAATGCACAAAACACATTATAGAAAACCTAACTAGAAATTAAAGTTGGCAAAAGATTTAAGTTTACATTCTTCAAGTGTCTGTACAACACATAATGCACTTAATTTACCCAAGGGGTAAGGGAGTAAATAAATTTAACAGACTATCTGACGAGATCTGCAACTTTGTAAAGATTTTAAAGACATGACTGAACAATTAACAAGATTTCATTGTTCGTCCTTCGAGTTGTAAATTTAATGCTCTTACAACATAGTCATTCTAAATTTAGATAAATGCTTGATTTTTGTTTCCTTGTACTGGCAGATTTTGATGGTGGCCACTTACAGATTGAGTTTTGTATGGGTTTTGGTTTCATATCTACACATTTAGCATAGAGCTGTCTTTGTATAATGTTTTTTTCTATTGTAACTCGTCATTAAATATTTGCTGTTTTTTATTTGTCAGGCTGAGAATATCTACAATGATGAAGAGCCTGACACTCCAGCAACAGAATTAGAGGCCACTGCATCATGATGTGTAGGACTTCAGAATCATAAAACATTATAACATACTGACTTTAGATAGCAGTGCTGATAAATTATTCATGTAAATTTTGTCATTAAAACTACATTTTTACCAGTCTTATTGTAGAAGACTAGACATGGTATTCCATGGTTAAACATTAACTAAGTTTTACATTTAGTTTCATTCTACTAAAAGTATAATAAAATCATCTATGTTTTGTATATAAAATACCTTGTGGTTGTAAAACAATGTTTTGTTGTGTAATGTTATCCTCAAACCTTGCTTATATCTCCCACAGTGGGGGACTGATTCATAGTTTTTGTCGATCCAACATCACTTTACCGGTAGATGGACTCAAAAATGTTAACCATACTATACTGTCATTTGGATTCTATCATTTCTGCCAGAGTTAATGAACTTGGACCATTTATTATTTGAAACATTCAGATAAAAATGTTTTATAAATGTAAATTCAACAAGACTTTTTGCCAGAAAACTTCATTCTTGGTTTATATGTTTGTTATTACACATAAGTTTGGGGGCCATGTTGAATTATTCTTGTGTCCTTTTGTCCTTCAAACAAATATTTTAGTCACACTTTTGTCAGTACTTTGACTGTTAAATGTAAGGACTTTCTGTATTTGTTGGATTCCTTCCTGTTTGTTGATACTTAAATTTTGTTGTCACTTTTCTAAAGTACAACTGAACCTCATATGTTCAGCTGTGATGAAATGTTTTGTGAGGGCTTTTCTTATTATTAAAACACATACTCCCTACACTCTGATACTTCAAGTTATGAGTTGGATATGCTAAACACAACAAAGCTTGTGATCTTTTGACTTGAACACTTTGCATAAAAGGATTAAGTAAGGTACTGATTTTTTTTTTACCAGGGTCATCTTTATTTGACCATATTTTCATGGAACATTTATAGTTGTAACCTCCATGATAGTTGACACAATATTGGTATCAAGTGTAAGGTTTGAACCTTTGGTGGGTAAACCAATGACTTGAAAAGAAAATTAGTGTTTGCTGCTTCTCTGCATCAAAGACTGGTTGACCTAGACTGGGAATAATGTGTCTGGTATAAGGTGACATGTCTTCTTGAGAACTGTTTCCTTGGGATTTAGCATGTTCAAAGATCTGGCTCAGCATGATAAGAATTTGACATCTCACGTATACCTTCCTCTTTATTGGTAAAAATAACATGTGTGTATGTATATGTATAGAAATGTATTAAATACAAATTATAAAAAACCCATTACATATATATTTGGGTAATATAAAGAATAAAAACTAAAAAAAAGTTTCATTATAAGGTCCCTGACAACTTTCTGGCATTGGATTAGTGATAGCTTTCTTGTCTTTCAGCGTTTCTGAATTGTTTTGCATGTTAAAATTGCGTCAATTTTCAACACTTATATTTATGGTGGCCGGATGCGGCCATTTCACCTTTTCGCGAGAAAGCGAAATCGAGAAATCGAGAAATCAAGAAAGCAAAAACCCAAAAGCGAAAACGCGAGATGAAATAGATTTTTCGATTTCGCGTTTTCGCTTTCTCGATTTCGTTTTTGCTTTCTTGAATTCGCGTTTTCGATTTCTCGATTTCCTGATTTCTAGATTTCGCAATTTCGCTTTCTCGATTTCTCGATTTCGCGTGTAAGTGAAAGGAGAAAACACGAAATAGCCGCATCCGGCCACCATATATATTTGAAGTGTCTCTGTATAAAAAAAAAACTCATTTGGTTTGGTCTCCATAACATATCAATCTAATAAATAAGTAGTCTGTATGAAGATCTTTGCCCTTTCAGGTTAGTTGTTCCTAATAAGCTAGAACAAAGTTGCCTCCTTTTCATTCAGTTGGGATGTATATTCATTCATTGTACTGAAATGGCAAATAATCTGGTTAAATCATAAATATTTACAAAATTCAAGTTCTTGCAACCCTTTCTAATGTTGGTTACTATGTTGACCCCAAGAATTCTTTCATTTTATGTCAATATATTTTTTCTGGACATGGTAAATTACATAAAGTACCTAAACTATTTTAATGTCATGCTCAGGAAATTTAACTAGAATATTAAATTTGGCATTTCTGATAAAACAGCATTACAATTTGAAAAACATACTTTTGTCTAATATATCCATCAATATGAAATTTGTTCAGAAAGTTCAACATTATTTTGCATGTTAAAAAACTGTTGTCTAAAAAATGTTACACCTTGTGTTAGAAATTGAAGTCTTTTGCTTGTCTGGTAAATCAAGAAATCTCTAGATAACGTTTAGTTAGAATGTTAGCAAATACTGAGTTATCCCCCCTTAATTGTATTTTTTTAGTGCCTTTCAACTGAATTATATCTTGATTTACTAGAACAAGCATAGGAAACAATTTTGTTTTCATAGTGCACTACAATTTGAACATAAATTAATGTCAACTTGTTGTCTGCTCTATGGTCGGGTTGTTGTCGCTTTGACACATTCCCCATTTCCTTTCTCAATTTTATTGAGTAGAATTTTTGTTCGTCATGTTTTATAAGCCTGATTCTTGGGCATATTGGTACTTGAATTGTATGGTGGTAAGGTTAAGGGGAAAACTGAATCAATTTTAAAAAGTTCTTTAATAGTATTATAGTAATCCTCATTAGATTTAATTTAGGAATAGCCAATACCTAATAAATAAAATAAATTTTAACTCAACATACCTCCTGCATCATTTTGTCATGTGCTCTTACATCCCATAACTTGTCTGGTTTCATAAGTTTGTCATTCAATCTCAAGTCAAATATTTCAAAAGCTTGAACCATCTGAAAAAAGATTAATTTTATCATACCTTGATATTTTCCGACTTGTTCAATTATTTTTCTACATCATTAAAACATAGTATTTCTACCAATTTTAAACTTTATATCAAAACAAGCTTTCTACAGGTAAACACATTCATTTTATTTCATTCAACTCTTGGATCATCAGCAAAGTTAAGAAATCATAATAACTTGGATAGAAATGGATAAATTTGAACAAAAGTTGGTTTATTGTAGACATATATTGTTTCTTTTTGTAATTAACACTTAATTATACCCCATGCAACGAAGTTGCTGAGGTTATAATGTTTTTGACCCGTCCATCAGTCCGTCTGTCCGTCCGTCAGTCCTGTTTCTTGTCATCGCAACTCCTCTCAAACCACACAACAGAGTTTCACGAAACCTTTTCAGATAATAAGGACATACTATGTGGTTGTGCATATCGACGGGAAATTGCGATTCAATTTTTTTTCTAGGAGTTACGCCCCTTTTAACTTATTTACTTTAATGTACTACTGCAACAGTTTGTCATCGCAACTCCTCTCAAACCACACAACAGAATTTCACGAAATCTTTTTATATGAAAAGGACATATTATGTTGTTGTGCATATCGACAGGAAATTATGATTCAATTGTATTTCTAGGAGTTACGCCCCTTTGAACTTATTTGCTTCAATGTACTACTGCAACAGTTTGTCATCGCAACTCCTCTGAAACTACATAACAGAATTTCATGAAACCTTTTCAGATAATAAGGACATACTATGTAGATGTGCATATCGACAGGAAATCACGATTCAATTTTTTTTCTAGGAGTTCCACCTCTTTGAACTTATTTGCTTTAAGGTACTACTTCAACAGTTTGTCATCTCAACTCCTCTGAAACCACACAACAGAATTTCATGAAACTTTGTAGATAATAAGGACATACTACGTAGATGTGCATATCAACAGGAAATTACGATTCAATTTTTTTTCTAGGAGTTATGCCCCTTTGAACTTACTTCTGCAACAGTCTGTCATCTCAACTCCTCTGAAAACACACAACAGAATTTCATGAAATGTTGTAGATAATAAGGACATACTATGTAGAGGTGTATATTGACAGGAAATTATTATTCAGTATTTTTTCTTTTACAATTTTTTTTTCTTATACTTATTTAATTTCTCCAATGACAATGTGGGGACGTGGGGTATGTGAGGGTGCTCACTAAGGTTCTTTAATTAAAAGTCAAATTCAAATTTAACGTTTTTGAGGAAATAATATTTTCTTCAAAAACAAGCCTATAGGAAAATATCATCGATATATATTTTACAGGCTCTGCTAGTGTGAATTGCAAATTGTATTGACCATGCCCTGTAGGGTCTTATAAATTAAGTTCAATTCTGGCATATGAAGTACAAAATGTAATTATATAAACCTGAAAAGCACATCTGTTAAATGGCATTCTACCAACAGCAGTCCCAAGACCTGGACAAAGAACCCTTCTGATTGGCTGATTTTCTGGGTTTCTGTTGTGCTTCTGTACTGCAATGGAATATACAAACTCATGAGTAGATGTATTTCTCTAATTCTATGGTCATTTTTACTTTTCAGAACCTATTGTATAACAAAATTTAACCAACATGTGGTCTCAGTAAGATGATTGGGTGAATTAAAGGGTCATAACCTTTATCAGCTCACCAGATGTATTAAAATATGCTAAAATTTTGAATGGTAATGGGGAATGTGTCAAAGAGACAACAACCGGACCATAGAAAAGACAACAGCAAAAGGTCACCAACAGGTCTTCAATGTAGCGAGAAATTCTCACACCCAGAGGCGTCCTTCAGTTGGCCCCTAAACAAATATATACTAGTTCAGTGATAATGAACGCCATACTAAACTCCAAATTGTACACAAGAAACTAAAATTAAAAATAATACAAGACTAACAGAGGCTCCCGACTTGGGACAGATGCAAACATGCGGCAGGGTTAAACATGTTTATGAGATCTCACCCCTCCCCCTATACCTCTAGCTAATGTAGAAAAGTAAACGCATAACAATATGCACGTTAAAATTCAGATCAAGAGAAGTCCGAGTCTGATGTCAGAAGATGTAACCAAAGAAAATTAACAAAATGACAATTATACATAAATAACAACAGAATACTAGCAGATAACTGACTTGCCAGCTCCAGACTTCAATTAAACTGATTGAAAGATTATGATTTCATCATATGAATATCAGGCACAATCCTTCCCGTTGGGTTTAGTATCATACCATCATAACATATATGAGAAGAATAAACCCGTGTTAACGTGCTAAAAAAAGAAAAGCATAATAATCAAAGTAATAGAATCAGAAATGATTTACATAGATATGTAAATATCTGTCAAAATGACTCCTCTTAAAGACAAGCATTGGCTGAGTTTGTGATATAGTAGGAGTAATGATTTACTAATCTATGTTAATACCTGCCAAAATGACTCCTCTTAAAGACGGAAGCATTGGCTGAGTTTGTGATATAGTACGAGTAATGATTTACTAATCTATGTTAATACCTGCCAAAATGACTCCTCTTAAAGACAGAAGCATTGGCTGAGTTTGTGATATAGTATGAGTAATGATTTACTAATCTATGTTAATACCTGCCAAAATGACTCCTCTTAAAGACGGAAGCATTGGCTGAGTTTGTGATATAGTATGAGTAATGATTTACTAATCTATGTTAATACCTGCCAAAATGACTCCTCTTAAAGACGGAAGCATTGGCTGAGTTTGTGATATAGTATGAGTAATAATTTACTAATCTATGTTAATACCTGCCAAAATGACTCCTCTTAAAGACGGAAGCATTGGCTGAGTTTGTGATATAGTATGAGTAATGATTTACTAATCTATGTTAATACCTGCCAAAATGACTCCTCTTAAAGACGGAAGCATTGGCTGAGTTTGTGATATAGTATGAGTAATGATTTACTAATCTATGTTAATACCTGCCAAAATGACTCCTCTTAAAGATGGATGCATTGGCTGAGTTAGTGATATAGTCAATCTAACTAAAAACCAATCTCTCATCGCTCCCGTTTTCTGATATGTCGGGTGGGAGATCTGACGAACCCCGCTTTGAGGTCACATGTGAGTGAAATCGTAGATGTGTCTTTTTCGACCAATGAAAATGAGCCTTCGACAATCTTAAAAGTTTTTCATGAGGTAAAGGGATGTTACTTATTGCATTTACAAACAAATCGTCAGTCCAAATAATTCATAAAACTTTTTTGATTGGCTTATTATAGGTTGTCAATCATTTGCATATCATTGTAAATTCATAACTTCAAGTTTGTTAGATCTCCCACACGACATATCAGAAAACGGGAGCGATGAGAGATCGGTTTTCAATTAGATTGTGATATAGTATGAGTAATGATTTACTAATCTATACACATGGAAAAAAGTATTGCAACACCTTGATTTGTTAAAACTTGAAAAATCAGCCTCTTTTTTTTGGATGAAATATCATAAAATATGTGTATAATATTATTGAAACATAGTTTATGATAACATTGGCATTGAAAAGAACAAAAAATGTTTGAAAAAAAAAATGATTTATATAACCACAATTTTAATAACAAAATGAAGTGTTTTTTGTACAAAAAAATGCATTTTACAACTTTTACTGTAGTCGAACTTTACAATTCGATGAGACTGTCATTAAAGTGAGAGGGTTAGCGCTATAGAACCAGGTTTAATCCACCATTTTCTACATTTGAAAATGCCTGTACCAAGTCAGGAATATGACAGTTTTTGTCCATTCGTTTTTGATGCGTTTTGTTATTTGATTTTGCCATGTGATTATGGACTTTCCCAATTGATCTTCCTTTAAGTTTAGTATTTTTGTGATTTTACTTTTTACAATGTCAGACATTTCAAAGTTAATCTTCAGATGACTGTTCACATCATGGTAGATCGTTATATGCCAAAGAATTAGTACTTTGTGCGCAGCCTCCATTCAAACGGATAACCGCATCTTAACGTCTTCTGATTCCTGCCATCAATCGACTAATTTGTTGCTAAGGTAGCAGCAACAATTTCTGATGAAGGTCATTATTTATTTCATGATGTGTTTGAAATGGGATGTCCTTTTGCGCACTGTCCGCCCAATAGTGTCCCATATATGCTCGATATGGTTCAAAGTCGGGCTACGATCGGGCCAAGGAAGATGAACCAAATTCCATTTGAACATTGGATCTTCCTCCACGATGCTAATTTCCAACTTTGGCGAGCTCTGCACTGCATTAGATACGGAAAACTGTGTGTCTGTTCGTTAGCAAAGGTCTCCGAAATGGTCTTATCGCACGATAACCAGTAGCGATGAATTGATCTCGAACAGTTCTTGTTAAAAGGCTCCTGTATGGCCACCACTCTCTTTTTAGGATTGTCTTGTTTGCAATGGGTTTCCTTCTGACCAACCTTCATTATGCTTGATTTTCTCTAGCAAATGGTAAAGGGGATCTTCATTATCACGGAAGGTCTTTAACAGCGTTTATTGCCTGATTTTTTTTCTCAAAACGACTTATAGTGGAATGGTGATGACCAACAATACGTACAGCGACATCCCTGCTTCTCTTATGCTGATAATCTGCCATCTTGCTGCAGTTAAGAGTTGTCAGGGACCCATTAGAAGGTGTCAATCACATAACTTTAAAAACTTGGTTATTTAAAGTGTTGAAAACAATGAGGGTAAAAACATCTGTTTTGTTGTTTACGGGTACAGTAGCTGCATGTGCAGATAAAAACTTATCGAGTCGATATTTATTGATTAAACTCAGGTGATACTTAAATAATGTTTAACTAGTTCTATTTTACCAAATTATATCACAAAAAAATAAAGAGTGTTTTTTTTTAATTTCAATTTCAATTTGGTGTTGAAATACTTTTTTCCATGTGTATATGTTAATACCTGCCAAAATGACTCCTCTAAAGGACAGATAAGCATTAGTTGAGTTTATGACATCTTTTGGTACTCTCATTGTCGGGACGTGTATGAGGTATTTGATTGGTTTACCATTACTTATATTATTGGTCTTTAACTTCTGAATGTGTTCTTTGTCTGGATCTTTGTCATAGGCTGGAATAATGATTGCGTTTCCCTACAAAATACAACAAAATTTGAATAAAATAAGGTTACCGTGTAGATGCCAACACAACCAGAAGACGCATGAAATCAGATGCCTTAATTTAGTGGTTGTTAAAATAACTGTTTTTGTGTTTTTATTAATTGTTCTTGCATAAATCAGGCTGTTTGTTGCTTTCCTGTTTAAATCATTTTACAATTTTTAATGCATTTTATAAATGCAATATGTCATGCACCAAATACAAGTTTTGAATATATTGAATTTTTAGACAGTTATTATGAAAGACCCCGTGAACAGAATATTTAATAGTAGTCAATATATATGTTCTTGGAAAGACCTACCATCAATATTAAATCCGAAATGCACTCATTGACAAAAAAATTCATGGTTAGATCTGATGAGGTAGTTAACCTTCATGTAACAAACTTACAACATACATTCGATCATGATAAGTAGAACAGACAAGAATTTCAGCTAGTACGCTTATATATTTAAGAATTGAATGCTTCTTTTTGTAAATTTATTGGGGTGTAAAAGCGTTGACCGAAGTACATTTTGTATGAAGCACGGAAGCGCTTTATTCTAAAAATGTACGCACGGTCAACGCTTTTACAACCCTATAAAGTTACTAAAAGAAGCATTCAATACTTATAATTACATTTTTTAGCTATGATCATGGAAACACGAATTTTATATATTTTATTATTTAATTTACCTGTGCACTTTATTGTTGGAGCACGTGTTATCATGAGTGAAAAGTTGTATTGAGCAATGCAACTGCTTACGGAATAACACGTGATGTGCAGTTAGCCAATCAGAATAAAATATTATAATGAAACATACATCTAATGTAATTATTTAAAATTAAAAATTCACCAAGATACATATCAATTTCGAATTTGGGCTATGGCGTCACCTTCGCCGTTCTTGAGATATGTCCATTTCAACGGCCATTTGTAAATTTAAAAAAATGCAGAATTTGCCGTAATATATTTTAAGCTGGGGCATATCTGGGAACAGTATATATCAATATATACAATGTATGTCCCTGGGCATATGTAGTCCGAGATTACTAACTAATTCTAACAAAGTTGTACTCTTCTCACCACAAAGTTTTCTCCATCAAACTGACCCCTTATTACTTTCTGTATCCGTTCTTGCCTGAAGAAAAGGTAAACAATTCATCGTTGATCATCTCAACGAGATTGAAGTTTTCTCGCTAAAGTGAGCAGGTACGGCGAAAGCGAGAAAAGCAATTGAGTTTGGATGAGCAATGATAATCTGTTTATCGCTTTTTTACATATAACGACGTTGTCCGTTTCATGTCAGTTTCATTAGCAACGCCACGTACCTCCTTAGTTTTAGCGATATATTTTTATCTCAAGCGAGTAGCATGATATGAAAAATTATCACAAAAAAAGATCAAAGGAAAAATGCACAAAATAGCGATAATGGCTATTGACAACGTTGTCATAGGTAAAATAGCGATAAACAGATGACCCACAGATTATCACTGGCCATCTCAACTCGATTGCTTTTCTCTCTTTCGCCGTACCGGCTCAACCAAGAAAATCAATCTCGTTTAGATGATCAATATACTCTATAATTATTAAATTATATGCGCAAATTAGCCCTATAATACGGATAAATCAGCATGTGAAATACTGATGACGTTCCACTTACATCCATAGATCAAGAGTTAATAGTGCTATTCGAACAGGGTCAGAACACCAAGAAAAGTGATAGCAGTATATTATGACTGTTTTAAAGAGTTTTGACACTGTCCATTTATCTCCTAGAAGGGAGAGTCAAGTTTTTTTTTAACTGAAAGGTTTTTTTTATTCTAAATCTTCTTGAAATAAATACTTCTGAAAGAAAGTAAAAAAAAGTTTTATTTTTATTGAAAATTAGCCCTAAAAAAATATAAAAGAACACTGATATAAGTGAATAATGTCTTGCTCCTGATATATTGAAAATATTGTTTGACTTGAGAAAAAATAGCCAACCTCTTCCCAAACAAAAGATGAATGGTTGCTGTTTTAAATTTAGTCATATTAGATATAGGAAGATGTGGTGTGAGTGCCAATGAGACAACTCTCCATTCAAATAACAATTTATAAAAGTAAACCATTATAGGTCAATGTACCGTCTTCAACACGGAGTCTTGGCTCACACCGAACAACAAGCTATAAAGGGCCCCAAAATTACTAGACTAGTGTAAAACCATCCAAACAGGAAAACCAACGGTCTAATCTATATAAAAAACGAGAAACACGAGAAACACATATTTATAAATTACATAAACAAACGACAACTACTGTACATCAGATTAACTCCTTTAATAGGAATCCGGCAAATATCAATTATTAAAATAATCTTAAATACCTCATAGCATGATTGCAGTTTATACAGCACCTAGTTTTATATATATTTTGTAATTTGAGAAATTCAACTCCATTGAACATGGAAGTAGCATATAGAACTTAACAATCTAATTAAAAACCGATCTCTCATCGCTCCCGTTTTCTGATATGTCGCGTGGGAGATCTAACGAAACCGGCTTTGAGGTCACATGTGAGTGAACTAAAAGTTGTGAATTTATAATGATATGCAAATGAGTTGACGACCTATTAATAAGCCAATCAAAAAAGTTTATGAATTATTTTGACTGACGATTTCGTCGTAAAAAAAATGAGTAACATCCCTTTACCCTGGGAACAGTATATCTAATATATATGTTCCTGCTTTACCTTACGTTAGACTTTCAAGATCATGGAAGACTCAATTTCATTGGTCGAAAATGACACACCTACGAGGTCACATGTGACCCCAAAGCCGGTTTCGTTAGATCTCCCACGCGACATATCAGAAACAGGAGCGATGAGAGATCGGTTTTTAATTAGATTGAGAACTTAACTTTAATTCATGGAAAACAAATTTAAGGCCAGAATAACATTTAAGCATACGTTAGCAGTCTATTTATTATTATCTGTAGTAAATGCTTTATTTCAATGTATGCCAGGTTGATTTTGACTAAAATTTAGTAGTAAATACTTGAGAATCATGACAATACATTTCCGTAAATGAAGGATATATATAAGACTCACATTTGCCATCCAAACAGCTCAGAAAACACACGATCTATCCCACCATCCATAAATCCAAAGGCATTTGCTGGAGAGACCTGTTAAATTAAAACTGAACATTAATGTGCACTACCTGGAATCAACCTTTCTGCACTAAGAATTAACTAAATGTAGCCAAAATTCTTTAAATATTCATTCACAGCTATTTCCATAATAAAAGGTTTTCTGCAGCTATGTTTACCAATTTTTTTCTTAAACCTATTTTTTTCCCTTCGGATAATTGGCCTTAAAATGCTCGTCTCTTATGATATGTACAGACCATAAAAGATTTCCTGTATTCATGATGTAGGCACTCGTATTTTTACAGTTATATACGGCGTATATGTATGCAAGGAAACTTATATATGTATTTCTTCGTTTTAATCTTGTTTGGTGAATGTATTTAGAGATTTTGTGTCATTAAGCTATAACTCTGCTTTTTCATTCCATCAAATATTTGTAACTGGACATGATATTGATGTGCCCCTTGGTTGGCTATTTAGAATTCTTTGTCCGACATAATTAGAAAATTGTTGATATAAGAGTGTCTGGAATAAAGGGGGTTACTTTATTTCTATATTCTTCAATTTTTCATGTCATTTTCCACTTTTCTTTATATATTTTTCTCATCCGATTCTCTATTCTTTACATTTTAACACCTCATTATTCTCTCTTTATTATTTATTACGTCTATTTTTCTCTATTCTATATATTTTTTGTCCATTATTCTCTCTTTATTATTTATTACGTCTATTTTTCTCTATTCTATATATTTTTTGTCCATTATTTATTACGTCTATTTTTCTCTATTCTATATATTTTTTGTCCATTATTTATTACGTCTATTTTTCTCTATTCTATATATTTTTTGTCCATTATTTATTACGTCTATTTTTCTCTATTCTATATATTTTTTGTCCATTATTCTCTCTTTATTATTTATTACGTCTATTTTTCTCTATTCTATATATTTTTTGTCCATTATTTATTACGTCTATTTTTCTCTATTCTATATATTTTTTGTCCATTATTTATTACGTCTATTTTTCTCTATTCTATATATTTTTTGTCCATTATTTATTACGTCTATTTTTCTCTATTCTATATATTTTTTGTCCATTATTTATTACGTCTATTTTTCTCTATTCTATATATTTTTTGTCCATTATTTATTACGTCTATTTTTCTCTATTCTATATATTTTTTGTCCATTATTTATTACGTCTATTTTTCTCTATTCTATATATTTTTTGTCCATTATTTATTACGTCTATTTTTCTCTATTCTATATATTTTTTGTCCATTATTTATAATGTCCATTTTTCTCTATTCTATATATTGTTTGTCCATTATTATCTATTTATTATTTATAATGTCCATTTTTCTCTATTCTTTATATTTTTTGTCCATTTTTCTCTAATCTTTTCATTTTAGCACCTCATTATCCTTTTTTCTTTATATTTTTGCCATTATTGCCTTTATTCTCGATCTGTAAATCCACTTACACACCTCATATTACCCTCCATGTGTATTTATTTTTTTTTTGGGGGGGGGGGTCCACTTTAAACAAAAATATCCTTAAATACTAGCAGGTGCTTGCGTGGGACTTCTTGAACTTGCACTGATGTGAGCGTTTTGCTCCATGAAGGCCTCACTGAATTAACTTTTTTTTTCATTTATTGTGTTTCTAAATATGCACTGTTTTAAACTGATACACCATATCTTTGTAATTATAAATAAGAAACTAATAAACATATGCTTCCTAACATTGAACTGGATTGATACCACTGTAATTAGTTATATTGGTTTGAGGAAGACAGATGTGAAATTATTAGTACTTACAACAGCATCTACTTCAGGAGTACCAACAAATATATCACCCTCTGTAGACTGAAATATAAATAATAACTGTTTAACAGCTAGGAGATACACGTTCAGTAGTCCAAAATCTACGAAGCTCTATGTATAGATTCTACGATATCGAAAGCAACCCTGTACCGACAGGTACTTCTTCATTGAAACCAATTACAGGGGGATAAGCAAGCTCACGACTCTGGTAAGAAAAGAATGAAGCAGGTTTTCTGCCTGGATTATGTACTCTTTACTTTTATAGGTCATTAGTCTCTATTTTTTATATAGTAGCAGAACCAATAATATGTATTTGGAAATTAGTATGGCGTTCATTATCACTGGACTAGTATATATTTGTTTAGGGGCCAGCTGAAGGACGCCTCCGGGTGCGGGAATTTCTCGCTACATTGAAGACCTGTTGGTGACCCTCTGCTGTTGTTTTTTATTTGGTCGGGTTGTTGTCTCTTTGACACATTCCCCATTTCCATTCTCAATTTTATTAAAAACTAGTACCATACAATTACTAAAGATTCATCCATTTAAATGGGTACTGATAGATTCATGATTTCTTAATATTTTGGTGAAATTTCTATGATTTCATTAAATTGGAATTGAAAAATACAAAACAGACGTTTTTCATTGATGTTTTCCATACATCATCTATTTATTTCTATTTTATACACAGATTTCACTGTAATACCTTGACCCTATCTTCATATTTTCTGAACTTCTGTTTCCACTCGTCTACCATTTTACGTTTAATATCCCTGAGATAGTATATAACTTTTATTTCATCTCTATGTTGTGCAGACGGCTCTTCATCAGCTGATTTAACTGTCGATGATTCTAACTGTTCCATTCTTTTCATCATGTTCATTGTTGCGTCCATTTCTGTTTCTTCCAAAGCAGCCATACTTGTTCTTTGATTTGGATTGAAATATTTTGGGGGTTGACAGAAGGTTGAAGTTTTTACCTATTAAACACCCATTTTTTTTTTATTGCAAACAACAGATAAATAACATATTCTCAGGAGGTTGGGTTTCCTAATATTAGTAGAAGTGTTGCAATCTTACAACTTACAATCTTGATATCTAGCTGAACGTTGAACAGTAATTGCGTAAAGCATACCCCTATAAGAATAATTTAGGTGTAAAAAAATAAAAGTGTCTAAAAATTAAATAATCATGTTTTCATTGTAACGTTTATTGAATAATGATATAAAATGAATTTTAAAACTCACAAGTTCAAATTATAGTAGAAGCCGTGCTGCATTTAAGTTTTGCTGCATTTAATAATTGGATGCTTCTTTTTGTAACTTCATCATGTTCATTGGGGTGTAAAATCGTTGACCGAAATACATTTTGTATAAAGCGCGGAAGCTAAAGCGCGGAAGCGCTTTATGCTATAAATGTGCGCACGGTCAACGCTTTTACAAGACAAGACAAGACAAGACTATATTTTATCTGAGTCTCACCTCTTATAAAACATTTACATAATATTACAATTCCACATATAAAACAAAAGCCACATAAAAAGAGTTATGAGAGACACTATGAAGTTACGAAAAGAAGCATTTAATACTTATAATCACATTTTTTTAGCTAGGACCATGAAAACACGATTTCTATCAAGTTTTTTTATTTAATTTACCTATGCACTTTATTGTAGAAGCACGTGTAAACATGAATGTACAATTTATTTTGAAATGAAGTTGATTAAGGAATAGCGCGAGATTGCAGTAAGCCAATCAGAAGAAGGTTTTATAATGAAACAAATAGATTTAATGCAATTATTATGATTTATAATGTGTCTTTACGAAATGCAAAGTGTCAACGCCAAAAATAACTAAATGCATTGTAAACATGGTAAAGAAAGAAGTAAACTTTTACTTTGATTTGGTATTTCAATTTGTTTTTTTGGTAAATTAAATTTCATTATCATTCCATTATCACTTCAAATTAATTCAAGTTATTAAATCATTTCATACTGCTCTTTAGAATCATATTCAAAACAGTGTAGCTGTGGCCATTGATTGACGACCTTAATTTATCCCATTGACTGGGACAGATTAGGTGAACGTTTGTCTGTAACGACCGCTGCTCACTATGTACTTGTTAAAGACACTTAAACTGTGGGGTCACAAAAGGTTCTCAACACCTAAATAAAGTAATTAGAAAAACTAATCAGGAATATACGATGTTTTGATTTGTATCAATAATATAAATCAAAAAAATAAAGTTATTCCTGAATAATTTTTCGAACTATTTTAATATTAAAGGCGTTAAGAACCTTTGGTGACCCACAGCTTAAATTCTATAATAAGTAAGTAGTGAGCAGTGGTCGTTACAGACACACGTTCACATAATCTGCCCCAGTCAATGGGATAATTTAAGGTTGTCAATCAATGGCCACAGCTACACTGTTTTGCATATGATTCTATACGATTTACCACTATCCTAGTTTTATTGGGGAAAATAATTGGAAATTAGAAGAAATTTAAAAAAAAAATGTCCACGCCCAAAATGCTTATGGTTTAATGTACGGACAAACTATCAACATGATCGATGTGCTTAAAATTGACTCTAGATAACGAGGGTAAAACAACAAATATATCAAGACAATTATTTTGTAACAAATAAAAAGGATTTTAGCTAATAATAGTGCCTATTTTGGACCAGAGAATAAGCTCTCTCTATTTAAGAAGTTTGCATTTATTCGAAAAATACCTATATGGTGTGAATACTCATATTGTTCGGCCAGTTAATAACCAAACGAGTATATACTCAAATGGCCCGACCATACGCGTAGGGTCCAAATACTCATATGGTCTGGAACACATTACATACACTTCTCATATATTTAAGCAAATTATACATCTTGGAAGTTTGCAGTTAAATTTAAAATAACAAAATTAATTCATCCCCCCTTTTTTATCAGGTTTATTTATAGCAAATACACATTGATTTTTCTTACTGTCTGCTGTAGATTTTTTACTACAAAAAATGTTTAATTCATTTGATCATTCATCATGTTGATATCAAAATAGTTTTTCAGTTTTTCTGGTTTAAGAATTGAAAACAAAAACATGACACTTACCTTTTTACATTTGTTTTATATATTTTCATCAATATTATTTTGAAGGGTTATATACCTCCAGCTTTGGGTAACTGCCAGGAAGAAACTTTGACCATATAAAGACATATGACCTCAAACTTACACCAGTGTTATTCATTCTTTCACATTCTAAAAATAAAGCTGATTTGCCCTGTAAAATTTAGAGTTATCTCTCTTACAGTAGTGAATTAAATCATCTGCTTATTTTACTGAAACAAGAGGCTCATAATAGCTTATTAAGATATGACATTTAATATCTAATTTTATATTTTATAGCATGTATTAGCTTTAGTTTAAGAATCAAATACTCTCAACTTCTGTATAACGTTTTTTTTCTAGGTCGAGACCAGTAAATCAAATCAAGCAGGCCGGATAACGTATTTCTTCAGTTTGAGGACAACAGGATCATGAGGATCGAGTTATTTACGAACAAAATGGATCTTGATTGTTACGCATTTACTTTTCTAGATTGGCTAGAGGTATAGGGGGAGGGTTGAGATCTCAAAACACATGTTTAACCCCGCCGCATTTTTGCGCCTGTCCCAAGTCAGGAGCCTCTAGCCTTTGTTAGTCTTGTATGATTTACAATTCAAGTTTTATTTTCTTGTGCATGTTGTGTATAATTCGGCTGCGGGAGTTTCTTGATGCATTGAAGACCTATTAGTGACCCTCTGCTACAATCTTATTAAAATATTGATCTCTAATTTCGTTATACTACATATATATGAGTACACTTTCCAATGAAATCTTTTAATCGATCCTACATTGAACTTTTGATGTCGTCCCTAACCTATATAAGAATCATTCAGTCTAAGTTTGGTGGATATTGATCTTGAAGGTTAAGCATATTATTTTATGGACAACAGTTGTACCCCAAATTATTGCAAGTTTCCCACATGTCCCTTGGGGCCACGTGAACTTAATAACAACCGGCACACCTGTGCCTGTCACCTGGTTGAAAAATTCTGATGAATTTTTTTTATGCACATACATAATTAAGTTTCTCTTTGTGTTGCTTTTCATTCTTGCAATTCACTTATTTAACCCAGCTACAACCGGGTATAAAAATAACAGCCAAAATAGCAAAAAACATGTCAAAACTCCTAAAACTGATTGTCTCAAGCTTAAATATTATAGACGTTAGAGCTTGTCACACTAGTCATTTTGGAAGGTTTTGAACCTAGCTCCTATAGTTATAAAAAAAACCCGACAAAACTGTATATTTCAGGTGTAATAGATCTTGTGATGCTGATAAATTTTGCATGTCACACTTTCCTATTGAGATATCAGTCAAAAACTGCAAAACATATACAGTGAAACCTTATTAAACCGAACCCTGAATAAACCGGAAACCGGTCTAATCCAAACTTGTTCTGAAGACCAATCATATCTCATTTTATGCATTGTGAACCTGATAAAACCGAAAACCTGCCAAAACCGAACAAAATCGCAAATCTCAAAAGGGTTCGGTTTAGTCAGGTTTACTATATATATTTCAGGAGCTATAGTTGCAAAAACAAGTCAACAGATGTTTCTTCAATATTAGAGTAGATACATAAATGAGCTCATCATAGATACTACCTGTTTTGTTGAACACATTTGAATAACACTTAACTTAGATCCTATACTGTTTATAATCACAGCTAAAAACTGGTAAAAAATACTGTTTCAGGGGCAGTAACTCTAAAATGAGAACGATTTTCTTCTATATTGACCTAACTATAGATCTTATCTTGCTGATCATTTTTGCTTTTAAAGTTTTTATCTATCTGTTATAATTTTTACGATATAAAGGAGGGGGTCGTATAGGACAAACACGCAAATTATTTGTAAAAAATCATCATCAAAGGGCAATTACTCTAATAAGGAGTCGGCTGACAATGACAATTTGGACAATGTAAACTTATTAGTACTTGCTTATCATTACTGCAAATTAATGTTTTCCGTATCTTTTATAGTTTTCAAGGTTTGAGGCAAGAACATTAGTCCAAAACCATCAAAGCAGTAGATTGTAAGAAGAATTTGATAATGTTCAGAAAAAATAGACATTCCCTAAATTTAACAATGTTTTGCCAATGATTTTTTCCTGAAGTTAAAATTGTATAGACTATAGCTAAGGGACAAAACTGCTAAATAAGTGACTGTTACTGGACACTCTCCTGTCATATTTATAAATTATACCTGATGTAGTTACAGAATTACAAAGTTTTATAAGATGATATTTTATTATAAATAAAAGAACTCAAAAGAATTGTTTTACATTGTCATTTTGGAGCCTATTATAGCTGACTATGCGGTATGGGCTTCGCCCATTGTTGAAGGCCGTACAGTGACGTATAGTTGTTAATTTCTGTGTCATTTTGGTCTCTTGTCATGCTTGTGGACAGTTGTCTCATTGGCAATCATACCACATCTTCTTTTATATATCAGTTACGCTACAAAATATAATTTTATTCTTAAAATATAAAAATATACTATATAAATAAAAAAGTCAGTAAAACAAAACATTCAGATGATTAATTTTCAAAAACATAACAGATTACTTTGATAGGGTTTTTAAAATATTAAAATTTGGGTACTCAGAGGAAAAATTTGCATTGCACAATTAATATTATAATATGATGGTTTTAAAGATAAATATCATTATCACAGCCATTTATCAGTTAACTATGGCTAAATCAATAAAAACTTTGTTCCTACATTTTTTTTTCTCGTATAGTGTAAGAAGACTACTTTTTTCTAATATATGTATTAAGAATGTCCAAGATACAATATAGTTTTGATAAAGACAACATTAAAGATTTCCTTTCGATATTAGTATGAACCATTTAAACTATATGTATCACAGTAATTACAACATCAGCCATCTATTACGATTCGATATTGTCAGTCAAATTTTATACCTGGCACATTTCTTCTGTTTTTAAATTGTGAAAATCAAGATCACTGATGAGTCATTGAATCATAACCACTGATGAGTCATTGAATCAAGACCCCTGATGAGTCATAGAATAGAGACCACCAATGAGTCATTGAATCATGATCACTGATGAGTCATTGAATCGAGACCACTGATGAGTAATTAAATTGAGACCACTAATGAGTCATTTAATAGAGACCACTGATGAGTCATTGAATCATGACCACTACTGAGTCAATGAATAGAGACCACTGGTGAGGCAATGAATCATGACCACTGATGAGTCATTGAATCAAGACCGTCGATGAGTCATTGGATCGACACTACTGATGAGTCATTGAATAGATACCACTAATGAGTCATTGAATTAAGACCACTGATGAGTCATTGAATAAAGACCACTGATGAGTCATTGAATCATGATCACTGATGAGTCATTGAATCGAGACCACTGATGAGTCATTGAATTGAGACCACTAATGAGTCATTTCACAGAGACCACTGATGAGTCATTGAATCATGACCACTACTGAGTCATTGAATAGAGACTTCTGGTGAGTCAATGAATCATGACCACTGATGAGTTATTGAATCAATACCGTCGATGAGTCATTGGATCGAGACCACTGATGAGTCATTGAATCGAGACCACTGATGAGTCATTGAATTGAGACCACTAATGAGTCATTTCATAGAGACCACTGATGAGTCATTGAATCATGACCACTGATGAGTCATTAAATCTAGACCATCGACGAGTCATTGAATCATGACCACTGATGAGTCATTGAATCAAGACCATTGATGAGTCATTGAAACAAGACCCCTGATGAGTCATTGAATCGAGATCACTGATGAGTCATTGTATCAAGACCACCAATGAGTCATTGGATCGGGACCACCGATGAGTCATTGAATAGAGACCACTGATGAGTCATCGAATTGAGATCACAGATGAGTCATTGAATAAAGACCACTGACGTGTCATTGAATCAAGACCACCAATGAGTCATTGGATCGGGACCACTGATGAGTCATTGAATCGGGACCGCTGATGAGTAATTGAAACAAGACACCTGATGAGTCATTGAATCGATACCACTGATGATTCATTGAATCGAACCCACTGATGAGTCATTGAATTGAGACCACTGATGAGTCATTAAATCATGACCACTGATGAGTCATTGAATCATGACCACTGATGAGTCATTGAATCATGATCACTGATGAGTCATTGAATCAAGACCACTGATGAGTCATTGAATCATGACCACTGGTGTGTCATTGAATCAAGACCCCCAATGAGTCATTGGATCAGGACCACTGATGAGTCATTGAATATATTGTCTATATGTATGCTATGCAGAACTTTTTGTTCAGAATTTTTTTTCAGTCTTAAGATTGTTTTGGGCATTTACAAGAAAAACATCAGAATGCAGAATTTTTCACATAAAAACTCGTAGATCTTCTAGGGGATATCCCCTGCCTTAAATCTTCTAGGGACCACCCACTTCTGATTTGACATGAAGGTCCTTCAATATTGTATTTATATTCAATTTTCAGCTAGTCAAATATTGGGACTCCTTGGTGTTTTTCTATACAATATCAGGTGAAATATTTTGCCCCATAACACCTATTTATCTTTTAATATAAGACTTAATAGCCCATAACGGTCCATTTGACAAAATTTTAGCAGATTCTTGATTTTCTTTCTTTTGATTTGTGACCCAAATAATACCAATGCAAATATAAGGTAAAAGTACGAGTCAGCCTTGTCCTGCCATATTTTAAATAAAAAATATCTCGAAAAGGAGCTCCATGACCGATCAATATTTTGAGCTTATTTTGATTTATTTAATTTTACCTAAGATCACCTAGTCCTAAGTACATCCTTAAGCTAAGAAAAGTATACATAATCACATTTTAACTTTACTATTTAACCTGTGGAAGTATATGTCAAAATACAAATAAAAATTGTCTTTGTTTTTGCCAATCCTTCTGTTCAACTCAACAAACAACCAATAAAATAATAAACAATGACTTCAGTGCACTTGGATCAACTACTGCTTATGAAAAATATCAATTTATAAAAACTATAAGTATATTAATATAAAACAATCATCATAAAATAAATCGGTAAATATAAACACTTAAAAATGCATACATTATTTAACAATAAACATTATAATATCTCCTATAGAACATCTACTATAGTTGCTGTGATTGTCTGGAACATAGAGAATAAATAATTCTGTAAAAACTCAACAGCTATAAATCTGGAGAAATCATTTTCCAGCTTCTATTTGTTGGTTGTAGTGACTGTCAAACCACAGGACGAACAACGAGTCATGGATATCTCTGATTACAAAGCTAACAGCTGTTTCAAAAAATTGTATTTGATTTTCATTTTTTTTCTAATTTCCTGGCAGTCTTATGCAATCTCTTATGATTTTTCACTATACTGTAAAAAAGAAATAACAAAATGAGAATTTGGTATAAATGGCAGATATTTGATATATATTTTTTTAATAATATTCACAATTTGTTTTTAACTTGGAACAAATAAGAGCTTTTTAGACACATTGTAAAGAAATCTATTTGATGTTTGGGCCTTGGTGGCCAAGTGGTTTAAGTGGTTCTTTAACAACATCATAAGCATACCAAATATCCTATAAGACTTTTCATTAATGGTTCTTCTTTAACTGAAATAGTCACAAACTAACATGTTAACTATGCAATAGTTTCATATAGGCCAGATAATTTCCATGGAAATGAGATGTGAAAATTCTTATACTGCATACAAAAGATAATGGATTACCATTAGTACTTCCCTACAAATTGATCTTATCAAAACATTTAGCAAATTGTTGACACTGCCATATATATATATATATATATGCATATTTTTAAAAATTTTAATATGATTCCAAAGGCTCGAATGAAATTCTTGCAGTAAAATTCTGTTGCCATGGTAACTTACATCTTCCATAAAATCATTATGATTGGTCACTACCCACAGATTAGGAGGATTTAATAATGAGTCTTTTATTTTTAGATCATGCATTTCAAATGCTTCCAACATCTGTAGAATAAAAAAAATATTATTAGATGTAAATACATGTACAATGAAACAAGAAATTCTTGACTGATGACAACTTAAAGGTAAGAGATATAAAACAAGAGGCTGTCACAAAGACAGCAAATCGGATTTATTAACATTTATTTGTGTCCTGGCATTTTTCAATATCACAAGAACCATAACAAATTTGACCTCCATTTTGTCATCAGAAACAACATATTAAAATTTGAAAAGCTTAGGTTGAATAGTTCATGAGTAAATGCACAGATACGACTGGAAACGCCATTTTTCAATTTTTCAAGAACCATAACTCCTGAACGGTAATAGTCAAAATTGTCATTTTTGATCTTGACCTCCATTTTGTCATCAGTAACAACATATTAAAATTTTAAAAGCTTTGATTGAACTGTTCATGAGTAAATGCATGGACAACATTTGGCTGGCGCCCCTGTGCAAATGAATATTTCAACATCATTGAAATAGTGTTTATGTAATATTCAATTTAACCCCTAAGCTATTTGCTCATTGTTGAAGGCTAAAGAGTGACCTATAGTTGTTAATTTCTGTGTCATTTGGTCTCTTGTGAAGAGTTGTCTCATTGGCAATCAGACCACATCTTCTTTCTTATAATCTTCTATCTCAGTTGACACATCTTGGAGGACCAACTACTTTGATTTATATCAAACTAGAACAACATGGAGAGGATTACTATTGACCAATAAATGCTTGATATCCAGTGGCAAATACTTCATGTACATTCAAGAACACAATTCCACGTACTCCTTTACATTACTAATACAGAACTAGTAGCTGTCTGACCTACATTATAAGAACATATGCATGTGTACATATGTAAAATCAATCCTCCTTTACACTAGAGAACTAGTAGACGTCTGACCTACATTATAAGAACATATACATGTGTACATATGTAAAATCAATCCTTCTTTACACTAGAGAACTAGTAGCTGTCTGACCTACATTATAAGAACATATAGATGTGTACATATGTCAAATCAATCCTTCTTTACACTAGAGAACTAGTAGATGTCTGACCTACATTATAAGAACATATACATGTGTACATATGTAAAATCAATCCTTCTTTACACTAGAGAACTAGTAGATGTCTGACCTACATTATAAGAACATATACATGTGTACATATGTAAAATCAATCCTTCTTTACACTAGAGAACTAGTAGATGTCTGACCTACATTATAAGAACATATACATGTGTACATATGTAAAATCAATCCTTCTTTACACTAGAGAACTAGTAGATGTCTGACCTACATTATAAGAACATATACATGTGTACATATGTAAAATCAATCCTTCTTTACACTAGAGAACTGTAGATGTCTGACCTACATTATAAGAACATATACATGTGTAAATATGTAAAATCAATCCTCCTTTACACTAGAGAACTAGTAGATGTTTGACCTACATTATAAGAACATATACATGTGCATATATGTAAAATCAATCCTTCTTTACACTAGAGAACTGTAGATGTCTGACCTACATTATAAGAACATATACAAGTGTACATATGTAAAATCAATCCTCCTTTACACTAGAGAAGTAGTAGCTGTCTGACCTACATTATCAGAACATATACATGTGCATACATGTAAAATCAATCCTTCTTTACACTAGAGAACGAGTAGATGTCTGACCTACATTATAAGAACATATACATGTGCATACATGTAAAATCAATCCTTCTTTACCATAGAGAACTAGTAGACGTCTGACCTACATTATAAGAACATATACATGTGTACATATGTAAAATCAATCCTTCTTTACACTAGAGAACTAGTAGATGTCTGACCTACATTATAAGAACATATACATTTGTACATGTGTACATATGTAAAATCAATCCTTCTTTACACTAGAGAACTGTAGATGTCTGACCTACATTATAAGAACATATACATGTGCATACATGTAAAATCAATCCTTCTTTACACTAGAGAACTAGTAGATGTCTGACCTACATTATAAGAACATATACATGTGTACATATGTAAAATCAATCCTTCTTTACCATAGAGAACTAGTAGATGTCTGACCTACATTATAAGAACATATACATGTGTACATATGTAAAATCAATCCTTCTTTACACTAGAGAACTAGTAGACGTCTGACCTACATTATAAGAACATATACATGTGTACATATGTAAAATCAATCCTTCTTTACACTAGGGAACTAGTAGATGTCTGACCTACATTATAAGAACATATACATGTGTACATATGTAAAATCAATCCTTCTTTACACTAGAGAACTAGTAGATGTCTGACCTACATTATAAGAACATATACATGTGTACATATGTAAAATCAATCCTTCTTTACACTAGAGAACTGTAGATGTCTGACCTACATTATAAGAACATATACATGTGCATACATGTCAAATCAATCCTTCTTTACACTAGAGAACTAGTAGCTGTCTGACCTACATTATAAGAACATATACATGTGTACATATGTAAAATCAATCCTTCTTTACACTAGAGAACTAGTAGATGTCTGACCTACATTATAAGAACATATACATGTGTACATATGTAAAATCAATCCTTCTTTACACTAGAGAACTAGTAGACGTCTGACCTACATTATAAGAACATATACATGTGTACATATGTAAAATCAATCCTTCTTTACACTAGGGAACTAGTAGATGTCTGACCTACATTATAAGAACATATACATGTGTACATATGTAAAATCAATCCTTCTTTACACTAGAGAACTAGTAGATGTCTGACCTACATTATAAGAACATATACATGTGTACATATGTAAAATCAATCCTTCTTTACACTAGAGAACTGTAGATGTCTGACCTACATTATAAGAACATATACATGTGCATACATGTAAAATCAATCCTTCTTTACACTAGAGAACTAGTAGCTGTCTGACCTACATTATAAGAACATATACATGTGTACATATGTCAAATCAATCCTTCTTTACACTAGAGAACTGTAGATGTCTGACCTACATTATAAGAACATATACATGTGTACATATGTAAAATCAATCCTTCTTTACACTAGAAAACTAGTAGATGTCTGACCTACATTATAAGAACATATACATGTGTACATATGTAAAATCAATCCTTCTTTACACTAGAAAACTAGTAGATGTCTGACCTACATTATAAGAACATATACATGTGTACATATGTAAAATCAATCTTTCTTTACACTAGAGAACGAGTAGATGTCTGACCTACATTATACGAACATATACATGTGCATACATGTAAAATCAATCCTTCTTTACACTAGAGAACTAGTACCAGTCTGACCTACATTATAAGAACATATACATGTGTACATATGTAAAATCAATTCTTCTTTACACTAGAGAACTGTAGATGTCTGACCTACATTATACGAACATATACATGTGCATACATGTAAAATCAATCCTTCTTTGCACTAGAGAACTAGTAGATGTCTGACCTACATTATAAGAACATATACATGTGTACATATGTAAAATCAATCCTTCTTTACACTAGAGAACGAGCAGACGTCTGACCTACATTATAAGAACATATACATGTGTACATATGTAAAATCAATCCGTCTTTACACTAGAGAACTAGTAGCAGTCTGACCTACATTATAAGAACATATACATTTGTACATATGTAAAATCAATCTTTCTTTACACTAGAGAACTAGTAGCTGTCTGACCTTCATTATAAGAACATGCATGTTTACATGTAAAATCAATCTTTCTTTACACTAGAGAACGAGTAGATGTCTGACCTACATTATAAGAACATATACATGTGCATACATGTAAAATCAATCTTTCTTTACACTAGAGAACTAGTAGCTGTCTATCCTACATTATAAGAACATATACATGTGCATACATGTAAAATCAATCCTTCTTTACACTAGAGAACTAGTAGACGTCTGACCTACATTATAAGAACATATATATGTGTACATATGTCAAATCAATCCTTCTTTACACTAGAGAACTAGTAGACGTCTGACCTACATTATAAGAACATATACATGTGTACATATGTAAAATCAATCCTTCTTTACACTAGGGAACTAGTAGATGTCTGACCTACATTATAAGAACATATACATGTGTACATATGTAAAATCAATCCTTCTTTACACTAGAGAACTGTAGATGTCTGACCTACATTATAAGAACATATACATGTGCATACATGTAAAATCAATCCTTCTTTACACTAGAGAACTAGTAGCTGTCTGACCTACATTATAAGAACATATACATGTGTACATATGTCAAATCAATCCTTCTTTACACTAGAGAACTGTAGATGTCTGACCTACATTATAAGAACATATACATGTGTACATATGTAAAATCAATCCTTCTTTACACTAGAAAACTAGTAGATGTCTGACCTACATTATAAGAACATATACATGTGTACATATGTAAAATCAATCCTTCTTTACACTAGAAAACTAGTAGATGTCTGACCTACATTATAAGAACATATACATGTGTACATATGTAAAATCAATCTTTCTTTACACTAGAGAACGAGTAGATGTCTGACCTACATTATACGAACATATACATGTGCATACATGTAAAATCAATCCTTCTTTACACTAGAGAACTAGTACCAGTCTGACCTACATTATAAGAACATATACATGTGTACATATGTAAAATCAATTCTTCTTTACACTAGAGAACTGTAGATGTCTGACCTACATTATACGAACATATACATGTGCATACATGTAAAATCAATCCTTCTTTGCACTAGAGAACTAGTAGATGTCTGACCTACATTATAAGAACATATACATGTGTACATATGTAAAATCAATCCTTCTTTACACTAGAGAACGAGCAGACGTCTGACCTACATTATAAGAACATATACATGTGTACATATGTAAAATCAATCCGTCTTTACACTAGAGAACTAGTAGCAGTCTGACCTACATTATAAGAACATATACATTTGTACATATGTAAAATCAATCTTTCTTTACACTAGAGAACTAGTAGCTGTCTGACCTTCATTATAAGAACATGCATGTTTACATGTAAAATCAATCTTTCTTTACACTAGAGAACGAGTAGATGTCTGACCTACATTATAAGAACATATACATGTGCATACATGTAAAATCAATCTTTCTTTACACTAGAGAACTAGTAGCTGTCTGACCTACATTATAAGAACATATACATGTGCATACATGTAAAATCAATCCTTCTTTACACTAGAGAACTAGTAGACGTCTGACCTACATTATAAGAACATATATATGTGTACATATGTCAAATCAATCCTTCTTTACACTAGAGAACTAGTAGACGTCTGACCTACATTATAAGAACATATACATGTGTACATATGTAAAATCAATCCTTCTTTACACTAGGGAACTAGTAGATGTCTGACCTACATTATAAGAACATATACATGTGTACATATGTAAAATCAATCCTTCTTTACACTAGAGAACTGTAGATGTCTGACCTACATTATAAGAACATATACATGTGCATACATGTCAAATCAATCCTTCTTTACACTAGAGAACTAGTAGCTGTCTGACCTACATTATAAGAACATATACATGTGTACATATGTAAAATCAATCCTTCTTTACACTAGAGAACTAGTAGATGTCTGACCTACATTATAAGAACATATACATGTGTACATATGTAAAATCAATCCTTCTTTACACTAGAGAACTAGTAGATGTCTGACCTACATTATAAGAACATATACATGTGTACATATGTAAAATCAATCCTTATTTACACTAGAGAACTGTAGATGTCTGACCTACATTATAAGAACATATACATGTGCATACATGTAAAATCAATCCTTCTTTACACTAGAGAACTAGTAGCTGTCTGACCTACATTATAAGAACATATACATGTGTACATATGTCAAATCAATCCTTCTTTACACTAGAGAACTGTAGATGTCTGACCTACATTATAAGAACATATACATGTGTACATATGTAAAATCAATCCTTCTTTACACTAGAAAACTAGTAGATGTCTGACCTACATTATAAGAACATATACATGTGTACATATGTAAAATCAATCCTTCTTTACACTAGAAAACTAGTAGATGTCTGACCTACATTATAAGAACATATACATGTGTACATATGTAAAATCAATCTTTCTTTACACTAGAGAACGAGTAGATGTCTGACCTACATTATATGAACATATACATGTGCATACATGTAAAATCAATCCTTCTTTACACTAGAGAATCAAAGCGCGAAAGCGCTGTAAAGGCAGTTAATTACAGGTTGTGTGTATTTCTAGTCCAGTTATATCATTATCTTCCATAGAACAGAGGTGGTTTGTAGTATTTAAGATTTAGAGTTCTCTTGTACCTAGTTCACCTATATCTATAGTCTACTGTTTACAGTATATTTTCTGTACCTCGCCATGAAATGCATTTTTAAGACATAAGAACTTTTCCTTTTTAATGTAAATAAAACTATTTTTAATTATTGATTATATACACATATTCAATTACTCCTATCCTATGAAAAATAATTCACAAAGATTGACTAGTCTCCGTTCTGTGTGTATTGCTAGAACATCAAGTAACATAATGGTTAATGTACATAGTAACATGTCAACTCTTTTGAAGACAGAACTTTTTTAAAATTCTCCCTCCAAGCAAAATTATTTTTCAGTATAAACATGATAAAGTTATCTACCTGTATTAATGACCTAGAGACTCTCAAGAGCCTGTGTCGCTCACCTTGGACGGTCTATGTGCATATTAAACAACGGACACATATAAAATGACAAAATTGTGTTTTTGATGATGGGGATGTGTTTGTAGATCTTTCTTTACTGAACATTCTTGGTGCTACAATTATCTCTATCTATAATAAACATGGCCCAGTATTTACAGTTGAAAATATTTTTTAAAAATTAACAAAAAATACAAAAATTTATGAAAATTGTTAAAAATTGACTATAAAGGGCAATAACTCTTTAAGGGGTCAACTTAAAATTTTGGTCATATTGACTTATTTGTAGAACTTACTTTGCAGAACATTATTGCTGTTTTAGTCCGGCGGCTTTGTAAAAAATTGTGCACATCCTGTTACAAGCATGAAATTTGGCATAGACCTTCCTCAACTATTACTCTTTTATTTCAGATAGGGAGGCATTTGAAAAAAATGTCTCACTTCCGGTAAAATCCAAAATGGCGGGCGTTATACTTAAATCAGCCCAATATCGAAGACTAGCGTGTAAAAATGTCCTATTATCATGCTACTATCATAATATTTGGTACAGACCTTTGTGTTTTACTACTTTTGGATAAATTAAATAGATTAGATGTCTTCAGAAACCCCACTTCCGGTTAAAATCCAATATGGCGGACATTGTACTTAAATAAGCTTATTTTTTAGGGAGGGTAATTGAAATGTGAAATGCTTCTGATGGAGACAATGTATAAGACATATGTCTTAAAACCCCTTACTTCCGGAAGTATCCAAAATGGCGGACAGAGAAATATCAATTTTTTATTCAAATTTTCAACTTTCTTCAAAATGTAAAGAAAATGATTTTATTTTGTGCTGGTCATTAAACTTTTGGCTTTAAGTTATCCCCAAAACCACTTATTCTAGCATGTTGTAAATGCTAAGATATAAAGTTGACACTTCCGGTAAAAATATGACGTAAATTTTAAAGATGAGTCCTCAATCTATTTCTTCGATGTAGAGTTTTGGATAGATTGATTTAAACAAAATAAAATCACTATAGTACTAAAAATTATTTAAAACTACTTCTATTTGGCCAAGAATACATGCTTATTCACAATCACTACCACATGCACACAAGGCAGTGCACGGGAGAGCCGATTTTACACATTGAAAATAACCGCGGCATCCTTTCTTACATCCATAATGTACAAGCTTCTGAAAAAATGATGAGGTCTCAGAAAGAGTTTTTTTTTAAAGGGACCCTCTTTGTCCCTTCGCAATCAATTAGTGACAAGACTAGGTAGCATAAGAGTCAATCCAAAGCTCGTCTCACTAAACACCTGCATTAGTATATTACACGTTTTACATGCTTGAAAAGACTAGAACAAGTCGTGGGAATAGCCTCACTTAAAATGAGATTTCCCTTTTGTGCAAAAATTGACTTTCTTGGTTCGTTAATCATGTTAGATCTGATAAGTTTGTACAGTACAACCCCGATGATTTAGGCTGATCAATCATCATTCTTTATGTTAAAGTCACATCTTCAAATACCATTAATGTCTCCCACGCAGTCTTTTTTTTTTCCCTTTTCAAGCAAAGAGAGCACAGTATCACAACCCGTCATAAGGTATTGGTCAGAAATAAAAGTGTGTGATCACTCATTGCCTAGTGCATTTGAAAGGCCATTGATAGATATTAATCCAAAGATTTTTGCCTCCCCAAATACAATCAATAGTTCGTCTGCCCCTTTGTTACGGAATAGCGAAATACTGGTAGTTTTAAAGCTGCTAAAAGAAGCAAGGGCAACATTTAGGGGAAAGGGAATACACAGACGAACCCAGGATTAAAAACATCCTCAAAGATGGGAAAGTTTTCTGAGAGATGACGACAGTAAGAAAGAACTTTTAAGTTTTCATTCACAGGAGCTTGCTCAATACAATTTTGAGTACAAGGTAGTTGAAGCAACAAATGCTCAGGATGTTTAGTGTTATCCACCACTTGATGATGTTTCAAGTTTAGCACCATGTTTACACGAAGAGACTGACACTAGAATCAAGATAGATGTGTCTGATGCAGTGAAACATAGACTTAACTGAGTCATGACTCAAACAGTCGATACTGATGTCATTGCTGTTTCGCTATTCCGTGACATAGGGCAGACAAACTTTGGTTTGCATTTAGAAGGGGAAAAGTATAAGATATATATCAATCAATGACCTTTCAAATGCACTAGGCATTAAAAGATAACACGTTCGCTGGAAAAGGAACTGCGTTGGTGACATTAATGGAGTTTGAAGATGTGACTATAGCATTTAGAATGATGATTGACCAGCCAACATCACCATATGGATTTGATGTTTAATGTCATTGAAAACGATACGTGGTTTTGTTGGAAGATAAAAAAAAAAAAAAACAGATTAGGTTAACAAGGCAAGAAAATATGTGTTTTTGCAGAATTTATTAAGATGTGAGAAACAATACCACAGTCTTTGTAAATGTTGGAAATCAGCTCTCCGATTGTGAATTGCGGCCTACTGAGTATGCTGATTGGGTATTATGTCCTTACCTAAATAAAATACCTTGAAACTGAAATACGAGTGGATGAAGTCTTGGATGCGTATGGTAGTTATAGCAACAAATGGTCAGGATATTCAAGTTCAGCACCAAGTTCACATTTACAGGCAGACACTAAAATCATGGTGGATGTGTCTTATGCAGTGAAACACGCACTTAAACGAGTCATGATTCGAACAGTCGTTAATGATGATGTTGTCAATACTGTTTCGCTATTCCGTGACATAGGGGTAGGCGTTGTGTTTGGGAGGGCAAAAGACTTTGGATTAATATCTATCAATGGCCTTTCAAATGCACTAGGCAATGAGTGATCTGGGTGATCTGAAACACTTATTGTTATCCATGTCTTTACCTGTTGTGATATGGTTCTCTCTTTGCTTGAAAGGGGGAAAAGACTATGTGGGAGACATTGATTGCATTTGAAGATGTGACTTTAACAAAAAGAATGATGATTAATCAGACTAAATCACCGGGGTTTTACTGTAAGATCGCACAAACTTAGCAGATGGGTATAACATGGTTAACGAAGCAAGAAAATAACTATTTGCGCAACAGGGACGGCTTTTCGAGGCTATTCCCTCAACTTGGTCTAGTCTTTTCCAGCATGTAAATAATGCAATATACTTAGGCAGGTGTTTAGGGAGACGAGCTTGGGATTGGCTCTTATGCTACCCACTCCAGGCGGGGACAAAAAGGATAACTTTTGAAAAACTCTTTTTGAGGCCTCATCATTTTGTCAAAAGCTTATACATTGTGGATGTAAGAAAGGATTCCGCGGTCATTTTTAATGTGGAAAATCGGGTATCCCGTGCACTGCGATGTGTACATGTCATGGTGACTGTGAATAAACATGTATTCTTGGCCAAATAGTAATAATTTTTAAAAATTTTAGTACTATAGTGATTTTATTTTGTTTTAATCAATCTATCCAAAACTCTAAATCGAAGAAATAGATTGAGGACTCATCTTTGAAATTTACGTCATATTTTTAACCGGAAGTGTCAACTTTATATCTAAATATTTACAACATGCTAGAATAAGTGGTTTTGAGGATAACTTTAAGCCAAAAGTTTAATGACCAGCACAAAATAAAATCATTTCTTTACATATTGAAAAAAATGAAAATTTGAATAAAAAATTGATATTTCTCTGTCCGCCATTTTGGATATACCCGGAAGAAAGGGTTTTTAAGACATATGTCTTATGCATTGTATCCATCAGAAACACCAAAGAAAGGTTCATACACAATGTAATGATAGTAGCAATACGTTAAAACACATTTCAGTTACTCTCCCTAAAAATAAGCTTATTTAAGTACAATGTCAGCCATATTGGATTTTAACCGAAAGTGGGGTTTCTGAAGACATCTAATCTATTTAATTTATCCAAAAGTAGTAAAAAACAAAGGTCTGTACCAAATATTATGATAGTAGCATGATAATAACACATTTTTACACGCTAGCCTTCGATATTGGGCTGATTTAAGTATGACGTCCGCCATTTTGGATTTTACCGGAAGTGAGACATTTTTTTCAAATGCCTCCCTATCTGAAATAAAAGAGTTATAGTTGAGGAAGGTCTATGCCAAATTTCATGCTTGTAACAGGATGTGCACAATTCGTCTGAAATATGCTTGTAGCCGCCGGACTATTTACAGTTTATCTCTATCTATAATAATATTTAAGATAATAACCAAACTCTGCAAAATTTCCTTCAAATTACTAATTTGGGGGCAGCAATCCATCAACGGGTTGTCAGATTTGTCTGAAAATTCCTGGGCAGATAGATCTTCACTGAAGAGACAATTTCACCCTACGTCAGATTTGCTCTAAATGCTTTGGTTTCAGAGTTATAAGCCAAAATCTACATTTTACCTGTATGTTCTATTTTTGGCCATAGTGGCCATCTCGGTTGGTTGACCGGGTCTAACCACACATTTTTTAAATTAGATACTGCAATGATGATTTTGGCTAAGTTTGGTTAAATTTGGCACAGTAGTTTCAAAGAAGATTTTTTGTAAAAGTTTATGGACGACGAAACCAAGTGATGAGTCAGGTCAGGTGAGCTAAAAAGGAGTTTTTAATCAAGGTAACAATGACATCTGGTGGCCATAAAAGCTGTCTCATTAGCATTTTAACCACTTCCCATATTTGCTTTTAAGACAATAGAAGAAAATTATTCAATGCAAAAACAAAACTTACTTGTAAATATGAAATTCTCTTTACAGTATGAGTTTTTCTCATTGTTGGAGATTGTACAGTAGTACAGTCCTGTAACTGCTTATACCCATTTCTTATCCCCTTTAGTTTGATAAACTCACAGAATATCATATATTTACATTGTGCCACATCTCCTTATTTTTATATGCATTACAATAACATGAACAATTGTAATTCAAATCTATATATCAAAGCAAAATGAATTTCACTACTTTCATTCATGCATCCTTTGGAAAAATATAAGTTCTAAAATGACACAATATATGTTTATTTATATAAAAATAATATTTAGTTTTCGACTCTTAACAGGTATAAACAAGAATGTGTCCCCAGTACACGAATGCCCCACTCTCACTATCATTTTCCACGTTCAGTGGACCGTGACATTGGGGTAAAAACTCTAATTTGGCATTAAAATTAAAAAGATCATATCATAGGGAACATGTGTACCAAGTTTGAAGTCGATTGGACTTCAACTTCATCAAAAACTACCTTGACCAAAAAATTTAACCTGAAGAGGGACAGACGGACGGACGAACGGACGAACAGACGAACGGACGCACAGACCAGAAAACATAATGTCCCCCTACTATCGTAGGTGGGGCAAAAAAATGCACAGCTGTGTCATGATTTGTGAAATCTGTGCTGAAAACAGGCATTTATGGTGTTTGAGTAATTCCATCTGTGAAGCTCAACATTAGCTCGTCAGTTGATGGTGGACAGTTATAAATCTTTCCTGCAGGATGAATGTACATTTGTTCAGGAAAACCAATTTCACAAATCAA
Source organism: Mytilus galloprovincialis (assembly GCA_037788925.1). NCBI lineage: Eukaryota > Metazoa > Mollusca > Bivalvia > Mytilida > Mytilidae > Mytilus > Mytilus galloprovincialis. Next base: position 3,139,714 of record CM075340.1, on the reverse strand, counting down.
AACTTTCCTCTAGATTTCTCCTACAATATTCATCCAGTTTAGTTCTTTTGGTTTAACGGGACACCGTCCTGATTTTTAATTTTGTAAACCATTCAGTCTCTTGCTTACAAATGGTGCATGAAAATAGGAATGGAATGCATGGCAGTAGACAAGTCTCTATAAAGTGGGTATGTGCCCTGAAAAAAGTTTTATAACATTAGCTTTTTTGAAACTTGTGAAAGACTTGTGCAACACACATACCTAAATAACTATAACATAGGTGGAGAGCATCATTCATGTCAATGTTTTGTTCCTGTTTACATTGTCATTGATATTTTTCAAGAAAGCCCGAGTCATAGCTCATGAATTCTTGCCATTACAACCGAAATTTACATAATTACTGCTAAAATAATTATCAGTATAATATATCTCTTGTAGAAAAACCATACAATTGTAGTATTAACCAAAAAATGTCAAACAGATGATATTGAATCGTAATCCCAAAAGTTTTGACGTCTTGAATTCACCCCCCTTTTTATTCTAAAACGATAATTGCGGTTGCAAACCGACTTTGGTTTACTTGCATAGCGATTATATAAATAACAGTATATATTTCTTAAAGAAAATAAAGTTTTACCATGAATAGTTTCCTGAACGTAGTCGTTTTCAGTAAAATGTGCCTTGCAAACAACAGCTGATTGATATGGGTTCTACGATTGCATCGCACATGACAATCTACGTTTGAGCCATGGCGTTGATCCAACTTTTCCTTCTTATTAAGTCATTTAGAAATGAAAGTCCTCCTCTTAAATGACACGCAGGTACACACCAACAAGGACTAGGCATCGTTAATTGTGTGATTGTTTTGCAGTGCAAAAACGGAAGTTAAGGACGGAACTGACTGGTCTCACTAATAAGAGACAAGAAGAATTTTAGAGACAAACAGCGACAAGAAGTTTAATTTAGTGACGAAGCGACAATAACTAACAAGGGACAAACGAATCGTAATTCTCTCACGAGGCTATTCTCATTTCATGTGATAGGGTGAAGCTACACCTATCAAATATGTCCCTATGAAAAAGAAGAATTTCACTGTTAGAAAGGAAATGATATTGCATGGTTTTGATTCAATAAATTCTTTAAAAGGAAATTGAAATTATTTTGTTTTGATGGCCAATTTTTAGCGTGTGCATAAAATATAATTTTTTTTATATCTAATAAAAACTAATCCCTTTCTTCTTAATAAAAACATATGTTTATCTATCAATGTACAGTAATATAAAAAAATGTTTTATAACCGCCCCTATAATAAAAAATAATGCATGTTTTTTTTAATATCTATGGGGAATAAGTTGTTGCAATGACATTTTTTTTATTTATGTATAGTCGCTATATAGTCTTCTTGACGCTTCTTCTCGCTAAATTAATTATATTGTCGCTTCTTATCGCTATTTTAATTTTATTGTCGCTTCTTATCACTTTTTGACGCTTCTTGTCTTTAATTAGTGGAACCCTATTCAGGAACGATAATTTCATATTTTACATAACTGAGACCGAAATAACTATAACGTCATACGGCTTCACGTACAGAAATACTTTAAATTGTATATTATGCAATATAATTCACGGTCAGTCGACTTTTAATTATAATATCATGTTATATCAACGAGTGAAATGATTTTAAAATATCTTTAGATCGCAAATAGTACTCGAAATTGAACGGACCTCTTTCCACACGGAATTCGAATAATGATAGTTTGTAATCAGATTGACTGCTTATAATGCAAAAGACACATTAATAAACAGATTTTTAAAACGAACAATACACACTGATCGTTTCTTTATTTCCTAATGTAAATGAAAGGAACAAAAACCAATACATACCACAACAAGAGTGCACACACTGAAATGTCTCGCCTTCTTTACTAATCATTGATATTATGTTGATAGTCCTAAGTATAAAGCTTTATTACAACTGTCACATAAACTTAACATTAACCAAGTAGCTAAACAAAGACCAATGAACCATGAAAATGAGGTCAAGGTCAGATGAACCATGCCAGGCAGACATGTACAGCTAACAAAGCTTCCATACAACAAATATAGTTGACCTATTACTTATTATAGTTTAAGAAAAATAGACCAAAACACAAAAACTTAACACTGTGCAATGAACCGTGCAATTGAGGTCATGGTCAAATAAATCTGCGGGACTGACATATAGATCATAATATATTTCCATACACCAAATATAGCTGACCTTTGGCATATAAAATTACATAAAAAGACCAAAACTTAAAAACTTAACTTTGACCACTGAACCATGAAAATGAGGTCAAGGTCAGATGACATCTGCCCGCTAGACATGTACACCTTACAATCATTCCATACAACAAATATAGTAGACCTATTGCATAAAGTATGAGAAAAACAGACCAAAACACAAAAACTTAACTATAACCACTGAACCATGAAAATGAGGTCAAGGTCAGATGACACCTGCCAGTTGGACATGTACACCTTCCAGTCCTTCCATACACCAAATATACTAGCCCTATTGCTTATAGTATCTGAGATATGGACTTGACCACCAAAACTTAACCTTGTTCACTGATCCATGAAATGAGGTCGAGGTCAAGTGAAAACTGTCTGACGGGCATGAGGACCTTGCAAGGTACGCACATACCAAATATAGTTATCCTATTACTTAAAATAAGAGAGAATTCAACATTACAAAAATTTTGAACTTTTTTTTCAAGTGGTCACTGAACCATGAAAATGAGGTCAAGGACATTGGACATGTGACTGACGGAAACTTCGTAACATGAGGCATCTATATACAAAGTATGAAGCATCCAGGTCTTTCACCTTCTAAAATATAAACCTTTTAAGAAGTTAGCTAACGCCGCCGCCGCCGTAGCCGCCGCCGGATCACTATCCCTATGTCGAGCTTTCTGCAACAAAAGTTGCAGGCTCGACAAAAAGTAGAGGAGAAATTTAAACATTTCCGGATCTATTTCTTGCAAAATGACCCCCAGCAAAGATTTGCGTAAGGAAAGATGAACCTCATGACTTGAAAGTCAGGCCTTAAAGCACTGCCTTTAACTAGTACCAGTCTGACCTACATTATAAGAACATATACATGTGCATACATATGTAAAATCAATCCTCCTTTACACTAGAGAACTAGTAGACGTCTGACCTACATTATAAGAACATATACATGTGTACATATGTAAAATCAATTCTTCTTTACACTAGAGAACTGTAGATGTCTGACCTACATTATAAGAACATATACATGTGCATACATGTAAAATCAATCCTTCTTTGCACTAGAGAACTAGTAGATGTCTGACCTACATTATAAGAACATATACATGTGTACATATGTAAAATCAATCCTTCTTTACACTAGAGAACGAGCAGACGTCTGACCTACATTATAAGAACATATACATGTGTACATATGTAAAATCAATCCGTCTTTACACTAGAGAACTAGTAGCAGTCTGACCTACATTATAAGAACATATACATGTGTAAATATGTAAAATCAATCTTTCTTTACACTAGAGAACTAGTAGCTGTCTGACCTACATTATAAGAACATATGCATGTGTACATGTAAAATCAATCTTTCTTTACACTAGAGAACGAGTAGATGTCTGACCTACATTATAAGAACATATACATGTGCATACATGTAAAATCAATCTTTCTTTACACTAGAGAACTAGTAGCTGTCTGACCTACATTATAAGAACATATACATGTGCATACATGTAAAATCAATCCTTCTTTACACTAGAGAACTAGTAGACGTCTGACCTACATTATAAGAACATATATATGTGTACATATGTCAAATCAATCCTTCTTTACACTAGAGAACTGTACATGTCTGACCTACATTATAAGAACATATACATGTGTACATATGTAAAATCAATCCTTCTTTACACTAGAGAACTAGTAGACGTCTGACCTACATTATAAGAACATATACATGTGTACATATGTCAAATCAATCCTTCTTTACACTAGAGAACTGTAGATGTCTGACCTACATTATAAGAACATATACATGTGTACATATGTAAAATCAATCCTTCTTTACACTAGAGAACTAGTAGACGTCTGACCTACATTATAAGAACATATACATGTGTACATATGTAAAATCAATATTTCTTTACACTAGAGAACTAGTAGATGTCTGACCTACATTATAAGAACATATGCATGTGTACATGTAAAATCAATCATGAAGTATTAATAACAAACCTGGAAAGCACATCTGTCAAATGGCATTCTGCCAACAGCAGTCCCAAGACCTGGACATAGGACACTTCTGATTGGTTCATTTTCTGGGTTTCTGTTGTGTTTCTCAACTGCAATTACAAATAAGCCAACTTTTAGCCAACTTTTAACAAAAAGTTGCAAGCAATGTTATGCAAAGTTTACACAAAGACACGGAGGAAAAATATTATGCTCGAAGAGTATTGTGAAAATTAAGTGTGTTATCAAAAAGGGAGATAAAAAATTAGTTTCCACATTACAAATCAAAATAAAACATTTGTAAAAGAACATCTACTTAGCAGGCTTACAAACCCCATTACTTCATATCATATTAAGGGAAAACCCCTTTTAGTGACCTGATTGCAAACTTTATTCTGTTTACTTTTAGGAATGATTCATTTCTGTTCTGACTTTAGACAGTAAAATTGTACAACTCTATTATTTGTATGACTCTGACCTTAGATATAGTGACCTAAATATCAATTTATCCCATTATAAATGACAATATAAATCCAATTAAGATTTTGATCCCACTAGAAATGTTTGATTTAGCATCAAGAAACCATCTTTCTGCACAAACTGTGGTCTTTTTTATTTATCCATGACCTTTGAGGTAATTTAAGTCTTAAATTCAACGAGGATTTTTCTCTCATTACAAGTTACCACATCATAAGTGACAAGTTTAATATAAAATTTATAAAGATTTTTTGTTTAAGAGAAACAAGCCTTAACGTCTGACTAGTACTTGTATGTTTTCAGTGGCGGATCCAGAAATTACCATAAGGGGAGGGAGAAGGGTGCACTGCATAAGAGGGGGCCCACTCCAGTCATGCTCCAGTAATTCCCTATAAAATCAACAAATTTTTCCCACAATAGAGGGGGCTAAGCCCCCTAAGAAACCCTCTAAATCTGCCTCTGGTTTTAATGAAACAGGTATTCTTATTAAAGCATACCAGCTATGATTGTAGCTCTAAATGCCAGGAAAGCATTAGATGTACTCATCACATCTTTTGGAACTCTCATTGTTGGAGCAGAAATTAGAAACTTTATTGGCCTTCCACCACATAAATTAAATTTCTTCATATTTTCAATTCTTTCTTCATCTGGCTCTTCACCATAAGCTGGAATAATAATGGCATTTCCCTAAAAGTAAAACAACTTTAATGAACAATACATTGTACATAATGTAACAGATGGATGGAGATGACCAATGTAAATTTTAAATTAGAGCGCACACGACTAGTGCCACATGCGGAACTGGATCTGCTTAAACCCTTCCCAAGCACCTGAGATCACCCCCAGTTTTTGGTGGGGTTAGTGTTGCTTAGTCTTAAGTTTTCATATGTTTGTGTCTTGTGTACTATTATTTGTCTCTTTATCTTTTTCTTTTTTTATAGCCATGACATTGTCAGTTTGTATTTCGATCTATGAGTTTGACTGTCCCTCTGGTATCTTGCTCCTCTTATTAAGTGAGAGAAAATAGCTCAAATTGGCCCAACTAAACAAAGTGCGTTAAAAACTTGTTTAAATATACCATATGTGTATGAGCCTTTCAGGAATACAATCAGAAACTGTCTGATTCTTTATCAGATTTTTATTGCCTTAAAAATTTATAAAAAAATATAATTTGGTGTTGATGGCAGCTCTTCAAAAGATGTGTCATGTGAATTAGTTGATTAGAGCCTTTAAAAGGTACAAGCACTTCTTTAAGATAGTATACATATAACTTAAACCTTTTAGAGCCTATAAAAGGTATGGCCACCCCCTTAAGATCTATAAAAGGCAAAGGCATCTCTTTTAAAGATAGTACTGTAAATTCAGAAATTATTTCATGCATTTATTATGGCAATTTTTTATTTTGGACTAAAATGCGATTTAAAATTTTGAGATATTGAGAAAATTACGGTTTAATTCATACAAATCATTGTTATTAAAATGAGTTTAAATTTTGTAATTATAACCCTGCAGCATTTTGGCAATAATAAAACATCCCAATAATTTCTGAATTTACAGTAAGTTGACCTCAGAGGTATCTTTTATCAGTTTGTTCTTATAGTCCTCGATCCCATTAAATCTCATTTACTCATGTACCAACATAGTTAAAACTTACAGTTATCATATCAAAAGTCAATATTAATACCTACTACAATATTTTCACCATTATAGTCTTCTCGTATCACTTTCTGTAGTCTTTCTTGCCTTAAAAAAAACCCCAAAGAAGGCAGATTGTTATAATTAAATTTGGAAAAATGATATTTCTTCAAATTTAATAAATGTTCTATGCATACATGTACAAATTCAATATCATAAAGAGCATATTGTATAAAGACATGTTGCAGTTGACAAAGAAACATATCTGACAGAGAGCTTAAAGTCTGAGAGCTGATATTGATTTGTACTCATGGATTGTATCATTATACATTGTTAAAACTCTTGAGATGTTCTAAACAGAGATGGTTGTAGTTTGTTGATGCGGTTATTATACATGTTTCTCCTCTCCCTTTTTTTTTTTTTATAGATTAAACTACGGGTTTTCCTGTTTGAATGATTTACACTAGCCATATTTGGGGCCTTTTACAGCTTTCTGTTCAGTATGTGCAACTTAGGCTCCATATTGAAAGCTGTACTTTTATCTATAATGATTTACTTTTACAAATTGTGACTTGGATGCAGAGTTGTGTGCTAAAATAAACACACAAAAATAAAAGGAACAGCCATTTTATTGATGTTGTAGATCTTCATCTCAACGTATGTAAACATTGCATAATATAAATTTATAAATCCTTAATATAAACTTATGTATTTTTATGAATTAGGATATTGGTTTTCTTGTTTGAATTGTTTCAAATTTTTCATGACAGGGCCTCTTGTAGCCAACTATACTGGCTGTACTATATACAATGGGATTTTTCTAAAAGTTAAAAGTTATACAGTGGGTGGCCTTTAATTGCAATTATCCATTTCCTTGGAACTCTTGTGGATAGCTGTCTCATTGGCAATAGTACCACATCTTCATTATTAATACTTTCAAATTGAAGGTGTATTATAGAGATTTGGCTTTCAGTCAGAAAAATATTAAAAGAAAATTGACTGGATTATAAATACAGAAGCTTACATTTGCCATCCAAACAGATTAGTATAAACCATATCTATACCTCCATCCATAAAGCCAAAACTATTTGCTGGTGATACCTGAAAATTAAAAGAAGCCATTATTAAGCCACCGAAACAACATAACATGATAGAAGCCATAGTTCAGCCATATAAAATGACACACAACGTTAACATTATATGATAAACGTCATAAGCCAATGAGACAACTCTTCATCCAAGTCACAATTTGTAAAAGTAAACCATTATAGGTCAAAGTACAGTCTTCAACATGAAGCCTTGGCTCACACCCAACAACAGGCTATAAAGGCCTCCAAATGACTAGTGCAAAACCATTCAAACAGGAAAACCAATGGTATAACCTTTATATAAAGCAAGAAACACTTATCAACCACAACAACGAACATATAAAATTAGAAAAATTGACAAATCTGGCAATGTTGTTGCAAAAACTGGACTTATTTTACAGAATAAAAATATATGGCAATAGCCTTTTACCATGTTTAAAATAATAGTTTGTTCTCCTTTGTTGTCATAATAAGAAATATATGTAAGATTCTTATCTTGAACCATTTGTGGATAAGTTTGGGATTCATCCATGGGACATAGGTATACCCTCTTGGATATAATGTTAAAAAGGGACATAACTGACGAACTGTAAAAGTGATGACATGATCTGATGCTACCCAAATTTGTACAGGATCTGAGTTTTGTGGCAATGAGCATTGAGTACATGGGGTTGAAGTCTCATAACATTTGGTTGAGGCAAACTAAAGCTGGAGAAAGGAAACTAAAAGCTTTTTTCCCATTTGTAACCGTGCATAACTCTAGAATGGTTGAAGTGACACCACCAAATTATTCAAACTTGATCTGAGTTTTGTGGTTAAAAGCTTGTGTATATCTTTCATAAAATAAAGTTGAGGCAAACTTAAGTTAGAAAACAACCAGATGCTCCGCAGGGCGTAGCTTTATACGACCGCAGAGGTTGAACCCTGAACGGTTGGGGCAAGTATGGACACAACATTCAAGCTGGATTCAGCTCTAAATTTGGATTGTGATTAAATAGTTGACACAGCATAGGTTTCTGACACAGAATGAATGTGTTCTAATGAACTTAAAATTTTTGTTTTCTCTTAGAGCAATTCAATATGCTGTTGAATATTAATCCTCTCAAAAAAATGTTTGAAGAAATTTTCTTTTTATTTATGAAATTTCAAATGAGAAAAATTGAACCCAATTTTTTAATCACATCCCCCTTTCCCTTATTCCAAAACTAATCTCAATTAAAATATTCTAATGGAGTTTGCAACAATAACTACTCATTTAAATACACCATAAAATATTAAGATGTAAAAAAACTGCTTGTTATCACTGAATGGTAAAGATTATTTAAATTTATCAGTTGGTAGTAAAAAGTGAATATACATTGTATATTGTATATCACAAAGATTTAAGTTGATTCTGGACAAAGAAAGATAACTCCAATTAAAAAAATTTCTTGCAATAAGATATTTCTTGCTTACTTTTCTGGACAAAGAAAGATAACTCTAATTAAAAAAAAAATTTGCTATTTCACAATATTGTGAAATTAGATATTTCTTGCCATTGCACAATACTGTGCAATTAAAAAAACTTGCTATTGCACAATACTTAATATAATAATTTTAGATTCTGATTTGGACCAACTTGAAAACTGGGCCCATAATCAAAAATCTAAGTACATGTTTAGATTCAGCATATCAAAGAGGCCCAAGAATTTAATTTTTGTTAAAAATCAAACTTAGTTTCAATTTGGACCCTTTGGACCTTCATGTAGGCCAATTTGAAAACGGGACCAAAAATGAAGAATCTACATACACAGTTAGATTTGGCATATCAAAGAACCCCATTTATTCAATTTTTGATGAAATCAAATAAAGTTTAATTTTGGACCCAGATTTGGACCAACTTGAAAACTGGGCCAATAATCAAGAATCTAAGTACATTTTTAGATTCAACATATCAAAGAACCCAACCGATTCATTTTTTGTCAAAATCAAACTCAGTTTAATTTTGGACCCTTTGGACCTTAATGTAGACCAATTTGAAAACATGACCAAAAGTTAAGAATCTACATACACAGTTAGATTCGGCATATCAAAGAACCCCAATTATTCAATTTTGATGAAATCAAACAAAGTTTAATTTTGGACCCTTTGGGCCCCTTTTTCCTAAACTGTTGGGACCAAAACTCCCAAAATCAATACCAACCTTCCTTTTATGGTCATAAACCTTGTGTTTAAATTTCATAGATTTCTATTTACTTATACTAACGTTATGGTGCGAAAACCAAGAAAAATGCTTATTTGGGTCCCTTTTTGGCCCCTAATTCCTAAACTGTTGGGACCTAAACTCCCAAAATCAATACCAATCTTCCTTTTGTGGTCATAAACATTGTGTTTAAATTTCATTGATTTTTATTCACTTAAACTAAAGTTATTGTGCGAAAACCAAGAATAATGCTTATTTGGGCCCTTTTTTGGCCCCTAATTCCTAAACTGTTGAAACCAAAACTCCCAAAATCAATCCCAACCTTTCTTTTGTGGTCATAAACCTTGTGTCAAAATTTCATAGATTTCTATTAACTTAAACTAAAGTTATAGTGCGAAAACCAAGAAAATGCTTATTTGGGCCCTTTTTGGCCCCTAATTCCTAAATTGTTGGGACTAAAACTCCCAAAATCAATACCAACCTTCCTTTAATGGTCATAAACCTTGTGTTAAAATTTCATAGATTTCTATTCACTTTTACAAAAGTTAGAGTGCGAAAACTAAAAGTATTCGGACGACGACGACGCAGACGACGACGCCAACGTGATAGCAATATACGACGAAAATTTTTTCAAAATTTGCGGTCGTATAAAAAGGAAAATAAATATTTTTTTTTCCATTTGTAAAGGGGCATAATTCTAGAGTTGTAAAAGTGACAACACCAAAATTCAAACTTATAATGTAAGGAGCATTATGTATAAGTTTCATAACATTTGGTTGAGGCAAACTTCAGCAATATTTCCATTTGTAAAAAGACAATACTCTAAAATGGTAAAAAGTGACACTACCAAAATTCAAAACTTTTGTGGTGACAAACTAAAGTTGGAGAATGGAAACCAATTCTAAGATGAACAGATGTACAGATGAGGGCAGAACTTAATGCCTTCTCCACTATTGGGCAGGCATAAAAAACCCTAAACAACATATTATGCATATATATATATATACTCTACTTGTTTGTATATATGACTTGTTGTACATGTTGTATGTTTTATACCATGTTAAATATTTTATGAGGGTCTATAGGGAAATGTAAGGGAATTCTAATTGGGTTATGCTCTTTAAATAGAGGAGATCATTATTACCATTTTTATCAAATATTCTAGACCATTAGGATATTTAACAAATATTTTGATATTGTAACCATAGTAACACCTATTTTGAATCTAACCAGTGAACATACAACTTAATATTTTCAACTGTGATTACAAGTATTAAATAAATTAAAGATAACTTACCAAAGCATCTGCTTCAGGTGCCCCTCGGAAAATATCTCCTGATGAAATCTGAAATTTAATTATGTTTTTTTCTGTGGCACGATTAAATCAATAAAATCAATCAAATTTTAGAATTCTTTACTTTAGTATAATGTAGAAACAGCATGAGGAAATCCAAATAGCACACCCCTCTGCTTAGACAGACATTTAAGAAATATAGAATCCATCACTGCAACAAGTGTTACAACATTTCTGACCACAGGGTGGGTGGGTCTCTTGAACTCTTCCTATATGAAGGTATATATATTCATATGTGCCACTGGCATGACTGGAATGAATCTGTTTTTTGATATATATATGTCAAATATATCAATGGGGTGCAATTTTACAGAGAAAATATATCAATAGGTAGTAATTGACCAATTGTGATATATCAATGGGTATAAAAAACTATTTCATATAAATTAAAGTAAATTAAGTAATTGAAAAGTGTTTTTTAAATCCCAGCTGCACAACTGTACTCAAAATCACAAAATTGTAATACTATATATATGTGTGTAGGGTATTTGTGTTATAAACATATATTGGCTTTCACTACTGCAGCCTTCTTCTTATCATGCTTATTTGATGTTGACCTTTATGTGACCTTATGAACTTACCTTGACCCTGTTTTTATGATTTTTAAACAAAGTTGACCAAGCATTCACCATCTTAGGTTTGATATCTCTCAAAAAATATGTCACTTTTATTTCACCTTTGCTATCCCTAACAGAGGGTTGAACTTCCAGACTTTGGTCACTTGACCCCAATTCTAAACTTTCCATTTCTGAACTTAGTTCGAAACTTGGTCCCTTTTCCAATATGTCCAATATGTCTACTCCTTTTTCACCAAGTTTATCCTTCCCAGAACTCTTCCCTTGAAGACTGGTACCATCAGTCATATTTTATAGTAGGTACCAGAATTACTGAAAAAGACGCACAATATTGTATATGCTGTTTGAGTTTATTTTGTCCAGTTTCCTAGAGGTGACTGAATAATCAGTAATACTAGACTGACCTAATTCAAATTGGTTCATTTGTATTATATTTATTTCAAGATAATTTAATATTGGATGCAACACGTCTTCTGATTGGCTGACATCGTTTTGTTATCATCAAATAGACAAAATAAATTTCATGGTTTACTCCTGTTAAAAAAGGATTTAGAATTAAATTATAAGAAATAACTAATATATTTTCTGTCTATCATTGTTTATTAAAAATAACTAGTGTTGTCAAATCATACACTTTTGACTGTCCAGTTTAAGTAGGATAATCGTTCGACCGATTAACCGGTAGTTAAGTGATGTTTGAAGACCTTAAACTATCAATAGTACCCTACACATAGGTATAAAAAGATGTAGTATTTAATAAGTGTCAATGTTTATGCGAGGAATTTTAGTTTGTCCTTTGGTATTGTCTGTAAGATTCCTGTAGAAGTTTGACTTTTAATAATCAAATACACGGTATGAGCTGTGGCGGTTATACTAACTTCAGATTGAATAAAAAAAACTTCTTGATATCGTAGAATTGAATATGTTTGAAACTGATTATTCTTTCATTTTCTCTTGTTGTCTCTGAAAATTTGTGAAGCGTTTGAATTTGCATTTATTAATCCTGATACTTGTACCACCAAGTATAAATTGATTACATTCACGTTGGTTTGCTTTTTACAGCCTTTGAGTTAGCATTTCGTTTAAAGTATGAAAAAGACTTACCCAACATGATTCCACATTCAGGTGTAGGTCTACACAGTATTGGATCAAAAATGAAAAGAAGTAAATCGTAAAATTTAATTGTATTACTTATTTAAAGTTACTGTTAAAATTACATGTAACTAATTATGTTTCCTTAAGATCTTGCCCTGAGCTTAAAAGAGACAAGTTCTAATTAATTTTATATATTTGGATTAACAATAGCAATCAACATACTGGACAGTTGATCCGTCAAATTAATTACCACGACGACAATTTTTAAAGCAAACATAACTATTTAATGATTTCAATACAAATTTGTATCAAATCTATTAAAATTGATAAAACGTCCAGTTATTTGGTTAGCGTTTTTGGTATTCGGTAGTTCTAACGGTTTACCGGTTAACCAATTAACCGTTGACAACACTAAAAATAACACCCTATACACAGTTTATTTAGTGTGCACCACATTTTTTATGTTTTCTTCATAGACAGAAAAACTATTAAAGTCATTTCTTAAATAAATATACATACAATATGTGTAAATTGTCAGAACTAGATATCATTGACATGATTGAGATGGGAGCCATCTCTGTGGGCCCTGCTGTCAATAACGTGGGGTAAATAAGTTGTATGGATAATCTGATATGAAGCATTATTTGAAGTTATTACATAGTCTATCGTGTGATTTTAATCTAAGATTTTAAGTTAAAACTGATAAATATTCTCAACTTACTTTCATAGTATAATAGTGATATGACTGCATGATGTGAACTCATTGTTGACTACTCTAAGGTGACTTCTGGATATATGGATTGATGTTTGAACAATATGTTTAAAGGTGCCGCCCAATTGATATTTGTCACATATTTTTAGAATTTATACCTTCAATATATTATCATGATTATGACCCACCAAGTATAATAAAGTATGAAATATTAACGGTTCTCGAGAGGTAGAGCAGACACAATTTGTTAAGAACAACAACGGATGGGCAGACCGACGGACTGACCTTTTAACCTAGGATGCATACATTATGACACATTCTCTGGTGTTGGTTAATATATATGTTAAGTTGAAAATGTTTGTCAGGTATAAAGTATGAAATAAAAACAGCTGTCCTCTCAAAATATAGTGTGGATCAAATTTGTTAGGGATGGACAGACCAACAGACAGACCTTTGACCTAGGAAGTGGTACATACATCATGACACACCCTCTGGTGTTGGTTAAAATGGATGTCAAGTATAATATTTGAAATCATAATGGTTCTCAAAGTTTTTTTGACGTTGACCTTTGACCTAGGAAGTTGTACATACATCATGACACACCCTCTGGTGTTGGTTAAAATGGATGTCAAGTATAAACTTTGAAATCATAATGGTTCTCAAGATATAGAGCGGACACGATCTTCACCACAGGATACAGGGTTGTCAACTGAAACCAGTTTTTTTACCTTGACCTTTGACCTAGGAAGTTGTACATACATCATGACACGCCCTCTGGTGGTGGTTAATATACATGTAAAGTAAAAAGTGTGAAATCATAATGGTTCTCTAGATATGGAGCGGGCACAAAAGTGTTACGGACGGACGGACAGACTGATCACTATAGGGCGACCTGCCTGAAGGCGGAGCCCTAAAAAACAAATTTATTTGTAAAAGCTTTAGAAACTGGACATAGATAAAGTAAATGTATTGTTGTTTTATTCTGCAATTTAAATCTAGCACTTAACAGTCTTTATAGCTTGTTGTTCGGTGTGAGCCAAGGCTCTGTGTTGAAGGCCGTACTTTAACCTATAATGGTTTAATTTTTAAATTGTTATTTGGATGGAGAGTTGTCTCATTGGCACTCACACCACATCTTCCTATATCTAAGTTGTTTAAATCCAAATAGTTCTCTCTGATTTTTTATGAAATCATTTGACTTTCAGTGTTGACCAGGAAAAAGACCGAGCCATATTATAAATAATCAATTGTTACCCAAAAGGAAATATTCACATTTCTGTTTGCTCAACCTGGAAGCCAAGTTACATGAGACATTATTTGAGCAAAGACATATATATGGACCATAATTTGGTATTCGGCCTTTGGTTTCTGTTTGTATCCTTTTTATAAGTTCTAAAACTTTAACTTTTATTCTGTGGGTTGTGTTGGTGTTAGAATAGTATTAATGGAACAATTGAGTTTTCGAGAAAAAATTAAAACATTTTGATTCACCGTTTAAGTGACAGGAAACTTAACAGGAAACTTAACAGGAAACTAATCTTTATTTTCTTTATTTTGCACAATATATTTCAAAAGACATAAATGAACACCATTACTAGTGTTACTTGCTTCATGTTAATATTTAAAATCTATTTTCAATGTTAAATTTAAGATTTTTTAAACGCGACAGGAAACCATAAGAAACCGAAAGCACTTTTTTAGTTTTATTTTATTGCAAAATCTGCTTAAAATAATCTGAACAGTATACTTTTTCTTAAAATCCATCTTAAATGTAACAGTATTATAAAACTCATAAATATGTGCTTGTTTTGAAAACAATTAGTACAATTTATTCAGGAATTTCCATATTTTCTTCATTGATACAGGATACCATAAATGTTGTATCTTGATGTTTTAGCAAAATGTATTTATATTTGGTTTTGAAATTCCAGTTATATAAAATTTATTCCAAATCATTGGCAATGTAAAATTTTTTAAATCGAGTAAAGAAAAAAACTTTTAACTTGGAATTATAATCTTTAAAATACAATGTGATATTTGTGACCTGTACACCATCTACATGGTTTCCACATTTTAACCTACTTAAGTGGGCTAAAATCAATAAAGTACTTCCTTTCAAGTCATGCATGGTAAAAGATTACTTTTCCTTTGACAAGTTTATTGCGTTTATGAAAAGTGTTTGCAGAACATGAATAAAAAAAATTAATTAAAAATTGTGACAAAGATACCAACTTTGTACATTCCAAGTGTGACGGTATATTAACATGTATTTTTTTTATTAAATTATCTTTATTCACCTAAAATATCCAGTAATATTTACTGCTGAAGAAAAATCAATCCAACAAACATCGGCAACATGATAAGAGGCGTAATTTCGATTGAATTTTCCAAGGACCCTTTACATCGTTATTGGGAAACGAAGTTTGTTAAAATGTCGGTCAAATCTGAAATCGATTTTGTCAAGTCATTGGGCATTTATTTTCACACAAGATCGTATGTAACATTATGCACATAGGAAAAATAATAGACCCCCGGCGCAATCTCTTTGAAAATTGTATTTTCCTTTTTTAAACAAGAAGAAACAAGTCTACAGATTATGTTTGCTAACATCCCGTTGGAAACAAAAACAATGTTTAGACCTAATTTTATGTATATCTGGCTGTAAGGGTGTGATCACATGTTAGTCACATGTTTCACGTATGATCGGAAATGATTAGAACTGAATGACAAAAACAATTTTAATAAATAACTTGACTTCTGTTTCGTGCTAAATGTGATGCATAACGATAACGTCATTTTCTAACTTAATTATTACGAAGAACAAAACAAGAATGTAAATCATCTCTGATTTACCTGTTTGAACATCTCGCGAGAGTTCATATTTGCATATTGTTGCAAAGAATTCTTTTACAACAAAGCAGATTACACCATCTAAAATTTGCGATACGAAATGGGAAACCAAAGTAACAACAGTGTTCTTACACCTGCTACAGAAATACTAATAGTTCCTGGTATTTTCTTCTCACTATTCTTATTGGTCGATGTTCTTTGTTATTTGAAAGCAAAAGTTACGAATTTGCGGGTGACGATTATCTATAAATCAGTCAGCGTTATGCACTTAGGAAGCGAAAAGTAACGAGAGAAACGACACAAAAATACGGTTGTATAATCTTTGAAATTTGTTAATTTCAATTTTTTTTCTAGGGAAAAGTAGCATACACTTGTATGTTGATAAAAATAATGGCATCTTTAGGTGTAGTTACAACTTTTCTTACAGTAATTCACAATTTTATCACTTTTCTATAGTTATAGGAAACGAGCCCAATAGCAAATTATGGTCCATATATATATAAAGCAAAAAAGTGTTTGTCTACCTGTTATTTGTACATTAGTTGCAACATTGCAGGATAAAAAGCTGCATTTTTTAATAATTCTAGTAAGTACAATCACTACAATGTATATGTACTAGAGATTTATTAATATAACACAGGGGCAGGACCTTTTTACAGAACGTCGGGATCGGGTGTTTTTATGCTCTCGATTTTGGGATTGATCATTTTAAGATCTGGGAATTCTTGTTTCAAATTTGGGATGTTGGGATTAGTTTTTACCCCACGATTTTTCAATCATACTAGGGTGGAGATGGGGGTACCTTTATGACAAATAACGGTAAAAATTCTTGCCAAATGGCGTTAATGGTAATTTTTTAATGCATGACAATAAAATATGCACTTTCTTTTGGACGATAAAAATAATTGTAAGATTTTGACTAATATCACTTTAATATTTTTCCTAACACAACAGTATAAATGATAATTATTTCAGACCTCTGACAGATCACGATAAGGTATTTTGACAAATCACAGTAAAATTTTAACCAATTTGATGCTGACGGTAGATGAAAATGGCTGTTTGACGCATCACGGTAAACTTTCATACCAATTTTAAACAAATTAGGTCATCTCACAGACCTCAAGATTTTTGGGAAAATTTAGTGTTCACCCAAAAAACTGGACCATATAACACAAACATTTTAAGTTTATTTACAATTTACACAATGTGTATATATGTTATGTATTTTTAAATGAACATATGTTTTCATATCATAGGACTTTATTCATTTTAAAATGAGAAATACAGGCAAAGTTTTTGATGTTTCTGTAGTGTCCTATATATTGACCTAAGTGGAACCATGGTCCGTGACCCCTTATTTTTGGGGGACTAACTTGATTCACTTTCTGTAAAGAATAAAATAACAAAAAATATGGCACTTCTGACATGTCTGAAAGAAACTTAGAATAGGCCGGAGCCACCTAATGAGTTTATCTGAGTGGATAGTATCAAAGTAATTTAGGTGTTTGTTTATTTTTACATCTTCTGCAGAAAGGAAAAAAGATGCTCATCAAAACCCAAGAAAGATTTTATCTTTCTTAAACACAAAATACATTTAACTTCTATATATCCAGATATCTAGTGGATGCTAGGCCTTAAGGTTCATCATAAGGAATTGAAAAATATGGCCGTGTTTACACCTCAAAAACTACTATGAGTACAGACAAACTGGTACATCCAGGAAAGTTTTAAGGCATGGCAGGAACTAGATATATAAAAGTTATATGAAGTCTACGTTTCAGAAAATTAAAAACTTACCTGGATTTTGATGTTCATTTTTTTCCAGTCTGCAGAAGATAGCAAAATAAACAAACACCCGAGTTTCATTTGATACGGTCCACTCAGTTACACAGTTTAAACCTGTTAAATCACCTATTGTTTACAGGTGTCTATTGTCCATCTATTGTCCATTTAAATCAATACTACTCACAACATTGATTATATGAGGGGAGCTTCTCAATCGTTTTCACTACTTAGTTAATTTTTGCACCTTCTGCAGGAACGAAAAAAAATGGATAGCAAAATCTAGAAAAGTTTATTATTTTCTGAAACATAAAATGCATTTAAAATTTATATATCTAGTTCCTGCCATCCCTTAAAACTGTTGCAGGTGTATAGGTTAGTCTGTACTCAGAGTAAAATTTGGGGTGTAAATACGGCCATTTTAGCCAAAAGGTTATGATGAACCTTAAAACTTTCCAAACAGCACAGGTAAGTCTGTACACAGGATAGTTTTTGAGTTGAAAATACGGACATAGCTTCATATTTGTCCAATTGTTATGATGAAGGCATTTTTTTTTAAATAGTCAAACCTTGATTTCATCATCACACGACATCAGGATTAAAAGATAGCATATCTAAAAGATAGGCAACTATGACTAATGACTATGACAGTATTTGTACTTAAAAATCTGTACCTGTACGGTACCTTTACCTTCGATTGTCGTTTATTATGTACCACTTTACCTTCGATTGTCGTTTAATATGTACCAAGTCAAAGTAAGATTTGTCAAAATTTTCTGACAGTGACATGTCAATGGAATGTTCATGAATTTATCTATGTTGTCTCCCCTCAATTATTATGGCGGGAATTTAAAGGGAGATAAATAGGGAAAGTAAGACGAAAAGGAAATGATGAGCCTAAATCGGAATGCTTGATATATTTCACTGCTTTGTTTTATACACAATAGCATGTAAATAGGCAATTCGAGTATAAAGCCGAGGTAAAGAAAATCTTCATAATTAGTTAACCTGAAAATCTGTAAATACTTCACTTTTAATATCTACTTTCGAGGCTTGTTTAGGGGGGGTATCAATATCCCATATCCCATTAAGTTTTTATCTCAATATCCCGTATCCCTATAATATTTACCCCTAATATCCCAATAAATATTTTTTACAAATATCCCATATCCCTAAAACTATTTTGAAATATCCCCAAAATTCATTATACATTCATTCCCAAGCCCTGTTTTTTCCTCATCATCACAACTTCAACAATTTTGACTGGGAAAACAAACTGGGTTAAAGGAAATTTACAGTGCATACTTCCAGTGTTAAATAAGAATATATGTGTCCAAAAGATGAAGTGTTCCATCTTAGAGCCTTGTATAACAATCTCTTTTTATGTGATCTTAAACGATAAATTTAGTGTAAGGGGTCTAATTTCAGACTTTTTTTTAAGGCACTGGCTACGGTTACATGGAAATGTAACAATAATAAAAATATTATTGTTACATTGGAGACTAAATGCCGGAATGCGTGGTTGGGTAAGGACCTGTTTAATTACGAATGTAACAATAATTATTGAGGCTACGGTTACATTGCGTTATTGTTACATGAAAAAAGCACTGTACGATGGGACTAGTAATATGTACTAAATAATAAAAGTTGAGGACATTTGTTACATACATTTATAACATACAATTTATTTACTGTAATTTTTTATTTACAACGACAATTTCTACAAATCCAGTAAGTTGTTTTTAAAGTCCGATTTTTTTTTATGAACGAAATTACGTCCTCCACGGATACGTGTACATACAGAATTTCTTAGTATTTAAGTTACAGTTAGCAAACTTTGCTTTTGATTATCAATTTGCGTCAAGTTATAAAGCTGTATGAAATGTAATGTCTTGATATTGTTTCAGTTTCGATTAAAACGCATCACAAGTTTTATTTTTTTCACCATAAACAAAATTGGTCCAAAGTAATAAGAGTAAATTGGTCCAAAGTAATGACAGTAATAAGAGTAGGTGTGCAGTTAAATACTTTAAGAAAGTGAAACCATTGAACTATATTTTTCGCCTTTGACAGTCATACTCCTAATCTTGAGTAGTATCTTTAAGAACATCAAACCCATTAATACGTAGTAAAACTATTCAAGTTGTACACCATTTGTTGAATAATAATATTTTATTATTTATCAGTATTAAATTACAAGTATTGTTTAGTACATATGAAAGAATGAAGCAATACAACTATAGAAGATTTAAGTTTAATCAATCTAGCGTACATTGCTGTCTTTCATGTAACAATAACGTAATGTAACCGTAGCCTCAGTAATTATTGTTACATTTGTAATTAATCGGTTCCTCACCCAACTTTGCATTTCGGCAATTAGTCTCCAATGTAACAATAATATTTTTATTATTGTTACATTTCCATGTAACCGTAGCCAGTGCCTTTTTTTAATTGTTCAAACCGTGATGCATATGACTGTAAAATTACATTTTGATAGCATTCTTCTTTCATTGATAAGAAACTTCATCCTACACGTTAACCTATGTTGGAAAGAACAGAAGGACTCAACCCTGTCTCTTGTCCGAGATTGCTCTGACATCCAACGGCTGTTTTGCCAGACAAGCTGAGACTGTGGGTCGTCAGAGCACGTCCATATCAAAAAGTGGATATTTAGCATGCAAGTTCAATAACTCAAAATTTAACACAAGAAAGCTTTCTGCTAATGTACCTACATTACACTTAACTGATGCAATATTTGTACAGCAGGCAAAATTTGCACAGCCCTTGTTTTGTAAAGAAATAACACAACATTTGACTCTGTGATCTTGAACTTTATGACTTACATAGATCCCAATATTTTTGTTACTTTTTTTTAATTTCCTTCCTCACAACACCAATAATAGAAAGAAAATATATTAATTTACATTGATTATTTAGTAATTATTCATTATTAACATGGTTTATACCGCGAAATATCTACTTTTTGATATGGACCGTGCTCTGACGTCCCTCGGCCCCAGCTTGTCTGGCAAAACAGCCGTTGCACATCAAAGCAATCTGTGAAACGTGGAGACCTCTGAAGATCCTCGCCAGGTAAAAAATAAGAGGTAAAACACTAGAAAATATCCTGTAATCATATAAAGCATCAAAACAAATAGAAACATTGACAACAATAAGGCTTAACTCATCAGATGGATACATCTAACAAAAATCTATGATTATTTCAAGAAAATTATGAATGCATATGAGCATATAATATAAAAAAATATGTGGTATGATTGTCAATAAGACAACTCTTCACAAGAGACCATGTGACACAGAAATTAACAACTATAGGTCACCGTACGACCTTCAACAATGAGCAAAGCTCATACCGCATAGTTAGCTATAAAAAGTCCTGAAATGACAAATGTAGAACAATTCAAACAAGAAAACTAACGGCCTAATGTATGTATAAAAAAATTAACAAAAAACAAATATGTAACACAGCAACAAACGACAACCACTGAATTAAAGACTCCTGACTTTGGACAGGCACATACATACAGAATGTGGCGATGTTAAACATGTTAGCGAGATCCCAACCCTCCCCTTAACCTGGGACAGTGGTGTAACAACATAAGAACGAACTATACAAATCAGTTGAAAAAGGCTTAACTCATCAGATGGATACAAATAGAAATACATCTAACAAAAACAGAGACCGAGTACTTGTACATCCCATCAACAAAAAGACACTAAGTACAGATCTGAGAGTACTCGTAGTTACTGACAGCTAGTTCAAAGCCAATTACAACTAATAAAAAGTAATGCATCTGAGACTAAATTATCTATCATTACACATCCAGCATCCAATGGCACGGTAAACAACATCTCAGTAAAAATGAGGATGTGCTATCCCGTTTGAAATAAGTTTTCTACAGGTACTAAGAACTAAACTTCAAAACCAAATCTAAAATTTAGTAAAGATTTTAAGTGATTTGTGGTAATAAAATCCCTGACTTAATAATTTACCAGTAATACATAGATTTTTTCGTTAATTAAAATCCAAAATGTTACAACAGACACGGGCATAGCGGAGGAGTTGTGATATCAGAAACACCGTAAGATAGTGCCAAAAGAACATCATTATCCAAAAAAGGAAAATTAACATTAAGGAACGAAGTATCATGTATGGAAAGCAAAACAAAATTACTTTAAAAATTATCAGTACATATGAGCATATAAATATCGAAAATAGATCAATGCTTTTCGCTTGGGTTTGGATTGACTTTTAAATAAAACGACCATAAACTCAATTAAAATCAACAAAGCACTAAATTGACCTTTAATATTAAACTTTTTTGGGCAATTTTATCAAGTGAGATGTAAATATTTCTGTACTGAACTTTTAAATTCCACTTATTTTTTTCATCATGTTAAAAATTCAATATCCTTATAAATGCATCAATATCCCATATCCCATTTACTTTTAGGACAAATATCCCATATCCCTAAAATTAAAATGGCAAATATCCCGTATCCCAATATACCCTATACAAGCCTCACTTTCGGTTTTCATTCACATACTAACATAGAAATTCTAGACATATAATATGTTTTTCCTAGTAAATAATTAACAAAAATACAGATTTTCTAATGGCCTGGCCAGAGACATATAACCTGGCCAGAGACATATAATACAATGTATTATATGTCTCTGGCCTGGCACACAGACAAGAAATGAAAAAGTGAATTTGTTTGATTTTAGTGCACAGGCACTTGTTTCTATCCATTGGAAGAACCACTATCCACGTAAATATACGTGGATAGTGGTTCTTCCAATGGATAGAAACAAGTGCCTGTGTTTTAGTGACTCAAGTCAAATATTAAGAATATACATGAAATATTTGTGACTGGACTACAATCAATTTAATTTTTCAGAAAAATAATCAGGAAATACTTATTTCTTATTTTGTTCTTTTAGGGCTCCATTACTACTAAAAAGTATAGTTGTTACGTGATGGAGGAAGATATTGATATAAACATTTGACATGTTTGAAACAAAAAATGTGCGGACTTTTACATCTGATAGGTCGAAATCAAATTGAAATTCCAAAAGTTTTATAAGCAGTAAAATAAATGACGTAACATGCAATCGACAAGAAGTTTCTAAAGACCAAGTCATCTTTTGATAACAACCCATTATGATACCAAGATTTAAGTAACTATAATCGTGACATATTCATAAGCTTACCAAGATGGCATCTAATACTCTCTCACAAGAAGAGGAGAACTATGTACGAATGTCATTGTTACTCACTGGTATATCTCCACGTGCTGTTCGTGTCCTGTTTGATAAAGAATTTCCTCCAGCATCTTTAAGTTTGACTGTAAATGAAAAAAAAGTTAAACAAAAGCTGAATGACTTGAGAGGAAAAAGAGTTATTAACAAGGCACAGTGGGATCTCCTGTTTCCTACCATTGGTAACTTAAGTATATATTTCTCATCTCATCCAATAGTGTACATGTGGCACTACAATTAAACGAGAGAAGGGGGAATTTTTTGACCTGACATCTCAATTAAAAGTAATGGATCTTTTTAAAAAATGTTTAAAAATATATTACAAATGTATGTGGATGGCTATTATGCCAAGATGGCGAAAGACACCAATACTAAATAAAAGCTGGGTACTATATATACATATATGTTCCTGCTGAAAGATAGTGCAAAGACAGTAGTATCAATATATCAGTGAGAAAAAAAATCAAATATTAATGAGATGTCAATAACATTCAAAGTAAAACAATCAAATATTAATGAGATGTCAATAACATTCAAAGTAAAACAACCAAATATTAATGAGATGTAAAACATTCAAAGTAAAACATGACTGAAGTTGGGTTATAATTTGCTAATAACAAAATCAATATTTTCACCGATAAACTGGTTAAATTAATGGATTACACTATCTTGTTTGGATAATTGTACAATCAAATTCAAAACCAAATATACGCAAAAGGTGATCTTAGGGTAGAGTGTTAGCCTTAACTACAGGAGGTCGTGGGTTTGAACCATGGTCAGATCAAACCAAAGGCTTAAAATTTGGTATTTGCTGCTTCTCCTCTATGTTCATTACATTGAGTAAAAGCAAAGACTGGTTTGCCTGGGGGTCAGAATTAGAGAAAATGAAATACAATATTGCAGAGCATTTAACACATAAAAATCTGAAAAATTGTGCCAATAACAACTTATACATGTTATGGCAATCCACGCCTGGTGTAAAACATACTTCAGTGTTTCAGAAAATTCATTGTTTATAAACAGATAATTTACATTAAATCAAATTGATATGCCTTGTTGTAGAAACACTTGATTGATTTGAATAACTTTAGATAGTTGTCATGGTTATCGGATATATTGAAACTCAAATAATAAAATATTTATACATGTCCATGTATTGACTTGGGAATTTTTAAAGGCAGGATGCATGGTAATTCACATTTTGGCAAAGTATAAAAACTTTATTTGTTATTTGATTTCATCATGTTCATGATGATTGGTCTAAAAATTCAAAGGGAGTTTCAAAAATTAAAAAAATGTTCTTCAATATGATTTGTTCTGTTACCAGGTATCACAGATTCTAAGACTTTTGATGTGACACTGATGATAGCTTTGCTGAGGAACCTGCCAACCTTGCCCTTGGTTCCTCCAGTAAATGGATATGACCAACTACCTGTTACTATAGAAACAACACCTGCATCAGATTTAGCAAGAATTAAACATTATAGAAACTTAATGTCACATCTTGATGATGGCAAGGTAGATGGCACATTATTTACCACAGCTTGGAAGGATATAAGTAATGTAAGTAAAACCTACAACTAAACGCTATAGAAACTTAATGTCACATCTTGATGATGGCAAGTTAGATGGCACATTATTTACCACAGCTTGGAAGG
Source organism: Mytilus galloprovincialis (assembly GCA_037788925.1). Classification (NCBI taxonomy): domain Eukaryota; kingdom Metazoa; phylum Mollusca; class Bivalvia; order Mytilida; family Mytilidae; genus Mytilus; species Mytilus galloprovincialis. Next base: position 3,114,759 of record CM075340.1, on the reverse strand, counting down.
ATATAAGTAATGTAAGTAAAACCTACAACTAAACGCTATAGAAACTTAATGTCACATCTTGATGATGGCAAGGTAGATGGCACATTATTTACCACAGCTTGGAAGGATATAAGTGATGAAAAAAGTAAAATCACAAACATACTGAACTCCTAATCACATGGCAAAATCAAATGACAAAACACATCAAAAGAATGGACAACAACTGTCATATTCCTGACTTGGTACAGACATTTTCAAATGTACAAAATGGTGGATTGAACCTGGTTCTATAGCGCTAGACCTCTCACTCGTATGACAGTCTCATCAAATTCCGATATATATCTACAATGATGCATGAACAAAACAGACATAATAAATAAAATAGTCAAAATATGGGTACAGCAGTCATCACTGTGTTACAATCTAAAAAAAAACAATTTTATAAAAAAGTACAAAAGCATCTATCAAATTAAAAACATATTCATGTAAGTAGAACCTACATGTATAGTTAAACACTATAGAAACTTAATGTTACATTTTCATATTGTATATAGAACTTGCTATATCAAAGGTCAAGGTAAAAAATTTTGGTTTCAGTTGAAAACCCCATGTCTTAAGGGACAGATCAGTCTTCGCTACATCTTGCGAACTGTCATGATAACAAAGTTTATACTTGACCAAACACTAGAGTGTGTAATGATATATATACAATTTCCTCTGTCAATGGTCTGTCTTTTGGTGTGTCTGTCCCTAACAAATTGTGTCAGCTCTATATAACTTTAAAAGGTGCTTCATATCAGTTCTTATTCATACAAATTTGTGAGCACATGTTATTGACATCAATGTTCACAGAGATGGCTCCCTTCATTGTTGTTTAGCTACATATAATAAAGATTAAAAAGGAGAGATGTGTATATAATGTCAATGAGATACAACATAATACAGTCATTCTGAAATAATGAACTTAATTAGGCAGCAACCATTTGATTTTCTGGGGGGCTATGGTTTTTTTTGAAAAAAAAGTTTGTTTCCAGTTTTTGGAGAAAAAAATAATTTGTTTTTGATTCTGAGAAAAAAAATTTGTTTGTTTCACCCTCAGCTGCCACTATATATAATGCTAAAATTGAAAAAAAAAATTGTTTTCGACTTGTCGCGAAAAAAATAGACGAGAAAAAAAAAATTGTCCAGAAAAAAAAAAAAAAGCCCCCCCCCCCCAGAAAATCAAATGGTTGCTGCCTTAGGGTAATTATATCCTACACACATAACAAACTTGCAAGGGGTATGCTTTTTTGTCCTTTCTGTCTGTCTTTCTGTTAAACAGAGGATATATGTATATATATTTAAACCTCAAAAGTGGAAAAAAACAGACAAAACGTGATAAATCACCAACAGTTGTAACACACAAACAAATACACACAAAACACAACCTAGAAAACTCAAAAGACAGGGCAACATGAACCTCACCTAAATCAAGGGGTGATCTAATGTATTCTAGAATGGTGAACAGACCCTGCTTAACATGTCTAGATGTAAGTCAAGATATGAGGCAAAATTCTTATATATATTTACTGAATGTTTTGTTTGCTTTGTTTCAAGTTCGTTGGGATAGATGCATTAAACTGTCCCCAAACTTTAATTATGTAATGAGAGGACATTAGTTGTATAGTTATTAAGGGAATGTAAAGTTAAATAACGAAGCTTGTTTCTTTTCATTCTTCCAAGGAAACCTGTGTATGAATATAAAGAGAAGATGTGGTATGATTGCCAATAAGACATTTCATCCCAATATCCTTTTATCAAGCAGTTTATGTAATGTTAATGTGGCAAAACAAAATGTTATACTTACTTACACAACTAGTTTGTTTTCTTTTCAAGGCTGTTCTTAGAATAGGAGGGAATGCAATGAAACAAGAATGTGATCAGTTGATGACAAAACTACTGGATATGTCAAGCCAAGAAATATTACGAGACATAAACCAGGCTAAAGTGGACATTGAATCAATTAAACAAACACTTGATACAGAAGTAAAACAAGATATAAAAAAGATAAAATTAGATCATGACAAATCCAAGAAAGACATGAAGGTGTTAACATTTGGCCATGCAAATTTGAAAAGATGTCATAATTTGTTACAGCACAAACAAAATGTATCAAATCAGCAGGCGAAGAGATTTAAAAAGGATGTGAATAGGTTAGAGCTAGATCAAATAAATGTAAAGGTGGATGTGAAAAAGCTCAAATCTACTTCTGAGGATCCAGTTCCATGGAATAGAAGAGGTACAAAAAATGTATTTAATTTAGTTTTTGAACTAACAACCCTAGAACTTATTAACATGATAATTGACTTGTATTTTTAACAAAATTTGAAATGGGAAAAGATATTTTATAAAAAGGGAGAGGTTTGTAAAAAAATTTACATTTTTTTTTATATGCTTGATTTAACCATATCTAGACTTATAAATTTACTCTTTGGTCCGTTTTCAAATTGTTAAAAAAAAGGGTCCAAAGTGTCCTAAATTAAACTTTAGTTCGATTTTATCAATTATTGAATTCCTTGGTTTCCTTGATATGCTGAATCTAACTGTTTGTTTAGATTTTTGATTTTAGTACCTGTTTTCAAATAAGTCCATATTAAGGTCCAAAGGGTCCAAAATTAAACTAAGTTATATTTTAACAAAAATTGAATTCTTGTGGTTCTTTGTTATGTTGAATCAAAACTTAATATTATATAACAGTTTTTGATGTTGGGCCAAGTTTTACTAGTTGGTCCAAAATTCAGGGTCCAAGATTAAACTTTGTTTGATTTCATCAAACATTGAATTCCTTGGGTTCTTTAATATGTTGATTCTACCCATGTATTTTGATTTTCAATGTTGGGGCTCCTTTGTCAAATTGGTCGACATTGAGGGCCAAATATTCCACAATTAAACTTTATTTGTTTTCACCAAAAACTAAATAAGTTGGGTTCTATGACAAATGTATGATATGCCAAATCTAACATTGTATTTCGATTTTTAATTTTAGGCCCTATTTTCAAAATGTTACACATTAAGGTCCAAATGGTCCAAAATTTCATAAAAAGTTGAATTCGTGTGGTTCTTTAATATGCTGAATCTAAGCGTGTATTTAGATTTTTGAGTTTGTTCCCTGTTTTCAAATTGATCTACATACAGGTCCAAAGGGTCCAAAATTAAACTTTAGTTATATTTTAACAAAAATTGAAATCTTTTAATGGTTCTTTGACATGTTTTATATTTTCATATTTTGGGCCAAGTTTTCTGGGGGTTTTTCCAAATTGGGGTCCAAAATCAAACTTTGTTTTAAAAAAAAGAAATGTATTCTTGCGGTTCTTTGATATGCTGAATCTAATAGATATAAGGAGATGTGGTATGAGTGCCAATGAGACAGCTCTCCATCCAAGTACCAATATGTAAAAGTAAATCAATATAGGTCAAAGTACAGCCTTCAACACGGAACCTTGGCTCACACCAAACAGCTAGCTATAAAGGGCTGTATTTAGATTTTGAACATTGGTAAATTTCATATTTCAAATTTTTAAGTTCTTATTAGACTATATTCATTCTTTGCCAGAAACCTATGTTGTGTGAAATATTTAATCAATCCAAATTCAGAGCTGTATCTCGAAAGCTTAAATGTTGAGACCATGCTTTCCGCAACTGTGCAGGGTTGGACCTCTGTGGTCATATCAAGCTGCACCCTGCTGAGCTGTTTATGTTATTTTGAGATATCCAGAACCACACATATACTTTTATTTAGCCTAATAGGTCAACTATATTTGGTGTATTGATGTTCGTTTCTTAGATACTATCAGAATTAGGTCAACTTTATTTGATGTCTGAAATGATTGTAAGGTTTACATGGTTGTTCGTCATTGTTCATATGACCTTGACATCATTATACATCACACAACAAAGTTGCCTAGTGTATAATGTTTTTGACCCATCTGTCCGTTCGTCAGTTCTTTAGTCATGTTCTTGTCATCACAACTTCTCTGAACCACACTGTATAATTTCATGAAACTTTGTAGTTAATTAGAACATACTATGTAGATGTGCATATTGACAGGAAATTATACTGACAGACTTTAGAAACCAAACACCTAAATAAATCAGACGTTTTCGAATTAAATAAATAATAAATTACACAAATTCATGGTATATACGAATACTTAATCAATCTTTCAACGTTACAGACAAAATTTACAGTCAATCGAAAACCCAATGACGTAATGTTCCTTGTTGAAGTACTGTGGTTAACACTTACAGTCTGGTTTTAGATCTTCAGTATCGGGTGTGGCCACCGTTGTTTCGTAGGATAGCTTCTAAAGAGCAGGTCATTCAAGAACATCTACTCCATTCAAATTCATGAAGTTTTGAGTCAAGCTAGCGGTATGTGCATGCGCATTATCATGTTGGAATGTTAATTGATTGAACTGTCCATAACGTCGTAGCTCTGGAACGACAACTGGCTGCAAAATTTCATCAATATAGCGTCTAGCTATTTTAATGTGCCATTGACAATAACCAACCGTATCCAGAAATTGTTGTTAATAGAGCCCCATACCCTTACACCTCCGCCACCAAATCTGTCATGTATAAGAACACAGTTATCTCAGCGTAGCATTCATTTTCTCTTCCGTAGATTCTCATTCTACCGTCTTCAAAACTGACGTCACAATTGAACCGTGATTCATCAGAAAACACCACACGATTCTCTACTGCTGCAGTTGTTGCCTGGCCCATTGTTGTTGATTTCGTCTCTGAATCATAATCAGTCCTTTTTAGAGCCTTCTACAGTGAATTTGACGACATTTCAGTATAAGGGACACTGTTTTAGCATTAATTGCTCTGCCATGGCGTCCAATAATTTGGTTTGCGGCTGAGGTCGCCGTCGTGAAACCATTCTGCAAATGGCATAGTATGATGGCATTTTTTGGTGCGGCGGCGTTATTTGTGGTTGTCCGGGTCTCAGACGATCTTTAACTGCTCCTGTTTATCTGTAGCGTTGACATAAAAGCCTTCTTTTTGAATTACTAACATTAAAATGACTTGAAACAGCACATTGACTTATTCCTGTCTGTAACATTCCGATGGCTTGATTACGATTTTCATCACTGAGTCGCTGCATTGTGAAATCCCAAAAAGTTCAATTGGTTAAAGGAAGGCAAAGGATGTAACACATCTTTAGGACAATAAAAACCTGTTTAAAATTTATTCAGCTACCCGCCATCCATCGTCGAACATTTCATGCTCCCCTCACCCCTAAATTACCTGGCTTACTCAGGTAAGAAACATGAGAAAATAATTGATTTTTACTCACCAGATACATGTATGACTGTCGTAAATAACAAAACAAATAATATTTGTGAAATAATGATTAATGCTTATAACCACAAAACACAGATCAAGTTTGAATTTTGGTGGCCTCATTTTTACCGTTCTAGAGTTATGCCCCTTTACAAATGGAAAAATTGTTGAATTTTTCCGTTTCTGTTCTCTAACTTTAGTTTGCCAGAACCAAATGTTATGAAACTTATATTCAATGCTTATTACTACAAAACACAAATCAAATTTGAATTTTGGTGGCGTCACTTTAACCGTTTTAGAGTTATGCCCCTTTACAAATGGAAAAATTGCTGAAAAATTCGTTTCTGTTCTATTACTTTAGTTTTCCTCAACCAAATGTTATGAAACTTATGAACAATGCTAATTACCACAAAATATAGATAAAAATCGAATTTTGGTGGCTTCCCTTTTATTGTTCTTGAGTTAAGCCCCTTTACAAATAGAAAAAATTATAAATTTTTTGTTTCCGTTCTCTAACTTAAGTTTGCCTCTAATATATGTTATGAAAATTATAAACAATGCTCATTACCAAACTCAGATTAAGTACAGATTTGGGTAGCGTCACTGTTACAGTTCTTGAGTTATGTCCCTTTATGATGATATGCAAGAGGGGGAATCATCTGTGTCCAATGGACACATTCACCATTTATATTTTACTATTTGCGAAGATAATTTAGAAATTTGGTGTTGCGTTTCTTAAGTTGGTCAATATATGATTAAATTTTTTATAGGTGTTATGCCCCTTTGAACTTAAGACTTTGCAACAGTTTCTCATCAAAACCACACAGCAGAATTTTATGAAACTTTGGAGTTAATGAGGACACACTGTGTAGATGTGCATTATCCACATAAATTATGATTCAAATCTATTTTCTAGGAGTTATACCCCTATAAACTTAACATTTGGACTATTCTGATATTACAGTTTGTCATCACAACTCCTGTGAAAATGCACAACAGAATTTCATGAAACTTTTAGTAAATGAGGACATAATATGTGACATCTTTATAGACTTGTATAATTAAGTTATATAAATTATAAAATAAAAAAAAAAGATTTTTCTAAGGACTTTTTTCATGATCAAAATGCACAGTTTGCATAAATTAACATCAATTAAAATGATATGCTTTGTGTCATGGTATGATAATTTGATAATAAAAAAAATCTTACTGGAACCAACACTTGGAACACATTAATTTCTGAATAAGGTTAAAATACAAGTAATGTTCTGCAGCTGAGCCTAGCAATATATACATGTATTTAAGGTTATTAATACACTGCCAAACAGTGCCCTTACAATTTGAGTTATAGCGCTAAAGTGCCCTTTCAGACAAGTAGCACCCTTCTGCCCTGAGATTTAAGCTGGAACACTGTAAATGTAGAAGTGTATATTCACTAGAAATTTTTATCAATGAGTTTGAGTCTTAAAAATTAGGAATCTGATGAGATTTTGCCCAGTTACAATGTTGGGGAGTGGAGTAAATGTGCTCACAAACTGGTTCATTGATTTTCATAAATCATTGATGACGTAAAGTTTAGTGATACCGGTAGTAAGATTGTAAGACTGTTATCTTTAAGACTTTCAATTTACAATTCAGTCTCTTTGACACATTCCCCATTTCCATTCTCAATTTTATTAATCAAATTAAGCAGAACAGAAATAATATTGCTCCCATCACTTAATGCATTATGCATTTACCATCATCTGAGGCATTGTTGAATGAATACATGTTGAGCATTAATATTTTATTGTTTTAAAAAAATTCTTTGGTAATAATTTACTCCTTGATGTTTCAGAGCAAATTAGTAAGCGGCTGGATGAGTGGGAGAAGAATGCTGATTACTTTGTTGAAACCAGAGCTGCGAAGTGTGTGTTGAAAGGTATCAAGGAAAACAGTTGTCTCACTATTACAGCTAGTTCTGGTGTTGGAAAGACCTCCATTTTACGTCATGTGGCGTTAAGAATGAAAGAAAAAGAAGGGTATGATGTACTACCAGTTAGCAATCCAAATGATATTATTAAGTTTCATAATCCAAATCAGAAAATACTGTTTGTTATTGATGACTTTTGTGGGACTTATTCCATAAACCAGTCTGACCTTGACAATTGGGAATCAGTTATGGAAGAAATAAAGATGTTGATTGAAAACAAATTAACAAAAATTATTGTCGCGTGTCGATTACAAGTGTACCAGGACGAACAGTTTGAATCTTTATCCATTTTCAGGACATCTGTTTGTAACCTACGGACAAAAGATTTGTGTTTATCAGAGACAGAGAAAACGTCAATAGCAGAAATATATCTGAAAACAAAAGCATCAGAGATTATTCAGTACTACAATTCATATGATTTTTTCCCACTTCTCTGCAAATTGTATAATGAAAGTCCCGGGGTCAATATAACAGAATTCTTCAAAAATCCATTTTCGGTATACGAAACTGAAATTAACAAGCTTAATAAAAAAGCTCATTATAGAAAATACTGTGCAATGGCTTTGTGTGTTATGTTTAACAACAGCTTAAAGGAGGAAATGTTTTCAGACGAGATAGATAAAGAAACAAGAAAGATCATTAAGGAAACATGTGAGGCATGCAGATTGGACAGAGGCACATCACGACTTGTTCTACTTGATGAACTAAACTCACTTGAACACACTTTTATAAAGAAAGAACATGGTATATTTAAAACAAAACATGATAAGTTATTTGACTTTCTTGCATACTATTTTGGACAAAAAATGATCCAGTGTATAATCAGAAATGCACATTCTGATTTCATTATGCAGAGATTTTTACTAGAAAGGAAAGATAACATGGATCAGTTTATTACTATTGTACCACCTAAATACCATCAGATGTATCTAAAGAGAATGATTGATGACTGGTTAATTGGTCGAGTATATTGTGTGTTTAGAAATATCAACTTGAAGATACAAGAGTTCAGACACAAATTCCTATGTAATCTGAAAAAAATTGAAATATCACTTCAGAGACAATTAGCGGTGAAAACAGATGTAAATACTAAAGATACTGCACTGATATTATGTTGTTACGATGGTGATATTCCTTTTATTCATTGGTGTATTGATCATGGTGGTGATGTTAACGTGTGTAACAGAATAGGTTGGAGTCCTTTGTTAGCAGCATCAGTCAATGGTCATACAGAAACAGTAAAGATAATACTGGACAACAAGGCAGACATTAATAAGTGTACAGATACTGGACTATCTCCTTTGCATATAGCTTGTTATAAAAATCATATAGAGATAGTAAAGATATTACTGGACAACAAGGCAAACATTAATAAGTGTGATGATAATGGAGCATCTCCTTTGTGTATTGCTTGTCATTACAATCAAATAGATATAGTAAAGATATTACTGGACAACAAGGCAGACATTAATAAGTATAGAGGTACTGGAGCATCTCCTTTGTATATTGCCTGTCAGAATAATCATATAGATATAGTAAAAGTATTACTAGACAACAAGGCAGACGTTAATAAGTGTACAGTTAATGGAGCATCTCCTTTGTGTATTGCTTGTCAGAATAATCATATAGAGATAGTAAAGATATTACTGGACAACAAGGCAGACATTAATAAGTGTAGAGATACTGGAGCATCTCCTTTGTGTGTTGCTTGTTATATCAATCATATAGAGATAGTAAAGATATTACTGGACAACAAGGCAGACATTAATAAGTGTACAGATGATGGAGTATCTCCTTTGTATACTGCTTGTCATAACAATCATATAGAGATAGTAAAGATATTACTGGACAACAAGGCAGACATTAATAAGTGTGATGCTAATGGAGAATCTCCTTTGTATATTGCTTGTCATAACAATCATATAGAGATAGTAAAGATATTACTGGACAACAAGGCAGACATTAATAAGTGTAGAGATACTGGAGCATCTCCTTTGTGTGTTGCTTGTTATATCAATCATATAGAGATAGTAAAGATATTACTGGACAACAAGGCAGACATTAATAAGTGTACAGATGATGGAGTATCTCCTTTGTATACTGCTTGTCATATCAATCATATAGAGATAGTAAAGATATTACTGGACAACAAGGCAGACATTAATAAGTGTACAGATAATGGAGTATCTCCTTTGTATACTGCTTGTCATAACAATCATATAGAGATAGTAAAGATATTACTGGATAACAAGGCAGACATTGATAAGTGTATGAATAATGGAGTATCTCCTTTGTATACTGCTTGTCATAACAATCATATAGAGATAGTAAAGATATTACTGGACAACAAGGCAGACATTAATAAGTGTAGAGATTATGGAGTATCTCCTTTGTGTGTTGCTTGTCATAATAATCATATAGAGATAGTAAAGATATTACTGGACAACAAGGCAGACATTAATAAGTGTAGAGATAATGGAATATCTCCTTTGTATATTGCTTGTCATAATAATCATATAGAGATAGTAAAGATATTACTGGACAACAAGGCAGACATTAATAAGTGTACAGATGATGGAGAATCTCCTTTGTATACTGCTTGTGAAAATAATCATAAAGAGATAGTTGAGGTATTACTGGACAACAAGGCAGACATTAATAAGTATACAAATAATGGTATCTCATCCAAACAAATTGCCAGTGATAAAGGTTACAGTGGTATACTTGCTGTCATTAACAAATATCAAAAAGAGGAGGTTATATATCAAAGAAAATAAAACAAATAACAAAATAAAAATTGTGATTTGGCAATTAAAGATTTCAGAAAGGAAATTTTGTCTACAAATAGAATTGTTATGATGACTGATTGGGTTTTTTTCAAATCAAATATTTATCTTAATTTGTTTTGTTTTTTTTGTTCAATCATTGTATCAGAGTTTGTTTTTTTGTAGTGAAATTTATTCATGTTTATGATTTGAAAACATATTCTTTGATATGAAGTAATTTTTATTCCGTCGCAAAAAAAAATTTGGGATTGTATAATGGTATGATGTCGTTGTCGTCGTTGTCATCTGCGTCGTTGGAAGACACATTGGTTTCCAGACACATTGGTTTCCAGACAATAACTTTAGTTTAAGGGAATAAATCTTTATAAAAAATTTTCATAAGGTTCAATGCCAAGAAAGGAAGGTTGGGAGTGATTTTGGGTGTTATAGTCCCATTGGTATAAGAATTAGGGGCCCATAAGGGCCCAAAACAAGCATTTTTCTAGTTAAGGATAATAACTTATGTATAAGTATGTCAATTGCTCTGATATTGTACCACAATGTTTAAAACCACAAGTAGAAGGTTTGGATTCATTTATGGGGTTATGGGTCTAAATTTTAGGAATTAAGGGCCAAAAAGGGGCCAAAAACAAGGTTTTTTTTCTAGTTTCAAGACAATAACTTCTGTGTAATTGTATGGATCTCTCTAAAATTAAACCACAATGTTCCATATAACAAAGGGGAGGCTGGGATTAGGCTTTGGATTAATTGCCCAAAATATGAAGGAATTAGGGGCCAAAAAAAAAGGCCAAAAAGATGCATGTTTCAACTTTCTAGTTTCCAAACAATAACTTGTGTTTAAGTGTATGGATCTCTCTGAAATTGTACTACAAGGTTCCATACTTCAACGGAAAGGATGGGATTGAGTTGAAGGGTAATTGCTTAAAGGGGGGTTTCAATACGTTTGGGGATTTTTGTTTACAATTTTTTTAAGGGATTCTAGGGGGATTCCTTTTTTAGAGTTTTTCTCATCACTTGGCGTCCGTCGTCTGTCGTCCGTCGTCGTCTTCGTCGTTAACTTTTTACATTTTGAACTTCTTCTAGAGAACCACTGAATGGAATGAAACCAAACATGGCATGAATGTTCCTTATGAGGTGCTGACCAATTGTTGTTACTTTGTAGCCGATCCATCATCCAAGATGGCCGCCAGCGAGGGACTTAGTTTAACATAGGACCCTATGGGAAATGCATACAAATGACTTCTTCTAGAGAACCACTGAATGGAATGAACCAAACATGGCATGAATGTTTCTTATGAGGTGCTGACCAAGTGTTGTTACTTTGTAGCCGATCCATCATCCAAGATGGCCGCCAGCGGGGGACTTAGGTTAACAAAGGACCCTATGGGAAATGCATACAAATGACTTCTTCTAGAGAACCACTGAATGGAATGAAACCAAACATGACATGAATGTTCCTTATGAAATGCTGACCAAGTGTTGTTACTTTGTAGCCGATCTATTATCCAAGATTGCCGCCAGCGGGGGACTTAGTTTAACATAGGACCCTATGGGAAGTGCATACAAATGACTTCTTCTAGAGAACCACTGAATGGAATGAAACCAAACATGACATGAATGTTCCTTATGAGGTGCTGACCAAGTGTTGTTACTTTGTAGCCGATTCATCATCCAAGATGGCCGCAAGCGGGGGACTTAGTTTAACATAGGACCCTATGGGAAATGCATACAAATGACTTCTTCTAGAGAACCACTGAATGGAATGAAATCAAACATGGCTTTAATGTTCCTTATGAGGTGCTGACCAAGTGTTGTTACTTTGTAGCCGATCCATCATCCAAGCTGGCCGCCAGCGGGGGACTTAGTTTAACATAGTACCCTATGGGAAATGCATACAAATGACTTCTCCTAGAGAACCACTGAATGGAATGAAACCAAACATGGCATGAAGGTTCCTTATGAGATGCTGACCAAGTGTTGTTACTTTGTAGCCGATCCATCATCCAAGATGGCCGCCAGCGGGGAACTTAGTTTAACATAGGACCCTGTGGGAAATGCATACAAATGACTTCTCCTAGAGAACCACTGAATTGAATGAAACCAAACATAATATGAATGTTCTTTTTGAGGTGCTGACCAAGTGTTGTTACTTTGTAGCCGATCCATCATCCAAGCTGGCCGCCAGCGGGAGACTTAGTTTAACATAGTACCCTATGGGAAATGCATATAAATGACTTCTTCTAGAGAACCACTGAATGGAATGAAACCAAACATGGCATGAAGGTTCCTTATGAGATGCTGACCAAGTGTTGTTACTTTGTAGCCGATCCATCATCCAAGATGGGCCCAAGCGGGGAACTTAGTTTAACATAGGACCCTGTGGGAAATGCATACAAATGACTTTTCCTAGAGAACCACTGAATGGAATGAAACCAAACATAATATGAATGTTCCTTATGAGGTGCTGACCAAGTGTTGTTACTTTGTAGTCGATCCACCATCCAAGATGGCCGCAAGCGGGGGACTTAGTTTAACATAGGACCCTATGGGAAATTCATACAAATGACTTCTTTTAGAGAACCACTGAATGGAATAAAACCAAACATGGCATAAATGTTCCTTATGAGGTGCTGAACAAGTGTTGTTACTTTGTAGCTGATCCATCATCCAAGATGGCCGCCAGCGGGGGGGGGGGGGACTTAGTTTAACATAGGACCCTATGGAAAATGCATACAAATGACATCTTTTAGAGAACCACTGAATGGAATGAAAGCAAACATAGCATGAATGTTCCTTATGAGATGCTGACCAAGTGTTGTTACTTTGTCTCCGATCCATCATCCAAGATGGCTGCCAGCGGGGGGCTTAGTTTAACATAGAACCCTATGGGAAATGCATACAAAAGTCTTATTCTAGAGAACCACTGAATGAAATCAAACCAAACATAGCATGAATGTTCCTTATGAGATGCTGACCAAGTGTTGTTACTTTGTCTACGATCCATTATCCAAGATGGCTGCCAGCGGGGGGCTTAGTTTAACATAGGACCTTATGGGAAATGCATACAAATGACTTCTTCTAGAGAACCACTGAATGGAATGAAAACAAACATAGCATGAATGTTCCTTATGAGATGCTGACCAAGTGTTGTTACTTTGTCTCCGATCCATCATCCAAGATGGCTGCCAGCGGGGGGGGGGGGGGGGGGGGGGGCTTAGTTTAACATAGGACCCTATGGGAAATGTATACAAAAGTCTTATTCTAGAGAACCACTGAATGGAATCAAACCAAATATATCATGAATGTTCCTTATGAGATGCTGACCAAGTGTTGTTACTTTGTCTACGGTCCATTATCCAAGATGGACGCCAGCGGGGGACTTAGTTTAACATAGGACCTTATGGGAAATGCATACAAAAGTCTTATTCTAGAGAACCACTGAATGGAATCAAACCAAACAGCATGAATGTTCCTTATGAGATGCTGACTAAGTGTTGTTACTTTGTCTACGATCCATTATCCAAGATGGACGCCAGCGGGGGACTTAGTTTAACATAGGACCTTATGGGAAATGCATACAAATGTCTTCTTGTAGAGAACCACAGAATTGAATGAAATCAAACATAGTATGAATTGTCCTTTCTTTATGAGGTGCTGACCAAGTGTTGTTACTTTGTAGCCAAATTTTATCTGTTTTTATATGATTTCAAAAACCAAAGTAGAGTCAGGTGAGCGATACAGGCTCTTGAGAGCCTCTAGTTTTCAAAAATTTTCAAATTTCGAATTTTGAAAATTTTCAAGAAGAAATATATAGGGATAGTGGATCTTCCCATGGATAGAAAACAAGTGCCTGTGGTAGAATCTCATTAAAAAGTGAAGTTTTTATAAAAAATGAAATGGTTAACAGATGGAAAAAAAAGTTTGGATGAGATTATTTCATGAGATATATTTATATCCCTGTATTGATATTGAAAAATGTATACTTTTAACTTATCTGCAATGCCCATAATTTGAAGAAAAAAACCATTTGTTTCCATACTTGATTTAAACAAAAACTAACAGACATTTGAATTTATTTTTAACATGCCTATAATGCTGATAAAAACAGTCGCTTCAAATAAGATATTTATTAGTAAATACAATCTAAAGGTTCAGTCTTTTTTCCTGTTTTCCGAAAACACTTACGACATGGAGTAGTCAAACCAAACTTATGTCGAGCGTTTTGCTGGTCATCTTTTGTTTGTAGTTCAAATCAGTAAGGTTATTTTTCATGACAAGAAATTTGTTTCTACCATTCTCACTTTTTGTAGAACAAGTTTCTGTTTATTGAGTAATATACACCGCAGAAATATAGAATAATTGGATATTACTACAAATTATAGTTTCGTCGCAGTATGTGACAAGGGGTTACTATCGGGTGGTGGCGTCAGCGTTAACTATTTGTATAAAGCTAAATATTTCAGAAGGTAACGTAACAGACCCGGGTGCTTCATATTTTGTATGAAGATAACTTATGTCAGGAAGTTTCCGTCTATCATATGTCCAGTGTCCTTGGCCTCATTTTCATGGTTCAGTGCTTGCTTGAAATCAAATTGAGTGTTTGTGTTCGTGTGAATTTCTCACTTATGAGTAATACGATAACTATATTTGGTATATGGGTTTCTTGCAACGTCTACATGTCCGTCATACTGGGTTCAGCTGACCTCATTCAAGGTTGAAGTTACATGATTGTTAGGTGTCTCTCTTGCAGTTATCAATTGACTTTGACCTCATTTTCATGGTTCAATGGTCAAGTTTAATTTTTTTTTTGTCTGTTTTTCAAGTACTAGAACTATAACTAATAGTTCAACTATATTTGGTGAATTATATGCATACAAAGTCTTCAATGTTTTACCAGGTGAGCGACACAGGAACAAGTGGGTCTGTTGTTATAGCAGCTTCATTGTTTAATGGAGGTAAAGGCTGGATCAAATGACGGACCCTTAAAAACTGTGTGAAATTTTAATTCAAAGATGACCACAAAAAAAAACAAAAAAAAAAACACCCGTAAATACTGCACCTAGTCATCATATCGGTTCTAATATTACACAATCACACACAAAAAACCAAAGTATTCGAAGTACCTATAATTACTGCAACTAGTCACAGATCGGGTTCTATCACCCCCCACCCCCCCAACCCCCCCCCCCCCAAAAAAAAGACACAAAGTACCCGTAGATACTGAAAGTAGCTCAGCGCTCAATACTGATTATGGATAAAACAAAAGACAACACTTAAATATCAATTAGTATACTTCTAACGGATTTAGTAAAGATTTCATCAACAGTTTGATGAAAATCCCAAACTGTCAATCAACGACTTATGGGCGCCCCCCTTTTTGGGAAAAATTTTGGTTGCTTATATAGGGAATCACTGAAGCGTGACTGGAGCGGGCCCTCTCTTAGGTCAGTCAGTGGGCCCCCACTTATGAAAATTTCTGGATCCGCCACTGGAAACTACTTTAAATGTGATAGAATATGTTTCTTAATATAAAAGAGTGAGCTTTCAGTCTTTACCCAGAGTTTATTTGACCTAATTTTTTGGTTTAATTGATAACGGTATTTCCTTAACAATAATCTGAAGAAGTGTATACTGTCAGTTAGCAAACTGTCCATTCTGAGTCCAAAGATCAATAGTTATCAAAGGTACCAGGATTATAATTTAGTACGCCAGACGCGCGTTTCGTCTACATAAGACTCATCAGTGACGCTCAAATCAAAAATATTTATAAACCGAAACTAGTACAAAGTTGAAGAGCATTGAGGATCCAAAATTCCAAAAAGTTGTGCCAAATACGGCTAAGGTAATCTATGCCTGGGATAAGAAAATCCTTAGTTTTTCAAAAAGTTCAAAGTTTTTTATACAGGGAATTTATAAAAATGACCACATTATTGATATTCATGTCAACACCGAAGTGTTGACTACTGGGCTGGTGATACCCTCGGGGACGAAACGTCCACCAGCAGTGGCATCGACCCAGAGGTGTAAATAGTTATCAAAGGTACCAGGATTATAATTTAATACGCCAGACGCGCGATTCGTCTACATAAGACTCATCAGTGACGCTCAAATCAAAAATATTAATAAACCGAAACTAGTACAAAGTTGAAGAGCATTGAGGATCCAAAATTCCAAAAAGTTGTGCCAAATACGGCTAAGGTAATCTATGCCTGGGATAAGAAAATCCTTAGTTTTTCAAAAAGTTCAAAGTTTTTTATACAGGAAATTTATAAAAATGACCACATTATTGATATTCATGTCAACACCGAAGTTGTGAACAAGTACAGGCAATCGTACGGCCTTCAACAACGAATATTTCGTTATAGTATGTCATAAGATAATAGATTTTGAAACGTATATGTTTGAGACATAATGTCACAAAAGATTCACATTTCATACTTCAAAAACTTATTTCTCTTTGACTTTGAAATTAAGATTGCATTTTATTTCTCTTTTATTCTACTTGATGTCTGTAGATTTGGTATGTCATAAAATAAAACATTTTTTTTTCTAAGCTTATGAGTAGGGGGCATAATAATACAATAAGTTAACTTTCTTTGTATCCAATAGATTTAAGATCTCACTTATTTTATGATCTTAAAGGTTGGCAAGTTGAAACAATCTGTTCTCTGAATTGCAAGAATCAAATATATACATCATAAAAAAATAGTCCATACTACATGCAATACTAAAATATAAGGTTTAGGATACCATGACCAATAGGATCTCCTAGCAATACATATTTAACAATTTTTAAGAGTAAAATATAATCAGAGAACTGAAGTACTGAATATGGGATGACCGCAAGTTCTTAATAAGAACATTCACCATTTGCTTTTACCCAATTATGAACTGGTTTCTTAACAAACTGTCAGAGGTTGTGTTTAGAAGCGAACAAATAGCAAAATTTTGCCATAAATTCCGTCCTGAAAGTTTTCTTTGTTGTGTCATGCGTGCTGTTGTTTGTTTGTCTTTTTCATTTTTAGCCATGGCGTTGTCAGTTTGTTTCAGATTTTAGAGTTTGACAGTCCCTTTGGTATCTTTCGTCCCTCTTTGATTACACAACCCATGGAAAATATTCCAGCCACGCATATTTGAAACATCTTCAAGTTGAAACCCGTACATTTTCGTTTAGGAAAAGGAAAAGAACTAGGCGGATTCCTGTTTTCATTTAGAATGCTGTATAAACGTATGAGCACTATGTACAGATGTTGAAATAAAGTTTGCAATATCATTAGATTCAGCAGGTTTCTCAGCAGTTGCATTTTTTTCTAAAAAAAAAAAATTAAAATTTAATCATAAAACCAACAAAATTATAAAATATAGGGATACCAGCCTTGGATTGTCTTTATTTAATCCTTTGATCCTCTAATTTTTACCCCATAGAGACCATTGTAATTATGTCATCTGTATATTCAATTTATAGCAAAGATATCATTAAAACAATACATTATTAATACGTTACCTTCTGTATCCTCAACATCAAGTGACTGTAATACTTTGCCTTCTGTCAAAGTTTCATGCTGATCTGCCCGGGGGAGGGGGCAACTCTAAGCTCTTCTTCATTTTCTTCCATTGATACTAAAGCAAAAAAAAAGAATGCCAAATGTCAAATGCATGGACATCATTGTAATGCCATAAAAAAGTCGATCATTTATCTTTTTTTCACATTTTATTAAATTTTTATGTTCAATTTATTTGTAAATTTGTTTTTAACCACGAAGGTTTAAATTTGGCGTGCTCCCGCTTAGTCTTGCAGACCCGAAATACCCAGCCTTGTTTCAGTTTGGATCATGCTTTCTCAGTAACTTGCTCATGGCTGCACGCTTTCTTTTTTGCTAGGTCTTGCAGACCAAAAATACTAGCCTCGTTTCAGTCTTGACCATGCTTTAGGGGCCAGCTGAAGGACGCCTCCGGGTGCGGGAATTTCTCGCTACATTGAAGACCTGTTGGTGACCTTCTGCTGTTGTTTTTTATTTGGTCGGGTTGTTGTCTCTTTGACACATTCCCCATTTCCATTCTCAATTTTATTTCTCAGTAACTTGTTCATGGCGGCACGCTTTCTTTTTTGCTAGCTTTCTCAAAACGCGATGGCCGAGGGACACGATGCTGAAAAGTTAAGAGACATTTTCGCGAGTTTGAGATGCGGTAAACAGAAGAAATTGGATTCGAACGAATCTGATGATGACTTCCAAGAATCATTCAAGGAACTTGACCAGGAGAACGGTGGAACGGCGAATCCGAAATTGGACACTTTACATGTTAATTCTGAAATGGAAATAAGTGAACTCGAAAAACAATTGAAAAAACTCCAAGTTGAGAGTAAGAAGGCTCATTTACGCCAGCAAATCGAGAACGAGAAAGAAAGTTTGCGAACAATACACAGGTCTGCTTTGACACTCCCCGAGGGACTGCAACCATCATCCTTACAACAGCCTTCTGCCACATGTGAGCCTATAAACTTTCGCAACCTAACAAGGAACAAAGTGCACTTCAAATCTTATCTTTCATATGACCAGAACCTGTTGAACAATTCCAAACTTTTACTCTCGGAGGCGAGGTCGAGTTTCGTGTCGGTAAAAAGAAAACCCTAGATAAGGTAACGATCGAAGAATGGGAGTACGCCAACATCAGAATTATGCAGGAATTGCTTAAGCAAAAGCGTCTTGGTAACATTCAGGGTTATCTTAACTATACGGCTGACATTTATCGTTTAGCGGCCAGGAATGTTTGGTATTCCGTGTTATTATATGATAAAGAGTATCGCCAAAAACAGGCCGATGAATTATTCGAATGGGGAATTTATCGCCATGATTTACGCGATTTCCAGTTGGTGTCTAAACGTGACAATCCTACAATTCGAGCATTTTCTAAAGCGTCGGTTGGGGCATCTAAAGGTAGGGGAACGAATTATAGGCCAGGGATAGACGAGCGCCGCAAAGGTCCGTTTTTACCAGATTGGAGAGAAATTTGTAGAAATTTTAATTCCAATTCTTGTTTTCGATCGGATTGCAGAATGATGCATAACTACATGCGATTTGCTTCCCTAATGCGCATTCGGCGCTTAACGGTCATTCTCAACCTACAAATAAGCCAAAAAATTTGGAACTGCCTCAAAATCGGGAATAGTCGTGAATAGAAAGGCGACCTCTACGATTAATTGTTTGCATTTCGAGGCTTGGGGTTGTCTTTTGCCTATAGACATAGAAGACCGTGAATATATTTTAGATGGAGTTAAAAATGATTTCATTTGTGTATAATATTTGGTCCGCATTATCAGGTTAATAGAGAAAACTATTCGTCCGCTTTCAGATACAGGTCAAAAGTTGAAAATCAAATTAAGAAAAAGACAGAATTACGAAATTATATCATAACAAAATCTATTCCGACAATTGTGAGCTCATTAGGGGCCGTGCCGAAGCCAAATGGAGATATTCGTTTGATACACGACGCGAGTCAACCGATTGAAATTTCCTTAAATTCGTATCCTAGTGATACCAATTGTGCTTATATGGATATACGTCACGCTTTAAAGCTCAGCAAACCTAATAGTTTTCTTGCAAAAGTCGATTTAAAAAGTGCTTATAGATCCGTGTGTTGCCATGTTTCAAATCACAATTTAACAGGTTTAGGTGATGATAGTCCTACATATATGTTTGATTCTAAGCTTCCTTTTGGGCACTCCCGGAGTCTAAAAATATTCCAAAGATTAAGCGAAGCAGTGTGGATATAAAAATAATGAAATGTAGATATAATATTACATGTATTGCATATTTAGACGATTTTCTAGTTATTGAAGATACAATGTTTAATTGTAATAGAGGGTTACATTTATTGATTCGTACTTTACTAGAATTAGGATATACAATGTAACATAAACTGGTCTAAGGTTGAAGGACCAGCACAACGCATTACTTTTTTAGGTATAATTATAGACACTCGTGAATTGACTCTTACTATGTCACCGTAGAAACAGTCAGACTTTTATAATTTATTATTGTCTTTTCAAAAGCGCAAACGTGCAGGTGTTAAACAGATTCAATCTCTTTATGGTAAACTAAATTTGGCCTGTCAAATGGTAATAGAAGGAAGAACTTTTCTCAGACGTTTCCAGCGCACAAAACCGCAATTACAAAGTTTTATTGAATTCTGAACTTAAAGCGACATTTCTTGGTGGATAAACTTTACGAGTGTATTTAATGGAACTGTTAAATATCACTTCCTTACAAACTGACGCTTCTTCGTTAGGAAGCGGTGGCTATTATAACGGCGATTACTTTTATATGAATTGGGCTATTGACTCTCCGGCTTTCTGAAAGGAACATATAAACATAAAAGAAACATTGGCTGTTGTTTTATCAGTGCTTCGTTGGGGGCCACTTGTGGCAAAATCAAACTGTAATTGTACTAACGGACAATATGACTACAAAATGTATTCTAAACAAGGGATCGACAAAAAACAATGTGTTAACGAGTTTATTAAGGAACTTGTTTTGGCTGTCCGCGATGTATAACTTTGACATAAAAGGAAATTTTCTAAGTGGAAACATTATAGCGGATGCTGCGTCCAGGCCGCATGAGGAAGGCCAACTTTCAAGACTGTATGATATCTTAACAAGTTATAGTTATATTCCCTTTAGTGCAGACGAACTGTTGAGACACGTGTCTTATGAATTTTATATTTGTAGATGGTGCAAGCCGGCCATTAGACTTGGAGATAACTGTAGGACGCTTGAAAGGCAAGGGGTGGGGTGAATCAACATCAGAAACGTATCGTACGCATTTGAAGACGTACGTTCAGTTTTGTGAAGAGTATGAGTTTAAAGCGGTGCCTTGTGATGAAAAAGCAATTGAGTTTTACGTGGCTTATTTAGTGGATAAAAACACTTTGCTTATAGTTCCATACGTTCTTATATTAACATTATATCTATTTTGCATAAAATGCACAACTTGCAAGATCCTATTTCAAATTCGTGGAATATAAAACACTTATTAACTGGTGTTAAACGAGAATTAGGTACAAACCAATCTTGTAAAGCTCCAGTTACACCCGAACTTTTATTGAATATGAAAAAAGTACTTGATCAATATGTCAAACCATAATAACATTGTATTTTGGGCGGCTTGTCTGACAGGGTTTTTTGGTTTCTAACGACCCAATAATTTTCTAGTTAAAGGAACTTTTAACCCAGAGTACGACTTGCGCAGAATAGATGTCTTCCCTTGCAGCTGAGGTATGCTCTTACGTCTTAAAGTCATCAAAACCCTTCAGTTTCGTTCCAAGCAATAGAAGTAGTGTTACCTCATTTTTAGCTCACCTGGCCCGAAGGGCCAAGTGAGCTTTTCTCATCACTTGGCGTCCGTCGTCCGTCGTCCGTCGTCGTCGTCGTCGTCCGTCGTTAGCTTTTACAAAAATCTTCTCCTCTGAAACTACTGGGCCAATTTTTACCAAACTTGGCCACAATCATCATTGGGGTATCTAGTTTAAAAATTGTGTCCGGTGACCCGGCCAACCAACCAAGATGGCCGCCATGGCTAAAAATAGAACATTGGGGTAAAATGCAGTTTTTGGCTTATAACTCAAAAACCAAAGCATTTAGAGCAAATCTGACATGGGGTAAAATTGTTAATCAGGTCAAGATCTATCTGCCCTGAAATTTTGAGATGAATCGGACAACCTGTTGATAGGTTGCTGCCCCTGAATTGGTAATTTTAAGGAAATTTTGCTGTTTTTGGTTATTATCTTGAATATTATTATAGATAGAGATAAACTGTAACAGCAAAAATGTTCAGCAAAGTAAGATCTACAAATAAGTCAACATGACCAAAATGGTTTGTTGACCCCTTTAGGAGTTATTGCCCTTTATAGTCAATTTTTAACCATTTTTTCGTAAATCTTAGTTATCTTTTACAAAAATCTTCTCCTCTGAAACTAATGGGCCAAATTAAACCAAACTTGGCCACAATCATCATTCGGGTATCTAGTTTAAAAATTGTGTCCGATGACCCGCCCAACCAACCAAGATGGCCGCCATGGCTAAAAATAGAACATAGGGGTAAAATGCAGTTTTTGGCTTATCACTCAAAAACCAAAGCATTTAGAGCAAATCTGACATGTGGTAAAATTGTTTATCAGGTCAAGATCTATCTGCAACAACAAAAGAGAGTTTTTAACGACCTCAGCTGGCTATACAACCCTTGCACAATCAACTGAATTTTGCAGAAATCATTAATAGGATAGATTGCCCTTATATGATAATTTTTTATTACCTTTTTGTATTTTTTGGCAAAGGGGGAGCAGGGGGTTGCGCAACAACAAAACAACTTCACAACTTTCTCATTACTTTGCATTTCTCGTTAGATAAATTTTACAAAATTCTCCCTTGAAACAACTGTCAAATTTAAACAAACTTGGTTTAAATCACCACTAGGATATCCAGGGACCACTGTGTATGATGACCCTGCCTGCCCACATGGCTGAAATAAAACAGGTTTCAAATGCACTTTTTAGTAATATATCTCTGAAACTAAAGGACAGTACAACAGTTGCATTTATCATGCATCAATTGTAAATAAAAATATCAGGTGAGCGACACAGGGTCCTTGGACCCTCTAGTTATAGTCACCCACTGTGTCCTGTTACAGCCATGTATAAGGTGCTTGCCTTGGAAGGAGAACCATTGAATCCCCTTTTTTGGTTATCAGATACTTCATGTTTGACATACACAGTTTTCCTGAATGCCTTTCGTTTTACATTACATCTAATGAAGTTAGACCGCCTTAGTTATGGAGGCCATTCTTTTCGCCGAGGCGCGGCGACATGGGGTAGCAAAGTGGGCAAGTGATTGTTTTTCTCGGTACATAGATTGTGAAATGGATAAACGGCTGAAAACCATCTCTACCTTCAGTTCCCTTTTACCACGTTAATTTCCCCCTCTTTGGGCTTGGGACTTTATATTACTTCAATGCTTGTCATAAGATTGGGGGCATGTATGTAATGGAAAGGGGGGGGGGGGTAGCTTGGGGTACCAAGCTATTAAATATTGTCATATTGTCTTATGTTTTTGTTTTTATACCAAGTAAGGTAAAGTTCAATTTATTCGTAAATTTGTTTTTAGCACGAAGGTTTAAATTTGGCGCGCTCCCGCTTGGTCTTGCAGACCCCAGATACGCAGCCTCTTTCAGTTTGGATCATGCTTTCTCAGTAACTTGCTCATGGCTGCACGCTTTCTTTTTTGCTAGCTTTCCCACCCACCCTGCCAGTAGCATTACTAAGGGTGTTGTGAACATGCATAGCCAATAATTAACGGTATTTTGTAGCATATATTATGATTATGTTATGGACTTTATATTACTTCAATGCTTGTCATAAGATTGGGGGCATGTCTGTAATTGGGGTTTTTAGCTTGGGGTACCAAGCTATTAAATATTCCCATATTGTCTTATATTTTTGTTTTTATACCAAGTAAGGCAAAATTTACCTAATAAATTTCCAGAGAAATCCGAAATAGATCGGGATCCTTCTGCGTCTTAACCGGACAACTGCCGTTTTTAACCATTTGATGCATGTGTAGACACACTAGTTTTTAAGTTAGTTTAAACATATTTATTTATAGTTTTTATTAGGAAACAAGGTAGATTCATGGTATACCGCCATCTTGGATTGAACAATCACAGTAAAAAATCGGTCTAGTTATTTGCCTAAATCTGCAAATTTGGAGACAGATTTGCAATTTGATGGTTAGACTGTTTAATAATATAAAGAAAACTTTGCAATTTATTGTATAATTCAAAAAAATTAAACAAATATCACTTTATTTTGCTTTTTGAATCATTTTTTTTAAATGAGCCATTTAAGGGAAGATAACTCTTTTGGTAAAAAATTTATACTGGACAGATAGGGATTTTTTTTCTTTTTACTTGTAGCAAGAAAACAAGTTCGGTGACACCATTTTTTCTTTTTATTTTCTTAAAACATATTACAAAACCTATCTTTTCACAATTTATTTTAAAATTCTATCTCATAGATTATTTTTTATGCACACAATTGTGTTTTTCCATTAACAATCTAACCAAATTTAGGCAATTTTCAACGACTCATAGCTTGAAAAATAACACGGTGACCTCTACTTTTTATTATATTTTTGAAAAGAGCATATTAAAATCTTCATTCTGGCTAAGTATAAGAAAAATCTGTCTCAAAAAAGATTTACTTATGATCTACCTTAAAGTAATCTCTTTCCGGCACTTAGCGGGTGCGAGTGCTGCCTTGTAGCGGCATAAGCCTACTCTACAAGATATTTGACTCCCTCTTAACACGGGTCAGCCATTAATCGTCCCCTTCCGACGGGCTATCATCGTAAAACCATATTCGCAAATGGTGTCAAGGGAGAGCCGAAGATTAAGTCCCTGAAATTTTCACACCGGAACAGGGATCACACCAGGAATCTTTGTGTTCACCCTATCCTATAAGTATTTGCTTTATCAATAAGAAAGTTATTAGTGTTATTTGTCTTCTAGAAATAGTAACAACGTATACTGTATGTACGGTAGAGTATGGTACAGTATGCTATTAGCTTTTTACAACAGACTTCAAGTTAATATTTTTTCGGAAGCACTCAAGTCCTCATTCGGAACTTGACAGCATCATGTTTATGAAGCGGCCATATTATCACTGATACTGCGGTTGGAACCCAAATAAAGCAGAGAGTCGTACATTTGTTTATGGTAAAGCTAACCTATTCTGAGGATTGCAATTTATTATAATTATTATATAGATAATATAAAGGAGAACATGGTCAAAAGTTTTCGTCACCAAGACATCTACATCAACATTTCATATAGAAACACATTTTTTTCAAAAATATCTGGAATGACATGGTTGTATTTTAACAAATAAGGTGTTGAAAGACACATAATCGTGTAAAGAATTATTGTGTAATGCACTACCGTCTAGTCTACATGGTCTAGACCCTCATTACGCGTTTTTTTTTTTGGGGGGGCATGGAAATACCAGGCGTCCGCCCGTCAGGTCGTGTTCTGAGACTGAGTTCCTGTTAGAGCTCTCACAGTCAGGTCTGTACAATTGTAACCACATTTGATATAACTTATACTCTAGGTTAATATCAACAATATCCCTGACAAGTTCTAAAATGGTGGGCAATCAACTTTTTTAAAGAGTTATTCCCCTTGGAAATATTAAATTTATAGAAAATAGCCTTGCTAGCACTCTAACAGACCTGTACTACAGCCGTACAATTCTTCTCTGATTATTTTATAAAACTCATCATACTTTAAGTTAATATCTGCAAAATCTTGGACAAGGTCAATAAAGGTGTCCAATCATCTTTTCTCAAAGAGTTATGCCTCTTGGAAATATTAAATTTATGGAAAATGGCCTCGTTATAGCTCTCACAATTACAATTCTTGGAAGGTTTTTACCAAACTTAAATTTTTATAGGATAGTATCAACATTATCTTGAACATGTTTTATAATGGTGGCCTATCACCTTTTTTTCAAAAGTTATGCCCCTTGGAAATATTAGATTTATGGAAAATTGCCTTGTTAGCTCTATGACAGGTACAATTCTTGCCAGATTAGATAAATCTTATACTATAGGTTATAAACTACAATATGTCAGAATAGTTCTATAAGGCCCAAAATATATATATGTCTGTTTAAGGTTACATGCTTTAAAAAAATAGGGTAGGTAGGTCGGTATTTTCATTTTATTTTATTTTTTTCATTTTATTTTTTGTGACATGATTTTGAGTGTGCGGTTTCATCTTGTCGTGGGCATAGTTGATCATTGCTGAGTTTACCCATATTTTTAATGAATGGATTATTATTTTTTTTTGTTATTGATTTGAAAAACTGTAGGCAAAATGGTTATTTCATCACACCAATCGCAAATTTCTTTAAACAGCTATCATATTCATGATTATGAACATGAGGATGTATCAGGCAACATTATATTCACTTTTAACACAAGTTCAGTTTATTTTTCACTTTATGATGGAAATAAAATGGCTTAGGTTCAGCACTTGGTCGGGTAACCGTAAACAGACAAATATTTTTTGTTTGGCCTTATGGTGGCTGTTCCACTTTTTATGCCTCTGATGTAGCGGAGAGGCATTAAGTTTTATGTACACTGTATATCTGTCTGTACATCAGTCCGTCCTTATGTCCCATAGTTGGTTTCCATTCTCCAACTTAAGTTTGCCTCATCCAAATTTAATGAAATTAATACACAATGCTAATTACCACAAAACATAGATCAAGTTTGAATTTTATTGGCATCACTTTAACCCTCTTGCTGCCGGAGGTACACATATGTCCATACTTATGTCCATATTTCAATTTATTCATTTCGCCTCAGTGCTGTATCTTTCAAATGAAAGACTAAATTTTAAACATGATTACATGTTTCATCAATGGATCCCAAATGTAACAGTCTTTATGGAATGACATTATCGTAGAGTGGACATCTTACTTCATAGTCATTGAGCTGCTGTATTTTCTGGCACATGAAATGCAGCCTTCAAAAACAATGTTTAATCCCTCAAGAGTTATGTTGGTTTAAAAATGGAAAAAGTGCTAATTATTTTGTTTCTGTCCTGTAAATTAGCTTGGCTTTACCAAATAGTATGAAACTTATACCTAATACTCTAGTTTAAAAAAACATATCATGTTTAAATATTGGTTATTTCAGTTTAACTGTTCTAGAGTTATGCCCCTTTAAAATGGAAAAAAGGCTGATTTTTTCATTTCAATTCTCTTACTTGAGTTTGTCTCATCCAAATGTTATAAAACTTGTACACAATGTTTAATATTACAAAATATAATCATTTTTGAATTTTGCTGGTGTCACCTTGCCTGTTCTAGAGTTAAGCTCCTTTACAAATGGAAGAAATGCTAAAAAGAAATTTTCTGAAACTTTAACACAATGCTTATTACCATGAAATACATATCAGGTTTGAATTTTGGTGGTGTCACCTTGACCGTTCTAGATTTAAGCTCCTTTGGAAAAATTGCTGAATTTTTTGTTTCCATTCTCTTACTTTAGTTTGCCTTAAACAAATTTTCTGAAACTTAAACACAATACTTTTTACCACAAAACTCAGATCAGGTACTAATTTGGGTAGTGTCCGTTTCACTGTTCTTCAGTTATTTTTGTTTATAACTTTATATGATATGCAAGCATCATCCCATGATGACCCATGGATACATTTCCCATTTATGTTAAAAAGTGTTATGTCTCTTGGAAGTATCAAATTTATGGAAAACGGCCTTGTTTGCCCTCTCACAGCAGACATGATTTATGCTACTATAAGTTCTGAATTCGGACACTTTAAAATTAGGAGATGTGCTGTGGTATGATTACAAACGAGACAATTCTCCAACACAGACTAAATGACAAAAGAAGTTAACAACTATATATGCCATGTCAGTTAACTGCTAGTAGTCTGTTGTTATTTATGTATTATTGTCATTTTATTTATTTTCTTTGGTAGCATGCATCTTCTGACATCAAACTCGGACTTTTAATGTGCATATTGTTATGCGTTTACTTTTCTTCATTGGCTAGAGGTATAGGGGAAGGGTTGAGATCTCAGAAACATGTTTAACCCCTCCACATGGTTGCGCCTGTCCTAAGACAGGAGCCTCTAGCCTTTGTTAGTCTTGTATGATATTTTAATTTTATTTTTTTGTGTACACTTTGGAGAGTAGTATGTTGTTAAGGGGCCAGCTGAAAGATGTCTCTGGGTGCGTGAATTTCTAGCTGCATTGAAGACCTGTTGGTGACCTTCTACTGTTGTCTGTTCTATGGTCGGGTTGTTGTCTCTTAGACACATTCCCCATTTCCATTCTAATTTTTATTCATTGCCATAGCTTCCTGTACGTGCTGTATGGCCTTCAACAATGAGTTAGACTTATACCGCATAGTAAGCTGTAATAAGGCTCTGAAATAAAGAATTTAAAAAGAAAACTAAAAGCAGTGATTAATGTACACAAAAAAAAAATGAAAAAACAGATATAACAGACATTTATCTAGGTTTATTTGGTCTAATATTGTATAACAAATGTATATTTAAGATATGATATATTTGAAATCCTACATGTGGCTTCCCATTATTTTTGGTTCTCATGTGATTATAAAAGAACAAAGAGGATTGTACCTGGGAATTTTGATGACATTGACATTAAGTTTCTAGGAAAAAAATAGTCTAGGGACATAAGTTGCTGACATCAGACTATGCTAGTAAATTCTGTAACCATGGACATTTTACACAATAAGTTAACACAACCATGACTAGTCTACTAAAATTTGTCTGTCTGGACACATTTAACAAGACTAATTTATCTTTTAAATATGAAAGACACTGTAATGTACATATATGTCATGTATAGATGCTAAATAATATTCAGAGGAATTACTGTGGTTCCAATTTTCATGGATTGAGGAAAATTTGCATGTTTGTGGATGTTTAATTGCATGGTTTGGCCAATGTGTGCTTAGTGATGATACAATTCTATAGAAATTTGTTACTTGCTGAATGTTTGATTTTTGTTGTTTACCTGTACATACAAAATCAATGAAAATTGGTATCCAAAGAATAATAATGAATCCACAGTACATGCAGTATATATTGAAACAAAGACATCAATTTTACAATAATCTTTTATTAGGTACCATGCATGATGCTACAGATGTATTTAGATATGAATCACATTCATTGAAAAACTCATCTATACCTAACAACCATTACTTAGAAGAAGAAGATATGACCACCATAACCATGTGGCATTTGCTAGGATGTTGTCTGTTCTAGAGGATGTGTGGATAAAAAAGCCAGCATCATTAGGAAATGTGATATTGCACCTCTTAAAGAACATAGAGATCCCATGCTTTTGTGTCTTCCACTACTGTTGGAGAATTTTCAATGTGGGATAATATTTGATTAATTGAATTGCAAAACATTTTATTTCCTTTCTGGTTTATTAATGGTGGAAATTAATTAAACATAATTGTATA
This sequence comes from Mytilus galloprovincialis, assembly GCA_037788925.1. Classification (NCBI taxonomy): domain Eukaryota; kingdom Metazoa; phylum Mollusca; class Bivalvia; order Mytilida; family Mytilidae; genus Mytilus; species Mytilus galloprovincialis. Next base: position 3,085,618 of record CM075340.1, on the reverse strand, counting down.
TTTTATTAGGAATGAACTAATTGAAAACTGTTTCTTGGTCTTTTTCATATTTCTCTTATAAATATCTGCAAATTTAAAAAAACATAATATGTGATAGTTTACAAAATGGGGATATAAACATAGTGGTGATAGATATAGACTTGAGATAAATAAACAAAGTGGTGTTATATATACAAGTGGGGATATACATGTATAAACATAGTGGTGCATATGTCGTGTACAAGTTGCGATTTTGTACAGGTTATAACATGTACAAAAATATTGTACATGTTATAACTTGTATAATGCAAAAATACAAGTTATAACATGTACCAAAGTACCTCATACATGTTATAACCTGTACAAAATATTGCTTAAAAATAGTTTTAACTTGTACAAAATCGAAAAATAAGGATATTTTTCTATTATCGCAACAGATGATATTGACCTCAACAACATTTTCATAATTTTATTATTATTCCTTCATGTTAGTGTGTTTTGTCCTTTTTTTGATACAGTTAATGTCCAGGGGTCAGTATTACGAAGCATTCCTAAGACCTGTTAAAAGATATATCTTAGAACATGTCTTATGATCCTCTTATGACTATCTATGGACATATCTTTATTTGATGAATTATAATTGTGAGTGTCCACCTTGAAGGCAATAGTAAAATACTTTCATTCTAGTTGACACTAAAAGACATACGAGGATAGCCAGAATAGATGTGTCCACAAATAAAATTGGGAATTGAAACGGGGTATGTGTCTAAAAAACAACAACCCGCCCATGGAACAGACAACATCCAAAGGCCACAAATACATGCTTTCAAAGTAGAGGATACATATTTAAAACATCAAAATGACATTCGCCTCATACAATGATCTTATAGTTAATAAACAAAAATTGAGTTATAAATTTACATAAGTCATGCTGCAGGCCAAAAATGTTGAAGAGTAGATCCAAAGATATTGATAATGAAGCGTGGTCCGATGAAAACTATTTCCTCTCTCTCTTGCTTTTACAGGGTAAGCATATAAGACATTGTTTTAGTCTTTGCATGCTATAAAAACGAGAGGGAGGAGTATTTCCAAATTATTAGGAATCGGTCTTAAATTTTTTGGAAGAATTTAGTTACTAGTATTTAATGTAATTGTCATTTAGGAATGCAAGCTTTTAGTAAATAGTTTCACAATTATTTAAGCCATAATGGATATAAAACATACAATTACACGAAAACACATTTTGCCAACATAAGTCATGAAACATATATTTCTGAAACTATTTGATCATTGTCCTCTACAGAAAAAGACACGTTCTGGCCTATTTATTGTTGTTCTTTATGCATGTTATGCATTGGTGAATTTAAATGTATCTTTTACTTCATTAAGATTTATTTTAAATTTTGTACAAGTTAAAACCATTTTTAAGCAATATTTTGTACAGGTTATAACATGTATGAGGTACTTTTGTACATGTTATAACTTGTATTTTTGCATTATACAAGTTATAACATGTACAATGTTTTTGTACATGTTATAACCTGTACAAAATCGCAACTTGTACACGACACATATATAGAGTTGAGATTAATAAACAAAGTAGTGATAGATATAGAGATTAGATAAATAAACAAGTGGTGATAGATATACATAGTGGTGTTAGATAAAGAGTTGAGATAAATAAACAAAATGGGGATAGATATAGACTTGAGATAAATATACAAAATGGGGATACATAAGCATATAGGGGTGATAGATATAGAGACATAGTGGTGATAGATATAGAGAGTTAAGATAAAAATACAAAATGGGGATATGTATAAACATAGTGGTGATAGATATAGGGTGGAGATAAAAATACAAAGTGGTAAAATATATATATATTGGTGATGGATATGGAAAGTTGAGCTAAATATACAAAATGGGGATATATAAACATAGTGGTGATAGATATAGAGACATAGTGGTGAAAATATAGAGAGTTGAGATAAATAAACAAAATGGGGATATATAAACATAGTGGTGATAGATAAAGAGTTGAGATAAATAAACAAAATGGGGATATGTATAGAGTGGAAATAAATAAACCAAAATGGGGATAGGTTTACATATTGGTAATAGATATAGAGTTGAGATAAATTTACAATTGTTAAAAGATATACATAGTTATGATGAGAGAGTTGAGATAAATATACATAGTGGTGATAGATATAGATATAGATATGAAATTATACAGTGTGGTGATTAGTTTTCAAAATGTTGATAAGTTTACAGATTGGTGATATACAGAATGGTGTTCAATATATAGTGTTGGTATAGATATACAAAGTAGTGATATGTATATGTAGAGTGTTTTGAAAGACACACAGGCTAGCAAACACCTTTATCCATACAGTGTAAATTCATTCATTTTTTACGAAACCATTTTTTTTTTTATCTAACAGGATTTAAAAAAAACTACAGCTGTAAATTAACCTTTTGCAATGACTTGAGAATTCTCTATTTTCCTTGGTGAATTCTTCCACCAAACAAGTCCTCATTTTCAATCCAGCATGTTATCTGCAAAATATAATGTATGTTTATACTACATGCGAGTACAGTAAAACTAATATCCTGAAAGTTTAAATAAGCAATTTTTTATTTGAAGTGAAAAGTCCTTATATAAAAAGGTCTTCAAATTGTAGGGTAATGAAAAAAAGTGGTATAACCCTGATGGTTTTATACCTTAAAGTTAATATACCATCTACGATATTTTTTTGGGGGAATGATTGCTTTATAAACTGCGTATAGAAATAAGGTGAGGTCTCTGAAGGATTGTTCATTAAACCAACAATATACATGTAAGTAAAAGTGATTAACCAGAATTTTCTACAGGATCAACCATTATAAAACAAGCTATAAATTTGATCAACCATAATTAGTTTCCATTGGATCAGCCTTCATAAAACTAGCAATATAGTTGACATTGAAAAACTTCTATTTAATACTAGATCAATAAAAAAAAACAAGAAACTAAACATGCTTGAGTGAGGTTGATATTAAAGCAGCTATTTCAGACTACATATATATATATATCTACAATACAAGCAATATAGGAAGGAATGATAAACCTCCATTTTATACAGTATCAGTCTTGAAACCTGAAACATAGATAAGGCTGATACATGTAATTTCCCATTTTATAATTAATACACCGTTTATAAAACAGGCATATACTAGGTAAGGTTGGTAAGCTACAGTTTTTAACTGGATCAGCCTACATAAAACAAGTAATATATTATAAAGGAGAGGATGATGAACCACAATTTCAAACTGGATAAGCCTTTTGCAAAATAAGAATATAAGTAAAGTTGAAATACGACCATTAAAACCTGGATTAGCATTCATCAAACATGGTCAAACTAACAATATAGTTGCATGAGGCTGATATCTATACTTGATCAGCCTTCAGAAATCAAGTAATAAAGGTGAGGTTGATGTAACACCATTTAAAACTGGATCAGACTTCAATCACTGAAAAAGAAATATAGGTGGAGTTTATATGATATATTTAGAATACATTGGTGGATAAACAGCTATGGTTTTTAAAACAATGGGAGGGGGAGCCAAGTTGCTGAATAAGTTAGTTAATTATTTACAATTTCAACATTTCAATTAAAAGCCTGTCAACATTCAGATTGTGAGTTTGCAATAGTATGTAGCAGCATGGCCAACTGTATTAAATTTCAATTTTAATTGACTAGAATTGATATTTTCCTGTTGAACAATATCTCTGGGGCAACTCAAAATATTTTTCTTAAATTTTCAGGGTAGTTATTATAGTTTTTGAGATATTAGCCATAAAGTGCAGGTTTGGTAAAACAGATTTCTTGTGTCTTCATAAAGCGTTATTGATACTGGCACAGAAGTTGACAAAACATCATCTTAAAAACTTTAAAAAGACATTGAAACATTAATTGTGACTCTTATGTTAATCATTACAAAAATAGTTTGTTTTTTTATTTAAAAAATGGATAAAAGCCTTAAACTTAAAATGTTAACCTTTATCATGCAGAAATAATTTCCATCTTTATAGGCACAAATATTTTTTCCTTTTCAAGTGGAAATATTTTCCGCCTCTTTAGGTTGAACATTTTCAAGTGCTATATTTCCCTGTTATAGAACATTTTTTTTTCTTCCAATATAGGCCGCTAAATTTGCATATTTTGGCTCTATTCCTACTTGAATATGTCTGGAACCCATGTAAGAAAGTGGAATTTTTATATGTGCTCTTATTTTTTGCAATTTCATACTTTTCATACCATTAAAACTATTAATCCCGCTGCAAATGTTTGCACCTGTCCTAAGTCAGGAATCTGATGTGCAGTAGTTGTCGTTTGTTTATGTAATTTACATGTGTTTCTAATGTTTCTCCTTTTTGTCGTCTCGAGCCTTCGACTTTAGTCGAAAAAGCGAGACTAAGCGATCCTAAATTCTGTCCTTGTCGGGTGTCGTCGGTGTCCAGGAATATTCACTCGGTGGTTAAAGTTTTTGAAATTTTAATAACTTTCTTAAACTATACTGGATTTCTATCAAACTTGGACAGATGCTTGTTTATGATCATAAGATAGTTTTCAGAAGTAAATTTTGTGAAAATAAAATTCCATTTTTTGCGTATTTTACTTATAAATGGACTTTGTTTTTTTCTGCGGGGAAACATAACATTCACTCTGTGGTTAAAGTTTTTAGAATTTTTATAACTTTCTTAAACTATCCTGGGTTTGTACCAAACGTGAACAGAAGCTTGTTTGTGATCATAAGATAGTATCCAGAAGTTAATTTTGTAAAAAAATAAATCCATTTTTTCCGTATTTTACTTTTAAATGGACTTAGTTTTTCTGCGGGAAAACATCACATTCACTCTGTGGTTAAAGTTTTTGAAATTTTTGAAATAACTTTCTTAAACTATCCTGGGTTTGTACCAAACTTGGACAGAAGCTTATTTATGATCATTAGATATATAGTATCCAGAAGTAAATTTTGTAAAAAGATGACTCCATTTTTTGGTATTTTACTTTTAAATGGACTTAGATTTTCTTCCAGTTAACATTACATACAGTCTGCATTTAAAGTTTTTTAAAAACATTTATTAGATTCATTAACTATCATAGATTTTTACCAAACTTGAACAGAAGCTTCTTACAATCATAAGATAGTATCAAGAGGAATATTTTTATTGATTTTTTTTCCTCATTTTTGTTGAGCCTGCGGTTTACAGCAAAAGTAGGCGAGACACTGGGTTCCGCGGAACCCTTACAAATTTTTTATATAGATTAGACCGTTGGTTTTCCTGTTTCAATAGTTTTGCACTACATGTAGTAATTTTGGGGCCCTTTATGGCTTGTTGTTTGGTGTGAGCAAAGGCTCTGTTTTGAAGGATGTTCATTGACCTATAATGGTTTACTTTTTTTAAATTGTTATTTGGATGGAGAGTTGTCTCATTGGCACTCACACCACATCTTCCTATATCTATTTTCCCTGAAATATTGCAAAAATGACATATTCTGACCGAATTGAATCTCAAAAACACATTTTGCCTTGAAACATTTGTGAAATAGGGATATTAGACTGTTAGTTTTCCCGGTTCAATGGTTTTACACTAGTAATTTGGGGGGCCCTTTAGGAAGTACACCACTAATTCATGGTCCCATTGCTTGCTATGTTAAATTCCTCCGTTTCAAGCAGGCACACCTCTTTTATTTTAAGTTCAAATAAAGTGGCAATCATTTCATTTCAAAGCAACACTTTATGGTGTCTTGTACTGAAAAAATCAACATACCTTACATTGCATATAAGAAAGAACTGGTTCCCGGAACTTCAGATGTACCAAAACAGGTTCTTCAGATCTGACAAACAGACAAAATGTACCCTCCTTTTAAAATTTGGTGCAGTTTTTTTACTATTCAAAATTAAAAGTCCAACAGTGTTCTACAATGATCACCAGTCCTTCAGCTTTCATTTGATACCAAAAATACCTAAATATTCTACATATTTTGAAAGTTACACTCATGTGTAGGAACTATTTTGTGTTAAATATGTACTACTTTCTGGTATGTGCTTTCTGGCCGGGCCTGAATTAGTGGTGTTACACCTTTTAGAGCTTGTTGTTCGGTATGAAGCAAGGCACTGTGTTGAAGGCAGTACATTGAACTATAATTGTTTACTTTTATAAATGGTTATTTGGATGGAGAGTTGTCTCGTTGGCACTCACACCCCATCTTCCTATTTCTATACAGTTTGTGTATATCCTGATATTATGCCCTGATGCAGAGCAACTATATACTCATTTTCTGAATTTTTCTTCTTATTTCATATATTTGACTATAAAAGAAAACTTAATTGTTTCTAACTTTAATGCCAAATTAGATTTTTTACCCAAATTAACATTCCATTGAACATGGAAAATGATAGTGTGAGTGGGGCATCCGTGTACTTTGGACACATTCTTGTTATCATTCAATGGGTCCACAGTATATTCTATCATGATGCTGTGCGATTTGGATTTAAAATTATTTTTTGCTAAAATCCCAGTAGATCATATGATCCAAAAACTTCATTCAACCCTATGTTCTATAATTTTAACAGCAGCAGCCAGGTTTGTTGATGGATTAAAACTAGGCAACATTTTTTTTTTCTGTTTTTGTTTTCAACTTTAAATTTAGTTTAATTAAAAGTAGGGTATGGAAATTATACACAATACTTATTATAACAAAGCACAGATCAAGTTAAAAATTGGATGGCTTCACTTTAACCTTTCAGGAGTTGTGCCCCTGTTTTTAACTGCTTTCTAACTATAGTTTGTCTCCTCCAAATTTCATGAAACTCCATACACTATGCTGAATATATAACCAGAAACACAGATCAAGTTTGACATTGGTTGGTTTCACTTAAACTGTTCTTGAGTAATGCCCCTTTATAAATTTATATTGAAAACTTTATGAAAATAGCTCATACAGTTGATCGGTAATAATTTATTGAAAAGTATTGATTTTAGTTGAAATGATAGGACAATTTTTTAGTGGGAACTCACTTTTGTCCAACGAATTTTGTATTTGGACCAGTATAGGTTGGTCCCTTCCGTAAAACATTCAGTATGCCTTCTAGTCCAGTCAATCTAGCATAATTTGACCCTAACCCTAAAGTAATTGCAACAGAAGATTTTTAAGTTTTAATCTTTTGCATTATACCCCAAATATACACATAAATAAGTCCCATAAAATCTAACTTGAGGAAGACTAAAAAAATCACTATTTAAAATTCCTATAGATGGAGATTTGCATTGAAAAAGTAGATAACTCTTGCAAAAAAGGCAGAAATTTGAATAAAAATTGATAGAAAGTTATTACTTTACTGCTTCTATTCATCAGAATGTATTGATTCTTGATTTTTTAGCTGTCTTTAGAGTATAACAAACAACTCTAAAGGTGTTTTATATCTTTTATCAAGCTAAAAACTTAATTTCATAATTCATTGGTTGACCCTTTTTTGAATTTTTCAACGTGTCAGGGTAAAGAATCTCAAATTTAATCAAAATAATTAAGCATGTATTCTTCTTTTTTGCGGTTTAAAGTTTCTTTAGATAAGTAAGTTGCTGAAAAATTATATATACAGATGTAAACAATACCAAATTTTCACATTACTTTTTCTAAACTGTCACAAAGCTTCAAATTTGCAATTTTTTAAATGAAAAATGCATGGAAAAAATAAAACTACCCATAACACTTAGGTTTTGTACATTTCACGAGCAGAAGATTATATAATTTAGTCAAATACAAACCTGTAACCCCATTTAAGTTTCATACTTTACATAAATTTCAAGAAAAACAACCAAAATCTGACCAAAAAAAAAGACTTATTTTTGCAAGAGTTATCTCCCCTTCTAATGACGTTAATTTCCATAGGAAATTAAAAATGCTGATTTTGAGTTTTTCTTAAGCTGGGAACAGCATATCTAGTATATATAACATGTTCCTGCCTCAAGTGAAGTTAGATTTTATGGGACTCTTTTCTGTGTATATAAAGGGCATAATGCTATAGATTATAACTAAAACATTTTCTGTTGCAATTAGTTTGAGGATAAATCTTAGATTGACTGGACTATTCGGAATATACAAAAATTAACAAATATTGTCAACAATTTCAATAACGGCCGGGAAACAGACTAACATCTCAGTCTGATAAGGCTAGTACGTATTTTATTTTTTTCTGGAACGCCTCACATTTTCTAATTTTATTATTTATAGCATGTATAGGACTGTCTACGAGTGCAGCAAAAACAAAAAATATATCATTTACACCCATTACTCTTTGGCCTTCTTCCATCTTCATCGTCATTACCAGTCTGTCCGATTTTGTTCATCTACTCTTGACTCTTGCTGATCCGACATGCTGTAATGGCCGTAGAAATTATTTATTTATAGAAATATTCGAAGCAGCTCAGGAAAGGGATGCTGGCCTAGTTCCGGAACAAATCACCTGTTTACTTAGTCTGTTGTAATAAGCTAATAGCATACTGTACCATACTATACCGTACATACAGTATACGTTGTTACTATTTCTAGAAGACAAATAACACTAATAACTTTCTTATTGATAAAGCAAATAGTTTTTGGATGGGGTGTTGTGTTAGTAGTCCGATTTTTTAGTTGTTTTTAAGTTGGCTTCCGCTTACGGCATGACGCCAGCAAAATAACGTAATTTTCTATTTTTTTCAAGCACCAGCAAGCCAACACATTAGGCAGCAACCATTTGATTTTCTCGGGGGGGGGGGGGGGGGGGGGGGGGGGGGGGGGGGGCTATGGTTTTTTTTGGAAAAAAAGTTTGTTTCCAGTTTTTGGAGAAAAAATAATTTGTTTTTGATTCTGAGAAAAAAAAATTGTTTGTTTCACCCTCAGCTGCCACTATATGTTATGCTAAAATTGAAAGAAGAAAAAAAAACCATAGCCCCCCCCCCCCCCCCCCCCCCCCCCCAGAAAATCAAATGGTTGCTGCCTTAATTAACTGTATTGCAGGTGCCGGTCAAATAGCCATTTCTATAGAAATTGGCTATTTTGCCAACTAGAATTAAGATGCATTTATCAGAATCAGAGTTTCTGTGTATTTGCTAGGAATTGGTCATATACCAACAGTGTCTATACTATGACGACTTGTGATGTCTGGAGCCAAGGCCTGAAACAATATTCAATAAAACTTGAAATAGTTTTATGTCTTTATTTCTAAAGAGCGCATGTAAAAGTGATGCTTTTTGGAATTAACTTTTTAGATTGGGGGATTGTTTCAGGTTGACCAATTAAAATTAACATTCAATAAAATAACCATGACAACTTTAGTCTAATTGACAGAAAATAGGTGGGGTCAAAGATGACGCTTATGACTAAAAATATCTTAATTACTTATGTAATTTTGCTATCAATGTTTACTCTATACCATATTTGAACCGGACATTAACAATAAAATTAATCTGAAATACATCTTATTTCATGTCGGCTTCACTTTAAAAATCATATCTGTCAACACATTCTGACCATTGTCCGATAATTTCTTACGTAATCTATATAAAACAAATAAAGCTTACTAAAAGGAAATATGTTTGTGTGAAAACCAAACTAAAGCTATTAAAATGTCTGTCCAAAATTGCAATAAAATGTTGAACTAAAAATAATTTGCTTTAAACTTAGAACTTTTCTAATTTTTACTGAAATTGAGAATTTCACAAAAATAATAAAATCTGATCAAAATGATACCATGACACATTTATCAGAGCCACTGGCCTTAAAACAAACTATATAGCACTACACTTACTGAAGGACAACCTATTTATTACAGTGATCATAGCAAAAATCAGAAAACAAATTCAGAACATTTTTTATACCAACAAAGCCTCAGACAGCCGCCATTCTGACAAAAAGTAGCGAAGATGAAAATACAGATGTAAATAGTAGACAGTGCCTGAATGTTTTATCTTTTAACTGTAAAAATGTAAATACTTGTGGACTATTATTTAATGATGTTAATAAAATTGCGGATATATGCTTGCTACAGGAAACATGGTTATTTAGCTGTCAAATGGATATGCTTAATGAATTGAACCAAGAATATATTGGAATTGGTAAAGCCGTTGACTCGAAAGATCCAATTCCGCCAACGCATATGTCTAGAGGTCACGGAGGTGTCGCAATCATGTGGAAAAAACAACTTGGTAGTTATATAATACAACTTCCAGATGGGAACGAACGTATACAATGCATTGAATTCAGTGGTGCAGAACCACTTCTAATCATATCAGTATACCTGCCTTGTAAGGGGTCATCAGACAGTATTGAAGAATTTCAGGAGTGTATAGATCTACTACACGAAATATATTCAAAATTTAATGATACTCACATCATACTACTTGGAGGAGATCTAATTGAAAATGCAAGCCAATTTTCCAATAGTAAAATATCAAAACATCTTCAGGAATTTATGAAAGAACATACTCTTTCAACTAAAGACCTAGGTCCAACTTTTATACACCCAAATGGTTGCGACTCAACTTGCATTTACTTCTTCTAATATAGCGAAATTTTCAGCAGGAGTATTGTTAAAATCATCAAGCTTGAAAACATACCTGGAAACATTTCAGACCACTAACCCGTCGTAGCAAGAATTAAATATGAATATTGTATACACAATAAACCTAACAAAAGGATATGTATGACTCCGAAAATCAACTGGGACAAAGTAGATATTGAGAAATATAATTCAACAATAGAAAATGGCATATTAGAACTGAACAAAAACCTCTAATCTATACAGGATATTGAACATGCTGATATAGACTAAAATCAGCTATTATCCAAGGCGGCATCTACCTCAGGACCATCCAAACAGATAAGGAAGAAGAAACCAAAACTACAAGTAATGACACCAGAAATTCGTCAAGCAATAACTGACAAGAAGAATGCATACTATGATTGGAAACAGAACAACCGACCTAATGATCCCAATAATCAGTGCATGGTTACAGAAGAAAAAAGTAACAGCTTGTAACCTTAGAAAAGAATGCCAGTTAACACTAGCAAACCAACAGCTAGAAAGGAAAAGCGAACTGATTAATGCCAAAAGTAACAACTCCAATTTATTTTTCAAACTTATCCGACGTCAAAGAGGAAGATTTGGTATGCATATTTCGTTTGAATTCTGCTTTATACCTGATGTTATTAAATTTGGAATATTAACACCCATCTTCAAAAATAAAGGCAACAAGAATGACGCAAAAAACTATAGAGGCATCACAATAACTCCAACTCTATCAAAGATCATAGAAACAGTACTTATAAATTTCGCATCAATCCCAAAATTATATGTATACAAAATCCACTCCAGCGAGGCTTTACCAAGAATGCATCTCTTTTATATTGATCATTAATTATGGAGGAATTTCAACGAGAGAACAAAGTTCTGAAAAAAGAAACAATATTTGTTAATTATGCTAGATGCTAAGTCGGCCTTTGACGTAGTAAAACACTCGTACGTAAATTATTTCATATGGGACTCACACCGCAAGAAATACTCATGATTGGTGATCTATATAAAAATGCAAGATCCAGTGTCAAATTGAACGGTGAACAATCCAATGCATTCAATATAGAACAAGGTGTCCGACAAGGTGGAACGCTTAGTGCCGACCTTTACAAAGTTTATGTAAACGATCTATTAAACGAAATATGTAACACCGGTTTTGGAGGACATATTGGAATGATCAACTGTAGTGCGCCGTCATGTGCTGATGATCTTACCATAACAAGTAGTTCTCAGTTTGAAGCTCAAATACTAGTCAACATAGCTATAACGATTACAGCAAAAGAGAGTCATATATAATACAACCTACTAAAAGCGTTGTACTACCTATACAAACCAACACCAATGCCCATAATGATACGACACTTCTTATAAGTGATAGGGACATGTCTACAGTTGATGAAACCACACATGCTGTGATACAAAGATCGAACTGTAACACACCACTAGTAACAGCGGAGGAAAACACCAAGAAGGCAAGAAGAGCTTTATGCAGTTTAATGGCAAGTGGCTTGCATGGAGAAAATGGTCTAGACCCATCCAAATCTATATCCACCTTCAGAACATATGTTATGCCCATCCTACTATGTGAACTGGATGTTGTAATGACAACAGCAGATCTTTAAAAATACTTCAATCTTCCTACAAAAAAAACGATAAAACAAATATTATCTTTACCATTATCAACTGCGAGCCGGCTATATATTTATTATCTGGATTACTCCTAATAAATGCTGAAATTGATATTAAAATTATAACTTTACTTGGAAATATTCTATGTTCTGACAAATCAACTATTGAATGGAAAATAGCAAATCGTCAATTGAAAATTAAATCGTGCAAAAGCAACAGTTGGTTCATAGATGCAAAGAAAAAAAGTTTTAAATATCAACTAACAGATCCAGTAGAATTTTTGGATACTATAACAACAAAAGAAACATGGAAAAGAAGCATGGTAAATAAATTAAAACATATTGGCATATAAAGATCTTGGATGAGAAAGAACATTTCAATAGCCTACAATATTTATCTCTAATATACAGTCTTGGTCATTGTCATCCGTTGGTCAGTATATCTACTTCTGACCCCAAAATAGTACAAAAATTGCCACCGCGAGTGAAAATTGCAACGGGATATACATCCTACAATCCCAAAGAGCCAAATATAATTCTAATGCAGTAGACCCAACATGTCATTAATGCAAAAATGGAGAAGAAACATTATCCCATTTCCTACTTACTTGTGCAACTCTAGATGCTGTATTAAAGAAAACCCATATTGGAAAAAATAGTGAGAACAGCTGGTAGAATTTTCTCTGAGAGCAACAGAGTCAATAACATTAAACTACTCAGATTGATTTGTGATCCTTACAACTATTGCAAAAATAACAACGATTAAATTTTTGATTATATATCAAAAATTCTCGAACAGCAATGTAGGAAAATGTTGCACCTACTCCATACAACAAGTAGATCTCATTGGAGTCTAAGCGTGACGCGGGATTGCCGATTTTTTGTAAGCGTGACACGTGAAAGTCAAATTATTGTGTCGGGAAAACGGGAAATGAGGTTTAGCGGGACCCCGGGAAATGACAAAAAAATGGGAATTGCTTACGTACATATTGTAAGCGGGATACGGGAATCTGACAAAATGGTAAGCGGGATCCGGGATCGGAACACCCCCCCCCCCCAAAACAAGATATAGATTGCTTGGTCTGGATACTAAACAATTAAAAAAGAGGAGGAAATACAATTAGTTAATTAAAGTGGTATGTAGGTCACGTGACTCAGCATAAGACAGTCCAAATGATCACTTCTTATTTAGATAATTTTAAATTTTAAATTAGCCTTTTGCGTATAGTACAATCTGACATTTTGTGTATATAATATTCTGGTGGATGGTATTGGAACTATTATTTGTGTGATAATTATATCTATATTCGTGGTGGCGGTGGATGTCACTCCAGCTATAATTGGAGATGTGCCTTGACTGGCAGAATTTATTATACAGATTACAGATTACAGATTACGTACATAATACGTAAAAATAAAATTGGAAAATTATTTAACACAAAATCAATAAAAAAAAGTGCGAACGGACTCAGATTCTGTAAAAATAAAGAGAAAACGGAGGGTGCATGGGTCCGTGTGGATTCGAGCGTCACTGAAGCGTGCGTCTGACGTAAATACAAAAGGAGTAGGGGCATTAAGGCCTGCATGGTTTTGGCCCAAGAAAACTCCATTAGGAATTTGAATTGAGATCAGTTTTGGAAAAAGGGAAAGGGGGATGTGAAAAAAAATGGGGGGAGGGGTTAAATTTTTCTCAATTTCTCAGATTTCATAAATAAAAAGAAAATTTCTTCAAACATTTTTTTGAGAGGATTTATATTCAACAGCATAGTGAGTTGCTCTAAGGCAAAAAAATATTTTAAGTTCATTAGAACACATTCATTCTGTGTCAGAAACCTATGCTGTGTCAACTATTTAATCACAATCCAAATTTAGATCTGAATCCAGCTTAAATGTTGTGTCCATACTTGCCCCAACTGTTCAGGGTTCAACCTCTGCGGTCGTATATAGCTGCGCCCTGCGGAGCATCTGGTTTGTACTCTTGTTTCAATAGCTTCATTGTAAGCAACAACCTTTTATTGAGGAAATCATGATAGGAAATGCAAGCTCTGGGATATTGTATCAATTGAGATACAGTACATACTACATATATACAGACGCTGTTGGAATGTTGCTACATTAGAATGGAATGTTCACAATTGGGAAACTAAAAACATCACTTCTGTTTAAAAGTTTTATTCTCCTCATTGTCAATTTTCTAGATGTAAGTCAAGATATGAGGCAGAGTTTTTATATCTATTTACTGAATAATCTCTTTGCTTTATTTAAAGTTCGATGGGATAGATGCATTCAACTGTCCCCAAACTTTTAACGTTTTAGTGCAAGGACATTAGCTGTATAGTTATTATGGGAATGTAAAGTTAAATATCGAAGCTTGCTTCTTTTCATTCTTCCAATGAAACCTGTGTATGAATATAAAGAGAAGATGTGGTATGATTGCCAATGAGACATTTCATCCCAATATCCCTTTATCAATCAGTTTATGTAATGTTATTTTGGCAAAACAAAATGTTATTTAAGAAATAATTCATGGAAACCATAGATTGTTGGAAATTTACACATGGCCCAGGCCCAGGCCATGTGTAAATTTCCAACAATCTATGGCTTCCATGAATTATTTCGATTCTAATAGGACAAATACTGTCATTAAAAAACTGAAGCGAGGGTGGGTATGCTGTGTATGTGGCTGTTCTTTTTTACTCCCTGTTAGATAAAACTCAAATATCTTTATAAATATGTAACTTGCATAGCATGCATAGGTTATTTCGAGAATAACTGCTAGAAAAAACTTTTTAATTCTTTAAGTTCTCAAACCCAGCATTTGTCATTATTAATTTACATGTTTTTCTCGTAAGCTTCCGTCAAATCAAAAGTTGACATTTTGTAACTAAGGAGCCGCCATGTTAACTTGCTGAAATGGGTAAATATGCAAATAATGCAACAGAATAGAAAATAAAACAAAACCTACCTCAAAAAATCAGTAATAGAAAATAAAACAAAACCTACCTCAAAAAATCAGTTTTAATGCAATATCATACGAATTCCGATGGTTCACGTAACAGAAAACTTTAAAGTTTAGCGGTTTCATTTGTATGACGTCATGTTTTGAAATGATTTAGATGCGCCAAAAAGATTAATAGACTTTCACAGAATTTTATTTAATTTTTATTTTGTTGATTTCTCCGAGCTCTTGTGCATTTCTTCTTTTTATTATGCATACAATTAAGAATAAAAGTTATTTTGTCATTTTTAATTGCACTTTTTTAAACAATAAAATCATTTTGAAAATCGGCAAAGCATCTGCAAATAGGTTCCAATACATGTAGATTTTCGTGGGAAGTATATTGTTACAGGCATTATTATGTATATCTCTGAGTCTATATTTTATCGAGAATTTTATCACAGTGTTGTTTACAAAGCTAAAGAAGCACGTCATATTAGAAACTTACTTAGACAACTAGTTTGTTTTCTTTTCAAGGCTGTTCACAGAATAGGAGGAAATGCAATGAAACAAGAATGTGATCAGTTGATGACAAAACCACTGGACATGTCAAGCCAAGAAATATTACGAGACTTAAACCAGGCTAAAGTGGACATTGAGTTAATTAAACAAACACTTGATACAGGAGTAAAACAAGATATAAAAAAGAATAAAATTAGATCATGACAAATCCAAGAAAGACATGCAGGTGTTAACGTTTGGCCATACAAATTTAAAAAAGATTTTATAATTTGTTACAGCACAAACAAAATGTATCAAATCAGCAGGCGAAGAGATTTGAAAAGGATGTGAATAGGTTGGAGCTAAATCAAATAAATGTAAAGGTGGATGTGAAAAAGCTCAAATCTACTTCTGAGGATCCAGTTCCATGGAATAGAAGATGTACAAAAAAATGTATTCAATTTAGTTTTTGAACTAACAACCCTAATGTAGATCTTATTAACATGATAAATGACTTGTATTTTTAACAAAATTTGAAATGGGAAAAGATATTTTATAAAAAGGGAGAGGTTTGTAAAAATTATGACATTTTTCTTTGATATATGCTTAATTTAACCGTATCTAGACTTATAAACTTACTCTTTGGTCCGTTTTCAAATTGGTAAAAAAAGGTCCAAAGTGTCCTTAATTAAACTTTAGTTTGATTTTATCAATTATTGAATTCCTTGGGTTCTTTGATATGCTGAATCTAACTGTTTGTTTAGATTTTTGATTTTAGTACCGGTTTTCAAATAAGTCCATATTAAGGTCCAAAGGGTCCAAAATTAAACTAAGTTATATTTTAACAAAAAATGAATTCTTGTGGTTCTTTGATATGTTGAATCAAAACTTATATAACGGTTTTTGATGTTGGGCCAAGTTTTACTAGTTGATCCAAATTAGGGTCCAAGATTAAATTTTGTTTGATTTCATCAAACATTGAGTTCCTTGGGTTCTTTAATATGATGATTCTACCCATGTATTTTGATTTCCAATGTTGGGGCTCCTTTGTCAAATTGGTCGACATTGAGGGCCAAATATTCCACAATTAAACTTTGTTTGTTTTCACCAAAAACTAAATAAGTTGGGTTCTATGACAAATGTTAACATTAAGGTCCAAATGGTCCAAAATTTCATAAAAAGTTAAATTCATGTGGTTCTTTGATATGCTGAATCTAAGCGTGTATTTAGATTTTTGAGTTTGTTCCCTGTTTTCAAATTGATCTACATACAGGTCAAAAGGGTCCAAAATTGAACTTTAATTATATTTTAACAAAAATTGAAATCTTATGGTTCTTTGGCGTGTTTTATATTTTTATATTTTGGGGCAAGTTTTCTTGGTCTTTTTCCTAATCGGGGTCCAAAATTAAACTTTGATTTAAAAAAAAAGAAATGTATTCTTGCGGTTCTTTGATAATCTGAATCTAATAGATATAAGAAGATGTGGTATGAGTGCCGATGAGACAGCTCTCCACCCAAGTACCAATATGTAAAAGTAAATCAATATAGGTCAAAGTACAGCCTTCAACACGGAACCTTGGCTCACACCAAACAGATAGTTATAAAGGGCTGTATTTAGATTTTGGACATTGGACCGTTAAAGGTAAATTTCATATTTCAAATTTTTAAGTTCTTATTAGACTATATTCATTCTTTGCTAGAAACCTATGTTGTGTGAAATATTTAATCAATCCAAATTCAGAGCTTTATCTCGAAGCTTAAGCATTGAGTCCATGCTTGCCGCAACTGTGCAGGGTTGGACCTCTGTGGTCATATCAAGCTGCACCCTGATGAGCTGTTTATGTTATTTTGAGATATCCAGAACCACATATATACTCTTATTTAGCCTAATAGGTCAACTACAATTTTTATTGGCTTTGTGTTTATAACCAAGTATTAGCAAGTGAATTCCTATTAGTATATTTGTTGTCATTGTCTCAAAATAAGGTGAGACAACGTGTTTTTTGTGTTGAATAAGTCTTAATTATGTTTTGGATAGTGTATTGTATTTTTAATCATTGTTTCTAAATATAGTGAGATTCTGACGGCCGGGATTTTTGGGTGGAATAAATCATAAATATTAATCAAGTTTGGTTAGTGTATTGCTATAATTTTTTATTTAATTGTTTCAGATCAAAGGGGCCAATCTGTTAAAAAACAATTATCTTTAGTGTTTTTCATTTAAAATTTTTAATGTTTTACTCATACGCAGCAGTAATTACATCAAGGCAATTTAAAACAGTAATCATGATTTTCTAATTATTCAACTGGAACTTGATTTTAAATTGGGTGCGAAAGTGAATTGGGCGCGAACAGACCTGATACATCGCGGAGGGGGTTTAAAGAGGGATGAAAGATACCAAAGGGGCAGTCAAACTCATAAATCTAAAATAAACTGACAATGCCATGGCTAACAATGAAAAAGACAAACATACGAACAATATTACACATGACACAACATAGAAAAGTAAATAATAAACAACACGAACCCCAACAAAAACTAGGGGTGATCGCAGGTGCTCCGGAAGGGTAAGCAGATCCTGCTCCACATATGGCACCTGTCGTGTTGCTTATGTGATAACAAATCCGGTAAATAATTTTAGAGTTATGCCCCTTTACCAATGGAAAAATTGCTGAAAAGTTCGTTTCTGTTCAATTACTTTAGTTCACTTCAATATTTCCACTTACCTGCCTCCTTAACTAATTGCAATTTCCCTCTTCTTCCCCATACGTTTGTCGAGTTTTTAAATATAAATACGGTAACACCCCCAGTTATCTCCCTTGCGTAACTCTTCAGTTTCTCTCGGCGGCAGCCATTAAAGCACATGCGTTGCTTTCCCTGTACGTTTATTTGGATTATAAGAAGTTGTATCGTAAGATGGAGAAACAGGAAGATAAGTTTAAGAAGTGTGTAAAATGTCCGGACAGGATGAATACTCTGGATGAGCACGATGTATGTTACAAACATCGTATTTGTAACGAGTCATTCCCATGCAAAATTTGCAAAAATTGGTCAAAGGAACATCGGAGTTTGGTCATGAAAATGATTGAAAAAAGTGTTCAGAAGGCAATTAAATTGAATAAACTGTCTCAACCC
Source organism: Mytilus galloprovincialis (assembly GCA_037788925.1). Lineage (NCBI taxonomy): Eukaryota > Metazoa > Mollusca > Bivalvia > Mytilida > Mytilidae > Mytilus > Mytilus galloprovincialis. Next base: position 3,066,831 of record CM075340.1, on the reverse strand, counting down.
GTCTGTGTAGATGGGTTGACAGATTTCAAAGACATAAGTCCACCTGTGGAGGCGGCAGTCGGAGCTTCAAATGACGACACTGTCACTGAAAATACACCTGACAACAGCATTTGTATGGTCGATATTTCGGCCACTGTACAAGAACAGGTACAATTACAAATACAAAATTATTCAAAATTTTTTTATTGATATCAATGCTTATGTTCTTGATGTTCAGCCTCCTGGAAGGCTAGTTCTGTAACTTTGCAAAACCAAAGGCCACATTTTGACAAATTCAAAAGCTATGACGATCAGATGTCTTTAATGACAAATGTTGATCAAGATCAAGTTTCTTATCTTGATCCAGAAGAAAAGATTGATGGGTCTGCATCGCCACGATCTAGTCAAATTTATACTTGCACCCCAGTGGAAGTACCACAAGGGGCACCTGGTGCTTCTGATCCAATTGAGTGGATTTCTTTCATTAATAAAATGGCAACTGCTCTAAATATAGAGCCTGACGCTTCAGAGACTCATCAGGAACGTCCTTCTTTTGTTTCGGCAGGACTAAAACCTGACAAGAATGATAAAAAATCAGCAATTAAATTACCTTTGGAAGGAACAATTATTGTCATGGTAAAATCTGTAGAAAAGGAAGCTATCTCTGGTCATTTGAAAAACAGAGCTGTTCGTGGCAGGGATGATAAGGCTTTCATGGTTAAGAAAGATGATTTTAATGCTTTCTGTGGTCCTCCTAAGTTAGATGACAATATTTAGGAAGGGCTACCTATTGGTCATAAAGGCAATTCTTTTAAATCTGGAGTTAATATTCCACCTTTTCACAGAGATTTAGATAATGATTTTCGTCGTATGGACAATTCTGCCAGGGCACTTTTTAGAGCCGTTTCATATGGTACTATGATTTCTGCCTTTTTGGATGAGGCAACTTGTGAATATGATAGAATTGAAGGACGTAAAGCATTAATTAATTGGTTTAGAAGTATGGCTGATTTATCAGGCAGAATCATGGCAAATTCAGTATTAAGTAGAAGAAAACTTTTTCTGAAAAATGTTAACTTCATTAGTAAGTCGACAGAAAAGAAGTTGTTAAAGTTGCCTGTTTTTGGCAGTCAACTTTTTAATTGAAAATACTTTGACACACTGCATACATCAGCAGAAAATTTACGGGATGCTAGAGAAACCCAGAATGTTTATAATAATTTCCTGGTAGTTATGGCAAAAACTTTAACAAGTCTAGAGATGATCGCACTCCGGTAAATGACTTTAACAGAAAGAGGAAAGGTGACTATTCTGAAAATTCTGAAATTTGAGCTAAAGTTGCTAAAACTAACACTTACTCCAACAAAGATAATTTTCGTCAAGGAAATTTTTCAAGGAAAGGAAATTTTTTTCGGAAAGCAGCTGGGAGCCCAACAGGTTTCCCAGCTCCAAGGAAATAAGTTCAAAGAACCTTGTACAAACTGTAAATATAAGTCCCCAGATAGGGGCACGTTTGCTAATGTTTCACAGGAAGTGGACACAGATCACAGGAGATCAATGGGTTTAAGAAACTTTACTGGAAGGACTAAAACTGGAGTTTATGAGTCATCCATGTTTAAACATAAAAGAGACAAGTGTTCCAAGATATGGTATTCACGAGTCGGTTATTTTAACAGAAATAAGTGTTTTGTTTGAAAAAAAAATGTTATAGAACATGTTCCTGTTGGGCAAGAAAACTTGGGTTATTACAGCACAGTTTTCGTAGTTCCAAAACGACAAGGAGGTCTGCGACCGATTCTCAATCTGAAACCTCTAAACCAAATAGTAGTGCCTCATCATTTCAAGATGGAAACACTCCGTTCAATTATGAAAGCTTTAAAAAAGGGAGACTATGCAGTAACTTTGGATTTAGCAGATGCATATTTTCATATCCCAATTCACACAGATTACAAACAATTCCTGAGATTCCGATTTCTAGGTCACAGCTACCAATTTCGAGCAATGCCATTCGGGCTCAAATCTGCCCCAAGAGTGTTCACAAAGATCATGGCTGTATTAGCAGCATACCTACGAAAGTTAATGCTTCAGATATTCATGTATCTAGACGATTGGCTGATCAGCATTCAGACAGAACAGCTCTTGTAAAGCAAATGCATTTTGTACTCCGTCTAGTTCAAGATTTGGGACTTATAGTAAATCAGAAAAAGTCAAACTTAATACCAACCCAACATATAGAATACTTGGGAGCCCTTTTCAATCTAGAGAAAGGGATAGTAACACCAACAGAGACAAGATTTCAAAGTATTTTGGAAATAATACATGCATTACTAAACAGTCAACAGATTCAAGCAGTAGTAATTTTAAAATTACTAGGTCTGATGGCTTCATGCATTTACCTAATACCCATGGGAAGATTACATATGAGGCCAATCCAACTTTATTTGTTAGCACTATGGAGGCCAAACATCCAACCATTGAATCGGTTCATTCCTGTACGAATGAGCTTGACAGTACATTTAAGATGGTGGACAAATCGGACAAATATTTTCAAAGGAATGGCTTTACAGGAGCCGACAATTCAGTTGACATTGATCACAGATGCCTCAGAACTAGGATGTAGAGCTCATCTAGGAACTTGGCAGACATCAGGAATATGGCCAAAGTCTTATCAACTAAAACATGTAAGCTGGTTGGAATTGAAGGCTGTACAGATCGTGAAAGACATGAATATTTTGATAAGGTCGGACAATACAACAGTGATAAGTTATATCAACAAGCAGGGCGGAACCCATTCGCCAGAACTGTGTTACCTAACTTGGGACATTTATCAATGGTGTATTCAGAGCAAAGTAACTATCCGTGCAGTTCAATTCCGGGAAAGGTAAGTCTACTAACAGATGCTCTTTCGAGGGGGAAAAATCTTTTCAAGATAACAGAGTGGACACTCAACAATATGATAGTAAATATGATAATTCAGAGACTGGGAACTCCAAGTATAGATCTGTTTGCAAAAGCTCAGAACAAAAAGTTAGCAGTTTATTGCTCTCCGGTTCCAGACATAGCAGCATTTCAAGTAGATGCTCTAACTGTAAATTGGAGCGGCATGTGTGCATATGCATTTCCTCCTCCAATCCTTGTTCCTCGGATATTACAAAAGATTCGAGAAGAAAAGACAGTTGTTCTTCTAATAGCACCAATGTGGCCAAGACAATCTTGGTATCCTCAGATGTTGGATCTACTGATAGATATTCCAATAAAACTACCACTTCTTCCAGATCTGCTTTCACAAATTCACAATCGAATACAAATATTTCATCAGAGTCCAGAAACATTAAATCTTGTGGCATGGAAATTATCAAATTGCGCCATAAGTCAAAAGGATTTTCTAAAAAAACTGCAGAAATTATGGCAAATGCCAGGAAAACATCTACTCAAACAGTGTATGAAGCAAGACTCAGAATATAAGACAGTTGGTGTAAAGAACAAAATATCAATTCCACTTCTTCAACTATACCAGACGTAGCAGAATTTTTGTTATATCTTTATACTGTAAGAAAATGCAAACCACAGACTATTACAGGTTACAAGTCAGCCATAGCATTGATTCATAATAATGGATCAGAAATTTCAAACAGTTCTGAGTTATCATCATTGATTAAAGGATTATTTAATATGAATCCACCAATTCGTCAATTGACCCCAAATTGGAATTTACCTTTAGTTTTATTGTCGAGCCTGCAACTTTTGTTGCAGAAAGCTCGACATAGGGATAGTGATCCGGCTACGGCGGCGGCGGCTACGGCAGCGGCGTTAGCTCACTTCTTAAAAGCTTTATATTTTAGAAGGTGGAAGACCTGGATACTTCATACTTTGCATATAGATGCTTCATGCTACGAAGTTTCCGTCAGTCACATGTCCAATGTCCTTGACCTCATTTTCATGGTTCAGTGACCACTTGAAAAAAAAGTTCAAATTTTTTGTAATGTTGAATTCTCCCTTATTATAAGTAATAGGATAACTATATTTGATATGTGCGTACCTTGCAAGGTCCTCGTGCTTGTCAGACAGTTTTCACTTGACCTCGACCTCATTTCATGGATCAGTGAACAAGGTTAAGTTTTGGTGGTCAAGTCCATATCTCAGATACTATAAGCAATAGGGCTAGTATATTCGGTGTATGGGCGGACTGTAAGGTGTACATGTCCAACTGGCAGGTGTCATCTGACCTTGACCTCATTTTCATGGTTCAGTGGTTATAGTTAAATTTTTGTGTTTTGGTCTGTTTTTCTCATACCATATGCAATAGGTCTACTATATTTGTTGTATGGAATGATTGTTAAGTGTACATGTATAGCGGGCAAATGTCATGTGACCTTGACCTCATTTTCATGGTTCAGTGGTCAAAGTTAAGTTTTTGAGTTTTGGTCTTTTTATCTAATGCTATATGCCATAGGTCAACTATATTTGGCGTATGGAAATATTTTATGATCTTTATGTCAGTCGAGCAGGTTTTATTTAACCGTGACCTCATTTTCACGGTTCATTGCACAGTGTTAAGTTTTTGTGTTTTGGTCTATTTTTCTTAAACTATAAGTAATGGGTCAACTATATATGTTGTATAGAAGCATTGTTAGCTGTACCTGTCTGCCTGGCATGGTTTATCTGACCTGGACCTCTTTTTCAAGGTTCACTGGTCTTTGTTTAGTTATCTTGGTTAATGTTAAGTTTATGTGACAGTTGTAATAAAGCTTAGCTTTATACTTAGGACTATCAACATAATATCAATGATTAGTATAGAAGGCGAGACATTTCAGCGTGTGCACTCTTGTTGGTGCTAACAAAACATCCTTTTGAACCTTTAGATTCAATTGCATTAAAGTTTTTAACATTCAAAACAGCTTTTCTAGTAGCTATTGCATCAGCCAGTAGAGTTAGTGAAATTCATAGCTTATCATTAGATGATGGACATTTTAAATTTGAAAAAAAGGGGATTAAACTATTACCAAATATGCAGTTTCTTGCAAAAACACAGACTTTGAATAGGCCTTGGGAGCCATTATTCATTCCTTCATTTAATTCTTATGCAACTGATTCTGAAGATTTGAAACTATGCCCTTGCCGTGCATTAAGGATTTACATAAATAGAACAAAATCTATAAGGAAATCAAACAGACTGTTTGTTACTTACCAAAAAAACCATCATAAAGAAGCTTCAAAGGATTCTATTGCAAGATGGATTGTTAATACAGTGCGATATGCATATGAAAATGCAGATAAAGACACTTTAAAAACAGTAAGAGCACATGATACAAGAAGACTCTCTACTTCATGGGCTTTATTTTGTGGTGTATCAACTGAAGAAATTTTAAAAGAAGCTCCCTTATCTGTTGCTTGTTAGGATAATCATATAAAGACGGTAAAGGTATTACTGGACAACAAAGCAGACATGCATAAGTGTACAAATAAATGTATCTCACCCAAACAAATTGCCAGTGATAAAGGATACAATGATATACTTGCTGTCATCAAAGAATATTCAATGGAGGAAGTTATATATCAAAAAATAAAAGGAATGTCAAAATATGAAGTGTGATTTGGCAATTAAAGGTTTCAGAAAGGAAATTTGGTTTAAAAATACATGTAGAATTGTAATGATTACTGAGTGTTTTATTCAAATAAAATATTCATTTTAATTTGTTATTTTTTTGTCCAATCACACAGTGTAGATGCTATTCTGTACGCTATACGGAAGTCGCGATTTTCGAAGCGATGATTTCCAACTGACTAACAGGACGGTTTTGCCTACAGTAACTTTTCTCATCATTTGTTTACTCCTATATCTACAAAGTGCTTTGAACATCTTCAAGGTATATATAGCATCATAAATATGAGTAACTGTAACAAAAACATGCATTAGAATATAAAATATACGTGTGCATCACATCAACTTGGTAGAAAAAAGTGAAATCGATGGACAATTTTGCTCTCGTAGTACAAAGCAAATAATCTTTTATTGCAAATATTTGCATCAGTTTACAGTTAAATATAAACTGTTTCAATATTCTTTTCGTATTTAAGTAGAATATTCGTATTTCCCATAAAAAATATGTTTTCCTTGAGGATCCCAAAATAAATTACTGTACGATCAGTCTAGAACTGACTGTATTCTAGAAGTGATTTCAGATTTTTTGACTGTATAACCAGTCGTGATTTTGAAGAAAAAACAACAGCAATTTGAAGGTATATACGTGTATATGTGATATTATGAACTATCCAGGGAACTATAACGTGTAATTACTTTCATCAGACAATACAAATATATTTCTAATGAATTTTTTAGACGGCAAAATAATTGTATTTTTGTTCCATCAGTCTTATTTAAAATCAAATGCCTAAAAAGTAATACGTGATTCGCTTGTGGACTTTGTAATAGTGTATCGTTACAGTTATCTGTTTAGCTATTACATTTTTAAAGATTATTTACACCGTCCGCCGTTGACCAATTGAATATGATAACATAAATCAAGCTTGTCTTTTAAAATAACAAAAAATGGATAAAGACAGCTTTGCGTAGGGGGATAATTCATGTGATATAATTTTGGTAAGTTTACAGAAATAGAAGGTCCATAATGCATTAATCGAGTAAAAATGGAGCAATTTCAGAAAACTTTAATGATTGGTTTAGGAGGTGTTGGAAATACCTGATGGGTGCCCCCATATAATGTAATGTTCAAGTCCGTATCTTATATAAAGTAACCTCATAAAAGATTTTTACTAAAATTCGAAATAGACGGTACACAATACAATCATTATCATTTATGATAAGGAATCCGAATAAGATTAATTAATAGTTATATCAGTGACGGATTCAAAAAAAGGGGATCCGGTAGTTTGAAACCCTTTTTTAACTATCAATTCATTTGTATGGGAACATATTTTTGGAATCCCCTTTTCTCCTGGATTGGACCCCTCTCCATTTAAAAATGGCCGGAACCCCCAATGTATATTAAGTGGTTTATGAGGAGATGCGCTTACAAAACCGGCGGAACATATTGTACCGGTCCAACGGACGAACGGAAAGACGGACTTCTTTATCACTATAACCCCCCACTTGACAAAGTGGTGTACAATTGAGTGTCAAAAAGACAGTTTTCTCATTTGAATTGTTTTACATTGTCTTATCGGGGCCTTTTATAGCTCACTATGCGGTATGGGCTTTGCTCATTGTTGAAGGCCGTACGATGACCTATAGTTGTTAATGTCTGTGTCATTTTGGTCTTTTGTGGATAGTTGTCTCATTGGCAATCATACCACATCTTTTTTATATAGCTCTACATCTTAAACAAAGTGAAGGAACTGTGATCAATTATAGGCTATAGTACGGCCTCGAATGTGTGTAAATACATGCATTTTTATATAACAACTAAATCTGTGTGTTTGTACAATTTTAAGTATAACGGAGGACATTTCTGAAACTTATATACTAGTATACATCAAACCTTCCTCTTATTTAAGCAACATTTAAACATCCTTATACTTAATGTAGTAAGTCGAGTACACCCTATCAAGCTAAAACATGTTTCATAAGTTTTCAGGATGTGAATGTATTGAAATATATTTTCGTTATTTAGAAAAATGCCACCTTCTAATGTATCGTAAAAAACTTTGAAATCACCACTAGAATACAGTGACATAAAGACTGATCATACAGTTTTAAAATAAACAAGCGAGACTGATCGTACAGTGAGAAATTAAAACAAGTGTAATTTTCTTATTTCTGGCTTCAAAGATCTGGTTGAAACTTTTACCACCACTTGGAATATACTTCATTGAGTTAATTAAGTCTGGTTTTTACGTTAATTTGTACACTAAGAGGGCAAAAAGATTGTTTTTAGGTTCGCCGACTGATTTTTCTTAGTGATGCACTTGAAAATCTCTTGATTAAGGCAAAGACACGAATATTGAATGTGCGGAATTTAATTCTAAACCATTTGAGAATATCGATGTCGGCTGAATTTATCATTAAGCAATGTTGTTATGATATTGTAATTATTATGTTTATTTATGTTGGCCTAATTTGTGTTGTATGGCCTAATAGATGTTTACCAAATAATCTTATAACTGTGCAGTTTAGGAATCACTGGAACAATCACAGAATGATTGGAACTTTCTAGAATGATCCTTATAAAAGATGCGTAATTTAAACTTCTACGTTATTCCAGAAACTTCCGTTGTAACTTTCCAGGATTTTCCACAATGTTCCATTATAGAGTGTTCTAGAATTTTCCATGACAACACTATATATACAGACACTAAAGTTAAACTCTCATTATTAAACTTGGACATAGACATTGATAGACATTAGTATTCACAGCATTTGGATTGACACTTTTATTCTACAAACAACATCATACTGGATTGTGACCTTAGTAGTGAACATAATATTCAGATTGGATTCCGAAAGATTTCCGGATACAGATAAAGATAACAGATTGGACTCATATTTTGACAGTTAAGTTAACAGTAAATTTTGTGTAATACCTTTTGTAAACTTTTGTATAATAAATATTGTTAAATTTTACTATTGATTTGTGTCTTTTGTTGGCTACAATTTAAAGGCGATTTCTGGCCGTAACAGAAATTGGGGGCTCGTCCGGGATACTGAACATATTTTATTCAAAATTTGTTTAATATTTTTATTATAACTAGCCAACAAAATTCTACAAAATGGCATTTGATGCTGGTAAATTTTTGAAAACGCCAGACCTGGAGGGGTTTGATAATTTAAAGAAAGAGGAATTAGTGTTGCTTGCTAAACATCTGAAATTAGATTTTAAAGTATCTATGAGAAAACAAATTATAAAAAATTTGGTTATAGACAAATTAGTTGACGCAGAAATTTTAGGTGAAGAGGCTCTTGAACTTAAGGTCGAAAATATTGACGCCTTTAAATTAAAACAGCTTGAATTAGAACATGAACTCAAATTAAAAGAACTGGAGATAAGAAAAGAAGATGAATTTAAATTAAAAGAACTGGAATTGAAGGAGATGGAGAAAAGAAAAGAAGATGAATTTAAATTAAAACAGGCAGAACTGGAAATGAAGGAAAGGTTAGAAATGGAGAAAAAAGAAAAAGAAGATGAATTTAAATTAAAAGAACTGGAAATGAAGGAGAGGGAGAAATTAAAAGAACTTGAAATGAGGGAAAGGCTAGAGATGGAGAAACTGAAAATTGAAATGGTCAAAGAAGAAAGCAACACTAAAGTTCACTCGAAATCAGATTATTTTGATGCAGCAAAAAACATACGTTTGGTTCCAAAATTTTGTGAAAAAACAGTTGATAAATATTTTCCACAGTTTGAGAAAATTGCTAACAATTTGAAATGGCCTATGCCGTATTGGACTACGATGCTGCAAAGTGTTTTTGAGGGAAAGGCCGCTGAAATATACTCCGCACTTCCATCAGAAAAAAGTTCTGATTATGACACGGTAAAACAGGAAGTTTTGAAAGCTTATGAGCTAGTACCAGAAGCATATAGACAGAAATTTAGATCTTATAAAAAGTTTGATTCACAAACATATGTGGAATTTGCTCGGGAAAAAGAAGATCTATTTGACAAATGGCTTACGTCAAAGAAAACAGATAACAATTTTGATAACCTAAGACAATTGATATTATTAGAAGAGTTCAAACTATGTGTTCATTTAGACTTAAAAACACATTTAGACGACAAAACTGTTGAGTCGATACATGATGCAGCTGTCATTTCAGATAATTATACTCTTTCACATAAGAGAAGTTTCAAGGGTCAAAATGTCAATACTTCCAGTGGAAATTACAAAAATCAAAGCAATGAGCGTACTGATAGTAAGTCTGTTGCACAGAATAAGAGTCAATCCAGTTATAATATGTCTAGTCCAAAATTTGATACTTTTGAGAAGAAGTCACTGACTTGTGCTTATTGTAAGAAGATTGGTCACCTGATGGCTGATTGTTTTAGACTCCAGAAGAAGAATGAACGAGATAATAAGCCGAAGACCAGTGCTTGTACGACACCTTATAATACCAGTACATTGGAATGCCCTGCGCGTCAGGCTTTTAAGTCCAGTTTTTGTGATTACATGGAGGAATACAAACCCTTTATGTCTGATGGGTTTGTTTCTATTGTTGATGATACCACTCTTCAGCCTATTAAGATTTTACGGGACACTGGAGCTTCTCAGACTTTATTGTTAGAAGGTGTGTTGCCTTTGTCCGAGAATACTTCTGTTGGTGCCTCCGTTTTGTTACAAGGTGTAGAGTTAGGTTGTATAGATGTTCCTCTCCATCGTATTTATCTGAAGTCAGATTTGATAACTGGACCAGTTGTTGTAGGTGTTCGTCCTAATCTCCCTGTTGAGGGTGTTACCTTATTGCTAGGAAATGATCTAGCTAGGAACAAAGTGGTTGCTGAACCAATTGTTACCAGTGAACCGGTGGTGGATGTTAAATCACCTGAAGATGATGCTGAATTGTATCCAGCTTGTGTTGTTACTAGGGCGATGGCTAGAAAACAACAAAATCAGAATTTGCAAGAAGACAAGTTTGATTACATGGACCTTTCTGACACTTTTATAGCTGACATTGAAGGTCCTGGTAGCTCAGAAAAGGCCATTACAAGACCACCTAGTGTTAACAAGAATGTTATTATGCCATGGCCAGACGTTAACAGCCATTCATTAGACCGAAAGAATTTATCTGAAGAACAACATAAAGACCCTGAGGTTCTTCAGCTCAGCCAGAGAGCTCAACCACAGGAGGAAGCAGACAAAGTGGCCGAATGCTATTACCATCAGGACGGCATTTTAATGAGGAAGTGGAGGCCTCCTGATGCCACCCCAGAGGAGGAATGGAGAGTGCTATACCAAGTGGTGGTGCCTAAAGTTTATAGGCAAGAAATTATTGGTCTTGCCCATGACACCCCCTTGGCTGGGCACTTAGGTATAAGGAAGACTTGCCTAAAAATATTGCAACATTTCTACTGGCCCAGACTTAGAAATGATGTCGCAGAATACTGCAAATCATGCCATATATGCCAGGTTGTTGGTAAACCTAACCAGAAAATAACACCAGCACCACTTCTGCCTATTCCAGCCTTTGACGAACCTTTCAGCAGAGTTTTAATTGACTGTGTTGGACCTTTACCAAAGACCAAGACTGGAAATGCATATTTATTGACAATCATGTGTACATCTACCCGCTTTCCTGAAGCTATTCCGCTCAGAAATATCAAGACACCTACTATCGTCAAAGCTTTGATCAAATTTTTCACATTAGTAGGACTTCCTAAGTCTATACAGTCCGACCAGGGATCAAATTTCATGTCAGGTTTATTTCAGCAAGTCGTATACCAGTTAGGGATTGCTCAGTACAGATCAAGTGCTTATCATCCAGAATCTCAAGGTGCCTTAGAACGTTTTCATCAAACATTGAAGAACATGATTAGAACTTTTTGTCTTCAATTTGACAGAGACTGGGATGATGGAGTTCACTTTCTACTTTTTGCAGTCCGAGAGGCTGTTCAAGAATCCCTTGGATTTAGTCCCTTTGAGTTGGTATTTGGCCATACTGTAAGGGGACCGTTAAAATTGATTAAGGAAAAGTGGCTTACTGAACATACTGACTTGAATCTTTTAGACTATGTATCTAGATTTAAAGAAAAATTGTATACTGCTTGTCAAATTGCTCAGAAAAACTTAAAAAATGTACAGAACAAGATGAAAATATGGTATGATAAAGATGCCAGGGACAGAGTTTTTGAGCCTGGTGATAAGGTACTTGTATTTCTGCCTGTCCCTGGACATCCTTTACAGGCTAAATATTGTGGTCCTTATACAATAGAGAATAAAATTAATGATTTGAATTATATTGTAAAAACTCCAGGTCGGCGCAAACAAAATAGAGTGTGTCATATTAATATGTTAAAACCATATTTTGAGCGTACTAATGTACTATGTGATAGTAAACCAGTTGCCACTTTAGGCATGGTTAACTTTGAGAACAATCATGACAAACCAGATGTAATTGAACCAACTTTTAGTTGTAAAACTATGGAGGAGACAGTTAGATTGAAAAATTCAGAAATTTTGTCAAATTTAGATTCAAAACTTGCACATCTGTCTTTTGATCGTAGAGAAGAAATAAAAACTTTGGTATTTACTTTTAAAAATCTTTTTCCAGATGTGCCAAACAAAACCACTGCTGTTTGTCATGATGTTGATGTCGGAGATGCTTCTCCAATTAAGCAACATCCTTACAGGCTCAATCCACTCAAACTTGAAGTTATGAGAAAAGAAATTAAATATATGCTTGACAATGATATTATTGAGCCGAGTAACAGTGAATGGAGCTCTCCTTGTCTCCTTGTGCCAAAACCAGATAAAACTTTTCGTTTCGTGACTGATTTCAGAAAAGTAAATTCAGTCTCAAAATCTGATTCCTATCCGATTCCAAGGATAGACGATTGTATTGACAATATTGGTCAAGCAAAATTTGTGAGCAAATTTGATTTATTGAAAGGTTATTGGCAAGTTCCATTGACACAGAGAGCTCGTGAAATATCAGCTTTTGTTACACCAGATGGCTTATTTCAATATACTGTAATGCCATTTGGCATGAAAAGTGCTCCAGCTACATTTCAAAGAATGATCAATAATGTTATAAAAGATTTAGACTGTTGTTATGCTTATATTGATGATCTTATTGTATGTAGTGATAGCTGGGAACAGCATTTAACACATTTGTATGATACTTTTGATAGATTGTCACATTCAAATTTGACTGTTAATCTTGGTAAAAGTGAATTTTGTCAGGCCACTGTTGATTATTTAGGGCATACAGTTGGCCAAGGTCAAGTAAAACCTATTATGGCTAAAGTGGAAGCTATTTCAAAATTCCCACCTCCTACAAATAGAAAACAACTTATGAGATATTTAGGCATGATTGGATTTTACAGAAAATTTTGTTCAAATTTTGCTACTGTTGTTCAACCATTGACTCATCTTTTACGGAAAGATTCTAAATTTATCTGGAGCGGAAATTGTCAAAAAGCTTTTGAAAATAGCAAATCACTTTTAATCAATAGTCCAGTTCTGATTACTCCAGACTTTGAAAAACAATTTAAACTTGCCGTTGATGCAAGCGATGTAGGAATAGGAGCTGTTTTATATCAAGAGACAGATGATAATGTTGAAAAACCTATATCATATTTTTCTAAGAAATTGGATAAACATCAGAAAAATTATTCAACTATTGAAAAAGAGTGTTTTGCAATGTTGTCAGCACTTCAACATTTTGATGTATATTTGAATCCCACTGTATATCCTATTCTTGTTTATACTGATCATAATCCTCTCACCTTCATGCATAAAATGAGAAACAAGAATCAGAGGTTGACTAGGTGGAGTTTATTGTTACAGGAATATGATGTAATTGTAAAACATATTAAGGGTAAAGATAATGTAATAGCTGATGCTTTATCTAGAGCTTATTAAATCACTTTGTATATATTATGTATTTTTGTTCATATTATTCATGATAAGTTTTTGTTACACTAAAACTTCTTTTAAGGGGGGAGGTGTTATGATATTGTAATTATTATGTTTATTTATGTTGGCCTAATTTGTGTTGTATGGCCTAATAGATGTTTACCAAATAATCTTATAACTGTGCAGTTTAGGAATCACTGGAACAATCACAGAATGATTGGAACTTTCTAGAATGATCCTTATAAAAGATGCGTAATTTAAACTTCTACGTTATTCCAGAAACTTCCGTTGTAACTTTCCAGGATTTTCCACAATGTTCCATTATAGAGTGTTCTAGAATTTTCCATGACAACACTATATATACAGACACTAAAGTTAAACTCTCATTATTAAACTTGGACATAGACATTGATAGACATTAGTATTCACAGCATTTGGATTGACACTTTTATTCTACAAACAACATCATACTGGATTGTGACCTTAGTAGTGAACATAATATTCAGATTGGATTCCGAAAGATTTCCGGATACAGATAAAGATAACAGATTGGACTCATATTTTGACAGTTAAGTTAACAGTAAATTTTGTGTAATACCTTTTGTAAACTTTTGTATAATAAATATTGTTAAATTTTACTATTGATTTGTGTCTTTTGTTGGCTACAATTTAAAGGCGATTTCTGGCCGTAACAATGTACAGATGATCAACTTACCGTTTAATTCAGTATACCCATCAAATTTAAAATGTGATCCAAAAAGTTCTCGCTTCGAAAATCGCGACTTCCGGATAGCGTACAGAATAGTATCTACACTGTGAATCAGTGTATCAGAGTTTGGTCTTTTTTTCTAGTGAAATTTATTCATGTTATTGATTTGAAAACATATTCTTTGATATGAAATGTTTTTTTTGTATGTTGGATCTTATTGAAAAGTAAACTTTTGACGGGTGCCACATGTGAAGCAGGATCTGCTTACCCTTCCGGAGCACCTGAGATCACCCCTAGTTTATGGTGGGGTTCGTAGTGCTTATTCTTTAGTTTCCTATGTTGTGTAATGTGTACTATTGTTTGTCTTTTTCATTTTTAGCCATGGCTTGTCAGTTTATTTTCGATTTATGAGTTTGACTGTCCCTCTGGTATCTTTCGTCCCTCTTCGATTTTTAAAAATTAAAAAAACATATGGTTAACAAATGAATTTTTTTTTGATGAGATCATTTCATGAGATATATTTATCTCATGTATTGCTATTGAACATCATAAATTTTCTAAATATTTGCAATGTCCAGTTTGAAGAACATAATAGCATTTGTGTCCATACTTGATTTAAATAAAGACCAACGGACATTTGGATGTTTTTAATTTACCTATAATAATGATAAATACTTACTAGTTAATACAATCTAAAGTTTCAGTCTTTTTTCCTGTTTTCCAAATCACCTAAAATAAGGAGTAGTCAAAACTTGTCATACTATACGAAAATTTGTGACAGTTTTCAATCCGATGACAATTGGTTATCTATTAAGGTCATATCTTTGATATGTGTCATTAGCATAGCCATGCAAACAAAACTTTGTCATATTGATTCCTGACTATTGTCAATATAAACAATAGTTGGAATTAAATTGATATTAATATGATCAATGCGTTAAATAAAGGAAAGAAATGAACTTTCAATATTGTCAACTGTAAAATCAATGATTTTTTTGTTTAAGATGATGTCACAAATGAAGGCAACAGTAGTATACCGCTGTTCAAAATTCATAAATCGATTGAGACAAAAAATCCTGGTTATAAACTAAAACTGAGGGAAAACAAGTGTGTACTATGTGATTTAGAAAGAATAACCGACTGCTAACTGTGTATCAATTGTATTCCTTGGCTTTTAATGTAATCAATATGGAAGTCTGTGTAACGACAATATGTTTCCAAAATGTTTCCATCATTGTTAAAAGTGACTGAAGATACCAAAGACACAATCAAAAATCGATAATCCAGGATTGTTGAGTGATAAACTATTATCAATATATCATATCTGAATATGAACTTAAAGATCTTAGCAACATTTGTTTTGGTCTTTGAGAAGGTTCTGTGTCATTTCTGCCTATGAGTACAAAAAAGACAGTGATGTTCCCATTAGAATATCGACATGTCTATCAAACAAAACTAACAAAACCTTTTTGTATAAAGCTTTATATTTTAGGAAGTAAAAGACCTGAATGCCTCATATCTTATATGCAAAAACCTAATGTTAAGTAATTTCTGTCAGTCATATGTCCATTATCATTGACCCCATTTTATGGTTCAGTGACTGCTTGTTTATGTGAATTTCTCACTTATTATGAGTAATAGGATAACTATATTTGGTATATTGGGTTCTGTCAACGACTACATGTCCGTCAGACAGGATTCACCTTACATTGACCTCATTTCATCGATCAGTGATCAAGGTTTAAGTTACGTGCTTAGGTTCGCTTCCCAAACGCTATACACCAAAGGTCAACTAATCTGGTGTCTGGATTGAATGTAATGAGTACATGTTTGGTAGATTTCATCTGAGCTTTATCTCATTTTCATGGTTCATTGGTCAGTGTTTAGTTTTTGGGTTTTTGTCTGTTTTCAAATACTATTAGCAATAAATTAGCTATATTTATTCATGTGAATCTCTCATTTATTATGAGTAATAGGATAATTATATTTAGTATATGGGTTCCTTTAAACGTCTACATGTCCGTCAGACAGGATTAACATGATTAACCTAACTCCGACCTCATTTCATTGATCAATGATCCAGATTTAAAAGACAGACGAAAGATACCAGAGGGACAGTCAAACTCATAGATTGAAAATATACTGATAACGCCATGTCTAAAAATAAAACGACAAACACAAATAAATAGTACAGAAGACACAACATAGAAAACTAAAGACTTAGCGACATGAACCCCACCAAAAACGGGGGGGTGGGTGATCTCAGGTACTCTGGAGTGGTATGCAGATCCTGCCTAACATGTGGCACCCGTCTTGTTGCTTATGTTGTTGCAAATCCGGTAGGTCACAGTCGTGAAAAGGGACGGGTATTGTAGGTACGACATAAGGAATATATCCAAAATCATCTGTGAAACGGTTATTCCATAACGGTCAAACAACTCTTGATGGCGTCCGAAAATTTATGAAGGTATGATTTTAACTTCACCATTTGGAACTCTTGGTTTAATAGCTTCCTAGTGAGCAGCAATCCTCTATCAAAAAAATCATGATATCAATGTAAACTGTATAGTTAAAATCCTGAGCTCAATATAGCAGATTTCTTTAAGAATCCATTTTTGGTATACGAAACTGAAAGACAATAACAATCAAAACCAAGGAGTAAACATAGACTCATAAAACCAAGACATTTACATCAACAGTTACAAATAATAAATAAGAAACAACACAAACTCCACTAAAAACCGAGAGTGAAATCAGGTGACACGGAATGGTAAGCATTTCCTGTACCATATACGGCACCCGTCGTGTTATTTTTTGGTTGAAGGTTATTATGACTGTGGAAGTGTTGAAATTAATAAGCTTGATAAGAAAAGACACAATACAAAATACTGTGCAATGGCTTTTGTGTGTTATGTTTAACAACAACTTGTAGGGGGGATTGTTTTCAGAAGAGATAGATGAAGTACAAATAATGAGAATTAAGAATACACGTGAGGCATGCAGACTGGACAGAAGAACATCACGAATTGTCCTACTGGATGAAATAATTTCACTTGAACAAACTTTTATTAAGAAAGAACATGGTATATTTAAAACAAAACAAGATAAATTATTTGACTTTCTTGCATACTATTTTGGACATAAAATTATCCAGTCTTTGATTAGAAATGCTCATCCTGGTGTTATCAAGCAGATTTTTGCTGGAAAGAAGAGATGACATGGATCAGTTTATTACTATTGTACCACCTAAATATCATGAGATGGATCTAGAGAGAATGATTGATGACTGGTCTATATTTAGATAAGTTTATGTGTTCAGGATTATCAGTTTTAAGATACAAGAGTTCAGACACAATTTCCTATGTTGTCTCAAAAAAATTGAAATATCACTTCAGAGGCGATTAGCGCTGAAAAAAGTTGTAAATAGAGAATTGATGTTATCGTGTTTGCATGGTAACGAAACCATGGAAACAAGGAAACGTCATATGTATGTTTCCGTAAACAAAAAATCAAATCTAATCACCGGGCGTTTTAAAGCTTCGTGTACGCCTCAGAATGCAATAAAATTACAAAAGAAGAACGTATATCGTGTTATTTTAATCTTTTTAATACTGGGTAATGAAATCATTACAGTGTGTACTGGCTGGTAATTATCGCGTATGGTACGATTTTGACACGCCTAACGGCATAGCTAATGAATATGAATAAATATAGATAAGAACAGCACGTGTAGCCATAAACTCAGAGTTGTAGATTTGTAGCATAACCGTATATATGTAGTTTTGAGAATATAGATTAAATACCAAAATAGTGTTTTCAATATCAATAATCCGAGCAAGTAAAACACGGATCTATCATGGTGGAGGACTCAAATTGTATGTATTAATAATGTGATTTTAATTTTAAATGTTTACATGAATAACATACGTAAACAATTGTCGAAAATTGAAGAAATTACGTATTCAAACAATAATTTAACAAGTGTTCCGGTTATTTTATCTGACAGCAAAAGTCGATGTTTACAAAATCAACTTAATTTCCGAAATTCAATTAAATGGTGTTATAAATCAGGAGCTACTACAAAGGAACAGTTTAATTTTTTTTGAAGCAAAATTTGGCTGAACTTATAAATCAGTATACTAACATTACATTGTTTGTGTGGTTAGGGACGAACGAATTAACTAAAAAAGAACGGGATGGCAGTATTTCTTTGAAAAGAAGTGGGAATGACAGTATAAATCATATTTATTCGATCTACAAACACATGACAAAGAAATTTACTTTTTCGTTCGTAATTTCGAAAAGGTTAAACTTGTTTATATAGAAGTTCCGGTATATTCTATTTATTGGTGGAACGTTTTCCATAATCATTCAAATCCAGAACAATTTTGTGAAGATGATCTGCGTCTACATACTCAAATAGAGCAGTTAAATATTTATATTCGTGACATACATATTTTACATGTACATTCCCCAAGTTGGTCAAATAATTTAGTGCAAACACGGAAACAAGGAAAACGATAACATACGTTTTCTAGTTGCACTTCTGCTGGATATTATGATGGTATTCATCCGCGTCCAGAGCTATCAAGATTGTAGTTATTAAAATTTTGTCGTGTATTTAATATGTACTGTGTTTAGCTAAAATACCCGATAATTCTGCCTGGAAAGGGATTTATTTCAAAGATTCAACTCAAGTTATCTGTAAGTACGTTTCTCTTTATACTATATAATTGTATGTGCAAATTGTCGCGCTACAATATTCCAGTACCGAATAAGGTATATGTTTGGGGAATCTGCGTTACAAAATGCAAGAGATGAATAATTGTTTTCTGTATGTGTACGTTGGTACGCTACAAATTGATCTGTAATTGACATGAGTAGTCCAGAGATTGAATTTCTTCCGCTGAAAATAATAACACCGCTGAATCTACGTTTTTGTATCAAAATGTAGATGATTTTTTATAGTACTTTTCTAACTCTAGATTTTCTTGAATTTAACGAATTTAAAGAACATGACATTTTTCTCTCCCTACCAATACCAAGGAATAGTCCCACACTAAAATTGAATTCTACACATTTAGATTCAACACCTCCAAAATACGAAACTCAATTGTAAAAATGGAAAAACTTGCCAACTGCTCGACATTTTCGGGTTATTCCCAGGACAACGCACATAATTTTTTTTATCGGAATTTAAGTCATATGCTCTTTTGCACGATCTTCGTGATTTGACGGAAAGAAAGTAGCCGCGTTTTATCTTCATTTAAAAGGTCCAGCATTAACCTGGCTTAATACTCTAAGTGAAAAATCAAAAGAATCATGGAACGCCATCGAAGTTTTATTTCATTAATCAGTAAGAAATTGTTAAAAATTTCTAATTTGTGGGCGGGGATGTTATGTTAATCTTTTTAATACTGGTTAATGAAATTATTACAGTGTGTACTGGCTAGTAATTATCGCGAATGATACGATTTCGACACGCCTATCAGCATAGCTAATGAATATGCATAAATATAGATAAGAACAGCACGTGTTGCCATAAACTGAGAGTTGTAGATTTGTAGCATAACTTTATACATGTAGTTTTGATAATATAGAATAGATACCAAAATAGTGTTTTAAATATTATTCATCTGAGCAAGTAAAAGACGGATCTATCAATAGGTGAAAAATGTGTATGGATTATGGAGCATCTCCTTTGGATATTGCTTGTCCCAATAATCATATAGATAGTTATCAATGGTACCAGGATTATAATGTACGCCAAACGTGGGTTTCTTCTACATAAGACTCATCAGTGATGCTCAAATCAAAATAGTTAAAAAGCCAAACAAGTACAAAGTTGAAGAGCATTGAGGACCCAAAATTCCCAAAATTTGTGCCAAATACGGCTAAGGAAAAATGCCTGGGATGAGAAAATAAATAAGTGTTCGTATAATGGAGCATCTTCTTTATATTAAATTTGCTTGACAAAATAAGCATATAGAAGTAGTAAATGTGATACTGGACAGCAAGGCAGACATTAACAAGTGTGATGATAATGGAGCATCTCCTTTTATATTGCTTGTCAGAAAAATCATATAGAAGCAGTAAAGGTTTAATAGGACAACAAGGCAGACATCACTATGTGTGATGATAATGGAGCATCTCCTTTATCATGTTTATATATTGCTTGTCAGAAAAATCATATAGAAGTAGTAAAGGTATAACTAGACAACAAGGCGGACATCAATATGTGTGATGATAATGGAGAATCCTCTTTGTATATTGCGTTTCAGAAGAATCAGAAGTAGTAAAGGTATAACTAGACAACAAGGCGGACATCAATACGTGTGATGATAATGGAGCATCTTCTTTGTATATTGCGTTTCAGAATAATCAGATGTAGTAAAGGTATTACTGGACAACATGGGACATATAAATAAGTGTAAAAACATATAGTGGAAGATACAATTAAACAGCCCTCTCACTCCATAGTCAGGTCATAAAGTATTTCAGAAAAAAATAATATCACAGCTGCAAGTTGCCTTTCAGCAGATCAATATGTTTAAAAAAATATCTCAAATATTACTTAAAAGCACAAATCAGGAGCGTTTGGTATCAGCAAAAACCAGGACAAATTCAGCATATTCCGGAAATTTTTGTTTTCTATCCTTTACATCTTTTCACACAATTGTGTACCAAGCACCTGTACCAAGTCAGGAATATGACCATTGTTTAACGTTCGTGTGATGTGTTTGAGCTTTTTAATTTGCCATTTGGTAAGGCACTTTCTCGTTTTTGATTTTTGTTGCAGTTCGGTATTTTTGCTATCTCGTGTTTTGCTTTGAATACCCTTCAGTATTGATTTTTATTCTTGGATTGAATTATATGAAAACTAAGTAAAAACCAAAACAGCTTTTATTTTAAAAAATTTTTTTTTTTCCTTTTTCAACAAGTTTTATCTTATAGACTTACTAAATTATAATCCTGGTACCTTTGATAACTATTTACGAGAGGTAAACATTGGTAAACTACTGTAGTCTTAATCTTAGTCTTAATCTATCGAAAGATAACCTTTAACGTAAATGTAGATCAACTTGAATTATTGAATTTTTCATTAAGGCAATGTGACACTGGAATGTGCAGCTTAAACAAACACGACATAAATATGCGGTATTCAAATATCAATACTCTGGTAAATTTGAAGATTATTATAGATAAAAATTGTATTTCATCTGCCATTTTGTGTAACTGATTTCAATAGAATACCACGATTGATGATGACTTCAATGTCTTGATTTTAAAAACAATACACTTGAAGGTAGGAATCACGTAATTGTCCTTTTTAATTACAAGATTTTGTTTTGTACTTTGAGATAATTGCTGTTTATACCTTATGGTAAACAATGTGAGTAATAGATCTGTCTCGCATTGATTCATTCTGAAATATGTCAAGTTATTACAGTTGGGTACAGACCACGCACTATATGCAGATGCACGGAAACAGTTTACGTGAAAAATGCGTGTCTTCAATGTTTTTAAAAAGTTATTGCACGTTTCCAAATGCATGGTGGGTTGCACTTATGACTAGACCAATGACAAAACAATGAATGGACAAGGACATGACCAATATGAAAAAAACTTAGTTACTTTTCTATTTATACAAGGATCGATCTCAAATTCGAAATATAATAAGATTACATCATTTAAGGAGGCTCGCGGGTACAAACATTTCAGCGAAAAATTAAACATTTGTTTTTTTTCATTACAAATTTTATTTAGTACACTATTAGTTATTACTTTATGATATGGTACAATAATCAACCAACAAAATCGATTCGGTTTGGCCCCAAATATTTATATCATTGAAAAAGCTTCAAAATATCGCCCTTTGGTGCAAAAATGCAATTTTTTTGGCATTCAAATTGAAATATATTTTTTTAATCATCGGTGACCTATATTTTTTATATTTGTTTTCAGATAAGCTGTACATCAACAAAATAATTGTAAAATTTAAGTGATTTCTGTAATTTAGTTCTTTTTTATTTCGATATAACCTCTATTTCTTCTATTAGCTCAACAGATAAAAAGGACACTAACAAAAATGTATGCTTCTTTCGGAGGAAGATTGTGAGCTTAAATGAACGGTGACCCCATTTTTTTATTTCATTTTTCTATTTAGTATATGATAAAGTTCTTAAATATTTTTTTTTAGCGAAGTCCTATATTAAAAAAAAAACCAATTGATTTATACCCGCTATCCCCCTTAATATTGAAATAAAGGAAAAACGATAAACGAAAAATATCTAAAAATCTTGTGAAAACGTGACCTGAGAAATGTTAATAAATGACAGGACAAAAATCAACAATCATAGGACAAAGAGAACGTGCTAATATCTTTCTTTGTTCATCTCTAATTTGAAAAAGCCTGATAATTTAGCACTTTTCATACCTCAGAATGGAAAATGAGACAAAAAGTGATAAAATTTAAATTATATTGACAATATTTCTTTTTTTATTAATATTTTTGTATTGGCCTCATAGTTGCATTTTTTATACCGTCGGATGAATTAATAAACATAACAAGAGTTTATATGCTGAAAGGTCCCGCCTTTTTTTACTAACCATTGATATTTTGTTGATAGTCCTAAATATAAAGCTTTACTACAAATAAAGGCAACAATAGTGGCCTAGTATGCCGCTGTTCCAAAGTCATAAATCGATTGAGAGAAAATAAATTGTGGTTAAAAACTAAAACCGATGGAAACTCATCAACTATACGAGGAAAAAGAACGAAACCACAGGAACACGAAAGTGCAACAAAACCAAACGACAATGTAACACACACAGAAACGAACTATAACATTACAACTGTCATTTTCTCGACATCGTACAGGCCTTAACATGTTCCAAGAAAATGAGGTCAAGGTCATATAAACCAAATGAGAAATACATGTAAACCTTACAATCAATCAATACACTAAATTTAGTTGACCTATTGCTTATATTTTCAAAGATACAGACTTAGCTTAAATATATTTAAAGCCAACGGGTTCAAAATTCTTAATTTGCAAATTATCAATTTGTAAATAGTCAATTTGTTACTTATAACTGTGTAATTTCAAAACTCCTAA
The DNA here is from genome assembly GCA_037788925.1 of Mytilus galloprovincialis. NCBI lineage: Eukaryota > Metazoa > Mollusca > Bivalvia > Mytilida > Mytilidae > Mytilus > Mytilus galloprovincialis. The sequence continues at coordinate 3,043,497 of CM075340.1, read as the reverse complement.
TTCGTAAATTGTCAATTTGTTACTTGTAACTGTGTGATTTCGAAATTCCCTATTGATAAATTGTTAATTTGTATATTGATGTTTTATTATTTGTAACATGTCGATATGTCAATCTAATTAAAAACCGATCTCTCATCGCTCCCGTTTTCTGATATGTCGCGTGGGAGATCTAACGAAACCCGCTTTGGGGTCACATGTGAGTGACCCCGTAGGTGCGTCTTTTTCGACCAATAAAAATGAGTCTTCCACGATCTTGAAAGTTTATCGTAAGGTAAAGGGATGAAAATCATTTTATTTACGAAGAAATCGTCAGTCCAAATAATTCATAAACGTTTTTGATTGGCTTATTTATAGGTCGTCAACTCATTTGCATATCGTTATAAATTCATAACTTCCAGTTAACTCACATGTGACTTCAAAGTTCCTCAAAGCGGGTTTCGTTAGATCTCCCACGCGACATATCAGAAAACGGTAGCGATGAGAGATCGGGTTTTAATTAGATTGTCGATATGTCATCGTTATATTATGCTAAGTAAACGATCATTATGACGACAGATGGTGCACGATTTCTTCTTCGGTGTATAAGCCTCCTATAAGTAGGAGCAAATATACATGTATGTTGTCTTTTCAATGGCATGTATATATTTTGTTTTCTGAAGAGGACAGGACCATGGCCTTTCGTCCGAGGACGGAAACTATAAACTTACAATCCGAATATTTTCTGCTTCTGCTTCTGCTGCTGCAAGATAATGGCCACAATCAACAAACTGATTATACTGCCATGGGTTTAGTGCGCATACTGATCACCCTTCCCCCAAATTATGTTTTTTTAATTCAATTTTGTCATTAAAACCCAAAATGGTTGAGCGGTCCAAACCCTGTTCTTTCTTGGGAAGAATGAGTTTTTGCGATAATCACTGGATGCCGATAGTAATTGGAAGCATCTGCCATGCTTGTTTATAGACAGTCTTTTTGTGGGTATCAGACATTCTTCCGTCAATATTTCCACTTGTGTTTTATTCTATAAAGCATAGTACGTCTTGCTTCTTTTCTTCTTTGTTCCAGACATGTCCATTTTAGGTGCTGGAGCATCATGTTAACACTGGAGCGGTTATTGTGTTTGTTTGATGTATAACGAGCTCCTTTTCTCTAGATTATGTCAATTTTTGTTTTAATGTATGGATCTCATACTTGGCAGACATATTCCACAACTGATCAAACTAGTGTTTTGAAGGCATTCCCATTTACTGTGGTTGATCCTGTATTTAGATTTCTTTTGGGAAAGCTAATTGTTTTGTTTTCTTTATAACAGATGTTGTTTACATGGTCATTCCATCTCAGATCTGATGTAAATGTGCAGCCTAAGTATTTAGCACGGTTGGCTGTGTCAAGAATGTGGCCATTTAAGTTGCATGAAGAAGCAATTGTGTTGTTTTGTCAGCTAATGGTAGGCACATTGCATTTGTCCGGATGGAAGCACATTTTCCATTTCTTTTCCCAACAGATGCATATGAGAGATATTGAACGATGTTTCTCTGCCTTGTATGTCTAATCTTTCTTAAAGACTGGGCTTATATTGGCATTCCTCAAGTCAGATGATACTTCCCCTATCATAAGTGATGTTAGGAAAATGATGGTAGCTAGCTCTTTGAGTATTCTTGGTTTTAGATTTTCTGGTCCTGATGCTTTGTTTGAAATTATGTTTATGAGAAGTTTCAGCACTCCATTTCTGATATATTTAGTTCTTCTACAGATTGACATTGGCTTGGCATATGACAACGAGATGTGAACTCATCTGGACTATATATTTCCTTTGAAGAAAATTCTTATTCAGGATTGTTCCTATGTTGCTAAGTCCACAGGATGAGAACGAAGTACTCCATCGCAACGTAGTGGTGCCACTCTGCTGTTGTCAGTCTTAATGTGTTTAATATATGTCCAGAATGAGTAGTTTCATATTATTGTATTGGTGGGTTTACTCTTTAGGTGTTACTATATTTTCGATGTAATCTCAATATACTCGACGGAGTTCTTTCTGTTCTATATGCTTGACTTCTTTAAATTAAGCTGTGATTTAAGAATCCACTGATTTTTTTTGTCTCGCTTGACGGAGTCAAATGAGAAACATAAATATGCTGTTTCCGGCGTTTCGCCGCCGACGCCGGCATCAACGATGTAGTAGTCTGTGATTAGGTCTAGTTGATGGTATCTCATTACCATGGAGATTTTTTGGCCCCGACTACTCAGTGATGGTCTATTGAATTTGAAACGTTTGCTTAGTTTTCATGTATTAATTTGTGATTAAGTTAATGATAATTGGTATACAGATGTATAAGCATTGGCATATCTCATTCCATAGAGATTATTTGGCCCGCGCCCTTAGTCATGGTCTATTGACTTTTAAACTTTTGCTTAGTTTTCATGTATTAGTTTGTGATTAGGTCGGTTTATGGGGAACCACTACTGGTAGGCCAATGATATGTGGTATGCATTTGTATTATCATTGGCATATCGCATTACTTTCGAGATTATTTGATCCTGCCCTTTCAGTTATGTTTTATTGTCTTTGAAATTTCGCTTAGTTTACATGAATAAGTTTGTGTTTAGGTTTATTTAAAGGGATATACTTATGATAAGTCAATGGTATTTGGTATGCAGTTGTTTTAGCATTGGCACATCTCATTACCATGGAAATTGTTTAGTCATGTACCTTCTATCGTTTATATAATCTGTCACGGCGACGTATTGATTTATGTACATTTGTTGTAAACCGATGGAGGCTATCCTTCTGTCTTGCTATTTTATGAGGAATTTGAACTGTTACACTCTGTTGCAGCTAGTGTTTTTATTTTATCATGAGTGTCAATCATTTCCTGTTTCACGGTTTCCCAGTTTGCCTTTCTTTATAAAGGAATTCTACGTGGTTTCGTTTCCTTGATAAAAGCTTTGTGCATTTGTCACTAAAGACGATGTCGTGGTATGATATTTCAGGTATTGCATTAGTACGAGTAAAGCGAGTTGGATCGTTTGTATTTACCAGATCAAGAGTACTGGGGCCTCTTGGTGGTTCCGCTACTAGTTGAACAATAAAATTGAGAATGGAAATGGGGAATGTGTCAAAGAGACGACAACCCGACCACAGATCAGACAACAACAGAAGGTCACCAATACAGCGAGAAATTCCCGCACCCGGAGGAGTCCTTCACCTGGCCCCTTAACAAATATATATGTTACAGTAAATAGTTGAAATTAGGAATTACATGTAATTACTAAAATTTAGGAATTACATGTAATTCCCGATGCACTTAGTAAATACAAGTAATTCCTAAAACTGCCCAGTTATTACAAGTAATTACTAATTTTTAAATGATTTTTTACACCTATTTACTAACTGTTAAAACACTGTTGTAATATGGTCAGCTGATCAAAAATTGTGGTAATACCTACTAGAAGATCAGTGAATACTCTTCGAAAGTGATCAACCTAAAGTGTTGTTTTTGATATTGGTGCATAAGCTACGAAATATATAGCAAATTAAACATGATTTTTGTGTTGTAAAGTCATTAATTATAATGATATTAGAATTCACTTTTAGCAGGCAATCTCACTGGTTCTATTTTGTTAAATATGCTGAGAAACATGGTTCATTGGTTGATGACTTGTGCACTTGCAAGTTAATAATTGGACCTCTTTGAATGTAAATTAATGTTAACTTGGAAAAAAACTAAGATCAGCTATAAGTAATATACGATAAAAGTATTATTTTACAAACTTTACTTCAAGATATTATCTTATGATCATAAACAAGCTTCTGTCCAAGTTTGGTGGAAACCCAGTCATAGTGAAAAGTTAATGTTAAATGGCATGAAAACTACAAACAAGTTCAATATAACATGTATAATAAAATGCGGAAAAAAAGGATTTCATTTTACATGATTAATTTACCTCTTAATATTTGTCTTATGATCATAAACAAGCTTCTTTTCAAGTTAGGTAGAAATCCAGGATAATTTAAGAAAGTTATCAAAATTTAGCCGCTGATGACGGAACATAGGTTGGTTCGCTGTGTCTCGCGTTTTTGCGATAAGAGTCGCATGCATGCTCGACAAAATGAAAATAATGTCAACAAAAGGGGTGAAATTTTAAGGTGACTTATTCAATCCACAAAAAGATTATATTCATCACAAATGTCCGACAGAAGAAGTCATTGTTGTCGCTTTGACACTTTCCTCAATTTTATAGTTAATAGATATAGGAAGATGTGGTATGAATGCAAATAAGAAAACTCTCAATTCAAGTAACATATTTTTTTTTAAAGTAAACCATTGTATGTCAAGGTATGGCCTTCAATACTTAGCCTTGACTCACACCGAACAGCAAGCTATAAAAGCCTCCCAAAAATACTAGTGTAAAACCATTCAATTGGGAAAAAGAACAGTGCCCCTATATAAAAACGAGAAACTAGGAAAACTGATGAACTATTTAGAAAAAGGAATTTGACTTTTGTCATTTGGCAACTTGAAAAGCAAAATTAATATAAACAATAGGCTCTCAAGATCCTGAATCGCTCACCTGATTTTTTTAACTCAATTTATTCATCAATCATGATTTATATTATTGTGTTATAATGTATATCAGTGTTTGCTTTAAATTGCTTTTTTTTTGTCATATATGCTACAAAATGAATATATAAGTTATGTAGAAAATCATCAGATATAAACAAAATTTGAACTTGATCTGCAATTTGTCAACTTAATACCAATACTGAAATCAATATTTACAAGCATAAGGGGTAAGTGTGGAGTTAATTTTCAAAGTTCAAGGACCACAACTCTGCACAAAATCATCAGCCTGAAACAAAACTCCAACTTCATCTATAACTTGTCTGGATAAAACTTTTTACCAATTTTCAAATCAATATCACTTCAAGCTTCCCACAAATGTCTTTCTAAATTTTGGATTGATATCTATGTCTTGCATGCTGATTTTTATGGAGTTTCAAAACGTATTAAACCACCATTTTCCAGTTTCGATTCACAAACTCTAAAGAGTATGCACTTTTGATGTGCCTTATATTCCTTAATCCTTAAGTATGAGCTCTAAAAATCCCTATCCCTTTACTTTCTGGTTTGGTATCTTGAATTATGTCTTTAATTTTAAAACAAACAAATCAAGTCAGTAAATAGCTGTAAAAATGACAAAAATAATCAGTAAATACCAGTAATCACTGAATCAACTAGTAAATACATGTAATTACTAAATTGGCTAGTGATTACAGGTATTTACTGAAATGCTTAGTAATTACGTGTAATTCCTAATTTCACCTATTTACTGTAACATATATACTAGTTCAGTGATAATGGACGTCATACTAAACTCCAAATTATACATAGAAACAAAAGGAAAAATAATACAATACTATCAAAGGCCAGAGGCTCCTGACTTTGACAGGCGCAAAAATGTGGCGGGGTTAAACTTGTTTATGAGATCTCAACCCTCCACATATACCTCTAGCCAATGTAGAAAAGTAAACGCATAACTATACGCACATTAAAAGTTAGAAGAGAAGTGCATTGTCGTCAAAAATGTCACTAAACTTATAGTTATTTTTCTGATATATTGAGTCTGATTTATAGATTATTGTTAATCAGTTCCAGCCGGGACGATTGGAGTCACCGTCTACTATTATAAAGGCATTTTACGGAGGTCAAGAAAGGCAAATGGATAGCCTTCAATGAAGGACAGATGGATCGAGAGGACATTCAATGAAGGACAGATGTTGATTTATTAGTGACAGCAATAGCTCAAAGTGAACAAGGTGTGTTAAAAACTTAGTAAAATAATCCATGTTTTTTACCCTTTTCCCTATCATGAATCCAATAAGAAGCTGATTCATTATCACATTAATTTTGCCAAAAAAAAGTTAACAAAATTTACAATTTGATTTTGATTGCAGCTCTCCACAAAATTTGCAGTGTAACTAAGTCGTGTAAAGCCTATGAAAGGTAGGAGCACTTCTTTAAGATAGTATAACTTCAACTTTTCAGATCTTGTTATAGGAGTGGCAACCTCTTTAAGATAGTATGACAAAACGTTTACATTCTATAAAATGTACAGGCATCTCTTCAAGATAGTATGTTGACACCAGAGGTATCTTTTTTTCAATTTTTATTGTATTGCCAGTTCGCTCTTATTAACATATATTCGTACGTCCCATAATCTCATTTACTCCATTGTTTGTACTCCTTTTTCACCATATTGTTTAAACTTACAAATATCATATGGGATTCTTCTAATTGTTTAAAGCTGTGTGGTGGGTGGCCTGTAATTGCAAACTTCCATTTCGTTTCAACTCTTGTGGATAGTTGTCTCATTGGCAATCGTACCATATTTCTTTATTCATACTTTCAAATTGAGTGTGTCGACATTTGGCTTCAGTCAGAAAACTGACTGGTATATAAAAACAGAAGGTTAAATTTGTCAAAACATATTAGTATAGATATATACCATCCATAAAGCTAAAACTATTTGCTGGTGATATCTGGAAAGCTATTATTAAGACCAAATTTCACTAAATATGGAATTTACTTAACCGATTAAACATTTTATCAGAATTAAAAGAAGAAAACCATTTTGATCAAGAATTATTAACAAAATACTTTAAAAAGAAATGAACAGTACTTCTAATATCCAAAACAATAAAAATTTGGGAAAATTATTCAATACATTATACACATCAGACTTAAGCCTCCCAATTGATATTTCATCGTGTGTTTTTCTATGTTGTTGTGTTGTACTATTGTTTAAGAAAAAAGAGAAGGTTTGGTACCATTAAAACGTTTAATCCCGCTGTAAATGTTTGCACCTGTCCTAAGTCAGGAATCTAATGTACAGTAGTTGCCGTTTGTTTATGTAATTTATACGTGTTCTCGTTTCTCGTTTTTTTTTATAGATTATACCGTTGGTTTCCCGTTTGAATGTTTTTTCGCCAATAATTTTGGGGCCCTTTATAGCTTGTTGTTCGGTGTGAGTCAAGGCTCCGTGTTTGAGGCAGTACATTGACCTATAATAGTTTACTTTTATAAACTGTTTTTGCATGGAGAGTTGTCTCATTGGCACTCATACCACACCTTCATACATATATTATGAAGTTTATTTACCCCAATAAGTTGATGAGTGAAAAACAGATTGGTTCAAAGAAAAAGCTAGACAAGCAGATCACATCTTCTCATTAAAGTCAATTGCTGATAAATAAAAGGCTTAAAAAAAGAACGATTTTGTAGCATTTAAGCTCTACGAAAAGTCTTTGATAATGTCTGGAGGGAGGGTTTATTTAATATTCTTCTCCAAAAAGGGCTTCCAGGCAAACTTTTAATGTCATTCAATGAATATATAATGGAAAAAACTGCAGAATTAAATTCCAGAATGGTATTAGTCACGAATTTATATCAAATTATTGAGTAAAACAAGGGGTTATATTTAGAACAACTTAGTGTAATATTTATATAAATGGCGTTGTGAATTATTTTGATCATGCAAACACTCAGCCAATTGTTAAAGGAGATGTAAAACTAATATTATTATTAAATGTACATGACATTATTTCATGAAACCAAAGAACGCCTACAAAATACAATTTTTTCTCAGTCTGTCAATGCTATATATAATTAAGGGATACTTCCATGTATGTGAAACTATGAATAAAAATCTTAATTTTAATTGTATTTAAATTACATTCAGCTATTACACTGAGGCATATGACCACACGTTTAAATAGCAGTCTACTAATCAATATAAAAATCATCATAAAGTATATTAATGATTGTTTTTTTTTATTGAGAACATCTGTATGATTTATGTTTCTTATAGCATGTATCCTTTTTTATCACTTTTTCATGAACATTAATAATTGTGAAACTGTTGATGAGTTTGAGCTTTTGATTTTGTCTTTGATTAGGAACTTTCCGTTTGATATATTCCTTAGAGTTCAGTTTTTTGTGAACTTAATTTTCACGAACAGATTACTATGCAACATGCATCAGGTAATAGTACTGCAACTGACATCGAAAAAGACGAGTTTAATGGTCCGGAATAACACACGGCTGCAAATTGTTTTAAATGATAGAATAATATCTATATTTGAATTTCCGTCGGGTCGTAAAAAGTTTCTATAGTCACATTTTTGTATTTTATCCCTTTAATGGGGGTACCCCTCAATTTACGGTTTTGGGTATTTACCTTAAAATCCAAAAATATATTTTTTGGTTAAATTTCCCGCTATTTTCGTAAAAACTTTCTATGCACATATCATCAAGGATCATCGGAATGATAAAGGCATGAATATTATACCATCTCCAAGTAAAACTTTCAAACTTAAAGTTGGCTATTTTTTAGATAGAAATTTAACGCGTTTTTCTTTGAAAACGAGAAAACATATGATTCAAAAACAGTATTTGACATTTGAGAGGACACAACATATTATTGCGATACTGCATGCAAATTTTGTTGGGCAAATTCCAAACAATTTTGTCAAAAACTCAAAAATAAAAACATCATTTGTACCTTTTTTAATTACGGAAATTTCCTATCCGTCAATCAGCTCCACCATTTATTTTTTCATTCACAATCAATTTGATAGTTTCGATGTGATTATGTAGATTTTGTAGGAGAAGTTAATTTATTTTTGAGTGATTTGAATATATATAGTAGTTCTTTCGTGTATTTTCTGTAAATAAGTTATGTTTTTGTTAATAAAATTTTGACTTTATATAAAAGTTAACCAAATCCTTCGGATAAGAGTTTTTTCCGGATAATGACTATAGTTGACACTGTGTGAAAATACATTGTATGTCAATGTTTAACCTCAGAGCAATTAATATGCATGCAAGTGGTCGGGGGAAAAGTACTATTGAAGTTTCGCAGAGATTTGGTGTGTGACAAGGTAATGCTAAAACCAGCTTCTCTTGATATTCTGCTTTCCGTGGGCGAATCATCAGTGATGTTATGAGACTTGCACCAGAAGGCAAAATTGGTGCGTCTTTAAATTAAATTGATTGATTGATTGTTGGTTGCTTAAAGTCCAGTGGCAAATATTTCATGCATGTTCAGGACGAGAACAAGCTAACAATAAAAACAATAGGTAGGTTTTGTCATAATAGAGGCCATTCGGGATGATGATCGGGAAAATTTAGACTGCCACTGGAAAATGATGGGATATTGGATTGGGACAGAAATTTTCCATTGCAACATGCCACCTACGGACCCCTTAAAGAGTTGATGCAAAGGTTTTTAACGTGCAAAGAACGTGACACTCCCTTTACACGAGGCAGCGGATTTAACGTCCCCATTCTGACCGGACGTGACTGCGAACTTGATACATCCCGCACAGCAAAACGGACGCCCAACTTCGTTTTACTGCCGGTCGGGGGAAGACCAAGTGACCATATTTCGTTTCCCCAGTCACCCTTGGGGAACTTTATATTAGAAACAACAGAAATCCATATATGTGATCAAACTGATCGACATGTAACCTCACAACCTGACACTTTTTTACGATCTCGCGCTCAGTTTCTTCCTTGTAGTTTGGATATGAAAACAGGGTTTTTGTGTAAAAGAAAAACATTTAAAAAAAACAGAAAACTACGCAAAACTGAGTCCTCTAAACGTGTTAACAGTCTTTTAAGTTGTGCTTATTAATGTGAGTAATCATTTATCCATGCATAACCAAGTACTTATTGAAGTCAACACCTGTGCAATTAAGTAAAACAGTCACTGAAAAAATAGAATTTGAACTTGCTGTCAGTTCATTAATAACGATTGTTAGTGATGTGATTTGTTTTTCCATAAGAAAAAGCCTTTCTCATGTAGCACATCCTCTATATATACCGATCAATTTTACCAAAGATTGTCTCTGATGCTTACCAAACTGCCAAACTCCAGAAATAACTAGATATTGTGACACCTTACAATTCAAACACAGTGGGGCCAAGGGATATGAATTATAGAGTTTAGCTCTGAACTCAATTTAGGGGATGCCATATCTGCTGCAGGAAAATTGAAGTCTATATTAAGATTTTCAGAATTGTCTGAAATATCAAGGATACATTAAAAGAAGAACAATTACTTCATCCTGCCACCAGTGGTCTTATGAGCTATGTCCTCGTTTTGGTATTTCGATGGAAATGATGCCCGCATAGCTTGTTAATAGATATAGGAAGATGTGGTATGAGTGCCAATGATACAACACACAATCCAAGTCACAATTTATAAAAGTAAACCATTATAGGTCACGGTCCGGTCTTCAACACAGAGCCTAGGCTCAAAAGTTCATTTGATAGTTAATCGATGAAAAATAACACAAAGGCGCTTCTGAACCGTATATTGTCCCTAAAGATGACAAAAATTCGTAAATGTATGGCTATTACAAAATCAATCGTTTCTGTAGCAACATTCGCCCCTTTACATTTGGGACTGGCAGTGCAGATACATCATGCATATGCATATGGGAATATGGGTCACGAACATTGATCGAAACTTTGTACTCACATTTCTTTTGTGTTTCCTATGCAAAGGGAAGACTTTATCTGACGAGTTTGACCAAATCATGACGGTATTTACGCTCCAGATAGCATCTGTACTAAAAAAAACTGTGTTTGCTTTGAACAAACTCTGTCCTGCGCCGAACTTGTTCTTATAAAAAAGGGAAGTGTCTTGTAATGCTAATACGCGTACTGAATCCGCATATGATGACTAAGAGATTGATTCATGTCCCTATTTTATGAATACTTGAGCTATTGTGTGTCGCTTTTAAAAGTTATATAAGGATCATGACTGAATTTGAATTACAACATTAGAAAATTGGCATTGCATTGTATAAATTTTCATCCTTCCCTTAAAAAATCAATGAGTTAACTTTTTTACCAGGATTATCCTACTAAAAAAATGTTCATGCACCAAACTGACTTTATTTTACACTCAAATTTTTTGTAAACCTCGCATTCGCCTCGGGTGACTATAGTATATTTTGTGTTATTACTGCTCTGTCCAGACTTTGTAAATACACAATATTGTATTTATCTATAACTAGATACTAATTTTCACAAAATACACAACCTTTAAGATGCAAAATTAAAAACACTGTTTCAGCGCTTGAATTTTGTTTTTTTCAAAGATAGAAAAAATATTGAAATAATTTGATAATCTGGTATTTTATACTTTAGAAAATAATTCTGTAATATACTATAGTGAAATACTATACACAATATGAAAGTTTATGGATGTGAAAAGGTCAAGGCCACTTCTTCTTTTGTTCTGTCTTAAAACGAAAAAAAATCAGACGGTTCCAAATCAACGCCATTTTGTAATGGCAGCTCTTCATATAATAAGTCAAATTTGTCGTTTTAACATTGTTTATAGTATATGCAAATGATTGAATCGTTTTTGTAGCATTCTATTGAATAAATATCAGAATATTTCTCCTTTTTGTTCTTGTGTTTGAAATATTGATATTTTTAGGTCTGACCTTTGACCTCAATTTCACAAAATTGTGACCACTCTGGATTTTTACGACCCAACTTTTCTTATTGTACACGTTGTCCTCTTTCCATCGATATAAAATTTAGGTGTGTGTTCTTCCGGACCATTAAAGTTTTAAAAAATGAACTCTGGTTGCAGTACTATAAGTATCACAAAAAACGTATGACCACAGGAATACATATATACAACTTCTCTTTACAGCGTCTACAAGTATTTATTATCACCTTTTGTGTTTGCAACTGACCACAAAAACACGACACATTTACACGTGCACAAATTCTTCAATGCACAAGGAATATTTATATAAACAAAGCTGAACTCACGCACTAACTATCTCGATGAATAGGCACACAATGAATACTCTACAAAATGGTTAGGTTAAACCGGTGCATGTTCACACTTCCACAATATTACCACTTGCAACACCAGCAAGTATACATCTTGAACTCTCACTAACACAAATTTAAAAAGAATTAACTCTTCCACAAGAGTACAACTTGCAACACCAACACCAACAAGTATACACCTTGTACTTTCAATGTACAATAACTTATTAGATAAGTTTCATTTTATAACACAATTATTATCAAAATCCAAACAATATCTATATCCTTTTGGTATCACTGTTAAATTCACTCTACTTACCAGTTGGAATATTATCTAATGTTTCTTCCTCAATGGCCAACTAAAAACTGACAGCCCTTGCGATGACGATTGACGTTTTTACCGACTTAAATGGCCATACAGGCCATGCGACGACGATGGACGTTTTCATTGACATTGACTGGCTATAAAGCCCCCCTTGCACGGTCTTGAGCTGGTTTATATACTAGCATATAAATCAGTCCATTATACTTATAAGGGTGACACTCAAGACTATACCAACTGTGGGTATGTTTAAAGGTAACATATGGTGCTCCTACCATGGAGAAACTTACATACATATAGAAACACAATTTATAGAAATGACAACTGGTATTTCACATTAAAATGAATGAACTATGCCCGTTTTCCGTTACACATATTACGAATAGTAAAGAGGGGGAGAGTCAGTTCAAATAATGCACAAAGGTAAAAGAGGATAACTCCTGGTCCATATCAATTACATGCATGCATATGTGTGTTATTAACACATATATAATAATTTTTAGTGACAAGAATTGAAATAAGGCATTAAGATTTCATCCCAGGCAATATATAAAGCTAACGACTAGGCATTAAGTTATTGCCTGAAACTCAGGATTTACGCTTATTACCTGAAATTTGATGATGATTAATCAGCCTTATATTGAATTTGTATAGCAGGATCACTTTACCTTGGTCTAATACAGGCGGCATCTAGTTGAAATCAAATTTAAGAAATGGAACTCTATATTAGAGAAGGAAAAGCAAAATTGGTATATTTGCATTAGTTGATCTTGGTTGGTTTTAAAAGTTTTATAGAGATGGCAAAGGAGTAGTAAATAGTTCCAAAAGTACCATTTAGTACGCCAGACGCGTTTTTCGTCTACATTAGACTCATCGGTGACGCTCATATCAAAATATTTATAAGCCAAACAAGTGCAACGTTGAAGAACATTGGGGATCCAAAATTCCAAAAAGGTGTGCCAAATATGTCTAAGCTTAAGGTAATCTATCGTGTGATGAGAAAATCCTAAGTTTTTCGAAAAATTCAAAGTTTTGTAAACAGGCAATTTACAAAATGACCACGTTATTGATATTCATGTCAATACCGAAATGTTGACTACTGGGCTGGTGATACCCTCGGGGACGAAACGTCCACCAGCAGCGGCATCGATTCAGTGTTGTAAATAGTTATCAAAAGTACCAGGATTATAATTTAGTACGCCAGACGCTAGTTTCGTCTACATAAGACTCATCAGTGACGATCATATCAAAATATTTATATGCATGCCAAACAAGTGCAAAGTTGAAGAGCATTGTGGATCCAAAATTCAAAAAAAATGTGTTCAATACGTCTAAGGTAATCTATGCCTGGAATAAGAAAATCCGTAGCATTTCGAAAAACAGGAAATTTATAAAAATGACCACGTTATTGATATTCATGTAAACATCGAAGTGTTGAGTAGTGGGCATGTGATACCCTTGGGGAAGAATTGTCCTCAAGCAGTGGCATCGACCCAGTGCTGTAAACAGTTATCAAAAAGTACCAGGATAATAATTTAGTACGCCAGACGCGCGTTTCGTCTACATAGGACTCCAGTAAGACCCCTTTTTGGCCCCAAAATATACCAGTTTTACAAAATTGTTAAAATGTAAACTTTTACTTATTTTTTGGAAAGTAGAAAGCTTCTGCTACATACATATGGTCTGTTTTTGACAATACAATGCACATATATCGGGTACTAGTACCATTAAGTCATGATAAGTTACTGAAATCTTAACAATTTTAGCATTATAGTTAAATTTTAGACGGTTTACCGTCTAAAATGAAAGTGGCCGCATTTGTGTTCATTCTTAATATTGAAATGTAAGTTGTATTTGATGATAATACATAACATATATAAAGGATGAACACGGATGCGGCTACTTTCATTTTTGACAAAAACGATATGAAAAGTGACATTTTTTGGCATATTAGATATATTTTTAATATGTGAGCTTGTATAAGAGCGTTTTAATGACTACATCAGTTAAAATCTTTCACATTAAATAATTGAATCAAATGAAATAGACTTAAAAAGTGTCCAAAATCTTTCGTCAGATGAACATGAAATTTGAGGCCAAAATCGGCCCGTGCCGGATCTTATCCTTCATGATTTTATACATCTTATATAAGGCAAAAATTCTAATAGGGAACGTATATTACATAATTATATTAATAAACCAATTTTCAAGACATTTCGGCCATTGTCCTTCTTTGCTTTCTTTTTTTCTTCATTAAACTACATGGTTCCTTTCACAATCATTAAGAGGTTATATATATATACATTTAATACAATATTATAATTATATATATTGTATCTTGACGATTGTGAAAGGAAAATTGTCTACCGTGTAGTTCAGTGCAGAATATACATGTTTTTTCTACAATTTAGAAAAAAAAATGAGACTTCTCAAGGTAGGTTATTGACATTGATTACAAAAATGCAGATTTTCGATTGGCCTGACATACAGAAAAGAAAAGGAAATGTGAATTTGTTTTAATTAAGGGACTCAAGTCAATAACTACATATTAAGAATATGTATGAAATATTTGTGACTTGACTACATGCTTGCGATACTCGGTCATTTAATTTTTCAAGGACAATACTTCACTAGGATCATTTTCTTTTGTTCTTTCAGGGCTCAATACTACTGAGAAGTCTAATTGTTCAGTCATGGATGAAGAAATTGATGCAAACATAACAATTTACTTTTGTTGAACATGTTTCAAAAACATTTGAAACAAAAAATGTGCAGACAATTACATGTGATAGGTCCAAATCAAATTGAATTGCAAAAGTTTTGAAAGTAGTAAAATAAAGATCCGAACATGCAATCGACAAGAAGTTTCTAAAGATCACTTCATCTTTTGATTATCGTCATGACAGTCCATTATAATACCAAGATTTAAGTAACTATATGCAAAGGCTTGCCAATATGGCATCTAGTAGTGCTCTCTCACAAGAAGAGGAAAACTATGTACGAATGGCATTGTTACTCACTGGAATTTCGCCACGAGCTGTTCGTGTCCTATTTGATAAAGAATTTCCCCCAGCATCTTTAAGTTTGACTGTAAATGATAAAAAAGTGAAACAAAAGCTGAATGACTTGAGCAGAAAAAAGGTTATAAACAAGGCACAGTGGGATCTCCTGTTTCCTATCAGTGGTAAGTAAATCTACCTAAACAGTGGTAAACAGGTACACTGATATTATTTACTAGATACCATTGGATTTCATATTTCTTACTATTCATCCAATAGTGTGGCTCTACCAGTTAAACGAGGGAGAAAAGGGAAGGACTTTGTGACCTGACATCTCAACTCGAATGATCATGCATGGATCTTTTAAAATCTTTAAAAATATATTATGTGGATGGCTATTATGCCAAGTTGGTAAAAGACAACCATACTACCTGAAAGCTGGAAACAGTATAATATATCTATATATATATATATATACGACCTGTTAGTCAAATGCGTTTTGTTTAAATATACTTTTTCACTTTTTTTTTGTCTTTTGGAAAATGTTGTTTGTGCTGTATTTAGACCCTTCTACAACGAAATTTGTTTTACATGCACACGTATAAAAATTGCAGTTTTCATCCAACGCAATCATAGATTTGAACGTAGTTTTCAATTTAGACTTGTTTATATTTTTTCGTTTGGGCTTGTATCATATTTTCCCTCCGGTTTCTATGATCCGTTCATCCTATATTGACTCTTAAAATTCAAGAGTCTGTCTAAAATTTAGAGTAAATTATATGGCCTTCCAAATACCGTTTCGATCCCTAACATCACTGAAGAGACATTTATTGTCGAAATCCGGATCTGGTGTACAAAAAATATTGACACCTCATGTTTATGGCATAACATCTTGACAGCAAGTTTATTGTTTTCTGTTTAGTATTAAATTTATATTAAGATCCATTTTGTTACATCTTGTGATCAATTTTATTAGGCAATCGCAGGGTTAAAGAACATCAGTTGTTCGACCTGTTAGTTAAATGCGTTTTGTTTTAATATACTTTTTCAGTTTTTTGGTCTTTTGGAAATTGTTGTTTGTGCTGTATTTAGATCCTTCTACAACGAAATTTGTTTTACATGCACACGTATAAAAATTGCGGTTTGTATCCGACGCAATCATAGGTTTGAACGTAGTTTTCAATTTACACTTGTTTATATATATATACATATTTATCTGCTGAAAGCTAGTGCAAATATAATACCATTTAAAAAATCATGTATAATTGATTTTACATGTAATATTGTCGTGAAGACGCCACGCTTGTTGGAGAACATGTCGACCAGACTAAACTCTTACCATGAAGTAATTAATGAGTGTTGTTGTCTTTATTAACGTTTTAAAGTTAAAATACGAAAGATATTTTTGACAACATTAAAGTGCTGACTACTGGGCAGATGAAACATCTGGTGATGAAATGTCCATTAGTGGTGGCATCAACTCAGTACCTGTAAAAACTCATCAATGGTTATATTATTTTTATGAGCAAGGTTTTTCCAGCATAAGCATGATAAGACTCATCAGTCATTAAATTTTGAAAGCCAAACCAAATTAAAAGATTTAGAAAATAAATACAGTTTTAAAATTTATCAACAATTTCTCTCTCAAGATTATTTGTTCTGTTGCCAGGTATCACAGATTCTACGACTTTTGATGTGACGCTAATGATAGCATTGCTTAGGAACCTGCCAACCGTGCCCTTAGTTCCTCCTGTAAATGGATATGACGATCTACCTGTTACTACAGAAACAACACCTGCCTCAGATATAGCAAGAATTAAACACTATAGAAACATACTGGCACATCTTCATGATGGAAAAGTTGATGGCACTTTATTTTCTACCGCATGGACGGATATAAGCGGTGTAAGGAAAATATTAGAACAAAACACTTACCATCATTTGGTGTCCATCGTCATAGTATAAACATTTTCAAAAATATTATTTTATGAAACGTCTGAACCAATTTCAGACAACATTTGGATGTATGGTCCCGGGTATTAGTATGAAAAGTTTGTGCTTCACCTCAGTCAATAAACATGGGGGCTATGACTAAAAATAAAACAAGGATAAAATGCATTAATTGTCTGATATATATGTGTCTCAAAAATTAAAATTATGATAGATAAAATCTGATAGAGCAAAATATGCTCAGAATGTTAATATCTACCTAATTCCTGTTTGCTCCAAAATTAATAGATGACTATTACGTGTTTTATAGGAGTAGTTATTCCCTTGCATTGACAGGTTTGTTTTTATTTTACTTATTTTCAAATCTTAGCTTGATATCTTGTTAACTATAACAGATAAGTATAAACTGTATAAGCACAAACAATACACAAGATTAAACAATAGACAGATATCTACTCCAAAAATGTCTATAATTGTTAAATGAAGGGATGCCTATCTTGAAAACTTATATTTTGTGCACCTTTTTAGGCTGTTTTTAGGGTAGGAGGAAATGCAATGAAGCTAGAATGTGATCAGTTGATGACAAAACCACTGGACATGTCAAGCCAAGAAATATTAAGAGACGTACAGCAAGCAAACAAAGACATTAAATCAATCAAACAATCTCTTGATTTGATTCAAAGTAATCAAACAGGTATAAAAACAGACATGGAAACATTTAAATCAGGTCATGATATTTTAAAAAAATCCTGCGATTTGCTTCAAGTGGAACAAACAGAATCAAGAGCAGACATAGTGGTATTAAAGTCTGACCATAAAAATTTGAAAAAATCTCATGATTTGCTACAAATTGAGTCAAAAATTGATGTGAAAAGGGTCCAAAAAGACTTGAACACATTGAAGTTAGATCACAAATGTTTGGAAAACTCACAAGGGTTGCTGCAAATTGATCAGAGGGAAGTGATCATAGATGTACAAAATGTAAAAGCAGATTGTCAAATTTTGAAAACTTCCCAAGATTTGCTTCAGAGTGATCAGATAAAAACAAAGGAGGATGTGAAAAAGCTGACATATCTTTTTGAGGATCCAGTTCCATCGAATAGAAGAGGTATTTAAGATACATTTTGTAAACTAATAACCCTATGGAATTATTAGCATGATAAGACTAAAGTGACTTTATTTTTTTTACAAAATTTGAAATAGGAAAACATATGTTTTAAAAAAAAAGTTTGTACAAAATTTACATTTTTATCCATATTTTATTTAAGAAATAATTGATGCAAGCTAAACTTTATTGTACTTTTAACATGGATAGGCATTATATTCGTGATTATTTTTACCCTCGTTTCCAGGGTAGCATTGTTTACAACTATATCTCGGATCTTAGTCATTGTAAAAATACCACAAAATAACATTTAATACAAAATATTCTGACAATAGACAAAGAATAGTTAAAGTCTGTGCCATTTGTAATAGTTGAACAGTGGTACCCCGAAAGCCTTTTTCATGTCTAGACTGTTGCGGTCAAACTGAAACTACTATAAAACTGTGTTATAGCAGTCTTGGTCGGATTGTAGTATTTAGGGCACTCTCAACATATTTTAGCGGTTATAATTTGTGTACAATTTACAACATACAGGACCAAAGGAGTGGACTGAAAGTGGAACGTCTTAAAAATGAATATTTCCCAAACATGGTTCTGTTGGTTTTTCAGATGCTATAAGCAAAAGGTCTCTGATATTTGGTGTTTTGAATTATTGTTATTATTAAAAAAAGAAGATGTGGTATGATTGCCAATGAGACAACTGTCCACAAGAGACTAAAATGACACAGACATTAACAACTATAGGTCACCGTACGGCCTTCAACAATGAGCAAAGCCCATACCGCGTAGTCAGCTATAAAAGGTTCCAATATGATAATGTAAAACAATTCAAACGAGAAAACTAACGGGCTTATTTATATATAAAAAAATGAACGAAAAACAAATATGTAACACATAAACCAACGACAACCACGTGCACAGAATTAGAGGCTCCTGACTATGGATAGGCACATATATAAATAATGTGGCGGGGTTAAACATGCTAACGGGATCCCAACCCTCACCTAACCTGGGACAGTGTTATAACATTACAACATAAGAACAAACTATAAAAATCAGTTGTAAAAGGCTTAACTCCTCAGATAGACAAAAATACAAGTGAACGTGGCCGGGTACTTGTACATCCCGACAACAAAAAGACACTTTGATCAGATCTGAGAGTACGCTAACTTATCTGACAGCTAGTTCAAAGCCACTAACAACTAATAAAAAAATCTAAGACTAAACTTTCAACCCGTACACATCCAACATCCAATGGATTTAATGTCAAGATGTCACAAACAGTCAGAGAAAAACACGACCGTGTGCAATGCCAATTCACAGGTATCGACAGATTGTAGATCCATGAATGTGTATAGGTATGTGACATACTAGAAATATTTAGTTTGCTTTTAATTTACTGATAACAAAATCAATATTTATACCAACAAAAACAATATTCAATGATCTTATTACAGTGTTGATTTGGTAACCATTTAGAATAAGTTTATTTAAAGAAGCGATAAGTTTACAAGGATCATTTCTAAATATTGTACATCTGTCCTGGCAAAGTTCATCTGACCTTTACATTATTTTCATGGTTTATTTGTCATTTTGAAGTTTTGATGGGTCTGTCAAGATACTAATAACAATCATAATGTATATTATATTTCGTGTATAGAATGACTGCAAGTTGTACATGTTTGTCTGACCTAAACCTTATTTTCATGGTTCATGGGTCGATGTTTAGTTTTCCTGGTAAGATTCATTTCATACTATTGGCAAGGCCAAATAAAGATATATATGTGGGTCCGGTTTCCAGACCGAACTTTTTTTAAACCTTCCTTTCTGAATGTTATAATAAAAATAAAAAGTATAAATTAGCGACAGACTATATCCAGTTTGTCGTTGAACGGAAGAAAATGATGTAAAGTATACTTCATAAAAGCAAAGTTGTAATGATTCAAATGACAAAACTCATCAAACAAATGGACAACTGTCATATTCCTGACTTGGTAAAACCACACAGCAAATTTTCGTGAAACATTTGGTAAATGAGGACATTATATTTATCATTTGACTTTTTAAGAGTTAAAAATTAGAATCTGATGAGATTTTGTCAAGTGGCAATGTGGATGTGGGGAGTATGTACTCACAAACGTTCTTTAATTTTCTTAAATCATTGATGATTTAATAAGATGGTAAGACTGTCATCTTTAAGACTTTCAATATACAATTCAATTTTAATCAAATTTAAGCAGAACATATATAATATGGCTCCCATCTCTTAATGCATTATACATTTATCTTAGGCATTCCGAGTCAAAAGTTAGTTAATGCAAAGTTGAATGAATGCATGATGAGCATTAATACATTGTTTTTTTTGTAATTATCGTTGGCAATAATTTACTCCTTGATGTTTCAGTGCTAATTAGTTCTTTGTTGAATGAGTGGCAGAAGAATGCTGAGAACTTTGTTGAGACCAGAGCTGCAAGATGTGCGTTAAAAAGTATTAAGGAAAACAGTTGTCTCACTATTACAGCCAGTTCTGGTGTTGGAAAGACATCAATTCTACGTCACGTGGCATTACAAATGAAAGAAAAGGAAGGATATGATGTACTACCAGTTTCTAATCCAAATGATATGATTAAGTTTTATAATCCAAATCAGAAAACACTGTTTGTTATTGATGATTTCTGTGGGACTTATTCAATAAACCAGTCTGACCTTAACAATTGGGAACCAGTTATGGAAGAAATAAAGATGTTAATTAAAACCCAACTTACAAAAATTATTGTCGCATGTCGATTACAAGTGTATCAGGATGAAAAGTTTGAATCTTTATCACTTTTCAGGACATCTGTATGTAACTTGCTTTCAGAAGATTTATGTTTATTACAGAAAGAAAAAATGTTAATAGCTGAACTTTATCTGGAAACAAAGGCATCATATATTATTCAGTATTGTGATTTATATGATTGCTTTCCACTTCTCTGTAAATTGTTTAGTGATAATCCTGAGCTCAATTTAACATATTTCTTCAAGAATCCATTTTCGGTATACGAAACTGAAATTGACAAGCTTTATAAAAACGGACATTATACAAAATACTGTGCATTGGCTTTGTGTGTTATGTTTAACAACAACTTGACGGAGGAATTGTTTTCAGAAGAAATAGATGTAGAAACAAGAAAGATCATTGAGAATACGTATGATGCATGCAGATTGGACAGGGGAACATCACGAATTGTCCTACTTGATGAACTCAATTCACTTGAACATACTTTTATTAAGAAAGAACAAGGTGTACTCAAAACAAAACATGATAAATTATTTGACTTACTTGTATACTATTTTGGACAAAGAATGATCCATAGATTGATCAGAAATGCACATCCTATTATTATTATGCAGAGATTTTTACTAGAAAGAAGAGATGACATTGGTCAGTTTATTATTATTGTACCACCTAAATATCATGAGATGTATCTAGAGAGAATGATTGATGACTGGTTAACTGGCAGACTTTGGTATGTGTTTCATAACATCAATTTGAAGACACAAGAGTTTAGACAAAAATTCCTATGTTATCTCAAAAAATCAGAAATATCACTTCAAAGGCGATTAGCGCTGAAAACAGATATAAATAGTAAAGATACTGCACTGAAATTATGTTGTTACTATGGGGATATTCCTTTTATACATTGGTGTATTAACCATGGTGTTTGTGTTAACCTGTGTAACAGAAGAGGTTGGAGCCCTTTGTTATCAGCATCATGCAATGGTCATACAGAAACAGTAAAGATATTACTGGACAACAAGGCAGACATTAATAACTGTGATGCTAATGGAAGATCTGCTTTGCATTTTGCTTGTGAGAATAATCATTTAGAGACAGTAATGGTATTACTGGAAAACAAGCATGACATTAATAAGTGTTCAGATAATGGAGCATCTGCTTTGCATTTTGCTTGTGAGAATAATCATATAGAGACAGTCAAGGTATTACTGGACAACAAGGCAAACATTAATAAGTGTGCGGATAATGGACTATCCCCTTTGTACATTGCTTGTGAGACTAATCGTATAGAGACAGTCAAGGTATTACTTGACAACAAGGCAGACATTAATAAGTGTACAGATGATGGAGCATCTCCTTTGCATATTGCTTGTCAAAATAATTATATAGAGATAGTTAAGGCATTACTTGACAAGAAGGCAGACATTAATAAATGTACGGATGATGGAGTATCTCCTTTGGATTTTGCTTGTAAAGATAATCATATAGAGATAGTAAAGGTATTACTGGACAACAAGGCACACATTAATAAGTGTACAAATAATGGAGTATTTTCACCTTTGTATATTGCTTGTCAGAATAATCACATAGAGACAGTCAAGGTATTACTTGACAACAAGGCAGACATTAATGAGTGTATAGATATTGCATGTATTGGAGCATCTCCTTTGTATATTGCTTGTCACAATAATCATAAAGAGACAGTCAAGATACTACTGGACAACAAGGCAGACATTAATAAGTGTACAGATAATGGAGCATCTCCTTTGTATATAGCTTGTTACAATGATCATATAGAGATTGTAAAGGTTTTACTGGATAACAATGCAAACATTAATAAGTGTGATGATAACGGAGTATCTCCTTTGTATATGGCTTGTCTTAATAATAATATAGAGATAGTAAAGGTATTACTTGACAACAATGCAGACATAAATAAGTGTGAAGATAATAGAGTATCTCCTTTGTATGTTGCTTGTCATAATAATCATATAAAGACAGTAAAGCTATTACTTGACAACAAGGCAGACACTACTAAATGTAATGAATATGGTGTATCTCCTTTGATTATTGCTTGTCATAATAATCATATAGAGATAGTTAAGGTACTACTGGATAAAAAGGCTGACATTAATAAATGTACGGATCAAGGAGAGTCTCCTTTGTATGTTGCTTGCAAGAATAATCATATAGATATAGTAAACGTATTACTGGACAACAATGCAGACATTAATAAGTGTTCATATAAGGGTAACTCTCCATTGGTTATTGCTTGTCATTATTATCATATAGAGACAGTAAAGGTATTACTGGATAGTGTGATGATAATATATCCTTTGTATATTTTTCGACAAAATAGTCATACAGATGTCTTAAAAAAGCTGTTAATGAAGGGATCAAATTTAAACAAATGAACAATATAAGTATCTCACCCATACAAATTACTTGTCAAAAAGGACACACTGGCATACTTGCTGTTATTAATGAACAATATAGATTAGAGGTTGTATATAAAAGAAAAAATGAAATACCATTCATGAATAGTGACCAGAAGAGAGGCGAAGGATATCAAACAAACATTCAATGTAGGAAAACACTTTCCCAGTAAACATGGTAAAAGATTTAAAAAAGCGAATTTTTGTTCTATGATGATATTGTAACTTTTAACAAATGGTCTCGTGATTTTTGTGTATGTATCATATATACAATTGATGTCTTTTTTATCAAATTATTTTATAGTTTTGAATTGTGTACCTTATGCTAGTGAGTAAGTCGCAAGGACACATCAGGGGCGGATCCAGCCATTTTAAAAAGGGGGGGGGTTCCTAACCCAGGACAAGAGGGGGGGGTTCCAATTACATGTCCCCATTCAAATGCATTGATCGTCCAAAAAAAAGGGGGGTTCCAACCACCGGAACCCCCCCCCCTCTGGATCCGCGCCTGCACATCTCCCCTCAATTGATTCGTATAGGACCAACACATCAAATACGTAATGGTGAAGACCCGAAATGTTTTAACAATCGTAGTTATTCATTCCTTCTAAATACAATAGGACTTAAACGAAAACTATATGTAGAGTGACATCCATTATTGACAATTATGTAATAGTGCATGAGAATTAAACTACAAGCAGTGATATGAATAAGGGCAGTGGAGATGATGATGATGATACTGATGATACTGATGATGATATAAATGTTTTCAACATATACACTTTGGGGGATTATTTGGCTAGTGAATTGTTGCACATGTTCTTATTTATTTTGGATATGGAAACATAGATAACTAAGTGTTAGTAGACTTATGGTCGCTTGTATTTGGTCCTAATTTTGCTATTGCTTCTACATTTGAAAAAATGCTGATAGAAAAAAAAGGATGTCATAGAAAGTAAAATTTTAGTTTTTTTCTATGCGTGTGGATACCGTAGATTACCAAAATATTTTTGGTGAATTCAATTATTCCTTCTATTCGTAAGAGACTGTTGAAATTATCGATACATGTTGCCTTCTAGTTTTCGTTACGTACCACGGAAAAAATATTCACGAATATTAAAGTTGAATATAAACTAAACTGCAAATCTGGTATTGCGGATCCCATTTACTTTGTGAAAAGTGAAATGTAATCCAATTTAGGCAAATCAAAATAGGGCGTATGAAAAGTGAAAAATATCGCCGTATTTAGGGCAAAAACATTTGAAATCCATAGAACATATATTACTTGTCATATTGATAGTTTCATAGATACGTTTTTCATGTATATTAGAACAATTGGAACATAATATAAAAGGACTATGGAACTGTACATAACAGTGAAAGGATACACATTTAAAAGTTGGCAAATGCTTGATGGTGATATTTCATGGACACAAACTATTTTTATATCAAAATACCAACTGAAGATGCTTAACTGAATAACATTTGTAATTATTTCAACAAATTAAAGATGAAGAACTATCATGACTATGACAATTTCGTTAACCTATTTGACAAATCGATACTGAACTTATGGTAGTTGCAGTTTACTAAGCAAAACTTTGCAGAACTATAACATTTTGTTACTAGATACCGAATGATTATTTGTGAACTAGACTGTATTTACCAGTATTTTCAATTTCTATAAACAATATAAGGTAATGTCGCTTACAGATTTGAACATACTTGACATATTTGAACTATGAAAAATGACAGTATGCTGTGTGATGGTAATATTTTGTTGAATATTGCTTTTTATTATGAGTGTTAGTTTTATACTATTATTTTTCATACTTTTTTATGCATTTGAATTTTTGAAGACCACAAATTTCATGAAGCAAGAGGGAATATAGAAAAGTTAACTTGCATGATAATTTGAAAAGTTACATTTTAAATAATGTTAAGTAATTATTTCAATAAACAGAATTTCTAAAGATAAGAATTTGCAAGTTTAGATTGTAGACAGGTGTTGATTTTAGAAGCATTGATCAAAAAAGTAATACACTGTTTATTTCATATGTTATTGACCATTACCTGGGATATTAAGAATTCTTTGATAAATTCATTCTATCAAATTAAGCATCTGCATATTAGTTATTTATAAGTTCGAGACTTTGATGGTCAAGAAAAGTAAGACTATTTAGCTATATAATCTAGGGTCAGTGAAATTAAATATAAAGTTATATCTTATAATGATAAAGTAGTTTAAGAATGACATTTGTCATGTAATCATTTTATTACATCTATCTTGAATTATACATATTTTATAGTATATCATATAAACAAGAGATGCCTGTTTAATAAACAATTATTGTTTTGAATGAAAAACCTTATTCTAGAGAGTTAGTCGACAAAAGGGCACATCCCCTTAATTGATTCTTATAAAAGCAACACCACACCTATCTAATGTTGGCAATCTTGCTCGTACAGTTTTATGATTTTTTTTTTAATTATTTTTTAGATAAAGTGAAATTCACAGATTACGCATGCAGACTAATGGTTGTACATGCTGTAAATTGATAATCTATTCATTTATATTAAGCAATTTCGTCCTTTTTTTATGTTGGTTTCATTAAAAAGTTATCTTTTGCTTCTAGAAATCGAAAAATGTTTAACCAATGAAATGATGTTAAAATATGTTTATTTTAAAATTGTTATACAATGATGACTGATGTACCCATATTTTGACTGTTTTATTTATTGTGTCTGTTTTGTTAACGCATCAATGTAAATATAACGGAATTTGATGAGACTGTCATCAAAGTGAGAGGGTTAGCGCTATAAAACCAGGTTTAATCCACCATTTTCTACATTTGAAAATGCCTGTACCAAGTCAGGAATATGACAGTTCTTGTCCATTCGTTTTTGATGCGTTTTGTTATTTGATTTTGCCATGTGATTATGGACTTTCCGAATTGATTTTCCTCTAAGTTCAGTATTTTTTTTATTTTACTTTTTCCCATCATAGCTTCTAAATTTTAAAGTAGAAATTTTTAGAATTTTCAATCGTTCTTGGTATGACAGATCTTTGGGGTTTGAGTATCATTTTTTGTTGCTCTACGTTAAACCATTTCAATTATCTCGATATATTACTCCTACAGGTTTCTTTGATTGAACTATTTCTAGTGTGATTTCAGATCCATCGTATGACGATATTTTATACTTTCTCTTGCCCAGAATTGGATTCGGTAGAAATTGGTAGTACTTTCGTTTGTCCAGATGGAAACGTCATAGCCATTTTTCCCTCCATTTGACAATAATACCTATGTTACTTTGCAATATATTGTTGTCAATTTCGCAAATTGCAAACATGTATACATCAGACTCTGCACAAGACGGCAAGTCGGTTATGGGGATAACAAACAGGATTGGTCCCAAAACTGATCCTTGTTGAATATCACTAGTAACATCAGGCCATTTTGAAAACATTCCATTGATTTGACCTCTTTGTTGGCGGTCGCTAAGGATGTTCTTGGTCCAGTTACAGTTTGTAAGCTCATGTCATATGATCTAAGTTTGTTAATTAATCATGTATGTGGTACTTTGTCAAACGCATTCATGAGAACAGTATAAATTAAGTCAATTGATCCTCCACTGTCTAGAATACTGGTCCAGTGATCCAGGACTTTTAAGTAATTGTAATGAGGTTGATTTTCCTCCAATGAAACCATATTGTCTATCACTTAATAAGTTATAACAGTTCAAATGGTCTACAAATTATTTTCTTATACGTTTCTTTATCAGTTTGAAGTTAATACTAGTCAGGCTTATAGGTCTGTAATTTGAAGCCACTCATACCACATCTTTTTATATCTATGTTTCAATTGACCTTGACCTCATTTCAATGATTCTTTTGTCAATGTGAAGTTTACTGTCTTAGTCTTTTTCTTAGATACTTTAAGCAATAGGTCAATTATATTTGGTGTATGTAGGTTTTATCTAACATTGTCATGGATCATTGATCATGTTATGTGTATGTGATTCCTGAAGTAAACACTTTATCTTATGCAAGATGTTTAACATACAACAAGCATAATTGGAAAAACATACCAAACATTGAAGCGTCTGCACTCTGTAGATTCATGACTCTTAATTGCTGATTTTTTACTGAGTGAATGACAAAATTACAAAACTAATCAGCAACACAAAGAGTAACTATAGTATGTTCATACAAAGTAGCATACTGGCAATGATTTACCAGGTGGGAGACACAGGCACAAACTGCCTCTTGTTCTAGCGGCTTCATTGTTTTTATGAAGGTAAAAATTGGATCAGATGATAGACACTTATACAACTGTATGGCTACCATTGCTTTATATTGAACTTATTAGAAGAAAAATATTATTCTCATTTTATCTGACCAATTTTTGTCACAATAACTAAATCTGAAATCAATGATGACCATAACAAACAAAAGAGGAGTAACAAATTTTGTTTAAATACTGAAAACAAAACAGAATGCGTTATTTAAGCTTAAACCCATCTTTTAGAAAACAATGTTTGTTAATAAATTTTATATAACTCCTGAGCTCCCAAAGTGTTGTCAGTGCGATTTTTTTTATTAAAATTATCATTTTGGAAATAAGTATTAATTGGAAATAAAAATTTATGCTTTTTTTATAATTGTAGCTGAGCAGACATAATCTTAAAATATCCAAAAACTGACCTATGCAAGAAAAGTCAACATTGATATAGAAATACGAAAGTGTTGGATGTGGATTATTAATAAGACAAAAAGGCGTAATTATAATCAACTATAACATTCATTGTTGAAGACCGTACGGTGACCTATAGTTGTTAATGTCTGTGTCATTTTGGTCTTTTGTGGATAGTTGTCTCATTGGCATTCATACCACATCTTCTTTTTTATATAAGTTTCCATTGGAATTCAACAAACCGGTAAACCCATACAGTATTGTAGTATATAAAAAAAAACTGTCATTGACAAGACAAAACGTGAAAAAATTCAAAAGAAAACACAAATGAAATGATTTACGTAGAAAACAATAAACGAAAACCAAATTTGACAGCAATCAAAGACAACCATTGAATTACAGGCTTCTGGCTTTGGTATAACATGTATAACAGGTCCACATAAAACAACTATCAAAATCAGTTTAAAAAGGCTTGACTCATTTGACCGACACAAAGCACAGCAAAAAAAAACTAAAAAGGACGAGACACAAAGTACCGATTTGAGAGTACTTGCAGACATCGGAAGCTAGTTCAAAGTCAATATTTCTACATTTGAAAATGCCTGTACCAAGTCAGGAATATGACAGTTTTGTCCATTCGTTAGATGTTTTTTATCATTTGATTTTGCCATTTGATTAGGGACTTTCCGTTTTAAATTTTCCTCGGAGTTCAGTATTTTTGTGAGTTTACTTTTTACAACTTTTTTTTAAATGATTTTCCTAGATCAAAATATCAATCAGTACAAACCTAACAGATTTAGTGTACAGACATACATGTTTAGTTTTTTTTAATTTATGGATAACAAAATTAATAATAAAACAGATAAAACAATATTCATAGACCTCACTACAGTGAAAAAATATCTGAACCAACTAATAAATTAATGATATGTTTCAACACGGCCTTGTAAACCTTCATGTTCGATTGATTTATTGGTTTCAATTACAACTGTAATTTATCCATACTTTTTTAAACGAGCGGTTTACGTAATGGGAGTTTTCGTCCCTCCGTCTGTCCGTTCATAATCTCACTTTTTTTATCCATTTAGTTTATTTTGTACAGCACAATGTACCAGTATGTTTATGTCCCTTAAAATATGTATACCTCCGTAAAAAGGAAAACTAATTATAAAATACAGTTTAAGAAGATCACACGCATGCAGATCACACGGGGACAATCCAGAGATATTATTCACCGGAATGGAAACCGACAGAACCATCGTATATTAAAAAAAACGGTGGCAGTATATAAAACGCTTCTCAGAACATAAAATATTGATCAACACGAACGCTATTATGAAAACGGAGTTGTCTAATGTGTTGCTGAAGGGCAAGCAGATCTTGATCCACTGGTGGCACCCGTTGTGTTGCTGATATAAAAATATGGTGCTAAATGACATTCACTGGTGTCAGAAAAGTTAATAAGACAGTGTTATCCCTATGAAAACTTGAAGGTCGTGGGAATGGCAATGTCAATATAATCGGTCGTATTTTTCTTACGCCTAATCAATCTTTGACTATATTCTTATTCATTGAATGTTCATCGAACTAAGTAAATACCCTTTTGTTTGGGGTCTAGCAGAGTTAATAACCTAACAACCCCTGTAATACGAGGCGATCAATATTCCATTTAGATCAACCGCAGAAATGGTGTCCTTTCAATTTTACCTGTAATTATAAAAAGTGGGATACTAAGGTGGCATTTTTTATTTTAAGTAAGAATCGTAAAAGACCCTGAATAAGTAATGTTTGCACCAATTTTGAAATTTTGTTGGTTGTTTTCAAATAATTATAGGAGCTAGGGTAAATGATAAAAAAAAAAAAAAAAAAAGAAAAAAGGATCAGCAATTTAGGATATATCAAGATTGAAAATTGTATAATTATAATTTGTTATGAGTTATTGCGCCTGAAATATCCAATTGTTTGCAGTTTTTGGCTGTTATCATGAACTTTTCGGAGTTGAAAAATGTTCATCCTTTTTTGGGTTATAAACCTGAAATATTAATTATTTGTTTTACATTCGATTTCTGTTATTTTGAAAACTATAAAAGATAGTTTAATTATTTCGTCTACCTGAGACTCATCAGTGACGCTCAGATTAACATAATTATGAAGCCAATCAAGTACAAAGTTGAAGAGCGTTGAGGACAAACAATTCCAAAAAGCTATGCCTAATACGGCTAAGGGAATCCCTGCCTGGGATTAGAACATCAGAGTTTAAACTGCCAAAATGATCCACATGACTAGATTTATCTACTCTGAGGTAGAAAACTTGGATGCTTCATACCTTGTATATAGATGCCTGACAATACGAAAGTACCATCTGTCTTATGTCAATTGGCATTGACCTCATTTTTGTGGAGCCTGCGACTTTTGTCGCAGAAGACTCGACCTTTGGATAGTGATCCAGCGGCGGCGGCGGCGTCAGCTAACTTCTTAAAAGCTTGATATTTCAGAAAGTAGAAGTCCTAGATCCTTCATACTTTGTGTAATGATGCCTTATGTTATGAAGTTTCCGTCTGTCATATGTCCATTGTCATTGACATCATTTTCATGTTTCAGTGACTACTTGAAAATAAGTTGAGATTTATGTATTCTTTTTGTCTCCCTTGTTATGAGAAAATAGGATAACTATATTTGGTATGTGCATACCTTGCAAGGTCCTCATTCCTGTCGGACAGTTGTTGTTACTTCGACCTCATTTCATGGATAAGTGAACAAGGTTAAGTTTTCGTGGTTAAGTCCATATCTTAGACATGTTAGATACTATAAGCAATATGGCCCCTATATTAGTTGTAAGGTGTACATAACCAACTGGCAGGTGTCCTCTGACCTTGACCTCATTTTCATGGTTCAGTGGTTGTAGATAAGTATTTGTATTTTTGTCTGTTTTTCCAATACTGTATGCAATAGGTCTACTATATTTGGTGTATGAAAGGATTGTAAGGTGTAAATGTCTATCTTGCAGGTGTCATCCAACCTTAACCTTATTTCCATGGTTCAGTGGTAAATGTTAAAATTTTTTGCTTTAGTCTTTTGTTTTAACACTGTATGCAATAGGTCAATTATATTTGGTGTATTACAATGGCTGTCTGGAAATTATCTAACCATGACCTCATTTTCATGGTTCATTAGTCAAACTTAAGTTTTCATGGTTAAGTTTGTTTCTTAGATGCTATGTGCGAAAGTTCAACTGTATTTAAAATATTTAATGATTGTAAGATATACATATAAAAAAGAAGATGTTGTATGATTGCCTATGAGACAACTCTCAACAAGAGACCAAAATGACACAGCAGTTAACAATTATAGGTCACAGTACGGCCTTCAACAATAAGCAAAGCCCATTTCGCATGATCATGTATAAAATGTCCCGAAATGACAATGTAAAACAATTCAAACGAGAAAACTAACGTCCTTATTTATTTTTAAAAAAATGAACATAAAACAAATATGTAACACATAAACAAACGACAACCACTACATTTCAGGCTTATGACTTGGGACATGCACATACATACATAATGTGGCGGGGTTAAACATGTTAACAGGATTCTAACCCCCCCTAACCTGGACAGTGGTAAAACAGTACAACATAAGAACGAACAATCAAAATCAGTCGCAAAAGGCTCAGGTCGAAAACTCATCAGATGGACAAAAATACAAGTGGACGTGGCCCGGTACTTGTACATGCCAACAACAAATAGACACTAGGAACAGATCCGAGAGTACTCGCAGTCAACTGATAGTTAGTTCAAAGCCAACAACAACTAATAAAAAATCATGCATCTAAAACTAAATTATCAATCCGTACACATCAAACATCCAATGGATTTTATATAAAGACGTCATAAACAGTCCGAGAAAAACATGACCTTGTGCAATGCCAACATACATGTATTGACAGATAATAGATCCATTAATGTATATAACATAACATACTAGTAATATTTAGTTTGCTTTTAATTTACTGATGACAAAGTCAATATTTATACCATTAAAAACAATATTCAATATCATTACAGTGTTGAATTGGTAACCTTTTAGAATAAGTGTATTGAAAAGAGCGATAAGTTTACAAGTATCATTTCTCAATTTCCAGGCACGGTTAACAACATTTCCGTTAAAATGTGGATGTGCTATCCCGTTTGAAATAAGTTTTCTACTGGTACAACCAAACTTCAAAACAATATCTTTATAACTATGGAAAAATTAAGTAAAGGTTTTAAGTAATTTATTGTAACGATATAATGGCTTAACAATTTACTAGTAATACACAGATTGCGTTCGTTAAAAACAAAAACATCACAACAGACACAGGCATTGCGAACGAGTTGTGAAATATAAACACCGTAAGATTGTGCCAAAGGAACATCTCCATCTAAAAATGGAAAATTAACAATAGGAAACGAAAAATCGTCCCTTTTGTCGCTATTTTTTCTGTGGAGTTTCCCGTTTGAAACCGAAATATCTAAATCTAGGAAAGGGTAGTTATTTCCATTCATATTGGATTTATTTAAAGTAAGTTTCTTGGGGTAAATTTCAGAAGTATATTGAGAAAATTCTATAACGGTAAG
Organism: Mytilus galloprovincialis; assembly: GCA_037788925.1. Taxonomy (NCBI): domain Eukaryota; kingdom Metazoa; phylum Mollusca; class Bivalvia; order Mytilida; family Mytilidae; genus Mytilus; species Mytilus galloprovincialis. The sequence goes on along the minus strand of CM075340.1, from coordinate 3,010,739 downwards.
TGTTGCTGAATTTATCCATGAGATGCAATTTCGACGATGTAAGTTTTTATACATGTCTGTCTTACCTTGGCCTCATATTCATAGTTCATTAATCAAATGTTGCGTTTTCTGGGTTAAATATGTTTCTTAGAAACAATAAGCAATAGGTCAACTGCATGTAATATATTGAATGATTGTAAGGTAAACAATCTCTTATATTTCTTGTTTGGTATATATGACCTTGACCTCATTTTCTTGGATCATGTTAAGTTTAAGTGATAGTTGTAGTAAAGCTTTATATTTAACACTATCAACATAATACCAATAATTAGTAAAGAAGGTGAGATATTTCAGTGGGTGCACTCTTATTGTGGTTCAGCGACTGATAAACAAATTGTTTTGTCATGTGAATTTCTCACTTTTAATTTATAGTCGCCGTCACGTAAAATTGGCACCCTGTTTTTTGTCAAAATTTTCTTAAATATCGACCGCGTTTACTAAAGATCATGTTTTTCAATTAGCGAAATCAAATATCATTCCAAAAATCAACTACTGTCCTACCTTTTATTGTGTTTGCACTGTATAATCCTGACCTTCACTTAATCCAAGATTAATTTGTATGGTGGAATCCGACATTGTTATTACCGGAAGTGTTGCCGTGGAGTTCCACGTGCTCTCAATTTTCTTGTGTCTCTCGGAGCTTTTCGTCATCTTTACGTAAAAAGCGCGGGAAATTGTATCATCAATGACAATGATATTACCGGAGAGTAACGAATGTTATGGAATAAGGGACCCTCATAGAAACCAAGATGGCGGTTATACAATGTAAATAATCTTGAAAAATGTGAAGGTCGGGATTATACAGTGCAAACACAATAAAAGGTAGGACAGTAGTGGATATTTGGAGAGGATTTTACTTCCGCTAAAAGAAAAACATCATCTTGAGTAAACGCGTCTGATATTTAAAAAATTTTTAAGAAAAAACATGGTGCCAATTTTACATGACGGCGACTATAGTAATTGGATGATTATATTTTGGTATATGAATCCTTGCAAGGTTGACATGCCTGTCAGACAGGATGCACCTGAGCTCGAACTTATTTCATGAAACGTGATGACATATGTTTTTAGATACTATAATCAGTAGGTCAATTATATGTGGTGTTTGGAAAATTGTTCTGTGTATAGTACATATCAGTAAGGCATGTTTCATCTTACCTCGACCTCATGTTCATAGTTCATTGGTCAACGATTTTGTCTTATGGTCTATTTTTCAAATATTGTAACAACAGGTCAACCTTATTTGGAGAATAGAATGATTGTAAGGTGTACATGTCAGTTTGACAGGTATCATTTATCGTTGAACCCATTTTCATGGTTTATTATTGGGCAATGTTCAGCTCCGTAGCTGGGTTGATTTCTGAGGTAATATAATTGCTTAATTAATAGGTAATCTATATTTGGCTTATTATTTATTGAATGATTGTAAGGTGTACATGTCCGTCTAAAAAGGTTCATTTGACCTTGACCTTTGTTGTGTATTTATAGTAATCAAAGGAACCAGGATTTAAGTTCTTGTATGTATAACACAACTACTGAATAAACGTGGCCGCTTCTATAGCTACACTTTATTTAACTGAACTAGTTCATAGATACATACATATTGAAAGGTATGAAAGATGATTTAAGTAATTAACTTATTGTTTACAATGTCAGAGTCTCTGCTGTAGGTAAAGACTGCTTAATATTTTTAATCTGTTAATAGACCACTTTCGAGTTTGTCCGTCACTAAAAAAAACCTCGACAATATAGCATCATAGTTTTCCAACCACTCGCTCAACATAGGAACGGAAGTGTCGAGGCCCCTAAACGCACAAGTGTTGTTCATTAAAACAACAGATTTTGACGGAAATGCATCGAAATCGAAAGTTGTCTATTGATACGAAATAATATAGAAACAGATAAATGTCAAAACACTATAATCTTTTTTTCATAGTTATTTTTTCAATGTTTTGTTTTACTTGACAAGTTAGCCATAGATCAACTATTTTCAGTTGATGGAATTATAGTAAGATTTATATGTCTGTCTTCTTGGGTTTATATGATATTGACCTCATTTCATGGACTACATGTCTGTTGTTTGTATAATTAACTATTTTATTTCTCAAATGATGGATATGTTATTTATAAAAAAAAGATGAAATTAAAACTTTTTAGATAGATTTTTTTATGGTAATCATGTTTGATGCCTTATTTTAACATGTTTAAGTTCAGACTAGAATGATCATGTTAAAACATATAGATACATTCAATTTGCAACAACCGTTTCATTTGAAATGAACTTGTGAAAGATTGGGTTTTATATATTTTTTCAATAAAAAAAAAGTTCCTATTCAAATGAAATACAACTATGTTTTGAATGCCAAAACTCAGACCTACATGCATGCGGAAAATTAGAATGAACCATGACAAACCTTAAATTCATTTTGAGACATTAAGCTAGCTATAAAACAAGGTTTAATCTTCCATTTTCTACATAAAAAAATGCCTGTATCAAGTCAAGAATATGACAGTTGTTATCCCTTCGTTTGATGTGTTTGAGATACTGATTTTCCTCAGAGATCGGTATTTATGTTATTTTACTTTTTAGATAACATTTCAAATCTTTTCTTCATTAAAAATTAATATTTTTATTAAAACACCGCCATTCATATTTTCAAAAAGAATTTTAACAAAAGAATGATGTCGTACGAACTTTGGTGTGTCTGTATGGAAGTGTTTTTTTTATGTTATCTCCCTTCATTTCTGACCGGAAATGTAGGGGAAGTAATAGGTATAATTCAGACAAGGAAGTGTCACAACAAGGAAATTGTAAAACTAACATAACAAATTGTTTGAGTATATTATTTCCATACTTTGGTACAACAAAGGGATAGGAACTGATAAATGAAGTAACAGACCAAAGTGAATACAATCTTCATAATTGAGAAAGGTTTGAATCATTAATTATTAACTTGTATTTTCAACTTTCTGTTTCGGATCGTTAATTCAATATTCAATTAATGTTTTGATCAGTGTTATAGCCAACTGAGTACTTGCTGCGGAATCATACTTTAACTTTTCTACACCTTTGTTTGGAGATTCTTTTTTCCATCCATATCGAAATCATTTTATTCAACTTTGGTATTTATAGAACAGTATTATGAAATGTAGATCTATTAATATACACATCAGGTAAACTATTAACATGAGTAAGGTCAAGACTTAGGCCGTGTTCACATTGACCTAAACTCGGTGTTGTGTAAGTGTAACTCACACAAAAACTAAACAAAATTACGTTCCCATTGATAAAATTCAATGTTCACATGTAGTGTAAAACATGTTTTATCTACATGCAGTCGATACTCGATGTAGGCCTTGTGTAGATTAAGTGTACACTAAACTAGGCATTTAAAACATTAGTTTCACCGTGTATATTTAAGGAAGAAACAATTTTTGAATAAAATTGATATTTATAACAATTATTAATAAAGTTCTTTACAGAAATATTTGTCTAAACTTGATATATTTATTTGTTTTTTTTTTAAAACTCAACGTAGCTTTATTAAGCCCTTATCAAAACTCAAAGCAGCATCATTGCCGAACACATAATTCATTTGAATATTAAGGTCTTTCCGAATCGACTTGACCTGCACAGAAATGTTTGCCACTGGTCTTTACTGAAACAACGATTCACTCATAAATGCATTACTTAAAAAGTGTGAGGTAAATGTATTGTTTGTCTAGTACATGTATCTCGGATCCGTTAAATTACCCTTAAAACTAAAAAAAAAAACATTACCCCCTCTCTTTGTCAAATACTCCTTGGAGAAAAATACCATTTGAAACAAACAGAAAAGATAGGAATGTGGTGATCCCTAATATATCATTCCTTCTATACTCCTTCAATCTCTGTACCGATGTAATGCATTGGCTTTATGAGAATAAAATATATATATTCTTCGCCTGTAAGCACGCTGCTGCAGCCTACGTTTTCTAATGCTTAATCGAGACATATCTTTATTATTTTTAAAATACTGCAAATCATCAAAATGGCTTTCATAAAGAAGCAACCACTTAACTTAAAAAAAGGGAAAGGGGGGGGGGGTATTTTGTTAATTAATCTGAGCCAGAAATTGGGTTTTTTTCGATGCTGGTAATCAATTGTTTTTCAACATTTAACGCTATAATGTATGGGGAAACTCTTGATTTACAATATTTTTGTATCATCGGTAGGACCTTTTTTTTTTATCCAATTGGGGTTCGAAATATTTCCATCGATACCCCCCGTCCCCGATTTGAAGTCAAATGGTCGTTCCCTTACTGCTAGAAAAGTTGTCCGAAAACTTTGCATTCGGTTCAACGTAATGAACATTTAAATAACATAGAGTTTACAAGTGTGATCAAATCTTATGTACAGGTAATTAAACAAGGTGTATAGATGTGAACAAATTTAATGTGAAACCAATGTCCAGTACATTAAACTAATTGTAAACAAGTTTATTGTACATGGCGTTTGGTGTGAACACGGCCTTAGATGTTTAAAAAAAAAAGATTTAAAAATAAGTTAATCATCTTAGATTTATATACAGTAAAAGTTTACATCAGTCAGGATATAATTGAAATCATTAATGAGCTGGTATTGAATACAATGTCTCAGTAAATCTTATTAAAACATGTTGTAATGCTGATAACCTTTTAATTTTGATTTAATTCTGATTAAATGAAAAAAAATCTCAAATTTTGTTTCTGGTCAATATATATTTCGTGTATACGTTGCGAGTTTGTACATGTTTAAAAAACATTTGAAATTTGAAAAAAGGCATTACAGGAGTTTTGAGTAAATAAGGCAGAACGAACAACTATTAAAAAAAGTCAGGATGCAAATTTATGTTAAATAAGTTAGGATAAGCTAATAAAAAAAGCAAAACCAAATAGGCTGAAAAATTTGCAGGACAAACATTTCCATCCTCAAATTCTAATGATAGCTCCCTGATGCATAAAATGAAAATTAAAGCATGTATAAAAGTAAGAAATGTTGCTAAAAATGGGATTAACTTAAACAAAATTTGAAAAATAAAGATTTTTATATTATTATAACACATGTCATTATCTTCAAAAATATTTTCTTGCACAAATTTGAAAATAAATTTAAATAAAGCAATACATGTTTGTTATTTATTGAATAATCAAGAACGGTTGTCAGAATATTTCTTTCCTTTAGAGCACAGTGATCATGAAGTTTCAGAAATGTTATTATTGCTTCGCGATCTATGTTGGCATAATTGCATTTCCAGGTAATTGTATGCTTTTTTCATGGCTTACAACAGTGTCTCTCTGTTTGATAATAGCATACATTTCTGCTGTAGCATAACTGGCTCATCTGATTTTTTTTAAATCAATGTCTTACCGTTTTGAAGTAGACCGAGCTCCTTATTTTTTTTAACATTGGTAAATTAAAGCAACGTCTGCTATTCATACGCTATAAAGCCAAATAGAGAAAATGGTTTGTATATGAAAGTGCTTACATTGTGTAAGTATATAATTATATATATATATGTTGTGTACAAGTTATCATTTTGTACAAGTTATAATTTGTACAAAAATATTATACAGTTTATAATTTGTATTTCAACTTTGTAAGAATTACAATTTGTACAAAAAGTGCCTGTACAAATTACAATTTGTACAAAATTTGACCAATATTCACTTATAACTTGTACAACAGTTTTAAATATGAATTTTGGTGAAAAATGCATTGATTCACACGATAGAATTGGAATGACATGACCACACATTAAACCTTATTGACAAAATAAACCGTTTTTACACAACTACAAAAGGCCGATTGATCTTCGAAATTTTTGATAAAAAAAGTAAACAAATATGATTTTTTTCAAATTTTTAATACCGGTACATAAACTACTTTTCTGAAAAAATATCATTCAATAGTACTGCTTGATTAGTTCTAATCGTTATTTTGATGATTTGTTTAATTCAGAAACTTTGCAATACTGTAGTATTTGTAATAAAATTATATTTTGGATCGTGAAAGATCGTGTACAGCATTTAGATGATCGTGAAAAGGATCTCGAAAGATTTGTTGCCACTTATTCATTATTCAAAAAATCCGTAAAAAAACAATCAAATCTTTCTTTAAACAAGTAATGATTCATTATTGTAATTGGTACATCAAAAGATTGGATTTACATGACTTATTCCGCTTCACTTTTGTTTGTGAAAAGATTGATGGTTCAATGCTATTGGGTCTGATGATTTTATAACACTACACCAACTAGTTTTCTTATAAAATAAATGTCTGTCTGTCTGTTCTGCATTAGTTTTATGTCGTCATAAAGTTTAGATTGTCTCAATTGATTTCTGTTGAGTTTTATGCACAATAATATATATTTATAAAACAAAGATCCTTGTTGAAAAAAAAAAACATTGATAAAAAACCGGCAGAAAAACAACTGACACATTCCTGAATTTAGCATAGTCATATTCCTAACCAAATGGTGGGTTTCATCTCGCTTTCTTTAAGGGATATTTCTTTGTTTAAAAGTCGAACTGAAGCAGTGAAATACACATGTTTGTATTCACAGCAACGTTTCCTGAGGCTCAACGTTCGCTATGTGAAGCAGTTAAAATGCCTCTAAAACAGGTCGTCATCGATTTGAGAGTCAAAAGATGTTGTGCAATACCCGATTCCATAAATCACCAGATCGCCTGCTCAAACAAATGATAAAGAACTTCTTTTGAATTTTGTAACTAAGGTGTACTGTGTGGTCATTTAATATCAATTCAATTATGTGTATCAATGCTTTTTTCACCACAATCCATATGATAAATTATTGTACAAGTTATATATGATTTTTTGTCCATTTTTGTACAAATTGTAATTTGTACATGCACTTTTTGTACAAATTACAATTTGTACAAAGTCAAAATACAAATTATAATTTGTGCAATACTTTTGTACAAATTATAATTTGTACAAAATGATAACTTGTACACAACATATATATAAGTAACTTTGGAATTCAGTATGCCTCGCGTCAGCATCACGTACTGATGTACATATTATGTATCAACATAGTATTATTTTGATAATTGATAAGATCATTGCATGAGTCGAATGTCATTTTGATGTTTTTAGTTTCTATCCACTCTTTTGAAAACAGGGTCTTTTTTGCAGTAGAAATTTCAAGTTTTTTATTGTGAAAGAGAGACGAAAGGTCCATTCGTTTTGTATATGTTTTGTCATTTGCTTTTGCCATGTGGTTAGGGACTTTCCGATTTTATTTACATTGGAGTTCAGTATTTTTGTGATTTTATTTTTTTATACCAGTGGTACAGTCAAACTCATTATCGAAAATAAACTGACGCCAGGCTAAAAATAAAAAAGAAAAACAGACAAACAATAGAACACATGACACAACATAGAAAACTAAAGAATAAGCAACACGAATAACATATATCCTGGCTATCCACTTGAATCTTAAATCTCAACTAGTATGAACTTATGTTCTATTGTTCTCTGAGTGGGAATTCACAATCACAATTCATCAGGTGAGATACTGAATAGTGTTTGTTGACCTCGTATATGTAAGATAATGATAAAATCCTTTCTTCATTGGTTAAGAACGATCGATAGCGAGTACTAATCATGAAGTAAGGGATCATCATTCTCTAACACACTTAGAATATTGTAAAGTGGTCAAGGCGCAAATGATATCTTAATTGGTTGTATTCAAGAATTTGTTTCATTGTTGGTGTAAATTAAATGTTTATAATTAATGTATGACTTCTTTTTTGCAGTATTTCATTTATTGGCAAGTTTAAGTGATGTACCTTCTTTTTTGTTTGGAAATATTAAAAAAATGTGTTATAGACAAGATGTAAGGTGAACCAAGAGTACAAAGTATACATTCTTGACTGTGAGTATGAATGTAAATCTTATAATATTTCCGCGAGGATTTAACCGTTTTAAATTACAGTTTCACAACTGATACAATATTCCCGTGCTTGCATTTCCTATCATGATTTTCTTGATAGAGGGTTGCTGCTCACAAGGAAGCGATTTAACCAAGAGTTCCAATTGGTGAATTTGAAATCATCCCTTCGTAAATTTTACGGACGCCATCACGAGTTGGTTGACCGTTATGGAATAACCGTTTCACAAATGATATCGGATATGTTCCTTACGTCGTAACTACAATCGCCTTCCCTTTCATGAATGTGACCTACCGAATTAGACTATTTAACGGATGTGTATAACATGAGCAACACGACGGGTGCCACATGTGGAGCAGGATCTGCTTACCATTCCTGAGCACCTGATGTCACTCTTATTTTTTTAATGGGGTTCATGTTGCTTATTCCTTAGTTTTCTATGTTGTGTGTACTAATGTTTGTCTGTTTGTCTTTTTCATTTTTAGCCATGGCGTTGTCAGTTTATTTTAGATTTATGACTGTCCATTTTGGTATCTTTCGTCCCTCTCTTCAATCAATAATTAAATTTCAGTTAAAGCAAATTGTATTCCATAGCCATTACTTCAGTCTGGCTTTTTAAAACTATTGTATTATGTCTGGGAAATGTTCTATTAAATTCCTTTAAAACTTTTAAACCTAAATCAAACTTCTGTTTTGTTTTTTTATTGGATTATTGGCAATAATTATTCTCTATTGTTTATTTTTTACTTTGTAGATAAATCAATTGAAGTTATTTATTTTCATAACAATATGGGCACCAATTTTACTTCAGCAGTAAAATTCAACTTATATTGATTCTTTATCTGTTTCACAATGCAACTTTTAGGCGAATCCAATCACTATGATAAATCCTTAAAACTCTGTTAAAGGTGCGTCTGGGCAGTTGTAACGCATTTATAAAAACTCATCGTTTAGAATTGTAAGTAGGTCTGCACAATAGTATAATCTCTTACTAAAAACATGATTTACATTCAGTCTTCACAATTAAGAGACACCAAATTCTACAAATACATTGGTCGAGAGCACTTTGCTATATTCTAAATTTGTGTTTAAAAAGTTTTAATTGTTATCAAAACTATTCATCTGGTTATTGACTGTACTTAAAAGGACTAAAACACACTACCATGAATAAACATGAAAACATGATATTTTTTTTAGGTTAATGACATGTGTTATAATAAAATAATTTGAAACCCTTTCTAGGTTATACTTTGCTCATGTAGTATACATATTATCATGTACGTGTTACAACTTGTGTTTTTAAATTGCACAAATTATAGCATGTGCTCTATCTCTGTTTTACCGTGTAACATGTACAAAACCATTATTCACATATGTGAATATATATAAATAAATATATTCACATATGTGAATAATGGTGTTGATCATATATATATATATAAATAAATATATATATATGATCAACACTTTTTTGCTTTACTTGATGATATAATGAAATTCATATATTGACATTGTTGTCGTGTGTACTATTGTTTGTCTGTTTGTCCTTTTCATTTTTAGCCATGGCGTGCAGTTTGTTTATGATTTATCAGTTTGACTGTCCCTCTGTATCTTTCGTCCCTCTTTGAATTTGATACCATCGAAATGTTATTTAAATAATTGTTTAGAAACATAGTACTTGTAATTAAATCAAGTAATTAAACCCAAGCCTGACATTAGTTTTGACAATTTCTTCATCTTTGGACAATAGAATTTTTTGGAAAAAAATATTATCTTTAATAAATAATTGAAGAAGCTTAAATTTATTGTTATTGTACCACGGGATTGCCTTTTAGACAAAACATTTTACCACGAGTTTTAGTGAGGAGTCATATATCAGCATGAAAGTATAATATGAAGTATAATCAATATATATTAAAGCCCCAAGGAATAATTAGTTTTATAATAAAGGGCAAAGGCAGAAACTCTTGTTCTTGGAGAGCGCTATGTGAAGGTACATTTTTTATGTTCGCGAAAGAAACACAGTGTCAAATTTGACCCAAAAAAAACCCAGACAAATCTGAATAAGTGACATGCTTAAATAATTTACAATTATATACTTAGACAGTTTTGGACGAAGTTGAATGATAATCTCACTTTTATTTCGGAAAATGGGCTTGCAAAAAATTCTTATCATTGTTAGTTTATGTTAATAATGCCTGACACAAAATTCCGCTAGGGATTCGGCACGAAATATAAACATTGATACAGACAACTACATGTCTGTAGTTTAATTAATACAATTTATGTAACTATTTTATTTTTCAAAGGATGGATTCGCAATCTGTTATTCAAAACATTTTTTAATGTAGATATTTTTTTTGTTAACCTGTTTGATGCCTTTTTTTTAAATTGAGACAATAATGTGCATATTCGAACAGGTAGAAAAGTTCAATTGCAATAACTTTTTTGATTAGAAATGAACTTATGAATGAATGGGTTTAATATCTAAACAATTAACGAATTTTTTTTCTATTCCTGAGTAATAGTATACCTTTATTCGGTTTTAAGATCCATTGTTCCGTTCTGCATGTTTACAATTCATAATACACGTGACTTTGAACTCCTCTCATGGATCAATTATCAACTTTCAAGTTTTATTGTTGTGCTTAAGTCTGCATTTTAAATATTTTGTGTATAGAATGAATACAAAATAAACATATTGGTTCAGCATTTTTAATTTTTCATAAGATGTTGAAATGATTCATTGTGCAAGGTAAAGTTCATGAGCGCATGGTTCACTCTATTACTTAAGTACTAGCTACCGTAAAAGCAATAGGTAACTTGTATTTGATATATGGATTTATTGGAAGGTTTATATATCTGTCTGTCATAATTCATCTGACTTTAAAATGTTGAGCTCAACTCAAAGAAAAACAATTAGAACTGCTGTATTTATTAGGTGTCTGTCGTTGTCGCCCGTCATACGACCATCCTTCGTCGTTAACTTTCTTCTGGAACAACTTGGCCAAAAGATATCAAACTTTACTGGAATGTTTCTTATTGTTTCTAATTCAATCATTAAATTCATAAATAAACAAGGGTATTGTTGATAAAGGTAAAAGATAAATAGAAACAACATATAATTTTTGGCGTGGGTCTTGCAAAAAGTATTTCAGAAAGACGGACATTTCGTTTTTGGATTTATTGTCCCTGGTATATAAACACATACTAAATTCTAAATTTTTCGGCTTTTATCAAAATAACTATATCAGTTTGGGAAAATCTGACAATTGACCAGCTGGCTTACAGATATCTCCTACGGAATTCACAACCTGTTTTTGGAGTGAATGTTCCTGAAATGTCAAATTTTGCAGCTCATTTTGTTTTGATTTTGAAAACAATGATCGATAGAGTGAAATTCAAAGCAGTAAAAAATGCCAGAACATTCAAGTAAGTTTTCCTGGTAGGAATTTTCTGATGACCCATAATAGAAGTTCATACCTTTAAATAATGATGCTTGCCCTTTTTTTGCATTTATTGAGGAAACCATAAATGTAGATATCATGGGGCGTAGATATGTGCATGCCAATTAAAAAAAATCCCAGAGAGAATGGGCTGGGGGTTTTGGCGCTCTTATTTCTACTGTTTAGGACTCAGGAGCAAACACATGTGTTTGTATTGTTTCAGGACAATAAAATGGTTTAACAGTATATAAATCCTTGTTAAATTGTAACGGTATGTTTGCCTAAACCGTTTAGGAATAAGGTGCCAAAAAGGGTAAAGAACTGTGATTTTCTGATTTCTAGACAAAAACTTGAGTATAATTATATAAATATCTTTCAAATTGTACCACATGGGGCATTAAATTATCAATGTTTTTCCTTTTAATTTCAAAAACCTAAGATGTCAGAGATGACATTTAAAAATTAAAACTTAAGTCGAATGGACATCTACAAATTGGTCAACAAGGCCAACTGGTCACTCGAGTAGACATATAAGAATTAACTGTCGTCAAATGATCCTTTCTATATCAAAAGCTTTAATAGAGATGTATGAAACATGTAAACTGATCACCAATTCAAGATCTACACAAAAACCACTCAACAACAACTACAAATAAGCAATCATAATTGACTTCAATAAAAGAAAACAATTAAATTATCAAAATGGCAAATGTTTTTTTTATGTAAATAAACTCATCATAGATATCAGATTGTTTTGTTTCAGCAAGTGAATTTCTGTTTCTTACATTTAGAAATTGTATCTTCATATAAGATAATTTGGACGTACAGTTAAAGGATGACCACAACGGAAGTTGGATTAAATGTCCAACTGATTCAAGACTTGAAACAGAAATATCCAGAAGTTGCTGAGCATGTTATAACCTTATGTGTTATACAGGTATATGATTTTTATTATTAAAGAAGTTCACAAATGTTTTGCTTTTGACATGACAGAAATCCTGACATTTCTAAGCCTTATTTTTCAAATTGTTTCGTCTCTAGTTGGCGAAAACGTACCAAGGCTTGGTATAATGTATACTCTATTCATATGAAATTATCAGCTCACAATAATTAAGTATAATAATCTTTGTTATTTTTTTTACTAGGTTCATGTAATGGTAGTTTTGTTTTTATGTAACAAAACCTTTTTTTCACTTATTATGAGTAATAGGATATATCCTCGCAAGGTATTCATGTCCAGAGCTTCACCATATTTCATCGATAATTGATCAAGAATAAATTTTCATGGTCAAGTCTATATCAGATATTTTAAACAAATGGGTCAACAAAAGTTAGTAGATAGAAATAAGAAGTCAATATGAGTAACAATGTGTAAACAAAACAGGTAAACAACTATAGGTCAAAGTACGGCTTTAAAACACGGTTTGGAATATTTGTAAGACCTGCTAAACCGCAAAAGTGATCATGATTGAATTTATTTGAAAAATCTTAGAACTTACAAAAGTGCATAAAACATGTGTTGCTTTGTTCCTTTTTAAGGCATATATTGTCTACAGTATCGTTTTTATATCAATCCAAGTCCACATGAGACAGATCATTAACTATTATCTAGACCTTTTCATTATATATGAAGGATTCAAATCTATGGTGGGTTCCAGATCTATGACAGATTTCAAATATATGGCAAATATGACTTCACAAACGCCATACAAATCACTAACCTATGACAGTTTTTTGTTTTCTCCGATTCTATGGCAGGTTTTGAAATATATTAATTTCCGGGGAAAAAGAATCAACTTTAACATCACAATTACATAACGTAATATTCTGGAGGGATCATGCAAAAGTACTGTCCATTAGCAAATTAAAAGAGGAAAATCCAAAATGGGTTTTCTCATAAGTTTGAATGAACAGTTAAATGATAGAATGGTACGAAAATATAAAGAAAACTATTTTTTCTTGATTCAAATTCTAATCATTTGTAAAAAAAAGTATGAAGACTTAGACACCCAACATGCAGAAAGTCTTTCATAGAAGAAATTGAAACTGACCTAGTGAAAAAGATCACTCCACAAGTCAATAAAAATCTCGCAAGATGGATGAGTCTTTTAGAATATTTATTTTTTGTGCTGTAAGAAGAGATGAAAACTCTTTATTTTCTTGTCCTCATCTGTGTTTCTGGTGTTGCCATTTAGCAGCTTTTAATTATTACAGTAAAAACCTGTACTAATTTAGTAAATAAGTACTGATGTTTGACGGTGATATGATTGAAGTGCGATGGTGATAGTACTGAAGTTTGATGGTGATATAATTGAAGTGCGATGGTGATAGTACTGAAGTTCGATGGTGATATTATTGAAGTGTGATGGTGATAGTAATGAAGTTTGATGGTGATATAATTGAAATGCGACGGTGATAGGATTGAAGTGCGATGGCGATATAATTGAAGAGTGATGGTGATAGTAATGAAGTAAGATAGTGATATAATTGAAGTGCGATGGTGATAGTTCAGAAGTTCGATGGTGATATAATTGAAGTGTGATGGTGACAGTACTGAAGTTTAAAGTGATAGTACTAAAGAGCGATGGGAATAGTATTGAAGTGTGATGGGGATAGTACTGAAGTTCGATGGTGATAAAATTGAAGTGTGATGGTGATAGTACTGAAGTTCGATGGTGATGTAATTGAAGTGTGATGGTGATAGTACTGAAGTGTGAAGTGATAGTACTGAAGTGTGATGGTGATTGTACTGAAGTGTGATAAGGATAGTACCGAAGTTCGATGGTGGTATTATTGAAGTGTGAGTGTGATAGTACTGAAGTTCGATGGTGATATAATTGAAGTTTAATGGGGATAGTACTAAAGTGTGAAGTGAAAGTACTAAAGTGTGAATGATAGTACTGAAGTGTGAAGTGATAGTACTGAAGTGTGAAGTGATAGTACTGAGGTGCGATGGGGATAGTCCTGAATTGTGATGGGGATAGTTATGAAGTGTGAAGTGATAGTTCTGAAGTGTGATGGGGATAGTACTGAAGTTTGAAGTGATAGTACTGAAGTGTGATGGGGATAGTACTGAAGTGTGAAGTGATAGTCCTGAAGTGTGGAGTGATAGTACTGAAGTGCGATGGGGATAGTACTGAAGTGTGAAGTGATAGTACTGAAGTGCGATGGGGATAGTACTGAAGTGTGAAGTGTTAGTACTGCGGTGCGATGGGGATAGTATTGATGTTTGATGGGGATAGTTATGAAGTGTGAAGTGATAGTACTGATGTTTGATGGGGATAGTTATGAAGTGTGAAGTGATAGTACTGAAGTGTGGTGGGGATAGTTTTGAAGTGTGAAGTGATAGTACTGAAACGCGATGGGGATAGTATCGAAGTGTGATAGGGATAGTACTGAAGTGTGATGGGGATAGTACTTAAGTGTGATGGGGATAGTACTGAAGTGTTATGGGGATAGTACTGAAGTGTGAAGTGATCGAACTGAAGTGTGATGGGGATAGTCCTGAAGTGTGAAGTGATAGTACTGAAGTGTGATGGGGATAATACTGAGGTGTGGAGTGATAGTACTGAAGTGTGAAGTGAAAGTACTTAAGTGTGTAGTGCTAGTACTGAATTGTGAAATGATAGTACTGAAGTGTGAAGTGATAGTACTGAAGTGCGATGAATTATTTTTGGTCGTGGCTGGAATAGATTAATTTGATTTGTAAAAAGAATTTTGATCAAAACAACTGGAGTTCCAAAACAAAAATTAGTTAGAAAAAACTATGTTTGTTATCTCATGTCATGTTCTTAGTAAATCTAGTTAAAAAAATTCTCTAAAACAATATGGTTCCTCATTTCTGTAAAAGAGATGGATATTCGTCTACGACCGATTATGAGACAACTCTCTATTTAGACCAACTGTCGTTAATGTAAACAAATATATACGTTAACTCGTGGCCTTTAGCGTTTGACACAATTGTAAAATAGAATTATTTAAAAAAAAACAGTAAAGATTTCATAGGAGTTTTCCACATTTACCGATTTACATGTATATGTATGCATATTTGGTTTTCTATTTGGTTAACAGAATACAAACGATAGAGAAAAATGTATAGAAGCTCTTGATAGAGAAACATCCAATGATTTATTTGGAAACAAACAATATTTACCTCGTAGATTACAGGACATGCGAATTGCTTATTACATTTATCTAAAGATCTGCAGCAGGATTCAAAAGTGGGCATATCTATAACGGGGATAAAGTGTTTTGGTTTTTTTTATTTATCTATCCTGATACAGTTTATTGTAGGTGACCATGAAGGTTTTTGTTGGGCACGGTATTTTTTAAGCATGAATGTTTACCTTAAAGTGTACTGAATTTGTTTTTACAATATGATATCAAAAAATAACTATTAAACTTTGACATAAAGGCCATACAAAACATAATAAAAAAAGCTCACTATGTTTTCATGTAGTAAGCAGTTGTAAGAACATTATTGTCTTAAAATTTGTATCATAATAAAACAAACAAAAAACCACTAAATTTTGTTGATTTTTAATGTGCATTCTTTTTTTTTTATATTACAGAATAAAAACGATAGAAAGAAATGTATAGAAGCTCTTGATAGAGAAACACCCAACGCTTTATTTGGAAACGATCAATATATACCTAATAGATTACAGGACATGCACATTACTGACCAACGTACAAGGAGTGATTCTGCATCGAGTGGAATAAGTAGTGCAAGCACGTCTAGTTCATCCTCACATAAAATTCCGAGTGAATATAGACCTCCACCAATGGAGCCAAGTTTTACATCTGATTTTAATCAGTATGTGAAAAACCCTGGAAATTGTATACAGAACATTGAATGTCGTGTTGCATCTCCGAGTCCCCAGACAAAGACTAATAATGTTCCTCAAGGGATTCGGCAAATTCCAGTTCAACATTTTCAAACTATACGCAGTCCCCAAGAAAAACCGTCAGGAAGCTCACAAAATCCTTTAGTTTATAATATTTTATATCAACAAGGTGACAATAGACTTCCACCAAGCAGTCATGGTGCTGTTGGGCATCCTAGTTATATAAATCAGCATGGAAATATAAACTATAGTTTGCAACGTTCACCCATCACTAGCCAAGCTACAATGAATCAGGGTCCTCCGGTGGCCCAGCGATCTTTCTCTGTGCAGCCTTTAGTAGAACATGGGCAATTGAACATTATTAGATTACAACCGGGTGATAGAACTCCAGTGTATCAACCAGGGAACTATAATCCCTCTGGTTTACATGGGTCACATAGTGAACCCTATTTAACTGGAATGGACAATGGTACAACACCTTGTAATAATTATTACACCCCTTTGGTTGTTAATGTTGGTACGCCACCTGCGTATCATCCTGAACACGGAATTTCTCAAAGTGCTAGTGACATCAACATAAGTGGGGCAGTTAATCCGCCCTCATTTAAATACTTGCCAGATCCTGTAGGAGGTACTAGTCACGGTGATAATGGACATTTTTATCCTTATTATCCAAACGACTCTCATATTTCAGGACACCCTCCTATAGCGTCTCGGAGCAGTAGTTCCGAAAGTGATCACAGTGTGATAGGAAATCCAGACGGTGAAAGACGTCATGTGTCCACGTTGACTTTTCAACCGAAAGTGGTGCCGTCACCCAGTTCTAGTCATAGTAGTCTTAGTTCCGATTCATCTCATAATCATCCGCCTCCTCCTGACATTCCTAGGAGACAGTCTGGTAATATACAGGAGGAAGCAGCATATACTCAAGGTAAAACGCCACATTAAATATAAATATGAATATATTCAGGGGATTGTTACTTTTTAGTCTTTTATATTTCTAATGCATAGACCACGATATTAAAACCAACACAAAGAATTAAGTAAACTCTTAACCTGAATATTGATGAATACATTTACAAACCATTTGCTTGATCATGTTGGAGGATAATTTTCAGGCATTTTGCATTAATTTGACCATGAAATTGTGTCAGTAAGAAGACGGTTTTACCTGATGAACAAGAAACAAATATATACAACATAAAAAATGGATTTGTGGTATGATTGCCAATGAGACAACTGAAATACCAATGAAGTTGATGTAGGCAATTTAAGTTCAGACTGTTGTGTCTGTATGTAATGTAATAACTGAAGCAAATAATTAAGCAACCAGTAAGTAAATCAAATAGTATTTGTTTTATTGTATATACAATGTACATCATGCACATTGTGTATAAAGATTACAGCTAATTATGAAATTATGTTAATGGTGAAATGAATGTTTCATTATTTTATTAAAGAACAATTACAACTTTTTTTATAAAGTATTACAAAATTTAAGACTGGAATGTGGTTGCTTTGGAAAATCTAGGTTGGTGATGGCAAATAGTTTGTGGTGCTCCATTACTCTTGTCTAAATAAATTAGATCTGGATGGAACGTTGTACATCTACATGATTAATGGGGTAGCAACCCAATAACAAAAACAAGAAAAATAAAAAAACAAAGAGACACTTGGAGCGCAATATACAAATGTATATGCAGTCTTCGAAAATAGAATTGTGTCTATACAGTACATTCTATGTCAAGTACTAAATGAATTAAACTCAAATTTTATAGATTCTGCTACATGTATCAACACTAAACTCTCCACATAACAAAATAATGTTGTAGACTTCTTGGATAATTATAAGTGAACCTACAACATATTCTACAACTAAAAAAGATATAAAAAATAAAAAATAAAGACATAGATATATATATACATTTAAGACATATTTCATGTATTTTGTTATATACCTCTATTTCGTGTTCTTGATATGAAGTTGAAAAAAATTTCTGTATTTTTCAGGACCGTTCACTATCATGACCATGTTAACTAAAAAAAAATTACTTATCAGCATAAAATGATTTTTCTAAAATGTTTTGTTAAAAATGAATTATTTGTTTTTCAGCACTTATTAGTTTTCAAGATGATAGAATGTTAAAATTAAAACTTGATTTAGAATCAGAACTGAGAAAATTAGCCAGGCTAAGAAGTCAGGTGAATCAAATGGAGAAAAATATGTTAGAAAACAGACGCACCAATAGAAGTGTTAACTGTTCCCCATCAGTAAGTATAGAAAACAGATGCACCAATAGAAGTGTTAACTGTTCCCCATCAGTAAGTATAGAAAACAGATGCACCAATAGAAGTGTTAACTGTTCCCCTTCAGTAAGTATAGAAAACAGACGCACCAATAGATATGTTAACTGTTCCCCTTCAGTAAGTATAGAAAACAGACGCACCAATAGAAATGTAAATTGTTCCTCTTCAGTAAGTATAGAAAACAGACGCATCAATAGAAGTGTTAACTGTTCCCCTTCAGTAAGTATAGAAAACAGACGCACCAATAGAAATGTAAATTGTTCCTCTTCAGTAAGTATAGAAAACAGACGCACCAATAGAAATGTAAACTGTTCCTCTTCAGTAAGTATAGAAAACAGACGCATCAATAGAAGTGTTAACTGTTCCCCTTCAGTAAGTATAGAAAACAGACGCACCAATAGAAATGTTAACTGTTCCCCTTTAGTAAGTATAGAAAACAGACGCACCAATAGAAATGTTAACTGTTCCCCTTCAGTAAGTATAGAAAACAGACGCACCAATAGATATGTTAACTGTTCCCCTTTAGTAAGAATAGAAAACAAACGCACCAATAGAAGTGTCAACTGTTCCCCTTCAGTAAGTATAGAAAACAGACGCACCAATAGAAATGTAAATTGTTCCTCTTCAGTAAGTATAGAAAACAGACGCATCAATAGAAGTGTTAACTGTTCCCCTTCAGTAAGTATAGAAAACAGACGCACCAATAGATATGTTAACTGTTCCCCTTTAGTAAGAATAGAAAACAGACGCACCAATAGAAATGTAAACTGTTCCTCTTCAGTAAGTATAGAAAACAGACGCATCAATAGAAGTGTTAACTGTTCCCCTTCAGTAAGTATAGAAAACAGACGCACCAATAGAAATGTTAACTGTTCCCCTTTAGTAAGTATAGAAAACAGACGCACCAATAGAAATGTTAACTGTTCCCCTTCAGTAAGTATAGAAAACAGACGCACCAATAGATATGTTAACTGTTCCCCTTTAGTAAGAATAGAAAACAGACGCACCAATAGAAATGTAAACTGTTCCTCTTCAGTAAGTATAGAAAACAGACGCATCAATAGAAGTGTTAACTGTTCCCCTTCAGTAAGTATAGAAAACAGACGCACCAATAGAAATATTAACTGTTCCCCTTTAGTAAGTATAGAAAACAGACGCACCAATAGAAATGTTAACTGTTCCCCTTTAGTAAGTATAGAAAACAGACGCACCAATAGAAATGTAAACTGTTCCTCTTCAGTAAGTATATAAAACAGACGCACCAATCGAAGTGTTAACTGTTCCCCTTATGTAAGTATATAAAAACAGACGCACCAATAGAAGTGTTAACTGTTCCCCTTCAGAAGTATAGAAAACAGACGCACCAATAGAAGTGTTAACTGTTCCCTTTCAGTAAGTATAGAAAACAGACGCACCAACAGAAGTGTTAATTGTTCCCTTTCAGAAAGTATAAAAACAGACGCACCAATAGAAGTGTTAACTGTTCCCCTTCAGTAAGTATAGAAAACAGACGCACCAATAGAAGTGTAAACTGTTTCTTTTCAGTAAGTATAGAAAACAGACGCACCAATAGAAGTGTAAACTGTTCCCCTTCAGTAAGTATAGAAAACAGTCGCACCAATAGAAGTGTTAACTGTTCCCCTTTAGTAAGTATAGAAAACAGTTGTACAAATCGAAGTGTAAACTGTTCCCCTTCGGTAAGTATAGAAAACGGCCCATTAATAGAAGTGTTAACTGTCCCCCTTCAATAAGTATAAAAACAGACGTACCAATATAAGTGTTAACTGTTCCCCTTCAGTAAGTATAGAAAACAGACGCACCAATAGAAGTGTTAACTGTTCCCTTTCAGTAAGTATAAAGTGTAGATCTGTGTTAGAAAACAGACACACCGAAAGAAGTGTTAATTGTTCCCCTTCAGTAAGTATAAAGCCTAGACGTAGACTAACCTTAAGAAATAACATTGTTCTCAGTGCTCCAGATTTAAGCTTAAGTGTAAGTTTACTGATTGACAAAGCATCACAAATTAGGTTGCGACCATACTTTCTATTTTTTGGAGGGAGGGGTGGAGGAGGGAGAGTTTTTATTCTTGCATATGAATGATAATTAAGTGACCACAGTTATTTCTATCCTTAAAACTTCAAAGATAGATTGCATACCTTTTGAAGTTTTACTTCTCCTAATTTTGAGTTGTTTGGAATAAAAAAAAGTCTTTTTACATTTAAATTTCAGTATATTAGAATGTTCATTTCCCATTGGTAATGTTATTTGATAGATAGTCTTAAATACATCTCGACTATTATGTGAAAATTATAATTTACTATTGATAGATTGAAGATGTTGCCAAGTTACGAGAGGTGAATCGAAGGTTACAGACAGACATCCAGGTCATGACAAGGGAGATTGATAATTATAATAATGGTCTATGTAAGTCTTATATAGCTGACTATACAGTCTGGGTTTTGCTGATTAATAAAGGCCATACAGGCACCTCTAGTTGTTAACTTCTATGTCACTTGGTCTCCGGTGGAGAGTTGTCTCATTGGCATCCATACCACATTTCCTGATATTTATATTATTTTCAGAATGACCAGGCTCCTGTTTATAGGAAATAGATGGAAAAGAAAAGCTATTCAAAACTACATTTAAAACTTCTTATTTAGCACAAAATATTGATATGTATACTTTTTCATCAGGTCAAAGAACCAATCTTTACTGAATTATAAGTGAAAAACGAACTGACAATGCCATGGCAAAAATAGAAAAATGGCCACACGACAAATATCAGACTACAAAATATAGAAAACTTTGGGTGATCTTGAGTAACGGTTATTTCTTTGTTGCAGTATGTGCATGATTTGTTATATTAATGTTTTAATAATTGTTTTGTAGTTTCTTTAGGAGTCTGTGATCCTAATGCACTAGAGCAACAGAACTTTTTCCAGAACATGAATCCAGGACAAAGAGGTAGTATTTTTGCTCCCCCTCCTCCAGATCCACCTACCAGTGATTGTAAGTATTAACAGAACATTCAAATTTTGACCAAAAAGATATATTTCTGTTTTTCTGTCACCATCACGAAATCTCAACAAATAGTTTTTGTCAAGCCTGCGACGTTTTTTTCTTTAAAGCTAGACAAAGCGGTCCTGTATTTTGTTTGCAGCATCAAGATATAGCTAGTTACCAAAATTTAAAGACTTGTTCTTCAAGGTATTTACAACCTCAATCAAAAGTAGATTTTTTTAACCATTTGTAGTCTTTTCCCCCTTCTACGTGTAGCTTGCAACTTCTTTAAATGAATGACAGATGGTCAGATAGTGTTCATAGCAACAACAACAAAACTAAAACAAAAACCTCGACACATTACATTTCAAAACCCCCAACCAAGTGCAGAAGTAGCAATTATTTGATCTTGTTATTTTAAAATCTAATTGATTGTTGGTAATTTCTTGGTCTCAGTACATTTAAATGAAAAAAAAACAATCTTCACTCCATTTCTTCGATATCTATGTTTGGTACTTTTTACCAATCAGACTGTTCTTTGATCTTTGTTTACCCCTGGAGCAGACAGAGTCAGGGATACAGAAGAATCCTCATGTCCATCTGCCTATCCGTCATACGTTAACAGATTAAGTTTGACTTTATTTTTTTTCGCTTTTATTGTTCCAGAGTTATGGTACATGTACTTGATTATTGGAAACATTTTGTGGTTTCTGAATGACAAGTTGAGGACCTCTTTTTCAAATGATTGAAATGCTCATGGAATGTTTTCGTTCACTAAGGTTTTCAATTTTACAGTTCCATAGTAATATAAGAATGATAACTTGCAAAATTGTTAAAATAGATAATAAAAAATGATGTTTCCAGAAGATGAATAGAGATCTCTTTTAAATTGAATCAAATTTTAATGGACCACTAAATGCAGGTAATCTTTGATTTTCTTTAAAACTTTTGTGATATATGGATGATAAATTAATAGACAACTCCTTTTTTAACAACTGCAAATTGATAGGCAATCTTACCATAAGATGAAGATGGCTGCATCCGCGGCGAATACATTTTAGCTCGCAGACAATAACTTGAGTATGAATATATGGATC
This sequence comes from Mytilus galloprovincialis, assembly GCA_037788925.1. NCBI lineage: Eukaryota > Metazoa > Mollusca > Bivalvia > Mytilida > Mytilidae > Mytilus > Mytilus galloprovincialis. The sequence goes on along the minus strand of CM075340.1, from coordinate 2,988,068 downwards.
CTTATTAACTTTTTACCCAAGATTCCACACTACAAAAGGGGGGGGGGGAGGGATGATTTTTGGGGTTATTGTCGCAGCAGTTTTGTAATTAAGAACTAAAAAGGGGCGAACACATGTATTGTTCTGGTTTGCAGACTATAAAAGAAGGACGAAAGATACCAGAGGGACAGTCAAACTCATAAATCGAAAATAAACTGACTACGCCATGGCTAAAATTAGAAAGACAAACAGACAAATAATAGTACACATGACACAACATAGAAAACATAGAAAACAAAAAAAGAACAAGCAACACGAACCCAACCAAAAACTAGGGGTGATCTCAGGTAATCCGGAAGCGTAACTGTCTTATAGTGTAAATGTTTAATGTGTTTTGTCCCTTTACCTATACGTCATGTCATTTCTTCTTTGTGTTATGTGTAAGTGCCTTTTTTTCATGACACTGCATCTCTGTATCATGTCAAATTAAATTTTTGTTTGATCAAACAATTGTATGATGTGACATTGCTTATCTTTGTTGTGTGCACTGGGATTTACATTATGTTGTACTGCTATGTATTCTGTGAACAATTGATACTCTCTGTTAACACGCATTTGGTTATGTGCAATAGCCTATCACATAATGTGTAAACGGCTATTACATTATGTGCTAACACCTATTACGTTATGTGCAAATGCATATAACATTATATATATTTATTAAAGTTATGTACACCGGTATGTAAACATTACCACGTGTATTTGTTTATAAAATACACGTGTTTGAAAGTATATAATAGGTTAAATGTTTTTCATTGGTCGAGTTAGAACTGACCATAATATTTGAATAAGGTCATTTCAAATATTTCGTGCTATACTTTTGGCGGTTTTGTATATTAAAGATATTGTCATTCGAGGTTCGCTTTTGGTGCAGTAAAGTTGTAAGCTTGTGCTTAACCTGAGTATGTCTGAGAATAGAGAAGGAAGTCCAATGTCCGAAGGTGAGACTGAGCATTCACACATTTCAACCGGTAAATCACATAGTAGCAACCACATAGTAGAAGAGCGCCGTGATTTAGCTGATACTTTTGAACTTTTTAAAGTATATTTTGACAATAAGCTTGTAGATCTTAAATCAGATTTGGTCCGTGAACAGGACGTAATTTCCAAAAAGTTAAAGGAAGAGGTTTCCCTTAAATTCAAGCACGAGGGCAACAAAATACAATACAAATTTAACGAGGAAACTATTACCGAGTTAAACAAGGTTTATAGCTTTGTTCCCCGTTCAGAAACCAAGGTGTCGCGTATCATCATAGACCTCATAGATAAGGTTAAGGGCAGAAACAAACTGATAGGCATAGCAGATACTTCAGCCGGTGGTTGGGCTACTGTCAGAGAGTATGAAGCAAATGTTATCGCTTCAGACTCTGAAGATGAGAAGAAAATCCGCCAGGCGGAGTCCAGAGCCATGCGTTCGACTAAAGACAAATCCCGACGCCCAAATCCCTACAAGACAACTTCTAGACCGGCTCCCGTTGAAACTGCTCCTAATCCTTATTATTCCAATCAGTATCAGCGTCAGAACCCGCCGCCCTTTCGAGCTGGCAGCTGGCGGCGTGAGCCGTCCCAGCACGATATGTGCCATGCCTGTAAACAATTTGGCCACTGGAGGAAGAACTGTCCACTTGTCAAACGCAACCAGTTCAACTTCAACAATACACAACAGAACAATTAACAATGAACAGTTAGTTAATGATAAGTATTTATATTTATTTTCTGAATTTGATAGTGATTATTGTTTAAATCATGATATTGAGATTTTGCTTAGACAAGTAAGATTTTTTAAAAATTTCAAATCTAACACGGGTATTTTCTCTGGTGTAAAGGGAAGGTTAGCCAAAAGTATTCAGTACTGGGAGCATATCGGTGCTAATTCATTTATTTTAGACACACTGAAAAATGGTTATCTTATTCCATTTATTGATACTCCTTCGAGCATGTACATGAAAAATAACAAATCTGCTCTTAAGAGTGATGATTTTGTTAGCAAATCTGTAAATGAACTTGTTCTTTCAGGTTGCGTCATTGAGGTCCCTTTTCAACCTTACATTGTGAATCCGCTCAGTGTAGCTACTCAAAAGTCTGGGAAAAGGCGTCTAATTTTAGATTTGAGCACTTTGAATTTATCAGTGAAAAAGGAAAAGATTAAATTTGAAGATTGGAAAATAGCTGTGCAATACTTTCAGAAAAATGATTATCTGTATAAATTTGATTTAAAGTCTGGTTATTTTCATTTGGATATATGTCCACAGCAGCACACGTATCTAGGTTTTTCGTGGGAAGATAAATTTTATTGCTTCACTGTTTTAGCATTTGGTCTTTCAACGGGTCCTTACATATTTACAAAGTGTCTCAGACCATTGGTCAAGTATTGGAGAAAAAATGGTATAAAAATAGTTTTATATCTTGATGATGGATTTGGTATGAATAACGAAAATAATGAATGCATCAAAGATGCTGAATTTGTGAAACAATCACTTTTGAGTGCGGGTTTTCTTCTGAACGAAGAAAAATCAGTTTTTACTCCTGTACAGAAGTTGGAGTGGTTGGGAATCATTTGGGATTCATGTAATTTCACTTTATGCATTCCTCAAAGGAGAATTGACGAATTATTTCAATCTATTCATAATGTTTTCAGAGAAATTCCATATATTTCTGCCAGAAATTTAGCCCAGGTAACGGGTAGAATTATAAGTATGTCTCCTGTGATCGGAAATATTACTAGAATAATGACTAGATATTGCTATATGTCTATTGTAAGTAGAATGTCATGGGATAGTTATTTAGTTTTAGAAAGTAAAAGTTTTGTGATATCAGAATTAAAGTTCTGGCTTGATAACATTGCTAATGTAAATTTTAAAACATTAAATCAATATAGTCAGTCACATGTAATGGTATATTCTGATGCTAGCAGCATAGCTGCCGGAGCATGTACAGTAGAGTTGGAAAGTAAAATTTTTCACACTATGTGGAAATCCACTGAAATGTTAGAGAGTTCCACGTGGAGGGAACTAAAGGCCATAGAATTGGCGTTGATGTCTTATCAACATGCATTTGCGGGAAAATCCTTAAAATGGCTAACTTATAATCAAAATTGTGTCAGAATTGTTCAAGCAGGAAGCATGAAAGAAAAACTGCAAGATATAGCAATTTCCATTTTTTCAATTTGTTTACAAAAGGGAATCTCCATTAACATACAATGGATTCCGAGAGGTGAAAATTCGAAAGCTGATTATATCAGTAAAATCCTTGATTATGAAGACTGGGGAGTCTCAGAATTGTTCTATACTTTTATTAACGACCTTTGGGGTCCTTATACAGTCGATCGTTTTGCTAGTTCTCGTAACACAAAATTAGAAAGATTTAACTCTTTATTCTGGAATGTAAATACAGAAGCTGTAGACTGTTTTACTCAGAATTGGTCTGGTGAAAACAATTGGATTGTACCACCTATTTACTTAGTATTGAGAGCTATAAAACATGTAATTGCTTGTAAAGCTAGAGGTACTTTAATTGTACCAAAATGGATATCTGCGACCTATTGGCCTTTCATTTTTGATAAAAATATGAATTACAGAGATTACATATCTGATGTTATTGAATTTAAAAATACAAGTGGTATTTTTGTCAGTGGTTCTAATAGACAATCCATTTTTGGCACTGAGCCTTTTATTGCTCCAGTATTGGCAGTGAAGTTAGATGCGACAAGGATAACAAGGCCCTAGTGCACTAATGTGTATTGTAGCTGGCGAGGTTAAAGTTGCGAGGCCCTAGTACACGAACGTGTATTGTAGCTGGCGAGGTTAAAGTGACGAGGTCCTAGTACACGGATGTGTATTCTAGCTGGCAAGGTTAAAGTTACGAGGCCCTAGTACATGAATGTGTATTGTAGCAGGCACGGTCGTTGTTGATAAGGCCCTAGTGTGTATATACATTGTAGAAAGCATGGTTGTATTCAACACGGCACTAATGTATATAGCATTGTAGCTGGCATGGTCAAATAAATATTGGACAAGGTCCTGTTATGTTAACAGTGGCATGGTTCACTTGTATATAAGTTTTTAATACTTTGACATTTTATAATGTTTGTTTCACGATTGCACATTTTTCAGATATTTTTCGAGTTGGTAGATGGAAACAGAATTCAGATATTTCGGATGAACTTTCTACATTGAAAGCTAGATTACCAGAGTACTGCTTGAGCTCACGTTCTCTGAACACTCGTAAAAAGTACCAGTATGCCTTTAATGCTTTCTGTAAGTGGACTAAAATACATAATATTACTCCATTACCTTCATCTGATTATACAGTTTCTCTATATTTGATTCACATTTCACAGAATGCAAAATCGGCAAGCAAGATAAATGAAGTAATATACGCCATTAGCTGGGCACATAAACTGGCTGGATTTAATAATCCTTGTACATCTGAATTAGTAGCGTTTGTAAACGAAGGAGCACAGAGAAAATTGGGACATTTTATCACTAAGAAAGATCCTATTACACCAGACATTTTACGAAAGATTGTTCATACTTATGGTACTCTTAATAGTAATCTGAAAGACTTAAGAACTGTTTGTATGTGTTTATTAAGCTATGCAGGTTTTTTAAGGTTTTCAGAACTAGTTAATTTGAGAGGTATCGATATAAAGATTTATTCTACACATGCAAATTTATACTTGGCAAAGAGTAAAACTGATATTTACAGAGAAGGGAGGGATGTGGTTATTTCTAGAACTAATCTTGTAACTTGTCCTGTCTCTATGCTAGAACGATATCTCAAATTAGCTAGTATTACATCAAATTCTGATGAATTTGTTTTTAGATCCGTTAATTTTTGTAAGTCTGATAATTCTTATAAACTTAGAAGTACAGGTCCGTTGTCATACACGAGAGCTCGAGAGATACTACTTTCAAGTTTACAGAGTATAGGCTTAGATAGTAAAAAATTTGGACTGCATAGTCTCCGTTCAGGAGGGGCATCGGCTGCTGCAGCGGCTGGTGTAGAGGACAGATTGTTCAAAAAGCATGGTCGGTGGAAAAGTGACACGGCCAAAGACGGTTATGTTAAAGAGTCTTTGAAGGATAGACTTTCTGTAACAAATAATATTGGAATTTAATGATGTATTTTTTCGTTTATTTTTTCTTTACCTTTTCTTTATTTTTCGAAGCTTTGCTGCACACTGTCAGGCGAGCTGATCCCATACAAAGGTGTTGAGTTTATTTTGTAAATAATTTATGTTCGCTTGAAGTTATGAATTAGAACATAAATATATTTATTAAAGTTATGTACACCGGTATGTAAACATTACCACGTGTATTTGTTTATAAAATTACACGTGTTTGAAAGTATATAATAGGTTAAATGTTTTTCATTGGTCGAGTTAGAACTGACCATAATATTTGAATAAGGTCATTTCAAATATTTCGTGCTATACTTTTGGCGGTTTTGTATATTAAAGATATTGTCATTCGAGGTTCGCTTTTGGTGCAGTAAAGTTTCCCACCCTCCCACCCGACTTAATGTATTTTATTTGTGTTATTTTTTATTAATGGGAATAATAATGTGTGTAAGAACAGAATCTTTATTTGATTCATAAAATGTATTTTCGTACATAATGAAAATTGTTTTTATTTTTGTAGATTGGTTTTTGTGTTTGTTACCTGCAGCGGCCTAGGCAGACAGTAACACTGATGAACATTTTTTACGTTGCATTTGACTTTAATAAAATTAAAGCTTTGCTGCACACTGTCAGGCGAGCTGATCCCATACAAAGGTGTTGAGTTTATTTTGTAAATAATTTATGTTCGCTTGAAGTTATGAATTAGAACATAAGTACAAATACCCATTACACTATGTGCAAACACCTATAACGTTATGTGCAAACACCTATTACATTATGTACAAACACCTTTTACGTTAAAGACCAACGCCTATTACATTATGTGTTAACACCTAGTATGATATGTGCAAATGCCTATTGCGTTATGTGCAAACACATATTACGGTATGTGCAAATTTCTGTTACATTATGTTCAAACATCCATTACGTTATGTGCAAACACCTATTTAGTTACGTGCAAACAAATCTTAAAAATCACAATCATATTTTTAGATATTTAACATTTCAACCTTTAGAAGTAGTAAATAAGCAGTCTGGTGAATCTCATTCAAAGTTTTTACGATCACGGAAAATAATTGAATTAAATTGGGTTAAAAAATTACAGACAGTCTACCCTCTCGGTCTTTGTGATAATATCAAGGGAATTGGTTATATATCAATTACAGATTCTGTTAACATTTTGGATATAGTTTATAAAACTGTTCGTAAAAATCGTTCTCATGGACGCAGAAAAAATCGCAATAAAAGAAAATTTCGGACCAACCATCCAAATATTTTGAACCTAATTTCTATTTCAAAAAACAACGGCAGACATTACGTCCTGTTAACCAAGCTCTGTTATTTATCTATAAATAAATTAAATAAAATTTTAGAGGATTGCAACACAATTTCACATTACAGTCCTAAGTATGAAATCGTTCAAATTATAATGGCATATTGTTATTCTAAACTGTTTCCCAAAATTGATCGCCCTGAAGATCATAAAAAACATTTTATTAAAATAAAATATGTCAATAAAGGTTTTGATTTTGTAAATATTGCCGGTATTTTTAACGACCATTATGTTAAAGACCAACTTCCTGGATATTTTGATAATACTGAACTCCCTCTTATTTGTTATATTTACAAGAAATCTACCCGGTAATTTGTGTTTAATTATAGCCAATTGTGTGGAGATGTAAATATCATTGAAAATACACCTACATGTATGTCATGTAATTGCAGTAATTCCGAATTCACTAATGGTCCGATTTCCCATATCATAACAGGAGACTTTAATATCGTTCGCGACCGAGATTTAAAATCATTCCTCAGTAAAGGACCTAAATATCGTCCCCCGTCAATTATCAATTGGAATGAGTGTCGTAATATCATCCACGACTCACTCCGTACCTACCGCTTGAAATGGATAAAACTGGAAAAAGCTGACAAAAAATCTTTGAACTCTTTTTTTAATTCAGTAATGAAGATAGTTGATATTCGAATACAACATTTTAAAGAACATTTTACTCTTAACAACAACCATAAAAACCTTATTTCGCGTATCAAGCATAAACTAAAAGAACTAGCCAAGGAATTTCTTTTTGTTCCGGCTGATAAAGCTGCTAATAATATCATAATGGTTTGACGTAAATTTTATATTGAGGTTCTGCAAAAGGAAATCACGAATTCACCAACATTCTAACTGACTTCATTTTCAGAAAACGACATCTGTAACAAAAACAAACTTTTAGCTACTTCTTTACAAGCAGAACCAAATACAATGAAAGTCCCAACTATGTACTGGCTTCCGATGCTACACAAAAAACCTTACAAATATAGATTTATTTTATCTTCAAGCCATTGTTCCACTACTAAATTGTCTATTCTACTTACTAGTCCACTTGGTACAATAAAAAAACTGATAATTAATTATTCAAATAAGACCTTTTGGAGTGTCAAAAACTCGTTGGAAGTACTTGATAATTTGCATGCATATATTGGTGACTTTGAATCTGTTCATTTTTCTACCCTATATACCACTTTGCCTCCTATTCTTTTTAAGAAAAAAATCACATCCCTAACTAACTGGGCATTTAAAAAGTCAGAATGGGAGTACAGATGTTTAAACTCTTTTAGGTCTTTTTTTAGTTGCAATAAACAAAAGAACTATGTTAATTGGACATGCTTTGATACTATATATGCGCTTGAATTTTTACTTGATAACATTTTTGTTCGCTTTGGAGATTCCGTATATTGTCAAGTTATTGGAATTCCAATGGGGACTAACTGTGCACCACTTATTGCCGACCTGATTTTGTATTGTTATGAGTTACAATGTATGACTAAAATTAGCAAAGACCCATCGAAACAACATTTGATACGAAAATGTAACAATACTTTTAGATATTTGGATGATATATTGGCTCTCAATAATGACGACTTCAGTATGTATACTAAAGAAATTTATCCTGTTGAACTTACTTTAAAAAAAGCTAATACTAACATTGACCACTGCCCTTTCCTCGATCTTGATATCTATATCATTAACGGAAAGCTTAATACAAAAATTTATGATAAAAGAGATGATTTTACACTTCCTATCGTTAATTATCCATTTTTAGATGGTGACGTTCCCTTGTCACCATCTTATGGTGTTTATATATCTCAACTGGTACGATTCGCTCGTGTATGTAACAACGTATTAGATTTTAGCGAGAAAAATTTATGTATTACTGAAAAATAATTACACCAGGGTTTTCGATATCACAAACTAGTAAAAACATTTATAAAATTTGATCATCGGTATAAGGAAATAATTCGTAAATATAACTCAACATGCAGACTTCTTAAACGTTCAGGTATTTCACATCCAATCTTTTATGGTAATATTCTTTACAAATATGTCAGTATTCACCTCAAAAGCTTACGAAACCTTTAAACAGACTTATTAAGAAGGGATATAGTTACGATACTGTTGTCAGGTCATTAAAGATTGCATATTTTGGCTTTAATATTGATTCACTTATAGGGTCTTTGCATCGGAACTAAACACATTTATTTAAAAAAAAAAAAAACAGTTGTTGGCATGACACGGGTTATGTTCTTCTCATATATTTTATTATAATATTATACTAAACCCCTAACGGGAGGGATTGTGCCTGATATTCATATGATGAAGACATAATCTTTTAATCAGTTTAATTGAAGTCTGGAGCTGGCTGTTGTTATTTATGTATTATTGTCATTTTATTTATTTTCTTTTGTTACATCTTCTGACATCGGACGCGGACTTCGCTTGAACTGAATTTTAATGTACGTATTATTATGCGTTTACTTTTCTACATTGGCTAGAGGTATAGGGGAGAGTTGAAATCTCATAAACATGTTTAACCACGCCGCAATTTTGCGCCTGTCCCAAGTAGGGAGCCTCTAGCCTTGTAGTCTTGTATGATTTTTATACGACCGCAAATTTTGAAAAAAATTTCGTCGTATATTGCTATCACGTTGGCGTCGTCGTCGTCGTCGTCGTCGTCCGGCGTCCGAATACTCTTAGTTTTCGCACTCTAACTTTAGTAAAAGTGAATAGAAATCTATGAAATTTTAACCCAAGGTTTATGACCATATAAGGAAGGTTGGTATTGATTTTGGGAGTTTTGGTCCCAACATTTTAGGAATTAGGGGCCAAAAAGGGCCCAAATAAGCATTTTCTTGGTTTTCGCACCATAACTTTAGTTTAAGTTAATAGAAATCTATGAAATTTTGACACAAGGTTTATGACCACAAAAGAAAGATTGGGATTGATTTTGGGAGTTTTGGTTTCAACAGTTTAGGAATAAGGGGCCAATAAAGGGCCCAAATAAGCATTTTTCTTGGTTTTCGCACAATAACTTTAGTTTAAGTAAATAGAAATCGATGAAATTTAAACACAATGTTTATGACCACAAAAGGAAGGTTGGTATTGATTTTGGGAGTTTAGAACCCAACAGTTTAGGAATTAGGGGCCAAAAAGGGACCCAAATAAGCATTTTTCTTGGTTTTCACACCATAACGTTAGTATAAGTAAATACAAATCTATGAAATTTAAACACAAGGTTTATGACCATAAAAGGAAGGTTGGTATTGATTTTGGGAGTTTTGGTCCCAACAGTTTAGGAAAAAGGGGCCCAAAGGGTCCAAAATTAAACTTTGTTTGATTTCATCAAAATTGATTAATTGGGGTTCTTTGATATGCCGAATCTAACTGTATATGTAGATTCTCAACTTTTGGTCCCGTTTTCAAATTGGTCTACATTAAGGTCCAAAGGGTCCAAAATTAAACTTAGTTTGATTTTGACAAAAAATGAATCGGTTGGGTTCTTTGATATGTTGAATCTAAAAATGTACTTAGATTCTTGATTATTGGCCCAGTTTTCAAGTTGGTCCAAATCGGGGTCCAAAATTAAACTTTGTTTGATTTCATCCAAAATTGAATCCTTGGGGTTCTTTGATATGCCAAATCTAACTGTGTATGTAGATTCTTCATTTTTGGTCCTGTTTTTAAATTGGTTTACATTAAAGTCCAAAGGGTCCAAAATTAAACTAAGTTTGATTTTAACAAAAATTGAATTCTTGGGCCTCTTTGATATGCTGAATCTAAACATGTACTTTATAGATTTTTGATTATGGGCCCAGTTTTCAAGTTGGTCCAAATCAGGATCTAAAATTATTATATTAAGTATTGTGCAATAGCAAGTCTTTTCAATTGCACAGTATTGTGCAATGGCAAGAAATATCTAATTGCACAATATTGTGAAATAGCAAATTTTTTTTTAATAAGAGTTATCTTTCTTTGTCCAGAATAGTAAGCAAGAAATATCCTATTGCACAATATTGTGCAATAGCAAGAATTTTTTTTTAATTGGAGTTATCTTTCTTTGTCCAGAATCAACTTAAATCTTTGTTATATACAATATACAATGTATATACACTTTTTACTACCAACTGATAAATTTAAATAATCTTTACCATTCAGTGATAACAAACAGTTTTTTTACATCTTAATATTTTATGATGTATTTAAATGAGTAGTTATTGTTGCAAACTCCATTAGAATATTTTAATTGAGATTAGTTTTGGAATAAGGGAAAGGGGGATGTGATTAAAAAATTGGGTTGGAATAAGGGAAAGGGGGATGTGATTAAAAAATTGGGTTCAATTTTTCTCATTTGAAATTTCATAAATAAAAAGAAAATTTCTTCAAACATTTTTTTGAGAGGATTAATATTCAACAGCATAGTGAATTGCTCTAAGAGAAAACAAAAAATTTAAGTTCATTAGAACACATTCATTCTGTGTCAGAAACCTATGCTGTGTCAACTATTTAATCACAATCCAAATTTAGAGCTGAATCCAGCTTGAATGTTGTGTCCATACTTGCCCCAACCGTTCAGGGTTCAACCTCTGCGGTCGTATAAAGCTACGCCCTGCGGAGCATCTGGTTAATTTTAGTTTCTTGTGTATAATTCGGAGTTTGTTATGACGTCCATTATCACTGAACTAGTATACACATTTTTTAAGGGGCTAGCTGAAGGACGCCTACGGTTGCGGGAGTTTCTAGCTACATTGAAGACCCATTAGTGGCCTTCGGCTGTTGTCTGCTCTATGGTCTGGTTGTTGTCGCTTTGACACATTCCCCATCTCCTTTCTCAATTTTACCTAATACATTAATAACAAACGCCTATTACGTTAACGGCAAACACCTATTACATTATGTACAAACACCTATTAAGTTAAGGAACAACGCCTACTACGTTATGTGCAAATACCTATTACGTCGTGGTAAACGCTTTTTTGACACAGAATAAAACAAAACACATCAATGATATAGAAAATTAAGAAAATCACATGTTTGAGCTTTCTAAGAAGCTGTTGACAGCTTCGATCTTTCCTTATCAAATAAGGTAAAATGTGTTGATAATGTATTGGAAATGTGGTGTTTCTAGATATTGATTGATTTAAAAATGCTATAAATATTTAGTTTCAGAGAAAACGATGTTATTCTACTTTAACAGTGTGCGTTATATGCGTGTATGTTCACACTCTAGCTACTTGTTGAAAATTAAAACAATTACAAATCTACAGACACGACTCTGGAGGTGTGCTTAGATTGGCAAAAGCTATAAAATATAAAAATATATATAATGCATTTCTGTAAATATTTTGTATAAACATATTACGCAAAAGAAATCGTGCATATTGCGGATTAACAAAGCAAATAAACACGTATTTAAATTTATAATTGACATTTAAACGATGTTTCTAATTTATATGACGATGTTCGTTGAAATAATGAATAAAAAGATAAATTGATATCAACAACTTAGAAATACATTGTATTGTATTGATTATATATAAGCGATTTATTAAACTATTACATTTTTTTTTTAAATTGGTGAAACAAGAATGTGTCCCCAGTACACGGATGCCCAATCCGCACTATCATTTTCTATGTTCCGTGGAAATGGGTGAAAATCTCTAATTTGGAATCAAAATTAGAAAGATCATATCATAGGGAACATGTGCAATTTTCAAGTTGATTGGACTTCAACTTCATCAAAAACTAACTCGACCAAAAACTTAAACCTGAATCGGGACAGACGAACGGACGAATGCGCGAACAGACGAACAGACGAACAGACGAACGGCGGACGAATGGACGAATTGACAAACAAAGTCATAGACCAGAAAACATAATGCCCATAAATGGGGCATAAAAATGAATATACTAGATGACTTTGTTGTATGGATTATTTGTTGAGGGCCGTAGAGTGACCTATAGTTATTGATTTCTGTGTCATTTGGTCTCTAGTGGAAAGTTGTCCCACTGACATTCATATCACATCTTCTTCTTTTTCTAGTCAACAAAAGAAACGATATGCAAAGCACTTGCATAAAAAAAAAATGTGGTAGAAATCATAGTTTTCATCTTTCGTCATAACACGTTTTGGACAGTTACTGGATAATACGGAAGAGTCGAAGTCATTATCTCGAAATTCAGTTTTTATGATTTTATAGCGAGACTCAATATGGTTAGGGAAGGTGATACAAGGCTGATAACCCTTTTATTCAGATGAAATATATGTGTACGTATATTTTTTGTGCATTACAGATAAGGCAGTTTTCAATATGAACAGTATGAAAAAAGGTTTCAAGAGAATATTTTAGCTTTTTAATATATCCTTTTGCCTGTATTGTACATTTCTTATTAAGAATAAAGAATCGGATCAAATCTATTCGAATATCCCTGTTATTTTTTTTAATTTCCAGATAAGAGGGGGCGGACCATCTTTACCAATCCCCACCCCGGTCACAAAATTTTCTTTTTAAAAGCATATTTTCTTGTTACTAAAATTTCCGTAGTTTTGATATATATTTACATAGGGCTACCGTTTTTTTTTAACATATCCTCAAATGTATATGTTTTATCATAGCATTTTCGGTTTGTATTTGAACTTATATAAGTTTTGGGAATCCTTTGGTATCTTCCGACTCTTATTAAAAGTCAAAGTTGCAAAACCTTTTATGCAATATTTACATAAATTTTATAATTTCTTACGTCTCCGGATATATTATATGCCATAATTATCGGAAATAAAACAGCTTATTAATTTACCATTTTTCGATACTGACCTTGTACATCATATATACACGTTATATTGATGAATACAATATTTGCCGCTGGATACTAAGTAGCCGATAACCAATTAATTTATCTATAATTTCACACGCGTGTGTATTTTGTAAAGACTTTTAATCACTTTGAAGTTCATTTAAAGTTTGATTTTTCTATTCCTCTGTCAGATTAATTTTTTTTAGAATAGAATTAGCTTTGCCACTTCTATGTTATGAAAATATTCTTTTCAGGATTGAGTAAAATTCATTCCAATCGCAGTCGTCATCATTTTTTATTAACCCTTATCGGATGACCGCAAGTTCTTGTGGATGGTCAGAAGCACTTGTCTTAGAAAAATATTTCCATCTCTATATTTGAAAGTGAGGTTAATGTAAAAAAACGATTTTGAGACAAGTTCGTACGTGAATGATAACTAAATGACAGTGAATTCAACATCACCGATTTAACTATAATATTGTAGTGATCCAAATCAGTATACTCATGGTAATCCGCTGTAAAAAAAAAGGAGATGTGGTATGATTGCCAATGAGACAAATATCCCTCAAAGTTCAAATAAAGTCGATGTTAGCAATTATAGGCAACCATACGGCCTTAAACAATGAGAAAAACCCATACTGTTTATTGTCGGCTATAAAAGACCCCGATGTTTATTTTGGTATTAGACACCAAAAGATAAACCCCAAAACATTTATTTTATTTTAATGTCTGACCATGAAAATTTTTATTTACATGTACCAAGCTATCGAATGCCCACACTGCCAAAAGCGAACGTAATAACAGAGAAATTCTTCAAACATTTTTGTTTGTTTGTTTGTTTGTAACACAAGTATGTTTGTAAACTATTGGCGACGAGTTTATTTATAGAATCCTTCCTGTTCCCCTTTGGTTGATATTAGTTTGTAGTTCTTCTTCATCTTCTAGTGGCAAAACCAAAATATCTTAGAGTTGGAATAGATTGCACGCTTGCTATCTTCTAAATCCCGAACTCTAGCTTTAAGTCTTATTGTTTAATATTACGTAACGTCAAAATTGCGTTGGCCTTTGAGCCCACCGTGGCACTCAAATGTAGTGTTCCTGAAAAAGCCGGATCTATAGGCATTATGGCTGAGAAAAGGTTCAACGCCAGAACCGTTTTCACGTCTTTAAGCACTAATACATATATGTCCTAAATAACATCAATAATGTTTACGGCAAGTCTATGATAAGTGGTAATTTATTATCATTATTTTGTTCAATGCCGGTTGTAAATGATTATCATGATTACGGATCTGTATCGTATGAATTAACTTTTGACTGAAATGTTCATTTTCCAGTTACAAGACTGTCATGCTCATTTAGATCGAACATACACATATTTCAGTGCAGCTGCAATGTTCGTTTACTAAGTGAATTATTTTGTATATCGATGATGCATTTTCTTAGGCGGATTTAGGGGCCGGGGGAGGGGAGAAGGGTGGTGGCGCCCTCTTTTAGTGAAAACAAAGGGTTTATTATATAGGGAATAACTGGAGGCTGATTATATCATGTATATAGGGAATCGGAAGTTGTTGAAGAATTATTAATTAACATGGAAAAAAGAAACAACACAGGAGTTGTATTCTTAGATTTAAAAAAAAAGTTTGATATTGTAAATCACTCAATTTTACTATCAAAATTAAAAATGTATAAGTTTTTCTCTTTCTTCTGAGTGTTTCAAATCATATTTATCAAACAGATTTCCGAAAGTAAAAATAAATACCAACATATCTTTAGGAAAAAAATAACATTTTGGTGTTCCGCCAGACAGTATTCTAGGCCCTTTATTGTTTCTCTTTATATAAAATTATATGAATATTCTCCCACTACAACAAAATCATACAAAGCCTGATTTGTATGCAGACGAAACATCTTTTGAATACTCTTCAAGTTCCCTTAATGATATATGTGATAAACTTTATGACAAAATAGCAACCTTAAAATATGGTGTGGAAATAATGATATGATTCTTAATATTGAAAATCCAAATCTAGTATGTTAATTTGTTCACATAGGAAGCTTCAAATATAAAATTGAGAATAGAAATGGGGAATTTGTTAAAGAGACAGCAACCCGACCAAAGAGCAGATAATAACAGAAGTCAACCAATGGGTCTTCAATGCAGCGAGACAATTCCGCTCCTGGAGGCGTGCTTCACCCTCACCCTATATCTCAAGCCAATGTAGAAAAAAAAAACACACAACAAAAACATACAAGAAAGATTGAAGATATAAACAGTAGAATTCTTTTGCAAAATGTAAACAGTGAAAAATTACTAGACATCATAATAGATGATTGTCTTTCATGGAATCAACAAATAGACAAAGTATGTACTGTAATTTCTACTAGACTCGGTTTACTAAATCGATTGAAGCATTATATTCCACAAAAAGGTTTATGTTTATTTTAGAATGGACATATAATTCCTCTCGTTGATTATTGTTGAATGTTCATGAAACGATTCTGTATGTTTTTCGCCATTTGTTTTGCATAAAAAGCCATATTGTTTATATATTATATTATTGTTATATTTTTAGTTATTCAGAAGGCTTCAGGGGAGATTATTATAATTGTACTAACTGATTATACCCTCTTTAATTCGCTTGTCATGTTTTGGGATTTTCCTCTGGTTCATTTGAATGCCTTAAAAAATTTGCCTATTGACCATTATTTTTCTTTTTATTAAACTTTTATAAAAGAAATATGTATAATCATAAGCCATCTGTAAAAGTCTTTAAAAGTCTTCGTTATTTTTTAATATTTTTGAGAACTTGTTAATGATAAAGCTTTGAAAAATCTAGAGAGAACGTTTCCCGTCAAAATTTCAATGGGTAGTATCTCGAAAACAAGCACATTGACCCAAGGACATATAACTAACATACGTCCATGCATTGACCTATATATATTGTTTTGTTTTTTTGCTTTCTTTTGTAAACCCCTATCAATATAGACTAGTGTTATGAAAAGCTTGTTATTTTGAAACTGAGTAGAGAACTTCCTTAATTTTTTTTCATAAAGTTTAATAGTATTATTATAATCACTAGAACACACCCGCAAAATCGCGGCATATAAAGCTTGTGAACTGTTGTAGGATGATTTTTGTAACAGATATTATGTATGTAGAATTTCATAAAAGGTTTTAAAAGCCCTCTCCCTTTTTCCAATGTCCGATATTTGTTTCCTTTCCGTTAAAATCAATTATTTTCATGTTTCTAGCCTCAGACCACAATTATTCTTCACCTTTGCTACAATGCATCTTTTGGTAAAAGTCAAATTAAATTCACAAAATTTGCACCGCTTCAAACATGAAATTATAAATATAACTGCTTATATATAGACCATTATTAGTCTTATAAAATATTCTTTTAGGACAATCCATCAGTGTTTTTTTTCTTTTGAGAGCATTATTAACATGCCAATTGTAGGATATGAATCTTGTGTAAATGACTAAGACCGACTAAGGCTAATTTGAGGGGTGATCGGAGGGGTCCTGATCCCGAAATCCTGGGCTTAAAAACATGAAATCCCGAGATGAAGAATTTAAAGAAATTCATATCCCGAAATCCCGATATCGATAAATATATTCCCGGATCCCGTAAGGATCAATCCCCAAATTCCGAGCTTAAAAAACACCCGATCTCGACGTCCCGAAAAGGATCCTGCCTCCCTCTAATCTCTACCCTACTTTCAATTTTGCCAAATCACTACTTCACTTTCAACAATAAATTTCATGCCCCATGTATGAGCATTATGTTTTCTAGTCTGTGCCCGCTTCAGGTTAAAGTTTTTGATGAAGTTGAAGTCCAATCAACTCGAAACTTAGTAAATATAGTGCCGATGTGGCATCCATGTACTATGAACACATTCTTATTTCCACATGTTTTACTTATTTTAATATATATGCAACCGGTATGACCCCTTACATAGTAAACATTTAAAAGAAAACAGTAGACAGAATACAGAGAGTCTCTATGTATTAAAGTAGTATAATCGTAGATTACATGTAGATAAACGCGAAAAATAATTGTCCTCTCTAAAGTATAATATATGTAGTTCTTGCGATCTAAACACCGTGATATGGAGCACACTCTGATTGGCTTATTTGTTTTTCATTTTTGTTATGTATCATACGATTGGTTGTACTTGTGCATGTTTCAAACAGGAAGTCTTATCTATGACTAAAAGTCAGTCTGATGACGGAATCAACATCCGGACTCCTTTTTGGTCGTTTTTCTCCAAAAATAACTCAATCTGTATAATCATAAGAATAGATGACAAATCCGACTATGCATGTTACCTATAGAACACAGAGGCATGATGATTAATTTATCGTGGAAGGAAGAGAAAAGACACACAAAATGAGGTCTTCTCATTTAATAGTATAGATGACTGGAACCTCCCCCTTCCTAGTTCAGTCAAAAGCCCACCCTTAAAAAAAATCTGGATCCGCCACTACTTTTATATTGGTCCGAATATTACACGGCGGGCTTTCATCAGAATTAACTATCCCTTTTTAACAGTTCTTGTATTTTCAAGGTCTTCAAATCATTAACTGATTATCAGGTTTTTTTTTATTAAAATTTAGGTTTTTAGTATCACCAAAGGGACACGAATAAGAGACATAACGTCCAGTGCCAAATATTTCATGCATTATTTGAACGACATCATCTTTACAGTAAATACTGTAGTCTAGATATTTTTTTTAAATGCCTGATATTAGGTATTGGGCCTATATTTTTACGGTTATTTTCGGCCAAATATTTCATGGATTATTGGAACAATAATGTAAACAATATATACTGTAGATAGGTTTTATCATCATACCGGGAATTTAGGATTGGGCCTAATTTTTATGATTATTAGGGATTAGCACTAGCACTACAATAACAAGAACTATCTTTAAAAAAGATATCCGACGTATTTAAATTTGAGTATATGTTTAAAACTATCATTTCGATAACCTTCAGAAGCACAGAGATACCATTTAAATAACGTTTTCTCTGTTTGTGTTCAGTATTCTTGGTCCTTGTATCTTTCTGTTTACATTCACCAAAAACCCCTCGGAAACTCACATGCGTAGGTGCGTTCTAAAAGTCATGTACGTTCGTACAACAAAGTTTACATTAAAAATTATATAATTGTCCCCAATAAACAGCTGTTACGGATGCAAAGAGCTATTGGAGAAACAATTATTTTAATAAAAATATAAATCTTTGTAAGATCTAGTTCAAATATTTATAGTTTTTAACTTGCTTTCCATCACGATATAATTAACGAGACGTTTTTTTTTTCAAACACAACCAAATCACCCACCATGACAGAATTTTGTCCAATCACAGAAAGGATTTTCGAGCATGCGTATTCTGTTGCCATAGTTAAGCGTCCTTAAGTTCAAAGGGCACAAACCGAAACTATACCGACTACGTCGGAAAAAAACAACATGTAAAGACCAATTTTTTACAACTTCTGTAAGAAACTACTTTAATCTCTCTTATGTAATAGAGGACGTTTTAAACAGACGTTGCGGAAATTAAAAAAATGTTGCCCTCTAAAATATAACTGATCGCACCATGAAAGAGTGAATTGCTACAAAAGTTTTAATGCACAGAGAAAGGAACATTCTCCCTACACGAGATATTCGATTTAATATCTACAATTTAACCGACCATGGCTGCTCACATTTACATCCAACATAGCCGAAATTACGCCCCCACTTTTACCCAGGTTATACTTCTGGTTAAAAGACCTAAAGTAATTGATGAAATTATAAAATGAGTAGTCGCTAATGAAAAAGCTGTGAACAAATTACCTACGTATTTGTAGTACGGGCACGAATGATAGTTCCATTAAAAGAAACAAAATAAAGCTTGATACGGACACGTTTGGGACACTCATTGGTTCACTTTTACATTAGGACATGCTGACTTCATGCAGGAACTTCTTAGGAAGAAAGATAAGAAGTTAGCAATATCCTTTAACTCTACTTTCCGCTATATAGATGACGTTCTTTCACTAAACAATTCAAAATTTGGTGACTATGTGGAACGCATCTATCCCATCGAATTGGAGATAAAGGATACTACAGATACAGTTAAGTCGGCTTCATATCTTGACTTACATCTAGAAATTGACAATGAGGGTCGGTTGAAAACAAAACTTTACGACAAAAGAGATGATTTTAGCTTTCCAATTGTGAACTTTCCATTTCTAAGTAGCAACATTCAAGCAGCACCTGCATACGGGGTATATATCTCCCAATTGATACGATATTCCCGTGCTTGCATTTCCTATCATGATTTTCTTGATAGAGGGTTACTGCTCACAAGGAAGCTATTAAACCAAGAGTTCCAAATGGTGAAGTTGAAATCATCCCTTCGTAAATTTTACGGACGCCATCACGAGTTGGTTGACCGTTATGGAATAACCGTTTCACAAATGATATCGGATATGTTCCTTACGTCGTAACTACAATCCCCTTCTCTTTCATGAATGTGACCTACCGAATTAGACTATTTACCGGATTTGTAATCACTTAAGCAACACGACGGGTGCCACATGTGGAGCAGGATCTGCTTACCCTTCCGGAGCACATGAGATCACCCCTAGTTTTTGGTGGGGTTCGTGTTGTTTATTCTTTAGTTTTCTATGTTGTGTCATGTGTACTATTGTTTTTCTGTTTGTCTTTTCATTTTTAGCCATGGCGTTGTCAGTTTGTTTTAGATTTATGAGTTTGACTGTCCCTTTGGTATCTTTCGTCCCTCTTTGAACAATGCAGTGACGACATGTGGACACCTTTGGGAGGAAGGACACATTTCTGAGTGTTACATATATATTTTGTAACTTTTGCCAATCTAGGCACTTCTTCAGATCGAGTCGTTTCTGTATATTTGTAAATGTTTTAATTTTCAACAAGTTAAGTGAACAAAATTTAAGGAGCATTGGTATATAATTAAAGTAGAACAACATTATTTCACCTGAAACTAAATATCTATAACATTTTCTAATCCATCGATATCTAAAACACCACATTTCCAATACTTTATCAACACATTTTACCTTATTTAATAAGGAAAGAGCGAAGCTGTCCACAGCTTTTAAGAAAGCTCAAACTTGTGAATTTCTATATCATTGATGTGTTTTGTTTTAATCTGTGTCAACACAGCGTTTACCAGAACGTAATAGGTGTTTGCACATAACGTAGTAGGCGTTGGCAATTGACGTAATACGTGTTTGTACGTAACGTTATAGGTGTTTGCATATAATGTAATGGGTATTTGCACATAATGTAATAGGTGTTTGCACATGATATAAAAGGTGTTTGCACATAGCGTAATAGGTGTTTACACATAATGTAATAGGTGTTTAAACATAATGCAATAGGTGTTTGTACATAATGTAATAGGTGTTTGCACATAATGTAATAGTTATCAAAGGTACCAGGATTATAATTTAGTACGCCAGACGCGCCTGTCTTCTACACAAGACCCACCAGTGACGCTCATATCAAAATATTTATGAAGCCAAACAAGTACAAAGGTGAAGAGCATTGAGGATCCAAAATTTCAAAAAGTTGTGCCAAATACGGCAAAGGTAATCTATGCCTGGAATAAAAAAAATCCTTAATAGGCATTTGCACATAATGAAATAGGCATTTGCACATAACGTAATGAATGTTAACAGAGAGTATCAATTGTTCACAGAATACATAGTAGTACAACATAATGACAAGCCTAGTGCACACAACAAAGATTAACAATGACATATCATACAATTGTTTGACCAAACAAATAATCAATTGACATAACACAGAGATGCAGTGTCATGAAATAAAGGCACTTACACATAACACAAAGAAGAAATGACAGGACATATAGGTAAAGTGACAAAACACATTAAACACATAAGACAGTTATGGTGTTCCATACAACAACCTTAAAATAACTTCTATACTCCTTATTGTTGGTTGGAACCTTGTGCTAAAGTTAGATAGATATCAATACACCTATAATACAGCTTTTCCAATTGTGAACTTTCCATTTTAAGTAGCACCATTCCAGCAGCACCTGCATACGGGGTATATATTGTTCAATTTTTATTGTACATTCATATGCCGAATTTAAGCATATAATTAGCAAAGTTTCTTTTAAGTTTGTTGAAATTTGGGTCCATAATTAAACTTTATTTGATTTGAATTGTATATATATGGTTCATTGATTTGCTGAATTTAGCCGTGTATTTATATTTTTGATTTTGGATATCGTTATAAAATTGGTATTGGATTGATGTCTAAAAGGTCCAAAATGAAACTTTGATTGATTTTATCAAAAATTGAATTATTATTATTCGCAATCTAACAGTGATTAGATTTGGAATTATCGACCTGTTTTTACAAATTTGAGGTCCAAAGCATCCAAAATTAGTTTGATTTCAATAAAAAATTGAATTCTAGTGGTTATTTTCTATGCTGAATCTATATATCTCAGCCTATAATATCTATAAAAAAAAAAACCAACTTAATGCACAAGTTGTGAAAATTATGAATCATATTTAAACTTTGTTTGATTTCAACAAAAATTAGATAGATGCAGTTCTTTGATATACTAAATCAGAACGGTGTTTAGATTGTGGATACATCTTAAGATCAGTATTATTTGGTTAAATTAGTACTTTATTTTAAGTGTTGATTTCCAATTATTGCAGTAAATCTAAAATTCTGACCCAATCGCAGTTAGGTTTATCAAACCAAACTGGTCAGAAATTTCCATCATAGTTCAAGGTGATGAAATAAAGTATACCTGTATTCCTATAAGATTATGAATTCCACTTCATTGCTTTTATGATTTTGTTTTATAAATATGTATAAACAAATCGTAAAGAGTCATTTCATAGGTGTAAGTACAATGTTGTAATTTTCGAAATGCCGTATTAATGTCCAAACTAAGATTTCATACTGTTTTTCTTTAAATAAACAAAAGTCTATCATTTTCCAAGGAATCAGACCTCACTTTGAATTTAATCACGATGAATTCAGTAAAATATAGATGAAGTACAATAAGAATTTAATAAATTGACAGTAAATTAGATCATACTATTATTGCTTAACACAATCTGTTGTATGTAAATTGTGCAATTCAAAATTGTTTGTTTCTAACTTGGAAGATTTGTACTAGTATTTTTGTTTCAGCACTACCACCACCTTTACCCCCACGAATCCATGCCATTCCTCCTGTCCTACGACAACAACCTCCAACGGGGTCAGGGGATTTAGATGGGGAAGGAGAGCAGTGGAGCTGTTCAGCATGTACCCTTCTAAATCATCATGCCTTCAACAAGTGTGAATGCTGTGAAATGCCAAGAATCAACTCTTCACCACCATCAACAGGTAGAGTGAGCCATACCCACTCAGGCAATACATGTTATTGTAAAGATTAATTAATGTTGTTAAAAATATAAAAGAAGACCGTGCAGGAAAACTGCCACATAATCATGTGTACTTGCCTGGTTGAACAAAACAAAGTGTAAGAGTCATATAGTATGGGTATGATTGGCGGTTAGGTGTAGAAAAGTTGGTATCTAATATATGTAATTTAATGCAGCTTTAAACACGAATCCCTGAAACTTCACAGAGAAACTGTGCACATGTTGATGTTCTGCACCTGATATTATATGGTTTTGTTTAGGAATTTTGTCCCATTTTTCGAACTCAGTCAATGCTTCAGCAAAATGTTCAAAAGGTTGTCGTCAGTAAATTTCTGTTAAACATCATAGAGTGTTTCTCATGAAGGCTTGAACAGAAAAAAGTTTTCAAATGCATACACTTTATATTGTGTCAATTTCATGATTTAACAGAGAGTTTGCCCTCGAATGGCGTTATTTATACATGTTAATGTTTTTGAAGAGATTGTAATAGATATATAGATAGGAAATATAAGTGGCAAAAATATCAGTTGAACAAGGTCTACAAATCAGGCATACTCATAAGTTTACTCATTATAGGAGTAATTGCCTTTAAATAATGAGTATTGCCCGGGTCTTTTGTAAATTAAGCAGAAACAGTAGTTAATAGTGAGATACTTAATATAAGTAAAACAAATAAGTCAACATTGCGGCAATCATCAGCTAGTTTCTTCTGAGTTATTTTCATTGAATGATTATATTTTCCATTTTATGACTTTTGTCATTAACTTTTTTAAATGTTCTTATTTCATTGAATCAATTAAATGTAAGTTCTGCTTTGGTTAAAAACTGTTGAAGAAATTGAAAGTGAAACTGTTTTTCTTTCAGGTTCATTTTTGCAAACACCTTCATTTTGTGACGGAATAAACATAAACTGCCTTAAACATTTAGATGAAAAACGTTGCATCACAAATGTTCAAGATAAAGGTATTTATTTAAGTATATAGTATAAGTACTTTTTTTTATCTATAAGATACACGAAAATTGTAAAGACTCTTGTACCATATAAATCTTTGTAGGTGGGTCAGTAGATGCGTATCCCTCAGTTTTAGTTTGTAACCCGGATTCTTTTTTTTTCAAATCGGACAGCGGTATACTACTGATGCCTTTATTTATATGGATTTCTTTGACGAATTTCAAAAGCACCTGCTTTAATATGGAATTGTTTTAGGAAGTTTGTCCCATTAATCCAGACTTTCGAACTCACTCATTTCTTCAGCAAAATTTTGAAACTTCTCACTTACATGGCAGAGTGTTTCTGATGACGATTAATCCAGAAAAGAGTTTATGATTCATGCAATTGATATTGTGTCATAATCATACTTTTTTGGAGATATTGCCCTTGAACGACGTTATTTACAATTTTTTCTATTTTTGCAAAAATTGTATTAACTGAAAAGGAACCATAACCGGCAAACATGATCAGCTGAGCGAGGTCTACGAATGAGTCATATGACCAAATCAGCATTAAAGAAGCAATTGCCCTTGAATGATGATTGTTACCTTCTTGTAGATTTTGCTAAACTATAGTAAATAAGGAGATACTTTAAATCATTCAAACATATAAATCAATTTGACGGAAATCATCTGTTGACTTATTATGGGAGTAATGGTCCATTAATCATTATTTTCACCAATTCTTGACTTTTCCAAAATATTATTAAAATATTCATATTGCATTCTATCGATCAGTTTAATGAAAATCCGAAGTGAGAGAAGCAGGTCCCTTTCATTATCAAACCCCAGTCTTGGGTGATGGTAATTCAACTGAGTAATTTATTGGACAGCGTCGCAAAATATAGCCAGTAGCTCATTTATTTGTAAATGCTGCTTCAATTATAAAGATGCTTTAGAAAGTGCAAGTGAAACTACTTTTCTTTATGGTTTCAGGTTCATTATTCACAACACCTTTACTTTGTGACGGAATAAGCGTAGACTGCATTGCAGATAAACGTTTGGATGACAGAAGTTTTATCAAGAGTGTTAAAGATAATGGTAATTATTAAATGATAAGTACTGACTGGACTGTGATTGGACGTGTCGCTGAAATAGGTAACATTTCCCAGCTGGAAAACAGTTGGAAATAATGAAAAAGTCAATGAAGTACCCAGTACTTTTATCACAGCCGAAAGTCTTGCTGCAGGGGAACATTATACGAGGAATCGGAGCTCCGAATAAAGGTGATATTTACCAACATGGCAAAAGGTTACATTATTACCTACGAAATATATGATAAGGTATTCATTAACACAATCTTAATAACAGTGGAGTCCCCGGTATCCGCGCGGCCCGTGATGTCGCGCATTAGCTGATATCGTCATATCAACACAGTAACACACAAAAAATCGTTCTTGTTATTGTTTTAGCCGTCCGAAAGGATAAAAAAATGATAAGTTCAAGAGTTATTTAATAACTGCAATCCCGTGATTTGCCATATTTGGCCAATTTCCATTTTAAAAAATCCATCATCAGATAAAATTTGTTTTAATTAAGTCAAACTTATATCAGATTGAAATAATGTTTGCTCTGCATGCTTGGCAGTGTATTTGGTTCAAACTCAGCTATATTCCGTAGCATAAAATCTTTCCTTTATTTAAAATAAGCTACTTTTGGAAGGCATGCGCGACATCACCGGGCATTGAAGGAACTCTCAGAACAGGTGTTTCCCTAATTTTGGACACACATCACAAAATATAAAAGTTGAAACCATACAAACAGAAGAATTTATGAAAAGTATGTTATGAATGTGCTGACCCAAAATTATCCATTTTATGGTTTTATCAGTTGAATGAAGTGAAGTCATAAGTCTTAGGTGCGCAGATACACCGGACTGCACCGTATATGAAAAGGAAGGAATTACAAATCTCCAGTTGCACCCCTTTTAATTTAATATTGAAGTAGACCCCACCTAAGATGAAAAGCAACACATGCATGTCAAATCTTTTCAGAGAGTCCCATTATAATACAGGGTCCTGCATAGTGCAATGTAGCTTAAGTATTACATAAATTGGACGTGGTCTTGTTATTTTGTTTTAAAATATAACATGTAGCAGTAAAGAAATAAATATGCAATGACTATTTTATGAGTATTGATATTATATTGTGAAGTTTTGTTCAATAAAGATGATTTATATATTTATATATATTTGTAGATATAAACTGTTTACTTTCCAACTTAAATCTGCAAAAGTCTGATGAGTTTACATGCCTGTTTTCTGTCTGGCATTTCTTCAAAGATAAAGGCATATTGGACTCTAAATCAATAGAACAGCTATTAAAACATGCTGTGTGCAATGGACAAAGCCTGATGTGTAGACTGGTTTTGACCTTCTTTAACGATATTTTAAAACCAAATCCTTTTCTTACTAAAATACTGATTTTAGCACTTGTAAATGAGAAAAAAGAATGTGCAAAAGCCATATCTTGGTTTATAGTAAGAGCATTTTACCTTCAGTATAAGTTTGCAATGATAGAATCACCGGTAGAAGACATTTGGCCAGCACTTCGTTGTATGCGTTCTCATCGCATCAGTCGGCTACCATTTCTTGAAGATGTTGTGATTGTTGTTGAATTGGGGAATGACAGACCAAACCTTCCGGACGAGTTTTGTCAGCTTAAGATAATGTTTATGACGAAAGATGATAGCTCTAGCTCAGAGCTTGATAACAGTCCATTTCAAAATAGAAATGAAGCCTCGTTTTCACATGAAAATGTAACTGTTTCAGGTATAGATGCGAAGGATTTGTTCACCCAACACAGCAAACTTACCTTAATATGCAAATCATTTATCACAATTGTCAAAAAATACTCTGAACATTATTTTCAACCGGTGCCTTACGTTAAGTTGTATTGCAGAGCTAAGGGATACATTCCGATAGGGGAAGATCATTTTCCTAGAAAAGTGCGTGGAATGCCTACGGACATCTTACAAGGAACACCCTCTCTAATGGCTAACTTAAAAGTAGGAAACACAATAGGTACAGACATTAATAAGAAGGGCACACTTGGTGGCTTTGTCAAAGTTCGAGGTGACATTTGCTTTTTAACATGCTTACATGTTTTTCTAAGTGTCGAAGATTTAGCATCTGACAATATATCACTTGATGATGATCAATGGATTAAAGTTAAATGCTATTTTCCTAGATCAGCAACAAATGACCAACAAATCAATTCATACGAATGTGGAAGGATACGTGACATTGCTTTTGAAGTAGACAATGAAAGAGAAACAAGTATTGATGCTGCACTTGTCACATTAAATGACGGAATTCAAATTGATGAGAATGATTACTTGGAAAGTCGAATTGGACAGTCATTTCCTTATTGTTTACTTGGTAAGTAAAAAAGCAACAACACTCTACTCATTTAAATTGTACACTTTAGTGTTGTGCTAGCTAACTTTATCTTCGTTTCATCAATCCATATGATAAGGTGGACATACAGAAAAAATTTTGTTTCTGAGTGTGTTACATTTTAACGTTGAGTTTCTGTTGTTTCGTTTCCTCTTATATTTGAGTGTGAATTCACATAACTATAAGACGTGTCACGGTACTGATCTATCCTAAATTCATGTATTTATTTTGATTTTATATTTGTTTTTCTTATCGGATTTTGTCTAACGTTATTTCGTTTCTTTGTGTGTTACATTTTATTGTTGTGTCGTTGTTTTCCTCTTCTATTTTTAAAATGCGTTTCCCTCAGTTTTAGTTTGTAACCCGGATTTGTTTTTTTTTCTATCGATTTATGAGTTTCGAACAGCGGTAAACTACTGTTGCCTTTATTCACATCAGTAAAAAATGAACACGTATAAAACTCATTTCTATTAAATGTGTTACTAATCGAGACACACTTTATAGTCACAAAAATCCTTCTAGTCACCCCAGTTGATTATTTACCTTACAAAAGATTATAACAGTATACATTTTTATTTTCATGACAGAGCCCTGTTATGAAGTGTTGGTTGTGATCTGAAATCGACGTTAGGGCTACTATAGTTCTCGTGTATAAAAAAGTTAATAAGCGAAAAAAATGTATTTGTATTTTGTATTATTTTATCAGACTTCACCAATGTCAGAAAAAGCCGAAGATACGTAGGCAACATTAAATAAAAGTACAACGTCATGGCTAACAAAACACTGTTTGAATCAAAGAAATGTTTAAATTTTGATTTTTTTTGTCATCCGACAAAACGTATACTGCACTTAATCCAAAATATTTTCATTATCGTTCTGATAATTTCCAAT
Source organism: Mytilus galloprovincialis (assembly GCA_037788925.1). Classification (NCBI taxonomy): domain Eukaryota; kingdom Metazoa; phylum Mollusca; class Bivalvia; order Mytilida; family Mytilidae; genus Mytilus; species Mytilus galloprovincialis. The sequence continues at coordinate 2,960,038 of CM075340.1, read as the reverse complement.
AAGGAACCTTCCAATGATATCCTTCTACAGACTCCATTCTTGAGGTTATTGCGAATTGTAGAAAACAAAGCCGATAGTTTGATTTATTTAACATTTTGCCATTCGTTTTTAGGGTGAATCAAACGGAGCCCCGCTAGGGACATACAAAGAAAAAAATTATATTGTGCGCACAGCTTAAATAAATTGTGCGCACAAAATAATTTATTGTGCGCACAATTTAAATATATTGTGCGCAAAACTTAAATATATTGTGCCCACAAATGAACTATAGGGTTTGCATAAAATAATATAGTTTGCGTTAAATTCTTTGACCTTAAACATTGTACGTGGCTTCAATGTCTCCTTTGTAAAGTGACAGAATGGAGAAATGCATAGATTTTCTTTTGAAATAGGACTAGATTACATGGAAATACTCTAGTAAAAAATCATCACTGCATTTGCATCGAATCCTGTCAGGAATACTCTAAAAGTTACGTTTATTTCGTCTGAAACTTGGTTTACCAACAGATGCGTTTGAAGCCTCCACTTTATATCAGAGTTTATTGGAACGGTTTGAAACAGACTTGGCGAAGTTTGGTACCATTACAACGTTTAATATCGCTGCAAATGTTGGCACCTGTCCTAAGACAGGAATCTGATGCACAGTAGTTGTCGTTTGTTTATGTAATTTATACGTTTTTGTCGTTTTTCGTTTTTTATTTATATTTGACTGTTGGTTTTCCCGTTTAAATGGTTTTAAACTAGTAATTTTGGGGCCCTTTATAGCTTGTTGTTCGGTGCGAGCCAAGGTTCCGTGTTGAAGGCCGTACATTGACCTATCATGGTTTACTTTTATCAATTGTTATTTGGATGGAGAGTTGTCTCATTGGTACTCAAACCACATCTTCCTATATCTATTGGCAATAGAGCGAGGACACTATCGAACTTATGTAGACTTTGATAATATGGTTTTACCTGTTTTCTTGTAACAAATATAACACTACTATTTGCACTTATGCATTATACTTTATGACTGAAATCTCAAGATTTTGTTTATGTTGATTGACACAAAATTGACATGTTACTCAATTCACGACTTTGATTTTGTTATTCTCCGTCGACGATAGAGATGGTTAGTATATTTAAAAGTATTAACGGTCCGTGTATATCTGCGTCCATTCGTTTTTCGTTTTGAAATATCAAAAACAAAAAACAAAAAAACGAAAGTGTTTTCATTTTTCGTTTTTGATTTCATAAAAACCAAAAGGAAAAACGAAAGTGTTTTCATTTTTCGTTTTTGATTTCTTAAAAATTAAAATGAAAAACAAAATTGTTTTCGTTTTTCGTTTTTGATTTCACAAACAAAAAACGAAAAACAAAAGTATTTTCATTTTTCAATTTTGATTTCTCAAAAACAAAAAACGAAAAACGAAAGTGTATTTATGTTATCTTTCCAACACAGTTTAATTGTCATTCAAAAAATGACAATGTTGTCATTTGTCATTCATTTAAAGGTCGTTAAAGTATACATGCACAGCGGTTGTCAGATCAATACTACTTTAATCGAAGATAATGTCGACGGATGCAAAAGTCTTTATCAATCTAAACTATAAGTGTGCGTGATCTTTACTTTTAAGTTTGGAGAGGTTAATCTTAAGATGATAATATTGTAGCCAATCTAATTAAAAACCGATCTCTCATCCCTCCCGTTTTCTGATATGACGCGTGGGAGTTCTAACGAAACCGGCTTTGAGGTCACATGTGAGTGAACTAAAAGTTATGAATTTATAAAGATATGCAAATGAGTTGACGACCTATTAATAAGCCAATCAAAAAAGTTTATGAATTATTTTGACTGACGATTTCGTCGTAAATAAAATGAGTTACATCCCTTTGCCTTACGTTAAACTTACAAGATCGTGGAAGACTCAATTTCATTGGTTGAAAAAGACACACCCACGAGGTCACTCACATGTGACCTCAAAGCGGGTTTCGTTAGATCTCCCACGCGACATATCAGAAACAGGAGCGATGAGAGATCGGTTTTTAATTAGATTGTATTGTAGCGTAACTAGCCTCTTTTACAAATAAAGCAAACTATATATTGTTGGCGAGGGAAGGGCTCAAGGACTCCAGAAGAACTGGAAAAAATGATACAAAATCTTTCACACCCTTTCTTAATCTAAAGCGCAAGTTTTAATTATCTATTTTATTATGTTCTGGTCTCGGAGCAAAATATATAGATACAGTGTAAGACCTTTAGTATTTACATGTATGAACAATATCAAAAGACATATGTAGGATGATGAAAAAAATAATGTAATCCACAAAGTCAAGTGTGTGGCTATTGTTAGTTTAAACATATTTATTAATAGTGGATTGGAATTTTTCTCACCGGAACGGGGATCGAACCAGGAACTTATGTTTTTGTATAGTCCGATGCACTAACCTATGTTACTTTTGTATAATGAGGATCAATGGTATAGTTCCTCGTTGAAGACCCTCCAGCTCCTTTCAAGATGAAGAACAGGCATAAAAGCCCTGTTCATTAATAATTTGTATTTTTTCTATATATTGTGTGCGATTTTGTCCAGTGTACATTTACTCCACATCTCTTTATTTTCTATTTCGGACATGGACACGGCTCAATGCTAGTTTAGACCTCCAATGTTAAAGGTCATATGTTTTTTTTTAAATTATTTGATGCCGTGGGATTGGGATTTTTAGCTTTAATGTAAACCATGTCAGGTTTTTAACTTGTATTTACAGCAAAGATAGCCAGTTTTGTGTTCTGAAGTATACTGTAACAGTTTAATTTTACTTGTCGGAACTTCTCAAAACATATTCCGAACAATATCTCGACGTCGGTTTCGTGGGCATGTACAATTGCTAAACCACACATGAACGTTCGTTAGTCTTCGTAGATCTATTCCAACTTGAAGTCTTTTTGAGTCTACAACAAGCAGAATATGATATTTTATACCATTAAATATTGAAGCCATAGTCATGAAGATCGATTACTTGATTGGTGTTCCGTTAACATAGCCGCAGAACAAAAACGCGAGAGCTACTTTTGAATATTTCTACAATTTTAAGTAGTTTTCCACTCACAAACACAATAATATTTTCAACATTTATTAAAATATTTTTTTTTTACACTTTTTAACTTTTATGTTGTTTTAAAATATCAATTTGACTTGAATTTGGGATCCCGCTATCATGTTTAACCCCGCCACATTCAAAATGTATGTGCCTGTCCCAAGTCAGGAGCCTGTAATTCAGTGGTTGTCGTTTGTTTATGTGTTACATTTTTGTTTTTCGTTCAATTTTTGTGCATAAATAAGTTAGTTTTCTTGTTTGAATTGTTTTACATTGTCATTTCGGGGTCTTTTATATCTGACTATGCGGTATGGGCTTTGCTCATTGTTGAAGGCCGTACGATGACCTATAGTTGATAATTTCTGTGTTATGTTGGTCTCTTGTGGAGAGTTGTCTCATTGACAATCATACCACATCTTCTTTTTTATATTTATATGAGTATATTAAATAAACATGTATATACCAAGCTAAGTCAGTTTATATCTTGTTTTTCGTCTGACTATACAAAAGGCGAGGAGAGTTACTTGATAGATCAGGTTGACTGATAAGCTGTCTATATAAAGTAATGGGACAATGCATGGCATGAAAACATCACCAAATTACCGTATGCAATACTCAAAAAGACATCCAGAGCTTACCATATAGTCATCAACTACCCACCAACAGGCCGTGAGCTTTGGTTGGCTCTTAACTCAAATCCAAGAGCACAGCAAAATGTCAATATATTCTATTCAAACTGGGTGACCTGGGAGAAAAACATTGAAATTTTCCAAAGAAACACACACACACCCCTCAACTTTTAATAAGGAGATTTGGTATTAATGCAAATGAGTCAACAATCCAACAAAGTTCAAATGTAGTGGATGTAAGCAATTATATATAGGCAACCATATAATCTTCAACAATGAGAAAAAACATACGGTATTGTCGGCTACAATAGTCCATGAATTGAAAAATATGAAACAGTTCAATTGAGAAAAATAACAGCATATTTTAAAACAACATGAATTACGAAAAACACATATAAAAGACATCAACAAACGAAAACCATTGAACTACATGCTCCTGAGTTGGAGCAGGCACATGCAATATATTGTGGCGTTTAACATGCTTGTAAACAGCCGGGACAGTTTTGTTACAGCACAGCATAAGAACAAACTATACAAATCAGTGGAAAAGGGCTTAACGTATGAGATCGATACAAAACAGAAGGAAAAAAAAGGTCTAACAAAAACACATACCGAATGTGGCAGGGTATTTTTACCTCGTTTTCAAACAATCAAAGTACTGAAGTACTGAACATCGAATGACTGCAAGTTCTTTTCGATTGTCACAAGCACTTGTCTCAGAAAAAAAATCACATCTCTATACTTGAAAGTGAAGTTAATGTACAGATATATTTTTTTTGAAACTCAGTACACATATTCTATATCATATGATCTTTTTAATTTCAATGCCAAATATAGAGTTCTGACCCTCAATTCCACGGTCCACTAGACATGGAAAATGATAGTGCGAGTGGGGCATTTATGTGGTATGGACACATTCTTATTCAAATCCTTTATTAAAGAAGTCAGTAAATTTACTACAGATAACACTGCATTTGTAAATTAGACGAACTAATCTAATCAAAATGTATATCTCTAATTTCGTAATACTTATGTGTATGAGAAAATTAATATATACATTAATTTTAATAAGATTGTTGAACGAACGCGTTCAATCTTAGGATTTTATTCTTGTCAATTTTTCCGACCGAGCAGAGCGAGTCGAAAACAATTAAATAGACATAAAACTGAGAATGGAAATGGGGAATATGCCAAAGAGACAACAACCCGACCATAGAAAAAAACAACAGCAGAAGGTCACCAACAGGTCTTCAATGTAGCGAGAAATTCCCGCACCCGGAGGCGTCCTTCAGCTGGCCCCTAAACAAATATATGCTAGTTCAGTGATAATGAACGCCATACTAATTTCCAAATTGTACACAAGAAACTAAAATTAAAAATAATACAAGACTAACAAAGGCCAGAGGCTCCTGACTTGGGACAGGCGCAAAGATGCGGCGGGGTTAACATGTTTGTGAGATCTCAACCCTCCCCCCATACCTCTAGCTAATGTAGAAAAGTAAACACATAACAATACGCACATTAAAATTCAGTTCAAGAGAAGTCCGAGTCTGATGTCAGAAGATGTAACCAAAGAAAATAAACAAAATGACAATAATACATAAATAACAACAGACTACTAGCAGTTAACTGACATGCCAGCTCCAGACTTCAATTAAACTGACTGAAAGATTATGATTTCATCATATGAACACCAGGCACAATCCTTCCCGTTAGGGGTTTAGTATCATACCATCATAACATATATGAGAAGATCATAACCCGTGTCATGCCAACAACTGGTTTTTGAATAAATGTGTTTAGTTCCGATGAAAAGACCCTATAAGTGAATCAATATTAACGCCAAAATATGCAATCTTTAATGACCTGACAACAGTATCGTAACTATATCCTTTTTTAATAAGTCTATTCAAAGGTTTTGTTAGTTTTTGAGGTAAATACTGACACCTTTGTGCTTTATAAAGAATATTTCCATAAAAAATTGGATGTGAAATACCTAAACGTATAAGAAGTCTGCATGTTGAGCTATATTTACGAATGATGTCCTTATACCGATGATAAAATTTAGTAAATGTTTTGACTAGTTTGTGATATCGAAAACCCTGGTGTAATAATTTTTCAGTAATACATAAATTTCTCTCGTTAAAATCTAAAACATTGTTACATACACGAACGAATCGTAAAAGTTGAGATATATAAACACCGTAAGATGGTGACAAGGGAACGTCACCATCTAAAAAATGGATAATTAACGATAGGAAATGAAAAATCATCTCTTTTATCATAAATTTTAGTATTCAGCTTTCCGTTAATGATATAGATATCAAGATCGAGGAAAGGGCAGTGGTCATTGTTAGTATTAGCTTTATTTAAAGTAAGTTCAACAGGATAAATTTCTTTAATATACATACTGAAGTCGTCATTATTGAAAGCCAAAATATCATCCAAATATCTAAAAGTATTATTAAATTTGTTTATCAGATGTTGTTTCGATGATATGGGTCTTTGCTTATTTTTGTCATAACTTGTAACTCATAGCAATACAAAAACAGGTGTAGCTTCGGAAGCCAGTACATAGTTGGGACTTTCATTGTATTTGGCTCTGCTTGTAAAGCGGTAGCTAATAGTTTATGTTTGTTACAGATGTCGTTTTCTGAAAATGGAGTCAGTTGGAATGTTGGTGAATTGGTAATTTCTTTTTTCAGAACCTCAATGTAAAATTTACATCAAACAATAATAATATTATTAGCAGCTTTATCGGCCTTGACAAAAACAAATTTCTTGGCTAGTTCTTTTAGTTTATGTTTGATACGAGAAATAGGTTTTTTGTGGTTATTGTTAATAGTAAAATGTTCTTTAAAATGTTGAATACGTATATCAACTATCTTCATTACTGAATTAAAAAAAGAGTCCAAAGATTTTTTGTCAGCTTTTTCCCGTTTTATCCATTTCATACAGTAAGTATGGAGTGAGTCGTGGATGATATTACGACACTCATTCCAATTAATAATTGACGGGGGACGATATTTAGGTCCTTTACTGAGGAATGATTTTAACTCTCGGTCTTGAACGATGTTAAGACCTCCTGTTATAACATGGGAAATGGGTCCATAAATATATTCGGAGGTACTTCTTTCAAGCCAAAGTTAATATGTTTGCTATACACACATATGATTTTATTAAACTTAGTTATCAATTGTTAATCAAAAATACAGTCCTAGATAATAAAAAATCATGAAATATTTGGTCTAGTAATAAAAAAATCACACAAAAAACAGTAGTTGTCGTTTGTTGATGTCGTTTTCGCTTCTCGTTTTTTAGCTCACCTGGCCCAAAGTGTCAAGTGAGCTTTTCTTATATCTTGGCGTCTGTCGTCCGTCGTCGTAACTTTTACAAAAATCTTCTCCTCTGAAACTACTGAGCCAAATTCAACCAAACTTAGCCATCATCATCATTGAGATATCTAGTATAACAAATGTGTCCGGTGACCTTGCCAACTAACCAAGATGGTCGCCATGGATAAAAATAGAACATAGGAGTAAAATGAAGATTTTTGGCTTATATCTCAGAAATCAAAACATTAAGAGCAAATCTGACATGGGTAAAATTGTTTATTAGGTCATTATCTATCTGCCCTGAAATTTTCAGATGCATCAGACAACCTGTTGTTATGTTGCTGTCCCTGAATTGGTAATTTTAAGAAAATTTTGCAGCTTTTGGTTATTTTCTTGAATATTATTATAGATAAAGATAAACTGTAAACATCAATAATGTACAGCAAAGTAAGACCTACAAATAAGTCAACATGACGAAAATGGTCAATTGACCCCTTAAGGAGTAATTGCCCTTTATAGTCAATTTTTAACAATTTTCATAATTTTGCACATTTTTACAAAATATTTTCCACTGAAACTACTAGGTTAAGTTCATTATAGATAGAGATAATTGTAAGCATCAACAATGTTTTGTAAAGTAAGATCTACGAACACATCACCATCACCAAAAACACATAGACCAAGGTGAGCGACACAGGCTCTTCAGAGCCTCTAGTTATATATAGAGTTTAGACCTTTGGTTTTCCCGTTTGAATGGTTTTACACTAGTCATTTTGGAGGATCCTTATAACTTGCTTTTCGGTGTGAGCCAAGGATTCGTGTTGAAGAGGGTACTTTAACCTATAATAGTTTCCTTCTACACCCTGTGACTTGGATGGAGAGTTGTCTCATTCGCACTCATACCATGCACATCTTCTTATATCTATATATTCTTTCGATATTTTTGATTGGGGTCTGGAGCTGGCATTTCAGTTACTGCTGGTAGTTCTTTGTTAATTTATGAATCATATTCGTTTTGTGTAGTTTCTTTTGTTTACTATTTTGTCATCGGACTCGGATTTCTTTTAAACTGAGTTTCTCTGTGCATATTGTTGTGTGTTTGTTTATTCTTCATGAGCTAGATATAATTGTATAGCGGGAGGGTTGAGATCTAACAAAGCATGTTTAGCCCCGCCGTATTTTTGCGCCTGTCCCAAGACAGTAGACTCTGATCTTTGTTAGTTTTTTTTATGTTTTTTTTTTGTCTAAGTTAAGTGTGACGTCCATTTTCACATTACTAGTATATATTTTTATTTAGAGACCAGCTGGAGCCCGGATTTTCTAGTTGTGTTGAAGACTCATTGGTGGCCTTCGGCTGTGCTCTTTGGTTAGGCTGACTGTTGTTTCTTTGACACATTTTTTATTTCCATTCTCAATTTTATTGATTGATCAATTGATTGATTGATTGATTGATTGATTGATTCATTCATTGATTCATTCATTCATTGATCAGTTACTACAAGCAAAAGTCATGATCATTTGAGAATCCTTTATTTGTATTGTAGTGTTAATTTCACCAATGAAACTCGACATTAATGTTTGTTTTAATATTAAATTTCTTTGTAAACTCTAAATTTACCGTCTGATTATAATAAGACACGCAAGAATAAAAAAAATTATTTGGCCTTCAATGTCTCAACCTTTTTTAATGTGAGTAACTTCATTGTTCACTTAGATTTCGATTTTGATATTGTTTTTGCAAGTTTCCATAATAGATTTCCGGAAATTGTTCTGCATAAAACCCTATGGGAAAGCACATTAACTAAATTTTTCAAACGTTTATTGGAACCTAATGATTTGGCAAGGTGTTGCAACCTGTAATGTAAAAAAGTTACAGCCGAATGCACTGAATGTGTAGGCAAAGGTAGCCTATCCTTGGTTAGCTTGCTTGTATTATTAGGTTAGGTAAACTACCCTCCTTTAAGAGTAGACTAGTTCGACAAATAACCAATCAATCTGTCTGTAGGACTAGGCTCCTTCTACAGGAGGGTGGTATACCTTACCTAGTTACTTCATAGTTCAGCTAACAAACAAGCGATCCAAAGATATTACCTTTGTCTACACACTCAATGTAATCGGCTGTAATGAAAATGCGGAGTTTGTGAGACCAGGCTCAAGCAACCAGTCGGTAGCAGTCAGTTTTCAAATATATTAAAACAAATATTGCATAAGACTCAAACGTACTTAAAATGTTTTTATTAATATATAACCACTATATCATCAGTTTTTAAAATATAATTAAGCAGTCAAAGACACTTTTCAATGAATTTTAAAATTTCATTTCTGGTTTATTTAAGAATTGAATGCTTTTTTTTTGTTACTTCATTGAGGTGTAAAGCGATGACCGAAATACATTTTGTATGAAAAGCGGAAGCGCTTCATTCTGAAAATGTACGCACGGTCAACGCTTTTACAACCCTATGAAGTTACAAAAAGAAGCATTCAATATTTATAATTACATGTTTTAGCTAGGATCATGAAAACACGATTTTTATCAAGTTTTTATTAAATTCACCTTTGCACTTTATTGTGGGACCTCGTGTCATCATGAATAATGATTTTCGTTGTGTAATGTAACATGAGATGTGCAGTTAGCCAATCAGAATAACGCATTATAATGAAACATACATCTTATGTTATTATTAGTTATATAAAGCCAAAATCAATCGCTTTCGATATGTTACACAGCGTACTGCCCGCTTTACATTTTAAATAGTCAACACTTGGAGTGTTTATAGAATCGTAAATAATTATGATTTTTTTTAATGATGGCAAAATTGCACTATTGGGTGAAATAGCTTTCCTTATTATCGGCATCCTGTCAAATAGTTCATGAAAAGTAATAATAATTCTGCATTAAAAGAAAAGAAAGTTGCACTCGTGCTTTAACTTTTTTTTGCCACACAAAACTGTTTTTACAAAACATTCTACCTCTGAACTAGTGGATTTCGCTTAAATATGACTGGACAAAAGGTTTATTTTTTGTATTCAAAGTATGGTGGGCAAGTAAATTATTTATTAGCTTAAAAAAGATTGATCCGTGCTATAAATTAACTTGTAATTTTGATCAAGTAGGCCCTAGATCTCTAGCTTACGTTCTCACCTAGAGCAGATAAAAGTATTGCCGCAGAATTTTTTTATTAACTGTCTGGTAATGGTTTTTGTAGGGTATACGACATCAACTTTAGACCTACTTTAGAAAAAAAAATAAGCAGAACAACACCCTGGATTTTTCTACTGTAGACCCCAGCTACCCAGCTTCCCTTTGCACCTAGTGAGGACAATTTTTATTACATTTTCGGTAAGGATGGGGTTCGGTGTTCGACCCCAACTTTGGACCTATCTTTGAAAAAAAATAAGCTAAACAGCAACCTTGATTTTTTTCTCCAGCAGACATCAGCTACCAAGCTCCCCTTTACACATTGTTCGGACAGAAGTATTTCCGTAGACATTTGTTTTTTAACTTTTATGTAATGATGGGGTAGGGTGGGTAACTGCGGTCCACTTGAAAAAATTTTACAGGGACTCCAATGTGGTGTGGTCTATGCAGAACAATTACCGGAAATCTATGGTAGTTTGCAAAATAATAGTCTTTTTTTTATAATGTGATATGTAAATGTTGGTAAATAATGGAAACATGCTTCTGAATTAATAGACATAGAAATAAAGAGAAACCATATGATAACCAATAGCAATCTCCCAGAGACAAACTAACGTTCATTAAGGCAACTAGTATGATGGTCTGGATTCGGGATTCTTAATTTCTGTATTCTGTGATATTTTATGCCATATTTCTCTATTCTTTATACTTTTTGACAATTATTCTCTCATCATTACATTTTAACACCATTATTCTAGCTATTTCATTTATTTCTTGGTCCATTGTCTCTATTATTTATATTTTTTGTCCACTATTCCCAATTCCATAATCCCCCATCAACGACCTCTAGTTAATGTCACCTTATAGTCTTCACAAATAAGCAAAATTAATACCTTATAGGCTCCTAATGACAAACCAATTTAATATCCCAGTTTGAATTGTGAAATTGCGGAAATTTTGAAAATTAAATCAAGCAAAATACATTATCGTCCTCGTAGTTCGTAAAACACTGGCAGATGGATCTTGGTCATCAATTCTTATAATCGTGGATCGATTTTTCTAAACTTAAAAGTAATAAAGTTCACGCATCCATATTGTTCCGATTCCTAAAGACTTTTGCATCCGTCGACATTATCTTCGATTAAAGTAGTATTGATCTGAGAACCGCTGTGCATGTATACTTTAACGACCTTTAAATGAATGACAAATGACAACATTGTCATTTTTTGAATGACAATTAAACTGTGTTGGAAAGATAACATAAATACACTTTCGTTTTTCGTTTTTTGTTTTTGTGAAATCAAAAATGAAAAATGAAAACACTTTCATTTTAGTTTTTGAGAAATCAAAATTGAAAAATGAAAATACTTTTGTTTTTCGTTTTTTGTTTGTGAAATCAAAAACGAAAAACGAAAACACTTTTGTTTTTCATTTTAATTTTTAAGAAATCAAAAACGAAAAATGAAAACACTTTCGTTTTTCGTTTTGGTTTTTAAGAAATCAAAAACGAAAAATGAAAACACTTTCGTTTTTCATTTTGGTTTTTATGAAATCAAAAACGAAAAATGAAAACACTTTCGTTTTTTGTTTTTTGTTTTTGATATTTCAAAATGAAAAAACGAATGGACGCAGATATACACGGACCATTAACGTCCGTCTAAACGTCCGTCTTTGTTTATGGTAAAAAAAAATAAGAGTTGTTTACAAATTTTTCAGGTCAAGTTATTGTTTCATTCTGAGGACCAGAGGTCACTTATAGTATCTCTTTTTGATCAATCATTTCATTATACAATTTTACAGAATGTTGTTTGTATTCATTATGAAACTGAAATGTTACGAAGCAATTAAGGAAAAGTCAATGAAAATGTACTCCTAGTGGAATATTTTGAAAACAAACGAAACAATTATGATTCATTTTGTTTTTCAAATATGATCCGTTTTAAGGGAATCATTTATTGAAAAAACTTGTGGCCCTATTGATCGTGATCGATGCGATTGCCAATGAGACAACTGTGTACATATACACTCATACAATACGGGTTATATTCTTCTCATATTCTTTATGATGGTATGATACTCAACCCCTTGAAATACAAAAAAAAAAAAACGAAACAAAACAAAACAAAACAAAACAAAACAAAATCTACAAACATAGTGAACTATATATTTACACAACACAAACCCTTCCAACAGCTGGGGATTGGTTTAAGATATAAATTGAAGTTTGTTCAATAAAAAGTGATCTCTTTCTGTTCATTGTTATAATCTCTAAAAAATGATTCAGCGTTCGTAGAAATTTTGTGCAATAAACAATGAGTGTATTTACTGAGGAGTTGAAATTATTTCCTTTAATATTTTTCAGAATAAATTAAGTTTTCCTTTCATTAACTTTAAAATAAACACCTCTGTCATTTCTCCTCATTCAAAAAAAAAGTATTTTGCAACCTCCTACTTTTCAATTACTCTTTGACTTGACTTTTGAATGTCCCTTCAGTATCTTCCGCATGATTTTGTGGCCGGGTTGAACGAAGTCTAAAACCAGCCTATATTATGGTGATGTTTTTCCCGGAGGTCATGGTAAAGTGTGAACCTAATTCGTGCATTCAACTACTTCAGTTTTCATTGAAGATCACTGAGACTTCAAGATTGCAAATATGTTAAATTTTTTAAAACTGCTATAATTATTCAATTGTTTCAGGAACTTTTATGACATTCGAACAGCGGTATATTACTGTTGCTTTTATGATGGCCTCACTATAAAGTAGTCGGGCCAAATAAGTTTACCCTTTTTTTGGAATTCACGCATTCTGCTATTCTGTCGTACAAATGACAGATAAACGGACATTTTTCTAAAATCCTGACATATTTAGCTGATTTTTAGTATGCTAGTCAACTATAATTAGTTACAGATCGAGTTTCCATTGATTCTTCTCCGCTGAATTTTGCTAGAATAACCGGTTTGTGACTTTAAAATATACAAGCGGGGCCATCAGTTTCGTACCGACTCATCTTTTTCAACATTTTTTTCAGACTTGGGGACTAAATATAAACTATATTTGTTAATACAGTTATCAACCCTGATCTCTGAAACTTCGAAAGATTGAAGATTGTACACATGTTGAAGTATTGCAACTGCAATGATATTGATTATAACACATATATCGTGTTAGTTTTTTTGTAATAAGGAATGAATGTAATATTTTTTTCTGTGTATGAAGTAATAAAATCAAAAATGATGCGTAGCAGATTATTTTAAAGTGTGCACCATATTGTTTATGTTATTTCGAATAGACAGAAAAAATATTAGTCATTTATTATAATTTAATTTTATATTTCATTTTAAACCGGAGTAACCATCAGAAAACGTTGATGACGTCACGGTCACATGACAAAATTATGTCTACTAGCTGATAAACAAAACAACGCCAGCCAAATGTATGACTTGAAAAAACTAAAAACATATACAATGTATAATATTTAAACATAATTAGTCGAGACATACTGTCTGCACATTACTTAAATATTTGATTGTAATGTATATTATGTTGTGTTTTTGTTCTTGTCTGAGCACAGCTCATGTGAAAAAAGAAACATAAAGTAAGCATCTGGTATTAAGATTTTGCATATGTATTTCTAGGTATGAAATCAGTGTATCTCAACGAGAACTCAGTTGACTTCAAATCACTATGCTATTCAATTCCACCGCCAACAGTTGAAATAGTTGCAGTTGGAGCAATTTCTGGTTTGATTTCATCCAAGGTGCTAGTTAATGAAAATGATGAGAAGGACATTGATCTTGAACCTATAGACCAAACTTTTAGTAGAGTTGTTCTCACAGAAGTAAAAGACAAAGTTACTCGTGTGATTCGAAAACTTACAGGAATACATGCTTCGAACATTATTTCTTCTGATCATATATTAACTGCAATTGAGGAGGTTTGCGATGCCAACATTTCAAAAGAAGTCAAATTAATAATAGCCGACATCACGAACAATATTTTGTCAAAAACAGTAGAAAATACACATGACAACATGGATACAAACACTAACAATATTCAAGAAGGCATCACGTTTCAGGAAACATGTGGCAGTGCATATCTGCAAACTAACATGTGTGTAGACGATATTATCGACCAGATAATCATATCCAAAACAACAAGTTCCTTATCCACAATCACTAGCGATGTTCACATGCAACATACGTGTCTCCAGAAGACAGGAGATCGGTTAACAAAAAAGAGAACTTCACGTAGGATGTACAATCAAATACACGTATCAAATATTCCATTTCAACCTGGCGATTCCGGTACCTGCATATATACCAAAACTCCTATTCAGGGATGCATTGGAATGGCGATTGCAAATCATCCAGAAGGCGGGTGTATTGCAACACCGATAAAAGAGATTCTAAAACATTTCAAAATCAAAATAAGATAGCAAACCCATTATGTTGCTTTTCAGGGGAAAGTGGTATTTCAGTTTTCATTCATTAGATATTCCATGTATGTGTCCTATTCGAGAAAGGAAGTCAATTAAGGCGTTTTGATTTATACGTTTAAATATTGTTATATGTATTCAAGAATAAATAGAGTATGTATATTTTCAACATACATTTTGAAACACGCAATGCTAACAATTAAGTTTAAACTAAAAAGTTATTCATTACTTTACCATTCTAGCAACTTATAAATCATCACGCTGCAATAAGCTAGCATAAGTATAGCGAAAAAAAGGAAAATTACAAAAAAACTGAACTTAAGAAAATGCAAAGCGAAAAGTCCCCAATCAATGGCAAAAACAAAAACTGAAAGACACCAACTTTCATATTGGTGACTTGGTACAGGCATTTTCTTATGTAGAAATTGGTGGATCAAACCTGGTTTTATAAGTAGCTAAACCTCTCACTTGTATGAAAGGCGTATAAAAAAATCCAGTATATGTACAACGATGTGTGAACACAACAGGCAGATCATAGTTTGTACATGGCCGTTAGTTTTTTCGTTAGAATTGTTTTACATTGTCATTTCGGGACCTATTATAGCTGATTATGCGGTATAGGTTTTGCGCCTTGTAGAAGGCCGCACGGTGACCTGTAGTTGTTAATTTCTGTGTCATTCTGCGTAGAGTTATCTCATTGGCAATCATAACACATCTTCTTTTTTATATAAAATTTAAAATGTAAAAAAAAGGTACAGCAGTCAGCATTGTGTGATGATGTAATTCATTATAAAAACAAACAAAAATGTTACAAAAAAGCATAAAAAGGCAGATAAACAAAGCTCATTAGAACAAATGTAAGACAAAACTATAATTGATTAATGCATAAATTGCAGGAAAGATGTACAAAAAATCATACTCATTTTTCAAAATAAAATACCACTATCCAGTCCAAAGTTGTATTGTTTTGTTTCGAAGTCGTAAAGGTGTGACTTGGACTGGCTGTGTGCGACAGTGTCGGATTTGGTGCAAACAATTTCTTTTCTTTTCTTATTAGTCCATTTTAAGGTTAACTCCTAAATGCAGTTGTTTTATAAATATATAATTTTTACAACTTGTTTAATTTGTGTTCATTCTACTCAGCCATGGTATTTGGCGGTTAAACTGTTAAATATAAGTTAAAGTTTGCGAAGTAGATAATAAGATTAACAGATCCAATTTGCTGCACCTGATGCGCATTTCATGAACTAATAATCTCTATTAAGGTGGCTCGGGCCTATTCGAAGTTTCTATCAGAAGTGCCGTACTTTTTGTAATTTTATTCTTTACAGAAAGTGAATCAAATTGGTCGAAAAAAAATAGGGGTTCACGGACCATTTAAGCTCAAAATTTTACTTTTAAACAGGTATGCAAAAGGGACCATTTTTCAATGAAATGATAGGGAAAATAGAGGTGTTGATATATTTTTATCAGAATATCAAAAAAAACGTTCTATGATACTTGGTCCAAAACTGTAATATAAAAAGCTGAAATATAGCTTCAAAGAATGAGCAAATAAAAAAACATAGGTCACCGAGAAGGAAAAAATTTCGTTTTACCTTAAAACCCAAATTTTGGTGGGAAAATGGTGAAAATGGGTGACATGATATTTTGACCCTTTAACAAATACGGATAATAACGTAAATATTCTATTAGTCACATAAATACAATGATTTAACATTTCTAATCAATCAAAGTATTTAAAAATATATATATTTAATTTTCGACAAATACTTTTGTAATTCATGCGTGAAATTATGCGCAGTCGAATAGTCCCAAGCCACCTAAAGAGAAGATTAAGACCATACTTTTTGAAGAAAAAAAACTATACCAATATAAATACGAAGATGTGGAATGAGTAAAATGAGACAACTCCACAACCACGTTACAACGTATAAAAAATCAAAATTAAAGATTAAAAGTACGGTCTTCAACACGGAGCATTGGCTTACATCGAACAGCAAACTATAAAAGGCTCCAAAATTATTAGTTTAAAATATTTCAGACAGGAAAAACAATGAACTATATAAAAACCGAGAAACGAGAGACACAACAACAAACTCTTAACTTAGGACAGGTATATAAAAATGCAACGAGTTTAAAAGTTTTAACAGGTGCTTCACTTCCAATTAAGACAGTAGTCTAACATTTCGACCTGAAAAAGACTTACTTTAAAATATCAATTGAAATGACTTAACTGGATCATAAAGACATTTAAACAAAAACAAGTAAACATACACTGAACGAATTATTTTGATCAATGACACTATAAATACAATATGAAAATGTAGGAGCCTATATAGCATAGACGTTACAGATAGTAATAAAAAAGATGTAGGAAGAGCGTCAATGAGACAACTCTGACCTAAATAAAATAGCGTTAAATAAAACAACGTTCACATGTAAATTTATATATAATAACAAAACTTGTTCTTCTAAGTACTGAAGGAAACATTTCTAACAATAGCTATAAATTTACGAGTATTGAAGTAAAAAGGTATCGTCATACTTAGTACTTATCAACAGTGGTACATATTAAAAAATTAAGGCAAGATATAGCACAAAATAAGTAAACATTTAATTATAGAAAAACATTACAAGTTGTGTCAACAGGTCAACTTAACTTGAAATGACTAAGGATCGTTCGGATTTAACCTTGTTATATAGATATGTAACATGCTACATATAGATAAAGCAATCTCTAATTAGAAAATTAACGTAGATGGGTTCTATTCCAAAAACCATTCGAAAGGAATACACATTTAGTTATGAATTGTTACATTTTATTTGTTTATGACAAAAAGTGAAACTACAAAAATACTGAACTCAGAGGAAAATCAATTCGGAAAATCCATAATCACACGGCAAAATCAAATAACAAAAGACATAAAAAACGAATGGACAAGAACTGTCATATTCCTGACTTGGTACAGGCATTTTCAAATAAAGAAAATGGTGAATTAAACCTGGTTTTATAGCGCTAACCCTCTCACTTTGATGACAGACAGTCTCATCAAATTCCGTTATTTTTTAACAATGATGCGTTAACTAAACAGACACAATAAATAAAATAGACAAAATATGGGTACAGCAGTCGTCATCGTGTAACAATTTTAAAAGGAACAATTTAACAGAACACAAAAATATCTATCTACAAACACATTCATTGATTCGCGTGTCTGACGTCAGAAAATTATATACGTCACATATATTTGTCGTTCAATGTACATACAAACAATTTTAAAATTTCACATAGGCAATGTAACTAGCATACAGGGTTAAAAAATCACAAGTATGTAAGAATAAATTTCAGAAATAGACCGAGATTCAAAATAGTCCAAAAGTTATATAGAATTTGTAAAAATCAACAATTAGTTAATTCCACTATGCGATTGAATGATTTTGACGTTTGTGGTTCAACGTATTTTGGTAATTCATCATAGAAATAAATCATAATGACATAAGATAGAACAATATCATACTGACGGGACCTTTTGAAGTACAGAGTCACGTTATAAGAACCAAAGAAATACAAAAAGTCGTATATACAAAACAAGAATAATTGATGTTGGTGCCAAAGATAATAATATTCAAAGATCTTTTAAAACATTTATAAGATAACCTTTACCAATAAATTTGCTTAAAGGTTCGATGAGTTAACATGCCTCACATAGTGATTTACGAGCTTTTAATACAATATTACCGTAAAAATCTAAGATGTGCTAATTTACTTTCCAAATCTGTGTATCTATGAAAGAATTTATTAATATATGTTGTCCTTATCTACCTTAACAGTTTAATGATGTATTGAAAGACTAGCAGGTTTAATTGAAAATAATGGACAGCAGAACAAACTACATGTACATTAATCGGCGAAACCTGACTCATTCGAGACAAAAAGACTTATAGAAAACAAACAAACAACAACAAACAGACACAAATTGAGGTTAAATAAATATTTGAAGCACATAACCCACGCACACTCCCATGTGTTCTCCTATCTAGACCATAGCCCGTTAAACAAAAATACACATCCAATAAAACAAATCTGATCAGGACAGCATCCATTATGGATGGAAATATAGAATTGATGATCCAAATAATGTGTTTGCAATTTTTTTATCGGATAACAACAGAACACAAGAAAATTCCATTAATTTTCGAGAGTACAAATAAATTTCTACTAGCCATGAAAAATGTCATTACATTAAAAATGACCCGTTATTAGGTACATTTTTCAAAAACGCTACATGTAAAAAGTCATTAGTAAATAGTTTATTGGCTCACCTAGTTCAACGGGGTAGTGTTTATTACAACCCGTGGCGTCTATCGTTGTTATCCGTTAACTTTTACAAAAACCATTTCATTTGAAATTACTTAGTTAATTTAACCGAAGTTAGTAGCGCTCTTCATATGGGAATACATATGTGTTTCCGATAACCTCGCCTGCCAATCAACGCCACCTACATAACTACACATAAATGTAAACCCATCATAGATACAAAATGTACAATACAATTGTGTACGCCGGGCACGTATTTCGTGTACAAAAGACTCACCAGTAACGATCGATTTGTAGAAGGTAAAAAGGTCAAATATAGTTTGATGTTAAAGAACTTTCATGTCTCATTATTCTTTACAGTTTTGCCAAGTAGAGCTACGGTAATCTATTCATTGATCATAATATCCTAAGTATTGCGAATAATGCAAAGTTTTCAAAACAGTTTATATGTAATTATGACCATGTCAATTGTCATTTGATTATAACGTGTATATACATAATTTAAGTTGAAATGTGCACAAATAATCATATGACATTATCTGTAACTTAGACTCTGTAATTTAAATCGAATAGAAGATAAAACCAAAGCAATATACCTCATTTTCATAATTGAAGCGAGAAATAACGTTAATGGTAGGTTGATATGTTTTATCATTTGAAGGGGCAGATCCAGGATTTTAGGTTAGAAAAGAGGGGGTAAAATTATCGAAATATCCTGTATTAGGTGACAATCCATGCTTTTTAAATTTTAGGGGGGGGGGGGCGTTTTCATTAACTGATTTGATATGTGTTTAAATGATATAAAATATTGTAACGTTTTCGCTCTGTGTTGCTATAGCGTTTTCGTTACCCTGAAGTGAAACTCTGACCCACTGACAAAACTAGACAATTCGCAGACAAACTAATACTCGGCAATAAATACGGTTTCAAATGACTGCTCCCTTGGGTTAACTCAACCCTGTAATCCAATAGGTGTATTTAAAGATGCGTTGTTTCAGAAGACAGAAATAAATAATTCGTTTCAAGTTAATGATTTAATGAAGTGTTACTATGATCAGTTATATATATATGTCATTCAAACAATTTCAATATTGTATATCTTTTTACATTAGATCAACACAATAAATAACACTTAAATAGTATGCAAACTAGTGAGTACTCTGGTCAAGTTCTATATACACATGTATTAAATAAACAATCTTATTAACAAGTAATTATAGAAATCTCTATAATTATATAAGTGATGCCGACTTCTCAAATGTATAAGTTGCGACTCCGGGTTTTACTGTACTTTTTGTGAATATTCGAATTCGTAATATATATGTAAAGAATCGTTAATAATTGCAGTTTCTATACTGTTGGTATATCGAGTAAATAATACAAGAATAACTTTAACTGTTACTTTCTCTGAAGAAAAACTCTATTGACGTCTTATTAAAAGCGACCTTAAGACTCGAGACTGCGTCGGTGAGTCTCTGTATAAAATATGGAATATTTTATATTTTCTGACTTTTCTGTACTTTTCAGTATATAACTTTTTGTACGTCTAATGATCTCTAATCTCTAGAGTCCCTTATAATATAAATTTATAAAGCTATGTTTTACATAAAGTAAAACTCTGACAAAATATTTCCTAACCTTTTAAAGTGCAAGACTCAAATTGTAAGTTACAGTGCAGAAAGGATTTATTATTAGGCTTGTGATTGTAAGCAACCTTTTGCCACGGTAGTCCGATCACGACTAACGCGTTCAATGGTAGTGCAGTATATATACAACAAAAAGACTTAAAAGACTTCATATTGACGTCAAAAGCGACTCGAAAGACTCTATTTCAACGTAATATTGCCGTTCACGACAGTGCACTTTGACGGTTTACGGTAAAGCGACTCAAGTAAGCATGGCGGACATTACAAGGAAAAAGAGAGACTCTGAGTCTCTAGAAACTTGACCAGGTTAACAAATTCACTCAATATAATTATACATAGAGATTAAAACAACATAATACAATCATCAACAAATATATAAAGGTAGGTCCAGCATAAGGAAATTCTGTATTTACACTGTACAAAAATAAATAGAAAGGCGACTCAGTTTCAGGGAGGACTTGACGTTATTTTTATCTTTGCTCAAGTTACTGTTCATAATAAATATCTAATATAACTTATTCTGATAAAAAGAAACATATTCAAAAATTTATAAGTATCCAATACGGTTAAACAGAAATTTAATCTAATAAAAAGTGAAAAGGGGGAGGGGACTCAAACTGTTGAACAACGAGGCCGAAATCCGTTACATTGCCCCCTTCTTTAAAAAATTGTCCGACCTCGGACAAGTTGATTTACTAAAATATTTTTTTTTAGCATTAATAAATATACTACCTTTATAATACACATTTCTTCAAAATTGATTCAATAAATACAATAAATAAATGCACTTTATATACCACTTTGCATATTCTCAACACACAACACTCTAAACTGGAATGAAACATCTAAGTTTCATTAATATGTTCGTAATAACCAATCCCTTCCCAAACTATAAAAAAAAACTTTACCCAACCCAAAATTTTCCTAATTACTCTACCTTAAATATAAATTTTTACATAATAACTAATTTCTAAAAGCCTATAATTGTCCAAATTTAAAACTGTTCTAATGATAAAAGTCAAAATCCATGTATTCTTCCTCTATGTCCAGCTCTAGTTCTTCTTCTGTGTCTTTTTCCATTACCACTCTACAATCTTCTGTTTGGACCTCACTCTCTTTCTTAATAACTCTCCTCGTCTGGGTGGCTGTTGTTGTAAGCACAACCCGCTTATCCTCTGTTTGTGTACTGGTTTGTTGCACTTGACGCTCGTCTGTCTGTATGTCCTTCGACCTTAATATTTGGAAAGATGGATCTGGTACCCATGTTGCAAACAGTTTGTAAACTGTCCCATCTGGCAGAATACATATTTCTTCCTTCTTCACACATCCATAACCTACTGGCAATACACTGCCTGTATATTTCCCTGTCTTCTTTGCCTTCTCGGCCACTAGCATGCACTTTGAAGCTTCATATGAACACTGGAAGCGGGAGGGTGGAGCCTGAAATCTGTCTTCAGGACAGACTTCATCCCCAATAGCTGGCAAAGCCAAATGCCTACTATCCCTCAAAGAAGTAGTAACTGTGGATGGTTCTGGTGTTGGTTTTTCAGGTACCATACTAGTTTCTCCTCTGGGCTCTTCCACAGCCTGTCTTGTAGGAGAGTCAAAAAGATCTACTAAGTTCTTCTTGACAGGTGACACGGAGCTGTAATCCTCAATTCCCAAGGAAATGCTACAAGGAGATATTTCTGACAATGGAGAAATGGGTTTAATAGACCTTGTTAATATAGGTGTTGTTGGTGGTGTTACTTCTCTTGGTCTAGTGACTGTGCAACTTTGTCTTGTATTAAAATTAGAGGTTGTCACGGGTTTTCTTGTTGGAGTTTCTGGGATAATAAGTTCTCTGTTGTTGGTTCTTGGATTCAGAATATGTCTATGGACATTCTTTTCATGCTCATTCAGGCGGAACCTCTTACTTGTTGGTACCAAGTAAGAGCAAAATCTGCACTGAAGCATCTTCTTAGGATATTTGTCCCTTACATGTCTTGTTAATTGGCTTCTTAGGTTGTACTGAGCACCACAGTGATAACAGAAGAAAACCATCTGAAGTCTAAAAATACTGTTCTGAGAATATATTCAATTTAAACATACAGCACAGTTGACCAGTACCCATAATTTTGCTTGCATACTTTGGTAAGTATTTATACTTAAATTTCTGTTTTTCATTTTATTAAAAAAAATGAAACACATTACTTTTTATTAACACACAGCAATAAACCTCGCTATGATTAATATATATGAACACACAAAATGCATTCTTCATTTATTCAAACACATTTACTAGCTTTCAAATTTCAAATACGAATTTGAAACACATTTTATTTATTTTTCAGATACCAGCGGCAATCACAGTGTTAACAGTATTGTCAGTTCTTTGATTTTCTTGTTCGTTGACCCAGTTTTGAACATCACCAAAGAATGGTTTTAGCCTATCATGATGCACAATTTGCATTTTAGACGTTGCTGTCTTTTTAATCTTATATATTAAATCCGATATAACTTCTACAACAAAGTATGGCCCATCCCAATTCCTTTGTAACTTTGGACTCAGTTTTGGCTTTCGATTAAAAGTTTAAAGCCATACTACATCGCCTGTCTTGTATGTGTTCTCATGTGCCTTAACATCATACTGACGTTTTTGTTTGTCACTATTTTTAGAAATATTTTGTCGTGCTTTATCAGACACTTTCCATATGCCTTCCTGCATATTTTTAACATAATCATTGTGTGATACTGTTTCGTCGGGATATTCAATTTCCTGGGGGTGGGGACCATATATCAAATCAACTGGCAATTGTATTTCTCTGCCTAGCATAAGCATACTAGGACTAAACTTAGTCGTTTCATGTTCTGATGAGTTGTAAGCCATTAAAGCCCAGGGAAGTTGCTCATCCCAATCCCTTTGATTTTTGCTGATATATTTACTAATTGTATTTTCAAGAGTTCTATTGTAACGCTCCACAAGACCATTGCTCTGTGGCCTAAATGACGTAGTCCTTGTTTTGTCAATTTTTAACTTAGCACAAAGTTCCTTAAATAAACCAGACTCAAATTGTCTCCCTTGATCTGAGTGCATTTGACAAGGTATTCCAAATCTACAGAAGAAATGGTTAACTAAATTATCAACTATGGTAGTAGTTTCCATATCTGGCATGGGAAAGCCTTCTACCCATTTAGTAAAATAATCTGTTACAATCAAAGCATATTTGTTATTTTTATATGAAATCGGTAAGGGTCCTATTATATCCAAGGCAACTCTTTCCATTGGAGCACCCACATTATATTGTTTCATTTTGCTTTTAGCTTTTCTGGGAGGCTGTTTGCGTGAATTGCAAACAATACAGTTTTGCACCCATTTGGTTATTTCATCTTTATGATTAACCCAATAAAATCTATTCTGTGCTCTAGCTACAGTTTTGTGTATGCCAAAATGGCCAACTTGTATGTCATCATGTAACATTTTCATAATATTTTCTTTCCAGATTTCAGGGACTATGAATTGTAAATTACTTTCTTCAGTGGTAGTGTTTATCCACTTTCGGTACAACACATTGTTTATTAGTACAATGCGATCCCACTGAGACCAGTATTTCTTAAGTTTTACATCGTGTAAAGACACATCGGCCCATTCAGGTCTGTTATTATTATCAGACTTCAGACGGAATAAATTGAACAACACATTGTCGCTCTTTTGAGCTTCAAACATTTCCTCATTTGTTTTATGCTCATACCACATAGCTGAGTCTGATTTATTTAAACAAGAGGCCTCTTGAGAGTCCTGCACTTTAGCCATTCTTAAAAAGTCAACCGTTTCAAAAGTTTCATCGGAATTATCAATTTCTTTTTGATCCTGTTTTGAACAATGACTACATGGAAAACATTGTCTGCGAGACAAACCGTCTGCATTACCATGTTGTTTACCAGGGCGGTGACGAATTTCAAAATTATATGTGTTTAAAGTCTCAAGCCATCTGGCCATTTGACCTTCAGGATTTTTGAACCTGAGAAGCCAAGTTAAAGCTCCATGATCTGTTCGTACTTTAAAATGTGTACCATAGAGATAGTGATGAAAATGTTTAATGCTTAATATTACAGCCAAAAGTTCTCGTCTTGTTACACAGTATTGTCTTTGCGCTTTACTGAGGGATTTACTGTAATATGCTACTACAACCTCTTTGCCTTCATGAATTTGAGAAAGGACTGCACCAATTCCGAAACCACTAGCATCCGTATCTAGTATGAATTGTTTTGTCATATCAGGGTAGCCTAAAATTGGTGCAGACATTAAAGTCATTTGGAGTTTCTCAAAAGCTTCATTACATTCATTGGTCCAATCAAAAGTACAATTTTTCTCTGTTAATTTATGAAGTGGTCTTGCAATTTCAGCAAAACTTTTAATAAATTTGCGGTAATACGAACATGTTATAAGAAAACTTCGAACATCTGTCATTGATTTTGGCAATGGCCATGTTTTTACACAAGCAATTTTATCAGGGTCTGTTGCTATACCCTCACTTGAGACAATATGTCCTAGGAAAGAAACTTGTTTCTGAAACAAACTACATTTTTTAGGTGAGACTTTTAGTCCTTGTAGTGCTATTCTATCTAATACATCACTTAGTCTTGATAAATGAGATTCAAATGAATCTGAAAACACTATTATATCATCAATATAAATCAGACATGTCTGCCAATTAAGGCCAGCCAAAGTATACTCCATTAGGCGTTGAAAAGTGGCAACCCCATTACACAGACCCATAGGCATTACGTTAAAATGAAATAGCCCTTTTGTGCTGGTAAAAGCTGTTTTCTCCTTATCATTTTCGTCCATCTCAACTTGCCAATATCCACTTGAAAGATCAAGTACACTCAGCCATTTAGAACCTCTCAGAGCATCCAGAGAGTCGTCTATGCGGCATAAAGGGTACGAGTCCTTAATTGTAAGGCTATTTATGGGTCTAAAATCTATACAAATTCTCGTGGAGCCATCTTTCTTAGTCACAGGCACTATACAAGATGCCCAGGGACTTTTTGAAGGCTCAATTATTTTACCGTCCAAAAGACGTTGAATTTCTTTATCGACTTCATCCCTTTTTGTTAGAGGTAAACGCCTAGGGGGTTGCTTAACTGGTTTGGCATTACCAGTGTCAATTTTATGTTTAATGGCAGTAGCCCTTCCTAAATCATCTTTATTTTTAGAAAATGTTTGAATGTGTCTTTTTAAAAGAGACTCTAACTGATCAATTTGACCCTCATTCAAAAGTTCACTGCTCCTTAATTTCAAATCTTGCAAAAGACTAGGTAATTTATTTACTTCGTCACATGATGATGAACTCAACCGCCTGAGTTTTTCTGACCTTGGTTCATTGAAAACTGAACCTGTGTCAATAAGTTCACATGTGGCAACATGTGTGAAAGGCTGCATTATTTGTTCATATTTACTTAAGTTAACCATTCGTATAGGTACTTGACCACAACTGGGGTCCACTAGTGCTTTAGCAACTAGTAAAGTATCAGTATGTTTTGATGGTATTGGTTCAACTATAGCATTCATTATACTACTAGAATCACCTTCAACAATTCCTGATATGATAACTTCTGTATTGGGTGGAATAGTGAGTTTGTCACTAAGTTTTATTTTAAAAGTTGAACTCATTTGACTCTCTTTTATACAATCTATTTTTGAGTCCTTCAATAATAGTACACCCTTGCCCATGTCTATGGTACAATTATTTTTATGTAAAAAATCGTAACCAATTACTGCTGGCACGTCAATCTCTGCAACAGTAAATTTTTGAATAATGGTATAATTTCCTATTTTGATAGGTAAATCTACATGACCCATTGTATTTACGAAACTACCATCGGCCAAACAAAGCCGCTGGTTATTTCTTTGAATTTCCGGTTTAAACTCAATTGGAAGTTTTTCAAACTTTCTAGGGTGTATTACACAAATTGTGGACCCTGTATCAATTAAACAATTAACGACAACATCAACAATAAAACATTTAACAAACAAACTGTCTTGTTTATTTGACTTAATTAAACTAATGGACCTTGAGTCCCCTTCTTCAACTGCTGGTGAACGGTCCTTATCCCCAGCATTTACCAGTTTCCCTGTCTTTGAAAACTGTTATTTGTATTGTTAGATTGTGCATTTTGATTATTAAAATTTGGAACAAATTTGTTACTTTTGACACAATTGTGTCTTTTGTCCCATTCAAATTTTCTGCATTCTTTCTTAATGTGACCCTTATTCCCACAATAAAAACACGTCATCCTACTAAAATTTTGACCCTCTTTATTTGTCAATTTCTCCATTTGTTCACTTATCTTTGCTAAGCGAGTAACTACATCATATTCGGCAGAATCATCATTTTCGGACAACATGCGTGTTGCCGGTTTGGCATTATTTAATCTCTTTTGATCAACAGTGAAAGCTTCATATTCAAGACCAAACCTTACACAATCATCAATTGTTTTTGGTTCTCTTTGAAATATTGATAATTGTATTTTTGGATCATTAATTGCACGAACAAAACAGTCTTTGACTAGTTGATCCCTTATTTCAATAGGTGCAGTCGGATAAGCTTGTCTAGTTACCCTACGAATTTCTTGTGCCATTTCTGGCAAAGTTTGACTAGGCTTTCTATAAATAGAATTCATTTGTACTTTGTACATATTTACTTGATTTGCAGGCTCAAAACGAGATGTCAAAGCAGATACAAGATAGTCATAATTTAACCTTTTAGCAGGCTCAATATCAGTCACTATTCCTTGTGCAACTCCACGTAAACTAGTTGCAAGTTCATAAGCTTTCATGCCGTTATCCCACTTATTCACAGTAGATATTAGTTCAAATTGAACTAAAAAGTCTTGCCAACTACCTGTTCCGTCAAACGTAATTGTTTTCTTATTTTTGAAATGAACTGAAGGTTCATTTATTTGAGGTACACAATTATTGACTGTGTTATCATTTATATTAAAAGTTGGATAGGAGTTCTCACTATAATTTCCATTCCCTGCTACTGCATTAGTAGCCCTTCTTACAGGAGGAGTCATGGTGTCTACACACCCGTTTCTGTCCACTCGGACAGTACTGCACCCCTCATCATTTATGTTGTGAGGTGCCTGCCATAGAGAGTTAGTGCTGGGCCCATAGCACTGGTCACTACTTAGACCGCGGAGATCTGCCTGTTGTCGCCTCCTGTCATTTAGGAGACCAGGGAAAACCTTATTACAAAAACTATCTCCCCCTCCATAGGATTCCCGTGATTTGCGACACTCGTCGCCTGAATGACTCTCCAATAAACCCATTAACATGCTTTCCCTCTCCCTTATTTCATTTAACTCTTGTTTAAGATTAGGTACATCTATATTTTCTGTTGAAGTCTGCATAGACTTTTCAGTAGCTCCCGCTTGAGCTTGTGGACTA
This sequence comes from Mytilus galloprovincialis, assembly GCA_037788925.1. Classification (NCBI taxonomy): domain Eukaryota; kingdom Metazoa; phylum Mollusca; class Bivalvia; order Mytilida; family Mytilidae; genus Mytilus; species Mytilus galloprovincialis. The sequence continues at coordinate 2,932,018 of CM075340.1, read as the reverse complement.
GTGAATTCATCATGCTTTTCCCTATTTACCCGCATTTGAACCTCCCCTGATGGTGTCAAATCAATAAGACTCCTGTTCATATCTGAGTCCAGGTTCACGGACATTGCGGGGAGCCGTGATCGAACCCCAAACGGACTTGCACTATTTTCCTCTTCTTCAATAACAACAAAACTGGGTTGTCTGATATTTGTTTTTGACATATTTATTTATTAAACGGAATTAATTATATTTATTTAAATATTTATATGAATTTCACTTCAGCTTAGTTCGGAGAGCCCCTTAGAATTTGGGACTCCCCACATTGGCCACCAAATGTAAATTTTTCGCTCTGTGTTGCTATAGCGTTTTCGTTACCCTGAAGTGAAACTCTGACCCACTGACAAAACTAGACAATTCGCAGACAAACTAATACTCGGCAATAAATACGGTTTCAAATGACTGCTCCCTTGGGTTAACTCAACCCTGTAATCCAATAGGTGTATTTAAAGATGCGTTGTTTCAGAAGACAGAAATAAATAATTCGTTTCAAGTTAATGATTTAATGAAGTGTTACTATGATCAGTTATATATATATGTCATTCAAACAATTTCAATATTGTATATCTTTTTACATTAGATCAACACAATAAATAACACTTAAATAGTATGCAAACTAGTGAGTACTCTGGTCAAGTTCTATATACACATGTATTAAATAAACAATCTTATTAACAAGTAATTATAGAAATCTCTATAATTATATAAGTGATGCCGACTTCTCAAATGTATAAGTTGCGACTCCGGGTTTTACTGTACTTTTTGTGAATATTCGAATTCGTAATATATATGTAAAGAATCGTTAATAATTGCAGTTTCTATACTGTTGGTATATTGAGTAAATAATACAAGAATAACTTTAACTGTTACTTTCTCTGAAGAAAAACTCTATTGACGTCTTTTTAAAAGCGACCTTAAGACTCGAGACTGCGTCGGTGAGTCTCTGTATAAAATATGGAATATTTTATATTTTCTGACTTTTCTGTACTTTTCAGTATATAACTTTTTGTACGTCTAATGATCTCTAATCTCTAGAGTCCCTTATAATATAAATTTATAAAGCTATGTTTTACATAAAGTAAAACTCTGACAAAATATTTCCTAACCTTTTAAAGTGCAAGACTCAAATTGTAAGTTACAGTGCAGAAAGGATTTATTATTAGGCTTGTGATTGTAAGCAACCTTTTGCCACGGTAGTCCGATCACGACTAACGCGTTCAATGGTAGTGCAGTATATATACAACAAAAAGACTTAAAAGACTTCATATTGACGTCAAAAGCGACTCGAAAGACTCTATTTCAACGTAATATTGCCGTTCACGACAGTGCACTTTGACGGTTTACGGTAAAGCGACTCAAGTAAGCATGGCGGACATTACAAGGAAAAAGAGAGACTCTGAGTCTCTAGAAACTTGACCAAGTTAACAAATTCACTCAATATAATTATACATAGAGATTAAAACAACATAATACAATCATCAACAAATATATAAAGGTAGGTCCAGCATAAGGAAATTCTGTATTTACACTGTACAAAAATAAATAGAAAGGCGACTCAGTTTCAGGGAGGACTTGACGTTATTTTTATCTTTGCTCAAGTTACTGTTCATAATAAATATCTAATATAACTTATTCTGATAAAAAGAAACATATTCAAAAATTTATAAGTATCCAATACGGTTAAACAGAAATTTAATCTAATAAAAAGTGAAAAGGGGGAGGGGACTCAAACTGTTGAACAACGAGGCCGAAATCCGTTACAATATGAACATTTGAATGGTAATGATAAAATGTCCACCGTTACCAATTCAGCATGTGTACAACATATTTACATTAGTGTTGGGTGTTTATGGTGCGTAAAGAAGTATACAATCTATTGAGATATTCGGTTTTTTTTTTTTTTATTCATGTTGGTATAACACATGATTTCGTAAAGTGATCACGCCCTCACAATTGATCTTTCTTGTTTAAACGAACTAAATTCCAAATCATTGTTATCTTCGATTCGCTGTTGTTCTTGTGAATACTTCTTTAAGACTGTAGATATCGATTCACCTTTTCAAATTGTTTGAATCAAAGTTTGTCCGAAGCAATCAAGTAACATGTTGAGTGAGTTATTTACCTTTTTACATTTGAAGATGACATTATATAAAATTTATTCATCCAAAGCGCTTTTCTAGATTTACTTTGATTAAGAACACTCAAAGCGAAAAATACTGTGTGTACACTAGAGGAGTGTTTCGTGTACAAAAGACACATCAATAACGCTCTAAACAAAACAGTTAAAAATGCCAAATATAGTACAAATTTGAAGAGCATTGAGGACTCAAAATTCCGAAAAGTTTTGCAAAATACAGCTAAGGTAATACATTCTTAGGTTCAAAAATCCTTAGTTTTTTGAAAAATTCAAAATTAGAACAATATCAATGATGATTCTTGTCAACACAAAGGTGCTGCCTACAGGGCTGGTGATACTCATGGGGAAATATCTCTATAAGCAGTTGATTCGGCTTACAGGTTGCAAATTAAACTCCTCATAGGTACCAGGATTGAAATTTTGAACACCAGACGCTTGTTTCGTCTACAATATACTAATCAGTGATGCTCGAATCAAATAGTTAAGAGGCCAAATATTGTTTGAAGTTGAAGAACATTCAGGACCTAAAAGATTTCGCAAAATACAATAAAAGGCATGGAGAAGAAAATCCTTAGTATTGCGAAATATTCAAAGTTCTATAAACAATTAATTTGTAATTATGATCATAACAATGATAATTCTTGTCAACACAAAAGTGCTGACTACTGGGTTGGTGATGCCCGTGGGATAAAAACTGCACCAGTAGTGGCATCGACTAACTGGCTCTCAATCAAGCTTTTGCATAGGTATCAAGATTGATATGTTGCATGCCAGACGTAAAAAGGTCAAATATAGTTTGATGTTAAAGAACATTCATGTCTCATTATTCTTTACAGTTTTGCCAAGTAGAGCTACGGTAATCTATTCATTGATCATAATATCCTAAGTATTGCGAATAATGCAAAGTTTTCAAAACAGTTTATATGTAATTATGACCATGTCAATTGTCATTCTTATCAACACAGAAATTCGGTCTTCTTGGTTGGTAATATAAGTGGCATCGTCTACTTGTTCTCAACAATTTGATTCTTCATAGATACCAAGTTTTGAAATTTGTATGTCAGACGCTCAAAGTTTCAATTAAATAGAATAAACACCATTTCAGAATTTAAATAAATTCAAAGAAACAGCAACCTACCAGAAAAAAAATAAAAGATGATGTGGTAAAAATACTTTCATTCATGTTAGTTTTAGGTTTTCGCAAAATCCTGATGGAATGTTAAACATGATTCGGATGATATTTGTCTGATGTTGTTAAAGTTAATTAATAGTAAAAAAATAATTTAAAAGGATTTCCAATATTTCGATTGATTTTGATTGATAACTATTTCAACCACTGGGTCGATGCCACTGCTGGTGGATGTTCCGTCTCCGAGGGTATCACCAGCCCAGTAGTCAGCACTTCGGTGTTGACATGAATATCAATTATATGGTCATTTTTATAAATTTCCTGTTATAAAATTTTGAATTTTTAGAAAAACTAAGAGTTTTCCTATCCCAGGAATAGATAACTTTAGCCGTATTTGGCACAACTTTTTGGACTTCTGGGTCCTCAGTGCTCTTCAACTTTGTATTTGTTCGTCTTTAAAACTATTTTATTTAAAGTATCACTGATAAGTCTTATGTAGACAAAACGCGCGTCTGGCGTATTCATTAATAATCCTGGTACCTTTGATAACTATTTGCACCTATGCATTCGTCCGGAGTAATTTGAGAGGTGTTATCGTTTTTACTTGTTGTGTCTAATTTTAACTTTGATAGATAAAGTATATGTCGGTTATCTGTTATTGTCGAACATTCAGTCAAAAACCAGTCAAGGTAACAGTAATCATCATTTGATTATAACGTGTATGTACATCATTTAAGTTGAAATGTGCACAAATAATCATATGACATTATCTGTAACTTAGACTCTGTAATTTAAATCGAATAGAAGATAAAACCAAAGCAATATACCTCATTTTCATAAATGAAGCGAGAAATTACGTTAATGGTAGGTTGATATGTTTTATCATTTGAAGGGGCAGATCCAGGATTTTAGGTTAGAAAAGAGGGGGTAAAATTATCGAAATATCCTGTATTAGGTGACAATCCATGCTTTTTAAATTTTAGGGGGGGGGGCGTTTTCATTAACTGATTTGATATGTGTTTAAATGATATAAAATATGAAAATTTGAATGGTAATGATAAAATGTGCACCGTTACCAATTCAGCATGTGTACAACATATTTACATTAGTGTTGGGTGTTTATGGTGCGTAAAGAAGTATACAATCTATTGAGATATTCGTTTTTTTTTTATTCATGTTGGTATAACACATGATTTCGTAAAGTGATCACGCTTTCACAATTGATCTTTCTTGTTTAAACGAACTAAATTCCAAATCATTGTTATCTTCGATTCGCTGTTGTTCTTGTGAATACTTCTTTAAGACTGTAGATATCGATTCACCTTTTCAAATTGTTTGAATCAAAGTTTGTCCGAAGCAATCAAGTAACATGTTGAGTGAGTTATTTACCTGTTTACATTTGAAGATGACATTATATAAAATTTATTCATCCAAAGCGCTTTTCTAGATTTACTTTGATTAAGAACACTCAAAGCGAAAAATACTGTGTGTACACTAGAGGAGTGTTTCGTGTACAAAAGACACATCACTGACGCTCTAAACAAAACAGTTAAAAATGCCAAATATAGTACAAATTTGAAGAGCATTGAGGACTCAAAATTCCGAAAAGTTTTGCAAAATACAGCTAAGGTAATACATTCTTAGGTTCAAAAATCCTTAGTTTTTTGAAAAATTCAAAATTAGAACAATATCAATGATGATTCTTGTCAACACAAAGGTGCTGCCTACAGGGCTGGTGATACTCATGGGGAAATATCTCTATAAGCAGTTGATTCGGCTTACAGGTTGCAAATTAAACTCCTCATAGGTACCAGGATTGAAATTTTGAACACCAGACGCTTGTTTCGTCTACAATATACTAATCAGTGATGCTCGAATCAAATAGTTAAGAGGCCAAATATTGTTTGAAGTTGAAGAACATTCAGGACCTAAAAGATTTCGCAAAATACAATAAAAGGCATGGAAAAGAAAATCCTTAGTATTGCGAAATATTCAAAGTTCTATAAACAATTAATTTGTAATTATGATCATAACAATGATAATTCTTGTCAACACAAAAGTGCTGACTACTGGGTTGGTGATGCCCGTGGGATAAAAACTGCATCAGTAGTGGCATCGACTAACTGGCTCTCAATCAAGCTTTTGCATAGGTATCAAGATTGATATGTTGCATGCCAGACGTACAAAGTGTCAATTAAAAAGCACAAACATGGTTTCAAATAAAAATTAAGTTTTGAATAACTCCAAAGAAGCAACAATTTTCAAAAAGGAGAAATAACAAAAAAGATGTTGTGGTAAAACTACTTTCCCACACGATATATAGAGGTGGAATTTGTCGGAATACTGTTCAAACGTTGAACATGATGTGGCTGTAACTTTGATGATGCTGTTATAGACAAATGCAACATGTTAATTAACTTAATAATTAACAATTTTATTTAAAAGTTTCCAATATTTCCAATTGTTTATGAATCTATGCATTCGTCCCGAGGGATTTAAGAGGTGTTATCATTTTTACTGGATGTCCTTATTATAAACTTTGATAGATAAAGTATATATCGGTTATCTGTCATTGTCGAACATCCAGTCAAAAACCTGTCAAGGTAACAGTTAATATCATTTGATTATAATGTGTATTTATAGAATATATTTATAAAGGGCATAATAATCACGTGACATTATCTGTAACTTAGACTTTGTAACTTAAATCGAATTAAATATAACACCTAATCAATGTATCTCCTTTTGACATATGAAGCGAGTCATAGTAAAATTTGCACTGCCTGAATTTATCTGGCGTACTAAATTATAATCCTGGTACCTTTGAAAACTATAACATTGATGGCAAAAATGGTTTTCACTATATGCGTTTTGACATTTTCCTGTTTCAATTGGCAATTTGTTTGTAGTCGTTTGAAATCGGAAGAAAACAACGTCATCTTTAAATTCAAAATATCAAAATATTCCTCAAATTTCAGTTTTAGCTAATAGTTAATAGCTTTTGACGAATTTTGGATCAGCGAATTCCAATTCTGAAAAAAAAACTGGTCAAACAATCTTTGCTTTATAACAGATTTTAATATTTTGTTTAACATATAATTTTGTCATTATAAAATTTTCCTTTTTTGTGAAAGCAATTCCCAAATAGTTATATTGCTTTACTATCTCATTGTTATTGTATTTGTAAGAAAATCGGATTTGGGTGGCAAACTTCCAAAACACTAAGGCTTTGGTTTTGTCAACGTTTACTTTCAAGTTCAATCCGCACAATAGTAATGGAAGGCATAGAGTTGAGTCTGCAGGTCCTGTGTTGTTTCGTCATCTACGTACAATATAAAAAAAAAAGTTGACATATTTTTAATTCTCTTTCCGGATCTTCAGTTATAGTACTGCTAAGTCCTGTAATATTTTGTCTCACTTAGAGGGAGGTTTGGCATGCCACAAAACCAGCTTCAACCCACCATTTTTTTAAAAATGTCCTGTACCAAGTCAGGAATATCACCATTGTTATATTAAAGTTCGTTTCTGTGTGTGTTACATTTTAACGTTGCGTCGTTTGTTTTCTCATATTTTTGAGTGTAAATTCACATTGCGATAAGACGTGTCACCGTACTTGTCTATCCCAAATTAATGTATTTGGTTTTGATGTTAAATTTGTTATTCTCATGGGATTTTGTCTGATGCTTGGTTCGTTTCTGTGTGTGTTACATTGTAGTGTTGTGTCGTTGTTCTCTTATATTTAATGCGTTTCCCTCAGTTTTAGTTTGTTACCCCGATTTTGTTTTTTTGTCCATGGATTTATGAGTTTGAACAGCAGTATACTACTGTTGCCTTTATTTAGAAATTTTCTGAGTCATTCAAAAGTAAAGAAAATATAGGAATGGTTATAAGTTTTCTCCTTGTCGAACACCATTGCCACAATCAACCAAAGTATTCCAAATTATAATTACTAGAAGATGCCCGCGAAATTGTGGTGGACATAGTTATGATTTGAGCACGATTAATTAATTTAATTTCTTTAAAGAGATGAAAACGAAGAACATAATGCAAAGGAAAGGACAGGCGTCACCCAATTCATATGGTTTGGAGAATACAATTATTAAATACCCTATATTGGAAAAATGTGGCAAAGTGAGATTTGCAGTAGTTGTTTTTTTTTTATAGCTTTTTAGCTCAATAAACGTATGAGGAACGTAAAATCCGTTGACATTACCGAAATAGACCAAATTGAGTAACACAATGGAAAAAAATCCCATCTAATCGGATGAAAATTCAAATCTAAAACACTTTATCAGGAATCCACCCCTTGTATCTCAGACACCGTTGGCGCCACTCCAAATCTGTTGACATACTAAAGAATCGTATAAGCAATTAATACTCCATTAAAATACGTTGAAAATAAACATTTTGTGTATATATGTAAATATGTGAACATTACCCAAGCTGGCCATTTCGTATTTAGCGGGCAGTACGTCGACTGAGCAAGCAGTCTCAGAATAAGGATATTTCTAAAAAAAAATGGCGTTTTGTGAAAAAAAAAGATTGTTTCAAAGACAAGTTAAGGAAGTAGAAAACACTGCATTTATACGTCATATCACAAATATGTCCGACTATGTATTGTTACAGAGGAGTTGCTGCTCTATGAAATCGGTCTCTTCTTTTAGAATTAAAAATAAGATGTGGTATGATTGCCAATGAGACAACTGTTTACAAGAGACCAAAATGACTCAGACATTTACGACTATAGGTCACCGTACGGCCTTCAACAATGAGCAAATCCCATACCGCATAGTCAGCTATAAAGGGCCCCGATAAGACAATAAAAAACTATTCAAACGAGAAAACTAACGGCCTTATTTATATATATAAAAAAAGAACGAAAAACAATTATGTAACACATAAACATACGACAACCTCTGAATAACAGGCTCCTGACTTGGGACAGGCACATACATAAATAATGTGGCTGGGTTAAACATGTTAGCGGGATTCCAACCCTCCCCTTATCTGGGACAGTGGTATAACAGTACAACATAAGAACAAACTATAAAAATCAGTTGAAAAATGCTTAACTCATCTGATGGACAAAAATACAAGTGGACGTGGCCGTGTACTTAAACATCCCGACACAAAAAGACACAATGAACAGATCTGAGAATACCCGCAGTTATCTGACAGCTAGTTGAAAGCCACTAACAACTAATAAAAAGATCATGCATCTAAGACTAAAATATCAATCCGTACACATCCAACATCCATCTAAAAATGGAAAATTAACAATAGGGAACGAAAAATCGTCTCTATTGTCGTAAATTTTAGTGTGGAGTTTCCCGTTTAAAACCGAAATATTTAAATCTAGGAAAATAAGTTCCTTGGGGTAAATTTCAGAAGTATATTGAGAAAATTCTTGATTAGTTAACGAAAAAATATAATCAAGATAACGGTAAGTGTTGTTGAATTTATCAATTAAATGCAATTTCGACAGGTCTTTACTGAGTTTAGTCATTAACTGTGATTCGTAACAGTACAAAAACAAGTCTGCTATTAAAGGGGCACAATTCGTGGCCATGGGGATACCTACAACCTGTTGATAAACTTTGTTGCCGAAACGTACATAAATATTATCATGGAGAAAATTAACAGCCTCAATCATCTCATCACACCTCCAGTAAGGATATCTAGCATATTTCCCTTTCTCATTAGGGAAGAATGCATTCAGCTTTACCAAACGACCATTTAGTTAAATAGGAAAACTTTTGCTTAATAAGATAGTTTGGAGGTGTAGTGTACAGAGTAGAAAAATCAAAACTGTCAACAGAATCAAAAGAACCATCAAAAGCACGTAATTTATCTAAAACTTCCAAAGAATTGTGTACACTCCAAAAATGGTTTATACCACTATGTTTATATATTTTATTACAATAGTTTATGATAAGCTCTTTACTTACTCACTTATCCTCTTCGTTCCGGTCTGAGCATAAGGTCAACACAAGTCCTCGCCACTCTGGTCGGTTCTTTGCCATTGTTTCTGCATCTCCCCATGTCATCTTTAGGTCTTTTAATTCATTCTCTATTGTCCTCCGCCATGTTGTTTTGAGGCGTCCTCTTGGTCTCTTTCCCGGTGGTGTCCAACTAAGGGCTGTTTTCGTTATGCTTGAGTTTTCCTTTCTCAAAACATGTCCAAGCCACCGGAAGCGCTTCTGTGTTATCTCGTCGATTATACATGACGACTCTGTCATTTTTAGTAGGTTGGTGTTCGAGATGGTATTAGGGCCAAAATATTCTGCAAATTTGTCGAAGGCAGCTGTGATGAAATGAAGAAAGTGCCCTAATATCTGCTTTCGTAACTCTCCAACATTCACTTCCATACAAAAGAACAGGTTTTACGTTGCTCTTGTATAATTTGATTTTTGTTTTTTTGCGGTATTGTTTTGATCTCCAGATGTTCCTTAGTTTTTGAAATGCTGTTCTTGCTTTTGCCAATCTGTTTTTGATGTCCTTCTGTGTAGAATCTTTTGTGCTGATGACTGTGCCCACATATATAAATTTATCAACTTTTTGAATTTCATTTCCATCAACCTCTAGTTTTCTTTGAGATGATGTGTTTAATCTCATTTCTTCTGTTTTCTGTGTGTTGAGTTGGAGTCCGGTTTGGCTTGCGAAATGGCTGAGTCTGTTGGTCTTTTCTTGCATATGATCATGCCGAGATGATAATAAGGCAATATTATCTGCAAAATCCAGGTCTTCTAGTGTTGTATACATAGACCATGTTATTCCTCTTTTCTCGTCACTTGTTTTTCTCATTACCCAATCGATTGCAACTAGGAATAAGATAGGAGAGATGATGCATCCTTGTCTTACCCCGGATTCTACTGCAAACCATTCTGTCTCTTTGTTGTCTAATCAATCTAATTAAAAACCGATCTCTCATCGCTCCTGTTTCTGATATGTCGCGTGGGAGATCTAACGAAACCCGCTTTGAGGTCACATGTGAGTGACCTCGTAGGTGTGTCTTTTTCGACCAATGAAATTGAGTCTTCCACGATCTTGTAAGTTTAACGTAAGACAAAGGGATGTAACTCATCTTATTTACGACGAAATTGTCAGTCAAAATAATTCAAAAACTTTTTTGATTGGCTTATAAATAGGTCGTCTACTCATTTGCATATCGTTTTAAATTCACGACTTCTAGTTCACTCACATGTGACCTCAAAGTGGGTTTCGTTAGATCTCCCACGCGACATATCAGAAAACGGGAGCGATGAGAGATTGGTTTTTAATTAGATTGTTGTCTAATAAGACAGAACATTAAAATTTTGTGTATAAGCATTTAATGAGGGTCACTATCTTGTCTGGTACTCCGTATGATCTTAAAATTTTCCTGAGTGTATCTCTATGGACGCTGTCGAAGGCCTTCTTGAAGTCAATAAAGTTGACAAAGAGTAGTGTTATCCATTCTATTGACTGTTCTACAATGTTTTTCAGTGTAAAGATTTGATCTATGCATCCTTTGCCTTTTCTAAATCCTGCTTGTTCTTGTCTTAGGATGCTATCTAGTTCTTTATCTATCCTATTGAGGAGTATGCGACAGAAAACCTTACTAGAAATTGATAGTAGGGTGATGCCTCTCCAGTTGTCACAATTTGCTAGATCACCTTTTGTGGGAAGCTTCACTATAAGACCTTTTGTACAGTCTTTTGGGATAATGTCTTTCTCCCAGATAGTATTGAATAGATTGTACATAGCATCTGTTGCAGTTACTAAGTCATATTCTGGTCTGTTCAGAACATTTTTGAAATGTTCTACCCATCGTTTGGACTTTTCATCATGTGTTGTTAACAGTTTACCATTTTTGTTTTAACTGGTGGTACTTGACTGGCTTTTCCACTACGTTCCTTGGTTATTTTATATATTGTATTTAAATCACCTTTTTTGCTGCCTTTTCTGCTTCTTCGGCATGTGTCTCGATGAAATTTCTTTTATCCTTTCTTGCTGATCTTTTCACCTCTTTATCCTTTTGGTTGTATTCCTTCTGCAGCTGTTCTTTTAGTCTAAGTGACTTGGTGTTAAGGACTTTTTCTTTAAGCTTTCGTCTTTCATCAATTATTGTCCAGGTGTCTTGTGTTAGCTCTTGTTTATCGTTCTTTCTACGAAATCCAATTGTTTTTTTCAGCGGTCTCTTGGTAGACTTGTTTGATATTATCCCACTTTTTTTCTAGATCAATTTCTTCCATCTGACTGAGATCTTCTAATGCTTTAAACCTGTTCTTAAGTTCAATGCAAAATTTCTTTTTAACTTCTGCATCATAAAGTAATTTTGTATCTATGATCTTTCTACTTGTTCTTTTCATACTTTCCGCCTTCTTCTATTTACATCAGCTCCCCTATATGATCTTGTATCAAGTAGTGATCTTCTCCGTTTGCCGTTTATCATAACATGGTCTATCTGATTTTGTTACGGTTGTTTGGTGAGTTCCATGTTATTTTGTGTATGTCGTTGTGTGTGAACAAGGTACCTCCAATAACAAGCCCATTGGTTGAGCAAAAGTCAACTAGTCTTTCTCCCTTTTCAATCATGATTCTAAGCCCTTCTCTGTCCATTGATCGTTCATGTTGGCTGTTATCATTATCAACCTTGGCATTCTGATCACCAATTATCAGAAGGACACCATGTTGAGGTGTTTTGACTATCTGTGTTTGTAAAGCGTTATAATAAGCGTCTTTCAATTCATCTTCTGCATCATTTGTGGTTGAGTAACATTGGATTATCGTGGTCTTTGCATAGGTGGAATTGAAGCGAGCTTTTATGAGTCTTTCATTTATTGGCTCCCATTCTATAAAGCTTTTAGCACTTTTGTTGTTCATGATAAGCCCAACTCCTTCTTTATGTTGGTCATCAGCTCTTCCAGAGAAGATGATGGTGTGGTTGCTTAAGACACTTTCCCCAGATCCTGTCCATCTACACTCACTTATTCCTATGATGGCTATGTTGCAACTGTCCATCTCTTTAATGAATTGCGCCGTTTTTGATACCTGGTACATTGTTCTTACATTCCAGGTACAAACTTTTGTGGTTTTCTTTGGATCCATGAGGTTACGGTTCCTGCTTAAGGCCTCCCCTTTTGTAGACAAAACGCGCGTCTGGCGTATATTCTAAATTTAGTCCTGGTATCTATGATGAGTCTATTTACAACCACTGGGTCGATGCCACTGCTGGTGGAGATTTATTTTCCCGAGGGTATCACAAGCCCAGTAATCAGCACTTTTTTGTGCTGACATGAATTGTCATTGATATGGTTATATTTATAAATTTACTGTTTACAAATTTTTGAATTCTTTGAAATACTAAGGCTTTTCTACCTCAGGCATAGATTACCTTAGCTGTATTTGGCAAAACTTTTAGGAATTTTAGTTCTCAATGCTCTTCAACTTCGTACTTTATTTGGCCTTTTTAACTTTTGTTTTGGATTCGAGTGTCACTGATGAGTGTCTTTTGTAGACAAAACGCGCGTCTGGCGTATATACTAAATTTAGTCCTGGTATCTATGATGAGTTTATTTGCAGGCTTTCTCCTTGAGCATTCATATCGTTACTTGTATTTAAATAACTTGTCGCCTCAAGGTTTCCAGCTGTAATTTGGTTTCTAGCGTTGATTTCTGTAATAATAGTCTTTTTACAAGATGAGGTTATTAGCCTCATGCTTAACCCTCACCTAGGAGGACCAGGTTTTTTTTCATTTAGGTTCCCGTCCTATAGATCAGTTGCCCACCATGGCTATCGAGTTGTGATCTACCCGGTTTAGTTAGAGTTTACTCTCATAGATGAGTTACCAACCAAGGTTAACGACGTTCATCTGGCCGACTATTTACCCATAGCTGGGGCAAGGTTGATGAGTGCTAGGGCATGTCCACACGCCGGTGGGCCTACACACTGCATCTCTGGGGTCCTTGCTACTTAGAAATCCTCTACAACTATGCCTAGGGTGCTTGACCCTAGTTACCGAGTGCTGTCGCGTGGAGGCATTGCAGAAGTCTTGAATAATGCAGAGGCTATGTACTGGCAGAAAGACTTACTCACTCGGCTTTCTTTTTCACCTGCAAGCAGGCTAGCCAGCGGTGATAAAAAGCCTATGGCTCTCCCACACTAGACGCATGTACAATCCTGTGGTACAACCACCGGCACACTCTTTAATAGTAGTTAATGAACTAGAAAGGAGCACTGAAAGATTAGTTGTAGAACACTTACTAGAGGCCAAGATGAAACGATATTTAAATGTTTTTTTGTGTAGTTGAGGTATCCAATATATAGTAGGGACCTTCAAATGTTCAGAAAAAGTCTTAAGCTTTGATATGGTTGTGATATGTTTGTTTACGATATGACTCTTTGTGGAGCGGATGGACTTGAATGTAGATGAATTTAAAGTTTCATTTCTTAAGAAGGTCCGTGTAGTATTTACGGCATACCACCACCACATTGTTGGCTGCTTTGTCGGCCGGTACAAACACAAACCGCTTTTCGAAGTTCTTGAAGTTTATTTCTTATTCTGGAAATAGGTGTATTATGTACCCTATTATTTACTTCTAAATTATTTCAAAATGTGATATTCTCTTATCTATCACAATCATACATTTATTTAAATAAGAAACAAGAGATTTTTGTTATCAGATTTTCCCCGTTTACACCACTTTTTACATAACGAGGAAAGAGTATCTTTGGTGACTTGCCGACACTCTTTCCAATCTATTTTAGATGGAGGACGATATTTTGGTCCTTTTTTTCAAAAAGTTTTTAACCTCTCTGTCCTGGACGATATTGAGGTCCCCTGTAATAACATGACCATATGGAACATATCTTAACTTTGACGATTCACAGTTTCAAGTTAAGGGAGTATTAATATCTATATTCACGTCTGATGTAACCGACGTATAATTAAAAATTGAACTTCTGCTGGTTTTTTTGTATGTGTATGAAATTATAGGTGGTTCTACATTATCAAAATAGGGAGGTATAAAGTTTTGAACGGTATAGTCATTAAATATATTAGATAAGTTGATAAAATCAATTCCTCTGCTAATATATTTAATTTTCAGAAAATGACGTTTATGATATTCAGGTTTGTCGATACGCGGGAATAGCCAATGGTGGCAAAAAACTGTAATTATACGAGAATATTCATACAGTGGGCTGAAGAATGAGATGGTGTCACACTCTTTGAAAATATCGTGTAATTAACAAATTGGTATTAGACCCAGTTTACATAATAATTGATGCCTACCATTGTTTTTAAATATAGATCTAGGAGATTACCAAGTGTTTAATTTATACGATGTTTAACTCGTTGATTTCGATTGATACGTTTCTCATGAGACCTATTATTTCGTTGTTTTTTTATGAAAAAATATTCATGATATCAATAGAAGAAGTAGTAGATATTTTCCCTTGTCAAAGTATTTTGTCATTTAGACCCAGGGAAAAAGCTGTTTGAAGTCGTTTAACCCAAGACAGTTCGATAATTTAACGGGAATCTTCAAAATTGTTCATGCGACTGCCCTTGTTGTTTCTGGACCGTTTCGAGCGGTTGTAATCTAATTAATTTAATATTGTGGTTGTGTTTACCTAAATGTTGATAAATTATACTTTTGAATTTCGTAGTTTTCGGAAGCGGTAAAGATGTTCCTGTGTTCGTTTAAAAAACTCCCGTCCTGTTTGTCCTACATATTGTATACCACACTTTGGCTTTGTTCATTTAACCAGATAAATGAGGCTTTGGGTTTTTCATGTAATGTCACAGGTAGTATAGATTATATGATATGTATTAACCAACTAAGTACATTATTGCAAAAAATGACTGTTTATAAAAAAATACATATTTTCTGTAATGGCCCTGTTTTTCTCTAATGACCCTGTTTTTTCTGTAATGGCCCTGTTTTTCTGTATTGGCCCTGTTTTTGTTTTGTAATGGCCCTGTTTTTCTGTAATGGCCCTGTTTTTTTCTGTAATGGCCCTGTTTTTCTGTAATGGGCCTGTTTTTTGTAATGGCCCTGTTTTTCTGTAATGGCTCTGTATTAATTCCCAGTTTGTCTGTATTAAGCCCAGTTAGGGTTTTTAATAAAGTTAATAAGATTAAGTTGTAAAGAGTATAATACCTTTTTGTATTTTATTTATATAATTTAGTAACCAGCAACCAACATTAAAAAACCATATAAAGGGATCACTGTTCATCCGGTTTTTCAACACATAACTTCTTTCAACTTAATATCTTGGATATTTGGTATATATAAAGCCGGGTTTATAGTTACTCCGTAGAAGCAGATCGGAATCAGTTATGACGTATAGACAGTAATCATTCTGATCGTAATCATGTTCATTGACCATAACGACGATGCTAGCACATCATATGAAGACGTTTCGACCTTGATGACGTCCCTAGTTGCTATAAGGCTTTACTTAATATCAAGACTCTAACTTTGCTTAGCCAGTAATTTCTTAAAATCACGACTTATTAAATATGTGGGTCATAATAAAAAAAAACATGCAAAACTATGTAATTGGTTCTTTTTAAGTCCCAGACATGAAAATATGTCAAAAAAACACTTGCATATGTTAGATTTAAAATTGAGAATGGAAATGGGGAATGTGCCAAAGAGACAACAACCCGACCATAGAAAAAAACAACAGCAGAAGGTCACCAACAGGTCTTCAATGTAGCGAGAAATTCCCGCACCCGGAGGCGTCCTTCAGCTGGCCCCTAAACAAATATATACTAGTTCAGTGATAATGAACGCCATACTAATTTCCAAATTGTACACAAGAAACTAAAATTAAAATAATACAAGACTAACAAAGGTCCGAGGCTCCTGACTTGGGACAGGCGCAAACATGCGGCGGGGTTAAACATGTTTGTGAGATCTCAACCCTTCCATATGAATGTTTTGTGATACACAATATACTGTTTACAGTATGTAATGTAATAAAAACATCCTTAATAACCCGCCGCATTTTTGCGCCTGTCCCAATTCAGGAGCCTCTTGATTTTGTTAGTCTTGTATTATTTTAATTTTAGTTTCTTGTGTACAATTTGGAAATTAGTATGGCGTTCATTATCACTGAACTAGTATATATTTGTTTAGTGGCCAGTTGAAGGACGCCTCCGGGTGCGGGAATTTCTCGCTACATTGAAGACCTGTTGGTGACCTTCTGCTGGTTTTTTTTCTATGGTTGGGTTGTTGTCTCTTTGGCACATTCCCCATTTCCATTCTCAGTTTTATTTTTATTAATGTTTTCTAAAACCCCAGAAGATAGCCAGAATTAACTGTTATTTTTTACTATAAATCCTTTCAGACTTGAAATAGGACTATTATTCATATCATTTGTTATTACGATTTATCTCTTTTTATTGCATTTTGACTCATACAAACATTGTTTATGCTTTTAGGAGGTGTATGTTGGTTTTATAATAAAAAAAAAATTCACCAAAAGGAAATGTAACATTTTTTTAAGTCAATGGTGTTACCAAAGGGCAAATTAGTAGGATAAGAGTTATCTTTCGCAAGATTTGGGCATTTACAACAGTTTTTCCCTTAGCAATGTTACCTGTTAGCATGTTATGCAAAAAAAAAAAAAAAACAATTATGTTGAAGATTTAGTGAAAAAATCGTAAAAGTAAGTAAAGGTTATATCGTAATTGGAAATAGTGTCCATGGTGTACCCTTTATAAAAATCATTTTTTGAAAATATTTCCTTAACTTTGAATAATGAAACATATTGATTATAGAAACATGCACCAGTAAAAACATAGAGTATAGGGGAATGGAGCACTTATTTCGTAACTGAATCTTAAAATACACCTTAAATCATTGGTCACGGCTGGTAATCTACACACGCAGAACATTTGGTTCTGCAATGAAAACCGTGAGAGGATTTTCCGGTTGTGCTTGAGTGGAGTAATTGTAACCGCTTCAAAAGGTATGTAAATTTCTAAATCTCAATTTTCTTATTCAACTGATCAAAATATTGAAAATCAGAGAATGCTATGCTATGGTGAATACTTTAACGAAAAAATACATGTATCATTTACTGTTGTACGTAGAGTTGAACTCTTACAAAATCAGTTGCCCCACGAGAAATCGCCTAAAAAAGTGACATTTCAATTTTTAAATGGTTCTATTTACAGACCTACAAGTTCAAATTTAGTTTTTCTTTAGGGCAATGGGTATGAATGTTGTTTTTGGCGGCGTCTACGCTGTCCGGTGTTGATAGACGTCTTAATAATTCCAAAAACTACATTTTTTCATTAAGTCATGCGTGAGGGGATCGGTTCTGATTGAGGACATCGTGAATGCGTGAGGGGAAGTACAGAATTTTTTTTTAATCTTTGGCTTTGTGACTTTTGTTGACTCAATAAATGTGATCAATGCTGATTAAAAATTATCACAGATTTGCCCTTATACTTTAACAGATGTAAACTGATCACTGATTCAATGAAATCAAACTATTTAAAATTGTTTGCTCAAATTCAGAAAATGCCATTATTCAAAGGTAAAAGGAAAAGAGGACTAAAATTGACTCTCTACAAAAAGCCATGGAGATAAAAGTTATCCCCGCCCTCGAAGCGAACTAAACCATGTGGGAGTAGTCCTGTCGTCAAATATACGTCACAGAGATCACCACATATATTAAAGAAAAGTATATCGCCGATCAAAACTTCAACACCATATATATTAGACGTAATCTGTTCACCCAAAATCACGAAATTTTCGAAACAAAAAGGGCAGATATACAGAATTTATTATTCACGAACATCGATGTAAGCCAAGATAATCTCGAGGAAGACCATAAGGAAGAGCATGTATTAGACAACGAAGAAGACATAGAAGAAGTCACAGAAGAAGACCACGTAGTAGACCACAAGAAAGACCACATGCAAGACATTGAGGAAGAACATAAAGTTTTTCAAAGTGCTTTAGATAAACTCTCAGACGAAGGTAAAAGGGAAATATTTTTGATTTTTTTTGGCATTAGTGGACGTTTTCCTTTAAAACAAAATTTCATTCGACCTGTTTTTGGACATTGTTGAGTTGTTTGAAAAGGACGAATCAAGACGAATGAGATACTCCCCAACATCTCTGCAGTATTTTTGGTTATCGTTGACAACATTTTTTGTTTTTATTCTTCGTGAAACATATTATTAAACCCTAGGTTCCAACAATTAATTTCAATATCAATCTCAGTGACTTTTTTAGCACACATTATGTGTTTTTTCATGAACAATGTAGCCTTATTTAGGTAAGTTTCAACGACTCATAGCTTGAATATAAAGATATGATTTGTACTTCCCCTCACGCATTCACGATGTCCTCAATCAGAAACGATCCCCTCATGCATGACTTAATGAAAAAATGTAGTTTTTGGAATAATTAAGACGTCTGACAATCCCGGACAGCGTACACGCCGCCAAAAACAACATTCATACTCATTGCCCTAACAAAAACTAAATTTGAACTTGTAGGTCTGTAAATAGAACCATTTCAGAATTGAAATGTCACTTTTTTAGGCAATTTCTCGTGAGGCAACTGTTTTTGTAAGAGTTCAACTCTACGTACAACATTAAATGATATATGTATTTCTTCGTTAAAGTATTCACCACAGCATAGCATTCTCTGATTTTCAATATTTTGATCAGTTGAATAAGAAAATCGAGATTTAGAAATGTACATACCTTTTGAAGCGGTTACAATTACTCCACTCAAGCACAACCGGAAAATCCTCTCACGGTTTTCATTGCAGAACCAAATGTCCTGCGTGTGTAGATTACCAGCCGTGTTGGTGTTACTGTCAATGGTGAGACCATTTCGATAAAATAACACCATTGACCAGTTTAGTAACACCACTGAATATATCATGACAATCAGCATTGTTTTGTGTTTCTTTCATGTTTAACAAGCTGAACATCATATTATTTATGAAAACAATACTTATTTAACAATTTTTTAACAATATCATGTATTACATATATACACAATTTTCACAAACTGATGTATGTTGGTAACACCATTGACACTATTTAGTAACACTATTGATATTTTTAGTAATGGATGTTATGTTATATAATTTTTAGATTTTTTAGCCTGAGAATTATTTTTTCATCTTTTTCTTTTGCTCGGTGATCTTGGCTGTGTGTTCAGTACTTGATAAAGGTAAAATTTGAAATGTGATGTCATTGGTGATACTTTTGTGTCATTGGAGTTACTGAAGGGTAAGTGGTGTCACTATATAAAAATGCGACATTTTTTTTTTATCTTTATTCATAAATGAAAGTGTTTTTAGGTCGTGTACGACGGATTAGGTATATTATTATCATTTAATCTGATACAATTCACATATATTCAGTTTAAGTGTATTTTTTAGTATTTACAACGGCCATAATTAGGACAACCAACTTTTTTACGACAATTTATTCTGAAATTTATGTTTAAATAGAATGCACAGCTATATGCATAATGTCAATAAGTCGTAATTTAAACCTAAACAACAAATTGGAACAGTTGTTTGATGTTAAACAATAATATTTAGTACCTAAATGTATGCTTTAAATTGGTAACACCATTGACACGGTTCTTTCAAAGGATGACCTAAAATTGTTAAAATTGAAGAAACTCTTCATTTTTCCCATTGCATATTTCTGAATATCGTTGCTACCATAATATAGAATAGCGGGACACATTTAAAAGTTTTAAACAATGACATCATTTTTCAAAATATTACCTAGTCGAAATTTGCACTTTTTTTATAATGACCCATGTACTGAGCCACTTCTTAACTTTTGGCCACTACTTTACTTGTGGCCACTCCTTATTGTCTACTTGGTCTGAACCAGTGTTTACTAATAAAAAACTACTTTGTATGTGTCACTAATTTGCTCGTAACTAATGCTTCACCTTCTAGAAATGGTTCACCTTGTAGTCAATGCTTCTCCATGAAGCCGCCGCTTCTTCATCAGCTATAATTACTTATACACTTGGTTCCTCATTCAGTAACACTGCTATAATTCTTATTCAGAATTATACTTAATCTCACATTTTTTTAGTTATTCAACTGGTCGTATAGAATTCTAAACCCAGAACAGCCTAATCTGTAAATACCTTGGTTTATTTACTAAATTGTGGACTCGTCCATACATAGTTATCAAAGGTACCAGGATTATAATTTAGTACGCCAGACGCGCGTTTCGTCTACATAAGACTCATCAGTGACGCTCATATCAAAATATTTATAAAGCCAAACAATTACAAAGTTGAAGAGCATACAATAGACTAGTTCAGAACGACATTATCCCTTTTACACCTAAGGCTTAAAGCATATACAAGATAACAAGGGCGTAATTGTGACGGTTATATACTTTGTTATAACTGAACGCGGGAATTCTGGATTTATAAGTCAGTTCCTGACCCCTTAAACAATGACTAATTACCTAGTAAAAATGTAAACAAATCGAAAGTGAAAGCAAAACAATGAGTGAATAAATCTACGGTATAAAT
Source organism: Mytilus galloprovincialis (assembly GCA_037788925.1). NCBI lineage: Eukaryota > Metazoa > Mollusca > Bivalvia > Mytilida > Mytilidae > Mytilus > Mytilus galloprovincialis. The sequence continues at coordinate 2,911,179 of CM075340.1, read as the reverse complement.
GATATTTCTTTTTGATAGATTTTACAACTGGATTATAAGATAAACAAGATGCAGGCAAGTTTACAAATTCTACCCATTATGTTAGTCTCTGAGGGTATTACCATCCCAGTAGCCAGTACTACGCGATATATTGATTATTGGAATTTGGTGTTATTGAATTTGAGAAATTAATTTAAATGAAGGAATATATCTCCCTCTTACAAAACTCCTTGACAAAATTTGGCTATACTTCCGATCCATTTTGGTTTCATCAGCTTTGAATATTTCTATAGGTTATAGATTTTCTAATTTTGGCCTCGAGCATTTCTTTAGAGTCATTCATTGTCGAAATGTCCATCTAGGACAATGAAGTGTGTATCTATAATGTTGACAATAAATCTACAGTCGCTAAATATCTCCCTTATTTAAAAAGAAAAAATACAAATGACTTAATATGTACATTTTTTTAATTTGTTGGTAGTTAATCTTTCATCGATAACGTTAATGCAGTTTTAAATTTTGTAACCTTGCTTTCTTTCAACAAAATTAATTTCGCATTCAGCGTTATCGTCGGTATATCTAAAAAGAAGCCCTATTCGAAGGCATAGACACATTTAGTTGTTACCTTTTCGTTCTTTATATTCTCTTCTTTTTCAATACAACTGAATAAAAAAAACCTCATAATTATTAGTTTATGTAATTTATAATATGATCAAATCCAAGCTTAATGTAGGGGTGTTTAATGATCGTTTTACATTCAATTGTCTGTTCGTATATTCATTCATACGACCGTCTCTCTATCTGTTCGTCCTCTTCTCTATGCATTCGCAATTTCTCCTAAGCCAGCAACTAGTGTCGGCTCATGATTGCCAAGCTAGACAGTATGGTTAAAAAATTCAACAAGTTTGATCTAAACCGTAAACGATTTTGAAACAAATTTGACTGACGGCTTATCCTGCCAGTTCTACATTAGCTTTTCAGTATTTTGGGATTGTTGATTCATTACTTTTGAAACCAGTAAAATATTGCTTTACCTCTTGACTTGTTTGCTGAGTTACATTACTTTGAATAATAATTTACCTACATTTAAAATATAACGAACAAAGAAAATTAACATGATTCCGAAAACATCAACATAAAATAAAATAATGAATGTGTTTGTAGGTAGATGTTTTTGTGTTCTGTTAAATTGTTCCTTTTAAAATTGTTACACGATGATCACTGCTGTACACATTTTTTGACTATTTTATTTATTGTGTCTGTTTAGTTAACGCATCATTGTAAATATAACGGAATTTGATGAAACTGTCATCAAAGTGAGAGGGTTAGAGCTATAAAACCAGGTTTAATCCACCATTTTCTACATTTGAAAATTTCTTTACCAAGTGAGGAATATGCCAGTTCTTGTCCATTCATTTTTGATGTGTTTTGTTATTTAATTTTGCCATGTGATTTACACTTTCCGAATTGATTTTCCGCTAAGTTCAGTATTTTTGTGATTTTACTTTTTATAATAAGATAATAAGGTAATGTCAACTTAGTTTTTAAAAAAACCAGGCTGACATCACATTGATGGATACAAAGTGGCATTAAGAAGATTCCTTAAAGTTTATGAACTCGAGCCTCCCGAACACCCCCCGCCTTTTACACATGAAATTTCGTTTGATCAAATATGATTATTAATGCGGTTTTGTAAAGTGAAAGCATAGCTTTCACGGTACAAATTTTTCTGCACCAGATGCACATTTAGACGATGTTTGTCAAAAATTGTTTTAATATATTACGATGCATTTTAGATACAAAATAATTTACGATTGCCTTAATGTTTTTTAGAAAAGTGTATTATTTTTTTCATTGTTACTGGTAAAACATGCATGCACTGGTTACACTAGCATTACTTTATTGAACTGCATTTCCTTGATAGACGAACATATCGTTTACTTTTATATCTATTGCATAAAGTGACCTGATGTTTCACAATCGTTATTACAAGGAAGTTATTTAACTGATATTGACACTTTTACATAATATTTGTCCTTGTTTATTGAAAATTGATGTAAAGGACATTTTACTAAAAATTGAAAGTAGACGCAGTCATTGAAACTCAAAGTAAAAAAAAATGTAAGAAAACGAAATGTAATCTATTTTTTTATTTTATACACCCATATATGTTCATGTATAAGTCAATGATATATAAAATGAAATTGAAATAGATCGTATTAATGTATTACTGCGGATTATAATTACTCGTGGTATACCACTTATCGTGGATTTCATAGGTAAAGATGAACCTCAAAGTCAAATGTTCAACTAAGAACAAATATTTCGTTCTTTTATACAGGTAGTTATCTATGTCTTTGATATGGTCGCTCTTTGAATAGGCTACCACGTGATATATATGTACATGTGTATTCTAACAATCGAAGATCGGGTAGTAAAAAAAACAAAGAGCATGTAGCAAACAAAAACTAATTTATATCTTAGACTTTATTTGCCCTTTGACAAAACATGATTGTTTTTGAAAATGCAAATGAGCAACCAAGCATTACTAATAATTGAATATTACATGAACTGATTATTGATTCTTCTTGACTGAATGCATAAAATGAGTGCAATTGTACAATAAGTATGTATTGAAATACAAAAATAAATTAAAGGATATTGATAAACATTTTTACATGAAACATGATGTTTTCTACATTTTTTCAAATAAAATAGAACATTTATTAATTATAGAATACACAGAGAGTTCATTTTACTTGCTTTTTCTTTAATAAACATCATTTTCGACTTCTTTAACCAGCCAATGATGGTGTCAGATTTTTTTACCTGAATATGTGGCCAGAGAAAACTTTATATTGTAATGCATTTCTTTTAGTATATGGAAATTTAAAAATCACACCTGATCTATCCGAATAATATTTTCACAGAGTTGTGAAACGCACGAATAAATAATACAATAGTCGACACAGCATGCAAACTGCAGAACAACAATGAACACACTCCAACGACGACAAACACCACAGAATATCAAAATCAGTGAGGCATTGACGTAACTTATTAGCAATCTCGAACATTATATAACTATTTTCACAATACTTATCCAAACAATTTTCGTGACAATGATGTTATGGAACTCAGTTTTATAATATTTTAAACTAAACACGATAAGACAAAACAGATATTCCAACCGAAACCATAACAGAAACATAAAAAATAAATACAAAGGTTGGATGTACAAAATACAGAGACAAGTCGTATAGCAATGCACATGTACACTCGGTATAACAGTTATATTCGGCAAAATGACTATGATGATATTTTCATCAACACACTTAATAATTTAAAAACGTCTTAAATATAAAGATATAAATAAGAAAGATGTATGAAAAACAGATTCTACACTGTCCATAATAGGGACTACATTTAGGACAATAACTGTGTCTTGGACAATTTAGTATGTTAAATTATGTTTACATTATATTTATATTGCTACAACTAGTCCACCTCATTCGTGAATATTTTTTAGAAGAATTGTGGATTTGATGGTCAAAGCATGAACCTTTGCACTATTGTAGATCTATACATGGTAGTCAATTAAGATGTAGACCCACTCTGAAAAATCAGTTATTTTTCAAGAAGGCTGCCAATCAGTCAAAATATCACCGTCATGCATGAATTCAAGCAAAAAATACTCAAATCAAATCTTTGAAAGCAAATGAAATGTAATTCACTGTACAGTTTCTAGTAGGTCATGGTGCTTTATAAGACATTAAAACTTTTTTTCTAAATGGCGAAAATTTCAAAATTACGCATAAAAGTCAAAATGAATTGGACTAAGACAAAGATCTGCTGATATGCAATTGTTTCATCGAATTGCACCTTGCAGTTCATGCGATGTTCTATAGGATTGTGTTTCCCTGATTCAACGATGCAGCTTGCATTAATATTTAATAAAAGATCCTTTAAATGGAAACATTCGAACGTTTTAAGGAAGCCTTTATAATTCATTTGATTGTTTACCAACTGAGTCACAAATGATAATTTATATGTGTCACGTCTCCTTGCCACATTCCTATCTTTTTTCTCGACTGTTGATTGGCTGGTTAACAGATACAACTCATCACAGACTTTCTACTGACAAAGAGTAACACCACTCGTGCTAAAAGTTGACCACACATCACCCCCCCCCCTTCTGGAACACCTTGTTGACCCCTAGTTTTGCTGGAAATGGACTACTATTGTCTATGCTGTCAAAGTTGTGTTATTTGTTCTTTATTTTCAATGCCTGTCTTGTCATGCAGTAAAAGGAATGTTTATCCATCGTACAAACACGGAAAACCTTATTTCATTTCAAACTTTCCCATTTTGTTATATTTCAGATACTTAACATATACCAACATGTCTTATATTTGGCGATACTGGATATTACCCATCACGCTATTTAAATCAATTTCTTCTTAGTAATCCATTCTTGGAATGTTACATAGTTTTCACCGGGGTCTCGTTCCTTTTAATTATGTATAGGAATGAGAATCACATAAGGTTCTCAACAATGTCATTCATATGTAAATACCTAAAGCAAAACTACTATTTGTAGTGCCCAGTTCCACTTTTCCGATTTGCGGCGCAAAAGATCACAAATGATAACTGATACTTATCTTGTAAAAAAACGATTAACACATTGCTGAATTGTATGTCGGAATGTCGAATCGATATTATAGATTGGATATATTTTCTGAAACATTGTTAAATGCGGCTAATTATATAAAGGTGGATTGTAATTAATGTGTCTTGGCTCTACATATGAGAAATAGTGTCCCAATGTCCTTAATGTTTTCATTATCGTCTGCTTTAATCCATTTTTTATCTGAGCGTCACTGATGAGTCTTATGTATACGGAACGCGCGTCTGGCGTATAAAATTATAATAATGGTACCTTAACTATTTCCACCACTGGGTCGATGCCACTGCTGGTGGACGTTTCGTCCCCGCGGGTATCACCAGTCCAGTAGTCAGTACTTCGGCGTTGACATGAATATCAATTATATGGTCATTTTTATAAAGGAGAAGGTAAGGGCTGATTTTGGCCTCAAATTTCAGGTTCATCTAACGAAAGATTTTGTACACTTTTAAACACTTAAGTGTCTATTTCAATTGATTCAATTCGTTTATGTGAAAGATTTTGAATGATTAATCATTAAAAACGCTCCGATTCAAGCTTTATATGAAAAATCTATCAAATATGCCAAAAAACGTCACTATTCAGTTGGTTTTTGTAAAAAATGAAAGTGTGCGCATCCGTGTTCAACCTCACCCTTTATATATGTTATATATTATTATCAAATACAACTTAGATTTCAATATTATGAATGAACACGAATGCGGCCACTTTCATTTAAGATGGAAACCGTCTAAAATTTAACTAAAATGCTAAAATTGTGAAGATTTCAGTAATTTAGCATGACTTTATGATGCTAGTACCCGATATTTGTGCATTGTATTGTAAAAAACAGCCCATATTTATGAAGCAGAAGCATTCTTCTTTTCCAGTAAATAGCTAAAAGATTACATTTTCACAATTTTGTAAAACTGCTATATTTTGGGGTCAAAAAGGGGTCTTACTGAACCTACTCCTTTTCTGTTTACAAAACTTTGAATTTTCGAAAAAAAAAACAAAGGATTGTCTTATCCCAGGTATAGATTACCTTATCCGTATTTCGCAACATTTGGCATTTTGAGTCCTCAACGCTCTTCAACTTTGTAATAGTTTGGCTTTTATAACTATTTTTTTATCTGAGCGCTGAAGATGAGCCTAATGTAGACGAAACGCGTGTCTTGCGTATAAAATTATAATACTGGTACCTTTGATAATTATATACCCTGAACTTCTAAGAGTTTAAACTTATACAAAAATCTATACTAATCTACCCAAACCTTCACTTTTGTTCTCTCTCAGTATTGTATTCATAATTCGCCGCAGAATGTGTCTATATACTGGTAACATTCCCAAGTTTTGTGTCTATGAGATGAAACATATACTAGTAGATCATATCTTGGAACCAGTACGTAAACAAAACAAAACATCTATGAATATTATATATCTCCGCAAAATAGGCTGTATTTACAAAGAGCAACCTATAAGCATGTGCAAGTCTCATTTCCATGGAGATTTTATGACACGGCAAACCATCATGTTTCATTCACTTGAAAATGTACGAATAATTGACATTTATTTTAAAAATTCTATGTTTAGGTGGTTGAATTTAAACAATAAGTCAATGGTTGTTGGATGCAGTTGAATCAAAATTGGCGTTTCTCATTTCCATTTTTTCTGGCATCTTCAGCAATGTATCATTACTGTGTATTTTTTGCATAGTTACCATGTTTAAATATTTCCATTTTTTATTTCAACATTTGCCGTATGCCATAAGAATTACAAAAGGTGACCCATATCTCTGTGTCGGCAATTTATTTATATCTATATTATGTGTATATGAACGTCTAAGGGACATAACTCTACATCCAAAATATTCAACTGTACAAGTCAATATAAAAACACTGGTATGTGTACAAGTATTACCCCTGAATGACTATCAAGAATATTCATGTATTATTTATGCCTGGACACTATGGTTGTGACTCTCAATTAATTGATTTTTCAAAGACACTACTTTATTGTAAAACATTATTATTTTGTTCTTTCAGTGCATATTTTATTACTACTGAGAAGACTTGTAGTAAAAAAATGTGAGAAATGAAAAATCTATAAAACATGGTGGAAATATTGATACCAGCATATTAATCTTAGGATTTAAAAACATGTGAAACAAAAACTGTGCAGTTTACATCTGATAAATCCAAATAAAAAAGTTTCAAAAGTTTCAAAAGCTGTAAAATAAAGGACCAAAAATGCAATCGACAAGAAATTTCTATAGATCAAGTCATCTTTTGATTACAGTCCATCATGATACTTAAATTTAAGTAACTAAAATCGTGACATATTTAAAAGATTACCAAGATGGCATCTAGTTCTCTCTCACAAGAAGAGGAAAACTATGTACGAATGGCATTGTTACTCACTGGAGTTTCCCCACGTGCTGTTCGTGTCCTGTTTGATAAAGAATTTCCTCCAGCATCTTTAAGTTTTACTGTAAATGATAAAAAAGTGAAACAAAAGCTGGTTGACTTGAGCAGAAAAAGAGTTATTAACAAGGCACAATGGGATCTCATGTTTCCTACCAGTGGTAAGTATATTTAACTAAACAGGTATTGTTTAATAGGTACCATTGGATTGCATGTTTCTTACCATTCATCCAATTGTGTGTCTCTACAATTAAACGAGAGAAGGGGGAACTTTGCGATCTGACATCTCAATTAAAAGGACCATGCATGGATCTTTTAAAAATGTGTAAAAATATATTATGTGGATGGCTATTATGCCAAGATGGCGAAAGACATCAATATTACATAAAAGCTGGGAACAATATATATATATATATGTTCTTGCTGAAAGCTAGTGCAAAGACAATAACAACTATTTAAAAATCATGTACCTAATAAATCAGTTAGAAAAAACGTGGCATTAAGGAGTAACAGCAAAGACTAGTTTGCTTGGAGTCAGAATTATGTGTCCATGTAAGTTTTTGAACAGGGTTAATATTCATATCGAATTAACATCTTCTTGTCCTGAATACATGTAAATCATATCAATTCAGTGGGAGGCAAAATCAAATACAAAGTTATAGATAATTCAACACTTAAACATCTGAAAAATTGTACCAAATACAACGTATGGCAATCCTACCTGATGTTAAAAACACTTTTGTGTTTCAGAATATTCATCATTTGATAAACAGATAATTTACATAACGTTAACATATGGAAGATATGTTTGACAACACAAAAGTGCTGACTACTGGGCAAGTGAAACATCTGGTGATGAAATGTGCATTAGCTGTGGCATCGGCTCAGTAGCTGTAAAAATTCATTGCCTATTATTTTTATGACCAAGGTTTTTCCAACATAAGCATGATAATACCCATCAGTGATTTAAATTTAAAACACTTGGAAAGCCAAATTAAATTGTAAGATGAAGAAAGGAAATATCTGAAATGTAACGTACCAAATATGACTATGGACCCCCATACATGTTAAGTATGTGTTCAGGCCTCTGTTTCTCGTTTCATTTGTTTAACATAAGTCATTATGGTTTCTTTTTTTTTTTTTAGCTTACTGTGATACAGTGTTTGCCCATTGTTAAAGGCTGTTCAGTGACCTATAGTTGCTAACCAGTCCATCATTTGATCTTTGGTTGAGTGTTCTTTCATTAGCAATCATACATATTTATATTAGTGATGTTAACGAGTACTCGAGTAGTCATGTATCACTCGGTAGTACCGAGTATCGATTACTAAAATAATAGTCGACTAATCGGTTTCCTGTTAGAATGTTGTTGTTTCTTATGCTTAAACAAAAAAAGTTTTTTTTTATTATTAAGAGCGCCTCCAGGGAAATAAGATATTAATCAAAATTGATAAAATTTAAATACGATTCAAATGATTGCGTGTAACTGTCATTTAAAAGTCCCCGAAACAGTGTTTGGATATATGAACAAGAGCGTTTATTACCAAGGCTTACACTTTTAGCTAATCTTAATCACTCCTCCACCTCTTTACCGTCAAACATGTCAGAGCATATATTTTTCATCACCAGGACTGTTAGTTAATATACAAATATGACAAATCTTTTCGTCCCCGAAAAAAGTTGACTTTAGATCTTTGATCCTTAGATACATGTAAGAACAAATTCTTTGCACCTTGTGTTGACCCTCGTGAAATGTTTTAAGGGATCAGTAAAAAGTGTTTATTTACGGTTGCCAAATACTGTTGTTTGAGTAATATTTTTTCTAAAGATATTAACTAATTACTTGATTAGATAATTGCCAGTTTACATAATTAGTACATGTATTAAATACGCTAAAATAATAATTGATTATGGCATACAATTCATCGGACTATTTTTTAAATGCAGGATGGTAATTTACATTTTGGCAAATTATAGAACCTTTGTTATTTGATTTCATCATGATCTGTCTAAAATATGAGTCTAAAGATTCATAGACAGTTTAAAAAATAGACAAAATTTTATTCAATATTATTTGTTCTGTTACCAGGTATCACAGATTCTAAGACTTTTGATGTGACGCTGATGATAGCATTGCTGAGGAACCTGCCAAAAGTGCCCTTGGTTCTTCCGGTAAATGGATATGACCAACTACCTGTTACTACAGAAACAACACCTGCATCAGATTTAGCAAGAATTAAACACTATAGAAACTTACTGGCACATCTTCATGATGGCAAAGTAGATGGCACATTGTTGACTACAGCTTGGAAGGATATAAGTAATGTAAGTAAAACTTACAATTAAACATTATAGAAACATCCTGGTGCATCCTCATGATGGAAAGGTAAATGGCACATTACTTACCACAGCTTGGAAGGATATATGTGATGAAAAAGTAAAATCACAAAAATAGTGAACTCCAAGGATAATTCAATCGGAAAGTCCCTAATCACATGGCAAAATCAAATGACAAAACACATCAAAAGAATGGACAACAACTGTCATATTCCTGACTTGGTACAGACATTTTCAAATGTAGAAAATGGTGGATTGAACCTGGTTCTATAGCGCTAGACCTCTCACTCATATAACAGTCTCATCAAATTCCGATATATCTACAACGATGCATGAACAAAACAGACATAATAAATAAAATAGTCACAATACGGGTACAGTAGTCATCACTGTGTTACAATCTAAAAAAAAACAATTTTACAAAAAAGTACAAAAGCATTTATATATAGCTATCAAATTAAAAACATATTCATGTAAGTAGAACCTAAATGTATAGTTAAACACTATAGAAACTTACTGTTACATCTTAGTAATGTATATAGAACTTGCTATATCAAAGGTCAAGGTCAAAAATTTGGCTTCAGTTGAAAACCCCATGTCTTAAGGGACAGATCATGTCTTCTCTACATCTTGCACACTGTTATGATTACAAAGTTTATACTTGACCAAACACTAGAGTGTGTAATGACATATATACAATTTCTTCTGTCAAAGGTCTGTCTGTTGGTGTGTCCGCTCTATATAACTTTAAAAGGTGCTTCATATCAGTGCTTATTCATACAAATTTGTGAGCACATGTTATTGACATCAATGTTCACAGAGATGGCTCCCATCTCATTGTTGTTTAGCTAAAAAGATTAAAAAGGAGAGTATTGGGTATAATGTCAACGGGATATTACATGGTACAGTCATTCTTAAATAATGAACGTAATTAGGGTAATTATATCCTACACACACAACAAACTTGCAAGGGGTATGCTTTTTTGTCCTTTCTATCTGTCTTTCTGTTAACCAGAGGATATATATATATTCAAACCTCATAAGTGGAAAAAAAAAGACAAAACGTGATAAATCACCAACACACAAACAAAACACACAAAACACAACCTAGAAATCTCAAAAGACAGGACAACATGAACCTCACCTTAATCAAGGGGTGATTTAATGTATTCTAGAATGGTGACCAGACCCTGCTTCACATGTAGCACCTGTTGTGTTGCTCATGGTAGTATAAAGCTTGTGATAAGTCTAAATTGGTGGGTAACATTCAAGGAAATGTTGACAGGACGGTCATTAAGACAGATAAAACATATCCATTGTCTTCCGTGAAACATAAATTCAATAATGATATCGACATATCAGACTCAACCATATTGGGATGGCATTTTTAAAAGTTTTGGAAAAAATGATTTCAGTTTTACTTCTTTGTATTCTCAGTCTCGTTTCAACATTGTTCAATAACTTCCTTGTAAGCAACAAACTTTTTTTGCGGAAATCATGATAGGAAATGCAAAATCTGGGATATTGTATCAATGGAGATACAGTATATACTACATATGCAGGTGCTGTTGAAATGTTGCTACATTAGAATGGAATGTTCACAATTGGAAACTAAAATCATCACTTCTGTCTAAAAGTTTTATTTTTCTCATTGTTAATTTTCTAGATGTAAATCAAGATATGAGGCAGAATTCTTATATCTATTTACTGAATGTTTTGTTTCCTTAATTTCAAGTTTGATGGGATAGATGCATTCAACTATCCCCAAACTTTGAATTATTTAGTGCGAGGACATTAGCTGTATAGTTATTAGGGGAATGCAAAGTTAAATATCCAAGCTTGCTTCTTTTCATTCTTCCAAGGAAACCTGTGTATGAATATAAAGAGAAGATGTGGTATGATTGTCAATGAGACAATTCATCCCAATATCCCTTTATCAAGCAGTTTATGCCATAACAAAGAATAGGCTTGTTTGCCCAAACCCTACCTACCCAGGAAAAAGCTGCCTACTCAAAATCTTTTATTGTCTTAATTTGAAGAAGTTTTTTTTTTAATCAAATAAGCATGAAGACTAATAAACATCTGATACTTCAATTTCTTTTTGTGGAAAAAAGGAAATGCCTATACCTACCTACCCACTGTCTCAACCTTTTTAAAATATTTTTAAGTATGGCCTTATCATGCTTATGTAATGTTATTTTCGCAAAACAAAATGTTAAACTTACATAGACAACTAGTTTGTTTGTCTTTTCAAGGCTGTTCTTAGAATAGGAGGGAATGCAATGAAACAAGAATGTGATCAGTTGATGACAAAACCACTGGACATGTCAAGCCAAGAAATATTACGAGACTTAAACCAGGCTAAAGTGGACATTGAATTAATTAAACAAACACATGAAACACTTGATACAGAATTAAAACAAGATATAAAAAATTTGAAAAGATCTCATAATTTGTTACAGCACAAACAAAATGTATCAAATCAGCAGGCGAAGAGATTTAAAAAAGATGTGAATAGGTTGGAGCTAGATCAAATAAATGTAAATGTGGATGTGAAAAAGCTCAAATCTACTTCTGAGGATCCAGTTCCATGGAATAGAAGAGGTACAAAAAATGTATTCAATTTAGTTTTTGAACTACCAACCCTAAAGTAGAACTTATTAACATGATAAGTGACTTGTATTTTTAACAAAATTTGAAATGGGAAAAGATATTTTATAAAAAAGGGAGAGGTTTGTAAAAACATTTACATTTTTCTTTGATATGCTTAATTTAACCGTATCTAGACTTATAAATTTACTCTTTGGTCCGTTTTCAAATTGGTAAAAAAAGGTCCAAAGTGTCCTAAATTAAACTTTAGTTTGATTTTATCAATTATTGAATTCCTTGGGTTCTTTGATATGCTGAATCTAGCTGTTTGTTTAGATTTTTGATTTCAGTACCGGTTTAATATGTTGATTTTACCCATGTATTTTGATTTCCAATGTTGGGACTCCTTTGTCAAATTGGTCGACATTGAGGGCCAAATATTCCACAATTAAACTTTGTTTGTTTTTACCAAAAACTAAATAAGTTGGGTTCTATGACAAATGTATGATATGCAAATCTAACATTGTATTTCGATGTTATAATTTTGGGCCCTATTTTCAAAATGTTACACATTAAGGTCCAAATGGTCCAAAATTTCATAAAAAGTTAAATTCATGTGGTTCTTTAATATGCTGAATCTAAGCGTGAATTTAGATTTTTGAGTTTGTTCCCTGTTTTCAAATTGATCTACATACAGGTCCAAAGGGTCCAAAATTGAACTTTAATTATATTTTAACAAAAATTGAAATCTTATGGTTCTTTGACATGTTTTATATTTTCATATTTTGGGCCAAGTTTTCTGGGTTTTTTTCCTAATCGGGGTCCAAAATTAAACTTTGATTTAAAAAAAGAAATGTATTCTTGCGGTTCTTTGATATGCTGAATCTAATAGATATAAGAAGATGTGGTATGAGTGCCGATGAGACAGCTTTCCACCCAAGTATCAATATGTAAAAGTAAATCAATATAGGTCAAAGTACAGCCTTCAACACGGAACCTTGGCTCACACCAAACAGCTAGCTATAAGGGCTGTATTAAGATTTTGGACATTGGACCGTTAAAGGTAAATTTCACATTTCAAATTCATTGAAATTTTTAATTTCTTATTAAACTATATTCATTCTCTGCCAGAAACCTATGTTGTGTGAAATATTTAATCAATCCAAATTCAGAGCTGTATCACGAAAGCTTAAATGTTGAGTCCATGCTTGCCGCAACTGTGCAGGGTCGGACCTCTGTGGTCATATCAAGTTGCGCCCTGCTAAGAGCTGTTTATATTATTTTGAGATATCCAGAACCACACAATATATACTTTTATTAAGCCTAATAGGTCAACTATTTTTGGTGTATATTGATGTTCGTTTCTAATAGATACTTTCAGAATTAGGTCAACTTTATTTGATGTCTGAAATGATTGTAAGGTTTACATGGTTGTCCGTCATTGTTCATATGACCTTGACTTCATTATACATCACACAACAAAGTTGCCTAGTGTATAATGTTTCTGACCCGTCTGTCCATTCGTCAGTTCTTTAGTCATGTTCTTGTCATCACAACTTCTCTGAACCACACTGTATAATTTTATGAAACTTTGTAGTTAATTAGAACATACTATGTAGATGTGCATATTGACAGGAAATTATACTAACAGACTTTAGAAACCCAACACCTAAATAAATCGGACGTTTTTAAATTAAATAAATAATATATTAGACAAATTCATCGTATATACCAATACTTAATCAATCTTTCAACGTTACAGACAAAATTTACAGTCAATCGAAAACCCAATGACGTAATGTTCCTTGTTTAAATACTGTGGTTAACACTTACAGTCTGGTTTTAGATCTTCAGTATCGGGTGTGGCCACAGTTGTTTCGTAGGATAGCTTCTAAAGAGCAGGTCATTCAATTACATCTACTCCATTCAAATTCATGAAGTTTTGAGTCAAGCTAGCGGTATGTGCACGCGCATTATCATGTTGGAATGTTAATTGATTGAACTGTCCATAACGTCGTAGCTCTGGAACAACAACTGGCTGCAAAATTTCATCAATATAGCGTCTATCTATTTTAATGTGCCATTGAAAATAACCAACCGTATCCAAAAATTGTTGTTAATAGAGCCCCATACCATTACACCTCCGCCACTAAATCTGTCATGTATAAGAACACAGATATCTGAGCGTAGCATTCATTTTCTCTTCTGTAGATTCTCGTTCTACCGTCCGCAAAACTTGCATTGAACCGTGATTCATCAGAAAACACCACACGATTCTCTACTGCTGCAGTTGTTGCTTGGCCCATTGTTGTTGATTTCGTCTATGACACAAAGTCATAATAAGTCCTTTTTAGAGCATCCTACAGTGAATTTGACGACATTTCAGTATACAGGACACTGATTTAGCATTAATTGCTCTGCCATAGCGTCCAATAATTTGGTTTGCGGCTGAGGTCGCCGTCGTGAAACCATTCTGCAAATGGCATACTATGATGGCATTTTGTTGGTGCTGCGTCGTTATTTGCGGTTGTCCGGGTCTCAGACGATCTTTAACTGCTCCTGTTTATCTGTAGTGTTGACATAGAAGCCTTCTTTTTGAATTGCTAACATTAAAATGTCTTGAAACAGCACATTGACTTATTTCTGTCTGTAACATTCGGATGGCTTGATTACGATTTTCATCACTTAGTCGCCGCATTGTGAAATCCAAAAAAGTTCAATTGGTTAAAGGAAGGCAAAGGATGTAACACATCTTTAGGACAATAAAAACCATTTTAAAATTTATTCAGCTACCCGCCATCCATCGTCGAACATTTCATGCTCCCCTCACCCCAAAATTACCTGGCTTACTAAAATAAGAAAATAATTGATTTTTACTCACCAGATAGATGTAGGACTGTCGTAAATAACAAAACAAATAATATTTATGCCCCGCTGTTGCGGAGGGGGCATTAAAAGAGGGACGAAAGATACCAAAGGGACAGTCAAACTAATAAATCTAAAATAAACTGACAGCGCCATGGCTAAAAATGAAAAAGACAAACAGACAAACAATAGTACACATGACACAACATAGAAAACTAAAGAAAAAACAACACGAACCCCACCAAAAACTAGGGGTGATCTCAGGTGCTCCAGAAGGGTAAGCAGATCCTGCTCCACATGTGGCACCCGTCGTGTTGCTGATGTGATAACAAATCCGGTAAATAGTCTAGGTCACATTCATGAAAGGGAAGGGGATTGTAGTTACGATGTAAGGAACATATCCGATATCATTTGTGAACGGCATTAAGTTTTACCATTGTCCGTCTGTACGTACGTCCCAAAATTGGTTTCCGTTCTCTTACTTTAGTTTCCTTCAACCGAATGTTATGAAATAATGATTAATGCTTATTACCAAAAAACACAGATCAAGTTTGAATTTTGGTGGCCTAACTTTTACCGTTCTAGAGTTATGCCCCTTTACAAATGGAAAATTGTTCAATTTTTCGTATCTGTTCTCTAACTTTAGTTTGCCAGAACCATTGATATTATGAAACTTATACACAATTCTTATTACAACGAAACACAATTTAAATCAAATTTGAATTTTGGTGGCATCACTTTAACTGTTTTAGAGTTATACCCCTTTACAAATGGAAAAATTGCTGAAAAGTTCGTTTCTGTTTTAATTACTTTAGTTTGCCTCATCCAAATGTTATTAAACTTATGAACAATGCTAATTACCACAAAATACAGATTAAGTTCGAATTTAGGTGGCGTCATTTTTATCGTTATAGAGTTAAGCTACGTTCTCTAACTTAAGTTTGCCTCAAATAAATGTTATGAAACTTATAAGCAATGCTTATTACCAAACTCAGATTAAGTACATATTTGGGTATCGTCACTGTTACAGTTCTTGAGTTATGTCCCTTAATGATGATATTCAAACGGGGGCATCATCTGTGTCCCATGGACACATTCCTCATTTATATTTTACTATTTTCGAAAATAATTTAGAAAATTGGTGTTGCGTTTCTAAAGTTGGTAAATATATGATTAAATTAAACTCTATAAAACCACACAGCAGAATTTTATGAAACTTTGGAGTTAATGAGGACACACTATGTAGATGTGCATATCCACAGAAATTATGATTCAAATCTATTTTCTAGGAGTTATACCCCTATGAACTTAAAATTTGGACTAAACTGATATAACAGTTTGTCATCACAACTCCTGTGAAAACAAACAACAGATGAAACTTTTAGTAAATGAGGACATAATATGTAAAAGTGTATATTCACTAGAAATTTTTATCAATGAGTTTGAGTCTTAAAAATTAGGAATCTGATGAGATTTTGCCCAGTTACAATGTTGGCGTGGAGTATGTGCTCACAAAGGTTCGTTGATTTTCATAAATCATTGATGCTGTAAAGTTTAGTGATACCGGTAGTAAGATTGTAAGACTGTTATCTTTAAGACTTTCAATTTACAATTCAGTCTCTTTGACTCATTCTCCATTTCCATTCTCAATTTTATTATTCAAATTAAGCAGAACAGAAATAATATTGCTCCCATCACTAAATGCATTATGCATTTACCATCATCTGAGGCATTCTGAGTCACAAATAAGAAAAATACAAAGTTGAATTTATACTTTATAGTTTTTTAAATTATCTTTGGTAATAACTTACTCCTTGATGTTTCAGAGCAAATAAGTAAGCGGTTGGATGAGTGGCAGAAGAATGCTGATAACTTTGTTGAAACAAGAGCTGCGAAATGTGTTTTGAAAGGTATCAAGGAAAACAGTTGCCTCACTATTACAGCCAGTTCCGGTGTCGGAAAAACATCCATTCTGCGTCATGTGGCATTAAAAATGAAAGAAGAAGGGTATGATATACTACCAGTTACTAATCCAAATGATATTATTCAGTTTTATAATCCAAATCAGAAAACACTGTTTGTATTTGATGACTTTTGTGGGACTTATTCCATAAACCAGTCCGACCTTGACAATTGGGAATCAGTTATGGAACAAATAAAGATGTTGATTGAAAACAAATTAACAAAAATTATTGTCGCGTGTCGATTACAAGTGTACCAGGACGAAAAGTTTGAATCTTTATCCATTTTCAGGACATCTGTTTGTAACCTACTGTCAAAAGATTTGTGTTTATCAGAGACAGAGAAAACGTCAATAGCAGAAATATATCTGAAAACAAAAGCATCAGAGATTATTCAGTACTGTAATTTATATGATTTCTTTCCACTTCTTTGTAAATTGTATAATGAAAGTCCCGAGGTCAATATAACAGAATTCTTCAAAAATCCATTTTCGGTATACGAAACTGAAATTAACAAGCTTAATAAAAAAGGTCATTATAGAAAATACTGTGCAATGGCTTTGTGTGTTATGTTTAACAACAACTTAAAGGAGGAAATGTTTTCAGAAGAGATAAATATAGAAACAAGAAAGATCATTAAGGAAACATGTGAGGCATGCAGATTGGACAGAGGCACATCACGACTTGTTCTACTTGATGAACTAAACTCACTTGAACACACTTTTATAAAGAAAGAACATGGTATATTTAAAACAAAACATGATAAGTTATTTGACTTTCTTGCATACTATTTTGGACAAAAAATGATCCAGTGTATAATCAGAAATGCACATTCTGATTTCATTATGCAGAGATTTTTACTAGAAAGGAAAGATTACATGGACCAGTTTATTACTATTGTACCACCTAAATACCATCAGATGTACATGCAGAGAATGATTGATGACTGGTCAATTGGTCGAATAGATTGTGTGTTTAGTAATATCAACTGGAAGATACAAGAGTTCAGACACACATTCCTATGTTACCTGAAAAAAGTTGAAATGTCACTCCAGAGGCGATTAGCGCAGAAATGTGATATCAATAGCAAATGTACTGCACTGATAGGTTGTTGTTACTATGGGTATATTCCTTTTATTCATTGGTGTATTGATCATGGTGGTGATGTTAACCTGTGTGACAGAAAAGGTGTGAGTCCTTTGTTAGCAGCATCAGGCAATGGTCATACAGAAACAGTAAAGTTATTACTGGACAACGAGGCAGACATTAATAAGTGTCCAGACCATGGAGTATCTCCTTTGTATATTGCTTGTTACAATAATTATATAGAGATAGTAAAGGTATTACTGGACAACAAGGCAGACATTAATAAGTGTGCAGACCATGGAGTATATCCTTTGCATATTGCTTGTCTTTTTAATCATACAGAGATAGTAAAGATATTACTGGACAACAAGCCAGACATTGATAAGTGTGAAGATAATGGATTATCTCCTTTGTATATTGCTTGTCAGAAAAACCATACAGAGATAGTAAAGGTATTACTGGACAACAATGCAGACATTAATAAGTGTAGAGATAATGGAGTTTCTCTTTTGCATAGAGCTTGTTATAATAATCATATAGAGATAGTAAAGGTATTACTGGACAACAAGGCAGACATTAATAAGTGTGAAGATAATGGATTATCTCCTTTGTATATTGCTTGTCAGAATAACCATACAGAGATAGTAAAGGTATTACTGGACAACAATGCAGACATTAATAAGTGTAGAGATAATAGAGTATCTCCTTTGCATATAGCTTGTTATAATAATCATATAGAGATAGTAAAGGTATTACTGGACAACAAGGCAGACATTAATAAGTGTGAAGATAATGGATTATCTCCTTTGTATATTGCTTGTCAGAATAACCATACAGAGATAGTAAAGGTATTACTGGACAACAATGCAGACATTAATAAGTGTGACGATAATGGAGCATCTCCTTTGTATATTGCTTGTTATAAAAATCATATAGAGATAGTAAAGGTATTACTGGACAACAAAGCAGACATTAATAAGTGTATGGATGATGAAGCATCTCCTTTGTATATTGCTTGTCAGAATAGCCATACAGAGATAGTAAAGGTATTACTGGACAACAAGGCAGACATTAATAAGTGTTATGCTAATGGAGCATCTCCTTTGTATGTTGCTTGTCATAATAATCATATAGATATAGTAAATGTATTACTGGACAACAAGGCAGACATTAATAAGTGTGCAGATAATGGAATATCTCCTTTGCATATTGCTTGTCAGAATAGCCATATAGAGATAGTAAAGGTATTACTGGACAACAAGGCAGACATTAATAAGTGTAGAGATAATGGAGCATCTCCTTTGTATACTGCTTGTGAAAATAATCATAAAGAGATAGTTAAGGTATTACTGGACAACAAGGCAGACATTAATAAGTGTACAAATAATGGTATCGCATCCAAACAAATTGCCAGTGATAAAGGATACAGTGGCATACTTGCTGTCATTAACAAATATTCAAAAAGAGGATGTTATATATAAAAGAAAATAAAACAAATAACAAAATAAAAATTGTGATTTGGCAATTAAAGATTTCAGAAAGGAAATTTTGTCTACAAATAGAATTGTAATGATGACTGATTGGTTTTTTTTTCAAATCAAATATTTATCTTAATTTTTTTTTTTTTTTTTTTTTTGTTCAATCATTGTATTAGAGTTTTTTTTTTTTTTGTAGTGAAATTTATTCATGTTTATGATTTGAAAACATATTCTTTGATATGAAGTAATTTTTATTCCGTCGCAAAAACAATTTTGGGATCGTATAATGGTATGATGTCGTTGTCGTCGTTGTCATCTGCGTCGTTGGAAGACACATTGGTTTCCAGACAATAACTTAAGTTTAAGAGAATAAATCTTTATAAAAAAATTTCATAAGGTTCAATGCCATGAAAGGAAGGTTGGGAGTGATTTTGGGTGTTATAGTCCCATTGGTATAAGAATTAGGGGCCCATAAGGGGCCCAAAACAAGCATTTTTCTAGTTAAGGATAATAACTTGTGTATAAGTATGTCAATTGCTCTGATATTGTACCACAATGTTTAAAACCACAAGTAGAAGGTTTGGATTCATTTATGGGTCCAAATTTTAGGAATTAAGGGCCAAAAAGGGGCCAAAAACAAGTTTTTTTTCTAGTTTCAAGACAATAACTTCTGTGTAATTGTATGGATCTCTCTAAAATTAAACCACAATGTTCCATATAACAAAGGGGAGGCTGTTATTAGGCTTTGGATTAATTGCCCAAAATATGAAGGAATTAGGGGCCAAAAAAGGGCCAAAAAGATGCATGTTTCAACTTTCTAGTTTCCAAGCAATAACTTGTGTTTAAGTGTATGGATCTCTCTGAAATTGTACTACAAGGTTCCATACTTCAACGGAAAGGATGGGATTGAGTTTAAGGGTAATTGCTTAAAGGGGGGTTTCAATACGTTTGGGGATTTTTGTTTACAATTTTTTTAAGGGATTCTAGGGGATTCCTTTTTTAGCTCACCTGGCCCGAAGGGCCAAGTGAGCTTTTTTCATCACTTTGCGTCCGTCGTCCGTCGTCTGTCGTCCGTCGTCGTTAACTTTTTACATTTTGAACTTCTTCTAGAGAACCACTCACTGAATGGAATGAAACCGACATGGCATGAATGTTCCTTATGAGGTGCTGACCAAGTGTTGTTACTTTGTAGCCGATCCATCATCCAAGATGGCCGCCAGCGGGGGACTTAGTTTAACATAGGACCCTATGGGAAATGCATACAAATGACTTCTTCTAGAGAACCACTGAATGGAATGAAACCAAACATGGCATGAATGTTTCTTATGAGGTGCTGACCAAGTGTTGTTACTTTGTAGGCGATCCATCATCCAAGATGGCCGCCAGCGGGGGACTTAGTTTAACATAGGACCCTATGGGAAATGCATACAAATGACTTCTTCTAGAGAACCACTGAATGGAATGAAACCAAACATGGCATGAATGTTTCTTATGAGGTGCTGACCAAGTGTTGTTACTTTGTAGGCGATCCATCATCCAAGATGGCCGCCAGCGGGGGACTTAGTTTAACATAGGACCCTATGGGAAATGCATACAAATGACTTCTTCTAGAGAACCACTGAATGGAATAAAACCAAACATGACATGAATGTTCCTTATGAAATGCTGACCAAGTGTTGTTAATTTGTAGCCGATCCATCATCCAAGATGGCCGCCAGCGGGGGACTTAGTTTAACAAAGGACCCTATGTGAAGTGCATACAAATGACTTCTTCTAGAGAACCACTGAATGGAAAGAAACCAAACATGACATGAATGTTCCTTATGAGGTGCTGACCAAGTGTTGTTACTTTGTAGCCGATCCATCATCCAAGATGGCCGCCAGCGGGGGACTTAGTTTAACATAGGACCCTATGGGAAATGCATACAAATGACTTCTTCTAGAGAACCACTGAATGGAATGAAATCAAACATGGCATGAATGTTCCTTATGAGGTGCTGACCAAGTGTTGTTACTTTGTAGCCGATCCATCATCCAAGCTGGCCGCCAGCGGGGGACTTAGTTTAACATAGGACCCTATGGGAAATGCATACAAATGACTTCTTCTAGAGAACCACTGAATGGAATGAAACCAAACATTGCATGAAGGTTCCTTATGAGATGTTGACCAAGTGTTGTTACTTTGTAGCCGATCCATCATCCAAATGGCTGCCAGCGGGGGGCTTAGTTTAACATAGGACCCTGTGGGAAATGCATACAAATGACTTCTTCTAGAGAACCACTAAATGAAATGAAACCAAACATAATATGAATGTTCCTTATGAGGTGCTGACCAAGTGTTGTTACTTTGTAGCCGATCCATCATCCAAGATGGCTGCCAGCGAGGGACTTAGTTTAACATAGGACCCTATGGGAAATGCATGCAAATGACTTGTTCTAGAGAACCACTAAATGGAATGAAACCAAACATGACATGAATGTTCCTTATGAGGTGCTGACCAAGTGTTGTTACTTTGTCTCCGATCCATCATCCAAGATGGCCGCCAGCGGGGGACTTAGTTTAACATAGGACCCTATGGGAAATTCATACAAATGACTTCTTTTAGAGAACCACTGAATGGAATGAAACCAAAAATTGGCATAAATGTTCCTTATGAGGTGCTGACCAAGTGTTGTTACTTTGTAGCTGATCCATCATCCAAGATGGCCGCCAGCGGGGGGACTTAGTTTAACATAGGACCCTATAGGAAATGCATACAAATGACATCTTTTAGAGAACCACTGAATGGAATGAAACCAAACACGTATGAATGTTCCTTATGAGATGCTGACCAAGTGTTGTTACTTTGTCTCCGATCCATCATCCAAGATGGCTGCCAGCGTGGGGCTTAGTTTAACATAGGACCCATGGGAAATGCATACAAATGACTTCTTCTAGAGAACCACTGAATGGAATGAAACCAAACATTGCATGAAGGTTCCTTATGAGGTGCTGACCAAGTGTTGTTACTTTGTAGCCGATTCATCATCCAAGATGGCTGCCAGCGGGGGGCTTAATTTAACATAGGACCCTGAGGGAAATGCATACAAATGACTTCTTCTAGAGAACCACTAAATGGAATGAAACCAAACATAATATGAATGTTCCTTATGAGGTGCTGACCAAGTGTTGTTACTTTGTAGCCGATCCATCATCCAAGATGGCTGCCAGCGAGGGACTTAGTTTAACATAGGACCCTATGGGAAATGCATGCAAATGACTTGTTCTAGAGAACCAATAAATGGAATGAAACCAAACATGACATGAATGTTCCTTATGAGGTGCTGACCAAGTGTTGTTACTTTGTCTCCGATCCATCATCCAAGATGGCCGCCAGCGGGGGACTTAGTTTAACATAGGACCCTATGGGAAATTCATACAAATGACTTCTTTTAGAGAACCACTGAATGGAATGAAACCAAAAATTGGCATAAATGTTCCTTATGAGGTGCTGACCAAGTGTTGTTACTTTGTAGCTGATCCATCATCCAAGATGGCCGCCAGCGGGGGACTTAGTTTAACATAGGACCCTATGGGAAATGCATACAAATGACATCTTTTAAAGAACCACTGAATGGAATGAAACCAAACACGTATGAATGTTCCTTATGAGATGCTGACCAAGTGTTGTTACTTTGTCTCCGATCCATCATCCAAGATGGCTGCCAGCGTGGGGCTTAGTTTAACATAGGACCCTATGGGAAATGCATACAAAAGTCTTATTCTAGAGAACCACTGAATGGAATGAAATCAAACATAGCATGAATGTTCCTTATGAGATGCTGACCAAGTGTTGTTACTTTGTCTCCGATCCATTATCCAAGATGGCTGCCAGCGGGGGGCTTAGTTTAACATAGGACCCTATAGGAAATGCATACAAAAGTCTTCTTCTAGAGAACCACAGAATTGAATAAAATCAAACATAGCATGAATAGTCCTTTCTTTATGAGGTGCTGGCCAAGTGTTGTTACTTTGTAGCCAAATTTTATCTGTTTTTATATGATTTCAAAAACCCAAGTAGAGTCAGGTGGGCAATACAGGCTCTTGAGAGCCTCTAGTTTTCAAAAATTTTCAAATTTCGAATTTTGAAAAGTTTCAAGAAGAAATCTTCAATTGCACAGTATTGTGCAAAAGATTTGTTAGATCTTTGACCACATTTATTTTGTGATAAAAACCTTAATTATGTCAAAAATTTGATCACAATCCAAATTCAGGCAGCATCAAGCTTGAATATTGTGACCAAATTTGCCTCAACCGTTCAGGGTTCGACCACTGTGGTCGTATAAAGCTGCGCCCAGCAGAGCACCTGGTTGTACTTTTTTATGTAGAATCTCATT
Source organism: Mytilus galloprovincialis (assembly GCA_037788925.1). Classification (NCBI taxonomy): domain Eukaryota; kingdom Metazoa; phylum Mollusca; class Bivalvia; order Mytilida; family Mytilidae; genus Mytilus; species Mytilus galloprovincialis. Next base: position 2,887,421 of record CM075340.1, on the reverse strand, counting down.
AAAAAGTGAACTTTTTTATAAAAAATGAAATGGTTAACAAATAAAAAAAAAAGTTTGGATGAGATTATTTCATGAGATATATTTATATCCCTGTATTGATATTGAAAAATGTATACTTTTAACTTATCTGCAATGCCCATAATTTGAAGAAAAAAAAACATTTGTTTCCATACTTGATTGAAACAAAGACTAACAGACATTTGAATTTATTTTTAACATGCCTATAATGCTGATAAATACAGTCGCTTCAAATAAGATATTTATTAGTAAGTACAATCTAAAGTTTCAGTCTTTTTTCCTGTTTTCCAAAAACACTTACGACATGGAGTAGTCAAACCAAACTTATGTCGAGCGTTTTGCTGGTCATCTTTTGTTTGTAGTTCAAATCAGTAAGGTTATTTTTCATGACAAGAAATTTGTTTCTACCATTCTCACTTTTTGTAGAACAAGTTTCTGTTTATTGAGTAATATACACTGCAGAAATATACAATAATTGGATATTACTACAAATTATAGTTTCGTCGCAGTATGTGACAAGGGGTTACTATCGGGTGTTGGCGTCAGCTTAAATATTTGTATAAAGCTAAATATTTCAGAAGGTAACGTAACATACCTGGGTGCTTCATATTTTGTATGAAGATACCTTATGTTAGGAAGTTTCCGTCTATCATATGTCCAGTGTCCTTGGCCTCATTTTCATGGTTCAGTGCTTGCTTGAAATCAAATTGAGTGTTTGTGTTCGTGTGAATTTCTCACTTAGGCAGCAACCATTTGATTTTCTGGGGGGGCTATGTTTTTTTTTTCTGGACAATTTTTTTTTTTTTGCCTGCGGCGAAAAACAATCTATTTTTTTCGCGACAAGTCGAAAACATTTTTTTGCTTTCAATTTTAGCATTACATATAGTGGCAGCTGAGGGTGAAACAAACAAATTTTTTTTCTCAGAATCAAAAACAAATTATTTTTTTCTCCAAAAAATGGAAACAAACTTTTTTTTCCAAAAAAACCATAGCCCCCCCAGAAAATCAAATGGTTGCTGCCTTATGAGTAATACGATAACTATATTTGGTATATGGGTTTCTTGCAACGTCTACATGTCCGTCATACTGGGTTCAGCTGACCTCATTCAAGGTTGAAGTTACATGATTGTTAGGTGTCTCTCTTGCATTTATCAATTGACTTTGACCTCATTTTCATGGTTCAATGGTCAAGTTTAATTTTTGTTTTTGTTTTTTTTTTGTGTTTGTTTTTCAAGTACTAGAACTATAACTAATAGTTCAACTATATTTGGTGAATTATATGCATACAAAGTCTTCAATGTTTTACCAGGTGAGCGACACAGGAACAAGTGTGTCTGTTGTTATAGCAGCTTCATTGTTTAATGGAGGTAAAGGCTGGATCAAATGACGGACCCTTAAAAACTGTGTGAAATTTTAATTCAAAGATGACCACAAAAAAAAACACCCGTAAATACTGCACCTAGTCATCATATCGGTTCTAATATTACACAATCACACAAAAAAAACCAAAGTATTCGAAGTACCTATAATTACTGCAACTAGTCACAGATCGGGTTCTATCACCCCAAAAAAAAAAGACACAAAGTACCCGTAGATACTGAAAGTAGCTCAGCGCTCAATACTGATTATGGATAAAACAAAAGACAACACTTAAATATCAATTAGTATACTTCTAACGGATTTAGTAAAGATTTCATCAACAGTTTGATGAAAATCCCAAACTGTCAATCAACGACTTATGGGCGCCCCCCTTTTTGGGGAAAATTTTGGTTGCTTATATAGGGAATCACTGAAGCGTGACTGGAGCGGGCCCCCTCTTAGGTCAGTCAGTGGGCCCCCACTTATGAAAATTTCTGGATCCGCCACTGGAAACTACTTTAAATGTGATAGAATATGTTTCTTAATATAAAAGAGTGAGCTTTCAATCTTTACCCAGAGTTTATTTGACCTAATTTATTGGTTTAATTGATAACGGTATTTCCTTAACAATAATCTGAAGAAGTGTTTATACTGTCAGTTAGCAAACTGTCCATTCTGAGTCCAAAGATCAATAGTAATCAAAGGTACCAGGATTATAATTTAGTGATACCCTCGGGGACGAAACGTCCACCAGCAGTGGCATCGACCCAGTGGTGTAAATAGTTATCAAAGGTACCAGGATTATAATTTAGTACGCCAGACGCGCGTTTCGTCTACATAAGACTCATCAGTGACGCTCAAATCAAAAATATTTATAAACCCAAACTAGTACAAAGTTGAAGAGCATTGAGGATCCAAAATTCCAAAAAGTTGTGCCAAATACGGCTAAGGTAATCTATGCCTGGGATAAGAAAATCCTTAGTTTTTCAAAAAGTTCAAAGTTTTTTATACAGGAAATTTATAAAAATGACCACATTATTGATATTCATGTCAACACCGAAGTTGTGAACAAGTACAGGCAATCGTACGGCCTTCAACAACGAATATTTCGTTATAGTATGTCATAAGATAATATATTTTGAAACGTATATGTTTGAGACATTATGTCACAAAAGATTCACATTTTATACTTCAAAAACTTATTTCTCTTTGAAATTAAGATTGCATTTTATTTCTCTTTTATTCTACTTGATGTCTGTAGATTTGGTATGTCATAAAATAAAACATTTTTTTTCTAAGCTTATGAGTAGGGGGCATAATAATACAATAAGTTAACTTTCTTTGTATCCATTAGATTTAAGATCTCACTTATTTTATGATCTTAAAGGTTGGCAAGTTGAAACAATCTGTTCTCTGAATTGCAAGAATCAAATATATACATCATAAAAAAATAATCCATACTACATGTAATACTAAAATATAAGGCTTAGGATACCATGACCAATAGGATCTCCTAGCAATACATATTTAACAATTTTTAAGAGTAAAATATAATCAGAGAACTGAAGTACTGAATATGGGATGACCGCAAGTTCTTAATAAGAACATTCACCATTTGTTTTTACCCAATTCTGAACTGGTTTCTTAACAAACTGTTAGAGGTTATGTTTAGAAGCGAACAAATAGCAAAATTTTGCCATAAATTCCGTCCTGAAAGTTTTCTATGTTGTGTCATGCGTGCTGTTGTTTGTTTGTCTTTTTCATTTTTAGCCATGGCGTTGTCAAGTTGTTTCAGATTTTTGAGTTTGACAGTCCCTTTGGTATCTTTCGTCCCTCTTTGATTACACAACCCATGGAAAATATTCCAGCCACGCATATTTGAAACATCTTCAAGTTGAAACCCGTACATTTTCGTTTAGGAAAAGGAAAAGAACTAGGCGGATTCCTGTTTTCATTTAGAATGCTATATAAACGTATGAGCACTATGTACAGATGTTGAAATAAAGTTTGCAATATCATTAGATTCAGCAGGTTTCTCAGCAGTTGCATTTTTTTCTAAAAAAAAATTAAAAATTTAATCATAAAACCAACAAAATTATAAAATATAGGGATACCAGCCTTGGATTGCCTTTATTTAATCCTTTGATCCTCTAATTTTTACCCCATGCAGACCAATGTAATTATGTCATCTGTATATTCAATTTATAGCAAAGATATCATTAAAACAATACATTATTTAAAATACGTTACCTTCTGTATCCTCAACATCAAGTGACTGTAATACTTTGCCTTCTGCCAAAGTTTCATGCTGATCTGCCCGGGGGGGGGGGGGGGGGGGGGGCAACTCTAAGCTCTTCTTCATTTTCTTCCATTGATACTAAAGCAAAAAAATAAAGAATGCCAAATGTCAAATGCATGGACATCATTGTAATGCCATAAGAAAGTCGATCATTTATCTTTTTTTCACGTTTTATTAAATTTTTATGTTCAATTTATTTGTAAATTTGTTTTTAACCACGAAGGTTTAAATTTGGCGCGCTCCCGCTTGGTCTTGCAGACCCGAAATACCCAGCCTTGTTTTCAGTTTGGATCATGCTTTCTCAGTAACTTGCTCATGGCTGCACGCTTTCTTTTTTTGCTAGGTCTTGCAGACCCAAAATACTAGCCTCGTTTCAGTCTTGACCATGCTTTCTCAGTAACTTGTTCATGGCGGCACGCTTTCTTTTTTGCTAGCTTTCTCAAAACGCGATGGCCGAGGGACACGATGCTGAAAAGTTAAGAGACATTATCGCGAGTTTGAGATGCGGTAAACAGAAGAATTGGATTCGAACGAATCTGATGATGACTTCCAAGAATCATTCGAGGAACTTGACCAGGAGAACGGTGGAACGGCGAATCCGAAATTGGACACTTTACATGTTAATTCTGAAATGGAAATAAGTGAACTCGAAAAACAATTGAAAGAACTCCAAGTTGAGAGTAAGAAGGCTCATTTACGCCAGCAAATCGAGACGGAGAAAGAAAGTTTGCGAACAATACACAGGTCTGCTTTGACACTCCCCGAGGGACTGCAACCATCATCCTTACAACAGCCTTCTGCCACAGGTGAGCCTATAAACTTTCGCAACCTAACAAGGGACAAAGTGCACTTCAAATCTTATCTTTCATATGACCAGAACCTGTTGAACAATTCCAAACTTTTACTCTCGGAGGCGAGGTCGAGTTCCGTGTCGGTAAAAGGAAAACCCTAGATAAGGTAACGATCGAAGAATGGGAGTACGCCAACATCAGAATTATGCAGGAATTGCATAAGCAAAAGCGTCTTAGTAACATTCAGGGTTATCTTAACTATACGGCTGACATTTATCGTTTAGCGGCCAGGAATGTTTGGTATTCCGTGTTATTATATGATAAAGAGTATCGCCAAAAACTGGCCGATGAATTATTCGAATCGGGAATTTATCGCCATGATTTACGCGATTTCCAGTTGGTGTCTAAACGTGACAATCCTACAATTCGAGCATTTTCTAAAGCGTCGGTTGGGGCATCTGAAGGTAGGGGAAGGAATTCTAGGCCAGGGATAGACGAGCGCCGCAAAGGTCCGTTTTTATACGCCCGTCAAATTTTTGACGGGACGTATTATGGTATACAAATGTCCGGTGTCCGTCCGTCTGTCTGTCTGTCTGTCTGTCTGTCTGTCCGTCTGTCCGGCGTAAACATGTCGCACCGTAACTTGAGAACGACTTATCCAAATTTCATGAAACTTAATATAAATGTTTCTTATGATGGTCAAATGATCTGTATACTTTTTGGTGAAAATAAGATTTAAACTTTTTGAGTTACGGCACTTTGTAACTAAAACAGGGTGTGGTTTTTTTTCACATGTCGCACCGTATCTCAAAAACGTTTCTTGATTATTGCTTAAAACTTTACACACTTCTTAGTTAAATTAATCTTAATATCTGTATACTTTTTGGTGATGATTCAAAATTTCATTTTTGAGTTTTTGAGTATTTTGTTAAAAAAGGGGGAGGTTTTTTTTTACATGTCGCGCCGTATCTCAAAAACGATTTATGATTATTGCTTAAAACTTTACACACTTCTTTTGTTATATTAATCTAAAGATCTGTATACTTTTTTGTGATGATTCAAAATTTCATTTTTGAGTTATTGAGTATTTTGTAAAAAAAGGGGGAGGGTTTTTTTTACATGTCGTGCCGTATCTCAAAAACGATTCATGATTATTGCTTAAAACTTTACACACTTCTTTGTTATATTAATCTAAAGATCTGTATACTTTTTGGTGATGACTCAAAATTTTATTTTTGAGTTATTGAGTATTTTGTAAAAAAGGAAGGTTTTTTTTTTAGATGTCGCGCCGTATCTCAAAAACAATTTATGATTATTGCTTGAAACTGTACACACTTCTTTGTTATACTAATTTAAAGATCTGTATACTTTTTGGTTTGATTCAAAATTTTATTTTAGTGATATTTGTAAAAAAAAAAAAACAGGGTGGGGGGGGGGGGGGGGGGGGGGGGGGGGGTGGGGGGGGTTCCACATGTCCCGCCGTGTCTCAAAAACAATAAATGGTTATTGCTTAAAACTTCCTCAGAAACTATTTATGATTATTGCATAAAACTTCCCACACAAGACGTCGGGCGTATCATGTGCTCATGGCGCAGCTGTTTATTACCAGATTGGAGAGAAATTTGTCGAAATTTTAATTCCAATTCTTGTTTTCGATCGGATTGCAGAATGATGCTTGTAACTGTGCGATTTGCTTCTATAATGCGCATTCGGCGCTTAACGGTCATTCTCAACCTACAAATAAGCCAAAAAAATTTGGAACTCTGCCTCAAAATCGGGAATAGTCGTGAATAGAAAGGCGACCTCTACGATTAATTGTTTGCATTTCGAGGCTTGGGGTTGTCTTTTGCCTATAGACATAGAAGACCGTGAATATATTTTAGATGGAGTTAAAAAATGATTTCATTTGTGTATAAAATTTGGTCCGCATTATCCGGTTAATAGAGAAAACTATTCGTCCGCTTTCCAGATACAGGTCAAAAGTTGAAAACCAAATTAAGAAAAAGACAGAATTACGAAATTATATCATATCAAAATCTATTCCGACAATTGTGAGCTCATTAGGGGCCGTGCCGAAGCCAAAATGGAGATATTCGTATGATACACGACGCGAGTCAAACCGATTGAAATTTCCTTAAATTCGTATACTAGTGATACTAATTGTGCTTATATGGATATACGTCACGCTTTAAAGCTCATCAAACCTAATAGTTTTCTTGCAAAAGTCGATTAAAAAGTGCTTATAGATCCGTGTGTTGCCATGTTTCAAATCACAATTTAACAGGTTTAGGTGATGATAGTCCTACATATATGTTTGATTCTAAGCTTCCTTTTGGGCACTCCCGGAGTCTAAAAAATATTCCAAAGATTAAGCGAAGCAGTGTGGATATAAAAATAATGAAATGTAGGATATAATATTACATGTATTGCATATTTAGACGATTTTCTAGTTATTGAAGATACAATGTTTAATTGTAATAGAGGGTTACATTTATTGATTCGTACTTTACTAGAATTAGGATATACAATGTAACATAAACTGGTCTAAGGTTGAAGGACCAGCACAACGCATTACTTTTTTAGGTATAATCATAGACACTCGTGAATTGACTCTTACTATGTCACCGTAGAAACAGTCAGACTTTTATAATTTATTATTGTCTTTTCAAAAGCGCAAACGTGCAGGTGTTAAACAGATTCAATCTCTTTATGGTAAACTAAATTTGGCCTGTCAAATGGTAATAGAAGGAAGAACTTTTCTCAGACGTTTGGTTAACTCTATTTCCAGCGCACAAAACCGCAATGACAAAGTTTTATTGAATTCTGAATTTAAAGCGACATTTCTTGGTGGATAAACTTTACGAGTGTATTTAATGGAAACTGTTAAATATCACTTCCTTACAAACTGACGCTTCTTCGTTAGGAAGCGGTGGCTATTATAACGGGCGATTACTTTTTGTGTGAATTGGGCTATTGACTCTCCGGCTTTCCGAAAGGAACATATAAACATAAAAGAAAACATTGGTTGTTGTTTTTATCAGTGCTTTCGTTGGGGGGCCACTTGTGGCAAAAAATCAAACTGTAATTGTACTAACTGACAATATGACTACAAAATGTATTCTAAACAAGGGATCGACAAAAAAAACAATGTGTTAACGAGTTTATTAAGGGACTTGTTTTTGGCTGTCCGCGATGTATAACTTTGACATAAAAGGAAAATTTTCTAAGTGGAAAACATAATAGCGGATGCCTGCGTCCAGGCCCGCATGAGGAAGGCCAACTTTCAAGACTGTATGATATCTTAACAAGTTTACAGTTATATTCCCCTTTAGTGGCAGACGAACTGTTTGAGACACGTGTCCTTATGAATTTTATATTTTGTAGATGGTGCAAAGCCGACCATTAGACCTTGGGAGATAACTGTAGGACGCTTGAAAGGCAAGGGGGTGGGGGTGGAATCAACATCAGAAACTTATCGTACGCAATTTGAAGACGTACGTTCAGTTTTTGTGAAGAGTATGAGTTTTAAAGCGGTGCCTTGTGATGAAAAAGCAATTGAGTTTTACGTGGCTTATTTAGTGGATAAAAAAAACACTTTTGCTTATAGTTCCATACGTTCTTATATTAACATTATATCTATTTTGCATAAAATGCACAACTTGCAAGATTTCTATTTCAAATTCGTGGAATATAAAAACACTTATTAACTGGTGTTTAAAACGAGAATTAGGTACAAACCAATCTTGTAAAGCACCAGTTACACCCGAACTTTTATTGAGTATGAAAAAAGTACTTGATATGTCAAACCATAATAAACATTGTATTTTTGGGCGGCTTGTCTGACAGTGGTTTTTTTTTGGTTTCTTACGACCCCAATAATTTTTCTAGTTAAAGGAACTTTTTAACCCAGAGTTCGACTTGCGCAGAATAGATGTCTTTCCCTTGCAGCTGGGGGTATGCTCTTACGTCTTAAAAGTCATCAAAAACCCTTTAAGTTTCCGTTCCAAGCAAATAGAAGTAGTGCTACCTCATTTTTTATAGTCCACCCACTGTGCCCTGTTACAGCCCATGTATAAGGTGCTTGCCCTTGGAAGGAGAACCATTGGAATCCCCCTTTTTCGGTTATCAGATTACTTCATGTTTTGACATAACACAGTTTTCCTGAATGCCTTTCGTTTTTACATTACACCTAATGAAGTTAGACCCGCCTTAGTTTATGGAGGGCCATTCTTTTCGCCGAGGGCGCGGCGGGACCTTGGGGTAGGCAACGTGGGCCTTTCAGACGATGACATAAAATTGTTAGGTTATTGGTCAAGTGATTGTTTTTCTCGGTACATACTAGTAGATTGTGGAAAATGGATAAAACGGCTGAAAAACCATCTCTACCTTCAGTACCCTTTTACCACGTTTAATTTCCCCCCTCTTTTGGGTTGGGGACTTTATTATTACTTCAATGCTTGTCATAAGATTGGGGGGCATGTAATGTAATGGAAAGTGGGGGTTAGCTTGGGGGTACCAAGCTATTAAAATATTGTCATATTGTCTTATTGTTTTTTTTTAAGTATGGTAAAAGTTCAATTTATTCGTAAATTTGTTTTTTAGCACGAAGGTTTAAATTATTGGCGCGCGCTCCCGCTTGGTCTTGCAGACCCCCAAATACGCAGCCTCTTTCAGTTTGGATCATGCTTTCTCAGTAAACTTTGCTCATGGCTGCACGCTTTCATTTTTGCTAGCTTTCCCACCAAACCCTGCCAGTAGCATTACTAAGGGTGTTGTGTACATGCATAGCCAATTATTAATATAACTGTATTTTGGTAGCATATATTATGATTATGTTATGGACTTTATATTACTTTCAATGCTTGTCATAAGATTGAGGGCATGTATGTAATTGGGGTTTTTTAGCTTGGGGGGTACCAAGCTATTAAAATATTTCCCATATTGTCTTTATATTTTTTTGTTTTTATACCAAGTTAAGGCCAAAATTTACCTAATAAAATTTTCCAGAGAAATCCGAAATAGATCGGGAATCCCTTCTGCGTCTTAAACCGGAACAACTGCCGTTTTTTAAACCATTTGATGCATGTGTAAAACACACTAGTTTTTTAAGTTAGTTTTAAAATTTAAAACATAGTTTATTTTATAGTTTTATTAGGAAACAAGTTTATTGCAACTTAAAAGTAATCTCTTTCCGGCA